>OZ010743.1:107265866-113048923 GCA_963932245.1 Tachinus rufipes
AAGTTAGCAGAAAAAAAAAACTCCAATTTTTGAATTACCTACACTTGGGCAAGTAGGTGGGCACTCCAGTTCAAACTACTTACTGATACTCATATTATTGCCCAACTCTTGGTTATGCAGAAATTTGTATCTCCATTGCCGCCTCTAATATAGAGACTTCCAACGCTAGCAGAAAGGAGAAACTCCAATTTACTAAATAACCAACACTTGAGTGGGTGGGTGGTCACTCCAGTTCAAACTACCAACTGATACTCATATTATTGAGTGTCCCACCCACCTAACTGTTGGTTATCCAGAAATTTATATCTCCATTGCCTTCTCCTCATAAAGACTTCCAACGCTAGCAGAAAAAAGAAACTCTAATTTCTGAATTACCAACACTTGGGCAAGTGGGTGAGCACTTCAATTTACAACTACCAATTAGTACTCATATTATGGAATGACCCACCCACCCAACTGTTGGTTATCCAGAAATTTGTACCTCCATTGCATCCTCTGACCTAAGCTAGCAGAAAGAAAAAACTCCAATTTTTAAATTACCAACACTTGGGTGGGTGGGTAAGCACTCCAGTTCAAACTACCGGCTAGTAATTATGTTATGAAGTGCAACTCACCAATCTCACAGTAAATGTGGTTAATGGCATTTGCATGCGGATTTCCGTGCAGCAATCAACCTTCAAGTACGTAATCAAGAATGTACCATACAGCATCAAGGCTAACGTGGTGCAAGCTGAGCTCATCACTCAGGGGTACAATTCTACCCCAACAACACGTATAGGAAAGAAAGGGAAAACTTTCCAAATACTGTACCACTAAAGAAATCTCACCAAAAACGTAATAAAAATTAACATAGCTCAAGATTTGTCGATTTTTTAGGCAAAAGCCAACTTGGATTCAAGATGTGTTCTTTGTCAAACGCAAAATTTTACCACAAAAGTCAGAAATCTCTCAGACTGACCGGGTGTGAACCACAAAGATCAAACCACTACGTTTTGGTATTGAAAAGTACTGGAGAAAGTCGAGGTCAAAAGTCTGAACCCTAACTAACCTTAGACAAACTATTGGCCACTGCCAACGTCGTCATATTGCTCATAACAAATCTAAGAGTAGACAAAACCATTAATCAATCCAAAATTAACAAAAATCTACCTCAGCTGCAAGCAACTCCGGTGTCTTCCATTTAAAAAATAACCACAGGAAGACCACAACAAGAACTTGCACATAAATAAACTTGGTACAAGACTTGGTCGTCAAGTTTGTCAGAAGCAACGTTTCCTTTACTTGGAAGCGCTTAATAAAAAGATGCAATTCCGTAAAAAAACCATAAAACGTGACCTTTTCCAATAATAATTATTATTATTATTAAACATTACATAACCAAAAACAATCTCAGTGCTTCACTCACGGCCAAATTAACACTAGGCAAACTGCAACGTGCCCACCAGATATGACGCTCAAACTTGACTTATAGTACTATAGTAACCAAAGAACAGATTGGCCGGTATAATAGGCAACTTAATATACACAAAAACTATGTTTGCTCTGTTACACTCATGCTTTCGCATCCCACGATGTTCTGGAATTACTATAGTTATGATGAATCACACCTACAACGCCAATCTAAACCAGAAACAAAGTTACTTGTAAAGCAAAAGTCTGCGGAAGAACCTACAAACTTATTTTCGTTTCTGTGAAGACCATTGGCGGAGCCCAAGCGCAAAATATTCAAATATTTAACTTTTTATAAGTCCTGAGACCCACCAGGTTTTGACTCTTGCTTACTGGTAGCTCCGCTCCTAGTGAAGGACCTTCTTAATATTTTGAGGTAGGGTTCAAAAATCCTAGTTTTGCAACAAAGCAACAAACGCTACCACCAAATTGTAGCCACGAAGTAAACAAAACAAAGCTATCCAGTCAAAGGCTTATTAAGCAACTGCTGAACAAACTTCTGTCTCTACACTTTCAAAAAAATTGGTAATTTTTCTTTCTATAAAACCAAACTTTCTTTTTGACATTTTTTTTCCCATATATTTAAACACCTAATTAATTTTTTTTTTTTTTAATTCAAACACATTTTGGGCAAATTCTAAAACTTTTAAGCCGTATTTTAATGTTATTTATGATGTTTGCAAGGTAAAAACACATGCAAACTCTTGAGCGGTTTTCTTTAATTTCAAACTAGTTCTTCAAAACCATAAACTAGAGTTTTTAGCTGCCGGCACTGAACGCTTAACGAATGGCAAAAGAAAAGCGGCATAAAACAAAACAATTCCAAAATTCTTCATATAGTCCTGCAACACGAGTTCTAAGTCAAGTAACTCACGGCTAAAGTTCCGTCTTATAATTGCTTTCCACTTTGAGCAAAAAACGGCAATCACAAAAAAGAACTAAAATACTTCTTTAAACATCTCTTCAATCGGCGACCCCAGCAACTGCAATTCCACCACGCCTAATACAGATTTGGTACCACTACCTGCACAGAGGTTTGCTCTAGGTGAGTGCATATGCGGAAATAACACTCTAAGTGAGTGTTTATGCAAAGATAACTGTAATAAAAATTCTAATATCCACAAACACACTCACCAAGAGCCCATTAACCGCTTTCGCTTACAAGCCGACCAACTTTGCTTTCCTTTGGAAATGAAGAGCTTATCCGCCCAAATGTTGCGCAATAAGAATCACAGCTTTTTTCTCCTAACCTAACCTAACCTAAACTACTGACGTACAAAAAACCACACAAACTTTTAACAAGCATTTGCGACTTAAACTAATCGGCAAGACATTCCAGTTCCAAACGTAACCATAAACTAAAAATTTTGCAGAGTAGTCATAAACTTAAATAAGATATAATTAGTAAAACTTTTATATCACTTCTTAAAGGTCTTAAACTGTCATTTTTTATTTTGTTTTAAGTTTTAACCGGTTAAGACATCTTCAATCAATTCATATAAGTGTGGCCCAAACATTTAGTCAATATATTGTAACGGTCACCAACGTTGATCTAAAAGTACGAGTTGAGAGTGCGTTGCTAGTAGTATAGCTAGGATTTTTAGGCTTCATTTATTTGAATTTATTGAAAATGTTTTTATAAAACAGGCCCTGACAAATCAGAACAAGAAAATAAAAGGTATAAAGAAGTTCATCGTCTTCTTAATCAAAAACAAATCCAAACGGATCAATGTCCACAACGCTAAATTCAAACAGATCAGGTTAAATCAGGAAAAAGTTCTCTACACAATAAAATAAGACATAGCCAACAAGTTTAAGAAACAAAAAGAAAAAAATGAAACCTCCATCAAATTGGAACTAAAAACCTTTGCCAAGTGCTTTAGAGCCGCAAGCACCACATAACCCATCAATATCAAAAGTTTTGGCCTAAACCTCTCTAAAGAGACCTGCATCAAACCCAATTATAACCACAACCTCCAAGTTTTATCTTAGGATATTCAACAAAACTCCACCAATGATGTACTTCACTACACTTTTCAAGTCTTCACTAAAAAGTCGATAAAGTATGAGATAAGGAACATGCCCGGCTGCATCCAGAATAAAGTGGTGCAAGTAGTCTATGCACCCCAAAAAAAAGAAAAACCATTCCCAATGTTCTACGTTCAACTTCCACAGAAAAAGTGAAAATAGAAAAGATCCTGTCTCTTACCAAGTTGTACAAACTGCAACAAAACTAAAGAATCGGAGCATGTAGCAACATAAAACTGCACACTTCAAACTTTAAAGACTGCCCAACTCAAGCTAAAAACAAGTTAAAGTACATCATCTAACACCTGCCCCCAGTAACAGTCTATTTGTCTATAATTAATTTATAAATAGATATGACAAGTTAAGTTATGTTAGAATGGGGTAGGTGCAAGAGCTTTTTGGCCTATAGTCTTCTGGACGTAGCCTGAAAGCTTTTTGATCACCAAATAGTGAGAAGGCTGCTAAAGGTACTTCAAGGTAACCAGTCAACACAGAGTGAGCTTGCTAAAATGAAAGCGGCTGTAGTAGCTGCAAAAAAGTATAGCTACACACATCGGAAAGCCTGCGTTATTGTCGCTTTGGTAAAGAACGCGGTCAATTGAAGAAGGATTTTGAAAGCTTTGAGGAGTGTTCCCAAATACCTGAATATTATCAGTAGCTATTTGTGAAAAAAGGTAGAAAAAGAGAAAAGAAAATTTTTACGGAGGGAGAGAGGAAAGATGCCACAAGGATCAGTTCTGGGCTCCACGTTATGTAACGTCCTCTACAACGTTACAACAACGTAGTAAGCTTAGAACTGCTTTTAGAAGTAGAAAAGGTGGCTTACGCCAGCAACCTGACGGTTATCGTTACCAAACGCTCCAAAGGGAAACCAAAGAAAACGGAAAATTCCGCTCTTGCCCTCGTAGAGTGTAAAATAAGCAAACTGGCATAGAATTAGTCCCAGAAAAGACTTCTGCTCAAGTAGAAATTACCGTCTCGAAGACCATCGCCAGATCAAAACGTCGGGTTAAATATTTAAGGGTCACGTTAAGTACAAACTTAACGTGAAGTATGCATGTGAGAAAAGTGTGTGAAAAAACTGAAAAGGCAGCCCGGTCCTTAGCAGAGTTAATGCAAAACCTGAGAAAAGCTCAATCTTTCACCAGGCCCCTGATGTGCGCAGTAGTCTCCTCCATAGTAATATATAGGGCAAACATATGGGGAGAAAGAAAAGGTACAAATAATTGGTTCTGCGAGCAGCTCAGAGGAGGTGTTACCAGAGGGTCTGCAGCGCATACAAGATAGCGACGAGGGCGCGCCTTCAAGTGGTGGCAGGCACAAAGCCGTTGGGTAGTGATGCAAGTGAAGACAGTGGTCTGGAAAGGTCGCCTTGCTAAGTTGGATGGATGCTTGGCAAAAGAGTTGAAAAGAATGTGTCGAGTGGAAATAGCAGTAAACCCACATGGTCCAGATGGCTCATCACAGACCTGAGGCTTTGCAAGCAAACTTCTACCTCACGCAAGTAAAAAAATATTAAACCTTCAGGAATAACTGAGGTTGTAGGGTTGAAAGCTTCTTGTGTATAGTTTTCAAGTTTGAATCATATCTTTATCTTCTGGAAGATTGTTGACTATGCTCTCAACAGTAATTAAACCTATAAAGTACTCTCGTATTCAGCCGCTTAGGATTTCTTTACTTTTTTAACAAGTGTTTTAAAACTGATTAAACAGAATTGTAGATAGAGTACATCCTTGCTTGTCGTTTTTTTCAATTTTTATATTTTTAGATTGCCAATAACTGATGGCAAAAATTACAAAAACCTATAAATAAAAAGTACAATACTTCTACTAAACACACAAATAAGTTGTTAATAAAGCAAATCAGTTAGTTAAAAATCAAATCACAAAAACTAAATTAGTAAGAAACGTTAACTGAAAAGATAGCTTACTAATCGTCTTATAATTGGAAATAATTTTATGAGGTACACCGAGCGTCCATGGTGCAAGCCCAAAGTTATCTTTTAGACATAAGGAACCGTTCAGAGATCGTACTTCGTTAATTATCTGTTTAACGGACGTCCCCAAACGGATTTTTTCTTGGAGAACGGCGGATATATCGATGCCGCACGTCCTCAGCACCTCCGCCCTACACTGCTGCACTAGCTCTATTGCTGACGAAGGCTTTTTGCTTTCCTTTGGTATGACACTACTACATAGTTCCGACATTATCTTTATTGTGTTAATATCGATCTCCGAGTACATTGTGTGCAATCCTAAATAGAAGAAGAAAAGAAAGAGAAATGAGGAAAATACAACATTGATATACAACATTTATATTATATGCAGCGGTGAATGGTATCTGGAATCATATTACAGAATTCACGCATGATTTGGTTTGATTTAGTTAGGTCATGTGTGTAAAGTACAAGATAAGATTCTACTCGTGCAAGAGAATTTATAAATTTTGAAATAAATATAAAGTAAAATCATTTATATTTTATTAATAAATAAAATTTTGTTAATAATTTGAAACTATTCATACCATCCACCCTTGATATACATACACATTTGGATTAATGTAGCAACCAACTCTCTATAAATTATTTTAATATGATCCGCACATGATATCTATTATGTGCAATAAATCATATTTATGGTCTATTTCCATGATACAAATAAAATTATCTCGCATTTAAAAAGTTGTTTGAAATATGGTTGCATGTTTGATTTATCTTCAGATGCCAGGAGTAATAGTCTCACGGAAATGTAGCGAAATGCATCGAATATAATCCACGCTAACATTAATTTTAATCCACAATTAGAGTTAGTGAAACTATCTTTAGAATGCAGGGAACTGTGGGCTCGTTCCACGCTGCATTTTGATGCCCGTTCTGATGATTTTAATCTCATGCTGTTGTTATTTAATACTCATATTTGCTTCAGAAGGATTTAAATTAAAGTTTATATATTTTGTAAATGTTACGTATCAAAAGTTTTTATAAATTTATTTTTAATGAAATGTATGTTATATAAATAATATTGTTCGTTTGATTGACTTGCTCCGACAACTAACATTCATTTTTGATTGATTGGTGGTTTTGTATATCAAACTGGAAAAAGCTGAAACGATTTTAATAAAAATATATACGATAAACTTTTACAGCGACCATGCACTTTTAGCCTATTTGCATGTATAGTTAAAACTCGACTTATGTCAGTTATAATATAACTAAAAATAGTATTAAAACGTTAAATTGTAACAGTCAAATTGTCAAAAAATGTAAATTATATTTTATTATTTATAATATACAAAAAAGTTTTTCCTTTCCTCAGACTGCAATTTATATTATACGATTGATAAAGTATGATGAAATTTAGAACTTTGTAAGAATTAATACAAACCTTCAAAGACTATAAAATCATATATTTTATAACAACTTTTTTGAATTTTTTATATGTTTGAGTTTAAAAATCAATAAGTGCGTTCAGGAAAGCGGAAACGGACAACTACATTTGTAGCAGTGCGTTCAGGAAAGCGGAAACAAACCACTACGTTTGTAGCAATCCGTTCCGGATCAGTTCCTAAACGGCTATTTTATACTATATCACTAAAACAATAAAAAAAGTCAAACAATCATGTTTGCTACAAAAAAAGCATAAAAACGTACTATGCGCGGCTATTGACAGTAATTCGGAAAAAATATTTAAATATAAAAATCAATACCACTATATCCATTGTTCTTGTCTACCTAGAATAAAGTTTGACCAATTACTGCCCTAAAACCCAAGCTAGAGTTTTTGCTCTCAATCTCACGACAGTCATCAAACATGAAGCATTATGGATGCAAGACAGAAAGAGTTTTACTGGCTCCTCCACTGTTCTTAGCTACTTAAAATAAAGTATTACTAGTTACTGCCTTAAAAAAACACAAAACCCAAGCTAGAAAAGTGTTTGCTCTCAATCACTAAACAAGAAACATGGTGGATCCAAGGCAGATTGAGACGACGGTATTTGATTAAGTCTCTAAGTGCAATAATACCTACTTTGCGTACGTCAAAACATCACCAAACGACAATCAAAATAACTACTAAGAAATGAAGCTTGCTATCTAGGCACCTACTACAGTCACCTCGCAAAAATATGACGCACAAGAAAACATTTTAACAAACCAGCAACAAAATTGAAAATTAGAATTTAAGTAACTTTATAGATCCCAAAAGCAGATTCAAGTTTTTTAGACATGCATAAAATAGAAATCTAGAAACTCCGCTACATGTGCTGAGCAAGTGCAAGGCCTACAATATGCAACAAAATACGTTTTTCGGCAAAGCACAAGTTAACCAAAAAAGAACTCAAGACAGTCATTTGGAAAAAGATTTTAGACTATATTGAAACAAAACTACTAGAAAAGTAACCATCATAAGTGTTAAAAACCGCAATGAAAGGACGTTTGACGTACCACCTCAACTCAAGAAAACAAAGATAACAACATTTTTTTATCGACAAAAACTTTTTTGGAATTGGTAAGAAAAAAATTATCACAAGTGATAAGAAAGATTGGAATTGTTTAAATAACTTTAGTTTAAATCGAAGATAATAATCAAGACATCTTCATCGACAAAAACTTTTTGGACGTCTATCAAAAAATCGATGATCGTTATCAACTAACACTTCCCACTAGTTGAACAAAAAATTGACTATCAATCAACGTGTTAAAAATTGTGTCAAGTAAAGCGTCAAAAAACGTTAGACACCTCACTTGCAAATCAAACAGAGACAGTAACCTACTGAGCATCTTTGATAGTAAATTTAAAAACTAAAAACACAATTTCAGTAGTTAAAGTAAAGTCATTCCTGAGCAAAGTAAAAACTTCAAACATAAATTTTGACCAACTTCATAAAGCTCTAATCACGGCAAAACTTCGATACAGACGCAAAATTTGCAACAAAACGTGACCTCAAAGAATTATAAAATCTGTTTAGAACATTTCTGTAAACTGCATGTAGAATTAAGAGTTGTGATTACGTAGTACTATCGACAAGCCGACATATAAAACACAAAAACACACTTCTAAAAGAGAACTTTGACAAACAACTTTGCAAGCTGGGCAAAACCCCGACCTAAACGCACCAAAATAACTTAAGATCAAAGAGATGACAAGCCTCAAATAAAGCAACAGCTTTAACCAATTTTTGAATTCAAAATAGCACAGGCAAAATCCTGTCGACTCAATGTGGAAAATTGATTCAAGCCAAGCATCATCGATCCAAAACAAAAATACGTTAGTAACACTCCTCAACGCTATTACCATTAAACAATAGGATATCGACAAGTGCCCAACTCAGTGTGAAAAATTGTTGCAGGCAAGAAAACGGAACAAAACCCAATCATAAGAAAAACTTAACTCATCCCAAGTTCTTAACAATAATCCCACGGTAGTCATCAAGCACAAAACATTATTAATCCGTAACAAAAAAAAAAGTTTACCACACTTCTCGATGCTTTTGCCACCAGACAATAAAATTTCAAGAAGAAGGCGGTATAAAACCAGAGTAATAAAATTTAATTACTGTACTACAGCATTACACGAATGAATACATTCTTCAATAACAGAGATCTCTCCCTAAATCTCACAGTAATGATGCTTCGTTGCTCGATTTTATTATATGATATAAAAAATTAGACACTACAACAAGTTCCCATAAATAATATACAAGCTTTTAAGGTGTGGTGCTACCGACAAATATTAAAGATAGCTAGTCATGTAACAAAAATCGAAGTGCTAAGTGCGAAAAGTAAGATACTTTGGACACGTAGCAAAGAAACCAAAATAATCAATAAAAAAAAAAAAATTAAAATCAAAATGTAGAAAAACGCAAAACTTTGTGACCCGGAAATTTGCGAGAATGGTACTACTATTATTATTATAACAAAACTATTTAGAACAGCAGTAAAGATAGCTTTGATGATTTCTAATCTCCAATAGGAATAACATAAAAAGATACAGCCATTAAGAAAAAAATAGCCAATCTTCAGTCTCACCACAGTCATCAATCACAAAGCACCATCAATCCAAAACAGAAAAACTGTGCAACACAACTCGACGATATTACCATCGGACGACAGAATTTTGATAAGTGCTCAACCAGTGTGGTAATTTGTTGAAAACAAAAATCAAAATTTGTTCTTAGTACCACGTTAGTCATCAAGCAAAACAAAACAAAATTGCAACACTTTTCGCCCATTGGACAGCCTGTTTTCGATAAGTGTTTAAGTGTAGAAAACTGTTGCAAACAGACAAATGCGGCACAAATCTACTGTAAGACATTATTGTAGTCAAAGAATCGTCATAAGACCCGAGTAAAAAAAAATTAATTTTAGTCCCAAAACAGTCATTAACCACAAAGCATTATCTCAATCAATAGTTAGCCAAACTCCAAAACGACAGAATTTCGACAAACAGTAGGGCTCTGTGTAAGAAATTGTTGCATGCAAAAAAAAAGCACAAAAACCAAACAAAAAAAACTTGTTCTCAATCTCACAGCAGTCATCAAGCACAAAGTTTTATCAATTTGAGACAGAAAAAGTTAGGTACACTCCTTAACAATGAGCTTTCAACAAATGCCCGACTTAATGTGGAAAGTTGTTGCAGACAGCAAAACACACAAAAAAAACGTATTCTCAGCCACAAAAAATCATCAATTCAATACAAAAAAATGGTATTAGTACTCAACGCTGTTACTAATCACACAGCATTAAGCAAGCCCAAAACATCATTGATTCGAAAAGTAACTACTTTTTTAAAGGCTATTACCACCAGATAAGAACGAAGATAGAAAAAGCCATAAAACAAAATGAACAAATCACCAAGCATCGACGGCATCACTGCTAAAAGTTGAAGCTATTGGGAGAAACCTGCGTAAAAATAATACTCAACATATGCAACAGTATCTGGCAGAGTGGCCATTGGCCCAAGGATTGACGTACATCAATAGTGGTCCCAATCCACAAAAAAGTGTAAAAACAACCGCACAATATTTTTAATAGCACACGCAAATAAGATCTTACTGCAAATAATTGACCAAATGCTAAATAATACCTGAAATTATAAATACCACCTGAACAGGCAGGATTTGTAAAGGGTCAAGGCACAAGAGATCATATATTTAACCTTAACCACCTATGATCTTAGGCTTTGTGAATTATAGCAAAGCATTCAATTGCGTAAGATGAAATGATTTATGGGCAACACTGAAGGAAATGTGAGTTCCAAATCACATAACGTCAATGGTCGCTAAGTTATACACCAGCAGCAAAGCCTAACTTTAAACTTGAACAAATATCTTCAAGTCGCTTTAAAACACAGAAAGGCGTGCGCCAGGAGTGCATTCTCTCACATAAACTCTTCAAAGCATATGGAGAACACATAATAAGACGAGCACTAGAGAACTTTGAAGGAGGAGATGCAATCAACAGTAAACAAATAAGCAATCTAAGATATGCCGACGACCACCACTTTAATAGCCAAGAACAAAAACAAAATAATTGCTCTACTGGAGTCGGTCAGAATGAGAGTTGTGAAGTGGGACTAGAAATCAATCTAGACAAAACCAAACTCATGGTAGTGGACAGAGCCAACACTACTACAACTCACAAATCGAATTCAAATCAAAACTGTCGAGAACTTCACATACCTAAAGTCGCTAATTACCGATCAAGGAGGATGTAAACCTAAAACTAAGAGACGCATCGCAATTGCATGGGCGGCCATGACTAATTTAGCAAAAATCTGGAAAGACAGACAAATCACCAACAATACCATAATGACCTTAGTCAGAACTTTAGTCTTCTCTATATTCTCGTACTGCACAGAATCATGGACCATAAAAACGTCAGACATACACCAAATGCCTTTGAAATGTGGTGCTGGAGAAAGATGCTGAGCATCCCATAGACGGCACGTAGAACCAATATATCAATAACAATACATATCAATTAACAAACTTAAGTTAAGAACTTTACAGAACAATCAATACACGCCAGTCTCAAAGAGCAGCAGACCGACAACAATAGAAAACCCGGGTAGAACAATCAACCTGAATATACCAGAAATGTCTCTATACTTCAGTTATGAAGTTACGATCAAGAAGAAAACTGTTGCAATACAAAATTTAAGCAAAAAAAATCTTAAACTTACATCAGTCACCAAGTACAAAGCATCATTGATCCGTAATAGAAAAAGTTAGCCACATTCCTTGACGCTATTATCATCCAACAACAAACACAAAATTCAAAAAAAAAAAATCTCTTAGTTTCACATCAGTCATCAAGCATTTTGACAAATGTAGTTATATTTTTGACAGTTTTGTAACTTTTTGACAAATATGATTACTTTTTGAAAGTATTTTTGACAATTAAAAACAGTATTTGACAGATCTGCTACATTTCTGCCAACATAATTTTACTGTAAATTGCTTGTCACATATAGTAATATTTTTAATTTGACAATTTATAATGAAATATAATATATTAAGCAGATAGTACGCATTTTATAACATTCCTTTAAATTGTTTGACAGTTTTAGTAACTTTTTGACAAATGTAGTATCATATTTGACAGTTAAAAAACAATTTGACTGATTTATGCACACTTATCACATTGTTAAAAACTATATGACAATTTCAATCTCGGTAAACTGTAAAAATAAAAACTAAAACCGAAAAGTATTTAAAAACAAAATTATTCTGAGCGTCTTACAACAAATAACATTCTTTCTGCACTGTTTTACTACAAATTACAACCTTGAGACGTTTCAATAGACATTCGTTTGTACTACAAAAAGCTTTTTTTAAGAAAATAACTTTTTATAGTTTTGTTAAATCAATCAAAAGACTACTAATAAGTTATAGAAACTAAAAAGAAAAAACTAAAGCAAATATCTCAATGCACCCCTCCCCCTCTCTGGTCCATTTGAAATGGAATTGCCCATATTAGGCAAGTGACTTTATGTTATACAGTTTAGGAGCAAAATGATATTTTTTGTCAAACGTGTTCCGACTAGGATGATTATAGAAGAAATATTATACCTAATACCTAAATAAACATGCCACAAATATAATTAATAAAAACAAACTAATTTATAACAAATTACTATATGTTTTATTCATTCATTTCTTGTTTTTTTAACTATAAATAGATTATTAACTTCTACAATGTTTATTTCTTTAATAATTATTTAATGAATCAATTTATTACGTATGATAAGCGAGGCCATCACTAATGGAAACTATTGATTGCTTATAAAACATTCAATATGCTAATAAAAAAACTACTACGCATATTTGATACTTGACAGTTAAATTATCTAATTACGCTGTAAATAATTAATGCCCGTTATAGGCTAAACGTCAAATACATCGCATGTCCAAAGTATGTTTTTAAACTCAATTAGGTCACACATTGTCATCAAGATGAGTAGTTTTTTATGACCAATATTTATTTATTCATATTGTCATCAATTATAGTTGTTTTCCAATTGTATATCATAAAATATAAAATAATATTTTTGATCTACATAAAAAATTTGTTTTATTATAAGAATTATAAATTTTGTAAAAAAATTCCAATAAAACATAAACAATTGGGTATAATTGTTTTGTTTTTTTCTACTGCCTACTATAAAGTCTTCTTCAACTTCACAACACGGAATCAAATTCTTTTGATCCAACGGCATAAAACCGACAAACGATGGGACTTTGTTGCGCGAGTATTTTACGCGACGGTGTTGTGTTGCAAGTGTGTACGCAGTATTAAAGTTTGTTAAAGTTAAACTTGATATGATTCTGAAAAGCTCTTATAGAATGACTTACTTTGTTTTACAATTCATAAGAAATATATTATTATTATTGTTTGCAATAGTTTTTGCAAATTTACTTTAACATTGCATTTGATTAAAACATTGTTCTATTGCAGAAACAAAATAGTTTTAGTTTAGTTTAGACAATAATATAAAATTTGTAAACTTATAAATCAGTGTTGCCGATAATCTCCGTTAATTCTGCTAAAGTCTGTGAACCAAAACCCGGTAGAGCGTTTCCAGCTAATGCGCCTTGAGCTTAAACGATATTTAGAAGTTCTTAATACTAATGATGCCAATTTTCTGTTTACAAACACTTGAGCGGGTGGATAAATTTTTTTTTATAAATTATGGGCTGGTAATTACCCACCCACCCACTCAAGTATTAGTGATCAAAAGTTTAAACCATTCACTTATGATGTTCTTTCAACTGTATTAACTTGTCACTTATATCTCAAAAGTGTCCACGACTTTAATCAACTTTTTCTTTACAAAAATTTCACAACAAATTTCAAAATTACCCGCCCACAATTCAAAACAAAAAATTTTGACCGCCCACCCATGTTGTAAACACAAAATTAGTAATGACGCCCACTTTTGACATTTAAGTAACAGTTGACGTTTACAACTTTGTTATATTAATTGCAACAACATTATAGTTGTTAGAGTGAATCAATCTTTTCATTACCCCCATTTGAGTGGGTGGGTGGGTCACAAAATTTAAAATTACTCGCACACAACTCATAAAAGTGTACCTCGCCCACCCACTCAAGTGATTGTAAATAAGAAAATAGTAATGGCACACACTTTTGATTTAATTAATAACTGACGTTTACTAGTTGGTCATTTTAACTGTAGCAACATGACTTGAGTTAAAGTGAATTAAAATTTTGATCATAAATGTTGTGGTGGGTGAGCAAAAACACTTTTTATAAATTGTAGAAAGATGGATTTTAATCTTGCTAATCAAAAGATTGATTTATTTTAACACCTACCAAAGTAGGAAATGTCATTTGCCACTTTAATGTAAAAAAGTGGGCGCCTTTTCCAATTTTCTGTTTACAAACTGGGGCCCAGGTGTGTAATTTTTAAAATTTGTGGAAAAGTAATTTTAAATTTTGTTGCCCGCCAACCCACCCAGGTGTTGGTGACCAGAAGATAGGTTTACTCTCATACCTATGATGTTCCTGCATCCAAAATAACAAAGTAGTAATATCAGTTGTCACTTAAATAACAAAAATAAGCACCATTACCAATTATCTATTAACAAACATTTGGGTGGACTGATGGAATTTTTTTAATGAATAAAGGGCAGTATTTCTGAAATTTGTAATCTACCCGCAACACCTACAATGCTCTTGCGGCTAAAATGACAAAGTGATAAATGTCGGTTGTAACTAAAATGTCAAAAATGAGTGCCTTAACCATTTTCTTTTTTACAAATATTAGGATGAGCAAGTGCATCACAAGATTAAAAACTACACGTCCAAAATGTATATACTCAACATCTACCCAAGTGTTTGAGAACAGGAAATTAGTAATTGCGCCCACTTTTTGACAGCTAAGTAACAACTGACACTTACTACTTTCTTATATTAACTGCAGGAACATCAGAAATGTGAAACCCATCAATTTCTTGATCACCAACACTTGAATAGGCACAAACTTTATATTTTAACTTAAAAAAGTTATATAAACTTTAACAATTTTTATTTTTGTTGAACAACTTTAATAAACGTAAATTTTTTTATACTCTTATAACAGCGTGGAACAGTGCCACAACCAACGCCAAAAGTCAAACAATTGCAAAACTACGTTAAATTAAAAGCATTGAATCCAGTAGAACCTACGTATTACAGCTTTGCTAGTCACCACAGAGACGTCCTTGACATAGTAATACTCAAGGACGTCAACTCGCATGTTAAGATTAGGTCAATCTACGATCTAAGCTTCAACCATAGCCCATTATTACTGACATTTTACGGAAAAAGATCAAATGAGGGTAATAAGATCTATACGGATTAGACTTGCTTCTCAAGATACCTAGAAGGGAACGTAGATTAACTAGCCCCAGTAAAAATGGTCAAAGACATCACATTTACTAAACTACAGAAAAAATTTCTAAAAACTATCAAGTTTGCAGCCAAACATCAATGACAAAGATATTGCAACCACAGAGATTGCGAGATTTTTAATGCTTTTCATAAAGAAGTCAAAATGACCAAAATTTGTGCAACTTTGAAATCAACCTCAATACCTTAAGCTTTAATGCTCCTCTTCTGTAACAAAGGACACTGATCTGGAGCACGTCTAAAAAATCCACAGAAAAAAATCAATGACTTTGTGGAGAACACTGACAACAATACACAACAAGACAGCGTTTGACCTTCACAAATTAGAAAAATTATACCAAAACTTAAAACTTGATCAGCCCTAACATAATTCCTAACAGAGCTCTAAATCCTATTCGCACAAAGCAATAATAGCACTTACAAATATTGTCAATGTAATTCTACGTACAGGGCACTTTCCAAAAGCTAGGAAAAGCTCAAACGTAATCAACATCCTAAAACCTGGATCAAAAGTTTCCCTAAAACTACCATCCAGACAGTCTTCTAAGCACCTTAAGTAAGGTCATCAGAAGGGATGACCTTATAAATATTCCAAAAACCCGCAAAAGTATACTCTCTTCTACCCGCCCATCAACATAAATTCTAACGTAAATACTGTGTTATCCATCAGCTAAAATGCGTGACAGACCACAAAAGTTTAAGACTGACAAAAACCAAAAAGATGGTTTTTTATGTTAAAAAACTTTGATAAGGTATGGTACACGAATCTACTACTAAAATTGCGCAAACTCAAATTACCTCTGCGTCTTACAAATCTGATAGCTTCATATACGCAGAACTCTAACAGATAAACTCTTAAATTATGTTTCTTCTTTAGAGCAGATTACGGCAATAGTACCTCAAGGGTCTATTCTTTCGTCAATGCTATTCAACACATACGACGCGGACATGCCTTCGAGTTGGAAACACGGATATGACACAATATACTGATAATACAACACTAATGCTACAGTCACCAAAGGTAGTTACCGTTTAGCTACCAATAATATATCAGAACTGGTTAAACAACTGGAGAGTCAAAGTGATCCCAGAAAAACGCAAAACTGTTCACACTACAAACGTCCTCCTCGACAACCTTTTTTATTCTGTGGTTCGATTCTGCTAAGTATCTGAGTCACATTTGATAAAGGACTTAAAATTTAAAAAAATTGTTTAAACATAAATCTCTTAACAACTAACGCTTGAGTGGGTGGGTGGAAACAAAGTTTAATTTCATCATTCATGAAAGGATCTATTCTTCGTTCCACCTCTTGAGTGCTTGGGTTTAGATTTTAGAAAATTGTTTAAAAAGAAATCTCTTATTAACTAACGCTTGTGTCGGTCAGTGAGTGAAGACAATGTTTAAATTGTGTGCGAGTTACTTCTTCTACTGTGACCCACTCACTCGCCCAAGTGTTAGTCATCCAAGAATCTATTCTTCGTCCCACCTCTCGTGTGCTTGGATTTAGATATGAGAGATTTGTTTAAACATAAATCTCTTGGTAACTAACGCCTGAGTGGGTGTGTGGGAACAAAGTTTAACTTGTGTGCAAGTTACTTCTTCTACTGTGATCCACCCACCCGCCCAAGTGTTAGTCGTCAAAAGATCTATTCTTTGTCCCACTTCTTGTGTGCTTGGATTTAGATTTGAAAAAATTGTTTAAACATAAATCTTTTGATAACTAACGTTTGTGTCGGTGGGTGGGTGGAAACAAAGTATAATTTGTGTGCGAGTTACTTCTTCTACTGTGACCCACCCACCCGCCCAAGTCTTAGTCATCCAAAGATCTATTCTTTGTCCCACATCTTGTGTGCTTGCATTTAGATTTGAGAGAATTGTTTAAACATACATCTCTTGACAACTAACGCTTGGGTGGGTGAGTAGAAGTTCAATTTGTGTGCGAGTTACTTCTTCTACTGTCACCCACCCACCCGCTCAAGTGTTAGTCATTAAAAGATCTATTCTTCGTCCCGCTTCTTGTGTGCTTAGATTTAGATTTGAAAAAATTGATTAAACATAAATCTCTTGATAACTAACGCCTGAGTGGGTGTGTGGGAACAAAGTTTAACTTGTGTGCAAGTTACTTCTTCTACTGTGACCCACCCACCCGCCCAAGTGTTAGTCGTCAAAAGATCTATTCTTTGTCCCACTTCTTGTGTGCTAAGATTTAGATTTGAGAAAATTGTTTAAACATAAATCTCTTGATAACTAACGTTTGTGTTGGTGGGTGGGTAGAAAAAAAGTATAATTTGTGTGCGAGTTACTTCTTCTACTGTGACCCACCCACCCGCCCAAGTGTTAGTCATCTAAAGATCTATTCTTTGTCCCACCTCTCGTGTGCTTGGATTTGGATTTGA
Source organism: Tachinus rufipes (assembly GCA_963932245.1). Taxonomy (NCBI): domain Eukaryota; kingdom Metazoa; phylum Arthropoda; class Insecta; order Coleoptera; family Staphylinidae; genus Tachinus; species Tachinus rufipes. The sequence goes on from OZ010743.1 coordinate 107,283,652, forward strand.
AAGAATTGTTTAATCATAAATTTCTTGACAACTAACGCTTGGGTGGGTGAGTGGAAACAAAATTTAATTTGTGTGCGAGTTACTTCTACTACTGTGACCCACCCTCCCGCCCAAGTGTTAATCATTCAAAGATCTATTCTTCGTCCCACCTTTTGTGTGCTCAAAAGATTTGAGAAAACTGTTTAAATATAAATTTCTTGATAACTAACGCTTGTGTCGGTGAGTGAGTGAGGACAAAGTTTAATTTGTGTGCGGGTTACTTCTTCTACTGTAACCCAAGCACCCGCCCAAGTGTTAGTCATCAAAAAATCTATTCTTTGTCTCACCTCTTGTGTGCTTAGATTTAGATTAGAAAGAATTGTTTAAACATAAATTTCTTGACAACTAACGCTTGGGTGGGTGAATGAGAACAAAGCTTAATTTTTGTGCAAGTTACTTCTTCTACTGTGACCCACCCATCCGCCCAAGTGTTAGTCAACAAACAATTTAATCTTTGTCCCACCTCTTGTGTGCTTATTATTATTATTATTATTATGCTTTTTACGGCTATTTTACATCGCCACAGTAAGTCTACGACTTGTTTAAAGTGGTTTGATGGGACCAACAGCTTAATACGTGACTTCCGAACCACGCTGGTGGATATAGAGCAAGTTATCATTTCAGTCATATTTCGGGGATCTAACCCCGGACTGCTCGCATGATATGCAAGTGCTCTACCATTGAGCATGGATTTCGATTTGAGAAAATTGTTTAAACATAAATATCTTGGAAAATAACGCTTGAGTGAGTGAGTGGAAACAAAATTTAATTTGTGTGCAAGTTACTTCTTCTACTGTGACCCACCCACCCGCCTAAGTGTTAGTCATCAAAAGATCTATTCTTCGTCCCACCTCTTGAGTGCTTGGGTTTAGATTTTAGAAAATTGTTTAAACATAAATCTCTTATTAACTAACGCTTGTGTCGGTGGGTGAGTGGAGACAATGTTTAAATTGTGTGCGAGTTACTTCTACTGTGACCCACTCACTCGCCCAAGTGTTCGTCATCATAGGATATATTATTCGTCCCATCTCTTGTGTGCTTAGATTTAGATTTGAGGAATTGTTTAAACATAAATCCCTTGATAACTAACGCCTGAGTGGGTGGGTGGAAACAAAGTTTAATTTGTGGGTGAGTTACATCTTCTACTCGTACAGTCTTAGATAAAGCAAAAAGACAAAAATCTGTTAATAGGTAGGCACTTTCATTTTAGAAGTGAATCTGATACATTAAGTTTTTAGAAAATTCCTCTCCTAAACTACAAAAAAAAATAGATAGCAATGCAAAGTTTTAGAAAACTTTCAGAAGTTTTAATAGATAATGCAACTATTGTAATAAGTGCTAAAAAATGCTCAACAAACAAACAGAGTCTTAATACAAACTCTAACAAATTAAAATGTTTTCACAATGTCTGCACATGCTTAAAACACCTTAGATAGACTGCAAAAAAGACAAATTTCATCAAATTCAAAATCATAACATAGTAACGGTTTTAAAGGCATCAGATCACAATTGTGGTTATAAAAAATAAAAAAGTAATATGTACATCTAAACATATAGTAAAAAAATGATTTAAGCCGCAAATCAAACAATTTCATACTGAAACCATTTTCTACATAGCATTAATCAATCATAAAGTATTTGAGAACTTGTTGCTTAGCTGGTTTTAGTCTAATATCCCGCAAAACACCAAAAAAGTAGCAATAGTTCTTGATTGAATTGTTTGATTGATTGACAATGCTAGATTGTAAACACAAACAACAACAAAAATCAAAAAGTTTCTAAACTTTTTTTAATATTTAATCTATAAACCAACAAAATTTGATTTACTCATAAAAAAAATACTGGTTTGTTTAATTTCCAGTATTGTAATTTTCTCTGTTAGTGGACTTTTTGAAAATAAATGAATAATCATTGCAAAACCTGTAGATATAATCTCTAAAAATATATTCAAATCTATTTATTATATAACTCCATTAAAAAAATTAAAATTAAAACATTTGTAGTCACAATATCTATATATTCGTAAATGTCAATTGTTTTTCTTTTTAACAATTTACACATTTTTCAAGTTCTTGATGGATAAAGTTATATCATTAGTTTCTAAGTTTACTCTGTTACAACTTGCTGAAACTTCAATAAGTTGTACTTTATTTAACTTTGAAAACTTGACAATCAACTTAGTGACAAGCATTAAGATTCACGCTCCGATAGTATGATACTAAACCACAAATGTAATTGATTGTTTGACATTGAATCGTAATAATATGATAATACTCCAAAACTATACAAATTAGATCAAATCTATCTTCTAGTTTCTAATTGAGTTAACCTTAAACAAACTTTGCATAAACTTTATACCACAAGGCACATTGAAAAATTGTTATAAATCTATTTTATTTATCATAATCAGTATGCCAGGTGAAATGGCAACTTGCCTTCAGAAATGCGTGCTTGGAATGAAATATGAGTCCTTTATGTAAGTACTAAATAGTATCGAATAAATTTAATAGTATTAATTTTTGAAATGAGTTACAAATGTTAAATCATTGCCCACATGTGGGTTTCAAACTGACAATGATGATTCCCAAGAGAAAAATAAATTGATCGGCATGAGAGAAAAAAAAAATACAAAAATAATTTATTACGTGTAGATGTTGCTACATTAATCCGGGGGAATTGAGGTGATTTTTTCTAAAAATAAAGGAATACCATTGCTTTTGTCAATTGCACTGGGCTTGATATATTCGTCAACCGTTCCGAAAAACATCGGATGGAATACTTTAGGCCATAGGACAGCGAAGCAGCCCACAACAATAACAACGACGATCATCGTCTTCCTGGGCCCAATATCCGGACCCATTTTCGTGTTCGTTTGGTATCTATTATTATCACTATAATTTCGCACACGCTCACTCATCTATGTACACACGCACCGCACACGGGATTCGAGAAAAAATACTGTTAAGTGCACACGACGCGGCCGGACCCGGACCCGATCCTTCCGCCGTCCCGCTATGATGAAAATAATATCGATGACGCCGGTTTGTGTCTATGCGCAGCGTCGCGGCGTCCGCAGGCGTCGTCACGGTCTAGGTGGGGAATATCATATTTGAACGCGCCTCGTCAGAGATGAAAAGTTTTAGAGTACTTTTCATCATGCACACCTTGCAGAATTTATGGGATACTTAAAAAAACATCAAGTGCACGCTATATAATCAATAAATTGCCTCATCACCACATGCGAATATAAATACAAAGTAACGCTTATATAAATAAACAAATAATATTAATAGATATTTATTTTTTGTTCTTATTTATTCGTCCTAATTTTGGAATCAAAACATAACATATTATTTTTAATTAATGTTTATTATTGTCAATATATTTTGAAATAATCTGGTATGTGTTTTTTACAATTAATTATAAATGGACAAGTATATGAAGTGTTTCAACTTAAAGGATCAAATAAAAATTGTTTTTAGTAAAAATATAAAATAATTTTTTATTAATTTTTTTACAAATTTTTTCAAGTAATTTTTTTTTTTTGATGTTATGAGTTTTTATTTAAATTTGTGGTATATTGCAAATTAGTTTTTCCCGCTCTCTTCACATTTTTTCAAATTTTAAAATTATGATAATTATCCTCTTACAATAACCTTTCTCTTCTCTATAAGTCTACGCTTGCATATCAAGTTGTGCATGCACATAAGAAAACTAAAAAAAATTTTGATTACTGACACTTGGGCGGGTGGGCGGAAACACAGTTTATAAATATTGGGCCGGTGATTTGGTACAGTGTTTCCGCCTACCCACCCAAGTGTTAGTTATCAAGAAATATGCTTATGCTCACACTTGTTGCGTTTCTGCTGTTTTTAATAATATAGACTGAATGACAATTGTCATTAATACGTCAGAGATGGGCACAATAACAAATTTCTTGATTACAATCACTTGGGCGGGTGGGCGGGAACACAGGTTATAAATACTGGGCGGGTAGTTTGATACATTGATCTCACCCACCGGCCCAAGTTAATTATCAAGAAATTGGTCTATTGTCACACTTGTTGCGTTTTTGATGTTTTTAATATGACAGATTGAATGACAGTTGTCACTAATACGTCAGAGATGGGCACAATAACAAATTTCTTGATTACTCGGATTTTGATACAATTTGACTACAACGTACATTAATAACATTACTACATTAATAGCATTACTACCAACTGTGTAAATTGCATTTGTTTTGATAGTGCAATTCTATTAAAACCAACCAGATTGAAAAAAGTTTTTAAGTAAGTGGTCAATAAATTAATTTGTAACTTGTAAACTAATCATTGGATTTTGATACAATTTGTCAACAAAGTACATTAATAGCATTACTATCAACTGTGTAAATTGCATTTGTTTTGATAGTGCCAGTCTATTAAAACCAACAAGACTTGCTTTGATTGAAAAGAGTTCTTAAGTAAGTGGTCAATAAACCAATTTGTAACTCGTAAACCAAACATTGGATTTTGATACAATTTGATAACAACGTATATTAATAGCATTACTACCAACTGTGTAAATTGCAATTGGATTGATAGGTGCAATTCTATTAAAACCAACTAGACTTGCTTTGATTGAAAACAGTTTTTAAGTAAGTGGTCAATAAATTAATTTGCAACTTGTAAACCAAACATTGGATTTTGGTACAATTTGATAACAACGTACATTAATAGCATTACCACGAACTGTGTAAATTGCAATTGGATTGATACGTGCAATTCTATTAAAACCAACCAGACTTGCTTTGATTGAAAAGAGTTCTTAAGTAAGTGGTCAATAAATCAATTTGTAACTCGTAAACCAAACATTGGATTTTGATACAATTTGATAACAACGTACATTAATGGCATTACTATAAATTGTGTAAATTGCATTTGTTTTGATAGTGCAATTCTATTAAAACCAACCAGACTTGCTTTGATTGAAAAAAGTTTTTAAATAAGTGGTCAATAAATTAATTTGTAACTTGTAAACCAAACATTGGATTTTAGTACAATTTGACAACAACGTACATTAATAGCATTACTACCAACTTTGTAAATTGCATTTGGATTGATACGTCCATTTCTACTAAAACCAACAAGACTTGCTTTGATTGAAAAGAGTTCTTAAGTAAGTGGTCAATAAATCAATATGTAACTCGTAAACCAAACATTGGATTTTGATACAATTTGATAACTAAGTACATTAATAACATTACTACCAACTGTGTAAATTGCAATTAGATTGATAAGTGCAATTCTATTAAAACCAACCCGACTTGCTTTCATTGAAAAAGGTTCTTAAGTAAGTGGTCAATAAATCAATTTGTAACTTGTAAACCAAACATTGGATTTTGATTCAATTTGACAACAACGTACATTAATAGCATTACTACCAACTGTGTAAACTGCAATTGGATCAATACGTGTAATTCTATTAAAACCAACCAGACTTGCTTTGATTGAAAAGAGTTCTTAAGTAAGTGATCAATAAATCAATTTGTAACTCGTAAACCAAACATTAAATTTTGATACAATTTGATAACAACGTACATTAATAGCATTACTACCAACTATGTAAATTGCAATTGGATTGATACGTGCAATTCTATTAAAACGAACCAGACTTGCTTTGATTAAAAAGAGTTTTTAAGTAAGTGGTCAATAAATTAGTTTGCAACTTGTAAACCAAACATTGGATTTTGGTACAATTTGACAACAACGTATATTAATAGCATTACTACCAACTGTGTAAATTGCATTTGTTTTGAAAGTGCAATTCTATTAAAACCAACCAGACTTGCTTTGATTGAAAAAAGTTTTTAAATAAGTGGTCAATAAATCAATTTGTAACACGTAAACCAAACATTGGGTTTGATACAATTTGGTAACAACGTACATTAATAGCATTACTACCAACTGTGTAAATTGCGATTGGATTGATACGTGTAATTCTATTAAAACCAACCAGATTGGTTTGATTGAAAAGAGTTTTTAAGTAAGTAGTCAATAAATCAATTTGTAACTTGTAAACCAAACATTGGATTTTGATACAATTTGACAACAACATACATTATTAGCATTACTACTAACTGTGTAAATTGCAATTGGATTGATACGTGCAATTCAATTAAAACTAACTAGACTTGCTTTGATTGAAAAGAGTTCTTAAGTAAGTGGTCAATAAATCAATTTGTAACTCGTAAACCAAACATTGGATTTTAATACAATTTGATAACAACGTACATTAATAGCATTACTACCAACTTTGTAAATTGCATTTGGATTGATACCTCTATTTCTACTAAAACCATTAAGATCTGCATCAATTAAAAAGAGTTCTTAAGTAAGTCAATAAATCAATTTGTAACTTGTAAACCAAACATTGGGTTTTGAAACAATTTGACAACAACATACTTTAATAGCATTACTACCAACTGTGTAAATTTTAATTGGATTGATACGTGCAATTCTATTAAAACTAACTAGACTTGGTTTGATTGAAAAGAGTTCTTAAGTAAGTGGTCAATAAATCAATTTGTAACTGGTAAACCAAACATTGGATTTTGGTACAATTTGACAACAAAGTACATTAATAGCATCACTACCAACTGTGTAAATTGAATTTGGATTGATACGTCCAATTCTACTAAAACTAACAAGATCTGCTTTGATTGAAAGAAGTTTTTAAGTAAGTAGTCAATAAATCAATTTGTAACTCGTAAACCAAACATTATATTTTGATACAATTTGATAACAACGTACATTAATAGAATTACTACTAACTGTGTAAATTGCATTTGTTTTGATAGTGCAATTCTATTAAAACCAACAAAACTTGTTTTGATTAAAAAGAGTTCTTAAGTAAGTGGTCAATAAATCAGATTGTAACTTGTAAACCAATCATTGGATTTTGGTACAATTTGACAACAACGTACATTAATAGCATTACTACCAACTGTGTAAATTGCAATTGGATCGATACGTGTAATTGATTGATAGTGCAATTCTATTAAAACCATCCAGACTTGCCTTGATCGAAAAGAGTTCTTAAGTAAGTGGTCAATAAATTAATTTGTAACTCGTAAACCAAACATTGGATTTTGATACAATTTGATAACAATGTACATTAATAGCATTACTACCAATTGTGTAAATTGCATTTGTTTTGATAGTGCAATTCTATTAAAACCAACCAGACTTGCTTTAATTGAAAAGAGTTCTTAAGTAAGTGGTCAATAAATCAATTTGTAACTTGTAAACCAAACATTGGGTTTTGATACAATTTGATAACAACGTACATTAATAGCATTACTACCAACTTTATAAATTGCATTTGGATTGATACGTCTAATTCTATTAAAACCAACAAGATCTGCTTTAATTGAACAGAGTTCTTAAGTAAGTGATCAAACAACGTACATTAATAGCATTACTACCAACTTTATAAATTGCATTTGGATTGATACGTCCAATTCTACTAAAACCAACAAAATTTGCTTTGATTGAAAAGAGTTCTTAAGTAAGTCTTCAATAAATCAATTTGTAACTCGTAAACCAAACATTAGATTTTGATACAATTTGATAACAACGTACATTAATAGCATTACTACCAACTGTATAAATTGCAATTGGATTGATACGTCTAACTCTACTAAAACCAACAAGATCTGCATTGATTAAAAAGAGTTCTTAAGTAAGTCAATAAATCAATTTGTAACTTGTAAACCAAACTTTGGATTTTGATACAATTTCACAACAACATACATTAATAGCATTACTACCAACTGTGTAAATAGCATTTGGATTGATACTTCCAATTCTACTAAAACCAACAAGATCTGCTTTGATTGAAAATAGTTCTTAAGTAAGTGTTCAATAAATCAATTTGTAACTTGTAAACCAATCATTAGATTATGGTACAATTAGACAACAACGTACATTAATAGCATTACTACCAACTGTGTAAATTGCAATTGGATTGATAGGTGTAATTCTATTAAAACCAACCAGACTTGCTTCGATTGAAAAGAGTTCTTAAGTAAGTGTTCAATAAATCAATTTGTAACTCGTAAACCAAACATTAGGTTTTGATACAATTTGATAACAACGTACATTAATAGCATTACTACCAACTGTGTAAACTTTAATTGGTTGATACGTGCAATTCTATTAAAACTAACTAGACTTGCTTTGATTAAAAAGAGTTCTTAAGTAAGTGGTCAATAAATCAATTGTAACTTGTAAACTTAACATTGGATTTTGATACAATTTGTCAACAAAGTACATTAATGGCATTACTACCAACTGTGTAAATTGCAATTAGATTGATACGTGCAATTTTATTAAAACCAACCAGACTTGCTTTAATTGAAAACAGTTTTTAAGTAAGTGGTCAATAAATTAATTTGTCACTTGTAAACCAAACATTGGATTTTGGTACGATTTGACAACAACGTACATTAATAGCATTACTACCAACTTTGTAAATTGCATTTAGATTGATACGTCTATTTGTACTAAAAGCAACAAAACCTGCATTGATTAAAAAAAGTTCTTAAGTAAGTGGTCAATGTCATTTTCAATTTGGTTTTTTTTTGTTTATGTTGGTTAATCTTGTATTGTTTTTTATATACAACTTCAAGGCCTCACTAACAACTGTAAACTTTACAATCTTTTAAAACTCTTTGTTGTGGTTATGGAGCTTACGTGTTTTAAATAAACCTTCACGGCGTAACCGGTGGTTCTAGTCGGGAAGAAAGCTTCCCCTAGTCGGAGCACTAAGCTGGTAAGCGACCGGTGGCAAAGTTCCAGTAGTCGCGTTGCGGGTCTGTAGACGGACTACTTTCTTGTTTGTGCCGAGTAAGAAAACCCGTAAAGGAAAATTATGAAAACTTGGTAGCTGAGTCAATCTAAAGATGCGTCTCTAAGACTTAGCAACAATCTACTTTAGACCGAATTTTTTTGATGGTCGAGACTAACCCACCTTTATCAATCGGTTGTGTTGTCAGATGGCCGACAGGGTAAACCCGTAGCAGGGTGCGCAACAAACTGCATATTTAATGGTTTTTGTATGTAGTACCCGTTTGTGTACTTCCAGAGATTACTGTTGCAGGTTCTATGAAAGGTGTGAAAGCAGAGAACCAGACAAGTAAAAATTATTCTCACAAAAATAAAAGATAAAATCTTCAAAAAAACTATTCTACCAAGTGCGTCTTTAAACATCTTAAAAAAAATAGCAACGGGCGCGTCCAAATCGATCACCCCACTCAAGACGTCTGCGACGCAAACTCCACTGAGCCTTTTCAAAAAGCGATTCTGCAGTGCTAAAGTCAAAAGACAATAAAAGTCTTAATCAAACAAAAAGCTTTGAAATAAAAAAATTAAAAAAAAGGTTTTGCTCATTCATTTCTAAGAAGAAGCCTAAGTCAAACCTAAAAAGTGCCCCTCTTTTAACCAAAAAAGTAAGAATCAGCTACAAAAAATAGCGACTTGTTTAAGTCAAACACTCTACTCAAAACGTCTGCAACGCAAACTCCACAAAACTGCTTCAAAAAGCGATTCTGCAGTGCCAAAGTCAAAAAACAATAAAAAGCGCGGTTGGCTGCTGCAAAACACGCAAACAAGCAAGATCTTACACAAAAAAGTTTTAATTAAACCAAAAACTTTGTTAGAAGAAAGAAGAATCCAAGCCTCCGGGCAAAAGTACTCTTTTGGAACAAGGAGAGCAAAAGAAAACGTTTTGCTCATCCACTTCTAAGCCTTCACATAGGCAACCTAGGAAGGAAAAAAAGTAAAAGTTAGCTACAAAAAACTTCCACCTCTAAATAACTGTTAACAACCTGTTTTATCCTTTAGAAAAAACCATTAAAGCACAAGAAAAGTTAAACAAAATTGTTCTAACTAGAAAACTAAAGGCTTTGTTAGAAGAATGAAGAATCCAAACCTCCGGGCAAAAAACCCTTTTGAAACAAATAGAACAAAAAAAAAGGTTTTGTTCATTTATTTCTAAACCCTCATCTAGGCAACATAGGAAGAAGCTTAAGTCAAACCTAAAAACTACTCCTTTTTTAACAAAAAAGCTAAGAATCAACTACAAAAAACCTCCATCTCCAAATAACTGTCACCAACCTGTCTCATCCCTTAAGCAAAACCACTAAGCCACAAGCAAAGTTATTCAAAGCTGCTCTAACTAAAGAATTAGATAGAACCTTGTCCACTTTCAAGAAAACAGCTCCTAAATTTAAAGAGTGATCACACACAAAAGAGATCTTTAAACTAAAAAAAAAACTTCAAACACCTCGGAAAAAATAGCGACGCGTCCAAGTCAAACACCCTACTCAAGAGGTCTGCAACGCAGACTCCAAAGAAGTAATTCTGCAAAGCCAAAGTCAAAAAACAACAAAAAGTGCGGTTGGCGGCTGCAGTACAGGCAATCTACCTTCCAAACAAGATTCTACACAGAGAAAGTTTCAATCAAACCAAAAGCTTCATTGGAAAAAGGAAGGATTTAAGCCTCTGGGCAAAAGAACTTTTTTGATTCAAAAAAGCAAAAGAAAAAATTTTGTTCATTCACTTCCAAGTCCTCACCTAGACAACTTAAGAAAAAACCTAGGTCAAGCCTAAAACCCTGTCTACTTCCAAGAAAACAGCTATTAACTTTGGAGAGTGGTCACATACAGAAGAAATTTTTAAGATAAAAAAACTGTTCTATCAACGTCTTTAAACACCTCGGAAAAAATAGAGACGGGCGCGTCCAAGTTGAACACTCTACTCAAGACGTTTGCAACGCAGACCCTACAAAGCAGCTTTAAGAAGCAATTCTGCAGTGCCAAAGTCAAATTCAGAAACCATAAATAAAAGGCGCAGTTGGCAATCCACCTTTCAAGCAAGATCCTACACAGAAAAAGTCCTAATCAAACCAAAAGCTTTGTTCCCTTTTACTCCTTTTAAAACAAGAAGAGCAAAAGAAAAGGTCTTCCTCATCTACTTTTAAACCCTTATCTAGGAACCTAGAAAAAAACTAGATCAAGCCTAAAGACTACCCGTTCTTTAACAAAAAAAGGTAAGATTTAGCTACAAAAAACCATTACCTTCAAATAACTGTAACCAACCTGTCCTATCTCATAGGCAAAACCACAGGCAAAGTTAATCAAAACTGCCCTAACTAGAGAACTAGATAAAATCTTGTGCACTTCCAAGAAAACAGCTCTTAATGTTAAAGAGCGGTGACACACAAAAAAAAATTTTAAGCTAAAAAAAACTATTCTACCAAGTGCGTCTTTGAACACTTCGAAAAAAATAGCAACGCATCTAAGTCAAACACTTCAGTACCAAAGTCAGTGCAAAGTAGGCAATCCGCCTTCCAAGCAAGATCCTACACAAAAAAAGTTTCAATCAAACCAAAAACTTTTTTAGAAAAAGAAAAATTTACGCCTCCGAGCAAAAAAACCCTTTTGAAACAAGGAGAGAAATAGAATAGGTTTTGCTCATCTACTTCTAAGCTCTCACTTAGAAAGAAATTTGGGTCAAGCCTAAATACTACCCCTCTTTTAACAAAAAAAGTTAAAGTTAGCTACAAAGAACCTCCACCTCCAATTAACAGCTACCAATCTGTCTTATCATTTAGGCAAAAACACTAAAGCACAGGCAAAAGTTTATTAAAACTGCCCTGGCTATACAACTAAAAGCTTTGTTAGAAGAAGGAAGGATCCAAGCCTCCGGACCAAAAACCCTTTTGAAACAAAGAGAGCAAAAGAAAAGGTTTTGCTCATTCATTTTCAAGCCTTCGCCTAGGCAACCTAAAAAGGAACCTAGATCAAGCCTAAAGACTACCCCTCTTTTAACAAAAAAGATGAGAATGAGCTACAAAAAACCTCCACCTCCAAATATCTGTCACCAACCTGTCCCATCCCATAGGCAAAATCTGTCTTAGTGGTGCCCTAACTGGAGAACTAGATAAAACCTTGTACACATCTAAGAAAATAACTCCTACCTTTGGAGTGTCATCACACATTCTAAGAATGGCTAGAGAAAACAATGTTCAGTATAGAATTCTCCAGACAGACAAAAACCACTCTTTGGCTTCCAAAACCTCCAAACGTCATTGGGACGGTTTTAAATTGCCTAAAGAAGCAAAAGCAGTAGCTTAACTCAAAAACTGGAATGTTTTCCATATCACCAAAAAAGAGGACCCAAAATGTCAGCTCCATGTCCTAATTATGGAAAAGGAAGACATCAAAAAGTTAAGTGGTAAGAATAACCGAGTCGGCTACATTTTTCTCAAACCATCTATTAAAGTAGCCACAAAAGATATGCAACGGGAAAAAAAGCATAGAGGTAAAAGTAAAAGACGATCCACCCGGACAAAACCGCTAATAGGAACCGCCCGATCAAGGCCAGGACGGAAACTCACCCGGACAAAGCCGGGAGGAGAGACGCATCAATGCAATTTAATGCAATTTGTACCCCTGTCGGGCAGCCGTAGCATCAATATGCCACAAACTAGATATGATGCAGGATACAATAGTCATAATCCAAAAACCATGGATAGTATAACCCAAGATTTATAGACTTGGCAAACTTAAAGAAAATATTTTTGCAAACCCTGCAAATGATAAGCCAAGGACGTGCATTTACACATCTAATTGTATAACCGTTTTTCTTATGTCCCAGCTCTCCACCAGCAACGTTATAACTGTGGACGTCATTGTGGCAACATAAACCTAGTGTTCGAATGTAATGCAAATTCCCACCACATTGTATTGAAAAGCAAAAACACCAATGACAGCATTTACACAATTTTATAATCAATACTAACTTAAAAAAATTATACTGGCACAAAGCAAAAAAAGTCTGATCAAAAGACCTCCAACAACAATTTGGTTACACAGCCAACCAACCGAAAGCAAAGAAAATACTTTTAGAAACTCACTTCCTAAGCAGTACCCAAAGAGTAGTCTGACGCTTAAACTACCATCGGGGAACAACTGGGATGCAGCACACTACCTTGTAGAAAATACGTGTATAACTTGGGCAATCAAAACATTTTCACCATACAAAGCTCCAAGATTAAACAAAATTTTCCTAACTTTTTTGCAATGAGGCAAACATATCATTCTATCCTAAGTATTGCTTTTTACTACATCCCCATAACTTAGAAAGTAAAAAACATCAAAAATCAACGTTTAATAGACAAACTTACTACACTATTTATTTCAGACACAGTTTTGCGTTGTCAAGATACTTGTACAAGAACCTTTCATGTGACACCAACTCCTTAACACTCTTGCTGCTAACTAATTTTTGGCAGTATATAACAACACAGTGCGCCGACGCACCGTATGCGTCGGTAGTAGCAAAAGTGTTAAACAGTATCCAAAAATAACACGCCCAGCAGGAGTATTCACCAAATCTGAACATTTAAGAAAACATACAATACTCGTCTCCTCAAACGTACCTGTCATCAAAAAACCCCAATGCTCCTAATAGAAAAAAGCCAAGATTTTTAAGAAATGCTTCACATGGATATAGCAAAACCTTCAAAAGTAGTAAAGCATCTCCACTTCACATGGTACCTAAAAAATAGCAAATAAAGACTTTGTAGAGACTATAAAAGATTAAACTCAAGAAGCGTTTTTAACAAGTACCCAATACCACACCTACAAGATTTTGCTTACACTTTTCATGGCAAAATTTTATATGTAATAATAAAAAAATTCCTACTATTGACCTAGTTAGAGCGTATAACAAAATCCCAGTCACCAAAAAAGATATTCCAAAAAACGGCAATCACCACACCTTTTAGATTATTTGAGTTTCCTTTTATGACTTTTAAACTCAGAAATGCATCATAAACCTGTCAAGAATTCATAGACAAAATTTTCAAAAATTAAAATTTTATATACATTTACATTGACGACGTTTTAATCGCTTCTAGTTCATAAAAATAACATCTTTGTCAAGTATTTGAACGTTTCAAACAATATGGAATTTTAATTGATCTAAATGTACCTGAGAAAATTTGCAGTTAAATTTCTTGAGTTTTAAGTTACGCAACAAACACTTTACATTACATTACAAATTATATACTAGTTAAATCTGTGAAAAATCAGCTACGTTTTTTGGAGTTATCAATTCTGACATATTTGGTGTTTCAAAAGCTCTGCAAGCAGCTCTCAACAAACTTCCAACAAGGAAATACATTGATTTCATGGAATCCCTAAACACAAATAGTTTTTAACAAATGTAAAAGTAATTTAGCCAAAGCTGTTTTAACATATCCAACAGCAAAAATTTTACAAATGTATTAAATTTTGCAGTTGGAGCAGCTTTACAGCAATTTGTAGACAACCACAGGATTTTTTTTTAAGAATTTGACTGGCGCCGAACATAAATATGGTGCATATGACCAAAAACTGCTTGATATTTACAAAAACTGAGCAATAAGTGTAGTGTGACAATTTTAAAATAATAAAATCTAGTCTTAAACAGTCAAAAATCTAGTTTTCTTGTGTCAAATTATTACCCCAACATCAAAACCGTACAAAAACTTGACTTAACACAAAAAGCGTTTTAAAATAGTTTTAGTTGGCAAATAAATCTTACTCGAGTGTGAAATTAATTGCTCGTAAAATGATGATAATTGATAAATAATAGCAACGACAAAAATGTGTAACGCTTCTGCAACTCACTGTAAAAAGGTTTAAATAAAACTTTGTTTAAACTATTAAAAAATGTGCAACCACCAACAACCACTCAGATTAGCTACGCATTGTGTCGACTGTCGACAATCATCGTTACATCAATTGAATAAAATCCAATCGATATTTGCCTCATGTCAACTTGCTTTCATCACCATGGTTGGCATTAGAAAGGGACAAAAGGTGGTTGCAGTTCTTCACAACTACCTTCGTAGTGTAAAAGAACAAATACTACAGAAATCATCCTGTAAAGTATTTAGCTTGGAGCTAGGAATAAATCTTTTTTATTTATCAAGCTTTATAATAAAAACCATATCATAATATTACCAAATGATGAAATACATCGCCATCTATTAACTGTTATACTAAGCAAATATATGTGATCTGAAGTTAGCACTAAATTTACTTTTTTATTGATTAAAATTCTTGCAATTAAGTGATATACAATATATTTATAAGCATAAAATTAAATATAGTTTTTTATTAACAATTTGTTAACAGTTGATAGTAGTAAAAAATGATTTATGTAAAATTGATAGTAAATTTCATTCTACACAAATTGATTTCTATAGTTTAAATTTGTTAGGTTGGTAATAACAAAGATAATGCATTAAGTGTAAAAAACAAAATTATTTTAGATTTTTGTTAACTATTTGAAAACAGTTGGTAGTATTGAAAAATAATTTAAGTAAAATTAATAGCAAATTTTATTCTACACAAAATGATTTATATAATTTAATTTTCTTAGGTTGGTATTAACCAAGATAATGCATTAAGTGTAAAGAGCAAAATTATTTTAGTTTTTTGTTAACCATTTGCAAACAGTTGGCAGTATTGAAAAATAATTTAAGTAAAATTAATACCAAATTTTATTCTACACAAAATGATTTATATAATTTAAATTTCTTAAGTTGGTATTAACCAAGATAATGCATTAAGTGTAAAAAACAAAATTATTTTAGTTTTTTGTTATCCATTTGCAAACGGTTGGTAGTATTGAAAAATTATTTAAATAAAATTATTAGAAAATTTTATTCTACACAAAATGATTTATATAATTTAATTTCCTTAGGTTGGTATTAACCAAGATAATGTATTAAGTGTAAAGAACAAAATTATTTCAGTTTTTTCTTAACTATTTGAAAACAGTTGGTAGTATTAAAAAATAATTTAGTAAAATTAATAGCAAATTTTATTCTACACAAAATGATTTATATAATTTAATTTCCTTAGGTTGGTATTAACTAAGATAATGCAATAAGTGTAAAAAAAAAATTATTTTAGTTTTTTGTTATCCATTTGCAAACGGTTGGTAGTATTGAAAAATTATTTAAATAAAATTATTAGAAAATTTTATTCTACACAAAATGATTTATATAATTTAATTTCTTTAGGTTGGTATTAACTAAGATAATGCATTAAGTGTAAAAAACAAAATTATTTTAGTTTTTTGTTATCCATTTGCAAACAGTTGGTAGTATTGAAAAATTATTTAAATAAAATTATTAGAAAATTTTATTCTACACAAAATGATTTATATAATTTAATTTCTTTAGGTTAGTATTAACCAAGATAATGTATTAAGTGTAAAGAACAAAATTATTTTAGTTTTTTCTTAACCATTTGAAAACAGTTGGTAGTATTGAAAAATAATTTAGTAAAATTAATAGCAAATTTTATTCTACACAAAATGATTTATATAATTTAAATTCCTTAGGTTGGTATTAACCAAAATAATGCATTAAGTAAAAAACAAAATTATTTTAGTTTTTTGTTAACCATTTGCAAACAGTTGGTAGTATTGAAAAATAAGTTATGTAAAACTAATAGCAAATTTTATTCTACACAAAA
Organism: Tachinus rufipes; assembly: GCA_963932245.1. Lineage (NCBI taxonomy): Eukaryota > Metazoa > Arthropoda > Insecta > Coleoptera > Staphylinidae > Tachinus > Tachinus rufipes. Next base: position 107,300,273 of record OZ010743.1, read on the forward strand.
TGATTTATATAATTTAATTTCTTTAGGTTGGTATTAACCAAGATAATGCATTAAGTGTAAAAAACAAAATTATTTTAGTTTTTTGTTAACCATTTGCAAACAGTTGGTAGTATTGAAAAATAATTTAAGTAAAATTAATAGCAAATTTTATTCTTAACAAAATGATTTATATAATTTAATTTCCTTAGGTTGGTATTAACCAAGATAATGCATTAAGTGTAAAAAACAAAATTATTTTAGTTTTTTGTTAACCATTTGCAAACAGTTGGTAGTATTGAAAAATAATTTAAGTAAAATTAATAGCAACATTTATTCTTAACAAAATGATTTATATAATTTAATTTTCTTAGGTTGGTATTAACCAAGATAATGCATTAAGTGTAAAAAACAAAATTATTTTAGTTTTTTGTTAACCATTTGCAAACAGTTGGTAGTATTGAAAAATAATTTAAGTAAAATTAATAGCAAATTTTATTCTACACAAAATGATTTATATAATTTAAATTTCTTAAGTTGGTATTAACCAAGATAATGCATTAAGTGTAAAAAACAAAATTATTTTAGTTTTTTGTTATCCATTTGCAAACAGTTGGTAGTATTGAAAAATTATTTAAATAAAATTATTAGAAAATTTTATTCTACACAAAATGATTTATATAATTTAATTTCTTTAGGTTAGTATTAACCAAGATAATGTATTAAGTGTAAAGAACAAAATTATTTTAGTTTTTTCTTAACCATTTGAAAACAGTTGGTAGTATTGAAAAATAATTTAGTAAAATTAATAGCAAATTTTATTCTACACAAAATGATTTATATAATTTAAATTCCTTAGGTTGGTATTAACCAAAATAATGCATTAAGTGTAAAAAACAAAATTATTTTAGTTTTTTGTTATCCATTTGCAAACGGTTGGTAGTATTGAAAAATTATTTAAATAAAATTATTAGAAAATTTTATTCTACACAAAATGATTTATATAATTTAATTTCCTTAGGTTGGTATTAACCAAGATAATGTATTAAGTGTAAAGAACAAAATTATTTTAGTTTTTTCTTAACTATTTGAAAACAGTTGGTAGTATTAAAAAATAATTTAGTAAAATTAATAGCAAATTTTATTCTACACAAAATGATTTATATAATTTAATTTCCTTAGGTTGGTATTAACCAAGATAATGCATTAAGTGTAAAAAACAAAATTATTTTAGTTTTTTGTTAACCATTTGCAAACAGTTGGTAGTATTAAAAAATAATTTAATTAAAATTAATAGCAAATTTTATTCTACACAAAATGATTTATATAATTTAATTTCCTTAAGTTGGTATTAACTAAGATAATGCATTAAGTGTAAAGAACAAAATTATTTTAGTTTTTTGTTAACGATTTGAAAATAGTTGGTAGTATTGAAAAATAATTTATGTAAAATTAATAGCAAATTTCATTTTACACAAAATAATTTATATAATTTATATTTCTTAGAATAGTTTTAACTAAGATAATGCATTAAGTGTAAAAAATGAAATTATTTTAGATTTTTGTTAACCATTTGACAGCTGGTAGTATTAAAAAATAATTTAAGTAAAATTAATAGCAAGTTTTATTCTACACAAAATGATTTATATAATTAAATTTCCTTAGGTTGGTATTAACCAAGATAATGCATTAAGTGTAAAGAACAAAATTATTTTAGTTTTTTGTTAACAATTTGAAAACAGTTGGTAGTATTGAAAAATAATTTAATTAAAATTAATAGCAAATTTTATTCTACACAAAATGATTTATATAATTTAATTTCCTTAAGTTGGTATTAACCAAGATAATGCAATAAGTGTAAAGAACAAAATTATTTTAGTTTTTTGTTATCCATTTGAAAACAGTTGGTAGTATTGAAAAATGATTTATGTAAAAAATTAGAAAATTTCATTCTACACAAAATAATTTATATAATTTAAATTCCTTAGGTTGGTATTAACCAAGATAATGCATTAAGTGTAAAATACAAAATTATTTTAGTTTTTTGTTAACGATTTGAAAACAGTTGGTAGTATTGAAAAATAATTTATGTAAAATTGATAGTAAATTTGATTCTGCATAAATTAATTTTTATAGTTTAAATTTGTTAGGTTGGTATTAACAAAGATAAGGCATTAAGTGTAAAGAATAAAATTACTTTAGTTTTTATTAACAATTTGAAAACAGTTGGAGGTATTGAAATATGATTTATGTGAAATTAATTAACATATTTGCTAGTTTTTTTTAATTTATTGTGAGTTGTTTAAATATTAGTTTATTGTAAACATATAATTAGTTACAAATTAGTCAATGAATTACTGGAATCTTAAAAGCTCCAGATGGATTCCACCATTATTTACACTATCTCGTATCTTTGGAAAAGAGTAAATCAAAGTTAAGTCTATTCAGGTTAGGAGTTTGGGTGAGACAACATTTCAAATTGGAGAACTGCTGCTTTTGGAGTTACTCTCAGGTTCTGGATTTAAGGTAGAGGTTAAAATAAATTACTGCAATTAGACTTAAATAAGGTATTTGTACCTCTTTTAGTGGTAACCTCACTTTGTTGGCCAGACACACAAGTAACCTATATCATTTATGTATGCCAGAACAATGCTTGGAAAAGTTTTTTTTTATGCTGGCCATGTTGATGAGCCATAGAGAGGGTCAGGCATATGCATAATACATCTCAATTATTAAATTTGCATCTCCTAAATATTAGACTGTTTTTAGTTTCCAACGTATTGAAAATGCTTTACCAAAAAGCAAACCATTTCAACAAACAACTTAAATAGGATGCAGCCAGTGAGTTTCTGCTATCATAAGCAATTTTTATACAAATCTACTCATTTGCAGGAGAAAACCATTTATCGTATAAACGCCATAATACTAGCTCTTGCTCAACACTCAAAACCGTAAGACATATGAGCCTCCTCTACAATAACAAATCCAAAAAAGTTAAAAGAAACAGGAAAAGTGGTACACCAACTGCAACCAAAGCGAGCCAAACAAACTCGGAAACCTCCTATTATCTAAACACATTATAAAACACCCAAAAAGATGTTTCTGTAGGACAAAATAACCGACATAAATACTGAAATCATTTAATTTTTTTTACAGACAGAAGGATATTGATCACAGTATCTTTCCATAGTAGAAAGCAGAACTCAATGATTAAATATGACGCATCTTTACATAATGTGGCGCAATAACTGTGAACGACATTTTCCGACCAATATTAAGAATAATAATAAAGAAAATATAATTCATACAATTTCAGCAATTTTCTATATTAATTTCACAATTTAAATCAAACGCATAAAAATAAGAATTCCTTTTAAAATTATTTACATGTAAAATTTTTGCGTATTTCAATCGACTATCTCTTTATTTTGCCCTCATCAGTTTTGTTTACGATCTGAATAAAATGCAAAGGAAATAAACTCATGCGATTATATACTTTAATCGCAATAACATTTAAGTCGACTTTCGGCAATCATTGAAAATGTGCGTATTAACATATCCTATCAATATTTCAATCCGACCACAGAGTATCAATCGATACGCATCCCCTCCACGCATTATACTTGCGCTAAGCCATACAAGCCCGGAGAGACCTCAGTTTGGCACGATCTGGGTTATCATGAACGTGTGAATTGGCCGGCCACCCATCCATGCGTGTTGTAAATCAACGTAGTTCTTGTTGCGTCTTAGAGATGTGCCTCATTAAACTCCAAATGGGAGGATTTATCCGGAATCAATTAAAAATCAAGGATTCTGAGGTAAGTAAATCCGTTTAGTAGTCAAATCATTGTTCAACGGAAAGTTTCCTAAATCAATCGGGGCCGTTTCAAGGATTGGTTAGGATATTTATTCATTTATAAAATGGGGTTCCTTATTTTGTATTAATTATATATTTTTATGTAAGCATTCCAGGTTTAATTAAATGTGCCATGTATGTATGAAAAAAATTTGTTGTGTTTTTTATTCAATCTGTGTTTTGTGATCTTTTATCTGCAATTTTATAGAATTTCATTATTATAGTTCGGTGTGTTTTAATTAATCAATCTTAATTAAGGTTGTTAATTAATATGTTCTGACTAATGCCATGTATTGGGTAGGATAAGTTTTGTTTTCAATATATAAATTTTATTATTCATAGATATGTAATAATTATGTTTGGATTAAACCACATTTTTCATATTTCTTTAAATTTATTATTTATGACTTGTAAATTATTCAGTGTTTTATCTGAATAATTTATTTAATTACATTTGATTTAATAATTTTCATTTTAGCATCTTTAATTATGATTTATTTTGCATTTACAATTTTAGACTTACGAATGACTATAACTACAATCATTTTTTTTTATGTTACTATCACATATTTTATAACAAAATTATTCAGAGTTTCAACTGAATAACTTATTTTGTCTGATTTTTTTAATATTTACAGTTTAGACTTAATGACGACAGTCATACTGTTTTTTTTATATTTTTTAGAAAACATGACTAATAATATAAATTTACTTAAAATTTGACTGAAACATCTGTTTTGGTTGTATTTGCACATCTATACAAATAAATGACTTTACCAAGCCTGATAGTCTTGATTTTTTGGTGAAATGACTGATATTACCTCAAAAATATTTTTGACTGAATATTTCTTATACTTTAAGCTAAATAATGACTATCCTTTGACTGTTTTTTTAATTTTTTATTTAACATGACTTTAATATTACTCCAAATTATTCAGAGTTCCTACTGAATAATGTTTAAGACGTTATTTTTATTCGACTTGAATTTTAGATTTATTTAATGACTTATAAAAGATGACTGATATATATTATATTACAACAAACATATTTTTGACTGAATGCATTTATATTTAAACATACAGTTTTGACTGATAATATTTATATCGTTATTTATTGAATAATAACCTTGACCACCATGACCATTTTTTAAATTTTTACGTTGTACTACTTTAATATTTACAGAAAATTATTTCGACTGAATAATATTTTTAACATTTTTTTTTTGTATTTTATTTTTTAGGTATACTATGACAATTTTAACTTAATAATTTGCATTTACTGTTTATGCACAAAAGTGACTCTATCATGACTATTTTAGGTTATATGATATTAATATTACCAGCAAACTATTCAGAGTTTCGACTGAATAATGCTTTTACCATTATTTTACTTTTAATTACACTTTACATTTAATAGTGACTCAATCATGACTGTTTATTTAATTCTTTAGATTACAACATTTATTTTTTGACTATATTATTAATTAAATATATTCGACATTTTAGATTAAGTAGTTGATAATATATTGGGGATAATTTAGTTGTATCACAGAATATGATGCTCTCTGTTCTTCGAAATTGTTGTTTTGACTTGAATTTGTCTATGGTTTTGATTCCACTAATAGTTTTTGGTATGAATGAAGCTGGTGTGTCCGGCTTATACTGAATGATTTTTGTAGTCTTTTCACACAAATCTTGCAACAAGAAGTGTTGTTTGTAAACTTTTCGCTCTCTTGGTTTTATTTGAATTCCATCAATTTTGGTTTGTGGTTAGTATGAATGTAGCTGGTCCAGCAATATATCATCATGAATGTTGTTTTTTGATATTTTGGGTTTGATATTCTGTCCTCTAATTAAGTAATTTGAATTTTGCTTCATTTTACTAGTTTGGTTTCTGATTTGTTAAATTTGGTTGGGTATGAATTTGGTTTGTATGGAGCTGGTTTGTCCGGCTTGTTATGTATGGTTCATTGTGTGAAATTGTTTGATCCTTTAAAAATGTTAATTTGTCTGGAAAATTCCAGTGATCAACCTTGATTCTTTAAGTGATAATTTCTTTTTTGCAATTGTTGCCTTATTGTGTGCATCATGTTTTAATAGATACAACAAAATTATCCCAAATATAGTGATCAGGTTAGTTAGTTATAATTTAAGATACTATCTCCAGCGTTTCAACTGGAGATAATTTTAACTTTTTTTAATTTTCTTCTATAATGAAGAATTGTTCAAATAGGTTGATATTATATATTAATAAAGTCATCAGCGTTTCAACTGATGACTGAATATTTAGCTCATAGTAGGAATTTTGATTAAATTAAGCAGTTTTTTTCAATTATTGAAGATGATAGTTTAATTGATAAATTGAATTATTTAATTCTTCAGCGTTTCAACTGAAGACTAAATAAGTTTACTCAAGTTTGACAAAAAATTAATTTTACTTAGGTTAGCGTTATTTAATATTGAAGTTTCCAGCGTTTCAACTGGAGACAAATTAAATTTAACAAAATTGTACCTTCTTCAATTTTATTTTGAAGAGTTTCCTTAGGTTACATGTAGTATCAGGTCTGCAGCGTTTCAACTGCAGACCCTGATTTAAGTTTAGTAAATTTAGATCTGTTAATTGATAATTTAACTGACGCTACAAACAATATCTTCTTACTTCAGAGTTTCGACTGAAGGAAGAATTACTGACATTCACAGCAAACTTTAGCTAGACATAAAGATTGATCTACTTATCTCTTCAGCGCTTCAACTGTAGAATAAGTTGATCGACATTACAATTAACGCTACAAACAATTTAAAAAAAAATCTTATTTAGGTTAGGTTCCAGCGTTTCAACTGGAAATCAATTAAATTTAAGAAAATTATAAGAGTTTACTTAGGTTACATATAGTAATCAGGTCTATAGCGTTTCAACGGCAGACTCTGATTTAAGTTTAGTAAATTTAGATCTGTTAATTAACATTCCAACTGACTCTACAAACAATATTTTTTTACTTCAGAGTTTCGACTGAAGTAAGAATGACTGACATTAAATATAATTTTTAGTTAGGCTCAAAGACAGACCAACTTAGTACTTCAACGTTTTAACTGAAGAACAAGTTGATCAATAAAACTACAACAAAGGCTAGGCTACAAATAATTCTTCTTACTTCAGAGTTTCGACTGAAGGAAGAATCACTGACATTCACAGTAAACTATAGCTAGACATAAAGACAGATCTACTTATCTCTTCAGCGATTCAACTGTGGAATAAGTTGATCGACATTACAATTGACGCTAGAAACGATTTTTAAAGATTCTTACTTAGGTTAGCGATATTTAAAATTGAAGTTTCCAGCGTTTCAACTGGAATCCAATTAAATTTAAGAAAATTTTACCTTCTTCAATTTTATTTTGAAGAATTTACTTAGGTTACATGTAGTAATTGAGTCTGCAGCGTTTCAACTGCAGACCCTGATTTATTAAATTTAGATATAAAGACAAATTAGTTAATTGACATTTCAACTAATGCTAGACAGATCAACTTAGGTTTTCAACGTTTCAACTGAAAAACAAGTTGATCGACAAAACTACAATAAACGCTACAAATAATTCTTTCTACTTCAGAGTTTCTACTGAAGTAGAATTGACCAACATTCAAATTAAATTTAGATAGGCCGCTTCTTGCTTCAGAGTTGCGACTGAAGAAGAAGCTAATGACATTTAATGTAAACTTCAGTTAGGCCAAAAACAGATCAACTTAGTTCTTCAATGTTTTAACTGAACAACAAGTTGATCGACAAAACTACAATAAATACAAATAATTCTTTTTACTTCAGAGTTTTGACTGAAGTAGAATTGACCAACATTCAAAGTAAATTTAAATAGACCAAAGACAAATCAACTTATGTCTTCAAAGTTTCAATTGAAGCATACGTTGATTGACAAACAAACAACACCGCTTCTTACTTCAGAGTTTCGATTGAAGAAGAAGCCACTGACATTCAATGTAAACTTTAGTTAGGCCAAAAACAGATCAAGTTAGTTCTTCAATGTTTCAACTGAAGAATAAGTTGATCGACAAAACTGCTACGTACGCAACAAACAATTCCTTTCACTGAAAAGGAAATCGACATTCAATCTAAACTTCAATTAATTCTAAAGATAAATCAACTTATTTCTTCAATGTTTCAACTGAAGAATAAGTTGATTGACAAAATTTCTACAAACAACACGTTCTTAATTCAGAGTTTCTACTGAATAAGAATTAACTGACATTCAATATTCAAAATTCAAAACTTTAATATATTCACAAATAAAAATGGGAAGCTTTCTTTAACATTTGAAGATTAAGCACAAATTTACCCATAACTGTGGTTTAATCTAACATAATTTTAGGGAATTTTAAGAATTGTTTCAGAGTTTATACTGAAGCAAATATTTTTATTAAATCAATTTAGTTTTTTTTAGATAAATTTATTTTCATCAATTTTCTTCAGCGTTTCAACTGAGGAACCAAACAGAATTGTATTTTTTAGGTTTCAGCGTCACTCTACAGTAGAATAGTTACATGGCATGGTTTGTATATATTAATTTGTCTTTAATCGCTTATTAATTTATAAATAATAATTATTTTGCATAAAATTGAAGATAAATATATTTTTTCAATATTAAATCATCCAGAATTTTTAAAACTGGATTCAAATTTATTCCAGATTTTATGGCTAGCTTTACAGAAGTAGATTCATTAATTTTGTAAAGGTTTGCTTATTTTAATTAGGTACCATAAGTAGTAACTCTCTTTATGCTGCTTATGGTACATTTGTTATTAAAAGGGATTCGACCAATTTATTATATTATGGTTACATCGCTTTGTTTTTGATCAACATTTATTGAAATTATATTATGGAAATTTTGTAATAATTCCTCCAAAGACTAATAAAAATTTGCTTTTCAGTTAATAGCAATTTAATCTTTTCGAAATGAAGAGATTCCATTGCTTATTTTAGGTTACGTTCTAGAATCCAACTAATTTGCCATAAATGAATTATACAAAAAGCAGTGGATAATAATTAAAAAAAAACTAATCAATCACACAACTGGTTTGTGTTAACTGGAGTTATTCTATCAAGCACTGGGTAACTGAATCGAAAGGATATATTAAAAAAAAACTAGAACAGAAGACCTAATCAATTTCAATTATTTTCAGCCGATAGCAATAGTTTCTTTTCAAAATGAAGGCATTCTATTGCTTATTTCAGATTAAGTTCTAGAATCCAAACCAAAGAATTAAAGTAGTATTAAATATATTTATTCATATTATATAAAGAAAGATAATTTTACATATATTACATTGTGACGATGGTTGGTTGAATATGAAAAGGGCTATTGACCCAGGTTTTTCTACCTTAGAATTATATTAACTGGATAATAAAACCCAATGGAATGATAAAATAAAAATTAAACTAGAACAGAAGATCTAATCAATTTTTATTTCAACTATAACACAATACATTTTTTTCAAATCAAAATTTGAAAAAAATGTATTGTACTTTTATTTCAGCTCATCATAATAGCCTTAGTTTATGAAAACCAAGTACACAAATTGGATTTTTTGGAAAATTTATTATGGATTAAATAAGGAAAACTATGGCTAAATTTACTAATACCAATTCTTTACAGCAACCCCCAAAAAATTTCCATAATATTTTAATTTAATTCTTTCACACAAAGCGACTTAACCAAATTCTAGCTTATTACTCAGCCAAGCAGGGTGGGGGTTGATTTAATTTGTTCCAATTAGCTTTGTTGAAAAATGTAATAGGATAATTTCCAGTTGTTTGCTTCAATTTAATTAAAATAAACGGATTTGCTCATATTAGTTATCAGATTTAGTTCGGTTTGATATGCACCATCGAAGACTCGTAAAGATCACCGTGTGTACGAAAGCACGTCTTCTCTACTTGTTATAAGCCGCACCATAGGTTCGACCTGTCTCGCCATGCATAAAGCTTGTCTCTACGCCTGAAAAACCCGCGAGAAATTTCCCTTATTGTGCCATTCCTCTTTATCTCGTTACTATTCGTTCCTAATCTAATTTCATTTCCAGTTCCTGAGCTGATTATAATTGAATTTATAATAACAGTCAGGCTGTTTCTTAATTTTCGCTGCTTCTTTGCGCTAATATCTTCTACTTTTATTACTGCTCATCTACCATGCTTGTTCTGTCTCTTGTAGTTCTTGATTTAGTTGTTTTCTCTCTGACTATCCACCTTTTTTTCACTTTCTAACTCTGCCGAAGCCGGTCCCAAGCCCGGGTGCAAGAATGAGGAGGGGAAAATTTAATTCTTCTCTTTAAACTTTTCTTCTATTCTTTAAACTTTTCTTCAATTTTTGAAATGTTTTCTGTTTAATTTAATACAATTATTATAATATTTAAAATGTTCTAGTAGCAACTTAAAAGAAATCTTTATGGAAAATTTAGAATAATGCAGATAAGAAAATGGTAAGTATCTTCAGTTGCCTGGTCTAAATTAAATATGACAATTTTGACTAAAGTGTTTATTTTGGGAATGTACCAAAAGTAGGAAACAACATTGACTGTCTTGCATTCTGAAGCTCCGATGATGTTCCAGCTGAGATGAACTACAACCACTGCCTTCAACAAGGGTTGAACCACAAAGACAAATCAAAATACTTGGGTACACTCGCCGCACCAGGTAGGATAGAAGGAGGAACAACCGGTTTCCAATTACAGTTTTAATAATTTTATTCATTTAATAAAGTAAGATTAATTTCTGTTCCTTTCTATTAATATAAAACCATTTAATCTTTATCCTTTTGTTCTAGAAGGATTTTTATACGCATTTATTTTCAAATGTTATTTATAGATGTATATTATAGTAAACTAATAAGAAAAGAAAATATTTCCTTTATTTTAAATTTTATAAAATAAAATTATATTATTATTGAAAATATAATTTGCATATAGTTACAATATTTTCATACACATTCATAGCTATGAAATCCAAAAGTGCATTATGTGTAAGCTAATATACTAAATGTCAAAAATCTCAAAAATATTTGCAAATTAGAATAATTTTTTTTTAATTTTTTGAAAATTTAAATAAAGTTATGATTTTAAGTTTTGTTTTAGTTAATGAATGTAGTTAGCTGAAGTCAAATAATTTAAGATTTCACATTTTTATAATTTTTTTTACAGTTGGTACTAATGATAGTAAGCTCTATTACTACCAACTTGCATTAAAATCCAATAAACGGTTTTCAAATTATGATTATTTTTATTTTTTTTAATTACTTATTAGCTCAAGTCAAATAGTTTATGATTTCACAAAAGAAAACGTGTTAATTTTTATGACTTTTTTACAGTTGGTACTAATAATAATGAGCTGTATTACTACCAACTTGCATCAAAATCCAATGAATAATTTACAAGTTATGATTATTTTCAGTTCTGTTTTATCTATTGAACATAGTTTGCTGTCAATAAGTTTTAAATTACACTCAATTTTTATAACTTTTCTGCCGTTGGTACTATTGATAATGAGCTTTATTACCACTAATTTGTATTAAAATTTAATATACGGTTTACAAGTTATGATTGTTTTAGTTAATGAATGCAGTTAGCTCAAGTCGAATAATTTAAGATTACACAAAATTGGGCGTGTCAATTTTTATATTTTTTTTTACAGTTTTCTACTAATCACAATGTGTGCTCTATTACTACAAAATTGTATGAAAATCCAATGAACATTCTGATTTAGATATTGATCCCAGTTTGCTGATGTTAATAAGTTTTAAATTACACAAAATTGGGCGTGTCCATTTTTATAGTTTTTTTACAGTTGGTGATAATGATGGATTACAACCAACTTCTAATTATTAAAATATGTCAAACTATTATTGAAGTAAGGTAATGTCAGTTTTTTGATAATCTAAGTATATAAGACAAAATGTTTCTGAATTGTCACAAAATATGCATCAAATGTCAGAAATTGCTTCCAACCATAAATAAACTGTCAAAATGTCATAAAATACGCGTAAACTATTAGAAATTAATTCCATCTATTATTGATGTTTCAAGAATATCCAAGAACTGTCAAATAAGTGTTAATATGTTTTAGAACTGACACAAATGATTTAGATATGTCAAAAATGTTTTTGAACTCAGAAAACAATTTGAATAATATTTTATAGCTGTAAAACATGATCTAATAGTGTCAAATAAGTATCAACAATATTCAAAAACTTTTAAAAAATTAATTGTTTCTTAAACTGTCAAAAGTGTCTAGAACTGCCAAAAATAGTTTAGAAATAGAAATAAGAGCCAGGAATGTTCTAGAACTGCCAAAAAACTTAAAAATGTTTTAGAATTGTCAAATATGATTTGGAACTTTCAAATATGATCTGAAACTGTCAATCTAAAATGTTTTAAAATTGTCAAAAATGTTAAGAAAACATCAAGCGTATTCTAAAATTTTCAAAAATAATCTAGTAGTGTCAAAAATGTTCTTGAACTGTCACAAAAAAATTAAAATTATTAAAAGTGTTAAAAATGATCTAGAACTGTCAAATAAGTGTCAATATGTTTTAGAACTGACACAAATGATCTAAATGTTTTAGAACTCTCAAAACAGTTTTAAAAATGTTTTAGACCTGTCAAAAATGATCTAGAATGTTAAAAGTGATCAGAAATGTGTTAGAACTCTAAAAAAAGGAAAACAACTGTCAAAAGTGTTCTAGAACTGTCAAAGGTATTCTAGAAATGTCAAAAATAGTTTAGAACTGTTTAAAAAACGTCAAAAATGTCCTAGAATTGTTAAAAAACTATCTAGAAATGACAAGTAAGTGGCAAAAATGTTCTAGAATTCCTAACAAAGATTCAGTAAAATCAAGAATGTTCTAGAATTGTCAAATATGATTTAAGACAGTCAAATAAGTATCTACATTGTTCTAGAAATGTCAAAAATGATGTAAATATTTTAAAAGTATGTTTTAGAATTGTCAAAAATAATCTAGAAGTGTGAAACAAATATCAAAAATGTTCTTGAACTGTAACAAATGATCTTGAAAAATGCCAAAAATGTCAAACTGTAAAAAATGATCTAAATTTGTCAAAAAATATTTAGAAATGTCAAGAATGTTTTAGAAGTTATTATAAAGTGTCAAAATGAACTATAGAATAAGTGCAAAAACGTTCTAAAAATGTAAAAATATCAAGAAGTATCAAATAATTGTAAAACATTCTCAAAAATAATCTAGAACTGTTAAAAAGCGTATGTCAAGAATGTGCTAAAACTGTTGAAACTGTTCTAGAACTGTCAACAGAATTTTAGAAGTGTTAAATAAGAGTAAATGTTCTAGAACTGTCAAAAATTAATAGAGATGTCAAGTAAGTGACAAGAATTTTCTAGAATTGCGAAAGTATGATCTAGAACTGTCAAATATGTATCAAAATATTCTATAATCGTCAAAAATGACCTAAAACTGTTAAAAAACGTCAAGTATGTTTATCATTTAGAACTTTAAATTGTAAAATATAATTTAGAAATGTTAAAAAATGTTTTTGAATTGTCACAAATGATCTGTAAGTATCGATAACGTTCTAGAATTGTTTAAAAAAATGTTCAAGACTGTTCTAGAACTGTTAAAAATAATCTAAAAGTGTTCTAGTATTGTCAATTAAGTGTCAATATGTCTTAGAACTGATACAAATAATCTAAATATGTCAAAATGGTTCTAAAACTTTTAAAACAACAATATTCTAGGGCTATCAAAAATTATCTCAAATTTTTAATTAGGTGTCAACAACGTTCTAGAATTGTCAAACATGATCTACAAGTCTCAAAACTGTTCTAAAACTGTAAAAAATGACTGTCAAACGAGAAGGGTCAAGGGTATCTAGGAACAACAAAAAAGTGCAAAAACGTTCTAGAATTGTAACAAAATATTAAGAAATATCAAAAACTCTCAAATATATTCTATAAGTGACAAGATTGTTTTGTTAAAAATAATCTAGAACTGTTAAAAGTGGCAAGAATGTCCTAAAAATGTGGAAAGTGTTCTAGAACTGTCAACGGTATTCTAGAAGTGTCAAAAATGGTTTAAAGCTGTTAAAAAACGTCAAGAATTTCAATATTTTTTCTAGTAGAAAGCAAAAATCGATGACTAATTATGACTTTACATAAAATGGCGCAATAACTGCAAGAGACATTTTGCAGGCATAATCACATTTTAAAAAAATTCCTTGGAAAGATCAAGCTATTAATATTTAAGAATAATAATAAAGAAAATATAATTTATACAATTTCAGCAATTTTCTATAATAATTTTACAATTTAAATCAAACGCATAAAAGTAAGAATTCATTTTAAAATTATTTACATGTAAAATTTTTACGTATTTCAATGGACTATCTCTTTATTTTACCCTTATCAGTTTTGTTTACGATCTAAATAAAATGCAAGGAAATAAACTCATGCGATTATATACTTTAATCGCAATAACCTTTAAGTCGACTTTCGGCTATCATTGAAAATGTGCGTATCAACATATCCTATGAAGAATTCCTATAACTGCGTTGCAATTTAAAACATTTAAAATTGCACTAAATAATTTACTTAAAATAAATTGTATTTTACATAGTGGACTTTTGTGTATTGAAGGAATTTAATTTGCTGCTTAATGCTTTATTAATATTGATGGTTTTATTGAATTGTACATAAATTTATAGATTAATTGAAAATAATTATAATTATTACCATTTTTCTACAATTTTCAATTGCAAGAAACCAATCCAATCACTGCTACAATAGTTCACTTCAACACTAATAAGTTTACATTTATTGTTTTTTCAATTTACTTTTAATTTTACTTCTTTTTAATTAATTAGTTGACAACTATTTAAAGTCTTAGTGAGCAGCCCGAACCATCAATTTTATTAAAGCTAGTTTAAGGAATTGTCGAAGCACATCAATGAATTAAAAATAGTAGTCCTGTAAAAGCATCAATATTATTATGTTGTAGCCATACCTTGCATATCAGAAATCAGAAATGTGAAGACTATCTTAGCAAATTGAATTTTGCAATAATTTCGGTACAATTCATTTGGGTTAAACATACTTGCGTCATGTTTAATAGATTTTCTAAAAGCGTTTGATTGAGTAAAGCATGCATTACTTATAAAAAATACTAAAAGAAATTGGATTAGATATTAGACATTTGCATAATAAAAAAAACTGATTGGATTCAAACAGCAGTAGTAAAAGGATAAACAGTTAACATCAAATGAGGTGTTAAGCAAAGATGCATTTTATGGCCGTTACTATTTAATGTCTACTCCTAGAAAATGTTCAGACAAACAATACAATACAACTGGCCTCAAGTCAGGAAGATCTACTTGATTGATTCATTCATTGAGCAGGGTGCTGAAGCGGATTTTGATCTGACCATTAAGAAAACAAAAGTTTTTATAATAAGCAAACAGCAAAATAATTATAATAGCAATTATAACTAAAAGACTAGAACAGATTAATCAAATCAAGTACTTTAGATATCAAATAAATAAAAAAGGAAACAAGTATAAAGTATGCTTGCACAGCATTTAAGAAAATGAGCAAGGTTTTGTGAAGTAGACTTCAACACTGCTTTTGATAATCCGTTTGCTAAGCTGCTATGTGTTTGCAATCTTGATTTAGAAGGCAAAAGCCTGAGCAAGAATAAAATAAAGCCGCTTGAAACGTTTTAGGAGAGTTCTCAAACTATTATAGACCAATAAGGTATGCAACAAAGGCATATAGAATCCCCCCTCCAGCAAACTTGACAAATTACTCACTAACATATTAACTAAACACCTACAAATTTCATCACCATAAATTCAATAGATCTAGCCAACAATCTGAAAAACATCATAATAGACCCTACCGATACTATCATCTCCTTCAACATAATTAATTTACACACTAATATCCCTATAAGTAATACTATTATTGCTCTCCGTAATCCTCTCACATCAAAAAACATGGACAAATGTTGATCTTTGCTTACACAATGACATAAAGCAAAATCAATTGGTGCCTCAAATATGTTTCCACATTTGTTTATAATAGTTGGTGATTTTTTAATTTGTTTGTTATCGAAAAGTTGTTTAAAGTGATCGTAATTTAATATTAAGTCGTTTATGGGACTAATTCTACTTAAAGCGTCCGCATTTGTGTTTAAACTTCTTTTTTTGTAAATAATTTCGTAATCAAATTCTTCCAATTTGAGTCGCCATCTTACTAGTTTTGGAAGACCTCTCAATACATTATCCATTACACGTTGGAATGTTGACGGTGCATTCTTTAAACCGAAAGGCATGCGTTTAAATTCATAATGCCCGTTATCAGTAGAAAACGCTGTTTTTTGGACGTCTTCTGGGTTCATCTCAATTTGGTGAAATTTGTTGGCCAAATCGAGGGTTGAAAAGTATTGGCTTCTGCCTAATTTGTCTACAATTTCGGTTATCAAAGGTAAGGGATACTTGTCGTCTATTGTACGTTCGTTTAACTTGCGATAGTCTATTACTATTCGCCATTTCTTTTTTCCTGATGCGTCGGATTTTTTCGGGACGATCCAAATTGGGCTAGATCATGGGGATATCGAGTCTTGTATAATATCTTGTTCTGGTAGTTTTTCAATTTGTGTTTTAACCTCTAATTTATGAATTTCGGGGTAACGATACGTTTTGGTAAATATTGGAGATTCATTGTTTAAATTAATTTTGTGTTGAATTTTGTTAGTGAACGTTAACGGAATTTGCTCGTTATAAAATATGTTGCGGTATTCGTGACATAATTTTCTAATTGCTTGTTTTTCTTCTAAGTTACAGTGTTCTAAGCGAAGATTTTTTAAATTTGATTTTAATAAATTATCCTGCGTTTGGTTTAGATCGTTATCAGTTTCCATCGTTTCTATAAAGTTTAAAGATTTGATTGAAAAGGGGGTATTGATCTTAATATCTACTGTTTTGGTGTTTAAGTTGATTATAGTAGTTAAAGCAAAATAATTTTTTATTTACAACTGCGCGGGGTGACTCCATTAAATTTTCAAATTCTATATAATCTAAAATTCCCAAGCCTTCTTTATAATTTACTGGTAATTCGACTACTTTTTGAGTTCTGGCAGGTATTGTTATTGTATAACTTTTAACCTGTAAAGACCTTTTTAATTTGGTTAACTCTTCAGTTTCATATATTATTGGGATTTCAGATGTTTTTATAATTTTTGAATCAAGGTTTACTGAAGCCCTGAGTTGTTTAAGTGAATCTATTCCAAATAAGCCATCGTATTTTTGACTAAATTTAAATATATTTTATATTTTCTCTATTTATTTTATAAAATCCTTTTATATTATTCATATTATCGAAGTTAATGATTTTATTTATTTATTTATTTTATTTCAACATACATGTTTCGATGATTAATCATTATTATCAATGTATTAATGTAATATAAAAATTTAAATAGATAAAATTTATGTATTTCGCTAGTTTTAAAAATTTTGAAAACTGGTATTAAAATAACTTCATTATGATAGCTAGTATCGTGAGCAGTTTGAATGTTAAAATTTTCATTAAAAATGTAACGCTTGTAGAATTTGTGTGCTAATTCTGGGTCAATTAAACTTCTTGAACTGCCTTATCAATTAGAAAATTTGCATTTAGTTGTGGAATAAAAATGTATGGTAGGTTAGCTTTAACTAAATTTAGATTTATCATCTCGGATCGTTGATAATATTGTCCTGATGAAAATTTTCATCAGTATCATTATGTTGGTCAAAATCATTGTTGCAATTGTTGTTCTTATAGTATATCATTGTTTTCATGTTGATAGTAATAATTTTCATTATACTCATTATAATCATTTTCAATAGGACAAACTTGTTGGGAGTTTTCTGGCATGTCAGAAAATTTTGTTAAGCCAAAGAAATTTTCCTGTGGATTTTCACCTTTGTTGATATTTTGCGAAAATAGCTCAGTATGAGTGAAATTTTTTTGTGGTTGGGTTGGTTGTCTCCTAGTGTTTCTAGACGTATCCATAGGTTCAGGAATATTTCCTCTTTGATAGTTTTGATTTCCAAAAGGTTTGTTTTGATATTGATATTGATTTCGATTTCGATTTCGATTTCGATTTCGATTTCAATTTCGATTTTGATTGTTTAAATTGTTGATTCTGAAATTTTTGATAAAAGTTTCCAGGTTGTGTTGTCTTTTGAATGTTTTGATTCATCCCAGTAAACACAAGTTTAGATAATATAAGTTTATTACACGTATATATGGTGTAAAAAGCGTATATGGTATATGTGTATTCGTATAATATACATTTCTCGTACACGTAAGATATGTATATCTGTATATTATACGTTAATATTTTCCTTTTTTTCTATCGTTGATTAATATACGTATATTATCCATCAGAATATATCTATAAATAACATGCATAATATATCTACGTATATTTAACGTTTATTATTTCTGGGTTGTCTTGGATATTCGTACGTCCGAGGCTACCCGAGCGCGTGAATATAGTTTGCAAAGTCTATGTTGAGATGCATGATTCATCTTTATTTTTAATTTTTTATCAACCATAATGTGCACTTGCTATTAGTTGCAATATCCGATACAGTTTTAAGTTGTTTGTTGTTACACAACAGTGCTGAAGTGTTGTATAATTGAACTGGAAGCGCAGGTTTAAGAGTACTAATATGAAATACCTAATTTGTGCTAAGTCTGAAAATATGCAATGACATTTTTGGTTCAAATAACTTGTTTTTATAGCCATTACAGTAACATTAATATCAATTCATCGGTTTATTTTTATTTTTTTAATTTAAATTTAATATTATTAATTGCTATTGTTATATATAGTATTATAAATACAAATAGCAAACTAGTCAAGTTATTTAAAATAAAGATTACCATATGTGTGTCATATGAGGTTGTGGAAATACACACAGTATATTTTTCAGATGTCACCAAAAGACTGGTTGAAAAATCAAAATGAATCTTTAATTTAATTGTAATGTTCTTTAATATCGATGTTAAATATTATAATATTTTATTTATTTAGATGTAATACTTTGTATTTTATGTTAAAATGATATACATATTTTATATTATTATATATCCGAGAAAGTAGGCAGTACGGCAGAGAGGGCATGTACAAATACCAGCGTTAACAAAAGTTAAGCAACGTCCGCTTTGGTCACGACTTGGATGGGTGACCCAATTCATCCCAATATGAGTCCGTTATCTCGTATAGGCATCCAAACATACACATGTCTACTCGTCGGATAAAGTTTAACCTATAATACACGTGTATTTCAATTGAAAAAATATACAATTATATTAATTATATTTTAACGCATTTTTTACGTTGATAATACGTGTAAATTACACGTTTAAAATACATATAACCTATATGTATATTACACACTAAATATACGAGATATATCCGTTTAGTCGCCGGACATTTTTCCGAATAATATACTTAACAAATAAACAAATATTACACTTAGGTGTAATACCAAAAATAAACGTATCTTAAACGTAACTGTGTTTACTGGGATTGGACTTATTTTTTGATTTGGTTTAAACATATTATGAAAATTTAAAGTGTTATTTCTATTTTGGCTATAGAGGAAGTTTTCTTCTTCTATTACTAAAGACATGACTCTTTCTAAACTGTCTGGGTTTCTTAAGCGCACATTGTTTTGTACCTGACCTGATAAACCGCTTATAAATGTCTTAAGTGACAGGTTATCATAACTTTGTAATTTAATTACCTTTTCTGCAACTGGTATATTTAAGGTGTTCAGTTTTGCGATAATAAGGCTTCTGGCATCTTGACAACGCATACCAAAAGTGTAAGGTGTCTCGTTTCTATTCGGATGCAATGTAATCAAATCTTGGATCAAGCATTCTATGTTGCGTTGATCACCAAAACTTAAGTTTAATAAATCTCTTATTTCGTTCCAGGTTCTTAATTCTATTCTTGAACCAATCAAACTTAAAGCTCGACCTGCTAATTTGCCGATAATTGATCGCAAAATAAAATTATTTAATTGCAAATTATTCGGGTCGGAAAACGTATTTATTAAATTTTCACAATTATCTATAAAAATTCCCAAAGTGTGGGTGGAGGAATAGTATCTATGTGTAATTTTAATAATTGGTAATTGACCGGTACAGCCATTTTGAAACTTTGTGAATTTTACAAAGTCAATTAAAATTATTTGCGTAAATTGCTAATATCAATCACAGTATTTTATTATTATTATTTTTTTTTTAATTAAATATATACTATATAATTTTTGGTTGGGATAGGAGATAAGAAATTGTTTTTGTTTTTTGACTTACAGTAGTAAAATAATTATGTTCATTATTCTCGTGTTAATCCCTCGTTCTTAATCCTAGTGCCAATGGGATTCTTCCTAATCTATGTTGTACGAGGGGATGTTGGCGATGCTTGTCCTGTATCCTTGGTGTTGTTGTCTGGGGTTGGCAATGTTGTCCTCTTCCAGATGTTGAGTCTATGATGTCGTGGGTCTAAATTTCTTGCTGTTTCTGTTTGTGCACTTGACAAACTTTCACAGCACTTGTAATTTAATTATTCACTTCTCTTCGGTTCAGTTTATTTACACTTTTGTTTCGTTTCGGTCTTTTAACTATTAAAATAGACCGGTTTCGCAATTTTTCGTAACCGTTAGACAGATCCTACCGACTGCGCCAATTATAATCTGACCGCAGAGAAAAACGTTTTTAAAAAAGATAAGATTGATTTTATTAATGAAATGAATAGGCTCACGCCTTAACATAGACTGAACTAAATGGTTATTCTAAAAGTATTTATATAAATCAAAAGTGATTAGTAAGGTTAAATCTAATATGTCATATAAGTTATGTTTTAAAAAAATTATAATTTTACTAATTATTACAAATTACATAAAACTATGTTTACACAAATAATTAGTTTTAAATATGTGGTGAAAATTGGTTCATATAAATACTAAAAAAAATAATTTTACTTTTAAACTTTTAAATAATGTTTAAATACAATAAAACAATTATTGTTTAAAACAAGTATAATTAAATTAAAACATATTTTTAAGTTTTGAAAGGTATTATAAATCGAATTTTTAAATCAAATATTAGTATAAATATAAAAGTTACTAAAATAAAAACAAAATGACACTAGAAAAAATCGCAATAAAAAAATCGGATCAGTATGAACGAGATTTTGCGAGAAATATTTTGTTACAATAAAAAAAAATTGCAAAACGCAAATCGGATGAGTATGAACGAGGCTATATAAATAAATAGCATACGTCAACACTCAAGACACCGTCAAATATTTCACAAAATTTATATTTGTTTTTTAAGCATCGGTAGTGCTTATATTATTATTTGATAAAACACACAAACAATTTAAAATCTATAATTTAGCCTATTTTATATTTCCACTGCTTTTTGGTTCTTTAAAGCATCTTACAACTTGCTTTAGGCAGTAGTGTAAAGATTCATAATCAACATTACGCATTATCTTGTTCATATTTACCGCGCAAGACAGCAATTGGTTACTACTTCCTGCTAGTGCCATCTACCAGCTTTCAAGGTTAACTATTTTGTTTATTACTCACCAGGATAGGTGGCGGTATAAATTATCGTTTATTAAAGTTATGATTCTAGTTTTGTTATAAGATTGATAATTTTAAATTGTCGAAATAAGCAAGAATTATATCGTACTTGCAGGATCATTTCTGTGGTATGTATTCTTGCTATTGCACTCTAAGGGAAGTCATGGTGATGACTGAGACAGCGTCATTTGTTAAGTGGGAGGCAGAGATACTGATCGTTTTTATTGATTTGTTTCTCAAACTATGATCGCTTAACTACCGCATCCTTTACATGCGGGACGAAGTTATCTGATTTCTGAATGACGTCGGTTGCAATCTTTTTAACAAACATGGTAAAAACTTAGTAAGATAACAAATGTTTTTGAATCTAAATGAGTCCAGTGGACTAAGCACTCTAACCCCTCCCCTCGTACAAAACCTTAATCTAAAAAAATGTGATGATTAGAGCCATCTCTGGAGAACTATTAAAGTTATTTTGATAGACAGCGCCTCTAGTGGCTAAAAATTTTCGTATCTAGCCAATAACATGCGAGGTTCACTTCTTATATTGGATATTCTGTGTATCGAGTGGCTTTTTTTCTCTTTCTCGCGTACGGCGTTGTTGTATGTGATAAAAAAACGTCATGATGCGACAAAGACAAGACATAATACTACAGCTAGACACCAATACACCGGTATAATAGGCAACTTAATATACACAAAAAATATGTTGGCTGTGGTTGCACGCCTTTGGCCGTTTTAGCATTTTTCATTTGCGCTTACATTTTACAAATTTTATTGGCGACGTTGTTCTGGGATTGAAAAGGGCTAAAACGGGCAAAGGCATCAGTTTAACCACAGTCAACATCATTTTTGTGTATATTAAGTTGCCTATTATACCGGCCACACTATTCGTGTATAGCTGTAAGAGTGTACGCTGCTTGTTTAAACAACCTCTTGAAATTTCTAGTTATAGAACTCTTTATCTCTCACTTTCTTTTCTTAATTTCTCACAGAGTAAAATATATTTTTAGGTTATGTACGTGATGTGGTGTGACACAATTATGCAAATAAGTTTTATAATTAACAATCCAAGCAACAAAATAAATATACCTTTTTCCATTTATAGTATTATTTTTTAAGATTATTATAGATATAAGATATTAATAGTTATTTGCGTACCAATTAAGGTAAGTGAACGTTTCTGTCTGAAGTGATAGTTTGTGGATCGAAGCGGTCCATAAACCACCAAACACAGAAAAAAAAACTTACATAAAGCGTTGCGCATAAAATTTTTCTTGCTACCATAAAGAAAATTAATTTTTAATTCGTAATTATTTTTAACATTTCTATTTGTGACAAGTCAAATAAATGTATGTGCTTAATGCACAAAGTAGGCAATGCAAAATAAAACTAATTGATTACAAAAGTATAAACGTATCATATTATTGTGAACCAAGAAATTTAATTAGAGTTCAAAATTGTTTAAACTGTACCATTTATGTAAGTTTCTATAAATAAGATAAATTGTTTATATTTACTTTTATATATTTGTTCTGTTGTTAAAGGTTAGGTTATTTCACCATGAAGTTAGTTACCTAACGAAGAGGGTCAACGTTACTCAAAACGCTACGGTCCGCTTGACCGTGGGAGCGACTTCAAACAGAGAGAGATCAGAAGCTAGTTCCGGCACTGTTGTGGGTAGGCGAGAAAACTAAATTTTAACTTTCATATTATTCCAGCTTTAAAAGTTTTAAACAAAAATGATAGAAAATGCAATTTTACAAAATTACTTTTTTCAAATAATTTTATCCAAACTATAGGATATTAATTTATATATATATTATAAAAAATGTGCAACCATTCAGATTACTACTTCGTTTGTAGTACCGCATGCGGTATGGGGCAGGGTTTTTGTTGAACAATCATGATCATCGATTGAAATCTAACTCTAATAATAAGAGTTTAATTTCTGCCTCTCAAATGATTTTCAACATACAAAACGAAGAGTTTTTATTTTAAGCTCATCATAATGGTTGCAGTTCTACTCATACTACAGGAATGATCCTGTAAAGTATCTTGCCCTTGGTAGAACTTAGATTTGAATATAATTATTCAACCTTTATAAACAGATCAAAATCACATTATATTAAAACGATGATTTACATTGCCATCTATCGGTAATTATAATAAACAATTTGACCTGCGCAATATATATGATAATTAAAAATACATATCAAGGCACTTTTATGCTTTATGCAGTAAACCAAGTCAAATCATAGAATTAAATTTAGTAATGATCAGTCAATTTTCAATTTTATTCTACATTCTTTATATTAAATTCTTATTGAAAAAAATAGATTTAGTAAAACCTTATTCCAAAATAAGTTATGACCTCAAATTGTAATTTGAATCTATTAATTATACCTCAACTTGTTTTGTAACTCAACATACATAAAACCAGTTGAATTAATTAATTAATTTAATTGAGTATCTACTATTATTAAAAATATTATTTAATTATATAATTAATAAAATACTTGAATAATTCCTAAAAAAATTATTATTTATCAATTTTCAAATATTACCTGTACCTAAAAAGGCTAATAAATAATTAATTATAGTTCTAACAAAGCAAAATAATAACTAAAACCAATATTTCAAATAGTATCGAGCCCCTAGATCGATCACAATATCAATCAATACGCATCATTGCTTGCGCTAAGCAATACCGGCCCAGAGAGTCCTCAGTTTGATGTAGTGAGTGCTACGATACCTAATCAATAAGAGCTCTTTGAAGATGGATTAAGTTATATCATCATAATTTTGTGAGGTTTCATAGTTTTTCCACAATTTAATTTAGCTGATGTATTACTACAATGTCAAACACATGCCATTACTTCTATTAACACTTTAAGAACTAGAACTAACTGTTTTTATAGTTTTCCACATCACATTTAACTATGTTTAACTCAATTTTGTTAACTCGCTGCATCATCCGCCGGACCTGTCAATGCACTGAAGTCACATTGCTGCCAACTATATATTATTCATTAATAAAATTAAAAATAATTATGTTTATACTTTCTTTAAATCGTTTCATAAATAAATATTACGTTTTAATAGAAAACACTAAAAGATTTTCATAGGCGCCGTGTTTTGCAGTTTCCAAAAGAGCACAAAACAATTTTTTATTTTGTAAAAATGAATATCATAAAATAGATTTAAACTGTTAATTCCTTTCTGTAAAAATATTTTTGGATGCTTATAAATATTATAAAATTGTTAAATGTAATAATAATAACTAAAAATGCAGAACCAGGTTATTATTTCAGAAGTACACTGCTATTAAAAAGTCCTAAATTGTCACAATAAGCTGTTTCGGTCTACTTATATATCATAAAACATTTTGGAATTGACAACATTGTTTATGAGGCTATAAAGGTCATAATATATGCTTGAGCTATCATAAAATATCAAATTGTTGAACTATTTAACTTTTTTTTTTTTTCTAATAATCAAAAATATTTTAAAAAAATACTTAAGAGTTGCCATAAAATGCTTCTGATGTGACATAAATAATAAAGTGATATTGGATTGTCAAAATAATTTATAAAATGTTCTTTAAATTGACATAAAACTAAACTAAAAGTTTATAAATTGTCAAAACTATCATAAATTGATTTGAACTAACATACAATATTCTCAGCTGCAGTGGTATCGCTTTAAATATTAGGTACTAGCGCAATTATTGTTTTAAAGCCTTTTTTAACCTTATTTCTACCATATTCATTGATATTTAATTAATTCTCTTATTTTAACTATGATACTGCCTGTTTGGCATCAAATTGTTTTAATATTGTCAAAAAATGTTCTTAGACTATCATAGATAGAACGTGTTTTTCAAGTGTCAGAAATATTATAAAACATAACCTAACATAACTACGCCGCTTCCAAGGTGTCATAAAAAATATAAATTGATTTCAAACTCTAAAAATATTTTTATAGACGTTATGCCGGATTAAGTTTACAGCCGCCAGACGCCTACTGACTAAAAAAATCCACTTTTTACAGGGAGTTTATAAATGAATAGGATTATGTAATCACTTTAAACTTTTTAAAATTGTCCAATATACTATTTGTTTTGACAGTTCAACTTTGACAGCTGTCAAGTAAGCAAGGTTATAAGAATGTATACAAATGAAGAGAATATTTTTATTATTGAATCCTACTTTAGGAATGGGCGGTTTGATAATGGGGAATAGCTCTATTCTATTCCAGATTGTGTTCTGTTGTGTTATTATTTTGTTTACAACTGCTAATTATAAACATGTAAACATATGAAAATATTTTTATTATTGAATCCTAAGATAGGCAACTTTATTTACGCATTTTTACTAGAACGGCACAAACGTACATTAGATGGTTACATAATCCCAAACATTTATAATCATTCTGTATCTAAAGTAAAGAAGTTATTACCTCTCGGCATTTCTTCATCAGTTGCTTTTTTCTTAATGATGAAAACAAATATTTCCTAGTTCACATGCCAATTGTTCTAGAAAATTGTGTTCATTTCCGCGCAGTATGCGCATGCGTTGCTTTCTGCTCGTAAGGAACTGCAAGAAGTATCCCACGTCACTGTGTTTCTGCGTTACCCTTTTAATTAAGTAAAACCTCCAGCTTGCTGTGTTTCCTGGTAGACTTCACTGTTCTTCCCAATTTTCTATAGTTTTTTGCCTGGCATTAGTTCTGTGCTCTTTGCTAATTGTAGAGACCCGTTATTTTTCTAGGAAGATAACCTCAACTACCAGCTAAAGGCTCTGATGGAGGTTGTCCTGTAAGCACTTGCGATCCTTAGCGCCAATTTTCTCAGTACCTTTTCTTGCAGTTGCCTGTAGTTGGCCTTCTCTATCTTCTGTCTATATCGGAACTCCATCTTTTTTTTTAGAAGTCTGTTGGAGATAATTCCACATGTTCATATTCTCCTAATGTGTCTCTAAAGTACTTTACGTTATTTTGGCTCTAGATTTTATTCAAGCCAACCCTTACAATTTAGCGTGTTTCTTCCGGATATAACATCGACCTCTGTCTGAATTGAAGGCGTTTTGCACGTTTAATGTAAGTTATTTGTGTGCTTTCACGCGGTTTTAACTACCTTTTCACGCGTCTTAATCATCAAGCATCTATGGTAGAACATTGTTTGCGTAACTAGCTTCTGGGTTGTTGTATGGTCTCTATGAAAGCTTCTTGTTGTTCTTCCGGTAGTCGAACAAAATGGTTTTCTCTCTAAGCTGTTTGTTAAATACGTCTATCTTTGTGTTCTGTTCTGCTACAGGTTTTATGATCTTTGGAGAGATATCATCTAAGCTAGCGACTTTTCTAAGTTTGTTTTTTTCCAGACGTTTTTACTTTCCCAGCAGTGCTGACAGGAAAGTCTTTAATTTTTGTGAAACTGTACAGCTTAGGCTTTTTTATGACTAGAAAAAACTTTATTTGTTATGTCAAACTTTGAAGTATTAGTGACTTCAGTCATTCAATCTGTCATATTAAAAACAGCTGAAACGCAACAAGTGCGGGTGGGCGGGAAGACTGTATTAAACCACCGGCTCAATATTTAAAAAATGTGTTCCTCTTTAGAGTACTACCCCTAATAGTGTTGATTCTTAGGTTTTTTGTTTCTACCTCCTCAATAGCCATGTCTCTTCAAACTTTTATTTAAAGATTTTGCGTAAAGAATGACTCTTGGCTGCCGTGAAATCTTTTATAGTTTATTTTGCAGATCCTGAGAGAGCACTACAAGATCCATACCGTTTATTTACTTTGTTAAGTACTTTGCCTCTTTAGTTGGTCGCCAGGTGAAAAATTTAGCATTGTAATTGACGCATATGAGGGTATTGGGTCTGTTGGCTTTGATATCTATGCCCAGCTCAAGCAAGAATTCTTCAAAACTTTTCGTTGTCGTATTAGGGGACAAGTAGTAGGATTAAAAAGTTGTTTTGCTTGCTGTTGCCCAAACAAATCTTTTGCCGCTGTCTGTTTTTGAAGTTTTTGATTTTTTTGTAGTTTTTGAAAAGTTTGATTATAGACGGAAAGATGTAAAGATAAACTAATTTTGTAGATTGCCGCAAGTAGTTTTAATTGTTGCACGTACTTAATGCTAGTCATTTAGAAATTAGATATTTTCTTTTTTTGCAAATGTTTATAAATTAAAGAAAAAAATGAACATTCAAATTTCTGTTGACAAACAATCGGGTGGGTAGATGAAGCTTTTAGTTCATAGTTTGCAAGTGCAAGATTATTACTGCAATAATCCTCAAATTGATGCAAACATAATTATTTTTAGTTTAGTAATAATCTTCATATTAATCAAGATTATTATTGCAATAATCCTCAAATTGATGCAAACATAAGACACCCACAAACAGTATTAAAGTTATATCTACATTTTAAAAAAATGATACAAATAATAGTACTTTACTAAATTTGTTAAAAAAATGTTGAAAATATTTGGTAAAAAATATGTTTAAAATTATTTAAAAAATTGGCATGAAAACTTTGTTAATAAAATTGTTCTTCTTCTTATAGTGCCATACTCGCTACAAGTGTTCGGCGCCTCTCTCGTATGTTTGTGGTGCGCGATAATAGTTCCACACAAACATACGGGACCTACAGTTTAAAGTGGAATCCGAACCACACCACTAGAGAGGTTTACTAGGCAAATACATTGCTGGTTTGACATTGCCTTGCAAAAGAGACGACCGCATCGAAATATATTCGACAAATTAGATATTGCCGCTGCCGGGAATCGAACCCGGGCTGCCTGCACAACAGTCCTCGCACTAGACCATTGTGCTATTGTTACTAAAAATAATTTATAAAACAATTGTTCCCTGGAAATTGTCAACGTTGTTACTATTCTCCGGCAAGCTTAGTTACAAAAAAAATTGTTTTAACATTGCATATTACCATTTAATTTAATAATTATCTGTTATTTATCTTATCATATTATAAACCAACCATTTTGTATAGGAATATATTTCTTCAATAAAATTATCCTATTGAATTTCATATACATATCTTATTATCAGCGCAATGTCAAATTAATTTCCACTTATTCTTATTATTACGGTTTTCTTTATTAATAAAGGAAACTGTAATTGCGTATGCAAATAACTTCACGTTACATGACAGTGGCGGCGCGTAAACATGTTGGTCTTTTTAAATTATTGTTATTATCAGCCTATATTATCCTACAAGTTATTTAAAGTCGGTGCGGCAAATCCGAATCGTTTGCCGCCGCCGCTGCCGCCTCATGGGTAAAAATGACTTAAAAATCGGCCAACTTTGAAAATTTGTAAATCAGGTCGGGCACAAAAAATCAAAAATCAGCTGGCAACAGTTTGTGCAGACACTCTTCTTCTTTCAAACGAGACCAAGCTCGATCCTCTGCGTCGATTCCCGAGACGCTTTTATTTTTTTTTTACCAGAAGTCGGAGCGGCGGACCCGAATCCGAAATTGAAACGGCCCTAATAACCCCCATTCCGCACGGAGGCCCGATATGAGGCAAAAAGTGGAAAAAAAATCGGCCTTTGAAAGTTCGTATAAAGGGTTGAGAGCAAAAATTTAAAAATCTAATTTTAACTGTTTGTGGAGAAACTCTTTTTCTTTCGAACTAAACTAAGCGCATTCTTTTACGTGCATATCCTGGACACTTTTATTCTTTCGCGCGACCCCACTTTTTAGCCAAAAACGCGACTTTCGACGCGCAAAAAATTGTAAAAAGGGTAATCGAAAGATCGAGGACGGATCTTGCAAAGAAAAGGAAGCGCGACTTTCTGCAAGCCCGGAGGTGGATCTCCAAAGTAAACGTTTAAAGACCTACTTCGGAGAGCAGCGGGTCGAAAACAAAGATCGAACTCAAAAAACGCTTCAGCTAAGAGCCCGGCTCGGCCCTTCCTCTATCAAGAAGTTTAACGACATTTTTGCGTCCAACAATCGCCAGGGGTTGCGAAAGTAGATCGCTCATTTTAGTTTGGCAAAAACACAATTTTTAACTTTGAACGCAAAATTTTTACCCCCCGATTGCGACGGGGTAAAAAGTAGCGCACGTGGCTCTCGGAGAATAGTTTTGACGTGTCTGCTGCCCCAGTGCGGTCAAAAACGACCGTTCTAAAAATCGGGCGGCAAATCAAAAAAAGCGGTTTGGAAAATCAAAACGCTCGTTTCTCATCTCCGACGACAAAAAAGTTACGGCCTTCCAATCGCAAAACCCCCTTTTCCTGATAACGGCGGTCCCTCGACATCAAAACTGGAGCTTCAAATTTTTATTCCGGAGAGGGACCGCTGCAAGGAAGCCGACGCCAAAAACTGCTTGTCGATCCGACCCCCCGGTTGCCCCCGGCAAATTTTCAAGCAACCCGCCTCATAATCGACGGACGCCTCGCAAACGGGGAGGGCATCGGCCTACAAAAAAATTACGAAAATGCTACCCGGCGGATCTAAATCTAGTGTTGGATTTCCCCAAAAATCAAAAAAATTTTGGCGGCGGCCATCCACGCGTCGCCTAAAAACCGAAAAAATATCGGCGAGCGCCGCTGTTCTAAGCGCGGGGGCAGCGTCGGAATTTGGAGCCAAGATTTAAATTTCGCCGTCTTTCCCGGTGGGTAAGATAAACGTCGCGTCGGGATCGCACGGCAAGCGCCGGAAATTCGGACCGAAAGGGTCCCGATTTTCACCGATCGGCAACCCGGAAAAGCGCAGATATTTCATTTTTATTTGACGCCAAGTTTGGATAGTGAATCCACTTTTTTGCCCCAAACACTTCTCACCCAGAAACACTTTTTTGAATCCGAAATAGCTTAACGAGAGCGACCCATCTGCATACCCAAGTGTTAGGTCATCAAGAATAATGCAAATATCATTGCAAATTAAGCAAAAAAAAGTGATTTTTTTAAGTAAAAACTTCTTAAAGATTCCTAAAAAAAGGATAAACCTCTCGAGTTAGAATCACTGGTCGGCTTAGAACCAAAAACTTTTGTGATGGCGTTTTCCCATTTAAAATTCAAAACCGCTACTAAAACTGTGACTTGTGTAAAAACATTGCACAAGAACCATTCAAAAATTAGATTACTTCGTCCTGCATGGTTAGAGTGCAGTATTTAAGCGATCATCGTTTGAAAAACAAATCAATAAATAGATGATAAGTATTCTCAATCTCCCACTTAACATATAAAGTGTCATCATCATGGCTTCGCTTAGAGTGCAATAGCAAGAATACATCACAGAAATGATCCTGCAAGTACGATATAATTCTTGCTTATTTCGGCAATTTTTTTTTTGGTGGTCAGGGCGATAAAATCTTCTAAAGACTGACTCAAAGTGTCGGATTCACTCTCACGAGGAAAGTGCCTACCGACTAAAAACCGAACCATTTTGATTACCGGGAAGTTTGAGACCTTCCATTGGGAGAAAATTAAGGGGATGAATAGAGATGTGAGGTGAACCCACTTGGTTAGATTTGGTTGACCGGTCTTCAATAGAAGTGGCCTTGTTTGTCCGGCTCTGCCAATCTGGCTAGATCGGTGTTCGAGTGAATTGCTAAATTTGCAAAGTATTTCTCGGCGAGCGCTTCGAAATGTTGCCGTAGCGGAGTGATGCCTAGATTGTTCTGAATGTCTGCATTCCTAACGTACCATGGAGCTCCTACAATCCAACAAAGTGTTAGATTTTGAAACGCCTTATATGACTGTTCGCCGCCGTTCCCCAGATTGGGTAACCAAACGTTATTTGCGGTCTAATGATAGAGGTGTACATTCGGAGTTTGTTTCGAAGCGATAGCCCGCTGTCCCTGGGGAGCATTAGGACTAGCAGGTTTTTTGCCAATTTGGCTTTCTCAAGAACGGCCTGAACGTGCAATTCGTACGTTAGACCTTTATCGAATGTGATTCCCAAATACTTTGCAGCATTTGACCATGGAATCGGTACGTCATCGATGAAGACGTTATCGTGCAGTTTAGTTCGTCGCCGCAAAAAGAGAACAGCTACGCTCTTTTCAGGATTGAAATGATGACCTTGACTTGCCAATCATTGCACCATTCTTAAAGATCGCCGGTTGCTTTTTGAAAACTCGTGGTGACCACCATAGGCAACCTTGAGCTGTAGAGAAGTAGAAATTTAAGTCTATGTAGCTTTAGAATTAAACCGTCGTGCCATATCTTATCAAAGTCTTTTTTGACGTCAAAAAATACCACCCCTGTAGTTTTTCTAAGTCTAAAGCCCTCGGTAATGTGATCTGTCACGCGGTTTAATTGGTGTACTACAGAGTATTCAAGCCTAAACCCATGCTGATGAGAGGGTAGAAGAGAATTTACTTTTGCGTGTTCTTGGAGGTTATTCAAGATTACTCTTTCTATGACCTTGCTCAAGGTGCATAGAAGACTGATTGGCCGATAGTTTTAAGAAAATAGTCGGTCTTTCCCAAGTTTTGGGATATTAATTACGTGTGAGCCTTTCCAAGCTGAAGGAAAGTGCCCTGTGCGTAAGATTGCATTGGCAATATTGGTCAGAACCATTACTGCTTTGTGCAAAAAAGCTTTAAGAGCTTTGTTCAGAATACCGTCAAGACCTGGCGCAGATCGAGCTTTAAGTTTAGATAGGATTCCCCTGATCCGTGACGGTCGAACGTGGTTCAACGGAATGTCGTCGTCAGTGCCATCCAAAAGACGTTCCACCGCTCTTTCAACCCTTCCGACGTGGTCCGTATCATCTTCCTCTCTCGAAGGGGAGAATTGGAGTTCCAGGCTGTCAGCGAATGCTTAGGCCTTTCTCTCTATAGAATATTAGAGCCCGGTCTCACCATGGATGACTATCGGTATTAGTATCCTCTGTGGTTGGTTCCATCTTTTCCTGCCAGCACTGGTTTTTGTGCAGCCTTATAGACAATCTAACTTCCTTGTGAATGTCGTTTAGAATTTCACGATGATTTATACCGCCTCCTATCCTGGTGAGTAGTAAGCAAAATAGTTAATCTTAAAAACTAGATGACACTAGCAGGAGGTAGTAACCAATTGCTGACATGCGCGGTAAGTATGAACAATATAATAAAAATGTTGTGTGTGATGTTGATTATAAATCTTAAAACAACTGCCTAAAGCGAGTTGCTTGGGTAAATGTAAGATGCTTTAAAGAACCAACAATTAGCACTGGAATATAAAATAGGCAAAATAAAAAAAAAAAAAAATAATTTTTTTAGATACGTCTAGTTATAACAATAATAATAATATAAGCACTACCGATGCATAAAAGAACAAATATGACAGCGTTTTTGGCTAAGACATTTGACGGCCCCCCAAGTGTGACGTATATTATTTTTTTGCAATATTTAATCTCATTTAAAAACAATTTTATTGAAAACATTAATACCTTAACATTTTAGTACACCTTGTACATCATACATAATAACACATATTTGGGAAAGGTAGGTAATTATAATATTTCAATATTAAATGCAAATTAAAATTTCTAATTCATAAAACGCACTGATACTTCCCATTGCCATTGAAAAATTTAACATTCTAATTATAGTGAAAGGTTTATATTAAAATATTTCTGCAAAGTTCAATAGCACTTGTACTACTTTAATGTATTCATTAATGCAATTTAATACTTAAAACTAGGTATATTGGTTGTACAACACTAAACATGTAACTGAAAAATCTTACTACTAAATAATATCCTAATCTAAACTTGCTTTGTGTAATATTTCACATGCTAATACAATTTTAATTACAAGATTGGGAAAGAGTTATATCTAACTAGAAAATAAGGACGTATCTTAATTACATAGGCACCATAAGAGATTGTGCAAAGATTGCGATTATATTCAATTGTTAATAAAATGAAATAAATGTTTATAATATCAAATAATTATACAACACTATTGTTTTATTTTTAATTTAAAATATCACATGGTAACTACTATCAATATTATTATGTTGGCTTAATAGAAACTTTTGTTTTAATTTTACTAAATATGTCCATACCATGGTATGATATCTGAAATAAATAAATAATAATTGATATGCCTGGAACATTTTAACAATGTTGCATACAATTTTTATCATTCAAATTTGAGCTATCTATGTTTCACGTCTCAATAGGTCATTTACAATCTAATATTAAGGGAGCGGTTTTTTGAGTGTCATAAGACTTCAAGCACAATTTAACTCCATTTTAAAAACGGTTTTAGCAACGTGTAGAGAATGAAATTTCGAATGTCATGAAATGTATGAGTCTCAAAAAAACCGCCCCCTTAAACCATGCTTTTATGTTTATTAGTTGACATACCTACCCTAATATGTTTGATTATAATTATAATCTCACTGCCATGACTCAACAATCCTAGAAAATTGTGCTTCTGCGCGGTGTAGCTTCCTTGTTTACGATTAACCTAAGGCTTAAAACGTTTTTATCCTAGCAGAAGTTTCAAATCTCTCCATCAAAACTAGTAAAAACACTGTGAATAATTGACAATTATTGACTAAAATCGTTTAGAAATTGACAAATGCATTAAGGCATCATGTACATAACCACAAAAAAATTACACTCAATTTGTGCATTATTGAATCACTGCATTCACATACTTAACCTAAAAAGTGTAAACATTTAATCTATTTCTTTGCAATTAAAATGAAAACAATTACATTTATGGGATTACTATAACAGTGCGCACATAAACTTAAGAATTGCTGACATCTAATCTGCTTTGCTATTGTAATTTTTGCAGTAGGCAAAAACAAATCAGATAAATGTCAACATTTTTATAGGTTAGGTTAGGTTCTTAAAACTTTATCAACATACACACCTAATGTATAAAAATGTTGGCATATGATTGACATTTTTATAGGTTAGAAACAAAGTGACAAACCATGTCAATATTTTTATAGGTTAGAATCGTATTTTGAAACTTTGACACCTTTATTAGGCTTTGGAACTGTCACAAACGTTCTTGAATTAGTAAAAATGTTCCTGAACTTTCGACAATGTTCTTGAACTGTCATAACATTTCTAAAATGTCAATAAGACTTTGAAACTGTTACAAACATGTTCCTGAACTGTCAACAATGTTCTTGAATGGTCACAAATGTTATAAAATATTCTTCAGCTGCTACAAATGTTCCTAAACTTTTAACAATGTTTTTAAACTGTCATATAATATTTCTCAACTGTCAAATATTATTGCATATTTGACAGTTAACTAACAAATTTATTGAAAATTATATTTTTTTGGCAGTCTCAATTTCTGAATATTTTTTGACTGTTTGGTTGGTTTTTGACAGTTTATGGACTCTTTGATACTTTGAAGCTTCGTATTTGACATGAATAATTTGACAGTTGGATGACATATTTTATGATCAGTGATCTTTTGTCACCGTTTCTTAGCATTTTTAACAGTTGAACTTTACGTTTTGACATTTTGGTAACACTTTGTAATTAAAAAAATCAGGTTATCAACAGGTTAACAGTTACATTAAATGTTTTATGCAAATTAATAACTACTTTGACTATTTTTAAACTTGTTTTGACATAAATATCAAGTTTTTTGTTTGTTTTTATGATAATTGATTTTTTTTCTTTTTGACAGTTCACGAAAATTTCTTTATATTTTTATCCATTTAACAAATTCAAAATGAATTCATGAATAGTTTCGACAGTTTAATGACATATTTTATGAAAATTGACAGTTATGAATTTTTTGTATCCTATAAAATAACATCTAAACCGTTGCCGTAATTGACAGATAACCTAAAAATGTTATAACTTAATCTGTGGCTTCAGAATTATTGTGCACTGTACACATTTTATCTGCAACTTAACAACCTCCAATTGTAAAAATAACTTATTTGTTATTAGCGGCCTTTTTATAGGTTAGATACATAATCTGGAACTCAAAATACGCACCTAACCTATAACAATGTTGATGTATGATAATAACATTTTTTATAGGTTAGGTAAAAATCTTTGAAACCTTATCAAGATACGTACCTAACCTACAAAATGTTGACTTCTGATTTGTCAACTCGCAATTGACATTTGCGTTATCAATTCCATGGTTGCTTTGATACACTATTCGAATAGTTAAATAGTTGTGTAAAAAGAATATGACATAACATGTCATTGTAGCTGGCGATTTTTTGACAATTCATTCATAATATTTGCAGATGGATACAATTTAACAGTTGGTTATCAAATCATATTGAATTACAATTGACAATTCGTCAAAATTTTTGACAGATAATAATTATGTTTTAAAGTTCTAACAACATATTTATACACAATATCTAAAACAATGAATAATTGTCAAAACAGCAATTAACTGTCAAATTAGTGACTATAACTACCAAAATAGTAACAAACTAACTCCATTAGAATGTATGCTTAGCAACCAACATGTTGAAACATGGTGACCAATTGTCAAAAATATGTTTTTTACTGTCAAAATAGTGATAAGCTGTCAAATTGAAGCGGTGATCAAATGTCAAATTAGTAATCAATATCATCTGTCTAACCAGCAACCTTAACTGTCAAAATATTGACAAACTATTATCAAAATAATGATTAAAGGACAAATTGAATCAGTTATCTACTGTCAAAATAATGACCTTAAATGTCAAAACTGTGACAAATTGAAATGGTGATCAACTGTCAAAGCCCGGCCAATTTAAATCCGGCTATAAAATAGCAAAATTGGGTCATAAACTAATGAAAAATGCAAATATTTATTAATTAACTCTTAAATAGCTATAAAATATTGTGAGAAAGCACTAAAATCCGGCCATAAACTGTTGAAAAGTGTAAATTCAGCCTTCAAAGATGAAAATTAGAAAGTTACAAAATCTGACTATAAACTGTTGAAAATTAAAAAAATAAAAAATATTGGTCTCAAAACTAAAAAAAGCAAAAAAAAATTATGAAATGTCAAAAATGTAGTTATTAATTTGTTAAAATGTGTAAAATTCTATCATAAAAACTCAAAAATAGTTAATTACGGTCATAAAACATTACAATACTTTCAGATAGAATCAAAATCCGGCCAAAAACAATTAAAAAGTCCAAAATTATATTCATTAAATGTTAAAAATAGCTAACCTCAGCCATAAAACATCAAAATATTGTTGAAAACCACGAAATCCCAATCATAAACTATTAAAAAATTGTAAAAAATATCATAAAATCCCAAAAATTGCAAAATCCGGCTATGAAATATCAAAATACTGTCAAAATGATTCAAAATCCCATTACACAATTGTTAGAAATGACCAAAATCCGGTGATAAACTTTTAAAAAGAGTACACATTTTTATAAAACAGTAAAAATAACAAAGATTTTGTTAAAACAGAACCAAATTCTGACATAAAGTGTTAAAAAGTGCAAAATTTTTGATTTAGTATAGAAGAGTTAATAATTTAATGTTAGAAGGGTTAATAATTTAAGAGTAGAAAGGTTAAAAACATTATACTTATACTCTTTTACTGGTCACCCTACTCTTGGCATTAATTGGCTCTGTATTCGTACCAAATCAAAATTTACAGCAATTTATGTTAAAATAATGCTAATGATTTTTTCACACTTAAAATAATTTAAAGTAGCAGATTATAGACAGATCAGATATTCATAGTCATCGCCACACTTTTTTCTTCGTCAAATAACAAGTTTCACCACTCAAACTGTTAAGGAATATTGATCTCTGACAACATTTTTAGTTATAAAATAGTTATTTATGCAATGATTTTTCACCAGTCGTAAATATTGTTCATCAAGCGCTAGCAATAAAATTAAGAAACAAATTTTGACATTGAAAAATTATTAATTTGACTTATGTCATAATGACAAACTTTTAAACATTGTTATTGTTAATCACATAGCAAACAAAAAAAATTCACTTAAAATTAATATTTTATTTAAGAAAAGTAAGTCATTATGACATTATGAACAATAAATTGCATCAAGACTTTCTAAAACACCATACATAAGGTAAATGCCAAATTTTTAGAGCCTACTTTATTTTGAATTGACCTATTGAGGCTACATAAATGCTCTATTTTACATTATTGTTCAGAGACCTGGCAGATCATTTTAATATTTAATATTTCTTCTCCAGTTAAAGTTTTGTAGATTTAAATTGGCAAAATAAAAAATAAATTTAATATAAAAAAGGAATGATATATTAAAAAAAATAATATAAATTACATATCAGATTAGTGCTTCTTTTTTCAGAAAAAAATACTATGTGCGGAAAAGAATATATGTATATAATAACTCATAAAAGACTCTTATATTTAGAAATAAAAGCTATAATTACAATAATTTAATTTCTTCTCTTTTAATAAACTCAACTATTAAATATTTATATGGCCAGCCCGTAGACAGAGACAATACAGAACATGGTCTTATTCTCCCAACGAACAGTGCAGCTACCATCTGTATTGTTATCCCAATAACACGAGCTGGCTGTATGTAAACCAGCCCCATTTTTCTGCATAATTGTGCAAGTCACTATATATTTATAAGGTTTGAGGAGTTTGGTAAGTTCGGACGTGCAGGCCTCCACGACGCCCGTCGTCCAATTGTTTACTTTGTTTTGTTGGTATGCATTACCACCAATTACTGTTTCGATGGCATCTTTTATTATTTTACTGACGTCATCGACAACAAATTGACCGTCTTCTTGGAGATCTGCTTCCACGTTTACTTTTTCCATGTTTTATAATGCTGAAAAGAAATTTGGTATTGTAAATTTAAGAATGAAATACCCTATTACATATTTTTTAATATAACAAAATAAATTAAATTGGCTACACATATAGTAACAAGATTTAATTCATACAAATTGTGATTCTACAATATTTAAGAAACAAATAGCAATCACCAATTGCTGCAGATTCACACTTTTATTGCATTAATTAGCTTGATATATAAAATAAGGCAATATTGTTTTAACCTGTACAGTCTAATATTTATATTTTACTTTAATACATTATAAAAAGATAGATTGTACAATATTCTCATAATTTAAATACAATAATACAAACTGATACAATATTATTATTAAGCTTCCCCTTGCAGTCTTGAATAATTTTACTAATTTGCACCATAATAAGAGTTGGTATGCTAATTGCCTGACCCTATCGCTGTAATTTTAATTTGCAAATGCAAATACTCAATATCATTATTTATAATAACTTTTTATGACATATGTAGTCGAGAAAGTAGTGAAACATCCTTTTATATTAGTGTCAAAAGTGGTTAGTTGCCTTGGTAGCATATCTGAGCACAATAAACAATTTTTCACTCACCCAAAATTACGTTCAGAATTATAAAAGCAAACCCCAAGAAGTTATCTTTAATTTGTGCAAAATTACAATATTGCAACATCCCTGATAAAACTAATTAAACATCTTATTTTACCCCCATTAATGATAAAAATAGATCATACCACCTGCACTAAAATCAATTAATTGATATTAGCACCTGCTACAAATTTACAATTCCCACAGCCCACTTTAATCAATAACCGATTGCAAACTAACAATAATTTATTATTATAACATTTAAATTCAATGACTAATTATTAATAAGGTTATAATCACCAACAATTATGTTATTGATTGATTACATTGTTTGAATATAAATAAATAATTTTAAATACAATTTATAATCATAGGAAGGCCAATAATTTTTTGCAAGGTTCTTTTGGGCAAAAGGTACCACACATGGTTCCAAAATAAATTAAAGCCATTATGATTTGTTTTTATTAATAGTATAAATGTGAAACGTACCTCTTTGGAATGGGTTGCTTAAACTAACTGTTGTTATAGGTCTTGCTTGAGTAGATTTTTATTATAAAATTATGTTTGCACCTTCTAGAAAAATTATTCCATAAACGTCAAATTTGACAACAGCGAAGTGACTAATGCTTTGTTGAAGTAACACTGATGGCGACATCTGTTGGCAATTAGAGTTAGTTAAGCATAGGCGTCTCATACGGGGTAAACAAATTTAAATTATTTGAAAACTTTTATTAAATTAATTCTTAAAACGTAATAAATGTTTTAAAATAAAAAAAAATGTTTAGTATAATACAGTTTAAAAATCTTATTTATTCTTTGTAAATTACAATAGCTTAAGATGAACAAAGTACACGTGGCTTGTTAACCAAACACAATTCTAATAACTGCACATACTGTTAGATACACTTAATTATTACTTACTAATTTGTTAAATTACATACAACGCGGTGTAATCGGGCTTGGAAAGCGTTTACCAGAGGCAACGCCACGAGAATGGAGAACCTAAAGACAGCATTGAAATA
The DNA here is from genome assembly GCA_963932245.1 of Tachinus rufipes. Classification (NCBI taxonomy): domain Eukaryota; kingdom Metazoa; phylum Arthropoda; class Insecta; order Coleoptera; family Staphylinidae; genus Tachinus; species Tachinus rufipes. The sequence continues at coordinate 107,340,134 of OZ010743.1, forward strand.
CAAAAAGTTGCAAAAAATTATGGAAGGTAAAACCAAATCCGAGCCAAGAAGAGTAAGTGGAACCTCTTGGTGGAATAGGTAAAGGAAGATATATGAAGTAGGAGATAGAAAATTGTAATAAAAAAAAATTAAGAAAACGTAATCAAGGTTATTGGCAAAAATGCTAAAGCAATCCGTAGAGCAACTCTTTTTAAAAGAGGCAAAACAGGTGCCTAAGAGGTAGCCCGTGAAGGCGGGACAAATTTGTCCTTTCTCGGAGATTGAGCTCCAAAAACCCTAAAAAAAATACGTTTTAGAAAGACACTAGAGCCTGACAAAATTCCTACAAAAATTGTTAAAACTTTGGTGGAGCAAAGTGTGGCTAGCCGCAGCTAACAAATGCATTAAGAACGGAGACTTCTTGGAAGTCTGGAAAAAGCAGGCTTTGTTCTGCTAGACAAAAAAAGGTGGGGTGAAAAACGTCTTCAACACGGCCAATTTAATAAAGATTTTGAGATCTTTAGAAATCTTATCAATAGCTAATTTTAGAACAGGGTTTTGTTGGAATTTGTGGTGCAAGTAAAGACGGCAGTCTGGGAGTAAGTGTGAAACGGAAGAATGGTTGTGTGAAATATGGCAAAAAAGTTGGAAAAAATGCGTGTTGAGTGGGGTTGCAGCAAACCCGCATAGCCCAGACAGCTCATCGCAAACGTGAAGCGTTGTGTGGGGTACCTCACTAACAAAAAATGGTTGTTTCCGGGCACTGCACTAGATAACTCTGATTGAAAGTGTTAAATGTTTGTACTGTGAGTAAAGAAATATAGTTGAGCACACCGTGTTTTATTGTAAAAGATGGCTGGACCAGGATAACATGGTGGTAATAATATTGTTTTCGGTGTCCAATTGGGACATTTTAGCCAACATGATAAGGTTCATGCTACGTCAAAAAAAAAAAAAAAATAGCTGCATAGTGTAAATGAAATGAGCATTAAGGTGGGCCATAGCTGGCCATTAATGTTTTGTAAATATGTGAAATCTGTTCTTATGTATGTTTTGTAAACTATTTGTCTTATTAAAATGTGTTCAGAAAAAAATGTGCGTGCTCAATATAGTGTAAGCAAAAGATCTGTGTGCGCGCTTGAAGTCTGGCGCGGAAAACTCTCCACCTTGACGTAATGCTTGCAATCTTGAGATAAAGAAATATTTTTATTCCTGCAAGAAGGAAAAGAGGTGGATTTATTCATTAAAAATCTGTCTTTTAGGTTTCCACCCACTAAAAAAAAAAGTTTAGGTTAGCTTAGATGTAGAAGCTGATGACGCTGGATAAAATCAAAATCTAGGTGGAAAGCAAAGGTCTGTGGCTGTGGCAGCTACTGAAGCCCATAATTGGATTGCTCTCAGAAAAGTGCTTAGCCTAATTTTGAAAGCATCAATAGTAAAAGTAGAGCTGTACTACGTTCTTGGCTAAAAAAAACCGGCAAAGAAAAAACAAAATGAGCAATCAAAAAAAACAGAACACACAAAAATTTCTTAAAGGGTTTAAGGTCAAGGGTAACCCACAATAAAAATAAAGGGGAATAAAGACAAACGGTGACTTGCTCATCATAACGGAGAAAGGCAAGAACATTTGATGAAACTACTTTAAAAAGAATTGAAAAATGACAGTGACAGTGCAGGGGAGAACAAAACACTGCACATGTCAAACATTGACGGAAACGCGGACCTGGCAATGATAGAGAAAGCCATAGAAAACAAACTGCAAAAACTGGAATTTAAAGTGAGTTTTAAAATTGAAAACTTGAGACTCACTAGAAGTGGAAACAAAAATTTTGGACCGCTGGCTTTGGAATGAACAAAAACAGACAAAATTAAAACTGGTTGGCTCAAGTGTACTCTAAAGAAGAAGGTACACGTTTTAAGATGTACAAACTGCCTCAAGCTTGGACACGTGAGAGCTGATTGTGTTGAACAGCAAACAAACAACCTGGCATACCAAGCAAGAGAATGTACAAACGCCACTGCAGCAAAAATCATAAGTCAGATTCTATTTCATTCTATGTGTTTAAAAGACTTATGGATCAGTGCAGAGGGAGTCCTATACCGCTCATCTAAATGACTAAGCTCCTCCAAATAAACCTCAATCGATGCAAGGCAGAGCACAACCTTCTGGAAATCACCACCAGAACAGAAAGCTTTGATCTAGTGTTGTACTGACATCAGGCCAAAAGCATCCAGATTAGAGACACGCCGGCGCTTGGCATAGTGTAGATTAAATCAAAAAGAATCCACACCTACAGCTGCTATGTATTCCCAAACTCGCCAAGGGACGAGTTTTTTAAGTGCTTTGATAAACTTGAGAGTAGCATCCGGACGGTAAGAGACTAAAAAGTAATAGTAGGTAGAGACCTAAACGCCAAAGCGCTTCAGTGGGGGTTTTGCCATATAGACAGCAGAAGTGAGGCGCTAATTAAAATTATGGCAAATTTGGACCTAGCATTATGCAGCCAAGACAACACCCTACCTTCAAACGGAGTGCCAACACGTGACACTGGCGTCTAATAACATTGCAAAAAAGTGACCAACTGAACAGTGGCAAAATTGAAAACACTAAGCGACCACCGATACATCATTTAGTATCCGCCATACTGTCGCAACACAAACCTACTCACCAACAAAAGCAGCCTAAGTAGTAGATAAACTTTGCAAAAAAAATTGCTAGAAAAACTGACGCAAATATCATGGGTGCCATCCAAGCAGCATGCACGGCGGCAATACTTAGCAAAAACATAAATGTACAAAGAGATTGCCATTATCAGAAAAAAATGCCACACAACCTGCCAAGACACACCAGAGCTCAAAAGAAGAAGACAAAACAGAAGCAAAAACCAAAGTTAAAGATCTCAAGAAGTAAAAGAAGATGCGAAAAGAAACTGTGCGGCGATGTGGACAAAAATTCATGGGGATAACATACCGACTAATACCAAAGAAGATGAGCGTTAAATTATCACAACCAAAAGCACATGGTTATTACAAAACAACTGCTCTTCACATCTTGCTTTGCTACTACAACACTAAAACAAATACGCAAACTTTTTGAGATGCCGCCGCGCTTTGAATAGAAAAAGCTGGCAGAGGCAGTAAAAAGACTTCCCACCAAAAAAACCACTTGCTTTGACGAGCTGCCAAACGAGCTTATAAAGACAGTAATACAGTGTAACTCACAAAATCTTTAACTTCTATTTAACCACTGTTCCCAGCTAGGTGCAAAGTAGCTCGATTAGTCTTACTACTGAAAGACACCAAAGCGCCTAAAGCCCAAGCAGAAAAACCAAAGCGAACTTTGTTTAAATCACCACGTCAGTTGGCTACTCCACACTGGGTGCTCTTTAAATGACCCAATTTACCACCATTGCAGCTTCCAACAACTTCTCCGACTGCAACAAGCCAGCACTTTCTCCGGTTCAATACGAGGCCACCCAGCTGCATTGCAGTCTACCCCTGGCTACTCCAGGAAAAACTTTTACACCCGGTGCTTGCACACCCCGCCCGGATTTCAGGACGGCCATTGAACTTTGGCTTAAACGGGTTTACGTTGATCCACTTATAATACACCAGCTCTGCGTGAGCACGGTGTGTAGGGTCCTCCGTGTTCAACGTTTGAGTGGCGCGTGTGTCGGGACCTTCGGGCCCAACCCTAAAACAAGTACAAACGCTACGATCACTACCAGAAAATAATTTCTAGACCTGGTCCGGCAACCTCCGTACTCCATTTCGAAAGTATGCCGGTAACAAAGAATTGGTGCTGTGGCCACTCCTATAAAACATCACATATGATATTGAGCCTGAGGACCCCTCAGGCTCAATTTCCCAAAAAAAAAATCCAACTTATAGTTTTTGCGGACAACCTGGCGGTTGTAGCTAGCCACGTGTCCACAGACAGTGTACTCATAACGCGGAGGATGCAATAATGCTTGTGTTGGGTTGAGTGGCAGCTAACGGCCTAAAACTAGTGGCTCAAGAAACTGAAGTAGTTTGGTTGTTCACCAAGCAAAGCGCTTAAAGAGGCGACGAGTCAATAACGGTGGAAGGCAACCACGTGCCGATCGGTAAACAGTGCAAACATTTAGAGCTCATCCTAAAAGCAAACAAATGGCACAATCGGTGGCAGTAGCAAATGCGTCAAAAGCAGTGACACTAATGCCAAACGTGAGAGGATTAAGCAAAAAGTGTCAACAATTTTTAGCAAGCCAGATCTAAGTTGCTCTACGCTGCAGCAACGTAGGCAAAAAAAGTAGAAGTTTAAAGAAACTGCGATAAGTTGAAAAGTGCTGCGCGAGTTAACTATCAGGGTAGTGCAAGCGTACCGGACAATTAACACGGCCGCAATGAAAGTGTTGGCGGCGGTACTACTGGGAAACCTATGTATAGAGAAACAAAAAACGATTTACACTGCGGTTAGACAAAAACTTTTTAAGACGGCAGCGGCTACATTTGAAAGGGTAGAAACAATAAGAAAGTAGCAGAAAAGGTGGTCAAACGCGGACTCGTTTGCATCAATAAGTGAATAGATAGACCGAAAGCATGGAAAATGCTTGTACAACCTCACCCAACTTCTTACCAGTTGTGGGTGTTTTGGTCAGTGTCTGCACCAAACTAAGAAGCGCGCAAGCAAATATTGCTAATACTGTGACTTGACGTTCAACGACGAAGAACATACTCTTTTCTAATGTCCGCGGTGGACAAACTACAGAATACAATTAACTGAAGCTTTCGGCAAACTTTTACCAGCAGCAAACCTAGTGGATGCTACTATAGTCAAAAGATAAATGGAAAACTGTGAATTTGTTTGCAGAATCGGTGTTAACCACCAAGAACTCAGATAATTGAGAGCATGTAGAAATACGACAGGAGTGAGCTGAGTGTGCAATTGCAAATTGTGACTTTAATCTGACTACGTTTTTTTGGACGTTTGTACCATTACAACGACCGCAATGAGTGTTGCCAAAAAGTAGTTCAGCACTACTGCTAATAAACAAACAAAATATTTAGTTGATAGAAATCTAAGTTAAACTCAAACATTATGAAGGAATAATTAGCTGAGAAAGATGTCGTGTTGTTTGAAAATCTATAAGAAAAAGCAGCTATCCACAAAGCATACGTTTGTTTATTATATCAAAATCTAAAAAAAGATTGTACTAAACCGGGCGCAGTTTTATTGGAGCGCAGAAAACCACTTAAACTTTATAGTTTTAAAGGTTGGAAAGAAAAAAAAGAAGCAATATGTATTTTAAGTTGATTTACTAAACTTGACCATACAACCTATTGGGTAAACCTCAATTTATAAATCTTATAGTGTAATGTTTTAACTTTTGTTTATAATCCGTAAAGAATAATACGGAATTAGTTCTGTAAAGAAGTATTTTTTGGTCTTAAAATAATTTACAAAATATTTTTTATATCAATAACTTTTTTGTTGTTTTACAAATAATAACAAATCTGTTCCAACACATGATATAGACATTTTGCAAACATTTAAACTAAGCACACAAATAAATTAACAAAAGTTTGCAAACCATTTGAATCATAAGTTGGAACAAACCTAATTATTTATTTATGTGCAGCCTTTCAGTAAATATTTCTGTACGCCCATGCCTTATAAGGTTATGTAACAACTTATGTTGGCAGCTACTTCAAAAACCAACCGCATCGCGTGCATAATCACATTAATCCCGATACACACAAATATATCGTGTCTCGTTTTAATTCATCCACTTCTATTTAAAATCAATAAATCAAACCGATTCGACCTAATTAAGAAAAAAATATCATCAAGCAAGCGGGAAAACAAAACAGCAGTGCTACGATTTTGTTTCCTTGCGTTGGCAATGAGGATATTGTTTATTGTTTGTCGGGAAATGGTTTCATCAGCGTTTCATTTTTCTATTATAATTTAGTTGTGTGCATTGTAAATATTGTGATGGCATCTTCTCAAGATGCATGGTATTTATCGTTACTCGGTCTGGCCGAGCATTTTCGTACATCGAGTCCACCGGCCATCAAATTCTGTATACAGTGTTTACAAGCTGTGTTTACATTTAAGCCGCCACCGAGAGTCGAGGCCCGGACGCACCTGCAATTAGGGAATATATTATTAACGCACACGAAAAATACGGAATTGGCCAGGAATCATTTGGAACAAGCGGTATGTGAATAGTTTATAATAACCTAATTATTTTTTTAGGTTATGTTGCTATGATGAAAATTAATTGTTGGTCATAGAAAAGGATTTGTTTTAATTATGATCGGAGGTTTATTAATTTGTAACCGATTGTTTTATTCAGCAGTTATTTAATGTTAGTTACGAGAAGATAAGCTAAAATTATAACAATTTTTAACAAAAAGGTCAAATAAACAACTTTAATTGGCACTAATTAAGCTATGCTAATGCAGAAAACTTGTATGGTTATCTGTACGATAACTTGTATCTTGTAATTTTAGTTACGATATTTAATTGCACTCCTTTTGATTGATTGTTAATATTGTCAAATTCACTTTCAGAAGCAACTCACGCACGATTGATATACAGGGTGTAGATTAATTGGTGGACAAAAGCCAGGTAACTTTGTAGACTGTTCCAAAAGATAACGAAAATTTTAATTCCAAAAATGCCGAGAAACTTTTTGTTTGGCCTCACGAGATCCTCAAAGTTTCAATTCTGTCAATACAAATATTGTTTTAATTGCGTATTTTATATACCAATTTGCTTTATTTTTTAGTATAATAAAAGTTAGGAGGTTTATTAAAAATTAATAATAAAAACATATTGAAATATGTACAAATTACTTTCCAAGAATAAATCATCAAATTTAAATTAAAAATACCTTTGGCAACGTAGCAAAATTATTAATAAATTTGAAATTATAAAGTAGGCAATGCAATGAATGTCATTGATATTTCTATGTTATTATGACTTTTACTTTGAATGGATTTGCAAAGTGATGCTTGAGAATGTCATGAATTTGATACCGATACGAGTCGTAAAGTGTTTAGAAGTAAATGGTGGCCAATTTGAACATTTGTACTTTATAATAAATAATAACATTTGATGTGTGTATTAAGTTGCCTACATTATAGGTTTGAATTTAGAAATAGAAATTTTGATACGTTGCCAAGCGTAACAAGAAACTTTGAGGATCTTGTGAGGCCAAATGAAATTTTTTTCAGCATTTTGGAATTAAGATTTTTGTTTTCTTTCGGCACGGTCTACAAAGTTACCAGGACCCCTATTCTGGCACTCATTGCGATCTCGCACTACGTCATAGATTTCCCCTACCGGAGGGGAAGTGTGACATTTAAATCATAAATTTGTAATTAATAATACATATTGATGTTTAAAAATACAATTAACATGAAGCTTGGTATTGAATTTATATTACTAGATAGTCCTGTAGTACGAAAAGAGATCACCAGCAGATTTTTTTAATTAATGATGACGTCATTAATTGCAATAAGCGATACGAGATACATGCCAGAATAACCCCCCTGGCGTTTGCCCGCCAATTAATCTACACTCTGTATAGTCTAAAAAATATGTTTTTTTTTTGTGTTATATTATAAACAGTAAAGTTTATAATATCTTAATAAGTCTTATGATTTTGTTTAATAAATATAAATTTATACATTGTGATTCACTAGCACAGGGCTTCTTAAACTATAGATCACGACCCAAAATGGGGTTGCTTAGCAAAATCCTGAGGTTGCGAGCTTCTAAAACTATATTTTTTCATAAGTATGTATATTGTTACTGTATTTATATGGGGTCACTCAAAAACAATCATAAATGGGGTCATGAATAAAAAAAGTTTAGGAAGCCCTAGCATGTAAATCTTTTTTACAGAGATTATGTTTATTGGTGGTTTCAATACAAGCAACCAATTTTATAAAGAATAAATAACTTCTTTTTTTTTTTTATCAAAACTTTTTTATGTAAATCATATATTACATGCAATCAGCTTGTATAAATGACTCTCTAATGTTGCATTATGAAACAATTCATAGATTTTATGGTTATATTTGCATTTTCACAAGTAATTTACTTAATTATAGTGAAATGACCCGGTTATTTTCATAGTTGACATTTTGTATTATTATCAACATGGATCTTATTTATGATATAAATAAATTAGATGATTTTATTTTAATATTAAAAATTACTGTCTAGTTTTAATATGTATGATTAAAATTTTGTTTTTCTAGCTTAAGTAAATTATACTGCGGATTATTTATTTTAATTTTTAATCTTAAAACATCAAAAATATTAAAATAAAATCATCTATTTATTTATATAATGAATAATATCAAAAGATTTTAGAGTAAATATAAAACATGGACCTTGTCAAAATTTAATATTGTATTAATTGAAGTTATTTTTTCAGTGGATGTTATCGCAAATGATAAACGCTTTTGATGATGTGAAATTTGAAGCCGCAAGTGTATTAGCTGAATTATACGAGCAGCAGAAGCAGCTAAATCTGTCCAAACCAATTTTAAGGAAAGCAATTGAATTATCTCAGCACAATGTCTATTGGCATTGTAGATTAATATTTCAATTAGCAGTAAGTAAATATTAAAATTATTTTAGAGTAGATTTTGTACATGAAATAATGAATGATTTCTCAATAATTGTAGTTATGTTTTGAATCATGAATCTATAATTAGAATCTTAAGTTGAATTCAAAAGAGCAAGACATAAATTTATAGTGTTATCATAAAAAAAATTAACTTAAGTTAATTAATTAATCAATAATTGTTATTAATTAGTTTTGTAGTTTTCAACTGTTTTTGGTTGGTTATTGTTTATAATGATCGAATTTTTGGTGCTTTCTTTACAATATTTTCATACTTTATGGCCGGATTTTGCAATTTTTAAGAAGTTTATGGCCGTATTTTGGTGCTTTTTATCAATATTTGATATTCCATAGTCGGATTTTGAAGTTTTTAAAAACACTTAAATTTTTTTCAGTTTTTGGATGGATTTTAGTGCATTCATTCTAACCATATATTGATAATCTATAGCCGGATTTTGAAGTTTTTAAAATTACTTGAAAATTTGTACACTTTTTAACAGTTAAGTTAGATTGTTGACTTTCTAACAATATATTGTATGTTTCAAGACCGGGTTTTGCTATTTTGAAATTTTATGAATCGAATGTTGCAATTTTAAACTGTTATTGGCCGAATTTTGATTTTATCTAAGAATATTTATGTTTCATATTCGCAGTTAGTTAGTTTCACTTTTTTTTAATAGTATTTTGGACTTTTTAACAATTTATGGTCGAATTTTTGTTCATTTTAACAATATGCTGATATTTCATGGGCGAATTTTACTATTTTTAACATTTTATAAATAGAACTTTACACATTTCAACAATTTATGGCCAGGATTTTGGTTTTTACAACAATATTTTGATCTTTTATGGCTGGATTTTGGTGCTTTCTAACAATATTTTGTTTTGAATGTTGCTATTTTTGGCATTTTATGTCTGGTTCTTTTTTTATTTTTGAGATTTTATAAAAAAAATTATCGAATCAAAGTCAAGAATAGCTATAATATATTGTCAAAAAGCATTAAAATCTGTCAGTTTATTGTTGAAAATGTTATCACAAGGAAACAAAATTTGAGCATAAAATATGCAAAATTCAATTCATAAAAAGTCAAAAATTATAATACAATTGAAAAATGTAAAAACATTCATAAAATTCCAAAAATAACAAAATCTGGCGATGGTAATTAGAAATGATTATCATGAAGACACTAATATTTTCATTATGAAAAATCAAAATTTTGTAAAATATCAATACTGTTACTTTTAAATTGTTATTAATTAGTACATTATTCCTAATGCCTGTATGCTCGTAAAGTATTTCAATTTTGTGACACAAAAAGTAGCATTAGGGCAATTAGCGATAGTCACAAATGTTATTAGTTTGATTCCATTACATAACCGCAAAAGAGTACTGTCAAATATTTCATTTTGTTTATGTTAAAGATGATTTTTTGCATATATTTTTTATATAAGATATTTGACGCTAATTGATAAATATACATAATTTAACACCTCCCCTCCCCCTTTTTAATTTTTGGCATTTTATGAATAAAATTTCGATTTTCAGTCGTTTTCTGCCGGATTTTGAGTGTATATGAAAATATTTTAATGTTTTTTGACAGAGTTTAGCTATTTTTGTTTAAAATTTTACACTTTTTAACAGTCAATGATTCAATTTTGGTGTTTTCTGATCATATTTTCATACTGTATGGCCGGATGTGATTCTATCCGGAAATATTTTAATGTTTTATGACAGCATTTAGTTATTTTTGACTTTTTATAAATAGAATTTTGCACTTTTTAACGGTTTTGGTGCTTTCTGATATTTTGATGTTTCCAGGCTGATTTTATTAAAAAGAAATTCAGTTTTCAACCGTTATTGGCTGAATTTTTATTTTTTTTTTTTTTAATGTTTTAATACAGGGTGATTATAAATGTTTGGGATTATGTAACCATCTAATGTACGTTTATGCCGCTCTAGTGAAAATGCGTAAATAAAGTTTATGGTGAACGTTGGACTTTCCGACTATTTTTATACTTTAAGGCTAGATTTTACTATTTTTAACATTCTATGAATATAATTTTGCTCTTTTTGACAGATATGACTGTATTTTGAATATTTTCGGCAATATTCTGATATTTTATATTCGGATTTTGCTATTTTGTATAATTTTTTGTTGGATTTTGGTTGTTTTGGAAAAATAGTTAAATATTTTATAACGTGTTTTGAATGAAATTCAGTTTGGAAAATATTCTAATATATCAAGTGTAGCCATTATTAATTTTTCATAATTAGAATGTTGCAGTTTTAAACAGTTAATGATGAATGTTGTACTTTCTGACAATATTTTTATAAAGGGTGGTCCAAACAAAACGCACAATGTTAATTGTAAATAAAACAAAAAGTTTTCAGAGAATTATCTTAATATTTTTTATTATTATAGAAGGATCTGTGACAATTATGTGTGAAACAAAATATTGGCTAAATGCTCGCCACGGCTTCGGTGGCATACCTCTATCCGATGGTCGATATTTTTAATGACTCTGAGACATAATTGAGGTTCAATGTTGTTAATATGCCGAATTATCTCATCTTTTAGCTCTTGAATTGTTCTTGGCTTATTGACGTACACTTTTTCTTTTAAATGTTCTCAAAGAAAGAAGTTCAGCGGTGTCAAATCACATGATTGTGACAGCCAATTATATATATAACACGGCCATTAAATTTCTTGCGCAAAAGAGCCATTGTTTTGTCACCATTCACTTCTGTCTGTTCAACCAATCATTCGGCGTATTGATGATGCTTGAAATGATCAGTAGGCTTCAGCTCTTGAGTCAATTGAACCTTGTAAGCGTGTAAATTCAAATCTTTATTCAAAATTCGCATCAGTTATGTTTGTGAGATGTATAATTGTTGGGCACGATGATGAGTCGAGGTTGATGGCTCTTCTGCCACACAATCGCGAACAACAGCAATGTTTTCCGCAGAACGAACTGGGTGAGCATGCACAGATGTTTTCACATTTCCTACAGACCCGGTTTGCTGAAATTTGCGCACAATTCTTGTGATGATTGTGGACACATTAGGTCGATTATGCTGACCAAAAAAATCACGGTGCACGAAATGCATTTTGATTCGATTTTCGTAAAATGCTTCAACAATCTTAACGCACTGATCAATTGTGTACCTCTCCATGGTTGAATTTGCCAAACACTGAAACAAAGAAATGTCAAATTAAGTTGGACAAAAAACTTGACATTAAGGTGTGACTCACAATTAACATCGTGCATTATGGTTGGACCACCCTTTACATTAAGGATTGATTTTGCTATTTTTGGCATTTTATCTATTTCACTTTCTGACAATATTCTGATATTTATTTTATAGCTGATTTTTACTATTTTAGGGATTTTTTATGAAAGTTTTTACAATTTATAAATTGAATTTTGCATTTTTTAATAAATTTTGGATTTGTGTGTCAGAATTTTTACATTTTATTTATAATCGAATTTTGGTGCTTTTTAACAGTATTTTGATATTCAAAATTGGGTTTTGCTATTTTTGACATTTTATTAATAGAATTTTAAACTTTTCAACAGTTTTTGGCCGGATTTTAGTGCTTTCTGACAGTATTTTATAGCTATTCTTGACTATGAATAGAATTTTTTAATGAAATCTTAAAAATAGAGCAAAATCTGGCTACGAATTTTTAAAATATTGTTAGAAAGCACTAAAATCTGCCCGTAAAATATCAAAAATAGGAAAATCTGGTCATAAAATTTAAATGTTATAACCTGTTTATAAATTGCAAAAATCCGGCTATAAAATATCAAAATATTGTTAAGAAGAGAACTGTTGAAAAGTGCAAAATTCTATTAATACATACTCAAACTAGAATCAAAATCTGGCCAACAATAGTTTAAAATTGGAAAGTTTTAATTATAAAATGTCAAAAATAGCAAAATTTGGTTTTGACACATAAAACTATTGTTAGAAAACACTAAAATCTATTCATAAATAGCAAAATCAGGTCATAAAATATCAATATAGTTATAAACAAACTAAAATCTAGCCATAAACTGTTAGAAAATGTGAAAAATAGCAAAATAAGGTCTTGAAACATCAAATAATAAAAATATTGTTAGAAAGCACAAAAGTTTTGACAAGCAATTTTAAAAACTTTAAAATTCGGCTATGGAATATCAAAATTTGGCCAAAAACTGTTTAAAAACGTACAATTTTATTAATAAAATGTTAAAAATAACAAAATCTGGCCTTGAAACATGATCTTGAAATCTTTAAAATAGCAAAATATTGTTAGGAAGCACCAAAATCCAGTAGTACTAAGTATAAAATTGGGTTTATCTGTCATGAACTATCAAAATATTGTTAAAAGTACCAAAATCCAATCAAAAACTGTTGAAAAATGTAAAATTTTATTCATGTGTCAAGAGTAGCAAAATCCGGCTATAAACTGTTATAAAGTATAAAAGATTTAATGAATTTCAAAAATTGCAAAATCTGGCTATAAAATATCAAAATAATGTAAAGTCCGGCCATAAACTATTCAAAAGTGCAAAATTCTATTCATAAAAAGTCAAAAATAACTAAGTGTGGTCATAAAACATTGCCAAAATATTGCCAGATAGAATCAAAATCCAGCCAACAACAGTTTATTTATAAAATGTCAAAAATAATTAGCAAAATCCGGTCTTGAAACATCAAATTGTTAGAAAGCACAAAAATTTGGCTATAAACTAATGAAAAGTGTAAACATTTTCAAGGAATTTTAAAAAACAAAATTTGGCTATGTATAGAATATCGAAATATTGTTAGAAAGTAAAATTTGGTTGAAAAATATAAAATTCTGTTTGTAAAATGTCCAAAATCCGATCATGAAGTATCAACATATTGTTAAAAAGAACCAAAATCTGGTTATAAACGGTCGAAAAGTGCAATATTCTATTGGAATGTCAAAAATAGGAATATCTGTCTTTTAAATACACTGTTAAAAAATGTAAAATAATATATAAAATTTTAAGAATAGTAATACTCAACTATAAAATATCAAATCAAAATATTGTTAGAAATATTTTCGTTATAACTGATAAAAAGTAATATAATCTATTTATAAAAAGTCAAATGTGCCAAAATCCGGCTATGAAATATCATTATTGTTTGAAATAGCAAAATCCTGTCATAATCTGTCAAACAGGGCCAATTCTATTTATAGAATGTCAAAAATAGCAAAATTCAGGCATAAAGTATGAAAATATTGTAAGAAAGCAACAAAATTTGGTCTTAAACTATTAAAAAATACAAAATTCTATTAGATATATAAAAAGTTAAAAATTTCAAAATCCGGATAAAGTGCATTCAGCAGAATCCATGCACCTTGATGCTATGTTTGTAAAATATTTTTAAAAAGAACAAAAGAATAGTTGAACCCCAAAATTTTGTTTATGAAATGCCAAAAATAGCAAAAACCGACATTAAAATTATCAGAAAGCACCAAAATCTGGCCATAAACTTTTTAAAAGTGTATAAAATTTCATAAAATCTCAAAAATAGCAAAATTTAGCTTTGAAATATCAAAATTATTTGAGGTATATTTTAAATACTTTGATGTTATTTTATTTATTCAGGCTAATTGGGCCAAATTTTGGTTGACATGTAATTGAAATGAGCGCACTGTTTTTTATGAAAGTAGTTTATTTCATTAAATTTTTTTTGTTTTATTTTTTTTATCTTTAAACGTAATTATTTTGTTTTACAGCAAATCCATGCGACTGAAAAGGATTATCAATTAGCAAGTAGTTTATTAGGTGTGGGTGTTGATTATGCTCACATATCAAATGCGTACTATACCAGGGTATTATTTTTATTAAGTAAAGGAATGGTATGTATATCATGTCACGTAATATTATTTAGGTACTTAATTTATAATTATTTCAGTTATTGTTAATCGATAAAAGGGTATTGGATGTCCAACCAGTTTTGAATCAAGCAGGATCTTTGATAGAACAATGGGGTGGTGGAATCTATCAAAAGGAATATCTCAAAGTTTATTTTTTAGTTTTACAGGTATGTAAAATTTCAAATAATAAAATTTGTAGATAGTAAAACAATCTGTTACTACAGTGCAGTTTTGTAACTTATTCTATAGTTTGTTTATGTTAAGACTGCAATAGTTCATGTTAAGACTGCAATAGTGGGTGCCTAGACCCAGCAAATATTCTATTGTAAATAAAGCCAATAAAAGTCTCTTAGTTGCTATAACAACTACCACTGCAGTCTTAAAGTGGACCCAACTATAGATAATGTTCTTCTATTTATTAAATTTTCTTTTTATTGTAGGTTTGTCATTATTTAATGGCTGGTCAAGTGAAAAGTGTGAAACCTTGTTTGAAACAGCTCCAACAAAGCATACAAACTATAATGGCAACTGATGAACGTAAGTGTTAATAATTTTAGTTTTTATACATTGCAATTTGTTCATTTTAAAGAGTTAGATTTTATTCATGTCATCTATTCGTGAATATTATTAAGCCATTTTTTAAATGTGATTTAATTATTAATTAAAAGAGATGGGAGACTCCACAAAACTATTTATAATATTAAAAGAAATGTTTGTTTATTATACTCTTACTTTACCTAAACTGGCAAGACTTGGGCCCTTTTTATTGAGAATTTAATAATATTAAATTTTAACGTTCAAAATTATTTAAATTTAATAAATGGTTTTATATAAATTGCTTTTCGATCCCACTGTCAAACAAATACACTAGTGTTTCAGGGTATGCATCCCTTCATCAGTGTGCCAAGCATCTCACTGGGCAGAGAGACAATTTACATAAAATCACAATTACTATTATACTTTTTATGTATAAAAATATGTGAAAGGACATTGTGTTACTACATATTTATTGTTACAATTCTTTTTCAGCAACCGGACAGGCTCCTGGTGACATGTTCCTATGGCTACCAAAAGAACATTTATACGTCTTAGTATACCTAGTGACTGTAATGCATAGTATGCAGGCTGGATATATGGAAAAAGCTCAAAAATACACAGACAAAGCTTTAATGCAAATAGAAAAGCTTAAAAGTAGGTTTCAATATTATTTCCCAATACCAATATTTAACACATTTCATTACAGTTGTTGATAATAAACCAATCCTATCAGTCTTCCAATTAATGCTACTAGAACATATAATAATGTGCCGATTAGTGATGGGCAATAAAACTCAAGCTTTACAAGAAATTGCT
The DNA here is from genome assembly GCA_963932245.1 of Tachinus rufipes. Lineage (NCBI taxonomy): Eukaryota > Metazoa > Arthropoda > Insecta > Coleoptera > Staphylinidae > Tachinus > Tachinus rufipes. Next base: position 107,355,990 of record OZ010743.1, read on the forward strand.
TCCGCAACAGCAATATGTAAACAAAGTGATAGATTATTGGAAAGCCATGGACCTCAATTGCACACATTGTTAGGATTATATTCAATGAGTATGAATTGTATGGAAGCAGCAGAAGCACAATTTTCTGCTTGTTTAATGGTAAATAAATTCATTCAAATTTTGATTAATATGCTTAATTAAATTAATTATAGGTTTCTCCGGAACGTGAATTGTGCACATTTGCGAATTTAAATTTAGCTATAGTTTATTTAAGAGGTAAGCGGGAGGTGGAATTCAATGCGATATTAGAACGAATTAATCCGGAAACATTGCAAACTCATTCGCATAGTTTACGGGCAGCTGCTTATTATGTGCAAGGACTACAAGCTTTCTTCCAGGGTAGATACAATGAAGCTAAGTAAGTATTGCAAAATTATGCTTTAATAAAATTTATGTTTTACTGCATTCTAAGGAAGAAGTGTGTATTTACAGTTAATTGTATATACATTTTTATTCTCATCCATCAACCACAAAAGCTCTTCTTCCTTAGCATGGCAGTATTTTGCTGAGGTTTTTAAACTCTAAACAAGTTATGTTTTATTTATTGATATGAAAATAATATTTTGTTTGTTTCATTTCATTTTATTGTAGGAGATATTTACGAGAGACTTTAAAAATGGCAAATGCCGAAGATCTGAATAGACTGACATCGTGTTCCTTGGTGCTTTTAGGTCATATATTTTTATCATTAGGTAACAGTAGAGAAAGTATGAATATGGTGACGCCTGCAATGCAATTAGCTAGTAAAATACCTGATGTGCATGTACAATTATGGGCATCAGCAATATTAAAAGGTAATTAATTCTTAACTGTCTATTTCAAATAATTATTAATAATTTTTTCAGACTTATATCGATTATGTAATGACCCAACGAGAGAAAATGAAGCGTTCCAGAGGCATTTGAATTTCTCACAGTTGCTTCTGAATGATCATTTTCAAGCGTCGCAAATGCATGAACATAATCTAATACATTGGACGTCGGGAGCATTGCCGGCGTCCCAACCGACTGCGAGTACTTCAACTGTTATGCTGTAATAAAATTCAAATAATATTAATGTTGTGTAAATAGTTCCGTTGTTAATTAGAAATATTGTAAATAACAAAAGAAATAAAAACTATACGGACGTTTTTAAGGAATGATGTATAGATATTAATATTATATTATTATATGAATTTTTAAAACATATTTATTTATTATCACAGCTGTGAAGTGAAATTTTGTATTTTATTTTGTATAAAATTTTCAATAAAAGAGGTAAAAAAATTACGTGTTTTGCATTCCTCTTCGTAAAATTTACTTAAAAATTTATTTAATTTCTGAAAAACACCAAAAAAGACCTACTTGGCGTTAATGCCAAGAACCTCCAGTCTGGCGAGTACCATATCGACGCCGGAAGTGGTGAAAGAAAATTCATTGAAAACACTGTAATTATGTGCAAGTTCAATTTATAGAAAAACGCGGAAACTGGCGAGTCGTTGCAGCAGCGCTGATGCAAGAAAACAAGATTAAACGAAAAGCAAGTTGAAAGTAGATCAGTAAAGTAGTAGAGATTGCTGTGGCCTAGTGAAGCATAGATCTAAGGTTTTGCATCCATAGTAAAATATATTAGCAACATAGGTTGCTTAATAACAAATTTCCTATTGATTTAATTTAGACAGTTTTGAAGTTGGTTTGCTATTTAGAATTTTAGCTTATCCCATCTTGTTAATTTAAATTAACTTAAAAAACACTTTTCAAACCATCTCTACACCACTGCTTAGTAAATGAGTGATTTGAACTACTTTAAGAACGGATTTATTGGAACTATTTTCTTATTGAACTAAAAATATTTTAGGTTAATATTTATTTTTATCAAATATATTGTATAGGATGGATATGTTTAAGTATAAATTCCCTAAACCTTTTTATTATGCCAGTGCTGCGGCTGCTGTATTTGGTGGAGCATGTTTAATTAAGTAAGCAATTTTTAGGTTAAATAATAATCATCAAAACCAATCTTAGTAGTTTTGATGATGAATTTTGCATATAATTGGTTTGTCGACAGTGAATAAGCTATGTACATTGATAGTTATTACAATATATATTATCTAAATGTGTATCCTGAGGTTTACTAAATTATACGAGGAAGACTATTTCTTTCACGTTATGATGTAATCATGTTTTATATATTTTGTTATTTTAAGAGAATTAATGGGTGGTCGTCGATATACAGAAGAATTCCAAGCTGAAAATAAAATAGTAGTAATAACAGGAGCAAATACAGGCATAGGTAAAGAAACAGCATGGGAATTAGCACGAAGAGGAGCAAAAGTCTATATGGCTTGCAGGGATATGAAAAGATGTGAAGAAGTACTAACATCTTCTCACACATACTTTAAAATTACATTATTTAATTTTTTAGACACGTAAAGAAATTGTTTTGGATACAGAAAATAAATACGTTTATTGTAGGCCATGCGATTTGGCTTCATTGCAATCAATTAGAAAATTTGTTAAGATATTTGATACGGAAGAGAAGAAAATTGATATTTTGATTAATAATGCTGGTGTGATGCGAACACCTAATTCTAAAACTAAAGATGGTTTTGAAATGCAATTAGGGGTTAATCATATGGGACATTTTCTATTGACTAATTTGTTATTGGATAAATTAAAGGTAAGAAGTTGTGCGAATATTATTTAAAATTAACTATTGGGTATAAGAATTTAATTTAAATTGTGACAGTTTATAAATGTAGGCAACCTATATTACAAAAACTTTTATTGTTGCTGATGGTATATTTTTGAATCATTTTCTATATACTAGCATTGAAAATGCAATAAAGTTTCTTCCTACCTAAGTATTGCAGTGATTCGGTTGGCTGTTGGTCTTTCAATCACCTTTTTCCTAGTTTAATAGCTACAAACATTGTAATATATTTTACTTTTTAATAATTCAATTTAACATATTTCATTTATTTACTTTACTTAATAATACAATTTTTACCACGCTAATCACTTTTATAATAACATTTCATATTTATTATTTGATTCATCACTGACTGAAAATATTAAATAAATTTAATACAACTTGGCCAAAAATATTTTAAATTTAATGATGCAACTTTATGTTGTGTCTTGTGTAGTAACTTGTTGCTGCTACTTATTGTGCTATTTCAAAATGATAATTATCAATTATTAATTTTATTATGGAGGTACTTTATTGTTACAATATTTTCTCATGTTCTCGGACATGATTTGCAATATTTAAAACGATCATGAAGTTATTTTAAATTTATGATGCAACTTCATATGGGTAACGTACGTCTTAACTTGTTGCTGCCACTTATATGGGCATATCAAAATGATGAATTTTCAATCATTGAAAACTTTTTATTTCGAACGCCTCACCATCTTGGACATCTAGTTTGCCGTTTGGGCACTCACAACATGCACTTTGAAGATTATAAATTACAATATTTGCATTAAACATTGACGCGATTTTCGAAATGCACGAAATTTAATAAATGAGGTGAGGGCATATTTTTGTGTTCGGCTGACAACGCTTTTTTCAAAAGCGCCACATTGTAGGATAGACGAATATGCACTGGCAAAGATGCTCTTACGTCACAGCCGAAAACGCAAGAAGTGTCGCGATTTTGGAATTTTACTTGTTCGAAAATAATATGCAAAGGGATATATAATGTATTTTCACAACTAAACTAAAACATAAAATGGAAAACGTTTTAACTTAACACATTTAACAAATACTATAAAAGTTCTTGACGTGCTACTTGAAAGTTTGGAACAAACTACATTGCCTAACAATGTTCTCTGCAAACGTAGTTTGTCTTTGCTTATGTAAGGAAGCGTAGGAGACCACCTTTTGATCTTTCTCATCTTCCTGGTAGAGAACTGCTCTTAGGCCCAGGTAGCTGGCGTCAGTCTTCAACTCAAATTTTCTAGTCTTGGTCGGTCGAAGGTCGCCTTTACTTCTTCAAATGCTTGGTTGGCCTTTTTGCTCTATTGCAATGGTATGTTCTTTTTCTGTAGATTGGCCAGCCGGGCAGCGATGTCTGCAAACTTTGGGACGTAATCTCGGAACCAGGTGCAGACATCTAGGAAACTTAGTAGCTGCTTCCGTGTCGTAGGCTTTGGGTAGTCTCGGATTAGGGTCAGGCGAGTGCTGAGGGGTTTGTTGCTTCCAGCGGTGAACAAGCGACCCAGGTAATTGATCTCGGATTGTCTAAATTTGCTCTTCGAGAGTTTACACGTTAGTCCGTAGTCAAAGAGTCTTTTCAGTACTTTTCTCAGGTGGGTCAGGTGCTCTTCGTGGTTCCTAGAAGAAACGACTATATCATCAAAGTATTCTAAAACAATCTTACCTAATAGGCCTGCTAGAACCCTGAACATTAGTTTCTGGAACTTCGCTGAGAGTTGCAAATGCAATCAGATGTTTGGAGTCTTTTTCCAGCCAGTATTCTTTAGATCTATCTTGGTGAAGACGCTTGCTTTTTGGTAGCGGGGCAAACTTGTCTCTCGTAACGTCGTTTAGATTCTGGTAGTCCATGCAGACCCTAGGCGTACCGTTCTTCTTTACGAGCACTACCGGCGCGCATTACTTGCTCGAGCTGGGTTTGATGACTCCGTCGGCTAGGAGTTGCTACACTTCTTTGTAGATGGGCTCTTTCTTGGCAGGGGTATACGAATACGGTCTGATTCTGATGGGGTTAGGGTTCATTAACTACATGGGGTGTAGCACTGTTAGTGGCCTGTTTTGGCTTGTGCTAGTGGCAATCGTTGATTTTGACTTTTATTTTCATGGCCAGGCCATAAGCAATCCTCGGTTTCATCTTGTTGATCAGTACGTTGGCCATCTGTTCTTTGGTCTGGTGTGGGTGCACCTTTTTGTATAGTAGTCTTCTCTTTAGTAGAAACGCTTTTACGTGTTTTCTAGTTTCCTGCACAGCTCTTTTGATAGGTTGGCCATCAAGAGCGGGTCACCGTACTTGCGGACTAGTATATTCTTACTTTCCTTGTTGGATGATTCTAAGCATTCCTCGTAGGTCGTCAAGAAGCGGCGTGCTTTTTGCTGGGTTGCTTCTAGGAGTTGGCGTCGATAGGCGACCCTCTAACCTGAAACTTGATAAAGTGGCTTCTAGCTTCTCGAAGAAGATCTTTGTGGAAGTCCATTAAATGTTGGCAGGTACTGCTGGATGGTTGTTAAGTTGACGTTTGGAATCTGCAATTTCTTCTCTGCGTCCGCTTCCGACTCCACTCCACTCCACTCCCTATCACCGACGGGACAAATATTATTGCACTTCATATGGATTGGATAGACGTCAGATGATACAAGTGCTTGGCAAACGCACATATGCTGGACGACGTTGTGCAAGAGAAACCCTCATCTCCGCAAACATGGAAGCAGCAAACGGAAACATTTGCAACCTGCCACACGGACGCTAGCGAATATAGTGACTAAGCAACGCAAGACCGGCGTATTGTAGACGCAGTGGATTACAAAGTGAAAGAGCTTCATATTTGGAAGTGACGATGACGGAAAATGCGATTTGCATTGCATTCACCCTACCGAACGTGACAGAACCAAATACACTGGACCCGAAAGGAGGAAATTACCGAGTTCTCCACAATCAAGACACAACGAACTGGAACTTGCTGGAAGTTTGTGGCACATACACCGGCAAGTATGGAAAGAGGAAGAAGAGGGTCAACACGACATCTAGTGCTGAACAGCAGCAACAAAGCAGCCGACATACACGCGATACAAACCACCATCTGAAGTTACTGCTACGAACAATCGGTAAACGCGCGATGGAATACAATAACAAACTTGTGCGATTTAACTATGCACTACCTAGTAAAAGGTTTTGGAGGCAACCTTTTACTAGTCTCCGCCGAAACCTGGAACTTATGTTTTGGATGAAAGCCTGTGCCTCGAGTTTTAAGACTTTGATTCCGTGACACCAAAGACACATTGTAGAATCCGTTGTGGAATTTTTTTAATTATTTGCCAGTCCCTATCAACAATGGAGAAGAAAGAAATAGTGGAGAAGTGTTACGACCAGGTGGCGCCGACTTCAGTAACGCACGCCCACTTTGCGACGCGAATTACGTCTTACGTTTATTGTTTTATTAAAAAAAACAATTAATTTCAAACAACTTTATTATAATGTAATTAAATTATTTTATATTACATAAATTTTAAATAATACTCGATTGTATTTATTTATTAAGTTTATTGTTTGCTGGTTGTTGTAAGACTGTTTTAAAATAAAATGATATTCCTTTAAAGTAAACTAAATAAAAACTAACATTCTTAGTTTTTATGATTCCATAAATAATATTAAAATAAAATATAAAAATAATATTTATATAAAAAATAATATGTCTGCAATAAATATAATTAATAAGTAAATGTATATACAGGGTCTTCTCTGTAGAAGGTACATGTACAGGATGTAATTCCTCCCCTATAAGAACCAAGTTGCAGGGAGATTCTTCTTCCGAAGCTTGGTCAGCTGTCATGCTTGTTACCACCCATTATTGGTCCATTTTCATGCTAGTTCAGTTGAGCTTGTTGAACATGAATATTTTTATTCATTCTTGATATGATCCATATAATCCTGCAAAATAAATCGACCTGTCCAGCCAAAAACATGACCCAATCATAAATGCAATACGTGTCTCTAAGATGTAGTTTATTGATATCTTGAAATGGATGGATGTAAAAGGAAATAACTTAGGGTTGCGAATACCGAAATACACCAGCATAAGGAATTTCCTGATATCTTATATATTTTTGAGTAGGCTTGCAAAATATTCACACTAGTAGTTCTTTAATTAGCAAAATCATTTGCAATTTCTTAAAATTTAAATTATAATTCGGTGAGTTATGAGTCAAGTCCGTTAAAATATGCTTTAAATGTTGTTCAAGATCAGCAGAGTCTAATTAACTGATTGAGCATGGTAACATAGTAGATAGTAGGCACAATTTATATTTTAATTTTTATAGGAAGTGCTAAAATTTATGATCTAATTTATTTTGATGTGAAGATAATTAATCGGTTTCGGAATTTGATTTCTCCGTATACAAAGGTCTTTGAATGTTTCGCAAATGAATTATATTGCCAGTAGTTGTTGATATTGTTCTCTTGTCTGGGTTTATAGATTGTACGTTTTTCACTTTTGAGAACTTATTATGATCTTTGTGTCTGGTGCTCGTAAAATTTTTTGGTCTAGCTTCTTTAAGTTCGTTAGTTTGGGTTTCAATAATGTTTTCATTGCGTTTGTTAATAACATTTGATTTGTTTTGTGATAGTTTTTCGTTAATACACGCATATAATTCTTTTACTTTTTCTTTATGTGTTTCAATGTAATTTTGCGAGAGAGCGTGTTCTAAATCGATAGATAAAAGAGATTCATTATTAATATGACCATTAAGTATTTCTATAGGTTTTAATTTTGTAGAAGAATGGATAGAGTTGTTATAGGCTACAATTGCGTATAGCATGTATTTCTGGGGTATTTCATTAGGATACGATGCTTTTAGCAGGCGAATGTGTTCAATTAAGGTTAAATGTAGTCTTTCTATTAAACCATTAGAAGTTGGATTATTTGGTGTACAAAAATGCATCTCTATTTTGTGTAGTTTTAACAAGTCTTGAATTATGTTATTTTTAAATTCAGTTCCGTTATCTGATATTATAAGTGTAGGTAGACCGTGATGTGAAAAATACATAAGTAATTTGTCAGTTATCTCTATAGCATTAACTGTAGTTAATGGATAAGCTTGTGCATATTTCGAGAATGAGTCTACAATAGTTAAAAATTTAGTTTTTAATATTTGAAAAGTATCAATATGCACTATTTCAAGTGGTTTATTTGGTGTTGGTGTAATATTAAACTTGACTTGAATAGGTGACCTTTCGTATTTGGCTTGTTGACATATGTCACATTTATTAATAAATAATTGAATTCTTTTTTTTAAGTTTGGGGCATAATGCGTTCTTTTAATCCTTTCATACGTTTCGTTTGTTCCACGATGGTTTGTTTTTGAGGTGTGAAATTGTTCTATTGTCTCATCAATTTCGTCTAATGGTATGTTGATGAGTTTTATTTTAGAACAAACAAATTTACAAGCATTTGAATCAAAATATTGTCTTGTGATTACCGTAAATTTTTCGTAAACATCAGGTTGTTCAAAATATATGTAATAGGTTATGTTCGGAACAATGTAATTTTTTACAAAAGATATAACGTCTTTTACAAAATTGTTTTCTGATATTTGTACATAGAAACATTGCTTGTGTTCGTAAGGTTGTACCATCTTGAGTTTTGCGGGAGAGTGTTGCACTAATTCAATGATTATCTGGTTATGTGATACATTTAAAGGAGATTCCGTGATAGGAATTTGTAAACCTATGTTATCTTCAGTTGAGTGCTGAGTACCATCGTCACTATCAATTATAGGTGGGGTTTCCGGGTCTGGATGGACTCTTATCGATTCAGATTTTGAAAGTTTTTCATTAAAATTATCCATGTAATCTAATAAATGTGGTGGCACTTGATCGGTTTCATTCACATGTATTTCTACACGGGAAAGGGCATCTGCGTTGCTATTTTGTAAGCCTTTTTTATAAAATATTTGGTAGTCAAACTCTTCTAATTTAAGACGCCAACGAATTAATTTTGAGTTTGGCTCTTTTAAGGACATAAGCCATTGCAGGGGCATGTGATCGGTTATTATGTTAAACTTCGTACCATAAATATAAGGTCGAAAGTATTTGCATGCATAAACTATTGCTAACAGTTCTCTTTCGATAGTGCTGTAGTTTTGTTCGGATTCGTTTAGGGTTCTTGATGCAAAAGCTACTGGTAAATCTTTGCCAATGGGACCTTGCGAGAGTACAGCACCGATGGCTAGGTTACTTGCATCTGTGGTGACATTAAAAGTCTTTGAAAAATCAGGGTATTGCAAGATCGGTTTGTTTATTAGGAGGTTTTTGCAAGTGTCAAAACATTGTAAAAATTCGGGATTATGAACTATTTTAGCCTTCTTCTTTAAACACGTTGTTAAAGGTTTTGTTATTTTTGCTAAATTATTAATGAAACGCCTGTAGTAACCTAAAAGTCCAAGAAATGACTTTATTTCCTTGGTAGTTTTTGGAACTGGAAAGTTTTGTATTGCTTTGATTTTATTTGGGTCTGGCATAATTCCTTCGGGAGTAATTACGTGACCTAAATAAGATACTGATTTTTGCAAAAAGGTTGTTTTATCAACTTGAACTTTGAAGTTTGATTCTTTTAGTCTTTGAAAGACTAATTTTAAATTTTCAATGTGTTCCTGAAGGGAAACTGAAAAGACAATTATATCATCTAGATATACTAGACAGATCTTATTATTTAAACCTTTTAGAATGTGGTCCATGACTCGTTGAAAAGTGCTAGGAGCATTCTTTAAGCCAAACGGCATTCTCAAAAATTCGTAGTGGCCATTTTCTGTGTTAAATGCTGTTTTTTCGGTATCTTGTGGATCAATTTTAATTTGATGAAAACCGCTTGCGAGATCGATTGTCGAAAAGTATTGACACCGTCCTAGTTTGTCTAATAGGTCTGAGATGTTAGGAATGGGATACTTATCACTTATGGTTTTTTCATTCAACTTGCGATAGTCGATGACGATTCGCCATTTTTGTTTGCCACTTTGGTCAATTTTTTTGGGTACTACCCAAATAGGTGATGAGCAAGGAGAGTTTGAAGGTGCTATTATCTTTGACTTTAACATTTTGTCAATTTGTTTTTGAACTTCTTGCTTGTGTATATGTGGATAGCGGTAAGTTTTTGTATATACAGGAGAGTCGTCTGTTGTTCTTATTTGATGTCTAATTTGAGTGGTACAAGTCAAATTATTATTTTCATTGTGAAATAATTCTGAATATTCTTGACAAACTTTTTTTATTGAATGTTTTTCTTCGTTATTCATATGGTCTGTTTTGATTAGATTTAAATCGAGGGAATTGTCGACATTATTGAAATTATTGATTTCGCAACATTGCTCAAACAAATTTGGAGTATATTTGATAACAGGTATGGGTTCGTGGAGTTTTAGCGAGAGAAGCTCTTCAGAACTATTTTGTATCGATACTAATGCTTTACCATTCTGTGCTAAAGTTATGCATTCTGGTATTTGAATTGAACTGTTACCTTGATGAGGTACAATTATTGCTCCATTTCTAATTTCTGTATGTACTTGAATGAGCTGTTCGGTAAAAGGTTCTATATTGAAAACAACAGATTTATTAGGCAATTCTTTCATTTTTAATGGCAAAACTGCGTTCTGAGTGATTAATTTGGAGTTTTTTAAATCTACAGTAGCGCCTAATAGTTTCAATGTGTCGATACCTATTAATCCAGTGAATTTTTTATGAAAATTAAACAAATGAAAATTTAATGGAATGTTGTTTTCAAAAATTGATAAACATGGTATATTTACTGCTAATTCTTTTCGATATGTTTGCATACAATTTGTAATTTCGATAGGGTTATAATATATTCGGTTAGGCCAATATTGATTTGCAATCCCCGGATTGATGAAAGATATTGATGCACCGGTGTCAATTAAAAATGAACAATTGATTTCAGGGACATCTATATAAGGTAATTCGGAGATATACTGTTCGTTGTTATTAATAGATACTAGCTTGGATTGAGATTGTCGGCAGTTATCGTAAAATTTTGGTGGGTGAGATTAGTATCTGGTATGCATTCGTTATATTCGTTAACAGCAGTATGCTGTTCTTCTAATTCAACATTATAATGCTCAGTTTCGGTTTCATTGTTATGTAATTCTCGAGAAGACCAATTTCGATTGTGTTTTTGATTACTCTGAATATTAGTATTTGTAGAAATACTCATTGGAGTAGGAGTATAATTATTATTGAAATTCGGATTTGGTTTCCAAGCGTTTATTTGAGTTTTATTAAAATCAGGAGTATAATTTTTTATTGGTTGCCTTTGTTGAAAGTGCCCTTTTTGTACTTGTGCTTGGTTTAGTTGAGGACGAGTTTGAAATGGCGATGAAACATTTTGAGATTTAAATGTTTGCATCGTTTGTGATAGGTTTTGAATATTATGTTGATAATATTTACAATTATCTTCTTCGTTAATATATTGCAGTGCAGTTTGTAGATTAGCGGGACGCATTGCTCTAATTATTGAACCCAATGGTTCCTTTAATCCACATAAAAATGATTTTAATGTAATTTTAGTAAAAAAATCAGTTTTTGCCTTCTGTGCATCTACGTTTACCTCTGTTGCTCTAGTATATGAACTTAATAAATTTAATATGCTAATGCACTTTTCGTAAAATTGCAAAGGAGTGCTATTGCTTTGTTTTAGTAAAACTAAATCCCGAACGAGGCAAGCATCGTCTCGTTGATCTGCAAAATTTTGAATAAGGACAGTTTTTAAATCGTTAAAATTCTGAACTTGTTGAATATTAATAGCAACCTTTGCAGGACCTGTTAATTTATTACATATACTTTTAAAAATATATACGCTAGCAAAAGTATTAGCGTTTGATTTAGTTACAAATGTATTTACTAAACTTTCGGAACTAGCTAGAAAATTATGCAAGTCGTTAGCATTACCGTCAAAAGTTGGTATGCAGGACAAGTATTCGGGTTTAAATTCTTCCATTATGCTAAAATTAATTTCAAAATTCTCAACCCTATCTGTATTATCAATATCTATCTTTGGTTTTTGAGGAGAATCCAAGGTTATCTTATCTAGGATTTGAATAATAAAATTTATTTCGGAATCGATATTAAATGACATTAATTGCACCTACAATCGAATCACGCAATTGACAAAACAAAATCGACTTACATGCGGCCGTACTTCGGATATCAATGCAGGGAACCGGATATGTTGCCTCTGGACGTGCACGTGTTCTTCGGACCTCGATGCGGGAGATTCCGTGAAGTGTAGTCTCTGGGCCTGGTGTTGAATCCACGTAGAACAGTCCGCAATGGATACCTTCTAATGTTCGAGGATGGACTCTGCTCGTTGTAGATTCCACGATGTTTTTTGTTTGGGAGTAGATTCTTTCCACAAACAGTTGAAACTGACGTATTTTAATAAAATACTTGGATAAAACTATCCTACCATTGACTGCGCCAATTACGTCTTACGTTTATTGTTTTATTAAAAAAAACAATTAATTTCAAACAACTTTATTATAATGTAATTAAATTATTTTATATTACATAAATTTTAAATAATACTCGATTGTATTTATTTATTAAGTTTATTGTTTGCTGGTTGTTGTAAGACTGTTTTAAAATAAAATGATATTCCTTTAAAGTAAACTAAATAAAAACTAACATTCTTAGTTTTTATGATTCCATAAATAATATTAAAATAAAATATAAAAATAATATTTATATAAAAAATAATATGTCTGCAATAAATATAATTCATAAGTAAATGTATATACAGGGTCTTCTCTGTAGAAGGTACATGTACAGGATGTAATTCGCGCTAGACCAAGTATGCTCCTTGGTCTAGCGCTAAAGGAATTGGTTCCAAAATTACATTGAAGAGTACTGTGGCTTGCAGAGCTGATGAGTTGGCCTTCATGTAGAAATCTTGTTAACCTTTTATTAGGCATTCATGTTGCGTTGAGTACCGATTTCTTGTTCTCTCAGTACGCACAACTTTTTCCGTTGAACTTAGTTTAACTATCAAATCTTCCTAGTCTGACCATACTATGATGATAAGATTGTTATATATACGATTAACTTAATAGTAACACTGTTTTTTCTTTAGATTGCAGCTCCGAGTCGAATAATAAATGTATCAAGTGTTGCACATGTTAGAGGAAAGATTAACAAAAATGATTTGAACAGTGAGACGAAATACGATGCAGGAGACGCTTACGCTCAAAGCAAATTAGCAAATGTTTTGTTTACAAGAGAATTAGCGAACAAATTAAAAGGTAAGTACTTATCTGGTAGAATTTCAATAGAAACTCGCTTTAACCATATATTGGTTTGTACCGTATACACGAACTCCTATTCCCTAACCCGTCTTATCAGCGCGGGGTTTTAAGGTCTCTCCAGTGGTTTTGAATCCGCTCGAAACTGTAGGTTACCCGTAATGTAAGTTGCCAGCATTGCGAGCAGAAAAGAGGCTAATGCGCCAGCTGTGGGTAAAACAGCGATGAGAATTGACCTACAGGTAGCCGTAACCATTGCGTTTTTTTTTTTAATTTGCAATTAATATAATGCTCATTGCTCTCAAATTAAGGTTTAATGTAAAATTAATTTGTTTTCTCAGGTACCGGTGTTACAGTAAATGCACTACATCCTGGTTTAGTTGATACAGAAATAATTAGACACATGAGTTTCTTCAATAGCTGGATATCAACAATATTTATAAAACCTTTTGTTTGGCCTTTTGTTAAAAGTCCGCGACAAGGTGCTCAAACTTCAATATACACAGCCTTGGATCCATCCTTGGAAAAAGTTACGGGGAAATATTTCAGGTAAGATTGACAATAACATTTTTTCTTAACACTTACTTTACGCTTACGTTTTCAGTAATTATTCCGAAACCACAGTCTCTCCACAAGCTGAAGATGAATCTTTGGGAAAATGGTTATGGTTAGTAAGTGAGAAATGGACTAGGTTAGATGATGCGTTGTGATTGTTTTATATTTAACATTAATGAAAAAAAGTAAAAAATTGTTGTACATATTATCTGAATTATTGTTTGAGATCCTTAATCATTTTCTTAGAATTTATTGAGCATAATTCGCACGATTTGATGTAGAGCTTTTCTAATAGAATTTCGTCTTTGACTAGCTCCGATGGTTCCTTTACCTCACAATCACTGAAAAAAATATGTAAGTATAATGACTAAAAATAATAATCATATGTTATTTAAAATTTATTAATTAACTTGTACGGATTTACTGACATTAAAGTTGCATTGTTTCTCATAACAAAACTTTAATGACAGTATTGTTCAACTAGCTTACAATACTTATTTTCTACTCTTTACTATAATGTGTTTATTATGCAACCGGTATTGCTAATGTGTGTTATTTTATATGCTCTTTTACGCACGCATAATGGGTGCGAAATCATTGGAAACGTGACAAACAATCATCAAATTGTGACATTTAATAAACAATTTAATTCGTTTTGTATACGTTATAATTAGAAAAAGTATAGTGTGCAACTTACATGAATTGCAATCGTGGACAATGGGCATCAAACCGTGCTTGTTGCACAATATACTATGTATTTCCCTGTAGTTACATGGCATTTGAACATAATTCTGCCCGAAGCTCATTAAAATTTGACAAAAAAAGCTCCATTCTAGAGTATATACATACCTAATGTAAGCTCCAGTAAGATTCTCCAAACTTGGATCCACAGCTGCATACACGATACTCTGACTTCCTTGTTTTGGAGTCTTCATAAACAACCAAGTCCATGGAAATACAGAAATTCTCGTCATCCAAGAGCTTGCCAATGGCGAATTCTTCATATGATTCGTATTTCTTACCAAACCAGGAGTAACACAATTTACAGTAATATTGCTTCCTTAAATATATTTTGTTTTAAAATGATTTAAAAATTAATAATATTTACAATACCTTTTAGCAAACTGGAAAAATATTTTGTAAACATAACCAAAGCCAACTTGGTCTGACCATAAGCTTCACGGTAAATAAACTCCTTGCAGAAATTCAAATTGTTGATATTCATTTTGGCAGCATAATGAGCCATTGCTGATATGTTGATGATTCTTCCATTTTCCGATTTTGATAATAATGGGAGCAGGAGATGTGATAATAAAAATGGACCTAAATAGAGAAAATATTAATTTATGTAAATTCTAATAAATGTTTGTTTTCTACTTCTTACTGTAATTGTACAACTGTCATTGCAACGAAAAGGAATGCAATTTCAGGTTTCATTATGTACGCATATTGCGTGCGAAAAGTTACACACGGGACCATCAAAAGTGACAGGTCAAATGTCATATTATAACATTTAATAAGTAATTTGTATACATTATAAGTATTTTAGACATAAAAAACCGTATAGAATTTGCATAAAGTTTCCATAAATTGTTATTTTTTTTTTAAATTTATTAGTCTTGAAAAAAGTTGTGTACAACTTGAACGTTATTTTTATTTTGCAACGTTTATACTTGTGGGAAATGGGTATTACATGCTAGTTGTATATTATACTATTGTTTACTCCTTTTTGTAATGTGTCATTTATGTAGTTATTATTTATTTTGTAAGGATACGTTGCTATTTTACTCTTTTTATTACGCACGACGTTTAATATCATGACATTTAATAAATTCATAACTTCTTTATAGGTATTGAAGTTGTAGACAAATTATAGTGTACAATTTGCTTTTTATCGCATTTTTCATTCTTATGAATTGCAGCAGTATCCAAGGCTTGTTACAATTATTATTAATATGTTTCTTTATAATGATTAATTGAAGAATGCTGTTATAACTTACCTAAATAGTTTGTTGCGAATGTAAGTTCTAAATTTTCCGGTGTTTTTTCGAATTGATGAAAGATAATACCAGCGTTGTTGATTAAGACGTCGATTTTTTCATAATCTTTCTTCAATTGATTAACGAATTCACGGATGCTGCTCATTGATGATACGTCTAACAATCTAAGATCGATTTCAGCGAATGGGGCTGTGAACTTGATGTTTTTTATTGCATTTTCCCCTTTCGTTAAGTCGCGACATGTTAAAATGATCTTTCCACCTAAAAATAATTAATTAACTTTGATGAATTACTATATACAAATATAAAATAATAAATTGCTTTCAATTCTAATAAAAATAAAATTATTCTAAAAGGTTTTATACAAAAAGAAATTCCTATCTGCACAAAAAGGCCGGCGATAAAAATCGTTCGTTCTTGAGATAACAGCGAGTATGCTAAAAGTAAAAAATCTCTTGTCTGAAGGTAAAGCCATGCGATTGCTTTAGTATAAATAGAATATTATTGAGGTACACATATATTGTATTGCTGTGTGCTGTGCGTATTGCTAATAATTGACTGTGAAATATAATTAATTAATAAGTGCGTTAATTGTCTATTAAATATGGAGTTACTTCGAATCTTTATAAATGCTTGTAAGTATGATTTAATATTATTGCATTTATAATTATATTGTTTTATGTTTTCAAGAAATGTTAAGAAAATTATGCTAGATTAATATAATATAGGGTTTTCCTAACTATATTTTGTGAAACGCAAGTAGTGGCGTAGCTAAAATTTGTAGCCATCTTCCTGCAAAATAATATATTGGCACAACGGTTAAATGTCCATACAATTGTAATAGTTTAGGTGGTTGAAGTTTTTTTTTATAAAAGTACGTGCGCACGCACGCACGCCAAGTACCGTGCTTAGCAAAGTCGACACCACGTTTTAAGAAACGATTTCTTTTATCGCAGTTATAAAAAAAAAGATGTTACTAATCTATTAACAAAATACAAAATTATTACAAAGTTAAAACAAAATTATTTTTTTTAACTTAAAACAACCCATTTATTTAGCACAATATACTAAACATGTTTGTTTAACATTGTATACTTATTTAATGTACAATAAAATCTATAAATATTAAACATTAATAGGAATGTTATGGAAGAATTTCGATTAAGTCTTATAAAAATCCAACTCCTTTTTCTCAGCCGATTTTGTTTCACAAAATTTCGCTTCCATATATCCATACATATCCTCCTAAACATGTATAAAATTATAAATTTTAATTAGAACACTTTTATTAAACTTACATTTTATGCTTATTTACAATTGAAATTTTGCTTTCTTCAATGTTTGTTACTTCAAACACGATTCAAAAATTTTGGCACTAATTTGAATATAATTAAATCAAAAGAAATAGGTGACTAATTCAAATTAAGTGCACTAATTCCTAAATGGAACATTGGAACATTTTATAATTTTCTCAATACTTAGTACTATCAATGAACTAAATATTGTGAACATTTAAATGAAATTCATACTTTCATTTGTTATCCATAAGTTAAACAATTTGTTCATAACTTTGAAATAAGGTGACTAATTCAAACTAAGTGCACGAATTCTTAAACGGAACATTGGAACATTTTATAATTTTCTCAACTGTACTACCAATGACCTAAATATTGTGAACATTTAAATGAAATCCATATGTTCATTTGTTATCTATAAATTAAACAATTTATTCATAACTTTGAAATAAGGTGACTAATTCAAACTAAGTGCACTAATTCTTAAACGGAACATTGGAACATTTTATATTTTTTTCAATACTTAGTACTATCAATGAACTAAATATTGTGAACATTTTAATGAAATTCATACGTTCATTTGTTATCCATAAATTAAACAATTTATTCATAAGTTTGAAATAGGGTGACTAATTCAAAATAAGTGCACTAATTTCTAAACAGAACATTGGAACATTTTATAATTTTCTCAACACTTAGTACTAACAATGAGTTAAATATATTTAACATTTAAATCAAATCTATACGTTCGTTTGTTATCCATAAATTAAACAATTTGTTCATAACTTTGAAATAAGGTGACTAATTCAAACTAGTTCCTAAACGGAACATTGGAACATTTTATAATTTTCTCAATACTTTGTACTAGCAATGAACTAAATATTGTGAACATTTAAATGAAATCTATACGTTCATTTGTTATCCATAAATGAAACAATTTGTTCATAAATTTGAAATAAGGTAACTAATTCAAACTAAGTGCACTAATTCCTAAACGGAACATTGGAACATTTTATAATTTTCTCAATACGTAATACCAACATTGAATTAATATTGTGAATATTTAAATGAAATCCATACGTTCATTTGTTATCCATAAATGAAAGAAACAATTTGTTCATAACTTTGAAATAAGGTGACTAATCCAAACTAAGTGCACTAATTTCAAAACGGAACATTAGAACATTTTATTATTTTCTCAATATTTAGTACTAACAATGAACTAAATATTGTGAACATTTAAATGAACTCCATACGTTCGTTTGTTATCCATAAATGAAACAATTTGTTCATAACTTTGAAATAAGGTGGCTAATTCAAACTAAAAGCACTAATTCTTAAACGGAACATTGGAACATTTTGAAATTTTTTCAATACTTAGTACTAACAATAAACTAAATATTGTGAACATTTAAATGAAATCCATACGTTCCTTTGTTATCCATAAATTAAACAATTTGTTCATAGCTTTGAAATAAGATGACTAATTCAAACTAAGTGCTCTAATTTCTAAACGAAACATTGGAACATTTTATAATTTGTTTAGTACTTACTACTAACAATGAACTCAATATTGTGAACATTTAAATGAAATCCATACGTTCATTTGTTATTAATAAATAAATTTTTTTTTATAATTTTGAAATAAGGTGACTAATTCAAACTAAGTGCACTAATTTCTAAACGGAACATTGTAAAGTTTTATAATTTTCTCAATACTTAGTACTAACAATGAACCAAATATCGTGAACATTTAAATGAAATCTATACGTTCATTGGTATTCATAAATGAAACAATTTGTTCATTACTTTGAAATAAAGTGACTAATTCAAACTAAGTGCACTAATTCATAAACGGAACATTGGAACATTTTATAATTTTCTCAATACTTAGTACTAACAATGAACTAAATATAATGAACATTTAAATGAAATGCATACGTTCATTTGTTATCCATAAATGAAACAATTTGTTCATAACTTTGAAATAACTACTGCTATTTTTAACATTAATTGAGTTAAATTGTTAAGTGCGGATTAACGTGTTGCACCAATATTATAAATGCGGACTTGAGGTTTAACTATTGGTTAAATATAAGTCGTCAGTTTTGCCAGCTTAAAGTAAACTTAACCACAAATTTAAGATTTCAATAGCTTTGTCAAATGAAATGATTTATATAATATAATATAATAATATTAAGAAGACCTTATTAAGTATTGATCTAAGATGTGTCGTTGAGATCGGCCATAAATGAGCTTTCTTACAATATTTTCATATTTTATGATCGGATTTTGTTAATTCTAACAATATTTTGATATTTTATTGCCGGATTTTGCAGTTTTTGACTTTTTATGACTAAATTTTTAAACAGTTATTACTAAAATGTTGCTATTTTTAACCATATTTTGTTATTTTAAAGCCGGATTTTGCTATTTTACATTTTTTAATAGTTTATGGCCGGATTTTAGTGCTTTCTGACAATATTTTCATAATGCAAGGCCAGATTTTGCAATTTTTGACGTTCCATAAATAGAATTTTATATTTTTCAACAGTTCATGGCCGGATTTTGATGTTTTGTAACACTATTTTGATATTTCATAGCCGGATTTTGCTGTTTTTAAATTTTAAAACAGTTTGCGGCCGGAATTGGTGCTTTCTGACAGATTTTGCAGTTTTTGTCATTTATATTTTGATATTTTCAATACGGATTTAGCAGTTTTTGACATTTTGTGAACAGAATTTTGTGATTTTCAACCGTTACTGGCCGGATTTTGTTTTTTACTTTTTATAAATGAAGTGTTGCATTTTCAACAATTTATGACTAAGTATTGGTGCATTTTTACAAATATTTTTATACTTTATGGCCGGATTTTGGCATTTCTAACAATATTTTGATATTTAACTGCCGGATTTTACTTTTTTAACACTTTATGGCCGGGTTTTTGTGGTTTCTAACAGTATTTTGATAATACAATGCCAGATTTTTCAATTTTTGAAGTTTTATGAATAGAATTTTACATTTTTCAACAGTTTTTTGATGGATTTTGATGTTTCTTAAAACTATTTTGATATTTCATAGCCGGATTTTGCTGTTTTTAATCTTTTTGAAAATGTTTAAGTTTTTGAACAGTTTGCGGCCTGATGTTGGTGCTTTCTGACAGATTTTGCAATTTTTGACATTTATATTTTGATATTTCTAGACGGATTCAGCAGTTTTTGTTATTTTGTGAACAGAATTTTGTGGTTTTCAACCGTTATTGGCTGGATTTTGTTATTTATAAATATTTTAGTTTTTTATGACCGGAAGTTGCAGTTTTTTACTTTTTATAAATGGAGTGTTGCATTTTCAACCGTTTAGTTGGTGCTTTCTTACAATATTTTCATAATTTATGGCCGGATTTTGACATTTTTAACAATATTTTGATAATTTATGACTGGATTTTGCAGTTTTTGATTTTTTATGAATAGTTTTGCATTTTTAAACAATTATTACCAAAATGTAGGTATTTCTAACGGTATTTTGATATTTAACAGCCGGATTTTACATTTTTTAACACTTTATGGCCGGATTTTGATGCTTTCTTGCAGTATTTTGATAATGCAATGCCAGATTTTGCAATTTTTGACGTTCCATTAATAGAATTTTATATTTTTCAACAGTTTATGACCAGATTTTGGTGTTTTGTAACAATATTTTGATATTTCATTTTTTGCGGTTTTTAAATTTTATTGAATTTTTTTACATTTTTGAACAGTTTGTGGCCGGATGCTGGTGCTTTCTGATAATACAATGCCAGGTTTTGCAATTTTTGACATTCCATGAATAGAATTTTACATATTTCAATATTTTGAAGCTTTAAGGCCGGTGTTTTGATATTATTTTTAAAATTTTATGTATGTATATAGTTTTACACATTTGAACAGTTTATGGCCAGATTTTTTTTCAACAATATTTTTATATTTTATGATCTGTTTTTGTTATTTTTGACATTTTATGAATAGAATTTTACATGCATCAACAGTTTGATAGCCGGATTTTGGAGCTTTCTAGAAATATTTTTATATTTCGTAGCGCCATCATATGTTTCAAGGTTGGATTTTCTAATTTTTGATAATTTATATATAGAATTTTGCACTTTTGAACTGTTTTTGGGCGAATTTTGTTATTTTCTGAAAATATGTTAAGACCGGACCGGTTATTTTTGATGTTTTATGAATATAGTTTTGCAGTTTTCAAAAGTTTACAATACAAAATTGTATATTTTCTTTAAGCCGTGAGTGGGGTGGGGGCTTTTCAATATTTTGCGGTGAGGCCTAAAAATCCTAGCTACGCCACTGAGGTATTATGGTATTTTATCGCAAATATCTCAATTTTTTTCAACTATCAATCGCAGAGGTTCGACACGAATAGGATTATAATACTTTGCCTGTTCTCTATAACTGTAACTAACAATCTATAGTTTTATTAATATAACATTAATTGGGATACTTATATTTAGTTTAAAAATTAATGTAAAATAAGCAAAAAAGTCATTTCCTGTTTTTTTTTTTTTTTTCTAATATTTAATGAATGCAAACACACATTTTAATTTATTACGATACAAATCTTTGTTAAAAATAATGTGGACAAATTTATATAAAATAAATGAGCTTGTATTTACCTCTTTCTGCTAATTCTCTAGCTGTAGCTAATCCCAAACCATTTGAAGCACCAGTAATTAAGATCACTTTATCATCCATCTTGTTATCACTGGGACATTTTGGACCACCCATAAACAATCTATTAATAAAAAATATAATTTGCTATTTTAGTTTTTTTTTATAAATGTTTAAAATAAACTAATAAAAAGGAAAACTTTAATTATTTTTAGTTTATTCATAGTAGTCGCTGTTGCGTTGCCCAGTAACGAAATTAAAAGTAAATATTTGTCAGTGTTGTGATAGTTTTTATAGTAAATAATGGATATAAACGAGAGTAATTGTTGCAAAATGAAGCAGTCAAAAATAGGTACATGTTTCAAAATTATTTACAATTCAAATTTAATTTCTACTCACCTAATGCCTCCAATTAAACTAATAACAAATGATATAATAATCGGCCACCAACTATTGGTAAAACTATCAAAATCATTCAAATTCATCTTATGAAACGCTCTGTAACCCCATACAAAACCAAACTAAACTAATCAGGACGTATTTGTGTATTATTAATCCAAAACGATTATTTAAATTAAGGCGGAAATGTTACATCCGCGAGTGATTAGTTCGGCGACGCCCCCCAAGATGTCGCTACCGTTCGTTTCAACACACATGATCCACTGGAATTTCTAAAATGGCCGAACTGTTAAAATGTATGTGTAACAAGTATTATTGCGTGTGAAACCTGATCGTTTGGTGAAGGTGTTACAAAAATCTACTATTATTGCGGGTCCGAGTGCATTTGTTTGTTTTTATTTGGATTATCTATAGGTGAGTCAGAATTTTCCTAACCATCACAATTTCATTATTATTATGGAACTTGTTTGCAAAAAAAAATAGAGCACCTAGTTGGCACCTAATTTATTTACCATACAATGTATTTAGTTTCGAGGACAAAATCCCAATTTAAATGCAACACCACCCCATTATTGCATGTTTGCTTACTATATTATGAGTTTAATTAAATAATCAAGTTTCAATTGACAGTGTTTAATAAATAAACTTTCCAAATATTTATACCGTTAAATACATAACCCAAATATCTCAACGGCTTCATTTCACATCAACATTGGGATTTAATTTTTTTAAATAAACTTATTGTATTATAATCGACAACAATTGAGCCAATTTGCTTATACCAATGGTCGGGCATACTTTTTTCGTGTAACTTCGTCGGAGGCCTTGACATTGAACCTTTTGATATTTCAAGGTGTACCGCATGTATTATTGACATAGGACATGTATCGAGTGGGGTTTTATTATGAAGATTCTATGATATTAAATTATGTTAATTTATCGGATTATTACTTCAGCCTTATCGTCTTATTTACATGACAATAGTTGTTGATGATGCGCGGTACAATAATAGTATTAATAAAACAAATTCATATCTGTTTCCTTTTCCTTGTTAGCAGTATGTGTAAATATTTTATGATTCTCTTGTTTGTGGTGTTAGTAAATTAATGTATAGCACATTAAAGACTGCGATTTTTTTATTTTGACACTTCCTACTATACGTCAGATGTTGTCAGGCATTTATTCTAACGAATTGTAGCTTGCTTTGCGGTTACGTAACCGATGTTAAAACTACTCTTGCCATATTTTACGTCGGTTATGTAACTCGTGATTTTATCTGCATCAAAATTATTGCAGTAAAACGCGTATCATACGGAAGAAAACATACTTATGCCCGTATTCATAAAAGCTGATTAAATTTAATGACTATTAAATGTGACAACATAACCTCACAATTCGATAAAACGTCAAAACTATTTTTATAAATTTGATAGAAATACATCTTATTTATTTTGCGTTATTATGAAATATTATTTTTCATCATTTCTGATAGTTATTTATTATGCCAAACTTGTTTTTATGCTAGAATAAATATAAATAATTTTGCGGTTGTCAAATTTAACGATCCGTTACTGTAACTGACTTTTATGAATACGGGCATAAGTAATATTTTAATGAAAAATTTGGTATTTTACGAATTAATGAAACGGACGTGAAGAAATGTAACTAGTCTTGAATACTATATTTTTTGCAATTCTTATTCAAGCCTTTTATAAGTTTCAAATTCTTGTAGCTTTTGCAGCAATTCATATCTGACAGTTAGCGAAATTTTTTGGTTATGTTTAAAACAATTTACAAATAAATTTTGAAATATTTTACTGACGTAAAATGGCCTGTTAAATGTAACTAACGTTTACGATTTAATTAATTCATAACTGATAGTTTTTAAAATTTTGTGGTTATGTTTACAATTTATTAATAATTCTCGGATATATTTTACCTACGCAAAATGTCTTGTTAAATATAACCGACGTTTGTGGTTCAAAACTTTTTACAGTCGTAATCGTAGTGACATGGCCGGTTTTGTAGGTCTTACGCTTGTATTATCACTTCACAGCTGTTTTGGAATATGTATTTGTAAATTAATTACATATTATATACTACCGAACCCGATAATTAAGAGAATGGAGTTGCTATAGATACTGACGAGGCTCAGTATCTGGCATTGGCATGCATGTTAATAAAATGTGCATGTTGCGTCGCGCGTTACTTAAAAAAGATCAATATTCAATGTCACTATAACGTGTAATAAATAAATTACTGATTAGTCAGACCTAAAAACACACATGAAATGTTGGACTAGTTGATTATACCGGGTGGTATTACGTACCTTAAGTGTCTAATGCTGGAATTCATGAAAGCCAGTTAAAGTAACGGTTGATTAAATTTGACAACCGCAAAACTATTTATAGTAATGCTACCACAAAGACAAGTTTGACACAATATATAACTATCAGAAATAAAAAGAAAATAATATTTGTAACTATCGCAACGTAAATATCAAGTATTTATATTGAATTAATAAAATTAATTTTGACAGTTGAGGTTATGTTGTCACATTTAACGCTGATTAATGTTAATCAGCTTTCATGAATTCCACCATTAGTGTTTGTGATCTAATTTATTAATCACAAACACTTGGGTGGGTGGCGGGAAACTAAGTTTAAATCCTGTGGGCGGCGTATGGTTTAGATTGCTGTTTTGCACCCAAGTGTTTGTGATGAAAAATTGGATCACAAACACTTGGGTGGGTGGTCGGAAACACAAGTTCAAATCACACGCCCGCGTATGGTTTGGATTGCTGTTTTGCACTCAAGTGTTTGTGATAAATAAATTGGATCACAAATACTTGAGTGGATGGGCAGGACTTAAGTTCAAGCTTTGTGGGCGTGTGGTTTGAACTTGTTTGCGCCTACTCATCCAAGCGTTTGTGATCCAATTTATTTATCATAAACACTTGAGTGGGCGGCAGAAAGTTTGTTTAAATCTTATGGGCGTAAGGTTTACATTGCTGTTTTGCACGCAAGTGTTTGTGATGAAAAAATTGGATCACAATCACTTGAGTCGGGGGCGGGAACAAGTTCAAATCACAAAATTTAAATTAAGTTGTAGACGAGTGGTTTAGATTGGTGTTCTTGCTCACCCGCCCAAGTGTGTATGTGTAAATCTTTTCATCACATTCACTTGGGTGGGCGGGCGGGAACTAACTTCAAACTTTGTGGGCGTGTGATTTATACTTGTGTTCCCGCCCACCCACCCAAGTGTTTGTGATCTAATTTTTTTAAATCTTAAACACTTGGGTGGGCGACGGGATACTAAGTTTAAATCTTGTGGACGTATGGTTTAGATTGCTGTTTTGCACCTAAGTGTTTGTGATGCAAAACTTGGATTACAAACACTTGTGTGGGCGGGCGGGAAACTTATGGTCAAACTACACGTCCACAAAAAAAATAACAAAATCCGGTTACAAAATATTAAAATAATCTCTAAAAAAAACAAAATTTTAGCATAAACTGTTAAAAATGCTAAAAATTCTATTTATAAAAAGTAAAAAATGCCAAAATTGAAAAATTGAGAAAATGTAAAAAATTGGCTCGAAGGGTGTCCCTCTGAGGTAGTTCTTCAGATGCAATAGCTAAATGCAATGGATTTCCAGTAGACTACATACATACAGTAGCGCAATGAGGGTTGGCTTTGTGGTTATGGTGTGTTAGTTGTTTGGGTTTGCTGAATCTTAGTGATCGGTTCTTTTCTTGATGTTGTCAGCTTCTTGTACTTTTTTATATTTCTGTAGTACTTTTTGGTTTTGGCTATGATATTTGCACTGATTGCAACTATTGTCGAGTAAGCAGTCCAACAATCATTCTTGCGGGGTTGCAACAGCAACCTCGCAACTTACCTTGCGTGGATGTACTTTGTTCTAGATTTTAGACTCTGAAGAAAGCTGGAAAATGTTACCGGCGTGCTTTCCATAGATGTTGGGAGTTTGTTATAGGCAGTTAAGCAGCTTTGGTGTCGATGAGCTTTATCGTGATAGTCTCTGGCACATTTGTACTTTGTTTCTCAGGTGTACAACAATTTGCTGACCCAGTACTTGTCCTTTAGAAGAACTGTTTGCGTTGTACAACGTATTGGCGCTCGGTGTTTGTCTGTGGAGGTGGTTAGTGGTGGCTTATCTTTTCTTCCGGTTTTATCTATATTTTTAAGTTAGGATGTTTAACCTAATTTACTTGCGATGGTGTTCAAGCAACGTTGGAGCTGTTCATTCCGATTTTGTAATCTGTCAGGTTCTGTTGGGACGGGGTGTTGGCTGTGAAGCAGCTGTTCTCTTCTTGCAGTGGTGTTTGTATTTGTAGTAAGGTATCTAACTTAACTTTCATGCTATCATTTTTTTCTGATCTGGTTTTTGTCGATGCTGACGATGGTGACGTAGTCGGTCGTATATGTGTGGGCTACAAATGCTGTGATTTGGTACGGTATATTTGTAGTCTTGACATACCACTTACAGGATCAATTATGAAAGTAATGCGCATGATTTTATTGTGACGCGACTATCCATCCTAGCCCGGTAAAACTGGTCGGAAAATGTAGTGAAGGATCTGCTCTTCCAACGCAGCCGGCCGCCAACTTGCTCCGACTGTTCTGAACGGAAAGACGTATCTCCGCGTGAAGTGTGTTTTTGTGATTTGTAACACAGCGCGATTTTGCGCTGTCAAAAACTTTTGGATTTGTTTCAAAATGAGCCAAACTTTCTTAACTCTGTAGACGAATCCTGGATGTTTACGTACTACCCAGAACCGAAAGGGCAGAGCAGCGCGTGGCACCATTATCCTCCCCGCCCTAAGAAAGCGAATGAATGAGCAAGTTTGCATCTAAACATTGCTCATTATTTTGTTTGACGTCCGATGAATCGTCCATTTTGAGTTTGTACCGCAAAGTGAAACTGTCAACTCAATATATTACCTCAAGGTGCTCAAAAGATTGAAACACCGGATCGCGTGCGTGGGACTGACGGTCAAGCTCCACCATGTCAATGTCCCCAGTCAAATATCGTTACCAACTTCCTGGCTCAAAGCAAAATCTCGGTGGTCCCCCAGCTCTCTTACAGCCCCGACGTGCGACTTTTTTTTGTTTCCCCGACTAAAGAGAGAGAGAGCTGAAAGAAAAGCATTGGTAGAGTTCGTGGAAAACATCCAAAAGCATGTTACAAGGTTATTAAGACAGTCACGCCGTTGGTTAGCGGTGCTGGGCTTACTGGTGTAAGGCAATAGTCAACGGGGTTCTCGAATCGTTGTTTTGGTTGGGAGTTGTGGTATTGTTTTTTGCTTAGTTGTGTGCTATTAAGTGATTGCGTTGAACGATGTGACTGATGGGGCTGGCAACTGATACGACTTGGTTGTAAAGGATGTTGATATCGTATCTCTCGAAGTTGGTTAAATATTTTTTGATTGCTTCTAACGAAATTAGCAAATTGTTTTTGAGGAATTTGGTTTTACTTTCTTCATAAAGTGCTTGCTTTAAGTTTTGGTTGCGATGAGTATGTTATCTCTACATGTCCCAAGCGTGCTCTGTAGCCGCTTCCCGGTGTTGAGACTATTTGCGAAGGCGGTAATATCTTGAAGATGCACTGGTTGCACCAACTTCGGTCGATAGGTGTTTGCCCGAAAAAACTTTCTCGAAGGTTTGTGTGTTTGTTTGTTGCCCGGTGTAAATGTGGTCCGGGTCTTGGGCTATTCCCTGGAGAAACTTTTGCAGGTAAGGTCTATGGTATAGACCGGTTGGTCGAGTCCTCTAAGGTTCCGAGACTTTCAGTTGCAACCAGGGGTTGCTTGGGGTTAATCGACGTTGAGACGGCGCTATGTACTCACTCTAGTGGCCGTTTTGAAATGCGGTTGGTGCAATGCCTTCGGGAGCGTGTTCTGCTATGTAGTTATGGTTGTGGGCCGCTTTCCCGGCATTAGGAAGCGGTGCGCCGCCCGGGTGGTGTAGTGGTTAGCGTACTCGACTGCTATACCAGGGGTCTTGGGTTTGCATCTCAAGCCCCTAACTGGAGGGTCAGTTTTTCTGGTTAAGAAAAAATGTGTTGTGATGAGTACGCCTTCTTTCGGATAAGAAGAGAAACTTTAGTAGGTCCCGTGTACTACCTTGATGTTGCATGCACGTTAAAGAACCCAATAATTTAGGTTGGAATTCTTGAATTTGCAAAATTCCCAGATGTGGTAGTCTTAATCTCTGACGTCGGTGATTAGACTTGGCATCAGAAATAGACCGACGTTAAATAAGTTATTATATACAGCCAGACACGAATAGAGTGGCCCCTATATAGGCAACTTAGTATACACCAAAATTATGTTGAATGTGGTTAAACTTTTGCTTTTGCTCGTTTTAGCATCTTTCAATAACAGAACAACGTCGCCCGTGGAATGTTTAAAATGTAAGCGTAAATGAAAAATGCCAAAACGGGCAAATGCATTAGTTTAACCACATTCAACATAATTTTGGTGTATACTAAGTTGCCTATATAGGGGCCACTCTATTCGTGTCTGGCTATAAGTCGTTATTATTCCTGGTTGCGTCGGACATTGTTCCGGTTTTACTATTATTTGCACTTTTACTGATTTGTAATCCGGTTAGGGCCTATCCATTTGTTTATAAAACCTTTGGCTTTGCCGCGCACCATGATTTTATCTTCTGTGGCGTAAGTGCGTACATTGGCCTGTGTTGGGTATCGTTTTTCTTGGTACGTGGTCTGGCGATGTCGTGCTTCTTGTAATCGTTGGTATCGGTAGGGTAGTTGCTTGGTTGGAGCATTCAAGCTTTCGGGCTTAGTCAGGTTGTGGCCTGGCAGTAGTTTTCTTGGTATTCTTTTGGTGGCGGTATTTGTTCTGCGGTTGTTGTTGCAATGTTGTACGGATTTTTTTAATTTGGTGTGACACCGTTCGACGGTATTTGTCTGGAGTTGGTAAGTGGCGGTGGTATGCTGCTTAATCTTTCACTTTTGTATAGCATTCTTTAAGATTTGTTGGAAAGGAGAATCTTTTGGATCAATTGGCTCTCTGGTGCTTGGATGGTGGTTTTACTCCTCGTTGAGAACGGTAACACAGCTTTGGTCCATTGAGTGCATACATTTATAATTGTAAGGGCTACCTTATTTCCAAATAGGGTAGTATCTAAAGGTTCTATTTAATCTATTGCCACTTGTTCTGAGGGATGTGACTGAAACGGAGCTTTTGGTTGGGCTTGGTGTGGGAGCACGTCAGGCAGCGATGAATATGAGCTTTTACATCTGCTCGGACTTCTGGCCTCATTTCGTCGGTGTTGTGCTGGAACTTTAAGACCTTGTGCCTAGCATTAGGTGGCACAGAGACCTGTTCTCAACCGGCACAGGTGCGCAGCAGTTCATCTTCTTCTCTTCATATCCGTGTTTTGGGGGTAATTTGGGGTTTCTAATCGTTCTTTGTATCTTTTATCCTGGGTCTGAGAACATTCTTTCTGGCACTGTCGTAAAATTTCCGTCAAAGTTTCACCTTTGAATAAGTTTGCCTGATGTGACGGATGGGAGCTGGCGAGTTGTCTGAGAAGGCAACTGAATCTAAGTTGGTTGTTGCTGTTTTTGGGTGGTAATAGCCGGTGGTTTTCTTTTTGATGTAAGACGATATCAAGACCCAGGTTGCGTTTGTTTGAAGGACAAACGGTATTTCTGGTCGGGCCAGTGCGGCCTTTACGCTTGTTGTTTGGCGTCTGTCCACACACTTGCAGTTCCATGAGGGGGCAGGCTATGATGGAGAATTCGAAAACTTATTCCCAGAGCCAGATACATTCAAGCCTGTGGTGTTCTATAGTGTTTCTAAAGAATGTATTTATTAGATCAAGTGTATTGTTTTTGCTGGTCGTCAGTATTTTTTCATTTTTTTGAAATATTTTTTGTTACTACATAACAAAAGTCACAAAAACGATGTTATATGCTATAGTAAAGTTTGTAAAAATTCAATATATTGGTATGGTTGGTTTAGTGCGTTTTTGGTCACGCAGTGACGTAATGCGCAGTAGAAATCAAAACGCGTTCGCCGAACGATCATATCTTTCTAGTTATAGTATCTTGGTCATAGTTCTATTAAAAGTTTGAGAAACATCTAATCTGTTGGTAACCAACACTTTTAAGATTTTGGGTGGGTGGTTTGCAAACCCAAGTCATCTAGAAGTTGATTGCGCTAGAATGATGTCATAGCTATATTAAAAAATGGGAGAAACTTTTGTAGAATACAATCTTTTAATAACAAACACTTGCCTCAGTTGCCAGCAGAAGAATTGATTTTATTGTTTTAAATTTGACGCCTAGCATAAGGATACTTTTAATGCCGCGCGAATTTATTTCCGGGACACATCAATAAGCTTTGAGCTCACGAATAGGGTCAACATACTGCATTCGGACAGCTAAACATTAACTTGAAATAGTATATCTAGCGATTTGATACAAAGTAGAGCACTGAATCAAAAATCAACAATACCAGTAACCTTCAAATAATTTGTTTGTTTCATTGCACGTCACAATGCAGTACTTACCTGGCTTACCGCCGCCACTGTTCGGACGTCATAAATAAATCGGATTTGTTGCATTTATACTATATTTATAAACCTCGTTTTTAATAACATTAAATTATGAATTAATTGAATCTGTCAGTCAATAAATAAATTCATTTCTCATGTTACATAAATGAATAAATATAAAAAAATATTTCATCATTAATGAAGATTATATCATTAAACGCACACCGACCGCATTAATTAACTATTTCTATAATAAAAGATAATTAAAAAATGTTCGTAATAAATGGATATTATACGCTGTGTTTGCTGCTACTACCATATTACACCATTCATATATCAACTTTTATGCTGTAAATTGCAGTATATGTTTACCAACTCTTCTCTAATTATGATAAGAGATCAAGCTGACCTATTAGGTCATGGACAATTTTTATTTCTAAATATACATTAAATAAAAATTGATTAATTTAAGGAACATGATTAATCAGTCATTATCTGATTCCATTTCATAATGAATTAAATTAATCATTTTGATTGAATGTAAATATAATGACTTAATAACAATTATCCAGCAACCATTAACATATAATCAGTAATAAGCCAATAAACAAGCCTCTATAATGGCTCCATTTTCATCATTGCATAGAATTAAGTTATAGACAATGGAAAAAGCGGTTGTCTTTGTCGCACACTAGTATCTTCCTTTTTTATATTATTTTGTGCCAAACACATCCTTATTTAATAAATACAAGGCCGTCGTGGGCAACGAGTAATTACATATTAGTTTATTATATAATGCCATAATAAAAATCGATTCCCATCCGAACGAATTTCCACTCCTTAATCGAAGGAGGCGATCGGCTATTTAAAGCGATCGCGTGTTCCTAATCTCCACTTGACCCTGAGCACGAAAAAATATATATTTAATACATATATTTATTTAATATTATCAAAATTTGGTTAGGTCATGGTCAGCGTAATTGGCAAGTTCAAATGTTAAGGTTTCATTGTTTATATACATTCAATATTTAGGGTTGAATAACATGCAACAATGTTAATAATAAATTCGTAAGAAATTTTCCAAACGATTGCATGCGGAAATGTAGTTAATATTACAAATAAGTTGTGATGAATATTATGATTGAAAGGTATATTTTTGATTTTATCATATAATTACTAATCCTTTTAAGACAGTTGTTATTATAAATCACAGTTGTAAACTTGTATGATATGATTCATTTTTATTTAATTTATTCGCGAAAACGTTTAATGCGCAATTGTAAGATATGTTATGCGATTTATATGTGAAATATGGAGATGCGGGCTTACGTAATTTGGTAAAATAAAATCAGCAGGGAAATGCGTCATTGGTTGTTTGATTTTATCAGATTTATTAAGTTGTAAATATTAAATTTGTTTAGTAAAATGAATAACATGAAGTTCAATAAAATGCATAGTTTGGTTTACAGTAGTTACTTCAAGTTCGTGTCAAAGTTTACTTAAATTGCTTACGTCAGTTTTAATTAAACTTTTTGTTATGTAATTGTGCACTTTGTGAGTAGGAAGGTAAAATTTGCAATAAAGCTGATGGGAAAATGATAATTTTTAAATTTATAAAATTATTTAGACGTAACTATTAGAAATTAATTATTTTATTTAATTAGCGATGCGACGCAATCGGCCGCTTAAAAAAAACCTGAGCTGCTCCCTATTGTATGGATCATGTGTTAGCTTATGAAGCAAAACAATCATGAACGGAAAACCGCGCATAATGACGTGACTCGTATATTGCGTAGTTTTGTATGAGTTGCGCAGGCTATTCAATTTTTCTGTTTTTATCATTGTTTTTTAATTTTTAGCAATTTTTTTTTCTGGATCTTATTTTTTTTTATTGTTGATGAAGGTAGAATGATAAGTGTGAATGAAACATGTATAAAGCTGTTTTTAAATATTTTTTTTAATATGACGCAAACAAAATTATCTGCATTTCAACCACCACGCCGAGCATCTGCTTCATATACACTGAACTGCAAATGTTCATTAGTTCAACTTAACAAAGATTAGGAGAAAAAAGACAAAATAATTTTCTTATGTTTTGTCTTCGATGATTTTGTCACGTTCTACTTTCATGATGTGCTTCAAATACTGAATCTTTCTTATTTTAATTTTTGATAACATTTCAAGTATAATTTACTTTGATAACAGTTTTACTTGTTACCGTTGTTGAACAGTTCAAGTATTAGTTTAGGTAACAGTTTTTGAGTAGTTTACCGATAACAATTAACAATAATATTTATAGTTTCTGATAATAGTTAGGTAAGAGCTACTAATAATGCTATAAGTTACAGTTACTGATAACAGTTTATGTAGTAGTTTATTGATACTAGTTTAGGTAATAGTTAACAATAATAGTTAGTACCAATTACCAATATTGTTTACTGTTTGAGTTTAGGTATAAATTTAGATAACAGTTACCGATAATAGTTGTTGCCTTTATGCCAAAAACTTACTAAAATTTAGTTTATATAACCTAAACTATTACTAATAGCTGTTATTAGTAATAGTTTAGGTAATAAATAATTAACTATTGATAACATTTACTTATAACAGTTATCAATAATAGTTTTTGTTTTGTTTATTACAAAACTATTAGTTTATCTAATCTAAACGATTAGGTTAAAGTTATTGGTAATAGTTCAGATAGTAACTTACTGATAATAGTTTAGATAACTGTTATTAATAATTATATAAGTTAATTTAGGTAACTGTTTTTGTTCTTAGCTTAGGAAACTGTTACTGATAACAGTTATCATATAAATTTGTAGTTCTCAATAATACTTCAAGTTACGTAGTAGTTTATTGTTGATAATTTAGATAATGTTTACCATAATAGGTAACAAATACTAATAATAGTTATAACACTTAAAGCTTATTTACCAGTTTAAATAACCGCTACAATAGTTTTTTTTTTATACTAAAAATAATATTTAATATAACTAATAATAGTTTAGGTAACAATGATTGGTATTAGTTTTAGTAATAACAGCTACCAAGAATAGTTATTGATAATAATTTAGGTAGTAGTTACCAATAATAGTTTCTGTTATGCTAACAACTACTAATAATCTGTGTAAACGATAATACAGGGTGGGGCAGAATGACCTCTCTGATTTGTCGGGTGAGTTGTGAGTAAACTGTAAAAGATAAGTTTTTAATTTTTAAGTACATACTACGGTTTTATTTTTTGTTTATGTTTTGAAAGTTATGTCGTCTAAGTATATATATGTTGAGGCGTTTCACGAAGTTTTTGGCCACTCTTGCTAGCATATCTTTCTTTAGGGATTCTTCAATTGCATCATTCAAAGTATTCAGGGTTGGAGGTCGAGCTTTGTAAACCCTATCTTTGAGGTATTCCTACTGAAAAAAAAATTGTAGGCAGTCCAATCTTGGGGCTATGGAGCATCTCCTTGCAACGAGAAGGCTTCTGCATTATGTTCTTAGCGCACCAAATTATAACTTTAAGTTTAAAGTGTGGGCAAGTAGCTTTTCTTCTACTGTAGTTCACCTACTCACCCAAGTGTTGATGATTAAAAATTTATAACTTCAACCATCTTTTTTTATAAACATATCTTGATGACAAACACTTGGGTGGGTGGGCGGGAACCAAATTTAAAATGTGGGCGGGTAGCTTATTTTACTGTAGCCCACCCAACCACTTTTCCAAGTGTTGGTGATTAAAAATTCATAACTTCAACCACCTTTTTTTACAAAAGTTTTTTGATGACAAACACTTGGGTGGGCGGGCGGGAACCAAGTTTAAAATGTGGGCGTGTAGCTTATTTTACTGTAGCCCATCCACCCACCTAAATGGTGGTGATCAAAAATTCTTAATTTTATCCACTTTTTTTACAAAACTTTTTTGATGACAAACACTTGAGTGGGAGGGCGGGAACTAAGTTTAAAGTGTAGGCGTGTAGCTTTTTTTACTGTAGCCCACCCACCTATCCAAATGTTGGTGATTAAAAATTTATAATTGTAACTACGTCTTTTTACAAAAGTTTCTTGATGACAAACGCTTGGGTGGGTGGGTGGGAACTAAGTTTAAAGTGTAGGCGTGTAGCTTTTTCTACTGTAGCCCATACATCCACCCAAGTGTTGGTGATTAAAAATTTCTAACTTTAACCACCTCTTTTTACAAAAGTTGTTTGATGACAAACGCTTGGATGGGTGGGCGGGAACCAAGTTTAAATTGTAGACGTGTAAGTTTTTTTACTGTAGCCCACCTACTTCCCTAGGTGTTGGTGATTAAAATTTCATAACTTCAACCACCTTTTTTTACTAAAGTTTCTTGATGACAAACGCTTGGGTGGGTGGGCGTGAACCAAGTTAAAATTATAGGCGGGTATCTTCTTTTACTGTAGCCCATCCGTCCACCCAACGATATGAATGCTTGGTGTGGAAGTTGGGTGGATAAATAATTATATTAAAAAACGTTTATTTTGAAGGAATTACTTTAAGATTGTTTGGAAGATACATTTAATAAATGCAATTTATCAAAAGTAATTAATTGTTGATAACAATTTGCTAACAAAAACGCAATTATTGCTTAAAATTACCTCAAAAAGAAAAGAAGGAACAGTCTTGTTGTAATTAAAGTGTTTTTAATTATTAACAACATAAATGCTGATTGTGGAGGTTGGAAGGATGAATAATTTTATTAAAAAAACGCGGGTTTTGTATGAAATCTACTTTAAAACTGTTCGGAAAACAAAATTTTCCGAGGAGGGTCTTGCTGCTAGTTCAACACAATAGCGCATGGGGGAGGGGGGGGGGGGGGGTTGGCTGTTACGATTTTCCGTATTGTTCTGAGCGAAATTCTCAGGGCAGCGGCTGTGATATTACTGCCCTGATGCTTTCAGGTGTTTTTTTTACACTTTTTGGTTGCCCAACTAATGTATTACGAAGTGAAGATCCCGTCTACCTTATATTAAGGTTTTAGGGTCAGGTCAGGAACTCTGTCGTGACGGGCTAACTCGAACTGCCTGCGAAAGGTTCTTTGCGTTGCAACCACTCTTTTCTCAACAACAAAGCCGCGTTGCTCTCCTAATCACGGCATGGTCACTACAGAAATTGGTGTTTTCGCCTCGACTTAATCGCAATTCTCCCACGGCTCTCACCTATCTACCTGCTCTTCAGTGATTGGTTGAAACTTGGGAGGTCACTCTGTCCCTTCCTGTATATTAGGTTAAATTTGTTCGTAATAGTTTAAGTAATAACATACTGATAATAATTTTGATAACAATGATCAATAACTGTTGAGTATATTGTTTAGTTAGTAACTAAGGTAACAGTTACTGATAATATGTTAGGTGACGGCTATTAATGATAGTTTAGGGAACAGTTACCTATAACACTAAGAATTATTGGCAGTATCAGTTGTTTTTACATTTTGTAAAATAACAATTTTGACAGATGTTTTATCATTTAGATTTTGGCAATTGAGTGTTTGAAATATAAAGTTGACTTTACGACCGTTTAGGAAACTGTTACCAGAAAGTAACACGTTAACCGTTACCAATGCAGTTTAGATAATATTAATTTTTGATAACAGTTAAAGTAGAAGTTAGTTTTAATAACAGTTTAGGTAGCATAGTGACCGATAGTAGTATTAGTTTAGGTAACAGTGATTGATAGTACTATAAGTATTAGTTTAGGTAACAGTTACTTATAACAGTTTAAGATAAGTTTAGATAACAGTTATCTATTACAGTTTAGGTAACAGTTGTTAATATGGTTATTAGAAAAATTTACTGATAGCGGTTACCAATAATATTTATAGTTACCTATAATGCTATGAGTAAGATTAGGGGAATGCGAGTCCCCGCGTGACTTTGTTCAGTCGGCGGTCTGCCCTACTACACGCATCCGCCAAGAAGTAAATGGAGTATTATCAGCCAATCGCATAACGAATAATCTACCAGTGCTACTACCTTGAGATTACTTTTAAAGGGTCTACAAGGACAGACTTCCAGCTGTCGAGAAAGATTTCGCCTAATTTTATCATCTGTTTTGCTGTCAGAATACATACACGGAGTTGAGTCAGTTTGGTACATCTTGTATTCTCGCATCATCAACGGGCTGCGACGAGTATTTGTTGGTTTTTATGTAAATAAAACTGCTACACTCAGTTTTTGATACCTAATTGTTTGCGAAGATCTTGGAGAGTAACAATAGGTCTCAGAAGACTTTAAAGAGGTCTGAAAAGATAAATTTTGTGAGAATTATAGAAAGCTCTAAGAGTTTCTAAAGATTTCTTAAACTTTATTTTAGACAATAGAGAAAATGCTCAGCTTTTCAACCACCATACCGAGCATCCACGTCATATAGTAAATAATTGAACATTAATTTGGAACGATTCTTTCAACTGTTGTTAGCAGCCATTTTACTACAGATGGTAAACTGTCTACTACTCTCTCTTTGCACCGCTCTGACTTGTCTCACTGCTTTATGGTCGACTCAGTTCTATACATCTTATCTTTTTGCATTATTATTAGGATAGGATTATTTGTTGGTGAATAAAACTGGTATACTCAGTTTCGTCTTTTTGCATGTATGAGGGACCATATTCTTAAAGAATATATTTTGTTGATGATGGTAACTATCGAAAAGGACTAGTTTAAAAAAAAACAATTTCTAAAATGATTTGATTAAAAAAAATATATATATTATATTGGGAGAGACCCACAACGACGACTAGGTATCAACTAGTCTTCTACGAGGATCCTGGAGAGTTTTAAAAGTTTTCGGGAGGCTTTTCGTGCTACTAGAGATGACTAGAACTTATTTTTGATATAGGTTTTACTCCAGTATTTGAATTAGTTTAATTAATTTACTTTAAATTTTATGGATAAATGTGATAATTGGGCTAGCTTGGTGGGGGCCATGGTTTAGTGAAAGATTAAAACAAAGAATGAATGAATGAAAGCGTGAATCATGTTTATTGAAAACATTTTGCTTCTGATAACTTGCTGCACGCTGCTTTTATTTATTTTTCTAGCCGATTTTTTTTATTACACAAAATCCTCTGATTTTCAACCACCACACCGAGCATTTACGCCATATATCAATTATTGTCGCTGCTGCCAAGTTTGTTCACCCGTTGTTAGTACACATTTTAGGTTACATCATTTCACTGCGAATAGTGAATTGTTTACTGCTTTTTGTGTGATTTGGTTTGATACATCTTTTGCATCAGCGCGTGCGACTTTTACGTCATTAGAGCCGCGTGCTGTTCTAACGATTAAACTTTATATAATAAATAAATAAAACAAAACAAGTTTACATAGACAGCTTCCACTATGCAGAAGTCACGCGAAAAAGTTTTTAGCTCGCCACAAGAATTAAAGTATTTTATAAAAACCCGCGATGGTTGCTTTGGCGCATTTAGCTTTACTGAGCGACAAGCATCAACAGATTTGCAGAGAGGACAATGAAGTAGTTGTAAAGGTAAGCATGGTTTAAAACAGTGTTTCTCAAACTCAGTTTACGGCCGGTTTACTTTTTAAGGCCGGCTTTAACGTCACCAGTTAGCCTGCGTTCTGTCTTATACAGGGTGGGGCAACGGATCTTGCTGATTTTGACAGGGCGCTGTAAAACGAGGCGTGTCAGGTGGTCTTATTTGAAGAGGTAGGTTGGAAAGTTTGTTTATCATCTTTTGACTAATTTTTTAACGGCTACGCAGCGTAATCGAGATTATGTTATTTTCGGTAGATTGTTTTGTGGGTAGACATCTTTAGAAGAACTGGAAATATGCAAAGAAGAATAGGGTTACCATGGCTTGTGAGAACTTCACAAAATAGTAAGATAGTCAGTTTTGCTATTACTCAGCACGCAAGCACGCAACTGAGTCTGATCGTTCTGTGAGGTGAAGTCTTTACGATGACCTTCATTTTTAATTACACAAGTTGGTTGTGGTGCAAGAATTTACTGAACGCGATTTTGTTGCTCGGAAAAATACATGTGAAGCGTTGTATGAAAACTTGTCTTACGGACTAAACGGAATAAACAAAACATACGCTATTGGAGTGCTAACCATCCTAGAGAACTTCATGAGAGGATCCGTTCATTCGGAACATTTAACTGTTCGTTTGGTATGCAGAGTAATGTTTATTGGATTTTTTTTTTTTTTTGAAGAAAACGAGCGTGCAGTTACAATTAATTAGAAATTGATGTGGCGTAGCCCTATTTATCTCTTTGCGACTTTATGGACATATCTGAAAGCCATTGTTTTCAGCGATATTTCAAAGACCTTAGCCAATTTGCCAAGCAATTGTTGCGGAACAGTAGTTTTTATAACTTTAACGTAAGCATAGTGTGAACTTGACAGTGTTTTATGTTTACTAAATGGGGTTAAATACAATAAATCATAAAGTTTAACGCACGCAGCCAAAAGTCAAATTAATCACCCTTTCTCGTTTTTTGTAAGTTACAAAGTGCAAAAAACGGAATAATTTTTACGTATTTGTTGTAAAACTGAAATTTATCGAGCGATTTTAATCAAATTTTATATTTTTACGTTATGCGGTTTTGCTAAATTTATTATTTAGTGACTTGCATTAAAATGTTCTAACGCTCAATCACCACACCGAGCATCCACGTCATATATTAATTAATTAAACACTAATTTACTTTGGAACGACTATTGCTGCTAGACGCTTCATTCTTTCAACCGTCGATAAAAGCTATTTTAATGCGGCAGGTGAGTTTTTTACGTTTTTCTCTTTGTGCTGTTCAGAGGATGACACTCCGCCATGCCGGTCACAATTAAATCGATATATCATAAAAATTGTAATATTGTTACGATAATAAGGCAAGGTTTATTACTAAGAAAACGGAAAAATTGGTGATATAACAAAAACCAATCGAGGTATTTCAATTTAATTTTAGATTAATTATCTAAAGCTAATGCTAAAATTAGAATTATAAAAGTTTTAATGTTTTTCGATAAAATGATTTATTTTGCGAATACGGAAAAGTAGTTACGATATCGATTACAAAACAAAAACTAATCGATCGATTTTAATTATTTTTTGATAAAGTATTAAAAGATAATGCAAAAAAGATTTGTATTAGGATTTTGTTACGATAATATGAAATTTTTGAGTCATATATGGTAAACAGCTGCGAATCAAGCAATCAACAAACAAGTACAAGTCATCCTGCTTGAAAAGTTGTAGTTAGAAGGGGCAGGTGAAGGTAGATCTTCTTTTAGCGCGCATTGGGTATTTTTGGAAAGTAGCTCTACAGTCTTCAAGTCTATAATTTGACGCACATACTTAAAATTGTTGCACTTTTTGATAAAATTTGATAAGATAAACATAATTCTGTAATCGTGATGAGTAGTTTATTGCTTATATCGGCTTAACGTAAAAAATACCTTTTAATATTTTGCGGGGTATCTAAAAATCCTAGCTCAGCCACTGAGTTTGGGATATATATTTCTGGAAGATAGAGATATAATGACTTTTTACTAATGCGGTAGTGGCATTATTTCTGTTTATTTGTTTGTGATTACATTAATGTCTTTTTTTTATTAGCGAGTCAACGTGATTTGTTTTGTTAATTTGATTTGGCAACCTTCTTGTCACTACTGAGAGATGAATAGACGTATACTCATGAAAATCTTTCTAGTAACGCTACTAAACAGTTTACTGAAAGGTGAATGTATTGGCCTTCAAACGTTTAGTATACTTCCGTACACTTACTTACTAGGAATTGTAGGTTTATATGATTTTTATCCGCTAGAAAAGTTGTTTTAGTATGATTTTACGGCGATTAAATTTAGTTTTGATTATGTCGAAATTAGATGTTATTCTTGATCTTGTTTACTGTTGATTTTTTTACGTTGTTTAAAATGCTTTCCGAAACATTGTAGACCGCTGGTAATTTTTTTTTCAGGAAATAAATATTTTTTATATTGGGGTTTGAATGTGAGTTGTTTATATTAATTAAGTTTATTGCTTTATATTTGAAGGATAAACAATTGCGACTAAGTACTTAAAGGTTTGTATTCATTGATGATTCGTCTCTATAGTGTTTGTCTGCGCGTTTGTAGTATAGCCATATATGTATAGTGTCTTATCTCATTACCAACCAATTATGTTTGTATAATATACCTGTACCCGAGGTAGTATTCAAGGGTGAAAGTATTGTATATTTATAATATTTTCACCCTAGAATACTGAGGTGTTAAATAGCTTCCAGGTATACAAACATAATTGCCTTTTAGAGGCGATTGGTAAAGAAATAATCCACTGAGATAATTTAAGTCTATGTCGTAATGACATTATATCTATGACTATACTATACATTACTATAGGTATGAATGCGTTTATATAAAATGCCTTGAAAGACATTTGTCGTGTCTGACACGATACGATATGAATCCACCTTAAAGCGTACACTACTATACAGATGATATAACTTAACAATCTTATAATCTTATAATTGCGTCAGGAGGAAATGATATAATTTAATATGTAGTTGAAAATAAAATAAAACAAATTAAAGGTCGCAAGTTCGATCAATGCCAGATGGAATTAATCAAATATTTCACATAAAAATGAGTCTAATTATGATTAATAAATTAAATTAAATTTCTAATACAAACTTTTGTTACATGAAAATAATATCAATAAATCAAATAAATTCTATTAACAAAAAATAATTTTGTAACTTTCGATAAATTTATGAATAGTAACGTTGTAGTAAATATCACAAAATGCACTGATAAAAAAAATAAACATTATGATAAAAGCAATCCATCTAATATATTCCTCACGAACATAAATGATATGATGCATCCCGAATATCGCCGAATGTTTCGTCCCAACTGCCCGATCTCTTGCACGTGGTTATTTCGCTTGGTAACCGGCTCATCGCGAATCGCTGTCTACACATTACAGTTCCCGTTCTCACGCGAGCGACGTTGCGTTTTTTTACGCGCTTAGTTATATATATATTTTAAATATAAGGAAATCCGAATTTCCATATTTAGTGTGATATTTACAAATTTTTCGTACCAAATGCCCGCGCTGTGATTAGTGTTTTTAGTGTGTATTTAAAATAGGATTTGAATAGTGATGGAGAATTGGATGCACGATGTGGTATGTTTCTAACACTATAGATTTAGAGTGGTTTAAATGGATTGTTTATGTTGAATTGATGTTATGAAATGTTAGTGTTATACGGTTCGTTGCATATGCGATCTATTATGAATAGACAAACGCAAATTTTTTATTTGCATTTTTATTAACTGTTATGATTGTAATTGTGATTCAATGGAATTAAAAAATGTTTTCAGTAAGAAAAACAAATACAAATTGTATTATTCATAGCAACCAAAACAAGTCGTGATTTTATTAATTGTTATTGCATCTAATCCAGAGATAAATATTGTTCTGCTGCAATGTTTTGCAAAAATTATTTTTATAAATATGAAAAATTAGATCTATAGAGTTACATAATTCGAATTGCGAATTTAAAATAATAGATTGAGTTTTTTTGTAATTTTCAATATTCAATATTCTGAAAAAAAAAAAGTTTCTAATATTCTAATCTAAGATATGAAAATTGAATATTGTATCTGAAATATTTTTATCTTTATTTTCTTACAAATTATAATTATTCAGTGATTAACAAACGGTAAAACCTTCACGAATAATATTGAATCTAGAATAATGAAATATTTTACCTACATTTGTCGTTGTTCAGTAAACATAATTCGTTAAAACGTTTTTTATGATTATGATCAATTATTTGATAATACCAATAATATTTTGTGCATTATTAACTTATTACAATGGGAAGAGTAAAATATCAACTTTCTGATACAATATTCAGATTTAATCAGATATTTCTTTAATAATAAAATTTAATTTGTAAACATAATTTTCAAGTCCGCCGCTGGTTTATTTGTGAATTTATCCAAGAAAATATATGAGGTAATTTGTAGTTCAAGGATAAAATTGTATGAATTCAATCGCAGTGGCGTACGATATTTTCAAAAATGATTAATATTTTTAACTGTCGGGTGTACGCTTACCGGTCCAAGCAACTACACGCTCGTTTACTGGAGTTTCTTAAGGAATTTTTATTTTGCGCCAGTACAATACATGAGATGATGCACCGCTGGAGTCGTTAGGGCTTTCGATGTAGCGTCAAAAACGCGTGAGGTGTTCTGTAGCTTACACATACTATAGACGGTGTTTAGTTTCAGGCATACTAAATCCGTAATAGCCAAAAATTTGTTGATTTAATGTCTCTGCCCATCCACCCTTTGAGAAATATTTTTGCTATAAAGTGTTTTATATTTTGCTTGCTTATTACTTATTGGTGGGCGGAATATATAACTAAGCTCATAATACCGGGGCATTATGACTCATAACGCCCGCCTATAATGTCTTGATTTATAGAGACTAACTTACTGACTGGTAACGTCACTTTACGCCTCATTATTATGAAGCCGTAATGTTGAGTGTGGTAAAAATAAAACTTTTTTTCAGCAAAGAAAGATATTATTTTCCAATAAAATAGGAATTTGTTGCATCGATGATGATCTATGTATTTGTCGAGTCATTTGTTTAAGTTTTGAAACAAGAAAAAGTCGTTGCGTGCTAACCCTAGGCGCAAATAATATCGGTCATAGCATATGCACACATTGCATCATTGCATAGTCTTAATTAAAAGGAACTTCTTTCTTAAACTGTGGCAATGACCTTGGTGGCGGATAAAGCCATTTTAGTCTTTTTGGCGTAGGTTTGACGGTAGAAATCTACTATTCTAACTGTTTCAAGTTTTTTTATTAAGCTTGAACATTGCCATATTTGCTTTTGAATCGGTTTTGAGCAAACGCGTCACTCATTCCGCATTTCTGTATATAGATATTGCTGTCTATTGTATGTCTTCTACTCTGTGACCTTCCAATACAATTTTTTTTGGTATGGTGATCCAATTTTGGCGTCCTAAACTTTTGGCATCATTTTTGGTTTATGATGAAAATCATTTAAACTAATTGGGAATCGATAGTAAAGAGTTCTCATAATGTTTGTTAAACTATATTTTGGTTTCATTAAAAAATTAAATTTATGAAAAAATATTCTAAACTAAAAAACGCGTTTCGAGGTTTACCTTAGGCTTTATTCGAAATTATTGCTTTTACAACTGTCTCATTTGAGGACATTGCGTCTCTTCTTTATATATTTTATATATTTTGGTTTGTATAACAGTATTCCTATACTGGATTTTGCTATTTTGGACATTTTGGGAACATAATTTTGCACTTTTTAACCGTTTTTTGTCGGATTTTGGTTTGTTTTAATATTTTTATGATAGTATTTTGGCGTTTTTGATTTTTCATGTGTAGACTGTGTTGAATTTTTTAACAGTTTACGGTGAATTTTTATACTTTTTTATAATATTTTGATTTGCTATGACCGGATTTTTTTATTTTTGGTGTACTATGAAAAGAATTTTGCACTTTTCGAGAATTTTAAATGTTTTTGACTATATTTTGATGCGAGAGGTGTGGCGGTCGCGGAAGTGGCACCCACCGACAAAAATTGTACC
This sequence comes from Tachinus rufipes, assembly GCA_963932245.1. NCBI lineage: Eukaryota > Metazoa > Arthropoda > Insecta > Coleoptera > Staphylinidae > Tachinus > Tachinus rufipes. Next base: position 107,400,108 of record OZ010743.1, read on the forward strand.
CGAAAAAAACATCGAAAACGGTGAAACCGGAACCCGGAATCTTTTCCGGTTCTCCTGTAATGTGCAAAACACTGTTCACTCCCGGTGATAAAAAAATACAAATTTTCCAGGACGTTTGCCGAATCCTCTTTTGCGCTCTTTTTTGGGTCAATCTGCGATGGAGTGGTTTTTTTCTCCGGCGCACCGTTTCCGAGATATCCGCGCTTTTCCCATCCCGACGCGACCTTTGGAGTTTCCTACCGGGAAAGACGGCAGAATCCGAATCCGGGTTCCAAATCCCGACGCTGCCCACGCGTTGGAACAGCGGCGCGCGCCAAAATTTTTCCGGTTTTGAGGTGACGCGCAGACAGCCGCTGCTGGAGACATTTTCTCTTTTGTTCGGAAGTTCGACCTCGGCGTCGGATTCGCCGGGAATGGGAGCATTTTTGTGGTTTTTTTTTGCAGCCGTTGCTACTCTCGTTTGCGGGGCGTCTGTCGATGAGGGGGCAAACGGAGGGTCGAATCCGGGATAAAAATTAGAAGCTCTTTTTCGATTTTGAAAGAGCGCCTTTATCCGGAAAAGTGGGTCTCGCATTTGGAGGGTTGTAACTTTGTTGGAGTCGAAGATAAAGAACGGGCGTTTCAGTTTTTGGAACCGTCGTCTTTTTGCGCTTTTTTTGACTCATTTTGATTCATCTGAAAAATTTTTAATGATTTAGCTATTTTTGACTTTTTATGAATAGAATTTTGCACTGTTGGTGCTTTCTAACAATGTTTTCATACTTTATGGCTGGATTTGGCTATTTTAGACATTCTATCAAAAGAATTTTGCACTTTTCAACCGTTTATGGCCGGATTTTGGAGATTTTCGACAATGTTTTGATGCTGCAAGGCCGGATTTAGGTAATTTTTAACAAAATTTTGATATTTTATGGCCGAATTTTGCTATTTTTGACATTACATTAGAAGAATTTTGCACTTTTCAATAGTTTATACCGGAGTTTGGTTATTTCTAACATGTTTGATATTTTATAGCTGGATTTTGCTATCATTGAGATTTTATGAAAATTTGCACCCTTGACCGGACAATTGTTTAAAATTGTTTGACATTTTATGAACAAAATTTTGCTTTTTAACCGGTTTTGGCTCGATTTCGAAAATATTTTAATATTTTATGATCGAATTTTGTCATTTTTGATTTTTATAAATGAATTGTTGCAGTTTTTAACCGTATTTTGGTGATTTCTAATAATATTTTGATGTTTCAAGGTAAGAGTTTGCTAATTTTGATATTTACTCAATAGAATTAAAAAACACTGAAAGCGCTCAAGGCAACTTAACACGAACCTTGTGAAGTCATATCGGAAGAAAGAGATGGGGGAGATAGCTTCGTAAGGACATGTTTTTATTCCTAGTATCATGAGTAGTAGACAGTAGTAAACGAAACATCACTTATCTCAATAACAACCTGCGGGCTGGCGCAAAGTTATTGGGAACCTGCTGTAACATCGGAACAGGCTTCTGACTATGGGTCTTTTTGTTTATGGTGGTGATGTTGCAACTGCGTGCAACTTTGTACTCATACAGCGTTTGTCTTTGTTATTTTGTGTTATACGATCACACACAGCGTGTCCTTTAAAGAGGACGTTTGTTTTGTGTTGTTTGACGTGATTTGGTGCATGAGACTATGGGGTAGAGAGCATCGCCAAGGTTGAACTTAGTTTACACTTATAGACATGCTTTTTGCTTTTTTAAAGTAATAATCCCGTAATTCTACAAAACATTGGAAACTTTCTTAAAAAAGGGACAAATTCCTCGAGTTGAAGTTGGTGGTGGGCCAAAGACGTAGACTGATTTCCGGTCTATGTATGTTTTTTTCGCTCAGATTGCTACGCTTAGTATTAAAATAATGATGTTTTGTTATAGGTATTCTTGTCATATTTAACATGCACTTTGAGCGTTACAAGATTATAATGCTTTTTCATCCATAGAAGAAGATGGTTATATATTAAGCAATTTTTACCTTATTATTTACGTTACGAAATAGTTTATTTCTAATTTGTGTTAAACCGTGATTTTTAGCTAAGGCATAGACGTTTTGCTCTCTATTTTGGATCTTAAGATTACGATATCTGGAAGACCGTTAACATTCTTGAATTTTTGATAGATTTTAAGAAATTTTGGGAGGTGATAAAGCACTCAACGTTGTTAGGAAATCAGAAGAATTTGAGAGCTACTAGTGGCGACTGTGAGACTCTTAGAACTCGTTGTCTATCTAAGCGAAGCGCGGCGATGTGACCGTCGAAGGACGTTATAAAAAACCTAATTTTTTATGACGTGCAACTTTTTTGCGTAGTGACTGTTGTTTCAAAAGAAACAATGTGTTTTGATTTATAGACTTTTAAAGACCTTTAATGGTTCTAAGGTATTGAAGTTGTAACGTGTAGTGCCTAGAGAATGGCGGATAGGCCACTCAACTTTCACGTTATTGTTGTTGGTAATAAAGGAAACAATCTGGTTTCCGTACCCAAGAAAGGGGTTTTTTATGTATCGCGTATGTGCGGATTGAATCCGTTTGGCATGCCGGTCTTCGACGCGAGTGCGGAAGACGTTATATGTGGTTAGTATAACTTATTATGCTGACACGGATAATATAATAAAGCTAGTATTGCACGACCATTATCATTATTTAATAAATCCTACTCGTCTTTCCGTAAGACCCATGCTCCGCCGACAGTTAGCCGGAGCCGCCACTTCAGGTGGTGCATCTTTGCAGTCGGTAGGGTGTTACAAAGTTTTATAGTACATTGCAATAATAAGAGACATTTTGAGTAACGGTCAAGTAGGCAAAAACACTCTCAAACTAACAATCGTTATTGTCGTGATACCATGTGCTCATCATCTCTTATTAGATTGAATACATAGTATTAGAAACGATTTAGAAATAGTTTTACAGGCCTTTAACGGCACTTGGAGCACATTGAAAGAGAACCTTTTTGACAACTCTGATAAGTTAGTAGCGACCGTAGCACAATGGTCTAGTGGGAGGCAGCCCGGGTTTGATTTTTGGCAGCGGCAATATCTAATTTGTCGTATATATTTCAATGCGGTTGTTTTCTTTGCATGACAATGGCAAACCAGTGAAGTATTTGCCAAGTAAACCCTTCTAGTGGTGTGGTTTGGGCTCCACGTTAAACTGTAGGTCTCGCATGTTTGTGTAGAACTATTATCGCACACTACAAACAAACGAGAGGGGTGTCAACGCTCGTAGCGAGCGCGGCACTATAAGAAGAAGATAAGTATTAAAGAACTAGATATATAATTTACTTCACAACGTAATTTATTAGTCAAAAAAATTTGTTGTTTTCTGCGTTTTTGCACAATTTTTGTCAAATTTTACGTAATAATTAGGTCAGTCGCTCAGACTATGTCATAAATATATAAATAATCTATTGTATGTTTGAAGCATTTGTTATGTACTTTGGTAACTGTTATAAAACTAAGATATTTAAAAAAATTAGCTCTAGATAGCTTAACTGAAACAATATTGAAGAAAGTTACTTGACATTTATTAAGGCTGCATAATTTTTATAAAAATAACCTTAGAAATTAGTATATTATTCTTAGATTTCGAGTCTTTGTCTACAAGACTGAGCTAAAAAGTTAAATATTCTATTTTTGTAAACTAACTTCGTTGATTTTCTGTTTACTTCTAATAAAATTATAATACAAATAGATATTGTTGTCACGATTGCTTTAAATACAATAATAATATTATTTATCTGTTATGCAAATTCTTTCAATTATTGCGATGTTTACATTGATTATGACCTGCCTTGGTATTTAGTTACTAGTAATATATTTATGAAAGTAGCTCGGAAATTTACAATAACTTTGATGATGCATTTATATATTTCTTAGTTTAGATTAAATGCGTCGCATACAAATAGTCTATCTGCTATGTAGTCTTATTCTATTGCAGTGGACTACGACTTTTTGTTGACGGAACCGCAGTATTTGAACTAATTGAAATATAACAAATACTTAGTAAATCATCATTAAAACGAAATAAAATTTTGAAAAACAAGTTTTTGCGTCTTAATCTCGAATAAGCGTTTTACTATGCATGTTCGTCTTTTGTACCAATAAAACGCAAATAGTTGGAAGCTACCCAATTAGTATTTATGATAATAAGAAAATATTGCGCATACGTTGATGCTAAATATGCAAATGAATTAGCTTTTTTTACCGAAGTCTTTGCTTTTTTATAGAAAAAATATACAATTCTGATTTTTTTGCAAAACTGCAAATGTTTAACCACTATCTAAAAGATTACTCACCGGGCTATTATTAAAAAATATATTTATGGAAGTTTTAATCACAAAATTTGTTTTGCTTGCTCACTCGTGGGTATTGTAGCGGCCCTAGGGCGGTAAAACCATTTGTAGCGGGCCTAGGGCGGTAAAATCACTTGTAGAGGCTCTAGGGCGGTAAAATTATTTGCAGCTCTTTAACAAAAAGTATAATATAATTGTTTTTAAATTGGTTTTTTGTTTGATTTAATAAAGTTTTTTTTTTAATTTCTATTGCTTGGGAAGGTGTTATTTCTCTTTTTACTAAAACTACTGTGGGTTGTTCTTGTTTTTGAAGCAAAGGACTTCTGGCTTGTGTTTTTTTTAATCCGGTGGTTTGGCTAGAGCCTTTTGTTTTGCTGTGTAGACCTTTTTATTGAGTATGGTGCGATCTAAGGTTTTCTAAAATTATCAAAACGCCCGAAGTATTGCTTTGAGCGTCTGCTTTGAGCCGAAGTTCTCCAACATTTTTCTGTCTATTTAGTTGGATAGGGGTAGTTTGGTGGCGCTTTGTTTTTTCCTTGGTGTCTCAGGTTGAGACCAGAGTATTTTTAGAGAGGTTTTTTTTTTGTTTTTTTTTTATGGTTTCACCAGATTGCTGCTGTCCTAATTCCGATCAAGGTGGACGAGTATCAGGTCTTGCTTGTTACCCTTTCACTTACAGTCTTAATTCTTAAACTTTGCTACTTGCTTTCTGCAAAGAACGCTTTTATTGGGCCCGAGAGGCATCTATTCTTCCTTCCGAATGGTAGTTTTTCTGGCGGTTGTTAATTGTTTACAGTGGTGTTACCTTGTGACGGATTGTGCAATCTTGCTGACTTTCAAGGTGTGAGTCCAATTTTTTGATGATAATTGCATCGTTATCTTGAGGTTACCGAATTGTAATGAAAACTTGTCAGGGTTATGCCTGGGTTTAGCTTCGTGAGGTTTAAGCAAAGCGGTTGTGTGCTAAGACGGTTGGACGTTCAAAATTCAATATCTGAAGGTTGGGAGTGCGATTTGTTTCTTATTTTTTTCACTTTGACTTTCTGACTGTTAGTCTAAGACCGAGTTTGTTTTTTTTTTTAGTTTTTGGTTAGTTTGAAACAATTTTTCCATAGGTAGGAAGGATAGTGTTTTTTTTTTACTTCTCTTCCTCTCAACTAATGCTACTGTGCGATGTACTGGTAGCAAACGACTATTGCTTAAGCTCTTTCTGGTTTTGGTGGATTGGCTTTTAAGTTTGTTCGGTGTTGGAGATTTGATTGCCAGGTTTAATTGGAAGATCAATCTTCTATTGGGGACGGTGCGACCTTACGCCAAGGTCTTGTAAGATGATGAAAACGGCCTAGATTCTGCCGTGGGCGTTAGGGATGGAGTTTTTTTTTTGAGCCGGAGTTGGTTGGTTTGTGGTCAAAGTGGACGAGTATCAGATTTGATTTGTTATTTCTTCACCCACAGTCTTGTTTCTTGAGGCAGTAAACAAAACTTTCTTAGAGGTATTTCACTTTCTGAATAGCAGTTGCTAATTGTCGACAGTAGTGGCAGCTTGTGTGAGCATCAGGGAGTAATTTGAAGTTGACTTGAGGTATGTTGTGCACTTTGCTGACTGTTAACTGTTTGCTAATTCTTTTGCTCTTTATGAGTACGTTTTTCCAGGAGACTCTTGAGCTGTAGATCAATAGGTTGCTATTTTGGTTTGGTTTGCAGGTGGGGTTGTTGTTGGAATTATAGCTGACGTATTCTGCGTCTTGATGATTGCAGTCTAAACCAAATTGTAACGTTATAATATCCAGATGGATTGGATTTTTTTATCTGGTTCCTCTTCTTGGCCAACTTGTAGGAGGTTTTAGTTGATAACAATTTTGTGATTGTCGTCTTTTTGACGTTAAGGGAGTCTCTTGACGATAAAGATATAGTCTCGATCATCATTTCTCAATCTTTCTTATTGCCTGTGTGATTCCGTTAAGACGTCTTCTTAGATTTTGCAGCTTATGTTTTTTTATGGTTGGCGGCATTAATATTTTGTTAGTCTTATATGTTATTAATCCAAACTAACTAACTCGCTTATGGTTGAGTAGTAGCAAGCTCCAAAACTTGCACAATTTGGCTTGGTTTGGTCACGTCAATTTTTTTTGTTGCGGCAACTTTGTCTGCAAAAATTGCATAAATAGTGCATTTACACGTTGTATTTCTGTTTGAAAACATACTTATCTAGCTTACAGTTTATACTCTATTTTTGGATTCTATAAATTACGTGGTTTTGAACACCACGATGTCGTCAAAGTAAACCAGAACGTCTATTCAACTCTCTAACATCTTAGTCATCTGGTTTTGGAAAGTTGCGGGCGCATTATATAGCTTACTTTACCAAACCTTAATGTGGCACGTAGCATCGCCACGAGTGGAATCTTTCAGTCCGAGAGGAATCTGCCAGTAAAAAGTCTTTAGATCTAGTTTGAAGCATACGTGCTTTGCCAAAGTTCTTCAACGAATAGTGGGTAGGTGTGTTCACCTACCGCCCGCAAATAAATTAGAATCAGACTGATCTATGTTTTTTTTGTTATAGTCAGTACACTCAGCCTTATTTTTTTTTTCAATCTGATTACTTAGACACCTAGGCAGCCACCAACAGACTTGTTTTGTACTTTTCTTAATTTACAATGTTGGATGGGGTTTTTGGTGGGCATTGAGCCGTTCTCGGCTTGGATGGATCTGCTCTAAAATGTTAACAACCGGTTCTAGTAGGTAGTTGGTCAAATGTCTTAGGTAAAGTTTTCCTTTGTCAGTGTCCGGGGGATTTTGATAGTTGGCTTCCTGTTAATTTTCTATTGTGTTTATTTGAAGTAGGTTTGATATTTTTGGACAAAGATTGCGTTCAATTTTTAATGACATGGCATGTTTTAGGGCATTTCTCAGTAGAGTCTTGGATTTTGGCCGGTGAATTCACTGAGGAAGTTAGAGTCCTTGTAAGGTTGGGCAAACTTTTTGGAGAGGATGGTGGTGGCAATTACGCGGTTTGCTGCAGAGCTGTTCTAGGATGTCGTGTTCTAGTTTTAACAGGGTACGGCAAAGAATTGGAGTTACTTGAGAGTACTAAAATCTTTGTTGATAGAAAACCAAAAATTTGCTCAAAAACGTATTTTATAGAAAATTATTGAAGTAAAATTCATGAAGCTCATCTCTGGCTTATACTCTTCAAAAACGGTCAAAAGGTTCAATTTTTAGTGAAAATTAACAAGAAATTGCTCAAATAACGTTGGTTGGCTGACATTGCATAAAATTTGATCATAGAAATGCTTGGCATAAAACTGTTGAAAAATTTTCAGCAATCATATTTGTTGCTAGAAATTGCCAAGAAAATCATTAAAACATTGCTCACAGTTTACAATGGTTACTAGAAATCTTTTAAATTTATTCAAATTAAACTGTTATCGAAATTCTGAAAAAAAATCAAAAATATGCTCAGAAAACTTATTTGTCGTAAAAAATGCCAAAAACTCACTAATGATGCGGACCTCTGACACAAAATTTAAAAAATGGCCAAAATTCTCAGTTTTTTGTGAAAATTAACAAGAAATTATCTACAAATGACATTGTTTGCTAGAAATTTTCATCAAAATTGCTAAAAAAATGCATCGTTTAACACAAAACTTTTAAATATTAGTCACAATTTTCAATTATTATTACAAATCTTCAAAAATGCTCATAAAACAGGAAATTACTAATTAATCGCTAACAAAATCATCTTTAAAAAAAAATTGCATAATAACGTATTTTATAGATAAATTTCTTAATATAATTACTCTAAAATCATTAATTGCATAAAATCGATTAAAATTTTATATTTGTTTATAGGTGCAAAACATTTGTTTATTAATAACAAAACTAAATGGCAAAGCTGTTAAGTAAGATTTAACTATTTGCAGGGCTTATGCTTAAAATTAGCGCGTGACGTCATCTGTGGGTATAGAACATTATTATGTTGGCTTCATCATGCAACAAGCGCAAAATAGCTACGGCGCTGTACAACATATGCAAATACATTTGCAACTATGCATTAACAAGAAATTGCTCAAAAGACGTTGTTTTGCTAGTAATTGTCAAGAAAATTGCTAATAATAAAATACTTCTTTTGACTCAAAACGATTAAAAAAATTGTCTCAATTTGCAATTATTAACAAAAAGTTTTTCGCTGGAAATTACTGAAAACATGCTTATCAAAATGAATCTTTATGCACAATACCATTGAAAAATTGCCTAAATATTTTTAACGCTAGAAACATGTTGACGTGCAGCGCGCGAGTTTGATTCTGTGAACTCTTATAATAACGCAAGTATTGTCGCTAATGCGACTCATTTGTCGCTAGAAATAACCAAGAATTCGCTCAAAAGTGTAAACTGTAAAAAAAGAATTCTAGAATCGCACCAAAACATTAATTGCAAATTTTATGAAATATTGTGAAATTTTATGAAATTCTTTGATAATTTGTGAAATTCAACAAATTGATGACGTACTAATTTTGGAAATGCTAATTTTTCTTAACCCACATGGAAAATTTAGTTACTGTTATCTATGAAAACTTTTTTAGGTATTGTTGATGAAGATATGATTCTATAAATAAAATAAATATTTCACGTTTTCTAAGCCTACCTTAACTTAAATTACATTGTTAAACTGTTATGATATTTGTGTCGAAAAGATGTGTTATGTAAATATTGACTAAAATATAATTTATTATTGAAATAAATTTTAACAGATGTTGTTACACTTAAATGTAAACTTTAGACATGAAAACATGATGCAAACTTTGATCAGAACATTAAAATTAAATTTATAATAAGCATATTTATAATTAGTGCTAATTAATCTTTAAGTTTATTACATTATAAAACTGCAGACATTTAGATCAGAAAATTCCATCGGTAATCTTTTTATACATTAAGCATTTTATTATATTTTTTTAGAATTGATAAAACGTGAATCAAGGAATAATATTTATAATCACGCAGATAATATTTATTTCTACTTATCATTAATCTAAATATAAAAACAATAATATATAAATATTTTTATTGTAATAAATAAATTGAATTTAAAATATTTTTTTGGGTACATTTCTTTTGCCCAAAGGAAAAAGTTTAAACTAAAATGTATAGAAAGAATCACATGGTTGTTGCCTGAATTTGGTTTTAGTTTTGTTAGTGCTTTTGATGACTGAGGAAATGTATCATCCATCACATTTTAGTCCATTGTGGGTACCTAATATTCCTTACTGGGATCAACGATGGAAGGTTAGTTACATTATAGATTTGACTTATTAGTTTGTATTAATGTTTAATTTTTATTATGCAATTGAACTGCAACAATAATCAATATTATATTTATACATTTTGTAATTTTATCTTTAATTTTATTATCAATGCAATATATATTGTTTAATTACATTATAAACAGAACAAAATAATTGTTTTTTTTTTCTACTAATTTGTCATTTATGAAACTGTTTGACATTTTTTATTACGCACGGTAAATTTCGTGCGCACGATGTTTAATACAAATAAATATGAGTGGACGTTGACCGTATTACTTATAATATATATAATTTTTCTGCTGCATTGGCTTCATTAAGTAACTGCTCTTTCATAAGTTTTATTACGCACTTAGAATGTGTGCGAAAAGCGTCTATATGATACTCATCGGAAACTACTAGGACGGACTTTTTTATTTTTTTGTACGAATTGCACAACTTGCCGAGGCTTGTGTGCAGTTTTTATACTTGTGGGATATGGGTATCATAACGTGCTTGTTGCACAATATACTATTAATAAATCATTAATAATTCTTTTATTTATTGTAGTCGTCGAAAAACTATAGTGTACAACTCGCACGTAATGCGAAATATTCATTTCCTTAAAGGATTATTACATTTTTAACAGTTTATGCCGGATTTTGTTTATGTTTTTGATAATTTATAGCAAAATTTTGCTATTTTTGATATTTTATCAATGTTTTTAGATTTATTTAACAGTATAAGTCAGCTTTTTGACAATATTTTTATACTTTATGATTTTTTTTCTTCTGGTCGACTAGTTTAAGTGAGCACAGAAGAGTCGATTGAAGAAGAAGTTCTGTAATCTATTGTTACGGGTGATGAAACTATGGTCTTGTATCATTCTCCTCTGACCAAAAGTGAATCTATTGGCGGCGTGCAGATAAACCATCTTTAAGAAAATCCAGGGTGTCCTCGTCGATCATGGCCACAATCTTTTGGGATTGTGAGGGCATCTTGATGATTGATTTTAATGAAAGAAATTTTACGGTGAATGGCGCTTATTATGCTACCTTATTACATAGGTTGAGGAAAAGTATTTAGGCAAACCGTCGGGGAAAGTTAACAAAAGGAATTGGTTAGTTGCATGACAACGAATCCATGCACACCGCTGAAATTGCTCAACTTGCTATAAGAGAAGGCGGCTTTCAAAAAATTGATTATTTTCTTCCTCTCCAACAGTCCAGACTTGGCCTCTAGAGACTACTTTCTGCTGTGGAAGTTTAAGAAAATTTTTATGGTAGACGATTTCTCGAAAACAGCTGCTTCGGAGCATTTTGATGTCAAGTCTTTAGAATATTTTTGTATGCAACACCGGAATATTTACATAATGCACATATGTGCCAACCATATAGGTGTTGCCTAGAATGAGTGGGATCTGGTTCCACTTCTAGGTCTCAGTTTCAGACTGACGGACTGGGTCTGAAATTATTAGACGTCTAGCCGTCTAATAGAACATTGGAAGCTTTTATTATCTTGGCGAAGTCAATATTACTTTCTTGCAATAAACGAAGTAACAGTTGATCTTTAGCTGATAGAAGAGAGCGCCCTGATCCCGCTGCCTGTGCGAAGGATTTTTCCTTGCTTGCATTGGGACCACTCCGTGGAGGAGCATGAGACTGCTTACGATAAGCAGGTGACTTACTGGTGGTCTGGCAGTTGTGGCTAGCTTTTAGTTTCTGGTAAACCAGGCCGCTCTTTTTAGTGAGAGTGCAACTGGCGCTCGGATGAGCTTCAGCGCACTTGATGGACCGATATGGTGCGTTGCACCGGGATGCCCCGTGGCCGTAACGTTGGCAACGGTGACATTGTGCGATTTTGGGATCTTTGCGTTTGACTTCTGTGTTACGCGAAGCCCGAGCAACTTGGTTAGAGACAGAATCTCTCTGTTTTTGGCTTCCTGGGGAAGCTGGACATCACCATTGAGAAGGATTTCCCGTCCTTTCCCATGCGTGTAATTTTGGAGTGTACTCTTGAGCGATGAGCTTAGCCTGCAATATTTCAACCTTAATGCAGGTGGGCACACCCCGAATAAGATGTTTTAGGGTCTTTTTGGACTCTAATTGGTAAGAGTGGTGAAAGATGTCATGCTTCGTGCAACAATCGATCACCGCTCTAAAATCATCCTGCGTTTGGGGGTGCAGGCGTATTCCATCAACCACGTTTACTGCGTGGTCAATGGTGATGTTAAGTGACTTGAAGGTCGCTTTTAGCTCTTGATACTCATCCTTATTATGGATGGTAATAATAGGAGGGCGGCGTCCACCAGCTCCTTCTGTGGGCGCTGGCTGAGCTGAGTGGCCTAAGGTCTAGAAGCCGGACCAGAGTTAGTTGGCTTTGCCTTAGGGGCGGGATGGGTTGAAGACCTTTTGGCCTTGGTGGCTGATGGCTTTGATTATGCTGAAGGCACCTGACGTGAGGGGCCGGTTGAAGGCCTTTTAGAGCAAGAAGATTGAGAGGGCTCACCTAGTTCTTTCCTCATCTTCTTCGACTTTGCTTTATCTTTCTTCCTTTCCACCAGGATATATTCGCCCTTTTCGGACGGGTTTTCTTGGTGGAGGTCGACCTTGTTCTGCCTGATTTCCATCTCTTTCTCTTCGGAGGAGATGGAGTCGGGCGGTCCGGCGGCCGGTTTTTTGAGAGAGGCCTGGGCCTGGGGGGTCGCTGTCTTGCTTGGAACCTGGTTGCTGGTTTCCATCGGGGCCTTTTTGGTGGTGGTTAAGGCTGATGCTGTTGGAGTAGCTGTGGGTTGGAGCTCGGTGAGAGTGGAATGAGTGGAGGTTTCAATTTTGCTAATGGCGGCCTTGCCTTCTTAGCATCTTGTCGAATCGCTTTAACCTGGGCGTCTTGCTTGGTAATTCTCTTTGTTTGGCATTCCATCATTGCCATGAGTTGGGATTCCAGTGAGTGATCTTTTTTGCCTGGTTCTCGATGGTGATCTCGTTCTTCTCCACCAGAGCATATATAAGCTCCAGTATTTCCCGGTCCGACGTCGGGGTCCATACTGGAATAAAAAAGTTTAATTAATTAAATTAATAATTAGTTAATTAAATTGAAATTAGTAGTGGATGACAGTTTCTTCTAACTGTTCATCCGCTCCTTGAGTGCAATGAAATTTGCAATAATTCTAGATCGGATCCAATAGTCGGTGCGTCTGTTGGCTCGTTCTCGAAGTGGACTGGTTTGGTCGGCTGCTAGTAGTCGACTGTTCTGTCAAAAGTGTGAGCAAGGTTGAAGATGTTATAATTTTCTTGACCACAAACATGGCGGATGGGCGGGACACAAAGGCATACCGAACCACGCTTTACTGTTTAACTGTTGTGCCTCTACTCGCTCAAGTTGTTCGGAGATTGCATAATCAACCATTGTTGATTGAAATTTGTAAAAAGTGAGAGCATGGTAATAAAATTATAATGTTTTTGGCCACAAACACCTGGGCGGGTGGGTGGGACACAAGTATAAAGTCAGTCACGCTTTATTGCTGAAATACTTTGTCCCGCCCACCAACCCGAGTGATAGGTAATCCAGAAATTGGCTAATCTACAATTGTTTATTGTCATTTATCAAAAATGTGAGCAAGGTTGAAGAAGTTATATTTTCTCTGAGTCACGCTTTACTGTTCGATTTTAATCTCAAGCACTTGGGCTGTATAAACTAAGTCACACTTTATTGTTTAAATACTTTATTTCACCCAGCCACCCGAGTGTTCATAATCCAGAAATTGGCTAATCAACAATTCTTGATTGTCATTTGTCAAAAATATGAGCAAGGTTGAAGATATTACACTTGGCCGGGTGGGCGGGACACAAATTCAAACCGAATCACGCTTTACTGTTCAACTATTGTGCCCCGCCTACCCGCTCGAGTATTTGTTGTTTAGAGATTGGCTAATCAACTATTGTTGGTTGTTATTTGTTTGTTAAAAATGTGAGCACGGTTGCAGATATTATAATTTTTTTTTAATTTCTTGGTTGTTTTAAAAATTTTCAGATATATTCTTTAAGTTTCTGCATTTTTTATAAAGCTTTTCTAATGTTTCTAAATATTGTTGTAAAGTTTTTTTGTTTTTTTCTGAAATTTCTGCAATCTTTCTGAAATTTTTCAATTTTTTTTTTAAGATTTTAAATTTGGATTTCTTTTGACTTTTTGAAGCTTCTACAATTATTCCGAAGTTTCTAAAAAAATTCTCTTTTTTTTTGCTTTTTTTTTAAAGAAAGATAATCTTTTTAATGTTTCTAGTTTCTAGTTTAGTTTTGTTATACTTTTTAATATTAAGCTTTTGGAATTTTCTTAGTTTTTGCAGTCTTTCTAAAGTTTACGGAATACTTCTGAAGTTTCTTGTTTTTTTTTTAAGTATTTGCAGTTTTGTAGATTTTTTTGCAATCTTTTATTGATTTTCTAGTTTTGGATTTCTTCCGATGTTTCTGGATTTTTACATCAGTAAGGAACAGTTAAACCCATAGCAGTGGGTTTAACTGTTCCTTAAAGTATACTTTGGAGTTGTGTTAATTAAGTGACCAGCATTATGGTATACTATGTATTAGTGTTTTAGTAGGGATTTTGGTATCACAACCTATTGGGCCCTACGCTATAGAGAGTTTCTATGATTGCAAATTTTACAAAATACTATATTGATATATAATTGTGTGCAGGTTTAATTTATGAAGAAGCGTGCGTGATCCATGGCTAGTTGTAGCAGTGATACGCTGATGCGAGAGGTCGAGGTAGATCGGGCTATCTCGGAGCATCTGGAGCGGGACGAGGAAAAGAGTCTCAGTACCTTTTCCGCAGGCAATTGATGCGGATACTTTGGGCTAAAATGGCAATTTGTCCGTAAAAAAGTGAAATTAGTGTTTAATTAATTAATAACCGACATACGCGCATGGTGTAGTGGATTGGAGATTAAACACAACTAAGGCTGTTTGCTCACTCGCGCAATAGATGTATATGCTGAGTAAGTAGGGTTAAATTACTTACAGAATTATTGAATCGGATGAATATTACAGATATGTAATAACTATTCAAGCCAATTTGAAACAACTGACATAAATAATTTAAACAGGTTAAAACTTTATTAATATTGATTTGTTGGTGAAACAATGTTGTCAACAACATCAGTGGGGGCGTGTCAGTTTTGTCTAACAGATAAATGCTCATAACGTTTTTAATATTTGTTTTTTGTGTGTTATAAAACTGTTGTATGAGCAATTTGTGTACAATAAATGTGTGTTTGACCAAACAAATTTATAAACCTCTGTACCAATAGTTGAATAAATATTTATGAATTTGTACAAAACTTTGTCTCATACTAAATTAAAGAGAACAAATAGGTTTTATGCGCCATATTTAGTCAATTTAGTGTGGAATGCTTAATTTTGAATGAATTTGATAAGGTAAATAAGTTGTCAGTAAAAAAATTTACGCAATTGGTGTTTTGAACAATTTTTGATAAATTACTTTCAAAAAATAATGTTTGGTTTTCATGAATGGTCATCTATTTCCAATAAATATTGTTTGGCAAATTTTATTACTAGTAAAAACATGTTTGTGTTTCAAGTAATATCGTTCAGCATAAAAGAAAGCAAAAAGAGGTGTTTTAGAGTCCTTTGATATTCTTTTAGAGCCAGGTAGATGTGTCACCATATTTATGCTCCTAGTTCTTACTACAGGGTTTTCGGGGAATTGAGCTTATCTTGTTTTTCCATTTTTATTCTACATATACCCGACATTATCGTCCGGAGGTTGACCATCATCTAGTTCGTTCTCAATTTTATTAGTTTGTTGTTTGGAATCAGAATTTGATAAGTATTCACTTACATCGTCAGGCCAATCATCGTCTGATATGTCGCCTCATCAGATATGTCGCCAAACTCCTTCCATAGTTAAGCTAAACTTAATTGATCTTTTTTGTAGGACATTACATAGTTCCGGCGGCCAACAAGCCTAAAAGTCTTATTGCCACCACTAGTAGCTCTTCAATTTTTCTAACAAATATTTATGTTTTTTATTGTGTTCTCTAACCTCTCCAAATTTTCTATTTTCCTGTATGCCAGGAATGAATAGATTCTAAAAAAAATGTTATAGTCTTAACTATTTTAACGGTCTTCCAGATATGCGCGAGACCCGAAATCAGGAGCCGAACGTTAGTTAGCTAAAAAACACGGTTTAACATAATTACAAGTAAACTATTCCGTGACGCTTATGGTACATAAAGATTTTGAATTTGAAGAAAACAAAATATTATTTTTATAAGTTTAATGCTGGGATTTATGAAAACTGATTACCGTTAATGGCCGTTAAGGGGGGAGAATGGTTGCGCTATTATAAGGGTTTACAGCATCCAACTCAGCAAGAAAACGCCTGAATATAATTGAATAAAATTTTCACACATTGTAGAAGAAAGTCTAATCTGTGTCCTCAAATTTGTAGAAATTTGATGCAATAAGTCGTTTCTTTGCATTTAATTTTTAAAAAGTGACGTTTTTAATCAGTTCTTTATTAATTTTTTACTCGTTAAATGTAACTTTAAATCTTTAACCAAAAACATGAAGACATAGAATATTGTATGTAGTTAAACGTATAAAAAGAGTGATGACTAAAATCTTATCGTTTGGATATTGAGTTGGTTGGCGTTTTGTCGTATAAGAACCAATTTTAATTTTAAAACGGCGCTGTACGTGTCAATATTTTTCTAGAGAGAAAAGTTTACCGATATTCTCGTAGATGTGATAGGATTTAATATTTTTTCATAACAATAATACTAGTGGCATCACAACAGGATGTGGCGACTAAACCCGGCAATTCTCTAGCGTTAAATGTTAAATGTAAACTAAAGCAACCAATATCAAAAATGTTCATTTCTAGATTTAAGAAGCTAGCTTGCAAAAAAGCAAAATCACGGTGAAACCACCAATCGTGAGGATACAATCTCATACAAATTAGTAGTTTGGCCGTGATTTAACAAACTTCATACTGTTCATATGACTCATTGAAATGAATGCGTTTTATTGAGCTATGGAAACTTTTATTGTTGTATTAACGGACTAATACAAATATTATACGTTTAATGTAAATTGCCGAGACACATACACTCGTGTTTCAGGGTATGCACCCATCATCAGTGTGTCTAGCATCTCACTGGTCGTAGAGACAATTTACATAAAATCACAGTAACTATTGAACAGTTTATGTTTAGTAATGTGTCGAAGGAAATATTATATAAACCTAATAAATGATTTCTTTTATTTAAAAAAATCTATTCAAATAATTGTAATATTATCAGTATGAATATTCAAATTAATCAGATAATACAAAATCTACGATAACTAATAAATAAACAATTCACACAAAACCAACGCAGCTGTGTCAATAATAAATTTAAACTACAACGTTTACTGTATTAAAGCATCAATTTGTACAATATACGAGTGACTCGTCCACTGATTGACATAACGAGCTACTAATGCATTAAAAATCGTAGAGATTCGAACATTCCATGCCGACAGAATGTATTTTCAGTGAAAATGTGTTATGCACGTAATAGCATTGATTTATTTATATTATTCCAGACCTTGAAGCATTAATATAACTCGTGTAAAAAGTGGATTAGTTTGAAAGGTTTATCTTATCGAATGATTAAATGAAACAAAAAAATGTGAACGTAGGTTAGTTATATTTTTGTTAAGATGTATTGGATAGTAATTATAGATTTTGTTGAGATACAGAAATAATTTTAAGTTCAAATTTTATAAAATTTCATCCCTAACCAATATACTATGGAGCCGTACCTAGAGAAAAATGTTGAAGACAAATTGATTTTATTAAGGACACGGCAGAATTTGATTTTTTTAAATTTGATTTTTTCAGTTTGTAAGTCTTTACGCTTATGTTACTACCTTTGAATATGCAAATTATTTACACAATACATACTACCGAACCCGTAAATTTAGAGAATGGAGGCGCTGTAGATACTGACGAGGCCTAGTATCTGGTCTTTTCTCACTCATATTAAATGTAATTATGATTACTAATCATGTATTAGATTTTATATTATTAAGGTAGGAGGCTAATCTCCCAAAAACCCTATTCAACTACGGCCTTGATAAAGCATTTTATCATGCTACTATTAATTTATGAATATTGAATGAATAACGCGTTATAACAAAACTACTGCAATAATTACAAATGGTAAATTAGGTGCGTGCTATACTTAATAGTCAATCAAAACATTCAAGGCAAAATCTGAATCATTATGGAAAAGGGCCAAGCGTGACCTAAATCGTGTAAACTTTAATTAGGCCTTGATTGATAAAAAAAGTAATAATTTGATGCTAATAGTATGATAAACAAACAAAATAACTTAATTTGTATTAATATTAATAATGCACTCAATCTATATTATTTTAAAATGAGATTAATTAACCAACTGGAAATTGAACTGTCTATACGGTTTATAACATTTAAATTTTAGTGTCTGTGTCTACATTATTTAAATAGTCGGCTATTAATTTTTAACAATGCATAAAAGGGTGGTAGAATACAAGAAATTAATTATTTATAAAGTTGGGTCACTCTTCATTAAGCCAGTTTAACAGAAATAAATACGTCGATCAACTTCTTCCTTTTGCTACTTAATAGAAGAAGAAACAATGTATTTGATATATAATAGATTTGCTGCGATATGCTTTAATGCGCAGTAAGAATCAACATATTACAATTTTATAAATAATGAAGTTATTAAGTGTATTCTTCACACAAAAAGTCCTTAGCCTTATATTATGACACATGCTAGCACAATATACACTTACTAGAAAACTGCTTTCTTACCGCCAAGGTGGTGTGGTGGTTAGCGTACTCAACTGCTACATCAGGGGTCTTGGGTTTGAGTTCCCTATTTGGAAGATCAGTTTTTCTGGTTAATAAAAAATGTGTTGTGATGAGAACGCTTTTTTCGGAAAAGAAGAGAAACTTTAGGTTCCGTGTACTACCTCGATGTTGCGTGCATGTTAAAGACTGTGATAGTCTTAACTTCTGGCGTCAGTGATCAGCTTTGGCAGCAGAAATAGACGGACTGATGTACTAGGCCATGAGGTTTTTTTTATTTCTTGGTCTTTTGGTATCTACACCAGACGAACTTTGCAAGTTATAGCCACTGCTTCCAGAGAGTATATGCAGGTCATAACCAGTTTGGATTTTATTTCTGGCAATTGCAGGGCTTGCAATGACGCGTGACTATATGATAGTTATCAGTCTATCAGGGTTTAGTACCTTCTCGATCATGTCTAGCGCACCACCCAATGGCAGCCACTTTTTCATGAAAACTCAAGGCATATTTGCCCAAAGGTAGCGAATTTTTTTTCCTTGGTATTTGCTTTTGTAGATTCTAGCTCTGAAACCTTTTTGGCCTTAGGCCCCATATGTGTACCAATTTGTTTCTTTGACCCAGCTATCTGTTTATCTATTTGTTTCGCTTTTCTGTTTAATTCGATTTTGGAGGCTAGAGTATTGGTTTTACTTTTTTTAACTCATTGGATGGGGTAATTTGGCACATTGCTCAATTTTTTGCGATCGATTTGATAACAAATCCTTTCTTCATTGCTCCAAATAAAATGTTTTGTAAAAATTATTCGGAGAGAAAAAATTACAAGGTACAGAGGAAGGACGAACTACTTTTTACAGGAAATAATTTAAAAAATTAATTGTTGTACGTTGATATAAAAGAGTATTTAACAAATCTTAACTCTGCTGGTGACTTTTAGGCTGTAAAATAATTCTTTTGCAAGTTTGAATTTTTGTGATCTTGGGTTTCAAAAAAATTTCAAGAAGGACGAATTTTTTTTTAAGAGTTTTTGAGCCGCTTGATTGCTGTGGAGATTAGGGGCGCCCTTCAGAAAAACGCATTTTATTAAAATTTTAACGCCGTCGGTGAAGCGAAGACTTGACTTTAAATATTCTAAATACTACTACTTCGGGCCGTATCTTAGGAGTGCATTTTTGATCTTGATCGGAAAATCTAGGTTTTTTCAAATTTATTATTGTATTTGCGAGTTTGGAGTAAATTTGATTTTGACTTTGAGGCTCAATTTTGTTGCTCATACTCACCGGGTTTAAAAAAAAGTTACGCACATAGGAGCAAATTTTTGTTGTTGCAGTATTGGGGCGCAATTTATAAGGAGAAAAACATTTTGGCGTATTGACTAAGAATGGTTGGGAGTCGTTCTCTTAGGAAGGATGTAGTGAGAAGTTCAGAAAATTGGAATATCTCTTTAAGATTTGTATTGGCAAAAAAGTTACGTTTACTTTAGGTTGAAACAAAAACACGCCAAAAACCCTGAGTTAATTCGACTCTTGTAAAGTTTTTGCGTCTTTGGTTTTTATTGGACGATCACTGCTTGTATTTACCGATTTGAAAACATACCACCGTGACGGCTTACACTAACTTTGAAACTCTTGCACCTACTCTTTGGGGATCGATGTTTGCGCATCGCCTTGGACCTGCAAAATGTTTGAAAGGGTATAAGATCGGGCGCGATTGCGGATTCTGAGAAGCGTGGATATCCCGGAAATGGCTCGGCCAAACTTAAAACTTGACACATTTTGCCGGATATTGGGACAAAATTTAGAGAATTTAGATTGTATCGTTTGGTAGTATTGGGTTGCGGTTAATAAGGAGACTCATCGAGTTAAAGAAAATGCTTTTGGGCGTATGATCGTGAAACTGAAAGAAGTTCTTAGACGCACAGTTTGTGAAAGTTTGATTGTTTTCTGTAGATTTGGAACTTTGATCAAATTATAACATAATTTAACTTTTAGAAAGTTTTAGAAAAATGATAATTCTTACTTTAAAAAATTGGCCTTGGTTTCAATTAGAAATAATTTAGTATCAATTCGCATGATTTAAATAAGTTTGTATTGTTTTTTTTTTTCAAGATTTCATAGATTCTGTAAGAAAAACCTTAATGGTCCTCATCACATTTCTAGTTTGGACTTTAATTATTTTGTTCTTACTTTTAATTTCAGATTATTTCCGGCTAAATTATGCTATCTGTGGCTAATTTGAGATTATTTACTAAATTTTCTAAAAAAAACGTTGATACTCTGGCCCTCAAAAATTACAAGGATGTGCTTTACTAATGACCTGAATGTACTTTCATGACAAACTGTGTGAATTTTGTCTCGCAAGTCTCGCATTTTAAAGGACGTCTTCAGTTATGGGTTAATTTGTGTTTCACTAGGTTTTTGTTTACTGAGAATGTTACAGGACTAAAGTTTTTTTGGTGTGTCTTCTCTGGTGCACCTTTTGGAGCAAATTTGGTTTTAAGTTTGATGAACAATTTTTGTACTTGTGGAGAACAAAAATTTGGTATCTTTTACAAAATTACGCTTATAATATAAAGTTGATTTTAGCTTTGGGGCACAACTTTTTTCCAAAGGCGACCAAAAAAGTTTAACGTTGCGGAAATATTATCGCCAAAACTGGGATTTGCTGCTGTGTCGGAAACGGCTTGGTCATCACATTTTGCCGAAACTTTTAGTGATCAAAACTATAAGTTTCGGCGGTTTAGCATGAAAAGCTTGAAAGTTTTTTTAGGTTTTGGACATATCAGCGCCACACTGAATGAAATTCTGATTATTGTCTCTTTTAGATTTGTTTTGGCAAAACAAAATTGAAACAGTACACTCTTTTCTCTGGAGAGTTTTTATGTTTCCAGTTCTTATTGGACGACCACCACTAGTATCGGTCGGTAAGGCCGATTGTAGTAAAACAAAGTACGAGCTCGGTTTGGGCATCTTGAAAGAAGACCTGTGTTGGACATATGAGCGTGGTACTGAACGAAGGCATGAGACAAATAGGTTTTGAAAATTTTATTGTTTTGTTTACATTTTTTTTTTTTTTGGTTAAACAGTTGAGCCAACTTTGGTTCAAAATGAGGCAACCAAAAAAATTATACGGCGCAAGAGCGGACGAACGCCATTGGTATTTTGGCTAGAACAATTACAAACTTGTTTCGGGTATTTTGAAACTACCCTGCACAACTGTTTACAAAAAAATTCGGTCAGTAAGGAAGAACGCACTTTTGTTGTTTCCGGTCAGTATGGAAGAACGCATTTTTGTTCTTTCGGGTTTGGACGGAATAGCGCACTTCTCATACTTTGCTGTTTTTAATATGCAGATTGAATGACAGTTGTCACTAATACGTCAAAGGTGGGCACATTAACAAAGTTTTTGATGGGCGGGAACACAGTTTATAATTATTGGGCCGGTGGTTTGATACGGTGTTCCCGCCCACTCGTTCAAGTGTTTGTTTTCAAGAAATTTGCTTATTCTCACACTTGCTGCATTTCTGCTGTTTTTAATACGACAATTTGAATGACAGATGTCACTAATACGTTAGAGGTGGGTACAATAACAATTTTTATGATGACTAACACTTGGGCGGGTGGGCGGGAACACAGTTTATAAATATTGGGTCGGTGGTTTGATACTGTGTTTCCGTCCACCCGCCCAAGTGACAGTTATCAAGAAATTTACTTATTTTCACACTTGTTGCGTTTCTGCTGTTTTTAATGTGAAAGATTGAATGACAGTTGTCACTAATACATCAGAGGTGGGCGCATTAACAAATTTCTTGATAAGTATTACTTGGGCGGGTGGGCGGGAACACAGTTTATAAATATTGGGCCGGTGGTTTGATACTGTAGTCCCGCCCACCTGCCCAAGTAACAGTTATTAAGAAATTGAGTCATTCTCACCCTTGCTGCGTTATTGCTGTTTTTAGTATGACAGTTGGCATGACAGTTGTCACTACTTAGACGTCAGAGGTGGAAACAATAAGAAATTTCTTGATAACTAACACTTGGGCGGGTGGGCGGGAACACAGTTTATAATTATTGGGCCGGTGGTTTGATACGGTGTTCCCTCACACCCACCCAAGTGTTTATTATCAAGAAATTTGTTTATTTCTACACTTGTTGCGTTTCTGCTATTTTTAATATGACAGATTTAATGACAGTTTTTACTAATACATCAGAGGTTAGCGCAATAACAAGTGGGCGGGTGGGCGGGAACACAGTTTATAATTATTGGGCCGGTGGTTTGATACAGTGTTCTCGTCCACCCGTCCAAGTGTTTGTTTTCAAGAAATTTGCTTATTCTCATACTTGCTGCGATTCTACTATTTTTATTATGACAGTTTGAATGACATTTGTCACTTAGACGTCATAGGTGGGTACAATAACAAATTTCTTGAAAACTAATGCTTGGCTGGGTGGGCGGGAACACAGTTTATAAATATTGGGCCGCTGGTATGATATAGTGTTTCCGCCCACCCGCCCAAGTGACAGTTATCAAGAAATTCACTTATTTTTACACTTGTTGCGTTTCTGCTGTTTTTAATGTGAAAGATTGAATGACAGTTGTCACTAATTCGTCAAAGGTGGGCACAATAACAAATTTCTTGATAACTAACACTTGGGCGGGTGGGCGGGAACACAGTTTACAAATATTGGGCCGGTGGTTTCATACTGTAATCCCGCCCATCCGCCCAATTGACAGTTATTAAGAAATTTATTTATTCTCACACTTGTTGCGTTTTTGCTGTTTTTAATGTGAAAGATTGAATGACAGTTGTCACTAATACGTCAAAGGTGGGCACAATAACAAATTTCTTGATAACTAAAATTTGGGCGGATGGGCTGGAACACAGTTTATAAGTATTGGGCCGGTGGTTTGATACAGTGTTCCCGCCCAAGTGACAGTTATCAAGAAATTTACTTATTCTCACATTTGTTGCGTTTCTGCTGTTTTTAATCTGACAGATTGAATGAAAGTTGTCACTAATACGTCAAAGGTGGGCACATTAAAAAATTTCTTGATAACTAACACTTGGACGGATGGGCGACAACACAGTTTATAAATATTGGATTTGATACAGTTCAACTTACTATGAATGAACGTCGGTCTAAAGAATATTAAAAGCAAAAGTATCATGCGAGCAGTCCAGAATTCGATCCCCGACATGATCTATAAGAAATAAGTACTTGCTCTTTATTTTTGTGCGGCACAAAAATAATAAAAATGAAATAAAACATAGTTCTACTTGCTGAGCATTATATCTAAATTAATAAAGATAATTATTTCCTTCAAAAAATCCATTGTATACACCGTTAAAAATCAATTATTCACATCGTTTTATACCTAAAAATACCGCACAAAATCCCCCAAAATGTAAATAAATAATATACATCGAAACCAAGGCCGACAGACGTTTACATTTTAAGAAGAATTTCGTATATATCGCAACTGTCTGTTATTCCAGTCTATCGTTTAATACCGCTTATATATACACAAAGCAGCAATGAGAGATGTATAAAAAAGAAGCAGGATAGAGACAACCAAAGAACGAACGTGTGGTTTATTTCTGCTCGGCCGCTATAATTGCTCGTAGCTGGTGTAGGCGTGATGAAATCTAGTTTCAATGCCAAGGTCTCGCCACGGAACAACGGTGGGGATATATTTGTATATGCGTGCAATTTCACTGAGAGAGTTTTTTATGGTGTCTGCTTCCTGCAACCCTTTCGGAAGCGGATTGATTGTGATGATGGGGCACCCGGAGTTTTTAGAAAGGAGATGAATTATATTAAATTGGTGTTTCTTAACGTACGTTGCATCTCTGAGGGCCTCTTTTAAGGAAATGAAAAATTTGAATAATAATTAGATAAAAACGTGTGTAACGTATGCATAAACAAACAACATTAGTTGTAATTTATCCAATGGATTATTTTATGAATTGTAGATCATAATTCAAATTTTGCTTTGTTGCTTGGTAATAAATTTTAGGAGTCTATAAATAAACTATATACTCATTTATTGACTTTTTTTTAATGTCTTTGATAAACATTAATGTTTTAAATAAGGATACATTGAGAACCAACAGAAGGCTATAAGATGAAACAAATTATGTCCAGGGGTTGAAGGAGTTAAGGAGATTGACTATTACATCCTTAGACCATGCACACTTATAGACACGCCTTTTACCGCCGCAGTGAAGCCAACATGATCTATGTCAGTTGTGGACAAAAACGCGTACGTAGCAAAAGGCTTGACGTGTATGTAAACACATTTTTACGCACTTAATCGACAATTAGTGCATGACGTTGCTAAATTATTCAATAAACAAACATTATTTATTGAACAATTATAAATTTATTTATACATTTATTACCACAAAAGATTTTACAGTTAAATTTTTTTATAAGTGCGTTTAAATATTTATAGTTTATTAATAACGTCAAAACAATTTTATGTTTACAAAAAATTGTAAAATCAACTTAACTGACCACAATTAGCACGTGAAGTCAGTTGTGGTCATATAAGTTTGTTATGTTGGCTTCACTATACGATGAGCGGAAAATAGTACACGGGGCGTCTATAAGTGTATATGGTCTAAGATTACATAGGAGGTAAATTAAAAGTATGTTGTGTTTATCTAATTATATTTTTTTTAAATACTTCTACGTCTTTAAGTTGTTGTTATATCTGGGCAGTTTGAAGAGGCTATGTGTGCAGGACCGTCGCTGACATAACGTTTTTGTCATCGGTGACTTCAAAGAAATGATCTAATGTCAGTAAAGTGAGTCAAATTGCTAAATGACGTAATTTCTATGACAAAATACACTGATGAAAAGTTGCTGAGCGATCATCGAGTCCAAAGGATTTTTGCTTTAAGGCGCAAGACAAAGAAGGAGTTTGTTGACAGAAACATTTTGGATCATCCGACCTCAGTCGATCAAAGTTTACGAAGTTGCGGTTTCTTATTTAAATTCTTGAAATAGTTGATTTTGTAAGTTGAATGTATTCATTTCTTTGAATGGATCATCATCAACCGTACTTAATGGCGGAAACTTTGTTTGATACGTTTTGCCGGACTTGGTAGGTAATGGGACGATTGGGCCTGGTCAAATTTTAAGGCCATGTGAATCTTTTTAATACATTTGAAAATATGTTTTTTGAAATTATATTGTCCATTACCAAGCAGTCCGCAGGTGTGTCATCAAGTAACAGTTAGTTATTGATAAGTTAACTTTACTTGTGATTGAAAAAACACTTTAATTTACTCAACTGTCAAGTAAGGCTACTTGTTACTTCACTCAGAGTTGAAAAATTGTGGTCCTTAAATGTTGTAAACTATGAGCAGTAGTAGATTTACTCATCCAACTAAAGTAAAGATTTGTCTTTTAGATCAATTGTGAATCAATAATCTACATATTCTAGTGGGCACATTTGTCAGAAGTTAAATTGTTTATTAGTTGTTGCTTATAACTTTGATAGAAAAACTTTAACAATGAGCATATGTAGATTCTTTTGTACTTTAATTTTTGTTTCTTATCTTGTTCATTTTCAATAAAGAATTTTATTCTATTTTAAAAACAGTATTATCAGTCCGGATTTTTAAGTTTTGAACGTGATAACACATTCTATGGTTTAGACCTTGGCGTTTGTCAACGTTATTTACATCGGCCGCTTTTCTATAAGTAGGAAATGTGACTGGATGTCCAATAAAATTCCTTGTTTGTACAGCGATAGCGTAAGAATGGAATGGACATAAATATTAATTAGTTTTTATCGTTGTTAGAATGTCCTAAAAATGTTTGCCTTTGTGGAAATACTTTGTGCAAATAGCATTCTAAGATTTTTTTGAACGAACTAATTTTGCAGATGATATTGGGCTTGACAATTTGGTCAACATACTAATAATACCAACATTTATTTACGATTACGTTAATATCTTTTGTGCTTTATTTTTGAACTGTGGCTTGGTTTAGTAAGTGATAAAACTAAGATCCTCGATTTTATTGTTGAGGATTCAGGTCGTAATAACGGCTTTGAAGATGGTTCTCTTGGAATTGCTTGTTAGTCGCGTGGTCGTTGAATTCTTCTTTTATTTGAAGCGTACAGCTTGTTTTTATTTCTTTTTTTATGTGAGAAGACTATTGGTAATTTTTTTAATTCTTGGAAGTGCTTGTCGAAAGAGCTGATGTTGTTGGTTTTATCTTTTTGATGGACTAGGTTGTTAAGTTCTTTTAATTTTTTTCGTACGAGACCAAAGACCAGATTACCTATTGCTTTGGAGGTTTTTTTAAACTGATTGTCTAATATTGCACATTCTTTTTAGTTGTTTGTTTGTTAAAATTTTTTTTAGTGCGGATTCATCTTGCTACATCTTCCGTCTGACATTTCTTGCCAATTTTTGATTTTTTTTGTTTTTTGATGTGTTTTACTTTGTACTTTTATTTTGGTTTTGCATACCATTTTTTTGGTCTCTGCTGTGTCTTTCTTGGTCTTTGTATTTTATTGTCATGATCTGACACAGGATTTATATATTCTTTTTTTGAGAGTTTTGGATATACATACCTAAATCTCTGAACAGAGGACTGTGCTCTAAAATTTTTTAGAGATTGATAATTTTAGGGAAGCTTTGGAAGCCAGTGAAGGTCTGAGAAGTATTATAGACTTTGCGATAAAAATAGAATATTTTGAGACTTTTAGCGGTTGTTAGGCAAGTTTTAGAGGTTGTTATAGTTCTTAGTACTTTGCCACGTAACTTTATAATTTATAAAGCCTGTTTCAGACTAGTGATGCCTGATTATAGATCTTGACTTTGCTTTCTTACGGTTTTTGGAATACTTTGATAAGTCTGAGGAGTTTCTAGAAGCCAGAGAAGTCTTCAAAATATTGCCACAAAGAAACTACTTCTGTTGGCTTGAGAGTTGATTGAACGATTTGTTTGGAGATCTGAGAGTACTTTAGAAGTATTATGTACTTTGCGAAGGAAATTTTAGTCGTGCGTACCATTCGTTTTGTCTCTGCGGTGTCCACCAAGCACTTTTTCAACTAAACCAATGCTTCATAGATTCTTACTTTGCTTCTTGTGAGAGTTTTTGAGCAAGTTTGAGAGATTTGTTGGCTTTTGGCTTACATTTAGAAGTCTGATAAGGATTTGGAAACTTAAGAAATTTTTAAAGTATTTTGCAACGACGATTACAGAACTTTAAAAATTACATCTGGTGACTTGAGAGTTATAACGGCTCTTCTTTAGAAAACAGAAGATTTTGAGACTGTCAAACACTATTAGACAAGTTTTAGAGGTTGTTATCTTTCTTACTACTTTAATTGGTTGCGTGTACTATTTTTTTGGTCTCTGTTGTGACTGCCTTGGTCTCTATTACGTAAGTCCGAATGTTAGACCAGTGACGTCTGATACAGGTTTTATGGACTTTTACTTTTTGTGAGAGTTCTTAGTATACGTAAATTGCAAATGGAGGATGCGGGTTGAATTCCAAGAGGGTTTTGGAGACCTTTGACATCTCTTGGGGTACTATAAAAAGTCTGAGAAGGTTCTGAAAGCCAGAA
This sequence comes from Tachinus rufipes, assembly GCA_963932245.1. Classification (NCBI taxonomy): domain Eukaryota; kingdom Metazoa; phylum Arthropoda; class Insecta; order Coleoptera; family Staphylinidae; genus Tachinus; species Tachinus rufipes. The sequence continues at coordinate 107,428,163 of OZ010743.1, forward strand.
AAGTCTTAACGTATATTGCATCGACGATCACAGAAAGTTTTGAAAACTACTACTTAATGGTAACTTGAGAGTTATTACTACTCTTTTGATATTTAAGTATATTTTAGAAGCATTTTGGACTTTGTGGTGGAAGTTGAAACAAGAGGCCTAAAAGGAAAACGTAAATTATATTGCGATTAAGGCAGTTTTAAAGACAAATTAGACTTTGTGAAGTCTGAGGAATATTAGAGTATTTTTGAAGGCAATAGGTTCCGCTTAGAGCTTACAGTTATTGGAGTTTAAGATAAAATTTAAAGGACAAACTAGGAAAATAATAAAAAATATTGAAATCAATTAGATGCGCTTATTAACTAAAAGTTGATAAGTTTATTGAGAGAACATATAAAATTTTGAAACGACTGATAAGTTCTAAAATTGTATTTTGAGGATAATATAAGATCAAATAGTTACTATATCACCAAAGGGACTTGTAGAGATCATTAATGGATTTTTGGATATTTTGATAGGTCTGAGGTAATTATAAAACACTTAGATGATTTTGAAACAACTAACAAGTTCTAAAATTATATTTTGAGGATCATATAAGACTTTAAAAGTTACTATATCACCAAAAGGAGTTGTAGAGATCACTTAAGGATTTTGGAGTATTGATAGGTCCGAGGAGAGTCAAAAAAAGCTTACGATGACTTTGAGACAACTGAGAAAATCTAAAATTATATTTTGGGGATCAAATAAGACTTTAAAGTTACTATATCACCAAAGAGAGTTGTAGAGATTATTAATAGATTTTGGAATATTTTGATAGGTTTAAATGGCTTTGAGGCCACCAAAGGGGGTTTTAGAGATTTTTAATGGATTTTGGAATATTTTGATAGGTCCGAGGAGGCTCAAATAAGCTTCGATGACTTTGAGACAACTGAGAAGTTCTAAAATTATATTTAAGGGATCAAATATGACTTTAAATAGTCAAGCGCAGAGAATTGTATTGGTTGTATTGTGATGAAGAATGTTTTTCTTTTCGATATTTATGAGGTTGTGTACTCTAGATCAAACTATTCAATAATAATCATAATCTGGAGTGATTCATCCACTCGCCCGAGTGTTGTGGTTATTAAGAAATTGGATATCACTTTTTCTTTTTTGACTAAGAGACTTCTAAAACTTGCAGACAGGAGATATTTTCCATTCTTTGTTAACAAAAACTGAGGCGGGTAGGTAGGAACTTTAGTTGATCTGCAGTGACTCACTTACCCTCCAAACTGTTAGTAATCAAAAGATTGGATATTACTTCTTTGTTCTTGGACAAAGAGGCTAACAAACTTTTGGGCGGATGGATGGACTCACAACCGTACTAGTGTTGGTCATTAAGAAATTGGATATTACATTTTTTTCTTCTAACTAGAAAGCGTTTGCAAAAAGAAAAAATCTTCAATTTTTTTGTTAAATCTACTTGCTGGTAGTTATGATCCGGATTGACTCACCCATCTTTTCAAGTCATCAAAAGATTGGATATCACCTCCTCTTTCTTGTTTAACGAGACTTCTAGCTTCAAAAAGGAATTTTTTTTTTGTTAACAAACTCGTGAGCGGGTGGGTGGGCACTCTGGATCAAACTAAGTGATAGTAGTCATGATTTGGAGGGACTCATCCACTCGACTAAGTGTTGGTCATTATGAAATTGGATATCATTTCTTCTTCTTCTGAATAAGAGACTTCGAACACTTGCTGATAGGAGAAAGTTTAAATTATTTATATTACTCGAGCGGGTGGGTAGGTGTGCACTCCAGTGTTAATCATCTAAACATTGGCTATCTTCTCCTCCATCTTTCAAAACTTTCACTCCGATCAAACTACTTGATTGTAATAATGATCTGGAGTGGCTCACCCACCCGCCCAAGTGTTGGTCATCAAGAAATTGGATATCATATCTTTTTTCTTGGACAAAGAGGCTTCGAACGCTTGTAAAAAGGAAAAACTTTTTATTTATTGTTAACAAACTTTTGGGTGGGCCCAGATCAAACTACTCAATGGTCGGATGTAACTACCGGTACAAAGGTCATCTTTGAGAAATCTTGCAGAAGCCTAACAGTTCTTTAAATAGCACTAGAAGGAATTAATAGATTTAAGACAAATCTTATCTGAGATATTAAGACCACAATTAAAGATTTTGCTTGCTCGTTTATAGTAACTTTGAAAGTAAGACCAAAATTTTTTTTAGAAAGTGTTTAATAGTATCTATTCTAACAATTAAAGGTGACTGAACGGATTGAGAGGTACCAGAAGACGATTAATGTTTGAGATCAAAGTGAGGAATTTAGAAACAGGAATAATCTATTCTGAAAGTTTTTTAAAAATGGAGTAACTTCCAATCATTTTTAACAGACTCTAGAAAAGATTTTTCTAGAGTCTCGTAGATTATAAAATATCTAAAGTTGTCAATTTAAATAAATTTTTTGCTGTTGGTACTTTTTTTATTGCGCGTTTTACGGCTATTTCAATTTTTACGCAATTGGTAGTGATGATATCTTAGATATATTGTTATCAAATTTCATCAACTTCCAATTAACGTTTTAGAAGTTAAAATTGTTTTACTGGCTCCTTTGGTTTAAAGTAAAAATTTAAAAAAGTCGATTAATTTTAGGTTATGTCAAACTGAGCGTATCAATATAAATTGTTTTTGCATAGATGGTAGTGATGATATTGAGATATATTGTTGCTAAATTTCATTAATTTCCAATAAACGGTTTAGAAGTAAATTGTTTTATTGTCTCTTTCAGTGCAAAGTTAAAATGAGTAAAATCGATTAAATTTAGGTCAAATTGAAAGTATTAAATTAAGTTATGTATGTACAGTTGGTGCTGTCAAATTTGATCAATTATCAATAAACGATTTAGAAGTCATAATTGTTTTACTGGCCTAAAGTAAAAATTAGTCAATTTCGAACAAATGCAAGTGTATACGCAGCTTTATAGTACATTTTGTAATTTTATAATCGCCCAATCATTCTGAGTTTATGGAATTATTTGTAAAAAGAATTTAAAAGGACCCCCCTTTCTCTAACAGCATTTCAACCTGATTATATCATCTCTTTTTAGAAACATTTATGGATCAGATCAAATCGTTTCTGGGAAACCCGGTGGCGGGCGGCATCCTTTAATATAAATCAGCTGATGTTTCTGGCAGCCAACACGGAACCATCCTTGTTTCTAATATAAACGTAACTAAAATGCACTACAAATAATTTTCCTTAAATTATAATGTAATACAGAGAGTGAAACCACTAGTGATGTAATTAAAAATGAAAAACATTGGCACTTTATCTCTTATTATAAAACAAATGCATACAATAAATCTATTAATAAATCTTGCTTGCAAGCAGCAATCGTAATACATATTATGAAGTTTATAAAGCTATTTTTATCTGTTAAATATAATGGCCTTTAACATTTGTTTATTATCCTAATAACGATTCCTAATTTTATAATATAACCGGGATTTGTCTATTGGGTTTGGCTGACATCATCTCCAACCTACCTCAATAAAACTGGTATTACGAAAAATTGAATCAATCGCAAAAAAACTATAGGAATCGATGCAATGCCAAGGCTATCCACATAAATAAATAAATATTTAAAAAATTGCAATTGCGTAATATAAAAAAATCATATACCCATACAGTACCCCAAAGTTTTGACTCATAGTTAAATTTACATTGAGTAATTATTCTTTGGTGTATGCGAGCGGAAACGACTTTGTAAAAAAAAAAGTTTGTAAAAATGTTAAGTTATGGAGCAAGGCCATGTTTCGCTGCATTTAAGTTGGCCTTGATCTTGAATAATCCGGTTGCCAAGCTGCTTTTTGTTTTTTTTTTTTATTGCTTCTATGACCAGATGTGTATGCATGTTTAGTGTACGTTTGGATTTGCCAAAAAGTATATTCGACGTTTTATGTTTTGCCGCGGGTATTAAAACAAAATATGCGCACATCTGGCTTTTTAATAATCTACATTTTCGGGATGCGCTGTTCTAGTTAGTTAGTTTGGTCAGAGTGAGGAAATTGTTAAATATAATATGCATTTTGATATGTATAGCTTTGCATGGATGATTTAATTGAGTTTATTAATATATAGAGGCGACCGTAATGGAGTAGTGCGATGGAAGACTTGCGCAGGAGACTGGGTTCGATTCCCAGTAGCGGTAATATCGAATTAATTGCAATGATACAATGGTGTTAATGTGTCGATAGCTTGAAAATTATTAAAATGTCTACATTATTAATGTCATAATGACATTTTTTTACTAGTGCGGAAAGGGCTTTTTTGAAAAACGCTTAAATTTTAAATTGTTTATCTTGTTTTTTAAAAGAAATATTCTTTTTGTGAAATAATTAACCTAAACAGTTTTTTCGCTCTTATTTTATATTGTAAAGTGAAGCTTTGACAGTAGGACAGGAAAATCCTTTGCAGCGGTCTTATGGCGATAAAAAACCAATTTTTTTTTTTTAATCAATTTTTACGTTGGAAACTCATTTTAACTGTTTTTTTTTAAATTTTCAGGTAAGTTTTATCATCCAGCTATATCCATATCAATTTATTTATTGTAAGTATTTTATAACTATATTATTACTATCTATACTCTCACACGAATTTGAAATTTTGAGCTAATACTTGGATGGAATTGGAAATTATTTTTTTTTTATTGCGTGAAGACATTTTTTTAATGTATATTCCTTGCCATTTGAAAGCAACTTGTTTCTTGCAAAAAAAATTGTCGGACTCTAACTATAACTAAAGCTATAATTTCTGACAATATTTTCTTATTTCCGGATTTTGATAATTTTGACATTCCCTGAAAAAAAATTGCACTTTATTAGCTTTCTGACAATTGTTTGAAATTTTAAGGTCGGATTTTGCTATTTAATGTTTTTTTTTTTTTTACTTTTTATAAATAGAATGTTGTAGTTTTTAACAGTTTATTATGATTTTTTCATAACCGAATTTATACATTTTTCGATTTTATGACCAAATTTTGCGATTTTTGACTTTCTATATATAGAATTATGCATTTTTAACAGTTTATGCTCAAATTTTGGTTCCTTGTTACAATATTTTAATATTTCATAGCCGGATTTTGCTATTTTTGACTTTTCATAAAAAGAATTTTTTACTTTTAACAGTTTATAGCCGGATTTTAGTGCTTTTTAACAATATTTTGATTTAAGTCCGGAATTTGCTATTTTTGACTTTTATGAATTGAATTTTACACTTTTCAATCATGTATGGGCGGATTTTAGAGCTTACTTACAGTATTTTAGACTTTGTGAATAGAATTTTGCACCATTCAACAATTTTTAACCGTTTTTAGGCAAAATTTTGTTTTTATTTTCTTATGACCGGATATAAACAATGACAAAATTGTGTTAGTTTTTTCAAAACAGTCTAAGGGACGCTTCTCATTATTTTGCGGAAAGACCTAACAATTCTAGCTACGCCGGAAGACTTCATGAAACTCGAGCGGGTGGTTTAGAAAGATATTCTGTTCTGCAGCTAGCAAACATATGAATGACCGACACACAATGGCAAGTTTATGCTGACGGTTTTTGCTGTATTCGATATTTTATGAATTGAATTTAGTACTTTTGAACTGTTTTTGGGCCGGATTTTGGTTATTTTTGAAAATATTTTTTCACAAAAGTCTTTTGTAAATAGAATTTAAACAGTGTATAATGAATGAAGTACTTTTTGACAATATTTGTCTACTTTTTGACTGGATTTTGCTGTTTTTGACATTTTGTTAATAAAAATTTTGGATTTTTTGGCCGGATTTTGGTTCTATTTGAAAATACTTTAATGTTTTAGAACCGAATTGAACTATTTTTGACTTTTTAGCAGCTAATGTCTAACTATAGCACCAATTTCTGACAATATTTTCATTTTTTATAGACAAATTTTGCAATTTCTGACAATTATGAAAAAAAATTGTACTTTTCAACAGTTAATGGCCGTATTTTGGTGCTTTCTGACACTATTTTTATATTTTATTACCAGATTTTAGTTCCTTTTAAGAATATGTTGATATTTCATGGCCGGATTTTGCTATTTTTTGACATTTTATTAAAAAGAATTTTGCATTTTGTAACAGTTTATGCCGGAATTTGGTGCTTTCTGACAATTGTTTGAAATTTTAAGGCCGGATTTTGCTATTTAATGTTTTATGACTAAAATTTGTCATTTTGACTTTCAGAACTAGAATCTTGCAGTTTTTAACAGTTTTATAGTAAATTTGATCAATATTTCATGACCGAATTTTGCTATTTTTTGAGATTTAATGCCGGATTTTGACATTTTTGACTTTTTATAAATAGAAAATTTTATTTTTAACAGTTTAGGCTCAAATTTTGGTTTCTTGTGACAATATTCTAAAGTTTCATAACCGGGTTTTGCTGTTTTTGGTTATTGATGAAAAGAATTTTGCATTTTTTACTGTTTAAAGCCGGATTTTGTTACTTTGTATGAATATTTTGATGTTTGAAGACCAGATTTTGTTTTTTTTTTTACATTTTATGAATTACAATTTTGCTTTTTTTAACAACTTTTCATTAATTTATGGTCGGCTTGTAGAACTATTTGACAATATTTATAGCTATTTTGGACTTGGACTATTCAACAATTTATGGTCGATTTTTGCTAGTTTAAAATTTTGATATTTTGTGCATGTTGCTAGTTTTAACATTTTATAAATTGAATTGTTGAAAATTGCTTCTAGGTGTTCTCATAACCTCAAATGTCATAAATCTGTTATTTTTGACAATTTATGAATAGAATTTTTCTTTTTTTTTACAAAATTGTAGTTTCTCAGTATTTCTTGGTGATGTTCAAAAGTCGTTGCTACGCTACGGTGGGTTAGAAAGACGTTTCCATCCACACGAAATTGAAATGCCACATTTTTACAGCTGACAAGCATAAGAGACTGACTGACAGATGTTATTAGGTTAAAAAGAACACATTTAGCTCATAAAATTCGAGCAGGTGGATTAAAAAGGTCCCGAATTTTGTCATCAAGAAATTGGATGTTACTTACATTTGCAGCGTTTTTGCAGCTAGCAAACATAAGAGAATGACTGACAGACAGTGGCCGGGAAATTTGTTCTCGCAACTGTGATCTAGGGGGAATTGGCGGACAGAGAGGAGTAGACTGGATATTATTTTTGAAAACTTGAGCAGGTACGTACCTGTATTGAGTTGACGTTGGGATTTTTAGGCAGTTGTTTGGGTGCATACATGTGAGCTTTGGGTGCGTTCTGTGGTAGTTGGTCTACACATCAACGAGGACACAGAGACGTAAATACAGTTAGCTTTCATTTTTTGTTTGTCCTGTGTCTTATAGTTTAGATCAGCGGTTCTTAATCTTTCTTAGCATGACAGCAAGACAGGGAAATATTGTTTTACACAAATAAGTAGTTGGGAATGGCAGCAGAGGGCTTTCTAGATAGTTTTGCTCAACATTTCCTGAGACTCATTTTGTAAGTTTTTGAGTCCTAAAAAGTATGAATCTTTTTAGGTTTTTTACATTACTATAGGTTAAGGAGACTGAAGACTACTATAGCTAATACGGGTGCGGCAGGGAAACTTGCTGATTTGAAAGGTCAATAAAAGAAAAAGTATTTCACATATCGATTTAATTCTATTTTTATCGTATTGTACACATCCTGAATTTTTGTTTGATGTGGTTTTAAAAATGACATCGGACAAATGGCGGCTCTCATTACCGATACACTACTGATCCACCCGCTTTTTGAAGTTTTGCTTCACTTTTTCGAGCATATTGACGGGAATGTTGGCGATGGCTTGGCTAATGTTGTCCTTTAGGTGTTGCAGGGTCCTTGGTTTGTCATTGAAAAAAATGGATTTGAGATATCCCCATAAAAAGAAGTCACAGGGAGCCAAATCGGGGGAGCGCGCCGGCCACAGTACGTTATCTTTCAAGGAGATTAGGCGCTTGTGGAAGTGTTTCTTCAGAAGTTCTATTGAATTTCTTGCTGCGTGTGCCGTGGCTCCGTTCTGCTGGAACCATACGTCCCCAAGTTTCATTTCTATAAGTTTTGGGAGAAAAAATGCCTCGATCATTTTTCTGTAGCGAACTGCATTACAGTAACAGTGTGTTTTTCTTCCTCGAAATAGTAAGACTCAATTATCGCAACTCTCGACAATGCGCAACGCACAGTAACACGTTCACAATGAAGTTGCTTCTCATGAAGTTTACGGGGATTGGCACCACTCCAATAACGCATGTTTTGTTTGTTTACGCAGCCGGAAAGGTGGAAATGGGCCTAATCACTGAAAAACACGAGGGCGTCGTGAGGCAAGTTAAGTAGCGCTTCACATGCAGAAACAAAATCGCGTTCACTGAGCTCTTGCACCACAGCAAGTTTGTAAGGATGAAACTTGAGTTTGTTGTGAAAAATTTGTCTCACACTGCGATCAGAAATCCCCAGAGCACCTACCTGTTTGCTTGCCGAACGACGGGGAGAGTGCAAAAACGACAGCTTCGTCCTCTTGGCGTTTTTAGGGGTTCTGGAAGTCCATTGACTCCGGGCCCGCCAGGAACGGGACCCGTGGGATGGGAGTTAGGAAGGCACGTTGGGTGGCGACTATCGAATGGCCCTTGTAAAAGTAGGCTTCGACGGCGAACGCACGCTTCTCCTTTGTCCAACGCATTGCTACTGGCTTGAGCGGTAACAAAACTTCAAGACCGCCTCTTTCGAATCTGACCCTCCCTACCCCTTTCTGACCACGTCTCGCTTATTGGCGCTTAATTCAAATCAGCAAGTTTTCTTGCCGTATGTTGTACCTTATAGAATCTTCTAATGCCACTTTTTTAAATTCTTTTTTATTATCTTAATAGTCCTATTTTTAGATTTCTAATTTTTGTTGTTCCAAAAATATACTCAAGTTTGCAAATAAGTTAAATTTGTGAAAATCTCTGGGAGTTTGCGGTTGTTTAACTTTTGTTTTTCGGTTTTAGTTTACTTTTTAATATTTTTTAAAGTCTACTTTTTTCTTTCAGCTCTTCAGTTTTTTGCAGAAATGATCTCCTTGGGTGTCTAGAATCTCTTTTACGTTTTAATCATTTTTAATGAGTCGGAATAGAGACTATGACACTCAAAGTTTTTGATACCCAATTTAAATTGGAAAAATAACACAAAAAATTAGCTTATATTAGTTATATAGATTTTGGTTACAAGACTACTTTTTAACGCAAGTCACTAATTATTTGAAAAATGTTGGCTTCGAAGACCTTAATTGTTGCTGGTTTGTTAGCATAAACTAATCACTTTACGAAGTCCTACAAGTAGTAATCTAGGAGTGTCAAGTTGCATGATCGTGGATGACAATTCAGTAAGTCATTCTGACTAGATCATTATTATCCATATTTTCAAACAAAAAATTATGGTCCGGTATTGATATCCATTAATCGCAACGCGAAATACGGTCCGAGCGTTTAAACTGCGCCAAAGGGTGCATTTTGCTGGATGAAATGTAGTCTATAGGGTTTCTTTCTAGATTAGGCGCCAATTTAGTCTATTAAGAGGACGGTTTTTGAGTGTCATAAAACTTTGAACATAATTTGCACAATTTAACTAATGAAGCAACTCTTAAAGTTTAAGCAAATATTTTTCCAAAAAAATTATTATTTAGTTTCAAAATTTGATAAACAATTGAAGAATTTGTATTGTCATATATTTTATGACACTGGAAATTGTATTCTTTACACGTTGCAAAAATCCGATTTAAAAATGAGTAAAATTGCGCGATTGTGTTTACTGACACTCAAGAAACCGCGCCCTTAACATCCCGTTTAGCCAAAAGTATGCTTTATTGCTGAACAAAGTTTTGTGTGTGTGTTTGTAAATCTAATTTTTTTTTTACACTTTTAGTTACAGTTAGCGCATTCTTTCGACGAGTCACGAAATTTGCAATTCGATAGATGATGAGTAAATTTCGAAACGTTGTTTAAGCGTGACTCTACAAATGACTACTAAGAATAACCCAGTATGAGTGCTAGTTTCACAGTTAACTTTTAAAAAACACCTTATTAGTTTTCTATGATTTAACACATTTTTTTTAGTTTTTTTTCTTTTTCTAGATTTCCCAATGATGATGAATTAATAGATCGAGAAAAGTGTGTTATAATCATGAGACTATAATAGCTTGAATTATGATCAAAATTCGAATGAAAATGGCTTGTTTGCATTTATTGGGGTATACTTTCATCTTTTTCAGTTAAACTGACGATTTTGGAGCTGCGATATTTAATATATGCCTTAACTGTTGAGCTGTATTTTATTGGATATGCGCGAAGAATTTATATTTACGTTATATTGTATTTTTTATGTTAGTTTGTATTGATTGTATTTGTAATTTATTTATTTATGCAAGTTGATGCTACTTACATATAATATGTATTAACGTATACTGACATGTGTATACATTTGTAATTTTATAACTGAATATATTTTCATTAATATACTTTCTGATATGTCATTGCTGCATTGTGCTATTGGAATGTCGGACAGGAATGAATAGGATTAGAGACATAATTGATTTCTGATAACTAAAGCAGTGAATCACTCTAATATTGTTTATTATTATTATATGTTCTATTTGTAGGAACTGCTCTTGTATTTTTTTTTGCCTGAAAATACAGGCATTGATTAAGCTGGTTGAATCTTTACAGTTTGGCAAGTTTATAGGTTTCTTTGGTACTTTCATTTACATTGTTCTGCTTTTTGTGTGTATTGGAGAATAAGATTGTTTAATTTTTTGGGCTATGATTTAGAACTGATAGATCGCGTGATTTAGCGAAATTGGTTAAACGTTTTGCAGCTTCTGACAAGGATTTTATTATTTTTGTTTTGTGAAACTCACGATTGGTTCAGTGTGTCTTTGAGAGGGTCATTATTATCTTGATAGGTGTTATATTTTTATTTGTTTATTTATTACCGAACGAAAGCTATTACAAAATAAGTGTATTGTATACAATTTAACATAACTGTCTTAGTTTTAATTACTAAATACTAAAAAGGTCACTTATGCGTTAAAAGTGCAACGCGTAAGGTATTAAAAGATTCCTTACATTAACTGTGCTAAAATACATCAAAGTACAGTGGGCTGCGCATAATCTGTACGTTTATACGGTATATGAAATTATTTAAACATCAGTAGTATATGTCAAGCCAGGAAATTCATGTTTCTTGTTAAAGATACTCACAGAAACACAATATTTTCTAGGTTTTTTGAGCCATGTTTGATGAATTTTGTGCAATAAGTGGATTTTCTGCTGTTTGCGCATATGTGGTGGGCTATTTTGCACTAATTTTGATAATTTTTTTTGCATTAAATTGGTGTTGCAATCAAGTTTTAATATATTTCATGCGTCAAAGGTTTATTGTGCGATTTTTTACACAATTTTTCATAAAAACCTAGTTTTTTTAGCGTTTTTTGATAAACTTTGAGTAATAAATGAGTTTTCTGTTGTTTGTGCATAGGTATATTAATCGGGTTTTCTGTATAATTTTTGATGAATTGACTCAATAAATTGGTTTTGAATAGTTTTTACTATTTTTATATGCGGCAAGTAAAGGCTGTTAAGCGATTTTTGTCTTGGTGTTCTGAGCAGCTTCCAAAGTTTTTTATTTGACTAATAAGTTTTTTAAGCAGTTTGTTAAATTTTACTCTTTCTATTCGGCAACAAATCAGTATTTTGTTACAACTTGTTAGACCAAATCCATGGCTGCTGAGTTTTTGGGATTGGCGACCGATTTGCGGCGGCGTTGAACGATTTTTGCTGTGTCCGCGTGACCATTTCTGCCACTGTTTCAGTTTCGATTAATTTATTTGCACTTTTGGTTGTGGCGTAGGCCTAGTTGTTGGTACATAGCCTGGACGCTGTTTCCCGTTTTGGTTTTGGTCTCTAAAAATTGTGGTGCCGACTTCAACTTCTTCTTTTTTGCTAACGAGTTTGCTTTTTAGTGTAGCGACAAGGCAAGTTTATGTGTTGTTAGGTGAAGTTGAATTCTTCTAGTAGGAGTGACCATCTAGAATGCTTTGATATTGGTATATATGTTCAGCCACACCAGCGTCTTGTTATCTGTTTGTAGTGTAAACATTGTATCGTTCAAGTACGGTTTACATTTCTTGATGGCCCAGACAACGGCTATGCATTCTAATTTATTAAGAGATAATGTGGCGTTTGAGATCCTTTTTTGGTTTTGGTTTTTTTTTATTGCAGTTTTTTGGTTTGGTTTTTTGATTAATTTTGATTAATACGTAGGTTTTCTACTGTCTGTGCATATGTAATAAGGTTTTATGCACAAATTTTGATAAATTTTACACAATTGGTGTTTTGAGCGTTTTTTAATATTTTTTCATGCAGCAGTTTAAACCTAACTGCGAAAAATGCGGTTTTTGTCTTTTTGTAATGAATCAATTTTATGGCATAAACAAAAATTAGCAAGACCTGAAATTAATACCAATAGGTTTTACCACTGAGGACTTTAATAAATTCAAGAGAAGCCAAAATAATGCTTTAAATATCTAGTTATTGAATCTGAATAAAGCATAAGGCAATAAAAAAATTAATATTTTATACTTGGATTAATAGTGAAAATATGCTTGGAATATATTATCACTGAGGACTTTAGTTAACTCGAGAAGAAACCAATTAAAGCTCAAAGATTTCAATTTTATAGCTTATAAATGTAGCTTAGGCTATAAACATTTTTGCATTTTGTGCTTGAATTAGTAGTCTAAAGTTACCTAAACTGTATTTTATAATTTTACCACTAAAGACTTTAGTAATGTTCAAAAATAAATAACAAATTTGTTGATGTTTAAGCCTAAATGAAGCCTAGTTGTTGGAAATATTATACTTGAAATTAGTAGAAGAAAGCTACTTGGAGTTTTTACTTTATTGTTAAAAAATAATTAAATTTTAAGCTTAATTCAAGCCTAGGAGTGCAAATTTTAATTTTTTTAAGTTTGATTGGCGATGAAAAGAAGCTTTTATCATTGAGGACTTAGGAAGAAACTAATAAAAGTTTCAAACTTCTGTTTTTAGGCCTAAATATAGCCGAGGCAATAGCAGTCTTAAATGTTCTATACTTTGATTTATAGCCCGGAATATATTTCATTCGGTTTTACCTCTGAGGACCTCAGTAAAGTCCAATGAAAGACAATAAATTAAAAATTTGTTAGATTTTAAGCCTAAATGAAGCCTAGTTATTACAATATTTGCATCTAGTACTTGAATTAGTAGGAGAATGTTGCCTGGGTATTATTCTATTAAGTTTTATTTCTGCGGATTTTAATATTGTCCAAAAAAGATAATAAAACATTAAATTTGTTGTTTTTTAAGCTTAAATGAAGCCTTTTTCTTCTTGGCGTGCTTCATCCGCTCCGGATATTAGCGATCATCATCACGTTCTTCTCCTTGTTCACTGCAGTACGAAAAAGTTGCAGTTGATGTTATGTCAAACCACTGGCGTAGATTTTTAAGCCGTGAAATTCGGCGTTTTCTCGGGCTTCTTCTTCCCATCACTTTTTCTTCGAGAATCAGTTGGAGTATTCTTTATCTATCACTTTGCCTCATTACGTGTCCGAGATATTTCAATTTTTTAACCTTTACAGCTTTCAATACTTCCTGTGCCTTGCCCATTCTTTGCAGAACTTCCTCATTACTAATGAGCTCTTTCCATGAGATATTTAGGATGCGACGATATATCCATAGTTCGAAGGCCTCCAGTTTTTTCTCTGTATCCTTTGATAGGGTCCAGAATTCGACGCCGTACATTAGTATTGAGAAAACGTAGCAGCGCAACATTTTGATCTTAATTTGCATGCTCAAGTCTGGGCTGTTGAAAACTTTTTTTATCTGGATAAATGTTCTTGCTTTTTCTATCCTGCATTTGATTTCTACTAAATGATCCCAGAGTTTATTCACGCATGTGCCTAGATATGTGTATTTGTCCACTTGGTCTATGGTTTTGTTGTTGAGAAGTATCGTTTGCTGTGATGGATTATCTTTACTGATAAGCATACATTTGGTATTTTTGAGATTGAGATTGATTCCATACTTCTCGCTGACTAATTTGATCTTATGCATTATGTCCTTGAGCTGTACTCGCCAATATAACAGAGTCGTCCGCATACCTTAAGTTGTTAATTATCTCACCGTTGATCGATATTCTTTCCTCCACTCCATCCAGCGTTTCCTTAAATATTTTTTTCTAGTATATGTTAAACAAGGTTGGCGAAAGCACACAACCCTGCTTCACACCTCTGCGAATTTTGATATTTCTCGTGCTTTGGTCTTTAACTCGTACTTCTGCCGTCTGTTGCCAGTAGAGGTTTGTTATTATGCGGATGTTTTTGTTGTCGGCTTCGGTGGTCTTGAGTATCTTAAGCAATTCTTCGTGTTTTACTCGATCGAACGCTTTTCTGAAATCTATAAAACACAAGTGTACCTCGCAGTTAACGTCTCTGCATCTCTGGATTAATACATTAAGCGCAAATAGTGCCTCTCTGGTACCCAACGCATTCCTGAAACCAAATTACTTTTCTTCAATATGCTTTTTGCATTGTCGTGTATATACGGCGATGTATAATTTTGAGATATATTTTAAGGGCGTGGCTCAATATGCTTATAGTACTTGTAGCACTCACTGCATTGATGTTGGTTTTTTCGGAATAGTAATAAATGTGGATTTGAGCCATTGGGTATCTTTCCGGTATCATACTGCATTATATAGTTGAGTAAGCGTATTTATGGCATTTTCGTTAAAAAGCTTGATTATTTTTGTCGGGGTTTTATCCGGGCCCATCGCTTTGCCATTTTTTGATGTGTTTATCCCATTTCTAACCTCCTTTTTTGTTATTTGAGGTCCAGTGTAAGCGTTCTTCATACCATGATTTCCCGTACGAGCATCTTCAAAAGCTTGTGGATATAGTCTTTCCACATCGATATTTTCTGTTTGGTGTCCGTAATTTCATTTCCACTTTTGTCAACAAGTCTTCCCTGTACTCTTTTCCTGACAGTACCTCCTTTATCTTTCGATACATATTGAAGTGATCATGTTTCTTTTGTGGTTCTTCTATTTCTAGACATTCAGCTCTTTTCAGTTCTTCCTTAGCATTCCTGTTTTTTTTCCGTATTTGTTTATTTCGTTCTTTGTATTTTTCTTGGTCTTTTCCATTTTTCTCTTTTTTTGGTTCATACTCGGCAGTACGGCAGAGATGGCATGTACAAATACCAGCGCTAACGAAAGTTAAGCAACGGCCGCTCTGGTCACAACTTGGATGGGTGAACAAAAAGTGATGCCGAGCGTAGCGTTCTTCCCAATATGGGTCCGTTACCTCATATAAGCATCCATACATGTCTTCTCTGTGGCTCGGTGTGTCCGACACCTTGACACCTAACGGTATTAAGAGGTTATTGAATATATATTTTTTGGTACATGTTCTTTAATTATAGCACAAAGTACGTTTCTGATGTTTTCTCATTCCTGCTCTACGCTCAGATCTCCTGTGTTTATTGTTTGTTGGTTATAACTGTTCTGAGATTAACGTCTTCTCTCACCTGCCTTAAGTCGTATATTGGGTCTGGTGATTGCTGTTCCTTTTTTTATCTTTTTAAGTCTAGTCTTAAATGATGCCACAAGAGGGTTGTGATCAGAGTTTGCATCTGCTCTCGGATATGTTTCTGCAGGTTTTATGCTGTTTTGAAATCTCTGGTTGATAGTTTTATAGTCAATTTGGTTTCTGACTACTTTTTGAGTTGTATTTGCTGGTGATGTCCAATTATATAGGCGCCTTTTGGGAAGTTTATAAAACGTATTTGTTATTATAAGTTCTTTTTCTCTACAGAATTAGACGAGTCCTCTATCATTCTGTGACCCAAGTCCGACTGTATTGTATTCTTTTCCTTGTCCAACCTTAGCATTGAAATCTCTCATTACTAGTGTAACCTCGTTTTTCTTGGTTGATTTTAGGACATGTTCTATCTGTTCATATAGTTCTTCTACTTCTGTGTCATCCTTGTCTGTAGTTGGAAAGTATACCTGTACGATGTTTATGTTAAATGGCTTTGCTTCCAGTTGAACCATTATGACTATCTGAATGAAGTATTACATTTTTGACTGAGGTTTTGACATCTCTGGTTACTATGATAGCTACCCCATTTCGATGTTGTTTGTCATTGTTACCTGCAAAGTATATGCAATGGTCAAGTACTATATAATACTTCGTACACACTTGCAACAATCTGCAGTACCGCAACACCGTCGCGTAACATCGTTGCGTACCATCACTTCGCAACACAACTGCGTACCGCAACATTTTCTTTGATCCGACGGCAGAAAACCGACAAGCGATGGGACGCTGTTGCGGGCTAATGTTGCGCGAGATTGTTACGTGACGGTGTTGCGGTACGGCAGATTGTTGCAAGTGTGTACGCAGTATTACATCCCGAGCTTGATTAATTCAGTAGTAGAATGTTGTTTGGAGTTTATTCTATCAAGTTTTATCAGTGAAGACTTTAATATTGCTCAAAAGAAGTAATAAATAGGCTTTCTGCGCATCGTTTATGAGACAAATGGATTTTTAGATGGGTTTTTAAAATATTTTTTTGCTATGAATAATATTTTAAGTACTTTTGAGCGATTTTACAAATTTTACGCTATTGAGTACAGTTTTTGATGAATCAATCTTGGCTTTAGAGTTTAATGAATTTAAATAATATTTTTTTGCATTTTTTTAAGGTATTTTTAACAAAAATTTCAATGAATAAATTGACTTTGACGCAGTTTTTGAAGAAATCTTTTATTGAGTAAATGGGATTTTGGTGCATATTTAATATTTTCTGCGCAATTTTATGCAATAATAATTTTTTTAATGTAAATTACACTTTATGTATAAGATTTTTGCGTTAATTAAAAAAAGAACTAAGTTTTTTAGAAATTTTTATATAATAAACATTTTTTTGCCTCCGAAAAACAGTTTTTCTGCTCGTATTTTAGATCGGAAAGTGCGGGAAAAACATATGCAGGGTCCTAGGGCGCTAAAATCCATTATAGCCCGCTAAAATTCATTATAGCCCGCTAAAAAGTTTGAAAAAAAAATCAAATTTATAAAAAAAAATGTTCAGCTTATAATGGGCAGACAAAAATATTCTTTTAAGCACCACGGTCAAGAAATCTTTTGCAGCACTTTGACGTCTGGAACATTACTTTTCTGTCCTTGATACTTAATATACTATTTTTTTTATCAATTTAATGCATTCATTGGGTTTCTTTTACAACTTTTAATGATATTTTTGCTATAGTGGTAAAGTGGAAATATTGTAGTGAACAACAATAATTTTCTTATATACTTACCGCAAAAACTTAACTTATTTATGCAAATCGTTTATTTGTTTTGCATTACATCATAGCATACAACGTATCCTCACATCCGACGACGTTATTCATGCATATTTTTTACACGAATTCTTCCAAACAATTGCCATTTCTACGCTTATTTGGGCGGCCTTGAATATTTGTCTAGACAACAGACTGCATGGCCCGGCTTCTTTGATTGATCATCGGCCAACCATGTGCCATGCTTTGTCATTAATCCTTCCCTCGAAATTTATCGATCCTATGCTATGGAAATGAGCTGTATTACACAGCATATATACTCTTTGCAAACAATTACCTACCGCACAACAATGCAAACATGTAGAATACGAAATAACAATTCAAGTTTATTGATCCAGCAAACAAAAAAACTTTTTAATTATTTTTTTTTTAATGCGAGGTTTGAACTTTTTAAATATTTTACTTTAAGTTTGTTGTTGTTAAAGTAGTTTTTAACAAATTTTCCATGAACTGTAGAGATAATCGAGCTTGTTTTGATCAATTTCTTAATTGTTTACTTCAATAATTAATTTTTTCAGAAATTTTACTGTGTATAATTAAATCAACAATCTATTACGTAATATTATGTGTCGGTTTATAAATATGTGCTGAAATTACACAGATATGCTGCCTTATGACCTTAAAATATTGCGATTCCATTAAAGTAAATCCATTTACCTTGACCTACTTAAGTTATCAATATATTTATATTTAGAATTTAACTACGTATGGGTGGATATCACATCCATTCAACGATTCTTTATTTTAAAATATTAATCAAGTCAATTTTGTATGCATTATCGGATATTTTATTAATGATCAATTTAAGAATTTGGAACTATTTTATCTTTCTGAATTTGATAGTGATTTACAGGTTAGGTTAATACAAATTTTTGACACTTTTTTTTTGGTACATCGTACATTTTTTGAAGTTTTATGTTATGCTGTTTTACTGAGTTAAGAAAAATTACAGGCCATAGTGTATTTATACATAAAAGTAATTATGATTTATCTAAATTGTTTCTTTGCACACTGATGAAGGGTGCATACCCTGAAACACTAGTCTATGTGTTTCATACTATGTGGAGATGTAATTTATATCAAACTATTTATTAAATTTGGGATATCCAAAACTGTAGTATTTTTTCTAAAACCTATTTGTAACAAGCCTACTACGCTCAGTTTTTACATGACTCGTAAATTATTCAATAAAAATAATATTCTGCAATAAGTTTTATGCAAATAATCTTTTATGATACTAATAATTAATTTGTAGGTAATTAAAACCTACTACTTTAATTACAACCATCATAGATTTATACACGGTTTATGTGATTAATGAATCATTATTATTTTTCTATACAAAATTCCATTAAATTTATGGTTATCAGAAGATCATTAAAGTCCCATTAAATTTGAATAGCAATTATTTTTTTGTACAGCAAAAAATATTCGCGATGGAACAGATTGTTTTGGTCGCTTATGCGATGATCCAATACTCAACCGGATGTCCTTGACAGAGCACGTCTTTAGTTCAAGTGCAAGGCTAACAGAAATGCATAATTGTAATGTTGCAGCTGGCCTTTGCTGGTGTAAATTTAACTGTTTTAACGGGTTTCTTATATATACTTGGGGGAAACCTTAAACTGGCACGACCAACAAGTCCATATTCACAAGGGGTCATTTATGTTTATTGTAGAAAGTATTTTAAGGATAATAAAAAATATTGGGAATTATTTTAAAAATTGTTGCAAACAGTTTGGTCTTATTAAATTATATTCTGAAATGCTAATGAATTCCCTTTCATTGTTTTAAATTATCACAGAGTTTCAGCGGTGGATCATCTCATGTATTTTAATGGCACAAAACAAACACTCTGCTGCAGCTCTTTAAGTACATATATTTGTGTTGCTATTGAATTGTAACCTATACACAAAGATTAATGGTACTAAATCGCTCAAAACACTCAAAATCGCTTTGAAGTCGAAGTAATATTTACTATAAATTTTGAACCAACAGCACTAATTCATAAGAAAAACAAAATTCAAGAACGAGAAACCAACTTGTAGACCTAACCTCGTGCGCGGTCTATGAGGGTGTAATTGACACATTTATAGATTTTACTGTTTAGCGTTTTTTAATTTAACGTGATATTTTTGTAGTCTTCTTATTCTTCTACTAGGTTTTCAGTCACATATTGTTCTTTTTCCAACTGTTCTCCTTCTTGCGACTTTTCCTTGCAGTAGATGGAATCTGCAACATTGTGGTGGTTGGCAGTCTTTAGTTTCGTTGCTGTCTTTAGTTTAAATGCGTACAAGGTTTAGGACTTTTTAGACTTAATAAAAAGAATTCTGACTTCAGTTTATGATTTTTTATTGAGCTGCATTTATTGCCGTACTTATTGAATCTTTGATTCTTACAGGACTATGTCCTAATAGGTTTGAAGGTGTAGAATTCTTTGAGAAGCTAGCATCTTGCAATATCTTGTTTTTGGGGTCAGTATGGACATCATGTCTTTGTTCTTGGTTGTCCACCATTTGTTTCTTGTTTTTTCTTCTTTTCTGAGTTGGTTTACTTAGCGTCTTTGCACTGCGGACATGATTGTTTTATTGTGCACTTCTGACGTCTTACTTCTTTAGCTGTTCTTCAACTACGTCTAAGAGTTTTTGCCAACGATTTGTCTTCAGCTTTTTTTAGTAAGCCATATTGTATGCCTCACATTCACTCAGCAGATCGAATGGAGTCTTTTCGTTCTCCAGACATCCGCGGCTATAAATGATTTTGTCCGGTTATCAGTCCTGTAAGCCTTTGTAGTTTGATTTGACTCATATGTTACATACGCTTTTGGTACTTTGTGATGGTTAGGAATAATCGTGCATGTATCATTCCTTGACAGTTTTTTCGTAGGTTGTTAAGTTTGCTTCCGATTATTTCTTTTTTGGTCTACTATAGAATTCCGAAAGCAGGTTTAGATTCAATGTCCCTGTTTTTTTTTTCTTTTTGGCTCTGGTCTTTTGGTATCCAAACCAGAGCTACTCTGTTATTTGTTGACAATGCTTTCAGACTGTTTATACAAGCTATAACATAATGGTTATCGGTTTGTTAGAGTTTAGTCCTGACTCGACCATGTTTTTGGCACACTAAAGATAGCAGCCACTTTTGGTTGGAATGCCGAATCAAGTTTACCCAAGGATAGCGTAATTTGCTTTTGCCGGTTTTTGCTTTTATATACCAGCTCCCGAGTCATATTGGTCTTTAGACCTATCTGTATATAAATACCCGAGAAATGTTTTTTGGATTATTACAGAGTGGATCATATTGAAGTCCCACATTTTAACTAATTACCGAATGAGCTTATGATCAGGTTGAACGGCGCGGTCGGTCCTGTAGAATGGTAAGATTTCAGTAGTCAATGCCGTGGTTGGGTTGGGGACAATGGGGCTATCATGGAGCCTTATTTCAAACACGCTGAGACTATGACTGCGATGCAGGGGGATATATTGACCGCGTTTGCAACAACCACTATCCTGTTTGCATATTCTGCCAAAAGTAAATTTCTGTACGGCCACTGTTAGTTAGCTTAATGCACACGTCATACAAAACAAACAGTTCTTTTTCAACGACAAGTTCTGGATGAGCGTACAAATACACCAAAGACCTTTTGACCGACCGACCGAGGCTATTTTACTCCTACCAATCATTGCTTAAGAATTGAGTCCAGCAGGTTGGGTAAGACGTAAAAATAACTGTTATTCGATCTTTACAGATTTTTGCAACGGTATTGTGTGGACTAACAACGAAACGTATTTCTATATTTCCGGTACAGTAACCAAGCACATTTTTTTAATGCTGGATTGCTCCCGATACCTCCACCAAGACCTCTTCACAGTCTAAAACACAACGTTTGGTGTGCTTTGTCCTCTGTGGGTGTTGTGGGGCCTTACTTCGCTGTTCTGTTACTTCCAACCGATACTGTGTTTGAAAATTTGTATGTAGACGATACAGATGTTCTGCTTTGAATAGTCCATACGACTAGTCGTTATTGCTTCACTTTACAAGAGATGTTGTCCGGTTGACTTATCTTCTTACGAGAATCTGTTGTCTATTTGCTCCTCTGGTTTGAGGTCTTGCGACTTTATCTTATGGAAGTATTTCTAGGCAGAGGTTTATGTTTTAAGTAGGTTCTATTTTCTGATTTTGAGATGTTTCTTTCTATTACTTAATGAAGCAGATATTGGGTATTGCTGAGGCTGGTTCTTTTTATGCTGATTTTTGTATGATGGTCAGTCCACAAGTTGACAGAGATAAGCATTTTTCTCTATTCTTCAGGATTTGACAGACTATAGACATGGGTTTAGGTTTCTACGATATGAGTTTAGTTCTCTTTTGATAGAAGACTCCAGAAATTGTTTTAGTGGGAGGACTAACGCTTCAGAAGCTGCTAGATAAATGGTTTTTGCGAAACTTTCTATTGTGGAATCGGAGGTGCTTGCTTGCAGAAGGCGAAGTTACTTTGTTTTTACTAAAACTCACTTTATCACCTTGGCCAAAAAATCTATTTTTGTTTGCGCAGTTTGAGTGCTTGTTATAAAACACACTCTAACTCACTTCATCGCAGTTTCAAGCAAGCATTGAGACTTTATTTCAGACCTTGGCTGACAACACGAAGCAGCAACAATAACGATTTTTGCTGGTTTGTTGACATTTTTATTATGTTTGTTACGACTTTGGTAGCATCTTCTGCACGGTTTTTTAATCGGATTACTATATTGGGAACTCATGCTCTGGGAGTATTATAATTGGCAATGCAAACATCTTGCTTGGCCTCAACTTCATGTATTTTACCATTAAGAATACTTTACTACAGAGGACTGCCGGATTCTTATGATTTACTTTTTGATTGATTGACGTAGCTCCGGGTACAGAACATTAGGGTCAGCTGGTCAAGTGTTGTGACTAACCAATAAGATTTCTATAACTTTTCTCGTCACAAGTGGTACACAGTACGTGTCTTCTAGTATGTAAAGTGTTTTTGCTTTGCAATTAGTATCTCACGCATTGTTTTTAGTAACGAGAAGAAAAAAAAAACTAGAGTTGGTGTTGCTGGTAACGTCGTCTTAAGGTTATTCGTGATGCCTAATATTTGGCGTGGCCAAGCCTTATCACAGTGCGATGACCGTTTATGTTGAGCCATCTGTTGACAAGCTTCTCCAATTGTGTTACGACCTTTATGGCATTCTTTGCACAATTTTTATGAGCATTTTGTGTAATCTTGGACAGTATCTTCAATTGTGTTACGACTTTTGTGGCATTTTTTTAACCAGTTCTATGAGCATCTTAACCTTTCAATCTGGTTACTATATCAAGAACGCAGCTCTTTCTGGGAGCATGATAATGGGCAATCTCAGACATTTTGCTTGGTCACAGCTACTCGGGTTCTACCACTAGGATCTAACTTAGCGACACGTTTTGCATGGTCACAGCTGTATGGACTCGTATCCGTAGTCTCACACACCGTCTCTGGTAGCGGCACGACCATTCTAAGACGTCTTCTCTTAAGAAGGCTATAATACTACTTTAACAGAAGTAGGTCTTGCTAAATGCTGGCTGGTAACGCCATGTGATGTTGTATATTGGACATTTGGACATGACCAAACGTCATCACAGTACTCAATCATGTCATCTGACGGCTTTTGCTGAACCATTTCCGACAGCCCCTCCAATTGTATTACGATCTTTGCACTAGCTCTATGAGCATCTCGGCTCTTCAATCGGGTTACCATATTAATAACGCAGCTCTTTTTGGGAGCCTGGTAATGGGCAATCTCGGACACCTTGTTTGGTCACTGCTACACGAGTTTTACTAGTAGGGTCTTGCGTACCGTTTCCGATAGCGACTCGTTTTTTTTTCTAGCAATGATGTACTTTGCATGGTCACAACTACATGGACTCGTATCAGTAGTCTCACACATCGTCTCTAGGTAGCGACACGACTACTATGAAGACGTCATTACTTAAGAATGCCATAATGCCACTTGTGCACTTGAACAGGAATGGGTTTTACTATTTGTTGGCTGGTAACGCAGTCTTGGGTTACTTGTGATGCCGTATATTGGGCATAACCAAACATCACGCTGAACCAATTGTGTTACGATCTATGTAGCATTCTTTGATGGGCAATTCCGGAAACCTCGTTTGGTTACAGCTACACGAGTTCTACTACTACTACTACTACTACTACTACTACTACTACTACTAGTACTACTAGGGTCTTGCACACCGATTCTAGTAGCTACTCGCCCTTCTTTGGAGTTTAAGTGAAATTGTTTCTGAGGGGGTTTTTCTCAATATTTTGCGGTGAGGTTGAAAAGTCTACCTTCTACGAGTGGGTACTGCTAAACACTGGCAACGCTCGTGATGCCGAATATTGGGTGTGATTAAACATTACAGCGTGTCACCGGCATTGTACCTTGAGTACGTGTGTCCACGGCGGTGGAGCTGAGGAGCTCGGTTAGAGAAGGTGGTAAAAGTGTTATGTGTAGTTTGTGCTCAATCAATGCTGATCCAAGCATATGAGCAGTTCAGGGTCAGGGCCGTGAGGTGGATGTAGCGGCGCTTGTGCAAAGATGCGAGGATTGGTGTGTTTGACACGCTGATCCGTATTTTTTTATGCGAACGTCGGTGTAGTATCAATGGTCAAGTAGAGTCTTCTTGCGGGACTTGTAGTGCATTTTTGGTGAGAGGTAGTTTATTGGATGTAGTACTAGTCTTTTGGGGTGTTGTCTCTTATCACTGCTAGGATTCGACTAAGGATTTTTTTTAGGTTAGGGAGAAGAATCTTTAAAAACCGTACAGTTGGATTTTCTCTAGTTTGGCCAAATAGACTAAACTTTTCTCCTTCTCTTGGGTATACCCGGAAGTACGAACCTTATTTAGGTTAAAACTTTTTGTTTACGAGATTTTTATGGAGAGTAGTTTAGGAGAAAGAGTTAGAATTTGGCTTATATGCTGGTGTTGTAGAAGGAATGGCTGGAAGTTAACTGCATTGGAGTGGTTGCTTGTATGTGTATCTGTAGAGTATAATAGATGGTCTCGAGTCAAGTCGGTTACTGGTCTCAATGCTCGATGCTGCTCTAATGAAGACAGTACTCGGAATTTGTCGACTTGTCATTGGAAATTGCTACACAATCGAGCATAACACAAAAATCTACACTGAGTCTAACCCCGGACATCACACTACAGTATGGGATCTCTTAAAGATTTATTGCAGCTAGGGAACTTTTTTTATTAGGTCACGTGGCGTTCACATAAACAAATACACAAAACAAAACTTTCACCGGGTTACGTTTATTAACACACTCCGGACCTTCTGCCATTGACAAGGGTCGTGCCATTGAGATTGAGTTTATTGACGTACCTGCGTTTGAAGAGGAACCTTAATTTGTCATTTCTCCCAGAGTAGCTAGAGTTTTTAAGATTGTGGATCTTGTATGGCGTATTTTCTTCTGAGAAAGACTTTGTAGGTTAAGCTTCTGTCAGCTCAAGTTTGTGGCTGGGTGCAGTGTGGGCAATGAGTGTATTGGTTGCTAACTATGGACCAACTTGGTAGCGCCTTTGAGGTGGATATTATTGACATATCTGCGTTTGAGAGGGAACCGTATTCCGTCATTTCTCAGAGTAGCTGAAATTTTCAAGATTGTGGAACTTGTATGGCGTATCTTCTTCTGGGAAATTGTGAAAGACTATTGTTGGTCGAGCTTCTGTTACTCCAAGCAGGGTACAGTGCGGGCAATGAGTGTATCGGTTGCTAGTCCAGGATCAACTTTCTATTTTGGCGCATCTTGAAGTTTTGCGTTGGTGAAGCTTCTCTGATTAATTTATGTTCTACTTGTTATTATGGATGCTTGTCAAATACAATTACTTTGTCTTGTTAGAAATGTGTACTGTTATACTACAGATTGTCGGATATAGCAATGTCAATTCTTTCTGTGACTTCTCTTGGTAGCACACATGTTTTGATTAGTAACAATTGTTTTTGGTGCTAGACTTTGGGATATCTTCAAAAAATCTTATTTGTTTGATGGATTGTATTTAGGAAAAGTTTTGGGCACTAGATTTTGATTGGTTCGTCAACTATATCAAGAATATATCTGGAGTTAATAATATTAAGTCTTCTTACTACAATTTATCAGAGAAGAAAGGTAACACAATTTACGATTATCTAGCTTCTTCTTCTCATGATACAAAATGCCCTCTTCGATTGCTGCATACGATACAATACGATTTATAAATAAAAAGCCTTTTTTGTTATATTTTAACATAACATTCCTTATTTTTTTTTCTCCTGGGATTTTCTTTTGGGTACGGTCCTGCATTGAGATATCCTAAATTTCCCAATGCTAAGTT
This sequence comes from Tachinus rufipes, assembly GCA_963932245.1. NCBI lineage: Eukaryota > Metazoa > Arthropoda > Insecta > Coleoptera > Staphylinidae > Tachinus > Tachinus rufipes. The sequence goes on from OZ010743.1 coordinate 107,454,019, forward strand.
GAGGAAGCTAGAAAATGTTTTGCAACACGTAGCTTAGACCACTTATAGACATGCCTTTGGCTAACGTTTTCAAGCCAACATGATCGGTGCGTGTGACGTCAGTTGTGGGCAATATAAAGAGACTTGGCGTTAAACGTTTGAATAAAAACGCATTTTATGCATTTAATCTATCAAAATGTCAATAAATACATTATTTGTTTCACATAAATATTGAATTTTGTATTATTTGGTAGTTGACAATGTATGCTCACAATTAGCGCGTGACGTCAGTCGTGGACATAGAACGTTGTTATGTTGGCTTCACTATCCAACGAGCAAAAAATAGCATATGGCGCGTCTATAAGTGTATATGGTCTAAGGCACATAGTGATGACCTACCAGTCAAGTGCTCTATAAATAAAAATGTTCTCCTGGACAGAACGGTAAAGCGAACGACCAATTGCATTCGAGCTGTTTAAATACTGATCACGCGTTATCGTTTGTATACATGTCGTTTAGCTCTGGATTATATCGAGTTAGTATACTATCAAGGTGCTCACCACGTTAACTATCTTATTCGAGCAAGTACGCATATCTGTAACTAACTAATATGCATGCGGTCGAAAATGTATTATGATGCGGTGTTGATAATCTGTCAATATGAGATAAATATTATATTAATTGAACATGTAATTGCAATATACACATATTGCGCATTTATTAATATGAAAACAACTTCTGATCGAAGTACGCTTCATGCAAAACCACTAATTCGTGTTCTCCCATATTCAACTATCAATACCGTGCTAATGCGATACATATAGTTGCACGCACTAATATATAAAATTGTATTGTACAAGTAAATAATGCGCATAAATAGCATTTAATTCGCTTAACGAAAACAGTGACTAATACTTCATAATATAATTAATAGAATAGATAATAATACAAAAGTGTATTGTTTTAATTGTAAATTTTATTATTTATAGGTGTCTATGATGTCTGGGGGTGGTGTAACTGGCGAGGTCGTTTCTAGCGACGTGTCACATATAAAGAAAGAGTTTGTTGACGCTTTTGTTGAATGTTCACCATCAAATAGTGATATGTACTCTCCAACGACGACAGTAATGCACGAATCTAAGGTAAAGGATTTTGTCGAGCTTTTATTTATTTATTTTTTACATAAACGATGATTAATTGTTAGGGTAAAATCACTGTTGTTTACAAATTTAGATTAATTGAGTCAGAATGTAAATGCATGCTATCACCATACATAATTTTGTTGAATATTAATTAACACTAACCAGACATCATGCACCAAATGTTTATTTAGCGGCACGTAAATATTACAGTTTATTTCATTAATTTGATAAGATTGTTTTGGTACTAATTCAAATTATGTTTACATATAGTATATTGCATGGACACTAATTATTAATAGAATGATGAACTTTGATTTTAACATTCAGGTAAGTGGAATTTTCCTTCATTTCTCAAAAGTTAATTAACTTGTATGTTGGAAACTTTGCCTGATATAATGAAACGTTTAGTTGAAGTGGAATGTTAATACTTTGAAATGTTTCTTGCAGTTCCTACGGTTACCTCTACTATAAGTTTGAAGTTAATAACTGTAGATTCTTGAGAAGTTTTAATTTTAAAATTTATGCTAAAATATAAGATTGAAACTATATTTGTTACCTAAATAGTAAAATTAACAGGAAAATAATACAGGGTGCTTCAGAAGTAGAGCTTATCGAATCGAAATATTTTTTTAATATTTGCTCATCTTTATCAATTCATAACTTCAAAAATTATTGAGTACGTGTTTCCGGCATTAATTGAAGGTTCTTATGGAGATTCGTTGACTTTTTGTGTCTTTATTTGTCAAATGCACAGCAGCTACATGAAGACGGATAAGTACAGGGAGTTTATAAATAAATGGGATTATGTAATCACTTTAAATATGCCGCCTTTTTAAAATTGTCCACTATACTACATATGTTTTCATGTTTGCTTGACAGCTGTCAAAGTTGATCTGTCAAAACAAATAGTTTAGTGAACAATTTAAAAAAAGCGGCACATTTAAAGTGATTACATAATCCCATTCATTTATAAACTCCCTGTATAAGGTATATGTTCACAAAAATATATCCGAGAATTTAGGAGGCCATGGTATTGATCCGTTGGGGTAACGACTGGTTTTAAGTATAATTTTTTTTCTTGCAAAAAGAAATCTGAAGGGTTTAGACGATGAGAACGTATTGGCTTTTTTTTTGTATTAACTAATTCTGGCTAATGGGCCCGTGCTTCACCGTATTGGTCCTAGTTCAGAAACAGAAAAGTTGTTTTATTACATTTTTTGGGACCATTTATGATGTAGCCTTATAGCCCAAATTTTTCTATACTATTTTTTTGAAACCATATTTTGCAGTGTTATGTGGATCGCTATGCTATGCTTTAGTATCCAGCCAGGCTGAATGGAATCAGATATGGCCGGTCAGTATTAGGGTTGGGCATTTGCAACTTTGGACATTAATCAGTATATGTTCTATCGCAGTCTTTTCATACTTATATCTTCAGGTTCTGGAAGCAATTTCTCTTTTCATTGCTTTGTGTACGTTAGCGCTGTCGAAATTTAATTTTTGTGGTTACTATCTCTACTTTTGCTCAAATATTACGATTTGTTCATATTTATTTTTATGCCTAACCATCATTGAGGTATAAGTGATAGTTAAAGTCATTGGCCTGGATTTTGGGTGGAGAGTGAATCAAATTTTACTGCAGTTAGGCCTCAATTGGCTTTCTGTCTTCCTCCAGTGGTAACCTCACTCCGTAGCCTTGATGCACGACCAACCTATATGGTTGATGTATGTCATGACACTGCTTGGAGGGGTTGCTTTTATGCTGCCCATGTGTCGAGCCAGCTTTTCACCAATATCGACTCTTGCGTTGGAGATGTGCATAATACATGTTGGTTCGTCTCATCATCAATTTTGTATTCTCTACATGTTCCGTTATTTTCAATTCCCAACGTATGCATGTGTTTCCTATGTTGACAATTTGCAGATTGTTTCTAAAGAGTTGTAGATAATAGTTGCCTATCTTTAGATTTGAGGTATTAATTGCCTCTTTTGCCTGTCTACATTATGGTGTATTGTACCATCGTACTTTCAGTGCGTGGTACGGTTTGCTTTTAATGGAGTGGTTAGGCTTTTGCTTTTTATGGTTTAGGTCCACACATTTTGGTGTAGTGATTGATTCTTTGCGCGCCAGCCTATAAGCCTTAGAATTGTAGTTTTCTTTCACCCAGCACAGCTCATTAGTCGTTATCTTATTGCAACTTTCATCTCATCATTTGACAACTGTATTTTGGGGTTGCCTCAAGTTTTATCCACTTGTGCAAGCAGGGTTTTCCTAAACAATTGCTTTTCCTAATTTTTATTAATAGTTTTTTTAGGTTAAAGTGACAAAAATCTAATCGTGACTTATCTGTGAAGTGTACTGGTCTCCACTGTCGAAGTTGCTATGCTACATGTTTACGAGCAAAATGTTAAGGATACCTTTGTGGTATGGAGTTAAAACAGGATTTTGCACAGGTCTTCTTTGTCTCAGATTGGCTTTGCTCAGTCTATTCCTAACGGTTTGGTTGTTCTGAGCCTGATTTGAAGATCTTTGTCTGTAGATGTGCATGAACTCAAGGAGGATTCAAATAAAAACCGGTCTTGAATTTGGTTTGTTTTTCTTAAGACCTTGTCCAATGCGTCTTTAATATCTTCCGGTTTCTAGGTATCGATTTCACACATGACAGAAGGGCACGTCAATACGAATGACTACTACCTCATTTTGATGGTGTCAAACTTAACCATTTATGTGAAGAGTAAAATGATGTTTCTTTGCTCCGCGGTTTATACATATTGGCTCCGAACTGTTCGTCAATTTCATAGTGGCGTGGTTGTATGAGTTGCCTGTACTGCTGATCTATTCTACAGTTGTCCATTGCTTTCTCTGCCGCTCATAACTACTGTATCAAGCGCTTTTTTATCATTTTATTGATAAAAGCTATTTGAAGGGGGATATGGTATTCTTCTTTCTCAGTTAAGAGTTTTCATTCTAAGAAGGTGGTCTGCCGTGGTTTATCTTTTGTGTTTGTTGGTGAGTTTGTTTGTGATTATCTTTATGAGTAGCTCATATAAATGGGATAAGAGTGAAACGGTATAGACCCAGTTTTGTAGATTTTACTTATCGTCCTTTTTGTGTAGTTGTATGGTGTTTGCTTCATTTTAGTTGTCTCTTGGCAGGCCTTGGTTTAATATGCTATTTAGTTTTCTGAAGAATGACGTCTTCTTCTTTTTTTTTTGGCTGCTTTATTGTTTTTTATTGCGGTAAGTGCTATATACCCATGGCAGATCTTCTCAGTTAATGTTTTTAATTTTTTTGCTTAGAATTTGCTTGGTTTTTTTGCAAAGATTCATATTAGAATTATTTTGTTACTTTGACTATTCCTGATTTGTCTCTTACTTTATTGCGTTTTACATCTTTTAGCGCAATTATTTGCGTTCTTCCTAAACTTGGTCTTTAGCTTTTCACTTTATTCTTGTTTTTGATCATCTTTATCTTCGAGTTTTCTTTTAACATTTTTTTTTTAACTAATCTTTGTAGTACGACTGTTTTTTGGTTCTAGCTTTTAGCTTTCATTGTTTGGATCAGATATTTGGTGATCTTCTAGCTAATAAGCGTTTTGACCACACTGTTCAGTCAGGATTTGTATGATATTTTTTTTACTTTGAGCGCAATTCAATAGTTTACTTAACTTAAAGAAGAATTTCAACTATTATGATATTGTTTTTAAATCTACATTGGTAATCTGACAAACTATTTCACTTGGATCAATTTTGTTAGGTTTGTTTATCCTTCTTTCATAAAGAAAGGAAGAAAAGGCGGGATATTTTTAGAGATATACTTTGTCTGGGTCTAGTGCTTTAGAGGGAAATACTAATAATTTTGTTGGGCATTATTCAAACTTAAATGTGGTTTAACATAGCTTTGCGTTTGCTTTCGACTTTGCAACTTTGTAGCACTATAATAATTATACTTGTACATATTTCTTCTTTAAAGTATTTTATTATGATTTTACCTTACAAGTTTATCTGCTTCTTGGCGTGGTTTTTGCGGTTTGAGACTGCCTTGGTTAATGGCTTTTTAATGGTGTTTGTTCAGGCATGAGAGTGAGGTCTGTTCAATAGCTTAATTGATACGTTTGGTGAAACATAGTAGGAAACGACATCTTTATGATCACTGAAGCTATGTATTTTTGAGCTTAACATAGAAACTAGTAATTTTTTATCATTGTTTTTTAAACAGTTGATATATTTTTTCTAGTGATGCCCTAACTTTTCAACTCGTCCAAGGTTGCAATGATATTCTTTTTTAATAAACTTCCGAGCTAAAATTTAAGCTTAGGAAACAGAAAATAATAGCTGGTGCCCAGATCTATTGAATGTGCTGAGTGGTCAATTAATTCAAACTGCAATTTGTGATGTGCATACTAAACTTTTTCTACGATTAAAACTTTTAATGTTTTAAAAAGTGAGTAACTGCACTTTACTCTTGACAACGACAATTATAAGCGAAAACTCAATCTATGCAAATTGCCTATAAACTGCATAAAAACTAGACTGTTTTGTTGAATGAACAAGATCGATTAGAAAGGATGCAACACTGAAATGTGTTTGCACTTCAGTATTGAGTCGTTGAACTTTTAGTCTAGTTTATACGCAGTCTATGGGCACTATAAAACTATATTACAGCTTGCCAAGGTGTTACTAAATCGGCATTTAGAGCATTATTTGGGCATATGTAATATGGCGTCTTAGTTATAAAAGTAGAAAAATTGGATCATTTTAATCAGAAAGGAACTAAAGAAAGTTCTAAATTCAAATAAGTTGAAAAATTCTACATCATAAAATTTTAATTGTTTATAATTATTAAAAAAAAGGTGTTACGCCTATGGTGAGCATGTTTTATATTTGGCAATAGTGTACACTTGGTTGCCTACATTCTTGCTCTTTACAATAATTATTTTCGAATTTAATTAATATAATAGATGAATAATATATTTTTTTTAATTTTTAGGATTTCAATGAAACGACGAACCACTACGATGGCGAAATGAAGTCTCCAGAAAGTCCAGAACGTCAGTATTGTTCATCAACCACACAACCTCATAATGACTCAGGGATAAATAATATGGAAGTAAGTAAATATTGGTAAAACCTTGATAATTTTAGCAATCGAATCTTAAGGCCCGTACAGACTAAATTTGAAAGTTGTTAGCAAAATGTTTACTAACTTACTAAGTTTGTACTATTGTACTACTATAGCTCATTATGCATTAGAATGTTTGTTCCGAAGTTTACTGCATTACGAAATTGTATACGACCAGAACAATTGCGCTGTAAATATTAACACAGGAGTGTTATTTTTTTTTTTTTTTTTTTAATTAAGGATTTCAGTACTACTATAGTAATCCCAGTGCATGGAATGTGTGAATTGTAGGCGCGATGCTAAAACGGGCGAAGGCATGAGTGCAACTGAGCAAACAATATTTTTGTGTATATTAAGTTGGAATTACTGTAACCGCTTTTAAATTCGACTACTAATGTGATTTTATTATTGGCGATCGGAGCTAAAGAATATGCCTTCAGGCGGGCGGTGGGTAATCCCAATAAGGGACACTTTTAAGATTTTGATTAGCGGCAGATTGTGAACAACATACGAAACTCTCATAAGCAAATTACAATATTATTTATTGTGAGTTTTTTTGTTGACGAATCTCTCGCCAAATAACGTATTCCATAACTGATTCCGAATAAAAACGTGTGGCGTGGATGTTGAGATTGTACTCATTACGTATATCACAATAATCATAATCAGCCTATTGTCCTGCTTAAGGGTACTGTGTACGTACTATACGTTTTTGCACGTATATGACGATAACGTCTTCATTCGCATTAAAAGAGAATCATTTAGCAGAAATATCGTAGTCAATATGCGTGCGGTATAAGTACTTGAAGATTCCCGATAAGGAGATTACTTGAGAGATCAGTGTTTTCCACAACTTTTCAACTTCTAGAGATACAGGATCAACTTCATTGCGGTTGTGGGAGGTGATGGAATGTTTGCACCTCTTCAGAATGAAAGAAGAACAGAACAGAAAAATAATTTTCAATTAATCTTGGACGACATGCCCTAAAATAAGAGTAAACACATGTTTCCAATTAGATGGAGCTCACTCTGCCAGTTCAGCGATGGTTGCACGACAATTTTTCGGGAAAATGTATCGGTCGCGGTTGAGACTGCCTCCACATATGACTTTTGTATGAGGTATGATAAAGCTGCTTTGAAAGGATTTTTCAAGCAGCCTGAGAGATCATACCAGCGGAATGTCGTGCAATTGCTTAATCTTTTGTCTGTAGGTGTTAGGTAGTTATTGCGAGCAGTTCTTGTGAATTTTTAAATCGCCGTTTTGTAATAAATGTAATAACACCAACGATACGCATTTTTTTGGAAATGAATTTATAGACAAAAAGTCTTATTTTAACCTAAAAAATCTACTTTGAACGTTTGGCAGTTTAACTATGGATCACCCTGTATATATTTTATTATTTATGATTATTTTTACCAAAATAAAACAATTAATTTAATTATTTTTCTAACTTGTTTCTAGGATGAGATGAAAGAAGAAGATTCTCCAAGGAGGTTGTGTTTGGTATGTGGCGATGTAGCATCAGGTTTTCATTATGGCGTTGCATCATGTGAGGCATGCAAGGCATTTTTTAAACGTACAATTCAAGGTGACTATATAATAATAATTTAAAATTAAATTACCTGTAATTAATTTATTATTTTATCACCTTAGGCAATATTGAATACACATGTCCAGCAACAGGTGAATGTGAAATAAATAAAAGAAGACGGAAAGCATGTCAAGCGTGCAGATTTAGGAAATGTTTAAGATCGGGAATGTTAAAAGAAGGTGTCAGATTGGATAGGGTTAGAGGTGGACGACAGAAGTATAGACGGAATCCTGATAGTCCGTATCAAGTACAAGTGGTCTCGGCACAGAGACCTATGTTAGCTTTAGAAGGTAAACATTTGTAAATGGTTAATGTTCTATATAAATTATCAATTAATTAAATCCTTATTGGTATTAATTAATTGGCAATTTGTTTTTTTTAGATATAAAAATGTTGGAAGCTTTAGTAGCATGCGAACCTGATATATTAGATATAAATACGGCATTAGAAAATACAAAACATAGATCTCTATCAATATTGAGTGATTTGTATGATAGGGAGTTGGTGGGTATTATTGGCTGGGCCAAACAGATACCTGGTTTCACAGATCTCTCATTAAACGATCAGATGCGTTTATTGCAAAGTACTTGGGCTGAAATCCTGACACTTACATTGGCCTATAGGAGTTTACCGTTATTGAGTTTAGGTAGACTCAAATTTGCTTCGGATTTCACAATGGATGAGAAACAATCGAGAGAGTGCGGAGCTTTTGAACTATATCAAACGGTGAGTTAAATATTGTATGATATATTAGTATTTACTTATTATGGTTTATTATTTTAGTGTTGCCATGTTGTTGAAAGATTAGATAGTTTAGCAATATTAAAAGAAGAATACTACCTCTTAAAAGCCCTTGTATTGGCTAACTCGGATGTCAGGTTAGAGGAATATCAATCACTGAGGAAGTTTAGGGATTCTATTCTAACTGCCTTATCGGATACGATTGGGATATTAAGGTAATATTTTGAATATAATGTTTATTTATTATTGATCTGCTATCGGTGACTTATGAACAAATATAGATTAGCTATCAAAAGTGATGTTTAACTGTGCGAAATACGTTGTTTACCTGTCAAAAATAATGATTACCTGTCACGAAATTGGTTAGTTTTTAAAAATAAAGGGGTTCAGGTGGAAAATGGCTGTACTGTACATTTCGTGTGTGCTAAAATGTCTTGCATGGACCAAGTTAAGGTGGCTTTACTATAAAATTTCTAACTTTAGGTTAACTGATAAAATGTTTGATTATGAATTAAATTAAGTTCACTGATTTTGTGAGTGCTTGCAAAACATAAATATTTATGATTTGATATAAAATATTCTTAATATGACTCAACTTAATAACATATCTTATTTTTCAGACCGACAGGGGCTTTCAATCAAGTACAACAGTTACTGCTATGTATGCCAGCATTGAGGCAGACTGATCAAATAGTCAGAAGGTTTTGGTCAGATGTTCACCAACAGGATTTGGTACCAATGAATAAACTCTTCCTTGAAATGCTGGAAGCATACTGTCGGTAGCCTACCAAATACAACAAAAATAAAAACAAAAATAAAGAAAAAATAAATTGCCTTGGCTAACCGAAAAATTAAAATAAGATTCTGCACCATATTGTCAATTCAAAAGTACAGACACCTATGTTAGGATGTAAGTTTTAAATTTTTACATGAAGTTATACTTTATAGATTTTATTTATACAAAAAAATACAATTATTGTAAATACTTGGTGCCTATATTTTTGAATATTGATAATAAGGGTTTTCACAAGCTAGTGTTTTAATTAAATTAATTTAATTTAATTTTCGGAAGTGTAAGAGTTCATAAGTTAACTTAGAACTCCCAGTGATAGATAGCATAGGTTCCAATTCATTTTACACAATGCGATTCTGATGTATATGTATATATATATATATATATATATATCTTCAATTCAATTATTAGGAATTGCTTTTTTCCTTTTTATTATTTTAACTCTAGATGAAATAAACAATAATGTTTAGTAGGATTTTTTTCTTTCTTAAAAGAACTTTATACAATTTATGCACTTTGTTGATCTTTATACCTCATGTTTAATTTTTCGTATATATGGTTGTTGATGGATGCCTTTCATTTTTTTGCTTATTATTTTCTTTAGTGTTTAAAAAATAAAACAAGAAACTAAATGTGATCATAGGCAGGTGTTACACATACTTGCTTTAATTATTTTATTTGCCATTTATATAAGAAAATTTAATTTCATTTAATTGTGTATAGATAATTAATTAATTAAAAGAAGAAAACAATTAACATAGAGCACAATGTATGTACTTATATAAATATATTTAATATACCATTCAGGTTTTATATTTTAAGACATGTATTGATTTATATGTTTGTTATTACAATTAAATATAAATGCAGTGGAAACAAAATCGAATGCTGTTTATGAAAATTAAAAAATTATTATTGTTATATATATTTTTTAGTTTAATTGATGGTTTATTGAGTTTTATTCATTTTTTTTTTGTTATTGCAGCCGATGGAATTATTTCACTTAATCAGTGCCATTATAAAATACACACTATTTATTTGTTGTGAAATTTTTCTGCAAAAGTTTTGTGTACTAACAGTTCTCAGATCGTACCTCTGTATTCTTATTTTAATAAAAATTTTGATATTTCAGGATGTATGACAGTTTTGAATACTTAATGTGAATTAATTTTATTATTTGATTGTTTCTTAGGTGCTACTGGCGTGAAATTATTTAGAATAAATGTAAAATCTGGAATGCTAGTTACGACTAGAGATGGTAGGTAATTGATTTTAAATTTAAATACTTCATCAATTTGTTTACTAGAAATATTGTTGAGGAGCATACGGCCGAACGAATTAAAATGTATTTTTTTAAACAAAAAACTAAATTCAGTTATTCAATATTTTCTTTTTTAATTCTATGAAACTTTGATATTAACCATTTTTTTAACTGGATATCAGGAATTCGGGAAAAACAAAATTAAGTTTTTATAATTAATCAATTTTTTTAATTTATATTATACAAGCTGTGTAATAATGCTCTGTAATATTATTATTCGTCGCATCATATGTAGGTGTCTTTAGAGATGGAAAATACAAGGGTGGAAGGACCCCAAGAACGTCAATATTAAAATAAATTCAAAACCAAAACGTCGATACTTTTACATACATAAGGCTTATGGTTTTTCCTTTGTTCGACTTGTTAAGCTAAAACAGCCATGATTTCTACAAGTTTGCTTTCTTTTTCGTCAATGGCTTGGGCTCAGTGATCTCCAAAAATACAGTAAGTGTCCTGGTTTGTAGGTTCTAAGAAGTATTTCGAGATAAGTAAGAGGCCCTTCTGCAAGTTCTTTTGCGTTTGTCTACTCTTCCGTTGTTCTGTCAATTGAGGTGAGGTGGGTAGGGCACTCCAAAACATGAGTTTGAATGGATAGTTTAAACTGGTGTTCTCGCCTACCCGCCCAAGTGTTAGTTATCAAGGAATTGGAAGTTTCTCCTTCCTGCAAACGTTAGAAGTACTTATTCTAAGAGGATGTGGTGATACCAACCTTTGATGACCGTGGATTACTACAGGCGGCGCTGCCTACTATGGTGCCCTCTTGCAAATTACAAATATGTTGCTCCCATATTTTTAGATGTTAAAATACATAAATATTACTAAAAAATTGTATATGCACTCAATTTGTTTCAATAAAGAAAACGGATTGTCGACATTACATATATCTCTCAGAGAAAAAAGGAGAATAGCTGACTTTATCTCATGCGTTGCTGGTTTTCTCCAAAGTTGGTGAAGATTGACGGAACAATTTTTATAGATATAAATTTTTATGCAAGAGTTCTCTTACAGTAGTAAAACTTGTATGTAGTTTATGTTTTTAATGCAAAGTTGTGCGGGGCTTTAGGGAATTTTGTCTTGAAGTATGAAGCGGCTGTTAGCCTCTAGGGTATCATAAAGTTTTTGCAAAAATAGTTCAAGGTTAAAAATTAAATGGTCCATTGCGACCGAAATATTTTCCATTGATATAAATATTAAATTTTTCTCTCCAACGGTCCGTGGAGTTCTGGAACTAAAGCAGACATCACATAGACAACACACAAAGCCACATCAGACTGGATTCACGGTCTCGTACCATCTTGAATCACAATCCCAATATGACGTCAATTTATACTTGCACACCTCGCGACGTCGTGCAACGGAAAACTAATCTGTTCTTTAATTAGAACCGCACTCTGGGTGAGTACTAATTGGATATTGCCATCACCTCTTTGACATAGAGACTTTTAAAGCTTGCAGAGAAGAGCAACTTTCAATTCTTCACAAACGTTTTATGACAGCTCAGGAACATTTTGTGACGTTTTTGATATATCAAAAACATATGACGTTTATGACAGCTTACGGACTTATTATGATGCTTATGGCATCACACAATCATTTTATGGTGGCTTGGAAACATTTTATGACGTTTATTATTATTTGATAGCTCAGAAATAGTTTAGGACGTTTATAACAGTTCAACAACATTTTAAGACGTTTATGATATCTCATAAACATATTATAACGTTTATGGCAGTTTACAAATATTTTATGACGCTTATGACAGCTCGCAAACATTTTATAAAATTAATGACATCTCACAAAACATTTTATGACAATTATGACATTTTAAAAAGATTTTATGATAGTTCAGCAACATTTCGACAGTTTGTTATCAATAAATTGGATTTTTTTCTTTGCAAGTGTTAGAAGTTCTTTAGTCAGAGGAGGAAAAGATGATATTCAATCTTTTGATAACCAACACTTGGGCGAGTGAGTGGGTTACTCAAGATAATGATTATCATTGAGTAGTTTACACTGTAGTGCTCATCCACCCACCGGGAGTGTTTGTTATCAAAGAATTGAAACTTTTTCTTTTTGCAAGTGTTAGAAGTGTTTTAATCAGAGTTTTCTCTGAGGTGATATGTAATCTCTTGATGACCAACACTTGGCGGGTGTTTGGGTCATTCTAGATTATGATTAATAGCGAGTAATTTCCCGAGTGTTTGTTATCAACAAATCTGAAATTTCTGTTCTCTGCGAGTGTTAGAAGTCATTTAGTTAGAGAAGGAAAAGGTGATATTCAATCTCTTGATGACCAACACTTGGCTGGGTTACTCCAGATTATGTGAGTGTTTGTTGTTAAATTGTCGTCTATCAGAAGCCACAATATCAGTTGAATCTTCATTCTTAAAGTTTTTTTAAACAAGTACAGTTTGCAAAACATTTTTACTAAAACCACTGCCATTGGTAATACTCTGGCATACATTTCAACAACAAACGCTATCGTTGCACGAAGCAAATTTGAAAGTTTTTATGAGAGTTAAGTGCGCGCAAATATTAATTGGTTATTAGAATGGACTTCTGCTTTTTCTTGGTTAGTAATGATGAATTGTATACATTTGAAGTTGCATTGGTGTATTACAATAAAAACTTCCGATAGAGAAGTATATAATTCCCAGCTAGAATATCTGAAATGATTGCTTTATTACGGTTGAATTGTTTAATTTGCAAGCGACTACATTCAATCAAAATGTTACGATTTAAAATTGATGATGTAGGTTTCTATAAGATTTCTTATTTGGTGGTACTTATTGTAATTAAAACTGGAAAAGCTTTTTTTGTCATCAAACCTTCTTCTCCCTTTTTTCCCCACCAACATTTTGTGCTACATTGAATGTATTAAGAAATTACATTTTGAAGTTAAAATACAGATTTTAGAAAAATCAAAATGAAAGCTTTTAAATCATTGGCCACTTGTACCAAATTGATTAAGATATTTTGAAACCTATACAAACAAAACTTAAGCTCTCTAGAAGCTCCAGAAGTCTTCATTTTTAATGAGATGTAGATTAACATAATCAAATCATAAAGTATTTATTTTGAAGCTTAAAATGTATAGAAACTTGATTATATTATATTAACATACATTTTAAGCCTCAAAATGAAGAAAAGCTCATTGCTATGAAGTTGACTTTTTGTTAGAATATATTTTAAGTAAATAATTAATTCCTCAATTATTTTTGTTTCTACTAAGCAAAGTCTTCATCATTCCAACAAGCTATAGCAGATAATTGCACATGAAACATACATACTCAAATAATTAATCAGCTGTCAATTTTGATAACTGTCAGCAATCATTAGTCAAATTTAAGTTTTATTTGTCACACAATGATTTATCAACTATTATTTAACCACTTTTTAACAGCCAACTAACTAAAAATATTAATTTGGTAAAATAATTGTAAAATATCATTTACTCTCAACTAAAATTTAGTTATTAAATGTCCTGTCAAATGTAATTTTGTTTTAACTTGGCTAATTTCAATCATTTAATCAAGCAATTTAATTACTTCTCAGTCGACTGTCAACAGTTTAAAGAAGTAATATATGATCAGAAAAGCCATAAGCTCAACGAGCCTCTAGTGCTGTTATATAATATGATCAGAAGTGAGATGTCATTTAGTCAGTTATTATTTATCAGGTTCCCTGTCACTTAACCAAATAAGTTTGTCATTATTGCTATTTTTTACAGATTATGAATAATTTTAACAGCTTTTAAACATATTTGACAACTCAGTTTGACATTTGTGAATAAATTTTACAGTTTAGAGACATTTGACAGTTTATTGTAGCAATATTCAAGAGTTTTTTTACACTGTATTAATCAATTTAACAAAAAATATTTAGTAGAAGTAACAAATCTTTTTTTAAATTAATCTTAATTATCTCTATTAAATTTACTCTGAATCAATTACAACAACAAATGTTTGTTAAAAATAATAAATTTATATATAATAAATTGCGTAGCTGTTCATGCAATCGCAAAGCTACAAATTTATTATAGAATTAATTCAAAATAATTGTGATTTAGAATCAATTCAATCAGAATTGATTTTATTATTCTTCTTCATTTCATTTGTTTCAGAATAGAACCCCTACTTTCATTTCGTGACGCCGCACAGATCGGTCGGTGAGTGGGGGTAGAGCCGAGTCAGCCGAGCGCTCGTGTGTGTATTCAGTTCAGTGCCGGATCTCATAGAAGTAGTGTGTGCGCGTGAGTTGATCAGTGCTTGCAATTCAAATTTAACTGTTTATGCTAACTAATTATTATAGTGAATTATTAAGCAGATTTTGTGTGAAATGAACAATTATATAATTAAGTATATGTGCGGTCTGGATATGTGATTTAAATGCAACGGTTTGGTGTATTGTTAGTACACTATAGTGCAAATTGTTGGCAGTGGAAAGGAACAGTTATGTTATCAATGAAGTTTCACATTTATTAACCAGTAAGTCTTTTTTATTATGCGGTAACCAATTAAATTGAGAAACAAAGTTTAGACCAATTGCAATATTATTTTACAATTAAACTGAAATTAATAATTAATTTCAAGAATTATAATTTTGTTTGAATTTTAATTAACAAACCATTTAATGCAAATTTTTGATTATATTTATATAGTAGCTTTATTAACGCCATCGTAGTAACTGCAAGAGGTCGGATGTGTAAATAAAGATGGTCAACTGTTAACAATGTTTTAATTTATTTTATTGCAAAAATTTGGTCTATTCTAGTACATCTAGTTTACTAAATTGACCATTACAGTTGTTTTATATTTGATCTAATGTGTTTACAATATTTCTAATAAATAATTTTCAAAAAAATCTTTATTTTTGTACAATTAATTTGTTCATTTTTATTTTACTTATTTAATGAATTGTTCAAAACAGTTGGCTTTATCTAAAATAATATTTACAGCATTTTTTGTTTATTATTTCAGATCAGATTGGATTATTTGTTCTTCTGAATCGTGAAGTCTGCACTAAAGCTGTTCCAAGGAGAAGGAGGAAAGGCCCCCATTTAAGGAATAATAGGTAAGCATTTTATTTGTAATATTACATAAAACCAAACATTAATTTTTATCTTTTAATATTTTATTGTAATTGTTTCAGATCCTTTTATGGCAGAAGATGCTGAGTTGTAAGTCATTTGATTTTAATTAGTTGGTGATGTTACTGCTGGTAATATGCCACCTCAATTTTTGCTTGTAGAGTGGATGCTATGATTGTGACTCATTTTTATATAGTAACACTACGCATACGCGGAAGTCTACAAGCTTAAACTGTTGTATAGATGGTGCTTAGTGATTAGTTATGGTTGCTACTTGTTTCCGGATCTGTCTGACCAAATATTGGGGCAGCTAAAGTTTCAAGTAATTATGGTAGTTTGCCGGCGTTAAACTTCTGGGCATCGAATTCAGTTGGATTAAACGTGCAGGTTGTAGTTGACTGCTTAGTGTGCCCCAAACATTGCTTCTAGGCGAGTTATCTTGTACTGATTTTCGTCATATTGTTTGCTAGTTTGGGGTTGTAGGAGGTAGGCTCTTTACCAACGTAAGGAGGTGAGCTGTATTTAGTTTTGTAATCATCAATTGCTCGATTGGTGGTTATAAATGGTGGTAACGTAGAGTGTACGCGTCTGTATGAAAGCCCTCTATGACAGGAGCTAATTTTATTTAGATATCCTTCATACTGCCTTTGCATATTGTGGATAACTTTTACAGGTCGGTGCCGTAGGGTAGTTTGATTCTTTCTCTTCTTAAATCGTTACTTTCATTTAGCAGAAACTGACCGTTCCTCGGAATGCTTGCTAGTCTGTTATATTCATGATTGTTTTCGTATAGATGTAGTGGTATTAGATGATGCATTGTTTTGATGTATCTTACATTGCTGAGTCGTTGTGTAATTGCTGTACTGACGTTTTTAATTGCTTGCAATAGTTAGTAGCCAGAATTCAACACGATTGCAAGGTGATGCTTGATTTGGTAGTTAGTTACTTCTAGCTAGTTTGGAAATAGTTTAAATATGGTATTCTCCAGCAGAGATGCCATTTTTGCGACTAGTTTGGTTAAATCTTCTTAGTTGCTTTCCTATTTCAACAATTTCTAAAGTGCCAAGTGATTGTAAATTATAAATTTCAATACATAAATTTAATTTTAGTTAAAAAGAATTTTTTTAAACATTTTAATTAATACTTAATATTTTTAGTTTAAACGCTTAAATTAAATTTTATTTATGATAGTTTAATTAAATACATTTAATATAATGATTAACTTGTAAATTGATTTAGCTTTTTTTATTTATTACTTCTCAAATTTTAAATGCAATTTCAGTTTAATTTCTTCAACTGATTATCATTTTCTTTTCTAATTATTTTACTTGGTCACTTTAAAGCATGCGTAGTATTAGATTTTCCATTACTAATTTTTATATATTTATACTGAAGTTGTCAGTGATTCATTTATTATTATAATGTTTCAGCTATTTCATACAATGATTCCAAAGGAAAAATCTGTTGACACTAACGTTGCGCATACCTAATCGCCTATGCCAATTCGTCCTCAATCAACTTGTACCAAATATTTTCAACGTTTTCATGTCAATAATTCTATGCTGCATCAATTGCACAAAATTTCAATATTATTCTTTAATTATATAATTTAATTTATACATTAAAAGCATGTGAATTGTGGCAATATTTCGACAAATTTGTAATATTATTTATGACATGTTTAGGTTAAACGAAAGCCCAACGTAGTCACATTAGTGATGATCTGTAGCCTGACCAAGGTTTAAGGTTTGATCTAGTGTAAGAGTCGACGCCGGCTTAGTGAGTCCCCACCATTCCAGTTGACGCTTAGCATTTTGAAGAATTTGGTCATTCTTGTCAGTGTTATGCTATTAGCAGTTGGTCTAAAAAAGGGTAAACTCCTCATGCTCAGGGACACCTTCCACTGTTGCTATAGGTAGTTCGACCTTGGTGGCACAGGTTAAATGAGACTGTTAAAAGACTGTTAACATTTTTATTTGAATTTACTGACTAACATTGCTTTATTATAACTTAACATTTTTTCTTCATTTCAACGTTTGATAATATTTGGTATTGGTTGCGAAATATTTAAATTGCAACAGTTTGAATTAAGTTTTAAGTCAACAATATCAGTTTTTTTTAATTAATATTAAAACATACGTGTCCTCCATTCTGACAATTACATGAAATACTATTTTTTCTTTCTAATGTTAATTGATTTTACTTTAAATATTTGATAAAATTTATAAAAAATTAAACTAAATAAGTTTCTAATTACTGTTAATATTAATAATCTAATATTCAATCATATAAATTTAATAAATAATAATTTACATGTAATGTTAAGAATATATGAAGATAATCTTGAATTGGCACCAACGAATAGGTATTACAAATTTGGTGACTATCAAACATCAAGCCCCGAAACTTTGCATTCATGTAATCTTATTTACAGTCCTTGCTCACATTAATATAAATTTTTGGATAATATAATTGTTTTTGGTAATTAATAATATCAAAGCTTTTTTATATTTAGTTGTTGTTCGCATTTTTTTAAATATTAAGTAAAGTTTTGTTTTCACTTCAAAAAAGCAGCGTATATTAGCATACTTTTGATGCAATGTGCTTTACGCGGTTCTAGTTAGAAATTATTTTTTAGAATTCAATATTTGTTAAATGTTCTTAGCGAAGCAATTTTTCTAAAAACACTAGTTATAGATTTAATGTTCGGTAAGTTGCTCAACTATAGCAAAATTAGATTTGTTTGCAATATTTTATTGGTCATGAAGTAACCTAACACTAAAAACTTGTTAACTGTTTTCTTATAAAAGTATTCAATATTTCAATGTAATTATTAATATCTCAATAGCTATGTGAGAATAATTTGAGCAGGGATTGTAATATTTTTAATAGTTAAGTCTTTGATTAAGACATAAGATGAGTTAGTATTAAATATTAAAACGACAATTAGTAAAGTTGCTAAGTTTAACTAAACGCAACTTTAGCTGTATAATACTTCAGATTTTTTCTTTAGCTCTATATTCTGGATCGGAAGATGCAACCAAGGCAGTCGATTCTTCAAATATTGGTTGTTTTGAGGTAGTTACGTGTGCTTGAATTAAGTAAAGCATGCTGGGTTGAAGAAGTTGATTGTTGTTGACGATCAATTTTCTTCAGACTTTGACTGTTTTACTTGATTTGAGATTTGTAAAGACCAATTAAGTGCTAATTTTTGATTGTTGACTGTGTTGGGGTTTTAAGGAGTGTTCAAATCGGGGAACACTTTCCATATTTAGCGGAGTTTGTCTTAAAACGACAAACTTTTCTGGTGTTGGAAAGTATTCATCGATTAGAAACTCTGAGAGACTAGCTGAACTCCGAAAAGGAAATAGTAAGTAGATTTTGGGTAGTAGCTTAGATCCGGAGACTCTGGGAGTCTATAGGAAGAGTTAGACTAGAAAAGTAGGGGGAGCCCGTGTAGCCCGTGCTCGTAAAAACGGGACCCGCCTTCGGCGGGTATATAGTATATATAACCCGCCTTCGGCGGGTTATATCCGCCTTCGGCGGATATAATTAACAACCCGCCTTCGGCGGGTTATTTTCCCGCCTTCGGCGGGAACTAATTAATTAGCCGCCTTCGGCGGCTATTAATTACTTATAAACTTACCTTGACAAACTTAAAAATAGCAATAGCCCCCGTGATGGGGAGGATTCCCCTGTAGAAAGGGGTATATCTTTGGGGGTAAGTATTGTTGGGGGAGGAGATTAGTAAGGTGATATTGAATGATATTAAAAAAAAATTAATAAATTAAACCCTCCACTCTGAAATTGTTGATAAAAAGGAAAATTAAAGAAATATATTTTGTTATAACAAATTTATTGATAAAAAAATCCACATACATAAACAACAAATCCATCGTTTACAAACACTTGCTTTCCCTAAGTCTAAGGTTGAGAACGTGAGCAACACAGGTTTCCCGTGTAGTTCCGTTTTCCCTTGGACCTAAGGTAGAGAGCAAAATCAGCTCTTGTAAGAGCTAATAAAGCTTCCTTCCGTTAAGGTAGAAAACGTGAGCAACACGGGCCTCCCGTGTAGTTCCGTTTTCCCGTAGACCTAAGGTAAAAAAGCAAAACCAGCTCTTGTATGAGCTAAATTAAGCTTACCTCCGTCCCCGTTACTTGCTTAATAATTCACCCTCCTTAATGACCTATTTATTTATAAACAAAAACAATCATAACAGCTTTTCCTGCAGTCTAAAGTTTGGAACGTGAGCAACACTTCTTGTGTAGCTCAGTTTTCCCTTAGACTTAAGGTCAAAACCAAAAAAACACAATAATATAATACATCAATTTGTTCTTAAGTCTAAGGTTGAGAACGTCTTGTGTAGTTCCGTTTTCCCTTGGACCTAAGATCAAAAGCAAAAAATACAAATACTTAAGGTTAAAAGTAACAAAAAAAAAACAACAATTGTACAAGTTTTTCATAAAGTCTATGTGCAGCTCACAGTAAACACTAGTTTTTTGTTTGTTTGCAAAAAGTAATTGGAGCCAACACCAATTATTGGATGAAATTATAACTGTGAAAGCTATTTTTTCAACCAACAATTATGTCAAAAAAAATCGGCTCTTATAAAAAAACGCGTTTACCAGGAATGCTTACAAAAATCGAAAACGTGAGCAACACAGGTCTACCTGTGTTGTTCAGTTTTCAATTAGACCTACGGTAGAAAGCAAAAAAAAAGGAACAATAACTAAAATTTATAAAAAGATAAAATACTAAAAAAAAACCTATAACTTCCAATGTAAAAATCAGGTACAAATTTCAAGTTTTACCAAGAACATTCGGAAAATATTTTTTAAAATATTGTTTTCCTTCGGTTTCTAACAGTTTATAAAGCTTAATATGTAGTCGATATTTATTTGCAAACTATTTAATTTCCAAAAAGGAAAAGCTGTTTGTGCGTAGCAGTCAAATATGTACAGTAATTAATCCCAGAACATCGTGTCCCACGGAATGTGTCAAACGTAAGCGCAAATAAAGAATGCTAAAACGGGCAAAGGCATGAGTTCAACAAAGCAAACATAACTTTAGTGTATATTAAATTGCCTGTTATACCGGCCAATCTATTCTGGGATTACTATATTAATTTGTTACAATGCATTCATCCCAACAAGAGATATGAACACTACTTTCAAGTATCTTATATCAGTCTAATCGTGTGGTTTGAACAACAAAAAAATGTAGATTTTTGCGCACATATGCAAAAGCCTTAAAGCACAGATTACCTGACAACGTAAATAAAACCTATCACCTCAGAGGATACATTCTCACATATCTCCCGTTGAATTGAATGCAAAAAATTACAATAATTAATTATAAATGCACATTTTAAATTAAATTGGCAACAAATTTAAAAAGTTATATAGAAAATATCTACTTAACTACAAAACTAATTGCATTTACTCCTATTCACTTCTTAAATCTGCTGTACTTTAAATCATAAATTAAATACAATTATAAAAATACATAGTATTAGCTAAAACTACTAAATATGATAATAAAAATATTAATATTATTTGAACCCTTTCACATATTACTTACTACGCTTATGCGTAGACGACGTCTCCATCTGTTAGAAGTAATAAAAAAAACTACCCACACAAGTCGATTATAAAATATTAAAGCAAACATTGGTTAATTAACATTTATAATATAAAAATACAATAATATGTATTTAATTGTTAATAATAATACATATTAACAAACTTAAATATACTATGCTAGCGACACCTCACTATATACTTTGCGTATGAACTATAAGTTCATCGCATTGCTTACAGATGGCGTAAGCAAAAAACCGATAAAGTAAAATTGAATTGAATACAGTGGCGTTACGTATTTTAAATTTAAACTGTAAAATTAATAAACTATTAATCAATTCTATTTTATCTTTAACAGTAAATACAAAAATAAAATTACAATTTCTTAATATATTTTTTCTTTTTAATTCCTGTAGATTGTTTCCTTTGTATTGATGATTATTCCATTCCATTATTTTTTCTTCATCTTTAGCCTGATTTCGACCACTCCTGAACAGGCCTGTTCCATACGCTTCCATGCCGATCTTTGCTAGGCAGTCTGTATCCAGTTCCGCCCGGGGGCCTCTGTATGTTGTCCTTCCATCTCATTTGGGGGCAGCCAACGCTTCTTCTCTAGTTACTCGAGGTCTCCACTGCAATATTGTCTTGTACCATTTTCTCTTTCCACGTGTCTTGCCTATTCCATTGAGTGTAGGAAATTGCCAAATCTATAAAAAGCAAACATAGTTTTTAATAAAAACATTTATTGTAAATTAAAAAAAAAAATATTAAAATGATATACTCGTAAAAGATGTTTAAAAATAATTCCAACAAACTAGGACTTGAGTTCAAAAACTGTTACCTAATTAGTCAATAATATTTTTAAACACCTATTACTATATTAACATTTAATGATTTATTTACCTAAAGTGTGAAGATGTTCACTACTTCAGTTCTCTTGAAGACAAGCAAGATTTCCATTCATTATTTCATTTCAAATGACGGCCAATTGTTTCATCATTTCAATTATATTCTAAAAAAGGCTCCTTCAAAGATATCCACTGCTCCAGTTCTCTTCGCGACAAGGGGGATTGTCATATTAATTAATTCATTTTTACATAAAGCTTCAGCAGTGGTTAATTGTTCATAATTTCTAATTGCAGAAGTTGCTAGCAGTACATTCCAGATTAGCCAATGATGTTTCAAAACTTATCCATAACTCAATTCCATTCCTTTTAATTCAAAATAAAGGTAGAATGACCATGACTATAAAAAACAAAAACAATTATTAATAATAAGTAAATATAAACATAATAGTAGTTTAAATAAGATATTTAAAATAACATCACAAACTTATGAAATTATTTAATTATGAAATAAATAAATAATTTACAGAGAACAATACAGAAAATTCTTTCAGTTTTACAAAATTCGTCAGTGCATAACTATAACACGCGTGGTGGCAATAAACAAGTGTGAATAAATAAGTTTGTGCTTACAACACAATTGCTGATATAAGTAATGAAACAAATCATTCTTTAGGTGATAAAAAAAGTATTACTAAGTTAGCTGGCGTCACTTTTAAACACTATATGATATACAATAAAATAATAATTTATTTACCTAACAATTTAAATCATAAAAAGTTCACTGGTATCAGCTTTTTTGAAGACATCGAGAATATCTCAATGAAAATTTTATAAAGCTGGGGTTTAAGCAATGGTTCCTTATTCATCATTTCCAATTGCAGAAGCTGATTGCAGTTGCTTTCCAAAATAGACCAAGGAATATTGTTTCAAGACTGAAATAATTAACTATAAAATTATAATTCATGCTCAACTGTTAAAACAAAAACAGACTAAACAATCACTGCTGACGTTCCTACTGTTATTAGATACAAATGGCAGTTGTCAAAAACATGTTTAAAGTAAAATTAAACAAGTTGTTGAATTACTATGAATAGGCTAAAGAATCACTGCATTTATTTCTGAAGTTATAAATGACTAAATAATGTCAAAAATATTCTTTAGGTGAAAAAAATTATAATTTCGTTTAACGCAAACACTCGGGCGGGTAAACAAAAACAAAAATAAATTAAGTTACACTCTATTGCTAATTTTTTGTAGCCTACACGAATGTTTATTGTCCAGGAATTGGTTAAAGCAAGCATGATGTTTTTGCTGTTATGATATACAAAAGAACAAACGACAGATGTCAGAAATATGCACGAGGTGAAAGAAATTACAATTTCCTTGAACACAAACCCACGGTGCCCGTCCGTCACGCTCAGTTGTTGAACTACTATAATAATGATATATTTATTAGAAAATACAATAAATTTTAGAAAACAAGAACAAAAAGCAATATAATTTCAGATAAAAAGAAAAGAAAAATTACAAAAGGCAAATACAAAGCAAAACGATAGAAAGAATACCTCTAGGTATTCTAGTTGTATGAAGGAAGACCAAAGATGAACTAGTTAGAAAATATAGATACAGTACACAGGTACGATATAGGTTATCACAAAATTAGATCAGAGTTTGACACAGCGGTAAATGATTTAAAGAATAACAAAATGACAGGAATTGATATGATACCAGCCGAAATTATAAAACATGCAGGAGAAAAAATAAAAGGCAGATTATACAGATTAGTTAAGAATATATGTATATGAGAAAGAAGAGATACCACAGAACTTCTAGAGTAATATAATATTACTACTTCCAAAAAAAGCTGGGACTACTTCATGTGAGAACCACAGAACAGTTAGCATCCAAAACACTGCTAAAAATAATTTATAGAAGAATAGAAAATAAAATTGAAGAAAGGCTAGACCAAGACCAATTCGGATTTAGGAAAAGAAAAAAACTCAAAAAGCAATCTTAGCTCTAAGAAAAGTTATAGAAAAAAGAATAATAGCAAAAAAAGCAACATACATAGCATTTGTAGTTAAAAAAAGTTTCTGATAAAGTAAAATAAAATAAAATATCTGAGATTTAAAAAAAAACCTGTAAAGACTATAAAGATAGAATAATTATTTATAATTTGTATAAAAAACAAACCGGAATAACTGGAATTGAAGGAAAAAAAAAGTAAGAAAAAGAATCCGACAGAAGTGTACACTATCACCGCCACTATTTAATTTATATATAGAAGATGCAATCAATCAAATCAAAGAAAGGGGTAACAATTCACGGAGAACATACATACATACATATGATTAGATTCGCAGATAATAAGGAAAAACTAAAAAGAGCATTAAAAGACATGCAACAAACTTTAACAACTGATTATAACTTAAAAATAAATAAAAAGAAAACCAAAGTCATGAGGTAACAAATGTACAAAAGCAAAAATTAAATGTTAAAATAGAAGAAAAAGTAAAGTTGCAAATGACAATAAAAGCAAGCTTGATATTAAATGTAGAATGACTCAAGACAGAAAAACATTTGTAAAAAAAAAAAATACTTTAAACCAGAAAAAGGTTGGTAAAAATATACGTATAGAGTGTAGCACTGTATGGTTACAAGACTTGGGCAATAAGAAAGCAAGATAAACAAAGAATAGAAGCGTTTAAAATGTGGTGTTACAGGAGAATGATAAAAATGAGCTAAAAGGATAAACTAGTTAAAAAAAAGAAACATATGGAAAGTATTAAAACAAAAAATAGACAGAATGATAAGACATATTCTTAGACATGAGGAAATTATGCAACGGGCTATGGAAGGCATGGGAGAGGGAAATACATGCAGAGACAGACCAAGATTGGACTAAATAAAACAGATATCCCCTCTTAGAAAGCAACAACTTTAAAGAAATAAAAACATCGGCCCAGAACAGGGTAGAATGGAGTGCTATTTCAAACCAATCCAACAATTGATAACTATTTCATCATCATCACAATAAACTAAGTTGATAATAAATTTATAAAATAAAAACTGCTTACCAAAATCTATTTTATCCAAAAACATATGCGATTGCATTTATCTATTTGATTACAGCTAATCCATCAAACACAATAATTCACTTGTTAATATATCCAAAGCACTGAACGGTTATACAGGGAGTTTATAAATGAATGGGATTATGTAATCACTTTAAATGTGCCGCTTTTGTTAAATTGTTCACTAAACTATTTGTTTTGACAGATCAACTTTGACAGCTGTCAAGCAAACATATGTAGTATAGTGAACGATTTTAAAAAGGCGGCATATTTAAATTAATTACATAATCCCATTCATTTATAAACTCCCTGTAATTCCTCATCACTCACACAAGCACAGCGAGCACGTACTACAGCGACTACCCGGGGCGTACTGAATGTACGTCGACTCAATGCAACGCTCGCTTACTAGACTGTAAGAGGAGGGGAGAATCTATCTTAAAATGTGTAATATTAACATTGGTATAAGTTATATCAAAAAAATCTTCAAATAAACATTGTGCGCCGTCAAATTTACTTTTATCTGATACTAAATTTGTTATAATTAAATAACGTTAAATATTTATAATTAAAAAAATTAAGTTTTAAATTGAATTAATTCTCGTTACAAAGTATTAATTCAATTAAATATATTATGATTATGATCTTGTACAGTTAAAATAGCATCAAAATAGCAAAAAAAGACGACGTATTAATACTAACCCCTTAATAAAATATTCAACCAATTGATCTATGTAAAATAGAACCACCTAGGTTGTTGATCGGTGTAGGTTGCTTTCTTCTTCTTTATCTTGACGTGCTCATTCATTAGGTGCAAGGTGTCGTAAACTCTTGCAATTCCGTTGTGTCGGTTCCTGCATGCTAATGTAGTTTTCTTCGTCTTGTTAGACGGTGTCTTTGTTACGTTCGGTGGAGTCAAAGCTGTTGGTGACTGCAGGTAGGGCAGAGCTAAAGTGTAACACTTTTTTGTGGCACATTCCCTCAAGGCATCTTGTCTGTGTGGTCGTAATAGTTTGCTGTTTGAGATGTTTAAAGATCAACGATCCCTACTTAGATTTTGATTCGTTGCAGTATATATTCCTGAATTACTTCGGTCTTCTCGGTAATGACGTTGACACTAGCACGATGTCCTCAATCTTGCACTATCTGTCTGTGTATTTTAAGTACATGTTGACATTTGTTAATCGCAGATGTAGTCAGAATTTGCAATCATCGACATTAACTCCGGTTGTTCGTCTTATAAGCTCGTTTATTAAGTTGTACCCTGCGGGATTTTTCTAGTGTTCTATATGTATCCAGAAAATGTCCATCAAAAGTGTGAGATGACTAGTAATGTCAGAAAAGTTGTCGGGGTGATAACTTACGGCCCCTAGAATGACGGGTATAGCGTAAGCTTTACGTTTTCCTGCCCATAAAACTAGTGGCGTTGTAAACTCTTCGGTCTTGTGTCCATATCGCAAGTGACCTGATGTTTGTCTGGAATATACCAATAAACATGTCCCGTGACTGTGTTGAGTTTGCTGTCTGTGGTCACAGCAAGTTGGTAGACAAGAGCCTGGACCTGATTGGAGACCGTGTTAATGTGGTCACCCAGATAACTAATTGATAGAGTGCAATTCGCGAGGTTGAATGTTAATTGGCATCGGAAAAGTTTGCACAATGATAGAAGTTTTCGAAGAAGTAGTAGATGTTACCGGAATTAACTGTGCGTCGCCTTTTTGATACGATGTAGTTTGCAGATCCAGAAGAGTTCTTGTCTGCCTGGGTTACAGCAATGGGTTCTTTGAAAGGTGTTCTGACTTGTCCATCAGGATTGACTTGTTGCTAACGCGTATCCCGGAGTGAGCGTGTCCTATGTTGGTAAAACGCCTCCTAGCATTTGTAATCTAATCTATAAATCACTAACACTTAGGTGAGTGGGCGAGGTACTTCAGATCATAATTACTAAACAAATAGTTTTAGCTGGAGTGCCTCGCCCACCCGCTCACCAACATCAAAAACGCAAAAACTGAAAATTTCGTAAAAAGTCGAAACATTTTTTTAGTTAAATAGAAAAAAAAATTTGTACTAAAAAAAAATGTCAGATTAACCTCTGATATGTCACCCGCCATCAAGAATGCAAAACCTGAAAATTTTGTAATTTTTTTTTAATTAAAATTACTAATACCTGACTAATTAACCATCAAAAATGCAAAAACTGAAATTTTAGTAAAAACCGAAATTTTGTTGTTGTTAAAATGACAGATTAACCACACAGTATTTCAGGGTATGCAACCTTAATCACTGTGCCTAGCACCTCAGCTCAGACTTTGTCAAAGACCGAGCATATGCGTCCAGTTGAGTTCCACGCTTTCAATATACCAATAAAATTTGATAATAGATTTTTCCAACATTTTGCAAATACTTTAAAACCACACTAATAATTTAATAACTATATCGGTACATTTTAAGTATTTTGTCTAGTACTGATTGTTGGCAATAAATAGTATTGATTATTCCAAGCATTAAATCGATTATACTATAAACAATATAGGGTCACTGTACTATTCACATATTTTGACTAGCAACAACAATACAAGGTGAGTCAACTCCTGATGCAATTTGTATAATAATAAAAAACAATCAATTAAAAATGTAATTATATATATATGTTTACAAAAATAAAGTAATCACTTCGTCTATTTGATTGTTTATTTATTTTAACTTACAACACGTGAAACTACTTCCAGTTGGAAATCGATTCCTATAATAACACGTTTGACCTTGAACTCCAAAACAATTTTCGCGTCCTATAGCGGAGATTCTGGTTTCCGCGGATCAATCTAAATAGACTTCCATGGGCCGGTCTATATTGAATCCCACGGGTCGGTTGTCTTCTTCGATGCACCCTTTCGGTTCTATATATAATATTAATTACTTTGTTATTATACCAACGTTAATTTGATATAAATTACACAATATCCGGTAAAAACATCGCATGCAAAAAATTTCATATAAAACATCGTTTACATATTTGTGAACAATATTATCAAACTATTGTTGTATATCCATAGATATAATGTCTTTAGCCACGTTGGGTTTGAATTATCTCAGCGGATTATTACCAACCAATTATGTTTGTATTATATACTTGGAACTAGGAAGTAGTATTCAAGGGTGAAAATATTGTATATTTATATAATATTTTCACCCTATACCAAGGTGTTAAATAGCTTTCAGGTATATAATACAAACATAAACGCCTCCGCGAGACGATTGATAATGAAATCATGTCGGATGTATCCACTTCGAAGTAGCCCAAATATTTTTTTGCAAAGATCAGAGTTCCACGCTTCATGGGTACCACCGATATGGAATCTCAGCACTTGAGTTTGTGGATCAACTCAGACACTAATATGATGTTGAGGTTCTGTTCAAAGAAGAACTTTTCCACTTTGCCCATTTTGTCTGAAATGCCATTGGCCAAATGCAAATTGGATAGACAAAAAAAGTAGCACAGCACAAAATTGCAACAGCAGGACACAGAATAAGCCAAGCAACAGAAAGCGAGCCAGCTTAAATCCACCTATTACACCCTATACGGCACATACAACCAACACACACACTTCCAACCAGTGGCCGAGCTAGATTTTTTTGGTTCCACCTAAAAACATTAAAAAAGGCCTACTTATTTAAGCTTTATTTTGTACATAAAGATTCTTCTCCCTAACCTACAAAAAAAAAAGAAATGAGCAAAAGAATTTAACCAATTAGGAAAAGTTGTTACCTGAGAGTATATTTTAGTGACGCTAGCAGGATTATGTCATGGCATCGGTAGCAGAAAACCAAACCGGACAATATATTACTTGATAAGAAGTTAATGGAAACCGCGTATCACATCTGTTGGCAAAAATAGATATATAAAATGCTAACAAAACCCCAACAGAAAAACGCAAATAAGTATACGCATCCTGCTCTTGAAGAGAGCATGGCGAAGTAGTCTTCGATAGCCATCTGACTGCTGCACCGAAAATCGTGGGTTCGAATCTCATAACGGAAACTATTTCAAAGTTTTATACGCTCTCCCACTCCCTAAACAGCCTCGTCAGCGTGGGATTCATGATTAAAATCCTTCTCTGATTCAGAGTAGATTAATAATATCTCCGGTGGTTCGGAATCCACTTAAAACTGTATCCAATTGTAATGAGTGCCTAATGTGTGCGACAAAAGTAACAATTTGTTCCCAAGAATTTTACTTTTTTCTGTTTTTAGTATTTTCCCCTGCACAGTAAGTTCTATTGACCCACACTTCA
Organism: Tachinus rufipes; assembly: GCA_963932245.1. Classification (NCBI taxonomy): domain Eukaryota; kingdom Metazoa; phylum Arthropoda; class Insecta; order Coleoptera; family Staphylinidae; genus Tachinus; species Tachinus rufipes. The sequence continues at coordinate 107,483,592 of OZ010743.1, forward strand.
ACCTTCCTATTAGTAACGCATCTTATGAGTGTAGCTTCTTCCAGTTTCAAGTATAATTCTTTATCAGAATGTTTCACAACAGTGGCCTTAGCACGGATCCTTGTGTTATCCCTGTCATCATTTGGTGGCATATTGCTTCTTCCCCTCTATGTACTTGTCTTGCAAGGAATAGCTCTTTTTAATTCTACCGCAACTTTTCGCCATGTCGCGGTGTTGAATGCGTTTCGCACGTCAATCGTGACCAGTATGCAAAGCCTCAGCCGGTATGGCATTTGAGCCAAGGGTATTTTGCTTTTTGACAAGCAATCTTATGTTTTCCACAGTGAAAAGTTTTACTGTGTGAGCGCTGTCACTCTATATTATTATTGGGTTTTCAGGAAAAAGTTTGGCAATTACTTAATACTTAAACTTTAGAGCTTTGATTTTCTTGATAACTACTAGTTAGCTCCTCTCCATACATCTTCTTCCACTTGAAGTGTTATTAATGTCTTGAGGTTTTTTCGCTGTGTGATCACACTTCGCATTCCATTTATCCCGGGTTTCAGCTAGCTTTACCTTTTGGGAGATTGCTTCCATGAATCCTCTTTCATTTTGTTTTTTTCTCAATCGTCGCTATGCATTCATTTTTATGTTCCACCAGTTCTATTTTTTTGAGGTTCTTGCGTTTTGTCAATCGGCTGATCACATATTTCAGACATAAGGCGTACGCATTACTCGGTTTCCCGAGCTTCGGCTACTTTCACTTTTTGGAAGACTGCTTCCATAAAGTCCTCTTTCTCTACTTCATGGATTTCCATCGTTTTTTGTTTGTTAGTAGTTTTTATACGTCGCCATTCAAGCTTTCTTTGTCAAGCACATCCCAATCTGTTAATTCTCTGACTATACCTTTGAACAAGAGTGTGACGTCAAAGTACGATTTTTTGTCCCTTCTTACAAAGGTTGCCTTTTGTCCATCGTTTATAACGACCAAACTTTTTCAGGCCGCTCATTCTGCTAGTAACTTTTTTCCCTTTCCCCCCTTTTTCCAATCTCCATTCTGATGACTTCTCGTTGAAGTCACCAGGTACAACAATGTTGTCTTTTTTTACCTCCGATTTCGTCGTCTAAACATTATTAGACCCTTTTCAATTTTGAAACACATAATCCTCTCGTTTTGCCCGTTGTGTGCAATTATTGTGTTTTGGGTAATAATTTTGATGCATCTAAATGCACCTAACCTAACAAAGAGTAAAAAGAAGTTAAGTACTACCGAGGTAGTATTCAAAGGTAAAAATATTGTATGTTTAAAATACTTTCACCCTTGAATACAGAGGTGTTAAATAGCTTCCAGGTATATAATACAGACATAATTGTCTCACCTGAAGCGGTTGGTAAAGAAATAATCCCCAGAGGTATTTAAGCCTATATCGCAAAGACACTATATCTATGGCTATATAATAAGTCAGGTAACCTAACCTAAAGTTTTTAGTAAGTCTGCGTTTTTGAATTTGACTACGATTACGTAACGATAATGTCTATATGCAATGTTTTCTACACGGCATGATTTCTGATTAAATCAATTTATACATTTGTAAGGAGGATGTTAAAAGGTTTTAAAAGGTTATGTTATACATTGTATAAATCAACTTTATTTACATTGTATTGATTATCACAGGCTTAAGTCAGATAAATAATTACTAAAAATATACATATTATCACTGGTAAACCAGCAGATTTGTGAATTCTATAAACTAATTTTATTTTAATGTCTATCAAACGAGAAAAAATACTCATCATCTATAAATTGTAAGACAAGAAATCGCAATTGTTACGTAAAAATAAATTAATTCTTATGTTTATAACATCTTGATTCTAATGATAAAAATTGTTTGCTGATAATTAGGAGTAATTACAAAGTAATTTTTAAAAAGAGGTTATTTGAGAATTATACAAGGGAGAGGATTATTGTGTTAATGTTACCGTTGGAAACCTAGGAAGTCTATAAGTCGATCGTTGAGACTATCGAGCCAATTATAGAAGGGACCGTGCTCCGGTGGCGTTTTTGATGTCGATTGCATTTGCATGTATTCTTCACCTCGTATGCAGAAGTAACTTTTAATTGAACCTCTGCACATCGGACATCGATCTAATTTATCGAAGCAGCTCGCGCAAATGCACGTGTGTCTGGAAATGTAATTTGTGATGTTAATAATTTAAGATTAAATTAATTAATTACATACCTGCATGGTAATAATGCACGCGATAAGGGAAAGTATTGACAGACTACGCATAGTTGCTCGCCTGATGTGTTCCACATTGTTGGATCTTCATCCATCATTGAGCGACCCATGCTTTCGGGACCACCGTCAACTGGCTCAGCTAATGCTACCGGCATGTGGCCGTCTTCTTCATACCCAGCGGGATTGCCAGTAGCTAAATAGAGTTGCTAGAAAATATATCGATCAGATGCTTACTTTACTGTATATACTGGGTGTCTCAGAAATGCATGTACATGATAATAACGTGTCCAAAGAAAATAAAACAATCAACAACACATGTCAGTAAAACAAACTATTTTTAACTACTGTTACGGGTAGATTAAATGAAAAAAAAAATTAGGTCATGTGCAACTCATGATACTATAACTATAAAAATATGATCGTTTAGAGGGCGCGTTTTGGTTTGTACTGCGCATTACGTCACTGCGTGACTTCAAGCGCGGAAACTTTTAAATACACATTTTTAGAAAACGTAAAATAACGTCATTTGTTCGAGTCAATAACAGCCAAACACTGCACCACCGTATTTATAACTTAATAGTAATAATAATTTGTAAATGCATTTCCAATATTGTACAATTACTTACTTTAAGGCATGATAGTTGCCCATTAGCTTGTTTCAAATATTGCGCTAAAATACTGGTCGGTAGAGTACATACAGAATCTTTTATATGGACAACATTGATAAGCGCAACCTGCAATTAAAAACAATGATGAAGTATTTTTGAATTTACATTAATAGTTGTGATAAGTATATAAATCTTACATGCATTCATCAAAATGTAATTTACATGTGAGATGTAATATTGAAACTCACAGTTTCATCAGGGTGCACATCCCCTTCCTGGTCAACACGTAGCAAGAATATAACCAAAGGATAACATAGTCTAGGTGGTGTTCCCAAATCTAATGGGGCCGGCAGGCTCAGTTTAAGCATTTCGTCAGAATGTGACCCCTTTCTATATAAAAAAATAATTAATTTATAATAATTATTGAATTAATTATAAACTTACTGAAGTTGTAATCCTGGTTGTTGATAATGAGATTTCAATAGTGTCCCATTAAGACACATGTCTCTTAATACAGACCAGGGCCTCCATAAGCAAACGTGGAGTTCCTTTATGTTGACTCCCCAATACACTTGTATGCAGTATCTCACCTGGCTTGAAACACTGTATTGGATTTCTGAAAATAAATGTGAATAATAGTTTAAACTTTCAATCATATTTGTAATTATTTAGGTCAGGTAAGTACAAAGAACGTAATATGCGACCGTGAATATCGCAGTCGGTTATGGATTATGCAATGGCAAACCAACATAACTTTCGCTGTGGGGAATATATTGCCGGTCTCTTATTAGTTCCAACTATTATTTTCATAATTAAAGAGAGACTCGCGAGAATTTAATTTGATTCGGATTGGGCGGTACCGCAATAGGTTATTCTGATTATCGTCAGAGTTGCATAATAATAAGGTATCAATATAGAGCGGATTTTTATGCAAATTTTTTAATAATTTATTTAATATATTCTTTTAAAATATGAAACAAAAATGATTGGATGTTATTACATTGACGCAATGTATCAAAGAAATTATTCAATTTATTCACCAAAAATGTAATTACGAAAATTCGCTAAAAATATGATCCAAAGATGCACACCTACCACCCGCACTGAAAGTAAAAACTCTTAAGTTCAGACCATATAGACCGATCGAGGCTTAAATAACTTTAAATGTTTGCACTGTGGGCAATTCATAATATAATTATTTCATGTTAAAAAAGTAACAAAATATATTTTTTTTATCTCTTGTAATATGCAACACGACTGCCGTGATGCACTCAGTACATTTCTTTTAGATTTTTCTGAGTCATCATTAAAAATACAATCAATCAAATAAAAGTTATTGAAAGAAATGATGATATTCATTTGTCATTCGACAAATTAAATTGCGGCACAAGTCAATATATAACATTTTGTATTTCGATATTATACTAATTTGTGTTTATTGAGTTTGTCTGTGACTTTTGAAAGTAGAGCATAAACAAATAATTAAAATTATACGTAAAACCATTGCATTATTGCATTCGAACAATGTGAATGTATTTTTTATGATAATTTAGTTAACAAACCAGGCAATTGCAACCAAATTTGTAAACACTACTCATTACTTAAAGTGCTATTCCGATGCACTTGTCGCGGTCTCGCAAAATAGTCGCGTGTCGCAATCAAAAATAACAAAATATATTAGAAAAAAATAAAATAAAAAACAAGTAAAAGCAAATGGTAATCACAAATGTAAACAAAAAAATAAATTTAATAGTTCTCATAATATCTTTTTCCATACGGTGAACGTATTCCTATAATTTCTGTATATGTTGCTGAGCTTATAATCTACGTTTAGCTAAAGTCTCCATTGTTTGACCACTTTAACTTGTTCCAATATTTAGCGGTTGTCTCAATTATTTAAATTGTGAGAAATGCATCTTGGTTTTGCGTCATATACTTGACGGTTTCCCCAATAACACTGATCGCCCAAGTAGTTCTACCGTGTAGCAAACGCCTCGTCTCAGAACCAAGTAACTCCCGTTATCTAATAGAGCTTTACCAACTACAAACTAATATTTTTAAAGCTCTTCAAAATTCGGGATTTAAAAAAGTCATCAATTACTTCTAAACGTGGTTTATAGGAGAACAACCAACGCCGTCTCAAAAAACATCAAAAATGACTTGTTCGGTAGACATTTTGAGCCTGGCGCAGGAAACTTCTTAGTCTTTAGCAACAAGCTTTCAATTCATCTATATTTTTCGTCAATTTTGGTAATTTGCGGAGTTCCAAAAATCTGTCTTTCAAAGTTCCACAGAAAAATAGGTAAACTAAGCCAGTGACACCCACTCCTAATGACAGCGCCAATTAGGTATTAACTTCGAACTCCCAAGTTTTCGTAGCCAATAAGCCAATAATTAACAAATCAACCTGTTCCTGTGTAATCGGCAAAAAATAGTCAGTTAAACGCAAATAGTAAATGTGATGAATTGACCAGTGTCATGTCAACTAATAAATTATACAATGTTTGAGAACTCGAAGTACAAGGTTTATTGCAAGAGTCAATACATGTTTTCGCTTTATTGCTGTTGTCACTATATCCCGTCCTGCCGCAGCAAGATAATGTCCTGCAAATGCGGCAAAACTCCTCCTCAAAAACAATTTATCTGCCTTAGCTGTTCAGTTGTATTTACTGCTAAGAAATCACAGGCAACCCTAGCAAGCAACTTAGTTCAAGTTTCTGCTCGTGTAGTTTCAATTAGTGTTCCTGCTCACGTGTTTGTGATACAACTTCTTGATAACAAACATTTAGGTAGGTTGATGGGTGGGCAACATAGTTTAAGTTTTCTGCTTGTGTATTTTCAATTGCATGACGCGCCCACCCGCACAGGGGAGTTTGATCCAATTTCTTGACAGCAAACACGCACCGACTTCTCTTTAAAAAGTGCGGAAAATATGGGAGGTAATGTGACATCGCTTCCGAACAAGTTTCTTGAGTCAGCACCCTTTTTGACGGACGACGCGAGTGTTAAACAATCAAACTGTTTGGCATCATTCCGCATTTTAACCATCTTCAGAAATTCAAGTTCGAGCATCGCTAGCTTTTAAAAACGTTGTTTCATAGGCATTTCAAAAAATATTCCGTCTTTTACGGTGACAATGATGCCAATCCCGTCTTCATCCGACAATGAACCACACAACAACCCTATGTACCGTTCTGCCAGACTCAGAGCGTTTCTTGGAAAACTGAAAGTTCGGCTAAAGCTATCTCAAACTTGTTCTTCATATTTTGGGACGACCAAAAAACCTACTTCGTCGCCGGTGTTAAACGATCAATCTGTTGGGCGCCATTTTGCATTTAGCTCCTTCTCTAGAAATCCACGTTCAAGCGTCGCTAACTCTTAGAAATGTTGTGCAATAGACACTCTAAAACTCTTCCGTCTTTCCAGGTGACGATGATGCAAATTTCGTCGTCATCCAACCGGTAGACCACAAACGGCAAAGCGTTTTCCCAAAAAAATGAAAATCCGGCTCTCGGATTTTCCATATTTTGGAACGGGTAAAAAAACCTACTTTTATGCAGGTAAGCAGTTCGACCAGTAAAAATCTCTTAACTATCAAGTTGAAGACCGTGCAACACGTCTTTTCCCCCTCCACGTAACTCTTTCCATAATACCTTAGTCCTTAACGCTATTATACACTAATAGACCATGTTGTGCAATTTGTCTATAAACCGTCTATAGACCGTCTAGAGACACCGTTCTTTGTCTCATCTAGCGTCCACACTACAATGTGAATTTCTGTCTCATCTTTGTAGTCTATGAACAACTTTTTTTCGCTCCCGGTTGAATAATGTTTTTAAGTTATGCATTTTCTTTTCATCTCCACCACTGTCAAATTGTGCTTTGCATCCGGTGATTCCATGGGCACTTTTTTATCCGGTTTTTGTAGTCGGGACTCGTAACATCTTAAAATTTTCTTGTTAGACCATATGTTTTCAAAAAAATTCTAAAATTTTGGAAAATAACTGTAAACACCGATCCACACCACTCGGTAGATGAAGACAGATTAGGACATGTCTCGCCTCTAAGCGCCAAGTGACGTCCACACTATCAAAATGTTGCGCAACATGTTTAACGTTGCATGCGGTCTCCCATTCCAATTGGGAGACTTTAGACCTGTAATTTTTGGTCTCGCAACAGGCCCGTAGACGAGGTTTTGTCTATAGACATGTCTACGTAGACAACTTGAGACATGTCTCAGAGACCAAAACCGCGCAACATGTACTAGACTTTAGATTATAATCACCTACCCTACAAGCACTAACAAGATCGTTAGGTTGTGGTTACAAACATAAAGTTTATATGACATCAAGTGCTATTGTGGATCTTTACCTTTCCTTTACCTCCTAAAAACCTCTTATCTGCTTTAGCTGTTCAGTTTTTTACTGTTAGGAAGGTTGATCTATATCTCCTAAAACCATAATATTTTGTCAGAATTTCGTTTGGTTTGGTCGTAGCTATTAACTTATCTAGAAAACAAGCAGGTTTTAAAAAAGATAAAATCCTCTTCCTCTTATGGAAGGTACAAATACGCCGACCATGATAGAGGTTCTAGGTTCAAACCCCGGATATAAGGTATAAATGTTTCTAATTTATAGCTATAAAGGTTACATCAAAAACAAAATAAGTTCGATGTTCTTCTGCCATTTATCATGTATGAAAACCTCAAAGTTATAATAAGCTGAATAAGTAGATAACTTTGCCATTTGCGTCCAAATGTTGATAAGCAAAATGTTCGAAGTGCATCAACCGTGAAAAAAATATCCAAAAAATATCAAAAAAACTAAACCGATTACTGATGTTTGACCATAAACATGAGTTTGTCCAGATTCAGCAGAAAACATCTACGCCAGAATGTGGCCGAGAATGCGAAAACATACATTTGGGATCGTATTCTCACAAAAGATTTAGATTTTATGACTACAAAAACTTGCTCAACAACTCGAGTCTACAGACCATACATAGAGAAAAGAATTCGCCAATTGGTTCATTCCAACAACAACAACAACCATTTTCAGCCTTCATCTGAGACCAATTTCCGTGCTGATAGCTTCATAAACAAGCAAAATTGACTTATTTAGAATTACTCCTAATGCCGATTATGAAGCGTTAATTAATAGACATTTCGAGCCCGCCACAAGAATCTTCCGTATTTGCCAAATGATAACAACGCCCGACTCTCTCCATCCTACTGTAAACCACAAAACGTTACCCGGAAAACTGAGAAATCCGTTCTAGGACTCGTTCTCCATATTTAAAAACAGGTCGAAAAAGCCTACTTCTCCGCAGGTTCGTTCGATAAGAGGTTCGAACGGTGAGCAACTCTTTAATATCAGTTCAGCACCAGGCAATACCACTCTTGCCTGTCCCCGCTATAAAACCTACCAATCTACAATACCTTAGTCCTCAGATTTTTACCATCTACATTACATGTAAAGTATAAAGTTTGTGTGACGTCAAGTGCTTGTCCAGACCATACGATGCATTTTTCGGGATACAGCGGTAATTGTTGGATCATTTGCAGATTATTTCCACCCCAAAAGCAGAAGTTCTTTTTATTAGAGTAACCATTGAGCCAACCAAAAATGTGCTTTGTGGCTAAACAAAACTTTGCAGTTAATTTCTAGTCATCTTGCAATTGATTTTGAGCTCATTCAGCAAAGGACGCAAACGTTGGTCTTGCAGCTTAAGTTCTTAGAGAAACTGAATCTAGTAAAGTACCAGACCAAAACCTTTAACCAAAATTTAGACCATCATCAACACTCCCAGGAACAACGGCAATATTTTCGTGGAAACGTTCAGTTTGTTGTATGGTTTTTGTTTTAATATCAACCAGCGTAAAGCGTTTGCAATTTGTAGATAATTCGGCAAATACATAGCTCGTTTGAGCGATTAAGTGCACCATAAAGTTTGCAAAGTGCTCTAAAAGTTTGACGTACAAAACACTGATTTTGATCATATATTTTGGACAAACTCAACTGATAGTCAAATAAACTTGTTAATTTGTTACTCTGGGAAAGACCTGCGGGTGACAACATCCAAGAAATCATAATAAATATTACTCGGATCTTTTGTGATCACCCTGTACATTGTCGTAACTTTAATGAAATAATATTGAAAAATTATGTCGAATAAAAATTTGTTAATATTATGCAAATTTCTGAACAATCTAATATTCAGTTACAAAATATTACATGGATTGTAACATCGCATGCATCAATTGCCCTACTTAATTTTTTTTTATTACAACTTTAATAATTAAAATTACAAATGATTTACAACAATAATACATTTGAAATATTATTATTAAAATCGATTGCTTATATTATAATAACGAGAGCTCGCAATATCTTCAGCATCACCAACATAAATAGTTTTGTTCTATCTGTGTTCGCTCGCTCCAAGGCCGATCACTTGTTGCTAAAAAGAAGAATTTTAATAAATTGAGTAAGTCGTTCCACAAGAGGCTTTGTTTGTAATCAAGGATACTCAAGCAGGCGTATTGTAAACAACGTTAATTTTTAACGAATGTTTGCTTTTGCAATTAGGTACATACTTTAAAATAAACAAGGTTTGATGCTGATGAAATTAATTAATGATTCCATTGTTGATTTCAGTGCGATCGTTAAAGATTGTTTTTTTTTATAGCCTGACGCATGTTTGTATAAGTAAGAACTTGCGTGTAGTTGATTATTATCATCGCATAAAAAATATGAAGAAAGAATATGTCTTAGTTGTTGACTTTAATAATAAATGTTGATTTTTAAATAAATACCCAATTATACCATTCATTTTGTACAGGGTGATTATAAATGTTTGGGATTATGTAACCATCTGTGCCGCTCTAGTGAAAATGGGTAAATAAAGTTGCCTATCTTAGGATTCAATAATAAAAATATTTTCATATGTTTACATGTTTATAATTATCAGTTGTAAACTCTCGAACACAATCTGGAATAGAATAAAGCCATTCCCCATTATCAAACCGTCCATTCCTAAAGTAGGATTCAATAATAAAAATATTCTCTTCATTGGTATATTTTCTTATAACCTTGCTTGCTTGACAACTGTCAAAGTTGAACTGTCAAAACACATAGTATAGTGACAAATTTTAAAAAGGCGGCATATTCAAAGTGAATACATAATCCCATTCATTTATAAACTTCCTGTATTACAGTGCGCATAGTTTATGTCGTTACATTAAAATTCGTAAACTAAACACTGTACTGCTTCGGAAAGTGTATTAGAGTGGTCTTTTCAATTTTCAACAGTGACAATATTTTAAAAAGTTGATTAGGAATTCTCGCATCATACCAACTCCATTCTTAAGTAACAGTATATTTACACTGTCTACCAAACATCTAAAGACAACATCTTATTTACATACTTCTTCAATCTAAATAAATACAATTCATTGCGTTCAGTGTCTTGAGTTTCCAAAACTATATTGTTGACCAAGTGTAAATTTATCTAGACCAGTGAACCGTTTGAGGTTGACCTATCATTTGTGATATCGTCTTCAATATAAAGTATACTCAAATGTGACTCCATTAATTAACACTCAAAAGCTTTCATTGCTTATTAGTTGCTTTTAAGGGCGCGGTTTAGGGAGTGTCATAAAACTACAAGCAGAACTCACGCAATTTAACTCTTTTTAAAATCGTTTTTTGCAACGTGTAGAGAATGAAATTTACAGTCTAATAAAATATATGAAAATCCAAAACCTTCAATTAAATTTTTGCATTCTAACAAAAATGACTTAATATTGTCATAAATAATATTACATTTTCGTGTGAAATATAACATTGCATGCACCACATGCATTACTAGATAATAATGCCCATCGGCAACTTCAATCCCTCGAGCCATAGGCCCTCGGGCTGAACAATATTGCGCTCCGGGCATTAAAATCATGAACTTGCAACTATTTAAATTCGTTAATACTTAAAAAACTTCAGAAATATGAACCAAAAACAGCTATTACGTACAAAATAATTATAACATAATTTATTTAATACTCGCAAAGGAATGTATGTTCTCAGTACACTCAGTACCACAGACAACATTTCACGGCCACTGCAATTTTCCACACCGGCTTCAATCGTAATAGTATGATTTCAATTATTAAATCAAACAAATCGAATCCTTTACGTGCTAGGAAAGGATAAACCATATAATTTTGCAACAAACTCCCCCCTAAAACCGCCGATCGGAACTAACGACATTGACATTAATACATGATCCACAGCTGTGTGCATTCCGATACGTGACACGTATAAATTATTTTTATTTTGTTTGCACTTTTAAATTGTATTGTTGTATTCTAGTCGGATGGAATAATAAAAATCAATTGTTTGGGGATGATTAATGCATAAGAGCTATTATGACTTATACATATATATATATATTACGCGGAATTCAATACGTTGGATATTGATCAGTTGCATGAATTGATAATAAGCCGATTGGATTATGCGGTAATGGGGAATATATTATATTGAGTTGATTACAACTATTATTATATGCAAATAATTGTTATTTGTGGCACATGATTAGTAAAAATAGATTTTATCTACGAGTGGAAAGTTTAGAACGCTTGAGGTATAGACGAGACTTAATTCCATGCAGATCAAATTTAATAATAATAATAATGACACATTTATTTTAACAGGATTTACAGAACATAGTACATAGTATAATAAGTAAATATAGTAAACACGTAAAGTAAGTTTAAAGTTGTTGAATCACACTACTGCAAAAACCCAATTTTTATTTGTTTATTAATAAGGAGAAAAAATAAATCATTATACGCAAGTAAAATACTATACTTTATCTATGACTTACAGTAAAAGTAACTTTCACAGATTGCATCAATTAAGAACAACGTTAAAAAATTCTGTCAATACTACCTCAATGATAATAATGCATTGAAGGCGTTACTTCATTACCATTATTCACTAGTTTCAATATTAATACCTATTATTCAATTTATAAAATAATTATGCCATTCTTTGACATATAAAAGTTGTTTTTAAATGCATTATTTGTAGTTGTAATAATTATTATCCATTAAACGCAAGTTACTTTAACAAATAGAAAAAAATAATAATATCAAATGTTAAACAGGTAGATAAAAATAATGAAATAATTAATTCAATAATGAAGTAGAAATAAAATAATTTGATAAAAATAAATGTCAGACAGGTAATAAATTTCTTTTTTAAATTAAAATTCAAAATATTAATTAAATTTTTCTGGACGGGTTTTTATAAAGGAAATAAAACTAATTATCAAAATAAAAATTTAATATTCAAAAAAGAAAACATTTTACTTTTGACAAAATAAGACCAAAAAATAATTTCAAATACAAAAGTAAAATTATGATATACAGGATGTTAAAAAAAAAGATGAATCAATCTTTTGATAACAAACACTTGAGCGGCTGGGTGGTTAACTCCAGAGCATGATGACGGTCAATAGTTTCAACTGGAGTTGCCCACCCACCCGCCCGAGTGTTTGTTATGAAAACATTAGTTTACAAAAACTCCGGCGGGTAACTACAGAGCATGATGACGATCAATAGTTTCAACTAAAGTTGTCCATCCATCCAAGTGAGTGTTTGTAAATCAATCTTTTGATAACAAACACCTGGGCGGGTGAGTGGGCAAGTCCAGAGCACAATGACGGTCAATAGTTTCAACTGGAATTGCCCACCCACCCGCCCGAGTGTTTGTTATGAAAACATTAGTTTATAAAAACTCGGGCGAGTAACTCCAGAACACAATGACGATCAATAGTTTCAACTAAAGTTGTCCATCCACCCGCCCAAGTGTTTGTTATCAAAACAATAGTTTACAAACACTCGGACAAGTAACTCCAGAGCATAATGACAATCAATAGTTTCAACTGAAATTGTCCATCCACCCGCCTGAGTGTAAATCAATCATTTAATAACAAACACTTGGGCGGGTGGGTGGGTTACTACAGAGCATGATGACGGTCGATAGTTTCAACTGAAATTATCCATCCACCCGCTTGAGTGTTTGTAAATTAATCTTTTGATAACAAACACATGGGTGGGTAACTCCAGAGCATGATGACGGTCAATAGTTTCAACTAAAATTGTCCATCCACCTACCTGAATGTTTGTAAATTAATATTTTAATAATAAACACTTGGGCGGGTGGGTGGGTAACTCCAGAGCATGATGACGGTCAATAGTTTCAACTAAAATTATCCAACCACCCGCCTGAGTGTTTGTAAATTAATCTTTTGATAACAAACACATGGATGGGTAACTCCAGAGCATGATGACGGTCAATAGTTTCAACTGGGGTTGCCCACCCACCCGCCTGAGTGTTTGTTATCAAAACATTAGTTTACAAACACTCGGGCGGTTAACTCCAGAGCATGATGACGATCAATAGATTCAACTGAAGTTGCCCACCCACCCGCCCGTATTTTTGGTATCAAAACATTAGTTTACACACTCTCGGGCTGGTAACTCTAGAGCATGGTGACGATCATTAATTTCAACTGAAATTGTCCATCCAACCGTTTGAGTGTTTGTAAATTATTCTTTTGATAACAAACACATGGGCGAGTGGGTGGGTAACTCCAAAGCACGATGACGGTCAATAGTTTCCACTAGAGTTGACCATCCACCCGCCCGAGTGTTTGTTATCAAAATATTAGTTTACAAACACTCGAGCGGATAGCTCCAGAGCATGATGACAATCAATAGTTTCAACTAAAGTTGTCCATCCATCCGATTAGTGTTTGTAAATCAATCTATTAATAACAAACACTTGGGCGGGTGGGTGAGCAACTCCAGAGCATGATGATGGTCAATAATTTCAACTGGAGTTGCCCAACCACCCGCCCGAGTGTTTGTTATCAAACCAGTAGTTTACAAACACTCAAGCAGATAACTTCAGAGCATGATGACGGTCAATAGTTTCAACTAGAGCCTCTGAGCAAAAAAGGTGTTTCTTGCTGAGAGGCTGGAAGTCCTAAGGCGGTGATGATTTCCAGTTTTATTAAGATCTTACCACAAAATAAATGACAATTCTTATTGCAGTTGATGAAATACAAAAGCTATAAGTTGTCTAGGCAAATCTTGGCATGTTACAACATTGATGTTCTTCTAAAATATGGAAATTACTTCAAAGACCTCACAGCCACGTGGTAAAACACAGTTTGGGTCCCTATCCATCAATCAGCATCCAAAACCATCCCAAAAGTAAGAACCTTGACTGCAGATGCATTACCTCACTTGAAAGTCTCTTACAGTATCAAAGAATCGCAGCAACGCAAACCTTTAAAGACAAACACAAAACAAACAATTATTTCAACTTCTTGCACACCCAAAACATAGCACAGATTCTCAATGCGCCTGGATAAATTACTCGTTCAAGTTTGACTTGGTGATAGATGTTCCCCTGAGTCAAGGTGTTCTCTTCTAGACTACAACAACTATTCCATAGCACGTCAATAATTTTAGCCTTGCAGTCGATAGTAGATGCTTTTTTTCTGCGTTAACTGGATGCGTTTTTATACAAATTATGTTGATCAAAGTTTAGACAAATGTGTTTTACTGGACAAATTTTGATTTGATAAAAATATGCAAGGCAAACATAGTGTATCAAAAATCACAGATGTCCCAAGACTTCTCCACACCAAGACATCAGCTCTAGGAAGTTGACTATAATCCTGTGGACACATTAATCCAGAAACAAACACAAAACATCAAAGAATCATCTCCAAGATGACATGGTGCCTTTACTAACCCAACACTACCCCTAATAAAAAATAAGACACCAACAAAGATATTCATAAAATATTCAAAAGAGACAACAGAGAAAAAAAACAATGAAACAAAGATGAACAAAATAACAAGAAAAGAAAAATATTAACAGAGAAACATGCAAGCCCAAGACGGATGTTTTGATAAAGATTGCAAACTCACTCCAAACCCTAACCATTAATCAGAAAGGCATTCACCAGAACCACCATGCTTTGGTAGAAAACCTTAGAAAGATCCAGACATTTTCTTAAAGACCCCAAACAATACTTCTATGAACAACAAGTGCCAGAAACGGCCCATCTCAAAATGTCAATTCAACTGCTTAGAGAAGCCGCCAGAATATTCAAATGCCGATAAAACAAAGAACCCAGCCCTACTTACGCCAACTTCAAGCTACTACTCCAGAAGCAGTATGCGTACCCCGTGAAACTAGTCAAAATTACCAGCAATTTAATCGCAGCAACTCACGAGCCAAAGACGTCGCCAGGCTCCCCTAAATCGTAGTCTATACCCATATCATTCAGATAAGGTTATAGCAACACCTTTACCACCTTGGTAAAACCTCGAATTTAGAAGTCGGACGTAACCTCCTCGGCCTAACCCCCAATCACCAAACAATCTATCCAATCCTACGCAATCAAAACACAAAAAAAAGTCAAACCAAGAAGCAAAAAAAAACAATTCAACCCAACAACAGAAACCACAAAAAATTATAGGAACAACCTTCAAATAAGAAACCAACAAAAGCAGCCAGCCCCGCATCACCATAAACATCTATGAAGACCAAATCAAAGCCTTGATCAATTCGGGAGCAAGCCAAAACTTTACTTGGCTCTGCTTATCCAAAGTGCAACCATTAACCTGAAGAGTTAGACAAGCCAATCCAAAAACAATCGTGCAGATCACAGAAAAAGTGTTGGGAAACGTGCAGTTTGGTGATCAATACCGTTCCTAATCACCCCAGTTTAGGAAAAAGTGATACTGAGTCACCAATGGGTAAAAAATCAATATGCACTATACCAAAAAACGCCGATCCACTATCTATTGGTCGCAACAGCAGTCAACCCAAACTCTGGCAAAGCAAAAGATTGAAGTACCCACACACTCGCTCCCACTCACGTCCGACTAGAAAAGCTCCTTCAAGAATTGTACATGTTATTCAGCGACAACATTGAAGCAACAGTCACTCATCAGACTGATATTTTCACTAAGATCCTGGTACGATCCCCAAGAAAGATACACACACAATGCTAGCCAAAAACGCTAAAATCTTCAAACAAACCGTTGTAATTAACTACTCGCAAACGGGACCATCGAGCAAACCAGTAGCAGCAACGGTACCACAATGATGCTGATAAACAAAAAAAAAACGTTAATCCAAGCTTGCATCAACTAGGTGCCCAGTGTTCACCAAACTTTACTTTTCCACCAGAACCTGGCATTTGGTATTTACCAATGGAAGATAACCGCAAACTGTACTTCGCCTTCGCGGTTTGGATAAAAAACTTTCAAAAAAAATATGTCCAGATTACAGGACGGTCTCCTAGGCACATCATAGTTTTACTCACAAAGAGCGTATCCACCACCTCCAAGTTCTGGAAAGGTTGCACAAGTAAGAGCTAAAATGCAAAATGTCCAAGTGCTTCAAAACCAATACCTTAGAATACCTAATATATCAAATTAGCTCAAAAGACAACTAAAGGCTACCTCATCTGACCGCTATCCGAGACCAGCCAATGCCTAACAACAAAAAACAACTTCGTCGTTTCATGAACATTTGCACCTGGCTCGGGAAATATATTCCAAAATTCTAATGGCTAGCCAGCCAGCTTATGGTATTACAAGATGCAAAAAAGATGTCATATGAAGATAAACTGAAGAATTGGCTTCAACTGCTTTGAACGTAAAATCCCGGCAAACAGGGCAGCAGTAAAAGTATTCTTTAAAACACACCCAATGTTAACCACTACTACTCCACGGCAGTCGGAACATCATACCAACTGCAACAAAACACAAGCTAGAGGCTGAGAGCAACCAGACTGAAATCAACACAGCCACCATTAGAAGCAACCAACGCCGGAATCTACCAGCAGAGCCAGCAGTAAAAACAAACAAAAAGCCTACGCCTGGAATTTGTTTCCTACTAACTGAAGAATCGAAAAAAAAAACCGATCGGGTTAAGTTCCAAGAAAAGAGTAGAAAACTAGTGAAGAAATACAAACTCCCACAACAGAAGACTCCATTGAGTATCTCACAAATAGTATGTAGAACAAACACAAACATATATTAGCTGCAAGAACAAGTTAGTGTGAAGGCAAACCAAGCCCACAAGAAGTGAACTCAATCAAAGACCTCAACATCCACTAACACGAAGCAAAATGACTCGCGACTTATCCAAGAGTCACAAAAAAGAGTAAAAAGATTGAAAACCAGTCTATAACTTTAAGCACAAAAAAGTAGTGTGTAGTGTAGTGGGCAAACGCACTTTATTACATGCAAAATCATTATTCAAACAACTAATATGACCCCCCCCCCCCCCCCATAATAACAAATATTTGTTGCTTACAAAAAAGCTGTACTTTAAAAGTGTTTTCCTCGGCAGTACGGCAGAGAAGACATGTATGAACAGAGCTAACAAGTTGGATGAGTGCCCCAACAAGGTGATGCAAAGCGTAGCTTTCTTTCCAAATAGATCCGTTACCTCATATAGGCATCCAAACATACACATGCCTTCTCTGTAGCTCGTTGTATCCGACACCTCAATTGCCTACCCTAAAAAGAAATGGCGTGACTAGATATACGCTTTCCTCCGCACCAATAAAAGAGAATGTTTGGCTTTACACATTTTTTTTTTTTTTTTTTTTTTTTTTTAGGACGTAGTGAGTTGTTGGCTCTCAACAAGTGGCCCTTAAGAATAACTTACGCATGGTAATACCTTCCGGTTTTCTTCTCTGCGCAAATCCTGTTGTTATAATGTCCCTGTCTGGCTTTACACATTAAAACACATTTAAACACGCTAAAGTTTCAGCTACAAACGTGTTTGTCTTTCCGCTAAAGATCATTTTATCAAAGTTTTGTAACTTATCTATAATTTTAACGGTCCCGACAAGTGCCCAATCATATATGGCAGCCTCCTATTAGCGCCATGATTAACATCTTATAGTAGCTGCGCAATAACCGTGTCACAGCACGCACATAACCTAAAAAATGTTACGTCAAATCTGACACTTCGTAATTGACATATGCGTCATGAATCAAATAAAATCTAAAAACTCAATTTGTCGTTGCACAATTTTAGTCACGCACGTTGTCAGCCCTAGATTAAATATCATGTACGTGACTGCGTCATAATTGTGTCACAGCAGAGACATAACCTAAAAATATTTGACAATACAGACTTCGTGACACGCACATACTATAACAGAATATGCTGCCGACTGAGAACTGATGCTTCGTGATTGATAGTGGATAGTTCATTTTAATCTCTCTCTCTTCTTTCGTAATTATTGTAACACGGCACTAACCTAACCTACAAAATACATCTTATGCAATTGACTCTAATCTGTCTCTTCGTCATAATAGTGTCACGTGCATAACCTAAAAAAACACAACATCAAATCTACCGCTTCCCGTGAAATTATTTGAGAACCATTTTGCTACGTAAAAACGATTCACAAGCCTTCCAAATTAATTATTTTATAAAAATCCGCAACTTTTCAAGCAATCATTTTAAATCTCGTCCGTCAGTGTAGTAGTTTCAAGTTTTCACTCAAAAGTATTTTTATGCAATCCTTGAAAATAAATTAGTTTTGTTTTATCCGTCTATTCCAGTAAACCACTATCTGATTCGAGAAGGGTCTTATATTCTAGCTGAAGTATAAAACCGTATCTATCGATCTCTTCACACGCACTTGAATATAAATTAGCTTGTTACAAAACTAATTAGTTTATTCCATACCTGTAGAAACATGCAAGTCTTAAGTGCTCCTTCGGATGTATGAAGTAAAGCGAGATTACTACTAACCATATTAATTTTAGATGAAATAATAAATAACTTATGTTAATCCTCGACCTTTACATAAATAAATAAAATATTTAATGATTGAGAGTCTTGTGTTCATTTTTTCTTAAACAGTTTTGATTGCTACATCATAAGAAATCATTTTCAAACAATACTAATTATTTTTTTAGGTAATATGCATGTTGCGACAATTACAACTACATCTCGCCAATTAGTTAAATTAGCACATAACAAATTACAATATTAAACCGACGAGCGAATTGTTGAAAAACAAAACAATGCGGCAATTCCCCTTTTGCAAAAGTGCAGCTATTATAATATTCCCCATTGTAATCATTGTATGCCGTCTGCACACTCCGTATCTAGAGATGCAGTTTCACTTTCTCTGTGTTTGCACGGTGTAGTTGCGACCGACATTATATTGCATAACCCGACGGTGACCGCAATTTTGTAACATTACTTACCGCCGAACGGCTCTGAGTTTATGGCGTTTACTTTGCCTCCTGTATCTTAAATTTAGACGTGTTTTTTTATGAAGGACAAACATAATATTCTTGTTTTAGTATGGTAGATATGAAAATAACCAAATTCGCGTGAATCGTATAAAATTATTTATTTATTTTTGAATGTTATCATGTAAATATAAATAAAATAATGATAAACTAAGTTTTTACCACAAATTTATTTCATCATAATTGTGAATTACCTCATAGAAAAAGTCTCAACCATTGTTAATATTAAATAAAATAACAATTCACAATTTTACAATTTATTGACAAATATTGCAGATCTTGTTCGGTAAACGTTGGCTTTAATTTTTACTATAAAAGCTTTTATCTATAACTATTAAATAATATAATAATTGAATAATGACTATCATTATTAAACCCAGCGTAATAATTTATCAAAGTATAAAACATTATATATTATGAAATAGATAAAGTACAATATTCTACTCGCTTGTAATGGTGTATTCACTCGGATCGTATTTTTATAGTTCAAAGTAAAAAAATAATTTATCAAAGAAAGCTTTGTAGAACAAGCCCATCGTATCCCAAAAATAAATGTGAAAGAAAGAAATCACTCTAGTGACAATGCCGTGTGTGATCCGGACTGATGTAAAGCAAACCAAATAAAATTATCTAAACTGATCAAAACTGCACTGCACTTAAGTGAACCAGAATGTGCCCCAAAATGTTATCAAATAACCCAAAAATGTCCTGAGCCAATCCGAAATAATCTACTAAACTATTACATATTTATCTAAATCTAAATAGATTCAAAGTAATCCCAACTGATCCATAATAATCCGATCAGATAAATCACTAATCTAAAATAATCAAAGTGATTCATTCTGTTCCAAATGGATCCAATCTAATTTGAAGTGATCAAACTGTGTGATCAAAAATTGTCCAGAGTATTCTGAATTGATCCAAACTGATTGCTTAAGTGATCTGAAATAACATAAACAGATCCAAAAAAACCTAAACTAATCCGTAGTAATCCGAATCGATTGATACTGATTCAAATAAAGTAACAAAACCAATCCCAAATGTTCTGAAGTAACTCAAACTGATCCAAATAATCCCAACTAATCTAAAGTAATTCAAAATGGTCAAAACCTGCTCAAAATGTTTTAAACTATTCTTAACCAATGTTCTATAGTAAATAATGTGATCCAAACTAATATAAATGAATTCAAAACCCTGCTAAGTGTTTTAAAATAAGCCAAAACATGTTCTAAAGTGATCCAAATTATCTCTTAAGCTAAATAAAAATAATCAAAAAAAATATCCAAATTAATTGGTAAAGATCCTAAAAAACAAACCCAAAACCAAACCAAACTGTTTTTATCTACAGTAATCCAAATTGATAAACTGATCCAAAGCAGCTCAATCTGATCCAAACCAGTTTGAACTGATCGAAACTAGTTTAAACTGATCCAAAGTAATCCCAATGGTTCCAAACCTATCCAAGACCGTAGCTAAGATATTGCGAGGAGAGGAGTGAAAAGTTTAGAGGTAAACAATTTTTGAAGCTTAGATTAATTATAAACATTGATTACCATTGTTAACAAAGTTAAATAAAAAATAATAAGCTTTTTATTCAATACCGACTTAGTAAAGCCTCTTTGAATATTTTGCGGTAAGGCCCCAAAATCCCATCCTGCTTAAAATAGCTCAGTACAGCCTAGGAACAGTTTGGAACACTTGAGGTGCAGTTGGTTAATTTTACAATTTTTAGAACAATTTCAAATACATTGAAAAAGTTTAAAATTAGTTCGAAATAGCTCACAAAACTTGGAAACGCCTTGGATTCACTTGAGAATAGCTCAGATGTATCTGAGAACACTTGGTGCAGATGCTATAGTAAGAATGCAACTAAAAACACTTTAAGCAACTGGAATAGATCAACATTAACCAAAAATACATCTTGGAACACCAAAAGTGTGAAAAATTTAGGTGCAACTAAAAACTCCTAAAAACAACTCATAATTACATTTAATATGAAAGTACACTTTTGAACAGTCCCAAACTGATTTGAAATGTTCCAACCCAATCAAACTGATACAAAGTGCATCAACTGATCCATTCTATCATACACATACGTTCAGGTTATGAATCAAAAGTAAAAACTATAAAACCTAGTTGGTCGGCTTTTTAAATACTTTAAATTGTTGAAGAGAAATTTAAAGTAATCCAATCAGTTGAGTCACTGATCCAAATTGACAAACCTGATTCATACTGTTCCAATGATCCATAATTCAAAATGACAAAATGATCTAATCCAAAATATTCTTATTTGATTCGAACTAATCGCAGATTCAGAGTGATATGAACTAATCCAAATTGATGTGTTGAAGTAATCCAAAATGGTCAGAACAAAAAAGTAAATTAAATAAATCTAAACTGATCGGAAATAATCCAAACATATCCAAAGTGTTTTGATCTGTAAGATAGTTCCTGTATAAAGTTCAATCTCAAAATATGATTAAAATTGCTCTTTATCCACTGGGGTGATTCGAAAGTCACCTAATAAGCCGTTGGTCCCATCAACCCACTCCAAACAAGACTTCTGGAGCAATGTAAAATGACCCTACTAATGCACAAAGAAGTGCTGCTACATGTTTTAAAAAATGTTCTAAAATAAAACAAAATCTACTAAACTAATCCAAAATAATTCAAAATGATCCAAATGAATTAAACCTATTTCAAAATTAATTAAAACTGATCCAAAACAGTTTAAATTGATCCAAACCAATTTGAACCAATCCAAAGTAATCAGAATTAATCTAAACCTATCCAAAATAAACTGTTAAAGTGATCCAAAATAATCCAAAGTAACCAAAATTGATCAAAAATTACCAAATTATTTCAAAGTAATTTCAAATCCAGACAGATCCAAATAAAACTAATACAACTGTTTCTAGTCGTTTTGATCTGATCCAAACTAATCCGCTAAAGTAATCCGTAGTGATTCAAAGTATTCCAAACTTTCCCAAACTGATTTAAAATGTTCCCATAAAATCCGATCTGAACCAAAGACTAACAAATCAAATGTAACTAAACTGATTGCAGTAAAATCATGCCCTCTCTACCATGCAACCATTGTCTGATTATGATTCAGAAGTAAAAACTATACCCTAGTTGGTCGGCAGATTGCAAACTAGAACAATTATCACTTTTGTAATGTTAAACAGAAATTTGAAGTAATCAGTTAAGTCACTGATCCAAAATAACCAAAATGATTCATACTGTTCCAAACTGAACGAAACAACCTTTCATACTGTTCTAATGTGATTGAAAATAATTCAAACTAAAGCAATCTAAAGTACTACAAAATATTCTAAGCAGATCTACAAAATCTGAACTGATCCGTAGTAATCCAAACTGTTTGATACTGATCCAAAGTAATTCAAATTGACAAAACTAACCGCAAAAGTTTTAAACTAATTTAAAGTGTATAATCCAAAATGATCTAAACTAAACATAACTGATCAAAATCAATCCAAGCTAATCTAAAGTAACTCGACCAAATCCAAACCTGTCCAAAATGTTATAAACTGTTCTGAACAAATGTGCTAAGTCAAATAATGTGATCCAAACTAACATGTTCAATAGTGAAATAATTTGCCAATCACTAAAATAATAAGAAATTATCAAAATTAATTCATGCAGATCCTGAAAAACAAATACTAAAGTAAACAAACTGTTTTAAAGTGGCAAAACTGTTCTAAAGTAATTTAAACTGATACAAAGCAGTTTTAAGTGATTCAAATTATTTTAAACTGATCCAAAACAATCCAAATTAATCTAAACCTATCAAAAATAAACTGTTAAAGTAACAAAATAATCTACATAGTAATCCAAAATTCTAAATTATACAAAAGTAGTGCCAAATCACAGTTCCAAATACGTTAAATTAATAACAAACTATTTCTAGCAGTTCTTAACTGATCCAAACTGATCTGCTAAACTAATCCAAAGTTATTTAAAGTACTAGGAAGAAAAAAACCATATCCTCTCCATCTAAACTAATAAACAATGTAAAATAAACTCAAACATTAGATGTAACAATAATTAAAATACCAGCCTTACATGTTTTTATACCAATCCAAAGTGTTCTGAACTGTTTCAAACTGATCTAAGTTGATGTGTTGAAGTAATCTGAAGTGATCCAAATTGATCTTAACTGATCAAAACCAATCCGAATGATCATAACTAATCCTTCGTCTAGATTCAAATAAAGCAGACTATTCTAAGATTATCCAAACCTGTCCAACATGTTTCAAACGTGCTAAAGTAAACAATGTGATCCAAACTAATACAAAATTATTCAAAAAAATACAAAATAATTTTGCTAACCTAAACCAAAATAATAAGAAATAATCCTGATAAACTAAACCAAAGTAACCAAACTGTTCTAAGTTGGTCAAACTGTTCCAATGTGATTCAAACTGATCTAAACCAGTAAAGTAATCCAAATTAATCCAAACGTTTCCAAAATAAATCAAAGTAATCCGAAGAGATCTAAAGTGATTCAAAATAATCCGAACAGACCAAAACTGATTTGAAATACTCCACAATCACATCTAGATTAAGTAAAAACTCTAAACCCTAGTTGGTCGGAAGATTACAAACTAAAGCAAAACTTCGATTTTTTTAATATTTTAATTATGCAATAAGTATGAAATTAATGCAAAAGCTTTTTCTAGTTTTTGTCGAATTTGGAATAATTTTCATTGCCAGTGACGTTAGAAAATGGAACAATAAATGCATCAACAAAATGTGATAATATTTTTTTAAATATAATTTGCTTAGAATCTATCGACACAAAATATATCGTAATCAAAAATAAGTCAGTTTCTTGCACAATGAGCCTTTGAATTCCAATCTCTATTGTTACTATATAATACTACACAGCATCACATAATACATTATTATAAGTTACAAACCTTGCATCGGCCCTGTTTACTAATCTATTATATAGTTTGCTCAACTTTCTCTACAAGTCGATTTTGTGTCACTTACTTGCAAATGCAATTCTTCGATAATGTGAAATTGTTTTGTTACACAATACAATCTAAAGAAAACACCCTTTCATATAGCAGAATAATCCATTAAATTAATATAATTTAGTTGGATTTTTAATTCCCATCATTTTGTGCAACTTTATTATTTCATGATATGATAACATTATTTATTAATATAATTGATCAAAATGTGGAACAATATTATATGACTCGCATTACTCCACTTCATGCATAAATAACTATTATCAAATTAAGTGCATTCGAAATTACTATGAATGATTTATAAGACCCACGCTTACAAATAATTCCTACACTTTCGATGTAAATGTAATCGACATGAAATCTAAAATCAAGATTGTATTAATAACAATTTTCTTCTTATGCATTATTAATATTGTTCGGTCTTCATGCAAATTAACACAAAGCCTTGAATGATTCCAACAGTTTTGTATTATTATTATTGAACAAATGTACATAATTTAACACTTAGTGCAAAAAAATTGAATTGTTTTACAATATAATTAAAACCTTTCAAGATTTTTTGTTGTAATATTAATAACGTAATTAATTTAAAAAAATACAGAAAAATATTTGATGATATAAACAAAGAATGAACAAACTGCAATTGTAATTAATTAATTCAATTTTTTTTTTGGTGATATTAAATAATTTTGAATAAATTACGCTCAGTATGTGCGTCGAGTTCTAAAAAATCTTATCTAGCACTTAACAGGTTCCGCTAGTTTTAATTTAAATGCTAATGACAACATCAAATACCTTTGACTTTTAACGAATAAAATTATATGCGATAAAACTATCGCAGTATTAAAGGCGTCAGATTGATTTCAAAAATGTCGCGGATTATATTATATTCTCACACATCAGCAATATTTCAGCTGCTACATTTTTTTGGAAAATTAATAAGATTTTTTGCTCACTCATTTTGAGTCGGAAAATGGTACTTTGTGGACCTAGTGCGGAAAAATTCTGTTTTACCAACTTTCAAAAATACCCTTTTTTTATTTTGTTTGATTTAAAAAAAAATAAATAAAAATAACCACACGGAGAGCAGACAAACAATAGTCGTAAGCACCACAACTTCGTTTGTATCATAAAGGAAAACCTAGTAAAAACAAAGAGTTAAAAAAAATTAAAATTTAATAGACAATTGAAGATTTTGAATTTTTATATATTTCATTAGACTGAAAATTTCATTCTCTACACATTGTAAAAAAAAATATTTTAAAAAGGACTAAAAATGCGTAAGTTCTGCTTGTAGTTTTATAACACTCCATAAACCGCGCCCTTAATATAACGTTCGCATAGTTTAGACGTATGCAATAAAAATGTGTCTTATAGAACTCGTTCTTTAATATACTATTGTTCACTTCATTTCAAAACTAGTGAAATAAAGTATGTTATTATGACATTAATAATCATGCGACGCCGTGGCCATACAAAGCACACTGATGAGGCTTGTAGAACCAAAACAATTGTCTGTGCTGGACCGTTGGACGCAGTGATCGTTATATACAACATTGCAAAAATATATAGAACAAACCTTTCATATAAATGTTACGATAGTTAATATATAATAATATTTTTATAAAAATAACTGCAATATGATTTATTATGCACCTAAACAACATAAATCAATTATTTAAATTAAAAATATGTTTTTTAACACGGTTGGTAATTATTGCAACACTCATAAATCGGCTTTTAATGACAAAAACATAATGCAACTTTATTTGTTTAAAAAATCTTTATTTTTAGTTCGAATCAAATTATCATAAATAATAATTAGTTCAAAAACAACACAATAATACTACAAGGTCTTCAGGTACATTTGTGTGGGGTTTTCTTGTCGGTCTGGAACACAATTTAATTAGTTTATTTCACAGACATATTTTTTCAATTTTGCCTTTCCCTATTATTGCTTCATTTTAATTTGAAAGAAATTATGAAGTAATGTATTAATAAATGTTTTGATAGACTATAATGTAATGAACGTTATTTTGTTGAAATAAGTTTGCCAATAATTTACCGTAGTAGAAAAACCCTTGTGTAAAGAAACTATTATTACTACTATTGCAATATTCAATTTCGCCATTTTCTATTATTTTGTGTACTTTATTAAAAAAAAAATAAACTTTTATGTAACAATTGATTCATACATACATAAATTGTAAACATTCTAAAACAGGAGTCGTCAACCTAGAGCCAGAGGATAAGATAAGTCAGATGATGTTTATTAATGATTTTTTTGTGGCTAACCCAATATATTTTGAAAGTATGTCAACCACTATGATAAATCTAAATCTTAATCAATTAATACTTTGCATTATAAATTTAGTTAATATTTTGTGTACATTACTCGCGAGTAATTATAAACTTGTGTCCCCGCCCACCCACCCAAGTCTAAGTGATCCAATCTCTTGATATCAAACACTTAGGTGGGTGGGTAGGGCACTCCAATTGAAATTACTCTCGCGTAATTATAAACTTGTGTCCTCGCCCACTCACCCAAGTGTTTGTAATCCAATCCCTTAATAACTAACACTTGGACCACTTAAAACCAGCAAACTAAGATACTTGAGACATGTAGTTAGAGGACCAAAATACACAATTCTCCAAATCATTATGAAAGGAAAAATAAAAAGGAAACAAAATGTAGGAAAACTTTGTAGCTCAGAAATTTGCGCGAATAGTACAGATGCAGTACATCAAAACTATTTAAAACAGCAATGCAGAAAGTAAAGATGGCATTAATGATTTCCAATCTCCGATAGAAGTGGAACAAGAAGAAAAAAGTGTCGGGATGATAGATTCCCAAGCTACTCAGTCTTAAACAAAAACTGTGTACCCACAAATATTCGAAAAAATTTTATTGCTTTATCCCAAAATAAAGACTTCTTCTATAGAGTTAAAATTGAAGATAAAACCTAAACACACTACTGAGATTCTTCCATGCAATTGTCTGTGCAAAAAGTAACAGTTTTCTGGAACGCTACAGGAAATCTCTTAATTGAGTATATGCCAAAAAGAAGTACAATTACAATAACTGAGAATGTCTACAAAGACACAATCAAGAACTTGAAAGCATACACAAAAAAAACACAATTAAGCTAAAAAAGCTGTTTCACGACAATTGCTAGGTGCAAAAAAGAACAAACAATAAAAAAAAAAAACTCATACTTGCACAATATCACAGTTGTTAGCGTTAAGCTCACACGTCATCCAAGTATAATTCAAAAGGAGCATAGTACATGCTATAATCGGAGCGTTAGAGATAAGCAAGGGTACAATGCTATAATCAGAGAGATTCTCGTTGTGTCCGCAACCTAACGGTAAATTCGACATTTTTAAATCTTAACAAACTATTCACATATATGTGCAGCATCCACTCCACTGCCGCAGTGTATATTTCTAGTAACTTAAAAGAATTATTATCCTTCATAATTTCTGCCATCTTGCATCCATCGAGTTGTCTGATAACATTAATGAATTGTGCAAGTCTACTCAGTAAAATAGTACAAACCCAAAACAAACCAAAACAAGTCATTAGTCCAATAAAATCTAATTGTTTTTCCTCGTGCCTCCCTGACCATTCAGTCTATTTTCGCATTGAAATGCATTTTTTCCCTCTTCAAGTGACATGGCTACCTCTAGTACTTTTGCTCTTCTTTAGTTAACTTGTGATTGCCAAAAACGGTACTACGTTGCAACTTACAAACCTCGCACTAGCTTAGCAGATGTAGAAAAGTTTCTTCCCATTATATGCATATGTTTGTTTCCGCCTGAGTGTCCAGTCCTGTCCTGTAAGATTTTGCAGTTTTGTTCTATCATCTGCAATACCATACTTTGGGCAATAATAAGTGCCATCTTGAAGTCAAACAACAATTTGCAGAGTGCTACATTGAAGGAGAAATCGTAACCACAAAAGTTTAACGAGTGCTCGATACATTGAAGAGATTCTTGCTGACGTTTTTCGTTACCTCAATTCTTCACATGCGGCTTAGTTCAATAAAATATAGCCGTTTTCCTATGTGGCTCCCTCATGATTTGCCCCATCTCTACCATTAATTCCGTCGTTACATTTCGTACTGATAGAATAAAGTGCCAGTTAGATATTACTTGCCACGCCTCGTCCGTCTGTTCGTTAATGTATTTTAACTCTGTTTTTATGGCTACTAATTCACATTGAAAACGTACAATTGTCATTTAGCTTAATCTTTTTTTTTTTGTCTAACCAAATCTATTTGTTTTTCCTCGTGCCTCTCTGATAATTTGCCATATTTTTACCATTAATTGCGTCAGTTTTTGCATTGATCTAAATGCATACCGCATTAGAGTCAGATATTATATGCTACGCCTCGTCCGTCTGTTCGTTAATGTATTTTACTGCTAATCTTATATCTGGGCAATTCCATTTCAAACGGACCAGAGCAAGGGGGGGGGGGGGTGCGTTGAGAAACTTGCTTATGTATTTTTTTTTAGTTTCTATAACTTATTAGTAGTCCTTTAATCGGTATATGAGGGTATAAAACCCATAAAAAAAAATTCTACAATTTTTTTAAATATTTTTGACGTTTTTTGACTTAATCGCATTTTTTGTTTAAAAACCGCAATTTTAACTCAAAAAAATAAATTTACTAATGAAATCAATCAAAAATTTTCCGTAGAATCCAAATCTGGCGCCATTTTAAGTTTATACCATGCCTATAAGCCGCAAAGCCATAAAACCATGTTTTTGTTCTCAGTGGGCTGGGCGAAAAGGAGCATTTTTTAAATTTTTTTTAACCGCTAAAGTTGACGTGCTTTGATGTAAATTAATTAGAAAATATAAATTTGTTCTGTGTATTTGGGTTTTAAGCGTCTAAAACTCAAAAAAACTGCAAAAATAAGCTTATTTTTCAATATAAACTTTTACAAATGCACATTTAACAGTTTTCAGAAAAACTATACACCAAATATTATTAAAAAATTTAGTTTTGCAAACAATTCTACATAGAAAATAGTCAGTGTCGTGCTTATCTGGCAAAGAAAAATCCATCTAGAAAAAAAAAATTTGTTCAAAATTTACAAAAATTTTTTTTTTAAATTTTTTTTTAAAGATTATTTGGATTATATTTTTTTAAGTTGATTTCAGAAGTTTAACAAAGACATTTTTTGTCGCTTGAACCAATTTTTGGCCTCTACTAATTCGTTAAAAAATGTGTGTATTTGTCATCTATCTAAAAGTTTTTGTTCCATTTCCTCCCCTGTCACTTTGTTTGTAAGTTCGTCCGCTCTTTCGTTGCCCACCTAGGCATTAGTACAATAAAATAAAATTGTTTTCCCTCGTGCCTCCCTGATCATTTGCCATATCTTTTACCATTAATTACGTCGGTTTTCGCATTGATTTAAATTCATAAAGTAACGCCTTAGAAGCAGATATTACGTGCCACACCTCGTCCGTCTTTTCATTAATGTGTTTTAATACTACTTTTATAACTACTAACTAATGCAGCCTCCGTCCAAACTGTTCTGTATGCTGCTGTCGCGTTTACTGCCTTGATTCGCCGATGATTACTCCATAGGACATAGCCGGTTCAATTTATAGTCTATTACTATTCCTAAATACTTCATTAATAGCATGTTTTCCAAAAAATAGAGCCGTAGTTTCTCTACAGCACAATACTCCCCATAAATGTTTGCATCGTTCAATAATTTTGATAGAACAAAAAAAACAATCAAGCTTTCAAAGAAATCAGTGTTGTCCTTGACCAACCACTCCACATCCGCCAAACCAAGTCAGCTACCCAGGACTGAGACTTATTTCAAAAAAATGAGAAAACCGTAAAGAACGCTACCACCGCAACAAACTAGAATGCTAAGCTATAGTAAAGACAACTTAAAGTACAGAACATACTTGGAAGATGATAACTTCATTCTCATTCTATAAGACCTAGTTTGGTTTAGCAGCATAACCAGATAGGCCTGAAAGAATTTAAAGATCAAGGACGTCTATGAAAAGTCCAACCACATGCCATATGCACAGCTTCGACGACTGAATAAAGAACAATTGAAAAAAATGAAGAAAGGCCAGGTGATACTACCTACAGCACAGAAAGGCAAACTAACTATTTTAACCTGTTCAGCACCCAACGTCAACTAGCAAAAGATCTGTTGAATTTAGAATAAGAAATCCTTGTTGCAGTCCGGTAAAAACTAAAAAAGATGTCCGCAGATGCAAAAGATCGCTTCGCAGAGCTCCAAAAAGAAGATTATCCAACAAAGGTAAATATGGGATATCATCTGGATTAAGACAAAAACCTCATCAAGTTTATGACAAAACAGGATCAACTGGCAGTACCTCCAGTAATGCAGTAATACGTCATTCGGAATCACCATAAAGAAAAAGCCGCTAGAAGTGGGGAGACTATTTGAGGCTATGAGAGCAATATTGGCCTAACCCTTCAAAATAGGAAAAGTAATACTTTTTCAGTAAAATGTTAAAGTTTTCTAAGATTAGACAACAACTAAATAAATTAATATAAATTATAAAAATTTTAAAAATCCAAAACATTACATTAAAAATACCATTTAGCTCCATTAGATATGCTAGTGGGTTAGGCCACTGTTGCTCTCATAGCCTCATTTATGGCCATCCTACAGACGTACTATTAACCAAGGTTGAGGAAGAACGTCCAAAAATTCACTTAAAAATGCTTTATCCTTCATTCTCTACTATCGGCCACACACTAATAACATTACCAAAAAGTACTTTACAAATATTGCCTTGGCCTGCACAACGACCAGGCTTATCAACAATCGAACACGTCTAAGACATTATTGGTCGCCGATCCTCCTAGTACGAGTGTATTTCACGCAGACAAAAGTAAATACATATTGCAAACTCGTAAATTTCAATTAATTTGTTGAACAGAATTCTTCAGATAAATCAAACCTCTGATACTATAATAGACCTTCTCAAATATAACCAGTAATCCAAATCCTAAACAAATTTCCATTTTTGTGATATGAACTAATGCATCAAATGCACTAAAACGGAATAAAATTCCAAACTCATTAATCATTTCATAGCCATTGTGCAAAATGATTATACCTGATCTTCAGTGTGATAATTTCAAATATTAATCGGCAGCCGACCCGTTATTATTAAATCAAAAAACCAGCAAGCTACTCATCCAGTAACTTTCTATTCGACTTATCAAAATCGTGCAAGTTAATGTAGGAGATCAGCAAATAACGCAGCTCCAGAAATCAAACCTGGAGAACTCAATCAAGCCATACAACTACAACAAATCAAACTTTCAAGATGTTACCAAGCCGCGTCCAACCGTATATCCAAAAAAATTCAATCCATTAAAAACTGAAAAACGTACAATTAGAGTTATTACTAAATCAACTCATACTCCCTCTCCGCCTATGCAACCTACAACTCCGAGTCCCAGACAGACAAACAAAGAAGTGAACAGATAATGAATAAATGTAACACCACAAATATAGTAAGATGGTATGAAGTATAAGCAAATGATTGTGCCGCATTTCCTAAAACTCAACCATTAGTTATTTGGTTTAGATTGTTGGCACATCAGCCTCGGAACTCGGCCATTAGTCGGTACCCGCTCTTTATTGAAGCTCAAATCCGATACTTTGAGTTAGTGACCAACAGAACTGAAAGAATATTTTATCTGTTGGCCAAATTTTTTTTCAAAACCGAATCTTCCAAAACTTCTTTCAGCCAAAACCAAAAACAGGCCAAAAGTCCAATAATCTACCAAAGTCTACTAAGTCTTTGAAAAGATAATAAAAACAATTGTGATTCGTAAATGTAACTCGCAATTTTTAACATCTCCCTGTATAAATAAAAATATTTTTATCTCCACTTAATAGAACACCCTGTATATTTTTAGATTAAATGTTTTTTTTCTATAAAATTTTCACAATTTTTCAATTTTACGCTAGTAAGATTTTTTTTAAATTCTAAAATGATTTTTTTTTTGTTACCCTTATCCGTAAACACCCTGAATATTATTAATTTAAATATTAAAACAATTTTACTTTTGACTTTTATAGAAATGTACAAATATAAGTCATCAATTTCGCCACTTCTATCTTAATTTTTCTTGTGGCATTTCTCACATGTATTTTGTAACCGTTTAACGGTTTTAAAGAGCAGGTCTGAAATTGAAAGGTTCCAAGGCGCAATACTTTCGCTGTATGAATATAGTCCTTGATATTTTTTCCATCGATCAATCAATATAATATTATATTTATAAATTAATACCAGTTGCATCAATAAACCCTGAACTTGAAAATAACTCAATTATAATAAGGCAAGTTGCAATAATTGTAATTAAGTCTCGGCTTGTTTCTTTTTGAAAGTATATCAGATAGTGCTACCGGTTTGTGTTCAAGGTTAACAGTTTGCTGGAATATATTACGATAGACAGACAGAGTTTATAATATCAAAAAATCATAATTTGAGATTATTATTATAAAATAATTTTTGCATGTTTTCAGAACAATTTTATTTAAGATAATAATTATATGCAAAAAAATCTAACTTTCAATTAATACCAAAAACTTTGCTAAAGCGAGAAATGCAAAATTTTCCAACAACCTTTCGGTGTGTATTATATGAAAATAAAATTGATACTTTGACTAATGTTCAAGCAATATATTGTTAATGCAAATAAAAGAATATGCAAATGCACTTACTAAAACTATTGCTCAGGTCAAGAAACCAATATTTTATATTTTATGGGCAATAAAATAATTTTTATTGCGGTAAAATAATTTTATTATGTTGTCATTTACATTTTTTACCAAAATAATTTAGTTATGTAATATTCAATTCCATAATAACAAATTTAATTTGATCAAATAGCAAATGTCACTAATTGCGTATTAAAAGCCGAATGAATACCTCCCAGAATTACATTTATCATTTATAATATAATGTGAATTTAATGTGTTATAATGAGATCAAATTTAATCATTCCATTTACCTACAAATTATCATAGCGAATGACTCATATTTGCTTATTCTATAACTGTATGTAACAATTTTTTTACTTACCAGAATATGTCGATTTTGATGTTTCTAGTAACTTAAATGTGAACGGTATATGCACTTTCATCATATTCATTTGTGGAATGCGAGGTGGAACTTGATGCAAGGAACCATGAAATACTAGCTCATCTCCGTGTACCCGTAACACCATCATGTTTCTGTAAGAAATGATGAAAAATTAGTAAAATTATATAAAAGTGATGCAATAATTGTTGAGTAATAACAATTTTCCACCCACTGCAGTAGTTTACTTTATTATGGATTGAGATTGTTTATATTTGATGGTTATGGAAATGTCCAGAAAGGAGATTGTATTTCTTATGATTATATGTTATAATAAATATTTATACCAAAAATGGTAATTACATTTTAGTACCTATGCGTCATCAGTTTTTTATAGCACCCTTTTTTAAATTGTGCTGATGTAAGAGCTTCTTTCCGTACTTTTTTATTTCATTACCGCACAGTTTGTAATTGTATAAACTACAATAAAATGTGATGGAAAAACTTAATATTATTGAGCAAAAAAGCTATATTAAAGCATAATTATTTAATTTGAATTTTTATTTGACATTAACATGACATTTTATAATATTGTTATTAATCCGCTTTTACAGATTATTTTAAAATTTTATTTAATGTTGAATTGATAATGATAAAATATTGTACAATACATGTACAGTATAACCAGCCATAGATATAATGTCATTACGACATGAGCTTAAATTATTTCATTACCAATACTTTGGGGAGGTAATTATGTTTGTATTATTTACCTGGAAGCTATTTAACACCTCGGTAGTACAAGTAATAATTCTTGAATACTATCTCGGGTTCCAGGTATATAATAAAATGTGTCCCAAAATTAACGCAAGATTTGAATTAAATAGAAAGCACAGTTTTTAGTCTTTAGATTGTTATTTTTTATTGAATCATAAAGTACATAAGAAAGGGTTATTTATAGAATAACATATCGGGCAAATAGCTTTGCTAGCACATGCAGAGTTTAATTTCCTCCTGTAATGCACGGGTGTTTGTGGGCTAGTTGACATAGAACTTTTACTTAAAAAAAATATAATAGTGTTAAATCACACAATCTAAGGAGCCAATTCTGATCACAACAAGAGAGTACACGACCAGGAAATGTCTCATGCAGTAATTGAATCGTTTCACGGGCTGTATGGCATGTGGCACCGTGTAAGGCTCCATTTTTACTAACCCTAAACTCTCAGCTGTCAAATTGTTTTTTTTTCAAGGTTGCCAACAATTTACTGCACAAATGGAGGCAAATTGCAAGATTTGAATCTTGCAATAATTACCACCCTTTACAACCATAATTGTCGTAAATGTACTAAACCGCTTTAATACAGGTTTAGTACATTTACGTCTTTGGTTTTCTTATTGTTGATAATAAAATTAATAACTTTCTATTTTGCCATCGGAGTTTTTCCTTGTCCGTGTGCATATGTTATTTCTTCTTAAAAAAAGTATTCATGCATATTAGTGTATGTTGTTCCATAAATGATACCAACATTTGGTTGCGGTTGTTCCTATTCCCAATTCCGTTTTTCCAAGCAGCATACGCCTTGAAGTAAACCGCGACAAAATTTTACCAACTTCCAATGAAAAGTTTAGAAGTTGCAAAATATTTAATTTTCTCATAGTGTTGAGATCAACCTCATCGAAATGACTTAGATTTAGAGTACACAAAATTTTAACCAAATGTGGACAATTGGAACTCATAATAATGAAGTATATCGATAACAAATGTTACCAATTTCCAATAAAAACTTAGAAGTTGATGTCAATTTTACAATTTTTATAACTTTTTAGATTACGGATGAAATAATTGGTGGAATGTTTTTTCCAAATTTGCTGCCTTTCCGTTAGCAACAAGAAGAGTTTTTTTTAAAGCGTAATATGCCACACTTGCAGTTCAGGATACAAAGATGGGTGATGATGGATTCGTTTTCAGTAAATGATATGTAAGTATTTTGATCAGATGCTCGTTTCCCGCTGGTTTCAGGCAGATGCAGGTCTTCCTCCAAGTGCCCATCGGTCCACAGGAAAAGGTAATATCCAATCTCTTGATAATCAACACTTGAGTGAGTTGTTGAGCACTCCAGTATGTGATTAACAGTCAGCAGTTTGTACTGGAGTGCAGACTGTTTGTTATCAAGAAATTGAAAATATCTCCTACACGCATAAAAAATCTCAATTATCAATGAGGAGATGGTAATATACAATCTCTTGATGATCAACACTTAGGCGAGTGAGTGGGCACTCTAGTTTGTGATTACCAACCAGTAGTTTGTACTAAAATTCCCACTCAGTATATCCTCTCTACACGCATGAGAAGTCTCTAGGTCCAAGAAAAAATTAGTAATTTAAAATCTCCAGTTTGTGATTACCTGCCAGTAATTTGTACTGGAGAGTGCGTGCCCAACAGCCCAACTGTTTGTTATCAAAAAATATCTCCTCTATGCACGCGTTAGAAGTCTTCATGTCTAGTATTTGAGCACTCCAGTTTGGAATTACCAGCCAGTAGCAGTTTCTCCTTTCTGCACGCAAAAAAAGTCTCTATGTAAAAAGACACACTTCAGTTTGTGATTAGCAGCCGGTAATTTGTACTAGAGTGCTCGCTTAAGTCTCAATTTCCAATAAAAAGATGGTAATACTCAATCCCTTAAGAATCAATACTTGGGCGGGTAGATGAGCACTCCAGTTTGTGACTACCAGCCAGTAGTTTGTACTGGAATTTCCACTCAGTATCTCCTATCTACACGCATAAGAAGTGTGTAGGTCCAAGGAAAAGATAGTGACTTCCAATCTCAAGTTTCTGATTACCTGCCAGTAATTTGTACTGAAGTGCACGCCTACCCGCCCGACTGTTTGTTATCAAGAAATTGGAAGTTTCTCCTCTACGCACGTTAGAAGTCTCCATATCCAAAGAAAAAATGATAATATCACTTGGCCGGTGGGTGGGAAGTTCAGTTTGTGATTACCGACCAGTACTTTGTACTGTAGTGCCCGCCCACCCGTCCGACTGTTTGTTATACAAAAATTAAAAGTTTCTCCTCTATACACAAGTTACAAGTCTCTACGTCAAAGGAGGAGATAGTAATATCCAATCTTTTGATGACCAACACTGTCTGACCCGTTCCAGAAAATATATCATTTTTAATTCAAAAAGTCGAAGTACCTTTACTCCCTAATGCTCTTTTGGTCATGCAAAAAGTTTTTTGGAACCATTTTTGCGCAATTTTTTCTCATAACCAATTCATAAGTCAAAATCTGATAAACAGTAGTGTGAGCAAATTCAACTCTTCTCCGATCAATATGACAGTCAACCGATGATCTAAACGCGCAAGATCCAGACTCTGTCAACATTTTCATCGCTTCTTAAATATAAATAAAGGCCTTCTACTGCGTAGTGCATCTTCAATCGACTAATTCTCTTCCCCCTAAAAAGTCTTAAACCACCAAAAAACCTGGACACTTGACAAAACTGTCTCCGTAAACATGAAGTTTTGTAAACAATTCCGTTAGCATTGAGACTATTTAGCTAGTGTACAGTTGTCTAAAATTAATCACATATAGACCAAAAAGATCTTGTGGATGTGTATATTAAAGTGCAACAAGATTGAAATTCATCACAGTTGCCTGAAGTTACTCGCAAACAGACCAGATCTTGTGAGTGTGAAAAATAAAGTAAAGTTTCTCTGCCGCAGTAAAAAGATGTTGTAAATTGACAGCGGGCGACAACGTTGATAGCATTTGGTGACAAACCGCAATGGCCGTTTGAAAGCGTTGTATCAATTATAATAAAAAATACAAAGTTCAATGAAGCACCAGACACTAATTCTGCGCACGCAATTACTCTTCCAAAAACAAGTTTCTACATAATTTAAATTTTTAAAATCTAATGATTTTGCAAATTATGCAAATATCACCTAAATTTACTTTTGTTGAACAGTTTATTAAATTTGCCGTCCAATTTTGAGCTCTCTTATTATTAACTGCACAAAATAATCAAAAGGTACAAAATGAAATAGAGCATAATCAAGACAAAATACACAGACAAACAGACAACCATAACATTTAAATCAATAATGTTCCTCTTGAATATGTTAAAGAAATAAAATACCTCAAGTGCACCTTGAGAGATGATTAAGATCACTCAACGGTGTCGCATTAAACAAGCGATGATAGCATTCACAAGTATAAAGAAAGTACTTTGAAGACAAGATCTGAACCTAGCACTGCAAATGAAAATTCTTAGGTGCTCGGTCCTTATGTACGGAGGCAAGGCATGGGCATTAATAGAAAAACCATCCGTCAGCTATCTCAAACAAAAATCAAGAAACACAGGACCCAGAGACTGGTCCCACTCCAGAGCATCCGCGGTCACACACCAGGTACAAAAACTGAAAGAACAGATGACCCAACTGGCAACCAGCTTCGACCAAAAATTCCTCCATTTAAACAGCACTATTTAGGCATTGATCGATCCATGATGGCCTCCACTCCCATCGCCCCCGCACCTCCACCCTCCATAAGCAAAGACATGGAAATGCTAAAAGAGGCTAAAACAACAAGAGACCCGCCACTAACTTCCCCTCGGAGAATGAGAGCAAATACGTTCCCTATCTCAAGGTGTCTGAAGAGAACATCAACGCAGCCTACATCCTAGACCTCGCCGCACCAAGAAAGACAAACAAATAAAAAGACTACAAATGCAAAATTAGACTCGGAGAGATTCTCCAAAGTCCAGAAAAGAAAAAGGAGACTGAGTAAGTTTCTTCCTCTCTCTTCAATCTATTAACGGGCCATCAGCCAACCCCAGCCTACCGTTCAGGCAAAAAGCACAAGAGCCATCCGCCCCCAAAAACAACGCAATCCCGCAAAGAGGTAAGCCAAAAAAAATTCACCAAGGTAAGATTCAAGCCTGCTGTTGTAAACCTTAACCCCGCCTGTGATGACGCTTTCAACCCCACCCAACCTCCTACTAACAAATCATCAATCCCCCCCCCCCCCCCCCCCAGCTTTAGCAACAATAAATCCGCATAATTCCCTACACTAGAGCCGACTATAGGAAAGCAACTGTCTTCCTCAAATCTGCTTGACACCCCCCAAAGAACGCTGACTCAAGGTGGTTCGTTCGTTTCCCAGTAATATCTGTGCAACTCCCAAAAGAAACAAAAAGAGCAACAACCAAAGATTTAACTGAGCTCTAAAAAAAAAAAAAGATAGTGGCATATCCCAATGCCAAAAGTACCAACGCCACTGGCACTCCAAAAAATTGCTTCAAAGTATCTGCCAACATCCGTAACTGTACGGGCACCCACCAATCGTTAGACTGCCCCAAAAGCACACCTTCTAAGTGTGCAATCTGTTTCGGCCATCGGCCCGCCAACTTCCAGAGATGCAAGACTTGTATCAAACTAATGTCCTCCCTGGGCAAAAATAAAAAACACCAAACCGGCACCCAAGCCTGCAAAGGATTCTCAAAGCTCAGGTTCTCCCAAACCTGCTGCTATAACAGCAAACAAATCGTTTCTTAACATCAATTCTTCACAAGCAACAAACACGGTAAACGTAAAGATTGTCTCTATTTGAGCCCAGTTTACACCAAAATTATGAATAGAAAACAAGACGTCAACCTTATGAAAACGACAAATTTCAAAACAGTTTTCACAAATTGCTGGGGACTTTAATTCAAAGTATTCAGCACAAAACAGTCTCCAAACCAACGCCAAAAGTCGTGCTTCACTCAAAAAATATTTTTTAAGAATTAGTAGCTCTGTTGGTCACCGAAGGAATGTTCTTGACGTAGTAATGCTCAAAGATGCCAACAAAACTATCAACAACCTTAGTTCCAATCACAACCCAGTACTACTGGAGCTCTACAGAAGGAGATCTCACAATTTTGAAAAGCATTGGCAAGCTGGCCGCAGTAAGAACGGTCGAGAACAAAAGCCACCTCAGTAGTTATTATTTCACAAAGCCACACAAATTGCTTCTATAACCCATCAGGTTGATACGCAGAAAAAATGCTGCCAAACATCAATAAAAATAGCATCGTGACCCTAGAGATCCCAAAATCAAACTCGCTCCACAGTAAAGTAAAAAGTTGCACAAAAATCAATGCTGGAAAAATACTTTCGAATCAACCACAGAGAACAATAGTTCAATATTCAATCGAAAAAAAAATCGAAGCATTTGCTGACAACCTCAAACTCCAATAATGCTCCTCCTGCAAGACTGAGGACACGGATATTTGGGACACGTTGAAAGTGTTCACCAAGAAGTCGATGACAATTTTTTCTGTAACTTTGACTTTTCATATATATTTATTTAGTTGGATAATAGAATAAATAGTCCTCAAGTCCTTTCGGAATCGGCAATGTCGTTGTTTGCGCTATAATATGTTTCTCGGAAAAATGATTTAAATAAAAAAATAAATAATTCTTATAATATTATCAATAATTATTTGCTTATCTATAAATAAATAAAACTAAGTTGATTTGCAAATAGTTCTTTTATTTATTTTATCCGCATAACCCCACATTACATTGATCCCATAGTAATTGTTTATTTAAACAATACAAATTGGGAAATCCCGAAACATAACTGCTAATCATTTCAATCATTTACCATTATATACTAATGAAGGACACCATTCTAATAAATATTAATTATGCGGTTAAGTTCCTGGTCCTCGTTAATTTATCAATTGTATATGCTGTATGCAATTGTCACGTAAAATTAAAATGTATACATGGTGAGTATGTGAAAGCACATACTAAAAATATATTTATACATTTTTTGTAAAAAAAATAAAAATCAAATCTATTGTTTAAACTTATGTACAAAAATATAGGTAGCGTACAATAGATTGATTCTTAGCCATAACTTAAGTTTGTTCGTATGTTTACAAAAAAAAAAACAGCAATTAATATTCTAAAAACTAATGTTTCATCAAAAATTGAAAACAATAATATTGTCTCTTACTCTTGAAGATTTAAAAATTCTTCTCATTATAATATTATTATAATATGCAAACATACATCTATTTTAAATAATAACAAAAAATATTTACCTAAGAAATTTTCCCTTATTGCAGATTTTATCTCAATGGAAAATCACTCGACCTTGATTGTACTCAGATGATTATTTAGTTAGGTAACGTAATATGTTAAAATAATTTCAATTTAAATTCAAGTCAGCCTGTGATGGTTTCGCATGTGCGAGATAATGCATTAAGTTTGGCGAATTTTTATTTAGCTTAAATACGAATAAATTTGTATTGAATGGTGGCGATGCGTAGGAATGTTACTAATCGTTCATGTGTAAGTTATTGTAGAAGTAATATTTCGCTTCTTCAAATCGTACGGAACAAATCAATTTAACTACAGATCACTTTGAACTATAAATGT
This sequence comes from Tachinus rufipes, assembly GCA_963932245.1. NCBI lineage: Eukaryota > Metazoa > Arthropoda > Insecta > Coleoptera > Staphylinidae > Tachinus > Tachinus rufipes. Next base: position 107,524,342 of record OZ010743.1, read on the forward strand.
GCGTTGAATAAATTAATAATATACAAAAATGTTTTAAAATGCAATTCCGACCAGTTTGTAACGGTCTGAGATTAGAAGCCAATGCACCTCATCAGTATTTCCAAGCCAATATCTAGAAAAGAAGCAGCACCAATCACCAATTAAGTAGTTTTGTCAGCAGAACTTAGTCTGTTACGTCAAGAAACAACCCTGCCAACCATGGTTGGAAAGTTAATTTCTCTCAATCTTGCTGCATTCCATTTTTATCCTTTTGCTCTCTATCCAACAACTTTTAAAAACATTAAAAACCAATCTTAAACAATGCAAAAAAAACATAAATTTGAATTGTGTACAAATGCTTCCATTTTTGTCTTCACTAGAGCAACAAAAAATAAAAAAACGCAATTTGACTTGTCCTACCTATAAAGCTACCCACTCTAAATTTTTTTCATATGTTCAGGAATGTTTATGGACTCTAATTGAACTTTGTATTACACCTCAATTCAAATTACATCAATTAAATCCGCATTATTGTCATGAAACATTTTATTTAAAAAAACAACTTAATAATGGCAAACTTTTATCAACACATTTAGGAGATAAGTACACACAAATCATTACAAACAATAGTTAAACCTATAAACAATTAATTAAATCATAGTCCAGACTCCTTATTAGATATAATAAACAAAAAACGAAATTGTAATAGTAATCAGATAAAATATTAATTGTTATACTTGCAATTGTATAATTACAATAGAATTCAACAACATTCTTAAAGAATTCTCTTATATAAAATAATTTACATGTTTTATGATCACAAATTCGTCTTGCATGATAATGTTGAAATGCGGAAGAAATCATATAACTAGTTTTGTCATAATTTGGTGAATTATAATCCAGTTTTCAGCGTGTAAATATAGAATATTAAATGATAGTTGGCCTTGTAAACTAACCAAACATGACTTTCAGTTTCCTTAAATACAGATTAACAAATCGATTAAATGGTAACCTACTCAAAGATTGATTTACAACACTTTTTATATCGCTGTTATAAGAACAAGGTCACGGCTATGTAGAATATGTGTGTATAATTTTTTTATCAAGTCAATGATCTCCAAATAATTATCACCTATGAGTTCATCAAATTTAAATAAAATAAGAACAGTACTGTACAATGTATATAAAAAAAATATATGTCAGCTTTTTGGAATAATAAAAATAATCAAATAATTAGTTTTGCGAATTGTGGCACTAGGGTGGCAAAAAGTTTTGCAGTTCGCTAAACCAATAATTTTTTTTTTAATTTTAATTTTGCCTAATTCAAAAAATCTGTTTTTTTTAATTTGCTCAATTTGATAAAAATAATAACGCGGGCTGTAAAGTAATTTTCCGCCCTAAGTCCATAATGCATCACTTTCCGATCCAAAATAAAATGAAAAATCTGTTTTTCAAAGTGTGCAAGCAAGAAATGACTTATAAAACAGTTATTAGTTAAAAATGCATGCTGTTATATACGCACGGACAACCCGGTCGTAATGAACCTATTACGCACTCAATCGCAGACAAAATTATTGATTCAAAATTGTGACATTTATTGAATACCCTATAAACATTTAAACTATTAACATGCGTTCACAGCTAATCTTACCACACGTTTTATAATAATTAAAAGAAAGTTTAATTCTCCATAAAAAATATTTTTTAAACGAATGAATAAAAATGTGTTAATTATGATTTTAAGCAACGATAGAGATTCTGTGGCAACATTTTTCAAATCGGTGCGAGTGTGGAAATAGTTTGAAAAATAGTAATAATTTCCCAATGAGGCTATAAAAATGCGATAAATCCTACAGCGCTTAATAGTCTACCTATATTTTTGCACAATTAATTACTCAATGCGATCCGTCGTACAAAACGAGGTCGTCCAAATAAACGATCAAACTATTGCACATCTATCTATTGAGTTCTGATCTTTGAATGAAATGTGGAACATACTTTTTTTTATATTATATATATTATAACTGTGGCTATTTAGTTTTAATTCAAAATTAAATGTTGCTGTAGATGTGTAAACAGAATATTGAATAATGATTAATAGATTTTATCTTTGTCGGTCGGTTGATGAACCAGTTTGCGTATAAACTAGTATTACCAAGTTTAATGCAATAATTTTATTATAAAAAAGAATCATTTAGTCAGCGTACTATGTATCGATTTAACTTATTTTATTTCAAATAAAAATTAGTTAATTAGTTCAAATTTTTTTTGCCGCAATTAATACAAACTTTACAATATTAAGAGATCGGTCTTTCAATCATAACTTAATCCTATGTTTGGTTGAGCGTAGTTCACATTATGATCATAGTTGAACCAAGCTAATTGAACTAAGATTGGAGTTTAATCTTAGCTTAAGCTATTAATTAATTAAATAATAAATTTGCAAAATGTTGTCAAGATAAATGTATTTAATTTTTTAATAACATCTAAGAAGCACTTTCTTCAATAATAAATAAAATGTGCCCAACATTTAATGAAAACTACTAAAGTTGATCTAAAAATCGCAACCAACCAACTTTCATTCAAGCCGAATTAAACAACAATCACATCATACAACCTTGAGAATAGCAAATGTACAACTAAAATTATTTGCAGTTTTATATAATTTATCGCAACGAAAAAAATAAATAAATTGCAAAATTGATAATACAGAAATTAATCATGTGACTGTTGATTTTACCTCTAGTTAACTGTTTATTATGAGTATCTATAAATTAATGCACTCATCACATAATGCATTAATGGTGCCAATAAATTAAAGTGACTACCCTAACATGGCCTTCAATTTACGTCGCACATTTCCTTAGATAATTATTAATGGATAGGTCAGCAGCCCTATTTATTACTCATAGATTAAATATAGAAAATGTTTTATTTTATTCAAAATTATATTTAAATAAAATCAACGAAGAACCGTTATAATCATTCTAACAATACATTTAAGTTTATTTAGTAACGTTAAGTGAAGGAATACTTGTAAGAGGCACAACGCTAATATCAATTTTCTAATCCAAAAAAAAAAAGACAAATACGATCTAGCGTCTGAGCAAACATGGTCTAGTGTCAATATTAAAAAAAAAACGTCAATTAAGTTTAGCGTGAACTAGCTAGAAAGTTCTTTTTGAGATTTCTTAAATTATACAATTACTTACATAGAAATCAACCCATTTGGCGGCATACCAGTCACGCCTCGTCCGTCTGTTCGTTAATGTATTTGACCGCTGTTTGTTTAAAAAACGGTGAATTTATCAAATAACTTCGCTTCTTCTCTGTATACTGCAATAACCACGTCATTGTCATTTTATAATTTTTATCAGTCTGTATAAATAACGTTTTGACTAGTAAAATGAATTGGACACATAAACAGATGAGGTTTTCATCCCGAGAGAAAAAACCTTGTTTTCATCCCGAGAGAAAAAGTTTAATAAGTGCTCGGTACATTGACAAGATTCTACCCGGCTAGATGATACGTTACATTAATTTCATTAGACGCAATAAGCGCCTGAGATTACATGACAGAAGTCGGCTGAAGTAGCAATCGTGCAGCTCGACCTACACCCAATAGAACCTCTGTAGAACAAAGAATATACCTAATCGATAAATCACATCTCTTAGCCGCAAGTTAAAGCATTTAAAAAGATGGCAATCAATAAAACTACTCTAAATGCTCATAGCTAATAAAATGAGCCTAGGCATTTGAAATATGGAGTCAAACCAATTGTGACTCCTCTGCTCCCCTGCCGCTTCTTTTGAAAGTTTCTTCTCCACATGCACTTTACTCTAACACAAACTAATTCTTTTCATTCGTGCATCCTTAATCATTTGCACATATCTACCATTCATTCCGTCAGTGTGCCGCATTAGTCAGATACTACGTGGCACAACTAGTCCGTCTGTTCGTTAATTTATTTTACAGCTCCCCTTATGGTTACAAACTCGCTTTGAATAATATATTTGTCATCTAGTTCAAACTTTTTGTTCCATTTCCTCCCCTTTCCCTTTTTTTTTCAAAGTTCGTCCGCTGTTTTTTACCTCAATTTCCTACATGAGTCTTAATCCATTTTTTTTTCGGTTGCAACTTCTTCTAAAATTAAAGCTTACGCTTGTGTTACTATTTCGCAAAAGGATTTTTAATATGTACTTAAAAACACAACACTATCGTTATTTGAGAGAATAAAAGTGCTGTTGATACTAACAATGCCTAGTATCTGGTCCACTCATACTCTCATATTAAATGTAATAATGGTTAAATAAACACTATATATTATATAATGTCCTAAATTAATAAATACCATAATTTCTTAAAATTTTCTGCCAGAAATAATGCGCCAAAATTCGAATTAGGCTCACAAAGTGCCGCCTTAGAAACAGATATTATTCTTCCTAATTATCTATGCATATTGCTAAATAGCAATCTTGTTATCGAGCAGAGTTACTAAGCAATTTAGTAATAAAACGTAATAAAAACGCAAAATTGCTTAGCAACCTTACTTGACAACCACGCATCGTCCGTCTGTTCGTTAATGTATTTTACCGCTGCTCTTATGACTACTAAAAAAACGGAACATTTGTGATCTAGATTAAATTTTTTGTTATATATTTCCGTGCCTTCTCTGTATACTGCACCCGTGCCTTATTTTTATTTTAACCCATCTCTATAAATAACGTTTTGACTAGTAAAATCCGTGTCTACAAAATCAAATTTTATTCCGCAATTTTTAACCGGGTTGACCGGCTCGTCTAGTCTGCGTTTTCTATAGTAATTGTACCGCCTTCTCTACTTATTTCTCCATTGTTTCGCACCCATCACCGGAAACTATTCTGGCAGATTTTTTTTCTGTTTAGGTATCAGGTTTCGGATAACTAATGCAACCTCCGTTTATATCATTCTGTATAAATAATAATCATATGATAAACTTGTCAATTATTTTTATTTATTTTGACAATTAAATTTAAAACTAATCAGGGCGGCATTATTCAATCGCTTCGAGTAACACCGGGCATACGTCATAGAACATCGGAGCAACTAAAAAAACACCCAATCACGACGGACCGTTAAAATCAATGATCCAAACCGACCGGGTTGACAACCGGATTAGTGCAACCCAGCCTAAGTTGTTACGATACGCTCCATGACCATTCTAAAATTTAGTCGCCAAAGATTCAGATTTTCAAAAAATAAAACCGTTGACCTAACTAGCAAAACTGTATTGTCCAAAATGCAACCAAATAGTGTCGTTTATATTATTTTCCAAAAATCCTTTCGTACATGACCTAGTACGTCTGACGTCCCTGCGGTCTGTTGGTCCTATTGTGCATCTCTGACTGTTACTTCTCTAGTAGTTTCTTCAATAAAGTCCAAAAGCTTTTGCCAAGAAACTGTCTCAAAGTCTTCGTGTGCTTTCCGAAAAAGATATTACGTTGCGTATTATACGTTTCGCACTCGCTCGATCAGAATTAATAAAGTTTCATCGTCCTTCAGACATCCGCGGCACAGGAGACTCTATACACGTGTTTGTTTAGGCCTCACTGTCCAGTTAAGTCCTGTATGCTATCGCAGTTTTGTTCTGCTCATCTGCATTATAATCAATATACAATTATTGAACTATAATTTTGAATATTTTATTAAGGTAGAAAATCGTCAGTTGCTTCAGAACAAAATTCAACAAAAAAAAATTCAACAGGGGGTGCTTCAGTACGAGTTTTAAGTTCATCTGCTGTAGGTGGTAGCAAAAAAATGTATCTTCCATAGAAAAATTAACTTTATCAATTTTAAAAGAAGGAAGACTGACTGTTATTACAGGTTCTTCAGAAACTTTATTTAATAAAGGTAACATGCGCGATGAGCATGGACAGTCATGTGTTCGACACCTTCGCCAGCAAGTTATTCTACTGGTAGAAATTGAACAACTAAAGCATAAGGAGAAGTCAATTTATTTGTGGTCTTCTTTTTTTCTTTATTTTCTCTTCAACATCTTCTGTATTTGTGAATTCTTCTTTAAAAAAATACAAAGCATTCCCGTTCCCCTTTTACAATATTTGCGCTCATATAAGTAGGTCCCAATTGAGCAAACGCTAATACAGCACCACTTGTCTTTCTGTATGTCCACCAACTTAACAATTTGTTAAAAATAGACTTTTAGGTTACCATAGCTTGAGTAATGTGCAAAGGACCATCACATTCATTGGAAACAGCCTTGTATGCTTCATCCCCTGACAAGTTTTCCACTAATTGCTGTGAAGTTTGTTCGGGATTATTGGAATTCCAAAAGCAGGTTCAGGTTGAATGATGGTCTGTAGTTCCCTTTTTGACTAGATCGGGTTTTTTGAAGTGTGGTGTAGTGCACCACGTCCTCTCCTGACTTCGTATACTCAGGCTCCGGTGTCATTGTAATCTTTAGTCCCATCTGTATACCAGATAGTTCCTGTAATTGTGCCCGGAATTTTTTATACATACATTCGTCTAGCAACAATATTATAACATCAAATGACTTTTCATAAAGTTTGATCTCATTTTCAGTGTCTCTTCCTCATGTAACACATTTGTAATTTCCGCTCTGTAAGTCCCAAAATTTATAGTGTGTTCATTTATCGGTAGTCGGTACCCTACTTGTCTCGCCTCAATCATCACAACCAAATTCAGTAGTGGTAGTAGCAAGAGAAGTGTTTTCATGACTGTTGTAGGACTTATTTTCATTACTCCTGTTACCAGCTAACATGCTAATCTTTGTATGTTACCTAGTTTAGTTGCCTTACTCTTGTTCATGAGAACATCGATTTGGTTGCAAACAGCACCCGGATTGCCTTCGTAGTCACATTAACCAGATTAGTATAAAAGATTAGTTTTACATCAAGCATGAATCCCAGGTACTTCACCTGCTTGTGTCAACCGGATGGTTGGTACGATGGTGCCACTCGGCGGCCACCTGGTGCTCAAGATCATCTTGGTGGAGGCGTCCCCCAGGTGTCGAGTAGACCAATAACGTGCAGGGGTTAGTGCGACTGAGCTAGGGACAAACCCGCACCCCAGAGAATGCACGCCCCAGTTGTTGCCGGAGTGGTGCTCATGGGGTCGCTGTAGAAGCGACATGTGGCTCCCGCAGGCGTACCTACAGAAGTTGTCCCCAGGGTTCGAGACGTGACCCACAGCAGTGTGCAATGCCGTGAGTCCGCTGTGGACTTGAGGCAAGACACCAAGTTCAGATCTACGGCGGTGTGTGCAGGCTGATAGACCTAGTGCAGGCCAGGAGTTATAGGAAAGACTCCTGGGGTAAACGTCGGTGTGTAGTTGGCGGTAGTCGTAGATCCGTTGGCAAGGTCCGTGGGCATTGCGGTGGTCGTGTAGGAAGCAGTCTGGTACCAGTTCTGTGGTCGCATGGTGGCTTCGGTGTGACGAGGTCGTTCCTGAGGCTTACGATGCTTGTTGAACACTGAAGTTGACTGAAGTTCCAATCCATATAAGTTATTTAAATTTTTCCATCATTTTTCGTTTTTCCGCTAGAGAACGCGGAAAATAAAATCACAATTTTGCGCGCTCTGGCGGGCAATTCACGCATTATTGGAAAAATCGAAAGACCTATATCGAACTGAAATTTTTTGCTCTAAAACTTTGGTCACTTATAATTTTTCCAGAAAATGCATATTTTGGTTAAACATCCAAAAAGTCAGCAAAAGATCACAATTTGCGACATTTTTCAACATTCTTTAGCGGAAAATGCTTTCTCTATCGGGAAATCCAAATAACCAATATCAATCGGAAATTTTTTGTTCTACAACTTTGATCTCTAGTAATTTTTCACCAAAATGCATAGTTTCGGCTCTAAGTGCAAAAAAATTAAATATATACTTTATTTCCCTCGTCTTGTAGCGGAAAAAGGGATAATTATAAGAAAATTCAAATGACCTATATCGGTTGGAAATTTTCCGCTCTACAACTTTTAATAGAGATCATTTTTGGCCAAAATGCATAGTTTTTGCTAAAAATGCAAGAAACCTTTAAAAAAAGCAAACATTTCTCCAAAAAATGTCTAATTAGACACGTTCAAAATAATTAATTCGCGTTCATCTGATAAATCCGCAAACATTCTACCACGTGTAGACTTCATATAATCCCAATTTATACTGAATGTACTCTACTCAATTCTCTATGCATATTGCTAGATAGCAATATTGTTCTCAAGCAAGATTTGTAAGTAATTTCGCGTTTACGTTTTTTACTAAAATGCTTAGCAACTTTGCTCAAAAACAATATTGCTATCTAGCAATATGCCTAGAGAACTGAGCAGAATAACACTCTTGTTTTTCAATAATCAGAGATAAGAATGTTTCTTCAAAAACAATGTTCTCGTTTAACGCCGGAAGATGTATAAGCTTATATACCAAAATACCTGATTAATCCTTTTAGGATTTCGACAAAAATCCTTTAAAATTACTCCATGCTTACTTGTCAATGCTCAGTCATAGTTGATAACATCTTGCAACGCATCTTCAAAGATGGGTATTTGATGTCCTTCGCGTTGTGATATATTTTCTCAAAACTCTCAAGAATGAACGAGCTCAAAAGAAACCCCGCAGATTGCTTCCTTAGACGTTACGTTTTCACGCTGAATATCTGAGTATCTCATAACCCAATAGCGACGTAACTATTCGAAGCTTTGAACCCATTATCTGGTTAAACCTTTTCCAATTCATAGCAGTACCGCGTAAGCAATTAGCTCGCCAAGAGTCTAATTTGTGATCAAGTAGCTTCTTTTACTAGGTGGGCAAAAACTAAGTGACCCACCCACCCACACATTCAAGTATTAGTCATCAAAGGATTTACTGTTTCTTCCATCTCTTGAGTGCTTGTACTTAGATATCAGAAAATTGTTAAACAATAAATCTCTTGATAACTAAAGCATAGGTGGGTGGGCAAAAACTAAGTTTAATTTGAGGGCCAGTAGCTTTTTCTACTGTGACCCTCCCACCCGTCCAAGTGTTAGTCATCAAAGGATCTATAGTTCCTTCCACCTCTTGTGTGTTTATACTTAGATATTAGAGAATTGTTTAATATTAAATCTCTTGACAATTAACGCTTGAGTGGGTAGGATCAAAGTTTAATTTTTGGGCAAACAGCTTCTTCTTCTGTGACCCAGCCACCCGCCCAAGTGTTAGTCATCAAAAGATTTACTGTTCCTTCCACCTCTTGTGTGCTTATACTTAGATAACAGAAAATTGTTTAACTTATCGTGTGTGGCTCAAAACTTACTGTGTGGTTTTTCGAATATCAACATCAGTTTTGTAGTGCAATTCTACAAAAACCTTCCTCATTTCAGAATCCATCCAAAAACAAACGTCACGTCTCGTAACAAGTTCTCCAACATGTCACAGTACCAGTCGAAAGTTACAGTAACATGCCCACTGAAAACAAAGCACACCAAACAGCAACTTTTGGGCTGTAAAAACGTGGTTGGTAAAATTCTCAGCAGAACAATTCTACTTGTTTTCTGTCCAAAAAAGATAAAATGTGCTTCGTCTCTAGTCCTACACAATACCGTTGTGAGGCACTGCTGTAACGCATTACATCAACTTCTACGTTTTACCCAATCTGCTAAAATCAATTATTGAGAAATCCAAGCACTGCTGTAAAGATCGCATTACAGCAATTTCTACCTCTTACCCAACTAACCCAATTAAACACTTTGGCGACTGGTCTATTACACGTCTTATTCATCTGCTGGACTCAATTAATAGATTGCTATTTAAACAGATCGCGTTGACGCTCTGTGTGCAGCAATGTTTTCAGGTGTCCTGATAGATTTGGAACACCCAGCTGTTTTTAAGATTTGCAGATCCCGTGATACCAACGCAAAGAATTCCCATTGGCTATCAAATGCCACCAATAAGTGTTGAAGAAGCCTTTTTTCTAGCCTCAAAGTTAGCAAAAACCCCGCCGCAACTCGACTCGCCAGCCAGTTCCACCGCAAACTTCGAGGCCACAACATATCTCTTCTCCTGACAGTAAAACCAAAAGCCAAGATCTTGTACCACTGTCCCCATCTCCAGGACGCAATTCCCTGCCCTAGCTGTGGCATTTCCACGGAGAAACCAGCCCGAAACTGCACGGACCCCAAATTACTATTAATCACTATTTTTCAGGCACACCATCAAGCAAAAACCACCGTTAAACACAAACATTAACAATTGGCGCCCAACGTTGGGCTGATTAAAGCGCACGTATTGTTGCCTGCAGTGACAACCTAGACTGTCTCGTACCCAAAGCGTAGTCGCCTTTCCGTCATTTGACTCAAATAGTGATCTCGGGCAGGACTTCTGTAAAGAGGTTACGTTAAATGTCTTTGGTGCCTCATTTGTGTCCCTTTGTGACGCACTTTCCACATATACGAGGTCTTGCTAGTTTTACTGTAATTTTCGCTTCACCTCTTCCATCGACTCGAAGCGGGTTCCTTTTAAAGCAGACTTAACAAATTCGCTCTCTCTCATCTTCGGTGCTCTCTCGGCCTTTAGAAAACCGTTTATACCATCGGAAAACACGCAAACAAAATATAGAATTCTCACCATAGGCCTCTTTCAACAACTTATAGCACTCAGTCGATTTTTTTTTTAATTTAACGAGAAATTTCACATTGATTTGTTGCTCGTGTTTTTCGTCACTTATTGTTATTGGAACGAGAAAAAAACACGTTCGATTCTAACCTCTATAGAAAAAATACTACTACAGCGACAAAAACGTGTTTTCGTACTGGAATAGTAGATACTTCCAGCTATCCAACGCTGCATTTGTCCCCCCACCCCCCTAGCACGCCTTCTGCAATCGCAGTCTCGTTATTTAATAGCCAGACCTCGTATTCTTTCTACTCCGATAACATAACACTGGTAGCATTCTAAAACCTATTTCAAAGACCAAATCACAAAACTGAACTATCTCACGTGTTGCGTAGATTGTAACAATATTGTTCTCCTCGTTACAGTGTTTGTGGAGTTGTTTCAACTTCACTTTGTTTCTCATTTGGCAAAATTATAGACGGAAATTCTATGGTCTCTTAAGTTCCTCGTCAATCGGTTAGCTTTAGTCTTAAAACATGCATACTACAGGTCATGGTCATATTCAGAAAAAGTTGATTTTTGTTGTTGAAGACGTCAAAAAATTGCGGAACTGCTAGTTGTCTGCAAATGTTAGTTCACGCTTTTGAGGTCTTTTCTGTTCTGTAGGAATAGCCAAAATCATTAAGATAGATCTCATTGTATAAAATTCCAAATTTCAGAACAAAAACAGAGAAACGCAGCACTATGAACGGCATACAAGTAATAATGAAAAGAAGATTTTTTGTTCTTTTCATTAAATCATCAAACAGATGATAATCTACAACCAGATGAAACAAGTCACGTCAGCATTGCCCAAAGTAAGCAAATCTCTACGTTTTAATTGGCGAGAGAATTTACACAGATAACCAAATCAGAAAATATTACTTATACGTTAATAATGATTTTATTATAGCTATCCTTGGAGATATATAAGCCAAATGAGAATTTGGGAATAGTACTACTACTACTTCCCAAAAATTAGTTTCGTGCCTTGAGGTAAGTGTTCACAATAAACTTCAATTTCAAGATTGATCATAAACAAACAACTTTATAGCAAAAAAACCAAATCCAATTAAGACTTATAGTAATTGTGAGAGTTTAGTAGTTCTATTCCTTATATATTGTAAAATAAAACTATTGAACTTGATTCAAGTGACCTAGGTCATAATTAAATTAATTCAAGGAGCAAAACAATAACAAATTAAACGTATTTAATTTTCACCTTGCATAACCATAACCTAGGTCGCTTATTTAAAATCTATTTTCACATTTTTTGTAGGTAAACACAAAAATCATCATCAGTTGCGTTGGGTATATTTATACCATTACATCACATGGTGATAGTGTTTTTGAAATAAAACAACACAAAAAACTGAAAGTGACCCAGTCACCCAGCACAAGTGAATTGATTGCAGATAAAATAACTTACTGCTAACAAGCATGCAATATTTACATATAAGTAGCTAGAGTAAAATCTAATAAATAATCTAAAAATACCCTTTAACAACTGTAAAAATATACCGAAATAAACACGTTGATTAAATGCAAATTTATTTCATAACTTTGAACAATAATGAATTAATTAAAAAGGCCCATTTAAATTAGCAACAATGAATAAATATTCTAATTAGAATCATGAAATCAAATATTCGGCTAAAATAATGATATAATTACCCCTAAATTATCCTCCTAAATTATAAAATTATCAAAACAAATTTTGGCACGTTATCAAATAATAGAAAATAAACAAACCTTGTGATGAATAGTATCATCCCGCAAAAGCACAACAACACCAGAATCACTGAGAATATGTTTGTTATTTCCTGCACAGATAACGACATCATTGTCACTGTGTCCATTTGTTTGTTTACAGTCCCCCGAACCGAATGCACTCACAATTCAACGATATACTCGGCATTTGCCATCGCCGCGACATATCCACATTGAAATACGGCTGATGAATAAACACCTCCACATTAAATACAGACACGGTTCTGACAGTTCTCATTACGTCACGAAAACAGAGCTGCGTTCTTTTAATTCCATTCGATTCAATCGGCTTTAATTAGATTGTAATATTGTGTGATAATTCACATGCTATAAAGTATTAATATGATTGTTATATTTCATTAACATGTATTGAATATGTATAGTAATAAGTGGAATTAGAATGGATCAATAAATGTACTAAAAGAACGCAGCCAATTTGGCAATGAATTTAGTAGCAGCTGATTTCTGCAAAGACAGCTGTGATATTCTGTCGTTTGGTTTTTCGATGTATCGGCACTACTGTATCAATCTTCATGTTAGTGAATTTAAGTGTATACTTGGTTGCATATATTAAATAAATTTGAAATAAATAAATGTAATAAGTCAATTTATTTTTTAAATAAACAACAATTTAATGTCCATCGCTGTTTGATTTATTAATAAGCTACTTTTATAAATAAATTTTATTCAATTTATGCAACTGTAATTACAATGCATTAATTTTACACCGAATTATAAAATATAATAAAACTGCCATTTAATTAGTCGATGTATTATATTATATTTGAATTTAAATTAGCATTTAAAAAAATTGTGTTAAAATAAATATTAATTTGATTACTTATGTTTCTTACGCCATCTGTTAGATCTCTAGAAGAAACAAATCTATTTATTCATCTGTCAGAATTTTTGTTTTGTCGATTTTATTTTTAAAATGAACAAAATTATTGCGTTGATTTTCATCTGCCAAATAATTTTACAAACGATGGCAAAAGAAAAAGCTTTATTATCAGTGGATTTTGAAATTTTTGGTAGAGTACAAGGTAAGTAATTGATTTTAAATATCGAATTAAACAGGTAACTCATGTGTGTGTTTTATTTTTATTTCAGGAGTCTTTTTTAGAAAGGTGAGTTGTTATTGCCAATAAGAGAATAATATATGCCAGAAGTATGTTTGAATATAAGTCGTAGAACATACATATGTATTAATGTGTAAATGGAAGGAATTAGATGTTTAAGAGTTTAGGTTATGTTTACGTTACAGTTATGCCCCCCACTGTGAGTGAATAATATTCGAGTTAATACAGGGTGTTCAGAAAGTATCGCTCGTTCACGACCTATATGCGTTCATTTAAAATATTACCATAAATACTCTAAACACATGTAATGGTGTCAATTACTAAATTTTATAATATTTAAAAAAATATGGCTTGTAAAATTATTACTATGGTTTAATTCAAATTAGTAGGGAGTATGACGTCATCTAAACACGCGTTACCAGTTGTCAATTTTTTTAAATCATCGCGGCTTGCTTTACTATTGATTGATGTGGTTATATCAGGCATCAGAGATATTTTCCTTATTAAATTATTTACCTTATATCTCATCAATATTATGTATCGTGTTTAATTATTATAAATTATCCAAGTAAGCAACCCCTGACATAACCATAAGTTAAAAATCATATCCGATACTGCAAACTGCATTAACAATTTTCTAAAGTATCAAAAATTCATTTAAATCGCTAATTATAAATGAAATAAATAGATAGGAATCAAAACTGATGATTAAAGAGACAAACGTTATGCGAAGCGCGTTGGTAAGTACTTTTCTGACCTCGGGCAGAAAATTGGACTTTCCAGTACAGGCTAATATTATCAATGTGTGCGCAAATTGTGCATCAAAACTTGCGCAAATTGTTTGATCGTGTATTTAGGATGAGCGATACTGTCAGGACACCATGTGCAACCTTCAGAAAGTCAATTTCTTGGATTAAAAAAAAATACTTCGTAAAGCTCTTTCAAATCCAATTATCTTATTTTTTTAAATAAAACAGTTTTTTTCTTTATATAAAACTTATTTAGAAGACAGTTCTATAATTGAATCTATCTATTGGTCAATTTAATCCCCAAATTGCAAATTTCTTGAATTTAACAAAAATTCAGACTAAAACTTAAGTTTCTTCAATAAACCAATTTGTTTTTTTATATAAATGTTTTAAGAGATAATTCTGTATATGAACCTATTTATTCTCACTATGACTCAAGAGGAAGAAATGATATCCAATCTTTTGATGACCGACACTTCTAATTCTTTGACTAAGGGACTTCCATTACTTGCAGAGAGGAGAAACTTCTTCTTTGATAACAAACACTTGGGCATGTGGTTGAGCACTTCAACTACTAGCTTTTAATCTACTTCTGGGGTTCCCGCTCAACCGTCCGATTGTTTGTTTCTTCTCTAGCAAGCGTTATAAGTTTTTTGTCCAAAAAGGAGGAGGTGATATCGAATCTTTTGATTACCTGGATCACTTCAGATTATGATTACCAGCGAGTAGTTTGAAGTAGAGTACCTTTCTCTTCTTTGCAAGTGTTCGAAGTCCCTTAGTTAGAGGAAGAGAAAGGAAAATATCCAATATCTTGATGACTAATAGTTGGGCGGGTGGTTGGGTCACTACAGATCATAATTACCGTTGAGTAGTTTATACTGGAATGCCTACCTACTTGCCTATGAGTTTGTTAACTAGAAATTGGAAGTTTTTTCTCTTTGCAAGCGTCTAGTCTCTAAGGCCCATACTAATAGTCAGAGATTTACGAATCCGAGATTTATTTTGCTAATCGTTGATTGGCTCTAATCCAATTCACGGATACCGTGATGGTGAATATAATTGCGATCTTTCAATGTAATTTATTACCAAACGTCATATCACACACTAATAAACGATCTTGGGTGGACCAAAGATTATTTGAATCTAAGATTTTATTGACGGTTGCATAGTTTTCAATTCGATCCGAGAATTAAGCAAGGAATGCATTGGTCAATTCCGACAAATGATATCCGTGAATTGACAATCAATCCGAGATTTAATCTCCAACTATTAGTACGGGTATATGTTGGAGGAGGGGATGATGAATCCAATCTCTTCATGACCAACATTTCGGTGGTTAGATGCCTCATTGAGATCATGATTGCCAGCAAGTATTTTGAACTGGAGTGCCCACCTAACCGCCCTAGTGCTTGTTATGAAAGAATTGAAAGTTTTTCCTCTCTGCATGTGTTAGAAGTCTCTTAGTCAGAGGAGGAGGTTGTGATTTCCAATCTCTTGATGACCAATACTTAGGCGGGTGTGAGGGTCACTCCAGATCATTATTATCATTGAGTAGTTTGAATTGAAGTGCTTACCCACCCGCCCGAGTGTTTGTTGGCAAAGAATTGGTAGTTTCTCTTCTTTGCAAGTGTTAGAGAAGTTACTTAGTCAGATGAGGAGGAGGTGAATTCCAATCTTTTGATGACCAACAGTTGGACGGGTAGTTGGGTCATTCTAGATAATGATTGAGCTGGAGTGCCCAACTACCCGCACAAGACTTCAATTAACAAGCATTTTTTTTTTCTTTGTAAGCATTATGTTAGAGCAGGAGATGATGAATCCAATTTTTTGATGACCAACACACGTGTGGAAGGCTGGGTCACTACAGATCATAATTACCAGCGGGTAAAGAAAAGATCGATTCCGGCTGTGATCTGAAGTGGTCTTGAGGACGTAATCGAAGCAGGGACAACTCCTGCTTCCCTCGGGACCGCCCTTGTGGTTGATCTCTGGTGAGCAAGTCGATTGGATTAAGGGCAAGGTCTGTCGAGCGGCTCCCACACTTCTTTCCTAATGTAGCCTCTTACCAGGTACCTTGTTGCTGCTTCGACGTCTGGGCTCAGAGAAACATCTTCCACCTGGGACGCCTCCAGGCAGGTAACAATCTCTCATTCTTACGCAGCGGAGCTTGGAGTACTGTTCTGGAGAGTGGGATGGCGTATGGGAGGTGGTTGGTTGTCCTTCCTCTGGGATCCGATTCTATGTGGAGTCCTTAATTGTGTCAAGGGACTTCAGGTTACTTTGGTCCCGGGGTCCGGTGGTTTTAGGATGGGCTCTTCCATCCGAAGTGGTGGTTGGGGGTTTACCATTACTGTCCAAAAGCTCTTTTTTTGCGAGTGGCTTATCCATCTTCATAGCGATGATGCTGGCGTCAGCTTTGATTCGAGTTTCTTTTGCCTCCCGGCCGTACCTGAGCTTCTTCATGGTGCCGGTCTGCGGCTTTGGCAGGCAGCCTGCAAGGATTCGTCGTCGGTTGCTGGTTTGGCCGATTTGCAACTTTCTTTCTTCTTTCGGATTTTGGCGAGTTCCTGTTTTCCTGATGGCGTTGGCCTGCAGTCATTGCGGGTAACCCAGCTTACCTGGAATTTTCCGTTAATCGCTGGTCCGGTATGGCATATTAACGGCTTTCTTCGGTCGCCCGTGACTACGTGCTGAAGTGGGAGTCGCGATGTTTATCGGGGACTTCCGTTTTATCGTGGGAAACCAGGCTACCGTTGGTGTTGGACAATCGGATTGGCTCAGCCGGGGATGGACAGTCTTCCGCTACTTCTTCTGGGTCTCCTTCAATGCGTTCATTTGTTGAAAACAGTTAAGGTTACCCTTATCTCACCAATTCTTCGGTCATCAGTATCTAGGCATTTGCTGGTGCTTGGTCTTCGGATTTGTCTTAGTTCGATTGGGGATGGTTTTGCGTCATCAGCTTTATTCTCCGGGTCCTGTTTGTCCATAGAGTCATCTAGAGGTTCGTCAAGTGGTGCCTGCATAGGTCTCGTCCTCTGCTGGCTGGGAGTTTTGTCTGTTCCTTGGCAGGTGTCCTTGGGTAGGATATTTTTCTTCTTCTCGTTCTTGGTCGGTTTAGTATCTAAAGGGTGAATTGTACCTAGATATTTGGCCTGCAGCGTCGGCTGGAGTGCCGCCTGTTCAGTGTTACCTTCAGCCTTTCGTCGTCTTCTTTGTGAACCTTTTCTTCTCGTGCTACCACTTTTTGTTCACGAAGGTGGAGTTCTAATTCTTTAATTCTGAGGGCTTAGGTTCGGCGGCTGTGGCAACCGGGATCTCTATTGCGGTATTGACCGACCATCCGGGTTCTTTGTCGTCGTCTGCGGCGTAGTTTGTATTCGGCGTCCTTTGCAGCTGCGATCAGTTCGTACATTGCGAGTAACTCTACCCACATTAATGCGTGTCGTGGTCGAAAGTACGTATTAGAGCGATTGTGCCATGTACCCCTTGTCCATTTGCGGGTAGTGAATACATCTCAAGGCTACGTGGTTCTGCAAAAACCCTTCAGCATGCTTTGTGGTGTCTAGCGGGCGTATTCTATGTTCCTTTCCGGGATGATACGATCATGTAGTTTTGCTGGGTTTTCTATCTCAACTTTCTTTCCTGCTTCCGCTAGTTTCCTTAGCATGCAGAAACGCTTGTGCGATGAAAATTTTATGGATATTTTTTCTTGGTTTTTCCGGGGGCAGATAGAATCGTGAGGGTGGGAATTCTTTGTTTCCTGAATGCGCCACGCGTTGCACTACAACAAGAGGTGATATCAAATCTTGATGACCCACACTTGGGCGGGTGGAAGTTATTAGTGAGCTCACCCACTCGCCTGAGTGTTTGTTATGAAATGTCAAAGAAATGAAAATTTCTCTTTTCTGCAAGTATTAGAAGTCTCTTAGTCAGAGGAAAATGAGAGAAATCCAATCTTTTGATTTTGATATTAAAGAATTAAAAGTTTCTTCTCCCTGCAAGTGTTAGATCACCCTAAGTCAGAGGAAAAGGAGTAATTTCCAATCTCACTCCAGATCATAATTACCATCAAACAGTTTGAACTGGAGTGCCGCCCGAGTGTTTGTTAGCAAATATTTAGAAGGTTTTCATTTCTATAAGTCTTAGAAATCTTTTAGTCAGAGGAAGAGGAGTGATATTTAATCTCTTGATGACCAACACTCCGGTGGGTGACTGGGTCACTCCAGATTATTATTATTATCAAATAGTTTGAACTGGAGTACACACCCATCCTCCCGAGTGCTTGTTATCAAAGAATTGAAAGTTTCTCTTTTCTACAAGTGTTAGAAGTCCCTTAGTCAGAGTGAGAGGAGTGATATCCAATCTCTTGATGACTATTACTTGAGCAATTCACTACAGATCATGATAGTTTGAACTGGAGTACCAACACACCTGCTTGAGTTATTAAAGAATTGGAAGTGTTTCCTCCTTTCTGCAAGTGTTAGAAGTTAGAGGAAGAGAAGTGTTATTCAATCTCTTTATGACCAACACTTGGGCGGATGAGTGGGTCACTTCAAATCATGATTACCAGCGAGTACACAGATTGTTATTCTGTCAATTGTTCATAGAATAACAAACTATTTGTTGGTCATCAAACTCCCCGAAATTTTGTTCTAAATACGGCCCTGACCATGTGTACTTACCTATATCTTTAGTAATATGTATTTCTTATGAATTGTAGTAAATAAGTGATAATTGAGTTGTGAGTTTGAGTAATTATTTCTAATCTAAGTTACATATTATTGCTTTTCAGCATACACAGAGACAAGCTAAATCTTTAGGCTTAAAAGGATACTGCATGAACACTGAGAAAGGAACAGTACAAGGAAGGATGCAAGGAGCACCGGACAAAATTGAAGAAATGTAAGTTATTCACAACTAAAAATAATTAAATTATAGATTCTAATAAGTACTTATCGGTCATGATAATAATGATTATTTTAAATAGAATTTTATTGTCTATTACACCAGATTTATTTTATATCAATACTCCCTCGTATAGCATTTTATACCCCACATAAATCGCCAGACCTTGATAACCAAAGCAAAACATACCATTTTAGCAAAATATAGCAAAATTACTTTGTTTTACTCTGATTAACTTTTTTTAATGTATTTTATCCTTTTTTAGGAAACGGTGGTTAAGTAAAGTTGGGAGTCCTTCATCGACAATTGAAAATGCTATATTTTCAAATCAAGTATCAGTATCTTCATGCAAAGAAGAGGATTTTATTATCAGAAGATAATTTACAAATTATTTAGTTTAATTTTTATTTTCTTTATACACTATTATTTATTATTGAGAAATTGTATTTATTTTATGTTTTGTAATTACAATGATTTATGTTTATAAATTGTTGTAATAAAAATTTGTTTAATTAAATCTTTAAACAAAAAAATGCCATTGAAGGGAGGACTGAAAGAAAATATGATGGAGCTTACACGACAATAAAATGATTATTAGTTTTCAGCTGATACAACGTGCATGTCCACTCTCGCACTAGCCATCAACTATTTTTTTTTAGTTGCAGGGCCGATATTTTAGTGCTTATGTTTATGCTACTACCACACAAACTGTCTTTAAATATGTACCTGAAAACACAAATATATACTATGGCACACATTGAAAGAATGAAGGCGCTGTAGATACTGACGAGGCCTAGTATCTGGTCCAGCCACACTTTCACATTAAATGTAATTATGGTTAAATGGACACTAATCATATATTAGACTAACGTCATGAATTAATAAATTACCATAATTTATTAAAATTTTCTACCGCAGCTGGGGTTCGAACCTGTGACAAATTATGCGCCGAGATTCGAGGCACGAGAACCATTTATACTCTTGACAGAACTTTGGGTTTGATGTTGTAATTTATTTTACAAACTTACATTATAGCCTTTATTATAGAGCCCCTTGTTCATTAAACAAATCAATTGCCAAAGTAAGCATTTGGGCTTTAAATATTCTACAATCCAGTCCTTTAGGACACTTGTAAACTTTATATTCTACTTACAGGTAGCCACCGATTTAACAATCCTGGCGTTAGTAGTCATTATGATGATGAAAGAAGCTACTGGTTCATGTCCGTTCAGGGACAATAAACTTGCTGCATCTATCTCCAACTACCTGGAAGCAAGGGTTTGAAATGCGGAAAGACCCATAAGAACACAGACCTTCCCCGACGTATAATCTAGGGAGGTTCACAAAAAAAAAAAGATAAGGAAAGCGTACGACGCTTTCTTCCAAAAGAAGGGCCTTCTCAATATTTTGGGGTGGTCCAAAAATCCTAGCTACATCATTGCGACACTTGTCTTCATATCTTTTATCAATTTTTCAGAATTTTCACTATACTTTTAGCGTTTTACCGAGTTTTCTGGGTTTCTAAGCTATTTCCTTTTCACATCTAACTTATTTGGTTTTTAATTTGCTTCATAAAGATCTTTCATGTATTATTTTAATCTGTTGAGAACTTCTTTGTTATTTTTTAACACACTATTTTGCTCTTCCTCTGTCTCTTTGCTTAACCTTCCGATTTATTTATTTTTTTGTAGTATTCCTTTCAATGATTACCAGTTACTAGTACTATCTTATTACACTCTTTATTGATTCTGTTTTCTGTATTTTTTGTTTCTTCTAATGTATTCTAATTGTACACATCTTCAAAAATAGTTCAAAAAGATAGAATTGTATGTGCACCTTAATGAGTTTACTATACAAAATTGTATAAACGCAAAAAGATGGAGTAAACGTTGTTATAACAGGTACAATTCCAAAATGTTCCATACTTAACTTAGACCTTTGTAACGCCATTTTGCGCGTGTTTCTACTGTTTCTCGATTTACAGGCACCCAAAATTTTTGTGAGAGTTTGAATAAGGTTAAAGGTGTATCAATACCTAAAAGAATTTCATAAGGAAATACCATGTACATTGAGAGTAGAACCGACCACACCAGATTCAATAATCAATTTCTTTATAATATTTTTGATTAGTTGTCAAATATCTAAAGTGATGTTTAATAAGTCCTTCAGAAACGTCATTGGTGACAACCCTGTGTGTGCACAACAGTTTACCTATATTAAGTCCCAACAATTATTATTTATGATTTAAGGCAATGATTATGCAGGACTATATTTTGTCTGGTCTGACATAATTTGACTTGGACAATTTGATATGTCAAATGATATGTTATTATTCAGCACTACATCACCAACATGACTGCACACGAAGAATTCATTTGGCTAAGAAGGGATATTTACAATTCGTGCAATAAATGCAATATTTCCGACGGTTTTATAGAAACGATGTAAGTAGAATTTTTTTATTTTGTATTTACCTAACTTTGGTCAATTTAATATGTTATAAACTAGGAGTTATTGTATAGATATGCACATTGAATAATAATAATTGATACAAAAATGTTTAATTCAATTTATACTCATTGTATAATATGAAAGAAATTTTAGTGTTATTAAAAGAGAACGGATTTGTATCATTTCCTATTTTTGATCAAAAATTAAATAAATTTAAATTAGGCCACAATGTTTTTTTGAGATGTAGTTATAATAAGTTACAACTAATTTTAATTGTTAGTTGAGAGATGATTGTTTACGTGACTACTGTGTAACTTTAAACTAATCAAAATTCGGTTTTAAATCATAGTTAAGTGCGGAACAACACAGACATTGTTACGCAGTTAAGCGGTTAGTTTTAATTAAGAGACCGAACTCCCATTTATTCCAACAAAAGATATCAACAACATGATCATGGCAAAATCAAATATAAACTACAACTGTGTGGTTTGTCGGGAAAAATGTGGATTTATGGCATTTATGTAACCCGTTTTAATCAAGTTTTAGTTTTATATTATATATTACTGCTTATAGTTTGTTGAAAAGCATGCAAAAGCACACTACTTAGAACAGTTTTAGGAAGCAAATTTGGTGGTTTTTAGCGCTTTTGTCAATGTTTGTTTTGTTTTCATATTGGCACAGATCATCAACTAGTAATAAACTTACATTTGCTAATGCAAACGCTTCAGTCAACTTTAATCTTTTAATATAGTCTGATTAACCTGACAAAAAATTATTTGCCACATTTCATTTAAAGACAACTTGAAGCAAGATTGATCAACTGACGCAACAAACGTTTAACCACCCAACCACCACACCGTGCGTTATCGTTGTATATTAAGTAACTCAACACTAATTCATTTTATAAACGGGCATTGCCGTCAAATCACTCGACCACATCACTTTGCTGAAAACCAATTCAAACCAAACGGCAGCACAATATGTCAAATAATCAAAACCATTTTAATCCTGTAAATTAAAAATTGTAGGGGTATTTCAAAAAGGAAGCATTTTAGACCATAACTTTATAGAAACTTTTCGTGTTAGAATCAGACCCTGTGTAATATTTCCCCGACATTAATTAACACCCTGTATAGTGGCACAATTAGCAATTTGCAAATCTTAAATTAGATCTACACTTGTGGTCAATGACAGTGCATCATAAATTACAAAAACTTTTTCATATAATACTCATATATATATACAGGGTGTCCGGAAAATACGTGTACAACGTTTGACGACAGACTCCTGACGTCAAAATTGGTCGATCTAAGCCGACTTAGTTATATCCAAAATTGTCTCGTTTAGCCGGTAGAGGGCGTCAAAAAAAACAAAAGTATAACAAAGTTGAAAGTATCTATTGTAAGAAACTAAGTAAAACAAAAACATTACTTAAGCAAATGTGTAAAATGACCGCCATCTTGCTGAATACACTTATTAACACTCTTTAAAAAATGATATTGGACCCTATCTAATGTCTCGAAGTTATTAAAATGGTTGCCTGCATTTAAAATCCGCTGCAATAAATCATCGCGTGTGTTTACCGGAGTCTTGTAAACTTCTGTTTTAATAGCGCCCCACAAAAAGAAGTCACACATATTTAACTCAGGAGAACGTGGTGGCCATTTTACTGGTGCATCATTGCCTCTTCCAATCCATCGGTTGGGATATTGATGATGTAAGTATTGCCGAACGGCAACGGAAAAATGGGGCGGGGCACCATCATGCATATACCACATTTCCCTCCGAAGTAAAAGAGGCAAATTCTCCAGAAGAATTGGTAATGTGTCTTGCAAAAAATTTAAATAAATATTTCCATCTAACCTGTCTGGAATAACAATGGGACCAATAAGGTAGTGATCAATAATACCTGCCCAAATATTAATTTTAAATTGATGCTGATGATGTGCAACTTTAATGGCATGTGGATTTTCATCGGAATAAATATGTTCGTTGTGCAGATTGGTTACCCCAGATCTTGTAAAGCATGCCCTCGTCAGTAAACATAATTTTTCTACAAAAATTTGGAACAAGGATTCTTTTGTTTCTAATAAATTGACAAAATGTAAGCCGCATGGGGGGATCAGTCGGTAAAAGTTCCTGGACTTTTTGTATGTGGTAAGGATGTAACAACTGTTCTCTTAAAACCTCATTGACAATCGTTTTAGGAACATTTAACTCACGTTCTAAGAGACGGGTACTGGTACTTGGTTCTTCTTCAACTCTTTACAGAATCATCTCTTCTGTTTCCACAGTTCGAGTTGTTCGCATACGACCCCTGCCTTCAAACTTTTTCTCAAAACTGCCCGTTTCCCGAAGATGACGCTCAATATTGGCAAATGTTTGGTGGTTTGGTATTCGACGGTTAGGAAACCTCTCCATGTAAACCCTAACACTCTGACGCCCATTTCCTTGACAAAACCCGTATACCAGGAGCATGTCAACTTTCTGAGAGTTTGTATAATTTTCCATTTTTAATGGTAAAATGAACTTGTAATTCAAGAATGTTGATCGTATACTTGAGTAAATTTCATAGACTGGTGACAATTTGTCAATAATTGTCAAATTATTAAACGCCATAGCAACAAGGTCACTTAAAAAAGTATTGTTACAGGTAATATCTTTTTAATATTTACAAATTTTTGACGCCCTCTACCGGCTAAACGAGACAATTTTGGATAT
This sequence comes from Tachinus rufipes, assembly GCA_963932245.1. Classification (NCBI taxonomy): domain Eukaryota; kingdom Metazoa; phylum Arthropoda; class Insecta; order Coleoptera; family Staphylinidae; genus Tachinus; species Tachinus rufipes. Next base: position 107,548,640 of record OZ010743.1, read on the forward strand.
AACTAAGTCGGCTTAGATCGACCTATTTTGACGTCAGGAGTCTGTCATCAAACGTTGTACACGTATTTTCTGGACACCCTGTATATATGCGTAAGCCCTAGCCGCAGTCGTTCCTACTAGGTAATGCTGTAGGTAGTAAAACTGTGGCTGTTTACTCCAGGTAATTTCTCAGAAAATCTGGAAATAGCGTTTTTTGTTCAGTAAATGCCAAAAATTGAGAGTAAAAAAGTAAATCCAGAAATTTGGTAGTGAAGACTAGAGTAGCTTTGTGTTATCGTTCAGTCTCTAGTAAGGTTTGTGCCCGAGTTACTTAAGAAGTAGGTTGCTGTTGTAAGGTCTTTAAAGCGGTGATAGTGGTTTTGTATGAGGCAGGTCTAAACTCTTGTCAAGCTTTGTTTTACTGGCTGGCTCGACGTTGAAGCTTTCATAGTAAAGTTCAAAATTCATAAAAATTTCTTCTGACGGGGCCTGTCTGCTTGTCTGACGGAGACTGTCAAACAAGCAACCAAACCTTTTTGTGAGAGTTCTCGCTGCAGTTATTCTAAGTTTCTTCAACGGTGGCGCAGTTCTGGCTTGTTGAATGGTTGGCGTCTGAATCTATTATCAAATTGTAGTTAGACACTAGGATCACCTTGTGCTAAAATACATCCCAATTAACTCCAAAGTTTGGTGTAACAATGATTATTGTGCCAAGTTTGCTCCCATAATCGGTAAGACAACGTCGCGTTAATATTAGTTAATAATCTAAATTTAAACTTCATAGCTCATCAAATGAAATATAGCTTGAAAACGATTTTGTTCATTTTGTGTAGTCAAAACTGCTTTTTCTATTGACAAAAATCGAGTAAACTTAACTGGTTTAAGAGCAGAATTTTTTGTAATTCTGCTTTTTTAAGGTTTTTTAGTCGAGGCGCAATTTAGTTTTTGCAAAGAACACATCTTGTGTCTTTTGACTGTTCGTTCAAAAGTTGCCAAATACTTGAATCCTGATTAGCAAAACAATTGGGTTAAATATCTAAAGTTTTGCAATAAGTAATACAATCTCAAACAGTATCTTGGCTTCCTGGACAAGTCATTTATTAGTGTTAATACTAAATGAGTGCATTTGCCGTCAAATTTTAAATTAGTTCAAAACCATTCCTACACTTTTTATTAAAAGCTAAACCGGTATCAATATCCAAACATAGTTTATGTTCTAGTAAACAACAGCCCTTGGGGTTGATTCTATGTGGCTTCTACTCCCATGGCCATTAGCACTGTTTTTCTCAAAACTTACCCAGAATTAGTACGCATTTTCCCAGTACGCGTAGTTAAAACAAGTTTTCGACATTGTAAGTATACTTCAGACAGACTTTTTTTTTCTAATGCAAAACCGACAAGTAGCATTGCGTGTTTTTGCGTTTGTTAAACAAATGGATGTTTAAAAATTGTTTGAAAAAAATGTTAAGTTGGAAAATGGAAAAAATAGAGGTCAGTGGCAAAGATAGAATTTTTGGGCTTTGGAAACAAGCAAACATACTTTGTAATCTTTTCTTTATTTTGCAACCTCCCACTCTGCTACATGTTTGTGGCTCCTTCCAAACAAACCTCTATCTTTGCTTAATGAGCCAGTAGCATCTTCCAGTATCATAGGTACCAACGAGGCCCCTTTCCATAAACGATATATAAAATTAGTGGACAAAATCTTTGTAAATACAGTCTTCTAACAAGTAGAAGACCTTTGGTTAGATTGCAGAATATTTAAAGCCCAACTTTTTATTTTGCCAATTGATTTGTGCTCTTTAGAGCTTTTGACCAATCCAAGTTATATGTGAAAAACACTTACCATCAGACGTCAAAACTTAGGTTCTGTCGAGAATACTCATTCTTGCGGTTGAGTAACCCCGGCAAATTCCAAATTGTTTTTATAAAAATTTACCATTCTATCAGTTGCAATTAGGGTTGTTTGAAACCCTATCAACCAACTAATTGTTGCATTTAGGACGCCAAACTGAGATAAAGAAGCTTTTCGTACCCAACGTTATGCCACTTAGCCGTTCAAACGACTTAGGACCAAATCTGGTGTGTATAAAAGCTACAGTCTTATAATTGTTGCAAACAAAGTCATTTAGCCGCTCCACTGTTTTAATTGTGCATAAAAACATTTTTTTTTTTTTCAAAATGAAATGCAATACCCAATTTTAAACGCTAAACTGTGTATAATTTTCATTTAAGCCCTAAAGTTTGCAAAAAACTAAAAAACTCATTTATTGTATAAATCATTTGTACAAAAACACTCAATTTGTGCAGTTCTGTAAGAGTTTTCTTAATACTTACCATATAATGTCAAAAAAAAGCTTGAGACCTTGAATGTTTAGTTTGAAAGTTTTCATAAAAAGAACCAAACCTTACCCAATTCATTCTAGTACCATACAAACAAAAAACCGCAAATGGATTATGAAATAGATTAGTTAGACAATGTTTTGCCAATCGTATATGATCTTTCTAAAGTCTAAACAAATTCTTCTACAACAGATTGTAAGAAATTTGAAATCCAAGACTGGATTATGCCCTATATTGTGCACTGCCACATCTTTAGTTTGTGTTATTATATGGGGTATTGATATTTTTTACTTTGATGCGGTGAGCGTTGTATATAATATCTCTTCTTTGCATTTTTACTTCGGTATCGTATTAACGTTTCATACGTAGCTTCCATCGCACATTCTTTAATCCATCCAATAAAGAACACACCAGACAATAGTGCCAAAGCATACTTCCTCTATAGGTCACACTGCAAAACTGCTTACGGAATTCTTGAAAAAATTTCTTTTTATTTACTCTACTCCTTTAAGCAGCTTTTAAAATGCAGTAGTTTTCTGTCACTTTATCAATTCTTATCTAGAAGATTTGCTGTGGGAAATCTAACAACTTATAATTTAGCTGACATTTATAAGCAAGTAGCTTGTGAAGTTGCCTAAGCTGCAGATACAATAGGGATCTTTGCTCTATATAACTTCGTATTTTTGCTCATCAGTCAGCGCCTTAAGCCCAAAACACTGTAGCTTCAATTCTAGCTCATTGAACCAATTTTTGAGCAAGGGTACCAAGCTAGAACCAAATCTACAGTATTCCAAGTCAAAACGCTAAGCAATTAACAAGAATACCATGCTATAGTCAAAGCGATAGTCTCAGTTATTACAAAGTGATTGTAGTCATTAGTAGTAATTCCAATTTTGTTTCCTTAGAAAACGGTTTGATTAAAGTAAAGTTTTGGAGACCATACCAACCAAAAAAAAGCTGAAACAACAATATCCAATTTCTGATAATTTCTTATTTCACGTAGCCAATTTCACACGTTTAAAGCCAAAAACTGGGTTTGCTTTGTTTGACTTCATCTACTGCAATGAGTAATAAGTGCCAAAAACCCAAAACATTTCCGTTTTGTTTTGATTTACAATTAATCGTAAAAAATTGTAAATCAAAATGCGTTTGATTATTTCTTGCATGACCGCACATCTTTGTTGTTTATTCCCTTCTCTACAAATTTGATTTTTTTAAATACAAAGAGCAGATTACTTCTTTAAACCCACACCCTGCATTAAGACAGAGACAAAGTGACAAAGCCATAAAGTTATAAAGCTATAGAATTCATAACGTAAAGAAAGCCTTTTCTGCAATCTCTACAACGCAAACCATTTCTGGTTTCTTATGGATAGTATAAAAACTCATGTTACCAAAAAGGTTAGAACCAAACACTGTTGTTTAATTTTATCTACTGTAATCGGTGTTCAGAGCTTAAAGCATTGAGTTTCATTGGACTTACCAAACAACTTAAAAAAATGTTTTTTGGGTATTGTTTAAAAATTTTCCATCACAACTACAATCTCTGCATTGTTTTAAACTTGATTTACCAATGGCCGCGTGGTTCTGTTTACAACCACATTTTTCTGTTTAATTAATATTCTTGGTTACTACAAACTTACCATCTTTTTAAGCCCAAATCCTGCTTTAAAACAAAGCCAAAGTCAGAAAAAAGTGGAGCTACAGAATTCATAATGTCTTCCTTCCCAAAAAGTCATTTCAAACAATCTTTACTAAGCAAACCCTTTTCGCTTTCTTATAACTGGTAGGTTATTTCACGTACTTCACATTTTACTATTTAATTTCATCTACTGAAATCGAGTTACCATCTTATTGGACTCAACAAACGGCTTAGGAACAAATTAAAAAAATCTTCTTCCAATATTGTTCAAAGTTATCCAGCACAACTACAGCACTATAATCAACCTCAAAACACGCGTTTCCGGATCATTAAACTTATAAAACTGTTGTGCAAAAAATCTAATATTTCCTTCTAGTATTTATAAATTTGATTTATAAATCTTTTACAATTAAATTTGATTTCCTGCATAAAAACGCGAATCCGCTAATTACTCGTGCAAGTGATTGCCCAACAATTCCAAGTAGAACTTATCATTTTAAAAATGCGTCAGAATTTGTATTGGTAGTAAACAAAAATTACCAGGTGTTAATCAAACATCAGTGTTGAAAACAATTTCTCATTAATACTGTCTCTGGTAAAAGTAGGTATGTCGGATCCTAAAATAGAACTAAAAAGTTACAACCTTGCCATTGCAGAAATGCTAATCTTTGTACTTCTCCTGGTTGTTAGTGATGAATATGCTAATAATGATAAGTATGCAACACTTAGTAAAGTCCTCCAAACAAAATTTTGGAAAACTTGCAGACTGGATGTAATTTTTCAAGTTCTAATACCTAGTTTGGCAAGTACTGCATTAATTACTTCTTCTTCTTCTTGTTGATGTTTACAAATTCCACATTATCGCAGTCTTTAAAATTCATCGAAAAATACACGATATTGGCTATTTAAGAATCTTCTTTAATATTCCCGACAACTTTTTAAAGCATTGTCTTTGCAAACACCGCAAGCAAAAATAATGTTGGGATATTCTATATTGTCAAACTGCATTCTTGACAAAATATAGAAAGTATGTGACAATTGTCAACAACTACTAAATAAGTCTTTTGTTTCAAATCAAAGATTAAAGATAAAAATTAAAGTTTAGAAAACTTCATGCCTCATATCTAGAAAAAACCAAGATCAATTAGATAAAAGTTACACTATTTAGACTGTTAGCAAACTATTCTAACAGTACACACATACAAATATTTGTCATACTTAGGAAATGTTTTATGCTCAGTAATTTGTTTGTGTGAATAGTTTAAGCGGTAAGTTAAACGTAATAAATGGTTAATAATAAATTAACAATTCTATGAAACTTTATAGCTGAGATGAAATGAAATAGTTAAGATATCTAAAAACAAATATTTACTTTAAACGCACATGTTATTTTAAATGTCGAAAACATCATCCATCATTATTAATTTTAAAAATATATCAATTATAGCAAATATTTAGTTTGCTTATCTCTGTTATAAATCACAAACCGGAACCTAATAATATATAATTTTGATGTTATCTGTATCACAGCAATTTATAATTAAGTGGTTAAACGTAAGTAGTTTTGGCTACAAAACATTTCTGGTTTAAATAACTAAACTTGTTGATAATTTTTGTGTTGAATGTACAGATACTGTTATGAAATTTAGATTAAAAAATCTTTTAGCGTCTTTTAAGTATAAAATAATTAAAAAAATTATGTGTGTGTGCAAAAATGTGTTGCTATTCTGCAGGCTCTATTATTGTTCATAGTGTTTATTAAGGGATCTCCAACAAAACGTTATTAGTTCTTCGCATCGCATTTGAACAATGTTGCAGATATAACTATAATTGTAGCATTGATTCTACACAAACAAATCCTGTATTTTAATTATAATAATCATTAGTATTATTCAGTAAAATAAATTAATGATAAACTAAAATTCTATTTTTTTCTACTAATTAAATGCCAGCATATATTATAATATTAAAGTTTTGCTAATCTTATCGTTAATTATCTTCATCTTGTTTACATTGTCTTGTATGTTTGATTTTATATGTCCTAGTTTCTCCGTTCTATACATACTTCATATTACCGATTAAGTGGCTATATTTGTCTTATTATTAGATAATTCTATAATGACCTCAATTTAATTATTTAACTTGCCATTCTAAATTTCATGCGGACCGACAAACAGGCCGGCTCGAATGATTTAAAAACAAACAATTTTTTTAAGTAAGAGTTGTTGATTACTATTACTGTTAAATTGCAGTACGATTTTTAGATTGATTATATAAATAGTTTATTGTAAAGCATATTTTTGTTTGACAATGAGTAAATAAATATTAGATGATTAAATATACTGCCATGGTCATATCGATTTTTTTTTTTTTGAAATTGCACAAAACATTTATTTCAATGATAAAAGTAAAAAATAACAACATTTTAACAAATAACTTTTTCATCAATTTATCTATAAATAAAATAATTTTGTTTTGTTGGTGATTTGTTAGATCATTGTTTGATTATGATTTATTAGCTCTGTATTTTATTGAAAGAATGTTTCGTATTATACATCGAGCAATTGTTTAAAAACTTTGAATGTAGTGGAGTAATTTCTACTAAGAAAAAATTAGTTTGCAATATTTCCTGTTATTATTTGCACTAAAGATGCTAAATAAATTCATAAAGTCAGATTGAGGTTGTATGAGATCCGAACAATGATATTTTGTGAAACCAAGACTAAGAATAAATAAATAAATAATTTTGATTTTCAAATAATGTTGCTTGTTGCCTGTTTTAAATAATTTACTTATTTAAATGTTTACCAATAATCAATAATTGTAAGAAAATCTAAAACTAACACTTTTTCTAGCTACTACGTTTCCAAATAAGCTTGTTGTGGCGACACTGTTACCTTTAGTCGTAGATTCTTTTCAACAATTCTGATGAATTGTCACGCAAATTTTGCTTAGTAAAGGGTCATTTAGAGGTACTTTTTTTTAATTTAAAAAAAAAACCAAACAAATTTAATTTTTATGATCATACAAAAGAACCATTTTGGACATTTATTTTTTAAAGATTATTATTTTCAAATTTTGGCTTTAACTACAGGTAACATGGTCTATTCAGAAGTTCCAATTTTTGATGACGTTCAAGCATTTTAAGTGGTATTTGGCAAATGACGAAAGTAATGTTGGTCTCTAGTTCCCCAATTGTAGTCGGCTTATCCATGTAGACTTTGGACTATACCTGGCCCCAAAAGTCTAAAGGTGCAAGATTACATGATCTAGGCGGCCAATTCACAAGTCCGAGAAGTGAAATTAAATGTTCACCAAATCGCCGACTCAATAAAGCCATGGTTTTACGGGCTATGTTTTGTTAGAACCAAATGTCGAGAATACTGGTTTCAATTTTAAGCAGCAAATAGTCTGTTATCATTGTGCGTTAACGGGCGCCATTCACAGATACGTTCTGGCCGGTCTTATTTTTAAAGAAATGTTGCACCAGTTCATAAACCACACCAAACCGTTGTTTTGTTTGAATGTAATGGCAGCTCATAAATATTTTCTGGTTGCTTTTTAGCTCAAATACGGCAATTTTGCCTATTGACGTAGCCATTAAGCCAGAAATGGGCCTCATCGCTAAACAAAATTTTGGTCGAAAACAGTAGATCTGTTTGAAGCTTTTCAAAAGAACAAACTTAGAAGATCGACCGGCTTCAATTCTTGCATAAGTTACATTTTGTATGTTTTTAAATCAAGATTCTTACGTAAAATGCGCCAAGTTGATCCAAACGCCAAGCCAAACTGTTGAGAATAGCGCCAAATCGATTCACCACGGTCATCGCGTATACTCTCAGCTACCGCCGTAATATTTTCTTCACTACGGCTAGATGTAGTCTATCTGGCCGCGTGTTATCTAATAATGAATATTGAGTTTCAATTTTTTTAATAGTTCAGCAAATTGTGCGTTCTGTATGCCGATTATGTAAACTGCTCTAAGCGTACAAAACACTTTTCCCATAGAGCGCTGATTTTCGTAATGCAGCTGAATAATTTGTAGACGCTGTGCCGGGCTAATTTTTTTCCATGATAAAATGTCAAACATTACTGAACAAAATTAACATAACAGTTTGGCTCAGCTCACGCTTTATCTAACATAAAACTCCTACTGAAAAAAGTACCTCTAAATGAATCACCCATTATGACTAGCCAGAAACCACAATTCTAACTATATTTGAAACTTTAATCACAGAAATTTTCAACAATTTGCTTAGTAAAAAAACGGAAAACAAACCTCTAGACTACCGGTTTTCCAAGAATCCCAAAAAAGTAATTAGCCACAATAGTGGCAAAAAAAAATCTCATGTCATTATTCCAATAACACAACAACGCAAATATGGCCACTATGCTAAAACTAATTTTAATACTTTCAAAAAGAAAAAAAACATAGTTTGTAGCAATTATTTTGCACAACTACAAATGAAAAGGCTTATTGTAAACTTTCTAAAACTAAACAATATTGATCTGATTTTATAAACTTTCCGCTCTTCAGCCAATCACCAATAGAACATGTATAAGATATCATTGGCAGAAAATTGAAGCCTCTTTAGACACCTTCCCTCACGTTTTTTAGATAAAACTTGTAATATCAAAAACTTTATAAATTTTTAACATACCTAATCGTGTTAGTGAGTACTCTAAAAATTGCTAAAATAATCATTGGTTTTTCCCTCGATTTTTGGTCGTGATTCCTTTAGTAGTTCCGTTTTTCCAATAAAGTCCAAAAACTTTTGCCAAAAGACCTCAGTTCTTTGGTTAGCTTGTGATTGCAAAAAAAGTGTGTTTCGATTGTCCGTGTGAATGGCCTTAATAATTTGTATTCACCGTCTTTGTTAAAACAGATATTAACTAATAACGTTTTTAGATGACATGACTAGCTGTAACCTTATTCAAATAGTTTTTTTTTTAATTTGCAATATTAATAAGTATTTTTTCATAGTTTATATTCTACATGTCAACTCATGACAATCACAGACAATTTAAACATAAACCGTAAAAAAGTCATATGTAAGTAGACAAAAACCAGAACAAAAGTTCAACAAAAATAAGAAGACTGAGCAACACAAATAATCAGAAAATTGTCGGCAAGTATGACCTAGGAAACTGTTACAGATCCGTTTTTTAATAAGACCGATAGAGGTCTGCAGGTTGGTGGATATGCAGTTGATAGACTTAAAAATGTTAAATTACCAAGATACAAGGCAACTAATTAAAGTCTTTGTTAAGCTATCAAGGTCAGTTTTGTCTTCCAAGTAGTGTAATTAGTTAGTTTAAATTTTTAACATAAAAAAAACTATTAATGCTAATCGATCAGTGCAGGTGTTCAATGTGTGCGGTAGTAACCAGAAATAATGCTTAAATAACTGTCGCATACTTTGGCAAAGCAAAACTTGGGTTTGCAGGGTCTTAAAAGTAGATAGTATCTGCAAAAAGTATTCTTTTTTTTTGCAAAGTTAATCGATTAATAAGTGATAAGCAAATGGCATACGCAAAAATAGAATTATTGTTGCGTATGTACCCAAATAGTATAAGCGTTATGTTCAATATTTTCACTAAAAAAGGCGTAATTTAGAACCGCTTAAGTTGCTGCCTTTGTTTCCCAACAATTGAATTGATTGCTGTTGGTTAGTTAGTAACGCAGAAAAGATGGTAATGTTTTTTCTTCTCTTCTTCCAATGCCACGATGATAAGGTAAAATTCTTGTAAAGAAATATTTTTGTTTTAGCCTTTCTAGAACCTGGAGACGTTGCGTTTGGTTTAAGTCTTTGTAATGGTTGTTGGTTTTTTATTATTGACAAGTCTGGATAAGAAACTTAATTCCATCGTCAGTAAAGTCAACAAAATTTATGTTGACGTCTCGTTGATGCCAGTATGTGCCAACTCATTTTTAAGTGCTCGTTTCCGCAAAAAAATTGTAGTGCGTCCAACTAGATATATGTTTTGCTTTTCTTTGTGTCTTTAATTTCTCAGAGCTACAATCAGTGCAAGTTAGTTTACATAACTAGTTAGTAGTAGTGGCCGCTATTATGTGTCTTTAAGCACTAAATAGTTTGATTTGATGCAAACCATAACTCCAAATAAAAACTAACACTAATATCAGTTACCTTCAAACAATTGCTCTCAAGCAGTATAGATTTATAATAACACAATATTGGCGTAAATAAACGGAAGAACATAAATAACTATTTCATAGAAACATGACATAACGTAAAAATTATGCTCTGGAACTTGTCACATTACCTACCTATAAAAACAAGAAATTGTAAGACAAACAAAATTTTAATTTTCAACGTAAGAACCGCTTATTCCATTTATCTAGTAACTTTAAAGGGTTCTTCCTGGTGTATCCAGGTTTTATCCCCAGTTACAATTTTATAGAAGCAGTCTCAAGATAAAGCAGATAATTTTTTCTTGCAATTTTGCCGTATACACAGATTTTGTTCAGAAGTGAGTAACTTGTAAATTTATCTTTGCTTATTCCAAATGTGCAAAAAATTATGCTCTCAAGTTCTTTACATAACGCCTACAAATTCAAAAGTCTTGAACATATTCTAGGAGTGTTAAAATCTTTGCAAAAAAGACTTTTGTTTTAGCCTTTCCAGAATCTGAAAACGTTGCGTTTGGTTTAAATTTTTATAATGTTAGTTAGTTAGTTTTAAAGTAGAGATGGGCGGGCTACCTGGCAAGACAAGATGGAACCAAATAAACCAAAAAAATCATATTATGGCGCTCAAGGACAACGAAAAGAAGCGTGGGTCGGCCGGCAACAAGATGGCAAAATGATATACAAAAAATTGCAGGAAAGAACTGGATCCAAACAGCCCAATCCAGAGAAACATGGAAAACGTTAGAAGAGGCCTACATCCAGGAGTGAATAAAAACAGGCTGTAGAAGAAGAAGAATGTTAGTTGTGTTATTAACAAATCTGGCTTAAAGATTTTTTTTCATTTCCATATGAGAATAATTTCTCTTGTGTGTGTCTTTGTTGTCAAATGTTTTTTTTTATAATCCAAGATTGGTGTATGCCAGTTTTAGTTTTGCTGGCGTGGTTTGTTAGAGATTGTTACTCTACTAAAAAGCTTTATTTAGTACGTTTTATCCAAAGCTATGTTTCTAAAAAACATTTAAAATTTTTTTGTCAAAATTACTTTCTCTATTTCTGTGTAGCGCAGCAGGAAATTATGCTAGTGCTTTGTCTGCTTGGTTTACAATCTTGTTTAAACCTGCAGACGTCTTTAGTTGGCGTTCTCTTCTCTAGTCGGATATACTGTGTTTTAAGCGGCCGTTATCATGATCCCTAAAGTCTTAATTTACCTTCAACTTGTCGTAATAAAAACCGCTAAAACCTTCGAGTAGTTGGTAAAAGCTTATAAGTGGTAACTGTTTTTTTGTTTGCTCAGGTGTTTTCCGGACGGATAAGTGACTTGAGACCTAGATTGTGTTTTTATATAAAATTGACGAACTCCTAAGTCTTCGTCTGCGTTCAACTTATTGTAATCCGCTAGTTTAAAAGAAGTAACAGGTTTTCCTGTTCTGGCTTAAGATTTTGTAAGCAAATGAATAACTTAAAAATGATTGATTGCTGTTGGTCAGTTAGTAACTGCAGAAAGATTGATGATGTTTTTTTCTACCCCTCCAATGCCACGATGATCCAAGTTAACTTTTCTGAAAACTGGAGATGTTCAGCTTGGTTTAAATCTCTGTTGCGGTGGTTGTGTTATTATTCACAGATCTGGCTAAGAAACTTTGTTCCATCAAAGATGATGCGTTTCCCAACTGGAGATATTTTTTAGTTTTTTTTTGTGCTTTTGTTGTCAGATCTAGTATGCTTCAAGATTTCTAAGGTCTACATTCGATGCAAGCTAGTTTTGCTAGTTAATCAAAGAATCAAAATTGTTTTACCAAAATGTTTTACTTAGTACATACTTCTCAACGTTTGTGGATTATTTTTTAGTCTGGAGCATGCCTCTTTTGCATGTTTCAGGAGATGAAATAGAGTCTGCAAATTTTTTTTTAAATTTAATGTTGTCTTTCAAATTCAGGTAATCTTGGGCATACATTGGTGGCAGGAGAAAACTCCGCAGTGTTTAAAAATTTCTTTCTTTTTCTTCTTCTTTAGTTTAGTGTCTTTATCCGGAGTTATAGTTCTGCAAAGTTAAGTTTTACTTACTCAACGTTTGTGAATTATCTTTCTCATTAAGCGGCTGTTGATTGTTGAACAGTCTGGAGCGTGTAACCAAAACATATTTTGAAAAGTAAAATAAATGTTGCAAAAGAATCTTTTGATTTTGTTCTTTAAAGTTAGACAGTCTTAGAAATGCGTTAGTTGCATGCCTTATTTCACAATTCTGCAGAAGTTTTTTCTTTCTTCTTCTATGATTCAGTGTCTCCATCTAGAATTATTCTTTTGTGAAGTACCAAGTTTTATTGCTAAGAGTTGGGTCAAGTTTAGGTTAGTTCATTTATTTAACATCGGTCTGTTTCTGCGACCAGTGCTGATCACCGACTCCAGAGATTAAGACTACCACATCTGGAAATTTTGCCGCAAATTCAGAAATTCCAAGCTAAACGTACCCAATAATTTGAGACAATACACAAAACCTACTAAAGTTTTTCTTCTTATCTTAAAAAAAGCGTACTCATCACAACACATTTTTTCTTAACCAGAAAAACTGACCCTCGAGATAGAGGACTCAAACTTGAAACCCCTAGTGTATCAGTAAAGTACGCTAACCACTACACCACCTGGGCGGTTGACGGGTTTTGTCAGAGCCTTTCTTACTTTCTCTACTTTTGTGTAGCGCAACGGGTAATTTTGCTTTGTCTGCTTAGTTTACGATCTTGTTCAGTGTAATCAAAATTGCTAAAATCTTCGGGTGGCAGCTAAAAGTTTACTGCTATTTCTGCTGTAGTTTAGGATTTTCCAAGCGAGTAAGTGACTTGTAACCAAGATTGTTTCTATATCTAAATGATTATCCCTAAAATATTTGTTTGCGTTCAGCTTCTTCAAATCAAAATTGCTAAAATCTTTGATTCGCCGCTAGAAATGTACGTTTTTTTTGCTTTGGTCCATGATCTTCGAAATAGGTGAGTGACTTGTGACCAAGATTGTATTTGTATATAAAATTTTTATCTTTAAAGTCTTTGTATGCGTTCTGCTGATTGTAATCAAACTGCTAAAGTTTATTTGTTAGCCGTTACAAGTTTACAGTTTTGTCATGCTTGGTTCATGATCTTCCAAGTGGATGATAAAGTAACTTGTCACCGTGATAAAAAAAAAGCTGTAATCATGTGCTCATGTTTAGTGACGGCATGTAGATCTCTTGCTTATAGCGTTATGCATCTGCATTTGCTTGTGTGCAATTATGAGTATATTTATGTATGACGTAATATAACAAAATTTGAAAACATTATAAATTACACCACAATCTCCTTACATAACGTTTGTGATCAAGATTGTGATTTTATACAAAAACTGTAGTAACTAGAATCTAAAGTTTTTCAATTGCCGCTGAAAACTTACAGAAAATAACGGTTTTTATCTTTTATTTCAAGTTTAACATCTTACAGATGGGATTGTGTTTTTATATTAATATTACTAATCTTTTGTGACCTATTTATTCATTTATTTGTCATTAGTAAAACTTTTATTCCATCTCAGCAAAAACATTTTGCAAAATCAAGCCAGATAGGGTCAGAATAATAAAATCACAATAGTAAGCAAGCAGAGTTTGGAATTTATTGGACTTAGCTAAACTTACTATGCATTGGTTTACTTAATAAGGTTAGACAAAGTTTGCCATATCTAAAAGTTTTTGTTTAACCTTCAATGTATAAAAATCGTAGTTGACTATAAAAACTTTTTATACCAAATTTCTCTAAGTACGCCTAAGTCTTTATGTTTCTTTGGCGTTCTACTATGTTTTCCTAGATCCGTTAAGACAAATCTTATTAAATCCCCACCAAGTCTAGCCTTTCAACCTTGTCAAGTCTAATGCTCTCAAAAGCCCGTTTATACTTACTTTGGCGTTTCTAAAATCTAATAGTGTAACTTCTCTAATAAGCTTTTTTATAGCTAGTATTTTTTAGAACAGATCACCCGATTCTTCAAAATCCTACAAACTTGTTTATAATAAGCTTTAGGTTTAAAAGCTACCGATTTTTCAAACTCCATAAAATAGAGTTTTCTATAGCCTCATCAGACGTTCGGTCAAAGTGATGGCTATTTATGTTTATTTAAACTTCCAGGATTTTCTAAAACTTGATCAAGATGTAGGGTTTACCAAGGTAGATAGTTTGTTTTTGTACTTTGCAAGTTGAATAAATAGTATATTAAGTATCAAGAACAAGAAAGCATCGACTGCAGTACGCCGATTTTTGGCCGCACAAACAAAGCAAATATGGTAGACATCAAAGTGCTGCTAATCCTTTCCTGTTCGTAATGCTTACTATTTAAAAAAAAATTTACGTGTGGCAGAATTTTTTTTTAATTAAAAAAAATGTATTTTTTAGCGAATTACAAATAATTTTACCGCCCTAGGGTTGTAAAGCATAACTTTCCAAACTAAAATACGAGCAAAAAAACGGCATATTACAGTAAACTTAAAGAAAAAACGGAAAGTGGATCAAAATTCAAAAATTTGAAACCAATAATCACCTTATCAAATCCTTATAGGGAACATAAAACGTAGAAACAACTAAAAAACGATTCAAAGCTTTGTCTCCGCTTAGATTAGCACATTAACAATATTGTTTGATTAATAGATTGATTTAGAAATAGATTTTCACTATAACTATGACTAAGCAATTACTTCCAGACGCAATATATGTTTGCTACTGATTTCCTCTCAAGGTAAAATATTCAAACCATAATAATTCAACAATAATTCAAGCACGAACAACAAAATTGAAAACTATAGCTTTAGTCATGCACTCGCAATTACACAAAGCAACAATAATACTCATAGGCGGCGAAGCGCGCATTTTATGATAAGCAAAACTCACATTTTTCATATTTTAACACGAAAACATATTTTATTTATATATGTTTTTCATTGTGCAATGACATATTAGTCATTTGAAAAGCACATAATACGTACACCTGATATTATTGCTATTACGATGAACACAACTAAATATTATTCATTCGCCTCTCGCCGGTCAAACAAAAACGTATGTTTGTGCGTCTTACTGCGCGTAAATGTTGTTCGGAGGAAAATCAACAAGTGAAAGTATAAGGGAACGGTCATTGTAGCTGAGATAATTAAGAATCGGACATTGCAAAGTGCGCCCGTTCGGGAAAAAGGTTGTGCGAAAGTATTTTGATTGGATTGTTACTAATCGTAAGTGTTGACATATGGTGTATGGATTTTTAAAATAGTTTTTTTATTATTAAATAATGTTATTATATTTAAAATTACAATTCATTATTATGTTGAATTGCGATGGTGCATATAACGCTACATACGCACAATTATTAAATAAATAAAATTTAATTTGTATTTATTGTTTTTGATTAAACTTTGTTATTTTCATATTTCACAAACAGGATGAGCAAGATGAAACTAATAAGGTGATTTATATTCTGTTTATTATTCAGACAATTTTGTATACATGTTTTTGAAAATTAATCAAACATACCCATTTTAATTAAAAGTGGGTATAATAAAAATGCTATATTTCACATTTTATGATATAATTTTATTATGTATATGTTGTTATTTTATATTGACTCGTAATGTTACTTATAATGTGTATGTGTATTACAAGGCCAATGTATCAATTGCATTTTAATTTTAATTATTTTTTTAAAATTTATTACATCCACAATTTGATTGACACCTGACAACTTTTATTATATGAAAATGAAATTAGTAACGAGCCATATAAAAATTGTAACAATGGAATTGATACAATTTAATTGATACGTTTAATTAATACTTTATATAATAAACCCATCCTTTAACAATTTTCAAGCAAATTATATTGTAATATTTCAAGGAGCTTTTTCTATTTTTTTTCAAAAATTTGAAGTTTCCAATCTTTTGACATATCTGAAGTTGATGTATGACATCTTGAAGATATGTTATTGCACTTTGCATATTTTGACCTTTCATTGACAGTAAAAATTAACAAAAGCTGTTCACTTTTGGCAACTTTTGCTAGTTTGACATTAAAGATTAATTTTGATAGTTTTTGATAATTTGTGATCTTTTGACATATCGGAAGTTGATGTTTGACATCTCAAAGGTATGTTATTGCACAGTTTTTTGACAGTTCAGTGACAGCTTTAAGTAATTTTTGACAGTCTTTGTCAGTTTTTGAACATGTTAACATTTGAGTAACAATAAAGATTGATAAAAACTGTTAACTTTTGGCTAAGTTAGTTTCTTGACATTTTGACCTTTTATTGACAATAAGGATTGACGATATTGACAACTTTTGCTAGTTTGACATATTTGAAGTTAACATTTTATAATATTTTGACATTTTAGTGACAGTTTTAAGTAATTTTTGACAATTTATGTTAGTTTATTAACATTTTGACCATTGACTGACAGTAAAAATAACCAATTTTGATATTTTGAAATAGTTTGATAGCTCACAAATTATTTTAACAGTTTGTGAATACAATTTACAGTTTGCAAGGTTTTATCAATAAAGTGGACAGCTGTCAACATATCAGAACTAGCTGTTGTCACCTGCAATAGATTAGGATATCAGCAAAATATAATAGATTAATCAACTCTCAAATTAAGAATATTCAATATTGTGACAAGACAAGATAATCATAATAGAAAACTTGATTTTAAAGCTAATTTCTTCAAATATCTGGAAGGTTATGAAAGTTAGAAATATAAAAATTTTGTAAAAATTAATTATCTTAAAATATTCAAGTAACTTTAATAATATTTTGACAGTTAAGCTATCAAAATGCAAAAAACATGGGTTTTGAACCGATTTCTTTAAATAAATCAAAAGTTATGAAAGTTAGAGCAATCAAATTATGAAAATTATAAAGAACTTAATTATTTTGAAAAAGTTAAGTCGTTTTTTTAATATTTGACAGTTAAGCTATCAACATACAAAAACATAGTTTTAGAGCTAATTCGAATTTCTTGATATATCTGAAAAGTTATTAAAGTTAAAACAAAAGTTTAAAGTTATAACTGATGCAAAATATAATTATCCTGTTGAAGTTCAAGTAACTTTCTTTAATATTTTGACAAGCAAGCTAGAACAAAAGTTAAAGTATAAAAAAACTATGCAGAGTTTAACTATTTTGATAAAGTTTAAGTAACTTTCTTTAATATTTTGACAGTTAAATTTTTATAACGCGCAAAAATTTTAGTTTTAAAGCATATTATTTAAAATTATGAAAGTTTAAGTACAAAAAATATGCAGAATTATCTTAATAAAGTTCATATAACTTTATTTACTATTTTCAATATCAATGTGGGTTTAGAGCTCAAAATTTGGAATAAAAGTTGAATATAAAAAGTATGCAAAACTTAATTATCAGCCATTTTAGACGGAGCACCCTATTTGTGGATCACCCAAGTCATTTTGGCTAATCTTATAGTCATAATTTTATTCCAATCCTCATAGCAGTGCTGGAACTTAAATACTGCAATAGCCTTCAGTTGATTGGTTGCAACCGTTTTGAATGTATTCGGGTGACCCTTGAGGTAATAAACAAATACAAAGACTCAAATCAGGCAAATAAGGAAGCTGACAAGCCACAAGAATGTTTTTATTGGCCAGAAACTCGTTAAATGAAATTAATACATAACAAAATGCATTGAACTTTTTGGTAAAAGTGTTAATTAAACATTTCACCTTGAGGCACTCTTTGTAGACACTTCACTCGTTATCAAAAAACAAATAAGAATGCATTTAATCTTCTTATTGGGTCTTTGAGAGGTTAAAATGTGCCATTCTATACTTTGTCTCTTGTTTACCAAGTCGTACTCAAACACCTAAAACTCACTAGTAATAACACGTTCCAGAAAATGGAAATCATTTTCAATAATTTCAAAAAGTTAAGACATCTTTCCTTTTTGATTTTTTTGATCCTAAAAAGGTTTTCATCCCCAATTCATCAAAATTTAAAAAGTTAAATTCAACTCTTCCCCAATCAGTCTGATAGTAAACCGACAATCTTTTTCTTCTTTCCGTGCCTTATCTGCTGTTTAACAGTAGATTGAGGTCACACCAAACCACTGGCACAGATTTTTAAGCCAGAATATTCTTCTCCTCCCTGGACCTTTTTTTCCCAACACTTTTACTTCCAGAATAAGTATTCTATACCTTTCTTTGTGTCTCATAATATGTCCAAAGTATTCTAGTTTTCTGGCTTTCACGGTCATCATTATTTCAAGATCCTTTCCAACTTTCCGAAGAAGCTCCTCATTCGTTACTCGATCCATTCATGTAATCTTCAGTACACGTCTGTACGTCCACAACTCAAAAGCTTCTAGTCTGCTTTCCGAGTCCTTCGTTAGTGTTCAAGATTCTGCGCCGTACAGCAGAGTGGAGAAAACATCGTATCATTCTGATTTTAAGTTGCAGATCAGATCTAAACTAGTGAATATTTTACTCATTTGTGTGAATGCAGCTCTTGCTCTCTCGATTCTGCATTTTACTTTTCTAGAATGGTCCCACTTTTTTTTTTAAATTTTTTTATTATTTTTTTTTATTGTGGCTGGTGGAAGCTCTACCTGCCTGCGTGCAAAGCTCTCATCTGCAAAATCCCTATTCCACTTGGCGTTCATGTAAACTCAGCCCCGGAATCGCCATCCGGCATTACTTCGGGGGAGTTCGCCCGGACTTGCATTTCTGCAGACCTTAGTTTTCGGTTGTCTCTTACATATCTTTTTGTTGGGCTATTTTTTCGTTTGTTCTTCTTCTTTCTTCGTCTTCCTTGGCCTTCATTATATCTCCTACCATCGTAGATATAATGTTCCAGCAGTCAGTAGTGCTCAGCATGTATGCCATGATGTTTTCCTGAGTCAACGCGGCTCCGACTTGGGTTTCAGCCGTTCTCCGTTTGTCGTTCCATCGCGGGTATTTGAAGAACGTGTATTCCACATCGTCCGTATCCTGGCAATATGCACATATTGAGGTTGCTATTATCTTGAATTTGTGGAGGTACGCCTCAAAACACCCATGCCTAGTCAATATCTGCGTCAAAAAGTAGTTTGTTACCCCATGCCTTTTCCTTACTCATTTTTTTAATGTTTGGGATAACCTTCTTTGTCCATTGGCCTACATTTTCTGTTTTCTCCCACCGGTTTTGCTAGTTCTTTAAAGTATCGCCCCTTAAGGTCAGCTTTTCTGCTGGATTCTTCCCATATCCGTTTTTCCTCTCTTTCACTAAAAGGTCTATGGGTGGCATGTCGGCAACTACAAGGATTGCGTTAGTAGAGACAGTTTGGTATGCGCTGCATACGCGTATGGCCATCTTCCGCTGCACTTTCAGTAGCATGTCTTTGTATTTCTGGTGTGCCAGGCCTCTTGCCCAGATAGGGGCGGCATATAGGATTATGGAATGCGATACTGCGCATAACAGCCTCCGTTTTTGTGCTGTGGGACCCTGTATATTTGGCATAAGACAAGCAAGCATTCTGACAGATGTTTCTGCCTTCTTGCTGGTGTTTATTATGTGCCTCTTCATTTTTGCCCCAGCATCAAAAGTCACGCCTAGGTATTTTATCTCGCGATTGATGGTGATATTTTTGCCTAACACTTCTACGGTAACTTCTTTGACCTTTCTGCTGTCGCTCAAGAGTACTGCTTCTGTTTTCTCTGCAGCTATTTCCAGTCTATTTTCCTTCATCCAGCTAGTGATTTGCTGTATTGCCCAGTTTGCCGATGCTATTAGATTCTCCTTGGTCTTTGCAGTGACTACAATTGCTAGGTTGTCTGCATATCCCAGGGTTGTGACGTTTGGTAGCATTTTCAGTTACAAAACCCCGTCATAGTAAACGTTCCATAGCAGTGGACCTAAAATAGATCCCTGCGGAACACCGCACGTGACTTTTTAGAGCGTCTCCTCCCCCACTAGCAATGTTATTTGAGAGAAATAGCTTTTCACCATTTTCAGCAGGTATGGTGGGATGTTTCTTTCTCTTAGAGACCTGACAATACCCTTCCAAGGCGCCGAGTTGAAAGCATTTTTAACATCTTTTGTGACCAGCAGACAGAGCTTCCTATGTCGCCCCCTTCCATTTTTTGCCTTGTCTACTTTTTCTAGCACTCTTTCCATCGCATCCACCGTCGACTTGCCCTTTACAAAGCCATACTGAAACTTAGCTAGACCTCCAGTGTTCTCCAGCTCTTCCAGTATCCTGCCTTTTAGCAGCTGCTCTAGTAACTTTCCCATACAGTCTAGGAGGCATAGTGATCTGTAAGTTGGCTTATCTTGCCTTTGCTTGCGCTGTTTTTCAAGTAGTACTAATCTGGCTATTTTCCATATTTGTGGAAACTCGCCGGTCTGTAACAGTTCGTTTATCACTCGCAGGCAGTCTCCTGTTAATGATTTATCCACCATTTTTACAACCTCGGGAGGTACTCCATCAGGTCCGGGTGCTTTTTTTTAGCTTGATTTTATCCGCCGCGTTCGTAACCTCTTCTTCCGTAAAGAGGGAAATTTCCTGACTGTTTACTGTGCTACAAATCCAATTAATTTCCGGGTCTTCCGGAAAAAGAGCCTTCGCTTCTTTAATAGCTACTTCTTCTGGTATGTTACTTCAAGGACTTATGCGGAGTGAGCTAGTTGCGAGTCGATATCCTTTTCCCCAAATGTCATCTTCCACTTCTTCTATGACTTTATTCCAGGTTTCTTGTTTTGCGATTATTATCGGCTTTTTGAGCTGCGTCTTCTGCTGTCTGTATTGTTCTTCTACGGTTTCTTTATCTTCTTTCGTACTGCTTGGTCCCACTGTTGGTTTATGCAGGTGCCTAGGTAGGGGTATTTGTCAACCTGTTTGATAGGTATGTTGTCGAGTGTCAGGTTTACCGGTGGTGGATTGTTTTTGGTGATGTGGATTTGATCTTTTCCATTATAAGTTGGAGTCTTTCGGCACTACTGGCCATTATGATAGAGTCGTCTGCATATCTGATGTTATTAAAGAGTTCACCGTTGACTATGATTCTCTCTTCCACTCCATCCAGTGCTTCTTTGAAAATTTCTTTCAAGTATATATTAAAAAGCATAGGCGAGAGCACACACCCTTGCCGCTCACCTCTACATATTTTTATTTTCTTTGTTTTATGGTCTTCTACTCTTACTTCTGCTGTTTGTTGCCAGTATAGTTTTGCTATAATGCAAATGTTTTTGTCCTGATCAGTTCTTCGTGTTTTACCTTGTCAAAAGCTTTGCTGAAATCAATGAAACATAAGTATACATCGCAGTTGACGTCTCTACATCGCTGAATCAGAATTGCATTGCAAAACCCAAACTGTGTTTCTTCGATGTGAGCTTCACATTGTTGGTAGATTCTATTATATATAATTTTAAGAAATATCTTGAGTGTATGACTTATTATACTTATGGTCCGATATTTTTAGCATTGTTTTGCTGTTGGTTTTTTTGGAATAGTGACAAAAATAGAGTAGAGCCAATCTGTGGGTATTTCTCCCGTATCATACACCACATTATATAGGTGGGTAAGAGTGTTTATACTTTCTTCGCTAAATAATTCAAGGGTCTCTGCTGCTATTTTATCTGGATCTACTGCCTTTCTAGTCTTCCCTGTGTCTATAGCTTTTTGAAAATTTTCCTTCGTAATATGAGGTCCGGTATCCCTGTTATTCAGGCCGTGATGTTCTGGGCGATCGTCATCAAATAGTTTTTTAATATATTCTTCCCAAGTCAATAGTTTTTCTTTGATCTCTGTAATCTCATTTCCGGTTGCGTCTATCAATCTACCGCTTTGTTTCTTCATATAAGTGCCTGCAGCTTCCTTTATTTTGCAGTATAAAGAGGTCATACTTTTTCTGCAGGTTTTCTATTTCGAGACATTTGGCTTTCATTTCTTCTTCTTTAGCTTTTCGTACGCTGTTTCTTATTTGTTTTTGCAGATCAGTATACCTGCCCTGCTCTTTATGTTTTTTCTTTAGTGGCACGTGTTTCTCAATTGTTGCCTCAAGTTCCTTTTGTAAGCTTCTCCAGTCTTCTTCTGCTCCTGAGCTTTCACCGTTTTTCTTCTTCTTCTTATTCACCGACAATCTGAAGATTGAAAACTCTGCTAACATTTTTATTGGTTCTTAAAGATGAAGGCCTTTTGCTGCGTAGTTTCTTTTTCTTGACAAAACATTGTTTCCGTAAGTCTCCTGAAGTTTAGTAAAAGTTTCCGTTAAACTGTATCTAAGTCTAAAGCAACACCTGACAGAACATCGTTGTTTGAAATTGATGTCACTCATTTTCTTTTTATAGACCGTTAAAAAAATAGAACTTGGAGTCTTTATGATCTTTATAAAAAAATGTTAACAATGGTTGTTTATATCTTTTGCAAAAAATTACCTAATTTTGATATTTTGACATTTTATCAACAAAATTTTGCACTTTTCAATTGTTTTTGTCCAGATTTTGATTTATTTTGAAAATATTTCAACATTTTATGACAGAATTTTACCATTTTTACCTTTTTATAAATAGAATATTGCATTTTTTAACAGTTTATGATAATTTTGGTATTTTCTGACAATATTGTTAAACTTTATGACCGAATTTTGCTATTTTTGACATTGTATGAATATAATTTGACACTTTTTGAATTTTGATTGTATTAGAAAATATTTTAATGGTTTATGACCGGATTTAGCTATTTTTAACTTCTTATGATTAAAGTTTTGCACTTTTTACTAGTTAATGACTAAATTTGATGGTTTCTGACAATATTTTTATACTTTATGGCCGCATTTTGTTACTTTTGATGTTCTATTAAAATCGTTTCATAACATTTTACACTTTTCAACAGTTTATAGCTAAACTTTGGTACTTTCTGTGCAATATTTTGATGTTTCTAGACCAACTTTTGTTGTTTTTAACGTTTTTTAAATAAAATTTAAATGTTTCAGCCGGATTCTAGTTCTTTCTGAAAAATCTTTAATATTTTATGACTGAATTTTGTTATATTTGAACAGAATTTTGTACTTTATCAGTTTAAAAAAATTCTAGCTACGCCACTGACTATAGGTGGATTGAATAAAACTTAATATCATACTTAATAACAATATTATTTATTAATAAAACTAAATTGTAAGGTATGAATAAAATTAAATCATGAGAATGACTGACAAACACTTATGTGCACAATGGCTTTGCCACTATTCCAGGTAAGACTACTTCTCAATATACTTTTGTTGCTTAGAAATGACAATCATTCCATGAATATGTAAATAAAAAGAACAGCAAATACCAGTTTTTGCTGATTATATGAGTAAAGATTACTATTCAATCAGATCAAATATGTTCAAATTTCAAACTCCACAATTCTTTGTTTTTTAAATCCAGTAATTTCAGAGTAGCCAATGTCAACCTAACCTAACCTAACCTAACATTTGTTTCATCTGACTCGGCGCTTACAACAGTTAAGCACGCTGAACGCATCCAATGTCAGATCGTTAGAATTAAATCAAAATCAAATTCAGATTTATGTAGACAATCAGGCATCATATTGACAGTTTCGATTTGTATCTAGTGCTGTTGCAAAATCTTCGGATTTATTTATAAACGTGATGTCATCAGTAAAAAGAAAAAACTTAGTTTTTGCAGATATCAACGGGAGGTCGTTTATGTATAATAAAAATAATAACGGCCCAAGAATTGACTCTTGAGCTACACCACAATTTATATATATTTCGTTAGATTTCTTGTTTTTTATTCGGACTAACTATCTTTCTTGTAAATATGAATTAATCGGCCGACATAAAATTCGCTTACATTATTTAAGCAAGAATTCAATAAATTTTTGTTCAAATTTTCAATTTTAATAATACCTTAATTAAGTTTTTTAAAAAACTATAACAAATTTTAAACTGCGCTTTTAGAAAGCTTAAATTTGTTTATAAAAAGAATTAAATTATGCTCAAAATGCTTAACATTTTGAGCATAGTTTGTTTTATTAGAAAATAACCAAAAAGTATTTTTAAATTGAGACTTTTTAGCTCCAACAATGGAATTTGAAACAGTTCAGGTACAATTTGTAATATTTTAACAACAATATTAAGCAAAAGTACATCATAAACAACTTGGACCAGTGGCGTAGCTACCTGTAAGCAAGGATAAAACCTGGAGTTACAAATTAAAAAAAAATAAAAAAATGTTTTTTTTTTCAAAACCGTCACTCAAGAAAACTCTTAATATTTTGCGACATAGCCCAAAAATCGCAAGTTTTCCATTTTTTTAACCCTTTTCCACCCCTAACTAAGAAAAACAAAAAATAGTTATAATTTTACACAAGCAATTTTGTTCTGAGTTTTGTTCAATTTTTGACTTAATTTTTTACAATTTCTCAGAAATTAAATTAAAATTATTATGACAATTTATGATGGATTTCTGTATAGGTTGTAAACAGGTGTAGTGCGCCTGCGCAAAATTTGTATTTTGGTATTTGCATATATTCTAACTCTAAACTTTAGTTGAGCACAATTTTCAGTTAATAAATTTTTTTACTTAAACTTGCTTTGTTGGGTTAGATTATTATAGAATAATTAATAACATTTTTGACTACTAAGGTTTATTTTAAAAACTTAATAAAAATACCCAATTTAATCGAGTTTTTGTGTCCCTCTCTTAGGAACAATCATACTCAACCTACAAGAATACATGATGTACTGTATTTGAACTACCAAACACCAACATCTACACCCGTATTTTGTATTTAAAAAAATATTTAAGTATTTAAATAATTTATTTAAATTATCATTTCATATAATATTGTATTTTTATTTTCCAATTACTTAATCTAATGCATAACTAAATAAATAATAGCATAGATATGAATTCAGATTGTTATAATTCTTGCTAAAATTCCTTCGATGTTTGCTCGGCCATGTTTACCGACGTTTCAATAACCGTCGGTGATTATCTTATCTAAGGTTAACCTCATGCTTGCCGACAAAATGTGCGCAAAGTAATCTATTCCGAATCGTATTATTGTAGGTCACAATTTTTAAGTCGGTTTGATTCTTGCCATTCGTCTTTCAGCTAGCTAACTAGCTGGTACGATCGACATATTGTTCGTTATCGTATGTGTATGTGTTTTTAGTGTGTGTGTGTGCGTTCTATTACAGAGCTTGCAATGCTTAAACGGTAGTAGTGTTCGCGTGGTGCCTTACTTCTCATAAGTTATTAATAAAAGCAGACTTAAAATGGATAACGCCTGCAGTCTGTTCATCCCGAAAGTATGTAATGTTTTGTTATTTATAACCTAGAGTGTTGAATGAATATAATATGTTTCAAATAATTTATATGTTAAATTTATAAAATATAAGAATTTTGAAATTATTACATTAAATCAAAACTGATTTTTTTTAAGTTTTACTTAATATATGTCCAAAATAACAACAAATTTTAATGTTTAGTAAAATGGGCATATCTTACTTTATTTTAATTTTATGAGAATTTTGTAAGCTGTATACTATAAAGTGAAATATTCATAGTGATACGATAATAAGTATATTAGAATTAGCATTCACAATTTTTTTAAACGTTTAGTTTGTTACTGTTTGTGTAAAAATAAAATGATATAAAAGGATTTGAATAAAAAAAACTAATTTTTGTTCTTTTAAGTTTAATAAATGATGCATTTTATGTAAATTGCTTCTTTACCCAGTGTGAGACACATGTAATAGTGTTTCAAGGTATGCACCCTTCATCAGTGTGCTTAATTTTTGTTCACTAATTCATTTTTAACTGCATAGCAACGTATCAAACAGACCTATTGGAATTCAAACAATAACAACAGATATACAGTAATTTGATCCAATAATGACTTATTATAATGAGTCAAATTAATCGTTTCAAGTCTGAGTGATTAAATGAACACATTATTATTCGAACATATTGCATAAATAATTATGTTTAGACATGTATATTAATTTAAGTTTCCATACAAAGTACTACAGAATATGATAGTAATTAACTATAAAGTTATTTGATCATTTGGTTGTGTCACTAATTGCAAACTCGATGCTTTTTATGGAATTTATATTTATGAACTTAATACATTTATAGTTAAAATTAGAGTTTGATTAAATTATATTTCACTTACTTATTATTTGCTATTAATACCTTACATACAAAATATGTTAAGGGCGCGGTTTAAGGAGTATCATAAAACTGCGAGCAAAACGTTACGGATGGTTTGAACTGGGGTTTCCGCCCAAGTGTTAGTTATCAAGAAATTGAAAGTTTCTCTTTTCTGCAAGCGTTGAAAGTCTTATGTCAAAAGAAGTAGGTGGTTGAATCACTCAGAACATGAGTACGGATGAATGGTTTAAACTGAGGTTTCCGCCCACTCGCAAAACTGTCAACTCAACTGTCAGAAAATGTAATCAATTATGGAAACATCATTCTCATATTTTTTGCAAATAATCAACTCTCACAAATTGAAGTCAACTGTCAAAGACGTTTTCAATTGTCAGAAAATGATCTAAAATATTAAATAGGTTATTTTAAATGTTCTCATCTGTCAGAAAATGTTGTGAGCAACGGCGGAGCTACCTGTAAGCAAGGGTCTGCAATGCGGAATGGCCCACAAGCATAGGAGGCCTTCCGACGATTATTTTAAAACCTGGGGCACTCCTCAAATTTAAAATTTACAAAATAAAAGTTAAATAATTGACAAAACTGTACTTTTTTCAAAATTGTCTACGTTTATGGGACTTTTTTAATGTTTTGCGGTGGGACCTTAACATCCTAGCTCCGCCACTGGTTGTGAGGTCGTTCCTCACTAAGATAAAATTATTTAAATACATCCTTTATTATTTTCAGATAAACGTATTCCTGCTGATTCCAAATTTTCAAACAAAATTTAACAATTCCCAAAATTAATTGCAGAAAGTTCATTTTATTGAAGCAAAGTTACAATTTTCAAATTAATGATTGAATTTGAGCTCATTTGTCATTAACATAAATTTATTTAAATACATCCTTCATTATTTTCAAATGAATTTATCCCCGCTGATTCCAAATTTTCAAACAAAATTCGAAAATTCCCAAAATTAATTGAAGCAAAGTTAAAATTTTCAAATTAATGATTGAATTTGAGCTTATTCCTCATTAAGATAAATTTATTTAAATACATCTTTCAATATTTTTACATAATTTCCTTCCAGCTGATTCTAAATTTTTAAACAAAATTCAAAAATTCCCAAAATTAATTGGAAAACGTTCATTTTATTGAAGCAAAGTTGTAATTTTCAAAGAATGATTGAATTTGAGCTCATTTCTCATTAAGATAAATTTATTTAAATACATCCTTTATTATTTTCAGATCAATTTATTCCTGCTGAAACCAATTTTTCAAAAAAAATCAAAAATTCTTAAAATTTATTGAAGAAAGTTGATTTTATTGAAACAAAGTTTTCTTATTTGTTTAAAATAGATTTAAAAGCTTTTTAATATACACGCAGGAATCTGTAAAACTTTTTGTTGTTTTTAGTAAATTTTAAAGGTAAATTTTTTCTTTGCAAAAGTTGCTAATTTCTAAGGCTCTCTTAATCGTCTCTAGTAAATTACACAATGTTTCCGTATATTTAATAGAACTTGCGTCAATTTTTATCAAATTTAAGAACTTTAACTGGTTATGCATCCTTGGAAAGCTCTCAATAAACTCTATCTAACAAAAAATTGAAATAATAATAATAATAATAATAATAATGTGAATTTCAAGTTTTTCTAAAAAAAAATGTGAAGTTTAAAAAAAAAAAATTGCTTTATTTGATATATTTTATCCTTCTGAAGATGATGGAATAAATTGTCCGGTGTTTATTGCAGAAAGTCTTGAAATTGTGAAAAAAGTTTCCTTCATTTCTTTTTTATACAAACAAATTGGTCAACTTTGGATGGTCATAAATTGGGTTGTGAGCAAAAATTAAAACAAATTATACAATCGTTTATGCAGTAGCTCTTGTTCTTTTAAATGAGATTATGCGCAAATTTCTATTTGAAACAAAAAATTATAAGAATAATAGTTTTTAGAAAAAAATTAGTTCTTTCAATGGTTTCCTATTCATTTTTGTTTTAAAATAATTTTTACGAGCCCAATTTTGCAGTTTTGAAGAAAACACAAATTTTGAGTTTGAATGAAAACTTTTTAGTGACGCCACTGGAATATTTTGATACTCTCAAAAATAAAAATAATGTCTGTTGTATTTTAAACAATTTTGTTTAAATCGCAACCTTCTAAAAAATACTAAATTTATCTTGAGAAGTTGTCTTAAAAAAATAACTCCGGGCACTGGTAACAGTACAGGGTCGTTTTTTTTATCAAAAGAAGCTTGATTTTGATACAGAAAAAATTGTCAACTTTGGATGGCCATAAATCGGGTTGTGGGTAAAAATTAAAAAATTTGATACTACCGTTTATACAGTAGCTCTTGCTCTTTTAAATGAGATTATGCGCAAATTTCTATTTAAAAAAATGTAGGAGGAGTAGGCTTTTGCGCATCACAACTTTTTGTCAAAAACTGCATTTTTTTAAATTTTGACAAACCGTCACTGGTTTATTTGTAGATATATCAAAAAATTATAAGAATAATAATTTTTTGAAGAAAGTTAGAACTTTCATTTAAGACTAGGCTCAGTTTAATTGGTGTCCAGATTAACCAGTGGCGCACTCTCAAAAAGTGCTATTTGAACGTCATTTTTGGCACGCCACTGCTCAAAATCAAAAACATAATTCAAAAATGTGTTTAGCCTAATCTCTGTAGAAAAATAAGCTCTTTCAATTGTTTCCTATTCAATTTTGTTTTAAAATGATTTTTACGGGGCCCAATTTTGCAGTTTTAAAGAAAACACAAATTTTGAGTTTGAATGAAAAATTTTTAGTGACGCTACTCTAATATTTAAATACTTTCAAGAATAAAAATGATGTCTGTTGTATTTTAAACAATTTTGTTTAAATCGCAACCTTCTCTTATAAAAAATACCAAATTTGTCTTGAGAAATCTAAAAAAAATAACTCCGGGCCCTGGTAACAGTACAGGGTCGTTTTTTTTTTATCAAAAAGAAAATTTTCTAATTTTTATGCCAGAAACAAGAATGTGACTATTAAAAGTAAAAGAAATTCTTTATTTGATTTTCATACAAAAAAATTTGTCAACTTTGCATGGCCATAAATCGGGATGTGGGCAAAAATTCAAAAATCTCATATAATCGTTTATGCAGTAGCTCTTAGTCTTTTAAATGAGATTATGCGCAAATTTCTATTTAAAAAAATGTAGGAGGAGTAGGCTTTTTATTACAAATTTTTGTCAAAAAATGTTTTTTTTAAAACTTTGACGAACCGGCACTGGCTTATTTGTAGAGATATCAAAAAATTATAAAAATAATAATTTTTAGAAGAAAATTAAATCTTTTATTTAAGACTAGGCACAGTTTGTTTAGTGCCCGGATTAACCAGTTATTAAACATGATTTTTGGCACGCCACTGGTCAAAATCAAAAATTTAACTCAAAAATTTGTTTAGCTTACTCTTTCTAGCAAAATAAGCTCTTTTAATTGTTTTCTATTCATTTTTCTTTTTAAATGATTTATACGGGGCCCAATTTCGCAGTTTTGTAGAAAATACAAATTTTGAGTTTGATTAAAAAAGTGTTAGTGACGTCACTGGAATATTTTGATACTCTCGGGAAAGAAAATTATGTTAATAGCAATAACCGCAATCTTATCTTATAAAAAACACCAAATTTGTCTTGAGAAGTCGTCCAAAAAAAATTACTCCGGCCCTGGTAAGAGTACAGAGTCATTATTATTTATCAAATGAAGCAAAATTGAGAGTAAACATTTGATCAAAAAGAAATTTTTCAAATTTTCATGTCAGGATCAAGAATGTGACTATTAAAAGTAAAAAAAAACCTTTTTTTGATTTTTATACAAAAAACTTTGGATGGCCATAAACCGGGTTGTGGGTAAAAATTCAAAAATTTTATACATTTGTTTGTGCAGTAGTTCATGCACTTTTAAATGAAACTATGCGTAAATCTCTAATTGAAAAAATGTAGGAGGAGTAGGCTTTTGCGCATCACAACTTTTTGTCAAAAATTGCATTTTTTTAAACTTTGACAAACCGTCACTGGTTTATTTGTAGATATATCAAAAAATTATAAGAATAATAATTTTTAGAAGAAAGTTAGAACTTTCATTTAAGACTAGGCTCAGTTTATTTGGTGCCCTAATTAACCAATGGCGCACTTTCAAAAAGTGCTATTTAAACGTCATTTTTGACACGCCACTGGTCAAAATCAAAAATTTAACTCGAAAATGTGTTTAGCCTAATCTATGTAAAAAAATGAGCTCTTCCAATTGTTTCTTATTCATTTTTGTTTTAAAATGATTTTTACGAGGCCCAATTTAGCAGTTTTGAAGAAAACACAAATTTTGAGTTTGAATGAAATTTTTTTAGTGACGCCACTGAAATATTTTAATTCTCTCGGGAAAGAAAGGTATGTTAATAGTATTTTAAACAATTTGGTTTAAACTGCAACCTTCACTTATAAAAAATACCAAATTTGTCTTGAGAAGTGGTAAAAAAAACTCCGGCCTTGGTAACAGTACGGGTCGGTTTTTGTAATCAAATGAAGCACAATTGAGAGTAAACAATTTATCAATTTTTTTTTTTTTCAATTTTTCATGCCAGGAACAATAATGAGACTATTAAAAGTAAAAAAAAATCTTTTTTAACTTTTAATACAAAAAAATTTGTCAATTTTGGACGGTCATAAATCGGATTGCAAGCAAAAATTCAAAAATTTGATACAATCGTTTATGCAGTAGCTCTTGCTCTTTTAAATAAAATTATGCGCAAATTTCTATTTGAAAAAATGTAGGAGGAGTAGGCTTTTGCGCATCACAACTTTTTGTCAAAAATTACATTTTTTTAAACTTTGACAAACCGTCACTGGTTTATTTGTATAAATATCAAAAAGTTATAAGAATAATAGTTTTTAGAATAAAATTAGATCTTTCATTTAAGACTAGGCGCAGTTTATTTGGTGCCCGGATTAACCAGTAGCGCACTCTCAAAAAATGCTATTTGAACGTCATTTTTGGCACGCTACTACTCAAAATTAAAGACTTAACTCGAAAATGTGTTTAGCCTACTCTCTGTAAAAAAATGAGCTCTTTCAATTGTTTCCTATTCATTTTTCTTTTAAAATGATTTTTACGGTTCCCAATTTTGTAGTTTAGAAGAAAACACAAATTTTGAGCTTCAAAAAAAAAAATTAGTGACGCCACTAGAATATTTTGATACTCTTAAAGAAGATAATATAAATAATACCAAATTTGTCTTGAGAAGTTGTCCAAAAGTATATGAAGTGTGATGTAAAAGTCAACTTTCTGACAAAAACAACAAAAAACCTCTTAATCCGCAAATTTTTTGATTTGGTAGAGCATCTGCTAGGATTGGTGGCTACTTGCTCATTTCTCATTAAGATAAATTTATTTAAATACATTCTTCATTATTTTCAAATAAATTTATCCCTGCTGATTCAAAATTTTCAAACAAAATTCAAAAATTCTCAAAATTAATTGAAGAAAATTGATTTTATTGAAGCAAAGTTACAATTTTCAAATTAATGATTGAATTTGATCTCATTTCTCATTAAGATAATTTTATTTAAATACTTCCTTTATTATTTTCAGATAAATTGATCCCTGCTGATTCCAAAGTTTCAAACAAAATTCAAAAATTCCCAAAAATAATTACAGAAAGTTTATTTTATTGAAGCAAAGTAGTTACAATTTTCAAATTAATGATTGAATTTGAGCTCATTTTTCATTAAAATAAATTTTTAAATACATCCTTCATTATTTTCAGATAAATGAATTCTTGTTTATTCCAAATTTATAAACAAAATTCAAAAATTTCTAAAATAATTTGCAGAAAGTTCATTTTATTAAAGCAAAGTTACAATTTTCAAATTAATAATTGAATTTGAGCTCATTTCTCATTACGATAAATTTATTTAAACACATCCTTTATTATTTTCAGATAAATTTATCCCTGTTGATTCAAAATTTTCAAACAAAATTCAAAAATTTCCAAAAATAATTGCAGAAATGTTCATTTTATTGAAGCAAAGTTACAATTTTCAAATTATTGATTGAATTAGAGCTCATTTCTCATTAAGATAAATTTATTTAAATACATCCTTCAATTTACTTCTGCTGATTCCAAATTTTCAAACAAAATTTAAAAAAATCTTAAAATTAATTGCAGAAAGTTCATTTAATTAAAGTTTTAATTTTCAAATTAATTAAATAAATTTATTTAAAAATTAAGCACATTATTTTGGGTGGGGCATTTTATATACAGTTTTGTGACCAATAAAACAAAACTCTTTGATACGTCAATGAACAAACTTCAAAACCAATACTTACAATAAAAATTATCTATACCGTGACAATACAGTCATACTTAAACCTAATGACATAATCCATTAAACTTATTACTTAATGGACCAATAAAATAAAACTATATACTTAGCAAATTTTGAACACTATAAACATTTGACTATGATTGTAGATGTTTATACAGCGATTAATATGACTGATAATAACATTCAGATTCCTATTGAAGCTAATGTCACTAACAAGAAACGACTGATTACAAGCAACAATATCCGAATCGAGTTTCAATAATATGCAATCAATACTTATTACAAACTGTAAGTAAATGGTCACAAAAATACATAAATAATTTAATTGTTATTTTATGTTATGTTATGTTATAAAATAAAATTGCTACGGTTTATTTTCTTTCCTTATTAAAATTACAAAAAAAATAATTTTGATACTATCAGTATTTTGTGATAATATGAAAGCTGCTTTCAGTGTGATTGCATTCAGTTATGATTGAATAAATATATAAAATGAATTACTCTGGTGAAAGTGTTACCTTATTCAATAAAAAAATTGTTGCAATCAGGATGTGATAATTATTTTGTATTGAATAATTGCGGTTTCCTTATGTTTTAGTATTCTGATTTTATGATTTAAATTTGACTTGCAAATTATAAAAATTAAAATATATTACTAAATAAAACGATAACTAAGTTTATACCACAAACATCATCATAACAATACAAACAAAAGTTCACGATTCGAGTTTCGACTTTTGAAGGCCATTGTCAAGTGAGAACAAACAACAACAAAAAAACATTTATACAGAAAAATTAAGTGACGGAAAAATTATGGATTACCACATAGTAAAAGAACCCAAAATCAGCAATTTAATAGTTATTTGTGCACCAACAGTATTACAAATGATTATAATAACTGGAACACGACATGTTCCACCCTGAGGGCTTATGGTCCGAAGGATTGAAGTCGCCGATGAGCATTATTATCTAGTAATGCACGTGTTTTACATATTCAGTATCTAAAGTATTAATAGCAAATAATAAGCAAGTAAAATATTAATAAACTAGTTAAGTAAGTAGTAAATGTTGCATGATAATTCATATCGTAGTACATAAAAATGTGTTAATATTAATTGTGCAATAACTAATTAGAGGATGATTAATTTATACGACGATAATTATTATTAGCATCAATTATTATTTATAGAGATGAAATACATTGTTTATTATATTTATAAACAAAATTAAATGAACCGTATAACCTGATGCATATATGCTGATTATCATGTATCTGTAATTAATGAAAGGATAACATTTACAACTCATCAAGTGCAAATACGTTACATGATGAAATCATATTTTTTGTTGATATTTATGGACAAATTTATGCCGCGTTATGGGATATTTATCAAATAAATTGAATGTAAGTTTCAAATCGTTAAATATACAAGAATAATGGTCGATAGCCTTTGGCACATGTCACAATTAGTCATTTAAACTGTTAAAATATAATCTTTTTTTATTTAATATAATTAATTTATTATACGAATATATGCAATTTTAACTTACGTTTTAAGTGACTCCAATCTAAACTACCAACTCGTTATCATAATTTGGAGTGTCCCACTCGCCCGCCCAAGTGTATGTCATCAAGAAGTTAAATGCTTGTCTTCTATGCGTACGTCAGAAGTCATTTTGTCAGAAGAGTAGTTTGTGATGCAACTTCTTGACAACGAACACTTGGGTGGGTGGGTGGGCTACTCCAATCTAAAATACCAACTCGATATAATAATTTGGAGTATTACACTCACCCGCCCAAGTGTCCAATTACAAACAAATTTGATGTTTGTCTTCTATGCGTACCTCAGAAGTCATTTTGTCACAAGAGTAGTTCGTGATGCAACTTCTTGACAACGAACACTTGGGTTAAATTACCGACTTGTTATCATAATTTGGAGTGTTACACTCACCCACCCAAGTGTCCGTCATCAATAAATTGAATGTTTGTCCTCTATACGTACGCCAGAAGTCAGTTTGTCACAAGAGTAGTTTGTGATCCAACTTCTTGACAACGAATACTTGGGTGGGTGGCTCCAATCTAAACTACCGACTCGTTAATATAGTTTGGAGTGTTCCACCCACCCGCCCAAGTGTCTGTCATCAAGAAATTGAATGTTTGTCTTCTACGTACATCAGAAGTCATTTTGTCACAAGAATAGTTCGTGATCCAACTTCTTGACAACGAACACTTTGGTAGATGGGTGGGCTACTCAAATCTAAACTACCGACTTGTTATCATAATTCCTGCGCCCAACAAAGATTGTATTGTGAATTTAGAGGACAGCATCCAAAATTGTTCATTATGATTTTTTGGAAAATGGTCAAACCATCAGTAATGTGTTTTATTGTTAACAGTTTCAGCAAATATAAGCAGTACAAATCCAGCTTTAGATTTTTGGCATATTAGCCTAAGACAGTACAAACCCAGAATCAGCCTTCTTTAATCAGTTAAAAGAATGTGCTATTCTTATAGAATAATGCTTGACCTTATTTCGCACAACTAACCCGGAACAAAAATTCTGGACTTGGCTAGGCAACGTTATTATACCCTCCTTATTCTCCTCACATTTGCCAACTGATTTCCACTTTTTTTGGGCGCTTTATTTTGAAGATAACTGCGTTTTTTGGTTCACAAATTGCGCCCCTTCAAAAGCTTCTGTTTTGTAGAACATATGGCCGACCATAAAAAGTAGATGCAAAGCATCCAAAGGAAAAAAGTGTAAATATGATATCAGTTATGTATAACTTGATAAACTACATTTATTATATTAATCTGAGATCACAATGTAAAATAAACTCAGTTAAACATGGATTAAGCTGTGATTGAAATACGAGCCATAAGCGTACAACTGTTTGACATATAAACAGCTTCACATATAAATTGTATTTTTTTTTTCAACCTAATATATAAACTATCTGTTTTTTTACAAATCAACTATCCAAATTTGCGTATAATT
Source organism: Tachinus rufipes (assembly GCA_963932245.1). Lineage (NCBI taxonomy): Eukaryota > Metazoa > Arthropoda > Insecta > Coleoptera > Staphylinidae > Tachinus > Tachinus rufipes. The sequence goes on from OZ010743.1 coordinate 107,584,262, forward strand.
GTTTGACATAAAAACTATGTGAAACTGTCAAAACTTTATTCTGAACCAAATCAACCTTTGTGTAGGCTGATATTTTGTGTGATCCCCAAACTATTTTGCACCGTTGCATCGTGACGGTATTAGCACCGCAGTCACCGAAAAGATAAGCTAACAAAAAATTGAGCTCGTATGAACGCCAGTAGCATTTTTATAAATTTTCGGCAAACACCACAATATATTTCATATACCAATCATTAATTTTATCAAAAAAACGACACAGTATAAATAGAAAAATGGAAAAGCCAAATACTGAAATTAAAATTGAAGAAAATACGGAAGATTCCATTCCAACTATACTGATAGAAGAAAATTGTGCCAAAGTTGAATTAATCGACGTTGACATCATCGATGATGGATTGGATTTGGGCGATGCAGTGCAGTCAAATAAACTTACAATTGATGAAAGAAATGCAGCTCACGCACAAAATACAATTACAATTGAAAATGAAATAGAAAAAGAAAAAAAAAAGAAAATACTTACTTACTTCATTACCATACAAACTCAACTTTTTAGGAAAGGGCTCACGCGCGGAACTTCACAACTCTCGTTTTCTTGCCGGTCCAAATATGAGATCGAAGTTTTGAAGCTCTACATTTTTTCTTTCTCCGGCATCCAACTTTGATAAAGACAAATTAAAATGCTTTGGATAAGAAAAAAAACTTTCGTAGGACCAATAATTTAGGTTAGAATTCGTAAATTTGCGGAAAAGTTTTCAGATGTGGTAGTTTTAACATCAGGCGTCGGTGATTAGCCTTGACAGCAGAAATAGACACGTTAAATAAATAAATAAACGATAATCGCAAAGCACAAGCAACAAGTTGGTTGCAATAATATTTCTTCTGGGTTTTATTGAGGCAAGTACTAGCATAGCTAATAATTCACTATTCTATCCAATCTTCCTGGTACAACACTGCTCCTATTCCAAAAATGTAAGCGTTTTTTGTAGCAAAAACAAAGGCCAAATCAAGAGCGGTCTAAAAGCAAAGGTTTTGGTGGTTGTAAAAAGCCCAAAAATTACACTTCCTGGGACCAGAGCAGCCAAAATACACTAACACGTCATAAGTCCACGATAGTTTATGCCATGCAAACGCAATTTTCTGGGAAAGAGGACACTCGCAAATTGACGTCCATGATTCTCGTTTTATTGCAGATCCAAACACAAGATTCAGATACTTTTGCCGAGGATGGCCGATAAATACCAACGCCTTTTATTAAAAAAGGCTAAACCTAATAAAAAAAAATTACCAGCCAAATGATGGTCGCATCAATTTGTATTGTTTCTATCACAATTTTTGCTCTATGCAGTGCCAGACGTAGCTGTTACATGTTCGGTTTTCAGTAACTATTTACTACGGCTATAACGCAAATAGTTTTTATTAAGAGGCTTGACGATTAACAAATGTTTCTGTGGCGTTACTAAAAAATATTTATTTCAAACTCTACAATCGTATACGGGTGATAACGTCCATACACAAAATAGCCCAAAACTGTTTTTAGCTGAAGCAAGTTAGTTTTTTTTTTAAATCTTTGCTTTTTGCAAAACCTGTACTTGCAACAATGGTCTAGGTCAATCAGATAACCTTTTCGCGCCCGTGCCAGGTTTTAAGGAATAAATAGAGTTAATATGGCTTATTGAGGGTCTTTAGAGGTTCCTAATACTTTTTTTAGTATTCTAAACTTAAATTTGATTCTGGGACATATTTTCCCACCAGTGTTTTGAATTGGGACATATATGTCCTAACAGACTTAGAATACGTTCAGGAGGAACAATAACTTTATTAAAAAAAAGTATCTTACAAACTAAAATATCTTATATATGGAACGGAGTGAAACAACTTTTGCACAATGGTATATTGCACATGGTACACAAAGTCTTTGTGCGAAATTCTTTTTCTGCAGCGAACATCGGTGGCATCTTCTACGAGATGTTCCTTCTACCGGCAGATGATCGCCGACATTTAGAAGGTGTCTTGATGTAGCAGAAGGTCGTCCTAGTCCTCTCTTTCTAATCACTTTTGCGTTATCTCTTCCTTTTCCGATCATTTCCTCCGCCAAATCGATCAGAAATGGGTAAATTGTAAGTCATGGGTAGCATGTAATACACCTTACGCCACCATTCTCCGGATCTACGATAAAAATCGTATAGAGTGGTAAGCTGATCGGACAAATCAACTCCCCCCATAAATTTGTTGTAATCAGCAACAGCTTGAGGACATTCTAGGGCAACTTTTTTGCCATTATTCAATTTACGGTTTTCCTGAAGAAACATCGTTTTTATGGCAATTGCTGAGAACTTCCTTTGTATCTTGCCAAAAAACAAGCCAATATTCCAGATTCAGTACCAATAACTTTGCTATCTCCTCGGGCCAACTTTTCACAATGGTTTGGCATATTTTTTCTATTTCTCATGCAAGTGCCCGTAGCTGCAAATGGCAGATTATAAAGCAACTTTACTGAAGTAAAAAATCTGTCGAAACAAACAAACACGTCTGTCTTCATTACGCGGTATAAATCCCACAAGTTTTTTCATCACCCGCTCTCCTAGCGTAGATTCTTGAGTATATGTAGCATCCTTACCAGCATATATATCAAAGTTGTAGACAAATCCTGATTTCGAATTACAAAGTTCCCAAATTTTTATTCTCCGTTTTATGGGTTTTAGCGGCAGATATTGTTTTAGCGATGACCTGCCCTTGAACTTTACCATGGATTTGTCTATACTCATATGCCAGCACAAACTTCGGGCAGATTGAAACCTTTGCATCAAGCACTCGACCAACTCGTCAACATAGTAAGTCTTGCGGGGGTTTTCTGGCTTTTTGGGATTAGCAAAGTACATTTTAGAAAGCAAATATGTACAACGATCACGGCTTATTGCATCTTTGATACAATTATTTCCTAGGCTTTTCTTATTTGACCAATAATCATGAAATGATGGTAAGCGATTGTAGCTCATTACCAACATACACCCTGTTATTATCATAATCTCGGACGCATCCGAGTGCAACACATTATCTCCGATTTTTTGCATTTTCAATGTTGATTCGTTTATTTGTGTTTTCAGCAAAGTACGAAAATAAACTTTTCGAAAATACTTGCAAAAAGCAATCAAGTTTGGGTGAACTCATATTCAGCTTTGCCAATACAATTGCATTCCTAACTTGAGGCATAGTTTTTTTGGGTTGAAAATTTTTGATTTTGTCAATATCATACCATTCTGTAGAAAATATGAACCAACGTTCTATTTATAAGCGAAAATCATCAAAAACAAACATTTTCCAGGCAGATATTCTGCAAAGTCTCTAGTACTTATGTTTTAGTTTCACTGTAATTCAGAATTCGGTACAATTTTGACCGCGTTGGAAACTAACACAACCTGCTGCCACCAAGAATCATGTCACTCTGCACTGCTCTGCACAAAACAAGTACGAATTGTTCCAAACTTTCTCCAATATACACGACGACAACGTGAATACTGGTATGACATCGATTTATTGTAAATTGACGTACCTATTAATCCACCAGAATTTTCAAAAGTCGTCTGGGACATTACGTACCAACAGGCGCGAAAGGGACAAAACAAGAGAAGCTTCTCTAGGTATTGGAAGTACTTTGTGTTGTGGTCTAGTTTTGTCAAAGGTAATGGCCAACAACGGTTCTGGGCTGGTGTTTATACATGAGAATAGGTTTATTATTCTAGAGTTTGTGCGGGGTTTCTCACTGTTGTTTCTCTCTGGAAACTACCACAAGAAGTGAAAACTGTTGAGTAGGTCGCTGTATATTACAAATTACGTCCTGAAGATAGAGGCAGCGGTTACTCTCCAGGGTATTACAAAATCTCGGCCTATCAAACGGCAGATAGATTTTCCATTGGTAGAAATATACAATCTTTTACTCAACACTAGAATCTTTTGGTCAAAGCAGACATCACAAGGACAACATCAAAGATTGTTAGTTAAACCTGTTCTTTAATTAGAATTGAACTCTGATTGAGTAGGTATGAACGACTCCTACTTTGTGTGAGCATGTATGACTCAAAATAATTACAAACATTAGATTTTAAGATGTAAAAAGAATCCCAACACCGTGGAACTTTAAACCTCTAGACTCCTTAACTGCCCCTTGGGTCGTGTGATGGTCAATTTCTTACTACCTCCAGATTGATCTTGTATCTTACTAGCCATAGTAATATTATGACTCGTTATATTTTTAAGAGAGGATTAAACTTATTTTTTTAATCCGCAATGTGTTCAATGATATAATGGAAATGTAGACTGTCGTAGGCTACAGCACCCGTTGATGTATTGTGCCCCGAAGCGGCGCTTACCTTGCTTATCTCTTAGCTATTCTACCTCCAAACCATTCACCCACGAACTACTTCGTATATTTATTGAATTAAACAATAAATTGCTTTGGAACGGCTATTACCGCTTCACACTAAATCGTTGCCCGCTGTCACTTCATGCAATCGCATTTCACGCAAAAAAGGAACTGTTTTCTCCGTTCCCTATGTCGCTTTAACATACACTTGCTCCAATGCTTTTCATTTAAGTCGGTCCAGTAGATATCGTTCATATCGCTATTATTCCCTCGTGCTTCTCTATGAATAACCTGCTCATAATTATTAATATATTCTATACAATTAACAAACATCCAGGCTCACTACATAATGCTAAAATATGCAAAATCATGCAACTTCAAGACAGAACTTGAATATTGATAATGCACGCTTTGCATCAATGCTTTATTTAATTAATACAATCCTCCAAATACTCTTGTCAGTATGTATTTTACGGTTTATTACTATTGTATGTGCTCTGTATTCAACATAAAGGCTTCATCAGCTAGGTTAAGCTTAACAATCATTTGCAGTAGTTGTGCATCTCCAATGCCTCAAATGCCAGCATGCTCTCAACGGCTACGTACAAAGCTTCAATGCTAAATACGGTATTAAGTCACAACCTCAAAGCTTCAAATGTCATTGTATAAATAATAATATTGTACACCCTAGTACAACCCCAACTCTGGCAGCGTTGTTAAGATGCTACAGCTCTCAAGTATCTCAATGCCAATGCACTTTGTTTTACACACCTCCAAGACTCCCTCGGTCTATGATTAAATTATCTCGGACAGCTGTAAAGTACCTCAATAAGCTCAATCTTGATGTACTTTGTCACACTTCAAAACCAACTTGGTCTCTGTGTGAATAACCTCAACACACTTTATTATAAACAAAAAATTGAGATCTACAAAAATGAAAAGAAAAAACCTTATACGAGAAACGTGCTACGGTTAGAATTGCCATATATCAGCAGTATCGTCCGATTTGCGATTTGGGCAATTTTGTCACCACAATTAGATCCGTTTCTCTATAAAGTAATTTCTTATAACGATGTTATGGCTCAGTACCTAGAGCAAAATTTCGGGCTGTCGCCGAGATTCTTCCGCCGCCTTTAAAAACGTTTGAAGTTGGTCAATTTTTTTGCCACAAAAGTTTTTGGGCCGCTTTGACGCCAATTTTGCGGTTTTGTAAAACATCGGTAGAAAGCAATTTTTCAGAAAAACTGATTCTTTTTTATGCTAATCATATCAGTTTAGTTCATAGTAAAAAATAAATAGCAATATCAATCATTTTGTAGTGTGAGGTTTGAACCTCAGTCCTAGCCTGACCACCTTATATATTGCTTTAATAAGATCATTTTCCAGCTGCTGAATCTAGATCAAATTTATACTCTCCTTATATGATTAGTCAGATTTGACTAAAATTTATAAATAAAAGGTTACAATATCTATTATAGTAAGGAATCAGCGAGATAATAAGTACGTGTCAATCACAGCTATGTTGTATTGTATCAATTTAAAATATGATTAAATAATACAAAACAGAATATCAACAATTAAAATGGCAACAAATTTAATAGTTATTTATGGTTATAATGCCCGGAGTGCGATATATTAGAATTAGAACACTTCCATATAATGTCCAGATTATGAAATACCGATAGGGGTCCAAACGGACCCCACAATATTGTCTGTGACAATTTGGCTTTTATGAGTAAATTGTAAGTTTTAGTAGTCGTAATAATATTTATTTTTGCAGTAATATTTGTGCCATAAAAACTTTTTTTTTTTTAATAATCAAACAAACGTCTTGTGGTACCAGCAATTGAATACTAAACGTCCGCATTAATCGGTATCATTTAGGATTTATGCAATTGGCAATCATTTTGCGGCTTTAAACGATTTTGATTATTTACGTCATCAATTGTGTTGATAAACACTGAAATATTTATTCATTTTTGTCAGGCATACTGACGAGGTTTGTAGAACCGAAACAATTGTCTATGCTTGACCCTTGGCCGCCGTGATCGTTTGATTGACTTTGAATTAGTTTTTTAATTCATCTCATAATTTTTGGAAGTTTATTTTTTAAATCAGACAAAGAATTTTAGCGCCCTAGGGCCGTTGCAAACAATTTGTCCGCCCTAGGGCCGCAATGCATCACACCGATAAAACTTTTTTTTAATTACACGAGTTACTAACAAGCATAAGACACTAACTTAATAAATAATAATAGAAACAACCAAAAACTAATAATTATATATATTTTTAGTTGCATATATAAAAAATAAAAAAGCCCGAAAAACATGAAACTAAAAAAAATATAAAGAAAACTATAACAAAAAATCTGGTCGTGGGGTCCGTTTGGACCCCACTCGGTATTACAAAGGTTAAAAACCACTTTACATACTCCGTATCTAAGGTATTAAAACAAATAATTATCAAGTGAAATATAAAAATAGTAACAATAGTAAGAGTCACCTACAAAAATGTAATCATTCTAAATTTCGAATTATATTAATTTGTATTAAAATTACAGACGCCATTAGGATGCTAATTCTGTTCGATTAACAATTAATTTCTGGGTTAACATATTTTGTTGGCGTAATTTTTTTCATAACAGTACCGAGGTTGAAGACCTTTAAATTGTATAATTCGTTCAATTGCATGTTGCATTTAAATGCAGTTGGAGATATCCGTTACACCTTACATGTATATAATTCAAGTAAATATTTAACAAACTCATTGACACGAACTAGAACACGAATGGAATTTTTGTTTTTGTATTGAGTAATGTTACTTTAATTACACTAAATTATATTTTCTTCTGAATGACAATATAATTGACCACAATTGTTGATGTTTTATCTTATCAAAACCATATAGCAATTTGTAATGGGTCTTTTATCAAACAGCTATTAGAATTTACATAGTTACTTCTTCAATATCATTTTGGACATTAAGATAAGTAAATGGCCGCTTAATTATGGATAAATGATATTAATTTTAATTTTATTTTGAAAAATCTATAAGTTATTGTGGCGTAATACTTACATTATCTTGTTGATTTGATGAAGCTCCTATTCCTGGAACAATAATCAATATTATTTATTTAAAATGGAATAATTTGGTTAGTGATGATAATTATGTAATCGGGTATTTACAAGGAGAAACCTAATCTGTTTGCCGCAAACCACTAGAATTTATAATTTCGGTAATCAAGTGTAGATATATTCCAGACAAGTTTGGATTGAATAATTTGTTTTCTGCTTTCTAGAATCTTTTCGAACTATTAAGATCAAAATTCATTGTTTTACTTAAGAGCGCAGTTTAGGAAGTGTCATAAAACTACGAGCATAAATCAGTTTTGACAAAAAAACTACAATTTAATTTAAAAATTTAATAGATGATTGACTGGAAACTTCATTTTCTACACGTAACAAAAAAACGATTTTAAAAAGGAGTCCCTAAACCGCGCCTTTAAACATTGGTTAGGATAACTGCAGGATCTTCTCTATATAAGCGATTGCAGTCATTGATTTTATAAAAAAAAAAAAAAATTTAAGCTTTCTAAAATTTGTATGAACGGATTTTGGTGCTTTCTGTCGTCAATTGTATAAAATTTCAATACCGGATTTTGCTGTTTTGGCATTTTATGAACAGCATTTGGCAGTTTTTAATATTTTTTTAAATATTTTATAAATAGAATTTTGTATTTTTAACAGTTTATGACCAAATTTTTAAGTTTTTTAAAATATTTTTATATTATATTTTATTATTTTCTAAGTAGAATTTTACACTTTTTGACAGGCTAATTTTGATATTTTTAACAATATTTTGATATTGATAGCCAAATTTTTAAAATTTTATTAAAAAAATTAGCTAGATTTTATTTTTTTGGCTATTTTTGATTTTTTATAAATAGATTTTTGCATTTTTCAACTTTATTTAGATTATTTTATTATTTTATAACAGGACTTTGTATTTTTGACATTTTATAAATAGAATTTGGCACTTTTGAGCAGTTTTTGACAAAATTTTGGTATTTCTAATAATTTAAGATTTATAGCCGAATTTTCTAGTTTTGGAATTTTTCAACAGTTTTGACCGGTGCATACATAACAATTTTAATGTTTAAGACCAAATTTTGCTGTTATTGAAATTTTATAAGTGAATTTGCACTTTTAAACCGGTGGAGTTTTGATTATATCTGAAAATATTTTAATGTTTTATGACCGGATTTAGTTATTTTTTATTTTTATAAATAGAAATTTTTAACAGTTTTAAACCAAATTTTGATGCTTTTTGACAATATTTTGATATTTCAAGACCGGATTTTGCTATTTTTGTTTATTACCAGATGTTGGTGTTTTTTACCAATCAAAACATTAAAATTCAAAGTCAGATTTGACTATTTTTGACATTTTGTGATTTGTTTGCACTTTTTAACAGTATATAATAAATAATGATTTTGAACTTTTTAACAGTTTTTATGACCGGATTTTGCTATTTTTTACATTTTATGAATGAAATTTGACATTTTTAGCCAGATTTGTTCTATTTTTGAGATTTTATAAACTTTTTTACTCTTTTTAACAGTTATGGCTGGATTTGGTGTTTTCTGACAATATTTTGATGTTTCAATCCTGGATTTTGTTATTTATTTATTTTTATGTTTTATAAACAAAGTTTTGTACTTTTTAACCGTTTTTGGCCGCATTTGATTCTTTCTGAAAATATTTTAATATTTTATCACCGGATTTTGTGATTTTTTATTAATAAAGCAAACAAACAAAGAATTTTTTTCCAAGACCGTTTTGGGGTTTTGTCACAAAAAAATGACAAAACATTGACCAACTTCAGTAATTTTTAAACTTTGAGATTAAAAAATTAAAATTTTGATAACCGAATCGATATTCTATTTTAAAAACTGTAGAAAAAGGCTTCCAATCTTGAACGATTAATTAGAAAGGACATCCAAAAATTAAAAAAAAAATTGTAGATAGAAACTGGATCTTCCGTTTGAGATCAAGTGCGTTGTTTTAAGCTTTAAATAATGCTTTTGAGACGCCAGGAAGCTAAAAAGAAGCGGTTTGAAAGGAGAATAACTACAACTCTAAGAACATGTTTGCCCAAACTTCTACTTTCAAAAAGTGCTATTGCGCCAAAAGCTCTGCCTTTGCAAAATGACGGTTTTTGACTTGAAGCAAATATTTTTTGGTGCGCCCATGGACTCATTAGTTGTTTGCATTTTTTGCAAAAAAACAAGAAAACGACGTTTGCATCTAATCAAACTCGGATTTGCGTTTTTCCTTTTTCTTATGACGGCAGTGCCCGATGAACTGTTTTTTTATCAATCTGACCCAAATGAATCTGCAGGGGCACAACCACAACTCTTTTGGCAATTGGGCGAAATCATAACAATAAATGAACATGTAAAAATTCAAGATTATCCACAAACTCTAAAACTTCAATTTTTTGTTTTCAAATACATGTCAAATAATTCAAAAAACTGCAAAAGATTCAGAAAAACAAATTATTAAAAATACAAACACAAATCAAAAATTTCGGTCATTTAAAAACTTCATAAAAAAATTAATTTAAAAATCTAAAAACATTTAAGATTGCAAAAGGTTCAAAAACTTAAAGAAGATAAAAAAACCAAAAACTTCAGAACCTACAGAAAAAAAATCAGAAACTTTGATGCTGCAGAAGCTTTAAGAAATTAAAAAAAACAAACTTCAAAAATTTCAGGAAAATTACTGAAAAATAGCAAAAAATGAAAACAATAATTTTACAAAAACTGCCTAAACTGCAATAAGTTTTAAAGAAACTGGAATCTAGAAAAAACTAATTAAAAAAAAAACTTCAAAACAAATCAAAAAAGATCAAAAAACGTCAAGACTGCAAGAGCTTCAAAGGATACCAAAAGCTTCCTTAAAAAAAAACCAAAAACTTAAAAAAATATATGAAAACTTAAAAAAATAAAAGAAAAAAAACTTCAATTTTAAGGCTGCAAAAGCTTTAAAAACTTAAAGATAAAAAAATATCCAAAAACTTTAGAAACTGTCAAAATAATCAAAAACTTCAGAACAGATCCAGAAACCTAAAAAAAATCAAAATCCTATAAAAAACAACAGAAACTTTAAGAAAACTACAAAAGCATCAGAAAGACAGCAAAAACTTCAAATATATAAAAAAGTTTCAGAAAATTCTAATAAAATTGCAGAAATTTCCAAAACTTTAAGACTGCAAAAGCTTCTAAGTCAGAATCTTCAAAAATTTAAAATTAAAAATGATCCAAAAATTTCAAATAAGCTTCAAAAACTTTAAAAAATTAATAATAATCAAGAAACTTCATTCAGGCCATATCTAAAAACTTTGAAGAATCTGCCAAAAACTTTAGAACAAATAAACAAACTAAAAACTTTAAAACTGAAACTACAGAACAAATGTAGCCACTTAAAAAAAATCTAAAAACTTTAGAAACTTTAAGAAGACTGCGAAAACTTCTGACAAATAATAAAAATTTCAAGATAAAAATATCTTGACGCTGAAAAATATGTCAAAAAACACTTAAACTTTAAGAAATTTTGTTGAAAAAACTGCCAATAAATATAGAAAGAATCTAAAATCTAAAAAAATGTCTAAACCTTCTATAAACGTTAAGAAAAAACTTTAAAAAAACTAGAAACTTAATTAAGTAATTAAAGAAAAAATCTAAAAACTTCAAAAAAAGATGAAGAAACTTTCAAAAACTATAAGACAAAATTCAGAAACTAAGGCTCCAAAAACTTCTGAACTATCAAAAAAGCTTCTTAAAAAAACTAAAACTTCAATTTTTTGTTTTCAAATACATGTCAAATAATTCAAAAAACTGCAAAAGATTCAGAAAAACAAATTATTAAAAATACAAACACAAATCAAAAATTTCGGTCATTTAAAAACTTCATAAAAAAATTAATTTAAAAATCTAAAAACATTTAAGATTGCAAAAGGTTCAAAAACTTAAAGAAGATAAAAAAACCAAAAACTTCAGAACCTACAGAAAAAAAATCAGAAACTTTGATGCTGCAGAAGCTTTAAGAAATTAAAAAAAACAAACTTCAAAAATTTCAGGAAAATTACTGAAAAATAGCAAAAAATGAAAACAATAATTTTACAAAAACTGCCTAAACTGCAATAAGTTTTAAAGAAACTGGAATCTAGAAAAAACTAATTAAAAAAAAAACTTCAAAACAAATCAAAAAAGATCAAAAAACGTCAAGACTGCAAGAGCTTCAAAGGATACCAAAAGCTTCCTTAAAAAAAAACCAAAAACTTAAAAAAATATATGAAAACTTAAAAAAATAAAAGAAAAAAAACTTCAATTTTAAGGCTGCAAAAGCTTTAAAAACTTAAAGATAAAAAAATATCCAAAAACTTTAGAAACTGTCAAAATAATCAAAAACTTCAGAACAGATCCAGAAACCTAAAAAAAATCAAAATCCTATAAAAAACAACAGAAACTTTAAGAAAACTACAAAAGCATCAGAAAGACAGCAAAAACTTCAAATATATAAAAAAGTTTCAGAAAATTCTAATAAAATTGCAGAAATTTCCAAAACTTTAAGACTGCTGCAAAAGCTTCTAAGTCAGAATCTTCAAAAATTTAAAATTAAAAATGATCCAAAAATTTCAAATAAGCTTCAAAAACTTTAAAAAATTAATAATAATCAAGAAACTTCATTCAGGCCATATCTAAAAACTTTGAAGAATCTGCCAAAAACTTTAGAACAAATAAACAAACTAAAAACTTTAAAACTGAAACTACAGAACAAATGTAGCCACTTAAAAAAAATCTAAAAACTTTAGAAACTTTAAGAAGACTGCGAAAACTTCTGACAAATAATAAAAATTTCAAGATAAAAATATCTTGACGCTGAAAAATATGTCAAAAAACACTTAAACTTTAAGAAATTTTGTTGAAAAAACTGCCAATAAATATAGAAAGAATCTAAAATCTAAAAAAATGTCTAAACCTTCTATAAACGTTAAGAAAAAACTTTAAAAAAACTAGAAACTTAATTAAGTAATTAAAGAAAAAATCTAAAAACTTCAAAAAAAGATGAAGAAACTTTCAAAAACTATAAGACAAAATTCAGAAACTAAGGCTCCAAAAACTTCTGAACTATCAAAAAAGCTTCTTAAAAAAACTAAAACTTCAAAACAAATCTGAAAACTTCAATAAAATTAACAAAAACTTCAAAAATGGCTGCAAAGTTTTAAAAACTTTAAGATGGAAAAAAAAGTCTAAAAACTACAGAAACTTTGAAGAAACTGTAAAAAAATTAAAAATTTCAGAACAGATCCAGAAAGACAGCAAAAACTTCTAACATATTGAAAAGCAAAAACTTCCAAAACTTTAAGACTGCAAAAGCTTGTAAAAAACAGCAGAACCTTCAAATATAATAAATTAAAAAGATCCAAAAACTTAAGAATACTTAAAAAAATTTTTAGAACCAGTCAAAAAAATTAAAAACTTCAGAACACATCAACAAATTAAAAACTTCACAAACTTTAAAACTGCAAAAGCTTTAAAAACTTCAAAAACATTAAAAAATCCAAAAACTTTAAAAAAACTTCTGCAACTTTAAAAACTTTGAATAAACTGCAAAAAATTTTTAGAACAAATCTAGAAAATTTGTAGATGAATTTGGATGAAAACGATCCAAAAATGTTGAAGAAAATGCCAAAAAATTCAACAGTATGAAAACTGCAAAAGCATAAGACAACCAAAATTTCAAGATAAAAACTTTAGAAACAGCCAAAAAATTCAAAAACAAATCTAGCCACTTCAAAAAAGATTCCAAAAACTTAAAGAATATAGCAACGACTTCAAAATAAAAAAAATCCTAAAGCTGAAAAATATATCAAAAAACTGTTAAACTTCAGAAAGTTTTGTTGGAGAAACTGCCAATAAATGTAGAAACTAGAAACATCAAAAAGAACCCAAAAACTTTATAAAAATGTCTAGAAACTTTAAGAAGAAAAAACTTTAAAAAACCTAGAAGCCTTGCAAAAACTAACAAAAAATATAGAAACTATAATAAGACTGCAAAAGCTTTAAAAGGCAGCCAAAACTTCAAGATAAAAAAGCTTCAAAAACTTTAGAAACTGACAAATAAACAAATCTAAAAACTTCAAAAAACTTCACAAACTTTAAGACTGGTAAAGCTTAAAGATAAAAAAGATCGAAAAATTTCAGAAACATTAAAAAAAATTACTAAAAAACAAATCCAGAGACTTCCAAAAACTACTAAAACATTAGAAAGTTTAAAAAGGCTGCAAAAACATCAAGAAAACAGCAAAAACTTCAAAAAAAGATAAAAAAATTTATAAACAAATTTGCAAAAATCTAGAAACTGCAAAAATATTCAGAAAATGTAGAACAAATTTAGCCACTTAAAAAAAAATCCAAAAACTTCAGAAACTTTAAGAAAACTGCAAAAACCAAAAATCTAGAAACTTTAAGAAGAAAAAACTTTAAAAAACCTAGAAGAAAAAATCTGAAAACTTAAAAAAGCTTTGGAAGCTTTAAAAAACAATAATCTGTAGTTTGTTTGACTGCAGGACCTCAAACAAATCCAATTTGATCCTAAAGTTGACAATTCTCAGACGCCTGGACAATTACAAGTTAGAACCAGAAAAGGAAAGAGACATTTATGTGACTGTCTCAAGCAAAAAATTCAGAAACTGTTAATAGATTTTAATAAATTACCTAGTGATATTACTAAATTATTATCGGTTAAAAACTTTAAATTTGCATTAAAACAATTTATTATAACAAATAGTATTTTATAAACTGTAATGTATTTATGTGTGATAATTTGTTATTTATCGGTTAGTTATTAATTAATATGTATGTATTCATTATTTTACTATGTATTAGGCATGTCCTAGTTAATGAAATAAATATTATTATTATTATTATTATTATTATTATTATTATTATTATTATTACAAATCCACCCACTTCAAAAAAGATTTCAAAAACTTTAGATACGTTAAAAAAACTGCAAAAACTTACAGGAATCTAGCAACAAATCTTGAAGCTGAAAAATATGACAAAATTTGTTGAACTTCAAGAAGCTTTGTTGAAGAAGCTGCCAATAAATATAAAAAAAATCTAGAAACATCAAAAAGAACTCAAAACCATTAAAAAAGTTGCTAAAACGTCTAGAAAAAACTTTTAAAAATCTAGAACCTTCAGAAAAATTCTAAAAAGTTCAGAAAAGATCAAAAAACTTTAAGGCAATATAGGACAACTGCAAAAGCTTTAAAAGACAGCAGAAACTTTAGGATAGAAAAACGGATGCTTTGAGAAAACTAAAAAAAAAACAAATTTAAAAACTTTAAAAAACATCAGAAACTTTAAGGCTGCAAAAGGTTCAAGATAAAAAAAGATCTAAAAATTTCAGAAACATTGAAAAAACTACTGGCAAAGTCAAAAATTACTTAAAAAATAAATCCAAAAACTTCAAAAAAAAACTAAACTATAAGAAACTTTAAAAAGTCTGCATAAGCATCAGGAATGCAACTTCAAAAAGATAAATATCTTTATAAACAAATTGGCAAAAAACTTAAAATTTCTGAAATACAATAGAAATCTCAAGAAGATAAAATTTTAAAAATCCATAAACTTTAGGAAACTTAAAAGAACTGTAAAAAAATAAAAGAAAAAAACAAAATAAGGTTTTTAACTGGAGGACAATTAACTAGCAATACAAAAAGTTTTTCATGGTCTACCCAAAAAAAAAACAACCGATATTTCAGAAAATAGTTTTTAGTACTCCAACAAGCTAACAACAAGCCATCGACAACCTAACAACACAAGCAACTGTCGACAAACAGAAAAAGTTTTCTTAAAATCTAGAACTTGACCAGCAGTCAAAAGTCAGCGCAGCTGCAAAATTCTAATGTAGTAAATGAACTCTAGTTAACTTTGATCAATCATTTGAAGCTTGTTTGACTGCAGTACCTCAAACAAGTCCAATTTCATCTTACAATCCTCGGACGCCTGGACGATCACAAGAAAAGACATTTATGTGACTGTCTCAAACACGCCTTTTTTTAAGTAAGTGAGCATCAAAGCGAAGTAGTTTTAATGCATTGTCAAAAAAATAAAACTGATTTTATGGTCGACAGAGTGTTTCACAGACAAATTAAACTTATCTAGATAGAAGTAGTTTTGTTGGAGTCCCATGTTGTTATCACCTCTTTAGATCTTGATCTAGATCTTTGGTGTTTTTTCTATAGTTTAAAATGTCATAACAGTTTTTAGAAAAGTAAAAAAGGTCGAGTTTGTTGTTTTGAAAATGTTCATTTTATTTAGAAGTTTTTCCAAAAGTATGTTTTACTTGTTTTGGGCAATCTAGCTTTTTTTTTTTAGTGCCCAAAATTAGCGCGCACTACTCTATAAATTGTCTCATATTAGGCACCAATTGTTGTTCCTGGTACAGTAAATGTTCGAAGTCGTCGTTAGATAGTAATTCCGTACAAGTTACGACAGTTTTTGTACCTGGCCCAGCAAAAAGTTGCAAAATTTAACTTTGATCAACTGATTTGATATACCTGCTCTAGAGCATACCATACTTCAAAAGCCTAAGAAATGAAAGATGTTGAACAACTTTTAGAAAATATATTATTGTGAACATCTGAAGTTAAGATCAATTCTGTATATAAAATACTAGAATTAAAAACGAATATTTTAAGAAACTTTTTATTATAAATTATAACATTAATTCATTTTTTTTAAATGTATTATTCTACTAATATATTTATATTTTTGTAGATGGATAATGCTGCATATAATAAAGATCCTGAGAAGGGCACAGAATTAGTAGAGAAACAAAAGCAAGACAAATCAACCGTAACGTCGATAACAGTAGCAACTTCAACGGCAAACGGTACACCATCGACTTCGACATACGGATGCAGACCTGAGGTGTGCCACGCTGCAAGAACCAGATACACACCCCCAAATTTAAATGGCAGTCCGTGGAGTAAAAAGAAATCAATCATTTTAGGTACCATATTAGGTGCATTAGCTATATGGATAATAATATTTACGACTTTAAGCCAATTGGACTTGCTTTGATTGTGATATTAGGTTTTAAGTGTACATTTAATAGTCCTCGAAGAATATTTTATTATATGCAATTTTGTCTGTTTCTCGATCTTTATATTAAAGATTATTTTCAGGTGGAGAGTATTGTTTCATATTTTAAACTAAGTGCGATGCACAATATTCCATTTTTTATTTTAATGTAAATATTATTTTATAAAAAGTTTTTAAAAATAGCACAATAAATATGTATTTAAGTATAAGTATTTTCATAATTAATTATTGTAATGAGAGAATAATACCGTTGGATTTTAATTCGGATAAGTCTGAGTAGAATCAGCTGGCTCCTTTAAGTCGTTGCTTTTTATCACAGCGTTTCTAAACACGAAAAGTTTAGTTTTTTGTATTTTTTAACATATCATATTCTAGAAAATGCATGGAAACGTTTTTAAGCTAGATAAGTTTTGTTTTATCAATAACCCGAAATTATACTGCTAGAACAAATTAAAATCAAAGATTAAGTTATATGATATAGTTTGATTTAAATTTTGTGGATATTTTGGACAGGAAAACATTTTTTTTCACACGCAGATTTTGTATCTCGCATGTTTGTGTCTGGATAGTGCAACGATTCCGTATCTGATGCTTGACTATCATAGATTTTTCTCAAATTAATTTTTTATTTGAACTTTAAAAACATACAGCATGGCTACATAAATTAAGATGCTGAATCTACGTGTGTAAAATTTTCAAAAATATGTATTCCTGTTTTGAATAATGTTCTTGTATTTTGGCAATGACCATATCAATTTGTAAAGTAAAAAGTTGTTAATATAGTTTTTATAGTAATTTATTGTAAAATTTGTAGTTTTTTATTATTAAATTTAATATTTTATGATAAAATCAATAAAGGTTTTTTTAATCATGTTTGTATACCATTAATTGACTAATATTATGTTTTCATTGAGTATGTATGTATATAATTTTGTATGTAGATTTATTCAAATATCTTTCTAGCTAAAAATTAAGCACTTTGTTTGAGATTTAGCAGATAAGTAAATAAACTATGCAACAAATATTACGCATGTCTTTCATTATTCTTTTATATTTTGTTATTAAATTATATGTAAATAATTGTTATATGTATGTAAATATTGCCTATTAAATACAACTTAAGAATTTGTATTGTTTTGGGTTCTAACATTTTTGGTGAAACAGATAGAGCTGGAGTTTTAGATTAAACGGGAGACAAAATAAAAATGTTTGCAGGAATCAGAAAAACTTTCAAGAAAACAAATAACAAGCCGTAGTAGAACCTGATCAAACTTTCAAAAACTGCAAAAAAGCGTATTGGAAACCTTTAACACTGATAAACTAGATTTCACGTTTTGCCAAAAATTGCCCCACTTCCTAGATATTAGTGTTTTTTCCAAAAATGCAAAAAATTATTCAATCTGCAGTTTCTTTGAAAAGCCACCGTTTCGTCGCCCGATGTTAGATTGAGACGGAATAGAAACAAATCAAAACAAAAGCTAAGTAAGGATGCAGAATAACTAACTCAACTAAGTAAAAACGTACTTTTTGATTAATTTCGAAATAAAGATCGCAGATATTTTTTATAACTGACGCAACAAACGCTAAACCTCCCATCCACCACACCGTGCGTTTATTAATTAATTAAACATTAATTTACTGTTTCAGCGGTTTTTGCCAAACAGTCATTTGGAAAAAGCACCGACGCTCCTTTCTTTGTCTCGTTTTGTATTTATCTTGCCACCATTGGGCTCTATTCGTGCCAGTTCGGTTTATCTTGTTCTTTCGCGTCGGCGCACACCGCTTCTGTACACAATTACCAATATATTCTGTAAAATTAGCAAACATAGAATCTCTCTGTAGCATAATACTCAATAAATAGGTGCAACAACTTTGATCACAGGAAAGCAAAAATCTCTCTGAAAAAACCGCTTTTCATACGTTGTAGAAATCTTCTTCAGATATGCTAAATTATAAGCTGGTCTATTAAAGACCAA
This sequence comes from Tachinus rufipes, assembly GCA_963932245.1. Taxonomy (NCBI): domain Eukaryota; kingdom Metazoa; phylum Arthropoda; class Insecta; order Coleoptera; family Staphylinidae; genus Tachinus; species Tachinus rufipes. Next base: position 107,602,779 of record OZ010743.1, read on the forward strand.
AATCATGAACCCATATGCTAATTATTTCCAAATAAAAGACCAAGTAATAGAGCAAGTGGATAATTATATTTATCTTGGACATCTAATAAAACTAGACAAAGCAAACCAAACTGCAGAAATAACTCGACGGATCAGACAAAGCTGGGCAGCGTTTGGCAGATTCGGGTACATACTCAAAAACACCGATATACGCCTTAAACGGAAGGCATACGATATGTGCATATTACCTGTCACAACATATGGCCTCGAAACTATGGCGCTAACTGCAAAAAGTGCCAACAGACTGGATGGAACGGCATGCTAGGCGTAAGTCTAAGGACGAGAAGGAGGAACAAGAATAACCAAAGAAGTTCCGGAGTAAAGGATGTAATTCATCGAATATCCAAACTGAAGTGGAGCTGAGTAGATCACGTGGCGAAAGCAGACACCGAAAAATGGACCCACAGACTTTTACAATGAAGACCAAGAAGAATCACCCGTAACAGAAGAAGACCACAGAAAAGGTAGATCGTGAACAATGGAATGTTTTGAAAGAAGCCTACGTCCAGCAGTGGATAAACACAGGCTAAAGAAGAAGAAGAAAAAGCTGGAGTCGATACGAAAACGCACTCTTACAAAATTCTTAAAAAAAAAAACTGACATGGATAAGAAACGCCTGAACTACATTCTCGGTAGTTAATGTGACCCCGTCTTATTAAACAAATTCTAGACAAAACAACGTTTTAAGTCAAACAACAAAAAACGGCTTGCCAACTTTGGCTTGATTACTTCTCCGTCTACTACAAATTCGATAACGTCTTTTACCCTTTTCCTTCCAATTAGCAATACTGCTTCCGTTTTTTTTTTTTTTTTTGGTTCTAACTCGAAGCCGTTTTTTGTTAGCCAAGTGGTGATTTTTTCAAGCACTTTGTTAACTGTTAACACCAGGTGACTCTTTTCCCTACTTCAATTTTTAGCACTTTGTCGTACAACACATTTCAAAGAAGAAAGCCCAGTACCAATCCTTGTGAAACCCCTGCAGTTACTTTTGTCTCTTCTCCATCGTCGCTTACTATACTTCTTTCCGATAGATAGCTTGTCCGTAATGCCTGTAGATATTTTTTGGCTTTCCAATTCGTTTATTATTTTCTCCCATGAAGCGCTGTTAAAGGCGTTTTTGATATCGACAGTAACCATTGCGCAGAAGCCTCTGGTTTTCAATGTTTTGCTCATTTCGGTTTTAACAATGCCTATGACGCTTTTTAAGGGGTCTTTCTTGCTTTTCTCTTCTCGAAATCCGAATTGGTTATTAGACAGATCTGTTTTTTTCTAATTCTTTTCTAAGCCTAGCATCTATCAGCTGTTCTAATAGTTTGCTCATTGTGTTCAGCAAGCATATTGGACGATATCCTCTAGGGTCTAACTCTTCTTTGTTGGGTTTTTTCTTATCAGTATTAGCTTCCCTTTTTTCCATTTTCTTGGGAACTCTCCAAATTTTAGTGCATTGTTCATTGCTTCTCTTACCGCTTCTGGGAAGTGTTCCACCACTATCTTTACGACTTCTGCCGGTATAAAATCAAGGCCCGGTGCTTTTTTGTTCTTCATTTTTCGAGTAGTTTTTTGTACTTCTTCTGTTGTAAATTTTTCTTTTCCGTCTTGTTTTGCGGCATCTCTTATTGACCATTTTATTTCCTTATAATTTGCAAATAACTCATTAATAACTTCTTGTTGGATTGCTTTTGGCGTCTTCAGTGCCTTAGGTTTTAGTTTTTACCTAACAATCTTGTGTCCTATTCCCCAGATGTCTTCCTCTACTTCCTCCGTTAATTCTTTCCAATTTGTATCTTTACTTTTTCTTGTCATTTCTCTTAGCACCTTTCTTTCATGTTTGTATTCATCTTCTATAATGTTCATGATTGTTTTTTCAATATTTTTCTTTCTTTGCCTAGTAATTTTTCTTTTTATTTTAAGACAAATTTTCCGCTGGTCCTTTTGTCCACCAATAATTTTTTCTCCATGCAGTTTTTCCCGTCATTTTTGGAGCGGCTAGGTCGCATGCCTCAGTTATGGCTCTATCAAGTACGTACAGGTTAATGTTCCTGTCTTTCCTTCAAATTTTTTGTCAAGATGTGTGAATTTGTTCATTCCACCCTCTGTGGCACTCATTGGTTCACTTATTATGGACAAATCAATTTTGCGTGTGAATGCCAGCTCGTCATGGCATTCTCTCTTTCTTTCTGTGCTTATTTGGAGAATTCTTAACATTGTGTTTCTGATTCTGAATTACCTCCGATTTTTCCCTCTCCTTTTTTTTCCAGTGCTTGTCCAAGCGTCTTTTTTTTCTTGGGTTATTTTACGACCTCTCTGTACTCATTGCATCTCATTGAGTCCATGGCATAGTCGTCCTGCATACGAGACAGAACTTTCCTCTTTCGCAATCCTTTGCAATGTGACCTACTTCGAGACACTTCATGCATTTTTTCCTTTCGGTTACATTCTTTTTGCATTCTGCTTTGATATGTCCGAATTGGAGGCAGTTGTTACATCGTTTTAAAAGTCGTGTTGTATTTTTTGTTTTTGATACCAATGTCCCCTTCCGTTTGTGATAATTCTGGGTATTTTTTTTTAAGCATCTTTGCAATACCCTTTTTTCCTTCTTCCGCTTCCAGCTTTTCGGTTCATACCGCTACGTCCGAGTCTGCATCATGTAAAGAATTTTTTATCTTGATGCCGGTTATTTTATAGGTATTCTTTAAATGTATAATCCGTTGGATAACTTGTTTTCTTTTTGGCGGGTTGTTGTTCTGTTTCCTTTTTGGCTTAAATTTTTATTTTGTCCATTGCTATTAAGAGCTCTGTGTTCGCTGCTTTCAGCTTTTCCAATTCCTTCTTTATAAGGCTTATTTCCATTTCTTGAGCTGATTTATTTTTTTTGATTTTTTCTTTGTATCGAGCTTCTTCTTCTCTAGTTTTTTTTATTTCCTCGCTCCTTTTCTGAGAGTCTTCTTCTACTTGTTTCGTCTGCTGTACTGCACATTTTTTTGCTTGTGACGCGGCAGCTAGTGGTACTACTTGTTTTTGAAGGTTTTTTACGCTTATGGCTAAGGTTGTCATAGTTACCTTTGAATTCGATGACATTGCTCCTAAGCTATTGTGTCCTTTTTCGGGTTTGTGTACGGTGTCGTCTTCCCTTTGTCTTTTCTTTTCTTTCGCATCCTCCTCTTTTTTTCTTTTTTCGTGTTTCCTGCGAATTTGCCGGACCTGCACTGTTTGTTTTTGTTTCTTCTTCGTGCTTACTTGCGCCCGAAGATTTTTTATTGGGTAACCTCCTACTTTTTCGTTTGCTGTGGGCTTGTAGCAGCTCGCGTTCTTCCTGCGTTAGATCATCTTCTCTGGCTGATCCAAGTCTAGGCTTGCTCAGCAGTGCTTTGTCCATTGTCGTTATCGTTAAAGTTTAGTGTGCCCAGAATCCATGGGGCAGCTCGACTGTACAGCCGGGGAAGGATTACCCTCCTGGGTATTTTTTTCATATAACTATTATCCATATTCCATTTTTAGGCTAATAGCAGCCGTTGTTCCATTTCTTGACTCCTGAAAAGTTGCGCACCCTTATAGTTGTTTAAAGTGTTGGGTTTCACTGTAAGAAAAGATTAGAAAACTATTTTGGTTACCAAGCCCTCAAAACCTAATAGCGTTGGTAACCAGAAAGTAGGTAAAAAAAAACCGAAAAGTTGTTCTAGGGCAAACGATAGTTCAAAGAAGAAAAAGAAGAAGGGAAAAGGTAGTCTCATCGCCGTAGCAAGGCACCGTGCAATGGTGTTGGTCCGCGTGTGCAATCCCTTGTCCGCCACCCGGGGACGCGCCTGGAATGGGTTTCACCTTCCCTTGTCCCAAAAATCTGGAGTCCAGGAACCTAACCTAACCTAACCTAACAGGAAAACCATATACCTAATAACTTCAAACAATATCCTAAAAATTGTTGCCCCAAAAACCTTTAAAAAGATTACAAAAACCAGTGCCTGCAAGAAAACATGTTTTTTTTTAAATTGACCAAAAATTCTACGGCATAACCCATCTGCAATTTATATAAAGCAGAAAATATTCTTAAACAGCTTGTTATAATTTCAACATAACCTGGAGAAGTGTTTCGTCTCTTCTAGTTTATGTTATATATGCTGGTCAAAGTAGATTAAAAGAATTTTGCAAATGACTCTCTCCTACATAACAGCGGAAGAACTAAGTCATAGTAAAGCTCAACATTACAAATACTTTGAACACACTTCTTTGGAATGCAATCGCTTCATAGTTGATAAAAAAAATCCTGCCTACCTACAAACAGTTGTAGTCAACTACATGAAAAATTGGTATCACAAGATTAGTTCTGTGATGCTTACTATGAAGTTTAGTACAGGGTCTCTAAAAATAACTGGGATTATGTAATCACTTTAAATATGCCGTCTTTTTTTAAAGTGCACCATACTATTTACTTTGTATTGACAGTTCAACTTCAATTGTGTTTACGCACACCGAACAATTTCAGTAGAACGGCACAAACGTACATTAGATGGTTACATAAACCTAAACTTTTATAATGACTCTGTATATGAATTATTGACACCTTAAGTTTGAACTACTGCTTAAAATACAAAGAGTAGCAGCAGATGCAACAAAAGTGCAAAAAGTTGCAACCAAAATAGTTTGCATTTTACTCAACAACTTTGAACAAAGACTATATAAGCCAAGCTAACCATAAAAATGTAAATATATTAAATTGCAAATTTGGTACTAGTTATAACTCGATACGATGATATTTGAATTCTCATTAACAGAGACAAACACCATATTACTAACGCAAAAAAGAAAACCAAAAAGTATTGCCATGCGCTAGTCATTCTCAAAGGCCAACACCTTACTACGTCCTAAAAAACTAAAAAAAATTGTATTAAATTGATTATTTTTTAATTCCAATTTTAATATCCTAACAAAAAGGCCAAACACATTTGCAGTGCTACTTTTTGACAGTTTTTTGCATTTACTCAAATATTTTCAACTGATCTTAAATCATCTAAACTAGCCAAAAATTTACAATAAATTGCGCATCTTTTGAAACTAATTTCAGTTTTCTACGAAAAAAACACAATATTTACATCAAAAGTGCAACTTTTTGACAGTTTTTCGTATATTACTCAAAAACTTTGAGCTAAGCCTAAACAATCCAAGCTAAGCACATGAATCTACATTAAATTACACATCTTTTAAAAATAGTTTCATTTTCTTTAAATAAATTTAGTATCTTAAGAGGAGAAACAAACTCAACATTTACATCAAAAGTGCCACTTAGTGACATTTTTTTAGAATTTACTCAAAACTGTAAGCTGATCTTAATAAGTCAAACTAATCAATAAAAATCTAGATTAAATTGCACATAATTTGATACTATACGGAAAAATTTTGTATACTAGCAAAAAAGACAAACCCAACATTTACATCAAAAGTGCCACTTTTTGACAGTTTTTTGCATTTTACTCAAAACTATAAACTGAACTCAATAAGCCAAGCTAACCAAAAAAATCTTCATTAAATTGTGCATCTTTTGAAATTAGTTTCAAATTTTCACAAAAAAATTTAGTATCCTAACAGGAAAGCCAAACACGACATTAGCGTCAAAAGACAGTTTTTTGCATTTTACTCAAAAACTTTAAACTAAACCTCAATGATACAAACCAACTAAAAGAATCTACATTAAATTACGCCTCAGCCTGAGTACTGCATCAAAGATGTATGTAGTCTTAAAAAAGCCAAACATTTTGCTAGGCAAACAGTATAAAGTATTTAACAGACCTCACTGACGCGTATACGTTTATAGAAATTATTCGACCATTGTACAAAGACAAAATCCACCCACCAGAAATCATTATTATGATTACTATTTAATTTTATAAACACAGCTGTGTCTCTGAAGCTATTTATAAAATCTAGGTCTCAACCAATATTATTCATAACAATTTATTTGTACAATTGTATTATTCTATTTATACTCATACAAGTATATACAAACAAAGCATACTCATCATACACAGAAACGATGTACAATTAAATTACATCATCATAATACATTCAAGGTGATCCTCTCCTAAAACATACTTCCCAGTACATTTATCCAAGCGCTCATTAAACCAAAACAGCAGTCAGGTGCGAATAGAAACATTACAACATAATATTATATTTTATAATTCTTTTCGTAACGTATTGGAAACGAACGCGACAGTATTGCTAGTTCTCTATCGAAAGTGAGAGTGAGTAAAGTGTTTTAAATTTAAATGTTATCGCTGGATTACAATTATCTATCGATGAAAGTTTAATAAATCCAAGTGCACTCCGATTTTCATATCATTTGTTTCAAGAAAATCATCAAAAATGAATCGCAGTACTGAAGTTTTGAGCACCAACGTCGGTGATATAGAACAGGTAAATTATTTAAATTAATAGAAAGTATTGAATAATTAAGAAAGTATTACGTCAATTGTTTCATAATATTTAGTTTAAAATGTTTTGAATCAATTCGAAAATTAGTTAATCTTTTACTAAATGATGCAGAATTTGCAATTTGCATTATGTAGTGATAAAATTATCGTAATTTAATTGTTTCCATATAGAGTAAGAATGTTTCTTATCTTAAATTGATTTAAAAAATCTTAATCAGATTTTTAAATAAGTTCATTCAACCTTATCATAATCTATTTTAATTAATTAATTTAAAGTGTCGATTGTATAGAATAAATTTATAATCTATGCCTCTTATAAATGATTTTTGCTATTGTTGCATTTTTTGTATTAATGTAGACTTTAAACATATGAGTCATTCTAAAATAGATTGAGTTTCTTGTTTTATTGTTAAATCATTATTTATCAACATTGCTGATAACATTTACATATATAATGAGTTCCAATTGGAAGAGTATTATTAATTGTTATTGTTTAAAAAAATGTTATCAATATGCTAAGCTAAAAATAAAAAATAATAGTTTGCAATAAGATTAGGTCTATCTTGTTGTTGTTGATGGTCTTAGCTAGCAAACTACTTCAGACACGTAATTATTTGTAAAACCCACTGAGTTTCTCTAAATCTATCTACTTAACCCCCCCTCAACAGTAACTTTTATTTTAATTTTAAATAAAAACACAATATTCGAATAAAATACTACAATTTTTTTATTGATAAAACCAAATGTTAGTTAAATGGCTGCCTCGGCTCTGGTTGTAGATGCATTACAAAATTTTGGAAGACGTTTTGGAATATTTGACATAAAGTTGGCTGAATTTCCCGAATATGGTGTTCAATTTGTTCCTTGAATCATCTCAGAGTAGTTCATATAAATCTTACTTAAGAAAAAAAACTCAGAAAAAGTTCAAACAAATTAAATCTCAACTTCTCGGTAGCCTGTTTTAGTTTCCAAAACAAAAAATGGTATAACTTCTTTTCCCAAAACCACATCACGTCTATTCAATTCAATTCATTCCTAACAAAACAAGTGTGTTAACATACAACCTTTCATAATTAAAAATAAAAATCTATTGTATCTCTTGACCACATAAAACTGTCAGGTTTGAACTTTTTGAATAGCAATTAAGGTGTAAAATTTGCTTCACTAATAATAATTTTGAGTAATATGCATCATCAATTTGCTGTTGTTCCAAGATCAAGTCATCAAAGGTGCAAATTCTTCTTCAAAATTTGTTAAAGAGTACTGAAAGTGATTTCTAATTCCTGAGTGTCTGGTGGTTTACTAGCTTACGACGGCAATCTTTTTGCTAAAACTTGCAAGGCGGTAACGTAAACACCAACAAACGCCATAAAACTAAACATGCAGATATTAAAGTCTGCTTATTATATTCATTTGAACTCAAACAAAACAAAAACAAAGCATGACGGTCTATCAAAATTGTTAGATACTCAAAGTGTTTCCATGGCGTTTCTTTACTAAGACGCAGCAATTTGTGCTAAAAATATCATAAACTACGCATACATCAATCGAAGAAGTACATAATTTAATAAAAAATCAAAGAGAATTTGTAAATTCTACAAAAAAAAGGAATAGCAAATAGGTTTTTCTGTTTTTTTGCAAATTTCTTGGCTTACATGGAACTTTTGAACAATTTTTGATCAATTTTCTTTTGTTGGGCGTAAAAAATATCACCAAACTACCAACTTGATGATAGTTAACGTCAACAAAACACTAAAAGAAAAAAAAAACCTTTTGTCAAGTATCAATTAAGAGTTTAGAAAACCGCATAAATTGTATTTTTGCAAACATTTTTTATATAGCAAATAGGTTTAAAATTTTTGGCTTACATAAAAATGTTGCACAATTTTTGATCAATTTTTCGCAATGAATTGATTTACAGTTCACATTTTTATAAACTTTGAAGACTCAGAAAATGTCATTTTGCTAGTTAGTGTCTTCCAAAGTTGTATCCTGATGAATAACACTATAACTATTTTAACACTATAAAAAAGGAAATAAACCAACCTTACACAAGTTCTGAGGAGAGCTACAGTAATGGCTATAAAAGTAGCAATAAAAAGATTCAACTTCAAAGCTATTAGAGGTTGTTGTCTACTGGACCATAAACGGTGTTTAGATGAATACAAGTTCAGTCCTCAATAAAAAGTATAGGCAGCGCTTTAAATGTTGTTATTAACATGCTAAAAAGCAACCTACGTCATCTAGAACTACTCCGGCCATCTTTAAATACGCCGACAGATGCACACTTCAGTACTACAGCAAAAACAACAATAAACCAGTTCTTTAGGCAAGAATTGCTAGAGATTCTAAATTCAACTTTAAAAGCAAACTCAAAACAAACCACCTTTGGTTGGAAAATATTGCCAAACTCGACCCAACCAGATTGCCTATCAGAATTTAAGGATTTAGAAACTTTTAAGATAAGAACTATAAAGTGGGTATCTTGCAACACAAAACATGTTAACAAACCTCAAGTAAGCATCTGCATCTCCCTCAAGCCACAACGTTCCAAACATGATATGCCAAACACAAATATTTTTTGACAAAGTTGAAAAAAGGCAACAACTCAAACCCAACTAAATAAACAATCAAATTAATATATTTGATAATTGTGACTTCTATTACGTAAAAAACTTTAGTTAAATCAAAACTAGTATTAATAAGTATAAACTTGTAATTAAAAAAAAGAATTTATTTCTCAACCTTTCAATTTTGTTGAAACATGTAGTTTTATGAATAATATCCATTTCGCTGACTATGTCGTATGCTACTAACAACTTGCTGGTTTTGGCGGATAGTATTATGGCTACCTCGTCCCAACTGTTATTTTCATTAACGGAACAGATGACCGTGTTGCCATTTAGTGTGGTAAAATGTTTCTTTACTCTCGAATGCGTTTTACTTATTCCTGTTATGTCCATTTAGTATCTTCTTAGACTAAGTGCGTTTTACCTGTTACCCTTTTTGCAGTAGTCTTTGCACATTCTAGGTTCCAATGTTTAGGTTATTTATTAGAGTTTGATACTTAACTTCACTCAGTTCACACTACCATAAACTAGTACCTCGGTAATTTTGTCTTTTAGAATAGTGCGCAGAAATACTTCCTCAGCAGAACTTTATAGGTTACGTTTCATCAATGACATCAAAATGTTGAGTTTTTGAAAGATTTTGTGAAATTCATATACAAGATACATTTATGATCTAAAATTTTAAAGTTCGGTAATAAGCTTCTAAAGTCAGGCATGTATTTTTAGACCCAGTTACAAAAGCAATGCTAGTTAACTGAGTTAACTTATTATATCTGTAGAAAACTCTAGTCACATTGAGTACCATCAAAGCTGTTTTAAAGATTCTACAACAACAATTTACTACCCAAGCAGCCTTGGTACCGGCCATTACAAACTAAAAGATAACCCAAAACTACCTCAGAGTCTACTGCTGGATCTCTAAATCTACTGTTTTACCCCAAAACTCCTTAGCAAAAACCATTGTCTCCAAATATTTTGAAAAATTTACCCTTAAGGGAAAAGCTGCAGTCATCATTGTCCCACTTTCTTAAACATCACCCAAAAAGATAAGCAACAATCGTAGCAGCAAACTAATTCATTGAAATACTTATCCTTTTTTTTATTGTCTTACTACAGCTATTCAAGCTAAATATTTATAAATCTCTAACATAATTATTTTTTTATTATAATTTGTGACTACTGTCAGATTTTTGGGTCTGACATAAGAAATTGTAATTTACAACTAATCAAATACCGCAAAAAACTTGTTGGTCCTTGGGCCGCTAAATCGTTCTAAACCGTCTTTACAACAAAAGCTGCAAAGCCAATTTTGCTGCAAAACAAAGTTCAATAAAATTTGGACTTGCCACATGCAAAACAGTTTTAAAACCTTTACAACAATGACTTCTTTCCCAGCAACCTAGGTACTGTTAAATTAAGAAAAAAATCTTAAAGTACCCCAGCCTTAACCACTGGATTCCTTAATCTACTGCCTTACTCCAAAGCTTATTAGCAGCTTTTGGCCTTACCAAATTGTACTTGCGCACCAACACCATTGCACCAGTAGCTATTGCTTTGGCAATAAGAATACCATTATTTTCCTTTACATTACATTTTTAAACTATCGTCCGCCCTTATAGAACTCTTTAGTATCTCATGACTTGCTTTTCGGTTACTAACGCTATTAGGTGTCAATGACTTGTTAACCAAAACCGCTTTGAAATCTTTCTTTAACAGTAGAACCCAACAAAAAGTGCAACTATCCAGATAGTCAAAATATAAAAACACGGCTGCCATTAGCCTAAAATGATATCTCGGGAAATCCTTTCTCGTTTGTAAAAGCCGACAATTCCATAGAATATGAGTGGAGCTAAACACTGAACAATCTACTGGCGACACTGGCAACAAATTTCAAAACGGTGAACACTTTAAAAATAGGTGGGCTTACTAGGACTTCCAATAAGAAAAATCTTTCGGTAGTACTGGAGCACGGTACAATAAAATATTTAATTGAGGCAACACATATAAGACACCGCACACACTCGGACGCTACTAACAAATGTAGGTAAAGCCAAACCGGCGGAGGCTTATAGGATCAACAAACATCAAAAATAAATAAAACCGACAGCTTCAGAAACCAGCACCATTGTAAGGACGTAAAGTAAAGATGGAAGTAAGTATACCGGAAAAGAACATAAGGTTTCAACTAGCTTGCTAAGCATTCTGAATTAGTACTGTAGTAGTTGACAAAAAAAAGATGAAAAGATAATAAGTAGAATATTCAGATCCTCAACAAAAAACCTTTTTCGCCGTAGAGTTTCTAAAGAGTTGACATAAAAGCCCAAACAGCAAAAATAGGTGCCCATATTATAAACAAAAAAAAAACAGAAACAAGTTACAGCTTTTAGCAGATATAGAAAACAAATTAACAGAAGAACTAGACAATAATAAAGAATTAATTACACCAATATGTCCAGAGGAGATATACAAGATGTGTCAAAAGAATCCGTTGACAAGCAAAAAAATCTAATTCTCGCCACCAGGAAAAACCTTGTACCAAACAATCAACAATATCATCGGTAAAAGTCCAAAACTAAAAGCCGTTAGAGTGGAGAGCTGTATGGTAATATGCAACGTGACCTTGCATGGACTTGACACAGAAGAAGAAAAGATACAAGAACATGACAAAAAACTGCAACGCTACTTCATTAAACTCACAAAAATTGATAATAATTCAATTCTCGCCAATCGTAAACTATTAGATACCGCCAATAAAGTATTTTTTCCCACTAGACCAAAACACTAAACTGCTGAGGTACTTATATGACCGCATCCAACAACGATGTTAAACAATTACTAACAATACACAATGGGACGTATAAACGTACTACTAATCGACAAGATAAGTCCAAAAAAGCACCATTAAACTTGATCCATAGACATTAGAATTACTTTTCAGTTGAGAAAAAAGTTAGTACAACAGCAGCAACAAGACTCACGCAAATATAAATATACAGATTATTCTAATCTAAAATATTACCACCGCCAAGCTGTAAAGTTTTAATATTACCAAAGGAGTTATTATTTTTATTGAAAGAAGAAAATCCATAATCATAAAGTGTAGAAGACCTCTGAAAAAAAAAATTACAAAATTATGTTTCAGTTATTGCTAGAGAAATAGTAATATCAGAAACAAGTGTTTTTAAAATTCTACATAAAAATTTTGAAATGAGCAAAGTGTCGGCACAATAAATTCCCAATCTGTTCTGCCCCAAACAAAAACGATGTAGACGAAATATTTTACAAAAATTTGACTGCTTTATCCTTAAATAAAAAATCTTCTATAAAATTGTAACTGAACATAATGAATGAGTTGGGTTCACTACTAAGATCTTCCCAAACAACAAGAGTCAATGCAATAGGTTTATAAAGGCTTCCTATTTTTGGTTTTTGTTAATATACTATTTCCTATTTCCGTAGAACCGTAAAGCATCACTTACCGATTCAAAATTCGAGCAAAAAAAGACTAAACAGGGAACAAAAATTATTAACAAATATTACCAAAAAATTGCAAAAATTGTGTTCAAATACACAATATTACTTATTTGATAATGGAGTCACCATTAAGTGAATTCATTATTAATTAGATTATCATTGTCTTGAAATAAATGTATAAATTTATATTATATTTATATTTCATTAAACAAATTCTATAAACTTCTCGATAACACTCAATCAATCAAATTTATGTTTTTTTTTTTATATTGTATAAATTTTATCTAGCACGTTTTGAAACGGTTAATAACTTTTAAATATTTCCAAACAGATTACCAAGTTTTCAATAATAATTTCTAGTTCATGAGATAGAACTTAAAAATTGAATCTTATCATAAAAGATAACTGTTGCTACATAAATCGTTTTTAATTATTGCATGGCACAAATATAATAAAACGTATTGTCAAGTGATTGATAAGTAATTAATTAAAAATAGGACAGACAACAATAATATAAAATAAAAGTTAATTTGTTCTAAAAACTTGACAATGTAGAAATTGACAAGCTGAACAGTAATCAAATTGGTCCATCATTTGAAAAATCATTCAATTAAAGCGTTTTATTTTGTAGAAAAATCCCAAAATGTTATAAAAATGACCATATATGCTTTAACGTTTTTATCAATGTAATAAAAACTCTATGCTAAAAATTTTTGTTTTAATTACAGGTATGTCCTGCACCATGTCCGGAAAAATCAAAAGGTCCAAAAAAGCAACAAATTTTGGTCGGATGGAACAAAATGAAATCATATACCTTCATCGGAATGATAGGATGCTTTGTCGCATGGGCGTGCATTTTCTTCCCATTGCTGATCGCCTACGACTTGTGATTTATTTATAAACAATACTTATTTTTTAATCAAATATGACTGTTACCAAGATTGAGATTAATTTTTAACATACATTTTAAATAAAAAATAATTAAAAAAAAAACAAAAAAATCATTTTTAAATTATCAACCAAGTCATCAACATCAAATTTGCAATGTATTAACCAACTTTGCATAGAATGCACCAGTGTTAGCTTGTTAGTTTATTAGTAAGTAGTATTTTCAATTGAAGATTATTGAGTAATGTTTCAAACAATCATAGTTTGCACTCTACAGCGTAATATGGTCTCTTGACATCTTGGAATCTATTTTTTATAGTTTATTTAAATTATATTTTTACAATCTTATTTTTTAATCCGGTTTTGTTAAGCATCATTTTAAGACTCCATTGTACACTTACAGCATCCTTCTAGAATACATACAGACTCACTGCAACTTATAGAAGAACTTGTGGTCCTTCTTCTAAAGTCTACTCTACAATTAACTGTCAAACAGTCAAACTAGCAAAACAATAAATTTATTAACGTTACTACATCTAAGTGGCAAGAAATAATAATTAAACTGTCTTAAATTTAGCTGTCAAACTAGCGACAATTATCAGTTTAATTGTATTCAATAGTCAAACTAGAGAAACTAGAATATAAACAAGGTGACCAGATTTTTATAAGTAAAAAAAGTATAAAAGGTTTTTGTTGTATCTTATTTATTTTTTACTTTTATTGCACAAAATTTTACCCAAAAATCGTTCAAAAAACTTTTATATTTCAAAAATTCATTAAAATGCAAATTCAAAAAACACCTTTTGTACATTAAACTCAATAAATTCATTACCAATAATCGTTTAAAAAAGCTTTTTACTTCACAAAATTAAAAAAACTTCTTTTTAAAATTGGTTAGAAAAATTAATACACGCGGAAATTTCAAGTTTTACATTTTATCATACATTCACAGCCACGAACAGAACTATAACAATTGTTATTTTATAAAAATAACTTATAGCACAATAAAAAGTCTACAAATGTATTGTTCAATAAAATATTACTCTTAAAGTTTAAGCAAATTTTTGACAAACAAATTATAATTTAATTTTTTTGGGTTTTCATTTATTTTATTAGACCGGAAATTTCATTCTCTACACTTTGCAAAAAAGAAGTTAAATTGCGTGAGTTCTGAGTTTTATGACACTCCGCTTTTATTTAATTAAATTAATCAAAATACAGTTTTATTGCACAAATATTTTAAAACTTTATCAAAAATTGCCCAAAAAACTATTTTATCACAAAAATTAAAAAAAAAAAAACAATCAAGTCCCAAAAATTGCGCATAAAAACTTTCAATGCACAAAGTTGATTAAGAATTTACCAAAAATCGTTCAAAAAACCTGTATAAATAACTAAATTGATCAAAAAACAATTTTATTACAAAAAATAATTAAAACTTTACCATAAATCGCTAAAAAAACATAAAAATAATATTAATAATTTACTTTATTTTTGAAAAAACTAATCAAAATGCCTCAAAAAATTCAAAAATCGCTTAAAAACCCTTTTGTTTTGTTTAATATAAAAAAGTTTTGTTTTTGTACAAAATAAATTTGCCAAAAACTATTCTATTTCACAAAATTTAAAAAAAGCAAAAATTGCTCTTAAATATTTTTATTTATAATAAAATAATTAAAAATTATAAAACTGCTCAGAAAATCTTTATATTTTACAAACCTCATTAAAATGCCAAAAATATGTAAAAATTGTCTATAAAACCTTTTTAATCAACTAAATTGATCAAAAACCTTTAAAAAACATTTTTATTGCAACAATAAAAATAATAAGCTTTATTTCTGTAAAAACTGATCAAAATGTCCAAGAAAATGCAAAAGTTGCTTATAAAAACACTTTTATTAAATTAAATTGATCCAAAAACCTTCAAACATAACTTTTATTGTACAAAATTGATTAAAAATTTACCAAAAATCGCTCACAAACCTGTTTTATTTCACAAAATTGATAAAAATAAGGAAAAATTGCTTCTAAATACTTTTATGATAATATAACCTTTTATTACAAAAAATGCAAACATCGGTCATAAAAGCCATTAATTTAACTAAGTTGATAATTTCAAAAACTATTCAATTGCAAAAAAATAATTAAAAATTTAAAAATTGTTAAAAAAATTTATATTTTACAAAACTCATTAAAATAACAAAATTGATCAAATTTCTGTAAAAACTGATCAAAATATACAAAAAATAGTTCAGAAGACCTTTTATTTCAAAAAAATTAAAAAAATCGCTTTTAAATCCTTTATTTATTTAACTTAATAGATCAGAAAAATTTTATTTCAGAAAATTGATCATTATGTAAATACTGCTCATGTTTTTTTTTACTTAACTAAATTCATCAAAAAACTATGCATCTTTTATTGCAGAATCTGTTAAAAACTTATTATCGGTAAATAAAAATTATATGCTAAAAAAATTATCAAAATGCATAAAAATATGCAAATATCGCTCATAAAAGCCTTTAATTTAACTAAATTGATAAAAAACCTTTAAAAAACATTATTTTTGAAAAAATCAAATAAAAAACCATACCAAAATCCGTTTAAAAGTCTATTGTATTCTATAGAACTGATAAAAATTTACAAAAAATGCAAATATTGCTAAAAAAAAATTAAAATTTTACAAAATTGATCAAAATACACACAAAAAAATGCAAATATCGCTCATAAAACTGTTTTATTTAACTAAATTGATCAAAAAACATCTTTTGTTGCCAAAAATTAATTAAAAATTTATCAAAATTTGCTCAAAATACCATTACAAATTTGTTCATAAAATAAAAAATCTTAATTATAGATAATTCAAAAAAACATTTTTATTGTTCAAAACTGATTTTAGTTTTAGAAAAAAAAAACGTACACAATTTTGTATTTTTTTTTTTTTTTTAAACTTGGTCATAAACTATTAGAAAGTGCAAAACTATTCATACAAAATTTAAAAAAAAAAAAAAAAAAAAAAAAAAAAACGGCCAAAAACGGTTAAAAATATCAAAATATTGGTAAAAAACACCGAAATCCGTGTTAAAAAATGTAAAAATCTACTCATAAAATGTTAAAAATAGCAAAATATGGCCTTAAAACATCAAAATCCAACTAAAAACTGTTAAAAAAAATAATTAATTTAAAAATATAGCTATAAACTGATGAAAAGGCAAAATTTAATTTATACAAAGTAAAAAAATAACTAAATGCGGTCATAAAACATTAAAATATTTTCAGATAGAATCAAAATCCATATAAAAAATAGCAAAACTCGGCTTTAAATATCAAAATATTAAAATGCACCAAAATCCAAACATTAACTGTTAAAAAAAATAAAAATCATAATAAAATATATTCAAATATTAAAAATCCGGCTATAAAATATCAAAATATTGTTAAAAACACAAAATCCGGTCATAAACTGTTGAAAAGTGCAAAATTCAATTAATAAAATGTCAAAAAGAGCAAATTCTAGCATTGAAACATCAAAATATTGT
The DNA here is from genome assembly GCA_963932245.1 of Tachinus rufipes. NCBI lineage: Eukaryota > Metazoa > Arthropoda > Insecta > Coleoptera > Staphylinidae > Tachinus > Tachinus rufipes. The sequence goes on from OZ010743.1 coordinate 107,619,712, forward strand.
CAAAAAACATCAAAATCCGGTCCTAAAACTGTTAAAATGTCAAATTTTATTCATAAAATGCAAAAAATAGCAAAATCCGGCCATAAAATATCAAAACTATGTTCAAAAGAAACAAAATCGGGTCATAAACTGCAAAAAAATGCAAAATTTTATTAATAAAATGTCAAAAATAGCAAATTCTGGCCTTGAATCATCAAAATATTTTCAGAAAGCACCAAAATCCGGTCATAAAACTATTTGAATGTAAAAAAGTATTCATAAAATGCAAAACATATCAAAATCCGGTCATAAAATATCAAAATCGGGTCATAAACTGTTTAAAAGTGCTAAATTCTATTTATGAAATGTCAAAAATAGCAAATTCGGACATTGAAACATCAAAATATTGCTCAATTTTTTATGAAACAGCAAAATACGGCTATAAAATATCAAAATATTGTTATTAATAACAAAAATCCGGCAAGAAACTACAAAAAAGTGTAAAACTCTACTCATAAAAAGTAAACATCCGGCTATAATATATTAAAATACTGTTAGAAATAGAAAAAATCTGACATAAACCATTGAAAAGCCTAAAAATCTATTCATAAAATGTCAAAAATAGCAAAATCCGGTCTTAAAAACAAAAAATATTGTCAAATGCATAAAAATTTGTTAAAAAATTAACAGTTTGCAAACTTTATTCATAAAATAAATAAATCCGGTCATAAAACATTAAAATATTTTCAGATATTATGAAAATATAGCCAAAAACTTCTAGTATAAAATATTTAGAAAAAAAAATCAAAAATCCTGTTAATTTAAACGTCAAAATAATGTTAGAAAACACCAAATTTCGGCAATAAACTGTCAAAAATTTCATGAAATCTTAAAACTCAAAATTTAGTGATAACTTTAGAAATGTGCAAAATTCTGTTTATAAAAAATCAAAAATAGCCAAATCCGGTTATAAAGTATTACAATTTTGTCAAAAAGCACAAAAACCGTTAAAAAATGTAAATTTCTAAAAATTGCAAAATTCAAAAATGTTCATAAAATTTCAAAAATGACAAAATCCAACTTTAAATTGTATAAAACTATGTTAGATAGAACCAAAATTCGGCATAAACTGTTAAAAAATGCAAAATTCGTAAAACCTCAAAAATAGCAATATCCAGCTATAAAATATGAAAAATATTATTCAAAAAAACCTAAATCCGGCCATGAAATATCAAAAGTAGCAAAATACGTCTAAAATATACTAAAAATTGCCTTTTCTGCAAATCACAAAAGTTTTTTTTACCTGCTGGTAAAGAAATGTGAGGGAACATAAACTAGTTTTGCCAGTTTTAATCCCCCTGTGATAATTTCTTATAAGGCTATCTAAAATCCCTAGTGTATAAAGACCGTCCATACAACTTAGAAGACATAATAAATAACATCCAAGCCAAAATTGCCAGTATACCGGTCAACATGCTTAAAACTTTAAAAAATGACTCAATGGATGTATTAAAAATAGAATAGAAAACTTTTAAGTAAAATTCTTTTCAAAACTGTATAAAGCCAAAATACTAATATAATGTAACAAGCCAAAGTTGAGAATGAAGAGTTTTGAAACGTGTTCAATGTTAGGTTGCATTTTCAAAAAAGAAAGTATCCCTGCCCACCCTTTATAAAAAATTATAATATTATAATAAATAGTAAGATATATCCCGATGTAGAGAAACCTTAAGGTTTGTAGTAGTAGGTTTCCCAGGGCCGGTGTGTGCGGTTACATAAAAAAAAAACAAGTTTAAAGTTCCAGATGCAACCTGCAGTTGCTTAGTAAATCGGCGTTAAGAAGGCACTAGGGCCGTCTTAGTGACCGCCTGAACTACAACTCATGTGCAATGCCCCTAAGCGCGTGTTTTCTACGTAGTGGTGATAAACCGCTCCTTTGGGGTGAGAACGGGGCGTTCATTGAAATGCAAATAGTCCTACTACTCTCCTTAACCATTCCATTGCAATGGTCGTTTTTTGATTTTGTTCAATTGCTGTAATGCAGACTTGGTCCATTGTTTCTTAAACTAAAAACTTTGCTTACATTTTTTTCAGCAGAGCTAGTTACGTGATTGTCACTGAAGTTGTCTGTCTATCATCCCGATTCCGCCATGTGTACTAGACCATGTTCCTTAATCTATCTAAGTGCGCTATAGGATAGTTGCGGCGTTTCGGTGTGATAATTCCGCATACTTCAACTTGATGTTGCTTGGTCCTGTCGGCACCCTGACATGTAAAAAAGCTATCATGTAGTTTGCTTGCCGTTGCAACCATTATGTGCGTTAGTGATAAACTTTCCTAAACCCGGACATTAGCTCACTCTGGTTTAGTTGATCTTTGCTTAGTGTTCTTGTTACCTCAATAGCAATCTGCCTTGACAGCACCGATTAGTAAGAAATTGTTACGGATGTTGACGTCGGATGTTGTCGTAGGGGCGACGTCAGAAGTCCTAAGGGGTTTGAAAGCCACTCGGGGACGGTTGTTGTTGTTAGCACAGCAAAAGCCATTAGAGTTTGTTATGAATGTGGCTTCCCGCTGCAGCTTCCGGAGTGCTTAGCCATGTCCAACGTAAAATATCCTGTTAGTTGTGTAAGACCGAGTATCTGTTGAAATGCTCCCGGTGCAAACATTAAATCTTAAGAGTCAGCCATGGGGTTAGCCAAGTTTGTTGTGGAAGTCGTTGTGGTGTTTCCAAAAGAACATGATCAAAAGACCGTAGGTTAATGTGTGTACAGTCTCGGAATAAGAATCCTCCTTTCTTCAGAAGCTAGATTTTCTTCTGGAGAACATCTTCTGTTGACTATGCCGGCTTAATATCGTTGGCGTGCACCTTGATGAGAGGTTGATAAAGTAATCTTCCACCCAGAAACAGTTTCCTCTTGCTGAGGTTATGAGTAATTTAAGTCCCATCCATTTATAGCTTAAGTCTCTAGCGCGTCCCCAGACCATCACTTGTTTATCGGGTTGGTACTGGTGTTGTAAGTCGGTCTGTCTGTGGTTGGCATAGTAATGTAACCTTCTCTTTAAATCTTGTTCAGGTGCAACCTGATTCCAACCTCCTGGTTGGTGTAAGTCTTGCTCCAACAGTACTTGGCTTGAACTTTCTCCCGTTGCTACGTTAGTTTGCTAATTGTTGTAGTACACAGTAGTTTGTCGCTTCGGGTGTTATTCGCTGAAGGTTCTAATACACTTCTTCAAATTGTGAGCCGTTATCGGAAAGAATGGCTTTGGGGTAGCCATATCTATAAAATAACCTTTCTTCTAGCAGTCGCAAAGTGTTTTCTGCGAGTATGGGTACGACTACTGTCCATCTCGTGCATATATCCATCATTGTGCCAAGACCACTTTGTTTATCCTAGGTGAGGTGTCAAAGAAGCCAATATAGTCAACGGTGTCTGTTAGCAATCTCGCTGAGCGCGATTTATCATTTCGACCACAGTTTTGGTCTGGAAAATGTTAATTATTTTGTTTCCTTTGTGGTGGCGTCCCAGTCGTTGATATAGTATTTGGATGCTGTAGCAATTGTCTGTTTTGAAAAATGTGGTTTTTTTGGAGGCGTGAGACTGTCGGTATCATCTATTTCCTCGCCCAGCAGATTATCTGCCGGATGTCAAGATAAGGAATCAGTAAGTAAGTGTATCAATCCCGGGGTGTGTTATGGCATCTGTGGACGTGTTGAGCCACACCAAAGCCTTTTTATCGGTTCTGAGTAATGAAAAAAACAGAGTCGGTGTTACCTGTAAGCAAAGGTCTGCAATGCGGAAGAACCCACTAGCACAAATACTAACAAATATACACACAAACGTTAAAATTGACGTAAACATAAAAATGGTCACAAATTTTATTAAAAACAAACTGCTTAACACACACAAACGTCTGAATTGACATAAACATCAAAGTTGTCACAAACTCAATAAAAAAAGACTCCTTAATACACATAGTCGTCCAAATTGACATAAACATCAAAACAATCTTAAACTGAATAAGAAATAAACGTCAGAATTAACAAAAACATCAAATTTGTCACAAATTCAATGGAAAACAAACTTCCTAACACACACAAACGTCAGAATTGACATAAGCATTAAAATTGTTCTAAATTGAATAAAACCAAACATCAGAATTAGCAAAACATCAAAATTCTTACAAATTCAATAAAAAACAAACTTCTTAATACATGCAAAAGTCAAAATTGACATAAATATCAAAACTGTCTTAAGAAACAAACGTCATAATTGACAAAAACATCAAAATTGTTTCAAATTAAATAAAAAAAACAAACGTCAGAATTGACATAAACTTGAAAATTGTCTTAAACTCAATGGGAAACTAACGGTTCAACACACAAACGTTAAAATTGATATAAACATCAAAATAATGATCACAAATTCAATTAAAAAAAAAAACTTTAAACTAATATAATCATGTTGTATAAGCTATCTACTGTTTGTTTGACACATAAACTGTCAACTTTCTAAGAAAGTGAATAATTTGCTGACATATAAACTGATTTATATATAAACTGTTAACCTTCTTGACAAATTTATTGTATAAACTGTCAGTTTGACAAACCAGTTGTCAACTATCAACTTTTTGGATGGTTCACATTTTAGACCTGTCTGCATGTAAGAAATACCCGGTATCTACAATTTAATTTTAAAAATGTTTTCTATAATAACTAAAAAAATCATTTTATTTATTTTATTTTTATAACAAGATACTATGTGAAGGTTAGTATTATTATACAAAGTTATAATGAAGTTCAAACACGTATCAGCCTCAACAATTCAAAACTTGTTAATTAAATATAGACAATACAGCATACACGCAATATAATATAGTTGCCTAAAATACAATTACAAAACTAAATTATAATTATATTATAAATAATCTATATCAACATTAATAATTAATTTACGTATAATGTGGGTCAAGTCAAACATTAGCACAGAATTTCAACAAAATCTTTGAACTATCAATAATCATTATCACTAATTTTATTTTTTCAACTATTAATATTCCAAGGTTATAAGCATAAAGCTTATAAATATTCATTAATTAAATACATCTCAACAAAACATCATATAACCGCAAAATTAATACTAAATTCTTTTAAACCTTCACAGTCACATGTTATGTTATTACTTTCGCAAAAATCAATGTCGTGAAGGAGAAATCTGTATTTTAATATAACTGTATGTTCGGCTACCTGAAACTAGTTTTCGTGGCTCATTGTTATAACCTCAAGCAAACAAAATAAAAGTCAGCTGCTTTTGTGATGTTCGTTGTATGTTTAAATTAATAAAATTGTGATATTGGGAAATAAAGCGGAAATGGCTTTTAATTTCAATTATGTCGCGCCATTTCTAGTGGTTGCTTTGGTATGTTTTGCGGATGTATTCTGTAAGTATAACTTTTTGAAGGTTATTTATTATTAACAATGCTTTTCTGGTGACATCTGGCTATTGTTTAGAATTTTTTTAAATAGAGAAACAATAAAAATAAATAAAAAGTAAAATCATTTATTTAAAAACATGAATTAATATAACACCAGGGGCGTACGCGTATTTTTTTATAAATTTACTTTTGACAATTGATTATTAAGAAGAAAAAGAACAAATAATATGATGTGATTATGGTGAATCTCAAAACATTTAAGCTTACAAGTTTTCATCTAAATATTGACTCACTGGCTTGGTAGTTAGAAAATACAAATAACGTCAGGGGCGTACGTGTATTTTTTTATTTATAAGCTGTCAGAATATTACTATTAAAAAGTCGGGTTGGTGGCTGGATTTTTGACATCTTGATTTAATTTTGTTGGTTATAATATTTTAAAACATCAAATTTTTCTTAAGGTAAAATCTGATCTAAACAGTTGTAGTAGTCCAAGGTTAAGGAAGGAGTCATAGTGGGTTATGCTATGTGATGTCGGGAGGGCGTTTAAATTAAAGTTAAATTCTCAAGTGCAATTTTTGTCAAGTTTTTTTATTGTCAACTGCACTAGTAAAAAATACAGCTTGTCAACATCTAGAGAAGATGCAAATGCAACCTTTGTCCTTTTTTTTACAACATGCTATATCTAAACTAACTTAACTTTTCCAAAAGTATATTAATCCTAAATCATTTTCCTTGCATGCTTGGGGTGTGAGTGGTTTGGAAATAAAATATCATCCAATCTCTTTAATATCATTCATATAAACATCACAACAGAATGATCAAATCAAATCTCTATTTTGGTAAGGTGCTGACGGATCAGTAGCTACCCAAAAACAACCAACACCAATTGGAACTAATCCATGGCAAAAAGGACCCATAAATGAGCCATTACCTGAAGGCATCGATTCAAAATCAACGACACCTTGGCCGGAATTAGGCCAAAAACGACCTAAACCTAATGAACGACGCGATTACGTTGCTCCAAATCCACAACCAAAACCAACGAATCAAGGAGAATTTGTTGCACCAAACCCACAAAATAATCAACCAAAACCAACAAATCAACGCGATTTTGTTGCTCCTCCTAAACCTAGCAACAAACCACCTTTAAATAGGCAACAAACATACATTGTTGATTTTATAGCTGGGGAGAAACAAGGAGGTTCAATAGCTAATCCTCAAAGATATAATAATAATAATCCATCCAATACCAGAGATTATGTTGCTCCACCACGACCAATTAATAATCCTACCCCAAACGCAGCTAATATTAAACCAACAAATCAAGGAGGAATCAATGTAGCTAATACTCAAACAAGTAGTCAAGGAGGAAAAACAAATTTAAGAGATTATGTAGCTCCTAACATACCAAATCAAAAACAAACTACACCAGCAAGTAATACTCCTCAAAATAACCAAGCAGTTAGCAAACAACAAAATTCAGGAGTAAGAGATTATGTAGCACCAAGCAATCCAAAAATTCCACCACCAATACCACCCAAACCAACTGGTCAAACATCTAAACGTCCCGAATTTCCAAGTTTGCCAAACGCACAAAATACACCTCCTCCAGTTCCAACATGGGTACGCCCTACTCAACCAACTGTGATGAAACCAATAGTAGCTGGAAAGCCAATAATACCACCAAAACCTAATGTTTTACCTGTAGGGCCTGGTACAACCAACGCGCCTACGAGTACAGCTCCTAAAGAAAAATTATCTGAGGATGATGAATTGAGGGAGTTTTCAGAAGCTTTGATTAAGAAGGATGTTAATAATGCTGCCAAATATGTTGATATTAATTATCAAGGAAAGACCAGATCTGGGTCTTTGAATGATGAAGCACCACAACCGTAAGTATAGAATTTTCTTTAAACTTAATTTTGAACAGAATAGTAAGCCGTTGCTCACATCAACTCCCTTCAAACAAGTCGTAAGACTTCTGGAGCTACAACAAAATTCTTGCGCTTCTGGATTGTCTAAAAAAAATGTTTTAACCAGGCGTATTAGCGTACCAGAACCACATCTCTGCTACGCCATTGCAATGAGTTTCTCATACAATATTGTTGGTTTTAGTATTTATTTAGATTCGTTTCTAACAAAAATATATTTCAGATTGTTAAAAATTAACGAAGAAGCCTACAAACTACCATCAGTTGCCAAACTAATCCAATTACACAACAACTACATTCTTGAAAGCAATACAAATGAAGTCTATACAGCCCAAGAAAAGATTGAAGAAAACAATTTCTTAGATACAATTTTGCCATCACCAGTAATGCAACACACAAGAAATTTCTTGGTTCAAAAAGGTAATAAATTCTTTTTACTATTCATCCATATCTAAATAAATAATTACAGGTAAAATACCAAAGGATCCAAAAGACTTCAGAGATTTGTTGAAAACAATATGGTTCAACATGTATTCAAGAGGTGGTGGTAAAATAGGATCAAGTGGATTTGAACATGTTTTCCTAGCTGAAATTAAGAATGAAGGCATTTCTGGTTTGCACAATTGGGTTTATTTTAATGATGTTGAAAATAAAAACGTTGCTAATTATTTGGGATACATGAAGAAATTAGAATTTGAGGTAATGTTTACAAAATTCTTCTATTCAATTTTCTATTTTTGGTTTTGTTTTAGAAAGGAGCAATTGTTAAGTATCATTTCAATATGAAGAATATAGATAAGCCAGTAGGTTCAATGTTTATTGGAACTAGTCCTGAATTTGAGTTGGCTTTATATTCGACTTGTTTTATAATGAGGCCTGATGCAGTTTGTCCGATGAGATTAGGAGGTAAAAATTTTGTTATAAGAACTTACACCTATAGATATAGGGGAAAGAATATGATTGGCAGCGCTTTTCCAGAAATCTAAATGTGAGAATTTGTAGTGTAAGAAGAAGACGTAATTTTTGTAATGTTCATTTTGTTAATAAATTTTGTTTTATATTCAGTGTTTGATTGAATCTTAATTGTATTGACTAAACTGAGAAAATCTGTCATTAGATTGCTGATGAGTACTTTGACTGGTAAACGGTAGTCCAGGTCGCAGTAAGGTTTCTCTATTTTTTGTCGATCAAGCCTATAAGTTTCTTTCCACCTTGCACAATGAATAGTTCTTCTAGCTGGTACTCAGCGGAGATATCAGCGTTGTTGATGTCTTGTTTGTTGTTGCTTGACCTGCTGCAACAGTTGGTCTTGTTCCTTCTATCAAAACGTCCCAATCACTTTACCATTCGTCCCATCAGAAACGGCTGGCTTGCACATATCCTGTGGCCGCATTGGTTTGTCTTTTGTTGCAGTAAAGTGGCGTAGCCTGGATTTTTAGGCCCCAAAAGTTATTTTTTTTCTTTTACTTTATACTTCCCACCGGTTTTGAAAAACGTAGAATATCGGTACGTCACTTCACAGATGTCCATCTGATCTTAAGCAATTTCCAAAATTTTGCGATTTGCGGATGTTTCTCCTAGACCAAAGACATTTCTATTGGTTTTGACGGAGAGAAGAAACCAGGAAGAAGTTCAGTCCTTACCGTTACTACCATTGGACGACAAATTTTGGACAAAGGTCCAACTGCATCACCTGCATTTACTTCGGAAGCCCCTTACTAGAGATGCAAACCTCAACTTCAACTTAACTCGGTGAGTCCCTATTAAGAAAAAGACTTGCAACAACTGGCGCCCAACTTTAGAACATCTGGAATCAAGGCTGCCCTAACCCCATAACTCTAACTGCATATAGACAAAAGCTCCAAAAAGTTTAGTCTAAAGCCTCAAGGACCAATACTTGTGGAAAACCACAAGTGATCCTGCTAGAATAAGCCGCAGAATGTTTAACTTTAATCCCCGTCTAAAAAATAAATTGACACATATAAGCTGAGTCACTTTAGCCAAACTGGTAAAGACTAAACTGAACATCACAACAAAGAAAGATGGCGTACCAAACACCTCAAAAACCCCTACACTAGAAGATAACTGCAGAATCCGTATTGTTCCGCAAGCTGGACAAGCCATTTTAACTGGATCTAATATAAACTGCAACCTGGTAGCTCCCACAACAAACTTCAACATATTACCATTGCATTTTGGCAACCCTAAGACAAACATTGCAAACCTTGTTATCAACTTATGTCAACCTGCAAGCTTCCATCAAGAAGTGGACCTACGACAATTGGCGCCCAACATTAGAGCATTTGGACTACACCAAACCCACGACCAAACCTGCACCTGTCAACAACTCCAAAGTTTCAAAAACTTCACCAAGGTGTTCCTGCTAAAACAAAGCGCAAAATTACAAATGGTAGAACATCATTTTCTACACAGTCTAAAAAAAATGACAAGCTGCGTCATAAACATAAAGAGATGGCGCACTAAACACTTCCAAATAGCAAACCAATTCCCAATCACACAAGAAGACACAGAAAAAAACGTCTTGGTAGAACCGCATAATCAACAAGAAGAAGAGTTCGTTTTGATAACTTTGTTAGCAAAGACTTCATTGACGACATCGTTGTAAGTCAACACCACATACATGTTGTCCCAAAAAATGAGAAATACTGCAACAACTAAGCAAACATGCCTGGACAATCTTACTTCCCACTTGCGGCCAAGCCATGCCCAAACCATTTAACAAACAAGTAGTAGTTGTCAAAATAAATTTTGGGCGACTCCCTAAAACGCTAACAAAGAGATAGACTTAAAATTTGCACCAGAAATGGACAAGGTTACCAAAATGATAAAATACATTGCTTTTGCAAAAAACAAGTGAAAGTGCCAAATATTGCACACCAAAGTCAGGTAGTAATTGAAGCAGAGAAGAAAAAACTGTTAGTTAACTACAAACAACTCTCAAATACTGCAATAGTTAAGACAGACGACAAATTGGCAAATAAACGTTGCACTCACACACACATCGTAACAGAACATACATAAATGCTTCCGGACCGTTTCCAATACTGGGACCAATCACACACCTGCAACCTCCAAGTCTAGATCCAGGTCCAAGATCTCAAAAACCAAATGACCGAGATGGCTGCAAAAATTGAGTCACTCCAATCCATCATAATGGACTTGATGGCAAACATCGCCGCTCCAAGAGCGGAATCAGAAGACGCAAACATAGAAAATGCCAACAATGACAAGGTAAATCCATCGACCTCCCTCAAGCGTCCAAGCGTCACAGCCGAGGACAACATTCTACCCACCGATATGGACCTTACTGTCCAGCAACAGATTACCTCTTCCCAAGCTACCGCCACCAAAGGGCCCCTCATTAACAACGAAAGATACCAGGTAGTCCAATGCCAAAGGAAAAGGAAAACATCAAGAAGTAAGTCACCAACTTTTTATCCAATCCCCAGCCGCCCAGAGCAAATGAGAATAGACATCTAAAAGGCATAAAGGCCTTCCGCCCCCAACAAAGGCGCCACCCCCGCAAAAAATAGAGAACACCCAATAAACATTCACCAAGGTGAAGTTTAAACCTGCCACCTTAAACCCCTAAAGGAGTCGAGTCAGACTCCACACCTTCCAACAGTCCCAAAAATTCTAGACCCGTCCTCCGGCAATTGTAATAGTCAAAAAGCAATCTTGTCGAAACAACTTCAGCAATAATTTTATCTTTACGTAGTACCCACGAGGGCATATGCATGATTCCGGCTACTAATACCAATCACAGGAGGTTAGCGATCACTTTAAAACTCTGGAGGCAGTAATCAAACACGTACCTGAATTCTTTACTGAGGAAGAGGTAGAACAGGCTTTGTAATCCCTTAAATTCTCTCCCACCAACGTTCATCGGATGGGAAACAAATTTATTCGTACCTAACCTAACCTAACCTACAAAACGGAATGCCAGTAACACGGGCACACAGCTAAACAATGCTATACCGCGACTATCGTCTGTCGTAAGCAGCCGGCGGCCTGCCCCAAAAACACTCCGGCCAAATGCATTCATGGCAAATTTCCTTTCTTCTCTAAATAACTAAACAATGGATAATACCCCTAAAGTACTACTCCGTGTATCTATCTGGAATGCCAACGGCATTTAAAAAAAAATCATGCTAGTGTTCAAAACAATCCACAAACCCAATCAAACGCGCAAATACCTTCACGTATTTAGGAACGTCGGTAGTACCCATAAAACATGAAACTCATATATTTGCATGTGGTGGCGGTGGAACCCTCCGAAGTGGATACCCCGACACGATCTCTCTTAAATCAAAATCGCATCGGCATACATCAGACCGGTAAATCGCATAAAAACGGCGAATTTTTATCAATCCACAATAATCCCTTCCCCACAATAATTGTTGGAAACTTCAATTCTTCTTCTTTTCAGCCCTTATCTATCCTCTATTGGATCTAAGCCTTTTCCAAATTTTCCATGTCTCCCTGTCTTAGACAGTTTGTGTCCAGTTTTTTCCTGCAATCTCCTGGATGTCGTCTCTCCACCTGCTCGGGGGTCTTCCCACGCTTCTTTTTGTGCTCCTCGGGCGCCATCGCGCCAATCTATTTGTCCATCTGGTATGGTCCTGCCTTGATACATGGCCAGCCCATCTCCATTTCAGTTGTGCTTAAGAACGTTGGTTACCTAGTTTTTTTCTTTTCTGATTCGGTCTCTGATGGTGATTCCTAGTATGGCTCTCTTCATTGCTCGTTGGGTAGTTAGTAGTTTATTTGCTGTTTTGCTTGTTATTGCCATGGTCTCAAGACCGTAAGTGAGCACTGGTGGAAACTTCTCGACTATGTAGAGCAATAAAGATTGGGAAGTAGTAGATCCTCTCAAACCCATCATTACAGCTCTGCGAGACACCAAGAGAACGTTCTTGACGTAGCAGTACTCAAGAACATCAACTTCCAAATCAACATAAATGTCATAAATGACTTTAGCTCCGACCACAACCCAGTATTACTGGAGCTCTACGGAAAAATCATAATATGTACAGATTGGACTCTATTCTCACGATTCCTGGAAGAAAGTTAGGGCAGGCTTGCCACGGCAAGAACGGTTGAAAACGTCAAAACTAACCAAACCCTCCAAACCACGGAAAAGACTAAAACCCATCAGGTTCGCTTCACAGCAAAAGTCTATAAAGCTGCACACAAACTTGTGCTAAAAAACACTTTGAATCGATCACAGAAAACGACGGTCCAAATGTGGAAAATCTATAGTCTTACCTAATAGATGAGTCTCCATTCCAACATTCCAAAAAATGGGGTCCAATACACTATCGAAGAAAAAGCGGAAGACTTTGCCGACAACCTCAAAATCCAATGCTCTCCCTCATGCACCAAAGATACCAACCTCGAGCACATCGAATGAATCCATCAAAAAATTAAAAACTTCCTGGAAACCACTGACAACAACGCACCGCTAGATAGAGTTCTACCTTCTCAAATCAGAAAAATCATCAAAAGAAGATTTAAAACTCGGTCTGCTCCTGAGTCGGATAAAATAACAACCAGAGCTGTAAAATCGTTTTCGCATAAAGCAATAATGGGGCTCACCAACATTGTTAATGCAATTCTTCAAACCGAACACTTTTCTACAGAATGGAATGGCTAAATATCCCAAAACCTAGAAAACATCGAAAGAAAAGTTTCCGAAAAACTACAGGCCTATCAGTCTTCTATGCACCTTAAGCAATGTCTTAAAGAAGGTAATCCTGGACAGACTCTTGAACCACACGGAAGCTAACAATCTCTCCAACATGGGTTCAGATGAAAACATTCAGCTGTCCATCAATTAAACCGCGCAACGGACCTTATAGTCGAAAGTTTTAGACAGAAAAAAATCACGAGGGTAGTCTTTCTCAACGCCAAAAAAACCTTCGGCATGGTCTGGCACAAGGAACTTCTCTACAAACTGTACAGAAACAACTTCCCTCTTGATCTTGTAAAACTGATATCTAAATTAGAGAACTCTGTGAATCAAAATTTTGAACCACATTTCTACCTCACAGAAAATTACGGCAGAAGTTCCTCAAGGCTCCATTCTCTCTCCTCTGCTATTTAACCTGACATGCTTTCGATATGAACGCACGTGGTTAAAATAGCCTAATATGCTGACAGCACAGCACTTCTATACTCTTCAAGGTCACTTAAAGTTGTCACCTCAAAGTCAACAAGCCACTACCAACCTTAAAGAATGGTTAAACAAGTGGTGAGTCAAAGTAAATCCAAAAAAAGAAAAGCTATTCTCTTCACACAGCAACGTATCATACCCCAGTCTGGGGAACAACCGCAAGATGTCATCTCAATCATCTCGAGGCTTTCTAAAGTAATACTTTGAAGAAGCTCCATGGTTTGTCTAAAACAATCGGTGAATCATGTCCTCTAACCTAAACTGGCTACCCCACGACTCAAATTCTCAGATAATCAACACTGGGAGAAGGAAGGGAAAAACAATCTAAATCTCATAGTATACGGTATGAAAAGTTGAACACTAAAACCAGGAAACTAAGATACAAGTAGCTAAGGAAGCAAATTCTCCAGATCATTATAAAGAAGAAAATAAAAGAAAAACAAAATATAGAAAGACGCAAAACTTCGTGGCTCGGAAATATGAGCGAATAATAAAGATGCAGTAAAATTGAACTATTTAGAACAGCAGTGAACAAAGTAAAGATAGCATTGATGATTTCCAATCTCCTACAGAAGTGGAACAAGAAGAAGAAGACCATAGCATTGATTCGCTCATTTTGAATACGAAGGCAGATAGCCTTACTGAATGCGTTTGAAACAGGAGAGAAGCGTTGCACTATTACTGTTAGTTTCGAATTTTTTTATCAATTATTAGTAAGAATAAATGTTAAAATATATTCACGTTTACTAAATGTTCATTTACTTATGGCGGCCAGTATATTTAAATTAAATGAACTAATATTAAAGATTTTTTTAAATATTTATCATGATATAACATATTAGGTCACCGTACATTGCAACAGACTCCAATGTAGCCTTGGTTATCAACATTAAAACACCATTAAGAAATATTAATCTAACGTCCTTGAGCTCACATTATATAATAATAATAATAAAAAACTCTATCAAACAACGTAATTTTAACAAACCATAACCATGAAGGTATTCAACCCAATAATAACAAGACAATTACATTAAATTTCAAACAATAAGTAAAAAAGTATAGAACAATAAATATACGTACAGCTGCCCATAAGGTCAAACATGTTGTGAGTTCATACAGTTCATATGTTGATAAGATATAGTACAATGCAATAGTAAAAAATTACTCAGTCGCTTAAAATCCCTCACGGACAGTGTTTAATTAAATGCGTTAAAAATAGCAAAATGTATTTGTCGCTGTGCGAGAAGTGCTGCAGAAAATCAAATGTGTTCTTCAGAAGCATTAGACGAAGTTATCACAGTGATGGAGTGTATGGTTTCAAACCGAAAACAAGTGCACAATTCAGCGGTATTTTTTAATTAGTTAAATTAATATAAGCGTGTATTAATAAGTGATTTTTAGTGCCTGAGGATGTTTTAAGAAAAAGAAACGAGCAGAGTAATTTTTATAGATTGGTGAATGGTTATAGGCAACATGCGCATAAGAATGCAGATGTCAATCCGGTTGATTTTAGTAAAAATAGTGAAAGGTTAGTAGTGATGTAGAATGATATGAAGATTCTTATCAGTGATGATAAGACTATAAATGTGTTTCAATCCGTAATGTAATGTACTTAGAATTGAAAGTAATGATATGCAAATTGCATAATAGATAAAAATTTTGTTTGGTCAATTTTGTTTTCAAAATTTCAAAATTATGATATTTAAAAATAACATGAAATCACAGAGATTGATTGTTTTATGTAATATATTTGTCAGAAAAAAAAAATAGTTTTATATATTTCTATCTATTTTAACACTGCACTAGTAAATTTTAAAAAAAATATTTTAGAACTAACTAAACTCAAAAATATTAGAATTTAAATCTGGCCAAAAACAGTGTAAAAGCTTACTTATAAAATGTTAAAAATAAGAAAGTCTGGCAAATAAACTGATTAAAAAAAATCATAAAATCACAAAAATAGCCAAAATCCGGCTATGAAATATCAAAATATTGTTAGAAATAGCAAAATTCGGACATAAACTTTTACAAAATGCAAAATACTATTAATAATATGTCAGAAATAACTAAATCCGGCTTTGAAACATCAAAATATTTTTAGGAATTACTAAAATCCGACCAAAAACGGTTTAAAGTTTGCACCTTTTTATATATAAAATCTCAAAAATGGCAAAATCCGGTTTTAAAACATTAAAATATTGTAAGAAAGCACCAAAATCCGGCTATAAATTGTTAAGATGTAATATTTTTTTCATAAAAAATCAAAAATAGCAAAATCCGGCTACGAAATATTAAAATATTGTCACAAGGAACCAAAATTTAATAAATAAACTACAAAATCTTTTTTTTTTAAATCCCTTAATAGCAAACTCCGGAAATAACAAAATATTGTCAAAGAGATTCAAAATCCGGTCATACATTTTCGAAAAGTGCAAAATTCTATTAATAGAATGTCAAAAATCCAGTAATAAAGTATAAAAATATTGTCAGAAAGCACGAAAATTCATCATAAACCGGCAACATTTATTCTATTTATAAAAATTCGGTCATAAAATATTAAAATGTTTTCAAAAAGAACCATAATCCGGCCAACATCTGATGGAAATGTAAAATTTTGTTCATAAAATGTCTAAAATAGCAGTTCCGGTTTTGAAGTTTTAACAATTGTTAGAAGGCACTAAAATCGGGCCATAAACTGTTAAAAAAGTGTGTAAATGTTAATGAAATATCAACATATTGTTGAAAAGAACCAAAATACAGTCTTGAAACATCAAAATATTGTCATGAAGCACCAAGGTCCGGCCAAAAACTGTGGAAAAGTGCAAATTTGTTTTTATAAAATGTCAAAAATAACAAATTCCGACCATAAAGTATAAAAATATTGTCAGAAAGCACCAAAATTTAGTCATTTGCTCTTCACAAATGCAAATTACGGTTCATAAAAAGTTAAATCCGGTCATAAACTATAAAATATTTTCAGATTGAATCAAAATTCGGGCAAAAAAATCCAAAATTTTATTCATAAATTGTCAAAATCAGCAATATCCAGCTTTGAAACATCAAAATATTGTTGAAAAGAACCAAAGTAGAATCTTAGAACATCAAAATATTGTTAGAAAACACCAAGATCCGGCCATAAACTGTTGAAAAATGCAAAGTTGTTTTTATCAAATGTCAAAAATAGCAATATCCGGCCATAAAGTATGAAAATATTGTCAGAAAACACCAAAACTTAGTCATTTGTTATTAAAAAATGGAAAGTTTTATTCATAAATAGTAAAATCCGGTCATAAACTATAAAATATTTTTAGATAGAATCAAAATTCGGCCAAAAAAGTCCAAAATTGTATTCATAAATTTAACACATCCAAATATTATTGAAAAGCACCAACATTTTGCCATAAATTGTTACAAAAATTGATTTTTTTTTTTTTTTATTTATTATGCTTTTTACGGCTATTTTACATCGCCACAGTAAGTCTACGACTTGTTTAAAGTGGTTTGATGGGACCAACAGCTTAATACGTGACTTCCGAACCACGCTGGTGGATAAAGAGCAAGTTATCATTTCAGTCATATTTCGGGGATCGAACCCCGGACTGCTCGCATGATATGCAAGTGCTCTACCATTGAGCTATCACACCAATAAAAAAATTAAAAAATCCTGCTATAAAATATCAAAATTATGTCAACAAGATTCAAAATTCGGTAATAAACTGTCAAAAAGTATAAAACTATTTATAGAACGTTAAAAATAACAATCCTAAATTTTTCTGAATTTGCTGGGAGGACATTAATTTTGCAGTTTATTCACATATCTGTGATTTAATATAGCCCAAAATAAGAAATCCAAAGGCACAAGATAACCAAGTCATCAAATTGTTCATGGTGGCATGCGCTATCCCGTTGAAGCCTAAAGTTGCTTATCAATCTGTAGCGCTTGCCTTTGACGGTTATGGCAATGCCAGTTTAGTTTTGGAAGATGTACGAACAGTCAGACAGAAAGTAACTTTCTCGATATGTATTTTGTGCTGGTATATCTTGTGTGGATTAGTATCGCTTCAAATTCGATAATTTTGCTTGTTCATTTATCTTAAATTGGGCCAGTTTTGGCGAAATTTGGATCAACTTCCAACTGCTCCAGAGCCCAATTAGCAAACACATAGTCGTTTACCTTAAGTTCCTGAGTCAGTTGGGTTTCAAAGAGTGCAAACCAAAGAATCAGCTCAAAATTTGCTAAAAGTCGCAGAGAAAAAACATTGACTACTTTGGATTTTCCCGTACACTCTCACGAACAGCATCAATGTTTTTAACAGACCTTGCTTATTAATTCAACCAAATGACTTGAAATTGGTCACCAAACGTTGAATCGGCAAGACTGCTGTGGATGTTTGAATAAGTTTAATATTTAGCATTATTTTCATTTGATTATCTCTGTAAATTTCAACTATCCGATATTTGACCTGTCAAATTTATTCTCGGCACATCTATGAACTGTCAACTGTCAAATTGACAAACTGTCAAACGTTAATTTGACAAAGCAACAGTCAACTGTTTCAGATATCTGCCTGTAAACTAAAACTGTTCAACAATAATTAAAGAAGCATTACTAAGAAAGAGACAAAAAAATTAATGCCTACTAGGGATCCAAAAAACCAAACTAAATGCAGTAAAGCTGCTTAAGACCTTCAAGGTATGTTTTTTCAAGTCATTCAAAACTATGTAGAAAACTAACACAAATAGAAGTCATTGAGTAATGAATAAAAAGCAACACAAAACTCAAGAAAATGCAAAAAAAACTCCATTTTATAAGAACGAATGATGGTCTATGAGACAGAACTGATAAACAAGTAGATAACAAAAACTTTCTATCCTTTCCCTTTTGTTAAAATAAGCAATTACATCAGTCTTATCAAATGACATTGCCAATTAAAGCCTATGTAAAGTCAAATACATGATTAAGAAGAATCTATGATCTCATCACTAGTACAGTTGTTAAATAACTACCAGAAAATGTGCTAAAAGCTCTCGGCCTTCAAAGACTAGTACACTACTATAGAGCAGCTTCAAGGAGTAGTAAAACTCGGTTGTTTTCCTGAACTTTGGCCTGTGTAACATACTAGAAGGCAGCCAAATAGATTTCTACTTTTAAAAAAGTGTTATTGATTTGTTTAACAAGATCTGGCACCGGAGACTGTTGTACAAATTGGAAACACAATTACCCACTACACATTTTCAAGTACTTTAATCATTAATAAACAGTAGAATTTCATTGTTAAACATTAAGAAAAAATAACTAAATTACCCTCCATCAAATCAAACGTACCACCGGGAAGTATTATTGAAACAGTGCTATACCAACTATTAACAACGGGTCTCCCAGTGTTACCCAATCTCTTTACAAATAAGGCAAACTTATATAACTGTCATTTAAGCAACATGAATTTCATACTTTGTCTCTGAGAAACTTCAGACTGATATCAACAACATCCAAGGGTGGATTAGAACTTGGATAACTAAATCTCAGCATATCATTTTACACTGCAGAGAAACTTGTTCTAATGTCTCCCTAAATGACAGACGCTTCAATTAAAAAGAACACGTTTCTAAGAATATATACAATTCAAAAAAACGGAATTCGTAGTACCTTGTGAAAAGTAATCAACTTTGAATTAAGTTTGGAATATACGCCATTAGAATCTAGTTTCAAATTATACGAGGATAAATCAAATATAAACGGGATTTTTGTTCCTATGCCACTACGGTTACTAGGATTAGGTCCACGCATCTAGTGTGCTTGGGTGTGGTCATTAGGAGTAACTAATATTCACGGTGTTAGAGCAATAGGTCAACCCCTCCTTTGCGCATCACATAATAATATAATTTCTCGCTCGTGAAGTAGTCAAAGCGACGGAAATATTTAACAGAAACTGCACGGTTTGGAGACTAAAGATAAAGGGTTCAAGGAAAGACGAAAACGAGGGGAAAATCAGCTGGGAAGGTTCTTTCAACTGTTTTCTTCGACCGCCGAGGCATTTTGCTTATTGATTTTTTGCATGAGCGACGCACAATCAATGCTGAAGCTCATTGATTATGCGTCGCAAGCTATTGGACAAAGCAAAGGCTACATTTTTCCTCAAAAACTGAAGCTAACCGATTCGAGAAGTCATCCTCCTCCATGACAACGCCAGGATCAATACTTGACAATCCCCCCTACAGCCCAGACCATCACCCTGCGATTTTCATTTGTTTGGGACGCTTAAAGAAGCTCTAGGAAGGCAACGATTTGAAGACGACGAAAGCGTGGACGGATTCGTGCGTAATTGGCTCCTGATCCAAATAAAAAACCTTTATTCTCTCTGCAAAAATTGTATTTCCAAAGCAGGAGACCATGTATGGATTAATATATTAACAATTTAATTAATGACTGCTCTGAATAACTCAATTATACAAATAATTTTTTGAGTTCTCAACAATGGAAAATGTTGATTGCATGCAAATGTTGATGTTGACACTTCTTCGCACAAGTCCGCAAAACTAAAAAGCGGACAGCAACCTCCAATTAAAAACTTTCAGAATGCATTGAGATTGATTTTTATAAACCAGTTTTAAAAATAAAAACAATCAAACTCTTTGCAATTATAATTGAAACAATATGATAAACAAACACTTCTTCAGGCACCTTGCACTTCTCAAATCACGTTGTGCTAAACAAATAGACCATGTAGCAGCATTTTTTGCACAAGAGCCCTTTATCTCTTAGCTATTCCACTAAAAAGGCCCTTAATAAAACCAAGCGACTCAAATGACGCTGAAACCTTACACAGAACTACAATCCGAAGACTATAAATCGAGTACACATCAACATCAGAAATACGTAGCAAACAATCCAAAAAACGAGAACAACCTTTGTAAGACCTGTAGCAAACACAAGCGACCTACTACATTAAAATAAGGATCCACTAAATAGCAATTCTGCAATAACATTTTTGCACGGAGATCAACTGATGTCTCAAGGTTGTGTTTTTTTTTTCTTTTTGGCCAAGAAAAACAAAAAAAACGTAAACACATGTCATTTTGGAACACGCTTAGGCTAGTTTGTATTTCTGTCACTTTCTATTTGTCATTACTACTTTCTTGCCATATTTTTTTTAATTTGCCGAACACAAAAAATGCCAGAACATCAAACAATTAAACAGCAAAAAACGTACCAAAAGTTCCACTCAAAAACCCTTAAAGTGCGTGCGACACTCCTTAGCCATTATTTCACTAACGAATTTTCCTATTACTTGATCTCTTACATTTTACGCTACAAATGAAAAGTCATCGAGACCAATAGATCTCTTACATTTTGTTTCCAATGATCTAAAGTTTTTGATTAATTCCACTCTTCAAGCAATTGTACAATCAAACACAACCTACGCCACTCAGACATACCTCAGAATCTTGAATCTAACCTAACCTTGAAATATGTTTAATTTTTCGATTTCACTGACGAACAGCAAACAACAAATCTGGTCTATTTTGTTGACGGTTCCTTAATTCATTTTCTAACGCAACGGATTCTGAGATACCGATATTGTTTACCTTCTGTTTCGCGTTGTTCCATTCTCCGCAATTTGTTGATGAATGAATGGCAGTAGCAAAACAGATTACTAGACAACCCTTGGCGGCAATTGTCTTGCCCCGCAACCTGCAGAAAATGTACTAATGTAAAAACCAAATTAAAAGCAAAACCATCCGCCATAATAAGAGGTTACTGCCACACAATTGCAGTCATTAAATAATAATATCCCGTCTACAAGACACCCTAAAGCAGTCGTCATAACACAACCACACAAGTCATTGCCTATCAGCTTATAAGACCACTGAAATGCCTTCTCTTTTTTATTTTCACAATTAAATTTTTATAGATACTATATCAATTATTTTCATATAATAGTCCAGGCTGTAAGGCGTAGACCTATTTGCACGTGACGTTACTCAAAATGTTTGAGCCGTAACTGTGTCCAATTATAAGTCTATGCTTTTGCAGTTTTGTTCTGCTCATCTGCATTATCATAGTTTGGGTAATGTGTAATGGTTCTATTAGGAATAGCCTTGTGTGCTTCATCCCTCGACAGTTTTTTCACCAGTTGCTGTGTTCCGTGTAAAGTTTACTAAGGATTACTTGTTTACCGGTCGGTATGGCATCCCAAAAACAAATTCAGGTCCAATGAACAAGCAATGGCAAGTAAGTCCAACTTAAGATTACCTTCTATACCCTGATCCTTTGATATCCAGATCAGGTGTACCATGTTGTGTGTGGCTAATGTCTCTAAATTGGTTATGCAGTCCATTTATAATCTTATACTGTTAGGTGTTGAGATGTCGGGCACACCGAGCCACAGAGAAGACGGCATGTGTATGTTTGGATGCCTATATGAGGTAACGGATCCATTTGGAAAGAACTCTATGTTCTGCATCACTTTGTTGGCCACCCATCCAAGTCGTGACTGCTTCGGCCAAAATATTGTATTGCAGCAGTAAAAACACGATTACTGTAGCCGCTGCTACGCGTTTCCGCGAATCTTGAGAGAAAGGAACCTATAGCCAGAATGAAGGATGCATAATGCAAGAAAGGGAAACAATACACTCGGACACAAACTGTTATGCAATATAAATATATTTACTGCCGGGTAGCGCCCGCTTCGCATGTACATAAATAGATGTTATTGTCATCGCAGTTCATGCTAGACTGACGCGTTTTAAAATTGATTTTGCATGCAAATGTACCTAAGTTACTATGGATCTCGCTTAACTCTCTCATCCCACTTTTGTCCCAGGAGTCACCGGCCACAGTATTAGTGTTTTACTGTATGTCCGTTTAAAAATCTGAGGCCAAACTGCTGCCTTCGTATTCTCCGGTGCAATTGTAATGTTTATCTGTATACCAAGATACTTTCTATGATTGGGCCCGGGTATTTTTTATTTGTCCATTCATTTTGCGAAGGTATTATAACAACAAATGACTTATGCATGTTTTTATAAAAATGATACCTCCATCTTCACAACTAAGTACAGTGGTAGTAGCAAACATATTGTTTCCATGGCTGCTGTAGGAATTATTCTCATTGCTTCCGTTATCGGCATGATGGGATAGATCCCGTCAGGTCCTGGTGACTTGAATGATTCATACGAGCCAATTTTCTATTTGAAGGTGTATTTGTTCACTGTGGCATTTGCTTCTATTCATTTCCCTTTTATTTGCCTTTTTCAAGGTTTTCTTAGTTAGGAGCTTTTGCCAGAGTAGAACCTAGAAAATGTGTCTGCAGTAGCTCCTGCAGAGTTCCTTTGACCGACTCTATGTAATCTCCTTTTTTCATCAACATTCAATGTTCGCAGTACAATCTTTGGTCAGTGTAATCTGGAGACGAGGACATGTAGTTCGTTCTAACAATAAATCCTCCAAGAGTCTCTTTTTACCTTATTTTATAACATTGTTATAAGTTGTAAGACTAGTTCTGTATGAAGTCAATTAACCGTTTAAATTTGCTTTCAGGAACGACCTAGCTTTGTCAAGCTCGCTATTTCACCAAGTAATCTTGTTGGTGGTATGGTCCTGTAAAATTAACAAACGTATCTGTCATTATCTTCAGTTCGTGCCTTGTTTTGGTTGACTTTGGACAGTCTCCAAATAGTGTCTAACTATTTCGTTATACAAATGTAATGTTCAGTAATTAATTTTCCTATATTCCAGTGGAAGCATTTCTTCGGATTCCATGTTGAATCGGATGTATGCGTGATCAGACAGCAAAGGCTCATCTGCCATGATACTCGACTTATGCCAAATTCTACACAAACTTTAAAATTTCTGAAAATTATATTCATAGGTGATAGGGTAATACAAGCATAAGACCAAAAATATCGGCGTTTGCAACTAAAATTGTAGTGATTTGCTTCATGACATTTTTGAAAAATAAGTTTGTCAAGGCTTGACTATTAACGTCGTCCTTTTTGTAATAATTATGATTAAGTATTTTTTGCAGACTTATACTACATACGACATTATGACCATTGTGACCCTATGGAACAACTATAGTCGACGATAAATATGGTTAACTTAGATTACAGTTTTTTGCACAAAAAAAAGATTCTTGCGTTCATTCTAAAGTCACCTAAAATAGTATACAGTGTACCAAGGGCAAAAATCGGGTTTAACAGCACAAAGCAAGTGAAGGCTGCTAAAAGTAAAGAGCTACTAAAGAATTTTGGAACGAGTTACACTCAATATTTTTTCGCCTGCCCCAAAACAAAACATTTTTTCGAGAAATTTCAAGAAGTTTATTATAGTCTCTCACTACTGTTAGATTTTAAGGTATGGTCATGTGAAATCGTGATTTAGGTACAGCCAATCAAATACCACAAAAGTTTTTTAGGCCCAAAAACCTTAGGGGGCCTTAGATGTCGTTTCGGTCCGCATTGTAAAGCCAAAACAGATGGTTTCGGTAGAGGCAGGCAAAAAAAGCATTATAAAGACGTGCGTTTTCCCGCATGGCACGCGTATTAATTGTTTGAACTTTCATACAAACAACCTAAATCAGTTGGTCCTAGTACTAATTCTTCTTCATCTCTTCTATATAAGATGATTGGATTAAAATATGTTTATTCATTTAATTTATTACTTTCATACATTCAATCTATGTCTATTAAATTGATTGCAGTTGCAGCAAATGTTGATTTGTCCATATTCTTTTTTGACCAAATTAAATGTTTACATGCATCAATCTAGAATATATTTTCAGCGTACTCTCAGAATTAGACCCTAAACATTACGGCCTCTCAGAAAACGATACAGTAACCTTCGAAGGAATCTTAAATAATGGAAAATTAAATGGAACCATATCAGAAGCAGTGGAATTTTTACAAAAAGCTTACGGAACATACATAACTGCAGAGTACTTACATTTAGAGGTAACTAATAAGTAAAAACTTAACAAATTGTAATTTATTAATTATATTAGAACGAAGAAGAAATAGAATGGCTAAACAATAAAATGGAAGAAGTACCTAGTCAACAATTAGATAATGGAACTAAAAGAAGAATAGCTGAAGAATTAATCAAATCACAAGCATTCGATAACTTTTTAGCAAATAAATTTCCAGGTGTTAAAAGGTATGGTGGTGAAGGTGCTGAAAGCATGATGGCTTTCTTTAGTGAATTCTTCAAACTATCTTCTAAAGGTAATATTTATTATAGTTTAATTTTTCATATTCTGTATTTTGTAATATTGTGCTTGATCATGTAAATAAAAATATTTTTAAACCTTAATGATTAATTTTTTATAGTATAGTAACCCCAGAATAGATTGGCCGGTATAATAGGCAACTTAATATACACAAAAATTTGCTCTGTTGCACCCTTGCCCAATTTAGCATCCTTTCATGCTTACATTTCATACATTCCATAGGCCACAATGCTCTGGGATTACTGTATAACTCAATTTATTCTAACAAAACTTTTCTTCCAGATGGTGTTGAAGATATAGTAATAGCAATGCCACACAGAGGTCGTCTAAATCTACTAACAGGAATGTTACAATTCCCACCAGCAAAAATGTTTACAAAATTGAAAGGATTGCCAGATTTCCCTGCAAAATTTCATGGAACAGGAGATGTACTTAGTCATTGCAGTAAGTTGCCTTAACTTAAATTTCGATTTGTGTTGTAAATTTAAAACAGATTTGTTTCTCAGTCTCATCAGTTGATTTGGATATAGGAGATAATTCAGTGCATGTTACAATGCTTTACAATCCATCACATTTAGAAGCAGCCAATGCTGTATCTATGGGAAAAACAAGAGCCAAATATATGTGTAGAAAGGATGGAGATTATGTTGATGGTGCGGATTTAGGAAAGAAAGTATTGAATTTGCAAGTAAGAAACAATAAAGCCATTATATATGCCATAGTATGTGCTTGTAAAATGTGTGTAAGAAGACTATAGTGTGATTGTGCGCATGTTTAGTTGCTTATGCCATTATGTAACTGCATTTACTTGTGTGCAATCATAAATAGTATATTGTACAATTAGTATGTAATTATACCCATTCCCCACAAGTATAAATGTTGTGGCACATCCTTTGGTGGGTAATGAATTTTATTCGAGTGGAAAATGTACATTAAGTGCAAGTTGTACACTACACTTTTTCTAAGACTACAATAAATAAAAGAAAAATTAACAATTTATGGAAACTTTGTGCAAGTTGTACACTTTGTTTTTATTACTAAAATACTTATAATGTATACAAAAAGAATTAAATTATTTATTAAATGTTATAATATAACATTTGACAAGTGATCTGTCACTATTTGATAACATGTGCATAATGTACACTTTTCGAACGCAATATGCATAATGTGTGGGCGTGACTACAAAATGATCTATATGACGTCATGCGCAAAACGGACTAATTTGAGAACACTATTGATCACACCACCGGTAGTACAAATTGCCAGATGAATTGTACACAACATATTACAATAATACCTAAAAATTGATATCAATTCTTTTTAATTAATAAGCTTATTAATTTTTATAAAATTAAAAAAAATGGCAATTTGTTCAAATACTATAACATTCTTTAGGTTCATGGTGATGCTGCCTTTGCTGGACAAGGTATCAATCAAGAATGCTTAGCAATTACAAGAGTACCACATTTTGAAATTGGTGGAAGTATTCATCTCATTGTAAACAATCAAGTTGGTTTTACAACACCAGCACAGCGGGCTCGATCTACAAGATATTGTTCGGATTTGGCTAAAGGTTTCGGAATACCGATTATTCATGTCAATGGTGATCAACCAGAAGTGAGAAACGGTAAGTTAGAAGTTTTTCATTGTTACTAATTGATGATATTTTTAGGAAGTTTTAAAGGCGACCAAAATAGCTTTTGAATATCAAAGGAAATTCCGAAAGGATGTCTTTATTGATATGAATTGTTATAGGCAATGGGGACATAATGAGTTGGATGATCCTACATTTACTAATCCAACTTTGTATGGTTTGATTAAAGCTAGAAAGTAAGGAGTAATAAAATAGTAATATTACTTTAATTAAATTTTAATAACTTTACATGTTATGCTAATTGAAAAGATTAATACGGTAATTTTTAAAATTCAAGTTTATTTTTAGAACAGTTCCTGATAAATACGCGGATCAAGTTATTGAAGCAGGAGTGATGACCAAAGAAGATGTTGATAATATTATTACCAATCACAATTCTTGGTTAAATTCAGAACTAAAAGCCGCTGATAACTATGAAGCTGAGGTAAATCAATAAAATCAAATTTGATTTTTTCCTTTAATAGTAATAGAAATCTATTATCAATTTTTGGAGCAAATTTATAATTTTTAGTATGTTAAGAGGGCGGTTTATTGAGTCGTGTTTAATAATAAATTGTATTACGTTTCAGGATCCATGTTTCAAGAAACAATGGACTGGTTTCAATCAAGCGCAGGATGTAATAACAACCTGGGATACAGGTGTAAGCAAAGATTTGATGAGATACATTGGTGCCAAATCTGTGACATATCCTGAAGATTTTGTAATAAAAAATTAACATGAATAATTGACTTAATTTGCTAATAAATATTATTTTAGAACATCCATCCTAATTTATTAAAGAGTCACGTTCAAAGTCGCTTGACTAAATTGGAAAAAGGAACAAATTTAGATTGGGCTACAGCTGAAGCAATCGCTATGGGATCATTACTGTATCAAGGTAATGTAACCTAAATCAATTCTTTAGAATAAAATAAATAAAACACGTTTACAATGTACTATATCACAAATATGTTTAAAAAACCGTAACTAGTTTCAACCTTTACAAAGCCACCATCGGACGGTGTTATAAACAAGTTGATGGCCTTGTTTTAATTTCATTATAACATTTAGTAAGAGAATATTAGAAAGAGGCGCAACACTAATATTTTTTTGGTAATTCGCTGCTCCTATAAATGTAGTTCTGCGCGTACACAAACTGCCATTTCAATATCTCCGAAAAAAAAATCGGTTGTGTGTAAGCAAGACGTAGAAATATATTAACGTTGTGCCCCACTTAACGATTATACCGCGAGGAAAATCCACAAATATTTTATGTAAATTGCCTACCTCCACAAATACTCGTGTTTCAAGGTATGCACCCATTACCGGTGTGCCTAGCATCTCACTGAAAGAGACAACTTAGAAGCATATCAAGTTTAAAAACCGTTTGATCATCAAAAAATAAAGATTATTCTTTTCTAAAATGTACAATTTCTATTTGTTTAGGTTACAATGTTCGAATTAGTGGACAAGATGTCGGAAGAGGAACATTTTCTCACAGACATGCTATGTTAGTCGACCAACAAACTAACAATATGCATATTCCCTTAAATTCAATTGATGAAAACCAAACAGGATTCTTAGAAGTATTAATGTTGACGATTTTGTTAAACTTTATATAAAATTTTTATACAATCGTTTTAGGTAGCAAACAGTATTTTATCAGAAGAAGCAGTACTAGGATACGAATATGGTATGAGCGTTGAAG
Organism: Tachinus rufipes; assembly: GCA_963932245.1. Classification (NCBI taxonomy): domain Eukaryota; kingdom Metazoa; phylum Arthropoda; class Insecta; order Coleoptera; family Staphylinidae; genus Tachinus; species Tachinus rufipes. The sequence continues at coordinate 107,647,833 of OZ010743.1, forward strand.
ATCCACACAATTTCATTATTTGGGAAGCCCAATTTGGGGATTTCTTCAATGGAGCACAAATTATTTTTGATACTTTCATATCTAGTGGTGAACGTAAGTTGTTTTTGAAATATTAAGATAAAATAATAATATCAGTGACAATTTTATTCAAAATCTTATTAAAGTAAAATCTCTGAAAATTAATCTACGTTAGTTTGGAAAATCCATAACTAGTAGTTTCTTTTAATCATGATAAAAGCAACAAATAAAAATCTAAAAAGACAATGTGCAATGACAAAAAACAATCTAATCATTTTACAAAATTTTATAACTTAAGGGCGCGGTTTAAGGAATGTCATAAAACTACGAGCAAATCTCACGTAATTCAACTTAAGCCATTTGATGAATCATCAGCAAAGTATCTCAGAAAACTTCACAGCACCACATCTTCTTTAACATCATACAATAGACCTTTGGCATCAAAACCTTTGGTAGAGATGCCAATCAAACGACTTCTACAATAATGTTGGTGCAGTTACCTGCAAGCAGAGGTCTGCAATGCAAAAAAGCCCTTAAGCACGGGGAAGAGGAGCGGAAAACGTTTATTTCAAAACCTGGAGGAAGGTCTCTGAAAAGACCCTTCTAATATTTTGCGATGGGGCCAAAATTACTAGCTACGCCACTGGGTTCTAGACTCACTTCTGCAAATCTCATTATACCGAGACAATAAATGATACCACAACCACACAACATGACTTTGGATATTGATGCAAATTGGTACCAATATACTTTACTACCTTGAGTGCCAACTGTGTAAAATTTGTTTAAATTTATACGCCCAATTTGACATAACCACAACTTAATTGACTTGACATAACTTCATGAAAAGTCACACTAGTCAACTCAAAATATCACCCAAAAATGATGCATTGGATTTTGATGCAAACTGGTACCAACATACTTTACTACCTTGAGTACCAACTGTGTAAAGTTGGTTTAAATCCATACGACCAATTTGACATAGCCTTAACTTACTTGACTTGACGTAACTTCATAAAAAGTCACACTAGACAATTCAAAATATCATTAGGCAAAAATTATGCATTGGATTTTAATGCAAACTGGTACCAACTACCTTTCGTACCAACTTTGTAAAATTTGTTTAAATTCATACGCCCAATTTGACATAACCTCAACTTAATTGACTTGACGTATCTACATAAAGAGTCACACTAAACAATTCAAAATATTATTACTCAAAAATGATGCATTGGATTTTGATGCAAACTGCTACCAACATACTTTACTATCTTACGTACCCACTGTGTAAAATTAGTTTAAATCCATACGTTCAATTTGACATAATCTCAACTTAATTGACTTGACGTAACTTCATAAGGAGTCACACTAGACAACTCAAAAAATCATTACTCAAAAATGATGCATTGGATTTTGATGCAAATTGGTACCAACATACTTTACTAACTTATGTACTAACTGTGTAAAATTGGTTTAAATTCATACGCCCAATTTGATATAACCTCAACTTAATTGACTTGACGTAACTTCATAAAAAGTCATACTAGACAACTCAAAATATCATTACTCAAAAATGATGCATTGGATTTTGATGCAAACTGGTACCAACATACTTTACTAACTTACCTACCAACTGTGTAAAATTGGTTTAAATTCATACGCCCAATTTGACATAACCTCAACTTAATTGACTTGACTTAACTTCATAGAGTCACACCAGACAACTCAAAATATCATTACTCAAAAATGATGCATTCTATTTTGATACAAACTGGTACCAACATACTTTACTACCTTACGTACCAACTGTGTAAAATTGGTTTAAATTCATACGCCAAATTTGAACTTAATTGAAATAACTTCATAAAAAGTCATACTAGACAACTCAAAATATCATTACTCAAAAATGATGCATTGGATTGTGATGCAAACTGGTACCAACATACTTTACTACCTTACGTACCAACTGTGTAAAATTGGTTTAAATTCATACGCCAAATTTGACATAACCTCAACTTAATTGACTTGACGCAACTTCATAAAGACTCACACTAGACAACTTAAAATATTATTAATCAAAAATGATGCATTGGATTTTGATACAAACTGGTACAAACATACTTTACTACATTACGTACCAACTGTGTAAAATTGGTTTAAATCCTTACGCCCTATTTGACATAGCCTCAACTTAATTAAAATAACTTCATGAAAAGTCGCACTAGACAACTCAAAATATCATTACTCAAAAATTATGCATTGGATTTTGATGAAAACCGGTACCAACATACTTTACTAACTTACGTACAAACTGTGTAAAACTGGTTTAAATTCATACTCCCAATTTGACATAGCCTCAACTTGATTGAAATAACTTCATGAAAAGTCACACTAGACAACTCAAAATATCATTACTCAAAAATGATGCATTGGATTGTGATGCAAACTGGTACCAACATACTTTACTAACTTCTGTACTAACTGTGTAAAATTGGTTTAAATACATACGACCAATTTGACCTAACCTCAACTTAATTGACTTGACGTAACTTCATGAAGAGTCACACTAGACAATTCAAAATATTATTACTCAAAAATGATGCATTGAATTTTGATGCAAATTGGTACCAACATACTATACTACCTTACGTACCAACTATGTAAAATTGTTTGAAATTCATACGCCCAACTTGACATAACCTCAACTTAATTGACTTGACGTATCTTCATAAAGAGTCACACTAGACAATTCAAAATATCATTACTCAAAAATGATGTATTGGATTTTGATGCAAACTGATACCAACATACTTTACTACCTTACGTATCAACTGTGTAAAATTGGTAAAAATCCATACGCCCAATTTGACATAACCTCAACTTAATTGACTTGACGTATCTTCATAAAGAACCACACTAGACAATTCAAAATATCATTACTCAAAAATGATGGATTGGATTTTCATGCAAACTTGTACCAACATACTTTACTACCTTAAGTACCAACTGTGTAAAATTGGTTTAAATCCATACGACCAATTTGACATAACCTCAACTTAATCAAGTTGACGTAACTTCATAAAGAGTCACACTAAACAACTTAAAATATTATTACTCAAAAATAATGCATTGGATTTTGATGCAAACTAGTACCAAAATACTTTACTGCCTTACGTACCAACTGTGTAAAATTGGTTTAAATCCATACGTTCAATTTGACATAATCTCAACTTAATTGACTTGACGTATCTTCATAAGGAGTCACACTAGGCAACTCAAAAAATCATTACTCAAAAATGATGCATTGGATTTTGATGCAAACTGGTACCAACATATTTTACTACTTAACGTACCAACTCTGTAAAATTAGTTTCAATTCATACGCCCAATTTGACATAACCTCAACTTAATTGACTTGACGTAACTTCATGAAAAGTCACACTAGACAACTCAAAATATTATTACTCAAAAATGATTCATTGGATTTTGATGTAAACTGGTACCAACAAAGTTTACTACCTTACGTACTAACTGTGTAAAATTGGTTTAAATTCATACGCCCAATTTGACTTAACCTCAACTTAATTGACTTGACGTAACTTCATGAAAAGTCACACTAGACAACTCAAAATATTATTACTCAAAAATGATGCATTGGATTTTGATACAAACTGGTACCAACATACTTTACTATCTTATGTACCAACTGTGTAAAATTAGTTTAAATCCATACGTTCAATTTGACATAATCTCAACTTAATTGACTTGACGTAACTTCATAAGGAGCCACACTAGATAACTCAAAAAATCAATACTCAAAAATGATGCATTGGATTTTGATGCAAACTGGTACCAACATAACTTTATAAGTACTATATGTGTAAATTTAATGAAAATCCATACGCTTTATTTTACATAACCTCAACTGTATTGACTTTGCCTATTTAAAGAAAGAAACAACTAACACTGAGTGGGTGGGTTACTCCAATCCAAATTACTGACTCGGCATAACCCACCCATCCATCCAAGTGTTTGTTATCAAGAGATTCAATATTTGACCTCACTGTAAACTTCAGAAGTCATTTTGCCACAAGAGAAGGTTGTGATCCAACTTCTTGATATCTAATACTTGGGTGGGTGGATGGGGCTACTTCAATCCAAACTACTGACTCGTTATCATGGTATTCATTGTTTGACCTCACTGCAAACGTCAGAAGATATTTTGTCCCAAGAGAAGGTCGTGATCCAATCACTTGATAACTAACACTGGGGTGGGTGGGTGGGCTACTCCAATCCAAATTATTGACTCGTTATTATGATATGCAGTAACCCATCCACCCACCCAAGTATTTGTTATCAAGAAATTCAATGTTTGACCTCACTGCAAACGTTAGAAGTGATTTTGTCCCAAGAGAAGATCGTGATCCAATCTCTTGATAACAATTGGGTAGGTGGGTGGCCCACTCCTGTCTAAACCACTGACTTGTTATCTTAGTATGAAGTAACCCACTCAACCACCCAAGTGTTTGTTATCAAGAGGATAGACTAGTAGTCACTCTGAAGACAATGCAACTACATTTAACACTACTGACCGGCAATCAATGATCTGAGTGCCCCGCCCACCCACCAAATTGTTTGTTTTTAAGAAATTGTATCTGTTACTGTAAAGACAATCTAATTTCTGGATCACCAACACTTGACTGGGTGGGCGAGGACCAAAGTTAAAATTACTGACTCAAAATCAATGATCTGGAATTCTCTGACCCGCAAACAACAACTTCTTAGAAATAATTGAGAACGCCAAATCTACAACGTTACAAGTCATTCAGTACCATCTTTCCAATGAAACCCAATTTGCAATCAACTAGTATGGGTATTTTGTATACAATTTTTCAACACTCAACAGGCTTGCTTCCACAAGATTTTAATAATTCTGTTTCGGGACTACTCTAAAGGTTTTCTTAAAATCACATAGAAGTGCTACATTTTACAATCCTCCACAAATATCTTAAAACTATAAATCCGGTTTTAAAAAGTGCAAACTTAGAGTGTTAAATTTGATTATCCAAATTTTTAATTTGAATTTCAAATTATAATCCGGCCTTTAGAACAGTGAATTCAACTTTAATACTAAAAATTCTTCATCAACATGTTAAATTCTATTATCAAATTGTTAATTTGGCATTGAAATTATAAATTCGTTGTAAAATGTAAATCAGATCTTCCAAACTGAAAATTTGGCATCCAAACTGTAAATTCGGTTTTCAAATGGTTAATCCGGCCTCTTAATTGTAAATCCGGCTTTTAAAAAAGTAATTGCGTCTTTTACAAATTAAAATCCGACCACCAATGTATTTAGTCTATTGTCAAACTGTTAATCCGGCCTCTAAATTATAAATCCAGCCTTTAAAAGTGTAATTCCGGTTTTTAAAAGTGTAAATTCAACCTTTAAAAGTTTAATCTGGTCTTTATGTCAAATTTTACTGTTAAATTGTTAATCCGGCCTTTAAAACTGAAAAACCGGTCTTGAAAACGTTAAATTTTACTGTCTAACTGTTAATCTGACCTTAATTATAAATCCAGCCTATAAATCAGTAAACCCGGCTTTTAAAAGTGTAAATCTTAAATTCAACTGTTAAACTGACATACAAATTATAAATCCGGTCTTCAAACAATTCAAAAATTTGGCAACCAACGTGTTAAACTTTACTACCAAACTGTGAATTCAGTTTTAAAATTGTTAATCCAACCTCTAAATTATAATCTAGCTTTTAAATCTGTAAATCCGGTTTTTGAAAGTGTAAATATGTCTTCAAAAATGAAAATTTGGTCACCAACGTGTCTAATCTACTGCTAAACTGTTAGTCCGACCTATAAATACCATATAGCTTCAACTATGTGCTATTATGTTGTAAAAAAGACATCAGTAATTGTCAAGTTATAGTTTTTAAAGCAATTCATTTCAACTTGCTTGCACCTACACTCGCTTACACTTTAATCAACAAGTGTTTGAACCGTCTGAGCTGTGCGTAGATTTGAAAAAGATAACGGTAATATTTAATACCTTACAAAAAAGTCAAATTTTACAGGCAAAGATGTACATGATATATTATATATGACAGCAAAACTGTCCAATTTGACAAATTAAATGTCAACAATGCAAAAATCCGGCCATAATATGACAAAAAATATCAAAATCCGGCTATAAAAAATTAAATATATCAAAAGTATTATCAATTTGCTTTAAAGTAGTAAATCCGTTCATTAAAAGTTATCAATTTAAAAATCCGGTCTTAAAATGTTAAATAGTACTAAAATCGGGCAATTAAATATTGAAAAAATTACAATCCGGTCTTGTGACTTAAGTTTTATGTAAAAATACTAAAATAAAGCTATATAAAGTCAAAAATACAAATTGCTGTCAAAAAACATATAAATTATAAAATAATACAAATTGAAAGTAATCAAATCATTCATTTAATTTCAAAAATGTAAAGTCCGGCTATAAAATGGCAAGCAGTACTAAAATCCGGCCAATAAATGTTAAAATTATTAAAATTAAGCTACAAAACTTAATATTTATGTAAAAGAATAGGAAAAATCCGGCCATAAAATCGAAAAATAACAAATTTCTGTCAAAAGTGTCAAATCTAATAGTAAAATTTAAAAAAATCCGGCCAGTGAATAAGAAAACTATTAAATTTTCAGTTAAAGTCCCAAATTGCAAAAATCCGGCCATAAAATAGCAAACAATACTAGAAGCCAAGCACAAAGTATCAAAATTATTAAAATCTGGCTAATAGTTTTAGGAAATACTAAAAAAATCCAAAATCCGGCTATAACATGTTAAAATTAACAAAATTGATTTATACAAAACCATAATCCAATGATAAAAATGTCAAAAATTCGGCCAAAAAATTCAAAAACTGTAAGAAAACTACTAATTCCGACAAACAAATGTTAGAAACACTCAAATCCGGCCACAAAATTTGAAAGTTTTGTAAAAAACTACTAAAATTCGGCTATAAAATGTAAAAAATATTAAAATTTAGCTATAAATACCAATATCTAATAATAAAATATCAAAAATTTGACCAGTTAATTTAAATACGATAACAAAATTACAAAATCCGGCCAAGCAGTTATTCTTTCTGAAGAGCAAACATAAAATACATCACTCACTTCCGTGTGATGCAGGGAGATGCAGATACCCTGCTCAAACCGATCGAGTGCTAATAGATTTTCTTTGATAATCATAAAACAGATCGCATCTATACTTTTAATTAAAATATTTTAGTTATTTTCGTCACCAGAGTTTAAGTTGATAAAGACGTAATCTGTTTATGCCAGGGGCTATACCTTGCTGCACAATGGCACTAAAAATATTATGAATTTTTGTTTGGCCACAGGCGCTATAATTGCTAGTTACGCCTCTGACAATATATAATCAAAATAATATAAACATACCTTATGATGAGTCATCAATCCTGAATCATGTAACAAGAGAAAATAATCTCATCAATACACTATTACACCATTTACACTAACTAATTAATGTTTTATAAAGTACATTTTTAAACACATTCCGAAATCCGTCCGCACACATTTACTACTAAATATATTAAACGAAATAAATCAAATCATTTGTCTTGTTTCGATAAATACCATATCATTTTGCGTTGCAGCCAACATAAAAACGCTGCTATCTGATTGGCCCGAGCACTAATGCGAACATTCTTATCTCTTCAGAAAAAATTGTTTTCATGAATTGAAATAAAATAAAAGGAACTTAATTTTAACCCGATATAATAATGTATATCTATAAGTCTAAGGAGTAATCATATAAAATAAATTATTAATTCATATCAAAACAAATAACGTAATTTTTTGTACTTTTCATTAATTATTCATATTTATTTTACACAAATTTACAGCTAAGTGGTTGTGGACTTCTGGTATAACAATTCTCTTACCTCATGGGTACGATGGTGCCGGACCAGAGCACAGTTCCGCCAGAATTGAAAGATTCTTGCAACTCACTGATTCCAAAGAAGATAAACCTGATGGTGATAACATCAATATGCAAGTTTGCCAACCTAGTACACCCGCACAATATTTCCATTTACTTAGAAGACAGGTAATAAACATTATAAACCTAAAATTCATGCATTAAATAGTTAATAACAATTTTTTATATTAATAAATTATAAATAACTGAATTTTTGGTAAAATTTTGAAGTATTGTACTTCAAATACAGTGGCGGAGGTAGCACGGGGGGACGTTTAATTCAAAACCTAGAAGGTTAAAAAATGAAGTCAAAAACGGTCTCCCAGAAGGCACAATATTTTGCCCAAAAACTCGCCACTATTCGTCACGTATAATTAATTAATTTTGTTTGCCAATAAATATATTTTTTTAGATGTTAAGGAATTATAGAAAACCTTTAATTGTGATAACACCAAAGACTTTACTTAGATTATCTGCAGCTACCTCTAATTTCTCAGAGATGACTGAAGGAACAACGTTTCAACCAGTTTTAGGTAATCTTTTAAATATCATAAAATAAATTAAAATCTAAAATATCTTCTCGGTTTCAGGTGATAAGTCTGTTGAGCCAAAAAATATTAAAAAAGTAATCCTAACATCAGGTAAACATTATTACACACTGTTGGATAAAAGGCAAAGTCTCGGACTTAAAGATACTGCTTTGATTCGTTTGGAAAGTTTTTGTCCATTCCCTACTTTGGAGCTGCAACAAGAACTAGCTAAATATTCAAATGCTAGAGGTAAATATAAACAAATATATAATAAGAACATTCAACCGGCAAGTAAAACTATTTTTTTAATATTTATAACTTAATTAATTAGATAAACAGCGGACGTTTCGGAAGTGTTATCTACTTCCTTCCTCAACGTTTCATGTTAAAAAAAAGCAAAATACTAAATTTTAAATTTTTTAAAATTAAAGATTGCTAAGGCAACGGTCGCATCAAAATTTATTTTAGACTTAGGTGTAATCACAAAAAAGAATAGAACCCAGACTGCAGTACGCCAACATTTGTGTGACCGGTGGTAGGAGTTTCCGAGAACTTTGAGAATAAGAAACCTTTAGCCAGAATGAAGGATGTATAATGCAAGAAAGGGAAACAATACACTCGGAGACAAACTTATACAATATAAATATATTTATTCTGAGGTATCGCCGGCTTCGCATGTACATAAATAGATGTTATTGTTCCCGCAGTTCATGTTAGACTGACGCGTTTTAAGATTGATTTTGCATGCGATTTTACCCACGTTACTATTAGTCTCGCTTAACGCTCTTATCCTACTTTTGTCTCAGGAGTGTCCGGTCACAGTATTCGTGGTTTATTGTACTAGGGTAGCTATTTTTCACATAACAATTAATATTAAAAATTAGTCAACAATCTTTTCTGAAACTCATTCTGATTGACCAAATAACAACAAAATTCAAACTACAATAGGTTTGTTTCAACACACAATTTAGACAGTTTACAAACCGTTCAAAATGAGCACACAAACAAATATTTGTCATACTTAGACAATGTTTTATGCAAAGCATCCAAATCGTTTATTAAAACAGATCTTATATAAAATAATAATAAACTTCTTTATTTCAGTATTTATTTGGAGTCAGGAAGAGCCCAGAAACATGGGAGCCTGGACATTTGTTAAACCAAGATTTGAGAATTTAATTGGCAAAAGGGTAAGACAATTTTTTTTACACATGATCACACAAAATCAGGGTCCAACCACTACAATTGGTTTTCCCTAACGTACATATATCTTGTTGAAATGAATCCATATTGTTTGCTGGCTAAAAATTTGTTACCTTTTTCAGATCAAATACGTCGGACGTGATACATTGCCAACACCTGCAGTTGGTGTTGGAAAGTGGCATCAACAACAAGTCGTCGATATTTCAACAAAACCATTCCTGATTGAACCCGAATACTAAATTGAATTTATTTTCAATAAAACTTAAAAAAAATATTTTTTGTGTTCTTATTTTGATTTGTACCTCAAAAGAACTCTAGAGTATATCCCAAAAAACAGAAGAAAAAGAGGAAGATCAACAACGGAGTGGATGGCAGGGATTAGTCAAATAATGAAAGATAGGGCTATAACCGAGGAAGATTGGAAAAAACAGAGATAGATGGAAGGAGAAATGCGGGAAGCGGCAGAAAGCTGTAGGAATCTCGCCGAGATGATGACCTTAAATTTATTTTATCAAGAAACAAAGGGTTTTCAATACAGTAAAACTAAATCTGTTAATTCATATCCACTTTTAGTTAGGTTAGGTTAGGTTAGGATATAAACCAAATATATGGTCACATGTTGTTCATAATATGCTAAATCTAAAGATGCAAGTTAAAATGCAACAATAAATCATTTTTGGTAACCATTCGGACGCGGGTTGTAGATCGTAAAACCATTTTCGGTCGATAATCATTTCAACTTCTGCTTTGTTCATTAACAACCAAAACCTAAAAACAAAAACATTATATTTTCATTAAAAGACTTCAAATATCTTTTTACCTATTCTCGACTTTACTTTTGCATTCCATTGCAAAAAATACACTATTTTTGGGACATGCTGCATCTGTATTTTCCGCTTAAATAAAAACATTAAAAACCTGAAACAACTGTAAGCCTTACTATCCTATGTACACAAAGGTTTTAGCACAGAATTGTAGTTGTAAGACCAGTAGCTTAAAACTACCACAAAATATTGAAATAAATCGATACAAAAAAAACACTGGACAAAACTCCCACAAGCTAGTAGAACTACTCCTGAAGGAAGCTTTTGCCAAAAAAGACAACCCAACTAAAAGAACTGATCTAATCTAAATCTGAAGAGACAAATTCCGACGGCGGTCTTAATTTTTTTTTTAATTTTTGGAGTCTTAAACAAAAATGTTGCACTTCACTTAGCAGTGGTAACTCTTGTTTTGTTTGTGCTATCCTTATCATTGCTCTCCGTTCGTCTCTTGCAAGCAAGATTTCATTAAGGGCGGTAGTCCAAACTCCAAACCCGTCATGAATAGCAGCAGAGCGGGACGGCAAAAAAAAAAACAATTAGAATAGAGCCTAGCGCACAGATCGCATGCAAAACTCCGCTAAAGAAAACCCTTAGTAGTAGAGGAGCTATCATGTTAGTTTCTTTATCTTGGGCGCTGTTTCCGTGCCGGTAACATGTTGCAAAACCATGCCAACCACAATAAAATTAACTAGAAAATTTTTGAAAGTTACCTAATTTAAGTGTTGCTTGTCCCTGAAGGATTAGTTTGTTGAGATAGACAAAAGTGATGCGTCCGGAAGTCTATGGTTGTATATAAATAGTGTTTTTTGCCTGTCCCTGCAGAGCAAGTTTGTTCCAATTGACTAATTTGTTGAAGACATTTTTAATATTAATTAGGATTACCACCACCTATTTGAGCTGAGCGCCGTTATAGAGACGGTTTTAGAGAAAAACTTTAATAATTTTGTAATTTTTTTAATACTTTTAATCATTAACTGTTAAAAAGTGCAAAATCCATTTTTACAAAGTCAAAAATAATAAAATCTGGTCATAAAATATTAAAATATTTTCAGAAAAAACTATAATATGTCCAAAAACGGTTGAAAAGTATCAAATTTTATTTATAAAATGTTAAAAATAACAAAATTCGTCTTGAAACATCAAAATATTGTTAGAAAGTACCAAAGTCCAGCTATTGTTGTATAAATGTGAAATTATATTTATTAAATATCAAAAATTACAAAATCAAGCTTTGAAACATCAAAACATTAATAAAAAGTAACCAAATTTAGCTATAAACTATTAAAAAGTGCAAAATTCTTTTCATGTAACGTTAAAAATATAGTCATTAACTGTTAAAAACTGCAAAACCGATCATAAAACATTAAAATATTGCCAGATATAATCAAAATCCGGCCAAAAACGGTAAAAAAAGCCAAAACCTAATTTTGTGTCAAAAATAGCAAATTTCGACTATAAATCATCTAAATATTGCTGGAAAGCACAATAAATCAGCCGATAAACTGTTAAAAAAAGATTAAAAAAATTCATAAAATCTCGAAAATAGCCAAATCTGGTTATAAAATATCAAAATATTGTCAAAAAGATTCAAAATCCAGTCATAAATCGTCAAAAAAAGCAAAATTCTATTGATAAAATGTTAAAAATGTTGTCCAAAAATCAATATATAAAAGTCAAAAATAGAAAAACCTTAAGTTAAAAATAAGTAACAACAAAATCGTCCAGAAAACTTTTATTATAAAATTTAAAACGTCAAATACCAAAACTGTGCAAATACATTTTTTGCTTAAAATATGGATGTGAATCACTTTTATCATAAACAATTTATCAAAAATTTACTCTTAGAACCTTAAAATTGAATAGAAACAACATTTATAAGACTGCAATCGCACAAAAAACTCATTTTTACCATAAAATTTGTTTTAAGTCATGTATGTCACATGAAAATTATCATAATTCGCGTAGTAAACCCAAATATTGAATAAGATATCTTCTAAAAACCTAAAAATTACATAGAAAAAACACATGAAATGCTTAAAATCCATTTATAGTATAAAATTTGGTCAAAAATAACGTTTACCAAACAAAAAATCAATATATAACTGAAAAAACATTTATAATATAAACTTGATCAATATTAGTGCAAAAAAATCATTTCAAGCATAAAATTTGCTTCAAAACTTTTAAAAATGCACACAAAAAAACATATAATCACATAAAAATCAAGCAGAAAACTCATAAACATAAAATTTCGTTTAAAAATCTTAATATTGCACAGAAAAAACATGAAAATCAAACCAAAAACTTATTTCTAATATAAAATTTGTTGAAAAATCACGAATAGCACACAATTCTTATCAAAATTTGCGAAGAAAACTTATTTAAAGAATAAAATTTGTTTAAAAATTCAAAATTACACAGAATATATTTTAATGACATCAAGATTGCGCAGAAAACATATTTCAAGCATAAAATTCGCTAAAAAATTACAAAAACTTCAAAAGCCTCAAAAATGTACAAAACAATTGATTACAAAAAACTCATTTTTATCATAAGATTTGCTTAAAAAATTAGATAATTGCACACAACATTTATAATATTAAAATCACCCAAACCCGATGCCCTATGGTAAAAATGGATAGCAGACGAAGAAAAAATAGCCCAGTAAACTCATCCATAGCATAAAACTCTTGGATATCACATAGAAAACTAATTTTTAAGCACCAAATTCGCTCACAAATCATGTTTTTTTTTTATTTATTTTAAATCCCCCCAGAAGTCTTACGACTTGTTTAAAGAGAGTTGATAGGACCAACGGCTTATTAGGCGACTTCCAAATCACCCCATGAAATATGAAACAATAAAAATGTACTCATTTATAGCTTAAAAAACTTTCATATTATATAGAATAAACTTTTGTAAAGTTGCACATAAAAGATGAGTATACCATGAAAATCGCGCAAAAAAATCATTTCTTGCATAAAATTCGCTCATAAATCAAGAATATTACAGATGAAATGCATCAAAATTTACGTAGAAAACCAAAATATCGCATACAATTTGGTTAGAAAAGCCCAAAATTCATAAAAAAGCATTAAAAATTGCTCATAAAACTTATTTGTTACATAAAACTCGCTGAAAAATCATGTTTACCATATAAAATTGCACATAAAACTATATTTTAGCATAAAATTTGTCAATCCGATTTATATCACAAAATTTACCATTATTGCCATAAAATTGCACATAAAAACATTTGTAAATTTAAAATTGCGCAAAAAAACTCAATTGAAGCATAACATCCCGGAAATCACGGAAACATAAATATGATCAAAACCTTAAAATTACACAAAAAACAAATTTATAGCAAGAAGATCCAACAAAAAAATCATTTGCAGTATAAAATTTGCTAAGAAATTACATTTACCATACAAAAATTATCACAACCGCGACAGAAAACCATAATATAACATAAAATTTATTTTCAAAAACTTTTAAATTGTACAGAAAAATCATTTATAGCATGGAAATCGCTCAGAAAATGTACACAAAAATTATTTATAAAACCTTAAAATTGGACGGAAAAACCAAGATTTTTACCAAATAAGATATTAAAAAAATCCAGAAATATCAACTTATTGTTGAAAAGAACCTAAATTCATAAAACATTAAAGTATTGTCAGAAAGCAACAAAATCCAGTTATAAACTTTTGAAAAGTGCAAAATTCTTTTCATGGAATGTAAAAAATTGTGAAATCCGGTCAAAAAATATGAAAATATTGTCAAAAAGCACCAAAATTAAATCAATAACTGTTAAAAAGTGTAAAATTCTTTTATAAATAATCATAAAATAAATATATTGTCACAAACATTCAAATCCGGTCTAAAATTCACGTTCACATCTTAGATTAAGCATTTTTTGACAATTGATTATCTGTCATTGGTTATTTTTTGACAGCTGCTGTGTAAGATTTGACAATTTTAGACATATTAGGTTAAACAAAATCATTTTTGACATATAACATCTTAGATCAAAAATGTTGGCAGTTGATCATCTTAGATCGTGTACTTTTTGACAGCTGGGGTGCGTTTCAATTTAGAAAGTGTAGTTTGGGCAAACTTCTTGAGAGACGAGTAAACTAATTCTACTCGAGCGCTTTTCTCCTTTATTTATTTACGAACGGATTGAACAAACATTCTCGAACGAACGTCCTCAATTATGAACGCGTTGAGGGTAAAAAAATAACGTCCGGGCGCGTTTTTCCTCTAAATCTAAACGCATCCCTGATATACATATTTTATAAAATTGTAAAAAAAAATCACAAGTGTCAAAAATATTCTTGATCGACTATTTGTATGACGTACGTTCCTAATCATAAATGTTCATGAGCTGTCATAAACCTAATAAATGTTCTTAAGCTACAAATACTATAAATGTCAAAAAATATTTCACTCATAAATATCATGACAACAATGTAAAAAATTGTTCATAAACTGTCAATACAATTTTAATCATTCATAAATAAAACGTTTCTAATCTCGCGTGAATGTCATAAACGTTAATAAATGTTCCTAAGCTACAATAAATGCAAAAAAAAACTGAACCTGTTAAAGCTGTTCGTGGCCACTCATAACATAAAACATTCTTAAATTAACTACAATGTTTCTAAGCTCACAAACGTCATAAAATGTTCTTAAACCACAAATAAATTATAAATTGTTCTTAAACTGTCTACATAGAATTTTCCCGATAATCAAAAAATACCATAAATGCTTCTGATGTGACATAAACGTCAAAATAATATTAAATTGTCAAAACAATTTGTAAAACGTTCCTGAATTGTCTTCAAATTGGCGTAAAATGTTCCTGAACTGTCAGAAATGTTTTTGCGCTATTATAAACAATATAATTCCTCATAGAAGTTATAAATATTTTACCAATCAATCAAAATATATCAAAAAATATTCTGAACTGTCAATATATAAGAAATCTACCACCAATAACTTAACATAACCTAACTTCAATTCATCATCTATCATAAACTGTCATAAAATGTTCTTGAAGTACCCACCACAAATGTTATATTAAATTATTAAAACAATTTGTAAAACATTCCTGAATTGTCCTAAGACGTTTTTAAATTGACATAAAATATTCTTGAACTGTCACAAATGTTTTTGAACGGTTATAAATGACATAATTCCTCAGCATAAAAGTTTTAAATTGTTTCCAATCTGTCATAAAATATTCTTAGGCTGTTACAAACGTGATATTTTATCTTTATTCTTCAAAATTGTACCTAAATTGTAATTGTCATAGAAGTCATCAAATATGTATTTAGAAGCAATCTAAAATGTCATAAGATAGATACGCCTCAACAAAAATTGTCTTACGATGTTCCTCAACAATCATGCATAGATGTTAGTGTCCCAAAAATGTTTTCAGAGATTAATAGCAAAATCCGACTATAAAATATCAAAATATTTTTAGAAAAACACAAACCTAGCTATAAAATGTTGAAATGTGTAAAATTCGATTTATAAAATGTCAAGAACCGTAAAATCCGGCTTTGAAAAATTAAAATATTGTTAGAAAATACCAAAAACCTAAAATAAACTATTGAAAAATGTGTAATATTTTTTTAAAATCTCAGAAATAACAAAATCCGGCTATAAAATATCAAAATAATGTCAGAAAGCACCGCAATCCAGTCATAAACTGTTAAAAAATGTATAAAAAAAAAAATAAAAGCTATAAACTATCAAAGCATTGTTAGAAGCTAAATCCGGCCATAATAATCTGTCAAAAGATGCAAAATCTTGCTACAAAGTATGAAAATATTGTCGCAAAACACCAAACATTTATCATAAATTGCAAAATTCAGCGTTAAAATTTTAAAAAATCGTCAAAAAGCACCAAAATTTGGCCATAAGCTGTAAAATTCTTTATAAAATGGTAAAAATATTAAAATCCAGCTATAAAATATAAAAAATATTGTCAAATAGAACCAAAACCTTGCATAAATTGACGAAAAAAGCCAAATTCTATTCACAGAATGTGAACGACAGCAAAATTTGCCCGCTAGGTTTTGAAATAGACGTTAAAAAGATCAAGTATGCTTGAGAGCCCTTCTGTTTGCAGGCCCATGCTTACAGAAAATCCACCTATAAAATATAAAAAATATTGTCAAATAGAATCAAAATCTGGCCGTAAATTGAAGAAATGAGCCAAATTCTATTCACAGAATGTGAACAAGAGCAAAATTTGCCCGCTAGGTTTTAAAATAGTACTGGGCCCCAGTATGCTTGTGAGCCCTTCTGCTTGCAAAGCCTTGCTTACAGATGGCTTGATTATGATACGTTTGACAGCTGTAAAATGAATTTTTTTTAGTATATTAATTAACAGTGCTACGTGTCAAATATGGCAGTTTAATCAGATTTTGAAAATTATTTATTACATTTATTAATTAAGTATAGGAAGCTATTGTACAGTGTTACTGCCCTCCACGAAAGGGAATGGCGTGACAAGGTATGTATTTATTAAATCAAGTTGATTTGACAAATGTCAAGTCATTTTATTCAATAAGTTAATTGACAGTGACATTTTACAACTAAACTGGCATAATTTTTGTTTATAATAATGTTAAAAATTGCCGCTTTAATTAATAAGACTATTAAATTAAATACAATTCCCAAATGTGACCATTGTTTATATTGTTTGACATTTATAAATTAAATCAAGTTTGTTTATAAAACTTTTGACGGCTGTCAATTGATATTGTTACAACTGTCAAATGGTGCCTAATTGTCAACCGTTTTGTTATTTTTATTCGTTATGAGACTTGGCTATAAACGTCATCTGGATCAAGTTTATTTATGAATAGGTACTGCAACTTTGACAAATGACCATTTTGTTTATTCAACATATATAAATTGGAAGATATTGTTTATGATATGTTTGACATCTGTCAAATGCCACTGCTTTATTCAATACGCCAAGTAACATGTTGCAAATGCAACAAAAACTTTAATTAAGTTAGTTTATGAAACATTTGACAGCTGTTAATTGACACAATTTGTTCTTTTGTCAATTTTTTTAAGCGTTTAAATTAGATCAAGTTTTATTAATATGTTTAACAGCTGCCAAAAGCCGTTACTACATTTGAAAGCTGTTTTGCTATTCTAGAAGTGAACCATGTTGTTAAGTATTAATCATTATAAATTGATTTTGTTTGACAACTGTTTAATATGTCAATTAACACTGTTGCAACAATCAAATGTAATGGTTCTTTCAACATTTAGAGATTTTGTTGATTATGATATTTATGAAATTTGTATATAAACAATTCCGAAGATGTTTGATTGATAATATAATGATTTGATATCTTTGACAGCTGTCAAATGATGCCGTCTTCAACAACTGCCAAATGTAGAATTTAGAAAATATTGTTTATTATAACTTTTAACATAAATTGAATCAAGGCATTAACAATGACATGTTACAACTGTTAAATGTTATGTGTTGTTAACAATTGACAATTATAAATTATTTGACAGGTATCAAGTGATACTAATCTGCACTTTAACATATTCAAGAACTGTCAGTTATATTGACATTTAATGTTTATAAATTGAATCAAAACTGTTTATAAAATGTTGGACAACGATCAAGAATGGTAATTAAACACAAATTCAGCAGTTTCTTGATTGCTGAAATTTTTGACAAGCGCACGAATTTAGAAGTCAATCGGTGCATCTAACAGTAAAAGTTTAAAACTTGTCCTAAATTATAATAAATCTTACCATATTGAGTAGTCTGCATCTTCTTTCTTCATTCCATCCAACTAATTCCTATCCTATCATCCCTCACATCCAAGGGACAATGAAATGAATAAATTATTGAAATATGTAGCCATATATTTTATATAATGTACACAGTACAATACGGTGCTAGCTAACTATTTAAACGACATTTTCCTTTGTCAGTATTGATCTACAAGCCTGACATTAATTCATGTAGACTTATTCATTTTAAACTTAATTTTAGAATTAGTATTAATAGAAAAAGGACATATTTTACAAATATTTGATATACATAGACATCAGTCGGTAATATTACAGAAAACTTTTTTGTTTGTTTCACCTCAAATACACATAAAAATATCAAATTGGCTGTTTTTATTTATCAAGCAAATCCGATACGTGGAGTATGGGTAAAATATATTTGAATCCACGATTAGAATTGCCATAATATAATGAAAAAATTTATTATAAATTGTATTTATTTATTTAGGCAAGAACTATTGCTTTTTTGTTGGAATTTATTAAATAAATAGTAAACAAAATGCTTAATTCTATTTAAACTAACTACCATCTATGTTAGCTAGTTTTTTTTAAACTTTCTTTATTTTTTTGATAATATATTAGTGTATATGGCACCTGTTTGCATTTTTTTTATATTATCTATACACAATATAAACAGAGCAAAATGCCCAAGGCTTAATGCTTTAAAATAAATTTGAAATCAAATATCGAAAGCTTTGGATTAAAAATTGATTTTGCTTTTTTATATGTACAAGTATATTTACCACACATTTACATATTTTTTTCGAATATACAATCAAATTACTAATGAAGCATTATTTTGCCGTCAATTGAAATACTGATTTTGAACAATTTAATTTAATACCATAATATCGGTAATATTTTTTTTCAAATTTATCAAAAAAAAAAAAACACATCCAAAGTACAATCTCAACTATCACACACTATTTACTCAAATTATTTACAAATCTAATTTTAAAGCTATGTTCACTAAGACAAATCACGTAAACATATTTGAACTTGATTCTTCACCAATTAATATGGTGGAGAATAAAGTATCCGTGCTAACGATTGCACCCTTGAGAAATAAAAACAAAATAATATAAACTAATAATAAATAAAAAATACATCTACTTATAACAATAAACTTAGTGCCGTAATTAATAATAATAATAATAATAATAATAAAAGGCATATAAACTTAATTTTAATAATAATGATTAAACTGTACATAGTATTAGTATATAAATTGTACATACACATTACATCCCAATTATCACTCCATGATAATTGCAACGTGTCCAAAACATAATTTTTTGAAGTTATTTTTTAAAATATCACTGACCAATGGACTTTGCATTTTTTCTTTAGGTTTTCTTAAATTCTCTAACACATGACCAAAAATAATGGTTGAATTTAAGAAATAGTTAACGAAACCTTATAGCGTAAAATGGAAAGTGTATAATGTGGTCCTTTCATTTCTTGTTCTCTTAAAACCGTATCAAAAACTAGAATGCCCTGATTCAATTAGAATTAAGTCAACTACTGATTTTTATATCATTTAAATTGCTATTTTCTTTTGGTTCAAACTTAATTTTTATATTTTATATTAATTTTAATGACTAGTTTCAATTTTATATAGATATTCATACATAGTTACCTAATAAAAGGTTCATTTTAAATTTGTGGCATAATATTAATTTCAGATTAAAAAGTGACTATAGTTTTATTGAATAATATTGTTTGCTCAAAAGTATTTAATTGAATGAATTGTTTGGGTTCACATACCAAACACATGACAAACTTTTATCATTGTTATAAATCATTTTGAGATTAATAAATATTTAGAAATTAATGGCAATCATGTCAAACATGCTTTATTTTCTTAACAGTTCAACAAGATTGCCAACATAATTTTAGATAGAGATTTTATGTAGATATATACTTTGTTTAAATATTATTGTTGTTCATTTCATGCTAACATGTCATACCAACACCATAAAGCTGACTTTACATTTGTCAATTTATTGTTCAATTTTAAGGACTTATTTAATCTGATTAATTTCAGTCAATTTATTGTTCAATTTTCAATACTGCCAACTGTATAATAACGGTTTTGAAATAATACCTTAGCCATATACAGTTATAGACACGTTTACCAGCAATTTATATGCACTTAATCTGTCAAAAATGTCAATGAATCTTGTTATAGAGCAGTTTGCATATAGCCATACATCATTTGTTTTGCATAAATATTGAATTTTGACAATTGACAATAGATACTAATAAGTGACGTTAGTCGTGGGCATAGAACGTTGTTATGTTGGCCTCACCATCCAACGAGCGACTAATTGCATACAAAGCATCTACAGAGCCATTATAAAAGTTTGGGATTATGTAACCATCTAATTTACGTGTTTGCCACTCTAGTGAAATAGTGAATTCAAACTCGGTCTGCGTAAATACAGTTGAAGTTGAACTGTCAAAACAAAGTAAAAAGTAACAGTGATTACATAATCCCAGACATTTATAAAGACCCTGTATAAGTGTATATGGTCTAAGAATAATACCCATTACCATTATAGGTTATCAGTACATAACCTTTCCTTCTGTTTTATGTATGTACTTATGAACACAAAATATAGATTATACTACACTGAATTCACATAAAACAAAATTAATATTAATTAAGTTAAGCAGAGGTTAGGTTATTTAACAATACTAACTTTGTAAGTGTTTCAAATATATTCATGTGTAAGGTAAAGTTAAGTTGGCACTATTCAACATAAGGATTTTGTATTTTAATTCGGATTCGCTCCGCCGATTTACTTGTCGGACCCGAGTTTCGTCTCAATCGGATCACGGTCCGACGTCCACCTAAATCACCCGGTTGGCCATGTACTTTTCCCACTACTCTTAACTACAAAAAACGTTGATCGGAAATTAAAAAATCAAAAAGTTCAATAAAGTGAGGTTAGGTTTGTTTCATTAGTCTACCCCGCTTTTGCTGCAACTTCGATTTGAATAAAAACCGGTATATTCACCTTTCAGTAAAGTGCTTATTAGCGTTACTAATAAGATTGCCATGCGTAAACAAACGTATATTCACTTTGACCCGCTAGTAAAGATTTAACATTGAACTAGTACATAACCTCAAATGGTTTTGTTTTGAAACAAATAAGACCATACACAAATTATAACAAACATAAGTGCCACAAGAAATAAAAAAATCTTTGACTTTTTGTGCACTTCTGAATCTGCTATATTCGTGTCAAAGAAAACCGTTATGTTCTTCTCCTTAAATCCTTACTTGTAGGCCAATGTTATCTGTCCCAAAAACACTTTAATGGAAAGGCTGCCACTACTGACAGATAAATATGTCTTTCGCTATCATACAAGACACACTGACAAGTTTTGTAGAATGTGCTTGACTCTTGGCCGCTGTGATCGTTAGATTGAGTTTGAATAAATTATTAATTTATTTCATAGGCAATCTAGTCAGTAACGCTATTGAGCACGTTACTGAATCGTGAATTTACCGGACAATTCTTCTTTTCTAATGCCTTTTCTAGAATAAGTGTTTATGCGCTAGTGTCCATCAGTTTTCTGGTGGTACAGCGTTTCTGTTTATCTTGATCAAATTGAGATTTACCATCCGCTAAATACCGGCAACGAGTGCCAAAAAAGCAAACATTTACTGGGAGAAAACAGCGAGTTGGTGCAAAACCTCTTCAACTAGCGGTTGCAGCGTTTGTCTTTTCCGAGCAGGTTTAGATTTAGGTTAGCAAACCGAAATGATGATGATGTGTAAAGATTGCCAGCTCGTTCCGAGCGCAGCTTGATTGGGGTGCTGATAACGACCTTAACTTCATAATTTTGAAGTTTGGAAACTTCGAATAAAAAAATTAAAAGCTTGCTAGCAAAAAATCAAGTAAAACGCAACGATCCGTTTGAAGCTCCCACTGTGAGCAGAGAGAAAAGACGCAAAAAGACGCTCTCACACCGAGTGCATCAGAAGCTAGTTACGGCAACTGTAACTTTTTCGGCATAGATCAAAAATTGGCAATCGGGCTGTAAAAATCTCCGTATTTTTTCAACTTTGTCCACCGTCACATCGAAAAGTTCCTCGGGCAAAAAAAAATGCGCCCGAGTTTCAGAACTCTTGAAAAAGTCTGAAAATACTCCAAAAATCCGCCCCTGATGCCGTACATAAGAGACGATGTGCGGATGTCGAATTGGGACCTACTTCCCATACACTTCATCGGGCACACCAAGCCACAGAGAAGACATGTGTATGTGTGGATGCCTATATAGCATTTGGAAAGAAAGCTACACTCATCACATTGTTGGGGACTCCCATCCAACTCGGGAACGTTTTTTGTCAATTCCTCCACGTTTCGGGTCGTTTTTGGTACTCCGCATATTTTTCCAAAATCTGCAGGAGCGGTTCCAAAAATGTTTGCTGTAACTTTTGAATTCTGGTCACAAAGAATTTGATTTTAAGAAACGATCAATTTTTTAACAAATTTTGCGGGATATCTTCCGGGAATCGTTCTTTCGGTTTCGTTTCGCCTTCCTTGTCAAACCTGAATTTTATTTCAATCTAGCTACCACCTACCGATCGTAAGTTGTTCACCAAAATCAGTTAGTTTTTTTTTGGGGATTGGATAGAGCTACCTGTGCTTTTTATAAATTATTAACCCAGAGTATACAAAAATTAGGAAGGAAATATTATTCGGTCTAACCTCAAAATCAAAAATTGCACCACCCCTTTCCCTTTTTGTAGATTAAAGTTATTAAAGTTTTAGAAAAGCCTACTCCTTCCTTGATTTTGAAGATAGAGCTTACAGCGCCGCGGTTTTAGGACTAGAGACGGGCGCGGGTTGTCTATTACCACTTTTTTTATTTCAGATTGTAGCGGTTTCCTTCCGTGGCCAAAGTCCCCCCCCCCTCGTTGGTTTATGAATAAATTCGGCGTGATCGGGTTATTTTAGAGTATTTTCAATCGTGTATAAAAGTAATGTGACATCTTGCACTTTTTTTAATTTTAAATTTTACACCTAACTTCACTTAACTGTTGGGTTGCTTTGTTGTCAAACAATGAGCGCGTTTAGAAAGCACAATACAAGCAAGCTTCACTAAACAACAACCTAAAATGTTACCGCTGTCAAGGTCCTTATACCTTATTCAAACGGATTTTAATCATCATAATTTGAAATAAATTCCGTTAAACATAAGATTAAGCTATGATTGAAATACCAGCCCTAAATGTATGAGTAAATTGACAGTTATTTGCTAACAAACAATGACCTAGCAGTAGCATGAAGTTAGCAGTGATGAGTCATCCTGAATGCAGCCATTGTCAAAATGACCAAAACGTCAAGATGTTCTAGGTTAGGTTAACTATGCAACCGTCAATATAATCTTAGAACCACCAAAAATCAATCTTCAGGCATTTTGCCGTGAGATACCGTTGATGTTGATGGTAACAAATAGTTTCAAACAGTTGCGTTGCAGCGACTTACCGGTTGTAAGCAATTTAATTTGTTTTGTTTGTCAAATTCGAATATGATAACCTATAATTAGATAAATTGTCTAGAATGATGATGAAAATTAATGATAATCATAAGAAAATTAATGACAGATGTGATCAACCAAAAATAGAGAGAAATATAACCACTATTTGATAGTATGTACGGTTTTTCACGGCAAAATGCCTTTAGATTGTTTATAAGAGTGTTCTAATTTATGATGAATTTAGAATAAATTGATAAATGATAATTATGTTTTACAAGTACAAACAGGGTCTATGGAGTATAAGTATATATATGCTCCACAAACTTTGAAACAAATAAATCAGTTTCATGAAACCAGAATTAATCCGAAATTTGAATGACTATTAGTATGAGGATAAGACTACGTTAAAAAACGACTTTGCTAGACATCTGAATGTTTTAGAAGTTTTGCGGCACTTAAACAAGTTTATTTACTAAGAAGTCCTGACCCCTTTCAATAATTTACGCATGCGCTAAATTTATGAACGTGTCCTAACAAGTTTATTATAATATTTTAAATACAATGAAAGAGCTATTCTCTATGCATATTGCTAGAAGTAAGCAAGATAAATATTGCTAACCAACAATATGAACTTTATTTTATCAAATCTTGCTAGCTAGCAACATGAACTGTCATTTTAACAAATCTTGATTTCTGTCAATATGAACTGTCATTTTAAAGAAATATATATTATTTTATCTAAAAAAATTTCAGATTTGCCACTTTTCCTGATGTAATATCTGTTTATATTATTACAAACAAGATTTTTTAAAACGACAGTTTATCTTGTTGGCAAGCAAGAATTACTAAAATGATAGTTCATATTGTTAGTTAGCAATTATATCTTGCTTACTTCTTCTAGCAATGTTCATAAAGAATAGCCCCGATTTTTACATAGATTATTGTACATTAAACACACTCTGCGCCCACCCTTTATTAGAGTTGTATGAGTCTAGTTATATTCTCAATTTCAATTTTTAAAACTTTCATGTAATCACCAAAAATTAATTTAAATGCCATATCAACACTTTAATTCGCAAAACAACAAACTTTTCAGTTTCCAACCTAATTTGCCCTATTCTGTATGCATATTGCTAGCTAACAATATCGTTATCAAGCAAGGTTGCTTAGCAATTTAGTAAAAAACGTAATAAATACACAACATTGCTTAGCAACCTTCCTCGATAACAATATTGTTATTCAAACTATTTGAGGTTATGTTTATAATAAAATACATTTTATGCTTTAGTAAGCTATTTTTGTATGTTTATAGCAGCAAAATAACACCACTCCTGTGTAAATTCAACAAACTGATAATGGCCTAACAGCCAAACAACAACCGATCTTAGAACAAAAAAGCATAAAAAATATAATCTCAAATAATTTGTGTGCAAAAATCAGATAAAAAACTCAACATTAACAAATATTGATTTGAAATGGTACAGGCTATCTGCATTCCTGCAATTTACTAACAGAAAAAGTAGTTTTTAATTAATATTGAAAATATACATGTTAGTTAGTCGTAAATTAATCAATATATAATTTATTTATAAACCTTCTTTAGGTAATGTATTAATATCCAAATTAATAAAATATGATATTTTGATTCATATTTTGATCAGCTTGCTACATTTAATTTAAATTAGAAAAATCGTATCACAGTTTTGTTGTAAATTTATAATAACAATTGTATTGTATATGAAGACTTATTGGCAACAAAAATTATTATCATAAAAAATTAAGTGTCATTGTTCTGAACCAATACAGAGTTCTAGTATTTTTTTGTAAATGCTTATATCATGCATAAATAATTTTTACTAAACAATGTGATTTTGAGAACCAGTTTGACTACAAATTATTTGATTAAAGCTACATACATTTTTGGTATTAGAATCTAAATTGCTCGTCTTCACTTGCAAATATGATGGTTTAAACTCAGCCACCCTCTGATTGGCTTATAAATTGCTAACTACAAATTGAAATCTTTATTAGCCGTTTTTCATTTGACAAAATAGTCGCACTTGGTGGCACTAATTTAATAAGTGTGACTAATAACTTGTTCCACTTGTCAAACGCGTCTTACATTTCTTAATGTGTTTTCAAAGTAGAAAACAAATATTTTTCAATTCAAACACATCGAAAATAGTCGTACTCAACCTCTAATGCATAAAGCGCTCAAATGGAAAACACCTATTGGCAGACTTCATTTTTATATCCTGTACTTTAATAAGCAACATATTTAGTAGGTATTGGCGATAGCAGCGCTAACTAGCGGCAGATTTGTAAACATGTCTATGTGTTCACATTTTGCTACATTCATATCTGCACAGTATTCATATCAATTTTATTGACATATGAATGACGCACGTATATGTACACATAAAATGGTTATCAATCCAGCCGCAGTGGCGCTAACAAGTCAAATCCCAATATGATTCAATAAGGAATCAATAATAATTCATCACATTTGACAATACATCACACAATCATTCAGATTTGATTTTTTGGTTTGCATTGTTATGCTACTATATGAATAGGGTAGCAACAGTGATGCGAACTGCATGACAGAGTATCAGCTCTTAATAGAGCTCCACTAGCATTTGCTATATTTCGTTTTTATGTTCAAATTATCATATACAATGTACATTTTGTGCAACTACTTGACTCAAACTGTTTTAGTCACAATGACATTTATTTTTCGTTTCAAACAATTTGCTTCAAATTTTAGTGCAAAGATCAGTTTGAATTCGTTAAATATAAAATAAATATTTGCAGCAGACTTAGGTTAAGTTAATGGAAGCATTTTGTAATAAATATAGCTTCATAAATAAAACCCCCAGCCCCCCCCACAAGCCATATCTGAAGTGAAGAAGGGGTTTTGGGGTATTACTGAATCAAAAAGTTTAACAAACATTGATCATGCATGTTTACTGACATTAAAATTGTTACTAGTATAACAGTAATAACTCCAGACTTCTTCTAGAAATGTCAATTTTAATTAATTCAAGTTATACTTGAAAATTGAA
Organism: Tachinus rufipes; assembly: GCA_963932245.1. NCBI lineage: Eukaryota > Metazoa > Arthropoda > Insecta > Coleoptera > Staphylinidae > Tachinus > Tachinus rufipes. The sequence continues at coordinate 107,674,822 of OZ010743.1, forward strand.
ACATTCATGTTTAAAAAGTAAAAACTGTCACAAATTGTTTTATTGGTTTTGTCAATTAGAGACGATACAATTTTAGTCAAGCAGTTACTCTTGCTCTTGTTAAACTTATCCATAAACACTCTGTATATGCAATAATGACACACCACAAAATTTTTATTGTTAAGTTCTTTACAATATTTCAGGCCTTTCTGAACATTTATATTTCACCATTATTATCAGAAATTAATAGTCCCACATCACACCCATCTGTTGTTTTCGATCTTAATGCCAAGCATGATTAGCTCAAAGATTTGAATTTATTAATCAAATTGTTACTAGAAATGTATTGATCCAATAAGTGCCACAAAATTGAATAATTCATTTTAAAGTTTTCAGTAATAAAAGCTGTCTTTTAACAAAAACCTAATTCTGACATGTAAGATTATTCAGCGGTTATTAAAATTGTCTTAAATTGATATCATTTTCAAATTACTTGATTTACTAATTAATTTGCATTCGATTTTAATATCAACAAAGTTTAAATATAAAAATAATTTAAAACTGCTGCTTTCAGTTAGAAATAATTATTATTTTTCATTATAAGACCAGTTTCGGCTTAATTGTTTTGTACACAACAACACTTGTGTAATATATTAACTGATGATAACAACTAAAACAAAGTTATTTTCACAATTTATAAACCAAATAATTTAATAATTGTAGCATTATACCTGACTTTTCAAGCAAACAACAAACTTAGCTGCCATTTCATGGATTTACTTTTACATTCTCTCAAGACCATACTTGAATGCTTCAAAAATATGTTCTATTTGCTCCATTTACTATTTCTAAATGCTTACCAAACGCTGCATTTATCATATATTACTGTAATTAATATAATTAAGCTGTCTTTTTACATTTCTCAATATATTGTTCAATTTTAATGACTTAAAATCACAATCAGTTTAAATTATCACTTTATATCTGTAATTTATTGACTAATTTCTAGTCAGATTAAAATATCAGTTTAGATTTAGATTCAATTTATTGACAGTTTAGTATTTTTTAAAGATTTTTGATTATAACCTAAAAAATAATTTGTAAATATTGATATTTATTATACTATTTAAAGTATTTAATTCAAAAACAAAGTAAGAGTCATTTATAAGTCAACTTTTAAGTATTAAAATAGAATTGCACCTTATAGCAAGTGCCATATATTCATAAACATCAACAATTGGCAGTATTGAATATTAAACAATAAATTGATGTTGTCCGAATGTTCTATAATATAATAATCTTGAAAACTAGATAGAATTTTAAAAAGTCTGTAAAATGCACAAATTATCAATTTGATTGTAGATTGAAATTTTAAGAACATGTTTTAGTTTTTCTTTATAACTCATAAAATGTGAGAAATAGCATTTATAATATAACCCAACTATTTTGTCAATTATACAGAAAAACTTAAAATGTTCTTAAAATTTCAATATACATCAATTGATGATCATTTGTGCATTTTACAGACTTTTAAAGTTTTATCTATTTTATATATAAATCCGCAATAAATTGTCATAAAATTGATGTAAATTAATCAAATAAATTATAAAAATGGAACAATAAAATTGACAAATATAAATTTATCTTTAGACATAAATTGGCAAAGTTGCAATCAGTAATTTATAGAACTCTGTGAATGTCAAATCTAAAGAATTGCAAATAATTCATCATCACTTTTGCTCTTGTAATTTAGAGATGTACTACAACAGCTTGATTACATTTTGGATTAAATTTATTTAAACAAAATATGTACAATTTTAAAGACTAATTTCAAACAATGTCAGAAAAAGGTTTTTGTTCTTAAACGGTTTTTCAATTTGATTAGTCTAAAGTAATACAAACTATAAAAAGTCAGAATAAACCAAAATATTTGACAATTCTTCTCAACTGTCTTCTATACATAAATAATTTATAAGTGGAATGAATTTGTTTCTTCAACGATAATTTAAAAGAAATAAATATGTTTAGATGAGTAATGAATGAGATTCTTAGGAAATTAATAAAGTACTTTAGTACGTGTGTTAAACACAGAAAAAAAAACTGTCACCATAATTCTTGAAAATTAATACAATAATTATGATGTACAGTTATAAACGTCTCTCTTTTTCTATAATCAAATTAACAAGAAAATAATAATAAATATATAAAGAAAAAACAGTAAATATAAAAAAAGAGGCCATACCATATAATATGATAAATACAACAGTAGTAATTTTTCTACGCTCATCCACAAGACGTCACACAACATTAAAAACAACGTTATTTCGGAAAATAATAATGAAACCCCGATACGCCATCAACTGGAAGCCTGCGTTGATTGTCTATTATATATAATCATTATATCTAAATGGTGTGTACGCAAATCAGTCGTGTGTGTATATTGCTAAGCGATACGAAGAAAATTAATTTAAAAACAACAAACGGAATATGTTGTTGTGCATGTCGACACGAAACTCGGTATTGTCACTTCACAAGAAAATATCGTGTATTATATATATAAAAAGCACTCAAAGAATATCGCAAAATACAATGTTTGCTTTTTGCACACGCACAATTATATACTTTTCGTTACTTTTTTTTCGCTAAGTGAACACTTTGTTTAAAAACTTACACTGTCTGTTTTAAATTAATTAATTTATTATAAAATTGGTTTGATACTAATTCACCATGAGCGTGTGAGATTCCATAGGTGCTGCAGAATCATATAAAGTGTCTGTGTCTTGCGTCGGTTCTCCTTGTAATTGACACTGATTTGTTAATGTTCCTGCACCACAATCACAGAAAAATCTAAAAAATAAAAACATATGTTAGAGGTCATTATACATATTTAAGAACTATACTTCACACACATTAGGTCTGTTCCAACACACAATCAGAATGATTGTCAAGATTGCATAAATAAGAACAACTTTATTTATCTGAATGAATCGAGATCTGTTCTGATTATGTATTTTGACAGACCATAGTAAATTCAGACAATGATTAGTGCCTCTAATTGATCAAACAGACACGTTAAATAAGTTATCAAAAAATCCGGCTTAAAATATTAAAATCCCATTAAAATATTGAAAAACTGTACCAAAAGACTGCCATAAACAGTTGAAACGTGACAAAAAAATTATCAAAAAGCATAAAAATTTAGTTTTAAACTGTTAAAAACACAAATTTCTATTCATAAAAAGTCAAAAATTACAAAATCCGACCAAAAACGGTTTAGAATTGAAAAATTTTATACATAAAATGTCAAAAATAGCAAAATCCGGTCTTTGAACTTGAAAATATTGTTAGCAGTACCAAAATTCAGTCATAAACTGTTAATAAATTCGTAAAACCTCCTAACTACCAAAATCTGACCATAAAATATCATAGTGCTAGTGCAAAACTATAAAATGTCAAAAATAATAAAATCTAATTATAAAATATTAATCAAAACCCAGCCAAAACAGTTGAAAAGTGTAAAATCCTACTATATAAAGTAAAAAATAGAAAAATCCAACATTGAAACTTCAAAATAATGTCAGAAAGCACAAAAATCTGACCTAAACTGTTGAAAAATGTAAAAAAAATCATGAAATCCTAAAACAGCAAAATTCGGCAATGAAACATCAAAATAAACTGAGGTGGAATAAAGAATTATATAATTGATGATGAGAATAATTGCGAGTAATAGTGTATTACGCAATTTGTAATTAGAAATCTACACAATTTTGAGTATCTAAAAAAATAGTGAATTATTGAAGCCTTTTTAAGGTTGGTAATACCTGGTATAAGAAATATCATTAGGTCAGAAAAGCCTTTAGATGTGCAATAGTAGATAAAGTTCTGGGGTTCCATGTATAAAACAAAAATATAGATGCTGGCAGAGGTTTTCTGTCAAGTGTTTCCAATACAGAGTCCCATCATATCATAAAAAAAAGCTGCTGGCATATATAAGTGTTTTTAAACCTTCACCAATCTTGACAAAAATGACTTTATAGACTAATAGCCGTATTCTGAACATTTTTTACAGCAATGTTAATTAACATTTTGAACATTGCTAGGTAATATTTAAAAAAACTCGATACCTGATTGGTTAAAAAGTGATTTTTACAGCGATGTTACCTAACATCGACGTTGAAATATGGTCAGAATAGGCCCATAATTTTGATAACAGAAAGAAAAATCTGACACTTGAAACAAAATTCCATCATTAATTTCCTAATAAAAGAAAATGATCAACTTTGAGAGATTATAAAAAGAGTTGTAGACAAAAACCCACTAAACAAAACTATTATTACACCCTTTCAAATAGGACTATGCAAAATCCTTTAACTTAAAGCCCCGGGTCAGTTATAACAAACATAAAACATTTGTTTTCCAACTTTTACAAACCGTCACTGGTTTATTTGTACAGATGTTTAAAAAGTTTACTAAAAATTAATTCGTGGACAAAAGATGAAAAGTGTTGTACATGCTTGGGTTAACCAGTGGCCCACTTTTCAATAGTACATTTCTTACGCCCCTGTTTTGAAACGTCCACAACAATTGTGTTATCTTGAAAGCACATTGTCATTTTTTTAATTAAACCAAAACTTTAACTTTGAAAAAAAAAAAAATTGAATATTTTGATACTAAAAAATAAAAAACGAGTTACTTTGACTAGCAATTTCTTTTTGTCAAAAATACTAAAGTTGTCTTAAGGACTCCAAAAAAATTAACTTTTTACAAAAAAAAAATTAAAACCCAACTAATGACAATCGAAGAAACCTATATTTGGACTTGCGGTGGTGAAGAAGGTAGAATTCAAAGTTGAATTGCTACGACCCTTGTGATCACAATGAATGAATTAAAAATGGTCAAAAAAAATCAAAGACGACCAGATGCAGGAGATGATGAAAGCAATGGCTTCCAAATTCAAACTCCAAACCCCCACCGCCACCGCTCCCAATCCTACCCATATCATCAACGAGGATATATAAGGAAACCATAAGAGCCCAGCCAGCAAACATTCCCGCTCAGAAGACAATGGCAACTCCATCATTCACCACCAGGTGCAAAGAATGCAATCGATGCGGCCATTCATCCCCTTCAGTGACTTCCACCAACCTCCAGCAATTAATCCTGTCGAGCCTTCAGGCCAAAGAGCACAAGAGCCATCCGCCCCCGCAAACAAAAAAAGAAAGAAATTTACCGAGGTCAGGTTCAAGCCCGCGGCTATAAACCTAGACTACGCCGGTGAGACAACAACCCTGTCCAACCCCTACAGGATCCCGCTTCTGCCTTCCGTTCACCGACATTTGTTCTAAGCGGCAACACCTTTTTCCCGACTACTACAAATACTTTAAGGATAATGAAATATCCATCATTTCGACTTTCGTCAAGCATTGGAAGAGATGGGCTTCAAACCATCCAATGTACATCGTCTGGGAAGCAATCGCAAAGCAAGGAAATCATGGATCTCACCAAAATCCTAAATCAAACGGTCAAAGTAAAACCGAAAAAAAAAGAGGCGGCGGCATTGTCAAAAATGCCAACTCTAAGGCATGCGCAAAGGGCATGTACCCTCTCTAAATGACATTCAATAAAATTAAGACCAACCAAGCCATTAACAAGAAAGGCGCCACATCTGCTTCGGCTCAATCTCCCCAAAGCTCATGTTCTCGCAAACCTGCAGCTGCGGATAGAGCAAATAAATCGTAACATTCTATCGCCTCCAGCACAAAAAACGACAAACACTAAAATAGATGATCTTCACGCTGAGTTCAATGATTTTTATCGGATAATCATGTCCTCAATATAGAAAACAATGGATAATAGACCAGAAGTATTACTAAAAGTATTCTTCTGATTCCAGACAAAATAAGCAAAGTAAAAGGTTTTCTTCAACCAACCACAAGCCGACGTCATGCTAGTGTGCAAGTCAAACCACAGACATGCGCGTTTAAATATTTGGGAACGTGGAGGGAGATCTGGGGCGTAGAACAGTGATCTTCGTAAGAAGATCGCTAGACCATTCCTAGGTCGATACTCCTGAAACTCTCAAGCTGGAATCAAATTGCGGCTGTCGCAAAGGTGCTGAGGCTTACCAGGGCCTTGCAGTGATGCAAGAACCACAACTGGTAGTGGACCATTACTTAACTGATACCGCGAGGATCGAGAGCCCCCAGGATAAAACCCGGCCAAGGTTGGCTAGACGTGTTAGTGCGTCGGCGAGTGAGCTGCGTACCAACAGTTCGTGTACCAAAACGCATTCTGGTAGAGTATGAATAGTAACTCGCTCCCACCTGTGAGGCTAGAGAGACTTGCATCTCAAAAGCCATACAGGTTGCAAGGCTAACACTTAGCGCGCTAATGTGGGCGTATCCCAATCCCAGCCCATGGTGGCAGTGTTTCTTGGGCCCGGAAGAGCAGGTGTTGCACTATAAATGCAGTTTCCGTTGTCGTTGTTGTTGCAAAGATGCGAGGCCTTCAAGCTGGCATATGGGTACATCAACCCAGCTAACCCTATCAAAACGGCGAATTCCGGTACGGTTTTCTCGACCCCCCCCCCTCCATACCATTATAGCTGAAAATGCATGGAATAGTGTCACAACCAACGTCAAAAGTCGAGCTTTGCAAGACTATGTTGAGTTAAAGAGCAAGAGTTCTAGGTCCAGACAAACCCACTTATTACAGCTTTGCTGGTTACCGAGGGGACGTCCTTGAAGCAATACTCAAAGAGATCAACTCGCAAATCGAGATTACGGCAATCAATTACTAGAATTCTACGGAAGAGAATCAAATGAGGAGATTAGACTCTTTCTTCTCAAGATACCTGGAAGAGAGCATAGGCAAACTAACCCCAGTAAGAAAGGTTGCGGACATCGAAGGAACCGTCGAACATAGCCACAGAAAAAGCTTATAAAATCCATCAGGTTCACGCCGCAGATTCACAGAAGAAATACCGCCAAAGTGTCACCCTTCCAGTCATTTATGGCAAGAATAAGCTACAATCGAGGAAAAGATCAAAGCATTTGCATTTGACAGCCTCGAACACTAATGCTCCCAATCTATGACATGGAACACAGAACTAGAGCACATTAAAAGATTCCAGAAAAGTCAACAATTTCTAGGAAGACACACACTGACAACAACAACGCTAACCTTCTCAAATCAGAGAAATTATAGCTCTGAAATCCTTCTCGCACAAAGCAATAATAGCTCTCACCAATATTGCTAATGTGATCTTATGTACAGAGCACATCACAAAACCTGGAAAAGACCAAAAGTTTCCCCAAAACTACCAGACTGTCAGTCTTCTATGTACCCTAAGTATGGTCATAGAAAAAGTAATCTTAGAATAATTCAAGAACACGCAAAAGTAAATTCTCTTCCACCCACCCATCAACATGAGTTTCGTCGTTCATCAGTTAAACTGTGAGACGGATCACATTATCGAAAGTTTCAGACTGAAAAAACCACTTTGGTTGTCTTTTTTGACAAGGTCTGGCACAAAGGTCTACTACTAAATGAACAGTTTTAGTAGTAGACCTTTATGCTCAAACTTCCTCTACGTCCTAAAAAGCTCACAGCTACATATCTAAAATGCAGAACTCTGGCAGTTAAACTTTTAAACAAAGTTTCTACCTCACGGCAAGTACCTCAAGACTCGTATTCTTTGGCCAATGCTGTTTAACCTATATGTAGCCGACATACCTTCAAGCTGGTTAAATGTAAAGAGACGCACCACAACTCACAAGAAGATTCTTCTCGATAAAGTTCCTATTACGTAGTCCGATTCTGCCAAGTATCTGGAAATCACCTTCAATAAAAGATTTACATACAAACTGCAGGTACAGTCCATCTTAGATAAAGCCAAATTGTTAAAAAAACCTGCTAGTTCCAATGCTCCAGAACAAAATCCGGATGTACCCTACCATCATCAGACTCCAAACCACATTTGCATCCCCAGTCTGAGCAATGGTTGCAAACACCCACCTCAATCGTCTCAAGGCCAAGTCTAACCTTACATTGGATTATCGAAGCCCCATGGTACGTCAGAAACAAAGAAATTCGTACGAACCTAGGCATCCTTGCGCTGCGGTAACATATCGAGACCTTGGCCGAAAAACAGTTTTGCAAATCTCGCGGTCCACTCAAACTCTGATCTGCCAGACTTGCTGAGCCAGACAAGGAAGAATTCTTCTATAGAAGACCAGTTAGTTTCTGATTAGTTTCAAATTTAATCATTAAAATTCATTACCACAAATAAGCAAATTCACTATTTTGAGGTTAAAAACAAATCCTAAATCAGATACTGCCGGTAATTTGTCGTCAGTTGGTTTACAATAGCATTCATCATTCTAAAGCACATATTAATATAAACTTTTCTTCTTAATTGTACCCAAATAACAGGTTCCTAAAAGATTTTGTGGAATTTTGAAACACCCTGTATATTATATATTTTAAAAAATCTGTTATACTCCAATAGACAGACGCAATAACACATTCTTTTATAAAAATCTCTCCCTTAAAAGTAAAAACAAAAACGAGTAAATCGAATTTCCACGCGTTTCTGTAATTCGCACCAAATTTGGGTGAAAATAATAGAATCAGATAGCACTATAACAAAACATTTTAAAAATTGAACAACTACAAACATCTCATAGAATTTTAAACTGAGCTTCTTGCTTACGCTGCCAATTTGATTATAAATCACTAATTTAACATAGAATAAGAAATTTTACTAACCTGTCGTGTCTGATAAACTCGACATCATGTCCGGCATGGCAAGTCTTGATGCAATTAACACAAATGGCATTTCGATCCGTCGTATTACAGGTTTGACATCTATAAAAATCGTGCATTGGGAAAGAAGTATAACTACTAATTTTATATAAGCACTGTCCATTGGCAACCGCTTTCTCCACTGCATCTTGATTATTAAATATCTTATTCCCCCTCACAATCGGCTGAACACCGCTAGCCAAACACAATCCCCCGAAACGATTATTAAATATTTGATTAAACTCCAACGTCGCCGTTGCATTATTCGTAATCTCCACACCGGCAGCTAATCCATCAAAAATACGATTCCGCCTTAATATTGGATGACTCTGCGTACTGATTAAAACACCAGCTTGAGCATTCCTAAAAATATCATTTTCTTCTAATATTCCTTTGCCGCCATTGAAAATACAAATTCCACCATCGCGGCCGTCGAAAATTTTGTTCCGTTTTAATGTTGGATTTGAATCAGTTTTGATCCACACACCTGCCATGGCATTATCGAATATTTCGTTCTGTTCTAGCAAACCTAATCCACCATTATAAACTAATACACCACCATTTTGTCCGCCCCAAATTTTGTTCCCCCTAATCACGGGATTGCTACCAGTTCGTATTTGAACACCTGAATAAAGATGATTGAAAATGTCATTGTCTTCTAATTTGCCGTGTCCATTATCATAGAAATAAACACCGACTTGTTTCCCCGAATGTATCCTATTTCTGCGCAACACTGGTGTGCTCCCCGTCGTAATCCATACACCGGCTAATGTATTAGCGTACACTTCATTCTCTTCAATCAAACCTTGTCCTTTCTCATGCACATAAATACCACCGTGTTGGCCATGATGAATTTTATTATGTCTTACTATTGGATCACTATTAGTCCGGATTTGTATGCCAGCTAAGGCATTACCGTAAATGTTATTGTGTTCGATCAATCCACGACCTTCACCAAATATGTACACACCACCTTGATGACCATTGTAAATTTCATTGCGTCTTATAGTTGGGTTGCTATTCGATGTTATCCAAACGCCGGCGAAATTGTTGGAGTGGATCTTGTTGTCTATGAATTGTCCAAGGCCATTTTCGTGAACGTATATGCCTCCCGTTTGTCCATGGTGGATTTCACAATGTACTACTGTTGGATTTGCACCAGCCTTTACTTCAAAACCCGCTATTCGATTATTGTGGATGTCATTTGCCTCAAAGTAGCCCTATAAAAGAAATAATGTTTAATAATGCCTTTCTACCTTTACAGTTATTCAAATTTAAAATTGTTAACGCCATGGTGGCTGGTAACTATTCTACGTGGATCAAAGGGTGGGTACAGGCAGGCGGGAGCAGATCCTGCAATGAGTGCGTTCAAGATGGTGGAAGCGCACGCTCTTGATCGAGAGCGCTCGCTTTTGATTGGTTCCGCTTTGCAAATAGGCATCTCCATAGATTACATTTTATTGTTTATTTCCAGTATTTTGCAAAGCGGAACGAATCAAAAGTGAGCGCTCTTAGTTTCTTGTACACACCCATTTGTAGCAGTTTGCTCCCGAACGATTTTTTTATACTATTGCCAAACTTTGTAAATTATCACTACAAAATCCCTAAAATTGCCGTTTAGTTGCCTATAATTAATCATTTATTAAAAAAACTTAAATATAATCTTAGTTAATTATATCATCGACATAAAAACAATAAAGATTTTAATATAAGCATGTTATGTTTGCTACCAAACAAGCGTAAAATACACGTTCTTTTGGTAATGTGACATCATATCAATGTTCATTTATGCTGGCAATAGACGTTTTTTAGTGTTTTTTTTTTGGTAACTATTGTTATGACGTCACGTCAACTATTGCGGTATGGTAAATTCAAAAAAATATGGCGGGAAATGAATGTCTGTCTAGTTTGGACCCTTAAAACTTGTTTGTTTACATTTTTTTAATAAAACGTCAAGTAAAAATATTCAATTTTTAATTGTTATTTTCATTAATAAATAAACCAATTTGAACAAAGTAAAAAATATATTTTTAGAACCACCACATTATAGGATAGACGGCAAAGTTGAAATTGCTCTTACGTCAAACTCGGGGCGCCACAAATGCCACAGCCGAAACCGTCAAGTTAATTTGTTAGAGATTGACAATTAGAAAGAGACGCAAGAATACAAATCAATCCAACCGTGCTCTGAAGCACGCATCGGCTTAGTTACCCCACTGTGATAAATTTAATTTACTTTGATATCTCTGGTGCGTCTAACTAGAACGATTCGATAATGCGTAATGTTACGAACATCATTTCCCGCCATATTATTTGAATTTACCGAACCAAAATTTTGCGTATAATAGTAGACGTGACGTCATGCACTTAACCTAAAAGCCTGGTTACACACTGCGAGTTAGCATCCAAGCTAGCCTAGCTGTACTGCGGCAACTGACTAGGTCACACTGTGTAACCAGGCCTTAAGTGTTTCCCCATTAGTGTTTCAAAAAGTTGTTTGGAAGCGAACGACGCTGTAAAGACAAAAAAATGAGAACAGTGTAAACGGGAAGTCCGAAAGACCAGGTGGTTTCGGGTTTTTCAAAAATATCGCCTGCACGTTGTTTTTCTTTCCGACGCACCGTTTCCTAAATATCGACGTTATTCCAGCTGATCGGAACCTTGAAAGACGGCAGAACCCGCATCCGGGCTACAATTCGACGGTTGGAAAACTAAAAGACAAATGACATTTTTAGTATAAAGAAAGATCCAAATTTTGGATAACTGGCACTCAGGAGGATGTGTGCTGCGATTTTCGACGTCAGCTTCGCCGAGGCAGCCCCCTGAGATTAAACATTCAAAAGCCTCATTTCAATCCCTAAAGGGCGTCATTATCCAGAAAATGGGATCGCCGGTTTTAAAAGCCATAACTTTTTTGTTCGTAAAGATTTCGGAACCGCCGCCTCTCGGGGCTTCTTTCTACGCCCCGCACAAAGACGTCTGCGACCGTAACTATTTCATAGCCATACGTTACTCTTCGAGAGGCTCAATCGGCGCTTTTTACCCTTTCCGGATCGGTACGCTGCGTTATCAAAAATGTTGACGGTCAAAGACAAAAATACTGTTTTTGCAAAGTTGAGAAACGGTAACCAACCCCGCAATCACTGACAATAGAATGACGCAAAAATTACTTTTCGGAAGAGGAAAGACACACACTAGCATAAAGCAATATTTGAGTTCGTCCTTCGATTACAAAGGGCCGCGCCGCAATGAAGGCCATATTATCGAGCGCGGTCTCAATCTTTTGATTAACCCTCATGAAATTTTTATAACTCGCTCCCCCCTTAACCTGCGGGAATAGAATAGAATTCGGGATTTTTGCCCCCCACCCTTTCTACGAGCACTCACTACAACTCGCTATATGAGTACCTAGGCTCCATGTTGTTGATACTACGAGTCGGTCAAGCATTGGGATGGGTATGCTATTGATGGCCAATATTCGCCTCAGTGAGCTAGGGTCCTCGGCCCGCAATAGATTTGATATAAAAACAAGTTGCAAGAGGCTTTAAATCGGCCAAGCGCGCCGGCTACTTTTTTTCAGGACTCGACCAGGACAAACAAACAAACAAAAAATCTTTCCATATATTTCAATCCTTACAATACAATAAGTAATTTTTTATATTAATAATTGCATAGCATACAGGAATATACACGAGTAGGTACGAAATGTCCACATAAAATAAAATAAATTTGCAGGAAACTTAAACCAGGACAATTTAACTGTCCCAGAAAAATGTTTCAGGACGATGGGACGCCCTAATCTTGTTCAGCCGCGACTCTGTCGAACATGGGTGTGCAAGCAATTTCTTGACAAATATTCTCTATTAAGTAAACTAGAGTTCTTGAACAACCGATGTAACCATGGATTTCAGGTTAAATCGAGCGACCGTGCCAGCTACTAAAGACTCGCAGTGGCTCAAATTTGTTAGATAGTTTAGTTTTATGGCATATCAGCCTAAAAAGAATATTAATGTGCTCCGATTTGTTGAAACTACAGATGCTCGATATAATTTTCTTCAAGATTGAACAGAAGAAAGTTCTCAGTCATGTTGACATATCTCTCAGAATGCACGCCAAAATCTTCAAAAAAGTACCAATGATCCGTACTCTCGACAATGCACACCAAACAGTTACACGTTCCTCTAATGAAGTTCTCTAGTATTAGCTGTCCAGTAACACGTTTATTCATGAACCAAGAGATGAAAGTGTGCTTTCTCGCTAAAGAACACAGGCACCGAAAAGAGTAAACTGACGAGAAAAACTCGGCGACAAAGACGTCGCAAAACAGGCGTAACGTAAACCTTGGCAGAACACCTTGCCAACTATGAGAGGTTCGACCCCTTCAAAAGGTCAAACGAAAGTAATAAAGACTAGCACACCTTGTGGCAGATTATAGAGCTGGCCAAATACCTGGAGAAACGTCCAGAGGTCACGGCGCCGGAATATCTTATAACCCTGATGGTACCATCGAGCATCACCGTCACGAACATCCGCACGTCAACCAACAACCGGCAGTAACCCAAAGCAGGCAACAATTGTCAAAGAAGTCGCGGAAGAATCTACGACCCGCGAGTCCCAGACGATGAAAAGACAAAGAAACCGTCATGGACACCAACAAAGTCACGTCTACGGAAGCTCAGCCCGAAAGTTGGGGGGGAAATTGTTGCAGCCAGCAGGCGTATTCTTATCCCGCTTCTATAAAGATGCGACTTTCGAATCAGTCAAGCCCAAGCCAGCAACAAGAGCAAAACTGAGATCCACAGGCCCAGGTCAAATAGATAGGATTGTTCGAACCGAACTGCGCCCTGCGTGGGGTGCGTTAGTGTGTGGACGCAACGGCGATCCGACCATCAAACAGCGCTCCGAGCATAGAACACTAAAATTTGTTCTAAGCTCGAACCCTCGACACACCGCTCGAGCCTCATATTTATATTGAACTGAAACTTTTTTAGCGGCGTGAGAGTAAAATTATCAAGTTATATTTTTTAATTACTAAATAATTTTTCTCTCACGCCGATAAAAAAGTTTCAGTTTAATATAAATACGAGGCTCGAGCAGTGTGCGAGGGTCCGAGCTTAGAACACATTTTAGTGTTCTATGCTCGGAGCGCTGTTCGATGGTCGGAGCGCTGTTTGATGATCGGAGCGCGGTTCGATGGTCGGATCGCCGTTGTGTCAACACCCTTAATCGCGCGTGTGTGAAAGAGTTAGTGACATAAAATACATACAAAAACATAAATTATAAGACTTTAGGAAAAACTTTCTATAATAATTAATTGATAATATGAATAAAAATCTATAGTGTTTTAAATAAAATTATAATAAATAATACTTACTGGTGAACCCTGGCATTATTACTTCCAATAGATTCTTTCAATTTTTTATGAAAAGAATCTCAATTAATTGATTAATTTGATGTTCTTATAATTTAAAAAATTATAAAACAATTTACTATATTTTTATAAAAATTATTCTTATAAATACATTACAAGTTTTACAGATATGTTATAGATTACTTCTGTAGAAGACTCCAGTAGAGCCAAAACTAGTAATGTATTCATAAGAACAAAAATTGTGATAAAAAACATAGTAGGATTATTATTTCATAAACACTATTACACTATCAAGTTCTTATAATAGTATAAAATAGGAATTTCTTAAACAGCCAAACAGAATAATTTTTTTATTAAATGAATTAATGAAATCATATTTAAATAATAAATACAAAAAAATTTCAAGTGTTTATTTCTCAGTGCTAAAAAATGAATTGAAAATCTAATTATCTCAGGTTATCTATCAAGTGAGGATAAGTTGCAAGTAAACTCTTTCGAATTTATTTCATTCTATTTTTATATTTAAAATGTATAATAAATTAAATTTGAAAAATAATTGTCCTGATTAGCCGTTAAAGAAATTCCCATTCCTCATCTCAATAACACACAATATGACAAACACTTTATTAATTGAATAATTTAAACATTAAAGTATGAATTAAAAAAAAAAACAAAACAAACTTATTATTAGTAACATTTAAAAACGCCTCATAATAGCATTAATCTTAATCATTTCAGTTTCTATCCTTAAACTTACCAAGCCATTATCGAATGTAAAAATGCCCACATCTCGACCGTGATGAATGTGGTTTCTTCGCATTATCGGATTAGCGTAATTCTTTACCCATATACCGGCTAATGCATTCCGACTAATTTCATTATCTTCGTATGTACCTTGAGCATAGTCTGTTACATACAAACCAACATTTTCACAATCGGATATGTCACAATGTCTAATTACTGGATTTGCACCTACGCCACTAACACAAACAGCTGCCCCAACTGAAAATAATTTATTTATATTAATCGATTCAAACAAAATAATATTAAAAGCTTACCAACAGAAGTACTTCTAATAATACAATGGTCCACAGTAGGACTACAATTTTCCCCAACTTCTAAACAATAATGTTTATGATGCGGCACTGTTGATGTCACATCTGGAGAAAATTTCAAAGTCAAATGACCAGCATACGCTTGCTTCGCCCCTTCCACAAACATCACAGTTGATTCTGATTCACGTTCTAATATAACGGATTCTGCCACATTACCTGGTGCGGCTCCTAAAATATTTGTCAAATTATGTTTGTTTAGATTTATTAAATAATAATTACCAATAAGCGCTATATCCGAATCAATCACTAAAAATTCGCCCCGATAGGTACCGGCATGCAAAAATATTAGTGCCCCTTGATTAGGAGATTCGCTTGTATGACTACTGGCACTAGATCCTGCCGATCCTGTTGTACTATTACTACCACTTCTCTCATCAGCATAATCTAATGCTCCCTAGAAGAATTAAAAAATATTATTAAAGAGAACATTGTAGAAATACTAACAAGTAAAAAATAACTATATATAATCACTCAATATAAATTGGCAAACTGTGTTTTGGGAATTTTTTATTCTCAAAAGGTACATATGCACATAAATAAAAATGAAACAAGTTTTTTTAGAAATAGCCTTAGTTTGCCTAAGTGTAGATAACATTTGAATTCAGTGGCATAGCATAGTATACATTTTTGGGCCACACCGCAAAATATTGATCTAGGCAAAAAAATAGCATTTTTGTGAAAATTTTAACCACCAAAGAGGACGTATTTTAAATAAGATAAATTAGTTTTTTACAATAATTTTTTCCGTAACTCTTGAGTTTTTGTGCCAATTCATGATAAATTAGTTTATTCTTAACAACCTAAATAATTAAATTAAATTCGTCATGTAAATTATACTGTAGTTAAAATGTTAAAGGTCAAAGATCCTTGTCTAGCCATAATATTAAATAATAAATGCTATTCACACATTTCATTTAATTAGTCTGGAGACCTAGAGCAAGTACAAGTTTATTTGTTTCAGAAATACAAATATTTGAATAAAAAACTAATACTTATTACAGATAACTAATGTTAAATTTCATTTTTTTTCTTGCATTCATCACATGTTCATATTGTAAAAATAATAAATATACTTCTACAATATGATAGAATACATTAAATTTTGTTTATACACAGTGGTTGGTAGTAAAATATGTACATTTCATTTATGAATCTGAGTTTTAAGTAAAAAATATTGTACATATAGCTCCCGTATGTATAATAATTTTTATTTAAAATGTAGATTCACAACTGCATAATAAAACTTACATATTTTACTACCAACCACCAACTATATATTATTTATCAAATGAAGAAAGCATTCATTGATAATAAAGTTACATATAAATAGTAAAAAAATACTTTACTTACTTGTACTGTATTAAAATAACATAAATTTCTTCCCTTAAATGTTATATCCTGATAACCAGGTCTCACATGTATACCCCTATATAACTGCCGGAAAGACTCTTTCCATGGATTGGCTAGATCAGATTCCTCTGGACTTATAAACTCAAAACGACACGGCGCCGGATTAAATAGAGGTAAATCATATTCGTATACACTTTGATATAGACGTTTCCTGCAAAATATTATTTATTAGAATTCATCATATTTAATATAATTCAATCTATACTATAGTCATGAGATATTAGATAAATATAGTAGTAACTTATTTACCATACAATAATGCATCTACAAAACTTTGGTTTTCACACTCTACCTTAAAACTGAATTGTTTAAACTATCTATATTTAAAATTCCATTGGTATACTGTACAATACATATATGCAAAGTTTATTTTTTCACACTCTACCTTGAAACTGAATATACTATACTCATATTGTTCTTACTATATTTAAAATATAGTGTACAATAGTACATGTATTTCAAAAGTTGCTTTTCCACACTTTACTTTAAAACTAAATTTAAAATATCATTGCTATTTGAACTATATAATAGTGCATATGTTTTTCCATATATCACCTTAAAACTGAATAAACTATATTCACATTGTTCCTATTATATTTAAAATATTGTTATATGATTAATCAACTTACCAAATTTCTGTATCGTTTGCAATCGCCTGGAACCGCTTACAGACCTGAGTAACTCTACACAAATCCAATTCAAGAAGATAATTAAATATAGTGAGCAATACCTCATCGGGAAGTTCGTATTGTAAATAATGTGCTGCTGTAGGTGTGCAATCTGAAAATACCAATCAAAATTAATCAATATAAGCATGCATATTAGAAATCAATACACTTACTTTCATAGGATGCTGAACAAGTTCGACGTGGCCGTTTTCTAGCAGGTAACATTGCGGAGGCATAGCAAACCTGAGCGGGTGCAGTAGGGGTAGCAGGAGATGTCGGGGATCCTGCTGTTGCGGCACTAGTACTTGGGCCACCTTCGTGGTGTGAGGGTGATTTTCTTCGGAGGTCATAGGGTGAATGATGTGCCGGTACGGTGCTTCCACTAGTGCTCGGTGCCACAGCCGACGAGGGACCACCCCCCGGAGGCAATGGCGCTGGAATGTTTTGATTGGGGATTGGACAGGATGGTTCACATGGTTCAGCTAAAAAAATAAAAATAATTTAATATAATTATTCTGCTCACAACTAATCAAATCCAATGTTAGCAATAGTGTGTATAACTGATGTGATTCATGTGCTAAATGAAAGTGTTTTCAGATTTTTGTATTTATCAAATAATTTTTCCTACAACTTCACTTATTGGGACACCTGATATATTCAGCTTTATTAATAAATTATGATAAAATGGATTAATTAGTAACATAGCTAAACCTTTAATTAAACTTTTCTTTTCCTTCAATTCCATATCCATTATTAATTCACTTATTTCTTCAGAACAATGTTTGTCATATTCTTCTAATGTAACTAGCTTTGCAATCAAATAGAATGGAGATATTTTAAATTTCTTCCAGTAATAATTTATAGAATCATTACCTTTAAAATTGTATAAAACAACAAATGGTTGTTTTACAACAAATAAATCCATTGTTCAAAATAATGACTAACAGTTATTTAAACAAAATGATGGTTTTAAGCTACTACATTTTGTTCACTATTATTTATTTCAATGTTAGAAGAATGAGATAAATAGAAACAAATTTAGTATGCTAAAAAATATCAAAATAAAACAAATTGAACAAATTAGTTACTGGTTGCTAGGCAAAAGTTGTGGGATTGATTTGATTAGTTTTTTATTTATTTTGACATATAACAAAGAAAATAATAAAAAACAAGTGTCATAAAGCACATTTTTACACTATTTCATGTAAATACTGTATCTACTTCTATATGTATTGTTGTTACTGTATTTTTCACCAAAATAAAAATAATTATCACATAATTATGAAAAAAATTGTTTAAGTAGCATAACTTCATTTGTTAACTTATACTAATTGTTTTAATTGATTATTTCATAATAAAAATATAATTATAAAAAAATAAAGTAAATAACCTGTTATTGGAAGCATTGCCATATCAATAAATTCTGACATCTCCTGGGAATTAGTTTTAGCATATCGATCAAATTTAATCATCCTAGCACAGAAATAGGATTGTGTTTGAATCAAGGTCTGCCATATATAATCAAAAGAATCAACCCCTCTAAACTCATATAAAATAATATATGGTCCCTTTACAATTAATATACACATTATTGCTTTTATTCAATGTTGCTAAAACTAGATTTTATCACTATCAGTACTTGAATATTAAAACAAAGAGCAACTGAAACTGTTTAAACAAATTGTAGGTTATGATACTAATATCTTCTTCAAATGTCCAAGTTGGCAAGACATTCAAAACAAAATTTGTTTCTAGTTGCTATGTAACCAAATGTTCATTAATTTATTATGGTTATATTGTTTTCATTGTAAGTATATTGCTTTTATTACTGATTAGACAAATTTATTTAAAAAATATTATAATAAATAATCAAACAATTAGTTTATGGTATTGGAATTTAACCCGAATTATCGGTATTATTAGCATAACCGTTGGTAATCATGTTGGCGGGTTTTAAACGATTTTTAAACGTGAAATAATTTAATTTCTATCGTAACTTGTTTATCATTGTTTGAACTAACATAAACTAACACGAAGGTATATAATAGAAGGTGGCCCAAAAAATTATAATATCAGTCTCATAAGCTAAATATTTATTTAAAAAAAATCGAAGTCAAAACGTGGTGAGTGATCAAACATAGGCGTACGCAATTTTTTTCCCATAGACAAATTTCATTATTAAATAATTATTTTTTATCCTTAAAGATTTCGTACACTTGCTAAGCAGTGGCGTAGACAAAGAAAAAAAGTGTTGCATGTTTCTTAAATAATAAAAATCGCTCAAAACATAAATTATTGCTTGAAATTGACCAGAAAGTCCGCTAGACCGCGGGTTTTTTCGTAGACATTCGATTTGAAATGCAAAAAACTTTAGAACCATTAAAAAAATGAGGCCGTCAATTGGACCTCGGCAAGCAATTGACCTCACCATCGTCTGTTTTAGCCGGATATTTAACTTAGTCTGAAATGAACCGTACAAACTTCGTTAAAACGTCAGTTTTGAGAACTCGAGTAATCATGATAGGTGGATAGTTTAGTTATTTTACCCGAGTTATTGTCTCGCTTCGGCAAAGCAATAGATAAATGCAATATGTATCAGTCCGTACGAGTGTTCTCAGCTCGTCTGGCAGAATGCAGTTCTGCGCGAGTTCTGCGCTTCGCCACTTGTGTTGAATTTTGTAGAAAAATAAACATTAAAGAAAGAAGCACATTCTAACAAGACCATCACATATTACCAAAACTATGTCAATTCAAATACGCAAAAAAAAAACTCCAAAAGCTTACTAGACTTAGAACTGTACACTGTAGCATAAATAAATGCTTGCATAGAATAGGAATTCAGACGGTTGCTTGAAAGACCACAACACACAAAGTAGTACCTTCTTTAACAAGCACAAACTAACCAAAAAAGAGTCCCTTGGCAAAAGTTTCTGAACTTCATTAAATAATAATGATGTGTAAATAACAAATGTTCAAAAAGCCAGTTTTCACAAGAACGACGTAACGTATTCGTTTTTGTAAAAACACAAAATAGTTAACGTTGCGATATTACCTATAAGAAAGTAGCAAATAAAAAATTTAGTGCGTAGTTAGCCTAATTGTAACTTGTGATCAACTATTGCAGAAAAACTATTCTTTCTAATTTAATTGAATCTGTATCAAAATCTCTAAAATTATGAAGAAAATGCAAGATTCAATAATAGCGTGAACTTTTGCCGTTCCGGTCGCTGCGGCACCGCAATTGTTGTCTAAGATACAAAAGATATGATTCCGCATAGTTGCTAAACATGCGGACAACTTGCGTGTAGTTTGTACCGCAATTCCTTATACCGTCATCGCAACTACGGTTTCTTAGAGTAAAATGGCCGCTAAGTGTGTGGACAACAGAGACCACCATTGCTCCAACCGCATCGTATCTTCGCTCATCGCTTTAAGGCTGAAAGAGTAGAGCCTCAATCTTAGCTTGTTACTCTCACTCATTGCTCTGATCCTCATATATTTCTATGATTAAAGCTCGAGTATTCCCAAGTCCGCTAAGCAATAAGCAAAAGTTCGATGTTATAATCGGAGTTGTGAATGCATAGTTAGCCTGTGGTGACGCAGCGCCAATGAAGAAAGTTAAAAAAAAAAACAATTTCTGAATCAATAACTCTGGGGTGGATAAGCGGATACTCAAATTGAAACTTCTAACTCACATTTAATGAAAAAAATTTAGAGACAAATTACGTTTGTAGAAAGCAAATAATCCAATTTCTGGATCACTAATACTTAGGTGGGCGGGCGTTCCAGTTGAAACTATTGTCCCGCCCACCCAGACTAGACTGTTGATTATATCCGTCAACCTCCTCCCCAATTTAAAAACAAATTACAATCATTAAAAAAAAGAAAACTCAATTATCAGTGCTCAAAACACCCACCCGACTGTTTGTTTTCAAGAGGTTAAGATCCGTTAATCCCCTCCCTATTTTAAAAACAAATTAGAATCACAAAAAGAAGAAAAACCAATTTCTGGATCACGTAACAATTGGGTGGAAGGCAAAAACCACAGTAGAAACTAATGACCCGCAATCAATGATCCAAATGCCCCAAACGCCCACCCAACTGTTTGTTATGAAGAAGTTAAATCCGTCAACCTACTCCCCCAATTTAAAAAACAAATTACAAACGCAAATAAAAGAAACTCTAATTTTTGAATCACTAAAACTGTGGTGGGTGGGCGAGTCATTCAAATTAAAACTACTTGCTCACATTTAATAAATTAAATGCTCCGCCCGCCCACCGAACTGTTTATTATATGAAGGTTGGGATCTGTTGCCCTTTTACTTTAATTTAAAGGCATATGACGTTTGCAGAGAGCAAATAATCACTAACACTTGGATGGGTGGGCGGAAACCACAGTAGAAACTACTGACCCGCAATCAATGACGTGGGTGCCACGAATACCTACTCAACTATAAAGAGGTTAGATCCGTCAACCTAATCCTGGGGTAGGTGGGCGGGGCACTCAAATTGAAATCCAATTTCTGAATCACTAATACTTAGGT
Organism: Tachinus rufipes; assembly: GCA_963932245.1. Lineage (NCBI taxonomy): Eukaryota > Metazoa > Arthropoda > Insecta > Coleoptera > Staphylinidae > Tachinus > Tachinus rufipes. The sequence continues at coordinate 107,696,714 of OZ010743.1, forward strand.
GAGTGGGCAGGTACTACAGTATAAACTAATGACCCACTGTTTGTTATCTAAAGGTTGGATCCGTCAAATGTCATTCACAGAAGAAGAAACATCAAATTTCTGCATCACTAACACTTGGTTGGGTGAGCGAGGCACTCCAGTTAAAACTACTTTCACGCAATTAATAATTTGAATGCATTTTTTACACAACTATCAGAGAAATCACACTGGCCATGACAGTACTATCATTATCACTCTCATGATAGTACTATCATAAAGAAATATTATTGTAGAATCAAAGCTTAAGGTCTCTCAGTAGAGTAAAACATAACTCTAAAAGTACTGGTTACCGGCTAAAAAAAATGCGAAGACGTCGCCGAACTTCAAACTTAAGAGTTGAGTTGATCTTGTGCATATATTTTATTATATAGGTTATGTAGAGGTGAATTAAAATACTTTTATATGCTGTGAGTTTTATATTGTACAGACCGGTTTCGGCTGTTAGGCCATCGTCGGTGTAACTTAAGATTTATAGGTAGGTTGGTACTTTCTACCATAGTCATTCTTTTCAAACAACCGCCATCTATACGTTAGATCAGGTACTTCTGGGACTACCGTCCTATAACGTCCCTTATATCATGCATAATATTTTTTATTCAGATTCCTTAATAGATAAAGGTTTTATTTAGACCAGTTTAGCCTTGTTCTCTATTATATAAGTAGAGTGTTCTAGGTGTATCACACTAATTTGCTAATTTTAACTACTTTTATGTTTTATATTCAATTTAATTTAGCACATCATCACAGAAAGTGTTCTACATTTAAATTTTAATAAACCTTTACCAGTGGCGTAGAATAAATGTTATTTGGCCGCGCAAGAAATAAAAATAATTGAAATTATGAATTAAATTAAATTTCAACATGTACGCATATTTCAAATAAATCTAATAAATCAGTGTTTAAAAAAATAGCAAAACTAATTTTTATTTTCATAATAAAACGTACGCCACTGATTTATTTACTGACCAATTTTGTTCCACATAGTATACCACTTACACTTAAAAAAATATTTCATCATCAAACATTTTTATCCTACTCCACTGGTAAGCAAAAATTTTATACTTAAAAATCGCATTATTGGATACAAATCGTGCATAACATACGAATTTTGTAACGCTTCACACAAAGTATTAATGGCCCCGCCGTAACTTTACTTGTCCCACCCACATCTAGAACATCCATGAATTATACTAAAAAAACGATATCGCTTGTCATCATGTCAATTTTTCGCGTACACAAAATGGCCGTACTTTAATAATGCTAAAATAAAAAATTCTTCTTCGACTAATCACAGTTTTAAACTCTGAGATATCAAAATATATATTAATAACACGTGACAACACACTGATGAAGGTTGCTAAGTGCGCAAAATTTTAGTACTATTAAATAATTTGTTGTTCAGTTCTCACCTTTTATTCTTCGAAGAATGGCTATTTCAGCAAGACAACGCAATAATCTATATATCTGCTTAAGTAAGAACCTGACTACAAGAACAGCAAATTTAAACAATTCCATAGCCAAGCAGCTTTACCAATAATACATAATAAGAACTAATAAAACATGAAGAAAAGCGAACATCGCTTACATTCTCAATACATAGAAGACTTGATTTCAGATATTCCTCGATACTTTTCAATTAAACAAAATAACAAATTACGCAATTTCAATTTTCCCTAAACTAATATTAAAAAAACTAACCTTGCATAGGCACTTTGTATGTTGTACTCAATAATGCCAAATAACTAAATTTACACCACTTATCCGATTTTTTTTTATAACTGTTATATTCTTCAATTGTAATCTTATTTGCAACGAAATGATTGTGATCAATTTTGTATATCCGCCAGCAGCAGTACTTTTTTGAATTGGAACCTCGAGAGTTCATGAAAACGAGCATTTTTTTATTCACCATAAACGCCGTTGTTGTAACACCAATAACACAATGCGAGTTCATCACGAGTTATTATTGTGATAACAGATAAATAGAAACAAAATGGTATCTGGTTGCTAGTTGTCTATTTATGATGAACAGTTTTCAAGACTGCCTACTTTATTATTATTAGATACTAATGAATTTGTTTGACAGAAGTCAGGTATCTAGCTGTCATTCAATTATTTAAAACTAAATTTGTAAAACTTTTCCGTCAGTTTTGATTCAGTGCGAATAATACTTTTTTAAGTGTAGCTTGTACACTGTATATACTTCCAAAATAAACTATAAAAATTCAATACTGAAACTCACCATAGCACTGGTTAAAATTATAATTATAACTAAACATATAATTTGAAACAAAATATAAGAGAAATAAAATTAAAACCCACCACACCTTTCCAAAGTACAAACATCCAGAACACTCTATTTTATTAAATATTTTCCTTTTAAATTATTAAAAGCCATACAAACGTTTAAAGCAACCAACCACTCCAATAGGTGATAACAATGATCGGCTACCTGTATTTTCCCTTTCATTTAAAATCTCAAATAATACAATAAAAGTTATTTCCTGGGGGGCTGAAAAAGGTGCATTTTGTGTTATTTGCGAGGTGTGCAATTTAATACATTGCTATACTTTCTCTTGGGATGAAAATCATGTGGTCAACAACCCTAGGAACAGGAATTTAAATAAGAATCATAACAAAATGTGTAGAGAGCAGATGGAAACCAAGATGAAAAAGGGTTTTTATGTTAATTTTTTTTATAATAGAATTCTGATGGGAAAATAATTCAAGTGAAAACAACTTTAGTAAAGATTTGAATAGGGTAAAATGTATATGATTTCATATTTATTACAATATGTTTTAAAAGATAAAAATGTGATTTTTTTAAATGTAACCTACTAAAGTTTCCCAAAAATCTCAACCTACTTCAAAATAATCTTTTATTATTATATTCATGTATAAAAATCGAAAGAAAAACATCGAAACAGTAATAAACCACAAAATTGAAATCTAGAGACCATCATGTAGGAATAAAAAATAAAAGTTGCATCTTTTACTATTTATTAATTTTAAAGGGGTCGGGCCCCTTTCTCACCTGGAAGTGAGATATTTCGCCGTCCACCGATCACAAAAATGGATCAAAACAAAGCTTTAACTGCTGCAGATACCGTATAAATGTCAAGGCAATTTGCTGACAAGTTGAAGTCAACACAGATTGATGCGTGTGACGTCAGTTGTGGGCAAGGACGCGTATATATAGGAAGAGGTGTTAAACACGTGTATAAAAACACACCTAGCTAAATATCTATGAATCTTGTAAAAAGCACTTGCGTTGCTAAATTCAATTCAATTATGTTCGTATTATATACCTGGAAGCTATTTAACCCGAAGTAGTATTTGAAGGTGTAACTCCCGAAGCGGTTGGTAATGAAACAAGCCAGAGATAATTTAAGCCCACGTCGTAAAGATAATATTTATTTATTTCAATAAATACTCTTAATATTAAATTATTTATTGAGTAAATAACGTCAAAAACAAATTTATTATAAAGTCTACGCCTACAACTAACAAGTGGCGTCAGTTGTGGGCATAAAAGTTGTTATGCTGGCTTCACCATGCAATAAGCGAAAACACAACAAAATTTTCATGCAACGATTTATACGTTCATTAAAAGTATAAGCCGCGCCATCGTTAAAGTTACTTACTTCAACCACCAAAAACACTTTCTTTGTCCACAAAACATATCCAAAAGAAAAAACCAAAAACTTATATTTTTAGTATTTTTCAAAAACTAAGAAAGTGCAAAACACCATTTTTTTAAAGAACCAATATCCGGACCACTTCAGTTTTATAAAATTCCAGTTCTCCAATCTCCCGATTTAGTAAAGCACCTAATGTAATCGGTAACTTGTCTCAGAAGAATAAAAAAATAAATTCGGAAGACGGAGAGAGCTTCATTGACTCGGTAGACATCATAATCGAGATCGGACCAAAGTTGAAGCAGCTTATGACAGGCCATAAAGTTTTTTTTGCGCAGGAACCGAGAAGACCACCCATATAGAATTAATAATAAAAGTGCTCAATAGGCCAGTAGATTACAATAACTGACCAACATAAGAAGTAAATAAAAACAGACATCCAGAGCGACGTTGGTTGGATCCGTAAACCCAAATCGCGAAAGAGTAATGTCCATCCGGGATGGTGAAATCAACGGATGCAGATGGAAAGCAAGATTGACTGAGACTACAGACTTGCTTGACAGAGAACCTCACCCTAAATTTCTAAAACTGCACTTTCTGTCAATTGCCTGAATTGGCTCACACACGATAGAACACATAAACACGTAACTTTCCAACACCAAATCATCAACAGTGTCTCTTCAACCGTAACAGCTGCTAGTAAGCATAACCTTTTTTGTTTTCTAGTAAGGGCGTCTAAGAAAAGCTGGCACAAAGTAGGTAGCTGGTGGTTTCATATAGCTTAAATCCAGTTTTAGTGCAGAAGTCAAAGCCAAACAAATTTTATCCAGGATTTAGATATAATCAAGAAGGTGCTGCAGTGTCTGAGGTTTGTTCAACCTGAAGAATTGTACTAAGAGTAAGATCACTGAAACTTGCAAAGCGCAGAAAGTACCACCCAAATTCATGAGTTTGTAGCTTAGACTGAGTCTAAGTCTAATTTCTCTACTAATACTTGTAGCCATAAAAACAGTAGTAAAATACATTAACGAACAGACAGACAAGACGTGGCACGTATTATCTGATTTATTATCTGTAATGTAAATGAGCTAAACAAAACTGCAAAAATTTACTAAACTTATAACTAGACAATTGCCTAAACAAACATGCATAAAATAAGAAAGAAACAAATCCCCTATGCCACGGATCACTGAAAAACAAAAATGTGCTAAGCGAGTGCAAGGTTCACAGTGCGTAGTACCTTCTTCGGTAAGCATAAGATAGCTAAAGCAGAGATCAAGTCGTTCCCTTGGCAAAAGTTTATGGCATTCAACAAAAAAAAAACAGAACTACTAGAGAACTAACAACCAGAGGTGCAGAATAGAGTAAAGAAACCGCAGTGCAAGAACGCCAGACTCAAAAAAACATGTAGAAACTTGTTTTTGTGAGGTTAATTGAGTGCACACAAATTAGATGCGCACCGGTAAACTGAGTAATTAGTACGGTTTGTGGTGACAAACAATGATCAAATTAGATTAGAACAAAGCGGTCAAAACAGTCGGTTAGTTTCCTTATAAGCACATTGTAGCCCACAACTGCCGCGTGACGTCAGTTGTGGGCTCAAAATGTTGTCTTCATCATACAACAAGCAAACAATAGCATGCGGCGCGCGTTCATAAATGTATATTATGATCTAGTTTAAATAAATACTTTTGTTTAGTGTTTTAACAATTCGAATCTTTGTCCCTGTTTAGAGTTGCATTCTGATGCATAACCCTTACGCCACGCATCAAATTTAATACGTTTATCGTATAGAAATGTAAGGGTTTACTTGCGTTAAAAAAATGTTAATCACTCGTAATACTACTCTTCGGTTCTATAGATATTTTGCGGATTGGCAAACAAAGCACCTTTTTTTTAATAAAACAGTTTACAAAGCTAACTTTATAAAAAAAATATTACGAGCGCGAACTGTTTACGCAAACCACTCAATTTAAAAATACCAATTTGAAAGTACTTTCAATGTTGCAAAAAAATCTTATTTTTCATCTTAAGAAACCATAAAATAATAACACAAACACAGGCATTCATTAATACATTCTTTAATGCAATTATCTTACTGAAGATTTGCAATTATTTATACATTGTTGCAAATGATTTGTTTAATAAATATTTAACCATATGGTTGGGCAACAGTAAAGACCTCTAAATATGCCTGGAGGTATAAATCCTATCAATTGGATTGTTAACCATTATACAAATTAAGTAGAAAATAGTGGTCAGAACAATGCAAAAATAGTTATACCTTGAAACTAACAGTATTATTATATATTTGAATACAACTAAAATGTTATTAAATTACTGTAAAGAGGAACATGTATGTATATATATAGTCCAAAGAAAAAATACAGTACCTTGAAACATAACAGTAACTTGAACTTTTTATAAATAAAATTTCATTATCATAATATGTAAATGTGATATTTTAAAATGGTATTAAGATTACTGTAAATATCTTAATTGATAATTTTAGAAAAAAATTATATTTACTTTCATTTGCAATTACATTGGAATAAACAGTTATAATATTACATTCATCAAATTGTTAGTTAATAAATTTACGGTATAATTGTCGGGAAATAAATATTTCTCAAACATCCTAAATTGAGTAATTACAAATACACCTGTCGTAACTTTTACCACCTAAGTTAGATGTAAAAAATGATCTCTATTAGATTGATTGGATACACTTACTGTATGTGTAATTTTTTTTAGAGTAGGTCAATTGATTTGGTGTTGATCAGTGAATGTCTATATGTTACAAGCAAGTTTATCTGACATGTACTATGCAATACTTATTAGGATAGAGAAATTGTAATAGAATTGGCAATTAGATAATAATTTTTAGAAATAATAAAGTGGCAAATTACTTTAAATTGATTTATTATACAATTTATGTTCTGAGGATAAATAAAAAAAACTAATTTATTAAATGTCAAATAATGTAAAAAAATGTGCACTTTCAAGGAATGAGGTTCTGGCAAACCAGAATTATTCAAAAAACGAATATACTATGCAAATAAGCTATCTTTGTCGTTTCTCATATAGGCGCATCCAGACTTGCAGGTGCATATGAATGTGCATAGCCCCGGACTGACTAGAATGAATATACGTAGATTCAATCGGCACATAGATTAAAATCTGCATGTGTCATACAAAAAGCATGATTAGCGTCTAAAGCTCATCACCAACCAAAGCGCGGCGATGCGACCATCGCGGAACATTATAAAATCATTGATTCTTACAGCAAAAAAAACTTTCACGGCGCTTTAGCATAATAGGTGGACGTTGCTTAATAAAAAACAATCTATCACCAATGACAAAAGCCACAGCAATCAGAATTGACTCCAGAACGTTCTTTAAACCTCCCATCCACCACACCGTGCGTTCACACCGTTTATTTCTTAATTAAACACTACTTTCAACTTAGAACGTCATTTGATGAAAATTCTTTCGACCGCATCACTGCGGACAAGTCACTGAAAGTCCTTTCTACGTCCCGTTCAAAGTTGCACTTGTCTCACGGCGCATCAGAGTATCACCCCTACGGCAAATCATCGTTCACGAGCGCTTCTCCATAAATTAATTACGTATAAGGCCTTACTGCAGATACAGTGTTATCACACAACTCCAGGTCCGTAACAATCTGTTAAAGCCCTTCAAGCATAGCTGCAGCTGTCAATGCCTCAATGACCTCAAATCCACAAGCACAAAGCATGCCTTCGACGGCTGAAAGCCAATATGACAAGCAAGCAAGCACAATCCCGTGAACATTACACCCTTAGCCATACCGAACTGCACCGACCCAGAAGAGAACTGCAATTCTTATTGCATCGGAATCAATCATCAAAACATCAATTCTATTTGAAAATTTGATTAGAAATTTATTAAGCAATTCAAACATTTCTTCCAGTATTGACGACGACGACTTCATCGACAACAAAAACACCAGCGTACCGAACTCCTCCAGATGATGTACCGGCAGCTGGAAAAAACAAAAAGCTCATTCAGCAGCAAGCCAGAAAGCAACGACCTCAAAGCCTACATCTTGTCCCTGGTGAAGCACTGGACAAACAGAACGAATCGACGTCCATAAAGAAGCCATATCCAAAATAAAGCTGGATGTAGAAGGCAGCGTAAAGACCGCCAACAGCAAACCAGCGGAAACTCCGACCCAGTTCTCCCTCAAGAGGTCTGACGTCTACCAGCACAACCAAGTCACGCCCCTAGAAAAAGGATAGATCGTAGTGGAGAACAAGAAGAAGCAGAATAAGGACACGGGTGAGTTCCCTTCAGTTTCTGTTGGTATTAGGCAATCAGCCTGACATCATCCAAAGACCAAAAGATCTAAGACCAAGGCGACCACTAAAATACGTCATTAGAGACGTACCCAAATATATCAAGACTGATTCGGTGCAAATAGAACTAACCGCTCTACTATCCGTCAAACGAATAGAGGATATTGTACAATTGTTATGGCCAAACGGAATCTAGATGTAATTCCCCCTATGTATGCGTCAAATGCGCTTAATTTCTTTTTAAATCTCGTTTGCAACAATGACAAGACTGAAGGTCTCACACATTGACGCGACCTGAGTAGCGACCTAATTTACGTCTCTCACACATGACCGCACCGATACGAGCAACAATCGCATGAAATAAAGGGAGTTTATAAATGAATGGGATTATGTAATCACTTTAAATATGCCGCTTTTTTTAAATCGTCCACTATACTACATAAGTTGTCATATGTTTGCTTGACAGCTGTCAACGTTGATCTGTCAAAACAAATAGTTTAGTGAACAATTTAAAAAAAGCGGCACATTTAAAGTGATTACATAATCCCATTCATTTATAAACTCCCTGTAGAATCTGGTCAATTTAATAAATTCAAGTAATCGTATCTTTATATAGATGAAATTGTTTGCGAGGCATTAGCGTAAAATCTTTACTTCACGTAGCCCAAAAAAAAAAGTCTGAATTCTGCCTGCAGTTCCAGCGCTCAATGAACGAAAGTAAGGAGCTGTTCATAAAGCATCCAATGAAGACTGGACTGAGAGACCCGTAATTGCTGTGAATGTCTTGGGATAGACAAACCAGGGTTTTCTGCGACACTGTTAGCAACAGCGGCAATGTTTTGGGCTGACCGGACAGTACGAGTTCAAACTGAAAATTTTACATCAGTAACTTGACCATTTTTCTCAAACTTTGCGATTACCTTTACAATGGCTTTGCAAAAACATCACAAATTTTCATAATTTCTATACGTTTTTGGAGCATTTATCCTACCATTTTCTTAAATCGTATAGTTTTTAATGACAAATGTCAAGAATTCAAAGCTTGAATAGCAAAAATGCTGCAAAATTTAAAATAAGACTTCTTATTGGAAAACCTTTAGTTATAATGTCCATTATGAAAGTAATGCGCATGATTTTATTGTGACGCGACTATCCATCGCAGCCTGGTTGGGAAATATAGTGGAGGATCTGCCCTTTCAACGCCGCCGATCGCCAACTTGCTCCGACTGTTCTGGGCGGAAAGACGTGTCTACGCGTGAAGTGTGTTTTTCGACTTTGTAACACGGCGCAATTTTGCGCTGCCAAGAACTTTTGGATTTGATTCAAATTGAGCCAAATTTTCATAACTCTATCGTAACCAGACCTCCTGAATGTTTGAGTACAACCCAGAACCGAAAAGGCAGAGCAGCGCGTGGCATACAAAATCACCCCCCCCCCCCTCCAAGGAAAGCGCAAATGAGCAAGTTTCGCATTATCTTCTTTAACGTTCGAGAAATTGCCCATTTTGAGAGTTTGTACCGGAAAGAAAAACTGTCAACTCAACCTTTTACCTCAAGGTGCTTAAAAGATTAAAACGCCGGATCGCGCACGTGAGTACTGACATTAAAGACACGGTCAAGCTCCACCCACCATGACATTGCCCCCAGTCAAACGGTCATCGTTACCAACTTCCTGGCTCAAAGCAACTCCTCGGTGGTCCCCAGCTCCCTTACAGTCCCGACTAGGCTTCGTGCAACTTTTTTTGTTTCCCCGACTAAAGAGAGAGCTAAAAGAAAAGAATTGGGAGTCCGTGGAAAACATCTAAAAACATGTTACAAAGTTTTTAAGACATTCCTGTCGAGGAGTTTCAGGGAGCCTTCCAGGCGTAGCAGACACGTCTCCGAAAGTGTATTGATGCAGGGGGGAGAGTATTTCGAAGAATTTTAAGCATTTGTACCAGTACGATCAATCAAAAATCAATTTTTCATAGAAAATGCGCATTACTTTCATAATGGACCCTGTATACAGAAAGACAAGCGCGCAGCGGCTGCAACGCGGCGGATGCTGCAATGCCGCGGGGTAATTTAGATTATCTCGAACACGCGCCGAGCACGCATCAAACCATCCGAACACAGCTCAATCCTGCCGCGTTGCAGCCGCTGCGCCAATCAGATCGCGACGATGTAGAAACATCATACCCTTACTGAGTACACAAACGTTTAAAACGCTGCTGACTAGCCGCCTAAAAAAACATTGTTTTTAACGCGCTCGTAAAGTTTCTTCTTTCTAGCAGTACACACGACACTTTCTCCAGACGACTTAATTATGCCAAATCGGTGGTTACCTTTGACCTTGACTTTTTAACAAAGACGCAGACAAAGTCATCTGCAAGTCACCAAAAATCAACAAATAAGTATCAAAAATTTATGTTTATAATTCAAAAATAACACAACAAAACTAAAGAGCAAATCTAAAAAAATCTTTTAAGATTCTTTCACAAGAAATTCCTGAAAATACACTAAAAATCAGTCAACAAAGCAGAAGACCCCTTGACTTTTGCAAAATACAGAAACTTCCAATCAAACACTTGAGCAAGTGGTTAAAGCACTCCACCCTTAAAACCTCAAGCTTGCAATCTTAAACTGACCAACCTTCTGACCCAGCAATTAGTCATCAAATTTTTTTCTCCTTTACCTTAATGACTACTAAGTTTTACTCTAATTTCAAACTTAAACTATGTATTCTCCATTAAGAATATTATATAGAATAGGTTAGTTTCAATAAAAATGCTTTGTATAATTTTATTAAAACATTAATTTTTGATCTATAGTTTTCTATTTCTCACTTATTGGAGCACCCTGTATATTTTCAAGTTTGGAATCTGATGCATTACACCCTTTATATAGTGGATCACGCTTTATAGATGATTTAGCAAGAATAGGCCAAATGTGAGTGGTTATTTGATTAATTTAATTATTATTAAACTTTCAAAATAGTTTATATTACATTTGTTTTATACAAATATATAATAAATAATAGTATAAATTTATTTTAAAAATCATCACTTTTTTCCTTTATTAAAGCATTTGCACATATGACTGCCATTCTATTTTAACTCTGATTAGTGAATGTAAACTTCAAAGAGTTAATGTTAAATAGCAACAAGTTTATCTAACAAGCAGTGACTTATTTGGATGGAGCATGTTGCACGTACATCTGGTATGTGGGTTGTCTGTCTGTTATTTTTATGTGTGATGACATTTGTCAAATACATACTGCCTGGTGGGACTAATAATGTACATAAAAACACATGCAAAGAATAACTGTAATGAAAATTACAAATGAAAATTCTAGTTATAATAATTAAGCAACTAATACCATACATTGTAATTAAGAAAGTAGATGATAGATGTTGCAAGTCTGAAATGTTCAATTGGTTTAGAAACAACCCAAATTGTGTACTACTGATTTTCTCTTCTACAATTGAGGAAAATAATTTATTATAAACATTGCTATTCATCACCTTTACTGAGTGCTTAGTAATTAGTTATAATTAATTATAAATAAACAATTTAAATAGACATAGAAGGCCATAGCAGATTAACAAACAATTAACTAAAGCATACATTTTAATTGAATTGTTTAGTATGCAGCATAGTTAATTGAATGTACATAATCAATTAATCAGCTCATTAAATTGACTAAAATATTCAATTCTCAATCGGTATATGAGGTCACATAATTTTTAATTTGTTACAATTCAAAATTTCAAAAACAATTTAAGTGTTAATCGAGTAAACTAAACTCATAATCGAGCCCAAATTTAGCAGCAAACTTAAAATTTAAGTTTTATTGAGCCATAACCTATTTAAATTCAATAAAATTTTAATGTTGAAATTTTCTATAGTAATAATTGATTTGTAGATGAGGGTTCTTTTTATCCCATCCGATAAGATTGCCACACAACTTTTATTAAATAAAATTTAATGTGACAAAAGCAAGCAAATGTTGATACAAATAAACCGATAATGAATCAAACATTAAATGCTAAATTGTGATTCATTAAAAAACTAAGAAACCTATATCAAGATAAACCGTACTTTCTCGCATAACCATTTTATATTTATCAAATTATTTATAATTATTAAATTTCAACATACCTGTATTTATGCGATGTAATGTATTAATAACAATCTTCTTATACATATTAGATCAAACTTTTCAAGTTTGCATAAAGTAACACTTTGGCATAAACTTACAGTTAATAAAACTCAAAAGACTTCACTATGTATTTAAATTAAAATTGAAGTTATCTAGAAGCAAAGCAATGACTGATTGTGATATAGAAATTGTTGACTGCTTTGAGCAAGATGTGTAATTGTATGAATCACAAAACTAATCTAATAATAATAGTAAATAAGAAAATTCCATTATAAATCATAAGGGTTGCCAATCTATATCAAATTATAAGTGCTTTGCATACTTAGCATATCTATACAGGATGTTTTATATTACCAAAAAGTTTTTTGGCATCAAACTGATAATGTTGTTTTCGATATTAGCATTATCTATACAGGGTGTTCTTTATTCAGAGTGTTTCATGTTTAAAAAGTGTTTTTTGGCATCAAACTGAAAATGTTGATTTCCATACTTAGCATATACATATATAGTGTTCTATATTCAGAGTAATTTATGTTAAAATAGTTATTTGGCAACTTTCAAATTATTTGATTTATCTCGTAGTTGATAATTACATGCTGCATAAATAAAACTTTGTAAATTGTTACCTTGACTCTTTGCAATCAGATAAGCATTCTTGCATTATTTAATTGTAAACTGCTACTTTTTTGTGATTCACTGCACAATCTCAAATTAGATGTAAAAAAACAGTATTTTTTTCTTTTTTAAATTTTCATGAACAAATGAAATAAAAATGTCATATTGACTAAGTGAGTTTGTGCGTTATTTTCAAACTTGATCACCCTGTATCTTCAAAACAAAAGCTATTATGACACATGTTTATAAAATAAATTCTTCATTACCTATAAACAATCAATAAAAGATAACAGCCCATATGAGACACTCAAAAGTAATAAGTTAACTACTATTACTGCGTTCGATCAACTTAGAAAACTGAAATCTCCTGGCTTGTGTGTAAAGTTTACTCATAAACAAAAAATATGCATCATATCGTGCTTGTTGCATAATATACTATTATAGTAGAATGACCAATATTTGATTATCATTTATTTTCTCACAAATAGTGACAATTCCCTAATTTAAATGCAATTTAAATTTAGGATTAGAACTGTCCCAGAACTCACCAATGAAACATGTCAAAGTGATTAATTTGTCAGTTGCAGTCAATTGTCTGCTTAACTGTCAGTCTAAAACTCAAAATTATTTACTAGAGGTCAGCGTTTTCAATCCAACCCAAAGCCCAACCCGCACTACTAGCTTCAGCCTAGAAGCCATTTGTCTAAAAATAAACAAGTAAGTTTAAATTTATTAAAAACTGAAATACAAGCGTCTTAGTTAAATCAGAGACAGAGCAACGGTGGCATAACCGTTAACTATTTCTTATTTACTTACTCTTACTCTCATCTCTAGAGGATTTGCTTTAAAACCAAGACATGCATGTAAAAAGAAACCAGGAAGTACCCATTTCATTTTTATTTTATGTATCAAATTAACTGTTGAAATTAAGGTTAAGTAGAACAACATCAATGTGATGAATTTCGCCTTTTTTGTAATTTTGCAAAATAAAGATGAATATTATTATTATTAATTTTCAGAACCAAACATAAATTCCAAGTCAGGACACAATATTATCAAGTACCAAAACACTGTAAATTTTGTCTAAAAATATTGAGAAGGGCCCCCCATAAGGATATGAGATACGAAAGTTCTAAAATGCATCTGAACAGTATTTCAGCTGTTTAGAATTGCAGGTAAACTATACCAATTAATATTGATTAATTTTAAGTAGAATTTGACATGTACCAGAACTTTTCCTAACTGCACCTAAAGTGTTCTATTCAATATTTGACATTTGATAACAATTGCTTAAGTATAACTAATAAAATAGTGGTATATTACAGGGGTGGCCAACTTCTTTATATATATGATCGACTATTTTTCTTAAAAATGTGTCGCGATCTACCTACTAAAGTCTTGATATATATAACACTTCAAACATGCGGCTGGTGTACTAATGAGTAATGACGGGGAAGGAGGTATTAAACTAACATAATATTTATTATTTGAAAAGTAATCATTTTATTTTTAAGTTTTATTATTAATGAGAAGTCTGTGTCTGCATGTTTCCAGCCAAACGTTCAAAATTTGGTGTGTATCCAGATAGAGATAATGCTAATGTATCTTGAGTATGGGAGTCCGTAAATAAGAAACAATGTTTAGTTTTTGTTAACTTTAAATATGAAAAGGCCGATTCACATAAGTATGTGGATCCAAAACAAGAATAGATGTATTCGCTACATTTGGTGATATTGGGATACTTTTCTTGATTGACGTGTTTCCAAAAATCTTTTTCAAGTTCTCTGGCTTGTAAAATTAAATCAGTTTGTAGAGTTATATATTCATTTTCTAATTAGCTAATAGTTTATTAGGTGCCTTATTAGGAGTTGGATATTACGGCCCTAAATGAAATTTAATTGCTAGGTACAGCCAGACACAAATAGAGTGGCCTCTATAATAGGCAACTTAATATACACAAAAATTATGTTGAATGTGGTTAAACTTTTGCGTCTGCCCGATATAGCATCTTTCAATCCCAGAACAACGTCGCCCATGGAATGTTTAAAATGTAAGCGCAAATGAAAAATGCCAAAACGGGCAAAGGCATTAGTTTAACCACATTTAACATAATTTTTGTGTATACTAAGTTGCCTATTATAGAGGCCACACTATTCGTGTCTGGCTGTATAATTCTAATTCAGCAATTGACGCTCTTTAAAATAGATTAAGTAATTGTTAGATCGGTTTTTTGAGCGCAAACTTTTTAAGGAAATTGTGTTTTAACATGTTAGGGAATATGACAACTTACTTTTATAATAACACTTTCATTTAAGAATTGATGTATTTTTCACTACACAAGTAAACAAGTGAAATACTAACGCTTGCTTAAAATATTCCCAAATTCAGCGCCGGGGAATCACACGATAAACGCCGGGGAATCAAACGAGCACACGTTTGCACGTATACTAAAATATTTATAGTTCCAATCATCTAAAAAATAATTTATTTCTTAGATAAAACTTTTTTTGATTGATTATTTTATAAAAAATCTGACAATACAAAAAATAAAATTATACAAATTATTTAATAATTTTTTTCGCTCTTTTTAATTTTGTCTCTTGTCAGCTATGATCGACCAAAAATTGCTTCGCGATCGACCGGTCGATCGCGATCGACCTGTTGGCCATCCCTGGTATATTATATGTAAAATAGACCCTCAATGCTGCATTGAATTTTTGGCAGCAATATTATTAACATCTATTCAATGCATCTTGCAATGCAATCTGTTTTGGATCAAGACAAGGTCATAAAACTAAACCAAAAAGAATCAATGAGCGATATGCTGATTCGGATCAATCGGTCGCGAACGCATTCCAAGGTTTCTTACTGCAGCTAACGTGTTCTAAACTCTTCCGGAGTGTATTGAATTATTAGTTTCCCTCAAGTGTTCCAAGTTACACCTGAACTGTTCTCAACTGTGTCTAAAGTGTTCTGAAATATATTTAAACTGATCTGAAGTTTTTCTTAAATATACTAAAGTGTTACTATATAATATTGAGTTTTTTAATGTATTATGAGTTGTTCCTACAAGATCTCAGCTTTCTTGCTTTAAAGTGTTTCCAGTTAACCCTAACTATTCTTATCTGCACCTTCTTTGCATTCCAATTTAAATTCAGAGTTAGATCTGAACTATTTTCAAGTGTAAGCCATATCAAATTAACTCTTTCAATGTATTGTTCTAAAACTGTTCCCAACTGAACCTTAAGTGTTCCAAACTGTTCTTAAGTTGTACTGAGCTATTTCAAGTAGTGGGGTAGCTAGAATTTTAGGCGTTGCCGCAAAATACTGAGGAGAACCCCAATAAAGTTGGTGAAAAACAAATTTTTTATTAGACTTAACTTGACTAACAACAGATTTATATGTCACTGAACTCATCAGTGTATATAATCTTAAGACTTAGAGAGCCCAAAACTTCTCAGCCCCCCACATTGCAGAGCCTTAGCTACGGAGCTGGTATTTAGTACACAAACAAAACTATTTAAAAACTCCCTCACTTAATATGTTGATTGCAAAGTACAAGATAACTCGTAGTCTGAATTCTGGCCGTAGAAGCCAACTACAAGTAAACTCGTAGTTCAGCTGTAAATAATAATAATTTTTTTTACAATTTTAGCCTAAAATTAATAGCAAACTCAGTTAAAATATGAAAAATTATTGTTTTTTTACCTTCCCACTAAATATTTTTTGATAAATCTGTGCTTAGTTCTAAATTGTAGTTACAAGTGCTAAAATCCTAAAATTCATAAGACCTATCTGGATCTTCCATAGTAGAGTTAATCAGAACGATAGGAACACAACAACAACAAAAAAACAATATTTATAAATTTTTTATAATTTTTTTTTAAAACGAGTTTTTTGACATAATCCCCCTTGAAGAACCACAAAGATTCTATTTAAGGACAGAAGCTTTCTAAAAAAATTAACTAAGATACAAAAACTGGGAAGGATAAAGAAAAAAATTCTAAAAACACCAAATTTTTCTTTTTAAATTTATGTCAAACTAAAAAAAAAATGTTCTACGCCTATGCTTACAGGAACAAAGATAAAAATTATTTTTGAAAAGAAATTCAAAAAATTCAGAATGTTTAATGTTCTTGAGACCCAATTCAACAATTTTAAAAACAAAAAAGTTAGATGCTAATCCAAAAGAAGAAAGAGAAGACAAAAGATGACTAATGTTCTAGTAAAAAAGAAAGGTAGAGAAAAATTAAAAAAAAAAAAAAGGAACAGAGAACCAAGAAAACTAAAAAAGAGGCAAGTACAACCTGCAAAAAGCAGATGATAAATCGGCAAACTATTAAAAAACTTTATTAAAATAATTTTGCACAATTTTTATACTTCAACATTTGTTTTAACTTTTAAGACGTTTAAAGAAATTAGCTCTTAAACCATGTTTTCTACATTTCAATATCTTAGTTGTAAAGTTACTGAAAAAAATTACTTAACTTCATCAGATTTTCTGCATTAGAACTGATGTCAAAATATTAATAAACCTTGTTTGAACTTTATTAACTCATAATCTTACATTTCAACTTATAATAATTGATTATAATAATTGAAAAATAATAGCTCTAAAACAATGTTTTCTGCATTTTGATAGATTGACTGTCAATATATTAATTTATTTGTTGACACACAGTAAACATACCAAACCTCTTTCTATATGCGCGTTCTTGCCCACAACTGACGTCACACGCACCGATTTGTAAGCTTTATCGCGTCGGCAAAAGACGTGGGTTACCATATTTATGTTTTTCTTCAACTTATACAAGTCCTATGTATTGCAAATTGATGTTATATAGACCACATACCTATCAGTTGCGGTTCGGCTTCGGCGGAGAACGGACGTGTTACCACGGCGGCAATAGTAGCATGTTAGCTTAGAGAGTAATTTTGTGAGATCAAACAACTAACAATAAGTGCTTGAGAGTGCAAAGTGTAAAAGTGTAGTTATAAAAAAATCAAATAAGTAGAACTAAAACTTAAAAAAAAGGATGCGGTTATGTTGGGAATACACAAGTATGGAAAACGTGCGATACGTGCTGCGTTTGCAGAACAGGGCAGGGGAAGGGGAAAAATTGCTGAGTAAGATGAAAAAAGTGACTTGCGTAACCAGACCGAGCGCGAGTATTAAGAAACGCTGCATAAAAGAAAGATTAGACATAAAGAAAATAATACTAGAAGGAACTAGTAAACAAGAAGCAAAGAGACGGGCAAGAGAGAATACGATAGAAAGTTGGCAGATACAGTAGAAAAAAGAAGAGAAGAGAGAATAGACAAAGAAACTAATACCAGAAATAAAAAAATAAGTAGAGAATAAACCAGCAACGTGTTACTATACAACACAACTATTCACCGAACATAGAACCTTTGGTAAGTATTTACAAAAAATAAATAAGATAGAGAAAGAAAAAAAATGTATATTCTGTCAAGAAATCACGCATGATGACGCATAACATACGCTAGAAGAGTGCAAAGCGTGGGAGAAAGATAGGAAAGAGTTACAAAAAATATTGAAAACAAAATCAACAAATCCACATCCTGAGTAAACAAATCAAATAAGGATCACTAAGAAACTATGCAACAACTGTACTGAAGAAAAGATAGTTTGAAGCTTTAAGATTTAAATAAACCAAAATAAATGAAATCAGACAGAACTAAAGCCACAGAAGACAAAGAATAAGACAAGTATGCCTACTAAAGAATGAACAATAAAAGGATAGACAAAAAATAACATTTCTGAAACATTAGTACCAACCAAAATTGGAAAGATAAAGAGAAGAAGAAAAGAACTTCAGAATGAAAGCAAACAAATGAATTGACTAAGCAATTTCCATACGGTAGATACGCCATCTTAAGGTTGACAGACAATGCAACTTTCAAAATGATCAGAGTATATCTGGCAGCCAGAGGACACAAAGAACTAACCCCAAATAAAGATACTATAATCTCACTAGAAGTAAAACTGGCAAATCTAGGACTACCAAAAAGGATTCTCCTAATGGAGCTACACAAAATATTTATGAAAGAAAAAAGATACGACAAGGAAAAAAATAATAAAGATATAGAAAAACTAAGAAGATACAAGGGCAAAGTGAGAAGTCTGATAAAATTGCCACAGAAGGCGCCATCATCGCAAATCCCAGATGTCATTTGTCAATACCATCTGTCACTAGGCCAAATTAAAATTTTCAGACAGATCTGTCATTTAGTTCAGTTTTGACAGCTATTGAAACCAGACAACTCATCATATTTTTGCAAACATAGAAAAAAGTGAATTTTGTGTGTTAATTAAACATTATTTTTTGAGTGAAAAAAAAAACAAAGCTTGATAAATATTATGGAGACTCTTCACCATAGATTAAAATGACTCAAAACTGGTTTACTGATTTTCATTGTGGTCAAGATAGTAGACATCTCTGATAAACGTGTGCGCAATATATTACACAAACATTTAAATATGAAAAACGCACACGTGGGACAACTACACAGGCAGGTTTGGCAATGTTCAAGTGCAATAAAAGGATTTTTTGTGTTGTTTCATAACTGTGAATGAAACATGAATCCATCACTATACACCTGAGACTAGACAGTGAATTTCTACTGGCAAATCTGCGCTGAAGAAGGGTAAGGCGGTTTTATCGGCCAACAAAGTCATGACCACAGCGACATAATCTACATCAATTTCTTCAAAAGGAAAAAATAGTCAACGGCAAATATTACTGCAACTTATTGGACCGTTTTGAAAGAAAAACAACCACATTTGGCAAAGAAAAAAGTTCTCAAGACAATGCACGGGTGCACATGTGTGTAGTTGCCATGACCAAAATCAATAAATTACGCTTCAAATTGCTTCCACATCTGCCATATTCTCCAGACTAGTCCCCTCCAACTATTTCCCGTTTCCAAAGAAATGGTTCAGCAGAAAAGGATTCGGCTCCAATGAGAAGATCATCAATGCAACAAACGCCTATTTTGAAGGGTTAGAAAAATCGTGTTATTCAAAAAAGATAAAAAAATTAAACGTTAGACTAAGTGTATCAAGCTAAAAAGTGATTACGTTAAAAAATTAAATGTTTTTTGCCAAAAATTATATTCTTTAATTCATTTTTACCAGACTTCTCACTCTGCCCTCGTACTTTGGCAATTCCATTTCAAACAAATCAAAGCAGAGAGGGAGGTGCGATCAAGAAACTTACTTTAGTTTTTTTTTTCGTTTCTATAACTTATTACTTTTGATAAGTTCATGCAGATATAAAACCCATAAAAAAACTACAGTTTTTTTAAGTTTTTTTGTCCAAAAATTTAAATTTGAGTTTTGTGAATTTTAGTATTGGGAATCAAAAACTGTAAAAATATGATAAAAATGCTTATTTTTCAACTTAACTCTTACAAATACATGTGTAGCAGCGCTCAGAGGAACTATAGACCAAATAGTATTAAAAACTGTTACCGCCTCCCCGCCCTGCAGGTGATAAGGGTGGGGGGTGGTGATTGTAGAGAAGGCGGCGTGGCCCTTCTCCATGTGGTTTTGTTGAGTTTGGGGCCATGGGCCCCGGGTCTCCACCTTAACCGGTGGTTGGGCTGTTCCCGAAGGTAATAGTGGTATCACTACTGGGTTTGCCAAGAGGTTGTACGTGGAGTACCTCCTGGTGTTCGCCTGGTAGGGGCAGTTGACGTGTGGTGTGCCTTCGTGGTTCAAGGTCACACGGCGGGCCTGGGTTGTGTTTCCAGGCACCGCGGGGTAGAGCGCGTTCTGGTTAGGGACGTACCCGCAGCCAGATTGCACACCCCATGGCGTCATTTGCGTTTCCCCAGGGTTCGGGAATTGTCCTACGGCGTGAGGTGCAATGCCGTAGGTGCAGGTGTTGACTAGGGGGTTTTGGTTCGCCCCTAGTGCGTGCGTTGGTGTGAGTGGGTAGCCAGCAGGTACCATGGACATAGCGGGGGTCGGCGTCGAGAGTGAGT
This sequence comes from Tachinus rufipes, assembly GCA_963932245.1. Classification (NCBI taxonomy): domain Eukaryota; kingdom Metazoa; phylum Arthropoda; class Insecta; order Coleoptera; family Staphylinidae; genus Tachinus; species Tachinus rufipes. Next base: position 107,717,493 of record OZ010743.1, read on the forward strand.
GGAGGGTGTTCCCAGTAGAGGAGAGGCTGGTCCAATCTCCAGTTGAGAAACGACTCATGGTGGAATGTGCAAGACCATGAGTCGCGTGCAAGTCGGGAGGCAAGGATTGCATTCCCGAGGCAGGCGTCGGTGTAGAGGTTAGCAGGTTCGGGCTTCCAGAAGAATAGGCCAGGGGCATCGCAGGGTCGTCATAGAAATAGCTTCGGTTGTCGCTTGAGGGTCGCATTGTAGGTCGCAGGAAGACGGTTGAGTTCCAGTCTATGGTTCCGTAGACGTTCGTTGCTCGGTAGTGACTGACTGCTTGGCCGTTGACGCTCAAGCTTTATAGGTGGGGGGTTAGCGGTGGTGTGCTCTGATTGGCTCGTCAGGCTCCGCCCACGAGGCGGCATCAAAACTTAAATTCAAAGCTAACAACTCACTACACCCTAAAAAAAATATTTAAAAAAACCACATACCCACACTGAACAAGAAAAAAATTGAAAAAGTTCTTTTGTTGCCTAAAACCCGTTTGACACTGTCTATAATTATGTCTTGAATTATATATATAATTTGTATTAGAATTTGTGCCATAATTCCATATATAAAATTTATGTCCTGTATGGCACTGTAAATAATTCTTTATATAATTATAAAACCACGCCTGTGCCTTATCTATGATCTGTCAAATCAAGTTTCAATGTTTACTACACTTTGCAGGTTATGTCATTTGTTTTGAATTGATTATTGCTACAGTTAGTTATACAATTAATGAAAATAATAAAAAATGGAAGCAGAACAAATTAAAAAAGTGGTAGCAATTGCTATATGTAGAGCTGCAGTGGTAAAATAGAAAAAAAATTACAAAATAATATGCGCACATCACGTTCGCTACGATTATAGATGGGAAAATAGAACATGTTCTAAATTTTTCAAGATATAATTGTGACCTTGATCATTTGTGTGTTTTACACACGGAAATGGTCAATCTATAATTATATATATAATTCAAGACATAATTATAGACAGTGTCATACAGGTTTAATTTAGACTTCGAAATATAAAAAATCCTTAATTTTTTAAGCCTTTTCCTTAAGAGCCTTCTCCAGTTAGTTGGGTTGCCTACATTTTAATCAAATATTTTGCTTGGTTTGCTGACTTTATTATAACATTAAATGTAAAAAAGTATATAAGAAATAATGCTTAAAAAATGATAAACTTTCAACGTATAGTTTTAAAATTTTGATTTTCCGATTCTATTAATAATATTTAAAATGAAAAAAAAAAATAAGAAATTGTAATCTTAAATTAAATTCTTTATCTATTGTTTTATATTCATCAAAGCTTTTTAGTAAATATTAACGTAGTTATATGGGTTTACAATTAGTTTATTTAGAGAGTAATAAAGTGGCGCCCCCCATCAAATTATACGTCAATTTAAACACTAAATTGGCTTGGGTATGTTTGGCTTTGGTGGGGCGTCAGGGGGTAAGCAAACCCCCCTGCACACCCCCAAATCCATCTGACAAAATCACGTAGTCTCGAGCGTTGTTAACAAATAAAAGTCCTAATTTTTGGAAATTGATGTAAAGCAAAAACAAAACCAACAAGAAAATCAAAAATATTTTAAGTTTATTATTAATTTTTTTTGGCTTCATTGATCAAAGTTCTATATTTTGAAAATAAGCTAAGCATGCTAGAAAATGTGCTAAATATAGCTACATATTTAGATATAATTTTGCAAAGAATGAATAAAAAATAATGAAAAATCTTATAGCTTCTTCTTTAATGTTTTCTTGTAGCAAATGATTTAGATAATTAGCCCTATTCTGTATGCATATTGGTAGCTATCAATATCGTTATCTAAGAAGGTTGCTAAAGCAGTGTTCTGTATTTATTAGGTTTTTTTACTAAATTGCTAAGCAACCTTGCTCGATAACGATATTGTTAGCTAGCAATATGCATACAGAATAGGGCTAATTAGACCAACAATTATAAAAATTTTGTCATATTTTCGCTTTTTGTTGATGTTTGAAAGTCCTACCTTATAATGGAATAGAAATATTTTTTAGACCAAAAACTGTAAAAATCCATATTATTCATCTCAAGTCTTTGGCTATAAAAAATAGTGTTTCATTAAAATATTTCAATAAATCTTATAGCAGATGATATGATCTAAAAATTATAAAACATTTTTGGCTTTTTTCTTAATTGTGAAATAAATTAATAATTTATTCAAACTCAATCCAACAATGAACAATTGTATCAGTTCTACAAAACTCACTGACAAGATATATAAATATACATAACTAGAACCTATAATCATAAATTGATTGTAGAATTCACAGAATAGATATTATTTTTCCAGTTTTATTTGTAAATTTCGTATGTTAATTAATGCTTAATTTAACTTGCAAAGCAAATTTTTAATATTTATATTGCTTTCTTTAATATTGTTGCACATGCTGTGGTTATTTTTGAGATTAGAATAAATAAATTTGGTAATTCTTATTATTATATTTGTTTATTTTTGACCGGTTTTGAGGTATTTTTTACCTCATCTTCAAATTTATTTATTCTAACCTCAAAAATTTAATATTTAGTTTAAAATTGTATATTTTAATGTAAACATTCACAGTTTCTTTACAAAATAAACAAATTTATCATATATTATACCATAAATGTGATTATTTTCACAACTTTTAATAGACCTGAAAAATACACTGAATTTGTGACAAAAAACCTGAAATCAAAATTGTTATAAATTCTTGAACTGTATAGTAGGAATGGCTTGCTAAATGGCCCACTGCTATGTATATTTTAAACATTTAAATTTGCTACTGCTAAAAAAAAGCATTAGCAGGTTGAGTTAACTCAGCAAGCACTGCAAGAAACCTCAAAGCCTCTTATTCAAAATAAAAACAAACTATTTGGCTTTTTACAGCAAAGCAAATAGCTTTTTACAGCAAAGCAAATAGCTAATGTTTTTATTTCTTATAATATTTTTAGAAAGCTGCTAATATATTAGCAGCTAAATAAAGCTAAAATAGCGGTTTGACACTAAACTGTAGTACAAAAACCATACCTAGATATGCAAAACAGCCTAAATGAGCAATCAAATAAACTGTTCATAACCTTATTGTAAAAAAAAACTAATGTAAATGACATGTAAGCACATTTATAAGTAAACTAATTTAATTGCATTTTCCTGTTTTAACAATAGTAGTGCCGTGTGGTATGTCATACTGTCAATAAAGTTATAGATTCGGCTTTTTCGATTAGAGTAAGCATGGTTACAATTACAGCTGTGACACTGACTTAATATAATAAACCATTCCCATCACTGCAATCTGTACGCAAACTATAGGTGATTATAGATCTGTGCCAACAACCAATTTAGATTTCCGAACAGTTCAACCGAACAAAGTTTGTCATACATTTTTTAGACACAGTAATTTGTTTGAACAGTTTAAATTGTACTTAAGCTGAATCAATAATCATAAACCCCTTAGTGATTAATTGTATTAAATAAAAATAATGATGGTTTTATAGAAAACATTACAATAAATGTTCACTCCCAAATAAAATACTTGAGCTGTCATTCTGCCCCAACATCAAATACATAATAGAACTGAAGTTAGCTACCCTAGATACAAAATGTAAATAATTAAGCCTCAACCCAATACATGACTATTACTATAACTTAATAAATCATAAAATGCCTAAATTTATTTTAAAATCAATACAAAAATGATTATATGAACCTTTCTAGCACAAATCGATATGAATTGGGACAGATACAAACGTTGATTCTGGTCCAATGTATTGATTTCTAAATAAAAACTTTAGAAAATCATATTAATAGATGCAAAGTAATGATTAAATATGAAAGGAGATAAAGTAAACAATCTTATCTCATAAATGTCATCGACAGCAAATGGTTTGGCATAATATACTATGTAATAAATTGGATAAATTATCTGAATTACATAAATTATTTTTAGATTTGTTGTGGGATGTATATAGTAGATAGTTATATCAGACAAATTTAAGTTAATTAGTGAGTATATAAGTTAATTAAATGCAATTATAATTGAATGATTTGTCATGTTGGTAATCTAGTTGTAGTTGATTTGAATTTAGCATTTGGTGATGCAATTGTTCATTTGTAAACAGAGAAGTATGTACATTGTCATCATATCTGTGGAATATTTTGTTTAAATAACGTTGCCGGTAATTATTGATTGAATTGAGATTGTAGCAATGTTTATTTATTCAGAGTAGGTCGATTGTTTATGTTGATCGGATGGATGTTATGATGTAGCTGTTAAGTTGTATTTGGATAGAGATATGTGTATGTTTATCTGGTATGTGGGCTGCCCTGTTATTTTTATGAGTCTGCTGTGTGATGACATTTGTCAACTAAAACTAGGCAGGTCCCTTTAAATATGTATGTGTGTGGATTTGATTAGTAGTTATAAATCGTTGGTAGATTCGAGGCCGTAACTGTACCTGGCAGATAAGAATTTCCAGGGTCCCATTAACATTCGCAATATTCGGAACGAACGGACCGAGTAAATTCCGAATTCCAGTTTGTGTGCTCCACTTACCAGAGGTTGTTCTAGACGGTGTCGGGATCCTGTTGGCCCCTTTCCTACGGGACCGTCTCACGCACGACCTGGAGGCCGTGAAGGAAGCGCTCGGCATCTTCGAAAGCACTCACAACCCCAAAAAAAACCGATCCTAAACAAAGGAGACACTAAGCACTGGCGACGGCCATTTTCACTGAACAATTGAATATATATTCAGACGAAACCTCCCGGGCCAATAACAGTACTTCGTCGGCGGTCACGTGACCGTTAAAATGTCAGAATGGAGCAGCAGCAGCACGGACTGAATGTAATTTCGAGTTGTGTTATTTCTGTCGGGACATGTCTGTTACATTCTGCCGTTTACGTGGCCAGTCTATACGTATGGAACTATCAGCACAACAGGTAAAAAAATATGCGACTTATTTAATCAACCCCTGCCGCAACAGAATCCTGCCAATCTCCACTAGATCCGCGCACGAATTTTACTCAAAACAAAAGCCATCGGCATTATCCCCCCGCACACTACCCCCTGCCCATACGCACCACTACTACTACAAACTACTAAATTGAACTTAGTTTTATGCTATGCTTTGGCTATGGCTGAGTCGACCAGCAAACCAGCCCAACTGAACCCAACCAGCACACAATCCCGTCCCGACCGTGAGAACTCCGCACAGACAGTCAGTCCGGACCGCTCTGATCACGGTACAACCCGACCAGTTTACTTTAATTATTTAATCAACCAACATAAAGAGTTACAGCCCCAGCCGTATTCTACCTCCTCTTCTACTTACCTATAAAATACACTCCGATACCGTTTTTTTTCTGATATTTTTATTTGCCGCGCCGCTAAAAAAATTGAAAATAATAAAAGCGCAGCACGCCTTTATTGATTTAAAAATAAACTATGAAAAGTTTTTTATCCGTACGGCAAACATTCAATGCGCTTTCCAAATGCATCAAATGTAATCCCCATGTTGTAAATAACAACATACAATATGACACGATTGCTTTTTCACGAATAAATTATTCAATTCGTTCGATAAAATAAACATGCGAACAATTCACATAAATATTAATTTCATGATGATACGACAATATCAGGTTGTTACAATTAGAAATTTACAAGTACCCATTAAACAGTCAATATCAAATGATTAAAACATGTCAAGCAGCTGCTTATTTCCATCTGTTATAATAATTAAGCCAATCTAAAAAAATCGATTCTAGTTCAATTTTCATATTATGGTTTGAGAATGCAAGGCCAGATTTGTAAATTACCGATTTTTTTATATTCATACATGTAGCTACTTGATTAAATTAATTCATATAATTCAGGGTGACTAGATTTTTACAAGTAAAAAATGAGTATAAGATGTTAATTTGGAAGTTTTAGGTCGTCGATTAAGTTTCGGAGATATAACCATTTTTCCAAATCATTATTTTTGCAATTTTTCAAAAAACTTTGAGCCATAAATTTTTTACCACTCAGTCAATTTTATAATATATAATTTAACATTTAAAACTAAATCCGGCTTTAATCCGGATTTCACATTATGAATTTAATTTTTACAATTGTAAATTTAACATTTAAAAGTATAAATCCGGCCATCAACGTGTTTAAATTTACTGCAATACTATAATATTATAAATCTGGCATTTAAAAAATTAAATTTGGCATTCAAAATTAAAACTTTAACTAAAAATATTTTTTATAAAAAAAAAAATTAAAAAATGTTAATTTATAACCCAAATAATAGCATTTGTACTTTTAAAATTGTAAATTCGGTCTTTATAGTGTTAAATTCTACTACCAAATTGTAATTTCTGCATTTAAAACTATAAATCCGGTTTTAAAAAAGTGTAAATTCTTTTACAAAATTTTTAGTTTGGCTTTCAAATTATAAATCTGGTTTTCAAAACTGAAAATTTGGCAACCAACGTGTTAAACTTTACTACTTTACTACTGTGAATTTGGTTTTCAAATTGTTAATCCAGCTTTTAAAAAAGTAATTGTGTCTTTTACAAATTAAAATCCGGTTACCAATGTATTTAATCTACTGCCAAACTGTTAATCCGGTCTCTAATTATAAATCCAGTCTTTAAAAGTGTAAATCTTATGTATATAAGTGTAAATTTCCCCTAAAAGTTTAATCTTGTCTTTGTGTCAAATTTTACTTATACTTATTTAATTTCCCCTAAAAGTTTAATCTTGTCTTTGTGTCAAATTTTACTGTTAACCCGGTCTTTAAAACTGAAAATCCGGTCTTGAAGATGTTAAATTTTACTATCAATCTTTTTAATCCGGCCTTTTAAATATAAATCTACCCTTTAAAACTGCAAACCAGGTTTTTAAAAGTGTAAATCTGCTCTTTAAAATCTTAAATTCAACTGGCATAGAAATTATAAATCCGGTCTTCAAAACAATTCAAAATTTAGCAACCAATGTGTTAAATTTTACTACCAAACTGTGAATTTAGTTTTAAAATTGTTAATTCAACCTATAAATTATAAGTCTAGCTTTTAAATCTGTAAATCCGGCTCTTGAAAGTGTAAATAAGTCTTCAACAATGAAAATCTGACCACCGACGTGTCTAATATACTGCTAAACTGTTAGTCCGGCCTTTAATTACTATATATGCATCAATTATGGTGTATTATGTTGTAAAAAAAAACATCAGTAGTTGTCAAGTTATATTCATTTCAACTTGCTACACTCGCTTGTACTTTAATCAACAGCAGTATTAACGGTAGATATCGGTGATATTTAATACCTTACTTGATATTTAAGATTTACATGATATATCATATTTGACAGCAACTGTCATATTTGGCAAAAATCCGGCCATAATATGACAAAAAAATATTAAAATCTTGTAAAAAAAATGCAACATTATGCCCAAAACAACTAAAATCCGACCAGTAAATAACAAAAATATCAAAGTTTTGCTTTAAAGTAGTAAATCCGTTCATTAAAAGTTAAAAATGTAAAAATTCGGCCATAAAATGTTAAACAGTACTAAAGTCCGGCCACAAAACTTTAAGATTTATATAATAATACTAGAATAATGTGTAATTTCTTTAAAAAAATATCAAATTCTAGTAAAGCAATAAAAATTAAATGTACTAAAATCATTCATTAAATGTCAAAAATGCAAAAATCTTGCCATTAAATGGCAAATATTTAAAATTAGCCGCAAAACTTAAGATTTATGTAAAAAATAGAAAAATCCGGCCATTAAAAGCCAAAATAACAAATTATTGTCAAAAATATCAGAAATACATTGTAAAATTTAAAAATACTGGCCAGTGAACAACAAAACTATTAAAATTCCAGTTTAAAGTACTAAAATCTATTCATTAAGTAATAAATAATAATAAAATAGCAAACAATACTAGAATCCATGCACAAAATTGACAAAATCGATTTATACAGAACCATAATTTAATAATGAAATGTCAAAAATTTGGCCAGAAAATTCAAAAATTTTAAGAAAAATACTAATTCCGGCAAAAAAAATTTAGAAACAATAAATCCGGCCACAAAGTTTAAGAATTTTGTAACAAAAGTACAAATTCCGGCCATAAAATGTTAAAAACAATAAAATTCGGCCATAAATTTAAGAATCACGTAAAAAATACTAAAATTTTTCTGTTAAAAATGTCAAAAATTCGGCTAAAAAAATTTAAAATATGAAAAACACTAAAATTCATCCACAAAACTCAAAAAATGTATAGTAAAGTTCTACAATCCGGCCATAAACTGTTAAAACTATTAAAATTAGTGATTATAATCGAAGTTACTCCTTTCTGTAAGCGTTTATGACCGGATTTGGATTTTTTTAACAATATTTTGATAACGGATAACGGGCAAAGATTTACATGATACATATATCGTATTTGACAGCAAAACTGTCATATTTGACAAATTAAATGTCAGCAATGCAAAAAACCGGACATAATATGACAAAAATATTAAAATCCGGCCATAAAAAGTAAACAAATCAAATTAAAATTTTGCTTAAAACAACTAAAATCCGGCCAGTAAATAACAAAAATATCAAATTTTGCTTTAACTACTTTAAAGCAAAATTTGATATTTTTGTAAATTTGTTCATTAAAAGTTAACAATGTAAAAATCCGACCATAAAATATTAAACAGCACTAAAATCCGGCAATTAAATTATTAAAATATTACAACAATCTGGCCACAAAACTTATGATTTATCTAAAAATACCAGAATAAAGCTATAAAAAGTCAAAAATATCAAATTCCTGTCAAAAAATATCAAAATCTAATTATAAAATAATAAAAATTAAAAGTACTCAAATCATTTATTTATTTATTAAATGTCAAAAATGCAAAAATCCGGTTATTAAATGACAAACAGTATTAAAATCCGGCCGTTAAATGATAAAAACATTTAAATTTAGCCACAAAACTTAAGATTTATGTAAAAAAAATATCAAAATCCGGCCATTAAAAGCTAAAAATAACCAATTATTGTCAAAAATATCAAAATTACAATGTAAAATTTAAAAAAATCGGTCATTGAACAATAAAACTATTAAAATTTCAGTTTAAAGTACCAAAATATGTTCATTAAGTGTCAACAGTGCAAAAGTCCGGCCATAAAATAGCAAACAATACTAGAATCCAGGTACAAAATATCAAAATTTATTAAAATCCGGCGAATAGTTTTAAGAAATACGTAAAAAATCTAAAATCCGGCTATAACAAAATTGATTTATATAAAACAATAATTTAAAAATAAAATGTCAAAAATTCGTCCAGAAAATTCAAAAACTGTAAGAAAAGTACTAATGCCGACAAAAAAATGTTAGAAACACTAAAATCCGGCCACAAAATTTGAGAATTTTGTAAAAACACTAAAATTTAGCTATAAAATGGAAAAAATATTAAAATTTAGCTATATAATGCTAACATCTAATAATAAAATATCAAAAATCCGACCAGACAATTCAAAAACTGTAACAAAAGTAGAAAATTCGGCCATAAAATGTTAAAAACACTAAAATTTGGCCACAAATTTAAGAATCACGTAAAAAAAAACTAAAATTTGGCTATAATAAATGTCAAAAATTTGGCCAAATGTTTTAAAATGCAAAAAAACAATAATTTGGTTATAAAATGTCAAAAACACTTAAATCTGGCCAAAAAACTCAAAGATTGTATAGCAAAATTCTAAAATCCGGCCATAATCTGTTAAAACTATTTAAATTTGTTGGAACTGGAGTGCCCACCTACCAGCCCAAGTGATTCGCATCGAAGTTAATTCTCTCTGCAAGCGTTTGTGACCGGATTTGGATTTTTTAACAATATTTTGGTATCTTTTAGCCGGATTTTTGGGGTTTTATAAACATTTTTTAACTAAGAGTTTTGCACTTTTGACCAGTTAATGACTAAATTTTGGTGTTTTTTGACAATATTTTCATACTTTTTGGCCGGATTTTACTATTTTTGGCATTCCATGATGAGAACTTTTCAACAGTTCAAGACCGGATTTTGGTGTTTTTTGACAATATTTTAATATTTTAAGGCTGGTTTTTGTTTTTTTTTTTAACAATATGTTGATATTGCATGTTTGAATTTTGCATTTTACAGTTTATGCTATGATTTAGTTTTTTTTAAATATCTTTGATATTTTATAGCTGGATTTTTAAGATTTTATTAAATTTTTGACATTTTTTAACAGTTTATTTCTAGATTTTGTTGAATTCTGACAATGGTTTAAAATTTTTGGGATAAATTTAGTTATTTTTGGCATTTTATGAAGAAAATTTTGTACTTTTCAACCATTTTGGCCAGATTTTGTTTTGCACTTTTTTACAGTTTATTACCGTAAATGTACTCAAATCATTAAAAAATGCAAAAATCTGTCCATCAAATGACAAACAGTACTAAAATCCGGCCGTTAAATGATAAAAATATTAAAGTTTAGCCACGAAAAGATCTATGAAAAAAAAAGAAGCAAAACCGGCCATAAAAAGCCAAAATTAACAAATTTCTGTCAAAAATATCAATACTAAAAATAAAAATAAAAAAATTCCGCCAGTGAACAATAAAACTATTAAAATTCTTAAACCGATACCAAAATGTGTTCATTACGTGTAAACAATGCAAAAATCAGACCATAAAATAGTAAACAATACTAGAATCTAGGCGAAAAAAGTTAAAATTGTTAAAATCTGGCTAATAGTTTTAAGAAATTTTAAAAATCTAAAAATCCGGCTATAAAATGTTAAAATTAACATAATTGAATTATACAAAATCATAATCCAATAATAAAATTTGAAAAATTTGGCCAGAAAATTCAAAAACTGTAAGAAAAGTGTTAATTCCGGCAAAAAAATGTTTGAAACTAAAATCCGACCACAAAATTAGAGAATTTTGTAAAACATACTAAAATTTGGCTATAAAATGTAAAAAATATTAAAATTTAGCTATAAATAGCCAACATCTAATAATGCAATATCAAAAATCCAACCAGACAATTCAAAAACTGTAACAAAAGTAGAAAATCCGGCCATAAAATGTTAAAAAAATACTAAAATTTGGCTATAAAAAATGTCAAAACCCAATAATCCGGCTATAAAATTTCAAAAAAAATAAAATCCGGCCACAAAACTCAAAGATTGTAAAGCAAAGTATTAAAATCCGGCCATATAAATTCTTAAAATTATTAAAATTAGGTAAAGTGGAGTGCCCCCACCAGCCCACGTAAGATTATCGTCGAAGTTACTTCTTTCTGCAAGCGTTTATGACCGGTTTTTGATTTTTTTAACAATATTTTGGTATTTTCTAGCCGTAGTTTATGGCCGGATTTTAATTCTTTGCAACAATATTTTGATGTTTATGGCCGAAATTTGCTGTTTTTTACATTTTATGAATAAAATTTTCGACTTTTTAACAGTTTTTGGTTGGGTTTTGAGTCTATCTGAATTTTTTTAAATGTTTTATGACCGGATTTAACTATTTTTGACTTTTTACGATAAGAGTTTTGCACTTTTGATCAGTTAATGACTAAATTTTGTTGTTTTATGTTATTTCTTAGCCGGATTTAGCTATTTTTGGGATTTTGTAAAAGTTTATGGCCGGATTTTAATGCTTTGCAACAATATTTTGATGTTTTATGGCCGAAATTTGCTATTTTTGATATTTTATGAATAAAATTTTGGACTTTTTAACAGTTTTTGGTCGGATTTTGATTCTATCTGAATTTTTTTAATGTTTAATTAACTATTTTTGACTTTTTACGATAAGAGTTTTGCATTTTTGACCAGTTAATGACTAAATTTTGGTGTTTTTTGACAATACTTTCATACTTTTTGGCCGGATTTTACTATTTTTGACATTCTATAAACAGAATTTAGAACTTTTCAACAGTTTAAGACCGGATTTTGGTGCTTTTTGACAATATTTTAAGGCTTTTGGTTCTTTTCAAAATGTGTTGATATTGCATGATTGGATTTTGCTATTTTTGACATTTAATTAAAAGATTTTTGATTTTTCAACAATTTATGTTATAATTTAGTTTTTTTAACAATTTGATATTTTATAGCTGGATTTTTAAGATTATATGAAATTTTTGACATTTTTAAACAGTTTATTTCCAGATTCTGGTGTATTCTGACAATTTATGGGCTAGATTTAGTTATTTTTGACATTTTATGAACAAAATGTTGTACTTTTCAATCGTTTTTGGCCGTATTTTGTTTATTTTTGAAAATATTTTAATATTTTATTCTATGAATAGAGTTTTGCACTTTTTTACAGTTTATTACCGTAAATGTACATTCATTCATTTAAAAATGCAAAAGTTTGGCCATTAAATGACAAACAATACTAAAATCCGGCCGTTAAATGATAAAAATATTAAAATTTAGCCACGAAAAGATTTATGAAAAAAAAAGCAAAATCCGGCCATAAAAAGTCAAAATTAACAAATTTTTGTCAAAAATATCAAAATCTAAAAATATTAAAAAATATCCGGTCCGTGAACAATAAAACTATTAAAATTCCAGTTTAAAGTACCAAAATATGTTCATTACGTGTCAACAATGCAAAAATCAAGCCATAAAATAGTAAACAATACTCTAGGCGAAAAAAGTTAAAATTGTTAAAATTTGGCTAATAGTTTTAAGAAATTAAAAAAATCAAAAAATCCGGCTCTAAATTAACAAAATTAAATAATAAAATGTCAGAAATTTGGCCAGAAAATTCAAAAACTGTAAGAAAAATAAAATCCGGCCACAAACTTTGAGGATTTTGTAAAAAATACTTAAATTTGGCCATAAAATGTAAAAAATATTAAAATTTAGCTATAAAATGTCAACATCTAATAATAAAATATCAAAAATCCGACTAGACAATTCAGAAAGTGTAACAAAAGAAGAAAATCTGGCCAGAAAATATCAAAATACTCAAATTTGGCCATAAATTTAAGAATCACGTAAAAAATACTAAAATTCGGCTATACAAAATGTCAAAAACCAATAATCCGGCTATAAAATTAAAAAAAAAACTAAAATCCGGCCACAAAAGACAAAGATTGTAAAGCAAAATACTAAAGTCCGGCCATAATTTATTAAAATGAATAAAATTAGTTAAAGTGGAGCCAGTCCAACTAAGATTACCCTCTCTGCAAGTGTTTTTTAAACAATGTTTTGATATTTTTTAGCCGGATTTTGCTGGATTTTGGGGGTTTTAAAAACATTTCTTAACTGTTTATGGCAGGATTTTAATGCTTTGCAACAATATTTTCATGTTTTTTGTCCGGAATTTGCTATTTTAGACATTTTATGAATAAAGTTTTGGGCTTTTTAAACATTTTTGGGTGGATTTTGATTTTATCTGAAATTTTTTTAATGTTGTATGACCGGATTTTGGTTAGTTTTTTAAGGCCGGCTTTTGGTTTTTTTCAAAATGTGTTGATATCGCATATCGTTGATTCGATTTTGCTATCTTTGATATTTTATAGCTGGATTTTTAAGATTTTATGAAATTTTTGACATTTTTTAACAGTTTATTTCCAGATTTTGGTGTATTCTGACAATGGCTTAAAATATCTTGGCTAGATTTAGTTACTTTTGACATTTATGAACAAAATTTTGTACTTTTCAACCGTTTTTGGCCGGATTTTGTTTATTTTTGAAAATATTTCAATATTTTATTCTATGAATTGGGTTTTGCACTTTTTTACAGTTTATTTCCGTAAATGTACTTAAATCATTCATTCATTCAAAAATGCAAAAGTCTGGCCATGAAATGACAAACAATACTAAAATCCGGCCATTAAATGTTAAAAATATTAAAATTTAACCAAAAAAATAACAATTTATTATCAAAAATATCAAAATTGCATTGTAGCATATAAAAAAACCGGCCAGTGAACAACAAAACTATTAATATTCCAGTTAAAAGTACCAAAATATGTTTATTAAGTGTCAACAATGCAAAAATCCGGCTATAAAATAGCAAAAAATATTAGAATCCAGGAACAAAATATTAAAATTTATTAAAATTTGGCTATAAAATGTTAAAATTAACAAAATTGATTTATACGAAACCATAATCCAATAGTAAAATGTCAAAAATTTGCCCAGAAAATTCTAAAACTGTAAGAAAAGTATTAATTCCGACAAAAAAATTTTAGGAACACTAAAATCCACAAAGTTTAGGAATGTACTAAAAAATACTAAAACTTGTCTATAAAATGTAAAAAATATTAAAATTTAGCTATATAATGTCAACATCTAATAATAAAATATCAAAAATCCGACCAGACAATTCAAAAACTGTAGCAAAAGTACAAAATTCGGCTATAAAATGTCAAAAACACTAAAATTCGGCTACAAATTTAAGAATCACGTAAAAATTACTACAATTTGGCTATAAAATGTCAAAAACCAATCATCCGGCTATAAAATTTCAACACTAAAATCCGGCCACAAAACTCAAAGAAGCAAAGTACTAAAATCCGTCCATAAATTGTTAAAATTATTAAAATTAGTTTAAGTAGTGTGCCCAAGTAAGATTATCATCGAAGTTATTCCTTTCTGCAAGCGTTTATGACCGGATTTTGATTTTTTTTTAAGAATATTTTGATATTTCTTATCCGAATTTTAATGCTTTGCAACAAAATTTTGATGTTTTATAGCCGAAATTTGCTATTTTTGACATTTTATGAATAAAATATTGGACTTTTTAACAGTGTTTGGTCGGATTTTGATTTTATTTGATTTTTTTAATGTTTTATGACCGGATTTTAACTATTTTTGACTTTTTACGATAAGAGCTTTGCTCTTTTGATCAGTTAATGACTAAATTTTGGTGTTTTTTGATATTTCTTAGCTGGATTTTGCTTTTTTGATATTTTGTAAACATTTTTTAACAGTTTATGGCCGAATTTTAATGCTTTGCATCAATATTTTAATTTTTTATGTCCGAAATTTGCTGTTTTTGACATTTTATAAATAAAATTTTGGATTTTTTAACAGTTTTTGTTTGGATTATGATTCTATTTGAAGTTTTTTTAATGTTTTATGATCGGATTTAACTATTTTTTGACAATATTTTCATACTTTTTGGCCGGATTTGACTATTTGTGAACTTTTCAACAGTTTAAGACCGAATTTTGGTGCTTTCTGACAATATTTTGATATTTGAAAGGTGGCTTTAGGTTATTTTCAACAATATGTTGATATTGCATGGTTGGGTTTTGATATTTTTGACATTTAATTCAAATTTTTTTGTATTTTTCAATAGTTTATACCAGAATTTGACTCTTTCTAACAATATCTTTGATATTTTATAGCTGGATTGTTAAGATATCATGAAAATTTGTACGTTTTTTAACAGTTTTTCGTGATTTCTGACAATGATTTACAATTTATAGACTAGATTGACATTTTATGAACAAAATGTTGTACTTTTTAAACGTTTTTGACAGGATTTTTTTTTTCCTATTATTTTAATAGTTTATTCTATTAATATAATTTTGCACTTTCTTACAGTTTATAACCGGATTTTGAATCTTTCTCGAAATATTTTGATATTTCAAAGCTGGATTTGATTTTGTAAATGTTGGGATTTGATGATTTTTTTTCGACTTTTTTTACTATGGCTAAGTTTAATTTTTTTACACTAATTTCACGGACCCGCGGGGTAATGTTTTTGGTCAGTTTTGGTGCCGGAATGGATGCCGCGTTTCGACGACGGATTTAGATTTTTAGTTAAAAGATAAATTTGTCAGATGATGGCCGGGTATCTGGCGATATATATGGTCATAAACAGTTTTTGTTATCTATAAAAAAATGTGGCAATTTTTTTTGCTCAAATTCAACAATTTTGCTTGCTGCTGGGCTCTGATTGACTGTTCCTAATGTCTTTTCTCTGATGTGGATCTTCGCCGGTGATCGATAATGCTAGTCCTCAATTCAAAAACAATGTTCACTTATTAGCCAGTTTTTTTGCGAGGCCGCTCAGACATCGCATGCACTTTAGCTCGTTAAAATGGTATCTCTTCCGGCAGTCTATCAGTTTTGAATTTGCATATGAAATGATGTTTTCTCTTGATGTAATACTGCGCTCATTCAAAGGGCTTTTTGGTTTCTACTAGCTCTATTAGTAGTTTGGCTGCCAAAATTGGGGGTGTACTCTTGTAGCTAGGTTCAGATTCATGTGATATCTTCGAACTTGTTTCTTGTAGGTAGCTCGGGGGTATTCTCGAATTTAGGTGGTTGGTTTTCTCTGGCCGTGATGTTTCGGCTCAAATATTCCACCTCTTCTTGTTCATATGTACACTTTTCCAGATTGCATTTTAGTCACTGGAACAGTACTTTTTGTAGGTGGTTCAGATGTTCGACCATGGTTTTAGAGTATATTATGATGTCATCCAAGTAAACCAGTGCGAAGGTGCCTAACAGTCCGAGGAGCACTCTGGACATTAATTTCTGAAAGGTTGCCGAGGCATTCTTCAACCCAAAAGGCATTGGTAGGTTTCAACATTCGGAGCAGCAAACATGTTGAGGTGTTTGCTTGACTCTAATATTGGTATTTGTCAATTTCCAGAGTGCAGGTTTTGGTAAAGATGCGTGCGGCGCCTAAATCTTTTAATGTTTCTTGGATACGAAGTAGTGGTGCGAAAGTCCATACAGTATGCACTGGTGCGTAGTAGTCGTTCGTGCTGGGCTCTATTATACTTATGGCTAGTAGCTTAGCAACCTGTTATCGCTTTTTTCTGGGCATTATTATATATCAGTTTTGGTGAAGACGGCGCTG
Organism: Tachinus rufipes; assembly: GCA_963932245.1. Lineage (NCBI taxonomy): Eukaryota > Metazoa > Arthropoda > Insecta > Coleoptera > Staphylinidae > Tachinus > Tachinus rufipes. The sequence continues at coordinate 107,734,365 of OZ010743.1, forward strand.
AATACTTGGATAAACTTACTCAGCTCCGGATTTTCGGGGTAGGCTTTGGTCGACTCCAAAATGCCAAAATGCAGCGACGTATATAATCAGTCAAGGTAGCTCAATATTAGCTCTTTGCGCAGTGATTAACACTTGTACGATCTGTGTTTGACTGCCCACTTGTATGTCGATTGCAGCGGGATCCACTTGGGAAATATATTTTGTAGTCTCCTAGCCTTGGGGTAATTTTAATTTGGTCAAACTGTTGTTCGCTCCTGATCTATAAGTGATCTTACCATTTTTCGATTTGCTCACCCACTTACGTATTGGATAATACCACATCTATATCTAAGAAAGTGACTTTTGAAGTTTTTAGGGGTGAGAAATATCCAATCTTTTGAAAACAAACACATGGTTCCAATTGAAACTACTCGCCGTAATCAATGAACTGGTGTCCCCGCTCACCCATCCGAGAGTTAGTCATCAAGAGATTGGATATCACCAACGCTTTCTCCGACAAAGTGACTTTTACGTTTCTAGAAACGAAAAGTATCCATCTCTGGACAACGAACACTTACGGTGGGCGGGGCCCTCCAATCAAAACCATTTGTTTGTTATCATAAACTAATGTTTTTGCCTACTCACCCGAGTGTTTATCATCTAGTCTCTTAATAACAAACACTTTGGCGGGTGGGCGGAGCACTCCAAACAAAACTACTTGACGTAACCAATGAACTGGTGTACCCGCCCACCCACCCGAGTCCCTGTTCAGTAGATATCTTCAACATATCCAATCCTTTGGTAACAAACACTTGTACTCCAATTGAAACAACTCGTCGTAATCAATGAACTAGTGTCCCCGACCATCCACTCTAGTGTTAGTCGTCATCAGATTGATTCTCACCAACGTTTGAAAAGATTGGAAATAACCAATCTCTGGATAATGAACACTTGTGCGGGATATTTCAATCAAAACTGGTGTTGGCAGGATCATACCTCAGTTCACACATAACAATGAACTTTCTTTTATTCGAACTTTAACTTGCAGTGCATCCACCTGCGTTGGTAGCTTTGTCAGAGTAGCGACCGACAAAATAACAAAACATTTTCAAAATTTGTGGACCGTGTTACGTATGAAATCGTGTTTTTTAAGTCGTTTCGGGCCCCCTCAAATTTTAATCCTAACTACGCCACTGCCAAAGTTAAACTTTTTTGACTTTCGAAAAAGTCTTTTGTGCATCTACTGTGGTCAGTGATTAGCCACAGAAAGTATTGAAACTATATCTACATTACCGGGAAGTGGTTTTGCCATCGAAAAACTAAAAACTTCGTTTTTTTAGTATTTCCAAAAATTAAAAACAAAATTTAGCTCTGAAACAGAATAAAAACAAAATATTCCACCCCCAATTTTATAAAATTGTTTATTTTGATCACCGAAAGAAAACTCGGATGTACGCCTCTGTGAACATAGTAAAGTTCATACATAATAATTATTAAGTACATTGCATATTTAAATCATTTTATTTCAATCAACATATTTGTTTACAAAATTCCTTTCCATACTATCATTTTATTGATTTATTAATTAAATACTAATAAGCTGTAGACTTTGTCTATTATCATTAGTCTATATTATTCCTTTCAAATAAAAAAACTATTAGCTTCATCATATTAATGATGATGGGATTGTATTGATTTTTAAGATGCTTTTGTTAGAGACTAGAGTAAACATTTAATACCCTTTAAAAGTATGAAAAAAGTTTCCTTCTAAGTATACCTTAAAAAATTTACGGTTCTGTCCTTAGACTATACTTTTTATGACCACTTTCTAATTGAGTATAACGTCAGGTAAAAAATCAACAAAAAATAATTACCATATCACCTTTTTTTGTCTATTTAATAGCTGTGGAAAAAACATTTATTAATTACTTATTAACCTTCAAAATATAATCATAATTTGTTAGCAATACTTATAATTACTGTAACTGATATAAAATGGTTAATATATACAGGGTGATCTAGTTAATAAACAAACGAGAATGAAAATAGTTTTAATATAAAATTAAATTTCATATTTTTCATTCTTTATGAGGAATGCAAGGACACTCAGAGATAAAATGTTTTGTTTATGTTGCAACTTAATATGTGCTTGAATACGTTTATGATTATTTAATAATTGTGTACCTAAGCATCAATTATGTTAAGTGCTTATTCTAAATAAAGGCTTTTTTAAGGACGTCAGATTACTATGCATTCGAACTAACGAGATAGATGTTAGAAAGGCATGGAAACTCAGAGATAAAATGTTTAGTTTATGTTGCTAGGCAATATGTGCTTGAACTCGTTTCTGATAATATACTAACTGTGTGAGAATCTACATTGTTGTTGGACTTTTATTTTGTCCTCCTTATCTCAAGAACTTTTAAAATTATGAAGATTTTACTAATACCATTGATCTAATTTTTTATTTCAGAAATCACCCCAACAGCATATTAAAGCGCTTTTTAAGCGTTTTTGTGATGCTCTTCGTGTCTCCGATGTTTTTATATTTAGCATTAAATAAAGAAGCTTTAGAAAAGGTTTGTTTCGTTTCTTAATTCATCACATATATAACTAATCCGATGTTAATTATAGAAATCAATATGGTCAATATTAGGATTAAGGTTGGAAGGCCTACTCCAGGCTTTTATAATGCCTCTATTTTTAACAATGATATTATTCTTGGGACCTATCTCCGTGCAGATTCACAACGGACTGTGGAAAGTGTATACAGGTAATTTAATAAAAACTTCAGCAATTCTAATGAGAGATATAAGCGATTAAATCAAGTAGGCGAAATCACGGTCAAACCACCAATCACATGATAACCTTTGGTGGTTTGACCTTGATTTCCTTAAATTGTATTTTTTTTAAACGAATGTACTATAGTATGAAGCTTTATCAAATTTAATAAATTTTATTTGGTTATTATTTTGTGTTTTAGAACCCATGTATTGGTGGAACAATATGAAAAACCTAATGTGGTTGCGGAACCACATAGTCGCTCCGCTTTCGGAAGAATTCAGTTTTAGATCCTGTATGTTGCCAATACTGCTGCAGTGTTTTAGCCCGATACCTGCTATAATAATTTGTCCGATATTTTTTGGGGCTGGTAATTATATTGTTTTTTGAAATAAAAATGGTATTGAAAATTGTGATTTTATTTCAGCTCATTTTCATCATATTTACGAATCAGTGAAGAATGGTATTTCATTGAAGAATGCAGTATTAGGAGCATGTAAGTTGAAACTGAAAGTTTTAAGTCGTAATAAAGACATTGGGTTTAAATTATGTTGCATTTGCTGCGATAGGAATGAGCCGCTTTGGGTTTGTGTTGATAGCTCAATGGTAGAGCACTTGCATATCATGCGAGCAGTCCGGGGTTCGATCCCCGAAATATGACTGAAATGATAACTTGCTCTTTATCCACCAGCGTGGTTCGGAAGTCACGTTTTAAGCTGTTGGTCCCATCAAACCACTTCAAACAAGTCGTAGACTTACTGTGGCGATGTAAAATAGCCGTAAAAAGCATAATAAATAGTAATCAAGAAATATCTGACAAAAAAGTACAAACCCTAACGGGCAGCAGTTTTAGCTATAAAAAAGCCTAAAATCTCGTCAAGACTAATACTAGAATTTGCTGGGTGAAAGGGCACTCCAACATAATAGGTAACGTTTAGGCTGATGGATTGGAGCACATTTGCTTTTAAAGCAGGATGGTATAACAATCCGGGTTATAGACAGACAAAGGAAGCAATGATTGATTGCCCCAAATATTACCGTGTTGCCTGTCGCTACTGTCGAGGAGTTCTTAGGAGGTGAGACGTCGGTTAGTCGCTTTTTCTCCGGCCGCTCTTCCACTTACTCCAGGCACACAGCCCAGCAGGTACTTTTGTGTTTGAGGATGTAGAGGTTAGCAAGCTATGAACTAGTGGGCCTCATGAATTACTCCGCTTCAGACACCAGATACACAATCCTGCTCACTTCTCTTTCCCTTGACACCACACTCTGGTTTAGTGTGGAAGGACGTAGAAGTCAACGCGCTGAATACTTGTGGCGCTATTGAATCAAACTCACATCACATACTAGATACACAATCGGGCTCACTGTTTCACTCTATCTCTTCTCTCTTTCTCTCTCTGTTTACGGTCTGTTTTTGTTAACTATCCGTGCCGCGGACTGATTTTAAGAAACTGCTGGAGTTCTCTTTCGTGAGGGTCTGCGCCAGCGTCAGATCACAACCTCACTCGGATAGAATTGGCTCCGGCCGTGGTGTCTGCTGGTGGTCCGTTTGGCGATGACTAATGCAGCTTCTTTGGATCTTGGTCCTTACCAGGTACTTAACCCGGCAAAGTATTCTACTTTTTTTGCTTGTTTTTACTACTTCACGCACGCCGATCAATCCGGTTCTTATTCCTCCTCACTCTCTTTTTTCTCTCATCATCAATATTCGTGTCTATCTGCGGGGTTTGTTCCAGTTCCTGATTGTGACACGTTAGCTCTCAGCAGTTGCGATGCTTTGTTTGCAAGGATACTTTCTCCTTCTCGCTATCGTTCCGATAGACTAGTTCTTCCTATACGTGGTCATGATGCCGATACATGAGTTTGACTGGTTTTGGTTGTGATTTGGATACTCGTATTGCACTTTGCTATATTTTCATGTGCATAATATTTTTATACAATAAATAAGGTGTGGTTAGTGTATGGGGCTTACGACTTTGGGCAGTAACAAGGGCACTCTCAATTAAGAAAACACATGCACACTGTTAATTCCGCGTGTTTACGTATCTGCAGGTGCCGGAGGCTTCCTGAGATATGTTTTTATTTGATTTGTGTTTGGTTGTTGGGAGGATTTTGGAGTCTCTTGCGGGGCGACTCAGTATGTGCTTGGGAGTAACTGTGCTTTGGCAGTAGACAAGGTGGCTGGGTGGAAACTTTTCGTCCGTGGCAGGTTCGTTTTTGTAGACTTTCGATGATGATCATCCAGGTAGCAGTAGTTCGCTGCTGCTTCCAATTCCCAACTGATTTTGCTTCAGTGGAATCAATGGATTGTTTCAGCCAATGGAAGTTTATTCGTTCTGAATTTCTACGAATGGTACGGATGCAGTACAACAGAACTATTTAGAACAGCAGTGAAGATAGCTTTGGTGACTTCAATCTCCGATAGGAGTGGAACAAGCAAAAGAAAGATTGCTTGCAATTTTGTTCAATTAGGATTGTCTGCGTATGCGCGTCGAGGAGCGATGCATCCGTGCTTGCGGTTTGTGGTAGATTGAGCTGCTGTTTTTTTTTTTGAGGTTCGGCGGGAAAATTTTCTAAAAGATTGGCAAGCCATGTCGGATTTATTTCCTCAGATTGACCGCCCAATAGTGAGTGCCAACGGAAGTTTGAGACCTTACAGCTCATGTACCTTCCATTTTGAGGTTGTGTAGTTTGTAGATAGTTTAGATTACGCCCTATAGGCTGGTGTGGTGTTACCCAGATTAAGGTGTTTGTAGAAGAAGTTCTCGCTGCCTGGCTCGGCGAGTCGAGCTAGGTCAGGGTGGGGATGATTTGCGAGATTATCAAAGTACTTTACGGCCAAAGTTTCGATGTGTTGACGCAGCGGGGGTAACCAGAGGTTTGCCCGAATCTCCCTGTTTTAGACATACCATGGAGCTCTATGGAACGTCCTCAGAGTGTTACTTTGACATTGTTACTGAGATGACAAGCAGCTGCAGTTCCCCATACTGTGGACGCGTAAGTGAACGTAAGTTCCGGATCGACAAACAAATTCCGACGCAACATCGGAACAAGAAGATTTTTTGCCATTTTGGCTTTATCGAGAATGGACTGCACTTGGAGTTTGTACGTGTGTCCCTTGTTGCACTGCTGGTACTTGCTGTCGTTGTCGTTTAACCAAGGCTTAGCGCGCTGACTGAACTCAGTCCTGCGGGGCTTCGCATTCTTTGGAACTTGTGTGTGGGTGCGAAGATAAAATGGCATAATCTTTGCCGAAGAATGCCGCATTGCCAAAAAATTTGCCTGCAACTGTACTATGGGCATTGTGCTCGATATGCAGTGGATGTGAAATGGAAGACCGAGCACGTACTATGTACTTGCCCGGAGCTCTCTTATCCAAGAGTGTCCATGTTAGGAAATTGCCGACTTGACATGGCCAGCATAAGGGAAACCCCTCCAAGCCATGGAGGAGGTACAAGTTTGCAAGCAGCTGCATCTGCCTAAGTTCCGGTTTGCTTTTTGCAATGTCTCGTAATTGAGCATTCTAAAGCTAGTCGATCACATTCATTATTTGAGGCAACATTTTAATACATTTAATCTCTTGATGACCAACACTTGGATGAGTGGCTCCAGATTATGATTACCATCCAGTAGTTTGAACTGGATTGATCACCACCCAAGAATTTGTTATCAAGAAATTGGAAGTTTCTTCTCTTTGTAAGCGTTAGAAGTCTTTTTGTTCAAAAAGAAGGTGACATTCAATTTTTTGATGACCAATACTTGAGTGGGTGGGTGGGTCACTCGAGATTACCAGCGATCAGTTTAAAGTGTAGTGCCCACTCGTCCGACTAAGAGTTTGGATAATAAGGAATTAGAAGGTTTCTCTTTCTTTGCAAGCGTTAGAAGTCTTCTTGTTCAAGAAGTATCCAATTTTTTGATGAGCAATACTTGGGTGGGTGGCTGGGTTACTCAAATCATTATTAGCAACCAGTAGTTTGAATTGAAGTAAACACCCACTCGCCCGAGAGTTTGTTATCAAAGAATTGTCCTCTCTGCAAGTGTGACAATATCCGTGTAAATATTTGGGATGATTCTAATTAAAAATACGCAAAACACTTTAAATGCACTAGAACAGTCAAATGTCAAAGTTTGACACATAAATTAAAAAAAAAATAGAACACGCATTTTATGCAAAATTGTAGTCAACAAGACAAGACACATTTTTCTTAATTTAATAAAAAAAACGAAAAAAATTATATTAACTTGAAAAATCAGCTCAGAACGTTTGGCGGTTTAACTATAGTTTACCCTGAATATAAATTTAGACATTGCTAAATTAGATGGTCTCGTTTAGTCCAGTCAGAATCTGAACTCGCGCCAGGACAAACTCCCAAGTACCTCATGTCAAATTTAGTTTAGTCTAGAGTTGTTTTTTTCGCCTTTCTCAAGAATCGGTCGCCACCCCAAAGCGACTAAAGGATTTCTAACACGTATAGAGAGAAGAAACTTCCAGTTCTTTGATAACAAATACTCGCTTGGGCGGATGGGCATTCTAGTTCAAACTACTGGCTGGTAATGATGATTTGGAGTGACTAAGAGGAAAAACTTCTAATTTCTTGATAACAAACTTTTAGACCGTCGCGTAAGTGACCCGCCCAAGTGTTAGTAATCAAGAAATTGGTTATAACCTCTTCTTTCTCTGATTAAGAGACTTCTAACACTTGCAGAGAGGAAACTTCTAAATATTTGATAACAAACACTCGGGCAGGTGGGTTGGTACTCCAGTTCAAGTGTGAGTGATCCACCTACCCGCCCTACCTCCTCCTTCTTGAACAGAGAGACTTCCAACGTTTTTGAAGAGGATAAACTTTCTATTCCTTAATAACAAACACTCGGACGGGAACCACAGAGCGTGATTACACGCAAGTAGTTTGAATTGATTGTTTAGGCAATACCAATAATACTCTTCTAAAAACCTTTTATATGAAAGAAAATATTTGACCCCAAAACCGTCATGCACCTGATTAGCACTTGTAGTTGATTACTGGGTAATAATTGTTTTCCCGTAGTGGACCTTGGAATTGAATAGAGTATAGATATATTTAGTACTAGGTTTTATTTGAAGGACGGACATTTATTGATTCAAGATCGGCATTTTTAGTCCAGTCAACTTTTCAATCGAACTTACCCGACCTAGATTATAGTCTATTCAAAAGGTACAGTACAGAAACGCAAATACACGCAATTTTCAGTGAAGAAGAATAGAATTTAACACGTAACTAGATTACGGGCTACTGATTATTTTTTCCGTGTTCTACCTTAGAATTGAATAGAGTACAGTCATATTTAGTACCATATATTACGGTAGTACTTGATATCTTTTTATATAAAACCACATCAACGTAATAATTTGTTTTCAGCTATTTATAATTGTATTCTTTTTTCTACTTGTAGGTGTTCACTTTACGTATACAACAGTATTCGGCGCGTATTCAGCATACATCTTTTACAGAACTGGACATTTAGCATCCACATTTATAGTACATGCCTACTGCAATCATATGGGTTTCCCAGATGTCCAGGAAGTGATGCATTGTAAAGGCGTTCAAAGGCTCGTGATTTGCACTATGTTTGTTGTCGGTTTGATCTGTTGGTGTTATTTATTGAATCCATTGACTGAACCCAAATGGTATTATAATGATATAGAATAAGCACAAAATACTTAATAAATATTTTCTGATAGGTAGACATATGATAAGTAAATAATTAAAACAAACTTTATTGATTAGAAATGAATTGCCTGCTACAGATCAGAAGAAATCTGTAACAATTTTGGAACGTCACTGTATAAAATTTAAGTAGGAGTTGCCGACTAAAATTTTCTCGGCTTTGCTCAATATTAGCGTTCTTATTGCATTCATACAGTAGCATAGCAACGTCACCAATATGATGGCAAGTCCAGAATTGCTCTCTAAATTTTAACATCATTCGTCTACCTATCACAAAATGGATAAACATCTATAGACTGAAATAGTTTTGATCCGATATTATTAACTGCCGTTAAAGTACATAATTGTTGATTAATTCACTTGTTAATTGTTGGAAATATGTACACAAATGTTGAATATTATCAAATCCTCAGTATCTATAACTTCAAATCTCTATTTACAAAATAAAGGAAACCTTCTAGTGTCAAATTAATGTTTGACCACAATTTTAGTTGATACAATGTCAATTATAAAATATATTTTGTAAATCTCTTCTAAGCTAAACTAATCTATTTATCGACTAAAATACATAAACTTTTCTTCCATTTACTTTCTTCTATTGTTGCCAACTGTCTTCTATTTTCTTATTCTATACCAAAAAATATTAAATCAATTTACTTTAAATATATGAAACCAGTGGCGGAACGCACATTTTAGTAGTAAATTGTTAAAAAATGCTCAGAATTCATTTAAATATTTGATGTCACAAAATTAGTATATACATAAGTACGCAAATAATGAATTATTCTTTCTCAGAATACAGGGTGATTCATAAAAAGGGTATCCAATTTTAATAACAAAATTATTCTGAATCTAGCATCTTTTACTTGCATGTAAAAGCCCAAATTAGGTAATTTAAGAAGTAATCAAAAATATGTTTCTTCAACAGGAAAGCATTCACAAAATTGATTATGAATCATCCTCTATAATAATAAGTTCCCAAAAGATGCCATATTTAAAGAATTACATTGATATTAATAAATATTTTCAATTTTGACTTAATTGAAAATATTAAATGGATATATTATTATAAATTTATTCAGTTTAATGGAATATAAATATAGATATTAATAATTTGTTGGTAGATTCAATAATGTATCAAGCACAGGTATGAAATTGATTTATAATGCACGGGTGTTCACGGGTGTTGTTATTAAGGATAGTTTATATAAAAGTTTGAAGGCACGATTGGTAATAGAGTGCGATCATTATATCGTGACTCATTGGAAAAGTTGTTTCATTTAAATATTATGTATGTGTTGGTAGGTTTTGTATCATCATAAATGTACGAAATTTAACGCACCAAGCACTATTTATTTTTATATCATCTACATTGTAGAAACTAGTCAATCATGACTGAATTTAGTTCTAACTAAATCAAACGATCAGTTTTTGAAAGAAAAAAAGACATCTCTAATTAGTTCAATTAATGGTATTGTATACCTGTATAAGGTTACACCTTAAGATAACTTTGTAGTGCTTGGAAAGTGTATTTTTAGCTGCCTTACTATAGTTTTTCGAATAATTCATGTTGGTATTGCAAATGTATTTATTTGTATGTGGAATGGGTGACGGTATACGGAGTGATTTTTTTGGTTGTATTAATTGTTTCTATTTTAAAATGATTTTTATTTTTGAAAATATTGTTTTATCCAGGAATGCATTCTTTTAAATAAAGTTATTCCAAGTACAACAATTTGTGTGAATTATTTTTATGAAACATGTTCTTATTGATGATACCACAGCTCATACCATTCACGATGTCATAACCTCTATAGTAAGTACAGAACATGCCCGCATCAAATTAAAATTGTAACAAGTATGTTCCTCGTTGCCAAATTACCCAATAAATTAATTAGAATCCTGTCTAATTAATTGAGTTAATAGCCAAGTTGAATTACATTATCTCCAGTGCATGATGAATTGGAGATTTGCAATTATGAAGAATAGGTTGCGCTTCATGTTTAGTATTAGTTTGGTACAAATTGAGCTAATTTTAAGTAAATAATCAAACGAATGACTGTGGCTCCAGCAAGTGCAATTTAATACTAAATGTCCGTATTAATCGGCTTCATTTAGCATTTATGCAATTGGCAGTCATACAAGGCACACCGACGAGGTTTGTTGAACCAAAACAAATGTGCTTGACCCTTGGCAGCCATGATCGTTAGATTTAGTTTGAAAAAATTATTAATTCATTTCATAATTAATAAAGTGTTTATAAATATGTAAATACTCCCCGGTTGGCATCTCTGTTCCTTTGTATTCCTATATAAAACGCTGAGCCTATTTTAGAAATAAGTAGTGAACTCCTTATCCTACATAGAGAATCCTCTCTTTAAAACCAAGAGAGCCCAAACCAGAAGTACCCTTGCTATTGTTATTCCATTCCTCAGCCTCAGAGACCAATTTATTTCTCACCCACTTCCTTTTAAGAATGTTGCCTATCATGGTTTGAACGCACCTCCACTTCAGTTCGCTGTCCAACAATGTTCCGCACAGTGACTACTTCTGCGCTTAATTTTCCTTTCTGTATTCCATCTGGTGCATTCTAGCACCATGTGCTCAGGTGTATCAATTGTGCCGCAATATGGGCTTCGTTTGCACGCAGCTTGAACCTGAACAAGTACGAGGTGAAGCATTCCTGTCCGCTTACAAATTGGGTGAGGTAATAGCATGATATTAAAACTATAGAGATATGATCATCACCCGGACGCGTTTTGGTACATGTTGCGCACCGCGTCATCAAGAGAACCTGGCGCGAGAAACGTGCATGTATTTATATGTTAAATGTAGTTATAATATTATCATGGTGTATATTTTATTTATTTAAAGTAAAATAGAACAATAATTTACAATAATCTTAAGAAAATTGAATTACTGTAGTAAACAGAAACAGCCGGCAGGTCTCTTTTTTGCGTCATCGGCCGCGTCATGTGACTGAAAAAGTGGGAGAAACCTGCGCTTGATCATATCTTACTGTTTTAGTATCATGAGGTAATAGTCTACACTCCCGTGCTTCCGGTTATCCAAGGTTCTCTTGTCACTCACTTACTTGTAGCGCATTGGTGGAGACGGTTCTGTACGCGGACGATATGCGCATGGCTACCTTTCTTTTGTGCACCCATTGGCTCCATGCTGGTGCCCCATATAGGACTATAAAGGAGACGATGCTGCCCAGCGCCCTTCTTTTGGTCCACCTATGTTGGGCATCAACCTATCTAGTGTACGCCCATATCCATGTTATACATATTGGGTATTATCCAGGTACATTATGCAGCTCTGCCTTGTTACTGTAACGTCGTCAACTCTAAAGGAGAGGGCTTCAGGTTTCGGTTTGCCAGCTAAAATGACAGTTTCGGTTTTGAGAGCTGCACATTCGGCATTCACCACAATCTACGTAGCCAATGAGCCAGATGTGTCAAGGCATCTTTAGCCTTAAGACCCCGTCATAGTTGACGTTCTAAAGTGTCGGGCCCTTAACTGATCCTTGTGGAATCCCACCGATCACTTCCATTTCATAGTTGTCGCCTATCAGGAGATTGCGGTTTTCCAAGAAGCTGCAGTTAATCTTGATCAGGTACATAGTTTGAGATCTCAAAACCCTATGACTCCATACCGCCCCAGCGTGTGGAGTTGAATGCATTTAATGTCAAATGTAATAAGTAATACAAATTTCTTATTGGCCGTTCTTTTGCAAGTTCTTGGACCTTCTGTACTGCGTCGATAGTATAACGCCCCTTCCTGAAACCGTATTGCATGTCCGACAAGCCGCCTCTCCTCTTAAGTTCATCCAGCAGTCTCTTGTTTAGTATATGCTCAAAGGGCTTGCCGATAGCCTATACAATTTCCATTAATTTTAGGAGAGTGTCGAGTGTGGTCTATAGAGTTTCTGGGCACATTTCGGCTATCGCCTTGCTAACTTCAGGTGGGATAAGTTCTTTCAGCAGTCTCTCGTTTAGTATATGCTCAAAGAGCTTGCCGATTGCGTTGAAGATAGTCTGTACGATTTGCCCTTAATTAGAGTTACCATAGCCGCTCTCCACTCTGTATGGAAATTAGTTTTTCGAGAGAGTGTCGAGTGTGGTCTGTAGGGCTTCTGGGCACATTTCGGCTACCACCTTGATAACTTCAGATGGGATACCATCCGGCCCCGCTGCTTTCCGCGTTTTAACTTTTCGGCCCGCTTCTCTAATCTCCTCTTCGGTAATGTGTCATCTTATATACGATGAGAGGCCACCACGCAACTTTCGGCTGCAGGGGAAAAAGATTTTTGCCGCCTCCACTTGCTCCTCATCCGTCAGACTTACCGGCGAGCGCATAGCGGTTTTTCCAGTTACAATTTTGTTGCCTCTGCCCCAGAGGTCATTGTCCACGTCCGTGCACAGTGGATGCCATACACTCTTTTTGCTATTTCTGTCTTTATCTCCCTACGACTCTGCTTGTAGGTTTCCGTCGGTAAGTTTACCCTCTACTGGTTCAGGCTACTTTTTTTGAGTGCTCGGAGAGATCTCGCCTAGCTCGTACGCATCTGCTTCTCAAGTTGGCAATATCGCTGTTCCACCAGTAAACCGCTCGCCTGTTCTTTCCTGGTTTTTTCTTGGCAAGGAAGTCTGTTGCAGGTTCATACTAAGATCGCCATCAGGTCAGGGATTGTATGTATAAAAGACTTCTGCTTGGTTGCTTCGGCAAAATTGCTTACAAGCTTATCCACTTGTTCAGCTTTAAAGTACCAGCCTCTCTTACTGATAATACGTTTTTTGTCGTTCTTGTTTTAATCGCTACATTTGTTGTGTTTCCTCCTCGCTCACCTTCCACTTCTGTATAAACTTTGCCAGGTTTGCTGTGTACATAGTCACGCCAATGCAAGAATGTGCTGCTAGTAGGATGTTACAAAAGTGGTTTTTTCGAGTCGTAGTATGAGTAGAGAATGGTATCTTCGTTATCCATAAATACGTATCCCTTTCCACTGCCCGTCTTGTAAACCTTGGTGTGGGTATAAGGCACGTAGATGGCAGCGTTCGTGGTCTGGTCAGTTAACGCTCTAGCTCTTGGAATGCTTTGTGTTGGTTCCGAAATTAGAGCAAAAGCAGCATTCTCCTTGACGCATTTGTTCATTAAGATATCCATAGCCCTCCTACTCCTACGAAGGTTTACTTCTTCAATTTTGTGGGCATTTTAGTAGACTGGCTCTCCCTCTTCCCCTTGACAAGAGCCCTGTAAGCAAGATAGTGCATCGTTACAGTCTTATGCTCCTCTTCGTTACGAAGGTAGCATTTTTGGAGGTTGTAGCAGTCTTTTAGTTTGTGGCCTTCTTCTCCGCACTTGTAACTTGTCTCCTTTTTCTCAAAACACTCCTTTGCCATGTGCCCTACAAAGTGGCATTTATAACATTTCTGTATAGCTTCTAGCTCTTTTACGCTCAATTTGTTCCAGCCTTTACCAATAGTCTTCTTTGCCCTAATCACTGGAAAAGATTGAGTTAGCAACAAATCTTAATGTAATAGTTGCAAATAATTTCAAATCGGCAATGCGTATGTCTATACTAAAAATATTTTATCGGGTGACATTACAACGACATAAAATGTTCAATAAATATTAGTGAATTGACAAAGAAAGAAATCTTGAACGACCACAGGCTATACACTCGCAGCCAAGTCCAACTGCATACAAGAGATACCCGACTATACAACAGATAAAACTACAGAAAACAGTCTCTGGCTCGCTTCAAAACGGAAAACAAAAACACGTTTTTTTTAGCTGCTTGAGAAAAAGTAAGTTGTCGATGATGGAGTAGTACCGTCATCTCAAACGACTGTACTCATGATTGGTGGAAACGACTTATTAATAACTTTCAAATCATCCCAGTAGATAAATAGCAACTTTTTAGAAAACTATACAAATTGACCACAAATTGCAAGAAAAAATGTGGGTGAGTGAACAGTCAATGCGGGTGCTGTAGCAATACGAGTAAGAGTAATATCGTAGTAACACAGATAATCCAAAAATAAAAATTATGAAAAAGCACAGGAAGCTCAAAGAACCAAACATTAGACTTAAGCTACCCTGAAAACCATCAGTCACCTGGCTGGCGAGCCCACTACCGGCACCAGTCGTTTATCAACAAAAGTCAGTCAAGTTCTAGATCTACAGCAACGCACATCTACGCAAAATAACTCCAAACAAAGTTCAGTAAGCACCAGACGATCAGTGTGGGTACCTTAGCAATACAGCAGTATTGGAAAGTACGATAATAGCAAAGCACACGAGTCTAACAAAACTGCGACAATTGACACCCTAGAACATCCGACAAGGTCACATCAAAGCAGCTTAGTCCAGCAAAACCGAACCTACATGGAAGGAACACTAACGCAATCAGCAGTAAAAAAAGAACAGAGCTTAGAAGAGTACATGAAAGACTTTCAGAAGTATAATTGATCTTCTATCCAATGCTCCAAGTAGTCATAAATCAAGTAGGCTACAATAAGACCCAAATTAACAAAGGTCGGTCGAACGGCCGACATACAAATACAAACTGCCAATTGTCGAGGACGTTGAACGGACTACCAATTGCAAACTATCCACCCTAAGACTGGAAACGGAGATGAAGAAAACAACGAAAAGAATAGAATGATTAGTAGGAAGGAAAGAATAAGTGAACAAGATGGGTGAAGAGAAAGCCGATGAATTGATAAAGAAAAAAAAATGTTCCTGTCCGCTAGGAGGAAAATCGTCGATAATGAGAGAGTACTGTCACCTCAAACGAATGGGCTCATGAAGTGCACGTGCCACCGTTTTTTGTTTGTTTTACGGCTATTTTACATTGCCCCAGAAGTCTTACAATTTGTATTAAGAGTTGACAAGACCAACAACTTGATAGGTTACTTTCAAATCACCCCGGCGGATAAAGATCAAGTTTGTATTTAATCATATTTCGGAGATCAAATCTGAAAAAAAAATAACTACTGTTACTTTAGAACTACCTACTTGCAAATAAATTAGGTCTGACATTTGCTTTTTGCTATGGAAACATTGTTTACATTTTAACTCAAATTACATTGATAAATATAGTTGTCCCAGATTTATTTGGCCACAAATGTACATTAAGTTAAGTAAACATTTCAAAACTTTTTGTGATTTTTAATAATTGGTTTTTAATTTATACTGTACCTTGATGACCTGCTGTAGAAGCTTCATTAAATGTGATGCAGATGGCGGGATCACTGGCTCTATTCTTGCTTTTCAATAAAATATGGAATAAACTAAAAGGTTAGGATAGAAATGTTATTAATCATATAATTTGTATATATATTTATATAAAACATTTTTAATTTAAATTTACATTGCATTGTAATGCTATAAATACCATATTCCTACCTTTTTTGATTTTTACAATAAAAAATTAAAAGTTTTGGCAAACTTTTCAATCAACAACTAAATGCCACTTTAGAGAATCAAAAACCATTTAATCTTTTATGAAAAATATATTATACTAATTGCTTAATTTATTGCATTCGTTTAAAATTTATTATTGATAATCTATCACAGACCAATTTGCACAGAAGAACTACTCAAATAAATGAAATTAAAGCCAGAACAAATTTTGTAAAATAACTATTTTTAATGAAAAGTCACGCCGCCATTGCATTATTCCATCAATATCGGTTTTGTATCAATAAAGTAATGCAATTATACTCTTTGTCAATGAAATAGTCATAGATAAAATATAGTATTCTACTGGCATCTAATGGCCTATTCCTATTTATATGCAATATTAATAATAATAAATTAAATCAAAATCTGTACAAACTGGTCAATAATTAATTAAAATCACATATAAATGGTTTTTTCTTTCATCTCGAATTTATATTCTAATTATTATGCTGATGATATTTGATTCAAGATATGGTTTATATGGTAAAGAGTATCTTTTGATTATGAGACATTTGCAGAGTATATTAAATGTAGATATTAAATTATGTTGGCAAGATATTAGTATTATTTGAATTTGGCCATTTTGTGTTAATTTTTAAATATAATATAGGAACAAAATGAGATTACAATGGATTCTTTTAAAGTATCAAGAATCCATTATAATAAATATAGAAAATCTTTAAACTCTTCTTCAACAATTTCAACTGTATGTTAAACACTATTAAAATTAAATAAAAACGATAACAATAAATATTTATATTACCTATGTGTTTTCTTTCTGTAAAAAACTTTCAAATAAATTATTAATTAGAACTCGATGATCTGTCGCTATCCTGCAATTGATTGAGGAAAGCGACGTTGCTAGATTTTAATCTAACCGCTGCCGCCAAAGATGGTGAAGGTGACATACACGGCGTGGAGCATAAACTATTACTCAAATCACATTGGTCTAAAAGTCGAAGAAGTTCTTCAGGAGTTGGGCCTCCATTTGTGGCATCTAAATAATAATAATATAATAATAATTGATTCATAAAGTTTTATTACCTGTATCAGTCTTATAAGCAGGATCAAGAGCTGTTGTTAGATCCCACATTTGTATGGATCCATTTGAATGTCCTGTGAAGATAAATCGTCGCGGTCGCGATCCCATACGGCTAGACCCCTCACATTCATGGACACAAAATGCACTTACTGTACTACCGTCAACAGCCTTTATCACACATACTCTAGGATATTAACAAAACCATCAATAGCTATATTGTGACATGACTAGTACAACTTACCGTTTTCCATTACTAGCTAATCTCACATACAATTGGTCATTGTCTGGCACAACTTTTTGAACAAAAACTTGTTCATCATCTTGTTCACCAAATGGCCCGCAATCGTTGGCAGCTGCATGACTAATGCAGGGTTCCACAGCCTCAAGAGAAACTATTTTGAACGAAGCTTCTGGAGTTGAGCCGGGCTGTGTTGATATCATACCTCTGAATCTGGTGACTCTCCAACTTCTCACGTGGTTGTATTCGCAGCATACTGATACTAAATATTTTTCCGATAATGTAACCTGAGTAACAAAAATAGAATACTTAATAAGTCAGCGTTGATAATCAAAAAGTAAGTAATGTACAATCAATTAAAAATGGCTAATACTGATGTACGTTTTAATCGTTAAAAAACTGGAAGTCTGACACCAGCTGAAACTTGACTTTGACCAAATTCCGACTTCTTCATCTCGTAGTAAGCTTATGGCTTGTTTCCTCCAAATCCATCTCTCAGTTGTCCTGCGATACTGACGTCCAGCACTCTATGCATCTCTTTGGTGCTCTGCCAAATCTATCTAAATCGAACAAAAGAACTGACCCAATACATTGCGAATCGTACCACAATATCACCCTTCGTAGCTACTGTGGACTTATGCCACACGCCAACAACACTTGCCATACCATCCGCAGACAGTAGCCAATTCGGCAAAAATTAAACGGGCCTACTACTACATAACTACCAAGCTTGACTATGCACACCATACTGGTTCAAAAATCCTAGCTGCGCTTCTATTTTTGAACCCCACAGCAAAATATTGAAAAGATATATATTTTATCGTTTTTCAATGTTATTGTGTAACCCCCCCCCTACCGCATTGCAGACCCTTGCTTACAGGTAGCTCCGCTCCTGATATTGCCCCAAGCGCTGCGATAGTACCACTAACATCAGTCTAGCTAGTGTGCACAAATCAACACTTCGAGCAGTAGCACCTCGGAACTATATATGATTTCCTTTCAGGTTGACAATTAAAACTGGCAGAAGCCGATACATAAATCTATTCCCAAACTAATAAAGTTTGTACTGAACCACTGTATAGACATCCAGAAACAATAAATAAAAATAGACCCAGTTCCAGGAGCTTCCTCGCAAAGAAAAAACAATCGGATTCTTGCCATTCTGAAGTTGTCTTGGCCAGTGAGCAAACACACACTACCAGCGGTAGGCCTTCTCAACCTAAAAAAATGAGCGTGGCGCAGTAGTCTGGGCATTCGACTGCTGCACCAAAGATCGTGGGTTTAAATCACACAACAAAAACCAAAAACGTTAGGTTGCTTCTGTATGCGCCTTAGTATTGTATACAACCTAACCTCAAAGAAAAGAAGTTCGGCATATAAGTATAGAAATACTATTCATACCATAAACTGGACTATTGTATGCATCATATCTGTATTAAAAATATTAAAAAGTATAGAAGTGAGAGATGTGATTATAATTTATACCACAATACAATTTAAATAATAATAAAAAATCAATTATTTACCTTAGTGACAGGACTCTGGTGAACTGTAAACGTTTGAAACAGTTGCGGTCCGTGACCGACAGTCTCCGGATGCTGAACAATCACTCGTACTGATCCCGAACGTGTACCGTAGGCAATTTCTATCCAGTTGCCGCATAGGTCTGCTCCATTCGTAAAAAAGAATGAAATTTTGATCAATTATGACAATCAAACGTAAGCCAGCGGAAACTTGATGATACTACTTAATAACAAATAAATTGAACATAAAAAAAGCTAAAACTGGTATTTAATTGAAAGTGTTTCGAACTGAACTGATTTAATATAAATTAATGTCATCGTTTATAATTTTTGTTGTTTTGAAGAATCGTGCAAGGGTGATTTGGTTAAGTAACAAGCAGTATCTACTAAGGAGAATGGAGAAGCAAAAAAGATGCAGTAACAATAAAACGTGTGAATAGATTTAAATATATAGCTTTGGTTCAATTGTTTAAAATAACCTAAGTGATGCATGATGCGTCAAGGCCATTCGTCATTTTAATTATTAATGTAATGTTAAATTAAGTGATGTGCTGTTAATATCATACTCTGTAATACAGGGTTGTAAATTTAATGTGCTAATGATTATTTAAAATTTCACTAGCACATTAATTTTTATATGATCACCCTGTATATATTTTTTAAATTTTAATTTAAGCATTGATTTCTAACGGCATTTTTTGTAACAACTATGAAGCACTAACATCACACATTTAATTGCTGAGCATTAATACAAGAAATTAAACAAACAATCAAATAAAAAAAGAAAAGTTCACACTAAATTGTTGGTAATGTGGTGTCCTTGTGTTGACATACCAGCAAAACCAAATTTTGTTATATCTGTGCAAGTCCATCAAAGTTTTAAAGATACAGTTTTCCCAAAATAAAGTAACTGGAATCATAATCTAGTAATCAGTTAACTCCAAATCTATTCAATTTTGCTTATTTCCAAATTTATGATCATCAGTTTGATCTACAGGATCGGTAATTTATCCCCCAAAGTTAAATATTGAGCATCGCGTGTCTCTTATACAACTTACAACTGCTTACGAGCGAGTACCGATAAGATCGACCAAGGACATACGCTTCCAAGTTGTAAATTCACGCTTCTAAAGATGCTATTCGGATGTGCACTATCTAAAAGTGCTATTCAGATAACCATTTTGAGTGACCACAAGTCTATTTGTAATATATAATATAAACTTTACATGTGAACATTTCGGATCTACGTAACCAAAATAAAAGTAAAGTTGCATCCGCGCGCATCGAAATAGTACCTGCGCGAGTAAAAGTTTTACTGAAACGGCGACAAATAAATTGTAATACATGGACTCTTATGGTACGCTTCTGTATAATAGGAGTTTTTCTGCAAGAGCCAACGAGTTCTAATTTATTTCAATAGAATGGCTTCAATGCTCTTCGTAAGTAGATAATAACCTTTAAGTCTTCAAAAATTATACAGCATCTCGGCTAAAGATTAAAGTACTTGACAATAGTCGCACTTGAGTTATACATGACAAACGTCTGAGTTCCTCCTTCACTTGACTTGAGATTTAACCCAATAATCTATTAAGCGTATTTAGAGCATAACATAAGTATACTCTGCAATAGAAGCAGCCCCAAAATATATAAATAAACCTGAGTGGCCAACAAAAAAAAAATATCATTCCAAATCAAGACTTCCAACTTCATCTGCTTCAAGAATTCCCAACAAAGATTGAGCAACCACGATGGCAGGTCAATTAAACTAAAAAAAAAAAAACAGGTCGTTCAAGGTAAGAAGAATCCTGTAAACTGTAACCATATAGTAAACAGACCATTGGAATTGGCATAAATTACATGAGCACATGCACGAAAGTAGTAAAACGACAAAAGCATTTCTTGTAAATTGGGGTTCAGAAATGTACTTACTCCCGTATGATTAGTTGTCCATCGGTATCAAACTTGTTTCTCATTCGCAGAAGGCAGACAGTCTGCCACCTAAGTAGAAGTGAGTTAGATTAGCGTCTTCATACTGAGACCCCAGCACATATGTAAGCCAAATCGGTCGAGACCAACAACAATAGCGGTCCAAAAGTAACTCTAATTCAACATCTGTGACACGCTCTAATCTCCATTAACACTATCACCTCAAACAAGCTAACCAACGCTCTCTCAATAAACACCGATAAACAAATCAGTAACTTCTCAAGACACAAATCTGTTAGACTTGATACAACAGATAACAGATTTTGGCCACCCAATCTCGAAATGCCTAAATACTGTGTGTATGAAATAATGAAATAAAACCGCAGTACTATTTTATTGATTTTAAAAACCCCAAGATAATGATTAATAAGAACGGATGGAGGTATTCGTATTGCAATGTTAGAGATAAAATTTTAGAATCGCAAGACGAACAGAAGCAAAAGCATTTTCCAAAAATGTTTTCATTGATCAAAAACAAAAGGCGTTCTAACCAGTTCTAGCCATAAATGGTGCCAACCAGCAATCCTCCGATGACTTAATTTGACTCCTGAGACCCCAGTATATATGTAGGCCAAATCGGTCAAAACTATCCACAACAGTAGTCCAAACCCAACACCAATTGGACTTCAACATCTATCACAATCCTCAGACAAGCTAACCATCGCTCTCTCAATAAAAACCATAAAAAAACCAGTAGCTCCTTAAGACAACGCTGCATTAGCTAGACTTGCTACTCACATAACAGACTTTAACCACTCAAACTCGACGTAAAAAAGATTTTGAGCCAAAGTTTATTGTTGATCAAGTCAGAGCATCCTTGTCATTTGTAAGTACTGTAAAAACTCAAAAATTTCTGCCGTTCCTCATTGTGTATCAATAACGCATTAGCAGCATTGCGTTAGAGTCAATCCACAGAATATTAAGCTACTCCCGGCCAGTGGCGTAGCTAGGAGATTTTGATTAGCAGATGGGGCCTTACCTACGCCGCTGATCCGGGCATTCTAAAGCAACTCAACGGCCATAACCTCATTCTTTGATCAAACCACGTCAAAAAAATTGTAAGCTTCAAAATTCCATTTTTGAATTGAATATGAAATGCGCGGGACTGAGACGCAGTAGTTTAAGCATCCGTCTGCCGCACTAAAGATCGTAGGTTCAAATCTCACAACAAAAACTATTTCAAACGTTTATACATTCTCCCACTCCTCAACCCGCCTTGTCAGCGTGGAGTTTCATGACTAAGATTCTTCTCTAGTCCCGAGTAGATTAATAATCTCTCCAGTAGTTTGGAATCCACTTAAAAGTGTAGTACCTGTAATGTAAGTTGCCAGCATTACAACCAGAGAAGAGGCTTATGCGCCTGCAGTGGCGTGACAAAATGCGCACTTCAGTTTTTCATTCAAATGCAACTTTCCTGAATAGAAGATCTTTGCAACAGAACAGCTTTCTTATAAAATACTTTCAACAAAACACCATCTAAACTAAATCAAATTGTATTTTTTTGTGCTCAAGAAACGGGTTGTGTTTTCTCTAGAAAAGAAATCAAATCTCTTCTCCTTCTCATAGAACTAGAATTATTAGTTCTCTAGCAATCAGCATGTTCATTACATAGACTCTTCAGTCGCTACAATAATAATGTGCGCACATATTAGCTATACCATAATTTTTGGGGCATTTGATTATAATTTTTTGTTACAAACTATATTTTCATCAATGTATCTTATGTTCCGCGATAGTCTAATTGTCGCGATTCGCTCTTGAAGACGACGAGCCTTAGTGTGCGGACTCTCTGACCATAGCATCGTACTCTTACTCTTTGATCCCAGCTATATCCTCGAACAAGGATATCAAACTAAGATCGAAACCCCAGGGTTGAAACACTGAGAGTTGAGCATACCTGTACCATGTTATGATCAAAGAAAGAATCCCCGTGATATCCTCAGCCTTAGACTATAACTTTGGAAAGACATTCATTAGACAGACCCCTTATTACGTAACTTTCGAATCACCCAAACAAATAATTTTTTTTTTGCTAATTTCGGTCTCGGCTAGATGCAATATTAGCGCTCATCACAGAGACAGTTTTCTGCTAAACCATTATAACCTATTTAATTTTTCACACGTTACGTTATTTGAAAAAAACTGTATCACCCATCATCATATACAAATACATAAACAATTTTAGTCGTAAATTAACAAACAAATTAACAAAATCTAAAATCTACGAAAGTTATTGGAACCATTTTTTTTAAGCCAATTGAAACCGTAACCAAAAATGATAATCATTCTTTCTATAGTTTTTTTCACTATTGAGACTCAATAGTTAATTTCGTATTTTTGTGTAAAAATAATAAATGTAATCAAGTGTTAAAGCGTCAAACTGTGTCATACCTTCCCGCCCTCGCTCCGAAGCTGGCATGAAACACAAGGCTTAGTTTTATGGAGAAATTAAAGACAAATGAGAGGAAATACATGTGGATAATATTTATTTAATAAAAACTCATGATATTTTTTTCAATAATTATTTTATTTTGTTTTGAATGCAAAATTATCAATAGCAACTAACGGACAATTTACAAATAATTCGAATTGAATAATTTATTTTTTACTATTAATTTGATTAGAATCACTTTGCTATTTATAAAGATAGCCATTCACTACTCGTTACTTTTAATATATTTATCAAGTATGTACTTTGCAGTAACGCGTACGAAATTAGTGAATACTTCTAATGTTCCGCCGTTGGACGTGTACTATATACTGTACTTATATAAGTATTGAACGTAACTCAAGCAAGCCTACAAAAGTATCAAGCTGTATTCGTATGCTTAGAACAACTGTTCATAAAACATGATTAGCTAAAAAGTGCACTATCAAAAACAAAGTTCAAGATTCATCGATTTAATATACTTGTTTGGAAGGTACGAACCTTAGACCATATATACTTATAGAGGTGCAGTGTGATATTTCACCGCTCGTCGCATCGTGAAGCCAACATAACAACGTTTTATTCCCACAAATGACGTCACGCGCTAATTATGAGCATAAGCCCTATGTAGTTGAATCTTACTTAACAAAAACAATAATTTGCCATTTACAATTTTATTTTGATACACGATTTAATGTTAAATCTCTTGCGTTCTTGTACACAATTGACGACCACGCACCAATCATGTTGGCTTTGTCGCACCGGAGCAAAAAACGTGTCTACTAGAAGACAGGAAACTAGCCACAAAGTAAAAAAACTTTGACATAAGAAGTGTTCCGCAGGAGTCAGTACTTAGCCCACTTTTGTTCATAGTGTATAGTGCAATGCTAAAACTCAACTAGCGTAAAGAAATCATTGATATCCCACAAGACAACTGGAAATACACTTACCACTTTCCCCCACCGACCCTCAGCCTCGACATCGAGCACAGAAAATTTCGCAAAAAATATCTTCTAATCCAAATGCCCCTATTATTAGTCACAAATCTAGACTGAACCATCATTGGTACAATCCTTCCGACAACTGCTGCTACCAAAAACGCTAAAAAACTTAAAGCATAATAGCTTCCCTAGCTAGCAAAAACAGTGAGAACTGTAAAGATTCACATTTACTGACCTACAACTAGTAAAACCCTAACCAAAAACATTTTAAACAAGACTGGCAAAACCTCAATCACCACCACATATAGAAAAATCCTTCTCAAAATCATCAGACCCAGGGTCCTTTGCCACACAGAAAAGACGATTAACCACCTTCCACACGCCATATCAACCTGCAATACAAGGCAAACACAAAAGCGGTGTCCAGAATAAATACCACGGCTTCAACCGGCCCTCTCAACTGGTGTTGCTCTACCCTAAAACATTTTTTATGATATTTTAGTATCCCAGCCGAGCCATTCGTTCCGACCGCATGGTACCAGCTATAGCTTCTCAAGAAGAATACTCTGAAAGCATTCGAAGACCAACAAACCGGAAGAAAATTAAGTCCTCAGATCGCCACCACAGCATGTAACCAGGTGCCTGGCCAGCAATCAATCAAGCATTTAAGAAAAGGCAAAAAGTAAAAACAACAAACTACGGAGGAAAAAAGTTAATAAGTGCAAGCAACCATCCAAACCAGCAATTGCCTACAGAACCCTGGCAAGTGAATTCTCCTGCAAGTCGGAGACCAGCTCCAAAAACAAGAAAAAATCCGGATATGGCAAAAAAGCCAAATAAACCCCGGCAAAAAGATCAACAACAAAAATACAAAGAAAATGTGTCACCTGACCTGAAGAATGATCTAATGAATTACCTTCCAGAAACCACCTCCTACACATTACGGGCACGGAGGTGACGTCCAGAATAAATTAAAGATAGCAAGCGGCCCTCTCGATAGGCGTTGCGTATGCGGTGGTCAACCCTACACTAAAGCATTTTTATTTTAGTATCACTAGCGAGTTAAGACGTCCCACAGTAACATCAAAGAAAGAAAGGACCCTAGATACAAAATCTTGGACTAACCCCTGCCACCCCATTGCATACTAGATCACTTGCCCACGAGAAACTTCTAAAGATCACCATCATAAAGTCAGTCCGATAAAAAGTAAAACTGGATTTTTCTAAATTGATGCAGCACTTCGAACGAGCCACTAACTCGGCAGCCTCAAAGAGTCGTTCATCGTCTCCCAATAAAAATCCCAGTATCAACGTTTTCAGATTGACCCTGGATGGGCAAAAGCATGATTGCATCAGAGCAAAACAATATTGTATACCTAGTCACGCCGTTCCCTTTCGGGGTAGGCAATCAAAGTGTCGGGCACATATTTTCACGTATATTAAGTCAATTATACCGGCCACGTTGTACTGAAATTACTGTACTTGCACAAGAAATTTTTCATTATTTTTCGGAATATTGTAATTTTCGGCAAAAATAATTCTTGTAATTTTAGACACAACTGTACAAAAACTCAAGATGAACCAAAAACATCGATGATCGAAAATATAAGCGCTGAAACTACGGATCCAAGAAACGCTGACAAAAGTTAAAGAAGAGACCTAGCTCACTCCCAGCTGGGCAGCCTGGAAGAAGACCGACAAACCTCGGAGGAAGAAAGAAAGATGTAAGCCAGCTATATGATTTTTTTCTTCTACAAAAGCTATGAAGAAAGAACAGTTTAATTGATAACTTTCTAATCTATTTTACTGATCACAACTCTTTGGTATACGCTGAGGGACCAAATGCCAAGTACTGAAACACGACAAACAAGATATAGTTTAATGGATAAGGCAAAGAAGAAGAACATGAAATGGGCATGAGCACGTAACAAGGATGGAGGGAGAGACAAGAGACCAGGAACACGAAGACCACTCGGCGGACCACCAAAGAGATTTAGACAGTGCCGGACGTCATTATCGCAGGACAACTGAGAGGTGGAGTTGGAGAAAACAAGCCATACAACAAGATGAAGAAGAAGAACTCTTTGGTCGTTGTAATTTTTTATGAGAAATAAATTTATTATTATTATTAAACCAGCAAGCGACTACGGATACCTGATAAGCAAGATAAGTCACCTGCAAAAGCCGCAAACCAACACCAAGAAGAAGAAAAGTCTGGAAATAGCTACACCACCCAGGTGGACGCGCCCGGCCATTGCCCCAGATAAAGAACTTACAGCAAACGACCACACCACAAGACCGATGTAACCAGCAGTCACAAATCTGACCACCGTGGCCACCCCAAATAAAGAACGACAAAACATCTTCCAGGCGGCATTCCAAGACATTGTTACAAGCTCCGCAGCGTAAAAGAGGGGCAATGTTGAGAGCACAAAGACGGCCTCGTCCAAGACAAATAAAAAATCATCCCAATTGTTGCATCCGCCAATCAGACCACGATATTCCTATCCCTCTTCCTACGTAGATCCAACTTTCGCGTTTTCAAGTTAGTCAAGACCCAAAAGTCGGACAGCCAACATCAAACTGGGATCACACTAGGGCAGCCTTAGACTGGACTGTCCGTCTAGCTACTATCACCACCGCACCCGGGCTGCAGCTTCGACATTCGACAACGACCACCCACGGTGTCGTCGACTTCCACAACGTTCGAACGCTGGAGATTCCTGGGCAAACACCAAACCCAATACTCTGTGCTTGCAAACCCCGAAAGAGTGTAAGGACAACCAATGATAGTTGCTATATCCACTTTCACGTCGCTCTATACAAAACCATCTAGTTCGGAGTGAACTTGCACTCTTAGTGAGTGTGTGTATGTAGAAGTTCTCGGCGTTCTTAGTGAACGCGTGTCAAAACTATTAATTCCGTTTACTAAATGCCTTCCGACCAGCAAAAAACCTTAACCGAGAGCAGCCAAGCCCTTGTGGGCGCGAGCCACTAATACAATAGCACGACTCTTCTACCATCAAGGAGCCCTCTCGACTGGTATTACGTATCCGGCTTGCGCAGTTCCCTCTACAGTAATGCATGTCATTCTAGCATCACTCTGAGTCAAGACGTCCACACAGCAACATCAAAGGAAAGAACCAAACGTCAAGATAGAAACCCACGTCGTTAACCATGTCGCAGCCATCCACAACAGACTACCAACCGCTCCATACTTAATCCCTTGCCCATGGAATATCGCCTGAGATCACAAATACAATAGTCCGAGAAAAATCAGAAGTTTTTCCAGCTAGATTGCACAGGTACCACATCGGGATACTTATTCATCAACTCTAGATAAATATGTCGTTCCAAGTGGTCTGAGAAAGCTGCCGCTGTATGGTAGTTCATTGACGCAGAAGTATTACAACTAAAACTACTCTTCTTTCTAGAAGCAAATATAGAAAATTCACTATTCCAAGCAAACTCCAAGTCTGTACCAACATACCAGCCGGTAACATCACCCTACCGGAGACCAACCCGTAATCTAGAGAACAAGTAGTCACTGCATGTAATTTTTGTTCACCAAACACTAATTTAAAACAATAAGTAGTATACTGCATTCAATTCACGAGTACATTCACCAATGCTTGATACCAATTGGTCGGTACACGATGCTTATGTAAAAAATCGCGTGTTTCCGCGCTCTTAGATTTGAAGCAACAATCAAATATCAATATCAAAGTTTTAATGTTCGTGATAATACTTGTTAATAATCGGACTATTATTTTGATATAGTTTCATTTAATTGGCTTTCTATTTCCATTCCTAATTCACTACAGCTATATATCAATCAAACTATTATAAATTAACCAGGCAACTATTAATTTTACTCTACAATATCATTGTGTAAGACAAGTGCAACCATTTCGATTGCACTTCTTATCACATTTAACTAATATTAACTAAATGATCAATGAATGATTTTATTGGGCTAACCTATATCTAACCTATTCCTCTTCAATATGTTTATAATATCATGAGTAATTATTAAAACAATATTATCATCACATGTACTCGTTTTGAAAAAAATGTGCATTGGTGAACACAGAAGTAGAAGAATATTATTGTAAACTTACTTGTTTTCGGTGTGAGGTAGACGGAGATCGCTGTCACAGGATCATTGTTCGGATCCCTATACAGCTCCGTCACCAACAGATCATTATCTTTCATCCTCAATGGAAACTTTTGCATATCTACAAAGGACAACTCAATACAAATAAACAATTAAGATATACTTTAGTCTTCACTAGTCCATATCCAAAATTAAGAGTGCTACAAAATTTAAAAATAGTAATACTATCTCTTATTTCTGGATGGACTATACGCAGGGGCGTCCTAGAAGTGAAAATATATTTTATGGGACAATCTTTAAATCGTTCCACCCCTATGGACGCCCACTACTATACTGCTTTATTTAAATACAATAGTAACATCTTTTTGTAAAAGGTAAATTCTGTGTATAAAAATATGTGATGAAATAACAAAAACAGGGGTGCCACACAATAAATGCACCCTTGATTGTAAAACAGAATTACACCAATAATTTCATTCACGTTATTAAATAATAGTAAGATTTTGTTGTAAATATATTTTTGAAGAATTCGTGCTAATAGATAAAAGAACACCAAACATTCGGTTACTTACAATAAAAATTGTAAGCTGAAATTTATAAATTATTCTGATGATGAAATTTTATGTAAAAATCACAGTTTACTAATTTACCTATGTAATAAATGCATCCGTTATTGCAACCCAGTAATAGAAACGATCCGGCAGTGTCGAACGATGCTATTGGAACCACATCTTGAGTTTGCCAATGTTGGGTCATAGCATGCCACACACCAAGCTTACCGGATGGTGATAATGCAACTAATTGGCTTCCAATAAAGAATAGGTATTCTACTCTCACTTGTAAATTGAATGTTCCTGAAAATAATTAAAAAAACATTAAAGCTTATACATAAAAATCTTAAATGTAATAAGTTAAACTCATATATATTATTAAATTAAAAATACATTACCAGTTTCGGCTCTATTAGAGCCTTCTACAAATGGAAAGTTTAATAAATTAAATGAGTCTAACTTATTACATCTGTAGAAGGCTCTAGTTGAGCCAAAAACACAGTCAATTGTTTTATTATTTCATATACAATCAATTACTTACCAATATTTGTTTTAGTGCCATCCTCTGATATGCCCCAAAGCCTCACTTGACTACCATACGAAATAGCCACCATTTTCGTAGCTTCACCAGAACTGCCACTACTCATTTTTGCATTAATCGCTATACGTTCTATACAATTTTCAATATGTGGACTGGTAAAAACTTGCTGCCAGCCACTAGAATCTTTTAACCTAAAATAACCACAATTTAATAACATTAAATCACACAATATAAATCATTTACCTATAACAAACAACACAATGGGCATATGCTACCACTATCCAATTATGATGTGCTTTAATAATTTGCACCCTTAAAGGATCCGCCCAACCTGAAGCTAAATGGAATATTAAAACAAAAATTTAAAGTTATTCAATTGTATTTTTTTACCTGTAGTTCCAAATACAAGACCCAAATCATTTCTAAACAACTTATTCAAATCAGCTGATGAATTTCTGGCATGGCGCAGATCTAATGATGCAGCTCTCGAGTGACCAGGACCTGGTGGAACTCGTGCTGCTAAGCCTCTCAAATCTTGTGAGCTTCTACTACAGCTTCCTGATATACCAAGAGAAGAATTTCTTGAATGACCTGTTAAATTGGTGCAACACACATCAGTTTAACAATAAAAAAAAATTGCTACTTTGTAATTTTTATGTGCTAGTTTAAGTTTACCGCGCATGCGTATTCACAAAAAATCGTCTGAACTCTTCGATAATTTTACAGGCTTAAAATGTCTTTAAGTTTACCGCACATGCATCGTTACATTTTTTATTATTATCCAATACTACTGTTCATTGTTGTAAAATTTACGAATTAATTTAATTATAATGTATTGTTTCACACACAAACCTTGTCTGTTTTGCATGAAATTTCCATTGAGAACTTGTGGTGTGACAAGGGGAGCAGCAATGGGCGGACATTGTACGCCACTGCTGGAAGATGATTGTGATGAATCACCAGTGCTATTTTCAGAGTTTCCATTGCATTGGCAATTGCTATCATTTTGTCTTGAGCTTAACCTTGTGTTATGCACTCCTGTAGTCTCTGTGGAACTAGTCTGAGTCGGCTCTTGAATAGGTATACCTAGAAAATAATAGGTTTAAGCTTTGATAATGATTCTTCTCATTAATTCAGACAAAATATGATAAAATTGAAGATTATATATTACTAATTTACTAATAACCTGATTATACAGAGTGATTCTAAATATGTGTATAAAATTTCTTTGAATATTTACTATTACATTGCGAGATCGCGATCACTTAAATGTCTTTGTCATTATAGAAGTAAACTGTGATAAAAACATAAACACGTTTCTTCACGCCCATCGAATGTTCGTTTAAAGTAATTGTTTGTACTCTATTTGTGAAATATGCAGTTTAAACCAATATTTTAGTATGAACGTGAAGAAAGCAAGGGTACTAGAAGATAATGTCTTATTACTGGGTAACCATTTTCCTGCAAGCAACAAACTAAAGTTACTTTTAATACAAATCTCAGACAAAGCGCTTCCTCGAAAAAAAAAAACTATACCTGCGTATGCGATCCGTAGTTCAAACTCGTCCGTTTAAGACGTAATGTATAGAACAATAAGAACCAATCCACAATCTTTTCACCTCGAGCGTAATGTTTTCTATGCGACCAGCGTCCACAGAAGCAAATATCGTCTAACAAAATTAAAACTCAGACACCTTCACTATTATAACACCTACTGACAAATAATGCATGTAGCAACACTGAGATGAGCCTGAAATTGGTCGCCGGCGTGGATTGCAGGACAGTAAAGTGAAATTGACCTGAAGACCTTAAGGCTTCAAATTGTTCTGCAATGCATAATTTCCTACAAAGACTTATAGTATCTTGAGATACAAACTCTTTTCTCTGAAAACCCAACGCAAGAAGCAAAAGACAGAAGAAATAAACAAAAAAAATCACCTCCATGGTAAATTTAACTAACATAATTTACTACTGAGATACACTCTTCGTTCACGGATTTGACGCATCAATAATCCTATTTCCCTGAGAGATCAAGACCAATATTCCTGATCAAAACGCAAAAGCGAATGTAGTCAGATTCCGCGTGAAATATGTTTCACAACTTGTCTTGCCTCACATTGCACTGCTGCACACAACAAGAGATGATAATGATAAGATACGACTATCTATAACCTCTAAACACTTTAAGAAAGAATAAGGCTTTCTCTAAACGGCATGGATGTCAACATCATCTTCAGTTCCATAGAGACTAAATATCTACCGGGGTGATTCGGAAGTCACCTAATAAGCCGTTGGTCCCATCAACCCCTTCAAACAAGCCGTGAGACTTCTGGGGCGATGTAAAATAGCTGTAAAATGCGCAATAAAAAAAGAAAAATATATTTAAACCAACCCAAGGCATAACAAAGAACAAACAACGTAACTTGTTTCTCAAAAACAAACGCTCTCTCAGAGCTGCTCCTTGGACTGCTCAGACCAACTCAACACTATCGAATCCAAGGACACCATCACCGTTAACGTAGTTAAGTCTCATTTGTCGATATAGCGTCCTTTGTACATCTTTACGAATAGATATTTAACGCGTTTCAAATTAAGTGGAATAAATACCGATAAACACAACAACTTGGAAGAGAACATGATAGCTTCTGCTTTGGCAGCGTATAGCTTAATCTGCCATCTCTCAAAAAATTTTGTACTTGCTTGCTACCTATAATTGCACTGGTTGTGAGCGTATATCGCAATGTCGTCAGCGCAAAGTGCTGTCTTTAAATTAAATTTCGTTGATATGTCGTTAATAAAGATACTTAACAACTCGAGGCCTAGAATTGAAGTCTGGGGTACCCCTGCTGAGATGAGTTGTGATTCTGATGAGAATTCGTCCATCAAAGTATAAATTTATGAGAATTATGCTTCTGACTATAAAGCAAGATAACCATGGGTCAATGATAATCCTGTGTTTTTGTTCATACTGGTACATTCGTCCCAGTACAACTTTTTCGGTCAGTTTATCCAGGACAATGAGCGAGCAAGTTAATGAGTCTATAGTTGATTGGTTTTATCCTTGGCAGGCTTTAAAATAAGAATAATGGTTGCCGATTACAATACTTTTGAAAAGTATGAAAGTTTCAGCAATGTATTATAAGTACAGCACTGGTAATAGTACCCAGCCCAGTTGTTTTACGCAAGTTCAGTCTAATGATTATCGCTTTGCGCCGCAACTTGTTTATAGCAGTCTATCGGTCAAATGTCAACAATTGCCAGGTATTCCTAAACTGTTTCTGTTATGTGCCTATGTTCGTCGTTGTCAGTCGGGTCTAGTTTATGAAAACTTCAGCCAGTACCTGCGCAGTTCGTAGGTCATGACTTTTATGTCCATCTGTCATTGTTAACTTTATTGCCACCTTAAAGAGTTTGTTAAGTTTCTTCAGGTCCTGTTGTATGTGATAAAAAAAAAATCTTTTTCCGTATCGTTCTGTCTCTTGCACTTTTAATAATTTCTGTCAGCTTAACTGTTTCAAAATCAAGTTCGTTTATCGATCAAATGTCATTGTTTATTAAAATCTTCATGCCTAACATTTTCCGAAAAGATGTCCAGTCGGCGTTTTTGTAGCCGTACAGTATGGGGTCGTGTTGATACCGCAGAGAAAATACCTCGACTTGACCACAAAGCCAAACACCAGCAACCAGCTGGTACCTTCCGCAAACCTCATAAAAATTGAGAAAAAACACCAAAGCCCCAGACAAGCCAAACCTGTTGAGAAACTATTATTTGAATAAATTTAAAGAATCCTGGCAATAATAAAAACTGCAACGCAAAAAACCGACAATACTGCTCAACATAAACTAACCATTGTTGGCAACTCACTATAGAACACTGGCAGTATTAGGTTGCATAAAAAACTGCATCAAAGCTTTCGGTATAATAAACATGTTAAAAAAATCGCCAATCGGCGTAGAGCATACACAAATAGAGAAATATAACGCGATTTGATTATAGTATAAGCTGGAACGTCAGTCGAGTGTGAGTAAACTGTGAGCTATGAATTTCAATCTACCATCCGATGAAAACCAATCTCGAAACAGTCTAAGTAGAAGTTCATCACACAAAAACTTTATACCAGCTCAGACTACTGATAAAGAAGAGTTTATACTAGCGCCACAAACGTATAAGAGTCAAGTTACACCTCTTTTAATAGAAAACTCAAATACTTCCACCATCAGAAATAATCCTTGCATATGCAGTTCGATTAAAACTCGTCCCCCACTGAGATTACTGTGCAACAGCAGTACCAAACTGTAAAAAAAATTATACAGGCGGGAATTTAAATTTCACAGTTTATCATACATTCACATAATAATTGTTATTTTAGAAAAATAAGTTATAGCACAATAAAAAGTCTACTAAATTTAATGTTCAAAATTTAGTAAACAATTGAAGGTTTTAGATTTTCATATATTTCATTAGACTGAAAATTTCATTCTCTACATGTTGCAAGAAATCAATTTTAAAAAGAAGTTAAATTGTGCAAGTTCTGTTCGTAGTTTTGACACTCCTTAAACGGCGCCCTTAAAATATTTTAATGTATACGTGGACAGCTACTGCGAGAGGCGAGTAAAAATAAATAAAATGTTGTTTCTTATAAAAAAATTCTTTTGTGGCTTAAAAATTCACAAAACCTTAGATTTTAATCAATTTCCTCAATGTATTAAAGTCCCATTTTTTTGGAATAAATGCCAGACAAACTGAAAAACATAATTTTTATTAAAAGTTCGAAAAGCATCTTTTGTGGCCCAATTCAGGCTTCAAAATATAAAAAATTATGTTTTAAAGTTTTCTAATTTTTGAACTCAATGTAATATTTGCAAAGCATATTGAAAAAAATAATTTTTATCAAAAATAAACACATTTTGAAGCCTAGAGTTTAAAATATGAAAAATTATTAGTTTTTGGACTTTTTCCTCAATGTAAAAAAAATAGACCTGTCGTACTGAACCAAATAAATCTTAATAATAAAAAAAATAAAAAAAATAGGCTTCAAAATATGTTTGTTAGGTTAGGTTAGCTTATTTCGCAATGTATTAATGTCCTAATTTTTGGAACTCAAAAAATTATTCTTATCAAATCAAAATATCACATTATATAAAAAAGCTAAAAATATAAAAAAATCTTAGTTTTTGGACTTCTTTATGTATGGGCAATTCCATTTCAAACGGACCAGAGCTAGGGGGGGGGGTGCGTTGAGAAACTTGCTTATGTATTTTTTTTTAGTTTCTATAACTTATTAGTAGTCCTTTGATCGGTATATGAGGGTATAAAACCCATAAAAAAAATTCTACGATTTTTTTAAGTATTTTTGACGTTTTTTGACTTAATCGCATTTTTTGTTTAAAAACCGCAATTTTAACTCAAAAAAAAAAAAAATTTACTAATGAAATCAATCAAAAATTTTCCGTAGAATCCAAATCTGGCACCAATTTAAGTTTATACCCTGTCTATAAGCCGCAAAAGCCATAAAACCATGTTTTTGTTCTCAGTGGGCTGTGCAAAAAGGAGCATTTTTTAAAAAAAATTTAACCGCTAAAGTTGACGTGTTTTGATGTAAATTAATTAGAAAATATAAATTTGTTTTGTGTATTTGGGTTTTAAAGGTCTACAACTCAAAAAAACTGCAAAAATAAGCCTATTTTTCAACATAAACTTTTACAAATGCACATTTAACAGTTTTCAGAGAAACTATACACCAAATATTATTAAAAAAATTAGTTTTGCAAACAATTCTACATAGAAAATAGTCAGTGTCGTGCTTATCTGGCAAAAAAAAATTCATCTAGAAAAAAAAATTTGTTCAAAATTTACTTAAATTTTTTTTTTTAATTTTTTTTTAAAGATTATTTGGATTATATTTATTAAAGTTGATTTCAAAAGTTTAACAAAGACATTTTTTGTCGCTTGAACCAATTTTTCGCCATTTTACTCTTTGTTTGATAGTTTTTGCGCCTGCGGCACAAATTTAGACTCGATCTATCGGCGCAAAAATTTAAAAATATTATTATTCTTGGCATTCAAACATAAATCTGCCTGTCGCTTGTTAAAATTTGTTAAAAAAAAGTTTTAAACCACACCCTAGTGTGTTTATAATATTTTTTGTAAATAAAAAAAAAAATTAATTTTTAACGCATTTTTTGCATAAAAATTTTGTAAACATTTTTTTCTAGATGGACTTTTCTAAAGACGATGAGTACAACACTAACAAATTTCTATGTAAAATTGTCCCCAGAATTCAAATTTTTAATAATATTTGGTGTATTGTTCCTCTGAGCGCGGCTAAACGTGCATTTGTAAGAGTTTATGTTGAAGAATAGGCCTACTTTGCAAATTTTTTGAGTCTCAGACGCTTAAAACCCAAATACACAGAACAAATTTATATTTTTCAATTAATTTACATCAAAATACGGCAACTATGGCGGTTAAATTTTTTTTAAAAAATGCTCCTTTTTGCACAGCCCACTTAGAACAAAAACATGGTTTTATGGCTTTTGCGGCTTATAGACAGGGTATAAACTTGAAATGGCGCTAGATTTGGATTCTACGGAAAATTTCTGATTGATTTCATTAGTAAATTAATTTTTTTGAGTTAAAATTGCGGTTTTTAATCAAAAAATGTACGATTTTTTTTTATGGGTTTCATACTCTCATATATCGATCAAAAGACTACTAATAAGTTAGAAAAACTAAAAAAAAATACATAAGCAAGTTTCTCAACGCACCCCCCCCCCCCCTAGCTCTGGTCCGTTTGAAATGGAATTGCCCGTATAGAAAATCAATTTTTTAGAAATTAACTAATATATAAGCCTGGCATACAGAAATAAATATCTTATCAAATATTAAAAAAATAAAAATGATGACTTAGGCTTAAAACACAACAAGCTCTTAACAAAAAAATCAAACATGAAAACCAAAAATAGTTTTTCAAGTTCTTTCTCAAAGTTTCCAAATTTTAGTAATTTTAAGAATAAGTAAAATCTCTGCAAAGAAAAATATTATTTCATTTGCTCTTTTTACAAAACATCTATGAAGATTATTTAAGCCTAAAATAACAGAACATCTTCTTCTTTTGGCTTCTTTGTTCAAAGTTCTATATTTTAGAAATAAGCTATTACTAGAAATGTAGATTGTACAGATAAAACAATCAATCAAAAACAATGAAAATCCCTGTTTTCTGGCTTCTTGAATGCTTTTTCATATTATGATTTGGATCAACAATTATGAATTGAGCTTTTTTGTTGATGTATCAAGTCTTAGACCAGCAGTTCTTAACCTTTTTGGCTAGCAACCCGAAGTACAAATATACTTAAAGCCTGCAACCTGTTTTATTTTATAGTTTAAAATAAAATAGGTAGGTAAGGAATAAAATTTATGTTCACAATTGTCTGCAAAATTTAAAATTTTAGTAATATTTGCTCTATAGTTCTTCTGAGCGCTGCTAAACGTGTATTTGTAAGATTCAATGTTATAAATGGGCATTTTTACCATATGATTGCAGTTTTTTCGAGTTTTAGACCTCTAAAACCCAAATACACAAAGCAATTTATATTTTCCAACTAACTTATACCAAATTACGTCAACTTCGGCGGTTAAAAAGAATCCAAAAAAATGCACAGCCGACTCAAAACGAAAAAATGGTTTATGGCTTATAGACAGGGTAGAAGTAAAATGACGCCAGAATTGAATTCTACGGAAAATTCCGATCGATTTCACTACCAAAATTTTAATTTGCGTCAAATATGCGATTTTTAAACAAAAAAATGAGTTTTTTTTTAAAACTTAAAAAATCGTAGAATTTTTTTTAAGAGTTTCATACCCGATCAAAAGACAAAAAACTACTAATAAGTTACAGAAACAAAAAAAAATACTAAAGCAAGTTTCTCAATTCAACTCCCTCCCCTCATCTCTGTTCCGTTTGAAATGGAATTGCCCATTCATAAAATGTCAAAAAATAATAAAAGCCTTGAAACATAAAAAACTCTAAGCACCAAAATCGGGCCAAAAAACTGTTGAAAAATGTAAAATTCTATTCACAGACGCCAACAAAATAGAAAAATCCGACCATAAAATATATATAGTATAGAAATATAAAATATTAATTAGTGGTGCAAAGTAGTTGTAGCTCCCTCAGTTATTTGAGTTCATTCACCAAAGATGAAGCTTTGTGAAAACCGAAACAATTGTCTGTAGTTGGTTGGCCACTTTGGAGTTGGATTGATTTTGTTTTTCATTAAAATATAAAATATTCTTGAAAAACAGAACAAAATCTGGCCATAAACTGTTAAAAACTTGATATGCTACAAATAAAACGTCAAAAATACTTAAAATCTAACTATAAAACACTAATGTCAGGCTATAAATTGTAAAATATGAAAATATTTTAAATATACCAAAATCCGGCCAAAAACTGTTGAAAAATTTGAAATTCTACTAAAATATAGCAAAATCCAGCATCAAAATATGTTAGACAGTACCAAAATCCGACCATAAACTGTTGAAAACTGTAAAATTCTATTTATAAAATTTCAAACAACAAAATCCGGTCATAAAATATTTAGACTATGTCAGAAAAAACCAAAATCTGGCCAAAAACAGTTAAAAAGTGCAAAATTCTATTGATAAAATGTAAAAAATAGCTAAATCCAGTGTAAAAAACCAAAATGTCAAAAAGCACCAATCGTAAACTATTAAAAGCAAATTTCTATTTATAAAGAGTCAAAAATAAATAAATTCCAGCCATATACTGTTAAAAATTCTAATTATATAAAATCCTATTATAAAATATTAAAATTATGTCCGAAAAGAACCAAAAAAACAGTTAAAAAGTGCAAAACTCTGTTTATAAAATTTCAAAAATAGCAAAATATTGTTAGAAAGCATCAAAATCTGGCCATAAACTGATGAAAAATTATCAAAATCCAGCCATAATCTGTCAAAAGATGCAAAATTTTATTTATAGAATGTCAAAAATAGCAAAATCTGGCAATAAAGTATAAAAACAATGTAAGAACTCATCAAAATTTAGTCATAAACTGTTAAAAATGCAAAATTCTAATTATTAAAAGTTAAAAATAGTAAAATTCGATCATAAAATATTAAAGTATTTTTAAAAAGAACATAAATGTAACCAAAAGCAATTGAAAACTGCAAAATTCTATTCATAAAATGTCAAAACAGCAAAATCCGACCATAAATTCCTAAAAATATCAATACCCTGCTTTGAAATATCAAAAATTTTGTCAGAAAGAACAAAAATCCAGCATCAACTGTGCAAAAATATCAAAATCCAACTATGAAAAATATTACTATTGACACTTTGTTTTAAAATTTTTAGAAAACATCATTTTTAGAGCAAAAATTGTTAAAAATTCTTATACATCAGCTTTTTTCTTAATGTATCAAGTCTTAGGATGTAAAAAATATTGTAACATATGCTGACCTTACTATATAACATAGTTTTATTCAAAATATTTCAAAAATTGTCATAGCAGATGAAGTAATAAAAACCAAATTTATTTTTTAAAAATTTTTCAAAATTTTAAAAAACTAGTGCAATAAATATTTGTAAATATAATAAACATGGCAAATCCATTTGTTTTTCAATTAAATAATTTTTTCTTTTAAAAAGTTACAATATATTTGTAAAAAAAGAACATATATAACATCAAAAAAGATATTAAGACATTTTGCTTAAAAAAAGTTCTATTAAAAGAGAACTTCTTGTACCAATTATATTTAATGTCTTGTAAAATATAACTGATTAATTAAAATTTGTCTCATTTGCCAAGATAACCATAATCAGCAAACCGTATTCACAAATCTTATTTCAATCTATAACACATTGATAAAGGTTATACTATTATAAATGAATAATAATCTAAATATACATCTTCTCAATAATTTTAACCAATTTATTGTTTAGCTACTTACTTGGTGGTGGTAAATATCCATAGAATAGTACATCCCCACAAGTAGAATGTGTCATTTCTTCACACAATATAAGCCTCTTGACCAATGGAGCAATACCATAAAATTCAGCCTCATGTCGTAACGTCCTAAGATCAACATTTTTTAATGGAATCTCCCTTGTCCTTAAGTAGTTTAATATCACAGAAAATATTTTCGGATCTCTATCTATAAATATAGCCCCTTTCTCATCTCTCAAACTTGAAATTCTTCCACTGAGCAATGCAGTGAAAAATGTATCTGGTATCCATGTCAATGTCTGTCTTGATGTTGAAAAACTGAAAAAAAAATAGTAGTAGTGAGTTTGTTTAATTCATATTTAAACACAAAATTTTATGTATTAAGTATATTTTTCTGCATTAATATAAAATTTTAAGCATTAACACTAATAAATGGATCACAGAAGCAACATTTTAATGTAAATTTTGCAAATCTTAAATTTCCCTTCAACAAACTAAAAAATTGTTGCTGAAGCATCTTGAAAAGTCGTCCACTGATTAATATAACAGTGAATGATCGATGGACCATGTAGTAAATTAAGATTTAATTTGTTTTTAGATATAGTTTGCTTTGCTAAACATAAATACAACTTAAAATGAGTAAAATTGTGAGATAGAACCATATACCATTTCAGAATATATAAACTATAATCTAGATACATAATACAATTTAGGAGAAACTGTTTCCGAGGTCCATTTTAATAATTACCAGTACATCTTGTTATTTATTTATTCAATGTTTTCCTTTTTTACTCTATGAAATGTTTATATATTCATTATTTTTAATTAATTTGTTTCATATTATTTTATTTTTATTAATTAATATATTATTACAATTAGTTTCGATAATTTATAACATTGTCAAGTATAATATATTAAATATATATGACTTGTTATGTATTATTATGATTACAAATTCTACTATATTTATTAAAACCAATATAGACAGACATAAATAATCAACAACTCTTCTTTTCCTTCTGCAAAATCAATCATTTTAAGAGCGCAACTTTATAAGTCACGAAAACACAAATGAACCAAGATCAATCAATATTTAGAACTAAATTCACTGAATTTACAACTAAAATTTATTTTAATTAATTTACATTTTTATAAATATTTATAATTTTTGTTAAATTATTATAATAATAATCAATTTCATATACAATAATAACTAAAAATAGATTTGAAAAAAAAAAATCTTAAGAGCTCATTGACTCCATAAATTACATGTTAAATTAACAATATTATTGACAACAATGGATTCATATATTACTTTAACATTATAATATAATGATGGCAATCAGTAACATATGGCTTAATGATGATGATATTGTAAAGAAAGTTCATAGAAATTGGGTAACAACATTTTATTGATTAATTTGTATCATACAAATGTTTATTGTTACCTTTTTCCTCCAACATTTAGATGCAGGATGTCTCCAGAATAGCCCTGATGAAATGCCATTAGAATGGTCGTTGTTGGGTTAT
The DNA here is from genome assembly GCA_963932245.1 of Tachinus rufipes. Taxonomy (NCBI): domain Eukaryota; kingdom Metazoa; phylum Arthropoda; class Insecta; order Coleoptera; family Staphylinidae; genus Tachinus; species Tachinus rufipes. The sequence continues at coordinate 107,775,175 of OZ010743.1, forward strand.
TTTAAAGAATACATTTATAATTGCTGTATCAGCTGGCTTATAGCTTTATTTATTCCGAGAAAATTGTTGATGACAACAAGAGCACTGTTTGACATTTGCACAATCAATGAACTATTGGGGTGGGGGAGCACAGGATAGCCAACGTTAAAAAGTGTTACAAACAAATTACAGAATGTCGGTGTGGGTATTTGTTTTTTAATCTAAATATTGATGTATTGAAAATTATACAGTGTGTTCCATAAGTACACATAATTATTTATATTTTAGATATATTCTAATTTAAATTAGTTGTGACAACTGAGTGTGTCTACTATCAATTTATAAATTGGTTTAAAATTTTTTTCTTTAGCTTAGAGGTACAGAATCACAACTTTATTATTATGGATCTGAAGAAAACGGGGTTTAAAGTTTCAAAATATGGGAGTGAGGTTTTTTAAATATAAAAATAAATTAATATAATAAAATAACATAAAAAATAAAGTAATAATAGATATACTATTCTTTGCCATCATAATATATGAGCTCCTGGCATATTGAAAAAGTATTAACTCCATTTAACAAGAAAATGGAAATACAATTCTTTACCTCTAAGGTACAGATATATAATCTTAGATTGGTTCTGAATTTATAAATTCGAGAATTATTAGTTAAATTATGCCAAAATTTGTAAAATAGTAGTATACTTATGTATATTATATAAACCCTGTTTGTGCTTGTAAAGCATAAATGTTATTGATCATTTATCTATTTCAGTCATCATTTATTGTAAATTAAAAATCAAATTAATTAGATTTTATTTTTAGTAATAACACCTGAAATATATTTAATTTATAACTTTAAAAATACTTCTTAAATATACGAGATAACCGATATACATTCCTGGTCTAAAAACTGTAGACCAATTGTCAAATATTGTCAGTAAAGTGTGATGCTTTATATAACTCTTTACTTTAATCAAATTAGTCTTGTAGTGATATCCAGACAGACATTCGGAGCTATTCTCTATGCACATTGCTAGAAGTAAGTAAGATATATGTTGCTAGCTAACAATATAAATTGTCATTTTAACAAATTTTGCTTGCTAGCAATGTGATCTGTCATGTTAACAAATTTTTATTGCTAACAATATGTACTGTCACTTTAACAAAGTATATTTTTATATATATTTTATCTAAAGAATTGTTATACTTGCCACGCCTTCAGATGTGATGACTGTTGTATTATTAACAAACAAGATTTGTTAAAATAACTGTTTATGTTGTTATCAAGCAAGGTTTGCTAAAATGACAGTTTATATTGTTATTTAGCAATATATATCTTGCTTACTTCCTAGCAATGTTTATAGAAAATAGCCTAGATTGTAAGGTTTCAACTATGTCAAAATGGAAAAAGCTACTACATCACTGAGTCTTGGTTATCAGTAAATTACTTCCCTAAAAGATTGATACTGAACAGTTGCAGACGATAACTACATCCAGATCTAATTGACTGCAAAAAAGCAACAGAAAACTACCTCATTATAATGTTTTTCTATTTAAATCAACATTTTTAAAAGTACAAGAATTACATCACTTCCGAGCAGACCTGAAATTGTCAGTGGGTGCAAACCGTACAATTTTCCGGTCGGCTCTAAAAATTGCAACATGGAACGTAAGAAGTTTGATTTTACCAGAAAAACTTGATAATACTACAGTTAGAATGGACAGAATAATCATTGACTTATTAGGTATTAGTGATACAAAATTGATTAAATCAGATAAATGTACACTTAGCAATCAGGGAATGTTTTACTACACAGATACTCTTTGAGATATAAAAAAGAACGTAGATATACAAACTATGAATGTTTGGGTTAAAACAATAAAAAAAAAAACACAAAAAGGGGATTTGATGCAAGAAATAGAAGGAGACAGGGAAAAAGCAAAATCCATGAAAAAAACGATAAAAAACAAAACTCAAAATATGGATGTGGTGATAAAAAACAACAGCGTTACACTTCACATACTAGACTTAGATGGAGACACAACAGATGAAGAAATAAAAAATGCAATCAGCAAAAATCTGAGTAATGCTAGTAACAAACACATCCAGTTGGTTGCTTTGAGGCAGAAACCAAATGGTAGCCAAACAACCACGGTCACCTTACAAAAAGGTCATGCGTTGAAGCTTACTAGTAAGCAGAAGATCAAGATAGAATGGGCTTCCTGTAGGATAAAAAGGAGAATAGACCTACAGAGATGCTTCAGATGCCTGGATTTTGGCCACCGGAAAGATAAATGCCAAAGCAAAGACAACTCCCAGAATTGCCTAAACTGCGGTGAGGTTGGGCATAATAGAAGAAATTGCGGAAAGACGGCACAATGCACAGCGTGTAAAACCAGCGGCCACAGAGCAAACCAATTTAGTTGCCCGAATTTCAGGAGACTTATCCGAGAAAAATAAAAAGAAATGAACAAGGCGTTGGAGGCTAAGGTTAGACGTAAAAGTATTAACAACAAAAATGTCTCTTAAAATACTGCAAATAAACATAGGTAGGGGGAGGATAGCGCAAGAACTTGCATATGCTACTGCTATGCAAATGCAGGTGGATATACTACTGATATGCAAACCAAACAAAAAAATGGTTGAAAGTTGAATAAGAGACAGGAGAAGTGACGTGGCAGTGACTTTTTTAAATAAGAATGTTGGTGTACGCCAAGGTTGGTAGAAAAATGTATATAGAAGGTTGCCTGGTATTGCCTCTAAATGATATAGGTGCGGGTAGTGGTGCAGCGTAATATTGTTTGATGACGTAGGAGGAGACCTAACTCTTGCTTTAGATATGTTCTTTTTACATAAATGATTGTTTTAAATAAAGTTAATCTTAATAAAGCAAACAAAATATTTTTTTTTTGTAGTTATAGAAGTACACCACTGCCTGCTAATATCCGCTAACTTATTATATGAATTATGTGTAAAAAATAATGAATTAATTTAATTACAACTTTATATTTAAAGAACACATCTAATGTTTAATACCAATGTTTGTGTACTGTAACCAAGTAACATATTGTTCGATTGTGTAAATAGCCCTTGCCTCTTTGCTAAAATCAGACAACCTTCTAAATACAAATTTTTTACTAACCTTGGGTGTACGCAACATAGTCAAAAGAGATGGTTACGTGTGTGTGTGTCAGAGATGCAAAGCGCAAAACTATTCTGGCCGGAGACATGGGGTGCCCCCATTTCAGACGTAAAAGGACATTTCTGGATGGACAATTTCTCTTTGTGCGACATGGTTCTCAATAACCATGGAAACAAACCTATCTTTGTCAGAGGCATGAGTGCAACACATATCGACGTGACAGTAACAATTAAGAAAATTGCTAGAAGTATAAAGAATTGGGATGTTCTGAACATCGACAGCTACACGGAGCACAGATACATATGCTTTGAAATAAAACACGAGCATTCTAAAAACGACAAAAAGCACAATTCATTAGTAACCGCCATAGATTGGAGTACGTTTAGAGCATCCATAGAAATAAGAATAAGCAGGGAAGAAGGGAAAACAATGTATGCAAAGATAAAGGAAGCCTATAAGGATAGCATAGTCAGGAACACGGACAGCTCAACAAAAACGTTGCCGTATTGGTGGAGTCTGGACATAGCAAAAAAACGGGACGAATGCAATAAGATTAAAAGAAAAATATCCAGACTGTTGCAGGAACAAATTCCGGACGACGCGATGGTGGAATAGCCGACCTAAGTAGGAAACTCAAAGAAAACAAAAATGAATTAAAAATAACGATCCGGGCTTCCAAACGAATGCTATGGAGGAAACTATGTGATGAGCTGGAAAATAATATCTGGGGGAGCGGCTTCAAAATTGTTATGAGCAACTTAAAATACAGACTACCATGTGAGCTAGACTCAGAAACAAAGAGGCAAGTTGTACTAGATATGTTCCCAAGAACGGATGACAACTGGATAAAGGAGCCGTGTGAAAAGCAGGTTATACTTTTTAATATGGAGGAACTACTCGAAATAACACAAAAAATAAAGGCAAGAAAGCACCTGGCCTAGATGGAATACCCATAGAGGTAATAAAAGAAGTAGTAAAACGGTGGCCGGATGGTGTTTTAGAAGATCTAAACACATTACTATCACAGCAGAAGTTCCCAACGGAGTGGAAACTCCTTTCGGCAATAGAATTAATTTAGCGCAAATTAATTCTATTTCCAAATGGAGTAAACAGCATTGAGAAGTTATTGTTCAGACCGATAAGCCTGCTAAATTCCGCAAGCAAGCTGTATGAGATCCTGTTAAGGAAAAAACTTCTTCAGGAAATCGAGAAAACAGAAGGACTGGCAGATTGACTATTCAAGCAATCAAAAAGATCTACAAAGTCTCAAAAAGGATTGGTGCTTCTGGACGTTAAAAATGCCTTTAATACAGCTAGACATAGCCTAATAATAAACGAACTAAGGCGCAGAAATATATCACTTTATCTGATAAATATTCTGTCTGCGTACTTTAGGTACGCAGACAAGATATTAGTGGAAAATTAGTGTATAATAAAACCGATGAGATGGACATATGTGCCGGTGTTCCACAAGGATCGGCCCTCGGACCAACCTTATAGAACGTGCTGTACAATCTAATACTGCAAGTACAAATGATGGGGAATGCTACAACAATCGCTTTTGCAGACGATCTAGCGCTGCTGGTGACCACAGAGAACAAATATGACCTAGAAACTTGCACAAATGAGTGCCTGCACAGAATAAACCGCTAGATGAATGCCAATAAGCTATCTCTGGCACCAACAAAAACGAAAGCACTAATGTTAAAGGAAAAAAAGGTAAAGAAGACATAGTTTTTAAAGTATGTGATACCGAGGTGAAACCGTCAAAACTGGTTAGATATTTAGGAGTATATCTAGACAGCCGGAGTATGTTTGACATTTACGTCAAGGAAATTGCCAAGAAGGCAGAACAGCAAATCGCAGTCTTGATGAGACTGTTGCCAAATACAGGAAGACCAACTAGCTCAAAGCGGGAAGTTATAGACACAGTAGTGCATAATACTATACTGTACGGAGCACCAATTTGGAGTAGTGTGCGGGAAAAGAAAAAGTACAAAAACATGCTATGCGCTGTACAAAAGAAAGTGTGGCCTCCGCAAACAGGACAGCATCGACGGTGGCTCTAAATGTGATCACAGAAATACCTCCCATAGAACTATTAGTAGCAGAAAGGTCAAAAATACATCAGTGCTTGGAATCTGACAAAAAAGAAACAAAGACAAGGATGAGAGAGAGTTTGTTAAACAAGGACAGGAAAGCTGGTCTGCAAATACGGAGAAAAGACAATGAACCAAGAGGTTTATACCAAACTTGAATGAGTGGATGAAATGCAAGCATAAAAACCTGGACTACTGGCTTACTCAAGTGTTGACTGGTCACGGATAATTTGTTACGTATACAAAACGAATGCGCATCACTGCTGTGGATACCTGCGCCTACTGTGGTGAAGTGGATAGCCCTGAGCATGTTATTTTTGCCTGTCAAAGATGGGTAGAAACAAGAAAAAGTGCAAGTGAACAACTGGGTAGCGACATAACACCAGAGATACTGATACATAAAATGATGGATTTGAAGGAAAATTGGAAAGTAGCGCACCATATGATTATCACCATCATAAAAGAAAAAAAATCCGAAGAACAACAACGTTTACAAGAGCTAAGGAATGAACAGAACTAGAGAAATTTAAAAAGAGCTTGTTTTGCTCTTGTCGCCATATCGGAAACGGTGAACCGGGAATAAAACAGTAAGAAGCAAAAAAAATGAAGTTTTTTAGTGAGTAAACATTTTAAATAGTGGAGTCCCACACTCCCATGCGTTTCAAGCGTGTGGGGTAGTCTATAAAAAATTTCTTCTCAAAAATATCCTATCAATATGGAGTAGGTGTTTTAAGAAAAGTTAATCAATCCGTCTTTAGTTTTACATTTTAATCAAAACTAGTTTTACATCTCAAAAATAATTCAAATACAATTAATTTTATTCAAATATATGTCCTAACAGAAAACAAACACAAAAAGTAAACCAATTGAAACTGAACTCAAAAACAATGTATTAAAGCAAACAGGTGTGCTTAAAGATGTCCATGGAATCATATTGGTAAACATAAAAGACAAGTTAAATAGATAAACTGAATACATAAACAAACTTTTAAAAAATGAAAGAATAGACAATATGAAAAAATACATGGACCAAACCGGACCACACATTTTTAGAAAAAATATAGAATACGCAATATGTAACGCTTCGGCAAAATTGATAAAATTAATTGATAAAAATTCTATCACTATTTTATTAAACCTTTTTATTATTACTGAAACAATGGCACATTAAAAAGTAATATTTAAAAATATAGAAGAAAATGATGCAGTAAAATTTTTTTACAACAAACATTTAAACAGGAAGTCTTATTCGAACGCCGCATTATCAAAGACTTTGAGTTAATTACAATAGAAAAAGTAACTTTGTTATTTTTTCAAAATGTGCTTTACTTGAATAGCTTGTAAAATGTTTAGCATGTGGACTGTTTGCCGCCAATCAGAAAATACAAAGAAAATCAAGTTAAACTACTCACAACTTTCAAAAATGCGCATTTAAGATAAATTGTTTTTGGCAAAATCAGTTGAGTATATATATAGCATAGTGGATAAGATAAATACTATTGCAAAACAATTATACATCTCACCGACCAAAGTTTGTACCTAAAAAAACCAAATACGCATAACCTGTTTTTAAAACATCTTCTCGAGAAAAATATAGTAAATGTAACCAGAATCCAATAATTAGTACCACCGCAAAACAACAAAAAGAAAAAATATTTCACCACAATAAGTTAGACTCGTCAATCTGTAGTAAAACTATAGACAAACATTAGAAAAACTATTTAAAGTTGAGTCTATTTTGGGACTGATAGTCTTTGTTTAAAGACGTATTCTTGGTCGTATAAGCTATTCCAGAGATTCCAAAACCTCTAAAAAAGTTCAAGTACTTAGTAGAAGTAGATGCAAGATGTAAAATGTTAAAGAAAGTATTCCAAACGCATAAACTACTTTTTAAATTTTACAAATTTGAAAAACATTATCCAATAAAAGTAAGTGTAATATGTAAAAAATATTAAGACAAAATTTATTGAATTTTAATTTTATGACAGATTATGATAAAATTTTGCTATTTCTAACAGTATTTTGATACGTCATAGCCGTATTTTGTTATTTTTCATACAAATGTTACTTACTAACTATTTGTGGTTGAATTTTGCTACTTTTTAGCAATATTTTGATGTTTCATAGCTCAATTTTCCTGTTTATTTTATAACATTTTGCACTTTTTAACAGTTTATGGTCAGATTTTTTTTTACAACATTCCGATATTATATAACTTGATTTTGCAATTTATATTTATAAAAAGAAATAAAACCTTGCACTTTTTAACAGTTTATGACCAAATTTTGTGCTTTACTACAATATTTTGATGTTTAAAGATTGACTTTTAAATTGTTTTTTGGCAAAACTTTATTCTTTCTGAAAATACTTTAATGTTTTATAAGAAGATTTAGCTGTTATTCTTCTTTATTTCGAGTTTTTTACAGCTATTTTACATCGCCCCAGAAATCTTACGATTTGTATGAAGGGAGTTGATGGGACCAACGGCTTATTAGGTAACTTCCGAATCACCCCGGCAGATAAAGAGCAAAGTTATTATTTTAGTCATATTTGGGGATCGAACCCCGGACTGTCAGCGTGCTACGCTAACGCTCTATAACTGAGCCATCTCACCGTTGATTTTAGAAACACAAATTTGCATTTTTAATAGTTAAGGACTACAGTTTATGACCAGGTTTAAATGCTTTCTGACATTTTTTTAAATTTTTTATTAATAAATTTTTGCACTTTTTAACTGTTGGCCAAATTAAAGCTCTTATTTGTTATTTTTGACATTTTATAAATAATATTTTACACTTTTTATCAGTTTATGGCCGGACATTTACACAATATTTGATCACTGGATGTTGTGCTTGTGTGAACAGAATTTTACAATTTACAATAGTTTTATGGCCGGATTTTGATACATTTTCACCATATTTTAATATTTTATCACTCGATGTTTCTACTTGTAACAATTTATAAAATGTTTTTCACATTTTTTAACAGTTTAAAACATCAATCTGGCTTTACAAAATTTGATATTTTATGTCGGATTTTGTTATTTTTGACATTTTATAAACAAAAAATTTTAGTGTTTTCAAACAATATTTTTAATATTTTATAGTCATATTTTGCAATTTTTGAGATTTTTTTTAATGTTTATCCATTAGAGCATTTTTTCACTCAGCGCAGCTCAATTCTGCTAAAATAAAAACATTTTAATATTATCATAAAAGTAATCTTCAGTATAAAGATTAGCATATTTGCTAGTAACGAGAGCAATAAAAATAATTAGCATTATTTTTGTTTACACCACTGCACTTAGATGTGATGATGAAGGCAAAACAAGCAGCGTACCGGATTACATACCGGAAATAACAATTGTGTTACATAAAAAAGAGCTACTGAAAATAAAATAAGACTTCATAAAAAGTTATTGCATACAGAAGTTATTTGATCTAATTGTATTTTTTTTAAATTTTAAAATATAATATTTAGTACCATCACGAGACAAATAAACAAATATAAAATAACCGGAACTTAATGATTACAATGACACCAAAACTGGAGTATATAAAAGCAGCAAGAATTGAGGGACGTTAACTATGTTATTTTTGGGTAAAAATGTTTCAGTCTTCTAAGCAAAGATAGCTGCTATTAATAGTAATCTGAAAAACATGATCAAATCTGAACAACACTTCAACAAACCTTGCATGCTAGTAATAAAATCTAAATTAGTAATGGACTGCATTAGTCACAAACAACAGAAAATGCTTAATCTGGATACAAAAGAATTGGAGTATAAAATGTATGTAAAAGCAAAATTGACGCGGAATCTGTTTATGTAGTTTCATACAAAACCAGTAAACAAATAATCCGTTGAAAGTTTGACACGAAACACAACAGTTTGTAAAAAATTGTTGTGTTTCTATTGAAACTACATTCTTCAACTTTTTACATTTTGTAGTTGCTGTTGAAGGTTTTGCTCATCTTTGTTTTGCAATATGATGCTGCAATAGTTTTATTGTTGCCACTTTACCATACATAATCACGTTTGAGTTTGACAGTTGTTGTCTTAAATTTACAAATTATTTTAGTGACTTTTGGATCTCCAAAAAGATTTGTTCAACTAACAACGTTTTTGTTCTGACATCATCACTTTTAGCGTTTTATATTTTATGCAATTTTAGTTTTTTTTTGAGATTTTTCTGAGATTTCTTAACTCATTTTTGTAACCGTTTAAAATGTCTAGATTACAACTATAAAGCCACATTTGTTGTTAATAACTAGAAAGTCGTTTTAATTTTTTATAAAGGGTTTTTTAGTTGGTGCGGGTAGATTTTGGAGGCCATTTTGTTTTTGTGACATCCATCAAATCTTTTGTGTATTATGCCTAATCACCATGACAAGTTACACGATTGAATAGCACGTTCAAATGATAGAACTTTATTATCAAATTGAGTGTTTGTTAGTGCAAACGTTACGCGCATTGCGCTCATTTTTGGTAAACATTCGCAGAACATCGTTGCGGTCCGTGAAAGTGTAAAGCAGAACCAGAGACAGTCGATTCCTCGCCGTGCTTTCACAGACTTCAATTTAGCAAATTTTGCGTCGAGACTTAGGCCTACACCCGTACAAGATCCAATTGACCCAAGAGTTTATGACCATAGACAACGCTGTTTGTTCGCTGACTGAGTTTCGAATCGTTTGGTAGAGAACCCTAATTTTGGCAAAAAGATCATCTTTAACGTCAAGACGCATTTTTGGATGAATGGCTATGTTAATAAGCAAAATTGCCATATATGGGACAATACCAACCCACACGAGATTCATCATTTAATACTGCATCCTCAAAAAGTTACCGTTTGGTGTGGCGTCATTGGTTCGTACTTTTTCAAAAACGACGTTAGAGAGGTCTAGCAAGACGGCGCCACGTGCCACACAGCGGACGTTACAATTAACATTTTGCATGAACGTTTTGAAGGTAAGGTTATCTCTTGCAGCGGTGATGTGAATTGGCCACTAAGGTCATGCAATTTGACTTCACTAGACTTTTTCTTGTGGAGTTTCTTAAAGTCGCAGAACCATAAACCACAATCGACCGATGCCCTAAAGGTTAACATCACACAAGCCATTGCTCAAACTCAGCCGGATCTATGCAAAAGAATCATTGAAAACTGAACCCTTCGGATCCGTGCCATCATAAGAAGCCAGGTGGGCATTTGAACGATGTCATTTTGTTAATATCTCACACACAGCTTTTCTTATTCCAACTTTTTAGATGCTATGTTTTTTATATAAGTATTTGTTCGAGTTATTCATTTACATACAATTATTGCGGCAATTGGCACAATGTTTAAGAATCTTATTGCCAAAACTAACATCATCTAATTCATAATTTGTTTGATGATATAATAACATTAATCATTATTGTCAATGTTTTTATTTTAAATGATTTTTTAGTTTTTTGTTACTCTATGTTTTGCCTTTGTAGGTGATAGTTTGTCAACTGCTTTTCTATTGCAAGTAAAGGTTTACAAGTTTTTAATTAGAAAATTTCATTTTAAAACCAAAATCAACATTTCAAATTAACTATTTTATTTATAATAAAAACACAACAGTGTAGCTCACAATCACAATAATATACTACAAAACTACTAACAAAAACACATTAAACATATTAATATTAATGTTGGCATCTTTACATTATTCTAAGTGTAACATTGCAAACAAAATTTGAATTCTTTAAAAACTAGCTAACTGTAGCAATATAAATTGATTATTGAAAACTATTTATTTATTAATTTATTAAATCATAAAATTTGATGGAAGAGTGTTTAAAACATTGCCAACAATAATAAAATCAACAAAGCAACAAAACTAACCATTAACATATTTATTATTCAATCTGCTCATCGTCGTCTATCTCATCTTCTTCGTTACCTTCAACAGCAGCCCTTTCCTCATCTTTAAAAAGTTCATCAAATTGTGCTTGAATAGCTTCATCTTTCATTTCAACTACACTCCTCATCAATTCAGAATTATTATCGCTTGAACACGCCGAATGTGTTGCCATATTTTTATATAATTTAGAAATTAATTCTTCTCTTGTCTTTGCATACCTTGCCTTAAATATTTTAAAATTTAATTTTATATAATTCAACTTACAAAAAATAAAAATAATTACCCGTGATTGTCTTTCAAATAAAGTAGGTTGTTGATTTACTCTTCCCAGCATAGTTTGCATTCTTAATTTATGCTCTTCTTTTCTCAATCTTTCTTCATCTCTTCTTAATTGTAGTCGCATGTTTAAATCTTCTTCGTGGCTATAAGTAAGCGATTCCCATACAGGCCGTTTTCGCATAACTTTTTCTCTCCAACGAGCTTCTTCTTTGATTCTGCATTGTTCTAAGCGGCGCGATATTTCATCTTCCATTCGTTTTCTAAAATAAATATATTTGTAGCAAATATAGAAAATTAATAATAAAAACCAACCTTGCAGTTTGTATGCGTAAGACTGCAGCTAAATTGGAACGATTTACTGATTCTAATGCTGATTGACATCTGCTGCTTTTACTTTCAGCTGAAGATTTTCTTCCTTTCTTTCCCTAAATGTAATAAAATTGTTAATAAACTTATTAAACTGGTATAAAGTATTGTTTGTTTATTCAATATAGACTAATTTTGACTTGATTAAGTCATTAAAAAAAACGTTATGATGATAATTTTTTTTTACATATGTAATAATATAATAATAAACATTTTTTACATATTTGACCTGACCATTGACCTGAAGATGACTTAAACAAATTGAAACTAGTTGATAATAATTAATGAAGCATTACAGCATACCAGATTTTTAACATAAATAAACATAATTTAGAATTAAAAGACAATTTAATCTTCAACACGTTAAATCTATAAGAAAATTGGTTGATTACCTTTTTCTTTTTGCTTTTAATTAGTTTAGGACTAGGTGTTGCTAAAATAAAATCCAATTCCAATTCAGCTAATTCTTTATCCAAATAATTGTATTTATCTTTGTTGTTATTTAATTGTACTTTAGCAACGTAATTCTCATCAAGATCCATATCTCTATAAGATCTTGGACAAATATATTGTTTTGGTTTTGTTTTTTCACGTTTTGCCATTGCTGGTGGTAACGAAGCTGCTTTTAACATTTCTTCTGATCTTATCTTTTTTTGTAGTGCTCTGAAGTATTAATAATTAATAAGATTAGGTTTAGTTTGCGTCATCAATAGTCAATTCAACACAAATATGGCATTTTGACATTCTTTTCAATTAAAACGTAAGACAAATGTATTGCTTTACTCTAAGTTAAATTAATTTAAAATTTAAAAACTAAGACATAAAAGTCCAAAAATCTAAATCAAAATATTAAACTGTTTAAATAATTAATTCTATTGGGCAATTTACAGCTATCTTACATCACCTTAGAAATCGTACAATTTGATTGAAGAGATTTGATCAAACCAACGACTTATTAAGTGGCTTCCAAATCATCCCAATAGATAAAAAACAATGTTTTATTTACATGTTTTAGAGATCTAACCTTAGACTGCTATCTTAATAAGCCAACGTTTTACTACTGAGCTATCTTACTGTAAAGTTTTATCAAAAACCATCTACTTACCTATAAAATTCATCCTCGTGCATCTTTCTATAAATATAATTACTAAAAAGATTTTTTGGAACCGGTTTGGCTTTAAATTGTTTGACCTTTAACGGTGGATCAATATTTAGAAACAAACTAGGTGATGATTTTGACAATCTTTTTGTAATAGCCTGTATTTCTTCTTCACGTTTAGTAAAACTAAATGGTCGCATCTGTGCTCTTAAAGCCTCTTTGCTTTTCTTCTTAATAATTTGTCTCCTATAATAACTGCTTTTATAAATTGTGATTAACTAACAATAAACACTAACCTCCTTTCCTGATCGTACATTATTTGATCAAATAAAGGTATTTGTGATTCAATAGGTATTGGATGAGCTCTAAATAATTCATTTTTTTCTTCTTCTGGTTTTTTTGCTTTTATTATTAAATCTTCTACTATTCTATTTTCTTCATCTCTAAAATTAAATTTATAAAATTTAATATTTAATTTGTTAACAATTTAATTACCTAACGGTCATTTGAAATGGTTTAGGTATTGTGATTCCACAATCTTTCCAACCTACGGTTGGTTTTCTAGGACTGCTTGGTGCACTTTTAGATGCTAATTCAAGATCACTAAAATCATCAAAAATTGAATCATTGCAAGGACTTAAGGTTTTATTCCTTTTCGACCCAGCTGATGATATATCAGCCCTTGATTTTGAACGAAAGTATTCAATATCAGGACTATTTTCTTGACTCGGTTTATCGGTAGGACTTTCAATACGAACCGAACGTCTTGATGGTGGTTTTGCAGTTTTCTCTTCAAGTAATAATAATTCTATATCATCATTTTTTAATTTATTTAAAGTTGGTGTTGAGCAATATGATTTAACTTTTGATTTTTTTGGTGTAATATTAATGTTTTTATAATCATCAACCCATGCTGTATTCCTGCTTTCATATTTAATTTCATTATGTAAATAGTCAAAATATGATCTTTGTTTTTCTTTTAAATTATCTAATTTTCTATAAAAATCTTTGTTAGATAAATGATTTACGTCGTCGTATTCTGGAATGCTATCGTAGAAATCTATGAATGACTTCAATGAGGTTTTTGTTGGTGGTTTTGTTGATTCTGTGGAGTCGATACTAAGTTTACGCGCTTGATTAGCAAGTTGGTTAATTAGTTTTTGATCGTAGACTGGATAAGGTTTTTTATTTGATGGATGCCGTGGCACTTTTAAACAGGAATTATTAAAAACAGCACTGTTATGTTCCGACATTGCTTTAACTACTTAATGTTTGGAGGGACTTGTTACCACGACAACTCTGTTAAAAATTACGATCGATACTTTTTATGTTGTAAGGTTACATTTAGTGAAGCAATATAGATAATAAATACAATTTATTGTTTAATAAAATTATAATGTTTTTAACTTTATTATGAATTTGTTGTTATTGAATCTAATGGTTTTTTGTAAATATAATTAATAGTTAATTTGTGTTAATAAAATTATTTGTTTTATGAGCTGTTTTTTTAGTTTTTTCTTGTTAATTTGTTAAAAAACAAATTGAACCAATTTCAATTTAATAAATATGCAGCTAAAGTTTCATACTAACTTTAATAAACATCATATCAAGTCAAACAACAAACGCAGTTCTATATGCGTGTTTATTGACTTGATATTTACTGAATAAATGTTACAACATGCATGTGCATGCGTTTGATTTAATAGAAATTTTATTACCATCTAATCACTGTATGTCATCTTGTCTGTTTAGAACTGCTTACGATAGTAATCATAAATAAATTAGTTCTGTACACTTTCCAGCAGTGTCTGCTTTTATGAAGATTACCATCTATGTCTTAGTTTGGATGCTAATGTCATGTTTTCTCACTTATTGTTAAAAAGTTTTGTAAGAGAAGTAACTTGTAAATGTGGCACTAGACGCTAGTAGATTAGTTTGAAAATTTGGTGCTTTCCAGTAAAAAATTAAGTTATATTACTATTATTCTTTGGTTAGGTTCCAAAGTGTTGAAGAGCGTCAGTCATAATGAAGGAATATGTTTGACTCTGCATTAATAGTCTTTTTAGGCTAATATGCCAAAAATCTAAACTAACTAACCAAATGTGCCTGAAGAAATTGTTGTTTAGTTTTGATATCATCTAAATTACTTGATTAGCGTTGCATAATCATTGCAAACTATCACTGTATGTACTTATTAAATTTGGACTAAAAAAGTTAATACTTGTAATAAAATAGATCTTGATTGACTTTAGTGTCAAAATTTTACAGTTTCTTAAAGAAAC
Organism: Tachinus rufipes; assembly: GCA_963932245.1. NCBI lineage: Eukaryota > Metazoa > Arthropoda > Insecta > Coleoptera > Staphylinidae > Tachinus > Tachinus rufipes. The sequence goes on from OZ010743.1 coordinate 107,790,310, forward strand.
GTGGTCTTAAGTGTGCTGTATGTAATTGTTTTGTGGTTTATTTTTGAATTGAACAAATACATTGTAAATTGCAGGTGTTACTCTCACAGTAATAATGCTAACCACTTGGCAAATGCAGAGAAGGAGAGGTTTGCAAAGATCTTCAATATTTTTGTAAGGTTTCCAGATTATTTGTATGCTTATCTTGGCGTAAGTAAGACGTTTTTTGTCAATTGTCAATCAAAATCTTTTAAATAAAAAATTATAATGTGTTGCTGACAAAGCAAACAGAAAGCGATGAATTTACTTCTCTTGAGGTTTGCAGACTGTTTGTGTGTTTATCTTGGTGTAGTCAGTAAAAAATCTTTTTAATCAAATATAGTAGTGTATGGGTGACATAGCAGGCAAAAAAACAAATAAAATCTACTTTAAAAGTAGTAATTGCAAAAATCCACAATGCTTGGCGTAGGTAAGACGATGTTAATGAAACTAAAACTAATAATGACTAGAATTCACAATCTACTAGTGAGGTATGCAGACTATTTGTATGTTTATGTTAGCGTAGATAAGACGCTGTTTGCTAATATTAACCATAAGCAAACAACGTCTTACTTACACCTAAATTAAAAAAAAATAATCAATGGTTTTACTGTTTTGGTGACACAAGAAATAAAGAAAGCGGCTTAAATTTAATAAGAACTATGATGACTATGATGTAATTGTTGAAGTAGACTGAGTTTGTTTGATACATTAGTGGCCAAAGTAACAATCATAATTACTAGCTCTCTTGGGTGTTATTAAAAGTTTTCATACTTTCTTTAAAACGCTGCGCACTTTTTATTTAATTTTTTATTTAAGCTTTTAGCTATAATTTTGTTCTAAAATGTAAAGTTTATTGCAGCTAAAGGTACCATAGTAATTCAAGTTTTAACGTCTTATATGTGTTAAAGTGTTTTTGACTGCCAACAAATTCTGCTAGTAAGTTTTTCAACGTGGGCTTTGTTTTGATCACAGAATTAACTATGTTGTTAGAGTCGATTTGTTGCTTACCGCTTGCGGGTTAATTTTAGTTGTTATTGATAAAAAAAATGATCTAGAGTTTAATAACTCCATGCTGAGAGTTGGGTAAACTAAGATTTTTTTTTTAAGTTGTCTCTAAAACGCTCTTTGCAATGTTTTGCTGTGCAATTCATCAATTTAAGCTACTCTACTAAATATAACTGTTAAGTTTTGACTTGTTTTTGTTTATAAAGTTTTTTACGTTTGAGTCTATGTTTGACCAACCGAGTGCAATATCAATCAGATACTTAAGGTATGTAGTGCAGTTTGTTAGTTGCTCTCCTTAAGCTCTTGGTGATAGATTTATAGGCTTTTAACTTACAGTTTTTTCACTGGTTGTGTCTGTTTTCTATCGGTTTAAAAAGTGTTCAGATAAAATATGTTTTAAGAATCTTCTAAATTGAGTCAAAGTTTTGACCTGCATTATTCATTAGATCTTGTTTGAGGTCTCATAATGTTGAGTAAGCCATGTTTATTTTTTTACTATATGTAGTTTTTTTGTCAATTAGAAATTGTTACAGAATAAGTTAATCATGGTCTAGAAAAGTTTTTTAAGTCTGAAAGTGGTTCTGGTAGTGTAAAACAAATTGATTAAATCTTCTTCTATCCTTCTAGTGTCGGGCGTTGTAGTTATAGGTTCGTGGAGTAGAAGGGTTTTTACTCTTAGTTTAGTTTTTGTTCCTTTAAATTATAATCGGAAATAAAGATTTAAAAAAATTAAAACTTTAGAATTTATTTTCAAGTATGGCTTAGCTCAAGACATAAATTTTATTTCAAATATTATATTTTTATCTTTCAACAAATCTTTCAATTACAAAAATTTCAACAAAATGCCAATATTATCAGTTTTTTTGCTTTTACTCAAAAGTTTAGTTTTACTGATCGTACACGTAAATCTTTAGACATCAATTTTTGTGACTGTTTTTAAGATTACAAATTGCCATGAGCAGGGAGCCATAACTCCAAAAACCTTCTATACCAAGTTATAAAACCTACTCACTGAGATGTAAACTCAGTTCTAGAAACACTACCATCACCAAAAAGACAAAAATAAACTTTTGATATCACATTAAAGATAACTTACAACGGATCCCAAAACAATCTTTTGACAACTAAAACAATAGTTTTAATTATTTTATTATAAAAAACAAATCAATTTTAAAACTGTTTATAAAACAATAAAATATAAAACTAAAACGTACCTGGAAAATGTATATAAATATCAAAAAATATTTTGAAAATTATTAGGCACAGAATACTACCAGCCAGCAGACAACTTGCCAACTCAGCAGCTCAAATTTGTTTAGGTTATTATTGATGTACCAAAACTAGAATCAAGAAAGAAACACTATACGCATTTATTAATAGAACCATAAACTTAAATTTTGATAATTCAACAAACGTCTATGTAGCTACGTTGTAGCTATGTATTATTTTAAACTAAGGCCATTTAGCTTTTAAAATCGCACTCTTTTATAAGTTGAATGACTAGCGCTACGACAAGAACACTTTGTTTTGGTTTACCTTAACAACATTCTGGTAAACTTGCATAGTCACAACGACTATCTACAACATATCAGTTTAAGTTAGTTAAACTAGTTATAGAAGAAATGTGACACTAACATAATACTACAACAAAAAGAAATTAAGGTGGGACTAATTAACTGCTCTGCTACGCACAAATACAAAAAAATGCAATATAACAGGACGTAAAACGTAACTCAAATTATGGCGTAACAAATTACTTAACAACAAACTGCAAAATTAACAGGAATTTTTAAAATAAGTATTAAAGTTTTTCATCTTAACTGATGTAAGGCAGTACTAAATACTATCACAGAATTACAGATAAATTAATAGTAAATGTAGCAAAACCAAATAAAATAATGTCCGAAACGCCATAGTTTACAAACAATAAAAAAGTTGCAACTGTCAAAACATGCAAAAACACTATCAAAGCGTCCAGCATTATAACGAGCAAAGACTTCGTTTATTAGATTTTAAAATGCTAAAGTGATATATGATGGTTAAAAAAAAACAAACCAGTTTTGCGTTTTCAACAATTTTCCACTTAGTCTTTTAATCTATTTTTTGTAGTAGCCTTGGTCTAAAACGTTTAATTAAAAAAAAAAATAATTTAAGATTTAAAAATAAATAAATGTAGCAAATGACTAGAATTAAATTTATAGTTTTGGACTCGGCGTTGATCGGCAGTTAAAATGTTTCTCAAAAAAAATTCTATTGCTATAAAAGTCTATTTAAGCATCTTATATGTGCCGCAAAAGTGGAAGCGTTTTTAATAGCCATCAATTTTGCTAATAAGTTTTTTAACTTAAGACTTATTTTGATCATAGATTCAACTATGTAATTGTTTTTCAACTTTTGCAAATTATTTGTTGTTAGTTATAAAAGTTTTGAGTATTTGAATGTTTACAAAACTTCATTTTACTTTTCTCTTTTATGGTTTGTTGTTTTTTATAGTGTTTTTGTGAGTAATAGTATAGTATATGATGCGGCTGGTTTTTAGTTTTAGGTTGGGCTTTTCACAATTGTCTAATGCGTTTTGTGTAATTTTATTAACTAGCAGACAGTTTTTGACTAATGTGTAGGTATTCTTTTCTATTCTTGGTTTGTTGTGCGGTTTTTAAAACAGTTTACCAATTAGTAACTTTTGCAACAATGTTTTTTGTTGTTGTTTCTTTATAGGTAATTTTTATGGCAATATTGCCTTGCTTGCAATTTTTTCTCATCAGTAGAAGTTTATAGAAAAATATACCATACGTGGTCTTAGGGTCAGTGCACAAAACTATTGTATTGCTTAAAGTTGATAATAAATAATCTTTTTAGCAAAGCAACACTTTTTGAATAAATATATGTTTTTTTGTATAAATTATTTCTGATGGTTGCCGATAACTGATAATTGCAATAATTCCGCTAAAGATTGCTGAGGGAGTTTATTCAGTTAAGTGGTTGATGGTATATTTAAACCAAAAAATAGCAATGTTGTTTTAGTAGACATGTTTTGCTTGCTGTTTTTTATAAATTTAATTGTAACAGGTATTCTCTATTTGAAGGTGTTCAAGAATTCACTTTGGTTAGATGTATAAATTTTTGCATCGTTATTGTCATTGTTATTTTTGCTGCTGGTAAATGTTGTGACAGTCGAGTTAGAATATTGGTTGTACTGTAATGCATTCAGTCGTGTTTTGAGGATTGCAGTAGTTGCAAATTTGTTATGACTTGTTCCAGTGTATTTCTGCTATTTATATTATTTAATGCCTTTGCTTTGTTTGAGTATGTGACAAAATTGTAGTAAGTTTCAAAATTTGTGCAATTTTAAGATCTTTAACTTTGTCATTGGTAACTTTTTTTATAAAAATGAACAAAATAAAACAAATTTTAAATTTTACTAAAATAATGTATTTTTTATGACTGTTATTAACAATGACAAAAATTACTTAGAATTTAAGAACTTTTTAGCCAGTTCTAACACTAGTTTTGAGAAAACAACATCCAATGTTTACCACCATTACAAGATGCTTAATTATCAAGGGTATTTTTGACAACCTAACCGATATATTTTAAGATTTTTAATCACCAAGAATCTAATTACCGCAATAGGCCAAGATTACTTGTTTTAAGATACTTAATCCTGGATCTTTGACAATCTTAGCCTGTAATACTCTGGAGGTTAACCACTGTTTTATATTTAGAACGTAATTTTCTAAAGCGGCTTTAGTTTTTGCGGCAACTTACAAAAAAAAAGTAAATTAAAAATCTTGCATCAACCCCACATTTCTCAGGATTAGCCCAAACTTTTTGATACTTTAAAGGGTAAATGTTCCTTTTACTTCTACGACGCATTTTTTTAAAGAGACAGCTTCTTTGCAATTATTTTTAGTTTTTGCGTTAATTTTACTCTAACTCTATATTAATTTTACATTTTTTAAACGTTAAAACCGTTGCTAACTACTACTTCTAATAAAACTAAACAGTAACAATTGACGCTTAACGTAGAGCTAGAGTAAAAGCGCCCAAAAGAAATCATAAGAATAAAATACTTTCTCTAATAGATAAGACAAATATTTAAACTAAAACTTAACTGTTTTGTTTTACAATACCAAAACAACTTTTAGACGTTTTTAACACTAAAGTCAACTGCTACCAAAAATGTACATCTTGGTTCAAACTCAATTATGTTTAACTTATTCTGTAACTTTTGATTGACAAAAAAAACTACAAAAGTTTTGCTATAAGAATAAAAAAATTTGCTCCAAAAAATAAATAAAAATGTTGAACACATTATATAACTCCGAGCAAAATTTGTTTCATGATGTTGGTTGAAATTTTAATTCAAGACAGGAAGATTTTGTAAAATACCTTACCTGAACATTTTATAAATCAATAGAATTCAGGTACAATTTGGAAAAAAAATGAGTTAAAAAGCCTTAAAACCTAAAGTCTCTAAAGGTTTGAGAAAAGCAATCAGAAAACTTCTTTAAATACCTTTTACGTCAAATATCCTATTAACATTGCACCCGGTTGCTCAGAAATAGATTTGAACGTACAGAACAACAAAAGTCTGGCTATTACATTTAGTGGCAAACCTACAATTTTTGAGTTTTTTTGCAAAACATTGAAAAAGATCTCTCAAAGACGGCTTTGAATAACTTAATTATTTTTAACATTTCTTAATTCAGTTTGATGTTTCAAATGTTTGCTATAAAGTAGTTAAACCATACCAAACTCACTTTAACTCAGACTGTAGCTTTTTAAACAAAACCAGCAACGCTTTTGCTTTGACACCAATTCTAGACAACCTAAAAAACACACGTCCAAAGTTCAGATGTCTGCAAAAATTAGTTTTTCAAATCAGCAAACGTTGTTAGCAAAGACCAAAATTGATTGTCAAAATTGATTTCAACAATGCAACATTCAAAATCTAAATACAATCGCGCTATGCAAACCAGACACCTGCTGCTAAATTCCAAGGCTAATAGTAGTGAATCGCGTGCCAACTATAGTGAGTCAAATCACAACCAGCCAATAATGACAATACCAAAAATGATTTTTAAATAAAACTTTAATGTAATTTGGAACTGAGATTATTTGTTTCAGAAAACTTTTTAGATAGTTTTACAGCCAGTTTTAAAATCACAACATTTAACTGAAAGACTTACTAGTCACAATATACCAAAATGACCTATTTCTAGATGGTTAACTTTAGAGAATTTTTTTAACAGTCTTTGTCAAAACATTATGCTTCCCTGGAAAGTAATCATTCCCTGGAGAGACACTTTGCACTTACCACATATTAATCTAATTTAATTTTAATAAAAATTAACACTACACCAAAATTGTTGTTAACTGCTACCTCCAACAAAGTTAGACCGCAACAATCGAATATTTTACGGTAATATCCAAAATTCCTAATTTTGCCACTGACTGCTGTAATAACAATTAAACCTCAACTTAAAACAAAATCACATAAGAACTGCGTTAGAGTGGAAAAGTAGGTAGATAGGGTTGACTGAAACGTAAACAATAGGTTTCAGCATACAACAAAACAAGTGTTTGGCAAACGTTACAATGAGATCATCAGAACAGTGTTGAAACTCATAGGATACTATTTTTCACTGATGCGCAATTATTTACGTTCTAATACAATAAAACAACTTTAAAAACTTTTTGCATTTAACAGAGCTTTTCTAAAAAATAGAACAAATTTTTGGCCAACAGTTTAACAGTTTTGTTTTACAACACCGAAACAACTTTCAGAAGCTTGTACTATTTGAGGGACGTCTTCAGAAGTTAACAATTAACCAAATTGTATCAAACTTATACAAAGATTAATTTATTCTGTAACAAAATTTTCTAAATGTCAAGTAAAACTACATAGGTTTTACTACTTTAAGCAAAAACTTTTGAAGCAAAAAATATATACGTATAAAATTGTACTGCCAACCGGAATTAAAAAAAAATAAATAAATACAAAACAAAATACTCTTAAATAATATCTTACCTGGATACTTTTCAAAACAATAAAAGTCAGGCACAACTTTAAGAAAAACTGTCAACTAAAAAGTTTGAAGCTTTTTAATTTAGACTTCAAAAAAATGAACAACAAAATTTCTGGCAAATTGCACTAAGTACTTTACACCCTAAGTATACAATTAACATTACACCCGGTTGGTTAGATATGGACTTAAACGTGGGAAGTCTAAACAAAGAAAAACAAGTCAAACTAGTTATATAAAGCTTTTCCTAGTTTTTTAGACAAAACCAGCAACGCGCGGTTCTAACATCAGATCTGCAAGTACTTAATTAAATTACGTTGATGTTAAAGTATAGTAAAAAAAGGTTGTTGCAGTCACAATCAAGTTAACAAGACTTTGCCACGCTAAGTTTTCTAATCTGTTCTATCATCAGTTTTAAAACTACAATATTTAGCTTTGCGTCGCCAACAAACTGTTAAAAACATCTACCAATTGAGCCAAAATTATTTATTTTAAGAGGCCTAATTTTAAAGGGTAACTTTGACAGCCTCCTTCAAGACCTTGTAGCACCTTTAACATTAACTGCTGCTTTCATCTTCAATACGCAATTTTCTAAAAAAACATTTACCCCACAAACGATTCTATTCTCATCAACAATTCCTAGGAAAAAACTTCGCATTAATGTCAAATTTCATAATTTCACATTTTTTTAAAACCACTACTTTCATCAAAGCTAGATTACAACAATCGTTCTAGGTTCTTATACTGAAACTCTGTTTTAGCAATAGTAATGTGTTGTTTCCTTGAGCAAATTGCGTGAGCTAGAGTGACTTAAAATATTGCTTTTTTTTCTTAAAATATTTATTTTAACTGCAAAACTTTAATAAACCATATTAAAAAGCTGTAGATAACCTACAAAGTTTAGTGGTCGGATTGTTATTGTAGAACATCTACTATAAAGGCGTCCTAAAATTAATCTTGTTTGTAGTAGTTCATTTGGTATGTTAGGTTGCTGATTTGGCTATGATTGCTACAACAAAATTGGCATTTTTTCTAAAAATTAAAATCAAATATGTTATGCATTATAAAACGACTTAGAAATAGAAAACAATAGCTAACTCTATCAAAAACAAAAAGATAATTTTTGTAGCTTGCAGATAAATAGTCAAAAATACGCTAAAATTAAATAACCAAGATTAAAACGCTAAAATACTTAATCAAAAAAGCAAAAATTTGGTTAACGCCTTGAGACAAACTATGCTTAATATTGGTAAAGCCAAGACTAACAGAAAACTTGTATATTTGGTAATCTTCTTCAAAGCTTCAATATGGCAACACAACATAGACATGGCCGCCGGAGGTGATCAGAGCTATAGCAACAAAAAGACCTCAACTTTGCGCGAGGGTCTTTGACAAATTCATCAAGCAAAGCACTTTCCCCAAGGACTGAAAAAGAGCAAAATTAGTACTAATCGAGAAACCTACCAAAAAAAAACAAAGACAAGGCATACCGACCAATATGTCTACTGAACCCACTGGGAAAATTATATGAGTACGTCTTCAACACGAGACTTATAGAAGAACTAAACAGAAATAGAGGCCTAAGTGAAAACCAACACGGGTTCAGAGAAGACCACTCTACACTGGATGCATTTAGACATGTTAGGGAAGCAGTAGGTCATGTACTTAAACACCCTACACACAATTTTGCTGTGTTGATCACCTTTGATATAAAGAACGCGTTCAACTCGATGCCCTGGAGAGGACTAATGGAAGAACTAGAGAGAAAGGGAATTTCAACGTACCTCAGGAGTCTCTCCTGGGTCCCACCCTGTAGAATATATATTATGATGGTCTGCTGCGGGAACAGATGACACAGGAAATTACCACAATAGCATATGCTGATAATCTAGCTATGGTTGTTAAGGGTAACAGTATAACGAAAATAAAAAAGGAGGCAGAGTGGGTTGAAATCAACCTAGGGGATACAACAATCACACTCCAAGGCAGCATCAAATACCTAGGGATAAAGATAAGTTAAAACTAGAATATGGGCCCTTATACAGGGTGTCCGGAAAATACGTGTACAACGTTTGACGACAGACTCCTGACGTCAAAATAGGTCGATCTAAGCCGACTTAGTTATATCCAAAATTGTCTCGTTTAGCCGGTAGAGGACGTCAAAAAAAAACAAAAGTATAACAAAGTTGAAAATATCTATTGTAAGAAACTAAGTAAAACAAAAACATTACTTAAGCAAATGTGTAAAATGACCGCCATATTGCTGAATACACTTATTAACACTCTTTAAAAAATGATATTGGACCCTATCTAATGCCTCGGGATTATTAAAATGGTTGCCTGCATTTAAAATCCGCTGCAATAAATCATCGCGTGTGTTTACCGGAGTCTTGTAAACTTCTGTTTTAATAGCGCCCCACAAAAAGAAGTCACACATATTTAACTCAGGAGAACGTGGTGGCCATTTTACTAGTGCATCATTGCCTCTTCCAATCCATCGGTTGGGATATTGATGATGTAAGTATTGCCGAACGGCAACGGAAAAATGGGGCGGGGCACCATCATGCATATACCACATTTCCCTCCGAAGTAAAAGGGGCAAATTCTCCAGAAGAATTGGTAATGTGTCTTGCAAAAAATTTAAATAAATATTTCCATCTAACCTGTCTGGAATAACAATGGGACCAATAAGGTAGTGATCAATAATACCTGCCCAAATATTAATTTTAAATTGATGCTGATGATGTGCAACTTTAATGGCATGTGGATTTTCATCGGAATAAATATGTTCGTTGTGCAGATTGGTTACCCCAGATCTTGTAAAGCATGCCTCGTCAGTAAACATAATTTTTCTACAAAAATTTGGAACAAGGATTCTTTTGTTTCTAATAAATTGACAAAATGTAAGCCGCATGGGGGGATCAGTCGGTAAAAGTTCTTGGACTTTTTGTATGTGGTAAGGATGTAACAACTGTTCTCTTAAAACTTCATTGACAATCGTTTTAGGAACATTTAACTCACGTTCTAAGAGACGGGTACTGGTACTTGGTTCTTCTTCAACTCTTTCCAGAATCATCTCTTCTGTTTCCACAGTTTGAGTTGTTCGCATACGACCCCTGCCTTCAAACTTTTTCTCAAAACTGCCCGTTTCCCGAAGATGACGCTCAATATTGGCAAATGTTTGGTGGTTTGGTATTCGACGGTTAGGAAACCTCTCCATGTAAACCCTAACACTCTGACGCCCATTTCCTTGACAAAACCCGTATACCAGGAGCATGTCAACTTTCTGAGAGTTTGTATAATTTTCCATTTTTAATGGTAAAATGAACTTGTAATTCAAGAATGTTGATCGTATACTTGAGTAAATTTCATAGACTGGTGACAATTTGTCAATAATTGTCAAATTATTAAACGCCATAGCAACAAGGTCACTTAAAAAATTATTGTTACAGGTAATTTCTTTTTAATATTTACAAATTTTTGACGCCCTCTACCGGCTAAACGAGACAATTTTGGATATAACTAAGTCGGCTTAGATCGACCTATTTTGACGTCAGGAGTCTGTCGTCAAACGTTGTACACGTATTTTCCGGACACCCTGTATAACAGAGGTAAAGCAAAAAGCAGAAAAACTTGTAATGGCCCTGGCACGTATCATGCCTAATAAAGGGGGTCCAAGAGCAAAAAAACGTAAAGTAATGGGTGCAACGGTGGACTCTATACTGTTGTACGCCGTACCCATCTGGATAGAAAGCTGCAAAAAAAAAAACAAAATAATACTAGAGTGGGCCAGGAGAAAAATGGCAATTAGAATAGCCAGGGCCTACAGAACAGTTTTGTCCAAGGCCATACAAGCAATAACGATCACAATCCCCATACACCTCTTTGCCCTGAAGCGGGCCGAAAGTAAAGGTAAACAACCAAAGGGGCACAGGAAAGACAAAAGAGTGGAGACAATGAAAAAATGGGAAGCAGAATGGCAATGCAAGGGTGACGTCGTCAGATGGACATAGACTCGCATACCTTTGGTGACACCGTAGGTAAACAGAGAACATGGTAACCTGAATTACCACCTCACACAGATCCTAACAAGCCATGGATGTTATGAGGCATATCTAAAAAGAATGTTTCTAGCAGAACAGGATGAATGCCCCTATAGTGGAGAGAAAGATACCCCGGAACACACACTGATGGAGTGCTCTTGCTAGAGAAGCACCAGAGAAGAGATGCAGCTAAAAGTCGGTAAAGAGATAACCGTAAACAACCTGACCTCATTTATGCTTGAAAGTGCATACAACTGGAGGGCCATTGATGATGGCATACAAAAAATAATAGCAACAAAAGAGAAAGAAAAGAAAGCAAAAACAGAAAGCCGAGGATAGTAGGATAAATAGAAGGTGTCCAGACTTTGTGAAGTAATACCACAACGGTAATCCCGCAAGGCTTAGAGGTTCTAGGGTTTTTAGTAGGTATACGGGTAACCGGGAGCCCCACACAAAGTGCGTAAAGCGTTTTACCCCTCAAAAAAAAAAAAACAACATAGACATGGCAAAATACAGGAATATTCTGTTCAAAAGTCAAAAGAAATCTGATTGAGTCTCCAGCGCGTACAGTTTTGAACTAAGATCAACACCAAAGGAATAAAACCTAAAGCCGTTACTATAGTAATGAATTCACATGCTAGGCTAATAATGGAGTATTTGTAAACACAAAATTTTATTATATCAAGAAAACAAAAATAGGTAGTCCCAACTCTTGTAAAAGTTTTGCTTAAGTGTAAAGCAGACTTCTAAAAATGACCACCAACCAACAAAAAAAAGCTACTTTTTAAAAAGAGTAAACTTTAAATATAGAATTAAAGAAGATTTTACAAAATGCCATGTCAGACATTTATTTTTTAATTATTACAGCCTTTTTACCAAGTTTTTCAATTTGTTACAAAACATGATTTGAAATATAAAAAAAAGTGTTGCATTCTATATATAAATCATAGTAAGAAACAACAACTGTCATTTTGTACTCCGTGAACTTATTCTCAGGTGCAGCAAGAATTATAAACTTTGTAAAAATATTATAAATTATAAAGTTAGTATTAAATTTTTTTTTTCAACATTGTTTTAGGAGCTATAGCAAGCCAAGAACATATTGGTAGGTATAATAGGCAACTTAATATACGCAGAAGTTATCTTTCTCTGTTGCACTCATGCTTTTGCTTGTTTTAGCATATTTTATTTGCGCTTACATTTTACATATTTCACCACGCTGTTTTGGAATTACTGTAAAAGCGGCAAGCTGCTAAAGCCTAATTTCAACCTTTGATACACTATATAATGTTCAAAAGCTTTTAAATTAATTTTTAGTTATTTATTAATTTTACATTTATCTATTTCTAATTTAAACAAAATTCTCATCAAACATTATTTTATTCTTCATTAAATAAATTACATATTTTTTAAATTATTTGGCATTTTTAATTATCCAATTTAAATAAGTATCCACTCTTGTATATATTGTAGGCAGCTGAGCATTACCGCATATCATAGCAGATGAAAATGAAACAACACCAATTTGATAATTACGAACACCACTTTTTGCTGTAGTAGTTGTTGTATTAAAAAGAGGCCCACCGCTATCTCCTTTACATGCATCTTGACTTCTTTTACCATTAGCACAAATTTGTTGATCATTAATTGGTCGAACTTCAGGAGGCACAGATTTGTTGCACTTAGCTTTAGTCCATACTGTTACTTTTGCAAATTGAAGTGTATTTGAACCACCAACTTTATCTAGAAAAAATCAATTTGTATTTAACAATTAGTATTATTAACAAAAGCATTACTAACCAGAACTTATTTTACCCCATCCACTCACAGTAAAACGTTTTTCATAAAACATATCTGGTTGGATTTCTATATCGAATGGTAAACATATTGGTCGGACAAATTCTGAAATCAATTGTGTTAATTGTATGCTAACAAAGCAAAAATTAATTAATAATTTTATTACCTGTAAATGTAACTCTCTTCTTTAATTTTATTATAGCAATATCATTCTTCAATGTCTGGCTGTCATATTTTTCGTGAGACACTATGCGTTCAACTGGTACATCCAGATAGGGATCAGCGCATATTTTAATATCAAATCCTTCATCACAGTCCTTATCTTTAGTCATATCCAATTCACCCAGGCGAACTACGCTTCTAAATAATAAATTAATTCCGACGTATTGTAATGTGGATAAAGTTTAATTTACCTACAGTTTAAGACTAGGTAAGTCGACACAATGAGCTGCAGAGAGAATAAATCTGCTTGAAATTAACGATCCTCCACAAAGGAATTGAGTGAAATCGATTGATTCTTCTAAAACATCAATTTTATAATGTAATAAAATATTAAAATATTATTTTCTATTTCTGCTGAATTTATATATCTTAATTTGCATAATATAGTTAATTTATTTCATACGTGTATATCCCAATAAAGCCATCCATGGAAACTGTCCAACACTAGCAGTTTCACCCCCGGTAATTTTATCATCAATATCAACCAATCCGCAATCTTCAGGAAATTCTGCCGTCCTCGGAATCACTCTATTTGCATCTTTAACGGGACAACAAATCCCGTTAAGACACGGATAATATATATCGCCTGCACTATCATTTTCAACAAAACACTTAGAAATTGGTAAACATTTAAAATTCTTGCTGCAAGTTAAAGTTTGACAACCTGTAAATGTAAATATTTAATTGTATAAACAATTTTAAATATTTGAACTTACCTGCTTTGTAAACAAGCAAAATAACAAGAATGAAACCAGATAGCAGCCAATTCATTTTAAAAGCAACGTTTGTGTGATAATTATTTACTCTTACTGCTCAACACAAATTCAATTGCGCATGACTGACGCAACGCTTAAGTGGCTTCTTCTTATTATTTTTAAATAATATTTACAGATTTATGGAAATTTAATATAAAGTCAAGGTCGTGATATATGAGTTGAATATGAACATCCAAACAGGTTCATTATATCAAACAGATAATATAAAATAAAATGATACTATTTTGTTGTTTATAAAATTAATAGTCTGGTCGAGGAAATGCGTCTTCAGGTTATACAAGGACATTTGTTAATTGCTGTAGTTGAAGGTCACCTACATATTCATATTATGGCTCAAATACTCTTTACAATTTCTTGGTAATTTATATTATGTGATTTTTGTTCCTTGAAAGGTTAAAACTGATTAATTTTCTAATTATATGATCACGAAATGAGAATTGTAAGTATTTAACAATTGGGTAGTAAATTACTGATTAATTTATTATAATAAAATAAAAGATGCGTAAAATATAAAAAAAAGTTATTAAATAAAACTAAATGTTAACATGAAAGCAAATTTGTTTAAGCAAACTAACAGAATTAATAAATCGTGGACATTAGACATTTATTTTAAAATGTTGGTTAAAGTTTACGCGTAATAACAAATTTGGAAGGCTATTGCACTTTTAATAATTAAGTTAAAAAAATGTAGCGATTACAAATTGATTGTTAAGCTTTTTAAAATTACTTATCAATTAAAATGTATTAGCATTACTATAGTAACCCAAAAATAGATTGGCCTGTATAATAGGCAACTTAATATACACAAAAATTATGTTTATCTTGTTACACTAATGCATAAAATTGAGGTTAAAGAAAGCATCTCTTTTAGTTTATTAAATGCCAATTTTGTCTTTGCTGTTTATTTAAACTTGATTTTTTAGCAAATGGGTTAACAAACTCGTGGTGACTGTTGAGAAAGATAGCACAAAACTCGTGTACCTGGAAGTAGTTTCCAGAAACCTACGGACTTCAACAGTTTTAAGTAAAGAAATTTGGAAAACCGTCAAGACTTTTTCGAAAATTGTTTTAATGCTTTTGCCAGTAAATATGTCCCAGGTAACGTAGTTTTCTAAAATAACACTTTTTACATTTTATTCTCAGTTTTGCATTTCTTAATCTTTTAAATATTTCTTGCAGGTTATTAATATGTTCTTCAAAAATTACAGCAGCTATGAAAGTACTATTATTGTTACAACCACTTTACCTGATAATAATGGTAAAAGCAAGACAAGCCTTGTAATCGTCAGTAAATTGGTTATAACCTGCATATACAGTTTAGAAGCAGGCCACAAACTGCAAAGTTTGTTTTCAAAAAATTAAAAAAAAATTTGGCAAACAAAAAGCAAATTCACTAAACTAGAACCTGTTTTTGATCTTCTATTCAAGACCAATAAAGAAATAATTTGCAGCAAATTTGAGACAGAATACAGCAACATGTAAAAAAAACACATTAAAGAATATTCTTAACAAGATCTTTGCATGACAGTGGTAACACAAATAAGTCGTATTGGACTGCAAAAGCATACAGGAATGATAACGAGACACTGTGGTCTGAACAAACACTTGTACAAAGTAGGAATAAGAATAGATCATCTATGCCAAGACTCCGATACACTTGTTGAAAGAATGCAAATCTTACAAACAACAACGCACAGCCATTTTTGGCAAACACAACCTAAGTGAAGCGTGCTAAAAGCAACCCCTTAGCTAAAGTACTAGACTTGATCAAAGAGACAAAACTGCCTAAGGAGTAACACATTGGAGGTGTAGAATAGGTTCAATAATACCGCAACGCAAAGTGCAAAAAGCAAACCACCTTAATGTAAGAAAAATGAAAAGTTTTTGGTCTATTACTGTATCCAGGAGACGTTAAAAAGTAGCTGGCCCTGAGTGGAGTCTAAATGGCATTTGCTTGAATTGAAAAAAAAGCTTCTTTTTGGCAAAGTATAAACTGTTATTTTTGCTTTTTTGTTCAAGCGGCATCTGCCATAAATCTATTTTGCAGCTCTGAAATTAATGCAAAAGACGGTTTTTTTTAATTTGTCTAAAATTCCATTAATCTAAAGTAGTTGGTAAGCATGTTTTATAGTAACTTTGTTGACTTTTCTAAAATCATCGCAAAACCTAGGCTTACTGTTACTTTTTTTGGTTATTCAAACTGGAAAGCTCCATGCACTATTGGAAAGCTTAATAATGTATTTTTGTTTGAGCTGAGTGGAGTTCTCAACTTGATCGAATGCTGTATTAATAAAATGAATCTTGAATTTACTATTCTATTAGCTCTGCATTCCATATCTAATACTGCTTGGCTAACTAGTAAATATTGAATTTTATTTTTATTTTTTATGTTTTAGTCGGCAGTACGGCAGAGAGGGCATGTACAAATACTAGCGCTAACAAAAATTAAGCAACGGCCGCTCTGATCACAACTTGAATGGGTGAACCCAAAGTGATGTCGAGCGTAGCGTTCTTTCCAATATAGGTCCGTTACCTCATATAAGCATCTATACATACACATGTCTTCTCTGTGGCTCGGTGTGTCCGACACCTCGACAACTAACGGTATATAAAAGGTTATTGAATATATATATATGTTGTTTCTTTTGTATGTGTTTTTTTAACCAAAAATTTGCAAGTTTTTGTTGTGGCAAAATCTAATTTTGCGCTTTAATTCTGATACCGTAGAGTGTAAATCTACCAAAATTTATTTGTTCAAAGTCTTAAATTGTGTATAAAAAAAAAACAAATGTACCTTAAAGTTTTTCAAAAGTAAGAAAACCAAAAAAATATTTTATTTTAAATTTGTTCTCTTGTACGTGATACTCAAAACGTCAATTATAGAATTTTTGTTGTTACAACTGTTGCTTTGGCCAAACGCCTCTAGTGTGTATTTGGAAAAATTGAGGCTAATCCAAGCGCAGTGACAAAACTAACAATTTTAGTCTCAATCGCAAAATATTTAGAAACTGTTTTGATAAAAAGCATACAGTTTTGCAGTTTACAGACATATATAAATATTATAGGTTGGCTAAACTGTCAGAAAACCTACTACGTTTATCAAAAAGTTACAAAAATTGTCAAAAATTGTATTGTATTCTGTTCTGTTCTGTTAAAAAGTTACTAAAAACTTCAAAAAGTTACTAAAACTGCTAAACAATGTACAGCAATGTAATAAAATGCAAACCATCTGTTTGATATGCAGAATTGTACTCTAAACTGTAAAAAAAGTATTGAAAATTTTCAAAAAATTACTTTATATGTCATACAGTTTACAGTAGTAATTTATGTTAACAGAACCTGTCAGATAGTGTTTAATTAATTAATTTTATTAAAAAGTTACTAAAGCTACTAAACTGTCAAATAGTTTCAAACAGAGTTTCAAACTTTATAAAATGTTACTACAACTGTCAAAAAAATACTGAATATTTCAAAAAATACTAAAATTTTCCAACAATTTACATCAATGTTATAATATGCATACAATATGTCAATATGTATTCCGATCTGTCAAAAAAATTACTGCATCATAATAATGTTGAAAATATTATAACTTGGCAAAAAATGTACTAAAGCTGCTAAAATTTATTAAAAACTGTCATAAAAAAGTAACTGCGTAAGTCAAATAAGTCTTAGTAATATGTCAATAAAATACAAAAACAGTCAAATAAGACACAGTATTGTGTATAAACATTGTAAGTTAAAATAAAATTACCCAATCAGCAAAAAAAAAATTAATATCCCTTAAAAAGTTACTACATTTTGCATTTAGCAAAAGCATAAAAATAACTAAAGCTTTAAAAAAACCTAAAACTACGTTCTTGAATGACTTTAGAATGTTTTGTGTAAAAATATTAGCAATCATATGAGAAGCCAAAACTATCAAAATGTTCAATATCTATAATAAAATTATCAAATTATGTTCAAAACCTGTCAAAACATGTTAAAATCTATTTTAAATGTAAAAAACAAATTGCTTTGTTTCTTAACAAAATTATTATCTTGTATTATATTATAAAAACTGGCAAAACCGTCAGATTGTTAAAAAAACTGATTTATGTACAAAAGTTAACTACTCTGTATCAAAATTGACCAGTTCTAGTCTAAAACTAATAAAGATTATTAAAATTATCAACAAAAAACCAAAGTTTTTAAAAACAAACAAATTTAATCTAAAACTAAAACAAGAATACTACTCAGTTTGCGCAGCGTTAAGTTTGTTTAGTAGAATTAAATCCAATTATAGTTTGTGTTTCTGAAGATAGTTGTGATCATTTCACTGCACCTTTGTGATTGACTAACTGCTTTGCATTTAGGTTTTAATCTTTTCCGATGGCAATAATCTTTAAGTGACAAGTCTAGGGTGTCAGTCTGTTCACATTAAATTTGATTTGACTAGTAGGTTTTCTTTTATTCTGTTGTCACTTTTGATGGTTAAATTCTGTTTAAGGTTTTTGGCCTTTTAAAATGTCACGATTGCAGTTTGTGTGTAACCTTCTAAAAAAGTTTTTTAGTCCAGTCAAATGCTCAAATATTGATCTCACCTCTAAAAAATTTCAAAAGTTTTAAACTTTTGTTTATGATTTATAGGTACCTAATGAAGAATATACTAAAAGTCCTGACAAATATGACACAAGCGGTAATGATCAAAAACAGAGCACTTTTTTTTGTTTTTTGTTAATATCTCAAGAACTGTAAGTAGGAGGCAAAAGTTGACTATATACATAATGAAAGCTGATAAAATATGCAATAAAAATAATCATATACTTTTTTTGTATTCCAAGCGGTTATAGAATTATAGGGCGCTAAAGAATAGAAAAAAATGTTTTTGTATTGTTACGAACAAAGAAGCCGGTTTTTTTTGTTTGGTTCTTTGTTCATTTTTACTGTCCTCTCCCTCTATTCCAACTACCTGTCTTTTCTTACGCGTGGCATACGCGTCAAATTGTAGTGTTAGTGCGGTCTCTCTTTTACTTTCTTTGTTCATAGAAAAACGTGGTAATTAACCCTTTAACAATGTTTCTAAAGATAGCTATCAACAAGCAGAGTAACGAGGACTTAAACAACTACTTATAACATAAGCTCGCTTATTACCCTTTATCTTTATTTGAGGAAACTGGAATGCGAAAAACAAACAAATTTGCCTTATACGATACTTTGTCTGTACTACAAGAAGAAGCCAATTTTCTCGGTTTTGACATCGTTTTGGATGGAGGATTACTGTTACACTAGGTGGTGTGGCCCAAAAGTCCTCAATCTCAACAATTTACCAATGATATGTCGCCTATGTTCTCAAGCATTTTGCCGGCAAAAGCTGTACCGTTGCGTTTGATGGCTACTCAGCGGCACCGTCCAGTACGTAGACAGCTGAATAAAACCGAAGTACAAGCTAAAGAGGTCAGTTGACATAAACTTTGAACACAAAACACAAATCACAGTCAAACGGGATGGTGTTCTTTCTAATAAACACAATAAATCAAGACTTATTTCATTTCTTTTAACTGCTCTCCACGACCATAGAATTAAAACAAAACAAGAATCTAGTAACGCTGGTAAATTGATCACCCGCACATGAGTCATAAAATCCTAAACTAGTGACAAAGTAGATGTATTTAAAAATAAATTAAATTTTTTTTTTTTTTTTTTTTTTTTAAGTAACCATAGTTGGATCTTGTTGTCCTTTTCATGGCTATAATGAAAGACAGATATTATTTGTTAAACCAAGCTAAGGAAAAGTAGAAAAGAAGAAACATTTGAGTCAACAATTGCAAACTATGGGAATAAAAAACTGCATACTTCTTGTGCATGCATTCAGCAAATGTGATACGATTTCCGCTGCATATCAAAAAAGGAAACTTGTTTGTTTAAATTTGTTCAAGAAGCGAGCTACACTGCAAAGTCTTACTGATGTAATAAAGCTGAAGCTAGAAACAAAATATTCCTGGCATAGTGTATACCAGGGGTGGCCAATCCAAATGATCTTGCGGGCCACTTTGGAAATGCATCAACTCCGCGGGCCGCATACAAAATTATATATCCGTATATTAGATTTAGACTCACTATAGACATTTTCTGAAGTGAAATATTAAAACAGAATATAATTTAATTATTCTGCAAACTCTGAGCCCTATACTCTTTGCAACATTAGTAGACAAAGCTAAAAAGAAAAGTCAAAAAGTGCCAAAGAGACGAAGATAAGATACAGAAAAATGAAACAAATTGGTATTCAAATCTTAGTTTTTTGCGGATGACATGTTACTACATTAATAGCAGACAAAGAAGATAAACTAGAAAGAAACAACAAATATAGATATGAAAATAGGTAGAAGAACTGAAAAAGGAGGAACAATTTTCAATGCATTTAAAAGACAATTCTTGGTTAAGAAAGAAATAAGGCAATAAAAACAGAAATACTTAAGCAAATCTTGGACAACAACAGTACGAAGTAAAAGCAAAATTAATGCAATAAAAATGAGATTTCTAATGAAAATTAAAGAAATAATGAAAAAAGATAAAGTGAAAAGCTCGGAAATAAGAAATAAACTAAAAATTAAACCTATAGAAACAGTAATAGAGAAAGACAGCTAGGAAAGCAAGGACACATACACAGACTGGATAGAACCAGAATAACAAAGAAAATACATGAATTGAGAATACATAAAAAAAAACAAAGAGCAAGTTTGAACAAAGCTCACAAAGCAGTAGAAAAAAAAATAGAGTAAAGAGAGAGATAGCAAAAATGGTCCAAGATAGACAAGCTTAAAAAAAAAGAATAAACGAATTATAAAATAATACAGTCCAACACCCGAAAAGGGTATTAAAGACTAAGGATAAATAATAATAATATTCTGCAAATTTATAACTGTAAACTCATAAATAAAACAAGCAATATCTGTCATATATGCACAAGAATATTATTTTAAAATCAAAGTTAATTTTTTGTCATAATTTCTACAGTAAATTTTTGAATATATAGATGCACAAACAATGTATTTTTTAAATAAATTGGTTTTTACTTCTTTGGCCATTATTAAATAAATATATTTTGTAAAAATGTTATAAATCTCGGGGGCCGCATAAATGTTCTAGGTGGGCCGCATGCGGCCAGCGGGCCGCGGGTTGGTCACCCCTGGTGTATACAATGCACCTCACAAGCAATCTTCCCTTAACATACATTGTGACAAGACTTTTACCAAATCAGTTTTGAATGCTAAAGCAGACTTATCTGCGCTGTCGCCTACAGTAGGAGCAGCAATGCAGCATGCTTTTTGTGTATACTACCAAATCCAAGTTGGGCTAGGAAATAAACTTCCTCTAGAACAGTTGGGTTCTTCAATCTAATTTCTCGCAAATGTATAAACCTTGATCCTCCCCCCCCTTCCCCACAATGATTCAACGTATCCAAAAGTGTAGGCAAAACATTGTCAAATATTGATTTACAAGTATCTAACAAATGATGGTAAAAAGTACACTTATTTTTTTCTTGCTTTGGCATCTTCAAGAAATTACATACTGTGCCGTGCTAACTTAAAAAAAACACAATCATTAGCGTTCTATAACTCTGTAACCGCTAGGAACGCTAGAAAATTATATATATGATTATTTTTATTGCAAATTTTATCAGCTTTCATTGTGTATATAGTTAGTTTTACCTCCGACCTACAGTTCTTGAGATATTAACAAAAAACCAAAAAAAGTGCCCTGTTTTTGGTGATCGCCGCTAGAGCTCGTGTCATATTTGTGAGGATTTTTAGTATTTCCTTCACTAGGTACCTATAAATCAGTGTAAAAAGTTTCAAACTTTTGGATTTTTTTAGATTTGAGAAGCTACTTAGACTGGACTATTTTAGTTAAAATTTACTTCAATTAAATCCAAGCAGAATAATAGCTCTGACGTCTCTATAGATGTGATGTGTATTACTTAGCTTAACTAAGGATTTTTAGACTCCGTCACAAAATATTGAAAAAGCTTTCTCAGAGCTTTTCCATTTTTATTAATAATATCTAGCAAATATCAAAAGTACTACAAAAATAGTTATAGATCCTACCAATAGCCTATAAGTACACGGAGCTGACTATAGTTCATTATTACCTCACCGCTACTTTAAGCCTAACTAGATTGCATTGCATTTGTGTTACTTAATAAAAAAAACAAATTTTATTTTTTATTCAAATTTGTATAATTTCTTACGCTATAGGTGTCTAGAGAATAATAAAATTTTGCTACACTTTGTGAGGCTTACAATACGCAAAGTAAAACATTTTTTGGCAAATTTCCAGATTTTATTAAAAAAAGAAAACTACTAAAAAATTAACAAGCAAAATAACACATTAGAACCAACAATCCGCATTAAAACAAAAGTTTGAAAATAATTACTGTTTTGCGAATTACTTTTACAACCTACAATGATTTTTAATAATACCAACAACAGAAATACAACGCCCCAAATAAAACTAATTTAGACTTTACAAGTTGCTCGTACTTATTTTGTTTGTTTTGCAATCATGATCATTTTTGTTGTGTTACCTATTTGCTGCCTAATTTCTGTATCAACTCGAAGGGTCAATTCTGATCTTGGTGACTTTTGTCATTGGTGAGATTTGTCATAAAAATTACGTCCTTTTAGTAATATCTAAGTAGCATTTTGTCTCATTTCAATAACATTACGTAATTTCTATAAAAAACGTCACAGATGACAAAAATAACAGCAATCAACATTGCACTCAATGTTTCTATTGCATGTAAGTGTACGTCAAACGCTGCTATTATAAATTCTTGTTTTACTTTTATTTTTTTATGTATTTATTGCGCTATATTATGTTTTGCATGTCTTGATATTGTGATGTTTATTCTGGCTTTTTTGTACCTCTACTGCTTGTAATAAAAGATCCAAGATAATTAAATTTGAGAACTTATTCTATGAGTTTGTTGTTTACTGTTAGTTCATACCGTTTGGGTTTTAGAGATTACTAGTATTTTTGTTTTCTATAAATATTTTCATAACAAGTTCTTAGATAGATATGTTTTGAATGTCTATAGTAGTCGTTGCAGATTGTCTTCATTTTTTGCTATAATGACAGCATGCAGAGTCGGCGTAACATTAGATTTGTTCAAACCTATTCTGTATCTTGCTGCTTCTGTTCCTGATAAACGTTCCTGTGTTTGTAGAGCCTAGTACGTGGACCTCTAATATTCTAGAAAAATGTAATATTTTTCTATTAGTAATTATGAAAAATTATGAGATTGATTTCTGTCTTTTAGAGTTGATAAACGTGTGTGTGATAAAAAAATGTGTTTTCTGTTTGTCTTTTGGCTCAGTCCGGAACATCTTGTTTTCAAGCATCAGCATTCATAAAGTGCTAAAAATCCAGTCATAAAAACATTAAAATATTGATAGTTATCAAAATTTGGCTAGAACCATTTGAAAAGTGTAAAATTCTAAATTATAAAATGTCAAAAATAGCAAAACCCGACCTTGAATGTCTATCAAAATATTGTTAGAAAGTAACAACTTTTATAATAGTCAAAAATAACTAAATATAAAATAATATTGTCACAAGAAACCAAAATTTGGGAGTAAACTGCTGCAAATACAAAATTAATTACAAAAATAATATCAAAAAGAACCAAAAATGGTTGAAAACAGCAAATTCCGGCTTTGAAGCATCAATATATCGTTGAAATGCTATAAACTGTTGAAAAAAGTATTACCAGAAAGATTAAAAATCTGGTCATAAAATGTAGAAAAGTGCAAATCTCTTTATAAAATTTCAAAATAACAAAATCTGGGTACAAAGTATAAAAATATTGTCAGAAAGTACCAATACTCGTTATAAATTTTTAAAAATTGCAACACTCTATTTATGAAAAATCCAAAATAGCAAAATTTGGTCATAAAATATTCAAATAAAGTCAAAACGGTTGAAAAGTGCACAATTTTATTCATAAAATGTCAAAAACAGCAAAATCCGGTCTTAATATTTCAAAAATATCAAAAATATTGTACAAAAAAAGCAAAATGTGGCATATACTATCCTGAAAGAAACAAAATTTTTTTGATAAAATGTCAAAAACAGCAAAATCCGGCTATAAAGTATAAAATAATTGCCAGAAAGTACCAAAACTTGTCATAAATTGTTAAAAACTGCAACATCTTAATATTTAAAAAATAATATAAATGTTATAAAAAAGAAATGAAAAGAACAAAATTCTTTTAATAAAGCATAAAAAACAGCAAAATTTTAGCACAAAATATCAACATGTTCTTAAATAAAATCTAAATTTAGTCTTAAAACATTAAATATTGTTAGGAAGCACTAAAATCTTGCCATAAATTGTTGAAAAGTGCATAATTAATTTTATGAAATATTAAAAATAGCATAATTTGAACATAAAATATAAAAATATTGTCAAAAACCACAAAAATTTGGTCATTAACTGTTAAAAATCTATTTATAAAATGTCAAAAATAAAAAATCTAATAACATTTATAAAAGCCCAAAAGTAAATATTAAAATATTCAAAACCTAATCAAAGATTGTTGAAAAGTGGAAAATTCTATGTATAAAATGTCAAAAATAGCTAAATTCAGTCATAAAGTATAAAAACATTATCAGAAAGCACCGAAACTCATCAAAAACGTTAAAAAATAAAACATTATATTTATAAAACTTCAAAAAAATGCAAAAATTTATCATAAGCTTAAATCAGTTAAAATTGCAAAATACTGTTTATAAAATACTTTAAAATGTGCCATGTTACAATATGATCTTAGAACAATAAGCAACAATGATGACACTGTTTGAGGTGAAAGTGAATTGCCTTCCAGTAAAAGCAAGTCCAAGTTTTAAAAAAGTTAGAATCTTTAATTCAAGTTTAAGTCTTTTCAGTCTGTTATAATCGTCAAGCAGGCTAATTGCAAAATAATTTGGATGGTGATTTAGTCGTTCCATATATTTTTTACTGTTTTTTCTATTTCTTTCTTTACTGTAATGTTTTGAAAATTGCTGTAAATGTATTTGTTTCAAATATAGAATGAAATGTTATATTTGGTTTTCAAAATTTTGGACTAGAACCGTTTAAGGTTTTTGTCGTTTGAGTTGATAGCTATTCCCCATAGTACTATGCCGTAAGTTTAAATTGATTTTATTAAAATTTTGTAAAGTTATGTTTTATTTTTCGCTTATAGTTAAAAGTTTTTTCAAATATACCAGTAGTGTTTGTAAATTTTGTAATCAAGTTGTTTGCGTTTGGTCCAGATATAGGTTTTCTACGTCAGTCTACAATCTAAGTGCATGCCTAGACATTTGATCTCTTTTGTTTGTAATAGAACTTTGTTGTTTAGGAGTACCAGAGAACAGATTTGTCTGCGTAATATGAACGTGATGTGCAAGTTTTTTATTCATTCACTTTAATTTTCCACTTTTTATAGTTCTGTGTTTTGTCGGCCACCATTATTTAAGTATCATTAGCAAATGTCCTTATTGTGGTGTATAGATTAGTCGGAAGGTCAGCAGTATAGATCTAGTAGTGTTGAACTTTAGACATTTCCCAAAGGTACAGTTGCCTTGATTTGTTGGAGCTTGAAAAAGTATTTAATTTTTTTATTTGGAAACACTTCTTCAAGATTGGATTTGAGTAAGATGTAGTAGTATTTTTTTAGTTCGTATAGTAGGTGTGTATGTCACTAATTTAGATTGTATACAATATGATTAAACTAAATATCATATTTTGAAATTGTAAATAATGTGTTAGTAATTAAATATTAAATTCATATTTAAAAAGCTTAAAAGTATGCTTTACTATCTTAATGATTGCAATTGATGATCATACTATTGATTGAGTGATATTGCCTAGCAAAATTAATAAATTTAAAAATTCTATATTATTTGTCATCAAGCCATATAGCATTCAAAAATGTTATAAATTCTGTTTTTTTTTTTAATAACTAAGCAATATTTGTTATAGTTCTAACAATTTTTGTTTTGTTTCGTACTTAAATTTTCAATCAAAATACGCTTTTTCTCAAGTACATCATTTATGTTTTTTAATTAAAACTATAAAACTTTTATATATCCTAATAGAAACTGTATTAATAAATATTCAAAGCGTCTATACATTTTTTGTTATATAAATAATAAAAAGCAATAATTATTAATAGAGATCAGACTTAATTAAATAAATAATATACAAAAATAAAAATAATAAATTAAGGTTTTAAGTTATCCAAGATCCAATCTAGATATTCTGCAACTTTAGTGTAAACACCAGGTCGTCCTACTGTTCCACAAGGTACAGGACCAAATGATACAATTCCATGTTGAACGTATCTAGCATCAGAATTAATATTTCCTACAACTTGCATAGGACCACCACTATCACCAGTACAGGAGTCTTGTCGGTTTCGACCACCTGCACAGACTTGAAGGTTGGAAATTGTTGTTGTGTTCATATATTCTCTTATACAATCTTCATGTGGAAATATTGGAATTTCTACTTTGAGTAAAAGGTTACTTCTTGATTCTAAAAAAAACAAAAAATAAAATTTAAAAATATATATATTGTTAGAGTAATGTGTAAGGACTGTTAAAAAAGTTTAATAAAATACAATTAAGTGGCTCAATCAAAATAAAAAGTTTTAAAATGATTAAAATCACAAACTCTAAAACTTTGCTAGTGCCTGTCCTTAAAACAATAAACATTCTTATGTTAGTAACTAGTTATGATTCCAACATATTTGATGTTTGATTTACTTTAATGCTTTGATAACTTTAGAATTAGGCAATTGCAATAAGCAAAAAATGTCCTTTATAATCAGATCCAGCAATTTTTATTTACGGAAATTTGGAATCAACTTTTGATCAAATTTGCTAATTGCATTTGTATCAAAATTGCAATAAATTTAGATTTGATCTAGAATCTAAAGCAAATTTTATTCTGTGTTTACCATTAACAGTTCTGCCCCATCCAGTAACAATAACTCGTCTCAGTTCTTGATTCCGAATCGATGAATCAATTGGTAGACAAATTGGTTTTACGCTATCTGCAAATAAATAGTTAAAACAATTCAACTCAGCATATTTTGTTGATTAAAATTACCAACAGTCATATTAACTCTTCCAGACAATCTCAACAAACCAATGTCATTTGAATAAGTCGTTAAATTATAATTGGGGTGAGGAATTACTTCATCTATACCAAAATCTTGTACAGGGTCTGCACATACCGTATCTCCTTCAGGATTATCTTCACAATCGTTGATTTTTCCAATGTCATGTTCACCTATACGAACACCAGCTCTGAAAATATATTATCAGTGTAATAAAAATTGGGTTAATATTTCTTTTGATTACTTACAATTGCAGTCTTCCTAAGTTTGTTATACAATGAGCCGCTGTTAATACATATCGGTCGTTAATAAGAGATGCACCGCATCGAAAATCTAAACCATTATCTGCAATAATAAAGATGTCCTATTTAACCTCAGCATATTTTCTTTCAGATTTATAGCTTAAACATATATAAATAGCATATTTGTTTGTGAATTTGATAACTTGTTGTAATGTTATTAGTTTCATAATAAAGTTTTTTATTTTGTTTATTATTTTTATTATCAAATATTTGTTGTTAAAATTTTGTTTTTAAATTTTATAGACAATAAAGCAATTTAAATAAATAAATTATAAAATATTTCTATTATTATAATGAAGTAATTGAAATACTAATTATTTTTTTATTAATTTATGTAATTATTGTAAATTATTAATAGTTGATTTTGTAATATTTTAAAATTAATATCAAATATTCCGTTTTAAAATTGGCAATGCTTAAATTGATTTTTTATATAATTTCACATGGCCACGACCTGATTTTATATGCTACTCACAATATTTATTATTACAATCCGGTATTTTATGGAAATTCCCTATAAGTATAAAAAATATGTATATGCTAGTTTGCATTACAAATAATAAAGAAAATCTTTCACAGTGACTGAGTTTGAAACTGAATAATAAATAACATAATATAAATTATGAGAATATATGTTTTTTATGATTTATTAAAGAGTTTAATTGAATAATGTATCATTTTTAAACTAGTACCTACTGAAACAAAAATAATGGCAATAGTTTAAGAAAAATGAGTTAGTACAAATTATAATTTGAACCATAAAGTTCAAACAAAATGTTTATATTTGGTAAATGTAAACAGATTATAGTCAATTACGTTTTGCAATATTACTAAAAATTTTATCATTTAGAGATGACGTCAAATATAATTTTATTCATAACATTTATTTTAACAAATTTTACTTTGATTGATCTGTATATCATATTCGTACATTATTTCATTTCTCATAATAATTGGTAGTTTATATTACTAAGTGAAAGGTGAAATTAGTTATTTTTATTTAACAAGTGATATATTGCACTGAATGTATAATTTCACTGATATTTATCACCCAATTCATTTTTTAAGTTTTTGAAAGTTTATTTTTATGTCTCATTCAATCATTTAAAAACTTTTGGGTCATTATTTGAGGATTAATACGTAATAGTATAAGTAAAGTATAAAGTCGATTAGAAACTGGAAGATATCGATCAGTAAAACTAAATAGGTCAATTATCTTCTTCGTTTTTTAATAATATACTCTTAATTTATTTAATTGCAAAACATTTTCCAATATACATTGTAACTTTCTTGGCCAGGCAACATCTTGCAAAAAGTAAATTGTCATCTCAGCCGCACCAAAAAATTTGAAACTGAGCAGTTTTCTATAAAAGGTGTTTTTTAAAGGTGGAGAAATTTAAATTGAAATAAAACACAAAAAAATGTTTTTAATGTCTATGACATTATTTGACAGATAATTTTATGGCATTAATGTTTGAATATGATTTTGGACATGTGACTGCCGCGGCTAAAGCTTACATGACGTAGTTTGGAGGTCCAATTTTCACACACTATTTGCATTAATTCAAGCTGTACTTCGGCAATAATGCGTTGAATTATTTCTGGTTTATCGGTGTAAACATGGGACTTTACATATCTCCAGAAAAAATAATCTAATGGCGTCAAATTGCACAAACGAGGTAGCCAGTTGACAAGTCAATTTCGTAAAATTAATCGTTCGTAAAATGTTTCTTTTAGTAAATTAATTGTATCGCGCGCTGTGTGGCATGTGGCACCGTCCTGCAAAAACCACATGCCTGCAACATTAATGCTGTCCAATTGAGGCTCAAAAAAGTTGGCAATCATGTCTCTGTACCGCTCACCGTTGACTGTAACGTTCAGATCATCATTATTTTTGAAAACATATGAACCTCATCAAACAGTATTTTTTTCTGGATGTAATGGTGTTTCGACCTAGCCATTTAACCAAAAGTGTGCTTCATCATTCAACAAAATTTTCAAATAAAATTGTGGACCAATAGCAATATTTTCCTCGCTCTGATGAACAATTATGAGCACCATACAATGCACGTAATGCCCAATTTGTTTCTCAAACTGAACCATGTTTTTCATAATAAATTTGAACAATTTGCAAACGTTGCTCCGGCGTGAGTTTACTCACAACAAATTTCAAAACCAAACTAACCTCAAAACAAACAAGAACTGTCAAATCAGCTGTCACAGATAAGAGTGATGCCAATTTAAAATTTGCCGCCTCTAAAAAACACCCTTTATAATAGATACTTTGTAATATTTTTTTACCATATTGTGGTAGTTGACTTACTTCTAAAATAGATTATTTTCTTTTGGTGATCACCTTGTTGTATCTGTTGGTTTATGTAGTCATTTGGTATGCAAAGCTTTATCCAATGTGAACAGATTGTAGCAGAAACCAAATTTCAAAACTAAAGTGAATCACAAGTAACGTGTATTTGTGTTTAAAGTTTATAAGTTACTTCTTTTTCCTAATTAGTGGGATTAATATTACTATTGGCTATAATGAGCAATAGTATTAAAAACCTTATTATGCTATCACAGAAATACAAATTGCAAGAAACATCTCCAACAATAGATTATAGAATAAAAATTAACCTCAGCGTTATAGCTAGAAATCAATATTAACTTCTAACTAATGACGCAAAAGAAGCAGGCATAATTACAAAAAGAAAGTGTCGCCCACGCATAGTGCCAGAGAGTGCTGCCAATTGGTGCGGATGGTGCGTGGTGGTAAAGTGGTATATGTAAGTTATAATTCTTGAGTATGCAAAACCAGCTCAACATATCTTGTAGCATGAATTTTAATATTTTTCCAAAGGTTCAGAGATCTACCTATTGGTTCGTGAAGGTAGACAGCATGACTTTTTTTTATCATATGTACAATCTTCCTATCTGACTGTGTCTTATAAAAAGCAAACCTTACGCCAGTTGATGCACCATGATTATCTTTATACAGCAAGTTTGTTGATTAATTGCTTGTATTTTGGTTTTTTTAGTTTTGTTTGAAAAAACAAAACAGCTCATGATCTGAATAATTACTAATTATACCAAAAAAGTTTTTTGCTAACACTAACACATGCTTTATGATAGGGTCGAGACCAGTATCAGTTTTTAGTTAAATGTTACAAATGTAGCTAGATGCTTTAAAAAACGATTTCAAAATTTTACTTTAAAACAATTTTATCCTGTTAAAATCGAACTTATATTACTTTATATTCTTTACTCAGCAGTAAAGTCAAAAAATTGTTTGCTATCTTAGATTTACCAAGTATGGCAGTTATGTGCAAAAAAATTACTATACTACTTATAATTCATTTTTACACTCCAGTACCTTAACCAATTTGCAAGTTTTCAACAAACAGTTTAAAAAAATAATAAAACAATTTACTATGTTTTTATCACAAATTTATTCTTACAAATTCATTACTAGTTTCGGCATTACTAAAGCCTTCGTTTTATTATTTTATTAACATGAATTATCACGTAGTAGAGGACACAACCATCAATTATATTAAACAGTTTAAAGTCTTAGCGTGATGAATTTGTGTGGTCATCAGGCGTGTCAAAAAACAAATTTATCAATCTCAGATTAAACCTAAAACGCTGGAGTTTTAAGATTAGACCTTGGTAATAGACGTTGTTTTTTCAACTTCAATAAATATGGCACTAAAAGCAAAGCCATGATAAACAACAAAAAATAATGGTGAAAAAAGTCTATCGTTTCCAAACTTTGAGATAGGAATGACATTAGATTCCTTCCATAAAAACGGACATCTTATATCTGGATCTGATGCCGATTTGAGTTTAAAATGACTGATAATATTTCTTAACCTAAAAGGCCAAACCAATTGAATAATTAAAGCAAATAATGCCAACAACCACAAAATAAACCTTTGTTTCAAAATATTATTAACTTGACAAACAACATTTTAGGCTGACGTTTACTCCTAACTCACCCCATATAATATCATCCGTTTTTTACTTTTTTTGTTAATAATAGTTTAATTTAACTTGAACTAAAAGTTTAAGGTCGACGACTCTTGCATAAAAGAATGTTAAGCCTATTTATGTACACATCATGTATATTTTATTTTATATTTTGTATTGTTCTTTTGTGAATAAAGATGTTATATAATTAACGGAGTGTGAATACACTGCAGACACTGTCTTACTTCATTGTAGACTTTTTCCAAGTAGTTTAAGTCTAATTTTTTATTGTAGGTTGGCGTGCATTAGAATTCATAGCTGTTAACAAATGCTTTAAACTTGCCTTGCACAGTATATTGATCTATTGCTATAGATTTTGAAGGGATTTGCCCTCATTAAATTCTCATCTCAAAAGCGGCATCTTCATTTTAATCAAGATTATTACTGCAATCCTTCTCAAATTAATGCAAACATAATCATCTATAGTCCAGTAATAATCTTCATTTTAAGCAAAATTATTACTGCAATATTATAATCCTCAAATTAATGCAAACATATTATCTTTAGTCCAGTAATAATCTTCATTTGAATCAAGATTATTACTGCAATGATCCCAAAATTGATGCAAACATAATCATCTTTAGTCCAGTAATGATCTTCATTTTATGCAAAAAAATGTTTTCATTTGGACTGAGGATCATCTTTAGTTTATGCAAGAATTTTCATATTATAATCCTCAAATTATAAAAAATATTAAAATTATACCTAAATAAAAAAAAATTAAAATGTTTATGTTCCCTGATTGCTTTCTTTTTTCTTAGATATCAAAAAAGTGAACTAATAATACTTTTTATAAGAAATATTATGTATAAAAACAGAGAAGAAATAATAAAACATTCAATTAAAAAGCTCTGCAAGTTTCCAGCAATTGAGCTGCATGAATTAAACATAATCGCACCCAAGCTGATGAAAATAATCATACTGGGATATGCTTATTTGCTCAACAAGTATGTAAACCTAGATTATAAACGGCAATGCATGCATTTCGGCAAGCAAAAGCAAGCTTTAAAGTTCACACTCAACACCACTTGAAGACACACAAACGACAATTCGTACGATAACTCATAAGATCAAGGTGCAGGATAGTACACCGCTAAGAACACCTTAGTACACGTATAAAGTACACAAAAAAACGGTGGTACTGCAATCAAAATAATTGAGCAAAGCACTAGCTAGTTAAAATGAAGGACGACTCGTCTAGATTTTGTATAGATTTCTATAAGCTAAACGCAGCCACCAAAGACAAAACCGCGCTCTTGCCTAAAATCCATTTACAAAGACTTTGGCGGGGCTAAAATATTTACCAAAATAAATTTGAAAACGGCCTATTGGCAGATTCCATTAAAGAAGCAGTACCGTCAATACACCACCGTTGTAGCACCGGATGGCGGGACATACCAATTTTGCGTCATGCCGTTTGGCCTAAAAAATGCTTGTTGAAAGAGTTTGTATTAGTATACTTGAATGTTATCCTTGTATACTTTAAGACGTATGAAGAGCAAGTAAATTTTCTTTGCAGGGTATTACAGCAACTTCAAGAACACGGACTAAAGTGCAAATTTGATAAAACTGAGGTGTAATAATCTCGCTCACAAGATCACGGTAAAATAAAAACAACACCTACCAACCGACTAACAAACAAAACTCCACTACAAAGCTTCTTGAAACTGATAAAATTCAGTATGGATAAACCGCTAAAATTAACTTGCCTTTGAGTACTAAATGAAAAGTTAGAGTTGGCAATAGAAATGATTAAAAGATGGATGAGAAATAAGGCTAATAGCAACTGCGGCTAGAAGTAAACTATTGTGTGCCGTAGAAACATGAGGAGAAGTTTTGAAGACAAAAAAAAACAGAAAAAAAGTAAGAAGAGCTATGAAAGCAAATACGATAAGGATCTACAGGGCCTACAGGACAGTGTTGCAGGAGACATTAAAAGTAATTGCGGCGACACTACCTGCAGATTTGATGGTAGATGAAAGATTAGGTATAAAAAAAATGATAAATAAAAGAACTAATAAGCAAGAAGCAACAAGGCAAGCAAGAAAGAATATGATAGAAAAATGGCAAAGACAGTGGAAAGAAGCAGAAAAGAGAGAATGGACAAGAGAACTAATACCAAAAATAAAAGAATGGGTAGAGAAAAAACCAGAGACCTGTTACTATACAACACAACTACTTACCGGACATGGAACCTTTGGAAAGTTCTTACAAAAATTAAATAAGATGGAGAAAGAGAAAAAATGTATATTTTTTCAAGAAGACACGCATGACGACGCAGAACTTTTGCTAGTACAGTGCAAAGCGTGGGAGAAAGATAAGAAAACGCTAGAAAAGATAATGAAAAACACGTTATCAAATTTACAATCATTAAAATATGCTTGAGTGACAAAAAAAAATGGAGTGCACTAAGAAACTATGCAACAACAGTACTGAAGAAAAATATAGAGAAATTTGAAGCGTTAAGATTTAGGTAAACCAAAATGAAAGAAAACAGAAAAACTAAGAAGATACCTAAAAACAATTCAAATATGTAAACTGAATAAGTGTAGAAAGTAGGGCAGAAAAATAGGGTATATAGAAAGATGAGCCGAGAACAGCATGTGTTGCCGCAGCAAGCTGCGTGAACTCTACCAAAACCAGTTCACCTCAAACTAGTATCACATTAGAGGCAATAACTAGAATAAATTAACAGCAGAACTTACGCAGAGAAGAAAACCGAAAGGTATTGCAATGCTTTACTTATTCTCAAGGGCCACTTATTGAGGCCAACACCTAATACGTCTTAAAAAAAAAGCTTGCCCTTGACCAAGTCTACAAATTGCTAGTTTAAAAGCACTACTTTATCAAGAGGTTGGTTTTTGCAAACATGTAATTTCCTACGCCAAAGCCAAGTTGACCAATCTCCCAAACTCGACTCAATTTGTACAAGCTGAAATGTCTAGCTATTGTATGGGCTATCAAAAAATACAAGCAATACCTAAAAGACAAGCGCCTTTCACCATACGCACCAACACTAATAAAAAGGCAAAATTTACCCAGTAGTCACTACTATTTAGATGAATTCACCTTTAGCATAAACACGCCACAGATTACATTAACCTGCTACCTGACGCACTGTCGCGTAACCCTAGCGATGAGTTAGTTACCAATAAAGTCAACAACAAGGAACAAATGTTACCCCCAGAAGATGAAAAGGCCCGATTGTCGCCGAGCTTAAACGTCCTGTACCAATGACTGAGCAGGCAATACCAAACTGACCAAACAAACATATTAAAAACTAATACACTGGCTCAGCGGGATTGCCCACTCACCCAAAAAATTATCTGCAAATATTGAAAGTACAAAGCAGGCAAAACTTCTACAATAAACAAAGTCAAAATTTCTATGATCACCAAAAAAAAAACTTGACTTTGGCAGTGCATCTATCGGGGTTGGGGCTTACGGAAAGAGTGGCCGTGTTCCTCTCCCTCTAATGGCTGTAGTTGTGCTAAAAATATCAAAACAAACCCACAAACCTGGATAAAATTTTACTTAAAAAACAAATACAATTATTTAAAACAAACGCAAAAATTATTTCATTTTATTGCCTTCAGAACAAAAAACTCTAACCTTATTTTCATATGTTTTTAGAAACAATTAACAATTTGTTGTCTAAAATTAGTTTAATTAGAGTGATACAATGATTTAAAATTATTAAGATTTAACCAAATTATAAATATGTATGAGTTATTACGTTATCAGTTACTATGCGTGAAAACACAAGCAATGACCGCAGCAAAGATAATATACTAATAAACTTTCATAATAATTTTGAAATTTCTGTAATAATTGACCACAGAGCAATATCAATAAAATTAAAAATTAATACTTTTAAAATTTTAAAACATTTTAATTTGTGCAGTATAGTGATATTAATATTGACATAAAATTTGAATTGTACAATATTTTGCAACAATCAATGTTTTTTTCTTTTCCAGAAGAAACAAATACCATTAAAACATGAAAAATTAAATATAACCTAGTACAATAATAATTTAAAAAGATTAAGAAAACAATATTTTTACTTTATAGCAATTACAAACGTACATCAACAATCGCAAATAAACAAATTTTAAAGAGTCATAAAACAATCTATAAGAAAATAATTATTAGCAAAAAACTGCAAATAAAAAGTATAGAAAATCAGAATTTTCATTTTCAGAAGTATCAATCAATCAAGTAAGAGATAGCACAAACAACATAAAAAAGTCTGCAGAGCAAAGATTACAATATAATAAATTTAAAATGAATTAAATCTATTATATACATTATTATACAGCCAAATTTACTGAAAGTAGCTAAAATATTGCAAATTTACACATACAGGCCCATTTTATTTATACCAACTCTATTGCAGTAAAATTTATCGCAAGAAATTTTAGAGCAAATTATTTCATGCTTTAAATTATTGTAAATAATTTGTATTGAAAATAAATAGTTTGTTGTTATAATTAGTATTGTGTTACTCGCAATTAAATATATTTTTTTTAATTTTATATAACTAGCGCAACAAACGCTAAACCACCTATACACCACAACGTGCGTTCACGTTTATTAATTAATTAGATATTAATTTCACTTTAAAACGGCTTGTTTCCAAACTGTGATTTGATGCAAATTTATCCGACCTCATCAAGGCTCCTTTATTTGTCCTGCACACAGTTATCAATACATTTTGTAAAATAAACAGAGCTAATAGGTTGTGATTCCAAAACTTCCAATCATAACATCAATACATAGTATACCAATATATTTGTCACTTAGTTAACACAACCCCAAGTATTCTCTAATACCAGTGTTTATAACTGCTTCTTACTAATCTAATCTTGCATATAATATCAAGGCTCAACTGACCTTCTGCAGTTATTGTGCAACTCCAAAGATTTAACTGCCAGTGCATAATATGCTTTTGGCTTTTACGTATAAAGTTTTTCTGCTAGATACACTGTTATCACACAACACTAAACTGCTAGTGTATAAAAGCATTACAGCTCTCCAAGCATGTCATAACTGTCAGTACCTCGATAACCTCACTGTCAATGTACTTTGTAACACACACCTTTAAGACCTCCTTTGGTCTATGTGTGAACAACCTCTGACAGCTAAATTACGTTAGAATTTGTAAAGTAAATATTCACCAAAACTTTCCATCAACAAACATGATCATAATATACTGGGAAAGTTGGGAGGAACGGACCAAACTCCAGGAGTGTATTCTACACGTGAAAAGAATGTAAAAAAACTCAAATGTTGTTATCCGATTTTTATTTGTTTTCAAGTTACAGCGTTTTGGGTACCATATAGCTCTTGTTTTTTTGCTTTGTCTACAAAGGGCGCCTGTTGCTCTCCTGATAGAGTCATGTCTTTGTTTGTTTGTAAAAAAATTAAGTAGTTAGCTCATGTGAGGCAATTCTCCAAAATGAAAGGGCCAATTAAATAACCATCGACCATACCATACTACACGTTTAACAAAAACTTAGAAAATTACTTTTGACTATTGCATGGTGATTTTCGTCTGACCATACATGACAGTTGTGAGTATTATTAATGCCGTCACGAGTAAATGTTGCTTCATCTGTAAAAAGTATGCGCGATACAACACGAGAATTATTATTTATCTACCGCCAAATTTCCTTACGTTTAGAATAATCTTCCGGTTGTAGGTGCTGTACTCTCTGTACATAGTATAGATGTAAGCCTTGCTCGTGGAGTGTTACTCTTGTTAGTGAAATACCCAATTGAATACTAATTCTTTGTGAGCTTCTGCTACTACATCCAGAATATCTTTTACCTCTTCTAAATCTTGTTGAGTAGCTCGTTCAGATGTTATGTTAAGCTTTCCGGTCTCGCACAGTTTGTTAAAAACTCTGATAAATACATTTTTATTAGGATTTGTCTGATGTGGAAACCGTTTACGATATTCTTTATCAGCAGCTGTAGCATTCCCATTACAAAAACCATAAACAAACACCATATTTGCATATTCTAAATTTGAATAAGTGTGTGGTATTTTGTAACACTTTAATCGTACAAACAAAATAAACGTTAAATTACCGTCCCACTGACACATTATCAGAACAAAAAAACTATCAAATGTTTTAGAACGGCGAACATGGCATACTAGATTAAAAAAATTAACTATGCTATTAAAATTTGAGATTTTTTACATTATTTTCACGTGTAGAATACACTCCTGGAGTTTGGTTCGTTCCTCTCGACTCACCTTGTATAACTAGTCTATTACTTATCCACTATTAGCACAACCTCAGACGCTCTTCTTCCACTCAAATAACAATGTATATGGTACATTGCCTATTATAAACAATGCTAACAAATAACACTGTTACATTTGATACAAAATTGGCGCTTCCGTAAACAAATCCACAAATAATTTACGGTAGATTAAAGAAATTGATCTGTAGGCTTTTTGTATGTAAGCCAATATTTTGCTCGTTTACTCTTAGAGTTACTCTACAACTTTAATATATTTTAAATTAAATTTTTTTTTGTTATTCATATATTGATTTTTTCTAATATTATCTAGCTTAAGGCAGTAAAGTAGAACAATAGTAGGGCTCTGTTAAAACGTGTTTAGTAATTAAAGAATATTTTATGCCCTTTTGACAAGCATTTCGAATTCATTACTACGCTCCGTGTAATAAACCAGCTTCACTCAATAAAGCAATATACACAAAAGTTACATAATAATTGTTAAACAAGTTAAACAAACGTTTTAGAAAAGTTTGATTTTTATAAGATAATCTTAACTACACCTGCATATATAAAAAAAACTTAAAATTTGGTTTAGGTGAACCAAAAATTAAAAAAATGTGGAAAGAAACTTAGGTTAATAAAACCAAAGTTTGCAAAAATAAAGAGAAAAAACGTCAAATTTACTATAATTAATTATCAAAAATAAACTTTCTAATAGAAAAATTAATAAAAGTAACTAGTTTGTGGTTAAGATAATTATCTTTTAAAAGAAGGTAATAATTAATTTGTACAGTTTATAATTCTATAAATATTAATTATACATACAACAAAACTACATAATTAATTCTAATAAAATTTTATTACAATAACATTTACAAAACTACATGATTTTGCCCCAAATAATAATTACTTTTGTTGATTTATTATAGCTATATAATAATAGCCTTGCATTATGAAATTAATAGATTTTTATTAATTAGATTCTAACTGATTCCAATTATATTACTCATTCTTATTACAAATTAGTCAAAAGCATTAATAAAAATAAACATTTTACCTAATTAAATTCAAAGAAATACAATTAAATAAAAACCAGGTTTTTTATTTAATATACTAATGGTTAATTATGTCAGTTTTAAAAGGATGAGATTAATATTAAAACCTGTTTTGTTTTGTTTGCAAATGACTTGAACAATAACAATTAATATATTCAGTGAGAAAATTATATTTTTGTTATTGTTATTGATATTTATATAAAAAAAATCAAATATAAGATTTCGATAGGTTATTGATTGAATTTTTCATTAATTTTATTGTATTGTATCTTTTTTATATCAAATATGCTTAGTTATTAACTCATGTGAATATTATCTGCAACCAATACCTAGTAGAGAAAAACCTTAATAGATAAAACTGTGAAATATGTCAACATTTTATGAAACATGTAACTTTATATTAGCTTATATTTTTTTTAAATTTAAAAACATAAAAAAATCAATTTACTTAAATGTCAACTTAAACTATAGAAATAATATCATATTATAATACTAACCTGTTCTGTATGATATCAATGCCATCCATGGAAACTCAAAAAGAGCTGTCACATTTCCGTTAAGAATTTTATCATCAGTTTGTAGTAATCCACATACTGTTTGCGGTAATAGTCCAATGTTTCTGTGATTTGTAATATCCTCTGTGGTTATTCTAGGAGTTGCACTATCTGGTATAACTATAGGATTATCCGGGCAGCATACTTTAACGGTATTCACTTCAAATCCGCACTGATAACTTTGTAGTAATCGTATAATTTCATTTGATAATGGTTTTGGAGCATTTATTATTAAGTCTGTAATTGGTTGGCACAATTGGATGTTTTTGCATTCTCCTCTTCCTAAATCGGGAGTGCGGCAGCCGTCGTCATCTATGACCCATTCTGGAAATAAAATATCTTCTACACATAATGATGTAAATAGTACTATGCATTAATTTTGATAAAAGATATAAAAAGTCACTAATTGTGTAAAAAAAATAAAGCCATACGATTGATGATTTGATTGTAATTTAGCTTGATAATTTTGTTCATATCTTTTGTTAAAATATATGCATAGTATATAGTAATTGTTAGTAAACCACCACTTAATTAAGCATTACAAGCAGACATAGTCATGAGTATATACCAAGTGCGTTATTATGTCAAGAAGGATACAATAATACGTTTTTGTTTAAAGACATTGATGAATGAAATTATATAAATGTATGTATAAATAGTAAAAAAACTCTGCTTTAGAGAAATTCAACTTCAAGCTCTCAATAATTTGCACATGCAATTTTATGCGATGGTCAGATGTTGAACAAATAGAATATAGCTTTCTTTGAATAGAAACTGCTTGATTTTCTTTACTGTAATCTTAAAAAGTTGAGTTTCTGCCTTAATAAACTTTGAAAGGCTAAAAAATAATTAATTTTTTTTTTTACTTTCTTACAATTTGATTAGATTTCAACCTCATTGTTCAAAAATAAATTTGATATATTTTCTTTCTTTGTCTTATTTTTTAATTATTATGGTCTGACCATCTTCTTAATCTTGCTATATTCTGCTTTAAAACGTAAACAAAATCACAAAACCACATAACTGTAGGATTTTTAATGTCTTTTCTGATCTGATCTGATCTTATTAAACCGCACAATTATATAATATTATGTGGCTACTTAAATGTTAACTTTCTCTCAGTTTCAATAGCAAAACAGCTTCTGAAAGATGGTTTTTCATCATTTAAAATACTCAATAAAATACACAAACCAATTAAAATTAAAATGACAGACGATTAAAAAAAAGCAAACACAATTTAATCATTATTTTTCATAAAAATTTGAAATTTTATTCATAAAAATTCAAAAATAATAAAATCCAGTCATAAAATATTAAAATATAAAAAAAAACGGCCAAAAACGGTTAAAAAGTGTAAAATTCTATTTATAAAATGTTAAAAATAACAAAAATTTGTCATAAAATATCAAAATATTGTCAGAAAGCACCAAAAGTCGGCTTTAAACTGAAAAGTGTAAAAATATTTATGACATCTCAAAAATAGCAATATTCGGGCTATGAAATATTAAAAATGTTAGAGTTAGCAAAACTTAGCCATAAATCGTTGAAAAGTGCAAAATTCTATTAATAAAATGTCAAAAAAGCTAAATCCGGCCAAAAATGGTCAAAAAACACTAATATCCGGCCAAAAACATTTTAAATGTGCTCAAAATTATTATAAAATGTCAAAAACAGCAAAATCCAGTTTTAAAACATCATAATTTTATTAGAAAGCACTAAAATTTGTTTGAAAAATGTATAATTTTGATAATAAAATGTCAAAAATAGCAAAATATTGTTAAAAAGCACCAAAATCTAGCCAACAACAATTTAAAATTGCAAAAGTTTAATTATGAAATGTCAAAAAAGCTAAATTCGGCCTTGGAACATCAAAATATTGTTAGAAAACACTCAAATTTGCTGATAAATTTTTAAAAAATGTAATATTTTGTTCATAAAATGTCAAAACTAGCAATCTAATAAAAATGCAAAAATGAGAAGAAATTTAACTACAAAATGCCAAAAACAGAAAAATTTGGTGTTAAAACATCAAAATATTATTAGAAAGCACTAAAATTTAGTTTTTAACTATTGAAAATGTATAATTCTAATCATAAAATCACAAGAATAATAAAATATTGTTAAAAAACACAAAAATCCGGCCAAAAACTATTTAAGATTTGAAAAGTTTAAAATCTATTTATAAAATGTAAAAAACAGCAAAATCCGGCTATAAAGTATAAAAATATTGTAAAAACTACTAAAAAAAAATATATTTATAAAAACAAAAATAGCAAAATACATCCTGTCTTGAAACTAATTTTTGGCAAAAAAGGTTAAAATTCAACATTTTAAAATTTTGATTATAAACTGTCAACATTTTTTAAACAATTGTCAGATAGCACCAAAATCCGGCGGTAAACTATTAAATAAATGTAAAAAAAATTAAAGCTAGCAAAACTTAGCCATAAATTGTTGAAAAGTGCAAAATTCTATTAATAAAACAAAAAAAGAGCTTAATCCGGCCTTAAAACATCAAAATTATGTTAGAAAACACTAAAATCCGGATATAAACTGTTGAAAAATATTAATTTCTGCTCATAAAATGTCAAAAATAGCAAAATATTGTTAAAAACACCAAAATCCGGCCAAAAACAATTTAAAATTAAAACAGTTTAATTATAAAATGTCAAGAACAGCAAAATCCGGTCTTGAAACATCAAAATATTTTTAGAAAGCACTAAAAATTGGTCTTTAATTGTTGAAAAATGTATTATTCTGATTATAAAATGTCAAAAATAACAAAATATTGTTACAAACACTAAAATCCGGCCAAAAATTACTTAAAATTGCACTAGTTTAATTATAAAATGTCAAAAACAGAAAAATACTGTCTTTAAACATTAAAATATTGTTAGAAAGCACTAAAAATTGGTCTTTAACTGTTGAAAAATGTATATTTCTAATCATAAAGTGTCAAAAATAGCAAAACATTGTTAAAAAACACCAAAATCCGGCCAAAAACAATTTAAAACTGCAAAAACTTAATTATATAATGTCATAAAAAGCTAAATTCTACTTTAAAACATTCAAATATTGTTAGAAAGCACTAAAATCCGGTCCTAAACTGTTGTAAATAAAAAATTCTGCTCATAAAATGTCAAAAATAACAAAATATTGTTAGAAAACACTAAAACCCGGCCAAAATCAATTTAAAATTGCACTAGTTTAATTATAAAATATCAAAACACTAAAATCCGGTCTTAAAACATTAAAAAACACTAAAATTCACTCATAAACAATTGAAAAAAGTATTATTCTGTTCATAAAATGTCAAAACTAGCAAATCATTTTTAAAAACTACCAAAATCCGGCTAAAAACAATTTAAAACATCAAAATATTGCTAGAAAGCACTAAAATTTGATTGTTAACTGTTCAAAAATGTATAAATTAGATCATAAATTGTCAAAAATAATAAAGATATTGTTAAAAAGCACAAAAATCCGTCCAAAAACTATTTAAAATTGCATAAATTTAATTATAAATTAACAAAAAAGCTAAATCTGGCCTTAAAATATTAAAATATTGTTAGAAAGCACT
Organism: Tachinus rufipes; assembly: GCA_963932245.1. Lineage (NCBI taxonomy): Eukaryota > Metazoa > Arthropoda > Insecta > Coleoptera > Staphylinidae > Tachinus > Tachinus rufipes. Next base: position 107,833,120 of record OZ010743.1, read on the forward strand.
AAAATCCGGTTATAAACTGTTAAAAAATAAAAAAATCTGCTCATAAAATGTCAAAAATAGCAAAATATTGTAAAAAAATACTAAAATCCGGGCAAAAACAATTTAAAATTGCACTAGTTTTATTATAAAATGTCAAAAATGTCAAGAACAGCAAAATCTGGTCTTAAAACATAAAAATATTGTTAGAAAGCACTAAAATTTGGTCTTTAACTGTTAAAAATTTATAATTCTGATCTTAAAATGTCAAAAATAGCAAAATATAGTTAAAAAGTACCAAAACCGGGCCAAAAACAATATGAAATTGCATAAGTTTAATTATAAAATGTCAAAAACAAAAAAAAATTAAAATATTGTTACAAAAACACCAAAAATTGGTCTTTAACTGTTAAAAAATGTAAATTCTGATCATAAAATGTTAAAGATAGCAAAATATTGTTAAAAAACACAAAAAATGAGCCAAAAACAATTTTAAATTACATTAGTATAAAATTTCCTGTCTCAAAACATTAAAATATTGTTAGAAAGCACTAAAAATTAGTTTTTACTGTTGAAAAATGTATAAATTTGATCATAAAATGTCAAAAACAGCAAAATATTGTTAAAAAGCACTAAAATCTAGTCAAAAACATTTTAAAATGACATAAGTTTAACTATAAAATGTCAGAAAGAGTTAAAACCATTCTTAAAACATTAAAATATTGTTAGAAAACACTAAAATCCGGTTATAAACTGTAGAAAATGTATAATTAAGTTTATAAAATGTCAAAAATAGAAAAATTTGGTTTTAACAATGCACATTATTTTGTTAAAATGCACTCAAACCCGACTATAAATAGTTAAAAACTATTTTTTTTTAAATTAAACAAAAGAATAATAGCTAAATCCGGCTATGATATATTAAAATATGTCACACAAATTTGGGCATAAACTCATTGGCAGATTTAGCATGTAAAAAGCCCAAGGCGTTACCAAATTTAGGAACTTCTCCAATAAATTTTATAATATTATAATGATACAATTTTTTTATCACCAGTTCTCTAAACATGCCGGCAGGCAGCTGCTTTATCCGTTTGCGCATAAATTTAATATTAATACAAACACTGGGACGGAAACATATCACCCAATCTCGTTTTATAAAGTGCTCCGTCTACTTATCCAAGTATTAATTATCAAAAAAATAATTTAGTTTGCTTTTGTTCAAAGTTAAGGCATCTAATGTTTTTTTCTTATGTTTGCAATCTACAGAAATGCGGCAAAAAGAAGTAACATCTAAATTTTTAATGACAAACACTTGCACGGGCAAAAAAAAAACACTTTTCTAGCCCAATCGATCACCTTTCATTAACTAAGTGCCTCCCAGCCATCCACCCAAATGTTGGTTACCAAAAAGTTAGATTCTTTTTCAACTTAATGACAATTCTTATATTTGTGAGCTGCAAGAACGCAACAGAGTAACATTAAATTAATAATGGCAACACTTGGGCAGTTAAAAACACTTTTTTAGACCAGATGCATGATATAAATTAAGTGCTTCACACGTCCACTTGATCGCGTTTCATAAACTGAATGCTTTGTCTACACACATGTGTGTTGGTTATCAAATAATTGGTTTCATCCGCTTCTTTTTTTAACCTAAAAACATCTGTCAGAAGTTACGTTACCAAATTTTACGACCCCAACAAAAGTTTTATAATATATCTATAATACTATTTTTTCACCTGTTTTGAAGGTGCCCAGGCAACCGCTTTATCCGCCTGCTTGTAAACAGAATTTATAAAAAGTTTAGTATGACAAAATCGGGTCATAAAATTGGAAAATGTAAAAAAATTTAAGAAATCCCAAAAATAGAAAAATCCGGTCATAAAATACAAAAATATTTTTTAAAAGTACCAAAATTCACCATAAACTGTTAAAATCTGCAACATTTTATTTATAAAAAACGAAAAATGGCAAAAATCGGTCATAAAATATTAAAATATATTCGGTCTTCTTGAAATATTAAAATATTGTTAAAAAGCATTAATATTAGCCCAAAAACGATTAAACTGCAAATTTTTGTTTATAAAATGTCAAAAATAGCAGAACTCGGCCATAATATTTCAAACAATTGTCGCAAAGCACTAAAATTCGTCCATAAACTATTAAAAAACTGTAACATTTTTTATTAAATTACAAAAATATCAATATCCAACTATGAAATACTAAAAATAATGTTAGAATAAATTAAAATTCGGCATAAACTGTTGAAAAATGCAAAATTATTTTATTGAAATGTCAAAACTAGCAAAATCCGGCCATGAAATATCAATATACTACTAAAAAAAAACAAAATCCGGCTTTAAAACATTAAAATATTATAAGAAAGCACCAAAGGTTAGTTATTAACTGTAAAAAGTGAAAAAAAAAATGAACCATTCATTTATAAAAAATAAAAAATGAAAATATTATGCAAAATTTTGTTCAAAAATAACAAAATTTGGTTATAAACTGTTAAAAAATGTATATATGTTTGTAGAAAATAACAAATCAAGCTATTAGAAATAATTGGCAGTTAGTATTAATCTATGTTGAAATACTATTAGACGGCGTTCTCCTAAAACCCTGTGACGGCATGCGCAAAGCAAACCAAAACATGTGAGAACACCGTACGGACGTATCTTGTATTTATAGTATTCTGCTTAATGTATTCTCTAAAATAATTGAAAAAATCATAGTAATTTCTAAAACTACATTCAGCACACACATAATTAACAAAACCCAACATGGATTAAAAAAAAATTACTCCTCGGAAACTGCAAGCATTTTTGAAGCATTTAAAAAGATTCTTTGTTGCAAATTTAATAAAAATTTAATGATTTTGTTTTCTAATTGAAGTATTTTAACTGGTTTTGTATTTTACAAATTAAAAAGATTTTACATTTTTTGCAACATCCTTCTTCTGTCCTCTTTCAATATCTCATTTTTTTCCTATCTGTTCTACTCTGATTTTGTTACACTCTTTAAACATATGTTCCGTAGTTTCCTTGGTCCCTCAGCACATTCTGCATTTTCAAACCCATCTTCCATCCAAAATCTTGTCACTCGCTCTTCCTTACCACATCTGAATCTTGCAATAATTTTTTTATCATCTTTATTATATCTATTACTCTCTAGGTACATTGGTAGTTCACTTTCTATAATATGTTCATAATTTGCATTGCACCTAGACTATTTCATTCGTATTCTTCTTTCTAGCTTGTGTATACCTGTATCTTTTTTCATAATTTTGTACCATGTCTTTTTTTCAGTTTCTCTCATTCTTTCAATTACTTGGCTTGCATAACAATTTTTGTTGTAATAATTTTTCCTAATATCTTCTAGCTTTTCATTTTTTGTTCTCATTTTCTTTTTCATGCATTCTTGTAAGATTTAACATTCGTGTCTCTGTCTTATTCTTTCTTCATACTTCATTGCTCTTTTCCTGCTTCTACTCTTAACTTATTCCTTAAACTTATCTCATTACTTTATTTTTAAGACCTGAAAGCTTACCAAAAAAAATAAAAATCAAAATCAAAGCTATAAAAAGGCACCCAGTTTTTGCCTATGGCTTGAAGTTGCCACACCCCGAGGCTAAACTAAGCAAGAATAACCAAATGTGGTTAATAAAGCACTCTTTTGCCCTAGCGTCTAAACCCAGATCCCAAAGACAGACAAGCCAGACAAAGGCTAATGGGATAAACATTTAGAAAGTTAAAAAAACCACTAAGTTAAAGATCCATTATGGATATTCTTAGTAAAAACCATAACATCAAAACAATGAATTTATTTAATTCTAAATACTCCTTCTCCATAGTTAGAGTAGCAATTATTGTGAATAAGAAAATGTAATTAGTATCCAGTTTTGTACCATATAAGTTCCGTAAACATAATCCAAAAAGACAAATAAAAACGTTTTTCCAAGATTTAGATAAATGATGTTAAACAATCTAAATCCAAAGAAGATAGACCTTATAGATAAAAACTACAACTATTGCCCTGATAAGTCATACCCTAAAAATAATACACAATCGCATCTTTAAAAAACTAAAAAAAAGCAGCATCAACAACCCGTAGATGGGTTTTTCAGAAGCATAAAAACCAAGACGCACTATTTAGAACAAATGTACTAAAAACAGTTGGAAAGCCATAATCCATAAAATGTACATTTGTTACATTAACTTCCAAAGAACCTTAGATAGAATCCAACACTTGAAGTTGTTAGAGATACTAAAAGATTGAAAAATGCGTAATGTCAAAAAAAAAAAACAAGAGTTATTATTATAAACGGCAAAACGATCAAGCACAGAAAACCTCTAACACCTCAGCTCAGAACTAAAGGTCACCAACAAAACAGTAATGCACCAAATGGATAAAACCCAAAATATACAAGAAAAAATTAAAGAAAAAAGATTGATTGAAAAAAGAGAAATATTGTGCGTTTGCAACCTAAAGGACTAGTTTGGATCACATTCGCCAAGCTAGTCAAGACAGCAGTCAATAAAATTCTCATAATAATTATGGTTTTCAATCAAGCGGTACTTAAAGAAGAAGAATAATAATAGAATGTGTCTCAAAAAATATCAAAAGAAAAGGAAGAATCCAGAAAAAGCTGGTTAATAAACAAGGCAGTAGAAACTTTGCATCAAACCACGTTGAAAAACGTTTTAAAACCAAATATATATTCAAAATAAAATGTAAAACATTTAAAGAGGTGGTAGTACAAACTACAACAAAAAGTTTTAATAAACATGTCATAGCAACGGTTTTGGAGATATGGGACATTACTTAATTTTATATATTTTTACAAAGAACAGAGTTATAGAAGATGTTCGAAGTGCCCTCCTTTCATTTCCAAACAGGCACGACATCTATGTCTAAAAGACATTTGTACTTTTTCTGAAACCTCCTTATTGGCTCGGATTTCGTAGCACTTTTTATTAATTTTTAACTGCTGCTCCTTGAGGCTACTTACAGGAGTAGCATACACTATGATTTCAAATATCCCAAAAGAAAAAAATAAAAGGGTTTAAAGCAGGCAATCTTGCTGGCCATAAAACTGATCCGCCCCTACTTACCTACTTATGTAGAAAAATTTAATCTTAAATGCTCAAAAAATAAGCTGGAGCACCATCATGTTGAAACCGCATTTGTTGGTAGATCAAAAAAATGTCATCCAAAAGATTATACATTGTGTTCTGCAGAAAGTTGAGGTAAGTAGCGCCTGTTAATCGGTTTGGTAAAACAACAAGACCTAGAAACCTGAGGCCTACAACACCCATCCAAATGTTTAACAAAAAACGTGTCTGATGTCCACATTCCATTCAATTACAGCATGGGGATTTTTGTCGGCCCAACGATGTGCATTATAAAAATTAACAACTCCATTTCGTGTAAACCCGGTTTTATCTGTAAACAGAATTTTGAATAAAGCAGCTGCTTGTGAAGGGTTCTCCAAACAAGAGTAGCACCAATTCCTACCTCGGCTGATATTCTCTGCACGCTCGTCCCTGAATTATGCTCTATCCCTGCTATAATTTCATGTTCTACTCTAAGAGTAGATACCGACCTTAGTCTGCCGGAAACATAGGCACTGTTTTTGAAGTGAACCGGTATCTTTCAATCTCTGGTGAATTCTTCCAAACATACAATATGAAAGAATCTGACAATTTGGATTGGATTCTACATAAAGAGGTCGCGCTATGGTGGCAATCCCAGTAGCACGACCATACATGAAATGCATGTCGGCTAGTTCTGCATTAGAGTAATCAGCCATAGCAATAAAAACTTGTGCACCAACAACAACTGTCAACTACCGAATGTTTATTTCACAAAACATCAGCCAACTATGATAAGAAAATGTACGTTTTTGCAAAATTAAAAATGGAGGAAAAAAAATAATAAAAATTATTAAACTTACATATCTCCAAAAACGTTGCTATAATTTGTTGTGGTTTGTATTCTCTTAAATATTTTACATTCTTTTTTGAACACCCTGTATATAAATTTTATATAATTTTGTTTTTTTGCAAATTAAACAAAGTTTTTTTGAGTACTAATTTTAAATTTTTATGAACACTTATTTTTAAAGCACTAAATAGATTTTTTGTTGCAAATTAATTCTTAGTTTTGTGTAATTAAAGTTTATAAGCTAAATTAAACTAAAAAAAATATTTTGAATAAAAAATTTAAATTTTTAGCAGGACTAATTGTTGATGACAATGAATTTGATGAAGGTTTTTTAACTAATTTTGTATTTTGCAAAAAACACCAATTTTTTAAACACAAAATAAAAATTGTTACAATTTAGAAAATAAATTTAAACCAAGCAGATGATTTGGTTATGAATAATATACATAATTCAAATTTGCCACAAAATTGTATGTGTTTGTTTAAAACGTTATTATCATTATCAATTTCTTAGTAAATAAAAGTATTAAAACTAATATACATATTACGATTTAATATAATTTGATTTGTAATTGGAGTGACCTTTGCAATCAGTCAGTATGTGTCCTTTGTATTACTAATAAATTATTTACATATTACAAAAATTATGTCATGTTTATCTCATAAGATATGTATATTCTTATTTAATCTTATATAAATTGCAAATATATTTATGTGGGGATTTGGAGAATACAGCAATGACTAACTGCATAAATATAGTATAATAGTACTTGGGGATTTTTATGGAAAATATATGTTATATTAATATTAACATATTTAAGATAATTGCTGTATATTTTTTTATAAATTACACCAGCCAATATGTAAATCTATTTATTTGTTTAATAAATATAATTGCGTCGTTTCTTATAACTTTTATTTAATGTTTTAATAGATAATATGTCTTAACTTAGCAGATACTTACATATTTATAATTAATAATTTCTATTATTAAAGTAAAATAAATTGACGTAAAACCGCTTAAAAAGAATGATGTACATAGTAAATTGTACAAAGGTTAGTTATATTTTTTATTTACAATTTTATTTTATAATAATATATTGTAATAAATTTATTTTATTCTAAACTACATACAACAAAAAATTATTAAATGTCAAAATAAACAATGTTTTTAGCATCATTTTGTTGACATAAAATCAACCTTGAAATTTTCATATATTTTTAGTGCAAATTTACAGAATTATTAATATAAAACTTACGAGCGTTTGTGATGATAATTGTAACATACACAAATAATAAAGTCCGAACACTCCGCACGATACACATTCTGACTAGTATGCGAGTTGGTAGGGTACTAAAGGCAAGTAGTTGATCAAACGGTATGTACGCCGGTACAACAAATTAAGACTAAGCGGTCCTGCCTCAAGCTATGCTTTATATATTAATTTAGTTAATGTAATTCACTTTCATGTAATGTATGTGTAGTGAATTTGGATTGTTGTAACAATAGAATGCAAATGTGTTAATTAATGGACTATATAAGTGAATATGTTGTAGTGATTAATTGTTTGTGTAATCTTTGTGCGATATTCTTGGTTTTTTTATTGTTTTATATTTGTTCTATATTAATTAAATTTGATTGAATTAATTTATGATTATTTGATTGTATATTCAAGGTTTTTATGCCGGTATTTTGTGATACATATCCTGTTTTGTGTTTTATGATATATTTTTTTTAAATGATTTAATAAATTCCAATATTAAAGCTTCGATAAAATAACAAAATATGTGGTTTTTGTTCAAACAATTGCATGTTATAAAACAATATTTTTCATATAAAGTTTACAATATTATGCAATTACAAATACAAGTCTTACCAGTTACGCTTAGCCTACAATATATTTATATGGTATTAATATTTCAATATAGAAATTCTTAAAAAAAACTTGTTTAGTTTGAACTCTGAAAAAAAAAATTATGAATTTTATTCAAATTTGCTACGATATTATTGTAGTATTATAGTATTACTAAATTTTTACAAAGATTCAAATTAATCCAATGTATAGTTTTAAAAACGCTTAACAATGTAGAAACATTGTATGAAATCTATTTCAATTTGTTACAATTCTAATACTATAGTAATATTAAGTTTTTTTTTAAATTTAAACTAATTTAATGTATGGTTTCAAAAACATTCAACATAGTACTAATATCTGTTTCTAAAAAAACTTGTTTGATTTGTAACATTTGTAAAAAAATATTATTGTATAAAATTTATTCAAATTTACTACAATATTAGTTATGCTACTACTAAATTTTGCCAAAGATTTAAATTAATCTAATGTATAGTTAAAATGTTAATGCCATTTATTAACTTGAAGTAATGCTTAATAATAGAATGTGGAAGTTTAATGTTAAAAAAAGACTCTATTATGTTATCTCAATATTTAACATTAAACATTGCAAGAAAACACATATATCGACTGATCTCCTCGAAATTAAAATTCTTAAAAGTTTGCATTTTTTAATGCATGGACCTTTTTGTTTAACTGATATTTGTTTGCCAAAAAAAATTAAGAATGCACCTAGAATGCCAGCCTTATATGCGTTGTATAAGATTTGTGGAGAATTTGTATCAAGTTTATGTCTGGGTACAGACTGTTGGACTAAATTACTTTGTCTCTAGTTTTTTTAAAATAGGAAATGTAATGATAATAAATAATATCTTCTTAAAATTAGCTTTTCTTGCTTATACTAAGCGGAGAAAAGGTTTACGCCTGGTTTTGCGTTGCCTGCGTAGCCTCTTTGCAAGCATTGAGTGTGCTCCAGGGAGCTGGAATTTGCCTTTGAGAGACAAGTGCATTAGATTGGGTTTTTAATAAAGTTTGGCTAGCCTTCAGCTTTAGATAAGTTGGGCAGTTTTTATAACTTGCAGTGTGTCACATGTCTTGATTTTTTGGCGTTAGTGCAGGTGTAGCTGGGATAAGCTCTTGCGCGTTTTGCGCAAACATAAGGTAAATTGCATCTTAATGCTTTGTGGTCATAGCGCTTGCAACGGTACAATGTCACCTGACTTACGTTTGTACTCAACGTGGATTGTGACGTGAGGAACTTGTTAAGAGTTAAACGTAGAACATTCCATCTATTTCCATGCGCTTGACAAATAAGAAAGCGTACCTAAAAGCTGTTAGCTTTACTTGCATCGCATCAGCTTTGATGCATTTGGAATAGTTCTTTATAACGTATTTTAAGGTTTTTTTAGACATTAGTTGAAAGGTGTAATGGTACACATTACTGTTTTTGAATTACGCAATTGCAATACGGAAATCTAAATGCAGTAACGGGTGCATTTAGATTCTATCGAACACGTTTACGTCAATGAACATATTTTTAAACACTGCCAACAATCTTTAAAATACGGTTTTATGACAATGAAAAGTAGGCGTTTTGTGAGAGTATCTTTTGTGGATGCTGCCGAAGTAGAAGAGCTTGTTGCATAAGGAGCTTGTTTGTTGTTTGTTATTAGATAAGATAGATAAAAAGAACTTAATCAATTTTTTTTTAAATTTTTTGATTTTTTTTTAAGTTTATTCCTTATCTAGGGGTGGTGTTAGAGTAGAGACTTTTGCCCGTGTTTCTTGCAATGTGCTGTTAGAATGGGAAAAGCGCAAGCGTTGTTGTTTGCATTTATTTAATTGTAATAATTTTATGTTATTACATTTTAATTTTTTTTTGAAAAAAATAAATAAAACAAAAATTAATAAATTATTTAAAAAAAATTGTTTAGTTTTTTAGATAACTTTAGAAATTTGTTTCTTGACTGTGTATGGTCTAAGTATTTTGGGCTAAAACTCTTTTGGCGGCATTGGATAAATTAATTTCTTTTTTTTATCACTTAATCTCTAACATTAAGTGAGTTGTAGTTGCTGCTTGTTTTTTCTATCATTCTTTTTGTCAAATATAGTGTGTCATAAAAAGATGCAAAACGGTCATCGGTTTTGGTTTGATTATCTGTTGTTTGTAAGATTAGGAAGATGTTTATTTTACTATTTTTTTGTTTATATGACTATTTCTTTGTTTATTCTACATTTTTTTTTATCATTTTATAGTTTTTTAGTTTATTTTATCATAATTCCATAAAAAACGCCTGGAGTACGGACTTCCGTTTTAAAAAGCAATCTATTGAGGTTGGTGACTTGCAAGCAAACGCGCTTACGTCTTCTGGGTAGAAATAGATTTGCATTACAAAGTTATAAAAATTACAAAAATAACGCCACTTTTAGTTTTTTTTTTTTAATTAAAAATATTAAATTTTTTACTTTGGACTTGTAATCAGAGAATCAAATTACGTCAGAAAATGCAAAAATTTAACTTTTTTCAATAAAACATTAAAAAAAACATCCATTTAATTGCCGCAGGAAACTGCTTAGACTAAGAACTTAGCCAATTTAGCAGGCAAGTCAATAACTGCTCCAAGAACAACCGCGTACTAGTTCTTTGCATATAAATGGAATTTGCACCAAAAAATCAAAAAGTGACAAAAATTACGCAGTTTTTAGGTTTTTGTATATTGCTAAAAAATAATTAGATATATCAAAATTTTGTTTTTTATTTTTAATTTACTATTTTTTTGTTCATAATTTTTTTTTAATTTTTTAATTTTATTATTTTTCTATTTATTTTATTATTTTTTGTTCATTTTATTATTTTTTTGTTTATTTAAATATTTCACTGTTTGTTTTACGATTTTTTGTTCATTTTACAATATTTTTGTTTATTTCACTTTTTTTTGTTTATTTTACTATTTCTCTGTTCATTTTACTATTTCTCTGTTCATTTTACTATTTCTTTGTTTATATAATTATTTTTTTGTTTATTTTACTGTTTTTGTGTTTATGTAACTATTTTTTTGTTTATTTTATTATTTTTTTGTTTATTTTACTATCTCTTTGTTCATTAATAATTTTTTTTTGTTCAAATCATTATTTTTCTGTTCAAATTAGTTTGTTTTATCAGTTTTTATCAGTTTTTATAATTTTTTTGTTTATTGCATTATTTCTTTGTTCATTTTATTATTTTTTCTTTTGTTGAATTTATAATTATTTTATTATGTATTTATTTATATTATTCACATTTTTTTGTTTATTTTACTATTACACTGTTTTTTCTTTGTTCTTTTGTTTTATTTTACAATTTTTACATTTTTTTTGTTTATTTTATTTTGCTGTTTAGTTCACGAGTTATTTTTAATTTTACAGAAAATCACTGTTCAATTTACTAATTCCTAAGTTATTTTACTATTTTTTGTTGTTTATTTAACTAATTTTATTTTACTATTCTGTTTATTTCATTATTTCTTCGATCATTTTATTATTTTTTTGTTGATTTTTATATTTTTTTGTATATTTCATGATTATTCTTTTTATTTATTTTATTGTTTTTTTTTGTTTATTTTATTATTTTTTTGTTTATTACATTATTTTTGTAATTTTGTGTTTATTTCAGTATTTTACAGTTTGTTTTACTATTTCTCTATTAATTAGTTAAAGAAGGTGATGGTGATCTTCTATCTCTTGATAACAATCACTTGGGTGAATGGGTGGGTCATTCTTGAACACAAATACAAACAAATAGTTTAAACTGAGGCAAAAATCCACCTGCCCAAGTGTTGGTTATTGAGAAATTAAAAATTTCTTTTTTCTGCAAGCGTTAAAACTTTCTACGCCTAAGAAGGTGATGGTGATCTTCAATTCCTTAATAAGAAACACTTGGGTGGGTAAGTGGGTCACTCCTGAACATGAGTACGAACAAATAGTTTAAACTAAAATTTCTGCCCACTCACTTTGACAAGTAAGAAACGTTATTTACAATTATAGAACATTTTTGACAATTGTGAAATATTGCAACATTTAAAGAAAACACCCAAACAGTTTTTATATTTTTTTTTAACATTTTTTGAAAGATTGTGGAACATTTTAAAAACTGGAACATTTTAGATTTTTGCTAAAATTTAAATGATTTTTAAGAACTAAGGAACATTTTTTACTATTGTAGAATGTTTTTGGCAATAAAATTGTAGAACATTGTTGACAATTATGAGACATTTATGGGAAACTTTAGAGCATTTTATATATTTGTTAATATTTAATTATTTAAAAATAGTCTACAAACAATGTTAACAACATTTAACAATTGTCAAAAAATGGATAATTGTGGAACATTGACATTTACTTACTTGTGCAGTATTTTTAACAACTAAAAATTTATAAAGTTATTAAAACAAATAATGTGTAAAATATCATTTTAAGTTAACCCAAACGTAACAGACACATTAAATTGCATTTTAAATTATCAAAAAAGTTATTACATTTAACCAAAAGTTAATAAAACTTTCAAATGGTAATATACATAAAAAATATATAAAATTCTAAAAAAAATCTAAGATTGTACATTTTTGCATTATTTCAAAATGTTTAGTGTAAAAAAGTTGGCAAGCATGTGCAAGAACTATCAAAATATGTTCTGAAACTGTCGACATTTCAAGGCAAAGTATTATAACTATCCAATTATGTTCTGAAATATGTCAAAATCTTTCAAAAAATTGTACAAGGTTTAAATGTCAAAAACTGATTGCTTTGCTTTCTAACAAAATTGTTATATTGTGTTAGTATATAACTGTTAAAAATTGGCAAAACCGTTAGATTGTATGCTGTCAAAAAGTTACTAAAATAACAAAAAACTACTAATGTATTAAAGTTAGTATAAGTAATTAAAATCTGTCAAAGTCCACCATGTCAGCTGTCTAAATAGTTTTACTAAAATTGTTAAAAAATTTACAGTAAGGAATATGTTACTAAAACCAAAAAGTACTAAAATTATAAGTATACTGATTTGTGTACAAAAGTTAGCAGCAATATATCAACATTGACATGTTTTAATCTAAAACTAATAAAATTAAACTCAAAACGCAACTGCAATGATAAACAGTTGTTAAACTCGATTCAAGCGTCAAATGATTATTTAACTGTCAAACAGTGACAGATAATGACATAATTGACGCAACTGTCAACAATAAATTAATCTATCTTGAACCATAACAAACTAAATCCAAAATGCAACTTTTAAATAATGACACTATCTAAAAATAACATTTGTCAAAGCAATTGTTAAAATATAATAAAATTAAAATAATTATGACAAGCAACAATCAAACATATACACAACTGCCAAACAAAGAAGCAACTGCCAAATAATGACACAGTAAGTGACAAAATTACAAAGATTTTACTAAAAGCACTAGAAATCTTGCGGCATGTAATCAAGGTTAACGGCAAACTACTGAACAACCTCAGATATGCAGATGATACAACAATATTTTCATATAGCTCCAAGGGTTTACAACGCACGGCCAAAACCATATTTAAGTTAATTTGGGGATATACAATAATCAGATAGCAGGTTGCTTAATTTAGATACCTTGAGTGCTGGATAACAAAAAACTTAGATCCAAATATATATAGTAATATCCAGAACAACTTTTCTCAAAGTAAAAAAAAAATACTATGCAAACAAAGCCTAAACCTCAATCTGAAATATCGGAAGCGAGGACGCTGAAGGTCAATACTATAAACAGACTAGAAACTTTCGAGATGTAGACGTTTTGGCAAATTCATAGAATATCCTGAGTGGAGCACATCACAAACGCTGAGATAATTACACGCATAAAAAAACAGAGAACTACTAGGAATTGTTAAGAAGCAAAAGACAGAATACTTTGGACACATCTTTAGAAGCAGTAAATTAGATAGAAAGCCGGCCCGGCCCAGGTTGAAGAAAACACTTCTGGCTCAAAAGCATAAAAAACTGGACAAGACTAAACTCTCACACCTTATTGAGAACAACAAAAGATCGAGGAGAATTTGCAATGATTGTTGCCAACCTTTAATTTTAGAGAAGGCATCCAAAGAAGAAGAAGTTTGCATTATTTTTCTGTTTATTTTATTATTTCTAAGTTTGCCGACTTTCAAAACTGATGCAAAAATATTCTTGGTAGTTTATCTGAGTCTGAAAAAAAGTTTTTATTTAATAGTTCTAGTTTTTTAAAAACTTATATTAATAACAAACATAATTTATCACAGCAAAAATTAATTGTATTATCACAGACAAAATCGGCATTGACATGCTTAGGCAGTTTTTTATGCACAATAATTTATTTTGTTTGTACAAATCGTAGGTCAAAACAGACCTACTATAACATTTTACAGTATATACCATTTCTTTTGAACCACCCTGTACAATTATTGGCTATTATGTGTAATTTGAATAATTACATTTACAGCAAAATTTTATCTTAAAAAATTATCAACAGAAAAAACTTTTGTGTTTCTTTTTTATTCTGTAAAACTTTATTATATTATTGCATTTGCAATAAGTTTGTAAGGCTATTTTAACCCCTATGACAGTATTCATATTCTAGAAACAAAACCTTACGGAAATTTTGAACGCATAAATGGAATTTACACAATATTTTTAAGAACCATAGAAATTCCAAGCAAAATTAATTATAGATATAATTATTCAGTACATTCATTCTTTGAATTTACTCCGGTATTGTTTTATTTTTCTTGCGGTGATATTTTGTTAATTACTTTATCTACGTCAATATTTGAGGTTATTTTGAAATAATTATCTATAGACAGCATATCATAAAGATATATCGATTAGTTGTGGTAAGGTATTAATCGTGAGAGATAAATGTAAAAAAGAAATTCTTATTTCTTTACATTTAAATAGAAACCACAATTAATCATAATTGCTTAAACTGTCATAAAGTAGTAATGTATATTTATTTAATTTATTGTGTTTGTTAACTGCGGAAATACTTTTATTCTAAATACACAATTGGCAAATTAATATATTATTTACTTTTGATGAAAGAATAATCTGTATCAATTTTATTATCTATAATTAGTATTTATTAGTTGTTAAAAATTAAAAGCATGAGTAAATTAATGGGAATGGCGTTAGCAAGCATATAATTTTACTTTACATATTTATTTTGAGTAAGCATAGATAATATTACTTCAATTTTGTTTACACAAGTCTAAAAAGTTTTCTTTAATAACTAAGTTTATAGAAAGGTTTCTTCTTACATATTATAATTTTAACTAGTTGCTGCTAGATGGCGACATCTATATTAATGTTCAATATATGCTCCACTTTTTCAATAATAATTTTTCTTTTTAACTTTTTCTTACTTTGTTTATACAGGGTGTTAGGTAAATATTTGGGCAAAAATTTAAGCTGTTATTTCTTGGCCTATTCTAAAAATATTTTGTCCTGATGATTTCTGAAAAAACAATTTGTTTCGAAGATACAGGGTGAACAAAATTTGCGACAACCATATTCGATATTTGTTGAAATCATTAATGTAAATAAATGTGTGTCGTACGCTATTGAGTATATCAGGTACAAAAAATTAATGAGTTTATCAAGTACAATTTTTTTTAACGATAACTTAGAATAGCTGTTTTATCTACTAATGTACAAGTGGATTTCATTTGAATACGTCTTGTTATTGATCATCACATGTATCAGTTTTTATTTGAACCAAAAAAATAATTTTGCATATACTAAATTTTTACCAATTTGTAAAATTTATCAAAACGTGTACAGAATATCAATTTTAAAAACTATTTGCTACATAAAGAATAATTAGAAATAGAAGAACATTTTAGCTAGAAATTTATTTTGTGTATAAAATAAGCAAAAATGTTCGGCGATAGATAGTGTAGCAACTGCCCTTTACAAAATTAAATTTTGTTTACGAGCCTGATTAAATTCTGATTCTAATATTTATTTGTTGTTAAGTGAAAAAATTATATACATATTTAAGCATGTTAAATAATTTTTTCAAGATTACATTGTTATTATATTATTATCAAATAATGTATATTATAAGGAGCTATTAATATACCAAGTTCACGTTATTGATTATACTTATAAACTCATTGCACTGGCAACGTTTTTTTCTGAGTAATCAAAGGTTACCAATTCTAGGAAATTCCTGAAGATTAAAAAAAATAAACAGGAAATGTTTATCATTATTATCGCAAAAATGTTTTGACTTTTTGTATATTTAATTAGTAATAGTTACTTAATTAATTATAAGAAAATCGCAACTTTCAAATTATATGAAAATGCTAAATGTAATCTTGTACTACTAATACCCAAATTGTTACCATACTTGGTAATGTTAATATATTGTTTAATGTTTAAAAAAAATATAATACTTATACAGGGTGTTAAAAAAAGGAATGTAAAGTATTTAAGGGTTGTAAAGGTTTATGGGTTGTCTTAGGAACGGTTTCGGAGATATGGAACATTATTTATTTTTGTATATTTTTACAAAGAACACAGTTGAAGATGTTTAAAGTGCCTTCTTTGCATTTCTAAACAGGCACGACATCTTTGTCTGAAGGACATTTGTACTTTTTCTAAAACCACTTCATTGGATCGGATTTGTTGGCACTTTTTATTAATTTTTAACTGCAGCTGTTTACAGCAGTAGCATACACTAATAATATCAAATACTTCTAAGGAAAAAAAAACAAGAGGATCAGGAATCAGGCAATCTTGCTAGCCATAAAACTGTTTGCCTCTTCCTACCCATCTATGTAGAAAAAAAATTTCTAAATGCTCTCTAACGGCAATAAAAAAATGAAGTAGAGCACCATCATGCTAACACCACATTTGTTTCCTGTGGGCCAAAGAAATATCATTTAAAAGATCATACATTGTGTTCTGCAGAAAGTTGAGGTAAGCAACCCCTGTTAATTAGTTTGGTAAAACAACAGGATCTAAAAACCTGTTGCCTACAATACCCATCTAAATGTTTAATGAAAAACGTGTCTGATGTCCACATTCAATTACAACATGGGGTTTTTGTCGACTCAACAATGTGCATTATGAAAATTAACAACTCTATTTTGTGTGAAGAAGAAACTGCGGGTATTCAGCATCTTTGCGTAGAAACCAGCAACAAAAAACCAAACGTGCTTCATGATCAGTTAAATTTAAGGCTTGTACTTGTTGTACATGGTATGGATAGAGCAGCTGCTCTTGGAGGGTATTCCACACAAGAGTAGCACTAATTACTACCTCGGCTGATATTCTCCGCACACTCGTTCCTGGATTGTGCTTTGTCCATGCTATAATTTCTTGTTCTGCTCTAGGAGTAGATACCGACCTTGGCCTGTCAAAAAAATAGCACCGTATTTGAAGTGAACCGGTATCTGTGGTGAAGTTGGACGGGCCATGTAACCAGGCAGTACACCAATCAATAAACGAATAAACTCATACACTAGTTACTAAGATGTAATAAACGGAGAATTGAGAGACCACAGATTTGATGGAAAGATATCATCTATAAAATTGCAAAAAAAGTGACACTTAGTTAGACAAGTACAAGACAAATAAAACATTACTTACAAAAGAAAGCAAACAAAGAAAATAGATTTTATGAAGCGTATTGCCTGTAGTGCTGCTTAGCTGACGGACAGAATACTTATTAGTTTGCTAGAGCGTTGTTTCAATTTAATAGTGTTCATAACGCAGTATTCAATTACTCAACTTTTTTGGCTTTGTGTAACAGGTGGTTATTTTGATATTGCCCAAGAAACTTTTATTTTTCCATTTTTTATGGAACAGTGTTATTACATTAAACAATTTTTAGATGCAATATTTTTTTAATAACAAAAACTGATAATACTGATGTTCAAGCGACATGGCAAACAATAAAAGAAGCAATAACCTATAGCAGCAAAAGTCATCTAAAACATGAAACAAAAATAGGACAAAAACTTTGGATGAACGAAGAGATCTTGAAGCTAATGGACCAGAGATGGCAATTTAAAAACAACAAAATAAGACAGACAAAGTTACGGCGCAAAATCAGAGTCGCTAAAGACATCCATCTAACTAATCAATGTGAAGAGATTGAAGCCTTACAGCTTAAGCATGACGCTTTCAACATGCATAGGAAGATATAGAAGGCAGCTGGGTGCAGCAGGAAAAAAATTACGGGACGCTTAATGAACAACCAAGGGCAGCTTATAATTGTGATAGAAGATAAACTAAAAACCTGACAAAAGTACATTACAAAACTATTCAGCGATAAAAGACCTAACACAAGTAATGCAGAATCGGATCTCACTATCACTAAGAAGGAGGTAAGAAAAGCCATTCAGCAAACCAAATACGGGAAAGCAGTAGGCCCAGATAATACTCACTCAAAGGTGTTAAAAGTACTAAGCGAAGAAGGTATAGTCATCATGACATCATTTCTGAACCTTATATATGACAGTGGTACCATGCCACAGGATTGGCTTCACTCCACGTTTGTCACAATTCCAAAGACACATAATGCAAAAGCATGCAGCGATTATAGAACGATCAGCTTAATGAATCATATTTTGAAAGTATTCCTAAAGATCATCCATAACAGAATATATAGACGATGTGAAGATAATATTAACCCAAAGCAAATTGGTTTTAGAAATGCACTAGAGAAGCCTTGTTTAGCGTCCAGGTCCTATTTCAAAGATGTAGAGACGTAAATTGTGATTGTTTGTATGCTTTATTAATTATCAGAAAGCGTTTGATAAGGTTCAACACCCAAAACTTATCAAAATTCTACAAAATATAGGACTAGACAAGAAAAATATTAGAGTGATTAGTAACCTATACTGGAACCAGCTGGCGTCCGTAAAAGTCAACGAACAGGATACCGAGTACATTAACATGCAACGTGGTGTACGCCAGGGGTGCATACTATTGCCAATGCTTTTCAATCTGTACTCTGAGGAAATATTTAAGGAGGCGCTATATAAGGTAAATACTGGCATTTGGTTAAACGGTAAATATATCAATAATATCAGATATGCTGATGATAAGACTGCAAGAACTTATAAACAATGTCGTGGACGCAAGTAAAAACTACGGATTAACCTGAATCCCAAAAAAACAAAGTATATGGTCATCAGCAAAGTGCCAATTCAAAACATCCAGCTCAAAGCAGAAGGTCAGGCAGTACAACGGGTCTCAAAGTATACTTACTTAGGTACCACAATTAACAATCAGTGGGACCATTTGGTAGAAATAAAATGCCGCATTGAAAAAGCCAGGGGAGCTTACATAAAGATGAAAGATGTGTTCCGTAGTCATGACTTAAATATAAAAACAAAAATGAGACTTGTCAGATGTTACGTGTACCCGGTTCTCTTATATGGAATGGAAGCATAGACCATGTCCAAAGATACCTGCAAAAAACTATCAGCCTTCGAAATGTGGATATACTGGAAAATCCTAAGAATTTTGTGGAAGGACCATATCACCAATGCAAGGGTCCTTGAACGTTTCGAAAAAAAAAAACTGGAGGTAGTTAATACTATTATACACATTATGAGGAATTAAGAAAGATATGGATTATTACAACTGATTCTGCAAGGAAAAGTGTTCGGAAAAAGAAGTTCTGGCAGAAAACGTATATCCTGGCTTAAGAACCCAAGACAGTGGTTTGAGAGTACAACTACCAAACTCTCCGCGCTGCTGTGAACAAAGTAAAAATAGCTATATTGATCGCCAACATTCGGTAATCGAATAGGCACCTGAAGAAAAAGATTTTTTTTTTTATAATCTGATCTGTTCCTCAATGTTTCCTTTTCATGTCACACATTTGTGGTTTGTTCAATAACAGTCGGTACGCGGCTTGTCTTGCTACTATCATTACAACTAAGTGCAGTAGTGGTAGTAATGCAATGTTTCCATGTCAGCTGTAAGAGTTTATATACTTTATTTTCTTTATAATGCGAAAGTTGGTTATACACATTTTCAAGTTTTTTATTTTTTTAGTTTTTTGTTGTTTTGTGAAACGGACGATTGCCGTTTTTATTAAGTTTACAAATAGTTTTTCTTTTTTGCACTACTTTTGCAGTGTTCAGGGCATTCTGCATCATGTTAGATACAATTTTTCTAAATTTTTTAGTTACTTAGATAGTGAAAACATTGTTATAGAATAGGGCAAAAACGGTTATGTTATTTGCAGTAAACTATCAAGACGTCACAATAAATTCTGTAGGCACCCGCCAGCAACTTTAACTTGTACAATCTTATTATGGTTGTTACAGTTTGGTTTTTGAGCATAAATTTTACATAGTATTAAACAAAATATTTTTATACACACCGAGTAACGCCACTGTGTCTTGTGTTGTTATTATTTTGGTGCTGTTGTGGTTTTGTGTGTTATTGAGTTTATTTAATTAAAAATTACTTGGCACATCTTGTGTTGACTGTGTAAGTAGTTATATATGCTAATTGTTAACTTCTTATAGCAGCGATATTCTTGATGTGCATTGTTGTAATAAATTAACCTTAAATTATTGTTGCAACATCCACGCCGTTTGCGGCATATTTTTATACTATTTGTACCAGTGGCGTAACATAGAGTTTTAATTTGTGATTTTATATTTTAATTTAATTTTAAAGTTTGTTTTTAATTATCCCGTTGTCTCTACTGTAACCTTTCCGTGGTCTATCCGTGTTTGTTTTAAAGTGAGTCACCTGGTGATAGACCGTACCGGTGTGAAATTTGTCTCCTTGTTTTAAACCTTTTCCTACATATTTTATTTTATTTTATTCACATTTATATTTACATTTACATTTTTTTACTATGACTGGCCTTTGCAAGTGTAACAGTATAGCACAATCTGGAATTACTTGTAGTGGTTGTGGAGTTATTTTCCATAATAGCTGTGCTATTCGCTACAAAAAATGTCATTGTGGTGTTTTATTTGATTTTAAATCGGAGTCTGATCTATGCAAACTATACAAAGAAAATATAGTGTTGTATCAAGTATTGTTAGATGAAGTTCGCTCTAACAATAAACTTTTAACTGAAAAAATTTCTTATTTGGAGGAGAAGATAGCTCTGAAAGATATAGAAATTTTAAACTTAAAATCTGGCCGTCAACTTGAACCTGCTTCTATTAGGCCTGTTATTAATACGGATTCAATTCAATTGCCACCGGCAAAAACAATTTTATCCAGTACTTCTAACACCACTAATAGTTTACAATCAATTAAACCTAGAGTACAGCACAAAACTCCAACGATTTTTGGATGTGGTCCTGACAATGACCAGCTACAAGCCTACGTTCCCCCTTCATATATTCATGTGTCAAAACTTAAGCTTGGAACAAATAAAACTGAAATTGCAAACTATATGAAAGCTAAACTACCATCTGTTTTGATTGATGTTGTTGAGTTGGTAGTGAGATCTGGAAACTACAGCAGCTTTAAAGTATCTATTCCAGCCGATCAAGCTGGTTTAGTTCTTTCTAAAAACTTTTGGCCGGCAAACATTGCCGTCAAGAAATTTATTAACTATGGCCGACCACGAAATTTACCACCAACTCCTGCAGGGGATTTTCGGACGTTAAATCCGCTCAACAGTTTGGACCCGTCCCCAGGAATACCAACGGCCTCTCAATTTACTACCAAAACGTTGGAGGCATAAAAACCAAACTAAAAAAACTTTTGTTAGCTGTAGCTCTGTCAAGTTATGACATTATTGTTTTAACCGAAACTTGGCTATCTGATGACATCGCTGACTCAGAACTAAGACTAACTGGCTATAACCTATTTAGATGTGATCGGTCTAATTTAACTAGCCCTAAAAAAAGCGGGGGTGGCGTATTGATTGCGGTTAGAAGTCATTTAAAGTGTACATTACTACATCCGCCATATCTAAGTGTTGAACATGTGTTTGTAATTGTCAACTTTAAGTTTGTGTCGTACATAATTGGTGCAGTTTATTTACCCCCTCGTTCGGTTATTGATAAATATGCTGACCACTGCTACTCCGTTGAATCTTTTGCTGAGGTTTTTCCTAATAGTAAATTAATTTTACTGGGAGATTACAATTTACCAGATGCAACGTGGCTAAATGATGAATTTGGAACTGGAGTTACTTGCAACGAAAACTATCCTGGACATTTAGTTGCTAATTCATTTGGATTTTTAAGCTGTGTTCAATGTATAACCATACCAAATAGTATGGATGTATTTTTAGATTTGTGTTTTACTAATGATAGTGATAATATTACTGTGATAAATGCTGTAGATGTTTTATTAGATATAAGTCAACATCATAATGCCTATGTGATAGATGTCAAATGTGATACTTCTAGTGATATTTTAAACTGTAACTACGTTTTTAATGATTTTAAATGTGCCAACTTCAGCGCAATCAATGATTTTTTGTTGAACGTTGATTGGTCTGTTCTTTTTAACAACTGTGATATTAATGTATGTGTTGATTTATTTTATTCTGTTTTGTATTATGCAATTGATTGTTATGTACCTAAAAAAGTGTGGCATGACAACAACTTTCCTATTTGGTTTAGCAAGGAATTAATTTCACTTACTAAACTTAAAAAAATAGCACATAAACGATTTAAATCTTCAGAACTTCTTTCTGATTACAATGAATTTGATTCTCTTCGGACTTCATGTAAAAATCTGAACGCACGTCTTTACAAACAGTACATTTTACGCACCGAGAATAACATTCGGTCTAATCCAAAACATTTCTGGAGATTTGTAAATGAAGCTAAGAAAACTAATGCTTTTCCAGCTACAATGTATTATGGTGATCAAACCTGTATTAATGGTGACGTTCTTGTAAACAAATTTGCAGATTTTTTCTCTTCCGTTTATAATTCTCAAACTCATCCAACTCCATTGTTTAAGTTTGATAAAAATGTAATTCATACAAATTTCTCAGTCAGTTTACTAGATATTTTTAATGGAATTACAAGCCTTAAATCTAATCTTAGCACTGGACCTGACGGTATTCCTTCTATGCTCTTAAAGAATTGTATTTATTCAATTTCAAAACCATTACATTTACTTTTTAACGCTTCATTAAATGAAACTAAATTTCCTGATGTATGGAAACAAACTTATATTATGCCATTGCATAAATCTGGTGCTAAAGAAAATATTACAAATTATAGAGGAATTTGCATTCAATCTGCTATCCCAAAATTATTTGATCAAATTATAACTGGTCAAATACGTTGGATGTGCAAAAGTATTTTAGTAGAAGAACAGCATGGGTTTCGTGAGGGTCGATCTACACTTACCAATCTACTTTCTTACGAAAATTACATCTTAAACGCATTTGAATGCAAAACTCAAGTTGACTCTATTTACACTGACTTTTCAAAGGCCTTTGATCGTGTGAGCCACAATATTTTGATTGCTAAGCTTCGTGCTTTGGGTTTTCATAATGCAGTGGTTGCTTGGTTATCTTGCTTTTTGAAAAACCGAACGCAGTGTGTAAAAATCAATAACTTTCTTTCACAACCTATTTTAGTTCCATCAGGTGTTCCTCAGGGATCTCACTGCGGACCTATTTTATTTTTACTTTTTATCAATGATCTTTCTGACTGTATTAGTTCATCATCATTCCTATTATTTGCAGATGATTTAAAAATTTATAGAAGTATTTTATCAATCGATGATTGTAATCTTTTACAACAAGATTTAGACTCTGTTAATGATTGGTGTCTTATTAATAACCTTTTGTTTAATGTAAATAAATGTTTTGCAATCAGTTTTAATAGAACGCTAAGCAAAATTTCGTACGATTATATTATCGATAACAAGGTGCTACAACAAGTGACACAAATTAAAGACTTGGGTGTAATTTTCGATTTTAAACTTACGTTTGTTGAGCATATCAGCTACATGTGTAATCGTGCTATAAAAATGCTGGGGTTTGTATACAGGATGTCTGCTGATCTTTCTCCAAATACTCTTAAATTACTTTACTGTGCCTTGGTGCGTTCTCATTTAGAGTACGTTCCGTCAGTCTGGTGCCCTTTCTATGAAATCCATAGTCAGAATATTGAACGTGTTCAAAACAAATTTTTTCGCCTGTTGTCCTATAGATCTGGTATATTGTCGGTTAATTTTGATCGCAATTACATTTCTTCACTATACAATTTACCGTCACTAAAAGTTCGGCGCAAAAGATCAGATCTCTCATTTTTGCGTGGTCTAGTGATGTCTGAAGTAGACTGTCCTGAGTTACTTGAATCTCTTCCATTCTACATTCCTATTAGTGAACGACGTACTAGGCAGACTTCATTATTTAGAGAATTTACACATTCTACTAATTATGGATTTCACAATCCTATTGGTAGAATTTGTAGATTTGCAAACAGTCTAACAAACAATTTAAATTTTTTTTGTTCTAAATCTTTGTTTAAGATTCAATTGGGACATATTGATTAAATGTTATGTATTTTATATTGTTTTTTATGTCAATCTTTTGCTTTTGTTTTTTATATATGTATTATATTGTTTATATTTATTGTATTTTTATGTAGATGTAAATGGTTTTACTTACCGTAAATAAAGATTATTATTATATAAAATATGTTATTTTTTTGTTCTCTATTGCTGTGGATAGATGTAAAGGTAGTCAAATGTGAAATCTCTACAAAAGTTTACAAAGCACATGTAAGTCGGCAAACGGAGCTAAAGTTTGTTGCTTTTTGGTGAGTAGTTTCAGTTAGAGTGTCCCACTCGCTCATCCAAGTAGTGGAAATTTAGAAATTGGATAACAAACAGTTGGGTGTGTGGGCAGGGCACTTTAACTAGAATTAAAGTATATATATATATATATATATATATATATATACTTCCTATTTGTTAAACGGAGTTTCAGTCGTTTAGTTACGGTTTTTTTTTCAAAAACATATAGTAAGGCATGAGTTTATGGTTTGCAAACGGTAAAAGTAAACGAGACACTTAGTTTATTATTTTCCGGCAAGTAGTTTCAGTTAGAGTCTCTTACCCAAGTATTGGTAATCTAATTTCTTAATAACAAACGTTAGGTGAGCGACAGAGCAGTCATTTAATTGTTCTTGTGAGTAGTTTGAGTTACAATGTTTTCTTCAAGGGCCTATGAAACAATTTTTTGATAACTAACTAATTGGATTACTAAAATTTGGATAGGTGTGTAAAAAACTTTAAGTAAAACTACTTCCTGGCAGCTAATAAACTTATTTTTGATAACAAACAGTTGGGTAGGTAAGTTGCCACTTAGTTTATTAGATGCCGGTGAGCAGTTTCAGTTAAAGTCCCACGCTTTCATCCAAGCATTGGTAATCAAATTTCATGAACGTTAGTTGAGTGATACACAGATTATTGTTGGTGATTCAATTTCTTGATAAAAAACGTCTGGTGGATTGACACTCAGTTTATTAACTCTAAAAAGTTTTAGTTGGAGTGTTCTAACTGTCCATTCAATTGTAGGTAATCTAATAGCTTGATAACAAACAGTTGGGTGGGTAGACGAAGCACTTAGTTTATTAGTTACCGGAGAGTAATTTTACTTGGAGTGTCTTACCCACTCACTTAAATGTTGGTAACCTAATGACTTAATAACAAATTGTTGGGTAAGTAGGTGCGGCACTCAGTAAGCAAAGTCAAACTTTATTAATTGCGTCACATCTTGTCTCTCTCCTTTATTATAAATATCAAACTTTGACGTTTGCAGTCAGTTGAGATTTAAGAGCCAACAAGCAATTATTAGACTAGAGTTAACAGTATGGCAGCTTATAGACTGGATTTTCCGTCTGCTGCCTAGTGCCACCACAGCCTCCAAGCTGCAGCTTTTGCTAAGACTAATTACGGTGACGTCGACCCTCAACCACCATTTGACCTTTAAAGATTACAACTATATTCTGTGCTTGCACATCTCACCAGAATTTTTGGACAGCCACTGGTAGCTGCTATATGCATTTTCACTTTGTACCAACTAAAACAATCTAGTTCTGTGTAAACGGCACTTTGTGTGAGCGTGCAATATGTGCATACTGTGTGTATGGGTATTCTGAATGAATACGTTTGTTGATAACTTTTATATTCGTAGAGCAGCTGCGCCGCTTCTAGGCTTAGACCTGTTAATCCTCCCTTCAGCAGCGCTATGCGGACATGAATTAGTAACAATTAACGCCAAACAATACCTTACCGACTTCAAACGCTACGACATAGAGTTACTATTAAGCAAACCAGTCGGCCGGATTGGAATTTTACCTGCAATTATCAATATGTAGGTTACTTCAATCACACTATTGACCTAAACACTAGATACTAGATTGTAACTTAGAGATTGTTTTTGCCGGTGCACTCAATTGAGACTAAATCTACCTTTTGAACGATGCTGCGTCAGCTCAGTTAAATACAATCAACTTTGGCAATTACTACGTAGAAAAACAGATTGCTTGCAGAGCAACCATTCGCCTGTGAAACGCAATCAAGCTCAAGCCGTTTCACGGCTAATGTTCAAATCCCAACAATGACAATACGCTAATCGGTTGCTCACGTAGACGATGTAAGCAACCACACTGCAGATATTTGCTGAGTCCGCCCTTATCCTCCGCATCTACGCATCCACACACGTATACTTGACATTGTCAAGACCGTCACTCCCGCTGACGGAGACTATGTCAAGCAAAATCCGCCGGAACGGAAGCTCGACCATAGCAATAAATTGTGGCAAACTATTGCATATTTGGTTTTTAAACATCTAAGAAAGAAGAGAAAAAAGTCGGTCAACAACCGCCTACTCGTGTGCGCAAAACTTCTGAGCGGATGCCGCCGCAAAACAGTGTGTCATAAAGAACTCAGCCTAAACCCCGACTATACCCTGATTAGGAAAACTCGTGCCGCAAGTGATTCAAACTTTTCAAAACACCTCATTCTTTTTTTTTCAGTTTTGTTGAACTTATATATTCGTATAAAAATGTAATCCGACTACGGGATAGTATCGGTGCAGAGTTTTTTTAATTTATGCATAAAAAATGTTTGTCTGTTAGGTTTGTAGAATTAGGTATATGTGGTTAAGTTAGGTTAGGTTAGGTTAGGTTTAAAGCACCGACAACCCGGGGTGCTTAAAGTGTTGCAAGCCTGGACACCAGGCTAAAGATTGCACAGACGTCGCCTTTTGTATACATTGCAAAGCCGAGCATAGATCGGATTCGACTTCATGCCCGGTTTTTAGGAGATTACTGGCACAGAGCAGGGAGGAGCTCGACAAAGCGACTCAAGATGCTTAAGCTTTTACAAATCAACTTAAATCGTTGCAAGGTTGCTCACGATATTTTAGAGGACACAACTAGGAAGGAGGAAGTCGATATAGTTTTAGCTTCAGAACAAAATGCGGGCAAAATAAACCAGTCATAGTTACAAGACGAAAGTGGGTCTGCGGCTATCCTAGTTATAGGCAAATTAGTAAAAAAAAACGAAGCGTGGGGATCACCCAAGGTTAGTAGAAAATTAGTATTTAGAAGGTTGCTGGTTTTAGCAAAGAAGCGGAGTCGTTTGCACGGGTCTTCTATTTACACAATCGAACAATATGTTACTTGGTTACAGTAAACAAACATTGCTAATAAACATTAGATGTGTTCTTTAAATATTAAAATGTAATTAAATTAATTAATTAATTTTTACACATAATTCATATAATAAATTAGCGGATATTAGCAGACAGTGGTGTTCTTCTATAACCACAAAAAAAAAAGATTTTGCTTGTTTTATTAAGCTTAACTTAATTTAGAACAACCGTTTATGTAAAAAGAACATATCTAAATCGAGACATTGGTCTCCCCCTACGTCATCAAACAATTTTACTCCGCACCACTACCCGCACCTATATTATTTAGAGGCAAAACCAGGCAACTTTCTATATACGTTTTTCTACCAACCTTGGAGTTTACCAGGGAATGGCATAATATGGATAAAAATCTGTGGCCTATACATATACAGCTGCTACGTGTCACCGAATATTCCATTCACCGAATTCCTAAGCTGGGTCAAAAATCTCAAAAGAAGCATTCGCATGCTAGGTGAACGCAAAGCTATTATAGGCGGAGATATAAATGCTAAGGCCGTCGAATGGGGATCTCGTCTTACTGATAGCAGAGGTGAGTCCATTATTGAAATGGTAGCTAGTCTAGGTTTAAGTATTTGTAATCGTGGTAACACCTCGACATTCACAAGAGGCGACAGTAACAGTGTTATTGATGTCACTTTTGCATCAGACGTTTTTGTAAGTAAAGTGTGCAACTGGAAAGTGCTAGATATCAAAAGCCTGAGCAACCATAGATATATTGTATTTTACATCTGCTACAATCTAGCCGTACAACCAAAATTACCAATCAAACAGGAGTGAGCTGTAAACAGACTATGCCAGAAAAAATTGCTCGATAGTATGAATAAAATGCACTTAATATTAACCAAAAATGATCCCGAAAAAAACTGCAAAATGATAATGGGCAAAATTCAAGAGGCATGCAAGGCTGCAATGCCAAAAAAAAATTTATATGGCAGAAAACAAGTGTATTGGTGGTGCGACGAGATTGAAAAGGCTAGAAGTGAATGTAATAAGGCAACCAGAGAACTAACAAGGGCTAGAAAAAAAGTGATAGCTATAAATATAGTCGAAGCAAAAGAAAACACTAAAATTAAAAAGAAAAAACTAAAAACCGAGATAAACGACAGCAAAAGAAAATCTTGGAAAAAACTCTGCAAGGAGGTGGATCAAGATCCTTGGGGCTTACCATATCGCATTGTCACTAAAAAGATAGGAACAAGATTGCCAGGGCCAGAAGCATACGTACCAGGTGGAACTACAGCCGTAGTTAGGGCATTATTTATGACAATTCCCAACAATAACAATAAGACTCTAAAAATAAATCAAACTAGCCAAACTGACCAGTCGCCTAGGTGCATTGAAATTGATGAGCTTGCTAAAGCTGCAAAAAAGCTTCCAAATAAGAAAGCCGCCGGTCCAGACAGTTTACCAAATGGAATTATTGAAGCTGTAGTAGAATGCTCTCCAAATGACCTTCTATTTCTCTACAATAACTGTTTGGAGAAGGGAGTCTTTCTTTCCAGATGGAAAGTAGCCAGATTGGTGCTACTAAGAAGGCTGATAAAGTGCCAGAAAAACCTTCTTCATATAGGCCAATCTGTCTAATTGACAAGGCTGGAAAGCTATTTGAAAAAATAATAGCGGACAGAGTAAATGCAGAACTAGAAACAATTGACGGACTATCAGATAAACAGTTTGGATTCAGGAAAAAAAGATCCACAGTAGATGCAATAAATGCTGTCCAGGACGTGGCTAAAGTGGCCAAGGAAAAGAGAGCACTGCATTATTGTGGCCTTAGACATTAAAAATGCATTTAATTCTATTAAATGGCAAGTAATCATAAATGCACTAGACAAACTAAGAAGAATTATGGATAAGACGTCTGATAAGCAGCTACCTTAACAATAGAAAGCTAGAGTATAATGACAGCAAGAATGAGACCGTATAAATCGAAGTGACAGATGGGGTGCCACAAGGGTCGGTGCTTAGACCACTTCTATAGAACTTAGCCTACGTGCTAAAACTTAAATTCCAAAGAGGCATTTAGCTAATCGCATTTGCCA
The DNA here is from genome assembly GCA_963932245.1 of Tachinus rufipes. Lineage (NCBI taxonomy): Eukaryota > Metazoa > Arthropoda > Insecta > Coleoptera > Staphylinidae > Tachinus > Tachinus rufipes. Next base: position 107,862,616 of record OZ010743.1, read on the forward strand.
ATGACCTAGCAATAATATCCAGCCATAGCTGCATTGCTAAAGTAATGGAAAATGCAGAGAAGGTTATTATGCAGGTTGGAAGCAAACAGTCTAAGCTTGGCTGCGCACAAAACCGAAGCAGCATGGCTATCAACAAAGAATAGCGGAAAACAGGGCGATGAACGAATAATGGTACAAGGCAATTCTGTGCTTATTGGAAAAAGCCTAAAATATCTCGGCATATACTAGATGCCAACAAATGGCATAGTAGTCAGGTGGCAGCTGCCGTCGATAAAGCATCCAAAACAGCGCTAGCTATATCCCGAATAATGCCTACTACAGGCGGACCAAGCCAGGGGAATAGAATACTCTTGGCCAGTGTAGCAGGATCAAGACTACTCTACGCCGCACCAACGTGGGCGGTAGGAACGGGTGTTCAAAGAAACAGAGACAGACTGAGGAAGGCGATGCGGGTTCCTGCAATCAATATAACTAGAGCATACCGGACAGTTAGCACGGATGCTCTAGAAGTGCTGGCGGCGGTAATTCCAGGAGACCTCTGCGTTGAAGAAAGAGGAAAAGTATTCTATTCCATTAAGCAAGGACTATCAAGATTAGAGGCATCTAAAATCAAAAGGACTAAAACACTAAGAAAATGACAAGAAAGATGATTGCAAACGGACTCCCGTGCAGCTTGGACACGCTGCTTGATTTCATCAATAAGCACATAGATTGAAAGAAAGCATGGCAAATGCACTTACAACCTAACTCAGCTACTTACAAGCTATGGCTGCTTTAGCAAATACTTATTCAGAATAAGGAAAAGGAATAGCAAAAACTGTACTTACTGCTATTCGACCTGCGACAACGCAGAACACACAATTATTTATTGTCCTAAGTGGGAAGACTCAAGAACAATACTAACTGACACTTTTGGCAAAAAAACCAACGGCATCAAATATTGTAAGCTATATGCTAAAGTCAACCACAAACTGGAATGCGGTAAACGAATTTGCAGTGTCGGTTCTAACACGAAAGGACCTGGACGATAAAGAAAGGACCAAACGTTGAACCTAAATCTGGTTTAAACCATTGACCCCAGTGTAATGTGAAGTAATACCAAGAGGTGATTCCGCATTACACTGGTAAAGAGAAGAGGGTTTTTAGTCGGTAGGAACCCGACACTACTGTCAGCCAGAACTGACAGTGTCTTAGTTAAAGATTTTCTTCCTTCAGTAAAAAAAAAAATAGGTTAGGTTAGGTTAGGTATAAATACTACATTAGTTACTCTCCAGTAGTTTGATATATGTAAAAATGTTAAGATAGCTTTAAGAATTTTACATAGTGATTCTTTTAGAGCAGCCAGCTGCTTATGTAATATGATTTAGCTTTCGGTGACTTGAATAGTTTATATGTACCAATTTTTTATTTTACAATGTTTTTATTTTATAACATTTGCCTCCATTTAGTCTTTAAAGTTTTTTTGATTGAAAGCTTTTGCTATTGTAGAGCTTGGAAAGTGTGTTTGCAGTACCTTCTGTAAAGTTTAATCACAATATTTTTTTGATAAGTTTTTGCTTTTTTATGCTGTGAGGATAAGTTTGTTTGTATGAGGTCCAGTCACTATTTTTTTTGGCATGGTTAAAGCATGATTCTTGCTTCTGCTTTGTCAAACTTTTTATTCTACTAAGTAAAAGTGGGTGTGTGGGTGCTTAGGCAGCTTTTTTGAAGATGTTTTTTAGAGTTGAGCAAACATGTCTGTTATTATCTGCAGCTTGTGACTTGTTTATGTTGCTTTAGAACAGCTTTCAATTTGAATAAATAGTATTTTGTTATATACATTCCAGTCAGTTTTTTTGAGTTTCCATATTTTTGCGTAGTTTAACAGAAAAGCTTTATCCGACACATTTTAATTATTTTACTTGTTTTATTGCTTTTTTATTTGCTAATGTTAAGTCAATAACTTTATTTTGCGTCGGGTTTTTGAGAAAAATTTGTTATTCGTAAGAAGAGCTCAATCCAAGATTTTTTTTTTAAATTCTTTTTTCTACTATAGCCACCTAGGGTGTCAATTAGTCTTTTTAACAAAAAAATCAAAATGGCATTAGGTATAGTTCATGTTTTGTTATGAAATAGAAGTTTTGCTAATAATAGCCAACTACTTGGAATGCTTAGTTCTTGTTTTTTTTTGTTAATTTAGAGTTCTTAGACAAAGGCGAGACGCTTCTCTGCAAAAATGAACATTGACTTGCACAACCTTACTTATTGTCATTTTTCTAGTCATCGTTTGGCACATTTCTGGGGGTATTTAAAAAATCGGGGTAATAAAGGGTGGTCCATTTAGTGGTATCTATTTAATTATTTGTTATTTTGACAGTAACAAGTCTTTTCCGTAGGAAATCTTGACAGAATGTCAGTATTATATCTCCACAGAACGATATGAATTGCTTTACGCTTGAATAACGTTTGAAAATATTAGAAACTTACTTCCAAATTTTGAAAAAAAGTTTTGGCTTAAATGATGTTCCCACCGCGAGTGCTGTACGCAAGCTTGTGCAAAAATTTTGTGAGATTGGCATGCTAGTGGTCAACACACACAGTCCTCGCCGTCGTACGGTGCGCATTGACAAAAATGTGGCTGCCGTAGCCAGGAGTGTGCGACTCAGCCCTGAAACATCGACTCATCATTGATCTCAACAACTCAACATTTCACGCACCAGCCTCATGCATATTTTGTACAAAAACCTTGAATTATTTGCTTATAAGGTCCAATTGACTCAGCAATTGAAAGCACACGACCATCCGGTTTGTTATCGCTTCTCAGTTTAGACTTTTGAGCAGCTCGAAATAGACAAAAATTTTGCTCAAAAAAAGCGCATTTTTATCTCGGCGGCTATGTTAACAAGCAATACAGTTGCATCTGGGAATCGAAAACACTACGCGTGATTGTCGAGAAGCCAATGCTTTATCCTTAGAGAGTGACAGTTTGGTGCAGATTTTGAAGCGGTAGCATTATTGGCTAATTTTTCTTTAAAAATGCGGCTGGAAACGCCATTTTGGTCAACAATGAGCGCTACAGAGGTATAATAAACGATTTTTTGAGGCCGGAAATTGAAGACATGGACTTAGACAATTTTTGGCTTTAGCAGGATGGCGCGCCATGCCACACAGCCCATGTCACAATTGATCTTTTGCGCGCTAAGTTTGGTAATCATGTTATTAGCCGTCTCGGCGATGTCAATTGGCCACCTCGAAGCAACGATTTGTCGCCGTTAGACTTTTTTTTTGTGTGGTGCCGTAAAAGACTGATGTTATGTGAACAATCCATTAACAATTCAGGCCCTTAAGGTAAATATTGAGAAAGCCATTTGTAAGATAGAACCAAAAATTGTGACCATGGTTTTGAAAAACTGGGTTAACAGGATGCGCTACTGCAAAGCCAGCTGTAGTAGCCACATGAATAAAATTGTCTTTCATAAATAATGAGAATCTTTGTTCTTTCGAATAAACCAATAATATAACGAAAAAAATTAACTTTTGGTTTTTTTTTTTAAAATTTTAAAAAGAGACTACTAAATGGAGCACCATTTACATGCCCCTTCTTTTACTTATCAATCTTGCCAAGAAAGGAGAATTGGTAAAATTTGCTTTTTTGACATTGAATAAGCAATTGGTGTCGTTCTGTCCTATTGCTTTACAGAATCTACTTTTGCACTTTTGCCGTGCTTAAAAATGGTGTCAAGTACTGTTGTTGCGTTTTAAATTTGTATACTTTTATCTGTGTTTGAGAAAGGTTACCTGTCTCTGCCGCAATGGATTGCTTTGTTGCTAGTGCACCTTTATTTTTTAACTTTTTCCTAGCTGTTCCCAAAAGCTTAGACTTTTTGGTTGTTGTTCGGTAATTGCTTCTTCCAAAATCCTAAAAATAGCTTAGTTTTTACTCGGATTGGAGAGTGTTGCCTACTTGAAGTATTTTGTTTTTATTTTCTGACATTGAGTTTTTTTAAATTTTATGTTTTATTCTTGTTAGAGATAGATAATAGATTTTTTTTAAATGTCTTAGCCTTTGTTATCTAATAACTGGTGGCCAACAAATGATTAAGATTAAATCAACGAGTTTGGCCAAAAAGTCAACAATTTATAGAAGGAAGAAGTGGAAAACGTGTAGTTTTATTGTTGAAGCAAGGCTATCGTTCAATAGTGTTGATCCGCGTGTGCAATATATGTAAACAATGAACTATTATACTTACTTTTAATCGCAGTAATTTTTTTATGGTATATTGTGGTTTATCGGGTAAGTTTAATAGTATATTAAGTATTACGGACAGGAAAACTATATTTGCAGCACGCCAATGTTTACAGCAGACATTGAAGTGCTGCAAATGCTTTTTTCCTCATAGTGTTATAATAAAAAAGTTAAAAAAAGAAAATTAAAAATTTTCATTTTTTTATATTTATAAATTAATTTTTTTTTAGCGACCTCAATAGATTAGAGCACCCTAAAATACGAGCAAAAAAACTATTTTTCAAAGTGGGCAGGCAAAAAAAATACTTTATAGATCAGAAACTAGTATCAAATTTTTACCACAAACGCCATGTCAACAAATACTATTAATAATATTGAGATTGAAATAATAATCGCTCTTAAAACCAAGAAATGTCAAGACTTAAAGTGTATATAGATGTTTCATAGATTACAAGAATAGTCATCACTCAAAGTTAATACATTTTTAAACAAATTAGCATTAACAAAAAACTTTTATTGGAGCCAGAGAACAAATAGAAGAAATTAACAACAACAATCTTGAAACGTAGTTATATAAAGCAGACGGTTCTCATGCTGATTAATTTGTATTCAGAAAAAATCAGCGTTGCTTAACGTTATTTGTTAATAGAAGTATATCTACACCAAAGAAAAATCACTTTTTGCTATTGCAATACCAAGTTGTCTATTACTGTCTGTCTATATAGCTCTATTAATGTTTACGTCAAAAGATTTTAAGTTTTAATACGCTATGTGTAATAAGTATAATCAGATAGGATAATTAAATACATTACTAAAACGTAAACACTGAATTTAATTAAATTAAGTTAATTATAAATACTAATTGGATTCTGTGGTAAGTGACGCCGTGTTTATTTCATAGAAAAATTAAATAAATAAATCTAAACAATATGCATTTTTTGTAACAATAAGGAAATACAAAAAAAATCAGTTTTAATTAAGAAAAGAAAGGAAAGAATGAATATGTTGATATTAAGAAGAATAGGGTTGAAACAATCATTGGATTTTTGGGAATCATAAGGTTATACCTTGTTTTATTTTTTGCAAATTTTTAGGAAACGATCAAGTAGTGGGTCAAGGTATCTTGTTTCTCAGAATGTTATTGGATGGATGAGTTCAAATGGAGGGGATTATTAAATACTTTAAATATTTTTCTTAGATATATATGAACGTTATTCCCATAAACATCGATCAAGTAATATTTTTAAATGAAACATTTTTCTTATCAATCTCTGACTATATAAAAAGATCATAACTGGAACAGCTTCAGTCATCTTTATATCGTCGTATGTGTTGGTTATATTTTTATTAATAATACTAATAATGCGTTGGTTTCAATGTGTAGTGGTTATTTGTGTATTACTTTCACCTTATTTATGTTCTGGTAAGTTTTTAGTTTTAATAATCAATTAGTAATATGAAAATTTATTAAATTAAAATACGTTTAAACAAATATTGTGTTATTATTGAACATATAATTATTTCAATACATCAAGGTTAACTCGTTTTTATTAGATCATCATTACTCGAATCCTGTCTGGTTTGCTAAAATTTTACTTCTGGTCTGAAATAAATCTGCAAAACAGTATAAACTGTTTTTTATTTATATAAAAAATAATATTTTATGGCACCTTTATTGATATCTTACTCATTAATTATTATCAAGAACATAATGACCTATGACCAATGGTTTATTGTTAAGTAGGTTTAAATAAGTTGCTTTTTTATATTTAAAAATTTAGTTGTCAGGCATAAAAATAGAAAACACGTATTTAATGTAAATAGTTATAGAAATATTTAGTGCACTGAAGTTAAAAAGAGATAAAAATTTGTTTACTCTTTTGTAAAAAACAACAATAGCGAAGTAAATGAGCTAGTTTTAATACCAATGGATGTGCTTATAGCTACCAGTTGAAGCAAGACTAAATTTTAAGGCAAAATTCTGCATGTCATGAAAGAAGTTATAATAAATTCTAGGTTAGATATGATGGTTTTATTTTTATTGTATATGTTATGTGAGAATTTGTCATACTTTATAAAATTGCATAATTAACTACAAAATTAGTAAATTAATTAAATTGCTTGTAGAATCTCAATTTTCTTTAGCGATGCTTTAGGGACTTTGTGCTAACTTAATAAAATTTGTACACTAAACTCAACTTGTTTGTAAAATTTATTTTCAAAAGTCAAGTTAAATGCTTTGCGGAAGTTGTTTTACATTAAAGCTTTGTGAGCATAAAGCTTAGGCGACTTAACTGGCGATTATTTATGTAAGCTTTTTAAAGAAAACACTTTTATTGTACTGATAAACTGAACTAACTTTTATTAACAAATTTTTAATGATGAGTGCTGTTTTGAATAAAGAAATTTTTTTGAGTTGCACAACGTAATGCGGCGTCAAACCAGCAAGAAAAACCGTACAAAAGTTTGTTATGATTGGGGAAAAAGCTCCTTGACATGTCTCTTCTTCTGTTACATTAAGGTTTTTGATGCTGGCCGTTAATTGCAAATCTGAAATGGGTCTCAAGTGACTTTGTCAAACTTTACTGAGCAGAGTTTGGGGTTATCCGGAATGTGTTTTTGTTGAACATTTTCTTTTGTTGCTATGAATTTGTGTATAATGTTATCAACTTAGTTTTGATCAGGTGCAGGTGTACTCTCCTGCGTTCCAATATAAGTTATTTTGCTCTGAGTTTGTTTTCAGCTAGGAGATTGTTGGTTGCTATGCCGTATTGAATTTAAAAAAAGTTTTTGAAAACTAACGCATAGTTTTTTGAATGCAGATGGTGACGTTGATTAGTTATTGGTCTGGTTTACAGGTGTTACAGTTGGGTCTTGTCGAATTTGGTTTACTTGTCGTTGTTGAGGACGAATGTTTTGAAGTAACCCCAGTAAAATAGATATTTTTGTTATATTTTGGGACGTGAAAGCACAATGCCATTCTTTGCTCAAGGTTGTGCGTCATTTGTTACCGGTACCTATGAGTAGGTGAGGGTTGGTTATGAATGGATTGTGAGAGGACCTCGTGTCGCTGTGAGTATGGGTTTTGTGCCTAGTGTGGCAAATTGCAAATCGTCTTGAAGTGGTCTTGCAGGTATACGCATTTTTTATTGCTGCTAGGTAGCGGTTGGTGCAATACTATTTTTTTTTAATATTTGGGTTATTGTGCTTCTCAAGATTCGGAAACAAAACTATGGCAAGAAGTGCTATGTTATAGCCTGAGCATTGGTTTGAGAGTGTTTTTTAATGTATCGTGTCCAGATTTGTAAGTACCAAAATAGTTTGCTCAAGTGGATGTAGGGGTTAATTTAGAAATGGTCTGCCAGCGGGTGTTCTGAAAATTTGCGGGAGATTTTTAGGTTTTATAATTTAGTGTAGTTTTGCGGTTTATAGTAGCTAAAAAGATATTTGGTTTATAAGTTACTAGTTTATGGTGCAATTTAGACTAACTTGCGCTGCTAATGTTACCGGCTACGCACTTGGAGTTTGTCTGGTTTATAATATTTGGGTGTTACAAAACCTGGTTGGACATGCAGGTGCAAGTTTCTAATTACATGAATAGTAGCAGTTTAGAGCCAGCGACTTTGAACTGGTGATATTGGCTTCTGTGCAATGATGCAAAAGTTGGGGTGTTTTTGTATTGGAAGTACAATAAAGCTTTTTGCTTGCTCATGGTCTCACTGAAATTACAAGTTTTAGGATATATCTGCTTTAACATTTTGTAGATTGTGTAGCTCTTTTTTTGTGTGTTTTATTTGTTTCTTTTGAAGAGGTTTTTTAGATTTTGTCGACTTTTTTGGCGGTTTTTTCCTTTTTTTGGGTAACATGTTGTTGAAATTATATACTCTGTACAACTGTTGTTTTTGGTCTTGTTTGTGACGACTGGTAGTTCTATGTTTTGTAGGTCTGTTTAAGATGTCGTATGGTAATTTTTTTTTGTGGAACGGGTTCAAAATACCTTATTTCTTTCTACTGTTAACGCAGAAAAGCTAAACCTAGCTTTCGAAAATTGGTGACTTTGCTTACTCAAACTAACCTGCCTTAGGACTTTTCTATTTTATCTTTTATAAAACTTATATATTATAATAACTACTAATTCCGACCTAGTTGTAGTAAAACGTAATATTATATTATAATGGGTTGTTCTGGATCTAATTATTTCGCACAGTTTTAAGTTATTGCAAATCTACATTTTTTTAGAAAAAAACTCTTACGTTGCTACGGTTTTTTTTGAAAAAATTATGGTTTGCTCAAATTGTAGATAAAAAGTAGTAGAATCTAAAAATTTATATGCCCTATTTGAATATATTACAAGAAATAATGCACAGTATTGTAAACATGGGTGATTTTCAATAATATATTATATTTTTTTTCACATATACAGGGTAAAATGTTTACAAAAGTAGTAAGTGAACCAAAATAAACAAAAAAAATCTTAATAAACATGGGTCTGCAAAGTAACAATTTTGGGGATATGGAAGTTTTTTTTTCTAAAAAAAAAACAAGTTTAAAACTTAATCTAACCTAACCTAACTTTTTTTTGAAAGGTGAATGCTTTATGTACATTATTCAAACATAGAATCAGCTCATAGATATTTACGCGTGTTTTGTTGTGTTCTTTTCATCACAGTTCATTTTTTTTAACTTAAATTTGAAAATGTTCCAAAAGAACCGTGCCTGCCACGTGGATCTTTTGTATTCAATCAGTATTTGCATCTTATTCTATTTGTCAGCTTTCTAGTGTATTTTGCTAGTGTTTCTGCTTTCTATAAAAGCCTATATTATTGATTTGTCAAAGGTATTGGCTCTTTTTTTGTATCTGTAAGTGGATTGGCACAACGCCTGCTAAAACTTGCAATGTTTTGGTAGACAGGGTTTTGTGCGTCTGGCAGATCCACAGCAATAAGAATTTTTTTGAGAAATTGTCAAGTAGATTACTGGAAATAGAAGTTTTCTTGTTGGCTGTTTTGGCTCTTTGCAGTATTTTCTTCAGTACTGCTAACTCTTTTTTTATTCTGCTGAGATTATGGTTACATAGTGGCTATATTAGCGTTTTGCTTATATATATGGTTAACTTTTTTTGTAAATAACGTATGTTCTGTTACCTTGTGGTTGATCTTTTTTAGTCTCTTTATTCCATGTAAAATTAATATTCTTGTTTTTTGAGCAGTTAGATGGAATTCCGTTTTTGTAATTTTTTTAGCTACTAAGTTGATTACGTGTTGTGTTTTTGCTACAAGAACCTTTTTGTTTTTTGCTGTTATTACGATAGCAGAATTATTTGCGTACCCAATGATTTTAGTATTTTGAGACATTTTTTTTGTAGTAAGACGTTTTAAAGCAATGGGCAACCTACGGAGCTTTGCGGAGCACCGCAGGACTTTAGGACTACTAGGTAATACTAGGTACCTGGCGATCAAATTGACGAGATGTTTGTCGTTAAAGGTTTAAAGATTTTTTCTCATCTTGCAGCGTTGAACGCATTTTTATGTCAAAAGTTATTAGAAGAATAAATGCCTTCTTGGTTGGAGATTTGAAATACTACTTCCAATGCATTTAAAGTTGAGTGGTCTTAAACTACACTGATTTTTTAAAATGCTTTTATCTTTAAGAGTTTGGTTCATTTCGTTCATAATCATACGTCCAATAATTTTTTCTATGCAGTCAATTATACAAATAGTTCTAAAACTCTATAAATAATTGCTTTTTTATGTAATTTTAATCAAACAAATACAAACTATTACAAATATTAAGCAATACTGTTAGTTAATTAACTATTTTAAGGATTCAGTCTAATTAACAAAAATCAATAAATACTCTTTTTTTTGGGTTTTTTCTGTAGCACTATTTTGGTCATTTTTATCTTATTGGAAACTTGCTATTTTGTAGAATTTATTGAAAACTTTTAGGTAAAAGTAGTTTGATTTTGTCAGTGCACCTGCAGTTCTTATTTCTGCGTATATTAGTTTCAGGCGATTGATAACTTTTTTGAGTTCTACTTTATTGAATTTTGGAACCCGTGTTGTACTGTCATGTTTTCTGGTGTTTAGTAAACTAGATCTTATCGGTAGGAGTTTACTTATTACAAAGCACCTTTTTTTTGTTTTTTGTTTTTTGTTGCTATTTTGTATCCAGAGCCACAGAGGTTGTTGTCTATTTTGTTGATAATGTTTTGTTAGCATCTTTCTTTGACTTGTAAACTTTAAGGTCACATTTAACTTTGTTTGAATCAAAGAGGTTTGCTCTGATCTTAGTGACTGCTCTTTTTGCTTTCTTAGCATTGTTCTTTAGTTTCATTGTTTTACCAATAGATATTTGTGGTTTTTTTACAAGTTTTGCTTATTGCTTTTATATGTTGATCTGGGGTTTAATTGTTAAAGTTTCTGTATTTCTTAGCAAAGTTTAAAAAATTTTTTTTTGCTACACTCCTTTTCCGTTAAATCTTTCTTAATTGCTGAATTGCTCACTCACTCACTTGGTAGTATATTTTTTTATGTTTACTGAAATTTGTCTTTACTCTAACTTCTTAATTTATAATTTTGTTGGTTCTTGGTTGTGAACGTAAGGTCAATGTATGATGTGCCTAAGGGTCTTGAAAATGTTGGGTCAGTGATTTTTTGACTAGTTTATGTTTTGCTGCTTATTCTACGAGAGCCATTTTTTTTACCTTTTTATTCTTTTTCCACAGTTTTTACGCGACATAGGAATTTGTGGATTGTGGAGTTATAAATAGCACACCGCCATAATGAAGATGTTCATTTTTGTCTAAGCGAAACTTTTGTGTTCTCTTCCTTTTTAAGCACTTGCGCGGTTTGGTTGAAAATTTTGATTTCAATTTACAATTAGTTTCTATTATCTAGTTTTTGTATATTTTAGAGTTTGGTTAGCAATGATTGTTGTTTCAGTTCAGTTGTTTCAATTTCATTCTTAAGGACGTTTTTATGGAGGAAATTCAAGGTCTTTTTACTGCGATCAATGTTGATTTGTATTACCTGATTCTCATGCTTGCATTGGGAATCTATTCCTTTTTTGTGTTCCGTTGTTTAATTTCCTTTGTGTTTTTTTGTTTTGTTTTTTTTGATCAGAGTTTTGAATTTACTATCGTTATGTTTGTCCGTTTTACAATCAAGGCCGTATTGATGCTTTGTGCACGTGTGGATGGTATGTCCTTTTGGATTTGGTTGGCTTGTTGCACTCTTTCCCCGCGTGCTTGTGGCATTAATATTTGCTACAATTTTTAATATAGGTAATTTTTGTTATTTATTAGTTTACCATGCTCACTCTAATATTCTATATTTTGAAAAGTCGTCTTGCAATGCTTTTCTTTATCTCAATGGTTGCTTGCTTTGGCTTTTGTTTGGGTTGTTTGTTAAGTTTTTGATTGTTTTTTTTTCTCTTTTTTTTGAGTTTTTGCATACAAACATAATTGATCTTTAACGTATTTTTTTTCCGTTTTATTCTATTCTATTCTATTTCTTTTTTATTTTGCTTGTCCGTGTTTTTATTTTCTTCTATTTGTTTGTCTCTGTTTCTGCTTTTAAGTACAGTTGCCGTGTTGTAAAGTAAGCATTCAATAATTTTTTGGAATGTTGCTGTATCTTTCTTATCCGGTACGTTAGTTGAGATGTGGATTCCATTCTTACTTTCTATGATATTTTACCTTTTTGATTTGATAAAAAAGGTCTTTTTTTGCTCCTTGTATATTTACAATAATAACATTCTTAATGAATTTTTTGGAGATCCGACTTGTTTTAATTTTTGTGGTTTTGCTTACTGCACTTTGTCTTTTATTTTAATTATTTATTTTTTATCTTTTTTTAAAGACTTATTTATGTTTTTGCCATTCTTGTTTACTTATACTATTAAATTAAAGCATAGTTTTCTCTCGTACGTTTGGATGGGTTTTATTTTAGTTACTCTGAATAGTTTTTTTGGCTATTTAAGTGCATTGAGTTTTAAAAAACGTGTATAACTTGCGTTTGTTTTGATTTTTGGTGTTTCTTTGAGTTCAATAATTTTACTTTTTAAAATAGGATTTTTCTAAGTTTTTTAAAGTAGTATTGCTCTTTTTTGTTGTCACTAAGTTTTATTCTCAATTCCCTATTTATTGCTGATGTCATTTGATTTATAGTTTAGGTTGCTTTACCCAGAATCCACCAAACAGCCAGCCTCTACAGACAAAGAAAAAATTTCCTTTGTGATATTTTTTTTAGGTTAATAGCAGCCATAATTTTATTTTCTGACTATTTAAAGCTGTTTTAGTTACTAAGCTCCCGATACTTAATAGCGTTGATAACCAAAAAGTGGGTCAAAGACTGCGTGTGCGATTCACATATCCGTCATCTGAAGACGGGCTTAGTAGAATTTACATCTTTCTCCTCAAAAACTTACTTTAACTTAAACTAACTTAACTTCAACTATTTTTTAATTTTTAAATTGTTAACCAGGCACATGCATTGTTTTCTGCTCGTTTCATTTTTTTTTAGGTATTAAACAAAACATTTGTGTTTTTGTGTGACTCATAGCGTTACCCTGCTGATTAGGTGATAACTCCATGGAAAACTCCACTCTTCTCTTTTCAATTTTTTATAGTTTCCTGTCCGACACTGGTTTTGTTTTCTTTGTCGGTTGTAGGCAAAGTTGCATGATTCTAGTAGAGGTTGTCTTGTAAGCACTTTCAATTCTTAGCGCTGTCTTTCTCTGGAATGTTTCTAACAATTGCCTGTGGTTTATTGCTTTGTTGGAGATGGTTCTACATGTTCATATTCTTCCTAATACCGATCCTTGCAATCACCTGTTTTAGCGTTTCTTTTGGCTATAACAATGGCTTCTGTTTGTCGGTGTTCTAGCGTTAGACCCATATTTGCTATCCATTTGTTTATTTTCTAGATAACCCATTCCGCCACCTTATTTATAGCCTCTCTGCTTTTACCGCAGATTACAACCCAAAGGTTGTCGGCTAAACTAATTAGGGTTCCTCGCCCTAGTCCATTCGCAGCACGTCGTACAGTTTGAGAACTGAGCCTTGTGAAGTTTCAAGTCATTTTTATCTTTTTTGTTTGCTTATTGTTACTACCCGGTCCTCCAGATAAAAATAAATAATATTTGTTTTATGCTGTATTAAGCACTTCCACAAGACGGAGTTAAAGGCGCTTTTTACGTCTAGCGTAAATAAAGTTTTTTTTGTTCTTTTTAGCTACTTTGACTAGCTTTTTAACTTGTTTTAGGGCATTTATAGTGAAACTCTGTTTGCGGAATCCATATTGACTGTCCGAAAGTCCGTTTTTGGCTATTATTCTTAACTTGTAGACTCTAGTTAATAATATGCTTAAACAGTTTTCCTATAATATCGAGGAAGCAGAGAGGTCTGTATAAAAGTTTTTTGTCATTCTTATGAGGTTTTTTAAAAGATTTTATAAATTTCGGAAAGATATTGTTTGAGCCGGCGGTTTTCCATAGTCTGATTCTTTTGCCATCTGTTTTTATTTTTTTAGCAGATAGAAATGTTTTTAGTATTTGTGAGACTGTACTGCCAATTGGATTTCTTATTGCTAGAAAATTTGTTGTTTAGTTTGATCACCGGGTTTTGGACAACCAATTTGCTTGTAATCAACTTACAGCCTGTATCCTAGATATCTTGGTCTACTTTTTACAAAGTTTTGACCAACAATTTTTTTTTTTTTAAGTTTTAACTTTTTTTTTTTAAATTTATATATTGCGTCAAACTTGGTTGTGGTAATTAACCTATCCTAACTTAATCTAAGGAAAACGCTAATGTTTGCAGAACACTTTCTTCAACGTGCCTGGCAGTTTGAACTTGCACCTACCAAAATACCTCAAATATTTTTACTACTAGACGGGATACCTTATTAAAAGTTTTAGCATTGTCTAGCAGCTGGGGCCTGGACAGCAATCTCTTTTGTCTTGTTTTATTTTTTTTATTACGTTGCCAAAAAATTTATGCAGACAGTTCTAATTTGCACTACTTGTTAACATGATGTCCATTATAGAGTTTGCATCAATTTTTTGACTCAGCTTAGAGTCGACAATTTTTCTTTTGCTCATTCATCGATCGCATACAAACATAGTACGTTTGAGCAAATCTACTTTGTTGCAGAACACACACTTAGTCTTAGTTTTGCTAATCCGTTTAGTGTATGTGTCAAAACAGCCATGGCCAAAAAGAAACTGCGTTAGAAAATAGTCAGTTCTCTTATGTTTGCAGTCTACCCACTTTTTGAAGTTCTTAATAAGTTTTCTAATCCATTTTCTATTTCCGCTATCTTTTCACGCCATGTCTCATTTTTAAATGGAACCAACGTTTTTTTTACTTCCGCTCTTGTAATTATTAAACAGGTGTGCTCTTTCCTTTACAAAAATATCAATTGGCAATGTGCCGGCTATTACGCACACCGTTTGTGCACTGACAGTGCAATAGGCGCTGATTACTCTCAGTAATATTTTCCACTGTGAGCTTATTATTCTTGCTCTATAATTGGCTCAAACCAAGAGCTCCTTACCAAATAGGGGCATCATAGCACAGAATTGATCTAACTATTGAGTGATAGACAACTATTCTCCTGCTCGAAACATCTGATATGTTGGGGAAAATCTTGGTCATATTGACAATTCTTTCTTCTGCCTTTTTTGTCATATTTTATTAATGTGTACTAAAAATGCTCTGATTGTCAAAGTCGTTGCCTAGATATTTGGCTATTTTACTTGGCTTGAAATGGCCAATCTCAAACGTAATATCTTTTTTGGAACTAGGCCAAAAGCAAATAATTGCTTCAGTCTTTTCCGGAGCTATCTCTAGTCCATTCGTATAATTGACTTAGGGCTGCATTGGTTTTCTTGATAAGATTTGCAATATTATTTGCTATTCTCACTAGCGTTAAGTTGTCAGCCTAAGCTATTGTGAAGCACCCACTTGGTAGATCAAGATTCAGGATCGGGTTGTACAACACATTCTACAGCGTGGGTTCTAGTACAGAGCTTTGAGGAACTTATTGTGTTAACTGTTTTTCAACATTCTTTAGGCTAATGCTTTTGTTTTAAAATGCCGGTACATCTTAAATTATTGCAAGTAATGCTCTACTTGGCGGTATTGAAAGCATTTTTGACATCAATTTGGATCAGAGCCGTCACCTTACTTTGCCTGTTTTCTGTGAAGTATTTTTTCTCCCAAGCGAAATTAATTGTAGATCAACATTTTTGGAAACCATACTGTACATTTACAGTTTTATTATTTTTGTCCAGCCTAGCTTAATCTAACCTAACCTAACCTAGCTGGAAAATAATAGGAGCGTTTCAAATTTTATTTTATTATGTATGCGCGGGGAGCTTTTGGATTTAATAGCTACCCCACTGCAACAAGACCTTTTTTAAAACTTTAAAAAATCTTATTTTTGAGATGTAGACAATATTGCCAATGACGTATTATAAAATCAGTTGAAAGTGTTAGCACATTGACTGTATAAAAATGGCAACTCTACTAGAGCCTTGTACTAGGAAAAAACAGCGTTCTATTATTTGTTATGTGTATAGTAAATCAAAAAACTTTATTAATATGAGTGGAAGTAAGTTTGAGTGCGCTACCATAAAACTGAAACCAATAGAGTAAATAAAGAATAAGCTATATGATTGTTTTTTAGAATGCAAAGTAATTTTGGAAAATTACTTTTACTGTTACTAGTGTTAAATAATCAAAACTTAAGCCTGCTATTAGAACCAAAAAGCAACAATATTTGTTAACCGATTATAGGAATCTTTGTTGCCTGGTGTTGTCTTTTTTCTGTGTAGACCTTAACTATTCAACTAAAAAAATTAAACAAATAACACTAAATCCACACAATCTTTGAGTTTGTTTTTTATTTGACTAGTAATTTTGAAAACAATGAATTATTAATTGCAAGTTTGTCAACAAAGTTTTATTGTAGATTTAATGTTGGACAAAATTATAAATTTCAAAAAACAATATTTTTGATTTAATAACTAAACTTTTTTTTTTCTAGCTCAATCAAAATGCAGTTCGGCAAAGTGTATTGATATATATCAATGTAATCCAGTTTTGGATATGATAAAAAATGCTCCAAAACCATTACCTTCAGCAACCGTTAAACAACTTCAATCATATCAATGCGGTAGTGATGGAAAAACAGTAAAAGTTTGTTGTCCAAACCAAATTACAACAGAAATGCGACAAAACTTAATAGATATAACTGAACATAAAAACTATAATCTACTTCCTAACTCAGATTGCGGAGTAGTTAATGTAGACGATAGAATAGTAGGAGGAGAAATCGCAGAACTTTATGAATTTCCTTTTATGGCATTACTTTTTTATTTAAAAGGTATGTATAAATTTAAATATTATAACAATTAAGATTTATATTTATGTTTTAGCAAATGGAAGAATAGAACATAAGTGTGCAGGTAGTATTATAAGCGATCGATATATTTTAACAGCTGCACATTGTGTAACAAATTTGGGAACTTTAAAATTGTAAGTAATTTCAACTACAAAATGCAATAATTCAATAAATTTTTTGTCAGTATGAGGGTTGCAACTTGGCTAAAAATTCACAAAATTTTAAACAAATGACAAAGTTGAAACTAACAATGAAAGTTAGTTTAGATTTTTTTTCAGTTTTGGTATAATTGAGAACTTTTTGGAAAAAGATTAATAGCTCGGTTCACCTACAAACAGCATTACGTGACGTAAATACTACATTATCTATCTACATTTAATTTTTTGTTAATTTTTAATTTGTATATACAGTTATAACGTTTGAACTTTATTTTTAGAGTTAAAGTACGCTTAGGTGAATATAATATAACCAGTAATAATGACTGTGAAGAATTTGACGGTTATAAAAGATGCCTTGAACCATTTCAAGAATATGAAATAGAAGAACACATACCACATCCTGACTACAGTACCAAATTGTTTGCAAACGATATTGCAATATTGAGACTTAAAACCAAAATCGTATATAAAGGTATTTATTATTATAATTTAAATTCGTAATAATTTATAGTAATTACAACATTTTATTTTAGATCATATTAAACCAATATGTTTACCTACCTCTAAAGCCTTAGCAGACGCAGACATTAAACGCATGACTGTTACTGGTTGGGGAGTTACCGAAAAAGGTAAATTATTTAATTTAAATTTAAAAAACAATACAAAATAAATTTTAATATATATTTTTTTAGGTGTAGGCAGTAATGTATTATTAAAAGTTAATTTACAAGTAGTTGAACAAAATAGTTGCAGCAGTAGTTATCATCTGTATTCAATAACAGATCGACAATTTTGTGCAGGAGGAACTCTTTTAAAAGATTCTTGTAATGGTGATAGTGGCGGTCCATTACAAGCTGTAAGACCAATTAAGAATAATATAAAATATGTTCAGTATGGAATAGTTTCAATTGGACCTACAGCTTGTGGAAAAGGTGGTACACCAGGATTGTATACAAGAATTACTAGTTATTTAAATTGGATCTTAAATAATATGAAACCATAATGTTACTACAATTGGTTATAATATGTATACATATCATTTATATTATTTTATACTAAATTAAAGTTTGAATAAAAATATTAAAACTTTATAAAGTAAAATAAAAAAAATACTTTTTTAAAAACCTATTTTGAGGGGTTCATGATTGCACTTTATTTAATTCTGCCTTGTATAATATTGTAAAAAAAGTACCAGTAAGTCAGTGTTGCATCCTGATATTCCAATTAGTCTTTGATTACCTTTGAAGGAAAGTATGTTAACAGTCAACGTTGTAAAGTGAGTGAACAATGTTCTTTTGTTCTTTGTAATGAGTCATGAACTGGTTTTTACATTATTGTGGCTCACAAGCAAAATGATCGAGAGATTGTAGCTATTGAATTTTCTCCGGAAAGAAAGTTAGTAGTAGCCATATGATTTGTATTGGTAACATCTCAGTACAATGATGCTTGGAACGTGTGTGCCAAGCGTCCAGAACATGATAGGTGCCTGGATCTAGTAGAGCCAGGAACGGGTGTGATGCTCCCGGTGCAGACGTCCGTATAGCGAAGTAATTTATGGAGTTGACCGGAGGCGTAGCAAGGGTTGTCGTTGTGGAGTAATTTTTAGAGTATATGCAGATTACAGCAAGGTTTATCTCAGACGGTAGAAAATTCCGGTCGGTTGATGTGTCGTTGGTCTAGTTTTGAACCAGAATAAATCAATTGTGATTTGAATTACCTTTATAGGCAATTAAGCTTTGCCCATGTCACATGGCGCCATCTGGCGGTTATCTTGAGGACTTCATTTAGAAGTGGTACTTGTTGCAAGTTGGTTTGCATATAAGGCAAGTCTTTGACCCAAAAAGCAGTTGCCTTTTGCGCCCGTAATCAGGATTTTGAAGTCAATTTTTGTAACCTTGTGCCCCGGTTAGTAGTTGTGGGGTACGTTGGTTTTTCAGAAATAGCGCCGGTCACGGTAGATTGTCTTCCAATGTTTTTCTTGTTTGAAAAAGCAGTCTAAATCATGTGGTTTGAGTTGGTCCGTTTGTTGTTGTGATATACGGCCAACAACAATAGTTAGCTTATCTTAGGCCCGCCAGAGGTGTTATTCGGTTAATGTCCAGATGCTTTTTTTTAGTTCGGCGTTCTACCGGGTTTTGCCTAAAGGTGGTAGAAAGCCGTAGCATAGTAAGCACATTTTCAACGCAAAAATAGTACTTACCGTTTTGTTTTGTCTCAGGTTGTTTGCCATATTGAACAAGTAAAAAACTAGTCCAATCGATTCCAATGCAATACAATTTGCCGTTCTGGCTCATTAATTTAGCAAGCATGACTACTTTGGATAAAGTTTCTGTCTGGAAAAGGTTTATCTGTTCTTCTGCTCAAAGTTGTTGTCGGCTTTACCGGCCGTACATTGTATGGATTGTTTCCCGCTCAGTAAAGTGAGAATTTTTGAGTAGCATCAACAAATTCACGTTGATTGATTGCTCTAAGGATGTTCTACTGTATAGTTAAACTTCTCTACAACCATGGACTACCTGCACTTGGGGTCCGTGGATACATTTAACCACACAAGTACCTTGTTGTCTGCCTTCGTATAACTCTTGTCTTTGAGATACGAGTGATACTTTTTGACGGCCATGCATTCTAACTCATTTGAGTGAAAACAAGTTTGTTGGGTTAACAGCTTTGTGCTATTGTTTAAATTAATGTGTTTCTTGGGCTCATCTTTTTAATACAGTACCAAGCCAACACCTACGTAACCCGCATTGGTTGGTAAAACAGAGCGTAAGCTAAGTTGTGGCTGTGCTAATTTAAAGAGTTGTTTGAGCTAGTCAAATGCAGCTGAGCTGTCAGTAGTATACTAAAAGATTTGGTTTGGGTTTTGCATAGTTATTAACGGTTCTGCTATCTTAGCAAAGTTGGGTACATACTTCTTAAATCATGCGCGTTTTTTAACATAATAGGTATTACCTTAAATTGGACGGAAAAGGTAGAGATATGCTTGTACGCTTCTTACATAGGTATTTGCTAATATCTTGTAGTTAAGCCTATCAAGACTTTTTAGGTTTTTTTTTCTGACTTTAGAGAGTAAAGTTACCTTGTGTTTTTGTGGCTTTATTGAACCTCTTATAATCAATACAGAACCGGGATAACCCGTTCTTTTTCTTGATTATTACTACAGGTGCGCAATATTTGCTCAAGTTGCGCTATATTATGTCTAATGCTACTAACTCTATAATCTGTTGTCAAACTAGAGCCTTCTTATGAGCGTTATACAAATAAAGTGTGGCTTTGATCAATTGTGGGCCAGTTTAATTTTGTGGATGCAGGTTGGGGTCTTTACTGAAGACTACCGGAAACACTTAGATGATGTTTTTAAAGCGTTAGTGATGGTAGCGGTAGCAATCTCATTTTAGTGTCTTTAGCCAGATTTGTTTTCAGTAAACAATGAAGTGAAGGTGGTTGCCAAAGTTTAGGAACTCTTGTGCATAATTTATACTGGCATTATTGGTGTTTAATTGAAGGTTTCCAAAAACCAATTCCTAACCCTGGTTGGTGGCAATTTGAAATTTAGCGTTGCTAGAGCTTGTGCCGTTAGTGCTTAACGTTGTGTTGGGAGGTTTAGCCGCGTAAAATTACGGCTAGCTAGATGGATAAGCGGTTAGCGTTTTTGATTACCGCGACCGTCACGATCTTTAGTGGCAAGCGTTGGTAGGCATTAGATCAGCTTTGTTTTTAGGTTGATTGGCGGATTAGTTCTAGAGTGACCCGGCCATTGTTTTTTAAAGTTTTGGTTTGTACGGACTGGTTGCTGTTTTGAACAAAGATTTTTTTAGATTTTTGGCGTTTGATGGCAATATCAAATTACCAGACGTTGGATTCGCGTTGGTTAGCTTGTTGGCCATTGTTATCTGGTAGTGGTCTGGATAGGTTTAATGATAATAAAATTGCTTGTAAGCAGAAGTATGCTTTGATCGTCTGTTTGGCTTTATGGGCATTGGTCATCAAGCTTTTGGCCATGTAGACTAGTTTTTAGTTTAGTTTTGCATTTTCTGTATATCGTTTGTGGTTCTTGCTTGAATTAATCTTTAAAGTTTTTGGCTTTGTACAAAAGGTTTTGTAGATTTGTCTTATAGTAGGTCGATTTTCGATTGATGACGGTAAAAATAGTCTTTTAATCTTTGTAGGAATTGTTTGAGGTTTTTGTGCGTTTGTCTGGGTGTGCCGTCAAGGTTTGTGGTGTAGGGTACTGAAACCTGGCGGTCTAATTTTCTGTGATGTTCGGTTTGTAATTTAACCGGCGCAAGTAGTGGTTGGTCGTGTTGTAGTGGCTTGACTAGAGGTGGTTCTACCTATGCGGGCGGTTGTTGCCAATAAGGCTTCAGAGTTGTTGACATTTGAGACTAGTGTGCAAGCAACG
This sequence comes from Tachinus rufipes, assembly GCA_963932245.1. Classification (NCBI taxonomy): domain Eukaryota; kingdom Metazoa; phylum Arthropoda; class Insecta; order Coleoptera; family Staphylinidae; genus Tachinus; species Tachinus rufipes. The sequence goes on from OZ010743.1 coordinate 107,883,811, forward strand.
GCTGCTTTTTTGGCTAACGTGCTGTGTGGCCATCAGTTTGAAGTGGCGGTTAAGACGTAAGAAATTATGTTTTCTACACGGTTTGGTGTACAATTGTCAAATAGTTTTTGAGGTAATATTTTCTAAAATTGTAAGAGCTATTTGTCTACTCTATCACTAGATAGGTTAGCTGCGTTATCTGTTTCTTATAACATTTTATGTCGGTAGAGATACTGTGGTAGGACTCTGCTCGTGCTCTATTTGTCAGCGGCTTTGGTTCTGAATGTAGTACAGGAGCAAACATCTCTACTGACGGAAAGCTAAAAAAGATTTTCAACAACTTGGTTGCCTTAACCGCTCAGATGGTACATTCACAGCCAACCCTACTTCCATCAGAGGATGACTGAGATGCTACACAAAACTTTGTAAAAGATACGCGTATAACCTGGGCAATCAAAATTTTTTCATCATTCAAAGCACCAAGATTGAAAGATTTTTTTCCTTTTTTTTTGCAGTCGAGCAAAGATATCATTCTAGTCTACTTGGTAAAAATCTATAAGGAATTCCGTTACATCTCTATAGCACCATATGGTGGCAGTAACACACTGCTTTTGTGTTACCGGTGCGACTTACTCGTAACCACGCAAATCTTAGCAAACCGGTCAACCAATAGCTAGCAAGCAAGCCAACAGTATAGAACTTTCCGATTTTACATTTTCTTACGCACAACTTCAAGTCAAGTCTTAGCAGCAACTATAAGTATGGAACAAGTTAGGGACTAGCAACCAAAACTGTTTTTCTAGTCACTGCCAACTTTAAACCTGGTAGAACCCCAAAGTGGCAACCATAGTAAAGACGTTTTTGGCTGAACTTTTGTCTCCAACATCTCTTTTGGTAATAGATTTGCAACGTCTAACCTAGAGCAGCACTAACATTCTGCACAAGAGTTTGCTTTTATATGCATTGTACATTCCGCTAAAGATAACTTTTTGTGCGGCTACTGTGGGTAGCTGTACGCTTCCTTACGATGTGCAACCCAGACATCACTAGGTTCTTTTTGAGAACCGCACTCGTGTGTAATGATAGCGCTCTTTGTGAGCATGTACGTTGGAACAGCACTCTGAGTAAGCGCGTGTGTGAAATTAACGTTAATTTGTTTATAAAATGACATCATTACAAACACCATCTTGAATTTGCACCAGCAGCTTCTCTTTTGCGGAGAGACTAAAATGACAATTAGCGCATGTCTAAAAAACAATGTATTTGAGTCTTCTTACTCATCCAAATAGAATAAAGATACAACTAAACACCGAGAAGGTTACCCCACCAGACAGGTTAATCAAACATTATAGATGTTTTGCTGCGTGATTAAACTGCAGTTTTTTATTTTAAATCGTACCTGAAAGATATCAAGAAGTCCAATCTGCCCTTATCCGACAGCCAACCGATCAAATCAAATACCTAAATAGCAACACAACTACAACTTTTGTGAAAACATTAAGATGGTATAATTACTTGGCTGATAACTTAACCAAAAAAAAGGATTATCTCATCAAAGAAGGAACGTACTTTCACCCCATATTTTACAATCCGTCGGAATGCATACCATCTTGCCCTCTCAACAAACCAAAGCGGTTAATACTCAGCTTGCCAAAAACCAAGTCAATATTTGCCAGCAACTAACAAACTACTAAGAATTGTGCCGTTATCTGGCAGAGCACTTAAAGACCACCATGCCTGACTATGACCTCAACGGTATTGCTGTTGTAAACACTTACGAGTCAACAACCCTGTTCACCAGAGCTTGAGTGTAGACCGAAGCAGTCTTGCATGTACCAACCAACTACAGCCCTTAAACGTACAACCTGCAACTTCTTAGAAGTTTTTCTTGAAAGAAAACTTGCCAGCATCTCTTTACCTACATTAAAAACACTATGTGCGTGAATAGATTGACTGTACAACTGCATATTTAAAGTAAACTCTACGCAACAATTGGCTACTAAAAAACTTCAGACATCTGAAACGTTTTACATTTGGTTTAGCTTCTATTGCCATCTCAACAAAATTTAGACTATAAAACATTACTTGCTACCAGCACACCAACACCAACGGCTGCCCCAGCAAAAATTGCAAAAAAGTCTTAGGCGCTAGCTTGGACCCTTCAGTGCAGGCAAGTATAAGTAATCTTAGCTTCTCTGACCAAAACAGCTTAAGTCCCCTACTAACCAAAAGCAAAAATGAGACTGTCTATGGCGTAATTTCCCAAATGCAACAAAATTAGTGAATAATAAAGCTACACCGTCTTCAGCTGTTTTGTTCATACAGTAGAAGACCCACGTCAAAAAAGCATTTTGGTCAGAAAAAAACGCAGGAGCTGAGACTGGCGTCGCAGAAACCGTTTTTATTGCTACAATCCTGCAACCGAGATCTAAAGAAACACCACTAATAGAAAGAGAGGCAGGAAATCCATCATTTAAGCCCAGAGTCTGACAATTCCAAACCAGCCAGTTAAGTAAATGATTCATAAATATTGAACTGTTCCCGTTTCTAACAATAGTGATTAACAAACCAGATTTCTATTGCATATTTCTTGCTATAACATCTTCCAGTATAAACGTCGCGCACCAAATCTAAATCTTTAAAGTAGGTGAACTGTAACAAGACATTTTTTTGAATATAGTGAGACAATTACCCGTGGGATCTAGTGGCATGCTAGTGGCCAACACGCACAGTCCTCGTTGTTGTACGGTGCGCACTAATGAGAATGTGACTGCCGTAGCCGAGTGTGCGACTTAGTCCTGAAACATCGACTCGCCATCGATCTCAACAACTCAACATTTCACGCACCAGCCGGATGCGAATTTTGCACAAAAACCTTGCATTATTTGCTTATAAGCTTCAATTGACTCAGCAATTGAAAGCACACAACAATCCGGTTTGTTATTGCTTCTTAGTTTGGGCTCGAAATAGAAACGATGTTGCTCGAAAAATCATCTTTTCTGACGAAGCGCATTTTCATCTCGGCGGCTATGTTAACACGCAAAACTGTTGCATCTGAAAATTGGAAAACCAACACGAGGTTGTCGAGAAGCCAATGCATCCTCAGAGAGTGACAGTTTGGTGCAAATTTTGGAGGGGTGGGATCATTGGCCATTTTTATTTGAAAATGCTGCTGGAAACGCCATTTTGATCAACGGTAAGCGCTACAGAGTCATAATAACGATTATTTGTGGCCGCAAATTGAAGACATAGATTTGGACAATCTTTGGTTTTAGCAGGATAGCGCGCCATGCCACACAGCCCACAATCGATCTTTTGCGCGCTAAGTTTGGTAATCATGTTATCAGCCGCCTCGGCAATGTCAGTTGGCCACCGATTTTATGCAAACAATCCATTAACAATTCAGGTTTTTAAGGCAAATATTGAGCAAGCCATTCGTGAGATAAAGCCATAAACCGTCACCAAGGTTTTGGAAAACTGGGTTAACATGATGCGCTACTGCAAAGCCAGCCGAGGTAGCCACATGAATAAAATCGTGTTTCATAAATAATGGGAATGTTTGCTCTTTCAAATAAACTAATAATATACCAAAAAAAAAAAATTAATTTTTGTTTATTTATTTAAATTTTTAAAAAGGGACCACTAAATGGACTACTCTTTATATATAATAATGATCTTTTGTTAATAACTTTTTTAGTTTTGAGTTGCAATAGTTTATTTTTGTAGTATAATACTGTGCAATATTAAAAACATTACACTTTATTTGCACTGACGTTGCGGCTCAGCTTTGATGTAAGGCAGTCTTTACAGTTTTAATTTTAACACAACAATGTTTGTTATTAATGTATAATTAGGTAATATGTAATAATTAAATATATGAGTAATATAAACAACATTGAATTTATTTAAATTCAATTAATTAAGAATACTAATTGGATTTTGTGGTGACATCGTGTTCACTTCTTAGAAATGAAGATGATACGACTACTTTAAATAAATAAAATTACTAAATAATATGTTGTGTTTTTCATATAAAGAAAATTATTGATTTACATAATTCACAAAAAAAACAAACCTAGAACAAACGCAGTTGTAACGACTTCTCTTCTCGTGATTGAAATGCTTGTTTCGAGTAGATAGATCCAACTTTCAAGGTCCTCCCTCTCGTACCTCCTGATCCGAGTTCAAATTACCTTGTTTCTTTTCATAAGAGAGGAATAACTTCTAGTAGTGACATGTCACTGTTACTTGATATGCTATAAAGATAAATTAGTTTTTTTTTTGGTATTTTTTTATTGTCAAAACTTATTGCTAGTTCTTCGCTAAGCAATAATAATAATTTATCTTATTGTTGAGTCAGATAAAGGTTAGTTGTAAATTATTGCTTTCTAATTATAGAAATGATAGTTGTAAATAATAATTATTTTTTTTTTAACTGGTAGGGTATATTGAATAATATATTTTACAAACGAGTATATAAATGGTATTTCCATAAACAAGCTTCTGTAATATATAAGATCATAACTGGCATCGTCTCAATATTGTCTTATCTGCCGTTTTAAAGTTATAATAATAACAATAATGCGCTGGTTCCAATGTACAATTGTTGTGTGTGTATTGTTTACACTCTACTTATGCTCTGGTAAGTTTTCTGATTAAACAATTAATTAAAAATAATAGAATTTTATTATGTTTAAACAAATAATTGTAAGTAAATAATTTTTAGTAGATCATTAATAGAATATTGTATTGTATCGGAAAATTTTACTTTTAGTTCAGTTTGTTTGTCGTTTGCTTTGAAACTTTAATTGAGTAATTATATTTTAACGTTAAGATAATTTTAAAACACTGTCAAAATTAATAATAGTAATTAGCATAAATAGATTAATTATTATAAAAAAAATTAAAAACAATACTAAATTAATTTTTATTCTAGCTCAGGTAAAATGCAGTTCTGAGGAGTGTATTAGCATACATCAATGTAAGCCAATTTTGGATATAATAAGAAATGCTTCAAAACCAATCTCTTCAACAATTCGTGAGCAACTTCAATCGTACCGATGCGGTGAACTGGATAAGACAGTGAAAGTTTGTTGCCCAAACCAAATTGAAGCAGCTACTTAGTATTAATTTTAATATGTTATCTATGCTAGCTGTGTTACTAAGCCCATATTGTAGCTTTCATATAAATATGTAGAGAAAAAAATATGCACTTGCATACAGATCTACTAGTAAATATAAAATTTTGTTAACATTATGTCAAAAAAGTGTATAATCTTTTGTATTGTACTTGTGCACTTTCAAATTTTAATTTTAGTGTAGCATGGTTATATAAAATAAATAACTGTATTTTGAATTTTTATTATTATTATACAATGTAGTTTTAGTAAGAATAATAATCTAAAAAAAAAGGTAAGCATAATTCACTTTTAATAAGAGGGTATTGACAAATATTAGTACAAACAATACTGGCATTGTCTAAACAATCAATATAATTTTAAAATGCTAATTTCTTAGATTTAACAAAAATACAAAGTCAAAGTTTCTCCAAAGAAACGATTTTTCTTTGTTTTCCAAACTCCGATGATTGACACTTGAAATGCTTAGACAGGTATTCCACTTTAAACTACTTAATTATAAACATGCATGAGTTTTTCCTCACCCGCACAAGAGTTTGTTAACAAAAAATTAAGAATTTCTTTTTTTTGCAAGTCTATTTATTCAAGAAAGAGAAAGTGATATTCAATCTTTTGATAACCATCACTTGAGCGGGTGGGTGGGTCACTCCAGATTATGATTATTAGAGAAAAGTTTAAACCACCCACACAAAAGTTTGTTAACAAAATATTGTCAAAAATTTCTTTTTGCAAACCATAGAAGTTTTTTTGTTCAAGAAGGAAGAAGTTGTACCCAATCTCTTAATGACCAGTATTTGGGTGAGTTGCTTCAAATTATGATCATCATCAAGTAGTTTGATCCATCTACCCGTTCAAAAGTTTGTTAACAAAAAATTAAAAGTATCTTTTTTTTGCAAGCGTTAGAAGTTTTATTATCCACAAAAAAGAAAATTATATTTAATTTTTTGTTGACCAACATTTAGGCAAGTGAGTGAATCATTCTAGATTATGGTTACCAGCAAAATAGTTTGAACAGAACTGCCCAACCATCTATTCAAATGTTTGTTAACAAAAATTAAAAAAAAATTATCTTTGTAAGGGTTAGAAGTCTCATTATCACAAAAAATAAATGAAGTAATATTAAATTTTTTGATAACCAACATTTGCGGCGGGTGGGTGGGTCATTCTAAATTATGATTACTAGCAAATAGTTTAAACTGAAGTATCCAACTACCCATCCAATAATTTGTTATTAAAAAATTAAAAGATTATCTATTTTTTAAGCATTAGAAGTCTTTTTGTCCAAGAAAAAAAAAGTAATATTTAATTTTTTGATTACCAATTCTAAGACGGGTGGATGGTCATTCCAGATCATGATTACCATCAAGCAGTTTGAACTAAAGCCCTACCAACTTGTTCAAAAGTTTGTTAACAAAAAATTTTTCTTCTTTGCAAGCAATAAAAGTATTATCCATGAAAAAGAAGATGTTATTCAAACTTTTGATAACCGACATTAGGGCGGGTGGGTGGGTCACTCCAAATCATGATTATCATAAAGTAATTTAAACTGAAGTCTCACCTATTCGTTCAAAAGTTTGTTATAAAAAAATTACAATTTTTTCTTCTTTGCAAGCGTTAGAAGTTTCTTTGTTCACGAAGGAAGAGGTGGGTTACTCCAGATTATGATTATTATCAAGTAGTTTAAAGTAAAGTCGCACCTACCGCTCAAAATTTGTAATCAAAAAATTAAAAATTTCTTATTTTTGCAAGCGTTAGAAGTTTATTGACCAAGAAAAAAAATGTGATATAGAATCTTTTAATAACCAACACTTGGGCAAGTAGGTGGGTTACTTCAGTTTATGATTACCATCAAATAGTTTAAACTAAAATACACACTTACAAGCTAAATTTGTTTAAAAAAAATTAGAAGTTTCTTCTTTTTGCAACCGTTAGTAGTCTTTTTGTCAAAAAAAAAGAAAATATATTCAATCTTTTTATGGTCACTATTAGGGCGGGTAGATAAGTCATTCTAGATCATGATTATCATCAAATAGTTTGAAGTAAAACTTTTGAACTGGTAGGTGCAACCAGTCCAAAAGTTTGTTGACAAAAAAATAGAAATGTTTTCTTTTTGCAATTGTTAGAAGTTTTTTTGTGCAATCTTTTGACGACCAATAACTGGGCGCGTGAGTAGGTCACTCCAGATCATGATTACTAGCAAATAATTTGAACTAGAGTGCCCATTTGTCCGTCCAGGTGTTTGTCATCAAATAATTGAAATTTTTTGCTTTTCTGCAAGTGTTAGATGTCATTTAGCCAGAGTAGAAGTAGGTATTATCTAAATTTTTAATAACCAACACTTGTTTGGGTCACTCCAAATTATAATTAATATTGAGTAGTTTAAACTATGTTAAGCCTACCGGGCTAATGGCTGCAAACTCAATTTTTTTGCAAGCTCCGTATATGCATTATAGCAAAACATGTAAAGAGAATTAGAATTTGAATTAGCTATAAATAAAAAAACTAATAAATATTTTTTTAAAAGTTATGAGTTAATTAGAAATATTAGACATTTTCATTTAAGAATGTTACACAATATCATTCAAATGACTGCCACGGCTGGCTTCACAGTAACCCATCCAATTTACCCAAATTTTTAGTAAATTTTTGATTGTTTGGGTTTCAACCGCATGAATAGCAACTTTGATTTTTAAGGCATCAATCGTCTCTGTTTGGTTAACGTAACACTTATCCTTAAGGTCTTCCCACAAAAAATCGATGGTTACATTGGCTGTATGGCAAACAGCCTTGTCTTGTTAAAACCAAATGTCATCCATTTCCCATTCTTCAATTTTTGGAAACAAAACTTTGTTTAGCATGGCACAGTAACGTTTGCTTTTGACGGTAACGGCGGCTCTTTGCTTATTTTCAAAGAAAAATGACGCAATAATGCTTCCGGACTGAAAACCACCTTAAACTGTACAATAGATTTTCTGATCTTTGAATGCAACAATTTTGCTTATTGACATAGCCTCCGAGATAAAAATTAGCTACATCAAAAAACACAATTTTTTGATAAAAATGCTAATTTCTGGCCAAAAGATCTTTAGCTTATTGGGCAAACTGAAACCGCATCGGATGGTAATAAGGCTTTATTTCTTGGACTAATTGAAGTTTGTAAGTTTTTAAACCAAGTTCCAGTTCCTGAGAACAATGACGAGTTAATGTTGATGCAAATTTACGCAATTTTTTTGGCTGAACGCACTAGACGATCAAGTGAACGTGTTGTTTTATCCACTAACAATTCAGTTTTGCAAACTTTCTTCACAAATTTGTTTCGTAAATTTCTTAGCGTTTGAGTAGAAGACTCACCACTTTGAAAGTAAGTTTTTATTATTTTCTAACTTTGTTCAAGTGTAAAGCGTCTCATTTTGTAAATGTCAAACATAAAACTAAATTTCTATTAACTCATAAATGTCAATATACCCCAACAAAATAAACGGTATCAAATTCCAAACGTTACATGACCCACCCTTTACTTAATGTAATACCGTTATGGGACTTAAGTTTTAAAGACTTAGTGATAGCCTGTACCTTCATCAACTTCAGAAGTATTGCAGCAGATAAGCAGCAAGATGATGCACTGTTGATTTTTGGCAGCAATGCTAACACTCACCACGTAACTTGAAAAAGCAAAGACATAAATCTAAAAGATATAAAGCTCCTAAAATTTATAGTAAATAAACTCAATATTATGAATAAAGATAATGCGCCAACCTTTTGCAATGCGCCACGTGGCAAGGTTATTGACCTCACATTAACAAATCATAAAACAAGTGAAGTGATAAAAAAGTGTTACGTGTTGAAAGAGCTTTTGTTGTTTGATCATGCATACATTTGGTTTAATACTTAATCAGAAAAAACGCTTCTTTTAGATATCAACAATATCATAGAAAATTCTGGAAGAGATATGTTTAAAACAGTCCAACACACATTAGATTTCTGCTGACTAAAAACGTACATAAAATTGATCAAAAACACTCTGCAGCTTCTGCGTTAATAGAAATTTTTAATCTAAAAGACCTGAAACTGCTAAATAAAAAAAAACTGAAATAAGGCCAAAATCATAATCAATTAAGCAAAAGTAAAATGAAAGATTTTATAAGATAAAATATAATAAAAATGTAAAAAACAATAAAAAGCCAAGAAACCGATCTATTTGTCCGATACTCAACTTTATGCTCGACTGTGACTATAACCATTGTATGAAAAGACTTTAGAAGCTAAAGTTTTTGACGGTTGCTTTAACTATAACTTTAACCTTTATTGTGATGCCTTTATGAACAACATACTACAGATACTCATCAACATAGGCGTGTTTGCTTTAAGCATCCATTAATGTTTTCTTTTGTGCTTTTTGCAACCAAAATAATAGAGACTGACGCCTAATATAATTATACGGTCATATACGGTGATGGTAAAACTTATGATTACATATAGAGCGCTTGTATAGAAGGACGAACCCACTTTCAAGGACCAACAAACTAAATAAAATTAAAAGGTTATATGTTACCGCCACTTTACTTGATTGTAATGGCAGAAGCAAAACAAGCATCGTACCAATTACAAAAAAAACTCATTTTAAACCTCGGTACTCAAAGATTTATAATAATAATTGTGATGCTTGAATAAAAAACTCAAATGATTAGGTAATTGCATTAAAAAAATCATTTAATATGCTAACTCTATAGCTAGACAAATAAACAAACAAAATATACCTGGGCACAGTCAAAGAAAGTATCTAGTGCACAGATAAGGCCAAAAACTAGAGTAGCACTGAATTTAAAATGTACAAAACTAAATACTAAAAGAAGCAAACTTTGCTATCTATGGGCAAACATTTTTAATTTCTAGGCGGAAATTATTGCCATTGAGTAGTGCGCTATATCCCAACAGACCAGTAACAATTATGTTAAATAATCAAACAGCGCTGCAAGCATTGCAGTCAACAATAATAAAATCTAAATTGGTTAAGGCTTGCATAAACAGTCTAGAATGATTAGTCACAATCTGCCTGAATACCAAAAAATCAAAAGATAAATAAAAATCTTATGGCAAATTAGTTTGCCAAAAAACATTTATTAGACTTGAACCTGTTTTTAGGTCCTATACAAGACCAAAAAGAAAATAATCAATAACTGTGAAAAATACCATATTTAAGACTATTTCTAATAGAACCATCACATAATACCAAAGCTTTGAGAACAAAAATAAATGACTAAACTATTAGACAAAGTGCTGCAAATGCCAAGAAAGAATTGGCAAAAACGCGTTCTGGTTGAATGAAGTAATATTGGAGCAAAAAAGAAATAACCAAAAATACAAAAAAATATCTTGAAAATTAACATACAAAATAGAAAAGAAACAGTTAAAAATGCTGATAACAAGAAACAAAAACAGTGCTTCAAAAACTATATGCAAAAATAGGAAAAATATCATATAAAGAAAAAATTATAAAATTGTCAGAAAGAAACTAAAGTCCAACAATATAAGCATACTCGACAACCACAAGATAAAAACTATCAAAACTCTTTTCCTAAAATCCAGAAAAATCAACTGGATACTAAAATAAATGTGAAAAGACAAAGATAGACCCAATTGCGGTAGATGAGCTAGAGGCAGCGTAAAAAATAAAAACAAAAAAATGCCGGAATTTGACATAATAATAGTAAAAATTGGAATATTAAAAAACAAAACGTTTTAAACAATTTAAAAAAATGCAAATTACTAAAACCAAAGCTTTAGAGGTTGATATGCTTTCTAAACACCATGAAAAAAAAGATTACAAAAAGACTCAGCAAAGACTAACCTAATCAATGGCTACGGCCGTAAAGAAGTCTAAAAAATACCAAAAAAAAAGCTAAAAAACTAGAATATTCTGTGTTCTCTAGCACAGTTAACATTAAGAAGGTTTTTAACGTAGTATCGGCAAAAAGCAAATATTAAGATTGACCATAATTGCTAAAGAAACAACCAAAAAACTAAAAAACTTTTTAACCACAATAGAAAAAAAAAAAAAATTTAACACAGTTTTCTGAATTTCTATAAAAAGGCTATAAAATTGTAAAGGGTATTTGTACCTAAAACAGATTCATAATTGACAAAGAAAAAAAACACAAAATTACGTGCAAAATTTTAAATTTAATTTTCTAATAAACGTTGAGTTTATTGCATACGCAGACGGTTTGGCAATTATTGCCCTGGCAAAAGAAAAATCAAAAAAACTGACTAAACTAGTAAATTTAGGTTTACAAAAAAACTAGCTAACTTTTGCAAAGAAAAGCAGAGGCGGTACTACTAACAGGCAAAATGCCCATGTTTGCACTCAAGAAAACCTAAAGACAGAACGCTCTTTACAGAAGCAGTGCTACCTTTTGCAAATTTTAAAAACATAAATATTACAAAAAAATTACATTCTTAACTTAACCACCGGCCACAAGCAAAGCTAACAGCTAAGTAGTAGGCAAAAGCACCAAACATTGCTTCTTTCTTAATTGCACCAAAACTAAGTTAGACAATTATATTAGGGCATGCATGGTTACACAAAAACGACGCTAAAATAAATTAGTTTTGGAAATACAAACGTGCTAAAATGTTTTAAAAGAGTGTGAAAAAACCGCTCCATTAACGGAGTCTATCAAAGTACACAAAAAACCTTTGAGTTTGCGTCAGTTTTTGCGAAAAATTCTGACCAGATCAGAATAAGAGTGGATCGCAAAATTATCAAAATACTTTTTGGCCAAAGGTTTAATGTGCTGGCGAGGCTAAGAAAATACCAAAAAGCTTCGATAAGCATCCACAAAATTTGATTTTGAAAAGCTTCGAGATGAATGTAGTGAGAATTTACAACTGTTTCTCAGATTGGAGGGGTAAAAGTGATTTGTGGTCTGATAATAAAAGTATACATTCGGATTTTGTTCCGCCAAAGCATTTAAACTAATTGTCAATTTGTACGTAAGTTTTTTGTCAAAGATAATACTTGGCAGCATCTGACCACGGTATAGAAACGTCATTTAAAAAAACTTTATTATGAGGAGTAGTTTTTTGACGTATAAAGAGAACAGATTTGAGTTTTTTGGATTCACTTTGACGCGCCAGTCATTTAACAACTCTTGATAATCACTGGTGGCGCTTTGAACCTTTAAAATAACTACTTTGGGTGACATTAAAGTGTAGATTAATCTGGTGTTGTCAGCATATTGTGTTATTTTAACCTCGTACGTATTTTCCGTAGGCATGTTGGCAACTAACGGGTTAAAGAGTTTTGAAGAATTATTGCCTAAAGGTATAAATATAATTTAAAAGTTTACCTGCGGTTTAGGTTTAAAATTATTAGCTTTATAAGATGCAGAAGAAAGTTTTGTCTGTACAGTTTTAGTAGTACTTTATTGTACCAAATCTTAATAAAGGGTTTTTTTAACATTAAAGTTACGCAGTTTAGATAATGAACTATAGAGTGGCTTTATCGGAACTCATGCTAGTGGACGAGGAGAAGATTTTTTGTAAAATTTTGGATTATGTCTAAGATCAACCTTTCTTAAGGTGCATAAAAGACTGATTGAACAATAATTTTGGGGAAACTAAAGGTTTTTAGCAGGTTTTGGAATATTTATTACAAGCAAGTCTTTCCAAGCTTTAGAAAAGTGCCCGGTTTGAAGAATTGCATTAGCATTAGTAATGTTGCTGAAAGCTGTTATTGCTTTGTGCAAAAATAATTTTAAAGTTTTATTTGGTATTTTGTCGGAGTCTGAAACAGATCGAGTTTTAAGTTTTTTTATAATTTTTTTGATTTGATGTTGGTTTTTCAGCGGTGTGTTGTTGTCAGCGTCTATCAAGAAGTTATTGACTTTTAGGTGAACCTTTTGGACGTGCTCCAGATTTGTGTTCTCAGTCATGGAGGGGTAGCATTAGAGTTCAAGGCTGTCAGCAATATTCAATCAAAAGAAAAGCCAAAGCATAGCATTTCTTTCGATTAAATATTGAACCTTATTCTTATTATGAATGGCTGGAATAAAGGCTTGTCTGTTTTGTAAGGTTTTGGCAATTTTTCAGATTGGATTTTTGTCTTATGGGATTGATTCCAAGGTATTTTTCCAGCACTAATTTTTGTGCAAATTTATGGCTTCTTTTACTTTGCTGTAAATTCGATTTAAGATTTTGCAATATTTTGAGTTGCAATGCCTTCAATAGTAATGTTAGGCAGCATTTCTTCTGCGTATCAATTCCTTGACTGCGCGGGATAATCCTAAAAGGTCATCGGTTGCAAACCTAAAATTTGGAAACTTTGTTTGTTGCTTTGTAGATTAAATTAGTAAGTAGTGCAACGGTTTCTTTGTCCGCAACCGTTTTTACTAGGGTCAGCTTGCTAATACTCTCTTTTAGAAATTGTCACTAAAAAGTTTAATCAGTATGAGTTACGATTTGTCCTCTCTTTTATAGCGTGATAACAAGTTAGTAGTTTGAACTGGAGTAACCTACTTAAGTGTCCGTTATCATAAAACTGGATGTTTGACTTTTATGCGGACGTCAGAAATCATTTTGTCACAAAAGACGCTGTGATTCAATCTTTTGATAACTAACATTTGGGTGAGTGGGTGGATAGAAAACTTCATAACGTGATAACAAGTCAGTAATTTAAACTGGAGTAGCCCATTTACTCTCCCAAGTGTCCGTTATTAAAAAGTTGAATGTTTGACTTCTATGCGGACATCATAAGTCATTTGTCACAAAAGACGGTTGTAATTTAACCTCTTAATAATTAACACTTAAGTAGGTGGGTGAGACATTCTATAGCATGATAACGAGTCAGTAGTTTAAACTGGAGTGACCCACCTACACACCCAAGTGTCCGTTATCATAAAACTGGATGTTTGACTTTTCTGCAAACGTCAAAAATCATTTTGTCACAAGATACGGTTGTGATTTTTTTTTTTCTTTAACTAACACTTGGGTGGGTAGTTGGGACACTTCTTAGAGTGATAACAAGTCAATACTTTAAACTGGTGTTACCCACCCAAGTGTCCATTATCAAAAAGTTAGATGTTTGACCTCTATGCAGACGTCAGAAGTCATTTTCTTACAAGAGACGGTTGTGATCCAATTTCTTGATAACTAACACTTGGGTGGGTGGGTGAGACATTTCATAGCGTGATGACAAACTAGTAGTTTGGACTAAAGTAGCTTAACTACACCCACCCAAATGTCCGTTATCATAAAACTGGATGTTTGACTTTTCTGCAAACATCAGAAGTAATTTTGTTACAAAAGACGGTTGTGGTTTAATTTCCTGATAACTATCACTTGGGTTGGTAGGTGGGATACTTCATAGCATGATTAGAAGTCAGTAGTTTAAATTGGGGTGTTCATACGAGCACCTCGGTACTCATAAAATGTATATAAAAATACCGGCAGATTTTAGGCAACTTAATGCAGCGACCAAAGATCCACAAAATTTTTGATGACTTTAGTTGGAATTTTTACAAAAACAGATTTAAAAACTGGGTATAAGCAAATTTCCTTAAAAAAATCACAACTTTTTCAGCGCCAGATATCGGGACTTAATAGTTTTAGGTCATGCTACTTGACATTGTTTTAGAAATTAATGTCAAGGATGTTAATAGGCTTTCTGCGAGATTTTGTGCTGGTTTACTTGGATGATATTTTTGTATATTTAAGAAACTATAAAAATTACGTTTACTACTTCTACAAAGTCTTAGAACGCCTCTAAAAACAAGTGCAAACTGGCCATTAGATTAATACAAAGCAAAACAAGCCATTGCAGCACCACTTAACTTTGATCTAGAATACGTGTGCAAAAACGCCAAAAAAAAATCTTTAAGATAATCTAAACAAACATGCACAAACTACTTAAACTGGTTTCAGTAGAGGAACTAAGCGGATTCTCCCGCAATTTCTTATGGACATTTACATGGGGTCCAAAATCCGCCTATGGCCGCCATTTTGGATTTCGGACATCCGGTTGGGCACGTCCATCTTTGCGTGTCAAAGGAAGTGGGCTCTGGGGGTGACCTTGGGATTTTGGGGATCCGGTCGGGGACGGCCATCTGAGCATGTCAAAGGAAGTGGGCGTCACCTGTGGCGCCCTTCTGTGCGCAAAGTGTGCTGTACCTCCATAAGAGTGTGTGAGTGCGAGGGGTGTGCGAAAACTCGGAAAGAGTGGGATGGAGAATGAGTGCACGTCAGCGCTGCGGTGGCAGAAAAAGTAAGTTGGGATGGATGACAAAATTGAAATTTTGCGTGTCGAGACATGTCAAAAATTTTAATTAAAGTGAGTCATCGATAAAAGATAAGAGTTGTGTACCGGAAGTAGCAAGCGCGATAAGGATTAATGTACTGGAAGTGCATCCGGTGAGATAATGGGTGTGTGCTTAATGCTGAAAGATAAGGATTAATGTACCGGAAGTGCATCCTGTTGAAAAGTGTTGTGTAGCGGAAGTGGATTTTGAGCATGTTGAGACTTGTCTAAAATGTTAATTGGAGTGACGTGATTAAAAGATAAGTGCAAGTGACTAGGCTTTTGTTAGCGGTGCTCTACAAAGAAAAATAATTTCGGAAACACATAATTTTTTATACAAATGCAAACTAAGCTCCAGACTTGACCCCAATTGAACAAACTAGAAAGTATGGCCATCAACTAGGCCATTAATAAATACAAGCCGTACTTAGATTTGACATTTTAACAGATCTTAAACCAAATTTTACGTAATGGTTGCTATTACTAGCCAAACTTAGTTATCACATTAAACATGATCTCGGGTACATCAATCTGCTGCTTGTTTTGTCTTGCAACCCTAGAGACAAATTTATTAATGACAACATTAAATGTATGGAGCAAATGCTACCTTCTAAAGTAGAACAAGCAAAATCACTACCAATCTTGAACATGTTATTTTAACAACTGTGTTGGAAGTACCGACCATCATCAAATAAATGTGTTTCAAAGTAGGATGGAACTAATACAAACTCAGCGCAAAGTACTGAAAGTACACTACTCAGATACCTAAGCTGCGAAGAGATCTTAGCTTGGATACCCACACACTAGCAAGTAACTCGTAAAAAAAAAGAAGTAATTGACTTGTTTGTCACTGCAAAGGTAGAAAACAAAATAGCACCGACTATTATAGATTGTTGAGGCCATACCAGCACCGCCAGCTACTAGCAAATTGACTATTGACGTTTGGTTACTCTAAAAATAGTGTTCAACAACATTGGTTCTCAATTTAGTAGCAAGCAGTTTCTGAAAACGGTAAAACGTTCAAAGATGATTTACCGCGCTACAGCAGATTACCACCTGCAGATAAATTAATTAAAAAAAAGACACTTGGAATTGAAAAAGAACATTTGTGAGTTATCAAAAGAACGCAGTATTTTAACACAACCGCCACTGAACAGACCAAAACATATGGTGATACTGAGAGGCCAAGCAAAAGTTTCTACTAACAATTAGATAAGCCCAAAATTGCAGCAAGTTACAAAAAATGATTTAAAAACAAGTTTTGCAATAAAATAATGCAAATGAGAATCATAGTGGATCAAGGCGCCCCTGAGGTATAGCGCCCTAAAGCTTACCGCCTGGCGCTCTTTAAATAAAAACTAGTATAAAAGTAAGTATGATCAAGTACGCTACTGCTTAACGTACGGAGCACAACTGCTTTCAAGAATACGTTAAAAATCGAGAAGATAGACACAAATAAATGTCTGTACTGCAGAGGCGGATATTGCCAGGTTCTGTAAAATTCTCCTGCAAAAACAGGAGATAGGCAAAAGTATAAGATCCAAATATATTGTAGATGAATAACTAAAGAACAAAAATAAATAAAACACCATAAAATCAATGAAAAAAGTACAACAGAATAATGTATTGCCAAAGACAGCATAAAAGGAAACCTAGGTATACAAAAGAATTCTAAGAATGAGAAGAAATACTCAGAGTGTCCCATAATATTTAAAAAAAATTATCTAGCAGCGGACACCAGTATACAAGAAAGGTTATTGACCTATTAGGTCAATTGTTTCTTGTGGTTCTTTACTTGTAAAAAAAAACTGTAAAAAAGGTTTAGATAAAACTCAGATAAATCGCACTTCCCCACCATACAAACCGCAATTTTTATATTTGACGGAAATGTATAAAAACGTTGCAAACGCAGTAGTGACTTAGTCGTGTTGTTCGTGATAACTAAGTTCAATCAATATGAAAACTGTGCAATACATATTGCTAATTTGTATACTGATTTTATCGTACGCTTATGCATGTAAGTTATATTAATTTAATTGTTTTATTATGTTTATATTAATATTGAATACTGAGTCATATTTTTGTTACTTATGAAATAATTTTGTTTAATAATAAAAATAGTTTATTAATTTGAAAATGTGTATTAATTAATAAAGTTGTATATGAAGGGCACAGATATGTAAGTGTTAAAAAACTGATCGAGTTTTTTTATTTAGTCAACAGGCACTCGTCATCAATTGAACATATTAACATGTGACTTAAATGATATTTAGATTAAATTCTTATTTATATATTGGTTTAAGTGATAATAAATTGAAATATTCTAATTAAGTAATAAAATATAATTGTGGGAACAAATATAAACATTGAGTAATATGTAATAAAATATTTATTTTTGGATTCTGAATAGTAGTTGAGGTTTGTAATCAGCATTGATTTCCTGTAGAGGAAGCAAAAAATGTTTTCGGTTATTAGCACTTAATATATTTATATTTACTGAAAATATAATACAATTTTAATCTAGTTTTCAAACCAATTGTAAAATTTAATATAATTTAAAAACAAATAAATTAGCTGAATGTGATTTCAAAAACTTATTTATTAATATATATATATATAACATTAAGTAATTAAGTAAATAATTTAGATTGTAATATTGTACATTTCAGTTCAATTTGAGCCGCAATTAAAACACCCCAGTAAACCAAAATGCAATCCATCAGATTGCATAAACATCTTCCAATGCAAACAAGTAACTGACATGATACGTAGCGCCCCTAAACCATTATCAGCAGATATTAAAAAACAACTATGGAGTTTGCAATGTGGAAGAGACAGAAGAACCGTTAGAGTCTGTTGTCCTAAACAACCAAAACTTGGCATCATGGGAGATTTAACTAAACACCCAAACTATAATCTGATACCAAACAGATGCGGCTTGGTAAATTACGACAATAAATTACTCGGCGGTAAACTTGCTGGTTTATTTGAGTTTCCTTGGATGGTATTATTCTTCTATAGACTAGGTTTGTATATTAATGCATTCGTTACGCATAAAGATATTAATAGATTTGTTTGTAGCTAGAGGGCGAATAGATCCCCAATGTGCTGGCACTATAATCAATGATAGATACATTTTAACAGCCGCCCATTGTATAGCACAATTGCAAGGAAAATCGTTGTAAGTACAACTTATAATATATAAGTTGGATTTATTAAATATTCATTATTTTAGATCCGGCGTACGAATAGGTGAATATAATATATCCAGCTCAATAGATTGTGAGGAAATTGAGGGTACCGAATATTGTGCAGATCCTGCACAAGATATGGAAATTGAAGAAGTTATTCCACACCCACAATATAATGCTTCCACTTTCAAACACGATATTGGGTTATTGAGACTTAAAAACAAAATACGATTTAAAGGTAATTATAATTGCAATTTTTTTGTTTTAATAAATAAAATATTTTTTTTAGATAACATTGCTCCAATTTGTTTACCAATTTCCGCAAACTTAAAAGACGCATCTCCAAAATACTTTACAATTTCTGGATGGGGTAGAACAGATAAATGTAATTTATTAACATATATTAAATTGTGCAATAACTTTTTTAATTTATGTTTTAGCTTATTTCAGCAATGTGTTACTAAAAATTAATGTACCACTTTTACCACAAAGAGCATGTGCTAAAGCTTACCGACGTATCGTTTCTATCACTGACAGACAGATATGTGCAGGAAATGGAATAACTAAAAATTCTTGTGAAGGTGATAGTGGTGGTCCTATGCAGGCAGTAATGAATTTTAACGATGATGCCAGATTTGTTCAGTACGGTTTGGTTTCGTTTGGACCAGAAATGTGCAATGGTATTCCAGCAGTATATACAAAGATTCCAAGTTATTTGGATTGGATTTTGGATAACATTAAGCCATAATTGAAATAAAATTATTGTTTTTTATTAAATTTATTTGTATTTTAACATTTTGTATTTACATTATAATTATGTTTAAAACTAAAAGAATTTTTATAGAAACAATCATTTATTTATTTATCTGATATTTACACAGTTTTGTAGGTTTATGTTGACTCTGCAAAGTAATATTTTGTGAGTAAAGATTATAAGGTTATCTACATAATAGTTATAAATATTCTGTAAACAATATCACACACCAAATCTACTGACAATTAATCAAATTAATAAAGATATTGATAATTTTAAAAATGACAAATACAAAAAACTAAATTGCTGGAAGTAGTTGGTAATAAGCAGTACGTAGTAATTGTGAAGTTAACAAACTATAACTAAGTTGCTAATGCACACAATAAACTAAAAATAAACAGTACATATTTCCTACACAAACCTTAACATAAATAGCCCAATTTATATAAATAAAATATAGTATAAAATGTTTTTGTTGTAATAATTGCCGGTTCCGTTGGTATAAGCCGCGATAAAAAAAAGGAAACGATTCAAACCAAAACACCGAAGAATTTCCAGTTTTGCGGTGAAGTGCAATTTGGGTTTTTTAAAAACATTTTATTTCCTTGCTGCCTGAAGTCTGAAGTCCAAATTTTTTTTGTAAAGATTTTTTTTTCTTTTCTAAAAAACTCTAAATACTTTTAAATATCTTGCAACAGGTTTTTTGTTTACAAATCCTAAAAGTTTTTACACATTTTAGAATCTTCTGATAAGCTGTTGGAGCAAACATGCACACAGACCATATTTTGCTAGTTGCCAGAGCAACTAGTTTTATCAGAATAAAACTAACATTTAAAGTTTTAAAACTACAAAGAAAGTCTTCTTAAAAATCTGAAAACATGTGTCAGAAACAATTATCTCTAAGATAAAAAGATCAGTTTTGCTAACATAGAACAAAACACAAATGACAAACTAGAATCATATCAAAAGCATTTTTCTCAAAAAATCTAAAAAAATGCTAAATCCTAAAAAAAAAACTTAAAAAGATGACGGATGACGTCCTATATCTTATGAGAAAAAGGCGTAAAGCTAAGAACAAAGATTAAAAAAAAAATTAAAAAGATCCACTATATCATACAACAAAAATAAGAATAAACAAACAAAAAATTGGTAAAAAAAATCATCACTTAAGCGCTGAAATAGAAAGTCTCCAAAAACAGAACAATATTTTACAATCACAAAAAACTGAAAATGATTTCTGGAATATAAAAAAAGAAAAAAATACATGTTTTAAAGAACGCAACTGAAAAACCTTAACAGAGACTGCATTTGTGGTTTAGAAAAAGAATTATCTAAATTTTTTAAAGACTAAGAGTGTCGGATTTACTCCCCCAAAGAAAGCGTTTGCCTACTAAATTCTTTCTAACTTTTAAATACATAGAAGTTGAAACTGTAAGGTTTAGCCCTTTCGTTTGAAGATAGAATAAAAAAAAGAATGATAAGACAGGCTGAGAGATGAAGTTGTGGAGTAGCTCACTTTTACAAAGATATTTGATTTAGCGGTCTTCGATAACGGTGCACTTAGGATTTGAGATTTGCAAAGCATTCTTTGGTTAAAACTGTTGCAACGGCTTAGGCCGTTACAACTATTTTTGTTTTTAATGTACCGTAGGGCGCCGACAATTAAAAAAAAAGTTAAAATTTGAAATGTTTTAAGACGATCAAAGTAAGTGTTTGTTGCTGTTTCCTAGATGCAAACTTGATTTGAAATTTGATGATTTGCTGTTCCGACAGAGCATTAAAACTAGCAGTTTTTTGCAAACTTGGCTTTGTCTAAAATAAACTAGACGTGCAGTTTGGACGTCAGCCCTTTATCAAATGTAATTCTCAGATACTTTGCATAGTCTGACCACAAAATAAAAACTTTATTAAGAAAAACAATATCGTGAGGTGTGGTGCGCCGCGGGGAATAGAAAATAGCTTTACTCTTCTCTGGGTTTATTTTGACTCAACAGTTATTTAACCAGTCTTGAAAATTACTGGCAGTTTTTTGAAGTTTTTTGGTAATTATTTTTTTTGACCTTAAGCTGTACAGAAGCGCCGTATTTTTAGTTTATTGTGCTATTTTGATCCCGTGCTTCCAACCCAATGACATGTCAGCAAGGTAAAGGTTGAATAACATAGGCAATAAAAAAAAGTTTTAAGGTACGTCAGCCCTTTATCGAATGTAATTCCCAGATACTTTGCATAGTCTGACCACAAAATAAGTATTTTATTAAGAAAAACATTCTCGTAAGGATTGGTGCGCCGCGAGGAAAAGAAAATAGCTTTACTCTTCTTTGGGTTTATTTTGACATAACAGTCATTTAACCAGTCTTGAAAATTACTGGCAGTTTTTTGAAGTTTTATGGTAATTACCTTTGGTGACTTTAAGCTGTACAGAAGCGCCGTATTCGTATTTTTGGATTATTATGCCATTTTGATCTTATGCTTCCAACCCTATGACATGTCAGCAAAATAAAGGTTGAACTGCATAAACAATAGAAAAAAGTTTTGAGGTACTTTTGCCGTAATATGCCGTAATGTAATGACATGGTTTTAGAGTTTTATAGGTAGTGTTCTATAGAAACGCAGGGAAAACTTGTGTTCATGCAGTTTTAGTAGTAAACCTTTATACCAGATCTTATTGAAAGTTTTTTTTGACGTCAAAAAAGACCACTTTTGTGGTTTTTCTCAGTCTAAAACTTTAAATATTCTAAAATTATGTGGTAAACGACATTATTAACGCCGGAACCTATGTTGACGAGCAGGTAGAAAAAAGTGTACTTTTTCATGCTCTTATATTATCCAGGATTGCTCTTTTTATGACTTTGCTCAAGGTGCATAAGAAACTAATTGGCAGGTAGTTTTAGAAAAACTTTCGTTCTTTCCGAACTTTTAAAAAAATGTTTTGTACGTAAAATCATTAGCAGTATTAATAAGAACCATTATTGTTTTGTGCAAAAAAAAAATTAAATGAATTAATTCAATTTATGCTTTTTTGCTCGCGGGATAATCTTAAAAGATTATCAGCTTAAACTCATTGTGCTAAAGTTTTAGACTAACTTGTCTATGTTATCTTCCAGGTATAAAAAAAAATCCATTTGTGTATGTACAAGTCTTCTCTCTTTGTTAGATCCTTTTCCATAGAATTTCAGTATTACCGGGTTGTAGTTGGAGCTTAGGTCCCAATCTCAATTTGCAAGTTGACTTTTTTTAGTATTGTTACATCCAGGACGTCATTTTTATAACCAACGCTGAAATAAGTAAGTTCTTCTAGACCCATAACTTGATATCTATTTTTATCAACATAGTCTTGCAAAGCTTGACTTTTTACGTTGATTGTGAGATTGATCCACGCCGGGTGTTCTGCATTAAAGTTTTCAGCCAGCAATACCACTACCATAGTTAGGTGAAACAAAAGAACCGTTTTAAAATCAGCTATTTAGATTTGGTTAGTTGGGTTGACATACCCAGATGCAAATTTGAAGATGTCCAGCTCCGGCATCCTCACCAAAGTTGCATTTGATGATAATGTCAAAATGTCTTCTTGCAAAGATTGCTGTGCTACGCTTTTGGTCCACTTCCGATGTTCCCAAATATGTAAAGGTATTTAAAATTTTCAGCGCGTGCCAGGAGCGGTAGTTCAACTTACACTCAAGAATGAAGTTGATTTTCTGGCCTAAAAAAAAATCTGTTATCTGAGCAATTAATTCTATTTCAAACGGACCAGAGCAGGAAGGGGGAACGGGAGTGGATTTAGAAATTTGGTTTACTATTTTTTTTTTAGTTTCTATAACTTATTAGTAGCTTTTTGATTCTTTTATGAGAGTATAAAACTTAAAAAAAAAATCTACAATTTTTTAAAGATTTTTTGTCGTTTTTTAACTTAATTGCATATTATGTTTAAAAATTGCTAATTTAACTAAAAAAATAAAACTATTAGTGAAATCAATCAGAAATTTTCCGTAGAATCCAAATCTGTTGCCATTTTAAGTCTATAGACTATAAGACGCAAGAGTCAACAAAACCATGTTTTTGTTCTCAGTGAGCTGGACAAAAAGGAGCATTTTTTTAATTTTACTGAGAACAAAAACTTGGTTTTATGGCTTTTGCGGCTTATAGGCAAAGTATAGACTTGAAATAGCGCAAGATTCAGATTCTACAAAAAAATTCTGATTGATTTCACTAATAAATTTATAGTTTCATACCTTCATGCATCAATAAAAAAACTACTAAAAAGTTATAGAAACTGAAAAAAAAAATTAATAAGGCAAATTTCTTAATGCACTCCCCCACTCTGCTCTGGTCTGTTTCAAATGGAATTGCCCATTTATTATTTTGAACAAATATAAGTGCAAATGGCTTTAAAAACCATTTTGGTTTAGAATTTGTTGTGTTTGGAAATTAGAGCAGCAGTTTACGCCTTTCTATTTGCATTTACCTAAAGTGGTGCTGGTGGGATTACAAAATTAGCAAACTTGGTTTGCAGATATGGTTGCGGTTTTTTAAAATCTGAAGCATTGAGAAGTAGTCAAAGCATAACTCAAGCGCCAACCTGGTGCTTTTTTGTTTTTAGCGATAGAAACCATAAATTTTTTTATAAATTTTGCAATCTAGATAGTTGCCCGGATGAGGGCCAGAGCAAAAAACGCACTTTAAAGTAGTGCCTTAGTGGGAGACCTCAAATAGATGCTGCAGATGAACAACACTTTAAAGCATTTGGCGTTGTGCTTTTGGCACTGGTACATCTGACATTGAGGAATGCTACCGCTTCTTTTTTTGCTGTAAGGCTTAAAAGTAGTTAATTCTTTAACTTCCGCAATTTTGTCTTCTTTTGGCAGTTGCACGGAAACTAGTGAGAAACAAAGAGACTCGTTTCTTATTCTGTAATTGTTAAATGACGCAAGTCTTAACAATTCTAGGTTAGAAAGCGTTCATTAGATGTAGACCACGTGTAGAAATTAGCATTATTAGATTTAAGAAATGCAGTTGCTATTCAATAATCAGCGTTAGTGCCAAAACCATCCAAATCCCCTCGTAAGTGTTTCAAAATATAATCATTTCAATATTGTTATTTCTACAATATTTTAAGAAACCCTGCAACTTAGATTTGTTATTTACAACCCCTATTGGGTTGAGATTCAAACCAGCCTTTTTTACTGTCCACTCTTTAGCAGAAGCTGCGCTTTTTTAGGAGGCAGATGAATGAAAAGTTGGCAAAATTGGTTGAAAGCTTGTTTGAATTAATTTAAGAAGGTGATTTACCCGCTTTGCCGCTTGTTTTTTACCAAAATGTATCTATTTTTGCCGGCCTTGGTTGTAAGGTTTTTTTAAGTTTGAAGAGGTCTAGCAGTTTAGCAGCGGTAGCAGACTTTTAGTTCTCTAATGGCGGCAAACTGTATTATCTTTGTCCTCTAAAAGAATATTAAAAAGTCGACGTTTGTCTTCAGTTCTTGACTCTTGAATCAACGTCGCGGTCAACTTTATCTTAAGTTTTTCTTTGTTGTTAGTTGGAGGTGGAGGAGCGGCGCTGGCAATGTGGGCGGCTTGCGTTGCGATAGTTGTAGTAAGTGCTACACGGTTGTCCTGGAAAGTTTCAAGCTTTTTTTTTTAACTCTTCGTCATTGTCATGGCGCTTGCAGCTCCTGGAACTGACTTTCTAAGGCATTGACAAATGCTTTAAACCTGGAAATGCTTTCTTTCTTTGGAAATGGACCTGTCCCAGATTTTGTTCATTTTTTTTTTTGGATATGTTCTTGCTGGCGGTTTTGGATGTCTTAATGGTTTTTAGCCGTCAAGATGGTTAGCGGTTGCTGAGGCACGTGTTGTGCCATTGCAACCGCGTTTGATCTGAAATAATGATCTATTTGACAAAACGTAAGGCTGTGGTATCAATTATTTTTACAACTATTTTTGCAATAAAAATATGCAAGAAAACAGAAATACCAATCTTTATATAATAAAATTTAAAGTCAAACTAGTCTGAATAAAGTCTCTATAAAACTAATAAAAACTTTGGATGATAGAAACATTACAATTCTAACTAAATAAATTATACTCCAATTGCTGCATACCGGAGGAATGAGCCACTTTCATATTTATACTCTTACCAAAGAAAAATAAATCAAACAAATGCAATGATTACAGACTCATAAATCTTATGATCTACAATTCAAACTTTTGTTAAAGATTATACAAAATTGCATATACAAAATCTACAAAATCTGCTCAATGCTGTTAATAATTTATGTGAACGCTTTAGAAACATGAATGTCAGTAATACAAAATGGTCGATGGCTGGGTGAGTTAGGATAAATCCAGCTAACCTAAAACTAGCAAATAACGTTGTTGAATGTCCAAAGATTAATACTAAGCAACCATAATTTTAGTATAAAAAAAAACTTTAAACTCTCTAATGCTACGTATGTTGGTGTTACTCTACGAGTGCAAAACCTGAACCTTGACGATAGCACTATTAACAAACTAAAACTATTTGAAATATAAGTAAACTAAGGTACTACATACTCTGTCTAATAGCGTAAGGCAAAATTAAATAAGAAAGATAAATTGGCCAAAAATAACTACAATGGCTTAAAAACATATAAAATTGAACCAACTTACTTGTGGAAGAAATATTCAAAAAAGCAGCAAACTAATTTGCATACCGACAATTAGTAAAAATGATAACGGCCAACGTCTGAGAACATTGCCAGAAAAAGAAGACAAGCTTCTTAAAATCTTGAAAAAGTTTTTAAACTTTGCAAATTCTAAAATCTAATAATTATTTTAAAAATTCAATTTTTTTTTATTTTTTAATAATATAACCATTGCTAAGAAACATACAAAAATAAACTAACTAACTTGTGGTGAAATATTCAAGAGACCAATTTGCATACTGACAATTATTAAAAATGATAACAGCCAGCATCTGAAGCCGGCACTTAAAAAAAAGGCAAACTTCTTAAAATCTTGCAAAAGTTTTTTAACTTTGCAAATTTTAAAAGCTAATATAGTGGGTAAGTCCGACCCAAATGTCAACCTCTCCTGCACGCGGTGCCCGCTGCTAGATAACGAACGAGGCTCTGGCGACCGAGTCATAACGGTATAACCATTAAAATGAGAATTAAGGAAATGTAATTCAACCGAGTGGGGTTGTAGGTCCCCCATCGGGCGCGTCCTCAGGTGGCAGATAGGGGGATGCCTCTTAGATATAGGTGGTACCGGGAAAATCAAATATCCGGGGCGGACCAAAACCTACAAATGTAGCGTCTGCACTCAGAATGAGCGGCTACAAATCTGCAGCGTCTGTTCCAGTTGGGGCGGCTGCAACAGCGTCTGACCCAGAATGAGCGGCTGATTTAAACCCTGTAAACAGGACTCGCCAACACGCTCGGCTAGCGTGGCGTTTTAATGCCATGAACCCTTTATATTTAAAGATGAAGACGAATTTTAAACGAAAAGTACCCCAGGTGGGGGGGGGGGGGGTATGTAATACCACAGCTCCACACCGTTAACACGGTCTGTCTCAAGGATTCTGGGGGAGGCAAAAATTTGACAACAATATCACAGAAATCTCACCAACAACAGAGCAAGCTAATTATCGGCACCTACAACGTTTGCTCAATGAAGAACGACGAAAGACTTCTCGAGCTGGAAGAAGAACTTAAAAAGATCAGATGGGATATATTAGGGCTATCGGAAGTCAGATGAAAAAACGAACGCGCTACACAGTTAGTATCAGGAAATACCTTCTACCATATGGGGTGCGGACCAAACAGCACCGGAGGAGTAGGGTTTTTAATAAACAAACAACTAGCCACATGCGTAACAATATACAAAGATATATCAGACCGAGTTGCATATATATGCATAGATATTAAAGCCGGAATTACTCTTAAGGTTATCCAAGTATACGCCCCAACAACAGCATATGAAGATGACGTGGTGGAAATCTTCTACGAAGATATCGCTATGGCCATAGACAAAAATCCCTGCAAATACACTCTCGTCGTAGGAGACTTTAACGCCAAACTAGGATTAAAACTAGAACCGGACTAAAACAGGGTAGGAGGATATGGACACGGAATAAGGAATGAACGTAGGAACACACTATACAATTTTCTGGAACAACAAGAACTATTCGCGATGAATACATTTTTTAAAAAGAAACACCAAAGAAAATTGACGTAGATTAACCCAAATGGAAATACCAAAAATGAAATAGACTACATCATATCCTCAAAATTAAACATTATCACAGACGTAACCACGCTTAACAACTTTACGACTGGGAGCGACCACAGATTAGTAAGAGCCAAAATAACCCTAAAGCACAAACTCGTAAAAAAGAAATGGATGCCAACACCACCTAAAATCGGCATTCAAAAACTGAAAGAAAACCGAGAACAGTTCAAAGATGTAATTAGAAAAGAATGCCAAAAGAAACTATCAAGAGACCTACGTATCATGAATGCTGTAATAACTAGCATCATCAGAAACACAAGTGAAGGGTTAGCAAAGGACACAAAACCAAGAGATAAAGTAATCTCTAACAACATTAAAGACCTTTTGAAAAATAGAAGGATACTAGCCAATAATGAGAAACAACACACACAAGAATTCACAGAAATCTCCAAAACAATAAGATAAGCAATAAAACAGGACGGGATAAATAAGAAAGAAAACCAAATATAGCAAATAATATTAAACAATAAATATATGAGACCACTAAAACAAGTACTTGGTAAAGCTAAATTAATATCCATTCTTGACGAAGATGGTATCGAGATACGAGACAAAGTCCTGATTAACAAAAAAATTGAAAACTTCTATCAAGATCTATACAAATCAAAAGTGAAACCACCCATCAGCACACAGGAAAATCTCAAACGGAATGTACTCAACGTAGGATCAGAGGACATAGAAGAAATTGACGAACATGAAATAGCCCAAGCTCTGAAAGAAGCCAAAAATAATAAAGCACCTGGCAGTGATGGCATTATGATCAAAATGCTGAGAGTAGGAGAGGAAGCGGTAGTAGACGCACTAAAAATCATATATAAACAATGCCTGCAAGAAGGAAATATACCCAACGAATGGAAACAAGCTACAACCATACTACACAAGAAAAGAGATAGACGAAACATAGCCAACTATCGGCCAATAACACTTCTTGCGCAAATGTACAAGATATTCGCTAACCAATAAACTCGAAGCTTATCAAACTAAAGAACAAGCAGGCTTCAGAAAGGGTTACAGCACATCAGACTACCTGCTGACAATAAGAACCGTCTTAGAAAAGGCCACTGAGTACCAACTACCAGTGTACATAGCTTTCGTAGACTACGAAAAGGCGTTCGACTCCATTGAATGGTGGGCAGTCGAAGAGGCACTCCATAACAGCAAGATAGACCATAGATATATAACACTACTGCATAATATATACAAAGACGCAACTATAAAAATCAAACTAGAGGAGGAAACAGAACCAATACCAATTAACAGAGGGGTGAGACAGGGAGACACTATCTCGCCGAAATTATTTATATCAGCTATGGAAGACATATTTAAAAAATTGGACTGGGAGAACAGAGGTATTAACATAAATGGACAAAGATTAAGTCACCTCAGATTCGCAGACAATATTGCAATATTTGCTGAAACAAAAGAAGACCTGAAGTTAAAGATCAAAGAACTAGAAACAAGATCGGCTGAAGTAGGACTGAAAATGAACACAGGAAAAACCAAAGTGATGACAAACCAAACAGAAGAACTGCAAATTGAGGTAGCAAAATCGGTCTTGGAACAGGTGGAGGAATATACATATGTATACTTAGGTCAAAACATCAGACTAAATAAGGACCAGCAGGAGATCGAAATTTAGAGAAGAATAAAACAAGGATGGAAAGCGTTCGCCTAAGCTTCGTACTGAGGAGTAAAAACATACCGCAACACTTAAAAACCAAAGTGTTTGAACAATGCGTATTACTAGTAATTACTTACGGGGCCCAAACGTAGTCCTTTACTAAAGGCAGCTTACGTAAATTATCAGTAGCACAGAGAGCAATGGAACAAAGAATGCTACACATTACCTTGCGAGACCACAAAAGAAATACGTGGATAAAACAGAGAACAAATGTGGTTGATCTAGCCGAAACAGTCCTTGGACTGAAGTGGAATTTCGCGGGGCATAATGCACAATACAAAGACCGTCGATGGAATAACATCATCCAGCAATGGAGACCCTGGATTGGCAAAAGACCACGGGGAAGACCGCAAACTAGGTAGGGTGACGATGTAAAAAGGATAGCTGGATTTGCCTGGATAAGAGTAGCACAGGACCGAAAAAGATGGACAGATATGAGGAAGGCCTACATCCGACAATGGATTGAAATGGGCTAATAGATAGATAATAGAATAAATTTTTTAAAGTTTTTAATTTTTTTTTCAATTTTAACAATATTTTAAAAACTGGCGTTATGTTAAACAAAAATACAAACTGTTTACATAATTTAGAATCTATTAAGAAGCTCTAAATATTTCTAAACAAAATTAAAATTTTCTACATATTTTAGATTTTTTTGAGAAGCTTTAAATATGTCTAACAATTTTTGCAAAACAAGTTTTTAACTTTGACAATTTTCAAAAATTTTCTACATATTTTAGAATCTCCTGAGAAGTTCTAGATACTTCAAAAAATATTTTTTTTACAAATTTTAATAGTTTTCTACACTCTACACACCTTCTGGGAAACTTTTGATACTTTTAAAAACGAATTTCAAAGCCGTGCTCCAAATTGCAATTCACGGGCGCTCAAAACAAATCTTTTGAGTGGAGGCGCTTTGCAACCGGCTATATATATGGGCAGTTAATAACTCAAATAAACAAAATGTTTAAAAAAAGATGGCCAATGGAATACTTAGAAGAATTGCAACACCAAAACAATTGGAAGAAAAGAACCATCAACATCAGTTTAGGTCAATTTGCCAACGTCAATCTACTAACAAATTGCTGGCGGTTAGCCCGAGTGGTAACCACCTATCCATGTCAAGGCGGTATAATACAAAATATGGAAATTTAAATTTGGCCAATAATATTTTTTTTGTTACAGTAATGTTTGTTATTTATAAATTTAAGACAGGTATTAATAAGTTATTCCTGCACCTAAACCCTAATTAGGAGTGTAATCTCTGTACTTTCTTAATATTTTTTAATATACCTAAACCTAGACTCTATCAATAGCTTTTTAAATAGTGTTTTTCGAATGATCATCCTCTTATTTTCTTTAATATTGTAAATATTTCTATGTAAATTGCTTTTTTATTATAATTTTAATACATTATAAATAAATAATACTTATTATATTTTTAAAGATTAGAATAATTTTAACTTTAGGTTAAATTAATATTTATAACATAATATTTCATTTCTACAAGTCATATTAGTTTTTTAGATTTACGATTGAAACGTTGTTTGAGAAATTTTAGTCCAAATGGCATTGACTTGCTATTATTGAACTTAAAATTTATCATAGTAGAAAATCTTTTTAGTCAGCGGTAATGCACGCAAATATATATTAAATATTGTTACAACTTTAGCACTTTTGTCAATGGCAACAAAAGTTTGGTAAAATAAAATTCGGGTTGGTTTTGATGTCAATGAAGATTGTAACATTGGATTAGACATCACTTTATCTTTCTTAAGCAAAAAAGAAAATTTGCGTCAAATTTTTTTTTTATTATTTTAGTTTAAACTACACGGTAATAATCATAACTTGCTCAAGTGTTTGTCATCAGGCAATTAGATATTACATCCACTTCCTCTTATTTTTAGCAAGAAGAAGAGGCACTTTCAATTTTTTTATAATAAACGGTGGGAAGGTA
Source organism: Tachinus rufipes (assembly GCA_963932245.1). Taxonomy (NCBI): domain Eukaryota; kingdom Metazoa; phylum Arthropoda; class Insecta; order Coleoptera; family Staphylinidae; genus Tachinus; species Tachinus rufipes. The sequence continues at coordinate 107,915,070 of OZ010743.1, forward strand.
AGAACTTCAACTTAAACTATTAGTAAGTAATCAAAATTTGAAGTAGCTCGCCCACCTAAGTGTTGGTTTTAAAAAAATTAGATGTCATCTTTTTCTTTTTGGACAACAACACTCGAGCAAAAGCCCCAGAGCAGAATAAAAAAGTAAATAAAATTCAAATAGAAATTCAACTAATAGAGTCTCGATTAAAAGAGTGTCCATTCCTTACATTTTACCTCTAATACCAACTGTAAAGAAAAATGGTTATGTGTGAATATGTTAGAACGCACGGCAGATAAATTCTGTCGCAAAAAAGACCACAAAGACCTTAAAAGTTAACTTTAAATCTTCCTTAGATCTCATCATTGCTAAAGAAAAATTCCGTTACAAAAATCTGATTGCAAATAAACAGGATTTTAGCTTTGAGACTTGTAATTACTAGTTTTGTTTTTTACTTTTTGAGCTGTTAACTGCTGTGCCGTCGTTTACGCGGTTTATAGATACTATATTTGAACCAGAGTTTTTGTCATTTACGACTGTATACATCAACAATATTTTAATAAAGTTTGATATATTGGAAGCTCATCTAAGTCATATTAATCAAATTTTAACTAAACTTGCAGAAACGGTTAAACTTAAATAGTATGAAGCCCAACCCCAGTTGCATTCAGGTAAATATTAAATATACGGCACCCAAAATTTAAATAAATAAAATTTAGCAGTTTTTAGGGTTGTGCAATTTTGATAAAGCATTTTGTAAATAATTGTCCACGCGCGCTGAACTGCTTGAAAAAGAAGCAACGTTGAGTTTGGGAACAGCTCCAATTAAACGCTTTTAAACTGCTTTATTACTCAAATCCGACTTTAGACTACTACGTGCAGATTGATGTAAGAAACGTTGGTCTTGGTTGTCTGTTTTATTAGGTTAAAAATCGAGAAAATTATCTAAAAAAAAATTAATTTTGTGTTTATTAAATTCAAACGGAAAATAACACTTTTCTATAAACTAGTTAATAAATTATGCAAATCTGAATTTATATATATGAATTATTATTAGTAATTGGGTTTGCAATGAAACCATAGACGCACACATTTTTGCATAATTTTTTTTTATATTTATTCATAATTCCTAATTAAGTTTGGATTTTTTGATATATGAGTTACAACATCTGTATTTCCAGTTAATCATGAGACAGTAACAAACTTGTATTATATTTATAGCATAATATATGCAACTGATTATTAATCTATTATTATAATTAATCTTTACTAAGAATATCCGTACTTTCCACATATTTAATTATTTAAATGTAATCCTCGGGTCATATAAACCCCAGATTTTTTGTATATGAAATAGTTTTTAAAATTAACTATTAATTATCAAAAAATTAGAAATAAAAAACTAACTTAAAGGTACATAAAAAGATGAATAAAAGTAATTGTAAGTAATAATAATATAAATGTAAGTAATAAAACTATTGTATATGTCAATATTTACTTATTATAATAGTATGGTAAACCAAATTTTAAAAATATCTTTCTTAGAAATAATTTAGTAGAAAAATCAATAAATTTTTAGGATTAGTATCTTAACTATTAGTTTTTCTAGGAATTTAGAAAGTTGTGCTATAATTTAATCCTCTTATAATCTGTCGCCAAAGAACAAACACTCACAAAATATATTTCTAATATCATAGTATTAGCAGGAAGTAAAGTTTGTTGCTATATAATTGCACAATTTCTTCGAATTTTATTTGCATTTCTATTACCTGCATAATTAATTTCACAAACATATTTTTATAATTCCTGAAGGACACAAAGGTAAGAAACTTATTTTACTCTTTCAAAATTTGATTATTTTAAGCATAAAAATTGACAATATAAAATTATATTAAAAAAAATTTAACTCAATTTAACGGTCTTAACGGCCAAACATTTATTTAGGTTCTACAAACCTCGTCAGTGTGCCTTTTATGACAACGGCATTGCATAATAGCAAAAAACAAATTTGATGTAATAATTCTGTCCTTATTGTACTAGAAAGAGTTAACTGTTTGATTATTTACATCATTAATTGTGTTTATAAACCGCTTTAATTGTTAGATTAAGTTACCAATTTATTTCATAATTAATTGCCGATTTAAAATCGTTTAAAAGCCGCGAAATGGCTGCCAAGTGTATAAATAAACATTTAGTACTCAATTGCGATACATAGTCACATTTGTTTGATTATTTCTTGATTTTATATTGGGTCCTGCTTACTACACCAAAACCGCTTTTTGAGTTGACGCAGAATATATAAGAACGTCGCAATCGCAGATGAGACAGTCTTATTGTGATGGTTTGCTACTTAAGTGATTAAACAAGTTTTTTTTAACATGAGATCTGCAGAATACGCGTTAGGAATTTGTGTATTGATTTTATCTCAAGCTTATGCACGTGAGTTAAAAATTTATGTTTATATATTACTATAAAAAGGTCACTTAGGTTATCTAATATTTGATAAAAAGGCAATTTAATAATATTATAACATTTAATGATTATTAAATTTAAATAAAATTGTAATTTTGTAAAAAAATTTTTTTAAATTTAATTATTACTAAATTAGTACATAATTTTTTTTGACATGTGGTTAAGAAAAACAATAATTTGTTAATTAATAATGATTAATAAAATTGAAAGAATTTAACAGAAAGTTGTGAGATGGTTTATTATTATTATTAAAAATAAAGCTAAATATATTTAATTCTGTGGATAAAGTAAATAAAATAAAATTTTATTATTATAAAAAATAAGTTTCAAATGCAATCTTCCCGTTTTTGAATTTTAAATCAATTTTTATTCTAATTTTACCAGATTTTGGAATAACTTGCTATTTATTATTCAAGGTAGAGAATAATAAGTCTTAATTTTAATTCTGTTAAAAAAATTTTTTACTAAGTAGACACAATTTTAATAAATATCGTTTTTAATAGTTACTAGAGAATTCAATAAAATCCATATTAATATTGCAATATATAAAATTAATTGATTGAGCTAATCAACCTAATAAAAAACATCAACATCAACAACTACACAATCATAAAAACAAAAACAAAGACATCAGAGAGGGTGCGCGTAAGCGATGGCGTAAGACAAGATGACGGCATGAGCCCGACCCTATTCAACATCATAATGAACAACATAATAACCGCAGTAAAGAACCTTAAAGCGGGATACAGAATAGAGAACCAATTCTTCAACATCCTATGCTATGCAGATGATGCAACGCTAATGGCAGACAACGAAAACGATCTGCTACGATTACTAAAGACATTCTCGGAAATAGCAAAGAAATACAACCTTGACATTTTCCACCAAAAAACCAAGTGCATGGTAGCCAGCCGATACCCAACAAGATGCAAACTAGAACTCGACGGTAAGGTAATAGAACAAGAGATGAGCTTTACATACCTCGGCATAGAATTATCAAGCGACAGAAACCTTAAGATGAAAACCCGAGCAGCCACCAACAAGACCCAAAAAATATCCGGTGCAATAAACAATATAATATGGAGAAATAAGCATATATCTAACTAAAGAAGGTAAAATCCGAAAATACAAAACCGCAATAAGACTAATTCTCACATACGCAGCCGAAACAAGAGCCAACACAGCAGCTACCAAACAAGCCTTAAGAACGACAGAGATGCGCACTCTACGAGCGATAATGGGAGTTACGCTAAGAGACCAAATCAGGAGCTCCACAATCAGAGAGGATCTACAAATACAGGATGTCGTACGATGGACAAGAGATGATCTCACAACGGATCGTTAACTGGGCCATGACACAAAGACCCAACAATTCAAAACCACCTGGAAAACCACCAAAGAGATGATCAGACTCCTGGACATCCATATCACAAGAGATGAGAGACTAAGGAGGAACTTAAAAAAACAGGCACACGTGCCTATACAAAAGTCTAAGAAAAAGAAAAAAGAATTGTTTGAGGTGTGTAATGTAAACATAAAATACTGAAATGGTTTTTTTAGTAAGGTTATAATTTTAGTACAATTTGGAATTTACATTCATAATTGTATTGGAGAGGTTTTCTTCAAGTTGTGGTGTAGATAAGCTATAAAGGTTTGTGTAAATTGATCGAATACCAATTAATATTTCAAATTTTTTTCTCTATATTATTCCGTCGTTTCTCTGATTGTTTGCAAAATTTTTAAAACCTGTTTTTAATAAAATTTATTGTTTTGTAGTTTCTAATATCTTTGCGGAGTTGCTTACTGATATTTTTGTTTATTTTGTTATATTCCGGGCAGTCTTGGTTCATTGCTTTTCTTTGTTCTATCATCTGTAGGATATCTGAATTCCTTTTAGCACACGGTCTATGGTTGAAGGTACTTTTTGCTGGACTATTTTTTTTTTTTTTATTTAGTTACTTTTTATTGTGGTTTATCAATATGTGGTTGCTTCCTGTGTGAAAAATATTCAGGACTAACGTTGATGACTAAATGCTTTTTAGTAGAGATAATGTACTTTATTTATTTTTACGTTTATTTTTTGGTTTTTTATGTTAGGTTAGGTTCAGGTTTTTTAAAGAAACTATATATGCAGAAAATATTTTTGTTTTAGAGGTAGTTTGTTAGTATTTTGTTCTTGTTGTTTTTTTTACCTAGCCCAAAGTTGCCCAAATTTTGGATATTGATGGTTTGGATGTGTTCTAGTTTGGCGTTAACATCTACGAGCGGTTGTAATATAAATATTTTTGTAGAAAATTTTAATTTTAGCATTGGACGTGCTTGTGGAAGCGTAAACTTGTGTTATTTGTAAACTGTATTTTTTGGATAGTTGAAGTACAACGTAAATGACTTTTGATATGCATTTTTGTGACAAAGTGTTTTAGTTTTTTGTTGATGAGAATTGCGACTTCATCAAAATTTGTTGGTTGGTTGGTTTTAGAGTTATTTTAGTAGAGCATATGACCTGATTCTAATATAGCACATTTTTTATCTGGCAGCCTTGTCTCACATAGACTAAGGATCATCTTCTCTTCTTCTTCCGCCTGTATCTATTCATTTCTGGACATAGATTTTTTTAAAACTTTGCCACATGGTCTTATCTTAAGCTTTCTGTTGCCACGAATAGCCGGCAGCTTCTTAGATGTTCTTTCTCTATCTTTTTTGGAGTCTTTCTACATTTTTCTTAGAGGTTTGTGGTATCCACTGTATAAGCCGTATTGTCCACTTTGCTGGGTTCTGCCTTGCAACACGGTCTGCCCAGCTTCATTTAAGGTTTGCGACTTGTGTAATAACATCCTTGACACTTGTTTGCTTGCGGATTTTAGTGTTTTAAATGTAATCCCTTAGGCTTACACCTAACATAGCCCTCTCCATTGTATTTTAGCAAGTTTGCGGCTTGTCTGCTGATCTGTTGGTAAGGGTAGTTGTTTTAAAACCTTACGTAGTTACGTAGAGGATGCACTTAATGTACACCTTTCTTTTTAGTCCATATGGGATGCTCTTTGAGTATGTAACTCAGCTTTCCAAATGCTGCCCAACTCATCTTAATTCTGCGTTTTACTTTAGTGCACTGGTTTTCTTTTCCAAGTCTGATCATATGATCCAGGTACACATACTCTGCTACGTTTTCCACCACATTTTGTTCTATAAAGATGGGAATTTTAGAATCGTTTATAATTTTGGTCTTCTTGAGATTTATCCGACTTCTTTGGATGCTAAATTTGGTTATGCAAGCATGCTTTTTAACTCTTTGATGTCCGAGCTAATAAAACAATGTTGTTTGCAAAGCGCAAATGGTTCAGATGATTTTTATTGATGTTTATTCCGTTCTTCTCCCAGTCTAAGCGTTTAAAGACATCTTATATTGCCAGCGTGAAGGTTTTGGTGAGATGGTATCACTCTGCTTTACTCTTTATCTAATAAGAACCTTGTTAGTTTAATTTAGAGTATCGCATTTTTATAGATGTAATTCAGTAGGTTCGAGTATTTGAAGTGCGTGGGTCATTGCATTTAATACTGCCCATATTTCGATCGAGTCAAACGCCTTCTTGTAATCTACAAAGGTTAGGTGTCAAGGGATGTTGTATTCGACAGATTTTGCAATTAACAATCAAATGGTTTAAAGGTGGTCTACTGTATTAAATCATTTTCAAAGCTTGTCAGCTTGGGAAGCTAGTAGAAATCGAATTTGTTAGGCGGTTTGATATAACTTTTGTGAGCAATTTATACAGGTATGAGAGTATGTTGATTAGGCGGTAGTTTTAAATGTTTCTTTTGTTGCCTTTTTTGTAAATTAGGGTAACTTGAGCATATTGCCATTTTGTTGGTATCTTCCCTTCTTTCAAACATTTATTTAGTAGAATTTGCACTGCTTTTATTAAGGTATTTCTTCCTGTTTCTAGCATTTTGCTAGTCATTCTATCTGTACCCGGAGATTTTCTGTTTTTTATATAATTTAGTGCCATCCGTAGTTTATGGGTATCGATATCTGGCATTTCTTTGGAGTTTACGTTAGTGACTTCTGTGGTGTTATTTGCAAATGGTTTGTTTATAGAAAAAGAATACAATTTTGTATAAAACTTTTCTAGTGTCTTCTTGGTTCTCTCCTGGTCTCTAATAATGGCACTCTCGTTGTTTAGTATTTTGTAAATTTTGGGTTTTTTGTTTGATATGTCCTTTTAGTACTTTCATATTTCCATTATCTTTTATAACTTTTTTATTTTTGCAGTATTGAAAGATTGTATGTCTTTGCGAATTCCCGTTTTTATGTTTTTATTCAGCTGTTTGAATTGTGGTGAGCTGCGGTTTGAGTCTCTTTGTTATTCTATGAGCTTGATTGTATTTAGGCTTATCTTTTTGTTTTTATGTGTTTTTGCTTTTGTACATACTTTCCCATGTACTGTGTTAATGTCTTTAACAATTTTATTAGAGAGGGTGTTAATGTCTAGCTTCTGGAGGTATATGGCTTAGTTTTGTATCTAGTTCTTGCTAATATACAACAGCGTTTTGCTTAAATTTGTCTATTAGTGGTGTCGGGTGATTTAGGATTATTTTTGTTCGTTCAGTTTTAGTGTTGATAAAAAGAATCGCTCTGACCAGCCTATGGTCACTTCTTGTCTAGAATTTGTTTAAAACTAAAACATCCTTTACTACAGTTTTGTTATTCAAAATTATGTAATCTATATTGTTTTGTATCCTGCCGTTCAGGTTGACCTAAGTCTACTTGCGGTATATTGATTTTTGGAAAAATGTGTTTATGCAGTACAGATTTTCTTGTTATAGATAGTTTAACAGCGTTTCTCTTTGGTTGATCCTTTTACCTAGTTCAAAATTGTCCAAATATGGTTTTCATTTATGTCTTGTCTTTTTCCTAGCTTTGCATTGAAATCACTAATAGTAATAGAAAACTGAGGTTTTTCTGCTCTTCTTGCCGCTGAGATATCATCGTAGAATTGTTCTATTTCTTCCTGTTTAGATACACTTGTTGGTGCATATACTTGGATAACCTGAAAGAAACACCGCTTAGAAATTTGTAGCATAATATATATTATACATCTTTGTGACAAGGTGTTTGATGGTTTTGTTTATAATGATACCAACACCGCCAATGAGTGAGTTATTCTCAAACTTGTTTAGGTAGAGTACATGTCCCGATTTTAGATTGGTGCACAATTCTCCAGATCTTCTAGTTTCACACAGTCCGATCATATCTTATTATATGTTTGTGAGCTCCTTCTCAAGTTCTTTCCAAGTGTTCGTTTAATTTCATTGTCGTTATGTTGTATGTCGCTATATAGAGTTGTTTTCCGTGGCAACTTTTATTCTTTTAGTAATTCTTGGCATCCCTGACTTGACTTCCAGTGCAACCGTTGTCTTGGCTGCGGAGTGACAGGTTGCTGGGAACTTGGGGCTAAGTAGTAGACGTTGTTTGCATATTTAAAGGGTTTTGACTATGACCCACCACGCTTGTTCTGCGGGTTGGTGAGTTTGAGTAAACTAAAACTTTGTACGACGCCGTTGTTTCTTGGTTAAAATCTTCGGCCGCCATACTGCCAATATAGTCCACAACTAACAATATCCTGCCGACAAAGTCTTTGCCTTTAGTTACTCCAGGTGGCTAGATTAAGAATATTCTATTTTATTAACAAGAGTGCATCTTCCACCTTAACTAGTTGCTCTGTTGACTTTATCGTTTTAATGTTGTAAGTTGCAATGTTCAGCTTCTGTTTAGTTATCATGTGTAGGATTTGGAGATATTATTTTTACTACCTAAAAATAATTTCAAAATTTAACATGATAGAAGTTTTGGCAGTTGAAAAGCTACGCTTGCCAAACGTGTTGGTGAGTTCTGGGTTTAGCCGCTTATTCTAGGTAGAGACGCTACGGAGTATCTGTTAGTTCACAGGAGGTATTTTTTTTATCTTGCATATTTGCCAAGCATTTTCCTATCCGCTACTTAGGAACGTGTTTTGTAAAGATTTCAGATTATGAGCCAGTTATAATTAGTAGAGGAGTTGAGGTTAGACCGAAACAGACAGGGATACGTTCTGCGTCGTATTGACTGCAAGTTTCAACTATGTTGATTGCTCGGGATTGTTACTTGCTTGCGTCCGCAAAGTGTATTAGTTGTTGGAGTTTGTCATAGAATCTTCAATGGTGAAACGTAGTGGAAGTTGACCATAGGTGGTTGTTGCTATTGGGTGTCTATTACCACTGACTTTAGTCGCACTGCCGTAAAAATTCTTGCACGCTACTACATGATTCTGAAGAAAACAAACAGGATTCAGCAACAGTTAGGTGGTCGGAATTCTTTTTTGGATAGGTATTACTGATGCGTTGTCAGACGTAGTAGGGCCATGATAGGTAGTTAGCATAGAAGTGTGATATACTCCCAATAACTTTTCTGGTTTTTTCTTAGAAGCTATTTCATACGATGTTGGTCTATGTCATTTCAATGATGATATAAGGTTTATCTCTCTTTGGGGCTAATACTTTTAGATGAATCGCTAAGTATGTGTGTGGTGACTAATTGGACTTTTTTGGAATTGTTCTTTTGATCATATTAATACAGCACTTCTTGTGTTATAATAAAAGATGTCCCAAAATTAATGCAAAATTTAAATTAAATAGAAATCACAGTTTTTAGATTGTTATTAGTACATAGAATAGGGTTATTTATGAAATAACACATTGGGCAAATAGCCTCTACGGTTTTGCTGGCACATACGCACTCTTTTGTGAAAATTTTCCATAACCATTGTGCATAAATGTGGTTGAATTTTGTTGATGCAGCGTTTAATTTTCTTTTGTAATGCACAGGTAGTTGTGGGGTTGTTGACATAGACCTTTGACTTCAAATAACTTTATTAAAAAAATGTAATGGTGTTAAATCACATCTAGGAACCAATTCTGATCACCAAAACGAAAGAGTACTCGACCAGGAAATGTTTCATGCAGTAATTGAATTGTTTTACAAGTTGTATGGCAAGTAGCACCGTCTTGGCTTCATTTTTGCTAACTCTAAACTTTTAACTGTCAATTTTTTTTTTTTAGAGTTGCCAACAATTGGCTGCAAATTTAAATCTTGCGTTAATTTTGAGACACCCTTTACTACCTTTGGGTGTACAGTAGTGCATATTTTTGACGGAAATTCACTTTTTAAAACATTTGATAATGTTTTGTAGATGTGGATTTTTTAACTGTTCTATACAAATATCAGCGCTTTCTCTAGTGAGAAGGTCAATTATTATATTGTAAATACTGCAAAAAGGTTGAGATTCTAAAATGCACAATATTCTTGATAATCTACAACCTGATTTGTTGGTGAATACACCATTTTCAAATTACTGTAGAGTTTCTTGTGCTAGTTTTTCGTTTAAAGATTTTAAATTTATTAACTATTTTAATGCTTCATGATCAATTATAACTGATACTTCACATCCTTTAATATATTTTCTAAATTTATAGATTTAGTAGTTTTATTCAACACCGGTAAGCAGTCTACTTGCATACTTAAATAAATGCTTATTACTCTTTACTAATGCAACACCAATTGTATAGTAATCAGTTTTGAGTATATAAGGCCATGTCTGAGTCAAGTGTACGGAACAAAAATCTGATTTTGCTCAAACCACTGAAAATGCTTTTCTCTACATTAGTCCTGATCTTAAGAATTTTTTTAGATTTTTTTAATAAACAATTTTTGAGTAATAAGCAATTAAAATTTTAAAAAATTGTTTTTTTTTTTTTTTTATTTTTTGATCGTTTGTAACTTCTCAAGGTTGCATTTTTAGGAAAAAAAAGTAACAAACTTTTTTTTAAAATTGTTTAAAGAGTCAGTTTTTACAACCAAATTTTTTTTTCCTTCTAGTTTTGAAAATTTAGCAGTTCTTTAAAAAACAGTTTTTCTTAAAAAAAAATAACGAGTATTTGCTTTTTTTCTCAAATATGGATAAAAACGTGCTTTTATATGTACAAAAAATACTCTAAAAATTTCAAAAAAATGCCGTGTGCTGTCCACAGAAATACTTAAAAATGGCAAAAATGGCTTAAATTTCTGTAGATACATTCTAAAATACATCGGAGAGCAGTGCACAAAACTTTTTAAAATTGTTAGGGTATTTTTTGCACATATAAAGCACGTATTTATCTATATTTGAAAAAAAATACTCGTCATTTTATTTTTAAGAAAAACTGTCTTAAATTTTAGCAAAATTTTCAAAATTAAAAAAAAAAATATTTGGCTATAAAAACTTATTTTTTGAATAATTTTATAGAAAAAAATACCTAATAATTTTTTTCTAAAAATACAGTCCTGAAAAGTTACAAACGATCAAAAAATGATTTGAATTCTGTGAATACATTCTAAAATATCTCGAATCGTAGTGCACGGTACTTTTTAAGATTTTCAGAATATTTTTTGCACATAAAAGCATGTTTTAATTTATATTAAAAAAAAAAATACTCAATCCTGAGAAATAGAGGATACATTCTAAGATATCTCGGAGCTTAGTGCACGGCACATCCTGAAATTTTTAGAGTATCTTTTGCACTTTTATATTTGAAAAAAAAAGAAAATACCCGTTTTTTTAAGAAAAAGTGTCTATTAAAGTTTAGTAAAATTTGCAAAATTAATTATAAGAGATAAATTATAGGTGATGTTGTAATAAACTTACAGGTTCATTTTTAAACTAACTTGGGCACAAACTTCTTGCAGTTCTTCTAGCATAAGTTTTGCGTTTAATAAATTGTTGGATGCTATGATAATGTCGTTTGCAAAGCGTAGGTTGGTAAAGTTTTTGCTATCTATATTTAAGCTTCTGTTTTCCCAATTTTGCTTTTTGCTTTGCAAGTGATTATTGGTTTTGAACCCAGCACAAAAACCTGCTTGTTCTAATAGTTGGTAAAAATTTAGTTTGTTTTCTAGTCTAGAGGTTATTACTCTTGTAAGCAGTTTATATAAAAGGCTTAGAGGACTTTTCGGTCTGTAATTATCCAAGTCGGGTTTATCTTCTTTTTTGTGGAGCAGGATTACGGTTGTATTTAACAGTTTGCCTGGTATAGTGCCATTCTATAGGCATAGATTAAATAAAGCCTTTATTTTTCTCAGCAAGCAGGGACTCTCAATCTTGATTGCGTCTGCAACCACGTTGTCTTCCCGGGTGCTTTATTGTTTTTTTGTTTTTCTTAGAGCTAATTCTATTTTCTCTACTGCAATATTAGGTAGCTCTTTGGATCTTTAATTTATAATGCTTTAATTTGCTGTAATTGTATTTGAATCAGATGTCGGGTCCAGGTCCTAGCGCTGACTTTTATACAGTTGTTAGTAAAACTCCTCGACAATGTTTAGTATTTTTGCTCTGTTTGGTTCTATGTTTTCCTGTTTATTTTTAACTTTGGTTATTTTGCATTTTCCATTGCCTAGCCTTCTTTGCAATACTTTCATGAGTATACTCAGTTAAACGAGTAGCCGTTCTGATACCTCCAAAAACTTCTTTCCATTTATTTAATAATTCTTTTCTTGCTCATTATATTCTCAACTTTGGTACATCAAAGATTGAGATATCAATATTTAACTAGGTCTTCAGTTTATTTAATTAGCAAGTTTCTCTAGTTACATATCTATTTGAAGTGTATTTTGCAAATGCATGGGCCATAACGCCATAATCTTTTTTAGGTTGTATTAGATTGTTACAATGTTTACAGCATTTTTTATAATTCTGCTTAGTCTGTTTGAAACAATTTTTTTGTTTGATTTTTATTAACTGCTTGTTTTGTCTGAATTAAAATTAAATACGTTTATTTTGATTTAATAATAAAAATTGGAACAAATTTTTTGATTACATTCTGAATAGTTTTTGTGAGATTTTCTGTTGCAATATGTAGATCTATAGAATATAAATTTCTTCTTCTTCTTCTTAGCTTTAACCTATCCTCTACTAGATATAGGCTTCTTTTAGGTTTCTCTATGTTATTATATTTTGCGGTACTTGGAACCATCTTTTTTTTGCGATTATCTTTATATCATCAAACTACCTTTTCAGTGGTTTACCGACACTTTTTTTTGTTCTTCTCGGTCTCTATTGTAGTATTTTGGTGTCCATCTATTACAGTTGTGTCTGGCAACGAGGCCTGCTCTTCTCTATTTTATTTGAGCCACTCGTGTCATTACATTTGTGAATTTTGATTGCCGCCTTGTTTTTTTATTTTGTATTTTGTATTCTAAGACTCACTCCCAACATAACCCGTCCCATTGACCTTTGGGTTGCTTTTAATTTATTGACGCTTTTCTGAGTTAGAATCACAGTCTCTAACCCGTATGTTATCACAGATTATATCTTTAGGTTTGTTGGAATATATGTGTACTTAAAAATATGTTTCAAGTTCCCAAAAGCTGCCCATCTTAGGCCTACACGGCGCATGATTTCTGCTGTGTGATTGTCTTTCTTCAGTTTAATTTTATGATTTAGGTATATATAGTCATTTACTGTTTCAAGAAGGTGGTTGTCAATAGTGATATCTATTTTTTCCAGACTCATGCTTTTGTGTCTTGTTTATGTTTATTTTTAGTTTAATTAATTTTGACGCTTCGATATCTTTGCTGACTAGTATTGGGTGGTTTAAACAGGAGCCGTCTATGTTCAGGCCCATTTTGTCCTACGGTAATGTTTTGAACATATCCTCAAGTACAAGGGTAAACAGTTTAAGAGATATTGTGTCTCCTTGGCGCACGCCTCTTCTGACATATACAAAGCTTGATTTCAAATTTTTGTCCATTTTAACTTGCATTGTTGAGTAAGTTTGTATATCTAGAATCAATTCGGGGTTTTTTCAAAGTTTTCTAGAATGGTCGAGGTCTCCACAGTGTCAAAGACTTTGTAGTAATCTACAAAAGCCAGGTGTATAGAAACATTGTATTTGGTAGTTTTTTTGATGAGCGTAACTTATGTAGATGATTGATTGTACTGTACCTTTTACAAAATCCCGCATGTTCTACCAGTTATATGAATCCAGCTTTTTTGACAACCTGTTATTTATAATTTTTGTTAGCAGTTTATACATGTGTGACAGTAAGAGATGTATTTCCTCTGAGTTTCGCCAATTGTTTGGTACTCTGCCTTCTTTGAGACATGTATTCATTAGTATTAAAACTGCACCTATTAAGATATTTTTACTCATTTTCAACATTTTGCTAGTGACTCGTTTTTTTTAGGTGTTTTCCTATTTTTCATGTTCTTTAGTGCAGTTTCTAGTTTGTATCTACTAATTTTCTTTGATTGGTGGTATGTTCTATTTGTGTGCGAATTATAAAGTTTATTATATAACGTTTCTATAGCTTTGACAATCTCTGCTTTATCCGATACAACAATTTTTTTTTTATTTTGTACTTTGAAGATATTTTCCTGTCCTTTGAACATTTTTGACCGGAGTACTCTCATATTTGCATTGTTTTTAATTGTGTTTTGGTCCTTAAATCTTTTCAAATACGTTTCTTCAGTTGTTTGTATTCTTGAGTGTGTCGATATGTGTTTTGCCTCTGTTCTATAAATTCTAATGTTTCTGGACTTAACTTGCTCTGTTTACTCTTTACATTGCGCATGCATATCTTCTTTGTTGCTGTTTGGATGCTTGATGTGATGATTGTTGTTATATCATTAAGTTTGAGCTGCTCTTAGTATTCCGTGTTAGATCATTTACTTTTGATAGTTCATTTATATTCTTTTTTATGTATGTTTATCTGTTCTCTTGTTGTTTAAGGTTTTTTTTTACTACAAAGTATTCAAACAGTATAAGTTTTTTGTTGTAGGTAGTGTAATAACATTTTTCCTTTTTCATTTCTGATTCTTGTGCCGTAGTTTCCAATGGGGTTCAATAAACAATAAGTATCAAATACAAAATTATTAAAAAAAATAATTAATTTTTACTATGTAAATGAGAAGTTTTAACAACAGAAGTTATAATGAATGATCAGATCAGATTTCTTAAAGCAGTCTCAACAATAGTTGTATCTCTGGAATAGTTGAAATATACAAATCTAATAATCTTAGTTTACTAAGAAATCTATTACAAAAAAAATATGTGGGTTGTTGAATAAGTTGAGGTAAGATTATAAGAAGCAGCAAAAATCATAGTGTGTTGTCCGGATACTGTTGTAGGAGATGAGTGATTTAACCCTATAGTATTATGTACATTAAAATCTCCTAACAAAATGATTTTGGTTTTTCTATGAAACCTTGAAGAAGCTTGACAAAACTTTTAGAAAAGTTATTAAAAAAGTTTGGAATTGCGTTATTTGGAAAACAATATAGGCTTATTATATTATTGTTTGTGAATGTAAGCACACACACTTTGTTAGTCGGCAAATGAATGTTTAAGATGATAATCAAAATCTACTAGAATAAAGCAATCTGGATCTTTATTTTACATTAGTTTCAATTTAAAAAAAATGGATTTTTTATGTTCAAGGTGCTGATGAACAGAATTTAAATTCTTTTTAGAACACAAATATTAGAAAAATTAACTTTTAAGCCACAAAGTCAATGTGCGGTTGATTAAATTGGTTAGTAAAATAGGCAAGACTTTGTTCCGCCTATTTAATCGTGTCATACGCTTTCTTTGGCAATGCAAGTAGTACTTTTGATGACTTGTTTCAAATCTACGGTTTATACCACCATACATCCAAATAAGAAGCTGTTTTACGTGCGGAGTAATTAGATTTAGAACAAGCCATCATAGTATAATATTATAGTTTATACTTACCGCCAGGTCGGGGTTAGTAGTTAGGTTAGGTTAGGTTAGGGGGCAAGAAGTTTGGGAAAGATAGATTTAGCTTTCTTTTGTTTGGAATAGGTAGGAATAAAGTATTTTGAACTCAGATTATGGGAGTTTGGGTACGCAAGGACACTACTCCTTGAAAACTGAATATGTCTACTTAAAGCCAAAATCCTGGTTTTAAATGTCAGAATTATGGCTCCAAATGACAGGTGTAGTTCCTCCGCAATTGTTTTAGTTTTTGCTTCTTTGTTCCAACCAACACTTATCAAATTGACCGTTTATTTACAAGACTACAGTAACACAACATGATTATTATAGTGTCTTCTTGTAGTATTCAATATACTAATTGAAAGATTTGTGCTTTGATTAGTTATGAATGTAGTGTAAGGGAGGAGCAATACTACTAATGACTAGAAGGATTATAATCATTCTTGTTAATTATTTATTAACTAACGTTTTATTATTTTTTGCTAGCATAGTGTAATATAACCTTGTCTTTGCTATTTCAATATTAGATAAAAGCGGACACGTAGAGTAACAATATTTCTCATATTCTTGTCTGGTAATTATTATAATAATTTTAATAACAAATTGAATTATTAATAATGTGTATATTTAATTTTTTTTTTACAATGTTTTAAAAGACTAACGAATAAGAATAAATTGGTTCTTTTTGATTCACGTCTTAATCATATAAAAATTACTTAGAATGTAGTCAGAATCAATGAAAGATATTTGTATTTTTTTTTAAACTGATTAAATTAAATTTGCACATTAATATTAATATAGCGAAACAAGTCTTCTTACAGGACAAAATATATTAAATAAGTAAAATTATTTACATTTTATTAAAAAAACTAACAGAAGATTTGCAATAAATTCAGAGCTGGTTTTTCCGCTTAACATATTGGAAACTCCTAGGTTCACTGTCGTGAACTCAGTCAATTAAACTGTCGGGTTATTATTTAATTAATGAATTAATGATAACTAGTAATATATTGCAATTTTATCAATAAATATTTAGATGTTTACTATTATAATATCTGCTTCAATAATAATTATATGATTAATGAAATAAATCAGTTTATTTTATGCAATAACAATTTTTATCTCTGAATTTACGTTTGGGATACCCATTTAGCATTCCGCGGATAATTTACATATCTAATATTTTAAGTTTTTAAAACACTTACGTCATTAATTTTAATGGCAATTTACGAAGGTTATTAAACAAGAAGTAGCAAAGTTTAGTGAATTGAAATTAGATGTTAATGTTGTAAATATAAAATACGTAAACTGATTGAACTTACAACAACAATTGATTAAATAATACTATATACTATGGTAATCAAACATAATATTATAAAACTAGAAATTAAATTGTTACAGATTTGCATGTGTTAGCATTTCCCTAAAATGTCATTTGTTATTATATATAGTAAACATAAGATCTATTATTTTTTCAGCTTAGCTAAACTTTGCTTAATTTTCAATTTGTAATTAAAATAACAGTACTACTAAATAATCAGTTTTTATATACAAAATGTTTTTTTAAAGTTTTAAATTGATCAGTTCAGTTCATTATATTACTAAAACTTTAATTAAACAAGAACTAATCGTTAGGTTTTCTTCAAATTTGCAATAACTAATTTTTAATTAAAACTTAAGATAATAATTTAAAAACTAAGAAAATATTTAATTTTAATAAATTATACCTACTTACTTTTATTAATATATTTGTATCTTTACAGAACAAGCAAAATGCAGTTCATCAGAATGCATAAATATCTACGAATGCAAACCGATCGTTGATATGATAAATGCAGCTCCCAAACCACTATCAACAGAATTCAAACAACAGTTAATTGACTATCAATGTGCAAGAATAGAAAATGACATCAAAGTTTGCTGTCCTAACCACTTAACACCAGACACAGATTTAACTACTCACCGAAATTATCATCTTATACCCTCAAACAGTTGCGGCAGCTTAAATTTAGATGATAAATTAATTGGCGGCGAAATTGCTGGTCTTTTTGAGTTTCCTTGGATGGTATTAATCTCCTACAGATTAGGTTTTTATTATTATTATTGTTGCTATTTAATCAGAACAAATTTTAAAAAATGTATTGGTTTGTTATGAATTATATTTATGACGTTGTAGGTAGATAGATTAACATTTTTTTATATACATACATCTGACTTAAAGCAATCCAAACATTTTTTTTAATAAAACAAGTTGTTTATGTGAATATTAATTTATTTATTTGTAGCTAACGGACGATTGGATTTTGGATGTGGTGGTAGTATTATCAATGATAGATACATTCTAACAGCAGCTCATTGTATAACACTATTAAAAAAGAAGACAATGTAAGAAATATTAAAAAAAAATTATAATTTATTTAATTATAATCATTTTAGAGCCGGTGTTCGTTTAGGTGAATATAATATATCCAGCCAAGTAGACTGTGAAGAACTTGATGGTTACCAAAACTGTGCAGATGCAGTACAAGATATGCAAGTTGAAGATATTATTACACATCCACTATACAATGCTGAGTTATATGAATTTGATATTGGCTTGTTAAGACTTAGAAATAAAATCAGATTTAAAGGTAACTATTTTGTGATTCAATAATCTTTGTCAATACCTTTGAATAGTATAAGCTTGGCAGTAAAATGGTTAAAGCTGCTAAAACTTGTTCCTAATTTATTCATAACCAAGTTTTTCTGTTTAACCATGCTCGACAAAACGTTACGAGAAGAATCGATTGTTTTTTATTGAATAAATGCAATACAGATACAGTCAATAAACTCATTTGTTTCTATACTTTAGTTCAATTACAAACTATGATATTTTGTAAAAGTTTTTTTATGATAATTTTTTTTTTTACTAAATAAGCATATTAAATCATTCTTTAGTTAACTTACTGTAAGGTGCCAATTTACTTAAAACGTCATAAGAAACAACGTTTGTGAAACTCATTATTCTTACCTAGTCTGAAAGCACTTGCGTTATTTACAATTGGTACAGGTGCAGTTACTAACAATGCAATTTTGTCATATCAACCAAACAAATAAAACACTTAATAAAAACAGTAGTTATTTTAACATTAATAAAATACTACACTCTGCTACCATATTGATGTTATCAGATATGCTTTAATTTGAATGCAATTTGTAAATGTGAGAACTAAACTTTAATATATGTAAACAATTATTATAGCAAAGCTTTATCAAAAATTCATAACTTAAAAAAAAGTAATTATATATATATATATATTAATCTTCTTTTTTTTAGGAAACATTGCTCCTGTATGTTTACCAATAGCTAATAGCTTGAAAACAGCAAATTTAAAACATTATACAGTTTGCGGATGGGGCAAAACAGAAAACAGTAATTTATAAATAAACTTAAATAAAACATCCAATAATTCATTTATATTTTAGGTTATCAAAGCAATGTTTTATTAAAAATTAATGTACCAGCAGTATCACTAAACGCCTGTGCTAAAGTATACAAAACAGTTTCTATAACTGATAGACAGATATGTGCAGGTGGTACTACTATGAAAGCATCTTGTACTGGTGATAGTGGTAGTCCTATGCAGGCTGTAAGGTTTGCGAATGGTGATAGCAGATATGTTCAGTATGGTTTAGTTTCGTTTGGACCAGAAGGGTGCATTGGTACTCCAGGAGTATATACTAGAATTACAAGTTATTTGGATTGGATTTTAGATAACATTAAGCCATAATTGAAACGTAGAAATTAAATTTATTTATAATTTTTTTTACTTACCTTATAACTATGTAAAATTTTTAATTTATTTATTGTTATTATTATTGATTAATTTTAAATTAAATCATTTTAATATAAATTATTCTGTCATTTAAATGTAATTGTAAGTTCATGTTGACTACAAAGTATAATAACATTTTGTAGGTCAGGATTATATTGTTATGCATATTCCGTAAACAAAAATTGCACAAAACCTACTGGCAGTTAAACAAACTCAGGCAATTAAAAAAATACAAAAATTACTGGTAGTAGCTAATGAGTAAATCAACAAACTAGTAAGTGATTTAAGGTTATGTAATAGTAGTTGTGTAATGTGTAAAAGTGTAATTGTGTAAAAATAAACAAAAATTTAAAGTAAGTAGTTAATACTTGTTACATGATCTAATTTCGAGGCTTGTGCATTATTGGGTATCTTAAATTGTAAAATAAATTAATTTACTATGTTTTTTTATCACAAATTCTTACAAATACGTTATTAGTTTTGGCTTTACTAGAGCCTTCTACAGATGAATTAACTTATTTCATCTGTGTTTGGACAATAGTCGATAAAAAATAGCATGCTAGAAAATAAGGGTAATAATTATTTAAGAAAAACCAACAAACTATATTGTGAATTATGCTACAAATTGAAGTTTAATTATTTTAGGAGAAATACCAAATTGTTATATGTTGAGGTTTTTTGTGAAGTTTTTTTTACTTAAAGGTCTCATATAATAAAAATTATTATAAATTTTGGCTTACGTATTATAATCGGGTACAAAAATGTTTATCGGATCACAAAAACTTTTTTTTTGTTGAATATGCAATAGTTGAGATTTTTTTGGAAATTTCTTTAAATGTTTTTTGATACAGGATTTTATCTTTCTTTTTTTAACTTAAAGGAGGAGTTCAAAAGACTTCTACATTCTATGGGGAGAGTCGGATTTATTTTTTGCCAGTCACTTACTGACTAAATCTTTTTTTTTCTTTGATTAGACATGACGGAATTACGTTTAGTGTTTTTTCATCATGCTGATTTGTTATTGTCTATGTTGCTTGTTAGGCTTTTTTTAATCTTACTTTTGTTTTTTCTTCTTCTACTTTGGCTTGCATGACATTTTGTATTATGTTTGCTATGGTGTTCCAGCAATCTTTGGTGCGTAGCATGTGCTTCAATATATTGTCCGGCGTATGTTTCTCTTCTATTTTTGTTTCTGCTAAGATTTGTTTTTGACCCTAGCGGAAGCAAATACAGTACGCACAGATTAGTATTGCTTTTATTTTAAATTATATCTGTGTAAGTTTTTCTCAAAACATCCATGTTCCATCAGCATCTGGGTCATGAAGTAGTTTATTACTATATGATTTTTCTGCACCCGTTGCTCTATATTAAGACTAGCTCTTTTGTTTATTAGCCTAAATCCTCTATTTTTGCCCATCTTTTCTGACAATCTTGTATAGTTTTTTTGTTTCTGCCTGCTTTTCTGCTTGGTCTTTTCCATACTCTTTTTTTCTCTCCACAAAAAAATCTATATATCTTATGTCTGCCAATACTAATATTGCGTTTGTGTACACAGTGCGGTATGCACTGCATATTTGTATAGTCATTATTTTTGTACTTTTACTAACATATTAGTGTAATTCTAAAACTTCAGTTTTTTTTTAAAGAATAAAATCTGCACATAATTTTTTTTTTATGTAAACCCTTTCACATTTGGTATTAGACAAGCAACACATTTAAAATATGCTGCTTTATTTTTGTTCCAAAATCAAAACTTACTCCAAGGTATTCTATATCTGGTTTTGTAATGATTTTTTCCTCAAGTACTTTTAAGGTTATTTTTTAAGTATTTTTGTGTTGTCCAGAAGTACTGCTTCCGTTTTTCTTAAAAACTTCTAGTTTGTTTTTGTTTATGCATTTTGTAATTTATATAATATATAATACGTTTATTTCTTGCCTTTGAGCCTTGAAAATTACATTTACAGATACATTTACAACTTTCCAAAATAATAAAACTTAATCCTTATAAAATTAACACAATTAAAAATATTTTCTTCTCTGTTTGTCTACTTTTTTCTATTTAACTGCCCTCATCCATTTAATATTTCATTTTTTCCCATCTGTTCTTCTCTCATTTCGTTACACTCTTTCAACATATGTTTCATAGTTTTCTTAGTCTCTCCGCACATTCTAAACATTTTCAAATCCTCTTCCATCCAAAATCTTGTCACTCGCTCTTCATTACCACATCTGAATCTTGCAATCATCTTTTTATCATCTTTAATATATCTATTGCTTTCTAAGTACATTGGCAATTTACTTTCTATAATATGTTCATAATTTGCGTTGTACCTAGACTCTTTCACTTGCATTCTCATTTCTTGTCTTATATTTCTATCTCTTTCCATAATTTTGAACTATGTCTCTCTACCAGTTCTCTCATTTTTTTTATTTCTTGGCTTGCATACCCATTTTTATTGCAATAATTTTCTCTGATCTCCCCTAGTTTTTCATTTTTTGCTCTCATTTTCTCTTTCATGCATTCTTGTAAGATTTTACATTCGTGTCTCTGTCACATTATTTTTTCATACTCTGCTTCTACTCTTAACTTATTTTTGTTGACTTTCTTCAGCACAATATAAGCTGGAGTTTTTCTATTTAAACCTAATCATCTATTTTTTTTTTTGTTTCTTCCATCCTTATATTTCTTACCCATACAATATCATACTCCTAACTAAACTATCAAACATAAGTAATTTTATTCTCATACATTCAAATTTTTTTCACTTATTCCCTAAATTTGTCCCACTACTTTATTTGCTTTTTGAGCCATCTCTTAAATGTGCTTGCTCTTGGTGTTACTCGTACAAAAAACATATCCCAAATATTTAATAAAATTTACTTTTGTGATACTTTTTTCTTTTACCCCTCTTTCTGAACACCATAATTTTTGTTTTTTTTTCTACATTAACTTTTAAACTTCTTTTTCTAAAATATTTTTCTAAACTTTTTATCATCTTTTTAATTTCCTTCGCTTCTTTTGCTAACGACCACATTTTTTCTAGGACTTAATAGACAGCTGTCTTACTCCTTTTGTTGTCCAAAATCTTTCACTCATTTTTCCTTTAACCCATACCCTACTTGCTGTCTCCTCATACACGTTTTCCATTTTTCTTACTCGCTAATTCTTATTTCTCTCATACACTTCCACAGTTTCTTTCTATCCACACTATCAAATGTCGCTTTTAGATCCAGGAATAACGCGTATACTTTCTCCCCTTTCTTTACTATTTCTTTTTCCACAATATGGTGTAAAATATATACGTTATCCATGGTACTTCTTCTCTTCCTGAAACCGGCTTGCCCATCTGAAATTATCTCATTTATACTTAGTTCCTCATTCAACTTTTCTTCTAATATCATGGCGTAGATCTTGTATACAGTATCCAGTAGTGTTATTTCCCTGTAGTTATTTACTAGCTTTTTGGTTCCATTTTTGTGTAAAGGGCATACAAGACCTTCTTTTTATTGACTCAAAACCCTTCTCCCTTCCATACTCTGTTTATTAACTCATTCAATCTTTCAACCAGATCTTCCGTACCATACAACCACGCTTTATTTTGTATTTTATTCATACCTGACGCTTTCGTTTTTTTAAATTTTTTAATCTTTTCTCATATAGCCTCTTTTGAAATTTCTTCCGCTTGGTAGATTGGCTCTTGTCTGTCTACTTTTTTTTTTCTTTTTTCCTCCAAATAAACTTGAAAAGTGTTCCTTCCACGTTTCTAAAGGTATTGCCTCAGTAACTCCCTGTTTTTTCTTATTTCTTTGTTTATGTATTTCCATGCTGCTGCTTCTGTTTTTATTTTTTTAATTTTAATTTTTTCTTTTTTTATAAATTCACTTAGCTATTTTACACTAATTTTTGTATGACTTCTGTTTTTTTTTGTGCTTTTGCTGTTTCTCCAGTTTTTTGACATCTTTCTGGCTTCTAGTTTTTTTTTAGTACATTCGCTGTTCCACCATTTGCTTTTTTTCATTTTTTTTTTCTTTTCTTCTATACGTTTTTTTCACTGCCGCTTCTCCGATTGTTTCCTCTAATTCTCTCATTATCTCTTTAATATTTTTTCCGTTTTCTTTAATTCTTCTTAGATTTTTTTTGTATTTTATCACACTTTTTTTTGTCCATATTATTCTTTCTTCACTTTTGTTTTTCATTTTATTGTCTTTTCACAGTTTGATTCAACTCTTATTTTTACTTTAAAATTATCTATCTCACGCCTCCTATTTACAACTATGTAGTCTATTACTGATTGCTCGTTTGTCCTTATATAAGTAAATTCTCCTTCTTCATCTTCTGTGATGTTTCCATTTAAAATGTCCCAACCTCTCTCTTCTATCATTTCTATCGTTTCTTTTCCTCTATTTTCTGTGGTATCTTTTGATTCTCTGTTTTTTGTGTCCTCGTGTTTGATTTTTCTCCCTTCTTTCCAATTCTTGTGTTAATGTCCCTTTCTATAATCAATTTTTTTTCTTTAGTTTCTGGTATTAGCGTATCTAACTTTTGCCTAGTGTTTTTCATGCCTCTACTATATACTGTTATTGCTTTATATTTTTCTCATCCCCTCAAAAAGTTTTGTTCTTGTATTTCCTCTTTTTCAATAACCTGAGGATGAGGTTCTTGACTTATTTTGTTTTTTATGCCTCTTTTTGGCTCTTTTTTTTTCTTTTATAGCTGGTTGGCATTTCCAGGTGTATTTGGCTGGCATGTTGAGTTTCAACTTTTCCCATTTTTTGTCATCTATCCACGTCTCTACTGTTCCAATTATGTCAAAAGTTTTTATGTACTCCCAGAACTCGTGATCTTTGTTGTCTATCTCAGCTACGTTTCAAAACAAAATTCTGTTTGTCTGTTTTTTAAACTGTATTTTACTATTTTTTGTTTTTTTATCTCCTGTATCTAAGTCATGCCCTTGGTCTTTGCATGCGTTGTCTATTTTTTTGTGTTGATGCTACTAATTACTTTTGTTTGTTTGTTACATTTTTTGAGTGTTTTTAAATTGTAGTTTAGTAGCTAAAGTTTGTTGAGGTGTGTTTTTCAATTTTATGTATCATATAAGTAGTGAGGCTAGTTTGTTTTGGATAAAGAGAAGTGATAAAAAAGTTTCAAATTATTTGTCCAGTATTTGAAAGTTTTTTGGGGAGTGTTTTTTAAATTTTGGGTAGCATATGAATAGTATATTTTGCCGCAGAGGACTAGTTTGTTTGGCGTAGAGCAAAATTGAAAAAGTTTTTAAATATTTGTCTTCAGTACTTGAAGTTTGTTGGGGAGTGTTTTTCAATTTTGGGTTTCATATGGATAGTGCTTTTTGCATCTTTAGCATCGGGCCTTGCGGTGCTTGCTTAGCATTTTATCTTTTCAGTTAAATAGTTTGATGGGGAGAAAGCCATATATGGATAGTGTTTTTTATTTGTGCCCGCGGAGAGGGAAAGAGGAAATAATTAGTGGCGTATCATTGATTTTTCAATGTTTTGCGGTGAGGCTGCAAAATATTGAAAAAAATCCACTTTAGAGACGGTTTAGTTTTAGAAAAAACGTGCATAGTTTTTTCATATTTATTTTAATCTGGTTCTAACAATTGAGAAGTTGATAGTCTTCTATCGGGCACTTCTAAAAGTGGCGAATAAGGAAAAGCCTCCTAGATATAAGTAGTACCTTAAAAATAAAATACTTGAGGCGGACCAAAACTAGCACAGTAGCGTCTGACCCAGAATGGACGGTTACAAACAGCGTCTGTTCTTTAAAGGGGCGGCTAATATACAAACTCATCAACCCGCCCAACAAGCGTGGTGTTTTAAATGCCAAAAACCCCTACAATAAGTAGAAACACAAGCCAAAAGCCCTCAGTCCCCAGCAGCTTTGGTAAAGTTCCCTACATTGGCAGCTGTAGTCAGAATGAAACGGCAGAGAGTGCGAAGAATTACTGGAAGAGATCAGGCTGCCGCACAAAGTTGAACATAGCTACGTACAATATCAGATGGCGTCGGAAGACAGAACAGAAGAACTAGAATCTAAACTAGAAAAGATTTAATGGGACATTAAAGACATAAGTGAGACAAGTAAAAGAAATAGGACGTAGTGAGGTGTTGGCTCTCAACAAGTGGGCCTTAAGAATAACTTACGCATGGTAATACCTTTCTGTTTTTTTCTCTGCGCAAATTCTGTTGTTATATGTCCCTGTCTAAACTAACCTACATTTGGCCTTAGTTTGTGATGGGCCGGTTTTTGCTTGCAGAATTTCACGCATTATCTATAATAATAAAGTTTATTAATCCAACAGTACAAAAATATACTAATAACAGGATTATATTATATAATTAAATAACTAAATACAAATACATAAAAAAATAAAACTAAAACTAAAACATAGAACAACAATGATTTTTTACTATGCATTGATATTCAAATCATGCAAGTATTTTAAAAACTCTTTTAATGACATATTAAATGGATCAGTAGTTACATACTTATCAAAATGATAACACATTGATTGAAATGGCAAATTCATATGATGGCAAGTGCGAGAAAATTGATTGTAAAACATATGATCAGAGCGACTATTTAATCTAGGAACATTAAAATTTAATTTGTTAAGGATTGACGATCTGAGGCACGTATGCTGTCTCCGGCCCCTTTCTCCTTATAGTCTCTACCATTGTCTGTCTTTTTTGTCATTTTTTTTTTTTAATCTGCACTGGCATCTATCTCTGCAATCTCTTCTTTTTCCCATCTGTGCGTTATTTACTCTAATTATATAATTTGTTCTTAGATGTGCTCTTAGCTTACTAAGAATTTTGTTCATTTCTTCTTTATCGTATTCCCTCTCTTCCATGAATAGTTTATGCAGTTTCATTAGTTGTATTCCTTTTGGCAGTTTTAGATTTGTAAGTTTTACCTCCAGTGATATCCTTGTATCTTCATCAGGAATTACTTCTTTATGTCCTCTCGTTGCCAAGTATATTCTGATATCTGAAAAATTGCGTTCTCAGTCAACTTTAAGATAGCATATCTACAATTTCGTATTTATCTTGTTATTTTTGTTATTCTGCTTTCCTTTGATATTTCTTTTCTCTTTCTCCTTATCTTTGCAATTTTGTTTGGTATTGTAGTGTTTGTAAATGTTCTTTTTTTTTCTGTTTCTTAGTATGCATAATTGTCTTGTCCTTTCTTATTTTTTTTATCATTTTTTTTGATTTCTTGTTTTCATTTAGCTTCTCTCATCTTTTTTCTTTCTCTTCTATGGCTTTTAGTTTGTGTGTTTGTTTCCATTGTTTGTTTTTCTATATTCTTTTATTGTCAAACTCTTCAATTTTTTTTAGTACACTTGTTGAGAAGTTTCTTAGCGCTTTCCATTTATTTTCATCTTTTAAGTATTTGTTAATGATTGTTGTTTTATCCACTTTGCTTTCTAGTATATATTTTAGTTTTTTTCTATTTTCCTTCCACGCCTCGCACTGTACTAGAGTGTGTTCTGCGTTATTGTGTGTTTCTTCTTGATAAAATATACACCTTTCTTCTTTCTTAGTTTTTTTATTTTTTGCATAAATTTTCCAAATGCTCCGTGCCCGGTCAGTATTTGTGTTGTATAATAGCACGTCTCGGGTTTTTTTCTTCCCATTTTTTTATCTTCGGGATTAGTTCTCTTGTTCATTCCTCTTGTTCTCCTTTAACCCATTTTTTCTGCCATTTTTCCATAGTCTTCTTTCTTCTTCTTATCTTTGCTTCTTTTTTACTCGTTCCTTCTTATAATTTTTTTTATTTTTATTTTTTACTCCACCATCATACCCGCGAGAGGTGTTGCCGCAATTACCTCTACTGCCTCTTGTGACACTGTTTTGTAACTAATCTTTAGCGAGCTTGTTCTCGTGGCTTTTCTTACTTCATTTCTGTTTTTGTTTTGTTTTCATGTCTTCCCCTCATATTTCTGCGGCGTACAGCAATTTGCTTCTTGTTGCCGTTGCTATTAGCCTTCTGTTTTCTTCTTCTGAACCTCCGTTGTTTGGCATAAGTCTACCAAGCTTTCTCTTCATTTTCTTTGTTCCAATGACCGCTTCTTTAACCTGTTCATTTCATCCCTTTGCTTCTAGTGTTACTCCAAAGTATTTTTTTTTATGGTTATCTCTTAATTTCTCTCCTGTATCTTATCTGTTCCTCTATTATTCTTTTTAGTTGATAGCCAGACCGCCTCAGTTTTTTGTGTTGTTAGTTTTACACCCTTACTTCTCATCCATATTTGTATCATATCAATTGCCAGCTCTAGTCTTCCATTTAGTACTTCTATTTCTACGTTTCTACCTACTACTGCAGGGATAAAAATGTTTAAAGCCATATTTGAAAAAGTAATATACGTAACAATACAAATAAATAAGCTGAAAACACTAAAGATAATCTAGGTCTACGCTCCAACAAGCACCGCCAAAGACAAAAAAGTCAGTAAATTCTACGAGAACATTTTTGAAAGAATGCGTGAAAACAGAACTTCAAAAGTCTTTGTAATTGGCAACTTCAACTGTAAGGCCAAGCAGACCCAGACAAAAAATACGTGAGAAAACATGAGCTAAACAAAAGAAACTTCAGAGGTGCAAATTTCAAACGGACTTAAAAAAAAAATAAATTCAAAGACCAGATACTGAGTACTGCGGACATAAACAAACAAAAAAATTACAACCACACTAAACCATGCTGCAAAAGCATACGTACAAACAAACTAAATGCGGCAATACTAAACATGCTAGAAAAAAGACGTCAACTTATAGCAGACAACAAAGAAACAACAATAGAATACGTCAAGACAAACAAAAATGCCACAAAATTCACAAAGAAAGACATCAGGATCCACAATACTCAAATTAATCAAAGTCCTAGAACAACATAAAGGAACAACAGTGTTCAGAAGAGAATCGACAAACACAAAGAAAAAAATTGTCAAAATCAAAGACAAAGAAGATAAACAAATTAAAGGAAAACTTATACAAGACAAAGGTAACGAGCGACATACCCAAAAAAAAGCGCAGAGTCAAAGTCATAAACGTCAACTCTGAAGACATACCAAAGATTACGACAGACAAAATCAGAACTGCAATACAACATATGAAAAACGAGACAGGAGCTGGTAAAGATGGAATATTAGTGATATAGTGAGATAATAAAAATATTGTTACCTAAACAAGGAAGATATATCGCAGAACTGAGCAAATGCCCTTGTAATAATCATTCACAAAAAAAAAGACATCAAAAACCTAGAAAATTACAGACCGATCAACCTACTGTCTCAAATATATAAATTATTTTTAAAACTAATAATCAGCCGCCTCACACTTAAACTGGACTACTATCAGCCAAAAGAACAGGTTGGATTTAAGAAGGGACACCTACAAACGATGAGAGTATTTATAAAGAAAGCTGTGGACAATATCTCCCTATAGCTAGCATTCATCAATTTTAAGAAGGCTTTTGACACGGTAGGAGTATGGGCACAGCAGCAAGCCCTGAAACGTTAGAATTGACCATAAATATGCAAAACTTAATAAGCAACATATACCAAAATGCCACACTACAAATCCAACTACACGAACAATACAGAAAAATGGAAATTAACAGAGGAGTGAGACAAAGTGAGACAAGAGCATCCGATGTTACCCAAGCTCTTTACCTTAGTACTAGAAGACGCACTAAAAACAATTGACCTCCAAAGCAGGGGCATTAACATCAATAGAGAAAAACTTAGCCATTTAATGTTTGCGGATGGCATAGTACTAAAAGCCGGAAGCAGAGAAGAAATAATCACACTCATTGAAAACATCTACAAAGCCACAAAACGCATAAGCCTAGAAATCAACTTCTACAAAACTAATTACATGACATCAGACAAAGACAACGAACAACAAATTACTTTAGGTCAAACACTAACTATAGACAAGACCAATCAAAAACTGGAAATTTATGAGAAAACACAAAAAAAAATTAAAGACATATTGGCAATGGACATTCCTCTCCAACTCAAAACTGAATTATACAACTAGTATATTCTACCAGTAACTACTTACGGATCTCAAACTTAAATTACAAAAGCAATACTTGATAAGCTCAAAGTAAATCAGAGGGCTATCAAGAAAATGATACTGGGTATATTACTAAAAGACCGGAAGACTAATGAGTGGATGAGAGAAAGAACAAAGATGCAAGACCGGCTACCCAGAAGTGGAATTGGGCGGGACACGTCGCAAGAAACCAAGACAAATGAAGCAAAAAACTAATGATAAAAGATGAAGGCCATGGAGTAACAGAAGAAGTGTGGGAAGACCACAAATGAGGTAGAGCGACCTAAAAAAAGTGGCTGGGTTAAACAGGTTCCAGATAGCTTAAAACCGAGATGATTAGCAAAAAAAGAAGAAGGCTTATACCCAAAAATTAAAAAAAACAGCTAAAAAATAGCAATTGAAAAGTACACAAAAACGGCAAAATCCGGCTTTAAAATTTTATACAATTGTTAGAAAGCACTAAAATTCCGCTATAAACTATTGAAAAGTGCAAATTTCTTTTAATATAATATCAAAAATAACTAAATCTGACAATAAACTGTTAAAAAATGCAAACTTTTATTTATAAAAAATAACAAACTTTTGTTATGAAGTATATAAATATTTTGTAACCTCTTCTCTAAGTTTTGAAATAGACGTAGAGGAGCTATGTATACTTGTAAATCCTTCCGCACTGCAGCTTACTGATAGCTACGCCACCGGAAAGAACTTAACTTTAGACAAAAATGTTGATACTTATTGTAACTACTTTTTGATCTTTTTTTAACTATAAGTTAAACAATACCATTTGAAATTTTGTCATACATTGATTAGTTAGACACAATTAAGTTAGCCCCTCTACTAATATATATTATGAGCTCTTATGCGCCCCCAAATAAATGCGCTTGCTTGTAAACATGATTTTTAAACTGTTTTAGGTGGAGCTAACTTAATAATTAGCCTCTCAGTAAAACTTTACAGTTTCGAATATACCATATTAATGCGCTCTTATGCGCCGCAGTTTTTTTGTAAATATTTTTTTTTTAAATATGTTACTAAAGTCAGATATTGTTTAATCTAGTTGTCAAAGAAGAAAAAGAAATAGATTTTGCAAATGCCGGTTTACAAAAATTAATATAAAAATCTATTGTAAACCCAAAAATTTAAAACTTTTTTGGTAATTTGCTCAAAAGTTCAACATTTCAATCCCTACACTGCATAATGTGATCAGTTGTGTAATTTGCTCGTAAAATTTTCCATATACAATGCAACCAGTCGTACAACCAATCCGCCACCTTAAGAAATTGTAAATAAATGTATTAAACTTGCAATATTTGCAATAATTTGTCCTCGAAGGCCACTTAAACATCCCAATAAAACGATTAGTATTAAATTGCACAAAATAGAGTCAGAGTCGTTTGTTTAATTACTTATTTATTTTTTATTGTGTTGGTAGTAAGCAGCTACACTAAAACCGCTCTTTGAGTTGACGCAGAATATATAAGAACGTCGCAATCGCAGGTGCGACAGCCTTACTGTGATGATTTAAGTGATTAAACAAGTTTTATCAACATGAGAGCTGTAGAATACGCGTTAGGAATTTGTGTATTGATTTCATCTCAAGCTTATGCACGTGAGTTATATATGTTAATATATTACTATAAAAAAATTATCATCAAGGTTATCTAATATTTGATAAAAAAGACAAATCAATAATATTGTTACATTTAATGATAATTAGTATTAATTACATTAAGATTTATTAAATTTTAAAGTTAAAATATTTTTTTCAAATTTAATTATTACTAATTTAAATGAATTAATTAATTACATATTTTTCTTTTGTGTTGTTGTGGTTAAGAAAAACAGGATTGTTTATTATTATAATTAAAAATAAAGCTAATTATATTTAACTTTGTGGACAAAGTTATTAAAAAAAAAGTAATATAACAATAATTTTAAAATGTAATTCTCATGACTAAAATTATTTTCTAAATAAACTTGAATTTTTTATTGCAAATTTATGCTACCATACAGTTAATATTATTTGCCTTGACATTGACAATCTTACACCGGATGTATTCTCAACTATATCTCTTTCTTGAATCTATTAATCTCAAGCAAATTATTAAAAAGAATAACAAATACTTCTGCTGCTTTAATTGATGTTATCTTGATATCAAGCGATTTGAATATTAAGGGTTCCAGTAATAGATTATTGTTATATTGCTGACCATGATTCTGTGTACTGTTCGATGAGTTTAGTTTATAACCCAATTGAAGAAGAATTAATTTTTTTTTCGAAACACTAAGAGTATTGGCTTGAATAATTTTTGAATTGACATAGACAATATTTTAAAATAGAATTAAAATATTGTCTATGCAGAACATATTGATACAAAAATTAATCTTTTATCTGTTTTTATAATTTCACAAATTACCTAAGCAATTTTTCTTGGATTACAAGCAATGTTAAATTTATGATAAAATTGCGGAATAAGGCCAAAGCAAAATTAGAAACCCAGCTCACTGGGATTACTACAAAACTTTAAGAAACCTTACAGTAAAAAGGAGAAAAGAGGATATTATAATTATGTATCAGATTTTCAAAATAAATCTCTTTTCTGGATTTGTTTACAACATTTGCGTATAAGCAAATCTAAGAAAATCAACCTATCAAAAGACTTTTCTGATGTTTAACTTTTAAGTGATTACTTTTTGAATAATACTACTCTTTTGAATAATGCTAACGCAATAAATATTTTAGACTATTTTTCAAATTTAACTAATTTTAACTATTTACACTTTACGGCATTTTGGGCATGCATTTGCAACGGAGTGGTGTTTCTCAAAGGACTATTTTGGACTTGACGTTGTTTATGATAGAAACTTGTCAACTTTGAGTGATTATCAACCGCATTGTGAACTGAGCTGGTAGCAATAGATTTACTTTTTCTGCCACAAAAGAGTTGTTTGTTTATTTTAGTAAAAGACAAACTCCACACGGTGATTTTTTTATTCTGTCTTGAAAAATAATCCATTTGAACGTAATTTGATTTGGCGTCCTCATGGACTAATCTAATGATCAAGATGTGTTTTGTCACTAAACTTGGTCAGATCGTCGAGTATCAGGTCGTCGAATGGAATGTTATGGAAAGCGGTTTGGAAAACATTGCTAATTTTGCATTGCACTTTGGTGCGTTTAAAACTAGATTATAGCTTCATAATCTATGCTTCCGCAGCTAGATCACATTACGAATTGTAGATTGTTTCTACCTTACAAATTTTTTAAAATTAATTGACGCATTCTGCACCCGGTAACAGGTCTAATGCAATTTGGCAAAAAAAATTTCTTACATTTTTTCAACGATATGCTAATGCAAATGCTCTTGTAATAATCATACACAAAAAGGGAGATACCAAAAATCTGAAAAACTACAGACCAATCAGTCTTTTATCACAAATCTACAAACTATTCTCAAAAATAATAAGCAAAAGGTTGTCCAAAACTGTCAAAAGAAGGATTCGGCACCACAAAAAGTGCAGAGAGAAAAAGCAGCAGAGTATAATATAAACTTATGGATGGCATTTGTTGACTTCTGAAAAGCTTTTGACACTATAGAAATATGGACGCTCCAGCATGCTCTAAAAAACGCAAGAGTTGACCACATATATGCAAACCTAATCAATAACATCTACAGAAACGCTGCCTTACAAATACAACTGCAGAAAACATCGGATAAGGTTAAAATAAACAGAGGAGTATGCCAGGGTGACACAATGTCTTAAAGGATACCTTAAAAACAATAGATTGGCAGAATAATGGCATTAATATAAAAGAAAAAAGACTAAACCACTTAATGCTTGCCGACAATATAATATTAATAGCCAAATTCTGAAAGGACTTAGTCATACAAATTAATGACGTCTACATGACAACCAAGCGCATAGGCCATAAAATTAATTTTGACAAAATTAGGTACATGACAGCAAGCAAGGAAGACAAACAAGAAATAACTCTGGAAATAAATAACATTAAGAAAGTATCCAAATACAAGTATCTAAGAAATAAACAAAAGAATAAGACAAACATGGACAGCATATGGGAAGATAATAGACATTTTAGCCATCTATATCCTTCTAACTCTGCAAACAGAACTTTACAACCAATGTATCTTACCAGTAACCACCTATGAATCACAAACTTGGGTATTCACAAAATCAATAATTGGAAAGTTGAGCTCCAATCTAAACTACGGGCTTGGTATTATGATTTGGAGTCTCTCACTTACCCACCCAAATGTTTGTCATTAAGAGATTGCATGCTTGAATTTTCTACAAACGTCAGAAGTTATTTTGTAACAAAAGTAGGTTGTGATCTAACTTCTTGACGAATAACACTTGGGTGGGTGGGTGGGCTACTTCAATCCAAACTACGGGCTGGTTGTTATGATTTGGAGTGTTTCGCCCACTCACCCAAGTGTTCGTCATCAAGAAATTCATGTTTGAACTCTCCGCGAACGTCAAAAGTCATTTTGTCGCAAGAGAAAGTTGTGATCCAACTTCTTGACGACTAATACTTGAGTGAGTGGGTGGGCCATTCCAATCCAAACTACGGGCTAGTTATTATGTATGATTTGGAGTGTCACACCTACCCACCGAAGTGTTTGTCATCAAGAGATTGCATGTTTGAATTTTCTATGAACGTCAAAAGACATTTTGTCACAAGAGAAGGTTGTGATCTAACTTTTTGACAACTAACACTTGGGTGGGTGAGCCACTCTATTCTAAATTACGGGCCGGTTATTATGATTTGGAGTGTCCCACCTACCCACTAAAGTGTTCGTCATCAAGAGATTGCATGTTTGAACACTCTGCAAACGTCAGAAATCATTTTGTCACAAGAACAAGTCGTGATCTAATTTTTTGAACATTTGGGTGGGTAAGTGGACCACTTTAATCCAAATTACGAGCTGATTATCATGATTTGGAATGCCCCACCCACCAACCCAAATGTTGTTATCTAACTTTTTGATAACTAACACTTGAGTGGGTGGTTGGTTGAGCTTTTCAGAAAAAACCAAAATCCGTCCAATAATGGTTTAAAAGTGCAAAAATAACAAAATCCGGTCTTAAAACATCAAAATATTGTTAAAAAGCACAAGATTGATCATAATATTGTTAAAAAGAAACAAAACTGTGGAAAAGTGTAAAATTTTTATAAAATTTCAAAAACTGCAAAATTCGGTTATAAATTTACAAAATATTGATAGAAATAGCAAAAATTTGATTATTAACTATTAAAAAATGCAAATGAATGTTAATAAGTGCAAAAATCTGTTCATGGAATGTCAAAAATAGCAAAATTTTGCCTAAAAAGCAATAGAGAAGAAGATATTGGGCTTATCTCTAACAGACCGGAAAACAAACTCCTGGATAAGGAAGAAGGCAATAAAAGATGTAATAGAACATATTAGCAACATGAAATGGATTTAGGCCAAACACGTGTCAAGAGACCAGACTAAATAGAGTAGAAAAATAATTAGATGGAGACTATGGAGAAACAGTAAAAGAGCGGGACGACTGCAGATGAGATGGTGCAAAGACATAAAACGTACGGCAGGACTCAATTGGTACCAAGTGGCCCAAAACAGAGACAAATAGAAAAACTTGAGGGAGGCTTAAACCCTGAAGGTAGAAACCGGTTAAAGAAAAAAAAACAACGCCTTAACGTCCAATGTTGGCCTGTTTAGCCAATACATCACAAATGCAACTATTGCTCAGTCCCATCATGTTGAGCAAGCTTGCACTATTCAAATCAAGTCTGTATTACTAATAATATTAGCGACTTTTGCTTTGTAAGCCAGTATAACGTTGCCCGTGTTACCACCTTTTGGTTTAAGATTAGCTTTTATTTTGAGTGGTTTTAGTCCCACTTGTTTTGTAAACTTGGTCCTGATTGGCCTGATAAGCTTGCAATTTATTTTTGATTTTTTACATTAGAATCTAATAGGTGCTTCAATAACTGCACCAAACGATCTAGAAAAGATAGAAGCCGTAAATGTTCTATATCTCTTTTGAGCATCAAACTAAATGAGTTTATTTGTTACTCTAGAGTTTGGATGTTTTAATTTCTTTTTGGATCATCTCTGGAATGAACGGAATGCTTACCACTACAATTTACACATAGAGTTGAACTGGTACATAGATCAGAATTATGTTTTTCTTTGCAATACTTGAACATCTAACTGCAGTATGTTCAAAAAGTTAGCATTAAAACACTTCATTTGTATGCAACTTTAACTTTATCTGGGAGCCGTTCAAAATTGAATATTAAAATCATGGATAATAATTGTACTTATGACCGTACTGGCAATAGGACAGTAAAAAAAGATGCTGAAAAGAAATGTTAAATCCATAGACAGGGATTCCTGGGGCAAACCATACGAAATAGTAATAAATAAGTTAGGAGGAATGAAGACAGTGTGCTTAAAGGAAGAAGAAACCCACCTCCGACAAAACCCCCACTCCCCATTCTTCTACCGGAGAGAGCTCTTTCTTTTTCTTCTCCTTTTTTCGGAGAATAATCTCTATCATGGACACATCATCCCAGCCGGCCTGAGACGCCATCATTGTTTCCGCCATGTTATCAGGGTTCACGCTCGCTCCGCCTATTTTTACCATCATTTTCTTCCTTACTTCCGTCCAACGCTTGCAACGAAACACGGTGTGCTTGACCGTGTCTTGCTGCACGCAGTACAAACATTCGTCGCTCTTGCACGCTTTCACTCACTGCAGGTACGCCTGGAAACAACCGTGTCTCAATAATACTTGCGTGAGGTAGTACTTTACCTCGGCGTAACCACTGCCAACTCACCGCTTCACGTTTACGATGAGCCGCCTTGACCACCCGAGTTTACTAACACCTCCACTCAAATCACACTTTTCCCACCTTTTCTGCCATTCTTTCCACACCCATTCATCTCTTTCGCTGATCGAGAAACGCCCATTCTACACCTTCGTCTTTATATGGATTACAAGGTCTAGTGGCTTCGTCCCCACAACCACCAGAAGAACTGAAGTCAACGCCGTCCTGTAAGCGCTGCAAATTCTCTGGCAGCACCTTCTTTAAGTTTGCAAGACCCACTCTGTTTGCCTTTAGTTGCTGCGCAAGGTGTCCCTCCATATTTCTGCACCGTACACCACTATAGAAGAAATAACCGAACACAGCAGGCGCGTGTAGGATGCCCTTGCTCTTCCTAGATTCGGCATTAGACCCGCCAACGATTGAGCCGCCTTCTCTCCTCTCGTGCTCATGCCATGTTGCTGGACAGTACAACCCTTAGGTAGTTTAGCTGCTTCTTAGACCTGACGGTGGTCCCCGTGACATTTATTTGAACTTGTGGTACCCTCTTTGAACACGAAAGTACCACAAGCTTTGTCTTTTCTGGCGCCAGTTTCAGCCCTAGCTAGCTCATCTTCGACTCTATTAACTTAACGGCGTGGTTACCAGCCTTTTCTACCTTGAGCATAGAGCGCTTCGTTACCACTACCACCAGATCGTTTGCGTATGCCACTTCCTTTACCCCCTTCGGCATTTTCAGGCTCACCACGTTGTCATACAGAACGTTCCACAGCGTGGGTCCCATAACCGACCCCTGTGGCACACCCCTGACAGTTTAATCTTTTCCCTCTGCCCTCTCTTGTCCAGCAACAAAATCCTACTCCACAGATAACTGCTGATAAGATTCAGCAGGTAGCATGGTCTGCCCCAATTAGCAGTGTTGATGGCGTTCATCACGTCCAACGTGATTAACAAGCACGTCTTTCTGTGCGAGTAGCTAAAACGTTTTGCAGCTACTACTGCTGCCTTCACATCCGCGAGCACGTTCAGGGTTGAAAGACCCTTCCTAAAACCGTACAAACGCTCGCTGAAGGCTGCGTCACCTTGGAGCACCTTCAAAAGCTTTTCCACCACCAGATGTTTGAGGATTTTCCCACCCACGTTCAAGAGACATATTGGACGATATGCCCTAGCCCCCGTACTCCCTTTCTCCTTATCCAGCAGGACCAGGTTTGCTCTCTTCCACACTTCGGAAAACTTCCTTTGACCAGGCACCGATTGAAAACATTCAGCCAGGTTTCAGGGCATCGTCCGATTAGGGCATTGACGAGTACCTAACCTAACATAACCTAACCTAATTTAACCTAATCTAATAATAAAGCACCAAGTCCAGACAAGATAACAACGGAGATAGTGAAGGCAGCTCTAGAAGAAAATGAGATAGAGATAACACAAATAATAAACAGATGACTGAAGAAAAAAAAAATTTCGGCTTGCTGAAAAGATGCAAACCTAGTACTTGAAAAAATAAGGAAGCAGGCAAAACAACGACGTATAGACCTAATCAACACATTAGCAAAAATTATAGAAAAAGTTATTGTGAAGAAAATTTAACAGAAAATAGAAAAAAAAAGAGGATGGGGACAGGAACAATATAGATTTACAAAAGGAAGAACGACTTTAGGGGCTATTGGGAAGGTAAAAGCCATAGCAAAAGAAGCAAACAGTGGACCATACAGAA
The DNA here is from genome assembly GCA_963932245.1 of Tachinus rufipes. NCBI lineage: Eukaryota > Metazoa > Arthropoda > Insecta > Coleoptera > Staphylinidae > Tachinus > Tachinus rufipes. The sequence goes on from OZ010743.1 coordinate 107,952,781, forward strand.
AAAGATAACACTGTGCCATAATAGCGCTAGATATACAAAATGCGTTCAACAGCATACTATGGGAAACAATTATTGAAACAGCAAAAAAAAAGAAAATTAACAAATAAAACTACCAAGATAATATGGAGCTATCTTCAAGAAAGAAAACTACTCACCAAAAATAGAAAAAAGCTGACTAGAATAGTACCACAGGGTTCTGCACTAGGTACTAAACTATGGAATTTAGTTTATAATCAGCTACTCAAGATGCGGCTGCCTGAAGAAGTAACAATAACGGCATTTGCGGATGATTTAGCTCTGGTAGGTAGGTATATAGACTAAAAAGTACTAAATGAAAAGTTTGAGTTGGCAATAGAGATGATAAAGAGATGAATGAAAAATAAAGGGTTAAATCTGGCTCCGCAGAAAACCGAGGCGGCATGGCTATTAACAAAGAGGACAAACAGGAGAAATAGAAAAATAGAGGTAGGTGAACAAATAATAACCATAAGAAAAAAATTAAATACTTTGGAGCTACACTTAAAGCAAAGGGATGGAATGAACTGGTTAAGGAAGCGGTAAGAAAAACAAAAATAATGGAAAGATTGCTTAGTAGGCTTATGCCAAACAGGGGAAGACCAGGAGAAGAGGCAAAAAGGTTAATAGCAACTGCGGCTAGAAGTAAACTATTGTATGCCGCAGAAACATAGGGAGAAGCTTTGAAGACAAAAAAACAGATAAGAAGTAAGAGAGCAGAAGTAATTGCGGCTACACTACCCGCAGATTTGATGGTAGAAGACAGATTAAGTATAAAGAAAATGGTAAATGAAAAAAACTAGTAAGCAAAAAAGAGACGAGCGAGAGAGAATATGATGAAAAGATGGCAAAGACAGTGGAAAGAAGGAGAAAAAGGAGAATGAACAAGGGAACTAATACCAGAAATAAAAGAATGAGTATAAAAAAAAATTGACGGATTTAACTAAACAATTTCCAAACGGAAGATACACTATCTCAAGGTTGACAGAAAATGCAACTTTCAAAATAGTCAGAGTATATCTGGGAATCAGGAGACACAAAGAACTAATCCCAAATAGAGATTCAAGAATTTTAAACTGGCAAATGTAGGACTACCAAAAAAGATGCTCTTAATGAAGTTGCACAAAATATTTATGAAAGAAAGAAGATACGACAAGAAGTAAGTTAATGAAGATATAAAAAAAACTAAAGAGATACCTAAGAACAATGCAAATATCTAGGATGAATAACACAAGAATGGAACAAAAAATAGAAGAATGCTAGTGTAGGAAGTAGGCTAGCAAAATAGGGTTCAAGCCAACACCTCACTACGTCCTTAAAAAAAATATTAAAAAAATTAAAAAAATTACCTTAACATGCTTTCTGTGGGTTACCTTTTTTGCAATTGATAACGCCTTGCGATGCTAGTTCTTGATTGCATTCTTCAACAGTTGTATATAACATCTGATACCATGAAATTGAAATTATTTAAAGGTTTGTGCGGCTCAATTATTTCCTCAATATTTTCTAATGACGTGCGTTTTTGCATTTTACTGATCTGCATTCTATTCTTAACTTCAAGTAATCATTTCTTAACCTTTTGCAAGAATTTATTGTTCCATTAGAAATGGTCCTGTGAATTAAAAAAGGAGAAACCTACTTTAAACTCCGGACACTGTAAGAAGCACAAAATATAATAATCAAAAAGCAAAATTATTTATATTTTAAAAATGAACGCTAATGAAGGATTTTATAAAATGACAGAAAAAATATATTAAAAAAATATTTTTAGCTTATTATCGGTCAATGTTTGCAATAAATTCAGTGCAATTATAAAGTTATTCTGGTTTTTCCGCTGAAAATTCCTTAGGAACTCCAATAATTATTCACTCAAACCGTCAATTATAATGTCGTGTTATTATTTAATTATGATTACCTGTTATATATTGTAAATTTATCAACGAATTTTTAGATGTTACTATTATAATAACTGCTTCAATAATAATAATGATGTACTCATTAATTATATAATGACAAATGAAATAAATTATGTTTAGACTTGTGTAAAATCGTAATAATAATCTAAGCATAAACAGTTGATTTTATGCAATAACAATATTTATCTCTTTACGTTTGGGGATACCCATTTTGCATTTCAAAGATAATTTACATATCTAATACTTAAAATTTTTAAAACATTTACGTCATTAATTTTAATGGCAATTTACCAAGGTTATAAAACAAGAAGTAGCAACGTTTAGTGAATTAAAATCAGACTAATTTTTTGATGTTATAAATGAATCATTCAAATTGAACAAATAATAGTAGTATGTCCAGTAATATAACAAAATATTATAAAAATAAAAATATTTTTTATAATTTGTTGTTACAATAGAGTTATTTATTACAGATTTGCGTTGCTCTATGTCTGGTTAGTTGTTTTCCGTAAATATCATTTGTTATAGTTAAAAAAAACTTTAACATCTAAAGTCACATTTAATTTTTACTAGTTTACTGCGACTTGGTGTGGCAATAACAAAAAACAAACAACAACTTAAAATAATAGTTTTTATATGCAAAATTGTTAGGTTTTCTTCAAATTTGCAATAATTAATTTTTAATTAATATTTGAGATAATAATTTAAAAACTATAAAACATTTAATTTTAATAAATTATACCTACTCTTATTAATATATTTGTTTATTTACAGAAGAAGCAAAATGCAGTTCATCAGAATGTATAAACATCCGTCAATGCAAACCGATCGTTGACATGATAAATGCAGCTCCCAAACCACTATCAACAGAATTCAGAGAACAATTAATTGGCTATCAATGTGGAGCAACCAAAACAACCATCAAAGTTTGCTGTCCTAACCACTCAACACCAGATATAGATTTAACTACCCACCGAAATTATCCTCTTATACCCGCAAATAGTTGCGGCAACATAAATTTGGATGATAAATTAATTGACGGCGAAATCGCTGGCCTTTTGGAGTTCCCTTGGATGGCATTAATCTCCTTCAGATTAGGTTTTTATTATTATTATTATTATTTCTATTTAATCAGAACTTTAACAAATATATTGGATTGCCATTTTGCCAGATTAACATTTTTTAGCCAACTTTTAGAGGTCCTGTATTCACATCCCGGGAAAGACATGTGTGTTCTATTACAAACATACATACATCTGACTTTAAAGAAAATAACTTTTATTTTTTTATTAAATCAAGTTTACATGGATGTTAATATATTTATTTGTAGCTAACGGACGATTAGAATTTGGATGTAGTGGTAGTATTATCAATGATAAGTACATTCTAACAGCAGCACATTGTATTACATTATTAAAACGAAAGACAATGTAAGTAATATTAAAAACAAAAGAAAATTTATTTAATTTTAATCATTTTAGAGCCGGTGTTCGGTTGGGTGAATATAATATAACCAGCCCAGTAGACTGTGAAGAACTTGATGGTTACCAAACCTGTGCAGATGCAGTACAAGATATGCAAGTGGAAGATATTATTCCACATCCACTATACAATGCTCCCTTATACGAATACGATATTGGGTTGTTAAGACTTAGGAATAAAATCAGTTTTAAAAGTAACTATTTTGTGATTCAATAATGTTCTTAACAGAAATTTGTCAATAATTTTGACTACTATAAGCTTGGTAGTAAAATGGTTAAAGCTGCTAAAACTTGTTTCAAATTGATTCATAACCAAGTTTCTTTGTTTAACCTTGTTAGACAAAACGTTACGAGAAAAAACGATTGATTTTTATTGAATAAATGCAATACAGATACAGTCAATAAATTTATTTGTTTCTATACTTTAGTTCAATTACAAACTATAATATTTTGCAAAAGATTTTTTATGATAAAATTTATTTTTTTTTTACTAAAAGAGCATTTTAAATCTTTTTTCAGTTAACTTACTATAAGGTGGTAATTTTCTTGACGAATCGTTGAGGAACAACGTTTGTAAAACTCATTCTTACATAGTCTGCTAGCATATTGATGTTATCAGATATGCTTTAATTTGAATACAATTTGTGAAAATGAAAAGTCCAATAAATAGTCTTTTTGAAAAAAAAAAGTATATAATAAGTTATATTAATCTCTTTTTTTTTTAGTAAACATTGCTCCAGTATGTTTACCAATAGCTAATAGCTTGAAAACTGCAGATATAAAACGTTATACAATTTCCGGATGGGGCAAAACAAAATCCAGTAATTTATAAACAAACTCAAATAAAACAATCAATAATTTATTTATATTTTAGGTTATCAAAGCAATGTGTTATTAAAAATTAATATACCAGTGGTATCACAAAGCGTCTGTGCTGAAAAATACAAAACAATTTCTATAACTGATAGACAGATATGTGCAGGTGGTACTAGTGACAAAGCGTCTTGTCATGGTGATAGTGGTGGTCCTATGCAGGCTGTAAGATTTGTGAATGGTGAAACCAGATACGTTCAGTATGGTTTAGTTTCGTTTGGCCTAGAAAGATGCATTGGTACTCCAGCAGTATATACTAAGATTTCAAGTTATTTGCATTGGATTTTAGATAACATTAAACCATAATGGAAATTTATTTATAATTTTAAGTTTTTTACTTACTTTATAACTATGTTAAATTTTAAGTTTTAACTTATTTATTGTTATTGTTATTAATTAGTTTTAAATTAAAGACATTTTAATATAAATTTATTTATTATTTATGTTGAGTCATCATTTTGTTACAAATAACTTACATCTTGCACCTGATTTTTTTATTGTTTGATCTTTCATATGCCAATACATTTAACTCACTATTTTAAAAATTGAATTGTGGTGGCCGTTACTATGTGATTCATTCATTCATTTTAAGATAAATAAAACACATTTACTATGTACTATATTACGATTATATTTAGAAACTATAATACTTGTTTGTAACATGTTACGATTTCTAAATATAATTGTGATATAGTACATAGTAAATGTGTTTTATTTATCACTATTTTAGTGTTCTAAACATAGATGGCATTACTTATTTTGAGGACGTATAAACAATATTATTTAGATGTCAATAAAATAGTGGAAAATAATTTTTTTTTCTGATACTGGCTAAATATTTACCACAAAAGTTTATTACTGCAGTAAGTAATATAACCTTAAAAACATGTTTTAGTTTGATAGTTGCTTAGAAATAGTTTAGTATCTCTGATTGATAGATTCTAATTATTGTTATACATAAAATGTAAGAGATATTACATTTATTGTTTTTGTTTACATCTTTTCAATTAAGTTGAGTTGACTTACATTTACTGGTTTCTTTAAATTCTAACAAAAATTAGCACAAGTTAAACAACGATAATGGAGAAAATGGAAAAAACGGGCAAAAGAAAAACGTAAAAAAAACAAAATTGCCTAAAAAATGATAAATTTAGCAAATAAAAATTCTGAAAAATCTTGCATAAATAGAAGTGGGCAAAATGTTTTTGCTTTTGGATGTTTCCGCAAGTGTTTTGATTTTGTAACTTCTTCTTTTTCTTCAGGTGCATATTCAATTTTGGATGTTTATTGGTTGCTTTTTTGAAGAGCTCCTTCGACGTCTTCCCGTACCACGCCTTAAGATTCTGCAACCATGATATTCTCCACCGTCCTGGACCTCGCTTGCCGTGTATCTTGCCTTGAATGATAACTTGTTCTTGTTCATTATAATGTGAACTTGATATTAAAGTTTGCAGGTTTCTTGATCCTGCGGAGGACTTCTATGTTTGTTACTCTGTTCTTCCAAGACATCCGCAGGATGCGTTGTATTGCCACATTTCAAAAATTTCCAGCTTTTTTGTTGTTGCTTTATTGAGTGTCCAGACCTCGACTCCGTATAGTATTGAACATATGTAGCACCACAACAAGCGTATTTTGGTATCAAGATGGAGTTTGTACTTTTTGAAGAGATTATTTGTTGTATTGAAAGCTTTTCTATTTCTATTCTTTATCTTTGACTATTGTCTCAGTTTTTGTTCACAATTGTGTTTAAGTATAGACAACATACTTAAACTCTTCCTCTCTCTTTCTCTATTTGTTGATTGTGAACGTATAGATTTACATTGGGTATCTTTTCTTTGCTTATGATCATAAACTTTGTTTTGTTGCTATTGATATTAAGACCAAATTTTTCATTAGCCGCTACAATTTTGTTTAATAACGTTTGAAGTCTTTCAAGAAAGTCAGCAAACATCATTGTATTGTCGGCATACCTGATGTTGTTTAGCCTAACTCCGTTTAGTAAGGTGCCTTTTTCTGTGTCTTCTAGGTCTTTATTAAAAATTTGTTTAGAGTATACATTAAACAGAATCAGTCTTACCCTTCTTGCTATTTTGATGTTTTCTACTTGTTCATCTTTAATTTTCAGGGATGCGGTCTGGTTCTAGTACAAGTTGGTAACGATTTGAACATCTTTGGTGTTGATTTCTACTTGTTTTAAGATTTCTATCATCTTGTGATGTTGCACTTGATTAAAAGTTTTTTGGTAATTAATTAGGCATACGTTGATACTGCACTTTACGTCTCTGCTTCTTTGGAAAAGCACTTGTACTAAGAAAAGTGCTTCTTTTGTGCTTACAACGTTGATGAAGCTAAATTGGTTTTCTGAGATTTGTTCTTCGCATTTGTTATAATTTTTTTTGTATAATAATTTAAGAAATATTTTGATCATAAGGCTAACACCTCTATATTTTTTACATCTATTTGCTCCCACTTTCTTTGGTAATACGTTGAATTCCGACTTTAACCATTCTTTTGGTATGTTACCCGAGTTATATATTCTATTATGTTTGATGTGCTTATTTAGTAGTTTCAAAATTTCAACTTGTATGTCATCAGGCCCCATTGCTTTCCCATCTTTTATTTGTTTTATTGCTGCATTTGTTTCTTCCAAGATGTGCGGACCTGTTTTTCCTTCAATGATTAGTGTTGCTATTTTTTCTTTATTTTCAAAATGTTTGTTTAAATACTCCTTCCACGTTTTATAAATATTTTTTTTTTATTGTTTACCAGCTTCCCAAGGTTTTTTTTTCATGTTTTATTAGTCAATTCTCTAGTGTTTTGGTGTATATTAAAAACGTCATATTCTTTCTTTTGACATGCTTTTGTTTTTTTTTTTTCTTTCTTTGGCTTTTTTGATTTCTTGCCAAACTGTCTTGTTATTTTTTCTGTATTCTTCATTGTTGTTCTTTTAACCTCTTCTTTGTTTTATTAAATTTATTATTTCATTTGTCATTCATGATTTCTTCTTTTTTTTTCTTCTTCTTCTTTCAGGTGATATTTTGGATGATTTTATTCAAAACTTATATTTGTTTTTCTACCGACTTTGTTTTGTCTATTTCTTTACTGGTTTTCTTGTTTATTTCTTTTTCTACCTATCTGTTGATGCTAGGATCTTTAAGTATTCTTATGTTGAATTTGTTATTGTTTTTGTTTTTGTTTTTGGTCTGTGTTTTCTTAAACTAAACTTTAAATTCCCCAGTCAGTGGTACATGATTGAAATAATTATTGAATCTTTTTATAAACTAACTGATATATCATCAATGATTTTTTTTTTAGGGGGCTGAGTAACTTCATGCCATGCCGGCGGAAGATTAATCTCCTGGCAGAGTTACCTATGCTGGATAGGTTAATAAGCTAAACGTACTCAAAGCTATTTCTGGCTACCTTATTTATTTATTTTTTTTGTTTCTTTATACTACACCTATTTTTTACTCCTAGTTTTCTCCAATCTGCAGATAGGTTAAAAACTAAATTTTTACTCTCCTTATTAAAGTTACAAATTTAATCATACCCAGAGTACGTGCCGCCAATTAAATCTGGCAAAGGTTTCATAATCAACCCGTCAAAGACACCTACCTAGGTTGAAAGTCAACGCTTTGGTAGTAATGGTACTAGTTATTTGAAATTTGGTGTAGTTAATCGTGATGCACTAATGGATATAGCTACCCGATCACCGCATTTGTCTTAAAAACATGCACGCAAACATAGTTTGCAAACAAACAGTATGACAACGGAACCAGTTTTTCGGTACTGTAAAGTTCGTGGATATATATTTAAAACTGCTGGTTGAATTAGGAAAAGTTCTTTATTTAATCTCGGCACATATGTACGCGAGTGAAACGTATAACATAAGAGAGCGAGTACCTTGCTACGCGTTCTTTTATACATTTATATTTAAACAAAAAATACATTCCATAAAATAATATCTATACAATATAAATAATAAATATACATATTTAATACAAAATAAAATAATGTCCATACATTACAATACCCTTCCCTTATCCTAACAGAATATATTCCCAATAATTTTGTTAAACAATTCTAATTATCTAATTCCGTAATTAACCTTGATGGAGGTTTTCTCACTCTATTACTTCTTCGTAACATTTCGTCATTACTAACATCTATGACTTCTTCAATTTCGGTACCATTCGTACCTTCAGAACTAGTACCGTGAAAAAAACTTACAATTTGATTAATATGTCTTTTCCACGTTTTCTGTAATTCAGGTATAAATACAAGATAAGTTCGAGGTCCTAAAATTTTATTTACAATAGCTTTAATCCAAGTCGGTTTTTGGAATCTAAAATCCCTAACAGCTACTTGCGCATTTACATCAAACATTCGTTTTGATTTACCTTTATAATTTTTTATTTGTTGTTTTTGCTTATGTTTTACTTTGCTTACTAACGGTTGATTGTCCGTTGAGTTATGTTCTGGTTTTAACAAGTCAAATCTGGTACGCAATTTTCTACCAAACATTATAGCAGCTGGACTCTTTCCAGTGGTATAATGTGTTGTATTACGGTAGTCAAACAAAAATTGATTTATTATCAAATTAATATTTTCTACTCCACCTTTCCCTATAGCTTTTAATATTGCCTTTTTAGTTGTTTTGACTGCATTTTCGGCAGCTCCGTTAGTTGCCGGATGGAATGGAGAACTAGTTTTAAATTTTATGCCATTGGAATCCAAAAACTTTTTAAATTCTTCAGATGTGAATTGACTGCCATTATCTGATACCACTAGTTTTGGAATTCCAAATCGTGCAAACAAACTTCTTAAAGCTTCTATAACATGAAAACTATTTGTACTAGGCATACAAAATGCTTCAATCCATTTTGTGTGTGCATCAATGATTACCAAAATATTTTTGTTATGTAATGGCCCTAAGAAATCAATATGTATGCGCTCCCATATTTCCTTAGGATATTCCCATGGAATCAGTTCATTTTTATTTGGTGAATCCTTATACATTAGACAATTTTCACATGCTTTAACTTTATTTTCAATGTCTATATTCATAGTTGGCCACCACATGTACGATCTGGCTAAGCTTTTTGTTTTTACTATGCCCATGTGTACCTTATGCACTTCATTTAACATAGTATCAATTAACGCTTGAGGTATAACTATTCTGTAGCCAAATAAAATTATCCCATCTTCATAGGTTAAATTGTTCCTTTGTTGGAAATATGGCTTAATAATATTCGTAACTTTATTTGGCCACTTATTAGTTTCGATATATGTTATAATTTTTTGAAGTATCCCGTCTTCTTTAATTTTTTCCTTTAATAATTCAGAATTTATTGGAATGTGTTCATTATTAATAACATAATTTATAAATGAATTTTCATCTTTGTGAATCATTACGTCATTCAATGGTAGTCTTGATAGACAGTCAGCATTATTTGCATTAGATTTAACATAAATTATATCATATTGATAGTTATTCAAGATCAATGCCCATCTTTGTAAACGATTTGCTGTTATTAATGGTATACCCTTCTTGGGTCCAAACAGTGTAACCAGTGGCTTATGATCGGTTAATAAAGTGAATTTCTTACCATATAAATATAAATAAAATTTTTGAACACCAAACACAATTGCATATGCTTCCTTTTCGATTTGTGAATACTTACATTGAGCTTCATTTAACGTTTGTGATGCAAATGCAATTGGTTTTTCATCACCATTTTCAAAAACGTGTGAAATCACTGCACCTACGCCATACTGAGATGCATCCACAGCTAATCTAATTGGAAGATCTTGATTATAATGTACTAACACATCTGCTGATATTAAAACGTTTTTAATTTCTTTGAATGTTTCATTACATATATCAGACCATTCATATTTAATATTTTTCTTTAATAAATTGTATAACGGTTTCAACAGCGTTGCTGAGTTTTTTATAAATTTATTGTAATAATTGACGAGACCTAAAAATGATTTAAGTTGTGTAGTATTCCTTGGAATGGGTGCCTCTTTAATTGCTACTATTTTATCTTCACATGTATGAAGTCCATGCTTGTCAATTTTATAACCTAAATAGGTAATTGATTCTTGAAAAAATTTACATTTATCCTTCCTAACTGTAAGTCCATATAATTGAAATCTTTCTAATGTTTTAGTTAGTCTTTCAATATGTTCTTTCTTATTACTTCCTGTTACAAGTACGTCGTCATAAAAGCAAACAACACCTTCTAATCCTTGAAGTACATTCTCCATTATCTTTTGAAATTTTGCAGGAGCACAACTTACACCAAAAGGTAACCTAGTATATTTATATAACCCCTTATGAGTGCTTATGGTTGTTAGTTCCTGCGAATTTTCACTTAATGGTATTTGTTGATATGCTTGAGAAAGATCTATTTTAGAAAATTCAACACCATTTTGTAATCTACTAAATAATTCTTCTATTCTTGGTATAGGATAAGAATCTGTGATAATAGCTGGATTAATTGAGATTTTGTAATCTCCACACAATCTAATTGTGTTATCTTTTTTTAAAACTGGTACTACTGGTGTACCCCATTGACTATAATCCACTTTTTCCAATATATTTAATTTAACAAGCCGATCGATTTCTTGCTCAACTTTCAATCGCATTGCAAATGGTAACGGTCTAGCCTTGAAATATTTTGGTTCTACATTTTCTTTTGTTTTTATATCAATCTTACCCTTATTAAATTTGCCTAGCTGATCCGTAATAACATTATGAAATTTGTTTAATAAATTATTCATATTCATATTTTCATTAACATCTAATTTATTTATGCTTAAGTTAAACAATGAAAAATAATCCCTTCCCAATAATGGAGGTCCACCATTTTTCACAACATATAACTTTATTTCTCTGATAACATTTTTATACTCAATATTTACAGATATAAAACCTACAGTTTTAATTTCTGTACCGGTATAGCTAATAAATGATTTATCTGTACTAAATAATTTATATTTTGAAAAATGCGTATTTTTAAATTGACTTGAAATAACGGATAGACTTGCACCCGTGTCCAGTTCAAAACTCAAAGGATTTCCATTAATCCGTACAATGACTTTAATTGGATCAGCAAAATTGTTTGTTTTTAAATTATAAAGGTTTACATTTTCTTTAATAAAATTATTTTTATTTAAATTCGTTCGACAAACATTTGATAAATGTCCTGGTTTTTTACATTTATGACATTGATAATTTTTATATCGACATTCACTTGCCTTATGATTCCATTTTCCACATACCGTACATTTTTGTTGTGATACGGCTCTATGGTCGCTGCTCCGTCCGGAAGGTCCCGCTTGCAGACGCGCCGTCGTCCCGTGATGCTGGCTCGGTCTCCCCCGATCCTCACGGCTTCCTCGTTGATGTTCTCTCGTTCCCGTTCGGAATATTTCCTGCGGCTCCTTTTTTATGTTGACTTCTGGGGAATGCCGACTGCTCACTTCCTTGCTAATAGCAATTTCTATTGCCCTGTCCAGTGTAAATTTGTCGGTAATTTCTTCCTCCAAGAGTCGATCCAAAATTTTTCCTTCTCCCAGCCCCATGATGAAACGATCCCTCAAGATGACTTGCAATTCTTTATCGAATTCGCATTTTATGGCTAGATTTTTAATTCTAGCCGCCCAGTCCATGATGTTTTCAGATTTTGATTTCACAGCATGATAGAATGTGAAACGATGTGGCATGGCGGTTCTTTTCGGTGAAAAGTGCTTATTTAATAGGGATACCAATTCTTTATATCCTTTATCAGATGGTTTCTCCCCGACACACAAATTACATAATAATTGATAACTTTCTTCGCTGCATGCATTGATTAATAACGCACGTTTCAAATTATCGTCCTTCGTTTCGTTGGCTATGAAATATTGTTCCAACCTGTCTCTATACAAGGTCCAATTGCTATCCTTGCAATTAAATTCCCTTAATTGTCCTATGTACGTGGACATTGTGCACGTGTCTTCCACTTTTCACTATAACACTTCTATTTTGTAATTATACACGCACTAATCACGTTCACGTTTATTTTGCGTGAAATAATTGCACTTGTTAATAATCCTCGTCGCCAGTGTAAAGTTCGTGGATATATATTTAAAACTGCTGGTTGAATTAGGAAAAGTTCTTTATTTAATCTCGGCACATATGTACGCGAGTGAAACGTATAACATAAGAGAGCGAGTACCTTGCTACGCGTTCTTTTATACATTTATATTTAAACAAAAAATACATTCCATAAAATAATATCTATACAATATAAATAATAAATATACATATTTAATACAAAATAAAATAATGTCCATACATTACAGGTACTTGCTTGTATTAATGGAAGTAGACTTTAACAAACTAAATTCTTCTTTATTGCAAACCTTATGTACCTACAGTTTTATCGGTGAAACTAAAAATATTAAAAAAGTAAATGATGGTTTTTTTAGTAGAAACCACTTCATGCCCAAACAAAATGTCTTTTTGAGGTTAAACGTTTAGGAGATTTTGAAATCAAAGTTTTACCAAACAAAAACTTTAAATACAAGTAAAGAAAAAGTGTATTGCAAAGATTTTTAAATTTTTTTTTATTGAGGAAATATTTTTAAATATGGATAAGAACGTGCTTTATATGTAAAGCACGTCTTTATCCATATTTGAGAAAAAAAATCTTAAAAAAAAAACTTACTTAAAGTTTTGCAAAATTTTATAACTCAAAAAAAAAATTGACTGTGAAAACTTATTCTTTAAACAATTTTGAAGGAAAAAAATTGTAATAGTTTTTAATTAACAATGCAATCCTGAAAAGTTACAAACAATCAAAAATGTAAATTTAAAATTTAAGTTTTTTTTTGCAATTTTTAAGTATTTCTGTGGATACATTCTAAAATAATTTTTAGGGTATTTTTTGCACATATAAAAGCACGTTTTTATCTATATTTGAGAAAAAAATGCCCGTCATCTTTTTTTAAGAAAAACTGCCTTTTAAAAATTTACAAAATTCTTAAAAAAAAATTTGAAAACGTGTTTTGAAGAAAAAAGTATCTTATAATTTTTTCTTAAAAAGCAATCCTGAGAAGTTATAATCAATCAAAAAATGTAAAAAAACTCAAAAACCTCGATGCATTACTCACTGGCTCACTGAAAAAAATCTGAAAAAAATTTTTTAGCAAAAACAATTTTTTATATTGTACACTTGACTTATACATGGCTATAAACAGTAATATGCAACACTGCAGGTCAAGAAATTCTCCAATATTTAAAAGGGACTAGCTATACAAGAAATAATGGTTAAAAACCAAATATGTTTTTTTTTTATGCAAAACAAAAGGCAGCGGCAATTGTCATGCTTTTTCCACAAAAAAATACCAAATGCTAAACTTTAGCTTTTAAAAAAAATAAAAAAAGTTGTAGTATATAGAGCTGCACTTATAGCCCAGAGCAGGTGGAAACAGCAGATCAACAGAATCTGGACTAATATGCCGAGATCAATAAAAATTCTAGCTTTTTAGTCCACGTTGTCAATCAACGTAATTGATAACAACAAAACTGCAACGTTGTAGCAAAAACCTGCCTATCAAACGATTTCAGCGGAATGAGCAAAACTATTAAAACAAAAAAGAAAAGAAGAGTATTTTTTCAAAATTGCAGACAAAGAGGTAATTACTACCGAATTGTAGAAAATGTTCCAGTTAGTAAAAATAAAAAGTTAAGAAAAAGAAAACTAGGTTGGCAAAACGGTTTACCAAGAAAATCTACAGAAACCTACGGAAACTTAGTTTTGAATGTTTTATTTATTTATTTTACTTATTTATATTCTTGATCTTCTTTATTTCTTGTATGATTTTTAAGCTATTAGTTTTAAATTTGATTTATTTTATGGTTTTGGCCTCAAAGTGTTCTACAATTTTGATGTTTCTGTAATATTAGTTTTAAGTCTTAACTTAAGTCCAATGTCATCATCTGTGATATTAGTTTTGACATAAGTTGTTTCTATTACAACTTTGATGTTTCTGCTTTTTTGAAAAAGTTATCTTTTTAGAGAGATAATTCTTAAAGTTAGACTTCAGGCTATAGCAATTTGCATTCTATTTCTAATAAAAACCACAATTTGCAATCTTTATCTTCTAGAGTTTGATTGGACTTTTGAAGACATACACAATTTGGTTGCGCAACATCCACCGTCGGGTCTTTTAGTGAGTGATTTTAATGCTCACAATCCTCTCTAAGTTTTGTTTTTCCGCTAGAGAGCGGATATATGATTTTATTTTTTTGCAGTTAGAGCCGAATCTATGCATTTTGATGAAACATTACAACAGACTTAAGTTGTAAAGAAAAAAAATGATTGATATTGGCTATTTAGATTTCCCGATAGTGAGCGCATTTTTTGCTAAAGAGCGTTGACAAATTTTGCAAATTGATTTTTTAGATTTTTAGCCAAAATTATGCATTTTCTGGAAAAAATTATAAAATATCAAAGTTGTATAGCAAAAAATTTCTATTTGATTTAGGTATTCCGACTTTTTCAATAATGCGTGCATTGCCCGCCAGAAAAAAATTTAATCATATCATGTCGGAGTCAAGTGTACGGAGCAAAAATTTGATTTTGCTCAAACCACTGAAAATGCATTTTTCTATATGAGTCCTGATCTTGTGAATTTTTTTAATAAGAAATTTTTGAGTAATAAGAAATCAAAATTTGAATACATTTTTTACATTTTTTGATCGTTTTTAACTTCTTAAGGTTGCATTCCAAATTTACCTTTTTTATGCGTAAGCTAGGTGAAAATAGGTTTTAGACAGTCCAAATATACTTAAGTATACAGGTTGCTGAGCTGTGAGTAAAATTTTTCTAAAAAATGTCTAATTTGAACGGACTAATAGAAAAAATCTATGAAATTGTTTGGTAACAGATTCTCTTGTCCAAAACAATGCAATTTTTCTCAATACCAGTTCTTCATTTTTTTGTTTTAGTGCTAGAGGATTAGAGTTTTTAGCAATTAATTTAACGTTTTTGTGAAATGTTTTAGGTGATCTTTACGGCCGCAATTATTTTCCGATTGCTGTTAAAAGAATTGTTAGACAGATCAAATAGTGCGTTCTTTGTAGATGGCGCATAGACTGACAAGGTTTTTAAGCTAGTTTGGTCCCACCCTTTTTAAGGGTTGCAAATGTTGAGGCCACTGTAGAAGATTTTACTGTGTGTGCAGCAAATGTGTCCCAAAGTCTAGCGGTAAATTGGCCGGTTAAGAAATAAAGATAGATGTAGATTCAAAAAAAACTTTTGCAATAAATCAACAATTTCCAGGAAAATATGATTGCTTTTAAGAAACTGCAAACCGTTGCTTAGCCTAAAATTTTTGCAAGCAATCATTGTAGGAGAGCTACATGTTGACAATCACACCAACCACTCCAGTCAATAAGATGTGAAAGAACCAGGACATTGACAATAAATCTAAAATTGCAAATGTTCTGGCTGAACAATTTGAATCTATAAGTACTACTGTAAACTACCAAAAAAATTTCTATAAAAAAAAATCTAAAAATTTTTCTTTTCAGGAGTCGTTGCTAAACAACTTTTATTTTTTCTTTAGACGAGTTGAAAACAGTACTTAGTTGCGTTGATACATCTACGGCACTTAGTCCAAATAATGCTCGTGTCAGTTTATTTGGCAGTTGCCTTTTTCTATAAAGATTGCTAGAAATTTAAAATCTGATATGAAAACAAGGTGTCTACCCTACATGTTGGAAAAAAGCCGTTATCTTGTTACTACTTAAAAAAGACAAATAATTTTATTTAATTTGTTGCTTTGGGAAATTGTTGGAAAAAATGGTTAACAAATGTTTGATGTAGATCTTAGAAACCTTAAGCTATCTGAAAAAATAAACCAGGCGGAGTTCTAAAAGTACCACAGCACAACTGAGAATAAGTAGCACGTTTGTAAATATATATTGATGTAAAAGTTAATATTATTGTGAGTTCTAAATAACTCCCTACATGATTCAATGCGCTTCAGGCCAAAGATTAGTCGTAATATCCTCTTTTGTGCTATTTATATTCTTATTGATTCAGAAGATTTTTCCTAGATAATTATGTTATATGACATATGAGAATATGCTAGAGCATAATACACTTGTATCAAATAGTTTTGAGATATTGTTTTTTTAAGTTTGAAAATAGCATAGTATGCGCTGTTCAATTTCTTGGCCACATGATCAATATGAATATTCAATTTAAGATTGCAGTCGACATATCATCTTAAAAATTTAGTATGGTTAGCACTAAATAGAATATTTATATTTGGAATTTTGTTTTTATAAAACTGAACACTGACGGTTTTATCAGTATTAATAATTAAATTATTTTTGTTACACCAAGTTTGGATGTCTTTCATTACAGTTGCAGCATTTATTTGTAAAGTTTTTTTTTACTCTGCATCAACAATGACGGATATGTATGGCTAGAAATACTATCTTTTTCATAAAACATCAACTTCAAATTATTGTTGATAAAGTAAACGAAAATGGTAACTCTAATCCAAACTACTCGCTCATTGACATAAACTCACCCACTCACCTAAGTGTTAGTGATTAAAAGATTAAATATCCTATCTCTGTCTTTAGCATAGTGACTATTAACGACTGCAGTGAAAAGAAATATGCAGTCTTTTAATAACAGACACTTGGGTGGAACATATTAATCTAAACTACTGGCCAGTAATCATAAACTAGGGTTTTTGCTCACCCACCTAAGTGTTAGTAATTAAAGGATTAGGTATCTCTACTTTTTCTCTAACATCTGTATCTACTGACAACTGCAGAGAAAAAAATATAGAATTTTTGATAACAAACACTTAGGTGGGTTGATGGGTGGGGCACTCCAAACCAAACTACTTACTTGTAATCATAAACTGGGGTTCTTGCTCACTCACCTAAGTTTTAGTAATTAAGAAATTAGATATCCTTACAACAAACACTCGGATGAGTAGGTGGGGCACTCCAAACCAAACTACTCACTTGTAATTATGAACTGGGGTTTTTTGCCCACTCACCAATGTGTTAGTAATTAAGAGATTAGATATTCCTATTTTTTTCTAACATAATGACAACTGCAGAGAAAAAAAATGTGCAATCTTTTGATAACAAAGTCTTGGGTGGGTGGGTGGGTGGGACACTCCAATTTAAACTACTTGCCCGTAACCAAAAACAGAGGTTTTTGCTCACCCATCCAAGTTTTGGTGATCAAGAGATTAGATATCCCATTTCATTTTACGTAATGACTATTAACGACAGCAGAGAAAAGAAATATGCAATCTTTTGATAACAAACACTTAGGTGGGTGAGTAGGCCACTTCAATCCAAATTACTTGCCCGTAATTATAAACTTGGGTTTCCGCCCACCCAACTGTTTGTTATCTAAAGACTAGGTATCACCATCTTCCTCTCTGACTTAGTGAATATTAACAACTGCAGAGAAAAAAAATGTCTATTTTTTTAATGAAAAACTCCGATGAGTAATGCCCGTACTAATAGTCAGAGATTAAATCTTGGATTTATAAATTCAAGATTCATTTTGCATATGTTGATTGGCTCTAAGCCAGTTCACGGATATTGTGATGGTGACCATAGTTGCGGTTGGCCAATGTATTTTATAACCAAACGTCAGAATTAATATATGACACATTAATTAACAATCTTGGGTAGACACAAGATTATATGAATCTAGGATTATATTGACGGATGCATACTTTTCAACTCAATCCGAGAATTAAGCGAGGAATACATTAGTCGATCGCGACTAATGATATCCGTGAATTTGCTTAAAGCCAATCAACAATTAGCAAAATAAATTTTGGATTTATGAATTTAGGATCAAGATTTAATCTCCAACTATTAGTACGGGCATAAGTGGGGCACTCCAATCAAAACTACTTGCTCGTAATTATAAACTGAGTTTTTGCCTACTCATTCAAGTGTTAGAAAACAAGGAATTATATATCCCATATCTTTCTTTAAGATAATGACTACTAACGACTGCAGAAAAGTTTTTGCTTTTTATCGGCAAAAAACTTCTGCGTGCATTATTGTCGCATAAGACGACTACCCAGTGTTTTTTTTTGCAAAATACAAACATTGCATGCGTTAAAATCATCTGTTGACTAGAGCTTGTGCTTGAAAGAGTTTTTCTTTTCAAACATATATTGATCAGCTGGTCTTGCGGAGTCCAAAAAAACTTTAAATGTAATTTAATGCCTGTCCAGTATAAAGCGGAGAGAAATACTTTTGCGACTGTACAAAGCTCTGGTTCTATCTAGAATTGACTACGGTAGCATACTTATTTGCGCAAAGTTCTTGATTAAAAGCCTTTTTATCATTCAGGCATAAGATATGCAACTGGAGCTTTCCAGACTAGTTCTACACCAGGTCTCTGCTTCAAATCAAGTGTACCTTTGCTAGCCATACGTTGCAAACGCTTTGTACTTCAGTACAGAGAAACTTTTTATTAACAACAACGCGCAGCAACATAAGTACGGACTTGAGCCTACCATCAGTAAGCCAGTGTGCGTCTAATCGCAAGAATTGATAAAAAGTTTAAATATTTCTTTGTATGGTATAAGAAGTTGAGTTCTACGAGATTCTACCCTGTATTCTTCCAAGGGTAAAGGCTTGTTTGGATCTGATCTTATTAAAAAAACACAATATTTGTTTCGGTGTCTTCTATGCAAATTTTTGAACCTAACTACAGAATATCTGGGTTCTCGTTTGTTGTACACAAACGGCTCCAGGACGGATTACGGCCGCAAAATGCCAATTAATATTTTATCATTAATTGTGTTCACAAAAGTATTTACTTAAATTTGTTCTTTGATATCATGCGGTGCCATTTCCATACAAGACATACTGACAACTCTGCCGAAGTTTGTGAAACCAAAACAATTGTCTATGCTTTGATAGATTTTGTAACGTAAAGAACACAATTTGTCATATCTAGCAAGTTGCTTCCAACTTATGGTATATTTACTTATGTAAACTGTTTGGCAGTTTTAGTAATTTTCTAAAATTTTTATTAATTTGTTGGCAAATAAAATAAAATAATTGCAATACTTTTTCACATATCTGACAGTTTTTAGTAATTTATATATATATTATACAGAGTGTTTAAAAAAGAATGTATTTAAGGAGATGGTAGTACAAATCACAACAAACAAAAAATCTTAATAAACATGCGTTGTCATAGCAACGGTTTTGGAGATATGGAACACTATTTATTTTTATTATTTTTTTTCTTTATTTTTTATTTTGCAAAAACGTGCATTTTCCTATCATAGTTGGCTGATGTTTTGTAAAATAAACATTCAGTATTTGACAGTTGTTGTTAGTGCACAAGTTTTTATTGCTATGGATGGTTACTCTAATGCAGAACTAGCCGACATGCATTTCATGTATGGTCGTGCTAAAGGGATTGCTACCAAAGCGCGACGTCTTTATGTAGAAGCTTATCCAAATCGCCAGACTCCTTCACATCGTATGTTTAGAAAAAATTACTAGAGATTGAGAGATACCGGTTTACTTCAAAAACGGTGCTATCTTTTTGGCAAACCAAGGTCAGTATCTACTTTTATAGCAAAACAAAAAATATAGCACGGATAGAGCATAATCCAAGGACGAGTGTGCGGAGAATATCAGCCAAGGTAAGAGTTGGTGCTACTTTTGTTTGGAAAACTTTTCACGAGCAGCTGCTCTATTTATACCATCTACAACGAGTACAGGCCTTAAATTTAACTGATCATTAAGCACGTTTGGTTTTTTGTTGCTGGTATCTACGCAAGGATGCTGAAGACTCGCACTTTCTTGCCAAAATTCTTTTTAAGGATGAAGCCGGGTTCACACGAAATAGAGTTGTTAATTTTCATAATGCACATCATTGTGCCGACAAAAATGTCTATAGTGTAATTGAATGTGGACATCAGACACGTTTTTCATTAAACTTTTGGATGGGTATTGTAAGCAACAGGTTTCTAGGTCCTGTTGTTTTACCAAACCGATTAACAGACGCTGCTTACCTCAACTTTCTGCAGAACACAATGTATAATCTTTAGAATGACATTCCTTCAGCCCACAAGCATCAAATGTGGTCCCAGCATAATGGTGCTCCAGCTCATTTTTTGATTACCGTTGGAAAGCTTTTAGACCAAACTTTTCTACATAGGTGGGTAAAAAGAGGCAGACCGGTTTTATGGCCAGCAAGATTGCCTGATTTGATGATGATAATCTTGATTTTTTTCTTTGGGATTATTTGAAATCATTAGTGTATGCTACTCCTGTAAATAGCCTCGAGAAACTGCAGTTAAAAATTAATGAAAAGTGCCAAGAAATTCGAGCTAATGAGAGTGTTTTAGAAAGAGTACGAATGTCCTTCAGACAAAGATGTTGTGCCTGTTTGGAAATAGAAAAAAGGCACTTCAAACATCTTCTATAACTGTTCTTGTGGTTGCGGTTTGTACCACCACCCTCCTTAAATATTTTACATTCTTTGTTGAACACCCTGTATAATAAATTTCGTGTTTATTAAATTCAATCGAAATATTTATTCAATATTTCTTTATTTAACTCCAAAATGGCTTCTACTCGTTCATCAGAATGATTAATGATGGTATATTTTATGCAAAATTTTCTACATAGTAATCAATAAGTTATGTAAATCCAAATTATAGTATTACACATAATTTGTGTAACTTTCTAATAAATTTTTGTTTTATCTTATTTTTATACAAATTTGGATAGAGGTATTTTTTTAAGCAAATGCTAGACGAACACTTTTTTGCATTATTTATGTTTTTCTATATCTATTCATAATTTCAAATCAGTTTAGAATTTTTGATGTATAAATTCCATTTAATCCTCAAACAGTAACAAACTTGTATTATATTTATAGCATAATATATCCTACTGGTTATTAATCTATTATTGTAATTAATCTCTACTAAGAATATTTGTATTTTCCACGTATTTAATTATCTAAATGCCTTAAAATTTAGTAATTAAGAACAAAAACGATGTGATAATTGAATTTCCCTGCCTGCTACACCAAAACCGCTTTTTGAGTCGACGTAGAATATATAAGAACGTCGCAATCGCAGAAGCGACAGTCTTGTGGTAGTGGTTCGCTACTTAGTGATTAAACAAGTTTTATCAACATGAGAGCTGTACAATACGCGTTAGCAATTTGTGTATTGATTTCATCTCAAGCGTATGCACGTGAGTTATATATTTATATTAATATATACAAACATTCGGGAATCCCGAGTCGTTTAGGTTATCTAGTGTTTGATAAAAAGCAATTAAATAATATTGTAACATTTAATGATAATTAGTTAAAATATTTAGTTTGTTGATTATTACTAATTTAACATTTTAAGTACATTATTTTTCTTTTGTTTTGTTATGGTTAAAAATACATTGATTGTTTATTATTATTATTATTATTATAAAGTAAAGTTAATTAAATTAAATTATAGTTTTAATATTATAAAAATAAATCAAAAAGTATACAAATTTAGAAATGCAATGTTGATTTTGAATTCTTTTCAAATGGAGGTCGTTTCATCTTATTCACTAACTTATTCGGTTCTTCTGTAAACCTACTATTCTAGTTTTACTAGAATAAATTGTTCACAAACTAAACAAATTTAACTAATTGTATAAAATACAATATTAATGATGCAGTTTATAAAGTATTAATTGTTTGAAATTATTGTAATGCATTTTCTAATAATATTAAAATTTTAGTACTATTAATGGAGTTTAGATTAATGTATTAATAACAAATGACAAATAATTGAGGATTAGTACAAGGGGTCATTAAAATAAGAATATAAGTAGCATTTAATTGAATCTAGATGACCTTCGAATTGCGAACATGTTGAGAACATGTAAACAAGGTTTTCTTTAAATATTAATACAACTTTGTAAATCTGCATAATAAAATAATGCAATTTTAATTCCTATTTTAGAGTGTTTTGTAAGCTTCATTGCAAATGTCGAAAATTAATATTATTTTTATCATGAAAACAAATAAGTTTACTTTGTTTAGTTTAACAAATAGTACTTAATTTTTATTGATATATATTAAGTTCAGATTAAGATGAATCTGTGATAATTCAATTCATAAATTCTGTTTAGAAACTGAACATATTTTTGAATCATTGTTAGAAATTAGTAAATAAGAAATTTTAAATCTTGAAAACATAGAAAACTCTCAATCAGTTTTTTGAGATTACAAATAATCTCTGCACGCAACTCAATATTATGTATTATTGTTTCTTTTAAGGAATTGCATTTACACTACCTTGAAGTCATTGTTTTTATTAATTTTTTATTTATCAAACCGAAGGAAGACGTTTAAAATTATAGGAGTGCATCCATCAAATGATGAAATAATTTTGAGTCAAATCCAAAAGTGACCTATTGGAATAAAATCGACATAGCACGGCAACGGTCGCATATAGAAGGATCTTTTTTTTGTTCAATGGCCAATGAATGCATCAATCTTTATTTTTTTTTTTTTTCAAAAAATTGTCTGCTCAAAATTTGGTTTAGAAGTTCTTAATATGTAGGCGTGTGGTTTGGATTGATGCTCCCTGCTCACCCGCTCGAGTGTTTGTGTTTAAGGAATTGATACCCAAACTCTTAGGTGGATGGTCGGAAACAAAGTTTACAATTTGTAAGCGTGTAGTATAAATTTTTGCTCTCCGCAGTATTAATTTTTACAGTTACAGTTGGTAGCTGTGTAAATTGCATATAATTTGATTCGGTAAGTTTTGAGTAAACTAAAATGTAGCGACTTTACTTATTTCAAGTTGAAAACCATTGGGGAACGTATTTAAACCATAACTTCTAATTTAAGCATTATATTTTTATACAAATTGGCGACAATGCACTCTAACAACATTTCTGTTAACTGTGTAAATTACATCTACTTTAATTCGGTAAGTTTTGAGTAAACTGAATCTAAGCAACTTCAGTTATTTCAAGTTAAAAACTATTGGAAAAAAAATTTAAATCATAACTTTTAAATAAAACATTGGATTTTGATACAATTTAGCAACAATGCTTTCCAATATTATTGCTACCAACGGTGTGAATTTTATCTACTTTGATTTGGTGAATTTTAAGTAAAATCAATCTTATTTTAAGTTGAAAATTATTAGGGAACTTATTTAAATCATTACTTCTAATTTAAACATTGGATTTTGATACAGTTTGGCAACAATGCATTTCAATACTATTGCTACCAACTGTGTAAATTGTATCTAATTTGATTCGGTGAGTTGTGAGTAATTTGAATCTAAGCGACTTCACTTATTTTAAGCTGAAAACCATTGGGAAACATATTCAAACCATAACTTCTAATTTAGGCGTTGGATTTTTATACGAATTGGCAACAATGAACTCTAATACTATTGCTACCAACTGTGTTAATTGCATTTTTATTGATTGGTGAACTTTATGTAATCTAAATCTAAGCGACTTCACTTACATCAAGTTGAAAACCATTGGAAAACGTATTCAAACTTTTAATTTAAGCATTGGATTTTTATACAAAATGGCAACAATGCATTCTGACAACATTTTTGTTAACTGTGTAAATTACATCTTTTTTAATTTGGTAAGTTTTGAGAAAATTGAATCTAGGCAACTTGAGTTATTTTAAGTTAAAAACTATTGGAAAAAGAATTCAATTCATAACTTCTAAATAAAACATTGGATTTTGATACAATTTGGCAACAATGCTTTCCAATATTATTGCTACCAACGGTGTAAATTTTATCTACGTTGATTTAGTGAATTTTAAGTAAACTCAATCTAAGCGACTTCACTTATTTTAAGTTGAAAATTATTAAGGAACTTATTTAAATCATTACTTCTTATTTAAACATTGGATTTTGATACAATTTGACAACAATGCATTCCAATACCATTGCTACCAACTGTGTAAATTGCATCTATTTTGATTTGGTGAGTTTTGAGTAAACTGAATTTAGGCGACTTTGCTTATTTTAAGTTGAAAATCATTAGGGAAAGAATTTAAGTCATAACTTTTAAATAAAAAATGGGATTTTGATACAGTTTGGCAACAATGCACTTCAATACGATTAGTACAAACTGCATAAATTGCATTTAATTTGGTTTTGTAAATTGTGAGTAATCTGAATCTAAGCGACTTCACTTATTTCAAGCTAAAACCATTTGGGAACGTATTTAAACCATAACTTCTAATTTAAACATTAGACTTTTATACAAATATGCAACAATGCATTCCAATACCATTGCTGCCAACTGCATAAATTGCATCTAATTTGATTTGGTGAGTTTTGAGTAAACTGAATCTAGGCAACTTCAGTTATTTCAAGTTGAAAACTATTGGAAAAAGAATTCAAATCGTAACTTCTAAATAAAACATTGCATTTTGATACAATTTTGCAACAATGCATTCCAACACCATTGCTACCAACTATGTAAATTGCACTTATTTTAATTTGGTGAGTTTTGAGTAAACTGAATCTAAGCGACTTTTGCTTATTTTAAGTTAAAAGTCATTGGGGAACGAATTTAAGTCATAACTTTTAAATAGAAAATGGAATTTTGATACAGTTTGTCAACAATGCACTTCAATACGATTGGTACAAACTGCATAAATTGCATTTAATTTGATTTGATGATTTGTAAGTAATCTAAATTTAAGCGGCTTCACTTATTTCAAGTTGAAAACCATTTTTAGGCGACTTTACTTATATCAAGTTGAAAACCATCAGGAAACGTATTCAAACCATAACTTCTAATTTAAGCATTGTGTTATTATACAAATTGGCAACAAAGCACTCTAACAACATTTCTGTTAACTGTGTAATTTACATCTACTTTAATTCAGTAAGTTTTGAGTAAACTGAATCTAGATAACTTCAGTTATTTCAAGTTGAAAACTATTGAAAAAAAATTTAAATTATAACTTTTAAATAAAACATTGGATTTTGATACAATTTGGCAACAATGCATTTCAATATTATTGTTACCAACTGTGTAAATTGCATCTAGTTTGATTCGGTGAGTTTTGAGTCAACTGAATCTAGCTGACTTTGCTTATTTTAAGTTGAAAGTCATTAGGGAATTTAAATCATAAATATTGAATTTTGATACAGTTTGGCAACAATGCACTTCAATACGGTTGTTACGAACTGCATAAATTGCATCTAATTTGATTTGGTGATTTGTGAGTAATCTGAATTTAAGCGACTTCACATATTTTAAGCTGAAAACTATTGAGAAACTAATTTAAACCATAACTTTTAATTTAAGTGTTGGATTTTTATACAAATTGGCAACAATGCATTCCAATATGATTGCTACCAACTGTGTAAATTGCATCTAAGTTGATTTAGTAAATATCAAGTAAACTGAATCTAGGCGACTTCACTTATTTCATGTTGAAAATTATTGGGGAGCTCAGTTAAATTATAAGTTCTAATTTAAATATTGAAGTTTTATATTAGTTTGCAACAATACTATTGCTGCCAACTGCGTAAATTAAATTTGATTTGATTTGCTGAGTTTTCAGTAAAATGAATCTAGGCAACTTAACTTATTTTAAGCTGAAAACTATTGGGAAACGAGTTCAAACCATTACTTTTAAATTAATTATTGGATTTTTATACAATTTGGCTACAACGCTTTTTATTAGTATTGCTACCAACTGTGTAAATTGCATTTAATTTAGTTCAGTGAGTTTAGAGTAAACTGAATCTAGGCGACTTCACTTAGATCAAGTTGATAACTATTGGGGAACAAATTTAAATCATAACTTAAATAAAACATTGTATTTTGATACAATTTGGCAACAATGCACTCTAATACTATTGCTGCCAACTGCATAAATACATTTAACTTGATTTCATGAGTTTTGAGTAAACTGAATCTAGGCGGTTTCACTTAATTCAAGTTGAAAATCAAACAAATTTAAACTATAATTTCTAATCAAAACATTGAATTTTGATACTATTTGGCAACAATGCACTACAACACCATTGCTGTCAACTGAATAAACTGCATCTAGTTTGATTAGGAGAATTTTGAGTAAACTGAATCTAAGAGATTTAATTTATTTCAAGCTGAAAGTCATTGGAAAACGAATTCAAATCATAACTTCTAATTTAAACATTAAATTTTCATACAAATTGGCAACAAATCATTTCAACAACATTGCTGAACTGAATCGGACTAAAATCGACATTGCTCGGCAACAGTTAAAGATAGAAGGTTCTTTTTTTGTTTAATAGCCAATGAATGCAGCTATTTTTATGTACTTTTTTTTAAATTGGTTGCCCAAAATTTGATCTAGATTTTGCTTCAAAGTTAGCCTAAAAAAGTCACCTTATGGACTAGCATTTTTTTTGGCTAAATTTTTTGAACGGTTACTTAGTAGTAATTAACGCTACTAGAAACCCGCTTTTATATCTTCAAAGACTTTTCCTTTTGGCGTATTATCTGTTTTCTTTTTTAATCTTTTTTTGTGATATTTCTTTTGTATTTGGGTTGGTAGTTTGAATGGTGTGGTGTGTATGCTTTTTGTACAGTTAAATTGATTATTTTCTAGACGTTATTAACATACTTCTACCATTTTGTTGCATTCTCGACTGCAATCTTGCTAGTTTCGTTATGACTATGCGATGCTCAATTTTATTTACACTTTTTAAACTTATTGCTTGTGAATGTTGTTTTTTTATTTAATATAATTTGCAGTAGGTTGCTTTTTTTTTAAAGATTCAATTTTGTCGTTAATTTTGTAGGGTACAGCCACGTAAAAGTTGGCGTCTGTTATTGTAGTCTCAAATGATCAAAGTAATACGTTTTTAAAGGTACATATTTTTGTTTGCCGTTGTTTTTACTTTTTCTGGTTAACCTAACCTAACCTAACTTTTTTTTTGAGAGAAGAAAATGCTTTATGCATTGCCAGTTTATTTGGGCCTGTGGGACTTGGCCGCCTATTCAAAGGAGCTATACCCACTAAAACCTCCCTTTCTTTCTCTGATTATCCGCAAGAAATCACTTTTTGGTACTGCATCTTGCGGGAGCTGTCCTTTTGTATCTTACTTCTTTTTGTCATTTTTATGTTTTGTATTTTAGAAGCTATCAGCTTCCACTTTGTACTATTTTCCAGCATGTAGCTGACGATGTTGTTTGCTGTTAGATTGCTTCCAAATGCTTGTCTCATCTTATCTTTTTTTTTTATTCCGGAGCTGGCATTTTAAGATAGTATGTTCAGCGGAATTTTCTTTGTTGCAATATTCTAAGATTTTAAATCTATAGAGATAGTCTGCAAAGCACCCATGCCCAGTAAGAAACTGGGTAATGTAGTAGCCTATCTCCCCGTGCTTTTTTTCTGTTTATTCTGCTACGTTTGGAATTACCCTTTTGGTCTACTGAGAGGTCTGCGTTTTGTCTGCCCATTCTTTTTCCTACAGTCTTATAGTTTTTGTTTATTTGTCTTTTTTTTATGGTACATTTCTACGTTTGTTTCCTTTCCTATGCTAACAAATGGATGGGTATTGAACCTGTAATTACCTGTAGCGCTTTAGTTTACTTAACCTAACCTAACCTAACTTTTTTTTTAATTGTGGTTGTGGGAAGCTCTGTCAGCTTGAGTGTGGAGCTCTCATTCACTAAACCCAATGCAGATTTTTACTCTGGAACCATTATTATTTTTAGAATGGATCGTCCTGATAAGCTAGCTTAGCAGAGATGTTAGATTGTCTTTTGACGATCTTTTTTTCAGTCTCTTTATCTTTCAATACTTTGTGTATGTATTTTTTTATGGCTTTCCATTCCTCTTTTTCTTTGAGCATTGTCTCTACAGTACTGCCAGGTGTTATTTTTAAGCCTACTTTTGCATTTAATTCTTTTCTTTTGGATTGCCATCTTTGGCATTAATAAAACGTATGTTGCGGAGTATCTTCTTTGTTGCAAAACATGCACCGATTGTTTGCTTCTTTTTTGAACCGCTTAAGGTAAGTCTTACAGCATCCGTGAACACTCAAAAATTGTGTAATGTAGTAGTCTACATTTCCATGCTTTCTGTTAGTCTGTTTGTCAAGGTTTTTAATTGAACATTTTGTCCAAGCTGCTTTGCTAGTCTCCGCGCTCCAGCTCATTTGCCATTTGTCAAGCATCTCTTTTTTGATGTCGTTTTTTTTGCTTGTTTTTTTTTGTTTGTTCTTGCTCTTTGTTCCACCATGTATTTTATGAGTGTTGTTGCTGCTATCACTCTTATCGCCTCCGTTAAAACAGTGCGGTACCTAATAGCTATTCTTATTGCAAGTGTTTGCTGGTGTGCTTCCAGCATTTTGCGATAGCTTGCTAGTCTCATTGTTTTTTCCCATATTGGGACACCGTATAACATTATTGAGTGGAACACCGTGCTCAATATTTTTCTTTTGTCAGCTGTTGGGCTGTTAATTTTGGGCTAGCACTAATTTCTTTGTTTTTGTGGCTGTTTGTCTTATGTGCTCTTTTATAGTCATCTTGTGATCTATCCACACTCCAAGATATTTTATAGCCGTTTTTGATTAAATTTGTATCTTTCCAATGTTTAGAGTAACCTCTTTTAGTTTTCTCCCTCCATATAGAATAACCACTTCTGTTTTACTGTCTTTGATCTGTAGCTTTAGGTCTTCAATTTTTCTTTTATACGCTGGATTGCAAGGTTGGCCAGGTTGATCAGTTCTCTTTCTTCTTTGGCCCATACTATTATTGCCGTATCATCTGCAAAGAAGATTACCTTTGTTCCTGTCCGCAGTTTGACTTCTAGAATGTCGTTGTAGTACAAGCTTCATAGTAATGGGCCAAGAACAGATCCTTGCGGTACCCTACATGTTAGCTTTATCATCCCAATTTTTCCGACAAAAAGTGTTTTGTTTTGGATGTAGCACTTTTCTTATGTGTTTGCTAATTTTTTTCCTTTTCAGCATTTCCAATACTTTTTTGCAAGGTACCATGTTGAAAGCGTTTTTTGATATTAATGGTTGTTAGAATACAATATTTCCTGTTTTGTACTGCATAATTTTTAGTCGCGTTAGCTGCCTTTTTAACTTCTATCGTAGCATCTATGGTCGATCTAGTAATTGTTCATATAGCTTGTCCATCAAATTTAGTATATAATCGTTTATTTCTTGCCTGTCAGCCTTGAAAATTCTACAACTTAACATAACATAACATTTACCATATAACTTAATTTACTACTAATATAATATATATAATCTTAACAACCCTAAACCCTGGTTTTTAATTAATTATTTATTAATTCTGTTTCAATTTCCTTTCTTCTTTTTGTTACCGCCATCATCCATTTAATTCCTTTTCCATCTTCTTTCAGTACCTCATTTCTTCCTATTTGCTCTTCTCTCATCTCATTGCATTTTAACATGTGTTCTATGCTTTCCCTAACTTCTCCACACATTCTACACATTTTCTCTTCCTCTTCCAACCAAAATTTGCACACTTTCTCCTCATTTCCACATCTACATCTTGCAATCATACGTTTTTTCATTTTTCCATAATTTTCATTTTTTAGGTACTTTGGTAGTTCATCCGTTATAATGTGTTCATAATTTGAATTGTACCTAGATTCATTTATCCGTGTTCTTCGCTCTTGCACTTGTATATCTCTATCTCTCATCATAATTTCTTTCCACATACTTTTATCTATTCTTAATCTTTCTACTTCCTCACTGGCATACCCATTCCTGTTAAAATATTTTTCTCTAAATGTTCCCATTTTTCCGCATTTTCCCTTCATTTTCTCCTTCAGACATTCTTGTAATATTTTACGTTCATTCCTTTCTCTCACTCTTTCTTCATACCTCGTTGCACGCTTTCCTGCTTCTACTCTTAATTTGTCTATTTTAACTTCTTCCATAACAATGTATGCTGGGGTCTCTTTGTTTACTCCTAATACCCATCTCCAGTATTTTGTTTGAATAACCTCTAACTTTTCTTGCTCTTTCCATCCCCAAATTTCTGCTCCGTACAATAACATACTTTTTACTAAACTATCAAACATCATTCCTTTTATTCTCATACATTCAAATTTTCTTTCACCAATTCCCCATACTTGTCCTACAGCTTTATTTGCTTTTTTTATGTGTTCATTTTCACTATTGGTTGTACAAAAAACATATCCTAGGTATTTAAATGTTTTTACTTCTTCAATATCTTTCCCATCCTATTTCCAATTTTCTACTCTACGTCTTCCTCCCCCCTTTCTAAAAGTCATCATTTTTGTTTTATTTACATTCACTTCCAAATCTTTTTTTCTAAAATACTTATCCAGGCATCTAATCATTTCGTTCATTTTATTTGCTTGTTTTGCTACAACCACCATGTCGTCTGCATAAGCCAGCGACCACACTTTCTCTCTGCCCACTACCACCCCACCCGTCTGCGCCTTACATAGCATTTCTTCTACATCTGCAATGAATGCCGCAAACAAACTAGGACTGAGTGGACATCCCTGTCTCACACCTTTTGTAGTCCAAAACTTTTCACTCATTTTGCCATTCATACAGACTCTGCTAACAGTTTCCACGTATACTTCTTCCATTCTTTTTACTAGGTGTTCATTTATTCCTCTTTTTCTCAAATACATCCACAATTTCTCTCTACTCACACTGTCAAATGCGCTTTTAGGTCCAAGAATAACGCATACAACTTTCCTCCCTTTTCTGCTATTTCCTTCTCTACTATATGGTGTAGTATGTATACATTATCC
The DNA here is from genome assembly GCA_963932245.1 of Tachinus rufipes. NCBI lineage: Eukaryota > Metazoa > Arthropoda > Insecta > Coleoptera > Staphylinidae > Tachinus > Tachinus rufipes. The sequence goes on from OZ010743.1 coordinate 107,983,918, forward strand.
ATGGTCCCTCTTCCTTTTCTAAACCCGGCCTGTCCGTCTGGCAATATTCCATTCATTTCTAGTTCTCCATTTAATTTTTCTTCTAGTACCATGGCGTAGATCTTGTATGCTGTACTTAGTAACGTTATACCTCTGTAATTTTCAGCAAGCTCTTTATTTCCTTTTTTGTGTATCGGACATCTTGTTTCAGTTGTTCTGTTGTCATTGGCTGTCTATCGGTTTTTCTGTCCGATCCTTCATACAGTTTTAAGAAGTGTTTCCTCTAGTCTTCCATTAAAATTTGTTCGTTTTTTTGTCTTCTGCTTTTTCTCTCTTTGTTTATGTATTTTCATGCTTCTTCTTCCGACCGTATTTCTTTTATCTCTATTTTTTCTTTTTTTATATATATTGCCTTAACTTCTTTGCATTTAGTTTTGTATACTTTTTGAGCACTCTGATATTCTTGTTTAGTCGCTTTGCCATTTTTCCAATTTCGGAGTACTTTTCTAGCTTCTCTTTTTTTTGTGTGCATTTTGTGCTCCACCATTTGCTTTTTGCAAATGATTCTTCTGTTTGTAAAAAAGTTTTCCTTATTGTTGCATCTGCAATTATGTTCTCTAATTCTGCCATTTTTTGTTCTACGCCTTTTTCTTTAAAATGTTGTCTATATAAATTTTGCCTGTACATTTCTACGCTCTCTTGTGTCCATCAAATTTAGTAGACATAGTATTTTTTTTATTCGGACTAATCTTGCTTCTTTTCATTCAGTCGGAAAGTTTTTTTGTTCGTATTTGTTATTTACAATTACAATTTAAGTCTTTGCAATCAGTTTGATAATCTCTGTAGGTATGTAATCCGGCTCAGGTGCTTTGTTCTCTTTTTTTCTTCTTGGGGCGTTTTCCAGCACCTCTGTAGTAAAAAGATGTGCTGTACTTGTCTCTATGTTCTCCCATTTGTTAGTTTGGTGTACGGGAAACAGTGTTGCTATTCTCATTTGCTCTTTGTCGTTTAACGCTGTTTGTTGTGATAGATTTAAGCTTTTTGCGTACAATTTTGTTTTCTAAGCCTCAGGTGTTTTGTTATATCTTCTCACATACCCGTACCCATGCTTTTTCTTTAGCTTCCTCTATGGCTAGTTTGAGAGCCCTTCATTTATTGCCATGTTTGTCACTTAAAATCTTTTTCGTGTCTGCATCTTGGTTGTGATTGTTGTTTGCTCTGGTCGAGGCTTGCCTAGTTTGGTTGTATTCTTTTTTGGTTTTTTCTAGTTCCTTGGATCACCAATATATCCCACTGTACTGTTGTGTCTTGGCTTTTTTTTTGTTAAAGGTTTTATTCATGGTTCTTTTTATTAGGTCTGTTCCAACATACGATTTGAACGGTTTGCAAACCGTTCAAACTATGCACACAAACAAATTACTGTGTATAAAGGATTGCCTAAGGATGACAAATATTTGTTTGTGTGCACAGTTTGGACGGTTTGCAAACCGTTCAAATCGTATGTTGGAACAGACCTATTGATTGCATTAGGATTTTAGTGCTTTTTGTTGTTACCATGACTATTTTGTTAACAAACCGGCTTATAAACGCAGGCATGAGTTTGGTCTTAACCTTCCACCTTTTTCTTTTGGTGCTTTTCGAGATTTTTCTGGTGTTTTGATCTCATAATATATATTTTTGTATAGACTCAAGTTTTCTTCTTCCGATACTAGCCAGTTTTACATTTTTGCTCCCTCTTATAAGTTTGTCATGTTTTTTGGTAACCTAACCTAACCTAACCTAACCTAACCGTTTTTTTTTTGGTAGGAGTAAACTCTTCAGCTAAGACACCAACAGCCAGTGCTGCACGGTAGTTCCGGGTTCCTACCGGCTAAAACCCTCCTCCTATTGGGATATATCTGTTTTTACTCCACCCCGGGATTGCATTAAAGCATTACTTCGGGGTGGAGAATCCCGGACGGCAGTAAATCTTTTCTGCCGTCCTCTCTTTTTTCAGAAACAATGTTTTTTATAAAACATACAATACAAAAAATTTACAGACACATTTTTACAAAAAATATAACATTTCTATTCATACTTTTACACAATAATAAAATTAAAAAAAAAAAGAAACACCCCATTCAAAACCCCCACCCCCCATTCTTCTACCGGAGCAAGCTCTTTCTCCTCCTCCTCCTTTTTCCGGAAAATAATCCCTATCATGGTGGACACATTATCGCAGCCGGCCTGAGACGCCATCATTGTTTCCACCATGTTGTCAGGGTTCACGCTTGCTCCGCCCATTTTTACAATCATTTTCTCCCTCACTTCCGTCCAACGTTCGCAACGGAACACGGTGTGCTCAATCGTGTCTCGCTGCCCGCAATACAAACATTCGTCGCTTTTGCACACTTTCACTCACTCCAGGTACGCCCGGAAACAACCGTGTCCCGTTAATACTTGCGTGAGGTAATAGTTTACCTTGCCGTAACCCTTGCCAACCCACCGCTTTACGTTTACGATGAGCCGCCTTGCCCACCCGAGTTTACTACCACCTCCACTCGACTCACACTCTTCCCATCTTCTCTGCCATTCTCTCCACACCCATTTATCCCCTTCGCTCTTCGAGAGACGCCCATCCCACACTTCCGTCTTCATACGGATTACAAGGTCTAGTGGCCTTGTTCCCGCAACCACCAGAAGAACTGCAAATCCTTTGGCAGCACCTCCTCTGAGTTTGCAAGACCCACTCCGTTTGCCTCTCGTTGCTGCGCATGGTCCCCCCCCCCCATATTTCTGCACCGTACAGTACTATGGAGGAAACAACCGAACACAACAGGCGACTGTAGAAAGCCCTTGCTCCCAATAGATTTGGCATTAGACCCGCCAACGACCGGGCCGCCTTCTCTCTTCTCATACACACCTGCTGGACAGTACAACCCTTAGGTAGTTTAGCTTCTTCTTAGACCTGACGGTGGTTCCCGTGACATTTATTTGAACTTGTGGTACCCTCCTTGAGCACAAAAGTACCACAAGCTTTGTCTTTTCTGGCGCCAGTTTCAGCCCTAGCTCGCTCATCTTCGACTCTACTAACTTAACGGCGTAGTTACCAGCCTCTTCTACTTTGAGTCTAGAGCGCTTTGTTACACTACCTTTACCCCCTTTAACATCTCCAGGCTCGCCACGCTGTCATACAGAACGTTCCACAGCGTGAGTCCAAGAACTGACCCCTGTGGCACACCCCCAGACAGTTTAACCTTTTCTCTCTGTCCTCCCTTGCCCAGAAACAAAATCATACCCCACAGGTAACTGCTGATTAGATTCAGCAGGTAGCCTGGTACCCCCCTGTAACCTAACATAACCCAACCTAACCTAACTTAACCTATATCACGCCACTGAAATATTTTGATAAGTGTGGTACAAGTAAATAATGGTTAAAGTTATATGATATTGCAAAACATTTTTTTGTCAAATAGCATTTTTGATCATTTTTTGCTAATAGTTTGTTACATTAAAAGCAGTTGAAGTGACCCACCTGCTCGCCCAAGTGATGAATCAAGAAATGTTGTTAAGATGAGTTAATATCTAATCTCTTGATGAGCAGGATTATCAGCAAGTAGTTTGAACTAAAGTACCCACCTACTCGCCCAAAAATTTGTTATTAAATAATTAAAAGTTTTTCTTCTAGGCTAGTGTTTGAAGTTTTTTTGTCTAAGAAAGAAATAGTGACATTTAATCTTTTAATGACCAACACTAGGGCGAGTGGGTGGGTCACATTAGATCAAGATTACTAGCAAGTAGTTCAAACTGTGTTCACCCACTCTTCATAGAGTTTGTTATCAAGAAATTGAAAGTTTCTCCTTTCTGCAAGTGATAAAAGTCTTTTAAACCAAACCATTTCTTAATAACCAACGCTTGAAACTTGAATAACCATCTACCCGTCTAAAAAATTGTTACCAAAAAATGAAAATGTTGGAAGTCTCTTAGTACGAGGAAGAAGTGATAATATCAAATATTTTAATGACCAACACTAGGGCGGGTGGATGGGTCACCCCAAATTATGATTAACAGCGACTAGTTTGAACTGGAGTATCCACACATTTAACCAAAAGTTTGTTATTAAAAAATTAAAGCTTTTTCCTCTCGGAAACTGTTAGAAGTTCCATTGTCCAAATAGGAAGAAATCATATCCAATTTTTTTATGAACGTTTGGGCTGGTGGGTAGGTCTCTTTAAATCATGATCACTAGCAAAAAGTTTGAACTGGAGTGTGCCATCCGCCCAAAATTTTATTATTAAGAAATTGAAATTATTTTTTTTCTGCAAGTGTTAGAAGTCTATTAGTCCGAAGACGAGAAGAAGGTAATATCAAATTTCTTGATGAGTCACATTTGGACGGGTAGGTTAGTCAATCCAGATTAACCACACACCCGAACCAGTTCAAACTCGCTAGTGATCATAAACTGGAATAATTTAACCGCTCCCAAAATGTTGGCCATCAAAAAACCTTGTTTTCTTTGGACTAAAAAACTTCTAACTTTTGTGTGGGCACTCTACTTGATGGTTATCATAAACTAGAGTGACCCACCTACCCGCGCAAGTGTTGGTCATCAAAAAATTATATATCACCTCTTCTTCCTTGGACTAAAATTTTTATTAAATTATATATTACCTTTCTTCTTTAGAATAAGAATTTTTTAACACTTGCAGAAGAAGAGAATCTGCTACTTTTTTGATATCAAATAGCCAGGCAGTTCATACTACTTGCTGATAATCATAATATAAAGTGACCTATCCGTCCGTTCAAGATTTAGTCATTAAGAGATTAGATATCACTTCTTCTGTCTTGGACAAAAAACTTTTAAGACTTGCAGAGAAGAGAAAATTTGATAACTAACAGTCAGGCGGGTGGGTAGGCTTCAGTTCTACTTGCTAGTAATTATGGTAATTATGACCTGCAGTGACCCAACCAAATGCCCAAGCGTTGGTTGTTAAACAATTGAGCATCACCTCCACCTTCTTAAACAAGGAAACTTCTAACGATTACAAAAAAAGTCTAGTTTTGTAATAATAAATGGATGGGTGAACACTCCTGTTCATACTTATTGCTTGTAATTATGATCTAGAGTTAAGTTAAATCTTTCTTTTAAGATTAATCACAGTCTCGTGCGTGCTTTGGATATGAGAGGGCGTTCTTTTAGCTCAAAATGCGTCTCCTTCTAATATTCTTTCATACAACGATAATATATAAAAATGTATGGCCTAGTTTGGTTTTGGTCGCCCCGTAATGCTCAGCTATAAATAAATTGCTACCTGTCTAGAATTGTAAATTTTAATTTATTTTAACTCTAAATTCTTTGAAACAATAACAAATGACATTTACGGAATTGCAACTAACTGGTAATTCCAACATTAAGAGCAAAATTCAGTTCACATGCAAATTTGTAATAAATAACAATAATAATTATGCAAATTTAACAAATCTAACTATTTCTATTTATAAGTTAATTTCAATTTACTAAATAATCTTTCTAAAGCCCCATTAAAATTAATGACGTAAATGTTTTAAAAACCCAAGAGATTAGATAAGTAAATTATCTGAAGAATGCTAAATGGGTATCCCCAAAACGTAAATTCAGAGATAAATATTGTTATTGCAGTGAAACACAACAATTTTATGCTAAGATTATTACTGCGATTCTCTACAAGTTTATTTCAATTGTCATTATATAATTAATATGAGTACATCATTATTATTGAAGCAGTTATTATAATAGTAAACATCTAGAAATACTTTGATGTTATTTTATTGCATAATTTATATTAAAATCACAAGTTATGACTTATAAGCATAATTATATAATAACTCGACAGTTTAATTGCATTTTTGAGTTCACAATTTAGTGAATAATTATTGGAGTTTCCAATGGGAAAACCAGAATAACTTTCATATTGCTCTGAATTTATTGCAAACATTGACCAACAATATTTAGTTTTTTAATAAAATATAAATGATTTTACTTTATATTTATTATATTTTGTGCTTCTTACAGAATAGTATTGAGGAAATTTAATTTAGTCAATTATTAAAATGTATTTGTCCAGACTAGATTTTGATTATTTTGATTATTTTTTTATTTTATTTTTTCAAAAGTCAAAAGGAAGGAAACAAGTTATTCTCAACTTCTTATTCATGTTTAACTGTTAAAATTGTCAAGGAAAAATAATTATACAGATTATTAATAAGCTTAACCGCAATAACGCTACTGTACGAGCTCACGGTTATTGAAATCATTACAATAATTTCCAAGAATATGAGAGACAGTGTTACTAGTCTACCTGTCTGCTTTTATCTAATATTGGAAACGCAAAGACAAGGTCTTGTAAGTATGTAAGCAAAAAATAATGGAAGCGTTAATTTTTAATAATTAGCAAAAGTGAATGTTATTATAATCCTTTTAGTCATTTTTGTCACGAGTTGAATGAGTGAAGGTGATGCTGAGTGTAGCGTTCTTTCCAAAGAGATCTGTTACCTTATATGGGCATCCAAACAAATATTCATATGTCTTTTTTGTGGTTCTGTGTGCTCAACACTTCGATTGTTTACTGTGAAATAGTTTTGGTCACAAGTGTGCATATAATAAAAAACTAACATAAAAGGACTATTACATTTTGGCGATTTGAATATTTAAAGTGTTAAACTGTTAATCTAATTTTCAAATTATAAATTAAGTTTTTAAATTATCCGGTTTTAAAATTAAAAATCCGGTCATTAACGTGTTAAATTCTATTATCAATCTGTTAACTTAGTTTTAAAATTATAAATTTGGCTTAAAACTGTAAATCCGGCTTTAAAAGGTGTAAATCCGGCTTTTATAGCGTTAAACTGTACTGCTAAATTGAAAATCTGGCTATTAATTTATAAATTTAATATTTAAATAAAAAAATTTGATTCTAAAAATGTAAATTCGGCCATCAACGTGTTTAAATTTACTGCAATACTGTTAATCTGGCATATAAAACAGTAATCCGGCCTATAAAACTGTAAATTTAATTTTTAAAATTAAAAACATTTACCGACGTGCAACAAACAGCAAAAAATATTTAAGTAAAAAAAAAACTACTACATTTTGCTCAAAACCACCAAAATTTGGCCAGTAAATAACAAAAGTATCAAAATGTTGCTTTAAAGTAGTAAATCAGTTTATTAAAAGTTAACAATGTAAAAATCCGGCCATAAAATGTTAAACAGTACTAAAATCTGGAAATTAAATGTTAAAAATATTACAATCGGTCACAATACTTAAGATTTATGTAAAAAATATAAATGTAATAATAAAGCTACAATCAAAATTTACTTAAAATAATTTAAAAAACCGGCCATAAGATGGAAAATAGTACTAAAATCTGGCCTATAAAAATTTGGCTACAAAACTTAAGATTTATGTAAAAAATTGCAAAATCCGGCCAAACCAAGCAAAATATATATATTTTTTTTTAAATATTAAAATTTAATTTATAAAATTAAAAAATCCGACCTATAAACAACAAAACCATCTAAAATCTAATTAAGAGTACCAAAATCTGTTCATTAATTTTTAACAGTGCAAAAATCCGGCTGTAAAATGACAAACAGTACTAAAATCCAGCCATTAAATCCAGCACAAAAAATGTGTGTTTTTTTTTTATTTTAAAATATAATTAAAAAAATTTAATAATCCGGTTTATAAATAACAAAATCATTTAAAACTCAATTTAGAGTACCAAAATCTGTTCAATAAATTTTAACAATGCAAAATCCGGCTATAAAATAACAACAGTACTAAAATCCGGCTATCAAATGTTAAAAATTTTAAAGTTTGTCCACAAAACTTGGAATTCATGTAAAAAACTAGCAAAATCTGGTCAAAACAAGCAAAACAATTTCAAAAATATTAAAATTTAATTTAAAAAATTTAAAAAATAATTAACTAAACCATCTAAAATCTAATTCAGAATATTAAAATCTGTTTATTAAATTTTAACAATGCAAAAATCCGGCTATAAAATGACAAACAGTACTAAAACCCGGCTATTAAATGTTAAAAACTTTAAAATTTGGCCACAAAACTTAAGATTTATGTAACAAAATAGCAAAATCCGGCTATATTAAGCAACAAATATAATATTTTTTTCAAAAATATTAAAATCTAATTTCAGAAATTAAAAAATCCGGCCTATAAATATCAAAACCATCTAAAATCTAATTTTGAGTACTAAAATATGTTCTTTAAGTTTTTAACAATGCAAAAATCCGGTTATAAAATGGCAAACAGTGCTTAAATCCAGCCATTAAGAGTTTAAGTTTTATGTAAGAAAATAGCAAAACATAAAAAGCAAAAATTTTTTATTTTCAAAAATATTAAAATTTAATTAAAAAAACTAAAAAAAACGGCTTATAAAGAACAAAACTATCTAAAATCCAGTTTAGAGTAACAAAATCTGTTTATTAAGTTTTAACAATACAAAAATCCGGCTATAAAATGACAAATCGTACTAAAATCCGGCCATTAAATGTTAAAAACTTTAAAATTTTGCCACAAAATTTAAGATTTATGTAAAAAATAGCAAAATCCGGCTATAATAAGCAAAAAAATTTTTTTTTTTTAATATTAAAATCTAATTCAAAAAATTAAAAAATGCGACCTATAAATAACAAAACCATCTAAAACACAATTTAGAATACTAAAATCTGTTTATTAAGTTTTAACAATGCAAAAATCCGGCTATAAAATGGCAAACAGTACTAAAATCCGGTCATTAAATGTTAAAAATTTTAAAGTTTGGTTACAAAACTTAGGATTTATGTAAAAAAAATCCGGCCCTTACAGGCAAAAAATATGAAATTTTTGTAAAAAAATCAAAATCTAATTAAAAAAATTAAAAAATTTGGCCAGTAAATAACAAAACCATCAAAGTTTCAATTTAAAGTACCAAAATCTGTTCATTAAGTTTTAACAATGCAAAAATCTGACTATAAAATAGCAAACGGTACTAAAATCCGGCCACTAATTGTTAAAAATTTTAAAGTTTGTCCACAAAACTTGGGATTTATGTAAAAATATAGCAAAATCCGGTCATAACAAGCCCAATGTTTTTTTTTTAAATACCAAAATTTAATTTAAAAAATTAAAAAATTTGGCTTATAAATAACAAAATCATCTAAAATTTAATTTAGAATACCAAAATTTGTTTATTAAGTTTTAATAATTCAAAAATCCGGTTATAAAATGGTAAACGGTACTAAAATCCGGCCAATAAATGTTAAAAACTTTAGAATTTAGCCACAAAATTCAAGATTTATGTGAAAAATAGACAAATCCGAACATAACAAGCAAAAAATATGTTTTTTTTTCAAATATATTAAAATCTAATTCAAAAAATCCAATTTAGAGTACCAAAATCTGTTTATTAAGTTTCAACAATGTAAAAATCTGGCTATAAATAAGCATTATAATAATAATAATAATAATAATAATAATCTTTATTATTCCTTTTTGCCATTTACATGGATAGGATACGTCAAAAATACACAAAATATTACATAATTAATTAAAATAACAAAACAAACTACAATACAGATAATAAATACATAAAGTTTAATTTCTTTCAATGTATTCTTTTATTGAATAAAAGCAACCATCAACCAAAAAAAATTTTAAATTCTTCTTAAACCGTTGGAGGGTTTTGATGTTTTTTATTTCGTCAGGCAACAAATTGAACATATGTCCGCCAGCATTAAGCCATTAAATGTTAAAAACTTTAAAATTTGACCACAAAACTTAAGATTTATGTAAAAAACTGAAAAATCCGGCCATTACAAGCAAAAAATATAAAATTTTTGTCAACAAAATTAAAATACAATTAAAAAAAATTAAAAAATCTGGTTAGTAAATAACAAATCCATAAAAATTCCAATTTTAAATACCAAAATTTGTTCATTAAGTGTTAACACTAAAAAAATCCGGCTTTAAAATAGCAAACGGTACTAAAATCCGGCTATTAAATGTTAAAAACTTTAAAATTTTAAAACAAAATTTGATATTTATTACAAGCAAAAATTATCAAATTTTTATCAAAAAGATCAAAATTTAATTAAAAAATTATTAATTCTGGCAAAAAAATGTTAGAAACACTAAAATTAAAAATTACTTAAAATAATATTAAAATCCGGCTATAAAATGTTAAAAATATTAAAATTTAGCTATAAAATGCCAACATTTAATTATAAAATATCAATAATCCGACCAGAAAATTCAAAAACTGTACAAAAAATGAACAAAATTTGTCTATTCTAGTCGGATTTGGTTATTTCTTGGTCTGATTTAGTGTTTGGTTTTAATGTTGGCTGAATGTAGCTATTATTTTTGTTTAAAGTTAAACTTTCATACACTTTAGTCAGATTTTTGTGTTTCATGGCCGGATTTAAATGTTTTCAGTCCGGATTTTGTTATTTCTTGGCCGGATGTAGTGCTTTGTTTTTAATGTTGGTTGAATGAGGCTTGTAAACTTAATTTTGATACAATCTGGACGGATTTTTTAAATTTTATGACACGATTTTAATATTATTTTGCTGGATCTCTTAGTTTAATTTAGTTTTTGGCATTAAAATTGGCCAAATTTAGCTTTTTTTATGTTTTTAAGTAAGGTTTTGATACATTTTGGCCGAATTTTAAAATTTTATGACCGGATTTAAATGTTAAAATTGGCCGAATTTAGCTTTTTTATGTTTTTAAGTCAGGTTTTGATACATTTTAGCCAGATTTTAAAATTTTATAACTGGATTTAAATGTTTTTGGGTCAGATTTTGTTATTTCTTAACCAGATTTAGTGTTTTATTTTTAATGTAATTGAATGAGACTTGTTTTTTTTTTCATTTTTAAGCTCAATTTTGATACAATCTGGCCGGATGTTTGAATTTTATGGCCGGATATCAATGTTTTTTAGACAAATATTGTTGTTTCTTGGCCGGATTTTGTGTTTTCTTTTTAATATTGGCTGACAGGCATGTTTTTAATTTTTAAACTAAATTTTAAAACAATCTATCAAAATTTTTGAATTTTATAGCCAAAGTTTAGTGTATTTCAAATTTGGTTATTTATTTAGTTTTTTTGTGTATAATGTCTATTTAACCATAGTTACATTTAATATGAGAGTGTGGGTGGACCAGATACTAGGCTTTATCAATATTTATAGCGTCTCGATTATTTCAATTAACGGGTGCAATAGTATATTTTCAGGAATGTATTCTCTAAAATATTGGTCTTTGCAAATAAAAAAAAAAAAAAATGTCAAAAACACTAAAATTTTTCCACAAAACTTAAGAATCACGTACAAAATTTCAAAGTTAATTAATATAAGATAAGTATACTTAAAAAAGTAAAAAACAAAAAACAAAAAACTTAGCTATAAAAATACAAAAGTATTATAATTTGGCATAACAAGCAATAAAGGGTGGGCTATCTTTAGATGAAATTTTAATTATATACGATAAAGAACAAACGGTTTATTTTTAGATTATTTTTATTTTATTTTAGAGAGTGTATATTCCGATTTTATTTAGATGATCGCCGCGGCTGGCTTGGCCGTAGGCTATTCTGGAGGACCATTATTGAGTATTTGCGCTACTGTTTTTAGCAGTATTTTGGCGAGATAGCTTTGCAAATGTTCTGCTTTAAGTGGTCAATTGTCTGTGGATTGTCAGCTTAAACTTTTTTTTTAATGCGCTCTACAAAAAAAATCCAGCGGTGTCAAATTGGAGCTGCAAGGTGGCCAGTTTACATATACCAAAACGGCTAATAACGCGGTTGTTGAATTTGGTGCGAGATTGATTGTGGCATGTGCGGTATAAGATGTTGACCAATCTTGTTGAAACCAGAACTGTTGTAGATCAAGTTCCTTCAATTTGGGCACAAAAAATCAGTGACTATGCCTTTGTAACAATCTCCGGTAACAGTAACGTTGGATCTTCAATTGTTTTTAAACAATAATAGCCCATCACTCTAAAATTTGCACCAAATGGTAACTTGCAATGGATTTATTAGTTTTTCAACTATGGCATGTGGATTGTCTGTCTGTTTTCCAAATACGGCAGTTTTGTTTTTTTTACATAACATCCAAGATAGAAATAGACCTTCCTTAAAAAGATGATTTTTTGGTTAAAATTAGAGTCAACATTCAATTTGTTTAAAGCCCATTGAGCAAAACAAAAACGGGCAACAAGGTCGGCCATTTTAGTTTCTTGCACGAGTTGCACTTTGTACGCAACATACCGAGGTCTTTTTGAAAAATCTGCCTCAAAGTAGTATGTTAAATATTGAGTTACTGAGCTGCGCCGAGTTCATGTTCTTGAGTGCTCGCGTGCTCGCGTGCACTTCGAACCACAGAAGCGACAATTTTGGCAGAACGCTTTGGATAAGTATGCTTGATGCGCGCATTGTCTACCAGCATTCTAGTTTTACGTACTTTTTTTACAAATTTTTGTATTTTTTTTATTAATGGCGCTTCATTTCTTTCAAAACTGGAGGGGGTAGTGTAAATTGCTGTTTTTGACATTTGAATTTGGTACTTTTTGACAGGTTATAGTTATGGTTATGTATAATTTTTTTTTGTGTTTGTTATTGTCTAGCTAGATTCTTCTGTTTAAGAGATTTATTTTTGCACTTTTCAACAGTTTATGCTAAGTTTTAGTTTTTTCTAAAAATATTTTTGATATTTTAAAACTGGCATTTGCTATTTTTGAGTTTTTTTGCCGAATATTGACAATTATTTGAAATTTTATTACCGCATTTTGCACTTTTGGCGGTTTAAGCCGGAACAGAATTTTGTTTTATTTTTTTTGTTTTAAATTTATGAAAAGTCATAAAAATTTGCTCAAAAAACACATTTGTTGGACAAAATTCTCTAAGTATAATTATTTAAAACTTCATAAACTCATGAAGTATTAAGTAAAATGTTATTATATGCCTAAAACCTTAGAATGTATATACTTATAGACACGCATCTGCTGACAAAGTGAAGCCAACATAACTGGTGTGTATTACGTCAGTTGTGGATAAGAACGCGCATGTAGCATATGAAAACACATTTGTATGCACTTAATCCACTAAAATGTTTAAGGATTATATAGGGCAATTGCTAAATTATTTAATTAACAATTATTATTTGTTTAACATAATTATTGAATTTATTTTTGTAGAAGGTTTTATAAACATTTTTATTAACGCAATGCAAAAAGCTATTTGTTTATCAATAATAAAACTGTAAATAGCAAATTTATAAATTATTTTTGTTAAATAATATTTAACTACTTATATACGTAGCACGTGACGTCATTTGTGGGCATAGAACGTTGTTATGTTGGCTTCACTATCCGACAAGCTGAAAATAGCATACGGTGCGTTTATATGTATATATGATCTAAGCTTAAAACTTATCAACATTTTATTAAAAAACGCATTTATTGCATTAAATCTCTAAAAATTGTTATTTAAAACTTTGCAAAAATACAATTTACGCTAAAAACACATAAATTGCTTGAAATTTATCAATTTTTTTTAGAATTTGCTTAAAGTATAAATTTTCAAAAATTGCTATTCTTTGCAAAACAAAATATTTTTACCATCTAATTTGCACAGAAAACATACAGTTTTTTTGTAATTTATTGCGACAAATTTATTTAAAAAATTGATCTGCATCATAAGAAGCATTAATTTTGCGTATTTATTGAATGATATTTATCAAAAATCTTATAGAAATTTTATTAAAAGCTCAAATTTGCGCGTTTTTAAACGTTTTTGATTAGATTTTGATTTTTTTGAATGTTTTATTGTTTTATGACATTTTTTACTTTATAAATAACATTTTTAATAATTTATCATCAAATTTTCATGCTTTCTTAAAATATTTTTATACTTTATAAAATCCGGTTCAGATTATTTTGCTATTTCTACTAATATTTTGATATTTTATAGCCGGATTTTGCAGTTTTTGACTCGACTTATTATTAAAATCTTGTTATTTTTAATAATATTTAGATATAGCTATTGCTAAATTTTTGCTATTTTTGTAATTCATCATCATTTTTTATTGTTTATGGCCGGTTTTTGGTGTTTTCTCACAATGTTTTAATGTTTTAAGACTGGATTTTCTTATTTCTTACATTTTATAATTTAAATTTTGCACTTTTAAACCGTTTTGGCCAGATTTTGATTTTATCTGAAGTTCTTTTATGACTACATTTAGTTATTTTTGACTTTTTATGAGTTTTTTTTTTTTCAGTTAAAAGTTGGCTTTTTGTGCCTAAATTTTGATGTTTTCTAAAAATATTTTAATGTTTTAAGACCAAATTATGCTATTTTTGACATTTTATGAATAAAATGTTGCACTTTTAAACAGTTGTTGGCCAATTTTTTATTCTATTTGAAAATATTTTAACGTTTTATGGCTTCATTTAGTTGTGTTTGACTTTTTATTAATAGAATTTTGCATTTTTTAGCCTATTTTGGAACGACTATGTTGTTGACATAGTATCTAGAAAACTAAGATTTTTTCATAGATGTAAACAGTTTTTTACTTATATTCTTTGCATGTATATAAAATTTATATTTGTCTTTGTATTGAATATTGTTTCAAGTATAGGGAAGAGTAACTGAAACTACACTATCTCTTCTAAATTCTATTTATAAATAGGCTATTTGAATCATTGCAGATCCAAAATTGAGTAACGACTTAGATACTTTTCTATATATATTTCCATGGACATTGTTCAAACAAAATACAAGAGATTTTGTTATTTAAACAAATATTTACTTGTAGTACAAAACTTTCTAGGAATTCTAACAAATATTCACTGATACTTCAAAGATGTAGGACCGAAACTTTTAAGAGATTTTTTTAACCGCACTTCCAAATTCGTTATTTTTTGAGACTTGTAATCCACAAATATTCAAGGTCAATGTTTACAGACTGTTTAAATCTAGTCTTCAATGTGATAATTTCAGCGAGTGTGGTTTTACTGGTTGAAATTTAAATATTACATTTTATATGTCAATTACAAAAAAAACTGAAGTATTGCATAATATATAACCTTGCGGTATACCATAAACTAAAATAAAGACTTACTTTTGTAATAAAAATTAATTCTAGAAACATTTCATAAATTTAAAGTTTAATTATTTTTTTATAATCTTCTATTAAAGCAGTTTATTCTTAATGTTAGATTAAGGCAAACTACTACTCGTATTTATAATGTTAAGCGACGATGTAACAACCGTTATTTAACTGAAGTTTGAAGTAATTACTAAAAGATATAAAATATGTTTATCCAGAGTTAATTTTTTCGTTCTCATTATGATAAATAAAGCTATGATTAACACATAATTATGTACGCATATTTACATTCTTGACCATGTATCGCATATAATTAACTATACTGAAAATCCTCAATGACGTTTCTGGGTTTTCTTGCTACTTTATAAGAAGTTGCATCTTATCAGTGCATTAGTTAATTTATCATCATTTTGTTCAAAATTGTATTCTAATGGTATTACCACAATTAATCATCACTAAACAGGAAATTTGATAATAAAAAAATTGTTAACTTCTTTTGTTATCTGATAATAAAAATATTTTGAAACATTTTAAAAGTATTTTTATGTACCAGGCAGAAAACCGGATTGACCTCAAATTAATATTAATTTTCTTATAATTGCTTCGTAAATACCGTCTACACATTTTAATACTTAATAATTATAAAATGATTTATGATGTTTTTTTGGATATATTAAAGAATTAATATCATAAAACACGTAATTCTTTATTAGTCCTACTATTAATTTTAAAGCATGATTTACCTGTTGTATTTAAGGTTTAATAAATTTAAAAAAATAGTGGTGAATTTCTTTGAAAAATCTGTTAGTATTGCAAATACTTTACCTGCTGTTTATGGTTTTCTTTTATGATTTTATGGTGACCGGTTACATTAAGCATTCACTCGAATTTGGCAACGTCAAGATTTGTTAATTGAACAACAACAATCACATAAATTAGCACATTTAATACAAAAATTTAAAGATTTCAATTAACATTTATAGGACTACAACCGACTGGTTTATTTTTATTGTGTAGAGTTCTTTAGACTTAAATGCGTCTACGTTTTGGAAATAATTTGCGTAAAATATATCTTCAATTAATTTAACACAAAGAGTTATGCATGATGCTTGATTGATTGTTTTAATAATAATATAATATTTTGTCATGCAGGCAGAAATTAATTATTTTTATTAATCAATGATCTGTCAAATGAGGCAGATAAATGTTTCTGGTACAGCTTTGAAATTACTATTATAAAACATTACAAAAATTCGCAATAAATGTAAAAGCGCTAGAAAGAAATTAAAATATTATTTATAAAATTAGAAAATGTTTTACTTTTTATTTTTATTGTTATAAGAAACTTTTATATAAGTCTATGCATGTATTGCTGTACGTAACAGTTTTTAAAACTACAATTATAAATTTTTACAAACTTTTCTTAAAGCACGTAAAAATACTAAAAAAAAAATTGTTTTTAAAATTAGAAAATGTTTTTACAATTTTTTTAATTAAGTGTTGTATGTGTTGCTGCACTCATTACAGTTTTAAAAACTATACAAAATATTCACAATGCATAAATGTTGGTCACAAATTATAAAAATATTTTTAAAAACAGAAAATATTTTTTACATTTTATTTGTTTTTTTTTTACCGTTTGTGTTCTTTTTGCTGTTATACAGAAAATTAATGTCAGATGTCACTTAGAGAATTGTTCAATCATAAATCACTGGATAAATACCTCTTGCGTGGGTGAGCGGGCACCAAATTTTAAATTGTGGACAAGTAGCTTTTTCTACTGTGACCCACCCACTAACTCAAGTGTTGGCCATCAAAAAATTTATTGTTTTCCTCACCGCTTATGTTCTTGTAGCTATTATACACACAAAAATGAATGTCAAATGTCATTTAAACATCAGAGAATTGTTTAACTATAAATCACTAAGTTCAAATTGTGGACGAGTAGCTTTGTCTACTGTGACCCACCCAAGTGTCAGTCATTAAAGGATTTAATGTTTCTCGCACCGCTTGTGTTTTTGTAGCTATTATACACAAACGAAGGTTTATCAAATGTTACTTAGACATCAGATAATTGTTTAACCATGAATTACTTGATAACTAACGTTTTGGTGGGGGGCACCAAGTTTAAATTGTGGGCGGGCAGCTTCTTTTACTGAGTTATTTATTTAATTCTTGCTTCCCATAGTCCGCCCATTAATTTGAGTTT
Source organism: Tachinus rufipes (assembly GCA_963932245.1). NCBI lineage: Eukaryota > Metazoa > Arthropoda > Insecta > Coleoptera > Staphylinidae > Tachinus > Tachinus rufipes. Next base: position 108,001,234 of record OZ010743.1, read on the forward strand.
TGTTGGCTTCATTGCTAAGAAAGGATTGAATTGCCGTTATTACTATATATGTTTGCACACTTACCTTGACGGCTAATAAATCGTCGGAAAGCAGACAAAAATTCATCTGTATTTAAAGCTGAAACCAATTCCAAGTGAATTGCTTTTTTTGCCATGCATACAAATAAAGAAATGTATGCCTTTGTTTTTGGTAATTTTCTTATAGTACCTTGTCTGATTAAATAAGGTCCGCCGTAGTTTACACCGGTATTTAAAAATGATCTTGCTTGTGTTACTCTGCATACGAGCAAATTTCCCATTAGTTGATTTTGAACGATGACTTTATATCTAAAGCAGATGTGACATGCGTGTACTATTTTTCCAACGCTTCTTGCATTTATCGGCCTGTATTCTTGTTTCAGACTGCATAATAAGGCTTGAGCATTAGCGTGTAACAACCTTGCATGTTCTCTTTGTATAATTAGCTTTGTAACTTTATGACTACTTGGCAATATTATCTGATGCTTTTGGGAGTAAGGTTTTGATGAATTTACTAATCTACCTCCTACTCGTAGTAAACCGTTTTCATCAAAGAAGAGATACAACTTTTTTAATTGAGTTTGCTTATTTATACACTTTTCTTAACTTAATTCTAATATTTTTTGACTAATCGTTTCCTGTTGAGAAGATTTTATGAGATATTGAAGAGCGTTGTTTAATTCAACTACAGATAAATTTCTGCAAATTCTTTTATTTTTAGACAATTTAGTATTTGAATTGAATCGAAGACAATATGCCATTTTTCTTTGAAGAAAGGTGAACCGTTGAATTGTATCTTTTAAATTTATTGAATTATGATAGCTTAGAAGAGTTTGTAGCTTTAATTCGATATTTTCCACAAATACATTTTTAATATTAAACTTTCTAAGTGGCCAAGTGTTGATATTGTTTCATCCAAGTTGGTACTGTTTACTATCTATTATTATGTATTATTTGACTAAGTAATTGTCTTTTGCTTATAAAATCGGCTGGATTGTTTTCAGAACTGATGCGTTTCCAATCTGCAGTATTGGTTGCTGATTGAGTTTTGAAAATTCTGTTAGCTATGATCGCTTTGAGCAGATGACATGATGTATTGATCCAGTTTAAAGTGATGCTGGAATTTGACCAAAAATAAACTTTATCAAACTGAATGTCTAATGCTTGGTATAGATTGGCTAAAAGAAACGCTGCACAAAACTCAAATCTCGGTAAGCTAACCTTATTGAGAGGAGCGATTCTTGACTTTAAATTTATCAATACTATTTGGTGGTTATTATGCTTATAAGTTGACCTTAAATAAATACAAGCGCCATAACCGTGTTCTGAGGCGTCGCTGAAACAATAAAGTTGTAATTTTATTGGTTCATTGATTATCATTTTCCTGGGTATGCTGTTACTTTCAATTAAATGATTTTTTTGCCATTTGATTTAATTTTTTCGCAAACTGTTGAGGAACTGGATCGTTCCAACCACTTTTCGACTGCCATAAACCTTGCATCATTATTTTGACGTTGACAATAATTAGACCTAACATGTCTAATGGATCAAACAATCTTGCTACTAGAGCTAGTATTTGTCGTTTTGTTGTAGCAACTTTACTTAATGTTTTAGTAGAGTACAATATTGAATTTTGATGAGGGTTCCATTGTATACCTAATGTTTTTGTTGTTTGTGTAGGTATTAGTAATAACAGTTGGATTATCAATAGATTTAAGTAATTCTGTAGAATTACTCAACTATTTTTAAAAATTAAATTCTTCAGTAATGAGTAATTGATTTATTTCTTCTCTTAAGGTTGTGAGTTCAGTAATTGTATTAGCGCCGGTTAATAAATTATTCATATAAAAATCTCTTTGGATAATTTCTGCGGTTAATTTAAATTTAATTCCTTGATCTATTGCTAATTGTTGAAGCCAACGGGTTGCTAAATAACTTGCCAAAGATGTAGGTACCGTAAGTTACTATTTTAATTTGTATATTTTTACGGGTACGTTAACATTTTTTTGTCGTAGTATTTTTTGGTATTCAATATCATTATTGTGCATTTGTATTTGACGATACATTTTTTTTATATTGGCTGCTTCCTGAATCTAATCAAAACTGAAATTAAATTATCTTGAATATTAGGTCCTACTATTACATCATCATCATTGAGTGATAAATCTGTGCTAGTTTTGGCTGAGACATCAAATACTACCCAGACTTTGGTGGTTAATCTTGAATTTTTAACTACTGGGTGGTGTGGTAAAAAATATTTTTTGCGGTTCCGTATCTAATATCATACGTCCTAATCGTTTGTGTTTGTCCAAAAATTTTATATATTGTAGTTTCAATTCATTATCCTTTTTTTGGTATTTTCGAAACGTTTTTATGCAAAATTATATGAATCTCCTAAGTCTTGAATTGTCTTTGAACAGAAACTTACTATAAATTGGCTTAATTTGTTTCTGGTCGTTGTTTTGTTGTAATGAGATTTACATGTCTTTTCTTCCGTTGAATGATAAATTTTTGGTAGATAGTTTTCTATTTTTCAAAATTGACTTATTTGATTGCTAATATCAACTGATAAGTGACAAGTTGTCTGTTTTGTAACTGGGTTTTGCAATTTGCCTGATACAACTCATCCTAAATGAGTATTTTGTAATACGGATAGTCCAAGTTATTTTTTCATTTGAATTGAATGTTGGATCTGCTAATAGCCTATTTCTTGGAATCCTTAACAACTTGTGATTAAATAAAATATTAAGCATTCTTTCGGTAATTTTAGCTAAGACTAAACATAACATTGAAGCTTGATATTTGTTGTAACGTGATTGAATGGTTGCGACAGCTAGTTTGTTGATATTGGTTGTGGCTTTACTGAGTCCTGCTACTGATATATCAATGCTTCTGATATGTAAACCTATTTTTTTACATAGTTTGTTAGTAAAAAAATTGGGTTGTGATCCAGAATCAAGTAACGATCTGCATTCGAATTTATTTCCATATTATGTGTATTATTGCCGTTGGTAGTAACGCACTTGAATGTTCTTGCTGAATTGATTGATATGCGCTACATAACGTACTTGTTTCATTACATGATGGTATATCATTCTAACAAACTGTGTGAACATCCTGCTGTGGTGACGTAGTGCATAGGTTTGATACTTGATATTGTTGAGGTACGTATAATTGTGCGCTTGTGACCGTTGATAGTCAATGTGAAGAAGAGTGTTATGCTTGAAATATAAATGTTTGCATATGGATGATATTTTGCGTTGTGCTGTTGTGTGATTGCATCCGAGACAATTGTAACAAAGTTGCAATAATTTTATAACTTCTCTTTTTTAAAGTACTTTTTGTTCTAAAAGGATTAATATATTTTATGATCAGCATTATGACACATTTTACAATTTGAGAATATTTGTGGGATTGATAACTTGGTGGTTTCTGATACATGATGCGTATAACTGTTGAATTTGTGCTTTGGCTTGTCTTTTATGACATGTGTATCATCCCAAGACTCCCAAACAAAACATCTTTACAAATTTGAATAATTGTTCTAATGTTGGTAACTGACCTCTGGGCCATTGTTGCTTTGTGCTGCTGTTGAGTTTTTTTTTTTAATTTTTTTAATTAACTTCTTTAGAGTTGACAAAGTTAAATAACTCTTCCAACTATATTTTGTACGAAAATTGCAAACTATATCTGCCAAACCTTTATTATTTTTAAAATATTGCTCAACAATGAGAACGCTTTGTTCTTTTAGGCAGTGCATAATTTTTAATAACCTTGAACTATCAGCTGTCACTTTAGCTTTTTTGTAACATACTTTAGAAGAATTTGGTAGTAGAAACATATTGTATACTTGACAAGGCTGATAAACTTAATTAGAGATAAAAATTTGTTCAAATTTTTTAGAAACTTTTACCCATTCAGCGTTTTAAACTAAATTGTTGAAAACTTATTACAACTTCTTTATATGGACTAGAACCCAATACCCCTGCAGCTGAATGCGTTAAACACTATAATTATTTATTGTTTGTTTTGCAGCAATGTTTGCTTCTGAATCACCTTGATTCAAATAGATGATTAATTATTTTTTGGAAATCGCACCTTAAACTGGCGAACTTTCGCTGACTGAACTATCTTACCGTGATAATTATTAATTAATTTGTATTAGTAAATAAATATTAATTTAAATTTAATTATTTACAATAATTTTGTTTATTTCATTAATCAAACATTAAATGAAATCAATATCTTTAAAAACATTTTAAGTTAATTACATATGGATAGATCATTAATATCACGTATTACCTTCTTTTACTGGAATAACAAAATGAGTGTTTGCGTACGATTCGCATGGATGCATTTGGGCAGACCAGAACATCCGCTTTATGAATAATAATAATAATATTTGTTTATGGGAATATATGCATGTGAAGTATACATTAAATGTATAATTAAAAATACAAACATAAGAGATAAAAAAGCAACACAACAAGATGACCTGCACTATAAAAATTAACATTTAATAACCAGATATACACATATTAACCAATTGAACATAAATTTATACTAGGATTTATCTATTTTTGAATAATTTGTTTTACAAATGACATTTATCTGGTTTTTGAATTATTTTTTATATAAGTTGTATAACTATTGAATAATTTATATACAGTAATTTTATCCATATTCATTCTCTATCAGCTGTATAATAGCGGATTTCAACATTTTTGCGTAAATTAAATTGGTAGATTTTCCAGGTTATAAACATAAGTAGAAATCTTACTGATAAACTAAATAAATTTTCAAATCCGTCGTGTTTTATATGTCTGAAAGTTAAATATTAAATTGACATTTCTAAATTTATTTAAAATAAAAAAGTTGAGCTGCCAATATTTTTAATATTTTTCAATTAAATATTTTTAAAAATATTTGGATATACATACACAGTTTGCTTCGATAACTATTGTGTACTTAAAAAAATTAGTTTTGAAACTAGCGTTTTGAGAAAAAAGGAATGTTTGTTTAGATAGTTTTTTATGAAATTGTAGTGACAATAGCAATTCAAAGCGTCAATTAGCGTATTAAAAACTGTATTTTTTTTTTTTTTTACTTATTATCGATTAGTAATTTGTTTTGATTGTGATTGTGATATTATAACTGTCCAATCATTTTGGAATTTATCGGCAAAAATTTGGGAATTTCTTTGAAAACAAAAACTACGCACTGAACATTTTTCTGCGTGCGTTGCCAAATCTGAAGCCAAGATCTTTTGTAGCAAAACGCCTCGAAGCAATTATGCGACCAAAAATGTGCAAATAACTCAAAACAGCCATTTCAGTCATTTATTCAATTGTAGCAAAAACTGTCAAAAAAATGCAGTCAACTTGGAAAGCTTGATAGTTGCTATCGTCTTCTATTGTAGCAAAGACAGCATTAATTTATTTTGAATTGTTATTTGTTTATTTTAAATTATCGGTTTTGTTTTGTTTGAAATTCTAACTTAAGGTTTATGAACGCATTTTACCTTTTTTTGGCAAGAGGAGAGTGGGGGAATTAACCTTACAAATTCCTCTAAAATGCAGTCTTGATAACAGTTGGTTATTTAGAGTTACTTTTATAAACAATATTAGATACTATTTAAATTTATTAGATCCTGCTGTTGGATGAAGAAAAGGAACAAGTAGCTTTCTCCCCAAACAAGTCGTCAAATCTCAAGCTAAGATTTTTTGCTTTAAAGTAGTCGCAAAACAGTAAAAGCGCAAACAACTCAAAAACGACGGATTTTATTTGACAGTTTTTATTTGTCATTTATATCTTCTATTGTAGCAATATTTGCCAAAAAATCCAATCAGAAGCTTGTGCAAAGATATCAAAAATTTGAAAAAAGACGGTTTGTAGACAATTTGTTTAGAGCCTCACGCTCAATCCCATACAACAACGCGGATACTAAAGGCATCTTGTTGGAAACGTCATTTTAAGACAAATTGGAACGCCGCTTTTAGTAATTGAGGAGGAGGAAAGGATTGAAAAATTAAGGACTTATCTTGAACGCGTATTTTTAATTTCTTGTTTGGATCCACCGTGCTCTCTAAAAACATCAAACAAATTGTACAATGAGTTTTGTGATCACCTACAATAAAAAAAAGTTAAAGTTAATTATTTACAGAAATTTAAAAAAAAATGAAGCTTGGGCTTGCCGTGTTCTTCTAAACTTTAAATAAATTGAACCCTTTTGAGCGGAGTCCCAGTACAAATCCAAATATCTAATTGTTATTTTATATCTTTTATAGCAAAAAAGTTACGGCTTATCAAACCCTACTTTGGGTTACTGCTCCAAACATTGGTTTCAAATTGTTACGGTTGAGGGACGGGGGGGGGGAGGGGGAGACAATGATACTGATCGCATTACAATCGACTCAAAATGACGTAAATATTACGTTACATAGTAGCATAGTAGCGCAACGTCTCATTGACGTCATTTTAATATGATTGCAATGCAATTGGCATAACTGAGTTGTACCAACGTTTTTTTAACAGTTTTTGAATGCTTTCTTTTAATGACTGAGGACATTGATCTGGAACACGTCAAAAGAATCCACCAAAAAGTTATTTAACTTTTTAGAGGACATTGACAATGACGCATCGTTAAACATTAAATCAGAGAAATCAAAACTAAAAACTTAATCTGCTTCTGGCTCTGAAAGAATTTTGAGCATTCAAGTTTTTCTCGCATAAAGCAATAATAGTTCTCATCAATAATGCTAATGCTATTTTCACCGGGCATTTTACAAAAGCTTCAAAAGATTTTTACGTCATAAACATTTAAAAACCTAGAAAAAACTAGAAATGTTCCCAAACCATTTAATCAGTTTTCTGTGCACTTTAATGTGTGATCTTGGACAATATTCAAAACCGCACGGAATCTAACTATCTTATCCTTGTCCACCAACATGAGTTTTGACAAAAGATTACTTTTTAATCCATTAAATAAACCGAGTGATCACATTTTAGGCTGAGAAAAACAACAAGAGTGGTTTTTTTTTTAAGTTAAAAAAGTTTTTGTCAAGGTTTGGCACAAAGGTCTACATTTAAAAAACTTATAAAGCTGCCAGCTTTATATTTAAACCTCAATTAAACTCTTACTACAGAAGTTTTTGAAGGTTCCATTCTATTGTCGATGCTATTTAACATATTGGGCTAAAAACACAAAGTTAAAATAGTTCAATATGCTGTTAATACAGCACTAGTCTACAACTTTAGGTTATTAAAAGCGGCCACTATAAAGCTATAGAAAGCTACTAGTGATCTTCAAAATTAGTTAACTGACGCCGAGTCAAATTGAACCCAGAAAAAAAGCAGTTTTCTTCTCACGGCGACGTACCACTCTGCACAATAACGTTCTATTCCATTGTTCAGTTTTGCCAAGTATCTAAGTAGGTGAAGCCAGATTGATCAAAAACCTGGTAGTTTCAATTCTTTGGCGAAACAGCGGAACAAAATATAGATGTACATTATCATTATCAGACCGCACTCAAGGCTTTACAAAGTCTTACTTTACAATGACACGTCAGAGCCTCAAGGTATGTGTAAAACAAGGAATATTGTATCGGTCACAGCAACAAATCAAAACTTTGATAACCTCACGGTTTACATCAATACTTCTATAGAAACATCAACACTATTTCTTTTTAAAATGGCTTATCTCACTATACAACCTATAAAGCGTTCTAATCAACCTTTTTATAAAATACAATTTCTAAACGGAAGGTATATAATTTTTTAAGCATGGTCCCCGAAAAGTTTAATCAGTAGAGAATCTTTAAAAAAATTCTAAAAGATTCTTTTCCTTAATCACAATACAAAACTACCACGACCACTAGTTAAAGTAACAACAACGCCAAACAGACATTAACCAAACCAGAGTATAGACTAGGTCTATTACCAATACACATATTGGTCGCATTAAAAAGTAAACTTTTCTTCTTCTTACTCTTTTATCTCAAGGATCTTGAATGACCATAGGGCGTCTAGAACGTTTCAATAAGGGGGTGTTGATCCAAAGTTGTCAACTTTAGTCCCATATTTCTCTATCACTTATAATTGTACTCTAGAGTTGAGTTTATAATTATGACTAATGTCTAATGTCACATATTTTGCACAAACTTTTTACATTTTGTTTTGTTTTGTGCGTGCACTTTTACTTCATTTCATGTTATGATCATCTGTTTACATTCATTGGTCTTTCTTTTCTTTTTTTTCTCTAGTTGTATATTTCAGATCTTGTTTGGTTATGTATGTGCTTGGTTTTTGAAAAAAGGTAAACTCTAAGGTAACATTTTTAATTACCTGCAAAAGTATCACACAAAAACGGTTTAACTATTCTCCAGCGCACACAAACGGATCCAGGAGCATGGCTTAATCATCATCATCATCATCATCATCATCGTTCCTCAGCCGTTTCTTGTCCACTGCTGAACATAGGCCTCTTCTAAGTGTTTCCACTGGTTTCTGTCTTGAGCGGTGTTGATCCAGTTTCCCGCTATCCGTTTCACGTCGTTGCTCCATCTAGTGGGTAGTCTTCCTCTGCTTCTCTTATCTTCTCTAGGTTGCCACTCTAGAATTCGTTTTGTCTATCGGTTGTCTTTAGTGCGAGCTATGTGTCCAGCCCATCTTCACTTGGTTTTTGTGATACGCTCAATAATGTCTGTAACTTGTGTTCTGTGTCTAATAGTTGTGTTTGGCATTCTGTCTCTTTTAGTAATTCCCAGTATAGCTCTTTCCATTGTTCTTTGCGCTACTTGGAGTTTGTTTATTGAGCGCTTCGTTAGGGTCAGAGTTTCCGCACCGTAAGTCATTACTGGGAGCACACACTGGTCGTACACTTTCCGTTTTAGGCATATAGAAAGTTTTCCTTTCAGGGTGTCTCTTAGTTTCCCAAAGGCTGCCCAGCCCAGCCCTATACGTCGAGAGATTTCGGTTGTCTGGTTGTCTTTGCCGATTTGTATTTCATGGCCAAGGTATTTGTATTTGTGGGTTTGATCTATTTCTCCTTCGTCAGTCCCTAGGTTTGCACTGGCCACCAAGTTTGTCATAAATTGTGTTTTGTGGTAGTTAATATTCAGTCCTACTTTTGCTGCCGCTTGCTTTAGGTTTTTAAGCATTTCTTGTGCGTCCCCTAGATTGTCGGTTATTATGACGATATCGTCGGCAAAACGTAGGTGTGTGGTGTTCGCCGTCTATGTTTATACCCTTATTCTACCAGTTCAGTGTTTTGAAATGCATGGCTTAATGCAGATGTCAAAAACGGGAAAACGGAAAGACAGGCAGATCACTAGTCAGTCACAATTACAAAAAAAAAAAATTTAAACAATTTAGATCAAGACTAAAATATAAAGTACCAAACTAAGTTTGCAACACATCAACCAAATCACAATAACGGCTCCTGCAATGGACTGGCTAACAAAAGTAATAGATTTTATCTGCACACCAACAAACGCCTTATTCTCACGCCAAAAAAAAATCATGAAGCACACGAGTTTGGCGACATTGCACACACTAATTATGGAGTTCTAATTGACAGACCTAGCGCAGTCTCAACGCTAATTCAACAAATACCTCCAATTTCTTCCCCAGATCCGGTAGACATCAAAACACAACAGAGTTAAAAAGTGTTTTTTTGAGGTGATTTCTCTATAGTGGATTGTTTTTATGTTTCGAGTAAGGTAACAAAGTAAATTGTGATCTCGTAGTCATAGTCATATTCTTTATGTTTTAAAAGCTAATTAAATCTTCTTTTTAACTTTGCAAAAATTGAAGTCTTTAAGTAGGGCAAAATCAAGCAAATTTTGTAAAAGTCTGTTACTGGTTAAACCAGGGACGCAAAAAAATGCATTATGTAACTTTAAATAAAAGATCTAATCTTGTCCTAAAAATTAATATTCTTAAAATCTTTAAAAATAAACTAGTGACGATTGGTAAATGTTTGAAAAGTTTTTGGCCAAAAATGGTCTTGCGCCAAAGAATTTAACGCAAAAAGCTAAGCATAGTCTTATTTGAAAGAGAAAAAGTGTGCCAACAGTTTGGTTTACCAAATGCTTGAATTTTTGCCTACAACTTTTTTTATAAATTTATTTTTTTTATTTTTAGATTTTAGATTATTGTTCCTAGTATCATTTTTTTTCAAAAAAAAAATAAGTTTTTGAACTAAAAAATTATAACTTGGTAAAGACTTCGGACAAGTTTCATTATCTTTAAAGTATTATATTAGAAGTTCAAAATAATTTTCAAAAAATTTAAAAACTAAAATTGTCATTTTTGGCCGCCATTTCTAAAAGGTTCAATTTTTTGTTAAATATGATTTATCAAGAGCTTTCCAACAAAGTATAATAATTATATCTTAAGGGGTTTTGATAAAAATGGACGGTACTATAACATGTAAAAATGTATTAAATTGATTTTTAAAAACAATTTAGTAACTCAAGAACAAGAACTAATAAAACATTAATTTAATCAAATTGTACCAACTCTTATATATATATTTCTATCTTTGCAGAAAAAGCAAAATGCAGTGAATCAGAATGCATAAACATCTACCAATGCAAACCGATCGTCGACATGATAAATGCAGCTCCCAAACCACTATCACAAGAATTCAGAAATAAATTAATTGGCTATCAATGTGGAGCAGACAGTAATAAAAATATCAAAGTTTGCTGTCCTAATCACTCACCAACAGACTCAGATTTAACCGCCCACCGAAATCATCGTCTTATACCCGCAAATAGTTGCGGCAGCATGAATTCCGATGATAAATTAATTGGCGGCGAAATCGCTGGCCTCTTCGAATTCCCTTGGATGGCATTAATCTCCTACAGATCAGGTTTGTATATCTTGTGCGTAAGAAATGACGTCAATAATGAACTTGCATACGCAATCATTGCTATTTAATCAGAACAGATCTTAAAATAAATATATTGGATTGTCATGAATTATTTATGAGGATGCAGGTAGATAGATTAACATTTCTTTAAATAAAACAAGTTGTTTACATGGTATTAATATATTTATTTTTAGCTAACGGACGATTGGATTTTAAATGTGGTGGTAGTGTTATCAATAATAGATACATTCTAACGGCAGCTCATTGCATTACACAATTAAAACGAATGACAATGTAAGTAATATTTAAAGAAAAAAGAAAATTTATTTAATTTTAATCATTTTAGAGCCGGTGTTCGTTTGGGTGAATATAATATAACCAGCCCAGTAGACTGTGAAGAAATTGATGGTAACCAAAGCTGTGCCGATCCAACACAAGATATGCAAGTTGAAGATATTATTCCACATCCACGATACAATGCTCCTTTATTTGAATACGATATTGGGTTGTTGAGACTTAGGAATAAAATCAGTTTTACAGGTAACTATGTTCATAACATGCAGACATAAATTTGTCAGTAATTTTGATCACTACAAGCTTGACACTAAGCTGGTTGAATATGCAAAAACTTTTTAATTAATTCATAACCAAGTTTCTCAGATTAACCATGCTAGGCAAAACGTTACAAAAAAAAACTTTTATTTTTATTTAATAAAAGCAATCAGTTTCTATGCTAACAAATTATCTTTTTTTCAGATAACATTGCTCCAGTATGTTTACCAATATCCGAAAGCTTAAGAAATGCAGACTTAAAACGCTTTACAGTTTCCGGATGGGGCAGAACAGAAAACAGTATTTTTTTATTAAACAACCTCAAATGAATCAATCAATAATCTATTTATATTTTAGGTTATCAAAGTACTGTGTTATTAAAAATTAATATACCAGTAGTAGCAAATAGCGCATGTGCTAAAGTATACGAAAAGATTCCTATAACTGATAGACAGATATGTGCAGGAGGTGCCCCAAAAAAAGATTCCTGTACTGGTGATAGTGGTGGTCCTATGCAGGCTGTAAGGTCTATAAACGGTGATACCAGATATGTTCAGTATGGTTTAGTTTCGTTTGGACCAACACCGTGCGGACAAGGTGGAAAACCAGGAGTTTATACCAAGGTTGGAAGTTATTTGAACTGGATCTTGGATACCATTAAGGAATAATTGAAGAATTACTTATCGTCTTACATCATCATTATTATTTTTCATAAAATTTATTTATAATTTAAGATTTAGTTCATATATGATATTATTTGTCGAATTGTGCATTTTTATAATTTTTTTAAATAAAGTATTTAAAAAAATTACGTTTACTCTAAATTAATAATAGAAATTAATTTAGAATTATAATTAAAAGAAATCATATAGTTACGTTGTTTAATTTAAATTTGGAGGTTTATCTTGTGGATTTCAATACAGCTTACCGTCATTTTAGTTAGGCTGTAATTAAGTAACCAATATTAACAAATATGTAATTAATAAACAGCTATGACATAATGGCTAACTGTCAAATAAGTAACTGTCAAGCAATCTTATGTCAATTGCCGTTTAATTAATTAAATATATTGATCTATTAATATTATGTACTAAACTGTCAATTAACCAACTGTTAAGTTACAGTTAATTATTCAATTAAAAGTTGTGACATAAAAGTCGATCAACTGTTATTTAACTAGCTGTCAACTGTCATTTTAGTTTAACAAACAACATTTGAACAGAGAGTTAAAACATAATGGTTAGCTGTCAGGTAACTTATTGTCAACTGTCGTTTAATCAATGTGAATTAAATATTGATTAAAGTGTAATGGAATATTTTTTATCTGAAAATTACAATTATTTTGCAACTAAGTATACAGCAAAGTTATAAAAGTTGCCTAAATTGATTATTATACAGGGTGAGCTAAAATGTTGTTGTTGGGAGACTTAACTAATATTTTACTTAATAATTTAAAATGAAATTCTTAATAAGCTAAAAAAAACATACTTTATTGAAAAAATTTATAATAAATGTTCTCTGTAATCGTGAACAAAATTTCTTAGAATTTTACCCGATATTTGCTAATGATTTAGTTATTATTCTGCAACTTTAGTTAATTTAATGATTTATTTATGATTTATTTCTCTGATCTTAAGACTATTTATTATTTTAAGGCAAATTTTTTAAGGTTTTGCCTGGTATTACTTTGCAGCTATCTTTGAGTATGTATCTGCAAACACAAATACATACTACCAATTAATTAAGAGTGTGGAAATGCTTTGTTTCTAGTTTACTTACTTTCTCCTATTAAATGTAATTATGGTCACATAGACATGCATGCATTAAGCCATTGTTTCTCAAACTACCGTTTGCGCATAATTAGTTTTTGAGGTTGGTCATGCCATCTTTTATCGAATGTGAGGTTAAAAAACGGTAAGATAGCTCACATATAGAGTGTTAGCAAAGCACGTTAACAGTCCGGGGTTTGATCCCCAAATATGACTAAATAATAACTTGCTCTTTATCCACCGGCGTGATTTGAAAGTCACCTAATAAGCCGTTGGTCTCATCAACCCCCTTCAAACAAGTCGTAAGACTTCTGAGGCGATGTAAAATGTAAAATAGCTGTAAAACGCGCAATAAAGAAAATGATCAAGTCTTGGTTTTCTATTAGCGTTAATTGAAAGAGTATTAGAAAGAAGCACTAATACATTTGTGCGTATTTGTGTATGCCGCTTCTATAGATGTCTCTGTTCTCTTCTCATACTAACTAGCTATCGACTATTTGCTTTCTTTAAAGTCTCGGGAATTTTCCTTAAGATTTTGAAATGGCACATAGACAAAAGCTAGTGAGTAAGGAAGACAGATACACGTATAGCAGCAGCATACACGAGTAATCACAAATAAATTAGCTTTGTGCTATTACTTGAAGAATGTCTTTCCTTAACAAAAGTATAGACGATTTCAATTTTTCTGTTAGCTAGTATTCCTCATAAAAATCAACCAAATAGTTAAGTGTTTAGTACTACTTGTTCATGCAAGGAATTTTTGTATACATTAGCTGAAAAACAAAGTTGGTTTCATATTTATCTTACGCAAAAACGTTTAGCGGGTTTAATTGTTTTATATTATCAATTAAGTAATTGCATCTAAATAAAGTCTTAAATTATAAGCGGTTATATCTTGCGTGTAGTTTAGTGCTAGGTTACTACCATCACAAAGCCTTCTTTCAGTAATGATACAAGGCATATACGTACCTGACTTAATCAGGTAGCGTCAATTCTTGAAAGAAGAAAAATTTGTAACACATACGGATTAAAATCTTATCAAAATTCTTGAAAGAGAGCATTGGTAGGCTTGCCCCAGCACAAACGGTTGATAGCATTTTAAAGAGTCGTCAAACATTCCACATGCCAAATACACCAAACCACAAAAAAGCTTTCTAAGATCTGTCAGGTCGCAAAATCAAGAGACTCTAAACTCGCTCAACGGCGAAGTTAGAAAGACCATAAGATTGCCAAAAATTTGTGCTGGCAAACCAGCCTGAAATTGACTACAGACAATGATAATCTTATGTAGAAAATCTCCAAAGCATTGGTTTTATCCTTGCCAGTTTTTTTTTTAAGTAGACTTTGTAGGACCCATGTTCTGTCCAGGCTTGAGTTAGAAAGTAGTTTATTGTTTTGAATTTGCAATTTAAGCATGTTCTAATATTTAGTATGAGCCTTTTTGTTGATTGGGCAACCTCTTCCGTGCCGTCCCATCTATTTTGCCATCAATTTATGGTTTTGTACTGTTTTTCCATTATGGCTTTTGATGTTATAATATCTTCTCTTTCAAACTACTTTTTTTTTACGGAACAAACAAATTCTCATTCCAGTCATTTACGACAAAAATGGGCTTCAATTTGATATTGTGGAAACGGCCAAAGCATTTGCTGACAGTCTGGAACACTAATGTCCTTCCTCGGAAACGGCGGGTACAAAGCACGTCAAGTAGCTGAAGACTTGTTAGAGGGCTCTGACAACGACGAGGAGCTGAAAAGCGTGCGACTTTCTTGCATCAGAGAAATTATCAAACGTTTTAAATGTTGCACGGCTTATGGCCTCATTAATATCTTTAACAATAATAACGTTTACCAGCATTGCTAATGCAATTCTTAGAACTGGGCATTTTCTTACAGATTGAAAAAGCTCTCTGGTAATTAACATTCCAAAACCACGTAAAGACCAAAAGTTTCCTCAAAACTATTGGCCTATTAGTCTTTTTATTACAATAAGCAAAGTCATTAAAAAAGTGGTCTTAGACAAACTCCAGGACCACTCTCCATCACGGACCTTATAGTCAAAAGTATTAGATTAAAAAAAATTACAGGAGTGGTCTTTTTTGACGCTGATAAAGCCTTCGACAAAGTCTGGCACAAAAGACTTATCTTCAAATTGTAAAAAGCTAACTATCCTTTTCGACTTGTAAGGCTGATAGCCTCATTTCACAGCAGAACTTTAAAAGTAAAGCTTAAAAATCACATATCTACTTTTTGGAAGATAACGGCAAAAGTTTTTTCAAGACTTCATTCACTCTCCGCTGCTATTTAACCTATACGTTGCCGACATGCTTTCAGAATGTAAACACAGGGTCAAAATGGTACAATTTGCCAACAATACGGCTATTCTATACTCTTTCAGGTTGCCTAAAATTTTTACTTTAAAGTTTCAAAAAACCACCGACAACCTCAAAAAATAATTAGATAAGTGGCAAGTCACTATTAACCAAAAAGCAAAGCTGTACTTTTCACAAGACAACAAATTGAACCCGATGTTAACCCGGGTTAATCTTGACAAGGAACTCACGTACAAACTCCACTTGCAGTATATTCTTGATAAAGCTCAAATGGCAAAAAACGTTCTCGTTCCGATAATGCGTCGGAGAACCCATCTTTACTTAAGCGTCTGCAGTATGGGAAACAGCAGCTAACTGTCATCTTAACAAACTAGAGGTCTTTCAAACTAAATCTCTAAAGTAGTTCCACAGGGCTTCATGGTTTGTCCAAAACAGAGAGGTTCTGGCAGACTTAAGACTACCCCCGATACGTCAACACATCGAAGCTTTGGCCACAAAATACTTCGAGAATATTGCAAATCATTCCAACCATGATCTGACCCGATTCGTCAAACCAGACAAGGAAGACTTTTTCTATAAACGACCGGTGAACTAAGTAGCCGCACTTTAACTTACTAACCACTAACAAAACAAAACCAACACCGCAAGTCTATAGAGCGTAGTTTAACCATCTCCAAACTACTAATCTTTAAAAGGAAGGTACATGAGCCGTAAAGCCTCAAATTTCCGTAGGCACTCATTATAGGGCGGTTTTTAGTCGGTAGGCATAGCAAGCTGAAAGAAAATAAAGCCGACACTTTGCTAGTTTTTGTAAAGATCTTATCGCTTAACCCCAAAAAAAAGTCTCTCAGACCTCAAAGCAAGGCATAGATTGAAACTTTGTTTTTGTCAGCTACTACCACCATATAAGATGTACTCCTGCAGCATTTAACTTAATTTATTTAACGTCGGTATTTTTTTCCTGCTTAGGCTAATCACTGACGCCAGAGAGAATTTTGCCGCAAATTTAAAAATTTTAACCTAAATTAGTGGGTTTTTTATTGTGCCCGCAACACTAAGGCAGTACACAATACCTACTAAAGTTTTCCTTCTTATCCCAAAAAACTGACCATTCAAATATGGAACTCAAATTTGAGAATTTTGATGTAGCAGTCAAGTACGCTTACCACTACACTACCAGGGCGGTTACTTCTGCAACAGCTTTTTAACAGTAGCTTACCACCCATTAGGACTACATAGACTTAATTGTTCTTTTTTTTTTGGAGCTACACCAAAAACAATCATCATAAACTTTTTAGGATAGCACTTCTTCTCATAGAGTATTTAGTACAGTCACTGTTAGTGCTTAACCTAACCTAACCTAACGTAGGATATTAAAGAAAATGGTGTATCAACTTAAAAAAAAAAAAAACAAGATCAATTACTTAAGAAAGGTCAATTTTAAGCGCATTTTAACCAATTTACATTTAATATGTACTAAGAGAGTAAACAACTAAAAGGTAGGCAATCTAACTTTTGGAATTCAAACAAGCTATAAATAAAAAACTAATAAATATTTTTTTTAAATTATGAGTTTATTAGAAAAATTAGACATTTTCATTTAAGAACGAAATACAACATCTTTCAAATAACTGCCACTGCTGTCTTGACAGTAACCCATCCGATTGATTCAATTTGTTAGTACATTTTTGATTGTTTGGGCTCCAATCTCATGAATGGCAACTTCAATTTCGTGTTTTAAAGCATTAATCGTTTCTGGGTGGGTAACGTAACACTTATCCTTAAAGCCTTCCCAGACAAAAAAATTCCCGGAGTCAAATCACAGCTCTTAGGCGGCCAATTGACATCACCATTTTGACTAATTATTTGATTTCTAAAAAACAGTGCGCATAAGATCAATGGCAAGTGGCCCCGTTCTGTTAAAACCAAATGTCATCTATTTTATGGTTTTCAGTTTTTGAAAACAAAAATTTGCTTAGCATGGCACAGTAGCGTTTGCTATTGACGGTAACGGCGGCTTCTTGCTCATTTTTCAAGAAAAATAGTTCAATAATGCCTCCAGACCAAAACCACACCAAACGGTTACTTGTTGTGGTTGCATAGGCTGTTGTCATGTGTGGATTCTCCGATTCCCAAATGCGACAATTACTTTTTGACATAATTTTCGAGATCAAAATGAGCTTTATCGGAAAACACGTTTTTTTATATAAAAAGTTTGCCCAATGGACTAAAGATTGTTTGGCCAAAGATGAGCATCTTTGGCCAAACAATCTTTAGGCAAACTGAAAACGCATCAAATGGTCATAAGACTTTATTTTTTGGACTAATTGAACTTTGTAGACCTTTAAACCGAGGTCTTTATGCAAAATTCTTTTCAAAAAATGCGAGAAATGTTCAGTTTTTGAAAACGTTGACAAGTTGATGTTGATGCATGTTCACGCCACTCTAAGCAACAGCATCAATTTTTTTGACTGATCGCACTGGACGAGAACGTAAACGTGTTTTATCTACTAACAATCTAATTTTGCTAACTCGCTTCACAAATTGGTCCACAAACTGCGTTGAAGGCACCCCCTTAAAGTCCTATTCTTTTTTTAGTATAAACGGTAAGGTTAATTTTTGAAACTAAATGTTGTCCATACTGAAAGCCATCTGACAGAGTTCTGGTATGGTTTACATTCAAACACATTATAATACTGCTAGCGCCCTCTAGTACCATTTAATAAAACTAAAAGTACATGCTAATACTACGAGATGACAGCACATGCACCATTTTTTAAAAATATATTTTAAAATGTCATAAAATTTCTAACCTTTAATTTCAAGTAATAATAACAAAAATAATTTGGCAATAACAACACAATTTATTGACGCCTAAATCATATTAAATCAAAATGTCTGTTATAAGAAACATGTGCGGCATAAACCGCTTTATGTTCATATCTTCCTACAATCATATTTTACTCCGAAATCTCAGTACCGATAACAATCACTATGATATTATTATTGCTGGTGGTGGTATGGTTGGAACAACACTTGCATGCACATTAGGTAAATAATTAAGTCTTATGCTTATATAAGTTTTGTTTAAATTAATTTATTTACATTACGACTTTTATATTGTCTTAGGAAAAAATAAGAAATTCAACAATAAAAAAATTTTACTACTAGAAGGCAGCAAAGAAGCCAAATACAATTTCACCGATAAATACAGTAATAGAGTAGTCGCATTAAATCCCAGTACGTATAAATTATTCAATGATATTGACATATGGGAACATGTTGCACAGAGGCGATTTGGAATTGTTAAACAATTGCAGGTAATTTAGCCTATAATACAAACAATGTTAAAATTAATTAATTCAATTTGAGGTGTGGGATGGCATATCAGATTCCATGATTACATTTAATCAGGATGACTTGACATCAGCTGTAGCTTATATTGTTGAGAATGATCTTATTTTGGATTCGGTCATTACTGAAACGAAGAAGTTGAAGAATGTAGAAATTGTTAATGAAGCTAAAATTAAGGAATATCGATTGGTGGATCATGAATTGTCTTATAATAGTTTGGTTTTGGAGAATCAAAAATCGTATACATGTGATTTGTTGGTGAGTAATTTAAATATTGATTAAAGTGTAATGGAATATTTCTTATTTGAAAATTACATTTATTTTGCAACCAAGTATACAGGGAAGTTATAGAAGTTGCCTAAGTTTATTATTATACAGGGTGAGCTGAAATGTTGTTATTGGGAGACTTAACAAATTTGTTTAACTAATATTTTACTTAATAATTAAAAATAAAATCCCCAATAGGCTGTAGAAGTTTATTTCAGTAAAAAAAACATAATTTATTGAAAGAGTATAAGAAATGTTGAAAATCTGACAATTTTAAATTAATTTTGAGAACAAATTTAAAGTGAACATAATTTCTTAGAATTCTACGCGATATTTGCTAATGGTTTAGTTATTATTCTGCAACTTTAGTGATTTAGGATGAAAAGGGTTATTTCTATTCTTGCATATCTCACCAAGGTTGTCTCTGATCTCGAGACTGTTTATTGTTTTAAGGGTGGATTATTTAGGTCTTGCCTTGTACTACTTCGCAGTTATCTTTGAGTATGTATCTGCAAACACAAATACATACAACCAATTAATTGAGAGTATGGAAGTCCTGATAAGGTTTAGTTTCTGGTGTGTTTTTCAAACTACCGTTTTTTTGAGGCTGGCCTTGCCATCTTTGATCGAATATGAGGGTAAAGAATATCAAGCCACGGCTTTCTATTAGCGTTAAGTGAAAGAATATTAGAAAGAGGCACTAATACATTTGTGCGTATTTGTGTATGCCGCTTCTATAGATGTCTCTGTTCTCTTCTCACACTAACTAGCTATCGACTATCTGCTATCTTTTAGTCTTGGGAACCTTCCCCGAGATTTGGAGATAGTCAATAGTGTGTAAGGAGGACAGATACATATATAGCAGCGGCATACACGAGTACGGACAAATGTATTAGCGTTGCACCTCTTTCTAATATTCCATTACTCAACGCTATTAGGCTCTAGTGTTTAATTTGAAAAACACTGTTTTAGATTAATGTCTTATATTACTTGAAGGATTTCTTTCTTTTACAAGAATATAGACGATCTGGAAAGCAAGGTTGGTTTCATATTTATTACGGAAGAACCTTTCGCGGTTAGTTATTTTATGTTATCAATTAAGTAATCACATTTAAATAAAGTCTCAAATTAGGGGCGCTTATATCTTGCGGGCAGTTCAGTGGTATACTTAGCTCTATGTACGATATTTAACAGTTTAGTAGGAGTATTAATTGAGTTCAGAAGCCGTATTTTGCAAAGGTAACGTTTATCGCTTTTAATGACGCAGACTTTTTGAGTTAATGGTAACGTTATTAAAAGCAATAAACTTTATATCAAAGTTGCAAAGTTACTTTTCTATTCTACATATTATACTTAGTTGTGTTGCTACAGTAAAATGTATACGTGTAAGGCCTTTGTTCAATGTATTGCATAGATCCTATTTTCGTTTCTTATGAAAAAAAATGTAATCGAAAGTTAGGATGTTGCCGATTCTCTTTTTTCTGTTTCTATTCAGGGTTTGGTTTATGGGGTCATAAAGGTATCATGTCATTATTTGCCTTACGTTGGACGCCATTAGTTACCGGCTAGTCTCCGAAGAGGGTTGCGGAGGTGGTTGGTCCAAGTTTGGGAGCGGCTGGGCGGCTTTTAATATCAAACAGTTGGTTGAGCGGGCAATTAGTTGAATTGGCATTTCTCGCCTACCTATCCAAGTGTTAGTGATCCAGAAATTGAATATTTCTTTTCTCTGCGAATGTAATTTGTCATTAAATTGGGGGAGTAGGTTGTAAATCAAACTTCTTGATAACAAACAGTTGGGTGGGCAGGGCACTCATTGGTTGTGGTTAGGTAGTTTTAATTGCAGAGTAAGTGGGCGACTCAGTTAAGTGTTAGTGATCCAGAAATTAGATATAAAATTTTTTTATTGTGAATGTAGTTTGTCATTAAATTAAATTAGGAGAGGAGGTTGATAAATCTAAGTTTTTGATAACAAACAGGGCGCATTGATTGTGGGTTCACTTACCCAACTGTATGTTATCAAGAAGTTAGATTTATCAATATCTTGCCTTAATTTACTGCGGAAAGAATAGATGAAGACTTGGAACATCAAAAGTGATATAAGGCACTAAGAAGATTTTTCTCTACATAATGCAATGATGATACAACTTTTACTAAACCAAACTAAAGGTGATCCAGCAAGCACATTCTAGAAATTGGAGATTTTTTGTATTTCTTGATGTCTTCTTGGGTCAAAAGTTGGAAGTTGTAAGAAATCCCAGCTACGCAGCAGAACAAATTAAATTTATTCAAAAGGATTATAAAGGAAAACTATGGAGTATTTTAGAAAGAGATTATGGTACTTTGTTCTTTCAGAAATACTATAAAACAGTATAATCTGGTGTGGCACGAACACCAATAGAACCTTGCTACACTCACTACTATCTTATTTAAATATCACATTTTGAAAGTAAAAACAAAACAAAATTTAAAAAGTAGTTACTTGCTAATTTAAAACGAATTAGTGACGGAAACCCGGTTTATGTTGAGAGTGATAGCTGCAAATAGTGACTGTAGCTCTTAGAATTGTACAAAAATTTACTATTACCGCAAGGTATCGGGGTTTTGTGTATGAATACTGCTGAGTAATAATAAAATTTATATTGATTCTTGTTCTTGTTAGACGTTATCAATTGCAGGTCCGCTTCAGTCGAAGTAACTTTTTTGTACACCAGTTGCACAACCTGGCTGGTGCTTTTGTGTTTGAAGTATGTAGGAGGCAGCAAGCTGACAACTAGTGGTCTTCCAGAAAAAAACACACAACTTGCATTTCTACTCTTTTTTGCTACTTGAGACTATGAGTGCCATTTATAACAGGGGTTATGTTTTTGAGATGCTCTTTACCTTCACGCAACTTTTTACCACTATGTTGGTTTTGTGTTGACGACGTAGAAGGCAGCAAACTGACAACTAGTGGCTCTCAAGAAAAACATTTTCTTTACATTAGGTAAGATTGGTTTACCGGGGTTGGATTCATGTTGACTGGCCTATGGTTGCTTGCTCTTGGTCTCTACACGTCAGCTCTCAGTAATGCTTAAGAGCTTTATTTGCACGGTTACTTTCTGGTTGTTGTTCGCATTGTAGTTTCTATTTGGTCTTTCTATGGAAGATTGCTTATCGAAAAATGCACTGAGTATAATATAACAATGCACATAGCCTTTGTGGATTACAAGAAGGCATTTGACTCCGTCAAAACGTGGGCAATACTAAGGTCCTTAGACAATGCGAGACTCATGCTACTCAAACCTTATCAAAGAGATCTACGAAAACGCGACCATCCAAGTTAAAATTGACGAAAACTTTAAAGGCAGATAATATCCCAATTAAAAGAGGAGTGCAGCAAGGAGATACAATTTCTTGAAAACTTTTCACATTAGCCTTGGAGAATTTCTTCAAAACTCTAACCTGGCATAAAAAATGAATAAATATCGACGGAATACGCCTCAATCATTTGCGATTTGCAGACGATATTGTTGTTATTGGCAGCACTGCAGAAGAATTTAAGAGCATGTTTCAGGAACTTCATCAAGAGTAAAAATCGGACTTGATATGACCTGACAAAAATCAAAGTTATGAGCCCAGGAAATATCCAGGCCATAAACTTCAACTCGGTAAAGAAAATCAGATTTTTGAAATCTCAAGAAGAATAGGTCTTTCTTGGGAGGCTTTCGGTAAATTAAGCCATATCTTCAAATCCAAGCAGTTCCCTATAAACCTCAAAAGGAAGGTATTTGAATCCTGCGTGATGCCAGTGCTCATTTACGGCCTCGAGACAATGTCCATGACCCGGGAAACTTCTAGCAGACTGCAAATCACACAGAGAGCAATGGAGAGGTCTTTGCTTGGAATTACTTTGAGGGATAGAGTTTGGATTGAGGAAATTGGAAGAAGGTCTGGTGTGACAGAGGTACTTATTAGGGTGGCGCAGCTTAAGTGGCGATGAGCTGGCCACATAGTAAGGCAGGACCCGGACAGGTGGACAATGAGGATCACAACTTGGCGTCCGAGAGTGACCAAACGAAGTGCTGGCCAAGAGTTAGCTCTAAATTTTTGCAAAACTTATTTTGTGGTACCAACTTTTATTTTTTACTTGTTACCTATTATGATATTGCGGTTTTCTAGTGGTAAGTGGCTTTGATCAAATGCTCAGGCACACTAACACTGTGACACAAGCACCACACATTTTGTCTTTGTCTTTTTTTTTGTGGGCCGCCTTTTTTAGTTTTTCTTGGAGTCTTCTGTTTAGGATTTGCTTGTAAAACTTCCCAATCGAGTTTAGGATGCACAGCGGCATATCTTTGTTTCTAATTTTTATCTGGCTTTTTAATTAAAGTTAGCTTTGCCGTTTTCCACTTATTTAGAAAAGTGCTGTTGTCCATGAGAGTGTTAAAGGTGCGTTTTTGGGCATTTTACCAGTTGTTTCTGGTGAGATATCTTCCAGTCCTGTCGCTTTGCCCGTCTTTATTTTGAGGCTAACCTTCCTAATCTTTCCATGGTGTTAGGGAGTATGTTCTCAAGTTTACATGAAAAAGTTAGCAATGTAGTTTTAGGGTGCTCTGGGATGAGCTCCTTGGCCGTAAGATGTACTAGCGATTGCATTCCAATTTTGCCGGTGACAATCTTGTAGCCAGTCTCTTATAAGTCAGAGAAAGGTGAGCCTCTCTTTTCTTCTGGTGGTTTGCTCTTTTTGGTGTAGATGGCGTTGGTAGCATATTACTTTCCCTGGCTCGACACTTTTGTCTGTTACAACGGATTTCTTTTCTTGGGGTTTCTAGCTAGTATTCTCAGTATTGTTTTGTCGCGTCTTTTCTATGTCAGCAATAATAAATAGTTGATCTTCTTCACCAACCGTATCTTTACCTTTGGGTATGCGGCTCCTTCTGCGAGCTTTATCAGGTTACTTTAGCGTGCTTAAGTCAGAGAACTTTTTTTTGTCCTATTTGGAGATCTTTCTTCTTTTTTACTGGACTTCTGCGTATCAGCTAGTGCTGTGGTGATACAGGTTGCGTTACTTTATAATAATAATAATAATACACACAAGCTTTTGCTCGACTTTTGTTATAGTATACTCAATGGCGGGTATCGTTACTTTAGTGATACAGCTAGCCTGCTACTAGGCTGTTTTATTTTGTATTTGGTGTTTGCGGTTTTACCTGTTTATTTTTTTAAGATTGGTAGCCTTACCTGTTATTCTTGTTAGCAAACTCTTGGTTTTTTATGCTCCTTTGCTATTTTGGCAAGTCTGTCAATTTTTGAACTTCTTTTTCGTTTGTCTTTGAGCTGCCTAGTCGCTTCCCGTTCGGTTGTTGCCGCTTGTAGCTGTGTGTTTTCTGGTTTGTTTTTGTTGTGTTTTTTAGCACTACACCAACTGCTACTTTGGACGCTTTAAGAAAGTTGCATGCTACTTTTTTTTTGGTTTTTCCGTTTTATTTTCTTGTTTATTGCTAAGGTCCTCTCCAATAATTTTTAAGTTTAGGTTGCTTTTCCCAGTTTTTGTTTCCGTGGAGTATCCCACTATTTCCAGTGGGAATGGGTTTTCCTGAGTTAACAGAATTCCTCTGGGGGTGTCCAAACTTTTTATCTTCTATTTTTTTCTAAATTTTTTATTTTTTATTATTCTATTTTAAAGCAATGGCATCTTATATCATTTTAGGGCTACTAACAGCTTTACTTCCTTGGTTTAGAGAGTCAGAAAAGTAAAGTAGTGTTGGTTACCAAGCTCTTGATACTTGATAGCGATGGTAACCTGAAAGTAGGTCAAAATTAGGTTGAAAAGTTGACGAAGGGCGGACGACAGGTTAAAGAAGAATTACGATGGTAGTCTCATTGCCGAGGCAATGGCTACTGTGAAATGGTGTTGGCCAAGGTTACACCTTCTTATGCCCTTATAGTCCGGGAGCTGGTAACAAAAAAGTGCAAGAGTTTAGGAAAGGCTGATATTTTGAGATTGGACTGTTTATTGGTCACAGAACGCCTCTGCAAAGTCAGCACCCCAGGTGTCGGGACACCTGGCGATGGCACGCTAAGAAAGGTGTAATTATAACACCTTACTTAGCGTACCCAAAAATTGTTTTGGAAAAGCTGAAAATTCATCGGCAAATAGTCGACGCATTACAAAACCTTAATCAAGCAGTCAGACAGTAATAACCAAACGCACGGCATCAGCACAGTTGCGTTCATGCTACAAGAACTAACTTAATGCAAATGATTAAAAAAAGATGAAAGTTGGGAATATGTCAAATTACGTAATTAAATTTATAAAACAAACAGTCAGACATAATTTTTATCAGAACCCAATCAATCAGCACCCAATTGAAGTCGTGAAAAGGCGCGCACGCTGCTTGTTCTAATTAAAGGTTTTTGACCAATCAAAAAATACTAAGTATTTATTTATGTTTTATTTAGGGTTCTATATCATTATCGTTGTTAATTTCGTCGTTTTTTTCGTCGCAATCATTATCCAAGCCGTCTGAGGTTTCTTCTGATTATTTGCTTTTTCCGTCACATCGTCTGTTGCACCCAATTTGTTTTCTGTACATAACAAAATATTCAATGTTTAATCAGTGAAATGATATGTGTATGTGTAAAATATTTAACTGTAATCAATAGTTGTTTGTACAAAAAATTACCTGTATTAGTAATATTTGGGTGAATTAGAACGTCACTGATAAAGTTGAGCAGTTGACTTCCTTCATACCAGTCGTAGTCATATTGCCCATTGATTTCTAGCCAACCGTTTTCTACTGCAGACAGTTGAGTTGGCTGTTTTTTGGGTGCTGACTGATTGGGTTTTTATAAAAACTATGTCTGACTGTTTGTTTTATGAATTTAATTACGTGATTTGACATATTTCCAAATTTCAGTTTTTTTAAATCATTTGCATTAAGTTAGTTCTTGTAGCATGTACGCAACTGTGCTGACGCCGTGCGTTTGGTTATTACTGTCTGACTGCTTGAATAAGGTTTTGTAATGCATCGACTATTTGCCGATGAATTTTCAGCTTTTTCTAAACAATTTTTGGGTACGCTAAGTAAGGTGTTAAAATTGCACCTTTCTTAGCGTGCCATCGCCAGGTGTCCCGACACCTGGGGTGCTGACTTTGCAGAGGCTTTCTATGACCAATAAACAGTCCGATCTCAAAATATCAGCCTTTCCTAAACTCTAGCACTTTTTTGTTACCAGCTCCCGGACTATTACAATTTGGGGGATTTGATCTTGGACTCACTAATTTGATTGTGTTGATCAGTTTAAATATCGTCTGACCGGTAAATTGTGCTCCGTGAATCTGTCACTGCTTCATTCTCACATAAAGATGTGACCTCAAATACGGTAGTTTAGTAGTTTTACGCTCATAGTCATATTACTAGTTTCGGTTCTACTAGAGCCTTCTACAGTCATTTAATTTATACATCTGTAGAAGGCTCAAGTAGAGACTTAAAATTTTTGTGAAAGCGATAGTATTTTCCTGCTATGAATATCTGAGCACTATAACAGTGTTTCAAGTACAGACCTTTACCTACCTACCACATATAAATAACTTAAATTTGTAAGTTTTGGTATTTTGCGTAAATTCACATTTTTGGATTTGGGAATATATTAATGGATAATAAAAAAAAAAGTTTTTATTATTTTACAATTGATTTAAAACAACATTTTTAATCGAATTCTTAAATCGCAATAAATTTCATTTTACATTTGATACGTGGAACGGAGAATTAATTCGTTTACATTTAACATGTTCTAAAAATATACAATACCACTTGCAGCTGCATAAAATTAAAACAAATAACTAGCAAACTAAAATAATTTACAGTTATGTTCCACTTGTCACAACAGCAATAAAATAAAATTAATCAACTGGAATTTATTTTGGATAATATTGAAACGTGTTTGCATAATCTGGTGCCATTTTACTGTAAACGTAATCATACGACGAATTTATTCTTGCCATTCCAGGACCTCCATTAATGAAATTTTTATAGGTTCGTCCCTTTTTTCGATTCCTACGCTCCACCACTAATTCATAAATACTTTTAATTAAATCTTTAGGTATGCGTTCTTCTCTTGGATCATTGGGTCGAATATATAAAGCACAAGAGTTTTGCGATTTTAATAGCAAGGCATGTCTGTAGAAAAATGCTAATATTTTAGAAGGAACCCATCGTAGCAGTCTTGAGAATAACATGCTTTCTAAATGAGAAACCAATTCGGCTTGTCTTACTAAGCGATCCAATCCGGCGCTTTGTTGCAATCCTTGGATATCACTAACGGCCAATCCTACCATCAAGTTAGTTAATATAATGGTTACCAATAGTACAAATGCTAGAAACATTACGTGTGCAGTTCCTGGATAGACAATTTTACTATCATTGTAAAATATATCTTCGAACTCTAATTCACCCGACATCATAATTACTGTTTTCATGATGCCCAGGAAAATATTTTTGAATGATTTGTAATTAGCAAATAGGACACCAAAGCTTAATCCAAATGCCATTAGTAAACAGAAGTATGCCATCAGGAATTTTGTGAAATTGATGGCCACTGTTGTGAACATTTGTATGTATAGGCCGAATATTGGGAATCTCCCTACAATCATCATTAGTTCTAACCATGTCAAAAATATACCAACTGCTGCAATGTGATGTTGCGAACTGTACATGGTGTAGCGTACGTTATCACTGGTTGGTACGACGCAACAAAATACTGATATTATTATTAACCATTGTAACCAATTCTCCCAATGTTTTATATAAACAAACCAACTATGCGCGATTTGAAACATTTCTTTGGTCAACAATA
Source organism: Tachinus rufipes (assembly GCA_963932245.1). Lineage (NCBI taxonomy): Eukaryota > Metazoa > Arthropoda > Insecta > Coleoptera > Staphylinidae > Tachinus > Tachinus rufipes. Next base: position 108,029,240 of record OZ010743.1, read on the forward strand.
ATAAATTCAAAGTTATCAATAAATATCCAACGATTGTTACTTCTGGTGATATATTACAATCATTCATTTTACGAGCCGATTGACAATCACGTAAAAACACTCCTATTGTGTAAGCAGTAAAGAGCAACACATACAACGCGTGATAAAATAAAGAAAACAAAAAATATTTCCTAATACGTCTCCATTTCAAAAACAAAAATGTTTCGCATAATGGATGCTTCAGAAATTCCCTATGCCCAACTTCAATAAAATTCAGCATCAGTTCAGTTTCTCCTTTCCCCATTGAAGGTACTAGGATTCTAAAATCCAATTTCAATTCACAATCTACGTCACCGATTTCATGATCGTTTAATTTGATTGCGTTACTGAATTTTTTTAGATATTTTGGGATCACATCAGGTGTACGTCTTGTTATAAATGTTAAAACAGATACGCCTCCATTGGTTCGGGCAGTCACATCACCTCCATGATTGATAAGCAAAAGTACACAATTTGAGAATTCATTTAGAGCGGCTAGATGCAGCGGAGTGTATCCGAATGCGTCTGGTTTATTAACATTAGCTCCTGCTGTTAGGAGTAGTTTTACGCTTTCGCATGTGCGGGAGACTTTAACAATGGCACTGTGTAATGGAGTGCGTCCATCTATATCGCTTGCGTTTGGATCAGCTCCACGTTTTAATAGTAGTTCCAGGCTTTCAGTGGCTTGACAGAGTGCAGCTATGTGTAGAGGGGTTTGGTTTTTATAGTTTAGGGCTGATATTTTGGCGCCGGCGTTTATTAATAGTTGAACTGATTCCATGTTTCCATCTTCGGCTGCTAAATGTAGGGCGGTTGTTTTATCGTGACCCATTTGTACGTTTATAGATGCTCCGTATTTTATTAGGAGTTTGATGATTTCTGATGCTCCTAAATGAGCTGCTACATGGAGTGGAGTTTCTGAAAATACCTGAAACGATATATTATTAATAATTGAAGTAATCAAGCTTGTATGTGAATAAAATTAAATTAAATTTAGACGCCACAGATTTTTTTTCTAGTTAGTAGCAGCGCTACTAGTACAATGCACAAAAAGGTGGCGTTTAGGTATGAGCGTATACACGCCACTGTTGGTTAGTTTTTGTCTGCCCATAATGCTGGCAACCTACATTACAGGTCTTAGAATTACTGGATAGATCATAGAGAAGGATTTTTGTCATCAATTAGAGAGTGGGAGAGCGTATAAAAGATTTTTAGTTTCCCATTACTTATATGAAATGATCCCTAATTTTTATTCTCTCTGACCGGTAACGCTACTGTTACATTGTTTGGTCACTTGCGCTTACTATCTACAATATTATTCTATTACCTGTAGGGTGTTTGGTGTAGCGCCATTTTCCAATAACTCCTTCACACAATCAACTGCACAGTTTTCGACTGCAAAATGTAATGGAGTTTTCTTGTTCTGTGCAGCGTTTACTTCTGCGCCAGATTTGATGAGTTGTTTTACTGAAGACGTGCTTCCTCTACTTGCAGCACAATGCAATGCTGTTATTTGGTGTTGGACATCCCACCAATGATTCACGTTAGCTCCGTGTTCGATTAGTAGTTTTACGCATTCTGTGCAACCTGAATTGGCTGCAAGATGTAATGGAGATCTGAAATGAAATATTGTCATTTCTTAGATAATAATAATAAATGGTGTATAGGAAGCGATAGAGATGGAGAAAATTTAGTAGCATATAAAGCTTGGAGATCTAAAATGATAATTTTGTTGCCATTACTTGGATTAGTGTTTTAATTATAAATTGAATACATGTTAATTCACACAAAATTTAGTAAACGATCAGAATGCACATCACAAGTATTCTGTTTTTTTTTTTAATGTTTAGGTTAAAGCATTGCAAAGGTTTTTACTGTCTTTTGTGAAAAACACAAGAGTTTGTTATAAAATTACCTTCCGGTGCTATCAGTGACATTTGTTTTTGCACCTAATGAGAGTAGTTCTTTCAAAATATTATTTTTTCCTAGATGAGATGCTATCAATGTTCCTGTAGTAAGGGCGTTGTCGTTTTTTAATATTGTTGATAGGTCATCTTGTTTGATGGCTTCAATTATGTCTTCAGCTCCTGGTAGTGTCTGAAATAAGTAGTAATTAATACATGGGATGCCATTTGTTTTGTTGAACATTTTTTTGCATGAAATTGTTGTATTTAAATGATTTGTTAAGAATTGTATTGAATTAATTAAAATATAGCAATTTTGTTGATTTTTGAAAATAAATTAGAAATCATGACCTGAATTGAAAAATGTCTTATAAATAAATTAAAGACAATTAAATTTCTTTACAAATGATATATAATAAGTTGAAGTTTGTGACAAATTAAGCAAACACCACACCTTTGAACAAGCAGAAGAAACACTGGCCCAAAACCTAGCGACCGTGCGGTTATATTTCAAAATGTGGAGACTGCATAAACCCATCTAAAACTGAAACTACAAACTAATCTAAATAATAAAGAAGTCTCTACTACTCTCACAATCAACTTTAACGGAACAACACACGACATAACCAACACCCGAAATGTTTGGACGTTACCATCTGCGGTGCCCAGGCTGCTACTTTTAGACCTTTTAGGCCTATTATGTAGCAGAGTACTGTTTTTTAGTATGGATAAACAGCTCACATATATGTATGCAAAGTCGATATCCAACTTAATAACACGATAAGAACAGTAACTTGGTCAGTTAAATCCACATCAAGAGTATGGCTGGTCATCTTGAGCCACATTTTGCCGCCTCAACTACGACGAACTTAGGCCCTACATAATCTACTTGGGAAAATACAAAAGAACACTTCTCTCCCGATTCACTAAGATATGAGCACCTCTCAGATCTGGGTTAAAATGAAGACACGCCCTCTAGACTTTACTGAACAACATCTTTTATATGCTACAAACTTGGAAAGAATAATGGAGAAATTTGGAACCTGGCAGAAAAGCCCACTTTAAGAGAGTCATAGTTACAACCACACCGGGGGGCGCGGGGCTATCGCTCTCTTAGCGTGGCGACCGCTTAACCTACATGCTTGTCTGCTAGGCTGAACGTTTAAACCGCGGGTTCTCCGTTACACCGGGCTGAGATAGCTCCGCTTTCGTCCATGCTCCCGGCCGGTATTTCAAACGTTGTTACACTAGAGACTCACCTATAGGCCTACATTCACTATTATGACTGAAATGGTCCTCCGTTAGCGAGGCCGCCTCCCTCAATGTGACTCTCAGGACAGGACACATTTAGGCTGGAGAGGCGGTGGGACCGGGTTGTACTGCGGTTGTATTCTCGCCCATTAAGGGTCATGCTTCCACAATCAGTGGAAAAATCCGACCTGCCTATCTACTAAAGGTAACGACACCACCACTGAGAGACCAACGCTATGCGAGCAGGCACCGACAGCCAGAACCGGTGGATCTCCTGCTCTCCCTCAGTACTTTTATCAGTTCTCAAAACAAAGAACTACGGAGAAAAGTCACCAATCCAGGTTTCACCCTATACCTCACTAAATCTGGGCGGTGAGGCTTTTATTCAAAAGCTTGGGATAGGGCATCAAGACACCCAGTTTCAGGGGATACACCCGTGACGTACAAATGTATCCCATGGTGAACACTCGGAGAATGTCCCCGGCAACACCGTACTCGTGGTAGACAAGATATATTGTCAACTTGGGACGAGTCGTCGTCGTGGGCCCTTAACGCAACACCACTACTTCACATCACTTCTAAGGATGGCATCCTTTGCCTCCATCTTCACGGGTAATTTGAGTGGAAGCTCAGAGGATCGGTTAGCCCACTTCCTTAGTTCTAGGGGTAAACGCTGTGGAGTCAAACGTTTACCCGCAAACCCGGAAGGCTGTGCTCTAATGTCTTATACGAAATATATATATATATATATATATATATATATATATATATATATATATATATATATTTAAAGATAAGGGAAAAAATTGGGTTTGTTCTAGTGCTATTCTACTAAAGAAATGTATATTTGCAATCAGTGGCGGATTCCTTGATAACCAACTTTTGGGCGGGCGAAGGGCACTTAGTTCATAAAATTTAAGCGGGTGGTTTAGAAAGGTTTTCAACTGTTGTTTGTCATCAAAAATTTAAATGTTACTCTTTTCTGCCACGTTTTTGCACCTCACAAAGATAATAGAATGACTGTCATTAAGTTGAACAAATTAGCGGACTAAACCAATTCTTTTATACTTGGGTGGTCGGGCGGAGTTTATGAAATGCGAGCGGGTGGTTTAAAAAGGTGTCTTTCTTTCAGCTTACAAGCATAAAGAATGTTATATGTCATTAGTTAAAAGAAGCAACGAACTAAATTAATCGTGTGGGCGGGAGGGGCACTTAGTTCATGAAATGCAAACGCGTGGGTTAAAAAAGTATTTTTTCATTAAGAATTTGGATGTTAGTATAAAAGGTGGTACATTTACTGGTCCCCAGCAGCATTTTCAAAGAAAAATGGGTTAATGATGCCACCGCTCCAAAATCCGCACCAAACTGTCACTCTTTTAGGATGCATTGGTTTCTTGACAATCACGTGCGGGTTTTCCGATCCCCAGATGCGACAGTTTTGCTTGTTAACATAGCCACCAAGATGAAAATACGCTTTGTCAGATAAGATGATTTCTCGAGCAAAATTGTTGGCTATTTCAAGCTGCTCTAAAGCCCAAACTGAGAAGCGATAACGAACCGGATGGTCGTGTGTCTTTTTCCTGAGTCAATTGGACCTTATAAGCGAGTAATGCGAGGTCTTTCTGCAAAATTTGCTTCAGGCTGGTGCGTAAAATGTTGAGTTGTTGAGATCGATGGCGAGTCGATGTTTCAGGACTGAGTCGCACACTCTCGGCTACGGCCAGCGCCGAAGCTAAGGCGTTTTGGGGGCCTCCAATTCTACTCCAGTTCTACAAAGCGGCTCTGGGGGGAGGAGTTAAAAAAGAAAAGCATAAAATATACGCTATTTTTAACTCTAGGGGGGCCCTTTTTACATATTTTGCGGGGGGTCTACAAATCCTAGCTACGCCACTGGCAACGGCAGCCACATTCTCGTTAGTGTGCACCGTACGACGGCGGAGATCGTGTCTGTTGGCCACTAGCACGCCAGTTTCACAAACTTTTTGCACAAGCCTGCGTACAGCACGCGCGGTGGGGGCCAAAATTTCTTTTCAATAAACGCACTGTTTGGGCTACACAACATTGACTTTGGAAATAAGTTTGCAATATTTTCCAACGTTTTTCAAGCGTAAAGCGATTCATTTCGTTGACTTTTTGTCAAGATTTTCTACGGTAAAGACATGTCACTTACAAAATAACCAATTATTAAAAAGGTACCACTAGATGGACCACCCTTTATATTATCGCGGTTAAATAAATAAGAAGACTAAACTAGTAATTGTGTGAGGTAGTTCGGGTCATATAAACCAGTGTTTCAAGGTATGCACTTCTCATCAGTGTGTCTAGCATCTCCGCAGTTGGAAAGATATTTGGAACATCGGCATTTATAGATTAAAATACACATAACAATATAAGTTGATCAAACGTAATGTCTTTACTAGAAGTGTAATAGGGACAATTTTTGAAAATTAGGGACGTTTAGTCACATTACTTAAGAGAGCTTTTAATACTAGACTACGTATTACCAGCAATTTCAATTATGATTTTAATAAGATAACTATTATTGAAGTGTGTAGATTTTTCAATATCTGCGTAGACAAAGAAAATTAATTTATTGGCTATTTGTAGACACCACTTATTATGTTTTAAATAAATATAATAAAATGGAACCAAATAAAAATTAAATAATTGTTATGCTACGTGGTCTTTTAACGATTGTATATTTTGATAATAAATAATTTGTTACCTGCAACGTACACCATATACTGTCCTCTTCCCAAATATCCTGAGTACACTTAGTCCTTAAAATCCTTTCACCTTCACAATCCGATCCGGAACCACCATCCTCACTCGAAATACTAATATTATCAACCGAATCAACTCTACTATCATCATCAACCCACCTGATAGCACCTTCTTCCCCAATATCAATACTTTTATAAGACATCGCGAATTACCCGCACAAAACCATTCGCTCTCAAACCATATAATAATCACACTTTAATCCAGATTTAGATCATGTAAACACAGAAGCGAATAATGTAAACATTTCGATTAACTATTTTTCACCGAGACGTCCGTCAAGTGCGTAATGTAAGCACAATGCATTACTAAATGATTTTGTATATCATTTCTTTCTTAATGTTGAGCATACGAAGAGTTAAGCTGGAGTGATTGAATTAAAGCGCCGCATGAGGAGGCGTGTTGATTCTATTTTTAATCGACCAAAACATTAAGGAAATTTTAAGAAAAATCTCATACATACGCAATGAATATAAAAGGCGGTTTAATTAAACTGAAAATATTTATCCAGTAATAAAATTTGTATTTATTTTCATTTTTGCGGTTGTAAAATTTGGAGGATAATTAAATTAAGTTTTTATTTATATATTGGTTTAAGTTATGATGAGTGGAAATACTTTATTCACGCCAAGAAATATGTAAACATTGAGTAGAAGTTTAATATATTAAGTAAAATAAAATATTTATTTATTGTTTTATACAATAGTTGAGGTTTATAATCAGCAATGATTTCCTGTGAAGGAAGCTAAATATGTTTTCGATTATTAACGCTTGACGTATTTATATTTCCTTATCTGAAATTTGTTCAAAAGAATTATATCTTTCTTTGTCATAAATTTGGTTAAATATATTATAATCTTTTAATTATTCGAAATAGTATACAGGGTGTTAGAAAAAAAAATATTTATACAGGGTGCGCCAGAGAAACTTACTTATTTGAAAGATCAATAAAAACAAAAGTACTTCAGTTATTGTTTTAATTCTTTTTTTATTTGAGAATACAATATCCCAATTTTTTTTTCATGCAGTCTTGAAAATGACATCGGGTAAATGGCGACCCCCATTGCGCATACACTGATTAAGTCGATTTTTGAAATTTGTGTCCACTCTTTGCAGCATATCAATCGGTATGTTGGCAATGGCGTTGCGAATGTTGTTCTTGAGGTGTGCTATGGTACGTGGTCGATCGACATAAACCAGGGATTTCAAATAACCCCATAAAAAGAAATCGCACGGATTCAAATCTGGAGAGCGTGCCGGCCATTGGAGATCGCCTCTGAGAGAGATGAGGCGGTCGGGGAAATATTGTCGCAACAAATTCATTGAGTCTCGTGCTGTGTGTGCTGTGGCTCCATCTTGCTGAAACCACACGTTTATAACGTTCATTTCTTCGAGACTTGGAAGAAAAAATTCCTCGATCATGTTCCTGTAACGAGCTGCATTCACGGTAACTGCGCGTTCGTTTTCTTCAAAAAAATAAGGACCAATTATTTTCATTACCGACATCGCACACCAGACAGTAACTCGTTCACAATGAAGTGGAAGTGGAAGGAAATGTGAAAGTGAGCCTCGTTACTGGAAATAAGTACCGCGTCTTCAGGCAGGTTGTTAATCAGCATTTCACATGCATTTTGACGGGCAACATAATCGCGTTCAGTTAATTCTTGCACAACAGCCAATTTATAGGGATGAAATTGAAGGTCTTGATGGAGAATTCGTCGAACAGTGGTGTCAGAAATTCCCATAGCAGCTGCGTGTTTGCGAGCCGAACGCCGGGGAGAACGCACAACTGACTGCCTCACTCTTTCGATATTTTCCGGAGTTCTGCTGGTCCGTTGAAGTCCATTTCTGGGTTTAGCGACACTTCCACACTCCCGAAATGAGTTAACCCACGACAGAATTGAATTACGGCCAGGAACGAGTCTGTGAGGAGGAATTTCAAAGCGAGCGCGGAAGGCACGTTGCGTAGCAACAAGTGAGCGACCGTTAGAAAAGAAGCTCTCGACGGCGAAGGCCCGCTGCTCTCTAGACCAGAGCATGATGGCAACTCACTGGAGGAAGAAACAAACTTGGGGACTTCCTTCTCCAGATGCGCCACCTCTCGACCCCTTTCCCTCCCAACTCACCGCTCGGGAGTTTTTTCAAATAAGTAAGTTTCTCTGGCGCACCCTAATGAACTAAAATTTGCAAAAAAGTTTTAATAATCATGGGTCCTCAAAGTAGACGGACGTTACCTTGTCGATTTCTTTGAAGATACCAATATGTTTGTCATTTAGAGGCGAAACTCCAACCATGTATAAACATGATTGGAGAGCTGTCAGCCGGTTGGAATATTTAAGGTGAGAGCCGAAGATTTATTGTCGAGTTTAGAAGTCCATGAGAATTTGTTGGATCAATTATCCTTATTGATCTTTAATCATGAGATGTTTAATGTTGATCTTGATAAACTGGCAACTAAATTTGAGTCTGGCTATTATTTGATGAAGTCAGAATTGATGGCTACTCTGTCAATTCAGAATTTTTTAAATACAAATGTTATAGTTTACACAAAATCACGTTTACCGGAAATTAAGTTAGCCAAGTTTGATGGTTCTTATGAAAAGTTCTCTTTGTTTATAGCTTTATATAATAACATGATTAGTTAGCTTATTTGGAAGATAATGCACTTCAACTAATTAAAACTGTTGCTTTTATGCCAGATAATTATTATTTTGCATATGATTTATTGATAAAACGATATACAAATAAAAGAATAATTCTTTAGGATTATTAGATTCCAAAATGAGAAAAGATTTTGAATTTCAACATTTAGATTCTGAGATTTCTTCTTTTAAAAATTTTATAGATTTGGTTTGGTTTTGGAAACTTCTTCAGTTCTAACAAAATATAATTTATCTTTTTCTCATCCAAAATTCACATGGGGGTCGAAAAGATTAAACCCAAAACATTTTCCTTTGAGTGTCTTTTGTGTAAGACCGAATAATATTGATTAATAAACTGTCCTGTGTTCTTAGTGGGAATCTCAAGTTTCAGATTTGGGTCCTCATCATTCTTCAAGATGTGTTTCAAAGTTTTTGTGCAAAACTTGTGGTCGAAAAGATCACAACACTTTGTTGCATTTTGACCGGACATCTAAAAAGATTTCTTATGCAATGATTAATAGGAAAGAAGAACCTGTCAAGGCAATTAATGGGTCTTTTTTAAATTCTGTGTCTTTTAATTCTGTGAGTTCTCAATCATTTACGAATTTGGTAGCTCTTTTAGGAACTGCACAAGCGAGAATCTGCAACTTTGATGGCTTTTGGGTAGACTGCTGTTTGGTAATTGATTCAGAAAGTCAAGTTAATTTTATAACTCAGGAATTAGCTGACAGATTGCAATTTTTAAGAAGAAGATGTCTTGTTTCTTTGAATGGAGTGGAGGTCATCCAAAGAAATGGTGAGTTGTCTTTTTTAATTTATCTTTGGCAGATCTTTATTTTTATGTAATGTCACTTGTAGATATTTTGTTGGGAGTGGAATCTGTTTTGGATATTACTCTACTTTTCTCAGTACATATTAAGGGAAATCCGATTGCTATCTTAACTAACTTAGGTTGGATAGTGATGGGTTCTGTAAAAAATGGGATTGAAAATGAGCTAAACATTACGAATTCTATGTTATTCTAAGTAATGACATATGCAGCAAAAGCCCGAGCAGAAACCACAAGAATAAAAGCCATACTCAGAACAATAGAGATGCGGTTGCTAAGAAATATAACTGGGCACACGTTGAGGGACCAAATACCAAGTGCTGACATACGACAAAGATGCGACACAAGTCGTCGTTAGATGGATAAGGCAGAGAAGAAGAGCGTGGAATGAGCACGTGACAAGAATGGAATACCACCGTGTAGTCAAGATAGGAAGAGACGGATGACCAGGAACGCGAAGGCCACTAGGCAGACCATCAAAGAGATGGAAAGAGTGCTGGACATCAGTATTGTAGGAGAAGTGAGGGTGGGAAAAAACAAGCCAGAGGCTTATTAGAAGTAGAAGAGGAAGAAGAATGTGTGTTCATTTAGATTCGATGTTGCCCAAACTGGCCCCGACTGTTGAGTTATCTGATTTGGGAATGCAACTAACCTTTCATCTTTTTTGGATGCAGAGGAGTACGTCGTTAGTGACTTGTCTTGTTTCAACAAGGCCTCTGACTTCAGTCTCGGTTTGCTTTGTTCAAGCAATCCACCTCCGAACGAGATTATTAAAGCTAGTATGGCCTTGAATTTCTTGGTCATGAATCCGGAATTTGTTTGTCTTTTTCTTGATCAATTGTTTCGTGCTTTTTGGGAGATGGAGGAACTTCCTTCAGTTTCTTTTTTATCACCAGAAGAACAACAACAAGGCGCCTCTGACATCAACCTTCCATCTTTTTTGGATGCAGAGGAGTACGACGTTAGTGACTTGTCTTCTTCCAACAAAGCCTCTGACTTCAGTCTCCGTTTGCTTTGTTCAAGCAATCTACCTGCGGACGAGATTATTAAAGCTAGTGCCTTGAATTACTTGGTCATGAATCCGGAATTTGTTTGTCTTTTTTTTTGAGCAATTGTTTCGTGCTTTTTGGGAGATGGAGGAACCTTCTTCAGTTTTTTTTTATCACCAGAAGAAATTCTGTGTGAAGATTATTTTGTAAAAACTGTTTTTAGAGATAAAAATGGACGTTACATTACTCGGTTACCTTTCAAAGCCAATGTTTGTTCTGTTTTAGGTAACAATAGAGAACATCCCTTGAAACGTTTTTATCAATTGGAGGTTCGTTTTGAACGACTTACCGTACGTTTAGAATATAGATAAGGTTTTTTGGACTTGGGACACGGGCAGTGGCGTAGCTATCTGTATGCAAGGGTTTGCAAACCTGGGCAGAGTTTTGCTATTTTTTGGCACAATTTTTAACAATTGTTTTAAGGCTGGATTTTGCTGTTTTTGACATTTTATTAACAAAATTTTAAATCGTTTTTGGTCGGATTTTGGTTGTTTTTTAAAATGTTTTAATATTTTATGACCGAATTTTGCTATTTTTGACTTTTTATAAATAGAATAACAATATTTTTATACTTTATGACCGGATTTTGCAATTTTTGACATTCTATGAATAGAATTTTGCACAGTTTGACAGTTTACGACCTGATTTTGAATCTTTCTGACAATAGTTTTATATTTCATAGCTGGATTTTGCTATTTTTGTGATTTTAATAAACAAAATATTATTTTTAATTTTAAGGCTACTTTGCATTTTTAACAGTTTATGCTTAAATATTGGTTCTTTTAACAATATTTTACTATTTTATTGCCGAAGTTTGCTATTTTTATTAGTTTATGGAAGGAATTTTGCACTTGTCAACCGTTTATGGCCGGATTTTTTACTTACTAACAATATTTTGATGATAAAGGCCGGATTTTGCTATTTTTGACATTTTATGAATTAGAATTTTACATTTTTTATCACTTTTTTTGGTGCTCTGTTACAATATTTTGATATTTTAAGGATTTTGGCTGTTTTTGACACTTATGAATAGAAGTTTACACTTTTTAACAGTTTATGGCCGGATTTTGGTGCTTTCTGACAATATTTTATAGCTATTTTTGACTTTTTTAACAGTTTAGGTGTATGTAATGGTCTCCGTTGACTAATAAATAAATAAATATAAGTGCATAAATAAGCTACCTATGTTTCGTTGCATTAAGCTTCTTGGGGCATTAAATGATTTGGTTTTCTAACATTTTTACCAAGACCCACTCTTGTTTAAGTGCATAAGTGTGCTTCATACGGACGTTTTGTTGTATTATACTGGCGGTGTCGACATTCTTTATTTTAGACCAGACAAAAAAGATCGAATGTCAAGTTTTCGGAAATAATTCGATTACAAAAACATCTTTTTCTTTAGAGATTCTGCTAGGTGTCTTTAACATATAATGCTTTGGCGTACTCTTCTGACTTTGTAGAATTCTTGATCGAAGGAATAGTTTTTATTACAATTTGATAGGTTTAGTGTTTTCGATCCAATATAGAGAAGAAACGTATCTTTGTTTTTGATTCTTGCGCTTCTAAGGTCACCTCGAACCTACTAGAGCCAAGCGATCTAGAATAGACTACGCCTAAGCTGACTCCACTAAATCGCAACCACCAGCGATATAAATCTGGAACTGCTTTTCTCCATTCCACGTAGCGACATTTGATGTGGCTTCTGCCCGTTGTTATTGAAGAGGATTTGCAGGTTAAATTCTTTTTTGTTTAGTTAACAGAATGGCTTAGGGGAGAGAGTCGACAATGGTATTATTTGGTGAGAAACAATTTGGCTTATCTTGTATGGTGTAAAAATTTGCTTCATGGTAATGACTAGTGGCGGGGTTATTGTAGATTTGGAAGTGGTGATTGGTGCTACTGTACTACTTCAATCCTATTGTGGTGATCAGTAACTCTGATTAGGATAAATGTTTGCGGAGGATGGTTATCTGCATGTTTGTCTATTAATAAGGTGGTAACTTAAAGAATGATCTTCAGATTCTAGTAGACGCGGTAGCTAACGTGTAGATGGTTCCGGAATTGCGATCATGGTTTTGGAATGGTGGAGTTTTGTACGGAACTTGCGGACAGCATACTCAAAGATTTTTTTTTTGTTTGGGTATGGATGGCAGAGCACTGTTCGTATTGACGATAAACTAGGGAGTAGTTTAGAGGTTTAAAGAGTACACACGAACGAACGATGGTTCGTAACAAGCGCCTTGCAAACCTGGCTACCAAGGCTGCCTGCAAGAGCACGATTACTTCTATCAGAAGAATTCTTAACACTATGTTAGAAACTCTAGAGCATGCAGTTTTGGAATTTTGTCTACATTTTTATATCAAAAGACGTTTGATTGTATTTAAAGAACTTTCTCTCGATACGTTTAAAATAACACTAGTTTTTAAAGTGATTGATTGTCTTGACTTGCTTTGGTATTTAAGTTTGCTCATATTTAATGCAAATACTATTTATTTTATATACCGTATAAACGTACAAATTTTGCACCGCACTCAGCCTATTAATAATTAAATAAATCAGTTCTCAAAACAACAAATATTATTTTTGTTTGATACACTAATCACCACTATCATAGTTAAATTAGATCTTTAATTTGATTGCAGTAATAATAATAAACAAGTTTAATAATAATTAAAGTACATTTTATTTTATTTTTTAGCTTGGTTGTGATGGTGTCAAATCCAAAGTGCGAGAAACGATGGGCGTCCAATATTTATCTTGGGACTACAAGCAATTGGGTGTTGTGGCTACATTACATGTGTCGGAGGTAATGAATGCATTAACATGTTAATTAAAAAATGTTAAGTTAAAATAACACATATCCATTTCAGATGCCCGACAATTTCGTAGCGTGGCAGAGATTCTTACCGACAGGACCAATCGCCTTCTTACCAGTAAGTGCATAAAAATAGATTACGACTTATTTTTAAAACTGTTAATTGTATCTACGTTATTATGTGTCTTAATTTATTTCTCATTTTTAGCTTAAAGAAAATTTAAGTTCTTTGGTATGGTCGACAACACCTGAGCATGCCAAACAGCTTCTCGCATTAACCTCAGAACAATTTGTGGATGCTGTAAATGATGCTATTGTAAGTTTTATCTTCACTTAAATATAAAAACATGAAGTTAAGTTTTAACTTATTTTAGTGGAAACAATACAAGAAAGATAACATCATTACAGATGTAACGAAGGCATTTGATGGATTATTGAAGTCATTAAATTTTCAATCAAACGGTGTTAGGCAATTGCCACCCAGCGTTAACGGAATTGAAGATGGTAGCCGTGCTGCATTTCCATTGGGATTTGGGCATTCGAGTAATTATGTCAAGCCTGGAGTTGCATTAGTTGGGTGAGTGAAAATATTGCTTAGTCATCTTCTGGAATTAACCTATTAATTTTCTTACGCTTGTTTGTATATTAATAAAATAGGAGTCAGCTTGGAAATTCCAGATGTATTCTGGAGAAAATTAATTATTTCTTGCCGGTCAAGTATATATTGTATGCTAAATTTATTTTTGTTACTTTAAACATTTAAATATTTATCTGTGCTGGAAATATGTTCATTTGCAGACTATAAATATTTATACCTGAGCTGCTGCACGTAATTTTCTCTGTTCATTTTTAAAATTATTTAAATAATTACTGCGAAACATAAATATTTGCGCAACCAGGCTAAAATAAACTGATATTGTTATAGTTTATTATTTGATATTGAATTTGTTGACATTAATTGTATAGTTGAAATGTTTACTAACTTATGATTATTATTGATTGTGAAGACTTTTTTTTAGTTTAAAAGGTATAATAGTTGGATTAGATTGCAAAAAAAGTTTATGGTATTATTAAAATACTGCAAATAGTATTCCGTTTTTATTGCATTAAGAGTAGGAAATATGAAATCATTTTTTTTAATTAAATAGATACCTATTGTTTCCTGTGACTAGTTTAGTTTGTACATTACTATAGATTTTAATGTATCAAGATTAGGGAAGTAATAATATACGGTGAATTGAATCAATAATTATTCTATACATGATGAAAAGCAAATGTTGAGAAGATTTTTTGATAGGGTTTTGTAACAACAAATTGGTCTTTCGAATTGGATCAACATATATTATGAAGTACAGGGTGCGGCAGAAAAACTTGCTGATTTGAAAGGTCAATAAAAGAAAAAGTATGTCACATATTGATTCAATTCTGTTTTTATCGTGTTGTACACATCCTGAATTTTTGTTTCAAGTGGTTTTAAAAATGACATCGGACAAATGGCGGCCTTCATTAGCGATACACTGATCTCGCTTTTTTCTCCACTCTTTCGAGCATATCAACGGGAATGTTGGCGATGGCTTGGCGAATGTTATTCTTCAGGTTTTGCAGGATCCGTGGTTTGTCATTGAAATCAATGGATTTGAGATATCTCCATAAAGTCACAGGGAGCCAAATCGTGGGAGCGCGCCGGTAACACGTTCACAATGAAGTGGTTTCTCATGAAGTTCACGGGGTGTTATTTGTTTACGCAGCCGGAAATGGGTCTCATCACTGATAAACACGAGGGCGTTGTGAAGAAAGTTAAGGAGCGCTTCACATGCAGTTTGGCGAGAAACAAAATTGCGTTCAGTGAGCTCTTGCATCACAACAAGTTTGTAGAGATGAAACTTGAATTTGTTGTGAAGAATTCGTCTTACACTGTGATCAGAAATCCTCAGAGCACCTGCTTCTCGACGTTTTTTGGGGTTCTAGAAGTCCGTTGATCTTTAGGTTTTTTTTTTGCCACACTACTACTTTCCCTGAATGCGTCCACTCACGAAACGATTGATTACCGGCCAGGAACGGGACCCGTGGGATGAACATTGAACTGAATTTGGAAGGTACGTTGGGTGGCGACCACCGAACGGCCATTGGAAAAGTAGGTCTCTATGGCGAACGCACGCTCCTCCTTTATCCAATTCAAATCAGCAAGTTTCCCTGCCGCACCTTGTATATGCGGCATGGCTATGAGAACTAGCAATTACAAGAAAATGCGCGCTATCATTAAACAGGTCATCAAAGTGGTTGCTAATTTTGTCGACAATGTTATTGAGCTCACTGAATTATTTTCTCTACAACGAAAAGTAAAAGAGGAGAAGGCCCTTTTCCTCCTAAACTAATGTAAGTTTTCGGACTCTAAAAAGAGAAATTAATGCAATCTTTTGTTCTGCCAAAGCGATTTTTTTTTTGCAGTGGCGTCATTTTTCTTTTTTGCTTAAAATGATTTTTAGATTTTAGTTTTTTTAATTTTTGTGGTTTCTATTTTGGTATTTTATCCGAATCTAAAATGTTGGTGCGTGGTTTTCTAAGTCGTACATGACATTCTTCCTAATAGACAGTATCGAATAGAAAGCTAAGTTTCAAATTGCTGATCCAGTTGATACCAATGTAGAAGCGAAGGTGTGGTGTGGTGTGGTGACACTATCATATAAAAGAACCGATTTTTTTCCCGCAGAAGTCAGTCTAGTAAATCTGAAGTGACAACTCTGCGCACTTACAGGAACGATTGTACAGTGTATAACAGGAAGTCTGGAAATGCGACACGACCCAAAAACAGTGCATACTCAGGATTATACGCCTATGTGCAAGACAGTGAAACGACGAAAGTCCTCGCGAGTTTACGGAAAGCATCAGTTGTAGTGAGTTTAGTGCAGAGTACACCGACGATTCCGACACTCCAGAAGTGATGAATGAGGACATGTTGACGCCCCCGCTAGACCATGGACATCTCACCCCAAGACCTCCAGCTGCTTATCCATGGTTCTAGAGGCAATTATTACGTTACACACCGTCGCCAGCGCCGCTTCACCACTGAGGAAGCGGAACTGCACTCGCCTGATTACAAGGTAAGCTACCAAGCTTTCGGGGGTACTACTCACTTGCCCTCGGGCGGACATTGCGCTGCTTTAACGCCGTTCACCGATTTACTCCACGGGTGCACCAACCTCTGCGAGTCCCAGATTCTCAGGGAGACTCGACCAGACGATCTACGAAACCGTAGATCAGACAGGGGCCTTTCACACGCGCTCACGTGGGAACCCATTCCACGATGTTACTCAGGCGGACCCGACACCCGGAAACCCATTCCAGTGGGCCACGCCAGACGTTCTATTGCTCGGAAACCAAAACGGACGGTGTTGTACCAAGAAGAGGACGGCCGCAAACACATTTTGTCATACGCTAGTGCCAAGCTAACTGAACCAAACCAAGAAGTTCTATTCAAATGAGTTGGAGTGTCTGGCCGTACTGTGGGCGGTAAAAAAGTTTATGGTTTATTTGGAAGATGAACCGTTTAAGTTAAGTAAAGATAATAGTGCATTAATGTGACTGAATAGCTCCATCGACGCTAAAGCCAAATTGACTAGATGGTCGTAAATACTGTAGGAGTTTACGTTCATTGTCGAACACACTTCAGAAAAATCCAACTTCCTGTCTAACGTTCTGTCCAGGAACTCAGGAGATGAGCTAGTAGACTCAGCCCTTGAAAACAATGACTATTGCCGACCGAAGACAACAACGATCAGTCAACCCTAAGCTACCTAATCAGAACAATCGCCAGATCTCGTCTTTTCCACAAGGTAACCAACAAAGCCAAATAACTTGAAGGTAATGGTAAGAAGGTGTCAAAGGGAATGCCCACAAACCCAAGGCATTATACGAGGTTACCATGAGCTTGCAAGGACCCAAATTACTCGAGAGAGGGTTATTGCTTGGGGAATAACGGCGAATGGGAGCAATTATCGGTACCACCAAAGGCGAGAAAAAAAGTATTGAAATACCACCTCGATACTGCAGGCCATCCCGGACGTGACGAAATCCACAAGGTAATCCTAAGGTCCTATCATTGGCCTGGAGTTAGAGCAGACGTCGCCTAACGTGCTCACGCATCAATACTAGTCCCTAATAACCTCTCCGCTCTTGTCACAACCAACAGGAATACTCTGGGAACGTGGTAATTGACTACATAGGACTCTTTAACACCACTAGAGCGGGAAACAAGGTGGCCCTCACCATCATGGATCTATGTACCCATGGTTTGAGCTGTGTCGTTACTCTCAGCGACCAGCGAATCTACCATCCTAGCCCTCGAAACTTATTTGGTATACAAATGGGAATACCCAAACATTTTCTTATTGGAGAACGGACCTCGGTTCCAAAGCACACCACCGCTACTTATCATTCACAGGCAAACCCAGTCGAGCGGCGCCATGGTGAACTAAAGAAGTCCATAAGATCCTTGATGAAAGGGAACTTTAGGAAGCATTGGGACGAGCTGTTGCCGCTTGCAGTGTACCACAACAACCGCAGGACCAATGCTGCTACCGGAATGACATCCAACAAACTGTTTCTGAGTCATAATTTAATGGAGGCTGGGATGCCCCGAACGAACCATTACCCAATTAAGACCAGAGACTGCAATAGGCGAGACATCCCTAGGCTTTATACCCGAAAGCAGCCAACATACGAGCCTACGCCCCAGGAGACCAGGTCATGGTGCGAAGTAGGGCTAAAGGCCTTGCCAAGAAATGGATGGGATTTAAAAAGGTTATCACAGCACCAACTGTGACTGTGTAGAAGACCAACCTTATAGGGCTCCTACCAAAGTTCACCTGAACGATCTACGACCAGTTTCAACTACGGAACTTCCGGACGAAGAGCACAAGGGTGCTGCCTCCGTCGAAGAAGTTAGGGGAAATTGATATCAAACGTAAAAGCGAAGGCTTCTTATTGGTTCCAAGTGCAGTAAATCATCTCCAACCATCTACGAAATACCTTGAGAAAGAGAGCATAAACAACATCATGACTTGTAGACACAACAGGAATTGCACGAAACAGTCACGGCAAACCTCTGACGACATGCAAACGGTTGTGGTTCAAGTCAGCCCTGCATCACTATTACCGACGTGACAAATATCATTGCACATAACATGAATTGGACTTATGAGCTTACGGCTTGGTGAACACAGATATGCTAGCGGCTTGTATGCAAGAGAGCTGGAAGGTAGTAATAACTTTCAAAGGTTTTAACTTCTACTGCGAACGCTGATTAGTTTTTGATGCCAACAACTTGCGTGATGCTGCAGTAACAGTAATCGTACACTGTTCTCTGGAAAAAGCCGCAGAAATGAAAGCAACAACAAAAACATCCTGGATATTTGACGGAAGCTGCTTCACAGCAGAAGTCACCGTGCCGAACGTGGCGGAGGGAGATGTACCGGACTTGATAGTAGAAGGTTTTTGCTATACCTATAACCAAGACGTAATGAGCGAAACCCCAATCGAAATTTGCCGCAGAGCCAATAAAAGGAATATATTTGGGAGCATTTGACCACATCATTACTGGAGACCCGAACTGCGTTTTTAACAAATCCCTACGAGATCACTAATGAACGTCAAGCAGAATAAACCATTTACTTGAAAGTTAGTATTGGAACATTAACGGTCCAAGGTCAAGTCACAGATAGGTCTGGACAAGTTTTAACACGTTTGATTGTTGACTGTTTTGCGATGACATTTGGACGATACCTGATGTAATACTTTAAACCACTTTGGAGGCTGGAATTAAATTGTTTATATTAATGTAAGCTAACAAGATAACCCTGCAATCTTCATTTTTGAAATCGCCAAGAGCAATCGACTTTTTTAACTTTTGGATTTTCTTCTAAGAAACTTGGAACCGGTAAAATTTTGAAAGTCAAGAAGTAGCAAGCACAAGAAGCAGCTCTACAGAAGTAACTAACTAAAAAACATAGTCAAGCGCTGCACAAAGCAGCACTTGACTATGTTTTTCAAATAATCAGACACGACTATTCTTTGACATACGGACATTTGGTTTGCAAGAGCATCTGTAGGGGTCTGTTGACTTGCCACAGAAGCAACTGCGTCCCCCTACGCCGGCTAGAAGTATAAAAATATACCTAAAAAAACGCTTTGGATTAGAAGGTGAAATGTTGACGAGTATCGAAACGGCGATTTCGGAATCATAATCAGGGGTCCAAATTACCCCAGAAACCGAAAGAATTACAAACTTTGGTCCACATTTGCAAATTTTAGTCTGGCGGCATGATTATATCTACGTATGGCGATAAGCAGAACATTTTATCGATTGCCGAAGGAAATCCTTTGAGCCACGTACTTCGGGTTTGGTGGGGATTTAGATGGGTCTTGTTGGCTACCCTCAGGAGCAAATGCGTTCTTTCTCTTTACCGTTTAGTGCTTTTTTTGTCGTTCGAACAAAAAAAAAACATGTTTTTGGTGGTTATCTTAAAATTGACTGATAAATGCTAAAAACATCGGGATCGGACCCCCAAAATTGTCATCAGGGGTTAATTTTACGTCAGGAAATGCAAAAAACCGACTTTTTTTTAAATTAAAAAGATCGTCGTAAAAAACGTAGTTATAACCCTACTCGTAATAATAATAACTTGATAACAACACTTTTGTTTTGCCGAAGGAAAACTCTTAGACCTACAGACTTCCGGTTTGCAAGAGCATCCGCCGGGGTCAGTCTCTCCGCCGGCTAGAAATATGTTTTATACTTTTCCATAATAAAAATATACCGAAAAAGCGACGATTTCGGAGTCGTAATTAGGGGTCCAAATTACCCCAGTAACCGGACAAATTACAAACTTTGGTCCACATTTGCAGATTTTAGTCTGTCGGTTCAAGTTCATTGTTATGCTACTTATATTGCACATGTGAGTAAGTAGTTATATAATTTAAAACTCGGTCAGTTATTATAAACAAAGATTTAATAATTCATCGAACTCAAATATCTAATTATAGTATTGCTTGGTGAAATGGTTACTTTTTTAAGCATTCATAATCGGTTTTTTATGTTAAATTCCGGATCAGGAAATCCGTAACGCCTGTCAACAACATTAAACTAGTTTCCGCATATTTTGAGAGTAGTAGCACAAAGTAATTATACAAGGTATTTTACACAAATACAATATTACGCGGAATAATTAAAATACGGGTTCAATGTTATTCAATTCCTGCCGTAACAGTTGCCAAAAATGCGAATCAACAAGCTTTCTCTAGTCACGTTTATAAACTTCTCAACGATAATTGTTAAAATACTTCCTTTGAAATACGAGATTGTTATGCCAATAATGCAAATATAACGCAGCACAAATATAAATTATATGCCACTACGTGCTTCTATTACATTTTTAATAATAACAGCAATTTTCAATGTTATTAAAATATCAGTTACAATAATAAACATTGATCTGAATTGTACTCGAATGATTTTATTTAATGGTTTATTTATTTGTATAATTTAATCCTAAATATTCGTTATGTTAACTATGTACCTTTCATAAACGTGAATTCACTTCCTTATTACATATGAAAGTTTGCAACCGGAAATGAATACGAATACTCAATAACAAGAAATATAATACGACTTTTATTTTGTTCCCAGGGATGCTGCTCATAGGGTTCATCCCCTTGCAGGTCAAGGGGTTAATCTTGGATTCGGGGACGTTGCTTCTCTAAATAGAATCTTAGGGGAGACCATCTACTGTGGGAACAGATTAGGTAAGATTATCGTAGAAAGGAGTTATGAATAGTTCAATGCAGTTTTAATCTCTTTTTCTGATTATTGCAATTAAATATGCATTTATTTTACATTAGTTAGAAAAAATATATATTATTTATATTATCTTAATTTATTTTTAATCATTTCACACTTTTAGTAGCTATAAAATATTTATAAACATCTCACAATGTTTACACAAATTTAATACAATGATGCCAAAAGTTCTATTTTTAAAAACGATTTCACGCCGATATTTTCGCCAATTATACATTTTTTTTAATGTAGCTTTAACAATAACACATTTTATGACAAGCTTATTAAACATTTTCACTTGTAAACAATGCTTAATTATTGCTTCGTGTGGGCAAATTATATTTCGCAATCTTAATTCAGCGATTTCATCCAAGGCTTGAGATGTGGTATCTAGTTCAACCTTGTAAATTCTAAAATGTGTATTTCTGTGTGTGTTAATTTGTCGACACGATGGAAATTAGATGTAGATTTATGTACGGTGATGACTTAAGGAGTATATGAAATGCGAATTGTTTGTTTGGTTTAATAAATTTCAATAAATTATTAAATCAAAATTTGTTATAATTGAATTGACGTGTTAAGAGAAATTAAATGATTGATTGGTGCTGCAATGTTTAGGTGTATGAAAATTAACCTTGTTCGATATGGACATACTTATGTATCTGTACTGTTAACTGGGCTTAACCTTAAGAATTCAACTTTTTTATCATTGCTAGAACGCGTCACAGGCGGTAAATTCTCTAGTGAGTATTTGTTCTTGAAATTATACGTGACTCAGTCTTCAGCATATTTTTAGGTTTATTGAATAATGATAACCACTCTTAAAATATTTTGAAGTTTGAGAAGACTAGAAGGAACACTCTCAACACAGTTATATATAATATAAATTTGGTCCGGTGGTTTGATACAGTGTTTCCGCCCACCCGCTCAAGTGACAGTTATCAAGAAATTTGTTTATTCCCACACTTGTTGCGTTTCTGCTCTTTTTAATATGACAGATTGAATAACAGTTGTCACTAATACCTTAGAGGTGGGCACAATAACAAATTTCTTGATAACAAACACTTGGGTGGGAACTCAGTTTACAAATATTGGGTTGGTGGTTTGATAGTGTTCTCGCCCACCTGCCCAAGTGACAGTTATCAATAAATTTATTTGTTTTCACATTTGTTGTGTTCTAGCTGTTTTTAATATGTCAGATTGAATGACATTTGTCACTAATACCTCAGAGTTGGGCACAATAACAAATTTCTTGATTATTAACACTTGGGCGGGTGGGCGGGAACACAGTTTATAAATATTGGGCCGGTGGTTTGATACAGTGTTTCCGCCAACCGCCCAAGTGACAGTTATCAAGAAATTTGCTTATTCTGACACTTGTTGCGTTTCTGCTGTTTTTAATATGACAGATTGAATGACAGTTGTCACTAATACCTCAGAGGTGGGCACAATGACAATTTTTTTGATAACTAACACTTGGGTGGAAACACAGTTTATAAATATTGGGTTGGTGGTTTGATACAGTGTTCTCGCCTACCCGCCCAAGTGTTTGTTATCAAGAAGTTTGCGTATTCTCACACTTGTTGCGTATCTGCTGTTTTTAATATGACAGATTGAATGACAGTTGTCACTAATACGTCAGAGGTGGGCACAATAATAAATTTCTTGATTACTAACACTTGGGCGGGTGGGCGGGAACACAGTTTATAAGTAATATGCCGGTGGTTTGATATAGTGTTTCCGCTCACCCGCCCAAGTGTTTATCAAGAAGTTTGCGTATTCTCACATTTGTTGCGTTTCTGCTGTTTTTTATATGACAGATTGAATGACAGTTGTAACTAATACGTCAGAGGTGGGCACAATAACTAGTTTATAAATATTGAGCCGGTAGCTTAATACAGTGTTTCTGGATTTTGTTTTTTTTTTACATTATATTGATATTTAATGGCCTGATTTTGCTAATTTTAACATTTTTTTACAAGATTTTCTTATTTTTCAATAGTTTATGACCAGGTTTTGGTGCTTTCTGACCATAGTTTAATGTTTCAAGGTCGGGTAGTGCTGTTTTGACATCTTTAGTTACCAATAATTACCCAAGAAAATGTTTAGTAAATTACCGAACATTTCTGACAAATCAGAAACATGTTAAGTTACTTTAGAACATTATTGATTATTAAGTAATATATTTTGTTTGTTTTGGAACATATTTAACAATAATTCAAGAACTTGTTTAACTTTTTTTAATTATTAATAATATTTTTAATATTTAATGTTTGTAAAATTGAAATTTTATGTTTTGATATTGAAGTTTATAGCCGGATTTTGGAGTTTTTTAATTAATTTTCATTGTTAAAAACTAAATTTTGTTAATTTTACTATTTTATGACTAAATTTGATCGTTGAGTCATAAATAATTAAATTTTATTAAGTTGTGGTCAGATTTTACAATTTATATAAAAATAATCATTTTTTGGCCGGATTTTTAAATTTATGGTCAAATTTCGCAACTTTATGTCTAAATATTGGCTTTTGTGACCGAATTTTATTTTTTTAAATTTAATCTTTATTGTTAATGACAGAGTTTTGTTAATTTGTTGTCAGATTTGACTATTTTATAACTAAATTTGATTGTTGATGGCCGGATTTTACAACTTATGTTATGATAATGGCTTTTTTTGTTCAAATGTTACTATTATTGAATTTTTCATTTAGTTATTATTGTTATTTATGTCAGTTTTACACTATTCAACGGTTATAGCCGGATTTTGGCTATTTTTAGCATAATTTTGATGTTTTATAGCCGGATTTTGCAGTGTTTGAAGTTTTATTGGATTTTTTGCATTTTTTATCAGATTTATAGTTGGATTTTGGTACTTTTTAACAATATTTTGTGACTCGATTTTACTATTTATGACATTTTATGAAAAAAAATAAAACCGTTTTAGTGCTTTTGGGCAGTATTTTTATGACCAGATTTTACAATTCTTGAAATTTTTTTTGTTTCATAATCGGATTTTGATTATTTCACTTTTTGTAAATAGAATTTTATACTTTTTAACAGTTTATGACCGCATTTTGTTTTTTTAACATAGTTTTGATACCTTGTTATTTTATGAAAAAATTGTATGACCTGAGTTTGGTGCTTTCTGAGAATGTTTAAACTTTATGGTCAGGTTTTACTATTCTTGACATTTTGACAAAATAGTTTCGATTTTTTCAAAATGTCATTATTTTGCGGGGAGGCTCAAAAATCCTAGATACGCCACTGATTTGAGTCATTTTTTATCCTAGCGATTAAGATGGGGCACGCCGATTTTTGGATTTTTTAACTCTTTAACTACATTTTCAAAAATCAGTGAAGGCGCCAGAAATTTTCTACGAAGAAACGTAAAAATCTCTTTGAACTCATCAAAGTATATTTAGAAAAATGCAAAATGGGAATTACTATCAATTGATCGAAAGTTTTTGAGTTAGGTTAGGTTTCCAGCAGTGGCGTTCTAAACATAGCAATTTAACGTAGTTTTTGAGATTGCCTAACTGGATAACTCAAGGACGCAAAACATGTGTTTAGTTTTAAACGAAAGGTCTATCTTTAGTCTGCAAGTTTTTATTGTATTATAATGTTTAGATATCTGTACAAATAAACTAGCGACGGTTTGTCAACGTTGAGAAAAATGCTATTTTTAGCATAAAGTAGTGTTTTTGAGATAGACTTAGTTTTATTTGAAAGAAGCAGAATTTATTCATTGATTCCTTTCAAATTAATTCCTAATTTTTTTTACGTTGGTTTTTGCAAAATGACATGCTTTTTTAGGTTAAGTTAGTGACAGGTAAACGACGGATAACATTTTTAAGTTAGGTTGAAGCAACAGTTTCTATGTCAACTTTTTTTTTTAAACCATCACAGTTTTCTCATTTCAGCTCGCTTTTATCTGTCAATTAGAGATGACAAATTGACTCGGTGAATTGCTCGTGTTCTGATATACGTGATTGTTATTGTATATATGTGCAGAACAAACCAACAAACTGTGAACTAACGGGAAAGTAGCTCAGTTGGGTGAAACGCGTAACTCGAATCTCGGCGCATAACTTGACGCAGGTTTGAGCCCCAGCTCCGGCAGAGAATTTTAAGAAATTATGGCATTTATTAATTCAGGACATTAGTCTAATATATGATTGATATGAGTGCGGGTGAAACAGATACTAGGCTTTGCCAGTATCTACAGCGCCTTCATTCTCCTAATTAACGGGTGCGATAGTATAGGGTTTTCCAATAAGAGGTTTCATTTTGATATTAAAAAAAATATATTTTTAAGAGAAATTAATAAATGTTTATTTCATTGTAAAGAGGAAGGTATGCCATTAACAATTGAAAACGATATCAGTCAAATGGTCGCCACGGTTACGGTTGCAGTACCACATTCTTTTCATAAAATTTTTCATGACCAATTTGCACATTTGCGGCTGTATGTCTTGTATGATAACTTCACGAATTCCATCTTTAAAGTCTTGAATCGATTGTGGAACATTGGCATAGACCTTATCTTTAACGTGGCCCCAAAGAAAAAAGTCTAAAAGTGTTAAATCACAAGAGAGGCCAATTGTGATCACCTCTTCGAAAAATAACACGGTCAGGAAACTTTTCTTGCAAAATTGCGATTGTTTTGTTGCTTGTGTGGCACGTAGCGCCGTCTTGCTGAAAATAAACGTCGTCCACATCAATATCTTTCAATTCCGGCCATAAAAAATCATTAATCATAGCTCGGTAGCGCCATCCATTCACAGTTGCACCAGCCTCATTTTTGAAAAAGTAGGGTCCAATCACACTGCCAGCCCAAAAACCGCACCAAACAGTGAGACGTTGAGGATGCAAAGACTTTCCAACAATCATTCTTGTATTTTCTGAGCCCCAAGTGCGACAATTCTGCTTATTAACGTAGCCTCCGAGGTAAAAATGGGCCTCGTCACTGAAGATGATTTTTCAATGAAATTCCGGATCATTTTGATGCATTTGATAGACCTAATCAGCAAAGATATGACGTTTATGGTGATCGACCGGCTTGAGTTCTTGTGTTAACTGAACTTTAAAAGCCTTAAGACTTAAGTTTTTATGCAAAATACGGTGTAATGTCGTTTGTGGAATGTCTAATTCCAAAGATCGACGAAGAATCGGCAAACCTGGGTTTTCTTCAACACTACGGGCTACATCAGCAATATTCTTATGTGTTCTTGAGCGATGCACACGGTTTTGATTTTTCACATGACAAACTTGTCCCAACAACTCAAATTTTTCCACAAGGTTTACTATTGCCGGCCAAGAAGGTGCTTTACGACGACCAAAAAGTGCCTTAGTATTGCGAACTGTGAGTGAAAAATGTTCACCATTTTTGTAGTGAATTTTAATCATTTCAATGCGTTGTTGAAGCGTGTATTGTTCCATTTTTAATAATGGCATAGTTTTTATTTGTCAAACGTCAAAAGATATGGCTTCAAAATTGACAGCTGCCCAAATAGCCTGTTATTCAAAATGAAACTTCTTATTGGAAAATTCTTTATATATTTTTGTTCAGGTACATATTATGAGGTAGTAACACAAGCGTAAGCTCTTGTAACCGAAAAAAACCGGTGATAATCTACTGGTTTTAGATGTGATTTGAGGTGAACTGAGGAATGCATATGAGTTTACTGTTACTAAGGGGGTTTATTCATAATGTAGTAACTTGTAAGTCAAACATTGACTGCGTTCAGAACGACTTATCACGGTTAATCATGCGAACTGAACGCCACCGCTGAGTTATCGTGCATTCTTGCACTCACTGCGACGCGACGTCGTTTCACGGCATAGATTTCCTATGCCGGAGGGGAAGTGTGACATTTAAATCATAAATTTGTAATTAATAATACATATTGACGTTAAACAATACAATTAACATGAAGCTTGGTATTGAGTTTATATTACTAGGTGGTTAAGTAACTGTTCAATAAACTAATTTTGGGTTACAAAATTAAATATTGATTTTTTATACAATTTAGCAGGCAACAACGTACCTTAATGGCATTACTTCTAACTGTCTAAATTGCGTTTGCATATGTTCAATTTTAATAAAACTAACAAGACTTACTTTGATTGAATAGAGTTGTTAAGTAAGTGGTCAATAAATTAGTTCTTAATTTGTAAACTAAATATTAGATTTTTATACAATTTGGCAAAAACGTACCTAAGTAGCATTGGCTACGTCCAGAACGACTAATCAGTTGCAGGCGCTGAGTCATCAAGTCATTTTGAATGGTTTATTTTAAACTGTTTTCTCGAACTACATAAACATAAAACTATAATTCTTACTTAACGATCAGATAGATTTGATATTTTTCTAATATTTAATGTCATTTACTTCTACTTTGTCATATTATTTGGTTTAATTATCTTTAGTGGCGTAGTTATTCGTAAGTAAAAAGGTCTGCAATATGAAAGGGTCTACTATACAGGACTTTTATCAGCATCCATTTCAAAACCGCGCGGAGGGGGGTAGCGTAAATTGCTATTTTTGACATTAGAATTTGGTACTTTTTGACAGCTTATGGCCGGATTTTGTATAATTTTGTTTATTGTATAGCTGGATTGTGCTGTTTTAGAGATTTATGATAGTTTTTACACTTTTTTTGCTATTTTTGAGGTTTTTTGAAAATTTTACGTTTTTTTTTAAGTTTAAGATCAGAATTTTGCTTTAATTTTGTTTGTTTTAAATTTATGAAAAGTTGCATAACATAACTTTAATTTTATAAAAGTCATCAAAATTTGCTCCGAAAACACATTTATTGGACAAAATTCTATAAACATAGTTTGCAATAATACAATTCAAGTAAAAACAACATTTACCAAATAAAATTTATGAAAATTAAGTAAAATGTTATTATACGTCTAAAATCTTAGGCTATATACACTTAGACACGCAAAGTCAACATAATTGGTGCATATGACGTCAGTTGTGGGTAAGAACGCGCATGTAGCATATGAAAACACATTTTTACGCACTTAATCTACTAAATTGTTCATGGATTTTGTATAGGGCATTTGGCGCTTAAAGTTGCTAAATTATTTAATTAACAATTATTATTTGTTTAACATAAATATTGAATTTATTGTTGTAGAAGGTTTTATATGAACATCTTTATTAACGCAATACAAAAAGCTATTTGATTATCAATAATAAAACTGTAAATAGCAAATTTATAAATTGTTTTTATTAAATAAGATTTAACTACTTGTATACGTAGCACGTGACGTCATTTGTGGGCATAGAACATTGTTATATTGGCTTCACTATCCGACAAGTTGAAAATAGCACACAAGCCGTCTGTAAGTATGTATGGTCTAAGCCTAAAACTCATCAACATTTACTTAGAAAACGCATTTATTGCATTAAATTCTCTAAAAATTGTTGTTTGAAACAAAAAATTAAATTTACGCAAAAACACATAAATTGCTTAAAATTCATCAAAATTTTTTTAGAAAACGAAGATATTTCATTTAATAATCTAAAACTCATCAAAACAAAACTTGCTCAAAGAATAATAAATTAATATTTATTAAATTTCTAAAAATCGTTGTTCTTTGCAAAACAAAATATTTTTATTATCTAATTTGCACAGAAAACACATTTACTGAATAAAATTTATAATATTTAAAAAATTTACAGAATAGTTTTTTAATAATTTATGCGAGATATTTATTTAAATGCGCACAAAAAATGTATAACGTTCTTAAAATCTGAGCAAAACATACTTTTATGGCATTAAATTCTTTAAAATCACTTAAAATTGATTAGAAATCACTCAAAAAGCATCAAAAATAAATTTGAAATCTGTTAATTGCATAAGTTTTGCACAAATATATATTTATTTCAAAAAAATATGTAAAGTTTGATCTTCATCATGAGAAGCATTAATTTTGCCTATTTAATGAATGATATTCATCAAAAATCACACAGAAATTCTATTGGAACTTCAAATTTGCGTGTTTTTAACCGTTATTTATTAGATTTTGACTTTTTTGAATAATGTATTGTTTAATGACCGGTTTTTGTCATTTTTTTCTTTATAAATTACATTTTTAACAATTTATCACCGAATTTTTATGCTTTCTTGCAAAACATTTATACTTTATGGCCGATTTTTAGTATTTTTAACATCGTATAAACAGAATTTTGCACCTATAAATTCCGGCCTAGATTATTTTGCTATTTCTATCAATATTTTCATATTTTATATCCGGATTTTGCAGTTTTTTTACTTTTTATGAATAGAATTTTGCACTTTTTAACAGTTATTACTAATAAGTTGTTATTTCTAATAATATTTTGATATTTTATATCCAAATTTTTGCCATTTTTGTAATTTTTATACATTTTTAATTTTTTATGGCCGGATTTTGGTGTTTTCTCACATTATTTTAATGTTTTAAGACCGGATTTTGCTATTTTATAAATCAAATTTTGCACTTTTAAACCGTTTTTGACCGGGTTTTGATTTTATCTGAAATTTTTTGATTGTTTTATGACAGCGTTTAGTTATTTTTGAGTTTTTATGAATGATTCTTACATTTTTCAACAGTTTTATGGCCGATTTTTGGTACTTTTTAAAAAAATTTGATATTTTATAGTCGGATTTTGAATTTTTTAAACTTTTTAATTGTTTATGACTAAGTTTTGGTATTTTTTAACAAAAATTTAAAATATAAGAAAATCCGGCTTTGAAAAATTAAAATATTTTTAGAAAGCACTAAAATCCGGCCATAAACTGTTAAAAATGTAAAAAAAATTATAATATTTAAAAAATGTCAAAAACTGCAAGTCCGGCTATAAAATATCAAAATATTGAAAGAAATTGCCAAAATCCGGCCATAAACTGTAAAATTTCATTCATAAAAAGTCAAACTAACTAAGGTCATAAACAAATGTATATAATATTTTTCATTAAATTATTTTTAGATAGAATCAAAACCTGCCAACTACGATTTGAAAGTACAAAATTTTCAAAAATAGCAAAAACCGGTTTTGAAAATTTTGTTAGAAGTTATTAAGAAATGGCAAAAACTGCAATATTTGGGTATACAATAACAAAATATTGCTAGAAAGCACCAAAATTTGGCCACAAACTGTGGAAATTCTATTTATAAAATGTCAAGAGTAGTAAGATCAAAATTCTATTCATAAAAAGTCAAAAATAACTATATGCGGTCATGATAGAATAAAAATCCGGCCAATAATGGTTTAAAAGTGCAACATTTTATTCATAAAATGTCAAAAATAGCAAAATCCGGTCTTGCAACATCAAAATATTGTCAGAAACACCAAAATCAGGCCATAAACTACGTTCTATTCATGAAATGTTAAAACCTGATCTTGAAACATCAAAATATTGTTAGAAAGCACTAAAATCTGGCCATAAACTGTTAAAAACTGCAAACAAAAAATAAAATCCCAAAAATAGCAAATCCGGCTATTAAATATCAAAATATTGTTACAAATAGCAACATTTTTCTAATAACTATTAAATTATTTGTATTTTTCAGGTGAATTGGCTGATTTAAAAGAATACGAAAGTGAAAGGCAGAAGCATAATGTACCAACGATGCTCGCAATCGACGGTCTGCACAAATTGTACACAACGGACTTTGTACCTGTAGTAATTCTGAGAAGTTTGGGACTGCAATTTACCCAGGCTATTAGCCCCTTAAAGGTAAAGTTATTATTTCCTAACGAATAATCCAAGATAAGCATAAATATTTCATGTTAATAAAAATACTAACATTATTTCGATATTACTCAGGTTAATTTTTTTAAGTTACTATCAGCATTGAACGAATGAATCATACTTATTGCACAATATTTTATTAAATTATGTAATTATTATGTTACAGAAATCCATAATCGGGCAAGCGACTTCATAATTTAGTCGTAGGTTTGTTTATATGTAAGTATTAACCTTGTGTGTATGTATTATTATATTTTTATAACTTTGTATTAAAGTTATCTTGTTAAATAAACATTAAAAAGTATTTTTCTAAATCCTTCTTAATCCCTGAATAATTATATTGCTGCACTAATGAAGATTTAATGATAATTATTTTTTCTAGAGTAGTATAAATTAATATAATACAACACAAATCAATTTCTAACTTTATCAATTTGAATATTCAAATTAACTGTTTGCACTTTAACAGACAAACATGCTACTACGTATTTGAAAAATCATGTAAATATTTTGATAACATTTGTTTACTTCTTGATAAAAATTTAACGAACAAGACGGATATCAATTTGCGCTCTAAATACATATTATGAAACGCGTGAATGTAATAAATAAAATACGTTGACCTTCAAATTATAATAGATTAAAAATTATTTATCTTTAACAAATCTTATCCTATAATATTGTTGTGAGAAAAAAAATTTGACCACATATTTAAAAATATGTCTCGTTTCCTGTGCAGATTAATATAATCAAATTTATTGTTGCGTATCAAATGTACAAGACCTGCGCTAGAAACTTATTGATTTCGTTCACACGGCCTTCAGACTACCCTATATACAAGTCTCCCCTAAATTTAGAGCAGGGGCGAGAACGTCAGCTGGCAGTTAGGTACAAAGGGAATCTTTTCGAATAATTTCTATTCCAATTAAAATGTTTTTCAGGTATACTTTTATATCCGTGGTTGTTGACTGTTTTAACTGATAAGTTTTGAGGACACACGTTTATCAACACATGTTATTTTTTACTGATAATTTGTTTCTAGTATTATTTGCACGTCTTAATATAATGTATACAAAATTATTTGATGATTTGAATATAAATAGCAAATTAAATTGCGCACAAAATTAAAATAAAATTGACCAGTAATATATAAATCCAAAAAACCTATAATAGGAATGAGTGGGATTTGAACTAATAAAAATGATTTGAAATTGCTCTTACCTACAATATTTTATATTAATTTTTTTTTTTTTTAATTTTCCCTCTAACAAAACCACAAAAATTATGACGAAGAAAAAGTCGGATTTGTCGATATTTTTATTGCTAAATTTATGGCAAAAATGACACATTTTTATGAAGAATTTTTTTAACGTGGTCATTTTTATTCTATCGAACGCGACCGTACCCGATATTCTATTCCGAAAACTGCAGGCATTACAACTAAACATTTTTTAGTCAAAAATCACGTTTTTTATGGCTTGGACGAACCGCAAGGCAATTTATTCCTACGAATATAAAAAGTTTGTAGATTGAGGATGGCTTTTTTGTTTAAGATCAACCGTATTGTAGTTAGCGTTTGGTTTTAACGGTATTTTCTAAAAATTTGAAAAAATGCCGTAGCACGTAAGAAAAACAGTATTTTCTCCCTTATTCTACTTTTGCATTATACGTTAGCTATTAGTCGAAATTGTAACACGATTCTTGACTTCGAACAAAGAATTATTAATGTCACTAAAGGATTTTTACTGAGTTGACATATTAGAAAAGTTAAAAAAAAAATATTTTGGTAGATCTTAGAGGCTTCTGCGATGAAAACGAAGACAATTCTGTAGACTAGAAGATTGTAGTAGTAATATTTGTTAATTATTGGTTTAGTATTCTCTTTATCTCCAATCGATATTACATACTGTGCCTTATGTGCGCCGTTTAACAAATTGTTGGAAACAAAAATTCAACCAAAAATTATTAAATAAATTATTATTATATTCATATTATTTATTAAAATAACGAAACATGTTGTATAAAATAATATATTAATTAATAAATAATAAAAATATATGAAATAATATGAATATAATAATAAATATAAAAGAATTTCATAGAGTTAATAAAAAAAAGCATTGAATATATTAAATAAATCCACAAATTTGGTTTCAAAATGAATAAATCAGGTTTCAAAATAAACAAATCCGGCTTTAAAATAAATAAATCCGGCCAAAAACATTAAATTTGGTCTCAAAATGAATAAATCCGGTCTTAAAGTATACAAATTTGGCTTAAAATATACAAATTTGGCAAAAATATACAAATTTGGCCTTAAACTAAACAAATCTGGCCTCAAAATAAATAAATCTATCCAGAAACATCAAATTCATCTACAATAATTAATAAATCCGGCTTTAAAACAAATGTATCCGGCCTTCAAATGAATAAATCCAACAAAAAATAATAAACTCGTCTAAAAATTATTAAAACCGGCGCTAAAACAAGTAAATTCGGTCTTTTCAGTTTAAATATTGCACAATAATTGTATAAAAATTTAAAAGTTGCTCAGAAAAATACATTTTTTACATGAAGCCGCATTTATAGCTTAAACATTTCATGTTTAATGCTTGGCGTTTATATTGAATAAACGCGTTTCCATAGCTACAAAATTAGTAAAAATTAACAAAATGGATAAAACTATTTAAAACTCATAGAAATTTAAAAAATCATACAGCAAAACCGCTTTTGAAACCGCTTTGTGTTTTACACAAAAACTGTTCTACATTTAAAACAAAAAATAATAAAAATGTTAAAAACGCACTTACAGTTTGAGTATTGAACGTGTAATTTATCAAAACTGATATTAAACTCTACTCAAAAACACTGAAAATAAAAAAAAACGTTTTTTGAGCAAAGCTGCTTTAAAAACCCATTTACAGTTTAAATATTGCAAGCACTAAATGCTTATAATCTCTTGAAAATTGCGTTTTTTTGGACAAAAAACAAAAAAACGTTTAAAAATAAAATAAAAATAAATAAAATAAGTTTTCTTTAGGAACGCATTTACGGTTTAAATATTGCACATGCTTGAAATTTAATAACAAATAACAAAAACTGTATTATAAACGCTTAAAATTTGTTAAAAAGTGCTTTTTCTACACAAAATGAGCGTTTTTTAAAGATTATTTAGTGAAATGGCGTTTTTTTGAGCAAAACGCATTTATAGTTTAAATGTTGCACATTTAATGCTTTAAATTCAATGTTATTTTTACTCGAAAACGCGTATAAATAAATTTAAATGTAATAAGCTACTAAAAAAGATGCGTATTTAAGAAAACTGTTGAAAAACACCTAAGTTTTTAGTAAAATGTGTAAACATTTAAAAATTTGTTTAAAAAATACGATTTATAAACGAAAAAGATTTGGGAACGTATATGAATAAATAAAATGTAAAAAAACGCTGAGAAAAGGCATTTTCTTAACAAAAACGCGGTGGAAACGCATTTGAAAATTATTGCACATTTAGTGCAAAATAATTGCAAGAGTCAAAATTGATAAAAATAAATAAAAATTTAAAAAATATTCAAAGAAACGCGTTTATTATGTTTTAAAACCGCATTTGCAATTTATCTAATGGTCAAAATTTATAAAAAAAAATAAAATATAAATATATAAATTTAATATCGCTTATTTAACGCTTAAAATCTAAAATTGAAATTTGAAAATGCAATGAAATTTAACAATTATCACACACACACACACAAAAGCGTTGAAATTTAAGTTTAAAAAAATACGTTTTTTTGCGCAAAACCGTTTTAGAAACTCATTTACAGTTGAACTATTGCACATTAAATTTTTAAAGTTTATCAAAATCTAATAAAACCGAAAAATACCTAAAATCTTTTGATAAATGCATTTTTACAAAACAACGCTTAGAATTTAAAAATTGATTAAGTGCAAAACGTTTCTTTGCGCAAAATTGCCTTATGCATTTACAGTTTAAGTATTGACCATTAATACTTGAAATCATCATCATGCATTTTTTATGCAAAAATCTTTTGAGAAGAAATATTCAGAAAACTACGGTTTTTGCTCATTTATATTTTATATATTGCACATTTATTGCTTGAAGTTTAGCAAAAATTAATACTACTAGTAAAAAACGCTTTATTTTTTTGAAAACGCATTAAAATTTAAAAAATTGTTTTAAAAGTATTGTTTTCTAAATAAAAACGTCTTGTAATAGCATTTGAATCAACGAAAATGCTAAAAGTTGCTCAGAAAGATGAGATTTTCCGCTCAAAATTGCTTTGGTAATGCAAATACAGCTGATTTATTTCACATTTAATGTTTTAATAGAAAAATTAATAAAACTGTAGAAAACGGTTAATATTGTAGAAAATGCGATTTAATGAAATGCCACGAAACAATTTCAAAACTCATTTATAGCTCAAGTATAGTACATTTAATGCTCCAAATTCAGCAAAATTAATCAAAACGGTTAATCCCTACTAAAAATTCCTTTAAGTTTTGCGAAAAATTTGATTAAAAAACTCAACAATAACGAGATTAAATTGCTTAGAAAGATGCGTTTTGCTCAAAAACGGTTTTACATTTACGTGCAGAAGTTAAGCTGTAAAACGGTTAACATTCTTCACAAAATACCGCTGCACGTTTGCTTCACAAAAACGCGTTGGAAACGCATTTACAGCCAAATTATTATTGCATTTGCATTTAAAACTGCAAAGACATCTAAAATCTTTTGAAAAGTGCAATTTTTAAACAAAAAAGTCAAAGTTTAAAAAAATATTTATCATAAATTTTTTTTTTCTAAAGTTCAGCAAAAAATAATAAATTGATAAAATTGCTTGAAAATGCATTTTTAAGTTTTGCACCTGCACCCTTTATAAAGAAGAGGCTCTATATTTATATATTTCTACTTTATTTTATTCTATGCTCCACTGGTTTTTATATTTTCTACGGACGCTCATGACTTTTATGTAAAACGTGATTTCTAAGCGAAATTAATGCTTTATTCTAGTTTTTTGTTTAAAATACGTAAATTCTGAGCGATATTTTAGTGAAAATTGAGTTTTTTTAGTTAATTTTAATATATTTGATCTAAAAATTTATGCTTAAATTGAGTTTTATTGTGTAAATTCTGGCGATTTTTATGTTCAACATAAGTTTTTTTTTGTCTAAAATACGTGGTTTCTAAGCGAATTTTATATTTAAAATGAATTGTGTGTCAAATTTGATATTTTGTATGTAAAAAACGTTTTTTTTTTATTATGAGATATTGTACGTAGGAAACGTGATTTCTGAGCAAATTTTATGTTCATAATAATTTTTTTGTGCGATAAAAGTAATTAATTTCTGAGCGATTTTTTATTTTTTAAATAATTTTTTCATTAATTTTGATGTATGTTACGTAGAAAACGTGATTTCTAAGTGATCTTTATGCTTAAATTGAGTTTGATTTGTAATTGTAAAAAGTTTTTGTGTATGTAAAACGTAGTTTTTGACCTAATTATATGCCTAAATTGAGTTTTGTGTTCATTTTGATGTATTAATAAACGTTATTTTTTAGCGAGTTTTAAATAAAAAAAAATAAAAGAAACCGTTAAAAAATGCATATTTTGCACAAAACCTTTAAAAAATTTAGTTTTGTTGGAAAGATAAAATGTAATTATTAAATGTTTATGTAAAAAATTTAAAAAAATGTTTAAAAACGTTACGTTTCTTAATAAATAAAATATTTGGGAACGCATAAATTAATTTGTAAAATGACCACTGAGAAAGATGCGTTTTTTTTACAAAAACGCTTTGAAAACGCATTTGTAACTAAATTATTGCACATTTAATGGTTAAAATTTAGCAAACGTCAATAAAACTTAAAAAACTTTTAAAACTTTATAAAAATGCCTTAGAAACGCATTTACAGTTTCAATATCCAGATCAAAAAGTTGCACTTTTGATGATAGAAATTTATAAGAATCAATAAGAATGTTTAGGAGCACATATTTAGCTTAAAAATGGCAAAGAAAATAGATTTTTACAAAAACAAAACATTATTGAATTTTAAAGGTTAATTGTTGAAATAAACTTATGAAAGTATATATAGTATAAAGTATAAAGTTATGAATTTTCAAATGAATATTTTTTAACCAATAGATTTTACTTAATCTGTAAAAAGTACAAATAATCTAACACGGAACAAACCGTCAAGTAAATGACTGTCAAACTAATAAACTGCCAAACTATTAAAGTTACTGTCCAATCACTGTAATGTCAACAAGTATAAATAAGCTGATATACAACTAACTGTCAAATAAATATTTTCCAACATTTTTTAATTTATATTTTTAGTAATGAACTGTCAATCTATTAAAAAGTCAAATTACTGGCTAAAATATAAATAAATTGATACAGGTCAAAATATTAAATAAATAATGTTTAAAAAATACTCTTATCTAAAATGTGAAAGTTAATTTTGCACTTTTTAACCGTTTTTAGTCGGATTTTAGTTTTTTTTTTTAATATTTTTTAACAGAATTTTGCCATTTTTTACTTTTTTTTTAAATAGAATGATACTGTTTTTATCAGTTTATGGTGAATTTTGTTACTTTCTGACAATATTTTTATACTTTATAGCTGGATTTTTGACATTCTATGAACAGAATTTTGCATTTTTTGACAGATTATGATCGGGTTTTGAATCTTTATGACAATATTTTGATATTTCATAGCCGGATTTTGATATTTTTGGGATTTTATCAATTTTTTATGGCCATTTTTTCTAGGATGCTATGCCAGGTTTTGTTCAAGGTAACATAGTGTGCTTTAGCGGATAAAGCCGGGAGCTACCGTCTCTGTCAATTTTTGCGTCACAATTACATAAGAAAAGTGTGGTTAGATACCTCCGTAGACAGAAGATGCATCGGTTTACTTTGGACCAATGTTTTGGAATACTAAAAATGTATTCTTATTTTATTTATTCTGAAAATGGGTTTAATTTGTCTGCAACAGCGCGAAAACTGCGTACGTTGTTTGGAAGAAATGAAACGCCATTGATCGAAGGAATTCGAAAGTTTGTAAAAAAAGTGCGTGAAACTGGAACGCTGGTAAACAATGCGCGCATTTAGCATGTTCATCTAAAGCGTTCTGCCAAAATTGTCGCTTCTGTGGCTCGAAGTGTACGCGAGCACCCAGAAACATCAACTCGGCGCAGAAGTCAGCAATTCGATATTCGGCGAACCAGTTTGCGGCGGATTTTTCAAAAAGACCTCGATATATTTGCGTACAAAATGCAATTTGTTCAAGAAATTAAAAAAGCCGACCTTGCTGCTTGTTTTTGCTTTGCTTAGTGGCTTTTTAACAAATAATTTTAACCGGAAAATTATCTTTTTGGACGAGGCCCATTTCTATCTTGGAGGTTATGTAATTAAACAAAACTGCCGTATTTGGGAAGTAGAAAATCTACATGCCATAGTTGAGAAACCAATGAATCCATTGCAAGTTACCGTTTGGTGCGATTTTGGAGTGGTGGCGTTATTGGGCATTTTTCTTCGAAAACGATGATAGAGCCAACGTTACTGTTGCCAGAGATCGTTACAGAGATGTGAACTGGCTACCTCGCAGCTGCGATTTGATACCGCTGTTTTTTTTTTGTGGGGCGCATTGAAAAAAAACGTGTATGCTGACAATCTATATACAATTAAAGCAGAACATTTGCAAAGTTATTGCCGAAATACCGCTGGAAACAGTGGCGCAAATACTCGATAATTGGTCATCAAAAATGGCCTACTGCCAAACCTGCCTGCATCTCTAAATGAAATCATATTTTATACTTAATCGAAATATACACTCTCTGAAATCAAATAAAAATAAGCCGTTTGTTCTGTATCCTATATGATTAAAATTTCAACTTAAAGATGACCCACCCTTTAGTTATTGATCTGTGTTTTGTCTTTTGCTTGGACTTGGAGTGATCATGTTACTGGTTAGGCTTCAGTAGATTATAAAAGTGCGGCCATGTATGCTCTGAGGAACGATTTGTGTTGTTCAAGGTCAAAGGTGCTAGCCGGATGAGGGTTTTTGGTCTGTTTTAGAGGTGTTTTTACATAATAATGGTTCTTTGTGTTGTAATGCGTGGTGGTAGGAGCCTCAGAGGATGCCTACTAATTGATAGTTGAGGGCACCAGGTTGTTGCGGTTCAGTTAAGCAAAAGAGTTCCTAGTCTACAGAT
Organism: Tachinus rufipes; assembly: GCA_963932245.1. NCBI lineage: Eukaryota > Metazoa > Arthropoda > Insecta > Coleoptera > Staphylinidae > Tachinus > Tachinus rufipes. Next base: position 108,068,350 of record OZ010743.1, read on the forward strand.
ATAGAGAGTTTCTATTCATGTTGACTCAAACGCTTGAGCTATTAGATTTGACTGTATAGTTGGGGATAAGTTTTAGATCTTTATAGAAGTCTGCGAAGTGTGACTCCACTTATTAATAAAATTTCAGATTTGGTTTTTTTTATATTTTATATCTTCCCCTACAAAGTGTGTCTGAGTGGCGAATCTAGTTTTGTGGCACCGTCTGGCGGCCGCACATTGTCTTTAGGAGGTGGTGCAGGTCGGACGTCGTTTGCGTACCTCCTATCCCAAAACAACTTTTTCCAGTTGCGATGATAAAGAGTATTGGCGAGCGTCGGGTTGCCATGGATTGGTCTTGTTTCCGGATTGGTTGGTGGTGTTTGGCTTTGTTTTTCGATTATTTGGAAGGTTTGGAGCGGTTGTGGTTTTGGGCAAAGTTGCGATCTATTTTTTGCGTTCTAGCGCTACTTCCGTTTTAGTGGTAATCTCCATCATTTCTTTAAACGACTTGAAATATTTTTGTAAATTGACTGCTGGATCTGGGATTCTAAAAGCTTGGTTAACGTATTGACTATTATTGCTTGTTGTAGTCTGGTGTAGATGCGGCAATACAATGCAACTTGTTGGCTTAAAAACGCTATAAAGGGCTTAATAGTAGTTTGTCATCAAACTTCCGGCTATATAGGTAATGGCGTTAGAGTCGAGGTATAGTTTAAAATTTGATTTTAAACTTTTTATAGTGAGATTGGGGTTTGCATTAGAAGTGTTTTTTAAAGTTTTTTGCTATGTATTTAAAATTTTAAAGGTAGGTTTTGTAGTAGGTAGGTTTTGTATTACAAGGCTGGATTTTGCTATTTTAAAATTTTATGAATTAATTTTGTTTAGTTTTTAATAGTTTATAGCCGGATTTTGTTGCTTGCTAACAATACTTTGATGGCTTAAGACTAATTTTGACATTTTATATTATAAAAAATGAATTTTTTAACAGTTTATAACCGGATTTCACTACATTCTAACTATATTTTTATGTTTCAAGGCCGGATTTTGTTATTTTTGAAATTAGAGAGTAGAATTTTACATTTTTCAACAGTTTATGGCTGGATTTTGGTGTTTTAACAATAGAATGAAAATATCATTCTATTGTTAAAACAGACAAACAGATTTTGTTGTTTTTAACATTTTATAAATAGAATTTTACACTTTTCAACTGTTTTTGGCCGGATTTTAGCTATTTCTGAAAATATTTTAAGTTTTTATAACCGCATTTTGATATTTTTAATTTTTTTTAATAGAAAATTGTGTACGTTGAAATAGGTGGTGGTAATTCTAATTGATATTAATAATGCGTCTAACGAATTGGTCAATTGGAACAATCTTTTTATATGTGATTACAGACTCTTGCCAGACGCATCACTATTTCCACTTGACACTATAATCAACTGGACACGACAATTTAGAGGCCGGATTTAGCAGTAGATTAGACACGTTGGTGGCTACATTTTTGTTTTTGAAGACTTTATTTACATTTTAAAGAGCGGATTTATAGTTTGTATGCCGGATTAACCAAATTTACAGACTTATAATTTAAAAGGCGGATCAATTTGACAGTAAAATTAAACAGTTTGAAGACCGTATTAACAATTCTAGTAGAGTTTGCTACTTAAGACCGAATTAAACTTTTAAATGGCGGATTTACGCTTTTAAAATCCGATTTTACAGATTTAAAGGCTGGATTTATAAAATAATAAAACAATTTGCTTTGTTTTTATCTCAATTTTATAATTTAGAGGCCGAATTAACAATTTAGCACTAGACTTAGCACATCGGTAGCCGGATTTTAGTTGACAGTCGCAATTACTTTTTTAGAAGCCGGATTTACAATTAGGAAGCCGGATTAACAATTTCGCAGTTTGGTAGTAAAGTTTAATACGTTGGTTGTTAATTTTTCAGTTTAGAAGACCTGAATTTTTAATTTTAAAACTAATAATTTTAACGTTTTGAATGCCGGATCTACACTTCTAAAAACCGCAAGATGAACCAATTTGGTAGTAGAATTTAACACATTAAAGACTGGATTTTCAGTTTGAAAGGTACAGATGCTTTTTATTTTTGTCATAAATTAACGTTTTTTTACTTTTTTTCTTAATGCCAAATATTGTTTGTTAAATTGTCAGTTTGTCAGTTTTTAATGCCAAGTCTACACTTTTAATTTTACAATTTTAAAGATTAAATTTATAACTTTAAAGCCGGATATAACCTTAAGAACGTCTACATTTTCAATCTGTCGCTTCACAATAAGTTGACCCTCAGTCAAATATATTCGAAGGCTTAAGAATTTGCAATTAAAAATATACGAAATAAATTACACTGTAGACAACGATCGGACGAGTTTTCTGGGCATAGCGCAGCAGCTTACCTGAATCCGACCCTGGGTGTCGGTCAATAGAGCAATTGAACCCAACCCACATGAAAAGAAATGTACAGAACAATAAAAAGTATTAAATAATTTATTTGATATTTTGTCCATTATTATTTTTTTTTTTTTGAATAATAATTGAACATTCTATTTACGCATGCAAATTTAATGAGTCTAAAGCAATTGTTTGGATCAAGTTTCTCTTTAATTATTCCAATGAAATAAGAAAATGTTGAAATTGTATAGAATTCCCGTTTACAGTAAATTTATAATTAAATTCCACATTTGTTTATAGTTCAAGCGTTTTTTATTAAATTCCTTGCCAGAATCAAGGTTTCTTTCTAAACATCTTTGATTGTTAATAATGAATGAATTTAATTTCCTAAATTTATAATAAAATTAAATTGAATTAAATTAAAACAACGGTTTTTATTGAATTTGATTAAAACCCCTTATACATTCAAGGTTGTCTGCGTTTTTTATTGTTTGCAAAACAATATTTATTTATTACTGCAATGTACCATCTAATTATTTATATGTTATAATAATATTAACTGCAAAAATGATGAAATTGCGTTTCTCCAAAATGTGGTATTGTATTTGTAACGGCTATGGAAAAAATCATCTTTTATGACGTCACAGCATGATGCATTCCGTATCGAGTAGTCCCTGGTTCCTGTTACTACGCCGACCGTTTTCTAAACAAAATTTTTATAGTAATCAAACAAATTTTGTTTCACCTCCAAAAAGTGTTGGCATCAATAAAATATTAATAACATAAATTCTAGCTTTGATTTGAATTAAAATAAAATTTATTAAGGTAAATATGAATTATTAAAATTGGTACTATTTACCGATAGGAAGGTGTATGAACGCATGTACCAGAGGAGCGGCTGGTATAAATATCGGTGACCTCTCCCCACTTCATCATTCTGTGCTTGTTGGTTGAGTGTTAAGTTCACATCGTGCTGTGAGAAGTTCCGACGCCATTTCTCTACCAGTCCAACTACATCGAGGCGAGGATTCATCCAGATCCATATCAACAATCTTATGTAATTAAGCAGGTGTGTTTGTAGTCCTAAAACCTAAATTAAAAATCAATATGGGCGTTGTGCTTAATGAAAAGGCCTCATTCAATACAGAACATACTATTAAAACTGCCGAATTAACAAATTGGATAAGCAAAGTAAAAGTCAAGAAAACAATTTACAAACGGCAAAGGCGAAGTAATCTGTACGTTGAGGCCGTATTGAGAAACGCCCTAGTAAAAGCAGAATGTGAATTGCGCTGTAAACAGCAACTGCGTAAGCAAAGATGGCAGCAAATCAAATCCACATGGACCTCATCCAATCAACCTAATAAATCTACGACGATATGGGATACACGGACTTGCGAAGAATTAAATAGTTTAGATAATTTTATGTCGCAACTTAAAGACGTTAAATGTGCTGTAGAACGATAAATTCAATTATTGTAAATTAAATTAATCCTGCTGCATAGGGGCGGAGTAAATTTTAAAATGGCGTCCGAAACAAAATGGCCGTGTTGTAAATAGTTGACTATTCCGCCGCTTGTAGTTAGGATATGACTGATTAAAATTAAGCCATAGTACAAATTAATGTAAATTGTTTTGATTCCTAATGGATGATATTGTGTAATGGATTTTAGATACGATGTACTGTGATATTATGTTAGACTTTTTTATTCCAGTCCCTCCATGGGCAAGCCATAAACTTCACCAGCCAAGGAACGGTGGGACCTTTATTACTTGGTTTGTAATATGTATCAATAGTTTCTATTTTCTCTTTTTCCTAGATTTGTATATAATTAAATATTTATTAAAAATTAATAAATTCTATTAAAATTTAAACCAGTTTTGTAAATTTGTGAACCTGTTTTATATTATTGTATTCCTTTATTAATTACTTTGACTTTACATGTGAGCATCCTGCAACATCCTGAGGTTAAGAGGCGCACGGCTGGAAACAAAATCGGTTCCTCCACATGAATATAAGATTCAAGTGGACGATGAAATGCTAGAGCAGTAGCTATATATAAAATGGTACCTCACGCTGGCAACGGTGTACATCCGGTAACAAAGTATCATTATAATTTTAATTCTAATAGCATTAGTTAAACAGTAAGTCAAAATTGTTTAACTGGTGTGATACTAATTTATAATAGAAACCTTAATAAATTTGTATCTATATGATGCAATTTTCTTAGGGTTAAAAACGACAATATATTAGGTGTGTGAAATTTTCTTTAGGATGGCGCGCGTGTCATGGATCGGATCCATAGACTATAAATGCTGTGAAGTTTAACCACCTACAATGCTGAGTAGATAATTGGAGGCGATTAGTAAAATGAAATTCCGAAGATGGAAAGAAAGTTAAGGTTTATTATATAACGCCCCCGGTAAAGGCAAGTCAGTAGTTTAAATGGCATGCAATTTTGGCCGACATTTTTGCTCCGTGTAGTAACCTTATTTTACAGGAAGCTATTATTTATTTATAATCCCATTGGATAGTAAGCCGCCTTAATTACACCAACAATCCAGCCTGCAATAATCGGAGGTATACCATTAAATATATATTTAATTTGGATTTATGGGTAGTACTATATAAACCTGCCATTATGGTGGAATCGTGTGCTAACTTTTATTCACAGATGGAATTATCCGGTATATAATAAGCGCACACTATTAAGAAACTTTAAAAGCACCCACATTAAATCAGGAAAAATTCAACCTAAATTTATATATTTAATCTGGAAGGAATCGATCCATTATACACACTTAGCAAGGACGGAACAAATCGTGTTTTACCTTAAGGTACGGTGTTGCTAATGTAATGTTTTTAGAACATCTATGTTTCCCCCTATAATAAGGATAAACGTGCCAGCCTCTTATACCACCAATCAACCTCAATATACACTATTACTACTTCATCTGAAGAATTGTCGGCTGATATGCCAAACATTTTGAAGAATGAATCCTTTCAATAAAAATATGGGACTTGTATGCTGAACCACCACTTGTGGATTTCAGAGTCTTTTGTTGAAGCTTTTGCAGATCGATTTCTACAACATCTCTACGAAGTTTCTACAACTACATACAAGGTAATGTTAGATTTAAGTCTGAGCGCTCACCTAAGTTTTAGGGTTAAGACTACAAGGGAATATGAATATAATTGCAACAAATTTAAGCAAAACATAGAATGATAAGTAATATTTTATTTAGTAGTTTGTTAGCCACTGCAGTGGCATCGGAAATATTTTTTAAGTTACAGAAAACTAATCAATGAGCAGAAGAAATTTTGTTGCTGTCGGTAAAACTAGGTCAAGAATTTTACGGGAATGCAATTAGAGGGTGAGATAATTGATTTTTTTGCGAAATGTTTTTGTTTTCGGTTACAGGCGCAATATAACAAATTGGCTGAAGACTAGTAATTGGGTCGAATTAACTAAGCTGTGGTTGCTATAAAAGCTAAGTACAAATGAAATTGTTTGGAGAATAATTATTCGGTTACAGGTTTTTCTTATCCAGATAAAATTAATTTGATAATACAATTTCCTCTATCAAAGAAAGCTAAGTACAAATGACATTATTTTGCGAAATAATTTTTTGGTTATAGGCTCAAGTCAAGATAAGTCCCTCTAAAATTGGGTAAAAAAATATGAATTAGCGCAGTTAACAAAAGTTAAGTACAAATGAAATTTTGTTAGGAAATGTTTGTTTTCGGTTACAGCCTGTTATAGCATTGATAAAAATTAGGTCAATTAAAAATAATTGTAATTCCCCATTAATAAGGAACAGAAAGTATTTGATAAAGGATACGCTAGAGTTAAGTATAAATAAATAGTTTGGAATTTTAATTTTCGGTTACAGGCAGCAATGACTATTAGTAACATTATTTGAAGATACAAATATTTACTCCATTGATTGAAATGAGCGTTTCTAATAATGGCCACTATCGGAGCTAAGTATAAATGATTTTTTTGGGAAATGTTTGTTTTCGGTTACAGCATATATCCTGTTGCAAGTCTGCGGCTATTGATGAAATTATGTTTTAATGAGTATTATTTCTGCACCTCCGATGATAAAATTAGGCAACTAAGCAACTATTATTGAAGAGCTAAGTATACATGAAATTTGCATTAGGAAATATTTGTTTTCGGTTACAGGCATCAATACATTTTTATTTAAGAGGTCTGTTAATGTGATGAATTACTTGTCCCTCCTAAAAATTGGGTCCGGTTAAAAATTCTTCACAGCTTTTGTGGCCATAATCGGAGCTAAGTATAAATAAAATTATTTTGGGATATTATTGATTCTACTTTGCAGGCTACAAATGTGTTGAATTACTTGTCCCTCCTAAAAATTGGGTCCGGTTAAAAATTCTTCACAGATAAGCTATTAAGGCCACAACTGGAGCTAAGTATAAATAAAATTATTTCGGGATGTTATTGATTTTACTTGCAGGCTAATGTGTTGAATTACTTGTCCCTCCTAAAAATTGGGTCTGGTTAACAATTCTTCACAGATAAAGCTATTAGGCCACTATCGGAGCTAAGTATAAATGATATTTTTTTGGAAATTATTGATTTTACTTGCAGGCTACAAAGAATTAAAAGATATTTTGTTGAATTGCTTGTCCCTTCTAAAAATTGGGTCCGGTTTAAAATTCTTTACGAATAAAGCTGTTTCAGCTAAGTATAAATGAAATTATTGATTTTAGAGACCAGGTAAAAATTGTGTTGAATAACTTGTCCCTCTTTAAACATGGGTCAGGTTAAATATTCTTCACATGGCTACAATCTGAGCTAAGTATAATTGAAATTCTCCTGCAATTTTATTTTTGGTTGCAGGCAACAATTTTATTACATTGGAATTAGAAATATTTGCTTCCAATTAAGCTGTTCAGGCCTATTGTTAGAGCTAAGTATATATTTTAGACCGGGTTTTTTAATTTTTGATTACAGCCTAAACCAGATTTTGGTAAAATTAGAAATACTTCAAAATTAATTTATAATGGCCAAATTTTCTTCTAATACTGGCCACTACGAGAGCTAAGTATATTTAATTAGTTTTCGAAACACTGTTTTTTTTTTGCTTGCAGCATCAATCGTTAATCCCATTTATAGACTTAGTAGAATTGTTAGAAACAGCTGACTATTACCAACCAAAACTGTTCGGTTACCTAATATATAACTTATGGGGATAAGTATAGATAACATATTTTTGCGAAATGTTTTTTTTTTTTCGGTTATAGGCAAACACTTGCTGTGTAAATATATAAACAATCCAACCCACAAAATTAGAAAACTGAAGTCTTGGCCATACTTTTGCGGCATTGACCCTAGGGGATTATATAATCTGAAATAGGTAAAAATTATATGTTGCGCACAAACTCCGTTTTCAGTTACAGATATGCAAATATTGGCCATCGTTTCCAAAATTTGACTACAATTAGAAGACCCCCTTTTCACAAAAATGATTATCTGCTTTGAGGGCTTCATGAACACTGAATATACAAACAGCAATTGTTAAGTATACATATCATTTTGCGCAAAAAATAGTTTTCGGTTACAGAAAAGTTAGTCTACATACAGCCTTAGGCCATCTACCTAGAAGATACTCTTACGTGTATGAAGGTTGACTACATGCCCATGACTAGCCTGCTTGTGATGAAAAATTGAATAATCCTTGACAAAGTTTTGAGATGAGTATAAATTTTGTGCAAAAATCATTTTCGGTTACAGAGAGTAAATTTGGATTTGCTGCCAAAATTAGATCATCCATAGGTTTTGACCTAGAAGACGACTACGTTGACATAAACAAATTGGATTGGAAATGGGTATAAATTATATTTTGATCGCTAAGAATTGCAGCCAAAACGTACAAATTCCATTGTTAAATTTAGTTTCATCTGCACTGGATAATGTCCCAACAGAAGATTGCAATTTTGTCCTAAAATGTTTCCACCATGATAAACATTAGGCTTCGAAGACAACTATTTTCATATATCAACACTGAATAATCTCAAATTTGGAGATAAGTATAAATCATCTTTTTGCGAAAAATCAATTTTAGTTACAGAAAATCTTGAAATGTGAAAAGTTGACAAAAAGTTATTACGTTGAATTAGTTGTGCCCAAATAATCTCCAAATGCTGAATATCTAGAGAATTCTGAGATAATAAATTGTGTGCAAAAACCGTTTTTGGTTGCACTTTCGTTCAACATTCATGCCCATTCAGAAAACTTTGAGATAAGTATTTACTTTTTGTTGCGCAAGAATTGTTTTAAGTTACAGATTGTAAAACTTTAATGCCATATCTGGCATCGGTGTAGACCTAGGAGATAACATCATGCACCAGTCTTCAATCCACGTTTGGAATAAGGTATAAAATCCGCACCAGTTTGGAATAAGGTATAAAATCCATTTGCGCACAATATGGTTGACAGTTACAGATTTGGAAAATTGATATTGAGTAGCAACATTTTGACCAAAAGTATGAATTATAAGGAATTCCCTATCCAAGGTCCAATCTTAAGGGCTGAATATTTCTCGCAACAGAAAATTCTGAGATGAGTATAAAACCATCCTGTGCAAAAATTATTTTGGTTACAGATTATAAAATTTGATTTTGTTCTTTAAATGTATTTGCCCATTGATCGAAATTAGGCCTCGATAGACATCATAAATCAACACTGAATAATCTCAAATTTGGAGATAAGTATAAATCAAGTGTTTGCGCAAAAATCGATTTCAGTTTCAGAAATTTTTTTGTTGAAAAAATTGTCTGCAGCTAGAAGAATATGGCAAACTAATCTACAAATGCTGAAGTTGAATATCCTTTAAAAGCCGAGTCTTTTGATGGAAAATTCTAAGATGAGCAGCAATAATTTTCGGTTGCAGTAAAATTCATCTCTAAATCAGAAAATTTAGGCTGAAAGAAATTATCTCTTTGGAGATAAGTATGAACTATTTTCGTGCGCAAAATCAATCTTGGTTACAGAAAATCTTTGAAATTATCTGGAAAAGTTTGGGATCAAGCTGCCATCAAAATAATTTCCAAATGCTGAATGATCTTCAACAGAAACTTAAGAAATCTTCCCTATCTTTGATGACTGAATGTTCTTGCATCAATCAGTTTTGACCTTATTGAACACTTCCAACACATGGACCAAGCTTGCAATTTTTTTCGAGATAAGTATAAATTCACAAATTGCGCAAATTTTGTTGTCGGTTACAGATTGCTTAAGTTATTGTCATAATCCAAGCATCGATCGAGTATAAATCATGCCAACAAACCAAACAAAGTTTGGAAATAGGTATAAATTATGTGCTGCGCACAAAATCATTTTAGTTACAGATATAAGCCAAAAGATCATTAAGAATAAGTTCATCTGCACTGATTCATTTCCCAGTAGAAGATTTTGAGATGAGTATAAATCATGTATTGCGCAAAAATATTTTGAGTTACAGATAGTATATTTCTCCCGAAAGATGAACAAAGTTTACATAAACACTGAATAATCTCAATTTTGGAGATAAGTATAACTTTATTGCGCAAAAATCAGTTTTTAGGTACAGGTTAAGCAAAATACAGTCTTCAACTAGTCAAATATTCTCTTAATGACTAAATGAGATAAGTATACATATTTTGCGCAAATTTAAGTTTTCGGTTACAGATCAAACTAGCAAATACTGCGAGCAAATTACATTTTGCGCAACATTTTCGGTTACAGATAATAAAATTAGGCTGACTTCCCAAAATTAGGGTATGATCCAGTTAGAAGATTAAAATAATAAACCGCAAGTATATCAATCGTATATAGAAGTCCACTATTAAGTGGCAGCAATCTTTGTTAATTAGTTGCAGGTGACTAAGAATTGAAAAATTAATAGAATTCCCAGGATTTAGTTAAAATTTTTGCAAGTATTTATACTTTAGCATGTATGTAATATTATCTTTCACCACCTTATGTGGTCCCGCAAACGAAATTTTATTATTTTTAGATCTACAATTACATTATTTACTCTTACCACTTTGGAAAGTGAACACTAAGAATCAAATGCTCAAAACCATTTTTTTGGCCACTATGTGGCGATTCGATTTTTTTTAATAATTTGCAGAATCCCATACTACACAGCACCAAATATCTTTGGAAGATAAAACAATAACATGAAATAAATTCAATAAACTTGAATCATCAATCTCAGGAACTGGCAAGTCAATTGTTGCATAATTCAACCACCTTATGTGGTTGCGCAATTTTTCTCTTTGCTTACAGAATCCACTCTTTCTCCATTAGTTTTATATGTAGTCTCAAGAGAATGCCCTTTAATAATTGCACGAATATATACTTGAAGAAATATTTAAGAAGAATTTATAATAGAAGAAATACTAGAAGATCGAAGAAATTTAATCAGCAATTTTAAGAAAATATTTTGGGAAGCAAATTTTGCAATTGGGAAATACTTCAATTTAATGATACAAAGAAGATGATACAGCTAGTCCTACTAATCAAATTTTCAGATAACTGGAATACAGGTAACAATGAAATCAATTTATTTTGCAATTGTAATTGTATTTAAATTGTACGATGTAACTGCTGTATCATTATGATTGTATTGAGAATATTGAATATTTTGTAAAATTGGCTACTTATATATTGATTGTTCGCAACATGCCAGTTTATTATCGAAAATTTTGAAAGATGTAAATTGAAGTATCTTAAGGTATTTTTGGAAAATGTTAGAGAATTTTTGTTGTTATCTTCTGTGATTTCAATTGTGGTGGCGTCGTTATATTGTTTGTGTGTTTTATTGTGGTGTAGTGCCACTTATTAAAATTTGTAGACATTTCTTGTGGAGCCGGCGATTCTTCGCATCATGGAAATTGCGGTGTATAGGTTCTACCAGTCTGCTGATTTCGCTTTGCTGTTTGCTGAGGAGTTGCTGATTTTGGTTTGCTGTATGCTGAGAAAAGGAGTTTCCGATTTTGGGCTTTGCTGTTCGAGGTTGATTTTGTTGCCATGGATGGATTACAATTTGTTAATTCTGCTTGATGAAATTCTGCTATGGAAATGGAAATGTACATAGTTATAGTTGGATTGGTTGCTGCTGAACGAGATGAAGAGGATGCTGTTGCTGCTGAACGATACGAAGAGGATCGTCCAGAAAAAGATTAGTACATGCAGACGATGCTTCTGTACGAGATCAAGACTGCGCCGGTGAACGGGACGAAGAGGCTGCCGCTGATGAACGAGAATCTACGCCGACTCAAGTGAAGAGGACCGAGTACGAGATAAGAAGGACCCTGAACGAGGCGAAGAGGATTGTGAACGAGATGAAGAGGACCCTGAACGAGAGGAAGAGGATCGTGGACGAGATGAAGAGGACCGCGAACGAGATGAAGAGGACCGCGAACGAGATGAAGAGGACCGCGAACGAGATGAAGAGGACCGCGAACGAGATGAAGAGGACCGTGAACGAGTTGAAGAGGATCCTGAACGAGTTGAAGAGGATCCTGAACGAGACTACGAGGATATCACCCAACCGGACGGAGAGGTTGTATGAGATGAGAGTTTATTTGTATAAAGGTTACAACATAAGAAACGAATGAAGAACATTGACTACAAAATCTTGGAATATGGCGTTACGAATAACCATGGATACCGATGAATAACGAGAATCAACGACGATAATAATAAGTATGAAAAACCCGTTCCGATAACGATCGATTCTAAATAAACGAAGATACAACAAAAGTAAATCGTCTTTGATGAGAATTCTGATGCATTGCTTTCCTTTGAAAGAAGTAATGATTTTGATTGAAAGAATTAATATTCCGAGAACGAATAGGGAGACCGATGGACCATGAACGATTGTGGAAACTGGAAGTAGTAGTTCATCAACGGTACGATAGAATGAACGACAATGTACGACGGGAAGAATGACGAGTACAACGGGAAAGACCTCTGCAATAAATTTAGGAAAGTATATCTAGTAGGAGTCGAAGAATGAAGAACAACATAGGAAGAAGGACACTAATGGAAAAACAATTATTTATATTAGGGTACTGATGCTCCGATGAATGAAGAACATGTTGTAAACAGAGGTCTATCGACAAATATGGGAGTAATTGCGAAAGTACCGATTGACAGCTATGAAATTTATTGATTGACAAAGTCCAACGAATGAATAGGACACCGAAGGAGAACAACAGAAGATTTGTTAACAAATGGAAGAAGAGATAATACAAAGATGTCAACTAAAAGTATGATACTGATTATCGATGGACGAAGAGTGCTGATTAACGAAGACCAATGGATCAGGAAGACACCGATGGAGAAATAAGATACCGACGGACGAAGAGGCGACGACGGATGAAGAGGCGACGATGGACGAAGAGGACAGCGATGGATGAAGAGGATAGCGATGGAAGAAGAGGACATAGATTGAGAACGTGAATTTTGATCAAATTGAAGAAGAGGATAATATGTATAATAAGGTATGAATATGGATTAAAGGACACTGATTGACGGAGAGGACCGATGGATGAAGAGAACACCGATGGACGAAGAGTACACCGATGGACGAAGAAGACGCCGATGGACGAAGAAGACGCCGATGGACGAAGAAGACGCCGATGGACGAAGAAGACGCCGATGGACGAAGAAGACAACGATGCACGAAGAGGACACCGATTGACGAAGAGGACTCCTAGGAATGAAGAGGACACCTATGGATGCGAAAGGGACACTATTCAATGAAGAATTAACTAAGGTATGAATACTGATTATGAATGATAGTTAAAGGGGACACTTATGGACGAAGAAGACACCGATGATGAAGAGGACACCGATATATGAAAAGGATAAATGAAGAAAACACCCGTGAAAAAAAAATAAGGTATGATTACTGATCATGGACGAAAGGATACTGATGGATGAAGAGGACATCAATGGGTGAAGAGGATACCGATGGATGAAGAGGACACCGATGGATGAAGAGGACACCGATGAATGAAAAGGACACCGATGGATGAAGAGGACACCGATGGATGAAGAGGACACCGATGGATGAAGAGGACACCGATGGATGAAGAGGACACCGATGGATGAAGAGGACACCGATGGATGAAGAGGACACCGAACACCAATGAATGAAGAAAACGTCGGTGAAGAACAAAAATGAAAAGAAGAAATTATGATGTCCACTAACTAAGGTATGATACTGATTAACAGCTAATTTATAAAAATTTTCTCGATACGGAAAACAAGGATTTTAACAATAAAAAAGACAACAATTTACAAAAGAAAATTACTAATGAAACTACTAGTGAAGGTGTGATACTGGCTAGAATGAAAAATATGAAGATATTATTGACGACGAGACCAATGAAAAATTATCGGAGATATGATACGACAGATAGATAAAGAATTTTTACACAGATTCCGAAGAAGTGACTCCGACGAAATTTAAACATTTAAAAAAAGTACCAGATAAATCACACAAATGAACGAGAAATACAAAGGAATGATACCAAAGAAGACGCTAATACATAAATAAGACACCAATGGATGCAAAAGACCACCGATGAATGAAGAGGACAACACCGATGGATGAAGAGGACACCACTACACTACCAATGGATGAAGAGGACACCACCACACTACCAATGGATGAAGAGGACTCCGATGGAAGATGATTCTTTAATACATTGATAAATTGAGAATATTTTAATGCCAAACGAAATCTATGGAGAATAATTCTAATAGACAATTTGAAGATTCGAATGGATTACAACTTGAAATTAGACTGAGAAGAGTCGGACTGAAGAATTAGATATTTGCAGGATAAGTAGAACAAAAATACGATAGTAATAATAAATATTGCAACCAGTTAGGAAAATAATGAAGAAAGAAGAATTTACTAAATTTTTTTTATTAAGACTGAATTAGGAGGTATGGTACAAAAAAGAAACTGCAATAAAAGTTTAATGAACATATTGCTAGACATTGAATTCAGGATGATGTTTGGCATATTTAGGATTAGTCTATTCCATGCAGGATAAAGCTACAAGAGGTAACAAGATGCTAGTAGATAGAGTACCGAGTGCTTTTAATCAATTGAACGACTGTTCATCAAATGAATCATTGATCGACATCTGTAAAGAATGCCAATAAATTTAACAGATTCTGAAGAAAGGAGAATAAAGAGAAGTCCTGATTGGTTACTAATACAAACATTAAAAGCATGGATGAAATAAGAAGCTAATGGATGAAGAGGAAGCCGAGGAATGGATGAAGAGGACACAGATGGATGGATGAAGACATCGATGGATGGATGAAGACACCGATGGATGGATGAAGACACCGTTGGATGGATGAAGACACCGATGGATGGATGAAGACACCGTTGGAGGATGAAGACACCGTTGGAGGATGAAGACACCGATGGATGGATAGAGAGACACCGATGGATGGATGAAGAGGACACAGTGATCAAAGGGTGAAGAAGTATAAATGTAAACTTGCTTTTACTAGCACTAAAGTTGCATGAAATTAATGTAAACTAGCTTTTACTAGCACTAATAGTTGCATAAAGAAAAAGGACTTTGAGTCTGCCAGTTAAAAGAAGATGACTTGTCTTTCGGACTTTTCTGATTGATACAGAGAACCCACTAATGATAAAGAGAACCCAACTAACCCTGCCATATGACACCTGCCATATGGATGAATACGACACTTACTTTAAATATAGACAACGAGGACCCCAACCCTACTCGATGGATGAAGAGGACCCCCGCCCCTACCCGATGGATGAAGAGGACCCCCGCCTCTACGCGATGGATGAAGAGGACCCCCGCCCCTACCCGATGGAAGAAGAGGTCTCCCGCCCCAACCCGATTTATGAAGAGGACCCCCGCCCCTATCCGATGGATGAAGAAGACCCCCGCCCCCTACCCGATGGACGAAGAGGACTCCCGTCCACTATTCGATGGATGAAGACCTGATGGTTAACTGCGCAATTTCTGAAGAATTCTTCAAAATTTTGTTGTTTCCTATAGGTAAAGAATCTTCAGCTCTTATATGGTTGAAAGAACCACTTCCCACTTTGCTGGCCATGATGATGTAGCGATTGTCAACCACTGAAAACTGAAAATAAAAATTTTGATGGAGGAAGTTTCAAGACAACTATTTTAGGACATGGTATAGTAGACATTTTTGGCAACTTATTGAATATGGAGAAGCAATGAATGAATTTATTAAAACAATACTCGCGGCATTTTTTGCCTATGCAAAACTGAATATATAATTGAGAAATGATCACCATTGCAAAACGTGGATTGAGTAGCGGTTTGTGATGGTGATTGTTTAATATTTGATTGATTCGATAGAAAATATAAATCTGGAGAAAACCGAGAGACCGATGTACCCATACAGTATGATAACAAGGACAAATTTCTCTGGGAAGTTTGTACTATAAAAATATTAACTTCAAGTTTTGGAATAGTAAATATTAAGCAATGATTTTTGCAGAATTATTTGCCAGAATATGGAATGTAAAATCAAGAATGGCCAATTCTACGCGTCGGAAACTACAACCCATTTAAATTTAGAGCAGATTTGCAAGATGGCCCACTATATGGATTATGGGCATTAGCAGTTATGATTATGGGCAAGTTATTTTTGATAGATAAATAGTATTTTATGTCTGTTCATATCGGTGAATAGACACGCGTCGTCGGGATCGGATTGAGGATTTTGCTTTTACATAAAATCGCTCGTCAATTTTGTAGAAGGACGAATTGGAAGATTTAATTTATTAATATGGATTATTATTCTGGATAATATTTAGGATCGACTTCGGATAGAACTTCATGGTCGCGAGATTGAGTTTTATTTTATTTTATGTGGGTACATATCGGTGCGCGTCGTCGTTATTGGTTTTAGGATGCGGCTCGTCTACGTACGTATCGGTGAATAAAGACTGCGCGTCGTCGGGAGCGGTTTCATGGAAGAACGAGTTGGAAGATTTATTTTATAGATATGGATTTGGAATGGATAATATTAATGGATCGGCTTCGGATGGACTTCGTGGATTGGCTTCGAATGGACCTTCGTGGAT
This sequence comes from Tachinus rufipes, assembly GCA_963932245.1. Taxonomy (NCBI): domain Eukaryota; kingdom Metazoa; phylum Arthropoda; class Insecta; order Coleoptera; family Staphylinidae; genus Tachinus; species Tachinus rufipes. The sequence goes on from OZ010743.1 coordinate 108,084,891, forward strand.
CGGCTTCGGATGGACCTTCGTGGATCGGCTTCGGATGGACCTTCGTGGATCGGCTTCGGATGGACCTTCGTGGATCGGCTTCGGATGGACCTTCGTGGATTGGCTTCGGATGGACTTCGTGGATTCACTTCGGATGATGGACTTTATGTATCAACTTCGGATGATGGACTTCGTGGATCGACTTCCGGACGACGGACTTCGTGGATCGGCTTCGGATGGACTTCGTGGACCGACATCGGGTGGACTTCGTGGATTGTTTCTTTGAGATGCACAACAAAATTGACTTTGGACTAATGTGCTGAATAGATTGAATATATACAGCCTAGTGGATTGTTGAATATTCCAATGACCCATTATTACCTTCATTGGAATGTCGAGTTGTGAATGAAGAATCTAGGATTTTATTCGACCAAATAGTACAAACCTAATAATGATTATAAATTCTATAAAGAAATAAAATAAGAAAAGAAAAAAATTTAATAAAAATAAAAAAAAAATATTAAAAATAAAAAAAAAAAAAGAAAAAAATAAAAAAAAAGAAAAGATGAAAAAAAATCTAAATTAAAAGAAAAAACAAAACATTTGAGAAAACAATAAAAATGACAAAAGTAACAAAAATATAAAATTTTGTATATATAAAAAAAGATGAAATATTGTACTTTCTGAAAATTATTTGGCTGTTTATTATGTACCTGATTAATTATTAAAAGTACAGTGTGGCAATTAGGAGGATAACAATTTGTAATACTTGGATATGATTTAAGGTACACTATGTAATTTGTATTTAAAGTACAGTGTGGTGGTTGGGTGGATTGAAATAAATAATTAATGAATTTCATATTTGTTTATTCATCAAATTTACACTTTTATTCTTGAATAAATAGAAAGAAAATATAACTTGTTTTTAATTTATAATCTTTTGCAGTTACATACTAGGAAGTTTTTAATTATTTATTGAAATGTGTTCTTCGACATTTTAAGAAAGATAAACTGAATTGCATCAATTACGTTTTGCCCAAAGCACGGGTTATTAGTATTATTAAAAATGACCATGATGCTGAATATGGTCTGATCTCATTGGTGGTACATAGATAATATGCCTGTTGAGTGTATATGCAAATGTAAGTTACGGCAGCATAGTTTTTAAGAAATACTTTACTTACGTCAAATATTGTTTCAACTCAAACGAACGGTGGTACAAGGTTGATTATCCTGATTTGTCTCAATTTGACGTTAATGGTTGTAATCTTAGATAAAGCAAACTAAAACTGGTAAAATAGTCAATATTAAGAAGAATCTGGAGAGAGGTTTCCGAAACGGGTTAACTTGATTGCATGAATAGGATCACAATGAATACTATATGAGTACCTATGTTCCTAGCATAACTATGTGTTTGGCGTTTTATTTTGTTATACAAACGAACGTTATAGTTTGATGGTATAAGTATTTTTTACGTAGTAGAAGTTGGAGTAGTCAGAAATCAAGTCATAAACTGTTAGAACCTGTCCTTAACAAACAATTCGAGTACTGCGAGCCAGTTAAAAGGTTCTTTACTTGTTCCAAATTTCAAATTTTACTTACAGACATTCATCTTTTAACAGAACTGGCGTTGGTAGTCTCCATGATAGTGAAAAAAATTCTAGTCTATTTCCTAAATTACAGGTGCGTTTGGAGACAACTTGCCGCATCTATTGTAATCTTTCGACTACAAGGGAATTATTTTATCTAGTAGTTTGTCAGCCACTATAGTGGCACCGGAAATATTTATTAAGTTACAAAAAATAATCTAATCAAAAAGCAGAAGAGTGTTGTTAAGTAAAATTACAATTACAGAGTGAGATATTGATTTTTTGCGAGATGTTTTTGTTTCGGTTACAGGCGCAATATAACAAATTGGCTGATGACTAGTAAAATTGGGTCAAGTTAACGAAGCTGTGGTTGCTATAAAAGCTAAGTACAATTGAAATTATTTTCATTCATTTATTCATTGATAAAATTAGTTTGATAGTGGCCATTATATTATCAAAGTAAAGTACAAATGACATTATTTTGCGAAATAATTTGTTGGTTATAGGTTTAAGGCAAGATATTTGTCACTCTAAAATTGGGTCGGGTCAAAAGAATATGAATTAGCGCAGTTAAGAAAAGTTAAGTACAAATGAAATTTAATACCCTTGATAAAAATTAGGTCAATTAAAAATAATTATAATTCCCCCTTAATAAGGAACAGAAAGTATTTGATAAAGGATACGCTTGAGCTAAGTATAAATAAATAGTTTGGAAATTTACAGGCAGCAATAACTATTAGTAACATTATTTCAAGACACAAATTTACTCCATTGATTGAAATGGGCGTTTATAATAATGGCCACTATCGGAGCTAAGTATAAATTATTTTTTTTTGGGAAATGTTTGTTTTCGGTTACAGCATCAATCCTGTTGCACGTCTGCGCGGCTCTGTTGATGAAATTACGTTGAGTAATATTTCTGCACCTTCTATGATAAAATTAGGAACTAAGAAACTACTATTGAAGAGCTAATTATTTGTTTTCGGTTACAGGCATCAATACATTTACTTGCACAAGCTACAAAGAATTATAAGATATTGTGTTGAATTACCTGTCTCTTTTAAAAATTGGGTCCGGTTTAAAATTCTTTACGAATAAAGCTGTTCGAGCTAAGTATAAACAAAATTATTGATTTTAGAGACCAGTTAAAAATTGTGTTGAATAACTTGTCCCTCTTTAAACATGGGTCAGGTTAAATATGGCTACAATCTGAGCTAAGTATAACTGAAATTCTCCTGCAATTTTATTTTTGGTTGCAGGCAACAATTTTATTACATTGGAATTAGAAATATTTGCTTCCAATTAAGCTGTTCAGGCCTATTGTTAGAGCTAAGTATATATTTTAGACCGGGTTTTTTAATTTTTGATTACAGCCTAAACCAGATTTTGGTGAAATTAGAAATACTTCAAAATTAATTTATAATGGCCAAATTTTCTTCTAATACTGTCCACTACGAGAGCTAAGTATATTTAATTAGTTTTCAAAACACTGTTTTTTTGCTTGCAACATCAATCGCCAATCCCATTTATAGACTTAATACAATTGTTAGAAACAGCTGACTATTACCAACCAAAACTGTTCTGTTACCTAATACATATATAACTTATGGGGATAAGTATAAATAACATATTTTTGCGAAATGTTTTTTTTTTTCGGTTATAGGCAAACACTTGCTGTGTAAATATATAAACAATCCAACTCATACAATTAGAAAACTGAAGTCGTTGCCATACTTTCGCGGCATTGACCCTAGGGGATTATATAATCTGAAATAGGTAAAAATTATATGTTGCGCACAAACTCCGTTTTCAGTTACAGATATGCAAATATTGGCCATCGTTTCCAAAATTTGACTACGATTTGACCCCCTTTTCACAAAAATGATCATCTACTTTGAGGGCTTTATGAACACTGAATATACAAACAGCAGTTGTTAAGTATACATATCATTTTGCGCAAAAAACAGTTTTCGGTTACAGAAAAGTTAGTCCACATACAGCCTTAGGCTATCTATCTAGAAGATACTCTTACGTGTTTGAATGTTGACTACATACCCATGACTAGTCTGTTTGCGATGAAAAATTGAATAATCCTTAACAAAATTTTGAGATGAGTATAAATTACGTGCAAAAATCATTTTCGGTTACAGAGAGTAAATTTGGATTTGCTGCCAAAATTAGATCATCCATAGGTTTTGACCTAGAAGACAACTAGGTTGCCATAAACAAATTAAATTTGGAAATGAGTATAAATTATATTTTGCGCACAAAATCGATTTTAGTTACAGATCTGCTAAAAATTGCAGCTATGTTGAGCTAAAACGTACAGATTCCATTGTTAAAATTAGTTTCATCTACACTGGATAATGTCCCAACAGAAGATTGCAATTTTGTCCAAAAATGTTTCCACCATGATAAACTTCGAAGACAACTATTTTCATATATCAACACTGAATAATCTCAAATTTGGAGATAAGTATAAATCATCTTTTTGCGAAAAATCAATTTTAGTTACAGAAAATCTTGAAATGTGAAAGTTGACAAAAAATTATTACGTTGAATTAGTTGTGCCCAAATAATCTTCAAATGCTGCATATCTAGAGAATTCTGAGATAATAAACTGTGTGCAAAAACCGTTTTTGGTTGCACTTTCGTTCAACATTCAATCGCCCATTCAGAAAAATTGGAGATAAGTATTTACTTTTTGTTGCGCATGAATTGTTTTAAGTTTCAGATTGTAAAACTTTAATGCCATATCTGGCATCGGTGTAGACCTAGGAGATAACATCATGCACCAGTCTTCAATCCACGTTTGGAATAAGGTATAAATTCCATTTGCGCACAATATAGTTGAGTTACAGATTTGGAAAATTGATATTGAGTAGCAACATTTTAACCAAAAGTATGAATCATAAGGAATTCCCTATCCAAGGCCCAATCTTAAGGGCTGAATATTTCTCCAACAGAAAATTCTGAGATGAGTATAAAACCATGCTGTGCAAAAATTATTTTGGTTACAGATTATAAAATTTGATTTTGTTCTTTAAATGTATTTGCCCATTGATCGAAATTAGGCTTTTATAGACTTCATAAATCAACACTGAATTATCTCAAATTTGGAAATAAGTATAATTCAAGTTTTTGCGTAAAAATCGATTTCAGTTTTAGAAATTTTTCTGTTGAAAAAATTGTCTGCAGCTAGAAGAATATGGCAAACTAATCTAGAAATAAAAAGAAAGTTGAATATCCTTTAAAAGCTGAGTCTCTTGATGGAAAATTATAAGATGAGCAACAATAATTTTCAGTTGCAGTAAAATTCCATCACTAAATCAGAAAATTAGGCTTTGATCTAGAAATAATGATCTTTTTAGAGATAAGTATGAATTATTTTTGTACGCAAAATTAATTTCAGTTGCAGAAAATCGTTAAATTATGCGAAAAAAATTTAGCATCAAACTATCATCAAAATAATTTCTAAATGCTGAATAATATATTCATCAGAAACTTCCATATTTTTGAATGTTCTTGCATTGATCACCAATAGAAAAAAGGTTTTGACTTTATTCAACACTTTTAACACATTTGGACCAAATAGGTAAGTTTTTTTGAAATAAGTATAAATCAATATATAGCGCAAATTTTTTTGTCGGTTGATTGTTTAAGTTATTTTCAAAATCTAAGCATTAATAGACATTACACATATAAGTCGCTTTGACCCAAAAGATAGTTAGAAATAAGTTCATCTACATTTACTATTTTGATTTTGAGATTAGTATAAATAATAACACTAAATTTTTTTAAAATTAATTAAAAAACAAACGGACAACTAAACAGGTTACTCCAATACAAACCATAAACATAAATTAAGTAACTAAGTGTTTAAAAACAATCATATCTCAAATTTAATAACAAGAACATTAAAAGTGAAAGATAATTAAATTGATTAATACCAAATACTTGGACGAGTAAGCGGGTTAAACACATGAACTGAGTAACTCGCTTAACCGCCTTAGTGTTTAACAACCAATTATCCTCAAATTTAATAACAACAAAAACATTAAAGTGAAGATCATTAAATTGATTAATTACAAACACTTGAACGTGTAAGCGGGTTACTCTAATACTCGCTTAACCGCCTAAGTGTTTACCAACCGACATTTTTTAAATATATTAACAACAAAAACATTAAAAGTTGATATTTTTTATAAGTTACATAGTTACGGACATAATTCAATAATTGTTTATTAAAAGCCAACAAAATTTTACCACATCAAAAATATGTTTTATTACTAAACGACAATAGTTTCTAAAAGTTTTTTTTTTAAGTCATTTTTTTAAATTAAATATGGTATTGAGACATTTTTTTAAATTTTTTATTTTAAATTGAGAAATATTGTGGAAACGACAACCATTTATACAAGAAATTAATGTTTTTCCTTGCATTTTCTTATTTCTCAACGACAATAATTTTCATATAATTTTCCAAAATTTATTTTTAAATTATATAAAATTTTGAGATAATTTTTGGAAAATTTTATTTCAAATTGAGGAAAATTGTGGAAACGACAACCATTTATACAAGAAATTAATGTTTTTTCTAGATTTTTCGTATTTTTAAACGACAATAAATTACATAAAATTTTTCAAAATTTATTTATAAATTAAATAAAGTTTTGAGACAATTTTTGAAAAAATTTATTTCAAATTGAGGAAAATTCTGGAAACAACTACCATTTATAAAAGAAATTAATGTTTTTTCTTGCATTTTCTTATTTCTAAACGACAATAATTTTCATAAAATTTTCCAAAATTTATTTTTAAATTAAACAAAGTTTTGAGACAATTTTTGGAAAATTTTATTTCAAACTGAGGAAAATTGTGGAAACGACAACCATTTATAGAAGAAATTAATGTTTTTTCTTGCATTTTTTTATTTCTAAACGACAATAATTTTCATAAAAATTTTCAAAAATTATTTTCAAATTATATGAAGTTTAGAAACAATTTTTGGAAAATTTTATTTCAAATTGAGAAAAAAAGTGGAAACGATAAACATTTATACAAGAAATTAATGTTTTTTCTTGCATTTTATTATTTCTAAACGACAATAAATTTCATAAAATTTTCCAAAATTTATTTTTAAATTAAATAAAGTTTTGAGACCATTTTTGGAAAATTTTATTTCAAATTGAAGAAAATTGTAGAAACGACAACCATTTATACAAAAAATTAATGTTTTTTTTTTGCATTTTCTTATTTCTAAACGACAATATTTGTCATATAATTTTCCAAAATTTATTTTTAAATTAAATAAAGTTTTGAGACAATTTTGGCAAATATTATTTCAAATTGAGGAAAATTGTGGAAACAACAACGATTTATACAAGAAATTAATGTTTTTTCTTGCATTTTCTTATTTCTAAACAACACTAAATTTCTTAAAAATTTTCAAAATTTATTTTTAAATTAAATAAAGTTTTGAGACAATTTTAGGAAAATTTTATTTCAAATTGAGAAAAATTGTGGAAACGACAACCATTTACACAAGATATTAATGTTTTTTCTTGCATTTTCTTATTTCTAAACAACAATATATTTCTTAAAATTATCCAAAATTTATTTTTAAATTAAATAAAGTTTTGAGACAATCTTTGGAAAATTTTATTTCAAATTGAGGAAAATTGTGGAAACGACAACCATTTATACAAGAAATTAATGTTTTTTCTTGCATTTTCTTATTTCTAAACGACAATAAATTTCATAAAATTTTCCAAAATTTATTTTTAAATTAAATAAAGTTTTGAGACAATTTTTGTAAAATTTTAATTCAAATTGAAAAAATATTGTAGAAGCGACAACCATTTATACAAGAAATTAATGTTTTTTTTTGCATTTTCTTATTTCTAAACGACAATAATTTGCATAAAATTTTCCAAAATTTATTTTTAAATTAAATAAAGTTTTGAGACAATTTTTGGAAAATTTTATTTCAAATTAAAAAAAATTGTAAAAACGACAACCATTTATACAAGAAATTAAAGTTTTTTCTTGCATTTTCTTATTTCTAAACGACAAAATTTGTCATAAAATATTTTAAATTTAATAAACAGTTTTTGGAAAATTTTATTTCAAACTGAAAAAAAAAATGTGGAAACGACAACAATTTATACAAAAAAATTAATGCCATTTTTTGCATTTCTAAACGACAATAATTTTCATAAAATTTTCCAAGAAATATTTTTAAATTAAATAAAGTTTTGAGGCAATTTTTGGAAAATATTATTTCAAATTGAGGAAAATTGTGGAAACGACAACCATTTATACAAAAATATAATGTTTTTTCTTGCATTTTCTTATTTCTAAACGACAATATTTGTCATAAAATTTTCCAAATTTTATTTTAAAATTAAATAAAGTTTTGAGACAATTTTTGGAAAATTTTATTTCAAATTGAGGAAAATTGTGGAAACGACAACCATTTATACAAGAAATTAAAGTTTTTTCTTACATTTTCTTATTTCTAAACGACAATATTTGTCATAAAATTTTCTAAAAAATATTTTTAACTTTAATAAGGTTTTGAGACAATTTTTGGAAAATCTTATTTCAAATTGAGGAAAATTGTGGAAACGACAACCATTTATACAATAAATTAATGTTTTTTTTTAGTTTTCTTATTTCAATATTTGTCATAAAATTTTCCAAAAAATATTTTTAACTTTAATAAAGTTCTGAGACAATTTTTGGAAAATTTTATTTCAAATTGAGGAAAATTGTGGAAACGACAACCATTTATACAAAAATATAATGTTTTTTCTTGCATTTTCTTATTTCTAAACGACAATATTTGTCATAAAATTTTCCAAATTTTATTTTTAAATTAAATAAAGTTTTGAGACAATTTTTGGAAAATTTTATTTCACATTGAGGAAAATTGTGGAAACGACAACCATTTATACAAGAAACTAATGTTTTTTCTTGCATTTTCTTATTTCTAAACGACAACAATTTTCATAAAATTTTCCAAAATTTATTTTTATATTAAATAAAGTTTTGAGACAATTTTTGGAACATTTTATTTCAAATTGAGGAACATTGTGGAAACGACAACAAGAAAATAATGGTTTTTTATTTCTAAACGACATTAAATTTAATGAAATTTTTTTAAAATTATTTTTGATTAATTGTAGTTTTGAAATATATTTTCAAAACCAATTATGCAAAAATATATATTTAGCCAGCCATAAAGGAGAAAATTTTCAGATTAAAAAAACCGTTAAATTAAATCATAATATCAAAGATTAAAAAAAAAATGTTTAAGAATAAACAACGCATAGACAACTAATAATAAAATTAGTGCAAAAAAAATTATTGAATTTTCATTTAACCGTTTGGAAAAATTTTAGATTAAATTTTTATCAAAATTTTAAAGGCATTTTCATAAACAATTATAATAAAATTGATAATAAGCAAAGTCATAGTATCACAAATAAAAAACTCACTGATTTATACACCAACATCGAGCCACCAAAACCCAGCAACATGTCCCAGCTTACATCAGAAGAAACGATGGTAATACCCTATCCGCAGTATCAGCAATCAGTAATGCATTGAATTTTAAATAAACACAAGTTTTTAATTGCCTTTTACACTTCATTTCACTTAACAATAATTAAAACACATACACCATGACGCGGCCACCGTACTACTGAGCCAGGTCAAGCCAACACAGTTCTCCCCACTCCATCGCCAACTGCCAAATATTTGAATTAAATCAATTCAATTATTAGTATTTTTATTATCATAAAGGTGCATAGAAAGAAGCAAATATTATAATTTTGGTACAGGAAAAAAATAGCTTTTTAATGAAACCATTACCGAATTTCTGCAACTACCCCTTCTCCTTTAAAGTATTTTTTTACTAAATCAGCTTAAAAAAATTGAAAACAATTTTTTAAAAATTGATTTGCTAAATATTAATTTTGTAGTTACTAGAATAATGCATACAAAAATAATGTCTGCCCTTATTTAAGGGTGAGTTAATGATTGCAAACAAATTGCTTGAACCAGAGTGCAGCATTCATCCGCCCAAGTAAGATTAAGGTTTTTTCTATTTACAATCGCCAATAATAATTATATATAATTTACAGATCATTAACACTTTGGGCGGGCAGATGAGATAAACCAATTAAGTCAACAAAGCAGAGAAGAGAAACATCTAATTTCTAGATAACCAACACTTGGGTAAGTAGACGATACGCTTTTTTTAAATTTACTTTTCGCAATTAATAAATCAAGTGCAAGGCTTACCCACGCCATATGCCAATCAATAAAAACTTTTTTACAAACTAATTGACTAATTTAATAAATGAATATGAAACTGATATATGGCAGTTTAATTATTTACATATTGTGTTTTTTTAAACATCATAAATCTTTCTGTTTACAAAAAAGGGAGAAGTTACAAAATGAATGATTTAATAAAAAAACTCAATTTCAAGTTTTTTTTTTTTTATTAATTGTATTATTTCTCATTATCCGTCTTTGTATCAATAAACATAATTAAAAATATAAATAACAATTAATAATCTCTCAACCAGACATAATCAAATAAGCCATATCTAAATACAATAAATTTCAAATTTCTTAAGAACTCTGGATATTCGCCGACAGTTACGTTCCAAATAATTTATAATTCAAGTTATAACGTTAATCATTGTTTAACCACTGAAGAAATCAGCAACGTGAAAAATTTGTCCTAAAAGATGTCAATCGAGATACGACGTTTAGTTCGAGCAACCAATTTTCTGCTATTCTCTCATATGTATTAATGTATATCTAACAAGACTTGTTCAGTTCATACCACAATAGCATCGAGTGTGGTCGTTTTTTTTTTTTATTAATAAAATCATGTTGATTTTTAGTTTAATGTTATGTTTATGTGTTGTGAATGCAGAATGGGTAGAAATACCTCAATATTCAAGCAAAAAATCGTATTTAGGTAAGAGAAACAATAATATAATATATAAAATACAATAAAAGTTGTAAGAATATTTCTATAAGGCGAGTTTAATAACGTCAATTGGTAAAATTAAAAAATAATTAAAACTAATGTAGCAATTTGTAAGCCAATTTAATAAATTTTGAATTTAGTTATTGCATTTTATTAGGAATAACATTGTTTAAAATTTACTTAAAATAAGTTTTGCAGTTTTAATTTAGTTAAAAGTTAAATTTTTTTATGATCCGATGTATGCCTAGTTTACAGGGTGTTAGACAAAAAACGTACGGCTAAATATCTCCTTATTTTTTAACCGATTTATATAATTTAAAAACCGTTTTAAATGGTTTTTGAATACTATAAAGGCAGGTACACACATATTTGTTTCAATTTTTAGTATAGTTGCTATGGCAACCAACTTAATTTTTTTTAACTTACATATTTTGTTTTGTTTTTTTAATGTTTACATCCAGCACTATTATAATCAATATCAAATTAACAAAACGTTTACATATCGTGCACTTACAATCACTTGTGAAACAACAAAATGTTTTCAATGACACTGCAATAACAAAATATGAAGCCACTAAAAAATTAATACGGCATATCAATGTGAGATGTTAGTTAAATTAAATCAAAATAGCTGTTTACAATTTTAGGCTGACCTAGTATGTAGTAGTCATGAGACGAGACTTTTGAATTAGCAAGGCTGTATATGTAACTAACGATCATGTGTTGTATTAAAATTTTTTATATGATGAATTGATTTAACCATTTATAGAACATTTATTTAATTTAAAATGACTTGTTTAATAATTAAACGTCAAAAACTACATTTTAGTAATATATACAGTTACCTGAGGCTGATAACTGCTACCGGCCTAGGCCAATAAGTACAACTTACTAGCATCATTGCTAAGCTGTTATACTATAGATTCTACTAGTTCAGAAAACTAAAGAGTTAGTATTTGTAATAAAGTTCTGTTGTAGTTATTCATAATTAATTGCAAAGCTACAAAATTATTTTAAATTATTTGGATTCATAATTAATCTACAAGGTGAAGTTTAATGGGGTCACACATTTTCTAGGTAAATTATTATATTGTCCAAATGTAGGCATTCACATATTGATTTGATTAGTTTTTTAAAGTTTTCTACACATGCGTACTTTGTATGTTTGAAGACAATATGAAAAAAAAAAAAAAATTATAGAGGCGACCTAAAAGAGTCTTAATTGGAGATTCATTATAAAACGGTTGATTTAAGTCCGTCGTGAGTAGCAGCGGTGCGACACAGTTAGCGACTGGAGACTTTTTATCTAAATTATGTTTTTTTTAATGTTGCTGTAAGATCTTAAGATTGCTAAAAAATAAAAATTTCTTATATAATAAAGAGCAGACTGCACCAACCGCATGCAAAACGTCAGTCGTAATGGTTTTTTTATGCTTAAGATGCTTTTTAATTACCCTAAACGTCGCCGGTTTTTGTGTCTGCAATGATCCGATTTTTTGGAAAGCTTTTGTGGCAAGGAAGGTTACATCAATCTTAAGGTCCGCTGGCTTTGAGAAGGGTTTTTATATCTAGGTTAGTGGTCAGTATTCTGCTAGTTTTGGCACGTTCATCTGAGTGATTTTGATGTTGACGTCTTATTCTGTCGGTTTGTTTTTACTTTTTTGCAATACCTGGATTTTTTCTTAATATTGATTTATTGTTGATTCGGTTTAGTTGATTTGCATTTTTCTTAGGCGGTACATGATTACATGCCAAAGTAGGAATTGCAATACAGATTGGTTTAATTGGAACTAGAAAGTCTTTTGCTTCTTCTTCTTTGTTTTGTTCGGTGTTGTCTTTAGTTGAGGTGCTCATATTTTAGAAAAACAAAAATTTGTTGTTGCTATCCAGACATTTGCTAAAGGTTTTGGTTTTGAATTAGCTCTCAAATTGTATTTTTTATTGAAACTTTTTGAAGGATCGTCCAATAACTTTTGCATCAGTTTTAGCTAACTGGAAATTTGATCTACATCTTGGCAATGGCTATGAGTTTGATGGTTTTCTTACTTTTATCTTGTTTTATTTGTCAAGATGCGACTGTTAAATTTGTAAATGTTAACGCAAAGCTTGGTTTGGATCATCAATTGGATTTTGCAAATTTTTTTTAAATGTGACTGAATTTGATTAAACTTTTTTATAACATTATTTAATGCATTTGTGCTGAATTTTGAATAAGCGCATATATTCTGCTTTAGATCAACAAAATGTCAGGATCTTTTAGTAGTTTATCTAAACCTTAAATTTTTAAGTTTATATAAATTGTTGTACATTTTTTTGAAACTATTATAGTTTTATAATCTTTAATAGACTCTTAAGCTTGAGCGGACACAGCAAGGATCATTGTTCCAGTCACAACCAACCAACAGATACCTTTGCTCATCGTTTTGACCCTGGAACACCATAACTTTATTCATAAGTTATGGAACACTATAACTTTGATTTTAACTCCACCGTTTCTGCATTTTCTGAAGTTTTGCATGATTTTTGCTAGCATTTCTTCTGGTATTTGCATGAAGATTATTGGCGCGGACCTGATGTCTTTTCCGTGGCACTTGAAAAGTTTGACGGTTTTTTTAATATTTTTAACCGTTCTTACTATGGCAAGACTGCCGATGCTTTCTTCCAGAAATTGTGAGAAGTGAGTCCAATCCGTATCTGTTACAAATTTTCCTCTCTTAACGGCTGATTCCTTTCCGTAAAGCTTCAGTAATACTGAGTTGTGATTGGAACTAAGGCCATTGATGACGTTTACGTTGTATTAAAAATTGACGTTTTTTAGTATTGCTACGTTTACAATATTCTCTTGGAAGCCCGCATAGTTGTAGTGGGTGGGTTTGTCTGGACATCATAGCTAAACAACGATTGACCTTTGACATTTGTTTTCAAGCTGTTCCACTGGTGCTTGGAGTTGACGTTCTCAGGGATTATCGAGAATTGCATCGAAATCTGCCAATTTAATGAGATTTTGAGATCGGATATAAACCGATGCAATATTGAATATGCCTAGCCCAGGCACATTTACCACTATCGCATTTGATTTAAGCGAGATGTGTTAGGGGTATACACTTTGGAATGGTTTATCGACCATTTTTAGATCACTGATTCACGTTTCGTGGGTACCACCGACGTTTTACAAATACGTAAAGTTACTCAGAAGTCTTAGCGTTGAATATGTTTGTGGACTAAGTCAGACACAGCATGATGTCAAGTTTATATTTGATAAAAAAAATTTTCCACTTAACTCATTTTTTCTGTAATGTTCATTTCCTTAAAATGCGAAAATCTTCTTTTTTGAGATCATTTGCTGTGTTGGAGAAGCAACAGCATTTGCAAAAGGTTTATTCGCTTGTTGCTGCAGGCTTGCAAAGACCTGCAGACTGAAAAACAGACGAGACCAGCACGAGCTTGCCGATCTAAGTTTTTTGTCTTGCAAACATTGTAATATATACCTTGCACTCCTTGAAATTAGTGGGGTGCGGGCCGTTGCAAAAAGCGCATTTGGCCGGAGTGCCTTTGGCAGGCCGCCGATTGGTAACGACAATGGTGTAACATTTTTTAGCAGTATGCCAGTGTCTTTGACACTTCTGCATTTTTTACGCTCTAACGCGACCTTTAACACTAAGAACTCAGTTAGGTCCATAATTTTTGCGCTGTTAGCTCCTTTTGGGAGCTGGACGGAGACCAAGTGATAACTAATGAATTTATTTCCAATACAATAAACGTTTGTGGGGGAATATCCAAGAGATTCTAATGCCTGTCCCATTTCTTTCCCTGTAAGGCATTCAGGCTCGTGTTTGATTACTACTTTAGGGTAGAATTCAGGTGGGTGGTTTCCTTCGTGTGGTCAACGTTGGTGGCCGGGATCATGCGTATGACGCACCTTTGTGGGTATTACGCAAAGATAAGATAGCAATTTTTATCGTTAAAAACCTTGGAGAAGCTCGGGAACAATTGTTTTTTTAGTAATCACAATTGCCGAGGGCGAGATTTAGAAGAGTCTACGTCGGATGCGACGGCACCAGTAAAATTGGGGTTTGATGCGGCAAGCCTAAACCTTATTTTAGTGTATTTTTTGCGGAAGTGGCGTTTATTTTGAGGGTAGAAGGCCTTTGTGCTCTTTGGCATTATGAGCAGGCAAAATTATCCGCTAATAACTGTCTGGGTGATGGCTGAGCGTTCTTTAGGCAGTTTAAATAAGGATGACTCACCTTTGGATTGCTTTTGCTTCTTATGTCCTTGAACTAACTGGTACCTCTTTTTGTCCAATGACAATGAATCCTTTGGTAATGGTAGTTCTCTGGTTGAAAGGCATACTTCTTATTTTTGTTAATATAATGAATACTACCTTAAGATTTAACTTCAAACATAGACTATAATTCAGCTTGTTTTTTGGGTTTATTTATGGTTTTCTTAAGTTTTTTTGATTGCCGATGTAGCTCTTCTATTCTTGCATTGGAGGAGTCAGTGATGTGAGCGGCGCAGCTGTTTTTTTTTTGTGTTCCATCATTTGTGTCCATCGATTTTGATTGCAGCATCGATTGAATAGAATAGAATATAGAATAGAACAATACAACAATGCAATACAATGCAATGCAATGCAATGCAATGCAATGCAATGCAATGCAATGCAATGCAATACAATACAATACAATACAATACAATACAATACAATACAATACAATACAATACAATACAATACAATACAATGCAGTACAATTGAATACACAATAGATAAAATGTACAATACAGTTTTGCAGTACAAAATTGAAAAAAATTATAACAAAACAAAACACAAACAGATTAAAATAACAATCAAAACAGTATGTAAAAAAAAAGTTCATAGTTATATAGAACTTCTTGACACAGTTTATTTTCAATGACAGTTTTTTCTTGGCAATTCTCTGTTTCAAGTTGGTAAGTAATTGTACATTTTTATAGAAAGGTATTCATAGGTTTTTTGAACTTTGCTTAGTCTAACTATAGGTAATACTATACTTGTGTTGGTTCTTGTGTTGTAGCTATGAATATCTATTTGTCTTGCTTGTTTTAAAATATTGTCTTTAGCAAATAACAAGCATTGAAGAACAAATACCGAAGGGACAGTTAGAATGTTCAAAGTCTTAAAAAGTAGACGACAACTTGTTAAGTGCGGTACATCAGCAATAATTCTTATTGCTTTTTTTACATTATAAATATACGATTAGATATTGTTGTACTACCCAGAATAATATACTGTAATTTAAAATAGAGTGTATATATGCAAAATAAGAAGTCTTTGTAACATACTGATTTGTGATATGAGCAATCTTTCTAAGCAGGTATATGTTCTTGTTAAGTTAATTTGCTATCATATCTATATGTACTTCCCATGTTAATTTAGGTTGTAAGTGTACACCTAAAAATTTTACACTTTCCATTTTAGCCATACTGTTAAGAGAAAACTTAATATGAACAGTTTTATTGCTATTTAGTACTAGCCCATTACTTTTAAACCAATATTGGGCTTCATTAAGACCTTGAACTACTTTAGAGTAGTTATTTGCTGGATTCTCTAAAAGTGTTGTATCGTCGGCGTATAGAAATGTTGTAGCCAATTTTATATTATACTCAAGGTCATTAATGTAAATTAAAAACAGGAGAGGGCCTAGTATTGAAACCTAAGAGACCCCAACACTTATTTCTGCTTTTATGGATTGTAAGTTGTTCTTTTGAACATATTGTTCTCTGTTCATTAAATACGACTGTATCAGTTTTAGCGAGTTTCCGCGTATTCCGTAATGCTCAAGTTTTTCTAACAGTATTTTATGTGAAACACAATAAAATGCTTTGCTCAGATCAATAAATGCTGCATCTACAGATTTGCCACTTTTAAATACTTCATAGCTTTGATTGTAGATCTCCCTTTTCTATAACCAAATTGAGCTTTACAAAATTTATTGTCCATGTAATTATACAATCTAATATACAACGCTCTTTCCCATATTTTAGATATTACAGGTACTATAGAAATTGGTCTAAAGTCCCTGTTCAAACGATAGATTGATTAAATAAGCTAAAATTATTCATTAGTCGCGCTCTTAATCAATAACGAATTTAAATCGTATGCATCCGCACATCGACTATTACTTAATGATTTGATTATATCGGCAACTTCTACATGTGTGACCGAATTTAAAAAGAAAGAACTATTTAACCATTTCGATTCTTGATTGCTGGTTGCGGCATAGTTTGCGTAGATTGGCTCTATTGGCTGGGTATCGTATTTAACATATTTTGCTGCTGCAATTAAGTTGTTTACCCTGAGTAGAGTCTATATCACTTATTTCCATCGAAAACACGTATTGGTGGGATTGTGCAATGAATTTTTTGGTCTTCTCTGAATTGCCCAGGTAGTGTAGTGGTTAGCGTACTCGACTGCTAGGTCTCGAGTTTAAGTCTTCTATCTAGAGGGTCAGTTTTTCTGGTTAAGAAAAAATAAGTTGTGATAAATTCGCCATCTTTGGATAAGAAAAAAAACTTTAGTAGGTCCAGTGTACTGCTTTAATGTTGCGTCCACGTTAAAAAACCTAATAATTTAAATTGGAAATTTTAAATTTGCGGCAAAATTTTTAGATGTAGTAGTCTTAACCTGTGGCGTCAATGATTAGCTCTGGCAGCAAAAATAGACTAACGTTAAACTAAACTTTAACTAATTTGGTCTTCTCTGGATAATGGATTTTTTTCAAAATTGCTTGTTTTAACAGAAAATTTTCTGCGGACTTTTGGGGTCGGTACATATTTCAGTTTTTTTTGTGGGGTCTGGCGAGTTTATTGTATTCTGGGATAATGAGATGTTGCAGTTCTGCTAGATTTACTATCTTGGCCTTTTTTGCATCTAGTTCTATTAACGTGAAAGACGTTTAAATTTTGGGTTTTCTGTATGTTTGGTGACAACTGTTGTTGAACCCGATCCGGGTGTGTAAACTAAATATTTTTTGGCGGTTATATAAGTCCCTTGTTTGATGCAAAAACTTGGAGCCGCACAAAGGAACAAAGCAATGATTTTCCCACACTAGAGCCGCAAACTACACAAACTGGTAAAGTTTAAGCTCCAACATAATTGATTAAAATTCAGCTAAAAGATAATTGTTACTCGGTTCTTATCAGTATTTTAAAGTTTTTTCTAAAATCATCGTTATACTTAAAAGTTACCCAAACTACTATGCTGTTAACCAGGTAGATGCATTTTTATAAAATAAAACTTTTCAACATCTGCACAGACTTGATTCCAATAATTTAAGCAAAGAATTTAACTTTTTTAGTCACAAGCGCTTTAAAACTGCAATTAATAACGTAAAACACATCAAGTTTCCCCACAGCTCTCAGATAAGTTTATCTTTGGACATGAGTGTTAATATAATTTCTTAAACATAGTTAAGAATCTTTAAAACTATTTTTTATGCATTGATTATTGTAGGTTAAAAACGGTTACCTTGGATTATTTGGCGTAACTGCTCAAAACTCAGATTATGAGATTTAACAAAAACTAAGATGAACTTATCAATACTTATGATTGAGATAGACAAACACTTAATAGCATTTACCATACACACACAAAAGCCACTTAATGCCATTTAGACTTAGAAACGTATTTACCACATTAGTGTTTTTTTGACAAATGTTTTGTAAAACTACAACAAACAGATCTGCCATTTGCAATAAATCTTAGAAAGACATTAAAATGCTAAGTTGAAAAAGCAAGTATTTGTAGCACTACAGAAACTACTTCATGCAGACCACTTATTGGTTCTTTCCAATACAGCAAGCTTTTTTAAAAAGCGTTCTTGACGGTCATGAGAAGACCTTTATGGCAATCTTGCAACCTATACTAGCTAAGAATACAACAGGGCATGCCAAAACTTGCTCAATAACGCTTGCAGTGCACCATTTTACAACTGATGCCACACAGCACTGCGGCTGTGCTACACAGCCGACTTTAAAGCAATAAACAGATGCAACAGATTACATTAGTTTTTATAATGTTACAAAAAATCTAACCACGTACTAAATTTTATTGTTGCAAACTTGACAAACCAAACTGTTTCTCAGGTACAACTTTAAAAAGACTTATTATGCCACAAAATTTATAAGCACGGCAGTGTACCACCCCAACCTAACTTAGTAAAATGGCGTTATGGCAATCAAATGTAAAATTAGAAAAAAAAATCGAGGCACAATTGCCTTGTTAAACCTTGTTTGTATGCAACTTGCAGCTCGCTGCATTTGGCACCTAACAGAAAAATTAAAAATTAGAAACCAAGAAAAAAAAGGAAAAAAACGATTCCAAAGGATAAGGTACCCGCAGTCTAAGTATTTGCAAGTATGTTATCTACGAAATAAGAACACCAACCTAAAAACAGTGTTTTCTCAAACTCAATCTTTACAACTTAACAATAGCAAAAAGCAAATGTTGCTAGATGACAAACCACCTCTATCGCTTCTCTGCCTACGTTTACGTTGACAATCTTTGCATATCAAACGAGTTTTTGGCGTAAATACTAATTTAATGTTTGCAACAATAAAAACAGATATTTTAGTAGTCACAAAACCAAAGTTAACCTATTTTTATAAAAATACAGAAACATATCTTACATCTTGATCCACTAGCTCCCAAAAACCCAGTTCATTCTGGAAGCAACATTACTAAAACGTTTGTCATATGTAAACAAAAAGAATTGTTGCAGAAACAATGACGACATTTTTGATCGGCAAAGTTACTTATTTATTATCAAAATACACAAAAATTCAATTTTACAAACTACCATTGACCTACTTACTACAGCAAAAACCTAGTTTTCTTTAGAAACAACATTTTGGGCAACCTTGAACACTGCTCACCTTTATTAAATTTTAAGACAACACAGCTGCTTGAGTTCCTTACATTGTCTTCAATAATTATTTTTTTGTAGTTTTCTAAGTATACTATCAACAGTTGTTTTAACAATTTTTGCGCCTTTGTGCAATAATGCGGTTACAACCGGGCCATTTAAACCATATGTTACTTACGTTTCTGAATTACATTTGAGACCTATAGCAATATAGAGACAAAAGGCCAACTAAAATACGCACTGTTTGGTCTTAACCAATCTTACATTGCACAACCGAGTTAAAGCCAATAGTTGACCACAAACTTGTAAACCTTCCGGGCCTGAGTGCTCTGCACGTTTTCACATCTCTGTTTTTGCTATTAGAACTGAAAATCAATCATTTCTGTTTTTTAGTCAATAAAACTGCAAAATGAATAATTTAAATATAGAACATCTTTTATAACACTTATTAAATTAACTCACTTATAACTCAATTCAAATTGCAAATTATTATATGGTTACTAGATGTTGTGATTAAGCTCTAAAAGTTGATAGCACATTTTACATTTTTTTACTTTATTTACTCTTCTTCTTCTTCTTCCTCTTATCGAAAGCCAATTTGGCTTGTTGTAAGGATTTCCATTAGTCTGGTCTGTCCTGGGACACTGAACTCCAGCTGTCTTTCCATCGTTTCGGTGGTATTTTATTTACATTATAATTAAAGTAAGTTAAAATATGATTTGACTTACTACATCCTTGTGTTTTCTTTAATTTATAATTTATAAATCAAAACTTAGTTACATTTTTTATTTTACTTATTTTTAATATATTTTAGTAACACCATATACTCCATACATATACGAATCTTCAGCATTCCCATCAACAACACCAACACCATTTGTAACAATGTTAGAACCAAAACCACATGGACAACCATATTTAGAACAGCATCCAACAATAGATCAATTTTTAGAACCACGTCCTTATAGAAGACCTTTTTTGGAACCACGACCCAACAAAAAACGTCTACAAGAACCCAGCCCTGAGTATATAGAAGAAAAAAAGTCTATAACCAAAGTACCCGACTCAATTATTTTCAAAACCAATAGTGCAACTACTGAAATGCCAAGTACAAAAAAGCAACCAATAAAACAACCCAACAAAACTAAAAACAAACCAAAAACGCAAGATGTAATTCGACAAACTTTTAAAAATAATCAATTAGTTAAACCGCAACTTAAAAATAACTCACTTAAACGAAAAATTGTAGCAGTAACTGAACTGCCAACGACAACTTATATGACAACTACAACTAATCAATTGATGTTAGATGAGGAACAATTTGATCACGAACATAATTATGGAGAAACTAATATTGAAGATGAAGATGAAGATGATGGAATTGAAGTTGAAGATACTGATTTTGAAGGTGAGGATGAATATGAAGATGAAAGAGAAATGGATGAAGATGAGGAAGCTGAGGTAATAGGAGATGAGTATTATGATGATAATGAATATGAAGAAGAAGGGTATGAGGCCAACGAAAAGACAAATAATAACAATAATAATAATGATGGATTTAGTTATGTTTCATTTATGCCTTATTTACAAAATATTCAAAGTACTTTAATTAGAAATTCACATGCAACGGCAAGTAGCAAAGTTTCATTTTTGGGAGAAATTAGAGATAGATTGCTATATGCTATCAGTAAGTTGTATTGTAGTATAATTGTGTTTTTGTGTTAATTGATTGGTTTTAGAACAAAAAATATCAAGTATTTGGCCATCATCTTCAAGACGTCATGCGAGGAGTGCTAGGGGTGATCATTGGGATAAAGGGGAAGTTGATAATGGTAGTGGAAATGAAGGTGCCTTATTGACTCTTGGTTTTCTTACATTTGCAACATTTTTAGTTAAATGCATTTTGGTAAGTAATTTATTAAATAGAACTAGTTTTTTTGTATACTATATAATTTTTAGCAATTAGTTCATCATCTCAAAGGTGACAAAGGAGGTCATTACCACCACCATCATCAAATGCAACCTAATATTATTGTTATCAATGGTACTGCTACTGGAAGGAAGAAAAGAGAAATATTGAATGATAAAACGCTGGAAATTATGAATATGATTGATCAATTCAAAATACCGAATTGATTAAATGGATTGTTTAGGAAATGGTTGGGTTTATTGGGTTGTAACAGATTGGGAAGGAGTAATTTATTGATTAATTTATAATATAATAAAATTTATTTATTGTTTTTATTTGTTTGATTGAATAATATAAAGCAGCAAGGTAGGTTAATTAAAATTGTGTTTTAATATTATAATTTATTTAATATTATTAATAAATGTAATTGTAATATTCTACACATAATAAAATGTGATGTCTATACAAACCTTTTTTTGTTGAGATAAATAAAATGCATGCAATTATCGCAAGTCACCTTCACCGTCCCGAGCAGGGTTACAGTTTTTTTTGTCATTGTCGGCGTCTTATCGCTTAGAAAGAATATTGTATTTTAGTATAGTGCGAGATTTAAATGTGATCGGATATATTTATCGTGTGTGCTTATTCACTTTATGGGTATACTGGAATTGATGCAGAAAGTACAGGCCGATTAACGCAAGGTATATTGAAATATTACTTATGTTATTATTACTCTTTGATATCAATTTTAATGTAATTGTATAAATATAAATTATTGTTGAGATATGTTATGTTATGTCCAAGAGATCTCAAATGTTATAATTTAACCTGTCAAATGCTACAAGTAAAGCAATGTCAAACATTTTTCAAAAAAAAATTAATTCATAATAAAGATGCGGATTTATAGATTTCTATAGTTTGATGCATCTAAATAAAATTATAGAAAAGGTTAAATGATATTTGTTTGGTATATGTTAATTGATATAAGTATATGCATTTCATTTTGTCAAATATTTAAACGTGACAGTCAGTGGTCAATAAACTTGTAAAACTGTCCCAAGGCCTAAACTGCAGGAGTGGCTTTTTGGTAGGTGGGTCACCTCTAGCGCGTGCATCGGTATGGCTGTGTACCCAGTGTGTTCCTTGGGCATAGCGGTGGTTGGCGTCAAGAGTGAGTAGAGAGAGAGAGAGAGAGAGAGAGTATTCCCGGTGATGAAAAAACAAGTTGTATCTTTCAGATGATGTGATGATTGTCGCAGGTCCAAAGGAGTAGTCAGTGGTATGGCAGGGTTGAAATAGATTTGTTGGTAGTCACTGGTAGTTTGTTTGAGTTCTTTGGAAGACAAATGTCTATAGTTTAGGGTCTAGCCATTTGTTAGTTAGCCCTTTTGCTCGTCAGTGATTCATCACCGGATCTTTTGGTTTATAATCCCGGATATTTGCTCGTTGGATTTATTTTCTTTCACAATGTGCTGCTTGGCGTTTTCGAGCTTGTTGTAGCCGGAGCTTTTGGTCCTGGGTGCTTTGCAGTGTGCGATTTAGTTTTCTAATCTAGACATCTTTTATCCAAACAAGAGTTTGCTTGGGATTTTGCCAATAGCCGCATTTATCCTGCGGTTTCAGTGGTATACCGGCAGTGGTAAGAGTTGATCTTCTTGCAGCGTTCTTATGTTTTTCTTGTGCTTGGCGTGTCTGCGTTCCACCGGGTTAACTTTGTTAGAAAAGTCGTGTGGTTGCTTTGCTGGTGGCTACAGGCACTGGTATTGCCCTCTACCATTTGTAGTATCTAAGGCTACTACAAAATCAATCACCACTTGGGTGGGGTTTTAGGGGTGGTTTGGTTACAAGATTTCTGCCGTCACCTTGGCGCAGTGCATGCTTTCTTTGATGAAAGTACGTACATATTTGTGTACATTTGGCCAGTGGTAGGCTTGCGGAATGGCGGCTGCAATCTCGTCCCTGCTTGGATGACCAGCCGTGTTGTTAAGTGATGTTGGTTATAGCCGGTGCGTGTTCTCTCAGTTTGGAGCTCACGTCCATTTATACAGGGTTTTCTGGGTGATCAAACATTTTCTGACAGCGTTGGATAATGAGCTGGATTTCTTGCACTCTTTTTTAGTTTGCGGGCCTAGATCCATCAAGGTTTTTCTGTTCAGTAATTGTATCTTGGCTTGCTGGGCATTGTGTGATTGTTTTGTGCTGGTTTGGGTCTTCGGGTAGCAGCAACCGTTCGGATTCTTCTACCGACGTAATGATGAGGTTATAGCTTATGTGCCAACTGAAAACGTTGGTCAGAACTGTAGAACTTACCACGTTCTATGGTGAAGTTAAATTGTTGCTGAATGAGGACCACCTGGTGGACTTGGACTTGGCGTTGAGTTTTTTAGCTAGACCAGAGCTATGTTGTCGGTCCGGAGTATAAAAAGCTTGTCTTCTAGGTATGCTTGATATTTGTCTATTGCCTACAAGATTGCATGCATTCCAGTTCATTGGCAAGACGTGATTTTTGCATGCGTCGGTGTAAGTCTTCTTTCTATTACAGAACGACTTTGGCTCTAATGTTGCACGCGTTTGTCTGACTACAAACGGGTTTTGGTCGGGTAAGCATGAGTGGTTTGTCTAATGCGATTTTGATGAATTAGAAGGCATCAATTTCGAATTCTGGAGTAGTCTGAAACGTACTCTTGGAACCAAGTGCATAGACCTAAAAACTTTTGTTTTTTTGTTCCGTGGAGTGTTTTAGTCTTTGATGAGCATTATGTGGTTAATTCCCGTCAGCAGTTCAATAGAGACTGTTCAAAATTTGCATTTCTTTGGGTGGCAGCGTAAGCTATACTCTTGCATGTTTTCTAGCAACCGTGTCAGGTAGACTAAGTGCGTGCCGTAGTCTTCTGTGTTCACCAATATTTCTAAATAGTTTAGACTAGTAAACTTGCCTGTACCTCCGACATTAGTTTTTAGAACGTCACCGGTGCGTTTTTTAGCCCAAAGAGCCAGATTTGATATGAACCTCTGTATAGGGCCCGCAAAGGCGGTGAGGCATTTGTGGCTGTCGTTTATGGGCATTAAGTCGTTTTTGCTTAATACTTTGGCTTCTCTTAAGTCTTTCAGAGTTTCCTGAATTTTAGGCAGGGGCAGCTTCTCCAGAATTGCATTATTGAGAGCTTTGTAGTCTAAGCAAAAACGCGGGATGTTGTTTTTTTTCTTTACAATGACGACGAGGGCACAACAACTGCTTGAGCTTCTTTTAATTATGACGTTAGCCAAAAGCTCTTTTACTTGCTCGAAGATTGAGCTTTCTTGTGGACATTGTTGTTTAACTGTCGGTGTAGTTGTAGGTGCTACGTTTATTTTATTTTTTACTTTTGTTGAGTTAATCAAGGCTTCCATAACTCTTCCGTTCATGGTAATAGATATTTTGGCGCCTACCGTAGTTTGGTGAGATGGTGTTTGTTTACGCCTTTTCTGCATTACGGGCATTACGTCGGAGAGAATTAGTCGAACGACTAATAGTCAATTATATCTAGGAATGGTTGAATTTTTGGTTTTACCAATGTAGCTTATACATTCGCCAAGGTTTGCTCTAGATGGTGAATCTATAGAGTTGTCAGTATAACGCCGCTTGCCGTTGCAGAAAGCATTTGACCGGTTTTTGGGAGTATTACTGCTGGGTTGGCGTAATGTCTGAGTAGCCGACTTTTGGTATTCTCATACGAGTGTGTTGGTTTCCGATTGTA
Organism: Tachinus rufipes; assembly: GCA_963932245.1. Classification (NCBI taxonomy): domain Eukaryota; kingdom Metazoa; phylum Arthropoda; class Insecta; order Coleoptera; family Staphylinidae; genus Tachinus; species Tachinus rufipes. The sequence goes on from OZ010743.1 coordinate 108,110,024, forward strand.
CTTTTTATCGACCAAAAGGGTTTTGCTTTTTAAGTTTTGTACTAACAGACTGTAGTAGTCAGTGTATGTGATTTGTTGTTGAGAAAAGCATTTTTCTAGTTTGAAAAAGAAACGGGTCCTCATGCGGTTTGTCTCCGAAGCGTAATAACTCAGCTTGGTATAATGGGCCGTTGCCTAATGAGAGACAGCGTAGGCATGCGCGTTTAGTGTTTTACATTTTTCTTTTGTTGGCTTTCTTCCTTATGGTTCTTGGTGGCTGGATGGTATTCAACTTCAATCTATATTTTGCAGTTTTGGGGTATGTTTATGGTTGTGAAGGCACTATGTTTGTCAATAGCTCCACGTCATTTCTTACCGGTTTCCTACCCACATAATGATAAGGATGCAATGTCGTGGGTGCAGGTGGGGCCTAGAGGTAGATGGGTTACCTTTAAGGCGTTTGTAGGTATGGCTGTGTGGGCATAGCGGTGGTCGGCGTCAAGAGTGAGCAGAGAGTAGAAGAGACACAAGGTTGTCGAATACAGGAAGAGTGCACAGTGGATAACATTCAAAACGATAGGACACTGAAAGAAGATGTCCGAATACAAAGAAAAACGAAATGAGAAAAATAAAGCAAAATACAGAGGGCAACAACCCCAATACTCCTAAAAATTACACAAAAAGCAGATAATAAACCGAAATGTATATCAAATATATAAAGGGGAAGAGAGGCTCACGATATACTGATAGCAACAGCGGAAAGGAGGAAATAGACCTAGTCATAGTGAGTAAACCAAATAAAATTAAACTAAGTAGTAAGTGGATAAGACATAAAAGAACTGATGCGGCAATAAAAAAATAGAGATTACCAAAAAAGAGAACAGTTGAAGTTGAAATAAAAAGTATGATAGCATACTATATCAGTTCAAACTGCGGACTGGAATACTATCGGAAGTGGATATAAGAAGTAGAAAGCAATTTAAGAAAACAGAAAAGCAAAAAAAACCATAGTAGCGGGGTTAAACTTTATAATTTGCTACAAAAAAGGCAAAACAACGTTTGCAAGAGGAAGTTTGTCTAAACCACTTATTGACATTATCATAGCTACGTGGGAAATGGTAAGAATCGTAAATGACTGGACCGCGACAAAGAAAGAATCACTGACCTTACACAAAAACATACAATACCAAGGAAGACAAAAGTACACAAAAACAAGTAGATGGAACGTAAAAAGGATAAACAAAAAGAAGATAAAGATAATCATAAAAACAGAAAAAAATGATAGAAAACAAAAACATAGAGAAGATATGCAAAAGATATTTGGCGAATGGAAACTTAAACTAAAAAAACCGTATTGGTTGTGCAAAAACATGAAAATGTAGGAAAAAACAATATAAACAGTGATGAAAATCAAAAAACAGAGAAAACGATAAGAAAACACAAAGCAAACGGAAAAGGAACTAAAAACGACAGCAATTAGGGATAAAGATGCTGAAAAAAATGATAAAATCTACATTGAGTTGCGCATCTTTTTAAATAGTTTTATTGTTATAATACAATTTAAAACACTGCAGTCAAATATACTCATTCCCATTCTATATATTTAAAAACAATACAGCTGACTCCCTCTATTACATACATGACAAACTTAAGAAGTTTTCAAGCACATTTTTAAGTTTTTATATATATATAATTAATTAACGGATTAAATACGTTATCAAGACATTTAATTTCATTAACATCTACTCTATAAAACTACATTTATTTTAAAAGCTTTTAATAATACAATTACCTCATACATGCAACTTTAAATATGTAGAGCTTACAGCATTTTAATATAGATGGCGGCTGCGTCTACTTAAACACATTTATTTAAACTCGGATATTAGAGGAACATTAATTAATAGAATTGTAATGTGATGATAAAAGATTAATAAAGTATTATATTTATAAACAAAAATTATATTAAAATGATTGATCAATTGAAGCTAGAAATATTTATTCACTTTTATATTTAATAATATAACTAGATCATTGATTGAAATAAGTAACTTATTAAAAATAGAGTAAGTTTTACAAATTTAAATTAAAAAAAATCAAACTAAAATGTATGCAAAGATTGTCGATTCAATCGACAAAAACGATAGGCAGTGACGTCCCTAGAACAAAATTTTACGATAAGTGGCAGCTACAAATGACAAACCTTATACAGGGTGGGCAAGAATGACCAAGGATTACGATGTAGGCAACCAAATATACATTCATTGTAAATAATCCCTATATTGTCCTTGGCCATAACCATAGGCGTTACAATTTTGTTAAATTCACAATATGTTTAATTTAATTCACATTATGTTTAATTTACAGTTTATGCATAACACATACACACTATTTAAAATTTAGACATTTTTCTACAATTTGTATTTATTATATTAAATTAACTTTCAAATTATTTTTTTCAAACAACGAACGCTTATGAAAATTCTGGTGACTTTTAGGATAATTTTGTTTGGGGGAAACAGGTTGACAAACTGGTACACACTAAAATCACTAAAAAAATTGAAAAACCTCATTCATTGTTGATCTCACTGTATTAACCTATGTCATCTTTAATTCTAACATGCCGACTGAATGTACTTGTAATGTATGCAAAAATTGTTGAATTTAATTTGGTTCCATTTAAATTGACAAAAACAATAGGCAGAGCCGTACCTAGAACAAAATTGTACGATAAGTGGTACCAACAAATGTCAATCTTTATAAAAGGAGAAATTTACAATTAATTTTGGGTGGGTGATTCTAAAGTCCAGTTTAAACTACATCTATGGTAATTAGAAGTAACCTACCCGCGTGCCCAAGTGTTTCTCATCAAGAGATTGAATATCATCTCTTCTTCCTCTAACTAAAGGACATCTAGCACTTGCAGAAAAGAGAATCTTTCAATAATTAAATTACAAACACTCGGTCGGGCTGCTGGTAATTATGATCTAAGGTAACTCACTTTCTCAAGTAGTCATTAACAAATTTAATATTACTTTTTCCTTTTTAAACAATGATTGATAACAAACTCTTAGCTCATCCTCTCCTCTAACACAGAAACTTCTAACAAAGTTTAAATCCCAAACTCCTACCGCTTTTTTTAAATTTAAATATCACCTTGACGATAGGTAGATTATTTATACCTTAAGAAGCATTGATGATACACTATATCTGAGGCAGAACTCAAACAGATAGTTTTTATTAAAAAAAAAAAAACAAATTAAACAAATATTTTTATTTCAACATAAAGAAGAATAATTGTGATTAAACAAAAAATAGAACATTTGTCAAATGGCTACCACAAAACCTCTGTCACAGAGTAATTTTTTCTTAATAACGTTTTTGCATAACTTTTGCTTTATTTCTTTTTTAAGGTGATAAACTTTTTCTTATCGTAGCTCAAAAAAAGAAATCTAACGGCGTTTGGTCACACGATCTTGTGGCCAATTTTGATCGCCAAACCGCGAGATGACACGGCCTGGAAACTTGCAATAAAACCATTATTTTCCGTTTTATGGCAGGCCGCTGAGATTTTGTGTCAATTGAACCTTGTACGCGTGCAAATGCAATTTCAAAATTTGTTTTTGAGGGACCGACAAGGATATCGATAAACAGAGGTAATTTTTAAACGCACTTTTCATAATAATTAAACGTTGCTTGTTTGAATACTTTTTCATAACTTCTAATTGAGGTTTGTACTTAACAGCTGTCAACAAATAACCACCGTACTATACTACTCACACAAACAAAATGGCGGCAAATTCAAATCCGGTGCTCTTGTTGAGACATCCTTTATTATCGAATGCGTTTGAGTTATCATTGAGTAATAAAAAAAAATTAAACATACGATTTGATATACAAAAGTTGCACACAAGCTTCTTCCAGTTTTTTCATATTTTGCGTTTTTTTTATTTGACACTTATAATCTTTCATGTTTTGCTTGGTTTCTTAGGTACTGGTTTTTTGGCCTGTGAATAAAAGTGGTTAAGGGCTGTCATTCTGACAAGTTCTACTGGGTCCACGTACGGCTAAAAAATTCTGTGCTTTGAGTTTAGATAGGTTGGGCTAGGCTTTTTGTATATTGTCCTTCAAAAGTCAGCACTTTTTGATGAGCCGTTTTTGGAATTTCAATTACCTGATCTTAGAAATATTGCTCCATAATTTTGAAGAATGATAGTTTGGGTGGATATCTCTAGCTCTTCTGGTGTGTAGATAGAGCTTGCAATAAACTTGCAACCTTAACCTGGACATCAGTCCGCGTCTTCATAAATTGCTTTTGCGCGCGCATGCTCTGCGTTCAATATTTCTGTCTTTCTCCTTTTAGTACATTTTTTCCTTTTTGTTCATTTTTTTTCCTTCTTTTTTTATTAATTTTTCTCCTTCTTGTCCATCTTTTTCGCTTTGGTGTTAGTTTAGCTAACGTCGTGAATTTCTTTGTCGATGTTTTCTTTTTCTCTAATAGTATTGTTTGGGTTTGTAGAGGAACGTCTGAAAGCAATCTGTGGAAGGGGAAACATCCCGGAGATGATGCGATGGATACATCAACTCCGGCCACCTATAGGCTTGCTTATGATTGGAGCACTTTTTCGGATTTTTTGTGTTGTTGTTGTTTTCTTGAGAAGTTTTTATGTGTTGTGTTTGGTTTTTTGCATCGAGTGCTGTTACAGTTGTAACGAGGAGTTACGTGGTCGAGACGGCACTAGGTCCGTCCAAGGGTTGTTCCATAATGCATTATCAATTATGTGCTCCCAAGCTCGTGTTACTTTATGTGGTGATGGTAGTTGGCTTCTTCCTTGGCATGAGAAAGCAATGAGTTAATCAGTCCACAGCAAGAGTCGTTTGGTGTTGGACATTTTATTCAGTTACACTTATAGCAATTTACACTACTTTTGCTTAGGAATGTTCCCAAAATGTTGCGTCAGCAAATTGTTGTGCTAGGAGACTTCCTAAAAACTTGTCGTGTTGGATTTACTCTTACGAGCGCCTATCGACTGAACCCTTCTGAATAAATGCAAGAAGTTACCTCAATTTGTCACATGGACCTTTTTGTCTAACTGATATTTTATTGTAGGTTAGATATTACATAACGCACATCAAGTGCCATAAGCTTTGCAAAAAAATGTTGGGTATAAACGTAATGTCTAAGTCAAACTGTCAATTATCTGATAATAGCCATCTAGTTGGCTAGAAGTTTTACTAAAGGCATAATTATAAATTTTCATAAAATCATTGTCACTTGATTGCCGGCGTTTAAAGAAGAGACTGAAGAAGAAGAAATAACCTGACGCTGCTCCTTCTTTTTTTGGTGACCTACCTTTTGTTCGAGCTTTTTTATGGTTGGGCTTGTTGATGAGTCTTCTTGGACTTCCATCACTTCCTCTTTGTCGGAGATTAAATCCGAAGTTTAAGCTGGTCTTTTGCAGGAAACGGCGCCATTTTGACCATCTTCTTGAAAACCAGGATGTATTTTTGAAGATCATTGTTTAGTTTGTTGTGGCGGTCACCTAGGTCTAGGCAAATTTGGTTGAATTTATCCTCTTGGATGTCAATTTGTTCAGATTTGCTATTGACAAGTTTAACAATAAATTTGTCCAGGGCGTCCATCTGATTAGCACGCAGTATTTCTTGAGCTGCTCAAATATCATGTTGAGGACGGGGTTTGTGTTCTAGTTACCAATGTCTGAGCTTTAGCAGTAGAGTACATTAGAGTCTATATGCTCGACGGTAATCGGTGATAGCTACAGAAAGTTTTTTTCTTGGTATCAGTTTATTACCGTGGTTGTTTCTAGTGCTTGTTGAGTTTAGATTGCTCTTCTCAGAATCCTTGAAGATGCTCACTGTTTTTAGTAGGAGAGAGTTACTTGAGTTTTTTAATTTTATTTTTATCATTTCAAAAAGTTGGAAAAAGAAAGTTTGGTTATCAAACCCTCGATACTTAATAGCAATGGTACCCAAAAATTGAATCCAAAGTAGACCGAGGCTTGTATAACAGTTAAAAAAAAAAACAAAAATAGTAGTTTTATTGCCGGGGCAATGGCTGTCGTGCAATAGTGTTAGTCTTCGAGTGCAATTCCTCTATCCGCTACTTGGAGTCACGCTTAGTAGAAACTGTATACTTCAGAAAACTAGAAAGTACTTCTTTTGATTCAGCATTCTGTTAAACACCATCACAAGTGTCTTATCTAAAACTTACTGGAAAAGACGCTAAGAATAGATAGATGGAAAATTAGAAAGTAACTACAAAACAACTAAGCAAGTTTATGCTACAGACGTTTGCAAACTCCGACGTTATCATTGATCTTACTATGCAAATTTGGGATCAGAAATAGTTAGCTTTCTACAAAAAAGACTAAAACACCATCCAAAAAAGTGAGTCAAAAATAGTAAAAGAACAGAATAGAATGCATTATCGACAATTTTAAGTCGCATTGCAGTATCTCCTGGACCTTTGTCATACCTCCTGGGCAAATTCCAAAAACTATACCATAAGACCGGAGCAATATAGTTGACACAGGTACACAGGTAAAACCGATTTTTATTAGCTTGATTTTCAGATTTTTTTTTGGTAATCTCGACTTTCCGTTTGAGTCTTCTGTGCTTTCCTATGGTTTTTATAGAATTTTTTCATAGTTTAAGATGCTACTTTTGGGGTTTGAATGTTGTTTAATTGTTTGTTTGATGTGAGGTTGAAATACGTTACTCTAGCAGTAGGAGCTACATTAGGTTAGATCCAGCAAAATTTTAAATTATTAAATAAAAAAAATTTAAAAAAAAAAAACTGGAAAGCATTCAAACGAAGCTTGCTAAAGAAGCCAGAACGTACGTCACAAGCTCAACAGTACTTAGTTTGGCAACTAGGTATTTAACGAGGAAAAGAAACAGAAAAAGAACAGAAACCATAGAAATAGCAATGAGAATAAAAAAAAGAAGAGAATGACAAGTTCAGATCTACGGCCACGGTATTACAAGAAATACAGGAAAATTAACTACTTCTTCTCCTATGCATTAATAGAGCTCTGGAGCTTTAACAAGCACCTAGAGAAGTTCCACTTAAAAAAAAAAACAAAAAAAACTCATACTGCTAAAACAAACACACCGGGAAATGAAAAGACCAACAAAACATCTTTAAAGAGTTTCATCTACAAGAAGACCAAAATTTCTCATACTGCAAATTGTTACAGTCCGCATTCCCGGTCGGTGGTAGCAACAATATTCCGAGGTGGAGATGATAGTTTCTAAAACTTTATTAATGCAGAACATTGGTCCAAAGTTTTCCTCATTAGTTTTTGGAAACTGCTGGTTCTTTACGCTAGTTTGGAAATTTGAAGTAGGCACTTGCGGCCAAGCAAGAGCATGGTTCTAAACATTATTTTGTATGCTCTACTCCATCTAAATAATAATTTTAAAATATTTTTTTTTTTGTAAAAAAAATGGAGGCATTTTCGATCTTTCTCTGATGACATCTTTCTTAATAAAAAATTTTGTACAGTTTTAGGAAAGAGCAAATTGAAAGAAACGTCAAACAAAATAATATAAGCAAAATACGGGACCAAATTGCAAGAACAATGGGAAGTAGTAACTATCTTTTAATTCTTCTTCTTGCAATTTATTTTATATTATCCAGCCATCTTTTTTGGGATCTTCCTTTGCTTCTTTTAGTTAGTGGATGCCAATTAACCGTTCTTATCGTCTACTTATTATTATGATCTAGTCTTGCTACACGTCCCACCTATCTTTACTCGAGTTCAGCTAAACGCTATCGTAAGTATCTTGTCTCTTAAGCTAATTCCCAGCATAGACCTTTTATTGCTTTTTGTGATGTTTTGAGACATATTGCACTTTTCTGAGTTTAGGTTACAGTTTCTAGTCCATATGTGGTTACAGGTAGGATGTCCTAACTTCCAACTCAGTCGTAATTTTGGCAGTTTGGGTTTTTATGCATAATTTAGTGGTCTAACCAAGCTAGACACATTCATTCACAACTAAGTGGTAATTGTTGTTGCACACATTTGATATATATTATATCGGTGCTGCTTTTGTTGCGGTCTTCGATTGCTGACGTTTTAATTTAAACAAACCTTAAAATCAATATAAAATGTTATATAAATATTCTTAAAATAATCAAAACTTGAATAAAGTGTTTTAATTATATTTCCACAAACATAATATAAAACCTAATTTGTTTTTATTTATTCCTATCTAAACCAATCAGTTTAATAATAAATCATTTGAATTTAGATAAATATCTTGAACGTAGGGATCTGTAGAACTTATTCATTAACATTTTAATATTAAAGAAAAAACCTTCATGCTTTGTAATACTATTTTTCAAGTAGCAATAAATAACTAAAATACTTTCAAGCAATCAATAGTTAATATAATTATATTTTATAAATAGATTCCTGTACAACAATTCCGAAAAGTTTTCATTTTATTCCAGAATTATTACAGTTTCTCTTACGCATTCAAAAAATAAACCGTCCAAACTCTAAGAGATGGCTCTGCGCATTCCACTTCATACAAATATGAAAACAGGAAACGCTAAATTTATTTGAATCATAAAGAAAATCCTAAAAGATGTCACCAGTAATATAAAAATATTAAAAAATAATCAAAGAAAATATTCAAAATCCAATCAATTTAGTTATTCCACCATGATCCTGAAAGTAAACAGCAAGTTTGAAGAATATTTTGTCACTTAAAATGTTTTTCATGTTGTAGCAGGCGACGTTTTAAGCTTGAGAAAACTCCAGAAAACTTCCCGATACCTTTCCCGGATTCACATTTTAAGTAAACATTATTTTATACGCGGAATTATAAAACTTAGATTAATCTCGGAGTGTGCCCGGGTATTTGTCTACCCCATTGCCATATGAAAATAAACCAACCAACCAGTTGGGAGAAGAAAACTTTCAAGTTTTACTCACAGTAGCGAGGGGAATAATAATTTCCTGATATTTATCTAATAAACTTGCCTATGAGTAGAATTATAGCACGCATCTGATTTGTGGTAATTAATGGTCGTTGGCTTCGGTTTTAGCCCTTTGATCTGTACTGTTTGGTTAACCGTAACTGGGTGGGTGGTAATTGTGTTGGAAATCTCGTTGGATATTAATTTGTATTGTAAGTGGATACTGTTGCAATTGAAATGCGTAGTGTTGCTGCATATATTATAATTTAAGAACTGCTTGCAATCAATAAATTATTTATGATGAAGTACACATTGGGGAAACAGCTTTATTATGCAGTTTGATCGGTGTGGCAATCAGGGCTTATTTCATTAGGTTCTCTTGTTAATTAGAGCACCTATGTAATGAGGTGAGCCGTTGAAACCGCACAGACCCTAATTACAGATGGGAAGCAAAGGCACATAGTATATGGTTACAACTGTATCTAGGATTACTTTTGACGCGATATACTTTAATCAAGCAATTTCATGTTCATACATTGGTTTTCTGGCCGATTAAAATTTAATTTCGGTTCGATTAAAAATATAATCATTTAGTAGGAATTATGTAGGTATTATTTGCGATAACCTTTAATTCCTCATCCCCAGTAGTAATAGTAGTACGACCGACCGGTGTGATACATGTTGGTGCCGGTCGGTGGAGAGTATGCCCCAATCGATTCTGATATAATGCTTCAATTATCGAACGTTCTATATATCGCATGGCTAAATGTAACCATAATTATTCAGCCGCCTTAATTTAATGCACGCCAATGTGATCATTTTAATGATGATGTAAAATTGAGAGACGGGCTTCAATTGGGTAGGGAAGATTCCGGTTAATACCTTATTAACGCAGCTTCGATTATATCAGCGAATTCACGATGATATATTTCGAATGTTACACCCGATTTAATATCAATAATGAATGCTAGATTTACTGAAATATGGGTCATTGCAATATTGGATAAAATAATACTGAGTTAAAAGATGATTTCAAATGCAAAACAAGGTTAATTATAAAGGATTTGTCATTTGAATAGTTTGCAAGAACTACTTTAAATTAACTTAATTTAGATTATAAAAGTAGATACTGTAAACTGACAGTTTTCATCCTAGAAATTTAAATTGTATTCTGCTTCAAATTTTTATTGTTTAGTGTTATTGTACTGTGTTAATTGTCAACAATGCTGTACTAGTGTTGATGAAGTAGGTATAAAATTAATAGAGTAGATAAGTGTAACTGCTTTACTACTGAAGGCGGTGATGGTGGTTCTAGGGTAGCTTTACTTTAGAGAAATTGGAAAAAATAAAATTAGTTTAATTTAGTGAGTCATGGGCTTACCACAAAACTAGTTCAGTTTTTGCTTCTCTAGTGCTGGCGAACTAAAATTTGCGGTGGGCATAAAGTGACTACAAAAATGGAAGTAGTCGAAGCGATAGCCGACGATCTTAGGCTTTTGACTAAATCAATCACCTAGATCTGTCTCTTTCTTTCTGTGCTGGAAAAATTGTTTATGGGATCCTACAATACTACGGACGGTGATGAAACGGTTTTTGCGTAGAATTATCTGAGAGAATTATCTAGGTACAAGATCTACGTTAGATCGTTTACTATTTGTTGAGGTCGTATTTGGATTTGCGGCTTTAGCTCCAGCAACACTTTAGTAGTATATTTCTAGCCATAGTCAGGTTTTATTTACAGTTCTAACTAAGTTTTTTCCAAAATATTACAATTTAGATTTGTCGTAGGTGTTGATTGGCAACAGATGTAGGCATAAAATACTAAAAAAATAATAAAAAAGTTAGGCTTGCGTAGCACGCTTTGGTACAGGTTTTGGGTGCTGCGTTATTGTTGACGACTGCTCAATTTTGTCTCTTTGCTTTAGTTCTAGAAACGTAATACTTTTCAGACAAGAACCTGAAGTCAACAAGCTAACACAGAACAGGAAACACACTAGGGCAGCTTTAGATTGAATTGTTCGTCTTCAGCTAACACCTAGTGCCACCACCGTCTTTAAGCTCTAACTTCTGCAACGACTACTAACGGTGTAGTCGGCCTTTATTGCGTTCTCCTGGAAATTTTTGGACAAACTCCAACAACTTTCTGTGCTTGCACACCCCGCCAGAGTTTCAAGTCGACTGCTATATGCACCGGTTGATCCAAAACAAAACTGGTTCTGTGTGAACTTACACTCTTTGTGAATGCGTGAAAAAGTTTTTGGTGTTCTTAATGAACGTATGTCAAAACTTTAGTTTGTTTACTAAAATATGAACTCTAAATACCGGAGAACCTTCCCCAATAACAGGCTTTGAACTAGCCGCCTACACAACTCTTTGTAAACGCAAGCCAGTTAAGGTCATTTTACTGCTGACCTATAAGTTTTGTTCCATAGGGTTCCAGGTTTGCATCTATAATAATGGTTGACTTCTTTTAAGTTTTAGTACAGTTGCTTTTAGGTGCTCTTCGGAGTCGTCTAAACCAATCAGATTGGGCACAAGCAAATCCAATTTTAAGGCGAGGGCGTTGTTGGAGCTACTGTAAGCTTGTGTTTTTGAGTGAGCCATTGTTTATAATTTTTTTCTATCTTTGATTTTACTGCGAGGATTACACTAACAAAACCTATTTAGTTTTATTTTGTTAGGAGAATTCTATTTACAAATTAGGTTGATCTTAGTTTGAAATTGACTTCTAAAGACATTTCTTTAATGGTAAGAGCGTTTGGAAGCCGTTGCGGAAGTGTGGAACAAAAAAGTTAAATTTTCTTTTAAAAATCTTTATGAAGAAATTCAAGATTGTAGCGCTATTACTCTAATTGACTAAGTTTGTCAAAAGTGGTGGTTGGAAACGGTATTGTACGGAGCTTTGTGTACGGTTTTCTACTAGAAAATGCTGTTGAGATTAAAAACAGTTGCGGGCAGTAGTTACCGTCCAGGGTACTTCAAAATCTTGTCAAGTGTTGTCGGAAATACTCTCCCGGTTATATCTCTAAGAGTAAGCAATCTCTTTCCATTGCGTCCGAAAGATGCTTCTTAGTGATCGGGTTCTGTAAAGTCTCGGCTATCGCAGCTTGTAAATGTTTCTTAGAAATGTTTTATTGTTGTTGTACGTAGAAGCAATGGTACCCACTGTTACTGGCTGGGTTTCATGGTTGAAAACGGAAGCAGTTTGTCCACTTTCTGGAGCGTCGGAGGCGTTAGCGTGGTGAGTATCAATTTTGTATACAAAAGGTTTGTCGACTAATATTCTTCCCCACATGCACACTCACACCTAGTGCCACCGGACTCACACAGGGTGCGGTTCCGTATAACTTGTCTTTGTTTTTGGGGAGCAATGTGGCAGTGCCAGAACAGTTGTCAATGGCCGTATTAAAACTCTGGCAGGATGTGTAAGCACAAAGAGTAGGTTTGCAGTCCCCAGAATATCCTAGGGATAAGACTGCGTGTAGTTTGTTGACGGCACTAAGATTGGAGCCGTTTGCCTGGAAGCTAGTCTATATGTCGGGTGTCCGATGATTAATGGTTCAATTCTGTTCTCTTCATCTTCCGTGTTTTTCGGGACGGAGGTGTTTTGACATGGTTGTTCTAGTTCTGTCGCGTTCAAAGTTTTGGCCTTGCTGTGCACGGCCGGTGTACTACTGTTTTGCTTACTACTTCTTTGACAATTACTCGCTGGATGTTGATATTGTCCAATATAAGTTCCAAGCTTTTTTCTATGTCCAACGTGGTTTTGCTGATGGTCACGCTTTTGATCTCACGAGAGATCGCTCATTCATGCTCTTCTGTCCCATCAATTTAGTAGTCTTGTCGTAATTTACTTTGCGCTGCAAAGACGCCAGATAGTATTACTCAATCATTTAACCAATTTTAAATGGTGTAAACGTGCAGACAAGTTAGATGGTACTATTCTACTGCGGCAGAAAAATGTTTTAGATGTGCAACAAGTACTGTTTAACTAGTGATACAAATGTTTATGTAATTGTCTCCGTTGGCACAAGTCTGTCCATATTGTCCGTTTCTTTTTTGTATTCTTCTTTGCAGTGGCGCTTTACTAGGAGTATGCTTTACGTTAAACTAAAACTCTTTCAGAAAAAGTAACACCTATTTTGCCTTGGAATTTGTAAGCTATAGTAACGTTCAATTTGCAGTTTTGAAAAGACACCGGCCATTCTATCTAGATATACTTCTTAATAAATGAAACTATGACATAACATTCCTGTTCATTATTAGATTCCCGGCGTTGTGTTATGTTGTAGATTGTCTTCTTCTTGATATTTAATCTTGCAGCTATTTGTCGCTCTATTAAAACAGTATTTATGCTCAATAAATGTGCGGACACAACGAAGATTTTTGATCTGACCCTTGCTTAGCGCTTTGACCTTACTACACTGGAGTTTCAATCCTAACTTTTTGATTTTTATTCATTGCTCCAATTTTTGTATTTGTATATTCCTATGAAGTTTTAGTGTTTCATGGTTGGAGCGCTGAGCGAGAATACAAAGAGATGATCGGAACATCAATCTACGCTGTGTTTGCAGAAAAAGTCTGCAAGTGACGCTGCTTTTTCAGCAAAATTTAAAAAACTAAAATTTCTAAAAAAACCCTAAATTAATTTGTACAGAGTGAGTTATAATAAAGTTCCACATTTTAAATAATTACTGAAAGAACCCTTGAGCAGTAAAGTTTGAGTAGTCAATAAGACGTGTTCGGGTAAATGATGTAGCTTATTGTAACCAATTTAATTGCACGTGCTTTGGTTTAAATTCAAAAATGTTCTTGATCCAAAAACAATAATTCTGAAATAAATTAAAAATTTAGTCATTTTGTAAAAACATCTAAAATTATAGCTGTAGTCAAAGCATCAATAAAAATCTTCAACTTGTTTTGCTCGGTAACATGTCTTTGCATTTTTGAACACTGCCCTAAAATTACACCATTATAAGGTTATGATTGCTCAAGAATTGAATCCAGCAGATTGGGTAAGACGTAAGATTGCTGCAATGCAATCATTATTGAAAACTCTATCAACCACTTCTTTTTTACCGTTTGGTGTGTTTTGTTTTCTGTGAAAATTGTGGACCTTATTTTTTTAAGAAAGTAGTGTTACTGTTTTGACTTTTGACCGTTACTGTTGCATGTTGTACAATTTTTACACTTCAAAATAAAGGAACACAATACAAATGCTTTTTGGCTGTAATAAGATAAAGCTTACAAACGATGTTCCCCGGTCAACTTTCTTAACAAAAAGCTGTTCAGTGTCCCTTCTCATCTTTAATCCAATTTAGTCCGTCACGCATACTGATCATTTAAATCTCTTGCTAGAACGTTTAGGTTAAAAACAATAATTTTGTAATACTTTCAATGTTCTTGTGGTTGTAAAAACGCTAAAGTCTCGTTCAAGAAGTTACCTGCTAAACTGAAACGTCTAAGATATCTTGTTGCCAATCCTAAATTAAAGACCCTAGAATGATAAGTGGATAATGCTCAAAGTAAGTATTAAAAGTAAATTGAGAAAAATGGTGTTGGTCCAGTTATCATACTCAACGCACGATACAAATTACAATTAGAAAACCATCTAGCGACAAATATATATGTCTCGTAATCATTTTAAACATTAGAACCGTTTGTAAATTATATAAACTTGTTATAAAGTGGATATGACCAAAAGAAGGCTTTATCCACTTATCATTCTAGGGTCTGCAATTGTTAAAATTACTTTTTACTAAAAATGTAATTTTCTTTTGGCTGATTTTAAGAGTTTTCCTGGTTAGCAGTTGACGGCATTGCCAAGTAGGTAACTTGCCGGTTACTAGTCTCTTAAAGCTTTTAATACCTGGTTTTCTTCTATCCACCCAATTGTTGGTTATACAGAAATTCCCGATACTAAACACTTGGGTGAGTGGTCTGAACACTTCGTTTATTGAATGTGGGCGGGAAGTTTCTACTTGAGTTACCGCCAACCCACCCAATGGTTGGTTATTTGCAAATGTTATTTGTCACTAAATTGCCTACCCACCCAATTTTGGTTATCCAGAAATATGAGTTTATTTTCTGTACAAATATTAGTTGCCACTGAATTAGAAGAAACCACTCCAGTCTAAACTACTGAGTTGTAATCATGCTTAGAAGTGACCAAACCTACCCACCCAAGCAAAGTGTCATCAAGAAGTTTGACGTTTAACTTCTCTACGGACGTCAGAAGTCATTTGGATACAATAGAAGGTCGTGATCTTACCTCTTGATACTTAACACTTGGGTGGGTGGGTGGGCCACTCCAATCCAAACTACTGATTTAATATCATGAAATGAAGTGATCCACTCACCCACTCAACTGTTCGTCATTAAGAAGTTTGATGTTTAACTTTTCTGCGGACGTCGTAAGTCATTTGATCACAAAAGATGCAACCTCTTAATACTTAACACTTGGGTGGGTGGGTGGACCACTTCAATCCAAACTATTGACTTAATATCATGATATGGAGTGACCCACCTACCCACTCAAATATTTGTTATAAAGAAGTTGGATGTCATTTGGTCACAAGAGAAGGTCGTGATCCAACCTCTTGATACCTAACACTTTGGTGGGTTGGTGGGCCACAGTATAAGAAGTAATCCGCCCACAGTTATATAAATCTTATCCACGGTACAAAAAGTTTGATGTTTAACTTCTTTGCAGACGTCAGAAGTCATTTGGTTACAAGAAAAAGTCGTGGTCCAACCTCTTAATACTTAACATTTGGGTGGGTAGGTGGGCTACTCCAATCCAAAATACTGACTTAATATCATGATATGGAATGACTCAGCCACTTACCCAAGTGTTTGTCATTAAGAAGTTTGATTTTTCTGCGGACCTCAGCAGTCATTTAGTCACAGAAGGTCGTGATCTAACCTCTTGATACCTAACAATTGGATAGGTGGGTGGGTGGGCCATTTCAATCTAAACTGCAATTGCAATTGAAGCAACAATTTTTATCAAAATTTTGATTCAAATTTTTTGACACATTTTGTCAATAAGTACTTTAATCATTTTCCAAATTTTTTTATTTCATTCATTCAGTTCATTTCAAAAATTCAAAAATTGTTTTCTAAATTTTCATAAAGGTTTTATTGTTTTTATATAAAATTTGCAATTAAAGCAACAATTATCAAAATGTTGATTCAAATTTTTTGACATGCTGTCAATAAAACTTTAATCACTTATAAATTTTAAAGTTGTTTTCTAGTTTTTTAAACTTGTTTATTGAATTTTTGGAAATGATTAATTTTTTTATACAAAAATTGCAATTAAAGCACCAATTATCTACTCAGAACATTGAATGTTAGCGTGTAATTTTTACTGGGGTTTCCATCCAGTTGTTGGTTATCCAGAATTAGAATTTTACGTTTTGGCAAATGTTGTTTGTCACTAAATTAGGAGAGGAAGGTGACAATTTTAACATTTTGATCACAAACACTTGGGTGTTCAAATTGAAACCAAAGTGAAAAACGGCAAAGTTGATATTGATACTAAAAGAAAATAACCACAAATTATTATAAATTAATCTATAAAATTAAAAATGATAGACATATGGTTAACCAATCAGCTGGAGCCAGCTACCCAAAAAACAGAAGCAATCTTACGGAAAAGTGCAGTTACCTTTGACTATAAAGACAAGTCATTACAGAACAAACAAGCAGTTAAGGTATTTGACATACTACTTGACGATGCATTTACTTTTTTAAAATATATAAAGAAAATAGTAGAAAAACAAAAAAAAAGCGGCATTCCTGGCCAGAATTATGCCCAACATAGGCGGGCCGTGAAGTTGCAGCGTTGAACTCCGTTATCGATTCAAGAATTAGTTGATCAGTGTACAGAGAGAACGCCATTGCAGGTAGCAAACGCATACAGTACAGTCTTGGCAGATGGCCTTCAGAAATAATGATCAATTTGCTGACGGAAGAAAAATTATTCATCATTTAATAACCAAACTTGTACAATTTTGATGTGCGCAAGTGGTGCTGCATTGACTGACTATAGCCGAGCATACAATCTTTTTATCTCCTTGATGTAATTTAACTAGAAGTTGTTCAATCTAATAGATGTCACTCTAGGTTTTGGGACTAGTTCTAGAGTCCGTTCGGTTGGCAGCGGGGGTTGAGACGATAAATTTCTTATCTTCATTTTTTCTGTGACACAACTTAAACTTGGTTCCCGCTCACACACCCACGTGTTTGTCGTCAAGAAACTCATTGTAAACTAATCGTTTGTTACATTGCTAACAACTGACAATCATTGTCTTGCTAAAAATAACTGCAAGAACAGAAACGTTGGATAAAATAATAAATTCTTTAATTATCAACACTTGGGCGGGCGTGTGGGCCACAGTATATGAAGTAGTCCGCCCACAATTATATAAATCTTATCCACATTAGAAGAAACTACCCGCCCACAACTTAAACTTGGTTTTCGCCCACTCACCCAAGCGTTCGTAATCAGGAAACTTATTGTAAACTATTTGTCTGTTACATTGTTAACAACTGACAATCATTCTATTGCTAAAAATAAAAGCAAAAACACAAACGGTGGGTGAAATAATAAATCCTTTGTTCACCAACATTTGGGCGGCTAGGTATGCCATAGTAGAAGAAACTATTCGACCACAACTTAAACTTAGTTCCCGCCCATCCACCTAAGCGTTTGTTATCCAGAAATTGATTGTAAACTAATTGTCTGTTACATTGCTTTAACTGACAATCATTATTTTGTTAGGAATAGCAGCAAGAACACAAACGGTGGGTGAAATATTAAATATTTTTATCACCAATTCTTGGGCGGGTGGGTAGACCACAGTAGAAGAAGCTATTTTCTCACAATTTAAACTTGGTTTTCGACCACCCACCCAAGCGTTTCTGATCAAAAAACTGATTGTTAACTATTTGTTTGTTACATTGCTAACAACTGACAATCATTCTTTTGCTAAAAGTAACAGCAAGAACACAAACATTGGGTAAAATAATAAATCTTTTGATCGCCAACACTTTGGCGGGTGTGTGGGCCACAGCAGAAGAAGCTATCTGCCCACAATTTAAACTTGATCAAGAAATTGATTGTAAACTAATTGTTTGTTACATTGCTAACAATCATTTTCTTGCTAAAAGTAGCATCATAAACACTAACATTGGGCAAGGTAATAAATCTTTTGATCACCAACACTTAGGCGGGTAAGTGGGCCACAGTAAAAGATGCTGTACTTGATATTTACTTAAAATGTTAACAACTAGGACATTAAAGACGATATTTAAGCAGTATGTAGACATATTTAAGGATTAAAATTCTCAAGAAATATTGAATTTGAAAGCTTATTCATTGGTCAATAGTCCAGATGAAAAAAATTCTATACGTTCAACTACAAGTCTTTTATAAAACTAGTAGGTCAAGAGAGCAAGCACAGACACAATATTAAATCGGAAAATTAAGTTTTGAGGTTTGGAGCGTAAAAATCATACAGTTTAAAATTTTTATTTAAATTATTTACTACGTTCAAGCAAAAAATTGTCGTAAACACCACAAACAAGAAAGCATTTGCAGCTCTTTGATGTTTGCCGCACGAGCAAAGCGGCGTGCAGCAAACAATGATTTCCTGCACTTGACACTTACTACTAATTAAACACTAAATAAAATATGTTATTAATGTCAAAAAATTAAAATATGTTTAACCAATTAAAAATTATATCACCTACAATATATTAAGTGATAAAACAGTTATATTACTATCTGAACCAGAAATTCTTTTGTTTTATCATACAAGTAATACTTATAAAATAAGTATTAGTTTTTTATTAAATATTGTAATCCGTGTGAGGAACAAGTCGTTTGTTCCGCAACAAATAAAAATGTAGTGTAGTGCAATTTATGTTTATAGACCCTACGTACATGAGTCTTCATGTGAGGTTGTAAAAATCGAACGACACTACATGATACCAGACAGTAAATCTGATATTCAAGGGGTCGCTATCTGCCCCTGCTCCCTGCCCCTACAAAATCCGTCTGGAAAATCGGATCCCTTCTAATTGCTATTGGAAAATAATGCTCTCAATTAAAATGAAAAGTAAAACCAATACAAGAGGCAGATTTATAATATGGCTACATTGATAAGTAGATTTAAGTTGTTATAAAGTCTGCACTGTTTTTATTTAAATTTTAGCAAAATATAAATTGATGATTATAATATTTTAATTACTTACACAAACATCTATCAAAAATTTTCATGTAGATTAAAGGTATGAATCGTTTGCAGTAGCATAACTTTTCACCTTAATAAATATTTGTTTAACTTGAAGAGTATCATCTTGTGAGTTGCATTACTTTATTCTTTAATATTACTAAAAAGTTTAAATTAATTCAAATCATCTTCTTTCATGTAATGCTATTTATTTATATACTTTCATCATTTGTCGATATCTCCGGATATCTTTAACGTCAAAAGTTATGAAACTTTTGCAGAGTAAATATTTCAAGATTTGTTTGGGAATATATATTGCCGGACGGAGAGAGATCGATGCACTTGCAATTGTTCAAATATAACTTTCCGAATTGTTCAATCTTTCAGTCAATTTGTAGAAAACTATCTATCTATTTGAAACTACCCAGAATTATTAAAGCATTTGCGAACCATTGTGACGGAGAAGTTCACGCCCCCCGATTTCTTAATATGCATGCAGTGTTAATGCGTTTTCAATTGGCATGGAAATATAGCGCGGCGGCCTTACAAAAGTTTCGCGGCCATAAATCTCGAATAAAAAATAAAAATAGCTCGCAGTTTGCTGCTGCTCCATGCGAACCCGTTTTTTTGTGTGATTTATGCGCTGCACTTATTTTATTTAAAATTCATCAATTTAGGCTTAAGGTTTTGTTCGCGCGAGACCATGTAAAGGGTTTTATAAAAATTGGATTATATGAAAATTAATAATAAATATTGCTGGTTTATAAAATATTTGTTTGTTTATTATTGAACAGTAAACTAAAATAAATATGTTTAACTACTGATTAAATGATAAAAAGAACGTAAAATAATTTATTATAAAGTGTAATATTTTAAATGTAATGTAGTTATTAATGTAATATGCACTGCAAACAATATTTGACTATTTTAAAGTAATCTCTGTTTCCAGTTCTTAATATTGTCATCTAGATACTCTACAGACAAGTGAAAAGAATAACCGTAAAGAAATTTCTCTGATTTCAAACCTTTTTCTTAGCATAAGTGTGATAAAAACTAACTAAAAGTGGCCCACATACATTTAAAACTTATAAAATGTTAGGAATTACTTAATTGCTGCTTCTTCTTCTTTGCAAAGGAGTAATGATCGCGGTTTACTTGCTTGTTGTTTTTCTTACAATCGCGCCTCTTTTCCTTGTTTCTGGACTCTCTTACTGCTTGGGAGACCGTTTGGTTTGTTGTCTTTATTAGATCGATTCATCTTTTTGGCAATTGTACTCTTGGTTTTTTTTCTTTCATTTTTTCCATTACTTTTAATTTCTTCAAGATATTGTGATATTTGTTCGAAATATTTAAGGATTTGGGAATATGTTATTTTTGAAAGTTGAAGTGTGGCAGGAAATGTTTTGGACAGAGTGGGATTATAAGATGTGACATAGTTTCATAAAACTTTAAAGGAGCATAACTCGCGCAATTTAACTATTTTTTAAAATTGGTTTTTATGCAACGTGTAGAGAACGAAATTTGAAGAGTCATGAAATATATGAGAATCTAAAATCTTCAATTGTTTATTAAAGTTTAAAATTAAATCGTAAACTTTTTGTCAAAATATTTGCTTATACTTTAAGATTATTACTTCATTACCCCCCAAATTTAGTAGACTTTTTATTGTGCTATAAGTTCTTTTTCTAAAATAACTAAAAATTTCATTCTCTACGCTTTGCAAAAAAACCATTTATAAAAAGAGTTAAATTTTGCAAGTTGCAATTACACAAAAAACCACAATTGTACGAAATTTATCAAACATTGCGCAGAAAACCCATTTATTCTATAAAATTTGCACAAAAAACTAATTCACTTTTTTAAATTTATTATTGGATACCCTTTTATTGTCTCTGCGTCGGCAGAGGGTGAATAACCGTAGTATTCACCTTGTGATGAGAGTTGACGTCTCTGGGGGTTGAGTACGATTGTATTGTTACAACTATCTAGTTGGTTTGATCTTTCAACTCAGCTTCCACCTGGTGCTTGAGAGGTAACAGCCTTTCCAGAATCGTTCACCGGTTTGGAAATCAGCTTATCGCTGAGATGCCTGCTTAGTGCGTCAGGTAGCAAGTTTGTAGCACCAGGCGTATGTTCTACCTTGAAATCGAAATCCTGTAGAATAAGTGACCATAGGGTAAACATTGCTTTTGCGTTTGTAAATTTTTTTGGTTGTCGGTTTGTGTCGTAAACGGTTCATCTTCTAGATATGCCCGGCACTGTAGTGCGTTTGAGTGGTATCTGGTCTGGCAGGGGGTTAGTTTGGCACTATCGTACAAAATGATGTGTTGCTTTAGTTCTTCTCTTAATGACCCTACGCCGATGTTGCAAGCATCCGTTTGTAATACAAACGGTACACCCGGTTTTGGCTGAGTAAGCATTAACGGCTGATCCGGAGATGTCTTAATGCTGTCAAACGCTGTTGCTTTGACTTTGGTCCACACAAATAGTTTTAGGAGCCTTGTAGTTTCATGAGGAGGGCGGCTATTTTCAAACAATCGAAGACGTACTCCTGCAACTATGTGCACAGCCCCAGAAAACTGCGTAGTTGCTTTTTGTTCCGGTATGATGTTTGTTCGATGATCAGCGACAGGTGGTGGGTGAGCGGTTGGTTGCATGTGGCGTTGATTCGATTTCTCAGGTATTCTACCAACGTTGGTGATACTCTTGCAGCTTCTCCAGGACTAGGCGTAAATGTACTAAGTATTCCTCGTAGTCTTTAGTGTAAACCAAGATATTGTCAAAACACATCAGCACCTGAGACATTAGTTTCTAAAAGGTTGCTAGTGCATTTTTTAGCTCAAAGGGTATTTTGTTCAAGACTTTGTCGTCACCGAAATTTTTTAAAGTTTTCTATATCTTTGTTCAGGCCGCGGTACTCTTTGCAGAACCGCGGTCTGCCGTCCCATAGCTGCTGGTGCTCCGTTTAATGATGCCGGTAGCAAGTAACTCGCAGACTTGTTCAAAGATCATTGCTTTTTTTTGTGTATTATACCGCATACCTTGCGAATACGATGTTTGATGGTCGGAGTCGTTGTAGGCGTGACGTATTTGCGGAAGACTGTTGGGAATTTGCGGACTAGTCGTTTAAAGCCTGCCGATTTTGAAAAAAAAACATGCTGTGGGAGCTACACTGGTTTATGTGGAGCGGCCGTTTGGGTTTTTGGTGGTACTCAATATATCGTAGATTGTTGGGCCTTTTGGTAGTGAATGCATTAGCAAAGGTAGTCTATACCTAACCAAGCGTTGGTGTGACTAACAAGAAGATGACGTGAGTTTGGTCTCCGACGCTCACGCTGGTTTTTACTTTTTTTGTAGTTATCAGCGCAGTTGTGGGGTCAGCTTGCTACGTAAAGTTGTGGGTGGCTCCCAAGTCGACCAGTGGTTTTTTCCAACTGCGCTTACACTACCTGAGAGACGCTTGTGTCACCAGTGACATCTACACCGTCGCTCCTGTCCATTGCAACAAAGACGACAACCTCGGCATAACCGTTTAAAAGTTACACATAAAACAAAGCTGACCTACAAAATTAACAAAAAACCGTTCAGAAAACTTATTTATTGAATAAAATTTGCGCCTAAAAACCATATGTTTCATAAAATTAATTATAAAATGCTCAGGAAACTTGTTTGTTAAATACAATTTTTGTATAAAGATTATGTCTAACAAACCTCAGATTCAGTGGTTTAATAATAATCTGAAAGAAATGAGACAAACGCTTTGTTTTATAAAGGAAGCATGTATCCGATCTAATAATCCAGAATTGTTAAGTCTAAGAAACAAATACAAATTTGAGTAGAAAAATGCTAAATGCTATTAGAAACGCAAAAATTACGGCAAACAATAAATTTATTAAAAAACACAAGAATGTTTCATCAGCTATGTGGAAAGAGTAGTGAAGCAAAGAGAGTTCTACGCCAAATTTGTCGTTTGATTTACTAAGGCTTGAAATTTTCAATATTTCCGCCATCTTGGATTTTATTTTGGAGTGGGGGGCAAGCGCCATCTTGGATTTTATTATTTTTCCGCCATCTTGGATTTTATTATATTTCCGCCATCTTGGATTTTATTTTAGAGTGGGGAGCAAGTTTTTATTTTAAAAAATGTATGCCGATGCCGGGGTTCGTTCCGAGGACCCTTGGTGTAGAATCCAACAATCTATACAACTAGACCACGAAGCCTAATTATTTGAATGAGTTTATTGATGGTATATATAATATATTTAATATTTAACGTATGCTTAAATGTAAATAGTGTTGCCTATACGGAGAATAGCGGAAATATTGAAAATTTCAAGCCTTAGTAAATCAAACGACAAATTTGGCGTAGAACTCTCTTTGCTTCACTACTGGAAAGTCATCAAATCTTTCACCCGCACAAAACAAACACACAATAAATCGGAGTTATCTCCTAACAATTTTAATAATTCTTTTAAAAACTTGCCTAATGTTTTGTTAGAGTTACGTCCCTTTTACATTTCAAGAGATCTAAATCAATGCTGTTCGCGTTCTACTATAGATCAAGTAAAAGTAAATATATTTATTAACTAAATATAGACACTATCAAATTAATAAAAAATGTTTTTATAGTACCATTAACCAGGTTATTGAATATGTGTATAAAGAACAGTGTATTTCCTGATGCACATAAAATTGCGTCTGTATTACCAATATACAAGAAAGGTGATATGAACCAAGCAACAAATTATAGGTTTATAAGTCTGTTGCCTATTTCAAAAATATTTGAAAAACTTTTAAAACTGATAGAGCATCTAGAAAGCCAAAATATGCTCTGTAATGAACAGTTGGGTTTCAGAAAAAATCGCTCTACTACTGATACTATTTTACGCCTTATTCAAGAAACTATTAATGGTTTTGAAGAAGGTTTATATTCCTTATCATCATTCATAGATCTTACGAAGGCATTTAATTGTTTGTCTTAAAAATTTTTTTTACGTAAACTGTATGTGTATAAACTACACCCAACCTGCTGCAGAATGTTTTTATCTTATTTGAAAAGTCGTAAGCAACAAGTCAATGTTAATTGTAAGGTCTCAGATATGGTTGAGATTACCTGCGGGGTCCCACAGGAATCTGTATTGGGGCCCTTATTATTTTTCATCTATATTAACGACCTTCTTCATAACATAGATAACGCTAACGTTCTTCTGTTTGCAGATGACACAACCATTACAACTCAAGGAAGTGAAATCAATTTTGTTCAGTCTCAAAGCATATTGGCAATGCAACTAGCGACACAATGGTTTGAAAGCAATCGTCTCTGTATTAATAAGTTATGTTCTCTTTAAGAACAATAAATACGGAATATGATAAGTGTATTAAGTTTATAGGATTGAATGATGAACTATCAGCAAATATATTTTTATTAAGAAATTAAATAAAACAATGCTAGCAATGAGGTCGTTCGAATTGCTTATTTTGCATTATGCCAAAGTCATATAACTTACGGCTTAATTGCAAGGGGGCACTCGGCTATCAAAGACAGGGTTTTCTTGTTACAAAAAAGAGCTATAAGAATACTAGCCGGTTTACAACACAGAGACGAATGCAAATTATCTTTTATAACGCTACGTATACTCACACTACCTTGCCTATATATATATATATATATATACACGAATGCTTAAAATTAATCATAACCAACATGAATGCTTTTAGTACACACGAGGATAAACATGCGTACAATACAAGAGACAAATGTATGGTTTATCCAAATCGCTTGAGACTACAAATCGCAAACAGGCACTAACTTTTATGCTATTAAGTTTTTCAACGTTTTGTCAAACCGCATAAAAGACCTTGAAACTAAGCAGTTTCTACAGTTTTGAGGATTATTTAAATAACAATTTTGAAGATATATACATTCTAAAACGGTCAAAGGCATGAGTGCAATTACAGTAAACATAATTTTTGTGTATATTAAGTTGCCTATTATACCGGCCACACTATTCGTGTCTAGTTGTACATCACAATTCATATCTGCATCTCTGTACTACTACTTGCACACTAAAAAAGGTTTTCCTTGTCCCAATTGCGTCCTTAAATCCAATTTGTGTGGATTCCAGTTGTTCTTTTACAATTTTTTATGCAATTTTTAGAAACTTTTTCAAAAAGTAGCTAATTAGGTTTATTGTATTGAATTTAACTGAGGCTTTTTTTGGAAATTTTGTGAATTTTGATTCCAGCCATTATTATGCTATAATTTTAATCCTTCTTGATGTAATAGTTTCAGAAATTTAGCGTTGAATTTGTCTGGCTCTGGGGTTTTGCCGTCTTTCAGAATGCTTGAGTCTGTTTCTAGCTCTGTTTGGTTTTTTGTCTTTAAATAGTTGTTTAATATATGTCTTCCGAGTATTTTTTATTGCGTTTCTGTTTATTAATATCTTGAATTCGTTATCAACAAGAATTTAATAACATTTAAAACTTGTCAAACTTTTTTTAAAATTTTCATAAAATGTTCATATCACATATCACTTATGCACACCTTCAAAACATTGCATAACTTCAAATTGTTTGTAAACTTAACCTTCAAAAAAACATGACTCAATTACATTATGTTAACGCAAAATTCTCATAAAAGATTTGGTCGAAAAGAAACATGCTGGGTCTGGAAAAGCCTCAACGTCGATCCAAGCTCAGTCCCATGCTTTGGCCTTCTGCAAAACTTTCTTGTTGCAAAGCGTTAGCTTCGGCCGGATTCATTAGTCTTACTAGAGGAATCCAACTGCTCTGAATGTTAACGTAAAAAAAATTAAGTAAGCGCATGACATAATTGTACTTCAGGGTCATAATACCTAAAAATCTTACAGTTTTTGTAGTATATTTATTGTATTATTTCCTTAAATTTTAGAAACGTACAATTATCTGACATATGACATGTCAAATAAACTGTCAACTGTTAATTCGATTAATTAATTGACAACTATTTCAAAAATCGTCAATTATTTTACAAATATGTAATAAACTGTCAATTCAATAAAGCAAAACTATTTTATTACACAATTTTTTTTTAATTACGCAAAACATTCTGTTTAAACAGAAGAAAGTTGCACAAAAAGCGCACAAAAAAAACGATTTATTACATAAAAGTTAATAATAATAAATTGCGTACAAAACTAGTTTATTACATTAAATTTTTCTAAATTTACTCAAAAAACAAAATTGTTCTATATAGAAAGTTGACTAAAAACAGCGCAGGAAACCTTTTTGTTGCATACAAATTGCACAAAAAACCGAGTTATCTTATAAAAGATGTAATAAATTGCGTATTTATATTTATTTTTTTGATATTTTAATTGTTTAATAAAAGAGTTGATTGTTTGTTAATCTTTCTAATAAATCTGTATTTTTAATGCAATAAAAATAAGAATATAATTTTATTACTAACATATTAATTATATTATCTATTTTGGTTAAATATCTGTAATGCTTTAATATTTCAATATTAATTTTCCCCTTCATTCACAAAAAAATCAAGCACACAGCATGCAAGATTTTTTTTCGGTGAATATATCCGCTGTATAGGAAAGGCATAAATTGTGAAATTCGGTGTCGTTAGTCCCCTCATATGCTGCACATGATATACGGCCCGGGACCAAGCAGCAGGGAGTAACTTATTAGATGTTTGTTATAAATCTGGATGAAGAAAAAAAAACATAACGAAATAAAGTCGACCCGCTATAAATATAAGCCCCCAGAAATATTATAACCAAAGTTACAAGCGCTGAATTTTAACAAGAACAGTAGAAAAAACCGGTCTCGTTTGTCTAGTAAGTCCTCATATTTTGTGAAACTTATATACATCGAAAATAAGTTGTATGCAAATTCTGCTTGGCATTTTTATTATTTCAAATAGTATTTCATAAACATAAAATGAAATCTGTTATTATAGCTTTTGAATCATTAATCAACCGGTTTTTTTTAATATCTAACGGGTTAAGTCATTCCTTAAAGTGACATCAAATATTTATTTCAATTAGAATATTAATAAGTTTATTTCCTGTGGTCAACATCAAGGAATGTTCAATCCCAACTTAAGTGTTTATGGTTAATTAAATTGTGATTTATTTATCAGTTTTATATTTAGATTGTGTTGTACGAATTCATTGAATAATGCATTCAGTTAAGTTACTTAAACCTTTAAATTTAATACAATTTGTTAATAATTTACAATTTATATATGTTTCTGAAGAACCTAAATGAGATTTCAATATTAAAGTTCCAATTCAATAAAAAATTTAAGAAGTCAGTAAATATTCCGCAAATGTTAATTATAAATTTTTAATAAATAAAACTTTTACAATTTTATTGAAACAAAACAAATAATAAATGGAACCAATATAATTTTAATTAAAATATTTCCTAAACAATTAATGAAATTCTTCTCACATTTTATATTCTCATCCAATATTAATTAAACTGTTAATAAAATTACAAAGAATTTCTCTATTTTTTTGTATTATTTCATAATTTCAACTTAAAGTTTAAGTTGTCTCAGCCCTTGTATACATTAAGGGGATAGATTGATGTTGACGGGCTATTTTGCGAGTGGCAACGAAGTGAGCTGGAATGAGAGGGGCGCCTCAGAAACATTGCAGAGGAAGTCTGTAAAAATAATGTCGTGCTCGCTTGTGTTGGTTGGTTGTGGGGGAATACATTTATCTCCCAGAGAATTTATCATAAATAAATTAGTATTTATTAAAAAGGAATTAGGATCGTTAAACGCGAATTAGAATTTATTAAAAGTCAATTAAGAATTTATTAAAAATAATTTTTGCTCATTGTACTATTGATTGATACTTACATTTAAATAATAACAAAAATTATTATTATTAAACGAAATTTAAATAGCTCTAACAACCGAGTATTATAAATCCATTTACAAACTAATCATGATGTGATGCATATCATATTTACACATTACAACCCAAACAATACAAAAATAGTAATTAGTAGTATTTAAGTTGTATGTGTTGAGCATATCCAATGAAATAATATACTTTTCTATCCATTCTAATTAATGATTGTTATGTTGTTTATTATGTTTTTCTGAAATCCAAGCTTGTATTTATTGTAACGTATACTTAAACTATCATTAGTCTACTAATTACAGACTTAAATGAATACTAAATATATTAAAGAAGAGATTTATTTATAGTATGTGGTTGAAACGTTTAATTTAAATTTGAAACATGCTTTGTTAAAATAAGTATCGTTAACGCTTCTTTAATATTTTTCTAATGCCTCTTTAATTTGCAATGTTATACTTTATTTTTTATTAAATAATATAAAATCTTTTTTAGAGCTCAGGTCTTAGATCTCATTATTTTGTTTAAGACTCGCCAGAAAGTAATCGCTAGTTTCATATATTTTTATTTTTTTTCAATTTCTACCTTAGATTCACCAAACTAAGTGTGCCCCAAGATCTAGGGGATTTTAACAAATTTTGAAACGATGTCTCTTCGACTATTGAGATGCTAGGTACACTGATGATGGGTGCATACCTTGAAACACGTGTATGTGTCTTTTACTGGATCAAAAGGCAATTTACATAAAATACATCATTTATTAATTTAAAATGTTTTTTTTTGTATTTTCTATGTGAAATTCGATAAATTCCGTACAATAACTGTATTTTTTGTGTAATTTAAGTAGATTTTTATGGTTTTCTGTGTATTTTGTACTACAATTGTGTTTTTTGTGTTTTTAAGTTTTTTGAGTATTTATGATAAATTTTGAGAAGTAGATTTGTTTTTTTGTTTAAATTACTATGCATTAAATGGGTTTCGAAATTTTTGATAAATTTTGTACAGCAATTGCATTATTTCATGAAGTAATTGCGACGCGCCGGGATTACTTAGCCACGTGCAGCGGCTAGCTTCTTCAAGGGGGTTCTCAATAGCCCGCCTGTTGATGGAATCTGGTTGGTTTTTCTTATGGACACCACTTTATTTATTGAACAGGGTTAAATAAAGAAAACCTTTTTAACCATTAATCTATTTATTAATTTATATCCTACACATGTGGTTCACTATATTGTTATTTCAATCCGCCAAAGCGCTCTCTCCTAAGTCACCCGCTTAACAGGCAGAATTCTTGCAACCGCTGGGGTGGGGATGGTTCTCACCAAACTAAGTTTGGCGGCAAATTTAAATTAACAACAAAGTGGTTGTTACATAGTTTATGCATTCTTTTTTATACAGTTCACACAAGTTTTATTGTTTATTATTTACGTCAATAGTTTATAATTATATTAAGTTGGTTGGCGTTTTTTTTTTCTAGAGAAAAAGATTCATTCATTTGCATCTGACATTTTTGCAAATAAAAATTTTAATTTTTTACAAACTATCTTTGTTAATATGTAAAAAATGCAAAAACTGAAAATTTTGTCAAGAAAAAAAAGTCTTATTCAACTTAAAAAATGAAAAACTAAATAGAAAAAAAAAAAAATTTTTGTTAAGTCATATTTACCTTCAAAAATGAAGAAACTAAAAATTTTAAAAAAAGTTGAAAAATAATATTGTTAATGTTAACATGACAGATTTACCATAAAATAGCAAAAACTGAAAATTTATGAAAAGTCAAAATAAGATTTTTTTTAAGATGCAAAATAAAAAATTTAGAGATAAGTCGAAAAAAAAAAAATGTTTGTTAAGATGTCAGATTGACCAACAAAAATGCAAAAACAGAAAATTTTGTCTAAAAAATAAAAAAAAATTGTATTGATGCCATATTTACCTTAAAAAATTCAAAAACTAAAAATTTTGTAAAAGTTAAAAAAAATTGTTTGTTAAAATTTTAGGTTAGCTTATGCAGTAGTCAAACATTTTTTTTCTGTAAATTACAGATTTACCATAAAAATGCAAAACTAAAATTTTAGTAAAAAGTTAAAAGAAAAAATTTTGAAAAGTTCAAAAATTGAAAATTTTGTAATAAGGAAAATTTTTTTTTTTAATAACAGTTATTAAAAATGCAATGTTAGCTTAGGTTAGTTTAGGTTTTTGTTAAAATGTTAGGTTAGGTTAGGTTAGGTTATGTAGTAGTCAAACATTTTAAAAATGTTAGGTTAGCTTAGGTTAGGTTAGGTAAAGTTTAAGAGACAGATTCATTATTAAAAATGCAAAAAACTTTGTTAAAATGTTTGGTTAGGTTAAGTTTTTGTTAAAATGTTAGGTTAGTTTAGGTTACGTTATGTAGTTGTCAAACATTTTTTTCTTTCTGAAAATTACATAATTGAAAGTTTTGTAAAAAGGAAAAAAAAAAACTTTTTTGTTTAAATGACAGATTTATTATTAAAAATGCAAAAAACTAAAACTTTGGTAAAAAAATGTTGTGTAGGTTAGGTTAGGTTAGGTATTTGTTAAAATGTTAGGTTAGGTTAGGTTATGCAGTAGCCAAACATTTTTTTTTTCTGAAAATTACGGATTTTTTATCAAAAATGCAAAACTAAAATTTTAGTATAAAATAAAAAAAACAATTTTTACAATGACAGATTTACCTTAAAAAATACAAAAATTAGAAATTTTGTAAAAAAAAATTTGAATTAAATGACATATTTATTATTAAATCGCAAAAAATTAAAACTTTGGTCAAAAAAATTTAGATTAGGTTTTTGTTAAAATGTAAGGTTAGTTTAAATTATGTAATAGCCAAACATTTTTTTTTTTTGAAAGTTACAGATTTACCATCAAAAATTTACATTAAAAAATGCAAAAATTGAAAATATTTAAAAAAAAAATTGTTCAAATCACAGAATTATTAATAAAAATGCAAAAAACTAAAAATTTGGTAAAAAAAACTTTTTGTTGATATGTTAGGTTAGGTTAGGTTAGGTTAGGTTAAGTTAGGGTTATGTTAAAATGTTAGTATAGGTAAGGTTGGGTTATGTAGTAATCAAACATTTTTTTTTCCAAAAATTTCAGACTTATGATCAAAAGTTAACCTTCAAAATAGCAAAAATTTTGAAAAAACGAAAAAAAAAAATTCATTGTTCAAATGACAGATTTATTTTTAAAAATACAAAAACTAAAAATTTGTTAAACAAAATTTTTTTTGGTAAAAAGTTAGGTTAGGTTATGTAGTAGTAAAACATTTTTTTTTTGACCATCAAAAATGCAAAATTAAATAATAAAAAATTTATAACAATGTCAGATTTACCTTGAAAAATGCAAAAATTGAAAATTTTGTAAAAACGAAAAAAAAATTACATTGTTTAAATGACAGATTTATTATTAAAAATGCAAAAAACTAAATATATGGTAAAATAATTTTTTTTGTTAAAATGTTAGGTTAGGTTAGGTTTTTGGTAAAATGTTAGGTTAGGTTATGTAGTACTTTTTTCTTTAGAAAATTTACAGATTTATCATCAAAAATTTACCTTAAAAAATGCAAAAATTGAAAATTTTGTAAAAACGAAAAAAAAAATTTATTGTTCAAATGACAGATTTATTTTTAAAAATTTGTTAAACAAAATTTTTTTTGTTAAATTGTTAGGTTAGGTTAGGTTAGGTTATGTAGTAGTCAAATATTTTTTGAAAATAAAAAATTTATAACAATGTCAGATTTACCTTGAAAATAGCAAAAATTGAAATTTTGTAAAAAGAAAAAAAAAATTTAATGACAATGCAAAAAACTAAAACTTTGACCAAATTTTTTTTTTTTTTAAATGTTAGGTTATGTAGTAGCCAAACATTTTTTTTACCATCAAAAATGCAAAACTAATTTTTTTGTGAAAAATTAAAATTCAAAAAACTAGATATTTTTTTTGTTAAAATGTTAGGTTAGGTTAGGTTTTTGTTAAAATGTTAGGTTAGGTTAGGTTATGTAGTAGCCAAACATTTTTTTTTACCATCAAAAATGCAAATCTAAAATTTTAGTTAAAAATAAAAATGCAAAAAACTAAAATTTTAGTTAAACAATTTTTTTAGTTAAAATGTTAGGTGAGGCTAGGTTAGGTTGGGTTAAAATAGGTTAGGATAATAAATTCAAGGACATATAACAACAGGATTTACGCATAGAACAAAACCGGAAGAGCACTTGTTGAGGCTAACACAAAAAAAAACAGACAGATTTACTACCATCAAATATGCAAAAAAAGTCACATTTATCTTAAAAAATGCAAAAACTGAAAATTTAGTAAAAAAAAATATTTTTGTTGTTGAATTAAAAAAAAAATGTCATTTTTTCATTTACTATTAGAATTGCAAAACCAGAAAATTTAGTTTAAAGTAAAAAAAAAATTGTTTTGTTTACTTTTAAAAATGCAAAAACCAAAAATGTTGTGAAAAATCAATTTTTTTTTAAGATTCAAAAATACAAAAACTAAAGATTTAGTTGAAAGTAAAAAATAATTTTTTTATAAAATATATAAAGAAGAGACGCAATGTCCTCTAATGAGACAGTTGTAAAGCAATAATTTCGAATAAAGCCTAGTTAAATAGGTAAATTTATACGAATGCCACAACGACATATATAGCGCTCGTTACTATTTGTTCAATCGGACAATAATAACATTAAAAAATTAAATTTATGAAAAAATATTCTAAACTAAAAACATCCATAGACGCGTTTCGAGGTTTACCTCTCATCAGTATGGCTTTATTTATTTAAACTTAATAATTGATTTTTAACTTACTTCGTCAACATTGTTCACCACCACAATTCAAAGTGAATATTTTAAAGGGTGTATTGACTATTTATACTAACTGACTTAATGACTTTATTTAATGGCTAAGGTTAATAGCATTCTGAGAATGAACAAATAAACTAATTATTTCGGGTAATTAGGTGATGGTAATGACATGAAAAAGAATTAAAAAAGAAGTTTGAAAATTAACCATTTTTTTTTTCAATTCTTTATCTCTGAATTGTTAGTAAATAATAAATAGAGTTCCGCTAGCATTGTACTACAAGTAAATATTTGTTTAGATGGCAACATGTCTTGTATTTCTTTTAAACAATATCCTCAGAGATTTGTAACATTTTTACTATAAACTTATTTGTCTGTTTAAATTATTTAATTAAAATACGTACAATATATAATTATCTCAAGTAGAGTTTAAGACAAAGTTATTCTTTGTGCAAAAATTGGTCATTAAACTACAATGTCTATTTATTAAAAAAATAATAAAACGTTTAAAAGATTAGTTAATAAATTTATGGAGTATAAAAATATGATTCTGTCTGTGGTGGTAAAGTGCAGCAATTTGGCTAGGGTGATGGATACTGAGGGCATTATGGTTGATGGTCGTCCAGCTATCACAGTCCGCTTAATGCCAACGCACTCGCAGTATGAATTATGGGTCAACGATAAGAGTACCGCCAGTTTGCAAACAGCAATATGTTAAATTAACTAGTTTGAGTTATGATACAATATTGTATTTTTGCCATTATGCGGATTGCGTTTTCAATAAGCCGATGCACGTAATGATATACAGTTTATTGGTGCATATAGATGAATTTAAATCCATTCAATGTAATGATGAATATCGGTGCCATTAAATGTTTTTATTGCCGGCGAACGCCAATGCCCTGGAATCTATGTGTTCCCGAAAAGCCCGGATATCTATCTACATATTGCGGAATTACACATGCACTATATTTTTTATTTGTTTACCTTCCTAAATCATCTATTTGTATAGTAAAATTTTTTTTGGGTGGAATATTAATCACGCGTCAAATTTCATGTAATAAACATATTTGGGTCGATTGATATAGGTTGAAATAATTAGCATGACACAAATAATATGTTAAGTGTGAAATTGATAGGTAATTAATAGCGAATCAATTTCTTCCCCTTGGTTGGGGTTGTAAAGTGCGAATATCTCGGTATTTATCGTTGAACCTGTGGATTTGCGGAGTGATATGCTAGTATATGAGGGAAGATCATATAATTAAGTTTGCACATTCTGGCTTTACGGCGCCTATAAAGTAAAACACTCCACAATTAAACAGTAATCCCGCATAACTTTGAATCCATTAACCTCGCACCTTGTACTCAAGCGACCCTAAAAATCAATCAGTGCGTCTCCTACAATCTTATTAAATAGTTAAGGTCTCGTCTTATCTAGGGTTCAATCTTAACCATACCGCCTTGAGCGTGTCAAGAGTCCCTATAGTTTCTAACACAGATGTAAATGCAAATAGGGGTCACTAACGACACATAGAAGTCATCCTCCCTCTTCTTTGTGCATATAGCAACCAAAATTACTTCACTATGACACACCTTTATCAAATTACTACATTCGACCACCAACCGTGATCAAAAAGCAACTTTGTACATGATTTATTGAGTATGCATAAATTTTATCTATTGCGCGGCACCCTTTACCCACAAACAATTTTTATTTATTTATTTTCCTAAATGTATTTCGATAAATTTATATTTAACCGCGGAAGGTTTTACGACAACGAATACCTACAAATAATATGCAAATAAAGGATTTCAAATATATTACAATGGAATTGAATGGATTTACAACGCAAATAGTTTCGTTATATACGGTATATAAAATTTTATTATTATTCTAATCTTTAAACCACTATCTCAATTAAGGAAATGTAGGAAATTTTTTAAAAGTGATTAAAATATATTTATGTTGCGTGTACAGTGTATGTCAATAAAAGTTGTTTTCTACTCAAATCCACATGGGACTAATAATTGCTGTTTTTTATTTTGTTTATTAAGTATGAATTAATTAATAGAAATATTAAAATTTAATCAAACGAGCAATAGTCAATTGTTTTTGCAGTAGATGAATCGCAAACATTTGTCTCATTATATATATTAACAAAGTGTTGGCAAATTTTATGGAAGTATTGGTAACAGTAAAAGTTAGAAAACAATTATCAACAGACAAAACAAGAAAAAGAACAATAAATCACCAAGGAGCTTAAAGACGCATTGAATACTATTGAATATAGATTTTACAAATATGACGCAGTCGTTATGACAAAAAAAGATTCTAGTTAGTTTATATTTTCTAAAGAAGGAACAACTAGAAGGGCATAATAATACCTAACCTAACCTACCAGTCATACCGATTGCCTCATGCACAAATTTTTAAAAATGCTGTTAAATATAGAAGAATGGATGGCGCAGTTCAAAGTGTTAGTTAATGTAGAATCTAAGAAATCAATTGGGGCTTCATACTTGTAATAAAGTTTAATATCGATTTTTTTGTTTATTGCTACAAAATGGAAAATGTTTTTGTTAACTAGGAGAAATAACTAGAAGGGAAAAATTATACCTAACCTAATAGTTCTACCAACTGCGCCATTTACTAATAATTTTGGTAACCTAACCAAACCTACTAGTTTTACTGACTGTGATATTTACTAATAACTTAAAATGCTGATAATTAAAGAAAAATTGATTTTTATAACTGTTGTGCAGTCGGTATGAAAAATTTTATTAAATTAATTTCTTGATTAATAATCCAACTAATCTAACTTATCCCACCGACTGCGCTAATTATTGATAACTAAAATTGTTAAAATAAGCAATATGGATTTTAAATTTTAAATAAATATTTTGATTAATAATTTATGTAACCTAACAGAACCTATCTTACCTGATCTACCGACTGCGCCTATTATATTTAACTGAAAATGCTGTTTAACAAATTTTTTATACTTTTTGTAGAATAACCAGGTTTACCGACTGCGCCATTTACTAATAACTAAAAATGCGTTAAGTAATATGCGACATTTTTTAAAATTAATCTAAAACTAACTAACTAACTTAACCTAACCTAAACTATCTTACCATTTCTACCTACTGCGCTTTATTAATAACTAAAAATACGTTAAATAAGCAATATGGCGCAGTTGGTATAACAATTTTTTTTAATTAATCATCTATGTTACTCAACCAAACCATTTTTATTAATAACTGAAATTGTCATTAAATAAAAAAATATAAATTTTACAATTATGGCGCAGACGGTATGGAAAAAAATGAAATAAAATTGGAGATCTAAGGTAATAGAGGCACCGTGTGGTCACATGAATTATTAACCAGCGGATTGTGTACTGGCATTGTGTCTCGTCGGTGTAAAAAAGGTGTACCTGTGGTATTGACACTCCTTGCAGACTGTATTCCCATTTAAGAGTTAAGGTTTTACCTATTAATTGTTTTTGACTATAACATGAGTGCTGCGGCTTTGTGTTGATTAATTTACAACATCCGCTTCTAGCAATTCCAACTGCATTAATTTGATTGTTAGTTATTGTTAGTTAAATCCAAGAGCTAGAAGGTTGCTCTCTGTGATAATGCTCTTTCTGGTATTTTCTTGGGAGTTTCTTGTGTGGCATATCTTAGGTGATGGTGTCTTTGCTGTGCATAGAGCTCAAGAAGGTATCAAGAGCTTATTGCCAGAGTCGGCTACATGTTCTTCCGGTTGTCGTTTGTATTCTTTTTTATGTGCGTATTGATTGAGAACGGTGTCTGCTCAATTATAATTTCCTTTGGCTTGTCCTTGATGACCACAATATGGTTAACTTCTTCATGTATTACGTTTGGTAAAGGTGTTAGCAGCGCCTTGCCAGAGTCAGCTACGGGTTCTTCCGGTCGGCGTTTGTCTTTTTTAATATGTACAGATTGATTGAAGACTGTGTCTGTCCAATCTTAATTTATTCCGCCTTGTCCTGAATGTCTATGACACTTTATCTATCGCGTTTAGTTGACTTCAAGGGTGAAGCAGCTTTTGTCAGGGTGGCAAGTTTGGTGGCGATTACTTGCATTGGTACAAGAAAGTTGATTGTCTGCAGTTGCAGGCTGATGTAGATTTTTTGAGGACGGTGTCTGTCTAATTTTAATTTCCTCCAACTTGTATTTGGTTGACTACTATATGGCCAACTTCTTCATTTATCACGTTTGAACTTTAATCGTGTGGCCAGTGATATTGATTGGAATCTTTTGGAGTTGACTGAGCTTTGTAGTATCCGGGCATAAACCTCTTTTTTTTTTTTTTTTTTTTTTTTTTTTTTTAATAAACGTCAAAAATGTCAGGTTGACTAATATTTTCTTTAATACAAATTTATGGTGTAATTGCGGTATTTACATTAGAAAATTAATATGAAATACATGGGAACAATCTAATACAAGATGCATCTTCAATATGGCTATACTGCAGAAGGTTTATATTTATAAATTAATAAAATTATTGTAAAATTTAAATGGTTATGTGGAAGAGCAGCAATTTGCTGAACATCGCCTTTTTCTAATATGTAATAAATATATCTAAGAAATAAAGTTTATTACAATACGGGAGTAAGTACGTCTCTGATCAGTTTTTATCCTCGGTAGATTAGTCTGCAATGTAAACTGTTAGTTACGATTTTTTTACATTTGTCATAGAAATTACATCTTTTCAGTGCAATCTAAGTAACTCTTGTCTCATTTCAATGACCTTACTTCATTTCTATGCAATAAGTTGCAGCAAAGTTTACTCTCTGCGGCTATAAAAACCACAAAACTAACAGTTCCGTTACAAGTCGTATTTTTGAGGTCTGTCGTCAAGTACGATTATTGTTCTTAATTTGACTCTCGGGGTAGCCCGCAGTAGCTATACTGAAATAATATATATGATGTGCAATGCCGTGGGTGTAGAAAGCAAGCTTTAGTACAGTTCTTGTAAAGGTTAGAAACTAGATAAAATTAAAAGTGACATGGGATGAAGTTCTAGTCTTTGGGTTGCTTTTTGATACGTTTGTACGCTTTGTGCTTTGATCTTTACTCGTACCTCTCAAATAATATTCTAGAGACTCCAATTGACGTTTGCAAAGCCTTGTTCATAATTTGTTTCTTTGTTTGGTAAAGAAACAAGCTCAGTATAAAAGATGGTGCCTGGGAAATGACATAGCAGAGCTCTATGTTAAAGACGCGGTTCGTACTCTGCCAGCAACAATTAACGAGCTAATATCAGTTCACCGTCTTAGTGAAACAATCCTCAACGGCAAATAAACACTTGGGCGGGTGGGTGGTAACATAGTTTGAAACCATCGATCCAGTTCTTCTAAACTGTGTTCCCGCCCGCCCGCCCAAATGTTTGTTATCAAAAAATTGTTTACGTCATCACTCTCTTGTACTTTAATGACTTATGTCAGTGCTGCTATTAGATTTTTTTTAGCTGCAGGAACAGGGCAGGTGGTAGTAACTTTAAAGTTCTTTATGACAAACATTTGGGCGGGTGGGCGGGAACACAGCCCAAGTGTTTGTTATCAAAAAATTGTTTACGTTATCACTTTCTTGTACGCTAATGACTTCTGTCAGTCCTTCTGTCAAGTTTTTTTAGCTGCAGGAGCAGTGCAGGTGATGGTAACTTTAAATTTGTTTATGACAAAACTTGGGCGGGTGGGCGGGATAACA
Source organism: Tachinus rufipes (assembly GCA_963932245.1). Classification (NCBI taxonomy): domain Eukaryota; kingdom Metazoa; phylum Arthropoda; class Insecta; order Coleoptera; family Staphylinidae; genus Tachinus; species Tachinus rufipes. The sequence goes on from OZ010743.1 coordinate 108,148,623, forward strand.
ATTTAAAACCACTAGTCTAATTCTTCTAAATTGTGTTCCCGCCAGCCCTCCTAAGTGTTTGTTATCAAAAAATTGCTTACGTCATCACTCTCTTGTACCTTAATAACTTCTGTCAGTCATTCCGTTAAGTTTTTTTAGCTACAGGAATAGGGCAAGTGGTGATAACTTAAATATTTTTTATGACAAACATTGGGCAGGTGGGCGAAAACTCAGTTTAAAACCACCAGTTCAATTTTTCTAAATTGTGTTCACGCCCGCCCGCTTAAGTGTTTGTTGACAAAAATAGTTTACGTTATCATTCTCTTGTATATTAATGAATTCTGTTAGTTTTTTTAGCTGCAGAGACAGTGCAGGTGGTGATAACTTCAAACTTTTGTATGACAAACACTTGGGCATGTGAGCAGGAACACAGTTTGAAACTACCGGTCCAATTCTACTGAACTGTGTTTCCGCACGCCCGCCCAAGTGTTTGTTATCAAGAAATTGTTTACGTCAATACTCTCTTGTACTTTAAAGACTTCAGTCAGTCTTTCTGTTAAATTTTTTTAGTCGCTGCAACATGGCAGATAGTGGTAATTTCAAATTTCTTTGAACAAACACTTGGGCGGGTGGGCGGGAACACAGCCTAAGTGTTATTTAGAAATTGTTTACGTCATCACTCTCTTGTACTTTAATGACTTCTGTCAGTCTTTCTGTTAAGTTTTTTAACTGCAAGAACAGGGCAGGTGGTGGTAACATAAAATTTCTTTATAATAAACACTTAGGCGGGTGGGCGGGAACACAGCTTAAGTTTTTGTTATCAAGAAATTGTTTACGTCATTACTCTTTTGTACCTTAATGACTGATGCAGTCTTTCTGTTAAGATTTTTCAGCTGCAGGAACAGTGACACATTTTGAAACTACCGGTGTAAATGCATTCTAAGTGTTTGTTATCAAGAAATTGTTTACGTCATCACTCTCTTGTATCTTAATGACTTCTGTCAGTCCATCTGTTAAGTTTTTTCAGCTGTAGGGATAGTGCAGGTGGTGGTAATTTCAAATTTCTTTATGAGAAACACTTGGGAGGGTAGGTGGGAATACAGCCGAAGTAATTGTTATCAAAAAATTGTTTACTTCATCACTCTCTTGTACCTTTATGAATCCTGTCAATCTTTCTGTTAGTTTTTTTTAATTGCAGGAACAGTGCAGGTGGTGGTAACTTCAAATTTCTTTATGACAAACAGTTGGGCGGGTGGTCGGGAACACAGTTTGAAACCACCGGTTTAATTATTTTAAACTGTGTTCCCGCCCGCCCACCCAATAATAATAAATAATAATAATAATAATAATATAATTTATTTCATTAGACACGTGTACAGTACAAATACAATACATATAAACAAATATATACATATATATATAAATACAACAATATGTGTGAAACAAGTCAAAGGTAGTTTGTGTTTGTTATTAAGAAATTGCATACGTCATTACTCTCATGTACCTTAATAACTTCTGTCAGTCATTCTGTTAAGTTTTTTTAGTTGCAGGAATAGGGCAAGTAGTGGTAACTTCAAATTTCTTTATGACAAACATTCGAGCAGGTGGGCAGGAACACAGTTTGAAACCACCGGTCTAATTCTTTTAAACTGTGTTCCCGCCCGCTCGCCCAAGTGTTTGTTATTAAGAAGTTGTTTACGTCATCACTCTTTTGTACTTTAATGACTTCTGTCAGTCCTTCTGTTAGTTTTTTTAGCTGCAAGAACAGGACAAGTGGTAGTAACTTCAAAGTTCTTTATGACAATTACTTGGAAGGGTGGGCGGGAACACAGCCCGAGTGTTTGTTATCAAGAAATTATTTACGTCATCACTCTCTTGTATTTCAATGACTTCTGTCAGTCTATCTGTTAGTTTTTTTTAGCTGTAGGGATAGTGCAGGTAGTGGCAATTTCAAATTTTTTTATGACAAACATTTGGGCGGGTGGGCGGGAACACAGTTTGAAACCACCGGTCCAATTTTTTTGAATTTTGTTTTTGCCCGCCCGCACAAGTGCTTGTTATCAAGAAATTGCTTACGTCTTTACTCTTTTGTACTTTAATGACTTCTGTCAGTTTTTCTGTTAAGTTTTTTCAGCTGCAGGAGCAGTGCAGATGGTGGTAACTTAAAAAAAAAATATGACAAACACTTGGACGGGTGGGCGGGATAACAGTTTAAAACAACCAGTCTAATTCTTTTAAGTTGTGTTCCCACCCGCCCGAGTGTTTGTTATCAAGAAATTGCTTACGTCATTACTCTCTTGTACCTTAATAATTTCTGTCAGTCATTCTGTTAAGTTTTTTTAGCTGCAGGAATAAGGCAAGTAGTAAACTTCAAATTTTTTTATGACAAACACTTAGCCGGGTGGGCGGGATAACATTTTAAAACCACCAGTCTAATTTTTCTAAATCAAGAAATTGCTTACGTCATCATTCTCTTGTACCTTAATAACTTCTGTCAGTCATTCTATTAGGTTTTTTCAGCTGTAGGGATAATGCACGTGATGCTAACTTCAAATTTCTTTATGACAAACACTTGGGCGGGTGGGTAGGAATCAATTAGAATCCACCGGTCCAATTCTTTTGAATTGTGTTCCCGCACGCTCACCCAAGTTATTGTTATCAAGAAATTGTTTACGTCATTACTCTCTTGTACTTTAATGACTTCTGTCAGTTCTTCTGTTAAGTTTTTTTCAGCTGCAGGGGCAGTGCAGGTGGCGGTAACTTTAAATTTCTTTATGACTAACACTTGGGCGGGTGGGCGGGATAACAGTTTAAAACCACCAGTCTAATTCTTCTAAATTGTGTTTCCGCCCGCCCGCCCAAGTGTTTGTTATCAAGAAGTTGTTTACGTCATCCCTTTCTTGTACCTTAATGACTTCTGTCAGTCCTTCTGCTAGTTTTTTTAGCTGCAAGAACATGGCAGGTGGTAGTAACTTTAAAGTTCTATATGACAATCACTTGGGCGGGTGGGCGGGAACACAGCCCAAGTGTTTGTTATCATAAATTGTTTACGTCACCACTCTCTTGTACTTTAATGACTTCTGTCAATCCATCTGTTAGGTTTTTTTAGCTGTAGGGATAGTGCAGGTGGTGATAACTTCAAATTTCTTTAAGACAATCACTCGGGCGGGTGGGCGGGAACACAGTTTGAAACTACCGGTCCAATTTAACTAAACTGTGTTCCCGCCCGCCCGCCCAAGTGTTTGTTATCAAGAAATTGCTTACGTCTTCACTTTTTTGAACTTTTATGATTTTTGTCAGTCTTTATGTTAAGTTTTTCAGCTGCAGAGACAGTGCAGGTGGTGGTAACTTTAAATTTCTTTATGACAAACACTTGGGCGGGTGGGCGGTAACACAAGTTGAAACCACTGGTCTAATTCTAAACTGTGTTCCCACCCGCCCGCCCAATTGTTTGTTATCAAGAAATTGTTTACGTCTTCATTTTCTAGTATCTTAATGACTTCTGTCAGCTCTTTTGTTAGGTTTTTTTAGTTGCAGGAACAAGGCAGGTGGTGTTAATTTTAAATTTCTTTATGACAAATACTTGAGTGGGTGGGCGGGAACACAGTTTGAAACTACAAGTCTAATTTTTTTAAACTGAGTTCCTGCTCGCCCGTCCAAGTTTTTGTTATCAAAAATTTGTTCATTACTCTCTTGTAGTTTAATGACTTCTGTCAATCTTTCTGTTTGGTTTCTTCGGTTGAAGGGACAGTGCAGGTGGTGGTAACTTCAAATTTCTTTATCACAAATACTCGGGCGGGTGGGCGGGAACACAGTTTGAAACCACCGGTCTAATTTTTCTAAACTTTGTTCAACAAAACCAGATCATCTTAAAGATTGCCTCTCAGCACGGTGCATTAGAAGTTGTGGGTGAAACCTACATAACCTTTTTACTTGGAACTTAGTTTTTTGTGTTTAAGGACCTTGGTCATTTTTAGAACACAGAACACAAAGGTCTCTACAATTGAAAAAAACGCAGCATGGCAGCATTTATTGAGGCTAGCTCCAAAACAAACAAAAAATAATAATAAAGAAAATAATCTCAATTTTGGTCATGGGCTTCTATAGAGTCATCAGCCATACTTCAACAACAAAATTTAAACAATTATTTGACCCAAAAAACCAACATTGTGATGTTTCTGGTTTTTCGGAACATCAAACATATCATTCAACCAACGCATAGCAACCCTATTGCAACACGTTCCTACCGAGTAAACAACACTAAAAAGAAAATCATTGACGATCAGAATTTACTAAGTCATTCCGTTTTGTACTTATTGGGAGGAAATAGGGAAAATTTTGGTTTTGCATAGATTCCGTCTAAACCAACTCCAATGCCTATTCAAGATAGGATATGCTACCGTGTTTAGGACCTAAAAGCAAATACTAGCAAATATCTATGAAAACAGAATCTAAAAATATACGGCCTTTAGAAAAGGCTACTTTGAGTTGTCGCTTACATTCCAATGGGTCATGAGCCAAAACGTGATTGCGGTGTACTAGAAACCTTGTTACACCCCTTACAACTACATCAACCTGTAGAAATCTACCACATATTCCCCAGTCGGAGGCTTCTCAACTAGAAATATCCGCAGTGTTGCTTCAAGAAGCACCCCACGCAACCCTACACTAACACCACCGACTACTTCCAAAACAATCAGCTACGACAAAACTCCATAGTCTCCCAAATCCAAAGAAAAAAAAAAACCTAAAACAAACCAAACAAGACCACTCCTCCGGCACCTCTCTTGCATGCCTTTTTGTATGTATAAATTTTTAAAATTTATTATTTAAAACGTCTTCACAGCAAAAAAACATTTTTTATATGACAAATCTTAAAAAAGTTATGGGCGTCTTATTGAGTTTGGTGTACCCCACATAACCACTCAAAAAGGTATCAAATTGTTCTTCACTCTGCTAGTGTTAGTTATTACTTATTTAGAAGAAAATATGGTAATTGCTTATTGCTAATTTTTGGATAACGAATACTTGAGCGGATGAGCAAAAAACTCAATACATAAATTATAGGCGTTTGGTTATAGTTGGTTTGCAACCCGCTCAAGTGTTAATTATTTTTTAGTTATAGGAGGAAAAGATTGTTACCGTCTTTCGGACCTAAAAGCAATTAATAAAGTTTTCTGCTACAATGTTGCCAAATTTCAATAAAATTTAATGTACAGTTTTGAAGTTTTTTTTATCATATCCAAAACATTATAGTTTGTCAATTTTATTAAAATGTTTACAGTTGGTAGCAATGGTGTTTGACTGCAGTGTTGCCAAATTTCATCAAAATTCAATTTAAAGTTTAGAGGTTAAAATTATTTCTTCATAGCCAATACATCATTTTTCAATAGTGATATCAGTATATTACAAGTTATGTCAAAATTTAAATTTTAAACTATACATTGGATTCCTTAAACTTTAAAAGAAAGTTATTTAATTTTAATTTTATTGAAAAATATGACTGAAATGTAAGAAACGGTCTGAAATAAGGAAAACATTTTAAATTTTCCTTGTTTTAAATTATGCTATTTTAATTCCTTCATCTTTTAGCCGGATGAAGGTGCGAGTGTATTTTTTTAACATATTTTTATGCCGGCAGATTACAGTCGTGAGTTCGCGACTCATAATGAAGAGTATCTCATTTGCATAAAGAAACTTTTTCATGTGTGATGATTACTTTTTATTCGTTTCAGGATCCCCATTGCCTTTTAGTACTGGTGCGTTAGGTTTTTTATTTCAGGGCTACTTTTATATTTATTATTTATATTATTTATATTATACCACTCACACAACTTTTCCGAAACTATTTTCCACACAATTCCAACAGTTATTTTACGATTCAACACTTTTTTAATTTTCAATTACATGCAACGATAATTATAAAGTGCTAACGAGATGACGCTGTTTTATTTATATAAAATGTATTTAAAAGAAAAAGTTTATATAGAAATGTCGCATAAAGAAGAAGTAAATAAACACAAAGAGGGTACAACTCTCCGGTTGGCATGTTGTGAGCTCACACGTACGATAAGAAGTTAAAACACCGCATATCCTTTAGATATAAATTTAAAGACTTTAACTGAGAAACTAGAATGGGGTGTATTCAAGACTTTTTTTCGTCTGTATTAAAAAAAATAAGAATGTGCTGCTGCATAAAGTTTGCAATTCATAGCGATGTCAGCGATGACAGGGATCGGTGAATTATTAAGAGGGCAATTTTTATTTTCCCTTCTCAATCAGAACCTCACGGGGGAATTTTCTTGAAGTAATATAGACAGTAAAACTGGCAGTTTTTATAAAGTTTAATTATGGATTTAATATTTATATCAAAGATTCAAAATCTTTATTGTGTTCAACTTAAATTATAAATTAAGTTTTTTGTTTAATATTAAATCAATCAAGAAAAATTCAGACATGAATTAAAAGAAAGCTTTTGTAACAAAATTTGTTTTTGTTTGATTTGTGTATGGGCCTCAAACTAAACCAAATAGAACAGACAAAGAATAGATTTGCAGTTACAGACTATTCAACAATATTTCTATTGGATTACCGGAAAATTATTTTATTGAAATTTGACTAAATTTTATTTTAATTTTTTTTATACACTGTGAAACCTTACAGTGCTTGTTTAGCAGCCGATTTTAGAAATTCTAACAAAGAGTCACGCGTGCTACGCAAAGTACAATCAGTTTTAGTTTCTTAACGATACTGGCGGACAAGGATTTTGCATTAAAATGCCAAACTTTTTATTTTATTTTAGATAGTGAATATTCAGATTAAGTATGAAATATGATTTTATTTTGAAGGCCGCTGCGACAGGCTTGGCAGTAGCCCATTCTCAAGAACCAATTATCAAGTATTTGCGCCACTGTTTCCAACGGTTTTTGGCGATAGCTTTGCGAATGATCTACTTTAAGTGGTTAATTTTTTGTATATTGTCCGCATATACTTTTTAATTCAATGCGCCCCACAAAAAAATTTAGCGGTGACAAATCGCAGCTGCAAGGTGGCCAGTTCACATCACCGAAACGGCTAATATCGCGGTTGTTGAATTTGCTTTGATCGTGGCATGTACAGTATGGGATGTTGCCTCATCTTACTCAAACCATAGCTGCTGTAGATCAAGTTCTTCCAATTCAGACCACAAAAATCTGTGATCATGCGTAACGATCTCCTGTAACAGTAACGTTGGCTCTATCATCGTTTTTGAAGATAAAATGCCCCAATAACGCCACCACTCCAAAATCCGCAGTAAACGGTAACTTGCAATGGTTGTCTATTTTAATTTTTTGAACGAGTTGCACGTTGTACGCAAACATACCGAGGTCTTTGTAAAAAATCTGCTTCATAGTGGTTTGTTGAATATTGAGTTGCTGATTTCTGCGCCGAGTTAATGTTCCTGAGTGCTAGTGTACACTCCGAGCCAGAGATTCTACAATTTTGGCAGAACGCTTTGGATGAGCATGCTTGATGCCTGTATTATCTACCAGCATTCCAGTTTTACGCATTTTTTTTAGAAACTTTTGTATTCCTTCAATAGATGGCGCTTCATTTCTTCGTACTAAATTTTTATGTTTTTGCAGACAAATAAATTTAAAATAATTTTGCAGCTTCTGTCTACGAAGGTACCTAACCTCACTTTTTGTATGTAATTGTGACGCAAAAATTGACAACGTCGGTAGAAACATGTGATTCAAAACTTAACTAAAACATGGCTCACATAACACAAATTGTTGCCACCTTGCGGTAATCCGTGTGCGGGGGTTGATGAATCACCCCAGGTGATGTTATTTATGTATATGTTGGGGGCCTAAGGTAGTGCGTCCAAGGATATACATTTATTCCTTTCCAACTTGGTTGGATGTAACTCCAAGTTCAAATTGTCCAATATATTGGGCTAGCTACATGAACAAATGATCTTCTTGGAAGGTCTTGTGGAACGTAGCTGTTTCTCAAAAAGTTGGTAAAGACTGAATAAAGCGTCGAGTCGTGTTACCGGGTCCAGTTAATTGTAACTTGTGACCGATAGATGTTGCCTGAGTCGGCAAGTCGAGCATAAAGTGCATTATTCATCTTTATTGACCTTAAGACGGAGTTTTCTGTTTAGTCGGTCGCACGCGTTGACAACGTCACTTACAAGCAGGCGTTCAATGCTTGTGCCCGTGGCGGAAAGTGCTATTCTTTGGGGTATGATTTACTTGGCATCGGGAAAAGTGGCATACAATGAGAGATGATATGTAGTGAGGTTTGTCGGGATTATTGGAGCGTCGTCTTTGTGGCAGGATTAGCTGGAGGTCTAAGGAATACAAAATTCCAATCTGCCTTTGTGTTTGTTGTCTCTGGGATGATTGTATGATTGTATGGCAGAACTTGGAAGACTGACTGGAAATTTCTGAATGTATTTCTTTTGTAGTGTATCTGCAGTCGATTGCGGAAAGGTTCCTCTTAGCGGCCATAACAGTCGCGGCGGGGTTTTGGTAATTTAAGTCGCAAGCCTGCAACAATTTCCTCACTTTGCCAACATTGTTTCCATTCCGACAATAAGAATTGTGCGGCTCCGGTCTTGCGCGGTCACACAAAAGTTTGGATTTGTTTAAGTCAGAGACGTGTTGTTTTTGATACTAGGATTGCCGGTTTACACTAGAGCTTGTGGACACATTTGTTGATTGTTTCCAGTTACTACTGTGGTCCATCGCGTCGTAACTCTCTGTCACGGTCAAGTATCCAGTGGTGTTTTTGTTTGTCCAGGAAGCGCAAAATTCCTGTTTATTAGAGCGGGTTGGTGGTATAGCTGGCCTTAGAGCGTCCACGTGGATTTTTACTGGAAGTTGCCGTAGGTTGTCTATGACCCAGTGGCAGTGTCTTCAGGCGGAGGTACTTAGACTTGGTATTTTGGACGCCGGTCAGCCATGCCAACGCTCAGTTATTAGTTTTCAGGAGGAACCAAGAGTCCTCAAAGTAGGCTTGGTATTTCTTGATGCCCCACACAAAAACGTAGCATTCTTGCTCATAAATGTAGTACCGTAGTTTGGTGGCTTTATGTAAACCGTGAGCTGGCATTAATGATAATTTGTTTCCTGTCCGTTTCTTCCTTGTACAGTACCGTTCTCAAGCTCACCTTGCACGTGTCGGTTAAATAGCATCTTATCAGAGGCGCGTTTAGTCGTATTGTCCCAACAGAATGCACGTTTCATCCCTTGCCAAAAAGTTTGCCCTTAAAGTGGTAGGTGGCTCCGTCCGATATAGCAAAGACGGTATCTGCCAGTACCCATTGGTTAAGTACAACTTGTAGAAGACGGCAACGGTCCCGAAATTCTTCAATGTCTTCTGGATTTTTATTAGAAGCCACTTAGTGAGTTTCTGGCCAACCTGTTCATAAAGTAGGGCTTTCTTTTCGAGGTTGTATGCGTACGGTCGGATCCGTATGGGAGTTGTGTCTTCTATTTAGAGCTAGTAGTGGGTGGCCTCAAATTTTTAACGCAAATTCTTGTACCAACTTGTAAAATTCGGGGCTGTAGGTATTGTCGCTGGCTAGGTGTGGGAGAAGCCCAATAGATTACTTCTCAAGTGCCGCACACAAAATGGATTAGATGATGATTGTAATCAAGAGAGAGATGGTGTTAGCCACGAGTGACTTAAAATTACTTTTTTGCCAAAGGTTGGCTGTAGAAAGGCAAACTTTTATTGTTGGGTGCCAATCTGAATAAAAATGGTTGCTTCCTTGGTGATGACAAGTTTGTTATACGGATTGGTAAAGTAGACAACATAGTCGGTTGAGTGCAATCCAAGTAGGGCTAGCCCCGCTATCTATCAGGGCAAGTTTGGTTTTTGGATTCGATGTAAACCTCTAATGTTTTACTCTTTAAACAGCTCCATCTTTTTGATGAAATCCAGTATCTTTAGATAATGGGTTGCTTTTAACACAGCTTTAGCTAGGTTGTGTTGGCCAAACATAGGTGTGCCTTGCTTTTTGTAAACTTTGCATTCATTCAACAAGTATATCGAAATCTTATGTTCTTCCTCCATTCTGTGCACAGTGTCCAATTATCAGTCTTGTGAGCTTTTGCAGTTTAATACGCTTTCATGAGTTGTTGGAAGTCCTTAAACTCCGAAATGCCAATGATCCACCAATGGTCAACCAAACTGTTCAGCTGATTGACTGATTGCCATGGCCATGGCTGCTTTGGATTTTTTTGGTGAGATGCGTCGGTATAGCGCAATCTTGTGGTAGAGAAAAGTGGAAACTGGTTTCTTGGCTTAGTGTTTCTTTGTCAAAAATAGCTGGCTTAAATATACGATCAAGTTTGGGTCCGCCGCATAGTTTTGGAGCAGGGCTTGTTTGTTTTTTTGTAGATAAACTCCAAATCTCTATCCGCTTGCTCTTGTTACGTTTTGACTTTGTTTTTTAAAGTTTTTACCAGACGGCTTTGATGGGTTAACTTAGACACCTTTAAGACCCAAAAATGGTTTTAAAGTTTGGTGAAAAATTGGTGAAGGTTTTTGTTAGCAAGCCCCTGGAACGTTGTCCGGTAGGGCAAACCCAGCGTACAAAAACGAGAGCCACGATAGAAAGCAAAAGCTCACCATGCTACATTGCATGTGCTCGACTTTTGGTCAGTCAAATTTAAGCCACCATCAAACGCGGAAAAAAACCACAAGCTTAGACTGGATTTTAACCGTCTCAAACCGTTGTACCGATCCTCCACCGTGACTGCAGCTTTTTAACAAACCGCCTCAACCTTGGTGCCGTCAACAACCACACTCGGTCATATCTCCAAGCGTATTCCGGAAACCTCTGTGGTTGCACACCCCACTAGAGTTTTAAAACGGCCATTAGTAGCTGCTTCGGCATTTCTACGTCGCTCTAAACAAAACAAGCTAGTTCTTACCAAACTGCACCCTGCGTGGGTGAGTACGCATGCACTCTGGGCAAATGTGTATGTGCTTTCTGAGTGACAGTGTCAGTGTCAGTAGACAAAATGCCATCTAACCAACGACTCCGAGGTTCCGGAAACCATCATCAGAACAACTCCTGGACCTGGACCAGTTGCTTTTACCTTCAACCACAGAGTAGAGCTGGTAACACTGTTTAAAAATTAATTTTAACTTGCTACATGACATTTACTATACAAAAACAAAGCAAATCAAAAGAGATCAATATGTACTACAAATAAATGATAAAAAACTGTCAACAGAAGTTCTAACTTTAAAGCCAGATAGAAGTGGCCTAGCTAACTGCTAGTGTGAGTAAATGCAATGCAAAAAAAAACCAACTAGCAAATGGAAAAAAGCAACATTTTTTCAATATTTAGGAAAAAGGAAAATTAAAAATTGAAAAACAGAAGGTACCTTCTCAAAATTTGCGTTGAGACCCAAAAGTTCTAGCTACGCTACTAATATTTTAAACCCAAGTTATTGATACTCAAGCCAATTTCAAAAATTATAAAATGCAACTCTTACTTATGGCTCCACGTGACACACCCTGTATTGACCAACAAGCCAATTTAAGTAAGAATAGCCAGATATAGCAAAAGACTAGAAGGTCAGTAAACATCCTTAAGGTCAGACACTACCAACATCAGTATTGGAACAAGATGAAAAACAGTAGAGATTGTTAATGCCTGATATGTACACATAGTCATCATTTAATGGACAAGCCTTAAATGAAGGGAAGATGCTAAGAATGTTTCAGTAACTAATTAAAACCAATAACTTCACACAAAAACTTTAAAAACTGAAAGTCAACATTACGGGCATCTGTGAAGTGAGATGGCCTAACAACGGAATATCCATAAAATCCAAATGTAAAAGCGGCATACTCCAATTACATAAACGCAAAAATAAAAGGTAGAAAACACACTGTTTTACCAAACTTTACCCCCATTTTAAAGGTTTTAACCCTTTTTACCAAAAAAACGTTAAACTGTCAACTATCATCTCCCAACATTGCCAAACTTTAATCGATCGATCTGAAATTTTTACAGAAGCTCCAACGATAGATTTTCTACATGGAATTTTTTTGTCGACGGCGAATTTGGCCACCTTCACAAAATGGGCCCCCCCAAAAAAATTATTTATTTTTTAACAGATTTTTTTGTTTTCAAACGGCTGTAACTTTTTTATTCGTGAAAATATCGCTCTGAAAATTTTTCTGAAGGTCCGTAAAACATGTTCAGAATCTACTCTCAAAATTCATTCACGCCCCTACAAGCACGAGCGGAGATAATAAATTTTATTTTTTTTTACTCAAATTTCAAATAATTTTCATTTCGTTGTTAAATGGAATAATTTTGTTATCAATTTTTTTTTAGTTTTTTTCTAACTTTTTACGCCTGGGATAATTTTTTTAAAACTACCCTTTCAAAAATACAACCCCTGTGATTTTTTAAAGTGCTGTTTTTTACCAAAAACGCACTTTTTAATTGATTGCTACCAAATGTTGTAAATAAATATTTTTTTAATAATTTTTTTCAAGTTTTTTAACTTCCCTTACACCCTATTATGCATTCATTTTTCCAAAAACTACTCTTACATTTTTTCAAAAACTTACCCCCAGGTACCTCCAAAATTACCCATGTTTGAGGCCATTTTCTATCATTTTCTAAAAACGGCCGAGATGGGGCATATGGATTTTTGGATTTACCAACTATTAAACTGCAATTTGAAACCATCCGCAAATTATTCAAAAAATCAGTAGCGGCGTGAGAATTTTTTTCCCAAAAAACGTAGATTTGCAATAACAAGGGTAGTTTTAATGCTAGGAGGTTGGGATATGAACTAAAAATTTTTTTTAAGAAGCTCTTTCTTATATCTGACTCTCAATTTTTTTTGTACAGTGGCGTCACTAAATTTTTTTAGTTTAAAGTCAAAAAATGTTTTTTTTCAAAAATCTCAAAGTTTACCGGCCATAAGTACTCGAAGGAGACGTCTGATGAAAAAAATGTTTTCTTTAAAATCGAAAGGAATGTCAATTTAAATTTGGGCTGTCCTGACACATTTTTCATTTTAGACTTTGTTTTTTTACAGTGGCGTCCCATAAACAGCAATTTTAAGCTGTTTTTGAAAGTCAGCCACTGGTTAACCAATACACACAAAAAATTGTACTTAGTCTCAAATGAAAGATACGTCTTTTGTCTACAAATTTTTATTATTATGATCTTTAGATATTTGGACAATTAAACTAGTAAAAGGTCAAAAAAATAGCAATTTTTGGCAAAAAGTAGGGTTACGCAAAAGCCTACTCCTCCTACAGTTTTTGAGATAGGGATCCGCGCATAGTCTTATTTGATAGAGCTGAAGTGCTTTCATAATTTGATGTATCAAAATTTTAAATTTTTGCCCCCAATCCTTTATATGAGATTTCAAAGTTGATCAATTTTTAGTAAAAAAAAAACTATGATAAAAATTTTTGACAGATTTTTAAATACCAGATTCACAAATGTTTATTAATTAAGGTTTGTGACCCATAATTTAAAAACATCTCCTAAAATAATAAAAAAAAAAAAAATTGAAAAAAAAAAGAAGACATTTTTTATTTCAGATTTTTAAATGCCAGATTCGTGTTGCTGGTACTAAATGTAGTTAAACGTGTGATTTTCATCAAAATCGGTCAAGGTCAAAAATGCACCCCTAAATTGCCGATAAAAATTTTCGACAAATTTTCACCTTTTTGCACTAAAATATTCATAACTTGAGAACGGTTGGTAGTAGAGACTTTGGGTAAATTTTATTACTTTTAAAATAATACAAGGTATTAGTTTAAAAATTCAAAATATTTTTCAAAAAATGGTAACTTTTATTTTTAGTGTAAAAACAAAAATTGACATTATTAGCCGCCAATTTTAAAACGGTTCAATTTTTTTCATTTTTTTTTTGTTAGATAGGGTTTATCAAGAGCTTTCCAACGATGTATAATAAGTTGGTCTTGCGCGTCATTTTGACTTATTAAAAAAATATTTTATTTTTTTCAACAATTTTTACTACTAATAGCAAAAAATTGCTGAAAAAAATATTTTTTTTTTAAATTTGACAAAAATGAACTAAATTGAAGTCTAGCATCACAATATCATGTAAAAATACATTTTAAGACAAACTTTTATTACTGTAAGGTTTGCCGCCCAAAGTTTAAAAATATCCCTTAACAAACCCCTTCCCTCAGACAAATTAGCCCCGCAGGGACATACAAAAAACACTATTCACATGAGATCTTCTTCCTAACAAACTAGCCCCGCAGGGACAGTCAAAAAACACTATTCCCTTCCCCCCCCCCCTCAACAAACTAGCCCCGCAGGGGCACTGGTATACACTATCTTCGCGTGTGCGTAGCTGAGCACACTCCCCAACAAACTTTCCGGTATTATAAAATAATTGGAAAACACTCCCCAACAAACTTTCCGGTATTATAAAATAATTGGAAAACACTCTCCAACAAACTTTCCGGTATTATAAAACAATTTAAAAACACTTCCGGTATTATAAAATAATTGGAAAACTCTTTCAGATAAAATGGAGTGGGGAGGAGTGATGCGTCCGGCATGTGGGTCTCGAGCGTGCAAAAACCCCCCGTCGGACGCATCACGGCACCCTCTCCAACAAACTACCCTTGCAGGGACAGGCAAAAAACACTATTTATATGCGGCTTCCCCCTAACAAATTAGCCCTGCAGAAACAGGAAAAAAATACTATCCATATACGACCAGAAATTAGAAAACATTTCTGCCTCAAATTTAATTTCTATACCGGGTAGTAGGATAGATGCCAGTATTTATATTTCTTACGATATGGGACTCTGTATTGGGAAACACTTGTCAAAAATCTAAAAAAACTGTCTTAACTATTGCACATCAAATAAAACAAAGGTTTCTCTGTCGCGATATTGATTCCTATACTGGGTAATAGTATAAATACCAATATTATTTTTTTTATATAAAGATTCCTGTATTGGAACACAACAATGGCTTGTTTGATGCGATAAATTTTATGTATCAACTCAAAATACATATGTACACATTAATATTTTTGGTTTTGATATAGGACTCTACATTGTCCCAACAATTTTAGAAAACACAAATCATTTTCTACAATTTTAGATACTCTTTCTTACACAAGAATCAGGGGTTACTTAATGTAATAAGTATTAGCTCTCTTACTTTAATTTTGTTTTCTACCTTTACACTATTACACCTTACACAATTACAATTACAATTACATAATTTTAAATTGCATACATTTTTACAATATCCGATACCATTTATCACACAAGCATCGGGGTTACATGTAACAAGTATTGCCACTTTTACTTTAATTTTTTTTTACGGTTACACTATTACACAATTACCCAATTACCCAATACAGAATTACAATTACAAAACTTTAAATTGCATACATTTTTACCATTTCCGATACCCTTCATCACACATGCATCGAGATTACATTATGTAAAAAGTATTGCCACTTTTACTTTAATTTTTATTTTTACTTTTACACTATTTTACAATTACTTTATTACCCATTACACTGTTACATTTACAGAACCTTAAATCACATACTAGATCTGAATACTATAAACGTTCTTTGCTAAAGCACACGCTTCCGTGTATCTTGGAATACTTATGAATAGAAGTAGTAGACGACTACTATGCTAATTTTAGTTGGTAGCTTTTTTTGTTTTGCTTAATAGCATTGGTAAGCACTGTACACTTGTTTGACAAGAATTACCGCCATCCCAAACTAACTGTAATTAAATTGCTAACTTTTTTAAACTGGTTTCACTTTGCTAGAAGAAAATTTAAATTTTTAACGACAAAAACTAAGACAACATTTCCCAGTGCCACTTTCTGACATTTTTTTTGCATTTGACCCAAAAACTTTGAGCTTAACTACGTGAATTGAATTGCTTATTTTTTAAAACTAGTTCCAATTTGTTAAAATAAGTTTTTATTTCATAGCAAAATTGTTTTTAATCCCAATATCGTGTATTGGGATTAAAAACAATTTTCAAAAGTTTTTTGCATTTTACTCAAATGATTTGTACTGGATCTATATTAAATTGTGCATCTTTTGAGACCTTCAATTTGGTACGATTAGTTTTAAACTTTTGCACTTTTTAAGCAGTTTCTTGCATTTTACTCAAAAATTTTGTATTGGGCCTATATAAACCAAACTAACTACGTAAATCTACATTAATTTGCGCATTTTTTGAGACTAGTTTAGACAAAATTGCACCAGAAAGAAGACGGTCTGAACCGAATCACTAGCTACCTAGAGTGGTTTATCGTTCAACTAAGCCCAATGATATTCTCACATAGAATAATAACCAGTACAACAAATTGCCAAACCTCAAAATAATATAAAATGCAAAAGGAACATTTTTCTGGAGAATATGATGAAAAAGAGTGACGTAGCATCTGCAGAAATACAGAAAACAAATGCACTCAGAATCATTGTTATTTAATCTACAATATAATGAATGATAGTTGAATATTTGATTAATTATTTGTCGTTGTTGGATCAGATATGATGACGCAATTGTTTTTATACCTAAAAGCACACGTAACCAATATTCGGATCGATTTAATAACGTCACATTTAATATTATCATTGACTAAAATGTTAAGGCCACGACACGTTTCCCATGCTTAATAATTCAACGTAATAATAAAACATAATCAAATTTTATCTGAGTGTAATATAATAATACTGAAAAATTCAATTAAATCGAGTGAGCTCTCCTCCCCCAGCACCAAACCATGATACGATAAAGGACGCGCGCGCGTTCGTTTATGTCGCGTTATTAAAAAATTTATCGTATAATTTAGAAAGACAATGTTCACATCATAACAGCAATAAAAGCCGGCTTTTCTTTTAATGCGAGATGTGTGTATAATAAAAAAAAGAGAACGTTGTATTCGGAGAGCCATCACGGAATAATGATAAGTGAAGATACTCAAGATTTTAATTAAATGTTTGCATATTGGGACATTATTTTCCACAGAGTATAAAGCAAAGAGGGAATGTAATCTGTGTTTTATTTATCTTTAGGGCTGGTTTATATTTTCGACCTTTTTAGATAGTTACAAAGGGAAACGGTTTGTGTTGGATAATTATAATTCGTGGGTGGCCATCGACTTTACCGGTTAATTGATTACAAGATAACTCTAGGTAAAAGAATCGATTAATATTTTCACATCCTTTAATTAAAATTAATTTCATATATTATACGAGCACATTTTTTATGCCGATAAATGCATTAACGGTTTAATGGGGCGGCTATAAAGTCGGTTATTTTATTTTGCATTTTTTTTGTGATGCTCTCTGCTCTGACTAAAGGTAATTTTCGTCGGGGAGGCATTAAATTTTTCGTTGGAGTGAAATTTTAAAGTATAAATAATAAGGGGTAATTTGGTCTTGTTAGGGGGGAATTATTCATTTATAAACATTAGAGAAAAAACAACGTACTTAGCGTCAGAGGATCTAACTTTGTAAATTTAGGCAAATTTTCTTCGAAAAGTTTTGCAGTTAAATTGAATTTCTAAATTGTAAATTAGTCGGAGGGTAAATAAAAAAAATATATACACACAATAATATTGATATAAATAGTTCACTATTAAATCATTATTTTTATATTTAATATACCGATTATGTCGAAACAAATTAACGTAAATTACTAATAGTTCGATGTGTGCCGGAATTATATATTATTCAGAAACAAAAGCTTTCAATCCAAAAATAAATGTCCCGCCAATACACATATTCATATTTCCATTTATCATTTTTGTTTGCTTCATGCATATTTCTATGTTAACTAAACATTTACGTACTGTTTTAATATTAATTTGTTTTCAACTTTTCGATTCCAATTTTCCCAATACATATATGCACAAAGCACATGTGCACACGAATGCAACAAACAAGATATATGTTTAAATTAATTGAAAACTCAAAACTTTATTTTGATACAAATTATATTCACATACGGCATTTTTAATTTACTACAAAAACTAGCATTAATCAATAATTTTGAAAGCAAACTAAAAGCATTTTCTGTTAGCATATACCAGATTTTTACAAGTAAAAACGAGTATAAGGTATTTTTATAACCTTTCTATCCTTAAATTCTGAATCCTTCTATACCAAATCAGTTTTAGAAAAACTGCACTCCAACAACTGACTAACTATACTGGCGTGTCAAAAAGTTGTACTTTTTAGTCCCACACCCGCATCTTAACCGCCATTATTTAAAACATTATTAAACTCCAATGTTTAATTTTTTTTGTCATTTTTTAGAAAAAGTCGATGGCCGTAAGTTGTAACACAAAAAACCATTTGCGACGAATACACAAAAAATATTTTTTTTAATCTAACATGTCCAAAATTATCAATTCTTAAAAAGCAGTTGTCAAAAAAGCCCAATCTAAGATCAATTATCAAAAATACTTAATCTAAGATTATCTCTCAAAATATAGATATAGATAAAGATAAAGACAGAAACACAGCAAGATCAAGCAAATGAAAACTTATAGCTTAACTATGAAAAAAAAACAAACAAACCCACCTGCAAAAGTATGCGGACCTGGACTTAATCGTAGATTTGAGCCAACAACTCACAACTAATAAACTAGTTGTACACCAAAAGAGTCCAAAGCAACCATGGCTAATTGGCTGATCAACCTGGTCGATCAGCAAATCCAGCAGATGATTTGCATTACAAAGTATAAAGATTTACAACACCTCAACGGTCACCGTCTCAAAAGATGCGCAAATTAATGTAGATTTACGTAGTTAGTTTGGTTTATATAGGCTCAATACAAAGTTTTTGAGTTAAATGCAAAAAACTGCCTATAAAGTGCAAAAGTTTAAAACTAATCGTAGCAAATTAAAGGTCTCAAAAGGTGCACAATTTAATATAGATTTGCGTGGTCGGCTTGGTTTACGTAGTTCCAGTACAAATCATTTGAGTAAAATGCAAAAAACTTTTGAAAACTGTTTTTAATCCCAATATCGTGTTTGCTATGGAATAAAAACTTATTCTAACAAATTGGAACTAGTTTTAAAAAATAAGCAATTCAATGTAGTGGTTAAGCTCAAAGTTTTTGAGTCAAATGCAAAAATCTGTCAGAAAGTAGCACTGGCAAATGTAGTCTTAATCTTTTTCGTTAAAAATTTAAATTTTCTTCTAGCAAAGTGAAACCAGTGTCAAAAAGTTAGCAAATTAATGTAGAATCACAGTTAGCTTGGGTTGGCGGTAATTCTTGTCAAACAAGTGAACAGTGCTTACCAAAGTTAATAAGCAAAACCAAGCTACAAGCAGACACACACATAAGTAAACGTGCTACCAACTAAAATTAGCATAGCACTGATGTTGGTAGTGTCTGACCTTAAGGATGTTTACTGACCTTCTAGTCTTTTGCTGTATCTAACTATTCTTACTTAGTTTGGCTTGTTGGTCAATACAGTTAGAGTGTATCACGCAGAGTCATAAGTAAGAATTGTATTTTATAATTTTTGAAATTGGCTTAAGTATCAATAAATTGAGCTCAAGATATTAAGAACTTTTGGGCCTCAACGCAAATATTGAGAAAGATTTTTGAATTTTTTTACTCCATTTTGTTTGTAATTTGTCTTTCCTAGATATTGAAATAAAAGTTGCTTTTTTCATTATTTTCTTGTAGGTTTTTTTGCATTTTTGCATTGCATTTACTCTTATTTGCAGGTAACTACGCCACTACTATCTGGCTTTAAAGTTAGAACTTTTGTGGACCGTTTTTTATCATTTATTTGTAGAACATAACGATCTCTTTTGATTTGTTTTGTTCTTGTATAGTAAATATCATGTAGCAAATTAAAATTAGTTTTTAAACAGTGTTACCAGCCCTACTCTGTGATTGAAGGTGAAAGCAACTGGTCCAGGTCTAAAAGTTCTCCTGATGATATTTTCTGGAGATTCGAGTTGTTGGTATGGTGGGATAGCATTTTGTGTACTAATTAAAATTTTGTCTACTGACACTATCATTCAGAGAGCACATACACACTTACAAAGAGTGCATATGTACTCACCCACACAGGGTGCAGTTTGGTAAGAACTATTTTGTTTTGTTTAGAACAACGTGAAAGTGCCGGAGCAGCTACTAGTGGCCGTCCCAAAACTCTAGTGGTGGACCAAGTATGGTTGTCGACAACACCAAGGTTGGTAGAATTACGGTGGTGGATCGGTACAGCGGCTTGAGACGGTTAATATCCAGTCTAATTCTGTGGTCTTGTTCCGCGTTTGATGGTGGCTTGATCAAATGCAGTGTAGCATGATGAGCTTCTGCTTCTTATTGTGGTTCTTGTTCTTATACGTTAAGTTTGTCCTACCTACTAACGGCGACGTTCCAGGGTCTTAGCCACAAAAACCTCCACCGTTTTTTTTACTAAAGTGGTCATTTTTGGGTCTTCTAGGTGCCTAAGTTAACCCATCGCAGCTGTTTGGTAAAGGCTTTGAAAGACAAAGACAAAACGTAGCAAAAGCAAGCGGATAGAGACTTGGAACCCATCTACGAAGAAACCAAACAAACCTTCATGCAAAAGTATGTGGACCCAAGTTTGACGCTCTACGCCGCAAGTATAAGAAGAAGATAAGACTTCGATATACTTGCTGAATGAATGCAAAACCTACAAACAGTAAGGCACACCCATCTTTAGCCAACACAACCTAGCTAAAGCTGTGCTAAAAGCAACCCATTATCTAAAGATACTGGATTTCATCGAAAAGATGGAGCTGCTTAAAGAGTAAAACATTAGAACATTAGGTCCAAAGACCAAATTTGCCCTGATAGACAGCAAAGCTTGAACTACTTGGATTACACTCAACCGACTATGTTGTCTACCAGGCCAATCCGTATAACAAACTAGCCATCACCAAAGAAGCGACCATTTTTATTTAAATTGGCACCCAACAACAAAAGTTTACCTTTCTGCAGCCAACCTTTTGGCAAAAAAGTGATTTTAAGTCATTCGTGGCTAACACAATTTCTCTCTTAACTACAATCGTCATCTAGTCCATTTTGTGTGCGGCACTTGAAAAGTAATCTAGTGGGCTAAGCCAGCAACAATATCTACTGCTCCGGATTTTACAAGTTGGTACAAAAATTTGCGTAGAAAATTTGTGGCCACT
This sequence comes from Tachinus rufipes, assembly GCA_963932245.1. Lineage (NCBI taxonomy): Eukaryota > Metazoa > Arthropoda > Insecta > Coleoptera > Staphylinidae > Tachinus > Tachinus rufipes. The sequence goes on from OZ010743.1 coordinate 108,169,798, forward strand.
CACTACTAACGCTAAATAAAAAACACAACTCCCATACGGATCCGACCGTACGCATACAACGTCGAAAAAAAAGCCCTAATTTATGAACAGGTTGGCTATATGCTTACTAAGTGGCATCTAATAAAAATCCAGGAGACATTGAAGGATTTTGGGACCATCGCCGTTCTTTACAAGTTGTACTTGACCACCGGGTACTGGCAGATACCGTCTTTGCTATATCGGACGGAGCCACCTACCACTTTAAGGTCAAACTTTTTGGCAAGCGATAAAACGTGCATTCTGTTGGTAGAATACGGCTAAACGCGCTTCCGTGGCTGTTACCGGCCTTTGACCCTAGACAACCTACGACGTGGTGTACGGTTTGTATGAGAGCGTACAAGGAGGAAACAGACAGAAAACAAATGATCAGTTATGCCAGCTCACGGTACTACAGTTATAAGCAAGCATGCTACGTTTTTATGTGGGGCATCAAAATGTACCGAGCATGCTTTGAAGACTGTTTATGCTAAAAACCGATATTTGAGCGTTGACATGGCTGACCGGCACCCAAAATATCAAGTTTAAAGAGCCTCCGCCGGAAGATACTGCCACTGGGTCATAGACCACCTACAGCAACTTCCAGTAAAAATCCACGTGGACGCTCTAAGGCCTGCTATACCACCAAACCGCTCTAATAAACAGAAATTTTTCGCTTCTTAAACAAACAAAAACACCACTGGATTCTTGACCGTGACAGAGACTTACGACGCGGTAGACTGCAGTAGTAACTAGAAACAATCAACAAATGTGTCTACAAGCTCTAGTGTAAACCGGCAATCCTAGTATCAAAAACAACACGTCTCTCCCGTGACTTAAACAAACCCAAACTTTTATGTGACCGCGCATGACCGGAGCCGCATAATTCTTATTGTCGGAATGGAAACAATGTCGACAAAGTGGGGAATTTGTTGCAGGCTTGCGACTTGAATTACGGCCGCTAAGAGGCACCTTTCCGTAACCGACTGCAGATACACTACAAAAGAAATACATTCAAAAAATTTCAGTCAATCTTCCAAGTTTTGCCATACAAGCAACATCATCCCAGAGATAGCAAACACCCAGGCAGATTGGAATTTTGTATCCCCTAGTCCTCCAGCTAATCCTGCCACAAAGACGACGCTCCAATAATCCCGGCAAACCCCACTACATATCATCTCTCATTGAATGCAACTTTTCCCGATGCCAAGTAAATCATGCCCCAAAAAATAGCACTTTCCGCCACGGGCACAAGCATTAAACGCCTGCTTGTAAGCTTGACCACGTCACGCGTGCGATCGACTAGACAGGAAACTCCGTCTTAAAGTCAATAAGAATGAATAATGCACTTTATGCTCGACTCGCCGACTCAGGCAACATCTATCAGTCACAAGTTACAATTAACTGAAACCGGTAACACGACTCGACTCTTTATTCAGTATTTACCAACTCCTAATTCTAAACGGGGTACCGTCCAAATTTCTAGAGTAACCACACTAGATTAATCTCAACAGAATCAATAGTTTCAATTTGCAGGTAAACTACTGCTCCCATTCCACGAATACTAGCATCCAAAAAACCTATCAATTGAGTTTTTAATTCCAAAACTTTATCTCTTCATCAGGAGCTCCCCATAAAATGTCATCGACATACATTCCATTCTTCAAAGCTTCCGATGCTATAAGAAAAAGATTTCTTTTATCTTCAAGTAACTAAAGAATGAACCTTTGAGCTAAATAAGGACTAGATGTAGTCCCAAAAATTACTCTAGTATGTTCGAGTTTTATAATAGGATTGCTAGAATTAAAGCGCCAAAAAATATGTTGGAAAACACGATCTTCTTCATGTAAACCTACGGAATATTTGGCCACTTGATGAAACCTGAAACGTGTCAATATTTGACCAATGTCTGTCTGCAGTTTTCTACCAGAGGAAAAGGTATCATTTAAAGAGATACCGTTAGAATCTTTCTCGACCGGATTAAAAACTACTCTGACAGCCACACCAAACTGCTTTTTTTTACTCTAAGAAATGTTAAAATAGACAAAACTGGTTGTTTTGTAAGCACCAAATAACCGTGATCAATGTAATTTTGTATGTTTTTGGAATATAGTTTTTTAAAAGATTCATCTCGTTTAAAACGAGCCTGCACGTTCTCTATTATTACCTAAAACAGGACGGACATTTGCTTTGAAAGGTAACCGAGTAATGTAGCATTTATTTTTATCTCTAAAAACAGTTTTTAAAAGGAGGAGGTTTCTCCATCTTCCAAAAAGCACGAATCATTTGCTTAAGAGAAAAACAAACAAGTTCCAAATTTATTACCAAGGAATTCAAAACCAATTTGATTCTAATAACCTCATCCTGAGGTGAACTGCTTGAACAATGTTTTTCCAAAGACAGCAAACCGAGATTGATGTCATAGGCTTTGTTGAAACAAGACTAGTCTTTAAGGATGTATTACTCTGCATCTGAAAAATATGTGAATTTGATGTGATTGAATTTCCGTGGTTGACAGAATCAGACAATTTAACTGTCAGCGCCAATTCAAGCTAAATGGATTCTAAGTGAACACACATAGAATTCGTAATGTTTAGTTTGTTCTCAAACTCATTTTTTACAGAACCCATTACTATCCAACCTAAATTGGTTAAAATAGCACTTAGATTTCTATTAATATGTGCTGGATGAAGTGGAGTTATATCCAAAACAGTTTCCACTCCCAACAAAATATCTACTGGCAACATTACATGAAATTAGGGATCTTCTAAAGATAAATTTGAAAATTGATTTTTAACTTTATCGGAAATAGGAACAGTGGGCAAATCAGCTGTAATTTTAGGTAAAACTACAGTTTCAAAATTTAAATAATAATCTTTATTGAATTTAGTGAGTAAATGAATAACTTACTTTTCTTTTGGGTGAACTCACCGAAGACTGAAGAAAAAGGATATTTTCATCTTGAAAGTTTCAACCTCTCAACTAATTCTTGAGTTATGAAATTTAATTGACTGCCTGAATTAATTACCAAACAGCAGTCTACCCAATATCTATCAATGTTGCAGATTTTTACAGAATTCAAAGATACAGATTTAAAGGAGACTCATTAATTGCCTTAACAGGTTTTTCCTTCCTATTTATCATCGGATGTGATACCTTGGTAGATGTCCGGTCAAAATGCAACATGGTGTTGTGATCTTTTCGACCACAAATTTTGCACAAAAACTTTGAATTACATCTTGAAGAATGATTAGAACCCAAACAAGCAAAACAACGTTTATGAGCTTTGGCTGTTTCGTATCTGGAACTTGGGGTTCCCGCTAAGAACACAGGACAGTTTATTAATCGATGGTCGGTTTTACACAAAGGACACTCAAAGAAATATGTTTTGGGTTCAATTTTTTTGATCCCCATGTAAACTTTTTTTGAATGCTCTTTTCAATGAGAATAAGAAAAATTACATTTTGTTAGATCTGAAGAAGTTTTAAAAACTAAGTTAGCAACAGTTGTCTGCCTGGTTAAAAATTTTATAAATTTTTTCTTGCTTTTTTGAGGTTTTTAAAGTTAATTTTTAGGTCTGTTCCAACATACAATTTGGACAGTTTGCAAACCGTCCAAATTGTGCACACAAACAAATATTTGTCATCCTTAGGCAATCTTTTATACACAGTAATTTATTTGTATGCATGGTTTGAACGATTTGCAAACTGTCCAAATCGTATGTTGGAACAGACCTTTTATAAAATATTTGTAATTTTTGAGCAAATTTTATGCTAGAATTAAGTTTTTCTGCGCAGTTTTGATGTTATAAAAATATAATCGTTTTTTTGAAACAAATTGTATACTATAAATGAGTTTTCCTTACGAATTTTGATAAAGTTTATGTTTTCATGCAATTTTTGAAGCAAATTTTGTGCTAAAAATTATGGTGTAAAATATGTTTTTGCCCAGCATTTTTGAAATTTCTTGTTTTAATTTTAGTAAAGTTTTTTATGGTAAATGTGGTTTTCAGCAAAGTTTTTGCTAAAAGTGAGTTTTTGTGCAATTTTGATGTTTATTCTGTGCGATTCTGCAATTTTTCAAGCAAATTTTGTGCTAAAAATGAGTTTTTTTGCGCGATGTTTAAAAATAAATGTTTTTTCCGTGCATTTTTGAAGTTTGTTGCGTTGATTTTTGAGCAAATTTGTTGCTAGAATTAAGTTTTCTACGCGATTTTTGCGCAAATATTGATCAAATATATGTGGTAAGGTGGGTAAGGGGTGACGGCAAGAAACACTAAAATAAGTTCGGCCCAAACGTCAACCTCTCCTGCACGCGGTGCCCGCTGCTAGATAACAAACGAGGCTCTGGCGACCGAGTCATGGCGGTATAACCATTAAAAAATGAAAAGGGGCTCCTGCTTGCTGAGAAAAATAAGGGTTATATTTAATCTATGCCTACACAATGGCACTATACCAGGCAAATGGTTAAATGCAACCGTAATTCTCCTCTACTAAAAAAAAAATAAAATCGATTTGGGAAATTACAGACCAGTCTCCTAAGCCATCTATATAAACTGCCTACAAAAGTAATAACTTCTAGACTAGAGAACAAACTGGATTTTTGCCAACCATTGGAACAAGCAGGTTTTTGTGCTGGGTTCGGAACCAATGATCACTTGCAAAGATGACACAATATCACAAAAACTATTTATTGCCGTTTTAGAGCATGCATTCAAAAAGCTAAATTGGGAAAACAGGGGTTTAATTATTGATGGCAAAAACTTTACCAACCTACGCTTTGCAGACGAAATTGTCATAGCATCCGACAATTTATTAAACGCAAAACTTATGCTGGAAGGACTACAAGAAGTTTGTGCCCAAGTTGGTTTGAAAATGAATCTTTATGACAAATTTGGTTTACAATGAGAACATCAAAATTAGTAACATCAAAGCGATGCTGGTGGAAAAATATACATATCTTGGTCATGAAGTAAGAATCTCGAGAGACAACCAAACATGCGAGATAAACAGAAGAATCATCTTCTTTTGGGCAGCATACGGAAAATTGAGAGAAGTGTTTTAAAACGAACTACCAACATGCCTAAAATGTAAAGTCATCGATCAATGTGTTTTGCCCGTCATGATCTACGGCGCTAAAACTTTGACTCTAACCAATGCATCAGCAAGGAAGCTCAAAATAACTGTACTGGCATCATGATAGCCAGACTGAAGTGAAATTAGGCTGGACACTAGCACGGATGAAAGATGGAAGGTGGACAAAAAGGTTTTTTGAGTGGAGATCACGCGCAGACAAACGAGACATAGGAAGACCACCTACCCGGTGGACAGATGACCTAAAACAAATGGTCACCAACTGGATACAATCAGCCCCAGATTGGAAGAAGTGGGCAATTATAGAGGAGGCCTATGTCCCTCAGTGGACGCTAAGCAGCTGATTGATGATGATGATGATGATATGTGGTAAACGTGGTTTTTGTAAATTTTATGTTAAAAATTAGTTTTCTGTGCAATTTTCATGTTATAAATGTTTTTTCTGTTATATATGAATTTTTTGTATGGTAAACATGATTTTTGACCAAGTTTTATACTACAAATGGTTTTTAAGTGCGATTTTCATGTGCTTAATTTATAAAACTCAGTTTAAAATTGTCGAGTAAAATGTAAGCAAACTGTCAGAAAGTGGCACATTGATCAAATGTCCTGTTCAAACCACAGAGTATTGGTTACATAAAATTATCTCTAACCGGCTTATATTAGATTTAGAAGCTGTTATCAATTTCTTGTACTTTGTCATTCTATACAATCTTAGATTTATGTCTTGGTATTTTTGCATAAATCAATTAGTAATAATTGTGCAGACCACTTCGTGGCATATATAAGTGAATTTTCTTATTTTAGCTTAGTCTATTGTAATACTTTGATTATGTTTAAGCTTTTTTATACATCGATTGATGCCCAAAGCTGAATATTTAATCAAAAAACGTTGACAATATATTCGAACAAACTCTCATTATTGTAATTTTCATCTCCCAATTATTTCTAGTGTTGCCCCATCTTATGCTCGTGTTTGTTTATGCAGAAACCAGGACGGAATCGATGAAGCAAAACAATATAATTTAAAATGTTTTATTCGCGGACGATGTGAGAATACCTCGGAGTATATTTTTATCCCTTAAATTTTTTATGCGGATTGCACTTCCGTGATTGTTCGCAACAAAGGCAATTTCGTATATGTGCAGACTGTAAAATGCAATATGGTAATGATTGTCATCATGATATACCTCCCCTGTAAATCGCAATAAAACGCTAAACTAAATAATTACAACTACGCAATTAGTAGCAGCTCTGCATTATGTTTAATCCCGACTAATAAATTGACGCATAATTTATTATTATACTTTTTGTAATTTTAATTGCGCAATTAACATGAATGAAAACAAATTGTTAACTATTTTGTTTATAAGGAATTGTACAGTAAAATCAGGATTTAATTTATGCATTTTTAATTTGTTAAATCCATCGTGAATGAACTGGGGAGGATTCATCCCATTTAGTATTCACCACACCACCGGTGGCAACTTTAAATAGATTTTTTTACTCAGCGAAAAGAGGGACCCAAAACAAGTACAAAAAGAAACAGCCTGGGGGAAAATTAAGCAGGGCGAAATTTCTTTATAAACTGCAAGTGAAACTGTAATCCATCAGCTAATCTATTTTAAGTCCGCGGTGTCAAAAGACAAATTACTATGTTTTGCTAACAACATTCCTTTCACCGCCACATCAAACGACTTTAGAAACAACCCTCTTAACCATAAAAACCCCCGAATGTTGTGTGTGTGTATGTATACTCAGTCGCGCGACTCTATTTTTAGTTTTGCTCGAAAGCCGACTCTGAAAGATGTATTTTTAATTGATGATGACTTTTCAGCCCCTCTCTTAAAACCACCGACATTCATGGATGGAACTGTGAAATGACTGCCGACACATTTTCTAAAATTAGTCTAGTCATTCATAGATAAATTTATCATTAGCATAACACGCTTCTACTATGAAGTATATAGATTGATGATAATCGCTGCGCTGCTTCTTAAATATATTTAAAAAAATATTATTTTGTAGTACACAAAATAATTATATAATTTTCACATGCCACTTTTATCAATGTCTTAAATTAACAAAAATGATTATTGTAACCTATCCAACAAATAAGCAAGCTATCTATTTATAATAATATTATTAAAAAAATCAGAGATAGTTGGAAATAAATAACTTAAAATTTTATTAACTTAATTTTATTATTTTATAAATTATAAACCAATTTACATCTGAGTTGATTATTGTAAAAGTTTTAGTCTTTAGTAAATGAGCAGTCACTTTGTTTTTTTGTATTTTTTTCTTATTACAATTTTGATATACTGGTCAGAGATAGTTAAATATAAATTAGTAAAAAATTTATCGGTTTATTTTTATTATTTCCCAAGTTACAAATCAATTTCCAGCTGAGTTAAGTTATGGCAATACTGGCAAATATGCAGCCACATTCCTTTTTTGTATTATTTCTAAATAAAATTTTGGACTAATGATCAATGATTGTTAAAAATTAATTAATTAAAACTTAAATCAGTGAGATGACCTCATTAATAACAAAAATGCAAAGAGAACTAAATTTGCTGTAATTTGATACCAAACTCGATATATTTAGTCAAATTTATTACATGTACTTTTAGTTAACCTCAATCATAACCTCAAAAATAAAACCTCAAAATAACCTCACAAATATTCATCAGTGAAATGATCTCATTCATAAAAAAATATGTTAATAAGGTCATTAATAAAAAATGTATTTGAAGTCAGCTTACTGGCGATCTTATTAATAAAGAAAGTGCAAAAGACTACCTCAGTTAACCTCAACCACAACCTCAAAAATATAACCTTAAAATAACTTTATAAATATTCATCAGTGAGATGACCTCAATAATAAAAAAAATGTTTTAATGAAGCCATTAATAAAAAAAATGTATTTGAGGTCATTTTACTGGTGAAATAATCTCACAAATATTTATGTATTGATAACCTTATTAATAAAAAAATGCAAAAAACTACTTAAGTTAACCTCAACAACAACCTCAAAAATATAACCTTAAAATAACTTTATAAATATTCATCTCACTGATGAAATAACCTCACAAATATTTATGTACTAACTACGTATCACAATAAAACTTCAGTTGGGTTAGTTTGAATTCAAATAAATATAAATAAATGCTGTCATCAGTGAGATGACCTCAATAATAACAAAAATGCAAAAATAACCAAATTTGATATCAAACTCGATATATTTAGTCTAATTTATTAGATGTACTCTCAGTTAACCTCAATCATGACCTCAAAAATAAAACCTCAAAATAACCTCACAAATATTCATCAGTGAAATGACCTCATAATTAAAAAAATGTGTTAATAAGGTCATTAATAATAAAATGTATTTGAGGTCAGCTTACTAATAACCTTATTAATAAAAAAAATGCAAAAGATTACCTCAGTTAACCTCAACCGCAACCTCAAAAATTTAATCTTAAAATAACCTTACAAATATTCATCAGTGAGATGACCTCAATAATAATTTTTTTTAATAATAAAGCAATTAATAAAAAATGTATTTGAAGTCATCTCACTGATAAAATAACCTCACAAATAGTCATGTACTAACTACGTATCACAATAAAACTTCAGTTGGGTTAGTTTGAAAATAAATAAATGTAATTAGATGATATCATCAGTGAGATAACCTCAGTAATAACAAAAAAAGAGAACTAAATTTGCTTAATTTGATACCAAACTCGATGTATTTACTTTTACAGATGAAATAAGTAAGTTATATCATCAACTTTTAGATAAGACAAATTTTTGGCTCTACAACCGCCATCACACCAAATTTTGTATGCAAACGCCTATGAACAATCGAGTGTAAAATTTTTCACTAAAATCCGACATCAAAACAACCTGTCGACATGACAGAGACGTGGACCCCACCAATTAGTTAATAAACTTTAAATCGTTGTCTAGTATAGACTGAAAAGCAAAACCAAAACATAGCAAGATCAAGCAAATGGAAACTTAGAGCTTATCTATGAAGAAACCAAACAAACTCACTTACATAAGTATGCGGACCTGGACTTAATTGTAGATCTGAGCCAACAACTCTGTACAGCTAATAAACTAGTTTCTTTTGCCGCAATATTGCGCTATATCAACGCATTACACCGGAAGAGTCCGAAGCAACCATGGCCAATTGGTTGATCAACCTGGTCGATCAGCAAATCTAGCAGATGATTGGCATTACGAAATTTAAAGATTTACAACACCTCAAGGGTCACCCACTAAAATCAAAGGCCATGACTAGCTTTAAGGCCGAGCGCACAAACAAATGCAAAACGCAGCCCCACGCCGTCAACCCACTCTCGACTACGTTTGCCGCTTGCTTATTTTCCGACCGCACAAGATTTCACAAGCTGGTGCAAGCTTCTTTGTAGAGCTACCTATTACTAACGCGGTGACCTACCGCATCGAACCATACGGATCCAATCATACGCAAACAATGTCAAAAAAATAACACTAATTTACCAACAAGTACACGAGATACTTGCTTAGGGCGTAATTAAACTACTGCACCCCAATGGTCATTATCAAATAAAAAGACGGCAAACCGCGTTTTTGCGTTAATTTAACCACTGGCTACAGAGATAGTCAACACCTGAATATCATTGTCACACCTGAGGTAAGATTTAGTAAAAAGTTTCACCATCAAAAGAGCAAAAAATGAAAATTTAGTTAAAAATCAAAAACAATTAGGTTAGGTAAAAATTTAGGAAGAATTAAAAAAAAAAAATGTTTGTTAAAAAGACATTCACCATAAAAAATGCCAAAACTAAAAATTGAATAAAAAATTAATTTTTTTTTTTGTTAAAATGACAGATTTACTATTAAAAATGTGAAAACAGAAAATTTAATATAAATAATTTTTTTTTTTTTTTAATGAAAACATGTGCCCAACAAAAATTTAATTTTCTAAATGGTCATCATAAAAAATGCAAAAACTAAAAATTTAGTTAAAAGTAAAAAAAAAATTTTTTTGGAAAATTTACAGATTCACCATCAAAAATGCAAAAACTGAAAATTTATTAAGATACAAAAATTTTTTTTTTATAAAATGACAGATTCACTATCAAATATATAAAAACGAATTTTTTTTTTAAATAAAAAAAAAAATTAATTCTCAAATTTTCTATCAAAAATGAAAAAATTAAAATTAATTAAAAATTTTCACTTTTTTGGTAAACTGTGTACAGTTCTAACCAGGATTCTCGCTAAATGTGGACTTTGTCGTAGGTCGGCGCTGAGACGCTGAGACTGTACGCTAAACTTTGGAACGTTGTCCTTTATTCACGTTCCATGGTCCTTCCACAAAGTTAATGGTTGAGGTTGGTGTTCCAAGTATCTGTTTGGCTGATTAATATTATATTGTTGACTATTATTTGTGTGTGGTACTTAGTTTGCTGTTTCATACACTTAAGGCTGTGTTAAATTCATCCAATTTGCAACTTTGAGTGTGTTTCCACAATCTGCCATGTTGTGTTGTTGCGATTATGGTGTTTGTTTTAAGCTGTGTTGGTTTGCTTTGCTGTATGTGCAATGCATACGTTGTGTCTAAAATTGGGCGCTATTTCTCTTGTTCCGCGGTGGGAAAAGGTGGTGTATTGGGATGGAAAGTTGTTTCTATCAAAGTAATAAAAGGAGGCCGAGTGCATGATGGTAGAGTAAGCTGGGTTTGTGGCGATAGTCGGCAATTTACTTTTTATTGCTATGTCCATAGAGTTAACTATGTAAGTAGTGGGGTAAGGCTGCCTTGTCTTTTTAGTTGCACCAATATTATGGTTTTAGAACAAAGCATTTAAACGTAAAAGCTATTTAAAATGTAAAAAAAAACATCCAAACAGGCAAAGAAGAGGCTATTTTGGTGACCCCGGACGTCAAGAATGCTTTCAACACAGTACTGTGGGCAGACATTGTTGAAGTGCTAGAGAAGAAAAAAACCCTGCGCTATTTTATAAACTTGAAAAAAGCATATCTGCAAAACAAGTGAAAAACGCATATTGAAAATGACGTGTGGTATACCACAGGGCTCAGTCCTAAGACCGACCGTAAGGAATATCTATAAATACAACGTCAGAATCAACATCTCACAAGTGGTATTCCATACCTTCTACCAAAATGTAGAATATATTGTGGAGAATGGCGAATATGCAATCAGCAAAATAGACCTTCAACTGAAACATAAGAAAACAAATGCGTTTTTAGTTACGTGGAGAAATATGAGTTATTTCACGCTAAAAGTGGATCGGAACGTAACAGACTTGAAGTACCTGGGGGTAACTAAAGGCAAAAGCTTAAATATGAGGCCCCGCATAGTGGAAACAACTAAAATAGCGACGAACGCGCTCAATAAGCTCATACCTAATCTAGGAAGAAACAAAGCAAGCAGCCGAAGGGCAATGTGGGGATTAGTAAACTTAATTATACTTTACCGTGCACCAATCTGGTATATAAAAGCGCCGAAAAAAACAGCTTTGAAAATAGCTTTTGCCTATAGAACGGTAGCGACACGTGCAATTCATGTAGTGGCGGAGATAATCCGATGCACCTGCTAGCAAAGGAAAGTTGAAAAAAAGACGGAGCACTAAACCAAGGCCACTTTTACAAAATAAAAAATAGTAGAATTTACCTGAAAACACAAGAAAATGAGCCAAAAATGATTTAGAAAAGCTACATTTTTGCTGTTATGAAGAAGTGAGTTACCATGTAACTCAATTTTAAAAGGAGAAAAAACTAAATATTAGTTGGCGGCGTTTTTATACCCCAAAGTGGGCATTTGGTAGCTGGAGACAGCGTTCAAAATGAATGCGGCACAACAAAGAAAAGGTAATTGGGGTTTTAATCGTTATTGTTGCCTTATGTCAACTGGTTTGTAGTTTTGTAGCAAATTTTGCCCCATTTTACCAAGTTTTCCAGGTGAAAGTGACTCCAGGGGCATCCGATGTGGTGTACCTGTGTTACTTTCTCTTGACTAACTGAAGTGTAAAAATGTTGTTTTTTTATAGGAACCAGTTACGTAACTTTTTTATCACAAACGTATTTTTGATGTTAAGTATTGCGGACCCATCCACGTATGCATCAATCTAACAAATAGTGCAGGCGTGCAATTTTGAAAGAGCACGCATGGGGTTTGTAAATTTTAAAGTTTTGAAATTTATACTGATTACTGGAGAATCAGCAATTATTATGTTAACAAACTTAGCACTACCGAAGATGCTTTCTGTAGTTGACTGCAACCTGGACAACGGACTCAGGGAGCAGCCACAGAAAAACCTGGCCGTTATGTTTTAAAACTTGGGCTAGCTAAGGACGTGTTTTTTTAAAGAACTTTTTGAAAAATAATCGTTAACACTTGCGAGAAATGAAAATTTTATGTCTGAATTGTCTTCACTACAAAAGCTTCGAATAGAACTCAAGAAGCGGTGCAAACCGCCAACCGCGCTTTTGCTTAACCTCGGGTCAAAAAGACGCGTTTTTTTATTTAAGTAGACTTTAGAACCAATGGATTTAGCGCAAACAATGTTCCAAACCTGCTGCGAGGTTGGTCGTCATCGGTAATCAAGTGGAATGGGGTAGAGAGGTGGGGGGGGGGGGATAAAAAAGGAGGGGTTACTTTTTTAAAATGTTTGCTTCCCTCTATGTAGACAATAAGTAGGAATAAGGTATTTTGAACTCAGGACACGGGAGTTTAAGTATGCAAAGACACTACTCTTCAAAAATTGAATCTCTCTACTTGAACTCAAAATCCTGACTTTGAATACTAGTTCCAATTACCCTGCGGAGTACTTAGTAGTAAATTTATATAAATGATAAAAAGTATAAGCCCCAATATTGATCTTTGAAGAATGTTCAAATTTGCGGTTTTTATCAATTTAAGACCGGATTTTATTATTTGAAGTCAACATTTATCATTAAAAAGTTAAATTTATCATTAAAAGAATTTTTTTAAGTCAGATTTTGGTAAAAAAGTCCAAATTTCAACATTAGAATGTTATTACTTGATAGCCCAAATACATCATTAAAACAAGAAAGCCAGATTTAATTATATGGAAGCTAGATTTTGGCACAAAAAAGATTTTTAACATTTTATATTTTATTATTTGAAAAAATTGTACAACAAAAAAGGCATGTTTTTTAGAATTTGAAGACCGGATTACGGCACAATAACCAGATTTTGATACTAGAGCTTAATTTCATAATTTGAAGACAGAATTTTATTATTTATACTTTAGCAACTGTTGGCCGGATTTCATTACAAAAAATATGAATTTCAATTTTATTATTTGAAAGCCGGATTTTATTGCCGGATTTTGACACATATAAGCAACTATAATTTGAAAAATAAATTATTAATTTTATTAAACAAAATTACTGTTTTGGTTATATTATATTTTCAAAGTATAGAACTCAAAAAATTAAACTTAGTTTTAACTGGTTTAGCTACTGTGAATAAGAGAGTGACAGAATGCAATTAGCATTGTACTCCGGCATAATTGCAACGGTGGATACCCTTGTGGAGATTTGTGTATTCTAAATACTAAAAACTTTAAATCTATTCTGAATTAATTATAATTATTTTAGTGAAACAATAAGCATGATTATTAAAGACAAAATTAAATGCTTAACCTAATTATAGTTACAAATTATATAACTTTTGTTGATGAACAAACCATATAATTTATAGCCCGATTTCTTGCGTTTCTTTAATGTTATTATCCTCATAGAATTAAATGAGGTTTACATTGTTAATTATTGAACAACAACAAAAGTTAAATTAGTAAGTTTTGTGTCTGTTTAAGTACATGTTGAGAGTCACGCGATTTGTATATACAAAAATGTATCGATTAATGTGTATGTAATTCAACGCAGCTCACACCTGATGGATGATTGCATGCGCAAGGGGGACACGTTTAAAACGTTTGTCGAACAAAATGTGCGTTTTGTAATTGCATGCGAGGGTGAATGGAGTGTCTGCGGGCATTGTCGACTAGGGTGTAAAATGCAACACCCTTACCTGAATGTCCTCAAGAGTACAATGGCAGTTACTTTTTTTTATAGCGTTGTAAATTAATATTAATTAATAAATTTAGAAATATTAATTCAATTCATTCCTCATTATACAAAAGTGGCCACTCAAAATGAAGTGTTAAATGAACAATCAATTACTAATTAAAATATTCGACCGAAAATATTGATTTAACTATTAAAAATAGCATTACATGTGAAAACATAATTAAAGTTGCGGTGTTATTATTGCAAAATTACATAAATATTTAAGCATTGTTTTGATACGGCAACCAAGGTCAATTCATGTTAATTTCTAACATAATATTTACATTTTCCTGCGTAGTTTAATCAGCTAACATAAAATTATTAAGTTATGACTTTCTTTTGATATGTAAAATTTTATCCAATAAATTAAATTTATTTTGTACATAAAAATTGATTTAATTAGTTCACGTGGATTGAAATCAATTTTAAATCGAATCCACTGGAAGTTTATTAAAATCTGATTAATTTACTGCGCCTCAAAAAAAAAAGGTAAACATCAAAAGATTATTTCTGGCCGAATTGATAGGGCTCAATCGGTCGGAACTAAATTTAGGTAAAATTTAATTAAAATTTATGTTGATATTTACTTTATTGAAAATATGCAAGATATGAAATTGATATAATATATTTTCAAACAGTAATCACATATTTAAGAGACTATATTTCATACATTAATTTTAGAAATAAAGTTTATGCATAATTTAAGATGTTTATTTAATATAAATTAATTACCCATTTAATTTATTTAAATGCAGTAATGGTGCACACCGAACTTACATTATACAACAAATTGTTTGAATCTAATCTAATCTAATTAAGCTACCTTGCATTCCCAGTCCGGCCAACAACATTAGTAACAGTCCATCTACTATGATTAATGATAATAATTGCTAATTCTATGAAAGTAGGTTTGACTTCTGTTTAATCATAACAATGCATACAAACTATAATGTTTAATACAACTAAATACATATTTAATTAATATAAAACAAGCTTTTGAATAATAGCTTCAACATCTACATGGATTAACGGATCAGTTTATATGTAATTGTTGAGAACAACGTTTGATTCAGTAATAGCTCAAGGAAATTAATTCTTATATTTTTAATCATTTTTATTTAATAAAACATTAAGTAACATTTTTAAACAATAAAAAAAGTTTTTCTTCTTTTCCTTCTACTGCATATATCTATTGGATGTTTGCGACCACTTGCTAGTTCCGATTCTTTGGTGTATGGATTAAACTGCCTATATTGCGTATTTGTGTTTACTTACATTTTTTTCTTTTGCAGTTTTCTATTTTTTTTTTCAATTTTACGCTCGATTATGAGTAGGATAAGCTGTACAGAAGCCAAATCGGCCAGCGCCGAGGTGTCCTAGCGCCGAAGTTCCTATTCCGGCTCCATGAGTCTGTTGTCCAGGTTTGAGTCAACCACTGAAAGCATCAAGGTTTGTTAACATAATAACATTGGCAGATATTGCTGATAAATTTCAAAATTTCAAATTTACAAACCCCATACGTGCTCTTTCAAAAACAGCTCTGTGTGAGCGTACAAAGAGTAACAGTAACAATAAAAGTAAGTACAAAACTGCACGTCTAACTATTAGTTAGATTGATGCCGACGTGGATGAGTCCACAATACTTTAACGTCAAAAATACGTTTGTGATAAGAAAGTTGCGTAACTGGTTTCTATAAAAAAACATTTTTATACTTCAGTTAGTCAAGACAAAGTAACACAAAGATTTACAAAAACTCACAAAGAACTTTGTTTTAAATCTCAAGCAAAACCTAAGTGTAGTGACAATAAAAAAATGCAAGTATTATTTTAAATTTAAACGTCTGCAGAATTTCACATCAACATCCATCCGCCTTGCAAGAAAATACATCTACCGACGAGTGCTAGTTGTTATTTCAGGTTCCGCCAATAGTGCCTTTTAAAATGACTATCTGGCTGAATCTAGTTCAACGCTGTGAGTTTTTGTTACCTAGAACAGAGATGGCCAACAGGTCGATCGCGATCGACCGGTCGATCACAAAGCAATTTTTGGTCGATCATTACTGACAAGAAACAAAATTAAAAAGAGCAAAAAAAACTGTTAAATAATTTGTATAATTTTATTTTTTGATTTGTCAGATTTTTTATAAAATTAAAAAAAAAATATCTAAGAGGCCAAACGAAGAGTATCTCATCATTTTGGAATTAAGATTTTTGTTTTCTTTTGGCAAGGTCTACAAAGTTACTTGGCGTTTGTTTGCCAATTAATCTACACCCTGTGTGTTAGCAAATGTAAACCATTTTCTGACAGGGAATTTATAAAAAAAACTTTTTTGGAAATGTCAAATTCAAATTACTTTTCAATTAATAAATGTTATTAATGAAATATCATGTTAGATTAAAACCTCCTTCTCCATTATCACTCATTAGTACACCAGTCGCATGTTTGAAGTGTTTAATATCAAGATTTTAGTAGGTAGATCGCGACACATTTTCAAGAAAAATAGTCGATCATATATATGAAAAAGTTGGCCACTCCTGACCTATAAGACCCACTCAAAAACTAAATAACGTTAAACATCTCCAGGAAGCCACACACTCTTTGTTACACTGAGGAGAACCACATTGACCACCCTTCACTTGGACAGCCTCTTTAAGGGATAAAATTCAATTTGCAACAAAACAACAAGCCAGTTGACATAAGGTATCAACAACGACCAAAACTCCATTTAGACAATTTGATATAGTATCATGTGGATAACAACATTTATCCACCTTTTTTTTGTTGTGCCGCCTTCATTTTGAAGCTGTTTCCAGCCCCTCAAACGCTTACTATGTAATAAGTGATTCATTTAGCATGCGCTGAGTCAAACTGTTATGGTATTTTTGTTCAGTAATGTTTAACCTTTTATCATAGAAAGAATTAGCCTTGTACAGCGTCTACAAATTATTCAGGTGTTACGAAAATCAGCGCTCTATGAAGAAAGTCTTTTGTACATTTAGAGCAACTTATGGTTGACATAATCGGCCTTCTAAACGCACAATTCACAGTACCAAAAAAAAAATTGAAACTCAATATTTATTATTAGATAATACCCAACCAAATTGACCACATCAAGCAGTAGTGAAAAAAATATGACCGTAATAAATCAATTTGGCGTCTTTCTCAACAGTTTGGTTTGTCGTATAGAACAACTTATTTAGCGTATTTTACGTAATAATCTTGGTTTAAAAGCATATAAAATTTAACTCATGCAAAAAGTTTTTAAAAAGCTTCAAGAAGATCTACTGTTTCCGACCAAAATTTTGTTTAGTGATGAGACCCATTTCTGGCTTAATGGCTACGTCAATAGGCAAAATTGCCGTATTTAAGCTGAAGAGTAACCAGAAAAGATTAAAAAGCTGCCATTACATTAAAATAAAATAACGGTTTGATGTGGTCTATAGACTCGTGCAACATTTCTTTAAAAATAAGGCCGGCTGATTCGTAACTGTGAATTGCACAATCATAAGAAACTATTTGCCTAAAATTAAAACCGGTAATCTTGACAAAACTTGGTTTAAACAAAACGGCGATACTTGCCACATAGCCCTGAAACTATGGTTTTATTGCGAGATTCGTTGAACAGTTAACGTCGCTCCTGTAGACTTTTTCTTTTGAGACTACGTATAGTCCAAAGTCTACATAGTTAAGCCGACTACGATCAAACATTACTTTTGTCATTTGCCAAATACCACTCAAAATGCTTGAACGCGTCATCAAAAATTGGATTTTCTGAATAAACCATGTTAGACGTAGTTACAGCTAACATTTGAAGAAAATAAATGTACAAAATAGTTTTTTGTATGATCATAATTTTTTTTTTTTTAAATTTAAAAAAAGTACTTCTAAATGAATTACTCTTTATAACCTTCTCTTTCTTTATACTAGGCGGTGGTGGAACCACCTTAAGTTATAACTACGCCGCCAATTAATCTGTCAATTTTTTTGCCTTCTGCGCTGCCCTTTCATCCAACTTTCTTAAAATATCCAGGATATTTTTTTACTATTTCCATATTGTGTTACTTTTCAGCATCGTATCAATAATGTTTTCTAGTTAGAATTCCTCTCCCAGGCGTCTTCCTTGTTAGTCTCTCATCTTTCCACTTTAAGATGGTAAAGCTCTCTTCCATGCAGTACATGCACTTGTCACTTGGTGCCAAGTTCATAAGCTTAAAGTACGATCCAAAGTATCCATGTCTCTTTAGAAATAGATATAATTTCTTTGCGACATGGAGTTAAATTATCTGAACGGATTATTTCTTTGCCAATTGCGTCAGGAAGGCAATTATTTTTGAGTACTATACCTGGAAGCTATTTAGCACCTCTGTATTCAAAGGTGAAAATTTTATATGAATATACAATATTGTCCCCCATACTATACATAGTAACTCACTTCCCCATGATAGCTAAGATGTAACTTTTCTAATTAGCCTCTTGCTCCATTCCTTTGCGTCTCTAGGTGGAGCATCTGCTCCTTTTACCATTTTGTCAAGATTTTGATGATTTGGTTTTGTGCTCAGCCTTGTTTGCACCCAATAAGAGTTTTCCTTTGCTAGAAGGTGCATCGTCAAAATTCTAGGCAAAAAATATTTTTAAGACTGCCTTTCGCAGTATTTTGTATTTTTTTGTCCTGTCATGCAATCATACCAGATTGATGTACCGTAAAGCATGATTAAGTCTACTAATCTACACTTTGCCTTTTTGCTGTTTGCTCAATTTTTTCCTTAGCTTTGGCATCAACTTACTGTTTGCGTTTGTGATAGTTTTCACAACGCGGGGCCCTATATTGAAGTTTTTACCTATAGTCACCTTGAAGTACTTCAGGTTCTGATAGCTTGTTATCACGTTTTGACTCATCTTATATTTTTCTCCGCTATTATTAGCACCTCCGTCTTCTTATGTTTCAGTTAAAAGCCCATTCTTTCTATCAATGCAGCTATTTGGTAATTGCATATTCCGCATTCTTTAAATATATTCTACATTTATTCCGCTTACTAGCAGTGCTGGTCGGTTAAAGAGTACCTTTTTGGAAAGTCAATTTTGAGGACGTTTTCATAATACATGTTTTACAGAGTTGATTATAGGACTGAACCTTGTGGTACACCACACGTCATTTTCATTACTAGGTTTTCCTTCACTAATATCCCGTTTTTCTGCAGGCCTGCCAACTGAACTGAATTTTTAACCAGAATAGCCTTTATCTTCCTATTCTTTGCTTCTTTGGACTCTGCTTAAACAATTTTAATACTAGGTTTTCTCCCACTAATATCCTCTATTTCCGCAGGTATGCTCCTATCAGGTTTATCAAAAATTAAGCGGGATTTCCTTTTTTATAGCGCTTCAAAACAATGCCTGAGGTTAAAAGCATTCTTAACCAGAATATATAACATATCTTCCAGTTCTTCGCCTTTTGGACGCTGCTTTAACAGTTTAAATAACATTTACGTTTGATCTAAACTTGTTAGTCGGATAGACCACCATATTTCTCAAGTATTGCAGTTATATTACCGTTTATAAATAATTCAACTAGCTTTCCCATTGTTTGTGAGCTATAATGGTTTGTATGCCAAGGAGTAGTTTTTATTTTTCTCGGTTTCTTCAAAAGTGTCAGCCTGGCTACCTTTTATTCGTCTAGAAATATGTTTTTAGTTATCAGTCCGCCAAAAAAAGCGGTCAGAGTAAAAGCAAAAGCTTTGACAACTTTCAGTAGAGTGCAGTCCGGACCCGCCGTTTTGCCTGCTTTCAACTTGCTGCAGGCCCTTCCTATTTCTTCTAGTGATCATCTGGAAATTTTGTTTGCTTTCACTATTTTTTTAATTCTGAAAACGTTATCTAGCAGCAAAGTTCGAGTTTTCCGGTAATTATTGTATAGCCGTTATCAATCTCCTTACATAGCATGTACCAACGGTTTCTTTGAAAGCTTTGATTGCACTTTGAAGATCTGATTTGTTGCAATTTGTAAGTTTGGTTGAAGTTTGCTTAACTTCATTTACTCTTACGTTTGCTCTGGTCAGTTAGTTGTCTCTTTGCTGCTAAATACTTGTTCCTGAGTTTTGCAGATGGTTGGTGTATTGTCCCTCTTGATATCATAGCCTAGCTTATGTATATACTTTTTAAAATGCGCCAAAGTAGTATTTGGCAGAAGAAGAGTATATTTTT
Source organism: Tachinus rufipes (assembly GCA_963932245.1). Lineage (NCBI taxonomy): Eukaryota > Metazoa > Arthropoda > Insecta > Coleoptera > Staphylinidae > Tachinus > Tachinus rufipes. The sequence goes on from OZ010743.1 coordinate 108,190,219, forward strand.
GTTTGATTTACCTTAACCCAAACAAAATTTCTGTTTCTGTCACTTTTTGGCATGGTACATACAGATTGCAATGTCTTCAGCATTGTCAATTAAACAGTTTTTTGGTCTTACTATAAACTTATTGGATTTGGCAATTAGTGCAATATTTATTTTTTTTTAAAAGCAAGTATGTTTTAACAAGTCAATGTTCTCTTACTCTCATGTTTAAGTCATTTTTGGTTGGAGTTAGAAGCCTTCTTCTTCTTCTGCGCTTCCACACAAATGTGGTAGGTGCAGGACTGTGCACCGTTTTGTGCCTTATCTTGTTCATTGTCAATTGAAGCGAGCAATTAACGCGGCAATCTTTAACTACGTGGTCAACTCTGTTGTATCTGTAGCATCTGAGTATGTCCAACATCCAACCTATCTCACCTTTTTCTTTAAAAAATTATGGGTCTTATGTTTTTAGCCGTACTTTTGTGGAAATTGTATGCTTGACACCATGGCCTTTTCCGCCAATCTAAAGTTTTTGCCTTTTATCAAAACTTTGAAACTGCCAAGCACTATGTTTAAAGCTTCTGTTATCTGTTCGCCTCAATACTCAACTAGTATCATACACATTTTGGTTTTTAGTCTGAATTAATTAATTAAGTAATTACTGCTTTTTTTTCAGCATGAACCCCAAACCTAACCTGAAGTTTGGCCAAATCTTAGGAGCAAGCTGGAATACCTTCTCAAGAAGCGGAATAAGAAGGTTATTGGTCTCGAAAAATACGTTATCAGAATGATTGGAGATGATTTGGAAAAGATTGATATCAAGTAAAACTTGTTTGATTTCCAAAACATCCTCTTCGGCCTGCTTAAAGATATTACGCAAGAAATAAAGAAAAGCAAAGCCGAATCCACCGCAACTAGAATATGTCTTTCATCTCAAGGAGTCTTCTCCACCTGCTGCAGCAATGCTACATCTCATTAAAGCTTGCTAAAAACCAAAAACCCGATTGAGTCCAGCTGGACAGCAACATTATAGTCCACAAGAAAAACCTGTCCCAAAAAATAGATTTACTGTCGTGGTCCACAGCAAGAAGTCCAAGAAACAGAAGTAATAATGGAGTAAATATTTTTCAATTTCTGCTTTTCAGGTCAGGCATTTTCAGAGCCATTATTCAACAAAGTCAAGAGAGCTACGATTCAGCCTGCCATTAAAGCCAAAGCAACCATTTCTGGTGCAACCAGTAGTTTTTAAGGTCCTACAATAAAATTCTAAAATACGTTATTAGGAACATACCCAATTACATCAAGGTTGATGCGGTAAAAGCAGAGTTAACAGCTCTAGGGTATGTTTTTTTATTATATAAACGCATGAGAAGGAATGGGGAACGCTTTCCAATGCTGTACGTTCAATACAAAGTCGAGAAATTATGTCTATCCCAAGTTGTGTGAACTAGCTATAAGCGTTGAGTTTAAACGCATATCCGAGAACATTGTCCATGCCATTGTTGCCAGCGTTATGGCCACACGGGGTCTAGATGCAAGTCCCTCTACTCCACGTCAAAATTTACAATGAAATTAGAACATGTATCTACCGCAAGTTACAAAGGCGGTCCAGCTTATATCAAGCTAAAGGCAAGCCAATTTTCTTCTAAGGCTCAACCCAAAGCACTTGCTTCTCAAACTCTCAACACCCGCAAAAAGCAATCCTACGCACAGTGGACGAAAAACTGATGTCAAAGAGATTTAATTTTTTTTTTTGCATTTCCTACACTATGCAATACTTATATGGCTGGCACACTACGTGCACTTTTTCCTTCTAAGACAGTTCTCAATAAAGCGGGAAAGTCTTTGCACTATAAGATGCAAACTTCTAGAAATTAAAAAATGGGAAGTTAAGTCGGTAGGTGCTTGTGAGAGTTAATCCGACATTTTGAAGTATTTAGAAAAATTATCTTTTCAATAGGCAAAAAAGCATTACCTTTCTCTTCACCTGACTTTGTCCAAACATCGGGAATTGTCCTTTTGGTACATTCCGCTAGCCTGCTAATATTTCCATTTTTTAGACCTCCTTTTAAGCAAATTCTTAGCGCACTTGTACTTTTTCTTGCATGCTTGCTTCTGCTACCCAGACATTTCCTTTTTGCGTCCTTGTTATCTACTTGGCTATTGTTAGGGGTTGCTACTAAAGGAAGATACTTTGCTCCAACTGGCTGGTTGCTTCACGTTGTCAACGACTTCATTTTCCAATTGACTGCTTGGTATAGCAACTGCTACTTTGGCTGCGTTAATAAAGTTGTCTGCCAGCTTTTTATTTTTATCTGGTGACCTCGTCATACCACCCTTTTGGAATGGATTATACACTGTATCATTTGTTTTGCATTGCCCGTGCTTGTCGAATTTAATTTTCTTTTCCCAGAATCTTTGAAGCAGCATATTGTTTCCAATGAGAGGGAACTTCCTGAGTTATAAGGGCTTTTCTGGGAGTTAATACTGTCCAAACTTTTCATAATTTTATGTTATTATTTTAATGATACTAGGAAGTTGCGCTCCCATGGTTTAAAGTGGTAGGACTCCACTATAGAGATAGATTTTTTTGGCATTTATCTATAAAACGGGTTTCTTAAGACCCTGACGGCTTACAGCATCATTTGGTTTCCAAAAAAGCTGACTCCTGTGTTAAAATCAAATAACAATATGCAACTACCTAGACTCTAGCTCACTACCATTATGTCGCACATAAAAAGATGTAATGCCTTAAACCAATTTGATAACAAAATTAAATTTTAGGAACAGTGGCATTAATATTTAACCAATTAATTTAATCAAAAGACTTGTTGGTCGCATGGAAGCAAACCTTAAAAAATAGTGATGGTTTAATCTTATAAAAAGTACAAATACAGACTGAGTTTATCTAAGATATACAACAAAAAATCCAATAAATGAAAACGACTAAAAAAATACAACAAATATGTTGAATTTACTTTATCTACAAAATAATATGAAATAAATGGTGCGAGTTTATTAATATTTTCAAACGTTTCTGGTGTTAAATAAAATACAAGTTTTCTACTTCCGTTGCTGACAAACAAATTGCAAACCTTCAACTTTTGTGTATCAATTATAAAAATATTATAATATAAATTTAAAAGTCCCATATGAAATAAAATTTCACTTCATTTATAAAGCTTCTATGTGGTTGCATCCTAAATAGTAAATGATGTCAATATAAGCCCCTTTCGTTCACAAGGGGATAAAAAAAAGTAAGACATTGATATAAGGGATCTATATCAAAACATCCCTTCTTCCCCAAGAATAATAATTACTTGAGACCACCCAAAGAATGAGCGCGATTTCACGCACGATTACCCCACGGATCTGGAGGGTGAGCTTTTGGGGCAAACCATTGTGTCGGTCGGTGCCTTGAAAAGAAGAGGTGTACGCATATGTATGGAAAACATAAAAAAAACATACAAGGATAGGAACCAGCTGATTTTGGGTTCGCTATTAGCACAATCGATCTCTCGCGTGGCATGACTAATGCTCGGTCGCTCGGCTATTAGAGTAGAACAGCTGCGCCCCCTATTTATCTGCACGCGCATCACACACATTGCGGTTACAATGCTACAATTTCATGTAGTTGAATACCTGTGCTGCTTACTGTTGACACTACAAACTTATTACAAACAATAAAGTTTACAAAGGGCCTACTACTACTGTCACGTACTTAACCCACTCAGTCGGTGTATTTGCTTTTCTAACATATTTCAATCATCTCATTATGTAATTAGGAACTATATTAAACTCATTAAATAAAAATACAACTAATTAATTTCATTCGTGCAATCAGTGTTCTAAATATGTGAAACTTGTTAACAACCTTGTCCCCAAGGCTGCAACCGCTAATGGTTACATCTGCTATCATTACATCAAAGCGTCCTTCAAACCAAATCTACTAACTAGTTACAAAGCTAGTTAAATTTAAAAAAAAATTAACTTTAATTTTATTTAATATAACAACAATATTATTGAATAATTTCAATTAAGTTTGTTGAAAATAATTGTATAGTTTCAAACAATTAAGTTTATTGTATGTAAACAAACATGGCCGTTTAAAGCCGCCTAAGGCAGTTGGAATATGGATCCATCTATGTTTTGAATATTTGTTAAAATATGTTATGCGCCTGTCTAGTGAAGTGAAATCTTTAAAAAGTATAACTCTTGGAATCATCAAAAATGCAATATATCTATAAGACGTGCATTTTAGTGATGCGTAAAATTTGTACGACATTTTAAAGATATTAAAATGTAATGCAGTGTGGAATCTATTGATAAGATAACTTGTTTATGGCAGACATTTTCAGATAATGGCCTTTGCAGCATTTAATTTATGCAATTTATGATAGTAATGGCATATAAAATGTAAAAATATAATTTGATTCATACTAGATAGCTGCCTGCATAATCAGTTGTGCTTCATACTGATTTTTAATGTTCTTCTTTAAAGTCACACTATTTGGTGACAACACCGATGATGTCAGACTTTGTCCAGAGACTTAATACTTGTAGTGGGCTGGATGGAAGTCGTCTTTTTAATACATAATTCTCTAAATTTTGTCGTATTTCTTTGCTTAATTTCTTATTGTTTCTTAAAAATCTGAAAGTCTATTGCCCAAAACTTTGTTAAACTTGCCTGTCACAGACGGCCACCTGAAGTTGGATAAGTGAAGTTTAGTAATTTGGAAAGATATTGGTCTACCTGTTGTTTCCCAGAGTTTGGAAACAACTCTTCTTCTTTTTCTTTTTCTACTTTTTCACTAATGGAGGTTTGGAAGCACAAATTTGATTAATTCAGCGTCTATTGCAGTGTGAAATAGTTTTTTCACGTACATCAGACCAGTTCATTACCAAATATTTTGCAACCACAACATCTGCTTTTGATCATTTCGTCCTTTGGGCTACGCATGATGAGACCAAAATTGCAGTTTTTTTTAAATTTTAGTTTCATTAGTAGTTTAAAGATACATGGATAAAAGGCAGAACTGAAAAGAGTAGAAGCATTATCGCTAAAATGACGACATAAATCTAACTAAAGACTCAAAAATGAGACTCTTACTCTGCTACGTATTCTTTGTGTTAATTATGGAAGCTTGGGCGCTGACGGAAGGAAATATAATGAAAATGTAAGCATATAAAAAGTGGTTCTTAAGAACAACATTGTGGATTCATGGAAACATCATATACTTATCACAAAATACTAACAAGAATAGCCAAAACTAAAAAATTTCTTACCGCGATCAAAACCAAAAAACATACAATACCGAAGACACTTCATGCGCAACTATAGTAGATACAGGTTCCTACAATAAAAGGTAAAGTAGAAGGAAAACAAAGCATTGCCTCAAATATATAAGGAACTAGTTCTCTACAACAACCAGCTGTAAATAAAATAAAAAATGCCAACATGATAACCAACATCCAAAAAAAAAAAGAAGTAATATACGGTCTCTGTGTATTCTTACTAATAGTTCCTGGCTTTTTGTGCCTTCCGCATACGCCTTGATCTGTACAACTTTGATCTGTACCCATAAGTAAGAACATGACGGGCAAATGAAGGTCTTTTGGTTTGCCTTAAAGCCTCAATGAAATTTCTAGGTATAAACATTATTCATCTTAGTTTGGAAAAAGAAAACAAATCTGTGGCATAAGCAAAAGTTATTATAAAAAGTAGTAAATTATGGTTTCTACGAATCGGATTCTAATTAATCTGGTATACCAATCACCAAATCTGGCACGCTTCAAGACTGAATGCACCCAAGAACGACAAACACAGTCCAACAATGACACTTTTCCCAATCGGAAAGCAAAAAACCGGCCAATTAAGTGTAAACATAGTGCAACCATTAATTCCTGTTTAGATAGGAGTAGTCGACAACCACCATCTTCTGCAAAAAAATATGCTTTCGACCAAATACTTTGTACACCAGACAAAACCCTAAAACCGTTTTGCCATCGCCGAAGAAGAAACCGTCGTCAGCATTAAGGTCGACAATCAACATCAAGCCGTTACGTACTTACAAGCGCCAGCACTATACAAAGAACTGATCCTACAGCACCCATGTTTGTTATTTAGTTCATTTTGGGAGGAATAATCTACTAACAAAACTTAACACCATACCACTAGCAGACATGGTTTGTTTTAGAGTCACAATAAAGTTTTCCAGGTATAAACATTTTCTGTTTTAGCGCGTCTCATATTTTCTCAAGATTAGAACACGAGTCTGTAGCATGAGCAAAAGTTGTTATAAGAAGTAGTAAATAATAGTCCCCCATAGTCAAAACTGGTCTTTGGTTGAAAACACTAGAAGCGTTTGCTAACCCCTATCTTTAATTGATTGAAAAGTTTGCTTGAAAAGTTTATTCCCACCAACCACCAAAGCAGTGACGTACGGCATCAAACATCAAACCGCTACCCTAACACGGAACAAGCTTTACTCATACAGCGTTGATCTACAAACACGTGGAGAAGATCCTTGAAAAAAGCGTTATTGAAACATGCTTTAATAACTACTAAGCCACAGTAATCATAAATTAAAAAAAAACGGTAAACTTTGCTTCTGCGTCAATTTCCGCGCTCTAAACAAGGCGTGCAAAGATGAAGCAGCTTCCTTACAAAAAATCTAGAAGACAATTTTGTAGCAGTCGCTTTCTACTTTATAAAATAGTGCACAAAAACAACCAACTATTCACTGCTTGTGTCACGCTTGACTAGACAACTTATTATTTTATAAATGGGACAGATTTTCATTAACTATCGTCTTGACTAATCACCGTCAAACATGTATGGCCGCGGTAAAGTATTTAAGGACTAATTTTTCAAGTAGAAAACTAGTTAGACACAACACTTTATCAACGCAAATCCACAGGAGTTTTGCTCGCAAAAGTAAAAAAACCAACGCGTTCGGGGATATTGCACCAACCGCTCTTGCTGACACATTTCAGAACAGCCACTTGAGCGGACAGTGCCGTTTCAATGTAGTTTGACCACAAAACCCCAAGTTGCAACTGAGAGTCCTCAAACCAAACTTTGACGGGTTCGACCAGCAAGTCTGCACCATGGACCTGACAAAGGCTTTCCCGGCGTCACTGCACTGGATGACGGAAAACCAATCGACTCTGCCTCAAGGTCATTCATCACCTCTTCAGGGATATGCTCAAAACCCGGATAAAATGTACAAAAACAACACTAAATGATCTGAAAAAGTGTTCCGCTCAACGGCAAACACCTATCGGCCAGAGATGGTGTAACTACTGCATCATCTCCGAGGACTTTTTTTCTCCTCGGGTCGTTTTTTGACTAGAAAGACGGTGACATATGTTTTTTGGCCTAAAAAAATGCCCCAGAGACATTTCAGAAGCTAATAGCCCAAGTGCTGGCGGAGTAGTTTAGCAATTTTCTGCTGGTTTATCTGGACAAAATCGTCGTGTATTCGGCAAACTACCATAAGCACCTGGGACATCTGTAGAGGTAAGAATTGCAGTGCAATCAAGAATGGTGTAACTTTGAGCAACCAGAAATCAAATATATAAGTCACAAGGTAATGGTTCAAAAGAACATAACTTTAGAACACCATCTCCCACTCATCCAAGGCAACCGCAGACTAACAACTAGTTTCATTGGCATTTGTACGCAGTTAAGGAACATGTGTACCAAATTACTATAAACAAAATGTTCGTTCCGTTAGATAAAACTGCAAAACGCGCCTTTTTAATAGTAAAAATGCTTCTTCTTCTTTACGTACCAACGGTTGCAAGGATTTTGCTAAAAAAGGAGGGAACTAACCGGAATTGAAATATTAGGTATGCCAATTTCAGTTCATGGCCATCAAGCAGAGATAACACAGTGTTACTCGTTAAACCATAAAGTGGAGATAAAAAAAAATTGTTTGGCTTACTTAAAGGACAATCAATTTTACTTAAAAACAAACAAACAATTCTTGGTGTGGTTGCAAAACATACCACCATACGACTAGTAAACATGCCTTATTCCTTGACCGCCCAGATTGTCCACGATTGATACCCAAAACACTAAAACCAAGTTTATTCAATAGTCAAAACTGCAGATTTCTCGTTAACATCAAATATGTTTCCAGTGCCAAAAATCATTTGGCCAGCGCTTTATTCCAAGCTCCTAGGCCTGCGGTTTGTGTTACAGATTAACGGTTGCAAGATAGGCTCAAGGGCTTTGCCAAAAAAGGAAAAAACTAATCGGAATCGCAGTATTAGTTATGCTAATCAAATATGTTTTTGGGGCCAAACATTATTTCAAGCTCCTAGCAAAAAAAGTACCTGCAACAACTTAGACCAATTAGTGCTTCCAAGAATTATAACTCAACCTGGCATTCTCAATAGCATACACCTTTACCTATCATGGCGGATTCAAGGCCACCAAAAAGTCATTGCACTTCAACCTAAACTATAAAGCAAAACCAACGTGAAAGTTTGTTACGCAGGTACGAAACTCTATTGACGGGCTACACCAAAAGATGACAAAACTTAGAAAAGATATAAGCTAATGCCAAGGCGTAGACGAAGAGTTAAACTTCACGCTTGTTAGTTGCATCCAGCTGGCCATATCACCAAATATGCAAAAAGAAATGATAAGGTAACATCACAATGACAATACCGCTAATTGCTCAAGGCAAAATGAGACCTGCCGTAACAGTCTTTAGAGGTACCACTAGACAAGCGGCAGAAAAGACATCAAAGCATACGTCCGCAGGTGTATCACGTGTGCGCGGATGAGAACTGGTGCTGCTCAAATGCCTTACAGTCACATCCAGACAGCCGCCCCGAGGAATAAATCTTCATAGACTTATTAGGCTCATTGAACACTATACCAACAAAGAATTAATTTATCCTAACTGCAATACATAATCTGTACCGGCTAAACATAAGCATTTGCTACCAGTTACGTAACAATCAAGACGTTAGAGCAAGTCTTTTGCAGAGTGGACTACCCAAAAATTGTGCTGAGCAACAATGGCCTACAGTTTGTCAACCATAAGTTTTAATAAATAACCTTCAAATAGAAGTGCCATCATCACACTACAAGCTAACCTTGTCGATCGGCATCACGGAGAATAGAAAAAGTCTTACGTTACTCATTCCAAAACATTTTGGCACAAGTTACTACCACTGGACACCTTTTAACTTGATTCATTAATGCAGCTAACAGCCACACTTCAAATAAAGCCCTACTAAAAGCCAATAAACCACACCTAAAGTTTAGAACATACCACGGGCAGAAGTCCATAACGACGCCAAACCCAAAAACCAAAAGTTACAAAAAGCCAGAAAAATGCAGGCTATTTATTGTCAGCAATGTTACCGCAAACGACGTAACGCCGCCATCAAATTGGCGAGACAAGTCAATCAAGTCATTATGCAAAGACGCAAACGTGGACTAGCGGCCATCTGGATGAATCCGAAGAGGTTAATTACTTCCGCTGGAAAACATTACTAATGAGTAGTAGACAACCCGCGTTGCCTTTTAGTAAAAATTAAAGTAAACAAGATAAAGCCAGTGGCATAAGTAGACCACTCAGACATCCCAAAAGAGTGCATCCTCTGGACAGATTTCTTAGAATTACCACCGGTGTTCACACCTCAATTATGACACGTATTACCAATAGACCTTAGTGTGACTACCAAAAATTAGTGTGCAACCGGTAAACTGCACGACAAAATACTAAAATAGTGCACAAGTCACCAATACCACAAACTGCCCCAGAGAAACAAACAACCCCAATCTTTAATTCACACAAACTCCGGTGAAAAAAAAAAACAAAATGCAGAATTTATCCGCCCCGGAGAACAAATTTTCATAGACTTTGTAAGCCTATTAGACACTACAACAACAAAAAATTAATTAATCTGAAATGCCATAGATATCTGTACCCGCTGAGTAAAATCATTCGGTACAAGTCGCACTACCAGCAACGTGACCATCAAGATGTTGCAGTAACAATAAGTCTTTTGCAAGCTACTCAACAATCATGTTGAAAAACATTGCGGTACTTTAAGATGATTCATTCCAAAACATCTTGGCACAAATTACTAGCATTCGCCATGTTTCAACTTTGAAGCACTAATCCGGCCACCGACCTTACTCCAAATGAAGCCCGATTTGTTCAAGACATTGGCAACCAAATTATTACTTGAATAAATGAAGCCATACCTTGGGTAAAAGTTTATAACAATGTCGAAATCAGAATCCAAAGGTTAGAGAAATTTAGACAACGGCAGGTTATGTATAGTCAGCATCGTTACCACAAACAACGTAACACCGCCCGAGGACATGACCAATGAGTAGAAGAACACCCGCCCGTGATGATAAGGCCAGCCGCACAACTAGATTGCCCAAACTTTCCGGAATAGTGCATCCCTTGAACAAATTTCCCAAAAGCACTTTCGGTGTTTATACCCCAATTCTGACAAAGCCTTTGTGTGATCCTACCAAACATTTGTGTGTCATTGGTAAACCACACAACCTTTCGTCCTAGACTTTATTGCGCACGTTACCTAAATCACAAGTGGCTCTCAAAAAGGTAAACAACTCTAAGCTCCGGTTTACCTAAACTAGATTGCGCAAATAAATACGCAAAGGTAGCCCAATTCGCCAAACTCCACGATTAGAACAAAACTATGTCCAGCAAGTAACCTACAGATTAAATTAAACCTCGCCGCAACTTGTATTTTATAAAAAAAACAAAGCATCACGGACCCTTCAGCAGGACTTATCCGCCCCTGCAACTTCGAGAGTTTATATATAATTATATTTAACGCCGCACAGTGGGGCCAGTTACTCTAAAAGCTGGTATTAATTCAAAAATTAAAGTGCAATAAACATATTTGTCTTTATGGCCTAGTGTAGCCAACACTTGGGCCTGTAAAAGTGTGCGTGTTTCAGAACCGATAACGCTTTTCTTGGCCTTTGCTGCAATTGAGAAAAATAATTTTTAAAGATCGCGTTTAGCGTTGTATTCAAAACAATTTGTCGAGTGAATTTTGAAAACTGTGTTTTTTATTCTTAAATCGCTCTAAATTTATCATTTTTGTCATGGAGCTGTCAACCTCAGATATGTGTTATAGTTTCAGTAATTTTTGTTTTGTGAAAAAGTAGTAACACTTAAATAAAAACGTTTAAAAGTTATCATTATATATCGTTCTGCAAAATAGTGTGTTTGCAGAGATAGGTAAACTTTTAGTTGTGTATCGAGCTAGATCGAGCACTTTTGTTTACATGGTTAAAATGTGTAGTCATAGTAGAATTAGGGTACATTTTAAAATTTTGCAATTTTTTGCGATTTTAGCTTTAACCGCTGCCTTGATTAGTAGTATTTTAACAAAAACGGCAACTTTAACGTCATTGCTGTTTCTGCATATTATTAGATAATCGATTTATTTTTTTACCAGTTCATTTAGAAAGGATCAAACTATGATATGCCGGAGTATTTTTTGTTAAATTACATTTGCAAATACCAATAAAATGCATTCAAAAGTACATAAAAACGTGTTTATTTCTATATTTGATGACTTTTTTGGCTATTTTTTAACTTTTATTTGACTAAAATACTTCGTCATATTACTGTTTGATCCTTTCTGAATGTACTAGTAAAAAAGTAAATTGATTATCTAATAATATGCAGAAACAGCAATAACGCCAAAGTTGCCGTTTTTGTTAAAATACTATAAATCAAGGTAGCGGTCGGAATCGTCTTAACTATATGGCTGTTTTTTTTTTGTTTTAACAAATTTGACAAATTATTATTTTTCTTGGTTTCAACAACTTCTGGTAATAAGTTTATAACTTAAAAAGAATTTATGAATGTTTTTGAGAAGTTCTGAACAAAATTAAATTGAATATCAAATCATTTCTTAAAAAAACCAAATTTAAGAAATGTCAATGTGTTCTGAAGAACAATCTAAATACCAAAATATACCTCTTTAAGTCTAAATTCAAGTCAGGATGGATGAATGTAAAAAGATCAAAAGCTAAATTTGTTATGAAATATAGTAATTGGCTAAAAACATGAAGAAAGAACGGTGCTTATCAAAAAGGTAATAAGCGCACTAAGCTCATAAAAACGGAATATTGTAGAATTTTTATCATGTTTTTTGGTTTTTGCCATCCTAAAAACTACCCTATTTTATCTAAGAGATTTGTTTTACTATTTTTTTGTTAAATTGTAGGTCAAAGTCTATACGAATCCAAAGTTTCAGAATTTTATTAAGCTATTTCTACTTCCATCCCTTAAAAACTACCCGAATTTATTAATAAAAATTTTTAATTTTTTTTTTTTGTAATCACAAGCTTAATTTGGAATAGTTTTAAAAGTTTCAGATTTTTTGCCAAAAAAATGGTTGTTCTGCCCCACTGTGCGCCGCGGAACTGGAGTGACTCCAAACACTTTGACAGATAAAGCAACTATATCCCTTAAAGTACTGCTTACGGCTCCTAAACAATTAAACAGAGACCTGTAGGCACGCACCGTAGCGCAAGGAAGTAACACAACACAAAACTTTTTAGTCAGTTTCAACCGCCGCTTTAAAACAAAACAACCTGCTACCCAAGCAACTTCAGCATCAACAATTTCATTTCAGACTAAAGAAAAATCCAAAATACATATCCACTACTAGATCAACCACTTCACTTCCAAAGTCCTTAGCACTTAATAATAATAATAATAATAATAATAATAATACTTTATTCACGGTATATACAAAACCATTTACATCTACATCATTATGTACTTAAATAACGATGAATTTCAAACAATATTACAATTACACAAAAATATATAAAAGAATATTGAACAATAAAAGCATGGAAAAAAATATACATAAAATTATTCATCAACATATTTTAATTGATACTTAAAACTACATTTTAAAACACAAAATAAATCAATATTATGAGAGAAACTATTTGCAATTCTACACATTCTACCAATTGGATTATTAAATCCATAATTGGTAGAATGTATTGATTCTCTAAATAATGGAGACTGTCTGGTTCGGCAATTATTGTTGGGGACTTAAAATGGAAGAGTTACTAGTAGCTTTTGGCAATCAATCTCAGACATTATTAGTCCACGTAAAATTGATAAATCGGCTCTTTTGCGCCGAATTTTCAGCGGCGGAAGATTATATTGCAATGCAATGAGGTTAAAATTGTAATTTTCGGATAAAATACCTAATTTGTACGATAATAAACAAAAAAATTTGTTTTGAATACGTTTTATATTGCATAAATGAATGGACACCAAACCGACGGAGCGTACTCTAAATGAGAACGTACTAAAGCGAAATAAAGTAATTTGAGTGTGCTAGGAGATAGGTCAGTAGACATTCTGTAAACAAATTCTAACATTTTCATAGCACGGTTGCACATATAGTTTATATGCTCAACAAAAGTTAGTTTTGAATCAAAAATTTCGCCCAAATCTTTTATTTGTGTAACATGTTCCAAAACATTATTATCGATAGTATAGTCATACGATACTTTACTTAAAGTTCTGTTGAAGCTTATCGAAAAACATTTATTTGCGTTAAAAACAAGTTATTAATAAGACACCATGAATGAACAGAATCTAAATCATTTTGCAAACTAATGCAGTCCTCGATAGATAATATTCTTTTATAAATTTTAAGATTGTCAGCAAATAAAAGATAAGACAAAGAATTAATAAAATAAACAAGATCATTAATAAAGAGTAAAAACAGAATTGGTCCACAATGAGATCCTTGAGGAACCCCAGAGGAACAACAATTGGTTGTGATAAAAAGTTATTAATTTTCACACACTGTGTACGATTTTCCAAAAAGCTTGACAACCACGCAACAACAGATTCATGAAAACCCAAAGCCCGAAGCTTAGCAATCAAAATACTATGATTAACGCGATCAAAAGCCTTTCAAAAATCTGTGTAAATAGAATCTACTTGAACTCTTGATTGAAAGGCATTCAAAAGATCATTTTTGTAACAAAGAAGATTTGTAAGAGTAGAACGACCCTCGCGAAACCCATGTTGTTGTTACTAAAATGCTTTTGCGCATCCATTGTATTTGACCAGTTACAATTTGATCAAACAACTTAGGAATAGCAGACTGGATGCATATACCTCTATAATTAGTAATATCCTCCTTAGCTCCAGATTTATGTAAAAGCATAATGTAGCTTTGTTTCCAAACTAAAGGAAACTTGGCTTCATTAAGAGAAGCCTCAAAAAGTAAGTGCAATGGCGTAGAAATTGAATAAATACATTGTTTTACCAGCATAGATGGAACACCGTCCTATCCAGTGCTAAAGTTACATTTAAGGTTCTCAAACCCTTTAAATACATCCAACAAACTAATTGAAAATGCTCGATGTATAACGTTTTTCTTAAAGTCAAACAAAGGAATTGAATGAGTTTGTGTATCGTAAACAGAGGAAAAGATTTCAGCAAAACTATTAACATAGTCATCTCCATTACTGCAAGTTTTTTGTTTATAATACATTGTAGCTGGAAAATCATTAGTTTTTCTAAAGTCGCTAACATATTTCCAAAAGTGTTTAGGGTTACTTTGAATGTTGATTTCTGTTCGAGTAATATGTTGCTTGTATAGACATTTTTACACGAAGTACGAATTGATTGAAACTCGTTATAATCAGACAATAGTCTTGATGATTTATAACGTTTATGAACAGTTTTTTAGAGTCTAGTAAGTGAAATCTATTCTTTATTAAACAAAACTGGAAAATTGTTTTCTCGCCATAGTTTTTTCGGAACAAAATAGTCAATAGCAAAATGCAACACAGAGTAAAATAAATCAACGCAATTATCAACATCACAATTATAAAAAAGAGCGGACCAATCAACATTCAACAAAAAATTATTGATTGCGTTAAAGTCAGCATATTTAAAATCATTAAAAACATAATTACACATTAAAATATCATGGCTAGTATCACATTTTACATCAATCACATAAGCAATATGATTTTGGCTAAGTTTTAACAAAACATCCACAGCTTTAATCACAGAAATATCACAGATGTTAGAAAAACATAAATCTAAGAACACACCACCATCATTAGGTATAGAAATACATTGAGCTCAGTTTAGAAATCCATAACAGTTGGAAACAAAATGAGCAGAATAACTATCATTACAATAACATTTATGCCTAACTCATCATTTACCCAATACCGCTGCGGGTAAATTATAATCGCCTAGTGAAATTAGTTTACTGTCTGGATATTTGTCAGCGATAGATCAACGGAATAACAATGATCTAAATATTTATCACATGCCGAGTTAGGTGGTAAGTAGACTGCACTGATAATATATGATACAAATTTAAACTTAACAATTACAAACAAATGTTCAACACTTAAAAATGTAGGTTGTAATAAAGTACAATTAAAACAAGTTTTAGTAGCAATTAAGACACCTCCTCCGTCAAGCTTAGAGCTTGTTAATGAAGAGCAATCACATCTAAACAAACTGTAACCAATTTATTGTAGCTCCGCATCGCTGATGTCCTGATTTAGCCAGGTTTCGGTCAGTACAATAACATCGTAGTTGGATACAGCTACAGCCAGCATAAATTCTTTGAGTTTAGTTTTTATTCCCCCGACATTCTGGTAATAGATGGAGATGCCGCTGGTGTTTCTGGTAACGTGTTTAGATTGATGGCTGGAGCCAGATATCGAAAATCCACCGAGGATGAAACAGGAACATTATTAACTCGCCCATAATTTAAAAATTTCTTGACCGCTATGTTTGCAGGCCAAAAATCTTTGCAAAGAATAGATCGAGCATGATTAGCTGCAACAGAAACTTTAAAGCTGCTGTAGTTTCTAGATTTTACTTTTAACTCAACAACATCAACTGATATCGTGAAAACCTTAGATTTAATATGATTTACTATATCAGTTTTTTTAGTTCCACGTCTAAGTTTAAAAACATGTACGTAAGAAGTAGGCACATAAACCTGCAGTTTGTCATTGGTTGGGCCACAACCAAAGATAGTTTGAGTTCTTGGCTAAGTTTTTTGATTAGTTTTCCCCTTAACAACAGAGCTTGCCAAAGAAGGAAAAACTGCAGGTTGAATCAATTGCACCGTATCATTAGTGAGCGGCGCAGTAGTAGGAGCAGTTAGTTGTTTACTGCGAGCTTCGTATTGAAGAATAGTTTTATATTTTTTGGTGATCTTCTTTTCAAGATAAGTAATTTTATCTAAAAGTAATATATTGCTCGACCTCAACTCATCACATAAAACTTGGTAAAGAGTAATATTTTCTTTATAAAGTTTAGGAAGTTCGGAATCATCCAATTCAAATAAATTACCGCAATTACATTTCTTGTAACAAATAGCGCAACTGTTATGGAAGATAACGCCACAATTGCTACAGGTTACACCGGATTGTGCAAAAGTTTTGCATTTACAGTTTAGGCTGGACATAATAACAGATGCACTTACAAAAATGACTAGAGCAATAAATAAATAAAAACAGGATAAGGTTGATACAAGGACACAATTCACACCGGTGCGGTCGATCACTGGTGACTGACTAAAAACAAATACAGGTAGACCACGGTAAGGTTACACAAGAGACAGCAAGATTATAAAAATTAATAATAAAATTACACGTAAAAAAATGGAAGTTACGAGACTGGTACGAATAGTTAAAAACACCGCCACGGGAAGCGCGACAAAACAGTAAGCGGGAAACTATAATTCTAGGTTAAATACATTTACAATAATAAAAATAATTAAACCAGTGAAATTTTTTAAAATTGTAAAGTTGACTGGTTTCTAATATAATTACCAGCCGGAATGACACGAACTTTAGAATTATAGGCACTAAATTCCACACAAACTGCACAAGTTAAAATTAATAACATTACACACACACAGTGGCGTAGCAAAACTTACTAGATGAAACTGAATTTTTAGGAAGGATTATCCTAGTCTATTTCCAAAAACTTTGCTACTACAGCAAACTTTTCAAAAAAATTGGTTACATCAAAAGCAGCACTGTTGTTATAAACTTCATCGTAACTAACTCAAACACATTCACAAGTTCACTATAGCTATCCCAACCTAGCACTAAATCTAAACATTATAAACTCTAACAGTTTCAAATTGAATCTACTTTAGCACTAATATAGTGTTCCCGCCCACCCGCTTAATTGTTTATAATCCACTTTTTTGCCAACAAACACTTTTTGTAATTCAGTTTTTTGTCAACAAAGACTTAGGTGGGTGGGCGGAAACACAATTTATAAATATTGGATTGGTGGTTTGATATAGTGCTCCTGCCCACCCGCCCAAAAGTTTGTAATCCATTTTTTTGCCAACAAACACATTTTGTACTACATTTTTTTCCAACAAACACTTGAGTGTGTGGGCGGGAACATAGCTTATAATAAATGAGTTGTTGATTTGATGCAGTGTTCCCGCCCATCCGCCCAAGTGTTTGTAATCTAGTTTTTTACTAACAAACACTTGGGTGGCTGGGTGGAAACACAGTTTATAAATATTGGGTCGGTGGTTTGGCTATAGTGCTCCTTCTCACCCGCCCAAGTGTTTGTATTCCAGTTTTTTGTTAACAAACACTTGGGTGGGTGGGCGAAAACACAGTTTATAAATATTGAGTTGGTGGTTTGATACAGTGTTCCCGCCCACCCGCTCAAGTGTTTGTAATCCACTTTTTTGCCACCAAACATTTTTTGTAATCCAGTTTTTTGCTAACAAACAATTGGGTGGGTAAGGGGGAACACAGTCTAAAAATAATGGGTTGGTGGTTTGATACAGTGTTTCCGCTCACCCGCTCAAGAGTTTGTAATCCACTTTTTTGCCAACAAACACATAAGAGGGTGGGCAAAAACACAGTTTATAAATATTGGATTGGTGGTTTGATATAGTGTTCCCGCTCACCCGCCCAAGTGTTAGTAATCTACTTTTTGCCAACAAATACTTGAGTGGGAGGGCGGGAACAAATTTATAAAGAATGGGTCGGTGGTTTGCTACAGTGTTCCCGTCCACCCGCCCAAGTGTGTGTGATCTAGTTTTTTGCCAACAATCACTTGAGTGGGTAGGCGGAAACACAGTTTATTAATTACTAAAAGATTGGATGTTACCTCTTTCTTCGTGGACAAAGAGATTTTTAACGCGTCCAAAGAGAAACAACTTTCAATTTCTGGATAACTTTGATTTGTGAGTAGGCAATCCAATTTAAACTACTTAATGGTAATTATGGTCTAGAATGATTCACCCACCCGCCCAAATGTTGGTTATCAAAAGATTTAATAACTCCTCCTCTTTCTTAGACAAAGAAATTTTTAACGCTTTCAAAGAAGAACAACTTTTAATTTCTTCATAACAAACATTTGGTTGGGTGAGTAGGCACTCCAGTTCAAATTACTTGATTGTAATCTTGATCTAAAATTACCCATCCACCCATCAAAGTGTTGGTCATTAAATGATTGGATATCACCTCTTCCTTCTTAAACAAAGAGAATTTTAACGCTTGCAAAGAGGAATAATTTCTAATTCCTTCATAACAAACACTTGGGCCCCACCCGGTGGACACTCCAGTTCAAACTGCTTGATAATACATATGGTCTGCAGTAACTTAACCACCCACCCAGGCGTTGGTCATCAAAAAATTGGATATCACTTCCTTATTTTTGGACAAAAAGACTTTTAGCGCTTGCAAAAAACATTTTTTAAATTTTTTCTCAACAAACATTTGAGAGCGGATGGATATTTCAGTTTAAACTACTTGATGGTAATCATAATCTGGACTGACCGACTCATATGATAATTATCAAAAGATTGAATATCACTTCTTTTTTTTTTTACAAAAAAAACTTTTAACGCTTGCAAAGAGGAAACATTTTTAATTTCTTAATAACAAACCTTTAGGCGGGTGAGTATTCACTCCAGTTCAAACTACTCGATGGTAATCATGATTTGGAGTAAGCCTACTTATTCTTGGACAAAGAAACTTTTACGCTTAAAAAAAAAAAAAATTTCTTGATAACAAACACTTGGGCGGGTAGGCGGGCATACCAGTTCAAACAACTCAATCGTAATCATAATCTAAAGTGACCCACCCACCTTCCCAAGTGTTAGTTATCAAAGGATTTAATAACACTTCTTCTTTCTTGGGCAAAGAAACTTTTAACGCTTGCAACTAGGAAAAACATTTAATTTCTTGATAACAATCACTTGGGTGAGTGGGTGAGCACTCTAGTTCAAACTACTCGATGGTAATCATAATCTGGAGTGACCCACCCACCCGCCCAAGTGTTAGTTATCAAAAGATTGGATATCACCTCTTCTTTCTTGGACAAACAGATTTTTAAAAGCTTGCAAAGAGGAAAAAGACCCTCCAGTCAACACGGCTTCTCGGCATTCTGCTCCTCAAACGGATGAATTAGACTACATACCAAACAGCACCACACTACATCACTATAAAATGACACAAAATGAACTAATAAGTTATAATTACTTTTTGCAAAATACAAAATATTATAATTATTATTCATATTAATAAGGTGATGATTTTATTTTATTTATTTATTTTATTTTATTTTTACATACATGTTTCGATGAGTGAGATCATCATTTTCAATGTATTTATTGTATATAATATTTCAAACTGATTTATAATTATTTACTAAACAACCCACCATGCACTATGTAAAGTTAACAATTCACATACAAATGAACACAATAAATATTTATTAATAGTATAATATAGTTCATTATAATAACAGACTAACTACCCAGAAGTAAAATGAATTTATTTAAGTCTACATAAACATTGACAAGTTTAAATACAAATTAATTATCACTTAACACAAAAAAAATATCAATTCTGTCGTCTTATTAATACATCTTGAAAAGTTCTTATGTTACAATTAAAATGTAAAGCTTTTGTGTATACGCTTCGTTGCCTTCACTAAATTCAAATTCATATAAAAGCGCAGAGACGCGCAAAAAAATTGATTAAAGAATGTGAAATAACTTTAATAAATTGCAATTTCAATATAATATTATATAAAACAAAACATAAGTAACGACAGGTTAATAAAGTTTCAGCAAAAGAAAATTCAATAGTTGTTTTTTTTTTGGGGGGCTCGTGTTTCTACACAGACAGGATAATAATGGTTGTTACAGTCTAGTCTAGTCCTTAACGACGTATTTAATTTGTGTCTTTTCGACTGTTTTTATTTTATTTTGTGGGTTAACCGCATATACAATTATACTTTCATGTCTACATTAACGTCCTTTTATTTATTTTTTTTATATCTGAGATAATTATGTTTCTAAAAAATTTAATAAGAGCCAACACAATTGTATTACGTGGATGGAGTTAATTTTTTTGTGTGTGTCTTTAGTTTGTATGGATAATTATGGTGATTTAAATTTAATTTTTGGGTTGAATTAAATTGAATGAGCTACTTTATTTTTAAATTATGGTTAAATTTAGAACTGGTTAGAGAACTAATTAGAAAAGCAATTTGTTTTAAAGAGCATTTAGTCTTATTAACAAAATATTTAAAATTATTATCAAAAATATAACAATAATTATTAAAAAATAATATCATTAAGTGTGACCCAGTTTTCTGTTTATTTTTATTAAAGTCGTAATTAATTTAAACTTTAATTTACAAATCGCTTCCCGAGTTTCTAAATTACGGGCAGCGAAGAAGACAAAACGATCGTCTAGAAAGTTTCTGCTTTATGTCTTTTCCTACCTTATATTAGATACTTATATAGGACCGAACATTTCTTTGTTCGGTTATTGTTTTATCGTTGCCAGTTCTTGCGCAAGTTGTCGGTCGCCAGATGTGACCGCTGCTGTATCTCTCTTCCCTTCAACAGAGAAAAATCCGACAAAATTGACCGATTTACATGCAAAGCAAACTTTATACTTTATTGTTATATGAATATTATCTAATCTCCAATAAAAACTTATGTGTCGCATAAATTTACCGAAAAATTGCGCCTTTTATTTCCAGGCGTCTCGTAAAATGCCTTAATAAATATTATAACATAACAACAAGAAAAATATGAACGTATGAGATTTACCCAATTTTTTTTTCTCTTCTTCTTGGGGGGAATAAAAATCTGTTGAGAATAAACGAGCGCAGTAAGTAGCATGTAATTTACTTGATATAACGCTTTGTAGATCAGCTCATGGCGGGTAAAACGGAATGCCTCCTGTCAAAATGTCAGATTTCGGGACGGCGAGGAAAACTTAGCAACATACGTGCGAGCTTAAATGTTTATATCCTCTATTTGAATACGCAGAAAACATAAATATGTTCGGTGAGCTCTTCGTCCCTCCGCCGCCGCCTTCCTCGAACAGCACTTGGATATAAATCACGGCTTGAACTGAGCGCTGCCACACAATTTTTGCAATTGTATTTTCATGAGTTATTGTTTCGGCTGCTTCATTTTTAATTGTTTCCGCCTTTGTGTGCAAATATTATTATTACAAAAAATACTTGAAATGAAACTACTTATGGACTTCTTAAACTACATATACACTTCAGCCATTACTGTAAAATAAACCAAATATTTATGTAAATTAATTATAAAAATTATACAAAATTGTACTGACAAAAAAAATCAATAAAGAAGTAAACGTTATCCACCAAATAGTAAACGGAATAAAAGTGTGTTTGTAGTATTAAACTGAGTACCCCGCCCACTCGCCCAACAATTTGTTATTAAAAAGTTGAATTTGTCTTCCTCAAGCCTCAATCAATTCACAATTGACATTTGCAGAAAAGAAAAACATCCAATTTCTGAATGACCATCACTTGAGTAAGTGACTGGGTCAGACCAATTAAAACTATTAATCTTATTCAATGAACTAAGTGCATCGCCCATCCTCCCAACTGATTGTTTTCAAAAAGTTGGATTTGTCTATCGACAACTGATATTTGCAAAGAAAAGAAACATCAAATTTCTGGATGTCCAACACTTGGATGAGTGGGTGGGTTACTACAATTAAAACTATTTATTGCAATCTATTAACTAAGTGTGTCGCTTACCTATCCAACTGTTTGTTATCAAGAAGTTAATTTTGTCATTGTACTCCGTATTGTAGGTTTTAAGTAGTATAGTTACTTTTGACCCGATGACTCAGGTACTCAATGTCGGATTGTTTAAATTTGCATTTTGAGAGTTCATACGTTACTCCGTAGCTCTGGAGTCTCTTCAGTACTTTTCTTAAGTAGATTAGGTGTTAGGTAAGTCTTGTCACAGTAGAAAAACTTATTCGCCCACTAAATTAAACTTAGATCTCGCCCACCCACCTAAGCGTTAGTTATCAAGAGATTTATTGTTAAACAATTTTCTGATATCTAAGTATAAGCACACAAGAGGTGGAAGGAACCGTAGATCCTTTGATGACTAACACTTGGGCGGGTGGGTGGGTCACAAGAGAAGAAGTTACTGGCTTACATAATTAACTTGGTTCTCGCCCACTCACCCAGGCGTTACTTAACAAAAGATTTAATCTTACACAGTTTTCAGATATCTAAGTGTTCCACACAAAAGGTAGAAGGAACGGTAGATCTTTTGATGGATAACACTTAGACGGGTGGGTGGACCATAGTAGAAAAAGCTACTAGCTAACAAATGAAACTTTGTTCCCGCCCACTCGCTCAAGCGTTAGTTATCAAGAGATTTAATGCTAAACAATCCTTTGATATCTAAGTATAAACACACAAGAGGTGGAAGGAACAATAGATTCTTTAATGACTAACACTAGGCGGGTGGGTGGGTCACAGTAATAAAATAATATGCCCACAATTTAAACTTAGTTTTCGCCCACCCACCCAAGCGTTAATTATCAAGATATTTATTGTTAAGTAATTCTATATATCTAAGTATCGTATAAGCACAGAAGAGGTGGAAGGAACCATAGATTCTTTGATGACTGACATTTGGGCGGGTGGGTTGGTCACAAGAGAAGAAGTTACTGGCCAACATATGGTTCCCGCTCACTTACCCAAGCGTTAGTTATCAAAAGATTAAACAATTCTTTTATATCCAAGTACAAGCACACAAGAAGTGGAAGGAACAATAAATTCTTCGATGAGCAACACTTGAGCGGGTGGTTGGGTCACAGTAGAAGCCTACAAATTAAACTTTGTTTTTGCTTACCCACCTAAGCGTTAGTTATCAAGAGATTTTTTGTTAATTAAATTCAATTCTGTGGTATCTAAGTATACTGTCACAAGAAGTGGAAGGAATAATAGATCCTTTGATGACTAACATACCCAATAGGTCTACTAATGATGGTTCTTTATATTTAGTAGCCATAATGTTGCTAAAGCTAAAAATGTGTACTTTGTATCAGATTTTATGCAATAAAAGAAAAGTTATCCAAAACTTGACAAAACTAAAAGCTATTTTTTATTTGTCCATCAATTTTAACTTTATGAAGCAAACATCTGAGGTTAAATAAAGAAAGATTGCCGCCTCATGCCCTCTACAATCCTAGACTACTTTCACTTGACACTCTTCATTTCATATTACAAACTTTCAATCATTGGAATAAAGTCCTTGTGGTACAGAACTTTTTCTTGGGCCTTCCATTAAGAAATCTCGGTTGCACACTAAATCAAATTCAAAAATAGCATGCTTGTTTGTTCTTCTTAGAGAGTTTATTTTTTAGTTTCTTCTTAACGGATTTGATGTATGTCAAAACTCGTTTAATGGAGACCAAAAATGCTAATCCACAGCATCATATTTGGAGTGACCCACCCACCCGTCTTAATGTTCGTTATTAAAGAATTTAATGTCTGTCTTCTATGCGGACGTTAGAAGTCATTTTATCACAAGAGATAGTCGTGATTCAACTTTGTGACAACTAGTACTTGGATTGGTGGGTGGGCCACTCTATTCTAAATTATTGGTTTGTAGTGTTTGTCATCAAAAAATTTAATGTTTGTTGTCATTTTATCACAAGAGAAGGTCGTGAATCAACCTTCATTCTAAACTATTGGCCTGTTACTATGCTTTGGAGTGACCCACCCACCCGCTTTAGTGTTTGTCATCAAGGTATAGAAAGTTTGTTTTCTATGCATAAATAAGAAGTCATTTTATCACAAGAGAAAGTCGTGACCTAACTTCTGGATAACTAACACTTGGGTGGGTAGGTAGGACACTCCATTCCAAATTATTGGTCTGTTAATATGCTTTGGAGTGACCCACCTGCCCCCCCCCCCCCCCCCTAGTGTCCTTCATCAAACTTTAACGTCAGAAGTAGTCATTTTATCACAAGAAAAATGAATCAACCTCTTGACAACTACTACTTGGGTGGGTAGGTGCTTTGTAATTACCCACTCACCCGGTCTAGTGTTCGTCATCAAATAATTTAATTTGATGAGTGGTTAGACGTCCTTGTATATGTAGTAATAGGGTTGGATGGCATAAACGGACGTTTATGCCATCCAACCCTATTACTAAATAATTTAATGTTTGTCTTCTATGCGGACGACAGAAATCATTTTATCACAAGAAAAGGTTGTTAATTAACCTCTTGACAACTAACACTTGGGTGGATGGCTGGGCCGCTACATTTCGAACTATTGGCATGTTACTATGCTTTGGATTGACCCGCCCACCCGTCCTTGTGTTTGTCATCAAGGGATTAAAAGTTTGTTTTCTTTGCAGGCATCAGAAGTAATTTCTTCACAAGAGTAGGTTGTGATCCATCTTCTGGATAACTAACACTTTGATGGGTAGGTGGGACACTTCCATCCAAACTATTGGTCCGATGCTATGATTTGGAGTGACCCGCTCTAGTGTTCGTCATCACAAAAATTATTGTTTAACTTCTATGCGGACGGCAAAAGTCATTTTATCACACAAAAAAAGCTGTTAATCAACCTCTTGACAACTAACACTTAGGTGGGTGGGTGGGACATTCTCTTCTAAACTATTAGCCTGTTACTATGCTCTGGAGTGACCCACTCACCCGTCCTAGTGTTCGTCATCAAGGGATTAAAAGTTTGTATTCTAAGCAGATATCAGAAATCATTTCTTTACAAGAGAAGGTCGTGATCCAACCTCTGGATAACTAACACTTGGGTGGGTAGGTGGGACACTTTATTCCAAATTATTGATCCGATGCTATGCTTTGGAGTGACCCGCTCTAGTGTTCGTCACCAAAAAATTTAATGTTTAACTTGTATGCGGACGGCAAAAGTCATTTTATCACAAAAAAAGTCGTTAATCAACCTCTTGACAACTAACACTTGGGTGGGTCATTCTATTCTAAACTATTAGCCTCTTACTGTGTTCTGGAGTGTCCCACCCACCCGCCCTAGTGCTCGTCATCAAAGTATTAAAAGTTTGTCTTCTATGCATACATCAGAAGTCATTTCATCACAAAAGAAGGTTGTGATGCAACCTCTGGATAACTAACACTTGGGTGGGTAGGTGGGCCATTCCATTCCAAATTATTGGTCCGTTACCATGCTTTAGAGTGACCCATCTGCACGCCCTAGTGTTTGTCATCAATAAATTTAATGTTTGTCTTCTATGCGGACATCAAAAGTCATTTTATCACAAGAGATGGTTGTGATTCAACTTCTTGACCACTAACACTTGGGTGGATAGGTGGACCACTCCATTTCAAACTATTGGCCTGTTACTATGCTCTAGAGTAACCTACCCACCATAGTGTTCGTCATCAAATCCCTCGTGATATGCTTGGATCTTTATCTCTTTAACTGCAAGCAAAAATTCCTTTTTCTTTTTAATGCGATTGAGAATTTGACCCTTTATGCTTATGACATTTGCAGTATACGTTGTTGGCCAGACTGGATGGCAGTTTTGGTTAAGGTGAAATTGGTAGTTGGCAGATCCAAGCTTAAGCTATTTTTGGAAGTTTCATTAACCAGAAGCACATTCCAAGTCCTAAATTGAAAGTCGAGGCTCTGTATTCCAACGGATTAAAGTCATTGCATTTTGAACATGATTTTAGTCTGGTTCTCTTGGAGCTACCCTATATTCTCCTCTCTTTCCTCTTTTTTAGACGGCGCAGTTTTTTCTGTGCCCGTACTACAGGCAACTTACGTTACGGATGAACCTACAGTTTTGACACGATTCCGAACCACTAGAAGTTATTAATCTACTCTGGACCAGAAAGTTTTACTCCCCACGCTGACAAGGTGGATTGAGGAGTGAAAAGCATAAATACGTTTAAAATAATTTTAGTTGGGAGGTTCGAACCCACGATCTTTGATGCAGCACTTGGATTGCCTAGATTACTGCGCCACGCTCCCCGAATGTATATGCTCTAAAGTACGAGTATTTCATGCCTTCGCAAGTTTTGATATTGTTTATTTGCGTTCATATTTACACATACTATGAGCAAAGATAAAGTGGGTTTATTGTAGTAACGTCACAAATTGTTGATGCAATTGAATGAATGTTGTGAGCCAGAACCGTTTTTCAGTTCATGTTTTGTCGCACATTTTTTTGAAAAGTTACAATCATTTTTTAGTTTAATGATTGGCCGCAAACTTATAATGGAAGTTGTGACGCTGCGATCATTTTTAGCTCATCAATTTGCATGTGAGGTTGTTAACTGAATCATTATAGATGCTTTTTACAACAGTATGGTTGCGTTGTTTGCCTTCGTCATCAGCAATGTTACCATTTGTCCAATACTTTATAACGGTGAGGCGGTGAGCAATCGTCGTTTTCCTGTTGACCTCTTATCTTTTTTTATCAAGTCTAAATTACTCTTTGTTGGGTCTTTTGACCAACAAAACCATCTTCTTCAATGCCGCTTATGTTTTGCTTTGCTTGATTAAGTAAACTTCTAACCTTTTTTGATTTGGAGCTTGATTTTGACTTAAAGTATAACGTTTGTGTACTTGGATACATTGTCTGCACATTGCAACGTTTTACAGTGTCGGACCCTTAACTGAGCCCTGTGGGACCCCAACGGTGACTTTCATCTTAAACTCGTTACTTATTTGGATGTTGCAGTATTCCAAGTAGAAGCAAGTTACCTTGATTAAATACTCAGAAAAAGCCATCTCTTGTAGCGCTTTTATGATATTAGCTCATCGTACGGAGTTAAAGACGTTCTTAATATTAAACGTTACCAGCACTACAAACTTTTTCTCCGCTCTGCTATTTGTTACTAGCTTCTGCATTAATTGTGGACCGCTCCTTACTGAATTCAAAATGCAGGTGAAACAAGCCGCCTTTTTCTTTTAGTTCTTCTTTCAGTTTTCTGTTTCAGGTGTGTTTGTAAAGCTTGCTAATCAAGTTTAAGATGCACAGCAGCTTATATGCCGTTTTGCTTCTTATAAAAGTTAACCTTGCCGTTTCCACTCATCTGGAAAAGTTGACTTGTTTATAAGAGTGTCAACGCTGACTAGAAACGTTTTTGGGCATTTGGTATCATTCTGTCAAACCTAACTGCTGTGCATGTTTTTATTCTTTGGCCCGCCTCCTCAATCTCATCAACGGTGATAGGAGTAATATTCTCCATTAGCCATATAGCTTTCGGGTGCTTTTTTGAAAAAAGTTGCCGCATTCCTATTTTGTTAGAGACAATCTTATAGCCAGTGCTCTACAAGTCAATGTCCATTTCCAAGTATAGGAAAATAATTTTAAGGTTCTATTGGCAATTTTGTCTGGGCAAGTTTTGAGTTTTTTAATATTTTTTTTAATTTTAGGAGGTTGGAAGCTTTCCTGCAGTGTCTCATCGTCAGCTTCATTGACTTCTTGGTGAACCCTTTCGACGTGCTCTAGATCGGTATCCTCACTCATAGTGGGGAAGCATTAGAAGGTTTGAGGTTGTTCCAAATGCTTTGGCTTTTTTCTCATTTGTATATTGAACTCCATTCTTGCCGTTGGTGTCTGGAATGGTTACTTGTCTCTTCCGAAAGGCTTTGGAGATTTCTTTTAATTTTTGTCTTATGTGATTGATTCAATTAAGTATATTTCTAGCACTGGTTTTTTTATTTTGCTGTAAAGCAATAAGATCTTCTTCTTATAGTGCCATACACGCTACGAGTGTTCGGCGCCCCTCTCGTATGTTAAATAGTTCTACACAAACTTACGGGACCTACAGTTTAACGTGAAATCCGAACCACACTACTAGCGGGGTTTACTAGGCAAATACTTTGCTGGTTTGCCATTGCCTTGCCAAGGAGAAGACCGAATCAAAATATATTCGACAAAAAAGATATTGCCGCTACCGGGAATCGAACCCGGGCTGCCTGCACAACATTCTTCGCACAAGACCATTGTGCTACGGTCGCCCCAGCAATAAGATCACGTAATGTTTTTGCCATTGTTGTTTGTCGGCATTTCTTCTACGTATCAATACCTTGGTAGCCCGGAAAGGTTTTTTTGGCGCAAACTTGATAGATTTTGGAAGCTTCTTCCGTAGCTTTGTGAATTAGATTAGAGTGCAACGGTTTTTTTAATGTCTGCAACTGTTGTTACTAGGGTCAGACTGCCAATGTTCTTTCATAAATCGAGAGTGGAGAGTCTAATCCGTATGGTTTACAAAGTTTTCTCCTTTTTCATTTGGGGATCAAATCCGTTTTTTACGCGTTTTGATGCAAAATAAAACTTTTTAAAAAAAATTAAAATTTTCAAATTTTGGGTGAAAAGACGAAAAATTTTCGTTTTTTACGCGTTTTGATGCAAAATTAAACTTTTTGAAAAAAATTAAAATTTTCAAATTATGGGTAAAAAGTCGAAAAATTTCCGTTTTTTTCGCGTTTTGAATAAAAATAAAGAATCTTAAAAAAAAATATTTTTTTTTAAATTTTGGGTAAAAAGTCGAAAATTTTTCGTTATTTACGTAGAGCTCTAGTAGTACTAGATTGTGGTCGGAGTTAAGGTCATTGATTGTTTTTATTTTGATTTGAAAGTTGACGTCTTTGAGTATTGCTATGCTTTCTCTCGTTGACCAGGAGAGCTGTAAGAAGTAAGTTTATCCGGGGCCTATACTTGAAAATCTTTTTGATCAACATAATCAAGCAAAGATCAAAGTTTGAAGTTGGTTTGTAAATTGTTCCACGCTAGATGCTTTGAATTATAGTTCCTAGCATTTATTGTGGGAAGAGGTTAGTAAGGAATGTATTTGAATCGGCCGTTTTGATAAGGTGCAAATATTAGTGTCTTATGCCTCCGGGTTTTTCAAGTACGTATAGTATATTTAGGAATCTCAGCGCTTGATTAGGTTTGTGATTTGACTCAAACACTAGCATGTCGTTGAGATTCCATTTAAAGAAGAACTCTTTTACTTTGCCCATTTTTTTGAAGTTGTATGCATTTCAGAAACATACTCGGAATAATATGTTGGGATGAAGGCCTGGACAAAGTGCACACTTTGATAATGTGCTCTTAGGACAGTCTACCGATTGGTGCCCAAACAATTGTGACAAATAATTCTTTAGCATCTTTTGGCGTTGCGTTTGAAATAAGGATTAGCATTGAGAAAGCTCGTGCATCCTTTGTAAAGATTAAAAAACTGCTCTGTAGTCGCGACTTGAGCCTGGAACTCAGAACTTGGATGCTCAAATGTTACGTATTCCCAGTCCTTTTATATGGTGTGGAAGCTTGGACCCTCAACGTGTAATGTGAGAGGAAATTAGAAGCCTTTGAGATGTGGGCCTACCGTAGGATGTTGAGAATATCATGGACAGAACATGCGTCCAAAGTTGGAAGTTCTAAGAAGAATGGAGAAAAAAATAGAGATCTTACTGAAAGTGAAAAAAAAAAAATATCTCGGCCACATCATGAGAGGTCCGAAATATGAGATTCTCCGACTCATAATCCAAGGAAAAATCGTGGGAAAAAGATCTATCGGAGCGAGAAGAATGTCTTGGCTTAGTAATGTGAGAAAATGGTTTAAGGTCACGTCAGCTGATCTGTTTAGGGCGGCAGTTTCCAAAATTAAAGTAGTAATCCGGAATGGAGACGGCAAATGCAGAAGAAGAAGTTTAAAAGTTTTGTTTTACGTTTTTTGCGACTAATGATTTTGCAGACAAATTATTTGGTTGTTGATTCTGGGATAGTCTTATTTGACTTGCTGTTTTCTGTTTTGTTTACATTGTTTTTGATTTTGAAACAGATAACGCAAACCTGAGACAAGCACAGAAGCATATACGCCAGAAAAACATCGACTTTCTATAATAACGTTTAGAAAACTCATTAAGTTTGTCTATTTTGGAAATTAATTTTTAATTATTTGTTATTTGAATAGCATTATCTAGTTGAATTATTTAATCAACTAACACTAAAATTGTATTATATTAATATTTAATTTCTATACCCATTTCTAACTAAATAAATAAATTCCCATTTCCAATCCGTGCAAGACAACATAACTCATTCCAGAACGATTCAATCCTATTTTCACATGTTTTTTTCCTATCCTATTCCTCTTTTTTTAATTTTATTTTCCTCTTATGGAACTAAATTCTTTTCGTACGCAATAAATTATTTGCGAGAGAGATTCTCGCGGTAGTGCTGGTGAAGATAGGAGGGTGGGCCCAAAGCACGGCACTGAGATGTGCCGCAGTGGCGGATTGGAATTAGGAAGTGCGGAAGCCACCTTAAGTTTTTATTATTTATAGTGGCAATTAAAGTGGGAGATATGTAAATTGGCTTTTTAGACGGGGAAAATCTCAGCTGGAAGAAAATATGACCTGCAGATAGAGTAAATCATTGTGAAGGAAAATTTAATTTCAACATATATGTACGGATTAATTATTCATAAATGTCAATTCTCTGAAAGCTTATTTATAATTTATATTAAAGAAAGTTTGAAATTGAAACATTTCTCTAAAGGTCACGATAATTAACCCACAATTCGTATGCATTTTGTATGAAGCAAATTGACCTTTTTAAATAATGTGATGAGTCAATTAATCAATTTATTAAGCTGCAAAAATATAATAAATCTGTATTTATGGCACACCTCTAAACAATAAGAAAATAGTCTAGACGGGTCGTTACTTTGTTTCACGATTAATCATTTGAGAGATTTATTTCGGGATTATTATTGTATTTTTTTTTTTATTTCGTCGCAGTTATCGCGGTTAATAAACGTGTTTGTAGGTAGAGAGTATATCGAGCGCAGAAAGCCAATTCCGACTGTTTGTTTTTAATTTAATGTTTAAGCCGTGTAGTTATCGAGTTCGAATTGATTGGTGTGCGCGCCAACCGTCGGTTTCTGCGGTTGATCAATTCAGCTACTTCCCCCAGAGGGCCGCTCTACATTGATCAAGTCATTAATTATCTTAACCAACCAGGTGTTAAAAACTATGTTTTCAATCAGTTATTTTATATATTATTTGCTTTACTTGGGTAATTGCAGGTTTATTCTTTATAATTTATAATAACAAAAAATGTCGCTCATTAATTAATTACAATACAATTGGTTTACTAGTTTCACTGGTAATTGCAGTCTCAAAACATGTTGTTAATTGGTCAATAGAAATAATGAAATAGTTGAGAAGTTTTATTTATGTTTTACAAACTTTTTCTTAAAGGTTGAGGCTCACTAGAGCAAAGCGCGCTGAGGTTGCCAAACAACTCAATCGCATTGCTTTTGCATAATGGACATAGCTCTATAAGAAACAATGTGTTTTGATTTATAAAAATTAATTATTCTAGATTTATCTGATTTATAAAATGTTTATTATAGTTTTTAACGGACTTTAGGACAAACAGAATGTTATTAAAGTTTTTTTTTGGGTTATAGTAGTGTGAGTGGGAAACATTGATGTGTTGCTTGCTAAAGTTTAACAATAATGTATTGGACTATTCATACCGAGCAACTATTTTGGGAACTTTGTTCAATAGGATCAGGTAGAGCTTTGTAACTGCAATGATTATTTTTGTTTGAAACAATTTGCTTACTAAAACTATAGTAGAGGCATAGCTTAAAAAGTTGTCTCTGAACTGTTTACTCTTGAGAAGGAATTACTTAAACTTACTCTTAAGTGAAGCAGCGATGAGCCAAATTATCTGAACGAAGCTGCGGTATTTTCTTCCTTGGAGGGTGACTCCGACGATCTCATATTTATGCCATTAAGCTATGAGCCACTACCGATAACTCGTGGTACTGGAAAATAACCTTGTCCCATTTCCAAAATAAAATTCCTAAAACGGGCACCTAGCATCGTTCTAGCTCCTTAGGCATTTCCCAGGGGTAAAGTAGCCGAAATTGCACTAACCCCTTTATTTGTTTAACAATTAGGTATACTACTAGCCCAAAACTGCTGTCATCAACCATGTCAAAGTGGAAAAAGGATCTTGTTTACCATCTAAACTTAGTTCCCGCTCACCCAACCGAGCAATAGTTATCAATAGATTTATTGTTAAACAATTCTCTCGTAACTAATTTCAAGCACACAAGAGGTGGGACAGATCTTTTGATGACTAACACTCGGGAGGGTGGGTGCGTCTCAGCAAAAGAAGTATCTCGCCAACAAAACTAAACTTTGTTCCCACCCATCCACCCATCTAAGCGTTAGTTATTAAGAAATTTAATGTTGAACAATGATCTAAATCCAAGCACACAAGAAGTGGGACAAACAATAGATCCTTTGATGACTAACATTTGAGCGGGCCTGCTTTATCTCTTGAATGTCACAACTTCTCGGGATTTTCTCATTGGGCCTTGCTGGTTTTTGGTTGCCCATCGGGCTGTTTGCATCTGTTCCTTAGGTTGTTAGGTCACGATGCATGGCTTTGGTGCAGGTAGTTTTCTACTGCATTTGTCATTGTTGTTTTTTTTTATGTAGTTATTACATCAATTTGTAGTGTTTTCTCATGTAGATTTGTTTTTCGGTGGTATTTCTTATTTCGTCGTTGCTGTGTACTTCTGCTTTCTGCTGTGGCAGTCGTTCTGATGTGATCTATCAGTGTTGTTATTTTTAAATTTTTTTTTTTTAGGTTCACGTTTCTGATTTACCATGGAGCGTTGGTGATGAGTCTCAGGCAGCGAGACTGTTTTGACTCTAATGTTTTCATGTAGCTTTTTGAACTTGTTTCTCATACTGGTGCCGCGTATGTTAATTGTGGTCGTATAGTGCTCTTATAAAGCAGCATTTTGTTTTTTGAAGTCATGCTTTTGTTACTTAGCAGTGGGTAAAGTTTCATTGTTGTTCCGATGCTTAGGTTTCTTATATTTTGTGTGTGAGCTTTCCAGCTCAGTAGTCGATCTATGGTGATTCTAAGATATTTTACTTCTTTGGTCCATGGTATGGGAATATCGTCGATTTTCATGTTGCCGTATGGGGTATTTCTTCTTTTGGTAAAGAGGATTGCTTGGCTTTTGTTGGGATTTATTTTTATGCCCCATTTTGTTGTCCATTTGGCAATGAAGTCTGCAGCGTGTTGTAGTTTGCTTGTTATTAGTTTTGTTGAGGTAGATTTATGTAGGATGGCTGTGTCATCTGTATATTGCGCGGTTATTGTTCCGTTGTTGGCGGAGAGGGCTAACCCTTGTGGGACTTTGGCTGTTATGGTTATTCTGTTTGATAGTGTTTTGTTTATTTTTATTTAAAAATGTTTTTCGTTTAGGAAGGAATTTATTAATTTGCATAAGTGTTTGTTGTAGCCTATTCTGAAGAGTTTAACAATGAGTCCGTCGTGCCATACCTTATCAAACGCTTTTTTGATGTCAAAAAATATGGCACCTGTCAATTTCCTCACGCAGTATCCTCTACTTATGTAGTCGGTTACTCTTGCCAATTGGTGAGTGGTTGAGTGGCCTTTTTGGAATCCATACTGGTGTTTTGGGATTATGTTGTCATGTTCTTTGTTGTGATGATTTATTATAGATAGAATAACTCTTTTGGCTATTTTGCTGAGGGAGCTGAGCATGCTTATTGGTCTGAAATGTTGCGGGAATGTTGTAGATTTCATTGGTTTTGGGAAGACTATTATTATTGCGGTTTTCCATGCTTCAGGAAAGTGTCCATTTCTAAGCATTGAATTGATGATGTTGGTAAGGCGTACGATGGTTTTTTTGGAAAGATTTTTTAGAGCTCTGTAGGATATGTTGTCTAGTCCAAAAGCTTTTTTGGCATTGACTTGTTTTATAATTTTTGCCACTTTTTTTGGTGTTGTGTGTTGTAGTGGTTGATTGATTAGTAAGTGATGTTCAAGTTTATCTTCTACTGCTTCTATTATATTTGTGTCGAGAATGTCGTACGCCGAGCTGAATTGGTCTTCTATTGTTAGGGCAATGGTTTCTGCTTTTCCATGTCGGTGTGTGCCATGCCGTTGCAGCCATAGAGTGCAGAAATTGGAGTGTGTTTGCTTCTAAGTTTTTTTGATATTTTCCAGATTTTGGGAATGTCGTTTAAACATTTGATGCCATTGTTGATTTTTGAAAATGTTGATTTGTTCTTTTACATTTTGTTAGAGAAGGTTGGCTTCTTTTTTGTCTTCTGCGGTTTTGGAGCTTCTGAACTTTTGTTTGGTTTTGTTTTTCTTTTTGATTAGATCTTTTAGGTATGATGGTAGACCTAGCGGATCTTTTTTGAAGATTGTAGTCGATTTATGCATTGCAGATTGTACTTTTTTGATGTTAGTGTTTGTACTGCATTATCGATGTCTTGGTTTGTTCTTAGTTCTGGAAGGGGGCCAAGTTCTTCTCGGATGTGTTTGTTAATGTTGTTCCAATTTGTTTGTTTTTGATTGTTGGGGTTTTTTGGATTATGGACGTTTGCTAGTTGTAGTTGAACTGGTAGGTGGTCCGATTCTAGCTCATCGATAACTGTTAATGTAATGTTGTTGATGTGCTTGGTTATAGCTATGTCTAGGGTGTCTGGAGTATGGCCTTGAGTACTGTAGAATGTTGGTGCATCTGGACTATTTTCCTCTGACATTGTTGGTGTTGCAGTTCCAAGCCCGATGTTTAGCGTTCATGTCGCCTGCTAGAATTGTTGGGATGTTTTTTAGCAGTGCTGAGTTTAGATCTGAGTGTAGGAATGACTTAGATGGTAATTGATATGCTGCTATGATTTTGATTTTTCCTATGGGTTCAACTTCGACAATTGCACCAGTTGCTTCTAGGTTTGTCATTTTGGGTAGGTCGATTACTCGATACATGTTGGATCGATCTTTTAATTAGCATGGCAGTGCCTCCTCCTTTTCGGTCCACTCAGTCATTTCTGTAAATATGATAGTTTGGGAGTTTTATTTTGTTTTTGGTTTTGAGGCCTGTTTTCGATAAGAGCATTATGTCTGTTTGATGTTTAAATAGGTATTCTTTGAGTTCTTTTGTTTTGTTTGGGAGACTGTCGCAGTTCCAGAAGCTTATGATTAGTATGTTTTGGTGTGCTGCCATTATGTGCTCATGTTCATTAGCACGATCATGAGTATTTGTTTTAATAACTCTTTATCATTCTTGGAGGTGTTGATTGCTTTTAGTAGTTTACTTTTATAGAAACATCTGCAGTTGTGTCCGGTTCTTTTTCTTCTGTTGGTTGTACGGCTTTAGCGTAGGTTATTGTTTATGCACGTGGTTCTGGCATTTGTGGTCTTGTTGTTTTTAGTGAACTATCCATTTTGGCTTTTTGCCTCTGGTACTCGGGGCATCCTTTGTAGCTAGCTGGATAGTTCCCTTTTCAATTAGCACATACTGCTTGGTCTCTATAAGCTGATGTTAGCTTGCAGTGCGCAGATGCGTGATTTTGTGCACATCTGACGCATACAAATTTGTTGGTACACATTTTTTGGGAATGTCCGTACGCCTGACATCTATGACAGTGTGCTGGATTTTCGGACTTAAGCTTTTCTTTGAGTTTTACTTTCAGTCCTAGTACGTGCGTCATTTGCATAATTTCTGTATTTTTTGGGTCTTGTTCTTGTTGTACGTACATGATTGAGTAGTATTTTTCTTTATTGTGTAGTCTGCTGACGGAATTAACTTTGTAGCCTAGTTCTTCTAGGGCAGCAGCGATTTCTTCTGTTAAGACATCACCGGAATGTATCGGATAACTATTTTGATGGTTTTGTCTTCCGCTAATTCGTATGTGTGCGAGAGATGTCCTTTCTTGTCTAAATATGTTTTAATTTGTCTATTTTGTCTATGATTATTAGGTGTTTTGGGGTTTATTTTTGTGGAGGCATTTAACTTCAGCATCGATTTGAAGATCTATTAAATGTTTTTGTATGTCTGTCCATGCTGTATTTCTTTTAACAAAAATTGATAGGGGGGGTTGTTTAGGTGCCGTTGTTTGTGACTGTATTTGGGTGATATTTTCATTTTCTGCGTCACTATCATTGCTGCTTGTTGATTTTAGTCGTTTTTTACTTTTCGTTTCTCTTAGCGTAGGGGTCTATTCATTCGGATGAATTGTTTGTTTGGTCTTATTTGTGAATTTTCATTGGAGTTATCATCAGTTTCATTAATAATCATTAGGGAGAGTAGGGAAAAGGGGTGTTTTTCTCCATGTGTCACCTTGTATACGAGGGGTGTCTGTTCTTTTCTTTTTATTTTTAACTTTTTTGTTAGTTATTTTTATATGTCACGGTTGTGTTAGTATTGTCTGGCAATTTAACATTTTCTTTATGCAATGTGTGATTTTCATTGAGATTGCATCTTTGTTCAAGCAACACTTTTAATTAAAAATTTATTAAATGGAATCCAGCATTTAATTCTGCTTGGAGGGATTCATTTACAGCTTTTAATGCTAGTATATTATGTGCATTTTCTTTAATTTTTGCATATAAATGCATGGTATTAGTGTCTATTTTCTGTTTCAATACCTTTAATTGCATCTCCGGGGAGTCATCAATCGTTATTTCTATCATGTTGTTATCTTTGTTGTTGTCCATGGTGAAGCCGTTATTTACTGCGGGTGCTTCGTGCCGCCCGCAGTGAATTATCACGTTTTGTTTTTTACACTTCACTTTGTATTGTTTTTAATGTCACTTTTAATGTTCATTTCACTGCCATTTGTTATGAGTCACTTGTTCACTTCACATTTATTGTTGTCGGGTGGGAGGGTTACAGTAGAAAAAGCAACTCGCCCACAAATTAAATTTTGTTCCCGATCACCCACCCAAGCGTGAGTTATCAAGAGATTTGTTGAACAATTCTCTCATATCTAAATCCATGCATACAAAAATTGGGACAATCAATAGATCCTTTGATAACTAACACTCGGCCGGGTGGGTAAGTTATAGTAGAAGAAGTAAACTGCCCACAAAACTAAACATTGCTTCCACCCACCTACCCAAGCGTAAGTTATCAGGAGATTTATTGGTAAACAATCCTCTCACAACGAAATCCAAGCACAGAAAAGGTAGGCTATGCAGTAGCTCCTTTAATGACTTACACTCGGGCGGGTGGGTGGGTTACAGTAGAAAAGTAACTCACCACAAATTGAAATTTGTTCCCACCCACTCACCCAAACGTTACTTATCAAGAAATTTATTGTTAAACAATTCTCTTATAACTAAATCCAAGCACACAAGAGGTGGGCTATGCAGTAGATCCTATAATGATTTACATTTAGGCGGGTGGGTGGGTTACAGTAGAAGAAGATTTATTGTTAAACAATTCTCTCACAACTAAATTCAATCACACAAAAGGTAGGCTATGCAGTAGATCCTTTAATGATTTACATTTGGGCGGGTGGGTTGGTTACAGTAGAAGAAGTAATTTGCCACAAATTAAACATTGTTCTCTCCCACCCACTCAACCAAACGTTAGTTATCAAGAGATTTATTGGTAAACAATTCTCTCATAACTAAATCCAAGCACATAAAAAGTAGAATAAGCAGTAGATCCTTTGATGACTAACATTTGGGCGGGTGGGTGGGTTACAGTTTAAAAAGTAACTTTGCAACAAATTAAACTTTGTTTCCGCACAGCCACTCAAGCGTTAGTTATTAAAAGATTTATTGTTAAACATTTTTCTTATATCTAAATCTACGCATACAAGAGGTGGGACAAACAATAAATTCTTTGATGACTAACATTTGGGCGGGTGGGTGGGTCAAAGTAGAAAAAGTATTTTGCCCACAAAACTTAATTTTTTTCTCACCTACCTACCCAAGCGTTAGTTGTCAAGAGAGACACAAAAGGTAGGCTATGCAGTAGATCCTTTAATGACTTACACTCGGGCGGGTGGGTGGGTTACAGTAGAAGAAGTAACTCGCTACAAATTAAATTTTGTTCCCACCCACCCACCCAAACGATAGTTATCAAGAAATTTACTGTTAAACAATTCTCTTGTAACTAAATCCAAGCACACAAGAGGTAGGATAGGCTGTAGATCCTTTGATGACAAACGCTTGGGCGGGTAGGTCGGCCACAGTAGAAGAAATAACTCCTCCACAAAACTAAACTTTGTTCCTACGCACCCACCCAAGCGTTAGTTATCAAAAGTTTTATTGTTAAATAATTCTCTCATATCTAAATCCAAGCACAAAAGAAGTGGGACAATCAATAGATCTTTTGATGACTAACACTTGAGCGGGTGAGTGGGTTACAGTACACAAAACTAAACTTTGTTCCCACCCACTCACCCAAGCGTTAGTTATCAAGAGATTTATTGCTAAACAATTCACTTATCTCTAAACCCAAGCAAACAAGAGGTGGGACAATCAATAGATCCTTTGATGACTAACACTCAGACGGTTGGGTGAGTCACAGTAAAAGAAATATCTTGCCCACAAAACTAAACTTTGTTCCCACCCACCCACCTACCCAAGCGTTAGTTATCAAAAGATTGATTGTTAAACAATTCTTTCATATCTAAATCCAAGCACAGAAGAGATGGAACAATCAATAGATCCTTTAATAACTAACACTAGAGCGGGTGGGTGGGTCACACTAGAAAAAGTAAATTGCCCATAAAACTATACTTTGTTCCCACCCATCCACCCAAGCGTTAGTTATCAAGAGATTTATTGTTAAACAATTATCTCACAACTAAATCCAAGCACACAAGAGGTGGACTAAGCAGTAAATGTTTTTATAATTAACACTTAGGCGTGTGTGTTTGTAACAGTAGAAGAAGTAACTCGACTACAAATTAAACTTTGTTCCTGACCACTCACCCAAACGTTAGTTATCAAGAGATTTATTGTTAAACAATTCTCTTATATCTAAATCCAAGCACACAAAAAGTAAGTCAATCAATAGATCCTTTGATGACTAACACTTGGGCAGGTGGGTGGGTCACAGTAGAAAAAGTATCTCGCCCACAAAACTAAACTTTGTTTCCACCAAGACACCCACCCACCCAAGCGTTAGTAATCAAGAAATTTACTGTTAAACACTTTTCTTATAATAAAATCCAAGCACACAAATGTGGGACAATCTAAAGATCGTTTGATGACTAACACTCGGGCGGTTGATGGGTCAAAGTAGAAAAAGTATTTCGCCGACAATAATAAACTTTCTTTTCACCTACTCATCCACCCAAGCTTTACTTATCCAGAGATTTATTGTTAAACAATTCTCTTATAAATAAACCCAAACAAACAAGAAGTGTGACAATCAATAGATCCTTTCACTCGGGCGGGTGGGTGGGTCACTGTAGAAAAAGTAAATCGAAAGATTTATTGTTAAACAATTTTCTCATATATATATCCAAGCACACAAGAGGTATTTTGATCAGATTTATCAAAATAACATCTAGGCTGTGACCATTGGCGCCCAACGTGGGGTCGCCCCGACTTGGAGTAAAAGCGCCCTAAACCCTGCGGACTTGACATCAGATAACTAACTCCAACCACCTGGAAGAATTCTCCAATGGATTGTACACATTTTTTTGCAATAATCAACCATCTGGTTTCACAACATCGGAACAATTTTTGCGCACCCTTAGAAGACGTCTTTTCCCCGATTAAGACCCGTAGGAAGAAGTCGGTTTTTGATTTGGGGAGAGAAACCCTGAAAGATTATCTGAAATGGAAACATTTGGAACCCAGACAACATTCGAAAGAAGGCACTGAGCTTTAGAAGTGCAACTAGCTAACCAGGCCAAGAACCTCCCACGCTAAGTTTCGAATCAACATGCACGTTTTGGTTGAACACCAACTCGGACAAAAAGAATTCTAACAAGGAAGATTGCGCCGACGTCTACCAGCTGTACCGAGCCAACACTCCACATAGCTTTTTAGACAAAACCATTAACAACCTCGCGTTGAAACCGGAACGCAACCGAGGTCAACCTACATCAGTGACTGACATGGTTCTCTTGTTGACGTAGCATTTATAGGGCAGCATCAGGGTGGCTTCTGCCTACCCCAGGTTTAGGTGCCCACGCCGGAAGTAGAGCAAGAAAACGAGATCCGAAACCTGTTCCCATACGCGCTACGAGAGCCAAGCCTCCGCAAGTTTTTAAGTAAATTAATGACGTCAAGGTCATCCACAACCAATCTCAAACATGACAATACCCGGAAGTGACATTCAAACATAACAATGATGGGAATGATACTGAGCTCACTATGCCGTGATCTTATTCTGGATATAAGTCCCAAGGAAGATGGAAATTTTTTACTTAATTCCAGGGAAAAGTGCAAAGATTATATATTTTGCAAACTCTTGAAGATGGCAGCAGAGCCGTGAAAGTGAAGAGGATTGTTGCAGGCACGTGTCCGCAAACGGCATAGCCTCCGAGTTAGCAAAAGCCCGCCGCGCCAGAACTTGCCAGCTAGTTCCACTGCAACTATGAAGCCTCAAACATCAACTCTAAAACTTCTGAGATGCATTTAGGAGGAAGACATCTTTGTCAACTTCTACCAAGAACTTGTGGTATCTTGAAGGGTTACCCAGTCCCGTTTTCAGGACGTAATTCCTTAAACGAGCAGCTTTAGCACCGTTTTAAGCCTTGAAGCATTTTCTAAGGAAACGAAGATCAAATTGCACTAACCCCATTATTTTCTTACTAATAGCAATTAGGCATAATACCATTCCAAAAATCGCCGTCATTAACCACTTCCGACAAAAACTAGACTGTAACATTTCAGTTCACAGACAGTCGAGAACCTGAAGACAACAAGTAAACATCAGACCAGAAATACACTAGAAAAGCCTTAACCTGTATTTTTCGTCTGCAGCCGGCGCGGTCCCGGACTGTGACCTGCCGCCCCCGCAACCTTTAGTTGACGCAAGCCGATAACACGTTGTTGACTATGAACAAAAATAGCAATAGAGTGTAAGAAGTTTGCTAGCAAGAATAACAGGGACCAAATTTGAAGAATACACTAATAAAGTCTCTGACACCACAAACAAAATAAAACAAAATTGTGGTTTTGTTTTGGGGTAGATAACCGTACTTATCTACTTGGTGCTGGTTCGAGTTAACTCTTTCCAATTTCATGCACGTTGTGACCAGTTTGAACGTAGTATGACCATCCGCCATTCACTTTATTATTGTATTTATTAATAGGAATCGTCGTGAAAGTGCCCCCCAGAGGTTGAGAGACTTACGGCGAGGTGAGCAAGCCAGATGCGAGCCGTGGTCTGTGGGCATAGCGGTCGTTATGTTGTAGTGGTAGTAGTGGGGGATGATACTAGTAGGGCGCGTAGTTAATCCAAAAGTTTAGCTAATTTTCATAAGCAGGTTGATTGGATGCTTGTATTTGAATTGAATTTATATTGATAACTCAGGGTCGTAGTGATTGCGTTGAACGTTTAGGCCCTTTGCCGATTCTTTATTGGTCCACAAGCTCAATTATAAGTGCACAAACGGTTGTGCAATTTTAATTGTCAATTATGCAGTTACGTGTATGGCCAGCATTATGAATAAAAGAGTTTTTAAAATGCAAGTTATTTAGTCAAAATTTAATTCTTCTTAGAATGGCTTATTTAGATTATTTTTATAAAATTTTCAATTAATAAACATTTTAATATGTACATATAAGACAACTAAAATTGAAACGGTTACGACTAAATAAACGATAGAAGTTCAATATTAAATGGTCTCAAAAGTAGAATCATCTCCTTTATATAAATGACAAAATATTCAGATATCAAAAGACTACTTAACAATAAGATTTAACGACAAAATAAAATTTTATAGTAATACACAAAGAATAAATACAAACTCGCAAGGATAAAGGTGCAGCAAATCTCGAATTCATTTTAATTCTCACTAATGTTAAAATGGAAGTTGCATTAAAATACCTCTTTATTATAATTCAACATGAACGCATATAATCCCTTTTAAATAAACATTTATTTTCTCCACTTTTGCAACATTAAATGCCGGCAGAGCGTACGGGATCTGACATTAATTCGGTTTCATGTTTGTTATAAAGGAGGAAATAAAAGTAAGGCTGCAACTGAATTTAATTTTGTTTTTGAATTTACTCCACAACAATGGAAACTAAAACTATAAAAATAAATTATAATAAAATTAATAATCAATCCATTTTTTAGACAAAGGTTTCTAAACCCGAAGCTATTATCGATATTAAATCACTATGAACAAAAACAAAACTTTTATTTGGGTCAATTTTTATTATAATAAAATTTTAAAATGATAAAACCAGTAATAATTTTCTAATAATACAAAAAGAATGTTTGCCCAGAGGATCTAATTTAAATATTATGCAAATTGCATGTTATTCCAAGCATTAATTTTCGAATACAAAACGAAAACTATAATCAATTTTCAATAACATCAACCCGCAACGAATTAAATAAAAATTCCCTAATGCATCAATTTAATAATGTGTGAAGTAATTTGCATAATGAAGCCAGAAGCTATAAATATTTGTTAATTTATTTTTTAAATTTATTTTAGATTATTTCTATTAAATAAAACAATTAAAGTTTGTAGCAATTTTATTTTTAATCCTGGCAAAGATCGTTAAGTGATTATAGCTGCACATAGAGCGATGTAATAACCATCATCAAGGCAGAAATTCGTGTCGCATTTTATTATTAAATTGTCCCGTTTGGTTATTGATTCCAGAAAAGGTCAAATTAAATGCCATCAATTATAATCCTTATTGAATAATTTAATCGGCTTTGTTATGTGTCGATAGGTTCAATAATATGTAATTAAGCTTCTTTTTTAACATAATTTACAACATGTAATTATATACTTTTGGTCATTTATCAATGCCCCTACTTAATCAACTTCAAATCACATGAAAATATTTACATAATGTTATTCGGTCACAATTTTATTCATAAATTATAGAGAAAACATTTTAATTTTATACAGTTGGTTATAATTAATTGCGTTAAATTATAAATTTTTATATTTAATAATTATAATTCTTTAAATCAACCAAATGGCTACTGCTGAAG
This sequence comes from Tachinus rufipes, assembly GCA_963932245.1. Classification (NCBI taxonomy): domain Eukaryota; kingdom Metazoa; phylum Arthropoda; class Insecta; order Coleoptera; family Staphylinidae; genus Tachinus; species Tachinus rufipes. The sequence continues at coordinate 108,233,561 of OZ010743.1, forward strand.
TAAATTTACATCGATTAATTCAATTAAGCAATTAGAAAACTGTATAGAAACATTAATAATTAAAAGGTTATGTTATAAATCATATCTTTCCAACATGGTAAAGTAATATGGTAATTATACTAATGAGATTTGGAAAAAAAGATTAATAACTAATAGACAATTGCAACAAACTCAAACTGACAATGCTTTTGAAAATAATACAGAATGAGAACAAAAAAATTAAAGTACTCAATCTATTCTGCTGCACGGAACCCAGTATGGCACGAGGCCCTTAACTACAAAGAGGGCCAACTAAGAAAGTTGCAATTATTGAAACAATTTTCAAAATTTGATTCAAATTAGTGCAAAATTTAGTTGTTTTCCAAAAATTTCATAAATGTTTCTTGAGTTTTTAAATTTGTTTTAATTTTTCTCCTTATATAAATCGGAGGTATTGCTACAAAATAATATTTTGTCAAAAAGTTCCTAATCAGTTTCCAAAATTTAGTAATCTTTCAAAAACTTTAAACAAAGCTTTTTGGCTTGCGCACTATGAGCGTCATTAAAGTGTCAGTGAAATGCACCTTTAATACTATTTGTTGGGAGTAATTTATGAGGCCATATATCTATATGGAGAAAGTTGCAACTAAAGACATCATTGTACTGTTATTACTATACCAGAGTATGTACTATTCTAAAAATGTTGCCAAAACCCCAGCCGCTTTAAGAGAACTTTACCATAACAGACACGGTAAACTGAAGTTAAACACTGACTTTAGCATGGAAGACACTAATGATTCTTCATCTTCACGTGCCATTTTCTACTCGGAGGTTAGCTATCATCGTGGCTATTCTTATCTTTGAAACAGCAGCTTGGAAAAAATCTGTAGAAGTGCAGCCAAACCAGTCTCTTAGTTCCGAATCTAGGACATCTGCGTCCTCTCACACTTCTCTTGCCTGCTATTTTCCCTTGCATAATCAGCTGCAGAACATTATATTTATCCCCTCGCATAGTATGTTCCAAATATTTCAGCTTTCTGATCTTTATCATGTAAAGGATTTCTAGGTCTTGTCGCATTCTTGTGAGGACCTCGGCATTTGGGGTTTTGTTCGTATATGAGATTTTCAGAATTTTCCGGTACGTCAACATCTCAAAAGCTTGCAGTTTGTCGCTGAGGTGTTGGTTCAGTGTCCATGCTTCCATACCATACAGTATAATTGGAAATATGTAGCATCTTACTATTCTAACACAAAGCTCTAGCATTAGATCGCGATCACAGAAGAGATCTCTCATTTTGAGGAAGGCAGTTCTAGCCATCTGTATTCTGGACTTGATTTCTACTGTCTGTTTGTTTGTATTTGTTATCCACTAGGTATTTGTATTTGGTTAACTTTTGAATATAGGTGTTATCAATAAGAAGATAGGTGGTATACGTGCTTATGAGATGATCATGTATTTTGTTTTCTTGAGGTTCATATTTAATCCATATTTTGAGCTTTTGGCAGTTTTTGTACGTTCCACCATTTTTTGCAGGTCTACAATGTTGTCTGCTACTATCACCGTGTCATCAGCGTATCTAATGTTGCTAATTGGTCGCACATTAACAACAAGCCCACATAGTTCTTCGGATAAGGCTTCTTTGAATATAGCTTCTGAGTATAGATTGAATAACATCGGTGACAGTATACAGCTTTGCCTCACTCCCCGTTCGATGTTTATGCTTTCTATGGAATCATTGTCGACTCTCATCGTCGCTGTTTGGTTCCAGTACAGGTTTTCAATTATTTGTATGTCCTCGGAGTCAATACGTTTGCTTTTTAAGAGTGTTACAAGTAGTTTATGGCGTACTTTATCGAACGCCTTCTTGTAGCATATAAAACAGGCGTGTACCTCGATATTCAAATTCATACATCTTTGTAGAAGTACTTTATAGCCGAATAATGCTTCTCGTATTCCTAAGCCATTCCTACATCCGATTTGAGTGTCGCTAATATCTTGCTCAAGTTTGGTGTAAAGTCTTTTATGTATTTTATGATAATTTAAAAAAAGTTTTTTTACATGGACTACAAAAACAAAACAAACAGTAAATTTTGTTCTTTAAAACAGGAATTTGGCAAAAAATAACTAAGGACTCATTGACTAAAAGAGTTATTGTTGCGAGCACTAAGGTAGAAACTCAGAAAAACTCAAAAATACACCGTTTTCTTGCTAGACTACGCTTTTTTTGTGGTATAGTAAGGGATTTTTTTTAAAGATTTAACGTGTCCTAGTCTTTTCTGTGATTCTGTACTGATGTTAAGAATCCATAGATTTTCTGTAGCGGTTGTTTTTACTTTTTGCAGGCATCGGTAAAGATGTACCTGGTAATCTGTGGTTTGTTGTCGGATATTATAATTTGCAGGCACCCTTAGAAGATCTTGTCTTTTATGAGTTTTTTTGCTGGTGTCGCTCAATAATGGGAATGCTTGCACATGTCCATTATCAAAACGGTTTCCTTCTTGGGTGACATTGTATAGGCCCACGTAGTTGATTGCTATCTTCTCCAAAGGCTGCCCATTAGTTGGGCGTGCAAGTGGTTTTTTTCTTCTCCTAACTGTAGCGCAGGTTAGACACTTCTTGTTGAACTTCTTCCTGTTTTTGGTAAAGTATGCTTTACGGATTATTTTGATAGTTTCTTTGTTTGTGTCTCTTCTCCGTGGTGGTGTCAAAATTGACCACCTGCTCTTGTCCTCTCCGAGTTTTGATCAGAGCTCTGTTTTTGTCCACTTGGTATTCGTTGTCCAGGTTAGTACTCATTCGTTCTGCAGTTTTTGAAGTCATCCGAAGATTTTTTGGTATACTAGCACTTCTATGCGCGTTGTAGCAAGCGTTTTCACTTCTTCTGCTTGATCAGTGTTGAATACTTCCGGTCCGGTATGAAGCTATTGTGTCTACGTTTTCGTTGGTCTTTTCCACCAGTTTGCCGTCTGATTGTCTGAAGAAGGCCTCGGGCAAGTGATTGATCTTTCTTGGGACGTGTTTTACCTAAAAGATAATTTGATAGTAGGATAGACCAACTGGTAATTTTGGACTTCACCCAAACCAGGGTTTTTTTGTTGGTTTGCACATCCTTTAGGCACGCTTGAATCTTTTTGATCGCTTATACAACAACTTGGCATTCCAGTTTGTTGTTTATTAATGCGGGAGCTGGCGTAGGAGACCATTTTTTGATTTTTCCGTTTTCTTGGTAGAGAACTGCTCTTAGACCCAGGTAGCTGACGTCCGTCTGCTACACAAATTTTAGGCCTAGTCTTGGTTGATGTAGGTGTAACCAAGTGCAAATGTCTAGGAAACTTTGAAACTTTTGTGAGGTAAGTTTTGGGTAGTTTTGAAACAAAATTAGGTGACCCAATGACTCAAGTACTCAATCTCGGATTGATCATATTTGTACTTTGAGAGTTTACATGTTAGTGCGTAGCCCTGAAATCTCTTCAATACTTTTTTTAGGTGAATCAGGAATTTTTTGTAATTTCTAAAAAACAAAAATATTGTCAAGGTACACTAAAAGAATACCCCATAAGTCTGCTAAAACCTTGGTAATTAGTCACTCAAAACTGGTACGTTGCGCCGTCGGCAACGGCAAACTCAATCAAGTGTTTGGGTTCTTTTTTCATGAGAACCAGTATCCGGTTTTAAAATCCATTTTGGTAAAGACGTTTGCCTCTACAATGTTGTGCAGGTTCTTACGGCTTTTTGATAGCGGGGTAAACTCGTTTTTTGTAGCGCCGTTTAGCTTCCGGTAACCCACTCGCCCGACCTAGTTGGGCTAGAAGTTGCTCGATCTCTCCGTAGATGAGTTCCTCTTTGGCAGGTGTGTACAAATACATGTGGTTTGTTAACTAGATGTGGCGCAGCATTTTTTTTTTTGTGGTGTTTGGTAAAATTATGTCGGCAAATGTTGAGTCAAAAGAGGTCATAAGTTCAATTCTTTTGTTGGTCCGGAAATGGACCTCATGGCCAACATCGCTGCGAATGCCGCCAGTAACGCCTTTGTTCTAACAGCGGAAGCCGCAAAGAAGACATAAAAAAAATAAATAAAAATGAGGTCAAAACGTCCAGCGACGCAGGTTTTCTACTCGGAGGACAAAGGCAAAACCGCCAACTGTCACCTTTAGGTTATCCCAGCAAAGGTCAACACCTCACCCGCTGCCATGAACATTACCGTCAGAGAATCTGCTTCCCCGCTACCGCCACCAAAGGGCCCCAAAAGGGATGAGTCACTTCTACTAAAAATTCTTAAAAGGCCTCCAGCAACTGCGGCAAATCTTGTCGGCTTTTCAGGTTAAAGAGCACAAAGGCTTTCCGCGCCCAAGAAACGTTTGAAAAACATTCTCTGAGTTCTGATTAGGACTCCGTTTTTGTCCACTTAGTATCCGCTGTCCAGGTTGGTATTCATTTGTTCTGCAGCTTTTGAAATCATCTGAAGATTTTTTTGTATACTACCACTTCTATGCGCGTTGTAGCAAGAGTTTCCTGTTCTGTTGCTTGATCAGTGTTGAATATTTCCGGTCCGGTATGGAGCTATTGTGTTTACGTCTTCGTTGATTGTCTGAAGAAGGCCTCGGGCAGTGGTTGATCTCTCTTGGAACGTGTTCTACCTGAAAGTTAATTGGATAGTAGGATGGACATCTTTTAGGCACGCTTGAATTTTTTTGATCGCTTATAAAACAGCTTGGCATTCCAGTTTGTTGCTGTGATATTGCTGTTGCTTATTAATGCGGGAGCTAGAGGAGATTATTTTTTAATTTTCCCGTCTTCTTGGTAGAGAACTGCGTCCATCTGCTACACAAATTTTAGGCCTGGTCTTAGTTGATGTAGGTGTAGCCAAGTGCAAATGTCTAGGAAACTTTGTAGCTGCTTTTGTGAGGTAGGTTTTGGGTAGTTTTGAATCAAAATTCTCAGGTACTCAATCTCGGATTGTTCAAATTTGTACTTTGAAAGTTTACACGTTAGTGCGAAGCCCTGGAATTTCTTCATTACTTTCTTTAGGTAAATCAAGGAATTTTTTCAATTTCTAAAAAACAAAAATATTGTCAAGGTACACTAAAAGAATACCCGATAGATCTGCTCAAATCTTGGTTGGGGCATTCTTCAATTCAAATGGCGTTACCCAAAACTGGTACGTTGCGCCGTCGGCAACGGCAAACTCAGTCAAGTGTTTGGACTCTTCTTTTATGAGAAACAGTATCCGGCCTTTAAATCCATTTTGGTAAAGACGTTTGCTCCTACAATGTTGTGTAGGCTATTATAAAATTTTAGTAGCGGGGTAAACTCGTTTTTTTTAGCGCCGTTTACTGCCGGCGCGCAGTACTCGCCCGACCTAATTGGAATAGAAGTTGCTCGATTTCTCCGTAGATGAGTTCCTCCTTGGCAGGTGTGTACAAATACATGTGGTTTGTTAACTGGATGTGAAGCAGCATTGTTTTTGTGGTGTTTGGTAAAAGATGTCGACAAATGTTTATTCAAAAAAGGTCATAAGTCTCCAAATCTTTTGTTGGTCCGGGAATGGACCTCGCTGCGAATGCCGCCGGTAACGCATTTGTTCTAAGAGCGGAAGCCGCAAAGAAGACATAAAAGAAATAGATAAAGATGAGGTCGAGCGTCCAGGTCTTCTACTCGGAGGACAAAGGCAAAACCGCCAACTGTCCCAACAGAGGTCAACACCTCACCCGCTGCCATGGACATTACCTTCAAAAAACCTTTTTTCCCGCTACCGCCACCAAAGAGCCCCAAAAGGACAATGAGGGATACCAAGTGGTCTAAAGAAAGCAAAAGAAGTCAAGTCACTACTACTAAAAATACTTAAAAGTCCCCCAGCAACTTTGGCTAATCTTGCCGGCCTTTTAGGTTAAAGAGTACAAGAGCCTTCCGCGCCTAAGAAACGCTTGAAGAACATTAACTGAAGTGACGTTGAAGCAGATTTCAAGTCATCCAACATTCTTACAGGCAATTCAAAATCCCGTCCTCCGGCAATTGTAATTACTCAAAAGAAATCTTTCCCAGGGCTCTCAAAACCTTTTGCAATAAGAAAATCGTCATTTTATCTTTGCCAAACTTGCAGGAAGATATTTGCATAATTCCGGCCTCAAGTGCCAATCACAGAAAGCTACCGCCCATCTCAAATTCTTTAGATTAGCTTGACAGTCTTAGTAAAACCTAATAAACATGATGGTGGCATTTCTCAATGCAAGATAAATGTTTGAGGCACCACCAATTAGCGGCAATTTAAAGTACTTGTTTGTAATCATGCTCTGAAGTGACACACCCATTTGCCCAAGTGTCAGTTATCAAGGGATTGGATGTCACCATTACCTCTTTTAATATAGAGACATTTAACGCTTGCAGAGAAGGAAAACATCCAATTTTTTGATAAATAACACTTGGGTGGGTGGGCGGAAACCTCAGTTTAAACTACTTGTCCGTAATCATGCTTTGGAGAGACCCAACCACCCACCCAAGTGTCCGTCATTAAGGGATTGGGTGTCACCATCACATTTTTTGATATAGAGACATTTAATGCTTGCAGATAAGAGAAACTTCCAATTTTTTAACAAATAACACTTGTGCAGGTGGGTGAGAACCCCAGTTTAAAGTACTTGTCCGTAATCATGCTTTGGAGTGACCACTTACCCACCCAACTGTCCGTTAGTAAGTGATTGGATGTCACCATCACCTCCTTTGACATAGAGATTTTTAACGCTTGTAAAAAAGAAAAACTTTTAATTTTTTGATAACAAACACATGGGCGGGTGGGCGGAAACCCCAGTTCAAACCATCGGTTTGTACTCATGCTCAAGAGTGCCGATCTCAAAGACACAACCGCACACAAGTGCGTACTCTGTTCTGGCCCACATCCATCCAATTTCAAGATACACATCAAAATGTAGGCTTTGCAAAAGAAAGGCAAAAAAGAAGCTAGACAGGCTACTAAGCCCGCACCGGCGACGAGCTCATTTACATCACAAAGTGCAAATCCTTGCAAATCCTTGCAAACCTGCCGCGGCTATTGCAAACAAATTTTTTGCAAACGTTGTTTTTCTGCCGGTATCAAACCGACTACGGCAAATAACAGGATAAGAAACCTTTCGGCATACATGACACCTTTAGCATTTGACACGGTCTTTGCCTTTTTTTGAAAATAATAGCTGAGAACTGCAACTAGCATTACTTCACTATGTAGAGGAAAAGAAATTACAAGTAGTGGGTCCGGATAAACTCACACATTACAGCTCTGCGGGCCACCAAAGGGACGTTTTTTTTACAAGTTATCAATGATTTTAGCTCTGACTACAACGACCCCAAAGATTGCAAGATCTTAAACTAAACAATGAAGTGAGGAAGGCCATAATTCTAAACATAATTGTGCTGGAAAAATACTTTGAAATTGATCACAGAGTATGATAATCTATTGTGAAGTTCATCAAAGTTTTACAAAATAGACGCGGTTCCATTCCAGCCATTTATGGCAAAAACAAGTTTCAAAAGAATACTGATCTGGAGCACATCGAAATCGTTTATCAGCTAGTCAACGACTTTCTTGAAAAGCTTCACTTGTGATATTTATAACCAAACCTGGTAAAAACAAAAAAAATCCTAAAACTACCTGCATATCAGTCTTTTATGCACTTTCAGTGTCTTAAGACCTCACGGAAACTAGTTTAAATAGAGACTAAATCAACTAATCCGCGTGACGGACCTTAGTCAAAAGCTTAAGACAAAAGCCTTTGACAAGGTTTGGCCGAAACTCTCTATAAACTGCAAAAAATAACTTATTTCTGCGTCTTATAAAGCTAATAACTTCATATTTAAATTGCATAACTCTGGCTGTCAAAATTTTTAACCACTTGTTCTTGAAGGTACTAGTCTTTCTTTGCTGTTCAAACTGTTTGTTGCTGACATGGTTTTGGGATGAACGCACAGCACTTCTATACTTTTTAAGGTTAGTCATGGTGGTCACCTCGAGTCTACAAAATGCCACCACCGACCTTGAAAACTGGTTAAACGAGTGCGAGTCAAAGTTAATTTAAAGAAAAACAAAACTGTTCTCTTCACACGGTGGCAAATCACCACCTATGAGAACGTCTATCTTAAATGACGTTCTTACACCATGGTCCAATGCTGCCAAGTATCTGTAAGTAACCTTTGACAAGGGATTTACGTACAAATTGCACGTGCAGTCTATTTTTGATAAAGCCAGAATGGCTAAAAATCTGTTTATTGCTCCGTAATAAAACCCGGTTCTACACTTCTGGGGAACTGCCACAAACTGGCATCTGAATCGCCTTCTCAAGGGAAATTCGGACTGACCTTGGGATTTCTCCGCTGAACTAACATATCAAAACTGTGGCCGAAATGTATTTTGATAATTTTGCGGTTCATCGCAATGCTGATCTGGCTTCTGGTGTCAAACTATCTGATACGATTGTATCATTACGGTTGAATTATTCAAATTTTATGAGACTACATTCAATCGGCATTTTAAAATTGAAGATGACTATGGCACTAATTATAATTAAAATTGCAAATATTGTGGAAATAAGGTGGAAAGCTTTTTGTCATTAAACTCTTCCTGAAATTTTATTCTACATACAGCTCTGTTTGTTACTATATAATTGGTTAAATCACCTTGAATACATTTTAGTTTTTTTTAAGACACGCTACTTGAAAAGAGCCGCTTTTATATGTTCTGCATTAAATGTAATTGCGCCACAATGTTGACATAGTATAGATAATTTTCTTTTTCTTTAATTGAAACCAATTAAACATTAATTTTTTTTAGGTAAACTGTTATGTTGCAATGCTTTAATTTATTCCAACCTAAGTTCAACTCAATATTCTTTAGTATTTATATAACTAATTTATGCAAACTAATCAATGCGTCTCGATTCAAACAGAAACTACCCTTCGCAATTTTATATAAAAAAATATGCACCGCTTGATGGCAAAGAAATGTATTTACATAAATAACTCTCATATGAAAGAACACACTTTAATTATATTACTCTAAAAGCGTTTCTAATTTATGACTTTTTTATTACAAATTTTAAGTTCTTTTTATTAACCGTGCATATGATATCAAGAAGGAAAAAGCTGTGATGTATATAATATGTAAATAAGGTTGTTACAATTTTTTTAACCACGATTTTTTCCACTTCGTTTTGCTTTGAATATGTTGCATCGCCGTATGCATAAGATTTACGGAATGATGGATGGGAAAAGTACATTATTCGACCTCGTTCGTTTGCTGTTCCCATACACACACAAAACTATTTTCGGTGGGTTTACTTTGAAAGGGATTACTAGTTTTTCCAACAAATACTTTTATTTATATTTAGAGCACATAGGAAACAATTCGAACAATTTTAACAGCCTAACATCATTATTTACTAGAATTCAAACCAAAGTTTGTGTGATTTTTAAGCTGAATAATAAGTGAAAAAATATTAAATTACCTTTTGGACAAAACAACTTTTTTTAATTATCATTATAAACTTGAATATACACTGCTACCTAGATTTGCCCCAAGCTGTTATGGCGTATGAAGTCAAAGAATTAAAATAACATTACAGTTTAGAATTACCAATACTAACATAAAAAAAATCGTGTAAGATTTTTCACAAGATAAGCATGAAATTAATCATCATTAGATTGAGCTGAGTTTTTGCTACTTTGTCTGGTTTATAAATATAAATGTGAAAAAACGTGTGCTTACATTTCATTGATCGTCCATCTTAATATATTTCAAAGTAACGCAAGACGTCTATTAATTCAATGAGATTAATTTTCCGACTTGATTCAATTACGTTATGTATATGTGAATTACATAAATGCGTATTTTGTTGAAGGGAAAATTAAAATCGATCGCTTTTTTATGCAATGTTATTACGTTGGAGTTGATGATTATTGAATTATTCCATGTGTGCTGCTGGTTTATTGCTATCGCCAAGGACTAACTAATGTATGTTTTGTTTAAGTTAATAGCAAATATAAAAAGAGTAATTGAATTATAGTATAATCACGGTTGAATCTAGAAGTGTTTTTATTGAATATTAAATAGAAGTAGGTTTGATTAATATATTTGTTAGTAATTGCTTTTTTTAATACAACTGTGTGTACAGGAAAATAATTAGTTTACCCCTGGTTAACTGGTAATAGATAAAAATATACTTTAGCTATAAGAATGCAGTTTTGCACTTTGAATAAAACATGTTTTAGGTAACTCATTGAAAGTAAACAATTCTAAGAATTCAAATTATTATTTTTTTAAATAACAAACATTTTAGAATAAATAAAAAAGCTTATAGAAAATTGATGCTGCAATTACAAATATTGTTATATATGATTGGATTTGAATGGGAGGATGAAACCATTTTCACTGCATTTAGGACTCATTATACCCTTTGTACCTCCTCCAGTAGTAAACCTATACAATGCTTATAGTACGCATGTGTTTTTTTATTAAGAGGGCCTTGTCAAGATTCTTGATATGATTTGCAGGTTTATTTCTGGACAGTCGCAAGCAGTAGTCAATAGTTTTGGGATTTGAGGCAACCATTGCTTTTTTGCATGTCTACAACTCGGATTGTTATACCAACGTGCTTTAATGCATTTTGCGTATTTGCTTTTAGTATGATATTAGGGCTTTTTAATGGTAGTACGGTCCAAGATTCAAGTTCACACATCTTGAGAGTTGATGTGTCGAAAGTACTCTATTGCTGTATTTATTTATGGAAAGTGGTTTTGTTAAATTCACCTTGGTATCTATAATACTCCTAAGATAGACATCTTGTCCTGTAATATTTTTTTAAATTTGATCTGTTACCCTATTTATAACCGATTCCATCTTTTTTGAGTGTATGCATGTAGGTTTGAGTGTATTGGTACTGTACTAAGTGCAGTTTCACAAATTATCTTTTTGCATAGTTTTTCAAGTGTTTTCAAAAGAAAAAAACGTAGGATTTATTAAGCAATAAGATTTTGCCAGAGCGTCACATTGTCTTGGTTTTTGTATGAATACAGTTTTTACTTCTCTTTATGTTATAGGGATGTAGAGGTCGTAGTACAAAAGAACCTACAAAATTCCGTTTAGTCCTAGTGCTTTGTATGGTGAGATCTTTATAGGACATTCAGTCTGATTAGCGTTTTAAGTTTTTAGGTTTAATGAAGGAATTCCGTGCAGTCGCTTTGAGTGGTTTGAGTTTGTTACACCACCAGGATACGGTAGTCAAAATCAAATACAAACTTTAGTAGGCAGTAGTCCTTATATAGTGTAAAAACTTTAAAAAAATACCGAAATGCGTCTTCAGATACTTTGGAAAATATAGCGACGGGAGTTCAGATACTTTGCCAACTGATAAAAGCAGTAGGGGCACGTCCAAGTCAAACATTCTACTCAAAATGTCTTCGAAGCAGGTTACACAAGGCCGTTTTATAAAACGCTAAAGTCAAAAGACAAAAAACGACGCAGTTAGCTGCAGAGCAGGCAAACTTTTTTCAAGGTAAAATCGACACCCCTCGTGCTGGAATGGCAACTCTTACTATCTCTATACAAAGGAAACCCAAAACAAGCTAAAAGTCTTCTCAGAAAAAGGAAGGTTCAAAGCTTCGAACGATGAGATCAAAAGCAAAGTTTTTGCTTATCCACTTTCGAGCTCTTACCTAGGTAGAAAAAAAGTTAGTATTTGTGTATAATAGCATGTCTCGGGTTTATTCTCTGCTCATTCTTTTATTAGTTCTTTTGTCCATTTCTCCTTTTCTTCTCTACTCCACTGTTTCTGGCATCTTTCCATCTGCTTCTCTTTTATTCTTATTTTTGCTTTCTTTTTACTGGTTTCACTTTTGCCATAACTGCTTCTTCTTTCTCTTCTGTTGTTTCTGGGTCTTTTACCGGTTTTCTTTGTAAACAGTTTCTAAAGTCAAGCTTGCACACAGTCAATGAACCAGCCAAACCAGTTTACCCAAGACAACTAGTGTTTCCAGAAGTAAGTTTATCCTTTCTCAGAACTCAATTAGTTTTCCTGTGAACCCTGTGTGGAAACACAAATTTGTGACGCATCCCCTGTTAGACTTCGAGGATGTCTCTACTGTGGCCAGGTAGCTGTCAGAGTGACCACAGGGTTCACCGATTTGGCCAACTGGCGGGGTCTGGAAAACTCGGGCGCCATCACACCACCAACGTGTGGACATAAACAAACAAGTAATGGGAAAAAGATGTATTTATTCAAAAGAAAAGAAAATAATTAGAACTTCTCTACCCACATATAATTTTACACAAACACTAACACGCAAGGAGACTTTGCACAAATGACTCAGGGAGGTTGGGAGAGAACTAAATGGAACCGGGGGCGTTTTGCTCCCAATTTGTTCATCACTATTTTGTACGGCTTCTTTTAAAGATCTATAGATTCTATCATTTCTTTCTTTCTTCTTGTTTTGTTATCTCTGATTGCTTTTTTCAAGATTGTTATTTCTTCTTTTGTTTCCTCTGTGTTTTCTCCACTTTGCCTCTTGTTCGCTGTCTTTTGACTTTCTTCCCTGTTTGTAATTTTTTTTTCTGCATTCTTTAATTTTTTTAATTAGCCGCAGTTGTTGGGGACTTTTTAAGTATTTTTAGTGGTAGTGACTCACCCCTTGACTTTCGCTTCCTCTGGACCACCTGATATCCCAAGTTGTTCTTTTGGAACCTTTTGGTGGCGTCAGCGGGGAAGGAAGTTCTCTGTGAATGAGGTGTTGATAATCTGAAAGTGATAGTTGGCGGTATTGCATTCGTCATCCGAGTAGAAATCCTGCGTTGCTAGACGCATGAGAGCTGAAGAGGCAGCTTTGACCTCATCTTTTATGTTTTTTTTTTAGTTTAGCTTCCGCGCTACATCCAGTTGAAGAACGCTACTCTTATTCAGGTCAGTTAGGCCGTATTTGTGCACACCTGCCAAGAAGGAACTTATCTACGGAAAGTCAAGCAACTTCTAGCCGACGGAATTATCAAACCCAGCTTGAGCAAGTACTGCGCACCGGTAGTGCGCTACAAAAGACATGCCCCGCTACCAAAGATCCATAAGACCCTGCACAACTTTGTAGGAGCAAACGTTTTCACTAAAATAGATCTAAAGACCGGTTCTGGCAGGTTTTCATAATAAAAGAGTCCAAACACCTGATTGCGCTAGCCACTCTACAACGTTCTAAAAACTGATGACCAAGGTTTTAGCAGACCTATCTTGTATTCTTTTAGTGTATTTTGACAATATTTTCGGTTTACTAAAAATTACTTCTGATCCACCTAAGAAAGGTACTGTAGAGACTTCAGGGCAACGGACTAAGGTGTAAACTCTCAAAGTACAAATTTGAAAACCGAGATTAAGTATCTAGGCATTGGGTCACCGCTGGAAGTAACAAACTCTTCAGCACTCACCTGATTCTGATCCGAAACTACTCAAAACCTACAACACGGAAGCAGCTATAAAGTTTCCTACGCGTTTGCACTTGGCTTCACCTACACCAACCAAGACCAGGTCTAAGATTGAGTTGCAGACGCACGCCAACTACCTGGGCCTTTTTTTGAGGAAGGAGAATGCTAAGTTTCTAACGGCTAAAAAATACTTCTTTTGCGCTATATCCTCTCTTTGCCTTTGCGTACTTATAAGCTCTGATGCTGTATTTACTACTTGTAAGGACGTACTAGGTGGCCAGTTCTAGTTCTTTTTCTTTGAGCCATTGTTCTATTCTTTGCATCGCTTCTGCTATAATTCATTCTAGTTCCACTGCTATTCTCGCAACTGCCAATATTGCAAGGTCGTCTGCATAGCCCAAGGGTCGGCAAACTACGGCCCGCGGGCCAAATCTGGCCCGCCATATATTTTTAATTTGGCCCGAAAAGTCCTCATTTCCAAAAAAAATGCGGCGGATATATTTTCTAAAGTAAAACTACAGTTACAACAACGTTTTTTTGGATATTTATGCAAGCACAAAAGAAATTTCTTTATTTTGAAACTTAATTTTTTTACTATCTGGCCCGTTTCAAAATAAGTTTGCCGATCCCTGGCATAGCCGATTAGTACCGTAAAAATTTCATCATAATAGATATTCCACAGAATCGGGCCAAGAACCAATCCTTGCGGGACGTATCTGGTCATTCTGAATTTTTTAGTTTTGCTAACCTCCAAGTAACTCATGATTATCTTTAATAAATATGGTACTACTTTTTATTTTTTTAGTTCTTTGACTATGTCTTTCCATGAGGCGCTGTTGAAAGCATTTTTTATGTTTAGTGTGACCAGAGCGCAGTAGTCCCGGTAGGCATAATTGCCCTCATTTGCGTTCTGTGAGATGTCTTGAACAGTTCTCAGCGCCCCTACCACCAGTTTCCCTTTCCTGAAGGCAAATTGCTTTTCTGCCAATCCACCTTTGTCCATGATTTTTTTTAGTTTAGTCTGGCTCCAATTGAGTTTTCTAAGAGTTTGCCACTCTCGTTTAACATGCAGAGGGGCATATATTTTACCGGCTCATTTGTGTTTTTTTCTTAATTAGAATTAGATTGGCCAGCTTCCAAGATTTTAGAAAATGCCCAGTATTTAATCAGTGTGTCTAGTTAGTGGTCAGGCGTTTGACAATCTCGGGTGAAATATTGTCGGGGCGTGGGGCTTTCTTGCTTTTTAGTCTTTTTCTTGTTATCTTCTTCAGTGAACTGTTTGACGTCTTTTGGGTCTACCTTGGGTATATCTCATTTCACGATCTTAACTGTAAAGAAAAGCTCATCAGTTGTCTTCATGTCTTCGTCTGTAATGCTTACTCTTGGCAGAGTTCTTATTTTCTCGCATACAATCTTGTAAGATTTACCCCACAAATCGTGTTCAAGATTAGAGCATAATTTGTTTTACGCGTCATTTTTTGCTTTCTCGATCTTCCTTTTGAGGAGATTTTGTTAGGAGTTCTTAAATTCCTGCTTTTCTGCTGTAGTCAAGTCTTTGCTTTTGTAAGCGCGTATCGAGGCTCTGCGTCTTGTTCCACCAGTACACAGTTTTTTTTTTGCACCAGGTTTTGGCAGTCATCGGCTGTTTTCAAGTTCCCAAATTTGTTGTTCACTTTCTGGTAAATTTTTTCCATGAGTTCATGCTTTATTTTACATCCTTCTTTGACAGTGTCCTTTGTTGCCGTTTTAGTTCTTGGTGAGGGTAGTTTTACGGTAAAGGCTATATCGATATGGTCGGTCGTTGACATCGGATGCCAGACTTGTGCAGTATATTGTGAGGTCTATAAGGAACTTCCTGATTTCCTTCCTAAAAGCCGGTTCTTCTGCAATTGAAAATTGTGAATAAAGATTCACAATTTTCAATTGCAGCTTGTCGATCCAGTCCGACACCAAAGTATCCCTGTTAACTAGTTTTCCATCTGTAACTTTTGGCGCTAAAGTCACATGTTATTATGACGTTTCTTATGCGTCGTTCTTTGATGGTTTGTCCGATACTCGTCAAAAAGATTTCTAGCTCGAGTTCAGGTCTGTAAACCACGGATGTTTAGCCACCATTTCTTTATTGGACTATGCTACTATTGCAACTTCAATCTTCTAGCCAAGTTTGATTTTGCTTAGCAGGTTCATAGCCACAGTGAGTCTATTAAAGTTTGTTTGGAAGATTCTTAAGTGCATTGCGTACTACAGGGAGTTTATAAATGAATGGGATTATGTAATCACTTTAAATATGCCGCCTTTTTAAAATTGTTCACTATACTATTTGTTTTGACAGTTCAACTTTGACATCTGTCAAGCAAGCAAGGTTATAAGAATGTATACAAATAGACTAGAGCGGCACAAACGTACATTAGATGGTTACATAATCTCAAACATTTATAATCACCCTGTATTTATTAAGCAGGCGTCTTACTTACCCCAGCGGGTGCCTCGTTTATTGTCTTATTTGTTTTTTTTGTGTGCCTTATTTCCTTTCCGCTCTCATTGCTTTGAGGAAGGTCTTGCATTAGCTTATCCCTGTTTTGTGACCGCATTTTTTGCAAACTGAGCAGGTTTCCTTGTTAGGGCACCCTTTAGTTTCATGTCCTTTTTTTGCCACGTTTGTAGCCCAATTTCGTTCTATACGGCCCATCGCAGACTAGTGCCTTGTGTTCATATGGCCATCTATCTATGTGGACTTTCCATTCAACGGTACAGTTTGAGTACCTTACTGTCAGCGTTTTTACTTTAATAAGTTTGTTGGAGCTATCTTGCTAGGAGCAGTTCTCTATTAGGAGGACGACAAAAATCAAAGAGTGGTCTCCTACACCAGCTCCCGCTTTAACAAACAGCATTATCTCAGCAGCAAACTAAAATGCCAAACTGTTGTAAAGGCAATCAAAATGTTTTGAGCATATCTAGAGAACACGCCGTTTATCTTGCAAACCGACAACCAGGCCCTGGTTTGGCTTTACTCATCATCTGACTCCAAGTCAGATGACAAGCCGTTGGAAAAGACCGTCAAGGACGAATACAAAATGGAGGTACCCCAACGCCATACCGGACCAAAAATAATCAACACGGGTCAAGCAGCGGAAGTTAAAACATTACTGCTAAAGTACAACGCGCCTAGAAGGAGTGGCAGTACACCAAAGAAATCTTCCGACATTTCAAAGAAGTGCAGAATGAAGATGAACCTAGACAGAGGATACCAAGTAGAGAAAAAGAGGGAACCATGATTAAAACTTGGAAAAAACAAGAGCATCTGGTTGTGCCTTCAGAGAAAAAACAGTTCTCACCCCAAACGCGATAAGACTATCAGAAAAAATGCTAGTGACCAAAGGTCGCCAATAACGTAAAGAATCTTATCAAAAAGAGTTTTACCTGCACTACAGGGAAAGTAAAAACAGGAAAAAACTAAGCTGCACACCCAACCAACAGAAAGGCCCTGAGAAAAGAAAGCAATTAACTGTGTGGACCCGTACAATGTAACCCAAAATGAAAACTGCTTAGCATTTGTTACCGCACGGAGGCGGAGCCCCGTCCGCCAATCACGGCGATACGCGCGCACAACCACGCGCCTATAAAGATCAAACATTTACCTCTGTTCAGTCGGGAACGAGAGCCCAAGCAACAACAACTCAGGTGGATCGCGTGCATCGTGGACCTACCGCGTAGTGCTCCATGACCTAGTGGCCGAAATGACTCGGGTGCCTTCCCAGTGCCGGAAACCGCGGAAACCACCGCCGGAACCCGGAAAGTAGCATTTCGGACAAGCCCGTGCCGCGAGTGATTAACGTGTTAACCTCCCGCGACACCGAACTAATAGTGGGACCCTAGTGGACACTTTTTTTATGTTACAGACTGCTCCCATCCCTTGTAATAGTTCAACAAACCAGAAGACGACAATACCTGGACAACATCTTTGCCGGGCGGAAACGGATGTTCAGCCTAGAAAGTTGGGTGGGAGGGGGTTTGTTACCGCACGGAGGCGGAGCCCCGTCCGCCAATCATGTCAAAGCGCGCGCAACCACGCGCCTATAAAGATCAAACATTCATCTCTGCTCTCATCGAGCCACCAATCAACTAGCTTTTTCTGGTTGGATGCCACTTGGTGACCTGCCTACTGTAGCTGCAGCTTCCGATCTCCACCAGGACTACCACCAGCAAGCTATCCTTCCGGCTCTATCCGAGGCGGCCCAGCTGAACATCAAGTCTACTTATCTTTTACCCGGTGCTTGCACACCCCGCCCGGGTTTTAGGACGGCCACTGTTTTTTGCCTTCTGCGAGATCACGTCGATCCACAAACAACCACCAACTCTGCGTGAGCAACGTGGTGCCTGGACAGTCAGGCAACCTTCATCGCTCCAGAAGAAGAATGCCGGTAACACATTGACGGTGATGGAAATGTGCAATCGGTAGACCTAGGCATTCCCAGTATTAAACGCCACCAGCAAAAAAACATGCCGGCTTACAGAACACAAGATTTTCCACCGCTACGTACCACCCCAAGCCAACCCAGTAGAACGTCGACATGGAGAACCGAAAAAAAATCTACGGATCCTAATTGCAGAAAACCCCATAAAAGACTAGGACAAATTAATTTCTCATGCTTTGTTTTAGAGCTAGCAACCCACCAACAAAACCACCAACCTGCTAAAAACAATCCTAACGGCACTAGAGACTTGGGACGATCCCAAAGAAAAACGCAAGACAAAAAATAGCCCAGAAAACCGAGAAAAGCGTCTCCAAGAGATGCAACACCGACAAAGTACAAATTGCGACAAAAAGTATCTTTGGCAAAAGATCGCACTAAAGAATGTGATTATCATAGCAGGTGGACTGAAAATAACCCCCAATAGACTCCCAACCAAGGTCCAAGTAGACAACCTGCGGCCGTCCTACACCAAAAACCGTCCGCCGAGCACAAATAAAGCCCAACAACAAAGACTACCTTAAGATTCTGAAGCCAAAGTTAGGTTAGGTTAGGTTAGGTATTTCAAAAGCAGTCTGCGCGTCTGGTTTAACTCTGTCCGTGAAGCTTCATTCCACCAATAGCATCTTAGTCCTTTGTTCCCTGCTGCTATAAATACACGACTTTTACGATAGCCGTAAACTCCGAGAACCAAGCAGAAAACATATGGAGCCAACATCACCCTGACCACCATAGAAAGGAATTCAGCCTGGGTCATCCGATAATCACTATCATTGATACTGCAACTTCCGACATGATCCACCTTGCTTGGTGTTGTAGACCACCACCCACAATAGATACCTTTGGATTAGGCCGAGATTATTGTAAACCCGTCATCTGGTTTGCACCTTTTTGCCAACAAGAACATCCTTCGCCAAGCAACGACGACCTTGGAAGATAACTCAACGCTCTTAAAGGCACACACGGCCACTCCCCTGGAAAAATGCAGCCGGTAACAAATGGCGCCCAACGTTGGGCGTCAAAGAGCATAGTATTTTTGCGTTCCCGCAACTCACAACCAGAGAAAAGAAAGACTAGGCGACAGATGATGACAGAACCACGTGTCATCTGGGTGACCATACCACCAAGGTCCCCAGCCAGGTTGAGATTCCTGCCAAACGAATCGCTGTGACCACAGTTAGCACATCCTATACCCGAGCAACATCGACCTTGGAAAATAACCTAACGCTCTCAAGGGCAGACATCCCGGGCGCCGTTTGATGTCCAGTAACTAATACCTCTTCAAGTCGCTGCCGGGCTCAATCTTTTCAAATCGAACAAAGTACGAGTACGATAGTACCGACAGTTTCACTAATTGTTCTTTATTTGCGCAGAGAGCATCTACACCCACCCCAAATACCACCAAAATCATACTCATAAGCAAAAAGACGTTGGTCGATAGCCTGTTTCGTATTCATATTCATGCATTCATTTAGATTGTAAATACATAAAAGTTTTCATGAGTATAATACAAACACAAAATAAATGTATTTATTATTTATTTAATTACCAATTGCAATTAATTCATTATTGTTATTAAACATCTAAATCGTATAAAATTAAACACAAAAATGAACAGCCATTATAATCTCACTTACAATGAAGCCCAAACGGAATAATTAATTAATTCAAAACATTAAAAACTAATTTAATCACAGTGAAATTTAATTGCAAAATTCTGGCATAGACTCGGTGTACAATAATTAAAATCACATCAATTACATTTGAAAAGTCCATTCGGTCATTATTTAAAGGCACGATGATATCGCGTCTGAATTAATAATAATAAAAAACCTCCGCTTAATTCGTTCCAAGACGTTCATTAAGAGCCATATCATTTCCAAATGGTAATAATAAATTATGCAAAATTACTCCGCAATTACACGTGGTATTTGTTTGCGCTATTGCTGGGGAGTGGTTGATGCCATTAAATTTCTTGCCATTTTTTTACAACGTAATTGTATAGAAATTTTGTTAAATTCGCAGCCGTCGTATGTGAAGAGGTGCTTTGTTAGTGCTGGATCTATTGTTTAAAGTAGAGACGCATACATGTTTATGACATATTGAATTTTAACAGAGAAATTGTCGACGTATAATTACCCTGATAAAACGTTGGATTCGCTAGCGAATTCTGTTGCAAGGAGGAGCATTATTAGTGGAAGGTTAACTACTGATATTAAGTTTCCTGATGGTGAGAGCTCCGAATTAACTAATTTCTCTTAAGACACGAAGTGTTGTGGGAAACTAACAATACACATCATCCGTATATACCCCGGCCTATTTTCGGTATAATGAGGAAAGCTTGATCAGGGCCTTTGTCTACAACCCACGCATACAAATCAACCAAGCAAAATTTTTCGCCACGTTCTTGCATTTTAATTAAGGCAAAGTTTTATTAAAAAGAACAAATCTAAATTTTAGAATATTTTAATTAAATTATTTTGTGAATAAATATTTATTGAAGATATTTCAACCTTAATGATAGTGTGCTACTTTTTCGCACAGTTACTGTCTAACCTGGACTCGAAAGTAAACGCTTTATCACATTAAGATAAAATCAAATTTGCGACCCCCTTTTAACTGTAGGGCAAAAACTTGCAGGCGAGAAAAAAAATGAAAAAGATCTAAATTTATATGGACATTTAAAGACCAGGGACATACTTACCGAGTTCGTTAGAAATAAAAATTAAATTGAAAAACTGAATAGTCCTGTGATTCATATAAATTAGTAAAATGAATGAAATTAACTAAAATAATTTCCAATCAAATGTTTATGAAATAATAAAGCTATTCACTATTTTTTTTATCTAATACTTATAAAAGAATTCCTGTCTGATTATTAATTAATAATTTCATCAATAAAAATGTAATGGGAAAAAGGTGAATCATCTTACTCCCTAATGCACCCAGAAAACATTTCTTATTAAATTCCTTATAATGCAAGAGAAAGGAGAAAAACAGTCCCAGAGAAGTAAAACGCCATGTATCGAATGTTCGCGTTATTGTTTCGTGTACTTTTTTTATTCCTTTTTCTCTATTGCTAGCCTTCACCGCCTCACCGCCCCCGGTCTATTGTATCAAGTTCCCGTGTGATATGGAGTGTTGATATTGTGCGGCCATTAGAGCTTCTTGTCCAAAGTGTATTGTTGTTATTAACTTTGCTCTCGGCATTATACCAACAAATAAGCCCGGTGATAATCGCAACGGCATCTGTGCAGACCCTTTCAAAGTAATATTTGTTATGGTCCTTGTAGATAAATAAAACCCCATTTTTATGTGCGCAAACGTTGTACACGGAATTGTTTAATCTTGTTTGCTGATACTTAATGGATATTATTTTCCTCTCTTTCTCTCTTATCTTTATTTTTTTATATTCCCTTATTGCTTTAATAATTTTATTGGATTCTACACGGTTTTCATTTCAATTTTTTGACGTTTTCGGTTAGACAATTTTAATTAGGTTACGTTATTTTGGGTTACATAATTCTGTATTTTTTTATTAAATTATTAAACCTTTAAGTAGAGAGGTAAAATTGAAATCCCTTGTCTCAATTAACACTTTTAAATTATTTATTTTATACAGTTTCAATAAAATTGTATACAAGTTATATTTAGATATAAACAAAATAATCTTGCAGCTTACATAATAAGATCAAAGCTGTATCAGAAGTCTTTATCCTGGCCATACACGTTGGCTTAAAAACAGGCAGTAACCTTCCTGAGTTTCAGTTCAGTTATTATTTCACTTACTTACTCCGTTAGAAACCGGACGCGTTTTCCTGATTTGGTCAGTGTTGACCAAGGTAAGTTACTTTTTGGTGCTGAGGTTGTAAGTAGGTAAAAAACTATAAAACTAATATTTTATTTTATTTCTACACTATCAAACTGTGAGACTACTAAATTTCTTCTGTTTAGACCCTAAATAACTGTGGGACTTTCAACATTTTTCCGTTTAGGCACCAAAAAAACCGTAAAACTACTAAAAAAAATTAGTTTCTATTCTAAAAACTGTGGGATTACTTGCCCGAGTGTTTGTTATGAAGAGATTAAAAGTTTCTTTTTCCTGCAAGCTTTAGAATTATCTAAGTCAAACAATTTGTTTATATCTAATCCTTTGATAACCAACACTTAGCTGTGTCTCACTTTAGATTATGATTACTGTAGTAACCACCTACCGGCCGAGTGATGATATTAAGAGATTGGAAGTTTCTTCCTCTAGCAAGCGTTAGAATTCTCTAAGCCAAAAGACGAGATGGTGGTATTCAATATCTTAACGATCAACACTTGGGCGGGTTTAGAACATGATTAGTATCAAGTAGTTTGAACTGGAGAGGCATTTACCCGCCCAAATGTTTGTTATCAAGAGAATGGAAGTTTTTCTTCTTGCAAGCATTAAAAGTCTCCAAGTCAAAGGAAAAGATGTAGATAGCCAATCCCTTGATGACCAACACTCGGGCGGGAGATGAAGATTACCATCTAATAGTTTAAACTGCAGTGTCCACCTATCTTCTCAAGTGTTTGTTAACAATGATTAGAAGTTTCTTCTTTCTGATAGAATCTTCTATGTCACAGAAGGTAATAGCGAGATAACCAGCAGTCGGGCTGGTGGGTGGTTTATTTTAGATTGCGATTACTATTGAGTATTTCAATTAGGGTGCTCACTCAGCTGTCTGCTGAGTGCATGTTATCAATAAATTTTTTTTGCAAGCATTAGAAATATCTCTAGTCAGACGAGGAGATGTTGAAATCTAATTCTTTGTGAACAAAACTTAGACGGGTAGGTGGGTCATTTTTGGTTATAATTATCATCGAGCTGTTTGAACTGTAGTGCCAATAAACTCTTCTGAGTGTTTGTTATTAAAAGATCAAAACTTTCTTCTTCCTGCAAGCGTTGGAAATCTCTAAACAAAATGCTGATATTCAACCCGTTGATGAACAATATTTGGGAGGGTAGGTGAATCACTCTAGATTATCGTGGTTTAAACTGGAGTACCCAATTATTCAACTGACTGCTTGTAATCAAGAGATTGAAAGTTTCATCTCCACGCCAGCGTTAGAAATCTTTAGTCAAAGGAAGAGATAGTAATATCCAATTTTTTGATGACAAACACTTGGATGGACAATTGGGTTACTTCAGTTTATGATTAGTCAAGAAGTTTGAACTGGAGTTTCCGTTATCTTAACATTGAAAGTTTCTTTTTTGTGCAAGTTTTATCTAAGTCGGAGAAGGATATGGTAATATTCAATTTGTTAATGACCAACATATTGGTGGTTGGGTCGGTTACTTTAGACAATATAATATTATAAAATTGGAGGTTTCTTCTCCTTGCAAGCGTGAGAAATCAGATGAAGAGATGATGATTTCCAATCTTTCGATGACTAACATTTGGATGGTTGGGTGACTTCATATCATGATTACGATCGAGTAGTTTGAACTGGAGTGCCTGTTCACCCGCACAAGTGTTGGTTATAAAGAGATTAGAAGTTTAAAAATGTTCTAAATCAGAATACTTGGGTAATGCTAGTAAGCGTCTGAAATTCCGTCGGCAAACGCAATAGTTCACTAGTTTTGCAGTTGTTGTTTTGAATGCCTTACGCCAAGGCGCTTTAATGCCGAGCAGGTTAATTAAGAAATTTTTTGTCTACGTTATATTACATTCGATGATGTCGTTGGTTCATGAGAGGTTGATTGTATAAAAATGTTGGGTTTCCAACATGGTATTCAACTCTCTAAACAATGGCAATTTAAATTGTTCATCTGTAGTGGTTTGTAACGGCCCTCCAAACCTGGCAACCCATTTGTAAAAATTGTTCTAGCAACAGTGTCTCCGCAGACATTGTCCAGAGAGTACGTTTCTGTCCAGCAAGAGTAAAATTTTTGAACGTTGACATTGCCAGTAAGCTTGTGCCTATTCCACAATTTGTTTTAATGAAAAGCCAAACATATTGCTCATAAAATTAGTTTTGTCATTGTCTTCATTCCTGAGTGTGCCAGTTGATGCGGAGAGTTAAAGACAGCTTGTCTGAAAGCTTTGGTGATAAACGGAGAGTTATGATGGTGTCTAGAAGCAGTAACAATTCAGCAATTCCAATTGGAGAGATGTATCTGGTTGCAGATATTTCTGTAGTTTAAAATCCGTTTGTTGTAATTTTTCTAATGGCAAATGGCCGATAAAGCCCAGAAAAACATTTGTCCGATTGTCAGAAAGCAAACGTTCACCATGCAAAAGAGTACTTAACTGCCTTGTACATGGCCAGTAATTTGCGGTTGTATTTCTTTTCCGCACAAATAAGTTTCTTCAAGAAAAAACATAAAGATTGCCATTTGTTGTCTATCGATTGTTGCAGCTTCAGCAAGAAGGCTTTGGCTAAACTTTTTTTGCAGATTTTGGCGGCTCGATACGTTGTTATTACAAAGTAATAGCCAATTGGCATAAATAAAAACTCGTATAACCCGATAGGGGTTGTAATGACCGTTTTTGAAATGTCTTCTTTCTTGTCGATAAAAGCTTTCATAACTTCTAAGTACCAATCTGAAACAAAGCACTTGAGTCTTTTGGTGACAGGTGTACTGATTCAAATGTTTGGTAGCGTGCTTTAGGGCTGCTTTCCTCTCAAATATTTTCTCGGAATTGCCCCAGATATTTGGTGTAGTAAGGTTTCCTCCTAGCAGGGCATGGCTAGGTGTTAGGACAGAACAAGGGTCCTTGCACCAATCATCATTAGTGTCCTGGAACATGTTCTACCTGGAAATTAAATTTGGTAAAAAAATGGTCCATACCATCTAGTAAATTTGAACTTTGTAGTTTAGCCAAAGCAGGGTTTGGTTATTTATGCACAGAATAAACTCCAACAACTTTTTGATTTTAGTAATGCCATTTGGTTTCAAATGTTTGGTAGCGTGCTTCAAGGCTGCTTTCCGCTCTAATATTTCTTGGGATCGCCCCAGGTATCTGGTATAGCAAGGTTTCCTTCTAGCACGGCCTGGCTAG
Source organism: Tachinus rufipes (assembly GCA_963932245.1). Taxonomy (NCBI): domain Eukaryota; kingdom Metazoa; phylum Arthropoda; class Insecta; order Coleoptera; family Staphylinidae; genus Tachinus; species Tachinus rufipes. The sequence continues at coordinate 108,258,488 of OZ010743.1, forward strand.
GTGTTTGGATATAACAAAAGTCCTTGCACCAGTTATCATTAGTGTCCAGGAACATGTTCTACCTGGAAATTAAAATTGGTAAGAAAATGGTCCATACCATCTAGTAAATTTAAACTTTGTAGTTTAGCCAAAGTAGGGTTTAGTTGTTTATGCACAGAATAAACTCTCCTAACTTTTTGATTTTGGTAATGCCATTTGGTTCACGTTCTTATCCGTTTTTTTCTACCGGTTCTCTATCTGGTTGTAGTGAAAGGGCAACAAATAGTTGGTCTTTCTGGGGATATGCTCTACCTGTAAATTAAATTTTGGTTAGAAAGATGAGCCATCTCGTCAATTTAGACTTGGCCAAACTATGACTAGATTGTCAGTGCACAAAATAAACTGTTCGTAATTTTTTAATTGTCCATACGACGGCTTGGCACTACAGTTTGTTGTTGTTGGTTGAGGCGGTAGTAGGCAAAGGTAATTACTCTTTTGTCTTCTCAGTCTTCTTGGTAAAGGACTGCTTATAGTCCCAGGTAGCTGGAAACCTGAGGTTTGTGAAAACCAAATAATAAATATAAGCTGCGGGGTACCACAGGGTTTGGTGCTGGGACAAACACTGTGAAACATATACTCTGATGCTCTGCTGTGGGAACAAATGCCAAAACATACAAAGATGATTGCTTACGCTGATGATCTAGCGTTGGTTGTGTGCGGCAGGAATATGGAAGAGGCTTGAACAGAAAGGTCTTAAAATGGCGACCTACAAGACAGAAGCCGTAATCCTAACAGGATAGAAGAGGGAACTTAAAATGAGTATAATGGTAGAAGGTAGTGTCATTGAAATACAAGACAGTGTCAAGTACCTGGGCATAAGGATAGGGAGAAACTGGAACATAAACCTACATATAAAGGAGGTTACACAGAAAGTTGTAAGACTATCCATGGCGCTCAGAAAAATCATGCCACCCACAAGAGGGGCAAAGGAAGAAAAAAGAAGAGCACTCTTGGCAGTGGTAAACTCGGTAATACTATACGAAGCGCCGATCTGGAAGGAGTATGCCAAAAATAAAAAACACAGAAAGTTACTGAAAAAGGCAAGAAGAGTCATAGAAATTGGTGTAGCAAGTGCAAGAGCATGGGAGGACAATGCCCATACACCTGATGGTAAGAAAAAAATCTTATGGAAAAGATGACAACAAGGAGGAATGCAAGAAAGCTGCCAGAGAAGAGTCTCTTAGGACATGGGATGATAAATGTAGAAAAGACACTGGCACAGCGTTCTGGACCCAAAAACTTATCCCGAACATCAGGCCATGGGTTGAAAGAAAACATGGCAGTCTGAACTATCACTTGACTCAAACCCTAACGGAACATGGCTGTTTTTTGGCATACCTGAAGAGGATAAATCTGCTACAGCGGGATAACTGTGTACACTGCGAGGAGGTTGACATGCCGGAGCATACACTATTCCAGAGCCCAAGACAGGAAAAGGAAAGAAAAGAAGTAGAATATAAACTACGCGAGCAGGTAGCGGTAAAAAATTTAGTTAACTTAATGTTAGAAAGCAAACGTAAATGAGATGCCATCAAAAAGGTAATTACAAAAATTATGAAGACCAAAAAGAAGAAAAAAGATCAAGGCAAAGAGAAGAAAGACAACAAAACAGAAAATAGAAGGACATGCTGGACTCAATGAAGTAATGCTCACGCGATCCCGTTGCCACTCAGCAAAAAGGGAAGAGAGTTTTTATTAAGATTAGATGGTGCTGAGAGGTTTGTTGCCTTTAGCAGTGACACGATGGCTTAAGCATTTGATTTTGCATTTTGAGATTTTGCACATCAATTCGTACCTTTGGAGCCGCATGAGTATCTTTTGCAGATGAGTCAGTTGTTTTTCGGCATCACTATAGAAAAAATATTGTCAAGGTATGCTAGAGATATCTTACTTTGCTAGAACCCTGGTCATCAGTTTATAAAATATTTCTGGGGCATTTTTCAGGATAAATTGCATAATCTTGCGGATCATCAGCTCATTTTGATGAGAAAAGTCATAAATGACAAAAATCACAGCAATCACTTCTGATACGTAGCGCCGTTAAAGGTAGCAAACGCAGTCAGGTTTGTATTTTTTTCCCATAGAATTCTGCCAGTACCTGGTCTTCAAATCCACGTTGATGAATAAACTTGCTCTCCAAACTTCTCAAAAGTCTTGTGGATCTTTGGTAATGGGGCAACTCGCCCCTTGTGGTCTTAGATTTAGTTAGCCTTCTGTAGTCTACAAAAAACTAGGCAGTCTTTCTTCTTTACAAGTACTTCCGGCGCGCAGTGCTCAATAATGTCGTTTGCAAGTCCTGCTACAAAAAATGATGTTTGACTGTCTCAAAACGTGTGTGGTACCAACAGCGACTGTTGCAAGATTGGCTGCAGAAACGTCTACGTTGTTAATCTTGTGAACGACTGTAAGACCAAGAACCTATTTCATGCAAAGTCATTGTGATTTTGCCAATTTTAGTTGTTAACATTAGGCAAAAAAGAAGCCGTCTCCGCATTGTGGATTTGTAGAAACGCATGTAATATTGTGTCGGCAAGTTCAGCAAGTTTGTCAAGAGCTACTTCAGTCTTGCAGAATGCCAACCCTAGTAACCAAATCATCTACAGTCGGAAAACATCTTACCGGTTTATTCTTGTAGATGACGCAAAAATTGTAAAAGTTTTTGGTCACCAATTTCTTCATATTCCGGAAGTTGTTGCAAAATACTTAAGCGGTAAATAACTTCTTCTTTTAATTTAGTATAATTTTTACCTAGCAAAAAGATTAAAATGTCGCTCACTTCTATAGCGTACTTTGTATCTATATTGCCGGCGACATAATAAAACTTTGTGTCTTCCAAAGTAATTCCAACTATAATTCGGCATCGATAAGCCAAAACGGTGGTCTAACAGCTACGCAATCGATTAAAATCTTTAGGTTATTATCAGAAGATATTTTGCGACAAACTTTCTTCGATTGCCGAAGAAAAAACTTTCCACAAACTTCCGCTTTAGCAGTTAAACCAATTGTTTCTGTTTGCCTTTGCAAAACTCTAAATCCTGCAACAAACGCAATATCAACCCTTTCCTCACAATTTAGTTCCAATTTGAGAACATTTGCAGACAACAACAAAAATTAACTTCAAAATTTTATGAGCAAAAAAATTTTCTAGAATTTTCAAACCATGGAACTGCAGGGTACAGAAAAGCGTTGCAAATAAACTCAAAAAATTCAAAACTTATTTATTAGACTATCTTCAAGACCATCAGCGTTTATCTGACAGTAATGTTGGCAACTTACATTACGGGGGGACCTACAGTTCTAAGTAGGTTCCAATTCATTGCAGAGATTATTATTAATCTACTCTAAGCCAGAGAAAGATCTTAGTCATAAAACCCCGCGCTGACAAGACGGGTTGAGGAATGAAAGAGCCTATAAACGTTTAAAATAGTTTTCATTGGAAGATTTAAACCCACAATCTTTGGCGCAGTAGTCTGATGACTAGACTACTGCGCCACGCTTCCCCACTATTACTTTAAGAACAAATAATAAAATCTTCATCAGACTAAAAAATTTTGTCCAAAACAAGTAAGCATTGCTGTTACAAAAATTCGTTGAGAATCATACCTCAGAAATTTCAAAAAAAAATTTCGGATATCTAGGAAAACAAATTGGTGCCCATTTAAGATTACACATCTCAGCACTGTGAAAGCTTTTGGTACCACCAAATTGCACTTGACAAAATGAATGAACAAAACAATTTCAAAAAATATCTTGCAACTGACATAATAAGATGTAAATAAACAAATCTGTATCAGAAGTCTTTATCATGGCCATACACGTTGGCTTAAAAACAGTCGTAACTTTCATTTCAGTCATCATTTCACTTACTCACTCTGGGTGCTGAGGTTGGTAGTAGGTCAATAGTCTACTGATGCTAGTAAGCGTATGCTCCGCTAAAATGTAAGCAGATTTTAGTCGATCAATTGACACTACGACGTTATTATTACCCTCGATGATTATGATAAGAATTTTGTCGGATCGACTAAGCTTTCGGTATAGTCCATTATACGGCCTAGGAGTAATTACTTAATTTAGTCAACACAAACAAAAATATGTTTGCTCGTCCTGAGGTCCTTGAAAATCAAAGTTTTTCGTGCACAAATTTCAGTTTATTTAAATGTCTCCGACTAATCGACTTATTGTGATAAAATTAGTGTCTACTCGTAGTGCAAGTCGCAAACGCAACAGTTTACCAATTTTGTAGTTGTTTTTAATGCTCGAGCAGGATAATTAAGATGCTTTCTGTCTACGCTTCATTGGAATGGCATTTGATTACTTTTAGTTGACAATGAAAATGTTTGATAATGCCGTTTGTTAAGGAAAGGTTGGTTGTTGTATAAAAACGTTGAGCTTCCAACATAGTGTTCAACTCTCTGAACAACGGCGATTCAAATTGTCTTCCTTAATCCGTAGTAATTGGAAATGGCAGGGCTGCAACTATTCTAAAAAGAAAATTGGCTACCTTTTTTGCTTAAAAAAATATGTCTTAGAGAATCGGCCGATAAAGTCAAAGTACCCGAATTGTCAATGAGCATTTGTCTAATTTCTGTGGGAAAGCAAAAGTGAAAGACCCGTCAAGATATTTTTTTCCATTATGTGACGGAAATATTTTAAGTTTCTTAAAAAAAAAACCTAAGGATTGTCATTTGTTGTTTACCGATTGTTGCAGTTGATGCAATACGAGCCCCAATTGCTGGCTATGACTAAACATTTCTTAAATTTCTCAAAAGTCGCGCAGTTTTCTGGGGTCCATGTGATAGGATAGGATTTTTTCTTCTCGTTGTTAAGTCGCTGCTTTAAGAATTGCAAGACTGTGAAAATTAATAATGCCTTAGAATCGTTGATTCCTTTTTGCGTTACGAGGTAACCTAGAAATTGTATTCATATCTTTGGGGCATTTTGTTGAGTTTATTAAAATTCCATAACTCTTAAATTGTTCAAAAACTTGACAAAGATAATACTTATGCATTTTTTCCGAACCTGATGCGATCAGAACGTTGTCAATGTATGCGTAAATAAACTCTAATCTTCTGAGGATTGTGTCCATAAACCTCTAGCACGTCTGAGCTGCGTTACGGAGGCCAAACAAAAGGAAAGGAGTAGTAATAGAGTTTTGTAAGATGTCTTCTTTGAGGATTGCAATCTGATTATAGTCCCAAACTAAATGGTGGCAAAACATCTTCTTGCTAATTAAAAGTTTTAGCAAAATTCTGGAGGTGAAGCACTGGATATTTATCCAAGATGGTTCTCGCATTGAGCCTGATGTAGTTGCTGTCTAAAGTAGCACCGCTCAACAACAAATTGACATTTACATTCAACATGTTGTTAAAAGTTTTCTTGGCCACTTTGTACCAATTTGGAGCAAAACGCTTGAGTCTGTTGGTGATTAATAGCCCAGGTGTAATAATGATCGAATGCTTAGTGGCGTGCATTATTTCGTTACTTAAATAAATAAATATTGATCTAATACCTCGTACCATGGAGAATGTTTTCAAATGGCTCAAATTCCTAACCTCTAATCTTTACATGACAACAAAAACGTGATGTTAGGCAACCAACCAGGTTTTAATTCTTAATGTCAACTAAAAGTTGAGTGTAGTGAAGGAAATCTGCTTCTATAATTGGTTTATTCACACCTGTTGATGACAAAACGCCAATTAAACACTCTTTGTAGACAAAAATTAGCTGCAAATAATGTTTAATTTGTTTTTGCTTTGTTGCTACGTGTTAATGTATGTCTGAAAACGCAGATGTCGGTCCCAATGTCTACCAAAAACTGCCTCCACCAACAACGACTTGTTTCCCGCCACAAAAATACATAAAAGATTGCACTTCTTTGCGTCTGTTCCAAAATGTATATAGTATCAACAACTACCGTTGCAAGATCGGTCCGCGTTATAAACGCCTGCAAGATCAAAAGTTTAATGGTAGATGTTAGACTCCACGGTAGCTATTCTTGGAACCAAAGAAGTGAAAAAATCCATCATCTCCTTTGTCACCTAGAATCATTAGCCGTTTAGAGACAAAAGACACCATTTCAAAAAATAAGATAAAGCACTGATACCTCATCTAACGTTGCCGAAAAATTTTGGGTAATATGAGAACTGATGTGCAGGGGTGTTTGTCATAAGCACTTTGATCGGGATATAGTTGTACCTCAAGGCCCTAATCCATTGACGCAAGCCACATGTACGGTTATTCACAGTTTAAACGCCTAGTCTAGCAAATAAGAATGTAGGTCAAGCTCCTGCCATGCCAAGGAGGTCGTTCTGAAAAAAGCTAAACCTAGCGCCCCGGTGCGTAGGAGTAACTATGACTCTCTTAAGATGGTTATTGTGATTTCGGCAATCTTAGTTGTTAGAAGCGTCTTTTCATTTAATATTGCTTCCATGAGTAAAACAGACGCCATTTCCGCAACGTGCGTTTGTAGAGACGCATCTAATATTTAATTGACAAAATTGGCAAATTTGTCAAAAGCTACTTTAGTCTGTGTTTCAAAAATAAGCTGTACCAACGCTGGTAACTGATTCATCCACAGTCGGAAAATACCTTGCCGGCTTCTTGTAGATGACGTAAACATTGTAAAAGTTTTTGGTCACCAATTTTTATATGTTCCAGACTTATAATAAGGAATTTATAATGAAAATAAAAGAATACTATATATTAACAAGATCAAAACAAACAAATGAATAAAAATAGATAATACACACAACATAAATAACAAATAAAATAAATAGAAATCCATCCATATGAAGACGGTATAGAACAGCAAGTGAGGAGAAAAAACAATTAAATATAAATTTTATTGTATATATGTAAATATAATATAATTTAAAAATAAAAAAAAGTTGTCGAGTCTTTTGATCTTGCAACAAGTTCAGCTTTTAATTTAATTTATTTTTCACCAACAGACAGAGAAGTTAAAATGTCGGGCACTTCCAGAGCGTACGTTGTGTCTAAGTTGCCGGCAACATAATAAAATTTTGTGTCTTTCAAAATAATTCCTGCCAGTGCAAATTGTGTTTCGACCTGTGCAAACCATAATCAATTGAGTTCTTTCTTTTATTGCTAAAAAACCTACTGGAGTCAGTGGTAAAAACATTTGTTTCTGTTTTCCTATCCAAAACCCTTAATCCTGCAACAATCAAAATCACCATATTGACCCCTTCCTCACAATTTAGGTTCAATCCGCAAAAACTACAAAAATTAACTTTAACATTTTATGAGCTCCAAAAGTACTGATCAACTGAAAAAATGTAAAGCCTACTTATTAGACAAACCATTTACATTAAGAACAAATAATAAAGTTTTCATCTGATTGAAAAATTCTGTCAAAGTCAAAACAATTTTTGACAATAATAATAACGGGCTAGGTTATTATTATTGTAAAAAAAAAATATTTTTTAGTAAAACATGCCTTGGGAAGCTCCAATATCCTTCTTGGACATCTCGGAAAACAAAATGATAAACGCAATATAGATTTGGATACTATGTGATACGGAGAAAAATCTGCGCAGTGTGAGAGCAGCTGTCAGTACCACAGATCATACAATAGAAGATAAGTCAATTCCCTATAAATATTTCGCCACGAGTTTTAGCGCCTCTTCGCTCCTGGGAAGAATCATTAGTTTGTAAAACGGACGCCTAGCGGCGCTGAGTTACGTTTGCGTCAATAAAAGGCGCTATTTTTAAAACTTGCCATTTTCCCTCTTTATTTTCGGGTTTGGAACTGACAACGGCAGAGTTAAAAATGGCAAATCTACACAGAATTTGCAAATAAATAAAAATTCTATTAAAATAAATAATAATTCTTTAAAATAAACAAAATATAAATTCTGTAAAAATAAATAATAAAACATTATTATAGTCCTATAACTGCTATCAGTTATAGAACTATAATATATATTATTACAAAATGACACTTTTCATTTATATTTGCAAATACCTGGTGGTAAAATTTTAAAGCCTTTGAGGCAATCCTTAAATTTAAACTACCAAACTAATAACAATAATAACTAAAAACTATGGAAACATCGATGTGAACGCGAATAGGTTATGCCCGTTATGCCGGCATTCATGGCATGATGCGCATGAAATTGTGCGATAAATAAACAGCTGTTCGATCTTGACAAATAAAATAAAACCATTATTCGAGCCACTGCTTGTATCCTGGGTCAGTGCAGTTCGTGAATTATACGTGTGGCCATATCCGCTATACCTATTGATACCCCCAGGTCAGTACCACCATATTATACTTGACAAAACGTCCTATAAGCACATCCTACCGGCAAACCTTGGCAAAGTATTTTTATTCATTTTAACACCACCAACCAAAAAAAAAATCCAAAGTCAACGCGGGAGAAAAATACTACTGCTGCGACAAAAAATAACGTACTATGCTCTGCACACAGTGCCTTCAGTGCTTTTTAAGACACATAAAAAAGTAATAAATCACAACACAATACAATACTTAACAGAAATGGTGTTAGCTACAAGGAGTTCTATAACTAGAAATTCCAAGCTACCGTTTAATCAATGTATAAGCAGCGTACACTCTCGGTATCTCCGTCTTTGTCGCACTTTGACGTTTCTCAATCACCTACAAAGTATAGCCGCTCAATCATTAGTTGAGAAAAGGAGAGGGTATAGTGTTGTGCGACTAGAACAAAGATACTGATATTGTACGGCAAAACGCTAGCTTGAAATCTCTAGTTATAAGACTCTTTGGTTAACTACCCTATCTTCACATAAAAATTAAAAAAAAAGGGTAGAAATACAAGCTAGAGACGCTTCTCGAGATTCAAATATAGCAGATAGTCAATAGCTATAATGTGATATACCTGTAGGAGCGGTATACGCACAAGTACGCACAAATTTATTATAAATATATTAGCCATGCGTCTCTTTCTTATATTTTTTTCACTCAACGGTACTACTGACTGACGCATTCCTTCTTTGCAAGTTCACAAATAAACTTCTAAAAAACTGGCAAACTATAGTGATAGTGATATGAAACCAACTCGACTTGCTTGTTGCCACTAAAACTGACCCAGGTTACGTCGTACACAACAAAAAAAAAGACTTTATTAAATTTATAACATCCTTTAGTTGACTAGCCTAGACAAAAAACTACAATCACAAAGCGAGTTAAGAAACCACAAAACTATTCAGGCTATACAACCAATAAGGACTATAAAAAACCGTCCAAATCGCCGCCATTGTGACATAACCTGACCAAATACAACTCTACTACCTAATACAAAACTGACAAATATCCCAAGAAGCAAACTGAGACTCTTAAAAAGATGCAAAAGACGTTAACCACGTCCTTAAAAAAGGAAACTAACACCAAATCTTCCAACAAAGCTTAGAAAAATCAACCGACCTAATACTCACGTTATAGACCAACAATATCCAATTTCATCTCCTACAGTTTCCAACAAACTAGATGTAGTAGAGAATTTGTTGCGGTCGCTAAGACAATTTAAGAAAAAAACATGGAATTTAAAAACAGCCAACTAGCGTTGTCCACGTAAATGCACTCATAAACTAGAGTCAAGTGAACCACAAAAAAACCCGTAAAGATGTCACCTGCAACCTTCAACTTTAAAATAATACAGTTTTAAAATTTTCCAATCTAAAATTAGACAAAAATATTATAAGATTATGTCAAAACTATATATTTTTTCTTAAATTTTATGCTACTAGACTTAATTTTTATTAACAAATTTTTAATTAAATTAAAAAACGCGCGCCATTATTTTTTTTTAAATAATAAATTTGGTATTCTTAAAAAAAGCACGTACGCCACTGTGCATAATTTTATACAATGGATTAATCAGTACAAATTATTACTACTATGCTTTTTGATATTTTCACATATTTTTTGTAAAAACCAAAAAAACTGTCCTAAAAATGAAATGTTTCATAAAAGTTTTGAAAAAAATATATAAAAAAACCATTTTTCCCAAAAATAGTATCAAATTTTTGTACAAATAAAAAAAAATTGTTGTTTATTTATAGTAATATTTATTTTAGAAGTTATTTAGTAAAATAATAATAACTTTTTTATAAGAAAAATCAGTATTTTTATTTTTTTATGTTCTCAAAGTTATTTGTAGCTCAAGTCCTAAAAATGCAATTTATAGTCAAAATTTTAAATAAATAATAAATGGTCCGTATTAAAAAAAAATAGTTTAGAAACTTTTTCATAAAAGATTTTTTTTTTGGACTACCACCAATTGTTGAACTCCCCCAAAGTGCACTCCTTTTAAGTGTGCATTCTGCGCCGGCCTTATCTCGCCAATTTCCAGGAATGCAAAACTTATGTCAAACTCCTTAGCCAAAATTTAAAAAAAAGACTTCAGACCAGCGGCCGAGCCCTAAACTCGGTTTCTTCTCAAAGTATGATTTTCAACAAAAAATTATGTCCACCATTCTCAAATTCCAAAACGATGGATAATAATACACCTGTTGTATTACTCCGATTTTGCTTCTAAAATGCAAATTTTAAGAGAAATGAGCAAAGTTAAAAAGTTCTTCTTCAAACATCAACATCATGTTAGTGTCTGAATTAAACCACAAACCCAGTCAGCTTAGAGAATCCTAAATATCTTCACGTACTTGGGAAAATAGGTGGTAAACCAAAAGCGTGAAGCACTGATATTTGCAAAAAGATTTTTATACCACTCCAAAGTGGATACCCCCAACACGATCACACTAAAAACAAATTCAATCGCTGCAAACGTGCCTGGGCTGAGCACATTCAAGATGCAATCTTGCATCTGCATACATAAATCCCGCCAACCTTATTAGAACGGTTTTCACAAACCGTCTTCTCACAATAATTGTTGGGGACTTTTATTTAAATCACCCAGCGTAGAACAGTTTCCAAACCAATGCCAAAAGTTGTGCTTTACTCATTGAGCAAAAACGTTTTCAAGTGAACCCACTACTCTAGCAGTAAAACTTTTAAACCCTATTTCTACTTCTCAGTAGAAGTTTCTTAAGGCTCTGCTATTTAACTTGTTTGTCGCCAGTGTGCCTAGGAGATAGACGCACAAGGATAAAATGGCACATTACGCTGACGACACAACTAATGCTCGAGAAAAGCCACCAGTGATCTAAAAGACTGGCTAGCTGACTGGCGCGTCAAAGTAAACCCAGAGAAAAACAAAACTGTTCTCTTCACACAGAGACAAACTACACATTTTAAATGACGCTCCCATACCGTAGTCAGATGCAGCATTGCAAAATCTAAATCTACACATCATCAAACCACAAATCACTTTTGCGTCTCTAATCTGGATAACGCTACAAATTCGCATTTCACTCGTCTCGACGCTTTTTAAAGTCTGACTGACATTGCGGATGCTTGGCTCGTTGAAACGTTCTAAACAAATAAAATCGTAATAATTTGATATCTCCTTGCTGCGCCAGCACATCAAAACTTTGACCAAAAAGTATTTCAATAATCTCGCAGTCTACCCTAATCCTTATCTGACCAGACAATAAAATATTTTCCAATAGGAGTATCGTCCAAATATTTAGATTGAGAATTGAATCTTTTGTTCCAAAGATGAACTCTACAATCATGTATATACTCGCAAATAATTTCTTTGTTTGTTTAGTATTATTTTTGTACCCGTAAAGTACTTTAAATCATATTTAAAAAAATATTATTAGATTTGTTGATTGATTGCATTCATTAAGTTTTATGAATTGAAAAACGTGTGCAATAAAATTTTATATATTTTATATTACCATAGTTTTATTGTTATTACATGCACTCTACGTGCCACATTAATCTCATGCGAAGAAAAACTTTAAAAGTTTTCTGGGTCAGCCCAATTATTTTACTGAAATTATTTTCAATTGATTTATTTTTAAGTTTTGCAGTTAAAGAATTTAACTGCAGCAAACCATACATATATATTTTAACCGAATAAATAAATTTAATTAGTTACAAATATATAAGATATTCAATCTGAATAGGGTTTGGGTATTAAGATGTTATCATTGAAAGGAAAATCTTATGTATTTATAGTAATTGCCTATGGTAAATGGGAAAAATTTATTTTGGAAATCAGCATAATTGCTGTGCATTGCGCCCCTACGCAAGATTACGCCTATTTTAAAATAATTGCCAATTTCAAAGACTTATTCGGCTGCTCGCACAGGAATACATTAGTCTAAATTCTGAAAGATGAGGAGTGAAGAGACGAGAAACTTGAGAAGAGAGTAGGAGGATATAACAACAGTCCATCCATCCGTTCGGTTATATAATGTATGTTGTAACTATTTGTAATAATATGAGTAATGGGGATTATTGTGTGAAATGTGGATGGTCCTGAGTAATTAGAGATATGTATTTCGGTCTGACCTCATCATCAACTCGGAGTGTGTCCCGGTTTACGCTATTTATGTAAGCCCTACGCGTTTAACCTGAGCCGTAATAATTTCTCTGGATGGTTGGTAGCAGAAGGTGTATTTGTAGGGGCGACCGTTCGGAACCGTCTTGTTCATCGCCGGAACACGGAACTTTCTTATCGCTCTTCCTATTGTTCTCTTAATGAATTCAAATCCAGAAGGGCGGTTCGCGAAAACGCCAGCTTTGCATCAATTTGCATAATTGTATATATTGATGTTCGTTAACGAATGTTGTTCGGGCCGTCTTCTCTCTGTCTGTAGCAAAGTTGTGCCTCAAGTATGCGCAATTTGAAATTCATTGGATGTTACAGTATTTCAATCGAAATGGATTACACGGTAAAGTATTTTAATTCCGGACGTTCTTCTCTCTCTCCATCAACTCCGGTTTTTATTATTTTTTAAATTTTATTTTGGTTTTTAACGCAGAGAAACCGCACGCCTCAGACGAAACTTTTACACAAACTTTTTTCAATGTAATTCTCTCTCCACTGCGATTCATATTGGAATTTTAATGCGGAAACTTAAATGTTTTACCACAAGCAGCGCATATTTATTATTTTCAATTGAATTTCTAAGCAATAATTTTATTACTGAATGTTTTGTATATTTTCGGCTATTATTAGAACGCATGTTTTTTCAGTTTTTAGATCAAATATTTTATTATTTAGAATAGAATAGTGTTTGTTTAAAAACTGTTGTCTAGTAATGATCAATAACAACATCAATCATTAATAGTGGGATCAAAATATGTCAATCGTCATCATTCTACAAAAGTTTTTTTAATTTTTTGTTGGACTCTGGATTTTGGTTGGCCAGTAAAACTAAAAATTTTCTGCACTTAGGTTTTTATATCTCACTCCGTTACCCTGATGCACATCCAACCTATATAGTTGATGTATGCCATGATAAAGCCGGGCGCACTCTGCGTCGCAGGCGAAATAGTATGGCGCAAAATGAGCGCATATTTGAAAGTAGTTTTGTATTACCTGCGGCCGAATTCAAATAATAGTATGGGGTTGCGTTGCAAAAGTAGTACCTTTTATCATCAGCGGTTACATCAAGCTTCATGGACAAGCAATAAACGGTCCTCGCAGAGTACCCACTGGTTGTTGTTGAGTGTAGGCAACAAGAATATACCGGATACGTCGCGGGGGTCGGCGTCAAAAGAGAGTGAAGTGTATAGAAATACACATCATATCTTCAGGAGTAGAGAAGCGGTTCACCGTGGTGGGTGCATAGAGTGCATTCCCAAAGCTGTCGTCAATGTAAAGCTATAGATGTTTGTTTAGGTTTCCATAAGAGTAATCAAGGGACATTGCAAAGTAATTGAAATTATTTTGGTAGTTGCCGCTTGGGGGTTGCATTGTAAGTCATTATTTGCGCGGGCTTTGCTGAGTAGTAGTGACTGACTGTTTAGCCGTCAAAGTCTAGGTTTTATAGGTAGGGGCTAGCGGTGGTGTGCTGTGATTGGCACGTGTGGCTCCGCCTACTAAGCGGCATCAATTCCCCAACTTTCTAGGCGGTGATTTCATTTTCTGGAATTGGTTCTGGATTTTCCGCAAGTTTGTTAGACGTAAGTCGTCAAGATAGAGTTTGACGAGTGGACTGACGGGGTTATCCTCCACCCAATAGCAGTAGGTCCCGGACGTTGCAATCACCCGTTTAGGTCCTATCCAGTTGTTCTTCAGTCTTTTTGTTCTCCCTTGCTCCATCACTCTTACGTGTGCTATTCTGAGGTACCCCTTTTCCAGGTATGGGGCTTGGCGTTACCAAGATTGTTGTAGCTGTAACTAAGGCGGTGCCCCCGCACCGGCCGCAACTTAGTTGGAGCTTAGAAAATCACCCAAACTTTATAATTTTGGTGTAACATCACGCTCTTGCACTGGGGTTTGTCCCAACTTCCCAGTTTAATCAAATTCTGTCTCAACAAGAGCTCACTTAGCGTTTTGCCAGTGGCCGCATTTATCCGACAATTGCCATGGCAAACCACTAGCGAGAGAAGTTCATCCCACCGTTTGTGGAATTGGTCTTCTGGCAGAGCTTTTATGCTCTCTTTAAGCTCGGTATGTCTGCATTCTACCGGGTGGTCCTGAGGGTGATATGTGGCGGTCGTGTGATGTTTTGCCTTCCATTGTTGTACGGCTTTTTAGAAATGTTGGTTCGTAAATTGTGTGCCATTGTCCAATAGAATTACTTTTGTTAAATTCCTAGAGAAGTAGAGAACAATTTAGATTTTGCGTCGGTTGAGATCTTTAACCAGACCATAGACCGGTTCTTTGTAATATGCAAGACTTGTTTTCAACATAGATTCGATATTTATCTATCGGCTACTTTATTGCCATGCACTCCAATTCATTAAAATGGTATCTCAAGTTTTGTTCGGGCAAACATTGAGGATTTACCCAATTCGGTTAATAGTTTGGAAAACAGTAGCCTTGGGTTTGCACAACACAAATGATTGCTTGCTCCCTTTTAGGGCCATCAGTGGCTATCCTGGAATAGTCAAGTAAATACTCCCAGAGCCAGAAGCATAAGCCTAAGAAACTCCGCATTTGTTTCTTGTTCCGCAAAGTGTCTCTGATTAGCTTTAGGAAGTATTCGACGAAGTCTGTTCCAAAGTTGCATTTCTTGTAGGTGCACTAGTTGTGTGGCATGGTTTTTGGAACACAACAAGGTGTCGTCCAGGTAGACGAAGGGTTAATACTTGTGACATTAGTTTTTAAAATGACGCCGGTCAATTCTTTAAGCCAAAAAGAATCACCCAAAATTAGTAGGTGCCAAACAGCGACGGTGAGAGTCGACAATGATTTCACAGAAAGCATAAACATCAAACGAGGAGTGAGGCAATGCTGTATACTGTGACCGATGTTATTCAATCTATACTTAGAAGCTATATTCAAAGAAGCCTTATCTGAAAAACTATGTGGGCTTGTTGTTAATGGGCGACCAATTAACAACATTAGATACGCTGATGACACGGTGATAGTAGCATACAACATTGAAGACCTGCAAAGAATGGTGAAACGCACAAAAACTGTCAGCTCAAAATATGGACTAAATATAAACTTCAAGAAAACAAAATAAATAATCATCTCAAAAGCACATATACTACCTTACGCAAATCTTCTTATTGATAACATCTATATTCAAAAGGTAACCAAGTACAAATACCTAGGTACGTGGATAACAAATACAAACAACCAAACAGTAGAAAACAAGTCCAAAATAGATATGGCTAAAACAACCTTCTTCAAAATGAGAGATCTCTTCTGTAATCGCGATCTAACGCTAGAGCTTTGTGTTAGAATGGTAAGATGCTACATATTTCCAATTATACTGTATGGTATGGAAGCATGGACACTGAACCAACACCTTAGCAACAAACTCCAAGCTTTTGAGATGTGGACGTATCGGAGAATCCTGAAGATTTCATGGACGGACAAAACCCCGAATGCCGAGGTCCTTACAAGAATGGAAAAAGACCTAAAAATCCTTCACATGACAAAAATCAGAAAGTTGAAATATTTGGGACATACCATGCAAGGGAATAAATATAATGTACTGTAGCTGATTATGCAGAGGAAAATAGCAGGCAAGAGAAGTGTGGGAGGACGCAGAATGTCCTAGATGCAAAACCTAAGAGACTGGTTTGGCTGCACCTCTAAAGATTTTTTCTGAGCTGCTGTTTTAAAGATCAGAATAGCCACGGTGATAACTAACCTCCGAGTAGGAGATGACACGTAAAAAACAAGAAGTAGGTGCTACCGTCGTGAGCAGCAAAAAAAGTAAAGTGTCTTCATCGTGCATGGGTATTTGCCAATACAACACTTTGGCTGCTCTTAAAGCTTTAAGGGTTCCTTGGATCTTTGGTAAGAGAGCATTTTTTCGGGTGTATTACCAGGGCACAGTAGATAGTTTGCACTTCTCTCAGTTATGCCGCTCGTCAAAAGTTTTTCCACTTGCTCAAAGATTAGGGCTTCCTTGTGAGTATTGTAGGTGTAACAAGCAGTCCTTATTTTTGTTGTGCTTGCCATTTTAATACAATGTTTGACCGTTGGTGTGGTCGTGGGTGCCACTTCTTCATTAAATACAGTTGGAAAGTCACGGATTAGACGTATAAATTCCGCCGTGATGAGAAACGAGTGATTCAGTAGCTGCACTAGTTTGTATACTTTGGGCTGCCCAATAGATTGTAGATAGGCTGTTTCGGCCATAGTGCACGCATTAGGTAACCCACATTTGCTTGGTGTTCATTTAGCCACCCAGAATTACTTCTTCTCCCAATTTGGCGGTAACCAGTAGGGTGTGTTGTTGGTCCCCAACGGTCATTTTGATGGCGGTTCTTTCAACCGTATCGCTTGTACGACCGAGATTGTCGGGGGTTTTAAGTTTTCCAACTTTAAACGAGTAAAATTGTGGCTCGTTCCCGAGTCTATCAGAGCTTCCATCGTCTTTCCGTCCATGGTTATCATTATTCTGAGCAAGTGTCATGTTCCCAATGCGTCTATTGTGGCTTGGCAGGTGGGGTGTGTTTACGCTTCTTTGTTTTCTACTGTTTGTTTTGAGTTGGTGTGGCTTTCTTCTTCTGTTCAGGCAGACTCTATTCGTTTCCCAGAATTGTACGGGTTCCAGTGGTATTTGGTTTGGCACTAGTCTTGGTTACGTCGGAGTTCAATGGTAGTTTTGACCTTAGTGACTGTGCGTACTAGTTGGTTGAACGATTGGAAATTGATGATGTCCAATGATTGTTGGATCTTTGGTTTGACCAACGTGGCTAGTACGTTTGCTAAGACCGGCTCCGGGTGGTGTGAGCTGAGTCGTCTGTATAATACCACCTGGCGTTGTAGAAAACATTTGACCCCTTCTTGTGCGTTGTACCACTGTATTATTATATAATACTATATAACACTTAGGCGGGTGGGCTGGACCACTAGATCAAATTACCGGTTCAATATTTATACAAAGGCTTTTGATTTGGTCAATCATGATAGACTTATTTTAAAATTAAACAAATATGGAATTCGAGGAGTTATATCTGACTGGATCAAAAGTTACTTAACAGGGAGACGACACTATGTTGAGCTAAACAGTATTAAATCAGATGTCCTTATAATGACTAAAGGTATCCCGCAAGGATCAGTTTTAGGTCCTCTTCTTTTTATTATATATACTAATGATATTCCCAGTGATAATACTTTTCTTTTTGCTGATGATACTTCACTATTAATTAGTGACAGACACAAACCTAAATTAGTACACAAAACAAATGAACATCTGAATAGTATATGTCACTGGTTTAAAAATAACGGGCTTGTTTTAAATACTTCTAAATCAGCAGCAATACGATTTAATATGAACAATAAAAAGTTGGACGATTCTTTATTAATAAAATGTAATAAAGCTTGTATAAAGGAATGTGACTATACAAAATTTTTAGGATTATCTATTGACATGTATGGCAAATGGGATGTACATATAGACGGCATGTGTAAAAAAGTAGCTTCATATTGTTATATAATTAAAAAATTAAAACCTATTGTAAATTTATATGTATTAAAAACATTCTATTACGCAAAAATACAAGCTACATTATCATATGCCATATTAGCGTGGGGGTTATCTGGAAACTCTATTAGGTTATTTAGGCTACAAAAACGTGCTGTCCGTTATATTCTAAACAAATCTAGCCAAACACATTGTGCGGAACTGTTTAGGCAACTAGAAATTCTTACCTTGACTTCGCTTTATATTTACACGGCTCTAATATACGCAAAACAAAACTATTCTGATATTAAAACGTTGAATAGCACACATTCATATAATACACGACATGGATTTAAGTTAGAGACTCCAATACACAAATTAACGTTATTTGAAAAAAGTCCTTTATATGTAGCTATTCAATGCTTTAACAAATTGCCCGAAAAAATTAGAAACCTAAACATGAAATTTTTTAAAAAAACTGTAAAATCAATTTTAATTTGTAAATGTTATTATACATACAGTGAGTTTTTAGAAGATAAGTGGTAAAAATGCTATTTTTTAATTGTTAATTTTAAATGTAAATATTTTTTTAATGTGTTTTTAAATAACTTTTTAGTAATTAGATTTAAACTATTTTTATATTATTTTATATATATATTAATTAAGTTTTCTATGTGACGATACCAATATCTGTAAGATCCAATGGAATAAATAAATTATTATTATTATTATTATTATTATTATAAACTGTGTTCCCGACCACCCGCCGCCCATGTAAATGTTATCAAGCTGCAAGTACACGGCAGGTGGTAATATCATCAAATTTCTTTATGACAAACACTTGGGTGGGAAACTATATCAAATTACCGGTTAAATATTTATAAATTGTGGGGCTGGGCTAGTACATTGTAATATTTTTTGTCAAAAGCAAATGCTTCGCCTTTCAATTTTTTACCAGCAGCCGGTGATAAACTGTGCTTAGGATCAGCTGTTAGACAAAACGGTTTTCCAAGTCGGCAAAAAAACCAGTGCCAATTTGGATCTTGCATTTTTGGAGTGTGTTAAAAAGTTGTTAAGGCACCAAACTCTTTAACAGCCCCACGTTGGGCGCCATTTGTTACCAGTTTGCCGCTTCTGAGGTGATAAGAGACGGTGTTGAAGGTTGAGAAAAAGTCGGCGTTGCACTTCTCGTTATAATTGTTTTGTTGGTGAAGTGATGCACCACGTCCCAATGTCGGTGGTCCGTGTGCTACCGTGTTTGCCAGGGAGCCGTAAATGAGATACGACCCATGGTGTTTGCCCAGTAATGATATGATGTATTGCGGCCTTCCGTGGTGGCAGTCAACGTTCACAAAACTGCATCAATGGACTGATTTTGAGGTTAATAATACTGTCGGTGGAGTAGGTCGCAAGTCGTCTAGGCGTAGCTCTACTTAATAGCAATGGGTTCCCGCAGTCGTGTTTTGGGCCTAGGCATTTATTAGCACAGTCCTTCTGCTCATACCATCACCAGCTCCTCTAGTTTGTACTCCCAAGCGTTAGCTACTCTTCCCCACAGTTTGCAAGATGTGTATCGGTTCAGAAAGACCTTTGGCTGTGTTGGATTAGCCTTGACCTCCAGGCATGCCATGCAGCCCCAATTAAACATTCACACGTCCTTTTGCACGTTTGTCCTGTGGTAAGCTTAGAATATGGCGGCTGTGGTGCTGTTTAATTAACGTTTGCTGCATCTCAAAAAATATTTTTTGTTCGCCGTGACCGGCGTTAGTTCTCATCAGCGCGCCACGTTCCCCTAATTTGGTTTCATTGGAATATTCTAGGTCGTCTACCATTTCTCGCCACTTTGTGTTAACGCAACTAAGGTTTCCTTTTCATCAAATATAGTTTGACTCGGTTAGGGTTCTGAAATCAGCCAATGAGTCGGCATAGGCATCGCAGGCTAACAAGCTTTTCGGATTCATATACCGACGCGGCAATAAGTTTATCATTTGGATGTCCACTAAAAGCACCCAGCAGCAGGTTAGTAGTGCTCTACCGTAAAGTTAAATTCCTGCAAAACTAGAGACCACCCGATAAACTTTGCCTTAACATCGGTCAAGCTCTCCAACCAGACTAAGATTTGGTTGCCTGTTCTAAGCGTAAACGCTTTTAAGTAAATAGTTTGGCAGAAGGTGAGCTAGACACTGTCCGAAGCCTTCTTCATGATACAAACTGCCTCTACGCCAATGTTCCAAGCGTCCGTTTGTAACTCAAACGGTAGACCTGTTAGTATTAGAGGTTGATCCATCTTTGTTACCGGCTGTGCTGCCCTAGGTGATAAAGATATGCCCTTAAAAACTATTTGTCCCAAGGACGCAGTTGCTAGGCAAAGGAGGTTTTCTGACTCGGTATAGAGGTGACGCGGCTTCAAAACTCGCTGGTCCGTAATTGTTTAAGATCCGGGTAGAGGTTTTTGCGGTGTTTGGCATTGTGGTGGCACATACTGTTCAACCTCTTGAACGCCAAGTTTTAAGACACTACGTGTGAGTCATTGTCGCATAGTACCCACCTAGGAAGGTAGTCGACGAGATTGTCTTCTTCTTCGAGTATGTTTGTTCACTAAAATCACAGTGTCACTTTCTCTTTTGCAAGAGTGTTGCTTCCAGAGGATCCTGCATGCCGATGTTGCCTGCTTTGTCGTGACAAACGGCAATTACGAGATCAGTGGTATTAACAAGAACTATATATGTCGCGATGAAGGTTCAATTGCAGGTGGTTCCGGTTTGACGTCTCTGAAAGTGCAAAAAGTTGCGATGTCAACCGTGAAGAGGCTTTCATCCTTTTTGTTTTCTTCAAATAGGTTACTGGTGTTAGTGACGGTAAGTAGGTTCTAGCCGACGTGTGAAACATCTTTGTAGATCGCGCCCTCAACATGTTCGATTGATTCCAATATAAGTTCCTAGATGTCATTGGTTTCCTAGGCAAGCACATTGAGGTTAGCTTGTCGTAGTTGACTTTGCGAGGCGACCGTAGCACAAATGGCAATATCTAATTTGTCAAATATATTTTGATGCGGTCGTCTCCTTCGCAAGGCAATGGCAATACATAAAAGTATTTGCTAGTAAACCTTTCTAGTGGTGTGGTTCGGATTCCACGTTAGAACTGTAGGTCTCGTATGTTTGTGTGGAACTATTATCGCACACCACAAACATACGAGAGAAGTGCCGACGCTCATAGCGAGTATGGCACTATAAGAAGAAGAAAAAGTTGATTTTGCACAGTCTGCCATCTTGCTCAATCGTTCATGTAGTTGTCCGACAAAAACATGTGCACGCTACTTGCAGATCGCAGATGTACTAAAAATTCTTAATCATCGTCAGCAAGTTCGTTATTTCTCGTAGTAGCTGAAGTATAACGTTGTAGCTGGTGGTGTCTCAATATTATATATTATGTCTAAACATGTCCATTGACGGTAAGGGGTGTGCTGACGGAGGCCACAGCATTTTGGTTAAGAAAAGTCTCAATTTGGTTGAGGACTGTCATCATCAGAGACGGTTAGTGGAGTTTGTCTGATTTTTTCAGAGCGTTTCTGTCGACTGGTCTTTTTCTTCTCGGGTTGTTGCGGGAACGCAAAGGCACTATGCTCTTTGTCGCTCTACGTTGGTCGCCATTTGTTATTGTCTACACTGCTCTAGGAAATAAGGGTGTGGCCGTGTATATTCTTGATCGATTTGTGCTATCTCCCAAGAACGCAGTCTAACTCAAAATGGGGTTGTTGTTCCATATCGGCTTTTTGTTTGTGTGGTGTACTCTGGTGAAGGTCCAAACGCAGTGTATCTTTGACTGTTTTGAAGATGTCTATTGCTTGGTAGTCGATGACACCGTGCAGATGGATGTGTTGAAAGCCGAAGTCTATGATAGGTGATCACTTGGTGACCCAGACAAAATTCCTGTCTATAGGGTAGTCAGAACGATACTTCTTCCCATGTGTTCTGTTTGACTGATTTGTTTTTTTTTTTGGGGGGGGGCTAGGCGTTAAAATCTTTTAAAAGACTGGCAAAGTGTCGGGTTCATTTCCTCTCAGCTCAGCTTGATGCCTACCGACTAAAAACCGCACAAAAGTGAGTGCCAATGGAAATTTGAGACCCTCATGACCTTCCTTTTGTAGATTTAGTAATAATGTCGGTATTGTTTTCGTTGGTTAGTTGGTTAGTAAGTTAGGGTGCGGCTACTTGGTTCACCGGTCGTTAATAGAAGAATATCTCCCTGTCAAGCTTGGCGAGTCGAGCTAGATCAGGGTTGAGATGATTCGCGAGATTGTCAAAATACTTTGCGACCAAAGTTTTGATGTGCTGACTCAGCGAGTTAATGTATAACCCGAGTTTTGCTCGAATTTCTCTATTTCGGATATACCATGGAGCTCTGTGGAAAATCCTTAGAGTGGTGTTTTGAAAAACCTCTAGCTTGTTAAGATGACAGGTAGCTGCAGTTTCCTAGATTAGGAACGCGTAAGTGAGCATAGATCTGATAATAGATGTGAAACGCCGGGTTTTGTTCCGGATCGACAAGCCACTATTCTAACGCAACATCGAAACAAGAAGATTTTTTGCCATTTTGGCTATATCGAGAATGGACTGTACGTGGAGTTTGTACGTGAGTCCCTTGTCAAGAATAACCCCCTGATACTTGGCAGAATTTGACCACAGTATGGGAACGTCGTTCAGAAAGACGTTCTCATCGGGTTTGATTCGCCGCCTTGTGAAGAGTACAGCTTTGCTTTTTTTCTGGGTTAGTCGTGACTTGCCACTTGTCTAACCATTTTTCGAGGTTGTCGGTGGCATTTGAAGCCTCAAAGTGACTATCTCAGGTGACCTTGAAAGTATAGAAGTGCTGTATCATCAGCAAATTGTGCCATTCTGACCCCATGCTTCGCTCCCGAAGGCATTTCATCAAAGTAGAGATTAAATAGCAGTGGAGAGAGAATGGAGCCTTGAGGGACCCCTGCCGTTATCTCCCGAGTGGAAAATATGTGCTTTTCGAGCTTTACCGCCAGCGTTCTGCTGTTAAGATATGAGGCCTCACTAGACTCGCTGAAAAATTAGCTTTGTACAATGGGGGGGGGGGGGGGGGATTAACTGACTTTCAAATGTAAAAGTCAAGTATTTATAGAAGTGAGAGACAAATGACTATTATGCGATTGGAAGAGTGAGAATCCGTCTACTACAAAACGGCATCACCTTAAATGCAACCTCGGTACACACAAAACATTTCTTTTTTGTGCCTTGGAATTCCATCAGACAGGTTAACTGAGTAACCCGGGACATATTTCCAAAACCAGGTGTACAGCAATAAAAAGTTTTGTGACTTCTTCTTATTTCGGGGCGGCGTTTGCTCTCTTATTAGCTTCAAGTTGTGTTAATTCGGTGCCTGAGTTAATCAACTAAATCTTTGCTTAACTCAATAAAAAAAAAAAAAAAAAAACAAAATTGCTAAAGCAATGGCTAGCGTGAAATGGTGTTGGTCCGCTTTCCCGCAGGAGACTAAACTATACTACATCTTGAGAAGGTGGCCTAACTTTATTTTTCTTGATAGATTATGTAGTTTAGATGCAAAGATTATACAATTTAAATTCACTTACAGAAAATATTATATTTTAAAATCGAGTAAATTGCTAATTATTTTATTAGTAGCAAGACTATTAATTAATTTTGTTGTAACATTGCAAACATCAGAAGTTAAATAATGTGCTTGATAGGTGACCACTACTCAACGCAATTGAGTTAACAAACATCCTTCTGCAGAATTGCAACATTTAGTTGTTTACACGATTCTACTTTGATTTCAAAATAAGTTTCTTGTTGGAAAATGTTTTGATTAATTTAAACTTCAACTTTAGGCAATTTCTTATTGGTTTTTTAATTATAAACTTTACCTTTGTATGTATGGCTTGTGAGAAAATTAGAAAAGTCTACAGTTAGTTAATAAGCAGCAGTAATTTGTTATACCGTGGCCCGATAACGCGGAAAATTTAATAATACTTTTATAAACTAAGCGCAACCTTTGATGGGTTATTTAAAATTATGCGAAAGAGAGAGGGACGACTTATGAATATATATCATGTTTGCTAATAAACATAAAGTTTCAGAATAAAGAAGAAAGAGGGCGCAGCAACTTTTAATTGAAATTTAAAATTAATATAAGAATTGAATAGTGCGCCGGGGTTTAGCGGATTAAAAGTGAAATAATAATAAAAAAAGTCTGAAATATTGTCAGTAATATTAAGTACTTTGCAGATGATTTTAATTACTATGGCAATTCCGAAGTTGCTTTATACAGCACGTCCTCGCGCAAGAGAGATATATTAACACTTCCCTTATTAATTATTAGCACCATTAAACGAGTATCTACTGAAAAGATAAATGTTAGAAACTCATAGCGCTAATTAATATTTTCCCAGAGTGAGATGGGGGAGGAATATGTAAAAATATTAAAATAATGATAATTTATTAGCATTAATAATGAAGCTTCTAAGAAATTTTAATTATTAATTTGATTGCGAGTAAACAATGGCCCGATTGGTTTATCTGGATGATAAATTTATTATATGTAATTTACAGCCCCTGGAGGTAAATATGACTCGCAAAGATAAATAGCTCGGGCTCTCGTGGAAATCGATTCTGCTCTGTTGTGTGTGTGCATAACCTACAAGTTCTAATTTTGCTACTGTGTTGTTGACGCTAGTTTGCTTGTCCTGTACGCAAATATCAACAAGAGACACTTGTATGTAAATAATTCAGCAGACGTCATGAAATATGCCTTCGCAGGATTTAATTACTGGATATTTAATTGTTCCACGACAAAGGAATGGGGAGGCATTAATCGGGAGGGTTGTACATCTCAAAACTATCCCCTCAGATAATCGTTCTCATGGAGAGAGAGAATGAAGTGGCAAATACGGCATCGGCCGCAGGATCCGGCATCAGACATGTTCCGGGGCCGCAGGACCACCCGGACTCCACATTATAACATTCAGCGAGGAAATTGGAGCGTAGTTACTTAGCTTAAGGCTCGTCTTTATGTCCCTTACATTCCATTAAAGGAAATGACACTTCTATTTTCTGTGGAGATCCGTATTTCTCCGTAATACCTCCGCTACCCTCGGATTATCAATAAGATAGCGCGTTTTGATACTCTCACAGTATTGCTTCCACCTGCGATACCACCCCTCGAATGCTGAGCAAACACTTTTTAAGTGAATTTTATATGAAAATGTTTAAATTGAACATTTATCATAAAGGTTTTATTATAACAATATATTTTTAACTAATGTATACTTAAACATTGTCTGCATACAATCTAACAAGAAACGTGCAGATTTACGATTGCATATTTATTTTTGCTGCGGCTTCTTGCTCAAAACAAACAGTTCCGTTTGTATAAAGTCAAATAGTATAGAAATGATGACAAATAAAATGTTTAATTAATTAATCTAAAATAAATCACAAATATATTTAAAAAGCGTAACTAGTTTCAACCTTTACAAAGCCATCATCGGACGGTGATACAAAAAAATTAACTTTAATTTTTTTTACGTTGTTTTATTGTGGAGATTTTTGCAGCACTTAGATTTTTGTTCATTTTTTTCAAGTATTAATTCTGTTATAAAAATGAGATAGCTCAGTGATAGAGCGTTAGCTTAACAGTTTGGAGTCTGATCCTTGAAATATGATTTAAAAAAAAATTGTTCTTTATAAGCCGTTGTTTTTATCAAACTCTTTTAAACAAATCGTAAGATTTCTGGGGCAGAAAAACCGTAACACTTTTTTGCATTTTTGTCGTAAATTGCCGTCCGTAGCCGTGCTGTTAGTAACTCTGTTTGCATTTATTGATTCCACTACACGAACGGTTACTACACTTACAGTTTGTACAGCGGAGCCAATCGACGTTGCTTTATTAATCCTTTTCTTTGAGACCTTCATTACGTTGGCGTTTATAGCTTTGGTTTCAGTAACCTAATTTTTGCTGTCCGTCTAAATCTTTAGGTACCGGTACCCCGGAGCAATCATAATTTATTTTTAATTTATCGTCGAGTCCTTGACCACAAAACTAAACAACGTTGCCTTGGGTTCAGCTTCCAATTTCTTTCTGTAGCTATTGTACCCTTCATTATTTCTGGTTTGCAATGTTGTTTTTCTAAGGCTGATCAAAAATAATTTTTATGAGTGAGAACACTGAGCAGGGCGTATTTTCTAGTAGTGTCAGGTTTTTACTGACCAAAACCTTCGATTTTCTTTTTTTTTTTTAGGTAGTTTGCTTCGCGCACCGCGCGCCTATTGGTCCTATTGTGCACCTCTAACGTTTTAATTTTTTAACAGTTCTTTCTCTTAGATAATCCAGAATCTTGTTTGCCAAAGGAGGATATGCGTTGTAGATTAAAGGCTTTGCATTTACTTAGCAAGTGTAGTGGAGTCTCTTCTTCCTCCATACATTTGCACTATTTGAGGAGTAATTTGATTCTTATTCTATGCATGTGTTACGATCAGTGTTTAGTTATCAGTTCTGTAAGCGTTTGCATCCTGATGGTCCAGTTAGGAATAATCTTGAGTATGTCATTTACTATTTTTATTTTGGTTTTGTATGCGATCCTGAAAGCATGTTCGAGTCTAATAAATCGCCTTTGCTGCTCCCTCTTTGACCAATTAATTTGCTATAAGATTTCCTTTTATCCACTGGTCCTTTGGCATTCAGACCAGGCAAACTCTGCAGATCTTGGATAACAACCAGTTTAGATTTTATTACTGGCTTGACATGATGGTAATTGGTCTGTTAGGGTATATTCCTGTCCCAATTATGTTCCTGCCGCACCACTTGATGGCAGCCACCACCGCCTAAAAATCCAAGACATGCTCGCCTAGAAGTAGCAAAGTTTGCTTTTCCTAGTTTTTGTCTTAGATTCCAGCTTTAGAGCAATTTTAGTCATTGTCATGTTTACCAGAAAGCTTTTTGGATTCAAAAAGCAGCCAAATGGCTTTTATGGTTATATTATTTAAATGAGTGTGGAAACTTAGTGTCGAGCATGAGTCCCAAATATTTAACTTGCTTCCTTTTATCCCCTGGTCCTTTGGCATCCATACCAAGCAAACTATGCAAATTCAGGACAATAACCAGTTTCGATTTTATTACTGGCGTCTGCATTGACGCTTGACTATTTGACATGTTGGTAATTAGTTTGTTGGGGTATAGTCTTGTCCCAAATATGTTCCTGGCGCTCCATTTAATAGCAGCCACCACCGTATGTTTGCCTAGAAATACCAAAGTTTGCTTTTCTTACTTTTTGTCCTAGTTTCCCTGGTTTGGTTCCATTCTGGTTTTTGTCTCTATCTGGCTTTTGTGGATATATTATCCAAATTAGTGTGAAAGCCTAGTGTCAAGCATAGGAAACGTATCTCCATATATCAAACTCATAAGGTCTATAATGTTTTGCCCTTTTTTTCTGCACCATTTATCAACGATGTTTAGTGCACTCTGTATCAAGTTTGATACAGTTGCTCTAAAGTTTCCGAGTACGAAAAATGAACGATCCTAAGACAAAAACGGTGTTAAGTATCTGTAGCAGGCAGTCCATGAGAAAGCATTGCAGTAAAAGTTAAAAGTAAACCTCCTTGTGGGCAGCCGCTGGCGTCTTTCATATAATGTTATAGTTGCAGTCTGGATTTTAAGCACAGACTTCACCCAGTGTTAGACTAAAAGATTTATTCCTTTTGCCTTTGCAATAAATTTAAAGATAGTATTGTCAAATGCCTTTTTTTATATTTAGAAATTTTTAAAAAAATCTTTAAGAATTTGATCAGATTTTGTTAATAATTTGTCCGCCATTTTGTTATTTTTGCAAAATTTATGTTCAAATTTTGGATTTATTTTTAACAACTATAGAAACATCAAAATCCAAAATTTCTAAAAAAATTTTATATTATTTTTTGAGGTACAGCAATTTCTTTAAAAAATTTATCAGATTTTGTTAGTAATTTGTTCGCCATTTTGTTATTTTTGCAAATTTTTTGGCCAAATTTTGGATTTGGTTCCATCAACTATAGAAACATACAATTACAAAAATTTCTAAAATTATTATAAATTATTTTCCGAGGTACAGCAATTTCTTTAAGAATTTTATCAGATTTTGTTAGTAATTTGTTCATCATATTGTCATTTTTACAAATTTTTTGTCCAAATTTTGGATTTGATTTGATCAACTATAAAAACATACAATTACAAAAATTTCTAAAAACATTATAAATTATTTTCCGAGGTGCAGCAATTTCTTTAAGAATTTGATCATATTTTGTTAGTAATTTGTCCGCCATTTTATTATTTTTGCAAATTTTTTGTCCAAATTATAGATTTAACTTAAACATTCATAAAGACATAAAATTACAAATTAAAAAAAAAAAACTAAAAATTATTTCCCAAGGTACAGCAATTTCTTTAAGAATTTTATCAAGTTTTGTTATTAATTTGTCCGCCATTTTGTTATTTCTGCAAATTTTATTACCAAATTTTGGATTTTATTTGATGAACTATAAAAACATAAAATTAAAAAATTACTAAAAAAATTATAAATTATTTTCCGAGGTATAGCAATTTTTTTAAGAATTTGATCAGATTTTGTTAGTAATTTGTCTGCTATTTTGTTTTTTTTGCAAATTTTATGTCAAAAATTTTGATTTATTTTTAACAAACATATAAAATTTCAAAAATCTAAGTATTATTAATTATTTTCCGTACAACAATCTTTGAAAATTTGATCAAATTTCGTTAGTAATGTGTCCGCTATTTTGTTATTTTTCCAAATTTTATGTCCTTATTGTGGATTTAATTTTAACAACTATATAAACATAAAAATCCTAAATTTCTAAATTATTTTCCGAGGTACAGCAATTTCTTTAAAAATTTGAGCAGATTTTGTTAGTAATTTGTCCCTCACTTTGTTATTTTTGCAAATTTTATGACCAAATTTTGGATATAATTTAACCAACAATCAAAACATAAAATTCCAAAATTTCTAAAAAAATTATAAATTATTTTCCGGTTTTTAAAAAAATTATCAGATTTTGTTAGTAATTTGTCCACCACTTTGTTATTTTTGCAAAGTTTATGTTCAAATTTTTTATTTAATTTTAACAATTATTTAGACATAAAATTATAAAACTTCTAAAAAAATTATAAAATATTTTCCGAGGTACAGCAATTTCTTTAAGAATTTGATCAGATTTTGTTAGTAATTTGTCCGCAAATTGGTATTTTTGCAAATTTTGGTTTCAATTTTAAAAATTATATAAAGTAAGAACGTTATTCTTTGGATGGTGTTTTTGCACTGATGTATAGCTAGTTTGCAGAATTTGGTAAGCATACTCGTGTTAGTGCAGTGGTTAAGTCTTTAGTACCCCGTCCCGTACTATTCTAATAGCGCAAAAAAGTTTTAAAAATTTGTGGGTCATTAGCTTCTTCTACTGTGTGCCCAAGTGTTAGTAATCAAGAGATTTATTGTTCCTTCCACCTCTTCTATATTTCTACTTTGATATTAGAGAATTGTTTAACATTAAATATCTTGATAACTAACGCCTGGGTAGGTGAGCGTAAACAAAATTTAATTTGTTGGCAAATAGCTTCTTCTACTGTGACTCACTTACCCGCCCTAGTGTTAGTCATCAAAGGATTTACTATTCCTTCCACCTCGTGTGTGCTTGTACTTAGATATCAAAAAATTGTTTAATAATAAATCTTTTAATAACTAACGTGTGGGTAGGAAGATGAAAACTAAATTTAATTTTTGAGCAAACTTCTTTTTCTACAGTGTCCCACCCACCCAAGTGTTTGTCATCAAAGGATTTACTGTTCCTTTCTTTTGTGTGCTGTACTTAGATATCAGAAAATTGTTTAACCTTAAATCTTTTGATAAGTAACGCTTGGGTGGGTAAGCGGGAACTAAGTTTTAGAAATTTGTGGGTCAATAGCTTCTTCTACTGTGACCCACCCATCTAAATGTTAGTCATCAAAGGATCTATTGTTCCCTCCACCTCTTGTGTGTTTATACATAGATATCAGAGAATTGTTTAACATTAAATCTCTTGATAAGCAACGCTTAGGTGGGCAGGCAAAACTAAGTTTTATTTGTGGGTTAATAGTTTCTTCTACTGTAACCCACCCACCCGCACAAGTGATAGTCATCAAAGATTTTATTGTTTCTTCCACCTCTTGTGTGCTTATACTTACATATCAGGCGGGAATTAAGTTTAATCTGTGGGCCAGTAGCTTCTTCTACTGTGACCCAACCGCCCACCCAAGTCTTAGTCATCACAGAACCTATTGTACCTTCCAATTTTTGTGTGCTTGTACTTAGATATCAGAAAATTGTTTAACAACAAATCTTTTTTCTACTGTGACTCACCCACCCGCCCAAATGATATCAGATATCAGAAAATTGTTTAACATTAAATATCTTGATAATTAACGCCTGGGTATTTGGGCGGGAACTAAGTTTAATTTGTAAGCAAATAGCTTCTTCTAGTGTAACCCACCCACCCACCCAAATGTTTGTCATCAAAGGATTTACTGTTCCTTCCACCTCTTGTGTGCTTATACTTATATATCAGAAAACTGTTTAACAATAAATCTCTTGATATTTAACGCTTGGCTGGGCGTGTGGGAACTAAATTTAAATTGTGGGCCAGTAGCTTCTTCTACTGTGACCCAACCGCCGACCAAAGTCATCAATGAATCTATTGTTCATTCCACCTCATGTGTGCTTATACTTAGATATCGGAGAATTGTTTATTAATTAATCTCACGAGAAGTGTACTGAGCCGCTTCCGCGGTGCGGAAAAACGGTGCTGGCGTCGGTGTGTGAAAGGTGTGTTGCCTCATGAGCCATTCCTCAGCCGGAGACATGGCGTGAAGGTTGTGCAAAATACAGGATCTTGCAGGGGTCGTCATCAGATCATCAATCATCAACTATTGGGTGTCGGGCATGTCCGGTAACACTTCACTTGATGTTGTGCATTCTTAAACAAAACTAAATATTCACAAGGACACTCTCACACTTACACGTTCACCCAGAACGCTACTAGAAACGCAAACACACAGAGTGTTTCCTCCGGCATTCACTAACAAATGCCAGTTTATCCAGAACTAGGTGGATTTGTGTGGAGCGACGTGTCAGAGTCGTAGCCGCTGTCAGTGGCCGTCCAGAAACTTTGGCAGGGTGTGCAAGCACAAAGTGTTTTGTTGGTAGCAATTCCCTCGCAGTTCCCAGGGATTGAATTGGCTCCTGGAGCTACTGGTTGAATACCGTTTCCAGAAAGCTGCAATGACGGTGGAGAATGAGAACAGGGGGTCTAGTCGGTTAATCCAGTCTGTGTTAAAGGGGCATGTGTGAATCTTACTCCGGTCGAGTAAATGGCTTGGCTTCGACTAACTAAATTTTTTTGTTTTTGGTTGGCTGGGGAGAAGAATCTTCTAAAGACTTAATGTGTTGGATTCACGTTTCAAATGTTTGAAAGCGCCTTCCTACTACACCCCCCCCCCCCCCCCCCCGGTGTAAAATCTCAAACCAGAAAGTTTTACACATCACTGTGTACATTCTAACCTGACTGATTAAGTGCCACTAGTTTTCCATATAAAGCAAGCATGTTGACAAACCATTTGTACTAGACACATTGTCTTGCTCTGCAACATGTGATCCCTGATCGGAACAATTCCCGCAACAGAT
Organism: Tachinus rufipes; assembly: GCA_963932245.1. Lineage (NCBI taxonomy): Eukaryota > Metazoa > Arthropoda > Insecta > Coleoptera > Staphylinidae > Tachinus > Tachinus rufipes. The sequence continues at coordinate 108,290,223 of OZ010743.1, forward strand.
TTCAGTTGTGTTATCCGTACGTAGTAAAGTGCTTTGAGAATCCTTTTCAAAGTATTATTTTTAAACGACTCTATCCTTTTCAGATAGGACCATTTCCCATGCTGGACTTGAGTATGTCAGTATTGAGCGAATGATTGTTTTAAATAATTGCAACTTGTTTGTAGAGTTCATGTTGCTGTCCTTGCGTAGAAGTAGTGTTAACATATTACTTTCCATCCTAACCTTATCCAAGATGGTCTTAATATGGAATCTAAGAGTTAGTCCACGGTCAAGTTCTACTCCTACATACTTTGCAGTATCCATTCATGGAATTGGAGCTCAATTGAGATAAACGTTTTCATAAGAAGTTGGTTTGTGATATTTAGGAAAAAAATAGCCTTGATTATTTCCGGATTGATTTTTACTTTCCAGTACCAAGTGCCTCACATGCCGCTTGAAGTCTTAGCGTGATAACTTTTCAACTTCTTAAGGTGTACATCAGTGTCGTGTCGTCTGTGTACTGAGCAATTTTTACTTACGTGATAGAACTGAACCTTGAGGAACCCCTGCCTCGATAGGACGTAAGGTAGACACAGATAGGAAACAATAACTTTGATCAATCTAAGATTGAACTCAAAACGATGCATTTTTGCAAGTAAAAAAGCCTTTTCGACATCAAAACATATGATTCCCAAACATGTTTTAAACGAAAACCAGTTTTTATTTAGTCTGTAACTCTAGTTAGTTGATGGGTTGTGGAGAGCCCAAATCTGAAGCGGTGTTGATGAGTTGTCAACAAGTTTATCCAATTTATATCCAAGATTACAGTTTTGTCACCTTACTTAGGGTCGACAGGAAACTAATCGGGCTCAAAAACGCAAAAGTCGGATTTTTTAGAAACTGGGAAAAGAATGGTGCAATCTGATTGGCCGCTGTTGCTCCGTCTACTGGCTGCAACAATTCCCCTAACTTCCAGGCTGAGCTTCCAAATATAATTTGGCAAGGTAATAGTGTCCAGGTGACGTCGGTTTGGTTTCGGCACTATGGTAACAGAAGTCTTTAAACAATAAAAAAGTGTCCACTGAAGTTTCACTATGAAAAACAGCTCTGCAGTGATGGTTGACGGTTTATCCCCCGAAGGGATACATTCTGAAAAGTTGTTTTGGAGAAACCCCAATGCAGTTTTTCGATAAGTTTACTATCTTCTCCTTTGCCATCCCTTCTGGTTTTGAATTAACAACTGGCCTGGTCTAGGCGCTTGCGGAAATTTGCACCACCAATCTATTTAGTAGCGTTGCTGGTTCTAACTGTGGGCCTGGTACCCATCACCATAACTCTTCTTAGATCAGGCATGTCTTACAGATCAATAATCTGTAATTTTTTACGTCTGAACTGGTTATTTTTGGTCAATGTACTGAAGAACCAGTTTTTTGTTAGATGGTCTGTACATGTGATTTTTAGAAACCTCTACTTTAAAGGTGCATTTTTAAAAACGAGATGATGCCTTACTTAAAATTGCGGCCTAGATGGCTTCTGCTTCAACTAACCCTTGGTAATTATTGCTAGTGCAAAGTGTTCCTGTAAGTCCTTAATGAAGTCTTTTGTTTTTTTTTTTTGGTCGTTTTTACAATTCTGGGGTACTGCTGCTTTTGAGTCCTTGATGTTCTAGGTATGTTTGGCAGGTAGTGTAGAAACTTGTTTGCCTAAGTTCTCAAAGCCTCTTTTTGTTTCCGTACCGTCACCGTAAGCCTTGGCTTTACAATTTTGTTTTTGGCTTTGCTAGCTCAGTTTGAGTTCTCTAAAGTGTCTCCAGTTTTTGTTTTGTTGTTTTTATTAGTCAGTGAATTGCTCCTCACAAAATTAAGTATGGAAAATAGGGAGTTAAAGTGCACCCAATCCAATTAATGTGTTTTGTTACATTGCAAAATTAATTCTGTTACTGACTTTTCTGACGCGTTTGCCGATATTTTGTAACGTATAGTTACGTCTACATTCTAAATGCAATACTCAATTCTATTGCCTATGCTACTAACCACATCAATAAAATATTAATATTCTGATTATTTCAACTAAATTTAATTTTTGTAAGAAGTAAATTAAGTTCCAACAATCATAAAATACATAACAAAGATGAATTTGATGTATGCCCCGTAATAGACAAAGGAAGTTAATAATTCCTATTCTAATTCATAACATCCAGCACGATAGAAAGATTTATAAATAAAAGAAAACTAGGAATATCATCTTTTCTATTATAAAAATTGCCATTACTGTCGTTGCGAACTACTTTTCATTTGTAGCCGACTTTTATGGCCCCATAAAAGCACGAATGAGCTCTAACAATATGCAATGGACATTTTTTGCAAATGAAGACATAATTCACAATTTATTTTAATAGAATACATTTGATAATTACAGAAACCGAATTGAAACATTTTCTTTCTGACCTGAAACTATGCATTGAGAATTGTATGCGCAAAAGGAAGCAGCGGTTAATTGAATTGCAATGATAGGGTAGACCTTATTTTATATAGTAGGTTGATGATTTACTCGCCGAATCAGTCAGTATTTAATTAAAGAAGAGGTCCTGGCCGCAACGCGCGAAATTGGAACCAAAGGGGCTCAGGGAAGCTTATGTGGACTCATCTCTATTAACCGCATTTCCCTGGGGATTTTAATTGTTCCAGATTTACTCCCGGCTCTTAAGGATTTCACGTTTTATTCTTATCATTTCTTTTTTTTTTTTCCTGCGGCGAGAAAAAGAGGGCAGAGGCTTGGCTATGTTGCGGAACGAATAATAAGTGCTTATACGTAAATTAAATTTTGTTGTTTCATCGGATGCGTATTAAGATTTCGGTTTTGTTCCTCCATACGTGTTACTATGTTTTTTTTTATTATTCATGTTCCCCACGCGCGGTGGCAAACGTGAATATGGCTCAATTTTTTTATTGAAAGCGATAAGGTGATAAATACCTATAGGAAATTGCTTTTTCCCCTAGCATCACAGAGATAACAAACAAATTTTGAAACAATAAACACTTTTCATGCCCTCTGCCAGTATAAATTTTATTTTAAACCTAACTGAAAAATAACGTATTTTTATTGTGCCGCAAAAAAATTGTTACAAAACATTTTTTTTTAATATTGCTTTCCTGTGTTGACATATTGTAATTATGCAATAATTTAAAGATATATTAGTTTAATCAATTTAATTGGATATTTATGGTTCTAAAATGTTGAAAAATACATTTTCTATTTTATTTTCAAATATTTCTACTGGTGAATTTTAATTTTTAATTTATTATTGCTGCAAACTTTTTTGGTAAAATTAATAATGACTGACTTTAGACATCATCATCATCACTGCTGAACATGGGCCTCCTATATCTCATTACAATTGCTATGATCTTGAGCCACTTGCATCCAATATCCTTGGGTGATATTGTGATCTTTCTATACTTTTATACGCATCCTGTCTTAGCCTTCAATACAAAATTTTCTTTGTCAATTTATCATCTCTAGTTTGAGTTAGATGCCCACCTCAGTTCCACTCCAAAGTGAATAGCCTTTAGATATATGAGATCAGCCTAAAAAGTATCCGACCAAAAAATTTATTATTTACATGACAGAATTGGGACTTTAATCCTTTTCAAAGTAACCCACCGTTCCTTCCACTGTTGAAAACATTTCTAGTAGTCTTTTTTTTGAAATGGTGTTCAACTTTACCGTTGCTTTCTGCATTATCTCTACTCTACTTCAAAAACGAGATTCTTTCAATGTCATCTTCAATTTTGGAAACTGCCTAAAACCGCAAGGAACCATATCTGGAGAGTAGTGAGGTTGGCGTACGACTAGAATTCCATGTTTTGCCAAGTAAGTCTGAATCAAATGCGATGAATGAGAAGGAGTATTTTCGTGATGCAATTGCTACTTTTTTGCCTTCTAGATTTGGTCTATTGCGCCGAACTGCATTACGGAGTTGGCGGAAAACTTTTTGATAGTACTCTTTTGTCACTGTTTGTCCTTCCGGTACGTATTCGTGATGCAAAATTGTACGAATATAAAAAAACACATTTAGCATCACTTTAATTTTGCTTCTCACCTGTCGTTCTTTTTTGTCCTTTGCAAGAAAAGATGCTTCCATTGCAACAACTGCTTTTGCTTCTGGGTCGTACCCGTACACTTTTGATTCATCTCCAGTCACGACGGTGTCCAGAAACTCCAACAAGTCCTGTGCAACCGCAAAACGGTGTTTTTTTCGTTCTGCCAACAAAAGCTTGGGCACAAATTTTGCAACAACTCCGCGCATTTTCAAGTTTTTTTGCAAAAAATTGCATGTGCGGAACCTTTACTAATCTCAACATATTTGGCAATCTTTTGAACAACTCAAACAACAATCTCCCATTATCAGATTTTCTACCCTCTCAACAACAGCTGCATTCCGAGCAGATTGAGGCTTCCCAGAACGTTGATCACTCACCACGGATGTCCAGCCACTTTTTAATCAGTTGGAATTTCCAATCAATCAAAGCTTCTATGGTTTTCCCGCTCACGGCAAATGATATTGGAGTAAGTATCATTTTACCACCGCGCCTATTGTGGCTTAGTAAAATGATGCATGTTTACGTCTCTTTGATTAGTTCAGGTTGGTGTGAGCCTTTTTGTCCCTTTATACATTTCCTTACGTCGTGCGAGTTCCAGTACCGCTTTTAAACTGAGTCTAGCGTTTTGTTGGTTTCGACTTTGGTGACCGTGTAAAGTAGTTAGTTGAACAAATGAAAATCAATAATATTTAAAGATTGTTTAGTTTTTGGTTTCACTAACGTGAGCAGTATATTAGCCAAGGTTTGTTCCTTTAACGGGTTCTTTGGAGTCGTATTGTGGGTAGTGAGCGTTTTTTGAGTTTGTGCGGAGTAGTTTAATACAAATTGTTATTTTCTTTAATTTTTTCTGTGTCGTCTTTTTTATTCCAATTACCTAGTACAGGGAGTTTATAAATGAATGGGATTATGTAATCACTTTAAATGTGCCGCTTTTTTAAAATTGTCCACTATATTATTTGTTTTGACAGATCAACTTTGACAGCTGTCAAGCAAACATATGAACATATGTAGTATAGTAAACAATTTTAAAAAGGCGGCATATTTAAAGTGATTACATAATCCCATTCATTTATAAACTCCCTGTAGTTAGATTATATTTGGCGTTGATTTGAATCTTACATTCTCGGGGTATGTGTTTAGGGTTGTGAATGCACCATGCTCTTTAGAAGTCCACGTTGGGAGTATTGTTACCGGATTCCTTCTCGTGTAGTGATAGGAGAAGGAACCAATAGTTATGGAAAGATGACAATGTTCCTCCCTATGTTGTTGGGGTAGACATGTTTGTCTCCTGTTTAGTTTAGGGGGTCGTAAGTGTGATACTGCTCCTGCCACAGAGGCAGCTACTTCAGGTCCAGAACTTGTCCAGAAGGTGTTCCCCGAAACGTCGGACGCGTTGAAGTCGTATATGTCGTTTTGTACTTTGCTTTTATGTGTTTGAACCAAAAGTTCAGTCACACAAATTCTCACAAAGTGTCCTCACACACGCACCGGCTCACTAGGGTTATAGTTTTGTTGGGTCGACGTGAAAGTGCTGAAGAAGCTATCCCTGACGGAGTATGGAAGCTACAAGCTGTAGATATGATGCAATTAAACTACGTGGTGGTAGTTGCCTCGGAATATGCCACAGGGTTGATGGTATCGAAGTCTTGCGAAAACTGCAGTATTAGTGAAAGTGGGTCATCTAGAGGCACCAAGCAAAAATAACCAGCCAGTGGTAGTTAGATGTGAATCTTCTCCCTTGTTGTTGTATTACTCTCTAAATCTCGACTGAGGTGCGGCAGTAAAATCTGGATCTTTATAAATACGCGTCTGTTTGTGACGCGTTCTGGTTGGTAGCGCGTGGCTCCGCTCACACGCTGCAACAGTTTTTGCAACTTCTTAAGTTGAGCTTCCCTTTTCCACTGGTGGAAATGTTGTCCAGGTATTTCCAATGAGCTGAAATCGGGCACTATAGTTTGGGACAGGTGTAGCTTGTAAAAATGTAAGCAAAAGTGTCCATAAAGGTTTCACTGTTAGTCTAATGACGACGCAACACGGCATAGCAAGAAAGTATAAAGATCAAACTTTCAAGCTGCAGATTACTGTTACCAGCCAGGCACCTGCAGGTGGTGGAGGTGCCGCCAGTTTAGAGGGTAGCGTGTATTTTTACCCGCCTAAGGTCGGGGCCACTTGGTACACGGTGTGATACGCTTGTACTAAAGAAAGGGTTACCTGGTGCGGCGCAAAGCCATGTAGCGGGTACCCAGTTATAGGGCCTCTCTCTTTGGTGTTAGAGGTAGTGGTGTGTGGATGACGACCTTCTGCAGCTGACCCCACGGGTCGTAACTAGCCCCAGGGTTTGGGCGCGGGTTGGTAGCGGTGAGTGCTATGCTACCGACTGTTTAGTGGTGCGAAAATGCGGAATGCACTCCCGGCTGCTACGTGGGTGTTGGCGTGTACTCCAGGGTCGTTGCGTGGGTTGTCGTTGGTCTTACATGAAGCCTTCTGGCGAGGTATGCAAGGCTATCCGGGGTATCGGAGCCGGGGAGTAGGTTGAATCTCCCCGGTGTAGTCGTCGGTGTGGAAGTCGTGATTGTAGAGAAATCTTTGAGCGTAGCGGTTATCATCACTGTAAGCGTAGAATGGAAGAGCCAATTCGTTGCGTTCTAGTGGATGTCTCAGATTGATCTGATGTGGGATTTTTTTTTAGCTAGGCGGTAAAATCTTCTAATAAATTGGGCAAAGTGTCGGATTCATTTCCTCTTAGCTTGAAATGTCTACCGACTAACCGCCCAATAGTGAGAGCCTACGGAAGTTCGAGATCTTACGGCTCATGTACCTTCTTTTTGTAATTTGGTAATAGTTTGTAGATGTTTAGAATGAGCCCTATAAGCTTGTGTAGTATTGTTTTTGTTGGTTAGTTAGTTAGTAAGTTAGGGTGCTGCTACTTGGTTCACCGGTCCTTATATCTCCCTGTCTGGTTCGGCAAGTCGAGCAAGGGTTGGGATGATTCGCGAGATTGTCAAAATACTTTGCAACCAAAGTTTCGATGTGTTGACTCGGTTTTAACCAGAGGTCTGTCCAATGAAGATACCATAGAGCTCTGTGAAAAATCCTCAGAGTGATGTTTTGAAAGACTTCTAGCCTATTAAGATGACAGCTAGCTACAGTTCCCCAGATTAGAGACGCGTAAGTGAGCATAGGTCTAATAATAGATGTGTAAAGCCGGGTTTTGTTCCGGATCGACAAGCCACTATTCCGACGCATCATCGGAACAAGAAGATAATTTGTCATTTTGGATTTATCGAGAATGGACTGCACGTAGAGTTTGTACGTTAGTCCCTTGTCAAGAATGACCCCCAGATATTTGGCAAAATTATACCACGGTATGGGAACGTCGTTTAAAAAAAACGTTTGCATCAGGTGTGATACGCCGCCGTCTGAAAAGTACAGCTTTGTTTTTTTTTTGGGTTAATCGTGACTTGCCACTTGATTAACCATTTTTTGAGGTCGTCAGTGGCATTTTGAAACCTCAATGTGACCATCTCAGGCAACCTTGAAGAGTATAGAAGTGTTGTATCATCAGCGAATTGTGCCAGTCTGACCTCATGCTTAGCTCCCGAAGGCATGTCAGCAAAGTAGAGGCTGAATAGCAATGGAGAAAGAATGGAGCCTTGAGGGACCCCTGCCGTTATCTCCCGAGTGAAAAATATGTGCTTTTGGAGCTTTACTGCCAGCGTTCTGCTGTTAAGATATGAGGCTATCAGCCTCACTATATGCGGAGAAAAGTTAGCTTTGTACAATTTAAAAAGAAAGTCATCGTGCCAAACTTTGTCGAAGGCTTTTTCGACTTCAAAAAAGACCCCCGGTAATCTTTTTCACTCTAAAATCTTTGACAATGAGATCCGTCACGCAATTTAATTGATGTACAGTTGAACCAATGTTGGTGTGGGAGGGGGGGAGGGATGTTGTTTAATTTAGTGTGTTCTGTGTTCCTGGATTCTATCCAAAACCATCCTTTCAATAACCTTACTTAAAGTGCTAAGAAAACTGATGGGCCGATAGTTTTAAGGAAACTTTCGGTCTTTTCCTGGTTTTGAAATATGAATCACCAGAGAGTTTTTCCAAACTGAAGGAAAGTGTCCTGTTCAAAGAATCGCATTAGCAATGTTGTAGAGCGCCATTATTGCTTTATGCGAGAACGCTTTAAGAGCCTTGCTAGAAATGTTGTTAGGGCCAGGAACCGTGCAAGATTTAAACCGTTTGATGATTTTTCTGATGCGTACGCTTTCCAGCGGTTCATCGTCGTCAAAGTTCTCTAACAAGTCCTCAACCACTTGTTTGACCCTTTTGACCCAATCTATTTTGTATCCGCCGTTTCAGAGGTAAAGCATTGGGGTTCAAAGCTGTCGGCAAACTCCTCGGCCTTTCTCTCGATAGAGTAATGAAACCCATTTTTGCCATGAATGGCTGGAATGGGAAGTTGTCTGTTCCGTAAAGCCTTATAGATTTTCCACATTAGATTGTCATCTTTTGTGATTGATTCCAAGTTGTTTTGCTAACACAAATTTTTGTGTAACCTTATCGTATTTCTTACGCCGTGAAGCGAACTTAAGATCTCGCAATCTCGGAGGTTGCGATGCCTCTGCTATTGACGCTTGGCGGAATTTCTTTGCGAATCAGTGCCTTAGTTTTGCATGATAGTCCAAGTGGATTATCTATTTGGACCTGATGAGTCTTACAAGCCATTTCCAAGGCTTGGTGAATTTGGCGCGTAAAATTCTCTCTTTGTCAACCGTTTGTACTAGGGCACGCCTGCTAATACTCTCTTCCAGAGATCTTGAGAAGAGATTCCAATCCGTGTGTGTTACAATTTTTTTTTCCTCTCCGGATGATTTCCTTCCGTAGAGTTCTTGTATTACTGGGCTGTGGTCGGAGCTAAGGCATTCAATGACGCTTATTGAATACTCGAAGATGACTTTCTTCAGTATTGCTATTTGGGTGACCCACTCCGCTGTGAAAAGTGGGTTTATCTGGGCCCATTACAGTTCCCTTTGTTCGACGTATTCGTGCAACGCACAATCTTTGGCGTTCGTTCTCAAGCTGTTCCACGCCGGGTGCTTGGAGGTAAAGTCCCCCGCTAAGATTTTCTGATGTAGGCACGTAAAAGTTTTAGCTTTATACCTTCTTGCTGCGCACTTATTGGTCCGTAATACTCCGCCACTTGGTGGCATCACTGCAGAGTCAGTCTGTTTTAAGCACAAATCGGCAACTTCCATTGAAACTAAAATCCAAGATAAACCCAATTTTCTACAACTACACCAGCAATATGACACCTCTGCCATGCTCACTGACTCCTCTACACCGGGGGTATTCACCGCCACCGATATACCGGGCGGCATTGCACCCCACGCCACCGGTTATTAATTAACAACTCTCCGGTATTGCACTACCGGTCACAGGGTCTCATACGAACACAACGACAACCTTTGAGGCAACCATGGGCAGAACAATTATAGATTCGTCACCGTACCAGCCAAAAAAGCACTATATTCTTCCAAAATAATTCAAAGTTGGCAAACACTGGGGCAAACCAAATCAATATGGTATATTAGAAGAAATAATGGTAATCTACAACCTGCAACTACTCCGAAGAGGAAAGCGCATAGTCCTGGGAACCACCAACGCTGCTTCTAGCCAAATCAGATTACGCTAGACCTTTACACAACACGTATCCCGTGGCTCCAAAGCCTACCAGTGGGTTTCCAAACCCTAAAAACCAAATTTTCTTACTACACGTATGGCAGGTGCGTATATCAATCAACACATCCCGCTTACATGGCCGAGCTTTCAGCATTATTAGAAGCGTAACCGGTAACAAATGGAGGCCAACGTGGGGCAATTTAATGCATAGAGCTTCCACGTCCTGTGACATCATCCCCGAGAAAGACCACGGTCATGTATAAAACGGTGAGGGTCTGACAAACACACAAAGCAACAATAGCGCAAATACACGCGACCACCAACCTTACAAAGGCCGACACATACGCTGTACAACGGCTTACCACTTATACCAACCCAAACTACTACAAATTGGCGGGTCAGCAAAGATCCTTTTGAGTAATTTGCTCAATTACAGCAACACTTTGTACAACATAAAGTACCTCAACATGCCCACCACCGCATTCTAGTAAAAAGTTTAAAGACGACGCCAAAACCTTCAAAGAGCGCCATATCCGAGAACCGTATCCGTTGTGCAATGTTACCAAAGCTCTTCTAATACAACGTTACACCGACCCGAGAGTTGAATAAACCACATGAGCCTTATAAAGCGGTTGAAAGTTTTTTGTAAAGTCAGTGCGCTATACACCACTCCCAGAAAGAGCTGACTAACACTCTTGCAACAATCTCTGGATGTACTTACCTTCAATACCTTCAATACCTTCAACCAACTACTGGTTGCCGTCATTAAAGTAGAAATCAACACACACAACAATCATGATTTTACTCCGGCAAAACTACCCGACACTCAACCGATTACAATTAAAGTCGCACAGGCAGAACCCACTGCCACCATAACAACGACCAAATAGGTGATGACCCAGATAAAGATAGGGGATCAAAAGCACAAGATATACCTCCTAATTTCAACTTTAGAAAAAAAAACTTATCTTTGGTACCTCTTGGATGAACACTTTGCCACCTTTGATTACTCTCGGAAATGCCTGCACTATTGGAGAGACCAAAGATCAACCATATACTGGACCTATGTCTTCTCCCAAACAAACATAAGCCCACAAACCAATAGTACTGCCAAAACATGCCTTGAGAACCTGCCAAATTCAAACGAGTAGTGCAAGACTTCCCGACAGTTTTTGATAAAAAAGTGACCCCTACAAAACACAAAAATAGTTAGCCACATTGAGCTGGTTGATCACACGCACAAAAAAAAGCTCAAAAATTTACCCAAGTGGCCAAACTCCTGGCCGCCGGGATAATAGAACGCAACTCAAGTAGCTACTGAGCACCGGTGGTTTTGATACAAAAAAAAAAACAACAAACCACGGTTCTGCGTGGACTATTGGGTTAAATAAGGCAAGCAAACAGCACTTTCCAAAATCCATGAGACCCTATAGAACTTTGGGCCGGCTTGTGTCTTCAGTAAGATCGACCTAGAAGCCGGGTATTACCGATAGCAGAACAACGGCTTTTGCTACGCCCAATGGCAAGACCTACCAATTTAAGGTCAAGGCCGTTTGGATTGAAAAACGAGCCAGTGCACGTAGTTGCAGGAGTACATAGGATACACTAAAATGGAAGCACCCCTGATGAAACTACAAAACAACAAAAAGCTATTTGTTTGGACACAAGTGGAAGAGATGGCGATCAAACAAGTCAATCGAAGATAAGCAAAGCTGTTGATTTAACGCAATGACGGACCACTACTCATGAGAACGTAGAGGTTGGAGGTGCAGTCCATTGTCAATAATGCCAGAATGGTTAAAAATCTTCTAGTTCCGGCGCCGCTGCGGAACAGTGGCTTGTCACTTCGGAATAAAGTTTGGATGTACACCTCTACCATCAGATCAAAGGTCATTTATGCGTCCCCCATCTGGGAAAGCGCCGCAAACTGGCTAGACTTCCAAAGTATTACTTTGAGGTTGTTTTCCATGGCTCGTCCAAAACTATGAAATTTAACATCTCAAAATTTTAACCGCAAAGTACTTCGACAATCTTGCGTTTCACTCCAATCCCGATCTGGCCTGACTCGTAAGCCAAATAAGAAACTTTTTAGCTAAGGCTAAGTGCCCGGGTAACCAATTAGTTAACTATATCGTTATCTAAAGTGGCTAACACTACATCCTCTCCCCACAGCCTAAAGAGCGTCCCATCCTTATCAATATCCAAAACTTCTTTCTAAAAATTTTCAAAGAGGCAATATTTCAAACAACTACAACATTTTTTTTGGAAAAGATTGTCCATTGATAATTTTGATAATCCAGTCTAATTAAAGATTGATCACTTAGTCATTATCAAGGAAGATAATGTACGACCGAAACAATGAGTCACCGGTTGGGTGCTTGAATTTTATTATTATTATTTTATGTTTTAGCATAATATATTAGTAGTCGACGCTGCACAAATTAAAAAAAAATAATAATAGCAAACAACACAAAACATATTGAACTGCAGATAAAATATAATTATGAATAACTAAATTCCGCTTTTGAATATTCATTTATATCATTAATTTTAATATTCCAGCATTGAGACATAATTATAATTTTCTTAAAAGATTTCTATTTGTAGCAAAATATAATAATAGTAAAATCTAAAATCATAACGTTTCCTGGTATAACCAAACCATTTAAGCAGATTGCATGCCTATATATAAAATTTCCCGTAAGACATAAAAATCTATTAAAAATTAATTCTTGGAATATCTAAATGTAAACCTATAATTCCAAATTAAATGATAAATTTATTAATAAAAAAATACATAATAATAATAAAAACTGGCGCTATTGAATTATTGATTTCGGTGGCGCAGAGCCCGGCTTGTAATTAAATTATCGATTCAATCAAACGTGTATTTACACGTACAGCCCGGAGGTGGCTTTATGATATCTCTATTTGTTCGACCAAATTAGCGGGTGCCAAACAAAATCCCAGACAGAATAATTTTTATAAGTACGGCCCACACTACAAAATTTATGAAATCGATTATGTCCTTAATCGGGAACGTGTGTAATTTACCTTTTCCTAATTATAACTTTGTTGTTAATTATCGGTTGTGCTTACTGTATAATTATCCAGTCCACGCACATGAATTCTTTTAATTTTATTCTATATATCAAAATAAAGTGATGTTGTAATTATGTTAGTTTGATGAGACAGTGTCTGTCATCGGGGCGGGTTATTATTTCTTAGGTTAATGGGCTATCTAACGTTAATTTTGTAATTTTATGGCAGCGCGCATTTAATAAATAAGTGAGATTGATGAATGGGCGACACATGAAATTATTATTATTTTTCTAAGATTGATTTTTTTATTTACAATTGTCAAAGCAATTTGAAGCTTCATTAATCACAATCAGAACCATACACGGATCCAACTTTGTAAAATCTGCAAGTAGTAGTTCTAATAAAAATAGCGTTGGGGGCCGACACATAAATAACATTCAGACGGGAACATTTCCATATTTACAAACACTTTTTAAGGAATAAGAGCATCAACGTCGACCTACTTTGCATTTATTGACATAAATATCCCGGGGCGTATGTAATTTTGAAATCTGGCGTGTTTCGCAAATAATTTTACACGGATTAAAATAATAAACACAACCGAAATAAACAATGAGAGAGGGAGCGAGCCGATGCTACTGCTACTTGCTTCTCCACTATGCCCCCGTCACAAACTTCAATAAATCCCCGGAAATGTTTGGAATATTTACGAAAATTCCGCTTTACCTTAGAGAGCAGTTGTACAGTATAACCCACGATCGATTTTGAGTTTAATTGGAAATGAAAATTCCATTACAATGAAATTATTCTTGTGTTTGTAAACGACTTAAATTTTAAACTAAAAAAAAACTGCATGTATTTTTTCACATAAGTGAAGGAATAAAATTAATAAATTGGTTTATTATGTACTTTATTATATATTATATACAACAAAACCAGAATAGTATGTGTAGCCCCTAAACCCAACAAACTTGCAAATAAAATATCTACATCCCATAAAGTCTCTGATCCTCAACTTAAAAAATGACACATAATTCTCTATAATTGCTTCAATTATCTGTGAATTAGAAAATCAACTCTTTATGATTGTGTACCAATTTTAGTTTTAAATATCTTTAGCGCGCCTCTTATCATCACTAAGGCTGTCTTTGGATATAAGTGTTCTTGTATTAATTTCTTTTCGTTTTTGTTATAAAGCGAATCTTTGTTTTCCATATTATTCTTAAGGAAAATCTTTTTCATTGTGTGGGATTTTAAACTAGATGTACCTACTTGAAGACTTTTTTCTGTTTTAAAGTTTGCCATGATCGGTTTTGTAGTCATCCTGACTAGGCAAAGATAATAGAATAACATTTTCTTAATTCTCATTGTGATGGTTGGCATGACTTGAATGCCAGAGCCTCATTAGTTATCTAAGAAGAGATTGACAATTGAGTTGGTCTTATATTGAACAAACTTACTCACCAACAGAATAATCGAGAGGAGCAGGGAGCAGCTACTGTGCTCTGGTGGTGTTGATTAACAAGATAGATGGCAAGCCCAGATTTTGCAATAAACTACAGGAATGACGTCACCTAGGAGAGCCACGAATACCTGCAAACAACAAGTTAGTGCCAGTACAAATCACTACAACATAATCTGGCTGCAGTCAAAGATATTTCTATTTCCATTCCATGCCACTTGTTTATTTTCTCATTGCTATCATAACCTATAACGTCGATTAATTATTATGGAATCTGGGTATTATTGTCAACTCTAAAAAATAATCTACTTACTTACCGGTTACTTACTTACCTGAAATATTGCTTGCGGTGCTTTCCTATAATTAATCTTAAATTAATTCCTATATAAAAATAGCAGCTGTCACTTTCACTTTGCCATTTTCACAGCACAACTAGGGAACTATTATGTTTATCCTGTTGGTAGCACTTGGTCGCAACTCACTTCAGTGCTTGAAGGCAGTGTTGCCGATTGGGCAATTTTATCTTGATGATACGCCAAGTTAATTTCTACATTTAAATACGGTATAAAGCTTAATTGAAGTTTGTAAATTAACTTTTAAGCATGTTTTTTTAGAGTAATTATCCCTTTTTGTTATTTCCTTTTTGTCTTGTTTGTTTATCATCTGTCCTTATTTATTTGAGCCAAACCTGCGCAGGGGACTTTTGAGTTCTGGTCCCAGGGAGAATTAGGATCCCGAGCCTTTTCACCTCTGACTCTTGCCAAGGTATCATCGCATAAGCGGATAAGGCAATACAAATTATATTTATGTGCAATTATAAATTGTTTCGCTCAATAGCGGATTTAAATATTTGTATTAAGTCAGGTGTAACCGTGTTCTGGGAGCAAGTAAAAGCTGTGGCTCAATCTTCAAGTTTTTGTTGTATTAAAGCTCATTAAAATGCAATTATTGTCATTGTCAAGAACCATTATACTCATCATTAAGAAGAATCTTTTTTTCCCCCACGTGGAAACCGTGCCGGGAGTCCTGAAGCAGAAAAATCCTTCCTATTTGTTTTACATATTTGTGCCATGTACTATTGGTACTAATTCTAATTCTAATTTTGTTATTTTTATATTACGATTATTATTGTTATTTTTTTACGATTTTTCAAATCGTATATCTGTACAAAAGTGTGATTGTAGAGTGAATGAGAGTTATTTTTTTTGTATTTCTTTACTTGTGGTAGCAAGTGACAAAAGTATTATTATTATTTTTATCATTATATTTCATGTTAACCAGCCCTCTTTCTTTTATTGTGTATCCTTCCCATTCCCATTTTGTTATTTCATTATTTCAGTATAGGTTTATTGATCTCCCTAAACGTGCCAGCTAGGAAAGGAAATAAAAACCAAAGGAAAGAGGATTTTAGTAAAGATCAATTGGAGCCAATTATTTTTCACGTGGTAAGTCTTTTATTAACTTTTATTTTAACTTATTGGTTTTGTTGTGCAACCCGGCCCGTCTCCCTGATCTGAGCCAGGCTAGTCCCAAAATTCGAACTTGGGCTAAAAGGGCGCGTCTCAATTTGGAGCCCAACGTGGGACCAGTTGCAAAAGATTAAGTATATTTTGTAAGGATACCCGGACTCACCAATATTAATATAATTGGTGTAATTTTTCTATTATTTTTGTGAATTGTGCATTTGGGAGGGTTTCTCTTGGTAACTTAAACATGTCAAAGTTAGAGCCAGAACGATTGCTTAAAGAAGAGCTCACATATGAGTTGGCAATCAGAGGGGTGGCTAAGGCGCCTGGCACAGTGAAAGAAATGGTTGCAGCTCTTAGAGGCTTGCAGCAGCTCGAAAAAGCTGAAAAGGTATTTGTGAGCGTTTGGGAGGGGGCAGAAGATTTAGAGGTTCAGGCTTGTGAAGGAAAACTGGTAGAGGTGGCAGCATTAATGGCGCAAACACTTGAACCCGCAAGTGTGCGAAAACTTGAAACAAAATTTGCTCATATCCTAGGAAGATTAGAGAGGTGTAAGACGACTGGAGCACCAGATGCAGAGACACCAGATGTAGAGGCATCTAGAGCGAATCTTTATACACAATCGCTGATTTTATACAGTGAATTCCGAGACCGGGTAGAGGATGGTAAAAGAGAGAAGACAGATATCCCCATAGAGCTTGCTCTCAAAGAGGCAATGGACACCCGACAGGGGGCTACATCAACTCCGGTTAGAGGAAGTTCTATACAGGTATCTGGTCCGGTCGGAGAAAGTGTTCAGGTCGTCGACACGTCTCTAATGAAACAGATAGAGAAAGCAAAAGTGAGTAGCTGAGATATTAAATTTTACGGTTAACCGGAAAAAAGCGTAAACAGGTTCATCGAGCGGGTAGAGGGGTAAATAAATCAATATTATTTTACAGTGCAATCGAGATTCTGAGAGATAACGCCTTAGTTTGGTTTCGGGTCAATAAATACAAACTAAGTGATTGGAAAGATCTCTGTGCTGGCCTAAGGGGGCAATTTTTGCCTAGAAATTATAACGAACGTCTCTAGACTCAAATAAAAACTCGTACCCAGGGGGAGGATGAACCAATTGAGTTGTACGTCGCGTGCATGCACAACCTTTCTAATCGCATGAGCAAGCAGGTGTCTGACGATCTAAGGCTACGAATTATAAAAAAGAATCTGCTACCTCTTTACCAAGGGTTTTTGGTCAATCAAGACATAAACACTAAAGAAGAGTTAATTGAGTTGGGTAGGCGAGTAGAAGAATCACAGGATTACGTAAAAGAGTATGTGCCACCTGTGGAAAAATTTTGTATAGAGGGAGATTTAGCATATGTGAGGAGGGGACTAAAGAAAGTCCAAATTAACGAGATGCGAGGTGATGAGTGGGGTCGCTGGAAGGATCCAGGTCCCAGTCATGGTTAAGAGAATAGTGCGCACTATTCACGTGGAAATGCTAGGTCCAAATCTCCGGAAAAGAGGATAGAGGATACTTTTCCAAACAGGGGTGCAAAAGGCTACTCAGGGGATACGCGAGGGTATTCAGGGGGAGGAATAACAGGCAAGAACTTACGTGTTTTAGGTGTCAGAAGAAAGGACACTTTGCTCGGTATTGCATGGAAAATGTAGTAAAATGTTTCGGGCGCGGGAAGCTTGGACATATCAAAACAAATTGTCCGGAAAACGATTGTCGGAATCGCTAAACGATCAACCGGCGGTTCCCCAGACAGATTTGATCAGCGATAAGGTCACTCAGAAAAATAAACTATACTTAAATTTTATCTTGGAACAATCGGGGGAGGGCGAGTGTCCTTATCTATCCGTGCGGGTATATGGAGTTCCAATGTTAGGGCTATTGGATTCCGGAGCTAATAGGATATATATTGGGAAACAGGGTTGGAAAATGTTAGATGGTTTAAAAATTAAAATGGAAAAATGTGACGTTATCTGTTCAGTGGCAAAAAATAATAGATAGAATAGAATAGATAAAAATCCCCATTGAAGTACAGGGAAAAGTAACAATTTTTAATGCATACGTGGTCGCTCAATTAAATCTCAGCCTTGTTTTGGGGATTAATTTTTGAAAAGAAATGGGAATTATCCCAAATTTAAGATCAGGAGAGTAGTATTTTGGTACCACTGAGGAGGTTGAAAAAGAGAGCAATAATAGGTTCAAGGTAGACTCTATTTAATGTTCGGGGGATTTGACGGTAGGTGAGAGGTGCAAGCTACAAGAGGTTGTAGACGAGTTTTTTGTTAAAACTCAAGGAGTAAGGTTGGGATGTACGGCGGAGGTTCAGCATACAATTATTACAAATAGTCCACCTATTAAGTCAAGGTACTATCCGGTCAGTCCTCATATGCAGCGGTTAATTGATGAGGAAGTCACTGAAATGTTAGATCTTGGGGTGATCGAGAGAAGCTAAAGTGGGTGGAGTTCTCCGATACTAATGGTCCCCAAAAGTGACAATAGTTACCGCTTCTGTGTGGTCTACCGGAAGTTAAATGCCGTCTTAGAGCCTTGCGCATATCCCATGCCAAACATCAACTCCATCCTAACAAAATTAGGTAACTCGCGCTACCTTACGAGCTTAGACATAAAGTCGGCTTATTGGCAGATCCCGATGGCAGAGGATAGCAAGGGCTTTACTGCATTTGCTATCTCCGGTCGAGGGCTCTTCCAACTCAGGAGAATGCCTTTTGGGATCTGGAGCTCCTGGGACGTTTCAGGCTTTAGTCGACCGACTTTTTGGCCCTGAGTTAGAGCCCTACTTGTTTAAATATCTCGACGATATAATTATTATTACCCCTGACTTTGAGACTCATATAAAAATCCTCAGCAAGGTCTTTGATCGACTTCTGAAGGCGGGGTTGTCCCTGAATCAGAAGAAATGTGTGTTCTGCAGGGAGGAATTGGTCTACTTAGGGTATGTTGTTAATCGTAGAGGTTTAAATGTGGACCCTAATAAAGTGAAGGCAATCATTAATATGCCAGCTTCCCGAACTTTGTCGGATGATGGGAATGACGTCGTGGTACCGTAAGTTTATTCCGAGGTATTCTGAAATCTCAGACCCATTATTCGACCTGACTCAAAAAGAAAGGAAGTTTGTGTGAACGGAAGAGTGCGAGAAAGTGGCAAATTCCTTGAAAGAAGCGTTGGTAAGCCCCCCTATCTTAGCCTGCCCCGCTTTCTCACAACCCTTCACATTGCAATGTGATGCCAGTAATGTGGGGTTAGAGGCAGTGCTATTGCAACAAATAATAGGGGAAGAAAAGATTATTTGTTAATTGTCGCGATCACTTACTAATGCCGAAAGGAAATTCTACCCCACGGAAATGGAGTGTCTATGTGTTCTCTGGAGCACTGAAAAGCTGCGGTGTTACCTTGAGGGTGGGAGATTTACGGTCATAACAGACCATCATAGTCTGATATGGCTGGACAATCTCAAAGACTCTCAGGGAAGGCTAGGTTGCTGGGCGGTAAGATTGCAGCAATTCAATTACCAGATTATACATAGAAAGGGTAAAGATCACGTGGTGCCGGATTGCCTTTCCCGCGCAATTCCGGAAATAAACTTCTTGAAGTGAATGATGCCCTAACTAGATACAAACAAGATAAGTGGTACTGGTCAATGATTGGAAAGGTTTAGGATAATCCCTTAAACTTTATGAGTTGGCGAGTGGTGGATGAAAAATTATATCGGGAAGAAGAAGCACCTTGGAGGGATTGGAAGTTGACTATCGGTGGAAGGAAGTAATCCCAAAGAGTAGAAGACGTGTTGCTGGCTCAATATCATGATGATCCTCTTGCTGGGCATCTGGGTATCTATAAATCATATTACCGATCGGCAAAACACTTTTACTGGCCCAAAATGAAAGCTGACCTGACTCGATATGTGAAAGGCTGCACGGTGTGTGCAAAACATAAGCCCGAGCAGAGCAAGCCAGCTGGATTAATGGGATCCAGGCCAAAGATATCTAGATGCTGGCAAATGATCAGCATGGATCTAATAGGACCATTTCCACGCAGCTCACGAAGGAATGTATATGTGTTTGTAGTGACTGACCATCTTAGTAAATTTTCGTTAGCCTTTCCTCTCCGTAAGGCAACCACACAAAGAGTATGTCGACTATTAGAAGAGAATGTATTTCTTGTCTTCGGTGTACGCGAAATCATTCTCACTGACAATGGAGTTCAGTTCCGCAGTAGGGAATTCTCCAGTTTAATAAAGTCATATAACATCAATGTCATCTACAATGCAGTTTATCATCCGCAAAGCAACCCTTGTGAGCGGGTTAATCAAGTCATCAAGACTATGATTGCCTGCTACATTGATCAAGACCAGCAAAAATGGGATGCTTGTTTGCCTCAACTTGGGTGTGCTTTGCGGACTGCAAAACATGAGGTGACTGGAGAAACTCCTTATTGTTTGAATTTTGGTTCTGAAATGGTTGTGAATGGAAATAATTACAGTGAAAGGCGGGTAAAGCAAGAAATAGTCAAAGAGAGTGGTCAGTCATTACTTAAAAAGGGTGAAAAAAGTACAAGCTTAATGGAACTTCGAAAAGTAGTCGAAGGAAAAATCCAAGAAGCTCATAAAAAGACAGAGGCTCGCTAGAATTTACGTCGCAGGTTTGTTCAATTTAAAGTAGGAACTGTCAGATGCGTCAAAACATTTTAATTATAAACTAGGTTTTCGGGTCCCTATATAATATAACGCAGGTTAGGACAAAATGTGTATGAGTTACAAACAGAAAATGGGGGTTCTAAAGGAAATTATCACGTACAAGATCTTAAACCAGTTTATCACAGTATTGATGAAGATTAAATTGTATTTTATTTAATTTAAATTTTACTTTATTTTCGTGTGATTAAATGTTTAATTTTTCTTGTTTCCGTTGTTGGTTATCTTCGGTTGATGCCATTCAGCATTCCTGGCTTTAGAATATGGTACATAATAATATTGGTGATATTGGGTCCATCCATGCATAGCATCCATATGTGATATGTTTTTTTTTGTAGAATTATTTTGTATATTTTCAAAAAAAAAAAAAATGAATTACATTCATTTTTTTGTCGTAGTAGGAGTGGAAATTGAAACGCGCCTTTTTAGCCCAAGTTCGAATTTTGGAACTAGCCTTAAAAAAAGTTCCACTCAAACGAGCTGAAATGTTTGGCAAATGTAAAAAAATTTTGGGCGTATCTAGAAGATAATGTGGTCACTGATTTTACAAGAATTTACGTTTACTGTAGAACATACTCCAGGAAGTTCAAACATCCTGCCCCAGTATAGTCTAGAAACCCGGGTGATAAACTAGTGAACTTTGCCATCAAAGCCAATAATCGGCTCTTACCACCCAAAAGCACCAATAACCGACATTTAGCAAACTTATCCGACAACTTTCCAGCTTCCATCCGTCACACAAGCAAACACCCTAAGCTAACCTATTTAAAAGTGAGACGCTTGTAAAAATGGTACGCCGATGTCAAAAGAAATGCTCACAAACAAGATGAATTATCTAATGGTACCAAAATCGTTTAGCGGACTTAGATTACCCTAGAGATACAAACATACCCCATATTGCTTAGGTGATCACTGCAAACTGCTCCGCACTAAAGACAAGACAAGAAGTTTTAACAACCACAGGATCAATGCTACCGGAATGACCTGATCAAGACCAAAGATTACAAAAGGCAAGCCTCATACTGGGTTTATTTGTACGCGGTAGCCGCGGTTTTTTTAACAAAAATTAAAATGCACGGTTATTGTAAAATATAATATTTATTCACAATAAAAATGCTAATAGAAAGATATATGTATTTACGGTAACGATTGGTTTAAAAATGAATTGAAATAGGTAAGAGTAGGAGTATTTATAGGAAGAGACTATTTTATGATAGAAAGGATTAGCAGGTAGGTACAGATGGTGTTAATGGAAATAAATTGGGTTATTGGGATAAGTAATCCGG
Organism: Tachinus rufipes; assembly: GCA_963932245.1. Classification (NCBI taxonomy): domain Eukaryota; kingdom Metazoa; phylum Arthropoda; class Insecta; order Coleoptera; family Staphylinidae; genus Tachinus; species Tachinus rufipes. The sequence continues at coordinate 108,311,956 of OZ010743.1, forward strand.
ATGTTGTAAAAAAGACATTAGTACAATAATAATCATAAAGGATACTAAATAATAAAATAAAATAATAAATGTAAATCTATGCAGCTGTCGTCTTAGAATTCCTATAATCTAAAACAGATGACAAGAAATAACACTGGGAAAACGATACGAACCGGCCAATATACAAACCCATGGCCCTGAAGACCAGGTCATGGTGCAAGGCAGAGCCAAAGTCTTTGCAAATAAATGGATGGGTCCTTAGCAAATCATAACCTGCTACTTTGTAAAAGATCAACCATACAGAGCTCCCACCAAACTCCACCTAGATGACATCCGATCTGCATTACCAGCTGGACCACCTAACGGAATGCACAAGGATAACGCTTACGTCGAGGAAGTTGATGGGAATTGATACCAAATAAGAATAAAAGTTTCTCATTGGCTTTAGCCAATCACCATCAAGCAGTAAGCTTGTGGATAGTTGGTTGCGTAAAAGTTAGTTATTTATAAACTTCACCAAAGCAAGTATACAGAAAATTTCTCGCAAGTGATAGTAATAGTGACAGCAAAGATGTCCGACAAGCAAGAGATGAATGTTGATGATCTGATGACAACGTTGGACCACGCGCAGCCGTGAAGGGGAAAAGGATATTGTAGTTATTTAATAATAAATCGCTTTGCAATTGATACTTGAGTCACATGGCGGAAAAAGTTATAATATTTGTATTAGTTGCTTCGCGATTAATAGTTAAATCACGCTATGCATCTACCCTAGAAATCTATTAATCTAATTTGTCGCTTTGCGATTGACACTTGAATAGTGCTAACTTGCACTTAGTTTAAAAATGGTCAGTCGGTGGGTTTAAAACGTGTCCCCGCCTACCCACCTAAGTGTTTGTGATCCAATTTATTGATCACAAACACTTAAGTGGGTGGGAGGAAACAAAGTTTAACTCTTAGGGCTTGTAGTTTAGATTAGTGTTGCCCAAGTGTTAATAATTCAATTTATTGATCACAAACATTTGGGTGAGTAGGCGGGAATAAAACTCAGATCTTAGAGCGTGTAGTTTAGGTTAGTGTTGCCCACCCACCCGCCCAAGTGTATGCAATCAAAATTTATTGATCACAAACACTTGGGTGGGTAGGCGGAAACAAAATTCAACTCTTAGGGCGTGTAGTTTGGATTATTATTGCCCACAAACCCGCCCAAGTGTTTGTGATCCAATTTATTTATTGCGGGAACAGAGTTTAACTTGTATAGGCGTGTAGTTTAGATTAGTGTGGACCCGAGCGGCCATCACCGAGACATTTTTGTGACAAATTTGTGATAGGTTAGGTTAGGTTTGTAATGTTAGCTTTCTTGACGCAATACGATAAATCTTTAACAAAAAGTTATGTTATACTTTTGTAAATAGGAAAATATATGCACATGATTCTGCCGCACTTTCTGGTACTCAACCATTAGGTGGGATTTAGTCTGTAAGTGCTCTCCATTGATAAATAAATTTAAGATTAGAGTTATTGAAAAAAAAAATAGATCAGCATCAACTTTTTTGTTAATAAAATAAATGCATATTATTCAACTATCATAATTTTGTTGAACATTTAAAATAATTTATGTAAATAGTTAAATTAAAGTTTTCAATATTAATTTAATTAATAAAAGAATGAATTTGGATACTGATAATATTTTTAGTATGCATCAGGTGAATATGAAATGGATATAACTTAGTAAAGTGACATTAGAAAAATGCACGTGAAAGGTGAAAATGTCGGGACATTCTGTATTAATGACTCGCTGATGAGTTCCAGTAAGTTTCATGAAAAGCTCTCTCGATCCATCCATTCCGTCTCATCCTCTTTTCCCCATCTTCCCTTCGTCCGTATTAATTACGCCAAGTAACTTTCTATCAATGCGAACATTTTTCTTGCTTTCGTTAAGGCTAAACCTTTATACGATTATCTGGTTATAATTCCCCCAGTCTTACACGTCGCTAGTTTTAGAGGAAGAATTGATTGCTTTCTTTATATTTGGCGACATTCATTCACTGTATTCCATTTAATTTGATTTATGCCGAGCGAACGAATGTGTGTGTGTGTGGGTGCTGACCAAACAATGTCCGGGAAGTAGTGCTCAAAGATAATATTACTTCTTTTGTGGTTAATCTCTTAATTCGTCTTTCTTTTCACGCCCATGCATTCGACCGTAAGGGGACTTACTTTACACTTGTTAACTTCGAAACGATCAACTTTTTTCGCGACGATTTGGTTCTCAATGATTTATGGTGAACCTGTGGATTTGATATCAATCCCCTCTGCAGTCGTATGCAGACGATATTATTTCCTATGATTGCAACCGACTGGCTGATTCGGCCGCTACAGCTGTTAGCGTGATTAACAATAAAATAATTCACTGAATCACAAATCACGACTAATTTGACTCGGCTAGGGGAAGTTGCCTGTAAATTTGGAAGTTGTAAATGTCCGGTGCGGAATGGTGAATTATACACACAGCACTTCTTGCGCAAACAGTTCGGTTCACTTACATTGTTTAGTTAGACCGTTGGCCCCCATGAAAGGACTTAAAATACTATTATCGTTCGGTCCGTAATATTATTAATATGTTAAATAACCGAGGCGACAACTCAATATTTATACAACAGAAAATTATATTTAAATAATATTTGAAGCCCTAATTTCATGAAGTTATGTATGAAGCAAGTTTATCTATAGCCCATGCATTATACATTAAAGCAGGTATTATCGATTAGCGGAGGTGTTAAACCTATGAATTATAAGTGGCAGGAAATAAGCTGGCGCAGTTTAAGCCATACCTGTAATTTAGGCCAATATATCTTGCTAAACTGATTGGCCATAGATATTACAAATTAAAGAGTCACTATGATTACAGACACGGGGGCGCTAAAAATTGTTTTCCTGATATGGACCGACAAATAAAAATCTAATAAATTATTCACTTTTATCTTCAATCTATAATGGGATCCACTAAGCAAATGTGGTAGGTGTTATAATCCATTTAAGTCATATCTAAAAGATATTAATTCTTATCTCGTCTAGACTGCATATTCATATTTTCCATTTTTATGACCAACTATTAATTTTCCAGGAACCAACCGGTCAGGAATATATTAATTGCTCACGAATAATTAATCTAATCGCAACACGAAACCATTTCGATTTTCTTTTTACTTTAAGGCCGCTATTTATATTTTTGTCACCTATATTACGTTTACATAACAATATCAAATTGATTTCCTAACGGAGCAATCTAATTACTGTAACAAATCAGATCATAAATTTCGTAGGCCTGTAAATTGAGTAAATTATATAATAATAATAACAAAAGACATAAATATAATTTTACGCCTACAGGAACAGTCCATTAATTTTCTTGTAACAAGGTAAATGTTGTACTTTACGACCCTAGGGCGGTAAAGTAATTGAGCGTAATTGACACCAGGTTGTAATATATTGAATGAATAAAAACTAACTTTTAACTTTATTAATTATAAATCTATTGTGGGAAATTATTTAAATTGAAAACTTATAAAGGTAATATAAAAATTTACATCAAAAACTTTTGAACAAACTACAATACAGGCTGAAAAATTTGCTGATGGTTTAATAAATACTGTAAGACAATTTTCCGTCACCTCTGCAGCTATAGATGCAAATTATTGTGTTTAGTCTCCAACCACCCACCCAAATGTTTGTAAAGGATTGATATTCTATTTTTGTAATCACTAAAGTTACCTATGTTGATTGTTATATTAGCAGAAACTCGGAACTACACCCATCTTCAAATATCGCCAACAACATAGTTTTTTTTTGCGTAGGAAAGGAAAAAACTTCAAAAAACACTAGTCAGGTTTTTACTGACTAAAAAAAACACCTTCCTTAACTTGAGGTGGTTTGCCTGGCGCCCCTTGTACTGCGGTTCTATTGGGCCTGTTGTACACCTCTGATGTTCTACTCCTTTTGCAGCTCAGTCTCTTCAATGAAGTCCAGTACCTTAAGCCAATGGGTTGTTTTTAGCATATCTGGAAGCTTTGCTTTCATTTAGTAAATTTAGTAAGTGTATTGGAGTCGCGTCTTCTTACACACATCCTTTCCTATTCTAAGTCTATGCAAGTGCTTGTTGAGTACACGGTGTCCGGTTATTATTGTTATTAAAAAAAATTACAAAAATTTTAAAGTTCGTGAAAAATATGTTTTGACTTGAAAGTTTATTTTAATTTTTTATTTAATTAGAAAAATTTCTAAAGAATAAAGAACCCTATAAATAATATATATATTTGTAAATAAAAAAAATATAAAAATTAAATTAAAAATTCAAATTAATTTTAATTTTTTTTTATAAAAAATAAATTACATATGTTTTTACTCTAAAAATATCTTGTTTTTAATTTTTTTAAATCTAAAAATTGTAAAAAAAATGTTTTTTTTTAAATTTTGTTTAAAAAAATCAATTTTACAATCAAAAAGTTTAAAACTCCAATCATAAAAAAAATATGTTCTCACTCCAAAAACAATTCAATTTTTTTTAAAGGTTCTTATGTGATTTTATGTTGATGTAGTTTTTTATTTTATTATTTTAATTTAAATTAATACCAAAAATGCTTGATAGAAAAAATATTTTCCAAAATACATAATTTTATTTTTGTATGGTTTTTAATTTTTTTTTAAATTTTTTAAAACAAAATATAAAGAAAAATTGTCTTTTATCTTCTAAATGATCTTTTTATGTTTAAAAATTAATTTTAATGAAAAAACAAAAAATTAAAATGAGGTTTTTTAAAAAACTAAAAAATATGTTTTAATTCCTATCCATAATTCTTTTGTAATTTTTTTTTTATAATTTTTTTTATATGGTATTTATTTTTTCTTAGATACAAAAACTAAAAAAAATATGTATATAAATATTTTATTTTTTTTAATATTATCTAGTTTTTATGAATTCTATTAATTTTTTTTAAGATTTATAAAAGAAACAATTTTTTTTTATTGTTTGTTTTTTTAATTATTTCTTTTATTAAAAAAATATAAAGTTGTTTTGTTTTAATTTAAAAAATTAAATAATAAAAAAAATTTTATAAATAAAAAAAAAATGTATAAAATCTAATATAGAAATTAAAACGTGATGCAGTTATATTTAAAAAAAAAAAAAAAATTAAAAAAAATTAAAAATGCTTGATAAAAGTACTTTTTAAAATAAAAAAATAAGTTTTTACTTCATTATTGTTGTGTGATTTTTTATTTTTTTTTTTTTAATTAATAAAAACATAATATGTTTTATTTTCAAAATGTATTCTAGCTAGTCTTATTTTTGTATGTTTTTTTTTAATAAATAATTACTGAAATAATTCAATATGTTATTTAATAAAAAAAAACAAATTATTTCAAGATTAATATTTTTTTTGTATTTAAAAAAAAAATTAATAAAAAATTAAAAACGTTTGATAAAAAAATAGTTTTTAAAAATAAGAGAATATGTTTTCACTTCAAAAGTGTCTTCTAGATAGTTTAATTTTTTTTAAGTGTTAATTTTTTAATTTTTTTTGTTTTTTATTTACATAGATAAAAAACAAAAATTTGAAAACAAAAATATTTTTTAAAATTAGAAAATTATTTTATTTTCTTAAGGTGTCCTCTAGTTAGTTTTTTTTGTGTGTTTTTAAAACTTTTTTAATTAATTTAATAAAAATATGAAAAAATATTTTTCAAATTTTTTTCTTGAAAGTGTATTAATTTTGTATAGTTTTAATTTTATTTTGAAAAAAGCAGAAACTTTAAAAAAAAATTGTTATTTAAAATTAATTTTTTTTCCTTTTAAAAGTCTTGTTTTTGTGTGGTTATTTTTTTATTTTTTTGAAAACCAAAATATATTTTTACATGCTAAGTGTATTCTAGGTGGTCTTATTCTTGTTTGTTTTCTTAAACAAATAACATGATTATTTTTTTTAAATAAAAAACAAAAAAATTGAAAAATTTATTTTCACTCTAGAATTGTTTTCTAGATATAGTTTTAAAAAATATATAAATATATATTCACTCCAAAATTGTGCTTTAGTCAAAACAAAATAATTTTAAAAAACAAATTAATTTCTTGCGTTTTAAATTTTAAAATTCTAAAATATTCTCTAAAAATTGAAAAAAATATTCTCACTCAAAAGTGTCTTCTAATCAGTATTAAAAAAGAGAAGAACTATTTCCAAAAAAAATTTTAATTAAAAAATATGTTTTTTGTTACTCCACAAGTATTTTCTAGATATATATTCTTGTATGGTTACTTTTTTCTAGATGAATTTTTATTTAACAAAAAAACAATTTATTATTAAAAATAAAAAAAAAATTTTTACTTGTTTTTAATTTGTTGTTTTTTTTTTAAATTTTTATATTTAAAAAATATGAATAAAAAAAATATTTTCCTAAAATAAAAAAAATAAGTTTTCACTTCGAAAGTGTCTTCTAGATAAATTTATTTTTTTAAATTATTGTTTTCTATATTTTCTAAAGCAAAATAAAAGTTATGTAATTTAAAATAATATTTTTTAATATTTTTTGGTCTTGTATTTGTGTTTTTTTAACTTTTTTTATTTAATAAAAAAATATAAGTAAAAAATAATATTTTTTAAAATAAAAAAAAAAAATTAATAAATTAATGGTCTTATTCTTGAATGTGCCAATGCTTTACAGCCCTTCCATATGTTGCTGTGTTGCGCCTCAAATAGGGCTGCACATTATTTCTTTTCCGGTCTCGTATAGGATTCGAAAATTGAGTTCTGATTCAGTGAATGTCCTCTTTGCTGCTTGTTTATCAAGTTGATTTGCCATAAGGTTTCTTTTTGTCCCCTGGTCATTTGGTATCCATACCAGGCAAACTTTGCAGGTTGTGGCTACTGTTTCCAGACTGTATATGCAGGTTATAATCAGTTTGGATTTTTTTACTGGCGATTGCAGGGCCTGCAATGCCGCTTGATTGTTTGACATGATAGTTATCAGTCTGTCCGGTTTTAGTCACTTCTTGAAAGAGACTGTTTTAGTCTCTGCCTGAAAAGTCGAAGCATAATTACCAAGAAGTAGCAAAGTTTGCTTTCCTTAGTGTATGTCCTTGTATATTTCAGCCCCAGTACCCTTTTCGTCTTTAGGCTCATCTGTGTACCACTGTTCTCATTATCTATTCGTTTTGATGTAGTATTATTATATCAAATTTCTTACTAATGCAGTGGCCCTTCATGAAGTCCGACCTCATCATTAAAGTTTTTTTTTCTTGTTTAACTTCCACCATTACCATCATAGTCTTCATCAGGATCAAATCTCAAGAACTAAATGTAATACCCAGTCGGTAGACCTCAAATTGAACATTAAAAAAACAAAGATCATGACTCCAGAACAACATCCGCACTAAATAGACAGCAATAACATCAAAAAAGTTAGCAAATATACGTACCAAATGCACCAAATTACTGTAAAAAAGCTGAAGTAACCAGAAGAATAATACAAAGCTGGGCAGCATTTAGCAAACTTAGACATATAATTAAAAACACAGACACTCCAATCTGTCTTAAACAAAAAGTTTACGAAAAATGCAAAACTCCACAAACTGAGAACCTGCTAGAGAGCAATGGCAATGACAACACTCGGCATTAAAAAAAAAAAAAATTACGCAAGAATAAGACCACTTAGAAGACATCTTAAAAAAAAACCTAAATAAAACCACTTAGATAACATTTTCAAAAAACAAATTTCCATGCAAACTTTCTTTAAAGTCACATTTTTTTTTTTAATTTTTAAACATATTTTTTTCTTCAAAATTTTTGTTTTTTTATATTTAAGGAATACATATATAATATAAGACCACCTAAAAAATACTTTTTAAAAATATTTTTTTACATTTATAAAATAAAAACAAAATGAAACCACACAAGAAAGACTTTTTTGTTTGTTTTCTGAATTAAAAAAATTAAAAAAAACATTTTTTTATTAAAAAAAAAAATTCTTACTTATATTTTTTTATTAAATAAAAAAACACAAAAACAAGACTAACTAGAAAACACTATTGAAACAAAAAATATTTTTTTCAAAATTTTTGAATAATTACACATCCTTTATTTTGCTTTAGAAAATTTAAAAAAAAATTAAAAAAAATTAAATTATCTAGAATACACTTTCGAAGTGAAAACTTATTTTTTTATTTTAGGAAAATATTTTTTTTATTCATTTTTTTAAATATAAAAATTAAAAAAAAAAAAACAACAAATTAAAAACAAGTAAAAAAAATTTTTTTTTAAATTTTTAATAATAATTTGTTTTTTCATTAAATAAAAATTTATCTAGAAAAAAACTAACCATACAATAATATATATCTAGAAGATACTGGTAGAGTAAAAACATATTTTGTAATTAAAAAAAAAAAATCAATTTTGTTTGTTTGTATATTTGTATAAATATAAAAAATTAATATGTTTTTGAAATTTTTATTTTTTTAACTAAAGCACAATTTTGGAGTGAATAAATATTTATATATTTTTTAAAACTATACCTAGAAGACAATTCTAGAGTGAAAACATGTTTTTCAATTTTTTTGTTTTTTTATTAAAAAAAATAATATTGTTGTTTGTTTAAGAAAACCACATAAAAATAAGACCACCTAGAATACACTTTGCAAGTAAAAATATATTTTGATTTTCATAAAAAAAACAAAACCACACAAAAACAAAAATTTTGAAAGGAAAAAAAAATTAAAAAACTATTAACTTTTTAAAATTTCTGTTTTTTTCAAATTAAAATTAAAACCATACAATATAAATACACTTTTAAGAAAAAAATTTGAAAAATATTGTTTCATATATTTTTTTATTAATCAAAGAAGTTTTAAAAACACACAAAAATAAAATTAACTAGACACCTTGAGAAAATAAAATATTTTTCTAATTTTAAAAAATATTTTTGTTTTTAAATTTTTGTTTTTTATTAAAGTAAATAAAACACAAAAAAAAACTATCTAGAAGACACTTTTGGAGTGAAAACATATTCTCTTATTTTGAAAAACTATTTTTTTTTATCAAACGTTTTTAATTTTTTTTAATAATTTTTATTTCTTTGGTAAATAATATATTGAAATATTTCAGTAATTTTTTTCTAAAAAAAACCATACAAAAATAAGGCCAGCTAGAATACATGTTGCAATTAAAACATATATATATGTATATATATCATTTTTATTCAATAAACAAAAAAAAAAAAGAAAAAGTACATACAATAGCATAATTTACAATTAAAGATAATATAATTCTATATTTTATTGAATAGGCCATCGACCAAAGTCTTTCAGCCTGAGAAATTAATATTTAATTATGATAATAAGCGCAAAAAAAATGATATGATTTGTTAGTCAGTCATTGTCATTTTCATTTTCATTTTCATTTTCATTTTCATTTTCGTTTTCGTTTTCGTTTTCGTTTTCGTTTTCGTTTTCGTTTTCGTTTTCGTTTTCGTTTTCGTTTTCATTTTCATTTTCATTGTCATTCTCATTGTCATTGTCATTGTCATTGTCATTGTCATTGTCATTGTCATTGTCATTGTCATTGTCATTGTCATTGTCATTGTCATTGTCATTGTCATTGTCATTGTCATTGTCATTGTCATTGTCATTGTCATTGTCATTGTCATTGTCATTGTCGTTTATAAGTGAGAGTATAATTTCATATAGCGGGATGTTAGGTTTTTTGTATCTAGCAAAAATTATGGGGTTTCTGCGAACTAAGAGTTTATTTATGAGTTCCGGATTAGTTGGATTATTTGTAAAATTTTTATGAAGATTTTGAAGTCGTTCTGATAAAGGAAGTAAGTTTGTTTTTTCGTACAGGAGGTCATTAGAAGGATTATGAAGAGGATTATTTGGATGTCGAATTTTGGAAATAGAGCGAAGGGAAGACCTTTCGGCAACATATAAATTATTTAATGTTGATTTACTAGAATTTAAAAAAATTATTGATGCATAATCGAGAATAGGTCGACAAATTGTTTTGTAAATATGAGTAGCACATCTTATATCTATTCCATTGTTTTTGTATGTTAGGGATCGGAAATGTTTTGCACGGGATACAGTTTTGGTTTTGAGGAAGCGAGTATGTGGATTAAAACTGAGTTTAGAGTCAAAACTTACTCCAAGGTATTTACATACTTGAGAAGGTTTTATAGTTTCCTGATTCATTTGAAGTGTAAGAGAATTTTCTAGTATTTTATGATACGGAATTAGCAATTTAGTTTTGGAGGGATTTGCATAAAGACGCCATTTATTAAACCACCTCTGCGTATTATTTAATAAATTTTGCAATTGTTCAATTGATTTTTTTAATGAAGCAGCGTGGGATATTAACGTAGTATCGTCAGCATATTGAAGAATATATAAATTTGGATTAAAATATTTTGGGTTTGGGTTATAAATATCGTAACAAAATATATTGTACAGAAGAGGAGATAGCGGTGATCCTTGCGGAACACCTTGCTGAGGAGTAAAAGAATCAGAATATGTTGAACCTATACGTATATTAAGAGATCTGTCATATAGAAAATGTTTAATAATATTTATGAGATGATTTGGTATCTTTAAAGCAGACAATTTAAAAATAAGACCTTTGTGCCAGACCGAATCAAATGCCTTATTTATGTCCATAAACAAGACTCGAATGCCGGCCCTCAAGATGAGATGTTTGTAGATTGGATGTCATTATTATTAATGGATGGGTGGTTGATTTATTTTTCATAAAACCAAACTGTGTGATAGGAATTTTGTTATTTACATGAGAAATGAGTTTATTTTGCAGAATGGATTCAAATATTTTCCCTATAACAGGAAGCTGTGTAATTGGGCGATAGTTAGCTGGATGGGACGCATTACAGTCATTTTTAGGAATACAAATAATGGTTCCCTTTTTCCATTCGTCTGGAAAATATTGAGTAGTAAAGCAAAAGTTAAACATTTGTATTATGTAGTCATGGATGCTATAATTTAATTGTCTTAAAATTTTTCGTGTAACTAAGTCGTGTCCTGGTGCTGTGTTTTTGCCGTTAGATAATACGTTATAATATGTGTCTTCGTCAATTTTATCGTCTTCCGGAGTGATATACGTCTGTTTACAAAATGTCTCATACCAATTGTTTATGTCTTCTAAATGATGTTTGTCAAAATTATTGTTGTTTGAAAAAGAAAATGAGTTATTAAAATGTTTACTGAATATTTTAGCAACATCTGTACTTTTAGAAAAATGTTCATTAGTGTCAGGGTCTGTTATAGAGCAGACTTGTGATGATCGTCTATAATTAGTAAGTTTCTTAATTTCTTGAAAAAAATTTTTACCTTTTTTTTCATTAATCTTATTACAAGCGATTACATATTTGTCATGTCTGAATTGTAATATTAAGTTATGAATGTTTTTGTTTAGGTCATTGAATTGTCTTTTTAATAATCTGTCTTCTGTCATTTTAAACTCTCTATAAAGTTGTCGTTTATATTTAATAAGTCTTAAAATGAATGGTGGGAGTGGATAATTGTAATATGATTTTAAAAATTTAGGTGAATGTTGCTGAATAGATGATGAAAGTGATTTTGTAAATGATGAAATTGTATTTTTTGATATATTTGAATTAGAGTTAATAAATGACTCCATGTCTTGATTAACTGCTATAATATTGCATAGATTTAGATTATAAGTATACTCTTTATTAAAATTTAATTTTTGAACGTTAATTTCAAAATAAAGCGCCATGTGATCCGAACATAAATCTGGAATAACTTAAACAGAGTGAATTAAGGATTTTATACTTGACGAACAAAGGATAAGATCGGGGGTGGTACTCTGAGTTTCATTCATAATGAATGTGGGTAGAGTAATAATTTTTGTAAAATCAGAGTTTGCCAGAAATTGTTGGAGGTGGCGCAATTTTCTAGAATTTAAATTAAAGTCACCAATAATTAGAGAGTGAGGAAAAAGAGATGCTTTGACAAAAATTGTATTATCTATCTGGGAATATGGGTGAATATAAACTAAAAATACATGCAGTTTGTCTTGTAAGAATGGGATAGAAAAATGTAAACATTCGTTTAAAGGATTATTGATGCTTGGAGGATTATCTTTAATGAGTGTAAGAGATGGATCAGCCATTGCTACAGCACCTCCTCTAAAGTTTATGTTAGCAATTTTGGCAGGGTTTTCAATAATGGACCAATTTCTGAATGATATATGGTTAGAGGATTTGGTTTCAACAAACATGGCACAAGAAATTTGATAGTTAATAAGGAAGTTTTTAATTAAATGTGATTTGTGAGGAAAACTATTTATGTTGGAATAAATGAATTTTAAACTAGACATTTTGACTACAAGAAACTGATGCTTGGACACCATTTATAGGTTGTGTAGGAGGGGATTCGTCTAGGTTATTTAAGTCTAACATTACAATAAACATACGATTTCCTGAAAATGATACGAGTGTGTCTATATGATAAGTCTCTATAAATTTTGTTTTTAATTTTTTAATAAGTTCTTGTCGGTCAATTGTTTTAGTTGAATTAATTTTGTGTATAAATGTGTCAATGATGTGATCGTGTATGGTAATGGGAGCGTGAATTCAAGATGATTTTGTAATTTGTTTGTCAATGTCTTCAGATCGTTTATTTGCAGATTTAATTTTAACGTTGGGAATACCTTCAATTGGTTGTGTTGGTCTTTTTTTACATTTTAACGACCATGCTTCATGACCTTCTTCTTTACATGCTAAGCATATTACAGGGCGGGTGGTGATGCAACGTGATGTATGGTGGTCTCCGGCACATCTTCCGCATTTAGGACTTGACGTGCAGTTTTCTGTAGTATGCTCAAAAGAGTTGCATTTTCCACATGGTGTTGGAATTGGTAAAGGAGCAAAACTTTCCTGGACTGGGAAGTGTTTGCTTTTATAAAATACTCCTTGGATTAAAAGTTGTTGATAGGAGTTTAAATTACCAATAATTATTCTTATTTTGAAAGTAGCTTGACCTGTTGCTCTTGAAATAATTCTTTTGCAATATCGGTGCTCAATATTATTTTGTTTTAAAACGTTTGAAATTTCTTCGTCTGTTAGATCTTGATCCACCGACGTAATTACGGCGGAGTAAGAGTCAGTTGGCATTCGTTTGGTTATTGGTGTAGATGATGGTGATTCTTTAAAACATGTTAAAACGTTATTTTGTTTTAATTCTTTTAACTTAGATATGGTTAATTCTTTGCTGTTGTTAGATTTTATTACAAAGCCTGTTTTTGTAACAAGAATTGTGTCGTTTAAATTTTGGTTATCATGACACCATACGTCAGATAATTGTGTGCGTGTGTATTTCTTGCTGGTTTCTATATAAAATACATTTTTGTATGTATTATTTCTTTGTATATATGTAGTTTTAATTTGTTGCTGGTTTTTTGTTGTTTGTTCTGCAGATTTTAATGGGACCGATATTACATTTTGCGTGACCATTGAAGTTGTAGATAACGTTGTTGCATTATTATTTGATGGTGTCATATTTAAATTTGTAGGTATTTTAAAAATAATATTTTGTTTCCCTTTTTTTGGTCTACCTCGTTTTTTTGATTTTGGTGTTTCATAATCAGTATCTGTCTGTGACTCTTCTGTTATTGAATCTGCCTCTCGCTCTTCGTCTGATAATAAAACTGATTTATTTTCAGCTCCGTCTTCGTTTCCATTCATTTTATTATTTGTACCCTAACGGGCACGTACATTTATTTGTAAACACTTCAGAAATAATGCTTTTTAATAATAACAAGCCGTTGAGTTTATTATTCAGTATAATCTTGATAATCTTACTATTTATATAGGACAAAAATTATAATATGTCAATATGTCAATCTGACACTTTTTTCAATTAAAACATATTATGTTTTTATTAATTTAAAAAAAAGTTAAAAAATCAAACAAAAATAATAAAATAAAAACTTATTTTTCTATTTTTAAAAAATACTTTTATCAAGCTATTTTGATTTTTTTAAATTATTTTTTTTAAATAAAACTGCATCACATTTTAATTTTTGGAAAAAAAATCTTTTTTTTTTCTGTTTATTTTTTAATAAAAAAAAAACTAAAATTATTTAAAAGATTCGATTACAGTGAGAACATTTTTTTTTAATTTATAGAAAATATTTTTAGTTTTCTATTTTTTTAAATTAAAACATAAAACAACTTTATATTTTTTTAATATAAGAAATAATAAAAAAAGCAAACAATAAAAAAAAATTGTTTCTTATATAACTTAAAAAAAATCGAAAGAATTCAAAAAAACTAGAGCATATTAAAAAAAATATATATTTATATACATATTTTCTTTTAGTTTTTGTATCTAAGAAAAAATAGATACCATATATAAATATAACTACTGAAAAGGACACATCTAAATTATTTTTTTAAAACTACTTATGAATAAGATCACTTTGAAATATTTTTAAAAGTAATAAAAAAATTATTAAAAAAAAATATGAAATGAAATTAAAAAAAAAAATCAGTTTTAAAAAAAAACATCATTTTAAATTTTTGGTTTTTTTCTTTCTATTATGTTTAAAAAAATTTTAAAAAAAATTAAAACCACACAAAAATAAAATTATGTAATTTGGAAAATATTTTTTCCATCAAGCATTTTTGATATTAATTTAAATTAAAAAAATAAAATAAAAAACTACATCAACATGAAATCACATAAGGACCTTTAAAAAAATTGAATTATTTTTGGAGTGAGAACATATTTTTTTATGATTGGAGTTTTAAAGTTTTTGATTGTAAAATTGATTTTTTTAAACAAAATAAAAAAAAATTCACAATTTTTAAATTTTTAAAAATTAAAAACTAAAAATATTTATGAAAAAAATTTAAAATCAATTTGAATTTTCAATTTATTTTTCATATTTTTTTATTTACAAAAATAAACTTTTACAGTGAAAACATTTTTTTTATTTATAAGGTTATTTTTTCTTTTAAAATTTTTCTAATTAAATAAAAAAATAAAATAAACTTTCAAGTCAAAACATATTTTTCACGAACTTTAAAATTGTTGTAATTTTTTTTTAATAACTATCAAAACTTTACTGTTTAAATTTATATTTAGTATTACAAATGGAAACTTCTATAACATAAAAGAATACGTATTTTATTGGCCAAGACCTTTTTTGGCATTGCATTAGAATTATCCGAACTAGACACAGGTGTCAAAACCTGTTTGAACTAGAGTGAAGTGTTAACTATATCTTTTGGGCTTGGTATTTTGACATTACATTTTTAAAGGCCCTACTGCACCCCGATAATAATCATACTGATTTGAGAAACTCCAAATACTAAAAAAAATAATTTTCTTAAAACTTCCCTGGCGTCGTATCTTTCCTCATAGAGTGTAGTAGAACAAATTTTCTAAGCCAGTCGGTAGAGTAAGGAATATAGATATACTATCAAAACAATTTTCCATGGGTACTACACTACTTTTGGCATACCTATTCTTCCTGTCTTAGCCAGACACTTATTGGTCGCTGCACCAATTTTTGGCCAATAGTAGGTCTGTCTAACCTTGTTCAAGGTATTGTAACAACCAAAATGACCGAAAGTAGCTAAGCCGTGACATTCCTCCAGAATTTTTTTTTTTGGTCTGTCTGGATCACAGTTTATAATTATCGAGCCAGTAGTTTAATTTTGTGTTCCACCCGCCCAAGAGTTCGGTGTAAATTAATTTAATATTATCATCTAATGCTGCGTTCTTGCAAGTAACAAACATAACAGAATGAATGACAGATGTCATTAAGTTTGAAGAGGGAGTCGACGTTGTCAATTTCTTGATAATATACACTTGGGCGGGTGGGCGGGGAAGCAGATTATAAATATTGGGCCGGTAGTTTAAAATTGTGTTCCCGCCCACCCGCCCAAGTGGTTGGTGTAAAGAAATGTAATATTAAAACCACCTGCCATGTTCCTATAGCTAACAAACATGACAGAATGACTGACAGATAACATTGAATCTTAAGAGGGATTTGACGTTCTCAATTTCTTGATAATAAACACTCGGGCAAGAGAGCGTAAACACAGTTTATGATTATTAAGCTGGTAGTTTAATATTTTGCTCTTGCCCACCCGCCCAAGTGTTTTGTGTAAATTAATTTAATATTATCACCTCATGCTGCGTTCTTGCAAGTAACAAACATAATAGAATGAATGACAGATGTCATTAAGTTTGAAGAGGGAGTTGACGTTCTCAATTTCTTGATAATAACACTCGGGCGGGGGGCCGGGAACACAGTTTATAATTATTGGGTTAATAGTTTGACATTTTGTTCCCGCCCACCCGCCCTAGTGTTTGCTGTAAATTAATTTAATATTATCACCTAATGCTGGGTTCTTGCAAGTAACAAACATGACAGAATGACTGACAGATGTCATTAAGTTTGAAGAGGAAGTTGACGTTCTCAATTTCTTGATAATAACACTCGGGCGGGGGGCCGGGAACACAGTTTATAATTATTGGGTTAATAGTTTGACATTTTGTTCCCGCCCACCCGCCCTAGTGTTTGCTGTAAATTAATTTAATATTATCACCTAATGCTGGGTTCTTGCAAGTAACAAACATGACAGAATGACTGACAGATGTCATTAAGTTTGAAGAGGAAATTGACGTTGTCAATTTCTTGATAATAAACACTTGGGCGGGTGGGCAGGGAAGCAGATTTTAAATATTGGGCCGGTAGTTTGAAATTGTGTTCCCGCCCACCCGCCCAAGTGGTTGGTGTAAAGAAATGTGATATTAAAACCACCTGCCGTATTCCTGCAGCTAACAAACATGACAGAATGACTGACAGATAACATTGAATCTTAAGAGGGAGTTGACGTTCTCAATTTCTTGATAATAAACACTCGGACAAGAGAGCGTAAACACAGTTTATGATTATTAAGCTGGTAGTTTAATATTTTGCTCCCGCCCACCCGCTCAAGTGTTTTGTGTAAATTAATTTAATATTATCACCTCATGCTGCGTTCTTGCAAGTAACAAACATAACAGAATGACTAATAGATGTCATTAAATTTGAACAGAGAGTTGACGTTGTCAATTTCTTGATAATAAACACTTGGGCGGGTAGGCGTGAACACAGTTTATGATTATTGGGATGGTAGTTTGATATTTTGTTCCCGCCCACCTGCCCAGTTGGTTGGTGTAAATAAATTTAATATTAAAACCACTTACCGTGTTCCTGCAACTAACAAACATGACAGAATGACTGACAGATGTCATTAAATTTTAAGAAGGAGTTGACGTTCTCAATTTCTTGATAATAAACACTCGGGCGGATGGCTGGGAACACAGTTTATGATTATTGGAATGGTAGTTTGATATTTTGTTCCCGCCCACCTGCCCAGTTGGTTGGTGTAAATAAATTTAATATTAAAACCACTTACCGTGTTCCTGCAACTAACAAACATGACAGAATGACTGACAAATGTCATTAAATTTCAAGAGGGAGTTGACGTTCTCAATTTCTTGATAATAGACACTCGGGCGGATGGCTGGGATCACAGTTTATGATTATTGGGATGGTAGTTTAATATTTTATTCCCGCCCACCCGCCCAAGTGGTAGGTGTAAATAAATTTGATATTAAAACCACTTACCGTGTTCCTGCAACTAACAAACATGACAGAATGACTGACAGATGTCATTAAACCTTAAGAGAGAGTTGACGTTCTCAATTTCTGGATAATAATCACTTGAGGGAGTGGGCGGGGAAACAGTTTATGAATATTGGGTTGGTAGGTTAATATTGTGTTCCCGCCCACCCGCCCAAGTGATTTGTCTAAAGAAATTTTATATTTAAACCACCTACCGTGTTCCTGCAGCTAACAAACATAAGAGAATGACTAACAGATGTCATAAAGTTTGAAGAGGGAGTTGACGTAGTATCTTTCTTGACAATAAACACTTGGGCGGGTAGGCGGGAACACAGTTTATGATTATAGGGCTGGTAGTTTAATATTTTGTTCTGCCCCACCTACCCAAATAGTTGAAAATAGAGTTTTGCAGTCTTGGTTTAGGTGGCCTTTGCTCTTGCAGCAAAAACATTTCCTAACTTTCTTGTTACAGCACTCTCTACTGATGTCGCTTTTACCGCCGCACGTCCAGTAGATCACTGCTCGCATTTTCTCTTTGTTAGATCTTGTTGGTCTAAGTTGCTTCACTTCTAACCTGTATAACTCATTTGTCGGTGGTTCTCAGATTCTTTAATATTCTCTAACTCCTTCCAATTTTTGGCAAAATTTGAGCAAGTGATCCATCGTTCCTTTTTATGCTGAGTAGACCACACATTCTTTTAGAATCTCAAACCCTCTCGTGTTCTCCTTTGCCATTGCGTTTTAATACCATGCCAGATGACTTTGTCGTAATTCAAAGATAAGAAATCTCGCTTCAACAGGTGCACCAGTTCAGCCTACTATCAACTCTCATTTTGTTCTCCCTAAACCAAATAAGGGCTGAGCTTAAAATAAATTTAACACCGAAGTAAAAAGCTCAGCCTTCATTACATTCCTTGCCTCCATAAGTTCTTCAATTACCTACAAAAACTTGATTAAAACTAGTAGGGACTTTTCTCCACTTAACTTTCCACTTCTCACGGAAACAGACTGCAACAAACTGCGTATATCTAAGATAGCTTTTGTAATGGTTACTAAAGCTGTGTGCAGACCGTTAACCCACTTGTGAAACTTGATCTTTTGTCCGTCTTCTTATCGGTGAGTTGGTCTGGATAGAACAACTTCCGTTAGAATCCTGAGTCATTAAGGTAAGCGCTCATTATTGCCGTTGTCTTCATCCAATTAACGGCTTATTCGACCTCAAAGCATTCACCTTTTTCACTATTGCTTCAAAGGTTGCCTTAAATAATAAGCTCCTTTTGGTCCACAACTTTATCTTCTCTAAGAGCCCGGCGTCCTCATTTTCAACCTCGATTCTCTTAATCCTACAGAGTAAGATGTAGCAGTCTTGAGGCTCTAGTCCTACTGGTATTTCTACCAGACCTTGATATTTTTAAGAATAGTATCAAAAGTTGATTCTGTTTTTGTTAACTCTTTCTCAACGCTAAACTGAATCTCTTTCGCGACTTCGATGCCCGATTCAATCAGTTTCTTTAAAATAAATTTCATCTTATCCTACCTCATTACTGGTATACTTACAAAATCACGAATCCTGAACTGTCAACTTGAATCGACTGCAATCTCAACACTAAACTAATAAAATTAAAAAGAAGTATCAGAACGTGTTAGTTTTGCAATAAATAGGTTTAAAACTAAAATAAGTCAAACCAATCGGCAAGTTACATACAAAAATGATTAAAAAAATTGAAATCTGCCACAAACAAGAAGATATATGTCAAAAAATTGCTACGATACTTCAGATATTAAACATTCTAACAGAGATGCATCAAGTACCTATTTATTTGATAAATTATAACTTATTCCAATTCATAATTCATATTGTCTAGAAATTTTAAGAAATATTTAATATAAAGATTCATTACACTATGCACGTTACAAGAAACGCAATAATTTTATTTTTGTCGCATTTTAAATTGGGTCAACTCAATTTAATTAAAATGTGCATATTAAAGTACAATTTCTAGAGAACTCTCAGCTCTCTGAAGACGGATTACAAATATCGGAATACTCTTCATGCATATATTAATATAATTGTGCCCTTTCAGCACCTCAACGCACAACTGACTGAATATATGGATTTTTAATTAAAAAACTGAAGAACATTACAAATTAATTAATAAAGGATTAAATCTTCGATACAATAATTATTAATTATTAGTCGAAACACAGACGTGGGAGTCATTGATTAATGCTTACAATACTTTTGTTAATGAATAAAGCAGTTTGTCTGGGTTTCTATGATGGATATATTCTAGTAGCTTACTAAATTACTATGCTATGGAAATCTATCAGACGTCTAGTGCGGTACAAATCCTGTTTATTTAGGATTTATGAGCTCCATACTATGTCTATAAAATTCTATACACAAACTTAGTTTGCAATGACAAAGGATTTTCTCTATAGGAAACTTTTATAAAATTGAATACAAAAATATTATAATAAATTTAATTTAGTTGGTAATTAGCAACCAAACGTTTCAACTGAAATTACATATTAGCTTTAACAGCGAATTAATTCCCGCCATTTGAGAGTCGACCTCCGGTTAATTATGAAATCAAAACAAGGAATAAAATTCCAATATCCTAATGTCGCTCTGAATTATTGATGTTTGCTCATCGCGCCGGGATTAGTTCATTACAATAATGGTCGGGTAGTGGATGGATTCATATAAAATACAAAAAGATTGTATCATATAGGTTCATTAGTATTGTAATGGAGGATATTAATTTCTTTTTATATTATGAAAATTTTATGATATCAATTAGTTGAGTAATTAAATGTTATCGGATGCGTAATGCATTAGACCCAAGGGGGTGCTATTTATAATTCATTTCAATAACAAGGGTTGTATTTGTATCTATATTCACATACTGTGTGAACATTTTATAATGAAATCAAAATGCTAAAGGTCGTAACAGGGTTAATCGTGAAGTCTTAATCGCTATCACTATACGTGGAATCTGTAAAATTGAATTATCTGACAATAATCTGTTGAAATGGATTATGTTTAAACATGAAATTTGAGTTAATTGTGAAGCGACATAAAGAGTAGAAAGCCACGTTGAATGATTATAATTAATCACTTTGAATTGACTCGTTTAGAGCGAGGTCATAGAGCGGTATTATAGTTAATTGTATATGACATAAGAAGATGAAGGTTGTGAAGTTAAAATATAGTTTACTTCACAACCTGAAGGGGATTAAAACATAACATAACCAGTGTTAACTGCAAATTTAAGTTCAAGAGGTTGTAGTTTGCACTACTGAATTATGATTTGTCAAACTAGAAAGCGAATTTCAGTTTATATGGTTCCTATACACGTAGATGTTTGGCACAAAATAATATTTTGTTGAAAAAAAGCTCACCTCATATTGAAACTTTAAGCTGACAAGAAGCCAGGCAAGGTTCTAGACTAATTGCAATCATCTTGCAGCGTAGTAGTCGCGTTGTTAGTCTGTGGAATGACTCTCGTGTTTGTGTCGTGCATAAGGAAAAATGAAGGAAATTTTGAGGCTGGTAATGCATTCTTTGGCCTTGATTGCGGCAAGGTACGTATCAAGCCATACACTGTAGTGTGTGGTATCCGTTTGTGTACAACCTAGCAACTGATATTTGCAGGCTTCATAGCGGGTGAAAAGTCAAAACAAGAAATGTTACTATTAAAAACATAGAAAAAAAAAACCAAACCATGACCAAAACATCTAGTATAAGTGCGTCCAAAAGTACCCCAAGTAACCCGTCTGATGTCACGGTCTAGGGATCGTCGGAGGCGGTTGATGACGGCGGTTCTGAGCTGGTGGTAAGCCTTTATAGCTGTTAAAATAGAATAATGTTCTTAGTGCAGTTTTGCGGCTTTTTCCCCCTGGGAATGCCGCAGGGAGTAGAACAATGCTCTGGGGCTGTCTATCCAATGCCTATCAAAAAAACCATCGACAAAGTCTGGCACAAGAGGCTGCTTCTAAAGCTAATCAGACAACAATTTCCTCTGCGCATTATAATGCTGCTAGCCTCATATCTAAAACGTAGAAGTCTAGCAGTCAAACTCGATTACCATATCTCTATTTCTCGGTAGATAGAAACTGAAGTTCCTCAAGGCTCCATTCTCTCGACGCATCTTTTTAACTAGTACGTAGCCAACATGTCTTCAGGGAGCATGCACAGGGTTAAAATGGCTCAATACGCTTACAATACAGCACTTATCTACTCCTCAAAATTGACCAAAATCATTACCTTACGTCTTCAAAAAGCCAACTCTAATCTGGAAGATTGGATGGATGAATAGCACTTTGGAGTAAACCCAGAAAAAAGCAAGACCGCACTCTTCACTGAGAATGTCATTTTTAATGACGTTCCCATACCGTAGTACAAGTATTGAGATAATCTTGGACAAAAGACGTTATTACAATCCTCAGGTTCAATCTATACTGGACAAAACAAATATGGCAAAAATTTCTTCTCTACCCGATGTTGCGTCTGAACAGCGGAATAAAATCCGGCTTTACACCTCAACCATCAGACCGATGATCACATACGCTTTCCTCATTTGGGGAACGGCAGCAAGTAGCCACCTGAATTGTTCATAAGCTTTCCAAAGCTAAATTTTCCGGATGCTCACAAAAGCTCTACGGTACGTTTGGAATCTGGATATTCGAACAAACCTTGAGATTCTTCCACTTCGGCAACATGTTGAAGCTTTGGCCAAAAAATACTTCAATAACCTCGTGGTTCACTCCAATCCCAATCTGACATGATTTGCCAAACCAGATCGGAAAAAATTTGTACACAAACGACCGGTGAATTTAATAGTAGCCGAGTTACTTCTTACATAACGTGGGTAAAATCCCTATCTGGCCTATAAGGCGACTCCTACACAACCTCCTACATACACATCTCTCAACGGAAGGTACATGAGCCGAAAGATCTCAAACTTCCAGGCAAATCCCAGATTGGGTGCAGTTTAGTCGGTAGGCGAAAGGTGAATCTGACACCTCTTGGGAACAAACTGGGAACTTCCCACCCACGCCTAACAAATATAAAAGGACACCTCACGTGCCAATGAAATCTCTGCTCCACAGAGTGCGATAAAACCAAGCCGACAGTGATAACAAATAAAAAGGATTCCCATTGGCTATTGCCTTAACCATTCACCGTCAAGCAGTTAAGAACCATAAACATCTACTGCGGACTAGTTGATGGAAGATATTTTTACCCAAGTACGAAGATTCAGAATTCAAGATTATCAATTTCCAAGATCAAAAAATCCCATAATCGGCCTATCACAAAGTGTAGACTTAACAACCTTTTGATAGATTTGGGGGTGAGCCAGAACTTCACTCGGCTCTTCCTACCAAAAACACAAACATCAAGCGTACAAGTCAAGCAAGTCGACCCAAAAACCTCAATGCAAATTAAGGTGAAAGCAACCGTTAAGGTTGGCAACTAATGCCATTTTCTTTCTCACCAAGTAATACTGGGTCACCAATGACTACAAAATCAGGAAATCAACATCTACTATTCCCGCCAATGTATGCACTATAGAAAAAACTCAGCAACAACAATCAACCTAAGTTCTGGCCAAAAAAGAAATTGAAATTCCTACCAACTTATTCCCAAATCAAACCCGATTAACCAACCAAATCGATCTCGTAGACAATACTCCGGAACAAACTTTCCGGTACACCAACCATGCTCTCCAAAAACCCAGATTTTTGAACAAAAAGAGTAGCGGCAGTTACTGCACCTTTGTGGTACTGATCAATAAAACAGATAGCAATCCAAAGTTTAGTATAAACTATAAGTTGAATAATGTCACCTAAAATAAAGTTGCACCACATCACCAATATGGTTAAAATGCAAAATGTCCAAAGGCAAGTTTAGAATGAACATCGTCAAACTCTTAGGACATCAGAATGATTCCAAAAAAATCAACCAATACCACATCATCTGATCCACCCTAAGCTAAACACTAAAAAACAACTCCACCACTTCCTAGGAATTTGTACCATGATTTGGAAATATTTCCCCAAATTTCCATCATAACCGGTTTCTGCATAGAACTGCTTAGAGCGAAGAGCCGTTTTAGTGGACTAACGCCAAAGAACAGGCATTTGAAGCTGTAAAGGCAGTACTAGCTCAAACCCTTCTACTGGCCGGATCAGAAATACCGTTTGTTCTTCAATCAGACACATGTAACTTGGGTATTGAAGCCTTATTGTACAAAAAAAAAACGACCAAAAACGTGTCGTGTAGTACGCCAAACTCACCAAGCCTTAGAAGTTGAATGATATCACCAAAAACAAAGCTGCACCACATCCAAAAATTCATGAAATTTTAAATAATTTTGAAAATGCTCAAGGCTTCACCAAATTTGACTTAACCACAGACTATTATCAGATACCAATGAAAAAGAGCCACAAACTTACCACCGGATGGGGGCACTTCACCATCAATTCACAGTGATGCCATTCAGACTCAAGAACGGGGCAGCTACTTTCCAGAAGTAGCGGTGTTGTCGTTACAAAGTCCTGGTCTACCTGATCAACATCGCAATCTGTTTTCAAAACTATGAAGAGCACATTTACTATCTCCCCCGAACCCTAGAACAATTGCAAGAATATGGTTTAAAATGCAAAATGTCCAAAAGCAAGTTTAGAATGTACATTGTAAAATACTTAAGACATCAAGTTAATGCCAAAAAAATCAACCACTAGACTAAATCATTTGATCCATCCAAAGCTAAACACTAAAAAACAACTCCACCGCTTCCTAGGAATTTGTACCTTACTTTGGAAATATTTCCCCAAATTTCCATCATAACCGGTTTCTGCATAGAACTGCACAGAGCGAAAAGCCGTTTTAGTGGACTAACGCCAAAGAACAGGCATTTGAAGCTGTAAAGGCAACAGTAGCCCAAACCCTTCTGTTGGCCAGACCACGATCAGAAATACCGTTTGTGCTCCAAACGGACGCATGTAACCTGGGTATTGGAGCTTTATTATACAAAACAAAAAACGACCAAAAAGATGTCGTGTAGTACGCCAAACTGATCAAGCCTCAGAAGTTGAATGATATCACCAAAAACAAAGCTGCACCACTTCCAAAAATTCATAAAATATTAAATTTTTTTGAAAAAGCTTTACCAAACTTGACTTAACCACAGACTATTGGCAGATACCAATAGATAAAAGAGCCACAAACTTACCACCGGATAGGGGCACTTACCAATTCACAGTAAAACCATTAAAACTGAAGAACGGAGCAGCTACTTTCTTAAGTATATGTTAAAAATGTTGAATGGAATCTTGAGTACCATTATCCTGGTCCTACCTAAACAACATCATAATCTTGTTTTCAAAATTATGAAGAGCGCATTTACTATCTCCGCCAAGACCTAGAACGATTGCAAAAATATAGTTTAAAATGCAAAATGTCCAAAGGCAAGCTTAGAATGAACATCGTTAAATACTTAGAACACCAAGTTAATACCAAAACCAACGACTACATTATCTGGTTGCAATTTAAAACTACCCTAAACCAAACATTAAAAAACAACTCCACCGCTTCTTGGAAATCTGTACCTGGCTTCGGAAATACGTACCCAAGTTTTTCAGCATAACCTGTCTCTGCATTAAACTGCAAGGAGCCAAGAGACTGTTTTTGTAGATTGACGTCAAAGAACAGGCGCTCGAAGCTGTAAAGGCAGCACTAGCCCAACCCCAACTAGTTGATAAAACCAAACTTTTTGTCGATTGCTAAAAGAAAACCCTTTGAGCCACACACTTCCGGTTTGGCGGAGATTCAGATGGGTCTGTTGACTAGCTTCGGAAGCAATAACGTCCCTTCCCTTCACCGTTTACCGCATTTTTTGCAGTTCAAAACGCAAGAAACCATAGTTTTAGTGGTTATTTTAAAATTGAAGATAAATACTAAGAATATCGGGATCGGAGCCCTAAAACTGTAATCAGCGTTACTCCAAAAAATGCAAAAGAAAATCTCGAAAAAAACGTAGATATACTCTTCCCCCTCCTCATTTCTTTCTCACATTTCACTTTTTTCGATCGCCAAAGGAAAACCTTTTGACTTACAAACTTCCGGTTTTCAAGAGCATCTGCTGGGGTCCGTTGGCTTGCCACAGGAGCAACCGCGTTTCCTACTGCCGACTAAAAATATGTTTGTTTCACATTTATGCTTAATGAAAATAAAGCCGATCAGAAATACCGTTTGTCCTCTAAACGGACGCATATGATCTGGTTATTAAAATCTTATTCTACCAAGACAAAAAGCAACCAAAAACATGTCGTATCATATGCCAAACTTACCAAACCTCAGAAGAAATTTCACTCAAATAAATTAGAAAGTATGGCAATAATGTGGGCTGTAAAAAAATCCGAGCCTATCTAGAAGATAAACCGTTTAAATTAAAAACTGACAACAGACCTTTGGTTTGGCTAAACAAACTCATAAATGCTAAAACCAAATTGACTCGATGCTCATAAATCCTGCAAGAGATCACTTTTACTGTTAATTATACCCCGAGGAGCTTAAATATTCTACCCAATGTGCTCTCCGGAAATACTCCAACTTGCTGGAAGGTAAAACTTTGCAGAAAGTGTACGTAGGAGCCAGAAAAAATTTCCTCAGACTCAAGGCATTATCCAAAATTATAAAGAACGGTTAAAGGACCCAGAATACCCCTAAAACACGGACATGGGGTATTGCCTGTGAGAACAAAACTAACTACTCAACACCTATGCTTGATGGAAACAGTAGAGTTATATGTGACCCCAAAGGCTAGGCATAAGGTTTTATTTTTCAGGATATAATAAGACCTATTCGGCCATCCTACCCTTGTTTCACTGGCCGGGAGTTAGAGCAGATATAAAAGCTCACATTTGTCGCTCCCTAAAATGCTCCCGCACCAAGCCATGTCCCTAAAAAGCAAAATACTTCGCTACAGTCGCAAACCTCCGGCAAGCTCAGGACTTTACCAAATCTAAAAATAATAGGGCCCTTACAATTATATATTTGTACACTCAAAAGGTCAAAGCCGTGCCACTACCATCAACAACTAGTGCACTGGAAAATATCCAAATTTTTAAAACTTAGCATCCACAGGCAACTCGATCGAGCGGCAAATTAAAGTAATTAATCCGAACAATGCTCTCCCAACATCTTCGAGGAATCAGTGGGACAAACTGTTGCCACTGTCGTTCTACCACATCAATCACACGATAAATGCTGCTACCGGATGAACACCAAGCAAATTATTGTTAGGCCCCAACTTAACTAAAACCAAAAGATGAGATGCCCCAATCGTACTGTGTACTGTGGTACAATATCCCAGGTTGTAGACAAGCAAAGAAGTCAGTAAATATTTTAAACCCTAACTGATAGATAACCAACTATTACCTACAACTTTCTAGAAAGAATCTGTTAATATTAGGAAAAGTTTTAATTTGGTATTATTAATATAGAAAACTGGAAACAAAAAGAAATTAAAATCGACGGAGTATATCTCAGCAACCCCAGGTTTGCAGACAATATTGTTATTATCAGTAACTCAACCAATGAACTAAAGACCATGCTTGAAGAACGCCACCAAGCATCGATAAAAATCGGGCTACAGATGAACCTCAATAAAACAAAAATAATGACCTCCGAGAACACTCAGGTAACCATCAAAAACAAAATACTTGAGATAGTAGACAAATACATCTAGGCCATAAAATTCAGGCAAGCAAAGAAAATCAAACTGCCGAAATAGCAAAGAAGATTTTTTGGAAAACTGGGATTTATACTCAAATCACGCAAATTTCCTATCAACCTAAACAGAAAAGTTGACAAGGCCTGTATCCTACCATTGCTCACTTACGGTCTTAAGACCATGGCAATAACAAGCAAAACAGCAAATATCCAAAATTGGCATCGTCCGAAGAGCTCATAAAAAAGCGTGGGAACACTCGTGTAGATAGATAAGGGCTGAAAAGAAAAAAATATAGAAAAATTTACCAACAAGTAGAAAACGCAAGATTAATGACAGCATGAGAGGAGTTGGTGATACCGCTTAGTAGGTGGAACATCAAAAGACCAATGAGAGACTAGCAACAGAATTTAAAGCTTACATTTTTAAGATGCCAACGCATCGTTAGCTTATAGATTACACCAAATCTCAACCATCTCCTCAAAAACCACCATGCAACCCTTTAGTTACGACTCCTATTGCTACTACTACGACTCGACTACCGCTATGCCTACTGACCTTGTTGGATTGGAACCTACACCGACAATCGCCCCAGATGCGCAATCTCTAGCGATTGGCATGCTCAACACCTAAAAGCCTACACAACGCCGTAAGTCTATTTCCAACTATTGGTAACTACTAATGGAATACTTCGATGACAATCGGCGCTACTCTCACTGATTACGGATCACGCGCAACTGTTGGCATCGCACCTTCCGCCGTGAATCACATCACGACTCCAAAGGACCAAACACAAAAGATGTACTATGGGATCATGGCGGAAATTTTACAGCTGCCTTAAAGTCTGCCCCTAGCGACTTATTGAGGGTGCAATTATTTGTACTCCTGTAAGCTATGAAACAACCTCATATGCTTGCCTAGACTCTTCAACCTTTGAAGAGCACCTTGACCAAGATGCTTATGGACACCAGGTAACCGCTGGATGGCAATATCAAAAACGTCGCGTTTGGACAATTTACATCCTATATGACCCTCAAAGAAGTTAGCCTCAACAAAATTTAGGTGGATAATTACGGTCATCCACTCCAGACTCACACAGATACGTTCAAAGATTTTCGATTTTTAAACAGCATCAGCAACAAAACCATATCTTACACATAGCTCACCACCAAGTCTTGTTGCATAGCTTGAAAGAATAAATAAGACCAACAACATCAGAAACTAACAGCATTGTAAAGACGCAAAGAAAAGAAAACTAGGTTATCCAAAGAAAAAAACACCAAAAATAGATTCTCTCCTAACAAAGTCTTGCTACGCAATCTAAGAACAGACATCGTAGAGTGCAAGTTGAAGAAATTCCTAACACAATAAAAGAAATAAACAAATTAATAATCAAAATATCCAGATCCTTAACTAATACACTTCTTGCTTTAGAGTTTATAAAGAAGCCAACAAAGGCTTACAAAAAATTATCAAAACGCTAAGTTTGCCTAAATAGTAGAAATAAATGCAAAACCGTTTTCCGCTTTTACTCTTTTTAAGCTAATATTGATTGATTCATTAACTTTGCTTTAGATATTATACCGTGTTTTACCAAACCGATTAACAGGCGCTGCTTACCTCAACTTTCTGCAAAACAAAATGTATAATCTTTTGGAAGACATCTCTTTGGCCCACAGGCAACAAATGTGGTTCCAGCATGATCCAGTTCATTTTTCAATTGTCGTTAGAGAGCATTTAGACCAAACTTTTCCACGTAGGTGGGACCAGTTTCATGGCCAGCAAGATTGCATAATTTAAACTCTCTTGATTTTTTTCTTTAGGAATATTTGAAAAATGTGTATGCTACTCCTATAAATAGCCTCGAGGAGTTGCAGTTAAAAATTAATGAAAAGTGCCAAGAAATCAGAGCTAATGAAGGGGTTTTAGAAAAAGTACGAATGTCTTTCAGACAAAGAAGTCGTGCCTATTTGGAAATGGAAGGAGGGCACTTCAAACATCTTCTATAACTCTATTCTTTGTAGAATGTTCCATATCTCCAAATCCGTTGCTATGACAACCTATGTTTATTAAGACTTTTTTTGTTTGCTGTAGTTTGTACTACCACCCTCTTAAGTATTTTACATTCTTTTTTAAACACCCTGTATATTTATTATGTCATTTCATTTGAAATGTAACTTTATATTTCCTTCTAAGTATTAATTATTATATAGTCTATTTATTTTTCAAGTTCTTTCCAAGTAGTTTCGTTCAATTTGTTGTACAACCCACAAAGATTGAACTCTAAATTAGTCTTTTAAATTGAATTTCGATTGAAATTAATTAAGCAATATTAAAATATAGTCTAAATTTGTGATATAATTATTCTTAGTAGCGTTAATTAGGTTCATTTATTAGAAATAAAGGTTTCTTATTGGAGTGATTATAGGCGTTGGCCGTTTGTGTCGGATTCTCTATGTAACAGTTTAGGTTATAGATGACCTGGCAAGTCGACATTGTTATCCTGATATGATGCGGAGATACACAAATTCAGTTAATTCGCACACGTGTAGCATAGCTAGGCGACCGGACAGGAAAAGTTTCCCGAAAATAAATGAGGTATCATCCCGAGCCGTAGGATTTCCCCAATTAATTCCGCCCCGTATAATAAACGTGTGAGGGGGCTCAGCATAAAATATTACGGCCATCCGAAAAATTGAAAATAATAATACACATATCCATCCGCGCCGCAAAATGTGAACCGTATTTAATCCGAGGCCGTTAGTGTAGGAGGGAGAACTGGCAGTTACACACGGATTTAGCGTCACATCTCGCTAAAAGGTGCTAACAGCGGCCGTGCGGTGCAGCAGATAAGGGTTGGTCGCCCTTATCTGCGGTCGAAGACTGGCTTACGATGTCCAATAATGTGTCTTGCGCCTAATCCAAGATATCTCACCGGACGACGTGACGTACGGACTTCGGGACGGACCCTCATATCTTTCCGTGTCACACACACATCTCACCTATCACGAATTGTAAAATCGCAATCGCAATCGTCGCTTCGTATCACATCAATGTGCGGAAGGGGATTTAACGCGGCCACTTTCTTACACCTTTTTCTAGTCAACCCCTTAAATCTATCTCTCCGCTCTCATTCACGACCGTTTTGCTTATACAAATACATGTTTAGGGTGAATGGGCATGGGACCCGATAAATATTACTCACACGACAGATAAACCTAATATCCTTATCCCAAACAGGGAACATTAACTTTAATGAGATCAATAAAGCAATTTTACGGATACATGTTTAACATTTTACCGATGCTTGCGATAACGAAAAGGTCCGTAACATTTTTGATACAATACATTAAATGCAAATTGTTTCTTCAATGCTATATTATCTACGATGATAATTCTTATAACAGTTGCACGAATAATCTTCTGCACTGTAATGTTTTGAATATAAAAATTAAATTAATTTGTAATTCTAAAGTTACTAAATGAAATATTATTTTTTAACTTTCCGACTAATTATTGAAATAACTTACATTTTTTTCTTATCAATTTATGCTACTACTGCTTAACGTTAATGGGAGGTCTAATGGATACATAAATTCATGATTATTCAAATTGTCAGAGTACAGAGTTCTTTTATTTTTTCAATTGCTTTGTTAATTATAGCCGTGATGTATGATAATGCTTACTAAATTGCAAGAAATGTTTTAACAGCCTAGACATTTTCAATAAAGTGATTTGTAAGTGCTCTTTATCATTACCAACAAGTGATTATCAACCCAGTCAGTCATTAGGTATATTGTTTTCTATTAATACTGACTGAATATAATTATTTTTCTTAAGAACGACTCATTTATAGGTTGATTATACTAGTTTAAACAATTAATTATTATTTGTTACTTGTAGTATGCAATTAATTGAAGTTTTTATACAAAATTATTTCTAGTTGTTGGCATAACTTTGCTATAATCAAGCTTTGTTTTGTATTGGTTCCAATTTCCGTTTATATTAGCAAACGAGTTAACAAGTACAACAAAAAAAAAATATTGAAGAGCCTCGAGCTGCTTGAAATTTTGTAGATATGGAAAACAGTTTCAAAGAAGATTTTCGATTTGACAGAGCAATTGTTCTCTCTTTTCTACCGAATAGAAAATAGGCACTATTTTCTCGCCAAAACACAAAAATGCATTTTTTTAAATATTTTAAATTTTTTTATGTAATCTTTTTTTTTTTTATTATATTATATTTACATATTTACAATTTTTTTTTTCATTTTTCCATTCAACACAAACGTGCTCATTCCACTATTTTCTTCTGCTTCGCGCCCATCTCACAATCCAGTGTGTTGCATTTCTCCGGTCGGTCGGCAAGAGAGTAGCCAGTAATGGATCTTTTTTTTTTTTTTTGTCAGGTGGAAATCCTTTATAGACACTGAGAGAAGTTTTTTCTTCTCCCAGTAGTGTACGAATCCCGTGTGGGGTGTGCAATCACGGTGTACGCACTAAAACACCTCCTCTTTCATAGGAGCCGTTTTGGAACAACAAGGTAGGCATATCATCAGAACGGTCCGGTCAGTTTAACTATCTCTCCTCTCTTCTTCTTCTTTCTTTTTCATTAGATTAAATATGTATCTTCTAGCAGATTTGTACTGTTGTTTGCTTTCCATCATGGTTTCCAGTAGGTTCTCTGCATTTAGTGCTCTTTCCATACGTTACTCAGCTGCCGTTCTCTTCGCTTTCCACCTGTCGCATTGGATAAGTGTATGGTCGGCGTCGTCCACTGCTTCTACGCAGTATCTGCATGCATCGCTATCATCTTTGCCAATTCTCTTTGTGTATGCCTTATAAGATCCATGTCTTGTCCAAGCTTGTGTCAGGAAGTAATCTATTGATCTGAATTCACAGTCTAGCCATCTTCGTATGTTCGGTATGAGTTTTTTTGTCCATTGTGCTACTCCTTCCGTGTTGTCCCATCTAGTTTGCCACCGATTTATTGTTTCCTCCCTTTCTTCCTTCTTGACTGCTTCTGTTGATGCATCTTCTTTTTGGAACAGTCGATTTCTATCTTCCACATTCAGATCGATGGGTATAGTTCCTGTTACCACCTGTAGGGTTTCTGCTGAAACGGTCCTGTAAGCACTTGCTACTTTCAGCAGCATTTTCCTTTCTTCTTAAGACGCCATCGTATACAAGGTTCCACAGTGTTGGCCCTAATACCAACCCTTGGGGAACCTCTGTTGTAAAATCGACTACCAAGTCTTTTTCTACATGTAGTTTTCATTCAGATAGGTAGCTCGACACAATATTTTGTAGATATTGCAATATTCCTCTTCTATTTAGTTCCTTTATGATTTCGTCCCATAACACGGTATTAAAGACGTTTTTTATGTCTAGGGTGACTGATGCGCCCCATTTCTCTTTGTTGTTTTTAATAGTTTTGACTACTTTTTCGACCGCTTTTAAAGTAGATTTTCCCTTCACAAAACCATACTGTTGTTCTGACAGTCCTCCTCCACTGTCTATTTTTTCTTCCAGTCTGCTTCTTAACATTGACTTGTAGACCTTGCTGATGGTGTTCAGAAGGCATATTAGTCTAAATTTCAGGTCTTCTGTCGGGGAGTTTCCCTTAGGAATTAATATTAATTTTGCCACTCAGCCGGGAAAGTCTGCTTTATCAGCAGTTGGTTCAACATGTTTAGCATCCAACTTTGTGCGATGCTATGTGATTCTTTTAGGACCTCTGGTGGAATGTAGTCTAGACCAGGGGATTTTCAAGTTTTTAGAGCCTGGACGGCTCGTGACAAGTCTTCTTCTTTAAATATTTTGATGTTTTCCACTATTCTTCCGGGATCCCTTTGGTATGTGTTTTTAGGAGACAGCTCATCTACCACCTTTAGTTTACGCTCCGAAGTCAACTCGTATGGTGCAAAACATTCCATTTTTTTTATGGCAATTTTGTACGCATTTCTCCAAACGTCGTTGTTTAAATCGTCACACAGTTGTGACCACTGTTTTCTTTTCTCAGTCTCTATTTTGATTCAAAGTTGTTTTTTACGGATATTATACTCATTTTTGATTTTGCCAGCTTCGTGTTCGCTGTACCTCTGTTCCTTTCTCATTCTTGTAAATTTCCTTCTAAGTTTGAGACACTTCTCTCTCTTTTCGGCTATTGTGTTGTTCCATCAGTATGGTAATCTTTTATTTTTGCTGACACCTGTGCGTAGACTTCCTTTATGTGCTTTTTTCATCGTGGATGTGTATGTCTGAAGAGTTACCTTGTCGTCATTATTCCTTTCAATGCTCCAGGACATCAGCTTTCTGAGAGAAAGCCAGTGATGGATCTGAGGGTACTCATCTCTGAGCATCTAAGCCGGCGTTTTGTCTCTACCGTATCGGCTCTGGTGTCAGCGGTCTCACGCACGCTTTGTAGATCCTTGCTTTGCTCTCAGTTGATATGTTTATATTTCTCCAGACTAGCTCAATGATGATGTCATTTACGGCTAGCCTGCATCTGGTTGGATTCTTTGCGATAACTATGCTTTTAGTTTTAGCTGTAGCTATTGTCATGTTTATTGTCTCGCACTCCTTTCTGAACGTGTTTAGTAGCCATTGTAAACCGTCTTCTGATTCTGCAATCAGTACAGCGTCGACAGCGTAGCACACTGTTTTAATGAGTTTGTTTCCTAGTTTGTAACCGTGTTCTATTGGGTCAAGGGCTGCTATAATCTTATTCATAAGAAGGCTGTCCCCCTGCCGTATCCCAGTTCTGATTCGGATATCAGTTCCCCGTTCGTCACTCCTAGTTTGGTAGTGGTATTGTTCAATTGTTTTATTGTCTCGATTATGTTGGGGTGTATGTCTTTGATAATTAACGTTTTTAGTACATCTGAAAACTTGACTTTATCAAACGCCTTTTCTAGATCCACGAAACATAGATATGCGAGTTTGTTGAACTCCAGCGCTTTCTCTGCAACTTGTTGTACCACGTAGATAGCGTCTGTAGTAGAGCGGCTTTTTCAAAAACCTTGTTGATCTTCCCGTATTGTGGTCTTCTCTATTACAATGTTCCCTAGATGTTTTGTGAATATCTTTATTGATGCATTCAGTAGGGAAATGTATCTGTAGTTTTGTGGGTCATTCCTGCTGCCTTTTTTTGTAGTGTTATGCTTGCACTCTCTTTACAGTCCAGTGGAGGTTGCGTTGGTGATAAGACTATGTTGTATAGCTTCGCCAGCTGCCCCCCTGCAAGTGGCTGTGCTCAGTATTTCAGAAGTTCGTTTTTAATGTCATTAGGGCTAGGCGCTTTGCCGTTTTTCAGTTTTGCTAGGATGGCTTTGACGTTTTAGGATGGCTTTGACGTTTGGTGTGGTCTTGTTGTTATTGTCACTTTTTCCAGTTCTGTGTCTTCTTGATCATATAGTTTGGTGAAGAAAGACTTTAGCTTGTCCAAGTTAATGCTGTTTGTTTGTACTGGTTTGTTGGTTTCTTTTCTCAATCCCCTGACGAACTTCCAGATCCGTTTTTGTGTCCCGTATAGTTCGTTCTCTATTTCCCTACTAAATTGTTCCCATTTCTCTTTTTTTATGGTGCGGATTCGGTTGTTAGTTCTGTTTCTTAGCTCCCTATACTTTTCAAAGTCTGCTCTGGAATTCGTCGATCTATAAATAAAACGAGCTTTTTTCTTTTCTTGTGCCAGGGCTTTTACCTTCTGATTGATCCAGGGCTTGTGTCTTCTTATGTATGTTGGTGTCTTGATTGTAATTCTCTTCCCAAGCGCTTGGTTGATGTTTTGTTTCAATTTTTTCCATTCCGCTTGAGATGTATCACTGTCTGCGATGAGATTATGCATTATCTGGAGATCCAGTCATTGTTAGAGCGTTTTTGTGCTTTCGTTTCTGAATGATTCTGTATTCAACTTTTCTATTTTTGCTGCAATAAGGTTTGTTCTGTACTGTGATGTTTCTATTGCAAACTTTCCTACAATCAGGTTGTGATCTGATCCAATGTTAGCAGATGTTAGTGCTCTAATGTTTAATTCTTGCTCTGATCTTATATGTTTGTTGGTGATGATGTAATCAATTATGGATTGCCCTCTTGCACTTGTTAATGTTAATTTGTGCTGCAGATTGTGCTCAAGGAATTTAATTCATTATGTGTGCAGAAGTCTATTAGTTTTTCTCCCCTGTTATTTAGTGTTGGCTCGTTGAATCTGTTCTTTACACTAAGGATGATATTATTCCCCACATGGGCATTTAAATCCCGCAGTATTATAAGGTGTGTCTATCAATTCCTGCAGCGCTTCATAGAAAGCCGTTGCCTGTTTGTCTGGCATTCCAGAGTCTGGTGCGTATACAGATATTATGTGAAGACTTTGGCTGGATTTTATTGATACTTGGAATATTTTGTCAATCGTGTATGTTATGTTTGTGATTAGTTGCGCCATTTTGTTAGTTATAAATATCCCCGTGCTAGATACTGCTCTTTGGTTCTTGTTTTGACCTGAAAAAATCAGGACATAGTTTGGGTATTGTGATGTACCCTTACCCAGCTTCTTTGTCTCTGTAACTGCGCAAATATCTATTTTATTTATGTAGTTCCATTAAGATTTCCTAGTTTTTTACATGAGGTAGGTAACTGGCCTTTTTTTTCTTTTTTTTTTATTAGGCGTAGGTGGGGAATCTTCTAAAGACTTTGCTCCCAGGACGTGTCGGATTCACCTTTTTAAGAGTGACTACCGACTAAACCCCACCCATCTGGGAATTGCCAGGAAGTTCGAGACCTTTCGGCTCATGTACCTTCCGTTTGGAGATGTGTATGTAGGAGGTTGTTTAGGAGTCGCCTTATAGACCAGGTTGGGGTCTTGTATTTGGATGTGGTTTTACCCACGCTATGTTTGGAGTAACTCGGCTACTATTGAATTCACCGGTCGTTTGTGGACAAAATTTCCCGATCTGGTTCGGCAAGTCTTGCCAAATCGGGTTTGGAATAAACCGCAAGGTTTTTAAATTTTTTTTCGGCCAAAGCTTCAAAATGTTGACGAATTGGAGGAATCTCTAGGTCTGTCCAAATGTCCAGATTTCGAACGTACCATAGAGCTCCTGCTCCCCAAGATACTTGGCAGTGTCGGACCACGGTATGAGAACGTCGTTGAAGGTGACGTTCTCATGCGGTTTAAGTGACCAACGCCGAGTGAAAAGAACGGCCTTGCTTTTCTTTGGGTTTACTCCAAAGTGCCATTTATCCATCCTATCATAAGGTGATCATTTCAGTCGACTTTGAGGAGTAGATAAGTGCTGTATCGTCAGCGTATTGAGCCATTTTAACCCCGTGCATGCGCCCTAAAGGCATGTCGGCTACATACAAGTTCTTCGGCCTTCGGTTCTTCGGCCTCTATCTGCCAAAAAGTAGAAATGTGGTTATCAAGTTTGACTGCCAGACTTCTGCGTTTTAGATATGAAGCTAGCAGCCTTATCATACGCAAAGGAAATCGTTGTCTGATTAGCTTTAGAAGCAGTCCTTTGTGTCAGACTTTGTCAAAGGCTTTTTTGACGTCAAAAAAAATCACTCCCGTGGCCTTTTTCTGTCTGAAGCCTTTGACAATGTGGTCCGCCACTCGGTTGAGTTGATATACGTTCGAGTGTCCCTATCTGAACCCATGTTGATGGTAAGAGAGAAGATTGTTCATATCCGTGTGCTCTTGAATGATATCCAAAATCACCTTCTCTATGATTTTGCTTAAGGTGCATAGTAGGCTTATAAGCCTATAATTTTGAGGAAACAACCTGTTTTTCCCAACTTTAGAGATGTTTAGTGCAAAGAATAGCATTTGCAATTTTGGTTAGAGCCATAATTGCTTTATGAGAGAACGATTTAAGAGCTTTGTTAGATATTTTATCCGGGCCTGGAGCAGAACGGGATTTGAATCTTTTAATGATTTTTCTGATTCGAGAAGGTCTAACGCTATCAAGTGTAGTGTCATCGTCAGCGGTTCTCAGAAAGTCTTTGACTTCCCTGCGAACCCTTTTGATGTGCTCTAGATCCGTATAATCGGTATACCGATCGGAACATTGGAGTTCCAGGCTGTCTGCAAATGCTTTGGCCTTTCCCTCAGTAGTATATTGCATCCCTCTTTCACCGTGAATGGCGAGAATGGAAACCCGCTTGTTCCTAAGGGCTTTAGAGATCCTCCACATTGGATTTTCATCTTCCGTGAAAGATTCTAGCGTATTTTTCCAGCATTGGTTTTTATGCTCCCTTATGGCCGTTCAAACTTCATTTTGAAATCGATTCAAGATCTCTCGATCTCTGGGGTCGCAATGTCTTTGTCATTAATGTTTGGCGGCATTTCTTGTTTGGATCAACGCCTTTGTTTCTCGTGATAATCCTAGAGGATTATCGACGCAAACCTGAAAGGTTTTAGAAGCCTTTTCCGAGGCTTGTTGGACTTGAGTAGTCAAAAGCGCGACGGCTCTTTTGATATCCTCAGCCGTACGTACTGGGGTCAGGCTACCAATGCTATTTTCCAGGCATCGAGAGAAAAGAGTCCAATCCGTCTGTGTCACAAATTTTCCAAGCCCTGGCACGGTCACTACTATCGCGTTTGATTCGAGGGAGACTAGATCGGGAGTATCCACTTCAGAATAGTCCAATGATCTCTTTACAAAGATCAAAGTTCTACGCTTTGTGGGTACCACCGGC
Organism: Tachinus rufipes; assembly: GCA_963932245.1. Taxonomy (NCBI): domain Eukaryota; kingdom Metazoa; phylum Arthropoda; class Insecta; order Coleoptera; family Staphylinidae; genus Tachinus; species Tachinus rufipes. Next base: position 108,350,071 of record OZ010743.1, read on the forward strand.
AGCCCCCTATAGGTAAACGTATTCGGAATTCTCAATGCCTGATTGCGTTTGTGGACCGACTTTGACACCAGCAAGATGTCTAAGTTCTGATCAAAGAAAAACTCTTCCACTTCTCCCATTTTTTCTGTAATGCCATTGACTCGAAGTAATACTACGTCTGGTGTATTATCCATTTTAGTCGATGAGCGTAGACAAGAGGTTGGCCATGAACCTCATTTAAGATTCGCCCATCTCTTTTGAGATGTTGGCTATTTTTGCAGCAGTTGGCTTTTGTTGCGTTGGAGGAGCAACAGCCGTTTCAAAAGATCTGCCGTTTTCTACAGGATTGCAGGGACCTGTAGACGAAGAAGAAGGGACCAGGGCCGGCGCGAGCTCGGCTGTCGGTCTAGTTTTAGCTGTCTTTCCGTGAGCGGCCATCGCTTTCAGGTATGCTTTGCATCCCTTGTAGTTGGCCGGGTGTGGGCCTAAACATAGAGCGCATTTTGGCGCTAATTTGTTAAGGCAAGCCACCGAGGTAGCTGGCTTAACCTCAAAACCCTCTTTTATCCGGGTTTAGGACCGGCTAAAACAGCACAGGGCTATTCGATCCGCTCGCCTACAAGTCTTTGGCAAAGTTCAAAAGATTTATTATTAAACTATTCTCTCATATTTAAATCCAAGCACGCAAGAAGTGGGACAAAACATGAATCTTTTCATGATTAACACTTCGGCGGGTGGGTGGATCATAGTAAAAACAGTAACTCGCCTACAGATTAAACTTTGTTCCCACCCACTCATTCAAGCGTTAGTTATCATGAAATTTATTGTTAAACAATTCTCTTATATCTAAATCCAAGCACAGAAGCGGTGAAACAAACAATAAATTCTTTGGTGACTAACATTTGGGCGAGTGGGTGAGTCACAATAGAAAAAGAAACTCGCCCACAACCTAAACTTTGTTCTCGCCCACCCAATCAAGCGTTAGTTATCATGAGATTTATTGTTAAAGAATTCTCTTACATTGCAAAATAATTAATTTATAAAAAAAAATGATTGCAAATTTCAGATGTGGAAATGAAAAAAATGTGTGAAAAAGCTAAGGAAAACATAGAACTGAAAAAATGCAATAAGATAAAAAAACAAATAGAAAATAATTAAGTACTTAAGGAAAATACCGTAAAAACAGCGTCATTCTGTCTGAACGACCGACTGGCCTCTGTTTTCACATATCTTAAAGCGCATCAGATCACTGACATTCTAACGGTTGAAGGAGTTGACAGCGCGATTCACTAGCCTCATCTCGTTAGCAATAGAAAAATCTACCAAGACTTTTCCAAAAATTGTATCTAACAGATTTGGTCTTCTCAGAAAGACTAGAAAGCTCATCCTTGCTCAAAATTGTGCCTCACATTTATGGCAAAGGTCACACAACCCGATTGACCAAACCAAACTAAACCAGCTAAATGGTGAGATAAAAAAAGCAATCAATATGCACAAAACTCAGTGCTGGAAATCCGCTCTTGTGTTCACCAACGACAATGAAAGTCTGATGTGGAAGATTGCTAGCATTCATTCATGGCAAAAGTAAATACACTTTGTAAGGAAAGGCCAAAGAATTAAACTCCAATGCAGATCGGACTTCAAAACTGACTTAGATTTGGACCACGTAAATAAGATTCACAAAGAAGTAAGACAGTGTATGCAGCAATTCTGAAATGGGTTAGACTGTCTAGAGTGAGAGATATCATCACACATCTCAAACCCAAATTAGCACTTGGTCCGATTGCATTTAGTATTTTCACACAAACCTGTAATATTCCCCACAAACATTAAAAAATGCAATCCTAAGGACGTCTTGTTTTCCGTCGTCTTAAAAAAGGTCTCATGTTATCCCTATCCCAAAGATTGAAAAGGATAGACTTTTCCGCAAAATTACCGCCCGATTAGTCTCCTGTCGACCCTAAATAAGGTGACAGAAACTGTAATCTTAGATGGAATTTGAGAAAACTTGTTGCCAAATCATCAACAAGGCTTCAGATTTGGGCTCTACAACCCATCAACTAACTAAAGTTACAGACCAAATAAAAACTAGTTTTTGTTCAAAACATGCTACGAAAATCATATTCTTTGATGTCAAAAAAGCCTTTGATACGAGGTCGGAGTAAGAAGTCTGGAAAAACTGACACAGAGGGCGCCACCATCGCAAATCCCAATTAACATTTATCAATACCATCTCTCAGTAAGCCAGATTAAAATTTTTATTTTTGAAACCAGACAATTTATTGTATTTTTGCAAACATAGAAAAAAGTGAATTTCGTGTGTTAATTAAATATTTTTTTTGCGTGGAATAACCATTACGCAAACCAAAACAAAGCTTATTAAATATTATGGGGACTCTTCACCATCGATTAAATGATTCACAAGTGGTTTATTAATTTTTGTTGTGGTCGTACAAGCACAACTGATGCCGAACGTTCAGGACGCCCAAATGAAGTCACCACACCAGGAATGGTTGATAAAATCTATTATACGATATTGCAAGATTGCAGAGTGAAAGTGCGCGAGATAACTAAGATAATAGGCATCTCAGATGAACGTGTGCGCAATATATTACACGAACATTTAAATTTGAAAAAGCTATCCGCGCAATGGGTGCCGCGTTTGCTTACAATCGACCAAAAACGCACACGTTTGGCAATGTTCAAGGGCAATAAAACGGGTTTTTTGTTTCGTTTTATAACTGTAGATGAAACATAGATTCATCACTATACACCGGAAATCAAGGAACAGTCTAAATAGTAGATTTCTACTGTCGAATCTGCGCTGAAAAAAGCTAATAATGGTTTTATTGGCCAACAAGGTCATGGACACAATTTTTTGGGATGCACGCGGCATAATCTACATCGATTACCACCAAAAGGGAAACATTCAACGACAAATACTACTGCAACTTATTGGACCGTTTCAACGACGTTTTGAAACAAAAACGATCTCATTTAACGATGGAAAAAGTTCTCTTCCATCAAGACAATGCACGGGTGCTCACGTATGTAGTTGCCATGGCCAAAATCAATGAATTAAGCTTTTACATCCGCCATATTCTCCAGACTATTTCCTGTTTTCAAACTTGGAAGAAATAGCTCGGCGGAAAAAGATTTGGCTCCAATGAGGTGATCATCGATGCAACAAACGCCTATTTTGAAGGGTTGGAGAAATCATATTATTTGGAAAGGATCGAAAAATTAGAAAAACATTGGACTAAGTTTATCAAGCGACTACGTTAAGAAATAATTTTTTTTTTGCTAAAAATGTTATTCTTTGTTTCATTTTTACCAGACTTCTCACTCTGCCCTTGTATGGTCTGGCAAGGCTTACTTGCAAAAATGCATTGTTTCAAGTTCAAACCTAGATTGATCAAAGTTATCGCTTCCTATCTGAAAGGCAGGGGTTTCTCAAGGTTCAGTTCTATCACCGATGCTCTTCAATCTGTATGTAGCCGACATACCATGCATCACTCAAAGTGTAAAAATCGCTTTTTATGCAAACGACACGGCACTAATGTACACTTCAAATCCAAAAGTTCAAAGACTTCAAGCAGCATGTAAGGCATTTGAAACTTGACATCAGTACTGTAGAGTAAAAATCAATCCGAAGAAAAGCAAAACTATTCTTTTCACCAAATGTCATAAACAAATTCCTCATGAGAAAACTTTTATCTCAACGGCGCTCCAATTTTATAGATAAATATTGCAAAATATCTAAGAGTAGAGCTCGATCGTGGACTAACTCTTAGATAATATATTAAGACCAAGATGGCAAGTAATATGTTAACACCACTTTTATGGAAGGACAGCAACAAACAAGGTGCAATTTAAAAAAAAATATATTTGCCCAATAGTGACATACGCATGTCCAGCATGGGGACTGGTTGCATCGTCCTATCTGAAAAGGATAAAGTCGTTTCAAAATAAGATTTTGAGAAAGATTCTCAAAACACTTAACCTAACCTAACCTAACTTAACCTAACCACTTACGGAATACACAACTGAGAACTGATGCGTTAATTGTCCCGATCAAGAAACACATGTTGGTATTAGCGACAAATTTCTTTGAAAAAGTTGCAAATTACTCAAATCTTGAGTTAGCTCGACAAATAATCTTTCCAATACAAAAGGCTTAACAACATGCTTGTTGTATAAGGAAAACTTGTGGCTCTTCAACAGCCGCTCCACTTAATCAACGCCTACAAGGCTGGCGCAGAATCCGCACTTCTAAATGACCTCTCAAAAACGTCACTTATAAGGCACAGTCAGATTGGAAGGTTGTATACATTGATGTATGAAACTTGCTGGTTTAGTCCGTAAACATTTGGAAAGTGAATCCGACACATTAAGTCTTTAGAAGATTTCTTTTTCCAGCTAACAAAAAAAAATTGTATTGATCACATTTAACGATTTTTTTTTTTTAAATAAGAATATTTTATTTTCTTTTGTAATCATTTCCCAAGGTTTTGTATATAGGTTAGTACACCCTACTTTGAATAAATATAAAATTAAACACACAAAGAAAAGTTTTTGGCAAAAATATTACTTTATAATAATAATATAAACGTAAGTGAACATTTTTCTAAACAAGAAAAATATATTACAAAATAAATGTTAAAAATAAATTCTCTCGTTTCCCCTTATAGTCGGCGCCTATGTTGCCCCCAATATCAATGATCAACAGGTATGCAACCAGCGAAACATCAAAAGTATACACAAGAATATGACTGCTTTCAAACATTTTTTAGTGTTTATAAAATAAACGTAATGTAGCGAATAAATGTCACATTGTACAACCTTTAAAGTATTTATTTTAATATGTAATGTTTCAAATATTCTTTAAGTTAATGTTTAACTGTCTGAAAATTAAAATATTTAATTCCTACATACAATGCCAAGATTAAATATTAATTAATTAGTTTCTGTATTATCCAGGTTTGAATAAAACATATTGTTTGAAATATTCATTGTATTGGATTATAAATTGAAAAATAACAATACAGAATTATATTTGATATAAAATCAACCTGACAAGCCAACAATGCAATCTTTATGATACCAAAACTATATAAATTAATTTATAGCGAAAATGTGTGCCATATTGAAGCATATTTAACCCTATATTTATACAATAAAATAATGTTAATATAACTCAATCAATCAACATCAATTTGCACTTCCAGCAAACAAATCATTCACCTTGCTAATATAGGTCATTGCCCTGACCGTGAAATCCCAGCATCCAGAAATTTGCGCACAATTCCATAAGTATTCCATACAGGCACAAGTTCAGGCATTCACTAACAGTACACACTATTTATTACAAATCATTTATGTACACATAATATACGCGAAAGCACACACGACATTGTTTGTAACATTTAGAGAATCTTATTCAGATCACACGGCGCTTGTTTGTGCACGGCAAGTCCTCATCATAATATCACTCACTAATACTATAGAGTATTTATTACAAATCAGTAATGTCCATACGCGAAATCACACAGAAATTGTTTGTAGCATTTAGGGAATCTTATTCAGGGAGTGTGTTGATGCACGTACATCATACGATTGAGTGGAAAATTAATATGGTAAATAATGTGATTTAACAATTCTGGCACTGGTCTATATTGAGTTATGAGTTAATTTATAATTGATTTAATACTAATTAAATTGATATATAATGGTTTATGTATGTATGAATAAAATGACAAGCGCTGCCAGCAAACGATGACTCAGCGGTAGTCAGCAAGCGAGTTCAGTTTGCATGCGTTCTGAACGCAGCTAATAATTAGCAGTGGTGTAACTATTAGGGGGGCAAACCTTGTTTGCACCGCAAGAGTCATGAACAATAAAATTAAGAGGCAAAAAGAATTGGTAGTCAGTACGATTTTCTTTGACAAAAAATGTATAATAAATAAAGAAAACTAATCAATTTTACTACAATTAACAGATATGGGTTTATTGAGTACTAAAGGAAGTTAAAAGTTTTCTCAAGTACAGTGATATTGCTTAAAATTGAAGTTATTGAAATACTTTATTCAAAAAATCTTAAAAGGGTGTGTACAACAAAGTACATTGGCGTATAAATACTTCACAACTGAATGATGTTACTTGCACATACCGTTGGAAAGTGATGAGATAAGTTTAGAAATGCTTGCGCTCAACCTTGGGATAGTCATGGGATACCCACCAAAGTCTGTGGGTTTTTGGGTTGGATGTCCATAACGTAGAACGTGGCTAATATGAAGATTAAGATGTTAATTGATATCGTGTGAAATTAATGCAGTATGTTAAGCAAGTCGTAGAATTGAGTAATATCAAGAAAGATGGTAATAGAGCATTTTTTTTGTGTTGAGTGACAGTCCGACATAAGGTTAAAGACATTACCGGTTAAGATACTTTTTCTGAATCTACTAAACTGGAGTTTAAGGAGGACATCTCAATTGTTGCAAAAAAATTTGAGGCAAATTTGAATGAGCTGTGCAAGAATTTTTGATGTGGTGTTGATGAGGGAGATGAAGCAAGTTGAAGTCGTCCGGAGGTTCTTTTGGCTTGCTTATTTCGAGTAGAAAAATATCCAGAAAACACACAAGCATTGAAAATTGGGACAAAAAGGTGGTCAAATTTTGTTATATTGTTTGGTCCGAGAGCAGTGCATATCCTAAGTGGATGTAACAACTTTTAGATTTTTTCTTGGTGGTGAACTGGAAGTGGTCATACGGTGTGAGGGGTTGTTGTTTGAAAGTTGGGCAAAGTGAAGGTAGCTGGAGGTCGTTTTGCATATCCATCTCTGGACTGCTAGAAAAATCGGATTTTAAGGGTGATAAGGATGCTCGGAGGTGGTCCGCAAAAATGTTGGTTTTATCTTGTCCTGTTTATTACGTCGTGTTTCCTAAAGAGGTGTTGTTTGTTGGCTCGGCTCTGTTAAACAGGTTGAATTTTTTTAAATTTTTTTAATCTATGCCGTCTGAGTACGAGGGTTTTTAAGATTTTAGGACTTTGATAGTGATATCGTATAGAAACGCAAGCTAATTTGCGTTTTGATACTTGATTAAAATTGGGGGAGATTAATTCGAAAGAAAAAACCTAAAAATGTAGCAGGGGCATTTGGTTGCTAGTTATGCAGTTAGGGAAGACTTTGGTAGCAAAGTTAAAACATGGAATCAAGTTTAGTATAATTACTAGCATGATAATATTACAAATTGCAACATGTTGACTTTTACTGAGTCAGATGGCGTGTGGACGGTTTTAAGGAGTACTACTAAAGCGTTGAGTAGAGAAGCGTTAGTACAAACAAAGCATTTCTTTGAGTTGCAGAAAGTGCATTTGTGTACGGTTGATTTGCACTTGTGGATAGGGTGCCTACGTACAATAGGGTTGTGGCATAAATCATGGTTTGTGAAACTTACAGCAACGGGGACATTGTAGGGGTTGGGAGAAGGAAATAAAGGGGAGAGATGATTTGGCACGGTAAAGTGTTTTAAATATATCCAGATTATAAGTTAGTTGGTGTCATTTGTTAAAGGGTTTGCAAATATAATTTGAATTAAGCGTTTTGTTTTCTTAAATTTAATTTGAATAGGCTTAGTTGGTTCTACCCGGCTTTCACTAAGGCTTGAGAAACATTGTCATCAGTAATGAGAAGGTAGGGGGACGGGGCGAGAGGTTGGTTAAGGCGTTAAGGTTTGGGCTTGGAGGGTGATACTGATATAGTTACCCTTAAATCATTGGCAATAAGGCGGTATTTTTGAATATTTTGATTGTGATTATGGTTAAAGTATTGTGTAGAAATAAAAAAAGTAAGGTTCTTAGCTACGGTCGAGGCGTCGGTGTGTTTTAAGGTAGTTTTTGTTATTTTTGGGATTGGTGCTTCTGGTTGACAAAGAAACCGCCAGCTTAGTCGTAAGTGTCTATGTGTTCATTAAAATGTTAAGGAAAATGTTGGATGACATTGATGCATCGGATTGGAATGAAGAACCCGTAGAGTCCTTGTTCATTGAGTGTTCCAGGAGGTAGTTGACTGTAATTTTAAGTGTATAAGTTTAAGTTGGTGCTCCAAATATGATGTTGGGTAGTTTTTCCATCACCTGGTTTTTAACTGGGTTTTGCAACATTGGGGTTTGTTTGCTGGAGCCGATAGCATTATTAATTTTTTTTAATTTGAAATAGGAATTTAAAAATGTGTCAAATGCTATTTCTTAATGATAAACAGTTGGATGGGTAAACAGATTATTAATTACAAATCAATGAAATGCCCTTCCTATTCACCCAAGTATTAGTAACTTTAAAGTTAAATTGACTGCTTTCTGCAAACGTCATTTATTTCTAAATTAAAAAAAATAAGTTAACAGATTCAACCTTATGATAATAAACAGTCAAACAGTCCGGTAAGTAGGCGGTTAGTAGTTTTATATGGAGTGTCCTGCCTATCTACCCAAGTATAGCGTTTTGTTAAAATTTGAAAAACCGTTTTAGCGTTTTTTCAGTATTCATTTCAATTTTTTGTATATTCATTTCAATTTCCTGTGGCAAAATTTTGTAAAACAGTCTAAAAAATTACTCAATTTTAATTTATATCCGGCTAATTTTTGCATTTTTGGGTTTTTTGATCAAATTTGGCTGGTTATTGACAAATATAATTTACGTTGCGTTGTTCTTAAAAAACTACTTAATACGTTGGCGGCGGTTTAATCTCCTATGATCTTACAAACAACAGCTCAATTTGTATGTTGATAATTTTGCAAAAACCGTTGCATTTCTTACTAACCTACAATAATCAAAACAAGCGTTTTGAGACAACGTTTTTAAACATGCTTCCTTAGCAGTGAAAACACTACTGGACAGTATTTTTTTTAGAGATAATAATAATAATAGCGTCTTTATTTCTTTATATTTACTACAAGAAAACGGCGAAGTTCAGCCTAAGGCTGGTCTTCCACTTAACCTTTTTTACATAATTACAAAAATGTGGTTTACAGTTTGTTTTGCAGATTGGCGTTTGCATTAACATGTATGAAAGTTTGCAGTTCATGGCTACCAAGCCGACTTACTACAGTAAATAACTAATATGCTACGTCATAGTGTAGGCGTTTAATATGTATTGGGACAGTCAGTTCTTATTAAAAAAGAATAACCAAACCTTAGTGTAGCTGGCCAGCACTCAAAACACCAAAACTAAGTTTATGCAATGTTTGGTAATGTAAACAAAACTTTTATTTGATATTGAACACAGTCCAGAGACCGAAACGATTTCCTCAAACTCTTAGCAACAAAAGAGCCGTCGATCTATACTCTCAAAAATTATTATTTGATCTTGTCAGGCTTCAGAAAAAAACGTTAAAGCATACACCATAGGTGGATTACGTGCATGCAAATGAAAACTGGTGTTGACTAAGATGGCACAGCTTTAAGCTATAAACACAAAGTCTTGTGCCAGCGGCAATTACCAAAGTAACCTCCCGGTTCCTAAAACAACATCTGTTTTACAGGTGATAGTACGCAATAGTTGTATTGTCTAATAACGGACTCTAATATAAAATATTAAACACCACACTATAGCAAACTTACCACTCCCAGGTTAACCGGATAGAACGACGGCATGCAAAAATTAAAAAAAGAATCTAAACCTTGAAGAAGGAACAAACAAACAAACAATGGGTTAAGTTTATGACTAGCGTTGTTCTACTGCAATCGCAGCAACAGGGCAAACACCAAGCCAATTGTTGTTAGGACAAAACAAAATTAGAAAGCATACAGGAAGCCAGATAAAAACAAGGGGACCTGGTGATGGTACAACAACGGGCAAAAGGGCTGAACATCAAACTGCTAGGTTAAAATCTATTATGTTATCAAACACAATGAATGTATCACAAAACCATGATGACGCTATCAAAGCGACGCTGTCTGCCTCCGAGAGGTGCAATTTTTTTAAATTATTCTTGTTTGATTTCTGGACGCCAGAAGATGCTCATGAGCACAAAGTAAACGCCGGATAATCATACCAACTGAACATCAACTTTTTTTGACACTACTGACTCCTCCTTTCTCTTCTACTACTAACCGAGCGAGGAACCAGTATTATTGGAAAGATACAAAATATAATATGCTATGGGCGATTTACTGAATTATGCATATTGTAAATATAAATGGCCATGTCTGAGTCAAGTGTACAGAGCAAAAATTTGATTTTGCTTAAATCACTAAAAATTCTTTTCTCTACATTAGTCCTGATCTTGTGAATTTTTTTAGATTTTTTTAATAAGCTATTTTTGAGTAATAAGCTATCAAAATTTGAAAAAAAATGACTTTTTTGTTTTTTTACTTTTCTTTTTTTCAAAATTGTTCAATGAATCATTTTTTAGAGCCAAAAATTGTTTTCCTTAAATTTTGAAAATTTTGCAGAACTTTAAAAAACATTTTTTCTTAAAAAAAGATGACGGGTATTTTCTTTTTATCTCAAATATGAATAAAAACGTGCTTTTATATGTGCAAAAAAAAATTTCAGGAAATGCCATGCACTACGCTTTGAAATATCTTAGAATGTAAGAGAGTGTAACTCGGAGTGGACAACAAATTACCTAAACAAATGACCGAGACGTTTCTATCCGAAGCTTATCGATTATCGAATATTCCAGAACCTGATGCGCCAGCAATCCTGCCAGCAAATCACGTTTTTATATTTATACCTGCAATTATTATTGCAATAATAATTATATTTAAATTTTCGTTTGCCAAGAGCAATCTTGCCAAACAAAAATATTTCTGTTTCAGATCGTTCCAGAACCTTCCAACCCTCTGCAATGGCAGAGTGTGGTAATGCGACGAGTCCATTCCAGGGGGAGTCCGCAGAAACAAGGACCGTCATCGTAAGAATGAGCGGTCTCAATCTTATGAAAGGTACAGGTCAGATGATCGTTCCATCTCTAAGTCCAGGGCTTACAAGTTGTTGGAATCGCAGCTACAAGAGAAGCGGTTCCGACGCCCTCAAGAGGAGGAGACGTCACAGGAGGGGTAAGAAAGTTATTTTTTATTCTGCTACCGCCTCCGGAGTATTTGCCGCCGCTAAACATTCTGCCGCCCCCGGAGCCACCCCCGGAAATGCCGCCTTCACTGGCGCTACTCCCAGGGTAGTTGCCGCTCACGGAGCGCCCCCGGAGATGTCGCCGTTACCAGCGTCGCCCCCGGAAAGGTTTCCGCCCCCGGAAGTTTTGTGGCCCCCGATGCTACCTCCGGACTAATTCTCACTTCAGAAACCGCCTCCGGCTCACTTCCAGAAGGTGACGAATTTGAGATATCCGTGGAGGCCGTTGCCCCGGAGATTGTCTCATCGCATACCGCCAACGGAGTCCAAGTAAACAAAGGATTTATTATCGTTTCCCACCGGAGATGAATATTAATATATTAACGGCGCCGGGCGCGTAGTATCCGCGATGGTATCCGCATTTCTCCGGCCACCGGCGTTGATGATAGGAGGGCTACCGATGTCCTAAACGGCTTCCACACGTGGGCGACTGCCGGTGAGAAATGTCTCAAATATGTCATTAAACATGTTCCGGAATTCCTCACTGAGGAAGACGTGGGACAAGCTCTGGAATTCGCAGGATATAGCCCGTCAAACGTCCATCGTATGGGAAACGAATTTATTCGTTTCCACATGGTTTCGGTTCAACTTCCAAAAACTTCGAAAAGCGCTGAGATAATAGATCTTGACGTATTGTGCGGCAGAGGCACGACCACACAGCGAATTGTTGTACCGTTAGGACACCGGTGTGTCGTATTCGGCTCTACAGCCAGATGCGCTAATTGTAATAGCCCGCATCCCGCTAATTTTAAGAGTTGCAAGGCCTACATCAGAATGATGGCCTCGAACGGCCCAAGTTCCCTTAAGGGCTAAAACTTCCGCTCAACCTGCCGGTTCTTCTTCTGCTGTGGCTCCTCCAGCACAGCTGTCGCGGATCAGGTCGCCGTTTTCTTAGAAGCGCAAGGAAAGCTGATGGCTTCTTTTTTATCTAATCTCGCTAAACAATAATGGATAATACGCCCAATGTATTACTCCGTATTTGTTTCTGGAATGCTAATACCATTTAAAATAGAATGGGCGAGGTGCAAGAGTCTTTCTTCGATGAGAATATTGATTTTTTGTTGGTATCAGAGTCGGTTCATCGACCCAATCAAGCGCTGAGAATCCCAAATACATTCACAAACTTGGGAACGTCGCCGGTACCCTTGGGGAAGGGTACGTTGATCTTAGCAAAAAGATCATTGGACCACTCCGAAGTGGATACTCTCTCGCTGGAATCAAACGCGATAGTGGTGACTGTGCCTGGGTTAGGCACACTCAAAATTGCGTCTGCCTACATTAGCCTGCAAAATTGCTGGGGATTTCAACTTAAAGCACCCGGCGTGGAATAGCTTGAGGACAAACTGCAAAGATTGAAAGTTGTTTGATTACGCGCAGGAAAATGATTTGCAAGTGGTGGGCCCAGATAAACCCACCTTTTACAACAATGCAGGTCACAAAGGGGACGTTCTTGACATAGCAACATTTAAGAACGTCAACTTAACATACGATTTACGCGTTGTCGATGCAATGAGATCTGATCACAACCCAGTAATACTGGAACTCTACAGAAAGGGGACAGGAGAGGGTAGCCTCTTTTTTTTTGTATTCTGGAAGAGAGCATAAGCAGGCTTGCACCAATAAGAACAGTCGATGATTTGGAAAGAGCCGTCAAAACTTTTACGGTACAAATTTGCGAAGCCACGGAGAAGGCTTCTAAGACCCATCAGGTCCGCGTCGATAATCCTCTAGGACTAACTCGCAACACAAAAGCATTGATAAGACGCAGAAATGCCGCCAAACGTCAATGGCAGAAGCATCGCGACCCCAGAAATTGCAAAATTATGAAAGCGCTCCACAGCGAGGTGAAAGTAGCAATAAGGTTGCATAAAAATTTCTGCTAGCAAAACACTATGGAATCTTTCACAGAGGTTGATCATTCAATGTAGAGGATTTCCAAGGCCTTACAAACAGGCGAGTCCCCATTCCAGCTACTCTTGGCAAAAATGGAGTTCAATTTTCTAATGAGGGAAAAGCTGAAACATTCGCCAACTGCTTTGAACTCCAATGTTCTGAGGTATTTACAAGGGACACTGAATTGGATCATATTGATCGGGGCCACAGGGCTGTCAGAAACTTCTTGAACGCCGAGGACGACGACGAACCGCTGGAAAGCGTTTGACCGTCTTAAATCAGAGAAATTATCAAAAGACTTAACGCTCAAACCGCCCTTGTTTTTGATAAGATAACAAACAGAGCTTTGAAATCGTTTTTGCACAAAGCAATAATTTTACTCACCAATACTGCAAATGCGACTCTTCAAACTGGGCACTTTCCTTCAGATTGAAAAAGCTCACTGGTGATAACTATTCTCAAACCTGAGAAAGACCGGACATTTCCACAAAATTACCGGCTTATCAGTTTACTATGTACTTTAAGTAAGGTTATAGAAAGGGTGATCTTGAACAGATAACAGGATCACTCGGAAGTTAACAATCTTTCCCCCCCCCCCCTACCAACATGGGTTCAGATGGGGCCATTCAACTGTCCATCAATTAAACCGCGTGACGGACCACATTATCGGACGATTTAGACTGAGAAAGATCACAGGAGTGGTCTTTTTTGACGTTGAAATAGCCTTCAATAAGGTTTGGCATAAGGGCCTTTTAAATTGTACAGCGTTAAATTTCCTCTGCGTTTTGAGAGGCTGATTGCTTTATATCTAAACTGCAGAACACTGACAGTCAGAATTTCTGACCATATATCTACTTCTTGACATATAGAGGCAGTAGTGCCTCAGGCGTCTATTTTATCACCGTTGCTGTTTAACTTATACTTTGCCGATATGCTTTCGGGATTGACGCACGGGGTTCAAATGGCACAGTTTGCTGATGACACAGCTTTCTCTATTCTTCTAAATCACCCAATGTGATTATTTCAAGATCAAGAAAAAGCCACGGACGACCTGGATGAATGGTTGGACAAATGGCGAGTCAAAGTAAATCCAGAGAAAAGTAAGGCTGACGTTCCCATACCGTGGTCTGATTCTGCTAAGTATTTTGGAGTTATCTTAGACAAGGGACGTATAAACTACACGGGCAGTCGATTCTCGATAAAGCCAAAACGGCAAAAAATCTTCTTGTTCCAATGTTGCGTTGAAACAGCGGCATGTCGATTTGGAACAAAACCCGACTCTACACTTCTACCATCAGGTCTATGTTAACATACGCATCTCCGATCTGGGGCACGGCCTCGCGCTGTCATCTCGATCGTCTTGAGGCATTCCAAAGTATCACTTTGAGGAGCCTCCTCAGTGCTCCATGCTACTGTCGGAACAGAGATATTTGGGCGGACCTAGAGTTGCCTCTTCTGCGCCAACAAATTGAAACTTTAGCCGTAAACTACTTCGATAATCTAGCGTTTCATCTTAACTTTCATTTGGCCCTACTTGCCGAGCCAGACAGAGAGACTTTCTTTTACAAACGCCCGGTTAATCAAATAGCCGCACTCTAATTATTAATATTACTAACAGGGTTCAGGTTAACCCACCATCTTTTGCAGCTTATAGGGCTTAAATCTAACAATATACTATTTATTCTAATTGAAGGAAGGTACATGAGCCGTAAGGTCTCGAACTTTCACTTGGCATTTATTATTGGGCGGTTTTTAGTCGGTAGGCATTTCAACCTGAGAAAATTAATCCGACACTTGCCAGTCTTATAGAAGATTTTACCGCCTAGTCCCCACCAAAAAAAAAACAATCACTTAAGTGCCACAAGGCTGCCAAGTTTTTTTGCTTCATGCGCACTATGCGGAGTCTCAAGTAGTGAGATATTAAGCAAAACCAAAAAAATGCATAATTTTATAGGAGATATATTACAGCGCCTTGATAAAACAGAGTATGCCAAAGTACTCAACGATGGTTGCTTACACAGATGATAGAATATTTGAAACCACAAGATTATATTTTATTAACTTCCTTCCTTTGGGTGGTTTCCTAGTGTTTGTTATCCAGAAATTATAATTTATTTTTTTTTCTCTTAACTTTGTAATATATGATATTTGCAGTAAAAAAAAAACATTCAAATGTATCATAATTTTTATCTTCCAATATTACAATTGATGCTTACTGTGGGTAGAAAGTTTAAATGTATGATAACATACATCTACAGTTTATAAAATAAGTCTCTCAACTACCTACACAAGTGTTTTTTTTTTCAAAAATAGTTTATGAAATAAGTCAACTTTTTCGATTTTTTTAAAACAAGTTTAAAGAATAAACAAAGTCACGGAAAGTTTATTACTCAGTAACTATTTTTTTACCTTACATAAGAATTGACATCCATATCGATTTAACTAAAAATTTATTGGGATTACAAAAAAAGTCGCCAGTATCTAACGATAGAAATGTTTAGTTTGAGTCAAAATAAGTATCTTTTCTTTTACATTACATATTAAAGTTATTGTAATTTTAATTCATTCTCTCTACATAATTTTATTTCAACCGATTATTCAATTTAATAGATTAATTTTGTTTTAGTAATTTAATTTTTATTAATCTTTGAAAGGTAATCATCACTTTATAAAAGTCAAACAAACATATGCGAAATGCATCTCGTTTCATTATGAAGCGATATTAAACTGAGCAATTAGCGCCGCGCATAAATCAAACTTGCAATTTCGCCACTGAAGAAATTAAATTACTCTTTCATTACAATTACGCAGTAATAAAACCCTCAGGCTCGTATAATTAATTTTAATTCAGACGAACAAGAAAATTGCTTAATGATAATGTGTAATGCACCACTTATTTCAAACATCATGTACGAAATTAAATTTCCCACTATTGAGATGAATTTTAAATAATTTCAAGTAGTTTTCGATTTATAATGATTCTGTTTTAAAATAATAAAATAAAAATACCATTTGTAGGACGTCTCATATGTGCTGTGTCATTACAAAATTTGACATTGTATATCAATAGTTTACAGTTTCATCCATCACCTAATGCACTCAAGCCTCGTTCACTCTCAATAAGTGGAGTACAAACAAGACAAAGCAAGTCAGTTTCAAATTTACAGTGAAGAGAAGAGACATGGTTCCCGTTCGTTCAACTTGAATATTCCCGTCATGCTTTCCGGATTTTTATTTATTTTTATCTATTTTTATTTATAATAGAACAATTTTTGTGCAATAAGGACACGCGAACCAACACCGTTATCGAATTACTTCTACTTACAATTTTTAATGCACGATTCGTCTTTTGCTGAGCAGAATAGAATCTTAATTTATATCTGTGGTCGGTGAAGTTTATTGAAAGATTATGTAATAATAATAAAAGGGTAAAAATAATAATGAAAAAGCTAACGTTTTTTTCTTTGTAATGTTTGCCAGAGCGGTCGAATACATATATTTTTGTTGGTGCGCAGAAAAGTCCAATAATAAAAGTTTATACATCTGTATGCTTGTGCTACACTCCCAAATACTTCTTGCAGTATCCAATAAAATATATTTATTATACTTTTTAACTTTTCCAACAGTTTAGTAATATGTTTGACATGACAACTTTTGCCATTGACAATTTACCCTTATTAAATTTTATATTGCTTATTTATTATGGAAATAACAATATCAATTCAGTAGGGGATTGGTGTAAAATGAAATGAAATCCAGTATGTTAGCTGTTGGTAAATGTAAATATAACTATAACTTTCAGATTGATTTCATAAACGTATCAAACAAGTCAACAAGTTGTAGAAACTATTATTTTTTTAATAACAAACAAATATAGTTAACAAAAATCTATTTATAGTAAATAGGTAAAATGTATTTAGCAAATTATATTTTTTATAAAACACAAAACCTGAGGCAGCCTCAGAATAAGCAACAAGCAATTGTGCTGAAAAGTTATTTCTTTCTATGTAAAATTGCCGATTAGAACTAAATTTGTCACAATTCATGATAGCGAAGTAATCGTTTTACTATAGTTGAAGAGAAATGCTGAACAGTATGTGTGTGTGTGTATAAAGAGAGGTGTAGTACAGTTAAATTCTTACATAGATAAGCATTTAACAAATTTATTATACATAATTTTGCAATTTTTTAATTTTTTTTTTTTTAAATAATGTTTAAAGCTTGATATATCAAAATGACTGGCTCAACATTAAATATACAAATATAAGTTTTTAAGTACATGCAATAAGGAATGTTTTGAGCCGCAGTAGATCTTCTTATCTTTTTCCAGAAGCCCAAAAATTGAGATACAAAAATGTGCGGTTTGCCAATTTTGCCAATTTTTGAATATTAAAAAACTCTTGATAATGCCCGATATACCATTTCTCATACAGATAACCTTTTTTCTTGAGTTCTAAAGAGTATTTACTGAATTTTTGACTAAAATCGACATAGGGAGATGATTTTTGGGACCTGAAAATTACAAGTTTTGAAGATCGCGAAAACATGTGCAACTTCCTGCATCAAATTAATGGTGTATACGTATTGATTTTATAAGTATTGTGTGATCACTTTAAAAATAGATTAAACACGAAGAAATCTAGACCTCGCGAATCAAATTTTGTTAGGATTTGACAAAGTTAGAACAGTTTAAAGAAAGCAAAATCTTGCAATTTTGCTAAATTTACGGTTTTTTTTTGGAATAATGTTTGAAGCTTAATATATCAAAATGACTGCCACAATATTTAACATAAAAAATGGGTTTTGAAGTACATGTAATAAGGAATAATTTGAGCCATCGTGGACCTTTATATCTTTTTCCAGAAGCCCAAAAATTAAGATACAAAATAAGCTAAAAAAGACGTTTTATTGTAAAATTTCTGACCTTTAAATGTGTGTCATTTTGAACAGGCAACATTCTAAGGTCCAAAATTTTGGAAATCTAATTTTTTTCATTTTTATTTTGATCCCTGAAAATTTGAGCAAAATCAAAGAAGTTGACTTTTTCAAATTAGTCAAAAAGTATAGTATGTCTGGGTTTGTTGTACTAACATGACGTTGATGTTCTGGTTAAAGAAGAACTCTTCCACTTTGCTCATTTTAGTTAGAATGCAGTCTAGAAACACACTTTAAGTAACACATCAGGTAAGTTATCTATCAGCAGTAGCAGATTTGCAACAAAAACTTGAGTTTGAAAAAGAAGACTGAGCTATGGGCAGTTGAGCGGCCATTATTTTGGTATATGCCTTACATCTCTGGAAGTTGGCGGAATAAAAACCGGAGCAAAAGGCATATTTTGGAAGTGTGCTCACTATTGAGTCCAAATAGTTAAAGCTGATTTAAAGAGTCTTTTGGCAGTGCACCAACAAAGTTGGCATTTTTGACATTAGGCTAAAGCTTAGTTTTTGGTTTAACTTTAACTAATAGGTTTAAAAGCTTTGTGAACTCCATGATTGTACTTTTTGATTTTATTTTAAGTTGCTGTGGGAAGCGGCCAGTTATGTTTTCCATGAAGAGCACGTTGGATGATTTTCCTCAGTTAGCTAAAGTAACATATGCCGGATTACCACTTTGAGGCAACTTTTATTACAAGTCAAAAAATTAGCCGTGTTAGACTTGAGGTTTAAAAACTTAGGAAAAGATGTATATTGCCTTGAACAAACGCTGGTAGGTGAAAGGTAGATGTAAAACTTTGTGAAGCTTGGGAAAGGTTGTCGTCACCTTTGGGCTTGTACCTGATAGCTTTTGGCTTGATAAATTCGACAGATTAATTCCTGGAGGTTGTCTTTTAGCAGTCAGTGGTAGCAACTGCTAAAGATTGGCTGATGGCCCCTTAGTTAAATTTACCACGTGTACTTTTTTTTCTTTGGACTATAGTGAATTTGTCTGAATTTTTAGGTTTTTTTACAGTGTTGTTGTTGAAAAAACGGTTTTCTTTGGAACAGAGAAGACCAAGAGGTAGGCGGCGGTGGGATTTTTTTTAGGCACCTAAAAGTGGCCGTTAGATTTGCTCTCGTCTTGCAACGGAGAGTCCGTAGTTGCTAATGTTAATGAATTGCGGGGGCGTTTCAGTTAGAGGTTATCATAACAATAGTTTCCTTAGATCTTTGATGGTGATGTTGAGGTTTTTAGCTTCTAATCAAAGCTTGTTGTAATTGGTGACAGTCTGTTAGTTCTTAAAGCTGGTGCGCAACAACGGTCATTCGAGAATAGAACTGTTTCTGAATTAGGTCTTGTTTTTCATCTTTTTTTTTAACAATTTATGGATTTTTTTAAAAGTCTTTAATTTTGTTGTTTTGCAATAAAACAAAACTATTGTAATACTCGGATGACGTGACCAGAAACATTCTTACTTATAAAACTCTAAAGTTTTTACGATTAGATAGTGAGGAATTGTTATAACGTCTAAAACGCACGCTCACTTTGTGACGCGCTTAACCAACCAGGAAGAACCAAGGTGCATAAATTCTGAGTCTTAGATCTCTATGGGAAGTTGATAAAGTGGTTGTTGACTTTACTAGTTTTATTTTTGCAATGGAATACACTTTGTAAAGCAAAGTAGACGCATTTTTTGACAGTCTTGAACTTTAATGCACGCCGGTCTATAAGAAAGATTAAAACTTGGATCATATGCCTACAACACACTGACACTGCTTCAATTATTGAATCGGTTTAACCGTGCAAGGTGAGAGATACCATTGCACATCTCAAACTTAAATCGGCTTCAGTCCAGATTGCAATCTAAATAAAGCTTTAAATGCATTCTCTTACAAAACTATTTTTCACAAACATTACAAATGCAATGTTAAAGACGTCGCAGTTTTTGTTTTTAAGGAAAAAGTCTAATATTATACTTTTTATCAAAGTTAAAAAGGATAAATAATTTCCGCCTAGTTTTATGTCAATAAAAAGTTGTGGCAAAAACTGCAAATTTTGATAAAATCCAAGATCTGACAAGAAAGACATTGTTGCTTTATTGAAGCAGAAGTACCCCTAGGTTTATCAGACATACTATACATTGCGCTTGGTGTCAAAAACGCTTAGTACGCTGATAATATGGCATTGTTGTATACTTTAAGGCATCCAAGTCATAACGCTAAAACTTCAAGCTGCTTATGAGGCACTTGCAACTTGACTAAGGTACTGGAAGGTTTAAGCTAACTGCTTATGAGAACGTGTATCTAAACAACGCTCAATTTTATAGATAGATACTGCAAATTAGGAATAGTTAGACAGAGGCTTAACTTTCAGATTGCTTTCTGGTTAAGGCTAGGATAGCAAGCAACTTTGAGATACATAAGATCAATCCTGCTGACGTAAAACAAAATACAAACAATACAAATTGAGGTCATATCAAAAGCATTCTAATCAAAAAATCTAAAAACATGTATAAACCTAAAAAAAAAAAAAAAAAAAAAAAAAAAAATGAATGAAAAATGATTTTAGATCTCATAAGAGAAAAGCACAAGGCTACGAACAAAGATAATAAGTAAAGAGATTGACCATACGACAAAAAATAAGAATATCCATTAAAAAATGATTTAAAGGTTAACTATCCGCCACATTACCGAGAAAGCTGTAGGATTCAACAAAACAGCCTTTATGTGGTCGACAAAGCATAAACCCAAATTTTTGACAAAGTGCTACTATCTAACGTGGTGCCGCTCTTGCAAAAAGGAAATATACATTCCCATATCATAGCGGTCATCACAAAACTAAACACCGACAACTATACCTTTATAAAATTACAAGACAAACTATCCAGCAAAGTGCCGGTGTCAACCGGAATAAGGCATGGAAACAACTTAAGTTCAGCTCTATTCAATACCATAATGGACGAAGTGATTACTGAAGTCAAAAAGGCTGGATGGGAGATAAATAAATAAAAATTGTATGCTATGATTTCCGAAGAGAAAAACAGCTTACAAAGGATGTTCTACAAGATTGAACAAACCGCAGAAATCCACACCAAAACACAGTTTTTCACGATATTTAAGAACCCGCGTAGATGTAAGCTCACCATATACAACAAAAGCGTCAAACAGGTCATGCACTTCAAATACCTAGAAGCCAACATAACAAGCTACAAACCTAACCTAAAAAAAGAAATAAAAGCCCAAAACAACAAAAGCAGATCTAATATCGGGGTACCTGTGAGATATAATATGGCAAAACAAGCAAAAGTCTGTAGAAAGCAAAGCAAAAATCTATAAAACCTTTGTCAGGCCTATTATGACCTACGCGATCGAAACCAGAGCAGAAAACGCCACATCAAAACGACTTATAAAAACAACAAAGATGAGATCTCTAAGATCAAAGCAAAGACGTCAGAGCGACATTTAAGACGTGGTAAGATAGGCTTAAAACAGAAGGCGGGAGTGGAGAGACCATGTGGACAGAATGGACAAAACCAGACTGCCAAAAATTGCTACCAACAAGATAATATAAAAGCTGGAGCTCAGCGTTCAAACTGCGACTATAAATGTTGAAAAAAAAAACAGGATCAAATCCTAACTAAAGAAGAAGAAAAAGCGCTAAAATAACATGTTTCAAAAACAGCACTTCAACTTTACAAAAAAAAAACTGTAATAGATTTCTAAACAATGCAAGAAAAAAAAATAAAATATACAAATTTGTTTTAAAGATCTAGATCTTGATTCATCCAATAATAACAAAACATCTGGTCTTGATGAGGTCCCTATAATATTAATAAAACTTTTTATGATAGAATCATTACAATTGTATTAGGCAACCTTCCATGTTTATACCCCTATCAAAGAAAAATAAACTCTTTAAACGTCCTACAACTTGAAACTTTTATTGAAGATCATATAAAATTGCATACACAAAATCTGTGAAAACAATCTAAGTCAAGACTAATTTGGCTTCCGTAACGTTCTGAAAACCCGGCAAATGCACAAATATATTTATGCAGAAATGCAGTAAGTTTAAAAGACCTACATCTAACATGATTTTTTGTTTGATAAACTACAACAGATAAAACTGAATAATCAAGACATTAATCTGTTAGGAGCTTAATACTGTAATCAGTTTGCAAAGTTTAAAATAGACAATGAAATAAACAATAAAATCCTAATAAAACGCGGAATTGAGCAAATATGTGTTTATCGCCTGATCTATTTAACCAGTATTCTGAGTTTATATTTTAAGACACTTTAGAAAATCAATCTAAAGAAGAGGAAAGAATATTAGCTTCATCTGGTACGCAAATGATAAAACATTATTGGCAAAAAATATTGAAGACCTACAAAACCTGCTTATTGCTCAACTTATGTGAATGCTTTGAGCTAAAAACTAATATCAGTAAACAAAAAGGTTGATAGCTTAAAAAGTTAGAGTAGATTCAGCTAAACTAATACTGGTAAACGTTGTTAAAAAAATAAATTACTAGAAACGTTTAAGTTGCTGGGTGAACAGTAAAAGTAATTCGGTTGAAGAAGTAATTACTCATACAGAAATTTCAAGAAAGATTTTTAGAAGATTTCAAACTCTTTAGTGTTACATTATGGAAGCAAAACCTAGAACTATTGAACAAACTAGAATCATTTAAAATGTGGTGCTGTTGCAGAATGCTATAAATGATGTGGACTTTGCACACCAGCAACAAACATGTACTTTGCTTGATACATAAAAATAGAAAACTTTTAAATACCGTAAAACAAAGAAAACTTAGTTATTTTGGCCACGTCATTTGTGAATCAAGATACCATATGCTCCGTACAGCAAAGCCAAAGAAAAAAAATATAGATAGTACCAAAAAACTACGATGATTTAAGAACATAACAGAAATAGAGTAACTTAACTGTAGAATAAAGATTTAGGACAGCATAACAACAGTTATTTAAAATAATAAAAGCCAGCATCTAAAAACAGATATGGCACTAGAAAAAGAAAAGAAGGGAACAGAAGAAGTGACAGTAAACAAAAACATAAAAAAAAGATGCAATAAAAGCGGCGGCGAATAAAGTAATTACCAGGTAAAGAAGAAGCAATACAAACAGAAAAAAAATTAAAAAACAAAAAATTTTAAAAAAATTAAAAAACAGAGAAAACGAAAGAAATACTAAAAAACCACGAAAAAATATTAAAAAATGATCAAGAAAAAATTATAGAATTTATAAACAGGTTTTTTTAAAGAAAACCGTACTAAATAGTGATAAGAAGAGCAAAAAAAGTCTACTAAGAAAACAAAAAATAAAGTTTTAATTTAAAAAATGTTTGATTTGAGAGAACCGGTAAGAAAACAAAAAACAAAAAAAGAAAAAGAAAAAAAACATTTATGGCACTAGGAGATAACGGTAATTATAAAAGTTGCCCAAAAACAAAACATCAAGTCCAGAAGAAACAACAACAAATATTGTAAAAGCAGTGTTGGATAAGAATGAAGTAAAAATATCTCAAATATTCAACATTTGCCCAATAAAAAAGATGCTGGTAAGATACTAATTAAAAAAAGAAAAACAATATACCCTGTACCAAAAAACTATATTTACCTAAAAATTAAAAAGTTCCAGAAAGTTAAACATCTAAAGAATCTTAGAAAACTATTTTTCCAGAGTCTTTTTCATTCAAATTTCAACAGTTAATAAAAAAAAATAAAAAAAATAATATACTACTTTATTAGGTCAATATTACTCAATTTGCTTGTAGTTTCTGGCATCCATTTTATGACTAGTTAATTAGAGACACCCTGTATATATATAATATATAGAAGCAAATATCCTTAATCAACACACTAGATAAAATAATGGAAAAAGTTATTATGCAAATAATAGAACAGGAGATGAGAAACTATAGAAAACGTAAAAGCAATAGCAAAAGAAACTTACAGCAACACGCAGAAAAAAAGACAATACTGCAACATGCAAAAAGCGTGTTATGAGAAGCCATTATAAAGACGGCAAAGAAAAAAAAGTTGAACAAAAAAAAGCAATTAAAATAATATGGAGATGCTTACAGGAAAGAAACTTAGTAACCAAGAAAAAAAGATCTTACTAGAAAAGTTCTACAGGGCTTAGCACTAAGACCAAAAATGTATAACTTAGATTATAATACCATCTACTTTCACAAATAGTAATTCTCAAATTTAATTGAGACTACTGATGGCATTGTAAATCTTTTTGCTGATTTTTTTTTGGTCAGTTTACAGTCTGCTGACGGCATCTATGAGTTCACACAGCACATATTCTCTACCATCTGTTACAACCCATGTAAATGAATCGCATCTTGTTTTAAAAATATCTGAATTTGTCAACAAACTATCACTATTAAAACTTAATAACTGTCCAGAGCCTGATAGAGTAACGGTTTTTTTTCAACAAATGTGCGTTTGCCTTTTGTTGGCCCTTATGGCTTTTATTTAACTTATCTCTGGTTATGGGTACTTTTCCTACTTGCTGGAAACAAGCTTATGTCAGTCCGTTTCATAAGTCCGGTGCTATAAATGATGTAACAAACTATAGACCTATATCTATTTTATCAGTTATTCCAAAAGTTTTTGAAAAGTTAGTTACTTGCCAAGTGACAGCCATTCTGCAATCTAAAATTGCTTTCAATCAACACGGTTTTCGAACTGGCAAATCGACATCTTCTAACCTTTTGTTGTATGAATCTTATATAACAGATGCGCTCGAAAACAGATTTTTTTTTTTAATATTGATGTTACGCCGGGTGTTCCACAGGGGTCACATCTTGGACCTTTACTGTTCAATATCTTTATCAATAATGTGGTACACTGTTTTTCTAATGCGCGTTGTTTATTATTTGCGGACAATATAAAAATCTTTAAAAAAAATCAGTCTTTAGATGATACTGTACTACTTACTTAATAACTTACTACTTAATTTAAATAAATGCAAAGTGATGACATTTTCTAGACGTCAGTCTACGGTGATGTATGGTTACTCTCTCATGAATGTAATGTTGTTAAGAGTTAACATTATTTGTGATTTAGGCATTACGTTTAATTCAAGCTTTTCATTTACACTTCATATCGATACTGTTGTGGCTAAAGCTTATCAACTTTTAGGATTTGTCAATAATAATACTTTATTCACGGTATATACAAAACCATTTACATCTACATCATTATATACATAAATAACGATGAATTACAAACAATATTACAATTATACAAAAATATATAAAAGAATATTGAAAAAAAGTATACATAAATAAAAACAAAATATAAAATTATTCATCAACACATTTTAATTGACACTTAAAACTACATTTTGAAACACAAAATAAATCAACATTATTAGAGAAACTATTTGCAATTCTACACATTCTACCAATTGGATTATTAAATCCATAATTGGTAGAATGTATAGATTCTCTAAATAATGGAGACTGTCTGGTTCGGCGATTATTGTTAGAGACTTAAAATAGAAGACTTACTAGTAGCTCTTGGCAATCAATTTCAGACATCATTAGTCCACGTAAAAATGATAAATCGGCTCTTTTGCGCCGAATTTTCAGCGGCGGAAAATTATATTGCATTGCAATGAGGTTAAAATCGTAATTTTCGGATAAAATGCCTAATTTGTACGATAATCTACGAAAAAATTTGTTTTGAATACGTTCTATATTGCATATATGAACGCTGTAGAATGGACACCAAACTGACGGAGCGTACTCTAAATGAGAACGTACTAAAGCGCAATAAAGTAATTTGAGTGTGCTAGGAGATAGGTCAGTAGACATTCTGTAAACAAATCCTAACATTTTCATAGCACGGTTGCACATATAGTTTATATGCTCAACAAAAGTTAGTTTTGAATCAAAAATTACGCCCAAATCTTTTATTTGTGTAACATGTTCCAAAACATTATTATCGATAGTATAGTCAAACGATACTTTACTTAAAGTTCTGTTGAAGCTTATCGAAAAACATTTATTTGCGTTAAACAACTAGTTATTAATAAGACACCATGAATGAACAGAATCTAAATCATTTTGCAAACTAATGCAATCATCGATAGATGATATTCTTTTATACATTTTAAGATCGTCAGCAAATAAAAGATAAAACGAAGAATTAATAGAATAAACAAGATCATTAATAAAGAGTATAAACAGAATTGGTCCACAATGAGGTCCTTGAGGAATCCCAGAAGGAACAACAAGTGGTTGTGATAAAAAGTTATTAATTTTCACACACTGTGTACGGTTTTCCAAAAAGCTCGACAACCACGCAACAACAGATTCATGAAAACCCAAAGCCCGAAGCTTAGCAATCAAAATACTATGATTAACGCGATCAAAAGCCTTTGAAAAATCTGTGTAAATAGAATCTACTTGAACTCTTGATTGAAAGGCATTCAAAAGATCATTTTCGTAACAAAGAAGATTTGTAAGAGTAGAACGACCCTCGCGAAACCCATGTTGCTGTTCCACTAAAATGCTTATGCACATCCATTGTATTTGACCAGTTACAATTTGATCAAACAACTTAGGAATAGCAGACTGGATGCATATACCTCTATAATTAGTAATATCCTCCTTAGCTCCAGATTTATGTAAAGGCATAATGTAGCTTTGTTTTCAAACTGAAGGAAACTTGGCTTCATTAAGAAAAGCCTCAAAAAGTAAGTGCAATGGCATAGAAATTGAATAAATACATTGTTTTAACAGCATAGATAGAACACCGTCCGGTCCAGTGCTAAAGTTACATTTAAGGTTCTCAATCCCTTTAAATACATCAAACAATCTAATTGAAAATGATCGATGTAATACGTTTTTCTTAAAGTCAAACAAAGAAGTTGGATGAGTTTGTGTATCGTAAACAAAGAAAAAGAATTCAGCAAAACTATTAACATAGTCATCTCCATTACTGCAAGTTTTTTGTTTATAATACATTGTGGCTGGAAAATTATTAGTTTTTCTAGAGTCGCTAACAAATTTCCAAAAATGTTTAGGGTTACTTTGAATGTTGTTTTCTGTTCGAGTAATATATTGCTTGTATAGACATGTACTGAGATTTTTACACGAAGTACGAATTAATTGAAACTCGTTATAATCAGACAATAGTCTTGAAGATTTTTAACGTTTATGAACAGTTTTTTTGAGTCTAGTAAGTGAAATCAATTCTTTATTAAACCAAACTGGAAAATTGTTTTCTCGCCATTGTTTTTTGGGAACAAAATAGTCAATAGCAAAATGCAACACAGAGTAAAATAAATTAACGCAATTATTAACATTACAATTATAAAAAAGGGCGGACCAATCAACATTCAACAAAAAATTATTGATTGCGTTAAAGTCGGCATATTTAAAATCATTAAAAACATAATTACACATTAAAATATCACGGCTAGTATCACATTTTACATCAATCACATAAGCAATATGATGTCGGCTAAGTTTTAACAAAACATCTACAGCTTTAATCACAGAAATATCATAGATGTTAGAAAAACATAAATCTAAGAACACACCACCATCATTAGGTATAGAAATACATTGAGCGCAGTTTAGAAATCCATAACAGTTAGAAACAAAATGAGCAGAATAAGTATCATTACAAATAACACTTATGCCTAACTCATCATTAACCCATACCGCTGCGGGTAGATTATAATCGCCTAGTGAAATTAGTTTACTGTCTGGATATTTGTCAGCGATAGATTCAACGGAATAACAATGATCTAAATATTTATCACATGCCGAGTTAGGTGGTAAGTAGACTGCACTGATAATATATGATACAAACTTAAACTTAACAATTACAAACAAATGTTCAACACTTAAAAATGTAGGTTGTAATAAAGTACAATTAAAACAAGTTTTAGTAGCAATTAATCAAGCGTAACTCTAAGGAGTTTTGTGACCATCGTACTGTAATTAATCTTTACAACGCTCTAGTACGTCCCCATCTCGAGTATTGTTCCAATGTGTGGTCACCATACACCGCCGTCAGTAAAAGAAAAATTGAACAGATTCAAAAAAAGTTTGTTTGATTTTTGGCGTATAAATGCAACATTGCAGGCAGTTACACGGAACTGCTCTCTACATTTAACATGACCAGTCTTAAAAAAAAACGTTTGAATTTTGACGTGACACTAGTTTTTAAAGTGCTTTGTAAGATTATTGACTGTCATGACTTGCTCAGCTCTATAGGTATTATACATGTCCCAGCTCGAGTTTTACGCAGTGACTATTTATTTCATATACCGTTCAAACACACTGATTATGCGGTGCACTCTGCATCTACACGTATTTTGCGGCATGCCAACGAAGTTAAAGTGGATTTTTTTAAAGATTCTTTTAATACCCTGCGACGTGCACTTGTCACCCATACGTGACCTTTTTTTATATTTTGTAACTATTTAAGTTTTATTCTTATTTTTAATATTAGTTGTTTTATGTTTAATTTATGTTTGTTTTTTAAATTGTAAATTTATACTTATTTTGTAATGGCTTTCGTTGACTAGTAAATAAATAAATAAATAAATAAATAAATAATAAGCTACTTTAAATAAGGTTGCTGAGAAGCGGGACATCAAGACATTTGCAGACGACGTAGCATTAGTAAGTAGAAGCGTAGAAATAGAAGTATTAAAAAAAAAGACTAGAGCTAGCAATAGATATAATACAGATATGGATAAAAATGGTTTAAAATTAGCAACACAAAAAAAGAGGCGGCATGGTTATTGATAAAAGATCAGGTAAAATACAGGTAAAAGATTAAGTAATAACCATAGAAAAAAAAAATAAAAAAATTTAAAATAACATTCAAAGCAAAGATATAAAACAAATAGGTATAGCCATCAGGCAAACAAAAAATAAAGAAAAATTTTGGTAAATTTATCCCAAACAACGAGATCCAGGAGAAATAGCCAGGAGGTTAATACCAAAGTCAGCAAATAGCAAATTCTTATACGTTGCAGAAACATAAAAAGAAAACATAAAAAACAAAATCCAGTTTTTAAGTAGCAATTACACTTTTAAAAACTAGAATAGTTGTGACTTTTAAATAATAAGTACTGCAGCGTTTAAAATTGTAAATCTGGTCTTTAAAATCTTCAATTTTATTGCCTAATTTGTTAATCCAACCTTTAAACTATACATCTAACTTTTAAAAGTGTAAATAAAATTTAGCTACCGACGCGTCTAATCTCTTGCTAAACTGTTAATCTGAGCTGATTATTGTGTCAATAAATGCTAGGTTAGTTTTTTTAGAATAGGCTTGATTCTGTTGAGCAAGTTTGTTCCAATTGACTAATTTGTTTGAGGCACTTTTAATATTAATTAGAATTATTGCTACCTATTTGTGTTGTGCGTCGTTATTGAGAATTATTTTTGGAAAGAACTAAAATGTTTCCAAAAACAATTGAAAATTGTAATATTCTATTTATAAAATGTTAAAAATAACTAAATTTGGTCTTGATATATCAAAATATCAGACAGCACCAAAGTTCAGCCATTAATTGTTACAAAATGTAAAGTATTATTCATTATTCAAGTCTAAAATATCTACAAAATTTTGTCAGAAAGCACTAAACTCCGGCTAAAAACTGTTGAAAAGTGTAAAATTCTAAAATTTAATATCAAAAATAGTTAACATTCCGCCTTGAAACAAAAAAATATTGTTAGAAAGTAAATAAAACGTTCAAAAATGGAAAATTTTAAAAATAGCAAAATTGCAAAAGTTGTCAAAAGTTAATCATTATCTGTTAAAAACTGCAAAATTCTATCATAAAAAGTAAGAAATAACTAAAACCTGTCTAAAATATTAAAATATTTTCAGATAGAAACAATATCCAACCAAAAATTCTAAAATATATATTTATTATAAAATGTCAAAAATAGCAAATTCCGACCATAAATCATCAAAATATTGTTGAAAAGCACCAAAATCTGACCAACTGTAGCTATGAAATACCAAAATATTGTCAAAAATATTCAAAATCTAATCATAAACTGTCAAAAAGAGCCAGATTAAAGATGTAAGGATAGAAAAGTTTTAAAAACACTTTATACTCTTTTTTACTTGTAAAAATCTGGTCACCCTAGTTTAGACGCAATGTGTTCCAGTTCCTAAAATTGTGCTAAAATGTATTATATTTTTACTTTGCATTGTCAACTGGTTCAAGTTATATACATTGAAAAAAATACTGATTAATAAAAGTTGCGTTTAATGATATTTTGTACGTACAAAAAGTGATAAATACAATACGTTTTTGATTCAAAATTTCTTTTTTCAAATAAGTAAAAATTAAATTTAAATTAAAAATATTAAATCCGGATTTGTTCAAATTAATACCAACTAATCTACTCTATATGGTTGCATGACGAAACAATGCAAATTTTGTGTATTATATACCTTAATAAATAGCAGAATTTTGTTAATTAAAATAACTTTATATAAAATCCTTTGTGTTTATTATTTTATCCTAATCATAATTAATTAACGGATTGACATTAATGTATAATAGAAGCGAGTGTATTCTATACACACATAACTTTCACGTAAACGATTTAATAAAACCGTGAAACTTGGTAATTAGATACCGGCATTTATGTAGTAGTTATACATAGCAACCAGGTAGAGATACTATACGAGCAGCATCCCCCCAAACCTCTTAAAAGTATACATACAACACACACACGGGAGTAGATACATTAATTACAAACATGAAAGAAGTTGCCCGCTTTCTTCACTCAACCTACCCTGCCGCGCCCTGTTTATATTTGATGGATGGATTTTATATTTTCTTATATTATATTTATTTAAAAATTGTTTAATTACAATTATTTATTACAAAAATCCTCATGTTAAGGGTGTTTATATAGATATTTCATCTCTTCATTACTCGTCTTTTAGTAATTTTGAAAACATCTTTACATTTAATTAACAATAGCTTTGTTCTGTATGTCTATGATGTTGCGTTCTCAATGGCATTGTTAAAAAGGGGTCCTTATACATTTCGGGGGTTGGTGTATAATGAATAATGGTCTGTACTACCTTCACAGAATATCGCATCCGTTATGTGCCTGTGTTATTATAACCAACAGACACATTCCTCCCACGTCCCTTGATCCTCTTGTCTATTGCATTCATTAATGTATTAATTTATAATGCTAACAAAATTGTGAATAATTGAAGGGTATTTATAATCAAATCAGTACAACCTAACCTATTTTTTGTTGAAATTGATGTTATTGAACTTGTTTATATTTACATATCAATTTTCTATTGTATTAATGTTGTCATGTAATGGACAATACGTTATGTTGTATTTTTAGAGCAATTATTTTGACTTATCAATGTTATGTAAAATGGGAATAGTAAAGGGTTTTGTTACCTATATTCTAAAAATAGGTAAATAATTTGATTAATAAATTATAGGAGATATTTAGAGAATACTATAAATGGTTTTTACAATATTATATATGTCAAGCAGTGATGTATTATGCATTAGATCTCAATTGGTTTACAAACCATAACGCTTATTTTGATTTAAAAATATTATATAATTTTATCTCAGAATATTTTATTACAAACAAAATTCTAATTTAAAAATTAAAGCTATTCAAATAAATGAGTTATTTTAATTAAAGTTTAATATTTATAATTTTGCCTATAAAAATTAGTTTTTATTATGAAATAATTCCAATAAATTAAATTAATGAGAAATTTAAATTAAGAATATGTTCCATGGGAATTTTAATTACAAATTAGAAGGTGTCGGCATATTCCATTTCTATGTTTATTGACTATTTCCCATTATCATAATTATAATATTTAACGTGATAAACATTGTAGCAGCGTATGCACGACATGCACCCCGCGGCTTAACAAATTAGACGATCCTTTTTTTATAGAGTCTATAAAAAATACAGCCGGTCGGTTGGTTTTTGAAGGGTCGTGAGGGTGCATCGATAAATCATTGATGCCCCGATTCGAAATACGGAATGTTTGTTTCTCGCTAATAAGATGTCGACTTAAAAATGTCGAATGAGAAGGAGATAATGGATTTGATTATTTGACTCTATCTGTGATTGACAAGCATTAAATTGAATTAGGTAAAAACGGTAATAATATTGATTATAAAAAAAATCCGCAACCCAAAACCGTTGAACGATGAGCTCGGTAGCACTCCAAGATTGAGACAATCGATCCATCTTCGCCGTTTCACAAGTGATAAATGATCATTACCGAATGTAGAAGCCGTAAAATACGATCAAGCGATAGCCGACACATTGGTGTGGTTGTGTGTGGCCCTTGGAATAGTGGACGAGTATATAGTTCGACCCATGATTTACTGTGATATAACATAATAAGCTGTCTTAACTGCCGCGTAAATCTTGAGGCGTTAATAATGTTTATGGTTCGGCAATCCGTTATAGAAGATCCGCATATGACTACGGCTTCTTAAAGCAATTATGGTGGAATGGTGTAATTGGACAAGAGATGTAGCCTTAAACTTTATAATCTAACTAAAATTCAAATTAACTCATGTTTGAGAGACATTGTTGTCGGAAACTCTTGGTATGCGGCAAGATTGACCAACATACGCAAATGCTTTCATTCTTTGCATGAAACTTCATTAATTACACTTTTATTATGCTTTCACGCAGCTTTTTTATTATTAATATTTATTAAATAATCAATATCTAGCTACATCCATTATAATTTGAATTGCTATTTTATGCTTGGCTATAAATGCTTTAACAGGGCCAATTTACAAGTATATCTTCGTATGCAAATCGTAAAGTTTGCACTTAATTTTATGTAAATAATTTTAAGAAATGAAATGGCGTGTTTATACGCTGTCGTTTACACAAGTAAACTGCTATAGAGTACTTCAATCATAATATCAGTGAATTGGTAAGAATTTACTCAGTTTTTAGTATTTTATAAAACTGTTAATTTTCTTTTATTAGTCAATATTAGTATTAGAGTTTTTACTGATATTTATTAATACAATTAAATTTATTGTTTTTAAATATCCTTGCAATGTTTCTTGTTATGAATATTGTCTTTAAATGTCATTATTTGCTTCTAAATACTTTTACATTATCACTGTAGTCTAAGTTGTATCTAATTATCTTCACAAAGTCTTTCAGTTTGTTTATAACATTCTATAGTTATCTCCAAATTGTCAAAACAATTTTTTTATTTTGTAAAACTTCTTTAATTTATAATACGGCTTTCTTTGCCTACATCTACATTGCATGAGTTTAGGTCATTTACATTTACTATCGAAATTCTTCAGAACATACACTACTTTGGACAACACAGATTTTAACTTATTCTTAACAACCTAAAGCACTAATTTTGCCAAAAATTTCTATAGTTTTTCTATATACGAGTATATGGTCGCTCACACTAAACGTTTGCATTTTTTTAAAATTATACTATTTGGCATTTATCTTATTACTTTTACGCAGTTTGTCTTTTACTTTTTTAATTTTTTTTGGAGTTTGATGTATTTTGTATAGTTTATTGTAAAAGTTCTTTGTTTATGTTGTAATCTGCGTAGTAGTTACCGTTAATTGCTTACTTTTCTCCAAAAACTATTAAATTTGTTAAAAAATCTTTTGTGCACCGCTAAACAAATAGTTCTTCTTATGATTAACACTTTTGTCCCACAATTTATTCTTCTTTTTTAAGATCTAATAGAAGCACTAATGACCTTATTTAATTAAATAATTTGTAAGCCGTTATCTACCATAACTGTATGTAAAATACCAAACATAAGCAATACATAATTTTCTACAAACTTGCATATTTTTTTGGCCATAGCTTGTAGCATTGGTGTAATAACACAAACTTAATAAACCAATCTGTAATAACTAATAAAAATTTGTTTTGGTTTTTGCAAAATGATCTTATAAGATCTATTGATACAGTTATATATATACAGAATAGCAAATTAACAATTTTATGGCGACTTATTCAATCAGCTCCTGCCACATTAGGGCACTTTTGTACGCTACATATATTGCAGTTACTGGTAAACAATTAAGCATATTTTCTCATACCTGGCCAAAAATAATACTATTAGACTCTTCTGAGAGTTTTAAAAACTCAAAATAAGTCAAAGTTGTTGGTTCGTAGATAGTTCGAATAATTTCTAATCTATTGTCAGTTTGTAGACCTTTTCTTTCCTTGGCTAGAGTTATTAGTAAAGCAGTTTTTTTATGTTGTGGTAAAACTGGTCGAAAATTTTATTTGTGGTGTAAGTGAGATAGCTTCTAATAACTGAAAGTGTCGGATTTACTCTCTAAAAGAGAATACTTACCTACTAAACTCCACTTAATGGCCGAGTTGACTTGGTCAACTAGAAAACATTTTTATCAAATAAAATGAATTTCTAAAAAAACTCTGCAAGCAATAATGCTTTTTGAACTTTTAACAACGTTCTATAGACTCCAAAAAAGCTGTACTTAAAAAAACTTTAATTTCAAAATTCTTTAAAAAAAAATTGTGAAAAATTCTTTAGATTTTTAAAAAACTACAAAATTCAAAGTATAATTTTTAAACTTCCAAAAAATTCTGTGAACAACAAAATAATCTATAAACGTTTCAAAAAGAAAACTAAAAATTTCACAAATTTTAAAATGAATTTTAATAAATTTAATAATTTCAATAAATTTTAAGAAACTATACTAATTTCAATTTTTTTTCTAAAGAATTCAGTTCATTACAAAAAACTCTAATAAAGTTTATAAAGCATTATTTGATGTGCGTTTGATTATCAAAAAAATGTTACAAAGTTTAAAGACTTTTTTTTAAATTTTTGTATAATTTTTAAAAAATCTCTATAAAATTCTAGATAAAAATATGTACTTGAATTAAAAAAAAACTTTGTGAACTACAGTAAAACTCTAAAAGTTTCTGAAAAACACTGCAAATTTCAATAAACTCTACAAATTTCAAAACTTGTTTTTTGAACTTCCAGAAAACTTAAAAAAAAAAAATTTTTTTTTTAAATTTGCACTAAAATTTCATTAAATTTTACAAAAAACTCCAAAAAAGTCTATAAAAATCTTTGAAAAATGCACAAATTTATAAAAAATTAACTTCAATTTTAAAAATGCTTTGTAAACTTTAATCTTGATTTTTATTTGTTTATTCAAAAAAATAACAAATTATACAAATTTTAAATAATAGTTTTATGAATTTTCAAAAAAACTTGATAAAATTCTGAAAAACACGACAAATTAAAAAAAAAAATTACACATTTTATAACATTTACTTTAAACTTTTAAAAAAGCTTTGTAGACTAAAAAATAAACTTCAAAAAAGCTGATAAAATTATAATATTTATACTTTTAAGAAAGTTGTGTGGACTACAAAAAAGCTATGAAAGTTTCTGAAAAACATTGCAAATTTTAATTAATTTTTAAAAATGCTCATAAACTTTTATAATAATTTTGTAAATTTAGAAAAAAACCCTAAACATTTTTGAAAAATCACAGTTTTATATAATTATTTTTTAAAAAATGCTCGCAGCATTTGCGGAATTTCTTAAATTTTGGCATGATTATCAAAAAAAAAGTTTTAAAATTTACAATGTTTTTTTCTAGTTTTTAAAAAGCTTTAGACTCCATAAAATCTAAATGGAAATATGTTTTTTGAACTAAAAAAAAGACTTTTCAAATTCCATAAAACTCAACAAAGTTCAAAACTTTCAGACAAAAAAACTTTTAATTATAATAATAAAAAAAAACTTTCAAAAATATAGCAAATTTTAAAAAACATAAAATTTAAAATGTTTTCTTTTAAAAATGCTTTGTAAACTGCAAAAACGCTGTTTTTTATTTTGTTTGTTAATGACATACTATACAAATTTCAGAACATGTTCCTTGAACTTTCTAAAAAGCTTTGCAAACTTTAAAAATGCTCTATAAAATTCTGAAAAACAAATAAAATTTTAATAAACTTTACAAATTTTAATATATGCTTTTTGAACTTTTAAAAAAGATTTGTAGACAAATATAAAAAAAATAAATAAATCTTTCTATAGTTTTAAATTTTCAAAAAAACTCTACAAAGAGGCTACTAAAAAACTATAAAAGTTTCTGAAAAAAACATTTTAATTTTAATAAATTTTACAAATTATATAATATATAATTATTAAACTTTAGTAAAATTTCTGTAAATTAAATTTATTGAATTTGCAGTAATTTAAATAAAATAAAATTCAAACTTTTTTTTAAAACTTTCAAAAGTTATAGAAAAATACAACAAATTTTAGAAAACTTTAACTTTCTAAAAAACTGTGTGGATTCTAAAATTTTTATAACTAAAATATGCTTCTTTAACTTTCAAAAAAAGATTTTGTAGACTACAAAAAAACTAACTTTAAATATGCTTTTTTAACTTTTAAAAAAGTTTTATTAACTTCAAAAATGCTCTAAATATTTTTGACATTTGCTATGCTTTAAAAAAAAATTGACAATTTTTACAAATTGTTTAATACATTTTTTAACTTTAAAAAAAGGTTTGCTAACACCAAAAAAAAATTGAAAAAAAATTACACTATATGAAAGCTTTATAGATTTTTTGAAAATATATTTTTTACAAGGCATACTGACGAGGTTTGTAGAACCGAAACAATTGTCTATGCTTGACCCTTGGCCGCTGTGATTCGATTGACTGATTTTGAATAAATTATTAATTCATTTCATATTTTTTAAACTTTTAAAAACATTATGTAGACTACAAAAAACTTTTAAAAGGTTCTGAAAAACTTTTAAAACTTTTAATTTTTTAATTTTTTTTAATTTTAAAATAAACTTGTACATTTTTAAATATTTCTGTTAAACCTTAAATTATAAAAAAAACTCTAAAAATCTTTTAAAATGCAGCATATTTTGAAAATTTTTAAATATGTTTATTGAACTTCTAAAATAGTTTTGTAAACCCCAAAAATGCTATAAATTTTTTTGAAATATGTTTTACATTTTATATATAAATTTTAATTAAAAAAAGCATTTCAAACTTTAGAAAAGCTTTATATTCTGAAAAAAATGCAAGTAAAAAAAAATTACACATATCTAAACATTTTGAACTTTTAAAAAGGCTTTATAGACAAAAAAATTATATAAAACTTTATAAACTATAAAAGTTCTGTAGATTTTCAAAATGCTCTCCTAACTTATAATTTGCTTTTTCTACTTTTAAAAAAGCTATATAAACTATTAAAAAAGCTATTAAAGTTTCTAAAAATATACTGCAATTCTCAAAAACTTTCCAAAAAGGTATCTAAACTTTAAAAAGCTAAACTAATTTTTTAAACACTGAAAGTTTGAATAGTTTTTACTAATTTTGAAAAATGTTATGAAAATTTTCATAATAATTCTGATAACTTAAAAAAACATTTTTGAAAAATTACAGTAACTTTTTGAAAAAAATCTTTGTAAACTTCAAAATCGCTATTATTATTTTTCAAATTTGCACAGCATTTGTAGAATTTCTTAAAATTTACTTTTACAAAGTTTTAAATTTTTTTTTTAACTTCTAAAAAAGCTCTGCATACTCCAAAAAAAAAATCACAATAAAATTCTGGATGGAAATATTTTTTTTTTGAAGTTTTAAAAAAAAGCTTTGTAAACTACAAAGAAACTCTAAAAGTTTCTGAAAAACACAAAAAAATGTAATAAACAAATTTCCATACGAGTTTTTTAATTAAAATGCACAGCAAATTCTACAAATACTCGTAAACTCCAAAAAAACTTTGTAATCTCCAAAAAAACTCTCAAATTTTTTTTTTATAAAATAGGTTTTTTTTTTTAATGTTTTGTCTCTCTAAAAACGCTGTAAAATTTGTTGATTTTATTTGTTTAAAAAAAAAACGACAAATTATACAAATTTCATAATATATTCTTCCAAAAAAGCTTTATAAAACACAGATTTCAAAAAACTTTACAAAATTTAAAACATGCTTTTTGAATTAAAAGCTTTGTAAACTAAAAAAATAAAAAATAAAATTTAAAAAAAAAAATTTCTAAATTTAAAAAAATACAGATAATTTGAATAAATTTTACAAATTTAAAAAAATTGTTTCTAATTTTTTATAAAAATGTTAATTACAAAAAAAAAATTAAAAAATGTTTAAACTTCTAAAAAATTTTTGTAGACTTCAAAAAACTATTTTTTTTTTAAATTTACACAACATTTGTAAATTTTATTTTATTGAAATTGCTGTGATTTTCAAAATAAATCAAAAGTTTTACATAATTTTTTTTAAATTCCAAAAAAACTTTATAAAACCAAAAAAATTTCTATCTAAATTTAGAAAAACACAACAAATTTTAAAATTGTTTGAAGTTGTAAAAAAAAATATTTAAAAAATGATTAAGCTTTCGATTTCCAAAAATCTTTAAAGAAATTTAATATATGTTTCTTAAACTTTCCAAAAAAGACTGTGTATATTTTTTACAAATTAAACTTCTTAATTATTTTTGTAAACTCTAAAAACAATTTAAATTTTTTAGAACTTTGTTGTTCTTTTTGAAAAAAATTGACAAGTTTTACAAATTTTAAATTTTTTTCAAAAAAACTTTTAAAATGTTTAATAAGTTCAAACAATAAACTTTTCTAAAAAAATCAATTTAAAAAGCATTACTTGATATGCTTTTTGAAATTTTAAAACCTTTGAAGATCTCCTGAAATGCTTTTTTTTTAATTAGCACACATTTTGCAAAATTTATTAAATTTTGCTGTCATTAAAAAAAATTCAAACTTACTAATTTACAAAAAAAAAACTTTGTAGATACCAAAAAATTTCTATAAAATTCTGGAAAAACACAAGAAATACAAGAAAACTTATAAGTTTCTAAAAAATTTATAAATTTTAGATTACCAAAAAAATAATTTGATGGACCACAAAGAAACGTCAAAAATTTCTGTAAAAATATTGTTAACACAGCAAATTTTAATTAATTTTACAAATTTCAGAATAAGCTTGTACACATTTAAAAATATATGTAAAAAAAATAATCTTATTTTGAAAAAAGCTGCAAATTAAAAAAAACCTTAAATATGTTTTTGAGCTTCTAAAAAAAAATTCAAAAATGCTCGAAAGTTTTAAAACTTTGTAAACTTCAACAGAAAAACTCCAAACATTTTTGAAAAAACACTGCAATATTAAAATGTGTTTTTTAAACTTACTTAAAAGTTTTGTATACTCCAAAATTGCTTCAAACTTAAAAAAAAATATATGTTTTTTTTTTAAATTGACAAATTTTACAAATTTTAAAATGTGATTTAATTTCTAAAAACGCTGTTTAAACTCTAAAAAACTATAAAATTTAAAAAACAACAAATTTTAAATTTTAAAATATAATTTTTAACTTTAGGAAACTTTGTGAACTACAACTTTTTGTTCTGCTCTAAAAGTTTCTGAAAAACACTAAAAATAAAAAAAAACATCACAAATTTTAAAATAAAAAAAAATAAAATGGTTTTTTAACTTCTAGAAAAGTTTTTTAAACTTTTGTCTTTTAAACTCTAAAAAAGCTCTGAAAAACCACTATTTTATAAATTTTAAAATATTTTCTTACAAAAAAGTTTGTAGATTTTAATAAAAAACTTAAAAATATAAACTTTAGGAACAAAATTTTTAAAAACCTTTTTTAAACTTTAAAATATAATTATTAATTTTCAAAAAAAACTCTGGACTACCAAAAAACTTTTTTTTGAAAAAACACAAATTAAAAAAAAACTACAAATTTTTAAATAAATTTTTTAAACTTTTAAAAAAGTTACAAAAACAAAGCAAATTATAACAACCTACAATTTTTAAAATATGTTTTTTAAACTGCCAAAAAACTATGTCTTTTAACTCTAAAAAAACATTAAAAATTAAAAAAAAACACGACAAATTTTAAAAACTAAGAGACAAAATTAAAATATGTTTTAAGAACTTTTTAAAAAGCTTTGTAGACTCTAAAATCAATTTTTCAAACAAAATTACAAATTAAAAAAAAATAAAATATGTTTATTAAACTTTAAAAAAAGTTTTATAGTCTCCAAAAAAGCTTTATAAATTTTTATTGCATATCATTGAAACATGCTTTATGCAGAGTTAAAAAAAATATAATTTTTCTAGGTTCTCAAAAAACTGTATAAAGTTCAAACTGCTTTTTTACTTTTAAATTTGCTTTGCTAAAATTTTTACAAACTTTAAAATATGCTTTTTGAAAATGATTAAACAAACACTGCAAAATTTTAAAAAAAACTTTACAAATTTTAATATATATTTTTTGAACTTTTGAAAAAGTTTTTTAAACTTTAAAAATACTTTAAAAATTTCTAAAAAAAACACAGTTTATTTTACAAACTTTAAAAAAAATTAAAATATGCTTTTTGCAAACTTGAAAAAAAAATATATTCATTTGTAGAATTTATTGAAATTTGCGGGAATTTAAAAAAAAATTATTTTTTACAAATTTTAAAAATCTTTTTTTTATTGAAAAAGGCTTTGTAGACTGTAAAAAATCTTAATAAAATAATGAAAAAACTCAACAATTTTTAGAAAACTTTTTTTGTTTTGCTCTAAAAAACGCTGAAAATTTTAAAAACTTTACATATTTTAAAATATGCTTTTTTAAAAAATGTGGTTTTGAAACTTCCAAAAAACTTTTTAAACATCCAAAATTTTTTTTAAACTCTAAAAGAGCTTTGAACATTTCCAAAAAAACTACAATTTTACAAATTTTAAAATATGTGCCTTAAATACAAGCTTTGAAGGTTTAAATTTCAAAAATTAAAAAATAAAACTTTAAAAAAGTTTTTTAAGTGACTAAAATTTCTACATGCTTTAAAATATAAACTTTAAACTTTTAAAAAAGCACTGTGAACTACAAAATAAGCTCCAAAAGTTTGTAAACAAACATTTCAATTAAAAAAAAAGAAGTTATTTCCTTGGAACTTTAAAAAAAGCTTTGTAAAATCCAAAAAATACACAGTTTATTTTACAAATCTTTAAAAAAATAAAAGATGCTTTCTAAACTTTTTAAAAATTTTAGTCTACAAATTTTTAAATATAATTTTAAATCTTCTAAATAGTTTTTTAAATTTCTAAAAAAACTTTATAAACTACAATTTTTTTTTGTTTTTTTGTTAAAAAAACCTTGTAAATATTCATTTGTAGAATTTATTGAAATTCTAAAAGTTTGTAAACAAACATTTCAATTAAAAAAACAAGTTATGTCCTTTGAACTTTAAAAAAAGCTTTGTAAAATCCAAAAAATACACAGTTTATTTTACAAATCTCTAAAAAAAATAAAAGATGCTTTCTAAACTTTTTAAAAATTTTAGTCTACAAATTTTTAAATATAATTTTAAATCTTCTAAATAGTTTTTTAAATTTCTAAAAAAACTTTATAAACTACAATTTTTTTTTGTTTTTTTGTTTAATTTTTCAAAAAGCTTTTTGACTTGTGTTTTTAAAAAAAATGACAAATTTTACAGATTTCTGAATATACTATTTAAACTTCCAAAAATGCTGTGTGAAAATTTGTAAACATCGCAGAAAATTTCTAAAAACTCTACAAGTTTGAAGATATGTTTGTTAAACTCTGTTGACTCTAAAAATATCTAAAATTTACTGAAAAAACATTATAAATTTAAAAAAACTGCGGCACATAAATTTTCTAAAAAAATATGATCTGCCGCTAAAAAAAATTGTACTGTAACCATACAGGCCGTCATTTTAAATGTAGTTTACGTTTGCCACTTTACTTCTCACATTTTATTGTCTCATTGCCGACAAAAATTACTGGTCTCATTGCCGACAGAAAAATTGTAACAAGTGGCATGTATAAGAATCCTTGCAAGATGTGATTTTTTATGCGTTGTGGAATCCGGTTAGATTTTACTTTTTTGGCTTGCGCGTAGTTCATTTGTGTGCTAAAAACGCAGCTAGCTATCATTTGCGTTTTTTGTTTGTATTCTGCAGAGTAGTACGGAAAATAGCATTTTTTGCAAAACATCGCTTGCAATCATTCAATCTAGGTTTGCAATGCTGCTTTCTAGATTCTATTGCAAAAAGATCGTACGTTTTTTATAGTAGAAACTAAGATTTGAGCACACTGAGCTAAATGAAACTTAATTTTCTTGATAATTGGGCGTTTACAAATAAATTGGGGCTAATTCTACAACTCAAGAGCGGTTACACTGTGGTCAATCTACTGGGGATAGTCAAGTAAATTACGTCGGATAATTGTGTCTGAGACGCATTTTTTACTGGTCACTTCTGGTGGTCGTAAAATTATTTATTGTAGTTTATTTACAATTAACTATTACTTGATTTTAGGGTTTTGCAGGCGCTTTGATCGCGTTACACAGTTTAGACCGGGTTCTGGTAAAACCGCAGACCCTTGCTTAGAAGTAATGCTTAAATTACTGAGATGATGAAACTTAATGATAATAAATAAATTTATTACCAACTAACATTTTGACCATTTGATACAAAATGAACAGTTTGGTTTCTAAATTATATCTTAAAATGCTTTGAGTATTGAAAGAAACGCGCTAGTTGTTAACTTTCTTATCTTAGATGATAATTTAAACATGTAATGCCCGAATATTGTGTTTGAAACCATATCACATTAACATTGATTATTTGCGTTCCTACTTTTTTTTTCTTAATTGACTTTTATGAACAATTGTATTTAATTAGCAATCAATCCTTAAACATAAATCTTCTGTAACAATAGAAGCTCCAATGTCAAAAACCCTCAATTATATACTAAATAAAAACTGATGAAAAATGTAGGATTTTATGTCTGGTCACATAACAGTTTAGTGTAATAAATGTTGGTTTTAAAGATTGAAATCGACTGAAACAGTCCGGAAGACAAACGCAAGAGACGTGTTTTGTCGCCGTAAGGAAATATAGGACGATCAATATCAGTCCCGGCTTCAAATTAATGTGTCAATATTTATACAACATTATAAAATCCCCATTCATATAATATCCAGATGATTTTCGCAACATTTCTTCCAAGCAAAGAATATTGATTATCCGAATTTAATGAGGCAATTTCATCAAAACAATTTCGTATCATATTAATCAAAGATCAAAACACTTTTAATATTTATTATGCTATAAGAGAAGGGTTTATATGTTGATTATAAAGCTAAACACGATGTATTATTGGATTAGGAAATAAAGCCCCTATAGCTGTTTAGGGGTTCGTCAAAACATACGTTAACATCGGAAGTATCTAGCCTGGGTTATATGATTGACACAACATTAAATTCCATTTGATAGATGGACATATATTAGATATTATTCCGGGTAAAACTAACCCCTCAATACCTCCGCTTCCCCTTCAGGCTGCACATTATATGTACATCACTTTTATTGACACACTTCTTAAAATATTCCCCCGTTATAAAAATATTTTCCAACATGCAAGGTAGGTATATAAAAAATTGGTTATATTCCAACATATGTTACAACCAATTCAAACCAATTACTATTAATATTACAGTGATTGATTATTTTATATATATTATGAATTATTTTGTTTAAAGGATATTATACATAGTCATGTTGAAATAGTTCATGGTTCAGACAAATTTCCTGGAAATATTTATGAGATAATAAAATAATCGATGCTATTAGAAAAGCCGCCGCAATTCACATTTGACATTTTCATTCCTTATTATAAATGCATTAACCCATTATCCCTTGAACTAGGACGTGCACTATATTTTTTTAATATATAATAAATGAAATATCGTTGAGATTATTATCCATTTGCTTTACACATTCCTACATTTTATATAAAAGGTACAGATACTCACTAAAATGATATGTGATATATGTCACTGC
The DNA here is from genome assembly GCA_963932245.1 of Tachinus rufipes. NCBI lineage: Eukaryota > Metazoa > Arthropoda > Insecta > Coleoptera > Staphylinidae > Tachinus > Tachinus rufipes. Next base: position 108,393,934 of record OZ010743.1, read on the forward strand.
TCATTTCCGCATTATGTATGCTTTTAACTTTCATGTTTCTGCACTTTGAAAAATCATACTGATTTATGTTTTTGAACAGGAAATGCATTAAATAATAATATTTATTGTGGATGTATTAAGTAAATCAAATTAAGTATTTATGGAAACTTTTTGTGGCATGTTGATTATTAATTGGCAAATTAGTTTTACATTAGAAATTATAAAGTTACAAAATTGTTAAAAAGTATTTACTGCAAAGACCAAAAGCTTTTATAATCTCAACGCAAACTGACTATTTAAAGTTAACTTAAATTTTTGAAATGTTTTTAAGTTTACATTACCTGCGACGTGATATTACAACAGTTTTGTCGAAGCTATTATACAATAATACTAACAATATTACAGGACATCAGAACACAACCAGTAAAGTAACAATGTGTTTTGTAAATAAAATGTATTGCATTTTAGACATTAATTTACGTTAAAATATATGTTTAGTAGATAAGATTGAATAAAGTTATAGAACTGTTTATTTACAACAAGTTTATTTGTATTTTGAGTCCATTTAGAGTATACTTCAATCATAATCTATCACAATCACAAAAGCACTACAGTTTAGTCTTTTTGAATAAGATCTAGGATTTAAGTAGTACACTAAATTGTATGAGAAAATAGCCAAAAATTAGCCATCAAAGAGCAATAACAAACAAAACTGGATAAGAAAAATCAACTTTGGTCGTTTTGGAATCTGCTGTAGAATTTTTGGAAATGTAATCTTTTTGGTCTGTATACATTTGTTTATTGGCTTTTTTTAATGTTTTTTTGACATATTTCATATCTTCTGTCTTTCGTAGAATTAAAATTATTGTCTGAATAATTTTTTGGATTTCTTTGTTAACTCTATTATTCACAAATTTCTATTTTTAAATATTATAATTTTTGATCTATACTGAAAGGACAATCTTTTCTTTTTCTTGGCCAATTTAAATCATTTGAAATTAATAAATAATGTATTTTATGTAAATTGCCTTTTCATCCAGTAAAAGACACATACACTTGTGTTTCAGGGTATGCACCCATCATCAGTGTGCCTAGCATCTTACTGATCAAAGTACGAAGAAGTCAGTTAAATTAAAAAAAAGACTCGAAAACAAAATAAATAAAGATTAAGTAAGACAAAACAATTCATTTTTTTTAGAATTTGTAGAATACTCAAAAAACTTATTAAACCAATTTTTCAAAAAATTAAAAATATTTTTGTAATTGTAATATTTAGAAATTATTTAATATGTCACAACAGCAAAAAAAATTTGAATTTTCAACAAGTATAACCACTTTTGCTGAAACACACATTAAACCTTAAATATTTGCGGCTTTAAAGTTTTGAAAAATACTGAATTTAAAAGTTTGTTTTATGTATCAATGTTCATCTTAAAATAATAATAGATAAAAAAAGCAATATTTAATTTGTCGAATATTATTTGATAGAGTTGTCTTTTTTGCAAGGCAATGGCGAACCAGCAAAGTATTTGCCTAGTAAACCCTTCTAGTAATGTGGTTTGGATTCCACGTTAAATTGTAGCTCCTGTATGTTTGTGTGGAACTGTTATCGCACACCACAAACATACGAGAAGACGCTCATAGCGAGTATGGCACTATAAGAAGAAGAAGTAATAGGATGAGAAGTTTTAGTAACAAAAGTAATAAGTGAATAATCAGATTTTTTTAAAGCAGCTTCAAAAAGTTGTAGCCTACAGAATAGTTCAAACATTTAGATTTAATAATCTTGGTTTACCAAAATGTTGTTTAAAATTGTGAGAAGCAGCAAAAATCATAGCTTGTTGTCCGGATACTGTTTTAGAAAATGAGTGACTTAACTATTCAGTATTATGTACAACAAAATTATTTTAATTTTTTTATGATTACCTTAAAGAAGCTTGTTAAAACTGTCCAAAATATTATCAAACAAGTTTTAGAATCAGTTCAAACATTTAATGAAACTTTTGCGTTAATAGTCTTTTTGATAACTCGTTCTAAACCTACAGTTCTTGCCTACACATCTAAATGAAAGGCTGAATTTAAGCCAGTTCTTGAAAGTTAGATTTAGCTTCTCTGCATTTAGAATAGCTAGGAATGAAGTATTTTGAAATTGGGACACAAAAGTTTGGGAACGCAAAACACTATTTTTTAAAAATTATCTGTTTACTTAAAGCTAAAATTCTGGCTTTGATTTCCAGAATATTGGTCTCAAATAGCAAGTCCAGTTACCCTTTGTTAATAATGGGAAAAAGTTAATTGATTTTTGCATAATGTACAATTTAATGTAAACCAATATCAGTGGTTTAACTATCTGTTAGCAAAAATCTGCAATGCAGAAGGGCCTACACACATAAAAGACTGTTTTGACGTCTATTTTAAATAGTGGGTGGGGAGGCACTCCAGTTTATACTACTTAATGGTAATCATGATCTAAAGTAACCAATTCACTCGCCAAAATGTTGGTTATTAAAAAATTGTAATAGGAGACTAACACTTACACCGAGAAGAAATTTCCAATTTTTTGTTAATAAGTACTTTTGCGGGTGGCTGCGCACTTTAGTTCAAACTATTTGCTAGTAACCATAATCTGGATTGACCCACCCACCAGTCCAACTGTTTATCATTAAAGGATCTTTTCTTATTTTTTAGATTAAGAAACTCCTAACGTTTGCAAAAAGAAAAAAATTCAAATTGATAACAAACTTTTCAGCGGATGGATAGACACTCCAGTTCAAACTACTCGATGGTTATTAAAATCTGGAGTAACTAACCCACCTACTTAAGTATTGGTCATCAAAAAATTGGATATCACTTTCTTCTTCTTGATCAAAGAGATTTCTAATGCTTGCAAAAAAAAGAAACTTCCAATTTTTAATAAACAACTTTTGGGTTGGTAAGAGAGCACTCCAATTTAAATTGCTTAATGGTAATTATAATTTGTAGTGACCCAACCAAGTTTTAATCATCAAAAGATTAGATACCACTTACTCCTTCTTGTACAAAAAGACTTCCAATGCATCTAAAGAAGAGAAACTTCTAATTTTTTGATAACAAACATTTGGGCAAGTTGGTGGATGGTAATTATGATTAGGAGTAACCCTCCTACTCTCCCAATTGTTGGTTTTTAAATGATTAAATTTTACCACTTCTTTCACTGACTAAAGGTTTTCTAGTACTTGCAGAGAGGAAAATCTTTTAATTCTTTGATATTAAACACTTAGTCGGGTAGATGAACACTCCAGTTTAAACCACTCGATGGTAATCATAATCTGAAGTCACCCACCTAAGTGTTGTTTATCAAAAGATTGAATAACACCTTTTTCTCTGACTAGGGGACTTCTAACACTTGCAGAAAACAGGACTAAGTTTTTATTTTTTGATAACAAACACTTGTGCGGGTGGGTCTGCACTGTAGTTTAAATTATTTGTTGCCACCTGCTAGCTCAAGTGTTGTTTATCAAAAGATTAGATTTTGGAGACTTAAAAAACTAGAAAGAAACTTTTTTAATAAAAACAGATTGATTGCTGGTGTTTGTTTATTATTATGTAGCAACATTAACATTTTTTAAGTAGCAGTGTTGCTGGTGAGCTTGTTGTGACAACTGGGTATTGTAATGAATAGTGTTTTCTCTTCAAGCACTTCTGGGTAAAGAAGACGTTGCTTTTGATAAACATAAATAAACCAAAATTGTTTTGTAAATCAAGCGGTTTTGGGTTGTCCAGCGGTTGGATTTAGTGATTACCGTCTAAGTTAATTAATTAAATAAGTAGTTAAGGTATATCCTGAACCTATAATAATCTTTTTCTGTTCCTTTATTTGCTTCCACGTTAGTTTAAGATTTGTCCGAGACTCTTGATTCTACTTTGGCTAGTCAAAACTTTCTATTTCCGTTGTCAGAACATCATGAAGGGGTGTCTAGGTCATTGTTTTTGTACAATTCTTGATGATTTTTGATTTTTTTAAAGTTAATCAACACTTGTGGTGCAAGTTCTGTTAACTTAATTAAGGGGTGAGATGTTGTGTGCAAATTTTATCTATTTTTAACGCTTTTAAATAGTCCATGACAAAGTTTGTTTTAACAATACTTTTGGGTTTTTACATTTTATGGCTAGATTCTGGTGCTCTCTCACAACTGTTTAAAATGTCAATGCCAAATTTTGCAGTTTTTGTCTATTTTTGGCTCAATTTTAAGTTACTTTAAAAATGTTGTTAATTTTACCTTTTTTGACTTTTTATAACAGTTTATCATCAAATTTTATTGTTTTTTGCAATATTTTTATACATTTTGAACGGTTTTTGCTATTTTGGCATTTTATAAATGTTTGCATTTTCTGATTTTGCTACTTTTACAATATTTTAATACTTTATTTTGCTATTTTTGATATTTTATAAATAGATTTTTACATTTTTTAATAGTAACAAAAGAAAATAGAAAGAAAGGCAGACTCAGCAAACCCTGACCTGCTCCAAAACCTGTACAAATAAGCCATATGGATAGCGGCTATGTTACACAACCCTAATTATGTCTGCATTTTGAAAGTTAAGTAGGCAGCTAATCTGTTAAAAGCAACAAAACACTTGGTTAACAAAATAAAGAGGTTGACAGTGCTCAAATAAAAACCGAATCTATCAGCGAGACCACCATGGAAACTAAAAAAATCTGAAAACAATTTGACTCAGCTACATTGCCTTCTTCTTACTACCATCACAGCTATCCGAATTTTATTGGCTGCCGCTCGGAATAACAAAGAGTTGCTGCAGCCAAACCAGTCCATTAGGTTTTTGAGTCAGGACATTCGGCGTCTTTCGAAGTTCCTTTTTCCACTAGCTACATTGCCAAAAACCGTTAATACTAAGAAGTTAAATATTTTAGTTTGGCTCTAACCACTGTTGTTGCTATCAGCATGCTACTTTAACAAGACGCAATTGATGAGAACTATCTTGCGTCCGACAATCAAAAGATAAACAGCAAAACTACTAGACAATAAGAAAATTGGAGAAGTATGATTTTATCTATTTACGGCTATTTTACATTGCCCGGTCTTATCAACCCCCTTGATGGGGTGACTTTTAAATTACCCTGATAGATAAAATTTATTAGTTTTTCCTCCCTACGCATATTAGTGATAACTGACGTTTGATATGTTTTTTTGACAGAGGGGCTCAGGTATGCTCCATCAGTTTTGATTCCTTTATTTTCCTATGAAAGTCTATTGAAAACATCTGCTAAGGTGCTTGTGAACAATTTTGTAGAAATTGTGTCTTTCTGCCTTATTCCTCGTTTTACTTTGATAGTGTTGGTCAAGTTTTCTTCACTAATTCTTACGTGTAGTAGGGCGTTTGTGTAAATATGTTTGATGATTGCTGTGTACCTGGAGTCAATTTGTGTATTTTCTATGGATTTCAATATGTGCCAAGTTTTGACTGTGTTGAAGGCTTTGTGGAAATCGATAAAGGCCATATGAATGAGTACGTTGTAATCTGTGGTTTTTTAATAAGTTTTTGAATTGTTTGTAGATGGTTGGTTGTGCTAAACCCCTTTTAAAACTTGGTTTGTTCTACCGGTTGATACTTGTCAAATTTAGTTGTTAATCGGTTGGTTATTATCTTTGTGAAAAGTTTATAGACGTGGGATAGTAGAGTGATTGGCCTGTAGTTTGTAGTTTTCTATGTTGGCCGTGTCTTTTTTTTTAATATTAGTACAACATCATATGCTTTTAAAGTCACCTTTACCACGTAAGGTTTAAAAGATAATTTTTATTCAATTTGGTTGGAACGTTGGTTAAGTTGGCTAAAGCCTTTATTATTTTTTTCACTTTACTGGTTGTTTTTTTATATCTTCCTTCATGTGGGTGTTGTAGTCAAACCACACGCCTAAGTATTTAAACTTTTTGTTGTTGTTATGTTTTCTTCGTCTACACTTATTACCGCTTGCTTCATCTTCCTCCGTCCGTACAGTATAACAGCTTCCGTTTTTTCCGCTGCTACTTCCAGCCCCAGTCTTTCTATTTTGTGTTTGACTCTGCTTATAGCCACGTTGGTCCTAGCTATAAGCTCGTCTTTTCTCTTAGCTGCTGTGACGATAGCAGTGTCATCAGCAAAGCACAACAGAGATGTCCCTTTTGGCAAAGTTATTTGTAGAATGCTATTATAGTAAATTATCCACAGCAAAGGTCCTAATATGGAGCCTTGTGGCACACAACACGTAGTTTTTATTTTATCGCCTATACCTATAAACATTTTTTTTGTTTTCTAGGTATCTCATTACGATTTGCATTATTCTATTACTGACGTTCATCTTATTTAGTGCTTCTACTACCCTTTTCCATGGTACTGTACCAAACGCGTTTTTAACATCTACTGTGGTTAAGATGCACAACATTCTGTTTTTGTACGCCCTTTTTTTATGTTCTCTACAATTTCTGTCATTTTTAACATAGCATCTATTGTCGCCCTTCCTTTTCTAAACCTAAATTGATTTTCTGATAGCTTGTCTTCTACTTCCTCTCTTAGTCTCTTTGCAATAAGTGTTAATAAGGCATGGTCTGTATTTTGTTTCCTCTTCTTTAATTTTTTTTGGTTTTTTCAGCAACACTCATTTAGACTGCTTCCAAACCTTTGCAAACTCGCCCTCCTGAAATTCTTTGTTCATCATATTAATAATGTCGGGTGCCGTTTTTACTACCTCTTTAACTATATTGGTGGGAATTCCGTCTGGTCCCTGTGCTTTTTTGTCTTTGTGTTTATTAGTCGCTTCTTGCAACTCTTGCATTGTAAAAGGTATGGTTTCTTTATCCTCTACAATTTTTGGCCACCTTATCTTTGGGCATCTTGGAAAAAAACTTTTTTCCTAACAAGTCGTCCGTTTTGTTGTTTAATATGTTTTCATTAATGAATTGGCATTTTTTACTACTTAATGTAGCAATGGTTTGCTCTTCTTTTATGTCCATCTCTATGGATTGTTCATTCTTGTTCAGTAAGTTAACTTTTTCTTGTGGCATTAGTCTGCTTGTCTGCATTTCTTTATCAACCGTGCATTTCTGTGTTTTTCTTCCCCATTTCTTTTAAGTTCTATTATTTCGTTTTCTTTTTTGTCTAGTTCTGTGAACAAATTATCTACAAAGGTCAACGTCCCTTTGTTTCTAATTCTGCTTGCCACGCTCTCTAGCCCTAATGTAGCTGAGTTAATTTCTTTTTTGGTGTTTGTGTTTTGCCTAATTTTGTTATACCCTCCATCATTTCTTCTACCATCTTACTTATTTTGGTGTATTTTTTGAGCATACTTTTTGTTTTTTCTTGGGATTTTGGTAAAGTTTCTTCCCTTTTTCTTTTAGACTTTTGATCTAGCACATCGCTGCTAAGTCCCATTGTTATTGCTATCTTAGTTGCCTTTACCATACCATCCGCAACCTCAGGGGGGTGTGACATGCCAGCTATGAAGTGCCGTCTTACTGGTGATCTGGCTGTTTTGCTCGTTTTTGAGAAGACTTTCCATTCATCTTTAGTGTCAGTTTCTTTCGTCAAGTTTGAGTTTTGAGTGCTCCATCCATAATCCTTGGAGCAGCCTACTGTTGCCAGTGGGGAGGGATTCCCCGTGTTTGCGGGACCCTCTTGGGTATTTTTACTTTTAAAACTGTTTTCTATTTTCCATTTTAGGATAATGGCAGTCATAAATCCATTTTTTGACTGTCTGGAAGTTGCGCACTCTAATAGGCGTTTAAAGTGTTAGGTTCCACTGTAAGAAAAAAGATTAAAAAGCTGTTTTGGTTACCAAGCCCTCGAGACCTAATAGCGTTGGTAACCAGAAAGTGGGTCAAGAAAGACTGAAGAGTAGTCCAAAAGAGGCCGATAGTTCAAAGTAGAAAAATAAGAAGGAAAATGATAGTCTCATTGCCGTGGCAAGGCTACCGTGCAATGGTGTTGGTCCGCGTGTGCAATCTCCTATCTGGAAAGCATCTGGAAGAGGTTTCACCTTCCCCTGCCCCAAACTATAAAGCCCAGGAACTTAATCTAACCTAACCTAACCTAACCTAACCTAACCTAACTTAACCTAACCTAACCTAACCTAACCAAACTTAACCTTACCTTTTTTTTCTGTTGGTGAGAAAAACGCTACTGTTCCCTGGGCGCTTGGTTCAACGCGCCCAGGAGTGTGGGACTTTCACCCACTAAAAAACCTCAATTCTTCTCAACGAGTAGGCGGAATACCCCGATAAGGGTTTGCATCACCTACCCATCTGGTCTCAATTAATTTGCTTGTTGTACGGCTTTCTGCCTGGCCAGTTCTTCTTGTTCTTTTGTACTCATTGTGTCCCTTACAAATGAGTGTACCTGCTTCCAGTTATGCTTGCTTTGAAGAAAGAGATCTATTAGGCTGTCGGTCGTCAAGGCCTTTCCTACAGCTACCTCTGCCTTATGTCTTCCGACGTGCCATCGCGTGCAATGGAAAATGGTGTGCTCCGCGGAGTCGGTTTTGCCGCAGTAGTGGCAATCGTTGTTCTGGGACTTACCAATCTTTTTGGTGTAGGTGCCAAAGCTCCTGTGGCCTGTCAGGAATTGTGTCAGGAAGTAGTCGGTGTTTCTGTGCTGGCATCTCACCCATCTTTTTATTGAGGGGATAAGCTTCTTCGTCCATTGTGTCGTATCATGGGTGTCGTCCCATCTACCCTGCCACTGCTCTACGATGTTATACGTGGCTTTGCGCCCTTCTTTTCTGGCTTGATGCTTCTCTGCCAACTTCTCTACTTTCAGGTCAATTGGCGGGATCGCTGCAATGACGCAGGCACCCTTGCCACTTGTCGTTCGATATGCGCTGATGACTCTCAGTACGACATTTCTTTGTGTGGATAAAAGCGCTGTCAGGTGCCTAGTTACGCAGAGAGCCCGCTTCCAGACCGGCGCCGCGTAGGTCAATATAGATTGGATTACGGAGTGGTAAATCGCCCTTCTTTTAGCGCTTTGTCCGCTTACGTTTGGCATTATTTTCATTAGGACAGTCATGGTCTTCTCTGCTTTGACGATGGTGTTTTGAACGTGCGGGCCAAAAATCCAGTTCGAGTCCAACCATACTCCCAGGTACTTGACGGAGCGTTGTTTGCAGCCTTTTGCATCTCCTGCATGTTGTTTGCTCTGACTACTACCGCTAGGTCATCGGCGTAGGCGACCGTTCTGCATTCCTTTGGAAGTTGTAGTCTCAGCACGGGGTCGTAGACGACGTTCCACAGAGTAGGTCCTAGGACGTAACCCTGCGGAACCCCCTGCGTTAAGTTCTCTTCCTTCCCGGAGGCGTTAGGATGGTTTGTTCTCCCAGGTAGCTTGCTATGAGGTCTAGGAGAAATCGGCTCGTTTCTATCTCTGTCAGCCTTTTTCTGATTTGTTCCCAGCTGGCGGTCCCTTCTTCTTGTACCTAAGGGCCTCCATGATGCTGTCCACTCTAGACTTATAGGCTGGCAGTGTTATGTTAGGCGAGATGTATGCGTTTATGACCTCATAGTCTGTCAGGTTGATTATTTAGAAGCCATCTTCTGGTTGGTGGCTAATGATTTTGGCTCTTTTCTTGTTCATTATCTGAACCGCCACATCTGCTCGGTTATCCGTCAGCAGACTCTGTTTTTTTACTATGGATTTATTGGGTTTCTGGAACAAGATGACGTCTGCTCCCATTTGTCTCGCCTGGGCTACTGCTACGTTGTGGGCAGCCCTACCGGTCCCGACGTTTATTTGTAGGTACTTATTCATTCTGGCCCGACTGCTTTCGCCTACAGCGGTCTAGTAGTCTTCTGAAGTTTGGACACGCTGTAGAGTCTTGTCTGTGCTTCTTGTCGCAAAGCTTGCAGTAAGCTGCGCTTTTGCAGTCCTTTTCCTGATGCCCAGTCTTGCAGCAATTCAAGCACTCCTGTGCTTCTGCTTTCTTGTCAGGGCAGTACGCCCGCGTGTGGCCAACTTTTAAGCAGTTGGTGCATCGAGGGATGCGGAACCTCTCCCTAATAATGCATTTGAGCCATCCTATTTTGATTTTTTCTCCTTTTGTCAGCAGGCTGGCAGGTATTTTGCCAATGACCAGTATCGCGTTTTGGTTTTTGCTTTTGGTCGGTCTTAGGTTCTTCAGCTCAAGAGGGGCTTCTTCCATCCCCAAAAGTGACAGCTTGGTCCTTATCGCATTCTCTATTTGTTCTTGAGTGGCATCTCCGTCAATGTTTGAGACGTGCAGCGTCTTTCTCTCTCCAGAGTTCCCACTGCCGCTCCGGACTTGCTGATTCCCCAGTTCCTTTTGAAGGACGTTTCTCAGTCTCTCCGATCTTCTCTTTCCTGTCACAATAAGCAAGTCCTCTTTCTTCGTCTGCTTCATAGGCTTGACTTCTTCCCCTTCTTGAAGTGGGTTTGCCTTTCTTTTCACCTTCTTCACCAAGTCGGCGTTGGTGCAGCCCTCCGCTTTGACGATGATTGCCTCTGTCGTCCTTGGCCTATTTTCATTGTTTTTCTGGGGGTCTCTTTTTCTTCTTTTCTGGGTTTTCCACTCCTGGTTAGGGTCGTCCTTTGCTGTTTTTCCCTTTCCTTTTGATTTCGACTTCTTTTTGCTTTTGTCCTCCTTTAGTTTTGGGGAGACTAACTGGACCGCAATGCCCTCTTTGCTCATTACGTATTCCATTAGTTTTCTAGCGGTAGCAGTATTATTTCCAGGTAGCTCTGCCACAATGTGGTTCCTCAGGTCTGCTATCATCTTTTCTTTTATTTCCGTCAGCCCATTGAACGCCTGCTGTAGTTGCGTGTTGTCGCTCTCTTTAAGGTCGACCATCAGGTAGTAGCTGTATCTTTCCTTAGTTATCCATTCGCCCTCGTATGTTGAGGTTTGCGCTGTATACTTAATATAAGCCATCTCTCTTGGTATTACCTTTTGAGTCTTTACTTCTTCAATTTGCCTGCTGCCGTTCCGGGTTTCAGTAGATAAGCTTGCTTTCCTTATCTACTACCCTTACTGTGTCCTGGTCCTTCTGGAGTTTCCCCATTGTTCCTTCTACTTCCCAATCCAAAGCAAGTAGCTCCAACGCGTTTGCTAGAGATTTCTTCTCCGAGACTCTTTCCCTTATTGGAATTTTTGGTAGAGGTCTTTGCTTCTTGGCCTTCCTCTCCGTCTCGAGAAGTTTTCTGAGGGCATCTACTTCTTGTTTTAGCTTCTGTGTCTTCTCCTTCTGCCTATGTTTGTGGTCTTTCTTTTTAGTCGCTAATTGGGTTTTCAGGTTTTTGATTTCTTTCCGCATTTCGTCAGTGCTCTCTCGCTACTGTTGTTTGAGAGTCGCTAATTCCTCTTTTAGCTTTGCGGTCTTGTCATCATCATCAGCTTTTCCCTTTTTATCAGGAAACTAAAATTCTGATATAGCCCTTCACGTTGACATTGACGTTTTTTTCTTTTTGCGCTGTTGATAAAGGCCATAGCAATAGCTGCTGTGTGTGTCAGCATTTTCAAAGTTTTTTCCGCTTTCGGTGTTTTCTGGTTATCTTTTGCAAGTTTTCTGCGGTTCTCCTGCTTTACGTCATCTTCTTGTGGAATCCAGACTACCGAATCATCCGACTCTGAGCCTCCATTCTCGCTCGATTTCTTTTGAGTAGACCCTCCAGGGGAAAACTCTTTTGAGTGAGATGTTTGGTCCCGCTCTTCCTCTCCATTATCATTTTTCATAGCGTTGTAGTCGTAATTTTGGGACTTGGGAGATTCACCGGAGGGAGCCGGTTATTTTTTTTCCGAGGCTGTTTTATTCTTGTCTTTCATTCTATCCTTTTCCATTTTTTTAAGGTTGCTGGAAGCCTATAGGGTGGTTACTCCTCCAGCGGCAGAGCCCTATCGAGTCACTACTTGCTTCGTGTAGGATTAAGTTCTTCCGGTTTTGGCTACCGGCGGCCGCGCACTCATCTTGATTCTTTTGTCGGCGTCAAGTTTTGCCCTAGAAAAAAAAAGAAGAGAAGAAGGGAAAGAGAAAGCTGTTTGGCTCCCTAGCCCTAGAGACCTAGTTGCATCGGTTGCCTGAGTGTGATCCAGGGTAGATCGAAGAGTTTGACCAAGAGAGGTCGACAGATCATAGCGGAGATTGAAGAGAAAGTGTTTTGCCAGAGCCTCTTTAGTTTCCATGCAGCGGGCACCGCGTGCAGGCGAGGTTGACTGGAGTTGGACTTATCATCCTGCCAGCTCCTTGCCCACCAACCTAACCTAACCTAACTTAACCTAACCTAACCTTTTTTTTTTTTTTTTTTTTTTTTTTTTTGGAAGGAGTAAAATCTTCAGCTAAGACACCGGCAGCCAGTGCTGCACGGTAGTGCCGGGTTCCTACCGGCTAAAACCCTCCTCCCATTGGGATATATCTGTTTTTACTCCACCCCGGGATTGCATTAAAGCATTACTTCGGAGTGGAGAATCCCGGACGGCAGTTAATCTTTTCTGCCGCCCTCTCTTTTTTCAAAAACAATGTTTTTACAAAACAAACAAATCAAAAATTTACAGACACATTTTTTACAAAAAGTTATAACATTTCCATTCATACTTTTACACAATAATAATTACAGCTACGGGCCCACCCCAGGCAAAACCCCCACCCCCCATTCTTCTACCGGAGCAAGCTCCTTCTCCTCCTCCTCTTTTTTCCGGAGAATAAACCCTATCATGGTGGACACATTATCCCAGCCGGCTTGAGACGCCATCATTGTTTCCACCATGTTGTCAGGGTTCACGCTTGCTCCGCCCATTTTCACAATCATTTTCTCCCTCACTTCCGTCCAACGTTCGCAACGGAACACGGTGTGCTCAACCGTGTCTCGCTGCCCGCAATACAAACATTCGTCGCTCTTGCACACTTTCACCCACTGCAGGTACGCCCGGAAACAACCGTGTCCCGTTAATACCTGCGTGAGGTAATAGTTTACCTCGCCGTAACCTCTGCCAACCCACCGTTTCACGTTTACGATGAGCCGCCTTGACCACCCGAGTTCACTACCACCTCCACTCGACTCACACTCTTCTCATCTTCGCTGCCATTCTCTCCACACCCATTCATCCCCTTCGCTCCTCGAGAGACGCCCATCCCACACTTCCGTCTTCATACGGATTAGAAGGTCTAGTGGCCTTGTACCCGCAACCACCAGAAGAACTGCAGTCGACGCCGTCCTGTAGGCGCTGCAAATCCTCTGGCAGCACCTCCTCTGAGTTCGCAAGACCCACTCCGTTTGCCTCTCGTTGCTGCGCAAGGTGTCCCCCCATATTTCTGCACCGTACAGTACTATGGAGGAAACAACCGAACACAGCAGGCGCCTGTAGGAAGCCCTTGCTCCCCCTAGATTTGGCATTAGACCCGCCAACGACCGGGCCGCCTTCTCTCCTCTCATACACACCTCCCGCACCTGCCCGCCCCATGCCATGTTGCTGGACAGTACAACCCCAAGGTAGTTTAGCTTCTTCTTAGACCTGACGGTGGTCCCCGTGACATTTATTTGAACTTGTGGTACCCTCCTTGAGCACGAAAGTACCACAAGCTCTGTCTTTTCTGGCGCCAGTTTCAGCCCTAGCTCGCTCATCTTCGACTCTATTATCTTAACGGCGTAGTTACCAGCCTCTTCTACTTCGAGTCTAGAGCGCTTCGTTATTACTACCGCCAGATCGTCCGCGTATGCTACTACCTTTACCCCCTTCGGCATCTCCAGGCTCACCACGCTGTCATACAGAACGTTCCACAGCGTGGGTCCAAGAACCGACCCCTGTGGCACACCCCCCGACAATTTAACCTCTTCCCTCTGCTCTCCCTTGCCCAGCAACAAAATCCTACCCCACAGGTAACTGCTAATTAGATTTAGCAGGTAGCCTGGTACCCCCCTGTTTTCCAGCGCCCCCAAAATCCTGCCCCAATTGGCAGTGTTGAAGGCGTTCATCACGTCCAAGGTGATTAACACGCACGCTTTTCTGTGCGTGTAGCTAAAACGTTTTGCAGCTACTACCGCTGCCTTCACCTCCGCGAGCGCGTTCAGGGTTGAAAGACCCTTCCTAAAACCGTACTGACGCTCGCAGAGGGCCGCGTCACCTTGAAGCACCTCCAAAAGCCTTCCCACCACCAGATGTTCGAGGATTTTCCCACCCACGTCCAGGAGACATATTGGACGATATGCCCTAGCCCCCGTACTACCTTTCCCCTTATCCAGCAGGACCAGGTTAGCCCTCTTCCACACTTCCGGAAAACTTCCTTCAACCAGGCACCGATTGTAAACTTTCAGCCAGGTTTCAGGGCACCGTCCGATTAAGGCTTTGACAAGTTCCGTAGGGAATTTGTCAGGCCCCGGTGCTTTCCTCGGTCTGATCTTTGCCGTGGCCTCCAGAAGCTCTCCTTCCGTAAAGAGTCGGACGTCCCCAGCCTCAGCTGGCCACCTCCTGAAAACCCTCCCCACTTGCGCTGGAAAAAGTTCCCCTACTACCGCTCTCTGAACCGCCGTATCCACCTTTGGCGGTTTCCTACCCACTTTCCCCATCACTATTTTAAAACCCCTGCCCCAGATGTCCTCATCAACTTCGTCGACCAGGAGCTTCCATTTTCCCCTCTTGGCCGACTTGATGAGCCCTCCCAACCTTTTCCTTAACCCTTTATACTCCCCGACTAAACCCACGTTACCCCTCCCCGAGGCGTTGGCCCTTGTCAGCGCTCTACGTGCCCTGTTGCAGAGCATCCTTGCCTCCGCAATCTCTTCATTCCACCAGTATTTTGGACGTCTTCCGATTTGACGCCCCTTTCTGGTGAAATGAAGATCGCAGAGATGCTTTATGCTCTTGCACAGCTGAGCCGCGTTTTCCCTTTCCCCCACTTCTCGCTCCCCAAAGTCCCTACAAATTTTCTCCAGCCCTTCCGGCGTCATTACCCACCCGCTTTGTTCCGCGTCCCTCACGCGCGACGGAGCCGTCTTGCCAACACCAAACCTGATGGGACGATGGTCGCTGAGGCATTCCTCTTCCATCACCTCCCACCCCGTCGCCAACCCCACTACCCTTGACCCGCAAAAGGTCACGTCGATATACGAGCGTGCCTCTCCCCTCCAGAACGTGGGCGCTGCCCCATCGTTCATTGGAGTCAAGTCGTTACACGCGGCCCATTCCGCTAGCAAACGACCCCTCCCGTCCTCTACGTTCCCTCCCCAGGTAGGGCACTTGGCATTAAAGTCCCCCCCTATAAAAGCATCCCTGATCCCCACCCCCAGTTGAGACCTTACGCATCCCAATATGTCCTCCAGATCCTGCAAAGCCTTATTAGGCGAGGCATAACAAGACACGTAAAATCTCCCACCCACTTGAATCCATACAAACCCTTCCCCCCTCCCGCGTTTTCCGATTCCCAACCCGCTGTTCAGCACCACCAGTGCTGCGTCCTCCCGATCGTCCATGAACCAGGCACTTCCTGTTGCCGTGCGTACGTTGGGCTCGGAGATCAACGCGATGTCCGCTCCAATCTCCGCGCACAACTGCATCGCAAGGTCGCTAGATGCAACCGACCTGTTCAAGTTCACTTGGACGACGGTCAGCATTCTTTAACCGGCGGTGCCGCCTTACCCACCCCCTTTTTTATAAGTACTAATTCCTTGTACTTTGGACAGGCCATGGATGAAGTCCTGTGACCTGCCACGTTGCAAGTTCTGCATCTTGCTTCCTGAATGCAGTCTTTCACCAAGTGCCCCACTTCTCCGCACTTGTGACACCGCCTACCCACTTTCGCGGCGCCGCATCCTGCTGCCATATGTCCGAGTTCCTGACAGTTGTAGCAGCGGTCTATGTTAGTAAAAGCCTCCACCCTGCACCGTGCCCACCCTATACTTATTTTACCTAAGTCCAGAATGTGCGCCCGGGAACCCCTGTCTAACGTGACCACGGCGTAGAGCTCTTGTCTTCCCATTTTGCTGCTCTGCGGCCTAAGGCTGTTGACCTCGCAGCCTCTCCCTTCCGGCGCCCCCACGATTCGGTCAATAGCGTTCCGCACCTCAACCGACGTCATCGCCCCATCTATCCCCCACACCAGCACCCTTTCCCTTCTGCTAAGTGCCTTCACCGTCAGCTCCGCGTTTTGGCCTTTGTTTAACGCCTCCCTAAAGGCACTAATTGATTTTTCTCCCCCACCCTGCAATTTTAACTTAATTGCTCCCGAAGCCATCTCCCTGGCCTCAAGGACCTTAACCCCGGCAGACTCTCCCACCCTCATTTTTAAGGCTTTAAGCCGCTCCACATAGTTGTTTCCCAGACCCTTTCCCTCTACCTGGAGGTCCGTCGTCTTTTGGCTTTTGCCCCTCTTGACGACTTTGCTCCAGGTGTCCCCTACCTCCACCTGCGCCAACCCTTCCGCCCCCTTAGGACGGGGGGTGTGGATAGTCATATTTACCTTTGAGCCCTCCGAGACCCACTCCATAATTTTTCGGACGCGCTCCGTCTCTCTGCCCGACGCCAATACCACCGAGAGGTTTGTTATTTCCCTTTCCCGCACCGCCTCCAACGCCTTTGCCGTCATGGACAGAAACTCTTCCCCCCCTACGTCCTGACCTTCCGCAGCCCCCAACAGAAACGTGTAGTTCCTGTCCATTGTCAGCTGCTCCCCTTCCAAAAAAGCGCTTGCCTCCTGCGCCACGCATGCCAAGTTTCCCTTGCCCAATTTACCACTTGTAATTATGCTCTTTATAGCTTCCCCCTTTTCTCCGTACAGTTTCGTGATGGGGTTTTCGTCTCCCACGTCGACAATAACTAGAGCATTGTCTCCTTTTTTTGGGACCCTTACTACTACCCTTGTCCGTCTATAGGCCTTTTTAGGGCACGCCTCCCGCATAAACTTTTGAAAACCCTCCCCTGGCTTCCCTCCCTCCTTACCCATTTCCTCCCATATTGCAGCCACTAGTGCGACCTCCTCTGCATCCTTCTGCAGCTTTCTTTCATCCTCCACATTCATACCTTTCACGCCTTTTACACATATGCCCATGCACCCACACCCTTCACATACCCTTATTTCCCGTAGCTGGTCCATGCGTACTTCCGTTCTTTCATCCATCCCGTTTTCACACTTCTTTCTCGCAGCTTCTTCAAGAGCCGCAACTCTGTCTTTTAGCTCCTGTTCTTCTTTTTTGTTAACTTCGGCTTCTTTGATAGCATTTGCCGTCATGTTGTCTATTTTTTTTAAAAGTTCTGCATTAGCAGATCGTAGCTTTTCGGTTTCAGCTTTTATAAGCCTTAGTTCATCTTCCTGGTTCTGTCCGACTATCGTTTTTTGTTGCGAGGTAACCACCATTGGAAAAATTCGGGCTACCTCGTCGATGGACTTTTTTAAATCCACCCTGGTGTTTTGAGCAACTTCTTTTTGCATTTTTTTTATGCATTTCGCCAGCGTTGTCATATTTATCTCTAAACTGTAAGGCAATGCTCCAACGCTGTTACGCCTTTTCTCGGCAGGTTTGCCTTGAGGGTCGTCCTCCCTTAGTCTTTTTTTCTCATCAGTCACCTTTTTCCTTTCCTTTTCCTTTAGTTCCCGCGGTTTTGTCGGTTCTTTCTTTGATTCTTCCGACTTGGACTCCTCCACAGGTTCTCTGTTAGGAGACCTCCCTATACTCCTTCGCCTGTTGAAATTTTGCAGGATATCAAGTTCTTCCGCTGTCAAGTCTTCGTGTCTGGCTGAGCCACGTCTGCTCAGCGACTTATCCTCCGTGTTTGTAGTCCAGTTTCGTTGTCCGTTTTCGTTGCCATTGTCGTTATCAGTTTTGTTTAGGTTGCCACACCCATATTCCACGTGGCAGACCGTCTCAGCAGACGGTGAGGGTTTTTCCTCCTGGGTATATTTATCTAAACTTTTGTGCATTGTTTCATTTTCTTTTTTTTTTCCCCGTTTTCTGACTTCCGGGCAGTCGCGCACCCTTTTAGTAGTTTAGAGTGTTGGGTTCCACTGTAAGAAAAAGATTTTAAAGCGGTTTTGGTTACCAAGCCCTCGTTACCTAATAGCTTAATAACCAGAAAGTGAGTCAAGAAAGACCGAAGAGTTGTTCTAGAGCGAACGATAGTTCAAAGGGGAAAGAGAAGGATAGAAAAGGTAGTCTCATTGCCGTGGCAAGGCTACCGTGCAATGGTGTTGGTCCGCGTGTGCAATCCCCTATCCGCCACCTGGGACGCGCCTGGAAGAGGTTTCACCTTCCCCTGCCCCCAAAATCTGGAGTCCAGGAACCTAACCTAACCTAACCTAACCTAACCTAACCTAACCTAACCTAACCTAACCTAAAACAATAAAATTGTAGAAGCAGATTTTGTGAAAGCTTTATGCAAACATCAAACAAGATAGCTGCGTTGTTATTTGTTCTATTATTTGTAAAAAAATGATTTCAGTTTTACTTTTTGTTTGCGAAGAAGTTAAAGATGCTTTAAAAACAGCTTTGACCTCCGCTTTAGTATGGTATATAAAATTGTTACTATTTTTTTCATTTAGGTTCCGACATTTATATTACTGCGCAAGACTTTTATTTTTGCCAGTTTTTTAAATGTTACTTTAACTGTTAAACTGACATTGAACCCAGAATTAAATGATTGTTTTGGTTACTCTGTAAACCAGAAGTAATAAATACGTAGTGACAGATTTTACAGTTTTTTTAAATAAAAAGTTTTTAATTGCTGAAAGCTTAGTTGCAATATGTTTAGGCAGATTGTGATACTTATTTGTGTTGGCTTCCGTTCTTTTCTTGCCTAAATTTTCGGAAGGTTTTATTTAAATCTAAGTCTTGTCTTCATCTAATAATCTTTTGTTTGATAAAGAAGATAGTAATAAGGTGCGTCTCTTTAAATAAATAAAAATTTGATTCTGCAAATGGAACCACAGACACAGGAGAACCTAAAGCTTATTTTTTACAACAATGTTCATTTTTCCACTAGCGTAAACACTAATAAACCCGTTTTGGAAACAGTTTTATTCAAAATTTTGCTGTAGAGCCTAAGCTACGATACGCCATTGGTTGTTTGTCATGATGGCAATAAGATTAACAGGTTAGAACTTGCCGCTGTTTGTCGGTCCTATTGTAATTGAGCCAAATATTCTATTTCCAACTGACTTTGGGTACAGCAGTAGGGTTTGTGTTTCGATTGCTGTATTCATGTATATTTGATATGATACTCATATCTGGTAATTGTAATAATTTTTATTACAACTTTTATGATTGTATTACTTAATACTATTTATAGCATTTTAATGTTCAATATATTCTTAAATACTAAGCTTTATAATTAGTCAAAGTTTGCATATGAGTGGCAAAAATGCAACTTAGTAAACGTGCGTTTTGTATTCCAGTTAAGTTGTTAAGTTTAATTTAAAAAGAAAACATAACTGCCATGCTTCACTACAATTAAATCATAACACCTTTTGCATAATTAGTTGTGTTAGTTTAATCCTAAAATTAATTACAATTATTTAGTAAATTGCTTTACAACAGAACCACAAATTACGCTAATATATGCGAATATTATGCGGTAATATTCCAGAATAATGAATAGTATTAATCATCTTGTACTTGTTTTCCAATTATATAATCAGTCAAAATGCAATTTATTCCGCAACACAAAATTAATACAATATTAGCTAATTATATTACTAATTTGACTATTAAAAATTAAATCAGTTACAGATTAGTATCTGAAATAAAATAGTAAAATTCATTTAACGCACCACATTAATTGTCCCTCGTAAATACTAATCAAAGTTGATGATTCAGAAAAAGCAATAAAATTATACGAGGGGGTTTTTGGTAAGCCAGCTTTAATTTTTACGATGTGTAAATCCGCACGCTAAACAATCTTAGAGGGAAGTTTATTATTAAAATTTATGCGCGACAATCCACCAGCCAAAATTAACGAACATCTTTTTATGCTTTTTAATAACGGTCACAGTAAAAAAATGTGAGAGAGATAGAAAAGAAGTGTTGTATTTTTAGTGAGAACAAAATAAATCCGGGGGCGATTATTCAGGGAAGCTAAGACAAACAAATATAAAAAATATTATAAGGGTGCTGGCTGTAATAAAAATGACGCATAAAATAATTTTTCCCCAATATGACTCAAATTGTGAGGGTGAATACCGAATATCTACCCTTATCAAATAGTAGCAAACATATGGAATAATTCGCTGTAACTACAATGGCAATTAGAGAGGTATTTTAATTAATACCAACACACACTAAGTGCAACATCTGTTGACCTAAGAAAATTTAGTAACCTTAGAATGCAACATTATACCTACTTAAGCAGCGGGATCATATAATTAAAAGCACTTAGAACGTAATTTGAATAATAATTGCGTTAAAAGCTGCAAAATTAAACTTGACAAATACTTATTTCAAAATAGAATATTCTTAAAGCCTAACCGAGTTAATTTCATAGTTTTGACTTGTTGCAATGATATCCTTAACTTGACTAAATATTCATTATTCTTGTTAATACTGGAACGCTTCCAAGTAAGCCCCATTTACATTTATTTTCTATAATTAACGCTAATGAATTTTAGCTATATTTATAGGTAGGAAGCTGGAAGGCTTACGGATTATTCATGTCGCATGAACTGTTGTGAAATTGCCCTATTCAATTTCGGTTAATGTGGTGTGAATTTTCGGGCATCTATAATGAAGGCATCGATCATCATTTTTATATCAATTAACCTGCTTCTCTCAGCAGGAAATTATTAATTAAAAATATTTTTATATAGTAGCAGTAATCCTTTCATGTCAGACTGTTCAATAACAACTAATAGAATGAACATTTTTATTAATCATGAGAACGTTTAGCAGCATCAAGTGGGTGAGAATAAATTCCTGTTATCAATAATGTAATAAAATTAGAAATTGATTTTGAAAATCAATTAAAATAGCTCTTCTATCTTAGAGTCGTTAATTATACTATAAAAGCTAAATAGATAAATTATAATTTTATTGCTTGAAATCTTACGGGATCAACTTTACGGGGTGTTTTATTGTCGGCATAAGAAGCATTAAATTATTTATATATCATTAAGAAAAGCTTTATTAACACTACCAATCATTATTAGCTATAACTAGCTTAAAAACCATTCAACCTTAATGTAATAAGATTGCTTTAGTTGTATTTACGCATTATTTTAAATAATAAATTTGTTGCCACTAAATTGTTTAACAATTAATTTTTAAATAACGTTTGACCGGATAAGCGGGGCACTATTGTAGATGGTTAATATTAATTAATGTACTCTACTTACTCAATCAAGTATTTGTGATCTATGAGTTTGTTTTCTAAACTTCATTGAGCGTTGGTTATGATATATGAGCCAGCCACAACTTAATCAAACTATTAGTAATTAAAGAAAAATCTTAAAAAGTATTTTTTTTTAAATAGAACGGACAATGTTGCGATGATATTTGCGCCAGAGCAGCGACAGTAAACCTCCTCTTAATCAAACAATGAACTACCAATCAGCTCCAAAATGAAAAAAAGGAGCAAAAAAAGAAAAAAAAAACCGTTTTGCTCAGGGCAAGTCCTATTCCCGAGAAAACATCTTATTCCACTAGGTTCAGGAGCTAAAGGAACTAATGAAAGCAATGTCCGACAGTTTCCGCTTGCAATTGCTGGATGGAGCAGATTGCTACTATTTAAGCACTCAACAAAACGGTTGTTTTTTCTAGCTTCTACTAACATTGCAATTGCCTCATCAATCTTTTTAAGAGCGGAAAAAATGCTTTTTTTTCTGAAAACATCATAAAAAAAGCAAGAATCAGTAACTTTAAACCTCTTTAAGCCCCTAGCCACACAAGATATTTTTTTGAAAGGCAAAATTGTCACCACCTACTTCTAGGTTATCTTTGCAGAAGACAACACCGCAGCCGACGCTACTGACTTGACTGTCCGGAAAAGATAAACTTCTCCTCTGCTATCGCCATCAAAGAAAGCTTCAAGAGCACGGAGAGGTTCTAGACGGTAAGGAAAAAGCAAAAGAAAAGAAGAGGTTAATTTCCACACTTAAAATTACTTAAAAAACTTTCAACCACCCCCAGTTGCTTCCAGCCATTGCGGCCCAACCAAAAGCACAAAAACCCTTTGTTTTTTTCAAAGAAACGCCCCATTTAAAACAGGAAAGGTTTTTACCAAGGTAAAATGTTAACAACAGCCCAACTAACTCTTTTGGTTTTCCTTCAGGTGTAACTACTAAATCTTGATCTTCGGCAATTGTGCTTAAAAATAAACACACATTCTCAAGTTATTTAAAATATTTTAACAATAACAACGTTGTTGGTTAGACCAAAATTGGTCGACTGCGCTTTAAAAGCTGGCCGGGTTCAACAAATTTTAGCCTTGGTAGTTGAAGGTTTTTTTAGCTCTAAAAATACCTGACGTGTAAGGTTGGCGGCCGATTAAGATTAACAATTAAAAAAGACTCACCCATACCCATCTTTAATTATTTTGTAATAATTTTTCTTTCTAAGTGGATGAACTCCATCTCTAAATGTGGGTCTAGCGGGTTTTTTATTGGTTCTTTGTTTTTAAAAAAAATTGGGCTCTTGACAAACTTCTTAAAAAAGGTCTAAACCCAGAGGTCCGGAGTCTTTGTAGGTTAAGGTTTGTCAGACTCAAGAGTTTGTAGTACCTACTTGGAGAGGTTTGAGCTGAAACTTTTAGTGACATGGTTAACTGTATGGTATGCCTGGCAATAAGTAAATATGTGGCCGCGTTTATCTTTTCTTATTACTTACGTAATGTTCTTACGCAGGGCAATAATGGTCTTTTTGAGTTTTAGCTTGTTTATTAATTACAATATCAATCTTTTTCACATCTTTTTTAATCAGTCTTATGACGTATTTATCCAGGTTGTTAATCTTGCTGTCCATCTTTTTAGTTGGTTTTTTAGTTTCTAGGTCTGAACAAATAATAACGCCAAGGTTTAGCCATTAGACAGATTGAATTTGAGGTATTTGCTGCTAGATGCTGCTATGACTAGCAGTTAAACGCAATCATCCTAGGCGTGACTTATTGCAGTAAAAACTTCTTTTAACCGCTAAGCGGGCTTGTTTTCTGTGGCGCATATTAAGTCAAAATAATAAGTTTTCAGCCAAATTTTATTTGTCTATTGCATAATTTATTAGAAACGGCATAGGTTTGCCGAGCAGACCTCAACAACCAAAACCTAAGAAGAGACAGAAGAAGAAAACGCCGCAAACGTGAAAAGGAAGACGACGATAAAAAACAGTCGCTCGAGAAATACCTCAAAGACTTTGAGCGCTACGACTTCAACTTTCTAACCGTCAAACCCGTGGCCAAAATTGGGGTTATAACCTGCGAGGTTCAACAAGTTAGTTACACCGTCAACTCCAACCCCGACGACTAGGGGATATGACCAACTTTACCCGGAACATGTTAAAGTCAATCGACAAAAATGTAGAACAAGGATTATCTGGTGCGCAGTACCAAGAGCAAATCTAGTAGATGATCAACACAATAGTTGCATAGTTGGACGTTATCAACTCCGGCAACTTTTACGTAAAACAAAACGTTGCTTGGGATTTCATCAACCGCTTGCAGATCGCAATCAAGTGGCTATTGTGGAAACAGCAGATCCAACTCGCCACCATTTACGAGACTACCAAAGAGTGGGTAATCGTCCCGGAGCGTAAACCGGACACACCCAAACTCTATCATGTAGTCGCAGAATAGGTGCCCTACAAGTTGGTGCAACCTGGAGTAACAACATTTGAGATCCACGTAGCCAAAATCATCAGCAGCAGGTACTCGGGGAACCTCAAAGAAGCAACCTGTTTTGGCTTGGCAACAACTGCGGTCGCTAACATCAGCAACACACCCAACAAAAACCGTACCGTCTACTCTCACCTCGGAACCTCCCAAAAGCTTTGACGACTACCCCGAAAAACTTGCAGCTGAGTCCGGCGTAGCCTTTAGCACAAACGACGTTGCACACACTTGTTTAAACGACATCGTCATAACCATCACTCTCGCTGACGGAGACGACGTTGTGCAAAAAGCACAAAAACAGTTGCCCAATAATGACAACACACACCGGCAAACCATTGCATTCATGGCGTACAAACATTCAAACAAGAAAAGGAAGAAGTCGGCCAGCAACAACCACCCACCTAAGTGGAAGCTGGGCATCCCCGCGACGCCTTATTGCAAGTTTTACATTTGTAAAATGTAGTGTACCGTAGAGACCGCCGCCTGAACCCGGACTATGCCCAGTTTAGGACAGCCCGTGCCGTGAGTGTTTTAAACAAACCACCACGCCACCAGACTTAGTGAAACCCTGACACTTTTACAGGGAGTTTATAAATGAATGGGATTATGTAATCACTTTAAATATGCCGCTTTTTTAAAATCGTCCACTATACTACATATATTTTCATATGTATGCTTGACAGCTGTCAAAGTTGATCTGTCAAAACAAATAGTTTAGTGAACAATTTAACAAAAGCAGCACATTTAAAGTGATTACATAATCCCATTCATATATAAACTCCCGGTACTATGGACAACTTCCTACGTAAACAATAATGTTAATTTCAAGTTGAAGTCATCACTAAACTACGAGATGAAACCGGAAGCTCAGCTTAAAAAAATGGGGGGAATTGTTACCGCGCAAAAGCAGAGCCTTGCCCGTCAATCAGAGCGCAACGCGCGACCGCTCGCTTGTAAATTCATCCTCAGCTTCTCAGTCGAGAACAAGCATCAAACCATCCCACATTAGATCGGATAACTCTGCGCAACCATAGACTGGCTAACCGTCTGCTGCCACCAGAGTTCACCATCACCAAGCTGCAGCTTTCTAAGCCAACAATACTCCGTTGACCACGACCTCCAAGATCTTCAACTCTCTGTGCTTGAACACACTGCTAGAATTTCAGGACGGCCACTGACAGTTGCTTTATTGCACTGGCACGTCGCTACAAAACTAACAATTGCCTTGCGTAGGTGGGTATTCTGTGTAGATACGTGTGTAGTGACCTTCAGGTTGGCGTTTGGGTGACGCGTGTATAGGCGCCTTTGGGTCTACCCCCAAACACAAACAAACACAAAAACAAATGTACACAACACCTTCAGGAATGTCTCCTGAAATTGAACTAGCAACCTTCAAACACCTTCTCGGAGTCGTGCCGATAATAAAGTGAGCGGAAACTAAAACTAAAACTACTATCCCAAAACCAATGAAATATGTCTCTTGCCTACTCACTCAATCAAGAAATTTAATCACAAACACTTGGGTGAGTAGTCAAGAACTAAAGTTAAAGCTATTGTCGAGCATCTGCATGTATAAGATCAATCAATTGTATCAAATCGGCGGATTTTAATACGGTTTTTGCAAATCTTTTTTTTACAATAATTACTGGAAATTTTAACTCAGAGCATCTAACGTGGAACAGGTTATAAACCAGGTGGGTAAGGTGCTGGCACGATGATAAGTCCACTCAAGTCAACCTCGCCTGCACGTGGTGCCCGCTGTATGGAAACTAAAGAGGCCCTGGCAAACCCTATCTCTAAATTTTTTCTCTGTGAACTATCGTCCTCACTTGGACAACTCTTCGGTCTAAACTTGACCAACTTTTTGGTTACCATTGGCTATTAGGTAACGAGGGCGTGGTGACCAAAAAACTCTATTTCTTCTTTCCTTCCAACACGTGGGACCTGACTCAAAAAACTGCTAAAGGGTGTGCGGACTGCAATCCAACATGCCAAAGAAAACTGCTACCCCTGCTGGTAAGTTGTGAAGTTAGTAGCAACTCGGTAGAGCTCTGCCAACAGGGGAATTTTTCCACTCTACACTAGGCAGGAGGCCTTAAAACTCATACCATGAATAGTAACACTTGCCTAGCCTTGGAAAAAATACAAGTGTTAAGGGAAAAGGCGCTCCTTGGTACGGACGGTCAGCCTACAGACGACTCACGCACTGAAACCGGACCCGACTATGATCTAGACAAACAGAAGAAAGAGGAACAGAACTTATGGGAGGATATTTTTCATCCATTCAAGGGAAGGAGCTCTATGGCTCATTCTCTTCCACGGCAGAGACTACCCAGCATCTCCAGCGGAAAAGCCCAGGACCTGGACAACACTGGCGCAGAAGCCACAAATAGAACTGGCGACAACGAGGCGGAAGTAAACGTTGAGGACACTGATAGTAACTCCAAAAAAAAGAAGAAAGAGAACATGGGGAAATGTGTGGAAAACCTGGTAAATTTCACCAGGAACACAAGAACCGTCCACAAAGACGTCAAAGAAGTTTCCGAAACTATATATAATCTGTGGAAAAATAGAGACCTGGTCTAGAAACAGATAGACAAGGAGAACAAAGATTTTCTGGAGCAAGTGAAGAAGCGCAAGTGGCGGACCTTACCGCTAACCAACAAGCAAAGGCTGTTGACTGTGCAGAAAAGAACACACAGACGCCGGACAAAGCGGCGGAGGAAAGACAGGCATTCATAGAAAGAATAGAGAAGGCGATCACCGATGGAGAGGAACTGTTCGAACTATCGCGAAAGAAGTGGCCAGAAGAAAGTTACTAAAAATGTAAAACAATGCCGGACGATATCCTGACAAACAAGGAGGACAACCTAATTATCATCATGAATTGTCAAGAGGATCAGAATAATGAGGCTATAAAAAAGCTAATTAGGATGTTTCCTCAACTTGAAGTGGTCACCAAAGAAGGGGTAATGGTACCGCGCAGTCCCATCTGCAGCGTAACTAAGAACTGCTTAATTACAGGGACTGATCTGACCAAGCAAAACCAAAAGGAACGCTACGTGCACGTGGTCACGTCAGGAACGGCTGCAACGATAGATGAGATGGCAGATTTACGCATATCGCTGGAGACAATTAAGAAACTGGCCGCACGGAACGGCCGCACAAAAATGGTCTGTGCTGCCACTAGATCAACAAATCTGACGCTGGTCAGGAACATGCTGGAGATGACTTTCAGAAGCGATGACGTAAGCATCCTCCTACATAGCAACAAAAAAAAGGATGGAGTAAGTAATAAGATAGATGGAAAGGAAAGGGGTGATAATCGCGAAACGATCACTATTATACCAAAGGTAGGCACGTAGGAACTGACGGGGTTGCAGTGAACAGCGTCCCTAAAACGGCCAGTGGACACATACAGATCAAAATCAAAAGCAAAAAAAGGGCGTCGACAAAAGCTTTTACCGACGGGCTTAGGCAGAAAATGGAACACCTGGCAGACGTCGAGACGAGACAACGACAACAAACATTGATACTTCTTGATATTGACGAGTCTCTAACGGATAATGAAGTGCGAGAGGGAGTGGAGAAAGAGCTCGGCAGCGGCGAAAGAGTAGGCGCGGTCAAGTTATCGGATAAGATTAATTTAAACGGAGCCAAGCACGCATTTGTCACGGTCACGAACAACGCGGCGCGACTGCTCCTGGCCAAAAAGAAAATCGGAATCGGATGGGACCGCTGGAGGGATAAAGAAATTATGTATCCGCCCAAATGCTTCAAATGCCGCAGAATCGGGCATAATGCAAACTCATGCAAGGGTGGCGCAGAGACCTGCCACAACTGCGGGGACGCAGGCCACAAAATTAAAAACTGCAAAAAAAAGCGTTTGCTACCTGTGCAATGAAACGGGTCATAGGTCAGAAACCATAAGTTGCCCTATGTACCGGGAATTGGTCCGCAAGATGAGGGAGAAGGGAGCACTTGCACCGACACAATGAAGCTGCTCCAAGTAAACTTAAATAGAGCTAGGAGAGCAATGAATCTGCTTAGGCATACCTGCCGAAGGCATTGACATTGCTCTCATATCAGAGCCAAACCGCAACATGTTTAAAGGAAGCACTAGATGGATAACGGACTAGCACGTAGACGCAGCTTTCTATATCCCGCAGAAAGGCCTGAAACCGTCAGGCAAAGGCGTCGGGAACGGCTTTGTATGGGTAGAGACCGATGCGGTGGTGCTGTATTCTTGCTACATCTCACCCAACAAATCACACGACAGGCTGGAGAACTTTTTAACAGAACTTGGCAGAGACATCAAAAAGAAATAATCATAGGCGGCGACTTTAACGCTAAGTCAGCGCTATGGGGCTCACCAATAGAGGACCATTAAGGCAGCATACTGGCAGAATGGATTACTGAAAATGACTACTGCGTTTTAAACCAGGGAATAACCCCCACGTTTGAGATGCGCGGCAGCAGAGTAGTTTCATCGACATTACAATGTGTACGCAAAACCTTGCTAACAGAGTGACATCGTGGGAAGTAGGAGTGGACGAGGAAAATCTCAGCGACCACAAGAACATCCGGCTAACAATCTCGGATAAAAGTCGTCGCAATAAAAATGTAAATGCGAGGAAACAAGGCTGGAACTATAGAGATGCGCGGGTGGAAGAGTTCTGCAATAAGATCGAGGCGAGAACTAGTCAAGGGCTCTACAGCTTTACGGCGGCAGAACTGACCGCTATTATGGTCGACACTTGTAACGACACTTTCACCAGGAAGAGCGCCAACAACTGCCGTAGACCGGCGTACTGGTGGAGCTGCAAAATTGCTGAAACAAGAAAAATCTGTGTGAAAACCAGACGAGCGTACACCCGGGCGAACGCCAGTACAGACTCTATACGGAAGCAACAACTCTATAATATGTATGAAGAGCAGAAGGCGGACCTAAAGAAGGCCATTAAGGCGGCAAAGAAAAGCTCTTGGGCCAGCCTGTGCAGAGAAGTTGACATAGACCTCTGGGGCACCGGATATAAAATCATGACCGGGAAGTTGGGCACTCGCTCCCCAATAACTCTATCAGCTGAGGATAGCGCTAGACCTTTTTCCGCAACATACTAAAACAGAATGGCCCAAGATAGACATCAACCAGGACGAAATACCACCGTGCACCTATGAGGAAGTAAAGGAAGCTGGCCGACGGATGAAAAAAGGCAAAGCTGCAGGACTTGATGAAATACCGCCAGAGGTAGTTAAAGAAATGGCCCAAAGGAACACCGATCTGTGCGCAAGCCTGTTTACCAGATTGCTGACCGAGGGATCTTTCCCAGAAGAGTGGAAACTGGTTAAACTGGCCCTAATCGAAAAGCCAGCAAAAGGCGACGGCGCCACAGCATACAGGCCGATATGCTTGCTAAACTCTATGGGAAAACTCTTTGAACTGGTCATAAACAAGAGGCTGCAAGACGAAATAGAAGGAACGGGAGGTTTATCCTGCGAACAGAGAGTAAAGGCCCTAGCGGAAAAAGCAAAGAAAGATAACGAATTTGCAGTTCTGATCACGCTAGATGTCAAGAATGCCTTCAATTCTGCTCCCTGGAAAAGCATAATTAAGGAACTGAAGAGAAGGAAAATGAAACCTTACTTGGTGAAGATGATCTGCTGTTACCTTCTAAAAAGGAGCATTCTGGTTGGCAGAAAACTAATAGATATGACTTGCGGGGTGCCGCAGGGCTCGGTCCTTAGACCCACACTCTGGAACCTGTATTATGACGGGATTCTCAGGGAAATGATGCCTGAGGGGATGACCCTTGTAGGATATGCTGACGACCTGGCGATGGTGATACGGGGTATATGCAAGGCTATTATTGAAGAGAATGCAGAACTTTCAGTGACTCTCATTGAATTGTGGCTGAACAGGAGAGGACTGTAACTGGCCCCGCATAAAACAGAAGCAGTTGTGCAACACACTAAAAAGTGTGACGGTAAGAGTAGGGGGACTAGAGATCACCAGCAAAAAGTGCGCCAAGTACCTGGGGGTACTGCTTCTCAAAAACCTTCACATGGGTGCCCACATAGCAGAGGCATCAAGCAAGGTGGAGAAAGCGGCGGCAACGCTTGCTTGACTGATGCCCAACATAATAGGCGGGGCGAGGGCAGGCAGAAGACTGGCGATCAGCACAGTGGCCAACTCCATTATGCTGTATGGGGCGCCAGTATGGAGTGATTTTGCACAAATACCGAAATACCGAAAGATGCTTGAGAAGGTACAAAGAAAAATGGCGATAAAAGTGGCTAGCACCTACCGGACCACATCGACCAGTGCCATACAGGTGGTAGCAGGTGCGGTACCTATTCATTTACTAGCGTTAGAAAGGAGGTACGTAGCTGGTGCAAACCAAGAAGCAGATAAGGAGCTGGCCAGAGCAGAAACTCTCAAAAGGTGGAAAGAGGAATGGAGAGAAGTAGGCAAAACGGGTGCGTAGACGCAAAAACTGATCCCAAAAGTCATTCCATGGGTCACTCGGAAACATGGAGACGTCGGGTACCATCTAACCCAGATTCTAACAGGACATGGATGCTTCCAAGCTTACCTAAAAAGGATGGGAATCACGGACAACAACATTTGCGTGTATTTTGGAGAAGTGGACACTCCCCAGCACACAATGTTCTAGTGTGACAGGTGGCAGTCCACTAGAGAAAGGTTGGCGGAAGACCTCTTCTTGACACCGGAAACTATGGTCAGGGACATGCTCAAAAGCAAAGATACATGGAGCACAATCCAGAAACTAGCAACTGAAGAGAAGCTGGAAGAGAAAGATAGACAGCTGGTAGCTCAGCAGTAGTGAGTAGAGTGAGTAGTAAATATTTATGTGTGAACGAATAGAAGGTCAAAAATGGGTAACCTCTGTGAAGTAATACCTCACGGTGATTTCGCAGTGGTTGCGACTACCAAGGGGGGGTATTTTTAGTCGGTAGGCGTTTGGGGACCCTTTCCAAACAAATCCGACACAGAGTCCTTTGAAGATTTTTTCTCCTCCTACATAAAAAAAAAGATATAAACCAAATAAAGAACTACTTAATATGTTACAACTATATAAAAATACTTTTAATATTAATCTAATTTTGTAAAATTAGATTTTTAACTAATTTTTAAATATATATATATAACTTTTTCAATTCACTAAATATTATATCTTTTTAAATTTAGTTTTACTAAACTCAAAATTTTTATTTTATGTATTTATAACGATAATCTATAATTTTCCATTTCTTATGCTTAGAGCTAACATAGATTTAACGTAAGAGATTTATATGCTTTGATGGTGTTCACGCAATTCTTTGTAACTGCAATAAAACATTATGATTAAGATGTTTGCAAAACCATAATTGTTAGTACGCATACAAAATCACAACTCATCAATGCTGTTAATACATTTGTAACATACGATAATGACAAAATAAGCTTACTAATGAGCAATTCATTTCTTTTTTAATCACTTCCATATTTTATACAAAACGAATAATTAATTGTAACATGTCGTGTGTAATTTTGCTTACAACTAGGGGTTAAAAAATATGCTCAATTACATTATTAAATCGCGATTAGAATTAGTATTCTCCGATCGTTCAATACACGTGGAAAATACACACCGCTATAAACTAAAGTTCCAATAGGGCCATCCATTATCGACTTCCTTGATAATCCTGTGCATTACTAATGGTATTGTAATGGCACGGCAGCTGGACTAGTTGTGCCCTACGGAATATCCGTGAACCCCGACACTCCACCTTATCCCTGTCGACATATGTTCAACCCCGAGGATGCAGTAAGGAGAGCTTTAAGGTGCTCTCTCGCTTTCCAGAATCCATATATACGAATGATTCAGGAGATAAGAGTATATTATGATTGAAACAAAAGGTTTTAGAATTTAATTAACTAATGGAAGCAAATTATTAAACTATTGCAATTTTTATTTTAATTAGATTAAATTTATAATAAGAGCTTTGCAAATGTAACATGGATAAACAACGGCTGAAATTTAACGTACAGGACCTGTACTACCCTTTAAATTAATTAATGTTATATATTAAAATTTATCAGTGGACTCATCTCGTTTTGAAAATTACAACGAGAGCGGGGTCCGGCGACTCCATAATCGCATTAATAATGACCATATGGACAAATACGAGTGCAGTGGGTGGAATAACCATATATCCCTCAGCATCACATACAAGACCATTTATTACGTACGATTGTAAATATGATTAATTAATAACAGCAATTTGATACGCCCAAACACAATAACTATTTAAATATCGATGCTTGCGGGGGTTGTTGGCTGCAAGCAAGTAAAGCAATTTAACTGTTGCATTCGTTATTATTATTACAAAGCGCGTTTGCTTTGGATGGAAGCTGTACGCGGTCTATCCTGTACCTGGTTTATGTTGACATGGTGATACATATTGGTTATAGGTATAATTATTGGAGTATCCATTAACCATGGACTGTAATATTGTGTCAGCTCCCGTGGAAGATATATACAAGTTAATGTTTCGGATCTAATAATTCACGTGGGTCGATATTGTGTGCGCTTCTATAATAAATTTAACGCAATATGAAATTAAGTTTTACATTACTTAATTATTATCGATATATAATAATCGGCGTAACTTTGTAGATAAAACCTGGTTTGAGTATTGATTTTTTTTACAATCTAGCATAATCTATCTTTTGGAATTTGAATATTTTTGATATGATTTTAAAACTATTAAGAAACCTAAAATTTTTAATACAATAAGATGCAACAATAATAAATCCAGTAAAATAAATTAAAAAAATACCAGTTTTATTTATTGTATATAAATAAAATGTCTTTAGACAAACCTCTGAAATGAAAAAAAGCGCTTAATTGTTGAGATGCTATAACCCACCCACCTATCCAGTGGTCGTATATTTAACCACCAGTGATGTTCTCTATGTCAAAAATCACAAATGATCAAACGTCAATTGTCACTAAAACGCGTAGGAAGAGGAAACGTACCAATTACTTAATAATTAACAGTTTGGCAAGTGAGCGGATACACTATTAAGATAGTCACGCCTAATTGTTGAGATGCTATGACCCACCCATCCACCCAAGTGTGAATGCTCCAGTGGTTGAATATTCAACCACCGGTGATGTTTCCTCTGTCAAAAAACACAAATGATCAATCGTAAGTTGTCACTAATACGCAAAGGAAGGAGAAACGAACCAATTACTTAATAACTAACAGTTAGGCAGGTGGGCGGAGAAACTATAAAGATAATCACGTCCAGTTGTTGAGATGGTATAACTCACTCACCTATCCAAGTGTTAGTGATTTAATGGTTGGATATTAAACCACCGGTGATGTTTCTTCTGTCAAAAAATCTTAATTAATAAAACGTCAGTTGTCACTAACATGCGCGGAAAGAGAGAAAGTATCAATTTTTTGATAACTATCACTTGGGCGGATAGGCGGGGACACTAAATATAGTTTCGCCCAATAGTTAAGTAATTCAGTGGTCGGATATTTAACCACCGGTGATGTTCTCTCTGTCAATAAACACAAGAGTTCAAACGTCAGTTATAACCAATATGCGTGGGAAGGGGGAACGTGCCAATTTCTCAATAACTAACACTTGGGCGGGTGGGCGGGGACACTATAAAGATAGTCACTCCCATTTGTTAAGCTGCTATGACCCACTCACCCACCCAAGTGTTAATGATCCAGTAAATAAATATTTAACTAACGGTTATGTTCTTTCTGTAAAAAAAACATAAGAGATCAAACGTCAGTTGTCATTAATGGGATGTAAGGGACAAAGGCAAAAAAAAGAACCCCTGCCAGTTCAATTGTCAACTTCACTTGCACGAGTGGTAACAATCTACCTGGTACATCCTGCTTAAAACTAACGAGGCTCTGGCAACCGAATAAACGGCACAATTTGAAGAAATGCTTTTTGCTAACTCATATTTCAACAGGCTCGGCAAGCGGATATAAAAACCAAACATGCTGAAGTGTAAACTAGAACTAGACCCTTTGTGAGTAAAGCCCAAATTTAACAGTCCCACTGTACGCACAGTCATCCCCAAGGATTTAAAACTCTACTCAACAACTAAGAGAAATTAAGGCTTAAGAACCCATGTAACAAACGTGGGACAGAAGAAACAGACGACATTACCACAGAAAAAATGGAAAAAGCTCTAAAACAATTAAAAAATAGTAGGTGCCCATTGACTAAAAATATTAATGCAGAGATGATCAAACTAAGAGATCAAACACTATTAAACTCAATCACAGCTTTCTGAAACAAATGTCTACATAAAGGCAAAATACTTGAAAAGTAGCTAAAGCTAAGCAAGCGGTCTGCTAACTTTGCTGCATTTCATCAGCAGCACCATAAGTACTTGTCATTTACCATTAGAGAAATTTCTCAAGCAGTGATTTGTATGCGGTTCACGCGCTAGACTCTATTATAATTGTTTTTTGTCACCGACCTCCTGTTCCGGTGACAAACGGGTGAAGTGGCGACGTTCCGAGAGCAAAACCGTGCTGTTGTTGCTCCAGAGAAGCAGTCCGCCCGCAAACGGTACGCCGTCTTGGAGTGATTTGTTTGTTGTTTTCCCGGCTGTGTTGAGTTGGGTTTTGAATAACTTCTTGGTGTTTCTACTAGCTGCTCTTAATTTTACAATGTTACTAAGATTGCTCTTATGGGTACGCTTTGTGCACTAACTGCCTAACTGACTAGTTGACCCACTGCACTGCACTGGTTCAAAAATTTGGTAATTTTATACCAAAACACGTCTATACATAAGTTTCTCATACGGTGAATAGTAATTAGCCAGAACTGTTACCAATGAGGAGCGTTCTAGTGAATGAGGCCAAAAAAAATTTTGCTAAGTGTCATACCAGTGGCAGCATTAGTATTGTGGTTAATGTGGTATAACTCATGTTAATGATTCCTCAAAATTTTTTCTATCACGGTCGGTTTGGGTATCTTCATTTGTAAACCAAATGTTGCGTAAAGACTTGAATAGTAGTTTTGCTGGCACAGCTTTGACTCATCTTGTACACATATCAATAATGGTAAAAGCTTTTAGTTGATGAAGATCAGGTTTGGTGCGTGAGCACTTTAAACATTGGCAAATGTAAACTTTTACGTCTGCTCTGACATCAGGTCAATGATAGGACTTAGAATAGTTTTATGAGTTTTGTCACGTCCGGGATGTCCTGTTGTGTCAGTACTATAATAATACTTTTGCACTTCCTGTCTTACCTACAGTTTCCAACAAACAGAGTGCAGAACAATTTGCCGTTGTCTTTAAAAGAATACCCCATGTCAACGTTTCTAAGGTAATTTGGGTCAGTTAATCGTTCTAGATAACCTTGGACAATCTCTTTAGTTTGTTGGCATTTTTTTTTTGGCATTTTCTTACCAATTCGGACAGGGTCTTATCTTAGTAAGTTGGTTTAAAATAGCAAGTAATCAAATCAGGTTGCTGAGTGTTGGTAATCTTTGGTATTTTCAGGCGTCAAGAGCCGATTGTTGCTTTTGGGGGCTGAATCCCTTAACTCATTTTTGGGGTTTTTGAACAACACGTCAAGTAAGATGTGGGTACTTTCTAAAGTGTGTTTTACTGTAAATGAGAACTCTTGGAGTATCAGCAACCATCTAGTCATTTTTGGCTTTTGCGTTCATAGAGTTGTTTAACCACATTAATGCTCTGTTGTTGGTTCTTAGCTTAAAATGTATGTTTTCTAAGTATGCGTTGAATTTCTTCACTGCCCATATTATAGACACTCTAACTCATTTTAATAAAACTTTTTCTCTGGCTCTGTAAGCTTAGCACTGGCGTACAACACAACGTCTTCTTTCTGATATAACACTGCTCCAAGGCCTAGGTTGCAAACATTTAATTGAAGGATGAACGGTATGTTTGGTCTAGGTTGGGTTAGCTGGAAAGGTTGTGCTAGTGCTGTTTTTACTATATAAAAGGTTTTTTTGCTTCTTGCAAATCTATGAGCAGGCTAATAATAAGCGAAAATTCTAGAACATACTTTTGAAGGCCGGCGCAAATACCTATAAAACGACAAAGTTGCTTTTTGTTTGTAGGATAGTCTTTCACTGTAGCCAGACAATGTGGTAGTGGTGTATTTTCTTGAGCACTTATTTGATGTCTCCACTTATTTTTTGCTAAACTCACACTTTGACATTTTACATTTTAGTCTATATTTCTGTAGCCGTTCCAATACTTTTGTAGATGGTTGATGCGTTGTTCAGAGTTCTGTGAGTAAACCATGATATCATCTAGATATACCAGTACCATATTACCCAGGAGTTCGTACAAAGCTTGGAACATATAAGTTTATAAAGTGGCTGGTCTATTTTTGAGCCTAAATGGCATATCGGTAAACTAATACGTTTCCTTATCTGGAGCTGCAGAAGAGGTGTATAGATTATACCTTTTTTTCATGGGAATTGTTAAATTGAGTTTGGTAAATACTTGGACGTTGCTAATTTTTTTTAATGTTTCCAGACTTTTGGTAATGGTGCTGCTTTAATTTTAGTAATATTGTTTAGTTTTTTGTAGTCTATACAGAATCTGTTTTTTTCATTTTTTTTATTGATCAACTCCACTGGGGTGCAATAACTGCTGCTGCTTCTCTTTATGATTTTGTTAGTTAGGAGTTTATGGATCTGCTTAAATATTTGAGCCTTTTGACTAGCATTATGTGTGTAACAAGGTCCTTGGACGGAAGTTTGGTTCTTGAAATTTATTTTGCGGGTGATTTTGTTTGCTGTAGAAACAATACTAGTGTGGAATTCTTGCAAAAGGCTGGTCAATCGGTTTTGATTTGGGAACGAGTTGTTAGGTATCTGGATTTACTTGGTATACAGAATACAAGTTTGGCTTTTGTCGTTGTGACCAGTAGATGGATGATTGTTGTTTTTTTTTTATAATATATGCACTGTCTGGAGTAGTCGATGCTAATTTTGTGTTTCTATAACCATTGGTTTACTAGTATGGCATCGTTTCTTAAACTGGGTATAACTAGAAAGAGAATAACTTTGTATTGGTTGCCTATCTTTACTGTCACATCCACTTCACCCGTGATTTTTATGATGTTTTGCTTGTCCCGTTTTTGGTTGTGTTTTTGGTAGGCAAAATCGAGTGTAATTTTGACTTGCCCCTGAATCAATCAAGGTCATGACGTCTGTTTTGTAGATGTTTACTTTGATGCAAGGTAGAATGATCTCTCTTACAAGTCCTTTTTGGTCGGTGGTTGCTTGATGTTTGTCCACAGCGGTCTTAACATCAGCATCTATTTTGGTCTACCTTGTTTTGCTTTAAAGTAATTTATTTGTTCTTTATCCACTTGTTGCCTATTAAATTTTTTTATGTAATGGGTTCTAAACATTTGTTTTTTTTCTGTGCTATTTCTTAATCCTCACACTAATGCTTAAACATTTGAAATGTATAACATAACTTATAAGTGCTGGTATGTACGATCTAACAAGCAAGGGGCTTTTAATAAAATTAGTAGTTTTGGGATACTAAACGTACAACCGTAGTTTGGACTTTTTATTGAAACTTAGTCACGTTTTTAAGTGACTTCTTGATTACTTAACCTGTCCACTATTTTCTCAAAAAAAAAACTTAGAAAATTTTGACTATACATTACTTCTTTATATGTATTTGGAGTTTTAAGCAGTAAAGTTTTAATATCAAAATTTCTTAAACGTTTAATTTTTAAAAAACATTTTTTTTGTGGTTTTTACAAAAAGACTATCTTTAACTTTTTTAATATTTTTAGTTTTACCGACTTTATCAAAGTTGCTTTTATCATTGATACAAGTACCAAAGAACTGGTAGTGACACTGCAGTTTGCAAACTACGTATGCGTGCATTCTTTTGAGTAAGATGCGGTGATTGGGTAGCCATATCCATTGGTGCAGCCCAATTAGCTAAACCAACTTCTAAACAATTTATCCTACCGTTACCGAAGCATTGTTCTACAACTTTAGTAGTTGACTGCTGATTTGAAAACTATTGTCAGATTTTAGAGACGGCACGGACTAAAGCACTATTTTAGACTGAACATCATAAAAAGGTGCGTTTTGCATATTGCCAGGTTGGAAAAGAAAGGAAAAGAAGATTAGAGGTAAAAATGTAAATGATAGGAAAAATAGGGAAGGTTAGCCAGGAATGGCTTTCAGTACATTTGGGTTTGTTTCTATTCCCCGCCGACATGGCTCAAGCTGAAGTTACTCAGCTTCCTCACCACGAGAATGTAGTACTCACGAGGGGGCTATTAGTATTATTATTAATTTGTAAAATATTGCAGAACTATTTAATATAATTTATATGATGATCTAACCTAGTCTATAAGCAGCATAGACAATAATAAATATAATCCTAATAAAAAAATCATTTATATTTAATTAAAAATGAATGTTATTCTTCTGTGATTTCTAATTTATTTATTTAAACTTCTTAATTTAATACTTTAATATATTTTAGCTACGCATTTCCTTCTGATGCAAATTGATAAAAATAACTTAAAAAAATTGTTTTGCTCGGATTTACAACTTTTTTACAGAGCGCTTATCAGCTTTACTTTGTCGATGCGTAAGATAATGCGACTGAATCTCCTTCAGTTTCATGAGATTGTTTCAATAATGTAGACATATTTAATGTGCGGGCAAATATTCATCATTTTTATTAATAATAATTAATGGTATAACGTTAATATTTAGTGCCATATGGTTTGATTAGATGTGGATATTTAGACATATTAGAAAGGTAAAAACATAATTTCTTGTTAATGCATATAAATAATATTAGTAATCATAATTTTATTAACTAATATACGTTAAAATGAATAATTTAATTTACGATTTAGAGTTTTCCTTAAGTATAAATTGCTAATAATTGACTTGCAGACATTTGTGTGGTAATTCTTAATTTGATTGATGAATCTTTTTAATGCCGTATCAGAATTACTAATATATTTTCTTTCTTTGTTTGAGGTAAGCTTAAACTTGTGATTGAACAAAAATTATTTATAATAATTTAAGATATTTTGATACTTAGGGGTTTAACAGATATAATATAACAATTCTATAAACGTAAAAATTGTTTTAAAAAAGCTAAATATGTCCTAATTTATTGTTGGCATCAAAATTTATTTAAATTAACTCAAAGCATCATTTTATTGCTTAAAATGTATCAAAAATTGTGCATATAATATCAATTGTTGCTTATATATTATGTAGTATAAAGTTTCTTGCATGTTTTAGTTTAGAAAATATTAATAATATAATTATATAATAATTGTGTTTGTAGAAAAATAAACATTAAAACTCTATCCGGGTCTTCATTAAAAGAAACTAAAAAACGCGCAGAAAAAAATTGATATAGCAGCCAAACTAATCAAAAACTAAATTCCACTCTATGCGGCTCCTTTAATGTTTTCATAATTTTTTTATAATTTGTAATATTAAAAGACCTTTTTACACAAAAAAAGGTTACCAACCGCTAAACTAAATCCTTTGAATTAATTCAAATAATATCTATTAACACATGTTGATGTAAAATAGCAAATGATTATTCAAACTCAATTCTAAAGTATTCATTACAACAATAATTCAATTGAAACAACACTATCGTATATAACTCCACATCAATAGATCTATTAATACGTTAACGGCAAATAATTTATAAAGTATCAAGTAAATTGCAATGGAATAAAATTGTAGCGATTATGTCATTACGTGTTCTATAAATACAAATTGCCAGTCACTCCACGCAAATCGACTTAATAATAATAAGGAGTAGCTTTATCCATGAATGGAATCGAATGATATTCGTATTATAAATAATAAACCTGTATGCATACAAAATTACCCAAGCATTAGTATTGAAAGTAAAACGTTCTTTTCTAAATAATGTGCAATTCATTTCATGCCAAGAAAGGATTTAATCTTTTTTTTACTGAATTAATTTTCATAATAACTACTTTAATATTCCCAATTTCAATCAATAAAATTATACCCAATACTAAAGGAATCTCATTGATATTGTCAAGTTTGTATTGTGGTTAATCAAATAATGTTAGAAACATGCTACAGTATTAATGTTTGAAACATTCAATAATAATTAAATTATGCGGTTTTGTGTATCTGATGTTCAATGGGAGGTGATTGCTGCTTATTAAAATAGATTTGTTAGTTATTAATTATATAATATAAAGTTTCCTGTATGTTTTAGTTACAAAATATTAATGAACTAATTATATAATAATTGTGTTTGTAGGAAAAACATTCAAACTAACATTACTGAAATAATAATATAAACTTTATTAATAATATATATATACAATTAAAATGAATTAAATAGTCAATGTTTAAACTGTTAATTTATTTATAAACGCCTAGCAGCTTACAATTTATTTTAGTAAATTATAAATGTTTGCTTTTGCTATGCATTATTTGGAGTTCTCGTAGTATTTGAATAATTAATTTTCTCAATATATAAGTATTTTTTCAGCATTTCGTTACGTTTCATTTGCAACCATCTTATGTTGTTTATATATTTTTATAGAATTTGAAGATAGCAAACTGCATAAACAGCTATTTACAACTTTTTTAAAATGGCTAACGTAAAGCATAGCATCATTTATTTTTTTATTTAAAATTTTTCTTTAAGTTAAAGTGAAAATTTGATTAATCTAAATTTTATTTAAATATTTAGTTAGGAGAAAATATATGGACTAATTTTATGAAAATTTCATTGGTGATTATTCAGAAATCTAATATTATTTTATAAAAAAATCATTTTTTTTACTAGAAATAAGCTTCGTCATTAAATATTCAGCAGTTTAATAAAATAATCTAGTTTTGATGTATATAAAACTTCGGTCTACTTTTATTTTTTAACAATTTTGTAAATATATATATGTATGTATAAATAATTTTAATAAATGTATAAAAAAAAAAAAAAATCTTATTTGATGTTGAAAATGATTGTTCACTAAGCTTAAACTGCAATTTTTAAATTTTTTATTTGGAATTAGTCAATTTTTATGCAAAATTATGTTTTTTTTCATGGACTTATATACAATATATGTATATACATATGTATGAAATGTTTTTGTAAAAATGAAAAAAAAAAAAAACGATTTTGGAGATTTAAAAAATATGTACACATTTTTTGGAAAATTACCAGATTTTGTAAACATTTAGGCAACATATTGACTACATGTGTGACAGAACAAAAATTTTAATCGATTCATTTTGCAGATTTCTTTATTAGTTTTATAAAAGTTGGCATTATCCAAATAAGTACAAACATGTTATTAAATTTTAAAAATTGTTTCTTTAATTGATTTTTAAAGTTTTTTAATTTATCAAAATTTTTTTACTTATTTTTTGAGTTTTTTTACAAAAGAATTGATTTATTAAAATTTGAAATTTTTTGTTTATAATTTTTAATTAAAATTACTATTGAAAATTTATTTTGTCAACTTTTTCTTAAATAAAAAAAATCACATCTCATCAATACGTTTTCACATTAATGTTCAAAAAATTTAATAAAATGATGATTGAAAATTGTAATTGTAGCATTAATTGAAAAAAAAACTTTAATTATAATTTGTTATTAATAAGTTTTCAATCCTTTTCGTTAGTTCTTAAAATTGTTGTAAAAAGTAACATGTTACAATTTAAAACACTTAGTAAATTACCAAATTTTTGAAAATTAAAAAAAACTCACTAACAAGATGTCTAACTTTTTTTTTTATTTATAATTACAATTACATTTTTAATAAACAATAGAACATTTTTAGAAATTTAAGAAACCATCAATTGAATGTTTAGAAATAAATTTTTCTGTAGCCAAACACTTATCTGCGCGTTGGCAAGTTGTCTTCTACTGAAAGATTTCGTTTATTTTTGTTTGACATAGTTTTTCAAAGTTTTTTTTATTTTCGTCTAGTCAATAATTATACTCTGAAGCCTCTGAATGGTCCAGGTAGTTAATCTTACGCTAATGTATGTGGTCGAATAGCTGTGGTCAACTCACAAAGTTTGGAACATTGTTTTAAAGTCTTGCTGCTTTTATAGCCTATTTTTTGGTTTTATAAAACTGGCCAGACGTACTTAACCATTTGACATAGATTTTGTCAAACGCTTTTTTGTAGTCATTGAAACCATAGAAATAGCAGGGGGAGGTTGTCGTTTTTAACTTAATTGTTTTTTTTTGTTTAAAAATTGCAAGTCTATACCCTGTATATAGGCCATAAAATCATTTTTTTGAAAAATAGGCCTATTTTTGCAGTTTTTTCAAAACCCAAATACACAAAACAAACAAAATTTATATTTTCCAACTAATTTACATCAAAATACGTCAACTTTTGCAGTTAAAAAAATTAAAAGTACTTTTTTTTGCCTAGCTTACTGAGAACAAAAAAATGGTTTTATGGCTTTTGCAGCTTATATACAAAGTATGTCTTGAAATGGTGCCAGATTTGGATTCTACGGAAAGTTAAAATTTAAAAAAAAGTTAAAATTTTTTAAACTAAAAATGCAATTTTTTTTGTTGGGTTTGTGAGCTCAGTTTGCGTTGAGCTGTTTGGTTTTAGTCTGTTGTTGTCAAAAATACTCTTGACGTGTTCTGGCCCTATCTTAGGTAGTCTACTTATTTACATTTTTGCTGCATTGATGGCTCCTTGGCTTTCCGGATCATAGTGCTTATTACCTTGTGTAATTTCTTATGTTTAACATGTTTCTGTTAAATTTTTAGATTTCTTTGTTGTTTCATTATTTGCAAGATTTCTTTTGTCATTTTTTTTTTTTGTTTTATGAACAGTTTTTAATGTTATCCGTTCTAAATTTATTTTTGTATTTATAAGGTTAGAGTATGAAGCTTTTGCTATTGGGGGTAATGTTATTTGTTTTAACGAAGGATTGTTTTTGTTATAATTGGATTGTAATCTGATTGCAATTTGCTTGCTGTAATTGCGGATTTTGGTTGTTGTTGATTAATGTGTCTTGGATGGTGTTAAAGGGATGTTTAGGTATATAGACGGCGTTTTGGTACTTGAAACCATTTGTTTTTTGAGATAAATATGTTTTGTCTTTATTGTGCGTTTTACAGCTACATTGCCTTTTACGACTTG
Organism: Tachinus rufipes; assembly: GCA_963932245.1. Taxonomy (NCBI): domain Eukaryota; kingdom Metazoa; phylum Arthropoda; class Insecta; order Coleoptera; family Staphylinidae; genus Tachinus; species Tachinus rufipes. The sequence continues at coordinate 108,436,893 of OZ010743.1, forward strand.
TTTGAAGGGGTTTGATGGAACCAATGGCTTATTAGGTGACTCAGCGTGCTACGCTAACGCTCTATAACTGAGCTATCTCACCGTATTGATTGCTTTGAGAATTATAGTTTTAGTTTAGAAAATTAATGAAAAAGCTTATAATCCTTCAAATAAACCAAAATAGTTCCACGTCTCAAAAAGTTACAAACAAAATTTGGTAATAATGCTAACAACCACAAAATACTCACCAACTTAATAATACCCAGAAACCAAGCAGTTGTATCAAAATTTAAAACACCGGCTGAACCTCTGTTTTAAAATAATATTAACTTTACAAACAAAATCTTAGACTGACGTTCACTTATCACTCACTCCCAATTAATATTATCTCTTTTTTTGTAACAAAATATTAATATAATTTAACTTAGGCTGAAAGACTAAGGTTAATGGCTATCTTATAAAAGAATATTCAGCACATTTATGTACACAGCATGTATATTTTTTTTATTTTTTTGGATTGTTCTTTTATGAATAAAGATGTTATATACAGGTTGCGGCAAGGAAACTTGCTGATTTGAAAGGTCAATAAAAGAAAAAGTATTTCGCATATTATTTTAATTCTTTTTTTATTGTATTGTACACATTTTGAATTTTTGTTTCAAATGGTTTTAAAAATGACATTGGACAAATGGCGGCCCTCATTAGCAATACACTGATCCACCCGCTTTTTGCTTCATTTTTTTGAGTATATCAACGGGAATGTTGACAATAGCTTGGCAAATGTTGTCTTTTAGGTGTTGCAGAGTTTGTGGTTTATAATTGTAAACAATGGATTGGGTGAGCGCGCCGGCCACAGTACGGGTGACGTAAGAGATTAGGCGCTTCTGGAAGTGTTCTTTCAGAAGTTCCATTTAAATTCTTGCTGTGTGTGTCGTGGCTCCAATTTGCTGAAACCATACGTCCTCAAATTCCATTTCTGTAAGTTTTGGGAGAAAAAATGTTCCAATCATTTTTCTGTAGCAAACTGCTTTCATAATAACAGTGTATTCTTCTTCCTCAAAAAAGTAAGACCCAATTATCACATCTCTCGACAATGCACACCACACAGTAACACGTTTACAATGAAGTGGCTTCTCATAAAGTTTACGGGGATTGGCACCACTCCAATATCGCATGTTTTGTTTGTTTACGCAACCGGAAAGATGGAAATGAGCCTCATCACTGAAAAACATTAGGGCGTCTTGAAGTAGGTTAAGAAGCGCTTCACAAGCAGTTTGGCAAGAAACAAAATCGCTTTACTGAGCTCTTGCATCACAGCAAGTTTGTAGGGATAAAACTTGAGTTCGTCGTGAAGAATTTGTTTCACACAGCGATCAGAAGTCCCCAGAGCACCTGGGTGTTTGCGTGTCAACGCCGAGGAGAGTGCAAAAACGTCAGCCTTACCCTCTCGACGTTTTTTGGGGTTTTGGAAGTACGTTGATCTTCAGGCCTTTTTTTTTGCCTTACTGCCACTTTTCCTGAATGCGTTTACCCACAAAACAATGGATTGCTGGCCAGGAACGGGACCCGTAGGATGAATATTAAACCAAGTTCAGAAGGCACGCTGAGTGGCGATCACCAAACTGTCATTGGAAAAGTAGGCCTTGACGGCAAACGCACGCTCATTCTTTGTCCAACGTATGACGACAACTACCTTAAGCGGTAACAAAACTTAAGACTTTCTCTTTCAAATGAGACTCTCGTTACCCCTTTCTTTTCTTTCCCAATTCAAATCAGCAAGTATTGCTGCAGCACCTAGTATATAAAAAAGCTAAAATTTTTGATATTTTTTGTATGTTTATGAAATATGCAATTTTGAAAAAAAAAAAATAGAGTATATAATATATAACTTTGATAGTTTATATTTTTTTTACTAAATTTTGAAAATAAGTAACAGAACTTATTGACAAATATTAATGATGCTAACATTACAATTTTTGTATAAGGACTTAAGAAACAACTTAGAAATATAATAAAACAAATGAAACTTTTAGAAAATTATCAAATTTTGAAAATCAATAAATCATTTTTTTTTCAAATAAGTCAGCACCTTGCATTTTTTTGTAATAACATAAAATGTAACAATTTTAAAAATTTGTATATTTTTGAAAAGTTAATAAAATGCAGTTTAAAAAAATACATAAAACAATTTTAAGATTTAAACAAAAACAAAAAATTAAATTGTTAATACTTATAAAAATTATAGATTTTGAAATTTAATAAAGCAAATTGTATCAACAATTTTAATTTTTTTAAACTAAAACAAATAAGATGTGTGAATTCTAAAAACATATTAAATTTTATAAATCAATAAAGATCAAAAATATTAAACCAAATTTTTAAAAATTAATGTTATAATTACAGTTTTTTTAATTACAGGAGATTTAAAAAACATGTAAACATTTTTGAAAAATTACATATGTGTAAACAATTTGAATAAAATTTTATAAATATTATAAAAAAAAAACAATGAAATAATTTTGTAAATTTAATAAACATAACTAAATTTTTGAAAGTTTATTTTACAATTAAATATTTTGAAAAAAAAATTAAAAAAATTAAAAAATTGATAAAACAATGATAGGTTTTTTTTTGAGAATTGAAATTGAAAAGCAATATATGTATTTTATTTTAAAGCTTAATGGTGCAATTACATTATTTTTTGTGTTTTTTGATTTTTAATAATGTCTTATACCATATAATTTTTTTTAAAAGTAAACCAGTTTGCTTAAAAACCACAGAGACTTCTACCTTATAATAATAATTAAAAAAAAAGAAATGAGTAAACAATTTGAATTTTTTTTTTATAAATATTATAAAAAAAAAACAATGAAATAATTTTGTAAATTTAATAAACATAACTAAATTCTTGAAAGTTTATTATGTGTGAATTTTTTTTTTTTAAAGCTTAATAGTGCAATTACAATTTTTTTTTGCGTTTTTTGATTTCTATAAAAGTCTTATACCATATAGATTTTTTTTAAAGTAAATCATTTTGCCTTATAAAAATTATAAAATAAAAAGAAAATAGAGTTTTTGAAATTTATTTTTTACTAAGTTTTAAAAATTATTAAAGCAAATTAAAAAGTAACAATTTATAAAAATTTGTTTAAAAGATAAAGTTTAAAAATTATTAAATTTTGTAAATCAATAAAACAAAAAAAATTGATTATGTATATAAAAAAAAAATTAAAAAAATGCAACAGTAAAATTTTACCCAATTTAAGAAAACAATTTATTGATAAAATGTGTAAACATTTTGTAATGAAGTTTTCAAAAATTATTACTAAAGTTTTAATTTTTGTAAAAAGAAAAGTTTTTATACTTCTTTGAGGGTTAAAAAAAAATTATATATATAAAGAAAAAACTATATTTGGAAATGATTAATAAAACTTATTGACAAAATATTCTGAAAACTTTAAAAACTTGTTCAAAAGTTTTGAAATATGAATTAGTTTAGAAAATTAAATACGGAACTTACACACAGTTTTTGATGTCTTTTACAATTATTTTTTTGTATTTTTTGATTTTTAATAAAGTCATGGTATAAGACAGATTTTTTTAAAGTAAACTATTTTGCTAAAAACCACAGACTTCTGCCTGCTTTTAAGATTTCAAACATCAAACATTTTAAAGAAAACTGGCAAAAACCAAAGCAACCAATAAAAAAATTATAATAATTGTGTTAATCTTTTGCATATACATATGTAATTAAATGTTAACTCATAATATATAATTACATTTTAATATATTAAACCGGTCTGTATAAAAACAATAAAACGTTTTAGCATATAAAAGTATACATAAAAAAATATATAGAAACATAACCTAACCTATTTAGTAAACTAAAGGCTATAGTGTCCAGTTATTAGTGCATAAAACAAATATTTAGATAAATTTTCTATGCCATAGATGTTTTTTTTTTTTTTTTTAGTCATTATTAGTTTGAGATAAGCTGGTTTTGGCCTTGTGGGATTGTTGTGCGGCAACACATGCTGTCACCGGCTCATCTCTCCTTATACCCTATTTGTTGTCTGTCATATACTAACGTTCATCTCTTCTTTCTGCCATTCTATTGTTATTCAGCCTAGTTGTTTGATTTGTCTTTAGATGTCTTCTTAGCTTCTCTAAGTCTTCATTCACTTTTTTGTCGGCGTATCCTCTCTCTTTCTTGAATATTTTGTGGAGCTCCATTAGGTGTATCTTTTTTGGTAATCTTAGATTTGCTAATTTAACTTTTAAGGATATTTTCTATTTAGAATTATTTCTTTGTGTCCTCTGGTTGCCAAATATAGTCTAACCATTTCAAAGGTTACATTGTCAGTCAACCTCAAAATGGCGTATCTACCATTTGGAAATTCTTTGGTCAGTTCCGTCAGTTTGCTTTCTTTAAGCAGCTCTTTTTTTTCCTTATTTCTGCAATTTTGGTTGGTACTAATGTTTCATTGTATATTCTTTTTTTGTCTACTTTCTCCTTTTCCATTCCTTGGTAGGCATAGTTGTTTTGACCTTCTTTGTATTTTTTTTCTTCATTGTTTTTTTCTATGTTCTTTTGCTTCTACTTAGCTTCTTTTTCCTTCTTCCTTTGTCTTCTGTGGCTTTTGATGTGTGTGTTTACTTCCATTTTTGTTTATCTAAATCTTGAGTTTTCAAACTCCTCTATTAATGCTCTCCATTTGTTTTTGTCATTCAGGCAAATATTAATTATTGAAGATTTATCAATTTTGTTTTCTAATACATTCTCTAACTCTTTCCTATCATTTTCCCACGCTTCGAACTCTATTAGCGTATGTTCTGCGTTGTTATACGTGTCTTCTTGGAAGAATATACATTTCTCTTCTTTCTCCATTTTATTTATATTTTGTAAATACTTTCCAAAGGCTCTATGTCCTGTGAGTAGTTGTGTTGTGTAGTAACACGTCTCCGGTTTATTTTCTACCCATTCCTTTATTTTTGGTATTAACTCTCTTGTCCATTCACCTTTTTTTCCGTCTTTCCACAGTGTCTGCCATTTTTTCACTGTATTATCTCTTGCTTGTCTCTTTGCTTCTTGTTTACTATTTCTTTTATTCACCAGTTTCTTTATGTTTAATCTTTCTTTTACCATCAAGTCTGCGGGTAGTGTTGCCGCGATTACTTCTAGCACTTTTTTCGACACCGTTCTGTAAGCCCTACATATCCTTAACGAGCTTACTCTAGTGGCTCTTCTTGTTTCTTTTCTGATTTTTTTTTGTTAAAGCATTACCCCATGTTTCTGCGGCGTACAATAGTTTACTTTTGACCGCTGTTGCTATTAGCCTTCTTGCCTCTTGTTCTGGTTCTCCCTTATTTGGCATAAGCCTACTAAGCATTCCTTCCATTTTCTTTGTTCCTCTTACCGCTTCCTTAGTCTGTTCGTTCCATCCTTTTGCTTCCAGTGTAACTCCAAGGTATCTAATCTTTTTCCCTATGGTTATTATTTGTTCACCTACCTGTATTTTTCCGGTTTCTCTATTTGTCCTCTTTGTCGATAACCATGCCGCTTCCGTTTTCTGCAGTGCTAATTCTAGCCCTTTACTTTTTTCATCCATCTCTTTATCATACTAATAGCCAACTCTAACCTTTTTTTTAGTACTTCTATGTCTGCATCCCTACCTACTAATGCTGTATTTTCCTATGTGGGCCGCTGTTTGTTTTTTTTGCTACCGCTTTTACCTTCTTAATAGCTGCTAGCGTCAATCTCCCTTTGGTAAATCCGTATTGTTCACTTTCCTATCCACCCATTTCTTCTATTTCTTTCTCTATTCTTCTCACAATAACTTTTTCCATTATCTTTGCTAATGTATTGATTAAACAAACCGGTATATACGTCTTTGAATTACCTGCTTTTTTCTTCTTCTCAATCAGCACTAAGATGTTTGGAGGACTACAAAACTCCGCTACATCTGACTAAAAAATGAAAACAAGTTCTTTTGGCAGTTTAAATTAACCGAAGAAGAACTCAAAACATTTTTTATTAAAAGTTTCTAAACTTTATTGTTTTGTTAAACATTGTTTTGCAGGGTTTTTTAATAACCACAAAAATATCCTAAATTGTGTTGATATTTCCAAAGAACTTGCACAAGGTTTTCTAATGTTTTTAACGTTTTCTCATACTTTTTAATATTTTTTCTTATGGTTTAATGTTATCTCCAAATGTTTAATAGTTTTCTATTATTTTACAAAGTATCTTGATGCACTTAAGTTTTTTTAATAAATTTTGAGATTTTATAATATTTTTCAAGTAGCTTTATGTGTTCTAGATTCTGGATTGTAAATTGGAAGGTAAATCAAAGTCTAATGCTTATGGGCTTTATTAGGCCTTTTGCACCTCCTCTATTAGTGATCTCACTTTGTTGTTTTGGCATTTAACTACCCTATGTGGCTGATGTATGCAGCTCCCCAACATGAATTTTCTATCGTATGCGAGGAGCGGGCATGTACATAACACGTGCTTGATTGTCTTGTTATTCATTTCACACCCTTTACACGTTGTATTGGTTCCAATATCAATTGTGTGCATGTGTTTTTTTAGTTGGCAGTGTTCGGTCATTCCTGTTATAAATGATTTTTCTGGACAGTCGCAAGTAGTAATTGTCTGCGTTTTGAGCAGCCTTTGCTTTCTTTGCTTGTTTGCAGCTCGAAGTGTCATCTTAACGTTGTCTCAATGCATTGCGTGTGTTAGTTTTTAGTAGGTTATTTAAGCTTTTGAGTGTTAAAGCGGCCTATGGTAGGGTCCACACGCCATATGGGTTGACTCTTTACACGCCAGCCCGTTCGCCACAGTATTACCTACTTTGTTGAAAAGTTCTTTTTACAAGCTGCTAAAGTAAGAGCACAATAATATTTAAAAATTAGCTGCAATGTGAATCCAGGCTTGTTTATAGCAATTAGAGTCGCTCTATTTGTTAGAATTTGGACATTCTGGCCAGATATTTTGCGGTTCACTATTTCCATAACCACAAAGGTTATCTTAACTATTTCTGTTTTGAAGATAGTCGTGTGCGCTCTTAGTGGTAAAAATATTTTGAGGTCCAGATCTTGCAAAAAGATTTCCGTTCTCGAATCTTTATTGGTTTTTGAGCCATCCGTGTAGATTCTAATCAAATTATTGATTTTGTTCTGCTTCTTTTGTTCATGCGTGCGCACGTTGTAGGGTCTTTGAAACACGAAGGAAGATGACATGTTATTTGTGTGCGCTCCTAACAGAGGTGTTTTTTTAACAGCCTTTTCTAGGATAGTACAGTGTTTAATATTGGATCCAAACATCCACTTCAACCGTTGTTCTGTAGGGTATATACGTGTGTTTCTTAAAAATTTATAATGTCTGTTAAAGAAGTGTTCTAAGTAGTTTGATATGTTCTTTAAGTTTGCCCAATGTTTCAATGTTGACAAATTTTTTCCAAGTTGTTTTATATCTTCAAATGTCAGCCAAAGTTTTATTATATTGCATGTAAACATATGTAGCAATGTATTTCTTGTCTTTAATGTATTTCAAGATTTTAATTAATAGTTCTTAGTACTTTTAACGTTGCTCAAGTTGTTCAGACTTTTTTTGAATTGCTTTAGTTATTAGCCTTCAGCCTTTAGCGTCCCAGAAAACTGTAGCCATTACAATTTTTTTAACTGTTTGGGTAGTAAATAATTTATGAATATATTGCATAAACTATTGTTTTCTGAAAAGCCCTTTTGGCGTATTCAGATCGCATTTTCAGTTATAATTTTATTGGGAAAAGTTTTTATTTTTGCATAAAACAGTCAAGTTCTTAAGAAATTTGTTGTCTACACAGCTTGAAAACTCATTGTGCCGTCACTTTAGTCATTTCCAAATCTTTATGTAGAAGATTTATTTATAGGACTGAGTAAGCTATTGTAGGCTGAGCATCACAACTATTTAACATTATTTGCAATTTTCCTACGTTGCAGTATGCAGTATTTTGGACAAACTGGTCGGCAAATAAATCTATCAACTATGTGGTGTTCTAGAGTTTATGGACCCACTTAAGTGACATGGATATTAAGATTGACGCAATTCCGACTTGAAAGTGCAAGCAAGTCCATAACTTAATCCAGAAAAAAGACCTCCAAACCAGACTCTATTAAAAAACAAGACATAGTTTAACTACGTGTAAGCATAGCGTGGAAGTCAAACTATACTCAAGTAGAAAAAATAAGCAGTAACCACATTTTGCTAGATTAAGATTTTTGCGTATGGTACAAACATTTCTAAAGAATGAACTCTAACTAACGCCATAACCCACCGGATTTACGTCATAAACATTGCACATACTCCTGAAACAAACCCACACTTGACAGACTTTTTTATGAAGAAGTTTACCATTAGATATGCGTTACAACTATTTTTTGGTTTAAAGTTGCAATACCGAGATGACCTCGTAAACAGAACAACAAAAATTGCACCAAATAAGCTATTTTTGACTTGCTGCAGTTTTTTAAACTATCACTAGATCTAAAGATCAGTTGAATTTTTAATTTTATTGAGGTAACAATAACTTCTGACTATCAAAATTAACGGTATAGTCAACACCGCATCAATAAAAACTAATTATTCCCAAAAATAAACAAATTGTCGTCCGTTTTTTTTTTCTTATTTTTTGTAGGATTATATTCTGTTTATCATGAACTGTTACAGCCAATTAAAATGCCGAGTTCCAACTTTTATATCATTGCAAGTGTATATATGTATATTTGTGGTCTTCCTGAAGGTTTTTTTGATATTGAGACTTTCTCTTTGGCAGTTTTTGGTAGTCTAGTGTTGTCCATCTTGTTGACATGTTTTTGTTTACTCTTGTCTCTTATTACAAGCCTATCTAACATTTTATATGTTACTTTTGATACAATTTAAAAAAAAAACTGCCTAAGGCCTCACAACACAAACATTATTTTGCCTGGAATCACTCAAAAACTTCTAATACTTTCTTTGCCGCCTTTTAATTTTTATCTAGTTTATACAAATTAAAAGGTTTTGATATTTTCTATTAGTCAAAACCATGTTAATAAAATATTGAGTTTATTACAAAAACTTAAAATGCTTTAGAAAAAAATATTTTACCAAATAAAATAATTCTTTTTATTCTGGGTTTAAAATTACAACTTCAATAAAATTGTGACTTTCAATTATATTGCAAATTTATACCTAAGAAATATAATAATACATTGGTTAAATGATACTTAAGGTTTTAGTCTTTGTAATTAATTCTATAAATTTATTCACGTGCATCAAAGATAATTGGCAATAAATGATATATCACGGAATTGATTCCGCCCTAGTTGCAGAACTGATAGCTTCTTATAATACATTCTCACAGTTTGAGACATGATGGATTTAGCAGTGGCGTCCGCATGACACGCGACGCCTACCCAATTATACAGGAATATTGTAATATTCACAATCCATTGAACGGAAGGGAGACGACGATACGAGAGATAGGTATCGGTGATAAATAGACATCAAGCGGGTGTCAGAATGACAGATGCTTGAGGGGGTGGCGGTGATTCATAGCGAAAATATACCTCAAACACTTATTATTATTATTATTATGTAAAAGTAAACATTAGAATCGTATGAAGTTGGGGGAAAGCTAATTCATTTTCATCACAGTTTCAATCGTTTCCTTCTAAGTGGAAATTAATACACCAATTTGAGGGGTTGAGAAATAACGGTTTGTTTTTCCTCTTTTAATAAAAAAATGTTGGTTCACACATTCTTCTCTTCTCATTCGTTTATATTAACTAGGCTAGAGTAATTCTCTCAGTAAATAACTTGAAAGGAAACAAACATTTATGTTATTCTAACTGAAAACATTTATTTTATTCAATTAATTTTATTATTAAAAAAATTATATTTTTTTGTAAAAAATGTAATTTAAATATTCTGATCCTTTTGATGCGTAGGCATTAGATGTCTTCCAGGTATTCAAAAGTCCCCTGTGGACGTGTACAAGTATGTGTGTGCGATAGGGATGATGCGGTGAAAGCCAAAGTCCCTTCCTTCCACGTCGCGTAATTGGATGCAAGCCTTATTTAGGGGTCGGATGTAAAACTTGAAGTGAAACTCGTAAATGAAATGAAAACGTCGCCAGGCAAGGCAAGCCACCCCTTTCGGTTTTAAAACATTCCGTAATGCTTGTAATGCACACGTCCGTAATTAAGATGGGAATCAAATTTTCTAATGACACGAGAGTCAAAACAATGGAAGGGCAAGTATCGTAGGGGCTAAGTTTACTATTAACCCCTTCACGGCTTGATGAAATGGTGTCGGGCTTAACAAATCGAGACAAATTGAATTTTAGACGGAATGATTTCGTTTGGACTGTTGGAGTGATTAATCAACCACAATCGAATTGATTTACCAGTTTTTAAAGGGCAGTTAACAATGGAATGAATAATATAACTTAAAAATAATATTAATACTAATCTCCAATGTTTATTCAGAAGTATCATTAATAACAAAATAAAGTATCGGTAACTTAAACGAAATTTATTTTTATGTGTAAAATAAAAAGGATACAAATATTTAATTTGCGATTAATTAAACTAATTGCGGTCCTTAAAATAGAGCTCTTTGAGCTTTTTTGTAATTTACGTAGGCGCTCTTTTACTTTTCTGTATTTTATATATAGACACATGATTTTATTTCTCTGCACAAACGGACTGCCGTGTTTGCTGCCAATTTGCAACGTTGCTGCTGCGCAAGTGGCCCTTTTCATTGATGTTAATTATTATGCCTTCGTATAATATTTACCTGTGGAAGTGTCAAATTGGAAAATGTTTTTGTTTTGTATTTTTAATTTAGACCTTTTCCTTGTCGTTGCGTCTACACTGCGGGTTTAACACAACACCGAGCAGTTTTTCAATTAAAAAGTTTAATATAAAGCAACAACAGGTGATGTGATTAGCTATACATAATGATTTGCTTATTAAAAAATATTTATTTATTCAAGAAAAATTGCTTTATAAAAAAATTGTAATTTATTTATAAATTATTATTGAGGAGTTTTTAATTTTTTAATAATAAAAGCCAATTAAGTTCTTAGAATAAAGTATTATTTTATTTTTGTTCTTGGGCTTTGACATTTTTCCTAATGATGTACCAAACAATGGACAATTTTTTTAGTAGTTTTATACCTTCTCTCTATAGGAGGTTGGTTGCTTGTTATAGCAAATAACATGACCGCAAAGATCACGGAATGCAGTCAATAATAGTATGTTTGTTTTGCAGTAATTGTTAAAACAGATATTTATTTGTAGTCTTTTATATATTATTATTTTAATAAATAGAGTATTGTCAATAACATATATACATATATATATATATATATATAAGTTCTTCTAAAAAAATTTGAGAGTAAACTGTTAAACATTTATATTTCCTAATTGGTACTATTGTGATTGGTATTCAATATACGCCTACAAATAATTATAAACAATATTTTTATCAAATCTGTTTATAGTGAATGGTTTTATTAGATTATCTTTAATAATGATTGATAAAGGAGTAAATTAAACAGCGATTAAGTTGGTAACTCACCTTTAATTAATTGATAATAATACCATATTAAAAACAATGTTATACAAGCAATACATACATTGAATAAAAAATATTTTATTTCAGTTGCACAACTGTATCCGGAATTTTTGCTTGACAAGGTTATCAAATGCACGTGTGTTTAAAACAGAGTAAAAAATAATAGTTTTAGTAAAAACATGTCTCAAACAAATACTTATTGCAATGATTGCATACCCTATATTTTGCATTTGTGTTTTTAAAATATTTGTTATAAGTTTGTAGTTTGTGGTTCTAGAACTGCATGTAGCTATTTGGATGTGTAATAGCTTGCGTTTTTGTTTTAATTTAAAAAATATAATTTATTATTCAATTAATTTAAAAATTGAAATTTAATTAAAGTAAAAAATGCTTTATTTGTCTTATTCTATTATGTAATGTCAAACAGAAACTTTTCTATTATTTTGGATTTCGGATAGAGTGAAACAAATTTCACTGCATTAAAGCTTTAAAAAGCCCTTTCCACCTCTTCTAGTGTCAACCTAAAACTGTTGCCCCGACGCACAACTAAACAGCATGGTTGATGTATGCCAGGACACTGCTTGGAGAGGAATCTTTATGGCAATGTCAAGCCAGTTCTTCTCTAATGTAAACTTTTTTACGTAGGAAAGGGCTAGGCATAAAACATGCTCAATTGTCTCGTTTTCAAATTTGCATTCTTTAAATGTTGGGTATTTTTTCTGGTACTTTTGTTTCAAGGATAGTGGTCATTCACAGGATATTGAGGCATCTATATTTTACAAATAGATTTACGCTCCCAAAACGTTAGGATGTTTTGTGTAGATTTGTAGAAATTTATTTTTTATTGTTTGTACATTGTAAATACAAATTAGGATAGTATTTGCCTGTTTGTACTTCTAGCAGAGATGTTTTTTAAAAAACGACTTAGGAGTAGTGTATTTTTTTTTCTAGGTGAAACCTTAGCTTCATTCACCTTTATTGCTTTTTTTGCTGTTTTTTGGGGACTTTGGGGGTAGGTTTGAAGAACATATAGCATACTCTGTTACCTTTTTCAACTTCTTTCTTTCCTAGAACAAAAAAACAGTTTTTTGGATTGTCTTTCTTGGCGGTATAGCTTCAACCTACAACGTCAAACTTCTAGACTTGCTTTTTTTAGCGACTCATAATTAGTCCTACAGCACTTGCTTGTTCTAAAAGTCATATATTGATTGCTTAAAATCTAAATCTACCAACACGACGCACGAGGTAACTATTTTCTAAAAATAGGAGGTGTTTTCTCTAGTGAAAATAAGGTTTTATGCAATTCCTGAGTGAAGGTTTTCTCTATAAGCTCAGTTTGTTTTTTGATTGTTTTGCTTAGTTGGTCGGCCAAATTACAACCACGGACAGGTGTTTTAAAGCAGCTTCTTTGTAGCTGTTTTTTGCTTTTTTGTATAGCTATGGTTACTTTAAGTTTTGTTCCTGCATCTTGTTCTTTAATATTAGATTGTTTTGGTAAAGGCTCAAATGTAGAAAAAAGCAAAACTTTTATTTGCTTACTCTACTCCGGAAATGTTCTTCTGCCATCAGTAGCTAAACGAACTTTGTTCGTTTTTTTTTTGTTTTTGTCCTGCTGATTTGATATCTGCAAACATCGGTTTGTAAAATTGTTGTTTTAGACGGGTTAGTTAGAGTATTAAATGCAGCCAAACAAGGAAGCGACAAAGTCGATAAAAGCAAATAGAAACAGAAACAACTTGAATTTTTTCCAACATAAATGAATTAAGTCACAATTATACTAAAATAATATACTGAGAGTAAAGAAAAACGTTTAAAATAAAAATTGTAAAAAGATAAAAGAAGATGCGCGAGGCTTGGAGTACAAAATTGTCACCACAATACTTAATCTTACAAAACAACCTGTATATAATAAATAATAATTAAAAAAAAAAAACAAAAAAACATTAAAAAAAACATTGCAGCTGAGAAAATAGACTCTTTCATGCTTAAAGATCTGAAAAAAGCAATAAAAAAAATTAAGGACAATAAAGCACTTGGTCTAGACTACATCTCCACGGAAATAACTAAGACAATTGCAAAAACCGTTCTTGAAATGATACTACAAATAATTAAGTACTTTCAAAAAAACTTAAATTGAGTAGAAAGAGACGAAGTTTGTACTAATAGAAAAACCTAGAAAAATGAGAAAAAAGTAAAATACAAGCTACTATACTTGCTCAATTCTTTAGGAAAGCTATATAATTGATAGCCTGGCAACTCAAGAAGAAAATAGAAGAGATAATATTTGCTAACTAATAAAGATTAAAAAAAGAGATCAACACAAGATGTTATAGAAAAAGTTAATAAAAAAGCAACAAAGCCAAACATTATGCAATAAAGAATAAACGATACTGTCTACTAACACTATTAAATATTAAAAACGCCTTCAACACTGCGTTGTGGAAAAAAGATACTAGATATGCTGAAAACAAGAAATATAAGCATGAACATAAATGTGCTAGCAAATTATCTCAAAAATAAACTACAGATATAAATGGAGAGAGTAAAAAAACTATGCTAAATTGTTTAGTACTTTAATGATTAGTGATGGCCTATTGTTGTAAAATCTCTACTACAATGATATACTAAAATTGAAACTACGAGCTGGCATCAAAAAATATTAATTTTTGCAGGTATTGTTATAATAATATAGGGCAAGAAAGAAATGGATTTTATAATGCAATATAACTAGTAAAACTCAAACTACAAACTGAGGAAAGTAAAACGGAAGCAAAAATACCTAGTTTAAACTAAAAAATGCTTTTAAATATTTGGGAGTGTGGTTTAATTACAACATTTTCATAAGAAAACATGCGAGACAAGCACCAACAAAACATATAAAACAATATTTGCACTAATAAAGCTTACACCTAAAATAAAGGCCTATCTTCGGCTATGAAAAAAAAATTTGGATACGTTAATCTATTTAATACTACTATACTCCAATATGTGAAAAAAATACAAAGTACGCGAGATCCACGAAAATAATAGAAGAAACACGGCAAAAACTTTTTATTTTGCTCCCTCTGAGGTTTAATTTTTTTGTTTTTAGTAAGAAGAGAAAGGAACATTGGTTCTATGTTAAAATACTCTGTAGAACGTTAACAGGGATTGTTACTGCAACACCTAATATTGTTTTTCATTGTGAAGGATTTGTCTGCTTAGCAACCAAACTCGTTTTATAAGTTGTTTAGTTTCTGGCCTACTGATTTGGTGTCTACAAACACCGGTATGTAAAGTTGTTGCTTTAGACAGGTTAGATTAGGTTAGGTTAGTATCTTTGGACGCATCTATACTAATTTGGTTTGTAGACAGAGTATTGGAAGATTTACTTGTTGATGTTGTTTTTGCTGAGATATTTAAAAACGTAAGGTTTGGAGTTTTTTTTACATACTTGTAATAGTAAGAATTGTTTTTTTGATGTACCATTTGCTTTAGAGCCCGCAAATATAAAACCGTTAAATATTGATTAGTAGCAGTAACTTTGGTTACCCAAAAAAATATATTTTTTTTAAAATACGTTGAATAGTGTATGGTTTGCACATTTTGCCGCCACCAATGACTTACCATGTTAGCTACCTGACTACAACGCAGCCGATTAATCTTCTTTTCTTCTTTTGCCATTATCCATTAATGAATGTTAGCAACAATATACTCTTTGCGGTTTCTGGCTGTGCGGATCAGACTTTCGATAGTCCTCAGTCCCGTCCATTGTCTTATGTTACTAGCCACGACATCTTCTTTCTTCCAATTTCCCTCTTTCCTTTGATTTTGCCTTCGATAACAAGCTGTGGTCTATCGTACTTTTGATTTTGCATAACATGTTTTAAATATGCAGTCTACCTTTTTTTTATTATACTCAATAGCTCACGACCTCTATTTGCTTGTCGCAGGATTTCTTCGTTGGTAATTTGCGCGGTCCATGAGATTTTAAACATTCTGCGGTAGAGCCACATTTTGAATGATTGATGTTACTTTTATCGCCAACCCCTCAGTACCGTAGAGGAGCACAGACCATATATAGCATCTGACAAATCTTATTCGGAGGTTTAGATCAAATTCGGTGTTAGTAAGAACTTTTTTGAATTTTATAAATCCATTGCCGATTAATCAAAATAAATAATTTTTAATTTTTGCTTAATTCAAGCCAAAGTAGAATGTTGTTATTTCTTACAAACGCATCTCTGGGTGACTCAATCATTTTGTTTCTTTCATTTTTTTACAAGTTTTTAGGTACAGCGTATATACGCTGAGCAAACTTACAACCTTGCTTCTGGCAGCTTGTTGTCTTAAGGTTTCAATACAAAAAAGTTTTTCTGTCAAACATAACTACCTACTACGCTTTAAGAATTTGTTACTGAGAAAAATTATTTAAATCATTTCAAACCGGTAACTCAATTTCTAGTATTGTAACAAAAGCAACAACTTTGGCGTCCAGTACATTCAAAAAGGATGAAACAATATTTTGTCAAAGTATATATGTCAAATCATAGTTGGAAACAGCCAAAAAATAAATCGAACTATAGAAAGAAATGAGGTTTAACTACTTATAAATGCATTTTAATAATATTTGTAAATATAATTTGACTAATACTTTGACAAACCAGTGGTTTGATTTTTGCTGAAAGTACTAGTAAAAAATAAATTATCAAATTATACGTAGAAATAGGAATGGCGTCAAAATTGCTGTTTTTAATATAATACTAAAAATTGTGGTAGCGGTTAGATTGGTTTTGACATTACAACCTAAAATTGAAAAAAAAAAACTTATTTATTTCATAGTTTTATCAAAACGTTGAGACTTTCGGCTTGCTTGAACTAGGTTATTGAGGTTAGTAGAGTATAAAAACGCAAACACCATTTTTGTTGATTGTTGTTTGTTTTACTTCTTTCGACGTTCACCGTTTTTGCCTATTTTTTATTGCATTGTTTTTTTTTAGTCTTCTTATTTATTATTATAAATAGTCAAACGAAACATTTATTATGTTTAAACTATTTCATCTTTCTGATATTATTTCATTTATTGGTCAAATCTTTTATCAATCTTTTCTTGCCTTTTCTGGTTTTAGTATTTTTTTTATGAACCTTATTTCTATAGTGTTTCTTTTTATATTAATATTTCTGTCATAATCTACGTTTTGCTGTATGTTAGTGTGAGTCGTAATGGTATATTTTTTACAAATTGTGTTTTTTAGCATGTTAAATACCTTCTTTGTTTTTTCTATTTTGTATTTTAATTTTATATTTATTTTACAATTGCTTTGTATTATTATTCCTAAGAATTTAAATTATTTTACCTAAAAGATTATTTTTTTTGTATTATAAATTTGTGTGTTTTTTTTTTCTCTTGTTATAATCATAATTTTAGTTTTTTATGTTTAATTTCGTTTCTTTATTAATATTCCCATATTGTGCTGTAGGTAATTTTTAATTCTGCTACAACTGTCATATTGTTCACAAATAGTAACTCTGTTCCTTACGTTCTATTAATTTTTTTATTATTTAATTATTAGTATTTTTATTGTCAAGTACTACTGTAAATAATAATGGTTTCAACACGGTGTTATTAACATCCTTAAATCGCAACAATTTTTTTTTACAAATGCCTTGCCTGCCATAACAATTCCCTCTCTAAAGACTCTGTGGTCCCGCTTAAAATCATATATAAACCAACCGACTCTCTGAAAACCGACTTAACGCCATTCAAGACGGTTGGTGTTGCTGGACTTTTATCCAAACAAAAAAAGTTGAGTTGCCAATTTCATTCACGTTACTAGTAAACCCAAACCATAATGACGCAAATGCCTCTTTAAATACTTACGGGTAATCGCGCATGCGTGCATTTGTCGAAAATATTGTCAAAACGGACATTTTTATTCTTGCAATATAAGAAACAAAATTATCCCTTAGAACAAACTTATTACTCCATAGTCTACAATGCCTTTTTTTAACTTTGCTATTACCACCCCCAATCTCTTATGGACGGATATGAATGTGATAGCCGTTAGGCTGCAAAGTCAAAGCGTAATTGATAACATATCTATTTACTCTATTTACATCAAAGTCAAGAAACCATTTTTGTCTGACTACTTAAAATATGGTAGCCAAAAAAATAATAACATCCTTGGCAATATGAACGCTGTTTGGCGATTATTGAACTAATCTGAAAGGCAACAAACTAACGGAACTTAAAAAAAATAATATTTAAGCCGCCCCGACCCCATCTTTTCAAACCACAACAATCATTCCATTATTGAGCATATTATAATCTTATTGGTCTTAGATCTCTAAACTGACATTGAACATTTGTTAGAATTTCTAGCAAGCCTTGTACTACGAGTAAATAGAATTTAGAAGAGATAGTATACTTTTTGATGTTTCTACTCATACTTAGAAACATTATTCAATACAAAAACAAATATAAGTTTTATATATATGCAAAAAATGAACAAAAGTAAAAAACTTTTTACATTTATTAAAAAATCTTAGTTTTTTGGATATTTTCAAAGCTATGTCAACTACATGGTCGTTGCAGAGAAGATTATGTGACATTGTAACACTTAGAAGACAAATTAAAAAAGATTTAGATATGGATTTGTTGTTTAGTTTAACATTTGGTTTTGATGATACCTCGGATTTAGATTTAAAACAATAAGAAGTTGAGTTAAAATTGACCATATTAAGAGTTCCTCATTCAGATATTGTTTTAAGATCTTTGTTTATAGATGCTACAAATTCTAATCTAAAAATTTTAAGACGTTCTGCCATATTTGTTGATATGGTCTTTAAAAAGTATGAAGTATGAAAGGTGTTATCATTTACAAAACTATGAAAAGAACTTTTAGTTATTTGTAGTTATTTAAGTAACAGTTTCTTCAATCTGCTTTTAAATCCGCCAAAGATTCAAACTTTTTAAAGCTTTCCGTGGTACATTTAAGTATCAACCCAAAATCCTGCTTCATATTTAAAAAATTGTTTATCCATCCCCTGGTTATTAGGCTAGCACTCTTACTAATGCTTGTCAAAACCATATAAACTCTATTTAAACTTCTTTTTCCGTCACCCGTTATTGGCCCTTTCGGCGTTCTCTAATATCCCTCAATAAATGCAAGATTTAAGCACTTCCAGAGCAAGTTTACTATTTTTTTGAGCAAACAATCTTCTATAAACTTTTTTTTTCTCTCTACCCCAATCATACATGTTTAGCATATCAGCATGCAATAACAGATAAGCTTCTTCCAGACCTCTAAGAACCGCATATAACTTTTCAATTTGAAAAAAAAAACTATTAGACAAATGAATGAGTTAGTTCTTAGATCAGTTGAAACATTTTTTAACAGATAAATGAAAGCAAGTTAGATTGGACAATAATGCAATTGGTCAATAATTTAAAGAATTTGAATTATCTTTTTTTTTCTTATACCTAAGTTTGCACATTTGCAATTTTTCAAGAATTTGGAAATATATTTTTTTTTTATGATAAAGCAAAAATTTTTGTCAAAATGGGTGCTAAAATTTTATTTATAAAAAGTCAAAAATAACAAAGTCGGTTATAAATTATTACAGTATCTTTTAAATAAACCAAAATCCGGCTAAAAAACGGTTAAAATGTGCAAAATTTTATTTACAAAATGTTTAAAATTACAAAATCCGGTTTTGGAACATCAAAATACTGTCAGAAAACACTAAAATCCACTCATAAACTGTTAAAAAATGTGAAAAATTTATGAAATCTTAAGAATCCGGCTATAATTATTAAAATAATGTTAGAAACAACCAAAATCTGGCTTTAAATAATTGAAAAGTATAAATTAACCAGCAAAAACTATCTATAAAATATTATTAAAAAAAAAAATCAATCAAAAATTGACCAAAAATGCACAAATTTATTATGAAAAGTCAAAAATAATAAAATTCTTTCATAAAATATTAAAATTGTTTTAAAATCTGGCCAAAAACTGTTTAAAATTGCAAAATTTTGTTTGTTAACAATACCAAATCCGTCTTAAAAATCTATCTAATCGCCAAAATGCACTAAAATTTGTTTATAAACTGTTTAATAGTTTAAGAATCTTGAAATCTAAAAAAAAAAACAAAATAGAAATATCCAAAATAGTTTTATGAATCTATTATGTTAAATTTTATGTTTTTTTTAGTCACTAGTGTAATAAAATTGAAAAAAAATTTCTTGCATTTTTTTTCTGCTCGTCTACACTAGAATTTGAACAAACGGATGAGATCAACAAGATATTTTTATTCATTTTTACTTTAAGTACGGATACCTGGCTTTTTTAGAATACACCTGTTTTTGCCTTTCTTTAGTTTTTTAGTTTTTAGTTCTCTAGAAACTTCCTTGTTGATGTTTAAAAGGTAACGTTTTTTTTAACTAGTGGGTTGGCAAGCTGGGATGTGTTATAAAAGTTGTCTATTGTAAAACAATATTCTTGATTCAGTGCATTTCTAACTACTTGACATGAGAGCAAAAGACTTTTTTATTGTTTAATCAAAATTTGTCATCAAGTTCTACTTTAAGATTCTCAAAGTAAATAGTTTTAACTTCAAACCTAATTCTTTTTAGAACAATATTTTGTATTAAATCAAATCTTACTTTACATAACAAAAAACTTTCATCTATCATAGTTATATGCTTTTTGGACGTACATTTATCACAAAAAAATTAAATAATTTATCACACACTATATTTTGTTTAGTTTTGGATTTAGGTAAGTTTTTCATTGTTCAAAAACAGTAACATAGCTAGATTTGCTGCAAAATACTGATTTAAAAAAAAAGTGCAAAACTCTATTTATAAAAAGTGCAAAGTTTTTAAATCTAGTCATAAAATATTTAAATAATTTCTAAAAACGGTTAAAGTAACTGAATTTGGCCTTGAAACATTAAAATATTGCCAGAAAGCACCAAAATTTAGTCATAAACTGTTGAAAAGTCTATATTTTTGTTTTAAAATGAAAATTTGGGTATGAATATCAAAATATTGCTAGGAATCAAAATTCAGCAATAAAAATGTTGAAAAATGTAAAATTCTAATTATAAAACATTAAAATATTGTTAAAATGCACCAAAATTTAGCTCTAAAGTAATCAAAAATGTAAAATTTTATTCATAAAATGTCAAAAATAGCAAAAGTTAGTTTTAAACCTTTGATTTTGCAAAAATCTGTTTTATAAAATGTCAATAATAGTTAAAATTATAAAATGTAAATATTATTATAAAGCACTAAATCAAGAATTGTTGAAAAGTGAAAAAATTTTACCATAAAATTTTAAAAATAGCAAAATTTGGTTATGACATTTCAAAACTATGTTAGAAAGAAACAAACTACTAAAAAGTGCAAGATTTTACTTATAAAATGTCAAATATAGACATTTGTGGCCATAAACTGTTCAAATATTACTCAAAAAATGCCAGAAAAAAACAAATTCCGGCCTTGAATCATAAAAATATTGTTAGAAAGCAAAAAAATTTAGTTATTAACTGTTAAAAAGTGTAAAATGTATGAAATGTCATGAATAGTAAAATCCGGTCTTTAAATTTAAATATTACTAAAAAGCACCAAAATCAGGCCAAAATTTTTTTTTATATAAACTTAAAAATGGCAAAATCTTGTTATGAAATATTAAAACTATGTTAGAAAAAATAAAATTTTATCATAAAATGTAAAATTTTGTTTGTTAAATGTTAACAATAATAAATTCTGATCTTGAAACATCAAACTATTGTTAGAAGTTACCAAATTGGCCTGATTTTGAGCAATTATGTAAAACTTTTATTTTTAAATGTACAATGTACAAAAAAACTTTAAATAGTATTAAAAATGATTAGAAATTTTTTAGAGTCATTAATTAACAATAATGGTTGCACATTGACATACAATTTTTTATACATTATATTTTATTTTTTATTCTGTAGTGTACTCTGTTGTATTATTGGTTATTTTCAAAGGATTAAATGAAACCATTGAGTCAAGTTTAATATATTTTGATTAAAGATGTATCAATTACAAAAGGATAAGGGTTTTATACTTTTTGTAAACAAAATCTGGTCTTTGAGGACGTAGTTGAATATTAGATGGAACGTGGGATGAAAGAATTTTTTAAAGCTATTGAAACAGGTGATAAATATGTTTAACTTTTAATATGCAAATTAAAAATATTTAAATTATCTTTGGTGTAAATAAATATATGCAGACGAATACTCTAAGTAATTAATATATAAAAAAATATTAATGAAAAGTCTGAATGCTTTTTGTTTACCAAAACATTTTAATTTGTTGTTTATTTATACAAATATATGTTGATTGAAATGAATTCATTTGTAAATTTCAAATTGTCCTCAATCTGAGACGAATAAAATTTGTAAACATGAAGTTTTTAACAATAAAAAATTATTGATTATAATGTAAATTAGCGCGTTGAAAGTGCGTGTTGCATTTATTAGATGTGTGTGAATGCGTTTGGGGGTGAAGTGCAAAATGCGGCTGAATATCCTGAAAGGTACCGTGAGCGTAGTGGTGGGGCCCCAAGCAGAGCGCGCACACTCTCCGCAGGAATTCTCCGAACGGCGGATCGCTTCAGAAGTATCGCTAGTATCACGCGAACCCCGTGGACGCCGCAGTGAACTGAGCGCGCCATCCGCACCGCGGATAATTCAAAATAAATTCAGACCCGCCCCTCGCGAGCGAGAGAGCGCCACAAATTATACATGTGTTCCCAACTTCCAAACCGGGTTAGCATAAATCCGAGGCTGTAGTGCGATTTACATATCTGACAATATTTCCCCCGGATCGTATTTTAATTACCTGCTCAGATTTAGAATTAACCTCCCCGAGACTGTTGTATAGTTTTGGTGTAATAAACTCGTTATAACTTTAGTGATTACCTTAATTGATTGTGCGGGGGTGGTTTTTAATTAAAGTTATACTTACTGTGTGCATCGCTTTATTAAATAACCGGAAGGATATGGATTACTATTGTTAAAGTGCGTTGAAGAAATTTAACATGGGGTTGGTGTGGTTTTTGCTCGTCGGAGCCGCTATTTTGGTTGCTGAGGGTTTAGTTGCGGGTCAAGGTAAGGGTTGATTTAGTTATGGAAATATTCTTAGGAAAAACAATCTGGATTGCAGCTTTATATTCAAGCTCTGCTTTCTTATAAATACAAATGTCTTATTACGTGGTGAAACAGCATTTATATGACAATGCTACCCGGCAGCTGCACCAAACGAGTGCAAAACGCTATAATCCTATCAAAACCGATACTCATACATACTTGCGGGAATTTGTAAGGAACCTTATTTCCATCCCTCCAAACCATCTTCGTCTTCTTTTATCGGACTTGTCGTTAATGATGTATGAGCAGAGATATTTTTCAAAGGATTTTTCTTACTACATCATATGGCTTTTTAAGCAACAACTCAAGGATTAATAAAAAAAAATCATGGTTTAATTCATGTCAATCAATACAACATAACTTTTTTTTTTGTATTGTCATACAGGGAGAAGTTGTGTAGTCTTAGTGGAGAAATCAAAGGCAGAGAGTTCTCACATCGTGACCAGGTTTTAATTATAACTTCGCCGCAGCGAGCAGTATTTGTGAGAGAACACTGCTGATTTTTTTTATTGTGTGTGTTGTATTTCAAAAGGAAACCTTTCGAATGCAGGTGATGGGAAAACAGCAATATCCTCAACCTGTCTTAATTACATTTTCCATTCAGGAATTAATACTCTGACTTGTCTTGTAGTAATAACAAAAATACAAAGTAATGTGATACTTTGCTATAATTGAAATACCACCTGGGAAATAAATTAAATACAGACGAGTATCAAATTAAATATTTAATTTATTAAAATGTAAAATGAGGCGGAATTTTCTTGCACAAAAGTAACTGTCATGGAAATTTTTTGACAATTTAATTATATTTATGTAATGTGTTCTTTATAACTTGAAAATAATGAAATTTTAAATGATCAAAAAGAACAAACAATAAGCTTTTGAAATAAATAAAATACTCTCTTAAAATGGTCATAAAATGGACTAATAATTTTTCGTCTACTGCTCTAAACTCACTGATGTATCTAACTGTTTACTTTTGCTGCAATTTTTTTTACCAGTTCACTCAAAATGTGCATTTTGAGGTTCTATTATTGGAATTTAATATTTTTATCAATATTCTGTTTAATTTAAAGCTGATTTTGGTTTAAACTTTAAACATAATGTTGAAAATGATCAAATATAGAGTAAAATTTTGAGTTTGCTTATCGATTAACAAAAAGCTAGTTTGTACCCTTGGGTACTTGTCTATAGTCACTCTCAATTAGAGCTGCATTATCACACAACATAACATTATCAATAATTGATTTTCAAATGTGGTTGGTACACACAACATTGCCTAACACAGTCTAATAAAATTCTTAATTTAAAATTGTGCATTAAATTTATTCAACCTTATAATTAAATTCAATTCATTCCTTTAATAATATTTTATCTGAAATTTATACTGGTAGCCCAGATATTGGTAAACACTTAACGTAACTAAATTCAATATACATAATCTAAATAAAAAACATAAACATAATCTAAATTACAAATATATATTCAAAATAAATTGAATAAATTAAACATGTTTATTATTAAATGCAGCTTGAAAATACAGTTTTTGAATTAATCATATTCAAATCAAAATATTTATATGCAATTTTTTAAATTGTTTATGAGTTTTTATTAAAGTTATGATTACATTTACATTTTTTTATTTAAATTATTTTCATAGTTTAGTTTTTAGGAAGTTGTATATAACTATAGAAAATCAAAGCTGTTTGAGTATTATCAATAATAAAACTTACAAACTAAACTGTATACTAAAATGTATATCAATTATATGTTGCTTATAAAAATGCTATAAAAAGTTTGTACATGCTTCAATGGAATTGATAAATTGCACACAAAGAAACAGTTTACAAATCCAAAAATATAAAAATGTTTAAGTTTGTTTTCAAATAATGTCATTGTCTTTTAAATTGATTTGTCCTCAGTATTTTTTTTAACAAAAAAAAACATTTTGTGACATTTTAAGTCAGTTCAATAATTACGTTTTACGTTTTGACTTTCAATTTAATTTATTATGAATTTTTTTTTTATTTGTTGCACTTTCGAGTTCTATCAACTAAAGCTCTCAGCATAATAATAAATTTTTAATTAGCAAATCAAAAATATCTAAAATTAAAGTTTCATGTTTCTTAGATAAGCTAAGGTTTGATTTGGGTATAGCGTGAATGTTAATTATTAATAATGGCAAAGAAGTAGGACGCATTTACTTATAGAAGCGGAACTCAATCGAGTGCGCAAAAAATATTGTATATATTTTAATATTATTTTTTTACTTACTTGTATTACAAAAACAGCAAGTTAATGCTTTCAAGAATAAATTTTTAAAAATTTGATTATTTCTTTGACAAATACCAAGAATCATTTTATTATAATGATGATTTTATAAAAAAAAAAACTGAAATAAATTTTGTTATATTAAATAAGTTATGAGCAATTTAATTAGCAATTTTTCCATTTTTTTTTCAGTATATTTCAAAAACTAAAAACTTTTGAAAAAATCTTAGAGTATGTTTTGTTGCAGACTAAATTACCAATAAAATTTGTTATTTATAATTTTTAAAACTTTCTAATATAAGTGAGTTATGAGCAATTTGTTATTTTTTAAAATTTCTAAAGACATCTTCATTTTTTCAGTGTTTCCAAATCAAATTATGTAGTATTTTTTTGTAAATTGTTTAATGAATAATTTTTAAAAAGATCTTAAAAGCATGATTCATAACTTAATAAAAAAAAAATCTTTTCAATAATTTACAAAATTTTGTTTAAATACATGAACCAGTTTGATTGATATTTAAAAAAACTATTGTCAAATAAAATAAATTTTTAATGTATTTAGACCACTAAAATCTTATCTTTAATATGATAATTATATTTGCTTAAATTTAAAGGTGTTTTTATACGGTTGAGACTTATTAAATAACAAATAATCTATTTGCAAAAAAAATTAAATAGTTTTTGCATTTCTGAAAAAATAAAACATAAATATTTTGTAAACAGTCCGCAAACGAGTTTCAAATACCCGGAGCTTCCACCAAAACCAAATCAATCATAAACGAACTAAGCACAAAAAATATCAAAAGTAATATTGCGTTTTTTGTTACAATATTGAGTTTCAATTACACCAGATTTTTTTGTATTTTTTACACTTACTATTGTTTGTCGTGTTTGACTTGAATACTTTCGTTAATTTTATAAATTTCTGGATCTATTCTCTATTTGAAGGTTTCAAACCAGCACATCTTGAGTTTTTTTGTAAAATTGATGATAATATAATGCGAATTTTAAAATAATAATTTAAATTTTAAAAACATATCTTTTGATTTATAGAAAATTTGAATTTTGTCTTATTTTTATGACTCAACAATGTCTATAAATTATTAGTCAGTATTTTAAAAACTGTAACGTTAGCTTTGCACAAAGAGGAGATGCAATTTATAGAAAAAAAAAATTATAATTTCAAAATAAAAGACGAAACATATTTTCAATTTTTATAAAATAATTTATTTGTATGGCTCAAAAGTGTAAAACATGTTTGTAAAAAAATATAATATTACAAAACATAAAGTACAAAAATATGAAATAAAATTTCAAAAATTTACAAAAATATTTACTATTTTTAAAATTATTTCTGACAAACAGTTATGACTCAAAATCGTTTATAGCTTAATTGTAACTGAGTCAACTCATTATTGCAAATCTTGTGACTTTGGATTTACACAAAATCAAGATGCAATTTTTAACAAACAAAAAACTACAAAATTTTTTTACAATTTTTAAAAATTAGTTTTACTTTTTTGACTTATATACTTGCTCTATAGGTGTTTTTAGAAAATATTGAGTTAATATTACAAAATCTGTGAACACAGCTTTACAATAAGTCAATATCAAAACTTAAAAACATCATTTTTGACAAACTCATATTGAGTCAATATTTCAAATGTAACCTTAGCTTTACATACAGTCGTAAAGCAATTTATAGAAAAATATTAAAAAAAATTTGCAAAAAGTCTGCATCATGACAAAAAAATTACAATACCAAAAAAATAAAATACAGTTTGTCCAAAGCATGTTATTTAAAAATGTTAAGGGGGCGGTTTATTGAGTGTCATAAAACTTTGAGCACAACTCGGACAATTTAACTTTTTTTTGCAACGTGTACGAGTAAAGAATTAATTAGTGAATGCAACACTGTTTATATTATTGGCGATTACAACTTGCCACAAACGTTGTGGATTAATGATGAATTTGGTGTAAGAACGGAATCCACTTGTCTTAAAGGTACTTTACACGTTTGGGTATATTAATTTGCATCAATTGAACTACATACTAAACATAAATTTGGTTTTGATAGATGTTGTTTGCGCCTTTGGCATTTTCTTCAAACTTGAGCCTTACACAATTGCTGTTTCCTATTGTACCATGAGATCTTCAACATCTTGCTTTTGATGTAGTTTTAAAGCTTGGCTCTTTACAGGATACACCTGAAAACATATGGTGGGGCAAAGATAACGTGATACAATATAATTTTAAGGATGCTGATTATGTTTCCTTAAATGGTGTTTTCCTCAATACCAAGTGGGATAATATGTTTGTCGATTGTAATATTGATGAAGCATGTCAACGTTTTTATTCATTAGTTTTTGACACAATTGACCATTATGTGCCCAAAATAAATAAATGTTATAAAAAATTAATCTTGAATCACTTGTGTCATGTATTATTGGATATTTGTTCTAATGTTATAAAAAAACTAATAAATTTTCAATATGGTTTACAAGAGAGCTAAAAAACTTTGTGTTTTAAAAAAAAAGTTACACACAGCATATGTGCTGTCTAAATCAGCAGGTGACTACGTGATAAGTGTAAGCAATTGGCTAATACGTGTTATTCTAATCACATTAGGAAAGTGGAAGATTTGATTAAATCTAATCCCAAAGCTTTTTGAGGCACGTCAAATCTAAACGTAGCAGTCATTAAATACCATCTACTTTCGCAAATAGTAATTTTTAAATTGACACTACTGATGACATTGTAAATCTCTTTGCAATTTTTTTTTGGGTCAGTTTACAATCCGCTGACGGCATCTATAAGTCCACACAGCACATATTCTCTACCATCTATTTCCATCCATATAAATGAATCGCATCTTGTTTTAAAAATATCTGATGTTGTTAACGAACTATCACTATTTACACCCAATAACTGTCTACGGCCTGATAGATTAACTGCTTTCTTTTTCAACAAACGTGCGTTTGCTTTTTGTTGGCCCTTATGGTTTTTATTTAACTTATCTCTGGTTATGGGTACTTTTCCTATGTTTATGTTATTCAGATTTATAAGTCCGGTGCTACTAATAATTTAACAAACTATAACCTATATCTATTTTATCAGTTATTCCAAAAGTTTTTGAAAAGTTAGTCAATTGACTGCCATTCTGCAAACTGAAATTGCTCTCAATCAACACGGTTTTTGAACTGGCAAATCGACATTTTCCAACCTTTTGTTGTATAAATATAATATAACAGATGCGCTTGAAAACAGATTCCAGGTAGATTCAGTTTACACTGACTTTTCAAAAGCTTTTGATACCGTTGACCACAAGATACTAATGATGAAACTACGTGGTATTGGAATTAATGGCACCTTGTTACTGTCAATTCAATCCTATTTATCTAACACATCTTAATTTGTGCGCATAGGTCAGTGCTTTTCTCGTAATATTGATGTTACGTCGGGTATTCCACAGGGGTCACATCTTAAACCTTTACTGTTCAATATCTTTATCAATGATGTGGTACACTGTTTTTCTAATGCGCGTTGTTTATTATTTGCGGACAATATAAAAATCTTTATATACTCAATATTTTACAAAAAAAACACACAACTTCACAAAAAGTATGAAACATATTTTTATTAAAAAAATGGCTCAACAATCTCTTAAAACGTTGTGTACAAAAAGTTATTTCTAAAAACTCTACCTGGCATACTTTTATGTAAAAAATATTGAATGAGTATTTTAAAAACTGTAACAACGCACACTTTACAGGAATTTTTGGTTAAAATTATTAAAAAATTATCAAAAATAAAAAAAAAAACATAAAATAATGCTTTTAAATGTATTGTATAAAATACTAATTTAATATACCAAAAGTTATAATTTTGTTAGATAGTTTGCATTGTAATAATTGAAGGAAAGACTATAAAATAGCTTTAAAACGTCTTAAAACAATTCAGTGATGTAAAACCAAAACTTTCAAAAGTGATTTTTATTAACTGGACTAGTTAATAGTGGAAAAAGCTTCTAAATTTTAAGTTATTTACCAAAGTTTTTTAATTTTTAAATGTTAGAGCAATGGGGAGGTGGGGGTAGGATACATTGAGAAATTTACTGTAGTAGTTTTTTGTCCTTTTTTTAACTTAATCGCATTTTTTGTTTAAAAACCGCAATTTTAACTCAAATAAATAAATTTACTAATGAAATCAATCAGAAATTTTCCGTAAAATCCAAATCTGGCGCCAGTTTAAGTCTATACCTTGTCTATAAGCCGCAAAAGCCATAAAAACATGTTTTTGTTTTCAGTGGGCTGGGCAAAAAGAAGCATTCTTAAATGTTGCAAGTTGACGTATTTTGGTGTAAATTAATTCAAAAATTTAAATTTGTTTTGTGTATTTGGAATTTAAAAGTCTAAAACTTACAAAATCTGCAAAAATAAGCCTATTTTTTAACATATACTCTTACAAATACACATTTAGCAGTTTTCAGAGAAACTATACAGCAAATATTATTAAAAATTTAAGTTTTGCAAAAAAATTTACATGGAAAATAGTCAGTGTCGTGCTTATCTGGCGTAGAAAAGCCTATCTACAAAAAAAAAATTGTACAATTTTATTTTTTTATTTAAAAAATATTTTTTTTAAGATTATTTGGCTTAAATTTGTTTAAGCTCATTTCAGAAGTTTAACAAAGATATCTTTTGTTGCTTGAACCAATTTTGAACCATTTTACTTTTAGTTTGATAGTTTTTGCGCTTGCAATTTAGACTTGATCTACCGGCGCCAAAATTTGATAATGTTATTATTTTTGGCATTCAAACTTAAATTTGCTGGGCGCTTATCAAAATTTGATAAAAAAAGTTTTAAACCACACCCTAATAGGTTAATAATATTTTGTTGTAAATGTGAAAAAAAAATAATAATTTTTAACGCATTTTTTTTTCTTTAAAATTTTGTAAACATTTCTTTCTAGATAAACTTTTCTACGGCCGATAAGTACAACACTGACTATTTTCTACTTAAAATTGTCCCTAGAATTCAAATTGTTAATAATATTTGATGTATTGTTTTTCTGACCGCGGCTAAACGTGTATTTGTAAGAGTTTATGTTGAAGAATAGGCATACTTTGCAGATTTTTTGAGTATTAGACCTTTGAAACTTAAATATACAAAACAAATTTATATTTTCCTATTAATTTATATCAAAATATTGACGTTAAAAAAATAAATTAAAAATGCTCTTTTTTGTCCTGCAGTTTTTAAACAAAAAATGCGATTAAGTAAAAAAAAAACGACAAAAAAAACGATCAAAAGACTGTTAATAATTATAGAAACTGAACAAAAATACTAAAGCATATTTCTCAATGCATTCCTTTCCCTGCTCTTGTCTGTTTGCCAATACATCAATACGAATTTTTATATTTTTTTACAAAACCGCGGAAAACAACCGGCGTGCGGAGTCTCAGTCCACTGCCAGTCACGGTTTAGCTAGGATCAAGTGCCAGTAACGGAAGGTTAACTGGACTATTTAATAGTGGAATAAGCTTCTAATTTTTTAATTATTTTTTAAGGCTCTACTAAAATTCTGTGTTTGTACACAGTTTAAAAGCAATTTTTATGTTGCTTAAAATTTTTATAAATTTTTAAATTTCTAAATGTTATATTGAATGCCATTGAGTTTTAGCGAGTGAAACTACACTCGTTGAAACTATCACATTGACGACAAAATTTAAGCAGTCTGTGAACACTGACTTTGAATATTGGCAGCTTATAAGCCTTGGAACCTACTGAACTTTGAAGTTTAATTCATGTCCAATCAAAAAAATTTCTATCCTACATCTCTGAACTGCCGGTGAATTTTTCTGAAAATTAGTAAGCTTTCTATTACTAGTAAATATTTGTTAAGATGGCAATTATATTGTATTTTGTTTGAACAATGTTCATGAAAATATCTATAAAAAATAGAAAGATCTGCAACATTACTCCGGTGTTGTAAAGTATCTAAGTCGGTGGACAATTTTGGATCGGCATTGATTTAAATAGCTCAGTTTTGAATACAATTTAGAAGCGATTGTGCAGTTTTAGATGCTTTTCCGCATACTTGGGAACAATATTCAATACAAGACGTATGTAAGTTTTATAAATAAGCAAAAATTGTACAAATAATAACTTTAAAACTTCCTTGTTCACAACATTGTTTAAAACCGTTTCTTCGGAGATCCGATTAGAAGACTTAAAGTTCTGGAATAATTTACTCTAAACTTTGTCATTATGATAATTTTAAATATATCTTTATGGGTAATTCCATTTCTTTTCGACTAATTTGAAAAAGTCGACCTCTTTGATTTTGTTCAAATTTTCAGGGACAAAAATATGGATGAAAAAAATGAGATTCCCAAAGTTTTGGACATTAGAATATTGATTGTTTAAAATGACAAATATTTAAAACTCAAAAATTTCACAATAAAACGTCTTTTTTAGCTTATTTTGTATCTCAATTTTTGGGCTTCTGGAAAAAGATAAAAAGGTCCACGATGGCTCAAATTATTCCTTATTACATGTACTTTAAAACCCATATTTTTATATCGTGGCAGTCATTTTGATATATTAAGCTTCAAACATTATTTCAAAAAAACCCGTAAATTTAGCAAAATCGCAAAATTTTGTTTTCTTTAAACCGTTCTAACTTTGTCAAATCTTAACAAAATTTTATCCACAAGGTCTGGATTTCCTAACGTTTAATCTTTTTTTAAAGTGATCACATAATACTTATAGAATCAATACGTATACACCATTAATTTTATTGCAGGAAGTTGCACATGTTTTCGCAATTTTCAAAACTTGTAATTTTCAAGTCCCAAAAAAGCGCTGCCACTCTATGTCGATTTTAGTCAAAATTTCAGTAAGTACTCTTTAGAGCACAAGAAAAAAAGTTATCTATATGAGAAATGGTATATCCGGCATTATCAAGAATTTTTTATTATTCAAAAATTGTCAAAATCGGCAAACGGCATGTTTTTGTATCTCAATTTTTGGGACTCTGGAAAAAGATAAGAAGGTCTACGGTATCTCAAAATATTCCTTATTGCATGTACTTTAAAACCTATATTTGTATATTTAATGTTGGGGCAGTTATTTTGATATATCAAGCGTTAAACATTATTTAAAAAAAAAAAACGTAAATTTTGAAAAATTGGAAAATTATGCTTTGTTTAAACCGTTCTAACTTTAACAAATCTTAGAGAAATTTGATCCACAAAATCTAGATTTTATTGTTTAATCTTTCTTTAAAGTGATTACACAAGACTTATAGAATTAATACATATTTACCACTATTTTGATGCAGGAAGTTGCACATGTTTTCGCGATCTTCAAAACTTGTAATTTTTAGGTCTCAAAAAAACGCTGTCACCCTATGTCGATTTTAGTAAAAATTTAGTAAATACTCTTCAGACTACAAGAAAAAAGGTTATTTATATGCAAAATGGTAAATTGGGTATTATCAACAAGCCATTGAGAAAATGCAAGTCGTTGTGGTCCGTCACCTGGTTGTAGGTTTTGTACTTTTGATAATAATATGAGTAACCATTTTTACTAAAAAACGCGTTAAAAAAGTTGCATTTTGTCGGGAAATCTTAATTGCTAAAGCATTACCATTATAGAATCCGTAAACAAAAATGATATCTGCGTTTTCTCAGTTATTAAACAGCATATTTATCAAATTTTACTAACCGAACCAAAAAAAACTGTTTTAACAAGTATCAGAAGTTTGCATCAATGCACACTTGTTAAAGTAACGTTGTTTTGTTTGTGTTTTTTTGCTATATAAAAAGTTTTTTAAATTTTTTTGTATTTGTTGAGTATCTCAAAAACAAAGCAAGATAGACAAAAAGTGATTTTTTCTGAAGCACAATGCCGATTTAGACGATTTTTGAATATTAAAAAGTCTTTGATAATGCCTAATATACCATTTTTCATTTAAATAACTTTTTTTCTTGTGGTCTGAAAATTATTTACTAAAATTTTGACTAAAATTGACATAAGGTGACAGCGTTTTTTCGGGACATAAAATTTACAAGTTTTTAAGATCGCAAAAACATGTGCAACTTCCTGCATCAAAATAGTGGTAAATATGTATTAATTCTATAAGTCTTGTGTAATCACTTTAAAAAAAAAAAGACCTTGAAGATCAAATTTCTTTGAAATTTGACAAAGTTAAAACAGTTTAAGCAAAGCATAATTTTGCAGTTTTGCAAAATTTACGGTTTTTTTTGGAATAATGTTTAAAGCATGATATATCAAATGACTGCCCCAACATTAAATAAACAATAATGGGTTTTAAAGTACATGTAATAAGAAATATTTTGAGTCATTGTGGACCTTCTTATCATTTTTTTAAAGGCCCAAAAATTAAGATACAAAAATGTGCCAATTTTGACAATTTTAAATATTAAAAAAATCTTGATAATGCCCGATATACCATTTCTTATATGGATAACCTTTTTTCTTGTGTTCTAATGAGTATTTACTGAAATTTTGACTAAAATCGACATAGGGTGACAGCGCTTTTTTGGGACCTGAAAGTTTCAAGTTTTGAAAATCGCAAAAATATATGCAACTTTCTGCATCAAAATAGTGGTATATACGTATTGATTCTATAAGTCTTATGTGATCACTTTAAAAAGAAATTAAACACGAGGAAATCTAGACATTGTAGATCATATTTTGTTAAGATTTGACCAAGTTAGAACGGTTTAAAGAAAGCAAAGTTTTGCGATTCTGCTTAATTTACGGTTTTTTTTGGAATAATGTTTGAAGCTTAATATCTCTAAATGACTGACACGATATTAAACGTAAAAATATGGGTTTTAAAGTACATGTAATAAGGAATAATTTGAGCCATTGTGGACCTTTTTATTTTTTTCCAGAAGCCCAAAAATTGAGATACAAAATAAGTTAAAAAAGACGTTTTTATTGTAAAATTTCTTACCTTCAAATCTGTGTCATTTTGAACAGAAATTATGTCTGTTTAAGGTCTAAAACTTTGGGAATCTCATTTTTTTTATCCATAATTTGATCCCTGGAAATTTGAGCAAAATCAAAGAGGTCGACTTTTTAAATTGGTCGAAAAGTAATAAAATTACCCATATATATTTTACGTGTCTTTGAAAGCCACAGTAGGTAAAGAATAATCTAAAAGTAAAAGAAAGTATATAAAAAGCTAAAAAAGAACTTAATAAAAATTAGGAATTGCTTATTAATAGA
Source organism: Tachinus rufipes (assembly GCA_963932245.1). Lineage (NCBI taxonomy): Eukaryota > Metazoa > Arthropoda > Insecta > Coleoptera > Staphylinidae > Tachinus > Tachinus rufipes. Next base: position 108,471,178 of record OZ010743.1, read on the forward strand.
TAACATAAATTTAGTAAGACACTTGAGTATACAGCGGTCTAAGAAGCACATGAATTATAAAACTAAAAAAGCTTAGTTTTCAGGAATTTATGATTTTTCTATAAGTGTCTCTACGAGTATTAAGACCATTCCGACTGCTATCTTGATTTGTAGTATTTTAACAAAAATGGCTACTTTGGCGTCATTGCTGTTTCTACATATAACTTCATAATTGATTTATTTTTTTACTAGTACATTTAGAAAGGATCAAACTGTGATATGTCGGAGTATTTTATTGAAATAATAGTTAGGAAATAACCGAAAAAACTCATCAAATATAGAAATAAATACGTTTTCCGTATTTTTGAAGGCATTTTTTGCTATTTGCAGATATAATTTTACAAAAAGACTTCGACATATCATAGTTTAATTCTTTCTGGATGTACTGGCAAAAAAAAAATTGATTATCAAATTATTTGTAGAAACAGCAATGACGTCAAAGTTGCCGTTTTCATTAAAATATTACAAATCAAGGTAGTCGGTATGGTCTTAAAAAGGTACTTGAGAATTATTGTATGGATAAAAAAAATCCAAAAGTATTTGCAAATAAAGAGACTCAGTAGTATAAGTAACACAAGCATAAGAGCATCCCGACCGCTATCTTGATTTTTGTCTAATTTTTGTACTTATTTTTATATAATTTCATATTTGATTTAGTTTTTTACGAGTACATTAAAACGGATTAAACTATATTTTGTTAAAGTATTTTAGGCGAATTATGGTTGGAAATAACTAAAAAAATAAATCTAAATATAGAAGTAAATTTTAGATAGTTTTGAATGCATTTTATGGTATTTTGCAAATATAAATTGACTAAAATACTTTGACTTTGAGGTTAAATGTTTCTGAATATACTACCAATCAAAGTGTCGTTCAAAATGGTCTTGAATTAATGATTTCAAAGTTTTGTATTTTTTAAATTTAATACTTATTTCTTTTAAAAATTTTAAATAAGATTTTTTATTAGTCTTCAAAATTTCTACGAAACATGTTTTGTATTTTTAAAATTGTTGTTTTTTTTACAAAAATTGTGATTTTTGAAATTTTTATTAATTTTTTTTGTAAAATCTTGTTTTTTATTAATTTTTAATGTAAACTTTTTCATTTATAACTACTTTTTTTTTTAAATTTCAAAATTGTTGAATTTTTATTATATATTTTTTTGTTACAAAAATTGGAATTTCAAACATTTTATTCTTATTAATGTTATATAGATAAAAATGCCATAAAATTAAGCAAGTGCAGAGCATCCTATTTGCTGCAGATGCAGTTAAGCTACAAATTAATTTACATATTATTATATATAAACTAGTTGAGGGACAAAATATAGCAGCAACAAACAGTTTTTTGTTTCTAACTGCTTTATCTGACAGGGTATTTTAGATGTATTTAACTCTCACTTTAGTGTGACACAAGAGACGTTGTACAGACAATATTCAGGTTTTTTTATATCATTTAACTGCAATACGTATCGAAACCTAACATGCCGATTATGCCTTGTTGAATTTATTTACTTGTTAGTCAAATTTTCTAAAAAATAATCAATTAAGTTTGACTTCCAAACTTCTATAACTAATAAACACAATTTTTGAACTATACATTACTTGCGAATTATTGTATATTGTAAAAATAGATTTTTTTCACGTTGTATCACTATGTAAATTTTAATGTTGCATATTTTTATTATCTTTAACTGTATAAAAAACAGATTGTTAGAAAAAAATGATAAATATAGTTACGACGAATTTAATAATAGTAAAAATTGATTGATTATGGGAGGTGACTTTAAAGTTTTACTGGAAAATATTGAGAAAAATCACTTTACTGTTTTGTAAAAAAAGTGTACACAATTTTGTCATCTTTTAAATTCAGTCATAATCAATTAAAAAGTGCAAAACTCTATTTTTTGAAAAAATCAAAATTTAGCTAAAAACGACAAAATTCAGTTTATAAAATGTCAAAAATATGATAATCCGGCTTTGATACATCAAAAAAAACGAAAGTACTAGAATTTAAACAATAAACTATTAAAAAAAAAATTATTTTATAAAATGTCAAAATTCAGTGATAAAATATTAAATTATCGTTAAAAAGTACTAAAATCCAACCATAACTGTTGAAAAATGTTTATTCATAAACTCAAAACCATCAAAATAATTTTAAAAACAGCAAAAGCCGATTATAAACTATAGGAAAGTGTAAATTGCAAAATCCAGCTTTGAAATATTAAAATTTTGTTAAAAAATTTGCCAAAACGCGGTCATAAATTGTTAAAAAGTGCAAAAATCTGTTCATTAAAAGTTAACTAACTGACTGAGGATATATAACATGTCATGTCAAAATACTAAATAACTGCTTTTATAAATAATGCAAAAACTAACTATAACTGTTATAAATGAAAAATGCTACTCATAAAATGCCAAAAATAGCAAAATCTGGCTTTAAAACACAAAATATTGTTAAATAACACCAACATCCGGCCATAAGCAGTTGAAACGTAAAAAAAATTTGATAAATTGTCAAAAATAATAAAATATTAACATTTTGAATTTTTTATCAATAATTCAAAATCCGGGCATAAACTGTCAAAATGTGCAAAATAATATTCACAATATGTCAAAAGCTTGGAAACATAAAAATATTGTCAGAAAACACTAAAATTCAATCATAAACTATTAAATAAATTAAAAAAAAATATTTTTTTGTGTGCAAGTTTAAATCTTTTAAGGCTTACGCTTGTGTTGCTATCTTTGAATATGTACCTAGAATTAATCACAAGTATATCTTATCAAATCTGCTAATTGACAGAATGGAGGCACTGTAGATACTGACAAAGTCTAGTACCTGGTTCACCCACAATCTTATATTAAATGTAATTATAGTTATATGGACACTAATCATGTATTAGACTAATGTCCTAATTCAATAAATGCGACAATTTCTTAAAATTGCTTTGCCGGAGCAAGTTTTTGTTTGGGTAATGAAGGATTTAACACAACTACATCTTATACGTTTTTGCAAGAATTTGTTTACTGTAAATCTTTCACCAATTAACCAAAACTAAGACCGCAATGTATTCGATAGTAGATTTACTTTGTTATGCAGTTGCCCAAGATGAGCATAGTTTATGATTATTTAATCATGATATGGGTTTTGGGCAACATTATTGTATGTTCTGTATTGTAAGGTAATCTTGAATGTAAAAGTAATCCTCCTACTTGTAAAATGTTATCTTTGTTGAGAAATTAATTTAATCTCTTACATTGCTTTATTTTTTTACGTTTTTTGACGTTTTGAAAATAATCTGGTAATACTCCGTCAGTTTGTTTGGATTTGTCCTTAAATTTGCAATTTGGAATTCGTTTTCGTTTATTTGTTCTCGCTGTTCTTCTAGCGGTAGTCATCTGCAAGCACAATAGCAACGATTTTTTGGAGCCAATTTTCTACCACTCTTTTACACATATTAGTCGGTACGTTGGCAATTTTGCGTTCGATATTGTTCCTGAGTTTCTTTAACATTGTTGCCTTATTAGCATAAATCAACGACTTAACGTAATCCTATAAAAAGAAATCTAACGGCGCTAAATTGCATAAGCAAGGTGGTCATTTGACCGGACTATTTCTTCAGATTACACAATTACCAAAATTTTCCTTTATTAGATCAATTGTTTGGCTAGCTGTGTAGTGTGTGGCGATATCATGTTGGAACCACATATCACTGATATCAAGTCCATACAATTTTGGCCAAAAATAGTCTTGCAACATGTCACGATAGCAAACTCTATTGACCGTAGCATGGTTATCATTTTTATCCACAAAAAAAACACGGTCCAATCACACCTCCGGCATGAAATTTACACCAAGCCTTTACTTTTTGTGAATGCAATAGAATTTCTTGAAACAGATGTAAGTTTTGTTGCTGTTTAATAATGCATATTTTGTTTATTGACAAAGCCAATAAGCCTAAAATGAGATAATTTTTTGATAAAATTTAGGATTTTTTTTAAACTTTTGGAGAGTTTAATTAGAGAAATTTCAACGTTTTAAATAATTTCGTTCTTGAGTTAAATTTGTAAACGGCGTGGAATTGACTGATTTGGCTTATTTTGAACTGAAGCACTTACGACTATGACAATTTTGGTACTTTGATCGGTGCGTCGTCCTACAGTTGATTTGAATTTATTTACTATAACACGCACAACCTGTCTGTTGGGACAATTATTACAACTAAAAATTGAAGTAAGTGCTTTTAAAGTTGCGACTACAGACTCATAATTTCAGTAATAATTTTTTGTTTGTAGACTTTACTTTGATAAAAGTAGGCCTATAAGTTTCTTTATAATATGTGTCACTAAATAATTTGCAGTTGTTGTAGATATTGATGCTATAACATGTTGAGTTTTTCTTTTCAAGCATAATCGTAGATACATGAATTTCTGAATATTATTCAAAGTTTGTTTTAACTAACAAATTACATGCATCATTAAATCATATCCATTTGCCGAATGCTTCATTGAAATAGTTGAGAACTTAAAGGCTGTCGTTGTTTTGCTTTCTAATAGTGCTGTATTTGCGTAGATCTCTCTGCCAATGCATCAGTAAGTGCTTTAAATAGTGAATATGTTTTTTCAAGATTTGCCATATTTGTACATTTGTAATTGTTGGCGTTGTCTGTGCTGCCGGTTTTCTTAATTTCAGTGATGGTTTGAATTATTTTGAACTATCTTACAGTATCTATCAGCTATTGCAATTTCAACTGTATTACGATTACAAAAAAAAGATGACGGGATTTTTTTCTTCTTAAATATGGATAAAAACGAGCTTTTATATGTGCAAAAAATACGTGCACTACGCTCTGAGATATCTTACAATGTAAAATGTAAAAAAAAGAAGAAAAAACGATTTTTTCAAATTTTGATTGCTTATTACTGAAAGAATTTGAAAAAACCACATCATCAGGGATTCATGTAGAGAAAAGCATTATCAGTGGTTTAAGCAAAAAAAAATGTATTTTGTGCACTTCACTACATGGCCATATACATATACATATTTAAAATGTTGATGAAATCTGTTATGTGTTTTTAGTAATTTACAAAATTTTGGCTTAAAAATATAAACTAGTTTGATTGCTACAGTTTCAAATACAATTTGTTAATTTTTAGAAAAAATTATAATTTTTTATAAATTTAAAAACATTTGTATGGTCATTTCAAAAATAAAAAAATATTGGTACATTTAAAATAACTGTTTTTAAAATTATTTTGCATTTTATGCTTATAAAATATGAATCTGTGATATCTTTTGAATAGTTAACAAAATTTTGGATCCAAAATATAAACTAATTTGATTGCTACAGCTAGAAACGCAATTTAATAATTTTTAGAAAACTTTCTAAAAAAGTTTATCACCCTTTTTTAGGCTATGAACACTTTTCAATAATTTACAAAATCTTGAATTAAAAATATGAATTAATTTGATTAGACAATCTTCTATAATCTAAAAATTAAGTTTATCAATTTTATTTTGATCTTTAAACTACTAGGCGTCAATAATGAATATTGTTTACAAATGTTTAATAATAATTACAGTGGAAAGCCGTCATTTTTATAAGACTTTCAATAGATACGCATAGCCATTGAGTTCAATTGTTTGAGAATAGCACTGCATTCAATGATAATAGAATTATTGGACTATTGTATCTAATTATATTAGATTAGACACTGTCTTTCAGAAACAATTTGTTAATATAAACAAATTGTAAAAATTGTGTCTCTCTTAATATTTTAACGTAAAATAACTGAATTTTTAATCTAATTAAACGTTTATATAAAGCGTTTATAAAAAATATTAAGTTGATAATTGTTTTAGTATAATAGTTGTGTGTGATACTCTAACGTAATTACGTGGAGAGCGAGTTCGCGCGGTTTGGGTTTTGCGCGATGTATCGCGGCATCCCGCCGGACAGGTTTTGATTTAGGATGGAAATTTAGAGTTTCATCAGAATTTAGGGGGTAGCGATTTTAACATCGGATGCGGGCTGCCGGGTACAAGCTGATTGGGTATGTTAAACATATAAATTACAATGTTTACATCAAAAATATTGACCTGTCATCGTTTAAATTCAGCACGCACAGAATTCCAAGCCCCATTTCGTTGAATTTTACCAACGTCAACTCAAAATTCAACGTTTCAGTGGAAAAGTGACACGACTCAAACAGAAAACTACAAATATTGCACGCATTCCCCATTCCGCCGCATTCTATATTCATAAAGCGACCCGAAATCCGCACAATATGTTATCAAAAGTTGGATTCAGGGAATATGGAGTACGAAACAAGCGTACACCGTGTGCTCAACTACTTTGAATAAAAGTTTTTGCATTCTGTTAACTCTGTCGTATCATGTATGTACATTTTAAGCATCTGTACGATAAATTAATTAATGTACAGTACATAATTTAGATATTCTGTAGTGATAGTAGCCACAAATTTATCAATATCAGACCTCTGGCTACCTACAATAACTCTTTCTAATCACCGCCATTCTCCAAACTCAATAGGAGTGATGGATCGGATGTAATTATGTTAAAATCAATATTTTAAAAGAATTCCTTCTATTTCCTTTACATAATAATTGCAATATTATGAGGACGAATTTACTGTAGCATGAATATAGTCTTTGGAGAGTTTGATTCGAATATGATATCCCGCTGGATGGATATTGCAAGACATTTTAAAAGTAAAATGTCAATATCACTGTATATCTCTTGGAATATATATGTATAGTTCCCTTATACATTTCCCCCTTTTCTTGCTTCCATCGTGCGAAATCATCCAGGTATTTTTTTTTTCAATATCATGGGGGAATGTGTACCCCCATCGTTCAGACGCTCTTTGAACGCATCTCACCTTTTTTTTCTGCTGGCTAGAAAAATCACGTATATTTTCTGACTAGGTGACATGTTGCAAATGATGGTGGAAAATATTGGGAAATATTTATAAGTTTTACTATTAAAATATGTATTTTATAGTATTTGTTTGGTTTAAATTTAAAAAATAAATTAAATTAGTTTCTTTATGTTTTACTTTAATAAAGATTTGTTATTATCAGATTTTCTACACATTAATATTAAAAAAAGTTTTTGATAATTTATAGAGGTTCAGTAAACTTTCATGTGTTTTAAGAATTTATTTAAAATTTTATAAATTAAAATTACCAAATATTTTAGGATCTGATTAAAAATTTAGAAATATGTCAATTACTTTTTGAATTTATTTAATGTGTTAAAGTTTAAGTTTAGATTCTTCATTTTTCTCAAGATCTTGCATAATTTTCTTCTACTATTTATGATTATAGTTTTGTGAATTTGTTGGAACTTTCATCAATACATTGTTAGAAAGTTGTTACATTGTAACTTTTTTAAATTTTTCTATTTAAACACTCCCAATTTGCCACGGCTTTTCCCTAAGTAATTCGGGGCGGCGACATTGGCCTCAAAGTTGATTTTGATAATTTGGATATTATTTGCCAAAAAGTTATGCCAAATCTATTAATCACAGTAGGCTTAGTGCCTAATGTGTAAGTTAGTAGAGTTTTTTTTTTCAGGGAAGCTCCATTCCAAATTTGGAGAATAACAGTTCTATTTTATTAAGGAGGGCTTGGAATTGAAGAGGTAGCTGGGGGTTCCTTTCAAGGAACTGTTTTCTGAATCTAGTTAAGTTGTTTGTTTTTTTCCGTTTATCATGCTAGGTTAATGCGGATTTTAGAGCGGAGATAGAAACTGACTGTTAAGTTGTGTAGCAGATCCGCTTTTGTGGCTTAAACAAAAGGGTTGCTTCTGGGTGTGCTTGGGTGGTCAACGTGATTTGAAAAGATTAATTTTGGCAGCAATCTGAAGAGAATTAATTTGGCGTGGCCAGGGGGTTTCTAAATAAGTGGTCTGATTGAGATGCAATTAAACAAGGACAAATCCTGTTTGCTATTTGCTGAGTTTTTTAAATTGTAAGGATTTGATTTGAGCGCTTGGACCTCAAAAGAAGTTTTAGTCAATTTTGTGCGTTAGGACTTTTACTTGAACTTTGGGGAACTATGTTTTGGCGCAAAGTAATGTTGATTGTAGAGTATTCTTCTCCTTTTACGGCAATGCTTTTGAGTTTGCTGGTTTTGCAAAAGGTTGTACGAGCTTTATTGTTTTTACACACCGGGGTAAAGAGGAGTTTTTCTTGCGTAGAAAGAGGAATATCTTCAAAAAATACTGCGCAGCTCGTACTGTCCAGTAGTGTCAGATTTTTACTGAATTTTCTCAATTATGTTCTTGGTGCATCACTTACTTTTGACTGAAAAGTAGAAGCATATTTGTTCAAAGGTAGCAAAGTTTGCTTTTCTTGGTGTTAGTTTTTGTAGATCTAACCACAATGTCAATGTTTTGATCTTTGGCTCTATCTGCGTACCAAATAGTTTCTTTGACTGTTTTTAAGTATTTATTGATTATCTATTTGTTTTCTGTGGTATTATTACATCAAATTTCTTACTGATGTAGTGGCCCTTTAAGAAGTTTGAACTCATCATCAGAGTTTCTTTTTTGTGCAACACATTTGTTATGTCAGGTCAGTGGGTCTAGCAGTTTACATTCTGTTCATTTATCCGCAGTTTGTAAACTACTTATCTCGCTCTTGCTATTACTATCAGTTAAAGTGAAGAGAAAGAGATACTCAATACAGTTAAATGCAGTAAATTTCTATATCTTGGTCACATTATGACGAATAAAAGTACATTTTACCTACTGCAAATAATGCTGCAAGAAAAAGTAATAAATAAATAAAATAATTATTGCTCAGATAGCTTACTAACATCCAAATACAGTACTGGAAGAAGAAGCCGGGGTAATAGAAGCCAACCTTTTTAAAATTTGTATTAAAGTATTTGATTGTGGGTTATTGTACAAAGAGTTAAAATAGTGACACTGTAGACGATATGCTTGGTATTTGTCATATCCGAGAATCAAATACAAAATTTCTGATGATCGAGTATTTTGCATGCGCGGCACTATTTAATCCGTGCTTAAGGTTTTTTAGAACGGATTTTTTTGGGCAACTAGGTTAAGTAATGTTTCCTTTTGTGAAGTTTTTGCTAAGGTTTTTCTGGTGTCTTATGAGTAGTTTTGTTTGGTTTTAAATTTTTGTTCATAAGAGATGGGGCTACGTTGGCAGAGGTTAGAAAGATTGCTAATGGTTAGTCTGAATTTAGTACTTGTAATGCTGATATCAAAACAGGTTGTCTAGCTTAAGATTTGTAGTAAGGGGCAGCGGGGGTTCTTTTGAGATTTTGTTGTTTTTTATAAAAAGAATAACTTAAACGCAGCTAAGTTTTGGAATGTTAATAAATAGTTTTGTTAGCTTTAATCCAATGTTCTAATTGATATTTGACAAATTCTATCTAGGTTAGCTTCTAGATATAGACTTGCAGTCGTTTTTGACAAAAAAATCCTACCCAGAAATTTTATTGATCTAAAATTTAAAATTTGTTTTCTTTTTGAACTTAAGTTAGCAATAAATTAAAGCAAAAAGATGACAGATTTAATTTTTAGATAACAAACAATTGTGTTGAAGTGACCCACTCACCCAAGTGTTGCTGGTTCAAAAATTGGAAAGTTTTTCTGCAAAAATTATTTTTCAATAAATCATAGCAGAAGAGTGACACATTTAATCTTTCAATAACAAACAACCCAAAATAGCAACGGAGCTAGTTTATACAAAGACAAAACGGATTAGGATATCCCCGAATAAACATGTCTTGATATTGCAAACTGAGGAAGCAGGGTTTGAATACTAAAGGATTAGTGCATAAAAAAAACCTTAAGGCAGATCAGGTCACAAAATAATTTTTTTTTTTTTATTGAGTTTGAATATGGTTTTGGGCTCTCATACAAGATCGAAACCGAATCTGTGGAAATACTGATAGGTTATGAAACACACAAGATTATTCTAAGAAGACCATTACAAAATACCAAAATTTTATCATATACGAGGTTTGTCCGCAAAATACGTTTAAAAGTGGAATAATAATTTTATTTTACAATTATTCAGGTGTTTTAATATGGTCTCTTTTAAAGTACTCCCCCTGAGACAAGATTCACTTCTGCCAACGCTATTTCTACTGTTTATAAAATCGCTGAGAGTCTTCAGATGTGAGGCTCTTCAGTTGCCGTGTCGTTGCTGTTTTGATGGCTTTTACATCTCCCACGTGTCGCCCCCGAAGCACCATTTTGCATTTTGAAAACAGGAAGAAGTTGCAAGGGGCTAAATTGGGTAAATAAGGCGGGTGTTCTGTCACGGTTTTCTACTTAAACACTTTCAATTTGCTACGGCTTTCTACTAAGTAATGCGGGCGGCAACATCCTGTGTTGTTTAGTAGAGTTTTGCTTTCCGATGAACTGAATGGTCTGTGCTGTTATTTTTAGAAAAGTGCATTTCAAATCTGGAGAATAACAGTTTTTTTTATTAGGGAGAGCTTGGAATTGAAGTGGTAGTTCCTTTCAAGGAACTGGTTTTTGAATTTGAAACTGACTGTTAAGTTAAGTAGCAGGTCCGCTAATGTGGCTTGAACTGAAGGGTTGCTTGAGGGTATGTTTGGGCGGTTTATGTGATTTGAAGAGATTGATTTTGGAAGCAATCTGAAGAGGTTTTATTTGACTGATGCCCAGTGGTTTGATCGAACATTTGCCATTGCAATAAAGCAAGAAGAACTCCTGCTTGTAGCGGTGGAAAAGTAGCTCGGCTGCTTGCTTTAAATGGGACAACAAAAAAGAATCTGAGTCAATTTTGTGCATTCTAACTTTGGATGATGGAGGCGCTGTGTCCTTGTTTGATTTTTTTGGAAATGTGTTTTGGCCGCAAACAATTTTAGTTACCGCAAGGTTATGTTGATATTAAGTAAAACCTTTGAACTCGTTGGTTTAGCTGGAGCTTGTACGATTTTTAACTCTTGCTCAATTGTTTTTGCATACCTGAGGAAGGAGAAAAATCTTTAAAAACACTTACCAGCTCGTACTGTGTAGTAGTGTAAAGTATTTATTGACTCTTCTTGATTATGTTTTTTTGCGCAACACTCAGGCACTTCTGCCTAAAAAGTTAAGGCATTTTTGTCCAAAAATAGCATATTTTGCTTTCCTTGGTGTTTGTTTATGTAGATTCCAGACCCAATGCTTTTTTTATTTTTGGCCTCATCTGCATACCAAATTTATGTTTTTACTGTTTTTGGGAATTTATTTTTTATCTAATAGTTTTTTTGTTGAATTATTACATCAAATCTTTTACTGATGTAGTGGCTCTTTATGAAGTTTGATTTTATGATCAGTGTTCCTTCTTTATGCAACACATTTGTTATGTTATGTTTGTGGTCTTGAGGTTTACAATGTGTTATACTATCTGGTGAAGTGGCGGTAAAAAAAAAATGAAATACTCAATACATTAAAATGCAGTAAATACCTATATCTTGGTCAAATTATGAAAAATTACAGCAAAATTTACCTACTGCAAACAATGTTGCAAGAAAAAGTAATTAATAAATGAAATTATTATTGATCAGATAGTCACTATCATCCAAATACGGTACTAGAAGAAGAAGCCGAGGGTAATAGAAGTCAACCTTTTTATAAATTTGATCAAGGTATTGGATTGTGGGCCATTGTACAAATAGTTAAGATTTGTGATATTGGTGACACTGTGACCGATTTGTCTGGAATTTGTCATATTCAAGAGTCAAATACAAAATTTTTGATGATCGAGTATTTTGCATGCGCGGCACTTTTTAATCCGGGCTTAAGCTAGATTGTTTGACTTGATTCAGCAAGTACCTTAAGTTAACTTTTTTTTACGTTGCCGGGTGTCAAGATCGGGACTTTTTAGGGCAACTAAGCTACGTAATGTTCTCTTTTGTGTAAGTTTTTGCTAAGGTTTTTCTGGTGTGGTCAATACATACTGGTTTGTGGCCGCTGTTGTTGTTGAAACTTATCAAATTGTTTAGCTTAAAGTTTGGTTGTTTTTTATAAAAAGTATAACTTTGAACGCTGCTAAGTTTTGGAACGCAAATAAATAGTTTTGTTAGGTTTAGTCTGATAGGTTAGCTTGTAAACATAGACTTGCAGTCGTTTTAGACAAAAAAGTCTTTCCTACAAATGTTGTTGATCTAAAAATTGAAAATATTTCTTCTTTTGAAACATAAGTTATCAATAAATTAAAGCAAAAAGATGACAGATCTAATTTTTTTATAACAAACAATTGTGTGGGTGGGTTCTGGTCAAAGGTTTTAACTAAAGTGACCCACTCACCCAAGTGTTGCTGATTCAAAAATTGGAAAATTATTTTTTAATAAATCAAAACAGAAGAGTAACAGATTTAATCTTTCAATAACAAACAACCCAAGTGATACCAGAGCTTGTTTATAAAGAGTGTCCCAAAATGAACGGAAGGTTTGAATTTGCCGTCATTTTGCAGTAAATTTTTTCCAACCTTAAAAAAACTTGACAGCTGAGAACTCAGAGTTAGTAAAAATGCCAAGACGATGGTACATGCTGTACACTCCTTGAAACAATTTAATTACTGCATGAGACATTTCCTGGTCTTGTACTCGTTTTGGTGATCAAAATTGGCTTCCTAGATCGTGTGATTTAACACCATTAGATTTTTATGAGGTTATTTGAAATCAAAGGTCTATGTCAACAAACCAACAACTTCCCGTGCATTTTAGGAGGAAACAAAACGCTGCATCAACAAAATTCAGCCACATTTATGCAGAATGGTCATGGAAAATTTTGACAATAAAGTGCGTAAGTGCCAGCAAAGCCGTGAAGGCCATTTGCTCGATGTGTTATTCCATAAATAACACTATCCTATGTACTTTTAAATTCAATAAACAAATAACAATCTAAAGACTAAAAACTGTGTTTTTTATTTAATTTAAATCTTGCGTTAATTTTGGGACACTTTTTACAAAGACAAAACGGATTACGCTATCTTTAAGTAAACATTGGTCTTGGTATTACAAGCAGAGATGGTTAGAACAAATTATTTAAAGAAGAGCTAAAAAGAAACTTTTGGAAAAAGTTATTGAGTTTTATAGAAAAAAGAAATTTGCTAAAAAAATAAGACGTCAGAAGTAGACTAGAGAACATTTATACCCACGTAACAGAAACGCCAGGCAAACCATCTTAAGAAAAAAGTATTTAAAGGTGTTAAGAGTTTAACAAAGATGTACATTACACTTTTAGTAATTAATGCTTTCAATGCTATTTATATGCGACAGTACAAAATTGGATTGCATGTTTCCAAAGAAAAAAAAAAATTTAAAGCAGATCAGCTCACCAAAAAGAAAAAAAAACAGAGATTTTGAATAAATCTGAATATAGTTTTGGGCTTCTATATAAAACCAAAAAGAAAATTGAAGCAACTTGTAGAAAAACAGATAGGTAATAAAACACACAAGGTTATTTAAAAAAAACTACTACAAAATACCAACATTTTATAATATTTGAATTGAATCAAATTACTAGAGCTTATCACCGGACGCTGCGGTCTTAACAAGCAAATGAATACTAAGAATAAATACCCTCTCTTCCCCTCTTTCTATGCTGTGGATGTTTAGACAAAAAAACTCTCATCACATCTGCGGAGTGAATGTGAAGCATACAGTATGCAACACACACCAAATTTTGGCCAGCACAAATTACTTAAAGAAAGGCTAAAAAAATGCTTTGTAAAAGCTTTTGGGTTTTATTGAAGAAACAAATTTGCTAAAGAAGTAAGACTTCAGAGAAAGGTAGACAATAGAACAATTATGCTCGCGGTGCAGGAGCTCTAGGCAAACTATCTTAAGAAAGAAAAAGTGTTGGAAGGGGTTAAGAGGTAGTCAGTTTTTTGTTTTAGTACTTAATGTTTTTTATATGCAACAGTAAAAAATTGGATTGCGTCCTTCAAAAGAAGTAATTTTTTTATTAAAGATGAAAAGAGACCAGAATAGTTAATTTTTGTGTGTGAATCTTGAAAGAATATGGAGTTCATGATAAAATTGCAACTGCAAAAGCTCTAATGTTGACCAAAAATGCTAAAATTGTTGCGCTCAAATCTGTGTAACAAACAAACAAAGTATCAAAGCATGGAGACAAGCGTTCTAGCTTTCCAAGGTTATAAAAGTTCTGCATTCAAAAATTTGTCGAAAAAGTGTTTGTCTCTATTTTTCGAGATTGTTGTTAACTCTACAACTTTCACTATGATTGTTTATCTTGATTAAATTTTTTGATAACAAACAGTTGGGTAAGTAGGCAAAACGTTCAAAATATTGACTATTGTTTAGTAGTTTCCACTAGAATGACCCACATACTTGTCCAAGTGTTGGTGATCTTTAGAAATTGGTAATTTTTGCTTCCTACAAACAAAAGTTGTCAATAAATTAAGGCATGCAGATCTAATATTTTGATACAGTATATTGATTACCGATTAGTAGTTTTAAATAGAATAATCCACCTACTCATTCAAGTGTTGGTGATTTAGAAATTTTTTTTTTTTTGCAAATATTAGTTAGTCAATTAATCAAAGTATGAGAGATTAAATCTGTTATTTTTTATAACAAACAAATGAGTGGATAAGCGGGGTATTTCGGGGTCCCTGTGCAAAAAAGAGGCAGCTTTATTTTAGCATTTTTTTTTTCAGGAGAACTGTTTTACTACGAATTTTTTAAATTTATTTGATTTATTTATATGTACAGCCAGACACGAATAGAGTGGCCCCTATATAGGCAACTTAGTATACACCAAAATTATGTTGAATGTGGTTAAACTTTTGCTTTTGCCCGTTTTAGCATCTTTTAATAACAGAACATCGTCGCCCGTGGAATGTTTAAAATGTAAGCGTAAATGAAAAATGCTGAAACGGACAAATGTATTAGTTTAACCACATTCAACATAATTTTGGTGTATACTAAGTTGCCTATATAGGGGCCACTCTATTCGTGTCTGGCTGTATACGCTTTTTAGAAGATTGATTGGATAACAATATCAAAAAGAAAACGTTGGAGCTGCCTCCTTTTTGCACCGGAAAGTAAAAAAAAATGCCAAATACAAATTTCAATGCGATTTATTAATAAAATGTTATCAAAAGTAAAAAATAAACATAAACAAATCATCTGTAAAGCTATCTTTTTCTGGCTGAGTAGGTTCTTCTTCTGCTTCACATTTCAGCCGGTCATAAAATCACATACAGTCAGGAGGCACATATTTTGTTGCAAGTTCTTTTACATGTAGGTATTTGGGGCGCTTAAGTGGTAACGGTCTAGAGTAGAGGAATAATGTAAAAGAAAGTAAAGTCAACGTTACGCCATGGTTCTGAACGGTAAACAAACCCTTAAATAAAGCACTGGCTAAACTGCTTCATTCTACGCTTTTTGCGGGATACTCCATGACAAAATAAGAAAATAGACCAAGTTTTTTTATTTTTTTGTTTGACACGCACTTTTTAAAAATCCCGTTGAAATGACAACTGAAGTTCAAAATCATTTCTTGAGAAACTAGAACCACTATAAATTTTCGGCATAAATTTTTTACCAATGCAGCTCATTCATCTGGCAACACGATCCGTTTCCGTTTTCTTTTTTCCTTTTCTATCAATTCGAAGCTCCGATCACAATGCAGAAAACTATGTTCTTGTTCTGGATATCTGTGTATAGTTTTAGCAAATCTATTAGTATTTGCAAATGTGTAAAGATACTGAGCCAAAACTTGGTTTTTATTTTGTGAGCTGCAGTTATCATATCAAAATATAGATATAATTTTGTCACTGTTGATGTTACAAAATAAAAAAAAAAAAATCTAAAAAGCTTACTACATTATTAGCTTGTTTCTTGGCTATGGTTTTATCGTACATGAAAAATACAATTTTTCAGAACTGGCTAAAAAGACACAAAAGTTGTAATCCCACAGTTGCCGTTTAAGAAAAACATCTTTACTAGGTAAGTGAGAGAGAGGCATATTCTGTTGATAATCAAAAGCAAACAACTCTATCTCATCTTTGTTCTTCAAAATTTCTGGAGTATATTTTCATTTTTCATTTATTAGATTTATTTTTATTTCATTCTTTTTTGCTGATGTGAGGTTGTGTAGTTTGTGCCAAGTCTGGCAAATGGCTTTCCAAATGAGTAGTTATAATTTAAAACAAAGTGTATGCGACTGTAAAAAAATGGATTGCGTCCTTTAAAAGAAGTAATTTTTCCATTAAAAATGAAAAAGGATCAGATTGGCTAATTTTTGTGTTGAATCTTGAAGGAATATGCAGTTCATGATAAGATATTATTTAAGCGTTAAAATGGACTGAAACAAATATTTGAAACACTGAAAATTTTTAATGAACTAATCACATAGTTCAAGTCAATTTAGACATAAAAATGCAACTGCAAAAGCCTTAATGTTGACCGGAAGTGAGCAAAGCTGGAATTGTTGCGCTCAAATCTGTGCTCGTTGTGAAGAAATTGCTGATTTTTTTAAACCGCATTGTTACCATGATGAAAATTTGAGTACATTTTTACAACCCAGAAACAAAGTAACAATGTATGGAGAGAAAAGTTTTGGTTTTCCAAGGCTGAAGATGTTTTGCTTTCAATAATTTTTTAAAAAAGTTTTTGCTTTTGTTTTTTGCGATTGTTGTAGAGCTATTTTATTATAATCGTTTATCTTGAAGATTATTTGTAATTCAGAAATTAAAACTTTTTTCTCTTTGTTATTATAAGTTGTAGATAAATTAAGGCAAAAGGGTGACAGATCTAATTTTCTGATAACAAACAGTTGGGTAGATAGGCAAGACTTTCAGAATATTGGTTAGTAGTTTTAACTAGAATGACCCACATATTTATTCAAGTGTTGGTAATTTAGAAATTGGATTTTTTTTCTTTTTGCAAAATAAGTTGTCAATAATCGAGGCAAATAGATTCAATATTTTGATAATAAACAATTGGGTGGCAGGGGCACTCAGAATATTAATTACTGGTCAGTAGTTTTATGTGAAATAATTCTCTTACTCATTTAAATATTGGTGATTTAGAAATTTGTTTTATCTGCAAATGGTTAATCAAGGCATGGGGTGACAGATTTAATTTATTGGTAACAAACAGTTGGGTTGGTGGATGCCTGACTCAAATTATTGATTATTAGTAAGTTGGTGATCTAAACATTTGATGTTTCTCCTCTCTGCAAACATTAGTTTTTAATAAATTGAAGTAAGAGGGTAAGATTTGATATTTTGATAACACGGCAGGGCACTCAGATCATTGGTGATTAGTTCTTTTGATTGGAGTGACATACTTTTCCATCTATGTGTTGTTGATCCAAAAATTGATTTTTTGTTAAAAAAACATTTTTTTTGTGTTTGGCACTTTTAGTGCAGGTTTAAAAACCTATTAGTTTGTTGGTCGCTGTTATGTTATAGATTGTTAAAACTTATCATGTTGTCTACTTTAAGGTTCGTAGCCAAATCGAAGTTTATTTTGAGGTTTCTTTGTTTTTTTATAAAAAGTATAGCCTTCAACGCTACTAAGTTCTGAAATGCCACTGAATCTTTTTGTTAGATTCAGTTCAATGTCCCAATTGGTATTTGAAAGCTCTACTTTAGTAGGTTTGTAGACATGGTCCTGCAGTTCTAAGTTGTTTTTGACAATAATATTCTATGAGTGTTAGTGATTTAAAAATTGGAAGTTATATTTGCAAACATTAGTTGTCAATAAATCAAAGCAGGAGGATGACAGATCCAATGTTTCAATGACAAACAATTAGGAGAGTGATTGGGAAACTCAGATTATTGATTACTGATAAGTAGTTTTAACTGGAATGACTCACTGATCAAGTGTTGGTGATCTAAAAATTGGAAGTTTTTCTTAATTTCTGCAAACATTAGTAGTTAATAAATTGAGGCAAGAGGACGACAGATCCAATTATTTAATAACAAACAATTTATCTAGTGGTGTTAACGGCGTTTCTCCTAAGAGTGTAAAACTCCAAGAGCGTTCTCGCTCATAGTGAAGAGGTTCTACGTGGGTGGGTTGCATTTTTTAAGTAAATTAACTGTCTTGTTGACATACGCCTTTACACAAAAGATCCACACTACAAACACACTTACCTAGAACAGGGTTTGGCAAAGTTTTTTTGAAACGTGCCAGATCTTACTAGTTTAAAGTTTTAAGTATGGAAATTTCTTTTGCACTTGCATCAAGATTTAAAAAACGTTGTTGTAACTGTACTTTAAGTTTAGAAAATATATCCGATGCAATTTTTTTGTAAAATGTGGATTTTGCAGATTGAATTAAAAACAGACGACGAGCCAGATTTGGCACGTGGGCCGTAGTTTGCTCACCCCGGACCTAGAGTGTTGTTCCGACTAACACGCTCACTTAGAACGCTATCACAACAAACGCACTTACACGGGATTTCACTTTGTGTAAGTGCAATTTGGAAAACCTGGTGATGCTTGTATTGTACAACGTAAGGAATGTTATTTTTTGAAAGGTTGTGCAGTGACGGGGGTATAGAGACAAATCTTTGTGCAATTGTTGTGTGCTAAATCTTGGTTTAACTGTTGCGGGTTTGTCTTATTACAACAATCCCTCCAACTTTGGACAAGTGTTGTACATTCAGATTTGGCGCATGGAATTATCCAAAAAGATGTTAGGGATGGGAGCAGTATATTATACAATATGTGTTAACAAAAGAGTCTGCTAGAAGTTTGGGTGTTTTGAAAAATAACTCAACCAAACTAAGTAAGACATCCTAGGCAAAACAAAACTACTAAAACTTTGTTAAAATTAGACCACACACTATCAGGTATGTAAATATGAAATAACAATTTTTGTATAGAAAATATTTTATTTGAAGTATTGTTTATTGCTAACTTCACATTTTTCCACCTGTCTGACAATTTGTGGATGTCATTCCAAAAAAAGTGTTGTTCTTTTAAGGCAAACCAGTTATCGAGCCATTTTTGAATATTTTTGTAAGAAGTGAAGCGCTGCTCAGCAAGTACGTATCCTATTCATGCAAATAAGTAGTAAATGGACAGAGCCAAGTCTGGTGAGTAAGATGCATGCACAAATATTTTCAAACTAAACTCATCAATCGTTTCCTTGACTAGTTTTGCTGTATGTGATAGTGCATTATCATGAAGCAAAATTACTCTGTTTGTCTTTTTTGATGTTTTGGTCGTTTTTTACGTGAAGCTTGATCAAATCGATCATTTATTGTTGGTAGCGTTTAGTATAAACATTTTTAAAACTATTCAAAACATTGTGATTTACCAAGAGCATGCTCACCGTAAGCTACAAAAAGCATTTGTTGGGATTCTGCACAGTTTTCTTCAAATGGTAACAGAAAACCAATGATGTCCGCAAATCGTAGGTTTTAAGCACAAAATTTGACATGTTCAACGCTATACAAACTATTGTGTTGTATAAAGCTTGTATTGTTGCGAATTAAAAACCTATGCCAAAGATAGTCAACAAGAAAATGGCGCCAACGATGCGGTTTGACGGTAACTATGTATGCAAATTCCGATTTTATATTTACAGATTACCAAAATGACACCGACAACATAACCGGACAAAAAAACGTAGACTTGGTAAACACAAAAATAGAAGCATCTAAATTTCTTTTCTTTTGGATAGAGTTGTCTACATAACAATCAAATTAAACAAGAGATACAGTACACAGCTTCTACTTATAAATGCATTAGAGAACAAAATGATAGAACATATTCAAAAACATATTTACAGTAATAGAAGCAGACAAATTTTAATACAAAATTATAAGCAGCAACCTTATTGCCAAAATTAGTCAGAGAAACAAAACAGATCTTAATAATATTGAAAATTTTGGTTTGGGCAAAAAGAACCAACGGGGAGACATGTTAGCAAACTATTTAAACAAAAAAAGTTTGTTCTGTTTTAACACCTTTTTAAACAGATTTGAGCAAAGGAAATGAGCATGGGTAAGTGCGGACGGAAAAATAAAGAATGAAATCGACTACAAACTGGCAAACAATAAAAAAGTCTGCACAAATGTTTCAGTGCTAAACCGGTTTTGATACAAGAAGCAAACATAGGCTGGTAAGAGCAACACTTACATTCAATTTGAAAATAGAAAAAAACAAATTAATACACGTAAACAATTAATAAACCTTTAAAGAATTAGATCAAAACAAAATGGAATACCAGAAAAATCAAAAAAGAAATTATTGTCAACCAGCGCTCTGAGTGCAATGAAGATAACTACTAAATAGAAAAATTACAACAGCAAAAAATGAAAACGGTAAGTTACACAACGGATTACAAAAAATTGAATAAAAAAATCAGCAAAAGAGTTAGAAGAAATAGCCAAACACAACACCGAAATAATCAAAGGCATATAAAGAAGAAAACAAATTCAAAATTTTCTACAAGCAGACATAAGATTACAAAAATTAATTATTAATTAAATGCATTAATCACCAACAAAGAAAACATTCTGAGGCAAAAAGAAAACTTTTATACCCAACGTTACTCTTTAACAATACCAGACCCGAGAACATCAAAAACGCTTATGTAAAATGAAAGACTAAAATATGTTCTAGAGATAACAAATCAAGAAATAAGAACAGCACTGAAACAACTAAAACATAAGAAAGGTCTAGGACAAGACAAAATTACTAGCAAGATGCCAAAAAAAAGGAAAAACTATTATCGAGAATCCACTAGATCTGCTTCTTAACATATGTTTCGTGGAAGGCAAAACGTAGAAGCCATCCTGCCTAACAATAAAGAGATCAGACAAAGAACTAAAATTAACCTAATTTTTTAGTTCATTTTTGTATGGTTTCAGACTTAATCTCTCAGAATACTTGACTAATATTATGTTTAAATGCTTAAATTGCTTGTGGATTGTTGGCCAATTGACATTACCAAAACGATATATTCTCCAATTAGCAAATTCTGCAATAATATTTCATAACAATACTACTAGCTGCACTGTATCCGGATGCGGCAACTAAACTTGGAAATTCTTTAGCGTTAAGTAAAAAATTGAAAAAATTGTTAATATTCCTAAACTTTTTCAATTTTGCCGATCTTTGTTCTAAACTATAATACTATCATGTATTTTGTTATTACAATTCGTATTATTTGTAAGTAATTTTTTTTTAATAATCCAATCATAAACCATTTGTTAACAAAGTACAAGTACAAATGTAATGGATTGGAAGACTGTTCATAATTTTTTTACTTTATTTATATATATAAAAGCCAAGCGTCTCTTTTTTTTTATTCTAACTGAAGATAAATGAATTTTATTACAAATTACTCCGCCGTAAAAAAGTATCGCAAAGTGAATGAAATGCGCTGAAGTTTTTATCTGTGGAGAGTATTTAATAAAAAGGATTTAGGGCCCTGTTCATCAATATATCCGTTGCGCCCTTCCTCTAGGGGCCCATCTATTATCTGATTTGATCAATTTCTGAGCCCATATAGCAAAGTTATTGAAGTATAGCACCTCGTAGTGCTGGGTCGCGTCAGAATTGATAGCGGAAAGGTTACGGGAGAAAATTATGAAGCAATTTTGTGGGTGCCACAGTCATTAGTCTTTCGCGGCGCCATCGCCGCCGCGCATGCCCTCGGCAGTTTGCTACCGCAGGATGCTTTATAACGTCACCACTGCCATTTCAGATGCCTTCCTTTTCAAAAACTAATAACACACATCCTTCATTTCTATAATACTCAATTTTATGCATTGTAATCCCGAAAAATCATTATTTTATTCAAGTCGATATTTCGGACGCCGGAACGCATAAATCACCTCCAACTTCCACCTTAAATTAAACCCGAAAAGCAATTACGCTCACTAATTAAATAATTAATTAATTAGAACGAATTCTTCTGATTAAAAATTGCTAACATCGATCGCAGTCTTGATTATATTACCCAACTGATTATATTAATAGGAATTTGTGTTTATATTTGCACTAATCACCACTGGCTACACTATGATCGATTTAAATTGCTTTATGAAGCAATTAAAGATGCATTGATGGTAAAGCGTTTAATATACTGTATATATCCAATTACGTACAAATCAAATCTACTTTAATTAAACATTATTTCATTTGAAATTCTATAATATGCAATCAACTGCAATGTTATAATTTTAATATAACTTTTAATTAAACTGAGTCTTGCGATTTTAAGGATTTGTATAGTTTTTGATAATATTTATAATTTTTTTTTTAATTTAAAACAATTTTTAATGTTATTTTGCAGTTTATGTTTATATATTTAAAATTTTAAGTGAATAACTGGAAATGCAATTTGATAGTTTTTAGAAGTTCAACAAATATTTTTTTTTTTTTGCAATTTATGTTTATTAAATAGCAATTTGTAATGTCTTTTCAATCATGTACAATATTTTAGGTAAAACAAAAAAGTCTTACTTAAGAAATTATCAAAGTACTCCTGATTAACACTATCATCAACAAAACAAAGTGCAAACAAGATCTCAAAAAAATCAACCAGCTGGTACTAATTGAGCATCAGTTACAAAAACTGTTGTCACCTGCTGGGTTAATGGTGGAGGTGCGGCTGTGTATGCGGGGTACGCAGATTGGTATACACGAGGTTTATGCGTGTTATATGTATTTGGTGTTAGTTGAGTTTGAAAACTTACCTGTGGTCTTTTGTGGTTTGGAGCCACAGGATGCATGGTTGGATACTTATGCATCTGAGGGTTGAGTGCTACTTGGTTTGGGGTAGTACCATTTGTTCTGGCGTACCCCATTAGTGGTAGTTTGCCAAAAATTTGGTACAACGTAAAGCAGAGAGTGCGTTAGCGGTTGGTACGTTGGTATTGGCGTCAAATCTATACTCTTTTTATCCATATTTGTAAAAAAGGTTGTCATTATGGTTTGTTGGTTTCTTACGGCGGGTGCAATGCCATCGGGTTTAGTAATTCTTTGCAATGAAGGGTGCAATACCGCAAGGTGTATTGGAACCGTAGACAATAATGAATTTCTCTAGTGCAGTTGTCAATATTAAAGTCGTTGTTGTGTTTCGTATCCGTGTTCTATAAATAGTAGTATAATCTTCCGACTTTCAAGATTTTATT
This sequence comes from Tachinus rufipes, assembly GCA_963932245.1. Lineage (NCBI taxonomy): Eukaryota > Metazoa > Arthropoda > Insecta > Coleoptera > Staphylinidae > Tachinus > Tachinus rufipes. Next base: position 108,494,372 of record OZ010743.1, read on the forward strand.
CAGTTGAGCTCTACAGCTCTAGCCACGAACAAGCACCAGAATCTACCAGATCTTCATAAACCGCATTTCAACCGTTTTTGGTCTTTGTCGGATTTACCACTGCTACGGTCTTAACTCTGGTGCCGCCGACACAATCTTACGTAATATATCTCTAAGATAATCCAAAAAACTACAAACATATATTTTGTGCTTGCACATCTTGCCAGAGTTTTAAGACGGCTACTGACAACTGTTCCGGCATGCTGCTTTTTAAATAGAATCATAGACAAGTTATATAGAACTGTGGGCGAGTCAACTGCAATCTGCGTAAGTGTGTATGTGATCTTTGGATAAGAGTGTTAGACGAAGTTTTAATTTGACACTAAAAATGCTAGTTACACGCACACTTCCGACGCTTTGGAAGATACCACCGCCTGGTCATCAAAATTCTTGAAGCGGCAAAACTAAGTGAGCATAAGTTGGTGATTACTTGCGATCCTAAATTTGTGTCCAACCGAAAAGTCACGTTGCAGATGGAAAAAGTCTTGGAACTTCTACCGAACACCATCAACACCCAACTAGTTGCCAAAGAAGTCGTAGTCAAAACAATAGTCGCTACCACAAATGATTTGCATGAATTTGCCCGGTTAACTGTGCACAAACAGACCAAAATTTTAGAATACTTCTGCTCTGCAAAACACAGACGATAAAGAAACTTGAAACAAATCGTCAATTATCGGACTTTTGGCGGCCAACCAAGAAGTTTTTGCTCCAGAGATACTGACTGTTGACTTTGGCCAAGTTTTGGGCGGGAACACTAATCCAAACTAGACGTCTACAAATTTTAAACTTAGTTCAAATTTTGTGATTTGAACTTGTGTTCCCGCCCACCGACCTAAGTGTTTGTGATCGAATTTTTTCATCACATACATTGCATCCAGCAAAATAGAAATGTAAATCATACACCCACAAGGTTTAAATTTTTTTCCGCCGTTTACTCAAGTGTTTGTAATTGAAAAAAATCACAAACACTTAGATGGGTGGGCGGGAACTAAGTTCAAACTTTGTGGGCGTGTGATTTGAATTTGAGTTTCCGCCACCCACCCAAGTGTTTGTGATCAAAAAATTTGAACATAAACATTTGGGCGGGTGGGCGGGAACACTAATCTAAACCACACGCTTACAAGTTTTGAACTTAGTTTAAACTTAGTGGACCTGTGATTTAATATTACGTTAGCACCCACTTACTTAAATGTTTCTGATAAAAGTATTTAACATAAACACTTGGGCGGGTGGACGGGAAAACCAATCCAAACCACACGCCTACAAGTTTGAAACTTTGTTCAACTTTTGGTAAAATGTCTTTTGAACCTATGTTTCCGTCCACCCACTCAAGTGTTACTGGTTCTACTTTATTATCTTAAACACTTGGGTGGGGTACAGCAATCTAAACAATAAGCCCACAAAATTTGAATTTAGTTTCCCGCTGCCCACATGTGATTGTAATAAAAAAAATTGATCACAAACACTTGGGTGGGTGGGCGGGAACACAAATTCAAATTACACGCCTTCAAAATTTTATCTTAGTTTCCGCTTACCCATTCAAGTGTTTGTGATGTGTAGGCGGGAACATCAATCTAAACCACACGCTTACAAATTTGTGGTCTACACAATCGCCGACATAAGGGGATATTGTGAGCTCCGCGCTACAACACAACTGCGGGAACTGTACTGGTAATTTCAAATTCTTGGTTAGTATCCCTCACCAGCTCAGGGAACTTTTGAAGTTTCAACCGGAACTCGGATCATAGCTTGTTTTACAAACTCTCTGTGCCGCAAGTGTTACATAAACATTTTAAATTTTTCAGTTAATAGACTACTCTTGACCAGAACTATAGTGCCTAAACTAAATTAAAGTTTCCTGGACATTATTACCGTGCTTAATTGATTGAAACTAGAAGCTTTTTTTTTATGTTGAGGGAATTGTTGGAGCCAGTAAGCGGAGAATCGCGGACTAATTACATTGCGTTATTCTTCCTTTGACTTTTATAAATTCTTGACAAACATACACTGTTGTTGTTGTTGTTTTTGGACGGCTACTGACAGCTGTTCTGGTTACAGACCTGCACTTTGTGTGGGTGAGAATGTTAGACAAACTTTTGATTTGACATTTAAAATGCTAACACACACGTTTTGACCCTCCAAAAGCTACCGCAAAAATATCTTCTGGAGTTAAACCAGCTGCTTTTGTTTTTAACCGAGGAGCCCAACCGATAACAGACTGCATTGTCTAGTGGCGAGTGTGTTTGATTAGGTGGTGTCGCTGGTTGCAAATCGTCAAGTTGTAGTTTTACCGGAAGTTTGTGGGGGTTGTCTTCTTTTCAGTAGCAGTGGGATCCAGCAGTCATGATAACTTTCTTGTGTTCTAGCTACTTAGTGCTGCTTTCTGGCTTCATACTTGCTTACGTTGGCGTGTGGCGGGTGTTGCCTTAAGAGATGCTGATGCAAGCAATTGCTTGGTCATCTTTTTAGAAGTTATTGCCGCATTGCTTGCAGTTACAGGTGACGCGGAGGATTTCAACACGGATCTTTTGAGTCACCTGTAACTGCGGCTTTTGAAAAGAAAACTATACGATTCTTTGCATCAGCGTCTTCTCAGGTAACACATGAGTGAGAAGAGTTCAGTAACTGCAAGTTGTACGGCCGCGGGTTCTGAAAAGAAAACCATGCAATTGCTTACATCAGCATCTTTTCAAATAACACGGGTATTGGCGTTTCTTGTACTTTGCTTACCATAGATTAACTTGCTGTAGTCTAATGACCTTTTGTAGTTGTTCTTGTTTATCTTATTTTAGTCTTGACTATTTTTTGTGCAAAACGCGGATGTTCTTTTGTAATTGTGCATGATAGCGTGTTATTAGATTGATTTATTGATGGTACATTGCTGTAGGTTAGTGTACCGCTTTCTACAGTTTTATTGTACGTTGGAATTGCTAGTTGGTAAATTGCGGTCCGTTGTACGATATTTTTGGAAAAAAATTGTTGTTTCAGCATTCTGGTGGAAGTTTTGCTTGTTACGGTGGCTACGGGTGTGCAGGGGTTTATCATTGTCAGTATAAATTTGTTCTCTGACTTGGTGGTGACTACAAAGCCTATTTTGGTTTTCCTGACGGTTGAGTTTTTAGCGGTGTTTTAGATTGTAAGACTCAAGCTTTTTCTTTGGAACACGTCAAACACTTTTTGATAAAACTTTGGGCGTCTTGCCACATTGCGTTCTAATAGTAGTCTTAAAGAATGGCTTTTTTGTGTCCGGCGGTGATCGTCAAATAGTGGTTTTTAAAGACCTTATGTTGTGCGTGGACATGTACTACTAGTTGGTCTGTTTCTGAGCTATTCTCAAGAAATTTTTATGTTTTGTAATTTTACTTTTAGGGTGTCTTAAGCTATATGCCATTTTGTGATATTTTTGTATGACATTTTAAATATTGGTGCTTTCCGTCTCTGGGTTTCTTATAAATAATTTAATCTTGATGGCCGGGTTTTGTCAGGATTCCCGAGTGACAGTAATTGTTCTGATTTCTTTGCTGGTAGCGTTATTTGTTCTGGCTGAGGACGTTGAGTAGAAGGTTTATTTCTTCTGGTGTGTGTTTTATCTTGATGTTGTAGTCTTGTGGTTGGAGAGACCATTGTAAAAATTTTGCTTTGGCATTTGTTGAATTTTTTAACCTGACTAGAGCGTTGTTAACAAGCGGCTTGTTCTCTAAGTAGGTTTGCTACTTATTGATAGCCCAGACAATAGCTAAGCAGTGGTAACGAATCTGGCATGGTGTCAATTTAGATCTGGCAAACTATATTATGTGTCTTTTTTTATCTATTTTTTTTTATAAAACGTGACCTTAACACCGGTGTAACAAACAAACATTATGGCTTTTTTAGAGGCAACATGAAGAGCCGTGCACGCACTATACAGTCACAGCATAAAAGCACTGACAGAGATGCTTACTTACTCTACACCGATGAGTTTGGTTGTCAACAACTGAGAATAATCTACAATCAAAAATACCCTGAACCAAACTTTGACATCCGGTTCTATACACCGCACGGTTGCCTGTGAAGTCACACCATAACTATAACATCAATGCAGAGTATGGAAAAGTTTTTGAAATAAATTATGGGCCGCAATCTCTACTGCAAACGCGATGTAGTCGCTGGTGCAAAAAATATTTGTTTAGTGGTCCGAGTATAGTTATTAATCATTGTGCTATCCTGGACAAAAGCAACAAACTGAAAATTTTAAAAAAACACTACCAGAAGTCTTATTAGGCTGATACGCCAAAAATCTAAACTAACAGAAGATGTACACTACTTAACTTTCTATTTGGTGGTGAGCATCATCGATATTTATAGAACGAGAATGTGCACCGCTGCACGCTTGCGGAATTATTCAACGTAGACGCTGTGAAATATGAAGTGATTGAAGTTTGTAAAATAAACAAAGACAAGCTTAGAAAAAGGAAAAAAAAGGTCAGCACACTTAATGCTGAACATTACACAAGTGCGAGTTACTCAACATAACCGGCAAATACGCAAGAAACAGTTAAGTGCATTACATTACAGGTACAATGAGCACGATAAAAATTTTAGTGCATTACATCGGCACAGGAAACGCAACAAACGTTTTTGTGAACATTTTAAAGACATTTATAATACCTGAACCCAAAAGGTAGTGGAACCTATTGTTGTGTAGGCGTTATATTAGTGCCGGGGAATAGGGTGAATTTTTCTGGTACAGTCGTCGGTGTAGAAATCGTTGTGGGCATAACGAGGGTCGTGCCAATTTTTTATTGCTTTCTTACTGGTTTGTAATGCTAGGCGGCATTAATGTCTTTCAACTTTAAGGACATTGGCTGCGTGGGCCGGTTTTGGAGGTTTCTTGGGCCTTAGCCATTTAGTGATAAAACCTTTTGCACGTCTACGCACCATGACCAGTTTTTTTGTCTGGTATTTGCAAACGTTAGCGTGTTACGGGTATTGGTGTTCTTTATATGCTGTTTGCCGTTGTTTGGTTTGTTTTAGTCTGGCGCCTTTATCTTTTTTTATTTAGTATTTTTGGTTTGTTTTAATTTTTAGGCTCCGCCAGGTTATAGCCTAGCATTAGCTTGCATGGCATGCATTTTGTAGTTGCGTTTATTTGGCGGTTGTAGTGCTATAAGTAGATGTTTATCTTATTCTAACCTTGGCTGTTTTTTGTGTATTGTAATATATTTTTTTTGTAATTCCGCATTATGGCGTTCTATAGGATTGTCTTGCGGGTACTAGGTTGCCATTGTGTGGTATACTGCTTTTCACATTTTGATTGTTTGTTGGAAATGATGGTTGGTGATTTGCGGTCCGTTGTTCGACAACACTATCTTTGGGTATTCCCATATTTAAAAAAGTTTTTGTTCCAACTTTGGTGGTGATCTAGCTTCTAGCTATTTTGTGCAAGTGTTCATTATAAAGATGAACCTGATTTTGCGTTGGTAGTGTTTAGAAGGTCTACAGAGTCTATGGCCACACTCTTCTATTTTTTTGGTTGTTAAAACTTTAACGGTTTTTTGGGTTGTGTAGTTCAGACATTTATTTTTGAGCACGTTAAACACTTCTTGATAAAGGTTTTGACGACGGCTTTAAGGATGGCTGCAATCGTTTTCTTGCGGTCTGGGTGTAAGGAGGTGGTCGTGGAGTTGAGGTGACTACCTTGTGTTGTGCTTGTACGGGTACCACTAGTACTAGTTTTAAAATCAGAAGTGTTTTCTGTCTGCTAATTTGGTAACTCAGGTCTTTGTCTTTAGAGCGTCATTATTTTGTGTATTATGTTTTGAATATTGGTACTCTCCGTTTGGGCACAGCGGACCATTGTTGCCAGAGTTTTTTTTTTATGAGGCAAAATTTTGTTCTGTATGCTCTTGCAAAGTATAGTATGTTTTAGCGTTGGCGTTCAATTAACCACGTGCCATCAAGATGCAAAAAAAATATTTCTACAATTCTGTTAGTCTTGCTGTAGCAACCAACGTAAGAATATTGACAGTTTTATTACGCTAACTGCTCTCAGCGCATCCTCTACTGAGCAAATACGTTAACGCGACAAACCTTTGCAAACTTAACCGGTTCAAGGTCACGCCAACGACAAGTTGAGACAATTCCCAACGTAATATTACTACATTATTACATATGACACTCGGTGCTTCCAAGACATACCATACTTGGGGCATACCACCGATGCCACATCTTTGCACATCAGAAGCTGGACATTACTTTAAGCTGCAAAACGTAGCAACTGATCTCACTCATTGAAGTCACTTGTCTAGCAATCAAAACACTAATTCTTGGATTTGTGACAATCAAGTATTTTCTTCTACAAATTTGCGGGCCAGTAACAAAAGTCATATGTACCATGTCGGACATAAGATCAAACAAAGAAGAAGAGCTGAACTCCAGACACTAGAACAAAAAAAAATACTAATCTTATACCCTGTTCAACTAGCCTGAATAAGAAAAAAAATTAAATTACAACTACAACTACAACTACAAAATAAGAAGAGAGACCACAAAACAAACCACAAAATGCAACAAAAAAAACTAGGAAGAAGCCTGTTAAATCGAAGTCGTTTGGCAAAAAAAAGTTGAAGAGAAGTCTTAACTGCTGGTTTTAGGCAAAAAACATTCAAAGAAGCAACCCGCAACTTTTAAGAAACTAAATTAAACTTAAAACTCAATTCCAATTAAAGAAAATTGAAGTAGAGTTGCCACCTTTGATTTGAAGCTACTCTTGAGACAATTTCACCTTCCAAACATGCAACATTAGACAATTATTTTATTTTTTATTTATTGTGCTTTTTACGGCGTTTTTACATTACCACATTAAGCTTACGACATGTTTAAAAATGTTTGATGGCTCAACAGTTTATTAGGTGATTTTTAACCTACCCCGGTAGGTAAAAAACAAGTTCTTAATTAGTTATGTCAGGGATGCGTGATATGCAATCGCTCTACCACTGAGCTATCTGCAACTAAATTGACAAGCATTTAGAAAACTTTAGAAAGGATCATAAAATGATGAGCAAAACGTGTTCCAAGAAAAATGTTGTAGCCAAAATTTAAAAAAAAAAGCACACCAACCTTTGATAAGCTTTAAGTTTTAATGAAACCTTTGTTAAAAAGAAATAGGGAAATAGATAGTAGCCATTTGGCATCAGAAGCTAGCTAGTTGATACACAATAGATTAAAGTAATGCAACCCAATTATAAACCACGAAATGAAGCACAGTTTGCCCAAAGTGGTTGCCTCCAACATCTACAAAAACAACAAATTTTGGAAAATTAGTAAGAATGTAGCCACAATTTAAATCATACCTATAACTAGAAGTACACAGCACTTAAAGAAAATAGCAACTAGTCAAGACTTCAACATGGCTAAAGGAATAAAGTTTTACCAACTTACATAGTTTGAATAAAACCATTGCTAAACCACAAATTACATTAAACTTGCAACGCACTTAAACAACTTTTCATTGCAGTACGACATTATACTAACAACAGCGATAGATGGATTTGTACTCTTTAACTTTTGAATTGACAGTGCAGTTGTATGAGTTGGTAACTAGTCACAGAAACAATTGTGTTTACCTGACTTGCTTAAAAATGTACATTTTAGAGTTTTGATGTCATAAACTTGCACAGCTTTTATGTTTTTCAAAAGCTGAAAAAACAGTTTTAAATTTTACGTAAACAATTGCGCCAGTTGCAGTTTGAAAACAGAACCAATCAATGCCTAAAAATTAACTTTTGCACAAATTTGTAAGCCTTATTTTATCTAAAATCTAAAAAAGCTTTACATTTATGTTTAATTATCTCTAATGTTTGATATAATATTATAAACTAAACTTCAATTTAGTAAAGTTTATAAAAAATTTCTTAAGAAAATCAAATATGTAAGCAGATGCTAGATTCAGATTAGTTGAGACATGCTTTAACAATCCAATTTAAAATGTATGCTTTAAAAATTACCATCGTACAAAATTTAATTAAATAGTAATTGCCCCTTTACCCCCAATACCATTCAATCCATTACCATGTCTCTACAACTCCCATACAACAGTAAATTTAATTCCGTTTGTGCGTGTGTGTGCGCGCTTTTATTCCATTGAACGTTTTAGAAGTAATTCGTCAGGTTTATATAGTTTAAGAAGCCGTGTCCCCCACTCCAACACACAACGTTGAGAGAGGAGAAAATTGTTTTTTGTTCTCAGTCCCTACTAAATTGAGATGATCAAATTTAGGCCTGCGAGAAATTTCTCTATACATTTAGTTCGTCATACGCGCGGAATTCAATTTTATTTCATTTTTATACTTTGATTTGAACGCCCTACACTTTCATAAAACACTCATTCCTTTTTAGGTTACAATATTATATCGACTTGCATTAAATATTACTTTAAGTCGATGAGAATGAAGGGTGGAATATATGTTCGATTTTGACATGACAGAGTCATTATTATGTTACAAACTTGGATTATATGTGTTAGCAAGAGATGATAATATTATGATTGACGTTTAAAATATGGTTCTTATAGTTATTACATCAATGTTTATACTTGAGCTGTTAGAAATAAATTATAAAAGTATTTATTTAAAACTAAAATGTGTTACTTTAGAACTAGTGCATCGATATAATATTATGCATAACAATAATTATTATTAAACGTAACAATCATATAAATTGCTTTTATACTCCTACCTCAAGTATAGAGTTCATTCAGGTTACTAATAAGCTAACGCAACAGTATTAAATATCTAGCAAACACTACTACAATTTCGATAGTTTACATAATGTAACAGAACAAGCCAATTAAGTCATCAGCAAATAAACGATTTAATGAACACGTGATTAAAAGATCAAATAAACACACAAACCAGCATGTACAAAGCGGATTTTAATTACTTCAGTCTATGGCTGCTCCAAAAAAATACAAATAAGTAAAATACTATGTGCTGGTAAAAAACCATGTACGGTTTAATTTATTTTCTCTGCATACAATTTTTTCCAGTATACAAAATAATTCCAATTCAGCTGAATTTTACCACTGCACGAATTCCATTGAATGTTATTAATACATCCCTTTTTTATTTTGGAAATACTATAGTGGATTTTAATTATTGTGATTTTTTAACTAACTTAAACAAAGTTAATTAAATGCGATTACTTAGTTAATGTTTAATTGGTATTATTATAAGCATAACATTTGTAAATTATTATTATATAAAATATGTTTGCAAATTCCAAACACGCGTAAACATACAAGGATAAATTACTATAAGAAATGGTTTGTAGAAAGAAAACAAAACAAACATTTGTGCAAACGCGAGTGATAAATGCATCAGCGACGCTCCTAATATAATGAAGAGGCTACGAGACGAGCACGAATTCATTTCAGTCACCTTAATAAATGCACGTGTATTTCAACGGTGAGGATGGCAAAATATTTCATTCTTATATAAAAAAAATAGCGTAGACAATATATAACCGTTTCCGCCTTAGAAGGCCGCCGCCGCCGCGGCCAACACACAAAAAAATAAAGATTCTTAAGATCGGCATAAATTCTATGGGAAAACCCTTTCCCTTTCCGACGCCAACAGCACCCGCCATTGTAATGCAATATGGAGCACTTTTTCTGCACACTTTAATAATCTTGTATGCAATTTATGGTACTAAATAGCACCGCTCTTAAATCATAAAAGTAAAGAGGATGGAGGGTAGAATATAAATTTTTATTACCACCCTTATTGTACATCATAGTACCCTTAAGTGATATTTTATACGGAAACTAATAACACCTTAATAATTTAATATAATTTAATTGTTTCCTTCAAAGAATGTCTTCTAATTTTTATTTTAAATTTTTCAAAATGTTCCAGTTTTATAATACTTCAATTAAATTAAATTAAGGCTATCGAGTTGATTATCATTTGAGGTACTAATATATAGTTTTAAATGTTTGTTTTATTAAATATATTTATTGTAGCTTTTAGTTTAAAAAAAAATGGTTTAGAACAAAAATAAACTTGTTTCAAATTATCAAATTACACTTGCAGTATTATATTATAAAATTTCATTAATAATTCAATATTTGCTTGGTTCTATTATTCCCGTAGCTAGTCTCTAGCTGCTCAAATATTATTGTTTTCTTAGCATTATACGTATATCTAAGTACCTATACGAGTGGATTATGCTTCAATTAGATGTGATCTGTCATGTTCTTGGTAGATGTGAGTGATTGGTTGTTTTTGTATTATCTTGAGCAGCGTTGGATCTTTAGTGTAGACATAGTCTTTGCTTAATTGTGGAACCTAAATTGTTTGTGTTTAATTGCGCACCTGTATGATGGTTTATTTTGTGATCTCTTGACGTTGAAGTAATTTAAATTTTGTTTGTTTTTTTTTTGCAGTTTTGGAATTGGTTGGGATGTTGGTTCTTTTGACCGATTTATTGTGTCTTTTGAACAAGTCTTTTGGCGCTTTTTCTTTTTTTAATGTTTCTATCAACTTTGTTGGTTTGGTCCAGACTTTCAAATGTGTGGAATTTTAGAATATTAGAACCTTTTTTGTTTCACAAAATCTGGCCAATGTTTTTGCTATTATATTCTCTTTATGATGAGAGTATTTTGCTCTATAGCAAGTTTTTGATTGTAATGTTGGACATATTCACGCACAGTGTTGCGTGCTTAAATGTTTTGGGCACTTAATAGACAGAAAAGTACGCTTTGAAACTTTTGAATAAGTTTTTAGGTTTTTTATGTTTAAGTCCGCCGAAGGTTGGCAAGTTTTCTGCTTTGGTTTTTTTTTTAAGGATTTAACATCTCTCTTAACATGACCGTAATTTATTTTAAATTGGTACTATTTGTGGTACTAAATTATAGTTAATGCAAATTTTATATTATTCTAATGCTAGGTTACTAAATTTTTTATAACCTAACGTATGATCTAGCAGGTTAACCAATCTTTTGCAAGAATTTCACACCTTATTCAACGACAGTATTGTTCCCACAGCAAACAAAACCATCACCCGCAAGATAGATCTTAAAAATCAAATTAAGTCCAAGCACCCAAATACTTAAGCAGATCCATAAACTCTTTACTAACAAAATTATAGAGAGAAGCAGCAGCAGTTACTGCACCCCAGTGGTGTTAATCAATAAAAAAGATAAAAAAATCAAATTTTGTATAGACTACATAAAACTAAACAATATTACTAAAACCGAGGCAGCATCATTACCAAAAGATCAGGAAACAAAAGATTTTTGGCAAGGCCCAAGTATTTACTAAACTCAATTTAACAACAAAATATGGGCAAATTTTTATGGAATAAAGCTATAATCTCTACACCTCTTCTGCAGCTCCAGATAAAGGAACTTATCAGTTTACCGTCATGCCATTTGGGCTCAAAAATAAATCAATGTTCCAAGCTTTGGACAGACTCCTGGGTAATATGGTATTGGCATATCTAGATAATATCATGGTCCACTTACAGAATTCTGAACAACACATCAACTATCTACAAAAATAATGGAACGGCTACAGGAATATAGACTAAAATGTAAGATGTCTAAGTGTGAGTTTGGCAATGACAAAGTGAAGACATCAAATAAATGCTCAAGAAAACACACCACTACCGCATTATCTGGCAGCAGTGAAAGACTATCTCACAAACAAGAAGCCCTGCTCATGGATTTGCAATAAACAAAAAAACTTTTTATATAGTAAAAACAGCACTAGCACAACTTTTCCAGCTAGCCCGACCTAGACCAGACATACCGTTTATTCTTTAATTAGATGTGCAACCTAGGCCTTGGAACAGTGTTATATCAAGAAGAAGACGTTGTGTTGTACGCCAGTGCTAAGCTTACAGAGCCAGAGATTTTTTTTTATTAAAATGAGTTGGAGTGTCTATAATGTGGGCATTGAAGAAATTCAACGCATACTTGGAAAACAAACCCTTTAAGCTAAGAACCAACAACAGAACTTTAGTGTGGTTAAACAACTCCGTGAAGGAAAAGCTAAATTGACTAGATAGTTGCTGTTGTACTGCAGAAATTCACATTTACAGTAGAACACACTCTAGGAAATACGAACATTTTACGTGACGTGTTGTTCAGGAACCCCAGAGATGAATTAGTGGATTCAGCCTTTAAAAGCAACAATCGGCTTTTGCTGCCTAAGAGTACCAAAGATCACCGACACTCAGCAACCTGATTTGTTTATTTGCCAGTTTTTATTTAGCAAACAAAAAAACATTTTAAGCCAACTTACTAAAAAAAGACCCTAGCCAAATTGGTAAAAAGATGCGAAAAACAATTGCTAACAAACTGAAAAGATTGTCTAAAGTTACCAAAAACGGTAAGCTGACCCAAACTACCTTAGAAACGTTAACATGGGGTATTGTTTTAAAGACAGCGGCAAATTGCTCTGCATTTCTGTTTGTTGGGAACTTTGGGTAAGACAGGAAGTGCGAAAGTATCATTATAAAACTGACGCAGCACGACATCCCGGACGTGACAAAACTCATAAGGCTATTCCAAGTCCTATCATTGGCCTGATGTTAGAACAGGCGTAAAAGCCCACATTTGCTAATGCTTAACGTGCTCACGCACCAAACCTGGCCTCCACCAACTAAAAGCTTTTACCATTATTGATATGTGTACAAAATGAGTCAAAGCTGTGCCGTTATCTTTAGCGATCAGCAAAACTACAATTCAAATCTTTACGCAACATTTGGTTTACAAATGAGGATACCCAAAAATTGTTTTGTCAGACAATGGACTTCAGTTCCAGAATCATTCAATCGGCGTGCCGCAGAATTAAAACCTATATGACATCGTTTTGGCTCCATTTGCTGCAATTGAACAGAGTGTGTTCAGAATTTTTTTCCTTTTAACACACTAAATTAATTAAACCGTATAAATTTGATTTAAACTTTAACTTATTTGAGCGCACATTTGTAACTAGAAAATGAGCCAAATTTTAAATTTTTTTCACGTTTTGACAATTATTTTATGTTTCAAAACAAGATTTTGTTATTTTTGATTTTTTGTGAATAGAATTTTGCTCTTTTGATTAATTTATAACTGGATAAAGAAATGACAAAATTGTATAAATGTTTTTTTAAAACCATCTCTGTTTTTTTCCAATAGTTTGCATTGAAGCTTAAAAATTCTGCTACGCCACTGGAAAAAAATAATGAAAAAACCATTGTGCGTTGTAAGACCTAGAACCGGCAACAAAAATACGTGGGGTCGTCTGGAAACGACTTGTGGAGAGGGAAACATTAACACTAACACCAACTCTGGCTAATAGGTGCTTGTCCTAGAATGGAGCACTTTTTGGATTTTTTGTGTTATTTTGTTTTGAGTCTTAAGCGACTCCCTGGAGAAATTTTCTAGGTGTGGAGTGGCTTTGAAGCAATGTTGTTTGGTTTATTGATATTAAGTGTGAAAACACTGGAAAATTTTCTAGTCAGGTCCATGGAGTAGAACAGAGTCAAGTTCCTTAAGGTTTGAGGACTTTCAGTTGAAATTTGCCGTTTAATTCTTTATTTATTTTTGTCCAATTGTCTGTTTTGAAATGCGTCAACAAGGGCGGTTGATACTAAAGCTTTGCAACCACAATATTATTTATTTCTTGGTTCTTGTTTGCCATATATCTTGCCTTGTTTTTGCTTAAACCACTGAAAATGCAATTGAATTCTAATGATGTAAATTTTTTCAGATTTTTTCAGTTAGCCATTTCCTAGTAATATGCAATCAAAATTAAAAAAGCCGAATTTTTTACCTTTTTTGATTGTTTGTAACTTTTCAGGATTGCATTTTTAGGAAAAACTTTTTTTTTAAATTGTCCAAGAAATAAGTTTTTAAATTTGTTTTTTTTAAATTTTGCAGAACTTTAGAAGACAATTTCTTAAAAAAAAATTAACGGGAATTTTTTTTTTTTAATTATAGATTAAAACGTGCTTTTATATGTGCATAAGATACCTTAAAAATTTTACAAAGTTTTGTGCACTACGATCTAAAATAATGTATTCACAGAAATTCTTAAAAATTTGAAATTTAAGCTTTTTTCATTTTTTGATCGTTTGTAACTTCTCAAGATTACGTTTTAGAAAAAAAAAATTAGTAATTTTTTTTTTCAAAATTATTCAAAGAATAAGTTTTCATAGCCAAAAATTTTTTTTCTTAAATTTTGAAAGTTTTGCTAAAATTTAAAAATTAGTTTTTCTTAAAAATAAGATTTTCTATTTTCCTTAACTATGAATAAAAACGTGTTTTTATATGTGCAAAAAATATCCTGAAAATTTTTGGGAATTCTGTGCACTACGTTCCGAGGTATCTTAGAATGTATCTACAGAAAATTTGAAATTTAAACCTTTTTTGCTATTTTTAAGTATTTCTGTGGATACATTGTTTTTAACCGCTCCGAGATGGAGCAGTTAAAAACCGGTCTTGAGATTTGACTAGATGTCCCGGCAAAATAAACGTCATTATTTAAAATTAAATTAGTAAAAACATATATTCAAAGTCTTTTCATAAAAGTTTTTTTTTTTAATTTACAAAGGCCGATATTTTAGGACGTACGTTTATGCTGGAAATTAAACACACAAATATATACTATTGCACGTGTTAATTAACGCTAGAGAATTGCCGGGTTTAGTCGCCCCGTCCTGTTGTGGTGCCACTAGTAGTATTGTTATGGAAAAATATTAAATCCTATCACATCTACGAGAATAACAGTGTACCTTTGTTTCCAGAAAAACATTGACACGTACAGTGCCGTTTTTAAATTAAAATTGGTTCTTATAAGACAAAACTCCAACCAACTCAATATCCAAACGATAAGATTTTAGTAACTACATATAATATTCTATGTTTTCATGTTTTTAGATAAAAATTTGAAGTTATATTTAACGAGTAAAAAATTAACAAAGAATTAATTAAAAAGGTCATTTTTTTTAAATTAATTGCAAGGAACGACTTATTGCATCAAATTTCTACAAATTTGAGGACACAGATTGGACTTTCATCTACAATGTGTGAAAATTTTATTCAATTATATTCAGGCGTTTTCTTGCTGAGTTGGATGCTGTGAACCCTTAATAGCGCAACTATTCTCTCCCCCTAAGAGAATAGAGGCGCAGTAGATACTGACGACGCCTAGTATCTCTCATATTAAATGTAATTATGGTTAAATGGACACTAATGATAAATTATTAGACTAACGTTCAAAATTAATAAATGCCATAATTTAAAAAAAAAAAAATCGTATCTGGGGGTTGAACCTGCAACAAATTATGCACCGACGTTTTCTATATTCACGTCACTGCTTGAACCAAAACGCAAAAATGTATCAAATATTTTACGCAATTGTATTGGTGCGGTCAAACAAAAAGCAACTATCTTGTTGATGCTCTCTCCAACAGAGAACATGCTTTAATGCGAAGAAGCTCTCTACCCTTTTTGCATTTGTTTTAAAACCGGAAAAGAGGGTTAAAAAGTTAAGAAAAATTGAGAAGAGATTTTTTTAAATATTTTGTGGGGCACAAAGTCCACAACCTTCAAATAGACTTAACGCAACCACAATGCCTAAACAACAATTGATATTATTTAAAGTAGCAAATTACAGTGTAAAATATTTTTTTATGGTCAATTTACCTCTAACAATATTATTTTTTAATTTTATAGAGTATTTCTATAAAAAAAGCGTGTCAAATCTAAAGATCTTTAAATAAAGCGATTTTTTTCTTCTTCTATAAATTTTAGAAGACAATTTTATATATAAATCCATTAATTAAGTATTGTTTAAATGATCAACATAACCTCTAGAGTTTTAATTTCTTAGATTTAAGAATTAAATATGGATGTGGATGATGTTTCAAATCTAATTTTCTCAACATTTTTTTATATGAACCAATACTTTTCTTTATACAAAACGTATTGAGAAAACAGTTTTAAATATAAATCTATCTATTGATATTATATTAATGATCAATTTAATCTCCAAACTATAAATTTTTTGAAATTTGCAAAAATTCATTTTTTTTTTTAATTTCTTTAAATAAATAAAACGTTTTAAAAAGAGTATTTTTACATATAAACCTACTAACTGGTATTGTATAAATACAAACTAGTGGTAAATAATCTCATTATGACTGAGACCTGGGTTGGTGGGCGGAAACTTCAATGCTTACTCGTCCAAGTTTGTTATCAACAAATTGAAAGTTTTCTTCTTTGCAAGCGTTAAAAATCTTTTTGTTTAAGTAAAACAGAGTGATATACAATGCTTTAATGATCATCACTTGGGCAGATAGATGAATAATTCCATATGGTGATTATGGCGAGTAGTTTGAGCAAGGTAGGTGCTCGAGTGTTTGTTATCCAATAATTGAAAGTTTTTTTTTTCTAAGCGTTAAAATCCTTTTTACCTAATAAAGAGGAGGTAATATCCAGTCTTTTAATAACCAAAACTTGGGATGGGTTACTTTAAATCATGTGTGATAAAGTTTTAAATTTTTTTTAGTTAGTGAAGGAGAAGATGATAATTAATTTCTTATGCTGATTGTATAGAGTTTTCCAATAAGAGGTTTTATTTTTATATTAAAAAATACGGGTATTTTTTAAGAAAAATCAATAAATGTTTATTTCATTGTAAAGAGGAAGGTATGCCATTAACATTTGAAAACAATATCAGTCAAATGACCACCACAGTTACGGTTGCAGTACCACATTCTTATTATGAAATTTTTTATGACCAATTTGCACATTTGCGGCTGCATGTCCTCAATAACTTCACGAATTCCATCTTTAAGGTCTTGAGTCTAAAGGTGTTAAATCACAAAATCTCGGTGGCTAATTGTGTTCACCTCTTCGAGAAATAACACGGTCAGGAAACTTTTCTTGCAAAATTGCAATTGTTTTGTTGCTTGTGTAGCATGTAGCGCCGTTTTGCTGAAAATTAACGTCGTCCACATCAATATCTTCCAATTTCGGCCATAAAAAATCATAGTTTGGTAGCGCAATCCATTTACTGTAACAGTTGCACAAGCTTTATTTTTGAAAAAATAGGATCCAATCACACCGCCAGCCTAAAAACCGCACCAAACAGTGACACGTTGAGGATGCAAAGACTTTTCAACTATCATTTTTGGGTTTTGTGAGCCCCAAACGCTACAATTCTGCTTATTAACGTAGCCTCCGAGGTGAAAATAGGCCTCATTACTGAAGATTATTTTTCGATGAAATTCCGGATCATTTTGTTGCATTTGAAAGACCCAATCAGCAAAGATACGGCGTTTATGGTGATCGACCGGCTTCAGTTCTTGTGTTAACTGAACCTTAAAAGCATTAAGATTTAAATCTTTGTTGTTGAATAGAGTTTTAAAAAAATTAGACGCATCGATTCTATTGAATGGTACTTGTTCAGTTATAATACCAAATTATGAATTAATAATTATACAAATTTTAAAATTTTATTTCAAGTAGTCCAATATTTGAGTTCTAAGTTATCATTCTATATAAAAATAAATAATAATTACAATACTTCAAACACAATAAGCAACCTAATATACACAAAAATATTGTTTGCTATGAGTTCGTCTTATCCCATCTCTGTCTCTCTGATAAAGCTTGATCTAAGTTGCATAGCATCTTCTAGAGCTTTTTTTCAGTCCCAGTTTGTGCACGTTGTACTTAAATTTTTTGCCAATGTTTTTGCATTTTCTGTCTGACTTTTAGCATATTTTTCTTTTTTTAGCTTTTTCTGCATCTGAATTTTTAAACTTCTCAGTGCTTCTTTTTATTCAATGAATTTTTTTTATTAAATTTTCTGTCTTTCTTATAAAACGTGTACCTGTTTTATCTTGTGATCATCTCTTACCAAGTTTTGTTTTAATGAACCCTTAAATCTGGTATTTTGTGTTAATTTGTTAAAATTTTCTGAAAGAATAACTAATTGACCTTTTAACTTTTTTTTATCTTTTGCACCATCTTTTCTAGGACAACCTTTTTTACCTTGAGCTTCAGTTTTGCTTTTTTATCTTATATTATCTAAGGGGAGGTTTTAGAGGTTTAAATCTTTTCGAAACGATACAAATTTTTATTCTCAGCGACCTCATGATGATTTAAATATAATTTTAAGTAAATTATTTTTTTTAAACAAAAAGTTTTTAAAGACAATGCTACAAATGAATCCATTTATTAGAATTATGATAATGATCAATTTACTTTTAAAATATTATTTTTTAGTTTATTGAAAATACTGCGTAAATCATTACACATTTAATTTTTTCAATATTTTTTTAAATAAATTAGTTTTAATTTTTATATAAAAGACAATTTTATATGTGAATCTACATATTGGTGTAACCTAAATAATTAATATAACCTTTAGACTATACACACTTATAGACACGCCTTTTGCTAACGCGGTGAAGCCAACATGATTGATGCTTATGACGTCAGTTGTGGACAAAATCGTAACAAAATACCTGACGTGTATGTAAATACATATTTACGCACTTAATTTACCAAAATGCTAATAAATCTTTGATTTAGTGTATACTTGGTGCAGGACGTTGCTAAATTATTCAATAAACAAACATTATTTATTTACATAGTTATTGAATTTTGTGATTGCATTAACAATTATAATTAATTCTTAATGTTTACCAAAAATTGTAAAACCAACTTAACTACTTATGAAGCATATGTCCACAATTAGTGCGTCAGTTGTGGGCATAAAATGTTATGTTGGCTTCACTTTGCGACAAGCGGGAAAAATCACACGGCGCGTCTATAAGTGTATATGGTCTAAGATATAACCTCTAGAAAATCCATTTCTTAGATTTAACAAAAATACAAAGTTTAAATTTATTTTTTTATATAGAAGACAATTTTACATATAAATCCATTTATCGATATTGTTTAAATGATCAATTTAACCTTTAAAATGCCAATTTTTTTGAGTTTAAAGAAAATTCAGTTTTCTCAAAATTTTATCAAATAATTCAATTATATCTTTCATGTAAAGAATTCTACTTGTTAGTATTGTCTAAATAATCAATTCAACCTGCAAACCAAAGATTTAGATATCTTTTATTACTGCAAACATTAGTAGTCACTATGTCACAAAAAGAAAAAGTAATATCCAATTTCTTGGGTGGGTATGCGGGACTATAGTTTAAATTAAATGTTTGTAATTATGTTTAGAGGTTTTTACATACTTTACCGAGTTAGAAGTATTTTTGTTCAAGAAAGATGAAGTGTTATACATTGATGGTCACTTTAGATCATAAATTACATCAAGTAGTTTGAACTGAATTATTCATGCACCCGCTCAAAAAATTGTTAACAAGAATTTGAAAGTTTTTTGCAAACGTTATAGGACGAGAGAATGATTAATCTAATCTTTAGATCATGATTACTATTGAGTATTTTAACATGATTACTTATGACTATTTGAACTGAAGAGCTCACCTACTTGCCACCGTGTTTGTTATCAAAAAATTGAAAGCGGTTTCGTTTTGCAAGCGTTAAAAGTTTCTTTGTTGAAGAAGGAAAAGACGATATCCAGTTTTTTGATGACTTACACTTGTTGGGTCATTCCAGATCATGATTATCATTGAATAGTTCAAATTGTGTTTTTGCACCCATCTAAGTATTTGTTAACAGGAATTTTATAGTTTTTTTTTGCTTCAGATCATAATAAGTTTAAATTGGAGCACCCAATAAAAAAACCTATCTTTTTATGCAAATGTTAGGAAGTTTCTTAGTCAAAAAAAGAGGAGATGCTGGAAGTGGAGTGCTTATGCACCAGCTCAAATTTTTTTAACAAGAGTTTGGAACTTTTTTTTTTGCAGACGTTAGAAATCTATGTTAGAGGAGAGAATGATTAATCTGATTTTTTGACGACTAACACTTATATGAGTGGTTGTGTTACTCCAGATTATAGTTACTATTGTGTAGCTTGGATTGGATTATTACGTTTTCTTTTATAGCGTTAGAAGTCTCTATATTAGAAAAGAGAATAAATAAAGTTTACTTTAGATCATAATTACTGTTGAGTAGTTTGAACTGGAGTACCCATTTATTTGCCTAGAAACTTGATGTTAAGAAATTGGAAGGTTTTTTTTTACAAGCATTAAAAGATTTTGGTCTAAGAGGAAGAGGTTAAATTTAGTCTATTGATGACTAACACTTGGACGGATTAGTGGTTGACTATAGATTAGGGCTACTAGCCGGTAGCAGCTACCTTTCCAAATGCTTCTTATTAAAGAATTGAAAGTTTTTTAGTTAGAGAAAGAAGTGATATGTAATTTCTTGATGACCTACACTTGGGTCGGTCTTTTTAAGGCATGTTACCATTGACTACTTTGAACTGCAGTGCTTAAATTTTTTAAACAAAAAATTGTAATTTTGTTAAGTGTTAGACGTCTTTATGTTAGAGAAAAGGATAATGAATCCAATCTTTTGATGATATGCAACTTCAGATCATATTACTCTTTTAGAAGCTTTTTTGGCAGAAGAGATGATAATGAATCCAATCTATTCATGACCAACACTTATGTTGGTGGCTATGTCACTTTAAATTATATTATTAACCATTAGTTGAACTAGATTAAAGAATCATATAAAATATTGCTTAATTTTTGAATAAAATTACCAATCAAATATTTATTTGTAAATTCTTTTAAAACAAGATTACATTATACAAATTCTATGAGCCAAATGAGATTACTGAAGAGTACCAAGTCATAGTTTTAAATATCAAATAATTTAATATTTAGATTCCGTGCTATTTATCTTAGATTTATCAAATCATTATATTTTTTTCTATAATTTTCTAATTGTTATTTCTAACGTTATACTAGTTGCATCATACCTTATTTGAGATTAATTCTTGACTTAATGGTTCGATCATTTTTTTAATAAAACGACACTTAATGATTTTATTAAAATTAGTGCTAATAATAACGTTATATAGCTCTAAAATATTTGTTATATTTATGTTAAATCTGTTATATGAGCTCTATGTTAAAAGTCAGCTTAGCTCTAATGAAATAAATTTAAAAAAATAATACAATTAATTATAGTACCAAATTACAGTTTTAATTTTTTTTAATTTTACAATAATTCAGTATTTAGTTTTTGATATATCTGAGTTAGTGCTGTCTTATTACCTAATTAAATTTGGATACATATCAACAAGTAGTAGTACTACTCAGACACTATAAATATGTAAACAAAACTGCAAAGTAAATAAATAATTTTATGAATTGGTTGTAAATGATTTGGATTGTGCTGCTATATGATTATTGCAGTCTGTACACAGTTAACCAAAATTGGCGATAGTAAATCAGATGGCAAACTTATAAGCCTGTTGCAGAATAATAAGTGTACAAAACAAGCAAAAGCAATCTATACTGTCAAATATGTACAAAAATTAACAGAATTGTAAAAAATAAGAATAATAAATTATTATTTTTTATAGGATTTTTGATAATTTTGTAACCTACTTAAAAAAATTAATGAAATATGGTATTTTAGTAACAAACAAAAATTTGAAATTAATTTTAATTAATTAATTTCTTTATAAAACTAGTTTTTCCATTGTTGCAATTTGAAAAAAAAAATAAAAAAAGAAAGGATTAAATTTTAATCTGACTATAGTTTCTTGCAGTATGAATATTGCATCTGATGCAAAATGAATAATTAGATCCTATCGTGAAAGCCACTTAAAACTATAATTGAATCAAACTCCTATGTTTCTTTTTTCGAGTACAAACTTAATTGTGTATGAAAATTTTCCATTAAGCAGGCACATAAAATGCTTATATGCGAATCCATAATTTATGTCCTACGCTTTTATGTTATCGTGTACACGAACGAAGGATTTCCAGTTTCTTCATTGAGGGCTTAAATATTTGATAGCAATAAGCTGTATTTATGGAACGGGGTGCAGGCAGGCACCGCACACTGAAAATAAGGGGGGTTAGATCCCCGGAAAATTGTCGAAATCCAAACTCCCCGGCTCAGATGTTAGCTGTGTATATATCGCGACAATGTCGTAAAGGTCGTATCGAAATATGATTATTGCATTGGTAACAGTTCTGAACTGTAATTGGGAACTGTAATAATCATAATGTCGCTGCAATAACTGAACATATTCGATTGCAGACATACGATTCCTGCAATCTGATTTAATTGCATCTATAATATAATATGCATTTAGAAAATTGCAAAATAACGCGCAATAATGAAATTGAAGTTGGTGCACAAAGGAGGTTAAATCATTCTACGACAGAAGCATTTTAACAGGATAACATTTTCCGCGAAAACTAGATTTTCATTTCTGTTAAAAAACACTTAAATCCTTTTCCCCGCGGAGGAGATATTCCAATGTTCTAAAATGCAGCCGAGCGAATATTAAGTTTTATGCCATGAAGCAATTTAATCGCAAAAGGAAATGGGGAATAAAAATGTTCCTATCGATAATGTATATCGCAGTAATGAAACTAGGGGTTAATTGGTACAGACATTTTCATTGAATATAAACATGCTTCAATGTACTTTGTAATTAATGAAACAATGTTGAAGTGAGAATTTATACCAATTCATTCTGATTGAATTGAGGATTGTATTGCCACGAACTTATCTAAACAAAAACAATTAAGAAATAGGGAGAGCAAATATGTTTTGTAATTTTTGGTAGAAAAGTTTTCTTTAAATTATATTACAACTTTTTGTACATATTGACCAATATTTTTTACAAAGCCATTAGAATAAGTCAGAAATAGTTTAAGATTAAAATAAAGAATTGTTTTTAAAACTTTTTTTCTGTTGAAAATTGTATTATGATTTATTTTAAAGCCTAGTATTTTTTACAAAACATTCTAAGACATTGTTAAGTTTTGAAAATAAACCAAAAATAAATTTCCTTTATATTTATTTCAACTGATTTACTATTGAAATATAATTCTATACAAATCACATATATGCTGTTCAGATCGATAATTAATTCTTAATATTTGCTAACCATAATAATTATTTATATATAATTAAATATTCAATAATGTACTATCCTATAGTTAATTAATAGATTTTACATGTTTAATGTTAATTAATAGATTGATTGAGTATTCCTAGTGACCAAAAGATAGTTCTGGTAGTTAATATTCAATCGATGTCCATTTCGCAATCAAAACGTTAATACATCAAGCCATAATCTCATCAACCATATCGCATCAATCACATCAGCGTAACTAATACTGTTTAGACGTAATTTCCACTGCAATATCATATTTTAATTTATTAATTTGAATTTTTAATATATAAACAGAATTTCATATTATAGTGGACGAGTCTCTTTGGTAATAAGTATATATAATTATGTTGGGAATAGAGATTTTCCTTTTATATCAAAATGAATAGAATGAAAAACCCTTTGAAGTTGCCCAAGCATCTTAGAAAATACGGTGCATAAAAATATTGGAATGAATTATATTAGTCATTCAGCATATATAATATAATACTACTTCGCATTACTGCTGCAGTTTTACTTAACAAGCTGAATTGAAGTTAATTAAAATTTATTTTGTGCCGAATGTTATTTTTTTTACGATGTGTGTTCTTTCGTAGGTTCAAGCAGCTGAAATAAATATAAGCAAACATTTCTTCTCGAAGGGAATATATAATATCGAATTCGGTTATATATTCGGATAGACTGGAGTGAGAATAAAGCCGCGTACCATGTTTTTATATACAATATCGGCTTTGCTTATCCTTCGAATTATTATATTTCATATGAAATTTGAGTATGCATAAATGGAGTAGGGAATATCAAATGAATTGCTTATTTCTTTTTTTATAGTAAAATTAAAATAAATTTTTACTATTGATTTATGGAAATTTGTATTAAAATAAGTTTTGAAAATAATCTTTTTTTATAATTTAATAAAACTTTTTTAAACTAGCATTGGGCAGAAACGATTTTCAAATTTGTATGTTTATTTTTGCAAGTTATATATCAACATATACAAAAGTTAATTGAATACAGTTTCTACAACTTTTATTGCTCGTTTAATAATAACTGTGAAGACGGTGAGAAAAAAAATATTCAAATCCACTTCGAAGGGGTTAACAATTATCTATCGAGACAAATTATTGCATCAAAAGTATAGTAAGCATAATTTAGAAGCTGAGGTATAAAACATAGTAAAAGAAGCAGTGACGGATTTTTGATGATTTTTGACAAATTAAAAGAATTTTGCACTTTTTAACAGTTTATGCTAGAATTTAGTTTTTTTTTTTAATTTATAGTTTGATTATGCTATTTTTAAGATTTCACAAAGAATTTTGCATTTTCTAACAATTTATTCTAACATTTGCTTAAGATTTTGGTCAAATTTTATATTTTTTTTAAAATTTTTTTACCGCATTTTACTATTTTTGACTTTTTTAAATAGATTTTTGCATTTTTTACAAGTTTATATCCAATTTTTGATGTTTTTTGGCAATATTTAAATAATTTATGGCCGGATTTTACAATAACTTTTTATTAATAAAATTTTATTTTATGGCTGTTTTTTTTTTTAATTTTTGAAGTTTTAGTTTTAAATGTTTATGCTGAATTTTGTTTTTTTTAACTATTTATAGCCGGATTTGGCTATTTTTAACTTTTTATAAATAAAGTTTTATCTTTTTTAATAGTTTATGATCGGATTTTGTTTTTTTAAACATTTTTTGACATTTTACTACTAACTTTTGCCATTTTTGACATTCTATAAAAAGAATATTGCACTTTTTAACAGTTTATAGCCTGATTTAGGTATTTTTTATAATATTTATTTATTTATGACTGTATTTTATTATTCTTGTTATTTTATATACAGACTTTTACACTTTTCAACTGTTTATGGCTGAATTTTGGTGTTTTCTGACAATATTTTGATGTTTTAAGACCGGATTTTGTTGTTTTGGACAATTTTTAAATAGATTTTTGCATTTTTTATAAATGGAATTGCATTTATGATTATTTTATCGTCTTTGCAGAGTATTTTTTTTAATAATTTGGCGTAAGGCTCAAAAATCTTAATGGAAAGAAGGAAATAAAAAGCCATTTTGAGTGTGTTGTGGAGCTAGAACAGATAACAACAATAAGTGGGGTTGTCTGAAAATGACCGTAAAAGGGAAGACACCCCAAAGATGATGTTGTGGTTACACCAATTCCGGTCAATAGGTGCTTGCTCTGAAGCGGAGTTTTGTCTCAGATTTTTTATGTTGTTTTGTTTTGTTTAGTTTAGATGTGCATTGGGTTTCCTGGCATTGAATGTGCTGACACCGAGAAAGACGTCGTCAAGTTTATGGTGTAGGCGTGCTGGTCAAACCTCTCAAGGTTTAGGGACTCTTAGTGCGTTAGTGAGGGCGGTTGATGCCATGCCCCAGAGCGCGTGTTTTTTGATGTGGTCATAATAATTAGGCGTGTCCTTGGCATGTATCTGTTGCATTAACAAGTCCATAGCAGGTTGACCATGAACTTGTCCGGCCTCATATTTCAGGTTTTTGTTAGGGTTGTTATCGTATTTTCTTAAAATTATTATTTATTTTTTTTAATGACTTGAGAATATCTTTATAAAATTTACGTCACTTGTAGGCAAGTGGAGTAACAGCTAATTTCGCAGATAGGGTTACGTTTGCGCCTTTTTCGTAGCTTGCGCATAGGATTGGTCCTTGCGATTGTTGAAAGTGTTTTTGAGTGAAGCAAAAAAAGCTTTTGAAAAACAGGTGCTTTATCTTAATCTGAGCAGCCTTTGCGCATGTAGGTACATGGCTCTATGTTGGTTTTGCATTTAGAGCTTGGATGCACTCCGGTACATTTAACGCACGCATATAGTGAGTTGCCGTGTAGCCATAGCGTTGGCAATGGTGGCAATGTGCTATCTCGGTGGTCTTGCGTTGGTATTCTACAGTGACGCAAAGCTTGTATATCTCGGCGAAAAACAGGGTTTTTCTACTTTTATCATTCTGCAGAAGCTGAACGTACATTTTTTCTAGCTATGTCTGCATCATATCAGCTTTGATGCAGTTGGGTATATTCTGATTAATGTACTTAGAGTTTTTTCGGCTTTCACATTGTATGTCTAGTGATGCACATTGTTGGTTTTGCAATTGTTGGATGAAATTTTGAGTGCATAAGAAGGTGCAATCGGATTTTATTGACTACATTTACTGCGCGGTTGATGGTTACTTTCATTGACCGGCACGTTGCACAGAGTCTTTGACGACATTAATAAAAAAATTTTAGACTGATGTGCTAAAAATCTAATGTAAGCCCGACTGGATTTAGGTATTATGACAATATTTTAATGTTTCAAGGCCGGATTTTGCTATTTTCAGCATTTTAAGAATAAATTTTACATTTGACCATAAAGGTCAAATTTTGTATTTTTCTATTTCTAGCAAATTATGTCTAATTATGAATAAAATTTTACACTTTTTTACAGTTTAAAGCCGGATTTAGCTTTTTGACAATATTTTGATGTTTCAAAGTCGGATTTTGCTATTTTAGAGTTTTTATAAATAGAATTTCACATTTTTTTTACAGTTTATGGTCAATTATTGTTTTTTTCTAACAATGTTTTGATATATTATAGACTGATTTAATTCTTTTTAATTTTTTATAAGTAGAATATCACATTTAATAACAGTTTCTTGTCAGGTTTTGTTTTTTTCTAAAAAATAAATGATATTTTTTGACTAAATTTTCCTATTTTTGACTTTTTATGAATAAAATATTACACTTTTTAACAGTTTTTGACCGGATTTAGATGTTTTTTGACAATTTTTTGATATTTCAAAGCCGGATTTTGTTATTTTTGACATATTATGAATAGAATTTTACATTTTATAACAGTTTAAAGCCGGATTTAGGTGCTTTTTGACAATATTTTGATGTTTTAAGGTTGGGTTTTGCAATTTTTGAGTTTTTATATATAGAATTTTAAACTATTTTTACAGTTCATAGTTAGATATTGTTTTTTTCTAACAATTTTTTGATAAATTATTGACTAATTTTAGCTTTTTTGACTTTTTATGAATAGATTTTCACATTTATTAACAATTTCTTGCCAGATTCTGGTTTTTTCTAGATAAAAATGATACTTTATGACTGGATTTTGCTATTTTTGCCTTTTATGAATAGAATTTTAAACTTTTTAACAGTTTATCACCGGACTTATATGCTTTTTGACAATATTTTGATATTTCAAGGCCGGATTTTGCTATTTTTGACATTTTATGAGTAGAATTTTACACTTTTCATCAGTTTAAAGCTAGATTTTGATAAATTATGGACAGATTTAGCTTCTTTTAATTTTTTTTGAATAAAATTTTACATTTTTTAACAGTTTCTGGCTAGATTTTGGATTTTCCAAACCATATTTTGATATTTTATTGCAAGATTTTGTTAATTTTGGCTTTTTATGAAATGATGTTTTTGTTTTTTTACAGTTTAACAGGTACTTTTTGATTAATGTTTTCCGAAAATTTTAATTTATTCAATTTATCTTTAAATATAACTATTATAAATGCTTCAAAATTTTCGCTCAATTTGTTATGAAAGATTGTATTCAGTAGTGTTAAGGGCGGTTTGTGCTAACACCTTCTGTGAATGTTGACGAGTTAAGAGGGCTTGTAAGTAGGAGGACCTAAGGAGTTGGTTGCTTTACCGGAGTTAGTTGATTGGGCTTTAGGAACTGGCCGGGTAAAGGACATTTTGGTCTTGGTGGCTAATGGCCTTGAAGGAGCTGGAAGCAGTTAACGTGATGGGCCTGTTGATGACCTATTAGGTAAAATAACTAGAAGGGACTCACTTTTTTTAATTTTGTTTGTTTTATTTTTATTGCTCATTAAGGTAAACAGTTTTTGAAAGACGGTTTTATCCTGAATGATAATGTACAGAGAGCAGTTTCTGTTAGTGTTCTTTTTGTATGTATGGATTTAATGGTGTTGAAAGCACACCCAACGCCATGTGCTGGCTGGTGGCTGATTAGGTAAAGTAACTCAAGGGGACTTACTCGATTCTTTTTTATCTATTTTGTCTTTTTTTTTTTGTTCAACTGGGTAAATCTTTTTTGTGTGCTTTGTAACTGGAATATTTTTGCGGACATTTTTAGGGAGCTCTGGACCGGGCTGTTTGGAGTTTTGATGGGCTGTGGCTTTCAGGACTTCTTTGAAAGACGACGTGAATGGTTGTGTGATCTGCCCGGCTATAAATAACAGTAGAGCTACTGTTGAGGCGGCTTTACTTTTTTTGATTTTTTGCAAAATGTCTTTTTGGATCTTAAAGACGAGCTTTGTTTGGTCCAGCTTAATTTGTTTAAAATTGTCTTCATGGATATCTATTCGTTCTTTATCAAAGACGCTGGGGTTTTTGAGACTTCTTTGAAATAGAATTTGGATGGCTGTGTGATCTGCCCAGCTATAAATAACAGTAAGGCTACTGTAGGCTTTACTTTTCTTGTTTTTTTGCAAAATGTTTTTTTTTCATCTTAAAGCCGAACTTTGTTTAGTCTAGCTTAATTGGTTTAAGATTGTCTTTATGGTTGTCTATCCATTCACACTCTTTGTTGATCATGTTGACAATAACCTTTTCGAATCTGTTGATTTTTTTTTAATTTTGTATTTTAGGAGATCTTACATCAGTCATTTCAAGCTATACGCTGAAAAAAAAATTCAATTAAATAATTAATTAAATTAAATTATTTGTGTTTGTAATGATGTTGATTGGTAAATTAATACGCAATTAAATTATTTGAATTTTTCTTGTTGGTGGATTAAGAATTGCAAATGTTCGATAGAGATTGCTTCAGTTGAGTGATGAATTGAATCGCTTTTGGTGTCGACGGTTGCTTTATTAATTTTTCTGTGTGTCTGACTTTCTGTTGGGTTTTTATATACATTTTTGCGGCCATCTATAAGCTTCTCTTTCATGTTCAATGATGATTGATTGAGGGGATAATCAATGAAAACTTTTTCTATTGGTACAAAGGTGTCATTGGCCACATACCTTTAAAGTAATCGGAACTGACCCACGCTGTAAATAAAACAACGTTTTTGGAGTGCAAATAAATACATAAAAGTTGCTGCATAACCAGAGAAAAAAGGCAAATAAGTAGTAACAAAAAGAAAAATAGAACAAAAAAAGCAGCCGGAAAGAAAAGATCAATACAATATTTGAGATACAAATAATTTTTCAAAAAGCAAAAATGTTCTAAGATTACCAAAAAAACCAGAAGAATAAAGCCTCTCACATATTAACGTTAACCTTACAGGTGTACTGTATTGTATTGTATTGTATTGTAAAACATCATTGTTTATGTATATTTGATGTAGATGTAAATAGTAAGATTATACCGTGAATAAAGTATTATTATTATTATTACTCTGTCACGTTGACGAGGACGGCGATTGAGCAACTTCCGGGATAAGTAATTCCCCTATTAAATGGTCAGCTTTTTTGTCTTGCGGGTAAGAAGTTGGTTGAACTACGATGCTAGTTAACGGCATATGAATGCAGAAAACAAAGAAGAACCACTATATTAAAGGAGTGTACAAATCATTATTATGACTTTTTTCAAAATAAAATATTAGGATCTAAAAATTTCTTGATCGGATTTAGGGGGGGGGGGGGGGGGGCAGTTATGAATTTTTTTATGAAAATTGGATTATGGACCAGCATGCACGAACCCAAGAAATCACAAAATGTAGCATAAGAAATGGAAAGAATAAACCTAAACATTTTAGGCATAAGCGCACAAGCTGACTAGTACAACACAGCCAACGGAACCAATTACTACTGAAGAAACGACTACCTTCACTATAGATATGAAGTGGCAGAGATAGTAACAAAAAACACAAATTAATTTATTAATTAATTTCAATGTCACATTGCGTAATGCTACTGCAACTGGAATCAAAATACCTAAATTTAATATAATTCAAATATAAGCCTCCACCGCAGACAAATCAGACGAAGAGAAAGAGTTACAAACACATTTTAAAAATCTTAAGATTAATTAAATTACGTGACATCACAATACTTCTAAGTGATTTCATTTCTAGAATTGGTAGGAGAGAAAGCTGAAAACACATTGGAAAATATGGTTTTGGAACGAGAAACGACAGAAGTGACCGATTAGAACCATTTACAAAAGAGAGGAACTTTATAATAACTACTAATAAGACAATTCTCTACACATAAAGGTTGTCACAAAACAGTTCCGAAAAAGTTATTAGACATCAAATTGACTATATATATAAAACAAAATGATATACACAAATATTATCAAACATGTAAAAGCTTACCCAAGAGCTGATGCATTATTAGATCACGACTTATTAATAGCTCGGCCCAACATTAAACTTAAAAAGAGAGCAGCTAAATAAAAAACCTACAGCGTAGACACCTCTAAAATAAATAAAAATTAAGTATAGAATAAAAAAACAATTTGATTATTTTAAAAACTAATGATGCAAAAACAAATTTTAATTTCAACTTGTAAACCCCAAACCAAGCAAAATATTACTTACAAACCAGTCTCAGAAAGCCAAATAGCAATGGATGACTCCTGCAATAATAGAATTAACAAACAAACGTCGAAACTTTAAAAACAACATAAGTAAATCGAAAAAAAAGTGGTACACACAGAAATGCAAAGAGAATATTTGAAACTAAAACAAAACGCATTCAGTATGCACATAAAAGCCAAAAGTTGTAGGAACGTATAAGCAAAAACAACCAAATGTTTTGATAGATTTAAACGTTGGAGTTGTTATAGAGACTCTTGTTGTAAGAAAAATACTTTATACATTATTTAAGTCAAAAGTTTTTATACTAAGAGATGTGAGGAAGATTTATTTTCTTAAATTGGATTTGGAAAGAAGTTCAGTCTTGACTAAAGTATTGGCATGTTGCGCCTAGTTTCTTGCTGCATGCGCAAAAAGTCCTCTAATTGCGTGCATTGGGAGTTCTCTGGGCAAAAACTGGAACTAACCGTTAAGAGGCAGGTGCTTTGGAGCAGGCCTTAGATGAAGTTTGACTTGCTTTTAGCTGGAGTTAAGGTGGACAGTTTTTGTAGTTTGCGTTGTGCGGCTCATAGCACGTGAGGTTTTGATGCTGTGTGGCCATAGCGCTGACAATGTATATTGTTACCATACTTTCTCTTGTATTTAACGCGGACCGTGAGGTTGCACAATTTTGAGAGAGAAATCATAGGTTTTTTTTCCATGTTTGGCGGTGGTTGTTTAAGGTGATAGTCAATAGAAATCTTTTCCATTGGTATCAAAGTGTTATTAGCCACATAAACATTTAAATATCTAAAGAAATAACAAATAAGCAGTAACAAAAAAGGCAAATGAAAAAAGCTGCCACAAATAAACTGAAAGCATTAAACAAATATTTTTTCAAATAGCAAAAAAAATAGTTACCAAAGCAAAGAAAACAAGAAAAATAAAAAAAAGCACAACATAGTAACAACAAAAACAAGGCATAAAACATTGACTGAAATAAGAAAAAGAATAAAAAACTAAAATATATTATGAAAGAAATACTTAATTTTTTTCTTCTTTTTTCAACTTAAATTGTTGTCCACTGATTAACGATGCTTTGTTATCTGCCATATTTCTGAATTCTGTGTTTTTTGGTGCAACTTTTGTTGAGGGATAATCTTGTTCCAATCATCTTTTTTGAGGACTTTTTACGCTTTTTTTAAGTTTTTTGGCGCTAATTGGTGGTTCTATTTATTTACATCAATGTTTTTTTGTCTTGCAACCATGTCTTGTTCAGCTGAACTAGAGGTTAACAATGCGGTGAATAATATTTTTTTATGGTGTGATAGCTCAATGGTAGAGCACTTGCATATCATGCGGGCAGTCCGTTGTTCGATCCCCGAAATATGACTGAAATGATAACTTGCTCTATATCCACCAGCGTGGTTCGGAAGTCACGTATTATGCTGTTGGTCCCATCAAACCACTTTAAACAAGTCGTAGACTTACTGTGGCGATGTAAAATAGCCGTAAAAAGCATAATAATAATAATAATATTGGTAACTTTACACCGTCTGCGTATTTTCTCTTTTTTATTAGATCTTTTTTCTTAAAAGCTTTTTGTTTCTTACCGCAGTTAATGCCATTGCTTTGTAACTGGTAACGTCGTATACTTTGGATTTTATATTTTGGAGTTTTGACATGTTTCAGATTTTCAAGTGCGGCCTAGTTATATTAATTCTTATTTGATTTTAATTGAAATTTTTTAATTTTGATAGTTTTTGCCAAATCTTAGGAGATATATCTACATTTTCTACTGGCTTGTTATTGATTGTGATTTATTTGTTGTATTGGTTTATCATCTCACTCTTTGAGAAGTTTTTAAAAGCGGGCGAGTTTAACAATTACTAATGACAAAAAAAGATTTACCATGGATATCCTTAGTAGAAACCATCACATTGAAACAATGATTTTGTTCAATTTGAAATATTTCAAAACTTTTCAAGTTAGATCTACAAGGGAGAGGGAGTTGAATGATGTAGACTACAAATTAATCAATAGAATTGCGACTTGAAATGTGAGAAGTCTTTATGCACCTGGACAAATTGACAACGTAGTCTTAGAAATTAAAAAACTTAAAATACATATACTTGCGCAACAATCGGTATCCATTCTTATTTCACATTCGGACTACATCATACTACTAAGGACAATTTTAAACAAAGTTGTTAAAATAACTGGAATAGTAGGCAGATTTGGATATTTGGTTGAATTAGTTCTGTCCTCCTAGTATCTCTACACATGGAAAACACTATTAGACGGTAAACCAATCATAGTCAGAAACCAAATAAACTACTAACATCATTATCCGTAAAAGATTTAGAAACAGCATCAAATCAGTAAAAATGTTTACAAAGAATCGTCCGTAAATCAACTAATCCACCGATGGACTTCAAAAAACTCAAGGACAACTTCATTTTTAAATAGGTTAAAACAATAATGCAAGAACGTGGGTAAAACAAGAAAAGTTACTACCACAGTATAGGAAAGGAAACTATGAATACCTTGGTCATATATTAAGAGGTAGCAGATATAACGTTCTTAAACTAATCTAAGAAAAAATTGAAGGAAAAATATTGATTATCAAAAAAATATTGTAGCTTTGCAACCTTAGAGATTGGTTTGGTTATTTAGGGCAGCAGTCAAAGCATAATAATGATGGGTTTTAATCTCCAATAGAAGCAGTACTTAAAGAAAAACAAAAAAAGTGGATATAGGCCTATTTTTAGATAATCAGCTGAGACATTTTTAGATTTTAACACGGAAATGTATCTATATTTTATAGATTTGGAAAAGGCTTTTGATAACATCTCAAATATTTTTTTTGGAATTTTTTTTTTCTAACGAAATTGCTTTGGTTGAATTTACTCTCACACGTGCGTACCAACTAATCTTTTTCTGAATGAATGCTTGAAGTTTGATCATTGATGTTATTTTAGGATATTTATTGCGGGTAGAATTAGATATTGCTTTTGTAGTGCCGCCCTATAAGCATTGAGTAGAGTTTTGTGGTGAACTTGTAACACGTCTGTCTGTCTAATAAACAAGTGGATATTGTATGTGCTTTGGTGCATTTTACACAGGCATATGGAACGTTGCACCTGGATACCGTGTTGTCGTAGCATTGTGCAATTTCTGCGTTTTTTTGCTTAAACTCAGTGAGAGATTTGATTTTTTTGCTGAAGTTGAACATACTTCACTGAGAAGGTTTTTTGTCCTATTTACAAAGTGTAGTTGAGGTAGGATCGTACCCTTAAGCGTATGCTAGCACTTCATGTGAGTGCTGACGTGTTTGTTGGGCTTGAAAAAAGACGTAAAGACCTAATATTTAAACCGGAGTTGGCCGATTACATTTTACGGGCTGGCTCTGTAAAGAAGTTTTTGTTCTAGATGACATACTGCACTAGGAAAGTTTTTTGTCTTTTCCGCAGAGTGTAGTTGATGTAGGATCGTACTCTTGAGCGTATGCCACGCTCTCTGTGGGTGCTGACGTGTTTGTTGGGCTTGAGAAAGGACGTAAGGAGCTAGTATTTAAACCGGAGTTGCCGACTGCAATTTACGGGTTGGCCCTGTCAAAAACTTTTTGTCCTAGATAGCGTTGAAAGCACCTGATAAAAGGGGTTAGTTGATGGATTGTTAGTAAAAGTAGCTGAAGAAGATTCATTCGTTTTATTTTTTAATTATTTTGACTTTTTTTGTCAACCAGGAAAAATCTTTTTTCTTATGACGGGGCTTTATGGTGAGCGATGGGTGCACAATAGCGTTCCTTGTGCTAGTTTCTATCTTGATGATGGCTTATTTTTGGTTGCACCTTATCTGCTTCCATTGATCTTTGTGAACGTTGGTCCTTTCCGCTTGTCCTCTTACTAGGGACAAGATGTAGTCTTCCAGGGCATTGGTGGCTTGCTTCTTAATTAGTTTTTTACGAGGTGTTTGTACATCATATCCACCATTTCGGGTGGGTTACAGTAGAAAAAACTACTATCTTACAAAACAAATAAACTTTGTTTAGCCCACCCACCCAAGCGTAAGTTAGCAAGAGATTTATTATTAAAAAAATTTCTGATATTTAAGTGCAAGCACACAAGAGGTGGTTCAAACACTAGATTATTTAATGACTAACATTTGGGTGGGTTGGTAGGTCATGTTAGAAGAAGCTACTCGCCTACAAACTAAACTTTGTTTGATTTATTGTTAGAGAATTTTTTGATATTTAAGTGCAAGCACACAAGAAGTGGTTGGGTGGGTAACAGTAACATTTTAAGTTCATTAATGTTTATTGCACTGATGGATGACATTATGACAAAAACGGAAAATACAAAAGAAGTTACTTTAGGACGCATAAATAGGAATAACGGAAAGTGTGTTTAAAGATAAAAAGAATGTTGAGAGTAAATATAGACAAAATAAAGGTGATGATGTTAACAAATCAAGATATAGTGATAAATAATAAAATGAACGCGAAAAAACTGAAACAGGTGATGGAATTTAAGAACCTTAATCATAAACAGCAAAGAAAAAATTGCCATTGATATTAATAATAGAATAAGTGCGACAATAAGGATAATAAGGACGCAATAAGAAAAAAAATTAAGAGCCACAAAAATGGCAGTATTTAGGATATTATATTACATTTAAATTGATATATGAAAGTAAAAGATGGGTGGCGAATGAGAGTCAAAAATTGAAGATGTGGACGGCAAAAAGCAGAAGTACTTAAGAAGACTGAAAGGAGTGGCAAAAAGAGACAGAATACAAAACCAAAATATAAAAATAAAACTATTATTAAAAAAGAAAATAAAGGAAGAACAAAGTATAAGCAAAAGCCCAGACCCGAATGTTAAACAAAGAAATAATTAAAAAAGAATAATAACTTTGTAGCTTTATTTAAATCAAGTAAACTAGTAGTTAAAATTATGTTAAGAAGTTTCAAAGAAAATTTTGTTTACTATTATTTATTATATTATCATTGACTAAATTGGTTTTATAAAACTTTAACAACTTAAAAACAATGCAATTTCTGATAAAAATCTGCAAACTTGTTATTATAGAAAGCTTTGCGAGTTACTAAAGATGACTGACAGCCCATTTTAAACTAACTTGAATTCTTGATCTCAATTTTAAGCTGGATTGTTTTGTAGGATTTTTTAGATATAAATCTTATATTTTCTAAGTAGTATATTTACAACCAATTATTTTATTCAAAACTATAATTGATGAAAAAAGTTTAACTAATTTTAATAAAATTCCAAGTCAAAGTTTTGAGTATATGATTGCTAAAGAATGGGCAAAATTGGATATCGGTGTAATATTATTCAGCAGTTAAACATGAATAGTTTAGTAGCCCTCTATATAACTTTATTTTAGTTAGTTCTTTGTTTTAGTAATAAATTTTCTATATATATTATTAAACAATAATAAATATTTGCAATATTTACCATACATTGTTTCTAAACAGAATTCAATATTAAATTTTCATCATAGTTACAATTTGTTATACACAACATACACCAATGCAACATTGTTTAATTAATTATAAATTAATACCCCACAGTCGTAATTAAATTAATAATCAATTTTGTTTATTAGTAATTGATGTAATTAATAAACTACTATAAAATAAATACAAATTGCTTAATTATTTCAATCAAAAAAATTAAGTGAATCCTTCAGACAGATTTACTAGACTATTCATAATTCAAGCTTATTGTTTATATCGATTGAATTACATTGAAATGGTCCTTTTGTATTTTCCACTTGAACCCAATGTGTATATAAACTGATAAATTTGCGGTGGTATGGTAAGGGCGCGTAGTAATTTCAATGTGACAAGAGTGTGTGTGCTCTGTCGTCTCAGAACCCGTTGGTTGGTACTTCCAATATCATAGAATCTGTAGACGAGAAATTAGTACTGAAGCATCTGTAGAAAGGAGCAAGTGGGAATACAAAAGCTCATGCAGTAGTCCTCTTGCGCTTGAATAAGTTAGATTCAATAGAACCGAGCGGGACAGATTTCCATTACCTTGGCCTGTTTTCCCTTTGACTCAAGCCTAAAACCGAACAACCTCTGCGGACTTCTTCATTGTTTATTCATTCCGGAGAATATGTAATCGTGTATTAATTTATACATTACAAGACATTTTATAGTAAACACAAATGGATTAAAAAGCTATTTTGTTATTAATATAAAATTACCTATTGATAAGAATTTATTTATTCTTATGAATATTTTAAGTTACAACGTCTGAAAGTTTCAGATAGCCATACACATAAATTACAGCTTTTGTCTTGAATAAGTTAGATAAAAGTAGATGTATATTTTATTCAATGGATTACGTTAATAAAATAATTCCTGGTGAATAATGCGCAACCATCTGTATAAAATGTCCCACATTTTATTGCTTTAAAATATGGGGCATTGTTATTTGAAATTACATTTATGTACCAAAAAAACTGCACATAGAATCTGAAAATTTGCAATAAAATAGAATTCATTCAACAACAAACTGTATCATGCTTTACATATTGTAATACCATTAAATTTTTTGTTTATTATTTTTACCCTAGTAGAGATAAATTTATTTATGTTATGCGAATGAATTTTGCGATTAATATTGTGTGTACATGCAAATATTAAATATTGTTTGTTTATATTTTCATACTCGACCCATGCAACAAAAATAAATTCAAGCAAAAAAAAATGGAAATTTGTTACAGCTACGGTGCAATAATATTTAAAAATACAAAATTGTAACCTGCAAGAATGGATTTATGATCTGATTTATTTATTTGAATAAATGTATTTATTGATTTTTTTTAAATAATTGTTTTGAGAATTTACACCGCCTGAATAACGTTTAATAAACGTTATTCAGGCGGTGTAAATTCTTGTGTAGAAAATGTTGGTTTAATTCTATAGATAAATAAAGAAGTAGTCACTTCTAAATAAAAATTGTATTTGATGTGAGTGGCACTGCAAACAGAAAATAATAATTAGATGATAATCGATAGTATTTTTGTTATTTGGAGATAATCTAAAAGATTACAAAAATGATAAAAAATTTTGTTCGAAAAACCGCTTTCCAAATTTTTAAATTTAAACAAAACTACTTGTTTATATAGATATAAATAATATTTAATAAACAAATCAAATTGATTTAAAAAATATAATAATCAATTTTCTGTAGCCAATTAAGTACCCAATGCTATCGTAAACCTAATTACAATTTTGATAGATATTAGTTTATAACATTTAATTTTATTGACAATGAATTTTTTAAATAATCAAACGAAAGACTGGTTTGCCATCTAGTTGCAATTATTAATACTAAAATGTCCGCATTAATCGGTATCATTTTTGCATTTATGCAATTGGCAGTCATTTCGCGGCTATAACGATTTTGAATCGCCAATAAATTATGAAATGAATTAATAATTTATTCAAAATCAGTCAATCGAATCACAGCGGCCAAGGGTCAAGCATAGACAATTGTTTCGGTTCTACAAACCTCGTCAGTATGCCTTGTACGACCACGGCATCGCATGATAGCGAAGACAATTTTGAATAAATATTTCTGTGCTTATGAACACAATTGATATTATAAATAATCAAACGAAAGACTGGTTTGCCATCTAGTTGCAATTATTAATACTAAAATGTCCGCATTAATCGATTGACTGATTTTGAATAAATTATTAATTCATTTCATAATTTATTGGCGATTCAAAATCGTTATAGCCGCGAAATGACTGCCAATTGCATAAATGCAAAAATGATACCGATTAATGCGGACATTTTAGTAGTAATAATTGCAACTAGATGGCAAACCAGTCTTTCGTTTCATTATTTATAATATCAATTGTGTTCATAAGCACAGAAATATTTATTCAAAATTGTCTTCGCTATCATGCGATGCCGTGGTCGTACAAGGCATACTGACGAGGTTTGTAGAACCGAAACAATTGTCTATGCTTGACCCTTGGCCGCTGTGATTCGATTGACTGATTTTGAATAAATTATTAATTCATTTTTTAATGAATTTTTTGTTAAATTTTTATATTTAATAATTTTATAAAAATTTTGAATATGTTTTTTAATTTGTTTAATTTTTTTACAAAAGTTGCAATTGTAGCAACAATTTTATCTCATATATTGTTAATAAGTTCATAAATCAATTACTAAAATTCAATCACTTTTCAAAAACACTGAACAAATTTTTTTACTTTTTAAAATTTTAATTTTTCAATTTTCAAAAATCTTTACATGTTTTTAGAATTTTTAAAAATGTTACATTTTTTGTTATTACAAAGATTTTAACTATATCAACTATTTAATTTAATTAAAAATTGTCACACTTTTGACTTAATTAAATTTTTAAATTAGTTTTATTTTCTTTATATATTTTTTTTTAAATAAAAAATATAGTTTTTTAATTTATTTAGTTTTTTTTAATCGATTTTTAAAGGTTTTAGTTTTTAAAATATTTTTTCCATTAAAAAATTGTTGTAGTAGCATCAATTAAAAAAAATTGATTTAAAATTTTTGTCAAAAATTTTTCTTTTTAATTTCTAAAACTGTTTATTGTTGCTGGTTACAAAAATTGTAATTTAAAATTTTTTATGTGTTTCGAGATTTCTTAAAATTGTTTTTTTTTAAATTAAAATTGTAGCATCAATTTTTTGAAGCTTTATTAAAAATTAAAAATTGATTTTAGACAAATTTCTTTTTTTTTTAATTTTTATAGATTTTTTGGTATTTTTAAAGTTATGTAGTTAAGAAAATTTTGTAATTTAGACTTTAACTTTACATTAAATAAAAAAATATTTTAAAATTATTGACACATTTGATCAATAAGTTTTTTTTATTAATTTTGAAAATTTGTTAATTTTTTAATTATTTCAAATTTGTGTTTTGAATTTTTAAAACTGTTTGATTTTGTTTTTTATCAATTTTTTAAGGTAACTTAAAAAAAGCTGTTTTAATTTGTTTTTGTTTTGTAATTTTTTGTTAATAAATTTTTTTATTAATTTTCTAAATTTAGGAATTTTCTTCTTGGTTTTTGAATATTCAAAATTAAATTTTTGAAACTTGTAATTTGTTTATGTTTACAATAATTGCTACTGTATAAACAATTAAAAAAAAACTGTCTTGATTAAAGTAGTATTTGTTTCTGATTATTGCACAGTTTAAAATAATTGAGGTTAGGGTATTTTAATAAAAATTTTATACTTTATTGTCTTGATTAAGTTTTTAAAATAGTTTTAATTAAAAAAAAAATATAATTTAAACTTTATTCAAAATATTTACACATTTAGTTTTTTTAAATTTCAAAAACTGTCTTATAGAAGCATCAATTACTAAATATTAAATCTAAATGTTTTCTAAAGCTTGCCAATAAGTTTTTTTTATCAATTTTCAATGATTAGTAATTTTTCCAAATTTTTATACATGTTTATTGAA
Organism: Tachinus rufipes; assembly: GCA_963932245.1. Lineage (NCBI taxonomy): Eukaryota > Metazoa > Arthropoda > Insecta > Coleoptera > Staphylinidae > Tachinus > Tachinus rufipes. Next base: position 108,534,499 of record OZ010743.1, read on the forward strand.
TTTTCAAATCTGCTTCAATTTTTTTAATTTAAAATCTATTACGCTTTTTGTGTTTTTTTTATTGTTTTATATATTTTTTTTAAATTGAAGTTGTAGCATCAATTTTTAAAAGTTTTATTCAAGTTTTTCTAATAATTTCCAAAGTTTTAAATAACACTTTGTTTTTTTTTTTAAATTATTAACACATTTGATCAATAAGTTTTTTTATTAATTTTAAAAATATGATAATACAATTATAGCAACAATTTTTGAAATTATGTTTCAAATTTTATTGCAAATGTTTATTAAAACAGTAGTTTTTCAAAAAACTACTTTACAAATTTCAATTGTATAATTTTTTTTCAATTATTTTATTAAATTAAATGAATTTTTAAAAGTTTTTTTTTTCAAAAAAAATGATACAATTGAAACTGTATTTAAAATGTTACACATTAATTTCTTAAATTAGTTTTCAAAGTTTTGTAATTATTAAAAAAAAAATGTTTTAATTTAAAAAAAATTGTTTTTAGTTGATTTTTTTATCAACTTTGGTAATTTTTTAAAAACTTTTATTTTTTTAGTTTTTTCACAAAAATAATTACCATTTGTAATTTATATTATTTGTTTTTTGATTTTTTAAAATTGTTTTATTTTTTTTTTGCAAAAATTAAATAAATTTTTGATTAATTTTGTAAATAAATTTATATATTAATTTTTAAATTTGGTAGTTAAAAAAAAAATTTTACATGTTTTTTGATTTTTTAAAACTGTTTATTTTACACAAATTTAGTCTCAATATTTAAAAATTTAAATCAAATTTATTTGACAGATTTTAGCAAGGTTTTTATTAATTTTGAAAACAAGGTATTTTTTTTAATGATTTTTATACATGTTTTTTTGAATTTCCAAATTTTTTTAATTTTCTATTCAACAAAAATTGTAATAGTAACATAATAAGAAAAATTGATTATGCATTTATGAAAAAAAATTCTTTATTAATTAAAAAAAAAAACAAAAAATGTATGTTTTTATTAAATTTGAAAAAATGTTTTGTATTTACAGAAGTTTTATTTAAGTTATAAAAAAATGATGTAAATTTTCTTATTAGATCTTGTTAAAAGCAGTATAGATTTCTAAAATTAAAACTTTTTTAAAAAATGTATACATGTTTTTGAATTTTTAATACGGTTTAGTAATACAAAAATTGTAGCATTTTAACATAAATTTCTAAATTTGAATAAAAATTTTCTATCAATTTTGTGAAAAAGTTTTTTTTATTTCCAAAATGGATTTTTTTAAATTGTATGTTTTTTACAAAATGTTTTGATTCACCTTGACAAGATAGTTTTTTTAATTAATTATTAATATTTATTATATTCAAAATTGTTTTACAAAAATTGTTATTGTTGCGTCAATTCTTAAAAATTTGGTTTATATTTTTTGATAAACTTTAGTTTTTTAAGTTTCATAATTTGGTAATTTTTCAAAAAAATTTATACATTTTTCTATATTTTCAAAATTTTGCCTTTTTTATTTCTTTTTACGACTTATTAGTAAGGGAGTCAACCCCTTACTAATAAGTCAAAAGTTATAATTTGATTTATAATTGTTGATTGATATTTTTTTTAAAATTATATTTTTTTTTAATATTTCAACATTTACTAATTTTTTTACAAAAAATTTAATTAGTTATTATTAGAAACAACAATTTGTCAGGATGGTTTTTTATTAATTTTTAATTTTAAATTAAACAAAATTATTATCAAAGGCAGAAAATAAAAAAAAAATTTTTTTTATATTTGTGTATTCTAAAATTTTTGTACATATCATATTATGAATAAGTTTACGTATCAATTTTTAAAGTTTGATATTTTTTATAAATTTATTTTTAACTTGTTTTTTATTTTGTTAAATTGTTACAATCGTAGTAAAAAAATTTAAATATAGTTTTCATATTGCTTTTTTAATTTTTTTTAAATGTATTAATTTTTTAAAAAATATGTTTGTTGTTTGAATTTTTAAAATTGCTACATTTTCTGTTACAACAAAATTGAATTATAAATTTAAAAAAATTTGAATTAAAAATTTAATTATTTGTTTTTTTTTTCATTTAAAAAAAAATGTTTTAGTTTTTTTTTTCAAAATTTAGTCAAAATATTTAACACGTTTTTTGAATTTTAAAATTTGTTTTTATTTAAAAAAAAATCTGCTATTGAAAGTTTGATTTTAAATCAAATTTTTTTATTTTATCAAAAATTGTAATTTTAGCTTCAATAAAAAAATGACTTTAAAATTAAACATTTTGTCAATAAGTTTTTAATAGTTTCTAAAATTTGGATAAAAAAAAAACTATTACTTATTTTTTTAGTTTTAAAAATTTATTTATTTTTATTAAAAAAATTCACATCTTATTTATAAGTTTTTTTAATTTATTTTCAAAAATCAGTAATTTTCTGTTTTTTGAATTTCCATTTTTTTTTTGTTTTTCAAATGAATTGTAGTTAATTAATAATTTGATTTACAGTTTATTTTTTAATACATAAAATTGTTTTTTTTTACAACTAATGTAAATAATAAATAAATTTTTGAAAATTTAAACAAACTAAACATATATTTTTTTAATTTATTTTCAATTTTTTTTAATTTTTTTGAAAAATTCAAATTTTTTTAATAAATTTTTAAAACATTTGTGTAGTTTCTCAGAATATTTGTACATGTTTTTTGAATTTTCAAATTGTTTGGTTTTTTTTATTTTTTTTTTTACATTTTGCAATTGTTTTTTTTTTGTTACAAAAATTATAATTGTAGCATAATTTTTTTTAAATTTTATTTAATTTTGTTTTTGGTTGTTTTGTTTTTATATTATTTATTATTTTAAAAAATACAATTTAATTTTTATTCAAAATGTTTACACATTTTGACAATAGCAGATTTTTTATAATATTTTGAACACATTTTGTTAATAAATTTTTTTATTAAGTTTTATAATTTGGTAGTTTTTTAACTTTATTCATAGTTTTTGAATTTCCAAAATATTTTTCATTTTAAATTTTTACAAAAATTGTAATAGTAAAATAATTTTTGATTTCTTTTTTAAATTTTTAAAGTTTGTAATTTAAAAAAAAAAATTATACATGTTTTTATTAAGCTCGAAAATGTGTTTTTATTTTACAAAAAGTATATTTGTAGGATCAAGTTGTATAATTTGGCCATTTTTCAAAAACTTCATTAATGTTTGTTTGAAAGGAGTTGTTTATTTACAAAAATTGTTTATTGACTTATTTTTTCAAAAATTTTGTAGCATTAAATATTAAAAACTAAAATAAAAATTTTGACAAAAAGGTTTTTATTAGTTTCCAAAATTTGGTAGTTTAAAATTGTTTTAATTTTTTTAATTTTCAAAATTGTTTTATTTTTTTACAAAAATTGTCATTGTGGCATATAAAAATTTTATACATTTTTTTTATACAATTTATAAATTAGATTTTTTATGAATTTCCAAGATAAAAACAATATTTGTATTGACCAATTAACAACAATCAATATTTGAAAATAATTAATAATTAATTTTTAAAATTTGATATTTTTTTAATTCTTATTACGTTTTTTGAGTTTTCAAAATTGTTTTTTTTACTTTTTTACAGAAACTGTAATTGTAAGATCAATTTATGAAAAGAAGTGACTAAACATATTGTCAATAACGTTTCAAAATTTATTTTACATAACTTGCATTAATTTTTAAAAATTTAATTTAAATTTTTTTTAAATGTTTTTTAAATTTTCAATTTTTTTTTCTTTAATTTTAAAAATTTGATTTAAAACTTTAAGCACATTTTTTTTAGTTTATTGACAAAATGGGTCCAAAATCTATATTAATTTAAAAAATTGGTAATTTTCCAAAAAAATGTATAATTTTTTTAAAAATTAAAAAAAAAATAGATTTTATTTATTTTTAATATTTGGTTGTTTTTTCAAAACATACTGGTTTTTTAAATTTTTTATTGTTTTTTTTATTTTTTTGTTTTACATGTTATATAATTTCTAAATTTTTATATTTTTTAAAAAGTATACATGTTTTTGTGTTTACAAATTGTTTAATTTTTTTTAACTGTACTCGTTTAAACATAGATTGTTTATGTTTTTAAATTTTTCAAATTTTTTTTTTTTTTTAATCCAAAAATTGTAATTGCAACATACAGTTATAAAAATTTAATTTATATTATTTGATAAAAATTTTAAATATTTTTTTTTTTTTAATTTCAAAGTTAGGTAATTTCTACAAAAATGTTGAATTTTTAAAAATATTTTACATATTTAAAAAAAAAAAATTGTAATTGAAACATATGTGACACATCTTAGTAAGAAAGTTTTTTCTTAATTTTTAAATTTAAGTAGTTTTTTACATGTTTTTTAAATGTTATTTTTTTTTTCAAACAAAAATAGTAATGGTAACAATAATTTAAAAAATGTATGAAAAATTTTGTAAATAATTATGTTAATTAATTATCGAAAAACAAAAAAAATTGACTTGTTGGAAGTTAATACCAATTTTCAAAATTTAATAATTTTATACATTTTTAAAAGTCAAGAAATTTTTTAAACTGGTTTTTTTTTTTCAAAAATGTAATTGTAGCTTTAATTCAAAAAAATTAAAATTAAAATTTGCTGATAGAAGTTGGCAAAAAAGTTTTTTAGTATTTAATAATTTTCTAAAAATTCTATTCATGTTTTTTGAATATTCAAAATTGTTTTTAAATTTGTTAATTTTTGAGTTCTATAATCTCGTCATTTTTCAAAAACTAAAATTGTAATTATGCAATTAATCAATTGTATTTTGATTTATATTTTTTGATCAATATTGTAAAACAAGTTTTTTTATTGAATTTATGAATTTGGATTCTTTTAATGATTCTGAAATTATTTTTTTTTAAATAGTCTAAAATTTTTTTAAAGCATTTTTTCATTAATTTCAAAAAAATGAAAATTTAAAAAAAATATTTGTTTTTTTTTTTAATTTACTAAAACTGCCAATGTAGCATAAAAGTTTTTTATTAATATTCAGCAAAAAATCCAAATTTTGCATAAGAATTGACCAGTTACCAACAAAAAATTTACAAAGTTGTGGTTTACGCTTATTGAATTATAACATAACTAAATTTTAAACAACAAAATAAAAAATCTTTGCATAACACTCAATTATTTAATACTATTTTTTTTACTTTTATTATTTAAATTTAGTAATTTTCTTAATAAATTGGCCAAAATTTGGCAAACCATTTCTGGTTTATAATTAATTAATAAAATTTTTTTTAATCCGGCCGGATTTTATTATAAAACAAACTAAATTTTTAACAGATTTTAAATATTTTTCAATAAATTTTACTAAATTTGTAGTGTTTTTGCTTGTTTTACCAGTTAGAGTTTAAGAAGCAGTTAGTGTCAATACGAGAATTTAACCTATCTGCAATATTTTAGTTTACTGGCAATCTTTTTTTGAACAACATTTTGCACTTAACCAGTGCAAGATGTCATTAAGTGTTAGTAATTGATTAGTTATGACGAGACGAGTTTGATGTAACATTCTTGCAAGTTTATGTGGATAAGCTTATATATAAGTTCTTTGTGCTATATTGCATAAAACCTTTTTTAAATGTCCAAAAATTTAATTTTTATTGGAGGGTTAAGTAATTTGTGGGATAAAAAAGTTGCTGGGTATTTGTCAAATATTATCTTTTTAGTAAAAAGTCTTAAAGTTATAAATACTTCTAAACAGCTTACTTAGACCCAAAAACGGGTTTCTTGTACAATGGTTTATTTAGGCAAAACCATTGAGAAGTCTTTAATTGATTTATGGGTTATTGTCAATTTTGTCACTATTAAAATTAAAAAAAAAACATTTAATTTTGCCCACTTTTAAAAACCGTTTTTTGTCCACTCTTAAAAACAGTTTTTTAGCTTGTATTTAGATGATTATTAACCACATACCTAAAAGTTTGTTATTAAAAAATTAGAAGATTCTTTTTTTGCAAGCGTTCAAAAAAGAAAAAACAGCAATTTTTTGGTTACCAACATTGGGAAGGGTAGATAGATCACTTTAAATTATGATTACCAGCAAGTAGTTTGAATTGAAGTGCCCATCCATTTGAGGTTTGTTATTAAATAATTGGAAAGTTTTTTTCAGTAAGTTTTAGAAGTAAAAAAAAAGATGATATTAAATCTTTTATTGAGTCATTACCGATTATGATTACTAGCAAGTAGTTTGAACTGAAGTGGTCTACCACCCGCCTGAGTGTTTGTTATCAAAGAATTTGAAGTTTTTTCTTTCTGCAAGTATTAGAAGTGCTCTAGTAAAAATTTGAATAGATGATTCCTAATCCCTTACTGTAGTTTGAACTGGAATGCCCACTTACCCGCTTAAGTGTTTGTTATCAAAAAATTAGAATTTTTTTCTCTTTGCATGTTTTAGAAGTCTCTTAGTGAGAAAAGGAAAATTTGATATCTAATCTTGATGACTAACAATTAGGTAGATGAGTGGGTTACTTCAGATCATGATTATTAGCAAGTAACTTGAACTGGAGTGCTTACCCACCCCAAGTTTTTGTTATTTAAGAATTATAAGTTTTTTCTATCTGTAAGTGTTAGAACTCCATTAGTCAGTAGAGGAGAAGGTGGTATCTAATGTCTTGATGATCAACAATTTTACATTACTACAGATCATAATTACTAGTGATTAGTTTAAACTGGTGAGCCCAATCATTTGCCCAAATGTTTGTTATCAAAGAACTTAAAAGTTTTGTTATAGTTTGAGAAGGTGGAGGTGATATCTAATATTTTGATGACAAAAACCTAAGCAGCTCGGTTGGTCAACTCCATATTATCATTACAATCAAATAGGTTGAACTGGATAGCCTACTTACCTACCCAAAAGTTTGTTATATAAAAAATAAAAATTTCTTTTTTCTTCAAGCGTTAGACGAGAAAATGAAATACAGTCTTATGATGACCAGCACTTTGGCGGGTGGGTGGGTCACTTTAGATTAGAATTACCAGCAAGTAGTGTAAACTGAAATGTTATAAAAAAAAAAGTTTCTTTTTTGTAAATGTTAGAAATGCTTTAGTAAAAAAAAAATAAATGACATTTAATCTAATTACCAACAGTTGGACGGGTGAATGGGTCAGTCCAGATTATGTATATCATTGAGTAAGTTGAACTGGAGTGACCTTCCAGCTATCTAAGAGTTTGTTATTAAGAAATTGGAAATTTCTCCTTTTGCAAGCTTTAGAAGTTTTTGTCTAAGAAAAGGAAGATGAAATCCAATCGTTTAATGACCAGCACTTGGGCTGGTGTCATTATGATTACTAGCAAGTAATTGAACTGGAGTTCTTACTCACTTACCCAAGTGTTTATTATTAAGAATTTGGATGTTACTACAATCTGCCGTGTTTATGTAGCTAACAAACATAAGCGAATGACTGACAGATATTACTAAGTTAGAAGAGGGAGTAGACACTTGGGCGGGCACACCAACACGGGATGAGATAACACTGAGATTTATAACTTTATACGATTGTATTCATCAGAGTTCAAATAAAGCAATAGCAAAAGCGAGTTCACACATTGCAGTTTTTATGAGTGAAGCATTTTGAAACTTTTTTATACAGATTTAGCAGAGTAAGGGTGCTACTTAGTTTTTGATTTCTAACTAACAAACTTATAACAAGATGTGGTGTTTACAAAGCAGCATTTGTTTTTTGAGTTTTTGGAGAAAGCGGTGTTATCTTATTTGGATTTTACTCTTTAAGCAACTTCTATTGATGTGGAAATTACATGATATTGGAGTTTTCTTTTTCTAGCTATTATACGCTACCGCTGTTGTTTGGATTTTTGTTTTGCTCGTTACACTAAGAAACTACATTACGTGTGGACCAATAGTCTTAAAAAAATTGTAAACCACTAGAAAAATTATTTATCTACTCTGGACCATAGAAGGTTTTATGAAACCTTACTCTAGTATATAGAAACAGATTTAACAAAAACAAGAACGATGCATGCAAATATTGTGTAGATGTAGTAGGCAGCTCTAAACACACGTTATTTCTGATGGATAGCGACAAACATAGATAGGAAAAGCTTAAATGGTTTATTGCGTATGCCGTTCTAAAGTGTCTATAAAAGTTTCTACCTGTTAAAAAAAATGTATTGTTTTCTTTTCTGCGGGAGGTTAATTAACTAATAATAAAGATTTAGTCCGATGTATTAGTTTATTATTTGCAGGTCTTGATCTGTAACAAACTTTACTAAGTGGAGCTTGCTTGCCAAGATTAGTTTTGGTTTTAACAATATATTTGCAAACAAGCTGACAAACAAAAGATTCTTAAAAAAATGTTAATTGCATTTTTTTTTATTATTCTTTTTTGTTGGTTTGTGTTGTCAACTGACCTTGTAGGTGTCTTTTTGTGGGGTCCAGGCTATTATATTTTAGAGACTATACAACTTGCTACTTACTCTATATTTTTTTTATACGTTTTCTTTACTGTTCAAAACTTCTTTGCTTGTTTTAATTTTTTGATCAGAGTTTTTGGCCAATTAGAGTTTGCTTACTAAAAGCTGCATTTTTTTACGTTAGTGGCGTAGAATTTTTTTAGACATTTGTTGCAATTTATCACTTCTAATGGCAGGCACAGAACGAGAGTGCCAAGTAAACTATGATTAATGCAACTTTTTTGACCAAAACTGCTAATGGGTTTTGTTTGGGAGCGGGCAGAGGTTGTCTATGTGTACTTTTATTAAAGGTTGGTTAAATTTGTCTTAAATTTACTAGTTTTTTCTTTCTGCTTTGGAAATCTTTTTTAGTTAAAATCAGTTTGCAAAACTTTTTTGCTCTGTGTTTTAATTAGACTTCTTCTTTAGGTCCGCTGATAGTATTTTTGCTTCGGTAGGTGTTTTGAAGTTTAGTTTTGTTTAAGTTATTCATAAAATCTTTATTTTTTTAAAATAATTCCAGGTGGCTGATGCGGTTAGGTTTGATAGTAGTTTTGAAGTGCAAATTTTTTGATGACATTGTAACAGAATTTCTAAACATTTTGAAGTTTATATTTGGTTTTGAAATTTTTATAAAAAAATTTCATCAGAAAGTTAATTAACATTGAATATTGGACTTCCATTTATTAGATTTTTTTTATCTAATCATTGGTCAAAGCAATTGACAGTTTTTCTATTAATACCCTCTATATTAGTTATAATTGCTATAAACGCCGTATTCAATTCGGTAATTGCTTTCAATTGAACATATCTTAGTATATATCAATCAAATCAATTTCATGTAATTGCATTAATAATTTACATATGTGTAATTATCTGAAACATTGAATTCATTAATGAACATCAATTTATAGAAACGTTGTCATCTTAATTATAACAACTCAGGTTGATGTTTATCAATAAATTAATCGCTCCCAATGTTCTTTAATTGAATTAACCCATTGATGAAGTAATAATGCATTAAAGATGACACTATCGCCTTACCTCTAGCGTGTTAAACAACTTAATTAAACTGAATTACATATCTAAACCGGTTCGTAATCCATTTCTAAGTAGTTTGATGTTTTGTAAAGGATGGAAGGAGGAAACCTTAATTTTTTCCTGCAAACAAGTTTACATCGCAACAATAAATTTTATAAATTAATATTTTTTATATAATCTGATAAATATATTCGACTGTATGTAGACTTTAACTGTTTGTCACTGATAGCAAACACCGCAAGCTTTCGGCAGGATTTTTGTATATACGTTAGGAAGGAACCCGATATCTCTATTTGCACTTCCATTACTGAACCCCTTGCAGACGACACATGAAAGAACAATAACGTGCGAGGATAAATCGGTGAAAATGTGTGTGAGTGTGAGTAAGGGTTGTGATGGCAAGACAGAGAATGGTGTGTGTACATTTTAAAGAGTTTTATGTGTAACGTCGAAGCGTGTAAGTTGCTCGTTGTAGAATAGAAAAACCAAATCGCTACGTTTACGTGCCGTATAAATCTTCCGTGATTTGTTATGTACGGTTGTTTTCTTGCTACACACACATTCTTTATTATTTTCTTTAGTTTTGTAAAAAAAGATTTATATCAACATTAATTGAATATTGTGCCTATACAGTAAATAGATCGATAATAGTATTACAACCCCTTTATAAAAATAATAAATGCTATGACTAAATAACAATTTTACTTGGAATTTTTATAAATAATATATTAATAACATTTATTATTAATGAGGCTTCGTAGTATGTTTACAAGATTCCTACACTTTTAATCAATATTGGTAAATCTATACCGGATATTTTTATTACTTTAGTATTTACCCACATTAATATTCTTTTTTAATATTTATTATGTTTTGATCAAAACATAATATTGAGATTTAATTTGCTTATTTTGCTCTACTTCCATACATTTTTAGTTTTTTTTTTTAATCAAAATGATTGAACGATTGGTTTTTCGTTTCATTCCCAAACTCAGTTAAAAAACTCTACATGCCATAAAACGATTTCAATATTTTTTTTTAAATCTGTCTAAACTTTGATAAATTCAAATTGAACAAACACAAGGTGCTACTAAATCAATTAACTCAACCAAAAAATCGTATAAAATATAATTTTTTTGTTTCAATTTAATAAAATTACAAAGAAAACAAATATTTGATTAAAATACCGTTCCAACGTTATTGCAATAATAATAAAAATAAAAACACGGAGAGTAAACCCTAACGCACTCGCACAACCCCATAGAGAAAGAGTAAAAAACACTTGCTATTTACATTATAAAAGGGGAATTTCGTGTTTGCCTTGTCAATTTATAAATTATGAACGCACGCGTTAGGAAAAATCTCCGGGGATGTTTTAAATTCCCGGATATGTGTTTTAATTATAAACGCCACCTCATCTCGTACCCCCTTTTTCTTTCCTCTACCTACTACATTACCCAAAAAATATTCTCATGTCTGAATTTAATCTTCGCTGAATATGCGAATAATTTAATTAAAAATCGATCGTTTCATTTAACAAATTGTTTCTAATTGTGATTCAGTGTTTCCTGTGTTGTATGGAAACCGTACTGACATGATCCTAAATAAATTATATTTTAATTTGTTTGATTCATTTGTATTAATTCTGTTTTTATTTTGTTACAGGTAAGAACACTATGATGTTTAAATTATGCAATGGTAAGAGTTGTTTGTGTTTAGATAGTATTAACATATTTCAAAGTTTATTTGTTTTTCAAACAATTTTCCGTCTAGCAAATTTGAGGTTTATTATGTTATATACTGGTTGCAGTCTTTTTGTTTAGTGTAAACTCTATAATGAATTAAAACTGCTTTTGGCGCTACGGATTTATTAAGTTTTATTTACATCTTACGAAGCGGAATTTGGATAAAATAAATAAAACTGGTGTACGCTGAGTATTTACCATTTTTGGTTATTATAAATTTAAACAAATAATTTTGTGTTATTCAAAAATTGTATATCAGATTGAATAGATGTAGATAAAAATTTAAGTTGGGATCAGAACTTCAAATTTGAGTTTAGCGGTCAGTTATGCAAAAGAAAAAAATTACTGGTTTTAGATAAGAATTTTATATTACTTTGTCAATAAAAAAATTTGTGGTTTGAGTTTAAAGTGTAATTTAAGTTATGAAGAGACCTGGTTAGGTTAGGTTAGGTTAAGTTAGGTTAAGTTAGGTTAGGTTAGGTTAGGTTAGTTTTAATCAAATTTTGGAATATCAATTTGGGATGGACCGGACCTAGACATAGAAAAAAATTCAATATTTATATTATTTGTTGAAGGATAAAAGTTTTATTATAAAATAAGTAAAACAAATTTTCTATAAAAAGTACATCAAAAAATTGTTTTATTTATTTTATAATGAACTATCACATAGTAACGGTAATTCAATGTTTAATAAAAGTTTCATTTTCTAGTTTTGAGTTTGATGCCTAGAGTAAATGCGCAATTTTATAGAAATTTACGTATGTACTTATAATGGTTTACTTACTTGGCGTTGTATATACAATGTTCTCATTCTCGAAAGGACTTTTGACCTGCTTAAAGGAAGTTGTTAAGGTCGATAAATATAAATTTTTTTATTTAGTCACAAAAAAAATTAATTTGTTTGGTTTAATAAGATTTTTGTTTCTGAACTAATAAAGTGCAACATTTTAATTGATCAATGATTACATAGGTATGTAAGCGTATGTTGACAAAATAAAGTGTTAGCTGATACTGTAACAAATAGTTTTAAATACTAATTTAAATTAGATTGAGGTACAAGTAAGTGTGAAAATTGCAATTTATATAATTTTACTATAACAAAGCTTAGAAGTTGTAGTACAAAATGTATTACAACTTCTAAGCTTCTTTATGATAAAGTTGGATAATTTGCAGCTAGTAGCAATTTACGTCGCAATCTGAGTGGCAGTTACGGACGCGACCTATCTCTTACTATACATATTGCATAGGTAATATTTGTCTACATTTAAAGTGATTTGGTTTTATTTTATTTGAATAAATCACATTTAATTGCGACCGTTAAATTAAATTAACGTAAATAATCATGCTAACGTATTTAAATTTTTGAAGCTCACTTGTTTTAGCCACGCAACCAAATTTCTAAGCAAATCGGCAATAAGAAGAGTAATTTAAATTGCAAAAAAACAAAAGACCTATAAAATAAAAAAAAATTATACGTGTAAAAATTATCAAATCATTACCAAAAAAGTTTTTGGAAGATTAAAGAGTTTTTAAAATATTCAGATAGTTTCCAACAAATTTATATGTAATTTTTTTAAAGTTTTCAAAAATATTTTAAAAGGTTTACAAGTTTTAGAAAAACTACAAACGTTGAGTGAAGGAATAGAATAGAGGCGCAGGTGGTAAGAGTTTCTTGAAACATCATTCCCTCTCAAATAATCTGTTGCTATCTCACATTTATGGGTCTGTTGTGTGGCGATCCTTACGATAGAATTTCATACTATCAGCTAAGTTTTAAATCGGCAGACTCACCAGCGAGATTTAGTGCCGAGTGATAGTTTCATGTTCTCCTGTCACTACCGAACCGCAAACTAAATTTTATAAACAGCAGATATTTATTTATTTTTCATTTTCCGATTTTATTATTAAACGCAATTTTATTTAAAAAATATTATAATCTATCAAATTCGCCAACAATTTTTTTTATATGCCAATTTATAAGGTAGATAAATGACAAAATAAAGAAAAAAATTAAATTTAATTGTTTAATATAAATTTATAATATAATCAATCGTTGAATGAAGGAATAGATATTAATATTCCTTAACTCAACGATATAATATATCACTAAATATTTATAAACAACACCACGCAATTGATTAATTGAATTGCAAAAAATATAATCATATAATATATCACCAGTTATTGCATAAAGAAAATACAAGCAGTTGTTTAATTTGATTTCAATACTATAAACATATAATAGGTATAGAATATATCACCAGTTATTACTTAAAGAAAATACAAGCAATTGTTTAATTTAATTGCAAAAACATAAACATACAATATAGAATATATCACCAATTATTACATAAACAAAACACTAGTAGTTGTTTAATTTGATTTTATTACAATTATTACTTATAAAATTGCACCAGTTATTAAAAACAAAACACGCAATTATTTAATTTAATTGCAAAAAGTTAATATATCTCTAGATATATAAACAAAACAGAAGTAATTGTTTGAATTTGATTGCAAAAATATAAATATATAATACATCACAAGTTATAGTTATTTAAATGTATAAATTATAATAATAATGAATAATACATGGTAACTCAAAATTTTGTACCAATTTTATAGAGCTGTTAAAAAGTACGATATTCTTAATAAGTTTTGGTGTACATACTTTGTTAGAAATGTCGTTATACAATTTTGTATTGACTTATTCTATACAGGTCAATTTAAAAACTAAAAAAAACTACTTTGAATCACCATGTATAATTAAGTAGTTATTGTATAAACAATATACAGATACAAATTTTTTTTTTATAAATTTACTCCTTGCTTTTTGATTTAATATATTTAGCGGACACTTTAAATTGCAAAACAATTTTATTTGTATCAAAAGTTTAATTAATTGTTTGATATGCATCTGGCACAACGAAGTAGACGTGTTGTACCAGTCTGTATACAAGTTCATGAAATTTAGTAGACTTTTTCAATATTTTTTGCAACATTATTGCCACACTTATACAACTCATAAGCTATATTAAACCGGTCTAACAAATTGGAAATAATATTAGCAAAACCATCAGATGGTCTTTTCAAAAATGATACATTTTTACAAAAATAATCTTTTGCCAACAAAAACAGTTTATTATCTCGTAACAACTTGCCATTTATTTTAAACACTATACTAGCACAATTTTTTCATCCAGACTTTTTTAATTTTTTTGCAGAACTTGCAATATCCGTGAAGGTAACCGGAGATACATCCGATACATCTAAATAATTGGTTTTGTCGCACTGTTAGTTACCAGTGTCAATTGTCATTTGAAGTCTGACGTTCACATTGTGTTGAACTCCAATTTGGCACTGGCAAACTGTAGGTGTTGGATTATATCCAAATTTTCAAGAGGATCTTGATAATTAAGTATTTAAATCCTTCATCTTTCAAATTTTCACAAAGCATTAAAATAGATTTTATTGTTCACGCAAATCCGTCTAAACAAAAAATATTATTTGGTATCTTGTTTTATTCATATAACCGAATCATTTTAAAATAATTTAGTGCATTTTTTAAATTGTCTTCGGAGGTAGTCTGATAAATAGATAATGCACACTTGTTAGGATTTCGATCATTGAGTGTTTGGCTGTTTAATAAATCAAAAACATTGTTGAAAGTTTCAACAAATTTTGCTGTGTTTATACCAGTCGTACTCATTAAATTGTTTTGTTTTGGTTGCCGTTTTTATAGTAGCCACAACAGTATGCGAAAATATTTGTGTTGCATACTTCACTCGCATTTTTTGAAAATCATTTGGATCAATATGAGTTTTAATCATCTTTAACATTGTTCGACTTGTAGTACTGTTTTAATCAATACGAAATGTTTCCGATATATCATTCCATGATATCTTTTCACCATTGACATCAAAATACAAGTTGGGCGTTATTATATTGTTTCTTAAACTTTTCATAAGATGTAGAGCATCAAAAACAGTAGATATTGTCATATTTTCTATATTGATAGCAGGATTTTCTTTTGTAGCGCCTAACATTTTGAAAAATCTATTATTTGTTCCTTGGTCGCATTCAAATGCTTTAGGTTCAGATGACAGTCGCTTTAATGTTGTCGCAACATCAATAAATATTTATATACAGGCTGTTTCCTAAAAAACGCCGGAAGCTATAATTTTTTTATTTTAAATTTCAGACCCAATAAACTATATTTTCTTAAATGGCAAGAAATAAGCTATCTTTAACGTTCTCAGTGTTTGTAAATATATTTTACCTGTTTTGAGTAACGATATCCATCATCGTTAGTTTAAATGGAACACTCTGTATATTTTTACATATTTTGATTCAGGGTGAAATTCTGCATACAGCAGTGTATTTTATTTATTTATTTGTAGACGGAAATATTTATAAAAAAATTATGAAATGTGCAAGAAAAACAATCGTAAATACTGAAATATTTTATTGGAAAAAAACTACAAAACATAATATACGTGCCTATCCACTTTTTATCAAATTTTGCGTTTATCCAATCAACATTTATTCTGGCATTATGAGGGGTAGCCCCATCTTGTTGAAAATAAATACGTTCAGCAAGAGGCAATTCATCCAAAAAAGAGTCATGAGTCAACAGTTGATGGTATTTCTCTTGATTTAGGGTCCCATCAATGAAGAATGGCCCAATCAAAGTATTTCCTAAAATACCACACCAAACATTCAGACTAAATCTTTGTTGAAAACTAATTTTAAAGATCATGTTTATCTAACACAACCAGAAAACAAAGAAATACTAAGGCTTAGGATTATCAATGCTTGCCACGAAATAGCTCTCAATTTGATATTAAATGTCAGTAATGGAGTAACTAAAAGATGTCAGTTCTGTATTTAGCACGGTGGGAATTAATTTGAACAATATTTGTAGATATTATGTTTTGTAGTTTTTTTTTCAATAAAATTTGTCAGTATTTACGATTGTTTTTCTTGCACATTTCATCAAATAAAATACACTGATGTATGCAGAATTTCACCTTGAATCAAAACATGTAAAAATATACAGGGTGATCCATTTAAAATAACGATGATGGGTATCGTTACTCGAAACAGGTAAAATATATTTACAAACTGAGAACGTCAAAAGATTATTTCTTATTTTTTGCCGTTTAAGAATATATGTATATAGTTTGTTGAGTCTAAAATTTAAAATAAGAAAATTATAGCTTCCGGCGTTTTTTAGGAAACAGCCTGTATATTATCTCCATTGACCGGTTCATGTGATGTATAATAACATAACAAAATCATCCAATTATAATAAAGACCTTGAATTAAAACCGCAAATGCAGTATTTGCCAACATATTTGTTCTACTTATGCTAGCAAGATCTTAGTAGCCTTCAACTAGATCGTCTGTTGTATTATATTCTAATTGTTTTTTCAAAGTCAAAACAATATAAAAACACCCAAAAAAATAAACATTTTTTTATTTTCAATGCCAACTATAATTACAATCATTTTAAATAAACAACAAGTATTATGTTTTTTAAATTTATCAGAAAATTTTGTTATAAAAGTATATTATTGTACATAGTTGAATCAAAAATATCATAAAAAATAAAAAAAAAATGTGTAATAATGTTTTAAAAAATAAAGTTACTTGCCATGGCAACTACTACTAAAATAAAAACATACATGTATGAACCTGCTTTTATAATATACTCGAGAAACCATTTAAAATGGTTTTTAAGTTATAATCGGTTAAAAAATAACGGAGTTATTCAACCGTACGTTTTTTGACTAAAACTCCAAAAAATTATATTGTGGTAAGTTCTATTGCACATTCTACAGATTAATTATGAGAATTACATTATTTTTTGTAAATCTCAGCGACTTCAATTTAATTTCAAAACTTTACAAACTATTGAACATTTTGAATTTAAAAAAGAAATTAATTTATTGGAGTTGTGCTCAAAGTTTTATGACTCTTAAAATATCGCGGCCTTAATTTAAAAATATTGTACCAAATTTGTTTTTTTATAAACCATCTTAATACTTTTCAACTTAACCTAAAAATATAACATAACAAAAGTGGCATTTTATCATAGCCATAAAAAGCATTTTTTGACAGCATTTTAAATCAAATGTCTAATCATCTACTAGAAGTATACCAATACAAAAATTAATGTCAACAATTATATGTCAAATTAATTAATATTTTATAACATTAGTTATTTATACAATAAGTTAGCCAAGTGTGAATTTTGCTTAGAAATTTTGGTCAAGCAGATTCTGTCACTTCACGAAATAAATTTGATAACTTACTTTGCATTAAATAGTGGTAACTGGCAATACAATTTTTAATTAATAAATCAAACTAGTTTATTAAATTAGATTATTATTTAAAAAAAAAAACTACTTTTCTTCAAGAATACAATAAACATTTTGGGGAATTTAAATTTAAATTTTTGTTTTAATATCTATTTATTATGCAAATTCTACACATCTATTTTTAATGTCTTTCTTTTATAAAATCGAAAAAGTAGTTTGCATATATAAATCGGCATGTTTCACATTTGAAGTATAAATAATTATAGCCAAACACAGTTAAAATAATATTATAATGTTAATATGTTGGTTAACATATTTAAATGGTACTGCAGATTTTGTCAACAATTTACGTTTTGAATTCAATATGAAATCATTCTGCTGTTTACAAATTAATTTATAAGATAAACAATCCACATCTTTTACAGCAATTTTAATGTTTTCCCAGTTCTTTTTCTATTTCACAGAGTCTTTTTATTTATGAAGCGATAGAGCAAGTTCAACATAAATATTATACTATTTCTATTCTAATATAATGCGTGGATAGCAGAGATCCCGCGCCCGAGCGTGTATTTACACCTCTTATTGCGTGCTGCTACCCTGTTACGTCTGGAGCGTATTCAACATATTTAGCAAAGTTTACAACACAAAACAGGCAGCGCTTCATCTGGTAATACTTGGAAGCTAAGTCATCTAATAACTTCCGTGCTGCCCCCTGGATCTCGGCGAATTTTATGTGTTACATATTTATACGTACACTTGCGCCTCTATTCTATTCCTTCACTCAACGCTACAAATCATTTTTAAAATGTCTACAGTTGCTTTAAAGCATACAGTTTTTGGAAAATTTGCAGTTTTTGTACAGATATTTTTTTGGAAAAATATTCTGAAATATTCATAAAACTTTGGAAAAATCTATATAGTTTATTGTACTACAGAATTCCTGGAAGATTTAGAGATTTTAAAATATTCAAAAAATATTTAAAATTAAATAATCAAACGAAAGACTGGTTTGCCATCTAGTTGCGGACATTTTAGTATTAAAAATTGCAACTAGATGGCAAACCAGTCTTTCGTTTGATTATTTATAATATCAATTGTGTTCATAAGCACAGAAATATTTATTCAAAATTGTCTTCGCTATCATGCGATGCCGTGGTCGTACAAGGCATACTGACGAGGTTTGTAGAACCGAAACAATTGTCTATGCTTGACCCTTGGCCGCTGTGATTCGATTGACTGATTTTTGAATAAATTATTAATTCATTTCATATTTAAAATTGTCATTTTTAAAGGTTTCTATAAAATTTTTAAAAGTTCAGAACGTCTACATTATAATACACATAGTTTTGTAAAATTAACAGTTTTTTTAAAGATACTACAAAATTTTTGAAAGACTTAGATAGTCTTCAGAAGAGAGAGAATTTTTCAGAAGTTTCTTTAAAGAAACTACAATTTTTTTAAAAATGTTAGAATATTTAAAAAATCATTCTAAAATTCTATGTATTTTTTTTAATTTCTAAAAGGTTCATTGCAAAAGTTTTAAAAAAACTACACACACATCTTCTGTTTGTCCAAATCTTTTTTAAAAAACTACATCTATTTTGAAAAATATAGTTTTTCAAGAGATTCTACAAAACTTTTGAAACAATAAAAGTCTTTAGAATATTTAGAAAGATTTATTATATTTCTTAATTTTTAAAGGTTTGCATTTTTTTAGAAAAACTACAAAAACAACTTCTGAATGTCTACAGTTTTTCTAAAGCTGCTACACAATTTTTGAAATACATTGAGTTTTTTCAAAATATACATAAAATTTTCAAAAATGTCTAAGTAATTTTTAAAAGTTTTCAAAATGTTTACAAGAAAGTTACAAAAACATTTCTAGAATGTCTACAGCTTTTTAAGAAAAACAACTATATTAAAAAAAAACAGGTTTGTAAAGGTTTAGAAAGTTTTCAAAATGTTTAGAAAGTTTTCATAAAATTCCATATAATTTTTAAAGGTTTTCTAAAGATTAAAAAAATAAAAATACAAATAAACTGTTTAAGTTTTTTTAAAACCCAAAGAACTCAAATATTTATTTTTAATTTACTTTGTAAAGGGTGTCTCAACAAGAGCGCCGATTTTGAATTTGCCGCCATTTTATTTGTATGAGTAGTACGGTGGTTATTTGTTGACAGCTGTTAAGTACAGACCTCGCGATTAAAAGTTATTGAGAAGTATTTAAACATGCAATGTTTAGCAAAATCAGTTTGCAATTTACGTACAATTTTCGGTCGCAATTGGTGATAGATGAGATGAACATTGTTCGTTAACATTCTGGTCGGTCTGGTATGAAAACAATAAGGAAAAGTGTAGCCGAGAGTCCAGGCACTCTCATTCGACATTGTAGTCAAGAAATGAACATTACCAGACACACTGCAACAAATTTTAAGAAGAGATTTGCAATTGCACGCGTACAAGAATTATGTTGTTACTGCAAAAACTGTTTCCGGGCCGTGTTATCTCTCGGCTTGGCAATCAAAATTGGATACCAAAATTGTGCGACCTAACGCCGATAGATATTTTTCTTTGGGGCTACTTGAAGGAATAGGTGTATACAAACAAACCACATACAGTTGAACATTTTATAGAGGATATTTGGCGCGTTATTGGCCAAATAAAGCCACTGTTATGCAAAAGCGTTATCCAAAAATTAAAAAAAAAATGCCTGAGATTTTTTGGTGGCCAATTTGGCAAATGTTCTATTTTTTGTTCAATTGCAATTATTCCTCTTTGCGTTGAAATAAATATATTTGAACAATTAAAAAAATAAATGTTTTTATTTATTAATAAAATTCCGGCTTCTGTTTAGTTGAGTTTTATTTATTTATTTATAAAAAATTAAATAAAAAAAAAATGGGTTTTTACAAGGATATTAGGTTTTTTTACAAAAAAAAAGTTTTTTTAATGTTCAACATGATAACTTAGTAATACCATACATAAGTTATTAATATTAATAGTGGAAGAAAAAAATTATACAATGGTTTTTTAGTGTCTAAAATAAAAGAAAGGTGTTGTATTGCAGTTTTTAGTCTTTAAAATATAGAAAGATTGTTGTCTTATAGTTTTTTAAATAATAAATTAGAATTAGAAAAAGTAATTATTTGGTTTCTGTATCTAAAATAGGCAAAAACAGTAGAATTACAGTTTCTAGTGTTAAAAATAGATGAAAACTAAGGAACTACAATATTTTTGTGACCAGAAAAATAATTTTTTGTAGTTTTCCAATTTTAGTGTTAAAATATTAAAAAAATGTTGTTCCACTTAGGGCCGCTTTTACAATTGTCAGACATCGGGTGCATAAGTATACCTGGAATAAATGTATGTACAGTATATTCCTCGTATAGCACGCAATGCCTTTTACAAACATTGAGTTAGTTTAAGCTGTATACTCTAGATAACATATTGAATTGTCAATGTTGACTTAAAAATTGACGTATAAGTAGTTAATACGCGTTTTGAGCGTTACTTCGATACTATACTAAGGATAACTAAGGGTGCAGACATACCCTTGCACATCGAACAGTGAATCTTAGAACACTAGAGTTTGTTCTAAGCTCGGATCCTCGCTCATTGCTTCGATTCTTGTATTTATATTGAAGTGAAACTTTTTAAGCAACGTGCGGGTAAAATCATTAATATACACTAATTCTGTCACAAATTTATCTTGTTTTCTTTAAATTTAAAATAATTTTATTCTGACGACGCTAAAAAAGTTTCAAATCAATACAAAAATCAGAGCAATGAGCGAGAGTCCAAGCTAAAAACAAATTTTAGTGTTCCAGGATCGCTCTGTTTGATGTGCGAGAGTACGATGCTATGATCGGAGCAAGGATCGCCAATGTGTTCGCACACTAATGCTCCAAGCGGCGGATAAGCCATCTTCGATTTATTCCCCTCCAAACCCTAACTATGCTTTAACTGAGGATTGTAAAAACGCATTTTTATGTTAATTCCTTAGATTGCATTATTTTTGGTTTAACTAACGATTATAAAAGCGGTGTTTAGTGTTCAAAATGATAAAATTTAGTTATTCTACAGTTTCTTAATGTATAATAGAAAAACTAATAGTCCTACAATTTATAGGGTTTCAATTAGAAGAAAATGGTGGTTTAAAGGTTTTTTAGTTTTAAAAATGATAAATTTAAATAGTTTTACAGTTTTATAGTGTCTAAAATTGAAGAAAAAAGTTGTACTACGTTTTTTTAGTGTCCAAAATAAAAAAAAATTGCAGTTTTACAGTTTTTTAGTATTTAAAATAAAAGGAAATAGTAGTATTAGGTCTTTTAATAATTAAAGTAAATGAAATGAGTGTTTTTACAGTTTTTTAGTGTTTAAAGTAATAAATGTCAATACAATTTTTTAGTAAAAAAAAAATTGTATTGCGGTTTTTTAAATGTTCAAAATAATAAATTTCAGTAGTTTTACAGGTATTAGTGTCTTGAATAAAAGAATTAAGTAGTTTTACGGTTTTTTAGTAGTCTTATGGTTTTTTTTAGTATTTAGAACAAAATCAAACAGTAGTAAGAAGGTTTTTGGTTTTTAAAATAAAAGTATCAACTTTTGTTACGGTTTTTTGTGTTCAAAATGATTAATTTTAATACTTTTACATTTTCAAAATGGTCAAAATTAAAGAAAAAAGTTGTACCACGTTTTTTGAGGTCTATAATTATACATTTTAGTAGTTCCATGTGTTTTTTAGAATTTAAAATAATAATAATTAATAATAGTCATGCAGTATTTTACTTAAAAAATATAGTATTGTACTGCGGTTTTTTGATCTTTAAAATAATAATTTTTAGTAGTTTTAAGGTTTTTAAGGTTCAAAATATAAGAATAAGATTGTACTTAAGTTTATAGTGTTCATAGAAAAAAATGGTAAAATGATAAAAATTACTACTTTTAAAGTGTTTTATTGTCTAAATTGGAAGAAAAAATAATGTCTAAAATTAAAGAAATAACTAATTTGATTGTTTTATTAGTGTAAAAATTAAAGATACAAGTACTCTTTTGGTATTTTTGCTCAAAATGATTAACTTAAGTAGTTTTAAGTTTTTTGGTGTTTTTATTGAAAAAAAGTCATGCTTTCTTTCTTTCTTTCTTTTTTTTTCTTTATTTCGCGTTTTACAGCTATTTTACATCGCCCCAGAAGTCTTACGACTTGTTTGAAGGGGGTTGATGGGACCAACGGCTTATTAGGTGATTTCCGAATCACCCCAGTGGATAAAGAGCAAAGTTATTATTTTAGTCATATATTCAGGTTCGAACCCGGGACTGTTAGAGTGCTACACTAACGCTCTATAACTGAGCTATCTCACCTTCTTAAGTGTCTAAAATGAATAAAAAGAGTAGTATTGAAATTTTTTTGTGTCTACAATAATAGAAAAGAGTAGTCTTTTTTGTGTTTAAAATATTAAATTTTAGTAGTCTTATAGTTTTCTTTAGTTTCTATAATTTAAAAAAAAATGTATTTTAATTTTTTAGAGTCTAAAATCATAAATGTTAGTAGTTTTACAATTTTTTAGTAAAATTTTGACAAAAAAATTTAATAAAAAATTGAAGGTTTTGGATTTTTTTTTATTTCATTGGACTATATTTTCTATACGTGGCAAAATACCAATTTTAAAAAAAGTTCTATTGCCTGAGTTTTGCTTGTAGTTTTATGACACTAAACCGCGCCCTTAAAAAGTAGTAGTAGTTTTTAATAATAGTTTTTTAGTGTAGTGTAAAAACCAGAAGAAAGAAGTAAATTTATGATTTTTTAGTGTTCAAAATGACAATCTTTAATAGTCTTGAGGTTTTTTAGTTTATAAAATGAGAGAAAGTAATAACTTTATTTATAAAATGATAAATTTAAATAGTTTTATAGTTTTATAGTGTCAAAAATGAATTTTATGGCAGTTTAGTGCTCAAAATGATAAACTCTCACCATTTTTTGTGTGTTTGAAATAGAAAAAATAATAATCTCATTGTTTTTTAGTAGTCAACATAATAAATTGTGTTTAAAATGATAATTTTATGTACAAAATAAAAGAAATATTACTTTAAGCTTGAATTGTTCAAACTAAAAGAAAAGTTAAATCTTTTGGTTTAAGTGTTTAAATAATAAATTTTAGTAGTCTATTCATTTTTTAGTGTCAAAAAATTAAAAAAGTAGTATTTTTATGTTTTTTTTATTACTCAAATTGATAAATTTTAATAGTCTTGCGCGGTTTTTGGGTTTAAAAAAAATCGTTTTTTTTAAGCTCAAAATAATAAATTTTTGTAAATTTACAGTTTCTTTATGTTTGAAATAAAAGAAAAAAAATCTTATAGTATTTTAGTGCTTAAAATGCTAAACTATTAATAGCTTTACAGTGTTTAATGTTTAACATTTAACTATATTGTTAGAGTCCAAAAAGGAAAAAAAAAATTGTGGTATTGTGTCTAAAATGAAAAGAAAGCTTAATTTTATGTTTTTTTTTTAAGTATTCAACATAATAGATTTTTGTAGTTTTACTGTTTCTTACTGCCAAAAGTGCAAGAAAAGAGTAATTTTGTAGTTTTTAAGTGCTTAAAATGATAAACTTTAGTAGTTTTTTAGTGTTTTAGTGTGTAAAATTTAAAAAATTATGTTTTTTAGTGTTCAAAATAAAAGAAAAGAGTATTGTAAAGTTTTTTAGTGCTCAAAATAATAAAATTGCGCGTTTCTAGTCTCTAAAATGAAAGAAAATAATAATTTTATAGTATTTTAGTGCCTAAGATGATAAATTTTAATAGTTTTTTAATAAAAGGAAAGAATAAACTTAATTTGTTTTAGTGCACAAAATAATCGTTTTTTAGTGTCTTTTTTACCCCTTTTTTGTGTTAAAAGGAAGAAATAGTAATCTTATAGTTTTATATATTTTTTTATTACGTTTTGTTGATGTGTTTAAAAATTGTTTTACGGTTTTATAGTAACTGATATGATAAATTTTGGTAGTTTTATGATTTTTTACTGATGTTGGGCATATCCCGAAACACAAATATCTGTGTCTTTTACTGGGTAAAAAGGAAATTTACATAAAATACATTATTTATTAACTTTAGAGAATTGCGGTGTTTAGTCGCCTCGTCCTGTTGTGGTGCCACTAGCAGTATTGTTATGAAAAAATATTAAATCCTATCACATCTTCGAAAATATTGGTGAACCTTTCTCTCTAGAAAAATATTGAGTTGTACAGCCGTTTTTAAATTCAAATTGGTTCTTATAGGACAAAACGCCAACCAACTTAATATCCATACAATAAGATTTTAGTCATCACTCTTTTTATATTATTATATTTTATATTTGAACTACATAAAATTTTTTATGTCTTCATGTTTTTGGTTAAAGATTTGAAATTATATTTAACGAATAAAAAATTAATAAAGAACTAATTAAAAACGTTACTTTTTAAAAACTAATTGCAAAGAAACGACTTGCATTGCATCAAATTTCTACAAATTTGAGGACACAGATTGGACTTTCTTTTACTATGTGTGAAAGTTTTATTCAATTTTATTTAGGCGTTTTCTTGCTGAAAAAAAAACCCTTATAATAGCGCAACTTTTCTACTCTCTTAATTTTAGAAGATAAATTTGTTTCGGTCATCTGATTCAAATTAAACGCGCAAAAATGCTGTTGCTTGCGCGTGTAGGATTTAACTGTACCAAAGCTCTCCTTCATACACAGTTCAACATTTATACATTTTTGTAAGTCTTAAATGGAGGGAAAGACTAATTTTATTTTTTTTATTGTTCAAAAAGAGCATTTTTAGTACTTTAATAGTTATTTGTGTTTAGAATAGAAGAAAATAGTAATCTTGTTTTTTTGTGTTTAAAATGATAAAAATTACTATTTTTAAGTGTTTTATTGTCTAAATTGGAAGAAAAAATAATGTCATTGTTATTAATGTCTAAAATTAAAGAAATAACTAATTTGATTGTTTTATTAGTGCAAAAAATGAAAGTTACAAGTACTCTTTTTGTATTTTTTGCTCAAAATGATTAACTTAAGTAGTTTTAGGTTTTTTGGTGTTTTTATTGAAAAAAAGTTATGCTTTCTTAAGTGTCTAAAATGAATAAAAAGAGTAGTATTAAATTTTTTTTTGTGTCTACAATAATAGAAAAGAGTAGTCTTTTTTGTGTTTAAAATATTAAATTTTAGTAGTCTTATAGTTTTCTTTAGTTTCTATAATTTAAAAAAAAATGTATTTTAATTTTTTAGAGTCTAAAATCATAAATGTTGGTAGTTTTACAATTTTTTAGTAAAATTTTGACAAAAAAATTTAATAAAAACTTGAAGGTTTTGGATTTTTATTTATTTCATTGGACTATATTCTCTTTACGTGGCAAAAAACCAATTTAAAAAAAAGTTCTATTGCCTGAGTACTGCTTGTAGTTTTATGACACTAAACCGCGCCCTTAAAAAGTAGTAGTAGTTAGTGTAGTGTAATAACCAGAAGAAAGAAGTAAATTTATGATTTTTTAGTGCTCAAAATGACAATCTTTAATAGTCTTGAGGTTTTTTAGTTTATAAAATGAGAGAAAGTACTAACTTTATTTTTAAAATGATAAATTTAAATAGTTTTACAGTTTTATAGTGTCAAATATAAATTTCATGGCAGTTCAAAATGATAAACTTTAGTACTCTTACAATTTTTTTTGTATCTGAAACAGAAGAAATAATAATTTCATCGTTTTTTAGTAGTCAACATAATAAATTGTGTTTAAAATGATAATTTTATGTACAAAATAAAAGAAAAATTACTTTGAACGTGATCTGTTCAAACTGAAAGGAAAGATTAATATTTTTATTTAAGTGTTTAAATAATAAATTTTAGTAGTTTTTCTATTTTTAGTGTCAAAAAATGAAAAAAAATAGTAATCCTATGTTTTTTTTATTACTCAAATTGATAAACTTTAATAGTCTTGCGCGGTTTTTGGGTTTAAAAAAAATTAAAAAAAACTTTTTTTTAAGCTCAAAATGATAAATTTTTGTAAATTTACAGTTTCTTTGTGTTTGAAATAAAAGAAAAAAAATCTTATAGTTTTTTAGTGCTTAAAATGTTAAACTATTAATAGCTTTACAGTGTTTAATGTTTAACATTTAACTATATTGTTAGAGTCTAAAATGGAAAAAAAATTGTGGTATTGTGTCTAAAATGAAAAGAAAGCTAAATTTTATGATTTTTTAAGTATTCAACATAATAGATGTTTGTAGTTTTACTGTTTCTTATTGCCAAAAGTGCAAGAAAAGAGTAATTTTGTAGTTTTTAAGTGCTCAAAAAATTTTAGTAGTTTTTCAGTGTTTTAGTGTGTAAAATTTAATTTTTTATTGTTTTTTAGTGTTCAAAATAAAAGAAAAGAGTCAAGTTAAGTTTTTTAGTGCACAAAATGATAAAATTGCGCTTTTTTAGTCTCTAAAATGAAAGAAAATAATAATTTTATAGTCTTTTTTTGTTGCCCAAGATGATAAATTTTAATAGTTTTTTAATAAAAGAAAAGAATAAACTTAATTTGTTTTAGTGCACAAAATAATCGTTTTTTAGTGTTTAAAGTATATTTTTTTAATTGTGTTATTAAAATAGAAGAAAATATTTATTTTATGGTTTTTTAGTGTTTAAAATAATAAAATTGAGTAGTTTTACCCCATTTTTTGTGTCAAATGGAAGAAAAAGTAATCTTATAGTTTTTAGTTAAAATCTATATATTTGTTTAAATAATTGCGTGGTTTCTGGAATATGTATTTCAAATCAAGACTTGACATGCAACCAAATGAAGTCGTAGCAAACTATCAAGAGGAAAAACAACACAATAATTTTTGATTTTTTTTATTTACACAATATAGGTTAAAATATTTTTTTATAAACAGATTTTTCTACATTTTTTCTAAAGGCAGCATTAAAGTCTCAAATTTTATTTTTTTTCAAATTTTCAAAAAATATTAGAACAAGCAAATTCTTAAATAAATTTTTGTTTTTGTTTTCCAGATTATGATAACGGACGAGTAGTTTAAAGTGGAGTGTATATAAAATATTTATATAAATTTTTAATGTTTATAATAATAACTTTAAAAATGGAAAAAAATATTATTTTTTTTGGTTTTTTTGTATTCAAAACCAATAATTTTACGGTTTCTTAATGTTAAAAATTAAAGAAAAAAGTAAGACATGTTTTTTCAGTGTCTAGAATAGAAGATGCAATTGTATTATGGTTTTTTAGTCTCTAAAATAAAACAAAAGCGTAGTTTCACGTTTTGTTGATGTTTTTAAAAAATGTTTTATGGTTTTATAGTAACTGAAATAATAACTTTTTGTAGTTTTATGGATTTTTTACTGATGATGGGTGCATACCCTGAAACAGTAGACTTTGCGTCACCACCTTCAACACAGCAAATTACGGTTTTTAGTGTTAAAAATGAAAAAAAACTATTGCGGTTTTTTGATCTTTAAAATAATAATTTCTGGTAGTTTTAAGGTTAGGGTCTAAATTAAAAGAATAAGATTGTATTAAAATTTTTCTTTTCTAAATTTAAAAATATATTTGGAATAAAAAGTAGTATTGTTTAGTAATCTCACAATTTATTGTAGTATTGAGATAAAAATAGGGTTTTTTGGTGTTTAAAATTAAAAAAAAAACATGTATTACGGGTTTTTAATATATAAAATATTAAATTTGAGTAGTCTTGCGGTTTTTTAATGTATAAAATAGAAGAAAAATGTTGTATCATAATTTTTTAAATTTTATAAAATTATATTTATTAGTAATCACACATTTTTTTAGTATTTGTAATAAAAGATGATATTAGTGTTAAGGTTTTTTAGAGCCTAAAATCATATTTGTTGAAATTAAAGATAAGACTAATTTCATGTTTTGTTTAGTAATTAATATGATACATTTTACTAGTCTCATATTTTTTAGTGTCATAAATGAAAGAAAAAAAAAATCAGAACTTTTGGTGTTTAAAATGATAAACTTAAGTAGTAGTAGTAGAATACAGTTCAAATTTGTAGAATAAACAAGTTTTCTAAGCGATTTTTTGTATGTTTTGTGCAATTTTATTTAAAATTCTTTCAATAAACTATAAAAACTCATAAACTTTATGCAATAATCAAGTTCTCTTAACAATTTTATGCAATTTTCTTCAATTTTTTGCAATAAACTGTAAAAACACATTGATGTTATACAATGAACAAGCATTTTTCTGTTTATATTTAAGATTATTACAAATTTTAAAATGTTTAAAAAAGGAATTATATTTATTGTTTTTTTGTGTTTAAAAAAATCATTTTAAAAAATATAGTTGTTTTTCAGTATTTAAAACAAGAAGATAAAATAATTTTACATTTTTTGTGTCTAAATTTTGAGGGAAAAACTAATTTTATTGTTTTTTAGTGTTCAAAATAAACATTGTTAGTAGTTTAATGGTTTATAGTGTTAAGTAATAGAAGAAATTAGTAATCTCATTTTTTTGTGGTGTTCAAAATGATAAAATTTACTACTTTAAAAGTGTTTTATTGTCTAAATTTTTATTGTTTTTTTAGTGTTTATAATGATAAATTTTAGTAGTCTTGCAAGTTTTTAATGTTAAAAATAGAAGAAACAAGTATTTTTACGGTTTTTTAATGCTCAAAATAATAAACTCTAGTAAATTTACGGCTTTTTTTAAAATTTTTATTAAAAAAATTGTCATGGTTTTTTATGTGTCTAAAATGAACAAACAAATAGTTTTAATTTTTTATGTCGTTAACAATAATGATTAATAGTATGTCTTTTTTATGTTTAAAATTATTCATTTTAGTTTTTTTTTTTTTTTTGATATTTTAAAGTTTAAAATAATAATGTTTAATAATCCTAACAATTTTTTGGTCTAGAATAGATAAAAATAGTTAAATTACAGTTTTTTATATATAAAATAGCAAAAAAAAGTTTAAAATCTACATAAATCTACAGTTTTTTTAGTATATAATTAGATAAAAACAGAAGCAATTGACTTTTTGAGTAAATGTTTTTTAATTCTTTTACTATTTAGACAATTCTATTTCAAACGGACTTGAGCAGGGTGGGGGGGTGCATTGAGAAATTTCTTTAGCATTTTTTGTTAGTTTCTATAACTTATTAGTAGTCTTTTGATCGGTTTATAAGGGTGAAACCCTTAAAAAATCTACGATTTTTTTTTAGTTTTTTTGTCATTTTTTAATTGCATTATTGTTTCACAATAAAAAATTTAATTAAAAAAAAAACAGAAATTTATAAGCCGCAGAAACCATAAAACCATGTTTTTTTTTCTAAGTGGTTTGGCAAAAAGGAGCATTTTAAATTATAAAAAAATATTTTAAAATCGTTGAAGTTGACATATTTTGATGTAAATTAATTGAAAAATTTAAATTTGTTTTGTGTATTTGGGTTTAGCGGTCTAAAACTCAAAAAAACTGCAAAAATAAGCCTATTTTTTAACATAAACACATTTAGCAGTTTTCAAAGAAACTATACACTAAACATTATTAAAAATTTGAGTTTAGCAAACAATTCTATATGGAAAATAACCAGTGTCGTGCTTATTTGGCGTAGAAAAGCTCATCTGTAATTTTTTTTTTATTTATTTTTTTAAAGATTATTTGCATATATTTTTTAATCTTATTTCAGAAATTTTTTTAGGTAAATGTTGAACACATTTTTTTTTTTTAGATGGGTTTTTATACGCCACATAAACACAATACTGACTAGTTTCTATGTAGAATTGTTTGCAAAACTCAATTTTTTAATAATATTTGGAGATATCTTGAAAAATAGATATATTTTTGCAGTTTTTTCGAGTTTTAGACCTTTAAAACTCAAATACATAAAACAAATTTATATTTTACAATTAATTTACATCAAGTACGTCAACTTTGACGGTTAAAAAAATATTTTAAAATGCTCTTTTTTGCCCAGCCTACTAAGAACAAAAACATGGTTTTATGGCATTTGCGGCTTATAGACAGGGTATAGACTTGAAATGGCGCCAGATTTGGGTTCCACGAAAAAATTATGATTGATTTCATTAGTAAATTTATTTATTTTAGAGTTAAAATTGCGGTTTTTAAACAAAAAATGCGTACAAGTTAAAAAACGACAAAAATTGTTGATTTTTTTTTTAGTGTTTTATACTCCCCTAGTTCTGGTTCATTTGAAATGGAATTGCCTATATTTAAAACTTAAGAAAACAGTAATAGTACGTTATTTTAATGTTTAAAATAATACATTTTATAATTTCTACAAAGAGTCTCACTGATTTACAAATTTAAATTGTACAAAAACAGTAGTTTTGTGTTCTTAAGTTTAAAAATAATCTATTTTAGAAGTACCTTATTTTGTAGTGTCCAATATGATAAGTTTTAGTAGTTCTACTATTTTTTATTGATTAAAATTGAAGAAAAAGAGTAAAAAATTGTCTAGTTTTTTGGTATTTAAAATAATAAATTTTAATATTCTCGTAGAAGAAAATGTTATTCAGCAGTTTTTGGAGTTTAAAATAATAGATTTTTGTAGTTTTATGGTGTTTTAGTGTTTAAACTAAGAGAAAGTACTGTACCATAGTTTTTTAATATTTAAAATGATAAATTTTAGTAGTTTTTTAGTGTTTAAAATAGTAGAAACAGGTTGTACTACGGTTTTTTTGTTGTTTAAAATAAAAAAAAATTAATAATCTTAAAATAAAAGAAAAAAATATTTTTTGTCATTAAAATTACAAATTTTGATGTCTAAAGTTAAAAAAAAAAGTTATTTTACGGTTTTTTATTATTTAAAATGATGAATTTTAGTAGTCTTACGGTTGCAAATTGCAAAAATTGCGCATTTATTTCAAAAATTACTTAAAAAATTGTTTTTTGCAAGAAATTTATTAAAAAAAAACTTATTTATTAGCCAAAACTTAACAAAAATTGCAGAAGAAGTTATTAAAATTGTGCAAAAAGTCATATTTATTGCATAAAATCTATAAAAAACACACAAATACACACATAAAGTTGATCAAAAAGTACATTAAAGATAATTCAAAAAAATTTACAGCAAAAAAATCTATTTGCTGCATTCAAAAGTTGCCCAGAATACTTTTTTATTTAATGTGTAAAGTTTATTAAAAAAAACTGCAATGAAACCCATTTATAGGAAAACTTGATAAGAAACCTTTTAAACACATAAAAAATTTGTTAAAAATAGCTTAAAATTATTACAAATATAAATTATTTGCATTCGTTTTAGTTGGTAAGTTTACATTAGAAAAATAAACAAAAAACTGGTAACAATAACCTAATTGGTGCACCATGGATTTAAGTTCCTTTTATTAATTTGCAAAGTTTGCAAACATTATTGACACATTACTAAACATAAACTGTTTAATAGTTACTGTGATTTTATGTAAATTGTCTTTTTGACTATTGAGATGCTAGGCACACAGATGATGGGTGCATATCTTAAAACACGAGTCTATGCGTCTCTTACTGGATGAAAAAGCAATTTACATAAAATACATCATTTATTAATTTTTACATAAATACAATACAATAGAACGCGGCTGCCTAAAGTCTTTAACATTTAGAATCAAACAGTAGTATTATTTTAATCCACAAAACGGCAACATTAGAACTTTTTCATTTTAACACAAAAGATATTCAAACTTATTTTTTTTGCCAGTCTAGCAACAGATACTGATTTCTGACAGATAAATTGATCATTCCAAAATCAACATTGTAGGGTTTTGAACATATAATTATTTACAACTATAGAGTGTATAAAATCTAAGTTGATGTTAGCCACCATCTGCAGACACAACGATTTTTTAAGACCTAAATCTTATTAGAAGATTGCTAGAAAGAAACAGACCAAATAATGGCATTATTTAAATTCACAATCTGCTGGTGGAGTGCATTGAATAACCTACAGTCTATTCTTTGAACGCATATTTAAACACAGACGTTTGTGCATGATTTAACCACAAAAAAATATTTGTTTACAACCTGTTCAGTTTCAGAACGATACATAAACAAAAAAATTTAATCAGAGTTTTTTTAATACGCAGACAGCTTAAATCCAGTTTAATATTTCAATGAATTGTTTATTCTTTTTTATCAGGTTTATATCCTCGCTTTTAGATTTAATTTGATTGAATCTACAAAAGTTTTAAAAGAATTTTCAATGGAAAATATTTTAAACCGCATTCAATTTATTTATGTTCTCTATTATATTGCTGCAGATAGTTGCAAATACTAAAAGCCTTGCTTAATTGATATGCACTCATACTATTAGCGGGAACCTGTATACACCCAAGACAATATAATTGCAAACTTTTCCCTGCAACGCAAAGAGAATACTAAGATTTACAAACATGAATATTGTAATGTCTTTAGTGGTTTTGGTTTTAGTGTAATTATTTTTGTAGTTGTGATAAAATTCACCTCTGTACGTATCTACCCCACACCACGCGCGCCATCCTATTAAGAACACGTAGAGGGAGCGCTAACTTCATACTAAACTAAAACTTGCAACTCGGGCTCGGGTGCTCCAGCTACTTTACTTACGCGAATTTAAGGATGTTTATTTTATGTTTTCATTAGGGTTTCTATATAAAGTTACTTTTGGTTTACCATTAAGTAAAGTATTCAGCAGAAACTTCATAAAGCCATACCTAAGAGAGAAGGAGGAAGTGGCTTGGAATACAATAATTCGCTTACACGTCCTCATTTTCATGAATAAATTCATATTCAAAAGCCGCCCTTATTCCTGATTCAATAATAGTACCGTTGCATTTTCATTTATTTACATTAGAATTGCATATTTAATACACATAAATATTAATAATTATTTAAAGCTTCTAATTAATTCATTGAATCTTTAGGTGAATTAAATTTCAACTCGCGTATATACGTTTCTATGATACATATTGCATAACGTAATGTACACCTAAACGCGAGTTTCTATAATTCATTTATGATTTACGAGCAGTTTTGTATTCCGCAAGCAGCGCACCCAATAAAAATCTCCGCAAACTATAAATTACGTTTGAAAATAATATATTTTATGCCAATTACATCTTCTTAATTAGTTTTGGATATTGGAAACTTTATTATTAATCGCAAACTTAATCAGATAATTAGTAAAATTTCTTAATAGAACTCTCCACATTTATATGAAAGTTCAGTGTGTAAATCTCAAGATAATAAGTCGATTATAAAGCTCAAGTTATAAGTTAATTTGTTTGTTTTGACGAGTTGGAAGGTTTTAAATTGATTTATTTATTCAGCAAGGGCACATCTTGTTCTTTAGTAAATTGATTTATTATTTGCTCTCGACTCTGGCCATACAAATACTTCTTATTGATTCGTTTACAATAATAAATTTCTCTCATTGAATATTAGATTTAATTCAAACAATCATTTTAGTGTTTCACAATAAAAATTTTTTTTTTTTCATTTTACAATGTGTGGCAGCTTTAAAGCAATTCAGAAGTGAATCGGCGGTCTATTTGATTACAATGAATTTTTAGTGGTTGTTCTTTAGATAAAAACTCTAAACAAAAATAAATTTTTTGCTTTACGCAATATTTAAACCCGGCCTCGCAAAAGTTTGTTATGTATCAAAAACAACTTGTTTATTAAATTTTTGATGAGTAGAAATAAAACACATTACAGAAATTTCAAACATTTCAATTAGTTGAACGCGGGTGAATATATAATACTATAAATGAGTTTTCTAAATGATATTTTATATCTTATGTGGGAGTTTGTTTACGCATTTAATGCAAAAACGTGGCTTTTTTATAGTACTCATGTCAGTTAGATTTGGGTCTTGTAATAATAATTACTTTTGATATATATGTTAGCTTATGTTTTATATGTATAAATAAAATGTGTTTTGATATGTTGGAAACCACCCACTTATTTCTCTAATAATTCAAACAAAAAAATAAATAAAATATTCCATTCAGAATCAAATATATCCAACTGCCAAGAGAAATATGCCTTAAAATCGATCCATCCATATAAATAAACCTGGCAGCGATACATTTCAATCAATCAAATCAAATTTATAAAAATAAAGAATCAATCAATAGAGTAAAAAAAAAAAATACTTGCGCGATGATAAAACCCGTTGGAGATCTGAAACAATGGCCCCAAAAACAGAACAATTAATAATCATCCTCCTCCACCTCCATTCGACTGTTTGTTAGTCGGCGGAATCTTCACTAATAATTAATCACCGAATTAAATTATGCACGAGGGTCTTGTTTGGAAATGTTAATAATAATTCTAAATGGGCGAAATGGTTAATTACGATCAATTCTCATTATGACGAAAGAGAAATTATTCAAATATTTCGTTGAATGGGAATGATATTATTACATAACTGGCGTGGAATATTAATTAAGTCTTAATGCGATTAATTCATTGATTAATAATAAATGAGGGATTTAATATTTTTGCTATTGTTTGAATCTATCAACAGTTTAGTAGTATTAACTTTAATGGAATTATATTAAAATTTATTGAATAATATATAAAATTTATCATTACAGTTGAAACTTGATTTAAATACAATTTATATTTGAATTGTGTCTAGGTAGTATTTGGTGATCAAAACGTTAAATTTAATAAAAAAAAATTTATTAGCTCCAAATTTTAAGAAACAACTCTATAGAACTATAAGCCAAATAAAACTTTAAGGTTACAATAAATAATACTCTCTTTTAGAAAAAAAATAATTTAAAAAAAGGTTGGCCAATAGGAAGTGACTAAAACTGTTCCTACTAAGTATTTGCAAAGACCTAGGAGACTGTACTGTTTAAAGTATAGTTTTTTGAAAATTAAAATTTGTTCTTCAACTGTTTTTATCAATGCTGAGTTTACAATTATTCTTTTTTTTTGTAATATTTTTTTATTAGAGGTTGGACATCATCATTACTATCTTTATCTGATTCCTCTTTCTTTGCATAATAAATTGTGAGAGAGCATAATTAGGTTCTCTCATAACATGGCTCAGGTGTTCTAATTTGATTTTCATTATGGAAAGTATTACTTTACATTCCTGGTTCATTTTCAAAAACTTTTTTGTTGATGATTTTATTAGTCCAGGTTATTTGCCACAATTTGCAGTAGCATCACATCTCGAATGCTTTTATCTTTTTCACTTGAAGTTGTTTAAGAGTCTAGGATTCAACTTCATATAATAGGGTGGATAACGAGTTATAGCAAAGTATTTTTATTTGTAGTTCTATACTGATATTCCTGCTACACAGAAATTTTCCCATTTTTACAAATATTGATCGATTCTCAGTTGTTGTGTTGTTAAAACTTAGTTGCGTTTGTCAGTTATGTTTATTGACTATCAATCATTTTTCATTTTATTGCATTTGTGGTTTGCCCTTTCCAGCAAGTATTGAAGTTTTGATTTATTACTTGCTACTAGCACTGTATTGTCTGTTTTAATAGTCGTCTTCAAAAATATTAAATATTTACTATAGATATTAATTAGAAGAGACAGAAAACATCCTTATTGCACGCCACAAGGTATCTGCACTTAATCGGCAAGTTCAATGTTGACTCTATTTTTTGCAGTTTATTTTTAGTATAAGTTGGATTATTCTGGCATGTTTTTGGTTTATATTCTTTCTGGCTATCAGTTGCAGTCTATCATGTTTAACTATGTTGAATGCTTTTTTGGAAATTAATGAAGCAAGCATACATTTCCTGGTTCATACCCAAACATCTTCGAAAAAGAAGATTTCCAAAAAAAGCAAGGAATTGAGTTTTGCTTATTTTAAATGCTTTTCTGTAGTATGTAGTCATTTTTTTTTTGAGGAATTATTGTTATTTCTGAAGATTGGAGTCTTTTCGAAAGTTTTTGAAACTTCAGATTTTTTATAATGTACTAGTATTCTTCAGATTTTTTTCTTAAGAAGTATACAAGTTTTTTAATTGTAATGTTGAAATTTTTTTTAAACTTAGTGACTAGTATTTTTTTAAATACAGGCAGTGAAGACTTTTGAAGTTTTAGAGAGATTTAGAATTATATTTTTGAAAATCTTTTAGGAACTATCTTAGTTTTATAGTTAGTAGTAGTAGTAGTTACTAGGTCATTTTGAATTTTTTGTGTTTTTTTTTGCTTTTTGAAGACGGGTGTTTTACTAAAGACGCTTCCATGATGACTTTAAACGCTCCAGATTTTTTCTGTAATTTAATGTTCTTCTAAAAACCACTTTTAAACAATTCAGAGTTTTTTGAAAATCTCGTTAAGAATTTGTGTCTTTTTGAAGTTTTAAAACTTTTAAAAAATGTATTAGTTTTCTAATTGAAAGGTGTTTTTAATATTATTTTAGATGTTTTAGAATTTTTTTGAAATCTAAAGCATTTTTAAAAACTAGTAGTTCCAGTTCCTCAAACTAGTGTTTTTTGTAGATTTACCTCTCAGAAACCTTCTTTTTTTTTCTAAAATTGTTATTTTGAAGAATGTTTTCAGTATACTGCCTATGTAAACGACAATTTTGAAGGTTTTAGCAACTTTCTAAATAAATTTAATTGTTCTTAATTTTTTTCTAAAAAAACTTTAGAGCAGTTATGGAGGTTTTAGAAAATTAATGAAAGATCTTTCAGAAAATCCTAAAGGCTCTGCACATTTTTAGTTTTTTATTTTTTAAGAATATCTGTGTCATATATTGCTAAAGAGATGCAAAAAACCACCGTAAATTTGGTTGGCTTTACACTCTTTATGCGTGTTCCAGTTCATGTTCTGTTATTTTGTTTTTATTTTTCTACTGCTTTCACCTTTTTTTGTGTTCTTTTATTGTTATATCAATTGTATCACTTTTTTTAACTAGTTTTGTCTGCTTTCTTTTTTTGTATAATTTAATGTATTATACTATTTATCTTGTATTGTTTTATAATATGACCAACATATTTTAGTTTCCGTTTTTTAATAAACTGGGCATTTCTATTTTATTTGTCGCAGTACCTCTTTGTTTGTAACCCAATCTATTTAAATGATTCTCAGCAACCGCTTGTTTATCCACATCATATTTAGACCATTTACTATTACTTTAGAAAGTTTTTAGTTTAATATAACTGGAAAGATGTTCACCGTAATAAGGTTTAGTGTGGAAGTTAATTATTGAACTTACACAAAGTGCGGGTCTTGAAAAAAAACTGATAATGTGTGATGTACGACGTGAATGAGCTTAAAACTTCTCACGACATAGATTTGTCCGGAACTGTTAGGTCTTGGGTTTGGGTGGCAGTTTTGCTATTTGAGAGTACAGTCGCGCAATCTTTGCTTGTCCATTTTTAAAGGTTTTATTTATAGAATATTTGGGGCGACAGCGTGTTTATCTGTCTAATTTTCGTCTGTTATTGTAGGTCTTTTACTGTATGAGCGGAACTGATGGAGACGGTTTAGATTTGATCATTAAGTGTTCATTAAGAGTGGTTTAGTATGTAGAAACTTTAATATGCAATCAACTACGTTAAGGCCAGCAAAGTGCTGCAAAGTAGCATATTTTACGGGTAACTAAGTTTTATTTTATTTTCCTGCAACAGAAGGTTTGAATAAGCTTCGACTTTTTTGTGGTACTTGCATGTGCAGCAAGTTTCGTTTGGTAAATCAGGGTACTTGTTGTGGATTGATCCAACGTGCGTTTATTTATTTGGCGTTTATGACGGTGGTTTGTGGTAGCCAGTTACATGACAGTAAATGCGCGTCTTTATGATGTTTATTTTGCACCTTGGTCTTGCCGTGGTTTTTACTAAAAAATATAAACTGCATGAGTTTTGGTTATTTAAGGAGCGTAGGTGGAATAGCTCTTCGACGGATAGTAGTGTACTTGATGAAGCAGTTCTAATTTTTGGATTGCAGCTTTCTCTGTGTTTGATCTTTTTTTTTGTTTCTTTAGGGTGTGTAAGAAATTTTCAAGGTATCATTCTCTTGGCAACATTTGTTAATAGATAGTTGGTCTAAATCCGAGAATGGTGAAGTGGCGGATGAAGTTAAAATTATTTCAGCATACGGATTTACAACTAACACTACGTAAGTACTTACTCAGATTGTTTTTACTACGGACTCACTTAGAATGTTCTCAGTATAGACGCAATCACTCTAAAGGTTATCACCCTACACGCACAGAATGTGGGTTTTTAAGAAAACTTGGTAATCTGTGTTATAAAACGTAAAAAAACTTAAATCTATCTACAGTGGTCGTGGTGATTAATACCCTTGCCAAGATGCGCAATGCTAAAAAGTATTGAGGCAAGATTTAATGCTGAGTTTTGATTAGATGTGACATTAGATGCTTTCCTTTTACTGTTCTGGACGGTTCCGAACAATTCTGTGCTTGACGCCTCATGTACCTTTTACAGAGAGCACGACGCCCCAACTTGTTCAGAGTTTGCTTCCCCTCTCCCCTCATGCACCACCTACCACGAAGGTGCATCGGAACGGTTCTGTGCGTCTAGCCCCGGGAGCGTGTTGCTCTTGAAAGGAAAGCAGTTATTGGATCGTTTAGTAAAAGAAACGTAGAAATTGGAATTACCGGTTTAGATCTTCATCATAGCTATCTTTAATATATAGCTGTAGCGCGGAATAGGCCCACTGTTGTTGTGTTGAACCACGTGCGCAGATTTTTTAACCAGGAGATTCTTCTTCTTGGTCCTCTTTTTTCCTCTATTTTTTCATTTAAGACTAGCTGCAGTACCCGTATCTCTCTTCATTTCTTATTACATGATGTAGATATTACAGTTTCCTTGTTTTTATTGTCATCATTGCTTCTTTTTTACCGATTCTGTTTAGAACATGATCCGTCTACGATATTTTCAGAACGAAGCGGCATAACCATAATTTATAGGATTCTAGCTTTCTGCATATTGCTTCTGTTAAAGTCTAGGATTTGGCTCCGTATAGCAAGATAGGAAATATGTAGCACTTAAGAAATCTTATTTTTGTTGGTATAGGTAGGTCGTGTGCTTTAAATATCTTTGACATTTTTGTGAACGACACTGGACTTTTCTATTCTGCACTTTATCTCTCTTGCATAATCCCAGGATTTGTTAAATGTTGTGCCTAGGTATGTGTATGTTTCTACTCTGTCTATTGTTTTGTTGTTCACTCTTATTTGGTTTTGATCATGATTCTGTTTGAAAATTATCATGTATTTAGTTTTTTTTATGTTAAATGCAAGGCCATATCTTTGGCTGTTTTCTTCTACTCTGTTTACTATTATTTGGAGATGTTTGTGACTGTGCAAATACCGCTATATTGTCTGCGTACCTTATGTTGCTTATGATTTCTCCGTTAATCTTAATTCCATATATCGTACTATCCAGTCCCTTGAAATATTTGTACGGAGTATACGTTAAATAGTGATAACGACAATACGCATCCTTGCTGAACTCTTTTTTTAAATTTTATCTTTCCTGAGAGTTCTTCTTGAATGCGTGCTGAGGCTGTTTGGTTTCAGCCCTATTTCTTTTAGTATCTCTATGAGCTTACCAAATTGTACATTGTCAAAGGCTTTTTGATAATTGATGAAGCATACATGTACATTGCAGTCCACATCCCTGCATCTTTAAACGAGGACTTGGACAGTAATTATAGCCTCTCTGGTGCCTAACGCGATTCTAAATCCAAATTGTTTTGAACATATAACTCATGTTCTTCGCATATCTTGTTTATTCTCCGGTGTATAATTTTTAGAAATATTTTTAATAAATGTACGGTACGGAAGTCATTACATTGCTTTGCACTAGGTATCTTAGGAAGCATTATTAACGTCAATTTTAGCTACGGCTTTGGTATTTCTTTTTTTAAGTATGTCTTGTTAAATATTGCTGTTAGCTATCTTATGCCGTTTTGTCAAATAGTTGTATTAGTTTGATGTGGATGTCGTCGGGTTCTGGAGATTTGCCTTCCTTAAGTTGTGATATTGCTTTTGTGACTTTATCTGTTGTTATAGTCATGAAGTAAAAGTTATTTCTCACAGGACCTTGTTCTCCCTTGGTGTTTATAATTGTTGAAGTTGGTCATTTATTATCAGTTAAATAAGTAAAGCTTAAAATCAGTATCAGGTCGACCAATTAAAAAGTAAATATTTTTTATATAAAATATTGTTGATAATTGAGTCGTAAATTAAAAGACAACTTTGTTTTGTAAAAGAGACAAAATACATGTATTGTGATGAGCGCTCATCTGAAAAAGCAAACAATTACCTATAACAGCGCAAAAGTCAATCATGTATAACAAAGCAGAGTGCAATATACTTGACTTTATCGACATTTTGTATGTAAATGGAAAATGGAAATGTATACAAGGGCTTCGTATTTAGAGCCCCTAACTCAATTACAAAGATTTCTTCTCCACCCCTTATTTTTTCACAGAAGGGAATACGTTTCGTTCACCGCTTCTCTACCTTGCTGCTTACGAATGGTTACATTTCTAAATGAACTCGTGAAATAATGACTGTAAAAGAAAAAAATCCCGTCTTTGTGCAATATTCCTTTACATATTTTATGCAACATCACCGTTCACAATGATAATAAAGACCAACTTCCTTTTACAACACATACATTGATAATATAAATATCATTAAAGCAACAGGTTTTTAATAGTACGATTTAAACTAATTTATAGTTGCTTGTAATTGAATGTAAAGTTCATTATAAAAGCGATTATAAGGCGTGCGGTTATCTATAAATAACGCGAAATGAGCAATTTCGAGGTGAGACGTTACGCAGAAATTGCGTCCTAAATATACGCTCTAACAAGAATTCATAATAACAATCCCCAAAAATGTCACCATTGTCACCGCAAATTTATGAGACTGCTTGAAAATTTAAAGTCTCATGAAATAAAACAGATGTAGTATCATAAAAAAAGTTTACTTAGAATTATATATTTCGAGTGCATACATTCAATTTATTTTTGATGTAATTCTTGAAACACCTTCACTTGACAAATATTTGTTTCTAGCGAGGGTGGAAACAAGGGAAGAAATAAATCGCGATATTGCAGCGTAAACAGTTTCCTATTTTGCAGTGACCATATTGAGCGCTCTGGGCACTCCAATTTCAAACAACGGCGCAAACATAAAGAAATGCGAAAGTTATTTTCTTTTACTGACAAACTTATTTCTGCTGGAAATATATACGCGAAACAATAAACAAAACTACGATACTAGTATAGATATATGTTTACATCTGGGTTGTGATTAAAATATCAATTATGCTTACAAATCATATGTTTGTAATTTAAGTGTAGTTTATTGTAATTATTTAGAATTTGTTGTTGGTATCATTACCCAATTAACAATATCCTATTGAAACAGGGATAACTAATTATTCCTCTTACTGTGAGTACTATATTACTACAATAAGCTATCAATATGTTAGCAATAGGCTCTATTGTTGTATTTTACATCAAAGTAGTGATTAGGAAGCCTACTTTGTCTATTATAATAGTTTGTGCTAAGCAAGAATTAGTGTAAATCAGCTGTAAACTTTTTACGACATTGAATTTTTTTTATTTGGTTGTTTTTTTGTAAGCGGATACAACAGTAATTTAAAATAAAATAAACTAATTAGGATTTAAGTTTTTTTAATTTTAGATTAAAAGGATTGTTAAGATTAAACTTAGATGCTTGATTTTTTTGTGCTAACAAGATAATTGATCAAAGTTTTTTAACTTAAAAACTACTACTAATTTTTACAACAAACCAGTATACAGCTTTTCTAAAGGGTGGGTCATCACAAGGAATCTGTTTAAAATAATAATAAAACACAAAGGCTAGATGGAATTTCATGATTTTAAATTTATTTTGTACAAGAGTATCCGGTTATACATGAAATATTACATCAGCCAAATGGTTGCCACGGCTGGCCTTACAATTGTCCATTCTCTCGACCCAATTTTTCAAAACTTTTTTCAACGTCTGCGGTTTTATCTCAGCAATGGCATTTTGGATATTGACTTTAAGATCGTAAATCGTTGCTGGATTGTTGGTATAACAACGTTCTTTAACGGCACCCAGAAATAAAAATCCATGGGCGTCAAATCGCAGCTTCTTGCTGGCCAATTCATATCTCCACAACGGTTGATTACACAATTTTCAAACTTTGATCGCAATAAGTCGATAGTTTTGTTGCTAAAGTGGCATGTCGCCCCATCTTGTTAGAACCAGATGTTGCCTACATCCATATCAGCAATTTTGCTCTAAAAAAAATTGTTATCATGGTCTTATAACGGTTTCCGTTGACCGTTTTGCCAGATTCAAAGAAAAATAGGACGATGATGCCGCCGGCCCATAATCCGCGCTATACAGGCACTCGTTCGGGATGCACTGGCTGCTCAACGATCACTTGTGGGTTTTCCGATGCCTAAATCCTGCAGTTTTGCTTGTTTACATAGCCTCCGAGGTAAAAATGCGCTTTATCGGAAAAGATATTTTTTCTTCAAAATTCATTCTTTTTGCTGTTTGATAGTTTTTTTATGCAAATTTTACCCTAAATAGAAATTTTGCACAATTTTTGATTATTTTTTTGCAAATTCATACAACAAATAGGTATTAAACGCAGTTTTGTATGCATATTTTATTTTTAAATCATAATTTTTTAGCGTTTTTTAATGTTTGTTGCATTGTCAGTGGTATTTTCAATTACTGTGTGCAATAAATAGAATATCTTTGCAATGTTTGATGACTTTTGTATGCTAAGAAGTTTTTTCAAAAATGTTTTTTAATTTTTTGTTTAAATATAAGATTTATAAACAATATTTGAATTTTTATTAATAAATTAAAAAAATGTTTGAGCATTTTTTTGCAAATTTGACACAATAAATTATTATTATTTTGAACAATTTTTTATAAATTACTTCTAATAAATTGTTTTATAAAATACTTTAACAAATATTAAGCATTAAGTAGGATTTTTTTTTTACTTACTTTATGCAGTTTTTTACAAATTTTATAATAATCTAATATGACCAATCTGGTTTGAATGTTTTCAGTGGCGTAGCTATTTGTAAGCAAGGGTCTGCAATGCGGAAGGGCTTACAAGCATACAAGTCCTCCCAATTTCTGTTTTAAAATCTAGAAAATGTTTTATACTTTAAAATTTCACTTTTCAACAGTTTAAAGAAGATTTTATTTTCTTTTAATAATGTGTTGATATTTTATAGCCGGATTTTGTTATTTTTGATACTTCCTTAAAAGAATTTTGCACTTTTAAAAGTTTATGGTTATATTTTAGTTTATTTCTGATATTGCATAAAAATTTCAACGGAACTTAGTGCTTTTTGACAAATGCTTAAAATTTCATTGCCGGATTTTTCTATTTTTGACTTTTTATTAAAATAATTTAGCACCTTTCCAACAATACTTTTAAAAGTGACCAAAAAAGAAGGCACAGTTGAGCTACAAAAGAACAATTTATAGCGGAATATTTAGAAGATTAAAGAAAATAGGACGTCAACTTTTTGTCTATTATGTCATGCGCTGAAGGCGTACATTAAGACTAACACTACTAAAGGGTCTTCCATTAAGAGCGCCCCCATTTGAAATGTAAATAAAACGAGCAATTGATGAGATGTTAAAGATCTGTTTATTGTGGGTTGAAGGTGACACTATACTATTAAGAATGGAACAGAACATTGTTCAGATAGCCACCTCTGGAACGCCGGCACGAATGGAGCCGCTGGACCCAGTTTTCCATAACTTTTTCACACAAATCTGGCAATATGTCTGCAATGGCTCTTTCAATATTAGTCTGGAGCTCCTCCAATGTTGTTGGTTTGTTGCTGTAGACTACTGACTTAACGTACCCC
The DNA here is from genome assembly GCA_963932245.1 of Tachinus rufipes. Lineage (NCBI taxonomy): Eukaryota > Metazoa > Arthropoda > Insecta > Coleoptera > Staphylinidae > Tachinus > Tachinus rufipes. Next base: position 108,578,946 of record OZ010743.1, read on the forward strand.
CAGAGAAAAAAGTCTAGGGGCACGAACGAGGCGGCCAATTGGTTGGGTCGTGTCTTGAAATAACACGGTTTTCAAACTTGGTCTTCAATAAATCGATTGTTTGGCCGGCTGGATGGCATGTGGCCCCGTCTTGTTGGAACCACATATTGTCCACATCGAAATCATCCAATTTGTCCCAAAAATAATCGGTTAATATGCCCCGATAGCAATCGCCGTTAACCGTGACGGCATTTCCTGCATTGTTGAAAAAAAAAATAAGGGCCAATGACTCCGCCGGCATGAAAACCACACCAATCAGTGAGTTTTAATGGATACAAAGGTGACTGGTTAATTTTCTAAGGATTTTTGCTTGCTCAAATGCGACTGTTCTGTTTATTAACAAAACCGTTTAGCCAAAAATGAGCTTCGTCACTCGACTTTTTGATTAAAATCATTATCCATCTCCTTCTTGTCTAAGGCCCAATTGGTGAAATTTCTGCGCAGCAAATGCTCATTCGGCTTCAATTCTTGAGTTAAAACGATCTTATACGGATGTAAGCTAAGTTCTTTCCACAAAATCCTCCACAATGTTGTTTGGCTGATCCCCAACTCCTGAGAACGACGTGAAATTGATTGTTTTGGTTGTTCGGCTACAGAAGTTTGTACAGCGCCAATATTTTCTTTGCTCCTGGCTGGTCTTGCTCTTTTCGGCACGGGAACATCCAATAATGAGTAGGTCGACTCAAATTTAGTTAATAAACGAACCACAGACCGAACGATTATAACAACCAAAAATTGGAGTCAACGCACGTAAAGTTGCGGTGACCGAACTCGAATGTTCGTAATAAATTTTAATAATTTGCAAACGTTGCGCACACGTGTACTTCACCATGATGAAATGGTATAATGTCTCGAACATATTGACGTTTATAATATGGAGCTAACTTCACACATGTTCAAATAGCAGCTATTCAAAACGGGGTCGTCCCTATTGGAAAACCCTTTACTACTACTCACATAAAAATTTACACTAATTGAGTCACATGGGTAGTATTACTCATACGGTTCTCATCAAAAACTAGTGTTCATAGACACTTCAACGCTTCTAACCTCTCACATAACATAAAACCAACAAAATTGGTTGTTTGATACAACACAATTTAAATTTGTCAACAATAATAATTGTCCTCAGCTATAAGTGATATTCAAATAGCAGAGGTCAATATTAAAACTGCCTCCGTTGACAGAAACACAAAAACTAAACACGCAAACTAACGCAGCCAATTGCTTCTACCCATATCATATAGAACACAAAGTGCCATTGCAAGTTTATGCCGGAATTTAGTTTTTAATCAATATTTTTGATAATTTATAGCTTGATATAACTGTAATGAGATTTTATAAAAAAAAAAATACATTTTCAGTTTATGGACAGGCTTTAGAGCTTTCTGACAATTGTTTTATGGCCAGATTTTGATATTTTGACTTTTTATTAAAAGAATTTGGTACTTTTTTTAGTTCATACCGGATTTTAATTTTTTATAATTAAGTTTGATATTTTAAAGCTGGATATTAATATTTTAAAGATTTTATGTCAGTTTTTACTTTAATTTTTTTTTTATTATTTGTATGTTTAACCCTTTATATCCGGATTTTTGCTAATTTTAATAAAATTTTGATATTTCATTTTCGGATTTTATTGTTTTTAAATTTTATGAATATGTTTACATTTTATAAACAGCTTATAGAAAAATGTTAGAGGTGTTTTCAACAATTATTTAAAATTGTATGGCTTAATTTTGCACATTTCATTAGTTTATGCCAGATTTTGTTTTCTTAATCAATATTTTATAGATAAATTTTGCTATTTTTATGATTTTATGATGATTTTTATCTTAGACGGATTTTAGTGCTGACAATTGATTGAAATTTTATTGCTAAATTTTTGCTATTTTTGACTGGTTATTGAATAATTTGCACTTTAATAAAGTTTATGCTAGATTTTGTTTTTGTAATTTTTTTTATATAACATAATTTTGCTATTTTTAAATTTTATAACTATTAACGGTGACAGCTTTGTTTAATTGCTTAAGTAATTTACAAGTCACCTAATAAGCTGTTGCTTCCATCAATTCTCTTCAAACAAGTTGTAAGATTTAAGTGCTTTCTGCAAACTGTTTGAGAATGTATGGCTAGATTTTCCTATTTTTGAATTTTTAACAGTTTATGCTGAATTTTGCTTTTTTAATTAATATTTTTGATATTTCATAGCTGGATTTTGCTATTATTAAAATTTTATAAAAATTCTTACACTTTAAATAGTTTATAACCGGATTTTGATGTTTTCCTAAAATTGTTTAAATAGTCAAGAAAGGATTTGCTATTTTGGACATTTTATGATCAAAATTTTGCAGTTTTTAAATTTTTTACTATTTGTAGATTGTTCACTTTTTAACAGGTCATTCCCAAATGTTTGCTATTTTTAACAATATTTTGATATATCTTAGCCGGATGATGCATTTTTGAAATTTTATGAGTTTTTATAACTAGATTTTGGTACTTTTTAATAATATTTTGATATGCTAGGCCGGATTTTGCTATTTTCTTTATTTTATAATTCTAATTTTGAATTTTTTATTAATTTATCACCCGATTTTGTTTCATTCTAACATATTAAAATTATGTTATAAAGAAACAATTTTTTATGACTAATTTCAGCTATTTTTGACATTTTGTAAAAAAAATATTTGCACTTTTGAATAGTTTATGACTTGATTTTGATACTTTTTTAATATTTAATGTTTGTATGGCTATAATTACTATTTTACACATTTCTTAATTAGAATTTTTACCACTTTATGATCGAGATTTGTTTTATTATTCAACATAATTTTGGTATTAGATGACCGAATTTTGATATTTTATAAATTGAATTTAACCATTTTTAATAGTTTATGGCCAAAATTTGGTTCTTTTTAACAAAAATAGCATAAGTTGGATTTCATAAACAATTTTACATTTTTTACCAGTTTATGGCTGGATTTTAGTACTTTCTAACAATATTTTGATGTATTAAGACCGGAGTTTGCAAATTTTGACATTTTATAAATAAAATTTTGCACTTTTCTATTGTTTGTGGCTTTATTCTGAAAAATATTTAATATCTTATGATTAAATTTTGCTGTTTTTGATTTTTTGAATAATTAAAGAATTTAACATGTTTCAACAGTTCCTGATAAATGCTCAAAATTTTATGGCCGGATTTTGCTATTATTGATATTTTATTAAAACAATTTTGCACATTTATGTCGGTTTTTGAGTTTTGAATCAAGATTTTTGAAATTTTATTTCTAGATTTTCCAACTTTTAAAATTTTGTAAAAGTTTTTTTTTGCTTTTTTACAGATTATGACAAGTTGTCAGAGTTTTCAATCAATAATATAAAATTTTATGGCCAGATTTTTCTATTTGTGACTTTTTATCAAAAGAATGTGCACTTTTTGATTTCATACAAAAATATTTTTTTTAATGGTTTTTAGTGCTTTCTGACAATTGTTTGAAATTTTATTGCCAAATTTTGCTATTTTAATAGTTTGTGACAAATTTTGTTTTTTTATTTTTTATTTTTATAATTCATAGCTGGATTTTAATATTTTTAAGATGTAATAAAGTTTTTACTTTTTTTATTTATTAAATTAAGTTTAAGAAGCATTTTGCTGTTTTTTGGCATTTTATGAACATAATTTTGCATTATTTGCACTGTTTTTAGCTAGATTTTGCTTCATTTAATATATTTTAGTATTTGATGACCTGATTTTGAAATTTTTGATTTTTATAATTAGATTTTTGCTCTTATTAACAGTTTATGGCCGGATTTTAATATGACATTTTACAAATAGAATTTTGCACTTTTTGGCAACTTATAGCTGGATTTTGTTTTTTTTAACAATATTGTAATGTTTTATAACTAGATTCGCTAATTTTTTAAGTTTTATTAAAATAGCTTTTAAACAGGTTTTTGTTTTTGTAATAATATTTAATTATTAGGTAATTTTTCACTTTTAATAATTAAAATGTTGTACTTTTCAATTGTTTTGGAATGGATTTTGACCAGATTTTGCTATTTTTGACTGTTTAAGAATAGATTATTTCTTTTTTAATCAGTTTAAGACTAGATTTAGTGTTTTATGACAAATGTTTGAACATTTATGCCTAAATTTTGTTATTTGTGACTTTTCAACAGTTTATACTGGATTTAGGTTTTTAAATTAATTAATGTTTTTAGACAGATTTTAGTAATTTTTAGCAATTGTTTTGTTAAATTTTAACAGAAACTTTGATATTTTTGACATTTTATGAACTGATTTTTGCAGTTTTTAGCAATTTTTGGTGAGATTTTACAATGACATTCTAGAAACAGATTTTTGCACCTCTTGACAATTTATGGCAAGGTTTCGGTTTTTTTTTTGACAATATTGTAATTTTTATTAACAAATTTAGTTTCTTTTTACTCTTAATAAATATAATTTTGTACGTTTCAAGTATTTTTGACCGAGTTTTGTTTTTAACTGATAATGTTTTAATAATTCTAAGCAGGGTTTTGCTATTTTTGAAGTTTTAAGGACAGATTTTTACATTTTTTAACAGTTTATGACCGGATTTTAGTGCTTCCTGACAAATAATTAAAATTTTATAGCCATTTTTGACTTTATATTAAAAGATTTTTTAACTTTTAACAGTTTATGTTGGATTTTTTTTTTAATAAAATTTTTGATATTTTATTGCTGGACTTTGCTATTATTAAATCTTTATAAAAATTTTACACTTTTAAACAGTTTATGGCTGGATTTTAATGCTTTTCAAAAATCGTTTAATAATTCAAGACGGGTTCTGCTATTTTGACATTTTATGATCAGATTTTTGCAGTTTGACCGTCATTAGGTTGTTTTTTTTTTAATGTTTCTATTTTTAGACTGTAATTTACTTTTTATGAGTAGATTTTTGCATTTTTTTAATAATTTTTTCACACTAGATTTTGGTACTTTCTAATAATATTTTAATATACTAAGCCAAATTTTGCTATTTTTATTATTTTGTTTGTTTCTAACATAATTTTATTATTTCATGACTAAATTCAGCTATTCTATTAAAAGAATTCTGCACTTTTGAACCGTTTATGTACTTTCTTACAATATTTAATGTTTGTATGTCCGTAATTACTATTTTTGACATTTTATATGATTGGGATTTGTTTCTTTTTAACATAATTTTAATACTTTATGACCGAATTTTACTGTTTTTGATATTTTATAAATTAAATTTTACAGCAGTTTACGGTCTAATTTTGGTTTTTCTAACAAAGATTAAAAACTTCAAAAATAGCAAATGGATTTTATAAACAAATTTTACACTTTTTACCAGTTTATGACTGAAAACAGTTTATAAATATCAAAGTTATCATTTTTTTTATTTTTTTTATAATTTTTAAAATGTGTTTGATACAGTGTTCCCGCCTACCCGCCCAAGCGTTTTGTTATCAAGAAATTTGCCTATTCTCACACTTGTTGCGTTACTGCTGTTTTTAATGTGACAGATTGAATGACAGTTGTCATGGGCACAATAACAAATTTCTTAATTACAGGGATTTTGATACAATTTGACAACATCGTATATTAATAGCATTGCTACCAACTTTGTAATATGCATTTGGATTGATACCTCCATTTCTACTAAAACCAACAAGACCTGCTTTGATTGAAAAGAATTCTTAAGTAAACGGTCAATAAATCAATTTCTAACTTGTAAACCAAACATTGGATTTTGTTACAAGTTGACACCAACGTACATTAATAGCATTACTACCAACTGTGTAAATTGCATTTGGATTGATACGTGCAATTTTATTAAAGCTATCTAGACTTGCATTGGTTGAATAATGTTCCTAAGTAAGTGGTCAATAAATTAATTTGTAACTCTTAAACCAAACATTGGATTTTGATACAATTTGACTACAACGTACATTAATAGCATTACTACTAACTGTGTAAATTACATTTGGATTGATACGTCTAATTCTACTAAGACTAACCAACCAACCAAATAAGTGAATGTATTTATCAGAAATCACACAGAAATTCTATTGGAAGGATAAAATTTGAGCGGAAAACATATTTGCGGCAATTCAAATAGTGCACCTAATAAATATTTATTTCTAGAATTTAAATTTTAAGGTCGAATTTTGCTTATTTTGATATTTTATAAACAGAATTTTATAGTTTTTAACTGTTATTGGTTAGATTTTGATTTTTTTAAATGTTTTATTATTTTATGACCAGTTTTTGCTATTTTTTTACTTTATAAATTACATTTTTCACAATTTATCACCAAATTTTTATGTTTTCTTACAATATTTTTGTACTATATGGCCGATTTATAAATAGAATTTTGCACTTTTTAACAGTTATTACTAAAAGGTTTTTATTTCTAACAATATTTTGATATTTAATAGCCAAATTTTTGGTATTTTTGTAATTTTTACATATTTTTTATTTTTTATAGCTGGATTTTTTTTCAATATTTTGTTTTTGCTATTTTTACATTTTATGAATAAAATTTTGCATTTTCAAACCGTATTAGGCCTAATTTTAATTTTATCTGAATTTTATTGACCGCATTTAGTTATTTTTGAGTTTTTATAAATATTTTATTTTAAGACAATATTTTTGACATTTTATAAATTAAATTTTGCATTTTTACTACTACTACTACTTTTATTACAGTTTTCTTGAATTTCCACCCTAACAGGATGGCAGTTTAAGTACTTTTCTGCAGCAATCTCTAATCTTAACTCCACGTTACTCATGGCAATCAGTTACTTCTCTTTTTTTGTCATTGTGACTATGTTGTCTGTAAAGCACAGCAGCGTTGTTCTTTTTAGCATGGCTACTCCTAAGACGCTGTTATAGTGATAGGTGATCCACAGCAGAGAACCCAGGATAGAGACTCCTGGGATCAATAGTTTTCTGCTCTCTAAGTATTTTATAATGATTGGTCTTTTGCTAACAGTTTATTGCAAAAAAATTATGTTTTCTGAAAATATTTTATAATTCTTGAACGGATTTTAATATGACATTTTACTAATAAAATTTTGCAACTTTTAGCAACTTATGGTTGATTTTGGTTTTTTATAACAATATTGTCATACTTTATAAGCGGATTTTGCTAGTTTTGACAATTTATTAAAATAGTTTTCCACTTTTCAACAGATTTTTTTTTTTAAGAATATTTTTAGTTTTAAAGCCGGATTTCTTAATTTTTGACTTTTAATAAATAAAATGTTGTGTTTTCCAATTGTTTTGGAATAGATTTTGACAAAATTTTGCTATTTTTGACTGTTTAGATTATTGATTTTTTTAGTTTAAAACCAGATTTTAGTGTTTTATGACAATTGTTTGAACAATTTGCTGATTGCGGCTGAATATTGCTATTTTTGATTTTCCAACAGTTTATGCTAAATTTTTGTTTTAAAATTGATTATTTATAAAAATTCTTACACTATTAAACAGTTTATAGACAGATTTGTTTTAAGTTTCAAGAAATTTTTTGTTTTTTTTGACATTTTATGAAAAAATTTTTGCTGTGTTCAACAATTTTGGTCAGATTTGGTTTATTTATAAGATCGAATAATGCTTTTTACTGTTTTTAACAGTTTGATTTTGCTATTTTTGGCAATTTATGAACAGAATTTTGCAGTTTATTAGTGTTTTTGCTCAGAATACTTTAGTATTTGATGACCTGATTTTGAAATGTTTGACTTTGACATATTTTTTTATATTTTTTAAAACATTTTTAACATTTTATGACCGGATTGTTAGTGTTTTTTGACAAATACATATTTAAAATTTTATAGCTACATTTTGCCAGTTTATGTTGTTTGGGTTTTGTTATTTTTGAAATTTTATAATCAGAGTTTTGCAGTTTTCAACCGCCTTTAGCCGTTTTTTGTTTTTTTTTTTAAATATTTTATTTTTTTCAACTGTATTTTGCCATTTTTTACTTTTTATGTATAGATTTTTGCATTTTTCAACAAGTTATTGTCAAAATTTTGTTATTTTAACAATATTTTGGTATATTATAGCGGAATATTGCATTTTTTTAAGTTTTATGAATTTTTCTAGAACAGATTTTGGTATTTTTTTATAAAATTTTGATTAATAAGGCTGAATTTTGCTATTTTTCTTTGTTCATAAATACAATTTTGCATATTTTACCAGTTTATGGCTCAATTTTGTTGTTTTCTAACATAATTTTAACATTTTATGACTAAATTCAGCTATTTTTGATATTCTGTAAAAAGAATGTTGCACTTTTGAATAGTTTATGGCTTGGTGTTGGTACTTTCTTACAATATTTAATGTTTGTACATCTTTATTTACTATTTTTGATATTTTATAATTAGAATTTTGCATTTTTACTAGTTTATGACTGGGATTTGATTATATTCAACATATTGAAATATCAAATGACCGAATTTTATAATCTTGATATTTTATAAACTGAATTTTACACTTTTAAACAGTTTGATATCCGTTACTCCGAAGTAAAACAAGAGTTACAGATATCATAAGGAGAGTCGCAAGTCTCAGATGGCAATAGGCGGGTCACACTGGATGATAGGTGGACACAGTGGATAGCAGTCTGGAGACCAAGGGAAAGCAAAAGAAGAATATGGAGACCACAAAAGCGTTGAAGAGACTATATCACTTATATTGGCAGAAGAAACTGAATGGCCAAGGACAGGAAAACATGGAAATACTTAGAAGAGGCCATATCCAACATTGAATGATAAATAGCTAAAAACGAAGAAAAAGGAACTGTTTATAACTAAGTTTTGGTACTTTATGGTAAAACCGGAGTTTTAATATATTTGACATTTTATAAACTATTTGCACTTTTTTATTGGGTTTGGCCGGGTTTTGATTAATTCTGTAAAACATTTAATATATTATTACCGGATTTTTTATAATTTATGTTCAGATAAAAAAAAATATAAAAGATTTTTGTCCAAAACCGCAGGGCTAAAGAGGCCTTTTCTTTATTTTTTAATAATTCCCAATATCTGAATTGCCCACTTTTATTACAGCTTCCTTCAACCATTTGTACCTTAACAAAATTACAGCCTTAGTTTTTTTGCAGCAATCTCTAATCCTAACACGTTAGTCATGGCATTTTTTTGTCATTGTGACAATGCTGGTATTATTTGTAAAGCACAGCAGCGTCGTTTTCTATAGCATGGCCACTCGTAAGATGCTGTTATAGTGATAAATGATCCACAGCAAAGGACCCATGATAGTGCCTTGTACTACTTTTTATTAGCAAATTTCTGTTTTTTAAGTAATTGATAACTATCTTGATTGACTTTTTGCTTACACCTATGCTGATCAATGTTTGTACCACCTACTTCTAGGAAACAGAACTAAGGGCGTTTTTAATGTCTATGAAGTTTAACATGCACACCTTTTTGTTTTTTAGGGCATATTTCCTTAGCTTTCTTACTATGTCTGTCAACCTCAACAGCGTATAGACTCTTTTTTTTTTAATCTAAACTTGTTTTCAGATAGATGATCATCAACTTTTTCCTTCAACCTTTTTGCAATTAGATGCTCAAAGGTATTTATGAGGTAAATTGGCTTGTACTTTTTGATTTTGTTTTTAGTTTTTTGCGGTTTAGCTAGCAGCACCAGTTATGATTGAACAGTTAGGGTGATTTTAGGAGCAGCCTTCACTATCTCTTTTGCGATTTTAGAAGATAATGAGTGTGGGCCCGGCGTTTTATTCAGGTTTGCGAACGCTTTCTGTAGCTTTAGCAGGGTAAAGGAAACAGTCATTTTGTCCTTGGAAATCTTTGATTCTCTAAACTTTTTTCAAGAAAAAAAATCTTTCTAAAATTCTCTTAATTGCTTTCTACGGTTTTATATTTTAAGACTTTGCACAGTTGATTTTTCTGTGGTTAGTTGATTTTTTTTCTGTTATCCTAAGTTTTGTAAATTTTTCTTCTAGTGCACTCAGTTTTGATTGCGGTTATGAGTTCAATTATCAGTAAACAGCTTTATTTAGGTCAACATTAGTTTTTTTTAATAATCTGTAGCACATTTTTTAGCTTCCATCGGGTTGTTGACATTTAAATTTGCATATTTGGCCAACTTTATGTTCACCTTGTCGCGGAATTTTAGAATTTGTTGTTTATCTTTCACTTTTTGCTTACAACTGGCTTGGTTTGATTGTTGGAAGTGGGAATGTTTTTGTGCAGGGTGAGATTTACCTTTTCCCTTATTTTTTATCCGGAGATGTAACTTGCCGTATATTTAGTATACAGTATTACATTGATTAGTTAGCCCCTATAGCATGGTTTTGGAGTTCAAGTTGCCGGCTATAATTGTTAGTTTTTTTTTTGTTTTGGTTAATTTATGCTTATCTTTGTTTGCTATTTTATCTTTTGTTTTTAGCTTATCTTTAAATTTTGGGCATTTTGCTTTATGTTTTTTTTTGCTTGCATAGATAGCTGGTCTTATTATTTTTTTTTAGTTTTTTTTATATGTTCTGTAACTGCATAGATGTAGCAGACCTCGTTGGTCTCTTTTTCTATGAATTTAGTTGTCTTAAGATCAATTTGCTTGCATCTGTTACACTGAGGGGAATTAATCATTTTTCTTATCTTCTATCTATTCTACTCCTTGCTTATACTTTTTTTATTGGCAAATTATTGAGCAGCTTTTGGATCAAACAGAATAAAAGCATTTATTCCTTAACTTTTTCTCATTTTTTTTTTGCTAGAGCCTTTCTAACCTACTCCTTTGACAGGCTGACCAGACATACTCTTTTTTAGTAACATATACTCTTTTGAAAGTCAGAATATTCTATACTCTTTTTAATTCAAAATAACAAGTAATATACTTTTTTTTTCAATTGAGTGCTAATAATTCTAATTGTTTTAAAAAAATATTTGGGCAACAACTTTTTACTTCAAAATTGTTAATATGATTTTCAAATCTTTAAAACTGTAAATTAAAAATTTGTGGTTGGTTAAATTAGCTAAACTGTTAATTCGGCGTTAAAAAGTGTAAATTGAGCATTCAAAAATAAAAATCTGGCTATCAATTGGTTAAATTCTACTGCCAACATATTCAAATTATAAATACTGTAAATTTGGTTTTTAAAACTGTAAATACCTGTTAAACTTTACTGTCAAACTGAAAATATAGTTTTTAAATTATAAATAAAGCATTTTAACTGTTAATCTGGTTTTTAAAAGTGTAAATGCGGCATTTAAAAATATAATTCTGGCTACAAACGTATTGAATATTACCAGCAATGTGATAATCCGGCCTCTAAGTTATAAATCCAGCATTTCTAAATTTGGCTTGTAGAACTGGAAATTCAGATAACAATATTTAATTTTAATTAAAAAATGTCACTGCCAAACTCTTTATCCGGCTTTTAAATTAACAATCCGGTTTTTAAAATTGTAAATCGGGCTTTTAGAACTGAAAGCTCAGTAACTAATGTGTTAAAATTTACTGCCAAACTATTTATCCGATCTTCAAATTAAAAATTCTGCCGTTAAAACAGTAAATCCGTCTTTAAAAGTGTAAAACCGGTTTTTAAAGTCAAAAATAACAAAATCCGGTAATGAAATATTAAAAAGTTTTCAAAAAGAATCTAGACAAAAACGGTTGAAAAGTGTAAAATTTTATTTATAAAATGTTAAAAATAACAAAGTTCTGTCTTAAAACATTAAAATGTTTTCAGAAATCATCAAAATCTGACTATATACATTTGAAATACTGTTAGAAAGTTACATAATTAGGCTATAAACTGTTATTTTTTGATTATTTTTTTTATAAAATATCAAAAATATCAAAATCCGGTCATAAACTTTTAATAGGTGGAAGATTTTATTATTGAAATGTGAAAAATAACAAAATATTTTCTTAAAACGGCAATAAATTGTTAAAAAAAACTAGTACAAATTTATTCATAAAATGTTAAAAACAGCAAATGCTGTTAAAGGTGATCAAAATTTTATTATAAAACTACAAAGTCTGGCCATATAGTATCAAAATATTGTCAGAAAGCATTAAAATCCGGTCCTAATCTGTTAAAATATTCAAAAATCTATTCATAAAATGTAAAAAACAGCGAAAATTGGCTATAAACCGTCGAAAAGTGAAATTTTTTTTCAAAGCGCAAATTCCGGGTAGCAAGTATAAACATATCGTTAGAAAGAATTAAAATCCACCATACAAATTTTTATGAGATGTCAAAAGTAGCAAAATTGAGTTATAAACTGTAAAAAAAAGCAAATTTTTTTTATGAAATAACAAAAATACTAATCTTCTTATAAAAACTGCTAAATTCTATTCATGAGATGTTAAAAATAGCAAAATTTGACAAATAAATTATCAAAATATTCTAAGAAAAAAACTTTAATCTATTGAGAAATATAAATTTCTATTCATTAAATGTCAAAACTACCAACATCCGGTTACAACCTGATGAAATGTGCAAACATCTATTTATAAAAAGTCAAAATTTGGCAATAAAATAACAAAATAAAATCAGAAAGCACTAAAAGTAAAAAAATATATTTATAAAATGTTAAAAATAGTAAAATACTGTTATAAACTGTCTAAAAGTACAAGCTTCTATTCATAAAATGTCAAAACCAGCAAAATCCGGTTATAAACCGTTAAAATTCGGCTTTAAACTATCAAAAAGTGCAATTTTTTTTAATAAAATGTCAAAGATAGCAAATAACTATCGAAAGGTACAAAATTCCATTCACAAAATGTTAAAAATAGAAAATTTTGGCAAAACTATCAAAATATTGCCAGAAAGAACTAAAACTGACAAAAATGCAAATTTTTTTTTATAAAATGTCAAAATAAGCAAAACCCGGTTTTAAACTGTCATAAGATTTTTTTTAAAAAGTTGTAAAATTTGGCTATAAAGATAAAAACTTAAAAAAAATCATAAAATGTTAAAAGTGCAAAATTTTAGTTATGCAGTGTCAAAAAATGGGAAATATTCGGCTATTATTTGACAAAATTATTACAATTTGGCTATAAAATATAAAAATATTGTCAAAAACTTAAAAAAAAAAGCAAAATTTAATTTATGAAAATTCAAAAATAACATTATCCGGTCATAAAGTATCAAAATATTGTCCAAAAGACGTCCTTAAATTGTTGAAAAGAGTAAAATTCTATTCATAAAGTTTGAAAATATCAAAACCCGGTCATTAAATATCAAAATTGTTTCAGAAAATTTGTCCATAAACTGAAGTACAAAAATCTGGCTCAAATTGTTAAAAAGTATAAAATTTTATTTATAAAAAGTTCGGATGTGGTCTGTTGTTAGTGTGTGCCAAGTACTCACGTTTAGGGGTTGTACCATAAGTATGTGTGTGTGTAGAAGAGAAAATTAAAAACTTGTAAAAGATGGGTTTGAGAATGAGTTTATAACAGCGTAACCTTGTCTTAGTTTTTGGTGTTATCTTGGCAAAAGAAATGCACGAAAATAGTCGTTGTTTGGTAAGTGATTCAATGGAAACTCAAAATAAAGTAAATCTTTGTTTGTTTCGCGATTGTGGTTAGTTAGTGATTTTGTTGGGTTTATATAAAATGTTGTAAATTATTATAACTATCTCTTGGTTGTCTAGAGATAAATTTAGGGATGGTAAGTTGTAGGTTTTTTTTTAATTAAATACAAAATGCAGCCAAAAAGGATTAAAATTTGCCTACAAAATAATTTGGACAAACACTTTAATAAAATTGGTCAAATTTCTATATATATACTCAAAACAACATTTAAAATCCAGCTTATGAAAACTGAAATTTGGCTGAAAAGTAATTATATCCTTAAAACTTTAATAATCCTTATAATTAGTAAAATTTTGACATAATCTCAAAAACCTGGTTATTAAAGACAAATCCGGTTTAAGAAAATTAAAACCTAACCTAAAGTATTAAAATACTTAGACATTGTTTTGAAAATACTGCCATGAATACAAAATTTGACAATAAAAAAATAAAATTTGACCAAAAACTTTAATGACCTACTTTAAATTTGTAAACTTTGTACTCAATATCAATATTAAAGACATAATCCGACCTAAGACATTGAAATGCGCTTATATAGTACATAATTTCAAAAATCCGGTTAAATATACCAAATTTGACAAAAAAGAATTATAAATAACAAACTTATTGGTAAAATTTTAATATAATCAAAAATCCGGCCGTTAAAGACAAAATCCGGTTTAAAAAAAATAAATTATAGACATTAAGTAATTAAATCCGGTCAAAAACTGTAATAATTATTTATATTGGTAAAATATGGACATAATTTTAAAAGTTTGGCCATAAAATACCTAAAAAAATTTAAATTCCTGTTCTAAAGTATTGAAATCCGGCAAAAAACATAAAAATCTGCATAAAGTTAACAAAATTTAGTTCTTAAAAATCTAGTCATAAAATACAAAATCTTGCGTAAGAGAATTAAAATCCGTCTATAAAGTAATTAAATCCGGTCATAACAACAAACATAATTTTAAAACTTTTGCTATAAAATGTTAAAATATTGTCAGAAAATACCTAAATAAAAAAGTGCAAAATTCTACTCATGAAATGTCAAAATTAGAACAAATAAGATATAAGTTGTTAAAAAGTGCAAGATTCTAATCTTAAAACGTCAAAAAATAACAAATTTGGCTAAAAGTTGTTGAAAAATTTAATTTTCTTCTTATACAAAGTGAAAACTAATTATCCATCCATGAATTATCAAAATACTGTCAGAAAACACTAAAACTCGACTACCAAAAGTTGAAAAGTTCAAAATTCTACACATAAAATGTCAAAAATAGCAAAATTTAGCTATGAAATATCAAAATATTACTGAAAAGCATCAAAATTCGGTCATAAACTGTTAAAAAAGTGCAAGATTTTATATATAAAATAACAAAACAGCAAAATCCGGCCATAAATCAATAAGAAGTGCAAGATTATAGTTAAATAAACTAAAAAATATAATAATAAATAATAAAATATTGTCAAGAAGAACCAAAATCCGGTTAAAAATTGTTAAATTTAAATTGAATTTGCAAAACTTGTCAATAACAGCAAAATCCTGTTATGAAATACAATAATATTTTTAGAAGCAATTAAAATCTTGTCATAAATTGTTGAAAAGTGCAAAATTCTGTCCATAAAATGTTACAAGTAGCAAAATCCGGCCATAAACTGTTGAAAAGTACAAGATTTTATTAATAAAATGTCAAAAACTGCAAAATCCGGTCATAAGCTGTTAAAAAGTGCAAGACCCAATTCATATAATGTGAAAAAATAAAAATTTAATTATAAAGTATAAAAATATTGTCTAAAAGTATCAAAATTTACTATAAAATGTTTAAAAAATGGCTAAATTCTGTCATATAATATTAAAATAATTCCAAAAAAACCCAAAATCTGGCTTAAAACGATTGAAAAGTGCAAAATTCACATTTTTATATTAGATTTAGTATTTTTTACAGTTGATCATCTTTCATTGGTTATATTTTTACAGCAGCTATGTAAGAATTAATTTTAGACGTGTTAAGTTAATAAGTAGTATCATTTTAGACAGATAACATCTTAGATCGTGTATTTGGTAATTTTTGACATGTTAAATTAAAGAAATTGTTTTTAACAAATAATATACTTGTTAAAGTACTCGTATGGTAAAAATATTACGGTTATTGACGTTTTTTAAAAATTGCAAAAATTTTGTTTAGGAAAGATGGAAACAAAATTGACGACCTCAAATTTTCAAATGCCGTAAATTTTAAAATTAAATTTTATACCTTCTGCTAAAAATTTTACAAAAACCTATTTGACTTGATTTGAGATCTGGCGTTTTTTTAGTTTAAACATTAGATTTTAATAATTTTTTGAATAATGAAATTAAAGATGCTGGTTTGGGACCAAAAAGTAGAACTTTTTGAACCGTACACGCCAATATAGTTAGCCAGTTTTTGGAATGCAGGTTTTTTTTATATAGATAGAAGGATTTAAGAGAATTGTTGGAGTGTAGTTTTACTTAATTTAATTTAGTATACTTAGAAGACTTTAAGAGTAAAAGGGTTAAAAAAGTTTTATACTTTTTTTTCTTGTAAAAATCTGGTCACCCTGCTTTTGAGGTGCATTTAATAATAGAAAAAATCTGGTTGGTTTAAAAATATAAGGGATTATAGAGGTTTATACGCTTACTCTCTATTCCGTGTAGCACAAAAACTGAGATTGTTTCTTACCTTCACTAAACAGAAATAGTACTTTAAGAAAAACAAGGTAATTTTTGTTAAATTGAAAAATCATTTTTTTTAATTGTTAAATTGTATTTTAATCAATCAAATTTTATTTCTATTAAAAAGACTTATAGTAAATGTGCGAAGACTGTTGAGCAAGCAACCCGGGTTTGATTTCCGGCAGCGGCAATATCTAATTTGTTAAATTTATTTTGATGCGGTCCTTTGTAAGGCAATAGCAAACCAGTGGTGTGGTTCGGATTCTTCGTTAAACTGTAGGTCTCGCATGTTTGTGTAGAACTATGATTGCACACCACAAACTATGCTTGTAGCGAGCTATAAGAAAAAGCTGATTTAAATCAGAATATTTTTTTATAGTTACAATACTAACTACAATTACAATTAAAAGACAAGAATTTGTTGTGGGTTTGATATTTTTTAAGAAATTGAGAAATTTAAATTAATTGACCACAAAATTCAAATATAACTAATTAAAAATTTATTAATTAATTTGTTATGGTATGTACATACTTTTAATTAATTAATCCTTTCAACAATAATGTGTACGCATCATCTAGTATTTATATAAATATTTCAAATTAATGATGTTGCGAATGTAATGGGTAAATGTCAACACGTAATAGTCCCAGCTCTCAATATATACGGTGTTAAGTATTTATTATCCTTAAAAGGGGGGAGTATATTGCAGTCGTCATTATTTAGGTGACATCCCATAGGGGTTGTAATAAATTCCGGTCACAGTTTCCAAGATATTGCGGGGAAATTTAATAAGAAACAGGGCCGGAAGTAGGGCAAAACATTATGAAAAAGTGTAACATTTTTTTGCGATTGTAATTCAAATTCAATTTAAATTGCGTAATTTGTAACAATGAATTATAATCACTCGAGCGAAGTTGAAAGTTTGTCCTATTTTGCGTATAAAGTGCTTCCTTTTTGGTATACAACTTGCAGAATTTAAACGACTTTCAACGCGCCGTGAAATGTAATTCTTATAAAGCTGTCTAATTGTAAAAGGGAATTTACTAATCAGTAGAAAAATTTAAATTGTGGGGTGCACACAAATCGTGACTTCTAATAAAATCATTATTAGTCTGAATTCAGATCATGTCCGAAATGAAGCCGTCTGATTAAAGAAACTGTCCTCCAAAGGCTCATTATGATCGACATTACTACGTGGTTAATTTCCATGTTTCGCCAACCGTTCAGAGGGTGTAATGACACCGGGGCATCGTCCATTATAACGGATGGATGGGAGAAACTGGCAAGACGTTATTAGAACTGATAGATTGCAATATTCCTCAGAGTATGCAGTGCAATAGTTGCCTTTCAGGCACGTTAATCACCTCTACCAACCAAAAGCTTGGCTTAGTTGGATGTAATAAATTCAACTGGCTACTTACTCGCTTCACCAACCACATTTATATCTCACATACAAGTTTCTAATTGAATTTCCAATCATAATACATTTATAAAACTTGAAAAATCAAATGCATTTACTAAATTAAATTGTAATAATAAACTAAATTGTTTAATTATTTCATAAACAAAAATTATCACGTAATAGTGGTCCCATCAATTATAATTTACAAAAATGTTTTTAACGTTTTAAAATTAAATGCAACTAAGCTTTTCAAACATCATGATAACAATGTTGATATTTAATTAATTATTCTGTATTTTATGATTTTATATTTTCGCTATATAATATTCACGCAGTATTAATACATGAATGAAAAACCTCATGATGACGATTCCTTCCGCATCCTGCACATGCACTTTTTAATTAAACGGATGGGAATTTGGGATTAAAATTCGCAAGACTGATGACACTCGCGATGCCCGTGAGATTAGGCATGTTTGAATAATTAAAAGCGTGATCTCTGTTACACTTTTTGTGACTAGGGAATTAACGCACTGTGAAGATTGTTACAATTAAAAAGAATCAAAATAGTTTTGTGAAATCACAGTGTAAAGTTATGCGCAATTTTTATAAAGTTTTATATACCCATTATACGTTCTGTTGTCGGGAATATAAACATGGAAAATATTTCCAAAAGAAAAAAATTGTAAAAAACGAGGCGTGAAAGATGGACAAGGCTCTGAATATTTCATATGCAGTCAAAATCATTTATAAAGTTTGCAAGGACAACTTGCTATTCGATGCACAAATTGCGAATTCATGGAAGGTGAGATGGCACGTTTCTTACATCGGCTTTTATAAATAAATAAATGTAGCAAGCGTCTGATATGCAGACTAAAATATAACCTTGCAAGAATAAAAGCGAACAACTAGGAGAAAATGTATATTTTATTTTTGTCTACATTTTTATTTAACTTAATTGGGTATGAAAGAAAATATTGATTTGAGGAAGTATTGCAGTATTTCTTATATAACTTTATAAATTTTGAATTAAGTTACAAAACTTTTAATAATATATAATATTCTTCATTAAAAGATATCTAGGAAATTTATTAAAGTTATTCTGATTCAGAGCTTACAAAACTACTCGTCTTTTCATGTTATTTTACTCAACTTTTTAATTACTTTTGTGTCTTTAAAATTTGTAATCAGTTCGACGTTCTATGATTCGGATTACTTGTTGGAATACTTTTTCAAACTATTATAATAGATTGTTAAGAAAACAATATTTTGTTGTAGTATAAAACAAGTTGTTAAAACTATTTGCTTTTTAAGAAAGTTTGAATTTAGTTTTTAAGTTAATTAAGTTATGAATCAGTTTAGTTTATAAAATAAATAAATCTTAATACATCTTAGAATCAGTTTTAAATTAGATAAGTAAGTAAACAATTTAAATTAGAATAAAATTTGTACAAATTCAACTTTATATTGTAAATGGAACCAATTAAAAGAAATCAATAGGTTTTTATTTTTACGTTTTTTTAACAAAACTTTTGGTATATCTAACACAAATAACTTATCATGAATTATTATAAAATATGTATAAATTAAAGCTGTAACAGTACAATAAATAGTACCAATTTGAATTGTTTTCTAAAATTTTATATGTATGTAAATTATTTTTATTATTATTATTAAGTTTTTTTGTTCAATCGGGAAGAGGTTACTTTTCATATCTGGATGATCACTTGAGTAAAGAGACCAGCGTTAAAAGTTTTTTGTCCAAGAAAGAAATGGTTTTATTTATTATTTTATTAACCAACACTTGGGTGGATGGGTAGATTAATCCAGAAAATAATTACCATAAAATTGTTTAAACTAGAGTGCCCTTTTTTCTGGCCAAAAGTTTGTTATTAAGAAATAGAAAGTTTTTTTTTTTTGCAGCTTTAGAATTTTTTTTGTTATATCTAATCTCTTAATGACCAATACTTAGGCGGGCAAATGGCTCACACTACAAATCTATCTAATATTTTGATGACCAACATTTGGATGAATGAGTGGGTTCTCTAACAAGTAGTTTAAATCCACTCATTTGCCCAAGTGTTTTTATCAAAAAAGTGAAATTTTTTTTTGCAAGCGTTAGAAATCTTTTTTTCCAAGAAGAAGGAGATTATGTTCAATTTTGTGATAAACATTACTTAGGCGATTGGGTTTGTTGCTCTAAATAATGATAACTATAGAGTAATTTAAATTAGAGTACCTACCCATTTACTTAAATGTTTGATATGAAAGAGTTGAAATTTTTTAGTTATATCTAATGTTTTGATGACTTACATTTAGGTGGATGGGTGAGCCACTCTAGCAAGTAGTAGCAACTGGAGTGTGCACTCACTTGTGTTTGTTATCAAACAATAAAAAAATCTTTGCAATAGTTGAAAACTTTAATGTCCAAAAAAAGAAATTTTTTTCAATCTGTTAAATTCTCTTTGTACAAGTAATCAAGCATTTTAATAACCAACACTAGGGTAAGTAGGTGGATAAATCCAGATAATGATTACCATTGATTAGTTTAAACTAGAGTATCCTTCTTTTTGCCAAGAATTTGTTGTCAAGAATTAAAAAGTTTTTCCTCGTTGCAAGTATACTATTTTATTAATAGAATTTTGCATTTTTTGACAGTTTATGATTGGCCATATACTGACAAACTGCTATTTTAGAAATTTTATTAATAAAATTTTGCATTTTTTAATTTTTAACAGTTTAGGACTAGAGTTTTGTATTTTCTGACTGTATTTTGATACATTTTTGACAATTTTACAGTTTTATTGCAAGAGAATAATGCGCATTTTAACAGTTTATGGCCGGATGTTGCTTTTTTAACATTTAATAAATCAAATTTTGCACTTTTTTAACAGTTTATATTCAGATTTTAGTATTTTTGACGTTTTTAAAACATATTTTTGCTCTTTTTGACAGTTAGTATTGCAATTTTTAACCTTTTATGAACAGAAATTTAATTTTTTTTACAGTTTTCAGCCCTATTTTGCTATTTTTAGCTTTTTATGAATAGAATTGTACAATTTTTAACAGTTTTTATTTAGATTTTAGTATTCTCGACGTTCCACAAACATAATTTTAGAGTTTTTAACAAATTATGGCCGGATTTTTGATGTTTTTCAAATAAAATTTTGCACTTTTTGTACTTTTATGATTATCTAATTTTTGGCATTTTATTTTTTTAACAGTTCTTAACAGTATTTTTTTATTTTTTGCTATTTATAAATCAAATTGTGCATTTTTGGGCAATTTATAGGCAGATTTTAGTTTTACAAATAGAATTTTGCACTTTTTGACAGTTTATGGCTAGATTTTACAGTTTTTGACGTGTTTTTTAAACTGTTTTTGGACAGATTTTGATGTTTTTGACATTGCAAGATTTTTTAAATTTCACTTTTCAACTGTTATTAGACGGATTTTGATTCATTTTGAAACTTTGTTACTAAAGGGCTTTTCAAAAAGGCCACAAAATTTGTAAGGTGATAGCAGTCATGTTGTTAAGACAACATCTGTCAAAGTTATTGTAAATTGTCAATAGTGTATGACAAATCACTACGGAAAGTTATAACGTTCTCGTAGAGAACATTACTTTGTGAAATGGGTTTAATGCTCTAAATCATGATTACTAGAGAGTAGTTTGTGCTGTAGTGCCTATTTATTTGTGTTTGTTATCAAACAATTAAATTATTTTTTTTTGCAATAGTTAAAAACCTTAAGTTAAAAATAAATGGTTTTTTCCATCTCTTAAAGACTTTTGAGTGCATAGTTGGGTTGCTCTAAATAATGACTATTGTTGACTGGTTTAATCGCCCCAGCGTTTGTTATTAAGAAATTGAAACATTTTCTTGTTTGCTAGCGTTAGAAGTCTCTTTGTACAAGAAATCTAATTTCTTAATAACCGACACTAGGCTAAGTAGGTGGATATATTCAGGTAATGATTACCACTGATTAGTTTGAACTAAAAAAATTGAATTTTTTTTTTGGTGCAAGCATTAGAAATCTCTTTGTCCAAAAGGAAAGAGATTATATTTAATCTCTTGATGACCAACACTTGATTAAGTTGCTTCAGATAATGATTACGTTTAATGCCTGTTTTTCCGGCCAAAAATAAGTTATCAAAAAATTTAAAGTTTTTTGATTTTGCAAGCGTTAGAAGTCTTTTTGTTCAAGAAGAAGGAGGTTGCATCTATTTTTTGGATGCTCTACACTTGACTTGTTTCAAATTATGTTTACCATTCAGTAGTTTGAAATAGCGTGCCTACCCACCCACACAAGTGGCAAAATTTCTTTTCTTTCCAAGTACTAGAATTTATTTAATTAGAGAATGATGAAGTAATACCAACTTCTTAAATAATTAATATTAATAAAGATATCTTAACTACCTATGGTTTTCTGACGACATAGTCTTAATATCAAGCAACCTAAAAGAATTAACAGAGATGCTGCAGCAGCTAAACTAAACGTCTAAAGAAACTGAATATTAAAAGCGGAAAGACAAAAAGTTGGACTTATTCAAAAACATAACTAGACAATGAAACTATTGAATGCGTAGACCACAACATTTACGTTGGGACATAATCAAGCTAGGAGAAGAAAACCAAACAGCAGAAGTCAAAAGACGCATAAATATCAGTTTGGTAAACTTTGACGCATTTTGGAAAACAATAACATACCCATAAGTCTAAAAAAAAGTTTACAATACATCTATCTTACCAGTGGCTACCATAAATCTTACTAAAAAGAGTATGAATAGAATGCAAACAACACAAAAAACAATTTTTACGGGACAAAATCAAAATCGAAACCATTAAGAAAAAATTAAAGATCACAGACGTTTTGGAAAAGATAGCACAAGTTAAATAAAGAAAAAAACAAAGAGAACCAGAGGACGGCTACAAAAGAGATTTCACATAACTCAAAATTGACAGACATCAAAAATGTACGGAGAAGACTGAAATGAACTAAAATAAACTGAAAAAAAAATTTGCTTGGAATTGCCCAACAACTTGCTAAAGCTTTTGTTATTAATCATTATGTTTGCAACAGTTACAAGTGCTTTATCTAAAAAAAAGAAGGTTATATATAATTTTTTCGTCATCGACACTTGACTCCAAATCATATTTATCATATAATAGTTTCAACTGAAGTGCCTTCCTGCTTATCCAAATGTTTGTCATTAAAAAATGAAATTAGAACCGCTCTGCAAGTGTTAGAAGTCAGAGAAAGAAAAAATAATATCCGATCTTTTGATGATCAATACTTAGGCCGGTGGGTGGGTCACTCCAAATGATGTTTTTAATCAAATTTGCTACACTTAGAATGATTCACAAAAATTAATTTTTTGTAAAAAAATTTTTTAATGAAATTTAGAAGTAGTAAGTTTACTTTCAAAGAATACAACAAATTGTTTTCAAATTTTTTCTAAAAATATGTTTATATTTTATAATTGGTTTTTGTAACTTTCTATTTATGATGTATAGATCTTGCACTTTCCAACAGTTTATGGCCGGATTTTGGCTTCTTTGACAATATTTTGTTATTTTAACCAAAAATATATATTTTTAATAAAATTTTGCATTTTTGGACAGATTATTGCCGGATTTTTGCATTTTTCAACAGTTTATGATCGGATTTTGGTGCTTTCTGAGATTTGTTTATAGATTTTTGATAGTATTCTGATACTTTTAAATTGTAATTTGAAATTTTATTATATGTTTTATTTTTGAAATTTTATCAATAGATTTTTGCTCTTTTTAACCGTTTTTGACGGATTTTATTTTTTTCTGAGAATATGTTTTGCAAATTGTGTGGACAGAATTTTACATTTTTTGACAGTTTATGACTGAGTTTTGCTATTTTGGAGATTTTTACATTTTTAACAGTTTTTGACCGGATTTTGGTACTTTTGACAATTTATAGCCAGATTTTAGTATTTTTTAAATATTACAAATAAAATTTTGCATTTTTTGACAGTTTATGACTGGATTTTGCAATTTTTTAATATTTTATAAAGAGATTTTTGCTATTTTTAGCTATTTATGAATATAATTGTGCACTTTTTTACTGTTTATTGATATTTTCTGAATAAAATTTTTGACAGTTTATCGGCAGATTTTGATGTTTTTGACATTGCATGAATCTCTTCATTGCATTTTTCAACCGTTTTTAGGCGGATTTTAAACTTTAAATTAATTTTTTGTAACAATTTTTTTAATTAAATTTTACGTTTTCACTAATTGGTAATAAGTTATTAAATTTATTTATAAAAGTAATTTGTCTAAACTTTCAAAGTATGATATAATCTGTTTTCAAACTCTTTCTAAGATTATTTTTATATTTTATAGCCGGATTTTGTTAATTTTCAATTTTTATGTTCAAAATCTTGCATTTTTTAACTGTTTATAGATAGATTTTAGTTTTTTTTGACAGTATTTTGATATTTTATAACCAAAATTACAATTACATAAATATAATTTTACAATTTTTGACAAATTATTGCCGGATTTTTGAACTTTTTAACAGTTTTTACGATATTTTGGTGTTTTATGGAAATATTTTATGACTTTTTGACAATTTTCTGATACTTTAAGATGGTATTTTGCAATTTTATACTGAGAATTTTGCATATATAGCAATTTCTATTCATAAAATTTCCAAAATAGATTTTTGCATTTTTAACCGTTTTTAGTCGGATTTTGATTTTTTTTAAATTAAGTTAATAAAGATTGCATTTTTTAATTTTTAACAGTTTATGACTGGATTTTTGTGTTTTCTGACAGTATTTTGATACATGTAGCTTTGCAGTTTTATTATTATATTTATTTTATTGCAAGAAAATTATGCACTTATCAACAGTTTATGACCGGATGTTGCTTTGTTTAACATTTCATGAATAGAATTTTGCACCTTTTAACAGTTTATAGCCAGATTTTAGTAATTTTGAAATATAACAAATAGAATTTTGCACTTTTTGACAGTTTATGACCGGATTTTGCAATTTTTGATCTTTTATAAATATAATTTTGCTTTTTTGCAGTTTTTAACCCTATTATGCTATTTTTAGCTTTTTATAAATAGAATTGTGCACATTTATATAGAAATTTTAAATAGAATTGTGCATTTTTTGTCAGTTTATGATTGGATTTTGCAATTTTGTGAATGTTATACTATTTGATGTTTTTGACATTGCATAATTCTCCTCTCATTGCAATTTTAACCGTTTTTTGCTACTATTTGTTTTTATGTATAAAATCTTTTTTAACAATTTATGACCGGATTTTGTTTTTTTTGCAATATTTTGATGTTTTATAACCAAAATTCAAATTTTATTAATAGAATTTTATACTTTTTGACCGATTATTAGCAAAACATGAATGCTTTTAGTACACACGATGATAAACATGCGTACAATACAAGAGGCAAATGTATGGTTTTTCCAAATCGCTTGAGACTGTACAAATCGCAAACAGGCACTAACTTTAATGCTATTAAGTTTTTCAACGTTATGCATAAAATACCTCAAAAGTAAGCAATTTCTAACAACGTTAAAAACTTATATGGTCCAAAAAGCTTTTTACAGTTTTGAGGATTATTTAAATAACAATTTTGAAGATATATAGCATAATGGCAGCAGTTTATGTTAAATTGTGAACATTGTGTATTTTTTGTTTTATGCTAGTCTTATTATTTTAACAATCTAGTCGATTTTTATTCTATACATTAATTTCTTTTTTTATCCTTTATTGATATATTTCTTTTTATATGCAGTAAACTATTTTATTTTATTATGCAGTTCCTATTAACTTTTTTTTTTCAAATATGTGACATATGTACACATTCTGTGATAACATGCAATAAATTTTTATTATTTGCTTTTTTTAACGGTTTATGACCGGACTGTGATGTTTTCTCGGAACATTTTATAGTTTTTTGACAATATTCCAATACTTTAAGATTTTATTTTGCAATTTTATAAAAAAAGTTTTGCTTTTTATAGGAGTTTAAGACTGGTTTTTGCTAATTTTGACATTGTATAAATAGATTTGAGCACTTTTTAATTGATTTAGACGGATTTTGCAATTTTGTGAACAAAATTTTGCATTTTTTGACAGATTTTTGCTATTTTGAAAACTTCCATAAATAGAGTTTTTTACTTTTTTATTTTTAATACTTTATGACTGAATTTTTGTATTTTCTTAAAGTTTTTTGATACATTGTAGACAGCTTTTGCAGTTTTAGTACTATATTTATTTTAATGTCAGAGAATTATGCACCTTTTAACAGTTTTAGGCCAGATGTTGCCTTATTTAACATTTTATAAATAAAATTTTGCTCCTTTTAATAGTTTATAACCAGATTTTAGAATTTTTGATATTTTACAAATACACTTTTGCAATTTTTAACAGGCCAAATTATGCTATTTAAGTTATTTTATAAAAATAATTGTTGATTTTTTAACAGTTTATAATTTAGTTATTGTTTTTTGCAACATTGTGATATGTATTTAAATTTTATTAATAGAATTTTTCACTTTTTGACTGATTATTGCCAGAATTTTTTTTTTTACTGGTTTATGACCGGATTCTGGTGCTTTTTTGGAACATTTTACGGTTTTTTGACAACATTCTGATACATCAAGAATGTATTTTGCAATTTCATACAGAGAATTTTGCATTTTATAGCAGTTTAAAACCGGTTTCTGCCAATTTTGATATTTTATAAATAGATTTTTGCAAAATTGACCGGATTTTAATTTTTTCTGAAAACATGTTGATACTTTTTGGCAGAATTTTGAAATTTTGTGTACAGAATTTTGCATTTTTTGACAGTTTATGGCCGATTTTTGCTATTTTCAAAATTTTTATGAATAGAATTTTGCACTTTTAAATTTTTAACAGTTTTGCTAATTTTTGCTCAAATTTGCTATTTTTAGCTTTTTATGTATAGAATTGTGCACTTTTTTACAGTTTGTATCTAGATTTTTGTATTTTTGACGTTTTACAAATATAATTTTGCATTTTTTGACAGTTTATGGCTAGATTTTGCAATTTTTAACATTTTATAAATAAAATTTTTAACATTTTGACAGTTTATTAGCAGGTTTTGATGTTTTTGACATTGAAATTTGACATGTTTTTTAAAAATTCTGGTGCTATACGGAACTTTTTATGGTTTTCTGATAATATTCTGACTCTTCAAGTTTGTATTTTGCAATTTCAAAAAAAAAAATGCATTTTATAGCAGTTTAAGACCAGTTTTTGCTAATTTTAACATTTTATGATTAGGTTTTTGCGTTTTTTAACCGTTTTTAGACGGATTTTAATTGTTTCTAAAATTATGTTAGTATTTTATAGCGGGATTTTTCAATTTTGTGAAAAAAAATGCATTTTTTGACAGTTTATGGCTGATTTTTGCTGTTTTGGAATTTTTATGAATCGAATTTTGCATATTTTATTTATTTTCTGACAGTATTTTGATACATTTTAGTCAACTTTTGCAGTTCTATTATTATATTTATAAGAATTATTCACTTTTTGACAGTTTATAGCAGGATGTTTAATTTTTTCAATTTTAATTTTGCACCTTTCAAAAGTTTTTAACCAGATTTGACTATTTTTGATATTCTACAATAAGAATTTTGCACTTTTAGGCAGTTTATGGCTGAATTTTGCTGTTTTAAACAGTTTGACAGTTTATAGCCAGATTTTGCTATATTTTGCTATATTTGACGTTTTACAATTACAATATTGCACTTTTGACCGTTAAGACTGTACAGTACACTTTTGATCTTTTATTTTACTTTATTTTTACAGTTTTTAGCCATTCATGCATAAATTTTTGCACTTTTTGACAGTTTGCAATTTTTGTTTTTATGTTTTTTTTTTCTATTTATAAATAAAATTGTACACTTCTGGACAGTTTGTATCTAGATTTTAGTATTTTTACGTTTTATATCAAATTTTGCACTTTTTGACAGTTTATGGCCGAATTTTTTTAGTTTTGGACATTTTGTAAATAGAATTATCTATTTTTTGACAGATTATGGCCAAATTTTGTTATTTTTGACACCTTACAAACAGATTTTTTTTTGACAGTTTATGAGTATATTTATTGCACTTTTTTACTGTTTTTAAGCAAATTTTGAAACTGTGTTAGTAAAGATTCTTTCAATAGGACGCACATAATTTGTAAGGTTATAGCAGCCTTGTTGTTAAGGCAACATTTGTAAAATTTATTGTGAATTGTCAATACTGTATGGTAAATCACTATGAAAAGTTATAGCGTTGAAGAACGTGTGAAAATCATCAAATTGGCCACAACCGTCCTGCCAAGTCAACAATGCTAACGTTTGGTGGTCAAATTTAAGTAATTCTGTTTGACTAATAAGCAGCTAACACCCATACTTCACTGAAACGTCAAGTCTACTGAAAACATTGTTGTACGTTAGAGTGGATGGGAAAATTTGAAATTGTTCAGAAGAATTTGGCTTTTTTTTCAATTTTCCGAGTATTGCGTCGGGACTTGTGTCTGCATTCGTAAAAAACCTAACTGACGCAGAACTTAAGGTAAACGACCATAGGCAACGCCATTTGTTTGCTGATTGGGTTCTAGAGCAGTTGCAAGTTGACTCAAATTTTGCCACAAAAATTATGTTTAACAACGAGGCCCACAACTTGTTTTCAAAATTTAGAATACATTAATTTACAAAAATTAATTTCTTTGACCGCATTTTTGATTTTTATTTAACTATATGTTTTTAATAGTTATTTCAAAAATTAGATTTATCTAACAAAAATATTTTTTCTCAACTTTTAAAGTGGAATAAATTAATTTACAAAAACTGATTTTTTTTAGAATTTTTATAAAATGTGATACATTATTTGGCAACGTAAACTATTTTAGATACGCTTAAATTTTTTTAAGAGTTTTATCATCAAAAACGTTTGGCATATTTAAAACAGATAACAGATAATGATTTTTTATACTACAACCATTTTTTTTTATGATAAGATAATTTTAAAGTAAAATTGAAAAAGTATGTAATTACAAACTTGTGACAAATTATTTAATTTAATTTAAAGCCACCTTTTTTTATAAATTACTTGAATTAATTTGCTTGTAAAGAAGGTAATTTAATTTTTATAGCTTGGTATAATTTAAGCCACCATAAAATGTAGAAAGAATGGGATTGCCTTTATCTGCTAGTAAATTCCACGCCATAGGTGGGCAATCAGCTTACAGATGGCATCATTACCTCCACGAATAATTCCGTGTGAAATTACAACACGACTTTCTATAAATGAAATGATGGAAGTGATATTAGTTTTATCTTGTGCAAACGCACCGTGAGTAATGTTGATTTTGGCGGTTTGAATGGTAACAAAAGAGGCCCATCAAGTCGTTATTGAGAAGTTCTGGAGCTAACACGAAGCTATATACAGGAGGGTTCGTTTCGGTTCTTTTTTATATTCCTACGATGGCGGCATCCGCGTCGTTTTTCAGTGGTAATCTGTTGGCGCCAAGATAGATTGCTATGGCATTGAGTGAACTAATCCCTGGGCTGCGGCCGCAGATACGAACGAAAATTACTGGTAATGCCTTTTAGCCCCCATCTTATTACTCTTTTCCGGAACTGATTGAAATTGCTTTAATTTCTGGAATAACTCGACCGCGATTAACTCGCTTACCTAATTCACTACACGTTCAATATCCCTCTCGCTATTTTATTCCATAATGGAGAACGAAATGGGATAAAATAAACAACCTAAGCTCTCCATATTTATTTTGTTAATTTAATATTAAATTTAATTGCATTGAAGTTGTATAACTAAGTGTTTTGTAATTGCATTTCGAATTGGTTCTACTAGAACTATTATTACCTATGCGAATATCAAAGCATATAAACAAATAAACTATTTGCGTATTACAATTTGATTGATTAGCTAAGTTGCATGGAACTAAACGATCCAATCTAATGCACGAGATCGTGATTGAAACTATTTTATAGGCAATTAACGCTTTATTCTGACGTTGTAAGATCGTATTTCATAGTATAATCGTTAATTTTCACAAACTAATCTAGATGGATTTTATTTGCAAATTGAAATCAATAAGCGTACAGTTTAACTTTGTATGAAAACAAGGTTATATTAGTTATTATGAGATTGTATCGTGACCTCCTCTTGTGACAAAATGACTTCTGGCGTCCGCCTAGAAGACAAGTATCAAATTTCTTAGGTGGGTTACTCCATAACATTGTAGAGGACCAATAATTTAAGATGGAGTTACCCAGCCACCCACCCAAGTGTTAGTTATCAAGAAATTGGATCGCGATCTCCTTTTGTGACAAAATGGCTTCTTGGAACCTCATAAAAAATAAACATTTAATTTCTTAATAACAAACACTTTGAAGGTACCAATAATTTGAAAAGGAATGACCCACCCAACCAAGGTTAGATTACGACTTACTCTTTTGACAAAACGACTTCTGGCGTCCGTCTAGAAGACAAACATCCAATTTCTTGATGACAGTTATTTGGGCTGTTGGTTGGGCTACTCAAAACATTGTAACAGACTTATAACACAAGTTTAAACTACACGCTTACATTATTTAAACTTTGTTTCCGCCTACCCATCTAAGTATTTGTTATTAAGAAATTGGATCCTAAACACTTGGGCTGGGAATATCAATAACCCATCCACAAAACTTAAACTAAGTTAACGCTTACCCACTCAAATGTTGGTTGGTGGTAATGAAATTGGACCACAAACACTTGGGCGGGTGGGTAGGGAACACGAGTTTAAACTACACATTTACATTATTTAAACTTTGTTCCCGCCCACCCACCCAACTATTTGTTATCAAGTATTTGGACTACAAACAATCGCGCGGGGAATAACAATTTTACGCAAGCAAGATTGTAACTTCTTGCTCAGTTGCCCAAATGTTGGTAGCAAAGAAATTGGATCACTAACACGTGGGCCAAAAACATTAATTAACCGCCCACAAGTTTTAAACTAAGTAAACGCTTGCCCACTTAAATGTTGGTGGTAATAAAATTGAACCACAAACTCTCGGCCGAGTAGGTGGGGAACACAATTTGGTAACATTTTTGAAAATTTAGAGCCATGTAGAACATTTTCTGATCATTTTTGAACATTTTGTAAAATATTTTTTGTAAATTTTAGACCATTTTTGACAATTTTGGTACATTTTTGATATTTACATGTTTGTAGAACATTTTCTAATAACTTTGAAACATATTGAAGAACATATTTTAAAAGTATTAAAACAATTTTGACAATTTTGAAAATCTTTTAATAATCTCTGAACTTTTGTGCAACTTTATGGTCGCTCTGATTTTTTTGTAGAGTTAGTTGACGATTTTGCTATTTTTGGGGTTGCGATGCCGTTGCCTTTGGTGTTTAGCGGCATTTTTTTGGAAATTAATGCTTTTTGTGCATAAGTTAATTATAATGGACTATCAGCGCAAACCTGATGGTTTAGAAGTCTTTTTAGTGGCTTTGCAAATCTGTAATAAAAAGTTTGACGGGTCCTTCTATGTTTGCAACAATTTTTTCTGGGTCTATTTTGCCTACGTATTCTTACAGTTATTTTGAGAATCTTTATTTGGTTTCCCTCTGTAGAATTCTAATAATACTGGGATGTGATTGGAACTTAGGTTATTGATTGCCTTAATTTGTGAGTAGTTTTTAGTATTGCTACGTCAAGGACGTTCTTTTGGTGACCCGCAACGTGGTAAGACATAACCAGATCTTAATGACTTTTTTGCTCAACGTAGTTTTGCAATGTTGCACCTTTCACGTTGGTTGTAAGACTGTTCTATCCTTTGTGGTTGGAATTGAAATCCCCAGCTATTATAGTGAAAAGAGGGGTCGACATAACGGTATTAAAATCCGTCGTTTTGATAAGGTTACTTGCTTAGCTCCGGCACTTTTGCAATGATCGCATTTGATTTTTGCGTGAAAGTGTACTTTGAAGTGGTTTAGTAGATCTCTTACAAAGATTACGGTCTTACGCCTCCGGTTTACCTCAAACGTCTTCAAATATGTAAACGTGTTTAGGATTCTGAACGCATATTTGTGTGTATTTTAAAAGCATACTTTAAAAAATACATCTAGCGTACTATCCATTATTTTAAATGGTTAGGAATTTAGATATCATTTTTGATTGAAAATCGGTAATCTTATCGGATAATTGTGCATTCTGCATTTGGCAGTGTTGGTGCTGGTAGAGTGGCTTTGCTAGCAAACAATCTGTTTGTTGATACGGTTTCAGTTTTGCGGAAACCCGAGTCTTGTGAGGTAGATCGCTAGGGAAGCCATCATTTTGATATAGGATTTGCAACATAGTTAGTTGGCGGGTTAAAAGCCAGAGCAAAGAGCGCACTTTGGAGGAGTGTTTTTAAGGCAGTCCACCGATTATTAAGTCTTCAAACAGATTCTGCGTACAAATGATGATGAAGATGATCTCTTAAGAAATCCGCCACGCTATTTTTTGGCTGTCCTAAGATTGTTTAAGATTTTTTTGGGAGTTGCACGAGAATTAATAGGAAGCAATTGATATTATTTCCTACTTGGTAGATGTTTGTTGGCATGAATGAAGAACCTGTCCAGCATCTACTTTTGTCAGTTTTTTACGGAACATTTCAGATTTTGACGTAGCGTTCTTTAAAAGTGGTCTATTTTTGGTGTAAAAGTAGTTTTTTTTTTTTGGATTTATGGAAAGCTGTTGCATTCCGATGATTGGCGTTGATGGCTAGCCTTTGTAGGTATTTTGTGTTATTCTTGGGCAACACTTTAGAGAGGTTTTCTTGGTGTGGAGCGGTTTTGGGGCAGGATTGATTGATTTTTTGACATTGAGTGTAATGACATCAAGAATGCCCAGTTAGGGTTTGGGGATTTTTAGTTGCAACCTGAGATTGCGTTGTCAAACGCCGTTGAGATGATTCTATGCTTTATGTCAGGAAGGGCAGTTGGTGCAATACTCTAAGCGCATGTGTTACTATGTGGTAATGGTTGTTGGCCGTTTTCTGGCATGAGAAAGCGATGCGGTTGTTAATACATGTGTGGAAATCTGTTGCAACAATCAGTCTGTTGCAGGTGTTGTCGTTGTTTGATTTTGTTGTCCTTGCAGGTGTCAAAATTATGTGGCTGTGGGTTTGATTTTGGGATTACTTTACTTGCTCTATTTCACTTTTGCTAAAAAAAATTGGGGAATCGCGTTAGTGAAGTGTTGTGTTTCACTAGTTTTCTTTTTTGTAGATTAGAAGGAGAATCTTTAAAAAATCTAACCAAACTTGTCTCCATTAGAATTTTTAGAAGTTTGGCACTACTAGTGCATGTACTTTTTACATAAATAATATTGGTCTTTATGTGAGAAAATAATAATAATGTACTTATTGAGATAGCCTTATAAAGATTGCATTTTTTATCATCCACTCCTAGACATAGGGCCTCTTTATTTCTTTTTCTTTTCAGTCATTTTATGCCTTCTTATACCTCCGGCTACCAGCGGCCGCTTTAATGACGTCTGGCAACTTTTTTTGTGGTCGACCTCTACTTCTGGTTGTTGTTCTTGGATGCCATTGTATGGTTTTAAGCGTCTATTTGTCACTGCTTGTTTTGACGTGCCCCACCCAGCTCCATTTTAACTTGGCTATACGCAATAGCATAGAAATTATGAAAAACTTGTACCACGAAAAAAATTTGAACAATTTGTCTATCTAGTTTTTACAGTAGAAGATGAAAAGAAATTAGATAAATCTTTTTAAAATTAGTTTTGCTCACTTATTGCTTATTGCTTACTAACCGGAGGAAAAGTTGATTTTTGACAGAAGTAATGGATTGGCGTGTTGCACCAAGTTTTCCTTTGCATGTGCATTGAACTTAAGATAGAGATTGGCTTGCCTTCAGCTTGAGATATGCTAGACAGCTTTTGTAACTTGCTGTGTACGGCATATTGCACGCGTACATTGTAACATGCCGTGGTTTCTTAGTCTTAGTGCAGATCGAGCTGGGATATGCTTCAGCACATTTTTTGTTATAGTTAATTGCACTTTGATCTCGTGTGGCTGTATTGCAAACAACATTCGCATTATACAGTGTTATCAAACTTTCTTTTCTATTATACTTAGACTGTGAGGTTCTGTGGTAGTTGAATGTGTGTTACGTTTAACTACCACAGAAACGGGAAAAAGTTTTTCATCTCTTTCTACGTGTTTGACATTTACAGCGATAGACTTTGCTTGCATCTGACTTGATAGATTCCGGTACGTTCTTAATAACGAAGTTACCTGGATTTTAGAAGCTGGCCGAGTTAAAGACATTTTGGCTTTGTTGGCTGTTGGCTTTGAATAGCAGAATCTGAAGAGAACTCACTTGATTATTTTTTTGTTTTTTAACTTTTTTTTGGAGCTAACCAGTATGGTAAACTCCTTTTATTTAAATGGGGTTTTCTTGTTGTCTAGTTGAACATCCATCTGCTCTTTGTTTTTGAAAGGGCTAGAATTGACTTGGTTTTTGGCAAGCCTTTTTAGGGAGGGGCATTTGGAGTCTTCGTGAGCTGGGGCTTGGCTTCAACAGCCGCGGATGGCACAGGAGTTTTTGGGACTTTTTTGGAGATAGTCAAAGCCGGAATTTTTGCTGGCGTTGGTAGCTGGGTAATCTGCGTGACTACCAATGACAAACATGATTGCATTAAAGGCGGCTTTACTCTTTTTTATTTTTTGCAAAATAATGTTTTGCGGGCCAAAGAGGGTTTTTTTTTAAGGTCTATTCAGTATTGTTTGTTTTTGTCGATTTGTTAAGATTAATCATTAATCTTCTTGATGACATACTTTTTTAGTGCAATTATATTTTTGTGTTTCAACTCCAATATTGGGATTAAGGTCAATGCTACAAAAATAATTTGAATTAATTAATTCAGTTAAATGCACAGTACAGTGATTGTGGGCGAACAGTATCAATTGAAGTAGTCCACCTACTCACTCAAGTGTTGGTTATTCAAAATTTTATTTTTTGATTTTAGGAAACAGATTTATTGAGTTTGAGTTGTTGACACTGCAGAAAGAATACACAAAGGGCCAGCGTTCTTTAAGACAAACCCTTAGTGCAAACATTTTTTGGGGTCTTGCTGCATACATAAAAAATTGGACTACACACACTCGGGCGGATGGGTGGGAAACACAAGTTTAAACTACACGCTTACATTATTTAAGCTTTGTTTCTACTCACCCACCCAAGTGTTTGTTATTGGATCACGCATACTCGGGCGGGGAATAACAATTACACGCGTACAAGATTTAAACTAAGTTTCCGCCCACCCACTCAAGTGTTAGTAGTAAAAAAATTGGACCACAAACACTTGGGCGGGTGGGTGGGGAACACAAGTTTAAACTACACATTTACATTATTTAAACTTTGTTCCAGCCCAGTAACTTAAGTGTTTCTTATCAAATAATTGGATTTGACAGTTTGGTAACATTTTTTCAAATTTAGAACCATGTTGAACATTTTCTGATAATTTTTGAACATTTTGTAAAATATTGTTTTGTAAATTTTAGAGCATTTTTTTAGACAATTTTGGTACATTTTTGATATTTGCATGCTTGTTGAACATGTTCTATTAACTTTGGAACATATTTGAGAACATTTTTTGATAGCTTTAAATTTTTTTGACAATTTTGAAAATGTTTTATCAATCTTTGATTTTTTGTGCAACTTTATGGTAGTTCTGACTTTTAGTAGAGTTTGTTGAGGATTTTGCGGTTTTTGGGGTTGCGATGCCATTGCCATTGGTGTTTAGCGGCATTTTTTAAGCAATCAATGTTTTTGTGACAAATATTAAGGGGTTATCAGCGCAAACCTGATGGATTAGAAGTCTTTTTTGTGGCTTTGGGAATTTGATTTAACCTATTCTAACCTAACCTCACCGTTTTTTTATAGGTATCTCAAAAAGAAAGTTTAATTCGTATGGGTACCGAATTGTTTTCCCTCTTTGTTTGTTTTTTTTGTAAAGTTTTAGTAAAACTGGGATGTGTTTGGAGATTAGGCTTGGTGACCCGGAACGTGGTAGTAAGTGAGTTTGTTTGGACCCGGAACTCAATGACTATTTTGCTTAATGTAGTCTTGCAAGGCTCCACGTTAGTTGTGAGACTGTTTTACGCTGTGTGATTGAAATTGAAATCCTTAGATATTATAGTGAAAAACGGTATCAAAATCCGCTAAAGGTTACTTGGGTTAATTTGCCTAGATGAGAGTTAGAAGGTGCCCAGCTTCGGCACCTTTGCAATGATCGCGTTTGGTTTTTACCTAAAAGTGTTTAGGGTGTCTACTTTGGAGTGGTACAGCAGTTTATTTGCAAAAATCAATGTCCCACGCCTTTGGTTATTTCAAACGTCTTCAAATACGTAAACGTGTTTGGGGTTCTAAGCGCATCTCAAGGTGGTTTGACTTACACATTAGCATAACGTTGATGTTCTTATTGAAGAAGTAAGTAGAAAACTTTGCTTATTTTGCCTGGAAAATTTTTGCATTCTAAAAACATACTTTTAAAAACATATCTAGCGTACTATTCATTATTTTAAATGGTTAGGAACTTAGATAAAATTTTTGACAAAATCGTTGCATTTGGCAATCATATCGGATATTTGTGCATTTGTATTCGCCTGTGTTGGTGCTGGTAGAGTGACTATGCTAGCAAACGATCTGTTTGTTGATACCGCTGCAGCTTTGTAGGAACCCGAGCCTTGTGAGGTAAACGGTTATGGAAGCCATCATTTTGATGTAGAATTTGCAACATATGTAGTTGGCGGAATGAAGGCCAGAGCAAAAAGCGCACTTTGGAGAAGTGTTTTTTAGGCAGTCTACCAATTGGTAAAGCCCCAAACAGATTCTGCATGCAAATAACGGTTTGAAGCATTGACTGGTAGTGGACTTATGGCACTGGCATCTGTGATGAACGTTCCGGATAACCACCTCGAGGCAGAGTTCTTTAAGGGGAGACCAGATATAGAAGAATCGCACTGAAATTTGTCTTTGTTATTGAAAACAAAAGAGATGACTTGGGAGGTTGGGTGAAGTTAGAGGCGGCAAGCTTGAATCTCACTTTGATATAGTCTTTTTAGGCGTTCCTTTTTTTGGGCATTTTCTTTTTTGGCGGATGTGGCTTAAGGGTCTGGCAAAATTAGCTGCTGAAAGTTGTCATGACGCAGTTGCTAATGGCGGTTGGAGGTTTGCTAATGGTTTCTTATTTTGAATAAAAGAGGGAAGCTTTGTTACCCTTTGTCACAGTTGGGTGGGTGGGTTTTAATTGGAGTGCTAGACCCACCCACTCAAGTATTAATGATTCAGAAATCAGATATTTCTTTGCAAATGGGGGAAAGATCGATAAATCAAACTTTTTGATAACAAAGATATAAATGAGTGGCGTAAACAGTTTATTGATTGTGAGCAAATAGTTTTAATTATAGTACCAGGCAACCCGCTTAAAAGTTAATAATTTAAAAAAAAAAATTTGTTGCAAATTAATTTTTCTATAAATTGGGAAAAAAAATTGATAAATCATTTTTTTAAACATAGTTAATTGGATTAGCGGGCGTGGCAAGCAGTTTACTGAGTGTAGGCAAGTTTTTCTAATTAGAGTGCTCACTCATGTAATTTGTCATTAAAATGGGAGGAGAGTTTGATAATTTTTTTTTAAACAAACAGTTTATTGGATTGTTAGTTCAATCAATTCATTGCTTTGTTTTCCAAATATAATTTGTCAATAAATTGGAAGAAAAAGTTGATTAATCCAACTGTTACAAATGTTACCGTCTTTTTGGACGATTCCTTAGAGAGGTTTTCCAGGTGTAAAGTTGTTTTGGGGCAGGATTGATTGGTTTTCTGACATTGAGAGCAATGACGTTGGGATAGACCCAGTCAGGTTAATGGCGTAAACCTGCTAGTCAAGTTCTTCAGAGTTTTGGGACTTCCAGTTGCAACCCGGAAGGGTTGGTCAAAATGTTCTAAAAGGCGCCAGGAAAAGCAGTTGGTGCAATACATCAAGCGCGTGTGTTGCTATAAATACCGGCACATCCCCAGGATTGAACCTGGGGGGTGACGGCAGAGTTCACCAGATGACGTGCAGTCTCGGTGGAGGTCGCTGTTGCGGTTTGTGAGGTGTAGGAAGCGGCTCCCGTGCAATGACACGTGGGATACTACACCCACGCGTCGGGAGTGTAAGGCCGCGATGCTTCGGTCAGGAGATCAATGCGGGATCCTACCGAAGCACCTGAAGTCCACGGGGTGGACCCGGAGGAGGATCAGGAAGGGTGGCCAGCGGTTTCTGTGCAATGACCGGATGGGGGATGAACCATCCGATCGGGAGTGCTATGCTGGATCGAAGCCGAGGTGAATGTATAATTACACCCCGGTGCAGGCGTCGGTTTGTCGGAGAAGTCGGTAGGGTTGTCAGTGGGCATAGCGGTCGTCGTAGTTATAGGGTTGCAAAGATTTGGTTGTTTAGGCTCCATGGGTATCAAAATGTAAAGATGACGGTATAACCAGTTGTTGTTTCTACTTTGGTAGTCTGGATTCAACTGGCTTCAACCTCTTCTCCTGGTATGTGGCTTGTCGCTGTCTGGGGTTTTGTAACCTGGTGTCTAGGTCTGGCCTAGGAGTTTGTTGTTTGGGTTCGTCCCATTCGCCTGGTTGGCGTAGATATTTGCCTA
The DNA here is from genome assembly GCA_963932245.1 of Tachinus rufipes. Taxonomy (NCBI): domain Eukaryota; kingdom Metazoa; phylum Arthropoda; class Insecta; order Coleoptera; family Staphylinidae; genus Tachinus; species Tachinus rufipes. Next base: position 108,617,436 of record OZ010743.1, read on the forward strand.
ACAGAAGTTTGCTGGGGCTTTGTCCCGTTGCCGCGTTAGTCCCGGGTTGTATCGAACGGTCCGATGTAGTCAATTGCGACTTTTTCCCAAGGTTCTCCCGTGGGTTGAGGTTTTAACGGTGCCGGCGGAACCGGTGCTCTTCGCTTGGTCTTTGTGCAAATCAGGCATCCACGTATGAACGTGCGGGTATCTTTTCTGATTTTAGGCCAGTGGTATGCTTTAATAATGGTTGCCAGGGTTTCTTCCCTACCCGGGTGTCCGGCGGCTTCTGAAGAGTGGTAAATTTTTAGGACTTCCCGTTGAGCTTGTGGCGGTACCACTAACTGGTTTTAACCTGCCTTGGAGCATATTAGTTCTCCCTGTTCACCTATGATGTAGTGCAGGTCCGGATTGAGTTTTTCTGATTCTGCCCGGTATTTCCAGTACTTCCGGATAATTTCTTGCGTTAACAGGCAGTCTCGCTGCGCCCGTCGGACCGACTCTGCAAGAGTTTTGGTAGCTAATACGTTGATGCGGTCGTGGGCAACTTAGTAATGTGTGCCTAGGCGTTGGTATATAACATTCAGAGCGTCTGGTAGTAATTTTATGTAGCCGGGGGTATGTTCGATGGTAAACGTGAGTATGGCAAGACATTCCAATTTGTTCGAGTGGAATCGGGTTAGAGGGTCTGTCAATTTTGCGCTTGCGTACGATATAATGTGCTTGCGAAAACCGCCTTCTTGATAAAGCACTGCGCCAAGGCCCGCTTTGGATGCGTCGGTTTGCAACATGAATCGCAAGCCTGGTCGCGGTCTTGCAAGTTGTAAAGGTTGGTCCATGCTGCGTTTGATCTGCTGGAACGATTCTTTGGCCGTATCATCCCACACAAAAGGTTCCTTGTTACCTTGCATCTTCATTAGTGGAGTTGCCATTTGCGCGTAGCCCGGGACGTATTCACGTAACCAAGTACATAATCCAAAAAGCTGCGTAATTTAGTTCTGTTAGTAGGTCGTGCATAGTCTTTAATTTGGGTCAGATGATGTTGTACGGGTCGGTTTCCTGCTGAGATGATCTTATGCCCCAAGTATTCAACTTCGGTTTTAGCAAATTTGCATTATTTTAATATACACGTGAGACCATGTTCTTGTAGGCGCTCCAGAACCCTTCGGAGGTGGTGAACGTGTTCCTTGTAAGTGTCTGAGTAGACCAAAATATCATCTAAGTAAACTAGCACGAACTCTCCTAGTAAGCCTTCCAACACTCTTGACATAAGTTTCTAAAATGAGGCCGGGGCGTTTTTTAAGCCAAATGGCATGACGCGAAACTGGTATGTTCTGCCGTCTGGTGCTGCAAAGGTGGTGTAATGGCGATGGCTTTTCTCTAAAGGAATTTGCCAATACCCCGTTTTTTAAGTATTTTGGGCAAAGGTGCAGCTTCGTCTTTAGTGGCATTATTCAGTTTTTGAAAGTCAATACAGAACCGTGGAGATCCGTCTTTCTTTGTTACCAACGCTACTAGCGAACAATAGTCGCTGGTGCTTCTTTCTATAATGCCCGTCGAGAGCATATCTTCGACCTGTCTCAGTATGATGGCCTTTTTATGAACGTTATACGTATAACGAGGTGCCCCGACTGGTGTTTGATCTTGCAGCTTGATTTTATGCGTGATCGTGCGCGTGGTGGTGGGCATCACGTTATCAGCAAACACTGCTGAGAAGGATCGCACAAGGTCTGCCATTTCCGGTTGGGTCGGCATCTCTTCCGGAGGTGTTGGGTGCACCTTGGCAAATTTCTTCTTTTCTGCTCCTTGCCAAAATGCGGTTGCCCTCTTGCTTTTTCCAAAGTGCATACACCTTCTGGTGTAGTTCAGGGTTGCGTCATTCTCCACTAACCAAGCATGACCTAAGATGACTGTTTCTCCCAGTTTTGGTGCTACCAGAAAAAGCGCCTGACTGGTGTTGTCGCCTATGGTTAATGCTATGTTGGCTTCGCTGGTGGCTAAGAGAGTATCGCGAGGATTTGCCTCTATTTGGCTGGCATATTGGATTAATTGTTCTAGGTCTTAAAACCATAACAATTCTAGGGCTTGTTGTATTCGGGGGTCAATCCAGGTAACTAATGCGTTCGCCATTTGTGTGGAATTATGTTGCGGGTATACTCGTTGGTATAACGCTGCCTGCTTCCGCAAGTAGTATTCCACCTGCTCCTTGGGTTGATGAACGTTACCCGTGAGTGTGCTTGCCAGCCGCGTAATTAACGTTGTTATATTTTCGAAGTATTCTCTGCTTGCTTCGCTCGTAGCTTGGCAGCGGTTCTTTATTAAATTGATCCTCATACTTCCGGGTCTCCTCCTTCAAGCCGCGGAGCAGGGTTTGGTGCCTATTGACGATGGGCACTTGCTGTTGGTCAAAATGACTTACTTTCGAGTAAGCGGAAATAAGATTCCGTGTCCACGTGTGGTTCGCCGCTGAAAGTGGGTACTTCCACCACTTTCTTGGTGCTTTTCCATACTTGAGCCATTTGTGTAGCTAGCTGTTGCATGGCTACTGCAAACGGCTCTGTCGGTGCCTGGGAGTGGTATGGCCCTGCGGCCGGCAATGGGTTAAGGTGTGAGTTTGTGCGGGCGGATAACCTGCATGCAAGTTAACCGGTGCTTGATTGATTGTCGGTTGTTTGGCCCAGGGTTTGGTATTAGATGGATCCATCATTCGGTTATTATAAATGTCATATCGTCGAAGCGGTTGCCCGGTTACAATAGAACAGGGTTCAGGTTGAACGGAGGCAGAGCTCCTAGCCACGTGTGGCCCGGAGACCTGACCAAAACACTCAAGTGGTGTGTGAGCGGAACAAACATTTGCGTGGAGTTGTTGGTTTATGGTGTTACCCCACGAGCCATCCTGTACGTAGCCACGTGTTGCCGTTGCACAGTAGCCCAGTCCGGCCGCAATGTCAGAGATTGTGGTCCGGTGGATGCTCGGGTTGCTGCTATCGGCTTTCTCGCAGGCATTTGGTGCCGAGGTTGTGCGAAGGTGGGGTAGAACCCACCGTAACCGGTCGAGGTGGTTGTCATTCCTCGCTTTTGTAGTGTCGCTTGGATAGGTAACGACTTATACTGCGATCCAGATTCAAGATTTGCATCTTGTCGTAGTGAGACGTCTTCATCAGCGTCGATAGTAATCCGTACATCATCCCTTTTAGGATGTGTGGGTGTCTGGGGTAAGTAAGGACACCATGTCCTTGGTTTGTGAGGTGTAGGAAGCGGCTCCCGTGCAATGACATGTGGGATAATACACCCACGCGTCGGGAGTGTAAGACCGCGATGCTTTGGTCAGGAGATCAATGCGGGATCCTGCCGAAGCACCTGAAGTCCACGGGGTGGACCTGGAGGAGGATGAGGAAGGGTGGCTAGCGGTTCCCGTGCAATGACCGGATGGGGGATAAACCATCCGGTCGGGAGTGCTATGCTGGATCGAAGCCGAGGTGAATGTATAATTACACTCCGGTGCAGGCGTCGGTTCGTCGGAGAAGTCGGTAGGGTTGTCAGTGGGCATAGCGGTCGTCGTAGTTATAGGGTTGCAAAGATTTGGTTTATACCCCCCTACTCTGGCGCTATTGGCTGTGCCGGGTAGCGAAGGGGGTGCGGCCTAATCCTGGATATGATCTAGTGGCGCCGCCTGGTGGCCGTCACACTATGTCGTGATGGTTGTTGGTTTTTCTTGGCATAAAGGAAAGGAAGCGATGCGGTTGTCAGTACATGTGTGGAGATCTGTCGCATAAACTAATTCATTGCAGGTGTCGTTGTTATAGATTTGTATGAGTTTGTTGTCCAAGTAATTGCATGGTTCGTTATTGTGTTGTGGGTTTTGTTTTGGCTGGTGTTGGAGATTACTTTGGTTTTACATTAGTTGCATTATTTAACTTTTGCGTCGGTGAAGTGTTGTGTGTGTGTGAACATTTTTAAAATCAGTTTTGTTTACTTGTGTTAACTAGAGGAAAAGAGGATTCTTGACAAAAGTGTTGGATTGGCGTGTTGGTTTGGTTTTATCTTCAGATAAGCTAGGCAGCTTTTGTAAATTGCCGTGTGTGGCATATTGCATGCGCATGTTGTATCATGCACTGGTTTTATGAGTTTTGTGGTAGTTAAACGTGTGTTAACTGCCACAGAAATGGGAAAAGGTTTTCCATCTCTTTTTATGTGTTTGACAGATAGAGCTTAGAGATAAGCATTGCTTGCATTGCATCATGGATTCAGTTACGTTTCTAATAACGTATTTTAAGGTCTTTTTGGACCCTATCTAGAATAATCTATACATCACATATTTTTCAACTTTTTTTTGAAATTAACCACGATGGTGAATTCTTTCTATTAAAGTAAAGTTTTTTTGTTGTCTAGCTGAACATCCATCTATTTTTTGTTTTTGGAGGGGCTAGAATTGACTTGGTTCTTGGTTCTTTTAAGGGTTTGGAGTTTTGGTGGGCTGGGGCTTGGCTTCAACAGCCGTGGATGGCGCAGGAGTATTTAGAACTTTTTTGGAAAAGGTCAGTGCCGGAACTTTTGATGGCGTGGGTAGCTGGGTAATCTGCCTGGCTACGAATGACAACATGGTCGCATTGAAAGCGGCTTCACTCTTTTTTACAAAATAGTCTTTTACAGGCCAAAGAGGGGTTTCTGGAGGTTTATCCGGTTTTGCTTGATTTTGTCAATTTGTTCGGATCATATCTAAGCATCTTGATGACATATTTTTCCAGTCTAATTATTTTCTTGTGTTTCAACTCCAAGATTGGGATTGAGGTTAATGCTGCAATAAAATTTTAAATTAATTAATTTAGAAGAATGCACAGTACAATGATTTTGGGCAAATAGTATCAACTGAAGTATTTTACCTACCCGCTCAAGTGTTAGTTATTCAAACTTTTGTTTTTTGACTTTAGCACTACAAAGTCTGTATCTGCAGCAACAATAACCCAATAGGTTTTAGTCGTAGACACTGACAAAATGAGTACACACAAGGTCAGCCTTTTTTAAGACAAAACCTTGGTGCAAATATGTTTTGGGTTCTTCTTGCATTCACAATTTTTACTTGTGTAATGTAAGCTATTGTAAATGTGGAGATTTTTTAGAAGTGTCCAGTATTTTGCTTTACAAATTTTGTTTATATCATTATCACTTTAGGAAATACTATTAAGTTATTTTATTTATTTATTTTTTTTTTATTTATTAAGCAATCTTATAATGTTACTGTACATTCAATTCTATCTAAATGTATAAAATCAACAGCTAATTAAATATCAACATAAAATATAAAACGGAATGTTTATGATGCGTCTAAAAATACACTGACTTGGTGGGAACTGATGGGTCCGAATTAAGCCACAATGATGGCAGATGAATAACATCCCTTTTAAAATAAAGCGAACCCCTGTGTAATTGATATTTCGGAAGGAATAATCCCATTCAAAATGGGCTTTTTAATGGAGTGTTGATTTAGATTGGCGGGCTTTAACGTTATTCAACGTTATAAGGTAATTTCCTCATTAAACGGAGTCAACTTGAAATATATATCACAAAGTTTTCAAATGAAATTGTCGTTCAATTCGCCACAATTTGTTAAAAGAGAACAAGAATAAAAAAGTTTTATAAAAAGCTTTTTCTACACCAGAAATTGACAGTTTCTATCAGCTAAATTTGTTAGGTTGTCAATGCAGAGATCAAACTGTCCGTTGATAAGGACTGTGCGAGGGTTAAACTTTCCTAGTTCGCAAGTTTCAACCGTGTTAGACCCGCATGTTACTAAGAATATATAAGCTTAAACCGTACTGTCAACAAAGCCCTAATTACACCACCAAATTAACATTAGAATGTTTACGCGTTATTCAATTAAAATTATTTATGATTAATATTCAACATTCATTATTAACTGCTATTCAGAAATATTAATGCTGCAGGAAATATTTAATTAAATTTGTTTTAATAGCCATTTATTTTATTAAAAAGTTCTTTCATGTTCAATGGTATGATCGATTAAGCTCCATCTATGTGTTAATTAAAATAGCGTGAATTAATGTTGAAAATTTAATGTTAAGCGCATTACTTGTTTTATTATATGTGATTATCGAGTTAAATGAAATGAGCTTATAATATTGATAATAAGGCATTTTGATGACTTATTAAGGTACGTTGTATATTTATTATGATTAATAAACATTACAAACATTGCTTGCTTTGAGAAATAAAAAAAATTACAATCTTTGTTAAACTTTCTGCATACTTTATAGGTATTTTGCAACCCTTTTAAAGACATTGAAGCTTTTTTACTAATTTTTGTATGCTTTATTTGATTAAGATTAATCTAAATTTACCTAAACTTGAACGGTTTTTGAATTAAAAATATAGCATGTAGAGCAGGACAAATTTTAAAAAGTAGAAAATAATTTAAAATGATCTTTAGTACCAGCTCTAACTAATAGATGACAACATTAGACAAGAATCACTTCAACCAGTATTAAATACTAAATATTTTTTTAATTGAAATTACTAATTACAAAAAATACAGTTTTACAAATTTGAAAAAAAGATTTTAATTGATTTAATTGATACAAAAGATACAAGTTTTAATTGTTTTTTTTAATTTTAATAAATTTGATTTTTTTTTTAACTATTATTTTACTTTAATTGGTACTGAAGCCACAGAATTTTAGTCTTACAAAGAAAGCTATTCCTGAGTTGTATGAAAGCATTAATGATTCGAAAAAATACGCGTGAATGTAAACTGAAATTCAATGAATTTTCCGATTAGTTACACAGCTTACACATCTTAATTTTCTTTTATTTTATATATTTTTTTTAAGCAAAACAATCTGTTCAAATTAATCCTTTGTGAGATTCACTGGATTTACATGAATGGTCTTTTGTTCTTGTTTAGTTAGTCCTTGTGTTTATTCAATTGGTCTATTATATTCCATTGTAGATAACGCAATAAGAAACTAATATTAATGACATCAGTCAGCATAGTTTAAAAACTGAAACTATTTTATACTATGCAGCTGCGTGTTACTAAAACAGATTTATTTTGCAACTCAGATAAATATCAACAATATTTTACATTTTGCATTATTGCGTGGGGATTTTACATGAAAAATATATCTATAAACGTTGGTAAAAGTCGTTTCTTTTTTCCACATGTCTTATTCCCAGCAAGAATAAAGAATTGCTTGTTTATATAAGTGTGATGTATAAGTTGAAATAAAAGAGAGTATTTGTTGGCTTTGGTGGTAATAAATGTGAACACAATAGGTTCGGTGATGTGTTAGGTAAATCACTAGAAAAAAAAAGCACCGTGAAAGTTTTCTTTTCCAGAAAGCAGAGGGAGTTCTTTGGGTGGGTCGGTTCGCGGGCAATTTACGATCTACAGGATTTATCCATCCGGGGCTACTTTAAAACCCCCAGACTTAATCTTGATTATTACACAAAGAGAGAGAGAGAGAGGCTTTATTTTTTTCTCTCTGATAAGATATGACTGTTATCATGTCGGCGGGACTATAATCTGCAAAGCAGGAATATATTCTAATCTAAGCAAAGGGATGCAGTGGGATATAAACTTCAGAGGCGAGTTCCCTTATTACATCCAACTTATATAATGAATGTTTATGGCTATCGATTCCTTATCATTTGTATAATTTAGTTGATAAAAATTGCTTAAATAAACTGCTCGATTGAATTAGGCTGATAACTTGTTTACAATAGAAAATGGAATTTTTATGTCGAATGTGTTCGCTTGCGAAAATAGCTACATTTCCATTCCACCTGTCACGCAGTTCTGACAATATTACATTTATGTTCGTCTGATAACATAAAATGCACATACGGAATCTTAAAATACTCTTTTGCGACTGCTCAGGGTCCCCCCATACATTCGTTTCAAATGTATACCAGTTCTACAAGTAAAGTCTCGTAGGAATCTTTCATATTATATACTTTTTATGAAGAGTGGAATAAAATTGATGTATATTTATTAAATCTGAATTAGTTAACGGCAATTGAATTTTTTAATAGTAGAGACTTATTGCATGATAAATAGGACTAAGTTGACAGCTACAATAGAGATTGTCTCAACTAAAGTAACAAGTCTTGAAGATTATGACGACAAGATGCTAAAAAATTAAAGCTACAATTAGAAACGTCTGTTTACATAATTTTATCTGTTAGACAAACCTGAATACAATTGCCAATGCTGGTTACTGTTAGAAAAACAAAATATGTCATTATCAATGAAAACTGTTTCATTGCAAACTTAACAAACGTTACAAATTATTTTAGTCGGTTTTTGTATTAGAAAAATACTACAATTCCAACGCTCTACAGAATCTAAATCACTCGACTATAATACCTGAATAGCTGAAATTGTTTTAATCTTTAGCAAAATTTAAAACACAATAACTCAGATCAAAATTATACCGTTAACGTTTTAAAAAAAAAAAGCAATGGCAACTAATCAATCACATAATACAATCTACCCAAAAACCTAATCAGCAAAAGGTTGTGAGCGCAAATGTTAGTGATTTTGTGATTCTTTCTAACTAAACGACAACTTTAACATTTCCAAACTATTTGCAAAGTAGTTAACAATTTGACACTACTCAGATGATGTTGTGGTCAGCAATAGTCTGTTTTGGTGTTGATTAGGTTTGAATTAATTTGTTGACTGCTTGGGTTAGATGTCAAATCAATTGTATTACTGTATATATATTTTTTAATATTTATTACAAACTTTGTGCTTTGATTTAGACATCTTTGCTACTAGGTGATGGATTAATGCCTGAGCTGCAACAATCTCCTTCTAATACAGGATTGGCAATAATTAAGTTGATACATTTCTCAAACTCTACATAGTTTGTCTTAGCAATTAGCAGTGCTGTGTGTAGTGTAGACTTTTTTAGACAAACCTTAAGCTTGATAGATAGTTATTATTTTATTGACAACGTTGTTAATAAATTCATTAAATCTCAAAGTTTGATGTGACAATCAACAGTGCAATATTTAGTTGAAGCGCTTATTAATACAGCGCAAATTTTTGTAAATGGACCTTGAGTTTTAATTTTAACTGAGTTTAATGAGAAATGACTATTGTCCAAGTTGCAATATTTTTTTTTTAATTTAAAATAAAATATGCAACTACACCTAGCAGAAGAAAATTAAATTAGTGATAAATGACGGGTTCTGGAACTTTTGGCGTTTTAAACAGCAGCGCCATCTATTGGAACACCGCCAGCGGAGAGAAACTGACCTATTTATACAAGTTTCAAACTTTTTTTTAGAATGCTGTTTGGAACGACAATAGATGACAAACAAATTTAAGTTTTGTGTGTGGTAAAAGACATAATTTTGTTCATCTACAAGTATGTGACGCTTTTTGTCGTGCATTTTCTTTTTGCTTAAGCAGTTTTGTCTGCCGCTATTTGCAGCCTATGTTGCTGCATAAACTATCAGCAGGGCGATAACATGGTCAGTATTTATGTTAATACTAACTTTAAAACTCTACCACCGTAATAATTACCAGGTTATTAGTATAAGCTATTATCTTCACTCTATACAGAGTCCTGAGGTGCTACGCAAGTTGGGTCAACATAAAATTTATCATATTTGATGTTCATAGCCACTATTACACAGACTTTTTAGCTCACATATGCTTTTGATGGCGTATTGAAGTAATTCTGGCTTTTCTACTAATAAGTTTATCTTTCCAGCCTATTTAGGATCAGGTGTTTTTAGAGATTGCTGTTGGCGTTTAGAATGCACTTAAGCCTGTACCCGTGGGATTTTTATTTGTTTTTTTTTTTCAATTATTTGAGAAAGTATTTTCCTGAAGCAGATAGTTTAAAGCCACACAAAAAGTGATCGGATGTTTTTTAACAAGACAAGTTACTACCTGGGAAATCATTATAAAGATCCAAAGCTTTTTTTGTTTTTGGCCGTTACTATTTTTTAAGTGTACCTGCCATGTTTTCTTCAAAGAGCGATTTGCCACTTATTTTTTACTTTTTTGTCATAACAGGATTTGATTGTTTAGCTTAATTTTTAGTGACGATCTTGCATATTATAGGTCTTTTCCAGAAGTTTCTTTGAACAGTTCTTTTTGCATCGTTGATTACTTTTCTAAGCTATGCTTTTGCGCTTTTCTAAACTACTTTTACAAAATTTGTATTTTTTTCTTTGTTGTTTCTGCTTTTAGCGTCGAAAACAGTTTTTAATGACACTCTATCTGCTAAAAACTTACTTTGATTGAGGCTTTTGTAGATAAACTAGTTGCTGCTACCACACTCTTACGGTGTTGATTTATTTATTGTTGTATTTTGGTCTTGAAAAATTTTATTGTTCCGGTGATGTAGCGTTACCGGGGCAAATACCAAAAAGTTGGTCTTGGTGTTATCTGCACTACAAAATATTACCTGGATGGAGGTTCCTGGCTACCTCGTTTTTGCGGGTTCCAGAGTGATTTACGTCAGGCTAGACGTTTGCAAGGTGTTTGTTGGCTTTTGGTTGTAACAGTTTTAGACATATTACTCTACATTATGATTACCATTAAGTAGTTTGAAATAGATCTGTTTTAACAAATGTCGATGCCGTTTAGAGTGCCAAAGAGTCCCGTAGGGTTTAGAACCGGCTATTATTAAATAATGATCAATAAAGAGTTGTTTGATAAATCTTTTAAATTTTATTGTGGCAATCAGCAATGGTGCACGGTACTTGTTAGATTTGTATTGATTTAAGTTTTGATCTAGATTGTTATACATTGAGATAACGTTGAACTTTATAAATTACTCAGATGCAAAAGTTTGTCGTGGCATTTAGCAGTGTAGCACTATAGACTTTGTTAGATAGACTTTAAGTTTTAATCTTGACAGCGCTTCTGGACAAAAGGTTATTTTCTGAGTTGCAATAAAAGTTTTTTAATATGGGATAAACAATAATTAGTTGATGATAAATTGCACAAATGCTAATGTTTGTTGTAGCAAATAAAAGTGCAGCTTGTAGTTTAGGACAATTTAGACTTTATTTGACTAAACTTGATTAGTCTTGCATTTTAAAGGTTTAACAGTTTAACTAGTATAACGGAAAACATTGGCAAGAGCACTATTTATTAAGCAACATTGTAGAAGGCAAAAAAAACTTACCATCACCACTAACCTGTAAGAAACTTTGGACAACTGCCCGATTTTATAATTTTTGCTAAACATTCAAATTTGTATTTGCTACGTCAAAATACGCAATCAACTTTTTCAATTTATTTTTGGACAACACCCGCAGGAGCACTACTGAACTGCTTACAAAACATTTTTTTTGGTTCTGGGGCACTAATGTTTATGGCAATGTTATTTTTATTGATCTAAGGTACAAGTTATTTACACTATTGAGGACGTGAGTAGTTGAAATTAAAGAAGTTTTTACAAAGATTCTACTAAAAGGCTTTACACACATAAACAACAAAAACAAGAGCGGATAAGGACAAACTGATAAGAAAACGACCAGTTATGCATTATAAATTCAGCACTTTTCTACGCAAGAGAACTCATGTTAAGGAATTGCTTGTTTAACATGGTCAGCATAAATGAAACTCTTCCAAACGACGCTCTAGCATACATAACCACATAGGCTAGCTGGTATTGAGGCAACGGAGTGAGGTTACTACTGGAGAAAGTACAAAGAGTCTAATGACTGCAATAAACTTGATTTAATTCAAAATCCAAAATACCTAAACAATTGCAGCAATATTGGGATTTTGAATTAATTTTTGCACTTTTGCGTTGTTTTACACTTCACATAGGATTCCATGATTTTATTACATAAACTTACCCGGCTACAAAACCTACAATTATTTTATTAATCTTCCTTCACTATTTTTGCAAAGACGTACCTTAGGAAACACTACCAGTTTAACATACCGGCACATACCGGTAACATTTTTTTTTCATTCTGGTCTGGTCTAAAGTTTCAACAAGGTAAGTCATCAGCAAACAATAAAGCAGAAAAAGAAAACAGTAAACAACATAGACTGTAACTAATCTGATAATTAATAACATAATAGATACCTTTAATTTGCTAATGGTAGATTTCTAGATGGTTATTATGATTGGTTATACGTTACAATACGTCATAGTATACAAAGAAACTATTTTTTATTAAAGCCAGCACTCTGTGTGAGTGCGTACGAGGAATAGAAAATACTACATACAAAAACAAAAATTGCACTTATTACGACTGCCACATCTTTCTATTTTTAAAAGTAGCATTAGTAACACAAGGGTTTTTACTATGCATTTGGTTGACGGACCCTTTATTTTTTACTTTTTAGCTACAATAATTTATTGCTTTATAAAAAATGTTTCAAAAGCTCAGAAACTTTTGTTGTGTTTTATTGAGAATATGTGATAGCGCCTTCAGTATTAAGATCTATACGAGACATTAATTATTATTTTGCGTATGTGTTTTCTATGGAAACTACAAAACTAAGGCATACATTATTGACTAATAAACATCTTTGAACAACCTATTTACAACCAACAATGCAAACTTGTATTTTGCTTACGCTGAATCACTTAAGCAACATCTGGGTCAATTTTTAGCAATACCATCAAGAACTTTTGGAACCAAAGACTAAAGCTCCTATTTGATCTCGACAAATAATTTCTATTGATTTCTTTTAGGTTTTAATAACACGAACTGAAGTTAAAAAAAATATTTTGAAATCAGTAAGGTTAATGCATAATAGCTTTATTTGTGCGTTGTTTTGAATTTGGCGTTAAAGTAACATTTGTTGTAATATAATACCGTTAGTTAATTTAAATGCACATTGAAAACCATACACACGTACGCTCTACCACTTCCAAAAAGAGTAAAAAGCCTCTGAGTTATTTTGCAATCTTTACGATCTTTTTGGCAAAGAAACAATTAGAGAAACAACATACTAAGAGTGGTTTGTTTAGAAAGAAGACCATTTGCGGATTTTGATGACAAAGCTCTTCTGGTGGTTGTGGATAAATTGCACTTTAACTTTGATCACTCAGTATAATTGTTATCTTAGAAAAGTAGGCAAGTTCTAAAAATTGTCTGAATGTGTTTCACATAGTTTTTCAGATAACTACAAATCTATTTAAGTCTAAATTTTACCAATTTGTTTTAGAGAAATGAGCAAAACTCAAAAAGATTCTGAGAATTGAAGTTTACATAAACGTCAAGCGATCCAAGACTACAAATTTGAAAACTGGAACAACTTGCTAGCCAAGATAAACAAAAACCATTTTATATAATGTTACATTTTAAAAGCTTTGAGAAACAAAAAAACTTTGGTACTTTGGCTGCAACGGTTTACAATTTAGCCAATCAAGGTAAAGCCAAAACTATAATAGAGAGTTTGGAACTACAGTGGTTCCCAAAGTTTGAAGATGTAGGTTTAAATTATATCCACAAAATTTATTAAGAAATCTATTATATCTATGCTATAATCGTTAACTTAACACATTTTTTTGTCAAATTTGCAAATGTCATCAACAAAATACATCTGTTGAAAAACCAATGACAAAGTACCTAGTATGGGCTCTTTCATTGAAACATGTGAACTATTTGGAAAACGTTAACTTATTTCTGTTGTTCTAACGCAATCTTAGACCGGAATACGCTTCTACTCACTGTTTTTAAAAGTTAGTATTATCATTGATGACAACTTCAACATTAAAATAGTAACAGAAGATTTTTTTTTTTGAGATAAAACAAACATTTGATAAGATGTGGCATAATGGATTTAATTGAAAATTCTGAAATTTTTTACAAAATAATAGCATTATCTCATCTAGCCACTCTATTTTCTCTGAAATCTCGCAACTTAGTAAATTTTTTTTAAACTTTTTTCTAACATGTACGTCTTTGATATCTAAATTTTGCATTTTACGCCAACTTTGTAGTATTCTATAACTTAATGACATTTTTATAGTAAAGGTTAACAACGTAAAGTGCTTTTTCGTACACTTTACTAACAACTTCTGCTGAACAAAATACAATGTTTTGGTATTAGAAAAAGCCAAGTAATTTACAACTCTGCTAGCTTCGTTACTCTGCAAAAACTTTGAGCTTAGTAACAAAATCAAATTGCAATTGTACAAAAGGCTACACACAACTTACGCTTACCCCATTTGGCCCTACATTGATTTTTATTGAAATAAATTTAAACCACATTTGCGAGTAGCGTCAAGCGCAATAATAAATTACAAAACAAATCAGCATAACGCAGCAGACTCGAAATATTAACAAAGTATTTTGTAGACATTTTAATAAAAACTTTAAATGCATTTATTATAAAATTTAAAGAACAATAATAAGGAAGAACCAACACGCAGCTCAAAACGTTGCATATTAGATACATACTTTGTTGGAACATAATTTAAAGTCTGCGGAACATTTACCATATAGTTTGTTTGTTGAAAATTTGTTCTAAAATTACAACGTATACTCTAGTGCAGAAGTGTCCAGATTTAATCTATTGCGAGTTGTGTTTGATAATGCTTTAGCGTAAGCAAAATAGGTGTTGATGCAATTAAACACATGTTCAAAACTTGATGATTGTAGTAGCGAGGAGCATTATATATATATATATATATATATATATATATATATATATATAACTGGATACCTGACTTCCTATGTTGATGCGTTTCTATAGTAAAGCAAATTATATTACAGCGGCCATTTTATGTGTGACGTAGTAATACAAAGTAAATATTAAACACATCTTACATTTTAATATTTTAAGGTTCTATACATTTAAAACATACATTATATGTCACTAACAGTAACAAAAAACTATTTAAATGATCCGAACAAAAATTGGTTAATTGGATCGGGAACATAGTTTAAAAGTTATGGGCGGGTAGTTTTTGATACTGTAGCTCGCCCACCCACCCAAGTGTCGGTTAAACAATTTAAAAATTACTAACACTTGAATGGTGAGCGGGTTCTCAGTTTATAAATTATGCGGGTGTATCTTAGAATACTATAGCCTGCCCACCCATCCAAGTGCCGGTGATTAAATTTTTAAATCTCAAACACTTGGGCGAGTGAGCGGAAACTTAGTTGATAATTTATAATTATAGACGCATAACTTTAAATACTGTACCATGTTCAATCACCCGAGTGTTTGTAATAAAATTTCTAGTTCACTAACACTTGGTTGGGTAGGCGGGACCTTATTTTAAGATTTAAGGGCAAGTGTTTTCTGATTTTGTAGCCTGCCCACCCGCCCCAGTGTTGGTGGTAAAATTACTTGACCACTAACATTGGTTGGGTGGGCGGGAACTCATTTTAAAAGTTATAGGCAGGTGGCTTTTGGTACTGTAGCCGGCTTACCCGCGCATGTGTTGGTGATCCAACTTCTGGATCACTAACATTAGGGTGGGTGGGCGTAAACTCAGTTTAAAAAATTGGGCGTTTTGCTTTTGATACTGTAACATACCCACCCGTCCAAGTGTTCATGTATAGTTTGTAGATCACTGGCACTTGGGTAGGCGGGAACTCAGTTCATAAATTATGAGCGCATAGCTTTAAATACTGTAGCCCCTTTATATACCCGAGTGTCTGTAATAAAATTTCTAGTTCATTAACACTTGAGTGGGTGGGCAGAAACTTAGTTCAAGAATAATTTGAGAGTGGTTTCAAAAAATTTAACCCGTCCATCTGCGCAAGTGTTTGTGATCCAATTTCTGGATCAATAAAACTTGAGTGGGTGAGCGGCAACTTAATTTAAAAAATTGAATGGGTAACTTCTGATACTGTAACCAATCCACCCGTTCAAGTGTCGATGATTTAGTTTGTAGATTACTGTCACTTGGATGGGTAGGAGGGACCTCATTTTAAGAGTTATAGGCGAGTGTTTTCTGATTTTGTAGCCCGCCTACCCGCCCCAGTGTTGGTGGTAAAATTTCTAAACCATTAACATTAGTTGGGTGGGTGAGAATTCATTTTAAAAGTTATAGACAGGTGGCTTTTGGTACTGTAGCCGGTTTACCCGCGCATGTGTTGGTGATCTAACTTTTGGATCACACTAGAGTGGGTGGACAAAAACTCAGTTTAAAAATTAGGCAAGTTGCTTTTGATACTGTAACCCACCCACCCGCTCAAGTGTTGATGTATAGTTTGTAGATTACTGACACTTTGGTGGGCGGGAACTCAGTTTATAAATTATGAGCGCATAGCTTTAAATACTGTATCCCGCTCATCTACCTAAGTGTCTGTAATAAAATTTCTATTTACTAACACTTGGGTGGGTAGGCGGCACATTGTTTCAAGAGTTATGGGCAAGTAGCTTCTGATTTTGTAATCCGCCTACCCGCTCAAGTGTTGGTGATAAAATTTCTAGATCACTAACACTTGGATGGGTGTGGGTAAACTAAGTTCAAAAATAATTTAAGGGTGGTTTTGAAAGCTGTAGCCCGCCTACTAGCGCAAATGCTGGTAATCCAACTTCAGTTCAAAAATTTGGGCGGGTGGCTTCTGATACTGTAACTGATATAGTTTGTAGATTCCTGGTAGGTGGGCGGGAACTCAGTACATAAGTTATGGGCGGATCGCTTAAAATATTGTAGCAAACCCACCCGCCTGAGTGCCGGTTATCCAATTTCTAGAACACTAACACTTGGATGGGTGGGCAGAAACTCACTTAAAAAATTATGGGCATGTAGCTTATAATACTGTAGCCCGTTTACCCGGGTACCCAAGTATCGGTAATACAATTTATAAATCACTAACACTTAGGTGAGTGAGTGAAAACTCAGTTCATAAATTACGGGCGCATAGCTTTAAAAACTGTATTCCGCTTACCCACCCGAGTGTCTGTAAAAAAATTTCTAGATCACTAATACTTGGGTAGGTGGGCGGAAACACAGTTTAAGAATTATTTGAGAATGATTTCATAAGTGTCGGTAATAAAATTTCTGAATCACTAACACTTGAGTGGTGGGCAAAAACACAGTTTAAAAAACTTGGCGGGTGGCTTCTGATACTGTAGAAAAGTTAAGACAAAAAATATGTTTTTAATAAACAATTAGGTAATATCTTGTAAATTGGTTTACCAACTTAAGCCAAATTTTTGGACAACATTAATACACGTATTACTGACGTTTTATTATCTTAGTCAAACTTTAAATATGCTGTGGTTTTTGCAGTACAGTAACTAAACCAAATTTTTTTTTTATAACTTTTCTGGGCCTGAGCGCAAATTCTTTTATTGTTTAGATTTTATATATTTTTTATTTTTTAATGTTGTTAATAAGAACGAACAAGAGAGAAGAAAATAGAAGAAGATGGGTAGAAACGGCAAAGAGTACAGCTTTCTTGTCTTTGATAATCCAATAAAAGAAGAATAAACAACAAGACAAGCAAAGTAAAAAGCAGAAGAGTAGAAAATAGATTTTGATTTAAAAATTATCAATTCTACTAGATTATCAAAGTGACTAGCTACTCTCACTAGGACTTTTAACACGCCGCTCACATGAGCTTTTTATGACACTAATAGCATATTATTGTCATTAAACTTTGATGAGAAACTATACACAATGAAACCAATTTTTTTCAACAATTAATAGAAACTAAAAAAAATTGTAAAGTTTAGTTTTTAACCTATAAAGACAAGTTAAACATTTCCATTCTTTGGAGTCAATAAACCAAATTAAAGTTAATTGGATTTACTCTGGTGTAAAAATGAAACGGAATATTTAAAAATAAAATAAATTAAAAATTGTCGCGAAGTAAAATATCAAGTTACTTAATATTAAAGCAACAATTTTAATTGGGATAGGAATTACTCGTGCAAGACTTTAATGAACATAAATCAACACCAATTTATAATAACTGAGACGTTTTATGAGCTACCAAAGTCTGGGGGTAGATTGAAAATTATTAAGGCCTCCTTGCTGCTGCTGCTGTTACGCCAAGGGAGTTTCTTTAAAGTTTTATGGCTGTGTTTTTAGCTTTCCTAGTTAACTTGATTAGTTTACGAATGAAACTTGGCAGCGGCAACTGCCATTTCACTTCGCCCGGTACGAAATCTAATAATTTCATTAAATATCTCTTAAAAAGTTTTTATCGCTTCGGCTACAATGTGTGCGCTACATTGATGAGGCTATGGCTTTTATATATGTATTTTTGTTCGGTTAGATCATAGCCCGATATGGTTTTCATTATTGTGCGGGAATGTTACATTTCATTATGATTCGTTATCGCCAAAATGCGATTTCATTATTATGATATCGCTCTGGATTCAATATTGATGACCTAATCAATGTTTTTGGTTCGATTTTATTCAAGCATAAATTTCAATTAAATGTTTTATTGTTTAAGTTGTGTAAACTTAAACAACTAATAATATGATGAAAATATACTTAAATAGATTCTGTGGTTTTTTAACAATAATTAACAAAACGTCGGTCCATTAAGTGCTCTTTAAAAATTTGCTAATAATTGGAAACTCCGGCGGAAATACATCCCCCATACCCCTACCTAAAACTGTTGAATATTGCCTGGATCGGTAATTCCGCTTCCACTCCTAGAAACCCGCCCGAATCATGTCCGGATTTCCATCGGGTGTCGTCACATTGGACAATTATGAGACCCCCAGGTAACGTTATAGACCTTATCCATTATGATTTGTCCAATTTTTATATAAATTCGATAAATTCACAGCGAAAGCATTGCGCTGTTCAAGCAAGAGATGATTTATCGCACCCGCAATGGGCACATCTTTCCCAGTTTTACTAAACCAAACGGAATAAAAATACTACCTGTATTTAATCATGCACTTTATATATTTTAAATTTATATTTATTTATATAATAATAAATGGTTTCTGCCATCGACAATAGTAAACAAGTTGGGAAAGTAAGAGTAACGCTAGTTGGGATTGTGGATGGGGGTTATTAACGCCACTCGAAAACTTGTTCAAATCCGAAATTTCTTTTCTTCGTAGTTTCTTTTCGAGTAGTAAGGGATGTAATGATAGTTTGCCGTCCGGCGTCAAGAGAAGCCAAAAAAAGTTGACTTTATCCTTTTGCCCTCGCTATTTTTATTGCTGTGGAAAGAAAGTTTCTAATAAAATGTTGTTTGGCCAGTCAGCCATTTTAATGAAAGATTTATTTTTATTTATTATTTTATGATTAGTTTATGCAGAATTGAAGATTTTATTTGTTATTTTTTTGTTGATTTTCATACCTTAACTTGCAACAAATCATAATAAATTTTTCTTGTTAATTTTGTTTGGTTAAAGAAGAGTGATTGTCGGTGTTTATTAATTTGCTAACAAAATTAACTTAACTGTAAGTTTCACTTTTTTGTGGTTTAAAAAAAAAGAATTAAATTTAATACGTCCACCTAGCATACATTTCAAATGCACGAAATTTAACGAAAATATTTACAGATGTGGAGCTTTATATCAACTAGGCAGTTTTGAGTTTTAAATTAAATCTTTATTGTTGGCATATTGCGCTGTTTTTAGCTAATAATAGAGCCATTTCGGTTTTTTGTTTCTGTATGAAGGCTTCAACTTCAACTTGATCTATAACGTAGTTTAGTATTTTCTTATAGCGGGATTTTATTGTTTTTTATAAAAATTTGTACACTTTTTAAAATTTTATGCCAAACTTTACTATTTTTGACGTTTTATGAATAAAATTTTGCATTTTAAAACAGTTCTTTTCTTCTGATTTAACAGTTAATACTGGATTTTGGTGCTTTCTTGCATATGTTTGAAATTTAAAGGATTTTCTTACTTTTGACAATTTATGAACAAAGTTTTGCACTTTTTAACCATTTTTAGCCGGATTTTGTTTCTTTTTGAAAATACTTTAATGTTTTATGATAAAAAAATTTAAATTTTTTTGGTAATTTTTTTTTGTATTTTCTGGCATAAATTTCATATTTTATAAACATTTAATTTGTAAGAATTAGCTATTTTTGACATTTTATAAATAAAATCTGAAAATATTAATGCTATTTTTTACTAATGTTTTAATTTTGGTGTTTTTTGTTCTAAGATAACTTTGATATTTAAAAAAAAAACTTTTTTTTAATAATTTTTTAAAACATTTAAATCAAAAGTATAGCTAATTGTAAGCAAAGGTCTGCGATGCGGAAAATACAGGTTTTTTGGTCTATTTCAAAATCCGGACTGGATTAATTTTTTTTTTTTTAAATAAAAATTTGTTTTTTTTAATTTTGTTTTGTTATTTTTCATAAAAATTTGAACACAGTTTATATAATAGCAAAATTTAGTCTATTTTTGCTATTTTATAAATAAAAACTTGTACTTTATAACGTTTTTGGGCGGATTTTAGTTCTTTTTTTAAATATTTTTATAATTTATTTTTATGCTTTTTTGAATTTTTAGATATAATGTATCAGTTTTTAACAGTTTATTGTAAATTTTGGTACTTTTTGACAATGTCTTTAAACTTTACGATTTTGCTGTTTTTGAAAATCTATGAAAGGAATTTTGCACTTATCATAGTTTAATATTTTCTAAATGTACTGGTAAAAAAATAAATCGATTATCAAATTATTTGTAGAAGCAGCGATAAAGCCAAAGTTGTCGTTTTTGTTAAAATACAACAAATTAAGGTAGCGGTTGGTATGGTCTTAATTATTAAAGTTTTGACAATAAAATAACTTTTAAAAATTTTGTTTTTGAATCTATTGTTTGCTGTTCTAACACTTATAGAATTCTAGCACGATAACGCATATTTAGTCTTTTTGACCATTTTCTGTAACTCAAGTCGCTTCGCGATTACTGTGGACCATTTCTTTTATCTTAAGTCGCTTTGCAAGTGACGTACATTGTATCTTTTTGCAATTCTACTAAATAATTTCTACTATCTTGAGTCGCTTTGTGATAAGTGGCTTTTACTCCAACTAACTAAATTAGCTCAAAATCTTAAGTCGCTTCACGATATTGTGTCGTTTCGCAATTAATGTAAACAAATTTTTGTTTTTTAAGTCGCTCCGTAATTATAACAAATATTGAGTTGCTTGTCGATTAACTAAAATTAGCTAAAAGATAACTTTTGTCGCTTTGCGATTAACGTGAACTATTTCTTGTTTCTTAAGATTTATTTAAATTAGCTCAAAATAGCTTGTGTCGCTCGCGATAAGAAGTAGCTTTTACTTCAATTAACTAATCAATTGTATTGTTTTGCAATTACTTAAATTAACTCAAGGTAACTTGTGTCGTTTTGCAATTAACGTAAACCATCTCTTGTATTTTGTGTTGCTTTGTCATTAAAGCATATTGTGTTGCTTTGCGATTAATGTGAACAAACTTTTACATCTTGAGTCGCTTCTAGATTAACGCATATTAAGCCGCTTTGCGATTAACCTAAACTATTTCTAATATCTTGAGTCGCTTTGCAATTAACCTCAATTAAATTAGCTCAGGATAGCATCTTTGATAAATTTGAGTGCTGCTGGAACGGCAATGACACGGCAATAATGACTGGTTCCTACAATAACTTCTTCAGAATGTTTGACAGGGCGACAAAACGTGAGGTTACACTGGAAGCATCCAGGGACATAGCCAAACCGAAAACGATCCTTAAGCCCAGGAAAGTGTGTGCTAGTGGTAAACGAAAAAAACCTGAAAAATCACTTGTAACTTGAGTCGCTTCGCGATTAACCTAAACTATCTTTAATATTTTGCGAGTAAATTCAATCAAATTAGCTCAAGATAGCTTGTGTTGCTTTGCGATTATTTTAATTTTATGTTTGTGAAATAATGCCGACAACTTAAATTGATAATTAAAAAAAAAAAAAATTCAGTTATGCTAAATTGATGATGCGACAAATACCGAATAGATTCATGAAATATATGCACAGAATAAAAAAAATCAATATTTTGCTTTATATTGAAAACTTATGAATATATAGCATCAAATAATGCTAAAAATAAATAGCGTTTGTGCTATAGATATAGTTTAGGTTAATTTATTTAAAATAAAAATTTTGAAAATATGCAACAAAATAAAAGGAAAATGCATTACTTAGCTTTAACAATTTATCCTAAATACAGCGCAAAATGATGTCAAAAGTTTTAATAAATTAAATAATCCTAATAACAAAAAAATCAATTTAGCAAAATGAGTTTTGTTCGTTATTCGAACTAACTGAACCAAAACAGAGCTCTCAATCTGCCATATTATGTTGCTATATGATTATCCTATATTATTTCTAGCACTTAGTTCATTGATTGCAGGCGAGTAGTTTTATCTACTGTGACTCACCCGCCCACCCTAGTGTAGGTTATCAAAAGATTTATTATTTTACCCACTGTTTGTGTATGTTGCTAGCAATACAACCCTGCTTTATCTCTTGAATGTCGCAAGTTCTCGGGATTTTCTCATTGTGCCTTGCTGGCTTTTGGTTGCCCATTGGGCTGTTTGCATCTGTGTGTGACTTACTTCCTTAGGTTGTTAGGTCACGATGCATGGCTTTGGTGCAGGTAGTTTCCTACTGCCGTTTGTCATTGTTGATTTTTTTTATGTAGTTATTACATCTATTGGTCGTTTGTAGTGTTTTCTCATGTAGATTTGTTTTTTGGTGGTATTTCTTATTTTGTTGCTGTGTACTTCTGCCTTCTTGAAGAATGCTTTGGTAGTCGTTTTGATGTGATCTATCAGTGTTGTTATTTTTAGATCTTTTCTTAGGTCCACATTTTTGAGGTACCATGGAGCGTTGGTGATGAGTCTCAAGCAGCGAGACTGTCTTGATTCTAATGTTTTCATGTAGCTTTTTGTAGTTGTTTTCCATATTGATGTTAATTGTGGTCGTATAGTGCTCTTATAAAGCAGCATTTTGTTTTTTAAGTTCATGCTTTTGTTAGTTAGCAGTGGTAAGTGGTTCATTGTTGTTCCGATGCTTAAGATTCTTATATTTTATGTGTGAGATTTCCAGCTCAGTAGTCGGTCCATGGTGATTCCAAGATATGTTATTTTTTTGGTCCATGGGAATATCGACGACTTTGATGTTTCCGTATAGAGTCTTTCTTAATTTGGTGAAGAAAACTGCTTGGTATTTATTAAGAATTATTTTTATGCCCCATTTTGTTGTCCATTCGGCAATGAGGTCTGCAGCGTGTTGTAGTTTGCTTGTTATTAGTTTTGTTGACGTAAATTCATGTAGGATGGCTGTGTGGCATTTGCATATTGCGCGGTTATTGTTTCGTTGTTGGCGGTTGGCATATCTCCTACGTATATCTTGTATAGGAGGAGGGAGAGGGCTGATCCTTGTGGAACCCCGGCTGTTATGGTTCTTCTGTTTGATAGTGTTTTGTTTATTCTTATTTAAAAATGTCTTTCGTTTAGGAAGGAATTTATTAGTTTACATAGGTGTTTGTTGTAGCCTATTCTGAAGAGTTTGACAATGAGTCCCTCGTGCCATACCTTATTAAAAGCTTTTTTGATGTCAAAAAGTATGGCACCTGTTGATTTCCTCACGCAGTATCCTCTGTTTATGTAGTCGGTTACTCTTTCTAATTGTTGAGTGGTTGAGTGGCCTTTTCGGAATCCATACTGGTGTTTTGGGATTATGTTGTCATGTTCTTCGTATTTTGCTGAAGGAGCTGAGCAGACTTATTGGTCTGTAATTTTGCGGGAATGTAGTAGATTTTATTGGTTTTGGGAAGACTATTATTTTTGCGGTTTTCCATGCTTCAGGAAAGTGTCCAATTTTAAGCATTGCATTGATGATGTTGGTAAGGCATACGATGGCTTTTTTGGGAAGATTTTTTAGGGCTCTGTAGGATATGTTGTCTAGTCCAGGAGCTTTTTTGGCATTGACTTGTTTTATTATTTTTGCCACTTTTTTTGATGTTGTGTGTTGTAGTGGTTGATCGATTGATTGTAAGTGATGTTCAAGTTAATCTTCTACTGCTTCCATTATATTTGTGTCGAGAATGTCGTACGCCGGGCTGATTTGATTTTTCATTGTTAATGCAATAGCTTCTGCTTTTTTCATGTCAGTGTGTGCCATGCCGTTGCGGCCATAGAGTACAGGAATTAGAGTGTGGTTGCATCTAATTTTTTTTGATATTTTTCAGATTTTGGGAATCTTGTTGGAGTTTTCTTCAAACATTTAATGCCATTGTTGATTTTTGAACATTTTGATTTGTTTTTTTTTTACATTTTGTTGGAGGTGGTTGGTTTCTTTTTTGTCTTCTGCGGTTTAAGTGCGTCTGAACTTTTGTCTGACTTTGTGTTTCTTTTTGATTAGATCTTTTAGGTTTAACGGTAGACCTAGCGGATCTTTTTTGGTGATTTCGAAGGTTGTAGTCAGTTTATGCATTGCAGATTGTATTTTTGATGTTAGTGTTTGTACTGCATTATCGATGTCTTGGTTTGTTCTTAGTTCTGGAAGGGAGCCAAGTTCTTCTCGGATGTGTTTGTTAAAGTTGTTCCAATTTCTTTGTTTTCAATTGTTGAAGTTTTTTGGATTATGGACGTTTGCTAGTTGTAGTTGAACTGGTAGGTGGTCTGATTCTAGCTCATTGATAACTGTTAATGTAATGTTGCTGTTGATGTTCTTGGTTTTAGCTATGTCTAAGATGTCTGGAGTATAGCCTTG
Organism: Tachinus rufipes; assembly: GCA_963932245.1. Lineage (NCBI taxonomy): Eukaryota > Metazoa > Arthropoda > Insecta > Coleoptera > Staphylinidae > Tachinus > Tachinus rufipes. The sequence continues at coordinate 108,642,060 of OZ010743.1, forward strand.
AGTACTGTAGAATGTTGGTGCATCTGGACTGTGTACGATTATTTGCCTTCTTTTGTTGTATTTTAGTAGTGACTTTCTGACATTGTTGGTGTTGTATTTCCAAGCCTAATGTTTGGCGTTCATGTCGCCGGCTAGAGTTGTTGGGATGTTTTCTTGCAGTGCAGAGTTTAGATCTGAGTGTAGGAGTGGCTTAGATGGTGATTGATATGCTGCTATGATTTTGATTTTTTCTATGGGTTCAACTTTGACAATTGCCTCAGTTGCTTCTAGGTTTGTCATTTTGGGTAGGTTGATTACTGCATGTTGGATCGATCTTTTAATTAGCATAGCAGTGTCTCCTCTTTTTTGGTCCACACTGTCATTTCTGTAAATATGATAATTTGGGAATGTCTGTTTGATGTTTGACTAGGTAGTCTTTTAATTTATCTGTTTTGGTTGGGAGATTGTTGCAGTTCCAGAAGCTTATGTTTAGTATGTTTTGGTGTGCTGCCATTATGAGCTCATGTTTATTAGCGCGATCATGAGTATTTGTTTTAATAGCTCTTTGTCATTTTTGGAGGTGTTGATTGCCTTTAATAGTTTGGCTTTTATAGGAACATCTGCAATTGTGTCCGGTTCTTTTTCTACTATAGGTTGTACGGTTTTAGCGTAGGTTGTCGTTTGTGCACGTGGCTTTGGTAGTTCTGACATTTGTGGTCTTGTCGTTTTTTGTGATTTATCCATTTTGGATTTTTCCCTCTGGTACTCGGGGCGTCCTTTGTAGCTAGCTGAATGGTTCTCTTTGCAATTAGCACATACCGCTTGGTCTCTGTCAGCTGATGTTAGCTTGCAAGTGGCATTTAATTTCAGCATCGATTTGAAGATCTATTAAATTTTTTTGTATGTCTTTCCATGCTGTATTTGCTTTAACAAAAATTGATGGGGGGGGGGGGGGGTTGTTTAGGTGCCGTATATTTTTATTTTCTGCGTAACTGTCATTGCTGCTTGTTGATAGAAGTCGTTTTTTGCCTTTCGTTTTCTTGGCGTAGGGGTCTATCCATTTAGATGAGTTGCTTATTTGGTCTTCCGGGGTAATTTGTGAATTTTTATTAGAGTTGTCATCAGTTTCATCAATACTCATTGGGGTGAGTGGGGAGAAGGGTATTTTCCTCCATATGTCATCTTGTATGCGGAAGGTATCTGTCCTTATCTTTTTATTTTTAACTTTTTTGTTAGTTATTTTTATATCTGTCACTGTTGTGTTAGTATTGTCTGGCAATTTTACATTTTCTTTATGCAATGTGTGATTTTTATTGTGATTGCATTTTTGTTCAAACAAAACTTTTAATTGAGAAATTATTAAATGAAATCCAGCATTTAATTCTGCTTAGAAGGATTCATTTACAGCTTTTAATGCTAGTATATTATGTGCATTTTCTTTAATTTTTGCATATAAATTTATAATATTAGTACCTATTTTCTGTTTTAATACCTTAAGTTGCATCTCCGGGGAGTTATCAATTGGGATTTCTATCATGTTGTTATCTTTGTTGTCGCCCATGGTAGAACCGTTGTTTACTGCGGGTGCTTCGTGCCACCCGCAGTGAATTATTACGTTTTGTTTTTTAGACATCACTTTCTATTGTTTTAATGTCACTATTAATGTTCATTTTACTGCTATTTGTTTTGAGTCACTTGTTCACTTAACATTTATTGTTGTCGTAGCGATCTGCACTCTAACACGGTCGTAGGTCAACTCTAGCAATACAGGAGACGATTGGTTTATAAGAAGTTTCTTGATGACAAACGCTCAGGTAGGCGGGCGGGAACCAAGTTTGAATTGTGGGCGGGTAGCTTTTTCTACTATGGCCTACCCACCCAAGTGTTGGTGATCAAAAATTTTATTATTCCACCTACCGTGTGTGTAACTTGCTACCAATGTAACAGACAATTAGCTTACAACAAGTTTCTTGATGACAAACGCTTGGGTGGGTGAGCGAGAACTAAGTTTAAAATGTGGGCGAGTAGCTTCTTCTACTGTGACTCACCCACCTATGTGTTGGTGATTAAAAATTTTATTATTCCATCCACCGATTGTGTAAGTTGCTATAGTACGCTATAATATCTAAAAAAATTGTTGTAACATTGGAATCATAAAGTTGAAACCGGGACAAATGGGACTTTTAAGTGACCGCAGTGACTATCTCTACCCATTCTTAGCCATCTCTAGATACGCACGCACAGTTGATAGCAGAGCAGATTTTCAGCTTCAAACTAATAGTAACAGAATCATAATAACTTATTATGTTTCAATTCTTTATATATAATTTTATATGCGGCCCGCAAAGTTGTGATGCATTTTCAAAGTAGCCCGCAAGATCATTTGGGTTGGTTACCTCTCTTCTAGAGTGACCCACCCAATCATTCAAGTGTTTGTCTACAAATAATTGATATAATCATCACCTCCAATGATAAAGAAACTCTTAACGCAGCAGAGAAGAGTAATTTTAAATTTTTTGATAACTAGCACTTGAGCGGGTTTAAGTTAAGTTTAAGTTTAAACTATCCGCTTATATTCATGTTTTGGTGTGACACCCACCCAAGTGTTTGTCTACAAATACTTGATATAATCATTACCTCCAGTCGTAAAGAAACTTTTAACGCGGCAGAGAAGAGTAATTTAAATTATCTTGAAAAGTAACACTTGGGCGAGTGGGCGAGAACTATCCGCCTGTACTCATGTTTTAGAATGACCCACTCACCCACCCAATTGTTTGTCTACAAATAATTGATACAATCATCACCTTCAATGATAAAGAAACTTTTAAAGTGGCAGAGAAAAGTAATTTAAAATTTTGCTATTAACATTTTATGAATTAGAATATTACATTTTGAACAATTTTGCGTTTTCTAATATTTTTTTAAAGATTTACATTTGGATTATGCTATTTTTAATATTTTATAAATCAAATTTTGCACTATTATATCGTTCTTGGCTATAAATTTTAGTTCTTTTTAGGCCAGATTTTAATATTTTTAACAATTTATGAGTAGAATTTGGCACTATTTAACAGTTTTGTTGTTTTAAGTCTATATTTTAAATTTTGAAGATCAAATTTTGTAATTTTTAACATTTTATAATTAAAATTTTACACTTTTTAACTATTCTTGGTCGGACTTTAGTTTTTTCTAAATATACTTTTCAACAGTTAACAACTTGAAACAAAATTATAAAATTGTACTCTTTTTGCAAAACCTTCTGAGGTAATCTTTCTTAATATTTTGCGGTAAGGCTCAAAAATTCTAGTCAGACTACTGACACAAATCTTGCTTTAAGAAGCTGAAACCTAACGATAAAAGTATATCGATCAAATTTTAAGAAAAGTTTTTGTATAAAAATGATGAATTAAAAGTTTGAAGACAAACCGCAGATATAATAATTTTTGCTATGCGTTGCAATTGGTCCATTTCTTGTTTTCAATTATTTCTGAAAGAAGAATGAAAAAACTTTTTGGAACTGCAACGACAAATAATTTTCAAGATTCTTTAATCACAGATAAATTTCTTTTTTTTAATGTTTAAATTAGACTTTAGCAACCAAACGACAGACCAAAATTATATCTCCAAACTTTTGCTTCAATTGCGATGACAGTTTATAAGCGAATATTTTGAAGGTATAATAAATATTTAAAATTAATAACTTTATTCATTATTTTTATTTGATATATTTAAAACATTTTAAAACATTTTAGTTGCTAATCTATTTTTTTTGTTTATTTTAGGTAAGCAACAACTCATAATATGCGTTAATTCATAAAATCTGAAATGTATTATTGGTAAGTAAACACAAAGCAAATTTTTAAAACCACAATAAATTCATACTAGTAAACATAAAAATTTTAAATCTACAATTATGTTTGAGGGTAGAAAATCGGCTACAAATATTATCTGATTAAGTTTGTAATTTGTAATAAACTATCCATTTACCAAACTAAACAAAGTCTAACTACAAACACAAATACAAAAATTATATTAATATAATATGCAACATCCTAAAAATCCATTAGCATTATCAGCTTAAAATTCCCCCACAGCAGCGGCAATAGCAATTCACTCACATAAAATTAATTTTTTTCTACCCCATCAGGGGATTTACATTTTATACATTTTATAATTTATAATCAACATAGCAGCAATGAAGAAAAAATTAAACAACGTTTGCATTTTTGTGTCTTGTTCATCACAACGCCTAACAATTCCATTACAAGAAGACAGTTACAAAATACAAGTTTCAATTTTAATAATGCCGACGGGAAAAGAAAAAATGTAAATAGGGGTGGAAAGATAGATTATTGCGTCGTTTGCCAAATCATCCCGAACAAGGAAATAGATAATGTGTATACTTTTAGGGGTGAAATATTGAGCTGTTTTCTTAGAGAAATGTAGGCAATTTGTTCTTATAATTCATACATATTTAATACTTTATCTGTTATTGTTTTCAATGTAGGGTAGACAAGCTTTAATCAATAAATGTTGTACTCATGCTAATTGTAAATAATTAATTTTAGTACTACAGATTATGATTATCTTGTTGCAACACAAAATGACAATGCATGAAATTTGAATATGTAAAAAGTATTGTATAAATAATTTAAAAATATTATATTTTTTACTACTATTAATTAAATTTTTGTAAGTTTCATTAACCAATTCAAATAACAAAAAGAATTTGTAATACAACTTTTAATCTACAAATCGACAATAAAATAAAAAGCTTTTGAAAGAAAGAATTCTCTCTGTTATATCCTTGGAAAAATACTCCAACTCATTACGGTCATCTTTTTTTCTGTAAGGACAATACAAGTAGAACATAAAGTTATAACAGCTTTTCCCAGACGCGTCCTGCTATATCAATATGGTCGCGGACTGTTTATTATTTTCACTTTGTTATTAAATTCGTTGGGAACGCTATTACAAAAATATTATTTCATGTCGTCGCAGCATTTACACGATAATGGGAATGTTTGTTTGTTTACGTTCGTATCCGTTTGTAAGCAAACAAAATATTTATTCGAACCTAAAACCAATGTGAAAGGTATTTGTTAACTGAATTATTCACACTACTTTTATTCACTTATTGAACATGAAGTTGCAACAAAGAAAAATTAAATTAATTTGCAATATATCAATTATATATAATGTTGAGCTTATCGTACAGAAATGCATTTTCCCTTGCTTGCAGACAATCTACTTCAGCAATATTTCATATATAAAACAAGTTCGAAAGTATAGTATCACGGCATGGGATGCAGTGAAAGCATCCAGGATCCTCGCCGCTTGTTCTCCGTTGTCGTGGCATAATATATTATATTAAACACTTATTGCATCAGAAGCGGGAGTGTCCCTTAAGCTTCTGAATTACTCGAATAACTGTCACCGCACAATAGGAACTGATGATTTATCATAACTACACGAATATTACTGCACCGCATTAGAACGTATCCATTATGCAGAGTAATCATTCGTTCCAGCGCAAAACTGGAAAATTCAGAGCGCGACAATGCAAGGCGGAAAACAATGGGGAATTACTCACACATAACAACAAGAACTATATAATCGTTTCAAAAATATTCAGATGAAAGCGTTTTTGCTTATTTATTATATTTAAATTTTAGTTTTTGATGTAAGAAATAAATGTTTATTGATTTCTATCCACGTTTCAAATGCTTTTAGCTCACAATGCGCTTATAGAAAATTATCCTTTTACGTTAAAAATGTTTTAAAATTATATTTTGAATTATAAATTGGTTCATACTTTTATAGTTTTCTCAGAAAAATACATCAAATGTAAAGACAACTTTGAACTAAACATGATAACTAAAACAATTATCGAATTTTACTAAAGATGTTATCTTGGTTGAGAAATATTAATCAAATGCTTCAAATACAAATCAAATTTAATATTTTATTTTTACTTTTTTTTGACAGTGTTTGTAAAGTGTTTTCACAGTTTATAGAAGATGTTTAGAGTCTAAAAAGTCTAAAGTTATAGAATACATTTAATGCATTAAATCTTTTTTTCATTCTTCTGAAGTACAATCTTTTAATAAAATGTAATTTTTTTGTAGTTTACATTGTAAATTCTAAGGTGTCTATCAGAAGTATATAATGTTTTTATTGATGCTTATTCAATACCGTTTACTTATTCAATAGTTTCTTTATTTGTTGTTTGTTTGATCGAATCTGTTATTCTCTTTTGTTAATTTAATTACAGCTTACGTTTGCATGTACGAGAAATATTCAATTTTTTGATAATTAACCCAATGTTGGTGTAAGATTAACTCGGTAGCCGTAGTCATAAAGAATAGCGGGAATTGGCCTTGAGTGGTTTTAATTCAGATTTCCGTGGAGCGGGAAGAGACTTTTAGCGAGGGATGAATGGAGGAACTCCTTTGGTATGGTGTTTGTACATCTATAGTCAAGGTCTAAAAGCACTGCAATGGTCAATTTGTATAAGAGGTAGTTATGGGTTTGTATTGTGTTTTTTTTTTATATTATTATGATTTGTGACAATGCTTTCAAAGCACTCAGAGCAATTGGTGTTTTGTCTGCGGTCCGTGTAGTTTGACCAATCTACAAACAATATTATCATTGCTAGCTTTGCGGGGATTCTTTAAAATCCAGTTAAAGACACAGTTCTTCCAACTTTTTAAGAGCAACTGTCACATAGTTTGAAAAACGCTGTTGCTCACAAGACCATTTTAGAGCAATACTTTCAAAGTTAGTCAAGAGGGAATACCTTTGAATCCAGATAAGGACACCTCTAACAAACGATTCTCTCTTATCTAAATTCAAGCCCACACGTAAAGAGACAAACAATAGATTCTTTGAAACTAATTCTTAAACGGGTAGATAGGTCACAGTAAAAAAAGTAACTTGCCCACAAAATAAATTTTGTTCTCGTTCTCTACTCAAGCGTTAGTTAACAAAAGATGGGACAAATAATAGATCCTTCGATGATTAACACTTGGGCGGGTAGATCACGGTGAAAGAAGTAACTTGCTCACAAATTAAACTTTTTTTTTTTTGGTTAAGGAGGAAAATCTTCTTAAAAACTTGGCAAGTGTCTGATTTATCCTTGCGGACGCCTACCAACTAAACTCTCCCTAAGTGAATGCTATATGAAAGTTCGACGCTTTAATTGTGTAAAAACCTTTTCAACTAAATTAGAAATAAATTACGGGTTTGATATTACATAATGCATTTAGTGTGCCTGCCTTATATGCGTTACATAGTATTGTATTTACCACGAATATTTCTGGATATTGCTTGGGATAAGCGGAACAGATACCGATTTTTATCAATGATATTGAAACTATTTGCCAAACCCGCCGCTTGAGCATAGGATAAGTCTTTGCTGGCTTTGGTGGTGCTTTTTGGAGGGACGGTGGTCTGCTGATGATTAGCAGGTGATTTACTGTGGGACTTGCCAAATTGACTAGCACGCAATTTAACATAAACTGGGCAGCATTTATAGGTGGCAGTGTGCGACCCACCGCACCCGGCGCACGTAGTTACGTGCCCGGATTTTTTAAATAAAGTACACGCAGAGCTTTGATAAACCCAGGTGCACTTAACACACACATATGGTGCGTGGCATTGAGATTCCGTGTGGCTATACCGCTAGCAACGATGGCATTGTGCAATCTCTGCGGTCTTCTTTTTGTACTCGACCGTACAACAAAGCCCGCAGATTTTATTTAGAAGGAGTATCTCTTTGTTTCTGACTTCCTGGGGTAGCTGAACGTACAACATTGGGGAGGATATCCCGTTTCTTCTCATGCGTGTTACGAATGTTGGTTCAAACCCCCAAGCGATAAGCTCGGCTTGCACCACGTCTGTTGTGACGCAATCGGGAATGTTCCGAATGCAGCTTAAAAGTCAGTATGCGTAAGAGGGTGCATACGAATGCCGTCTATCACGTTTACGGCTCTATTGATCATGATGTTTTGCAACTTGAAAGTTGCCAACAATTCAGGATACAAAGGTTTTATCTTGCTTGTGATGGGGGTGGGCGATGTGTGCTAGCGCCTTCTGTAGGAACTGGCGGAGATAGTGGAGTAGCTAGGGCCAACTGAGCCATAATGATTGGCTAAGTTGATGACCTTTTGGCCTTGGGGGCTGAAGGCCCTTTTAGCGCTGAAAGCACCATACGTGGGTTGGCTGATGGCCTAGTAATCAAAAAGGTTAAGGAAAACTTACCCAGATCCTTCCTGGCTTTCTTAGACTTTGCTTTCTTGCTTTTCTTACCTACGGTCTGAAATTCTTCTTTTAGGGGCAGGGTATCGGGTGGGCAGTGACGTTGCATTTCATTGTGTCCATCTGTTCTTCATCTGATGGGCTAGAATTGGCCAAATTTTTTTGCCGGCTTCTTGAGGAAAGCTTGGACCAGGGGCTCCGGTGTCTTGATGAGCTGTGGCTCGGCTAGGGTCGTTGCTAGGCTTCTACAAAAATGGCTGGCAGGGTGAGTTGCTTTAGTATCTTGGCGGACGGGTCCGTGGCGGAATCTGCGATCATCTTCTTGGTTTTTTTATGATGTCAGTGTGGAGGGTCTGGAGGGTAATGCTTCTCCGACTTGTCTTTGATCATCCTCACCAGACGTTCTTTCATGTTTTTCATCCTGGTGTCTTGGCTTTTGGTGTGATCGGAAATTTTCTGGACCTCAAAAAGCAGTATGGACTGTCCGTGAGATTGGAGTTTATGCAAAAAGAATCAGTTGGATTAGTATTATATTATAATTCAATAAATTAATGGATGAATAGTTGATTAATTGACCAGTTTAATTAATTATTCGAGCTTACAGTGCAAGGATAATTGTAGTTTTTGGTTGTGTCTGAACCTCTTCTATTTTGATCTTTTCTCGACAGCGGACGAGACTCGACGGTTTTGTTGATCTAGACCCAAGCGTTAGATATTAAAAGATTTATTGTTAAACAATTTAAAATTAAATGGAAGACTAGTGCTATAACTATGGCTAAAACTGAACTTTGTTTTTTTCTGTATAAATTATATAAGAAATAAAGACGCTTATATTATTATTATTAATTTTTTTATATCTAAATCCAAGCACACAAAAAGTGAAACAACCAATAAATCCTTTGATGACCTACACTTGGGCAAGTGGGTGGGTCTGAGTAAAAATGTAACTCGTCTACAAATTGAACTTTTTTCCGCCCTCCCACGCAATCGTTAGTTATCAAGAAATTTATTGTGAAACAATTTTCTTATATCCAAATCCTAGCAGACAAGAGGTGGGACAAACAATGAATTCTTTGATAATTAACACTTAGGTGGGTGGGTTAGTGGGTCACAATAGAAGAATTTGCTTACAAATTAAACTTTGTTTCTGCCCACCGATCCAAGCGTTAGTTATCAAAAGTATTTATATTTAAGTCCAAGCATACAAGAAATGGGAGAAGCAATTGACCTTTTGATGACTTATACTGGGGCAGGTGGGTGGGTTACCGTAGAAAAAGTAACTCGCCCACAAATTAAATTTTGTTTCCGCCTACCCACCCAAGCGTTAGTTATTAAGAGATTTATTGTGAAACAATTCTCATATATTTAAATCCAAGCACTCAAGAAGTAGGACAAATAATAGATTATTTGATGATTAACACTTGGGTAGGTGGGTGGGATACAGGAAAAGAAATAACTCGCTTACAAACTAAACTTTGTTACCGCCCACCGATCCAAGCGTTAGTTATCAAGAGATTTATTGTTAACCAATTCTCTTATATCTAAATCCAAACACACAAAAGGTGGGATGAACAAAAGATTTTTTAATGACTAACATTTGGGCGAGTGAGTATGTCACAGTAGATGCCCAAAAATTAAAATTTGTTTCTACCCATTCACCCAAGCGTTTGTTATCAAGAGATTTATTGTTAACCAATTCTCTCATATCTAAATCTAAACACACAAAAGGTGAGATGAACAAGAGATTTCTTAATGATTAACACTTGGGCGTGTGAGTATGTCACAGTAGATAGAAAATAACTTATTCAAAAATTAAACTTTGTTCCCACCCATTCACCCAAGCGTTAGTTATTAAGAGGTTTATTGTTAACCAATTCTTTCATATCAAAATCCAAGCACTCAAAAGATAAGACAAACAATGGATCCTTTGATGATTAACACTTGTGCGGGTGAGTGAACCACAGTAAAATATTTAACTTGCTTACAAATTATATAGAAAATTGAAGCTTTAAAAAAAAAATGGGTATGAAGATTTTTATTTATTTTTCTGAAGTTTTGCCTTGACAATCCGTCTGACAATCCAAACTATGTCTAAGCAAATTTTTACTATGATGAACTACAGATGCAATGACGACCCTTACAACAAATATAGACCACGCAGCTTTTCTGACGTCAACTCTTGTTACTCACTTGCAGTGCACGTCTTAACAAATGCTAGCAAAAATTCTATTAAAATAAGCTGTAATGCATAGCTATAATATGAGCAGTTAAAAACTACAGTACACCACTAGTCTGATTAGATAGATTGACTGATCTCATGACAAAATTTTCAAGGTGCTATCAACCATGTACTTAGTGCACTATAAAGAAACCCTAGCCCAAAATTTGTGGGAGGCAACATTGAAGATATCAAACGCTCACTACCACTAAAAGAAATGGCTAAGAAGAAGCCAGACCGCACACAACACATATACTCTCAATTAAACCAAAAACAATAAAACAAAGGGATGCAAATTTTTTTTATGGGAGACGACAATACTAATCACCTTGTCTTTACACAAAAAGTCATCAAACAACACCGAAAAATGTTGTTAGATCTAAATATACTACTAGGCGCAGTCTGGGTTTTATTGAATTTGATTAAAAAAGTTGCATTCGATGACTTGTAACTGGAACTTAAAATGCTAATTAGTATATATTAGTATCATAATTTTAATATCATTATAATCTCAATGTAGCGTTTCCAGGATGCATGCGACTCCCTACACACACCATCACCCCCTGCAAAATGATGATGATGATGTTCCGAGTCAATTACGTAGCGCTCCATTCTATTTTAATTCAATTTACGATGCATATATTATTTAAATTACATATAATTTAGCTACCTTTTATGTAAAGTTACGCCTTTCGGCGCGCAATGATTAATATTAAAAGGCGGAAAATAAACAGCAAAAGGAAATTTACGCATCGCGAATGGAAGATTTATGTGAAAACATTATGCGCTGCGCTCTGCCGCCCGTTTGTTGCTTACTACTGCAGCAGTCGCCGAATAAAACTAAAAATTGTAAAGAAGGAAGAGAAGAGTGTAACAATGTTAATGTTGGATATACACGGGAGCTTGTGCTACGGCACCCAATAAAGATAAAATAGGAACGGAATATATATAACGGGTAATGCAATAAGGTGTAATGGAAAATATCACTCAAGTACTTTAGAAAATTTTATAATATTTTATTACTGAAATAGAATTTGCAACAATCAATAATTATGTATAATTTCAAAATTTATACAATAATTATAATTTTATTAAATTTACACAATGCTGCTTGAAACATTTATGTTTAGCAATGTAAAACAATAGCATTTCAATCCTTTGTATAATACTTTAAAATTATAACTAGATTACTGTGTATTTATACCAATTGCATTGTATTTTAAATCATATAGACAGAATTTAAAATGAATCCAATTTAATTTAATGGAATTTAATTAATGGACGTTTAAATATTTATTATTAAATACAAACATATATCGGGCTTTTTATAAATGTATGTGAAAAATGTTGATTTGAAATAAATATTTTGTTAATTATTTATTTTAAATTGAATGTCCTTGATAGGTATATATTTTGATTGATTGATAAAATAAAATAAATCATATATTCCAATATTAATAACATTTTAATAAATGCTACTGAAAATTATTAAATAGATATGAAAAATAGTTATCAGGATATTTAATAAAAGTCTATCAGTAGAAAAAGCTACACGCCCACAATTTAAACTTGGTTCCCGCCCGCTCACTCAAGCGTTTGTTATCAAGAAACTTACTGTAAGTTTATTGTCTGTTGTATTGCTAACAACTTACACAAACGGTGGACGAAATAATTAATCATTCGATTTCCAACACTTGGGTGGGTGTAGAAAAAGTTATCCGCCCACAATTTAAACTTGGTTTCCGTCCATCTACCCAAGCTTTTGTCATCAAAAAACTTTTTGTAAGCTAATTATCTGTTGTATTGCTAACAACTTAGACGAACGGTGAACAAAATAAAATTTTTGTTGTTTGCCAACTTTTGGGTGAATGGGTGGGCTACTGTAGAAGAAGATATTCACCTATAATTTAAACTTGGTCCCCGCCCGCCCACCCAAGCGTTTGTCATCAAGAAATTTATTGTAAGCTAATTGTTTGTTGTGCTGCTAACAACTTACACAAACGGTAGACAAAATAGTTAATCTTATGATCACCAACACAGTAGAAAAAGCTACCCGCCTAAAAAATGAACTTGGTTTCCGCCCGCTCACCCAAGCGTTTGTCATCAAGAAACTTATTGTAAGCTAATAGTCTGTTGAATTGCTAACAAATTACTTAAACTGTAGGTGTAATTATGAATCTTTTGATTTCCATCGCTTGGGTAGGCAGGTGGGCCACAGTAGAAGAAGCTACCCGCCCACAATTTGAACTTAGTTTCTGCCCGCTCACTCTAACGTTTGTTATCAAGAAACTTATTGTAAGCTAATTGTCAGCAATCTGTTTTTTTTTGTTCGGCGTGGGTTGGTAATTTTCTAAGGGAGCTTACCGACTAAACTCTACCTAATCTGGGAATTGCCTGGAAGTTTGAGACCTTTTGGTTTATGTACCTTTCGTTTAGAAGTGTGTATGTAGGAAGTTATTTAATTGTTTAGGAGTTGCACTATAGACTATGTTTTGGATTTTGTTTTAGATGTGGTTTTATCCACTTTACGTTAGAAGTAACTCGGTTACTAATAAGTTTAACGGTTGTGAAGCTGCAAAGTTTTTGAAATACTTTTTGGCCAAAGCTTCAATGTGTTGTCAAAATGAAAGAATCTTAAGGTCGGTCCGAATGTCCAAATTTTGAACAAATCTATGGCTCCTGTAAGCATTTGCAAAGATTTGCTTTGGAAAGCTTCTAGACGATTAAGATTGCAACACTTCGCCGTTTGCCAAATGGGGGAAGCGTATGTGATCATCGGTCTGATGGTTGAAGTGTAGAGCAGTGGTTTGTTTTGGAGCGACATGCGTAGAGTTTTGGCTATGTTAGCTATGTCTAGTAGAGATTATACATGGAGTTTTTAATTAAAAAAATTATCAAAAATTATCAAAAATTATCTTAAGATACTTATACTGTAATATTATTAAAAGTGACGTTTTTATGTGAAGTGAACGGCCTTGCCTTTTTCTGGGTTTACTTGAAAGTGCTATTTGCTCATCCAATATTCTGGATTGGATGTAGCTTTTTGTAGACGTAAGGTGACTATTTTGGTTGACCTTAAAAATTAGATAAGTGCTCTCCAAATGCATGTCGGCTACAAACAGGTTAAAAAAGTACTACAAGAGAATGGAGCCTTGAGGAACTACAGTTTGTATCTGCCGTGAGGTAGAAATGTAGTTTTTCAGTTTGACTGCCAGATTTTCACGTTTTAGATATGAGGCTAGTAGCTTTATAATACGCAGAGAAAATTGTTGTCTGATTAGCTATAGAAGCAGTTTCTTGTGTCAAATTTGTTTGATTTCAATAAAGACCACTCTAGTGGCCTTTTTCTGTCTGAAATATTGGACAATGTGGTCAGCCAGTTGATGTACCCTATTTGAACCCACGTTGGTGGGAGGAGAGAAGATTGCTCTTGAATGATATTTAAGAACACCTTTTCTATGACCTTACCAATTTTCTGTCTCTGACTTGCCTGCAAACTCTTTTAATGTGCTCTAGATTTCTATAATTGGTATACAGATCGGCGCGTTGGAGTTTGTCTGCAAATGCTTTGGTCTTTCCTTTGATCGTGTATTTTATCCCCTTCTCACCGTGAGTGGCGGGAATGAGAACCCGTCTGCTCTTAAAAGCTTTGTGAAAGATTCTAAAGTATTTTTTCAGCACTGATTTTTGTGCTTTTTTATGGCCGTTTGTTGTAAAATAGATTTAAAATTTCATTATTTTTGGGGTTGCAATGCCTTTGCCATTGATTTTGGCGCCATTTCTTATTTGGATGAACGCTTTTGTTTCCAGTGGTAATCTTAAAAGATAATTGACGCAAACCTGATGCAATTGGATTCAAAACAATATTAAGTAAGATTGCGTACATGGGAGTAGCACCTTTAGCACGGCAACCATTACAAAACATGAACCTAGCTCATGTACAAGAAGCTACCCGCTCACAATTTTAACTTGGTTTCTACCCGCCTACACAAGCCTTTGTCATCAAAAAACTTGTAGTAAACTAATTGTCTGTTGTATTTCTTATAACTTACACAAACAGTGAGTGGAATAATAAATCTTTTGATCACCAACACTTAAGTAGGTGGGTAGGCCACAGTAGAAGAAGCTACCCTACAATTTGAACTTAATTCTCACCCGCTTACCTTAGTGTTTGTCATAAGAAACTTATTGTAAGCTAAATGTCTGCAATCGAGTGCAAAACAATATTAAATAAGATCGCGTGCATCGGAATAGCACTGTTTTGGAGCAAAAGTTACAAAACATGAACGTAGCCCATAAGTTTGTTGATCCAAAACCATCTAAAGTACAGAAAAATAACCTAAATATTAATCAAAAATGTTGTGCATTGAAATTCCACAACTAAAACTATGAGCACACTCAACCATTAAAAGAAATATGAACAAGAGACAATGCATTGTTGCATAAGAAATTTCTTCAGGGACTGGTGACTCCAGACACAACTTCTTTTTGTGAGGTTATGTGATTACTGGATTTCTAACGTTTGGGTGAGTGAGCCACAGATTTTCAATATTTGGGCCCGACTATATTAATAGTGACTACTGACATTTGATCTATTGTGTCTTGGTTGACAGAAGCAAAATCATTGGTGGTTCAATATTTAATTAATAGATCGCTAACACTTGGGTGGTTGGGGGCAAGTTACAGTATTCCAACAATTAGGCGTGACTTTTTATAGTGTTCTTGCCCACCCGCCCAAATAATATTTATCAAAAAATTTGCACGTTCTTCTTTTTGCCCATAATAGTGACAACTGACACTTGATATCTTATGTGTTTTTTTGCAAAAGCATCAAGCGGTGGTTTAATATCTAATCACTAGATTACTAATACTAGGGTGGGTGGTTGGGTCATAGTAGAAAAAGCTATTTGCTCACAACTTATACACAGTTGAAGAAGCTACCTGCTTATAATTTAAACTTAGTTCCCGGCCACCTATCCAAGCGTTTGTTATCAAGAAACTTATTGTAAACTAATTGTCTGTTGTATTGCTAACAATTCACACAAACGGTGGCTGCAATAATTTTTTTAATTACCAACGGTTAGATGGGTACCAATCCACAGCGGGATCCCAGGTAACACAGAAGCGGATGAGCTTGCAAAGAATGGCACAAGCCTGCACTCAGCCGAAGAACTACGAGATATTGTTATTCCATTTGCCTCGTGCAAGGAGACTATAGCCGTAATAACCTCGAACCTAGCGGAGCAAAGGTGGAGGGATGAAGACACCTGCGAGGTAACCAGGCAAGTATGGCTTCACCAAAACAGAAAAAAAAGCACCAACATTGTCTCTCTAAAGAGAAACGATATCAGACTGGCAGTGGGAGTCATCACGGGGCATTGTCCTATTGGCAAACACGCGAAGAACTGGGTATAGCAAAGCTGGAATACTGCAGAGGCTGCCTGGACAAGGAGGAAGAGGAGTGTGTTCAGCATTATTTATGCCAATACCTCTCACTGTCCGCAACACGTTTGCTCTTCTTAGGCCGACTTTTTTTTGATGACCTCTCTGACCTCGCATTACTAGAAGTGCAGACTCTCATAAGGTTTATTCACGGCTCAAAATGGTTTGACAAAATCTCCTGAGGAGGGTTGTACTTTTAAGTACTGTGGTAACACATCGGGCCCATCTGAAGCCTAAGTGAGCGTTAGCTGACTCTTAAACCTAACCTCACCTAACCTAACGTTTAGATGGATGGGTGGATCATAGTAAAAAAAGCTATTTGCCCACAACTTATACACAGTAAAAGAAGAGTACCTATCTGACTAATGCAAAAAAATTGAAAGGTTCCAAAAACAATACGGCAATTTCAATCTTTACAAAAAAGTATAAGAACAGAACTAAAAGAAAAAATGCACCTTCAATTGTAAAAACTAAGAAAGGGTAAATTATATCAAACCACGCACAAAAGCTTCAAAACTAGAAAGAACCCATAGAAATTTTTTCCAAAGATACCATAGAAGCCTCTAAGTAACACACGACAAGAGATAACTAGCACCCCAATAACAAAGAACGGAGTACAACACGCCATCAAGAACAAAACGATTGGCTCAAATGAAGTACCAATAAAGCTGTTAAAATTTGTAAAAAACGAACAAATTGATGACATTACCAACTTGTACAACACCAAATATAAAACAAGAATATTGCCAGACGAGTGACTAAGGTTGACATTTATTACAATACTAAAGAAACTAAATGCCAGAAAGTGTAGCACTTACTGAACTATAAGCCTCATGAGCCACGTTTTAACCCTTAGCTAGGCGCGCCTATATACTTACGTTAGTAAGCGCATGGGGTCTCTCACGACCCCAACATAAAAACTTTAAAATTAAAAGAAAAAAAAAATTGAAAAACATTTACAGTAAATATTGTTGTTTACTAACAAATGATTAATCTATATTTGAAAGATTTATACAATTTTCACATACGATTTTTTTATGATTTGCGCACAAAGTTTTTTTGTACAAACAACACCATTCTTGGTATTTTTTGTCATTGTTACGGGAACAGTAATTGCAGCGCTTACGTTTTGCTTTCCTTTGATTTTCCGGTATTGCCTGAAGTGTTATTCTAAATTTCAGTTCAATACGGTTTCTGATGTCCTTTGGAGTGTAGCACAAGTTGTTTTAAGAAATGGCGTCTATAAGTTTTTTTCCACTGTTTTTTCCTTGAAAAGGATGTCCGCTTTGATTACCGTAACATTCATCAAGTGGAAAAAAATAGCTAAGGGCACATCTGATCCATGGTGTCTACTATACCTTTTGTCGAGTTATAATATTTGATAATTTCTGGTTTTTCTTTGACGTTGATGTTATCTTTGCCTCTTAGATGCATTGTTGAAAGTAACACAACAGCCTTCCTCTTGTGGAACGTAGGAAACTATGGTCATGTTTTGTTGGTGACCATAGATGCGGCTTTTGACTTGACTTGCTTTGCAGGGTTGAAATGATGGTGGTATCTCTTGCTTGTTTTTTCTAAGTGTGCCTACTAGTGTGATGTTGTGATGTATTAGAGGCCCCTTTGTATGGGGGAGATAAAACGGTACACTATTTCCTCTGCTGAATTCTTTATGAAATACTGGCCTTTTACGTAGAATTCCATATTCTAAATATAATAAGTTGGTAAATCTACCATCGCAAAGACCTTGATGCCGTATCGGTTTGGTTTCAACAAAAAGTACTGGCAAAAACCACAGCGTTCACGGAATCTCGCCAATTGTTCATCTATGGTGACATTTTGAGTTGGCACGTAACTGGAGATACAATTTTTATTTATCACTGAGAACAAATCACGTATTGCACTGAGTTTATCACTTTGCATTTTGTCTGTTCTTGTATTGACGTCATCAAAACAAAAACTTCTCAAGAGGAACATGAATTGTTTTGCAGGTATGGTATCTCAAAGATGGTAACACCGGTATTATCTGTAGCCCACAAATCCCAAGTAGTTCAGATGAAAAGATTAAAGAACGCTTGCCATGTACAGGAGTCCTAGGAATGTTTGCATTTTTTTGACTTGGTCAAAATGTTTATTCGGTGGATTCTCGGGATGGATAAGTTGGCTGTGATTGTTGCCATCAGCATCAGATTTATAGTTATCCGCCACGGCAGCATCACTCTGAGCAACCGCATCAGCATCCAAATTTTTGTCGTAGTCGTCTTCCCAGATTCTCCTAGCATTCTCTTCCAATTCTACCTGAGACAACTATTTCACAAACTTTGCCATTCTCGTCACGTAATAAATTGGTTGATCGGAAAAAAACTCACTAAATCATTTTTGATATTTCTGCTTTTATATAGCAAATATCGTAGAAAACCGTTAGTGTAATTAGAGCTTATTTTTCAAGATAATTTGCGCTTATTTTTATGCAAAAACCGCAAACCGCAACCAATTTTCGTCAAGTCTTTTGATATTTTTCGTGTTTTATATAGATATTTTTGTGAACCAATTTTGCATGTAAATATATCCAATTTTACAAAAGACAA
Source organism: Tachinus rufipes (assembly GCA_963932245.1). Classification (NCBI taxonomy): domain Eukaryota; kingdom Metazoa; phylum Arthropoda; class Insecta; order Coleoptera; family Staphylinidae; genus Tachinus; species Tachinus rufipes. The sequence continues at coordinate 108,660,543 of OZ010743.1, forward strand.
AGAATCAGCGTAAATGAAATCAAGAGAATGTAAAACCGATCAAATTATTATAAATAATTCAATCAATAGAAATCTCTTGATAAAATTGTCCACAAGTTATTGGGCGCATGGGGTCATTTAGCAAATTTTAAACTAACGCCAGTGGGCGCATAGGGTCATCCGGAAAAAATTGACTGACTTTAATAGGCACATGAGGTCATTTCTGTATTTTTGCATATAAAATCGCTTGTAAATAGAAAAATTGTTTACATATTAGAATGATGAATTGATATTAATGTAAAACTAGACCTTTTTGAGGATTACATGTGGTATGAGATTTCAGCCCCGTTTTTAGCCCCGTGCGCATAGTTAAGGGTTAAAGTAGATATACACAAAAACTATACAACTAATTGGAAGAAGGTATTAGTATTACGCAGTTGCTTTATAAACTATGGAAAGCTTTTGAGAAGGTCTAGCATCAACCATTAGTAACACTCCTGAAAACTAACAACGTTGATGCAGCGGACAAATTATTGAAAATCTGTATTGGAATAAAACGGCAGAGGTGAGAGTAGAAGGTAATTTATGAGAGAACATTAATGTCAAGAGAGGCGTTTGGCAGTGGTACATTGGATGCTATTTAGTTTGTACTCAGAGGCAATATTCCTGGAAGCAATCTCTGAAGAAAAACAAGCATGGCCGATTGTAAACGGACAACCGTTCAACGAAATAAAATACGCGGAAGACACTGTGATACTGGCAGATAATATAGAAGATTTGCAAAAAATGGTAGAAAGAACGAATGTTATTAGCTTGCAATACGGGTTGAAAATTAATCTTAAAAAAACCAAATATATGATTATTTCAGAAGCAGCATTATCTAATGTTAACCTTATCATCGACAATTGTACGAGAAGGTATCCAAATACAAGTACTTTGGTACTTGGATAACAAACGACAACATTTAGACAAAATAAATCAAATACAGAATTGAACTAGCCAGATTTGCTTTTATTAAAATATTTTTGCAATTGTGATCTGAAGCTGAAACTCCAAATTAGAATAGTGAGGTGTTACGTTTTTTCCTTAATAATGTACAAAATGAAAACATGGACACTAAACCAACAGTTTACAAAAAAAATTCTTTTTTTAACTACAGCTTTTGAAATGTAGGTGTAAAAGATGGGAAAAAAGCTATAACAAAAACAAATTTTTTGGTTTAAAAATTTTAGAGCTTGGTTTTAGTGTACTTTAAGAAAATTGTTTAGAGCGACAGTGTAGAAAGTGAAGATTGCTTTGTTAGTACAAAGGGCACTGCTAAAGTTTGCGGAAGCAAGTACTGCCTGTGTTGCCAGCGTTCTGCAATTGTCATATTTGCAAAATTTCACGTTTTTACCTATAATTCAGTTGACAATTCAATTTCAAATTGCTCGGTTTTGTTTCAACAAAATTTAACGAGAGTAATAATTGTGTGAAAAATGGAAATATTGAATTGTGACTTTCGAGTGATGATTTATTATGATTTTCGATAAAAAACTTAGTTTGTTATTTGGACATGAAGCACTATCCAAAACTATGGTTTACAAATGGTTCGCAAATTTCAAGCGTAGAAGACCAACGCTTGATGACGATCTTTGCGAAGGTCGTCCATGCACCTCTGTTGTTGCAAAAAATATTGATGCTGTGCGTGACATGATTTTGTCAGATTGGCATGTGGCCTATAGTAAGATAGAGGCATCTTTAGACATTGCAGCGAAACAAATACATATTTTTTGTACGATTTTGTACGATCATTTGCATGTCAAGAAGCTTTGTAGTCGTTGGATTCCACGCAATTTGAAAGAAGAACAAAAACAGACACTTGTGAAGTGCTGCAAGGAAATGCTAAAGAAATTTGAAGGGGGTCGTTTTAATTTGGTATATAACATCGTAACTGGTGACAAATCTTGGATATATTCATATGAGCCTGAAACTAAACAGCAATCGACTGTATGGGTGTTTCAAAATAAACCTAAACCCACAAAAATGGTGCGTTTACGAAGCGTTTCGAAAAGAATGATTGCTTGTTTCGTCATGTTGCAACTGTTGCATTAGAGGATTGAAAGACAGTTAATACTGATTGGTATACTTTAATTTGTTTGCCGGAAGTTATCGCTGAAACCAAAAGGAACAACATAAACCAACAAATCATTGTTTATCATGACAATGCAAACGCTCACACAGCACGACAAATTGTAGAGTTTTTAACCAGTAACAACATCCAATTAACGACTCATTTCCCATACTTGCCTGATTTATCGCGCAATGACTTTTTCCTATTTTGACATATCAAAAATCAAATGCGTGGCAAGAGTTTTTTATTGCCTGAAGAGGCCGTTGAAGCATTTAAATCACTTGTTTTGGAAGTACCTCGGTCAGAGTGTCAAATTGTTTTGAAGATTAGTTTCATCGGATGCAAAAGTGTATAGATTTTAAAGGAGAATATTTTGAGAAGCAATAAAGCAATTTACATAACGTAATTTGTGTTTTGCTTTACATTTTCCGCAAACTTTGGCAGTGTCCCTCGTAGCTCACCTCCGAGTAGGAGACGGCACATGAAAAAGAAGAATGTATTATTTCTTTAGTTATGATTGAAATTTATTATATAAGAAACAAAAAAATTTTGCACAATTACTACTAATAATAATTTAGTGTATTAATAAAAAAAATTGATCAGTTTTCTAAGTTGGGTTTTTAAATTTTGTTTGTTTTTGTGATCATTATAGTTGAGCGTATGGACTTATTAATAAATTTGACCAACTATTAGTAAATAATCCCTAACATTATTTTTTTAAATAAAGAAAATCAAATTACAAAAGAGATGTAACTGACAACGTCGAGTACACAACTCTGTCACGTTTTCAACTCTCACGTGCCAATTCAGACGGATATAAATGCCGTTCATTAATTACATAAAAGATACTTCCAAAATACGTATATTTTATAAAACAATGTGCCTCTTATTATATTATAACGCGCAGAAATTTTAATATAATAATTAGCATCAAAGTTTTAATTAAAACGATAGTTTTAATATCATGTTAAGCACTTGTTTAATGATTATCAAATCATAACCACGCTGCAAAAACTTTAAACGTTTACTAGAATGAGCCATATAATTCATTCTTATCACAAGACATAACATTTTTAATGAGTAACAATTTCAATTTTAATTAATATTTTTTAATGTTTCAATCAATTATATTGTAAATAAAACCGTTTAGTTGTTGTATTCCGTGATAAAACAAACTGCAATTTAGCTAAACGATGCTCGTTTATTGTATTTTTTTTTCCTGTTACCATCTATTGTGTTACTAATGATGGCCTTTTTGTATTTGTTCCAGGTGAGTTAAATTACACATGTCCATTGTCACGGATGGAATAAATGTAAGTTATTGTCTTTTAATATGCGATTAATGGAAATATGACTTGCAATATTAATGTATGATACATGAATAATGTATTAAATTGTTATCAAATTATAGGTTTGGTAAATATGAAATTAGTTATTTTTATTACTTAATATGTCGATAAAGTATTATGATAAATGTTACATCTGTTTTTATTAGATTGGTAGTTTTAATAGAAATATTTGAAATTTAATTAAATTAAATTTTAAATTAACAGTTTCAGAATTTATTAAACTTATGTGTGATGCTACTACTTATAAAGGGTGGGCCATCTAACTTTTGGAATTGGAATCGGCTATAAATAAAAAACGAATAAATATTTTTTCAAAATTTTGAGTTTATTAGAAAGATTGGATATTTTAATTTAAGAATGAATTACAACATCATTCAAAGGACTGTCACGGTTGGCTTGACAGTAACCCATCTGATTAACCCAGTTTTTAGTACATTTTTGATTGTTTGGGCTCCTATTGCATGAATAGCAACTTTGATTTTGTGTTTTAAGGCATTAATTGTCTCTGGATGGTTAGAGTAACACTTAGTTTTAGGGTTTCTTTACAACAAAAAAAATCTAACGGGGTCAAATTTCAGCTCCTAGGCGGCCAATTGACATCAGCATTTTGGCTGATTATTCGATTTCTAAAAACAGGTTGCAAAAGATTGATGGTTACGTTGGCTGTATGGCAAATGGCTCCGTTCTGTTGAAACCAAATGTAATCCATTTCATACTCATCAATTTTTGAAAACAAAAATTTATTTAGCATGGCACAGTAAAGTTTGCGATTTTTTGCTTATTTTTGAAGAAAAATGCCTCAATAATTCCGCCGGCATAAAAACCACACCAAACGGTTACTCTTTGTGGATGCATAGGCTGTTCAATAGTCATGTGTGGATTTTTTTATTTAAAAATGCAACCATTTTGGTTCCAACATAGCCTTCAAGATAAAAATGAGCTTCATCAGAAAACACAACTTTTGAATAAAAATGCCCATCTTTGGCCAAACAATCTTTAGTTCATTGGGCAAACTAAAAACGCATCGGATAGTTATGAGGCTTTCTTTCTTGGACTAAAGGAACTTTGTAGACCTTCAAACCAAGGTTATTATGCAAAATTCTCTTCAGAGAAGTGCAAGAAATGTTCAGTTTCTGAGAAAGATAACATGTTGATGTTGCATATTCACAAACAAATTTTTTTGGTTGAGCGCACTGAACGAGGACATGAACGTGTTGTTTTATCCATTAACGATCCAGTTTTGCAAACTCGCTTCACAAATTGGTCCACAAACTACGTTAAAGGCATTTTTTTTATTATCAAATTTGTTTCGTAAATTTCTTACCATTTGAGTAGAAGACTCATGGCTTTGAAGGTAAGTTTCATTTATTTCTAACTTTGTTCAAGTATTAAGCGTCTTATTTTGTAATTGTTAAACATAAAACTAATTTTTTTTTAACTCATAAATGTCATCATTTTTTTGAAAAACAAAATAAATGGTAGTTTAAATTCCAAACTTAAATGGCCCATCTTTTATACTTTTGTCAAAACTTTGTATCCCAATATGTAAGGCAAATAAAAATCTTGTACAAAAGCCTGTTTATGACGTATTTAAACTAAGCTAAATATGTAAATATAGGTTAAATTACGCATCTTTTGCTACTACTTTAAGTTCTCTAAGTCAATACCTTGTTGTATGCAACATAAAACGCAAATATAAAAATTAAACAAAATTACACACTTTTTTGCATTTTACTTAACTTATTTGTAAACAAACTGAAGTAAACACATGAATTTACACTAAACTGTCCATCTTTTGCTGCTACTTTCAATTCTCTAAGTCAATACTTTGTATCCCAACATGTAAGGTAAATACAAATCTTGTACAAAATACAATTTTTACACTTTTGCTCAATAAATGTAATTCTGACACTAAATTTATTATTTTAAAGATACGATCAATTATATACTGATTTATCATTGCGTCTTTATAACACACGACAAGCATGTTACGACGGTCGTGTAATATATTAAATTAAAGCTGCAATAAAGACAAAGCTCGGTTTAAATATTTATTGTTGAACTTTATTCGTTAATCGTTCTATTGAAGCATGATCCATAGAGAATTTAATACATTCTGCAATCAATTGTGTGAAAAGGTCGCGGTCAGATTGTGCTGGGATGGAAGAGAAGGCGTCGAACACTTGAAAAAAAAAATCGGTTGGGTTGAATCACCACCCCTTCGATAATCTATATCGCTTACATCGAATCGGCGCCCCCAAAAACCGTCCCGGTCAAAAGCTATGGATATTGCGATCGTCCCGATATGATTTCGCTATTACATAGGAAAGGGGGGAAGCTATTAGCGAAGAAGAGAAAATAACGACGTCAACAAAAGCGGGGTTGCACCCACACACCATCAGCCATCATTGTGTGATCGTGCTGTTGCGAAACACCCAACCACAATAAAACCCAAACAATATTAAGAGAGATCAAAGGTGATCCTGGCAGCTACGGATCCGAAAACTGGATCCATCGAACGTTTGATAATGCACGACGAGTGGAGAACGACGCCCGTCCGTACTCTTCTCGTTCATTCTTGCTTTCCACTTCCATCGCACACGGAAACACTCTCAACATCTCATACATACTTTGCGAGCACGGCTTTCAAAAGGATGCACTTTAATCTTACATATTGTTTTCTCCTTATTTTTATAGCCATATTTAACTAATTTTTAATGCAATATGTATATAAAAGAAAATTTATTGTGTTGGATGATGCAACCCTTAGGCTATTAATGGAATATAACATGGACTTTGTTTTTCTCGCTTAATATAAACAAGTAGTGGTTAGATAGCAGAAAGGAAAAGAAAAACAAATGTTTCAGTTGGAATTAATTGAATGTAATAACAAGGGGTTGGTTACATCAATCCTGCTTGTGTAATAATCTTATATGAAACGCATGTAACAATATTCTTTTTAAATTAAATTGATTTTCCTTAAGCAATAATTAGTTTTATATTCTATAGACTAAAATATTGTTATTATAATTTTATATATTTGCACATTGAGTTTTTTTTTTTGGTTCGGAATTCGCAAACAATATTATTCAATATTTCCAATTGCTACATATTAATCTAAACAAATTTAATTTAAAAAATTCAATTGAATTTATTTCGTGTTGGATATTAATTACATTAATATTTTATTTTGATAGTATGAAATAAATGTTTTTAAATTATATTTACTATATAAAATAAAATTTTATTGATATATGGACTAGTTTATAAATAATTTTGTATGATTGAATGCAAAACTGGATTTAAGAACTGTAGGGATCCAAAACACTTCTAATATACTATTAGTATCATCTCTGAAATATTTATAAAAATATATTTGCTTGATTTGCCATAATTATATTGATGATAATGATAAAAGTGATGAATTACTTTTTTTGGTTTTAGATCTTTCTTTGGCTTTTTTTGGTTTTTGGTCTTTCTTTGGAGTTTGTTTTGTTTTTTTTGATTTTTCTTTAACTATTCTTTTGTTTTTTTTTGTTTAGGTTTTTGCAGTTGATGGTCTTCACTTAAAATTCAATGTAACATTTAGAATGTCAATTTTTTAGATTTAAAATAAATAAAAGTTTCATACTCAATTTTCTTAAAATTTCAATAAATAAACAATTTTTTATTCTAAATGTCTTTAATGACAATTCAACAACTGAATCCACTTACTGGTAATGTCTAAATAATAATATATTTATTTTAAGAAAAAACATCTCCTCTGACATAGAAACTTCCAACGCTGGCAGAAAAGATAAACTTTAATTTCTGGATCACCAACACTAAGGCGGGTTGATGGTCACTTCAGTTTAAACTACTGGTTAGTAATCATGTTTTGAAGTGGCCCACCTACCCACCCAAATGTTGATAATCCAAAAATTTGTATCACTGTAACCTTCTCTAACATAGAGACCTCCAACGCTGGCAAAGAGAAAAATCTTTAATTTCTGGATCACCAACATTTGGGCGTGTAAGTGGGCAATCTAGTTCAAACTATTAGCTGGTAATCATGTTATGGAGTAACATATCTACCCAAGTGTTGGTGATTCAGAAATCTGTATCACTATAGCTTCTTCTGACATAGAAATTTTCAACGCTTACAGAGGAGAAACTTTAGTTTCTGGATTACCAACACTTGGCCGGGTGGGTGAGCACACCAGCTTAAAATACTGCTAGTAATTATGTTATGGAGTGGCCCATCCACCCACCCAGGTGTTTGTGATCCAGAAATTTGTATCACTACATCCTTCTCTGACATAGAGACTTAGAATTCTGGCAGAGAACTGGAGGATCTACCTATTTGTTCAAAAATTTGTTAACAAGAAATTGGAAGTATTTCCTATTTGCACGTTTTTAAGTTAGAGAAGGGGGTAATAAATCTAAACTATTGATGACCAACACTTAGGTGAGTGTGTAAGTTACTCCAGATTATGATAACTATCAAATAATTTAAACTAAAGTGCCCACTTACCCATATAAGAGTATGTTTTTTAAAAAATTAAAAGTTTTTTTAGCTACTATCAATAGTCTCTTTTTTCAAGAAAGATAAAGTGATATCTATTCTTTTGATGACTACCACTTAAGCGAATAGTTTGAATTAGAGTGCCCACCTTTCAACCAAGTGTTTGTTATAAAATAAATAGATTTTTTTCTTTTTTGAAAGTTTTTAAAGTAGATAGAGGTTATATCTAATCTTGTGATAATTAATACTTGAACGGGTGAATGAGTTACTCTCAAAGAAGTTTCTCTGCATGTGTTCCTTAGTCAGAAGAGGAAGTTATATTTATTTGATTGATGACCAAAATTAGGTAGATAATTGAGTTACTTTAGATAATTATTTCAAGTAGTTTAGACTAGAATACCGACCGTTCAAAGAATTTGTTAACAAAAAATTGGATTTTTTTACTTTTAGCAAACGTTAGAAATTTTAATGTTAGAAGAAAGAAAGATAAATTCTATCTTTTAATAACAAACAGTTTGGTGGGTGATTGGACCACTATAAATAATAATTACTATCAAATACTTTTAATTGCAGTAAAGTAAACCAGCCCAAATTGTTGTTATCAAAGAGTTGGATGTTTTTATTTTCTATAAGTGTTAGAATAGAAGTCCATTAGTCAGAGAAGTAGGAGGTAATAATTTTTATTAAACAATATTTAAGCAGGTGGGCGGGTTACTTTAGATTATGATTATCACTTACCCACCCAAGTGTTTGTTATCAAAGAACTGAAATTTTTTTTTTTTCGAGTATTATAAGTATTTTAATCAAAGAAAAGAGTGAACTGAAGTGCCTATAGACTCGCTCAAGATTTTGTTAACACAAAATTAGTTTTTTAGTCAAATGAAGAAGAGGTGATAACCAATTTTTTAATAACTACTATTTACGTGAAAAAATTGGTCACTCCAAACTATGTCTACCATTGAGTAGTTTAAACTGGAGTGTCTACCTACTCGCTCAAGTGTTTGTTAATACAAAATTAAAAGTATTAAAAGTCTTTTAGTCAAAGGAAGAGGAAGTTATATTCAATGTTTTAATAACCAACACTTAAACAAGGGAGTAAATCACTCTAGAATAAATATATTTGCGACTTAATTTAATTAAAGGATACACTTACCTGCCCAAGAATTTGTTATTACAAAATTAGAAGTTTTTCTTCTTTGCAAGCGTTAAAAATCTTTTAATAAACAACAATTAAGTTACCATACTCTGGAAATTAATTAAGCAACTCATCAACATTATGTGCAAACAAAAATCAATCAATTTTTTAAAACTTTTGCTACAATAGCATTTTTTGTAAAATGAATCTTAAGCAATTTTTGTAATTTTTGAAAATTCATTTGGGATTCTTTGAAAATTAACAAATTTTAGATTTTTTTTAAGCAAGTTATCAACTTTATGTGTAAAAAAATTTAATCAATTTTTCAAAAATTATTACTACAATAGAATTAAGCAATTTTTGTAATTTTTGAAAATACATTTAGAATTTTTTGAAAGTACAAAATTTTAAAAATTTGATAAACAAGTTATTAACATTTTGTGTAAAAAAAAATCAATTTTTTAAAAATTATTGTTTCAGCATTTGTGGTAAAATGAAACTTAAGCAATTTTTGTAATTTTTTGAAAAATACTAAATTTTGGAATTTTTTGAAGCAGTTTTTTAAAAATTGTTGTTTTAGTAGCAATTTTTGTAAAAAAATTAAGCAACATTTATAATTTTTGAAAATATTTTTAAGATTTTTTAAAAATTACCATCTTTTGGAAATCATTTATACAACTTATTGGCAAAATGTGTAAAAATTTTTGAATAAATTTTTCAAAAATTGTTGCTTCAATAGCAATTTTTGTAATACAAATTTTTCTAATTTCTGAAAATACATTTAGGATTTTTTGAAAATTACCAAAGTTTGGAAATTAATTAAGCAACTTATCAACATTATGTGTAAAAAATTTCAATCAATTTTTAAAAATTGAGCAACAATAGCAATTTTTGTAAAATGAAAGTTTAGCAATTTTTGAAATTTCTGAAAATACGTTTACGATTTTTTTAAATATACCCAATTTTGGAAATTAATTGAACAAGTTATCAACATTATGTGTAAAAAAATTTGAGTCAGTTTTTTTTAAATTATTGCTCCAATAGCAATTTTCGCAAAATGAAACTTAAGCAATTTTTGTAATTTCTGAAAATATATTTAGATTTTTTTTTAAATTACAAAATTTTGGAAAAATTTTAAAAATTATTGTTCCAATAGCATTTTTTGTAAATGAAACTTAAGTAATTTTTTAATTTCTAAAAATACATTTAGGATTTTTAAAAATTACCAAATTTTGAAAATTATTAAGCAAGTTATCAACATTATGTGTAAAATAAATTTGAGTTATTTTTTTTAAATTATTGCTCCAATAGCACTTTTTGCAAAATGAAACTTTAGCAATTTTTGTAATTTCTAAAAAAACATTTAGGATTTTTAAATATTACCAAATTTTGAAAATTATTAAGCAGGTTATCAACATTATGTGTAAATAAAATATGAATCAATTTTTTAAAAACTGTTGCTCCAATAGCAATTTTTGTAGTTTCTGAAAAAACATTTAAGATTTTTAAAAATTACAAAATTTTGAAAATTATTAAGCAGGTTATCAACATTATGTGTAAATAAATTATGAATCAATTTTTTAAAAACTGTTGCTCCAATAGCAATTTTTGTAAAATGAAAATTTAGCAATTTTTGTAATTTCTGAAAATACGTTTAGGATTTTTTGAAAATTAGCAAATTTTGGAAATTAATTAAACATGTTATCATTACATTACATTATGTGTAAAAAAAATTTGAGTCAATTTTTTAAAATTATTGCTTCAATAGCAATTTTTGCAAAATAAAACTTTAGCAATTTTTGTAATTTCTGAAAATACATTTAGGATATTTTTAAATATACCAAATTTTGGAAGTTAATCAAGCAACTCATTTACATTATTTTTTAATAATTATTCAATAATTATTGCTCCAATAGCAATTTTGGTAAAATGAAACCTAAGCAATTTTTGTAATTTCTAAAAATACATTTAGAGTTTTTTGAAAATTGCAAAATTTTAGAAGGGTTAAGCAAGATATTAACATTATGTGTAAAAAAAATTAAAATTAATTTTTTTAAAATCATTGCTTCAACAGCATTATTTAAAAACTTAAGCAATTTTTGTAATTTCTAAAAATACATTTAGAAATTTTTAAAAATTACAAATTTTTGCAAATTCTTTAAACAAGTTATTAACATTATCTTCAAACAAATTTAAATTTGTTTTTTAAAAATTGTTGCTTTAATGACAATTTTTGTAAAAACAAAAATTAAGCAATTTTTGTAATTTTTTAAATTTTTTTTTGAATTTCTTGAAAATTACTATATTATGAAAATCAATTAATTAACCTATTAGCAAAATATGTAAGAAATTAAAAGTTTTTTTTTTAAATTGTTGTTTTATTAGCAATTTTAGTAAATTGAAACTTAAGCAATTTTTGTAATTTTTGAAAAAACAATTAAGATTTTTTGTAAATTATCAAATATTGGAAATTAGCTAAGCAAGTCATTGACAATATGTGTAAAAAAAATATTTTTTTTTTCAAATATGATTGCTTCAATATGAGTTTTGTAAAACAAAACTTAAGCAATTTTTGTAATTTCTGAAAACACATTTAGGATTTTTTGAAAATTACTAAGTTTATGAAATTAGCTCAGTAAAAAATTTTTAATACATTTTTCAAAAATTATTGCTCCAATAGCAATAATTAATTAGAGTGAGTCGTTTCAGATTATAATTATAATTGAGTAACTTGAACTGAAATGGCCACCCACCCCGCTCAAAATATTGTTTACAAGAAATTGAAAGTTTCAAACTCTGACTAAGCTTTTGAAAAATTCTTAAATTTTTAAAGTTTGGTAAATTTTTCAAAAAAATAAATTATTTTAAATTATTTTTTTTTTAATATTTTTTTTTTAATTTTAATAAATTTTCAAAAAACTTTTTGTATGAAAATTATGATAAAGCATTTTAAGATGTTCAAAAAAGCTTTTTACAGTAAAATCTGCAATATAAAAATAAAAATGATTTTTGAATATACCTACATTTTTTGTGAACATTAAAATTTTTTTTGAAAACTTCGGCTAAACTTAGCACTAACTGTAACAAACGCTTTGACAAAGATCTTTAAACATTTTTAAAAAATTTGGTAAACATTTCCAAACGATTTGAAAAGTAAGTTTTGGCAAATCTTTGTATCATTTAAAAAAACTAATTTTTTCTTAAATAGTTTATTAAACTTTGACAAATTTTTGTAAAATTTCTAAAAAAATTACTATCTGAAAAACTTTGCAAACTTAAAACAAGTTTTGTTAAAAAACTTGGACTTAAGTGTAAAATATCAAAAAAAAGTTTTATAAATTTAAAAGTGTTATATGGAATATTTTCATATAGATTATTAAGAACTTCTGTAAAGTAAAGTTTTATAAACTCTGAACTTTTTAAAATTTAAACAGTTTCCAAAAACTTCTGCAGTTTGAAAAAATTACAATCATCAAAGTTTATAAATAAGATTTTAAAAAAAATTGAAAAAAACTAATAAATTTTGACTAAACTTTAAAATTTTTCCAAAAGTTTTCAAAAAGCTTAGTAAATTACTATAAAACTGTACAATATTTTAAAGCTTAATGAACTTAAAAAAAACTAAATAATCGTAAAATATTCAAAAAAACTTTAATAATTTTTTTAAAAAGTTTTATAAATTTTGATAAACTTCTGGAAGATCTTCTTAAAATCTAAAATTTCTAAAAAAATTTATAAACTTAAATCTGCTAAACTAAAAATTAGTTTTTTGCGCTTACTCAAATATTTTTGGAAGCAATAAAACAGTTTTTCAAGCTTAGTAATGTTTTGCAAATTTTTAGATTTTGCTTTTTGAAGATAATTCAAACAATATGTACAGCTAAGGTTCTAACTCCAAACCCTGTAGAACAACTATATTTAAGTTTTGTATGCTTGATACTTGATTACTTATACTTACGCACAGTTTTTGTTGAGCTAGATAAGATTCAACCAGGTTTGCAAAACTCGGGTGGTTTCAATTCTACTTTTTTACTTTAGCCAAACTTAGCACTAACTGTATCAAACGCTTTGACAAAGCTCTAGAAAAATGTTCAAAAAGTTTTAGAATCTTTCTCAAAAGGTTACATGCATAGTCTAAATTCGGCTAAATAAAAAAAACTTTGGTAAATATTTGTAAGATTTAAAAAAAAAAAAATTAAATTTATTAACCATTTAAAAATTTAAAAAAATATATAAAAAAAAATTGATTGTTTAAATAAATTCAAATAAACTTGGATGTAACTATAAAATATTCAAGAAAAGTTACCTTTTATTTAAAAATTATAAAGTTGTTTTTTAAATTTAAGAATGCTTTTGGGTTAATTTTATTAAACCCTAAAAATGTATACAGTTTTCTAAAATGGGTGATGGTAAGTTTAAATTTTGTTTTCCTCAAAGTATAGTTGATGCTTTTGCTGATACATTTTCTAAAGTTTATTTACCAAAATTTTTTTCTACCATCCCAGATTTGCTTTCTATTCGACTACCGTTATACATTTCACCTTTTAGTGAGTCTGATGTTATTGCTAGTGTCAAACGTTTAAAAAATGCATTTACCTCTATTGTTGACTGTATTTCTAGTTTTTTTGCTAAAAATTGTAGTTCTAGTTGAGCAAAACTGCTTTCTTTAATATTTAATTTGTCGCTTCAAACTGGTGTATTTCCTGACAAATGGAATATAATATTTGTGATATTATCTATAAACATGTGCGGAAATATGTTTTTTCTCAACAACATGGGTTCCTATCAGGGCGCTCTACAGTAACTAATTTAACAGTCCTAACTAGTGATGCCGCCGGATTCACTTTTTGGCCGGAACCGGATACCGGAACCATCGCCTACAAGAAAAACCGGAACCGGACCGGAACCGAATCCAAGACCGGATCCAACCGGATCCGGCCGGAACTATAAAAATTTAAAAAATAATGAATATTTATCAGCATCCGGTATCTTGAGCGAAAAACTATTTTCTCAAGCTAGCGAAGTCTATAAAAAAAAGAAATTGTCTGACCGCAATCATGGAGAAAAATTAATATTTGTTAATTTTCGACTTTATTACAAATCTTCGTTAAATAACGGTATTTATTTTGGGTATATTAATCTACACATTATCCTGGATAGTTTAGGATTTTTTTTATTAAAAAAAATATAATAATTTATTTTAGAAATTGCATATTTAAAGCAATAAAAAAAACTTTAAATATGATTATTTCATAACAATTCTGGCATATAGCCTTGTTATCTCGAGCCCTTTAATTCAAGTATTATTGATAATATTGAATAATATAATATTTTAATTATTATCATATTATATTTATTAATATTACTAATATTTTTATATATTATTATTTTTTTGTTTACATTTTATTAATAAATTTAAAACGTTTTTTTTTTAATTTTATTCTACTTTCATTAGTTTCATTTATTTAAAAAAAAGTAGATCCGGCCGGATCTGGCCGAATCCGACCGGATAAATATCAAGATCCGGCCGGAACCGAATCTTTTAAATATTGGCCGGATCCGCCGGATACCGGATCTGGATCCGGTTCCGGCGGCATCACTAGTCTTATCACAATTTTTGTGCAAAAATATGGATAATAATGTGCAAACTGATGTGATTTACACCGATTTCTCCTGTGAATTTGATACTATTGATCACAATATCTTGCTGAACAAGTTTAGTACTTTTGGAATTAGATTAAAATTTTTAAGTTATTTTTTTCTTATCTTGATAGTAGAACAAATATGGTTTTTTACAATAGTTTTAAGTTGTGCAGTTTTTTGTCTATTTCTGATGTACCTCTAGGTTCAAACCTTTGACCTTTACTATTTGTTCTATTTATAGAAGATTTGATTACTTCATTATTATGTAATGTTCTGACATATGCTGACGACTTAAAAATATATCAAGTTAATAATTGTGTAAATGATACTAACTCTCTACAACAAAATCTTAATCTTATGGTTTAATGATGCGCAGCAAACAAGCTTACTTTAAATATAGATAAATGTTGCGTTGTTAGTTATACTCAAAAACCTGTTCTTACTTTAACAAATTATGATATTGATACTACTTTTTTAAAGAGGTAATCTGAAATGAGGGACCTTGAAGTATTATTTGTGTACCAACTTACTTTTTCTGACCATATAAATAGAACTGTGTCGCCAGCTTTAAAATTACTAAGATTTCTATTACGACCAAGATTGAGTAGTTTCAATTATAGTAACGCCTATCTGCCTAAGAGTTTGTTATCAAAAAATTAAATTATTTTTTTTGCAAGCATTAAAAATTGTTTTGTTGAAGAATCAAGATAAAAAAATGATGTTTAATTTGTTGATAACATTTGGGCGGGTGGGTTATTTATTCCAGATCATGATTAGCAGCGAAGATTTTGAACTGAAGAGCCCACCCACCTGCTCGAGTTTTTGTTATCAAAGAATTATCTTTTTTACAAGTGTTCCAAGTCATTTAAATAAAAAAAAAAATAATATTTAATTTGTTGATAAATGCACTTAGAGCTTTGAACTGGAGTGCTTACCCACCCGCTCAAGTGTTTGTTATTAAAGAGTTGGACATTTTTCTTTTTGCAAGTGTCAGAATAGAAGTTTGTTAGTCAGAGAAGTAGCAAGTAATTCATTTTTTGATAAACAATACTTGGGCAGGTGACTGGGTCACTCCAGATTATAAATACCAACAAATATTTTGAACTGAATTGCTCACCTGCCCGCCGCTTAAGTGTTTGTTGTTAAAAAATTGAAAAATTTTCTTCTTTGCAAGTGTTAGATGTCTTTTAATTAAAGGAGAAAGGGATGGTATATAATTTTTTGATGACCAACTCTTTGGTAGGTTATTTTAGATTATGATTACCATTAAGTTGTTGAAACTGAAAATGCTTAAGAGTTTGCCAAAACAAAATTAGAAGTTTTTTCTCTGCAAGTATTAGAAGTTTCTTAGTTAGAGGTAGAAGAAGTAATAACTAGCACTTAAGTTATTCAAACTAGAATATCTACTTACCCGCCCGAGTATTTGTTATTACAGAATTGGAAGTTTTTTAAAAATTAAAAAAAAATACATTTTGTAAATTAAAAAAAGAAATAACAGTGGAAGAAAAGATTGATTGATATTATTATGTTGATTAGTTTAATAAGTTTAATAAACTTTGGCAAATTTTGTAAAAAAACTAAAAAAATTAATAAATTATCTAAAAAGTTTATTATTTTTTTAAAGATTCAATAAACTATTTTTGATCAAGTTCTAAAGTGTTTAAATAAAAAACAATACTTTCCAAAAAGTAAGTTTTGTAAAAAATTTAAAAAAGATCTATAAATTCTAAAAAGTTTTCTATACTCAGATTTTTGGCAAGGCTTGACTAAGTTTCCAAAAAGTTTAGAAATTTTTTTAAAAAGTTTTATAAACTTTGGCAATTTTGTTTTTTATAAAATTTTAAAAATTAAGTTTGCTAAAAAGTTTATTAAACTGTGAAAAATCCAAAAAACTAAGCCTTGTAACGTTTTTAAAAAAGATCTATGTACTTTTAATTAAGTTTTTTTACACTTAGATTTTTTTGCTAACATTCAAAAGCTTTGACAAAGCTCTACAAATATTTAAAAAAATAATTTTAAAATATTTGAATAAGCTTTATTGAAAAGTGAATTTTTTTAAATCTTAGTAAACAATTGAAAATCTTTGTAAGACTTTGAAAAAAACTAAACTTTTCAAAGAGTTTATAGTTTATAGTTTGTAGGTTTTGCAAGCAAATTTAGGTAAAACTGTAATGTATACAAAAAAAGCTCTGCTCTTTTATTTTTTTTTAAATGTTATAATATAAACCAAAGTGATCTAAACTGTTAGTTAGGTTAGAACCGAATACTCTAAACTGTTCAAAAACGACCAAAACCTGTCGAAAGTGTTTTATGTTAGTTTAACGTTTTTTTCAGTTTTTCAGTGAAATCATTCGACCGCATCACTTTACTGCAGAAAAGTTATTGAAACTGAGAACAAATTTTTCTTAAAAAAAATTATAACTCGGGGCACAGATAAGTTTTTTGTACAAAGGCCTATCAAACTCTAATATTATGCAATAACCAAAAACAACATTTTTTTACAATTGAGTAGACATTGTAGACTTCACATTTGTTGGCAATTCTATTTGAGTATATTTTGTGAAAAAAATGTAAATTAAAAAATTGCATTTGATGCCTAAAATATAATCCAACTCGATATAAACATTTATTCCAAATTTTCATTAAGCATTGTTTACATTTGATGTCAAAAGAATTGTTGAACTAGCTTCTATTGTCTGACTTTAGTTTTACGTAATTAAATATCTTTCTAGAGCAATTGAAATACATTTTAATTAAATAAAAAATAAAATCAAACTAATAGAAATTTTTTAAATTTTACAGTAGACAATACAAAACGCAAAATTCCATTTTAAATTAACTAGGTTTACTTAAAACAACTTTGTAATAAACCAGCGGCGTATAAATAAGTGTTTAATTAATAATCATTTGTCTGCATACATCTATAATATTTTTAATTAAATCTAGCAGTTGTTTCAAGCATTGTCTACGCGTAGAGAGGTGCAAAATAGAATTAGATTTAACCGTTTATTTTTAGTAAAATGCGAGAATTTAAATTTTCACCTTAATATATTGATCACAGCAGCGATATGATAATTTGTGTCCGAAATCGATTTTTGCAGATTGTTCGTTAGCGTGGTTGAAATTACATTACCAAATAATTGCCTCAATTATTTATATTTATAAGCTAAATATTTGTTTGATGTTAATTTACATTTTTATATAAATATTTTACTAGGGGGAAGGAAAATGCAGACAGAAAACGGTTGCAGCTCTTATGTAAAATTGACAAGTCACTCGTGAATATTAACGTGTAAGTGACGCTACAGTCACCTACATCTTCCGCAGCCCGAAGAAAATGTTATTTATTTCATACGTTACACGTGTGCGGAATATATCTCTTCGCTAAATGTGCAAATGACGTTCTGAATATTGATTTTTTTACGTACGGGCTGCAAAAAGGGGTCAAAATTGGCAGGGGTCTGAGAATTTTTGCATAACTGCTTGATATATGTGGTCTACAATTATTAAATGGCTTAATAATAAAGATTAAACGTTGTTAAACTTATTGGTATTTAGTATTATTCTGATTCCTTGATTTTTGTTAAATAATAAAAGAAAAAAATATTATATTTTAAAATATTTTATTAATTCGCAAAAAGAGAGCACAAGATGCTTTATAAATAACGTATTTGTGAGTATTTTGTGAAAACGCATTATTTATTTATTAAAACGTTTAATTGGGCCTCAGATACAAAAGAAGATTTGCAACCTTTCAAATAGAGAGCAAGTAAGGAGAAAAGTAATTGTAAAGATGTTATAAATGTATTAAATTAACTTTTTATTTAAATTTGAAAATAAGATTAAATTTATAATATTCACTAAATACTATATACTTTATTATCTACTTTATTGTTTAAATTACAAAATAATATTTAATCAAAAATAAACATAAATTTTACGATTTGTTGAAATAGTTTTGTATTAAATTCTGATGATACGTTTGATGAAAGTATTTCCAACTCATGTTTCACAAATGTTCCATTAAAGATTTGACACAATATCTCATAGCAAAAACTATGCATACTATTTGCAAACTACTTGCAAACTTTTCCTTAATCAAATCGATCAGGAATTGCGTTTTCCCCATCTCCCTTCTCTCTATGGAACTGAATTTAATTTGAAACTTTACTAAGGCCCTACTTATACCCGCGTAACAATATTGATTCATTCATTTCGATGCATTTGCTTAACTGTTATCTAATTAATCTAACCCCCCGCGTTTCTAGGTTAGTGGGTTTAGTGCAATGAAAATAAATATATGTATCGTACCGCTTAAATCTAAATACGTTTATGCGATAAAGTTTTAATGTCGGTAGTAAAAAGTAATAGATGCAAACACCAAAATTTGCTTCTTTATATAATTAAAAAGCATGATGGATTACACTATTTTTTATATCATGTTATGCGGGATGTAGTAATTACTCAACAAGTTTAAGTGTCATATGTGTACAGTTTTATTTTAAAATAATGCACCGGGGCATGCATATAATTGTTATTTGTTCCATATATCACACGCATAATAAATAAAGTAGATAATATTAGATGTATACGCGACTGGAGATAACATGCTTTATGAAAGTTGAATTTGCATAAATACGATAGAGATATTAGCATCTATTACAATTATTATTATAATTACGCGATTCAAGTTGAATATATATCGCGTGTGTTTTCTTTATTTTTTTCGTTTATTCTGCTGAGTTTTATAGTAAAATATGTTTGTTGCATGTCGTGAATATTAAGATTTACGGCCACTTCTCTTACTTAATAAAATAGTCAACGAATAAAAAAGTTTTTTTTTGTTTCTTGATATTAAAATTCGTTATATCACGATACGTTCGAGTAGCACGTTACTACAGTTTTTTCGGTCTTAACAGTATAAATGTAATAATTAGATGACACTTGAATGAATTTGCAATATATATTGAAATTTTATTTAAGATAGTAATGTAGTAATTCATAATTTATACGTTTTATGGTTGCTTGTATGTACTTATTTTTATATTTGCTTAAAATAACAAACTTTTACTTTGGCAGAGCAACTACTGAGTTTGGTGATTTTGTATTTTTCAAAAATTAAAGGCAAAATCTTAAAAATTTTAATGTCGGATGTAGGGAATTGAAACCAAGAGTCGATTTAATTTAAAAAAATCAAAATTTACATAAAGTATTAAGAAAAGCTTTTTAGTAGAGCATCTATTTTGCCGACTCTTGACGTTGCAGGTTTTTTTATATGGTTTTGGGAAAGTTCTACAAGCTTATGTATGGGGCTTTTACCTACTAAATCCTTAGATTCAGCATTGGTTCAGTTTTAGTTTCAGCTATTTTAAACTTTTTTTAAAATTTTTGTTTTTACGCATTTTTATGTTTTCTTGGCTTTGTGATAATTTTTTGATAACCACGCGGGTGGGCGGGAATCCTAGTTTAAACTATTTATTCAAATTCATGTTCAGAGTTGACCTACCCACCCACCCAAGTGTTTTTTATTAAAAGATTAAAGATCACCATCACCTTTTTTGACATAGAAACTTTTAACGCTTGCAGAAAAGAAAAACTTTCAATTTTTTGATGACTTATGTTTAGGGGTGATCTACCTACCCACCCAAGTGCTTGTTATTAAGAGATTAGAAATCATCATTATTTTATTTGACATATAAAATTTTAACGCTTGCAGAGACAAACTTTCAATTTCTTGATAACCAACATTTGGGCGAGTGGGCGGAAACTTTAGTTTAAATACATAATGGTGAGATAGCTCAGTTATAGAGCGTTAGTGTAGCACGCTAACAGTCCCTGGTTTGATTTCCGAATATGACTAAAATAATAAGTTTGCTCTTTGTCCACCGGGGTGATTCGGAAGTCACCTAATAAGCCGTTGGTTCCATCAACCCCTTTCAAACAAGTTGTAAGACTTCTGGGGCAATGTTCAATAGTACGCGAAATAAAGAAGAAGAAATTATTAGTCCGTACTCATTTTGAGAAGTGACCCATCCATCCACCCAAGTGTATGTTATTAAGGGATTAGAGATTACCATCACCTTTTTTGACATAGAAACTTTTAACGTTTTCAGAGAAAGAAAACTTTCTTAATAACCAACACTCCCGGGTGGGCGGGAATCTTAGTTTAAAATGTTTGCTCAAACTTACGGTTATGGGTGACCTACCTACCCACCCAAGTGTTTGTTATCAAAGGAATTGAAATCACCATTACTTTTCTTGACATAATTTTTTTTAACGTTTGCAGAATTTTTTTCCGAATGCCGGTACTATTTACGAGACAAACGGCACTATCACCGAGACTGCCCAAAATTAAATTCACAAAGACAATCGGAAAACGGAAGATGGTCGGACGTCAGAATAAACAATGAAAGCCGGTCAATATTGCTGCAACGGCAATGCAACGTTGTTGAACGGTTGTTGCCAATAATGCCCGTAACAAAATAAATAACAAAAAATATAATTGCCTGATAGATACAAGCGCCGACACTAATTATATACACGCAGGCCTGACACCAGGTTTTCAAAAAATCACCATGTTGACTGCAGCCACGGATGATAAGCTGAATTTCATTGGAAAGGCTTCATTCACTTTCCAGCTAGGCGCCAATACATACACAGAAAAGTTCCTCGTAACAAAAATCGTGTTCTAGGACACCGCCCTAATAACAACCCGGATGAAAACAGAACCGAAAGAATGGGAACGCGGATTTCCAACAAAACCCCATGCTTGAGAAGTTTCCAGACCTGTTTAAAGCAAAAGATCAGTTTGCCGACGTGCTTTGCAACAAACACGTCCGTATTGGGTAAACCAGGCAAAGAAGAGAATCATAGACAAACAAGTCCGAGAACACCAGGCGTTATTAAACCGTCCACAAGCTCATACTTGTCCCTAATTGTTCTGGTTGGAAAAATGAACGGCGAGTTGCGGTTCTGTATAGACTACCGCATTTTACGCCATCCGAACCGACACCGATGCCAATTATTCAAGAGACTTTCCGCGACCTAAGAGCTGCAACCATCTTCACAACGTTAGATTTAAAAACCGGATACTGGCAAATTCCAATGGCATCGGCATCCAAAAAATATAAAACGTTCAGCACTCCTGACGGCGGGCATTACCAATTCAGAGTAATGCCCTTTGCACTTAAAAACGCTTCAGCGACGTTTCAGCAACTAATGAGTCAGGAAGTGCTGGCTGGATACATGCACCAGTTTGCAATGCTCTACTTAGACGACATCATCATCTACAGCGCATCCTATGAGGAACACCTCTACTACTTTGTTTTAGTATTTGAACGACTGCAGGAGTTCAATTTGAAACTAGGTCGAAAAAAGTGTTTATTTGCACAAACCACGACAGAATACCTGGGGCACATTGTAGATACCAATGTGACAAGGCCCTTTGCAAAGCACATCAACCAGATAACAGCAAATACGGCACGCGGTGACTAAGCCGCTGCAATTTCATTGGCCAGTACACGACTTACTCTATGTCGTACAGACAGACGCTTTACAACTAGGGATGTCAGCGGTTTTATTTCAATTAACGCCGGAGGGCAAAAAAAGGATCATCAGCTTTGACTTGGCTAAACTTAACGTCACCGAACGACAATACCAAATCAACAAGCAAGAGTGCCTGGCCTTGATGTGGGCCCTTGGACGCTACAAGCCTTTTCTGGAAGGCCGTTACTTTAGAGTCAAAATGGATTCACAGGCGTTGACGTGGTTAAATAAATTGAAAAACCATTGGTCGAAGCTGGTGCAGTGGGCATTGTTTTTGCAATCTTTTAATTTTACCATTGAACATTTCCCAGGAAAGCAGAACGAGTTACCGGACTTGAAACCCAGAGGATCGACCTACAGATTACGTCCTTGATTTGGAACAATTTGTCCCACCGCAGCACCATGCCATCATACTAACCCTGATAGAAGAAATCAAGCCAGCACAAGAACAAGACGAAGACTCTATACAAATTGACAAAGTATTAAACAACACTAAAGACCCGAGGTATGAGGAACATAGCCACCACATGGAAGTGATATACGGGGCACTATATAGAAAGGCCACCAACAACTTTGATTGGTGTCTGTACATTCCGGCGCGTGCTCCACGAATTGCACAAGGAAGCCACACACCCCGGAAGAGACAAGAGCCGCTATTACTGGCTCACCGTGCCAAGAAACGTCCGAGAGTACGTGACGGAATATCTCATATGCACCGCCACCAAATGCGGGCAACGGCAACCACACGCTCCATTACGAGCTAGAACCAGCAAGGCACTCTTTAGTACAGTGGTTGTTGACTTGATAGGGCCACTCTTGGAAACCAGAGCCAGAAAACGGCACATAGTTGTGCTTGTCAATCTGTTCACAAAATAGACCAAAGCGTTTGTGATTGGCAATGCCACGACCGGTACAATTACAAAAATTCTGGAAGAACAGGTGTTCCACTGGTTCGGCTGCTTGGCACCATAATAAGCGACAACGGCTCACAATTCAGGTCGTACAAATGGGCGCGGATGTGCTGACGATGCGGTAGCCAAACATATTACACGCCAATCTACCATCCTCAGGCCAACCCGACAGAACACCTAAACCAGAAATTCAAGAAGAGCCTGAAGACGCGGATTCAAAGGCAAATTTGTCTGCACGCGGACATTCATGCAGCTCTTGGAAACCAGAAACAGGAAACGGTACATAGTCGTGCTAGTCAATCAGTTCACAAAATGGACCAAAGCGTTTGTGATTGGCAATGCCACGACCGGTACAATTACAAAAATTCTGAAAGAACTAGTGTTCCACCGGTTTAGTTGCTTGGTGTCATAATAACCGACAACGGCCCACAATTCTGGTCGTACAAATGGGCGCGGACGTGCAGACTATGGAGTAGCCAAACATATTACACGCCAACCTACCATTCTTAGGCCAACCAGATGGAACGCCAAAACCAGGAATTCAAGAAGGGCCTAAGGGTGCGGATTCAAAGGCAACCGCCAAATGCTTAAGCGCATCACATCCAACCACTATCATTTAAGCTACAAACCCGGAGAAACGCAGCAACGGGATATACACCAAGCTACGCGCTGATGGGCCCCCAACCACGCTAACCGCAACAACCAAATACATGACATACAGCAGAGACAGCTTTGCTACGTCCAAAGGTATGACCGGCCAGAGGAACCCGTTCCAGTAGCCATCGGGGAGCCGGTCATAATCCGGAAAGGGACTAACATAGGAACGTAAAGTCGTTTGCTGCAAAATGGCTTGGCCTCTACCACATCTGAGACATCTTTGTAGGACGGGTGTACAAGGTAGACAAAAACGGATGGAGATAGAGTCCGCATGCATGCGGATGACGTTCAACCCGCTCCGCTAGTACGCACCTACAACGACACCCAAACCGATCAGCACCAAAAAAGTACAATCATCTTCATTCGACGACGACTAGATCTCCCCACTCCCCTTATTTGTCTGCATGCGGACATTTATGCTATGAAACCCACACAAAAAAACTACACTCTATCTAGACGACTGGATGGTTCCACCTCCTCCGAAGCAATTTGTTACCGGCGACACTGACGCTTACGCCGCGTTTGGATGTTCAGAGTCAAAACCACCCTATCAGCGTCTTGCGCTCCCCTTGATACTAACATTTTGGACCAGGATGGGTAAGAGGCGGAGCCTTTGGTCTGACGCTAGATGAAATAAAAGTCATATACTACCAGTTGTTAGCGAATTCCGGAACAATTGATAGCGCAGTAGGCCTGCCCTTCCCTATCTCTTAACAGATCCTAACAACACAAGTCTAATGGAATTGCGCCATACGCACCTTGCTTATGGCCTACCGTGAAATGATTTCTAAATATAAAAAAAAAAAAATTTGGTCTTGAATAAACTCTTTGAAAATTGTACAAATAAAAATTTTAAAAAACTTTTTTTAGATTTTCTAAATTTAAATTTATTTATGTTTTAAAAACTTGCATTTTTTTCAAAGCCAGAACAGTTTTTAAAAGGTAAAAAAGCTTTTAAAAAATAGAAAAAGCTGTTAAAATCCACAATTCTTTATAGTCCAAAAAAACTTTTTATTTAGTTTACATTTTTTTTGCTGTTTGTAGAACTTTTTGAAAGTTTAAAAAATGCATTTCTTTAACAAATTACACTTTCAATCTAACTAACTTTTTAAAGATTCTACAACATTTTTTTGAGAACACATATAACACTTTAAAAAAATAAAAAAAATTTTTTGCAGTTTTTTCATAAATTTAAGTTTTTTTTTTTTTGAGAAATAAACTAAAAAAATGATTATAAACAGGTTATTATTAAAAAAGTCAACAAATTTCTTATTTAAATGTGTAGAGAATTAAATTTTGCTTAATTTTCCTTTTTTTTAACTTAAAAATTTAAAAAAAAAATTGTTTTATCAAGAAAATTTGATTTTACACCAAAAAAATCATTATATTATTTAAAAAAAACAAGTTAATTACCATTTTTCCAAAAAAAAATTAAAAAAGCTGTTCTATCAATTTTTTGTTGAAAATTTTAAAAATTGTGTCATGCAATTTTATAGATTTTTTTACCTAAATTTTTCATTTATGCATTCAAAAAATAATCGAGTTGTTCATAATTTAAAGGGTATTTTAAGTGTCATAAAACTTTAAACATAACTCACGCAATTTACATTTTTTTTAATTGGTTTGTTTAGAAAATAAAATTTCCAGTGTAACATAAAATATATAATTGTTTATTAAATATTGTAAAGTTAAATTGTAATTTGTTAATTGAAATTTTTGTCTAACTTTAATATTATTTACTTTATTACAACGCAAAATTAGTAGATTTTTTATAGTGCTACATATTATTTTTCAATTTAAAGTAAACGTGGACACCTTTATGCAAGCCAATGCATACAGTTTTGCTTTAAAAAAATCTTTTGGTAATTTTAAAATTAAAAGAAAAACATTCTGTTCATATATAATGCTCAAAAAGATTGCCTCCTGTGAGGATTGAACTCACGACCCCTGGTTTACAAGACCAGTGCTCTGCCACTGAGCTAAAGAGGCCTTTACAATTAACATTATTACTAAATAATTACCATATAGACTAGTTGTTTTCATAATTATTTATAAATAGTTGAGTCAATGACAACACAAACTAATTAAAATATCTTAGCTAAAATAGAATAAAATTTCAGTATATTAATGGAAAAAAAAAATACTTTAATAAGTTATACAGAACACCGTTGTTGCTCATCAGATGCAGACGCAAGCATTCAACCTTTCTCAATACAATATACACAATGAAGCAATTCATGTAATGTTAAATTTGATTAAATTTAATTATTATTAACATTTATTGATTAAAATAGAATTGTATTGTTGATTTGCAACAAAGTTATAATTGAATTGTTTCAATTGTATATTGATATTAGAATAGGAAGCCTTCAAAGTGAATTTATAATGTTCAATGAAGAATGTAAATAAATAATGTAAACTACGCGCAGTGCATTATCATTATCCAAATGCAATTAACACAATTAATAACGAACCGCAGCGTACAACAAAGCAAATATTACGAAGTCACAGAAGATAATTCCAATTTATATTATTAGTTTGGACCAGGACGTTGGTTATTCTTGTTCGTGGGAGCACGTATTAGTTTTCGTTATGTAAATACAGAAGTGATGAATGTAAAATACTATCTAGAATGCATGCGAGATTATCTTTAATAATTTAATCCCGGCCAGAGTGAAATATAGATTAGGTGCTCCCGTGCAACGCGGAGCCCTATGATGCAACTAATTACACCGCTGGCCAACTTTATATTCGAAATTATATATACCACCCGCGTAAAATTCTTGCAGAATTTTATAGTTAATTAAAATATCAGAATTATGAACAAAGTTGTAACAGGATGAAGTAGCTTAATTTGCGTTATTCTAATATATTGTTTTTATTTGTGAACCAATTTTGTAATTTTTTTAAATATAATAATAACTTGCAAATGTTTAATATAATTAATATTTTTTGGTTAATAATTATTATCAAATAATAATTTTTTATTGATTCTCTCTTTTCTTTTAAAAAGTGGTATTTCTTTTTGAAGCTCATTTTCATGCTGAATGTATACATTGTGTGAATTTCAGGAATATGAAATGAGTTCGATCAAGTTTTCCGCAACGAAAAATTCTTAAATTTTTCATTTCGCTCGGCAGCAGCCAGCCCAGTACAGTTTGAAAAGTTCGCCGCTATTAATAACTTACTTTTTTTATTCTTTTGCACAATCAATATTAACTTATCGTACCATGAATCTGAATTTCATTAGAATTGGAAAGGACAAATTTATATTAAAATAATTATCAAATTTTATTGATGAAAAAAATTTGAATGAAAATCTGTAAATCTGCTCCAATTTTACCCATAAATTGTTATTACATAATGGCCGTTGGAGTTATATACATTTTTATGGGTTTAATATGTACATAGCAGAAATTCTTAGTGTGCTTGATTACCTGTTGGGTTATTAAGTATGCGGCCTTGAAGGTTTCAACCTAATCTAAGCTCACGCGAGCCGACATGTATGGAATCGACCATGGTCCCTGTACATGCGACGCCGCGACGCTCTACGGGTGTGCCAATATTATAAATAATAAAAAGGTGCGTTCATACTTTAAAAGGATGATGTCCAATTTGAATGTTTTGTACTATTTTAAATAGAAACTTTTATACAAACATAGTAGTAATTCGAGGTATATGTTATATGTAATGTAACCGTTGCATGCTTTGCTGAAGGGTTTTTTTTATAGGAATAATGCTCGATACGGGTAACCGATATGGATCTCAAATTAATATCGGCTCATGTTCAACTTTCGCAGTAGTAATATAAACATAGTGCGTGCATTTTAAATCACTTTTTTTTTATTAATAGAAAAAACTTATTCTCAGAACTACATTGATTTTGTTTGTTAAAGTTTATTGAAGTTTAACATTCTACGCAGTAATGAATTATAAATATTATTAATGGGTACAATGCACACAGCTTGCCAATTTTTAGTGTTGTTTATTTGAAGTTTTTTAGTTGTACTATGGATTTCTTAAAGATCAATTAGAATACCAACATTTTTTCTAATTAATACATTAATTAAATGGGTCTGGAATAAATACTGCAATAATTTCTTGTATTAAATTGTTGAGTTTCTTTCACATTTTCATTTTAAACAAATTATGACCAAATTTTTATGCTTTTTTGTTTGATTCGGAAAGCTTTTTTCGTAAAAATTTTAAAAAAAGTTTCCAATTTTTTTAAATATTTTAAGCTCCGCGGCCCATCCAGGTCCAATTTTTGTCACAAGGTCTTCCAAAATGTTTTCTACAAAGCTTTAAAGTTGTTTCTATCTCCGATGCATCGTTTTAATCGCTTCTTTTTAGGCCACCAACTATTAAGATAAGACCGAGAAAGACCACAAAATCTGAGTCCGAGCTATGAATCATAATCTAATCGAGAAGTCATTAGCGCAAATTAAAAAGTTTGAGTAGGGGTTGATGCGCGAACGAAACGTTATTTTTTTAGGAAACCTTAAAATAGCCTAGTATTTACCCGGGCCCAAAGCATTTTTTTAAGTTATTTTTTTGGCATAGTCTACTTAGCCGGTAAACATTTAAAACCCGGGTTGGTGAATGAATGAGACAGGGCCGGAAAAGACGCGTCTACATGTCATTATTTTTTTGGAAATTCTTAGATTCTCACGGGTTTGTTGGTTGTTGGCAGTTCGCCTCAAAAAGAGGCGGGTTGGTGGGCAACACTAATCCAAACTGCACGCTCACAAGTTTTAAACATAATTTCCGCTCACCTACCCAAGTGTTTGTGTTTAATAATTTGGATCACAAACACTTGGGCGGGTGGGTGAGCAACATTAATTTAAATCACACGCCCACAAAACTTAAACTCAGTTTTCACCCACCCACCCAAAAGTTTGTAATGAATTATTTGGATCACAAACACTCGGCCGGGTAGAGGGCAACATCAATCTAAGTCGCACGCCCAAAAAACTTAAATTTATTTCCCGCCTTTCTACCCAAGCGTTTGTTGTCAAAAAAATAGAACACAAACATTTTAGCGGATGGGTGATTAACACCAATCCAAGTCACACGCTCACAAAACTTAAATTTAGTTTTGTTTGTGTTTAAAAATTCTTTAAAAAAGCTTTTGGGGCTTTAGAAAAAAGTTATAAAACATTTTTAGAGGTCTATTAAAGCTTTTCAAATTTTTACAAATTTTTAAAAATTGAAAAAAAAGTTTTCTAATATAAGTCAATTTTTTTTTAATTTTTTTTAGTTTCTTCAAAATATTTTATAAATTCTCAAAAAAAGTTCACAAACTTTATAATATTTTTAAAATATTTCAAACAGTTTAGGATTAAAAAAAAAATCAATAAGTTAGACTTCTAAAAAAGCACAAACATTTAAAAAAATGTAAACAAACTTTATGGATTTCAAAAATTTATTTTATTTTTAAAAAGCTTTTTAATGCTTTGGAAAAAAATATGCGAGCTTTAAAAAACATTTTAAAAGTCCATAAAAGCTTTGAACGTTTTTAAAAACTCCGCCTATTCTTAAAACTTTCTAGTTTTTAAATTTTTTTTATAAATTTTAATTTTTTTTTAATTTGTAAAACAATTTGGACTTAAATTTTTTTTTTAATCCAAAAATCATTTTCAAGAAGCATATTTAAAAAGCTTTTGACTCACAAAAACAAAAACTGTTTTTTTAATTAAATTTTTAAATTTTTTAAAATGCTTATTTGACTTTGGAACTCAAAATTGTTTTGTAAACCTTGAAATTTACATTTTTATAAGGTTCTTTTATCAATCAAATTAAATTAATTTACAAAAGTTCTCAACAAACAGCTTATTCGATTTTTAGATATAATTTCCTTTTTTTTTTCAAATTTTGGTGCAAGTTTTATTGGTTCAGTAGTTGCAGTTGTGATACTTTCTAACACTTTCTGTGTTTTTTTCCAAAAAAAGTGCTTTAAAGGTACCTGCAGTTCATGTCAGATTGTCGTACACGCTTTGTCAACAGTTGACAATTTATATTGATTGATAGTTTTAATGTAATGCTGTGAACATCAAACAGTTATATATTTTTTTTAAATAATTGACAAATGAATTGTTAAAGTTAATTGTTGTATATCACATTTGTCAGTATGCTGCTAGGAAAAGTGGCGTTAACGATAATATTGTGTTTTTATAGCTGCTGTGGTCGTTGGTCTCATTGTCCCCGTTATCAACAAGCACGCTAACATCCAAATTTTGTCTATTTTTTAGCCATACACTTAAAAGTAAAAAGATTAAACTGTGGGCGGGTAACTTCTTCTACTGTGACCCACCCACATAGCTACAAGAACGCAAATGAATAAATATCAGATGTCACTTAGACATCAGAGAGCTGTTCAACTATAAATCACTGGACAACTAACACTTGGGCGGGCACCAAGTTCAAAGAGCGGGCGGATAACATCTTCTACTGTGACCCACCCACTCACCCAACAAGTAGTCATCAAAGGATTTGATATTTTCCTTATCGCTTGTGTTTTCGTAACTATTATACACAAAAAAAATGAATGTCAAATGTCATTTAAGACATCAAAGAATTGTTTAATCATAAATCACTGAATAACTAAAGTTAAGGTAACTTCTTTTACTGTGACCCACCCATCCACTTAAGTGATACTTATCAAAGGATTTAATATTTTCCCACCGCTTGTGTTTTTGTAACTATTATACACAAAAGAATGAATGTCAAATATCATTTAAGACATCAAAAAATTGTTCTACCATAAAGCACTAGATAACTAACGCTTAGGAGGCAAGTGGGCACCAAGTTCAAATTGTAGGAGGGTAACTTCTTCTATTGTGACCCACCTACCCACCCAAGTGTTAGTCATCAAAGGATTTATTGTTTCCTATACCGCTTGTGTTCTTGTAGCTATTATACATAAAAGATTGAATGTCAAATTTCATTTACCAACCATAAATTACTAAATAATTAACGCTTGGTGCTCACCAAGTTCAAATTGTGGGCGGGTAACTTCTTCTACAGTGACCTATAAAAATATTAACAAAAAGTACTAAAAGTTGGTCTTAAACTATTGAAAACTGCAAATTTTTTGTCAAAAATAACTAAATCCGGTCATAAAACATTAAAATATTTTCTAATAAAATCAATCTGGCAAAAAAATGTTGAAAAGTGCCAAAATTTATTTAAAAAATGTCAAAAATAGTAAAATCCGGCCATAAAACATTGAAACATTATCAGAAAACACTAAAATCCGGCCATTAACTGTTAAAAAAATTAAAAATCTTTATAAAATTACAAAATCCATCTATATAATATAAAAATATTGTTAGAAATAGCAAAAATTCGGCTATAAATAGTTGAAAAGTGTAAAATTCTATTAATAAAAATTTAAAATTAACTAAATCCTGTCATAAAACATTAAAATATTTTTAAATAGAATCAAAATCCGGCAAAAAAACGTTAAAAAGTGCCTGAATTTATTAAAGAAATGTTAAAAATAGAAAAAAACCGGCCATGAAACATTAAATTATAATTAAAAAGCACCAAAATCTGGCTATAAACTGTTAACAATTTTTTTTTATTTTATTAAATTGCAAAGTCCGACCTTTAAATATCAAAATATTGTTAGAAATAGCAAAAATCCGGCCATAAACTGTTGAAAAGTGTGAAATTCTATTGATAAAAAATCAAAATTAACTAAA
The DNA here is from genome assembly GCA_963932245.1 of Tachinus rufipes. Taxonomy (NCBI): domain Eukaryota; kingdom Metazoa; phylum Arthropoda; class Insecta; order Coleoptera; family Staphylinidae; genus Tachinus; species Tachinus rufipes. The sequence goes on from OZ010743.1 coordinate 108,692,085, forward strand.
TCCGGTCATAAAACATTAAAATAGAATCAAAATTCGGCATAAAAACGTTAAAAAGTAACAAAATTTATTTAAGAAATGTCAAAAATAGTAAAATCCGGCCATAAAACATTAAAATATTATCAGAAAGCACTAAAATCTGACTAGTAACTGTTAAAAAGTATAAAAATCTTTATAAAATTCCAAAATCCGACTATAAAATATCAATATTTTGTTAGAAATAGCCGAAATCCGGCCATAAACTGTTAAAAAGTGCAAAATTTTATTCATAAAAAAATCAATCCGGTCAAAAAACAATAAAATATTTTCAAATAGTATCAAAATCCAACAAAAAAACGTTGAAAAGTGCCAAAACTTATTAAAAAATGTCAAAAATAGTAGAATCCGGCCATAAAACATTAAAATGTTATCAGAAAGCACTTAAATCTGACAATTAACTGTTAATAAGTTAAAAAATCTTCATTTCAGTCTATGACATTTTATTGATATTCTAGTTGAACTTGTAAGTTAATGAAATGTATCAAATACTGATTACAAATTTGCAGAAAATGAAGTTGAAAGTTTAAACAAATTTTTAAAGCAATTGACAGTTCATTTGTCAAATTGATAGATAATTCACATAAAAGATAGTTTATATAATAGATTTGTGAAGCATTAGTTCACATTTTTTTGTAATTTTGGCAGTTGATTACCATAAGTTAATTTGTAAACTAATTAGCAGTTGCTTTGTTGAAATCATATGGTCAGGATTAAAGTTTGCAGTTTATATATCAAACGGTTCATGTAACTAATTTTTTAAGTTGACATTTGATATTATTATGAGACAGCTTCTTCATATAATTGACAGTTAATGGTCAACAAAATTAAATTATACCAACAAATTTAACTATAAATATTACAAAAGAAAGTGTTTTATGAATAATATTGCTCATGATATACACAGAAACATTTATAAAAAATGTATTAAAATTGTTGTTTGAAGCTACATAATAGAAATTACATAAAAGAAACAATATTCTAAATTCTTAACTAATATAATTTAATTAATAACAATAGAATAAATATTGTTTATGTAAAACGCTGATTTGAATGAATTAACATTTAAGCACACGCCTAAAGATAAATCAGAACTGCGCCCAGACCACCGTAACAATTCAAACAAACGACAATCATGATTCATCATTCAATTCGAATTAATTTATGGTTATTTTTTAACGTTTTTTGTACTGAATACCATACGTGTTATATTTAGATGGAAGGCAAGGCACAGTCTAATAACTCAATTAACCTCTCAATTACGAAAAGGTCAGGAGTGAGTCATTAACTTTTGACTCATGAATTAAATATGTGCACTTCAGCATTAATTATATACGATAGAAAACGTTTTTACATTTGTAATGAATTGAATAAATTGAATAATATTGGGGTTGATATTTGTAAATGCCGCACCTGATATGTGTAAGGTATTGGGTGGGAAATAGCCGGGAGCCTGCTGAACTCATAAGCCTAGATGAAAAGAGCTACGCGAGCGACTGAATGGTAAATGTGGCGCAAAGTGGCGCATCCCTGGCGTACTGCTTGCTATACCGCCATATACCTCCCGGCTACATTCATCGGCATTCCGACGTGCCCACCCCATCTACCACCTCACGCCATGCCCGCATTACTTACTACCACGGGTTACCCCCAAATGTATATCACACAGAACAATCTAATTACATATATTATTCACCAAATTATTAACACTCGTAAATTATTAACAGGGCATTGCAAATAGTTAAACATTTAATTGCCTCGTATTAATTAATATATTCATTCTTCCAACTTTACTATTTCCATTCTGCATGCATTAATGATAATGTGAATTAACTAACTTTATTCACTAAATAAATACGTTTTAATCAACCGGCGGAATTTTTCTTGAATTACAAATGATTTACTTTGAGTATATAAAACTTAATTAGCCAATCAAATGTGTGCTTAGGAATATGACACATGAATAGAGCGTAATGAAATTTTAAAACCAATTAAATATTATTATAAAGACCTTCATTGCCAATTTTAATTCAACGTAATTATTAGATTATTACATAATAACAAAAAATATTTATTTTGTGTTTTTCTAATTTTTTTTTACAAAATTGATATTTTTGGAAATTACCGCAACAAGAGTATAATGCGCCTGTGGCAAATGACTAACAAGTTTCTCAACAACAATAACATATCGAAGTTACTAACAATATTTAACAAAATCTACAAAACAAGCCTGCGGACTAATTAAGATCAACCTCCATACAAGTCAAAAGAAAAATAATTCCAAAAAGTGCAGTGAATAAAGACTAATTGTTTTTTAAATCAACGCATCAAAGACTATTAAAAAAGTATAAAATTGTCATAGTTTGGCTTGAAGACTAGAAATTAGTTAAAGTCTAACTATGACCTGTGTAAGTGTTAATCCAAAATTGCTACAATCAATAAAAGACAGTATGCATCTGATTTGTGGACTTCAAAAAGTGTTTTTTGACAGAGTCAAAAAATAAATAGAATGTACTCTGATTATAGCTTATTGTTAAGTAGTGGCATGCTTCAACCAACCACTCAAGTGATCTTCTTCTTTAAGTGCTGTGTCTATTTGTGTTAGCAACACCTGTGTTCATAATTTCTTTAAATCTGTTTTGATCTTGGGCGGAGGTTGCAGTTCTTTTGCCAAGAGACTTGTTTCTTGTTTGAAGTTTTTTAGTCATTTTGCGGCCAATTGATTTTTTGACTGTTTATTGGGAATAAAGCGAAGTAGGTTGTACTGTACGTTACTTCTTCTATTGTCACCCACCCATCCTTCCAAGTGTTCAGTCATCAAAGGATCCATTGTTTGTCACACCTCTCGTGTGCTTGGATTTAAATATTAGAAAATTGTTTAACAATAAATCTCTTGATAACTAAAGCTTGAGTGTATGGCTGGGATTAAAAATTAATTTGTGGGCGACTTACTTCTTCTACTGTCACCCACCCGCCCGCTCAATTGCTACGCTAGTCTAACTAAACATTCAACAATCTCTGAACATAATTGATTTCCAATCTTTCACTAATGCCAAAATCAAGCACTCCTTGAACCCGCATGACTTTGGGAAACGAGTAGAGGGTTGGCCTGAGAAGAAGCAGAAAGCCATACCAACTCAAACCAAACAGAAGAAAACAAAGAAGCGTAAACACGGTGCGGTGGGAAAAGAACACTTGCCCAGAATATCTATCACCATAGACGGGAAAACAATGAAAACTTTAATTGACTGGGAAATGAGCCACAATTCTACCCGCGCAAAGCTGGGGGAAACCCAAGACCCTTGGCAATCTTTTGTTGCACAAGCGGATCTATTCACGTTGCCTGATACAATTGAAGAAACCACCGTCAAAATTACTTTTGGGAAAAAAAATTCTAGGTAGTGCGGGGCACTCCAAAACATAACTATGAGCGAGTAGTTTAAACTGTGGATCCAACCCACCCAGCCAACTGTTTGTCATTAAAAGATTAAAAGTTTCTCTTCTCTGCAAGCGTTTAAAATTTTTACGTCAAACACGGGATAGTCAAATCCAATTTTTTGATAATGTAAACTTAAATGGTAGGCGCTCAGCACTCCAAAACATAATTATCTACTCAAATGTTTGTCATCAAAAGATTGAAAGTTTTTTTTTCAAACGTTTAAAATTTCTACGTCAAAGAGATGATGGTCCAACCCAATCTTTTGATAACTGATACTTGGTGAGTAGGCGAAGCACTCTAGAGCATAATTACGTAGTAATTTAAATTAGGGTTTTTGCCCACCTACCTAAGTGTTAGTTACTAAGAAGTTAGAAGTTTCTTTTCTCTGCAAGTTTTACAAATTTTTATGTCAAAGGAGGTGATGGCTAAATCCAATCCCTTGGTGGGTGTGCGGGACACTCCTAAACGTTAATATAGGAGAGTAGTTTGAATTGGGGTTTCAACCTATCTAGCTAAGTGAGTAGGGCATTCCAAAGCACAATTACGGACAACTTGTTTAAACTTGGGTTTTTTGCCCATCCATTTGTTTGTTGTCTAGAGATTGAACGTTAATATTTTCTACAATGTAGGTAGGTGATACTAATCTTTTGATGGCCAATACTTAAATAGGTGAAAATAGTTTAAACTGGAGTGCCCACTCCTTCACCCAAATGAAAATCCCTTCTTTCTGCAAGCATTTGTAGTTTTTATGTCGGAATAGGAGAAGGTAATATCTAATCAATTGATGGCGGACACTTGGTAGCATAATTGGAAGTTACTCCTATCTGCAAGCGTACATACACCGCAATCACAACTTGTACCAAACTAAACTATCTTGCTTTGGCGGCATACCTCACGAGGACCCACATTGGTTCTTTGCTAAATTTTAAAACTGTTTTGCACAGCAGCAGATTTCAACTACAGTTTATCACTGGCTGCTGGTACAAATCTGATAAGCAAAATATTTGCCTTTGATAAGAACGAGAACCGGTATACAAGAAAACAAAAAATTGGCTAATCAGACCCAGCCTTAATAGTCTGGCTAATAGAAACACTGTTTCTTACAACGCTAGGCGACATTGCGCCTACGACTTTGCTTACACTACCTAAGACAAACCTTGGACAGCGTACGAGCCACGCCAATCAAAGATTTAGCAATCAGTAAACATAATTGACTTCTAACTAATATTGCCCTTTGAAGTTACCTCAGAAACAATGCCAAATCAAGCTCTTTTGGAACCTGCATGACGCTGGGTAAAGAGTAGAGAGTCGGCCTGGGAAGATGCAAAAAGCTATACCGATCCAAAGCAACCAAAAGGAAACAATGAAGCGTAAACACGTACCACATCACCAAACTACAATTGGCAGCCTCGGTTAAAAAAAAAACACTTGTCCAGAATGTATATTACCAGGAACGGAAAATCTGTAGAAGCCCTGATCGACTCGGGGCAAGCCACAACTTTACCAGCGCAAAGTTGGGAAACCAAAAACCTTCGAAGATATATGTGGCACAAGCGGATCTATTTACTTTGCTTGATACAAATGAAAAAATCACCGCTAAAATGACTTTTGAAGATTAATTCAAGGTAGTGCGGGGCACTCCAAAACATAACTATAGGCGAGTAGTTAAATTCAAATGTTTGTCATTAAAAGATTGAAAGTTTATCTTCTCTGCAAGCGTTTTAAGTCAAAAACGTGATATTCAAATCTAATTTCTTCTTGATAACGGACACTTGGTGAGTGGGCGGGGCACACCAAAACATAATTATCAGCGAATACTTTAAATTGGGGTTTTTGCCCACCAACTCAAATGATTGTCATCAAAAGATTGAAAGTTTTTCTTTTCTGCAAGCGTTTAAAATTTCAACGTCAACAATCACTTCTTTGAAGAAACCACCGTTAAAATAACTTTTGAAAACCAATTCTAGGTAGTGCGGGACACTACAAAGCATAACTACAGACGAGTAGTTTTAACCCAAATGTTTGTCATTAAAATATTTTAAGTTTCTTTTCTCTGCAAGCGTTTAAAGTCAAAGACGTGATACTCAAATCCAATCCATTGATAACGGACACTTGGCGGGTGGGCAAGGCACTTTAGAGCATAACTACGAACAAGTTATTTGAATAATTAAAGTGATAGCTAACACTTGGGCGGGTGGGTGAGGCACTCCAAAGTACAAACACGGACAGATTGTTTAAACTTAGGTTTTTGCCTACCCACCCAGTTTTTGTCGTCAAGAAATTGAACAATAATCTTTTCTACTATGTAAGGGTAGGTGATACCAATCTTTTGATGGCCAACACTTGGATAGGTGGGATAATAACACCAATCCTTGGGTAGGTGAGTGGGACATACTAATCCTGATTACCATCGAGTAGTTTAAACTAGAGTGAGTGCCCATCCATTCACTCAAGTGGAAATTACTTCTTTCTGCAAACGTTAGTAGTATTTATGTTAGAAGAGGAAGAGGTAATATATAATTAATTGATGACGGACACTTGGTAAGGCGATTGGGGCACGTCAGAGCATAATTGGAAGTAACTCTTTCCTGCAAGCGTCACTTTGTAAAAAGAGGCAATGATGATACTAATCATTTGACTGAAAACAATTTTACAAATGAATTTACGGACACTGCAATTACTCTGCCTGGGATTGAAGGATTTTTTTTGTCACAATTGGCCTTTTCCGTTTGTCGGACGTCCGTCCTTAATAGGGCAACAAATTTGAAAAATGGGTCAAAACGACTTGTAGTTTTTGGCGTCCGCTTTCTTGAAGCGACCGTCTTTTTGGTAAAAATTTTAAATTGATGTTTTTATGTTAGTTTTCTAATTATATAAATTAAAAAAAAAATACGTAAAAAAAACAGTTTAACAGTGGTACATTTACAGAGTAAAAGTTTGAAATTCATTACCCGTTTTACAAATCAAACATCTTCTCTTTTGCAAAGTGGTTAGGATTTCACGTTAAACTGTAGGACATTTTAGGTAGATTTATCAAGTTTCTGTTATAGATTACAAAGCACTCAACGACGTGATCCGTAAAGAAGCTGCTTCTCTAGCTACAATTTAAAAATCACTAAAAGATTTAGGAGCAACCAAAGTGTTTAGTAAAATTGATTTGAAAACTGGGTATTGGCAGAGGACAAACATTTGACCGCTTTCTACGCCCCAGACGGAAGCACTTACCAATTTCTTGTGATGCCTATTTATCATCTTTAGTATAGAATAATTTTGAAATTATTCTAAGCACTTTTAAAAGCTAACGGTCTTCTACCTGCCTATAGTTCCGACTGGAATAGTTTGTAGTCCACCAATTAATCTGCGTGACTAACCACATTGACAAAGATTTTAGACTAAGAAAAACCCAAAAATTTATCTTTTTTGACGTTGAAAAAGTTAAGGTCTAGCACATAGTTATCATTTAAAATTAATGAATGACACATACATTCGTGTTTCAGGGTATGCACTTATCATCAGTGTGCTTAGCATTTCACTGATCAAAGAGACAATTTACATAAAATCACAGTAACTATTAAACAGTTTATGTTTATTAATGTGTTGAAAGTGGTAACGCACAAAGGTTTACTTCTAAAATTTAAATTTTCTCTGCGTCTAATAAAGCTTTATATCAAGGGTCTTAAATCAAGGGTCCATTTGCCGATGCTAATTAACTTGTTTATCTGAGCTGAAAGCACGGTTTAAAATGAATCAATATGCTGCTAATACAGCACTAATTATAAAAATACAAAAATCTACCAGTGATTGGTGAACTGGTCAAACTAAACCCAAAAAACACAAAGCTGTTCTCTTCTCACAGCAACGCACTACAACTCACAAAAACAATGTTTCTGTTTTGTACCATTAATAAGGAACTTACGTACAAATTACACGTATAGTCCATCCTAGCAAAGCAAGAATGGCAAAAACCTGTTATTTTGGCGGAACAAAATCCGGATGTACACCACAATCATAAGACCGCAAACCACGTTTGTATCCCCAGTCAGAGGAACAGATGCAAACACGCATCTCAATCGTCATGAGGCTTTACACAAGCTAACTTTATAGGAACAAAAAAAAATTGATTTTGGCATCTTTCCGTTGTGTCAAAACATAGAGGCTTGTGAATCTCACAATTCACTCCAACTCTGATATGGTCAGACTTGCCAGACAAAAAAAAGACGGATTAATTTCATTAATTTTTAAAGTGGCCAACCCCACAATCCCACCTAGCAGTCTATAGGGCGTTCCTACCAACCTCCTAAATACAATCTTCACATGGAAGGTAATGAACCGAGAAAAGTTTATTCCAACACTCAGTCTTTATAAGGTTCTCTAGCCAAACCATTAAACAAAGTAATTCTAGTGGTTAGCAAGCAGCATAAGCCAAAAAATATAGACACAATTGTTTACTGTCTCCACTCCAGCTTATCATGCAGCCCTATAACCTCTTATATAAATTTCTCTACAACGACCCGACCCCAGCTATGTCCCTTGACTTTACCAATAAATTTCTAAATTTTCTTATCAAATTTTAACAAAAGAATTAATTTCAGTGATTAGCAAGCAGCGTAAACCAACGAATATAGACCGAATTGTAAACCGTCTCAACGGAAAGCCACCGTGCAACTCCCTAAGCACCCGACAACCAATTTTTGAATTTTCAGCAGGCAACCACTTGAGGAATCTTGCTTACAATTTCTAGCTTACACAGTCTCTACGCACCTGCAGTCTCCTCAATAGTATTTATTTCCAATCACGGAAAACTTCAGCCAGAACCACGTACAATTGACCACCGCCATGCTCACTGACTACGATTACTACTACACTCCAATTCCGATGATTGCCTTGTCAGTTTGCACCGTACTTCCAAAAACAATTACAGACTTGCGGCATTGCATATATCTCCATTGATAAAATACTTTGAACAGATTATGAATAAGGCAGTAGTATCAAATCAACAAAGCCTTTTTCAAGCGTTTTTTTAGGGTGTGCAAACACTTGACTGCAGGTACATCTCTAACTAAGTTGCATAAACGCCTGCGGAGTATGAGTCTACCAGTCTATGCCAATCACTTTGCAGCCGCCTACTTCCCTTCTTTACTATGCAAAACAAGAATTAACTCCTACAACTAATGCGGATTGTAGACGAAGCCAATCAAAAGTAAAACAAGAGAGGCGTGATTATGTGCGCGGACTTGGACAAGTATAGAAAAAAGACGTGTTCAGCATCAGGCAGTCTAATTCAGAGTGCAGTGAATATGTACAAAACTAAATCTAAAAAAATCTCTAACAAATTGGCCTTAGACATCACCACCAGCCTCGGGAGAGGAAGTTAAGTTAATTTTGACCTTGGTGTCATAAGCGTTTAGCAAGTTGTTTAACCAAAATAACCTGTACTTGAGAAACTACCTTTAAATGCTGCTATTCCTGTAAGAGCGGTTGATATTGCTGACTCACTACGCAATGTGCTGTGCATATTTGCATCTTACCAAATGATTAGAGGTGTTTTGAACCCACCACTTTACATTTTTCTTAGTGGAGAAAGTGATTGCAAAAAAGGTATCTTGATCCGAGAATAGTTTCTGGTTTCTTTTAGGATCGTTTTTTCTGCTATTGCTAATTTGGCTGTTACTTGGTCTTTAAAACAAAGATATTATAATGGTATTATGTTAAAGTAAGCTTTGCTATAATACATGTACATTGATTGCATAAAGGTTTGGCTGATAAAAGCCGTTTACTCAAAATGCTTTGTTTTTGTAACTTTCTTTTGTTAATCTAGAGCTTCTGGACAAATGCAATGTCAATGTTAGGTTTAATAATTAACGCTCTGAGAGCCGCAAAGGCTGCTCTACAGAGATGTACAACCAATTGTTAGTGATCAAGAGATTGGAAGCTTTTCTTCTCTGCAAGAATTAGAATTGTTTATATCAAAAGAGACGTTCTGAAAACGTATGTTACAAGTGTTAGCCAACTTACATAGAAGCATAGTCCTTGTATATCTATTGGTGTACTCAGAATACCCCGCTTTACACTTAGTCTACCTACGAAGAGTACTTGAACGACTACAGGTGTACAAATTTTGGTGCCACCACACACACATACACCAACGCGTAGCATTACCACTCCAATTGCATGACAATTATGTGGGCCATCTACAAGTATTGGGATTCCTTAAAGATGAACTTTTTATACTACGGACAACCGAGCTTTGGTCTGGCTAAAGAACTTTACAGACGCCAAGTCAAAGTTTATCAAGTGTTTGCTCAATCTACAAAAGTTAAATTTTACATTTTTGGCGCAGTAAACTTTTTGCTCATTACTTTTAGAAGCACCAAGCGACAACCAAATTATCACGTTGGTGAAGGAATCTATAGATTTGCTACCACTTAAGAACCAGAACCAGCAAAAAACAGCCTTGATACAATGTTTGTACCAGCGGTTACACCGAGCTTACAACCCCTAGCAAACTAAAATCTACTTCGACAAACCCAGAAGGAGTGCAAACAAATTCAGTTACATGAGATGCTTGACAACCCCAAAAATTTTATAGACATGGATCTGGGTTATAAACTGAGAGAACATGGAGACCTAATCAGATCAAATGCTGGCTTTGATCAACTGGCAGTATCACCGAGCGTACAGTAAGCGGTAATTAAACAACACCACTTGGCCAATCACACAGACAGTGACGAGACCACATCCGCTATTTTGAGAACGAAACGTTTAAAAAAACGTACGCATTTTTTTGCATGATTCTACGTTAAAGTAAAGGTGGAAACCTTGCTACTAAAAGCGCCGCTGAAATCTCACTACATTGGCCGACCCTAGAAATGGATAGCCATTGATTTTGTACGCTCTTTAGACACTACAAAAACAAAACCTATACGACATGGACATGTGCACTAGGTAAAAATGATAACAGTGCTAGTTGCCAGTAGAAAAGCAACAACATAGCTGCTTGATTAACACCTATTCCACCGGTGGGGATACTCAAAAGTGACCCATTCGGATAACGGCACACAGTCAAGCTACCACTTCCAATGGCAGAGCATAAAGGTCTTGTGAGAAGACACCACAAAAAAGTGGGACAAACTTTTACCGTCAGCGGTTTACTACTGCAAAGAAACTACAGTAAACCACGAATACTGTGGCCGGTCACTCTTGAGACAAAAGTGACCAATAGTAATTTGCATGCAAAATTAATTTTAAAACTCGTCCGAGTAGCATGAACAGCGGTGACAATAACATCTATTTATGTAGTTAAAGTTTATGTTTTGTTTCCCTTTCTTGCATTATGCATCCTTCATTTTGGCTATAAGTTTCTTTCTCTCAAAATGTGCGGAAACTTCTATTATAGCTCACACAAAAATTGGCGTACTGTATTATTACAAATTTTTACTGAATAATGTGTGGTTTGTAACAAATTTGTTTTGCAATTCAAACTCACAACTAAACTGACAATTAAATAAGCACATTTTACTAATTTATATATAATAACATAATAAACATTATTATTTTAATTGTTTTATAATAAGTTCAATTTACATCATGTCAATAAAAGAATATGCCAATAATATCAACAGCAATTTCAATTTACACAAACAAATAATATTTTATTGTAAATTCAATCAACCTGGTTTTTCTACATACTGCAAACACGTTTTACAACCCATATTTATCATGTTTACATACTTGTTTATATAGCGTCGCATTTTTTTCAACCCCCACTGTAAAAAAGGGTCACATACATATTTAATACGCAAGGGTTTGACAATTTTTTACTGAATATTATATTAGATTTCTTCCGTAATCTCAATTTTTTTATATTAGGTGGGAATCGTCAGTTGGTTTTCAAGCTATCCGATAAGCAATGATTAAGAAAAATATACGAAATCTGCAAGGACAATCTAATTCTTATAAATATCTCTATATATAAGATGGGGTGGATTTAAATAGAGTTCATCCCTTTTAAGCGCGTTCTGATTTTTTTTTTCAGTAAGCTAATCGCATTCTTTTTGAGTCGGAGATCTGACAGAGTCATATATTACATTTAAAGAAAAATTCCATTTTTCATACGAGAAATATTACAGACGCTCAAACGTTTTTAAAGAATGATATCGCTGTATTTTTAGATTGCTTCTGTCAGGATCTTAGTCCTTTGTCCTTCCTGGTTAAGAGGAGATCTCCGACGCCCACCCTTCCTGCGTGCAGACAGATGAGGAGATTGATTGACGTGCTAACTTTATTCGATGGATATCACACTGGATATATAAAATTAAATTATTCACAAAGTATTTTTGATACAATCAAGAATTAAAATTCTCCCTTTCATAAAACATGCCATACATAATACATAAGAAAATTAATTCAGCATTTTACCTTCGTTATAATGTAGTAGAAGTGGAGAATTATTACCAGACAAAATACACACACACACACAGTATGCATACACAATGTACACAATTAAATATATTAACCAGCTTTTATTATATTACCTCTAACTATGTACACAACAAACAAGTTTTTATCGCGTGTATTTATCGATTTACACGGTATAAATAAAGGATCCAATTGTTATGTAACACATAATGGCCTTTCGCATTATATTATGTGGCCATTTTTGTTTGCGCTTTACATTTAACTAATTTTGATATAAATTTTAATCCAAATGAAACATTTGAAAAATGGGTTTTTATTCTTTTGTGTGAATAGGGAACGATTTCAACAGTTAACTTATAGAAGCATTTCTGATACATTTCTTTTCTGATACCTTTCAACTTCTATTATAGTCGTTGGCACATTCTTAAATTTCTATTACTTTTTAGGGGACCTTGGCTTTATGGGGCCGAGACCCCGAAAAATTGCAAAAAGCTCGTTTAATCTCGATTGTATCAAATGGCCTCTTCTTCCAAAAGATTTAATATTTTAATTCTTAAAATTACTTCTATTCAAGTTATTAGAGCAAACAAAATTGTAGTATTAGATTTGCTTCACTACGTTTGGTATAATTACAATAATTTAGCAAAAATTTAATGAAGTTGATTTGTATATTTATATAATTATGTTTGCTTTTATCAAATAATCTACGCACACCGCTTAATATTTATTTTGTAAAATGCCATTTAGTCCTACAACACTGACGGATCAACCTCGTACGCATACTGGCTGAAGCAATTTTATTATATAAAATACATTATTTATTAAATTTGTTTAAAATCAGCAAATGGGTATTCTGAATTAAGTGCACCAAACCGATTCATAATAATCCAAACTGCATACACATAACTTGTAAAATGTTACAACTTTCAAAGTTTTATCTTAGAAATAATATTGCATCAAAATTCATTACATTATTTGACTACAACAAACGAAAGTTACTAGACCTCAAAACTTTGAAATGTTTAGTCCATAATTCAAATAGACATTTCTACTATCAAACGTTTTTGGAAAATTTTCTGAGATTCATGGCGTCAAGTCGCAAAAAAATTTAATAATATAAAACTTGCCAATGTTCTCATTTCAAAATTAAATCTTGCAACCAATTTAGAAGTTTATATGTACCTTGGTACAGAAATAAAGACTAAAAATGCATAGAAGCATTTGAATTGTAGCTTTGGAGGAGATTAATAATTTAACAAAATCTGAAATAAAAAAAATTAAAAAAAGCAGAGAAGAAAAGAACGCTAAAATCATAAAAAGAAAGAAAGGATGGGTAAGGATGCATTGATAAGAGATTGTTTATTGAAGAAATACTAAATACAAATCCAAAAAAAAGAAGAAAAAAATAAAAAACAACTGATGAAGAAAAAGAGACTGGTACAGTGAAATGAAGCAAGGACGGAAAACCGAAAAAAAACTAGAAGAGAGGCACGTATATATGACCTGCCAAAAGCAGAAAACAAATGATGAATTAATTTTAAGTATTTCAAAATGAGCACAAAATAGTTCTTGTCTTTCCTATGTGCAAACTTTTTTTTTCGCAATAGTTTTGTTTCACTAAAAAAACTTGTTTCTTATTGGGTGTCCGAGTTATAATCTTTTTTTTGTTGAAGAAAACGCTATTGCTATTATTGTTTGGCTTTTTGCCTAGCCAATTCTTCTCTTTCTTTTGTGTTTATTGTGTTTTTTTACAAATGAGAGTAGTAAGTTTAGTTAAAATTGCTTTTAGTCAGTTTTTATTGCATTGTCTACAGCTCAAAAGATACAAAGCAGAGGTTGCTTTGTATCTTTTGACGTGCCATTGTATGCAGTGAAAGATTGTGTGCTCCAGTGAGTTGGTTTTGCCACAGTTATGTCATTTGTCGGTTTGGATTTTTCCAATATTTTTGGTGTAATTGCCAAAATTCTCGTGACCTGTCAGGAATTTTATCAGGAAGTAGTTAGTGTTTCTGTGAGGGCATCTCTCCCATTTTTTTATTGAGAAAATGAACGGCTTTGTCTACTGCGCGGTGTCATGGGTGTCATCCCATCTACGCTACCACTGCTCTTTGATGTTGTACTTGGTTTTGCGGCCCCTTTTTCTGGTTTGATAATTTTCTGCCAATTTTTACACTTTTAAGTCAATCGGTAGGATTGTTGCAATCACACAAGCACCTTTGTCACTTGTCGTTTGGTATGCGCTGATAACTCTCAGTACGATTTTCCTTTGTGTGGATAAAAGTGCTGTCTTGTTTACGGTGTGGTAAATTGTTCTTTTTTTTGCGTTTTGTCCGCTAACGTTTAGCATAATTTTCATTAGGGCAGTTATTGTTTTTTTTGATTTGCCGATGGTGTTTTGTACGAGCGGGTCAAAAATCCAGTTTGAATCTAACTAGACTTTCAGGTATTTTACGGATATTTTAGGGATGATTGTTTCCCCTCTTAAGTCAAAAGCGGCCTTTGTCTTTTTTCTTGTGCTTTTGACGACCAGTGCTTTGGTTTTTTTGGGCGGATTTAGGGCTTTGTATGCAGCTTTCTGCATCTATTGCTTATTATTTGCACTAACCATTACCGCTAGATCGTTGGCGTAGGTAATTGTTTTGCATTTTATTGGAAGCCGTAGTTTCAGCACGGAGTCATACACTACGTTTTACGGAGTAGGTGTCAAAACGGAACTCTGTGAAACCCTCTACGTGAGGGTTTTTTCTTCCTGTACGGCAATTGGAATTGTTTGTTTCCCCAGGTAGTTTGTAATTAAATCTAAGAGATACCAACTCATTCCAATCTCTAGCAGCTTTTCTTGCACTATCCTCGAAAAGCTCTGTTGTCTTCATGATTGCGTCAACTGTTGAGCGGCTTTTTCTAAATCCATATTGTGTGCTGGATATACCTTTGTTTCTTTAGGTGCTTAAACAGTTTGCCGGGTATGCTTAGCAGACTAATATTTAGCATCTCTGCATTGCGCTATTTTGGCTTTCTTCCACGTTTTAGGTAAGATTCTTTCATACAAGTGCTTGTTGTACGTTGCCAGCAGCACATTGGGAATTACTTTGTGAGCAAGCTTGATGATTTATCAGTGAATGCCGTCAGGTCCCGAGGTTTTTTTTGCTTTAGCTCCTTTGCGCTAAAAGGGGTTGGGTTTTTTAGTTGTGATTGGAGCTACTTGTTTGATAACGTTTGAGAAAAGCTTTCAATGACTTGCTTTTTTCTTCTGTTTTCTAAAGTTATATGGTTTGGCTTTATTGCCAGTTTTTTTACTAGTATCTGGTAGCCCTGTACGAAGTAATTGCTTTTGAGGTCATCTATGCAGTTTTTCACTTCTACATCTTGTTCTTGCGGACAGCTGTTAAGTATTCTTTTCTACCAGTTTTATGCTGCGCTTTAAGATCCTTAACCCTTTTGTTTTTTTTGCTTTGGATCTTGTCAGAAGTCTTTGTATTGCGTTGCATTTTTCTTTTTGTGCCTTGATGGCGTTGCTTTACCAGTAAGGCAAGTTGTTTGTTTAGCCATGGATTTTGTAGCTTGGCAAATGCTATTTTTTTTTAGTTTCTTGAAGATTTTCTGGTTGTACCTAAAGCCTAGTGCGTTTTTTGCTTTTTTGGCGTTTATTGCCCATTTCCACTCTGATCTTTGATTTTGGTTATTGTTTTGTTTGCTAACCTTGAAGGAAAAGTATCGATGAAGGCTTAGGGATTCCTCGTTCTTATCTACCTTCTATTTTTTTACTGAGATGTTGTTTGTGGCAATCGTTAGGTTAATAAAAGATATGCTTTTTTTCTTTGCAAACGTTGGCGTGAGTCCGTTATTTATTAGGACAAAGTTTAAAGCCGCCATCCACTGTGTAAGGTGCTCGTCTTTGTTGTCTTCTTTTGCTGAACCTCATGCTGGTGATTTGGAATTAAAATTGCCTGCCAGGATTACCCCTTTTTCTGTCTGGACCTAAGAGTCTCTAAGATGTCCACTCTAGACTTAAAAACGGGCAAAGTTATGTTTGATAAAACGTTCGCGTTTATGATGTTAAAGTCTATCAAGCTGATGATTTGAAAGCCATTTTCTGCTTGGTGGCTGACTATTTTGGCTTTTTTCTTATTTATTATCTGAACCGATATATCCGCCTTGTTGTCCGTCAGCAGATCCTGTTTTTTTTTTGCTAAGGATTTGTATAGTTCTCGGAACAAGATGACGTCTGTTTTCACTTGTCTTGCCTGGGCCACTGCTACGTCGTGGGCGACCCTTCATTTTGACCCGCCTTGCCCTGCTCCCGCCTGCATTGATCTAGAAGTCTTTTGAACTTTGGGGACGCTGTGGAGTCTGACTTGTTGCAAAGTTTGCAAAAAACTGCTTTTTTGCATTTTATTGCCTGATGTCCAGTCATGTATCAATTCAAGCACCCTTGTACTTTAACTTTCTGGTCGGGGCAGTACTCCTGCATGTGCTCAACTCTAAGATAGTTTGTGCACCAAGGGATGCAATATTTCTCTCTTATAGTGCATTTGAGCTATCTGATTTTAACTTTTTTAGCCTAGCAAGCACATTTGCGGGTTTTTTGCCGATGACCAACGTTGCGTTCTGATTACTGCTTTTAGTCAATTTAAGGTTTCTGAGCTCAAAAGGCACTTTCTCTATTCCAAAGTCTGCAAGTTGGTTCTTCATTGTTTCTCTATTTAGTCTTGGGTGGCATCTTTGTCGATGATTGATACGTGCGGCGCCTTACTCTCTCCAAAGTTACTGCTGCCGCTCCGGACTTGCTGGTTTCCCAATTTCTTTTTAAAAGACTTTTCTTAATCTTACAGATTTTTCTTTTTCCGTCAATATAAGCAGGTTTTTGTCGTTGGTCTGCTTCATAGGCTTAACGCCTTCACCTTTTTGAAGTGGATCTGCCTTCATTTTATTTTCTTTAGCAAGTCTGCGTATTTGCAGCTTGCCGCTTTGACGATGATTGCTTTTGTCGTTCTTAGCCTAGTATTTTTGATCTTCTGGAGTTTTTTTTTTTTTTTTTGGGTTTGCCACTTTTGTTTAGAGTCGTCCTTTGTGAATATTTCTGCTTATATCTTCTTTTGTTTTTAGTGTTTTTGGGGATGCTGTTTGGACTGTTATGTTTTCTTCACCCATTACGTATTATAGTAATTTTTGAGACGTAGCAGTGTTGTTTCCTGGTATCTCTGCCACAGTATGGTTTCTCAGATCTACTTTCTTCTTTTTCATTATTGTTGTCAGCTCATTGTACGCCTGTTTTAGTTGTTTCTCGTCATTTTTTTTAGGTCGACTATACAGTCCAGCCGCTCTCACTTGTTGGGGTTTGCGTTCTAAACTTTATACTTTTCCAATTCTTCAATTAACTTTCTGCCATTTCTTTTTGGCTTCTAGTAGATAAGCCTACTTTTCTTATCTATTACTCTTACCCTGTCGTGATCTTTTTGGAGTTCCCCTACTGTTTTTTCCACTTGTTTATTTATTTATTTATTTATTTATTTATTTACTAGTCAACGGAAGCCATTACAAAATAAGTATATATTTACAATTTAAAAAACATAAATTAAACATAAAACAATTAATATTATAAATAAGAATAAAACTTAAATAGTTACAAAAAAATTTAAAAAAGGTCACGTATGGGTGACAAGTGCACGTCGCAAGGTATTAAAAGAATCTTTAAAAAAATCCATTTTAACTTCGTTGGCATGCCGCAAAATACGTGTAGATGCAGAGTGCACCGCATAATCAGTGCGTTTGAACGGTATATGAAATAAATAGTCATTGCGTAAAACTCGAGCTGGGACATGAATACCTATAGAGCTGAGCAAGTCAGGACAGTCAATAATCCCACGAAGCACTTTAAAAACTAGTGTCACGTCAAAATTAAAACGTCTTTTTTCAAGACAAGTCATGTTAAATGTAGAGAGCAGTTCCGTGTAGCTGCCTGTAATGTTGCATTTATACGCCAAAAAACAAACAAACTTTTTTTGAATCTGTTTAATTTTTCCTTTTTGACGGCGGTGTATGGTGACCACACATTGGAACAATACTCGAGATGGGGACGTACTAGAGCGTTGTAAAGGATAATTAGAGTACGATGGTCACAAAACTCCTTAGAGTTACGCTTGACAAACCCTAAAAGTTGATAAGCTTTAGCCACAACAGTATCGATATGTAGTGTAAATGAAAGGCTTGAATCAAACGTAATGCCTAAATCACGAATAGTGTTAACTCTTAACAACATTACATTCATGAGAGAGTAACCATACATCACCGTAGACTGACGTCTAGAAAAAGTCATCACTTTGCATTTATTTAAATTAAGTAGTAAGTTATTAGTCTGACACCAACTAGAAAAAATCTGTACTTCTTTATTAAGTAGTATAGCATCATCTAAAGACTGAATTTTCATAAAGATTTTTATATCGTCCGCAAATAATAAACAACGCGCATTAGAAAAACAATGTACCACATCATTGATAAAGATATTGAACAGTAAAGGTCCAAGATGTGACCCCTGTGGAACACCCGACGTAACATCAATATTACGAGAAACGCACTGACCAATGCGCACAAATTGAGATCTGTTAGATAAATAGGATTGAATCCACATTAACAAGGTGCCATTAACTCCAATACCACGTAGTTTCATAATTAGTATCTTGTGGTCAACGGTATCAAAAGCTTTTGAAAAGTCAGTGTAAACTGAATCTACTTGGAATCTGTTTTCGAGCGCATCTGTTATATAAGATTCATACAACAAAAGGTTGGAAGATGTCGATTTGCCCGTTCGAAAACCGTGTTGATTGAGAGCAATTTCAGATTGCAGTATAGCAGTCAATTGACAGGTAATTAACTTTTCAAAAACTTTTGGAATAACTGATAAAATAGATATAGGTCTATAGTTTGTTACATCATTTTTAGCACCGGACTTATGAATCGGAGTGACATAAGCTTGTTTCCAGCAAGTAGGAAAAGTACCCATAACCAGAGATAAGTTAAATAAAAGCCATAAGGGCCGACAAAGGGCAAACGCACATTTGTTGAGAAAAAAAGCCGTTAATCTATCAGGCCCAGGACAGTTATTGGGTTTTAATAGTGATAGTTCGTTGACAACTTCTGATATTTTTAAAACAAGATGCGATTCATTTATATGGGTAGGAACAGATGATAGAGAATATGTGCTGTGTGGACTTATAGATGCCGTCAGCGGACTGTAAACTGACCCAAAAAAATCAGCAAAGAGATTTACAATGCCATCAGTAGTGTCAATTTGAGAATTACCATTTGTGAAAGTAGATGGTATTTGATTACTGCTACGTTTAGATTTGACGTGCCCCCAAAAAGCTTTAGGATTAGATTTAATCAAATCTTCCACTTTCTTAATGTGATTAGAATAACACGTATTAGCCAATTGCTTACACTTATCACGTATTGAACTAAATTTGTGGTAGTCAGCTGCTGATCTAGACAACACATATGCTTTGTGTAACTTTTTTTTAGAAAACACAAGGTCTTTTAGCTCTCTTGTAAACCATATTGGAAATTTATAGGTTTTTTTATAACACTTATTTATTTTGGGCACATAATGGTCAATTGTGTCAAAAAGTAATGAATAAAAACGGTGACAAGCTTCATCAATATTACAATCGACAAACATGTTATCCCACCTGGTGTTGAGAAAACATCATTTAAGGAAACATAATCAGCATCTTTGAAATTATATTGCATCACGTTATCTTCTCCACACCATACGTTGTCAGGTGTATCCTGTAAAGAGTCAAGTTTTAAAACTACATCTAAAGCAGGATGTTGAAGATCGCATGGTACAATAGGAAACAACGATTCTGTAAGGCTCAAGTTTGAAGAAAATGCCAAAAGCGCAAACAATAAATCTAGCAAAACCAAATTTATGTTTAATATGTAGTTCAATTGATGCGAATTAATATACCCAAACGTGTTAGCAACTAAAGTACCTTTAGGACAAGTGGATTCCGTTCTTACACCAAATTCATCATTAATCCACAACGTTTGTGGCAAGTTGTAATCGCCAATAATATAAACAGTGTTGCATTCACTAATTAATTCTACACTTTCACAGTGACGTTGGTAAGTAGAGTACTCCGAACCAGGTGGAATATAAACAGTACCTAAAACTATTTTCATACTGCCGATATCAACACAAACATACAATTCCTCATAGACAGAGCAATGACTAAATATTTCATATGAATGGTACTTATTGGACACGGCAATAAGTACGCCTCCGCCACGTAATTTTGATGTTGTAATATGGTTACGGTCACACCTGTACACTTTATAATTAAAAAATCCTAGTTCTAAGTCTGTAATAGAGCTTATAAGCCACGTTTCACTAAGAATAAAAATATCATGCTCCATTAATGGTATATTGGCATTTAAAGTAAACAATTTTGTCCGTAATCCGCGCACATTTTGATAAAATATTCTCACTTTTTCTAACTCGGTACAGCCGGAAGTCACATCTAAGGCACGTGCAGACGATGTCGATGAAGATAGACGTTGAGAAGACGCTACATCGATGTCGAAGGTTTGGATGTTGTTGTTGATAAAAAATCAGTTTTTGGCAGTTTATGTTGTCGGCGGCGATTAGTAAATAAACGTACAGATACTCCTTTAGGCCATTTTTCTGCGTTTAATATACAATCATCATTTACGTTGTTAACATCAGCAACAATACCAACTTTAAAAGAACAATAAATGTTATTGTTTGTAAGTGGAATGCAAGCAAGGTCGTTTATTCCCATATTAAGTTCAACATACTTCTTAATATCTTCAACACTGGTAGAAGGAGCACAGTTATTAATATGATAAAAAGTGCGTCGTTTAGCCGCTTGTATGCCTTGAATTTCGGCAGTCCCACGTACAATAGTTGGTTGTATTTGAGTTTTGGTTTTACTTTTTATCACAGTTTTGATTTGGGAAGAAGGCTTTGCAGTAGGTTTCATAACTCTGGTTGTCGTAGAGTTGCTAGCTGCTGCGTCAATTGCAATAGTTGGTCGAATTGTGGTGGTATCATTACTTTGGATTATACCTGATGGATTCTTTGACGGCAAGGCCGTCGATTTAGTTACTGTAAGCTCTGGTAAGTGTTGAAAAAACGATTTAAATAAAGAATTAAGTTCGGAAGAAATCAATTTATTACTATCAGTAATTGTGTTGTGTTTGGAAAGTTGTTTTCTTTCCAGTTCAAGACAAGTAGCTCTAATACATTTTTTAGAGATTATTTCTCTGACACTATTCCTCATGAAAATTTTACTTGGTAGAGGTCTTTGCTTTTTTAAATTTTTTTCCAAGTCGAGAAGTTTCTTAAGGACATTTACTTTGTTTATTAATTGCTTTGTCTCCTACTGATTTTTTGTTGTTGTTTTTTTTTCTTATCGCTAAATGAGCTTTAAGATTTTTGATTTCTTTTTGCATTTCTTCCGTGTTCTCTTTTTGTAGTTTTTAAGCGTTGCTAATTCTTCTTTTAGCTTTGAGTTCTCGGCCTCGTCGCTCAATATCTGGCTTGCGGGACTTATTTCTTTTCAACCAGGCTCTGACGGTAGGACCTTCTTTAATGTTTTTAAGTAGGACGACATTGTTTGGATATGGCTCTTCACGTAACTATTTATATTTTTTCCTTTGTATGGGTTAGCATTTTCAAAACTTTTTTAGCCTTCGATGTTTTTGATTCTTTTTTTTGGGTATTTCTTGCAAAGCTCCTGTTGCTTTCTGCTTACATTGTCTTCATGTGGCGTTCAGATTATCAAGGAGTTTTGACTCCTATCTTCCGGCTCTTAGCCTCCATCCGCGCTCGTTGCCATTTGGATAAATCTCCGCGTATTGAGTTTTGTGGGGGAGACCTGGGTGTCAGCCCCGGATTGGTTATTCTAAAGTGGTTTCCGTTCAACTTTTGATGTAACTCAATTTTATGGGCGATACCAGTTTTCTCGTTGGTTTTCTTTTTTCTTTTCCATAGCAGTATCGTCGAGTTTTTGGGGCTGGGAAAATTCACCAAAGGTAGCCTCCACTTTTGGTGATTTTTATCCAATGTTATTTTTTTTTGTTTTTTACTATTGGATCACTACTTGCTTTGTGACTTACTTTTGGAAAGTTGAATTCTTTTGGCTTTGGCTAACGGCAGCCGCGCACTCTTTTGTTTGTTTTTTTGTCGACGTTGAGTTTTGCCGTAAAAAAAATAGAAATGAAGAAGTTAAGGATGTTGATTTCTTAGCCATAAAAACCTAGTAGCACCGGTTGTTAAAACGTGATTTAGGGTAGATCTAAGAGTTTGACCAAGAGAATGGTTGACAGTTTAAAGAAGTAAAGAAGGGGAAGGTAGTCTTATTGTCAGGGCAAGGCTACCGTGCTCTATCACCTATCCGGGGACGAGTTTAGGATTTTATCTTCTCCTGCAAACTGTGGGGTTCACAAACCTAACCTAACCAATTTTATTTTAAAGGAGGTAAATCTTCAGCTAAGATAGCCTGTGCTGCACGGTAGTACCTGGTTTCATCTGGCTAAAACCCTTCTCATATTGGGATATATCTGTTTTTACTCTACTATTGCATTAAAACTTTAATCCATGGTGAAGAATCCCCGACGGCAGTTAATCTTTTCTATCGTCTTCTCTTTTTTTTTTAAACATTTTTTTACAAAACATACATATTAATAAGTACAAACACATTTTTTACAAAAAAAATTATTTATACTTTAACAAAATAAACAAAACCAGTTACGGGCCCTCCCAAGGCAAAACTCAAACCTTCCATTTTTCTACCGCAGCGAGCTTCTTTTCCTTCTTCTTCTTTTTTCAGAGAATAATTCCTATTATGGTGGACACATTATCCCAGCTGGCCTGAGACGCTATCAATGTGTCCACGATGTTGTTTGGATTCACGATCGTTTTGCCCATTCTTTCCTTTACTTTTGTCCAACGCTCGCAACAAAACAGGGTGTGCTCGACCGTGTCTTGCTATTTGCAATACAGACATTTGTCGTTTTTGCACACTTTTACTCACTGCAGGTTCACCTTTGCTTCTTGATAAGCAACTCTCCCACACCTAGTTCTTCATCTGGACCACGAGGTCCAGCGATCTTGTTTCCGCAACTACTATAAGAACTGCAGTAGAAACCGTTCTGTAGGCACTGCATATTTTTTGATAGTACCTCCTCTGGGTTTGCAAGACTTACTCTCCGTGCTTCTAGTTGTTGCGCAACCTGTCCCCCCATATTTCTGCTTTATACAAAACTATGGAAAAATACTACCACACACAGCAGGCGCCTAAAAGAAATCCTTGTTTTTCCCAAGTTTGGCATAAGACCGGGCCGTCTTTTCTCTTCTCAATACCAGACAATACCACCTCGAGGTAATTTAGCTATCTCTTGAATCTGACGGTGATCTTTGTGACAGTTAGCTTTACTTGTGGTACCCTTTTTGAGCACAAGAGCATTACAACCTTTTGCGTAGGAGCGTATCATTACAACCATTGCCAGATGCCACCACCTTTACACTCTCCAGCATCTCCTGGCTCACAATGCTGTCATTCAGAACAATCTACAGCGTGGGTCCTAAAACCGACCTTTGTGGCACAACCCCGACAACTTAACTTTTTTCCTTTGCCTATTCTTACCCAGAAACAACATTTTTCAGCTAACCTGGAACTCTTTTGTTTTTCAGTGCCCTCAAAATTCTACCTTAATTGGCAGTGTTAAAGGCGTTTATCACGTCCAAGGTAATTAAAAAGCACGTTTTCCTGTGCGAGTAGCTGACACGTTTTGCAGCAAATACCGCCGCCTTTAATTCAGCAAAAGAGTTTAGAGTTGAAAGACTTCTAAAACCGTACTGACGCTTGCAGGGGGTTGCGTCACCTTGGAGCACCTTCAAAAGCCTCCCTACTACTAAATGATTGAGAATTTTTCCCCACGTCCAGGAGACATATTACCGAATGCCTTAGCTCCCGTACCCCCTTTTCTGTTATCCAGCAGAACTAGGTTTGCTCTCTTCCACATTTTCGGAAAACTTTCTTTGACCTGGCACCGGTTATAAACCCTCAGTCAGGCTTTAGGGATCCGTCCAATTACATAACCTAACCTAACTTTTTTTTTTTGGTAAGGAGGAAAAATTTTCTACTAAGACACCGGCAGCCAATGCTGCACGGTAATTCCGGGTTTCTATCGGCTAAAAAACCTCTTCAGATCGTTGCGACATGGCCGGAATCGTATAAAAAAAAATTTTAGTCATGGAATTGCTTTTTTTTATTCACCACTTTTTTGCAGGTTTAGTTCATATTTAACTTTTTTTTTAATAATATTTTTAATAACGAAATTTATAGCTACTCATTATTCCTCACTTTCTAGCATTTTTTCTATCATATTATCTGGTGTGACCTTATCTTTTGTTTCTTTCCTCATTGAACCATTTTTGGCATTTGAACAGAGTGTGTTCTGCCGAGTTGTTACAGTAGTTGCACTTGGCGTTGTAAGAGAACTTTTTTTCTCTAAATTTAAATTGCATTTAAAAAAAAATAAAAAAATTATTTTCTTAGCCTTTTTACCACCTTCTGTGCGTTCAGCTTTCCGCAGGTACCAAAAAGCCATATCGGGTGGTACAATCTTGGATCTTCTTTAAGTGTCTCTGGCTTCTTCAGAAGTACCAGATTTGCTTTTTTTATTTTTTTGAGAATTCTCCTTTTTTCCATTCTTTGTTGAAGACATTTAGAGTGGTTTTAGGTATCTTTGCTACAGCTAACTTTACCGCTTCTAGTGGTATATTATCCGGTTCTTGAGACTTTTTGTTTTTTATTTTTTTTGGTTTGCTTTAAGTAACTCCTCTAGCGTTAGATTTTTTGCCTTTCCGTCTGTTAGTGTGTTTTTTTTTCATTTTATTTTTGCATGTGCTGGGAACAAAGTTTTAAGCTTTTTTTGTTGTATGCAGCGGTCTGGGCTTAATTTTATTGGCTACTATTTTATACGCATTCTCGAGGTTTTCATTTAGTCCTTTTCACTTTTTTTTTTAGATCTCTTAATTAGAGTTTCTTGCTCCTCTACTTCTGCTGTTGGTGAATTTTTTTCTTAGCTTGTGTCTTTTTTATTTTCGTGCACTCTGAGATCAACTTTCCGTTATCTCTTTTGTTTACTAAAAGACTTGCTTTGTATTGTCCGATTTATTTGGCGTACTCTTATTGCATATGTTTGCAAGTTTGCTGACTAGAGTGTTGTTGCTCGTTATTTGCTTTTTGGCACTCTGCCTCCTGAAGGCTTCTGAGCTTTGTGTCGTCCAGTTTATTTAGGTTTTTATTCAAATTTTTTTTACGTCCTTTTTTTTATTACGTCGAAAAGGATGTATTGGTGCCAGCTTAGAGACTCTATGCTAATGGCAACTCTCCAGTTAGAAATTTTTGTCTTCAGATTTTTAGTCAATGTATGATGTTTGTTCTCCTTTAATAAAATTGGGTTAATACCATTATTTGCAATGAGGATCCTACTTTCCGCCGCCCATTCCATGAGTATTTTACCTTTTTGGTTCTCTTTTGTTGATTAGAGTTAAAGTCTACTACTACGATCACTTTTTTTTGGCTCTTTTTACTTCTTTTGCTAGTTTGTCAACAAACTCTTTAAATTCTGCAATTGTACAGTTTGGAGAAATATAGCAAAACATGATTCTGATATTGTTGATGTCTACCCACGCCATCTCTTTAATTTTTTTTAAATTTCTAACTTTGAGTTTTTTTGCATTATTTTAAGTCTAGGGTCATAATCACAGTAAGGACCTTCTTTTTTAGCTATTTTTATATTTGGTTCACTTACTGTAATGATGTCTGAGGCCGTGTTTCTTGCGGTTACCTCTAGGACATAACCTAACCTAACCTAACTTTTTTTTTACCTGAAGGAGGAGTAATCTTCAAATCTTCAAAAGATATCCGCATTCAGCAGGCATGCCGGATTCAGCTACTCTTGTAGGTGCTTACCGACTAAAACTTCTCCTTCCCGTGTCATCAATTCTTTTTTGGGCATAACTACGCACTTGCATATCATTACTCCTGATTCTACTTTATTTTTTTTTAATTAATTAAATGCCTATAATATTTCTTAGGTATAGCTCTATTTTTACTTCCATTGCTTTGAGAATACGTTTCCAGTTCGCAGTGTTAAATGCGTTCTTAATAAGCAGTGTGATGAGCATGCAATAGTTTCTGGCATTCTTTGCTTTGCATACTTTTTCAAGCAAGGTCTTACTTTAGTCTGCTAACTAGCAGCTGTTTGAGTAGTTTTCCCACACTGTGTATTTTTTAATTAAATTTGTCTGTAGGTGGCTTTTTGATTAGAATTAGCTGCGTTTTCTTCCATTCTTTTGAAATTCTAGCATCAGCAAGTTTACCATTTATCGTATCTAATTACTTTGTGGATTAGACATTTCTACTTTGGAGATTTTCTGTCATTTAATCTTTTTACCGCTTGTTCTATTTATTCTTCAGTGAATGGTGGTTTAATGCAAGTTAGTGCTATCTTTTGCATCACTAACTTGCGTTAAGCCACCCCCATTTACTGAAGAAACTAGAGAAATGAAAATAAATCTCACAAAGAGAGAATAAAATTTAAAAAAAAACTTTAAACTGAGTGCTTTTTTGGATATCATAAAAAAAAATAGTGACTGGTACGTCATTGGATGCTCTGTCAACTGCTAAATGCAGTCCAGGTGCGTCAAAGTTGGGCACTTTACTCAGAACGTCCGCGTTGCGGTACCAAAATCAAATAGGGTTGCTAATCCTACACAGAGTAAACCACAATTAAACCAAAAGCCTAATCAAACAAGGAAAGGTTTTAAGCCTCCGGGTAAAAGAACCGAATTGAAACACGGAGAGCAAAAAAAGGTTTTGCTTATCCTTTTCCAAGCTTTTACGTAGGCAACTTAAAAAGAAGACAAAAAAGTTTGTGGTAAGCCTAAAAACTACTTCTGCTTGACCAAAAAATGTAGGAATCAGTTACAAAAAGGATGTACTCAAACACTTCCAAGTTGCTGTCATCAACCTGCCTTAATCTTTAGGCAAAACCACTAAGATACAGACACAGTTAATTATTTAAAGTTACTCTAACTCAAAAGCTAGATAAAAGCGTGGTGCAGATGGATTACCTCCTCAGGCAGACGAAAGTTACTCTTTGGTTTTTTAGACCTTCTTCTTCTTAAGTTTTTACACAGTTTTATTTTCAGTACTAACTTAAAAATCTTAAACGGATGCGTTGAACCGACGTTTGTTACATCACGCAGTCAGACTGTAGTATATAAAATACTGACAAGTATAGGTACTTCAAGTAAATACAAAACTAGCATGTATCTACGTCCACTTTAATGTCAGATCACAAATGGAATAAAATTAAGCTTACACCATTCATACAAAATTAAAAAAAAAAAAAATGGAACCAAGCACTATTTGTGTAACTTCAATAAAGCAATAGTTGTGAGCATATAAAATTTTATATTAAACGCATTGTCTGCATGCATACTTGGGACATAATGACATTTTTCTCTATCATCTTTAGAAAACACCACAAAATAAATATTACGGTATTGCATCAATATTTAAGTTAGCTATAAATTACACGTATGATAACGATGTTGTAAATTTAAAATAAAATAGCTGTTACTTATATGATGAAGAATAAAATAATAAAGTTTACTGCATCCAAACTGCAGTAGAGAATCTATTGCAAATTGGTAAACGAATATGTTAGTAGTATACATATATACACAAGCCATATAGATCTAATACAAAACTCCTTTTCGGCATTGCATAACAAACAGAGATATCGAATATACTTCCCTGAAAACCGAGAAGAAACGTTTCGAAGCGCAATTTAAAAGCACAAAACA
The DNA here is from genome assembly GCA_963932245.1 of Tachinus rufipes. Taxonomy (NCBI): domain Eukaryota; kingdom Metazoa; phylum Arthropoda; class Insecta; order Coleoptera; family Staphylinidae; genus Tachinus; species Tachinus rufipes. Next base: position 108,719,882 of record OZ010743.1, read on the forward strand.
AAAACTCCCAAAGCATGATACAATTTCTACTTCGTTATGCAGCAGCTACTAGAAAGGGCAAAGAAATTATTATGAAATGTAAGATAAAAAATGTTTTGTTATTGAAGTAATTATTTTTTTATCGATATTTATACTTATAGAAGTGCACTTGCAGTTTTAATCAATTTAATGAATATTACTAGTTGCAATCTACATGTAACATGCGAATCAATTAGTTCAATAACAAAAAAGGAAGGTATATATTACATAAATGTTATTAGTTGAACTAATTATTTGCAAAGTAGCAAAACCCTTGACATAGTTGATTAATATAATAGTTGAAATGCTTTAAATTGTTTACCAATTTATATATTATTATAATTTACAATAACAGTAGATATTATTTAAATTGATTGAATACAAACAAAATCTGTTATCAATTCAATTAAACGGAAAGCATTTTTGATTTAAGCTTTGGTAATAAATTGCAATTGATAATTTTATTTCATAGGATTTAGTGTGAATTATTTATACGAATCGGGGGTTTTAATGCGTGACAAAATGCCGAAAATGTTAATATTGTGCAACATTGATTAACATAGCTCATTAATATATAAAACTTGTTGGTGTGAAACAATAATGCTATATCCATTTTAGTATACGTAAATTGGGAAAATTATATAGGTTTAATTTAAAGTGATTGAAATATATTGATGAAATAGGCACAGCATGAAATATTGTTTAGCAATTAACAATAAATTTTAATTATTTTAATAAATATATATTTTTATCAAGTGATAGAAGAACTCATTTGTTGTTAAGTTGAAGTCTATTTTGAAACGTATCTTAATTTGTGATGCAACCAGCTTCAGCGGCTGGAGAATTTATACTAGAACCTAAGCTTTCTCACCATTAAGAAAGCTAAAATTACTCACCAACTAACACTTAAGCGGTGAGCGCCTCACCCGTCCACCAGACAGCAATTTGTCTAATTTCTGGATAACCAACACTTAAGAAGTACTTTAATTGAAACTACTCACCAGAAAACAATCATCTGAGTGCTCTACTCAACCACTCGACTGTTTGTTATCTAATTTATAGATGATCAACATTTGAGCAAGTAGGTGGAGCACTCCAGCGGAAACTTTTTACCAACAAGCAATGATTTGAGTGTCTTGACTGTATAATTTCTAGATAACCAATACTTGAGTGAGTGGATGGGGCACTTTTGCTAAAATAACTCATTGATTGATAAAGCACTGATTTGAATGCCCCGACAATCTACTTGACGGTTTCTTGTTTAATTTTTAGATGACCAACATTTGAGAGACACTCTAGGTAAATCTACTCACCGACAAGCAATAGTTTGAGTGTCCCACTCAACTACCCAAATTTTTGTTATCTAATTTCTAGATGACCAACTGTTGGACTAGTGATTGGAATATTCTAACCAAAACTTTTGATTGAGAAGCAATAGTGTCTCACCCTCTTACCAGATTGTTATTTGTCTAATTTTTGGATCCAGCTAAAACTACTCACCGACAAGCAACGATCTGAGTACCTTGCTTACTCATTCAACTGTTTGTTGTCCAATTTCTGGATAACCAAAATTTGGGTGAATGAGCATAGCATTTCAGCTGAAACTACTTTTTGAAAAGCAATAGTTTGGGTGCCCTGATCACTCACACGACTGTTTGTTGTTTAATTACTGAGTGAACTTTTGGTTGGGTGGGTAGAGCACATAAAGCATTTAAAATTTCCTACCAACAAGCAATGATCTGTTTTTTGTACAATTTCTGGTTTCTTGGGAAGCACTCCAGCTAAAACTACTCACCGGCAAGCAATAATCTGAGTGCGTCACCTACTTGAATGTTAATTGTCCAAATTGTCCAAATTGTCCAATTTCTGGATGATCAACATTTGGGTGGGTGAGCGAGGTACGTCAGCTGAGCTATTTACCGACAAGCAATAATCTTCGTGCCTCAACTACTTACCAAACTGTTTGTTTTCTAATTTTTAGTTGACCAAATCTTAAGTTGGTGGGTAAAACACTCTAGCTAAAACTACTCACCACCAAACAATGATTTGAGTAGTCTATTTACCCACCCAACTGTTTGTTGTCCAATTTCTGGATTAGGTAGGTGGGTAGGGCACTTCTGCTAATCTATCAAATTATTGTTGTTCAATTTCTCACTGGGAAAAGTAAGTGGGACACTTTATCTAAAACTATTCACAGCCAAACTATGATTTGAGTGCCTTGTCCACTCACTGGTTTCTTTTTTTGTCTAATTTCTGGAAAACCACTGAACACTTGGGTGGGTGATAGGGAATGCTGTGAGCAAAGTAATAGAGAAAACTTTAACGTTAAACACTGAAAGTTACGTAGGTAAACATCAATTGTATTAAAGTCATGCCATGCTATACCTCACCAAAGTGTAGCATTAAAAAATTTGAAGTTTATTGATAGCTTAGCAGAGGAATTAAAAAGAACTAAAAAATATCAATGGGCAGGACAACAAAAAAATCAAGAAAGAAAATGCTTACAGAATAGGTCGCGGAAAGTAGGATCCTCATAACTAATCTTACCTTTATCAATGAATATTAAAATTTACACATAAATATGGCAATAAGAATCACTGACTAGAGAGTTACAACAGTCTCATTCCGAGGCAAGTGTTTGTTTCTGTGAGCGTGTAATTTCTTTTTACCTAGGGTAGGATGCTAGCTTGACCCTAGAACCTTCCTCTTTTATCCGGTTTTAGAACTGGCAGCATAGTCATTGAGCTACTTAATCCACCCAATAACCATGCAAGCGACAGCTTCATGCAAGTGGACGGTGATTAAACAGGCAACTTGCCTAAAATAAAGAAAGAAGAAGAAGAAGACTAGAGAATTGCAGCAGAACTGTGTTTTGTTACCGGCATACCTCCGCAAGGTGCGATGGAGGTTGCCGTTTTAAGTCTAGCTGTCATTTTTGGGCAGTGTTATATTTGTTTTGTGTATAGGTTGAACTCAAAGGTATTTACGGACACGTCACACAGACGCTACCACCGGTGCTCACACAGAGCTGGTGGTTTATTTGTGAAACGACGTGAAACTGCACGTGGGAGGTTCAGTGGCAGTCTTGAATCCCGGGCGGGGTGTGCAAGCACCGGGTTTGGTGTTTTTGCCTAGGAAGAACCAGGTTGTAGACTACGGAGTCAGCGTGACAGCTTTGGATGGAGCCGGAGGAGTTGCTTTGTTGGGTGTAGTCGGTGGTATTAGGGGTTGTCTTGGAAGCTGCAGTGGTGGTGGATAGGTTTACTTAGTAGCACCAGACGGAGTTGCCGGTCTATGTGATAGCTAAGTGAGCTTTTCTCCTGAAGTCTCTGCGTTGAGGTCTTGGTCTTAACTGACTTGCGGGAGTAAACGCTAAATCTTTAAAAACGCGCGGTTGCGCAAAAAATTTTCCTAACTTCTTAGGCTGAGCTTCCGGTTTCAACTTAGTGGAAATGTTGTTCAAGTATTCTTGGTGTTTGATTGCGGCATTATTGTTAGGGTCGGGAATAATATGTAAAATAAATAAGAAATAATTTCCGGCCCGGGCTTGTCTAAATTGTTGAGTTTTGGGCTTTGGCGGTAGTTTCTGCGGTATCTTGAACTGAGGCGAGGTTGTGGCACACCACGTAGTAAGACCATTGCGCACGAGGACCAGCTGAGCTGTTGGCCGGTATAGCTAGTTTTGTTTACGTTCTCATGTACTCGGTGCTCTGCTTGTACAAGCAGGGTTTTGTAAAAGATTTGGTACGGCAGATCACCTGCAAACAATCCACAACTTAATCGAAAAGTGCACGGAGACAACATTCCACTTCATTTTGCTTTCATCGATTGTCACAAAGCGTTTGACTCGTTATAAAAATTGGCGTTCTTAACAGCTATGGACGAGACAAGGATAGACACGAGATATACAAACCTTATAAAATACATATACCAAAACGCAACACTCCAAGTTCTAATTTATGAGGATTTAATGACCGATCAAATCCTAATCAACAGAGGAGATACGATCTCTACAAAACTTTTTACATTGGCCTTGAAAAATATATTCAAAAAACTATCCTAGGAGGCCAGAGGTATAAATATAGACGGAATATACCTTCACCATCTACGCTTTGCGGACGACATTGTTCCACCCAGCTACAGGAAGCTTCTAAACAGGTTGGACTAAAAATGAACTTAAATAAGACTAAAATTTTAGTAACAAAGAATTACATATATTTATCGACAACTATGTCTTCAAAACGGTAAAAGAATACGTTTATCTCGGTTATTCTGTCAAACTTGGTAAAGATATTTAGACTGCTGAGATCACCAGGAGAATAAGAATGAGTTGGGCTGCATACGGGAAGTTGGGGCATATCCTAAAAGATGTGAATATACCTATTAATCTCAAGAGGAAGGTATATGATGTTTGTGTTTTGCCAGTAGCTACTTATGGTTTGGAAACTGCAACCCTAACACAGAAAAGTGCAGAATGGAAAGATTCATGCTTGGAATAAGCTTGCGAGATAAAATACGCAATACAGAAATAAGAAGACAAACGACGAACGTAAAAGACATCATCAAGCGGGTAGCTAAGCTAAAGTGGCGATGGGTGGAACATGTTGCAAGGCAAGATCTCAACAAATGGACAATCCGCATTGTTAAATGGCGGCCACAACAATCAAAACGGAGCGTAGAAAGACCTTAAAAGAGATGGTTTGATGATATAAAACAACTTACGGGCAGAAACTGGCATCAAATTGCCCAATACAGAATTTCATGGAAAAATATGGAAGGAGTAGATGAGCACAGGGTGAGAAAAAGAAAGAAGAAGAACAGTACTCGGTGCAATATTTTGGCTAATCCGGTTAGCTCTGGCCAGATTCTGCCAAAATTGTTGTTTTTATCGCAATAGATAGAGGCGCCGGTGACGATAATGCGTGGATGGATTGCACGCTTTGCGTTAGGGGCTACGCCGCGCTCAACTGCAGGTGTATTTAAATTGGCATTTTTTGGTTTTTCCTGGAAGACTTTGTAGTTAGACGGAGTGCCGTTCTGTATTCTTGCCAAAGTTTCTGGGTTGCCTAGAGATACGCTATTTTTTTTCCTCAGAATTGGCCATGAAGCAGTTTGTTTTGACTGTTTTTGTCCGGTGATAACACTGGTGTTTGTGACATTGATAAGGGCAGAGCCAAAATATATTACTTTTTTGTGGTACTTTTACGGCTTTCATTTCTAAGACTTTTTTGCCCGATGTTTGTTAGGTTTTGGGATATTTTTGAACTTCTTGGGTGACTTTAGCGATGTTGTTTAAGCTGGTTTATTTACTGGTCTTGCATTTGCAACTCAACTTGTTATCCATGAAATTTATGGTATACACCAAGTCGGCAATGATTTGTACCTTCAGATGCTCTTTGCAGATGAACTCAGGTGAATAAAACATCTGCAATATGCAATATGCTGAAGGCGTCTTGCATAGTCATTGTACACACACTGGCTTTGGTGGTGTTTTGGTCTATTGCCAGCGGAGCTTGGAAACAGTGCATGCAGTACAGCAGATGCTTTTATTGATTGGGTTGTTGCATGACGGTGACTGCGCTTGTGCCCTTTTTGTAGGCTACTGTGTCTTTGTAGTACTTGTTAGTAATCGACGGATTAAGTGCTACGTATTTGTTTGCGTTGCGGTAGTCTACAAACCGGAAACTTTGATTGTGTTCCGGTCGGGTCCACTTTGGTTTGCCATAGACCGCGCCGGGCGCGCCCGTATAAGTCTGGAATTTGTCTAGATATAGTGCCAAAACATTTCCCATGCTCATGTTGGGTTTGCTGACTTGGTTTGCAGCGGTTTGGTCGACGTAGTTTTTGACATGTTTTTAGACCGTGGTGTTGTGGTCACCCAGATGACTTGTTGGGCTGTCATTTTCAGATATAAAGAGTGGTTCATTCAGTGGTCCTTTTTTATAAATGTAAAAAAATAAACAAAAATCAATTTTTTCGGTATATTATTGGTTTATTCGAAAGAGCAAACATTTCCATTATTTATGGAACACAATATCATGTATGTGGTTTTTGGCTAGCTTTGCAGTAGCGCATCCTGTTAACCCAGTTTTCCAAAACCTTTGTGACAGTTTTTGGCTTTATCTCACGAATGGTTTGCTTGGTATTTGTCTTAAGAGCCTCAATCGTTAATAGCCAATTGACATCGCCAAGACGGCTGATAACATGATAACTGAATTTAGCGCGCAAAAAATCGATTGTGGCATGGGCTGTTTGGCATGGCGCACCATTCTGCTGAAACCAAAGATTGTCCAAGTTCATGTCTTTAATTTCCAGCCACAAAAAAATGTTTATCATGCCTATGTAGCGCTCACCGTTGACCAAAATGGCGTTTTCAGCATCATTTTTAAAGAAAAATGGGCCAGTGCTCCGAAATATGCACTAAATTGTCACTCTCTGAGAATGTATTGGTTTCTCGACAATCACGTGCGGGTTTTCCGATCCCCAGGTGCGACAGTTTTGTTTGTTAACATATTAAAATAAAAATGCGCTTCGTCAGAAGAGATGATTTTTCAAGCAAAATCGTTGTCCATTTTGAGCTGCTCTAAGGCTCAATCTGGTCGTGTACCTTAAATTGGTTTTTGTGAAAAATTTGCATCAGGCTGGTAGGTGAAATATAGAGTTGTTGAGATCAATGGCAAATCAATGTTCCAGGATTGAGTCTCACACTCTTGGCTACGGCAGCCACATTCTTGTCAGTGCGTACCGTACGACAGCGGAACCGTGTGTGTTGGCCACTAGCATGACAGTCTCACAACTTTTTGCACAAGTTTGCGTACAGCACGCGCGGTGAAGGCTTCATTTTAGCCAAAACTTTTTTTCAATAAACGCACTGTTTGGGTTACACAACATTGACTTTGGAAATAAGTTTGCATTATTTCTTAACGTAGTTTAAGCGTAAAGCAATTTATTTTGTTTTGCGGAGATATGATACTGACTTTCTGTAAAGTTTTCCTATGGAGGAAAGACTGTCAAAATAACAACTGATTACAAAGATGGACCACTCTTTATGTTTCTACTTATGTTGCCGCTTCTTCCTTTTCTTTTTCTTGGCAGGGTGTTTGTTCCTGGGCCGTGAAGGCAACATGTCATTCTTTGCCTCACGTTGGGCGCTATTTGTTACTGGCATACTTCCGCAAGGATCTTTAGAAGCGCGCCGTTGCGCGTGAAGCGTAGCTCCATCCACGTGCTGCAACATTTTGCACAAGAACATCTTTTTTAAATAACAAAAAGGGAGAACGTAAAGAAAGTCAGAAAATAGAAAACTAGAATAAATTAAACAAAAGAAAGTAAGGAGCCTCCTGAAAGAGTGTCTTAAAAGTCTTTTTAGGCTGATATGCCATAAATCTAAACTAACTTACTGGAAGAGTGTAGCAATAAAGACAAAAAAACGGATAGCAACATTTTGATTAGTAAAATTACAAACATTTTTAATAAGTATATGCTAAAAAAGAGATTGCGGACGCTAGAGCAGAAGATATAAAAGAAAAAAATCATATAAAAATTCTAAAAATTAATAAAAACCTTAATACTGAATCTAAAAAAAAGAAATGAGAAGAACATATAAAAGACGCATACAGAATAACCGCCAAGAAAACCAGGCCCAGTTTGCTGCAGACACCGCAAAAAATAAAAGTAAAGCTTTGTTTGTTTTTCAGTAGAAAAGAAACTTATTAACAGAAAACAAAGCAATTAAACTAACGCTGGAGGAGAAGTTGCATAAAGCAAATATAAAAACCTAGAAGTTTTTAGGACTAAATAGCACAACAGTGGAGTTGTTGAAGAAATACCAAAAACCGTACCAAACATCTTCAATTGCATTGAAGTAGAAGAAAAAAGAATTTTTGGAAGAGTTAGAAAAAACAAATCTTATTCTACTATAAAAATTAAACAAACTTGAAAAAGACTTGAGATCCTACCTAAAGAAAACTTGAGATTCTACCTAAAATTGTACTAGCAGATTATAGTAAAGAAGCTTAGAAAGAAACATGCGGCTTTATTCAGTCTGACAATAGGATCTGAGCGTGTTTGTAGCAGCATTTATTGTGTTTGGGCTTGTTTAGGAGAGGGCCTGAAGCAGTTTTAAGGAACCCTTTGACTTTGGTGGCTGATGCTTTTGGTGGTGCTAAAGGCACTTGACGTATTAAACCGGTTGATGGCCTATTACTTAAAGTAGCTGTTGGGGATTTACTTAATGTCTTGTTCTGTGGCTTAGATTTTTTTGTTGTTTACTAGCGGCGCCCGAGGAAAAAATTACTAGGGATTTTAGAACCTCTTTGGATAAGGTTAATCCCGAAACTTCTGTTGACGTGGGTAGCTGAGTATTTTAGAAACATTAGAGCCGCTGTAAATGCTTTTTTAAACTGGTCAAATTGTCTTTTTACATTTTAAAGAGAAGTTCCATATGGTCCTATCTGATCTGTTTAAATATGTCTATTCTTTCAGACTTCTTGTCAATCAGGCCGACCATAAACTTTGCAAATTTGTTGATTTTCTCGTATTGTTTTTTTAGTAAATCTTTTAGTTTTTGGAGCTGGACATACATCAGTCTCATGATTTAGTTGAAACTCATTCTGAGCTTAAATTAAACTTTATTCCCAACCACCCACCCAAGCGTTAGTTATCATAGTTTTATTGTTGAACAATGTTCTCTTATCTAAATCCGAGCACACAAGAGAGAGACAATCAATAAATCCTTAAATAACTAACACTTGGGCTGGTGGTTGGGTCACAGTAGAAGAAGTAATTTGTCCACAAATTAAACTTTGTTCCCACCCACCCTCCCAAGCGTTATTTATCAAGAGATTTATTGTCAAACAATTCTCTCATATCTAAATTTAAGCACACAAAAGGATTGACAAACAATAGATCATATGATAACACTTGGGCGGTTGAGTGGGTCATAGTAGAAGATGTAACTTGCCTACAAATTAAATTATGTTTTCGCTTACCCACCCAAGCGTTAGTTATTAAGAGATTTATTGTTAAACATTTTGCACATATCTAAATTCAAGCACACAAGAGGAGGAACAAACATTAGATCCTTTGATGACTACCACTTGGGCGGGTGGGTGGGTCACAGTAGAAGTAACTTGTCCACAAATTTGTCTGTATATTTTTTTCAAATTATAAATATTATTATGACTATCATGATATAAATAATTAAATCATCAAAATAATATTTTATTCACAAAAATTTTAAAACTGTAATTAGTACCTACAGTCCAGAGCATTGCTTTTTTTCACACTATATTTATTGCTCCTCAGACTACGCAGTATCAAACAATAAATCATTTATATATTTACTTTACTGTTACTGATCAGAAAAGTTGTAATAATTTATATATTTCTTTCTGTTTCAGGTAAGCCATCATCAAACAAAATTCCAAAATCTTAATTGTAAGTCCTTAATAATTAATTCTAAAATTGTAAGAAATACCATTTCATAAATTATGCAATGGAATAATAATACCGATGAATATAATACATAATATTCTTAAACGGATTATAAACTTCTTGCCATTTGATTGTATTATATTAAGTTACTGAAGAAGCTGTAATCAGTGCGCTGCTGGCTCACTCCCTCACTAGGAAGGAACGAATTTAGCCATAACTTACATAAGCACTCTGAACTCAAATGATTAAACATGCCTTATAGGATGATTTATTATTCAGCTTTCATGTCTACGAAATTATATTATGCAATTAACGGCCTTAAATATCTACATAATAAAATAAGGTTCAGAAGCAGATGAAGTACAATATTAATGCCCTCTTTAAGAACATTTTTTTTAATTAAAAAGAAAATTCCGGTTACATAAAAGAAAACATGTGTGTCTAGTCAAGATAACACCTGTCAGGTTTAGGCGGAGATAAAATGTTTTTCTTCTTCACGGGATTTGAGGCATCGTTGTAACAGGGCCGGTGCGAACTTTGGGGTTTCCGAATTTATCTTGTACGCTCATCTCGCCCACAGCTTCATTCAATATTTAGATTAGATGTTAAATATTTTATTGCCGCTGTATAATAGGCCGGGGAAATGTCTGGGGCTTCCTTTTAATTGTTACGTTGCTTCCACTTAGTGTCTTGCTTGTTCCTTCTCAATTTACCTCACTCCACTTCAATAAATATTCTAATTCCCGAACAAATATAAAATATTAAATTAATGTCAAACATGAAAGTAATGGAGTGCTCCAAGGAAGCCAACATCGTTTTAATATTATATCATTATTTATTAAAAGGTTGCAAAGTTATTATTTGTTTCAATTCCGTATGAATAATAGATGGGGTTATATTAGGTTATTCATGCTTAATATTTATTGGGGAAATTGGATAAAGTTTTTGAAATTGAATTCTAAATTATGGAGTTAGCTTTCAAAAAGGTAGCTTACAAAGTATTAATACTAACATATAATTTTAGTTTAGTATGCATTTTACTAGATACAATTGTACCAAACTAAAGGGTGGACTATCTAACTTTTAGAATTTGAATCGGCTATAAATAAAAAACTATTTTTTTTTAATTTATGAGACTATTAGAAAGAGTAATCATTTTCATTTAAGAATGAAATACAACATCATTCAAATCATTGCCACGGCTGGCTTAACCCAGTTTTTAGTCAATTTTGGATTGTTTGGGTTTCAATCGCATGAACGGCAACTTAAATTTTGTGTTTTAAAGCATCAATCGTCCTTAGGTGGTTAGCGTAACACTTTTCCTTAAGGTCTTTCCACAAAAAAAATTCAACGGGATCAAATCACAGCTCCTAGACGACCAATTGACATCAGAATTTTAGCCGATTTTACGATTTCCAAAAACAATGCGCAAAAGATTGATGATTACGTTAGCTGTATGTCAAATGGCCCCGTCCTGTTGAAACCAAATGTCATCCATTTTATACTCTTCAATTTTTGGAAACAAAAATTTGTTTAGCATGGCATAGTAACGTTTGCTATTGACGGTAACAGCGGCTCAGAAAAATGGCCCAATAGTGCCGCCGGACCAAAAACTACACCAAATAATTACTTGTTGTGAATGCATAGACGGTTCAATAGTAATGTGTGGATTTTCTGATTTCCAAATGCGACAATTTTGCTTATTGGCATAGCCTCCGAGATAAAAATGAGCTTTATCGAAAAACACGGTCTTTTGATAAAAATGCTCATCTTCGGCCAAACGATCTTTAGCTTATTGAGCAAACTGAAAACGCATTGGATGAAACCGAGGTTTTTATGCAAAATTTTCCTCAGAGATGTGCGAGATATGTTCAGTTTCTGAGAACAATGATGAGTTAATGTTGATGCATGTTCACGCACACTCTGAGCAACTGCAATAATTTTTTTGGCTGAGCGCTCTGTACGAGAACGTGGTCTTGTTTTTATCCACTAACAATCCAGTTTTGCAAACTCGCTTCACAAATTCGTCCACAAATTGCGTTGAAAGCACTTTTTTGATAGAATGTTTCGTTAAATTCATACCGTTTGAGTAGAAGGCTCACCACTTTGGAAATGAATTTTTATTATTTTCCAATTTTGTTCAAGTGTAAAGCGTCTCATTTTGTAAATGTCAAGCACAAACACTTGGTTCAAAACTAAATTTAAATTTTTGGGCGTGTAGTTTGAATATGTTTACTCCGCCTATCTGCTTGAATGTTTGTGCTTCAACTTCTTGATAACAAATATGTGTTTTTTAGTGTTTGTAATCTAATTTCTTAATCAAAAACATTTTTGAGACAATAGATAATTTTTGAAATGGCTTTTTTTGAAGATGGTCTAGTTTGAAAAATACAGATGTTAGCTAATACCAAAATCACTTATACCTGCGTTTAGAATTTATAAAAAATAATTAAAAAACGACGGGACCGGCATCGTATAGATCGGAAAAAAACGGCAAAACCTGAATTTGGGTTATAATCGAGATATAACTTTGCAAGCTACAGGAAAATCATGCTGAAACGATTGAATGTCACTTTCAATTTTGTTGACATAGAAACTTTTAATGCTTGCAGAAAAGATTTTTTTGTAGTTTGGGAAAGGAATCTTCAAAAAACCCAACGTGTCGGATTCATTTTGACTAAACTTCTTCTATTGTTGAGCACCTGGAAATTTGAGACCATAAGGCTTAGATACTTTCTGTTAGGAAATGTAGATTTTAGGTGGTGGTTTAGGTGTTGGAGTATAGTTTTGTTCATTTTTAGATAATTAGTCTGTAACATTTACCGGTCGTTTGTAGATTGATGCTTTCTTATTTGGGTTGCCAAGTCGTGCCAGATTAATATTAGAATGAACCCCAAAGTTTTTGAATTACTTTTTGATTAAAGTTTTGTAGTTTATTAGTAGGGATATTCCAATCTTTTTATGTTTTGGACAAACCATGGAGCTCTGATGAGCATCCGCAAAGTCAAGTTTTAGAAAGCCTTGAGAAACTTTTGCCGTAATCTGCCGTGAAGTAAAAATGTGGTAAAACAAACTTTACTGCCAGATTTTGCGGTTTAGATACGAGGCTATTAGCCTTATAAGACGCAGAAAAAAGTTTTGTCTGATCAGTTTAAGGAAGAAGCTTGTGCTAGATTTTGAAAAAGACTATCCTTGTGGTTTTGTTTTGTTTATATCTTTTGACTACGTTGTCCGTCACGCGGTTAAGTTGATGAACACTAGAGTGATTCTAATGTTTGTGGGGAATAAAGTAAATTGTTCAATTCTGGGTTATCTTAAATTTTGTCCAAGTTTCTTTATTCTATGACTTTACTTAAGGTGCATAATAGACTTATTGGCCGAAAGTTTTGAAAAAAAAATTGGTATTTGCCAAGTTTTGAGGTATTAATAACGAGTGAGCTTTTTAGTTTTTGTTGAAGCCAAGAGCAGAACGGGGTTAAAGTGTTTTGAGAGTTTTGTTAATTTGAGAAGGTTTAACGCATTCAAACGGGGTGTTGTTGTCAGCGGTTTTTATGAAATATGTGACTTCCAGGTGGATCTTTTCAATGTGCTCCAGATCAATGTCTTTGGTGAATAAAGAAAAATATTACAGTTAAGGTTGCTGGAAAATGCTTTGGCCTTTTCTCTCTATAGTGTATTAAACTCTATGCATGCCGTAATTTTTGTTGGGTGTATTAATTTTAGAATGGTCCACCACGCTTTATGGGTACCACTGATGTTTTCAAACACGTGACAAAACTTTGGGAATCTTAGACACAAACATGATGTCGAGGTTTTATTAAAAAAAAAAAATTTGTCACCTAACCCAGTTTTTAAGCAGACACGGAGTAATACTTTGAGTGTATTATTCATAATTTGTTTTAATTTAGTTGCTTAAAGTGGATAAGATCTTTTCCATAAGTTTTATTTAAAATTCATTTATCTTCTTCAGGATGATGGAAATTTTTTGTTTGGCTTTCTTTGCGTTGTAGAAGCAACAATTTTTGCGAATGATTTGTTTGCTGTAAATGTTGCGGGCTGACAAGAAACCGGGACTTAAATGAAATGTATTTACAAATACGTAAATAAAAAAATTGGAAGTTCTTCTTTTCTGAAAACTTTATAAGTTTTTATGTCAAAGGAGGTGATGGCAATGGGCGGATGAGTGGGTACTTCCAAAAGAAATGTATGAACAAAAACGTGTTAATTATTAAGAAATTAGAAGTTTATCTTTTCTGCAAGCGTTATAAGTTTCTATGTCAAAAAAGGTAATTGTGACATCAAATTCCTTGATGACAGATTTTTGGAAGGGTGGATTAGGTTACTTCAAAACTAACGTACAGATGGATGGATTGAACTGGAATGACTATGCACTAGTTTATTTAAATTTTTGTGCAGGTGGATTGAGTTACTCTATAACTAAAGTATAGACGGATGGGTTGAACTGGAATGCCTACCCACCCGCTCAAGTGTTTGTTATCAAGTTACAAGTGAGAGGATCAATCACTTGATGACTTACACTTGATGGTTTGGTCATTTCAATTTTTGATTACCATTGAATAGTTTGAGCTGAAGTGCCCGCTCACTCAAGTGTTTGTCATCAATATATTGGTGGTTACTCTTTTTTGCAAGCATTAGAAATTTCTATGTGAGCAAAGGCAATAGTGAAACTAATCTCCTGTAAACATTTGGGTGTGTGGGATATATCAACTTATAATGACCGTAGAATAATTTAAATTGAAGTGCCGGGCCTAGTTGTTTGTCATTAAAAAGTTGTATGTCTACCTCTTATTTGAATATAGAAACTTCTAACGCTTGTAGAAAGAAGTGACTTTAGTTTTTTTTGAATTCAACACTTTTGTAGGCAGGTAAACAATCTAGTTTAAACTAGTTTTTAAATTATTAATGGTTTAAAGCCTGTTGTTAGTTTTTTGGATTACAATGTTTGAGTTTTTGTGTTTTTGACATTTTATGACCGGATTTTGTGTAAATTTCTTAAGTTTAGGGGCCGGATTTTAATGTTTTTGACATTTTTGGAACCTTACTTTGGTAAATTTCTACCTTTTTCGGGCTGCGGCGGCGCCTTTCTGGGGGCGGAAGGTAGCTTTTTATAGTTGTTGGAGGTGGCTGATGGCCTATTTGATAGGTTTGAAAGAGAAAACTTACTCTTTTTTCTTTGTTGTTTCTTTTAGGTGACAAAACCGTTTAGGTTGACGGGTACTTCAGGATTTCCTGCGGTTGTGTTGCTGTTGCTGTTCAAGTTGGATGGCTTTGGGGCGGAGAGATCAACGTTGCGGCACCGTAACCACTTTGGTTATTTGAAGGTTGTTTGAGAGTTTGTCCTTGTCTTCAGAGACTAGATGCAAGGATTGGCGTTTATTTTTACTTCTCTCATACCTTCATTGGCAGGTGTTGGTAGAGGGGCGGCGCAAGCAATGGTGGCGGCTTGAGCTGCAATGGTGGCTATAAGGATTTTGATGGTATCCTAGAAGGCTTTGATTTCTTTTTTAAGTTTTTTTATTATTGTGGCCATCTGCGTTTGAAGGTTGGTCCTCAGCCTTGGCTCTGGCCCTGGAGTGAGACCTTTCCTTAGGTAGTAGCGGTCTTGATCTATCTTATTTTTTTGGTCCATTTTTATTTTTAGAACTTGCTTCTGTTAGTTCTAGAAAAAGTTATTCGCCTGGTTGGTTGGCGCTGTTGCTGCACCGGTTATGCCATTACACCAGCGTTGGTGTTCCTAGAAGAGATATTTTCTATTATTTTAAGATTGTTCTTGAAACAAACAGAAAATGGAATTAATAAATATTAATAATTATTAACATTAGTTGCAATATTAGTTGCAGTTTTGTAGATTTAGAGCTGGTTTCTATTTGAACTCTCGGTGCATCTACTTTGACTGTTTGCAGTTGCAGATTCGACTACAAACAACTGCTAACAAAGAAAAGAAATTTCCAATTTTTTGATTTGAAATATTTGAACCGGGGTGGGTGGGCAATGGTGTCATTCAATCTTTTGAGAACGGACAGTTGGGTTAGTGGATGAACTACTAAAGAAAGGTACAGATAAATAGTTTAAACTGGAATTTTTGCTCACCAGTCCAAGTAAAAGTTTTTCTTCATTGCAAATGTCAAATGGCAATGAGTGGATGAGTGAGTACTTCCAAAAGAAATGTATACGAATACGTGTTAATTATCAAGAAATTAAAAGTTTTTCTTTTCTGCAAGCGTTATAAGTTTCTATTTCAAAAAAGGTGATTGTGACATCAAATTCTTTGATGACAAATTTTTTAAGGGTGGATTAAACTAGAATGCTTATGCACCAGTTTAAGTGTTTGTTATCAAGTTACTTCTCTTTTCAAGCTAGAAGCTACTAAGTAAGAGAAGAAAATAGTGATACCAATCACCTGATGACCAACACTTAAGTGGATGGTTAGAGCACTTTAATTTACCGGATCTCCCGCCCAGTTGTTTGTCATTAAGAAGTTGTATGTTGTATATTTGAATATTGAAACTTCTAACGTTTGTAGAAAGAAGTAACTTTAAGTTTTTTTGAATTTAACACTTTCGTAGGCAGGTAAACAATCTAATTTAAACTAATTTTAATACATTTAAAGCCGGACGTAAGTTTTTTGACATTTTATGACCGGATTTGTGTAAATTTATTATGTTTTGGGGCCGGATTTTAATATTTTTAATAATTTATAGCCAGATTAAATTTTTTTACAAGTTTTAAGTTTTTAAGCCCGGAGTTTAGACATTATTTAAGCAAATTCTGGTAGTTTTTTACGTAAAGTTTAAGTTTTGTTTCCCGATTTCTGTGTTTTTGGTCTTTCATGGCTGGATTTTAAACTTTTCGTACAATTTTTTGGTTAAACTTTATAGCAAAATTTTATTTTTGTACGTTTTATAACTGGATTTTAGTAGAGTTTTTTCGTAATTTTTAAATTTTGTGGCCGGATTTAAAATTTCTAAATTTTTTTACGTGATTTTTAAATTTTGTGGCTAGTTTTTGGTACTTTTCTTACAGTTTTTAAATTTTTTGCCCAAGTTTTTGAGGTTTTATTGTTGGATTCTAGTGTTTACAATTTAATTTTGTTATTTTTAACATTTTATAGCCGGATTTTCATAATTTTTTAGTTTTTGCTTAGATTTTTGGACTGTTCTCTAATTTATTGGCACTTAATGAACGGATTTTAGTAGATTTAATTGGAATTTTGATAGTTTTGTTATTTGCTGGCCGGATTTTATAATTTTAATTATTTTATAATTTTTTGACAGAAATTTGATATTTATGGCTTTTATGGCCGGAATTTCTAATTTTAAATAAATTTTAAGTTTTGTGGCCGGATTCTAG
This sequence comes from Tachinus rufipes, assembly GCA_963932245.1. Taxonomy (NCBI): domain Eukaryota; kingdom Metazoa; phylum Arthropoda; class Insecta; order Coleoptera; family Staphylinidae; genus Tachinus; species Tachinus rufipes. The sequence continues at coordinate 108,736,706 of OZ010743.1, forward strand.
TATTTTTAACATTTATTGGTCGGATTTTAGTACTGTTTGCTATTTTATAGCCGGATTTTTACATCGTGGACATTTAATGAGCGGATGTTGCTACTTTAAATAAGAAATTTAATATTTTTGATAAATACTAGCCGGATTTTTTTAATTTGATTTTGATATTTTAGACAGAAATTTGATATTTTTGGCTTTTTATGGCCGGATTTTGCAAATTTTGTAGATAAATCTTAAGTTTTGTGGCTGGATATTAGTATTTTTAATATTTAATAGCCGGATTTTAGTAATGTTTGTTATGTCATGGCCGGATTTTTAAATTGTTAATATTTAATGATCAGGTTTTTTGTTTAAACAATTGAAATTATTAAGACGTAACCAAAAAAAATTTTTTTTTTTTATTTTGAATTAAAAAGAGTAAAGATTATGCTAATTTCAAAAAGAGTATAAGTCACTGATAAAGAATATATCTGGTTAGTCTGCAAAACAGCAATCCCAAACAAAATTACGCCAAAGAAAAACGACTCACTTAACTTCATGCACATTTTAAAAAGTTGTCTTAAGTGTTATCAATCCTTTTTTATATTATTAATTTACTGCTTTAATCACACTCTTCCAAAATTATAGTATTATTAAATTAATCACATTACAAAAGAAACGTGTGCCGCTTTAATATATTCCAATTTTTGTTACGCATTGCGAATTCTACCGCGATATATTTCACGCGTGAATTATTGTTAATGCTACGGAGGGAGGTATTGTCATAAATAATAATGCGCGCGATTAAAAACGCTACCGTCGTACGTTATCATGCGACTAATTAATATCCAGGTCATATTTCCGATGTAATATGCGACGTAATTTTTACACTGTTTTAACAGACATAATTACTCCTATGCTTAGAGAAATGTTATTAAATAATTCAATTTTATGAATGGTTATAATTTATTCTATTATATTTGTGGTTCTGGTTGGTGACTTTAGTAAATATATTGACTGTAAATCGCAGGGATGCGAGAATTGGAAGCATGAATAGAATAACCTGACATTTAGGTCTTCTTGAATTGACAGGTTTTAGCCCCTTTGCTAAACAAAGGGTGCATACTGTATAGATTTAGGTATCCGGGGTGCTATGTATTAGACATCAGGTATGGATGAAGGGGAAGCTCTGGCATTTGTCTTGACTTGACCTGGGGCACGCGGCATCCCCTCTTCACATTCACAAACAAACAAACAAACAAAACGTAAAAGGAAAAATATATATAAAACCGACATATATCAATGGGTCATAATCATATATTATACATCCATTGTATGCCACGCACAGGGGGTGAATATATAAATTATATATTTCTGCGTATTTTTATTTTTTTTTTCTCTTGTTGTATCGCGCCATTTTCAACTTTCCCGCACAGTATGTAGAATGGAATATTTATGCCTCACATCTTTTTTTATATAAAGAGACCTATTATCAACCTCCTGTTCCCCATCATATTTTTTAAACTGCTTTTCTTTTATTTCAATATTTATATTGTTTTAAATATTTATTGAGTATGAATTGCTACACTTTGAACTGCAATAAATTTGTATTCAACTTCCTAAATTATAATAAACGTTTAAATGTAAGGTTTAATTTGTTTAAATACATTTTTAACTTAATTTAAAATTAGCAATTTGTAGCTTCAGTTTTGTAAGTTTTTATCGAATTTTCTTTAGCAACAAGTATGGGAACTGGAACACATGCCTAATATAAAAATAAAGATTGAGAGAAATGTAAGATTTATTGTAAAACTCGCCGAAGGCAAACTTTCCACCGGACCTTCAGATAAAGAGCCCGAAAGTAAATAACGGATAGCTCATCAGGAGTGGAATAGCGGGCGAGGCAAACTTTAAAAAAATTCCCCCTTAAAATGTATATAAAAAACTTGCGATAAAAAATCTTCCTTGCATTTAAACAGATCTCGTGATATAACAAAACTTTTTAAAAGTTTATATTTTTTTTTATTAGAAAATGGATTTTTTTTCAAATTAATTAGAGGATGCACCAGGGCGCGAAACTAAATCTAGATTCAAAGCATGACTGCCGATTCGATCATTAACGATCCCAACAATGGGAGTCGGATTGGTGAGGCTTTGTGCGGGTAAACATGGACTACTGTCAGATCAAAGGCGATAGAATCGATTCAATGCCAGGGGTGGTAACTCTAACGGGCATCTGTCACGTCAATACCAGAAAATAGTCATTAAAAGTCACCTTATATTATATCTCAAAGCACAGCTATTAAATCAAAGATTGAACTTTTTAATAACAACAGATTTAATAAAGACTGAAAGATGAAATTGCGTCCGCCTGTCGTAATTATATTCTTCGAATAAAAAGTTTTATGTGTCTTAAAAGTTCTTGTGTTTAGTTCCAGTCGCGATTTCTAAATCAAGTTTGTCAGCAGAAAACTATTTTTATTTCGGCTCGGTTTTCTTTTATTTATGGCATCTGTAGAACAAGTTATAGAATCGTCCAAGTTTCTTTCGAGGATAGGGGAGGGGAAAACTGGAACTAGGTTTGAACTAGTTAAAACAGACACATCTGTTACACAGTGCACTTCCGTCGAAACTTTCGCACATTCACTGCCGGGAATGAAGATTTGAAAATGCGATTGTTATGAACGCCGGCTCGTGATCTTTCATTTCTCATTATTACTGCATTTATATCAATTTTTTTGACAGAAATTATGAGTTAATGCGGTGATCTTAAACTTTCCTTCTAATCTTTAATTAGAATCTAATGCAAATTTATTACTCATATTGAATGAGATCGGTGATTGCATTTTTTTCGGAGCATTCAGTTCTTTTAATTTATTTCTGAAAACAAAGTTTTAGATAGTTTAAACGATGATATCTCTAATAAGAACTAAATTATAATCTATAAAACATAAAAGCAATTTTCGATTCTCATCATCATGATGATTTTCTAACAATTCATCATCACACATATTTATTTAAATTTAGTATATCTGCAACTTTTTACGCTCAATCTTTACAGACTGCTTAAATCTTGTTTTCAATGTTGTAGTTTTAACGAATGTAGTTTTCCTTGTTAAAATTTAAACGTACTTTTATGTTGTTGTGACTGACATATTAAGTAATTACTAAATACCACATTTAAAAATTGAAAACAAAAAGTTATTAATGTGTATCTATTATATGGTGCATTAGATATCATTGCAATTTTGTAGTTTAAATTTCATATTAATATGAATATTAACTGCAAGAAAACGATAAAAAAATGATACTATTAATTTAGCATAACATCAAATTAATTGAGCTAATTCAACTTTGCCTTTTAACACATTTTTGAAGCAGTTATTGTACAATGATTATTAAGGCAACTTAATACTATTACACTTCATCAGTATAAGAATCAACTGCATAAAATGATTGATTTGAACATTTTCAAAAGAGCTAAATTTGTCTCCTTTGTAATAAGTTTGTTAGGCTTGAAGGAAGAGCTATGGTAGGGGTTGGCCGTATTGAAAACTTTTTGGTTTTGGTAACTGATGGCTTTAGTGGTACTAAAATTACCTGACGGGATGGACAGCTGATAGCCTGTTACAAAACTGAAAAAGACTTACCCGTTTCCTTCACTTTTTTTTATTTATTTTTTTTCTTGAGGCAGACATTCATTTTTTCCTCCTTGGAGGTTGCGGTTGGACCGGCGGCAGTTTTCATGATGGAGACCTGGACCGGGTGTCCACTGATTTGCTGGATAGAATGGTGGAAATTTTAGTTTGCAGCTTTTTTGGGGTTTCTATGATAAAGGTCAAGGCTAAAGGGACAGCTTGTTGATAGCAGTTTTAACGCTTGTTTCCATCTTAGAGGACTTTCTTTCGTCTTTATGGGCGTTGATTCTCTTTGTTTGTTTTTTTTACCATGGACATGATGTAGACTTTCAAGGCATTGTAGAGTTTGATGGGGTTTATTAAGGCAGCGGTTCACTTCTGTGAGTGCTGGTGGGGTGGTTGCAAGATTCTAGTAGCAGTAGTTCTCTTAGAATTGATAAAAAATCTTTTGTATTGTAATTATAAATGGTAATCATTATTGTTTGTTGTTTTTTCTGTTTTTATTGTTCACTTAGCTTTGACTGAGACAGATGCTGACGTGTTACTGGCGTGAGGCTACTCTAGCGTTAAATTTGTTTAATTATGTGCAATAACTAATGTTTGGTGGTGTTTTATTATCTTTTTAGCGTAATTTGGAATTTTATGATAAGTTTTGATAGTAATCTTGAACGTTTATTATTTGAGGAAAAATTGTTTTTATCTGACTAAACAAATTTAGCTGGATTGGAGTGCGCGCAAAGTTTTTTTGTGGTTTAGGTAGAAAATATTATTTCGAGAAGGAACAGAAAGTGCATCTTAGTATTAAGACCTGAAAACTTAGATACTTTGTGCATGTAGCTAAGGAACCAAAATTTACAAATCTTAAGATGTCTATAGAGGACAACACAAAACTTTGTGGTTTAGCAATTTGCGCAAATGGTACAAATGCAGTACAATAGAACTATTTAGAATAGCAGTGAACGGAGTGAAGATAGCATTGCTCATTCCTAATCTCAAAGAAGAGTGGAACAAAAAGAACAAGACTGACTAAGTTTTACTTAAATTACAGCTGGTAATTTGCAGCCATCAAGTTGCACAAACCTTCTTATCTAATTGCAGTTTGCTTAATGAAGTGTAAAAACGCACAAAGCGGCAGTGTTATGCCGTTGTTGATGGTAGGTAGCATATATTTATGGCAGTTAATATAAAACTGTGTTTTTTTAGTGGAGGTATCTTTTTATACTTAACACTGGCAGTTACATTTCATCTAAGCTATGTTCAGCAGCGTTGGTATTGTTGTGGGACGACCAGCTGGTCTCATCTGGGTAGCGTACAGTGAAGATTTTTTTTTGGTTTCTAGTTTGTAACCTGGATAAAAGTCCTCCGGGGCGTTAATTTTTACTATTATTTTGTGCAGTGTGATAGAGTTTGTTTGAGTCACAATTTTTAGGAATTGTGCAGGCATAGGTTATACCGTTTCTTTAAGACCAAAAACCCTCTAATGAAATGTTTTTTTTTTTTTACCTTGAGCACACTCATTTAGTCACAACCATGTAATAAATTTTAAATTTTTGCAAATTTTTGTAATAGAACAAATATCCATGTCTTACCCGGGATTTGAACCCAGGACCTCCAGTACCGTAACTAGTCTTGCAACTGTTGCGCCACTAAAGTCGGCAAAATGTCAAATTTAAAAACGCAATTACTCCAGGTGGGTGAGTCCAACACTCACAATCACACACTGCACTACTAGTCAACCTCATAGATTCTAGGAGAAGTAACAATTTGAAATCAAAGAAATACCCAAAAAAAGTCACAAAAACCAGTTGCAACTCTTAATGCTAGAACACTATCAACCAAAGACCGCCTGCTAGAATTAGAAGAGTTAAATAGTATAAAATGGGACATAGTAAGTTTAAGCAAAGTCATAAGGAAAGAAGAAGACCTACTTAAATTTAAATCAGGAAACACCTTATACTAATAAAAAGGAAACAGATGGAAACACACATAGAGTTGGAATACTTATACACAAGAGATTAGCAAAAAGCATCACGACATATAATAGCTTGATAAATAGAGTTATCTATATAATTCTAAACACACACAAGGTCTTTAAATGTTATACAAGTGTACGCTCTAATAACATCTTACTTTGATGAAGAAGTAGAACTATTGTACGAGGACGTAGAAAAAACCATGAACACAGACAATACACCATACACCTAGGTGACTATAATGTAAAGATTGGAAAACAAAAAAGAGGAGAAAGTTGTATAGCTACCCACGGAATTGGGCAGAAAAACCATTAAGGACGGTAAACTTCCTAGAACACCATTACTTATATGCCTCAAATTCTTTCTTCTACAAAAAAAATTATCGGAAATAGAATTGGGAAAGCCCCGACGGTAATACACACAACAAAATTGACTTTATATTCAATAACAAATCTATCATACGTGACGTTTCTGTTAAATGTGCAGTAGGCAAAGGAAGTTACCATAGAATGGTAAGAAGTAATATATACCTCAACGCAACAACAGAGAGAAAGAAATTGATAAGCAGCACTACATTAAAACTGAATACTAACATGCTCTAAGAAGCAGAGAAAGAATTCAAGACAAAACTCAAAATATTATGACAAAAGCATATAACTAAAAGGATGAAAACCAATACACTTAACAATTTTATAATAGAAATCCTCACAACAGTGGCTAAAAATAGAAAACAACACCAAAAATTCCAAAAATTCAGAGGCAACAAGCAAATTTATCAGATAAAGAAACGATACAATGCTCAGTAAAAAAAACAGGAAAGAAGCTAGTAAAAATATAAGAAAGCAAGTGAGAAAGGACGTAGCGGCATATAGTGAAAAAATAATCCTTGAAGTAATCACAGAAAACAAAGACACGAAAGTATTTGCAAAGAAAATAAGTGAGATCAAAATGGAGATAATAAAGTTGATAGATAACCACGAGAAATTGCTGACAAACCGGAAAAAGATTCTACAATTCATGAAAGTCTTCTATAAAGCCCTCTATTCTTTAAAAACAAAAAATGACAATAAAAAAGCAAGGCACTATACAGAGGATATTCCTAAAATTACGAAAAATGAAGTGAACATAGCACTAGAGGCTATGAAAATTAACAAAGCACCTGGAGGAGATAGGGTTGTAATAGAACTTATCAAAAAAGGAGAACCAACAATTATAAAACATCTTACAACACTCTTCAATAAATGTTCAAAAAACACCAAAATTGTGGAAAAACGCAAACGTAATACTTATATTTAAAAAAGGTAGCAAACATTACCTTAAAAACTATGGCCCAATATTGTTGCTCTCACACACTTATAAGCTCATGACAAAAATAGCACACAACCAAATCTCGAATCGACTTGATGAATTTCAAACAATTAAACAAGCGGGTTTCAGAAAGTGGTTTAGAACTATAGACCACATACACACAATAAAACAATTCATCAAAAAGATTTCTGATTACAATAAACTTCTTTATACTACTTTTATAGAAAAAGGCATTCGATACAATAAAGACGTGAGGCTTAACAGACGCCGCTTTGAAGCAATGCAGAATCGACTACAGATACATCGAGCTTATTAAAGACATTTAAGAAAACGCTACCCTCACTATACAAACCTTTGACACTACAACCCAATTAACATCGGCCGCGGCATTTGGCAGGGAGACACAGTATTCCCAAAGATTTTTACAAATGCATTAAAAGATGTTTTTAAAACATTAAATAGAAAGATAATGGGTATCAATATAAACCTATCTTATCAAATTTTAGGTTTGCATATTATTTAGGAATCCTAGCAGATGACCCGCAGAAACTAGTACAGATGACATCGGAGCTGTATAAAGCAGCAGAACAAGTCAGACTATTCATGAACAATTTAAAGACCAAGGTGGTAGCAAATAGACCCCTGACAACACCTATCACAGTAAGAGAACAAACATTAAAAATAGTATCCTAATATGTGTGCCTAGGAACCCTACTTACCTTTGGAAAGCACAGCTAAGAAGCGGAGATTGATAAACGTATAAAACTAGCATGGGCAGCATTTGGAAGGCTCAAAAACGTTTTCCAGGCCAAATTCTTACAACACCTCAAGACTAAGGTATTCGACCAGTGTGTACTAACCAACTTGACGTACGCTTCAAAAACTTAGACAACAACGGAAAGAACCATGGAAAAATTAAGGGTAACACAAAGAACCGTGGAAAGCAAAATGCTCGGAATAACAATACGAGACAGGAAGACAAACGGCTGGATTAGAAACAAAATTAGAGTTGTGGGTGTAGCTCAACAGAAAGCAAGATGTAAGTAAAGATGGGCAGGCCACGTAACACAAAGTGAAGACAAACGCTGAAGCCAAAAAATAACTAAATGGAGGCCACAAACAAGAAGAAAGAGCCATGAAAGACCCAGAACAAGGTAAAGAGATACTCCATCAAAGATGGCGGGGAAGCAATAGGCAAGAGAAGCAATGGACAGGATAAAATGGAAATTACTAGAGGAATGGACAAAATAAGCACTGAGGATGATGATGATGAGGTTATACTGCGACGGCTGTAAAACCCGGAAAACTGTCTGTCTATGTTTTTTGCTTTCTCTTTGCCAGAGCAGGCAAAATAGTGTCCGGTAGATAGTTTTTGGCTCTAAAATTTCTTTAAGAGAACTGATTGATGCATACATTTCTGATACTTTTTAAATTTTTTCTTCCAAGCTTTGTTTAAACAAATTAATCGAACTAAGTTTATATTCTTTTTAGTGACCAGTTGTAGTTGCAAAAGCACTAGTTGCGGAGGTACCAAGTAATTGGAAACGGTTACCGTAAATGTGCGGTTTTAGTTTATATTAATTTTGTTTGATATTTTATGGAATTTTTATGTTTCTTGTTGTTGCTAGAATATAGACGTGTTATATATAGTAAATATTGCAAATGTCTCCACTGACAAGTACTGTACTATCATTATTTGTTTGATGTCTACGTCTCCGTTTAAATTACTTATAAATTCTTTTATTTGCACATAGTAAAAACTTCAACAACTATTGTATTGTGGGTGGTTATATATAATAAATGGGTGGAAGTAGGAGGATGTTTGGCGCTGTAACTTTGCCAACGTATTTTTAACCCAAATTAGATCTGAAATAGATGATTTTGAGGTAAATATTTATGAACATCAGCTTTTTGATGATTTTTGATCAATTTTATAATATAAGCTATTTTTTAAAAACTTTTTAAGCAATTTTTGATGTTTTTTTTCACTTAAAAAGGTTTTACTAAAAATTTTCTGCATAATTAAAAGTTTTCTGAGGAAATTTTATGCTATTAATAGTTTTTTGTACTAATTTTCATAAATTTTATGTGGAATTTTATGCGTATGGGGGTTTTCTAAGCGAATTGTATGTAATAAATAAGTATTTACGCCAATTTTGATTAACTTCTTGTAGTAAACGCAATTTAAATGGTTTTTTTGTACCAAAATTTATTTTGTAAAAATGATTTTTTTATATAAAAGATTTTTCAGTCCAATTTTTGGATTTTCTCATCAAATTTATGCTGGAAATACGTTTTTGGGCAACTTTTATGTAATTTTGTTGCAATTTTGAAGTGTTTTAAGCAAACATCATGCTATAAACGGGTTTTCTGTGCACATTTTATAAGTTTTATAGGGTAAATAATTATTTATATGCAAATTTTTATCTGGAAATGAGTTTTTTGTGTTGTAAATGTTATTTTTGTGCAAACTTAAGATGTTCTAAGTAAGCTTTTTGCTATAAAACGGTTTTTTTGAACCAGTTTTGATAAATTTTATGCTGTTTTTAGCATAATTTTTATGTTAAAAATGTTTTTTTTTTGTTCAACTTTGGTATTTTCTAAGCAATGTTTGAAATGGTAAATTTTGAGATGTTTTTATTAAGTTTTATGCTATAAGTAAGTTTGTTTGCTCTAATTTTGATAAATTACAAATGTTTAAAGCAATTTTTGACCAAATTTTATGTTAGTAATGAGTTTTATGCTTGTTTTTTTATAATATACTGAATTTTCTTTACAATTTTAAGGTTTTGTATGCTATAAATGGCTTTTCTGCGCTAGTTTTGTTAAATTTCAAGTAGTAAATGTGATTTTTATGCTGGAAATAATTTTTTTGCGCAGTTTTTAAATTTTAGGTGTCACAAACTTATAGTGTTTGGGTATATTTTATACTATAAATGGTTTTTTGCGCAAATTTTGTTAAAAGTCGTTATTTTTAAGCGAATTTTATACATTTTTTTGTTGGCAAACAAGTACTTAACCAACTGCTTAAAACTAGCCAATTTAGTTGGCTGGGTCTTTGGTTGCGCAATTGTTTTCTTTAAGATACACGTTCTAGAAAAGATGTTCTTGCTCTGTGGTCTAAAAACATGAAATGTTTACGGTGGTGGTAGTGTTAGTTTTTTAGGGTTGGTTAGCTATTTTACATTGTCGCAAAAGTCTTACGATTTGTTTTAAGGGAGTTGATGGGACTAAGAGCTTATTAAGTGCTTTTGGAATTACCTTGGTGGATAAAGCGCAAGTTATTATTTAGTTATACTTTGGGATTTAAACCTCGATCTGATAGCGTGCTAAGATAACTTTTAATAACTAAATTATTACACCGTTGAAGTCAAAGTTTGTTGTCGAGGATAACCGTTATTGTTTATTCTGCTTTGTTTTTTTATTAGTTTATTTTTCTTTAAAAAATAGGTTGCAACTTTAAAAGAACAACAAAATTTATGATGGTTAGATATAGACAAATGCAACATTATGAAATTTTTAAATTTGCAGTACTTGGTTTTACAATGTAAACACTACTTGGAATGGATTATGCTCACAAACAAAGCTATAGCTTTGATTGGTGTATCTATAACTACACGGGCCGATGTTAAAATGCTATTTGTGTTGGTTTTGATTATAAATAAAGCACTAACACACTAGCAGAAATTAAATTTAATTTAGATGTAAAGAGAATTTTGCAAAATAATTGAGCAAAAATTGGGATTGGCTTAAAGAATTAGTAAGAATTTACCTTATAGGCTGAGATGAGAGTTTGGCAATTGTTTAGAGTAAAAAATTTGTCAGCCAACAAAGTTCAATTTTTCTGTGTGGGTATGAGTGTATTGAAAATTTAAGTATGTATCAGATTTACTTAAGTTTAGTTATAGTATTACATCAGCGTTTTATTTGACTAAACTCCACCTGGATGTAGTGGAAGTTCCGTCATAAACTTTCTGGAAAGAGAATAGATTATGCTTGAAGAATATGTTAAGATTTGTTTTATAAGCTGTGAATCGATGGGACAATGTACTATTCTTGTGTATAGTGTAAACTGGTTTGATGAAAAAAGTAGGTTGTAGATAAAAAAATTTCTAAAGATTAAGTTGGATTCATTTTAGTTTGGTCATATAAATAGGTTGCGGCAACTTCTGACTAAATTCTACTTAAGTGAGAGTTTTGGAAAACTATCAAGTATAAATCTATTGCAAAAGCAATAGATTAGATTTGAAGAATGTATTTGAATTGGTTCTAAAAAGTTTGAGATTGAAGTTTGTTATTTTTCTGGATAAAAGAGGTGTTGTTACTTTTTATATTTTAATTATTATTCTTGATAGACGTTCTGAGTACTCATTTCTACGTTGCTTTTTTCACTGAGAATGTTCGTGTTGTGTACGATAATTTACATATACTTTATATCCGTTCGATTATCTATTTCTCAGACGCTTGAGGTCTAAGATAAAGTTTGTGTATTTAATTTACTGTTTGCCAGCAGGCAAATTAAAAACCAGGAAATAGGTTTCAATAAGCTGTTGTTGCTTAATATTTGTAACAAAAAAAATGTAATCCGTAAACATTGCACGGACTATATAAACAAGATTAAAAATAATTACGCAAAAAAGGATTGTGAAAAGTTTTTTATGAAGTGTATTGTAATACGGATGTAAAACTAAAACAAAGTTTAAAAAACAAATAGTATCATTTGAAATGGGACTCTAAAAAAGATTAATAAGCATTAAGTAGTTAAATAAAATCTGGAATTAGTGTACAATAATAAAAAAATGCTTGCTAGGGCATGATTTAATAAGAGAATATTTATTAAAAAACGTGATCAAAGGAAAGGTTAACTCAACTGAGTGTGTAACCTAATTTTTTTTTTTTTAAATAAAATTTTTGGCTCGGTTAGTGTTGAATAAGCTAATGCTGTTTAGTGATACTTGTTTATGAAGATATCCAAGTTGTGTGGGTGTAATGCAGCTTAGTTGAAAGAATTTTGTTTTTGAAGCAGACAACTCCATCTTTAAAAACGTTATTTTGGATTACTCTTCTATAGTGCCGGCGACGCGCAGGCTGTGACAATAAAAGCCGTGCAAAAAACGCACATGTTAAACATTTGACCGACAAACAAAAGGGATGGTTTTGTTATGTATTGACAGGAGTTGATAGTCCCTGCCGATAGGGCTAGAGTAAAAAAAATTCTAAATGATCATATACCTTATCTTTTCTACTGTTGAAGTGCAAGTGTGTAGCTGCGAAAGAAGTTGTGAGGTTCTGCTGAAAAATTGTTATTAATGTCAGTAAAAATTATTTTTGGGTAGCCATCTTGGTAGAGTATACGGTATTTTATTGTCTCAACTTACTTTGTTTGAAAATCTATGTACGTTAAGGTGTACTTGTTCCCGGTTAGTTTATTTTTACTTGGTCAGATGTAATCTAAAGCCACTCCTACACATGGTTCTTTGGCTAGGTGTAAAAGCAAAGTGGCTCTTGGTTGAATAGCTCTTAGTTTTATTGTGGCTGACTATACATCTTCAAACAAATGTTATATGATGTTGGCAACGGTTTTGTCTTGGCCTTTACGGTACAATTTCAGTTTTCTTTGAATTTCAAATAGAGCGTTTTCTTAATTTAAGCTCGCATCTGCTGATACGAATTAAATTTGATATTTTCCTTTTTTTCGCTTTTAAATTGCGCCCGAATAACTGTTTCTTTAAGAATTTGCCGAAAAGAACGGAAGATGGTGTTCTGGTGCTAATGGCGTGCAAACGTTCCAAAAAAGGGACACGCTCGGATTAGCGTTTAAGTTTTTTTTTTTTTTTATTTTTTCTTTTTTTTATTAACTAAATTTATTATAATATATTTACATATTTACAACATTATATTTTTATTTCTCCCCACTTGCCGCTTTACACCGTTTCCACATTATGGCAGGCCGCAAAGCTTCGTATATGTTTTTTTAAGTGGGCGCTTTTTTAGCAACAAATTTTTACTCAAAGCTAAAAATTGTGCACTTTCCACCCCTCTTTTTACTAACCTACTAAAGGCCAAACAGGCGTTTAAATGACAAATGATTGCAGAAACAACTTTTATAACTATAAGAAACAATGCTGGACTAACTCTTAAAAGTAACTGAGACAAGTTTAAAGTTGTTGACAAAATGGCTCAATGTTGTTACAGTGGATCTTGACCTGGATGAATTTTTTTGAAAAACTGATATTTGAATTTCCTGTTATGCGCATGATGTTCTAGCGCAAACATTCAAACAGGCACAAAATATAAATGTAATGTAAATTGTTGAAGTAGTATGTGATGCGGTTCTTGCCAATACCGTTAGTTTCAAACTCTTGGAAGCCAACTTTTGTCCAGTTATTGCTTCCGTTGCCCCGCAAAATGGAGGAGAAGATACCGCTATGCGTCATCAGGGGTTAATGTTGATGAATACCGCCGGCAAAGTTGGAGTAAAACTTTGGTTTGTTTGTATTTTGTAGGTAGTAGAGGAATTCTTTAAATATTTGCAGACTTGATTTTGCCTACAGCTTGAGTCGTCGCTATGCCTTTGGCATAGCATGACTTAAAGGATTGTTGTATATGTACTTGTGTTTCCAGATAAATCCAAAGAAATTGAAGTTTTACTCCTCTTTTGCCATCAGGGTCTATCAATCCCTATCAATGCATGACAACACTATCCCTATTACCACGCGGGGCAACGTCAACTACAAAAAGCGCCTAACGCTAAATAATCAAAAACATGGATGTTTTCCTTATTTCAAAACTAACCTAAAAAAAGAAAACTTGAGATATATATATATATATATATATATAGGTAATTCCATTACTTTTCCACCAATTTGAAAACCTTGACCTCTTTGATTTTGCTCAAATTTTCAGGGATCAAAATATAGATGAAAAAATGAAATTCCCAAAATTTTGGACCTTAGAATAATGCCTGTTCAAAATGACACACATTTGATGATCAGAAATTTTACAATTAAACGTCTTTTTTAGCTTATTTTGTATCTCAGTTTTTGGGCTTCTGAAAAAAGATAAAAAGGTCCACGATGTCTCAAATTATTTCTTATTACATGTACTTTAAAACCAATATTTTTCTGTTTAATATCGTGGCAGTCATTTTAATATATTAAGCTTCAAACATTATTCCAAAAAAACCCGTAAATTTAGCAGAATTGCAATACTTTGCTTTCTTTAAACCGTTCTAACTTTGTCAAATCTTTACAAAATTTAATCCACAAGGTCTAGATTTCTTCGTGTTTAATCTCTTTTTAAAGTGATCACACAAGACTTATAGAATCGATACGTATACACCACTATTTTGATGCAGGAAGTTGCACATATTTTCGCGATCTTCAAAACTTGTAATTTTCAGGTGCCAAAAAAGCGCTGTCACCCTATGTCGATTTTAGTCAAAATTTCAGTAAATACTGTTTAGAGCACAAGAAAAAAGAGTATCTATATGAGAAAAGGTATATCGGGCATTTTCTAGAATTTTATAATATTCAAAAATTGTCAAAATTGGCAATCCGCACATTTTTGTATCTCAGTTTTTGGGCCTTTAGAAAAAGATAAGAAGGCCCACGATGGCTTAAAATATTCCTTATTACATGTACTTTAAAACCCATATTTGTCTAATTAATGTTAGGGGCAGTCATTTTAATACATCAAGCTTCAAACATTATTCCAAAAAAAACCGTAAATTAAGCAAAACTGCAAAATTATGCCTTGTTTATACCGTTCTAACTTTGTTAAATTTCAAAGAAATTTGATCCACGAGGTCTATATTTCTTTGTGTTCAATCTTTCTTTAAAATGATTACATAAGACTTATAAAATCTATACATATTCACCACTTATCTTTTTCCAGAGGCCCAAAAATTGAGATACAAAAATGTGCGGTTTGCCGATTTTGACAATTTTTGAATATTAAAAATTTCTTGATAATGCCCGATATACCATTTCTCATATGAATAACCTTTTTTCTTGTGTTCTAAAGAGTATTTACTGAAATTTTGACTAAAATCGACATAGGGTGACAGCGCTTTTTCGGGACCTGAAAATTACAAGTTTTGAAGATCGCAAAAACATGTGCAACTTCCTGCATCAAAATAATAGTGTATACGTATTGATTTTATAAGTATTGTGTGATCACTTCAAAAAGATATTAAACACGAGGAAATCTAGACCTTGCGAATCAAATTTTGTTAAGATTTGACAAAGTTAGAACGGTTTAAAGAAAGCAAAGTTTTGCAATTTTGCTAAATTTGCGGGTTTTTTGAAATAATGTTTAAAGCTTAATATATCAAAATGACTGCCACGATAATAAACATAATAATGTGGCTTTTAAAGTACATGTAATAAGGAATAATTTGAGCTATCGTAGACCTTTTTATCATTTTCCAGAAGCCCAAAAATTGAGATACAAATTAAGCTAAAAATGACGTTTTATTGCAAAATTTCTGACCATCAAATATGTGTCATTTTGAACAGGCAATATTCTAAGGTCCAAAATTTTGGAAACCTCATTTTTTTTATCTATATTTTGATCGCTGAAAATTTGAGCAAAATCAAAGAGGTTGACTTTTTCAAATTGGTCGAAAAGTAATGGAATTACCCATATATATATATAAAAAAGATACCTAGACCAAAAGACCAAAAATCCGGATTCAGACGGAATTTAGCAACTGGAAAATACTGGATAGGCACCAGAGCAATCTAAAAGTATATACGACGTAGATACCAAAAGTCAAACCTGATGACAGGTCAAAAAAAAATTTCAGAACAGGCACAACACCCCCACACTGACAAAGAGGAAATAAACTCAACGTGGCAGAATTATGGACGCTGCGGCCAACGCCCCAAAGCAAATATCATAATAAAACCAAAGCAGAAAGACAACTTTTGACAGACGTAACAAGAAACATAATACTTTTTTAAAATATTAAATATGCACTTTACTATCTATCAAGTGCCAAAAACATCTAGACTGCTATGCTACCGCAACACTAAACAAAGATTGCTTTAAAGGTATGCAGATCCTATCTTAGTGGGGCAACTTGCCGGTGTTTTGATGACGACGCAACACTAACAGAAGGACCTGTATAAAGTTTTCTACTGCGACATGCAACGCTTAACAATGTCCAGCAGTTTCTAACAAATGATGCTGTGCAATACCAATTTGCTGGGCTGCTAGTGGTACTACTAATTGGTCGTGGTTTTTGGAGGTTTGGTATAATCCCACAGTTTTGCCGAGTTATAATCTAAATAGTAATTTAATGGTTTTTCAGAATTAATCTTAAAAGGTTTTCCTTTAAGGTTTAAATTTGTAGTCACTCATGTTGTGCACGCTTTATAGCGTTCATATTTGATGACGGTTGAGATGGTATGGTTGAGTTAGTTGTTTTTGCCAACATATGTATGGAAATAGATGGTACCAGCCTATCAGCGTCTTGATTGGTGATTTTGTGTCCAAGATTTTTAGATAATGCATTTGATAGCAGATTTATTGTACTGAGTACATGTTCCACGGTGTAATTGAACTCTTCTAGCATTAACACCAGTTTTGTAAATTTTTACTTGTTGTCTGTAGAGTTTTTCAAATATACTAAGTAGGCTCTGTATTTCTTGATAGCCCAGACTAATGCTATGCACTTTAGTTGGTATCTTTTTTGGTTGTTTGTTAGTCTTGAATTGGAATATGTAAATATGTAGCGCATCAGTTCTTTCTATTGATATAATACCGCGCTCACGTAGTGTAGGCCGGTGCGTGGACATGCAAGTTTTAGGGGTCGGTCCGTTAAGGTTTTTATATTTTTTAACGTTTTATCTGTTTAAAGTGATCATTTGAAGGGCGGATTAGTACCTGGTAGATCCATTAGTGTTTGTCTACATGGGCAAAACTAGGGATATACTTCATGTAGCCAAGCGCATAATCTCATCAATTTTTGTATTTGTTTTTTGTTAGTAGGTTAAAGGTGTTTTGGAATTTGCTTCAGGTGGTGCTTCATAGGTTAGTGTATTTTTTATTCAAATGTACACTTTATTTATTAAATTGCATTTTAGGCCGTTTTCTTGCAGGCGTTTCAGTACTTTCCGCAGGTAGATTAGATATAGTTTCCAAGTATACAATGATGTCATTGTGTGTAAGTATACTTATACAAAGATGCCTAGCAGTTTGGCAAGCACTTAGGAAATTAGTTCTTAAAAAGTTGCCGAGGCATTCTTTAACCTAAAAGGCATTAACCGGAATTGGTAAGTTCCAACATCTGATGCGGCAAACGTGGTGAAGTCTTTGCTTGTCTCTTCCATTAATATCTGTCAATATCCAGAATGCAAATCCTTTTTAGTAAAGATGCATGTAACGCTAAAATTTTTTAACATTTCTTAAATATGAGGAAGGGGGTTGTTTTCTTTTTGTTTGCATTGTTTACTTTGTAAAAGCCCATGCAGAATTTTGCTGTGCTATCTCTTTTTTGTACTAATACCACTTCTAAACAATATTTACTTGTACTGGATTTTATTATGCCCGAGACTAGTAGTTTCTATACCTGTTTGAATATTATTGCTTTTATCTGGGTATTATAGGTGTAAATGAGTGCCCGTAATGGCGTGTTATACTTCAATTGAAGGTGTTGTATGGTTTAGATAGTTGTCGGTTTTTGGTGCGTCTTTTAGAATAATTTTGCACAGTTTTGGGTTTTTTTGGTAAGCTTTAGTCAGTAGAAGTAAAAAGAGTAGAGTCTGCTTGTTGAATGTGTACTACTTACTTACTTTATTAGTAATTGATATTTTGGTGATTTTTGCCAAAATGAATGCCCGTTGCATGTATAATCCAGATTGGCATAATTTTTCTTCAGCTAAGGGTAGCATAGTTATGGAGTGAAAAACACTTTGTAATGTCTGTGTTGTGCCACTAGGATAGAATTGGCATATCGTTAAAGCAATATCCACTTAGTGTTGCAGTATCTTGGCAGGGGCACCTGTTTAAATTTTTGCTTGAATTATTTGGTATCTTTAAATTAAAGTTGTACTGGTTACATATTTTTGGTAATTAGTAGATGGCGAAGACCTTTGTCGGAGTTTTATTTTTTAAAGAATTGGTTTTGGGGTAACGGAAAATTTACGGAGTGCCCAACGTAAATTTTTTGATGGTGGTCTTTCCCAACGGGAGTAGAGTGAAATTCTGTAGTTTGTGTATATTGTGTAGAGCTATAGGTTTGTGCATACCTGGAGAACCTTGTCTTGTATTTGGCTAAATTGAAAAGCCGTAGACATAGTGTCTACTTTAGACATCTATCCCTACTTGTGTGGAACGTTGCAGTCAGCCAGACAAAGATGCAGGGACAAATGGTGTTTTGTTGACTACGTAGAACATGTTGTTTTTCACAAAGACTTTGCGGTGGTGGCGGAACAATGAGTTGGTTTTGGAGTCATTTATTTCTTTTTTTCTACTGACTACTTTTAACAACTTTCTTTCTTTAACAACTCTTAAGATTTATTCAAATTCTAGCAAAAATTTATGTTGAGATACTTCTACTTGAAAGTACGCAGTATTTTTAGACTTTGGAAATTTCACCAAATGGTACAAACTAGAGTTTCCAATACATATTTTAACAATTGATGACGTTTGAATCAATATCTGCTTTCAAACTAAACGTATAATTTGTTGATTGCATGAAGTATTTTCAATATCTTTGTTAAAATATGTATATTTATGTTGCTTACAGATATTAAGAAAAAATCTGGTTTGTTAAGTTTTGTTATAACTTTAGAAAAGTTTAGTTCTGATTTATATGGGTGAAGATATACAAATTAATTAATCTTTTTTAGTTTTCAGACTAGTTGTATAAGTTTTGCTGTAACAGTTTTTAATAGTTTGTTTGGGGGTCTCGTAGTTTTTGTAGAGTTATGATGTTTTATGCCAATTAGTCTTAAACAACTTTCTGATTTTATATAGTAGTTGAGATATTCCAAAATACTTTTAAGCATCTCTTAATACCTCTAAATGAGTTCCCCGATTGTAGGCTATTGACAAAAAATTTGCCAGAAATTATTTCTACAACTTAGTACAGACAACAATTTTGCTTCAATTGAAGCTGACATAACTTTTTTGATTATAGTGGGATGTGTTTTTTTAATACATTACACTCTCATTAGGAGCAATTTACTTTAAGTTCAGCCTACATTAAAATAAATAAAGATGACTAAAACTAATTTTTAAACCAAAAAAAAATAGAACCAACTTAAATGCAAACTTTGTAAATTACTTACACAACAATAATTTATTACAAAATTGTGTCAGACACACTTACTGAAAATATATTTAGAAAACTAATTAATAACATTGACGTCTTCAATCCCATCAATTCGTCTTACGTATAAAACATCTAATTAAAATAAAATAAATTTAACATTTCAGTACGTCATTTATAAATGCCAATAACAAAAGAAACGCATCAACCATAAAATATGTTAACTGTCCCCGAAGCGCCTGTCACCGGCACGTTAATAAATATATATTTTTTTAGAACACTCCAGGTATCAGAAACAGATAAGCGTTAAACTGTACGAGGTAATTAAATTACGTAGCAGCCATTTTATATAAACTCGTTGCATAAAAAATGTCACGGAGGCGTTTGAATAAATGATGATAGCCCGTGCAGAAAGAAAAATTATTCACTTCTGAATTTTTGGCACGTCCTTGAAGAACTATCATTTATCATCGCTGTTAAATTATTATAAGGCTGCAACTACCATCCATCCATCTATCCAATTTTTGATATATTAAAATGTATTCCGTCCATTTTAACAATATAATATTATTCTAGTAATATCTAAATTTGTAAAAAATAATTTTAATTAAATTTGTTTTTTATATTCTTTTTTGTGTTGTTGGTATTTAATTGTGTGTAAAAATAAAAGGAAGGGTGAACATTTAAGCCGGGTGGTGGTCATGTTAGGGAGTGTCCGGCCCTTCATCCTTGCTGCAACTTATCTCGAGGATTTAGTTCGCAAACTTTTCCATGATCTTCTACTTAGTGACTCGTGCAAGTCTTATTAATTTCCGGATTTGGTTCAGATGGATTTTCCACTTCTTTTACTTTAAGACATCAAACACTATTTACTTTTCCAATGTTTCATTAAATATAATCAAATCAATTGCTTTTAAAACACAGCACAACATGTAATTTAACTAATTACAATAAAATTGTTTCACACATTTTAGTTTATGTTACATTAGGACGTTTGTTTTTGATGGAAAACTAATAAATTGTAACACAATGCACATAATGGCTTAATATTTGAAGAGAATATTAGTAACAAACTTAATTTATTAACACATTTGTTTCTTTAATTTCAATTTAAAAAATCTTAAAAAATATGTTTTTAAAAATTACAAAAATTGAATAATTTTTATTTTACAACAATTGCTATTAAAATAAAACAACAATTTTTGAAAAATGAAAAAAAAATCTTTTAGATCTTGTCAATGACTACTTACTTAATTGATTTTCAAAGTTTTTGGTAATTTTCAAAAAACGTATTTGTTTGCATCAATTTGAAGATTATTACTAGACTGAGGAAGAAATTTTTGCATAAAATGAGGATTATTGGGACGCGCCTTCTAGTAAAAATTGCCATTTTATGCAACAAAATCTACATGCTCAATTTATGCAAGTTCAGTTCACAATTGTGTAAACTTTATCGCCACTGTTAGTGTTTTCTAAATAACAGAAAATGATTAATTATTATTTATAAAAAATTGCTATGTAGTTAATGATTATTCAATTGATTTTAATTATTTGGTAATTTTCAAAAAATCTTAAATATGTTTGAGATTGTCTAAATGTTAAAAAAATATTTAAAATTTGTCTAAATATGTTATCCAAATGTCAAAATATTTTTTACAAATACAAAAAAAAATTCTAATTAATTAATTGCTATTAATGTAAAGAAGTAAAATTGTTTAAACTGTCTAAATGTGAAAAATATGTGTCTAAAACAATGTTCATAACTGTCAAAACGTCAAAAAATGTTTGAAAATGATCTAAAAATGTTAAAAATTTATCTAAATGTGTTTAAGAGTATGCTATAAATAAATAAACGTCAAAGATTGTTTAAAATACACAAAATGGCTTGTTCACAAATTAAAAGTTTGTTTAAAACTGTCAAACATTGCCTAAATGTGAAAAGAATGTTAAAAAAAAGTCTAAAATATTTTAACTCGCGTCAATTTGGAGTTTTATAAGAAGTTGCCAATTATTTTTTTCAAAGAAACTAGTTTAAATTTACAAGAATGCAACATTATGCTAATAAGATTTTCATCAAAGATGGAACCAAACAACAATAATTAAGAGACTACACTTTTCATTGACGGATATGTATTTGGACACATGTAAACTGCGCAATGGTTAAACCGGCTAAACGAGACAATTTTGGATATAACTAAGTCGGCTTAGATCGACCTATTTTGACGTCAGGAGTCTGTCGTCAAACGTTGTACACGTATTTTCCGGACACCATGTATATGTAACAGGAACAAAAGTAGATATATATTTATCAACCACATTTATCGACAAACGCAACTTCATCAGCCTTGAGGAATATCGACTGCAGAATTGATTTAATTTTTATTTATTATTGGAGGCTTTTGTTAAATGTTACAAAAAACAATTTAATTTTTAGATTATTTTTCAGGAAGGCCACAATAAAGCAAAAAAACAGTTTGTGAGTATCACAAAAAATATGGCTCATTCACTTGCAAAATTTTGAGAAGGCTACCTTAAGAGTGCAAGAGTTCTCAGGCTTGTAGGCTTGCAAACTCTTGCTTTCAGATAGCAACGTCGTTTAATTGGGTCTAAATATTTATAAAAAAATTTGGCCGATGACATAGCTAAAGGTTGTGATATATACAAAGTCACTAGAAACGTCGAACGCAAAGTTTCTTACTAAAATACGGCACGAAGATTTTATGTCGACGTTTTAAAGACTTGGCCACAAAGACCTTCCCTGATTCTTTATCAAACTTAAAAACCCATTTTCAAATTTTCTATGTGCCCAAGCTGATCCACCACAGCTGCATAGTAAAGGTATTAAAGGGGAAGGCAAAGACTTGACAAGAACAGCCGATGGCAATCTTGAATCTAACTATGAAGAAACCAAGCAGACTCTTCTGCAGAGATATGCAGACCCGGACCTTATTATGGACATAATCCAGCAGTTATGTACCAAAAAGCATCAAGCAAAGGTACCAGTTGCTACCTTCTTACGCCGCAAGATTTTGAAATTTTTGAAAAGTCCATAGCCAACAGGTTAATCGACTTGGTTGACTAACAAATCCAACAAATGGTGCTGATAACCAAATTTAAAGATCTCCAAAACCTACGTGAGACGGACACCCGAATCGAAGCCAAGTTGGGGTTTGATTTTGAACTGACCTTACTAACAAGCGCCGGGCACAGCCGCACAAAGACACTCTTAACCTACTCTTAGTCGGGAAACGAGCAGCTCTGCTCAAATAGGAGTAGTTAGCAATTACTAACATCCGCCAAAGATCCACATCACGAGCGGGACCAACCAAAATTTTGTCGTCTACCAAGCAAATTTACATAACAAATTATACGTGACTGAGAAAGCGACCGTCAACATCCAAGTCGGCACCCAACAACAACAAGTCACTTTTTTGCCTGCGCCTGACCTTGACAAGAAAATTATTCTGGGTCACTTGTGGCTTATACAACATAAAACAACGCTCGCCTATGTGCGACACCCTGTCAATTTTGGGCGCGACGTTTGAAAAGTTGTATATTGTGCGTACGTACCCCCAAGCCAAACCGGTAAACATACTGATTACCGACATGCCTAAGCACGGCTTCCCGGACTGTCCCGGGTTTCACAAACTGATTTACAAGTTTGCCAGTCTGTTTGTGGAAAACAAGGGGCCAGCCACTACCAACGCGGTGTTGCACTGCGTTGAACTGGTAGACAGAACTTAGACCGTACGCTATGTTACTTGCACGTGACTCCGGGAATACGTGGACAACTGTGCAAAGACCCTTTTTAGGACTTGCAAGAACTAAACGTCCGTTTTAAATAAAACGAGACGGCCAAACAAGCGTTTACTGCCGTTAAGGCGTTACTTGATTGTTTCATAATTTTAGACCGCACCCGATCTGGTCTGTAAGTTGTTTTTCAAACCGATGCAAGCAAAGTGGGCATGGAAATTGTACTCTATTAAGAAGATGGAGACAAGAAGCGTATTATTAGCTACGCCAGCTTGAAGTTTATTTCTACCGAACAACGAACAAAACTGTTACGCCATTACGTGGGCTATTAAAAAATATGGAGCTTACTTAGAAGACAGTTGGTTTCTTTTAAAAACAGACAATCAAGCCTTAGTACGGTTATTCGGCACACGGGACACAACCTCCAAGTTCATCAGGTCATTTATCGATCTTACACCCGGAACCAAAAACTATCTACCGAATGCACAATCAATTGAGGTCGACGATGAAGGGGCCGGCAGCAAAGCTAACGATCTGGATTGACTGGTTTCTCCTAACGCCATGGGCTATACTACCGATTATCACGGCGGAACCAAGGCCGCAAACAAGTATTGCATTTGCGTAACATTCTTGTCGGATTACGATAACGGTTGGCCGACCCAGGAGTAGACGTAGACCGACAAAACGCAAGTGGAGCGTTTTTTGCACATTTTTAGACTGGGATTAGCTAGCAGTGCCATCCGACGCCGCCGGACATTCAGGGCGCGACGGAACCTGCCGCAACTTGTTAAGGAGTTAACATTGGCCCGGCGTCAGAAAGGACGTCAAGACGTACGTTCGGGGATGCCTTAACTGTGCGCGGATGAAAACTGTTGCCACCAGAGAGACCGCTGTTTTAAAGTCTTATTCCGACTGTTGCCACTGAGAACGTATTGTTGCGGATTAAGTAGGCGCACTAGATACTACCCTTACGGCAAACCGGTACATACTGACGTGCATTATACCATTAGCGAGATTTCTATTAAGACTCTGAAACATCAGCTCTATTGCCAGTTTGGGTACTCCAAAATTATTTTGAGCGACAACGGCCCTCAATTTGTAGGCCACAAATTTGGAAAAATCATCGTGAAGTTGAAATGCTACCATCATACCACAGCGACGTATCACCCGCAGGCTAACTTCGTAAAACAAGTTGAATAAATCCCTGCGGTGCTTGCTAGACAGTCATCTAGGCACGCTTTGGTACAAATTACTGCCTCTAGCCACTTTTCAACTTTGCTGCCAACCAACTTGAGACTGGAGGCTGTAGTAAGCTGGGCAGCGACAAGCCAACTACCGCCGACGGCAATACCCACTGCCAACAAATATCAACTTGGAGACCAGATCATTGCTACTGGGTCAAAGACAATCCGCGGCGCCTTCCCCTGATGATCCACTTAGATGACATGCGGCCAGCCACCAAACCGCCCAGAAAGTCAGGAATAGGGCAATCCTACGATTAGTCCCCCAAGAGTACCACCGGACGTGAACCCCGATTGTGTCCAATGCGCGTCTACTACCCGCGTTACCGGCTGGACAGCAGCAGTGAACTTAACAAGACTTAGTGTAACTTTGAACTCAAATGTGACCAACAAATTGCACGCTCTTTGTGCTAAACTTTAGAGCACGAGTGTTAGACTTACATGACTTCTTGGTGCGTAAGCCAAACATTACTGCGACTGACAAATTTGACATATGTACGGGCTTGCCGGATCCGCACGACCGCGTTGACGGCAAACAATGTTAAGAAAGAAAGGGGGGGGGGGGCGTGGATTAGGACGGATGAATTTTATAAAAAAAATGTTTCAACAAATTCTACAGTAGTTTATATACTGACGTAGAAAACGCTAATAATATCAACAACGCAATTTAAGTCTACTTCAATCACAATCGCGTGGTCTAGATTCTAAAACATTGGCAAAGAGATGTGATAAACATTTTTTTAATTGTTTGGCGGCAGATAGTGTAAGTGCATTCTAGGTAACAACCGCCACCCACACAGTCACCGTAATAGTAGTATCTGCATATAGATCGGTTAGCGGTAACCAATACTACACTCAGTATTGTCCTTCATGACAAAAAAACAGTTAATCCAAGTGATAACATCGGTCAATGTAATGTATTAATGCTCCTTGTAAAAGCTTGTAGCATGTTAAACCATTTTTGTTGCGTATAATGTACTACTTATTCTTCCATGGCTTATAGTTATATAGGTCAGTTACTTACACTGCTATTTGTTTTTTTATTTACACAAAAAAAGTATGGTTAGTAACACTGAGTTAAATATAAATGCACATTCTGCTTATTATAAACAACAATAGTTTGTATGAATTGATGTTTATGTAAACCATATAAAAATTACGATCGCTTCGTTTAATACAGGTAGTATGCGAAATGGCAGCAATAAAATAACGATAAAATTTTCATACAAACGTATCTATACGTGGAATCCTCTCTCCGCACATGTGAAATGTTATTGCCTCATTTTTTCTAAAATTATTTACAATGTAAAATTCTATTGAATAGAGGTCAAATATGAAAAGAACAAGAAATAAAGAAAAAAAGCAAAAAAACATTTCAGCTCGGAGGTAAGGTAAATTTCAGCAATAAAGTAAAACTTGAGCAAACATTTCCATTTCGAAATGGAAAAAGTGTAAATTTACAGTTTGCCGAAGGGGAAAAATAAAATAATTGCGCATTTAATTATGTTAATATAATATCGCGTCCCGGTGAAATGGGACGCGCGTAGTTTATAGCCCAATAAAAGAGATACAAGTTTTTAAACAGGTAACGACAGCTTCCTTATCGTGTAATTCAAATTCAACGCCGTTCCAAATCCCGAAGCGACTCTAAAGATAAACTCCGCACAAAATGCAGAATAATCTGCCCCATTAGAGTCTACTTTATAATACAAGTTTTCATTGCGCTTAATAATCGGAGAATTATTATTATTATTATATTTAGATCTATATATTTTTCCTTGTAAAATTGGCGTCAGCACCAGAGATATGTTGTAAGTGGTGAAGAAAATCGGCGGTGTACTGAATCTAAATCGAAAATTTAAATAGAAATAGGCGGGTTAGTCTTCCTGAATTTATTTCTCTCGCCGTGAGAAATATATACACAAGCGCGCTCTTTATCTGATTTATGTATGGAATACTGTCATTTCTGCTTTATTTTTGATCCATATTTAGCTGCTACACTGAAGAATATAGTTCAGTTGCTTTTTGTATTAGCGTCAAACAACGGCTTCTTAAATGATCCAATTTCGATAAAAGTAAGCGTTAACTAAAATGTATATCGAATCGACCTGTGCGGGGGGTAAAAGCGCGGACGTCATAGCTCCGCCATCTTTATAAAGTCAAATGGCACCGGTGGGACAGATAAATAGTAAATAGAGCTACACGCTAGCCGTCGCACATCTAGCAAATAGCTGCCATAAATATCAAGACTAAGGCTAAGCTTATACGCGCGGCTTTTCTCGCCCTTTTGTTTCGCTACCTTTTGCCTCGGATATATATATTTCAACATCAACTCTCCGGGACACTAACTAAATACTCTCATTTATTCCACCAATATTATTCAACTATTATACAATTACTTTCAGAATGTATTTCCATTTATACATCATCCCGATAAGCATC
Source organism: Tachinus rufipes (assembly GCA_963932245.1). Classification (NCBI taxonomy): domain Eukaryota; kingdom Metazoa; phylum Arthropoda; class Insecta; order Coleoptera; family Staphylinidae; genus Tachinus; species Tachinus rufipes. The sequence goes on from OZ010743.1 coordinate 108,763,311, forward strand.
TCTTATCACGTAAATTTATTTGAAATGGAAATTAATAGTTCTAACTTTGAACAACTGCGTTTTAATTTACCTGAAACGCCACAAAGCAACCCTTACACAACAATTAACACTACTGGAGAAAAGTTTTTATCACGTGCCATTAAAGCACGCACCCGAATTCCAAGTATATCTGGATGATTGATAAAACGTCAACAGATGAGCACCATTTACTCATCTTTACATTATACCTTCTAAGATAAATTTTAATCATCTCATACAATATTTATTCTTGTCGTATATTTTTATTTTTATTATAAAGAGTATGTGAGAATTAGTTAATAACATAAAAAATGTTTAAGCAGACATTAATGTTCATTTGTTTAAAAAACGTATTATTATTTTTTTCATAAATTTCTGGTTGACTGAATAACTAGCCTCCACTTATTATGCTCCATTATTATTTACGAAATGTATCTTAAAAAGCTTTTAGGTCGTTAATTATCGTTTTGCTATGGGAAATGTTTTCCCGTACTATTCAAACTACGTGGTATTTTGGTAATCTTTGTACATTTGTTGAACTGAGTAACAATTGTTCTCTAGTTTACATACAAATCACATTTTTAGAAAAAAGGAATATTCAAAGGCAAGCAACACACATTAGTTAAAATTATTGGCTTAACTTATTAATAAGTTTGATTGTCATGCTAATTGCTATAATTTAATAAGAAGTGACATTTTCAGAGAGAACCAATTACCTTTTAAATAAGTAACACTTGGGTGGCAAAAAAGACATTATAATTGAAGCTAAGTGCCTTGTAAGTACCTACCCAACGGTTTGTTATCAAAAAGTTGGATCTGGATTTCAGGATGACTAACGTTTGGTTGGATGGGCAGTGCACTCTTATTAAAACTACTGCGGACAACGTAGGTAGAAACGTAGACATAGAAGTATTAAAAGACTTGAGGTGGTAACAGATATGATACACATACAATTGCAAGTACCGCCTTTGTAGAAATAGTTCTGATTGCAACCTTTCTTTGCATCCGCAGGAAGATGTCTTTTATTTGCGGACGGTAGCCTACTGGCTCCAGATAGGTGCTCCATACAGAACTACCGTTGTTACCACGCTGCACACTTATACGCTCATTGGGTCCTGCTATATTAGGCATGAGTCGCGCATGTTTGGCGGTGTTGTGGTTTGCTTTTTCAGCGGCCAAGGCTATACGCGGACCTATATTGCAGTTGTGTATCTAATTCTTCTCTAGTTTGTAATCCGTTTGTTGTCTACCGTGAATGAGAACGCTTTCTGTTAGCGAGAATGACAGTCTTCTGTGCGGCAAGCTATAGTTTCTTGCTATCTAGCCACCCGACTGTTCTGTTCGCTCCCCATTCGGTATCATCGACCATATCTTTAAAGTTTTTCCCGGCGATGACCATGCCCTTTTTGTCCGCATGTCAAATGAGAAAGACGTTTTTGGGCATAGGATCTTATGGTAACTGGCATTCCAGCCTTCCGAGTTAGCTTCCATTAAGTTGAAAACGTTCTTTACGTCGAACGTCACCGGTACAACATACATCTCTATAGCTTTAAATTCCTGGTCAGCACTTGCATCTTTGTGGTCGCGTTGACCGTACACCTCTGAAGCCTGTTTAAAATCTGCTTGTTGAGCTTGCCCATTCAGCTGAGAACGGAAAGTTGTAAAATCTTTTGTTAAAAAACTTTTGTGCGGATGGGTAGGCATTCTAATTTAAACTACTCGATAGTAACTATAAACTGGAGTGACTCACCTACCCTTTTATATGTTGGTAATTAAGAGATTGGATATCACTTCTTTCTCTTTTAATTAAGAAACTTTTAACATTTGCAGAAAAAAAATTCTATACTAATTTTATACTTTTCAATGGGTAATAATCAGATTTTGATCTTTCTGACAATATTTTGATATTTCATAGCTTAATTTTGAAGATTTGTTCAATTTTATTACATTTTTTAACAGTTTATGGCCTAATTTTAGTAGTTCCTAACAATATTTTGATGTTTTGAAGACAAAATTTGCTATTTTTAACATTTTTAGAACAAATTTTGCATTTTTTAACCGTTTTGGACCGGATTTTGGTATTTTATTGTCATAAAATTGTAAATTTTGTTATTTTTGATTTTTTGTAAATAAAAAGTTGCACTTTTTAATAGTTTATGATGGCTTCCTAGTGCAGTTCAATATTAAATTTTTGCATTAATTGGCAAATGATGAGCATTTATGCAATTAGCAGTCATTACACATTTTTAAATTGTCAATTAATTAATTATGAAATATATTGCATAAATGCTAAATGATTGATGCAAGCATTTAGTATTAATTTGCACTAGTTGGAATTATTTACATTATCAATTTTATTGTGCTTATAAACAAAAGTTATGGTTTGTTTTAATAATATTATAGTTTGAATGTTGAATAGGGTAAGGTAGTAATATTAAAGTATATTCAAGAATTTTTTAATAAAAATCTAATGCATACTTTAAAAGTTAAGGTGTGTTTCATTAATCTTATAGTTTGGATGCTGATTAGAGTAAGGTTGGTTTCTGTAAGTTTGTGATAAATTGAGCGTACGGATTATGATCAAATTTGCTTAACAGTTTTTGATAATAATGAAGTATATTCAGAAAAATTGTTACAAAAATTCAAGGCATACTTTAAAAGTTTTGGTGTGTTTTATTTATCTTATTGTCTAAAAGTTGATTTAAGTGAGGTTAATTTTTGTAAGTTTATGATAAATTGAGCGCATGGATTTTGGTCAATTTTGCGCAACAGTTTATAGTAATAATGAAATATATTCAAGAATTTTTTCATAAAAATCCAATGCATACTTTAAAAGTTATTGTGTGTTTTATTTATCTTATAGTTTAGATGCTAAGGTTGGTTTCTTTAACTTTGTGATAAATAGAGCGAAAGGATTATGATCAATTTTGCGTAACAATTTGTGATAGTAATGAAGTATATTCAAAAAAAATGTTACATAAATCCAATGCATACTTTAAAAGTAATGGTATGTTTTATTTATCTTTTAGTCTAGAAGTTGAATTAAGTGAGGTTGGTTTCTGTAAGTTTATAATAAATTGAGCGTATGGATTTTGATTAAATTTGCTCAACAATTTGTAGTAATAATAAAATATATTTAAAAAAAATGTTAAAGAAATTCAATGCATACTTCAAAAGTTATGGTGTGTTTCATTTATCTTATCGTTTGGATGCTGATTAGAGTAAAGTTGGTTTCTGTAAGTTTGTGATAAATTGAGCGTATGGATTTTGATCAATTTTGCGCAACAATTTGTAGTAATATTGAAATATATTCTAAAAAAATGTTACAACAAACCAATACATACTTTAGAAACTTTGGTTTATTTTATTTATCAACATTTAACAACCAAATTTTGTTGTTTCGTTGAGTAGAATTAAATAACTTTCAAAACATTAAGAATATTGGTCATTAAAAGATGGGATATTACCTTTTCTATATAGGTCCAAAAAACTTCTAACGCTTGCAAAAAGAATTTTTTTGACAACAAACATTTGGACGGGTGGTGGGGGCCTCAGAGCATAATTACATGCGAGTAAAACCCTCAATGTAAGTGCCAATCAAAATATTGAATATCATTTTTTCCTCTTGTGGTATAGCGACTACAGACGTTTGCAGAAGTGAAACATATTTAATTTCTTTTTTTGAAAGTTATATTGATTATTTAGACAATACCAATAAGTGGATTCGTACGTAGAATTGTCTACTGAAGATATTTTATTTAAAGAAAAAAATAGTTTATTTAAAAAAAACAATACCTATAAAAGGATTTGTATGAACAATTAGAAACAACTTTACTTTAGTTTAAACTACGCGTCCGTAAATATGCTTTAAAATGCCTCCACCCACCCACTTAAGTGTCCTTATCTAGTGGTTGAAGTGTTATAATTTTTATATTTACGGTTCTGATATTTTATACTCAAGTAGTCGTGATTAAGAAATTGATAGTCTGATAACCTCTTTGTAGACGTCAGAAGTTCTGTCACAAAAGCAGGTTGTGATCTAATTTCTAGATAACTAACACTTCGGCGGGTGGGTGGACCTTTCTAGTTTAAACTACTGCTTTGGTATCATGTTACGGAGTAGCCTACTAACCCACCCAAGTATTCGTGATCAAGAAATTGAAACTTTGATTTTTCTGTGGACGTCAGAAGTCGTTCTGTCACAAGAGAAGATTGTGATCCAATCTCTTAATAACTAACATTTGGGTGGATGGGTGGGCCACTCCGTTCCATACTATTGACTAATATAAATTGACCTCTCTGTGGACGTTAGAAGTTCCGTCACAAGAGAAGGTCGTGATCTAATTTCTAGATAACTAACACTTGGCGGGTGGTTGGGCCTTTTCAGTTCTACTGATTTGGTATTATGTTATGGAGTGGCCCGCTCACCCACTCAAGTGTTTGGTATCAAAAAATTAATAGTTTGATTTCTCTGTGGACGTCAGAAGTTGTTCTGTTACAAGAGAAGTTCGTGATCCAATCTCTTAATAACTAACATTGGGTGGGTGGGTGGGTGGGCCACTCCAGTCTATATTATTGATTTGGTACCACACTATAGAGTGACCCATTTATCCAAGTAGTTTTTATTAAAAAAATGATAGTTTGTCTTCTCTGTGGACGTCAAAAGCCATTCTGTCACAAGAGAAAGTCGTGATCGATTAAACTACCGCTTTGGTATTATGTTATGGAATGGCCCACCCAAAATGTTATAGAGTGGACCACCCAAAATCAAAAAAAATTATAGTTTGACCTCTCAGTGAACGTCAGAAGTTCTGTCACAAGAGAAGATTGTGATCTAATTTCTTGATAACTAACACTTTGGCGGGTAAGTAGACCTTTCCAGTTTAAACTACTGCTTTGGTATCATGTTACTTATCCACCCAAATGTTTGTTATCAAGAAATTGAAACTTTGATTTCTCTGTGGACGTTAGAAGTCGTTCTGTCACAAGAGAAGATTGTGATCCAATCTGTTAATAACTACTATTAATCATTTGCTTATATATATATTATAAAGAAATAAGGTAATTTAGTAAAAAAAAGGAAAGGAAGTCAAGCTGTACAATTAATTTTTTGCTTATAAATTTGACTACTTTAGTTTAAACTACATAACAACATTTGTATTATAGATTATCTGAATATAATGCAAATTATTGCCATTACTCTTTAGTTGTTTGAAAGCAAATTTAGTGAAAAGTTTATTTTTATATAAGGTTTACCACCGTTTGAATAGTAAGGTTCTTGCCCAAAAACAAATAGACAAATATACTGTTTGTAAATGTTTTGCGCTAGAATTTAGTTTTTTGGGCGTTCAGGGGCTGATCATTTAGTAACATTAAGCAGCTTACTATTTCTTGTTTTTTTTCTATTTGTGCCTTACGTAGATGTTGCTGAATAAACAATATTGCAGCATTTTGTTGCATAAATTAAATTTAAATCGAAAATTAAGCAATATTGAGTAATATAACGCTTTCAGATTTAACACTTAAGGCGTATTTGAACTAACAATATATTTATAAAATTGCAAATAATTTCTGCAAATATTTTTTATTGGCAATTAAATTATAACTTATAAAGCCTTCAGTCAGTTTAAAGTAGATTATAGTATAAACCAGAATTTTTAAATCATAATATCCGGAACTGAATAACAAAAATATGAGTGGACTTTTTACTGTGCTTCAGCTGAAATCCGTTTTAGCAGCATTAATCAAATCCAAATCAAGCCAATAATTCTGCATGTGATCGTTTTCCCTACGTGATGTGTAATATTAATCCCTGACGTCGACCATTCTTTTCGCTATTAGTATCAACGATAAATAATGAAACATCAAAAGCTGTAGCAGCGGTAACAAGAGCTCGCGCGGTAATAAAAAAGAGCAAGAAAATTAATTAAACACAACTGCCAAGTTCAGGGACCGAAAATCTGTTTCCGAACAAAAGCTATCACAAAGTAAAACGGGTGTGTCATAGCGCGAACATGTAAAACACATACTGTTTAGTCCTTGCAATTCTCACCCACCCCCAACAGTAGAGTGGCCATCTCGACGCCTCCCTCAATTTTAATATGACAATCAGCAGCAGACAATGTGTCGCGCACCGTTTCAATTACATTTTATGTTGCATCTTCCGCATGGGTGCTATTTTCTCTACCTCTTAACAATACACATCGCTTATTTCTGAGCCCCGCAGGTGGAAGGTGCATAATTAAACCCACTTTTGTAATCACCCGAGGAGAAAATGTATTGTTTGAAAACGTGTCGCATTAATATAATTTTTTCAAAGAATTATATTTTGTCTGAATTTCATTCCGCGTGACGACAGTAAAGAATCGGATTTTATATAGAATACGTGACCACAATCGTCGAATGTATATAAAAAAATCTGAACCGTTTCCTGCCGGTCCGGGGACATTCTATCGAAAAGTCCGGCCCGGATCATAAATCATACATGGAGGATTCAGTGGATAATCGACTGTCCACTGTGACTGCTGGACATAATTCTCCATATACTATATATATACACACACACCCTCTGATATTCACTTCAAATATTGAAAATATTGATTACAAAAGGAACTCGGCCGTACCCTCACATAGCCGGCGCATTCCGCACATTGTTAATAAATTCATACTCTGTTTGTCCAGTTATGGAAAAATGACAATGTTATTAACGAGCAAATATTTCCTGCAAATCTCTGCTTGTTATATCCGCATAACCATATTAATTATTAACGTCGGGTAAATTACTTTAAATTAACCGTCATCTTGATTAGGGTTATAAGGAACGCGTCAATTTTGATAAAGGTTTCTGATAATTACGTCAAATCTAATTTTGTCACATCAATGACCAATCATTAGAATACTTTTAATTGTAAAAATACTTAATTCAATTAAAACGTTAAGTCGTCTTTAATCAAAATTTTACCACATTTAATTTATCAATATAAATGCGACTAAATCAATTAAATCTGGCGCATAATTCCCCACTAATTTGCATCAGTAAATTATTTAAATCCACGCGCGAGAGTTCTGCCAGCAAAGAAAAATAATTAAAGCGTAATTAACTGCAGTGTTATATATATACAAACAAGTATCCTATGCAAGAGAAAGCCCATTATTAACTTAATATATTTTCTTAATTGCATCCTATAACGAGTTTGCACCAAAACTACTTCCCGGCACCTTCACCATTTTGGTTCAATTGAATTTCCCATATTTTGTTAAAGTAAATATATATTTAAATGTGTAGATAAAGGAGAACGTGCTTAAATGAATGAAGTGGAAGTACAGAAACAAATACTATATTATTTATAATTCAGTCAATAAGAGACAAATATGTTTATGTTTAGTAAAGCACTATAAGTTTTCCTACTCACGTTTCTCGGATTTATTTTATAAATATGAATATAGAAAATTTATTAGACTGCAGATTTCAGATTTTAATATTTAAAGGTGGTTTTATTATAAATCACATTATACGATATACAATTTTAGATTTATATTTAATTTTGTTTGTTTGGTTTGTACTACTCAAAGAAAGTGACATTTTTTTTCAAGATGACCCAATAAATGTTACTAGTACTAGTTAGGGTAGAATGAGGAGGCGTTGAAATTAAAAGATTATTTTTTTGAAAATTAATTAAACATTTATTATAGTTTAAAAAATATTTAATTTTTTTTTTTAATTTAGGTGTGTGTTTTAACTGTTAAAAAAAACAGTTTTATAGCTTAAAAAATCAAACAAACATTTTAAAGATTTTTTCAGCACTTTAAAGAGAAAAACTGGAAGATTATTTTGCCAAATTGAAGCTTATACTAGCAGTTAGATTATTTTAACAATTAAAAGATTATTTAATAATAACCTAGAGGTTATATTGACAGTTAAAGTATCAATCTAAAAGTTTGCAAAATAGCTTGTAAGAGTATTCTGACAAATAAATCATTATTTTAAAAGTTTAATGAATGTTTACATAGTTTAAAAAGCTACTCTATAATTAAAAATTATTAAAATTATTAAAATAATTTTTAATTTATTTTAAAATTGTTTTGAAAGTTTTGGTAAATTTTTGTTTTTTTTGGCAATTAAATCAGTTTGACAAATAGAAGAAAAAAAAAATTATAATTTACAAGAACATTGTAGAAACCTCACTTACCTTAACAAACTCATCACAATTACATAAAATTTATTAAAAAATTTCAGGAAAATCAAAAATTTTTAGAATTTTACACAAAAAATGGATTTTTTATTAATAATTTGATCAAAAAATTCACAAAAAATATTATTTTGCATAAAATTTAATTGAAACATTGAAGAAATTAAGTAGAAAAAATTTATCAAAACCCATGCAAATATTACATTTAATATTAATTCTTTATTTACGGTATAAGTAAAACAATTTACATCTACATAAAAATACAATGAATATAAACAATATAATACATATATAAAATAACCAATATAAAAACAGAAGCAAAAGATTGACATAAAAAACAAAATATAATATAAAATACATAATATTTAATCAATATGACTCAATTGAATCTTAAACATAGATTTAGAACAAAAAAATTGAAACTGTTTGTTAAACAGTTTGCAAATCTACAAATTCAACCAATGGGGTTGTGAAATCTATAATTAGTAGAATGTGTAAATTCTCTAAATAATAATGAAGTCTGCCTGGTACGCCGTTCACTAATAAGAATGTAGAATGGAAGAGATACAAGTAACTCAGGAAAGTCTACTTCAGACATCACTAGACCACGCAAAAATGAGAGATCTGATATTTTGCGCCGAAGTTTTAGTGATGGTAAATTGTATAGTAAAAAAATGTAATTGCGATCAAAATTAACCGACAATTTACCAGATCTATAGGACAACAGACGAAAAAATTTGTTTTGAGCACGTTCAATATTCTGACTATGGATTTCATAGAAAGGGCACCAGACTGACGAAACGTACTTGGGGAAAGATCAGCTGACATCCTATATATAAACCTCAGCATTTTTATAGCACGATTACACATGTAGCTGCTACGCTCAACAAACGTAAGTTTAAAATCAAAAATTACACCCAAGTCTTTAATTTGTGTTACTTGTTGTAGCACTTTGTTATCGATAGTATAATCGTACGAAATTTTGTTTAGCGTTCTATTAAAACTTATTGCAAAACATTTATTAACATTAAACAAAAGGTTATTAATAAGACGCCAAGCATTAACAGAGTTTAAATCTTGTTGTAAAAGATTACAATCATCGATAGATAAAATACTTCTATACATTTTTAAATCATCTGCAAATAACAGAAAAGATGATGAATTAATACAGTCAGAAAGATCAATGATAAAAAAAATAAAATTGGTCCGCAGTGAGATCCCTGAGGAACACCTGATGGAACTAAAATAGGTTGTGAAAGAAAGTTATTGATTTTCACACACTGCGTTCGATTTTTCTAATAGCAAAATAACCAAGAAACCACTGCATTATGAAAACCTATGGCCCAAAATTAGCAATCAAAATATTGTGGCTCACACGATCAAAGGCCTTTGAAAAGTCGGTATAAATAGAGTCAACTTGAGTTTTGCTTTCAAATGCGATTAAAATGTAATTTTTGTAAGAAAGTAGATTGGTAAGTGTAGATCGACCCTCACGAAACCAATGCTGTTCATCTACTAAAATACTTTTGCACATCTAATATATTTGACCAGTTATAATTTGATCAAATAATTTTGGGATAACAGATTGAATGCAAATGCCTCTATAGTTTGTAATAATTTCTTTAGCACCAGATTTAAGCAATGGCATAATATAAGTTTGTTTCCATACATCAAGAAATTTAGTTTTATTTAATGAAGCGTTGAAAAGTAAATGTAATGGTTTTGAAATTGAATAAATTCATTTCTATAAGAGCATAGAAGGATTACCGTCAGGTCCAGTGCTAAGATTAGATTTTAGGCTTGTAATTCCATTAAAAATATCTAGTAAACTGACTGAGAAATTTTTTATGAATTACATTTTTATCAAACTTATACAATGGAGTTGGATGAATTTGAGAATTATAAACCAAAGAGAAAAAATCTGCAAATATGTTGATTGTCACCATTAATACAGGTTTGATCACCATAATGCAATGTAGCTGGAAAAACATTAGTTTTCCTAGCTTCATTTACAAATCTCCAAGAATGTTTTGGATTAGACCGAATGTTATTCTCGGTGCGTAAAATGTACTTTGTGCTTGTAAAGACGTGCGTTCAGATTTTTACATTCGAAAAGAATCAAATTCATTGTAATCAGAAAGAAGTTCTGAAGATTTAAATCGTTTATGTGCAATTTTTTTTAGTTCAGTATGTGAAATTAATTCCTTGCTAAACCAAATAGGAAAGTTGTTGTCATTCCACATTCTTTTAGGTACATAACAATCAATTGCATAATACAAAACAAAATAAAATAAATCAACACATACATTAATATCACAGTTGTTAAAAAGAACAGACCAATCAACGTTCAACAAAAAATCATTGATTGCGCTGAAGATGGCACATTTAAAATCATTAAAAACGTAGTTACAGTTTAAAATATCACAAGAAGTATCACATTTGACATCTATCACATAGGCATTATGATGTTGACTTATATCTAATAAAACATCTACAGCATTTATCACAGTAATGTTATCACAATCATTAGTAAAACACAAATCCAAAAATACATCCATACTATTTGGTATGGTTATACATTGAACACAGTTTAAAAATCCAAATGAGTTAGCAACTAAATGTCCAGGCTAGTTTTTGTTACAAGTAACGATAACCGAACGAAGGGGTAAATAAACTTCACCAATTATGTACGATATAAACTAAAGTTGACAATTACAACACATGTTCAACACTTAGATATGGCGGATGTAGTAATGTACACTTAAGATGACTTCTAACCGCAATCAATACGCCACCTCCGCTTAATTTAGGGCAAGTTGAATTTGACCGATCACATCTAAATAGGTTATAGCCAGTTAGTCTTAGTTTTGAGGCAGTGATGTCTTCAGATACCCAAGTTTTGGTTAAAACAATAATGTCATAACTTGACAAATCTACAGCTAACAAAAGTTTTTTTTAAATTGGTTTTTATACCTCAAACGTTTTGGTAGTAAATTGAAATGCCGTTGGTATTCCTGGAGACGGGTCGAATATGTTGAGAGGATTTAACGTCCAAAGTTTTTAGAAAGAACTAAACCAGCTTGATTGGCTGGAATAAATACTTTAAAACTGCTTTCATATAGTTTGCAATTTCAGTTTTATTTGTTCCACGCTTAAGTATTGACACATAAATATATGAAGGGGGAACGTAGGCTTGTAGCTGGTCATTGTCTAGACCACATCCAAAAATCGTTAAAGTTTTGTGCTGTACACTAGGTTTAATTGATTGTGAACTACTAGTAGTGGTAGAAGTACTAGGTGGCAATTGAATTGAATTCGTGTTAATAACAGACTTAGTAGAAACAGGTTCAAGTAGACGGCATGATTTTAAGTCTAAAATTTCTATATCTTTCAGAGCTATCTTCTCCTCCAAATAAGAATTTTTGTCGGTTAAAAATTTATTGTTAGAGCGAACTTCATCTAACAATACTTGATACAACATGATGTTTTTTGTATAGTTTGCATAGGTCAGATTCAGATTTAAAACCAAATAAAACACCACAATGACATTTCTTGTAACGAATAGCATAGCTATTATGAAAAATAACTCCACAACCACTACAAGTAATTTCAGATTGTGCTATAGTGTTACATTTGCAAAGACCAGTCATAGTAATAAATGCAAATGTAAATATAAATGTGAATAAAATAAAATATGTAGGAAAAGGTTTAAAACAAGGAGACACACCGGTACGGTCTATCACCTGGTGACTGACTTTAAAACAAACAAGGATAGACCACGGAAAGGTTACAGTAGAGACAACGGGATAATTAAAAACAAACTATAAAATAAAATTATAATATAAAATCACAAATTAAAACTCTATATTGCGCCACTGGTACGAATAGTAAGAAAATATGCTGCAAACGGCATGAAATTCATAAACAATTTATATATTTATATATTATATAAAATTAAAATTAAATCTAAATTTCTTGTGTTGTGTAGTAAAATTACTAAGATTACAACTTTATCATATATCAAGGAAGTACAAGAAAGTTTGATTTAAATATTTTAAGAAAGTTTTACAACAGTAGTGCTACAATTACTTAAAAATATTTTAGTTCATTATAATATATCATTTTATTAAAATAAATAAACTTATTTAATTACATGTCTGTTTTTGAAACTTTAAAAACTATTATTATAAAAAGTGATTTATTTAATTGAAACTGTTAGAATTATTAGATTAAAAAATTTGCTTCTTTCTAATAAAAGCAATATTTAAAAAATAAGGTTTTAGTCACAAAAGCCATGATTTAAAAAAATTAGTTTGTAAGGAGTTGAAGACAGATCGGTTGTATTGCATTGAATTTTGTTAAGGTAAGTAATGATAATGATGTGCTACATTAGAGGATAAAAAATACATTTTAATCAAAAAACTAGAGTTGGTTAAGAAAGCATAAAATACACCAACAAAGCTCAGTTTTAACCTCTGCATTTAAAGATACCCATAAAATTTTAGTTATTTCAATATTTGGTTTACAAATTATTGCATATTTAATGAATTGTAATTTATTAAAGCTCTTAAGTGGAAAAATCAAAAGTCAAATCTGTCTTATTGAAAAACTGATTGTACTATTATTTATAATTTTATTGTTTACACTATTTATTTTTAGTCAATTTTTAAATATTTGTAATGATTGGTTCATAAGTTACTACATTTTCAAATAATTTATTGAAGTAAAGTTTGTTTTATTACAAAATTAATTTTAGCAATATTATTCAAAATTTTATTCTTTATTGTACTGATATGATATTTATTTTAAAATAATTTTTAAATATTTTTATTAATTGCTCTAAGAATTATTGCATTTTTAATGAATTGTAATATATTTAAGCTCCTAAAATTAGGAGATGTTAATTTTGTTTTACCACAGAATTGATCTTATTAATATTGTTCAAAATTTTTCGCTTTGTTACAACAAATAATACATTATTATAGTACCGTTATTCAGATAAACTAAAAATAATTTTAATAATTTATTGAAACTACTAAAGTTGAGAAATGTTAAGTCTATCTTATTACAAAACTGATTCTACAAATACTATTAAAATTATTTTATATTATCTTATTATAAAATTGGTTGTACCAAAATTAATAAAAAAAATTTTTTTTAAGTTTTTTACTTGTTTCTAATTTATAACTAAATCAACTTATATATATATATATATATATAATGTCTAGTAAGACTTTTTAGTTAAAAACATAAATGTTGTGTTGTTTACAAAATAGGACAATAAATTTTTATTTTAAAGTATTTCTTCTTCTTCTTCTTCTTCTTCTTTTTTTTTCTTCTTTTTTTTTCTTCTTTTTCTTCTTTTTCTTTTTCTTCTTCTTTTTTTTCTTCTTCTTCTTCTTCTTCTTCTTCTTCTTCTTCTTCTTCTTTTTCTCCTTCTTCTTATTCTTTTTCTTCTTCTTCCTTTGTCTGTCCACTACTGGACATAAGCTTCTTCAAAATTTTTCAATATGTCCCTATCTAGAGCAAGTTGATGCCAGTTTTGGCCCACAGACTGTTTAATGTCGTCGAGTCATTTCTTTTAGAGTCTTCCAATAATCCGTTTTGTTAGTCGTGGCCAACATTTCACTAGACGTATTGTCCACTTTCTGGGTGCCTTGCCACATGTTCCACCCATCGCCACTTAAGTTTAGCAACGCGCTCAATTACTTATTTTATCTTTGTTCTTTTCTTTATTTCTGTATTGCGTATTTTAACTTTTCCATGGCTCTTTGTGCTGTTTTAAGACATTCTGCATTTTTCTGCGTAAAGGTTGCGATTTCTAGTCCATACTTGGCTACTGGCAGGATGCATGCTTCATAGACCTTTCTTTTGGGACTTAGGGAATGTTTGAGTTTTTAAGAATAAGTCCTAAAGTCCCGTACGCCGCCTAGTTCAGTCGTACTTTCCTGATTATTTCAGACGTCTCTTTTTCCTTACCCAATTTAATTGAGTAGCTTAGATACACGTACTTTTCTACGATGTCAAACTAGTGGTCGCCTATTGTGATATGTATGGCGTCCCGACTCATGATCTTGACCTTGTTTAGATTCATTTTTAGTCCTACCCGTTGGGACGTTTCATGAAGTTCCGTCATCATACTTTCTTGTTCATTGGGATCGCTGCTTATTAGTTAAAGTACTACACTTTAAAAAATGTCAAAAAATTTGCAAAAATTTATGATAAGCTGGATAAGTATCAATAGATTTTTTTTATTTTACAATATCGTAGCTAAAATTTTAGTAGCATTTTAGGAATTTTTTTAACTGCAAATAGCCAATATTTTTCTATAATAAATTGATCAAAAATTGTACAAAAAAACATTTACTGCATAAAATTCATCTAAACATAACAGAAATTTTATTCATTTCTACAAATTTAACAAAAGTCTAGCAAATAAAGCATTTATTGTATAAAACCTTATGGAATTTATCAAAAATTCTAAAAAATTGATGCGTAACACAATTTTTACATGAGTTTTATTAAAATTTGTGCAAAAAAGAGTTTCTTAAAGATTCAACAAAAACGTTACAAAAATCCCATTTATTTTTATTAATTTATCAAAAATTATGCAGAAATAGCATTTATTGCAAAAAAAATTATCAAAAATTTTGCTAAAATTTAAATCAGAAAAACTTTCAACCAAAACCGATATTTTTTATGAATTATATTGTGTTATAAGTAAACAAAATGACTCTCAGCTTGCGTTAGCAGTACAAATTAGGTAATATGATAGTAAGTTTAATAAGTTAAACAAATAAGATACTTCTCTGCGTGTTTAGCTGAGCTGCCGCAGTTAAAGATGCAGCACTTTCAACTAATGCAATCTACTTAGCGGATTTTTTTTCTTATTTTGTTTATTTTTTTAAGTGTTCTACTGCATCAATATTAAGTTTTTAAATACATAAAGTAAATGTTTACACATAAAATTGTTAACAGTATTATGTAGATGTATCAAATCGTACATTATAATTGTATAAATAAAATAAAAGGTCTTAGATCTTTAACATTTTTTTATTAAAGTTCTAGTTTGTTGAGTGCTTAAAAAAAAACAAACTATTAAATAAAAAAATAAAATGTAGAAGGGTAACTAATCAATGTTACTTTTTATGTGTTTTGCTAAAAAAAAGCCGAAAATTAATTCCTTTTAAAACGGAAAAATTAAATAAATGCATTAAAATATTAAACACTTGTAAAGAGAATTGTCTAATTACGGGACGTTACATTGCCAGCTCAAGTAAACAACTTTTAAGTTTTAAGTGTTATTCTTAGTGCTACCGTTACTGCTAAAATACAAATGATATAATCCAACAGTAAGTGCAAAGTGTGAAGAGTGAAAGATGCAGCGCAGCGCTAAATGTTCAGCATTCGCGATACTTATGTACCTTACTAAACACCTAGTATTTTATTTGATTAACTATTACAGTGTCAAATTTTAGCTTTTAAGAATGTGCACTAAGTAAACTCATACTAGTATCAGCTGAAGCATAATCTTTGGCAATAAAGCAAGCACAAGTGTGCAAGTTAGAGGACATTTCCCTACTTCTTACATTAAACAGAGAAAACAAAAATTAGCTATGGTACTTTTGGTCAAAAAAATTGCTAGCTTTCAGAAATTGATCAAAAATACGTCAAAAATTTTAAAAAAATTATAAAATATAACAAAATGATAACAAGCACAATTTTGATATTTTTACAAAAGATTTATTAATTTTTTTTCAGAAACCTCACTAAATTATTAAAACTTGCTCATTACATTTTTTTTTAAATAAAATTAATTAAAAATTGAACAGAAAATGAGTTTTTATACAATAAATTGATCAAAAGTGCACCAAAAATGTATTAATTGGATAAAATTGAACAAAAAAACATTCAAAATTCAACTTAAATGAAGAAATTTATAAAAAATATGCAGATAATGCATTTATTGCATGAAATTTATTCAACATCTTTTAGAAAAGAGCAAAACAAAAATTTTATAACAAAATAACCTAAAATTGCACAAAAAACTATTTACTTTTTAAAATTTAGCAAAAATATAACTGAAAACTTACTTACCTACTTTAATAATTTATTGTATTAAATTTATAAAAAATCTTTCAAAAACTTTATTAAATCTTTGAGGTTAGGGTATTTTAATTAAAAAAATTATAAAGTATAAAAGCAGAAAAAAAAATTATGGATGTAAATTTTTCAATTACTTATAAAATTAAAAATACTATGCAATGCAAGGTTTAGATAACCAAAAGTAAATTTTAACCCATCGGATTTTTTGTAAGGGTTGTATACAGAATTTGAGAGGCTAAAAAAAATTGTGTTGGAAGACCACCCAAAACCCTACTTTCATGATTTTTTTAGAATTTTTCATTCAATAGGTACAGAGAAAAAAAATAAAAACGAGAAAATGCTATGTTTAGCCCCCTATGGATAAGGGGGTGGTATCAAAATTTTAAAATTCTACCAACATGTTTTTTTTTTATGCTAGAAAAGTAATTTTTAAGGTAATTTGGATATTCGTGATGAGGGGAAATTTTTTTTTCTAAAATCCCATTTATTACATAAAATAGTTTAAAAACTGCTCAAAGCCATTTTACAAAAGTAGTGCAAAATTGCACAAATAATAAAAAAAAAACTATGTATTGCAAGAAATTAATCAAAATATGATAGCACAGCAAATGTATTTACTTTAGAAAATGTATCAAAAATTCAATAAGTATTTAAGTATTTAGTATAATAGTTCAAAAATCACACAAAAAACGCATTTGCAGTTCAAAACTTGTTTTATTTTATAAAATTTAAACGCAAAAAAAGTATTTAATCTACAAAGTTCCAAAAATCCCGCAGAATACGGTTTACGATCAATATAAGTTTCTCAAAAAACGCACATAATAAATCTTATTTGCCATATAATTTTATATTTTGTATTGCATATTAATTAAAAATTGATTAAAATCATGTTTATCATGTATAAAATTGCAAAGAAAATGAAAACATTGCGTAGAAAATGTATTTATTGCAACAAAAAAATCTAAAATTCTTAAAAATAAACAAAAAATGTATATTATACATAAAACTCAATAAAAATCCAACAAAATGGCCGAAATTTTATTTACCTTAGCAAATTCATCATAAAGATCCTAGAAACTTTATTAATAATCAGAGATATTTAAACATTACAAAAATGTATGTTAATGTATAAAATTTATCAAAAATCTTGTAAACTATTTATTGAAAATTGGGCAAGAAATGGGATTTTTTATTGATTTTTAGGATTATTAAATTGCACAACATACTTATTTACTGCATAATTAATCGAAAATCATGCAGATAATATATTTATTGTACGAAACTTATTAAAAATCAAATTTATCAAGAAGTATTTTATTCAGAAATTTTTGCGCCAAAAACAGTTCTGCTTAGAAAATGGTTTTTTACAAACAAATTTTTGTTGCTTAAATTTATTAAAAAAATTTTAGAAACCTTATGAAACTCATCATACCTACAAATATTTTATTTAAAAAAATTTGCTCTTAAAAAAGTTTTAACATCAAATTTTGTTATAGACTACTTAACAAAGATTTTTTTAAGTAAAATTATCAAAATTAGCACAAAAACTAATTACTGCATAATATTTAATAAAAACATTGCAAAAATCTTATATAACCTATCAAATCTACTAAATTTACCAAAAATCATGCAGATTAACACATTTATTGCATGAAATTTATCAGCAATTGTCTAGAAACTTTAGAAAATTAATCAAAAATTTAGAAAAATTTGCCGTTAAAACACTTTTTAAATTTTTCAATTCTGTTTAAATTTGTGTAGAAAACAAATTTTCTATAATACAATACTCAAAAATTGCAAAAACTAAAAGCTTTTTAGAAATTGCATTTGTCCTAACAAGTGTATTAAAAATCATGCAACTATTTATTGCATTTATTGCATAAAATTTATTTTTTTATAATGAAATGATAAACATTGCTCAATAAACTATTTACTGTATAAAACTTAATAAAAACAACGCAAAAATCCCAGTTACTTTAACAAATTTTTGCGTTCATTGCATAAAATGTATCTAAACTCTTTTTTAAACTTTAAAATATTTTATCAATACTTGCGCATTAAAGAATTTTTAAATGAAATTTATTGAGAGAATTAGTTTTTATATATCAAACTTTTAAAGATTTTAAATAAATTTATCTGTTAAAAACTGCGCAGAAATAGATTTGTCTATAACAACACGTACAAAAATTGCACCAAAAATTAGTTATAGAACAAAATTTAAGCTAAATATGGCAAAACTCTTATTTATAATAACAAATTTACCAAAAACATGCAAATAATGCATGTTGCATGAAATTTATTAACCAACTTTGAGAAACCTTATTCTCCGAAAGCCAGCGACAGCGTTGTAGCGGTACAATAATAAAAAAATTACTAAAATTTTTTGTTGCAAAAAGTAAATTGTTAGCATTACAGCTGCAATTAAGTAACGTAGTAGGTAACTTTATAAGTTAAACAAATAAAAACTCCTCAGTGTTTAGCAAGGATAAATGCAAAGCTACAACGCGCAAGCAGATTTTATAGCGTTGCATCTTTAACTCAACTGAGCCACCAAAATATACTCAGCGGATTTTTGTTTTTTGATACAGAAAAGCTAAATAAGTGAGTTAAAATATTAAACGAGAAAGTGAAAGTAAAAGATGCAGCAGCGCAGCGCCAAATCTTCAGCATGCATATTTGACTGCGTCAATTGAGCACTTATACTTTACTAAACACTCAGCATAGTATTTTATTTGTTAAACTATTACATTATTAAATATTAGTTTATAAAATTTTGCTAAGTAAACTAAACCTTAGCAGTAAAGCAAGATGGTTACGTTTTTCAACTAGCGTATAATGTAAAATGAGCTATGGTACTTTTTATTCATAAAAAAAATTTAGGCACTTTATCGAATTTATTAAAAATTCAGAAAAATATTGATCAAATCTAAGCAGAAAATAATTTTTTTATACCAAAATGATCAAAAGCTGCACAAAAAACTATTTACTGCATAAAGTTTAACAAAAACTATGCATTAAATTTATTAAAAGTTATCAGTAACTTTATCAAATTTAATAAAAAAATAGAAAAAAATTTGCAACAATAAAATTTGTTAAAAAAATTATGATTTTAAATCAAAAACTGCACAAAAAGCTATTTACTGCATACAATTTAACAAAAACATTGCAGAAATTGCACTTATTTAAACAAATTTATCAATATTTCTGCAAATTATAGAATGGCGTTCAAAAAATTGATTAAAAATTAAAAATAAAACTTGAGCATTTAAAGATTTTTACATGGAATTTATTAAAAACTGCGCAAAAATTAAATTTTTATATAATAAATTGGATTTATCAAAAATTTCTAAAAAACTTTGTATAAATCAGTTATTACAATATTTATTTTTGAATTGTGCATTATATAAATTTATCTATAATACAATCATCAAAAATAGCATAAGAAACCATTAACTGCTTGAAATTCAACCAATTTTTTTTTCTAAAAACCTTACTCAATATATCAAAATTACAGAAAACTTGCACATAAAACAAATTTTACATGAAATTTATTAAAAGTTGCGCAAACAAATCAATTTTTTTACAATAAAATAATCTAAACTAAGCAAAAACAAATTACTACATAAAATTAATTAAAATTTTTTTCTTTCAGAAAATGTTGCTTTTGATCAAAAATTGCACAAAAACTGTTGGAAAGCTGAAATGAAACTCATAAAAAACCTGAAAAACTTGTTTACCTGCAAAAAATATATTTATTTCATAAAATTCATATAAAAATTTCTAAAAACTTTATTACATTTGTTAACATTTAAAAAAAAACGAGTTTTATGGAATAAAATGATCAAAAATTGCTCAGAAAACCAATTACTGCAAAGAATTTAAACAAAAACATTGCTGAAACCTTATTAACCTCACCAAATTTATTATAAATCATGCAGATAATGCATTTATAAGCATGAAATTACTGAAAAAATTATTAGAAACCTCAAATTAATAAAAAAAAAAAAAAAAAAAAACAAATACATGAAGTTTGTTAAAATTAAGATTGGAAATTGAATATAATTTACCAAAAACATTGTAGATTATATTTACCTAAAAAAATCATCAGAAATCCTTAAAAAAAACCTTATCAAACCCTAAAAACTTTTTTTTTAGATAAAATTTATTAAAAAATTAAGTTTTTTATAATCAAAAATTGCATAATAATTAACCCCAATAAAATTCAACAAAAACATTTCAGAAATCCTACTTATCCCAACAAATTAATCAAAAATCATGCAGATAATGCAATTATTGGATAAAATTAATCAATATTTATGGAGAAAACATTGTTTTTAGTGTTTATTTTAAATGTACTTAATCTTTCTTAACTCTAACAATTTTCTATTTCACTTTAGCAAACTCAATCAAAATTAACATTCATAATAAAACACAAATATAGTGTATAGGTTCAAACAAGATTGATTGTAATATTACAATTGTTTCACCACATAGTGGCTTTATCAGGAAACAATTGTAGTATTACAATAAATTTGTTTTGAATCTTTACATTAATTTTGTGTTTTACTATAAATAATAAAGTTCAAACATCTATCAGCCTCAACCATCCAATATTTTAATTAAAATTAAAATTGACATGTTTGAGTTTGGCCTCACTGTTCTGGACTTTGTAAGCGTAATTTTTTCATCAAAACTTGGAGTACGCTATTTTGTAATTTTTGGTTATAATTTTGTGCATGTCAAGCCACCCATTGCAAAACAACTTTGCAGAAACTTGGCAATTATGAATCTTGGAAAACTTTATCTCAAAGCATACGTTTCCAAACCCTAGTTGTTTTGATCAGTTTATGAGATGTTGGCGCAAGATTGCACAAATTTGCAATTAAAATTATCAATCCAACTTGACTTGCAAGATTGCAAAATAGTAGCTGACGATTTTTTCTTCATAAAAGATAGATTTTTCAATTACTAATCACTTTTCTATTGTTGGCTTAATATGAAGCAATCAACCCAAAATTCTTTTGATTTAGTAAAGAAAGTAGTGGTTGCTGCAAAAGCACAAAACCTAAGCAGACGAGCATAAATTTTGTCTGCGCCATAATACTTTACCTTTAAACACCTTTATATTTAAAGATATAACCTAACCTAACCAAAACCTATAATTTTTAATTTTGTTTTTACTATATTTTATCGAATATAAATTTGTAGTTTGCAACTAAATACGGAATGTAAGTAATTTTTAAACTACAAAAGTGCTTTTAGGTCAAGACAGTTAAGTAACCCAATAAAACTACTTATTTTTTTATTGATACTTAATAGACTGGTTTCTGACTGATTCATTAAAACTTTAAGTTTATGTTAATTTTATGTATTAATGTGAGAATTTATACAAATAGGAATAAGTTTGTTTTTAAATTATAAAATTAAATTGTTTAATTTAAAATTTGTAACTAATATACTTTTTTCCTTTGTTGCAGGTAGGTGATGTTTAAAACTTGGTCATATTTTTCTTAAAGTAAGTCTTTTAACTAAAATAAACATTATTCTTCTATAAATTGTTGCTTATAGAAAAAAAAATTAATAAAGTTATCGGCATACTTAAAGTGATTACATATTCCCATTCATTTATAAACTCCCTGTACTATAAAAATCTATTATTCAATGTGCAATTTGTACAAGCAGCTATAATTAAATTATATTAATAATCAATATTCTAACGGGCATTGAATCTAAACAACTCAAGTAATAAATTTGTAATAAGTAAATTTAATTTAGGTCAGATGATAAGTGTAGAGAAGTGGATTTGGTTGTCAAAGATAAAATATATTACAATAGCAAACTAAAATTAATTTTCTGGTCAAGTTTTACTATTATTGTCTTCAAATTGTAAAATAGCTCAGTGATGGAGCGTTAGCTTAAAATTTATTGGTTTGGAAATTAAGTGCCGTTGATTTCATCAAACCACTTTAAACCAGTCACAAAACTAATGGGACAATTCAAAAGCATAGCTGTAAACTTACAAAAAATGCAAATTATTAAATTTATTATTATTAAAGTTACATACAATTTAATCAAATTTTGTTATTGTTTATAAAAGTAACATGTTATGACAATAATATTAAAACGGCAACAAAAATAAATAGTGTACGTTTCCATTTTAGTCGGGTAAAATTTTGGTGCTCCGGAAACAATCCAATTTCTAAGGACATTCACAACACAGAGACTTTAATAATAGACGCCGCCGGTACTTTACGACCATAAGATATTTTATTTTACTTTTTTTTAGCGAGCCGCGCACTCACACACCAAGAAGATTTATCGCGAACATTACGGCGAGTACATTATAAGGAAATAAGAGCCATCCTTTATCCTAGCTTAAAATCACCAAATCAAGAATTGGATAATAAATTTGTAATTGGTTTATATTATACAGGTATTTAGTGGCTACACTTAAACTGAATTATCGGCTCATAATTATATCTGCAGTCGGGCACTGTGTGCGAGACTATAACTTAAACTTTATATACACGGGAGGCGGTACGGGATTACATCGATATTATCTTGTAATGATGTTAGTTCTATTCCGGTGAATTAATAATGCGCTTTATTGGAGTTTTGTGTTCGTCAATATTGTAGGGGAAACTTCATTTATTATTTAGTTAATTAAGTGAGTCCATGCAGATGTAGACTAATATTAGTTGATATCAATTCACAACCGCTGGACATCTCAATTAATGTTAGTGCATTTATATTACATAAATGTAATTTGGTTTCAATTAATGCAATCAGTTTACTGCATTTATTATGCAGATAAATGTGCGTTTTTTGCATAATTTTATTTATTTGATAATTACGTTTTTAAGTTTTTGCAAATTTTTTTATTTGAATGACAATTAAGCACAATTTTTGATACATATTATGCAATAAATCGATTTATTTTTATAAATTCTTAAATTACAAAAACTTTTAGTTGGCTATTTGACGTTTTTTCACTTTTTTTTAAGTCAAAACTGCACTAACATATTTAAAAAGACGCATTTGACTTAATTCTATAAAAATTTATTACTTCTAATTTGTGCATTAACCTGTGTAGTGTACTGAATTATTTTGTTGTTGAAACTGTAATCCTATTAAACAAAAAAAAACTTAATAAATTAATACTACTTAAACGGATTATTACATTGTGTATTGATTTACAATAGAATCTTGACTTTAATGGTGCAATTAGATATTAATTGAATTGACCCTTTTGCATTATCGTTGGTAAAATTGTAATATCATGCAGGAATGATATTAAATTCGGCTTATCGAGTGAGTTGTAAATGAATTAAATTCGCCTCGCTAAATTTTTGTATGCAATTTAGCCGATGGTAGTTGAGGTGTGTATTATATAAAATAAGCCGGTCATTACATTAAGCAAGTAATAATACACCTTGAGCTGGGAACGGGCTGTTCTTGCATGTAGAGTAAATTGAGATCTTTATCCACGTCATTATATACACTCTACTGGATGTAATAAAGAACGGCAACAATTTATGTAAAATAATTAAGTAAAGAGGAGATAAACCCATATAGACGTATACATTTAAGTATGTGCCCTTTAAGTTATGCCCGCAATTAATAATAAGCCATTAGATGTAAATTTATTTATTCCAGCGGCATTGTTGTGTTAAAATGTACGGAATACCAAGAACAATAGTTTCCTCTCCGTGTTCCTACCCCCCTCCCATCATTGTTTGAATGTTGCAAATGTTCCTCACTTGAATGTTCAAAGTGAATCGATAGTTTTGCTCTTCGTCAGTGCTCAGTGAGGCTCTAATAAAATGCAAACTGTAACAATATACGTTTAAATTGGCCAGATATGCAATTTGGCTCACCTGGGGAACCAGAAAATGCAAATCGAATGTTGTTGTTGGTTTTTTTTTTTAGTTTGTTTTATGCTCATTCATTCTGGTCGGGTTGTTGCTGCCTCTGGCTGCTGATACGGGGCGAATTCGCGAGTGATTTACGTTTGGCGTCTGACTGATCTAATAGCCGCGTTAACATTCATGCTTACACGACCAATTTACTTAATTATACGCGAAAAATATACGACACCTGCTATTTAACCGCGCATTTCACAAATTAATTCTAGCTTTTAATCAAATTTTCATTTGTATAGCTTTAGATAATTTAAACATTGATTCTAATCCTATCTTAGGCTCATCAATAGAATAAATAATAAAACTCTAACTACAATTTTTAGGTTTTTGCATATTGTTTATAATTTTGTTGACTTTTTTACAAACTATTTATGTTTTCTATGCAGTTTTTGTGTAATAAATAATTTTTCTTCTGTCCTAACAAATTATTTGTTTGTTTGCACAATTTTTAACAATTTTCTTGCATAAAATGCGTTTACAATTTCCAGTTTATTTTTTGTAATATATTTGATTAGTAGACAATTTTGTGAAAAGTTTTACGGAAAAAATTGTAATTTGTAGAAATAATATTGCCGGAACCGTTTCATTAAAGTTATGCTGCTATACATCGGGGTATACTGGAATATGCCCAATTGACAAACTAATTATCTTGGTTTGCAAATCAAATATTGTTTGATGTGGAACATTATAGGCTGCTACAGATCTATGTGAAGTAAAGTTTGGACCGGTGTGATTTACTTAATTTGTATGTGGGTGGCTTAAGATAGCCTAAGGGGTTAATTATAATAATATGAGTTAATTGACAGCTTAACAAACCAACTACAACTACATCACAGAATTATATAAATAAAAGATAAAAGATGAGAAACAAGCACTCATACTTAAGTTTAGAAAAATAATATTAGAAATGTTAACACTAAAATAATTATAATAAGCAAAAAATAAGAGATTAGGGTTAGTTTTGTTAGAATTACTTATATATATATATATTACCTCAAAGTCTTTGTCTTTTCACAATCAAACAGAACAAAAGTTTTGATTTTATTTTCCAAGAATTTAGCGACAGAATAATGTATGTTGGAGTTGACTCTGCTCTCAAAAAAGCCTAGTCTTGCTCAAGAGCTAGAAATTCTAAAATACTGACCACATTGACAAAGATTTTTAACTAAGAAAAACCCAAAAAATTATCTTTTTTGACGTTGAAAAAGTTAAAGTCTAGCACAAAGTTATCATTTAAAATTAATAAATGACACATACCCTCGTGTTTCAGGGTATGCAGTATGCACCTATCATCAGTGTGCTTAGCATCTCACAAGAGACAATTTACATAAAATCACAGTAACTATTAAACAGTTTATGTTTAGTAATATGTCGAAAGTGGTAACGCACAAAGGTTTACTTCTAAAAGTGCACAAATTTAAATTTCCTCTGCGTCTAATAAAGCTTGATATTTAAACTCTCAAATCAAGGCTCCTTTTGCCGATGTTAATAAACTTGTTTATCTGGGCTGAAAGCACGGTTTAAAATGAATCAATATGCTGCTAATACAGCACTAATTATAAAAATACAAAAATCTACCAGTGATCTTTAAAACTGGTCAAACTAAACCCAGAGAAACGCAAAGCTGTTCTCTTCTCACAGCAACACACTACACCTTACAAAAAATGTCTCTGTTTCGTACCTTCAATAAGGAACTTACATACATACACGTACAGTCCATCCTAGCAAAGCAAAAATGGCAAAAACCTGTTCATTTGGCGGAACAAAATCCGGATGTACACCACAATCATAAGACCGCAAAGCACGTTTGCATCTCCAGTCAGGGGAACAGATGCAAACACGCATCTCAATCGTCATGAGGCCTTCTACAAACTAACCATAAAGAAACAAAAAAAATTGATTTTGGCATCCTTCTGTTGCGTCAAACATAGAGGCTTGTTAATCTCACAATTCACTCCAACTCTGATATGGTCAGACTTGTCAGACAAAAAAATATACTCCTACAAGAGACGGATTAATTTCATTAATCCTTAAAGTGGCCAACCCCACAATCCCACTCCACAGCCTATAGGGCGTTCCAACCAACCTCCTAAATACAATCTCCACATGGAAGATAAACCACAAAACAAAGTAATTCTTGTGATTATCAAACAGCAATATAGACACAATCGTTTACTGTTTTCACTCCAACCCATCGTGCAACCCCATAACCTTTTATATAAATCTTTTCACTACGACCCGACCCCAGCTATGTTCCTCGACTTTACCAATAAATTTCTAAATTTTTTTATCAAATTTTAACAAAAAAATTTATTTCAGTGATTAGCAAGCAGAGTAAACTAACGGATATAGACCAAATTGTAAACCGTCTCATTCCGATGCTACCGTGTAACCCCCTAAGTACACGACCCATAATTTTTAAACTTTCAGCCGGCGACCACCTAAGGAATCTTGCTTATAATTTCTAGCTTACACGGTCTCTACGCACCTGCACTCTCCACCGTAGTTTTTTTTCTAATTAGGAGAAACTTCAGCCAGAACCACATACAATCAACCACCGCCATGTCCATTGACTACGATTACTACTACACTACAATTCCAATGATTGCCTTGTCAGCTTGCACTGTAGTTCTAAAGACAATTAAGGACTTGCGGCATTGCGCATATCTCTATGGAAAAAATACTTTGAACAGGTTATGAATAAGGCAGTGGTATCAAATCAACAAAGCCTTTTTCAAGCATTTTTTTAGGGTGTGCAAACATTTGACTGCAGGTACATCTCTAACCAAGTTGCATAAATCCTTGCAAGCTATAAGTCCACTCAATTTGCTTACCAAAAGCCCTGGACTCTTGATAAATGCTTACACTAAGATGCCTACGTGCACTTTGTGAATACAGAGAAAAGATCAAAAAAGACTCTAATCACAACCATCTGAGCATCCAGTCTCCTAAAGAAGACAACTCTCTTAGTTCATTGTGCAAAACGAAAACCAACTTCTCCACTTAATGCCAATTGTAGACTAGGCCAATCTTTATTACGACAACCAATCAGAAATAAAGCAAGGTGTGATCTGTTTGCGGATTTGGACAAATATAAAAAAAAACGTTTTTAGCCTTAGACAGTCTAATCCACTATGTACAAATCTAAATCCAAAAAAAAAACCTTAACAAATTGGCCTTAATCACCACCATTAGCCTTGTGAGAGAAAGTTAAGTCTTGACCTTGGTGTCTCAAGCGTTTGGCAAGTTGCTCAACTAAAACAACCTCCAATTGCGCTTGAAAGTTTCCACACCTAGAAACCCAGAAAATAAATCTCTCAATATTATTCTAAGTGTCTTCCAAATTCAGAACTACCTAAAAAAAAATACAACGTTCACCTTAAGAACCAAGTTGGTTCAGCAGCCACTTTCTTCACGACAATAGAAATTTGTTATTGCTCGGTTGTTTTAAAGATCCTTACCAACACCGGAAATCAAGACAAAAGACTATCCGAAATCAGCAGAAACGTGAAATCTTTAAAAACATCACGTCCAGTAGTAATGTAAATTTGCTTTTTTCCCAGACCTTTATTACTTCTACAAAATTGAAACAGTCTACCACGTGCTAAGTAAAAAACCATTGTAACTAGATACAGCAACAACGCCATCTGTACTAATTTTTTACTAATTAAAGCCACATATTTTTTGCCTTACCATCAACAAACCTTCTCCCAATGTTGTTTAATATGTGGTATAAAAGATGAGAACCTAGCAGGTTCAGCAGATATTTTCTCTTCTTGCCAATAAGTATATTTTTGGCATCCCGCCATGCCAATAAAAATTTATAGTATTTTAAAAATGATTATCAATGCCCACTAACATTGAGAAACAAGACGAGAAAACCATCCAGAAATAGCAGAAACGTTTAAAAAAGTCTGTATTTTGCCATAAGAATTTTTAATTTGACCTAAAGCCTATTTTTTGAACCAATACTACGTCTACAACTACATAGATCTGCAGAGGCCTCTTCCGGAGGCCTCTTATTACAAAAACAAAGCAAATACAAAATCCAGACACTCTACATTGTGTAAAGCAAGAAGCCATTGTTACAAGATGTATTTGAACTATCCCTCAATTGATTTAAGTCATGCAGATCCACCGTCTAAGGCTGCTGATACACTATACGGTTTTTCGGATCTTAAAAACCCGTACGAAATAACATTAAAAATAAACATTTTTAATGAGCAATAAATAAAAAAATACACAGAAGAAAAACGCCATTTTTTATTGTTTTTGCAATGAAGAGTTGTTAATAAAAGCGAGTCAACCAGTTACATCAACTATATATTCTTACTGATGGGAATTTTTTGCAAACACAATTTTATGTTTGCTTTAGAAGACATGCTAACTTTTGTATTGTACCTAGTTTAGTTAGCGTACTTTTAACGCTAGTTTTCGGCCATAAACAAGTACTCCGTATGTAATATGAGTCTTGTTACCATAGTGTATAACCATCTGCTCGTTTGGTGTTAATCCTCGTGTTCATTCAACTATTGCTTTGGTTGCAAAAAACGTCCGGATGACTTTAGTAATCATTTATAATTATGAAAGGTTAGTTTAGTGTCTAACGTGAGCTCTAAGTAATTTACTTCTTAAATTGTGGGGAGTTTGGCTTTATACATAACTAAATTTTTAAATTAATTGGTTTTTTGTAGTCTTGTAAAGGAACAATTACCGTTTTGGTTGAGTTTAGTAATATTCCCTCTTTCTTGCACTACATTTTGACAGTGATTTTTACATTATATTGGATACAGTTTTTCTAAACTTTTTGCTTATCAAGATAGTAAAGTCATCGGCATAACCTAGAGCAAAAATGCCTATGTTATAGCAAAGACACCGTCCTGTAGACACCCACTAGCAACTTTAGGTCCTACATTCTTACCATATAATGTGGTTGATAGAGTTTGGTTCTTGAATCTAAAGTTTTTTTTTTTACAAATATGTTTGTCTTTATCACCAACTCATGCTGCTTTAATACAGCCCACAAATGAACTAACTAATATATTGTCATATACATCCGAGTCAACATTTTAATTATTTTACTCGTTTTGTCATTTGCAATGTTAGGTTAGGTTAGATTAAGTTAGTTTAAGTTAGGGCATTTGCAATCTTAGTTCAATAATTTTACTTTGCGTTGCGTTTCTGGACGTGAGCATGTTGCTTTAGTTTATAATGTAAAAATTATTTTAAAAATTTATCATCTCTTGGGTTGATGTTGCTGGCCCTCTACGCTAATTTGCATCTTACTCAATGATTTAGAGCCTACTACTAATTATTTTGTACATTCCTTCTAGTGGCGAAAGACTGTGTTGATTGCAAGAAAAGTATCCTGATTTGAGAATGATTTCTATCTGGATTCTCTTTTCTATTATAGCCACTTTGGCTGTTACTTGGTTTTTAAAACAATTGGTATTAGGCTAAGTTGAGTTTTGCTATAATACATGTACATTGATTTCTGATAAAAGCCATTTGCCCGGACTTAGCTTTTGCATCTTTCCTTTGCTAATCCAGAGTTCCTGGACAAATGCAATGTCAATTTTAGGTTTAATAATGTTCGCTCTGAAAACCGCAAAGACTGCTCTGCAGAGATGTTCATTAATTTGCACAAGCTTCATAATTTTAGTTACTTTTATTGTTCTTGTCGTTGTTTGACAATTTTTTCTCTTCCTTTGCTTCTTTGACAGTGTACTTTTCCGGTTTGTTTTTATTTTTTTTTAAGATGGAACAGTACCTGAAAGACATTTTGAAGAAACTTAAGTGCAATTTGCTTGCTAGGGTTGTCCGTAAGTAGGACGTGTTTATGCTGTTTTGCAGTCTAGTTAATAATCAAGCAGTTTAAATTGGAGTGTTTAACCAATTGTTAGTGATCAAGAGATTGAAAGCTTCTCTTCTCTGCTAAAATTATAAATTTCTATATCAAAAGAGACGATTGTGATAGTAATCTCTTAATGACCAACATTTGGGTGCGTGGGTAAGTGGTTCACTTCAGTTAATTATTACCATCAAATAGTTTAAACTGGAGTGCCAAACCACCAGCCTACCTAATTGTTAGTGATCAAGAGATTAAAAGTATTTCTTTTCTGCAAAAAATAGAAATTTCTATTTTAAAAGATGCGATTGTGATAACAAATGACCAAAATTTGGGTGAGTTGGTAGGTCATTAGTTAATGATTACCATCAAGTAGTTTAAACCGGAATGCCTAACCACCCGCCCAATTGTTAGTGATCAAATGATTGGAAGTTTTTCTTTTCTGCAAGAATTAGAAATTTCTATATCAAAAGAGGCAAATTTGATAGCAATCTTCTAATGTTCAACATTTTGGTGGATTGGTAGGCACTCCAGATCTTGATTACTACTAAGTAGATTGAACTGGAGTGCCCAACCACCCCCAAATTGTTAGTGATCAAAAGATTAGAAGTTTTTCTATTCTGCAAGAATTAGAAATTTCTATATCAAAATAGGCAAATGTAATAGCAATCTTCTAATGTTCAACATTTGGATGGATGGGTGGGTACTCCAGATCATGATTATTATTGATTAGTTTGAACTGGAGTGCCCGACCACACGCCCAATTGTTAATGATGAAAAGATTGGATATTTCTCTTCTCTGCAAGAATTAGAAATTTCTATATCAAAAAAAGCAATTGTGATTGCAATCTTCTAATGCCTAACATTTGGGTGGGTGGGCTTTTCAGATCAAAATTATTATCAAATAGTTTGAACTGGAGTGCTTACTCATCTGCCCAAGTGTTAGTAATCAAAAGATTGAAAATGTCTCTTATGTTCAAAAATTAAAATAATCTATGTCAAAAGAGGCGTATTGATAGCAATCTTTTAATGACCAACATTTGAGTGGGTGTGTGGGTCACTCCAGATTATGATTACTATTGAGTATTTTGAACTGGGGAAAAACGACCAAAATTGGTTAGGCTGGATTCTATGGATGGAAAAAAGTAATTAGAAAAAAAGAGTATTTTGAGATCAACTGAAAGTAATATATACATTAGACTGGTGCTTAAATTTTTTTTGTGGAATTTTTGTGGGAGCACCCTCAGAAAGTAATCTTTATGCAAAAAAAAAAACTTATACTAAATTTCAGCCCTTAAGAACCAAAACAACATGTGTCCCACTGCCTGAAGCTTTAGAGTAAACCTTACTTAAAAAACATTATAAAAATGTTACAAATTTAACAAAATAAAAAAAAAATACGTATAATACGTCACTTTAAAAATTTTCCAAATTTAAAAAAAAATAGACTTAAGCTTCAAACTCTAATCATATTTGTTTTCAAAAATTAAAATATAATAAAAATATGTTAATTAAAAAAAAAAATAGCAATACTCAATTGTTTTCTTAGGGATCCAGGGTATGCATCTGACTGAAATCTAGAAGTTATAATACTTATTAAGTATACTAATTTTTAAAACTTAAAGGTAGTGCGACACATGTTCTTTTTAATCTTAACGGCTGAAATTTGGCATAACTTATTTTTTTGCTCATTTTGGAGGCACACACACAAAAATTAAACAAAAAGTTTTTAAGAAACCAGTCTAATATAAATACATGATGAAAAAGCAATACAAATTCAACTCAAAAATGAGCTAACAAAAAAAGAAATAAAGAAAAGGTTGAAAGTAGTCCAAAAAACCAATAAAATTAAAACGTGCGAGTAACGTCAAGAATGAGTAAGACAGGTTTGAATAAATAAAAATAAACTAGAAAATGTTTGATGAACTAGTTAGAAGTATGCTACTTTATGAGTTGGAAATTTGAAGGTAGAAAAAACAGAATAAATTAGAAGCTATACAGGCAAAATACTGGAATTGAGTACTAAGATCAAATAAGGAAACCCCAGCATACATTGTGTTTGAAATCACTGCTGGGTAGCCAATTTCAATTGTGGCTCAGTACTTTGTCAAGGTTTTTTAGGGTCAGAAAGTTCTTTTAACCCAATTACTTTCTTGTCCTCTGGAAAGCTCTTTTCTGTGGATGTGCTTTAAAGCCATTCTTTGGTAGCTTTGTCTGCACATAGAATTTTTATTCAACTATTTTAAAAAACAAAGTAATGCATTTCTTTTTTTTAACTTATCAGCTTTATCAAGAATGGAAAATTTAATTAACTTTGTTTTTTTGGCACTTTTAACATGTTATTTACTTTTATTTTTTTGTTGATGTTTACCAATTCTTCCAATTCTTTTTTTTTATTTGCTTTTTTGACTAAATACTTATCCAGTTTGTCTCAATCATTTTTAAAATTAAACAGTAAACGGAAATTTTTTTTTTGTCTAAGTATAAGACATGTTGAGTCCCTTTGGTCTAATTTTGATTTTACAACTTGTCACGTTTTAGTGCTTATACCTCGATATTTATGTTAAGATTTTTTTTTTAATTTTGGTTTGTTAATTTCTTCTACTCAATTACTTAAAGTTTCTTACCCTCCAGAAAGCCTTTCCTAGTGAAAATATTTTGGAGTCATTTTTTGGTTGCTTTGTCTGCACATAGAATTTTTATAAAATAAATATCTTGTGGATGCGTTCTAAAAAGCAAGGTAATGCATTTCTTTTTTTTAACTTTTTACCAAAAATGGAAAATTTGATGAACGTTGCTCCTTTGTTATTGAGTGGTATGATTGTTAGCGCAATATCCAAAAGAGTGTAATTTAAGATTTTTCATAAAGTCTTTTTATTTCACTAGCTTCTTTTAACCGTTTGATTTTGCAACGCCGGTCTGCACTGCTGGACAAGTTTTTAGCTTGTCAATCTCTTTTGTGTATATTTGTCTCTTTCACTCAAATTTGCCCAATGCTAGTGCACTTTAAGCTGCCTTTTGTTTTTTAATTTTCTTCTGGCTGCTTCCGAGAGTTTGGACCTCTTGCTTGCTGTCAAGTAAACGCTTCTCTTAGAATCCTGGAAAGTGACCAATTTTGGCCAAAGTGGAATTCTGCAATTTTAGTGAAGTATTCTGTTTTTATTTTTTGACAATTTATTTTTTTAAATTTTATACTGTTAGAAACAAATAAAAGATTTTTTTTGTTTTTTTAGCCTTTGATACCTCTTCACATCGGTGGCCAAAAAGAGGTCTGGGTTTGACTAAGGAAGGTTGATGATAGAGGAAAAAAGAAGAAATAGTGGAAATTTAATTGCCAAAGCATCCCCAGGGACGGATTTTTGCTATCATCTGCCTCCAAGTTAAGTCCAAAATCAACTTGATACGTTGATATTTGGAGGAAAGAACATAACATTTGCTGCAAAAATTGTATTTTCAGGCATTCTTTGCATTTTACTTAAAAACTTTGAACTAAGTCTAAATAAGACAAGCTAACTATGTGACTTTACATTGAATTGCGCTTTTTTTATCAATAACAGAGTCAAAAAAATTCACTTTATTTACGCATTTTACAGTGTTACCAAAAATATGAGCTGTGCCTGTATAAGTCAAGCATAACTACGTAAATCTACATTGAGTTTTACATTATTTAGGATTAGTTTCAAATTACAATGATCAGAACTAGTTGATAAAAATTAAGATTTTTTTCTTTTAATATTTTTTGTTGTTGTTTAATAATTTTGTTTGAGGAATTGGCAGGAAAATCATCTTAAAGACTTGCAAGTGACAAATAGGTTGTTTGTAACTTGTTAGGCTAGATGGTTCAAAAAATAGATAAATAAATCTTCTCTAAATCAATATTGCTTGCTTGAGCTACTTAGATGCGTTTTGCGCTTGATGTTTTTGCGGGCGTTGTGAGTGTTTCGGGCAAAAAGGAATCCTGCTTTTAAATAGCCCATTGCACGCGGCGCATGTGTTACATGTTTTGATTTCATTGTAAATTTGAAAATGGAGCTGAGATGTGTTCCAGCATATTTGACGCAATAATATATATTAACTTAACATTTTTGGCGCAATCGGTGAAATTTTGATCAAAAGTATGTAGTATATTAAATTTGCATAAGATAATGCATTAATAAACATTTCAGTAAAGTTAAAAATTTACAAATCATAATTCTTATCAACTGCGCCAGTATTGTTGGATCATATTTTTATTGGCGCAGTCAGTAGTATAATAAAATTACTTTTATATTTTGCAGAAAAAAATTCTTAAATTTTAGCGTGTAAATGAAATAAAAATAAAAATTACAAAACTTTATTACAAAAATACTTCAATAATCTCACCTTACCGCAAAATATCGAATCTTTCTAAAACGATTTAAAAAAAAACTTTTTACAATTTAGTCATTTTTTAAAATTCTGTCAGAAACTGTTAGAAAATGCAACATAAAAAATTGTTATAAAATATATTTAAAAAGAACCAAAATCCGGCCTACAATGGTTAAAAAATGAAAAATTTTGTTCATAAATATCAAAAATAGCAAAAACTGATCTTGAAATGACAATCAAATTTTAGAAAGCACCAACAGCCGGCTAGAAACTATTAAAAAAGTGAAATAAAAATTATGAAAACGCAAAATTAGCATAGACAAATCCAAAATCCAACATACTAACTATTGAAAGGTGCATAATTCTTTTAATAGAATGCAAAAATAACAATATTCAGCCATAATATAAAAAAATTCATTAACTGTTAAAAAATGCAAAAATCTATTCATAAAAAGTCAAAATCAGTTAAATCCGGCCAAAGACGGTTGAAAAATCCAAAATTTTATTCATAAATTGTCAAAAATAGCAAATTCTGGTCAAATGTAAACATTTTTTATAAAATACTATATAATATTATTTAAAAAATTTAAATCTGTTTATAAACTGCCAAAAAGTATAAAATTCTATTTACAGAATGTCAAAAATAGCGAAATCCGGCCATAAAGTATAAATATATTGTCAAAAAGTACTAAAACTCATCATAAACAGTTAAAATCTGCAACATTGTATTTATAAAAAGTCAAATATTGCAAAATTCTATCATACAATAGTAAAATGTTTTCAAACAAATCCAAAATCCAGCCAAAAACAGTTAAAAGGTGCAAAATTCTATTCATAAAATGTCAAAAATATCAAAATTTGGCTATAAACTGTTAAAAAGTGAACACATTCTTGGCTCTAAAATATAAAAATATTCAAAACTTTTGTCACAATCTATCAAAAAGTGTAAAATTTTGTATAAAAAATGCAAAAAATAGCAAAATCAAGCCATAAAATATAAAAATATTGTAAGAAAGAACCTAAAAATATAAAAAAATACAAAAATACAAAAATAATTATAAAATGTTAAAAATTTGGCCTCAAAACATTAAAATTTTCTAAGAAAGCACAAAAAAGTTAAAAAGTGAAAATCCTTCTTTTATAAGGAATATCAAAAATAACAAATTGTTGTCATAAAATATGAAAATTATGTTAGAAACACAGTCATTATTTATTAAAATATACAAAACTCTGTTCATAAAAGTCAAATACAGTTAAATTCGGCCTTAGACGGCTAAAAAGTACAAATCTATATTCATAAATTGTCAAAAATATACATTTTTATAAAATCCTAAATATAGTAAAATTTGGTTAAAAAATATCAAAATTATTTTAGAAATATTTAAAATCCGGTCACAAACTGTAAAATTGGCAAAGATCTATTCATTAAAAGTAAAAATAGCAAAATCCGGTAATAAAATACAAAAATATTGTTAAAAAGTACCAAAACTCATCATAAACTGTTAAAATCTGCAAACATAACATTTATATAAAGTTAGAAATGGGAAAATCCGGTCATAAAATCTGTAATTTTTTTCAGAAAAACCTAAAATTTAACCAAAAATAGTTAAAAATAGGAAAATTCTATCATAAAGTATAAAAAATTATCAGAAATTACCAAAATTTATAATAAACTGTTAAAAAATGCAACATTCGGTTTATGAAAAGTCAAAAATGGCAAAATTCTATCATACAATATTAAAATATTTTTAAAAAATCCAAAATTCTATTCATTAAATGTAAAAACTAGCAAAATATAAAAATATTGCCAAAAAGTACCAAAACTCACCATAAACTGTTTATATCTGCAAACATTATGTTTATAAAAAGTCAAAAATGACAAAATTCGGTCATAAAATCTTTAAATATTTTCAGAAAAAACTAAAACTAATAAAAAAGTTAAAATTTTTTTATATAATTTCAAAAACACCAAAATCTAGCTATAAAATATGAAAAATATTGTTGTATAGAACCAAAATCCGGTCATAAACTAATAAAAACAAAATTCTTTTTATAGAATATCAAAAATAGAAAAATCCGGTCTTAAAGTCTAAAAATATTGTCAGAAAGCGCAAAATTTGAATCATTAAATGCAAAATTTTATTTAAAAAAGTCAAAATTAGGTAAATCCGGTCTTAAATCATTAAAATATTCTTAGATAAAATTAAAATCCTACCAAACACTATTAAAAAGTTCAAAATTTAATTCATAAAATGTCAAAAATAACAAAACTTAGACTTGAAACATCAAATGTAAACGTGAAATCTCAAAACTACTAAAATCAGGCTATAAATGATCAAAATATTGTCAGAAATATTCAAAATCTGGTCGTTAACTGTCATCATAAAATGTTAAAAATAGCAAAATCCGGCCATAAAGTATAAAAAAAATTGTCAAAAAATACCAAAATTCAATGATGCATGCATTTTTTACGTTCCTTATGACATACTTTAAGGCTTTTTTAGACCCTAATTGAAATGTGTGTGTGGCTGAGTGGTCTACCCAAAAACGAAGGACGTTTTGGCAGCTTTCGGTTTTGCTTTTCTTTATTTCTTGCATAATCTGCTTTTGCAAGTTGATGAGGATCTTCTAAAGACAATTTTGTTTTTATAGTGTACTATACTCAACGGCAGAACAGAGACGACATTTGATTCGAAAGTGCCACTTCTGACCATTTTACTCATCAATTTTGAACTAACCCCATATAAACCACTAAATCTATAGTAAATTGCGCATTTTTGGATTTAGTTTTAATTTGCTACAAAATTTTTTTATTTTTCAATAACAAATACAAACACAACATTTGCATCAAAAGTATTAACTGTTAATAGTTTTTTTGCGATTTGCTCTTTGAACTTATAAGCCAAGCTATCCACGTGAATCTACAATAAATTGCTTATCTTTTAAGACTAGTTTTAATTTGATACGTTGATATTTGAGGAAAGAAAGTGACAACGTTTTCTTTGAGAAAACGAATTTGATTGTATGCTCAATTTCTCTGTGTTAAAATGTACTGATTCAAAATATCTACAACGTTGCTATTTATAGAACAAGAGAAAAAGACCTAGTTTGCGGAACATAAAGTAAAAGTTCAACCTTAAACTTAAAAAAACTGGAAACAAAGATCTTAAAATAACGAAAAGTAATTACGGTTGATTGGAAGACCTTTCCTACCGCCTTTCTTTTTGACAAAGTTTACGTAGAAAATCTCTGCGCTTTGCACTTAACTATATCATGTATGAAAAAGGGGATTGTTTTGACAGCTTTTAGGAGCCTTACGCCCTATTTATTAATATACTCAATGCTATAATATAACAAAAAAATTTTAGTAATATGTATACTGAAGATGTAAAACTAATAATAAATGTTTTATATTGGCGTTAACATAATAACATACAATTTAAAACAATCGAAATCACACATTCTATTTTAAGCAATGGAAAATATTTACAGAAAGCTCAATTTAACGACAATTTTTCTTGGAATCGATACTACAATTACCATTTTGTAACATGAACCAACCAAATCGCGTGTCACTTATGAATTATCTATGGACAAAATAATCTCGGCAATAAATAAATATTTAATTCAACTACATTTTACATTGAATCCATTAGGAAAACTGGATCTGCGTTACTATTTGTTCATCACTCCTTTATTTTAATAATGCATAGAATGAAATATTAATGCATTCGAACTATCATATACTTTACTAAAAAATTTATATATTATTTTTGTTTGTTGTCCTTAAATTAATGTTAAAATAACATAATTTTGAATATAATTTAACTCTGTTATAATTTTCTTTGTTGTAACTTCCAATAATATCTAACAACTTTCTTCTATTCCAAACATTATTACAGCATAACATTTTCCGCCTCAGCATCGCATTACCTCCAACGGCTTATTACCTATAGCTCGTAACTGCGAGAATAAAAATCCTGCGTATAAACTTAACTCGGTATAACGATGTTGAAGCCAGAGAGTGGAAGAGAACAAGTCCCTTTTTATTTTTATAGAAACATTGAACCTTTTCATTTTAAATGGAAATTAATAGGCTCCACTCTAACTCAATTTTTATATAATATTGTAATTATTACACAGACGATAACACCTGCGGAAACTGCTTCTTTGTATGTAGTTAGGAGAAGTAAACAAAGTTTACTCTAATTTAGAAGGGCGATGCAAAGTGTATGTACTTAGGATATGTCTCCATCCTAGCGAGATGCGTGTTATTGGACTGTTTACTCCGCGGATTTTCTTAGTTAATCCTCATTGTTGCAGACCTTAACGGTAAATACAACAATATGCAAAATATCAGAACCCGGAATACAGTTTACCCGCTTTAATTAATTCAATTGTGTGATTTGTGCCGCTCGTTTTAAATTCATAATACGTTTGTTGTAATGTTATATGTATAATATGAGGGGGTAGATTTGTGTCTGAATAGTCTACAGCTAAGGGATTACACTAAAATTATTGAATTATGAAGCAAAATTAAGGTGTCACATATCATATAAGGGATTAGCCGTGGTCGCAATTGGATAGTCATCTAATGCGGTCTCAAATTATAACAGATGGTTTTAGCAAAAAGCGGTACAATAAACTATAGAATTGAATTGATTTATTTGATGTATGAATTTTATTGCAAGTTTATTCTAACGAATACATTAATAATAAAGGTTTGTAATGTATTTGTAGGAATAAATTTGTGATAAAAACATAGTCAATTGTTTTATTACTTCATAAATATAAATTATCACATAGTAGAGGTCACAACCATCAATTATATTTAGTAATTAATTTCTTTACAAACACTGAGCTTTATACAATTAATAGTAGAATGTATTTTTATATTTTGGCAGTTTTAGGGTGGAGGATTGTAGAGTAGACCGTAAACTTAGCAATAATTAGAGAACGTGTACAATAGTTTGAAGAACTAAGAAAAAATAATTTTAAATTTATTTAATGTCAATTCCTAAGCTATT
Source organism: Tachinus rufipes (assembly GCA_963932245.1). Lineage (NCBI taxonomy): Eukaryota > Metazoa > Arthropoda > Insecta > Coleoptera > Staphylinidae > Tachinus > Tachinus rufipes. The sequence continues at coordinate 108,802,768 of OZ010743.1, forward strand.
TGACAAAATTGTTTCCGCTCAATTAAAATAGCTTACCAAACACTTTGTAATAAATGAACAACATGGATTCTGTGAAGGTCGTTCAACTGGTTTATCAGGATATATTGTGTTGTCAGACCGTAGCTGTTGATGAAACAAGAACGGCCGTTTCCGGGATAATTTGCAAATACTTGTAGAGGGGGCTACCGAGTGCACATGTTCATCACCGTTACTGCACAACAATTTCTTTCTACGGTCCTACGTTGATAATTGTTCCATTTCTTTCTTCTCCCGGGGTCTGTGCGTCGGTTGGAGGTCCAGTTAGGCTTTTTTTTAATTTTTCTTTTACTGTTGCGCAGATAAGAGATGAACTTTGTCACGTCTTTGGTGATGTTTGCGTCTTGAGTGTTCGGCGGTCATCTCCCCGTGGTGGTGTTTGATGACGGGTTTTTGTATTTTTGGGGGTAGGACCAGCAGGTCTTGCCCTTTTTGGGTTTTGATTAAGGCATCTTCTTTGTTCATTGCCAAGTATTCGTTTATGTGTCGCATCTTTTCAAATCAGCGGAAGATAAATTTGTAACTGAAATTGCACCCTTACGCGAATGAAAGGAAATTTAAGTTAAAACTATTGTCTTGCAATTAATTAATTGAGTGCCTCGCCTACTAAGTGGGTGTTGGTGATTAAAGGATTGGATTGACACTTGAGTGGGTGGGTTAAAGTTCAGACTTCTTGCACTTGAGTGGGTGAGAAATAACTAAAGTTGAAACTACTGCTTTAAGATTAATAAACTGAGTGCTCCACGTACTCATGCAAAAGTTGCTGACAAAGGAATTAAATTATTGACACTTGGGTAGGTGGGTAGGTGGTAATTAAAGTTGCAAATGAAGCTCCGCAATTAATAAACCTTCCCATCCACTCAAATGTTGCTATTCAAAAAATTGTATCACAAACATTTTAATTGGTAAGTAGGAACTAAAATTGCAACTAATGTCCTGCAATCAATAAACTGAGTATCCCGCCTATTTACCCAAGTGTTGGTGATCAAGAAGTTGGATTACAAACACTTGAGTGCTAGAATAATAATTATTATTAGCAGTATTTCAGTACTTGTACTTTCTTTAAAAGTTTTAATTAAAAGAAGTAAAAAGACGCCCGGGGGTTTTTAAATAAGTAGTTTTTTCAAAGTTTTGCCTGTACAGTTAAGCAGAAGCAAATCTTGTTATGGTTTTTTCTTAGGGCTGAAGACGTCTTAAGCAGTTAAAATAGATTGCTAATAATTAGTGGCGATTTTGTCGACAATATCGAATCCAAATGGCAGATCCAACTAACCTTTGGAACTGGGTATCAATTTTATAATTTCAATTGACTTGGCGCATGTGTCCTTTCCTAAACTTTGGGAGGTGTATTTTGGTCTCTTTTGGAGCAATTGCTTTTGAAAAATCAACAATCCTCACTTTGGCTGCAGGGCCTAGGGGTAGTTTTTGTTGTGGGGTAGTTTTTGGGGATGGCGGACGGATTTTGGTAGAAAATGGCCGCAGCTTGTTTACGCGGATTTTAGTTAAAGGTCTGTAGAAGTTTCCTTTATTCCAAAAGAAGTTTTTTTTGCTGCTACAATCACTTATTTGGTTCAATACATTTTAAAGTAAAAGCTCTTTGTTTTTCCACGCACTAGACATTTTTTTTCCAGCCCGTAAGTGTTGGTGGCGTTTTTTGCCAAAGATTCTTTATGTTGCGATAAGTGATTTGTTGGTGCCCGATTTTTTTAAAGTGTTTCCGTGCTGGGTTTTTCTTTAGAATTGTCCTAGGTGGTTAGTGCCGTAAAGTTTGTTTCTAGCGGTGCAAAGCAATATCTTTCTTGGGTAACATTGTACGAGCTTACGTAGTCAAATGCTTTTTTCCTCTTCTCTTTTTTTTGCTGAAGTTTTTCTTGGAAGTGCAGGGGGCTATTCCTTGTTTTATTCCTTTTTTCACTGTAGCGCAGATGACACCCCTCTTGATGAACTTTGTCACGTCCTTGGTGATGTTTGCTCCCCGTGGTGGTGTACAATGACGGATTAACGTACTTTTGGGGGTACGACCAACTGGTCTTGTCTTTTTTGGGTTTTGATCAACGTTCTTTTTTTGTCTACTCATCTTCAAACCTTTGAATTAAAATTGCAACAATTGTCCCGTAGTTAACAATTTGAGGGTGGGTGCCTCCACTTACACAAAAGTTGGTCAATCAATGAACTGAGTGTCTCGTCCACCCGGTCAAGTATTGCTGATCAAGAAATTAGATTGCAAACACTTATGTGGATTGCAACTCTTGTCCTGCGTCTAATAAACAACTTGTTCCGACTACCGCAATTAATAAACTGAGTGTCCCGCCTATCCTCTCAAGAGATCAAAAAATTAAAATACAAACACTTTTTGGAACTAAAGTTGCAACTATTCTCCCGCAGTCAATAAACTGAGTGTTCCATCTACCTAACTAAGTATTGGTGATTAAGAAGTTGGATTACAAACACTTGGTGACTGGGCAGAAATTAAAGTGCAAACTATTGTCCCGCAATTAATAAACTAAGTGCCCTACCTACTCGCCCAAGTGTTATTAATTATGGAATTAGATCACAAACATTTAGGTGGGTGGGCGGTAACTGAAGTTGCAACCAATGCCTAGCAACCAATAAACTGAGCCCACCCACTTAAATGTTGCTAATTAAAAAAATTGTATCACAAATACTTGCAAATAAAATTGCAACTACTGTCCTGCAAAAAATGAATTGAATGCCTCGCTCACCTACCTAAGTGTTGCTGATCAAGGAATTGAAATGCAAACATTTGGTTGGATTAGCAAGAACTAAGATTGGAACTAGTGTCCGCAATCAATAAATTGAGTGCTTTGCCTATCCACCCAATTGTTGGTAATAAAAAAAATATTGTATCACAAATAAGTGAATGAGTGAGCGTGAACTAAAGTTGCAACTATTGTTCCGTAATCAACAACTGAGTGCCCACCTACCCAATTGAACAAGAAGTTGCATTACAAACACTAAGATGGGTGGGTGGAAAATAAGTAGACACTACTGTTTTGGAATCAATGAACTAAGTTTTCCGCCCGCTCTCCAAGTGTTAGTGATCAAGAAATTGGATCACAAAGACTTGGGTAGGTTGGTGGGAACTAAAGTTGCAACTAATATCCCGCAAATAATAAATTGAATGCTCCGCTTACCCACTGTTGGCAATCAAGGAATTAAAATGCTTACATTTGGGCGGATGGGTTGGATTTAAAGTTCAAACTACTGTCCCGCAATTAATGAACTGAGTACCCCGCCCGCCTACCCAAGCGTTGGTGATCAAAACATTGCATTACAAACAATTGATAGGTGGGTGGGCGGGAGCTAAAGTTGCAACTACTATCCCGTAATCAATACACTATGAGCCCCGCGTACTCACCCAAGTGTAAGTGATTAAAGAATTAAAATGCAATCACTTAGGTCAGATTTAAAGGTTAAAATTTAAACATTTCGGGTAGGTGGGCAGGAGCTAAAGTTGTAACTCTTGTCACCGCAACCAATAAACTGAGTGCCCCAAATACCTACTCAAGTGTTGTTGATCAAGAGATTATATTACAAACACTTGGGTGAGTGGGCGTAAACTAAATTTTAAATTACTGTCCCGCGATCAATAAACTTAGTTTCCCGCTCACCCACCTAAGTGTTGGTGATCAAGAAATTAGATTACAAACATTTGGGTGGGTGGGCGGAAATTAAATTTTAAATTACTGTCTCGCAATCAATGAATTTAGTTTCCCGCCCACCCACCCAAGTGTTAATGATTAAGAAATTGAATCACAATCACTTGGGTGGGTGGGTGAAAATTAAAGTTGCTACTATTATCCTGCAAACAATGAATTGAAATGCAAACACTTAGGTAGATTGGTGAAATTTAAGTGCCCCTCTTACCTACTTAGTGTTGGTGATCAAGAAATTGAAACAAATACTTAGGTGAACTAAAGTTGCAACTATTGTTCAGCAATTAACAAACTGAGTGCTCTACTCACCCACCCAAGTGTTGATGATTAAGAAATTTGATCACAAACACTTGCGTAGGTGAGCGGGGCACTCAGTTCATTGATTGCAAGACAGTAATTTTATCTTTAGTTCCTGTCTACTCACCCAAGTGTTTGTGATCCAATTCCTTGATCAACAACCCTTGGGTGGTCTACTCAAGTGTTTGCAAGTAAATTCTTTGATCACTAACGATATGTGGGTAGGCGGAGCACTCAATTTATTGATTACATGATAGTAGTTACAAATTTGTTGCTGGTATTGTTGTTTTTATATGTTAAGGCAGCTGGCGTAAACCACCTTTCTTTTGGTTCTTTTGGTTTTAGGACCTCTTATCAAGCATCTTCTGTAGCACACATTTTAGACCTAGTTTTGATTAGTGTAAATGTAGAGGTTGATTGAGGGCCGCTTTTACCATTTCAAAGGTTTGGTCGGTGTTTTTGTCACATCAGAATATATTGTTTTTTTTTCTATGAGTTTGTCAGAGGGCAGCAATGTTTGCACATTTTGGGACGTATTTTTGCAGTTAGGTGCAGACTTATTTTGTGTTGTAAGTTTTAGGTAATTTTGAAATAAGGTTAAGTATGTGCTGAGTGGTTTGTTGCCTTCAGCGGTGACCCAATGATCCAGGTACTTATTCATGGATTGTCCAAACTTGCATTGTGAGAGTTCACACGTCATTTTCCAGTTTTAAAGTTTTACTAGTATTTTTTGTTAATAGGTTAGATGTGCAGCAATGTTTCTAAATTTTAGAACGTATTTTTGCACATAGAAAATTTTATATTTGCTTTTGTGTTAAAGGTTTTTGGGTAGCTTAGGGTCAGGTTCAAGTGAGTGTTAAATAGTTTGTTGGCTCGGGTGGTAACCCAATGATCTAGGTATTTAATCTCAGATTGTCTAAACTTGTATTTTGAAAGTTTACACATCAGTCCGTAGCTTTGAAGTCTCTCGATTAGTTTTTGCAGTTGGATTAAATGTTTCTAATGGTTTCTAGAAAAAAAAAAAACCGGCAATACTGTCAAAGTATACTAGAACGATCTTACCTAGTAAGTCCTCTAAAACCTTACCCATCAGTTTTTGAATTGTTTCCGGGGCATTTATCAATCTAACTGGTACATTACGCCATCGGGAGTGGCAAACGTAGTCAAATATTTTTCCTACGATGATTTGCCAGTATCTAGCTTTTAAATTTATTTTGCTAAATACGCTTGCTCTTCCAAAGTTGTGCAAAATTTGGTAAATTGTTGGTAGCAAAGCAAACTTGTCTCTTGTGGAGTGGTGTTATTTAACTTTCAGTAGTCCACGTAAACCTAGGCGTACCGTTTTTTTTTTACAAGTACTACTGATGAGCAATACTAGCTCGAGTTGAGTTTTCTAGAAGTTGCTCCACTTCTTTGTAGATAAAATCCGTTTTGGTAAGAGTGTACGAATATGGCTTGACGTTGATTAAGTTGAGGTCTTTTAGCTAGAAGTGGTGCAGTACCGTTTTTGTAGTGCTCGTTAATGGTGATTTAGTAAAATATGGTTTTTGAAACTTTTGCTCTAGAAAGCTGTCCTTTGGTACTACCGTTTTGGTGGGGGTTGATTTAGTGAAAAGTGTTTTGATCTAGTAGACGTCAATGTTTTCAAATGCATCTAAGATTACTTATTTTCCTAACTAAGGCATTTGTAGATTTGATGTTCTGTACCTGTTTTGGTCTCTCTACAGATCACAAGAAGGGACTGGTCGGCTTCTGCCACAGGCGTCTCGTACAAACGGAGGTTAGGCAGTTTTAAGCGGATCAAATTTACGGTAGCTCCGCTGTCAATAAGAACATTGCGTGGTTAGATGTTATTGGTTAAGTAAAGTAACTTCTCCGTAGATGATCATTTTTGGTAGGAGTGTACAAGTATGGCCTGACTCTGATGAGGTTAAGGTCTTTTAACTGGATGTGGTGCAGTACCGTTTTTGTAATGCTATCGGTGATTTGACAAAAGTTTGGGCATTAGTTTTTGAAGTTTTTGCTGGTTTAGGATGCTGTTCTTTGGTACCACTGTTTTGGTGGGATCAATTTGGTGTTTTGATCTAGTAGACGTCAATCTTTTTCAGATGTGAAAACATTGCTCATTGTAGTCCAAGCGCCTATTTAAGTTCTCCTATTTTCTTAACTAAAGGATTACACGGAAGGAAATCGTAAGTTTGATATTCTTTACCTGGATTTCTGTTTTGCTCACTCTACAGGACTAGTCGGTTTTTGCCACAAACCTGTCTTACAAACAGAGGTTGGGTAGTTTAAAGCTGATCAAGTTTACGCTAGATCAACTGTCAATAAAACAAATTTCTGGATCATTGTAGTAGTATCCGTTAAATTTTGGCAGGTAGTTTTTTGGCCAAATTAACGTCGGGTTGACGTTTAAAACTCGCATTTTTCTCCGCTTTCGCCTTGATCTTTTTTTGCTGCTATTCCTTACTTTCAGACTTAAGAGTTCTAATTCTCGTATTTTTAAAAGAAGAAGGTGTCCGCGGTAGACGTCGTTACGCGGCAATTTTTACGGTTTTGACGGCTTTTGGTGTATCGGTGGCAACGTATGTTGATGCGATGGCGACTACGGATGTAAATAATGATGTATACTTTTCTTCAATTTCCTCTCGTCTCGTATCGTTTTAAATTCAGAAAAAAGTGGAAAAATATTTTATTTGTTGGACTTTTGCACAGGTAGTACAAAATTTTAGAATATTTGGTGGAGATGAGAATTTATTGTTTTCTTAATGCGTGGCCTATGCATTGGTCGCCAATTGTCTGTTAAATATACACAAACGGCCGCTACCGGTGTTCATGCTTTTTCTGTTCGATTAAAAATGATTAGTAGCAGCTGTTCAGTACTTGAATACTTGAGTACTTGTACTTAGTTTAAAGTTCTTTGGGGTTGGTCTAAAAAAGATGCCCTGAGGAGGTTTTAACTAAACGACGCCCGGAATTGCCATCTAAGTGGTCTAGTCAAAGTTTTGTCTGTGCTGTTAAGCAGGCAATTCCTGCTATAGTTTCTCCTCAGTTCTCTAGACTTTTTAGGTGGACAGGTGTTGATTGGCGACGTTCTTGTCGACAATGTCTAGCGATCAATTTGAATGTCTAAGTAGCTGATCTATCATACGTGATGTTTGCTTTGGAACTGTTTGGCAAATTCTTTACTTCAGTTGACTTGCGTGAATGCATAATTTTAATGAACAATGTTAATTTCAAATTTTTGTTGAAACTGATTTTTTATTAATTACAATGAACGTCAGAGAAAACGGGTTACTCAAAAAATTTAGGTAATTTTCTTCCTTTTTAAATATTGCTTATTTTTATTGCAATAAATCTATTCCCATGAGATTCAAACGGAAACTAAGCAAAATTAACTAATTCGTTTTGTTTAGTTAAAAACAAGAAATGTTTAAAAAGGTGGATAACTACGTAATTTTTTTGGGTGGTTTGTTTTCTCTGACGCGTAATATATTTAAACAAAAAAAACTATATAAAAATACTGATAATTTGATGAAATTATAAACAAAATTTAAAAACCTAAAATTAAATTATAATTTCTAAAAATTAGTAGCATGCTTTAATAGAATATTACAATAAGCTTTTAATAAATTAAAATAATATTAAACAATTTTCAATTGAAGTTGTAATTGAATTTGTCGATAATGTCCCGAGAGTTGTTATCCCAGCAACGACTTTTCCCATTTAATGTTTTAGTATGTTCTTGGAGTACATCACTCCTTGTTTTTGTTACGTGCTCTTTACCAGACTTGATGTCTTACAACTATGCATTATTACATGTAAGAAACATCGATCTAAAACTTTGCATTTAAACTAAAATGTGATTAGACGATGGGGGAAAGCACACTGAGGCTAATTTAGAAGGGATTCTGTTAATATTCATTAGTCAGTTTACCGTTGGATGTAGCACGACATTGTAAGCTTGTTATTTTTATAGAAGAAGAAGTATCAGCTTATATTATTTATAAAATAATTTGTAAAATTTAATTTAAATGCAACAAACGTACTTAAAAAAAAAGATTTTGTGGAAACCACCTTTTTTACTATTGCGGCCTACGACTTTTTTCATGCACGTTCTATTTATACCTCTTTTTTATTGGGTGCCTTTTAAGTGAAAGTTTTACGTTGCGGGGATTCTTTTATATGAGGAATTTTCCTTAGTGCGAATGTTAGAAATTCCTTCGAAAAACTTAATAGAAATACATAATGTTCCAGATTGGATTTAAATAAATTAGAAATTTTACTATTTGAAACCTAAAAAAAAGTATTTTCCATATTGGCGGCAATATTATGTTTGATTTGTTTCTGGGCTTCCTTTGTTGTAGAAACTTTGTTGTAAAAGCCCTTTCATCTCTCAGTTGTGGCCGAATAACTTTCCAGTACATATTCAAATATGATATAATATTAAAGATAGTAACTTTATTTTACTAACCACGAAACCCACACAACTTGCCCAATAATTTTCGGACTAGTAGCTAGATTCCTTCCACACGATCGACTAATCTTGATTATATGAATAAATTCTGGAATAAATTATATTTTTTTTGTAACCAGAGGGGAGAAATTTTGCAGTTTTATAGGCCTGTGAAATGTGTCAGGTGTCAACAGTTTTCTCGTTTTATTTATCCTGTGTGGGAGTGAAAATAAATGTAAAAAAAACCGGTTATAAAATAAGCTAAATTAATTTCATTGTATCGTGTATGTGTATGTATAATTGTCACACATATTGGACAATTGTTAAATTACAGTACGTAGCATTGTACCTACTACTTTTAACGTATTTTATTACACAAACGCTGGATTTTTTTGTCAAATGAAAATGCATGATTTATTTTTAAATTATAATACTTGATATAAAGTAACAATTAAAATGATTAGCCCATTTTTAGAATGTCATCAAAAATATATTATAATGAACAATCGATAGAATAAGCTTTGGAAATAATTTAACAATCATTAAAATGGAGCATTGGTATATTCAGCAACATTTTTTTTAGTTGATATTTTTATTAGATTTAACTAACTCAACGGTTATTTTGTCGTCAATTTATTGTTTGTAAAGTTTTGGCTCAAAATGTTATTTTGTAATGGCACCTGATTTAATTCATATTTCTTAGCTGCAAAGACATAGCTGGCAGTAGTAATTTCTAGTTTTTTATGACAAACATTTGGGCGGGAAGACAAGAACACTTTTTCAAACTACTGGTTTACAAAGCATGATCTGAATGTCTACACACTTGTTCCAGTATTTGTTATCAAGAAATTAGTTACATCATCTTTTTTTTCTAACTTAGTGACTTATGTCAGTCATTCTCTCATGTTTGTGTTTTGCAAAAACAAGACAAGTGGTAGGAACTAAATTTTTTATGACACACGCTTGAGTGGGTGTGCGGGATCATATTTTTAAACTACCGCCCTACAAAGCATGATCTAAGTGATCGCTATCAAGAATTGGTTACATTATTTCACTTTTCTAATTTAATAAATTTTGTCAATATTTGTTATATGCTGAAGTATACACGTAGTAGTAATTTTTAGTTTTTTTATGCCAAACTCTTTTACGAGTGAACAAAAAAATTCGGACAAGTAATGCGCAATCTGCGCCAACCTAATATGTTGAGAGTTGTGGCTACGCCAGTGCCACAAAGTTATGCATCTAGCATTTTGACTTCCCTGCCTGGTTCGGGTAGTCGAGATAAATCTTGGTTGACGTGCTTTGCAATTTTCTGCCATATGATCTTTTATGGGCGGAATTCCAACGTTACGTCCAATCTAGACGTTCCAAACGTACCATGGTGCATTGAAATTTTTCTCTAAAATTTGTTCTGAAAAGCTTCTATTTGTGAGTACTGATAGGTAGCTATTGTTCCTCATGCTGAACTGGCGTAAGTCAGTTGGGAGCAAGCAATTGTTGTGTAAAACTTGTTTGTTTGTTTTTCCAGTTTCCATCTTGCTGTTGTATCTTAGTAGCGGCGATAGACATTTGGAAGCCATTCTGGCTTTGTTCATTGTTTTTTGGACGTGGAGTTTAAAATTTAAACGTTTTTAATTTTCTCTGGATTAACTTGGATGAGTCAGAGGTTCATCCAATTTTTGAATTTAAGAGCTGTTGTTTGTAGTCTTAACCAACCATTAGTAACCTAAAAGAATACATAATTGCAGTATCGTCTGCGTGTTGCGCAATTTTCATATTGTATTTTGAAAACAAATAAATTGAATAAGATCGGCGATCGAATTGAACCTTGAGGTACCCCGGCGGTGGCTGTTTAGCTTAAATAGGACTCAATAAATTTTGGTGCAAAATTATACTATACGTTTATACAGTAGACACTTGTGCCAAACCCTGTCGAAAGCCATTTTGAAGTAAAAAAAAAATCATTTCCGTAGTTTTTTTATATTATGAAGGCATGATAAACTGTAGTGTTTGTGTCTAAAACCGTGTTGGTAGTCCAGCAGCAAGCGCCTTGTTTTGGTATGATTTTAAAGTTTTTTCAAAAACCTTTTTTCTGTAATCTTTAAAAAAACTATTTGTTCCTGGTTTAGATATGATATTAAGTACCTACCTAGAGCTTTTTACTCAGTTGAAAAGTAGCAGAGATAAAAAAATCCCACAATAATGTTAGTTGAAAACATTATTGTTATAGCAGAAATTACTTTTAAGGCTTTATTTGGAATACCGTCCAGTTCTGGAGCACATCTGTTGTTAAGATAAATAACAATGTCTTTAACCGTTAAAGGTTGAAAACTCTCAAGTGGATTTTTGTTAGCATTGTTGGCTATAACTAAAGTAATGCTTCAGTTTAAAATATATTTTTTTAAATTTGCCACATCATGCTTTTACGTTCTGAAGTTGCTTCAAATGCATTTTGCAACACAAGTTTTTGTTTTCTCTAATAGTTTGCCTTACTGAGCCTGGCTTGGTTACGTTCTCGGATTAAATTATTGATTTCTTTTGCTAGATCTTAAAGGTTGCCTGCCCAACCACCCACCCAAGTGTTTGTTATCAAAAAAATTTAAGTTTTTTTTTTCTGCGAGTGTTAGATGTTTTTTATTTGGAAGCGAAGAAAGTTTTATCTAGTTTTTTAATCACCAACACTTGAGCGGGTAGGTGGGACACTCTAAATCATGATTACCAGCAAATAGTTTGAACTGGAGTATACACCTACCCGCTTCAGTGTTTGTTATCAAAAAAATAAAAATTTCTTATTGTTGCAAGTGTTAGAAGTCTTTTAGTCAAAAAAGATGTAGATTTTATTTAATCTTTTAATTACCAAAACTTAAGCGGGTAGGTGGGACATTTTAGATCATGATCAGCGAATAGTTTAATCTGGAATGCTGACTTACCTGCCTTGGTGTTTGTTACTAAAGAAATAAAAGTTTCTCTTCTTTTCAAGTGTTAGAAGTATTTTAGTTAGGTTATAACCAATTTCTTGATTACCAAAATTTAGGCGTGTGAGGGAGAACTCTAGATTATGATTATTAGCAAAGAATTTAAATTAGAATGCAAAACTAACCGCCCGAGTGTTTGTTATCGAAGAAATTGAAGTTTTTTTTTCTGCGAGTGTTAAAAATCTTTTAGTTAGAAGAGGAAAAAGTTATATCCAACCTCTTGATCAGCAACACTTGGGTGGGAAGGTGGGACACTTTAGATCATAATTACTAGCAAGAAGTTTAAACTAGAATGTACACCCACCCGCCTAAGTTTTTGTTATCAAAAAAATAGAAATTTTTCTTTTCTGCGAGTGTTACAAGTTTTTTAGTAAGAAAAAGAGTAGTTTATATTTAATTTCTGGATCACCAACACTTAAGCGGGTAGATGGGACACTTTACATTATGATTACTAGCAAGTAGTTTGAACAAACTAGATCGCCCACCTACCCGCCCGAGTGTTTGTTATCAAAAAAATTGAAGTTTTTCCTCTCTGCAAGTGTTAGAAGTCTTTTAGTCAAAAAAGGAGTAGGTTTTATTTAATCTTTTTTTCACCAACACTTGGGCGGGCAGGTGGGATACTCTAGATCATAATTACCAGCAAGTAATTTAATCCAAAGTTCCCACCCGCCCAAGTATTATTAATAAAATGGAAGTTTTTCTTCTTTGCGAGTGTTAAAAGTCTTTTAATCTATAAAGGAGTAAATCATATTTAATCTTTTGATTACCAACACTTGAACGGGTGGGTGGGACACTCTAGATCATGATTACCAGCGAGTAGTTTAAGTTGGAGAGTCCACCCACCTGCCCAATTGTTTGTTATCAAAAAGTTTTTTTTCTCTTCGAAGTCAGAAAAAGAGTAGGTTAAATTTAATTTTTCTGCAAGAATAAAAGTTTTTTAGTTGGAAGAGAAACAGGTTACATCTAATCTGTTAATCACCAACACTTAGGCGGGTGGGTAGGACAATTTAGATAATGATAACCAGCAAATAATTTAATCTGGAATGCCCACCCGCCAACCCGCTTAAGTGTTTCTTAGTAAAACAATAAAAGTTTTTTTTTTTGCAAGTGTTAGAAGTCTTTTAGTCGGAGGAGGGGGATGTCATAACTAATTTCTTGATTACCAACACTTGGCCGGGTTTGTGGGATACTCTTGATCATGTTATCAGCAACTAGTTTAATTTAGAATGCACACCTACTCACCCGAGTAGTTGTTATAAAAAAAAAATGATTTTTGTCTTTTCTGCAAGCGTTAATAGTCTTTTAGTCAGAAAAGGAAGAGGTTATATTTAATTTTTTTTTCACCAACACTTGGTGGGCGGGTGGGGCACTCTAGATCATGATTACCTACTCAAGTGTTTGTTATCAAAGAAATTAAAGTTTTTTTTCTTTGCGAGTGTTAGAAGCTTTTGAGTTGGTAGAGAAGAAGGTTATATCTATTTTCTTAATAACTAACACTTGGGCAGGTGGGTGGGTCACTCTAGATTATTATTACTAGCGGTAGTTTAAATTGGAGTGCTCACCCACCCAAACAATTGTTTGTTATCAAAGAAATTGATTTTTTTCTTTTTTGCAACCGTTAAAAGTTTTTTAATCAGAAAAGGAAGAAGTTATATTTAATTTCTTGATTACCAACACTTGGGTGGGTGGGTGGGTCACTCTAGATCATGATTACTAGCAAGTAGTTTAAATTGAAATACCCACCCACCTACCCGAATGTTTGTTATCAAAGAAATTGAAGTTTCTTTTTCTGCAAGTGTTAGAAGCTTTTGAGTTGGAAAATGAAGAGGTTATATCTATTTTCTTAAATACCAACACATGGGCGGGTAGGTGGGGCACTTTAAATTATGATTAATAACAAATAGTTTAAATTAGAACGCCCACCCACCCGTCCGAGTGTTTGTTATTTCTACGAGTATTACAAGTTTTTTAGTCTGAAAAGGAGTAGGTTATATTTAATCTCTTGATCACCAAGATGGGTGAGACACTCTCAATTATGATTATTAGCGAATAGTTTAAATTGGAATCAGTTAGTTTGTCAACTGCTCAGTTCGTATTATGAGTAAATGGCCCAAATCTTTGTCCAAGACAAAATTATAAATATTAGTGACAACCATTAATGCTTTGTGTGAGAAGGATTTCAGATTTCTGTTAAGAATTACGGAAGAACCTGGCTTAGATCAAATTTTGAGCTTTGATATCATTTCTCTGGTTTGAAAAAGTCTAACGCTGTTTAGCTATGTATTGTTGTCTAAAAAAATATTAATTTGACTTTCTTTATATCAGTATCCTCTATCAGCAAATACAATCAATATTTTTTCAAAAATGGTTTTGTATGCAAACAGCATAAGGAAAGTATTATTTAAAACAAAAAGATGTAGCTACATGGTCAAAGATAATCATTTTAAAATTGATTTTATATTATTAAGTAGCACTTTTTTATACGTGGTATAAGCAAGGCGGAGTATCAACCTTGACTTTATTCTATCTCACGCTAAAACTTAAGGGGGGAAAATAGTGCTATTATAAGGGTTTACAGAATCAAATCCAGCAAGAAAACGTCTGAATATAAAAGAAAATATGTTCACACATTATAGAGAAAAATTCAATCTGTGCTCTCATACTTAAATCGTTTCTCTGCAATTACTTTTTAAAAAGTGTAAACTGCACACTTACTTAGTTTTTTATTAATTTTTTACTCGTTAAATATAACTGCAAATCTTAAACCCAAAAAATAAAGGCATAGAATATTGTATGTAGTTCAACATATAAAATAAGTGATGACTGAAATCTTATCGCTTGGATATTGAGTTGGTAGGCGTTTTGTCCCATAAGAACCACTTTTAGTTTTAAAACGGCGCTGTACAAGTCAATATTGTTTTAGAGCAAAAGGTTCATTGATATTCTCGTAGATATAATATGGCTATTTCAAGTGTACTGAACAAAAATTTGATTTTGCTCAAATCACCAAAAATGCCTTTCTCTACATAAGCCCCGATGTTGTGATTTTTTTTAGATTTTTTCAATAAGCCATTTTCGAGTAATAAGCAATCAAAATTTGAAAAAAATATTATATTTTGCATTTTTTTAAATTTCTTTGATAATTTGTAACTTCTCAGGGTTGCATTTTTAGGAAAAATTTGAAATAATTTTTTTTTTCAAAATTGTTTAAAAAAATATTTTTTACAACCAACATTTTTTTTTTCTTTATATTTTGCAGAATTTTAAAAAAACCTTTTTTTTTAAAAGAGATTAGGGTTATTTTTTTTCAAATTTGGATAAAAACATGCTTTTATATGTGCAAAAAATACTCTTACAATGTATTCACAGAAATACTTAAAAATACGAAAAAAAGCTTAAATTTTAAATTTACATTTTTTGATTGTTTGTAACTTTTCAGGATTGCATTTTTAAGAAAAAAAACGAACTTTTTTTAAATTTGTTTACAGAATAACTTTTTACACTTAAATTTTTTTTTTAAATTATGAAAATTTTGCAGTATTTTTTTTAGTTTTTATCCATATTTGAAAAAAAAAGAAAATACTTATAAATTTTTTAAGAAAAACTGTTACTTAAAGTTTTGCAAAACTTTCAAAATTTAAAAAAAAAAATTATCTGTGAAAACTTATTCTATAGACAATTTTGAAGAAAAAAATTCGTAAGGTAAGGTAACTCGAAGTGTAGTGCACGGCACTTCCTCAAACTTTTTGGGTATCTTTTGCACATATAAAAACACGTTTTAATCCATATTAAAAAAAAACACCCAACGTCTTTTTTAAGAAAAAAATGTTTTTTAAATTTTTGCAAAATTTTCAAAATATAAGGATAAAAATTTTTGCCTGTAGAAAATTATTTTTTAAACAAATTTGAAAAAAAAAGTTTATTACAGCTTTTTCCTAAAATTATAACCCTCAGAAGTTACTAACGATCAAAAAATGTAAATAAAAGGTTTATTGAAAAAATCTAAAAAAAAATCACAAAATCAGGACTCATGGAGAGAAAAGCATTTTCTTTGGTTTAAGAAAAATCAAATTTTTGTTCCGTACACTTGACTTAGACATGGCCTTATAATAATATTTTTTCATTACTAGCGAAACCCCTTCAAGACTTGAATTGCCGGATTTAGTCGCTGCCTAAATCCGGCAATTCTCTAGCGTTAAACTTTGAACGCAAACTCAAATGTAAAACAGAATAAAAACTTTTTTTTGCAAACATTTTTTAAATTTATTTTGAAGAATATACAGCATCGCTTGTTTTATTTACTACTTAATATAATATCTGTCACCTTTAAGTTACGGGTTACGGAACAAAATGGTCCTTCAAACCGGATGCAAGTTAAGTGGCTCTTTAAGTGTCAGTAGATTCAAAAAATTAAGCGAGTTGTTTAACGTGTTACAAAGTTTAAGTACAAAATATTAAAAATTTTAAGTGCTGTTTACGTTTAAGTACAAATCTACACACTAAAACGTATTGAAGATACAATGGGGAATAAAGACAAACAGTGCAAAGTCTAAAGAAGTTTCACATGGAAATCGAAGCTACTAAAAAGCGGTTATTACTCGGTTTGCAAAATATCTTGCAACAAATAATAAATAAGATCCAGATAATAAACTACAAAATGAGCCTTTGCAAACATTTGCAAAATACCTATGCAATTATCAAATCACATTGAAGAAGATGATCAATACATATAAGTAAGAGATTGAAAACAAACTACTACCGTCTACTCTATAGTTATTTTCTAGAAAAAGATAGTCCATTTAGTGTTCTCTTTTAAAAAAATGAACAAAAATCATTTTTTTTTTGGTATATTATTGGTTTATTCGAAAGAGCAAACATTCCCATTATTTATGGAACACGATTTCATTCATGTGGTTACCTCGGCTGGCTTAGCAATAGCACATCCTGTTAACCCAGTTTTTCAAAACCTTTGTGACGGTTTCAGGCTCTATCATACGAATGGCTTGCTCGATATTTACCTTAAGAGCCTGAATCGTTAATAGATTGTTTGCATAACATTGGTCCTTTACGACACCCCACAAAAAAGTCTAACGTTGTCAAATCGCAGCTTTGAGGTGGCCAATTGACATCGCCGCAAAAGATCGATTGTGGCATGGGCTGTGTGGCATAGCGCGCTATCAAAGATTGTCCAAATTTATGTCTTCAATTTCCGGCTACAAAAATTTGTTTATCATGCCTCTGTGGTGCTCACCTTTGAGCAAAATGGCGTTTCCAGCAGCATTTTCAAAGAAAAATGGGCTAATGATGCCACCGCTCCAAAATCCGCACCAAACTGTCACTCTTTGAAGATGCATTGGCTTCTCGACAATTACGTACGGGTTTTCCGATCTCCAGATGCGACAGTTTTGCTTGTTAACATAGCCGCCGAGATGAAAATGCGCTTTGTCAGAAATTATGATTTTTCGAGAAAAATCGTTGTCTATTTTGAGCTGCTCTAAGGCCTAAACTGAGAAGCAATCACGAACTGGATGGACGTGTGCTTACTATTGATGAGTCAACTGGACCTTATAAGCAAATAATGCAAGGTTTTTGTGCAAAATTTGCATCTGGCTGGTGTGTGACATGTTGAGTTGTTGAGATGGTGGCGTGTCGATGTTCCAGGACTGAGTCGCACATTTTTGGCTACGGCAGCCACATTCTCGTCAATGCGCACCGTACGACGGCGGGGACAATGTGTGTTTGCTACTAGCACGCCAGTCTGGGGTCTTCATTTCGGCCTTTTTTTATTAAACGCACTGTTTGGGCTACACAACATTGACTTTGGAAATAAGTTTGCAATATATCCCAACGTTGTTCAAGCGTAAAGCAATTCATTTCGTTCTGCAGAGATATGATACTGACTTTCTGTCAAGATTTCCTACGGGAATGATCTGTCACTGTCAAAATAACAAATGATTAAAAAGATACCACTAGATGGACCACCCTTTAGTCCGGAAGTCAATCAATCAAATTTAGAAAATATGATTCATCCAATAGTTCAAGAAAATCATGGATTTGGACAAGCAAATCATCAGAATGGTTATAGAGAACAACAACCTGAATTACCAACAGTTTATTTACCTTAGTTTTCCGAAAAAATAAAAAAATGGTTTGAATTTAATGATAATTTTTAAGTTATTATTAGCAACAATAACTGTTTGGACAGCAAGTTGAAGTATCTAAAGGGAACCTTAACAAATGTAACAACTCAAATTGTGAGCTTAGTCATTACTTATGGCAAGATTTGAAAACAAACAAAAAATTATGTAAAATAACATTAATACTCTATTGGATTTACCTATCTGTAAGAAAATTTACAAGCGTTGAAATCTGTAGGATGACCTGTCAATCAACGAAATATATGTTTATGATCAGTTATAAACATATATTTGCAAAAAAATAGACTTTGAAGCAAGTAATGCCTAAGAACTATTTTTAAATAATAATAGTGTGCCAACATTCAAAATACTTTTTTAATATCTTGTACAACGGTGTAAATTGTGATTTCTGAACAATCAAATATGGATCGCAGCATTTCACGTAAAACAAGATATTAAGCATTTTTAGCAATGGATTCTAAATGCATTGTTGTGATTATATCATCCTTTATACCAATGTGAAAAGTGCAAATTTTGATATTTTTTTTGGTTCCATGATTCACAGGCGGTTTTATGTCAAATTGAGGTTTTTTTTTATTTTAAAGGTAAACTTTGTGTTATACATCGGTTTCTGCGCCAGCTTTGACAAATTTGATGCAAAACTCAAAAGCTTTTTCTGTGTAATTTTAAAGTTTTCTAAACAAATCTTTTGCGATATTTAGCTTTTTATGTGATATTCTTGATTCACGAGCAATTTTTATGCAAGAAATGATTTTTTTGTGCAATTTTTATAGAAAATCATCTTTTCTTTGCAATTTTTCAAAAATGTTTAATTTATATAATTTTAAGATTTTTAAGCTATAAATAGGTTTTATGCGTTAATTTTAATGAATTTTATGTGATAAACATGATTTCTATCAAATTTTATGCTGAAATTGAGTTTTCTGGACGATTTTCTTGTTACAAATATTTTTTCTGTGTACTTTTAATGTTTTCATTGTATAAATGAAGATTTTTTTTTATTTTGTTTAATTTTGCGACTTTTGAAGCAAATTTAATGCTAAAAATATATATATTAAATATTTGTTCTGTGCATTTTTGAGGTTTTTGAAGTTAATTAAAGTATTTGTAATTTTTGAGTAATGTTTATACTAGAATTAAGTATTCTGCGCAATTTTGATGTTATAATTGTATATTCGTTTTTTTTCAAACAAAAATTATACAATAAATGAGATTTCTCTGCAAATTTTGATATAGTTTATGTTTTGATTTTAAGCAAAGTTAATGCTAATGAGTTTTTTTGTGTTTTGTGTTGCGATTTTTGAAGCAAGTTTTGTACTAAAAATGAGTTTTGTGTGCCATCATTATAGTATAAATGATTTTTCCACGCATTTTTAAAGTTTGTTGTAATAAAGTTTTTATGATAAACGTGCTTTTCAGCAAAGTTTTTGCTAAAAATAAGTTTTTTGTGCAATGTTAATGTTTATTCTTAGCGATTCTGCCATTTTTTAAGCAAATTTTGAGCTAAAAATGAGTTTTTTGCGCAATGTTTATGGAATAAATGTTTTTTCGTGCGTTATTGAAGTTTGTTGAGTTGATTCTAGTGAAGTTTTTATGGCAAACGTGATTTTTGAACAAAATTGTTGCTAGAATTAAGTTTTCTGCAAGACTTTGGTGTTATAAAAGTCTATTCTGTGTAATGTAAAAGTTTTTTGACTAATTTTATTCTATAAATGAGTTTTCTGTACAAATTTTGATAAAGTATATATGGTAAACGTAATATTTAATGGAATTTTATATTCTAAATAAGTTTCCGGTTTTCATAATTTTTTTTACAATTTTAAAATTTTTAAAATAAATGTAGGTATTGTTGTAAATAAGTTTACTGTTCGATTTTTAAGATATAAATGATTTTTTTAAGTCTTTATAGCAAATTTAATGTTTTGAATAGTTTTTGGCACTAATATTGATTAAGTATATGAGGTATACGTGATTTTTTATTTAATTTTATGTTAACAATTAGTTTTCTGTGCAATTTTTATGTTTTTTCTGCTATATATGAATTTTTTGTACGGTATACATGATTTTTAACTAAATTTTATACTACAAATAGTTTTTAAGCGCTATTTTCATGTGCTTTTTAGCGCAATTTTGAGGTTTTTTAAAGAAATCTTATGCAAAATTTGGTTTACTAAGCAAATTACATTATACATGATTTATCAACGAGTTTTATGCTAGAAATGAGTTTTACGCGATTTTTATCTTATAATTGCTGTTTCTATGCTATTTTAAGGTTCTGAAAATATTTTGTTTGTTTTTAATCAGTTTGACTAGTTTTATGATAAAAATTAGTTTGTGGGTAATTTTTCTGCAAATTTTATGCAAAAAATAAGTTTTTTGTTTGTTTAAAGAACAATCTTACGTCATATTTAAGTTAACCACGCAATTTTTGATGAAGTTTGTATGATATACGTGATTTACGAGCTAATTTTAAGCAAAAAATGTTTTTGCATGATTTTTATTCAAAATTTTTACAGTAAATTTTATAGTAAACATAAATTTTTTGAACAATTTTGTTGTCACTAATTTTTAATATTTCCAAAAAATTTTATATGTGGAGACAAAATTTTGCCAGTTTTGATTTTTTATACATAGAATGTTGTAGATTTTAACAGTTAGTAAATATTGATTTTTTTTGACATTTTTATAGTTTATAGTATATATGTGTGGGGTGTAATAGGGCACAAAAAACAGCCCAAGTGACAACCTCGCCAGCACGTGGTCCACCCTGCTATTGAACTAAAGAGGCTCTGTCGGCCGAGCATCTGCCAGAATAAGCAGACCCATTTTAATGGCCTACAGTTTTGGGTGGAAGAGCCGGAAAGAGTAAGGGCACTTTCTGGTTCTTGGGAAGAAAAATTTTCCCTAAAGGCGGATGAGTCAAAGAATGACCAACGGCATGGGGATGCAGAAGGCAACAGGAGACCACTGGGCACTGCATTAAGGATTGCTTATGGATAATCCCTAATAAAACCATATGTATGATAGAAATCATAGGAAATGTTGTGCCTTGCAATTCGGCTAGCGACCGGCGCCGTCAAAATTTTGGGCGTGACGGTGTGAAATGGATTACCGGACGTAGGACGGTTGGAACCGGGCCTCCTGTGGAAACATTGCGACAAAAAAGGTAACAGATCAGCCAATTTGAAAAGGCTCCAAAATGCAGTAAATGAAATGAAGAGACTGAACATAGACGTCATGGGTATATGCGAAACGAGATGGCCGGGCAACGGTATAAGCCTATCAGACGGGGCTGCGCATAAGATGACAAGCACCAACGACATGGAGTAAAAATAATCATAAGCAAAAAAATTAAAAAGTATGTGAAGAATTTCATACCATATTCCGAGAGTATTTAAAGACTAAATTTTTAATTTGATTTTATAATTTCAAAAATTTTAAAGCCAAATTTTGGAAAGTAATGACAAATATTTGGTTGTAACTGTATTAGCCTTAGATTTTAAAGTCCCAGCAATTATAGAGAAAAGAAAACCGTTTTGAAATCCGACGACATTTTGTCGCGCATCAGGTCCAAGAACTGAGAGCTATTATAGTCAATAACAGAAAAATATCAAAAAATGTATCAGTTTTGAACCGATTAGACACTGGCAGCATATACAAGCTTGTGTGAGCGCAACTATTAATCAATCTCAGAAAGAAAAAAAAATAAATAATCATAAAAAGCCCAACTGTAAAAGAGTGAGAGTGATCAGCTAAATGAGGAAACAAGAACAAGACTACAAACGGCAAAAACAATCAAAAGACGCTAAAAAAATGATATCAATTTAAAAAATGATAAAATTAAAAATAACTTACGGGCAGAAGCCAAAAGTAACCAAACAGTAGTATGAATTCATAATTTTAAATTTAAATCAAAGATTAAAGTATGTAAAGGGTGGGCCATCTAACTTTTGAAATTTGAATAAATAAAAAACTAATAAATATTTTTTTTTAAATTATGAGTTTAATAGAAAGATTGGACATTTGCATTTAAGAATAAAACACAACATCATTCAAATGACTGCCAGGACTGGCTTGACAGTAAGTCAATTTTTTAGTACATTTTTGATTGTTTAGGCTCCAATCGCATGCATAGGAACTTCGAATTTGTGTTTCAAGGCATCAATCGTCTCTGGATGGTTAGCGAAACACTTATCCTTAAGGTCTCCCCACAAAAAAAACCAACGGGGTCAAATCACAGCTCCTAGGCGGCCAATTGACATCAGCATTTTGACTGAATATTCAATTTTCAAAAGCAATGCGCAAAAGATTGATGATTATGTTAGCTGTATGGCAAGTGGCCCTTTGTTGAAACTAAATATCATCCATTTCAGACTCTTTAATTTTTGGAAAGAAAAATTTGTTTAGCATGGCACAGTAATGTTTGCTATTGACGGTAACGACGGCTCATTGTTGAAAAAAAAATGGCCCAATAATGCTGCCGGACCAATAACCACACCAAACGGTTACTCGTTGTAAATGCATAGGCTATTCAATAGTCATGTATGACATAGCTTCCGAGATAAAAATGAGCTTAATCGAATAACACAATTTTTTGATAAAAATGCTCATCTTCGGCCAAACAATCTTGCAAACGCATTGGATGGTCATAAAGCTTTATTTCTTAGACTAATTAAACTTTGTAAGCTTTCAAACAAAGATTTTAATGTAAAATTTTCTTCAGAAAAGTGCGAGAAATATTCAGTTCCTGAGAACGATGACGATTGATATTGATGCATGTTCACGCACACTCTGAGCAACAGCATTAATTTTTTTGGCTGAGAACACTAGAAGTGAACGTGTTGTATTATTCACAAACAACCCAGTTTTGCAAACTTGCTTTTAAAAATGGGCCACAAAGTACGTTGAAGGCACTTCTTTTCCATCAAATTTGTTTCGTAAATTTCTTATCGTTTGAGTAGAAGACTCACTACTTTGGAAGTAAGTTTTCATTATTTCCCAACTTTGTATAAGTGTAAAACGTCCCGTTTCGTAAATTTCAAACATAAAACTATAATTTTGTCAACACATAAATGTCCTTATACCTTTAAAAAACAAAATAAACAGTAGTTCAAATTCCAAACGTTACATGGCCCACCCTGTAGAAGACTTCTATAACAATTTACTTGTTAAAAAGATCGGACATAGAACCCAATTTGCATACAAGAATACTAAACGCGGGTTCAAAGAAAATACTAGATAAATCAGTATACAAAATCAAATTTTATGACTGAGCATATAAAGATCACTAACTATTTGAGAGAGAACCGCATTACAACCAAAATGTTAAAAGTTGGTGGAAAAATCTGTTCAACCCTATTTAATAAAAGCTTACAAAAAAATAAAATTCCCACAGAATAGTGAAATGCAGAAATAGTGATCATATTCAATACGGATAACACTTCTAATATTAAAAACTACCGCTCCATCAGTTAGCTCTTACAACTATATAAACTGTTTACCAAAATTATTTGCAATCGCCTAACCAAGCAAGCAGGATTTTGCAATAGATACCATATCGACCATTTACAAACACTACGTAACTTAATAGAAAAAAACCATCAAATACAATATCTTACTTCATCTGGCCCCAAAAAACACAAAAAGTTCCAAAGAATACAGGAATTGGCTCCAGATACTCTGATATACTCAAAAACATATATAAAAAGGCAACAGTGGATGTAAAGATTGACGACACACACACACAAAAAATAGAAGCTAAAGGGATGCGACAAACACTATCTTTTCAAAACTCATTAGCGCAAATCTAGAAGACGTCTTCAAAAAACTAAAAAGGGACTCAAAAAAATATAAAGATAGGAGAAGCGTACCTCAACCACCTCCACTACCATCGTTCGCCGACAACACTATCTTAATATCAAGCAAGCCAAAAGATTTAACAGAGATTCTGCAGACGTTAAATTAAACGTCTAAAAAAATCGGACAGAAAATGAACATCAAGAAGACAAAAATTTGACAAATCTTAAAACATTACTAGACAATGAAATCGTCAAATGCTACATTTACATTGAGCACATAATCTAAAAAAAGAATATCAAACAGCAAAAGTCAACATACGCATAAGCCTTACTAGAGCGGCGTTTGGTAGACTGCAACACATTCTGCAATAACAGCAAATCCATAAATAAGAAAAAAATATACAATACGTGCATCCTACCAAAAGTGTAAATAGAATGCAACAAACACAAAAAGCAATGGAGCGCAGTATGATCGGAATTTTTTTACGCAAAAAATCAAGAACGGGACAATCAGAGAAAAATCAGAGGTATCAAAACAAGTCAGTTACGCACTGGCGGCCAAAAGAAACAAAGAGGAGCAGAGGCCGGCCACAAAGGAGATTGCTGGTCAATATTAGATCAATTGCGACAAACATGAAAAATCTTCGGAGAAACCTAAGTCCAGGAATGGACTAAACCGCTATATAAACATGAAGACGCTAATTGTGGACTTTTAAAAAACACTGTTCTCTATACACAAAATTTTTGGGAGTGTTTTTTTTAATTTGCGGTTTTTAAAAAAGTCTCCATAAATAGAAGCAACTAACCCTTCAGTTTCTACAAAAACAATTTTATATTTTTACATTATATTATAGTACGCTTTCTTCTTCATCCTTCTTCCTTTTTCCTTGATAGAACCAAAGAGCAGACCATTACTTATGCTTACAATAAAGTTGCAATAATCAAACTTTACACGAACAAAACATAATAAACTATAATAAATATTTAATTAATTTTTTATTATAAAATTTAAATCAACAATTTTATTATTAAAATTTCTTGCACAAAATATACTTTTTCATAAAAAACAATACAAAAAAAAATACTAATGTCAAGCAGAGTAATTATACGTTCGCTTGTTAATGCAAATATATGAAACTTGAAACTCATTAAATTCTGATATTAATTAACTGCGTCACGTTTAATAGACGCGTGGGATTGCTTACTAATAGGATTGACAAACTCTGAGTGGATATGTTCCCGTTCTGAATACCATGTTAATAAAAATATAACGAATATTCCTTTTATGGCAAACAATTTCTGAATATTTTCTGTAAAATTGAATTTGTGTTTGAGTTGAATTTATGCAAATGTAAAAGTATTGAACGAGAGTAAAGAGTTTGAGGGTTTAAATTAAAAATTGAACTATTTTATGTAAAAAATTGTAAAATAGCAATGATTGTGTTGAACAGTAAACTTGGTTTTATATTAACAAAAAAATTATTAAAATCTTTACATAATTTTGATTTTTGTTGTTGCGTGAAATGATAATTTTAGTAATTACTATTATATTTATATGTTTTAAGCAAAGTTTTATTTTTTAAACTTTTGTGGAGTTAAACCTAATTTAGACTCATATTAATTAGAATATTGTTTAACGTTGTTTCGAGGAACATAGTTTTGGAAATCGTGGTCTGGAATTTAACAAAAAAATTATTAAAATCTTTACATAATTTTGATTTTTGTTGTTGCGTGAAATGATAATTTTAGTAATTACTATTATATTTATATGTTTTAAGCAAAGTTTTATTTTTTAAACTTTTGTGGAGTTAAACCTAATTTAGACTCATATTAATTAGAATATTGTTTAACGTTGTTTCGAGGAACATAGTTTTGGAAATCGTGGTCTGGAATTTAAGCACTACATTTCAAAATGGTAATTTAATATAAAAATTTATATAAATTAAAACACTGTTTTAAAATGTGATATAATTAAAAAACATTAAAAAATTTGTACAAAACCTACTATTTTCAGTGTTAAAAATCAAACGTTTTTTTACCCAAATTATATGGATTAAATATAAATGAATAAATTAAGTTTGTTAATACAATGAAGTCGTTTACTAAATTACCATGATTTCAACAAGTACCAATTCTGTTATCGTTCTTGATACTTCATTTCACGAACTAATAAGTTGGCAACCTCTTGCATACAAATGGTTTGTATTGTCTAGCTTGCTTTTTGGAGTCTAATTTTATTATATGTTGAATAAAACTTTGAAATCTTAACAAAAATATATTTATTTAATCTGCAAAAATTATAATTAAATTAAGAACTTTGTTGCAAGCTTACCTTATTTTCTAAATCAAATCCTACCATTTTAATATTGTATGTAACATTTACATAAAACTTCATATATTATTTAAATACATTGAGGTGTTATTGTAAAACTAATAAAAAATGGATAAGCCAGGCACAGAACAACTTTAATTTTGTCCGCCGCTATACGTAATACAAGGCTTGTAAAAGTTTTTATTTCTTGTATATTCTTCTCCTTTTTTAACAAAAAAGAGTTTATGCCCGTTGTCTCTATAATCGTAAATTTTCACACGGGCACAATTGAAGCGAGCATAAACAGACACAATGTAAAGCTGAAACATCTCAAGATATTTTTCTCCTCGGGAAATATCACATTGAGTTACATTTTCAAGAAGGGGACGCTGATGCGTAATAAAATTACCTTTAATAAAATGACAAGAATCGAGTTTAACAAAATTATTATTATTTTAATTGTAGCTAACGTAATTTATTCAGGTTACATTTTTATCTGTTACCTCACAATTTAAATCAAATCCAGAAGTTTGACTTTGTTATTTTAGATGAAACAAAATTAATAATATAAAATTGCTCAATTTCAGTTCTATTGGTTTGTCTCGGTCCCATAACTGCAGATGACGCAGCTTGTAATGTTCATGTTTAGTTGTGTCGCAAAAAGTTTCGGTTTAAGAACAAACTGTAAACTTTCCGATTCACACAGCTGCAATTGTAGAAAACAATGTGCAAGAAAGGTATGTGTAAAGACGAATGAAATGCGGGTAATAGGTACGATTTTCCAACCGATTTCAATCTGATTTTGTTGATAGTTTTTTACTTTTCAATTTCATCAAATGTAGTTACTATTTGTAAATACGTTTTCTTTGTGATGAATATAATTGCATGTATTATTATTTTTATGGCTTTTGTGGTCTTTGTAATAAATTCTCGTTATCGGTTTTTACATTCTACTTGTTTATTAAGTTGTCGCTGTTAATTTGTACAATGAATGCAAATTATTATTTTACTGAAGAGAGTATTTATGATTACAACATTTTATAGTGGATTTAATTTACGACATATGCGTGACGGTAAATGTTGTCTTTAGAGTAAATTAGTAATAACTTCTATTTATTTAATCAATGGGTTAAAATGACTTATAAGAGCAATCTGAAGCTTCTTTGTTAACGTCTCAATTGATTCATTATAATTTTTAGTCAGGCTGACCAGACATACTCATTTTTAGTAACATATACTCTTTTTGAAGTTGGAATACACAATTTTCTTATTTTTCATCAACTGTTAAAAAGTAGCAAATTTTTTTTATTAAAAAAAATTAAAAATAACAAAACTTGGTCATAAAATATTAAAATATTTTCAGAAAAAACTAAAATCCCTCCAAAAAAATTGAAACTGTAAAATTTTATTCATAAAATGTTAAAAATAACTAAAATTGGTCATAAAATATCAAAATATTATCAGAAAGCACCAAAGTCCAGCCATAAACTGTAGAAAAACGTAAAGTATTATTCAGAAAGTCTAAAATAACGACAAAATATTGTCAGAAAGCACTAAATTCCAGCCATAAACTGTTGAAAAGTGTAAAATTCTACTCATAAAATATCAAAAATAATTAAATCTCGGCCTTGACACATAAAAATATTATTAGAAAGTAAATAAATTCATAATTTGGCTATAAACTATTCGTTTCATAAAATGTCAAAAGATTATCATTAACTGTTAAAAAGTGCAAAATAGTATCATAAAAATTGAAGAATCCTATTTAAAACATTAAAATATTTTCAGATAAAATCAATATCCGACCAAAAATTCTAAAATATATTTTTTTTTAATAAAATGTCAATATAGCAACTTTCGGCTTTAATTCATCATCAAGATTTTGTCAGAAAAATTCAAAATCAGGTCATGATCTGTTCAAAAGAGCAAAATTCTATTTATAGAATGTTAAATATAGCAATATACATATATACCTTCTTCTTCTTACAGTGCCTTCTCCTCAAAAGAAGTTGGCAACCATATGTCTGAACTCGTCCCGATTTTGTGCAAATCGTATTAGTGTAGAAGCCTCCCTGATTCCGAACCATTGTCGCAGGTTTAACAGCCTTCCGATTCCCCGTTTACCTTCTATTTTACCTTCCATGATTAATTGCAGGAATTAATATTTGTCATATCGGAATATGTGTCCAAAATATCTTGCCTTTCTACGATTCACCATCGTGAGTAGCTTTGTACCTTTGTTCATTTGCTTGAGTACTTCGTTGTTTTTTACTTTGTCTGTTTATGAAATTTTTAGCATTATCCGATACAACCACATTTCGAAGACTTTGATTTTATTTATAGATAATACCTTCAGTGTCCACCGTTTGACTCCATACAATATTACAAAGAAGACATAACATTTGACGGTTTTCCACCTGATTTTAAGTAAAAGATAGATTAGTGCTAATAATCATTAATTTAGTTTTTGCAATGTTTATTTTGAGTCTATACTCTGAATTAGCTTGTTGAACTTGATCTATAAGGCATTGCAGATCTTCGATAGTGTTGGCTAGTATCACAAAATCATCTGCATATCTGATCTTATTTACTGGTCTTTTGTTTACTTTAATGTCTTTTGTGCATTTGACTAGTGCCTGCTAACTTGTGCTGCTTGGTACCAGTATAGATTCGTGATGATGCAAATGTCTTTATCGTCAATGTTGGTTCTTTTAAGCATTTCAATTAGTTTTATATGTTTAACATTATCAAATGCTTTTTTTGTAGTTTATAAAGCAAGCATAAACTGTGCGGCGTTGGTCTATACATTTCTGGGTTAAAACTTGCATGGAGAACAGTGCTTCTTTTGTACCAAATCCGTTTCTGAAACCAAACTGGGTGTCTTCAATTTTTTGGTCAATCTATTTCTATATAAGGGTGTGTATGATACGTAAAAATATTTTTACCGCATGGCTCATGAGGCTAATGAGACGGTACTTGCTACATCTCTTAGCGTTTGCTTTTTTTGGAAGAATAATGAAGGTAGATTTTAGCCAGTCTTTTGGTATGCAGCCTTTATTGTATAGTAGATGTGTTAAAGTTTCATCATTCATTACCTTAAAAAGTTTGGCGTTTAGCTTGTCTGGTCCAGGGGTTTTTCTACTTTTTCTGTCTTAAAATTGCTTTTCGTGGTTTTTCTTTGAAAATACTTGGTCCTTTCATTGTAGTGTCCGCCTCAACTAAAATGGTTGGTCTGTCATCAGTTAACAGCTACTCTGTGTGTTTATTTGATCTTTCTGCTCCACCATTTGTTTTCTATACTAGTTTTTCTTTTATGTATGTATCATTTCCTTAATAAGTTTGTGCATGTTAAAGGAATTGTGATTAGCGTGACATTTTTCTATTTCCCGACAGATGGTACTTATGTTTTCTTTGTTCTTCTATTAACAGTAAAATGTTATTGCTCATTCATTCTGGTTTTCTTTGTTGTTGGCACCAACCTAAGGTTTGTTCTGCATTAGTCTTCATTGTGTATACTACATGTTGCCATGTTTCTTCTACTAATATAATGTTGTTTGGTATTGTATCCTTCATCTTAATATTTAGCTTGTCAGCAAAAGTTTTTGAGATATCTGGATCCTTATATTTGGTGTAGTCAAACTTTTTTAATGTTATTCTTGCATGTGACGTTTTCAGAGAAAGTTAAACGGTCGCAACGACCGTATTATAATCGGAACCAACGTATTTCCTCGAGTATGTCCTTACGTTTTTTATTGTGTTGCAAAATTGTTTGTTCACTATAACGTAATCAATCTTGTTTTTGACCAGGTGATTATCCGTGTCTTGTGGCAACTTCCACATGTATAGGCGTCTCGCTGGGTGCTGGAACCAGGTCTTAATCATCATGTTTTTTTTTTTAACAATATTGCAGCAATCAGTTTTCACAATCATTTTTCTGGCCTAATCCAAAGTTTCTGACTATGTCCTTGAATCTCCTTTTTCCTATCTTTGCGTTGAAGTTAATGTCTTGTTTTTTTTTTTATTGGCTGTGGGCGCATATATCTGTATTATGTTGATGTTAGCAGGTTTAGTATTTAGTTGCATCATCATTCAATGGAAGCTTTAAATCCGACTAAAATTATTTATAACATAAAATCCAATCAATATACAACAAAATCCGGGCAATAAAATACAAACACTAAAACTCGACCAATAAACAGATTTGAAGAATAAAATAACTTTTTAAAAACTAAAATTTATTCATTAAATGGTCATTAAACGTAACGGCTATTGAATGCAAGAATTCGGATCATAAATGATAAAATCCGGTCTAAAAAATAAAAATCCGGACAGAAACTAATGAAATACATAAATTAATTAAATCCGGCCGTTATATACTAAAGCAATACAAGAATTACTTATATTATAAAAAAAAAAAATTTAAAATTATATTTAAATTAAAAAAATCATTATAAACTAAATTAAAAATTACAATAAAAATTGAAATTCAGACTATTTATATGTAAACATCCGGCTCTAATTGGACAAAAATTATTATAAACGGCCACAAAAAAATTAAAAATATTATAATATAACTAATTATGCAAACAAATTAGTAGTTTAGATTGGATTGGCCCACCCATCCACTCACCCAAGTGTTAATCATCAAAAGATTGGATCACGACCGTATCTAGTGTCAAAGTGAATTTTTACGTTTGCAAAAAAATCAATTTCAACATTGAACTTCTTGTTTAGATTGAAGTGGTTTATCCACCCACCAAAATATTAGTTATTAAAAGATTGGATCACGACCGTCCCTTGTAACAAAATTACTTTTAATGCTCGCAAAGTTGTGAAACGTTCAACTTCTTGATAACAAACACTTGGGTGGGTGGGTGGGACACTCCACACCATGATAATAATTTAATAGTTTAGATTTAAGTGCTCCACCCACAAAACTAAGCGTTAGTTATCAAGAGGACGAATCACGACTGTCTCTTGTGACAAAGTGACTTTTGACGTTTGTAGAGAAGTCAAACGTTCAACCTCTTGATAACAAACATAACTTAATATAACACAGTAGAAAAAGCAACTTTTCCAAATATTAATTTATGTTCTTGCCCACCCACCCAAACGTTAGTTATCAAAAGATTTATTGTTAAACAATTCTTTTGTATCTAAATCCAAGCACACAAGAGGTGGGACAAACAATGTATCATTTAATGACTAACACTTGCGCAAGTGGGTGGGTAGTAAGAAAAGAAGAAGTAACTTTCCTACAAATTAAACTATGTTTCCACCCACCCACCCAAGCGTTAGTTATCAAGAGATTTATTGTTAATCAAATTTTTTCATATCTTCATCCAAGCACACAAGAGGTGGGACAAACAATAAATCCTTTGATGACTTACACTTGTGCGGGTGGGTGGATAATAGTAGATAAAGCAACTTGGCCACAAATTGAATTTTGTTCCCTCCCACCCTCCCAAGCGTCTGTTGTCAAAATATTTTTTGTTTAACAAATCTCTCATATCTTAATCCAAGCAATTAAGAGGTAGGACAAACAACAGATTCTTTTGTGACTAACACTAGGGTGGGTTGCTGAGTCACAGTAAAAAAGTAACTCGCTTACAATTTGAACTTTGTTCCCAAGCGTTAGTTATTAACAGATTTATTGTTATAGAATTTTCTCATAACTAAATCCATGCTTAAATTAAACTTTGTTTTCACACACATAACTTAATCCAAGCACACAAGAGGTGGGACAAACAGTAGATCTTTTGATGACTAACACTTGGGTAAGTGGGTCACAGTAAAAAAAGTTACTAGCTTACAAATTGAATTTGTTGCCCACCTACCTAAGCGTTAGTTATCAAAAGATTTATTGTTAAACAATTTTCTCATATCAAAATCTAAGTACACAATAGGTGGGACAAACAATGTATCTTTTGATGACTAACACTTGAGCAGGTGGTTGGAACACAGTCAAAGAAGTAACTTGGCTACAAATTAAACATTGTTTCCACCCACCCACTTAAGCGTTAGTTATCAAGTTATTTATTGTTAAACAATTTTCTGATATTTTAATCCAAGCACACATGAGGTGGGACAAACAAAGATAGGTTGGCCACAGTAGAAGAAGTAACATGCCTACAAATTAAACATTTTTTCTTCTAACACACCCAAGCGTTAGTTATCAAGCGATTTGTCGTTAAACAATTCTTTCATACCTTAATCCAAGCACACAAAAAGTGGGACAAACAGTAGATATGTTGATGACTAACACTTAGGCCGGTGGGTAAGTCACAGTAGAAAAAGTAAATTAAAATTTATTCCCATCCACCCACCTAAGCGTTTGATATCAAAAGATTTATTGTTAACTAGTTCTCTCATATCTAAATCCAAGCACACAAAAAGTGGAACAAATAATAGATCTTTTGATGACTACCACTTGGGCGGGTGGGTGGATCACAGTAGAAGAAATAACTTGCCTATTAATTAAACTTTGTTTTCTAAATTAAATTGCATAAGGGGTACGCCAAGGATGCATTCTTTCACCGATCCTGTTCAACCTATACTCTAAGAACGTATTCTAGGCTGCCCTGGATGAATGCACACAAGGAATAAAAGTAAATGGAAGACTAGTTAATATATTAGATTCGCAGATGATTCTGTGATATTAGCAAACAATATCAAAGACTTGCAATACCTCATTGACCAAATACAACAAGCTAGCTCAGAGTATGGACTCAAAGTAAACATCGCAAAAGCTAAATTAATGATTATTCACAAGAACAACGACGCAAACAATCTGGCTCAATAAACAGTGGGACTCGATCCATGACATCAAAACACGAATCGAAATAGCCATAAATACTTTTCAGAAACTCCGACCCTTATTGTGTAACAGGAACTTATCACTAAATATTAAATGGAGAACCGTTAAGTGCTACGTCTTCTCGGTCCTATTGTATGGAGTCGAGAGATGGACACTGAAAGTATCTTCCACTTGAAACATTCAAAATGTGGCTATATCAAAGAATGTTGAAAATCCCTTGGACGGATAAAATATCAAATAATGAGGTACTTATGCAAATGGACAAAGACACAGAACTACTCACGACGGTGAAACGTAGAAAAGCAGGATATTTTGGGCACATCTTCCAATTACCAATTCCTGCAATTAATCATGAAAGGAAAAATAAAAGGTAAACGAGGAATCAGAAGGAAGAGATTCTCATGGTTACAAAATCTCCGACAATGATTCGGAATCAAACATATGGTCGCCAATCTATGAGGAGAAGGCACTGGAAGGAGAACAAAAACCTAACTTAACTATTTATTGTTAAGGCCTATTGCGCGTTTGCGCATCATGACCTGTTCTTTGGATTTGTATTTGCGTACGTAAGCGTGTTGCTGGTATTGGTGTTCCTTGTACGCCGCCTGCCGTTGTTTGGTTTGTTGTGTGTTTTTGTCCTCTCTGGTTTTCTCCGGCTTGTCCTAGCTTCTAAGTTTGGGTAGGTTGTAGCCAAACAGTAAGTCACTATGTGTGGCAACATAGCGGGTATTACTGAAGTGACATGTGGATAATACTTTGCCGGGGTGTGGTGCACGATTTTTCATTGATTTATTACTTGTTGAAAGTGCTGGCTAGTATAGTGGCTACCGTTGTCTGATGCACTACTTTTGGGTAACTTCATCTTTAGAAAAACTATCGCTCTAGCACTCTTGTGGTGTTCTGAATTGTTGGCCATTTTGTGATGATATCCTGAATGCTTGTGCTCTCTGTCTATGCACGTGGGGCCAAGTTTTCTTTTTAGTAGGTGTTTTTTGTTTGCCAAGGTTCTTTCAAAGTATTAGCCTCTCTAGGTTGTCAGCGGCCGGTGATATCAGGTCAGAGCGTGGGTGTCGGCTGTGCGTCGGGCTGTTTCACTGTAAAATCAGACTCTTGCAGTTGAAGCGATTAGCGCGTCAGTAAAGTTTACAGCCAAACGATGGCCGTGTTATCCGTTTGGAAAGTAAACAGCTCGATCTCTAGGTAGGCTTGATATTTGTCAATAACCCAGATGATGGCATAGCCCGTGTTACAGGCGTTTGTTTGTAGGATAAAAAGTATCCCAAGTTGTAGTTTTAAAAGCTATAAATGTTTGTCTATGGCCGCCATGACTTGTTCAAACGCCGTCTTTTCTATTTGCGAATATTTGTTTTCCTCGGCACTGGTAGCCCAAGTAGTATCAAAATATTGTTTAAAAAAGCCAAATTTAGTTTTAAACTATAAAAAGTTCAAATTTCGGTTCATAAAAAAATCAAAAATAGCATAATCTGGTTATAAACTATTAAAATATTGTCAGAAAGAACTAAAATCTGGCTATAACTGTTAAAAAGATATAAAATATTAATATTGTTTTAAAATGTGCGTTTGCCCTTTGTCGGCCTTTATGGCTTTTATTTAACTTATTTATGGTTATGGGTACTTTTCTTACTTGCTGAAAACAAGCTTATGTCATTCCGATTCATAAGTCTGGTGCTACAAATGATGTAACAAACTATAGAACTGTATCTATTTTATCAGTTATTCCAAAAGTTTTTGAAAAGTTAGTTACCTGTCAATTGACTGCCATTCTGCAATCTAAAATTACTCTCAATCAACACAGTTTTTGAACTGGCAAATCGACATCTTCCAACCTTTTGTTGTATGAATCTTATATAACAGTTGCGCTCGAAAACAGATTTTAGGTAGATTCAGTTTACACTGACTTTTCAAAAGCTTTTGATACCGTTGACTACAAGATACTAATTTTAAAACTACGTATTTTATTATTTATTTATTATTTTTAATAAAATTTAAAAAATATTTTTAGAATGATCTAAAATCAGGCTTAAACTATTCAAATTGCAAAAAAATCCGGTCAAACAATTGTTAGAAAGCATCCAGTGTAGAATAGTCTCACAGTTGAGTTAAAATGCCATCACGTATTGGATCCAGATAATCCCACTTATTACAGTAGAGGACGTCCTAGACGTCAACTTGCAAGTCAATATTATGACAATAAATGACTTTAGCTGTGGCCGACAGCTCAATATTACTGAAGTTCGAAGAGAATTTGCTACTTACATGGATTGAACTTTTTTTTCAAGATACCTGGAATAAGCGGTTCTACATTGGTCACAGGAAATTTTAAAA
Organism: Tachinus rufipes; assembly: GCA_963932245.1. Taxonomy (NCBI): domain Eukaryota; kingdom Metazoa; phylum Arthropoda; class Insecta; order Coleoptera; family Staphylinidae; genus Tachinus; species Tachinus rufipes. The sequence continues at coordinate 108,837,639 of OZ010743.1, forward strand.
ATCTTGCAAAGTACTTGCGGGTTTTAAAACTTACGCACGGTGTTGAAAGCAATGTCGATGGACGACGCTAATTTTTTGAATATTAAGCTTTCAAAGACTAAAATCTTTTGATTTTTACGTTGGTATCCGCAATGTTCCAGTGAAATGTGTTCAAAATGATTTTCCAATTAGACGGGTTCAAAAAAGTCTACAAAAAACCCAAAATTACGTATTTGCACTTTACTGGAAACCAGGAAATTACACAAGATCTTTTCTTAAAACATTTTCTTTGTTTTTTGAACGCGCTTAAGACCCGTACAGATTTTTTTGCTCGCAAACGGTTTTTTTAAATTATATGCTACAATTCTTTGTAGCCTAGAAGATAATATTCTGATTTTGGCTTTACTTTCAGACGATTTCTGTAAATAATTATTTTAATTGTAATGGTCAAATTAGTCTTATCACTTACTGAGTTGATTTTTAGATTTTTTATGGCTGAATTATTAAAGAACTTAATGTGTCAGATTTAATATTCAAAACTATAAAGCTTAATGGTTCTAGCAATAACACGCTGATGCAAAAAGTCGATATGTACCGGAACGACTTGAACGGAAAACAGTAGAGCAAGTCAAAACGATGCGAGAAAAGAAGAATTTTTTTTTCCGCAATAAAGTAATGAGGTTGTAAAACATATCAGTTGACAACTGTTAAAAGAAATTTTTCAGAATTTAGTTGTGAAAGTGACAAAATAATTAAACAGTTGGTACCTCCATTATAGCGTTATCTGAAATTACTATTAACCATTCTGCAACTGAAAAATTTGAATTATTATTAGATAGCAATAACTATATAGAAAGCTACTCCCCAAAATTTAATTTTACTACTTTGAAACATGACGACCCTAATGCTTTTGGTATAGCCCAGATAATGTTACGGTAAAATATTAATTAAAATTGCCATCACCAACAAAAAATAAAATTGCACTTAATGACAATCAATCGCCAAGCCACATATGACAAAAAAGTTGTCATTATTGATTTGTGTTTTTTTTTTTTAATAATTAATTAAAGTAAATATTTTTTGATTTAAAAAAAATTATATCAAACTAAATGATTATTGATAATATGCAACAAAATATTTTTTTATAGAATTTTTAAAACATTGTTTATAAAACATTTTACTGTACATTTAGAACGTGGGTATATAATGCAGCAACAGGGTATAGAATGTTTTAAAACTTTTTAAAAATTTAAAATCGTTTATTTCTGCTAATGCCTAAAGCAGAAAATAAAAGTTTATTGAAAATGTGCTCATAATAAATTTTACTCATGCCATCATTCTCATAATGATTAAATTGAATTTATAAATCAGTGATGCCATACTTCACACCCTTTTTCGAGGTCAAATTTTAAAAGGTATCAAAAAATGTGTTATTTAGTGTTTAGTATTACATTTACGGTTTTTTTACATCATGGGCTTTATTATAAAATATATTTTCGTTAAAAGCTCGCCTCGTAAAATTTAGGGAATTTCAATTTATGCCCGTCCATAAAATCCACATGAAAAAAGGTGCAAAGACCTTGATTAGCTGCTAGCTAGAGGGCAACTTTATATATAATATTTTGTTGTGACTAGTTTTCCAGTCTTTCATGAAAGTAATAAAAGTACTTTCTTTACGGCTCTTAAACTATAAAGGGGCACATTTAAAGCTCCATTATTTAATACCATAAAGGAAATTAAGTATTATTGTAAATACAGTTGCACATGTCGGTTGAAGCTAACAATGCAATTCCCTATGGGGTCTTAAAGCATCTCGGGGGGTGTGAAAAAAGCATTGTCAAAGTAAACAATTAACTTTTGATGTCTTAATCACGTTGCGGGACGTCATCCCTTTTATGAATACATTAATATCACCGTATGTGTGTGTGTGTGGTTGGTGGTGCTACATATTATGAAATGTTACCTTTGGGGGTTTTGTGTTCACGAATGGCCGCTTCTATTATGCTCCCTCTTTGGATATAGGGGTGCATTTTTGAGATTTTAACATTTATCACTTCTAAATGTATACTTTTGTGGCCTTTCATGCGTCATAAAAACACTAGATAACCCTTTTGTTTTGTTTTTTTTGCTCCTGCTATAATAATAATAATAATTTCTATCTTATATTAACTTATTTTTCTTATTAATTATTTTTAACATCAATTTTAATTTGCTGCTAAAGTTAAAACGAGTTTAAGCTGTTATTCCATGGAAGTATTATAAGCGTCAGGCCTTTTTCAAAAGGAGTTTTATCTATTCTGGGTCTGGATTTGCGGCGAAGCGTACGGTTTGTTTAATTCGGATTAGGGATTAATCTCTAATTGGATAAACAGTGTGTATTACAGGCAAGTAGAGTTGCCATATATATGATAACACACATTTTAATTACTTCACATTATTGGACTATTACTTACTATTGACAATTGTAACGTTTTAATTACATTTAGATTTTTAAACCTAAGGAAATAATTAGGATATACAAATTACAAATATAGTAATATAATTGGATTCATTATTGAATGTAAACTCACCTGAAAAAAATACAAATTTTAGACTTAAATGTGGGTGATCGATCTTACAGAATGTTTATAATATTGTAAAAAATTGTGTGGAAAATATAATTTATTTTTATTTAAAAATGGTTCCTCTTGAAGAATTACAAGATAAAAAACTATTGTAAAGACTTTGCAGAGCGTCAATCTCATACCGTGCACTTGCTGACTCACAATAAAAATACTTACAACTACGTCCTCCAATTCATGGTTTACAAACCCAATTTACCACAAAAAAAAAACAATAATAATCTACAAAAATGTTTAAATTCAAAAAAATTTGTTAAAAAAATATTTTTAATGTTTTTTTTGTTTTCTAAAAACTGTGTTCTGTTACAACAACTTCTTTACAAAAAAGCGCCAATTGGTGTAACGGTTCAAAATAAATCGGTACTGACAAACTGCAAAATGCGTAAATAATTTTAAATTTGACTTTAAAAGGCAATTTTCAAGCGTTGCTTTTACAATTTGTTTGGGAAATTAAACAATGGATTGGAATGCACAAAAGCTTTAAAAAATGTTCATTCTTCTTCTACAAGTTGTTTTTTTATGTTTTAAATAATTCTGCCTTCCAACAAATCAATGTAAAACGGAAAAAAAAAATTAAAGTTGTTCAGTGCCAAAGAATAAAATGTTTTAAAGTTTCACGCTTATTTTTGATCAAAGGAAGACACGCACGATTTTCTAAACCAATTTTCAAAACTTTGTTTCTAACAGAAATACTATAAAATCATTTATATTTTTTGCTTTTGCTGAGCAATACACTAACTTGTTCAATTTGCTAAAAGTTTTTAAATAAAATTCAAATTTCTATAAAAAAAATGTTTTACAAAATACAAAGAAAGCTGCCGGTAGTTTTGAAAAAATGTTTGCAAACAACAAAACAGACTAAATAAATTTTTTGCAAACCATAAATGTGCTTGAAATAACACTTCAAAATTGGATTTGAAATTGATCAGATCTATATTTTGGTCTAAGTTTGCAAATTTTTTAGTTGGAGGCAATTGATGCTTACGCATTTTGTTTTTAAACTGAGTGTTTTGAGATGCCTTTTCTCAAATTTCCGATTAGAGATGATCTTATTTTAAACCTAATAGTTTTGCAGTCTGTGCATTCAGGGCAACTGAATTAGAAGAAACTGCAGAACGCAAATCTGGGTTTAAAAAACCAAAATTTAAAAAAACGCGTCGTAAAGTGCCAAAGAAATTTTTTTAAATATTAACTTTAATATTATGCCACAAATTACGTGTAGAAGCAAAGTGTTGTGCATAATTTGTACGTTTATACGGTATATGAAATAAATAGTTGTTGCGTAAATCACGAACTGGGACATAAATACTAATTGAACTAAACAAATCAGGATAAATAGTAATTTCACAAAACACTTTAAAAACTATTGTTAGGTTTAACTGTAACGTTTTCTCTTAAGACTAGTTATATTAAAAATAGATAGCAGTTTTGTGTAGATGCCAACAATGTCGTACTTTTTTTAAAATCTTCCTAATTTTTCTCTAACAAAGATAGAGACTACATATTTGAGCAAATGTAAGCGTACTAAAGTGTTGTAAAGATTAAATAAGGTCTTAAAGTCACAAAACTATTTAAAATTGCGCTTCGCATTAATATTAATATATGAAGTAAATGATAAAATATGATTACAACATAAAACCAAAATGTTTATTTTGGAAAACACAAGTTAACTAAAGAAAAGCTCAAGACAATCTCCTGGCAAAAGTTTACAAACTCCATCAAAGAAACAAAATTACCAAAAGAGTAAATAGAGGTGTGCACAATAGAACCAGCAAGACTGCATTGTAATTGGGGTCAAGCAAACTGCTTCAAAAGAAAAGCAAATTCAACATTTGCAAAATGAATTTAAAGACTACAATAACTAAAAAACAATGAAACCAATTTTTTACAACAATTAAAAAAGAATTTATAAGAATACAACTAAAAAACCTTAAAAAAAATTAAAAATTAAATACAATAACTAAAATCAAAACTACTGTCGCGCAATCAATAAACTTAGTTCCCGCCCAAACGCCCAATTAATTATGATCAAAAAGTTGAATCACAAACACTTGAGTGGTTGGGTGAGAACTAAAGTCAAAACTACTGTTGCGCAATCAATTAAGTTAGTGCTCACCCACCCGCCTAAGTGTTGGTAATCAAAAAAAATGAATAACTAACACTTGGGTAAGTGAGCAGGAATTAAAGTCTAAATTACTGTCCCGCAATCTATAACCTTAGTGCTCGCCCACCCACCCAAGTGTTGGTGATTAAGAGATTTGACCACAAACATTTGGGCAAGAAGTAAAGTCAAAACTACTGTTGCGCAATCAATTAAGTTAGTGCCCGCCCACCCGCTCAAGTGTTGGTGATTAAGAAGTTAGATTGCATACACTTGGGTGAGTGGGCGGGAACTAACAACTGGAGAGGTTAAAACAATGGTAACTATAGAAGATCATACTCAGAAGATCCCCTTTCTAGTTGCATCGACCTTTGGAGAAACCGTAATCCTCGGGAACCCGTGGATGAACTATAACGGAACCACAATAGATTACGTCCAAAAATGCGTGCACTATGGCAAAGACCGCCGATCCACTGTGTACTGGGCATTTCCAGCACTCAAGCGAGTAGCGCCACACGAACCTGTGGTGCTACCCAAACACGCTTTTCCGGAACCGGCCGAAATTGAGAAGTAGTATGAGATTTTCCAACTGTCTTTGATGAAGAGGTGACCCCGACAACAACACAGACCGTGAGTCATGCAATCGAAGTAGTCGACCAGACACCCATACGAACGGCAAGGTACACGTACAATGCTCACAAAAAGGCACAAATTTATACACAAATCTCCGAGCTACTAGCTAGAGGGATTATTGAACGGAGCTCAAACAGCTACCGTGCTCCGATAGTGCTGATCAAGAAAAAAGATGGCCTACCGCGTTTTTGCGTAGACTACCGCAAAATAAACAAAATTTCAAGGAAGGAAGCAGCCTTTCTCCCCAAAAAACATGAGACGCTGAAAAATTTTGGTCTCGCCAAGGTATTTAGCAAAATCGACCTGAAGACAGAATATTGGCAAATCCCCATGGTCGAAAAACACAAACACCTCACCGCCTTTACAGCCCCCAACGGCGGAACTTATCAATTTAAAGTTATGCCGTTTGGGTTTAGAAACGCACCGGCCACTTTCCAAAAATTAATGTCTAGGGTGTTGGAAGGCTTACTAGGAAACAGCGTCTTAGTCTATCTTGACGATATCCTGGTATATTCGAACAACTATACTGAGCACATAGGACATCTGCAACGAGTCATGAAAAAACTTCAAGAAAACGGCTTAAAATGCCATATCAAGAAGTGCTCGTTTGGAGTACAATCCGTGGAATACCTGGGACACATTATTAGCGCAGACGGTAACCGGCCACGGACTCACCACCTGGATGAAATACAAGAACAGACGCCTCACCGCAACAAAAAACAGTTGAAAAAGTTTTTGGGGTTGTGCACATGGGTACGAGAATACGTGCCGGAGTATACAAAAATAGCTGCACCCCTGATGACACTACAGGGAAACAAGAAACCCTTTATATGAACCGAAGTTGAAGAAAAGGCGTTTGAAGCAATTAAGGCAGCCATGGCAAAACCACTAAAGTTAGAAAGACAACGGCCAGGACTGCCGTTCGTCTTAGAAGTAACGTCGGAGTTAGAGCGGTCTAGTACCAAGAAATAGATTAGCAACGTCACATTATATCGTTTGGAAGCTCAAAACTAAAGCCGTGCCAAACACGTTTTCACTCCTACGAGCTCGAGTGTATGGCAATAATGTGGGCAATCGATCGGTACAAGCCGTATCTAGAAGATGAACCGTTTATTCTCAGAACAGATAATAAGGCTTTTGTTTGGCTGAAGAATTTGACTGATGCGAAAACAAAATTCACTTGTTGGTCGCTGATTCTACAAGAACTGGACTTTACCATCGAACATACGCCTGGAGAGGCTAACCTGTTACCAGATGCGCTTAGCAGATACTCTGGCTCAGAAGAAATGACGGACGTGGCAGAAGAGACAGAGAGGTTTTGTTGCTACCAGAAAGCCCGGGGGAACAACAGGCACCTACGTTAAACTATCTTTACACGCGCCTGGACAGAACCAACAGAACAAACTTTGCCTGGTTATGTCTCCTGGAAGGCGAAACATTAGCCGCAATGGTTGGACGCGCACAAACCAAAAGCCAGAACATTCAGGACATAATTCAAAAACACCAGAAAATGGCTGAAAACCCGGAACGCCCAGAGAGCGAAGATCTGGGATACAAAATTGGCAAGAAAAGAGAACTCTTACGGACAAGTGATGGATCCAACCAATTGGTAGTGCCGGTACAAGCGCAGACAACGACTACCGCTGGACACCCAGGCCGGGACGAATCAACTACGGCTATTCTGAGAGCCTATCACTGGCCAGGAATCTGAAGAGACGTTCAAACATTTAGGAGGAGGTGCCTCACATGATCAAAAGTAAACGCCACCTAAAGCCCCGCTAAAATCGTAGCCGCCGGGAAAACCCTGGGAGCGAGTGGCCATAGACTTTGTAGGCTCTCTCGACACCACTAAGACAGGGAACAGGTACATCCTTACCATGATGAATACTTGCACAAGATGGCTGAAAGCCACTCCCGTAACGGCCGCTACAAACAAAATTTCCACCAAAGTATTGGAACCGAATCTGTTCCAAAAATGGGGATACCCAAAGACAATACTGTCGGACAATGGATCTCACTTCACCGGCCAACACTTTCAACGGGCGATTTAATAAATTGTGGAAAGCCGTGCACCACACGTCGGCAACCTACCACCCGCAGGCTAATCCTGCGGAACGCAGCCATGCGGAACTTCAAAAAAGCTTGCGAGCTTTACATGAAGAGAAACTGAAGATGGAACGGGACGAACACCTGCCTATGGCAGTATACCACTGCAACCGCCAAACAAACGTGGTGTACGCCAAGCAAATTGATGCTAGGACACAACCTGGCGGAACCCGGAAGCTAGGATGAGCCAGAAAAGCCGAAAGAAGATCAGGACGCTAGGCTGCAACAAGCCAGTCAACGGCAAGCCGCATATAAGGCACGTAGATATCCCAAACACCAAATGTGCGAGATTATGAGGCCAAAAAAATGGTAATGGTACGAAGACGGGAAGGGTCTCAGCAACAAATGGCTAGGCCGCAAGAAGGTCATCATGACATCCAGGTCCTACTGCTATTGAGTGAAGGACAATCCGCACAAACCCCCGGTGAAACTACACCTAGACGACTTGCGACTAGGAAATGATGACAAAAGAATAATTATTAGAGAATATACAAAACTAGGAACATGGAACATTAGAGGACTGAACGGAAAGAAAATAGAACTAAGCAATGAATTTAAGAAAGCAAATTTGGAAATTTTAGTAATATCAGAAACTAAAAAAAAAGGGAACGGAGAAGAGGAATTAGACAAAGAACAGCTAATAATATACAGTAGATTAGACAAGAAAGAAAGAGCAAGAGCAAGGTTTGGATGTATACTACATAGAGGTATAAAAAACACTTTGAACAAATGGGAAGCAGTATCTGAAAGAATTCTAATGATCGAATTGAAAAACAATAAAGAAGTGAAAACAATAAATGCTGTATATAGGCCAGACAAAAACTAAAAAGCGGAAAACAAAGACAAATTTTGGGAGAAAATAGAGGTAGTTGTGGAAAATGCAATAGGGACTATATACATAGTATGCAATAAAGTATGGATCAACAAAATAATTCCCAAGCAATGGGAAATAGGACTAATTTTACCAATATTTAAAAAAGCGACGAGATGTATTGTAATAACTACAGAAGTATAACGTTGCTAAATACATCAATAAAAATAATAGAGCAGATCTTAGAGAAAAGATTTAGGCAATAAGTTGAGGGCACACTATCAGAAGAACAGAGTGGTTTTAGAAAAGGCAGATGCACGCAGGACTATGTATTCACAATTAAAGAAATCATAAACAAATCTTTATCAAGATCAGAATCTACGTACATTGCTTTTATAGACATGAAAAAGGCCTTTGACCTAGTACCAAGAGCAAAAATAAGGGAGAGTTTAAACAATCAAAATGTTTACAAAAAGTTGATTAGTGTAATTAAGTGTATGTACAAAGAAACGAGAAACTGCGTTATAAGCAAAAACCTGAGGTCGCAAATATTTAGCACCATAGAGGGAGTAAGACAGAGAGGCAGCCAGAGTCTGCTCCTATTTATAATTTTTATGAACAAATTAATTAAATTTGCTAAACAAAAAACAAGACCATTATATATAGAATATCAAAAAATTAAAAAGATAGGCATAGCAAAGCGCGCTTTTGCAGACGACATGGGAATTTTAGCCAAGAACGGAAAAGATTTAGAACACAACATGAAAGTCTGAAACGAGGTTCTGAAAGAAAATGGGATAAAAATGAATAAGAAAACAACAAAAGTCATTCTGAGAATAAAAGGATACAAATTGAGATAGATGGAGAAACAATAGAGCAGATAGACAGTTATCAATACCTAGGAACAATGATTGATGAAGAAGGGAGGTAAGAAGTTGAAATTAACAAGAGGCTTGAGAAGGCTAACAGGGCATACAACTTCCTGAGAAAGGTGCTAATAAATAAAAAATAAATAACTAAACAGACAAAGAAGAAAGTATATAAAGCAGTCTACTGACCTATACTTACATATGGATGCAAAACATGGGTGCTATCAAGAAAAGACAGAAACAGGATTAGGGCAGCAGAAATGAAAGTATTAAGAAAAGTAAAAATAGTAACAATAAGAGACAAGATAAAAAGCGAACAGATAAGGAAGAAGCTTAAAATCGAATTAATAGAGGAATTCATTAAAAGAAGACAGCTTGGGTGGTGAGGACACATACACAGAGTGGGAGACTCAACACCAACAAAAAGAATATGGGAAGCCAAGGCACAAGGAAAAATAAAGATAGGCAGACCAAAAGAAATATGGGATAACATTTTAACAAAAATAGAGAAAAAACATGGAAAGAAGCTAAGGAAATGACAAAAGACAGAAATATATGGAACAAACTTATTAGAGGCCACTAAGGCCAACTCCCTACACCCGAAAGGATAGAAGGGCAAATGACTATATATATATTTATATAGTAAAGACCGGATTTATTCACTAAAAGTTTTATTTCTCGCTTTTTAGACCAACATTTTTACTTTAATTGCCGGATTTATATGTTAAAAGCATCATTACTTACATTTAAAGATTTAAACCTCAAACGCCGCATTGGAAAAAAGGAAGTGATTTGTAATACATGCTATTCTAGCAACTTAATTTATATTGCAGGAAATTTTATTGTCATTTAAAGAGATGAACACTTTAAAATGTCAAAGTATGCTGTAATGTAAAAAAAAATTTACATAAAAATGTATATAAGGTAAAATATACGCTTTACAATTAAATATTAAACAGCAAAAATACATTACGGAAGAATTTTTTATCATCATATTATTTTAATAATAAAATAATCTATTTTTGCGAACGTCAGAGAAAAAATGTTTCTCTTGGGAAGTAATGTACTATTTTTATCTAAAAAAAATACTATATACAATACTATAACGCTACTATAACAGTGTGTAAAACGTAAATGTGATTGATATGAAGTACATTTGTGCTTTGTTTGGAATAAAAATGCATCGCCCAATTATTTTAATGAACATGTAAATGTAACACTAATCTAATAAAAACGTAATAACGCAAAACACCAGTTATACACAATCAAACATAGTAATTACCACAGCATTTAATTGGCTTCTAGAAATTAGATTTGTATAATTGTAATTATGGGAATAAAATAATCATAAGCAAATAAATTACTCCAAAAACAAATTAAAATAATTACTACTATAAATATTCCAAAATCTACTACATAATTTATCACTACTAAAAAAAATGCACTTTTTCAAACAGAAAATTCATGATAATTAAGTTCAGTGATGTTTCGTAATCGCGTGATAAAATACATCTATCGAGCCCTTCTCTGGGGAGAACATATGCGTGAAAAATATATATTTCCTTCTCATTTTTTATGCGCAATGTAAATTACAATGGAGAGAAAGTCTGGTGTTTTATTACATGTTATATTCCCTTGGCAGAGTTTCGGATGTACTTTGTCTCCGATGTTAGTGCAAGGGGAGTTATATTGAAAATATTCGATGAGTTTGGATTTATTAAAAAAAAAATACTAATAAATCTTCTTTAATAATTAATAAAATAACAATTGATTAAAGTCGGTACAAAAATTGAATTTATAATTCGTTCTACAACAGGTCTTCAATAGACTCGAACATAACCTACATAATTGATTTTCAATTAACCAACCAGTTTATAAGCCATGAATGCCTGCCCGGCTTTAATAAACTTACAGTGTATTGAATGAAATATTGGCAGGTATTGTATGAACGTGTTAAATTTCTTAATATAATCAACATGCGGAGGCTTAAATCGATCAAGCTTGTAAACACATAGTTTACCCAACAAACATATTATAAATTAGCATTATATAACATGATGAATATATAAAATCTGCATGGAGTTCATAATAATCCGATGCACGTGCATTTTTCCATCGGGTTAATCTTCTTATTCTTACTAAAAATTCCCTTCTCGTTACATTTTAGTGCAGACAGCTCTGAAAAGTATGATATCACTAGACGGTATTTAAGGAAGGAACAACTTTATTCTACCGCATGCAAACCACTTTATCAACACCCCTCGTTTTTTTTGCAAACAAATACAAGCTGAATGAGTGCAGCTGTATGAAAAATGAATACTGTGAGTTATTAAAAAAGGATATATTTTAACGAGCATTAATCATCGCATTGAAAAGATTTTTTTTAAGGTTTAAACTATGAATGTTATGCAAGGATCTGTATAATGCATATCGCTGTTATCCTTGCTGGTGTAATATTGCCGCTCGGATTGGTACAGAACATCCTGAAACTTGATGGAATCTCACGGACGACTTGTTTTATTTAAATACATTGAAGATAAATCGGTATGCATAGTCGGGCATACGGAGAGATATTCTGCCCGGTAATGATTGATTCGTATTGAAATTTGTTTTGTTGGGCGTATCAGGACAGGTTATTATTTTTCATATATGAATGAGTGAATCATCATTGAGAAGACGTATGTAATCAATTGTATTAATTGAGTTTATAAAAAAGCTCTGACCAATTTTCTTTATTTTTTTATATAACAAGACTGAGTAATTGGCGATTACTAGAATAGGGTAGTTTCCTCATCAACACGCAATTGCGTGAAGATTGGCAAGTCAATTCCCAGCATCCCTTCTTATATGACATCGCAAATTACGCCACGTGCACGTGTAATCGGCTATAATCGAGACAATGCATTGGGGCTGCTAAGATTCCCCCAAGTTTGAACATGATATGCCTACTAGAGAATAGATGACAATTGTATTATATAATATAACTTGCATGAGACATGTAATTAGAATATTTTATATGATATTCTGTAATTTGTATCATATCAATTTTAAAATGTTATCAGCTATTTAGAGCTCATTTAATTTAATCATAATCAAATTAAATCTAATGTCATGCACTGTTAGAATAAAAATGATAAAAACATTTGAAATTGAAACAAGTTTTAGCATTTAAAAGTTCATAAACATATTCAGAAATAACATTTCTAATGTAAACAAGAGAGTAACATTAGATACAATAATAAGTTGGTCTCGAGTTGCGTCATTTTATCTTTGAAGATTCCATTCAGTAGGCAAACTTATTGCCGTAAAATTAGTAATTCTTAATACCGCTTAAATAAAGTTGAAAGATGTATTTATTTAATCCGAGACGATATTCAAGGAAGTTCTGTACAAAAAAAAGCTTAAGTTGTAGTTTATATGCATGCATTATAGCAGAGACTTTAACAGATCTACATAGAACAGATCAAAACAAGTTTGTCTATAGTACAAACTTACAATGAACCTAAAAAAGTACATGGTAATAACTAATTCAAAAATACACACTGACAACAAAAAATATCTCGGTACTTGAATTACTATCAACCAATCAATCAAAATGTAAACCCGAAGAGAAATAATTAAAAATACATTCCTCAAAATGCGTGTAATGCGTAGAATTTTGTAGTTGTGCAATCTTAAAGAACGGTTTAACAATACATTCAAATAACTATTTCAAGATGCTTACTCTAAAGTCAAATTATCAATGATAACTGCAAACCTTCTGAAGGTGTGGTCTAGATTTTTTGCCGAATAGTTTGTTAACTCAGAGGATACTAAACTGTTCTATTATTAGCATACACTAAAATTGTATACTGCACCCTACCAGTATTGCTAAAGGCTAGCATTTTTTTCAAGTAATTTTTCTGCAGTTTTTTTTTGTTTGTGGGTTTGCTTTGATCTACCTAAAAGTTAAGATGGCCAATTTTTTTCAAATCTCTGGTATTAAAAAAACAAATTAACATTTTTTTATTTTTTTTAACCAATTTCTTGATTTATTTGTGAAATAAATTGGCAACAGGTACCATACTTCTACTTAGTATTTAGGACTTGAAATTTGCACTAAATTTTGTTCCTAATATTTGCAAAATTTACTTCTTTTATCGTGGTCCAAAACTTTTGTATGCAAGCAATAAGGGCAAAAAAAATATTAAAAAAACAGGTTCAAATTGTTTGGGATTTTCTTTTCAATTTCTTGGTTTATGGTAGTTCCTTACAGATGAATTAAGGACAGATACCATGCAGTTGCTATTGTTTACTTTTGAATAAGTTGAAGTTTCATTTTTTTTTATTTTGGTTAGAAATTCATAGCTCCAAAACATTAAAAAAAAAAGATTTTTTTTTTTTAGGTTAGAAATAAAGTGATAGTAGATACCATGTAATTGATAATGTCATTCTTAGAACACCTTCAAAATTTTCAATTGTATATTTGTTTGTTCTGAATATTTGCAAAACATTTGTTTTCATTAAGATCCAAGACTTTTGTTCTCGTGCTGTAGAAAACACTAACAGATTAGATAACAGTTTTTGGATTATTTTACCAATGTCTTGGTATGTTTTTAATTTAAAAAGATACTTTGGAATCAACGAGCAATTGCTGGTGTTTGATTTTTGGGACACTTTGGACAGATTATATGCTTTAACTGGTACTTTTTTTACCGTAATCCAAAACTTGTGTGACTATGTAGCAAAAAACCCTAAAAGAAAACTAATGCAATACAAATATGTACAATAGAATTAATATTAGAAATAAAAGAACTGGTAGAGAATAAACCAGAGACGTGTTACTTGGAATGTATTTACAAAAATTAAATAAAATAAAGAAAGAAGAAAGATATATATACTATCAATAAAACACTTATAATGACGCAAAACATACGCTAATAGAGTGCTAAGCGTAGAAGAAAGAGTTAAAAAAAATGCAAAACAAAATCGACTAACATACTATCATTAATATATGCCTGAGGGACAAATACAAATGGAAAGCACTAAGAATCTATGCAACAACAGCACTCAGAAAAATATACAGGAATTTGGAGTTTTAAGATTTAGATAAACCAAAATGGAAAAAAAATACAGATTAAAAGCCACAGAAGACAAAGGAAAAAGACGCGAGAAGTTAAATGGAAGCAAAAGGACATAGAAAATAACAATAAAATCAAAAACATGCATGGTTAAAGGATAGACAAAAAAAACATTTGCTGAAACATTAACACTAAACAAAATTGCAATGATAAGGAAAAGAAGAAGAAAAACAGAACTGCTCAAGGATAGATAAGTTATCTCAAGCTGCACAAATTATTTATAAAAGATAAAAGATACAACAAAAAAGAAATTAAGGAAGATATAGAGAAACTAAGAAGATACCTAAGAACAATACAAATAACTAAGCTAAATAACACAAGTTTAGAAAAAAACAAGAAATAGATATCAGTGTAAGAAGTAGAACAAAAAAATAAAGGGTGTATAAGGAGTGTTGGACCGGGTACAGCATGCGTTGCTGCAGCAGACAGTGTAAAATTTGCAAGGCTAAAACCAACCCACTTCAAACTAGTTTACATTAGTGACAATGACAAAAACAAATTAACAGCAGGACTAACGCAGAAAAGAAAACCGAAAGGTATTGCTATACGCTATTTATTTTCAAGGGCCATTTTCTAAGGCACGCCTTACTACCTCTTAAAAACGAAACACAAATTAGATTATACATGGAATTTTATTAAAATATTTGATTTTTGAGAGGATGACGTCTAAAACATATGTTTTTGATTTCTTGATAAAACCAAGAAGATTCTACAAAACCAAAATGCAATGTAGGTCAACAAAAGCTCATTTTAAACTTAGATTTTAAAAACGTTAAACAAGCTTGTAATTGCAAGCATGTTAGACGTTTGCAAAACGCTAACTGTTAGTGAACTTTAACAATAATGCTGTAAATTAAACTTTGTTATGTAACCTTGTTTCCCAAAAAAGACAATATAGCTAGAGAAGAGGTCGCCGTTGAGTATAGTTTTAACTTTTGTACCTTAATAACAATCTTAATTCAATTTGTTTCTAGGTGATTTGGAATGTGATTGTTAACAGTGTAATTTTTGATTGTTTGATTATAAGGTTGATCCTGCTGTAAAAGAATTGTCATTTTTGTTGTCTTTAAGACAATTGATTATTATATCCGATGTTGTTTGGTACTTGCGTTTGTTCTAGCAATGATTCAGTTGTTGCAATTCTAAGACTGTGGTTTGTTTGATGTAATTGAGGTTTATGTATTTTGCATACAGACAAAAAGCATTAGGGTATGGGATTTTTATGTTTTTAGTTTATTTGTTAATACTGACTTGCGTTGAAGTTTTTGCTATTTTGTAAGTTAAAAAGTTTTTGATTGTTAATTCATTTGCAGAAATTGTCGATGTTACACCTAAACTTGTATTGGAATACTTTTGAGGATGTGTATATTTTTTTAGATTTTTACTTTAAAATTTGTTTAGGGTAATTTGATGTACTGCCCTAGTAGGTCAGTTTTTTTTTATTCTTAAAAAAAACTGTTTTTTGAAAGAGACTAATCAACAATAAAATGGTTTCCTTCTCCCGTAATCCGCAAAATACGTTTTTGGAAATTCTTGTTGTCTGCTATTCTAGTTATGACTTGGTTACTGAAATTTTTAGACTGTGATTGAGATACTTTTGTGATTCTTATTCTACTGACAATAACAATACCAGAAAACTTTTTGGTAATTAATTGTTAGTAAACGTTAAATACTTTTTTGTTATTGGGAGTTAGTACTAGAAATTATGCACAGTGATGAAGGTGATACATGAGGGGAGTGAGAAAAAAACTCAGAACTGGTTGGGGCTTTGGGCTCTCTGTGATTAGTACTAGCGTCAAGCACAGAATCGTTCAAAACCGTCTAGAGCAATAAAAGGAGAGCTTCTGATGGAACTAATTGCATTTGTTTTATATGGAGATTTAATTTTAAAAATTGGCAAAAAGTCACCAGCGGAGGCAAAAACCTTATTTTTGCACTGTCCGATTTGGACGGTTTGCAAACCGTTCAAACTGTGCACACAAACAAATATTTGTCAACCTTAGGCAATCTTTTATACACAGTAATTTGTTTGTGTGCATAGTTTGAACGGTTTGCAAACTGTCCAAATCGTATGTTGGAACAGACCTATCATATATATAATCTTAATTCAATAATTAATTTGTAAAATAAATACATGCTTCATTTATTTGGCCGCCGTTTGCGCAACATCGCACAATAGATTGCTACGGTCCTAGCTTGAATTAGTGATTTTTGCAATATGCCAAATAAACTTAAATGATTCAACCTCTACCAACCTTATAGACGCAAAATAAATTTTGCGTCTATGAGTTTGGTAGAGGTTGAA
Source organism: Tachinus rufipes (assembly GCA_963932245.1). NCBI lineage: Eukaryota > Metazoa > Arthropoda > Insecta > Coleoptera > Staphylinidae > Tachinus > Tachinus rufipes. Next base: position 108,854,184 of record OZ010743.1, read on the forward strand.
TTATTTGAGTTTGAATTTATTGGTTGTTGCTTTGTTGCTAGTAACTGATTGTAGGCCAAAAAATATATTAACAAGGATGTTGTTGACATTTTTTTTACGGTTTTCTTAGCGTTTTTGTCATACTCTAAACTTGAGCAGTGCAAGGACCAGCCAGCATTTTTTATGAAGTTAGTCTTTTTTATACGCTTGTTTCTGCTTTGGAGCTTTTTTTGGATCATCTTCTGTTAATTGCCAAAATATGAAAGAAAATATTACTAATTAAAATTTGCAAAAAAATTATAATTAAACTTTAGTTCTAACTTTAATAACTTTCATAATTGCCAAAATATGAAAGAAAATATTACTAATTGAAATTTGCAAAAAAATTATAATTAAACTTTAGTTCTAACTTTAATAACTTTCATAATTTTCAGAATGTTTGAAGAAATTATTTCTAAACCAAGTTTTTGCATTTTGATTGGTTCTAACAACACGTTTTCTGCAATTTGACAATCAAAATTTCAAAAAAAGTTACTAGCATTTTATTAAATTATTAAAAGTAATTAGTTCTAAAACTTAGTTTTCTGCATTTTGGCAACTTAATTTTTAAAAACGTTAAAACAAGTTATTGAACTTTAGAAGTTTTTAAATAAATTTGTTCTAAAATCAGGTTTGCTTTATTTTGACAGTTTTTTCATTTTCTAACTTTAATAACTTTATAGATAATCAAAGTGAATAGCTTTAAAATTATTTTTTCTTTTTTGATGATTAAACTATTAAAATATAAAAGAAAGATAATTAAAAACTTTTTTATATAGTTAGACAAAAACGTACGGCTGAATAACCATTATATTTTTTAACCAATTTATATGATTAATTTTAAATAGTTTTTTGAGTATTATAAAGGCAGGTACACACATTATTGTTTGTTTTTATTTTTAATATAGTTGCTAAGGTAACGATCGGCCTTTGTTTTGGAGATCTGGAAAAAAGTTATTTCGTATTTTTTGTTTAGAATTCAATTTTAAACACTAATTTTTATTTTTTGTTTTTTGGTATATATCACATTGTATATACAAGATAAGACTTAATTTTTTTTTTGAGCGCCGGGTAGAGGGAGATATGATTGAATACCAAAAATTGCCGCAAGCGCAAAAACTACTAAAAAAGATGTAAAATTGACCAAAATCTACTTTAAAATATTGAAACTAGCTTTTTTTGTTATACAAAGATGATTCCTACTAGATTTTAAGTTTTCAAATTAAATATTATCAACTAGAAAGTTATTTAATGCACAGAAAAAAAAATCAAATAAAAAAAATTAATGAATTTGAAAAGTAACAAAATTTTTGTTGTAAATTTTGTGCAGGAAATCAACTTAATTTGGTTTATTCCAAAATAATTTATACAATTTTTTTTTTATTAATAATCAGTTTATTTAACATTTTTTTGTACACATTCTATGATCTTCTAGTTGGTGACAATCAGTTTGGAAACAGAAATTCTAGTAGAAAACACATCGTATAATAATGTTTTTTGGTTGTTTTTGCGCTTGCTAATCAATTTTCACTAAATTTTGAATTTTTTTTTTTTGGTATTAACATAATTTTGCCCGGCGCTCATAAAAGTTAAAAAAAAATAAGTCCCACCCTAATATATACATGGTGGAGCGCGGCACTTTGTTATTTTGAGAAGAGTGCTGTGTAGGCCCACGTAGTCGGAAAAAGTGAAGGGTGGCCTTCTTGGATGGGATCAAATGAGAAGTTTTTGTTCATGTTCTACCCAGTTGAAACAATGCAGTGATCGATAGAAGAACGCTCATTTTGCGTTGAGGCTTATTTTTCAAACGCCCACTCAAGGAGTTTTTTTAGCCTGCTCTTAATGCTATGGAATTAGAGGATACCTGGTTTCAACAAGATGGCGACACAGCGCATACATCGAGAGTTTCGATGAACTTTTTAAGACAATTTTAAAGTGTACAGCAATCGTCCCCATACCGTGGAAGCCCTACAGGACAATAATCGGGCTAAACTTGCCATTAAACCCGTCAAGATGCTTGAAAGAATGTTTTTTATAAAGAGTTGCGTCAACTATGAAGTTTTTTTTTTCATTATTTGTTTATTCCTCTAATGCGTCAGGTCATTTTTTTTTTAATTTTTATATAATTCCATATTATTAATCATTCTTTAACAAAAGACATCAAGCGTTCTCTTGAGTTTAACATCTGCATTGTTTTGTATTTGGTTTCTCTTACTTTTCTACAAAATTTTGTTTTTAATATTTGAGAGAGAAGCCGGTTTATATTTAGCAGAACAGCATTTTTTTTGTAGTCTGAGATCTTTGTTTTCTTAAAAAAGCGTTCTGATAAAGACGTTTGAAATAAATTTGAAAAAAAAAATTTGGATTTGTTTTACTTTTTTGGCATTCTCTTTTTTAGATAAGACGCATTTGATGTAGTTTAGAGCATTAGTAAAAACAACGCTTATGAGTAGCAAAGCTAAACTTTTTAAGCGCATATTGAATCAACTTTTCAAAATACTTTAACAACAATCTAGAATAAAACTTTGTAACAAATGCAGTTTGCTTCAACTTCAAGCGCTTTTAGTTGGCAACTGCAGTTTTGATTCTTATTTGAATGAGATTTGCAAAAATTTGGCTTTTAGATAAATTTAATTGGTTTTGACAAACTTTTACAAATTGAAAAAATTTTTAGTAATACTAATCAAATGTTGTTTTCTCTATACATTTTTGAAGCCAGACGGTAAAGTTCTGCATAACTCAATGCAATATATACAATGGAGCTTTTCAATAAAAATTTTGCTTTTTAGATAAACCACTCGAATCATTTGCATGCCGTGAAATTTAAAGTATTTAGACGCAATTTGGAAACAGTTTTTGCAACGCATCCATTGAAGTTTTTGTTGTATGTAAAGTAGCTTTATCTTGCTGGGCCATTTGTTTTGGGGGCAACATGTTCAATTGTGGTGTAAAAAAATGGCCAATAATGTCAGTAAAGTATGCAGAATTGATTAGCACAAAGTTTTTGTTCTGATCTTTACAAATGTAAGGACCGATTATTTCTATTTAAAACATCGCACACCATACTTTTAATTTTGAGTTGCCTAATAACTGTTGGTAAAGTTTCTGTGGATTTTTCAAAGTCCAATAAAATAGCTAAAGCTTTAAAACGTGGCTAATGCAATGTTCTAAGCAAAATACATTTATGCCACCAGTATCACACTATCAAAACGGTTACTATCAACTATTGTAACAATTTCCAACAAATCCAACGCAAAAAAATTTAAAGTCCATCGCACAATAAGCCTGATGTGTCATATACTGAAAATCTTCTATCTTTAGGAATAGGGTAGAGACATGTGATACACTGTTAACTTTCATTACGTTTGTACAGCGTTGCTTTGTTGTTAACCAAAATATACATGTTTTATTGACAAAGAAAAGGTGTTGGATAAAGTAAGACAAAAAGCTAATCCAACTGTTATGGAGAAATAGAATAGACAACAAAGATTTACGAGTGTCTCTTTACTACAACTAAAATGCCATCATAAGCATTACAGGAAAAATATTGGAAAATATTTTAATAAGACAAGGAGTTTTGCAGAGATGTGTAAAATCCTCAACTTTTTTTAACCTATACTCTGAGACAATAATGCAGTAAGCTCTGTATAATGAAACAGTTGATCTTATAGTGAATGGTAACTCCGTAAATAACATTTGTTATGCTTAATAGCTAGTAATATAAAAGACCTAGGTAGAATTCAGAAACACGTCTAAAAAGTCAGTAAACGCTACGGACTTAAAATGAATATTAGCAAGACCAAATACATGTTGATAAGCAAACACGCAGCTAACAACAACACACAGCTAACGGTTAATTAACAAAACATTTAAAAAGTCTTTAAATGCAAATACCTAAATTTTTAATAATATTAAACAATTCTTCTGAAGTAAAAACCTTAAAAAAATGTTAAGAATTTTTTGCTTATCAATTTTTATTGTTAAAAATTATCAATATTTCATATTTCAAACAAATAACATAACTGGTAATTTTTTTGAATGCTAGACTGGTTAGCTGTAAACAAACTTGGTTTCAATGTTATTAATTGTTAAGTTATCTATAAAGGTAATTCATTGAGGTGTAGTCGGATAAACTAAATTTATCTTATATTAAATCAAGCGTATCGATTTTGTTCAATTTTACACAGTTGCTACCTATAGTATTAAAGTTTGCATAAAAATCCAATAAATTGTTTCATAGTTATCAATTATTACATTATCTATAAAGGTTATTTATTGAGGTTGGTCAAATCAGTTAAGTTGAGCTTATATTAAATTGAGCGTATTGATTTTGAATAATTTTACACAGTTGGCACTAATGGTATTGGAGTCTACTGTTGCTAATTTGTATAAAATTCCAATAAATTGTTTTATAATTATCAATTGTTGAATTATCTATAAAAGTTATTGATTGAGGTGGGTCAGACCAGTTAAGTTGAGCTTATATTAAACTGAGCGTATCGATTTTGTTTAATTTTACACAGTTGGTACTTATGTTATTAAAGTCTTTTGTTGACAATTTGCATAAAAATCCAATAAATCGTTTCATAGTTATCAATTATTACATTATCTATAAAGGTTATTTATTGAGGTTGGTCAGATCAGTTAAGTTGAACTTATATGAAATTGAGCGTGTCGATTTTGATTAATTTTACACAGTTGGTACTTATGGTATTGAAATCTATTGTTGCCAATTTGTATAAATTTTCAATGAATTGTTTCAGAGTTATCATTTGTTAAATTATCTATAAAGGCTATTGATTGAAGTGGGTCAGATCAATTATGTTGAACTTATATTAAATTAAGCGTATCGATTTTGTTTAATTTTGCACAGTTGGTACTGATGATATTGGAGTCTACTGTTGCCAATTTGTATAAATTTCTAATGAATCGTTTCAGAGTTATCAGTTGTGGTCAGATTAAAAACCAATGTTAATTTAAAAACAGCGCTATACGTGTCAACATTTTTCTAGAGGAAAAGGTTTACCAATATTCTCGTAGATGTGGTAGGATTTTAGTATGTAATGTTTGCTAATAATATTTTCCATAATAATACTACTATCGTCACCATATCAGGACGCGGCGACTAAATCCAATTCTCTAGCGTTAAAGTTGCTATATTAGATGATTTATATCTTTTTGTTTAATTCTTTCTCTATCTTATTCTTTTTCTTAAAAAATAAATTGTATAATTTCCAATTTTAAGGTTGATAATCTTCATTCAGTAGGTGGGGCATTAGTTTTTCTCCTGTTCTGTTTATTGTTGGTGTCAAAAAGACTAGCAACGATTGCCGGTGTGTTGTTGTTGTGTTTGCATGTCGGCTGTCTGTGTTTGAGTACATTTTGATCGATCAATCTGGCTCTTGACCTCTTGATTAATTCTTTTGTAATTATGTTTTTTAAAGGTATTTGGCAGGGTCATTGTCGTCATCTTCTCCCTATAAATCTTTCAACCAAAAATATAATAATAATCATTTCTCAAAGTCTAAGCTGTGTTAAAATTCACTTCTGATTAACAAATAAAGCAAACATTTAAAGAAACTATAAAAATAAAATTTTATTAGTGCAACGTAAATAGAAATATTTTAAATAAAGTAAAATTAAATTAAAATGCAAAACGCACAAGCAACATGAAGTCGTAATGATAGACAGCAAAAATGAATACAAATAATTTTCAACACAAACACAATCAAAAGAATTGCGCACCACTAAACGCAAATATTGACCAAAAGCTTCGCGTTTCAATAGACAATAGACGAACAAATTGAACGAATTCCTACTACATGCGAACGCGTCTATCAATGTACAATGTTAACAATACGTGAAAATGTAACGTTAACGGATTAACATAATTGCATAATCTGCAAGTGTCACATACATTGTAATTCTTATGTAACAGGAAGAGCGTTGGATCTTGAATATCTTGCTTCCTGTCGGGTCCGCAAGATGAATGACTTCTTGCGACGCAAAAAGTCGCCCTCCCTTCAGAGCGTATGGTGCAAGTTACAGGGGCATTTAAAACGCGATTTATGATACAAAAAGTCTAATGCGATTTCATACTTTGTGGCCTTTATGTGAAAGGGATTTATTGGAAACTGCATGACCCTTTTTTCATTTACATTATATTGTTTTAACCCTTTTTTTTAACAAATATTAATAAAGCATGGTACATTAAATAAAAGCGAAACATTAAGGAGAAAAATTGCCGGCTCGCGTGTCAAAACGTTTTAGTTTCGTAAAGTAGAAGACATTTGCAAAGCTGGTACTTATTCTACACCAGAATTTATTGCTTTTTAATTATTTCATATAAAATTAAGTTATTTCCCGAGTATCTATCCAATAAAAAAAAGTTTGCGGATTTCCTGATTGAATTAGTTATTTAGGTTAGAGCTAAATTTCCTGTATAAGTTTTGACTAGATGTATCAGCAGAAAACTTGAAGAAAACTCGTGGCTTGTTATATTATATTATTTTTTTCTCTCGCTCTTAGAGCCATCATTCCAGTTTTCGATAATATATCTAGGGTTACTAAAGGGAAAGAGAAATATAATGGGGATTTTTTTTTAGATAAAACGAAAGGAGTAAAATGGGGCATGAATATCGCTTTATTTTATTTTACTTTTTAAAGAAAGACATTAATCTTGTACACCTCCCCTAGAGTATAGATACCGATATTGATCTTGAAGCAGATCGAAACATATCGAATTAATCAATGCAATGTGTTTGCATTTCTAACACTTTTTTTTAGGAGGTCGATAATATTTACCATAAATAGATTACGTGACCTGGATTGTATGTTATATGTTGCTTGTTGTTTTACAATTTAACTACATTTAAGTTTATTATATTTAATTTTATTGCGTGTTATGATTTTTTCTTAAAAATTACGGTAAATTCAATGAGTAATTACTAGTAAAAAATAAGATTAATGGATTGCAGAGATTTGCATCTGTATTTGTATATTTACTTGTTTCCTTATTTTTTCTTAAGACTGCTTAAGTTTTCTCTTTAATGTAATAGATTTAATAAGTGTGATTTTACTCGATAAAGTTTAAAACTATTTTTATGTTGTTGAGGCAAGTCATAATTTGAAATTGCCAAAAAAGCAAATTAGTTATTTTGCTGCTATTGTTAAATCTATTATCATAAAAAATGATATTTATATTAACGTTTTTTTTTTTACTTCCAGGTAAGAATAAAATAAAATAACTCTTTAAACTGATGATGAAGTGGAAGTAAAGGTAAGTCATATTAAAAAAAAATTAATTATGATTTAAAATTAATAAATTATGAGACACATAAACTTGTGTTTTAGGGTATGCACCCATCATCAGTGTGCCTAGCATCTTACTCGAAAAGATAATTTACATAAAATTGCAGTTACTATTAAACAGTTTATGTTTAGTAATTGAAAAATTTGTCAAAAAAACTAAAACTAAGCTAAAAAAGTGCTGAAGCAGATATAACAAAAAACAGAAAATAAGTCACAAAAAGCCACAAAAACTAAGACAGAGTTCAAACCAATCGTACAAACTTAATCAAATTTAGTTTCAAATATAACTACTAATTGCCAAATTACAATTTGCAACCAAAAATTTAAAAAAAAGTTTAGAAAATTAGTTATAATACATTTTGTATTAAAATTAATTTATGGTAAATTGCAAAATTTGTCAAAAAACTAAAACTGAGCTAAAACTAATGGTACAAATTTAATCAATCTGGGTTTCATATATAAATACTAAGCAATGAATCACAATTTAAATCCAAAAATTAAAAAAAAAATGTTTTCAGAACATTAGTTATGATACAATTTGAAATAAAAAAAATTTTTGGTCTTTTGCAAAAACTGTCAAAATAACTGAAACTTAAGTAAAACCAATTGTACAAATTTAATGAAAATTGGTTTGAAGTATTACTATTTAGTACAAAATCTTAATTTGAAACTGAAATTTAAAAAAAAAATTAGAAAATTAGTTATGATACAATTTAAAAAAAAAATAATTTGTTAGTCACTTTCAAAAAACTGAAACTAAACAAAAACTAATAGTACAATTTTTATCAAATTTATCTTCAATTATGACTACTAAATGTTTAATCTTAATTTGAAACCAAAAATTTAATAAAGTTTTTAGAAAATTTGTTATGATACATTTTGTATAAAAAATACTTTTTGGTCGTTGCAAAGTTTGTCAAAAAAACTGAAACTGAAGTAAAACCAATCGTTCAAATTTAATGAAATTTGGTTTGAAATATGACTATTTAGTGCTAGATCTTAATTGAAAACCATAAATTTAAAATAACTTTTAGAAAATTAGTTATGATACAATTTTTACAAAAATAATTTGTTGGTCTATTCCAAAAAACTAAACTAAAGAACAGCTTATTGTACAATTTTGATCAAATTTGGTTTCAACTAAAACTGCTAAATGTTTAATCTTAATTTGAGATCAAAAATTAAAATAAGTTTTTAAAAAATTAGTTATGATACAAATTGTACTAATTTTTTTTTTATCATTTGCTAAATTTGTCAAAAAAACTGGAACTGACGTAAAACCAATCATACAAAATTAATGAAATTTGGTTTGAAGTATGACTATTTAGTGCTTAATCTTAATTTGATACCCAAAATTAAATATAATTTTTGGATAATTAGTTATTTGCGGATGATTTAAAAATGTATAAAAGAATATCATCTCTCAATGACTGCCATCTTTTACAACTGGACTTAGATTCTATAAATACTTGGTGTTTTATTAATCAATTATTTTTTAATGCTGATAAATGTTTTTCAATAAGTTTCCATAGAACTTTAAGTAAAATTTCTTTTAACTATATAATTGACACTAAAGTGTTAAACAAAGTCACACAAATAAAAGATTTAGGCGTTATTTTTGATCATAAACTTACATTTGTTGAGCATATAAACATCATGTGCAATTGTGCCATAAAAATGTTAGGATTTGTATATAGAATGTCCGCGGATTTATCAGCCAGTACACTTAAACTTTTATATTGCCCTTTGGTGCGTTCGCATTTAGAGTATGCTCCGTCAGTTTGGAGTCCTGTTTATGAAATTCATAACCGTAGTATTGAACAAATTCAAAAAAAATTTTGTCGTTTATTGTCTTATAAATCCGGCATATTATCTGTAAATTATGATTACTGCTACATTGTACAATCTACCGCCATTGAAGATTCGCCGCAAAAGAGCTGATTTGTCGTTCTTGCGTAATTTAATTATGTCTGAGATTGATTGTCCGGAGCTACTTGGTACTCTTCCATTCCATGTAGCACCTAATAATAGACATAGCAGACATTCTTCTTTATTTAATAATCTTTATTTACGGTAAGTAAAACCATTTTCATCTACATAAAAATACAATAAATATAAACAATATAATACATATATAAAAAACAAAAGCAAAAGATTGACATAAAAAACAATATAATATAAAATACATAACATTTAATCAATATGTCCCAATTGATTCTTAAACAAAGATTTAGAACAAAAAAAAATTAAATTGTTTGTTAAACTGTTTGCAAATCTACAAATTCTACCAATAGGATTGTGAAATCCATAATTAGTAGAGTGTGTAAATTCTCTAAATAATGAAGTCTGCTTAGTACGTCGTTCACTAATAGGAATGTAGAATGAAAGAGATTCAAGTAACTCAGGACAGTCTACTTCAGACATCACTAGACCACGCAAAAATGAGAGGTCTGATCTTTTGCGCCGAACTTTTAGTGACGGTAAATTGTATAGTGAAGAAATGTAATTGCAATCAAAATTAACCGACAGTATACCAGATCTATAGGACAACAGGCAAAAAAATTTGTTTTAAATACGTTCAATATTCTGACTATGGATTTCATAGAAAGGGCACCAGACTGACGGAACGTACTCTAAATGAGAACGCACCAAGGCACAGTAAAGTAATTTAAGAGTATTTGGAGAAAGATCAGCAGACATCCTGTATACAAACTCCAGCATTTTTATAGCACGATTACACATGTAGCTGATATGCTCAACAAACGTAAGTTTAAAATCGAAAATTACACCCAAGTCTTTAATTTGTGTCACTTGTTGTAGCACCTTGTTATCGATAATATAATCGTACGAAATTTTGCTTAGCGTTCTATTAAAACTGATTGCAAAACATTTATTTACATTAAACAAAAGGTTATTAATAAGACACCAATCATTAACAGAATCTAAATCTTGTTGTAAAAGATTACAATCATCGATTGATAAAATACTTTTATACATTTTTAAATCATCTGCAAATAATAGGAATGATGATGAATTAATACAGTCAGAAAGATCATTGATAAAAAAAAAAAAAATTGGTCTGCAGTGAGATCCCTGAGGAACACCTGATGGAACTAAAATAGGTTGTGAAAGAAAATTATTAATTTTTACACACTGCGTTCGGTTTTTCAAAAAGCATCATAACCAAGCAACCACTGCATTATGAAAACTCAAAGCACGAAGCTTAGCAATCAAAATATTGTGGCTCACACGATCAAAGGCCTTTGAAAAGTCAGTGTAAATAGAGTCAACTTGAGTTTTGCATTCAAATGCGTTTAAAATGTAATTTTCGTAAGAAAGTAGATTGGTAAGTGTAGATCGACCCTCACGAAACCCATGCTGTTCTTCTACTAAAATACTTTTGCACATCCAACGTATTTGACCAGTTATAATTTAATCAAATAATTTTGGGATAGCAGATTGAATGCTAATGCCTCTATAATTTGTAATATTTTCTTTAGCACCAGATTTATGCAATGGCATAATATAAGTTTGTTTCCATACATCAGGAAATTTAGTTTCATTTAATGAAGCGTTAAAAAGTAAATGTAATAGTTTTGAAATTGAATAAATACAATTCTTTAAGAGCATAGAAGGAATACCGTCAGGTCCAGTGCTAAGATTAGATTTAAGGCTTGTAATTCCATTAAAAATATCTAGTAAACTGACTGAAAAATTTGTATGAATTACATTTTTATCAAACTTAAACAATGGAGTTGGATGAGTTTGAGAATTATAAACGGAAGAGAAAAAATCTGCAAATTTGTTTACAAGAACGTCACCATTAATTCAGGTTTGATCACCATAATACATTGTAGCTGGAAAAGCATTAGTTTTCTTAGCTTCATTTACAAATCTCCAAAAATGTTTTGGATTTGACCGAATGTTATTCTCGGTGCGTAAAATGTACTGTTTGTAAAGACGTGCGTTCAGATTTTTAAATGAAGTCCAAAGAGAATCAAATTCATTGTAATCAGAAAGAAGTTCTGAAGATTTAAATTGTTTATGTGCTATTTTTTTAAGTTAAACTGAGCTAAAAGTGATTGTACAAATTTACTGAACTTTGTTTTCAAGTATGACTACTGAGTGCTGAGTTTTAAATTAAAAGCAAATATAAAAAAAAATCAGAAAATAAGTTATGATACACTTTGCATAAATACTATTTTTTGGTTATTGTCAAAATTTGTCAAAATTTGTCACATAAACTGAAACTGAGCTAAAACTAGTTGTAAAAATTTCATCAAATTTGGTTTCAAGTATGACTTCTAATTGCAGATTTTTAATTTAAAACCAAAATTTAAAAAATTAGTCATGGAACAATTTAAATTAAAATTAGTTTTTGATCATTTACAATATTTAAAAAAAAACTAAAACTGAGCTCAAACCAATCGTTTAAATTTGATAAAATTTAGTTTCAAATATTAGTAGTTATATGCTGTGCTAAATCACAATCTGAAACCGAAAACCCCAAAATAAAAATTAAAAAATTAGTTATAATACAATTGTTGTATTAAAATCAATTTATGGTGATTTGCAAAGTTTGTAAAAAAACTGAAACTGAGCTAAAACTATTAGTACAAATTTAATCTAATTTGGTTTAAATATAAGTACTAAGTGCTAAATTACAATTTAAATCCAAAAATTAAAAAAAAAAGTTTTCAGAAAATTTGTTATGATACAATTTGTTAAAAAATAATTTTTGGTCGTTTACAAAATTTGTCAAAAAAAACTGAAACTGAATTAAAACTAATCGAACAAATTTAATGAAATTTGGTTTGAAGCATGACTATAATTTTTAAAAAATTAGTTATGATACAATTTTTACAAAAATAATTTGTTGGTTTCTTTTTCAATCAATCAATTTTGATCAAATTTGGTTCCAAGTACAACTACTAAATGTTTAATCTTAATTTGAAATCAAAAATTAAAATAAGTTTTAAAAAAATTAGTTATGATACAAATTGTACAATTTTTTTTTGATCATTTGCAAAATTTGTCAAAAGACTGAAACTGAAGTAAACTATTTGAACAAATTTAATCAAATTTGGCTTAAAGCATAACTATTTAGTAATAAATCTTAATTTGAAATCAGAAATTTAAAATAGTTTTTAGAAAATTAGTTATGATTCAATTTTTAACAAAATATTTTCTTAGTTTCTTTGAAATAACTGAAACTGATCAACAACTAATCGTACAATTTTGATTAATTTTGGTTTCAAGTATAACTACTAAATGTTTAATCTTAATTTAAAATCAAAAATTAAAATAAGTTTTTAAAAAATTAGTTATAATACAAGTTGTACAAATTTTTTTTTTGTTCATTTGCAAAATTTGTCAAAAAAACTGAAACTGAAGTATAACTAATTGAACAAATTTAATGAAATTTGGTTTGAAGTCTGACTATTTAGTGCTTAATCTTAATTTGAAACCCAAAATTTAAAATAATTTGTAAAAAATTAGTTTTGATACAGTTTTTCAAAAATAATTTGTTGGTTTCTTTCAAAAAACTGAAACTGAACAACAACTAATTGTACAATTTTTATCAAATTTGGTTTCAAGTACAACTACTAAATGTTTAATCTTAATTTGAAATCAAAAATTAAAATAAGTTTTTAAAAAATTAGTTATGATACAAATTGTACAAAATTTTTTTTTGTTTATTTGTAAAATTTGTCAAAAAAACTGAAACTGAATTAAAACCAATTGTGCAAATTTATTGAAATTTGGTTTAAAACTTGACTATTTAGTGATAAATTTTAATTTGCAATCGGAAATTTAAAATAATTTTTAGAAAATTAATTATTGAAAAAGAAAATAATTTGTTGGTTTCTTTCAAAAAAACTAAACAACAATTAATTCTACAACTTTGATCAAATTTGGTTTTAAGTACAACTACTAAATGTTTAATCTTAATTTGAAATCAAAAATTAAAATAAGTTTTTAAAAAATTAGTTATGATACAAATTGTACAAATTTTTTTTTTGATAATTTGCAAAGTTTGTCAAAAAAACTAAAACTGAAGTAAAACTATTTAAAAAATTTAATGAAATTTGGTTTAAAGCATAAATATTAAGTGATAAATCTTAATTTAAAATCGGAAATTTAAAATATTTTTTAGAAACTTAGTTATGATACAATTTCTACAAAAATAATTTGTTGGTTTCTTTCAACAAACTGAAACTGAACAACCACCAATTCTACAATTTTGATCAAAATTGGTTTCAAGTACGACTACTAAATGTTTAATCTTTCTTTGAAATCAAAAATTAAAATAAGTTTTTGAAAAATTAGTTATGATACAAATTGTACAGAATATTTATTTGTTTATTTGCAGAATTTATCAAAAAAACTGAAACTGAAGTAAAACTAATTGAACAAATTTAATGAAATTTGGTTTGAAATATGACTATTTAGTGCTGAATCTTAAATTGAAACCAAAAGCTTAAAATAACTTTTAGCAAATTAGTTATGATACAATTTTTACAAAAATAACTTTTGGTCTTTTTCAAAAAACTAAAACTGAACAACAGTTAATTGTACAATTTTGATCAAATTTGGTTTCAAGTACGACTATTAAATGTTATTCGTAATTTAAGACCAAAATTTAAAAAAAAAATACCAGAAAGTTATTTATGATCAAATTGTGTAAAAAATATTTTTTGATCATTTACAAAATTTGTCAAAAAAACTGAAACTGAATTAAAACCAGACGTGCAAATTTAATGAAGTTTGGTTTGAAGCATGACAATTTTGTGATAAATCTAAATTTAAAATCGAAATTTCAAAATAATTTTTGGAAAATTAGTTATGATACAATTTTTACAAAAATAATTTGTTGGTTTCTTACAAAAAACTAAAACTGAACAACAACTAATTCTAAAATTTTGATCAAATTTGGTTTCAAGTACAACTACTAAATGTTTAATCTTAATTTGAAATCAAAAATTATAATAAGTTTTTAAAAAAATTAGTTATGATAGAAATTGTACAATTTTTTTTTTATAATTTGCAAAATTTATCAATAAAATTGAAACTGAATTAAAACTAATTGTGCAAATTTATTGAAATTTGGTTTGAAGCATGACTATTTAGTGATAAATCTTAATTTGAAATCGGAAATTTGAAATAATTTTTAGAAAATTAGTTATGATACAATTTTTACAAAAATAATTTGTTGATTTCGTCCAAAAAACTGAAACTAAACAACAACTAATTCTACAATTTTGATCAAATTTTGTTTCAAGTACGATTACTAAATGTTTAATCTTAATTTGAAATCAAAAATTAAAACAAGTTTTTAAAAAATTAGTTATGATACAAATAGTACAAAATATTTTTTTTTGTTTTTTGCAAAAAATGTCAAAAAAACTGAAATTGAAGTAAAACTAATTGTACAAACTTAATGAAATTTGGTTTGAAGCTTGACTATTTAGTGATAAATCTTAATTAGAAATTGGAAATTTAAAATAATTTTTAGAAAACTAGTTATGATACAATTTTTACAAAAATAATTTGTTGGTTTCTTTCAAAAACCATTACATTTACTTTTTAACGCTTCAATAAATGAAACTAAATTTCCTGATGTATAGAAACAAACTTATAATATGCCATTGCATAAATCTGGTGCTAAAGAAAATATTACAAATTATAGAGCATTCAATCTGCTATCCCAAAATTATTTGATCAAATTATAACTGGTCAAATACGTTGGATGTGCAAAAGTATTTTAGTAGAAGAACAGCATGGGTTTCGGGAGGGTCGATCTACACTTACCAATCTACTTTCTTACGAAAATTACATTTTAAACGCATTTGAATGCAAAACTCAAGTTGACTCTATTTACACTGACTTTTCGAAGGCCTTTGATCGTGTGAGCCACAATATTTTGATTGCTAAGCTTCGTGCTTTGGGTTTTCATAATGCAGTGGTTGCTTGGTTATCTTGTTTTTTGAAAAACCGAACGCAGTGTGTAAAAATCAATAACTTTCTTTCACAACCTATTTTAGTTCCATCAGGTGTTCCCCAGGGATCTCACTGCGGACCAATTTTATTTTTACTTTTTATCAATGATCTTTCTGACTGTATTAGTATAGTTAGTATCATCATTCCTATTATTTGCAGATGATTTAAAAATTTATAGAAGTATTTTATCAATCGATGATTGTAATCTTTTACAACAACATTTAGACTCTGTTTATGATTGGTGTCTTATTAATAACCTTTTGTTTAATGTAAATAAATGTTTTGCAATCAGTTTTAATAGAACGCTATGCAAAATTTTGTACGATTATATTATCGATAACAAGGTGCTACAACAAGTGACACAAATTAAAGACTTGGGTGTAATTTTCGATTTTAAACTTACGTTTGTTGAGCATATCAGCTACATGTGTAATCGTGCTATAAAAATGCTGGGAATTGTATACAAGATGTCTGCTGATCTTTCTCCAATTACTCTTAAATTACTTTACTGTGCCTTGGTGCGTTCTCATTTAGAGTAAACAATTTTTTTTGCCTGTTGTCCTATAGATTTGGTATATTGTCGGTTAATTTTGATCGCAATTACATTTCTTTACTATACAATTTACCGTCACTAAAAGTTTGGCGCAAAAGATCAGATCTCTCATTTTTGCGTGGTCTAGTGATGTCTGAAGTAGACTGTCCTGAGTTACTTGAATCTCTTTCATTCTACATTCCTAAAAGTGAACGACGTACTAAGCAGACTTCATTATTTAGAGAATTTACACATTCTACTAATTATGGATTTCACAATCCTATTGGTAGAAATTGTAGATTTGCAAACAGTTTAACAAACAATTTATTTTTTTTTTGTTCTAAATCTTTGTTTAAGATTCAATTGGGACATATTGATTAAATGTTATGTATTTTATATTATATTGTTTATTATGTCAATCTTTTGCTTTTGTTTTTTATATATGTATTATATTGTTTATATTTATTGTATTTTTATGTAGATGCTAATGGTTTTACTTACCGTAAATAAAGATTATTATTATTAATACAAATTGTACAAAATTTTTTTTGTTAATTTGCGGAAATTGTCAAAAAAACTGAAACTGAAGTAAAACTAATTAAACAAATTTTATAAAATTTGGTTTGAAACATGACTATTTAGTGATAAATCTTAATTTGAAATCAGAAATTCAAAATAATTTTTAGAAAACTAGTTATATCATTTTTCCAAAAATAATTTTTTGGTTTCTTTCAAAAAACTGAAACTGAACAACTGCTAATTGTACAATTTTGATCAAAATTGGTTTCAAGTATGACTATTAAATGTTAATCGTAATTTGAAACTAAAGTTTTAAAAATGTTTCTAGAAAATTCATTTGCAAAATTTGTCAAAAAAACTGAAACTGAAATAAAACTAATTAAACAAATTTAATAAAATTTTGTTTGAAGCATGACTACTTAGTGATAAATCTTAATTTGAAATCGGAAATTTAAAATAATTTTTAAAAAATTAGTTATGATACAATGTTTACAAAAATAATTGGTTGGTTTCTTTCAAAAAACTAAAATTGAACAACAATTAATTCTACAATTTTGATCAAATTTGGTTTCAAGTACGATTACTAAATGTTTAATCTTAATTTGAAATCAAAAATTAAAATAAGTTTTTAAAAAATTAGTTATGATACAAATTGTACAATTTTTTTTTTATTATTCGCAAAATTTGTCAAAAAAACTGAAACTGAAGTAGAACCAATCGTGCAAATTTAATGATATTTGGTATGTAGTATGACTATTTAGTGCTACATCTTAATTTGAAACAGAAAATTTTAAATATTTTTTTTGAAATTCAGTTATAATTCATTTTGTATTAAAATTAATTTATGGTAATTTGCAAAATTTGTCAAAAAGCCTGAATTTGAAGTAAAACCAATAGTACAAATTTAATGAAATTTAGTTTGAAGTATGACTTAGTGTTTAATCTTAATTTGAAACAAGAAATTTAAAGTATAATTTATAAAATTAGTTATGATACATTTTGTATACAAATTAATTTATAGAAGTTTGCAAAATTTGTCAAAAAAACTGAAACTGAGCTAAACTATTAGTAGAAATTTAATCTAATTTGGTTTAAAGTATAAGAACTAAGTGCTAAATCACAATTTTAATCCAAAAATTTAAAAAAAGTTTTTAGAAAATTAGTTATGATAGAATATGTATAAAAAAAAATTTTGGTTACTTGCATAAATTGTCAAAAAAACTGAAACTGAAGTAAAACTAATTAAACAAATTTTATGAAATTTAGTTTGAAGCATGACTATTTAGTGATAAATCTTAATTTGAAATCGGAAATTTAAAATAATTTTTAGAAAATTAGTTATGATACAATTTTTCCAAAAATAATTCCTTTTGAAAAACTGAAACTGAACAATAACTAATTGTAGAATTTTGATCAAATTTGGTTCCAAGTACAACTACTGAATGTTTAATCTTAATGTGAAATCAAAAATTTAAAAAAGTTTTTAGAAAATTTGTTATGATACAATTTGTATAAAAAATAATTTTTGGTCATTGCAAAGTTTGTCAAAAAAAGAATTGAAACTGAAGTAAAACCAATCGTACAAATTTAATGAAATTTGGTTTAAAATATGACTATTTAGTGCTGAATCTTAATTTGAAAACAAAAATTTAAAATAACTTTTAGAAAACTAGATATGATACAATTTTTACAAAAATAATATGTTAGTTTCTTTCAAAAAACTGAAACTGAACTACAACTAATTCTACAAATTTGGTTTCAAGTACGACTACTAAATGTTTAATCTTAATTTAAAATCAAAAATACAAATAAGTTTTTAAAAAATTAGTTATGATACAAATTGTACAATTTTTTTTTTGTTCATTTGCAAAATTTGGCAAAATACTAAAACTGAAGTAAAACTAATTGAACAAATTTAATAAAATTTGCTTTGAAGCATGACTATTTAGTGATAAATCTTAGTTTAAAATCGAAAATTTTAAATAATTTTTAGAAAGTTAGTTATGATACAATTTTTACAAAAACAATTTGTTGATAACTTTCAAAAAATTGAAACTGAACAACAACTAATCGTACAATTTTGATCAAATTTGGTTTCAAGTACAACTACTGAATATTTAATGTTAATTTGAAATCAAAAGTTAAAATAAGTTTTTAAAAAATTAGTTATGATACAATTTGTACAAAATTTTTTTTGTTCATTTGCAAAATTTGTCAAAAAAACTGTAACTAAATAAAAACCAATTGTGCAAATTTAATGAATTTTGGTTTGAAGCATGACTATTTAGTAGTAAATCTTAATTTGAAATCAGAAATTTAAATAAATTTTTTGAAAATTAGTTATGATACAATTTTTACAAAAATAATTTGTTGGTCTCTTTCAAAAAACTAAAACTGAACAACAGCTTATTGTACAATTCTGATCAAATTTGGTTTGAAGTATAATAATAATAAATAATTAGTGCTAAATCTTAATTTGAAACCGAAAGTTTAAAATAATTTTCAAAAAATTAGTTATAATACAAAATGTATAACAAGTATTTTTTGGTCATTTGCAAAAATGATCAAAAAACTGAAACTGAAGTAAAACCAATTCTACAAGTTTAATGAAATTTTGTTTGAAGTATGTTTATTTTGTGCTTAATCTTAATTTGAATCAACAAATTTAAAATATAGTTTATAAAATTAGTTATGATACATTTTGTATACAAATTAATTTATGGTACTTTGCAAAATTTGTCAAAAAAACTGAAATTGAGCTAAAACTAATAGTACAAATTTAATTTAATTCGGTTTAAAGTATAAGTACTAAGTGCTAAATTACAATTTAAATCCAAAAATTTAAAAAAGTTTTCAGAAAATTTGTTATAATACAATATGTATTAAAAATAATTTTTGGTTACTTGCATAAATTGTCAAGAAAACTAAAACTGAAGTAAAACCAATTGTACAAATTTAATTAAATTTGGTTTAAAGTTTGACAATTTAGTGCTAAACCTTAATTTGTAACAGGAAATCTATAATAACTTTTAGCAAATTAGTTATTATACAATTTTTCTATTTCAAATTTTTTCAATTTGTCTCTTTCAAAAAAACTGAAACTGAACAACATCTAATCGTACAGTTTTGATCAAATTTGGTTTCAAGTACAACTACTAAATGTTTAATCTTAATTTGAAATCTAAAATTACAATAAGTTTTTAAAAAATTAGTTGTGATACAAGTTGTACAAAAATTTGTTTTGATCATTTGCAAAATTTGTCAAAAAAACTGAAACTGAATTAAAACTAATTGAACAAATTTAATAAAATTTGGTTTGAAATATGACTATTTAGTGCTAAATCTTAATTTGAAACCAAAATTTTAAAATAACTTTTAGCAAATTATTTATGATACAATTTTTACAAAAATAATTTGTTGGTTTTATTTTTTAAACTGAAACTGAACAACAACTACTTCTACAATTTTGATCAAAATTGGATTCAAGTACGACTACAAAATGTTTAATCTTAATTTGAAATCAAAAATTAAAATAAGTTTTTAAAAAATTAGTTATGATACAAATTGTACAAATTTTTTTTTGTTATTTGCAAAAATTGTCAAAAATACTGAAACTGAAGTAAAACTAATTGAACAAATTTGATGAAATTTGGTTTGAAGCACTTTTAGTGATAAATCTTAATTTGCAATCGGAAAATTAAAATATTTTTTAGAAAATTAGTTATGATACAATTTTTACAAAAATAATTTGTTAGTCTCTTGCAAAAACTAAAACTGAGCAGCAACTAATGGTACAAATTTGATCAAATTTGGTTTCAAGTATGACTACTAAATGTTTAATCTTAATTTAAAAGTTTAATTTATATTAGTTACAACTTACAAAATACCTAAAAAAATACTCATCCCTAATCGGGGCTACATAATACTTATTGCACTTGCGGAACTACCACAGCGAGTTCCACACCAAAACACATTTATACTACCTTGAGGCGGAACAGTCAACAAACCGCTTCCTTATATCAACACCCTTTGAACTCCTTTTTGGGGATTGTTGCCAATAACAACAAGAACCTTTAAGTTGTTGAGTGTTTAATCATTAATAAACCGGAAATCTCTAACCCAACAGTACACAAATCATTTTAAATATAATAAAAATTAGGAAAAACAAAATTGAATTAATTCTAATAGACTTTGAATTTAAATCATGTATGTTACGGTTGCAATCACATTACTTTCCAAACAGAACAAACGTCACTCTTAACTATGTTTTACACATCTGATGTCCAAGCAGAATGCAATATAACAAAGTTTACTAGCAACGGAATCTATATTTGGAACCATAAATATTTGATATCGACAAATGTGGTGAGGAGGGATTTTTCTTTCTAAATACATTTCCCGTGTTAAGGAAAGCCCAAAATTTACAGTTCACTCTAAAAGTTTACTAGTGGATTTTCGTTGTCATCCATAAAATGAACATAAACTTTGTAAATATGTTATAGAGCAGCCATAACAATATAATATTTCATCCTGAAAAATATCTTTCATAAAAAAAATTGTATTAAATATTTGGCTTTGGCAAAGTAATGTTGTTGTTTAAATATATGAAAAGATTGTGTGCAAAGTCAATATGAAAAAGGGAATGCGTCAATATTTGATCGACGAGACGTGGCAAAAATTAGTTGGTTTTCAACGACGAATTGCTCTTAGGATTTTCTGTTTACTTAATAAAAAAAAATATATAATATATTTATCTTTGAATAAAATTTATAAAGCTTCTTATTATGTAAGTGTGGGAATCGTTTTTCTTTTCCCGATCCTGAACTGACAATACTCAGATACCGGCGCTAACTTTATTACACAAGTTTTTCTTCAGCTGACTTGTGAACACGGCACATAAAACTGCTGGCAGATATCATATTTTATCAGGCACCAATAAGGAGTTTCCACTAAATAAAACTTAACAAACTCGCTTTGTGAAATATTGTCTTTAAAACTGTTTGCGATAAAGATGGTAATGCGATGAATGTCAATATTTTTATAAAACTTTACAAACTCACTAAAGGGATCAATTTATAATAAAAATTGATACGTATTTTGAATTAATAATTAGAGTGCTAAATATAAATTTTCAATTAATGATTTTTTGCAATATGCGCTTTTTAAATATTAAATATATTGAGCCTCGGGCTGATTCAATTTATACCTTTGTGCAAGTGTTAAAGTTAATAACTTTTTTTAAATGATTTCAATCTGATAACATGTTAGGATTTGAAATAAAAATAGTGTGTTCATTGAAACGATAGAGCCGCGGATGATTAAAGTTAATCCGGTCGCAAATACGCGCGCGGTAAATTCCCTCTAAAAACATCCAGCGCTGTATTAATCAGCCACTTTGCTTAATTTGGTGATAGCGACGATTCATTGTTCCGAATGGTATTATATTACAAACATTTGCAACTTTGTCATTACAAATTGCATTCAATTATGCTGTGTTTTAGTTGGGATTGCAAAGTTTCCAGGCGCCTTTTGTCGCCGACGGCCACAATGAAAGGCGTTTTTTATTTGCCTGCAAAAATAAACCCGGAGACCGATGTTTCGCGCTCCGTGCGGATATCTCCGCTTTTATCGCTGCAATGAGTAGTAATTGTGTTCATTTTGTTACTTTTCGTTTACAACAAATTTGTCACGATTTAATTCCCATCATCAATTTTATATCTACATAATTCTCCAATTGTTTCAACTTTTTTTAATAGTAATAATTATTGCAATATCAATTAAGTCATTAATAAATTATAGCATACATACATCAGAGAAGAGATCACGTTTAGCTTTTAGAATAGTTTTAAATCAAATAACTACATTTAATGTTCAAGTTGTAAGAGTCTGTCGTAGTTCCAGTTTTCTCAGGTTCGGAATTAAGAAATCCATTTGTATTTAATTAATTTTTTTATTTATTATTTTAGATGTATAACTTAATAATAGCGTTTTTTTCTTTTTTTTTTAACAATTAACTCAATTATACAGAATTAAAAGTAGTGAAGTGTAAACTGATAATGCATATTGCAATAGTAGTTTTCCCATTTTCCATGGGGAACTTTCAAAAAAACCAATATCGGGGTTGTGTTCTACGGAAAATTTCCTATAAGATACAGTTTTTTAATATGATTTTTGATTATTTTTTGCTTATTTACAGCACAAAAACTGAAAAGAGACAAAATATTCTTAAAAAATGGCCGCTATTTACACTGTATTGCACCTAGAAATCAAAAATTTTAGAAATTATCATATTTTGGTACCCCAAATATGTGTACAAAATTTGAGCAAAATTGATGTTGATGTGGAAACGTTTGTCTAAACTATCGTAGAATTACCCACTAGTGACCCAAAACGCAATAAGATAAAAAAATATTAAAATATTGTTTTCACCGCATTACCTATAAAGTTTTACGATGACACAATTAATCTAATAACAAACCAGATTTACATGAATGTTTGTAAAATCTTATAAAGTTAACAAAGTAAATCTAATTATAAAATCCAAACAAACCACAAGCTATAGTTAAACCTAAAAAGCAGTTTTTAGAGAACTTATTTAACAGTTAATTCCATAAACTGCTTAAATTTTTGTATTTTTTTTTTTAGTTTAAACTGGTTTTTCAATTTTATTTTAACAATTTTGCAACTATTTGTGACAGCTATTTAAAATAGCTTAGTAGCGATTTGCAGTGTTTCGAACAGTTCTGACGCGTTTGTGGCACTAATTTTAGCTTTTATGACAGTTTTGCAATTATTTACAATTTTTTTAAATTTATTTGCAGTAGTTTAGTAACAAATTATAATGCATAGGCATTTTACAATATTTTTGAGGCTATATGCAATAGTTTGATAGTTTATGTTTTGCCCAGCCTAAAAGTGTGTTATCAAAAAACTTAAATTTCTCTTCTTTGCAGGCGTTAAAAGTCTCTTTGTCTGAGAAGGAGAAAGTGATATACAATTTTTGTATAACCAACACTTGGGTGGGCGGGTGGGTCACTCCATATGATGATTACTATGAAGTAGTTTGAAATTAAGTGCCACCCATGTGTGTGTTATCAAAAAAAATTATATTTTTTTTCTTTATTAGGCGTTAGAAAACTTTTTGTCTGAGAAGGAAAAAGTGATATGCAATCTTTTGATGACTAACATTTGAATGGGTGGGTGGGTGGGTCCCTTCAAGTGGGTGGGTGGGTCCCTTCAATTATGATAACTATTGAGTAATTTAGATTAAAATGCCTACTCACCCGACCAAGATTGTGTATACAAGAAATTTTATATTCTTCTTTGCAGATCTTAGAAAACTCTTTGTCTGAGAAGGAAAAGGTGATATTCAATTTTTTGATGACCAACTCTTGGTGGGTAGGTGTTTCACTCTAGATTCTGTCTATCATTGACTAATTTAAACTGGAGTGCTTACCCATCTGCCCGAGAGTGTGTTATCAAGATTTTTTTTTTTAAGCATTACAAGTCTCTTTGTCCGATAAGAAGAAAGTAATATTCAATCTTTTGATAACTAACACTTGAGTGGGTGGTTGAATTACTTCAAATTTTGTTTACCATCTTGTAGTTTCAACTTAATGCCTACTCACCTACTAAAAAGTTTATTAATAAGAAATTAGAAGTTTTTTCTTTTTGCAAAAAGATTTAATGTTAAAGGAAGAGAAGATAAATCTAATCTTTGTTGACCAACACTTGGATGAGTGAGTGAATCATTGAGTAATTTCCACTCGCTCAAAAGTTTGTTAACAAGAACCATAAAGTTTCACCTCACTGCAAGCGTTAGAAGTTTCTATGTTAAAGGAAGGGATAATAAATTCAATCTTTCGATGACCAACTTTTGGGTGAGAAGATGGGTCACTCCAGATTTTGATTACCATTGAGTAATTTAAACTGAAATGCCTACCAACCCGCCCAAGAGTGTGTTATCAAAAAATTTAGTTTTTTTTTCTTTCAAGCAATAGAAGTTTCTTTGTCTAAGAAGAAAGAAGTGATATATAATCTTTTGATAACCAACATTTGGGTGAGTTGGTTGTGTCACTCTAAATTATGATTATTATTGAGTATTTTACAGTATTTTGCCACTATTTTATGACATTATATTAATAATTTGTCTGTTTGTGGCACAAATTTAAACAGATTTGCAGCTGTTAACGACATTTTAGCGGTTAGTTTCAGAAGTTTAGGAGCAAATTTCAATGTTTTTGATAATTTAAAAAGCGTTTCTAGCCTATACTTTAACATTCAAACATTTCACGACATTAAATTATTATTATTTACGTCTGTTTTTAGGCTATTTGTAACTACTTAATAGCATTTGAACGTTTTACAATTATTTTGCTACTATTTACAAAAGTTTTGAGGTTTTTTGCATTAGCTTAGTATAAATTTCCTATAGTTTAGAGGTTTTTTTGGCTAATATTTTAATAAATAAACGTTTTACAAACATTTTACGGTTATTTACAACAATTTTTAGACTATTTTGCATCAGATGCGTTTGTGGAACATATTTTGACGTTTGAATGTTTTACGACTGTTTTTCGACTATTTAGAACAATTTTGGGGGCTATTTGCAGTAGTTAAATACCCATTTATAATAGCTAGATGTTTAGGATAGTATAGAACCACTTGTAGAACCTATTTTGAAATAAGAACTTTTTAGGACTGTTTTGCAACCATTTACGACAGTTATGAAGCTATTTGCAATAGTTTAGTGGCATTTTACGGTATTTCTGATGTTCAGAAGCATTTGTGGCTTATAATTTGATATATCAGAACAATTTTACATAATGTAAGCTTATAGACAGTTTTTCTAATGTTTGTGATAGTTTTAAAGATTTGTAACAAATATGAGGCAATCACAATTTGAGTAATCTACGCCTAAGTGTTTGTAATCTAAAAATTTAACTTTTGACCATTTTCTTGTATTCTGCTGAGAATTGGCATGTGCAGAAACTTTATCATAAGGAGAAACATAAGATTTCTTAGTAACAAACTTTGGTGTGAGTGTATCTCATTTCAAAAAATGAGTTTACAGTCATGATTTGAGTGACCTTCTTCAAAGGTGCTTTCTCCGAAGGTTGGACAACATTAATTCTCCCCGAATTTTTGTTGCTCTTAATAAGGTGTGGGAGTCTAGTTTTGTTCAGTTTTTTATGTTTTTGAGTGACCTAACCCGCACAAAACATATAAAATGTAATTTTTTTTAAAGATTTAAGCAACATTTGAAATGCAAAATGGCTTATAAGAAGAATGTTTGGAATTATTTTTGTAGATTAATATTTTTTTAATAAAATATTGATTGCAAATCAACATATTTAGTTTTTAATTATTTTTTTTTAGATTTGAAAAAGGCAGAAGAAAACAACGAGGGTGTGTCTTCAGAAGTCTTGAGGGAGACATTAAGATAAAACCGTTTTATTTTGTATAGTGAACATTATAGTTATAAGTGTTGTAAATAAATGTGTTAAGTATTATAATAGCGTGATTATTATTTTTCTGTGTAGAACCCTGTAGCGTCTTTAAGTTTGAACAATCCTCTACAATTTACCATCTAGCCAACCTACACCCCTAACCGGGTGGTAACGAGCACCTGGTCAGCAGACCCGACCAACGTGACAAAAATAAAATATTTTTGTAGTCTTACGGTTTTCTAGAGTTTATTTGTGTTTAAATGGAAAAACTTGGGTAGTCTTGCAAAAATTTAGTATTCAAACAAAAAAAATGTTTGCGTTTCTACAAAATAAGCAGAAAGTAGAAAATAAGAAACTTTGGTAATCTCACGAGTTTTTAGTGTTTAAACAAAAAATGTTGGCATTTCTACGGAGTATTAGTGTTTAAACAAGAAAACTTTGCTAGTTACACGGATTTTAATGCAAACAAATTTTGGTTATTTTACGGTTTTCTAGTCTTTTAACAAAAAAAAATTGGTAGTCCTATAGAATTTTAATGTTTACACAAAAGAATTTATAGTCCCACGGTTTTTTATTGTAGCAAATAGGAAATTTTGGTATACTTACGGTTTTTTAGTGCTTAAACAAAAAAATGTTGGTAGTTTTAAGGTTTTTTAGTTTATATAATGAAAGATTATATTCTTTGTAGCACATTATTTGACATACTACAACAATTTACGTTTTGTGGCTATTTGCAATAGTTTAGTAGCAATTTACTACTTACCCATAATTTGAAACTTGAACTTTTTACTATATTTTTGTGGGCAGAAACGTTTGTAGCATACGATTTAACATTTCAGCATTTAACAACAGTTTTACGACTATTTGCAATTACAATTTACGATAATTTTAATAGTTCAGACGAGTTCGTGGGTTATATTTTGACGTATAACAGTTTTACAACAATGTTGCTACTATTTGCGAGGCTATTTGCAATAGTTTAGTAACAATATACAATGTTTCTGACAGTTAATATGCGTATACAGCACATCTTTTGATTTTTGAACATTATAGAATATCTTTGCAACTATTTGCAATAGTTTAGTTACAGTTAAAAATGATTCTAATAATTAAAAAAACGTTTGTAGCACATATTTAATATTTGAGCGTTTTACGACAGTTTTATGACTATTTGCGATTGTTTAGATGCGATTTACGATGTTTTTGACAATTCAGACTCGTTTAATGCACATATGTTGATACTTGTACGTTTTACAACGTTTTTTCGGCTATTTGCAGTTGTTTTGTAAAAATGAGCAATGTTTCTGATAATTCAAAAACATTTTATAGTCTAAATTTTGGAATGTAAACTATTTTGAAGCTACATGAAATAGTTCAGTAGCCATTTACCATGTTTCTGATAGTTCATATAATTACAATTGAACAGTTGACGTCAATTTTGCAACTATTTGCGACAGTTTAATTATCTTAAGTTTAATTTACGTTTTTTTACTATTTTTGACAATTTTAAAACTATTTTTTTAATAGTTTAGTTGTAATTTACGATGTTTTTGACAGTTCAAACGGGTTGATAGACAGTTTTGAGTATACTTGCAATAGTTTAGTTACAATTTATATAATTTCTGACTGTGTCGACGAGTTTGTAGCACATATTTTAACATTTAAGCGATTAAAGACAGTATTGCAACTATTTACAATATTTATGCTAGCAATGTATGACAGTTTAGACGCGTTTGTAGCACTTATTTTGACTTCTGAACACTTTATGACTGTTTTGGGACTATTTACGATATTTTTTCTGCATTTAGCAATAGTTAGAAAGCAATTTACAACGTTTTTGGTAGTTTAGAAGCGTTTGTGGCACATATTCTTACATTTAAATGTTTTACGATAATTTTGTGACTGTTTACGACAGTTTTGTGTTACTAGCAATAGTTTTACAATTGTGGTACATCGTTCAAAACTACACTCTTATAATTTATTAATTAAATGCCCCAACTGTTTATTTAATTATCATAAGGTCATTGATGGTATTGTCTGACGACATTTACTGAAAGAAGAGATTTTTAATTTCTGGATGACAAACATTATTCTAAATTATATTATAGTGTATGAACTAAGAACTTTATCTCAACCAACTGCTTGTCATTAAAACAACTTACATTTGCAGAGAAGAAAAATGTCCAGTTTTTGTATGACAAAACATTTGGGCGTGTGAGCAGGGTACATCATTTTAAACCACACGCTCATAGTTTATAAAATAAGAGCTACAACCTCCTATGATAAGCTAAGCTTGCTTAAGTTGGTTTCTTGTGGTCATGTTGGACGTTTCATCATCTGGACTTAATCAGCATTTGCAAAATTTTTAAAAGTTGAAAGAAAGCTTCTAAAGTTAAGAAGGGCTATCATCTCCCATACCCTAAGATGGCTAACACTGATTTGACCAGAATTTTTAAATCTGATGAAATCAAGAAGGTTCTTCATGCACCAGTAAAGAAGCTTGTACGTCGTTAAAAACGTGACAATCCACTCACAAATGCTCGCGCTATGTTGAAATTGAATCCATATGCTGGTGTTCTTAAAAGGGAGGCAATTTTGTCTTTGAGAAAGAGGGACAGGGAAACCACAATTGTTAAGGCTAAAGAACAGGGAGTTACACTTCCCGAGTCTCATCCACCAGTAAGGACATCAAAATTGTTAGTCAGAAGGAAAACAATGGTTATCAAACACAAGCAAACTAAACCAAAAATGACACAAGCAAAGAAAGCAGCACCTGCTAAAAAGTAGTCTGTAATAGTTGAAGAATTTTAATTTATAACGACTGGTATCAGATTAAATTTGTATTTAATAAAATGTTAAATGTTATCTAACTTTGATTTTAAGATATTAAATGTATCTTTCACTTTTTTTTTAAATTTAGTAAAAACTGACAATAAAAACGTACAAAAATGCACTTTTATGCCGATAATACCCAGATTTAACATTATTTATTCCCAGATATCGTAGAAGATATTAACAGTATTCAAAAAATAATGTATATGCTCAAATAACTTGAACTAAGTTTGCAATCCAGAAATTGAATCACAAATAGTCGGGCAAGTGGGCGGGGAACACCAATTCAAATTAAATGGCTATGGAACTTGAACTTAGTTCACGACCACCCACCAAAGTGTTTGTAATACAGAAATTGAATCACAAACAGTTAAGCGGGTGGGCGAGGAACACCAGTTTAAAAAAAACGGCAACAAAATTTAAACTAAGGTCCCGTCCACCCGCCCAAGTGGTTGTAATCCAAAAGTTGAATTACTAACAGTTGGGCGGGTGAGCGGGGAACACTAATTTAGACGACACGACTACTAAATAAGACTAAGTACCGGCTCAAGTGTTTGTGATCCAAAAATTGAATTACAAACAGTCAGGCGGGTGGGCGGGGAATACCAATTTTAATCACACGCCTCCAAACCTTGAACTGTTCCCGGGTGTTTGTGATCCAAAAATTGAATAACAATCTGTCGGTCGGGTAAGTGGAGATCACCAATTCAAACCACAAAACTTAAACCAATAATTTTTTTTTTTTTAAATGACTTGGTTAATGAAATAGAGAGAAGTCAGCAACTTTAATTTTATTTTTAATTTTTTTTTTATAATTTAGAATCAACATACTTGATTTTATTAAAAAGCCAGTTTTATCAAGTTAGCGTTATCAATTCACTTAGTAACAGATATGATAACTTAACAAACTATAACTACAAATTGGTTTATTAAAATTTAAATACTAGTTTATTTAAATACTATTAGTACCAACTGTAAACGAATTATAAAATTTGCCCAACTTGACATAACCTCAAACATGAATTGAATCAATATCAATCTTGAAAACTCTAACATTCATAACTCAAAACTGGTACATTGGGTTTTTATGCAATTTGGTGCCAGCATACGTAAATACCATTACTATCAACTGTTAAATAAGCAGAAAAATGTTTTCGTTTAATTGGACATAACCTCAAACTAATCAACTTGATATCCTAAATCAAGAAACTAAAAACTTTAATAATTTAAAACTAGCACATGTAAATACCATTACTAAAAACTTGTAAATTTGTACAAAAATCCATACGTCTAATTTGACATAAGCTTAACCTAACCAACATTACATCCAAAATTAAAAATCTTAATAGAAATTTTAAAAATCCATAGCCCAAAATTGGTACATAAAATGTTTATATAGTTTGGTGTAGCACACGTAAGTACTATAACTAGCAACTGTTAAATTTGTACAAAAATCTATACGCCTAATTTAACATAACCTCAATAAAATCAACATGACATCATAAATTAAGAATTTTAATAATAAACTCATAATTGCATAACTAAAAACAGGTATATTGGATTTTAATGAAATTTGGTATAAACACATGTTAGTACCATTTCTATTAATTGTTAAAAACGCACTAAAATTTACAAGTGCATTTTGACATAACCTCAATTTAATCAACATGACATGTTAGGTCAAAAGTCTTAATAGAAAACTCAAACTTGCATATCTCAGAACTGGTACATTGGATTTTTATGTTATTTAGTACCAGCATACGTAAGGACCATTAATACTTGCTATTAAATAAATACATAAATTCATACGCTTAATTTATTATAACCTCAAACAAATCAACATGAAACTCAAAATCAAGAACTTGAATAGAAAACTTTAAGTTGTATGACTCAAAATTGGTACGTAAATACGTAAATACGTAAATACTATTATTATTAACTGTATCATACGCCCAATTTAAGATAACCTCAAATTAATCAACATGTCTATATACTAAATCAGGAATTTTAATAAAAATTTAAAAAATGTATAACTCAAAATTGCTTTATTAGATTTTTATGTAATTTGGTACATGTTAGTACCATAACTTGAATAATTACAAAAATTTGCGCGCTATATTTGTCATAACTTCAAATTAATCCACATGACGATCTAAATCAAGAATCTTGATAAAAATTTCAAAAATTCATAACTCAATATTGTTACATTGAATTTTTATATAAGTTGATACCAGCATACATAAGTATTAGAACTAACAATTGTTACATTTGTACAAAAATCCATACGCTCAATTTGACATAACCTCAAACTAATCAACATAACGTCCTAAATCAAGAACTTTAATAAAAATTTCAAAAATTTATAAATCAAAACTGTTACATTGGATTTTGATATAAGTTGATACCAGCATACATAAGGATTGGTACTAACAAATGTTAAATTGACTTAACCTCAAACTAATCAACATAACGTTCTAAATCAAGAACCTTGATAAAAATTTCAAATATTTATAACTCAAAACTGCTACATTGGATTTTTATATAAGTTTATTCCAGCATACATAGGTATTGGTACTAACAAATGTTAAATTTGTACAAAAATCCATACGCTTAATTTGACATAACCTCAAACTAATCAATATAACGTCCTTAATCAAGAACCTTGATAAAAATTTCAAATATTTATAACTCAAAACTGCTACATTGGATTTTTTTATAAGTTTATTCTTCCAGCATACATAGGTATTGTTACAAGCAAATGTTAAATTTGTACAAAAATCCATACGCTCAATTTGACATAACCTCAAACTAATCAACATAACGTCCTTAATCAAGAACCTTAAAAATTTTTTCAAAAATGTATAACTCAAAACTGTTACATTGGATTGTTAATATAAGTTTATAACAGCATACATAAGTATTGGTACTAGCAAATGTTAAATTTTTACAAAAATCTATACGCTCAATTTGACATAACCTCAAACTAATCAACATAACGTTCTAAATCAAGAACTTTAGTAAAAAATTCAAAAATGTATAACTGAAAACTGTTACATTGGATTTTTATATAAATTGATACCAGCATACATAAATATTGGTACTAACAATTGTTAAATTTGTGCAAAAATCTATACGCTCAATTTGACATAACCTGAAACTAATCAACATAACGATCTAAATCAAGAACTTTAGTAAAAAATTCAAAAATGTATAATTCAAAACTGTTACATTAGATTTTTATATAAGTTTATACCAGCATACATAACTATTGGTACTAGCAAATATTAAATTAGTACAAAAATCTATACGCTCAATTTGACATAACATCAAAGTAATCAACATAACTGCTACATTGGATATTACACGTTAGTACTATCACTACTAATTGTTTAAAATGTACATGCATCAATACACCTAATTTGACATAACCTTAATTTAATGTTCCTTAAATCAACAATTCTAATAGGATACTTTAAATTCTCTAACTCAAAATTGGTACATTGAACTTTTGTGTCTATTAGTACCAGCACACTTGAGTATTATAACTATCAAATGTTATTTTTTTACAAAAATCGATATGTTTAGTTTGACATAACCTCAAACATGTCTTTCTAAAGCCATTTGCAAGAAAAAAAACTTTTAATTTCTGGATGTTAAACACTGGGCGGGTCGATCGACAATTGACTTGACATTTGCAAAGTTCTTACCTTCAACTTTCAATCTCTGGATGGCTAGGTTAGGTTAGCACTTAGGCGTACACGATTCTAAATAACACGATCAAAGTTTACAAACTAACCTAATTTAACCTAACCTAACCTAACCACCACAAAACAGTCTACTTTTAGACATTTAAAGTGTTCTCTTCTTTCTTCTTCAATTTTGTGATAAATGACTTCTAATCTCTAGATGATAAAGTGAGCGGGGCACACCATTCTAAACCACAGGCTCATAATTAAAGCCTTAACTACCCATCTAACTGATAACTGAAACAATGATTGTATCTCCTTCAACTGATATTTGCAAAGAAAAAAGTTTTCAATCTTTCGATGACAAACATTTGGTCAGTTGGACAAAATAGACAAAACCAAGCACATTAACAAAGTTTGGGATTGACAGAAAAAAGTAGAAGGGAATACCAATAAAAAAACGGAGGGACAAAAAAGCAGAGAACTTAAAACAGGAAAAAATGAAAAGAAACACAGGAAAATTAACTCCACACAAACAGCTTACACCGAATGGTAAATAGATAATAAATAAAATTTATATTTTAGATAGCGACTACTATTGTATGGAAGTAAAAAAAATCTATTTTCAATATTTAAGAATAGCATTTAATCGACACTAAAACATTATTAAATCAAAAGAAAACTATCAAAATCCCCTATTATTATTTTTCTTGAATCGTGTTTGTAATTCAATATAAAACCTGTGATTAACCTCAATTTCAAAGAAATTCGATACAATAAATAAGCACTTTGATTCCTTTTCAATATTTCTAAGAAAACTGAATTATTAATTAAAAAAATAATTACATTCTATAACCAAACTGAGTAACTTTCATAAAATCTAATATAAACAATGTTTCACACAATCTCTTCCTAAATACAATTGTAAGCAATACAATACCTATGTTTACATTGAGCTGTCTATGTGTATCTATGGAATTATTTATATCCATTAGCATCAGAGTGACAGATAAAGGTCAAACTCATTGTTTCCAGTATATAACTATTGCAATATGCATTTGCCCTAGATATTCCATACAACTTAATCCATTTCAATGCATTACGTTCCACATTCTTGTTATATAAATAAAGGACTTTGTTTTAAAATAATAAATGGATAGTGAATTACTTATTATTAAATTGCTTTGATAAATAATTTAATCAATGCTTGCTATTTTAATAACAGTTATAACAATATGAACTAATTCAATTAAATTGTATCTAATTCTACATAACAATCAACAATTGATAATTTATGCAGTCGATAATTGAGTACCTAATGCAATGGAATGGGGAACCATTGATCTTTTGTGTAGGCGTCCCGACAGTTTGTAGATTTATAGTAAATGTTTGTAAACAGGCACATTGTCGCCTCTTTCAACACAAACTTTAGACACTTAACATAGTTTCCCGAACAGGTAACAACAACAAGCGAATAATATTGACAATGATTTAATCGGAAAATTAAAATTCATCAAACATTTACACAATTGGCAACATATTTTCCATTCATATTAATTCGTTATTAATTATTAATATTAATAATCAGTTTGGATACCATTTAATAATCCATTTGTTTACTCAAATTTGCATTTCAACTAATTAACATCCATATTAAGCGTATATAATTAATTGGAAAATAAAAGTTAGATCATACGCACTGTTAATACGTTTGAAATTAATTAAGATCCAACATTAATTAAACCGAATAGAGTGGAAATGTTTCATTATCTATTATTGTGTATTAATACAAATTAGTTATAATTTAATGAATTAATTTAAATGTAAGACTAACAAAATTTAGCAGTAAGATAACAAACTACAACCATTGTCAATAAACGGGTTATTTTTTCATCCAGCAGCAAACATAGCGTGCAAAGCGCTCTAGGAGGTCATGCCATGAACCATTTAATTGTTGACTCTTTTATTATTAATAAAAAAATTGTACCCAATTAGATACAAAATTATTTAACAACAATTACAACTTTTAATTGATAAATTAAATATTAACCAAAATTCGTTAATCAAATATTAAGAATTTCTTATTGTAATACAATCGCAGAAATTTTGTATGCTTTGAAAAATATAACAAAAACGAACAATGTATTTCAATATTACAACGCTTGTAATTAGCTCCTTTGGGTTGGCAGAGTATGCAAGCGCTCACATAACAACAATATTGCGGCCCGAAACCTTTTAATTATGTATTTAAATTTGAACTGTATTGGCGCACCGAAATTAATTAATTGCAAATAAAGATACGAGTGCTACTATTGCTACTATGAATTTAATATCAGTATTTCTCTGGTTGTAGTTAATAAAGGTACTGGTTATTTTCATGTTTGTTATTAGATTTCATGTTTGTAGAGGTTGCAATTAATTGTAATTTCTGGTTATAGAATTCTGTATGATTTTACAATTACACATCAAACACGTGGGGAACATTTGTAGGTCGTCGTGTATTGTATCAATGTATTTAATTGGATTTTATTGTGTTGTATAAATATGCTGATTGTTGATTAACTTCTGCCAGGGTGACCAGATTTTTACAAGTAAAAAAGAGTATAAGATGGTTTTAACCTTTCTACTCTTAATTTCTTAACCTTTTTATTTGAATATTGGTGGGTATGGTTCAAAAAGTTTTATTTTTTGGTCCCAAACTAGTATCTTTAAAAAAATTATCAAAATCTATGTTTAAACTAAAAAGAACGCCACATCTCTAATTTGACAAAATAGATTTTTGTAATTTTTTTAGCAGAAAGTAAAGAATATAATTTTAAAATTTATGGATTTTGAATATTTTAAGTCGTCGATTTTGTTTTCATACTGCCTAAATAATTTTTTTGCAATTTTTCAAAAAAGTTCAAAATATTTTTACCACCGAGATGCACTATTTGCAACATATACACAAGTATATTATTTGTTAAAAACAATTTATTTAATTTTACATGTTAAAAGTAACAAAATCTTACATAGCAGCTAGTATAGTATAACCAATAAAAAATTATCAACTGTGAAAAATACTTAATCTAAGATGTGAATGTAAATTTTGCACTTTTCAACCGTTTTTAACCGGATTTAGGTTCTTTTTGAAAATATTTTAATATATTATGATAGAATTTTGCACTTTTTAACAGCTTATGACCGGATTTTCCAGTTTTTAACATATTATAAATAAAATTTAGCACTTTTTGACAATTGACCGGATTTTAATTGTTTCTAAAAATAATAATAGATTTTTTTTTTATTGCTATTTTATAAAAAATACACATTTTGACATTTTATAAACAGTATTTTGGACTTTGTAACGGTTTATGGCCGGTCATTGCAGTTTTGTCATTTTATAAATGGGCAATTCCACGTCAAGTGAGCAGTCCATTTCACGCGACCCTCTCCGATTTTTGTACACTTATTTGAGTAGTCAAAATATGACATCATGCTAAATTTCAGATCTCTAGATCACTTAGTTCGCCTCGTAGAGCCAATTGAATTTTACGGCAATTTTTAAGTTCAACTTTTAACTTTATTTATCTTAATTGCATTTCAGCCTGGAAAAATTTTAGAATAGTCATAACCGATGGAAAATTTCTCAAGGAATCGAATGCAGCGGTCAGATATTTGTTATTGTGTCCCGCAAGCGCAGAAAACGCAAAAAAACAGTTTTTTTTTTAATTTCATTTCTCAAAAGTTGCCACCGATTAAGACTCCAAATTTTAGGAAAAGGCAGTTAAAAGTATGTACTTTAAGATGCTTAAATAAAATTTTCCCACACTAGGGGTAGTTTTTGCTCTAGAGACTCTTGAACGCACAAAACTATTTTTTAATAAAAATTTTTGATATTAGACAGGTTTCTAAATTTTTTTGTGGAATTTCTTTGTGTGCACCCTCAGAAAGTGATTTTTATACAAAAAAGTATGCCATGAGAAATTTCAGACCTTAAAATTCAAAAGAACACGTGTCGCACTACCATTGAATTTTTAAAATTAATATACTTAGTAAGTATCATTAGCTTTCAGATTTGAGTCAGATGCATACATTGGGTCTCCAAAAAAGCAAATGAGTACTTGCTAATTAGGTTCCACATGAAACTTTACATCAATATACTCTGTATATATATTTTTTAAATTATAATATTTTAATTTTATTTTAATTTTGAACATAAAATTAGACTCGTAAACTAAATCGATTAGAATATAATAAGGTTTAGGCCTTTTTTTTTTTAATTAAAAAACTTTTAAAATGACGTATTGTCCATATTTTTTTTAATTTGTCAAATTTGTAACATTTTATTAATGTTTTTTTTTTAAGTAAGGTTAAAAAATGCTTGAAGTTTTTTTTTAATAGCACACAATCGGTAGGAGCTGCATTAAAACATGTTATTAGGTGAAAATTGCGCAATTGAATGGCCTTTAATTTCAAATTTAATTTTTTTTTTAATTTTTGACTTTTAAACATAATTTTTAACAAAAACAACAAAAAAAAATATTTAAAAATCATTCTTTAATTTATGACATAAGAACGGTTAGAGATAGATCCAAATATGCTGTTCAAAAAAGATGGACAATTTAATTGCTTATAATTTTTATATTCTATTGTTTTTTTTTTTATTTAGATTTTTAAGTATCAAGAAATGTTTGTTCACAAAACATTAAAATGCAGGAAGTATCAATAATAATAATAGCAAACCCGGTCATCGAATATTAAAAATTATTTTACAAAATTTACAGATATTAAATTTTGGCTTTACAATACTAAATCCTTCTCAAAATGCATAATTTTTAATATCCGAAATACCAAAATTATATCATAATATCAAAATCTAAACAAAGTTATATCAAAAAGTATTAGAAACCGTTAAAATGCAAAACTAAAATTTCATGCAGAAACTGTCAAAAAATGTTTATTTTTTCAATTGAAAAATATTACGATATGGATTTGTTATTAAGTTTAATATTTGGCACTGATAATACCTTAGTTTTTGATTTTGAAACAGTTGAAAGTTAAAAA
Organism: Tachinus rufipes; assembly: GCA_963932245.1. NCBI lineage: Eukaryota > Metazoa > Arthropoda > Insecta > Coleoptera > Staphylinidae > Tachinus > Tachinus rufipes. The sequence continues at coordinate 108,891,578 of OZ010743.1, forward strand.
ATTTTCGAGTTAAAATTGACTATGTTGGGATTCAGATTTTGTTTTGAGATCTTTAATTATAAATGTTACGGATTCTAACCTAGAAGACCCTAGGCGCTCTGCTATATTTGTCAATATGATTTTTGGAAAATTTAATGTATAAAGAGTGCTATCTTCTGTAAAACTATAAATAGGAATTTTAGTTATTTGAAAAAATTTATTAATGTAAATCAAAAATAAAGTTAGCAAAAGAGCAAAACCTTGAGAAACACCAGCATTTATAATTTTGGGGTCAGAGTTAAAATTATCATTTCTTACTATAATTTTTTTAATGTCAAGAAAACTAATGATAAAAATTTACAGAATAAAATTGATCAAATGTTGCAGAAAAAGCAACCCAAAAAGCGCACACTAGCAAAAAATACAAAGCGTTTTTACGGCGATTCGTGCACTTTCAATAAGACCAATTAGAATTATCAGAAATTATTACTCAGTTACCAAGCAACTTTCATGCTAGTGTTGCGACCGCCAAACAACGGCACAGAACTATATTTGCCACACCAACATTAAGCAAAACTAAGTAGGGTATAAAAGAAATACGGACCTGATGCCGTTTTGTCGGCAAAGCATCAATAGACCAATGAGAGGCTAGCAAGAGGTATACATATCAAAACTTTTACATTGAAGTTTATCTCAATAATGCTCTAATTTTATAGATAGGCACTGCAAAGTGTTTAGGAACAAATTTTGATAGAGGTTTAGCCATACTGGGTAATGCTAAAATGGCAAGCAATCTTTTGACTCTGTTTCTGCGCAAAGACAGCAATATGAGTACTAGCAAAAAAATTTAACTATTAAAATAAATTATTTGCTCAACATACGCATGTCCAGCTTGATGTATAGCAGCCTATTTCTATCTAAACAATATTTCAAAGTAAGATTTTAAGAAATATTCTCAAAGTATTTGACTAAATTTGTAACCTCAAACTAAGAGTTAATGCTGGTTTTGGCTCCATTAGAATTCATAAATTGTTTTAAAAAATAAAACCTTTTTTGATACAATAGTTAATCAATCATATTCTAAGTTATTTAGTCTTTTCAAACAAAACAAACAGATTCCAAAATACAAGGAACCAATCAACATGCTTGCAGTATAAGAAAAATTGTAACTCTTCAACCTTACTACAAGACTGGTGCTGGATGTGCACTTTAAATGACATCTCAAAAAACGTCATTTATAACGCACAATCAGATATTTTTATCCAAAATTACACAAATACTAAAATTTTGCTAAAAGATATCAAAATCCGGCCATCAATTGATGAAAATGCCAAATTCCATACAAAAAATGTCAAAAACATAAAACTATGTCAAAATAATATTAGATAATAGTAAATCTGGACATCATATGTTAAAATATTTTTTTCAAAATGACCTAAATACTGAAATTTAATTAAAAAGTATCATAATCCGGCCATCAATTGTTAAAAATGCAAATTTCCGTACAAGAAATGTCAAAAACATAAAACTATATCAAAATAATATTTGATAATAGTAAATCTGGACATTAAATATTACAATATTTTTTTCAAAATTACCAAATTCTAAAATTTGGCTAAAAAATATCAAAATCCGGCCATCAATTGATAAAAATGCAAATTTCTGTACAAGAAATGTCAAATCATTAAACTATATCAAAATAATAAAAGATATTAGCAAATCTGGACATCAAATGTTAAAACAGTTCTTTCAAAATGTTACTAAAATTTGCCTAAAAATGATTCAGCCATCAATTGTCAAAAATGCTAATGCAAGAAATGTCAAAAACATTAAAATAAAAAAAAATATATTAAAGTTATGATAAGTAATAGAAAATCTAGCCATCAAATGTTGGTCAAAACAGGCAAAAATGCAAAATTATGTTAGAGAAATGTTAAAAACATCAGAAAAGTTATTTAAAGTAATGTTACATTATGGTTAACCCAGCCAACAAATATAATTTTTTTTTATAAAATTACAAACACCGGCTCATCAGTTGTAAAAAATACAAAATTCTGTGCAGGAAATGTCAAAAACATCAAAACGCAAAAAGTTATATTAGATAATAAGAAATTCGGTCATCAAAAGTTATAAAATAAAAAAAAAACTTTTTAAATGTTACAAATACAAAAATTTGATCATAAAATACAAAATTCTAAACATCAATTGTCAAAATTCTCTCTAATAGATAGCAAAATTAACAAAATCCGGTAGCGTTAAACTGTTAGAAAAATAAAAATTTATGTTTTCAAATGTTCCAAATAATAAAATCTACAGAATCCAGCTATACTTTGTCAAAAAACAGCAAAATAATCAGTATCCGGAGATTGATATCAATAATATGATAATAGCAAACCCGGTCATCAAATGATAAAAAAATTAATAAATCACGTCATTTAAAAGTTATAAATTTGGTCATAAAATACCAAAATTCTGCAAATAGCAAAATTTCTACATTATGTAAGATAATAGCAACCCAAATAGCTTCATTTCTCATAAATGATAAATTCTTTTCCAAGAAATGTCATAAACAAAAAGTACTAAAATCTGGACATCAAATAATAAAAAAATTAATAATTTCTTTTTAAAACGTACCAAGAATCAGCAATAAAATAACAAAATCCGGTCATCGATTGTAAAATATAAATATTTAAAAATAACCATATCTAGAAGCGTTATAAATGACAAAATATAGCCATCAAATGTTAATAAAATAAAAATTAACATGTCCCAAATTTCAAGATTCAGCAATAAAATACCAAAATTTGGCCAGTAGTTGCCAAAAATAAAAAATTTAATCCAAAAAATGATTAAACATTAAAATTTGAAAAAGGAATTATGCTAAAAAAATACTATTAAATATCAGAAATGTGTGCAAATATAACCATAACAATAAGAAAAAAAAAACAATTATCAAAAATGTCAAAATTTGCTGCAACATTTCTTGTTGCAAATATCCTTAATAGTTTACACAAGTAATATCAATAGATAATAAAATTTAGCTGAAGAAAATTTGTCAAGGAATGTTAAAATATCAAAGGTTAGGTTAAAAGCTAAATCCAGCTAAATGTTAAAACAAAAACTGAAAAGTCTAAAAAAATATATACGTTTTTAAAAATGTCCTAAATAACAAAAACTAAAGTAATATGAAAAAGTAAAAAAAAACTATTATTAACAATCAATAAATGATAAAAAAATCAAATGTTGACAAAAAAATGTAAAATTTGACCATAAATCCATCAATTGTCAAAAACGCAAAAATTTATTTATAAATAACTAAATTTTTTTTTAACCTTTTTTTTATTATTATTTTTATTATTATTATTAAAAAGTATTAAAATCCGGCCGTTAACTGTCAAAATAATTTTTTTGCAAATATGTCAGAAGCATTGATAGTTTTTTATTTTCACAAATACCTAAATTTAGCCATAAAATACTAAATCCGATTAAAAATGCATTATTACGTCAAAAAAATGTCAACAATATTAAAATCTAGCATCAAAATTATGTAAGAAAATAGCTAAATCTGGCCATCAAATGCTAAAAAAGTTGCATTCTTTTCTATTCGTTCATAAAAAAAATTAAAACTCTAGTATTTATCAAAACTATATTAAAATCTCCTAAATTCGTTGCAAAATATCCATTTCAATAACAAAATCCTGACAAAAAAAGTATTAAAATCTGGCTATTGTCTAAAATGAAATTAATTTTTTTTCTGCAAAAACCGCTTTAATATCAAAGTTACAATCTTTCTTTTTTAAAACATCTTAATTAATAAAATCTATAAAAGTATTATTAAAAGTAATAAAATTTGGCTTTTAACTATTAAAAACTGCAAAATTCCATCTGAGAAACGCCAAAATATTAAAATCTGGCAAAAATTATGCTTAAAAATCTGGCCATCAAATGTTGGTGAACTGCAACAAAATTTCTTCTTTTATGTAAAATCAAAATGAATACAAAACGTATTAAAACCTAATAATAAACTGTCAAAAGGGTTGTTTAACAGCCGACAAGGAACACTGAAAATATGTATGTAGATGTCATTGTAAAGTACTTCAACCATGCCACAAGCAATTAGCTAAAAAAAACAAATGTACATTCTGAAATTATAGCTCAAAACTAACAAAACAAACTGAAAAGCGTTATATAAAAAATCAGATAATCAAGCAATTCAACGAGCACCTCAGACTTGGCTGACCAGACATACTCTTTTTTAGTAACATATACTCTTTTGAGAGTTAGAATACATTTTATTCTTTTTAATTCCAAATAACTAAACTCTTTTTTCACCTATTTTTACTGCAAAATTGTTAATCCAACTTTCAAATTATAAAGCCAACTTTTAAAACTGTAAATTTTACCTTTAAATTAAAAATTTGTGTTTAGTCAAATAAGCCAAACTTTTAATCAGGCGTTGAAAAGTGTAAATGACTATTCAAAAATAAAAATCCGGTCATCAGTTTGTTAAATTCTACTGTCAACGCGTTCAAATCATAAATCTGCTTTTTAAAAGTGTAAATGCGGCCTTTAAAAATGTAATTTCGGCTACAAACTTATTAAATATTACTGTAATAAACCGGATTCCAAGTTATAAATCCAGCATTTTTTAAATTTAGCTTTTAGAATTACAAATTTAGATAACAATATTTAGTTTTAATTAAAAAAAAAACTGACAGTATACTAATTTATTATTAAAAAGAAAGTATTCGTAGCTTTAAAAGTGTAAAATTTCACTGCCAAACTCTTCATCCGGCTTTTAAATTAACAATCCAGTTTTTTAAAATTGTAAATTAGGGTTTAAGAACTGAAAACCCAGTGAATAACGTGTTAAAATTTATTGCCAAATTAATAATTCAATCTTCAAATTTTAAAATGTCCGTCTTTGAAAGTGTAAACCCGGTCTTTAAAGTGTTAAATAAACTATTAAACAGTAAATTTGGTTTTTAAATTATAAATCTGCTAACTAATATGTTAAACTATACTGATAAACTGTTAATATAACTTTTAAAGTATAAATAAGGTCTTCAAAAACAAAAACCATGCCAACAATGCGTCTAATCAACTGCTAAACTGTTAATTGGGCATCTAAATTGTTTTGTCTAGTTAGTTATAGTGTCAATAGTTAAAACGACAAAAAACAGTGTTTTTTGCTTGTCTTTGCGGGGCAAGTTTGTTCCAATTGAATAATTAGACGCATTTTTATTATTGATTAGGATTAATGTTATGTATTTATTCATAAAATTACAAAGTTTGGTCATGTAGTACTAAAATATTGTTAAAAAGCATTAAAATCAAGCAATAAACTGTTAAAATGTTCAAAAATCTATTTATAAACTGTCAAAAATAGCAAAAATTAGCCATAAACCGTCAAAAAGTGCAAAATTCTTTTTTCAAAACCCAAAATCTGGCTAAGAAGTATTATTATATTGTTAGAAAGATTAAAAATTTGCCATACAAAATTTTGTTTATGGAATGTTAATAAAAAAAATGCAAAATTTTATTTATTAAATGTCAAGAATAGCAAAATCCGGCCATAAATTGTTAACAAGTGCTAAACTTTATTTACGAGATGTTAAAAAAAGCAAAACTTAACCATGAAGTATCAGAATATTTTACAAAAAAAACTTTAATCTGTTGAGAAGTGCAAATGCCTATTCATGAAATGTCAAAACTACCAACATCCGGTTATAATCTGTTAAAACGTGCAAAAATTTATTAAAAAAATGTCAAAATTTGGCTATAAAATATCAAAATATGATCTAAAAGCACCAAAAGTGTAAACTTCTATTTATAAAATGTCAAAATCCGCCATAAGCTGTTGAAAAGTGCAAAATTCTATTCACAAGATGTTAAAAATAGGATATTTTGGCAAAAGTATTAAAATATTTTCAGAAATATCTAAAATTTGGCCATAAACGGTCAAAAGATGAAGAATTCTGTTTATGAAATTTCATAATAAGCAAAACCCGTCTATAAAGTATAAAAATGAACAAAAAGCCATTAAAAATTAAAAAGTACAAAATTCTATTTATGAAGTGTCAAAAATGGGAAATATCCGGCCATTAACGGTTGAAAATGCAAAATACTATCCATAAAAAGTCAAAATTAGCACAATTTGGCTATAAAAATAAATAATAAATATTGTCAGAAACTTTTTAAAAAATGTCTGTATAAAACATCAAAAATAACATAATCCGGTCATAAAATATTAAAATATTGTCCAAAAAACGGCCACAAATTGTTGAAAACAGTAAAATTTAAAAATATTAAATTTTGGTCATAAAATATCCAAATATCTTTCGAAATTTTTTTTATAAACTGTTATATGCAGCAATAAAATATTTAAATATTATCAGAAGTACAAAAATCAAATTGTTAAAAAGTATTTTATTTATGAAAAGTCCGGACATGGTTCGTTGTTAGTTTGTGGCGTGTACACACATTTAGGGGTTATACCATAAGAGTGTGTGTGAGAGAAAAATTTATATACTTAAAAAGATTGAGTTTGAAAATGATGATGTATATCAGCGTAACTTTAAAATTTTCTTCGGCAGCAGTTTTTAATTTGTTTTCGGTGTTATCCTTGTACGAGAAATGCACAGAAATAGTGATTTAATGAAGCCTAAAATGTTGTAAATAATCCAATAAATCTAAGCCTTAGTTTCAACGCAAAAAAAAGAAAATTTAATAATATCTTAATAATCGGTAAAATTTTGAAAAAAAATCTTAAAAATCTGGTCATAAAAGATATAATTCGGCTTAAGAAAAATAAATCCAGACAAAAATTACAATAATTACTGTTTAAAAGTGCAAAATTCTATTCAGAAAAATATAAAAAGAGGCAAAATCTAGCTATAAAATATCAAAATATTGTTAAAAACACTCAAATCTGGCCACAATGTTGAAAAGTGCAAAATTCTATTTATGAAATCTTAGAAAGCACCAAAATCCGACCATAAACTGTCAAAACATCTAAAAATTTATTTATAAAATATCAAAATTAGCAAAATTCGGCCATAAACTAATGAAAACTACAAGATTATATTTGGGCAATTCCACGTCAAGTGAGCAGTCCATTTTACGCGACCCTCTCCGATTTAGCTCAAATTTTGTACACTTATTTGAGTACCCAAAATATGACTTCATGCCAAATTTCAGACCTGTAGGTCACATAGTTCGCTTCGTAGAGCCAATTGAATTTTACGGCAATTTTTAAGTTCAACTTTTAACTTTATGTATCTTAATTGCATTTCAACCTGGAAAATTTTTGGAATAGTCATAACCGATGGGAAATTTCTCAAGGAATTGAATGCAGCGGTCAGATTTTTGTTATCATGTCCCGCACGCGCAGAAAACTCAAAAAAAAAGTTTTTTTTCAAAAGCTCATTTCTCAAAAGTTGCCACCGATTAAGACTCCAAATTTTGGACAAAGACAGCCAAAAGTATGTACTTTAAGATGCTTAAATAAAAATGTCCCACACTAGTGGTGGTTTTTGCTCTAGTCTGTTGAACGCGCAAAACCATTTTTTAATCAAAACTTTAGCACATATTGATTAATATACAGGGTGTTAATGAATAGGGATAACAAACTTTTAGGGTGGGTAGGGGGGTTTATTTGAGACATTTTTTAATCATAAACTTATAGGCAAACATGTTCACCCTAGAAGCTGCACGTCAACATTATTTTGTTTATTTTTTATACAATATTCGAAATATCTCTTTTAATAAAGTTTTTTGCATTTTTTACAGTTTATGGCCAATTTTGGTATTTAATGATAAAAGTATTTTATTTTTACAACATTTTATAGCTTTGTTAGTTATATCTTTTGGGGTTTTTATGTTTTTTTACACTTTTTGGGCTGAATTATGATAGAGTTTTGAAACATTTAAAAGAAGAATTGCCATTTTTAATATAATTTTGATACCACGTTCCTAGATTTTGAAATTTGCATGTTTGACAATTAATGACCAGATTTTAGTATTTCATGGTCAAATCTTGGGTCAACAACAAATTATTTTGCATTTTTTAACAATTATTAACCACATTTTGGTATTTTATTGGTATTTTTTTTTATTAACATTTGATAACCCACTTTTGTTATTTTTCAACATAATTTGATATAACAATATTGAATTTGATTGTTTTTGACATTTCTTTTAATGAATGAAGGCCGAATATTGCCATTTTATGACTAAATCTTGGTACATTAAAAAAAATTGGATACATTATTTACAATTTTTTTAAATCATTTTTGGCTTATTTTTATTACTCAATAAAGTTCATTGAATGATATCAAAAAATATAAAGAAAAATGTGATTTTAATATTTTATTGAGTTAAGATCATGAATCCTGGATTTGAAACATTTAAAAAAAAGAATTTTGTTACTTTTTTAACACTTTATAGCCTTGCCGTTTGTTAATATAATTTTGATACAACGTTTCCAGATTATGTTATTTCAAAGGTTTAGACAAAATTTTATATTTTTGACAATTTATTAATTAGGTTTTTTGATTTTTTTCTTTTTTTTGGACAAAAAAACATTGTTCAGTTTATTTCATGACCAAATTTTGCTATTTTTTAACATAATTTTGACAATTGATAGCCGGATTTTGGTATGACAAAAAAAAAGGATTTACTTTTTTTGTATTTTATGATTTTTTTTGACATTAATTGGATTTATATTTGCATTTTTGACAAATGATTGCCGGATTTTGATATTTGTTATTATAATTTTGATATAACGTTGCTGGATTTTGTAATTTTTTAATTTTATCGGATAAATTTTTAATTTCTTGAGCTAACTCTTGGTATTTGAGACATTTAAGGAAAGAATCATTTTACTCTTATATTATTTGATGGCCGGATTTTGGTATTTTTACTATAATTTTGATTTAACGTTACCGGATTTTGTAATTTTTAACATTTATTAAATAAACTTTTAAATTTTTGACAATTATTGGCCGGATATTAGTATTTTTTATGTAAATCTTTGTTTTTAAAATATTTAAAAAAGGAAATTTTGTACTTTTACAACATTTATTAGCCAGATTTTGATAATTTTAATATAGCGTTACCAAATTTGGATTTTTTTTTCGAAGTTTTAAAATATTATTTTACTTTGATCTTTTTTGTTGCATGTTTGACTATTAATGGCCAATATGATCTGAATTATCATACAACAAATTTTTATAACTTTGAAATAATTCTACTAGATTTTGAATTTGAGGGCGGGAACTACAAACTTTTCAAAACTAATCAACATTTTAAAAAACTGCAAAAATGATTTACAATTTTTTAAATTTATTTTTGACTTACTTTTATGACTCAATAAAGCTTATATCATATTTTCAAAAAATAGAGGTCAAATGCAATTAAACTGTTTTCTTTTATAAAACAAATACCTGAAGAAAAACCTTTTTAGATTTTATTTTTAATGTTAGTAAAGTATTATATTTTTCATAAGTTATAGGTCTCCAAAAATTTTATGTTAGATTTCCAAGTGATTCATATATCGCTGACAGTGGAATTGGAATTGCAAGATATAAAATTGGAAATCGTTTCTTGATACAATGTAAATATCCTTTAAATGTATTCGATGTTTATTCGTAGCTGATTTGACCCAGATTTACGATTCTCTTTTGTTATTTTCTATTATTTTTCGGCCGAAACTAACGCCGTCATAAAAAGGTAAATGCATTCGCATAGCCCGTAAAATTCTTCTAAAATAGTGTATTCAAATATTCTTAAAGTGAAATGATTGCGCTCGGGATTTTATAACTCTATTCCTCTATATTTTTACGACTTGAATAAAACAAGGGCGGAAAGGAAATCGGAATATGAAGGTGAGGCTATCATAGTTGGGGAAAATTTTATCCAAGTTATATAAAACAAAATTGGTACGAGTTATTAAGAAAGTTTTCAGAAATGTTATTGCAAACAAAGTGTACGGAATACATTTTATTAATTACGGAAGATTTGGGATGGAAAGGGAGCGGAAACTTTACAGATTTTTCAAATCCGCCCCACGTTAAAAGCTCCGTATGGCAGGAAGTAATGAATGGCAACGGAAATAATTAGTTCCTTAATTACTTTGATTAGATTTTCGCAATTGGATGTATACTTTGGGAAATTATTAAAATTTGTTTGTGCCGGATTGGAGTATGTATTTCACCCCCGAAAATTTCCATCTGTTTCCAAACATTCTGCAGTAAATCGCTATTAGTATTATCTGGTTTTCATACGTAATTGCAGTTTACATTGCATAATTTCAACTTTGACACAATGATATTTACATGATAAATTAATGCCCATTATTTTTTCGGTGTCCCTAGCGCGGGCCATCATCCACTACTACAACGAACGTGCATGTCATGTGTGTGTGTATTAATATCATATCAAGCTTTATATATTCGGGACGAGTTTAATCTATGATAATTCGGCAAATATATGAACGCGTATATCTGAAATGTCAAACAAGTGCGAGATTATAAAGCATCCCGGTTTCATGGCAGGAAAAAAACCCTTTGTATGTGTGTGTGTGTGTTCGCGATGCTACTCACACAGGTATCCCTTATTCACATATTTATAATTAAAAAAGTAATTAATCAGCATAAAAGCAACAAACACGAATTGGTGTATATTTAATGCGCTTTGTGTATGCCGCAATGTGACGCGAATATTTGTCATAGTTTACATGCTGAACTAATCTTATAATTAATTATGTTATTGAAGTTAATTTAATTGCCTTAGGGATTTTAGGAATATATTTTTTTATTTAAAATAATCAATTGTTGTACAATAGTAAATGTTTGTCTCTTTGTATATTAAGAATTATGGACTACTGTTAAGTCGGCGCAAAGCGGATTTAAACCGTTATGGGAGCGATCAAAAATGTTGTAATTAAAGATTTTGCAAAAAAAGAAGACAGAAAAGAAATTTAATAATATGTAATGGATGTTATATAAGTAATGTGTTGTGAGTTCTTTTTGGAAAGTACATTTACTTGGTCTTATCTAATTTTTTGCTAATAAACTTGGCTTTAGCTATCCAAGCATCTTAGAAGGTAATGTGGGATAAAACAACAAATATTTAACTGTTCAAGGGTAGTGGCAAAAAGTCAAGTTTTCTTTTGCTGAGTGTGACCGACTGTTCTCTAGCTGTTTGGAAGTTGTTATCTAGACAGTTTTTAAGACTTTTTTTGCTTTTTACTATTGTTGGTTTACGAGATGGTTATTTATAGTCAGATACTACACCTTTTGCCGATGGGAGGTAGTTCAAGTTTTTTTTTTTTTTTTTGAGTTTTAGTAGTCAACCTCTTTGGTGGTATGTGATCTTTTATCAGTATCTGGATAGTTTTTTAGTTTTTTTTTTGTTGTAGTTAGATTGAGTCAAACTTTAGCTTTAGTTTTTGTGGGTTAATATTTTATAACTTTTAAAATTTTAACAGCCAATGTGTCCCTTAAATGTTTGACCTATTAAAAATCATTTTAGGCTTATCAAAATAAAAACTTTGATAGTAGTACCTGTAGTCAGATTTTATAAAGTTTTTTAAAAAACTAAAGAACAAATAAAAAACTACTACTCGCCGAGACAGGCGACATTAATTGGTTTTAACTTTAACAGGATCCCGTAACAACTTTTTTTGTTTTTGTCAGCTGTGATGGGATTGACTGGATATTTGGCAGGCTTCTTAAAGAAGGTTTGCACCAAAACGTCCGCAATTTTAATAGGCTGGAGTAGTGCTCTAGCTGCAGGGTAAGACACTGAAATCTTTTGGTTCTTTGTGAAGGCTAACGCTAAAATTTTTGGTGACTTAGGTAGCTGGATGTTTTGACCTGCAAAGGCGGGTTTTCTCTTTGACATCTCTTTGTTGATGCTCTTGTGCACCTTTAGTATTCTCAACTTTTGATACAGCCTGATCTGTATAAGATCAGTTTTATGCATGTCAATTTGATCGGACTACTCATTAATTATATCGACAATATACTTTTTGAGCCAGTTGATCTTTTTGGTTTACAATTACAATTCCTTTGTAAGTCTTTGCAGTGACATGCGGTAATAGTAACTTTAGAATAAAAAAAGTTGGGCTAAATCAGGATTGGAGTAAACCGCAAAATTGTCAAAATACTTTGAAGTGTGCGCATTGCAAGAATCTCAAGATGTTTTGATTTCATAATTTTTACAAGGAGTACCCGCTTAGTCAGACATTAAAAGGATTCAAGTCTATTGAGTTACTAGTGTGCGGCGGTTTCCCAGATAGGGAACGCATTTGTCTATAGTAGAAATGTACAGCCGAATTTTGTTCCAAAGCAACAAGCAACGGTTTTGATGCAGCATCAAAACGAGATTTTTTATTGCCAATCTGGACATGAGTCTTTTGCCGAAAGTTAATCCACAGATACTTGGCAGCATTGGACCATAGTATGGGAACGTTGTTAAAAACGTTCTTATGGGGGATGGCCCGTTGTTGTGTAAAGAGAACAGTTTTGTTTTTTTTAGGATTCTCTTTGACTGGCCAGTCGTTCAACCAATCTTCAAGATTGGTGGTGGCTTTTTTACCCTGCGAGACTTTGAGGAATATAAAATCGCTATGTTGTCAGCATGTTAAGCTACTTTTATCCCTAGCGTCCAACCTGAAGGCATGTCCGCAAAGAACAGGTTAAAAAGAAGAAAAGATAGAATGAATAGAGGAATTTCTGCTGTGATATGCCGTGAGGTAAAAATATGGTTTAGTTTGTATTGCATTTTGCAATTTAGATATGAAGCTATCAGCCTTAGAAGACACAGAGAGTTTATAGAGAAATCTTTTGTGCCTGACGTTGTCAAAGCCTTTTTCAACGTTAAAGAAGTCCACTAAAGTAGGTTTTTTAGTCTGAAACTTTTGACAATTTGGTCAATTATGCGACTTAGTTCTGAACCCATGTTGGTGGGAGGAAAGAATATTGTTAGTTTTTGAGTGGTTTGGATTTTATCCAAGATCACCTTTTCTATGACCTGGTCTTATTCAGGTTTTGTGATGTATATTACAATTGAACCTTTTCAGTCTATAGAAAAGTATCAGTTTTTGAGAGTCGCATTTGCAATGTTAGTGAACGTTATTATTGCTTTATCCGAGATTCATTTTAGTGCTCTATGGTATTTTGTTGAAGCCAGGCAGACCGATTTGAGAAGGTTAAACGCTTTTTAGCGGCGAGTTGTCGTCAGCGGATTTTAAGAAATTTCTGACTTCCTGATGAACCATTTCGACGTGTTGTGTGTTCGGTGATATTTGGTTTTTTCCTCAATAGTGTATCGAACTTCATTTTTGCTATGAATGGCTAGAATAGGGACTTGCGTGTTGCAATCTTATAGCTTTTTTGTGTAAAAAGTTTAAGGTTTTGCGGTTTCTAAGGTTGTAATGCCTTCGTGCAATTTTTTACGGATAAATGTTTTTGTATTTTGTGATAATCTGAGAAGATTATTAGCGCAAATCTGATGGGTTTTAGTAGCTTTTAGCGAGGTTTAGTGAACTTGGTTTGTTTAAAGTGCGATGATTCTTTCTATATCCTAAACTGTTTTTATAAGGCCAGACTGCTAATGCTTTCTTCTAAAGATTGTGAGAAGAGAAACCAATCCCTATATTTTACTCCTCCTTTTCCGGTTGATCCCTTTCCGAAGAGCTCCGTAGTACTAGTTTGTAATCAAAGCTGAGGTTATTGATTATTTTAATAGTAAATTGAAAGTTAGTTGACGTTTTTAAGTTTTTATACGTGAAGTAGTTGGGTTTGTTTGGACTTGAATTTTTTTTTGCTCTACATAAACCTTTGGCGTTTGTACTTAAAGTATTTCACGCCGGGTGCTTAGAGTTAAAGTGCGCAGTGATGGTTGTAGGAAAAGTATTTGTTAGGACCGTTTTAAAATTTGGTTGCTTAGGCTAAGGTAGCCCCTGAGTTGGTGCTCAGGGGTGTGTGTCGTTCGCGTTTGTGCTCCCGCTCATCAAGTGGTTTTGGAGAATCTCAGCAATTAAAAAACGATGCAGATTTTAAGCATCAGCGGGAGTGTGGTGGGCTTCCAACAAGTGCGTCCCTAGGTGGCGGATAAGGAAACGCCTTCTAGTTACCAAGTTATTGGCGCAGACCAAACCCACAAGTAGGCAGTGGAACCTCAGGGGGGGAAAAGCTGTCATGCGTCCATAGAAAAGTGCATCTTGCATATGGGTGTAGCAAACCCTGGGTTTTTCTCTAGCTGGCGGTGAGCCCTTTCAACTAGTCTGGCAAACCGTCTTTTGTCTATCACTCTTTGAACTGTCGTCCTCTCTTGGACAACTCTTCGACTATGAATCAAACTTTCGGGTACCAATGGCTATTAGGTAACGAGGGCTTGGTAACCAAAAAATCTTTCTCTTCATACTACTCACCCAACAACTCAATCAACTATAAGGGTGCGCGGCTGCCAGATAACCATAAAATGGACAAGTTAATTTTTAACAAAATGAATACAACTGAGAAAAACAATACCCAGGGAGGTCCCGGAAACGGGGAATCCTCCCCCACTGATTCGTCAGTGGGCAGCTCCCAGCATTCTGGGCGAAGCAACTCAGCTACCAGCAACAGGAAGAATAAGAAACACGCAGACACCTTGGACTCTGGACATGACACTCAAACACATTCGAAGCCAGAACTGGACGAAGATAGTATCTTCGGGAAAAAAGCCTTGATACCGCAAACTCCGCCTGACACGGAAAGAACACCCAGGCAAAGATCGCAAAGCGAATCGGATTTGATATGTATGGAGCAGGTAGAACGCGTGGAAAGCTCGAAACAGGGTTTAAGCAGACTAAAAAGAAAAAGATGGGAAGTTACGAGTCGCGAAACAGCATACGGATGTGAGGATGAAGATGGGGTATGGAGTAATATTGAAAAAACCGTCAACAAACTCGAGAACTTCTCTAGTAACACTAGAAACGCGCACAACACGCTGAAGCAAGGTACGAGCAAACCTGGTAAACGCGATGAACAAGATGAGAAACGGAAAAAAGGACGAAACAACCACCACGACGGCAAAACCTAAGGCCAGGATAGAAAACCTGGAACTGCTCCATGCAGGAAGAATAAGCGAACTGGAAAACAATATTCATACGCTAAACCAGACCATAGCAGCCTTAAAAGAACAAACAGACACGGACATAGAAAAGGAAATAAAGAAAAGGGTAGTAGAGCTGACAAGCGAGACAATCACAAGGGAGGAACAGATGAAAAGAGAATTTCAATATATCAAAGATAAAATATTGGCTCAAGACCGTAAGATTAGGAGATTGAGAGAAGAAATGGACTGGAGGAACACCGAAGAACTGACAATAGAACGGAAACGGAGGGAAAACCTAGAAAAAGAAGTGAAAGAGCTAAAAGAAAAGTTGGCGGCGACAACAAAAGATGCAGAACAAACCGGGGGGGGGGAGGAGACCATAGAAGATAGAATAGAAAGAATAAAAATCAGCATAGCGAACGGGACAGAAGAGGAAATTCTTGGGGAAACCGCATAAGAAGAATGGCCAAAGAAAGTTTTCCAAAACACGGAAATCGTGGAAGGAAACAAGAGGCATCCTAAAAGAAATCCTTGACAAATACCCGGAAATAAAAGACATGCCAGAAGAGGAAGAGGTCAGCAGCATCAAAAAGACCATAAAAAGGTCTGATGATAGTCGAAAGACAAACACCGTGATGAGGCTATTTAACGAAGAGAGGGAAAATGCAGTTCTCTATAAAATCCTCAAACAAGCAATGGCCAATCAAAAAGGCAAGGTAGCAAATCTGCAGAGGCTACAGGGAGTAGAGCTAAACAGGCTGAGGAGAATAACCGAACCAACGGCAAGGCAAATAAGAGCGAGTGTAAAGATTTTCACTTACCACAAGGACGGCGAAGGACATTGCAAAAAGGAAATCAAAATGCCCGCGGATGAAGCGATGGTCATCAGTAAAGAAGGAATGACCTACGCACAGCTGCTCCGAGAAGTGAGGACGGAGGCAATTAAAGCCAACGAAGAAGGCAGCATAAAAACAATCAAGAAAACGCAAAAGGGAGACCTGCTAATCACGGCAAAAAAAGGCAGCGCGGTTCTGCAAAACCTGAAGGACACCCTAAACAAAAGCGGCCTAAAAATGAGAATTACAAGGGGGGCCTCAAAAACGTCAACCTGCAGTATAACGGGCATCGACGAAATCGCCACACCAAAGGAAGTAGAGGAGGCAGTGCGGGATCTTCTCATGGAAAAACCGGGGGACACAATTGAGGTCAATGTCATAAACCTAAACCTCTTCAGCAACGGACAACAGAGAGCACTGGTCGAGGTAGCAGCAGTAGAACGCGAGCCCAGGATCGAGACAAACACCGTAACAATCAGGGCGTCAGGATGAAAAATCCGAAAATGGATGAGGCTTATGAGGTGCCACCGGTGCTGGGAGTACGGCCACGCCCACGAAAAGTGCACGGGGCAAGATCTAAGAAAGGCATGCGTAAACTGCGGACAAAAAGATCACATGGTGGCGGAATGTAAAAATAATGCCTTCTGTCCGCTTTGCAAGGAAGCCGGGCATAGGGCGTCTCATGGGACCTGCAAGGTAAACCAGGACTCAAAACGGAGAGCACTCCAGGCAGTCCGAGCCTCCCAATAAACAAAAATGTCATCAACAACGATGGTACTGCAGATAAACGTCGGGCGAAGTACGCGATCCCACGACGTCATAGACTGCATTGAAAGAAAAGGCCGACATAATATTGTTAAGCCTAACAAAAACCTGATAGGAAAAACCGGACCGTGGATAGCCGATAACGATTTAGATGCCGCCATTAAAATAGTAAACCCACAAGTAAGAACTATTGCGACAAAAAGAGGAGACGGCTACGTATGGGTAGAAACGGATCAAATTTGCCTAATATCCTGCTACGCATCCCCTAACCAAAAAATCGGAGAATACAAGGATTTCCTCAAAAGGTTAAGTGACAAAGTCAGAAGCACCAGAAAACTAGTCATCGTAGCCGGGGACTTTAATGCAAAGTCGCCAGAGTGGGAGTTTGGGAAAGAAGACGCGCGAGGCAGGAAACTGGCAGAGTGGATCGCGGAACATAGACTGATGGTGCAGAACAGCGGAAACGCCGCGACGTTCATCAGGAATAACCAGCATTCCATTATAGACGTAACTTTCTTTTCGGAACAAGCCGACGGCCAAATAACCAATTGGAAGGTGCTGGACACCGAAACCCTAAGCTTGCAACAATCCCTGTATTGTATCTATTTACCTATGTCTGTATATTATCTCCATGTTGGAACTATTAGTTCTGTTGGGATAATAATTTAATAAATAAATAAATAAATAAATAAATAAATAAACAATGCATTTTCTTTAAAATACACCAAAGGCGACAGGGGAAACAAAACGCGTACAAGCCACAAAGCACGTGGAACACACGGAAACTAAAACACGACACTCTCATAGACACCCTAAAAGAAACCCTGCACGACAAAGAAGAGCCAACGGCGGAAGATTTTATGGCAGCACTAAGAAAAGCCTGCGACGCAGCCATGCCCAAGAGCAGAGGAGGTAGTAGAGCAAAATTCTGGTGGAACGAGAAAATAGCGGAAGAAAGGAAAAGCTGCATTAAGATGAAAAGGACAATTTCAAGATCCAGAAAATCTGAAAGAAATTACGACGATCTGGAGGCACAATACAAAGCGACCAGGAAAAACCTTAAATCACTGATCAGCCGAAGTAAAGAAGATTCCTGGAAGAAGCTCTGCAGCGAAATCAATAGTAACGTATGGGGTGACGGCTACAAAATTGTCACCAAGAAAATCAAGCCCAGGCCGCTAAACATCAACCTGCAGACTCGCAAAAAAGCAATTCAAATGCTATTTCCTCTGAAGCCAGAAGAAAGCTGGACGCCTGAAGCCGGTGAAGCGGAGTAGTGGGCGGAGGTCACCATGAAGGAACTGACAACCGCCAGCAACCAGATGAAGAAAGGGATAGCCCCCGGTCCCGACGGAGTACCCAGAAACGCTGCTCCAAGCTCTAAACAAATTAGTAAAAGACAAAGTCTTTCCGAAGGCCTGGAAAACTGCCCGTCTGGTTCTCCTGAAGAAACCAGGCAAACCGGAAGAAGACCCGAGAGAGTACCGGCTGCTATGCCTCTTCGACACCATGGGAAAGCTGACAGAACAGGTAATAGTTCAAAGACTCTTAGAAGAACTAGAAGAAAAAGAAGGGCTGGCCGATAACCAGTACGGCTTCAGGAAGAACCGCTGTACCGTACAAGCGGCAATTAAAATTAAAAACCTGGCGAAAAGTGAGATGAAGAAGACGCACCGAACCAGGAAGCTGTGCGCCATGATCACAATCGATGTAAGAAACGTGTTTAACACGGCATCATGAACGCTAATCATAGAGAAACTCAGGAGGAGGAAAATATCCAGGTACCTGAGGGCGCTCATAGCGAGCTACCTCTCGGATAGGTGTATCATCGATGAGGACGGAGAAAGGATACGCATTACAACGGATGTTCCACAAGGGTCGGTCCTCGGACCACTCTTGTGGAATATACTATACGACGGGCTATTAAGGATAAAACTTCTTCCAGGAGTGCAACTTATCGCCTACGCAGACGACATAACGATAATAGTCATCAGAGGCAACAGGGACGAGCTGATAGCGGCAGAAAACCAAGCACTGGAATTAGTCAGTTCATGGATGGATAGCCACGTGCTGTAGATAGCCCCGGAGAAAACCGATGCGATAATACTGAGCGGGAGGAAAAAAGCTAACAATGTGACTTTTGATATAAAAGGAGGTAACACCTCAGAAAACAATAAGGTACCTCGGAATAACTCTGGACAAACAAAGACGGCCTTTGCAGTGACTGCGGAAGCCAAGCGGAGGACACCCCGAGACTCGCGCTGTTCGAATGCCCCAGGTTGCAGACCGTCAGATTAAACTACGAGATGCTTGCGAGAGTGACCCTACGGCCTGGAAACGTGATCAAAATTATGATCTCCTCCGAAGAGCTTTGGATGGCGGCAACGGACATGTTCCGCAAAATCATGAGAACGAAAGAAGCAGACGAACAAAAGGACGAGCTAGTAGAAAACGAGAACAACAACTAGGCCGTGCGAAGGCACGTCCGGGCGGCACCCTCTGACAAAATGCTTACGCAATACTGGAGGGTTGTGCATGGATGACAAGCGGAACCTAGGGTTTTAGCGGGTGCGAGCCCCGCACTATGGCTGGCAGAGCTTTCCCTAAACCGCAAAAAAAAACAAGGCTAAGGTAGCCGGATGCGATCTTGATTGTGCCTGTTATTAAAGATATTTTTTAGCAAAGATCAGTGTTCTATGCTTTTGATTTACCATCAACGATTCCAGAAACGTGAAAGTATTTGGGAGTCTCAACGCTTAAGTGGGAGTATAGTTTGACTCAAATAGTAGCATTACGTCGATGTACTGTTGGATGAAAATCTTTTTCAGTTCACCCATTATTGCTAAAAAGCTGATGGCATTCCACAAACAAACCTTAACAACGTTTTTTAGTGTATTGTCTATTATTGCTTTTTTAGAAAAAAAAAACATGATTTTTTGATTAAAATTGTTGAAATCTTGATATCCAGTGCGGATTAGGTGCAGGCAGAAATAAAAAGTTTGCAAACGATTTGTTTGCAGTAAACACGGCAGGCAGGAGCGGGATGTGTTGCCGGTCTTACATTTTTGTTGCTTTTTTTATGAGAACCTTACATTTCATAAGCTTTGCATCTCTAGAAGTTGGTTGGATGCGGGCCAAAACAAAAAGCACACTAGGGAGTTGTGTCTTTGGGACAGGAAACCGATTGGTGAGGCCCCAAAAAAGTTTTGTTGTCATCGCTAAGTTTTTTCAGTTTTACAGACACAGAAGAATTGCGGGGATTCAAGTGCAAGCCTCATTTTTTGCGTGAGGTGCTTTGGGACATGCCGGATGACTACTTCAAGAAATTGTTCCTCATTGGATTTAAAGTTGCCCTCCTATGGTCATCGATAGAGGCATGCGAATACCTTTGAAGGTGTTTTGCAAAGACAGAATAGCAATATGGATATTGCTGAAATACTCCGATAGTTTTGCGAATATGTGCATATAATATTTATGTTGAATTGTCGGCTGCTGGTAGTTGACTCCTAATGCAAATTTTCCGCCCGCAGTTTTTATCTGAATGAACCCTTGCTTGTCTTAGTATTTATTATCTACAATTATTTTGTGGTTTATTATTATTTTTAATATCATAGCTGCAAAAAATCAACAGTGGGTGAAATATCTATTTGTTTAATTTCAAACATCTGGGTGAATGGTTAGGGTACGCCAAAGCAAACTATCCGCCCGCAGTCATAATCTGAGTAACCCATCCGTCCAAATATTTGTTATATTTTGAAAAAAACTATCAACTTAAGTCATTTCTATTTACAAATAATACAGAGACGAGTAATAGACAATCAACATTTCTTAAACTTGTCTAAATATAATTTGTTTAATCAAAAATGTCTTAGCGGTTTGATAAATAGTGTCCTTTGCACAAATTAGCTCACACTTCGTTGCTTATCTATTTTATATATTAATTACATTAATATAAATACAAGCTTTGATTGGTAATATGTTTACACATAACGTTAAATGTTAAATGTATCGTATTAAAACTCGCATCCATAATCCCCAAACCGAAGCGTTTATTATTGTATACATTTATATATACAAATAATTCAGTAATTTATAATTAGTAAACATAACGAGCTGCGAGATGGTGTGTTTGAAGTTTTAGTGTGATTAACTAAGTTTAATTAGGGGTGAATATTAAAATGAATCACTAATTTGTCGCAACAACAAAACATCCCCGACGCCCTGCTGTGGGTGTCACTTTTGTATTTTACAAATCGCTAATTTGTGTGTGGCGAATAGCCATAATTTAAAGGTTATTATGTAAATGATTGTTGCCACAAAAATATTTCATCTTTAATTACGGCCAAATTTATAATTTTCTTTCTTTTTTTTTATAACACGCGCTCACGCATTCAGGCATAAACACGTATGATTTATCGCTAGGATTTAAATAATAAATGAGTGTAAATAAGGTCGTTTAATATCCTTATTATTATTATTTTGAGAATCGATAAATGGAATTATCAGTAGCATTTATTTGGGTCGTGAAGGAAATATATACGTTGGAAAATCACGATTTATAAATATGTAATATTAATCACGACCATTTTTAAATTACAATCCGGCTATCTAATACATGACACACAAACACATTATTCATCGCATGCTTTGTTCTTTTTTTATCATTTAATAATTCATAACATGGATTTTAAAATAATACATTATATTTTTTAAAACAAATTACTTAATTTAAATATGAACTGATTTAAAAATTTATAAAAATTTCTTCAAAAAACTAACGTGTATGTTATGTTAAGATTGGGGAACACTTTATCAAAAAAATATAAAAAATCGCGTGTTATAATCGCGTGCCAAAAAAATCCCATTCAGATTCACCACCACACGCATGCGTTTCCCAAATAGTTTGATTTCAATCATTCTATTAATAGAGATTTAAAATGTAATCAACTTTTGCTTCTAATTTATTTGTCCGTGTATTACTTTTATTTTTCTAACAAAGTGCGGTTATATTATTACATGATACAAAGTAATTTGTGATAATTATATAAACGTTTTTATTTTTTTGTTGTTTTGTGGTCATACAAAGTAGAAAAGTGTTAACATTCGGTGGAAAGTTTTAATGAGTTAATGGATGGAGTTATTTTAACATGTTTTTTGGTATGTATTCTTGTTTTATAAAAAAAAGTCATTAAATTTAATAAAATATTTTTTTTTATATTGATTAAATGATAAATAATTTCTATGTGAGTTGAAATTCTGCTTTAATGATTTTATATAGAAATCCAAAATTGTTTGATAATATTAAGTTGATATTGTAAGCGATTAAAAAAAAAATGATTAAATAAAAATACATTTTAATACAAATTATGGCTCTAAAAGTACTTTTTGCTTTAACCGCCTTGGCAATAATTAAATTTATCATTTTGCCTCTATTTACCGCTCAACCGGTCAATAGAGTTTAAAAAACGCCAATTTTAGTTTATCTATTTCAATACAAATATTGTAAATTTGTTGTTAGACAATTATTGATCGATAGGTAAACTCTATAATAAACATCTTGGAATTGAATATATGAAAATAATAGGAATCAGTGAAGCTCGCTGGATAAACTGCAGACAGAGTAGACTTCTAGACAAAACCATCTACTACTCAGGAAGTAATGACAGTCAACATCGTCATGGAGTTGCGGTTATACTTGACGAAACTCTTAGGAAATCTGTGAAGAACTTTATACCTTTATCTCTCCGTGTTTTGCTTTTACAACTCGAGACATACTGTAAAACACTCAACCTAATTCAAGTGTACGTCCCGACAACAAATAAAAATGACGAAGAAGTAGAATCCGTCTACAAAGACATTGATGAGGTTATAAAATTGACTAAGAACAACGATGTCACTGTACTCCTGGGGGACCTAAATGCAAAGATTGGACAAGGTTCATATGACAAGTGGATTGAACCGTACGGATTGGGCGAACAAAATGAACGAAGATATCGTCTCCTACAATTCAGTCAAGAAAAATCCATGGTAATAACTAATACCTTTCTCAAATTACCAAAACGTCGCCTGTACACTTGGAAATCGCCACGAGACAATGAAGAACGTATAGTCAGGAATCAAATCGATTATATTCTCGTCAATCAGAGATACAGAAATGGAGTGAAAAGTGCCAAAACATACCCAGGAGCAGATATAGGCTCAGATCATAATCATCTTGTTGCGGAGATTATGATGAAACTCAAGAAGCTGAAAGTCTTATCAAACCAAAGACCTATTGATACCAGCCTACTAAGAAATAATAACGTGAAAGCGAAGATGCACCAGAAGATAAATGAAAACCTAAATAATTTATTAAACACCCGTTCGTCAACTGAGAATCAACCTGAAGACATGTGGCAAAATTTAAAATCAACAATCATAGAACCTTGTAAGAAACATCTGAAAGCTGAAAAAAGAACAAACCGAAAAGATTGGATGACCAATGAACGATTAAGACTTATGGAAGAAAGGAGAAACCAAAAGAATTCAGACACACAAAAGTATAAAGAAGTACAGAAGGAAATCAAATATAAATGTCGACAAGCTAAGGAAAAGTGGCTGAAAGAGAAATGTACTGAGATAGAAAATCTGCAGAAACTGCACAACTCTCATAACAGGCATAAGAATATGAAAGAGTTCACTGGAATTGGTCGGAAACAAAGATCATCTTCTTCTTCTTCTTCTTTAGCCTGTATTCGTCCACTCCTGGACATAGGCCTCTTCCAACGACTTCCATGTCGGTCTGTCTTGTGCGGTCTTCATCCAGTTTTTTCCCGCATGTCGCTGAATGTCGTCCCTCCACCTTGCCTGCAGGCGCCCGATGCTTCTTCTTGTTTCCCTTGGCCTCCATTGCATTAGGGTTTTCGTCCATTTGATGTTGTTTCTGGCTACGTGCCCCGCCTACTGCCACTTGAGCCGTGCCACCCGTTCCACAACGTCGCATACCCCCGTTCTTCGTCTAATATCCTCATTCCGGATCCTGTCCCTCAGACTGACTCCCAGCATTGCTCGCTCCATTGCCCTTTGGCAGACTCTAAGACGGTTGGCACTGTTTATTGTAAGAGTGGCTGTTTCGAGCCAGTATGTTGCCACCGGCAAGATGCAGGTATCGTAAACTTTCCTCTTCAGGTTCACTGGGATTTTTGGTTGGCGAAGTATATAGCTGAGTTTACCGAACGCTGCCCAGCTGAGGCCGGTTTGTCTAGTAATCTCTGCGGTTTGGTTACTTTTCCCGATTTTGATGTTATGTCCCAGATATACATATTCTTCGACTAGCTCCAGATTTTGGTTATCGATGGTGACTCTCATGTTAGATGTACTCATGATTTTGGTCTTCTGGAGGTTCATTTTAAGACCAACGGCTTCGGAGGCTACTCTGAGTTCTTGAAGCATTGTCGCAAGTTCAGCCGGGTCACTGCTACAGAGGACAATATCGTCTGCAAAGCGGAGGTGGTTGAGGTATCTTCCGTCTATCCTTATGCCCTTCTGATCCCATGTTAGTATTTTGAATGCGTCTTCCATTGCTAGGGTAAACAATTTAGGTGAAATTGTGTCCCCCTGTCTGACACCTCGCTTTACTTGGACTTTTGCAGTTACCCATTCCTCTTCAATTTTGACGTGTATGGTGGCGTGTTCGTAGATATATCGTATGATGTTAGAATATCTGTAATCTATGCGGGCGTTATCCATCGCCTCCATAACCGCCCAGGTTTCAATTGAATCAAATGCCTTCTGGTAGTCTACGAAGGCCATGTGGAGTGGTATATTGTATTCCGTGCATTTTTCTACTAGTGTGCGTACCGTTTGGATATGATCCGTCGTGCTACAACCCTTTCTGAATCCCGCCTGTTCGACTGGCTGGTAAAAGTTGAATTTATGGCCAAGGCGGCTTGTTATGATTTTAGTTAGTAGTTTGTAGAGGATGGATAATAGACTAATAGGCCTGAAGTTCTCCAGATTTGTGCAGTCGTCTTTTTTGAATAGCAGGATGACTTCTGCGTTTTTCCAAGAGTCCGGTATTTTTTCTTCTTCTAGGCATTTATTTAGCAGGATCAGGAGTGCTTCCTTCAGTGTATTTCCTCCGGCCTTTAGCATTTCACTGGTGATCTGGTCTTCGCCCGGGGCTTTGCAGTTTTTTAGGTGCTTAAGCGCCGCTTCTAGTTCTTCTTTATCGATGGGTTCTAGTTCTTCCGATCCTATATTTAGAACTGGTTGTTTGATTTGTCGTTGCTTTGGGTCTGCCATTGATGAGCTGTAGAGTCGTTGATAGAATTTCTCAATAATTTCTGCTATCTTTCCTCTTTCACTCACAATGACTCCTTGCTGATTTTTCATCTTGTGGATAATCATCTTGCCTCTCGATCTTTCGGAACGAAGTACTCTCATGTTTGCGTTGTTCTGTATAGCGTCCTCAACCATCCTTGTGTTATACGCTCTCTGGTCTCTTCTGATGGCCTTTTTCACGATCTTATTTAGGTCTCCTTATCGTGTTGAGTTTTTGTCGGTGTTCCTTCGTTCGTCAATCAGTTGTTCTGTTTCTAAACTGAATTTCGGATGTTTCTTTCTTTGGAGGGAACAGACTTTCCGCACGGCGCTTTTAATACTGGAGGTGATCTTCGTCGAGAGTGTGTTTAGTTCCATGTTTCTCATATCTTCAGTTGGGTGTAGCTTCTTGTCGATTTGTCTATTGAATTCCACCTCTTTCTCTCTTAGTTTGCCTGTGGTTGGTCGTATCTTTCTTTCCACTAGAGCTTTTCTTTGGTGTCGAGTATTGATGTGGATCCTGGCTCTGACCAATCTGTGGTCGCTGCCTGTGTCAAAGCGAGCACATTTGGGGGTTAGATGTGAGAACATAGTCTATCTCGTTTTTGACCCTGTTATCGGGGCTCCTCCAAGTCTATTTCCTTTTCAGTTGCTTTTTGTAGAAGGTGTTCATACAGTAAAGCCTCTCCTTGTTGAGGAAATCTATCATAGTTTGTCCTCTTTAGTTCCTAGCTCCCAACCCGAATTTTCCAATGAAGAAAGGATCCGTCGGTACCTTTGCTCCAACCTTCGCGTTGAAGTCGCCGATTATCACACAGATTTTGGTCTTTTCCGCGCTCTTTGCAGTTGTTAGGTCTTCGTAGAACTTTTCAATTTCTTCGTCTGATAAGGTGGAGGTGGGTGCATATGTTTGGATTATTTGGATACTAAACATGGCGTTGATCCTTAGCATTGTATAAATTACTCTGTTTGACACGGCTCTTGTCTTTGTAACCAGGTGCTTCTTCTTTTTGTGGATCAGTAGAGCAACGCCTCCGATGTGCGAGTTTGTATCGGAGTTATTTTGGAACAACAAATGTCCGGATTTGAGGATGGTGACTGCCTCTTTGCTCAACTTTGTTTCACTGATCCCTAGGACGTCCCACTTGATGTTCTGCAGTTTGTGTTCTAGGCCGGTGAGATGTTCATTGAGCGTCATGGTGCGGATTTTGTACGTCCCTACGTACAGGGTTTCTTCAAGTTTGCTTCTTCTCTTCTTACCATTTATCGAATGTTTGCCCTCCCCAGAATCCAAAGGGCCGACTGACGTATCAGTGCGAGATTCCGGGTTTTCACCTCTACTCGCCTGGGGTATGCATGTTTTAAAATTCGACATATCATATCTATGAAAGGAGCTGGCATTAAAACACCACGCTTGCCAAGCGTGTTGGTGAGTTTGGGAATTTCATTTCCTTAATTCCAAGTGGAACGGTTATTCCGCCGTATTTCGGTCGTCAGAGCCTCGTTAGTTTTCTATCAGTGGGCAGCACGTGCAGGAGAGGTTGACATTTGGGCTGGTCTTTTCAGTTGTTATTCACCTTCGCCCCTTACCTAGAAAGATCATACATTCTTACAAATGAGGAAGGAAACATTGTGCTGGATATTGAAGATCAACTGACACTATGGGAAGATTACGTCAAATCCATTTCCAATGATCAAAGAGAAGAGATAACTACCAAAAGAATAAATGACACTGGATCACCCATTTTAAAAGAAGAAGTACAAACAGCAATAAAATCAGCCAAAGATGGAAAAGATCCTGGCCCTGACAATCTGTCTGCAAATGTGCTTAAAATGATTGAAGAGCAACATTTAGATGATATAAGCTCCCTATTTAATAAGATCTATGAATCAGGAATAATACCACAAGAATGGCTTTAGTCAACGATTGTCACAATTCCTAAGAAGCATAATGCCAAAAAATGCAAAGAAGATCTTTCTCAAAATCATCCACTGTAGGATTTACAAGAAACTGGAAAAAGGAATAGAAGATACCCAGTTTGGCTTTAGAAAAGGAGTTGGAACAAGGGAAGCCTTGTTTGCCTACAACGTTTTGATGCAGCGGTGTCTGGATGTCAACCAAAAGGTATACGCCTGTTTTATAGATTATAATAAAGCATTTAATAAAGTGAGACACAAACAACTAATAGAAGCACTTGAACGAAAAAACCTCGACACAAGAGATATACAAATAATAGTAAAACTGTACTTAAACCAAAGTGCGTCCGTTTGCGTCCAATTCAACCTAACGAAAACCGTTGAGATCAAGAGAGGAGTCAGACAAAAGTGTTTTCTCTCTCCACTCCTTTTTAAAATCTATTCAGAAGAAATTTTTACCGAGGCCCTCAAAAGAGAGGACGGCAGAATACGTATTAACGGCACCCCACTTAACAACTTGCGTTACGCTGACGATACAGTATTCTCGCCGAAAACATGCAAGACTTTCAAAATATGGTGAATAACGTCGTCACAGTTAGTCGAGAATATGGGCTGACACTCAATGTTAAACAGACATAATACATGATTGTCACCAAAACTGAAGCACCAAATGTACATCTGTATGTGGAAGGCAAAAGGCTGCAAAGAGTCGAGAGGTATAACTATCTAGGTACAAACGTCGACGGCGCCGTGGACTACTGCGCAGAAATAAAGATTTGCATTGAGAAAGCCCGTGCATCCTTTGTGAAGATTAAAAAACTGCTCTGTAGTCGCGACTTGAGCCTAGAACTCAGAACTCGGATGCTCAAATGTTACGTATTTCCAGTCTTTTTATATGGTGTGGAAGCTTGGACTCTCAACGTGTATTGTGAGAGGAAATTAGAAGCCTTTGAGATGTGGGCCTACCGTTAGATGCTGAGAATATTATGGACAAAACATGCGACCAACGTGGAGGTTCTGAGAAAAATGAAGAAAGACAGAGAGATCCTACTGGAAGTGAAAAAAAGAAAACTGCAATATCTCGGCCACATCATGAGAGGTCTAAAATATGAGATTCTCCAACTCATAATCTAAGGAAAAATCGTAGGAAAAAGATCTATCGGAGTGAGAAGAATGCCTTGGCTTAGTAATGTGAGAAAATGGTTTAAGGTCACGTCAGCTGATCTGGTTAGGGCGGCAGTTTCCACAATCAAAGTAGTAATAATGATAGCCAACCTCCGGAATGGACACGGCACATGAAGAAGAAGATAAGCTATCAATGACTTAAAAAACTTAACTGTGCATAAAGTTTTGTGGATTACTGCACGATCGATGGTGAAGTTGAGTGACTTGAAAGTCGTTAATATACAGATTTGTGATGGGCAAAAAGCGGCGTGTGCCAGCGCCTTCTGTGAGTGCTGTCAGAGTTGAGGGGCGTGAAAGATGCCTTAGAGACCAAAGATGGTTGACTTTTTGGTCTTGGTGGCTGAATGCTTTTCTGGCTGGAGAGGCTGGAGTTGACCGGGTGTTTGGCAGGCCTCTTAAGAAAAGTCTGGACCTGGAAATCCAGGGTCTTGGTGGAATGAGGCTTGGCAGAGGCAGTGGTCTATGGGACTTCTTTGGGGAAATCCGGATTAGGTTGGAGCTTTTGGTGACGTAGTTGACGATGGTGTGCTTATTGATGGGTAAAAACGTGACCACATTGGATGCGGATTCACTCTTTTTTATCTTTTGAGTAATGTCTCTACGTAGAATCTTATTCAGCTCAAAAACACAGTCCATCTTTTTTCTTCGATCAACTTTAAGAGGAATTTGTCCAGGTTGTTTATCATAATGTTCATCTTCTTCAGCTGCTCTTTTAGCTCCTGAATTTGGACGTAAAAAAACGCTAAGATTTATTTGGCCATTGCTTTGGCCGTTTTCGAAATCTTTGCTGCTAAAATCTGCTAGAGCACAGTGACTTATTGCAGTATAAACTGCATTTATCCGGGCTGTGGGCTTGCTTCCTTTGGGTAGTGAAGTGAGATACTTTTGGTAGTGTTATCTACTACTCGGAAAATTTCTAGCCTCTGTATCTTTTTTGCTATTCAAAACCATTTATTGGTAGACTCCATTTTGATAAGGTTTTGTTTGTTTCTAGGTTGCAATTGACTATTCCAAATTTTATTGGGTAACGCTTAGTTTATGGTATTAAAAGTTAATGCTCAAAGATGTCGGTCGCCACTAACTTTTGATGAAACCATTGTTAAAAAAGAAAGAAAGGGTTTCATTAACGATGGCGGCTTACATTTTTAGACATTAACTGTTCAAAAATTGCTGAGGCGTACTTCAACCCAAAAAGCATCACCAGAAATTGGTAGGTTCCACCGTATGGTGCAGCAAACGGGGTTTGTTGTTTGCTTCTTTTTTTCATTGGTGTTTGTTAATATTAAAAAGTTTATTTTGGTAAAGTGCGTGTGGTGCAAAAATCCTTAAGCTCATTTAGAATCATGCCGTGCTATCCACTAAGATTGGCATATATTGAAGCAATCTTATTTTGTTTGACAACCCTAGGCATAGCTTCTTAATTGTGCGGGCTGCCACGGGTTGCCAGACAAAGATGCAATGTTTGACATATCTGGAGAAGATGGTGTGGTCCTCTCTTATTGTTGATGATGCAATGCAATTCTAACTGCTGTACTCTCTGGCGCTATTGTGTAGACACAGGAAACCAACAAAACTTTTGTTGTTGGGCAATTGAACACTTTTGGTAAATTTACCAAAAACCACTTCACAGCCTTAAATTGACAGTTTGGTGCGCAGTGTCTATAGGCCGTTTTATTAGGCTTTGTTTCTTAAGATGGAAGCTTAACTATGATAATAAATTTTGATTATTTTTGCAAGATATCAGAGCATTTTTTTACGGCTAAAAATAAAAGAACATGATGGAGAAGCTTTCTGGTTCCAGCAAGTTGAAGCCACGGCCTATATTGCTTATTGTTCAAGCGATTTTCTGCGGAGCTGATTCTCAGCCGCTTGATCTTGTTGCCAGGAGATGTCACACGGTCTCCTTAATCCTCGGATTTGACTTTCTGTAATTTTTTTCTGTGGGGTTACTTTAAAGATTACAAAGCTTGGCCTCAAACTCTGGATTGGATGCTTTGGAGGATGCAATTAAAGACGCAAATGCCAAAATCCTTCAAAATATGCTTGCGAGAGTAATCTCCTGATAATAAACAATTGGATGGGTAGATGGAGCACTCAACTTATTGAGTGTTGGAAAGTAATTTTAATTGCCCCACTCACCCACCTAAGCTTAGTTAGTGGTCCAAATATAGGATTATTTGTTTTCTGCGAGTGTTATTTGTCTTTAAATTGAAGAAAGGGGATGACAGATCTAATTTCTTGATAACAAACAGTTAGGTGGGTAGTCAGGGTACTCAATTAATTGAATATTGGAAAGTAGTTTTAATTGAAGTTCCCTGCCCACCCACTCAAGCGTTAGTGATCTAGAAAATGGATTATTGACTCTTTGCTAAGGTTATTTGTTTTTAAATTAAAGATGTTGGATGACAAATTCAACTTTTTTTAATAAAAAAACCGTTGGGCGGCTGGGTGGGGCACTCAGTTGATTAAATGCTGGAAAGTAATTTTAATTGGAGTGCCACGCCCACCCACCTAAGAGTTAATGATTCGAAAATTGAATTCTTTGTTCTTTGCGATTGTCATTTGTCTAGAAATAGGTGGGACACCCTAAGTTAATAAACTAATAAACTAATAAACTTAGTGTCCCACACAGCAGATGGAATGTAGAAAATAGTTTGTGTGATACAAATATAATATAAAATAAGACAATACAAATTAATTTGATTGTTGCAATACTATTCTCTTAAATTTTCTGTATTTTATTCTATTCTAAGTATCAATAACTCAATTAATGCCCCTTGACATAAATAATTAAACCTTACAACTTTGAACCTAAAACATCTGCAAACTAATTCCAATTTATATTTATTACAATTTTACATCCATGTTTTCGCAATTACCAATCATAACCGAAACCCGGAACTTAATTTCGCCAAGCATAACAAAATTTCGTATCGGCTCGAATGCAGGATTAAGCAACTTTCCTGAAAGTTAAATGAGTCTCGATTAATTGATTCCTCTAAGGTTTTACAATAATTTAAAACTTATTGGCCTTTAATTTATTTAAAAAAAAATGAAATAAACAATATTGATTAAGTAAATAAGATTAATTCGTTCATAGCAGGTTTTTTTTTAAGGGGAGAATGTTATTAACTGCTTTAACCCTGAACTTTTTTTCGTATGCATCGATATGTTGCTAACGTTTCTAATTTTGTTTGTTTTAGGAAAATTCATCAATCATTACGACAGTCAAGTGGGGGAATATCAAACTAACCGTAAGTGAAAAAGTTTAGAATTTAAAAAAAATAACACTATTTAATTTGAAAATGTCATTAAATTAGAGTGCATTGTTTACATAATGAATTTAAAAATAGGCACTAATGGTAAGATTAATCACTCAAAACGTTGATTCTTATCAATATCAAAAGTTCAGTAATCCTTCAATCTTATTTGACAATGAAATATTTGCCATAATTTATTATTTCCTTTCAAAGCTATTCGATTTTTTATTTTATTTTTGGCCGTTACAGGAGAAATAATATAATGTAGCAGGTCAATCAGTTTTATATACAAGCCAACGTGATATATGGAATACACGGTATATTGATTTTACTAACTATAATAAATCATAACTGTCAATAAGTTTATTATTTTAGCAACAGGGGAGAGAATATTTTTATTATTAGGTTTCTTATTTTTATCAAAAAAATGTGTACTGAATATATCACAAAACTAGATTTTTTAGTCGATACTATAAATATTTTATATTATAATTCATTCAGACAGTACTTAATTTTTTTTAAATAATTTAAAATGCTTCAATAACTGCCCGTCGTCTGCTTTTTTTGGTTAATTGACTTTATCAATTTTATTAATAAAAAATTATCTATAAATAATCAAACAGAAAATGAATGAGTATGTCAGTATCTATGTATATGGATTTTTTTATAGCAATTAAAACTTTTTAGACGGTTATTAAAAAATGGTTTTATATTAAATATTAAATAACATTATTAAAGTTGCGGCTGGCTGTTTAGTTCATCGTCTACAAACTTGTTTTTGTTATGTTTAAATTATATTTTATGATTATTTTGTAATATCTAGTCGTTTTCACTTACTTTTTGTAAATCATTATTAAAAAACGCCATTATTTGTGTTGATGGGAGCTGCCTTGGCCAAATTTCATTTGGTAGTAGTTGTATTAATAATAAATACTAAATTTTATAAGGTAGTAACACTAAGAAAGAGTATAATAGAACCTAAAAGCGGTTCCAGTTATCTGCATAACAATTTTTTTGAATCAAATTTAAAACTTTTTATTGTTAGGATACATACATAGTCTCACTCATTATCTATGTACTCACTGCCTTTTTTGTTAATAGTATTTCTGTCATACTTGACTTTTTGATGTGCGAGTTTCTCATGCAAAATTGGTAGAAATTGGTAAGCTCAGTTTGACATAACCTCAATTGATTGAATTAAGTTAACGAAACTGTTACTAAAAAAAATATATCTACTAAACGCTTCATTGGAAATTGTTGCAATTTGGTACCAATATGCTTCATTATCATTACTACCAACTTTGTATAATTGATATAAAATGGTACGCTCAGTTTGATATAACCTCAAATTATTTGACTTAAATTAAATAAATTGAGCCTGTGATTTGGCACTTTTAAAAAATTGGTAACTACTAAACGCTTTGTGGGAAATTGATGCAATTTAGTACCAATGTAGCTCAATATCATTCCTACCAATTCTGCAAAATTTGTTTAAATTAATACGTCCAATTTAATATAACCTCAAATTATTTGACTTAAGTATACTAAATTAAGCCTCTGACTAGTTATTTAAAAAAGTTGTGCTTAATAAATTTTTCATTGAAAATTGATGTAATTTGACAACAATATAGCTCAACACTATTAGTACAAACTGTGAAAATAATAAAAATCCATAAACTCAATTCGATATAACCTCAAATTGTTTCATTTAAGTGAACACAGTTAAGCTTCCAAACTGTTGCTTATAAAAAATCATAACTTTTAATCGCTTTATTAAAAATTGAAACAATTTAGTACTAATATAGTTCAACATCATTAGTACCAACTCTGCAAAATTTATAAGAATCTATAAGCTCAATTTAACATAAAATTCAATTGTTTGACTTGAGTGAATAAAGTTTAGCTTTCAATATGCCGATTAAAAAAATAATAAACTCTAAACGTTTCATTGGAATCTGATACAATTTGGTACTAATATAACTCAACAATCTTAGTACCAACTCTGTAAAATTTATGTAAATTGATACCCATCCACTCACCAAAATGTTTGTGATCATCAAAAAATTAGATTGTGTGGGCAAGCAGGGCACTTATTGCCAGATATAAATTTTATCTGAAATATTTTTCCACCCGCCCAAGTGTTTGTCATCCAATTTTTTGCTCACAATCGTGTGTGTGGGCGGTCGGGAAATAAGTTTAGATGTTCTGGGCGTGTGGTTTGGATTGGTATTCTCCACCCACCCACCCAGTTCTTTGTGATAAAGAAATTGGATCACAAACACTTGAGTGGGCAGGCAGGGCACTTATTGACAAATAAATATTTTAAATGGAGTTATTGCCCACCCGCCCAAGTGTTTGTCATCTAAGTTTTTGCTCACAAACATTTGGGTGGGTGGACAAAAACTAAGTTTAAATACTGTAAGCGTGTGGTTTGTATTAGTATTGCCCACACACCCACCTAAGTGTTTGTGATCAAAAAATTGGATTACAAACACTTGAGTGGGCGGGCAGGACATTTATTGCCAAATAGAAATTGTAACTGGAGATTTTGCTCATCCGCCCAAGTGTTTGTCATCCATTGTTTTGCTCACAATCACTTTAGTGGGCGGGCAGAGCACTTAATAGCAGACAGAAATTTTAACTGGAGTTTTTGCCTACTTACTCAAGTGTTTGTAATCTAAATTTTTGCTCATTAACATTTGGGTGGGTGAGAAAGAACTAATTGGTGTTGCCCGTCCGCCCAACCAAATGTTTGTGAGCAAGAAAATGAATCACAAACATATGTTCGGGTGAGTTAAAGCTCTACTTACAACATCTATCTGGCAATAAGTGCCCTGCCCATCTACTTAAATGTTTGTAATCCATTTTTTTTACTAACACTTGGATGGGTAAGCGGGAACTAAATTTAGATGTTGTAGGCGTGTGGTTTGGAATGATGTTGCCCACTCACCCACCCAAATGTTTGTGATAGGAAAATCAGATCACAAACACTTGGGTGAGCGGGCAGGGCTTTATTGCCAGATAGAAATTTTACTTGAAGTTTTTGCTCACCCCCCCAAATGTTTGTAATTTATTTTTTTACTCACAAAAAAGTGAGTGAGCGGAAACTAAGTATAGATGTTGTGGGCGTGTGGTTTAGATTAGTGTTGCTGTCTACCCAACCAAGTGTGAGCAAGAAATTTGTTCACAAACACTTATGCGGGTGGGCAAAAACTTTAGTTAAAACTTTTTTATTGCAATAAGTGATTTTTTTAATTACAAACATATAGGTAGGTGGGCGGAAACTAAATTTAAATGTTGTGGGCGTGTTGCTTGGATTGATGTTGCCCGCCCACCCGCTCAAGTGTTTGTGATCAAAAAATTGGATTACAAACACTTGGCCTGGTAGACGGAAACTCTAGTTAAAACTTCTATCTGACAATAAGTTCCTTGCCCGCTTACTTATGTGTTTGTTATCTGTTTTCTTGTTCACAAATACTTGGGTGAGTGGGCGGAACTAAGTTTAGATGCTGTGAGCGTGTGGTTTGGATTGGTGTTGCCCGCCTACCCACCCAAGTGTTTGTAAGCAAGAAATTGGGATTGAAAACACTTGGGCTGGTAGACGGAAATTTCAGTTAAAACTTCTTCGTAGCAATAAGTTTCCTGCCCGCCTACATAAGTGTTTGTAATCCAATTTGTTGTTCACTAATACTTGGGTGGGCAAGTGAGAACTAAGTTTAGATGTTCTGGGCGTGTGGTTTAGATTGATGTTGCTTGCCCACTCACCCAAGCATTTGCGAGCCAGAAATTGGATTACAAACACTTGGGCTGGTAAACGGGAACTCTAGTTAAAACTTCTGTGCGGCAATAAGTGTCTTGCCCGCTCACATAAGTGTTTGTAATCCAATTTTTTGTTCACTTATACTTGAGTAGGTAAGCGGGAACTAAGTTTAGATGTTGTAGGCGTGTGGTTTGGATTGGTGTTGCCCGCCCACCTAATACCAAATATTTGGTATTTGTGATCAAGAAATTGCATCACAATCACTTGGGCTGATAGATGGAAACTTTAGTTAAAACATTTATGTGGCAATAAGTGCCCTGCCCGCCTACTTAATTATTTGTAATCCATTTTCTTGTGCACTAATACTTAGGTGCGTAAGCGGGAACTAAGTTTAGATGCTGTGAGCGTGTGGTTTGGATTGGGGTTGCCCGCCCACCCACCCAAGTGTTTGTGAGCAAGAAAATGGATCACAAACACTTAAGCTGGTAGACGGAAACTTTAGTTAAAACTTCTATGTGACAATAAGTGCCTTGCTCGCCCATATAAGTGTTTGTAATCAAATTTTTTGTTTACTAATACTTGGGTGGGTAAGCAGGAACTAAGTTTAGATGATGTGGGCTTGTGGTTTGGATTGGCGTTGCCCGCCCAAGTGTTTGTGAGCAAAAAATTGAATCACAAACAATTGAGCTAGTAGACGGGAACTTCAGTTAAAACTTCAATGTAGCAATAAGTGCTCTGCCCGCCCACTTAAGTGATTGTAAACCAATTTCTTGTTTACTAATACTTGGCTGTGTAAGTGGAAGCTAAGTTTAGGTGTTGTGGGCGTGTGGTATGAATTGGCGTTGCCCGCCCATCCGCCCAAGTGTTTGTGAGCAAAAAATTGGATCACATACAATTGGGCTAGTAGATGGAAACTTTAGTTAAAACTACTATGTTGCAATAAGTGCCCTGCCCGCCCAATTAAGTGTTTGTAAACCAATTTCTTGATTACTAATACTTGGCTGTGTAAGTGGAAGCTAAGTTTAGGTGTTGTGGGCGTGTGGTATGAATTTGCGTTGCCCGCCCACCTGCCCAAGTGTTTGTGAGCAAAAAATTGGATCACAAACAATTGAGCTGGTAGACGGGAACTTCTGTTAAAACTTCTATGTAGCAATAAGTGCCCTGCCCGCCCACTTAAGTGTTTGTTAACCAATTTCCTGTTTACTAATACTTGGCTGTGTAAGTGGAAGCTAAGTTTAGGTGTTGTGGGCGTGTGGTATGAATTGGCGTTGCCCGCCCACCCGTCCAAGTGTTTGTGAGCAAAAAATTGGATCACATACAATTGGGCTAGTAGACGGAAACTTCAGTTAAAACTTCTATGTAGCAATAAGTGCCCTGCCCGCCCACTTAAGTGATTGTAAACCAATTTCTTGTTTACTAATACTTGGCTGTGTAAGTGGAAGCTAAGTTTAGGTGTTGTGGGCGTGTGGTATGAATTGGCGTTGCCCGCCCACCCGTCCAAGTGTTTGTGAGCAAAAAATTGGATCACATACAATTGGGCTAGTAGACGGAAACTTCAGTTAAAATTTCTATGTAGCAATAAGTGCCCTGCCCGCCCACTTAAGTGTTTGTAAACCAATTTCTTGTTTACTAATACTTGGCTGTGTAAGTGGAAGCTAAGTTTAGGTGTTGTGGGCGTGTGGTATGAATTGGCGTTGCCCGCCCACCCGCCCAAGTGTTTGTGAGCAAAAAAATGGATCACATACAATTGGGCTAGTAGACGGAAACTTCAGTTAAAACTACTATGTTGCAATAAGTGCTCAGTCCGCTCACTTAAGTGTTTGTTATCCAATTTTTTGTTCATAATTACTTGAGTGAGTAAGCGGAAGCTAAGTTTAGATGTTGTAGGCGTGTGGTTTGGATTGGTGTTGCCCGCCCACCCACTTAAGTGTTTGTGATCAAGAAATTGTAAAATAGTAAAAAAAACCAAACAAAACATTTTACTCTTATCAATGATTTCACTACTTGTTTTGAAAAAGACACGTAATTTATAGTTTATTATAGTATTGTTGACCCCACAAAAACTGTTTAAAATGGGTATATTGATCAAAAATTTTTAAAGTTATATTACGGCCAAAGACAACTCTCGGGTGTTTAACGGCATATTTGTTTGCCACCTTGATGTTTGCTATTCTTGCCTTGACTCTTTTTAAAGTATTTTTTTCAACCAGAATTGTCAACTTAGTTTTATAGTATGCAAGCTGTAGACTCTTTTGGCCATTCAGGTTTTTATTTTGGATACCGCGTATTTAATATTGTATTTTATACCTTTTTTTTTCCTATAAAACACCATTTTATCTTCGCAATGACGGAGCTTTGTAAGACAGCGCAAATCATTTGCATCTTTTGGTTTTTGTCAATCAAGATTGTCTTGCATTAAGCATTTTGTACGTCTAGAGTTACGAGTGCGGCGTACTCTTGCTTCCTAAGGACTTCAGTTGCTAGCTTTTGATTGTTTTTTTTGAAACCCAAACTGCAGTTTGGCCAGTCCTCTGTCCACTTTGATTTCGATTAAGAGTCGCTCATTTAGTAATTGTTTTGAAAGTTTGCTTATTGCATATTGGTTGGTTGGTTTTTATTTTATTTTTTGGATTTGTTTGGTTTCTCAAAGCAAGTTTACTGACTTTTTACTAGAGCGGGAATATTCCCAACTTTGTCATGTGATATGCGTTTCTGCAAATCACATCTCCGATATTTTCAAAAATAACTTTGGCGACCTCCGGTAGGATGTCGTCAGGACCCAATGTTTTGCCGGGTTTCAGTCTACTGCTTGCTTCAAAATGCAGGTGAGTATTGCTTTAGGGTCTATCTCCGGTTGTAGCCATACCTATCGGATTTGTGGTTGAAAAATAGTTTCAGAGTTATCTTTTCTTTGCTCTTTGTTAGTTAAGGTTATCGGCAATTGTAGTTTCATTTTTCCGGTTATAATTTTGTACCCTGTTCCACAGACGTCTCTGTCCAATTTCTTACACAGTTTACACTACACTTCTTTTTTTAAATCTTTTGATGCATTCTTAAAGTTTTTTTTTTCCCTTTGATGTGCAAGCGTTTTTTTATTGTCACTAGCTGATGGTTTGCAGTTTGCCCTTGCGTAACAGGTCCATGGCTCTTTTGTGGTGACGTTTGTTTGTTCATCGCGTTAGAGAATGACTGTGTACTAGCGCACATAAATTAATTGCACTTTTAAATTCAGCATTGCCGATTATCTTTGCTGCTTTATGTGGGGTACTTACTTAATCAACTTTAGTATGCCCAGTTTACCATCATTTACTAAAATGTGGAAATATCTGCTAGAAACATCTTTAGACATGTGCAACTATTGCACCTTACTCTAATAAGTATGTCTGTTAGCCTTAGATTCCTAGAGTCATGCTGCCAACAATGTACAAATGCAAATGCCATACATGTATTTTGTTAGGGTTTTAGAAAAGCACGCGTAATGACTCGTACTTCCACAAATTTTTAATCAAATTTGTTGGCAACACTAGCAAGTTGTGGACGGGTGAATACCCTTTCTTGTTATATATATAGATAACGTCTTGCTCTTGGTAACGTTAAACTTGAGTCTGAAGCAACTTTTGTAGACGCAAAAGCTTCCAGCTATTTCTGGAGCCCAACCTCCGTTTGTGCGCAAGAAAATACGTACTTGCAAAAACAAATGCATTGAATATTGAATGATTTGTATTCAATATTCTTTATACTAAGAGGAAGAAATTAACCTTTACGGATCAACACTTTAAGTAGATCTAGTGGAACATAAAGTTAAACTCAAACTTGTGCGCAGTGGTTGAACTTATTATATACGTGCTATGCTAATAAGATAGAAATAAACTGTCATACCCCATAATTTTATGGAACAATTGAGTAAAAAACGCAACATAATTTGAAGATTAACAAAATGTTATTTATTGTAAAAGTTTTAAAAGACAAACCTAATTGTAAATTGAGTTTTAATAGTAGGTTTGTTCTAGCGTCCACTCATAATAGTTCTAGAACTGTCCTTATCATACATACAAAATAATGTGATAGATTTCTTACACACATATATTATTTTGTTTGTATTCATATCTCGGAAAGTATTAGAATTGAGTGGGTGCTGGAACAAACTTCATAAAACGATTTGTATCCTACACACACTAATTTAATTCTACATAAAACAACAAACTTACATTTTATAACTTGTGAAAGCTTTTAAAAATATATTCAATTTTTAAACATTTGCACTTAATTTAATTTTAAACAAAAACATCAATTAGTGGGTTAATAATAGAAATAAAAAGGCAGCAAAACAAATATTATTGAATAAAATATCATTCCACTTTGTTCTAGCATCAAAATGTAATAACACCATCAATCATTAAATATTGTACTGTGATTACCCAGCATTAATATTTAAAAAGAAAATGTGTGTTGTCACTGTGTTTGTGGTTAATATTTTCAAATTCGTTATAAATCGTTGCTCCATCATTTACCTACTTGATGTAATATTTAACAGCATTAAGCATAAACAGGTCGATAGCCGCGCACATATTTATAACTAACACGCGATATTTGAGTTACCATGTAAAAATATGCAAGTCAAACCCCACAATTTTAATTTTTTAATAAATCCCATCGTCCATTAGAAAGAAATTTTAAAGTGCACCAATTAGAGAAGCCTTTGAAATTAATAATTAAATAATATTTATAAATATTTTAAGCTCTATATGAGTTCATTTGGTAGTACATCATTTAAATTTGAAATATGCTCGTGTACTTTTTCGGAACGTAAAAGATCTGTATTTCATCATCACTGCCACGCAGAATGGTTCGTTTTAACTTAATTATCCTGAAAAGTAAATTACCCTGAAAATTGCTGCATATAAAAATCGCATTACTTCCGATAGATTCATGCAGGTTGGTTTTAACCTTAGCTGTATAGTCGTTTTTTTATATATAATATAAAGCATTGTGCTTACCCTCTCTAAATTTCGCCCTTCTATTTGCCGCCGTTGCCCATTATAATAACAAGTACGGTTTTATGGGATCGTAATTTTCATTCGTAAATGCTATATAATCAAATTAGTGACTCGTACAATTAACTGATGAATATTAACACAATTTTATGTCTTTATTTTGGACATGATTTTTTAATGTGACATTTTAAGATATTATAAAAAAAAATGAATTTTTATTTTTAATTTTTTTTTTAATTATTATTTATACGCCAAGTGCATTACTGTTATTATAATGAAAGGCGATGTGTTCCAGCCCAACGGCCTGAGGGATTGAAGTTGCCAATGGGAATTGTTATCTAGTGCCGATTGTTGTAACATATTTTCTTTAAGATTTGATCAAAATATATTTTGATATTATTACACAAATATTTCTAAAACATAAACTTTTTGAAAGTGTTTTAGAAACTTTGAGATTGTTTTAAAAGATATAAAGCCCAATTAATGTATTTAAAACTTTGCAAATGTCTTAAAAAAATTTAAATCATAATTGTGCAAATCAGTAGATTTTAGATTTGAGTTTAAAAATTTACTAAAACATAATTGTAAAACATTTTTATTTTAAAAGATAACTAAAACTGAAGAACACAATCAGTTTTACAAATTTTGTTTGTATTTCAGATGCATGCAGAGAAAAATGATATAAATCTAAAGCATTTCAAAATTTGATAAAGTTTTTGATTTTATGAAATGTTATCTGATACCTTTTGCAACAGTTTTAAAAGCTTTCAGAACATATTTGCACAAATCTAAACATTACACAAACTTTGCAAATAAGCTTTTAAAACAAAGTTTTATATACCTAAAATATATTTCAAAATTTTTGTGATTTTTTATTTAAATTTGATTTTTTTTTAATTTTTAAGTAAGTATTTTAGGTACTTTTTTGCACAAATCTAAAACTTTGACAATGTTTCATAAACTTTACAAATGTTTTAAAAGCGTTGAATACAATATTGCTTAAATCAAAAGTGTTTAGCGTACTCGACTGCTATACCAGGAGTCTTGGGTTTGAATCTCAAGCTCCCTATCTAGAGGGTCAGTTTTTCTAGTTAAGAAAGAATGTGCTGTGATGAGTACGCCTACTTTCGGATAAAAAAAGAAACTTTAGTATGTCTCGTGTACTGCTTTGATGTTGCGTGCACGTTAAAAAACTCAATACTTTAGGTTGAATTCCTGAATTTGCGGCAAAATTCCTAGATGTGGTAGTCTTAACCTCTGGTGTCGGTGATTAGCCTTGGCAGCAGAAATAGACCAAAGTTAATGTTTGAGAATGTTTTGAAAGTTTTGAAACATTTGAAAAAAATATTAATAATTTTAATAATATTCTACAAATTTTCCAAAAGTTTCTAAAACTTTTTGATAATGTTTTAAAGAGATTCAATTTGTTTAAAGCTTTGATAATATTTTACAAACATAAATTTTAATAATTTTCAAACAAAAGTATTGAGCTATTAATTTTTTTTAGTCAAATTAAGAGTTAAAAATTTTTAAAGAAATTTTTATAGCCATTTAGATTGCTTCAAAAACGTTTTTATTTGTTTCCAACATTACAACTTTGATTATTTTTAAACAAAATATTAATTTGAATTTTTTGAGAAAGCTAATTAAAAGTTTTAAGAGATTTTGAGGTTCTTGCAAAAAATGAAGATATTCTTTTGTATATCCAAAAAAAACTTTAAAATAAAGACTTTAAAGTTATTTTTCAGGTTGTTTTAAAAAACGTTAAAATAAACTTTAAATTTTTTTTTAGTCAAAACAATAATACATTTTTTTTTCTTACATATTTCAAACTTTAATAACTTTAAAAAAAAAATTAATTAAATTAAAATCAAAATTTAAAAAAAATTTCATAACTTTTGAGATTTCTTTAAAAAAGTTGATATTTTTTTAACATATTTTAATTTATGATAACAATAA
The DNA here is from genome assembly GCA_963932245.1 of Tachinus rufipes. Lineage (NCBI taxonomy): Eukaryota > Metazoa > Arthropoda > Insecta > Coleoptera > Staphylinidae > Tachinus > Tachinus rufipes. The sequence goes on from OZ010743.1 coordinate 108,933,642, forward strand.
GCAAAAATATTCTGATTTTTAATTTTTTTTAAGTCATAACAAAAATGAAAAATGCTTTTTAGAAGTTCTGAGAACTTTTGATACTAAAAAAATTTTTTTTTTTTTAATTTAAATAAATTTTATGATTGTTTTGAAGTTTTAGATTTTTTTAAATTTTAAGATATTAAACATTAATAAATTTTAAACAAAAATATTTTGAGCTTTGAAATCTTTTCAGTTAGCACAAGAATAAAAAAAAGCTTTAAAAAAAAACTTGAATGAAACGTTAATATTTGTATGTAAAGTTTAAGATACTTTAATAACTTTTAATTGAAAATATTGTGAAATTCAGTTTGTTTAGTCAGAACAAGAATAAAAAAACTTTTTTAAAAGTTATTAAAAATTTAAGATTATTTTCAAAAAAAGTTGATATTTTTTAACATAAATAAATTTTTATAACATTTAAGTTGAGCTTTGGGTTTATTTAGTCAAAACAAAAAATAAACAAATCGTTTTTTAAAAAAGTTTGTTTTTGTTAGTTTGTTTTTAACATATCTTAAATTTTAAATTTTTTTTTATTATTTTCAAATTTCTTTCAATTAGAACAAAATAAAAAAACTTTTTAGAAGTTGTAAAGAAAACTTTTTTAAAATTTTGAAAGTCTGAATTTTTTTAAAAAAACGTTGATATTTGTTTTCAACAAATTTTTTTAGTTAGAATAAAAATGAAAATTTAACTTAAAAACACATTGGGTTTAGAATTTTTTTAGTCAAATCAAGAATAAACTTTTTAGAGAATTTGCTAACTTCTAATAATTAAAAACAAAAAAAATTAATAAATTAAATTAAATTATTCCATAACAGAATAGAAAGGTTCTTAGTTTAAAATTTTTTGTAAAAATTATTTTTTTGTTTATAACATATTTTAAACTTTGTTAAACTTAAAACAAATATGTTTTGTGTATTAAATTTTTTTTAGTCAGAACAAGAATGGAAAAGCTTTTTAGTAATTTTTTTTTATAACAAACCCATAATTTTAATAACCTTTAAAAAATATATATATATTTTTGACCATATTTACAACATAACTTTCAATTAAAAATATTCTGAGTATTTAAGTTTTTTCAGTCAGAAAAGGAATGAAGAAAGCTTTTAGATTTTTAAATCTTTTTAATCGGATTAAATGAAAAAAAAAAAACTTTAATATAAAATTATGTTTTGATAATATTTAACCAAAAATATTTGGAGCTTTACATTTTTTCATATAATTATGAAAGCAACATCTTTTTAAAAGTTCCGAGAACTTTTGCGATTTTTTAATGAAACGTTAGTTTTTAATTTCAACATATCTTATAACTTTTAAACAAAAATATCTTAGGTTTTTTTAAAGTTTAAAGAAAGCTTTTGAGATTTTTTAATTAACATTATTTATTTTCAACATATTTTAAACTTTAATAACTTATTTTGCTTCAATCGTTTTAAGTAGGTCAGGAATAAAAGTTTTCTTAAAGTTTTGAGAGTTTTTGAAAGTTTTTTAAGATTTTTTTAAAGAAACGTTGATTATTAATTTCAATATATCTTATACTTTGATAACTTTTAAACAAAAATATTTTGATTTTTTTTTTAATTTTTAGATTTTTTTAGAGAAAGTTATTATTAATAAATATATTATTATAGTTAAAGATATTAAACTTTATTAAAATTTAAACAAAAATATTTAAAATCTTTTAAGTTAGAACAAGAATTAAGAAGCTTAATAAGTGAATTTTTAATTCATCATCATTTTTTTTTAAACAAAAATAAAGAACTTATTTTTAAAGTTTTGAAATTTTTTGAGATTTTTTGAAATTTTTTAAGATTTTTGAAAAAAATTTGTCATTTTTTAACATAAATTTTTTTACAACTTTTATAAGTTGGGCTTTAAGTTTATTTAGTCAAAACAAAAAATTTATTTTTTATTTTTTTTTTTTTTATTATATTCTTTAAAAACTTTTATAGAAAAATAGATTTACAATTTTAGAACAAAATGAAAAAAACTTTTTTACATAACTTTTTTAAATTTTAAACAAAAATATTTAAAAAAAATTAAAAAATTTAAAAGATTTTGAGATTTTTCAGAAATCTTAATTATTTTTTAACATAAATTAAACTTTGTTAACTTTTAGACAAAAATTTTAACCTTTTTTAACAAAAAAAATGTTTGACCAAGTTTTTAGTTTTTGCATTTTTAATAATAAATCCTATTCAATTTTGTACATTACTCCTAACCAAACCTAACTTAGCCTTTTAAATTTTTTTTTGTGAGGAAATCGCTACTGCTCCCCGGACGCTTGATTCAACGTGCTTGGTAGTGTGGGACTTCCACCCACTAAAAAACCTCAATGCTTCTCAACGGGTAGGCGAAATACCCCGGGTTTGCATCACCTACTCATCTGGTCTTATTTAATTTGTTTGTTGTTGTTCGGCTTTCTGCATGGCCAGTTCTTCTCGTTTTTCTGTACAGATTGTGTCCCTCACAAATGAGTGTACCTGTTTAAAGTTGTGCTTGCTTTAGAGAAGGAGGTCCATTAGGCTGTCAATCGTCAGTGCCTTTCCTACAGCAACTTCTGCTTTGTGTCTTCCGACGTGCCATTGCATGCAATGGAAGATAGTGTGCTCCGGGGAGTCGGTTTTAGTGACAATCGTCGCTCTGGGTCTTTTTAATCTTTTTGGTGTAAGTGCCAAAACTCCCGTGACCTGTCAGGAATTGTGTCAGGAAGTAGTCTGTGTTTCTATGCGGGTATATCACCCATCTTCCTATTGAGAAATAAGCGCCTTTGTCCACTGCGCTGTGTCATGAGTGTCGTCCCATCTACGCTGCTACTGCTCTACGATGTTGTACGTGGTTTCGCGGCCTTTCTTTCTGGCTTGATGCTTTTCTGCCAACTCCTCCACTTTTAGATCGATTGGCGGGATTGCCGCAATGACGCAGGCAAGTAGAGGAGCTATGCGGGGACTCGACCAATTTCTTATGGACATTTACATGGGGTCCAAAATCGCACTTTTTGTTCTACTTTACCGACATTATTTTTGGCGGGAAATTCAAATATCGCACTTTTGGTTCTACTTTACCGACATTTTTGCCGCCATTTTGGATTTCGGACATCCGGTTGGGCACGTCCATCTGGGCGTGTCAAAGGAAGTGGGTGCTGGGGGTGACCTTGGGATTTGGGGATCCGGTCGGGGCCGGCCATCTGGGCATGTCAAAGGAAATGGGCGCCGCCTGTGGCGCCGCCTGTGGCGCCCTTCTGTGCGCAAAGTGTGCAGTACCGCCATAAGACTGTGTGAGTGCGAGGGGTGTGCGAAAACTCGGAAAGAGTGGGATGGAGAATGAGTGCACGTCAGCGCCGCGGTGGCAGAAAAAGTAAGTTGGGATGGATGACGTAATAGAAATTTTGCGTGTCGAGACATGTCAAAAATTTTAATTGTGGTGAGTCATCGATGAAAGATAAGAGTTGTGTACCGGAAATAGCAAGCGCGATAAGGATTAATGTACCGGAAGTGCATCCGGTGCGATAATGGGTGTGTGCTTAATTGAAAAGATAAGGATTAATGTACCGGAAGTGCATCCTGTTGAAAAGTGTTGTGTATCGGAAGTGGATTTTGGAAAAGTTGAGCGTGTTGAGACTTGTCTAAAATGTTAATTGGGGTGACGTAATTTAAAAGTGTGGGCTAATTAAAAAATTTTGATTGGTAAAAAGAGATAAGTGTTTTTTTTAAAAGTAGAGCTTGTTGAGACTTGTTTAAAATGTTAATTGGAATGACGTGATTAAAAGATAAGTGCATCCGGGTGAGAAGTGTAGGAAAATAATTAAAAATATTATTGAGATGACGTCATGCAGACAAGAGCGTAAGTAGCTCATTGAAATTGAGCATGTTGAGACTTGTCGAAAATTGTAATTGTGCTGAAGTAATTAGAAGAAAAGGATTTAGGAGCATTTTGATTGGAGGAAACAAGTCACGTGACGTTTTGCTATTTATAATCTAGTATAAAAACAAGGATCAGAGAGTTCAAAATCAGTCTAGTACAACCCTCGAGAGTACACCACTACTTTATCATCATGGCTACAATTTCAAACGTTGCTGACGGTATGGTCCAATTAATGGAGCAATTTATGGCGCAAAAAGAGACTGATATGGATGTGATAGAAAAATGGATCAAACACTGCTCTAAACAAATTTGTATTTTAAATACGGCGTTAAAGGCGGAGACGTCTATGGGAGTACAGCAAAAAATATTGTCGACAATCAGTAAAATGATGACATACCGGAATTTGTTAAAAGTACCTGCAAGAGCCGGAGGCAGCATCTCTATTCACGGTCAGACTAACGCTAATTGGGCTAGTAAGATGGTAAAATGGGAAGATTCAAAATCTGCGTTTGACGGAAGAATTAGAACAGGAGTTTTAACCAATCTAAAACACCGGGACTCAGCAGCATATTTAAAAAAAAATGTGAAATTTTGTTTGTAAAACGGATAAGACTAGCGTTGAAAAAGGAGCCGTTCTTTAAAATAAATACAGTGTTTTGTGGTAAATTTGTGAAAAACAGTCAAGACGGAAATGTGGAAGATTTCAAGTACATAAACACAAAAAATGCAGAGGTTGATCGAGACTGCGAATTAAATGAGTGGTTTGTAGAGAATATATCTGACGTGCTGTTGCGCAAGTTGAAAGAATTTCAAGAACGAGACAGCGGGTGGGCATTGTCAGCGATTATTAATTTAACATGACCCCGACCGGATCCCCAAATCCCAAGGTCACCCCCAGCACCCACTTCCTTTGACACGCCCAGATGGACGTGCCCAACCGGATGTCCGAAATCCAAAATGGCGGCAAAAATGTCGGTAAAGTAGAACCAAAAGTGCGATATTTGAATTTCTCGCCAAAAATAATGTCGGTAAAGTAGAACAAAAAGTGCGATTTTGGACCCCATGTAAATGTCCATAAGAAATTGGTTGAGTCCCCGCATAGCTCCTCTACTCAGGCACCTTTGCCACTTGTCGTTCGGTATGCGCTGATAATTCTCAGTACAACTTTTCTCTGAGTGGATAAAAGCGTTGTTAGGTGCCTATTTACGCCAAAAGCCCGCCTCCAGACCGGCGCCGCGTAGGGCAGTATGGATTGGATCACGACAAGCACCAGTGCCTTGGTTTTCTTGAGAGCCAGTTATAGGCCGCTTTTCGACATCCATTTGTCTACCGCTTTTAGGGCTTTGTTTGAAGCATCCTGCATCCCCTGCATGTTGTTTGCTCTCACCATCACCAAGAGGTCGTCGGCGTAGGCAACCGTTCTGCATTCTCTTAGAAGTTGTAGGCTTAGCACGGGGTTGTAGATAATGTTCCACAGAGTAGATCCTAGGACGGAACCCTGCGGAACCCCCTGCGTTAGGTTCTTTTCCTCCCCTACGGCGATTATAATGGTTCGTTCCCCCAGGTAGCTTGTTAGGAGATACCGACTTGCTCTTATTTTTGGCAGCTTTGTCTTAATTTGATCCCAGCTGGCGGTGTTGAACGCAATTCTTACGTCCAGCAGGATGATGCACGGTGCACGCGCTTTATCTATCCTCGCAAAACTCTTTTGCCTTCATGATGACGTCGACTGTTGAGCGGCCTTTTCAGAATCCGTATTAGGTGCTGGATATGGCTTTTTTTTTCTAGTTCCTCCTCAAGCCTCTTCTTAATCAGGTGTTCGTACAGTTTGCCGGGTACGCTTAGCAGACTGATGGCCCAAAATTTGTCTGCTTCTTTGGGGATCAGCGCTATCTTTGCTTTCTTAAAAGGTTTGGAGAAGATTCTTTTGTTCAGTTGCTTGTTGTACGCTTCCAGCAGCACGTCGGGGATTACTTCGTGCGCGAGCTTGATAATTTGACAGTGAATTTCGTTGGGCCTCGAAGCTTTTTTAGGCTTCAGTTTTCCAATGGCCTCTTTCAGCTCGTCGGTGGTAAAAGGAGTTGGGTTTTCTGCGTCTCCGGTCGTCTGCGGAGCTACTTGCTCAATAAACTAACTTAACCTAACCTAACCTAACCTAACCTAACCTAACATATTCTATCCTAACCAAAACTAACAATTTAATAAAAATTTGTTTTACCAAATTTTTATTTTTTACATTTTTAATAATAAATCTGTCATTTTTGTTTTTTTTTTTAATCTTTTTGTACATTACTCCTAACCTAACCTAACATAACCTAACCTAACCTAACATTTTACCAAAACATTTTTTTTTCAAAAATTTTTATTTCTTACATTTTTAATAATAAATCCGTCATTTTATTTTGTTTCCTTTTTAATCTTTTTGCACATAATTCCCAACCTAACCTAACCTAATCTAACCTATTCTATCCTATCCTAACCTAACCTAACATTTTAACAACAAAAAAATAAGTTTTTATTTTTTACATTTTTAATTATAAATCAATTATTGTTACAAAATACCTAACCTAACCTAACCAAACTTAAGAAGTTTTGAGAGCTTTTTATTTATTTTTTTTAAACGTTGATTAGTTTTGAAAATACCTAAAACAATGATAACTTTAAAACAAAAGTATTTTGAGATAAAAAATCTTTTCAGAACAAGCCTGAAGATAGCTTTATAAATGCTTTGAGAGCATACCAAACATTGAAATTGTTTAAAAATACTGTTTAGAAATAGTTTTAAAAAGTTTTTACAGATATATGTTTTAACAAATTAAAAATACGTTTGAAACTTTTTTTCTTAGTTGCTTATTTGTAAGAGAAGCAAAGTAGAAAGAATTACTCAGCCATTTAAAAATTAATGTGAATAAAACATTATTCTAGAGAAGAAATATTGTTGATTTGGCATTATGGAATTCATACAAATGATTAGAATATTATTTATTTTGGGTTATTTTCAATAAGAGTTAAAAAAAATCAAAAATTATCTATAAAAACTATTTATTTTATTATAAAAAATGGTTGAGACTTTTACTATTTACTATGTAATAATCCATAATGATGATGATGAACAAAATATTGGCTTTTATGCTTCAAATACCTTTCACGACTTTTGAAGGCCATTACTAATTGAAAACAAACTAATAAATATTTGAGTGCTCAATTCATACTTCCTAAATCAATTAAGTTATTTTTTTGTATTAAAACAGACAAGTCAATTGACTTCCTTTTTAGAAAACAGACAAAGTTAATCTGATTTTTGAAGCAATACTAGTATAACGGAAGTACATATACATAATAAATTGACTTATAGAAACATCATTTAATATTTACAATATATTTATTGCTTCTGGATTAATCCGTTACGAAGTTAAGCGAGCTATTGGATTTTATGCGCCACCTAACCCCACTTATAATTAAATTCCAGAGATTTAAATTTAATTCTGGTCCGCTGATAGGGTGGCTTTTCGGGTGCTCGCACAACTTATTTCGACTTTTAATATATTAATGTTCCGGTCCGGAATATTTAATACTGTTTACTTATAATCAATTATTTAAACAAAGTTTGAAAGGTAAAGCGCCATCCATAATACATAGATTGAATGAAATGGTATATTTTTATAGGGTAGCTATAAAATGCAAAAATTAATATAATGGTAAACAATACGCAATATATCAAACCGGCTTCATAAACGTGTACAAATATTATGAGTCGATTTATGGCTAATGTGGGGTTTTACATCATTCCTGTCGGCCGGCGCAAGTTTATATATTTTTGGCAATATTTTTATTTTTATTACGTCGGAAGTAACAATATTTTATATTATCTGAGCTGCAAATCATAAACGGGTTGTACTTTTCTGCACGCGAAAGAAGATATATTTCACTAAGAATGTTTTATTTATTTTTTTCCAACAACGGCAACACAATAATAAAAAAAGAAAAATTTCCGCTGCATATCGTGTGGTTTAATAAGTTTCATCAACGTTGTTGTATATAATATCGATGCTATATAAACGTTGGGATATGCGTAGGGTCTTTTCGGGCCAGTAAAAATGTAATAGTTGGGGTCTCCTGTTTCATAAGCGGACTTTTGCAGCGTCAGATTTTTATTGCGGCCCGTGATATACTTTACCCAATCAAGATTTCATTATAGATAGCGTAAATTTTAATATTGGATTCAATTTCAGTTTGAAGGTTTGGATTAGGGATGTGCCGCATAAATTTCCACCAATAATTGCCGCTTTTGGTTTCTCCAAAGATTTCCGTTGTGCGATAAAGATATGGATTTCACATAAATTGCCATAATGTAATCGGTTTACAGGGTGTTCATATCCCACTTAGCAGCCATAAAGCAACAGGCGTTGCTTTAATTAAACTCTTCTATCTATCTATCTATCCTTCGATATTAGGCTTCCATTACTATAACCCTCCCCGCTCCGCGTCTTGATGGTTGTCGCGAAACCGCTTCGGTCAAACTCATATCCTTTTTGATAGGAACGTCCGAGGGGTCATATCGCTCCCGCGTTTTACCCTCCACCAGGACGATCTAATTTGAGATCACATCAACTCACCCCCCGTCATAACACTCGACCGTATCCTATTTCAGCGGCAAATTCGGATATGACACCGGACAACATCCGCTCCGATCGTATTTCCTTTATAGGCTAACGCATCAACTACACAAATCCCTTTATGTTTACCAATTATATTTTAACACGAATTAATATCGCTTACTTTATACACCCAGAAACATAATTATAATTAATAAATCTGGAACTGGATGAAAGGACACGACCCTTTTGTAACATCATACATATTAATTCAGCCTACTTGATATTAATAGCTATACAATTTTGATAATGCTCTCCAGGCACTGAATTACAAATTACGAAATACTTACAAAAGAATTACTTTTGTAATAAATGGTGACACGAAAACCAATGATTGATGACCGTTTATTTAAAGGTTTTAGCCATCAATCGTATACTTTATTTAAAAAATAAGTCTTATAAAATTCTATAATATTGAAAGCCTTGACACAATGTCAATTGCAAAACGACATATTCGAGAATGCAAAATCAATGTTTTTATGTGTTATTGTTACACAATTGTCAATCGCAAATTGGCTAACGTCAATATTTTTTTTAGTTTATACCGTAGCATTTTTAATAGCAAAGCCGACATATTAGAGAATACGTCAACAATGTTTTTTATGTAAAAACTGTGTGAACTGTTAATTGCAAAGCAACATATTAGAGTTACCGTGACGCAACTGTCAATTGCAAAACAACAAATGTCAATATTTTTTTTAATTTATCTACGTATTTTGACATTGTTAATCGCAAAGCAACATATTAGAGAACACGTCAACAATATTTTTATGTACAAACCGTGTCATAGCTGTCAATCGCAAAGCGACAAATGTTAATAATTTTTATATAATAGTATTAGAGAAAACAATTTTTTAAGTGCTTATTACTCAGTTTTTAATCGAATAGCGACATAAGAGATATGTCACAACTTTTTTAGGTTAAGTTTGTGCAATAACGCAATGACAATTACAAGAGAGAACGCAAACAATATGCAAACTATGACACAACTGTCAAATATGCATCAAGTTTGATAAAGTGTAAATACCTTTTAAAACCTTTTCTGGTAATAAAAAATTTCATTAATAAAATTGTAAAATGTGTTACAATATTTTTTAAGACGTAATAAATGCTCATTTACTCATCCACCAAACCGAGCGTTTATGCCGTTAATTATTAATAGCATAATATTTGCATTTTACCAATTATTGTTGTTTTCTAAAAATTACTTATAAATGTCGTCGGCTGCTATTTCAATCAACCTAGCAACCACATGCAAAAAACAAACTGCTCTTGCTATAAAATCTCCACAATCTATTGGAGAAAAATATAGTAATTGCTTAATTAGAGCGCAGTCAAGAGTTCTCATAAAGAAAATTAAGTTTAGTAACTTTATTCTGCACCTGATGTGACTTGAATAAATTTCGATTCTTCACAATAGAGCAATAATTGTAAGTAATTAAAATAAATGGCGTTAAACTATCTCAGAGACTAGTCAAACTAGTGCCTGTAGCATTTGAGATAAAATATATTTTCTCAAGGTTGACCGGTTTAAATTGTAGCTGATTTATAACTTATTTTAAAAATTGTTTGCAAGAGTTTTTATCTAAAAACTTGTTTGTGATTGTTTCTTAAGTTGGTCATATTTCAATGTTCAGTACTGGAATTGTTTGTTAAAACTTCTCTTTGTTTGTGCGTTTTTTCAAGTGAATGCTCCTGATGTATTGAATTGGGCTTTTGTGTATTCCAACCTAAATTAGCTTCTTTAACGTGCACGCAACATCGAGTTGGTACACGGAATCTACGAAAGTTTTTCTTGTTATCTGAAAAAAGGCGTACTCATCACAACACATTTTTTCTTAACCAGAAAAACTGACCCTCCAGATAGTGGACTTGAGGCTCGAACTCGAGACCCCTGGTATAGCAGTCGAGTACTGTAACCACTACACTACCCGGGCTGTCCAAAGACAATAAAGCACATTTTCTAATTACTTGCAGAACAACTTGATTTTTCTGTAGGCTCAGCGGCTTTGTAGATGTGCACGCTGCTATTGCTTAATGTCAACTTCCTAGTTGAAAAATCTTGCAAACAAATTTGTTGTAATGCGGCATTTACTGGTTTGTTATTCAATTAGACTTAGAAGAATTGGTATCTTCCTTTAATTAATTCTCTAATACACTATTCCGACCAGAGAACGCATTTTGGTAAAAAATACTTAACTAAAGCTCTATGCAGTAGCTAACAGTTTACTGAAACGTTTTCTGAGTCTAACGGACAACAGTGCTGGAAAGCTTTGATCAGCACACAGCTAGGGTTATAAAATAGCTCTAGGTTATGTTTTCACTAGATTGATTGGGATTTTAAGCAGTTATTTTTTCTCTTTTCAAGAGTAGCTTAAGTTTATGGCGTCCATTTTTTGGTTTAAAAGAAGAACTTTGTAAAGATTCAGCGTATTGGGTTCACTTTTAGAAAAAAAGTGCTTACCTACTAAACCTCTCCTAGTGTTGAATACTTGGATGTTTCAGACCGTACACTAAAATAGACCTTTTGTTTGGAGATACGGAATTTAGATTATTGGGACGTCATATAGGCTGTAATGTGGGATGTGGTGTTATCCATTTTAGTTAATAAAACAGTTACTTTATTCACCGTTTGTTTGTAGAGAGAAACATCTTTGTCTGGTTTGGCGTGTCGAGCCAGATCAGGGTTGAGATGAAATGCGAGATTATCAAAGTACTTTTTAACCAAAGTTTTGATATGTTGGCGCAACGGGGGAATTCCGAGGTCCAAATTTTCTTGTTTTAGATAAACCATGGAGCTCCAAAAAATATTCTCAAAGTAGTACTTTGGAAGGCTTGATGGTAGAAGTGTAGAGCCGGATTTTCTTCCAGAGCAACACAACTCTGTTCCGACGCAGCATTGGAAAAACAAATTAATTCTTATTAGCCTTTATACTTCTATGGTTGGATATAGGCCTCTTTCATTCTTTTCCATGCTTCTCTGTCTTTTGCTGTTCTGATCTATCTTGTTTGGGGTTGTCCCGTGCTTCTTTTTGTTTTCCGGCGTCTCCAGAAAGTAATTTTGTGGATCCATTCTTTAGTACTTTTTCTGGCCACGTGTCTTGCTCATTGCCATTTGAGTTGTTTGGCTGTTCTCTCCATGACATCTATTATTTTTGTTTTTGACCGGATATCTGTGTAACGCACTTTGTCTCTCAAAGTGATTTCCAACATAGCACGTTCCATTGCTTTTTGTGTCACAAGTTTTGCTGCATTTTTTTTTTAGTGATTGCCATTGTTTTCAGGCTATAAGTAGCGGGGAGGATGCAACTGTTGTAGACCTTACGTTTTAGGTATATTGAGATATATTAATTTTTGAGAATATGGCTGAGCTTTTCAAAAGGCGGCCCATGTCAGTTGGATTATGTGTTTGATTTTGGCAGTTTCATTTTCTTTGCCAATTTTAATTGTATGCCCCAGATACGTATGTATATTGCTCTACTTTTTCTATTATGGTGTTATCTATCGACATTTCCTAAAAACTACTAGTAGATTTATTTTTAACCCTATTTGCTTGGACAGGTTGTTTAGATCTTCTAATATAGTTTTTAATTCTCCAATGTTGGTGTTTGTTAGAATTATGTCATCCGCAAATCTTAAGTGACTTAGCTATGCCCCGTTGATCTTAATGCTTTTCTCGTCACAGTTTAGTTGTTTGAAAACTTTTTCAATTACTGCTGTAAATAATTTCGGGAGATCGGGTCCTCTTACCGTACCCCTTTGTTGAGATTTATTTTTCCGTGTGTAAGTCATTGTTTATTTTTACATGAAAGGTGGCCTCTTTGTAGATGTCTTCCATTGGAGCGGTATATCTCGAGTCTATTCTTGCGTTGTTCATTACCAACAGGAAAACCCTAGTCTATGAACGTTATATGTATTGGAATATTGTATTTTCTTGTCTTTTTGATAAATGTTTTTATTGTTTGTAGGTGGTCTGTGTGCCGCAATCTTTTCGAAAGCTTGCCTGCTCCACTGGTTGGTAATAATCTAGTTTCTTTGTGAGTCGTTTTGTAATTTGCATCATAAGCTTATATAGGTGTGGTGTTTCCTTTTTTGTGCAGGATGATGACTTCTGCATTCTTTAATTTTTTTGGTATTTTTCCCTCGTACAAGCATTTGTTTGTTAGTATCCGCAGAACTTCTAGTAGGGTTCCGCTTCCCGCTTTTAGCATTTCTGATGTTATCTGGTCCTCTCCTGAGGTCTTTCAATTTTTCATTTGTTTTAAAGCATGTGTAATTTCAACTGTCGTTATTTTTGGCAGTTCTTCCGATCTTACATTTGTAATAGTTTTTGGGGATGATGTTATGTTTGGTATGGATGATGTGTATAGGCTGGTGTAGAATCTTTGAATTTCCGCGACAATGTTTGTTTTATTGCTAAGGATATTGCCGTGGAGGTCTTTTAGTTTAACAATATCTTGATTTCCATTGGAGAGCTTTTAATTAAGTATTTTCATGTTTTTGTTTGCCTCTATGGTTTCGATAATTTTTTAGGTTTTATAAGCTCTGATATCTGTGCGAATTTTTTTTTTTACTTTTTTATTTATGGTGTAATAATTGGGTGAGTCACGGCAGGTTTCTCTTCTATCTTTTATTAGTTGTTTTGATAGCCTGGTTTCTTTTTTGTTTCTTATCTTGCTACAGATCTTTTGTGACTGTTTGAATGTCATCTGTTATGCTTGTTGTAATATCGTATATATTTATTTCTTGTAGACTTTCTGGTAGTTTCATTTTCTATTTAATTTCGTTTTTGTATTTGTTTTTGATGAAGGTCAGAAACTGTTAGAAATTTTTTTTTGTTTGTCAATTTTTGTGTTTGTGAGGATATTTGCGCGGACCAATCTGTGGTAACTTCCTGTGCTAAATTTGTTTAATACTGAGATATCTTTGCATATGTTTTTTTATTTCATTTTTTGTCCGGTTATCTGCGCTCTTCCAGGTCCATCTTGTTTAGTTTTGTTCTTTAAAGAATGTGTTTAGATAGAATAGTTTTTTGGTATTGAGGTAGTTAATTAATATGTCTCTTTTTTTGTACTTTGTTCCTAGGCCAAAATTAGTTACGTATTTGGTATCCTGTAAATGCCTTTTGCCTATTTTGGTTAAAATTTCCGGTAATAACTGTGTAGTACGTTTTTTCTATGTTCTTAGCGCTGGTGATGTCTTCGTATAGTTGTTCGATGGCTTCATCGTCTGCGCTGCTAGTTGGTGCATAGCAGAGTATCACCTAGACTTGATATTTGTTATTTAACTTTAGTACGAGATATATAATTCTTTCTGATATTGCGTGGTACTTGACTACTTGATGTTTTATTTTGCGGTTCACAATAAATGCTACACCCCAATTCTTTAGTTTGTTTCTGAGTTGTTCACATATAGAACAAGTTCCCGATTTTAGGGTAGTATTTTTTTTCCTTTTAATCTTGTCTTGCATATTCCTATGATATCCCATTTTATAGATTCCAGTTCTTGTTCAAATTCTTTCAGGTGGTTTTTTGTTTTCATAGTCCGTATGTTGTATATTGCTATGTAGATTTTATGTGTGTGTTTAGGTTTATGTTGTATAAAGATGCTATTGATAAAGGGTACTACCTCTACCTACACCCACCATTTGTAACCTTGAAAAGTATAGAAATGCTGTGTCGTCAGTATATTGAGCTAATTTTACACCATACGTGTATCCTAAAGGCATGTCAGCGACAAACCGGTTAAATAGCAGAGGAAAGAAAATGGAGTCTTGAGGATCTTTTGCTGTAATCTGCCGTGAGATAGAAGTGTGGTTCAAAATGTTGACTGCCAGAGTTTTACAATTTATGTAAGAGGCTATCAGCGTTATATGACGCAGAGGAAGTTATTGTTGTACAGTTTGTAAAGTCACTTTGTCATCTAGCGGGGTTTTCTTTATTCTTTAAGCCACACTTGTTGCGAGTCATGCTCTTGCAACAATTTTTTTGATATTGTTGTTTTAAACTCCGCGGGATTATGCGGATCCGGCTAGTCTCTTTACATTGATTTAGAAAGTTTGTAAAGGTTGCGTACTATACCGGGTTGTTTGGGTAGTTTGGTTGTGGGGTCGTTAAGTTGTTTACATACATTTTAACTAAAAGACAACTCGAGTGGTCTCTTACCCAATGGACAAGTCTTCTATCAATGGTGATTTAACTTCTTTGGACCCATTTACTTAGCCGCTTATCTACGTTTGCATTTTTCTTTTTTGGCGGTATGTTCCTTGTTGTTATCTGTAGTCTCTAAATCATGGGCTTTGGCGTTGTTGTAGATTTAAGCCTAAAGTGTATCTCAAGCTTTAGATGTGGCAATATTTACTTCCCGTATTTTTTTTAAATTACAAATTGATTTAACGCTGGTCTATTTCTGCTCCTAATGCTAATCACCGACGCCCAAGGTTAAGACTACAACATTTAAAAATTTTGCCGCAAATTCAGGAATTTCAACCTAAATTATTGAGATCTTTAACGTGTACTCTAGCGTAGTTCACAAAACCTAATAATCTAAAAAAAAAGTACTTATTACAACACATTTTTCCTTAACCAGAAAAACGCTCCCAGTAAGGCTTTGCTTGGATGGTTTATAAGATGGATTTTAAATGTTATTTTGAAAATATATACAAATTTGACCAATTTTATCAAAGTTTTTGGCTAAATTATTTTGTAACCAAATTTCAGTCCTTTCTAGCCTTATTTTGTATTTAATTTAAAGAAAACCTACAACCTACCATTGAATTTATCTCTAGACAATCAAAAGATAATTACAATATTTTAAACAAACCCAGTCCTAAGATTTTTTGTTTGTTTTTTGAGCTTGGTTTTAATCGAGATATACAATATTTTATATAAATCTCTGCCTGTCCGCGGAATCGACAAAGCTTCACTTTATTCTAAATCACTTACTCAACAACGACAATTTTTTGTGCAAGGATGACATTTAGCACACAACGTGGAATAACTTCTGGATATCTCAATACCACCCCGAAAACAAACTAAAGACTACAGTTGAGGAAAATTTTAAGGTTACGCAGATATGCACTTATTCTCAAACCCATTCTTTTTAATTTTTTAATGTTTTCTCTCACCCACACTCTAATAGTACAACCCCTAAATGTGTGTACACGGCACACACTAACAACGGACCACATCCGGACTTTTCACAAATATAATTTCATACTTTTTAACAATGGACCTGGTTTTTGTACTTTTGTCAATATTTAAAAAAAATTTCGCTGCATTTAACAGTTTATGGAAGAATTTTCGGAAAAAATTGATATTTTTAAACTTTATTAATGCTTTTTTCAACAATTTTTTGCCGTTTTTTGGACAACATTTTGATACTTTATAACCAAATTATGTTATTATTATTTATATTTTATAGCCAAATTGTGCAAATTTTGCACACCTTTTATGGCCGGATTTTTAGTTCTTTCTAACAACATTTTTATACTTCATAACTAAATTCTACATATTCATGAATGAAATCTTGCACCTTAAGGCATGACATTTTATAAACAGAATTTTGCACATTTCTACAGTTTATGGCCGAATTTAAGTTCTTTTGGTATTTTGATACTTTTGCTAAAATTTCTTTGTGAATAGAATTTTGCACTTTTCAAAAGTTTATGACCGGATCTTGCTTTTTTTGACATTTTATGAACAAAATTTTGTACCTCAAGACTGTTATTTTGCTACTTTTGACGTTTCATTAAAAAAATGCACTTTTTAACAGTTTTTAGCCGGATTTTATTTTGTTTTCTCCCCACTCATGGATGGCTGCAGAGCTTCGTATTTTAACAATTTATAGCAGGATTTTGCTGTTTTTGACACTTTATAGTTAGAACCTTGTACTTTTAGACAGTTGATTGTTATTTTTGACATTTTATAAATAGAATTTTACACTATTGGTTTCTGATCATATTTTGATATTTCATTGCCAAATTTTGATATTTTATGAATTTTTGCATATTTTGACAGATTATGACCTGATGTTGGTAGTTTTAACATTTTATGAATAGAAATTTGCACTTAACAAATTGATTTTTTTTTTGGAATATTTTATTAATTTATGGTCAAGTTTTGGTATTTTTATCATCTTCTAAATAGAATTTAGCACTTGTTGAGAATTTACAACCGGATTTAAATTTTATTGACATTTGATGAATAGAATTTTGCATTTTTTTAAAGAATATGACCAAATATTAGTATTTTTGTTATTTTATGGAAAGAAATTTGCTTTTTTTCAACAGTTTATGGCCAAATTTTGCTATTTTTGATATTGTATAAACAAAATTTTGTATGGCGGGTTTTGATTATTCTAACAATATGTTCATACTTCTTGAATGGATTTTGCAATTTAAACAAAGAATTTTGCACTTTTCGAAAGTTTAAGGCCAAATTTTGCTATTTTTTACATTTTATATATAGATTTTTGAATATTTGAACAGTTTTGATACTATATGGCCGGACTTTTATGAATGAACTTTTACACCTTTTAACAGCTTTTGCTGTTTTTAACATTTTACGAATAGAACCTGGTACTTGCTCTTTTCAACAATATATTGCCGTGTTTAGGAGAACATTTTGTTATTTTTCACTTTTAAAAAATAGAATCTTGCATCTATTAAAAGTTTATGACCGGATTTTGATATTTTTGATGTTTTATAAAAATAATTTTTTTTAACTTTTTTACGGTTTATAGCCTGATTATGTTACTTTCTAGCAATATTTTCATGTTTAAATGCTGAATTTTGCTATTTTTGAAATTTCATAAATAGAATTTTACACTTTTTATTTTTATGAATAGAATTTTACAGTTTTCACACGTTTTTGTCCAGGTTTTTTTTGAAAACATTTAAATATTTTATGACCGAATTTTGTTCTTTTTGACTTTTTTTTAAATTGTCTCAATAACGGCGTACAGCTGAAATAGGTGGCGATAATTCAATTTAATATTAAAAATGCATCCAACTACTCAATTGGAACAAAATTGCCCCAAAAAATCAGGCAAAAAACACTGTCTAATAACGTTTTAACTATTGACACTATTAACTAAACACAACAATTAACAGTTTAACAATATATTAGACAGATTAGTGGCAAGGTTTTTTTTTATAGATTTACAATTTTAAAGACAGAGTTGATAATTTAGAATCCGGATAAAGAGTTTGGCAGCGACATATACATTTTTAACATACGGTTTTTTAATCAAATCCAAATATTGTTATCTGAGTTTCTAGTTTTAAAAGCCAAATTTAGAAAATGCTGGATTTATAACTTGAAAGTCAGATTATCACTTTGGCAGTAATATTTAATACGTTTGTACAGTTTTGAATGCCGCATTTACACTTTTAAAAATCACTGTCAATCTAATTTTTAAAAGTGTAAAGGCCGGATTTATAATTCAAAGACCAAATTAACAAGACATTGGGGTTTTCAAACTTCTGATGTTTTTGCAAGGTACAAATTTAAATCATTAATGTCATTTGTTATTAAATTACCAAATAAAACAAACAATCAGTTTTTTTTATAACAAACGCTTAAGCGGGTAAGCGATTCTCGTTTAAGTGTTTGTTATAAACAAATTCTTTTACTTTAACGTTCTTGTAGATTTCACATTTATAGAAATAAAACATTTAAAAAAAAATAATAATAATTTGCAAATTTAATTTTTGATAATTTTGGCAATTAATGTAGTTATTGAAGAATGTTCATAGCAAATTTGATCAAATTTTTTTGATTTGTTTTTGTTTTATTGAAGGTTTAGTGCATTTATTTTTAAAATAAATATACAAAATAAACAAAATTTTAAAAATGAAATAATAAAAAATTTTGCAAATTTAATTTTTGACAATTTTGTTAATTGAAGATTGATTGTGCATAGCGAATTCGATGAAGTTTTATAAATTTGTTTTGGTTTTATTTAAGATTTAATGCATTAATGCTTAAAACTTAATAAAAAGAAATTAAAAAAAAAAAGTTTTTAATTGCAATTTTAATTTTTGACAATTTTGGTTTTTAATGTAGTCATTGAAAAATGCTCATAGTAAATTTGATCAAATTTTTTTGATTATTTATTGTTTTATTTAAGATTTATTAAAATTTTAAAATATAAAAAACAAAATTTTAAAAATAAAAAAAAAAAATTTATATTTTGCAATTTTAATTTTTGACAATTTTGTTAATTAACGTAGTCATTGGAGATTATGCATAGCAAATATAGTTTTTTAACAACTATCATTGCATATTTTACAATTGTTATTAACAAAAAAATTAATCATTGCATATTTGGCATCTGTCACTGTATATATTCCACTATGTACGTGGCAATTTGAGATTACATCTGCTATAACCTAATAATATCAGCATCATCGTGCTTGCTTTTGACAGATGTTAATTTTTTGCAGTCATCATGTTTGTTAAATAATCATTGACTTTTCAAAATTTATTAAAGCGTTTTTGACTGTTATAGCATTTTTGACATATGTCATTGTTTATTAAACTTTTTGTTTATGATTAATTGTTATAACAGATGTTATTGCAAGTTTGATATTTTGTACAAATGCCATCATTGCAAAGGACTTTTGAATTTAAATTCATCAGTATATAATCCCGCAGTGATATGCTATTCATGATTTGACCGATATTAATTAATTACCCCTGTGCATTTATATTGGAATTAGAACGGTAATTGATTACTTATTGATATTATGCGGCCGATGAAAAGTTTTGCGGGTTAATTCATGCATTGAAAATGGTTGGTCGGCTAACGCAATTCCGCCAATAAAATTCCACAGAAACGATACATAAATAATTAATGACGTTAGCGTATTTAGTTTTAGTCGGTGGATAGAGGCAAAGTAAAATATTAGCCCTAGAAGGAACTCGACTAGTCAGGGAATTTACTTCAACCGGGAAACGTATTTAATTAGATTAGAGGGTGGAGTTGACTCGATTAGAAACTAGTGTGTAACTCTGTGTGCTAATCAATTTTCATGCATGTTGTTTGAACCCGAAAAAAGAAATGCTAATATTTGGCGACCCGTCCCTTATTTAGAGCATATCCTTGTTCAGCAGGTGCCGCGTGGATCACAGGGCTATAATTTTATGCGATGTTGGTATGTTCATCACGCAGGACAAGGACACGCAGTTCATGCTAGTTTGCATAATGACGTACCGGCTCCTGAAAATCCGCTAAATTTGCAAAACGTTTATTCAAATGGGCTGGTAAACTCCCCCGTGGATATATCCTACTTAAATGATACTTGGAAAATAAAATTAAACTTAAATTCGAGCATAATAATGTAAAGTGATGACGGGACGTGACCCGAAAATTAAATACGCAAACGCGTTTTTTTTTCTGTGATGCACGCATTAAATGAGAGCATCATTTGTATTATTTAAGCTCTTTTTACGTTTCATATAATCCACGTGCTAATTTAACTAATGAACCGTTTCATCATAGCTGTATACAATTATATACATCGGACATAAGGTCATATCAAAGAATTTTCATTGTTTTCAGCCTTTTAATGTATTACAACAATATTAACACACATTAATCTACTTTTTTTAATTCATGTGACAGTAAAACAAATCCATGAATTAATAAGAATCAGTTCTAAATTATTTAAAAGCTTAGGTCATATATAATTTTAAAAAGCAAAACTGCTTTAGAGAGAATTCCTTCAGACAGAGTTGAAACAACACAATTCAGTTAGGTGTTTCAACATGCAGTTATTATGATTTAGTTATATATATATATATATATATATGGCCATGTATGAGTCAGGCGTACGAAATGAAAATTCCTGATTATGTGATATTTTTCAGATTTTTTCAGTTTTCAGGTTTTTGTGTTTTTTACATTTTTTGTTTGAAACTTCTCAGGTTTGCATTTTTAGGAAAACATAAAAAACTTTTTTTCAAAATTGTCCAAAGAATAAGTTTTCATATCCAAACATTTTTTTCTTTAAATTTTTAAAACTTTGTAGAACTTAAAAAGACAGTTTTTCTTAAAAAAAGATGACGGGTTTTTATATGTGCAAAAGATACCCTGAAAATTTCAGGAAATGCCGTGTGCTACGTTCCGAGCTATCTTACAATGTATCCACAGAAATACTTAAAAATAGCGAAAAAAGGCTTAAATTTTAAATTTACATTTTTTGATAGTTTGTTACTTTTTAGGATTACTTTAAAAAAAAAATTATAACAAACTTTTTTTTCAAATTTGACTAAAAAATAAGTTTTCACAGACATTTTTTTTCTTAAAATTTTGAAAATTTTGCTTAATTAAAAAAAAAATCATGATATATAATATATATAATATACTATGCATATTTGATGAAAAAAAAAATTCGACTTTATTCTAAATTTTTAGTTTTGTATTTAACTAAACTATTAGTTTTTGCAAATTTGATAAAAAAGAAATTTGTCATTTTACTAAATTTCCAGTTTATGCATTTTTTATGGTTAATCTGAGATTTTTACAAAAAAGTTTTTTTTCGGCTTTTTACTAAATTTTTAGTTTTTGCATTTATAATGACATAAACCTTCTTCAATGACTACATTAATTGCCAAATATGTCAAAAATTGAATTTGCAAATTAAAAATATTTTATTTTATTTTTTTAAATTTTTTTTGTTAAGTTTTAAGCAATAATGCATTAAATCCTAAATAAAACCAAAACAAATTTATAAAATTTGATCAAATTTGCGATGCACAATCTTTAATGACTACGTTAATTAACAAAATTGTCAAAAATTTTATTTTTTTTAAATTTATTTTAATTTTATAAACTATTTTGAACATAAATGCACTAAATCTTGAATAAAACAAAAACGAACCAAAGAAATTTGATCAAATTTGCTATGAACATTTTATAATTACTACATTAATTGCCAAAATTGTCAAAAATTAAATTTACAAATTGAAATTAATTAATTTAAATTTTTAAAAATTTTGCTTTTCTAGTTTTAAGCTTAAATGCTCTAAATCTTAAATAAAACCAAAACGTATTTATAAAATTTTATCAAATTTGCTGTGCACAATCTTCAATGACTTCGTTAATTAACAAAATTATCAAAAATTAATTTTGCAAAATTAAAATATTTATTTTAAATTTTTTTTTAAGTTTTTTAATTTATTTTGAATATAAATGCACTAAACCTTCAATAAAACAAAAACTAGTCAAAGAAATTTGATCAAATTTGCTATGCACAATCTTCAATGACTGCGTTAATTAACAAAATTTTCAAAAATTACTTTTGCAAAATGTACATTTTTTTTTTTATTTTAAAAATTTTGTTTATTATATTTTGAACGTAAATGCACTAAGTCTTGAATAAAACAAAAACGAATCAAAGAAATTTGATCAAATTTGATCAAATTTGATCAAATTAGGCAAGAATCGCCTACCCACCAAAGTAATTGTCATTAAAAAATTATTTGTCTATCTTTACCACTCTAATTTTATATCAACTGACATTCACCTTGCAAACGTGATAGTAACAAATCATCAAAAGTAGAAGAGAAATTGAATCTTTGATAACAAACAGTAAAGCAAGAATCGCAAATTTGCCAAACTGCTTGTCATTAAGGGTTTCATTATATGTTTCACTTGCTTAAATTTTGTAAATAAAATAACAACAAAAACGTCAGAGAAAATAAACGTCCAATTTCTTGATAACAATTACTTAAGCAAGAATCGCTTACTCGCTCAAGTGTTTATCATCAACGAATTGATTGCCAGTTTTGATTTAATAACAAATTACATCTGTTTTTAAATGCGTAAAAGTAAAAACTCCTAGTTTCTTGATAACAAATACTTGGGCAAGAATCGCCTACCGGCCTAAGTATTTGTTATTAGTTGTATATTGTTTCTACTCTTTTGATTTAAGGAATTCATTGTCTGTTTGAGTTTGCTTTGATTTAATAGCAGTTTATATTTTTGTTTTAAATGTGTAAGTTCAAAAAACGTTAAAAATAAAAATACAACAATATTTCTTGACAACAAATACTTGGGCCGCTCACCTGCCTAAATGCTAGTCTTTAAAAAATTAGTTGTCTGGTTCTACTGCTTTGATTTGATTACAACTGACGCAAATGTTAATCAACAAGATCATCAAAAATCGAAAAAAAAATCTTTTAAATGTCGTCAACTATTTATACTGCTGGCGTTAAGTCTCTTCTCTGTCCGTAATGCTGGCAACTTACATTACAGGAAATGTAATAAAGATAGATTTTGAACCACTAAAATGATTGTTTATTACTCCGTACCAGAAAAGGTTTTAACTGTAAAACCCTACACTGGCAAATAGTGGGAAAGCAAATAAACATGTGGAAAGGTTTTTACAGTATATAGGAATTAAACCGACGATTTTTGGTGCAAATATAATAGCATAATAGCGGAAATTGTTTATCCGCCTAAATGTTTGACATCAAAAAATTGATTGTTTGTTTCTATTGTTTTGATGTAATATAATTTAATAACATTTGAGATCTGATTTGCAAATGTGATAACAAAAAGAACAACAAAAGTAAAAGAAGCATTTAATTTTTTAATGATCAATTATTTTTTTAGGCAAGAATCGCTTAACAATTTTAGTGTTTGTCTTGAAAACATGATTGTTTGTCTGTCTGTTTTTCTTGCCATTATTAATTTATAAACTAACATTTTTTTTTACAAATGTGGTAACATCAAAAAGATTTAAAGTAATGAAAAAATTAAATTTCTTAACGACAAACTTTTCGCGAAAAGTGCTTACCCGCTTAAGTGTTTGTTATCAAAGAATTGGTTGTACAACTGGTATTTACTCTGCAAATAACGTGATAGCAACAAAAACATTAAATGTAAAAAACAATCATTCATCAAAAACAGAAGAAAAATCAGTCTCTTGAGTACAAATTTTAGGCAAGAATTGCTTACCTGTTAAAGTGTTTGTTGTCAAAAAATTGATTGTCTGTGTTTTCAACTATGTTTTATACAGAAGATACTTTATTGCGCTTTAGTACGTTCTCATTTAGAGTACGCTCCGTCAGTTTGGTGTCCATTCTACAGCTTTCATATATGCAATATAGAACGTATCCAAAACAATTTTTTTCGTTTATTATTGTACAAATTAGGCATTTTATTCAAAAATTACGATATTAACTTTATTGCATTGCAATATAATATTCCGCCGCTGAAAATTCGGCGCAAAAGAGCCGATTTATCATTTTTACGTGGACTAATGATGTCTGAGATTGATTGCCAAGAGCTACTAGTAACTCTTTCATTTCAAGTCCCCAACAATAATTGCCAAACCAGACAGTCTCCATTATTTAGAGAATCTATACATTCTACCAATTATGGATTTAATAATCCAATTGATATAATGTGTAGAATTGCAAATAGTTTCTCTAATAATATTGATTTATTTTGTGTTTCAAAATGTAGTTTTAAGTGTCAATTAAAATGTGTTAATGAGTAATTTTATATTTTGTTTTTATTTATGTATACTTTTTTCCATGCTATTATTATTCAATATCCTTTTATATATTTTTGTGTAATTGTAATATTGCTTGTAATTCATCGTTATTTATGTACATAATGATGTAGATGTAAATGGTTTTGTATATACCGTGAATAAAGTATTATTATTATTATTAAATATTAAAAGTAGAAAAAAAATCAGTCTCTTGATAACATATACAAGAGAAGACAAGTCTAAGTTTTGTTGTAAAGATATTGGTTTGGTTGTCTTTAATACTTTGATTCAATAAAAACTGTCATTAATTCTGCAATTGTAAAAGCAACAAGAACAAAAAACGTAAAAAAAATCAATTTTTTGATGACTTTTGGGCAAGAAATGTTTGTCAACAAGAAAATGATTATATGTGTTTTTTGTTTTAATTTAATGACAAATGACATTGAATTTTTAAACAAAAATTTAAATCAAAACTAAAAAACAAATTTAATCTCTTGATACAATACAACTGTGAACTATATGGCCTAACCATCCCATCAAGTGTTTGTTATTACGGAATTGTTTTTTTAATTTTTTTTGTAATAGAAAAAAAACAGCAAAAACTAAAAAAAATCGACCTTTTCATAACAAATACTTAAGCAAGAATCGCCCACTCTTCAAGTGTTTGTTGCCAAAACATTAATTGTCTGTGTCTTTACTGCTCAGATTTAATAACAAATGACATTTATTTTGCAAATCTGAAAACAACAATACCAAATATCAAAGAAAAAGATCAAATCAAGTTCGTGTTGACAAACACTTGATCGGCAATCGCTTAGTCGTCTAATTGTTTTTAAAAAATTGGTTGTCTATTTTTACTAGTATAATTTAATAACAACATTTATGCTGCAAATGTGTTAGCAACAGAAACATCAAAAGTAGAAGAAAAAATTAATCTTTTGATGACAAACATTTTTTGCCATATTTGTCGATCTTTGGAAAGTATGAAGTATGAAGGGTGCTATCGTCTGCAAAACTAATAGTAGGACTTTTAATTATTTCAAAAAGTTTGTTAATGTAAATCAAAAAATCAAAGTTAGCAAATGAGCAGAACTTTGAGGAACACCAACATTTATGATTTTGGGGTCAGATTTAAAATCATCAATTCTAACTATAATTTTTCTATTGTCAAGAAAACAATTGATAAGATTTACAGTTTAAGATTAGGATGCCATATCCTATCAAGCGCTTTAAATGTCTAGAGCTTACTGCAAGATTTTCTCCTTGTTTGTCTAAAGTAGAGTGCTGTTTGTGACTAGCATAAGTAAGAAAATTTCTTGTTGAACGTTATTTTGTTCTAAGAACTTGACAATGTGAAAAGTTATATATTTTTTAATTTTTTTTAACTAATTGGACAATCATGCAATTGGTTTAAAATTTGAAAAATCAGACTTGTTTTCCTTTTTAAGAATAGGTTGTACATTTGCAATTTTTCAACATATTGGGGACGTTACATTTTTGTATGGTAAGACAAATATTATATTAGGGAACTAATTCATTTGCAAATTTAAGAATAATAGGTAGAATTTTATTTATACAGGATGTTTTTCTGGTATTTAATTTAAGAATTTAACATGTTTTATAAATTTATTAAAGTAAATAGTTAAGGTTGCCTAATTTGTACAATAATAAACAAAAAAATTTGTTTTGAATACGTTCTATATTGCATATATGAACGCTGTAGAATGGACATCAAACTGACTCTGCGTACTCTAAATGAGAACGTACTAAAGCGCAATAAAGTAGTTTGAGTGTGCTAAGAGATAGGTCAGTAGACATTCTGTAAACAAATCCTAACATTTTTATAGCACGGTTGCACATATAGTTTATATGCTCAACAAAAGTTAGTTTTGAATCAAAAATTTACGCCCAAATCTTTTATTTGTGTAACATGTTCCAAAACATTATTATCGATAGTATAGTCAAACGATACTTTACTTAAAGTTCTGTTGAAGCTTATCGAAAAACATGTATTTGCGTTAAACAACAAATTATTAATAAGACACCATGAATGAACAGAATCTAAATCATTTTGCAAACTAATGCAGTCCTCGATAGATAATATTCTTTTATAAATTTTAAGATTGTAAGCAAATATAAGATAAGACAAAGAATTAATAGAATAAACAAGATCATTAATAAAGAGTAAAAACAGAATTGGTCCACAATGAGATCCTTGAGGAACCCCAGAAGGAACAACAATTGGTTGTGATAAAAAGTTATTAATTTTCACACATTGTGTACGGTATTCCAAAAAGCTCGACAACCTCGCAACAACAGATTTATGAAAACCCAAAACCCAAAGCTTAGCAATCAAAATACTATGATTCAAAAGCCTTTGAAATATCTGTGTAAATAGAATCTACTTGAACTCTTGCTTAAAAGGCATTCAAAAAAATTCATTTTTGTAACAAAGAAGATTTGTAAGAGTAGAACGACCCTTGCAAAACCCATGTTGCAGTTCAATTAAAATTCTTTTGCACATCCATTGTATTTGACCAGTTACAATTTGATCAAACAATTTAGATGCTGGATGCATATACTTTTATAACTAGTAATATCCTCCTTAGCTCTAGATTTATGTAAAGGCATAATGTAGCTTTGTTTCCAAACTAAAGGAATCTTGGCTTCATTAAGAGAAACCTCAAAAAGTAAATGCAATGGCGTAGAAATTGAATAAATACATTGTTTTAACAGCATAGATAGAACACCGTCCGGACCAGTGCTAAAGTTACATTTAAGGTTCTCAATTCCTTTAAATATATCCAACAAACTAATTGAAAATGTTTGATGTAATACGTTTTTCTTAAAGTCAAACAAAGGAGTTGGATGAGTTTGTGTATCGTATACAGAGGAAAAGAATTCAGCAAAACTATTAACATAGTCATATCCATTACTGCAAGTTTTTTGTCTAGATTAATTTAGTAGTGGAAAAAGTTTAAAAACCTCAGAACAATGACCTAACTTCTTCCTAAATGATATCCGTTTGAAATTTATTTTAAAAATTTGTTTTTGTTGCTACCAAAAACATCAAAACCAAACAAAAAAATTAATTTTATCTGCCAAAGTGTTTGACATTAAGGAATGGATTGACTGCTTTTCTGCTTTAGTTAAATAACAATACATTTTTTTTAAATGATGTAATAAAAACTTTAAACAACGTATTAATAACAAAAACTTGGGCAAGAATCGCCTTTGTCACCAAGAAATATATTGTTTGTCTCTAGTAAGTGTTTGTTGTTAAAAAAAGGTTGTTAACAACATTTTATTTTGCAATCGTAAAAGAAACAATCGAGAGTAGAAAAAAATATTAATCTTTTGATGACAAACTTTTTGTTTGACATCAAGAAATTGGTTGTCTCTCGTTTGTTTCTACTGACATTTATCCTGCTTATAACATTTTTTAAATGTGATAATAAAAAGAATAATAAAAGTAAAAAAAAAACATCCAATCTCAGGATAACAAGCACTTGCACGAGAATCGCCGACCCGGCCAAGTGCTTGTTGACAAGAAATTGGTTAACTGTCTTTACTGCTCAAACTTAGTAACAACTGACATTTATTCTGCAAAGTAGAAGAAAAAATGAAACTTTGATGACATACTTTTGAGTGGGAATCGCTTACCCAAAGTGTTTGTCATTAAAAAATCAATTTTGTTTTTTCTGTTTTGGTTGAGTAAAAACTGATAATAATTCTGTAAATAAAAAGCAACAGAAATATCAAAAGTAAAAAAAAAAATTGAATCTTTGTAACAAGTGACTTTTATATGGTAAATGTAAAATCAACAAGTACACTAAAAGTAGCAGAAAACTTAAATCATTTGCAGACAAACATTTAGGCAAGAATCGCTTACTTGCCAAAGTGTATGACATTATGGAATGGATTATTTGTCTCTCCTGCTTTGATTTAGTAACAACTTAATTTATTCTGCAAATTGGGAAGCAACAAAAAAAATTGTTTACTTGCCTAAGAGCTTGCTTGCTTCTTGATTTGATTTACTAAAACTGACATTAATTTTACAAATTTTGTTAGCAACAAAAAATAATTGTTTTTGATGAAAAACATTTGAGCTGGAATCGCTTACCCGCTAAAGTGTTTGTCATTAGAGAATTGATAGTTTATTCTTTCTTTTGTAATTTAATAAGAACCTACATTTATTTTTTAAATGTGAAATCAACAAAAACATTAAAAGTCAAAGTGTTTGTTGCCAATAAATTGGTTGTTTGTGTTTTTTCTTTTAATTTAATAACAAACGACATTGAATTTTTAAATGTGGTATTCACAAAAGCATCTAAAATAAAAAACATGTCCAATCCATTAAATGACTCAGCCATTCCTCTAAGTATTACCATTAATTTAGTAATAAATGACTTTAATTTGAATTAGCAATAGCGGCAGAAACATAAAACATAAAAAAACTTAATCTTTTGATAACAAATACTTGAGCAAGAATCGCCTACCCGCCCAAGTATTTGTTCGCAAGAAATTAGTTGTTTGCCTCTACTGCTTTAGTTTAGTAACATCAAAAGAAAAACAAAACAAAACTTAATCTCTTGATAACAAAAACTTTGACAAGAATCGATTACTCGCCTAAGAGTTTGTTGTTAAGAAATTGGTTGTTTGTTTTTACTGCTCTGATTTAACAACAAGTGACATTAATCCTACAAATGTGTAAAAAACAAAAACATTGAAAGTAGAAAAAAAATCAATTTTCATCTCTTCAACGTCAATTTAATAAAACTGACATTAATTTTTCAAATATACAAGGCCAAGTGTAACATTTAATTTTGTAATGACTAACGTTTAGGCGGAAATCGCGTATCCGTTTAAGTGTTAGATGTCAAAAAATTGGTGTTTACCTCTCCTGCTTTACGAGTAATTTAATAACAATTAACGCTTATTCTGAAATGGTGATAGCAACAAAAACATCAAAAGTAGATCTATAATGACAAACATTTAGACAAGAATCGCTAACTTGCCAAAATGTTTGTCGTTAAGGAGTCGATTGTTTGTTTCTCCTGCTTTATTTTAATAACAAATAAAATTGATTTTTCAAATGTGATAGCCACAAAAACATCAAACAAATCTAGTCTATTGAAAACAAACACTTTACACCTATACAAAACTTTTCTTAGCAACCATGAATTTAGTGACCAAACCGTCCACTCAAATCCTTAACATTTAAAAATTGTCTGTTTTTTTTAATTTAATTTATTAATAAATGACATTATTTTATTATTTGTGACACCAACAAAAACTTAAAAATAAAAAATCAATTTCTTGATAACAAATACTTGGACAAGAATCGCTTCCACGCCCAAATGTTTGTTGCCAAGAAATTGATTGTTTGTTTTAATAACAACTGATATTTATCTTGCAAATATAAAAGTAACAAGAACTATTAAAAAAGAGAATAAAAATCATTTTTTTGATGACAAACTTTTAGAAAGGAATCGCTTAATTCGCTTAAGTTTTTGTTATCAAAAAGTTAGTTGTTCATCTTTACTGTTTTGATTTGATAATTTAATAACAACCAACATTTATTTAGTAAATGTGATAGCAACTTCAAAATTAGAAAAAAAATAAGTCTTTTGATGACAAAAACTGAGCGAGAATCGTCTACTCACCCAAATGTTTGTCAAAAAAGGAATTGATCAAATCACATTAATTTTTCATAAATATCAAATGTTAAAGAAAAATGAAATAACTTGATAACAAATACTTAGGCAAGAATCGCCTACTTGTCTAAGTGTTTGTTGTCACAAAATTGGTTGTTTGTTTTGTTTTAATTTATTAACATTTATTCTGCAAATGTGAAAGCAAGAACAGCAAAGTAAAAAAAATAAATTTTTTGATAATAAACATTTGAACTAGAATCGCTTACTTGCCAAAATGTTTAGTATCAAGAAATTGGTTGTCTGTATCTTCTGCTTTAATTTAAAAAAAATGACATTTATTTTGCAAAATTGATAACATAAAAAATTAAAAAAAACTCAATCTTTTGATAACATAAACTTGGACAAAAATCGCCTATTCGCCTAAGTGTTTGTTGTCAATAAATTGGTTGTTTACGGTTTACGTTATTGATTTAATAACAAATTATATACATTCTGCAAGCGTAAAAACAGCAAAAACATCAAAAACTCAATCTTTTGATAACAAACTTTTGAGCAAAAATGGCTTACCCGTCAAAGTTTGTCGTCCAAGAATTGATTGTTTGCTTCTTCTGCTTTAATTTATAAAAAAATGACATTTATCCTTCAAATGTGATAACAGGAACATAAAAATAAGAAGCAAAGTTTAATTTATAAAATCATCACAAGATTATAAATCAAATATTAGATGCATCAGTATACACTATACACATAAAAGCACACGTTTTGGATTATTTTAACTACAACCGATAAATGATTTAAAATACATATTTTCTTTAAAAGTAATAGAATAGATGATCCACTTGTTATCATTGTAGTAATGAAATAAAAAATTATAAATTCAAAGTTACAATTGTGACGTTTTACATATAAAGCTAGTTTTTAATTAAAACTTGTTGATAACATAACACTTAACTACATATATTGATTTTATTAACAATAATTCTACCTGTTAATTATCCAGCAAACAAATCTGCATTTATTCCATCATCCAGCACTAATTATTACACCAACAATGTTAATTATAGCAATTCTAAACACTCCTCACGTTAACTACATCCGTACAGCTTAACGACTCGCACCGAACTGGGAAAGGAGCCGGCCGGCTGAGTAGCAGCAGCATGCGCAGAGCCTAACGAGGAATAGATAAGCGATAACTAAAATCATTGTTTTGTTCATTTTAATTCGATTTAATATTTAGAGGAACTAGATAAAATTATTTAAAATGGTAATATATTACAAATAAAATTAATCGAAAGGTTAATACACATTTACAACAAAACAGAATCTCAAATCTACTTTAGTAGTAAACCTATAGTATTGTACTGATGTAGTTGTATTTATGTACATTATGCAAGAGCAGGTTTTTATATGAAATTTAAATGTTAGAAACTTGTAGACGTATAAGGCAGTAAACGTAAAAATAATACGATGTTTAAATTTGCTTCTACATAATTCAAGAAAAGTTAACCTAAATACATATAATTAGAAATTGGTTGTAAGTGCAGACTACTTCTATAATGAAATGAATTAATAATTTATTCAAAATCAGTCAATCGAATCACAGCGGCCAAGGGTCAAGCATAGACAATTGTTTCGGTTCTACAAACCTCGTCAGTATGCCTTGTACGACCACGGCATCGCATGATAGCGAAGACAATTTTGAATAAATATTTCTGTTCTTATGAACACAATTGATATTATAAATAATCAAACGAAAGACTGGTTTGCCATCTAGTTGCAATTTTTAATACTAAAATGTCCGCATTAATCGGTATCATTTTAGCATTTATGCAATTGGCAGTCATTTCGCGGCTATAACGATTTTGAATCGCCAATAAATTATGAAATGAATTAATAATTTATTCAAAATCAGTCAATCGAATCACAGCGGCCAAGGGTCAAGCATAGACAATTGTTTCGGTTCTACAAAAAAATTGTCTTCGCTATCATGCGATGCCGTGGTCGTACAATTTCCGACTTTATGAAAAAAATATTTTATAAATTTTTAATATAATCTTCTTTAACTTCAACACACTTAGTACATTGCTTTCTTTGGTTGAAAAACCAACAAACATGACAAAGGGAACTTCAAGTTTTAGTAAACGCCGCAATAAGACACGCACTTAGTGTCGCAGGTGTGGTAGATCTTTGTATCATATTCAAAAGTTACAATGTGCACAGTGCGGTTATCTAGCAGCCAAATTGCGCTCATACAATTGGTCTATTAAATAAAAGAGAAAGACCACTGGTACTGGTCGTATGCGTCATCTTAAGATTGTTTGTAGGCGTTTCCGCAATGGATTTTGTGAAAGAAGTAAACTAGCTTCACTCAAAACCAAGCAAATAATTGATAATTAGTACTTCTATTTTTTCAATATATTCTGAAGATTTGTTGTCAAAATGCTTCTTTAAAGCATTTTTATCTCTTTGTCGTTAAGAAATCGTTTATCCGAAAGGTTTTTAAATTTAAAAAACAGGCAGTAATTGCTGGATGCCACGTGTGGGTTGTTCAGCAACTTTAGCGGTGTGCCCAGGTACGCTGTCGTGCAGAAAACTGACTATTTTTGTTAATTTTTGTCGACGTTTTGCCCAAATATTTTTCTTTAATCTATGTAATAAGGTATCATAATAGCGCTATTTACCGTAGTATTTTTTCTTTAAAATTAATTATTAAGATGTCCTCACAATCCCAAAAGTTGTAGCTATGATTTTTTTGTTAACGGAGATGACCTTAGCATTTATTGGTGGTGGTCACCATTCTATGGATTTCTTATTGAACAAAAAATTATGATACAAAACCATAGTTAACAATAGATTGCAGAACTTTTTCTGGTCCCTCTTACAAAAAATTGAGCAAGTTTTGGGACTCATCTTCCACTTATTTATACTCAAATGGTAATGGGGTATTCGGCAAATTGAAATATCTGAAAGCTCTGACATTTCCAATATTTTTTTCACTTTTAGTCGGCGATCATTTTAAACTAGTTCATTAATAAAGGCGATCAACTCTTTTGTGATCACTTTAACTGTTTTACCAGAACGTGAGTCATATTTTAAAGACTTTTAGCCAATTTTAAACTTTTTGGCTCATTCTTTACGATGGAATAAGGTGAATCTTTATTCTAGACACAATTTTTTTGAGTAGATGAATTTAATGATTTTGGTACAATTTTTTTTGCAAATCTGGCATAGTTAAAATTTTACAATTTTTGTCTGAATATCACTACTAGACTAATTAAAGTAGAAAGTTGAATTTGCACATGTAGGGTAATAAAGCTTTATATTTTACTAACAATGTTTGACATTTGGTCAGAAGTTTTTAGAAATGAAGTAGGCCAGTAGTTTATGGCTTTTACCTTGTACAAACATACTAAAAATCAAAGTAATGATAGTCTGCAAACACATAGTACAATGAACTAAAACTTAAACAATACTCCAACCAAGAAATCAAAATAAGAATTTAACTAGCCAGAAATGCATTCAAAAAACTTATATTCAAGACACAAGCCGTGCGTTTAATTTTATATCTTGTTGATACTAATGTATAAAGCTGAGAAGTTAAAAGACGTTTAAAACATACACTATTAACACAATAGAAATAATTAAGTTGTGGTTGTATAAGCATATACTATAAATACTTTGGATAAAAAGTACAAAACAAAAAGGCTACAGAAAACAAACAAAAAACTACTGTTAGTCGACAAAGGTTGATGGTTCCTACCAAATAGTTAAAGTTAAAAAAAGCGTCCATGACTATTTGAAAAAATTCTTGGTACCTTGTAGTTCTATTAGTGGTTTAGCAGATAAATCTTTAAACTTGATTCTTGTTAGTACATACCCGGTTTACAAATTAGTTTTAGGTAATATTTTATGAGTTGGTTTCTTTAGGCCGTGATGTTATGGCTCAAGTGTTCTATCTTTTCATGATTAAATGTACATTTTAAGTTTTTTTTTTACTTTCCGTTGGTGGTTTAGAAGTTTACCCATGGTTTTTGAAAATAGTATAATGTTATTTAAATATTTTAATACAAATATGCCTAGCAGTTTGGCAAACACTTAGGAGATTAACTTTTGAGAAGGTGTTCTTTAACTCAAGTAGCATTACTCAAAATTGATAAGTGGGAAACAAGGTGAAGTTTTTGTTTGTCTTTTTTATTGGTATCTTCTAATATACAGAGTATAGGTCTATTTCAGTAATGATGCCTGTTTTGAAAACAAGAGTACTGCTTTGCTTTGGGTCAGAATTATTTTTTTGTACTAATACTACTGGTAAGAAGTTACGGTATTAATAGTTGATATTTGGTCTTTGGTGAAAATTTTGCGCAGATTTAGATTTTAGGTTGGGCCTTGGTAAGGTTATTGGTTTGTTTGTTAGATGGGTGTTCTTCTAGTAGATGTTATTTTTGTGGTTTCCGCTAAAATGAATCCAAACTGGCTTTAATAACCTTCAGACACGGGTAACTTAATATTAAGTTTTTGCTTAATTGTAAAGTGATCAACACTTGTAAGGTCTGTGTTTGATTGCTTACTTGCACATTGATGGTGGCTTCTTCAGTGATCTTTAGTTTTGCAGCGGTGGCTGCTTGGAAAATATATTTTGTGGTCTCCCGACCTCGTCATTATTTTAATTTGGCTTGATTCTGAGTTAATAAGTGCTTTTATCATTTTTCCATCAGTTTTAACTTTAATCTGAGAAGTTGCAACGTTGAGCTAGTCATTACTATGTTTGTTGTTTTCTTGTGGGTTTGAGATTGGCCGGGATGTTGAAATTTTTGACCAACTCTTTAGGCGTTTCTTAGATTGTGTGTTTCTGCTTTTGGTGCTTTTTTTGTCAATATTTTTTTTTTTTTTGCTCTGTTAATCAGACTAACAAATTTCAGAATGTGGGAAAATTATGGAATCCTGGGATTTACTAGACTTGCCAGTGCATTTGCTATTGTTTCCTCTTTATATTGTGAGTAGATCCTCTTGTAGAGTACCGCTTCTAGCATCAAAAAGCTTTCTACGGGTTTTCTGAGTTGATAGTGCTTTGTCATTAAGACACTGGCAAGTTGCGCTATCAAGATAAAATTGGCATATTGTTAGAGCAATTTTTGTTTAGTATTATGGTAGCTTGACAAGTACATTTGTTCAAATTTTTGCAATTGTTGGCATCTGACATGGTGTTGAATCTGACTTTTGGTCAGTGCGGGGGTAAAGAAAACTTTTTGCTTTTGAGTGACCCGCATTGGGCGCTATTTATTGTATGAATAATCCCCGTTTGATGGTCTTTGCCGACAAAAGTGGAGTAAAACGTTTAAGGCACTAACTAACTTTAATATTGTTTGTAGATTGGAAGGATAATCTTTTTAATTAGTTCTATGTTGACTAAACTTTCTTCCTATTGGGCACCTACTTAGCTATGCATTTTCCTACCTAATTGATATTGGTTTTTGTGTAAAAGTTAAATGCGTTGCATAGTGATTAAAGAAAACTTGTACGTCTATGTCTGGGAACAGACTGTCTGACAATTTATCTGTTTTTAGTTCTTACACTAGGAGTAGCAAGAGAGTTCTAATTATCTTATTAAATTTATTTTTGCTTGCTTGTGGCAAGGATTTTTGTCTGAGATGTGTTCCACTTGAATTTTTGCCGCATTTGAGTAGGATATTTTCTTGCGGGCGTTGGGAGTGCTCCGAGGAGGAGCAGAAATCTACTGTAGACAGGCAGGTGCATTGGGGCGAGCTTTAGTTAAAGTTGACAATTGTCATCTATTATACTTGCACTGTCCGAGTAATTTTTATTTGAAGAGCTTTTATTGGTAGATTGCGTTTTGGTTAGGTTAGGTTAGGTAAGGTTAGGTGAAGTTAGGTTAGGTTAGACTGCGTTTTGGTTAGGTTTTTTTTGGTTTTGGATTGACTGATTTGAATAACATTTTCTAATGCCCAGATTATGGTATCAAAAATACAGCGCTCAATGGCTAATAATGAAGAGGTCAATCAAAAAGAAAAGTCATTAGGCAGGACAATTTTATCCTAGTCAGGTAACATTTGCAATTGGACCGGTATGCGTTGATTTGCAGTACGCATCAGTCATCATATAGCCGCTATGCTAATTTTTTTTTAAGTATTAAACGTTTATAGACGTTTCTTTAAATTTTTATTGTTTTAAATTGTATTCCAATTAAGTATTCCACTGATTTAGCAGTTAAAGGTACTTTTTTACAGTTTGTAGCACTTTTTGTAAACGTAATGGTCAAGAGCAGGGGTCGGCAAACTACGGCCCGCAGAGTCTTCATTTTAAAAAAAAAAATCGCCGCGGATATATTTTCTAAAGTTAAACTACAGTTACAACAACGTTTTTTTTTTGGATTTTGATGCAAGTACAAAAGAAATTTCCTTATTTAAATCTTAAAACTTTTACGATCTGGCCCGTTCCAAAATTAGTTTGCCGATCTATGGTCTAGGGCAAGGACTGTTAAGCAAGCAGCCTAGGTTTGATTTCCAACAGCGGCAATATCTTATTTGTCAAATATATTTTGATGCGGTTGTCTCTTTTGCAAGGCAATGGCTAACCAGCAAAGTATTTGCCTAGTAAACCCTTCTAGTAAGTAAGTATTCTGTAATTGCTAGATACCAGAGTAATCAATTTGCTGTTGCTTTAAATATAAGATCCTTATATAAATGTGGTGTGGTTTGGATTCCACGTTAAACAGTAAGTTCCGTATGTTTGTGTAGAACTATTTTCGCACACTACAACATATGAGAGAGGAGCTTACGTTCATAGCAAGTATGGCACTATAAGAAGAAAAAGCACTTTTTTACAGTTTGTCAAAATTATTTTGACAGTTTCCAACAATTTTGACAGTTTTACAAACTTTTGACAGTTTGCAACAGTATTTTAACAGTTTGCAACAATATTTAACAGTTTGCAACAAAATAATTATGTTTTGCTTACAATTAACAGCACTTTTTTATAAAAATTAACAACATTTTTGACAGTTCTAACAGCACTTTTTGACAGTTTACTACATACATTTTATAGTTTACAGTATTTTTTGACAGTTTGTAATATTTTTTGACACTTTTTTGAGAATTAACAAAAATTTTTACAGTTTAGAACAATTTAGTTAATTTTAATTTACAATTGCAGCACTTTTTTTACAGTTTGCAACATTTTTGTTGACAGTTGATAACATTTTTGACAGTTTACATGTTTATTTAGCTAATAAGGCTATTTTTTACAGTTTTTGTAGC
Source organism: Tachinus rufipes (assembly GCA_963932245.1). Lineage (NCBI taxonomy): Eukaryota > Metazoa > Arthropoda > Insecta > Coleoptera > Staphylinidae > Tachinus > Tachinus rufipes. Next base: position 108,970,624 of record OZ010743.1, read on the forward strand.
ATTTTTTTACAGTTTGCATTATTCATTTGACAGTTGATACGTTTTTCATAGTATGCTATATTTTTTGACAGTTTACAACATTTCTGACAGTTTGCAAGTTTTTCTAGCAGTGTTTTACATTTTGCAGTATTTTTTGACAATTTGCAATACTTTTTTGACATTTTAAAACAATTTAATTGCATTTGGTTTGAAGTTGCAGCATTTTTTGGCAATTTGCAACATTTTTTATGACAATTTAAAAAAATGTAATTTATTTTTGCTTACAGTTTTTAACATTTTTGATAATTATCAACATTTTTGACAGTTTACAAGTTTTTTTGCATTTTTTTTTTTATAGTTTGCATCATTTTTTTGAACAATTTACAACAATTTAATTATTTTTTGATTACAGTTTGCAGCATTTCTTGATAATTAACAACATTTTTGACAGTTTTCAAGTTTTTGTAGCAGTTTCTTACAGCTTGCAACAATTTTTTGAACAATTTACAATCATTTAATAATTTTTGCTTACAGTTTGCAGCATTTTTTGATAACTTACAACATTTCTGACAGTTTACAAGTTTGTTTAGCAGTTTCTTACAGTTGGATGCATTTTTTGACAGTTTGCAACAAGTTAACAATGTTTTTAGAGAGATTTAGAGAGTTGCAGCGCTTTTTTGGCAGTTTACAACAGTTTTTATAGTTTGCAACGTTTTTGTTGACAGTTGATAACATTTTTGACAGTATACATATTTATTCAGCTGTTAAAGGTATTTTCTTACAGCTTTTGTAGCATTTTTTTCACAGTTTGCATCATTTCTTTGACAGTTTGTTACATTTTTGATAGTTTGCAATACTTTTTGACAGTTTACAACATTTCTGACAGTTTTCAAGTTTTTTTAGCATTGTTTTTACATTCTGCAGTACTTTTTGACAATTTGCATTAGTTTTTAGACAATTTGCTAGAATTTTTGACAGTTTTCATCAGTTTTTTGACAAATTGCAACAGTTTTTTGACAGTTTGCAACAATTTTATTATGTTTTGCTTACAGTTTGCAGCTCTTTTTTGAGATTTAACATTTTTGATAGTTTGCAACAATTCAATTATGTTTGCACCACTTAATAATTAACAACATTTTTGACAGTTTTTTAACAGTTTTTTACAGTTTGAAGTACTTTTTGACAGTTTACAACAGTTTAGTTAATTCTGATTTACAGTAGCAGCACTTTTTTGACAGTTTGCATTATTTTTATAGTTCGCAACACTTTTTTTGACATTAAAACCAAGTTACATGTTGTTCTTTTGACATTTTCAACACTTTTGACAGTTTGCAAGTTATTTCAGCAGTTTTTTACATTTTGTAGCATTTTTTGACAATTTGCATTAGTTTTTTGACATTTTGCAACAGTTTATAATACCTTTTTGACAGTTTACACGTTTTTTTACAGCTTTCAACATTCTATTAACATATTTGCAATACTTTTGACAGTTTGCAACACTTTTTGTCAGTTTGCAAGTTTTTTTAACAGTTTCTTACATTTTGTAGCACTTTTTGACAATTTGCATTCGTTTTTTTACATTTTGCAACAGTTTACAATACCTTTTTAACAGTTTACAAGTTTTTTACAGTTTGCAACATTCTATTAAGAATTTGCAACACTTTTGACAGTTTGAAGCACTTTTTGACAATTTGCAATATTATTTTGCAGTTTGCTTTACTCTTTTGACAATTTGCAACATTGACAGTTTTAAAATTATTGACAGTTTACAGTTTGCAACAATTATTTTAAGAATTGCAATCATTCAAAAAATATTTTTTTTTTACTTTGTCAGTTTACAGAGATGTAGGTATTGCAACATTTTAATTACAAATGCTCTTTAATGAAAATGAGTTGCTAATATACATTTCAATATTACGAATGCTAACCGTAGTGTAATGTACGCCCCGCCTCTTTTTTTATTAAGACTTTACGAACAAATAAATTAAATGGAAATAATTATAACATTTGTTTCAGTTTGTTTATGCAGTCTATATATAATTAATTTTGTGTTTATAAAATTGTTTATGAATGTTGTACCTTATATATTATGTGTATTATTTATTTTTGTTGGGCAAATAAAGATTGTAAAAAAGTTTAATAGCAGCAACTTTGAAACAATCTTGATGTGTCAACTGATTTATATTACTTACATTTTAAAGGATATTTTTATTTAAAACATTTTTTTTACTCTGGAATAATTACTAATTGAATTTTTTTTTTAATTAATTCTTACAAGTCAGTAATATTAAGTAGCTTTTTATCTTTGTGTTTATTTTTTTATTATTAAATTTTCTTACTATTTTAAACTGACATTAATTAATTATACATTTATACAATTCATTTTTTTTATTTAGTAATTAAAGTTTGTTGTAATGATCAGAAAAATAAGAGTGCAACTTATTGCTGCAATTTCTTTCTGTCTTCAATGACTGGTGCAAATTATATAAAATAATCTCTTCACTCAAGCATAACGATATCACAATTAGTAACTTTTCAATTTGCATTAAGTTTAGAAATGAGATGGAGGAGCAAAGAACTGGATTGAAAAATATCCAGCAATTACTTAATACCAATATCGATCCAAGTAAAGTAGAACAGAAATAAAAAATAAAGCAGCGGTTTAAATCGCATGGGCTAATTAATGGGTGGAGAAATAATATTGAATTACACCGCTTTGATGAGAATTAATTGGCACTTGGATTATTACAGCTATAAATTACATAAATTAATGAGACGAAATTGTAGATCTTTTTATTTATTTAATTATTATTTCAACAAATTAATTTAATAGTTGAAAATAATGATTCCCACTAAATTACGAAGCAATTTAAATTCCATTTAAAGTGGGTAGCTTTAAATTGAACCCTTAATTGACTTTGTATATTTATATTTTTTCAGTGTAATTGAATTTCGCTTATTGAATGTGAAATTCTATTTAAATATTAAGTTACAAATGCGCACCCGTCCTCACCAAAAAGGGAATATAAAAGCTTTCAGATAAAAGCCACAAGTACTTATATATTAATACATTCACCGCCATGCTCCACGTCACCAAAACTTCTGATTTGCATTTATACTCGCACCCCGGATTTTGAAACATGCAAAATGATCTATCGCGAAAATTAATGGATTATTCTGCGAGCAACACTTAATGCACAACATAATCCTTTCAACTTCCTGCAAAACTGACATTTATATGCAAACACAGAAAAATAATTCATTATTATTTGCCAAATAATGTATTAAGAATATTATTAATGCAGAAGTAAATAGTTAGGTAAATATTTACTTTACTTTTTTGATTTTAACTAAATGGGTTTTTAATTGTAAACAACCTAAAATCATTATTATGAAATGTACGTTTCCATTTCTCAGATTCTAATTAGCTTACAAAAATATTTACGTTCTCTAAATGCGCCAGGTAAGCTCACAGAGCAATGGGACATGTTAATTATTCATTTGTTATGTATGAGCCTTTAAAGAGAGAGGAGAACAAAATTATCTGAATATACAAGTTATTTTAAATGTGTTTTAAACAAATATTTTAAAAACAAGGTCTATCAAAAGTATAGGAAAGAATATTGTTTTGCTTGTATGCTGTGCCTAAAGCGGGCGGCCCGCCCCTAGACGTTTAATATTATAATCAATATATTGCACAATTATTGATATTTTACAATAATATTGAGTCAAACATCTAAATTTTTGATTACAAACACTTGTGTGGAAGGGTGGGTCACAGAACATGATTACAAGTCAATAATTTAGACTTAAGTGGATCACCCATCAAAGTGTTACTGATCAAGAAGTTGAACCACGACTTTCTCTTGTGACCAACTGACTTTTGAATAAAATAAAATTTCTTGATAAAAAATAGTTGAGTGGGTTACTCCAAAACATGGAAATAAATCAGTAGTTTGAATTGGAGTGACTTACCTACTTACCCACCACAAGTTACTTCTGACGTTTGCAGAGAATTCAATCTTTTAAAGACAAGCCCTTGGTGGGTGGTTGGGTCACTCCAAAACATAATTACAAGTCAATAGTTTAGATTGAAATGACTTTGTACCCATATTTCCAATTATTTTACGCATTTCTGCTTAATGTAATATAATTTTAATTAGAAAAAAAAAATTAAATTTTACGTGCTATTGCATTTTGTATCTGTATGACTTGTTTCATTTACTGATGTACTTACTATGTGTAATTTACATATGTATGTGTAATTTAAATTATATTAATAAATTATTATTATTATTATTATTAATATTATTATTATTATATTTTTTTTTTCACACAGTTTCCTGGTATTTAGACTGCTGTCGGGTACAGCGACCAAGACTGACAGCTATTTTTCTATTTAATATATAGAAAGGACTTCCCTTACGATATTTGCAGTACTTAGCAGAGAGCTTTTTTGCATTTTTTTAAAGACGTTAAATTCAAAGTCTATTTTTTGTAGGTTTTCAGCTAGGTTTAGTGGTACGACTCTAGTAGCTGATATAATCAGTGGGATGATGTGCACTGATTTTTGTCTCCACATTTCTTTTGTTTCAATTGCTAGATCGATATACTTATTGATCTTTTCGTCGTGCTTTCTTTTCAGGTTCGAGGATTCTGGAATAGAAATATCTATCAGGTAGGTATTGCGGCTTTCCTTATTTTGTATGACGATGTCTGGTCTGTTGTGAGAGATTCTTACATCTGTGATAATGAGTCTGTCCCACTAGATAAGAAACCTGTCGTTTTCTTCAACTGCTTTGGGTTCGTACTTATAATATGGGATGTCGTCTTTTGCTAGTTTACAGTTCTTTAGCACTTCCTGGTGTATTATACCTGTTACTAGGTTGTGTCGTCGCGTGTATTTAGTAGCAGCAAAGGTTAGGTATCCCGATATTATATGTTCGATGGTTTTCCGATGTTTATGGCATTTTCTGCACAGGTCTGATTGTAGATCTTCTTTAAGTATATACTTACGGTAGTTCCTCGTTTTTACTACTTGATCTTGAATGCTTATTATGCTTTCTTTGGCTTATGTGTAGATTTTGCCTTGAACTAGCCAGTCTACTGATGCTGCTTTGTTGACGTGGTCAAATTCCAGCATGCTTCGGAAACGTTCATGAAGTTGTTTAGCTTTCCATCTTTGTATTTTCATATTGTCAGTGACTAGGTTTTCAAGGGGGGCATATATGGTATCTTTTAGTTTGAAGGGTGTTAAGTTATTGTTTGATTTAGTGATAGCTTTTATCAGTGGGTTGTTAATTTTCTCGTAGAAGTACTTTTGCAGCCCATCTACTATAGAGTATTGGAGGTTAAAAATTTCTAGTATGCTACGACCTCCTTCGCGCCTAGGTAGTGTTATGCGTTTTGTATATGCCTTGGGATGATGACCTAGATACTAAGTAAAGTAAGTACAAATTTTTTGGTTTAGGTCTTCTAAATCCGTGTCCGACCATTTGATGGTTCCGAAAGAATAGGTAAGTATATAGATGTTCTGCATAATGACCAAATATTTGTACGTTTTTGTTGGCTCCATTTCATCAACGAATGCTTCAACATTTTTTTTTCTATGGTAATCGTTCTGCATTTGTCGTATCCAAATTCTATACCGATCTCCTGGCTTATGTTAACGACTAGTCTAGTTAGCGATTCTAGTTCTCTTGGTGTACTCGCGTATAGTTTTAGGCCGTCCATATATAAAAGGTGGTTAATTTTGTAGAGGTTTTGACGGTTCTGCTTAATTGTATATTTGTATCTTGTACTTTCTAGGGTGCTAGATAGAGGATTTAAGGCCATACAGAACCATAGTGCGCTTAATGCATCTCCCTTTTTTACCATTACTTTGCTAGTAGTAATATTACCTTTTTAGTGTTCAGGTTAATTTTTGTTTGCCAGGTTTTCATAGTGGTTGCTAGGAAGTTTATGATTATTGGGTTTATTTTATATATGTGCAGAGTGTGGATAAACTAGGAGTGAAGTACCGAATCGAACGCTTTTTTATAGTTTATGTATGCAGCATGCAGGTTTCTCTGCGTTGTACGTACTTGTCCTAGTATAACAGCGTCAATTGTTAGCTGCTCTTTGCATCCCATCGCGCTTTTTCTACACCCTTTTTGGGCGTCTGTAAGAAGGTCTTTTGTTTCTAGGTGTTTGTATATTTTTGAGCAAATAATAAGATGTTAATATTTTGTACATAGTAGGTAGACACGTTATAAGCCTATAGTTGGCGGGATTATTTGGGTTTTTTTCTTTTGAAAGAAAGTACGTTACACCTTTAGTTAGAAATTTTGCCACTACGGCTGCTTTTCTAACAATTGCTGATAGTTGTTGTGCCAAGAAATTCCACGTTGCGTTAAAGTTCTTATACCAAAAGTTCTGTATTTTATCCATTCCAGGAGTTCTCCAGTTTTTAGTTCGTTTAATTGCAGTTGATACGTCACTAACAGATATGTCGAAAAAGTCCATGACTTGTGTGTTTGCATGTCGTGTTTCCTTTTCCATAATTCATGGAGCTTGCCTAGTATGTTTAGCCTCAGTTGACCAAATACCGTCCCAGAATGTTTCAATTTCTTGAGGTGTTAGTGCATTTGCTATTGCCTTTTTATTTGCTTTTAGGGTTCTGTAAAATTTTTGTTTATTTTGCTCAAAAAGCATGTTTTCCTGCTTTCTTTTTGTTGTTTCTTTGTATTTTTTGCTAAGAGCAGCTAGCTTTTGTTTTTGAAGATCTAGATACTCATTCACTCTTTCATTATGCTCTGGGTCTTTATCTGATGTACCCATAGCTTTGAAGTATTGCATAACATTCCGAATAAGGTTTTTAGTTCTTCCTCTATTGGCATATTATTGAATTCTTTTAATACTTAGTCTTAGGTTTGTTACTCTTTTTTCCAGTCTAATTTCCCATTTCTGCTTTATTTCCTAGTCTGCTTATGTCCAATCTCTTGTCCATTTAGCTGTAGTGCTGTTGCAGCTGCGCAGTATATAAAACAGTGAATATCACTTAAGTCCATGTCATTGTGTAGTTCACTTCTAAGTTGCTGGTTAACACTTTGGATAATAGTGTTGAAATTGTTTTTGTATTGGTACCTAGGTAAAGCTGGTCTCACGGTTGGGTCCATGCCATTGTATTTAAAGTGATATTCAAGAAAGAAAATTTTTACCTTATCTGGTGAGCAAATGTCTTTTATAGCTGGTACTTCTGCTTTATCTTGTTGATCTGCGTTTTTTTCGTTCTGGAGTCCTTCGTTCGAGTTAATTGATTCTTTTTGATCGGCAATGTTATTGATGGTTTCTGTTTCATTACTTATTTCAGCTTTTATTCTTACTAACTCAGCTTCAGTGATCAGGTTGTTTCTTTCTATAGCTCTTTTTTGATCTGCAATTCTTTGTTTAGATAAGTTATTTAGCTCTGGGAACTTTTCTATAAATAGATCTCGTAGTTTATATTGGTATAGGATAAGGTCCGTTTCAAGATTTGTGGCTTTGTAGTAGCATCGCATGATATGGCTATTCATTTCAGTTGTCCATTTCATGCGTTGCCTTGGTAATCAAGTTTAAGATCTCGTAAAACACGTTTGGCTGTTTGAAGTTGTGCAGGTACGGGTTCATTTTGCACATTTGTTTGTTTCTTAGATCGTTGCTGTCTTCTGGAACCAGTACGTAAAGTGTCGCCACTTGCTTTATCGGTCTCTACGTTGGGCTGACGGTCCGCTGCGTCAGGTACAGCCCGCATATCTGACGCATTCGAGGCTGTTTTACTTCTTGTGATAGGAGCAAGTAATACACATCATATAGGGAGCTAGCCTATATGACGGAACGGTTGACTGGAGGTCTGCAGGATTGTCAAGGCCCGTAAGTCGTTGGCTGTACCGTCTACTTTCTGGATATTGTTTTTACGGTAGCATGTCTTATGAGTTGGCCAGACATTTTTATTATTATTATTATTATTATTATAGTAAGCTGCAGCATGCAAGTGTTGTAACATTACACAATAATTGCTTATTTTAATTGGAAGATGTGGTAATTTTCATCACAACTTTTTAATTTTTTCAACAGCCGCTTGATAGGTTGGCACATCTGTTGTTGCCAGTTTGATTTTATTTTTGTTTACTAGTTGTTGTTTAGTATATTAGTAATTTTTTTAAAGATTCGAGAAGGTTTTATTTTGTTTAGTAATTCTTTTGGTATTTCTCTCTTGTTTTTGAGTTGACTTTCTATAATATCTAGCGCATTTTCCAAATATTGAAAATGGTTTATAATAATTTGTTACTAGCAGTTGTTTAATATTTCTTGGGTTGAGTTTTAGAAAGTTTTTTATTCTGATTTTTCTTAAGTTTTAAAAGTAGATTGATCTAACTTAACTTGATTATTTTATTATTTAGATGAAATGAAGTTTTTGGTGTGTTTTTAATGATATTATACTTTTTAAACTTGAAAAATCTAAATAGTTTTTTAATGAACTCAAATTGATTGACTTGAAACTAAAATATATAAAATTAGTAATTATTGAGTCAAATTATCCATAAAATTTAAGTTACAAAAAAAATTACAATTATTTTTTGACAATGGTAATTTATTCAAAATGTTTATTGCATTTTTCAAAAATTTAGTTAGATTGACTTACAACTAGAAGTAATTCAAAATTAGTAATTTTTAATGTTTGACTAATTTTTAAGTAACAATTTAATTCAATTTAACTAACATGAAACTAAGAATAATACAAAATTGGTTATTTTAGGCTCAATTTATGCCTAAATCTAAGGTACAAAAATGTTTTATAAATTTTCTCAATAATAATAAGTCTTTTAGATTCAAATTGTAATTTGGTAATTTAAAAAACATTAATAGTTTTAAAAAAAACTCATTTTTATTGTCTTGAAACCAAATATAATACAAAAATTTTGGTTAAAAATGTGCTCAAAAATTAGTAGCTTTCTCAGAATAATTGTGATAATCTAAAAAACCTTTTCTAAGTTTAATAAATTGCATGAAGTATATTCAGTTTTTTTAAATTTTATTTTATTTTGTTTTTTGAGATTCTTAGGCTTATAGGATTATCAAAAAAGGATTAAAAACTTTTTTTTTAATGACTACTTTTTTTGGGAATTATATTAGTCCCTAAAACAATTTTTGCTAAAAGTTAGTCTTGGTTCAGGCTCAAGAAAGTTTAATGTTCCTTAGAAGAACACGTTGTAGGAATGATTTGATAAATTCTAGGTATAAAAATTCTGCAGTTTATCAAAACAATTTGAAAAAAAAGGAACTTGGAAAAAAAGCTTTATAGTGTGCTTAGAGATTAGTAGCTTCTTTAGAACAATTGTAATAATTCCAAAAACTTTTTTTAATGTTTATAGGGCTGCATGAAGTATATTCAGTTTTTTTTAATATTTTAGTTTGATATAATGGGTAAATAAATATTGAATAGCAAGTTGGAATTAATTTGTTATTTTGCTTAATAATAAGGTAAAAAATGTAAAAAAAGCATTTATAGGTTATATCAAGTTTAAAGATAAATGGCGGCAGTCTTCTACTATGAAATAAATTGCAATAACTTATAATATCAAAACGAATTAACTTATTACTATAGTATTCCAATAAGGTTTTAAATAGATTTTAACCCTGATCAACTCTACGTCAGTATCAATAAAGATTGTAGAAGCCTCTCAAATTTTAAATTAGCAACTTAGGAATACTTCAAGAAACTTAATGTGATTGACTTGAAACTAAGAATAATACAAAATTAGTATTTTGAAGTCCAACTAAATTCTATTTTTTTTTATAAAGATAATGTATATTAAACTTAAATTGTCAATTAGCAGCTTAAAAACCTAATTAGTTTTTAATGAAGCTCAATTTGATTGACTTGAAAAATACTTAATTTGTTAATTAAACTGAAACTAAAAATAATATAAACTTAGTGATTTTAGGAACAATTTATGGTTTAATAAATGTTAATGCAAAAATCTCCTATATATCCCAGAATAATAAATACTAAAAAAACTTTAAACCTATTTTCCAGCATAAATTTTTGCATTAAGATAAAAAAAAAAACAAGATTTTTGTCTGCATGCCACTAGCGAGGGTTTGCGTTCCTCTGTATTTTTTCCAAAATATTTTACCCTTACAGTAAATTTAATTTTTAATACTGCCTTGCCAACTGTGCCTTATTTTGCTATGTTTAATTTATGAAAAATTGTATGTACATATACCTCAAACCATATTTTAATAATAAATGTGGTTCAATAAATTCTCACAACATTTTCCACATACAATTTCCCACCGATAAGATATTAAAAACAAGAATGCATTTATCAGAGTATTGTAGAGTAGTGAAATATGCACCAGCCAAAACATTTAACATTTCTAGCTAACAATAAAACATATTTAATCAAACCAGAAAGGCGATTATTTTACTTTAAAATATTTCAAGAAAAATTCCACTTACAAAACCATAATGCTATAAAATACTTGATGCAATTACCTGCTTGTGACTTAGTTTCTATTGCACATATATTAAAGTAAATATTTGATATCAATTCAATAATCAATACATGTATATTAACCATATCATAGCACATAATTAGAGCTTTAACCGCTAAGGTGAAATTGAGTAATTGCAATTCAATGACCTATTGTCCTAATTACAATTAAATCATCCTGAATTTAAATAACTTCTATATTTTTTAACGTAATCAAACTAGCACAACGATGTTTTAAAGTTGGCGCAACTAACTTTGCAATCATCTCTGTACTCAACCGCGGCAAGTCTAATTACTCCCTCCTTTGAAACACGACAAGGGTAAAAAAAAAGTAATGTAAGAGAGTAAGTTCATGTCTGGAAGCTGAAAAGCCCCAGACGATTAATCCATATGATAATAGGGGTAGGCCTTAGGCGAAATATGCCACGTATTCTGTCTCTGCTGTTCAAGAGTTAGCATAAGAGATTACGCATCAAGATAATCATGACGCGTCTGAATTATTTATACAAATGTATTGCATACGTTGGAGTAGAAAAAAATTGGTTAAGGAGTTTATAAAATATTCAATTTTTGGTCGATATTTATAAATAAATATAAATACTAATGTAATTTTATTTTTTTAATTAGTTTAACATATCATATATGTAGAGCAATAGATATAATTTAAACCAAGTTTTATTGATCGCAGAGGTCACAAGTTTTCACTTTTCTTAACATATTTTTCATTTTTGTATTATATAACAATTTAAATAAGCAACATATGCAACAGATGCATATTTTACAAGTGGCGCTTAAGAATAACTTACGCATGGTTTTCCGGTTTTCTTCCCTGTCTAAATTTTGTTGTTGTACTGCCGTGGCCAATCTAATTTAGATTCGGCACTAGTTAGATTTGGTTATTGGCTTGTAATAACTGCGTCACGCATGCTGTCTCTAGTTGTTCTCTCCCTATAGCTCCTATCTTTGTATGTTTCTTCTTTTGCAATTTTTGTTTCTTTTCTTTTTCTTTTGTGGCTTTTATTTTTTGAGTTTGCTTTCATTATTTGTATTTTATATTTTTTCGTTGTAAGTTTTTTCAATTTTCTTTTTTGGTACTCTTGTTGCAAATTTTTTTAATGTACTTCATTTATTAATTATCTCTGCCCGTCTCAATAATTATATACTGTTCAGTATATTTTTAATTTTTTTTTCTATTTGCTTCATTCGCCTTGCATTCTATTAGAATATGTTTTTCCTTTTTTTTTTTAATTTTCCAAATGTACAGAACATTTGCAAAATTTAGTTAGTATTTGTGTTGTGTTCGGATTTATTTTTTTCTGGGATTAGTTCTTTTGTCTATTCTCTTTTTCTTCTACTGTCTTTTCCATATAGCCATCGTCTTTTCTTTTGCTCATATAGCTGCTTCCTTTTTACCGGTTTTTTTTTTTAGTCATTTTTCCATTATTATATCTGCGGGAGATGTATTTTGATGTCATTACCAATTAAATATGCGTTTTCAGCTTTTGTTACTGGCCTAAAGAATTTTATATCAAGTATGATTTCATTAAATGTAAACAATCATTCTCTTAGGTCTTTTATCTTTATACTTTTTTTATCTATTTCTTTTTCTATTACGTTTTATTCTATACATAAGTTTGATTTTTTTATTTCTTGTCAGGTTCCTGTTCTTCCTTAATTAAGTGTATATGCATTTTACTCAAAAACTTTAAACTATACTCATATAACTCAACATACCAAGTAAATCTAAAATAAATTGTGCATAATTTGAGAATGCCTTTGAGAAACAGGTGCTATAATTTAGACCTTTGATGAAAATTGGCTTACCTTCAGATTGAGATAAGCTGGGCAGCCTTTATGATTTGTGGTGTGCGGATTTCTGCACGTTGCGCATAAAGCTGCATGCTATGATTCCTTTGTATATGCACGTGGAACTGAGGTGGGCTTCTTTAGGGAAGTTTGTAATCAACGCTAACTGTGAGATTATTGAACTTGGTAAGAGACATAATCTTATATTTTTGTGCGTTTTAAGGCAACTGCATTGGGAAGAGTTTCTCATCCTTTTCCATGCATTTGACTGATAAAGGAGCATACTCCAAAACTGTTAACTCTGCCTCCGCCGCATCAGCCCCAATTGAAACGTGTAGTGGAACACGTTGTTGGTTTTGCCTTATGCAATTGCAGCTTAAAAATAGCGGATACCATTAGTCACGATTACAACACAATTCATGATTATGTCCATATTTTAGAATGTAGCCGACAACTCTTAAAATACGGATTTATTTTGTATTACAATTAAAGGTAGACGTCGTGAGACAAAATTCTTTGTGTAAAGTGCTAAGCCTAGCCTGCTAGAAGATTTACCCGGTTTCTTCTTCTGTTTTTTTGGACTTCTTCTTGGTGTTAACCACGATGCTATTTCTTTTGTTTTTTGTGGGCGGCGACTTTGCTGTCTAGTTCCATCTCTACCTGCTCTTTGTTTTTGGAGAGGCCGGACTCAACTCTTGTAGGTCTATTCTGTTCTACTTGAGTTTGTCTACTTTGAATATTGATTTGCTTCGTTTCTTGGTCAAACAAGCTAGTAACATATTTTTTTAGTTCATTTATGGTTTTACTTTGCTTCTTGAAATGGTTCTCCGGTTTCTAGAGCTAAACGTGATTAACTGCATGAGCTGGTTATTGCTTAGTTTGGGTTTGGAGTCTATGCTGCACAAAATTTGAATTATTAATTGTATTAAATTAAAGACAAAACAATTGGTGTTACGCAATCAATCATCTATGTAAGTAAAATAAAAATTGCATTTGTCTGGTCAACAGACTTGCTTTGTTGGGTGATAAAGTTGTTTATTTGTAGTATTAACTAGTTGGCTGCTGGCAGTTAAATTCGGATGGGTTCAACTTACTAAATTGAATATTTAATTTTAATTTGGTAGACAAACTTAAAACTTGCAACAAAAAGTCAACTTTTGGAAAATAGTAAGTAGACTTATACAGACTTTAACAAAACCACGTTAATCTATTGTGGATTTTTTAGAATTAATTTTTGAACGATACATTTACAACAAATTTGCAACAAAAATGCGACTTTTTGACCGTTATTTGGGTTTTACTAAAAAACTTTTAACTGAGCTTTTTAAGCCAACTAAATCATGCAAATCTACATTTAATTGTACATATTTTAAGACTAATTTCAACATTTTAAAATAACATTTTAAGATTATTATTACGTGTTTTTGCAATACAGGATAGTTATAAAAGCACGTTTCAACTTTATTGAACTGCAAGACAGATGTTGTTTAGTCTTGTAAGGGCCAAAATTACAATAGTGGTTTAACTCACACATACGTGGATTAATGCTAACTGTGGATTAAAATATCCGAATAGTTAACTGGCGGAAATGAGCGATTAACGATTTAACTAGCAGTTTAAATAACCTTAAATTATGTGAGTTATTACTTATAAAAAATGGATGTATTATATTAATAGTGATTACTGGAAATTTACTATTGTTTATAAGGAGTTATCCATATTTATTAATTTGCAATTTTGTTGTTGTTAGATATTTAATATAATTATTAAATAAAATTTTAATGTAAATTTTTTGACGCGTCAATTTATAGGTTAAGATTTTAAATATTTTGTTGACATAAAATATAGGGACGATTGTAATACGCATTCCCACTAACTATAGATTTAAATTTTAACTAGCAGTTAGTAAACTTGCAGTTTAAACCACTATTGTAATATTGGCCCTTAGAACGCTGATAGGTAAAAAAGCTACTCTAAAGTTTATTTGCCGGAGCGACCAATACGTGCGTTTTTGATGTTGTTTTTTAGACCCAGACATCTACTGTTCCTCACTCTGGTTTGGTTGATGTCTGTTTGGTGTTGTTGTCTTGGCCGGTCTTCCTCAAGTGCATTAATTTTTTTGTGGTTTGTTAAGAGAATCTTTTGAAGATTGTATAATTTACTCTTTAAAAAAGAATGTTTACAGACTAAACTCTTCCCGGATTATACCTAGAAGTTTGAGACTGTAAAACTCACATACCTTTTGTTTGGAGATTGTATTTTTGGAGAATGTTGGTTAGAACGATTGTGGGGTAAGCCATTTTAAGAAATGATAATATTGATTGGCGGTTTTTTTTATAAAAGAATTTATCTTTGTCCGGGTTGGGGTAATCTGCAAGATTATCAAAGTACTTTTTGGCCAAAGTTTTGATGTTTTAGAAAAACGGGTAGATACCAAGATTGTTACAATTATTTGTAACATGAAGCTCTGCTAAGCCGTAAAAAAAAAAACTTTAGAAAATCTCAAGACAAATGAAGTGCGTGTTTGCAACCGTTCCACAGACTTAAGACCCAAAAATGATTTGCAGTCTGATGACAGTGGTTTACATCCGGAGATTCAAAGATTTTTTATGAGATGTGATATCTAGATACTTAACAACATTGAGCCACGTAATAAAAACGTTTTCAAAATTTTAAATGTAGATTTTTGTCCTAGACCTTTTCAAAGGCTTATTGCTTTTTTAGCGTTAAAAAATACTACTTTTCTGTTTTTGTTTTTATTCTACAACTTTTGACATTGTAGTCAGTCACTTTATTTATTTTGTGGATTGCAGAGTAGTCCCGAGTAGTTCCGTCTAAAACAATGTTAGTGGGATAAAATCATCTTTTTATGACCTTGCTTAATGTGCATAGAAAACTGATTGGCCGGTAATTTTGAAAAAATTTTAAATTTTTTTCAGGTTTTGGAACGTTTATAGCGTGTGAGCCTTTTCAAATTTTTAAAAAGTGCCAGGTGCAAAGAATTGCAATAGCAATATTGGTAAGAACTAATGTTTAATGTTTTGTTGTCGTCAGTGTCCTATAAGAAGTTATTGACTTTTTGGTAGACGTGCTCTAGATTATTGTTCTCAGACATTGGAGTTTGAGGCTGTCAGCAAGCAATCAGAAGCAATCTTAATTGACTTCCACCTTCAGAGGCATGCAACTAAAAAATGCTTAAAAGTACTAAAACAAATTTTAGAAAAGATAACTTTAGAAAACAGAGAAAAGCTGCCACTTGACATCTTGCCTACAAAACCTACAAAAACATTGCCAAACCGGTAGTATCTTACTCTAAACCTGCCAAACGCTTACTAATCAGAACGTTCTGACTATGAATTATTACATAAGTTACTTTTCGTTGTTCCAAAGGCTAGAACTTTTAAGTGTTCTAAGTGCCAAAACTTAAAGGCAAGACTTGATAAAACTAATAAAATGCTTACTGAGAGACAAAACAGATTTTTGCAAAAATTGATGGATCATTTTGCACTGTACCGGCGCGTTGCACCAAGAAACGTCACAAGCAGTTGGCTGCTGCTTAAACTTTGCGATTAGGAAATTTAATAAATAGCCGTATGCAAAAATTTACCAACTACAAAACCAAAATTAAAGTTTTAAGATCAAACGTACAATCAAACGGCGGACAAAAAACAGTTTTATCTAAAAGAACAATAGACTTAGGCTAACAACATCTTTATCTTTTTTTTTTACGATGCCCTTAGCCAACTACGAGCAAGCCTAGTGCATAAAAATGAGTTTTCAAACTTTTTAATCAGTTCCGCGGTAGCAAGAAAAGCAAGTTAAAACCGTCTCCGTATACAATACTAATTTAATAATGATGTTTTTTAAGTTTGAATCAAGAAAAATTATAGTGACAAAAGGCATCGGATAAGAAGCTGATTATAAGTTCTAGTAATAGAATTTATTTATTAATATTCGAAATGAGTATATCAAACTTTTATTATTGTATTATGTATAACTTATTACAATTTTATAAATGTAATTTGTTTACTAAAAGCATATAAATCAATCACCAAGTATATAAAGTTTATTGTTGCTTCAGCCACCTTACCAGCTGATCTATTCACGCAGCCTCAGTGACTAGTAACTCCGGTCGAATGTCAAGTCCGCATCAATCTGCAAAAATCTTGATATAAATTGTGTAAATCATCAATTTAAGCCGTGAAGTATGACAGTACTAATCAAATTTGTGAATAAATTGTGCTACAAAGTGTTACATTAGAGCAACGAATCAATTATTGGATGTGATTGTGATCAGATGTTTTGGTTATGATTATGATGATTGAATTAAGTTAAAGTAAGTAATTATGAATACATTATTGATTAAACCAGCTACCATTATTTGTTATAATGGTGATTCTTATTGAATTATAACAATTTTTGTATTTAAATGAAGCTACACTTGTAATAAAATGTTTTGTAGTTTTGACCTATTAACCTTCAAGGAATAATAATGCACAAATATCTGTTTAATATTATGATTATACTGATAATTGATGTAGTTTGAGTGTTATTCTGAAAAAACTGACTTAATTATCTATTACCTGGTGAGTTTAGTATGTTTAGTATTTTTTTAGTTTATTTATTTATTGTTTATATAGTAAATTTGTGGTTAGACTAAAATGGTGATTTATTCTAGTATGTAATTTTTTTAACTATATAAGCTGTGTAAGTTAACCTAGCTACTTAACTCTACAGTAAATTGTGTATCTTTTAAAACTGGTAAGATGATTATTTATTTATGAACGTGGCAGAGAAACAAACACAAATCTTGCAACAGCAATTATTGTCAGTTTTTTAGTTTATACTCTTTTTCTGTGCCGTAATCTAGGGCGTAATTGCTCACAATGTCATTAATTTTGCTTTGTTTTATTTTAGCATTAAAGAAACTATTTTGTTAACTGTTTTTTTTTTAATTTTGGCGTGGATATATTCTTATTTATTTTAATTCTATCGGTGGTTGGTGCGTAGACTGTAATTAGGATTATTTGCGTTTATCATTTTTTAGTTGTTGTGGTAAAACGAGGATACCTTTTCAGTGTCTCTGCATTGACAGAAGGTAAATAATTGTAGTTATTTAACTGATGGCGACAGCAGTCATAATTGAAGGTGTTGGTATATCTATGGGGTTGGTTTAATGCTTCTACTCAGTGTCCATTTGGTGCTTGTAAACATCTTGGTGGAGGGTCTCACCAAGGATCAAAGACGTTTGGCAAGACGTGTAGAGTGGTTCTACAGCTTGTGGGAGTTAGTGCATCTTGGTTGGGTACTATTAGTTGGTAGTGGCTTTCATTTGTTCTCAAGAGTTTGCCATGTTTTTTTATTTTGTGTTGAAGGTTTTTTTTCTTTTCGGTACTTAGAGTTGTGTACTCGTGTTTGGTAAAGTTTGGGTCTGCGGATTGATGTGTTTGACAGGACTTTTTGTCAAGAAAGCACAGTATTTTTTTCTTTAAATTTTTGACGGTGGTTGGATTTTACCAACTTGGCAATCAGTTCATGACTGCTGAAATGTCTACTTTGAGGTCCGGTAGTAGGTTGTAAGCACCAGAGTTTTCCAACCATCCAGCTTCTCACTTTTTGTGCCGTTTTTTTTTTAATTATCACTACTTTAATGATGTCAGTAGCTTGCTGACTTGGTTAAAGATCATTGTTTTTTTTTTTTAGCGTTGTAGAGGTTTTATGGTTGGTGTTGTTGTTGCTGTGACATCTTTGCTGAAAACGGTTGAGATTTGCGGATCAGAAAAAATAGAGTTTCCGCTAGTATCTTTGTTCAAATCTATGAGCGCTTTTTTTTACTGCCAGACGCCTACCGACTAATCTCTTTTTCTTATCTATCTAAGTATTTTGGTATTACCTTTTGGCATTTTTTCTCACTTACTTAGATACATATATGGTTCACTTTGCTTACCTTGCTCTTTCTTCCTCTTTCTTCTTCTTCTTTTTCTTCTTATTTTTTCTTCCTTTTCTTTCTTCTTCATGATAGATACTACCATTGCTTCTATAACCTGCTATTTTTTTGGCTGTCCAGCATAATTTTGGTAATATTGTCGCTATTCCAGTTTTGATCTGGTGGATTCCCTGATTGTGGCTCACCTGTCGCAATGAAAGATTGTGTGTTTTGGGGTGTATACTATTATACAGTAGGCGCATGCATTGTTTTTTATATTTTTTATTCTTTTTAGGTAGAGCATAATGAATTCTACCACCGAGCTCATCAATCTTTGTTTTTCCGATCTATCTACGGCTTAGTGCGTCCGCTGTTTTTTCCGTTTTTTTGTGGTTTGCTTGAGATAGTTCCACATGTTTATGTTCCTCCCAATGTGTACACTAAGATACTTTACGCTGTTTTGGCTTTGGATTTTGTCCAGGCCAACCTTTACTATCACTTGTTTTAGCCTGTTTCTCCCGGCAAAGCCAATCAGAGTTACGTCTTCGCCCAAACCCAGTCTCAGCACGTTGTCGTAATATAGATTCCACATCGAAGTGCCGAGAATTGAGCCCTGTGGAACCACACACGTCGTTTTCATAACGCTTTCTTCTCTTATCTTTACCACTCGGTCTTCCAGATAAGAGCAGTTAATGTCTTTTAAGTAGAGTGAATTTTTTTTTTTAGCATTTTTATTATGCCTTATCTTTGGTTTATGACGTGCTCAAATAATTTTCTCATAGTGTTGAGAAGACGGAGGAGTCTGTATGTAAATTCTTGTTCCTTTTTTTGGGGTTTTTCTAGTAACACCGTCTTTTTGGCAAAAAAGCTTTTTTTCTAAATAGTTTGTTAAATAAGTGTACCACTATTTCCGTGTTTAGCTCTGCTACTGTTTTTGCGATTTTTAGAGAAATATTGTTTGGGTTGGGTTAGGTTAGGTTAGGTTACGTTAATTTTTTTTCTGGCTACTTTTACTTCCTTGTCACAGCAGATAAAAAAATGTTTGTTTGTTGTAGAACTATACGGCCATTTAGCTTTTTCATAGCAAGGAAAGAGTTTTTTGGCTACGTCTAGTTGTTTCTTGTTGCATAATTTAATTGGCCTACGTACTCTCAATTTGTCTGTAACTAGCTTATACCCAGTATTGTGATTATAAAGACACTATGTTTTTCAATAACCTTATATTGTGTGTCATTTTTTACAGGTTTGTGTCCCACATGATAAAGAGGAGTGTAGTTGGTGGTAGTGAAAGGGTGTATCTCTGCATTGGCAGAGGGTAAATAACCGTAATTATTTACCTGGTGGTGAAAGCTAACGTCTCTGTTGGTTGTATACGACGGTGTTTGTTTAACCACTCAGCGTTCACCTGTCGTTAGTAATTATCTTTGTGGAAATCTTCTCTGGGGATCAAAGACGACTGGCAAGCGTGTGGAGTGGTTCTACAGCTTCAGGGTGTTAGTGAAACTTGGTTAGGGGTTAGTTTTTCCAGATATTAAGCTTTTTGCATTACATGAATTGTTAGTGGTTTCATTGTGACAAGACCGGAGATTTTTTGCATTCTTTCAATTTAAAGTTTGCCGTGACTTGGGGACATTGTTGATTTCTCTTGTCTTAATGAATTAGTTTTTTTGTATCTTAGTAGCCCTTCTTAAGGCGCAATCTGAAAAAAACATCTTACAGTAGTAGCATCATTCTCGAAATATGTCCGAGTGGTCACGCTCTAGTACTTAATTCAATTAATTGTCTATATTTAAAGACTAATTTCAACTCTCTAGAATGCTATTTTTTATTTCCAAAATAATTTAAATTGCAAAAAAAATTTAATTAAACCACTTAAGTATAACTTAAGCTTGCAATAAAAAAAGACCAAATAAAAATGCTTGTAATTAATAAAGCAGCTTACAACAAATTGTGCAGTATTGTTAATGATAACTTTAGTATTTAAAGTACTTACCAAATTAAGCAATAATATTCTCAATTAGTTTAATTGAAATCTTAAAGACTGACTAATTATACACAATAGCATTTGCTTAAGGGATATTAAATTAAAGTCCGTATAATTTCTCATTAAAAAAGTCGTTTAACTCGAACGAAAATAAAAGTTAATTACTTTATCTGTGTGTATAATATTTATTTTTTCACTAACTTCAGCAATTACATCAACAAAATTTAATAAAAACTTTTAAAATCAAATTTAATTAATTATTTAACATAAGTTATTTAAATTTTAAATTATAAAATGAAATTGTTAATCTATTCATTAGATTTTCGTTGAAAAAATTACATTATACAGCACTTTAAGTGTTGAGAAAAATGCAGTTTCATTTGCATATTTTAAATGTGCAGTAGCAACAGCGTGTAACTGAAACTAGTTGAAATGTAAAATATAAATTCAGAGAAATGGAAATATTTTTATTGAAATTATTCGATACGATGCGATGACATATATAAAACCACCATATAAAAAAAAAAGGTTAACCAAGCTCCAATTTAGATGATTCATCTTAGGTAAAGTTCAGCAATTTCAACCCAGAAGCCACCGGAATCAATTTACATCTCGTTATTCCAAGCTCCAGGGGTCGAGATTTCGCAAGGAAAGGCAAAAATACAAATGTATGGCACATTTGCTTCTCATACAAAAAAAAAGATTTTATATTATGATTTGGAATAAATTAATGAGGTTTTTTTTTAAATCGTTTTTAATGAAAGCCAATATTCGTCTCGGGATATTCAAGCCGTGTGTGCAGAAGTCATTTAAAAGTTTTAATGTCCACAACACGAGGAATATAAAAAATATATATTAAAATTACTTGTTTAGTTCCACAGTTTTTTTATGTAACAACTCGGTCTATTTTTAACTCGCATTAGGCAAATTTTTTTCACGTTAAATACAAAAGTTTTGAAAAGAACTTTTTAATTTCAATCATATTTGCCTAAAGCATTAAATAAATTTAATTAAAAGTTGATAAACTAGAAATCTTAAATCATCAATAATAAAAAATGCGGGTTCTAAATTACATGTTAGAATATAAAAGCCATTTTTCGCAATAAGTCTGGAAATTATATTTGTTCGAAAGTTATATTAAAAGAGTTCTGAATAGCTTATAAAACAGATATAAAGTTTGCCATGTGAAGGCATTGAAAATTAAAAATTTTTTTGCACTTCCCTTCGACCATTCGGTGAAAAGGATTTTTCTTTTGCGTCTCCGTCCCACCCATTAAAGAGAGGCGCACTGCGGAATTATGTGTTTGGTGTAATTTATTTTATATGTGTCATGTTATGCGGTGAATAAATTTATTTGGAAAAAATTCGAAAGTGCATATTCATAACCTTACTCGGCCCGTTTTTTATACTCCACAGCTTTTCATTTATATTTTTTTCTTTCTTTTATGTGATTTAAAATGCACTTATATAAAAAGCATTTTGTATGTAATTCATCATATTTGATTTATGGAATTATATCATCCATCAACTTTTTATTCAAAAGTTGAAATTATTGCATTAAATGAATAAAATTATCAAAACTTTAGTTTAATTTAATAAACACAATATGATAATTAAAACATAATGAATGAGTTAATTTATACATATGTAGACAACTTGCGTTGAGTCAAAACTAGCAATGTGTTTGATAATGTATCAGAAGCTTTAGAATATTGTATGAAAAAGTAATTAAAACTAACATTCTTTGTTTGAAATCAATCCATTTGAGTTTTTTGTAGAATTATTAAGATAAGTTGCCAATTGACAATTTGAGTTTAAATCTGATTTTTAAATCGTCGTTAATTAATTTAAAACAAAACTTAAATGTCTAAATCCAAATTTTTTCAATGTTTTAGTAAACATTTAACGTAGTTTAAAAAAAACAAAGTTGTAAATGTCCAAACCCGGCTTATTAATACTAGAATCCGGCTGTTAAATAATTTTATATAGCATTTCAAACAAAAATAAATTTTAAGTTAATAAAGTCTCAATCAGGTTGTTAATTATTTAAATTTTAAAACAATGTTACTTTATAACCTTAAAAACTTTTCCAATTTAGGTTCGGTTTTAAATATTAAAATCCGGCCGTTAAATAATTTAAAACAAAATAAAATCTAGCATTTAAATTAAATTAATGCTTTAATATAGCTTTTAAAGTAAAGAAAAAGTAAATTTGAGGTGTAAATGTATAAATCCGTTTTTTTAATACCAAAATCCGAGTCTTAAATTGTTTGAATTTAGGTTCTAAGAATGTCTTAATTTAGTATTTAAAACATTTTAAATTGTAAGCTTATAAAGTTTCAATCTGGTTGCTAATTATTATAATCCGACTGTTAGATATTTCAAAACAATGAGTAAAAGTATGAATATTGCTTTAAAAACGTCGATTGCATCATTAATCTTGCATTTTAAAACTAGTTTTGAGTTGCAAATGTACAAATCCGATTTTTAAATACCAAAATCCGGCCGTTGTATAATTTAAAACAATAAATAAATGTTTTGTCGCAAATTAAAAATTAAATTTGATCTATCAATGTTCAAACCCGGCGTTTAAGTACTAAAATCAAAATCAAATGTAAATTTGAACTGTAAATGCTATAATCCAGACTTTAAATAGCAAAATCCGGTTTTTAAATTAAATATATTGATTATAATTTTTAAACTTCAACATTACAACTTTTGTGCATTTTTTTTAACTTTTAATGCTTAAACCTAAGTTTATTCCAAGTTTTTGTTTAATAGCCATGAAATTTGCATGACAAATTAAGTCCCTAACTTAGTTTTTGTGATTACATTTTAATTTTTTTGTCCCATTTTGACATCCAATATTTTTGCACTTTACTTTTGTAAAATTAAGTTTTTAACTCAATTTTTGAGCTTAAATTTAAACTTCTTTGTCTTATTAATACCCATTTTATCTATCCCATCCCAACTTCTTTTGTGTTTAAATTTCAACTTTTTGTAAAAGCTTTAACATCATACCTAACTTAAACCTAACCTAACCTAACCTAACCTAACCTAACCTAACCTAACCTAACCTAACCTAACCTAATCTAACCTAACCTTTTTTTTTTTTTTTTTTTTTTTGGTGAGGGAAACGCTACTGCTCCCTGGGCGCTTGGTTCAACGCGCCCAGGAGTGTGGGACTTTCACCCACTAAAAAACCTCAATTCTTCTCAACGAGTAAGCGGAATACCCCGATAAGGGTTTGCATCACCTACCCGTCTGGTCTCAATTAATTTAATTTGCCTGTTGTGCGGCTTTCTGCCTGGCCAGTTCTTCTCGTTCCTTTGTGCTCATTGTGTCTCTCACAAATGAGTGTACCTGCTTCCAGTTGTGCTTGTTTTCAAGTAGGACATTCATTAGACTGTCGATCGTCAGTGCCTTTCCTACAGCTACCTCTGCTTTATGTCTTCCGACGTGCTATCGCTTGCAATGGAGGATGTTGTGCTCCGGGGAATTGATTTCGCCGCAGTAGTGACAATCGTCGCTCTGGGTCTTTCCAATCTTTTTGGTGTAGGTGCCAAAGCTCCCGTGGCCTGTCAGGAATTGTGTCAGGAAGTAGTCGGTGTTTCTGTGCTGGCATCTCACCCATCTTTCTATTGAGGGAATAAGCTTCTTTGTCCATTGTGCCGTGTTATGGGTGTCGTCTCATCTACGCTGCCACTGCTCTACGATGTTATACGTGGCTTTGCGCCCTTCCTTTCTGGCTTGGTGCTTCTCTGCCAGCTTCTCCACTTTCAGGTCGATCGGCGGGATCGCTGCAATGACGCAGGCACCCTTGCCACTTGTCGTTTGATATGCGCTGATGACTCTCAGTACGACTTTTCTCTGTGTGTCTTTGCCCGCTTACGTTTGGCATTATCTTCATTAGAGCAGTCATGGTCTTCTCTGCTTTGCCGATGGTGTTTTGAACGTGCGGGCCAAAGATCCAGTTCGAGTCCAACCATACTCCCAAGTACTTGACTGATTTTTCTCGCAAAGCTCTCTTGCTTTCATGATGGCGTCGATTGTTGAGCGGCCCGTTCTGAAACCGTATTGGGTGCTGGATATGGTTTCTTTTTCTTTCAGTTTCTCCTCAAGCCTCTTCTTTATCAGGTGTTCGTACAACTTGCCGGGTACGCTTAGCAGACTGATAGCCCTAAATTTGTCTTTTCCTTTGGGGATCAGCGCTATCTTCGCTTTTTTCCAAGGTTTTGGAGAGATTCTTTCGTTAAGGTGCTTGTTATACGCTTCCAGCAACACGTCGGGAATGACTTCGTGCGCGAGCTTTATAATTTGGCAGTGGATTCCGTCGGGTCCCGAGGCTTTTTTAGGTTTCAACTTTCTAATGGCCTCATTTAGCTTGTCGGCGGTAAAAAGAGTCGGGTCTTTTGCGTTTCCGGTTGTCAGCGGAGCTGCTTGCTCAATAACATCCGGGAATAGCTCCTCAATAATCTCCTTCTTCCTGCTGTTCTCTAGAGTTACATGGTTCGGCTTTATAGCCAGCCTTTTTACCAGTATCTGGTAGCCCTGTCCAAAAGCATCGCTCTCAAGGACGTCGACCAGGTTTTTCCATTTTTCTATCTTGCTCCTGCGGATAGCTGTTTGGTACTCTTTCCTGGCGATTTTGAGCTGTGCTTTAAGTTCTTTGACCCTATCCGGTTTTCCTTTTGCCCTGGATCTTGTCAGAAGCCTTTGTATTGCGGTACATTTCTTTCTTTTTGCGTCAATAGTATCGCTCCACCAGTAGGGCAAGTTGTTTGATTGGCCGCGGATCTTGTAGCTGGCCCAATCCTGAACTTCTTTAAGTTTCTGGAAAAAGTTCTGGTTGTACCGGAGGCCTCGAAGTTTGTTCCTCGCGTTTTCTGCGTTCATTGCCCATTCCCATTCTGATCTTTGATCCTGGTTGTTGTAACGATTGCCAACCTCAAAAGAGAGATATCGGTGCAGGCTTAGGGATTCCTCGTCCTCTTCCACCTTCCATATCCTTACCGAGATGTTGTTTTTGGCAATCGTTAGGTCAATGAACGATCATTTTTATTTGAAACATTTTCTTATAAAATCAAAACCAACCAAATAAAAATTTAATTTTATTAAATTAATTTTACTTAAAAAAAAATTGTTAAAAAAATTCAAAAAAATTATCTGTATAAAAAAATCGATTGTAAATTGCATTTTAAATCATTTTTATTTAAAACATTTTCTTATAAAATCAAAACCAACCATTTTATTAAATTAATTTCACTCAAAAAAAAAAATTCAGATAAATTATCTGTCTAACAAAATCTATTCTAAATTGCATTTTAAATCACTTTTATTTAAAACATTTTCTTATAAAGTCAAAACTTACCAAATAAAAATAATTTTATTAAATTAATTTTACTCAAAAAAAAAATTGTTAAAAAAATTTAAATAAATTATTTGTATAATAAAATCGATTGTAAATTGCATTTTAAATCATTTTTATTTGTAACATTTTTTTATAAAGTCTAAACCAACCAAAGAAAAATTTAATTTTATTAAATTAATTTCACTCAAAAAAAATTCAAATAAATTATCTGTCTAACAAAAATATTTTATAATTTATATATATCCTAACCTAACCTAACCTAACCTAACCTAATCTAACCTAACCTAACCTAACCTAACCTAACCTAACCTAACTTAACTTTTGGGCAAAACTTGTATAAATTTGGTTAAAATTTAACATTTCACTCTCAAATTTAAGTTTGTTTCAACTTTTCACTCAAATTCTTAACTTTTTGTTAAAGCACCCAATTTTTGTGCATAAATTTGATCTAATTATTGAATTATATTTTATTTTTTTTGTCTCATTACCTAGTATTGTACATAAAAATCTACTTTTCTATCACAAACCTAAGTTTTGTGGTACATTTCAATAACTTTTCTGTCTTTCTCTAATTTTTGAAGTTAAATTTTAACTTTTCTATTCTACTTTAATCTTAAACCTAGTATTGTACACGCTACTCACTAACTTTTTTATCTCAAACTTAAGTCTTGTGTTTAAATTTTAATTTTTGACTCTCAAACTTTAGTGTATTTCTACTTTTTCTCCAAAATCTCACTTTCTGTTAAATCTTGAACATTGCATCTAACTTTTGTGCATAAATAATTCTTTTCTAGGATCAAACTTAAGTTTGTTTAAGTTTTTAGCTTATAGCTATACAACTTTTTTGACAAATTATATTCTCAATTTAAATTTGTTTGTTCTAATAGGTTTATTTCATAATTAAATTTTAAATTTTTATTCTCAAAAGCTTTAATATCACTCTTTTTGTGCATAATTTTGCTTAAATTTTTTTATCTTTATAATATTTTGTCTTAGTTTATAACATTTAAAGCATGTTAAAGCTAAACTCAAGCTGTAACTAACCAAATCCGTTGTTTGCATATAGAAATTCGTCCGTTGAAAATAATTTAAATGATGAATAAATATTCAAATCTGTTCTCTTGCCTTGTTTTTAAAAATGTTTAATACATTTAATCAATCTTTTAACTACTTTAAAAACTTAATTTGTGTTAGTTATATCTAAATCTAGCGTTTAAAATCCGGCCGTTTAAGTTTAAAAAGTTAAATAAATGTTTAAAATATTTTTTTGTGCGTTGATAAGTAAGAATTATATCAAGTAAATTTATTTCTTGAAAATTGTTTTTTGTTACAATGTGCATTTTGTAACAGTATTAATATTTAAAACTTTACATAAAACGAGCAAAAATTAAAAATGATTTACGACTCCTATAATTTCGATTATCATCCATTAAGGGCGGCACAATTTAAATTTGCTGCATTAACATAATTTTATAATTTATATTTCGGAAACAAGGTCCTTTAATTCTAATATAGACACGCGACAAATCCAGCATATACATAATATATAAATTGCAAAAAAGGGTTGTTGCAATTTGCATACAACAAACGATTTCTACCAATCAACAGATTAGAGATTCAATTAAAAATATATAGCAGATTGATATCTTAACGATTGTCGGTGGTGTTTTTAATTCTGAAGTAGTAGTATAAAAGGGGAGAGAGAACACATTTAATTATTTTACTCATTAAATGGAAGTTGCGTTGTTTGGTAAAAGTATTCCAGGTTTTACATGGTTGACGGTAATTTTGATTTATTGCCTAATTCACCTTGCGATTAAATATTTAAGGTGTTATAATGAGATTAATTTTTTGCTATTTATATTTCTTTATTAGAATATATCATGCAATAATTTTATAAATTTATGTATTACAGTATAAAAATGAAATACTCTAATAAAAAAATTTATATAGAAAAACAGATATTGTTTGCTGGACTAGTAGTGTTGAATTCAAGAGCGGCAAAACGTTTGAATTTAATTTTTTTTATAAAAAAATTGTAAGCTATTACATATTGTATGAGGAGCAGAGAAAAACCTTTACACACGCACACTACCAACGAATTACTAGTATGCTCAAAACAACAAAGGAAACTTTATTTGATAAAATTTTAATGATGACAATACAACATAAATTGACCCAAGTTTTTGAAAACCCATAAAATATTAGTGGATTATTAGAACAATTTATGTTGATAGAATATATCGATTAATTCGTAGTATTTAGAATGAATTTACCGACCCTATTAGAAAGCAGTGAAGTGTAGATGCAGGTCTATTTTTTCCCTAAATAACTTAGATTAATGGAGAAAGTCACGGGGGCTTAATGAAAATGGGGCAAATCAGGGATGAAATGGGAAACGTTTCTTTTTCCACCCGATACTAAACAACTGCAGCGGGTTTTCATTATCGAAAGTCGTTATCACTTTTGAAACTTTTATATTAAAGAGGGGTCCACTTATCCCAAAGAATTTTATTTTAGTTTCACCCACTTTATATACATTTATAAATTAATTACGTTTTTTTCTTGTATTGTTTCAGGTAAGTTTGCTGCATATAGTTTCGTTTTAATTAATCAATGGAGGAGGGCTTTTGAAGGTTTGTGGATTTTAATATTTTTTTATGGAGATACTAATTTTAATTAATTTTTGGGGTAATGAAATATTTTAACAAGGGTTCTTGTTATGGAAATTAATTCTGGATTAAATTTTTGTTTTAAATATATTTTTTTGTAAAAGTATTATAACAAAATTTAAAAGCAAAATACAGCGCAGCTTTCCACTTTGTTTAGGTCATTGCATAAATCGTTCTATAGCTGCACGATGTATGCGAATACAGGAATCGAAGAGTGCATTCTAGTAAATTCGCAATTTCATAGTAAGGAGATGTTGAACGAATTTACGTAAGCACACTGTATTGGGATTTTGCAAACAACAGCAGCAAATTGCTCTGGCTAGCAGTCGAGCACGCATTGAAAAGTGGTCAGTTGTATGATTTATAATTGCGATTCTAAACGGAAATTTTAGTATTCAAAGTAAACAACTAAAATTGTTTTAAATTCTTTCAGTTTTAATAAAAAATATTATATATTTTATATCTAGCTTTCAAATTGTAGTGGAAATTAGGTAATTGAGTAGCTCTAAACTAAAAGTATGGATTATGATCAAAATCTTATAATTAATATTAATAATAATAAACTATATAAGTATTAATTTTAATAATTTCAAATTGATAGTTAATCTAATAATAATATGGATTTTGATAAAGTTCTTTAAGTAGTACTAATACTAATAAACGGTGCTTATAAATTAGATTAGATAGGGGTATTAATAAAAAAATGTCATATGATACTAAAGAATATTAGTACTAAATTTTATGAATTTCTAATTGACTGTTTAGATTGTATGCTCATAAAGTATATAAATCTATGTGGTTGTAATTAGTAGATCATCTCTTTGAGAAATAACACGGTCAGGAAACTTTTTTTGCAAAATTGCAATTATTTTGCTGCTTGTGTGGCACGTAACGCCGTCTTGCTGAAAATAAACGTTGTCTACATCAATCTCCAATTCCGGCTATAAAAACCGAAAGTCGGAGCGGAACTAGCATCGGCTATTCAAGCATAAATACTAGTTATCGTACATATCTTGCGCAATTTTTGTTAACTAAGCTTAATGATAGCAAAAATTCTTTACAGAAGTGTGCAAATGTTTTCTAAGTTATTCAATCAAACCGAAAAAGCAAGCGCATTCTGTTAACATTGCACAAAAAAAATTAACAATAAACCGTCAAAACCAATGAAGAAAATCTGCACCAACAATTCTCTTCTTTTTAAGTAATAATCTCTTGATCTTGTGCTTTTCATCTTTCTCTGAATAATGAGCAGTTTGAAGTTGTCATTTTATCTACTTGACATAATATGTTTAAAATATTCATCTTCTGCTGTTTTTTAATCTTCTTTTGAATGGACAGGTTTATTTGCCTAGCAGTCCAGCAGATTCAGAGCATTTTTTTTTAACTTTTTTTTTTCTTGTCTTGTGCTCAAGCTTTTGTGTTATACATTTTTTGCTTTTTTGCTGTACCTTAATATGTTTGTTTTGTTTTTTTTTTTTCTGAAAGTATAGTTTTTACATTTTTTTTGTTGCAATTTGCTCGTTTACTTTTAGACTATATCATTTAATTTTTATTTTTTACTGCTTCTACATGCTTTTTATCCTGTTTTAAAGTATAAAAGAGGCTAAAAAGCTAAAAAGTTTTTTAAGGTCTCTGTTTTCTCTTGTTTTTTTGCAACGTGCAAAGGACTTCTGCAATTATTTAATGCAAAACTACTGGTTCATGAGCCTACTCAAATTACAAATACGTCAAGCACCTGTCTTGACAATATTATAACAAATAATTTTAATAATTGTGGAGTAAATGTAATTTGGACAGGAATTTCAGATCATACTGCACATGCTATGGTATGGTTTGGAATGTAGATTTAAAAATAAATAAATTTGTAAACAAAGTTTGGGTATACTCAGAACAAAGTATACTTAAAAAGTGCAACTTAAAAATAATGAGAATGGAAAAGTCGTGCTGTCGGACGCTCTTGAGGTTTCTACTGGTATTCCCCAAGGTAGTATACTAGGTCCACTTCTCTTTATTATTTTCATTAATGATCTGCCTTTAGAAGATCAAAACAATAAAAATATTTGTTATGCGGATGACACAAATATCTTGTTTAAAGGTAAAACGTTTGCAGATATAATAGAAGAAGAATATATCATTACTTCTGCAGTTGAACAATGGTTTACAAATAATAGACTCATATTAAATTCTAAAAAAACTAAATGTTTATTTTTAAAAACAAGCCAAAGCAGAGCTACGGAAACTAAAATTATTTTAAATAATCAAAACCGTAAATTTGAAAAATGTGCTAAACTTCTTGGAATTATAATTGACGAGAATTTAAAGTATGCTGAGCAAATTGAATATATTTGCTCAAAATTAAGTAAATCTTGCTACGCCCTACCAGTATTATCTAAGAACACAAAATACACTATAACTAAGTTGTTCTATTTTTATCTACTTACACCTTAGGTATGGTATAACATTTTGGGGAAATAGCTCAGATATTAACAAAGTATTTGTAATACAAAAAAAAGCATTGCGAATATTATTTAATTTAAAATTAAACATAACCTGTTGCGGATTATTTAAACAGAACAATTTGTTGACGTTGCCAGCTATATACATATATGAGTGTGTAAAGTTTTTGCAGAAACATAAATATTTATTTGATTCACATCTATTTACAAACTGTCACAATACCAGGCATAGATCGGATTATATTTATCCTGTTCACAGACTAAATCTGTTTGCAAAAAGTACTTCTCATTCTTGTATGAAAATTTTTAATCATTTACCTACAAATATAAAATATTCTAGTTACTCAATACTTAAAAAGCAACTGTATATTGAACTGTGTCAGCTTGAACCGTATACTATTAACAACTTTTTAACCTTTAATTTTAGATGTATTTTATTATGACTAGTTTTCATTTAACATTCCACATGTGTATTATATGTTCATTGTAGTTTTGTTTTATGAAAATAAATATCTTTATTATTATTATTATTATTATTATTAAAGAACAATCACTACTTGTATCAAATTATAATGTTTCTTGTGTCTGTATATTTTAAATGTGTCAGTTACACAATTTATTAAAGTCTAACAAATCTGGAAAGAAACTTAGTCAATATCCATCATTTTATTTTTTAAACATTTTTTATATCAAATAATAATAGATACATATTTTTTTAGAAGCATTATTTTAATACTTAAATTGGTTGATTATATTATGAATACAGCGCCAAACAATGCCAAGCCTAACAATTTACATCTTTTCATTTTTGTATCATCTGGTATCTTGAATTTTGCAATAATTGTGATTTATATCAGTAATAGTTGATTTCCAAAACATAAATAAGGGTAATTCCATTACTTTTCGACTAATTTAAAAAAGTCGACTTTTTTTATTTTGCTCAAATTTTTAGGGATCAAAATTATAAAGAATTATTAGTTACTTCAAAGTGTTCAAATAAACACGACAAACTATCCGAAAGAAGTACTTTAGGTGTCTGTCGTTAAAGTACTAAAACGTTGAGTTGAGCAAACTGATACTAGTTCTTAAAAATGCATAATTTAATGTAGATTTGCGTCTTCAGCTTGGCATATGTTCGTATATTTTATAGTTTTGTGGTAAAACGCAAGTTTTGTGTTTGTCGTTCAAAGTGTTTGAGTAAAACGTAAAAAGCGACACATTCGGTGCGAATGTTGTATTTGTGTCTGTGGTTCAAATACTAAAATTCAACGCAACAAACCAGTGCTAAAACATGCGCAAATATAAAAGTTCAGTTTAAAATGTTCAAGTAGAACGCAAAAAACTATGAATATTGACGTTCTTAAATTGGTTTATTGGTTTAGACCTAGTTCAAATAATTGAGTAAAAGAGACAACCTGTCTGAAAATAACATTTTAGGTGTCTGTTGTAATGGTATTTAAACTCATCAGAGTAAAGTGACACACATTTGAAGGTCAGAAATTTCACAATAAAACGTCTTTTTTAGCTAATTTTGTATCTCAATTTTTAGGCTTCTGGAAAAAGATAAAAAGGTCCACAATAGCTCAAAATATTCCTTATTACATGTACTTTAAACCTTATATTTTTATATTAAATATTGTAGCAGTCATTTTGCTATATTAAGCTTTAAACATTATTTCAAATTAACCCGTAAATTTAGCAAAATCGCAAAATTTTGCTTTCTTTAAACCGTTCTAACTTTGTCAAATTTTAACAAAATTTGATCCACGAGGTCTAGATTTCTTTGTGTTTAATCCCTTTTTAAAGTGACCACACAAGACTCACAGACTTAATACGTATATACTACTAATTTGATGCAGGAAGTTGCACATTTTTTTGCGATCGTCAAAACTTGTACTTTTCAGGTCCCGAGAAAGCGCTGTCACCCTATGTCGATTTTAGTCAAAATTTCAGTAAATACTCTTTAAAGCACAAGAAAAAAGGTTATCTATATGAGAAATGGTATATCGGGCATTTTCAAAAATTTTTTAGTATTCAAAAATTGTCAAAATCGGCGAACTGCACATTTTTGTATCTCAATTTTTAGGCTTTTAGAAAAAGATAAGAAGGTTCACAATGGCTCAAAATATTCTTTATTACATGTACTTTAAAATTTATATTTGTTTATTTAATGCTGTTGCAGTCATTTTGATAAATCAAACTTCAAACATTATTCCAAATCGTAAATTTAGCAAAACTGCAAAATTATGCTTTGTTTAAACCGTTCTAACTTTGTCAAATTTTAAATTATCAAGAATTTTTTTATATTTAAAAATCGTCAAAATCATTTTTTGTCTATCTTGCTTTGGTTTTGAGATAGCCATCAAATACAAAATATTTAAAAAACTTTTTATTTAGCAAAAAAACACAAACAAAACAACATTACGTTAACAAGTGTGCATTTATGCAAGCTTTGATACTTGTTAAAACAGTTTTCTTTGGTTCGGTTAGTAAAATTTGATAAAAATGCTGTTCAACAACGGAGAATACTCAGATATCATTTTTGTTTACGTATTCTTTAATGGTATGCCCTAGCGATTCAGATTTCTCAACAGAAAGCAACTTTTTTGACGCGTTTTTTAGTGAAAATGTTCACCCATATTATTATCAAAAGTACAACACTTTCAACCAGGCGAAGCAGCACAACGAGTTGCATTTTCTCAATGGCTTCTTGATAATACCTGATATATTATTTTTCATATAAATAATTTTTCTTGTGGTCTGAAGAGTATTTACTGAAATTTTGTCTAAAACTGACATAAGGTGATAGCGTTTTTTCGGTACCTAAAAATTACAAGTTTTGATGATCGCAACTTTCTGCATCAAAATAGTGGGGAATATGAATTGATTCTATAAGTCTAGTGTGATTACTTTAAAGAATGATTGTACACAAAGAAATCTTGACTTTTTCAATCAAATTTCTTTAAAATTCGACAAAGTTAGAACGGTTTAAACAAAGCATAGTTTTGCAATTTTTTAAATTTACGTTTTTTTTTTTAATAATGTTTAAAGCTTGATATATCAAAATGAGTGCCTCAACATTAAATATACTAAAATTGTTGCAAAATTTGAGTTAGAGATTATTATTTTGAAAACAGCATACATATTTTCATCTGAAACAATTAAAAACTGCATTATTTAACCTTTAAATTGATTAGAAATTGAAAATTTGTGTTTTGCAACAAAACTCTAAATTGAAGAAAATGCTGTAAAATCAAAATTGTGGCAAGTTTTGAGTTGAAAACTAATTTTTTTAAATTAACGTTTATAAATTTATCTAAAACAATTAAAAACTACATTGCGAAAGCTGTAATTTAATAAGAATTTGAGGTTTTGTGTATTTTGTATCAAAATTGCAAACTAAAAAAATTGCTATAAAATCAAAATTGTGACAAATTTTGAGTTGGGAGTTAAAATTTTAAAATCAGAATACATGATTTCATCTCAAACAATTGAAAACAGCATAGTTAAATTTTTATTTTTATTAGAAATTGAGGTTTTGTGTGTTTTGTAACAAAGTTTTAAACTCAAAAAATTGATGTAAAATCAAAATTGTTGCAAATATTGAGTTGGGGATTCTAATTTTGGAATCAGCATACAAAATTTCATCTGAAACAATTAAAAACAAAATTACATAAAAAAACACATAAAAACTGCTCTTATAAACTATTTGTAGTCAAAAATTTGCTCAAACATTAGCCTTATTACACAAAAATCCCATATATATCCGGAAAAAAAAAATTTATAACATAAACTTGATCAATATTAGCACAAAAAAGACATTTAAAGTATAGAATTTTCTTCAAAACCTCAAAAATGCATGAAAAAAACATTTATAACATAAAAATCAATAAAAAATCACATAAAATTAAGACAGAAGCCTTATTTCTTCTTCTTCTTCTTCCTCCGTCTCTACAACCTTTTGTGGGTTTTGGCCTCCTCAACAATTTTTGACCATTCTTCCCTATCTTCTGCTACTCTCCTCCAATTCCTAACTTCTATTGTTCTTATATCTTCTTCCAGACTTTTATTCCATGTTTTACGTAGTCTCCTGATGGTGGCTTTTCATTCTGTAATAAGCATGGTGTTCCCGATCTGCTTCCATTCTCTGTATGTGGCCTATCCATCTTAGTCTCTGTGTTTTATTGTGTTGCTGTTATTTAAGGAAGACTTGAGTTCATGGTTCATTCTTATCCTGAATGTCCCAGCATGTTTCCTTACTGAGCTTTATATTTTTCTTAAATGTTTTTGTTCAAATCTCTTTAATTTTTTTGCACTTTTTGTAAGAACACAACCTTGAGTAACCACCGGTCATATTAAGCACTTATTCATTGTTAGTTTTAACTTGTGACTCAGCAGTTTCTTGTTTACATAGTAGTGTTTCTTTTTACTATTTTTATTTTTATTTTTTTGCTCTCGTCATTATTATCGTTTATTTAAAATTCCAGATACATAAACTTATTAACATTTTCAAAGCTGTAGTCGCCTACTATGTACCTGTCTTTATTTTGTGTTACTTTTCTGGTTATCAACATATAGTTTGCTTTTTACTGATTCACTGTTAGACCTACTACCCTTGTCTCTTTGTCAAGATCTTTAAAAGTGTCATTTATTTCACTTATTGTGTCTACTTACTTTTGTATGTTAATTTTCCTGTTACACTTAGTTTTTCTATAGCCGCATGTAGTGTCAAGTTAAAAAGTAGGGCTGAAACGCGTTCCCATGTCTGACTCCAGATTTAATGACAAATATATCCGTTTTATCATTTAATGTTAGTTTTACTAGGTCGACTATCTTTTTTTGTATGCTCATTATTATTAAGTTCTGGTATAACTTACTTCTATTGACTGAGTCAAAGGCCAGCCAAAAGTCAATAAACATGCAATGAATGTCCGAGTTATTATTGTTGTCGCATTTAGTAGATTTGGTTGGATTTCGACCGGTTGGGGCAAAATCCACACTGATAGTCATCTAAGATATCTTCTGTGTAGGCATTCAGCCTATTGTGAATTTTGTATGCTACGCTTAATAATGTATTTCCTCTGTCGGCGTCTGTACTTCCGGTTTAGCCGTTTTGTATTGAGTTTGTTCTTCTTTTGGGTCTGTAAGAAGGCCGCATAAATATTCCTGCATCGTTTGTTTTCTCTGTGAAAACCGCCCCGTTTTTGTCGTTACACGTCATTTCCTTTGCTTTATACTTCTGTAGTTTTATTTCTCGGTAGAACTTTCTGTACTGTTAGTCGCAATTTTTTTTTTATTACCTCTACCTTCTTGTTGTTATATTATCTTTTCTTCCTTCGACATGTTTTGGTCGCGTCCATTTTTTTGTTTCTCCTAGTCTTCCCTTAAGCTTTTCGAATATGGGTTTTATAGTACATGCAATAAGAAATATTTTGAGCCACCGTAGACCTTCTTATCTTTTTCCAAATTACATGTTTTAAAGATCGCAAAAACATGTGCAACTTTCTGCATCAAAATAATGGTGTATACGTATTGATTCTATAAGTATTGTCTGATCACATCAAAAAACAGATAAAACACGAGAAAATCTAGACTTTGCAAATCAAATTTTCTTAAGATTTGACAAAGTTAGAACGGTTTAAAGAAAGCAAAATTTTGCGTTTTGCTGAATTACGGGGTTTTTTGTCATAATGTTTGAAGCTTAATATAGCAAAATGACTGCCTCGATAATAAACATAAAAATATAAGTTTTAAAGTACATGTAATAAGGAATAACTTGAGCCATTGTGGACCTTTTTTATGTTTTTCTAGAAGCCCAAAAATTGAGATACAAAATAAGCTAAAAAAGACGTTTTATTGTAAAATTTCTGACCTTCAAATGTGTGTCATTTTGAACAAGCAATATTCTAAGGTCCAAAATTTTGGGAATCTCATTTTTTTCATCTATTTTCTCATCCCTGAAAATTTGAGCAAAATCAAAAAGGTCGACTTTTTCAAATTAGTCAAAAAGTAATGGAATTACCCATAAACATTTGTTTGTTTTTCTAATATTTTTTAAGCAATTTTTATTGCAAGAATGAGTTGTATGTAATTTATTGGTTGAGTTACAAAGTAATTATTTCAAAAAGTTTTGTTTTTAGCATAGCGCAGTAGTCTAGGCATCCGACTGCTGCACTAAAGATTGTGTGTTTGAACCTTACTTGTTACTTGACTAAGATATTTATCTGGCCCGCAGTAAATTAATAATATTTGCAATAGTTTAAAATCTACTTAAAACTGTAGGTCTACTCGTTTAAGCGTTACCGGCAGAGAAGAGGCTAATAGCGCATATACGGCTAAAACGATCAGTCTACTTTCAAATTACTTTTTGCCTAAAAAATAACTTTTCTGACAGTTTTATTGCAATAAATGTGTTTTGTTGCAACAAATGTGTATTAATCAAATTAGTGTAAAAAATTTTTCTTTCTAAAAATGCATTTTTTGATTGAATTTTGTTGCAACAAATGCAAATTATTGTCATACTCTTTGCAGAAAAGTTGGATCTAGTATTTGAATTAAGGATTCTAGATTCAGTTTTTGAGAGGTAGAGCTTTTGTGTACCCAAACTTTTATGTACATTATTGAAAATACTTTATTCTTACTTATTCTAAACGCTGAAAAGCTTAATCTAGCTTTTGAGGACTATTGAATTTGCATACCCGAGTTCTATCCGAGGCATAGAATTTTTTTTTGTCAAACTTACTCTTTAACCACTTAGTAACAATGACTACTAAGCTCAGTCTACCGTAAATTGTGGAGCAAGTAGCACTAAGCTACGAATTAAACCGCCTACAAGGTCGAACATAGCTTATGATTCAAGTAAATTGATGGAACGTAAATGACGCGTCTTGTGCATACAACTCCGTCTGACCTAGAATAAATTTTGT
This sequence comes from Tachinus rufipes, assembly GCA_963932245.1. Classification (NCBI taxonomy): domain Eukaryota; kingdom Metazoa; phylum Arthropoda; class Insecta; order Coleoptera; family Staphylinidae; genus Tachinus; species Tachinus rufipes. The sequence continues at coordinate 109,008,261 of OZ010743.1, forward strand.
TCTACTTTAGCAAATTTTTACTGCATTGGCTTTAAGTTATCATCTATTAATAGAACAACGCTATTTACTGTGATAGAGTGAATTGCACTTGCATTTCATCTTTAACTTATTTAAATACTCTTTTTTATGCCAGTTTGCCAAAAGTCGCATTTTTGAATGTTTCCAATGCGTCAGTCTATAATCTTTTCAGGGTACGCTGTTTAGAAAATTGTCAATAAGAAAATTGCTCGGAGTTAGTATTAATAAAATTTTGAGGATCTGTTGATAATAGTGTCTATAAACAAAAACTTCAAAACAATATCTGAATAGAGCATTCCCAACAAGGTCAATTTTAACTCTAAAAAAACTTATCTTTTATTGTTTTAAAATCCAATCGCGAGGTATTATCGGTACCAAATACTAAACTAAACAACGAATTTAAAGATGTAGGACCAACTTTTTTAATTGTTGTACCAACACATGGTATAAACTTCAAAATTTAGTATTTCTTGAAATTTATAAATTGCAAATATTACTTTATTTTACTTTACTTTAGTCTTTAATGTAATTTGTGTAATTTTAAAGAATGTGGTTTTACTTGTTAAAATCAGTAGGGTATCTATCTGTAAGCAATGATCTGCAATGAAGAAGGGCCCAAAAGCAAATAAAGCTTCTCTAATAAAAATTTTTTCATACTAGGGTTTTGTTGTTTTTAAAATTTCATCAAAGATTTTTACACTTTTTATAGCCGGATTTTGGTGTTTTCTGCATTTTATTTTTGACTTTTTATAAACCGAGTTTAGCATTTTTTAACGGTTTTTGATTTGAGTGCTTTCTGACAATATTTTTATGCTTTATGGGCAAAAGAACTTTGTTACTCTTGACAATATAGCCAAGTTTTGATATTTTTGACTTTTTATGAATAAAATTTTGAAATTTTTACACATATTTTTGGCTGGATTTTGCTATTTTTAAATTTCTATTAAAAAAATATTGCTTTTTTTAACAATTTATAACCAAAGCTTGGTGCTTTCTTACAAATTTTTAATACTATATATTTGGATTTTGACTTTTTATGAAAAGAACTTTGCACTTTAATAAATGTTTTTGTCTGGATTTTGTTGTTATTCAGTTTTTCTATTAAAAATTTTGCATCAGTCTAACAGTATAATTGTACTTTATAACCGGATTTTGCTATTTTTTACATTCTTTGAATAGAATTTTACAATTTTCAAAATAAACTCTTCAAATTTTGGATTTTTTTTTTGACAATGTTTTAATATTTTATGGTCGTATTTTATTATTTTTGACATCTTTGCCTTTTTAACAGTTTATGACCGGATTTTATATATATATATATAGCCGAATTTTACTATTTTTGATATTTTATGAATAGATTGTTGCACTTTTCAGCTGTTTTTAGCCACATTTTTGACTTAATAACAAGTTTCTGCAAATTTTTAAAAGTTTACTAAAGTTTGGTGTTTTCTAATAATATTTTTATACTTTTAGGCCGGATTTTGGGATTTATGAATTTTTAATTAAAATTTTGCACTTGATTGTTGCCACATTGGCCAAATTTTGGTTTTTTCTTATAATAATTAAAGTATTCCCAGAAAATTAATTGTTTTTGGTTAGATATTGCCATTTTTGAGTATCCATAAATAAAATTTTGCAATTTTTGTTTATTTTTAACCAGATTTTAAATATTACTGCCAATATTTTTATATTTTTATGTCGTATTAAGCATTTTGCGTTTTTAAACAGTTATGACTAAATGTTTATGCTTTTTCACACTCTATAAATAGAATTTTACTTTTTTTAAAACATATTCTCTAAATTTTGACAATGTTTTAATATTTTATGGTCAAATTTTGTTATATTATTATTATAAAAAACAAAATTCTGTTTATAATATATCAAAAACATTTCATAACCAGTATTTTGCATTTTTAAACAGTTTATAGCCGAATTTTGGTTCTTTTTGACAATATTTTAATGTTTCATGAACGGATTTTGATATTTTGGATTTTTTATAAATTATGTTGTTCTTTTTAGCAGTTTTTGAGTAGATATTGTCATTTTTGGGTTTTCATAAATATAATTTTGCAATTTTTGACAGTATTTTAGTATTTCACAAGCGGATTTTGCTTATTTTGCGTTTTTAAACAGTTGGGACTAAATTTTGGTGTTTTTTCACATTTTATAAATAAAATTTAATTTTTTTCAAGACAAACTTACCAAATTTTAGATTTTTTTTGTTAGTTCTACATTTCATAAATAGAATTTTGTTTTTTTTAACACTAGAAAACACAGAAAAACAAAACTGTGTACGTTTTTTTCACAGCCGTCCTTGATGTGGTACATTAGGAGCCTAAAAACTAAATTGGTTCTGATTCTTTTTACTTTTTATGAATACTATTGTTTTTTTTTACAGTTTTTAGTTCCTAACTTAACCTAACCTAACCTTTTTTTTTGGTGAGGAAAACGCTACTGCTCCCTGGGCGCTTGATTCAACGCGCCCAGAAGTGTAGGACTTCCACCCACTAAAAAACCTCAATTCTTCTCAACGAGTAGGCAAAATACCCCGATAAGGGTTTGCATCACCTACCCGTCTAGTCTCAATTCATTTGCCTGTTGTACGGCTTTCTGCCTGGCCAGTTCTGCTTGTTCTTTTGTACTCATTGTGTCCCTCACAAATGAGTGTACCTGCTTCCAGTTATGCTAGCTTTAAAAAAGGAGGTCCATTAAGCTGTCGACCGTCAAGGCCTTTCCTACAGCTACCTCTGCCTTGTGTCTTCCGACGTGCCATCGTGTGCAATGGAAGATGTTGTGCTCCGGAGAGTCGGTTTTGCCGCAGTAGTGGCAATTGTCGCTGTGGGTCTTACCAATCCTTTTGGTGTAGGTGCCAAAGCTCCCGTAGCCTATCAGGAATTGTGTCAGGAAGTAGTTGGTGTTTCTGTGCTGGCATCTCGCCCATCCTTCTATTGAGGGGATAAGCTTCTTCGTCCATTGTGCCGTGTCATGGGTGTCGTCCCATCTACGCTGCCACTGCTGTACGATGTTATACGTGGCCTTGTGCCCTTCTTTTCTGGCTTGATGCTTCTCTGCCAGCTCCTCCACTTTCAGGTCAATCGGCGGGATTGCTGTAATGGCACAAGCACCCTTGCTACTTGTCGTTCGAAAAGAGCTGATGACTCTCAGTACGACTTTTCTTTGTGTGGATAAAAGCGCTGTCAGGTGCCTAGTTACGCCGAGAGCCCGCTTCCAGACCGGCGCCGCGTAGGTCAATATGGATTGGATCACGGAGTGGTAAATCGCCCTTCTTTTAGCGCTTTGTCCGCTTACGTTTGGCGTTATCTTCATTAGGGCCGTCATGGTCTTCTCTGCTTTGACGATGGTGTTTTGAACGTGCGGGCCAAAGATCCAGTTTGAGTCTAACTATACTCCCAGGTACTTGACGGATTTTTTTGGAGTGATGGTTTCACCTCTTAGGACGAAGGCGGTTTCGGTCTTTTTCCTCGTTCCTTTCACGACCAGTGCCTCCGTTTTCTCGGGAGCCAGTTTCAGGCCGTTTCCCGTCATCCATTTGTCTACTGCCTTGATGGCGTTGTTTGCAGCCTTCTGCATCTCCTGCATGCTGTTTGCTTTGACTACCATTGCTAGGTCATTGGCGTAAGCGACCGTTCTGCATTTATTTGGAAGTTGTAGTCTCAGCACGGGGTTGTAGACGACGTTCCACAAAGTAGGTCCTTGGACAGAACCCTGCGGAACCCCCTGCGTTAGGTTTTTTTCCTTCCCGGGGGCGATTAGGATGGTTTGTTTCCCCAGGTAGCTTGCTATGAGGTCTAGGAAATATCGGCTCGTTCCTATCTCTGTCAGCCTTTTTTTGATTTGTTCCCAGCTGGCGGTGTTGAACGCGTTTCTAACGTTCAGCAGGATGATAGCGGTCCACGCGCTTGACCTATCCTTGCAAAGTTCTCTTGCCTTCATTATGGCGTTGATTGTTGTGCGGCCCTTTCTGAATCCGTATTGAGCGCTGGATATGGCTTCTTTTTCTTCCAGTTCCTTCTCAAGTCTCTTCTTTATCAGGTGTTCGTACAGCTTGCCGGGTGCGCTTAGCAGACTTATGGCTCTAAATTTGTTCTCTCCTTTAGAGAACTGCGCTATCTTTGCTTTCTTCCAGGATTTTGGGAAGATTCTTTTGTCCAGGTGCTTGTTGTAAAAGGAGTTGGGATTTCTGCGTTTCCGGTCGTCAGCGGAGCTGCTTGCTCAACTACGTCCGAGAAAAACTCCTCAATGATCTCTTTTCTCTTGCTGTCCTCTAGCGCTATGTGATTTGGCTTTATCCTCACCTAACCTAACCTAACCTAACCTAACCTAACCTAACCTAACCTAACCTAACCTAACCTAACCTAACCTAACCTAACCTAACCTAACCTAACCTAACCTAACCTAATCTAACCTAATCTAACCTAACCTAACCTAACCTAACCTAACTTTTTTTTTGTTGAAGAAAACGCTACTACTCTCTGGGCGCTTGGTTCAACGCGCCCAGGAGTGTGGGATTTCCACCCATATTTCTGTTAATATTTTAATATTTAACAAATTTTGATATTTTTTACTTTTTATGAATAATATTGCTCTTTTTAGCATTTTCTGACCGGATATTGCTATTTTTGGGTTTTAATATTTTTTGACAGTTTATAATCGGGTTTTAAATTTTTCTGCTAATATTTTAATATTTTATAGCCGGATTTTGCTATTTTTGCTTTTTTATGAATAGAATTTTGCCTCTTTTTTTATAGAGTTTGGTTTTTTTAAATATTTTTTGCTGGATTTTGCTATTTTTGACATTTAATAAAAACAGTTTTGTATTTGTCAACAGTTTATGACCCAATTTTGCTATTCCCAATTTTTAACAGTTTTTGAATTTAAAAAAAATACAAAATTGTGTACGACTTTATGAAAAGCGTCTTTGGTGAGGCCTTTTTTAATATTTGGCAGTGGGGTCCAAAAATTCTACCTACGCTTCTGGTTGAATTTTATAAGTAATTTTGTTTTTGTGACGTACTAAGTAATTTCTAATTATCATATTTTAAAATTATTTGAAATACTCTCTCTCTGCATCAATACACTTTTAAAGACTGATACGTCTGGAAGGCATCCTAAAATTCCTCGACAGAAATGTTTTTTAATAACCTTATAACATGTTTTTGGATGTTTTCCACGGACTTCCAATGCTTTTTTTTCAGCTCTCTTCAACGGAAATAAAAAAAAAGTCAGGCAAAGCCAAATTGGGACTGTAAGGGAGCTGGGAGATCACCGAGGATTTGCTTTGGGCCAGGAAGTTGGTAACAATGACGGTTGTTTGACTGGGTGCATTGTCATGGTAGAGCTTGACCGTGTCTTTGATGTCAGTTCTCACGCGCGCGATCCGGCATTTTAATTTTTGGAACACTTTGAAGTAAAAGGTTGAGTTGACAGTTTCTCTTTGAGGTAGAAATTCAAAATGAACAATTTCTCGGACATCAAAGAAGATAATGAGCAACTTTTTGATGCAAAACTTGTTTATTTGCGCATTCTTGGGGCAGGGGCGCTGCTTTGTTTTTTCGGTTTTGGTTTGTACTGGAACACCCAGGATTTGTCTTTGGTTACGACAAAGTTAAGACAGTTTGGCTCATTTTGAATCAAATCCAAAAGTTTTTGACAGCGCAAAATGCGCCGTTTTTCAAAGTCAAAACACACACTTTACGCGAAAACAGGTCTTTCCGCTCAAAACAGTTGTAGCAAATTGGCGACCGGCTGCGTTAGAAGGGCAGATCCTCCACCATATTTTCCGACCGGTTTTACCGGGCTGGAATAGATAGTTGCGTTATAATAAAATCATGCGCATTATTTTCAATATTAACAAGAAATTCGATCACAAACATTTCAATTGAAAGTACTGTTCGGCAATTAATGAACTGAGTGCCTACTCACCCAAATATTTGTAAACAAAAAAATTTAATAACAAACACTTAGTCATGTGGTCCAGTTAAAAGTACTGTACTACATTCAATAAATCTAGAGTTTTGCCCAATCATTCAAGTGTTTTTGATTAATAAATTGGATCACAAACTTATGAGTGAGCGGGGTATCCAATTGAAACTACTGTCTTAGAATAAATAAATTGAGTGTACCCACTGCCCATTGACCCATGTGATTGTAGTCAAAAAATGAAATCACAAACAAATAAAACTACTGTCATGCAATCAATAAACTAAGTGCCGACCTACCTAAGTGTTTTTGGTTAAGAAAATGGATTAAAAACATTTGGGTAGTAGGCAATAAACTGAGTGCACTACCCATCTACCCAAATGTATATGATGAAGACATTACGTCACATTTAAGTATGAATTAAGAATTTAAATGATAAATTTGTTTTGGTCATCTGATTCAAATAAGTGTAGGATTTAACTGTACTACAGCTCTCCTTCACATACAAACAGTAACGTGGCATTGCGTTACCATCTCGCACACATTACAAAACGTAAACTGTTTTATAGTTAATATGATTTTATGTAAATTGTCTTTTTGACCAGTTAGATGCTAGGCATTCTGATGATGGGTGCACACCCTGAAACACAAGTGTATATGTCTCACACTAGATGGAAAAGAAGTTTATATAAAATACATCATTTGTTCTTACAAGAAATGATTACGTAGTATGAATTATATTTTCATAAATCAAATTAATTAAAATAACAGACCTTATCAGTTTGTTTGTGCTACTATCAAATTGGATGTATGGGTTGATGATAAAGTAAATCAATATAAAATTTAATTAGTTTGTATGATCTTAAATCTATTTTGTTATGTTTGTTGAGATATGTACTGCTGCAAGCATTATTTTGCGGGTTCAATAGTTTAGGATGTTGAGATTTGGTTCCTATACACTTAGTGTTTATATTATCCGGGCGCGTAATTGTTGCTGATTTTATTCACTACATTTTTTGCAAATTAAAGAAGAATATTCACAAACTAGCGTATAACTGAACTGTTGGCGCAATGCAATTTTGACTAATGTGAACAATACTAACTAAACTTCTTTTTACTTATAAGAAACACATCTACAGACAAGTATAGAACAATTGTAATTTATCAAGTCACCACTCAGAATTTGAATTGATTTTAACATAATCTGCTTAAGCTTTATGATAAAATATACATTATTTCTTAAAGTAGAAGCACTTGACGAAATGTTGTCTTATCAATTACTAATCTACTTTTATGTAGGTTTGGGCAATAAAAATAATTGAGGCGTAATGTAAAGACTCCTTAAATAAGGCTATAAAACCGTATATAAACATCAGCTTTCTTCTATGCTTGTTTTCTTAATTCCATGACGTGACGTATGTTGTTGGCTTGATCGGATAATTTGGTTGAAGCCTGGTAATAATGGCACCCCAGTTTTATAGTCTTGTTATAAAAGATACGGCCTCAATTTACATGGAAAATACTTTCGCATGAAATGATTAAATCGAAATTGATTTGTTATTGTCAAGAAATCAAGCACAATAAACTCATAATTCGATTGTTGTTGGCACGACAGCGGAATTATTAATCGAATAACATCATTTCCCAGTTTACACCAATTAAACTAAAATATTTACAACTTTGAGATTAATAAATGTTGATCATCGATTTGTATTATAAATTTTGTTTTGTGAAATATAGCAATTTATTTTTATTATTTTATTTATCGAATGAGACATTTAGTTGCAATTTGAATGCTTTTAAACTCATTGTATGATATAAATAATTCCTTTCATTATTTTACATAATTTATGTGTACAATAATTACTAAAGTTTTCGACACATTAATGCATTGAATCGATATAACCAATACATTTTAACTAGATCAAAATCCATCAAGAGTAATTATTGAAATCATAGGCTTCCTATGCAAACACACAACTTCGATAATAATTTACATTGTTCTGTATCAGTTTAATCAAATAATGTTTGATGCAACTGTATTTAATAATAAATAGTTACAGAGGAACGGAAATCGCAAATAAAATCCAAATTCAATAAAATATATTCCGGACTAATTATATCTGAACAAAGCAAACAGACAATATGTACAAAATTTCAATGAATTAAAGCTTTAGCGGATTTATTGTTATTAAAATCATTTATGAAAAAAATTATTAATGGAAATTATAATAAAATATATTAATTGTAATGTAAAACGAGCCAAACTTACGCGTTATTTTGTCAATCAATATTAAATATATATTTTATCAATAAAACATTAAATAATTTATTTTGTAGGATGGATATTATTAGCCACAATATATTAAATAAAATAATTAGATTGCTCAGCATGCTTCTTCTACAAAACCTTTTTAAAGTTTGAGTTGAATTATTTTAAAATTATCAATTTGCAACAGAAATAATATAAAGTAAAAAATGCTAATTCAAAACATGTTATAAATTATAAATCATAAACCAGGAAGGAACTATTCAATTCCAGAGCGAAAAATTAAAATACCACATTTAAGCTGGTTAAGGGAAAGCATGGGAGGAGAGTTGAAAAAAAAGTAGGTACAAGCCGGATTTTCCAGACGTTGAAAATAAATGAGTGTGTTTAAAAATAAAAGCCCTGTCTCCTCTTTATTAAATTGCTGCTTGCTGGTTTTGAATTGTTTGCACGGCCTGCGAAATAACACGGAAAAAAGATGACGCTTAAAAATAAAATAAAAACAAAGCGTTCTACTGCAGTGTCTCGCTGTGAGATGAATTATACAATAGAGGTAAAAAATGTCGATCAACCTTTGATCGATAAGAAGTAGGCCAGTTATAATTTAAATATCGTTAGTTTGTTTGAGCGTAATGTTGCGTATTGTTTGATTAATTTATGACATTGATTTTTTTGAATTGGAAAGCATAAAATCAAACAGAATTTAATGTTCAATCAAACTTTTATGTTGATATTATGGAATCGATGGGATCATAAATTTCTCAATATTATGGTAACAACCAATCGTAAATTGTGTTTAATGAATTTATTTAATTAGTTATTTAATGTTGTTCTGATTTATGAGTCAAATGTATATGCAAAAATGGATTGAAGTACATTTTTTTAAGTACATTTCAATGGCATGAATATTTATAGCTGTAGCTTCTAATAAATTGCTTTATTACATAAAAAAATGTGATACTTTTATATTATATGAACATAAGAAATAACTACGGAAATCCGAACTAAAGACTTTCGTTGCTGTAGACGGTTGTTATTGCCTTGCAAAAGAGACATACTAAAATATATTGGCAAAAAGATAATTATACTGAATATGATTCATTTCTTAGAAAATTACATCAGAACTTTGGTTGGTTTTATTTGTAATTTTACCTAAAGTAGCGGAATCTAGGACACTTTAACACCGCCGTTTTGGCGCAAACGTTTTGACACAAACGTTTTGACGCGGCCGATTCGGCGCAAAGACACCTTTTTCTGCCTAGTCTAGATTTTCTGATTGAACCTTAATTTTTTTTTTAAAGAAAAGTTTCACTCTAAAAAGGAAGTAGATCTTGCTATGCTGTAAGACATTGTTTTTGTACTACTGACAATTTTCTGCACAACTAAAAATAGTAATTACTTGACTTGTTTGTTTTTGATGGCATTAAAAAGTATCAAAACGTTTTTTTGAGCTGTTAACTTCTTTTCAAACTTTTTAAAAAGCTCTTTGCGTTTGTTCCTGTGCTACCACATTCCGTTTTGTTTTTTTGATTGGCCCGCGTCCATATTTCAGTATCAATTATTCCCAACTTAAATGGCAGAAACATCTTACCTACAAGTTGTTTGTATTTTGTTGGTGGTGGTGTTAGAGTTTATAAGTTATGCTGATAAGTTAGTGAATTTTTGGTTACAGTAGTGGTTTCTATACAAAATCAACCATAATATAATTTTGATCTAAATTGGCTGTCTAGTTTGGATTATAGATTATGTCGTCTTCAAAATTTGTGACAACAGAGACGTTGTTTGTCATGTAGTTGTCGGTGTTTAAACTGGGGGTACTTTGCATTGTCAACAATCTATTTCATTATTTTTATTTAAGTGGACATTGTCTTTAAAATATGTGGCAACTTTCTTTTTTTCAACGCACTCAAAAGGTTTAACATAGGCTAGACGTGTGTCTGGTTACTCTGTTCCTTTCTTCATTTGTTTGGACAAAAGTCCATGATTCTTCTCTATTTATTAGAAAGCAACTTTCCAGTTTTTAATGTAAATTTTAAGCATTATATGATAGCCGTTGTTGTGGGGCTAATTGACGGCAGTTGATTAAATAACGTTAATTGCTAGAGTGAATTTGAAATATTTTTTTTGGAATATAAGTGTTTTTTTAATTTTTTTTTAAATTGTTGAGCTTTTTTGATACTAATAGATCTTTTACGGTCTATCAGATTATTTTAGACATTTACGCAGCTTTTTTGGAAATTCTCAAACCTCTAAAAAAAATTTTAGAGCCTGCAGATTTTTTTTCTGTTTAAAAAGTGTTATAAAAATGTATTTTTTGGTCTACAAAAGTCTTTTAGAAAGTTTATATAATTTTATAAAAAAGCATTCTGGGTTTTAAAAAGCTTTTTATAAAAATTTAGACAATTTTTAGAAAAAAACATTAGTTTTTTAACAATTTTAAATAGCTTTTGCAGAACATTTTTAAGGTTTTAAGACTTTTTTGAAAAATTAAGTAATTTTTTAAAAACTTTTAGGAAAAGTTGTGTTGATGATTTAAAAACTTGCAGTTTTTCTGAAAAACTTTATTGAAATTTTGCAGATTATTTAAAAAGTTACAAGTCAACAAACTTTAAAAAAATTTGAATTAAAAAAAAGTTTTTTTGTAATATGTTGATCTTTTCAAATATTTGTAAAATTTTTCTTAGAGTTTAAAAACAATTTTTGAGAAGTTTGTGGAGATTTATAAAACTTTTTTATTAATCCTACATGAGCTTTTTTGAAGTCAATTGAGTTTTTTAATTTTTTGTTTGTTTTTGAAACTATTTAAAGTTTTTTGCAGTTGATCTAAAAATTTGCAAATTTTTTTGGAGATTGCAGAACTTTTGTGGATGTCTATGAAATTTTATAAAATTTTTTGCATTCATTTTTTTAAAATTTTAAAACTTCTTTGGAAATTTTAAAACGTTTTTTGAATTTTTAATACATTTTTTAAATTATGCAAAATTTTTATTTGAAGATCAAAGAGTAATTCAAAAAACTTTTTAGATTTTGCAAAAATGTTTCAAGTTGTAGAGCTTTATTAGCTTGCAGAGTTTTTTTGAAAATGTACGCATTTTTTTAGAAAGTTTTAAAGTTTAAATATATGTAAAAGTTTTTGAAAACTACAAGAGCAAAAATTTTTTTTTGTTTTTGAGAATTTTTAAAGTTTTAAAAAAGCTTTTTGTAGATTCTGATATTTTTTAAATTTTTGCTGAATATGTTATAGATTGCAGCAGAGCTTTTGTAAAGCTCTAAAAAATTACCGGTTGTGAAAATTACAACTTTTTAGAGATCTATTTTTAATTATTAAAACATATGAATTGAATTTTTAAATATGTGTAGGGCTTTTTATTAGTCTAAACAACAATTTAAAAAATATTAAAAGATTTTTGATAATCAAAACAAGTTTTTTGCAGTCTTTTGGAGTTTATTTTAAAATTGTAAAAACTTTAACATACCACAAACTTTATTAGTAAAAATTCAATAGTCCAAGAATGTTTAAGATAAGAACTTTTTTTAATATTTATTATTTTTAGCCAGTAAATCTTTTTGTCAAAATGTCAGTCAGTTCTTTTTGGTAGACTTATTTGGAACTACGTTGAGTTTTTTGAGTTTAAAGATTTTGGTCATTTTAATCTAATCAAACTTTTTGGCAGTTCTAAAGAGCTTTATGAATATTGAATAAAAAAATTTATTAAAAAACTTTTTGGAAATTCAGTTTTTTGGAGCTTATAGAGCTTTTTTAAATACGTGAAGTTTTCTTAGAGTCTAAATGGAAAATCTCTTTGTGAGAGAAACTATTTAGTCTAATTACTTTTTTTTTCTAAACGATTGTTTTTTTTTAATTTTTTTGTAATTTGTTCAAAATATTTATAAAATTTTTTTTTTCAAAATTTTAAATATTAGTTTTTTTTTAAACTTATTTTGAATTTTTAGAGTATTTGCAGAATGTTTTTAGACTTTAAAAATGTTGATCATTTTAATCTAATCAAATTTTTTGGTAGTCAAAGGTTTTTTGAACTTTAAATAAATTATTAATAATTAATAAGTTTTTTTTGAAATTTAAAAAGCTTTTTTGAATACATAAATAATTTTTTCATTTTAAAGAGAAAATCTTTTTGTAAGTTTAAAGACTGTAACTACTTTTTTTAAACATTTGAAAGATTTTGTATTTTGTAGTTTTTTGTAGTTTGCAAAAGTTTTTTTTAATATTTTTAAAGATTATTATTTTTTTAGACTACAAAAACATTTTTTGGAAGTTTAAAAAACTTTTTTTGAAAGACTTAACATATTTTTTAAATAGTCTTAACAATTTTTTTGGAATATATACATAACTTATTTGGATAGTGTTTTTTGAACAGTTTTGAAAAGCTAGAGAATGTAGAGTTTATTTAACTTTTTTAGTTTTGGTTAAATTACTTTTAAAAAATGTATTTTTTGTAATCCAGTGCTTTTTTTTAAATTAACAAAGCTTTATTTTATTAAACCGTTTTATAGAATCTAACTTTTTTATTATAAATATTTTGTTGTTATCTAAATATTTTTACGGGTTTGCAGATTTTTTGGACGTTTTTTGTAAAATTTCAGACTTCAAAAAAGTTTCTTTAGAATCTCCAGAAATTTTTAGATTTTAATATATATATATTATATATATATATATATATATATTTACATCAACCTAACTATAGAGCGTCCATACATTGTCCTTTTACGCACTTTGAAGCGTCCGAGAAGAATAGAGCGTCCGTATACGGACGCCAAAAGGAAACCTTTATAAATCGATTCTGTGCATCAAGGCGAGTCGAAAGATACATATAAAAAAAATTCAGTCTAAGACGCTCTATATGGCGATTTGTGTAAAAATGTATATTTTCGTGCATATTTTTAGTTCACACCATTTGCCGCAAGGAGGCGGTAAAGAGCTTGACGTATATTTACAAGTATATTTTTCTGTACAAAAAATGCATTACTAAGCGTCCGCGTAATATGGCAACACAGCATTTAAAATATCGATCGCAAGTTAAAATTAGAATTACTTTTTCTATTTATAGGCACGTCGGCATATATTATCTAACGGACGCCAAATTGTATATTTACAGATAAAAAAGCTTTGGCCGTTGGGATAATCATTACAATAATTTATTTATATAATAATTACTAAAGAATTGAAAACTCCCGGTTACAATAATAATATAAGATTTTGAATATTTAAAGTGGCGTTGTAAAAATTTTAATAATTAAAACACAGGTGGTTTTGGATTTTAAAGATTTATTTGAAAATGAAAATGAATTGTTTGTTGTTTGCCCGGTGCTGTGTTGGGCCGGGTTTTGAGTAATCTCCCATAAAAAGTTTCCCGTTGAGAAGTTATCCTCGGTTTAATATAACATGGCTTGGATTGTCTGGTTCCGTTGGTCGGAAACTTCCAGATGTGGGTGCAACCAGGAGTTCCGTGGTCGAGCGGCGTTGAGACGGCATAATGTCCGTGTAAGTGGCCGTTCAGAAACACAGCAACGGGGGCTGAGTTTGCAATATAATTAGTTTCTTACCTTGATAGATGATTAGTTCCTATGTAAAACCGGCGGGCGGAAGCCTGTGCTGCTCGATCTAGTTACAGACTAACCAATTTTTATGCCTAAAAGCCTAGCGAGTTAAAGACTGTAAATCCCTGCTAGTTGCAAGATAAATTTGACGGGCAAAATTTGCTTGGCTTGGTTGCTAGTTAATGCCGGGCGAGCAAAGTCATGTGTTGGATAACTATGGATTTAAATAAAATTCAGTAAACTGAGTTTGCCAACTGTAATGGTAATATCAAAATTTATTAATGAAGTACCAAACTCAACGGTGTTAAAAAATTACATAATTGCAAAAGTGCAAAATTTTAACATTTATCAATAATATTTGGGTTTAAATAATAATGTAATAAACATCAGTCTAATTTTGGCATAAAAAAGAAATGGTGGAAATCGCATCGTTCTGGGACGTTCAAAAAAGATTCTGATTTGTTCAGTAAGTTCTAACTTTTTTGTCCAAAACTGTAAAGCAATTTTGAGGCAGCAATAAATTTGCAAGGCTCGAATAAGCCAGAATAGTCTCTACACTAAAAATCAAAAGTGATCCAACCGAGCTGTGACGGTCAAAACGCATCCGTTCAATTCAATGCGTCGCGTTTAAAACTCCAAAAAGTGACCCGTCTGACTTGGATAGACGAAGATTGGTAACGGTTGCAGCTAGATAGTTTGTTTGTTGAAAAGTTAATAAACTAACTATTTTCATTTTTTTTTTTAATTAACTGCCCAAATTTTGTCTAAATTTTTTGATCAAAAAAAATCTTAAACAGGATGGTTTTCAAAAAATAAAAAAACTTCAACAAAATTTTTGTTCTAATTGGAGTTTTCCCGATTCAATTTGCCCAGCCAAGCCCAGACCCCGTTGCAAGGCCCAAGTTAACTAAAATATTTCTGACACTAAAAATCAGAAGTGATCCGACCAAGCAGTAACGGTTAAAGCACCTCTGTGCAATTCAAATGCGTCGCGCTCAAAACGATCCCAAAAGGCGACCCGTCCGATTTGGATCGAAGTAGCTAAGTAACGGTTGCAACTAGAAACTTTGTTCTAATTGGAACCGTCGGATTTTTGGCCATGTCTTCTTGCCTTAATGCTCAGTCAAGTCCAATCGGGACTGGGCGAGGCTCTAATATTTTAACGCCTTGTGCGTATAGACATAATTTTCTTGTCTTAAGTTTCAGAGCAAACCCGAAAACACCATTGAATTTGGAAGACAAGTTAGCAAAAATATTTCTGATACTAAAAATTGGAAGTGTTCCGACTGCTGTGTCAAAGCGCTTCAGTACAATTTAAATGCGTCCCACTCAAAGTAACTCCAAAATCGTAATTTGCCCGACTTGGACCAACGTAGTTCGGTAAGGGTTTTAGCTAAGTTCTTTTTTTTTGTCGAATAGCTAATAAACGCAGCATCTTTATGATTTTTTTTTTATATAAGTTGCCCAAATTTTGTTTTAAATGTTGCTCCAAATTTAATCCAAAAAAGTCTCTTTTTGCACTTTTGACCAAAAATCTGGGCCCAATTAAAATACTAAAAAAAAATGTTTTGATTGGAGCCGTCGGATTTTTGGTCTTGGCCACTACCGTATAGTCATAACTTTCTTGTTCAACGTCGCGAAACAAATTAGTGTCTTAAATTAAAAAAAAAATATTAAAAATAACGCTGGAACTTATCATTTCAGGGTAGCTTTGGTAGATTACAAAATGCAAAATAATAAAATTGTATTTGCTCTTTCTTGAAAACAGTACCGCCCAAAAGTTTAGAAATTATAAAATTTATCAAAAAATTGGTCCCAAATCGAAATAATTGAAAAATTAAAATGACGTCACTAAATCTCTTCTCTAATGATTAGAATAGCATGCAAAGATAAAAAAAATACTGAATACAAATATTGTATTTGCTCCTTCTTGAAGCACAGTGGTGCTCAAAAGTTTATAAAATTTAAATTTCACAAAATGTCTGACTTAAATTAGCATAAATAAAAAATTCAACAACAATACGATTATTGTTCTAAGTAGGCTGATACGATACAAATTAAAAAATTATATATGTTTTTATGAGGATTTTGTTGTTGTATTTTAGTTTTACTTGATTCCATAAGCAGTCAGTTGTACTTTCTGATCTGAAGGATTTGGCTGATGTGAATAGTTTTAAATATTAACAATTTGATTTTTTAAAATTAAATATTTATGATCAAAAAATTACTTTAGTGAGTATATTGTCAAAGTGTTGACTTATTTGTGATAAAGAATTTGTGAAAATGGTTTCTCATACTACTACTATTAATAATAGTCAGTTTTAATTATATGTAATGTGGATTTTTTTTTACACATAGTATAGGATTTTTTTCCATGTTAATAAAAACACAGCTGAATTAATAAGACATTCAAATCCTAAATTTAATACTCAAGATTTACATTTTCCAAAAATTATATGTACCACTTGTTGTTTAGCGCTAAAAGATAGAAAGAATGATAATCCTAAAAGAAACATTTCTACAATACCGAATATTGAAAAAAATGTTTTTCTTAAAGGAACTCGAAATAAAATTGATTGTAATTGCTAAATAAGTATAACTGCAAGAAAGAACTTTAGATCTGCAGTAATGAAAGGTAAAGAACATATAAAAGTATATAAACAAATTAAGTTTGGTAGGATAGCATCAGTAAATTATGAAAAATCAGTTCAGAAAATGAAAAAAAAATCCTAAACCCAACACTGCAACAATTGTTTGTACAAAATGTTTCTCAACCATAGAAAAAAAAAACAATTTCATTAATGTTCTTCAAAAAAAAAGCAACCAGTAACATAACAAACAATATGGTTGCGGAACTGTCTGATCAGTAAAGAATTGCATCATACAGCAGCTCTAAAAAAAGAATGAAGAGAATTGTTATCAATCCCAAACAAATTAAAAAGATTCAGATCAGTTTGGAGAAATTATTGAATTATAAATCTATCATGAATGTGTCTGCGTTATATATACAAAAATCGAACTAACTTTTTTCGGTCACCAACTGGTCAACGCAAATGTATTCTTGCCCATTTCTCTGAAGATATAAAGAATAGGAAATTAGAATTTGATTCCATTATAAAAATTGATTTCCTAGGTTTGATGTTGTAATGGAAGTTCAACCAAAACAATTAAAAGACCAATAGTGTGGGGTAACGTTTCTGAAATATTTGATATGGTAATTAATAAAAGTGGAGAAAATGGTAATGTTGACATTAAAATTAGGACAGACGGCATTTTTTTTTTTAAATGTCTTAGCATATACCTGAGCTAGAATATAACACAAATGAAAGATTGTTGAGATCTACGTATAAGAACAGTGCGGACTTGAAAAATTTGGTAAAGCTACAAATGTGAAAAAGATTATTTTGTTATGTATTGTTCTCGATGTGAAGGAAAGTTATAGGAATCTAAATTTTTGTAATTTTGAATGATTTCTCATTCAAGTTCATCGGCGATTTAAAGATAAATTTCATTGTAAACGGTCAACAAATTGCTTCTGCAAAGTATCCTAGCCTATACTGCTATGTATATTTGCAAGAAAATGTAAGCAACTGTTCTGTACATTATAATGAATTAATAGGTGGTATTGAAAATAACGACGAGGAAGAAAACAATAACATTAATAAGTTTTTATTGCAGTTTAATTAAATTTAATTTTACATTTTTTAAATTAATTGTTAAAAATTGCAAATTTGAAAATAGAAAACAAATGCTTCAGGCTGAAGCCGTTCGGAAATTTAAGAAATTTCTTCAAAATATTTCAATCTAATGGAAATAATAAGAAATTTGTTATGTTAAGCAAATCAGTAGTGAATCTTCTACTTTTCAATGAATACGATGATGTAACTGTTATTCAAAAATTCATAGTTTGGAACAAATTAGTAAAAAAATTATTTCGTAAACAAGCTCATCTTTGGCCAAAACAGTTAAAAATAATATCAAAAAATTGCTATGGTAATGTTTTTGCGGGAAATGCTTGCCGAACAATGTTGAAAAACTCTAATATTTTTGTTAGTGACAATATACTAGGAAATATCAGCTCATTGATAATTATTCCATACGTAGTATGTTTTAAATCAATGGATAAAAATGTAAATCTATGTTTCTCTACATCAAAACCGGATGAAAAAATGTTAAATTTAGAAATAGAAAGACTTTATCGAAACAAAATTTCATATTATTTTATACCATTTACCTCATGCGTTATATTACTTGAGTTTAGGTTTGGGTCAATGGTCGGAACATGCTGGTGAAACTATTCATAATAAATTTAAAACTGTATAGTCTCGTTATAATATCAATATAATTAATGATCCACGTTATGCGGAAAGATTAAAAAACGCAATTGTCGACTTTATTACATACCACATTTAATTTTGCAAACTTAATAACAATTTATTGTAAAGGGTTTTCCAATAAGAAGTTTCATTTTGAATAGCAGGCTATTTGGGCAGCTGTCAATTTTGAAGCTATTATCTTTTGACATTTGACAAGTAAAAACTACGCCGTTATTAAAAATGAAACAATACACGCTTCAACAACGCATTGAAATTATTAAAATTTACTACAAAAATGGTAAAAAAATTTCAGTCACAGTTCGCAAAACTAAAACACTTTTTGGTCGTCGTAAAGCACCTTCTCGGCCGGCAATAGTAAACCTAGTGGAAAAATTTAAGCTGTTGGAACAAGTTTGTGATGTAAAGAATCAAAAGCGTGTGCATCGCTTAAGAACACATGAGAATATTGCTGATGTAGCCCGTAGTGTTGAAAAAAACCCAGGTTTGTCGATTCCTTGTTGATCTTTGGAATTAGACATTTCACAAACGACATTGAATTGTATTTTGCACTTTTGACTTAAGTTTTAAGGCTTTTAAAATTCAGTTACCAGAAGAACTCAAGTTGGTCGATCACCATAAACGTCGTTTCTTTGCTGGTTGGGTCCTTCAAATGCATCAAGATGATCTAAAATTTTATCAAAAAATTATCTTCAGTAATGAGGCCCATTTTTACCTTGGAGGCTACGTTAATAAGCAGAATTGTCGCATTTGTAGCTCAGAAAATCCAAGAATGGTTGTTGAAAAATCTTTGCATCCTCAACGTGTCACTGTTTGATGCGGTTTTTAGGCTGGCGGTGTGATTGGACCCAATTTTTTTAAATATGAGGCTGGTGCAACTGTTACGGTGAATGGATGGCGCTACCAAGCTATGATTAATGATTTTTGATGGCCGGAATTGAAAGATATTGATGTGTACAACGTTTATTTTCAGCAAGACGGCGCTACGTGCCACACAAGCAACAAAACAATTGCAATTTTGCAAGAAAAGTTTCCTGGCCGTGTTTTTCTCAAAAAAGTGATCACAATTGACCACCGAGATCTTGTGATTCAACATCTTTAGACTTTTTTCTTTGTGGTCACATAAAAAACAAGGTTTATGCCAATGCTTCACAATCGATTCAAGACCTTAAAGATGGAATGTGTGAAGTTATCGAGGACATACAGCTTCAAATGTGCAAATTGGTCATAAAAAATTTCATAAAAAGAATGTGGTACTGCACCCGTAGCCGTGGCGGCAATTTGACTGATATTGTTTTTAAATGTTAATGGCATACCTTTCTCTTTACAATGAAATAAACATTTATTAATTTTTCTTAAATGAAAAAGAAAAAGCAGATACAATTTTAATATTTTGCATTTTGTAGTTTACGAAAACTACCCTGATCAGAAACAATAAGTTCTAACGTCGTAATTTGTATCAAACTTTTTTTCAATTCAGGACACCTGTTAGAGAGCATCGTTGGATTTGCAAAGCCTAAGTTATTCAAAATGTTTCCGACACTAAAAATGCAGTAAATTTTATATTATTTTTTACTTAAATCTAAAAACCAAAAGAGTTACTCAATCAGTACTAAGTGGGTATATTATTGTTTATTTTTTGTTGGACGCCGTATAGTTAATTTACTACAGATATTCTATAAATAGACTGGTCAAACTGGTTTGGACGCTTTATAGTATGCACAATCCGTGTCAAATATGTATATCTACAATAGAAAACATGTTGCAACACTGCCGGACGCTTTAAGGTAGCAAACAGGACGCTCTATAACACATATTCATGTTTTTTTGTGTATATGTAAGACGCTCAAAAACAGAAAAATGTAAGGACGCTAAAAGGTAGTTTTATGTACAATAGAAAAATGTTTTAGTTTGTATTTAATAAGAAAACCGCGTTAATCTTTTTGAGCTCAAGTATATTCACCTGCGAGCACTAGAAGTACGTTTTTTTTAAGGGACGCCTAATGACAGTTTCTCATAGCGGACGCTTTATAGATACCGAGATGTAAATATATATATACAGGGAGTTTATAAATGAATGGGATTATGTAATCACTTTAAATATGCCGCCTTTTTAAAATCGTCCAGTATACTACATATGTTTGCTTGACAGCTGTCAAAGTTGATCTGTCAAAACAAATAGTTTAGTGAACAATTTAACAAAAGCGGCACATGTAAAGTGATTACATAATCCCAATCATTTATAAACTCCTTGTATATATGTGTGTGTTTTTGGGCTTTAGAAAACTTATAGTAAATACTTTAAAAAAAATTTAGAAAAAGGTTTTTAAAATTTTTAAAATCATTTTGGAGTTTTATTAGAATATTTTACATAATAAATTATTTTGCTTCTATAAAAATTTAAAAAACTTTTTTAAAGTTTGAAGAATTTTTTTTTTTTTTTTAAGTTTGTTGAGCCATTTTAAAGTTTTGACTTTACGGTCTTGGGAAGAACTCTAAAAATTTTTTTTAAACTTGCATAATTTTTTCAGTAAACTTATGTCTTTTGAGTCCACAAACATTTTTTGAAAATGTTCTAAAGTTTTATAATTTTTTAGTAATGAGAAATTTTTTTAAAAATTATGTAAAGCTTTCTAGAGTTTTTCGAGCATTTTTAGAACATTTTGTTGTGCTGTTGATTTTTTTTTAGTTATTTGGGGGTTTCCAGGTTTTAAAAACAGTTTTAGTAGATAGTTTTTTTTTATTATAACGTTTTTTAAAAATGTGTACAGTTTTTTTGGGGTTTACGGAACTTTCAGAAAACTCAGTTTTTAAAAGCTTACATTTTGGAGTTTAGGAGCTTGTATGAATATAAGAAGCTTGTAGCTTCTTATATTCATACAAGCTCCTAAACCTGCAGATTTTGTCGTCTTAAAAGCTATTTTTTTTGTTTAAAAAAATTTGTTGACTCTCAACAAAAGTTTTAAACAACTTTTTAAATTATTTAAGTGTGATTTGTAAATCTTTTTGAAAAATTATGTTTGCAAACTTTAAAAGAATTTTTAAATTAAAAAAAAATTTATATATTTAAGATTTTTTGAGATATGTGCAGCTTTGAATATATGTAAATATTAAGTTTTTAACATCTCAACAGTGATTTTTTTATTTTTTTTAGATTTTTAAAAAAAGTTAATCTTTTTAATATTTTCTAGAATTGTTTAATTTTTTAGATTTTTTTTTAAAACTTTTGAGAATTAAAAAAAAAACGCTTTAAAAATGTTGCAAAGTTTTTGGAATTATTGCAGATCATTGAAATCTAAAGAAAAATTGTTTTTTAAGTTTATTGAGCTTATTTAGAGTCTATAATAGAAAAAAAAAAATAAAAAATTTCTAAAAATTATTTGAAACTTGCTGAGCTTTATAAAAATTGCAGAACTTTTGTGGATCTTTAAAAAAAAAAAATTTTTTTAGTTTTTTTTTTATTTAAAAATGTTTTTAGTCTAAAAAAATCAAATTTTTTTATTTAAAATTTTATAGATTGCAGTGCTTCTGTGGTGGTCTAAAAAACTTGATCGGTATTACACTTCAACTTTTTTTATTTTAACAATAATTTTTAGTTTAAGAGTAAAGAAATTTTGATAGTCTTAACAGGTTTTTTGGAAGTTAGTAAGATTTTCAATGTACCGCAAAGTTTATTAGTTGAATTTTTCTCAACTTTTTGAGAGTGCAAAAAGCATCTTAAAAATATGTTGAATTTTTTAAGATCCACGGAGTTTTTTTGGAAATTGAAACAGTTATACATTTAAAAACTTCTTGAAAATTAAAGTTTTTTGGAGTTTTTTTAAAATATTTATAGTTAGCTTAAAAAAATTGAGAAAATCACTTTATTGATTGCGGAATAGTAGTTTTAATTGGAGTCAATTTATTGAATAAGCGAGTAATTTTAACTGGAGTTTTTGCTCACTTGTCTGTGAGCCAATTTCTTGATCACAAGCACTTGGGTACGTAGGCCTAATTCTTTTTGGTCCAATTTCTTGATCACAAATACTGGATTTGGTAATCGGGGCATTTAGTTTATTGAGTGCGAGACAATAGTTTTAACTGGAGTTTCTGCTCAATTGATTGTGATAGAATTTCATGTTCAAAAAATCTTGAGCAAATGGCGGAGGCTCTTAATTTATTGATTCTGGAACAGTAATTTTTACTGGTAAGCATAGCATATATGGCAAATATCTAAATCATTTACGCTTTGCCGATGATATTATATTATTAAACTTAGACATCTAAATACTTAAGGACATACTAGATCAACTAAATACAGCATCACTATCAGTAAATCTAAAAATGAACTTGGGAAAGACCAAGATTATGACCCCAGACGTTGTAACCCAGCCATATCAAGTAGACGGACATGTATCAAACGAGTAAACGAGTATACTTAGGGCACTAAATAAAATTGGAGAAAAAAAATGAGGCAACAGAAATATCCAAAAGAATAGGTCAGAGCTGGTCTGCTTTCGGCAAACTCAAACAAATACTCAAGAACTCATTCATACCGCACTGTCTAAAACGAAAAGTATACGACATATGTGCTTGTTGCTCGTTACAACGTATGGCCTGGAAACAATATCATGGACAGCAAAGAACGCAAACAGATTAAAAACTTGCCGACGAGCAATGAAAGCTTAAGAGACAGAATAACAAACCAAGAGATTAGACTGCAAACCAAAGTTAAAGATGTGATTGAACGAAGCGCAGAACTTAAGTGGAGCTGGGTAAGACACGTTGCCAGGGAAAACACTGACAAATGAACCCATAGAATTCCTTACTGGAAACCAAGAGCCACAAAACGAAACACTGGAAGACCGCAACAAAGATGGCTCAACGACATCAAGTAGACGGCGGGAAAAGAATAGCATCAAATTGCAAAAAAAAGAAGCGCATGGAACAACTTGAAGGAGGCTTACGTCTAGCAGTGGACAAACACGGACTAAAGAGAAAGAGAAAGAATTTTAATTGGAGTTGACTACCCGCTCAAATGTTTGTAATTCAATTTCCTAATCACAAACACTTCTGTGATTGTCAACTAATCATAAAATATTTAATAATTTGTACGTGTTTCCACAGAATCAAATAAAATTTGTTCAACACGTGTATATTTTAACTTTAATCTTAACCAAGTTAAACCAATTTGAATTAGTTCTAGTCTTAAATCAAAACAACACAACTTCAAAATTTGAAAAAAAATGTAAAATTGAAACCAGCATATTTTAACTTATATTAAAACCAAATTTTATAATTCCAAATTTACTCTACAGCAATTTGAATTAGTTTGTTTTTAATCAAAACAATTTTAAACAAATTTTGATGAGTTTGTTAGGAATTTAAAGTTTTTTAGATTTTTTTAATTTTTTTTATGTAATTTGTAAGGATTTAAAAAACTTTTTAAAACTATTTTTTTTAATTTTAAAATTTTTTTTTGAAAGATTTATTTTGAACTATTCTGAGTTTTTTGAGTACTTGTATTATATAATCCTAACAAATTTTTTGGTACTTTTAACAAGTTTTTTTGAGGTTTTCTTTTTAATAAACTGTACAAAGTTTGTATAGAATCTGCCAAGTTCAAAGAGCTTTTTAAAAATTTGTTTTTAGACTCACAGAGCTTTTTTGGAAGTTTAAATAATATTTGGAAAGTTTAATTTTTTTTAAGTTTGAAACTGTTAAGAACATTTTTTATATATTATAACAAAAAATAAATAAAAGTTTTTTTAGATTTTTTTTTTTTTTTTTCGTTTTTAAAAAACTTAAATTTTGTGAAGGAACAAAAAACTTTAGAATTTAAATATGACTTTTTTTAATTATGTTGAGCTTTTTGAAAATGCGTTTTTTTTTTCAATTTAATTTTGGGTACTTAAAAAGCTTTTTACGAAATATTTTTGAATTTTTCAGAAATTTAAAGTAAAAATTTTCTTATATTAAAGGCAATTTATTAATCAAATAAACAGTTTGTGGTATCTTGCAGCTAAATTGTTCAAAATTACAACGTTTTGGTTAGTACAAAACTAAAAATATAACTATTTTTTTTTTCATTTAGATGCACGAAAATTGTTAAATTTTTAATTGCTAAAAAATTGTGATCGAAAGAAGCTAAATGAATATCTTTGTAATTCGGTATTTAAGATAAAAAAATTTTTCTGCAAATGATCAAATTAAAATAAAAGATCAAACTCAATCTCATTAATTATAGTTTATATAAAGAGCATGTCCGTATTCACGCCATATCAAATACAGCAACTGTGAATTATATTTCCAAATAGCGTGGCCAGTGAGGGATCAATCCCCGTATTGTAGTAAATATTAAATGGACATAAAAACCATGCGGCGAGCAGGCAAGGACTCGACACACAAAACTTTATCGTTGTTGTGATTGGGCGAAAATTGCAATTGTCTCTCACCCCTCTGTAAACATCACAGGCATAGGAGACTAACACACGCGGGGCAATTCAGTCAGTAGTGGATCGTGTGGCCCCCTGAATGGGAGTGTGAGAGTGTGTGTGTGAGTGTAATTGTGCAGTGGCGAAAACATGTTTTTCCGAAGTGACAAGTGGATTTCGAGCTATTGCATTTTTGGATTACTATGCGGACAAGTGATAATAAAAGGTTGTTGAGTTATCGATTGATATTGAATCTGTTTGATGCATGCATCACACTATTTATGTTGAATTGTTCTAGTCAAGTTGTTAGCGAGTATCTAATTTTATTTTTATTTAGCAAAAGTTATAATAAGCTTATAAAAATTCTATTATTGGGAAATTCATTTTTATTTTTTCAACATTTATTGAAGTAAATTAATGTTTACAAAATTTAATTGCTTAAGCTTTTTCTTCAATTATAACATCTTAACTTGCCGCCGTCTAAGGGGAAGTCCCGCTTTGCGTTCGGTTACAGCAGTAATACTTTAGAAAGTCTTTGACCGAGTTCTATTTACGGACTCATCGGTGCTTTTGGGTGAGTCATGGCCATAAAACGTTTGGAAAGGGTTTGAAAATAAAAAAAAAACCTTTTGTGTTTTGGAGAACACAGTTTTTCTGTTTTTATCTTATCCAATAAAAAGCTAATCATACTTTTATAGTTTTTTTAAGTACTTTATTTGATTTTTTTAAGCGCTTAAACGATTTTTTTTTTTGGTTAGGTGTAGAATCAAAATCGGTACATTAACCGTGAAAATCAAACGACAAATTTAACTTTAAAGTAGATGTAACATTCTATTACAATTGAACAAAAACGATATTTTTTGTTTGTTTTATTTACAATAGTAATACAAAGAACAACCATTTAGTTTTAACACCGTCCCCTTTGTAAAATTGCCGGGGGGTTGGGCGTTACTTTGTAAGTAATAATGGACAGGTAGGGTCATAGTCAAAAATTACTTGTAGGGGAGTATACGCGATATACAGGGGGTTAGGTATGAATCAAATACTTATTGACGTGATAAGAATAGGGTAATCATTACTATGGTTTTATCCGGGGTTTTGACGGTTCTAGATAAAAATTAATTGACTGGGGTTCTTTTCTAATAAACATTTTGAACATTGCTTGGCAATATTTGAAAAACTTAGTAAATGATTGGCTAAAAATTGGTTTTAATCGCAATTTTAACTAATATTAGTGATAAATTTGTTTACAGAATCAGGCTCAATAATATGAATCGTATTTTAAATTTTAAAAAGCAGGTATAATACAAAATTTGTCTTTAAATTGTAATGTGACTGACGTAATATTAATCTGAATTCAAACTGTGACTTTGGTACCGCAAGCATAATAGTCTATTTTTTGCACGATTTTTATTCTGCAAATAAGTTTCTTAGTTTTTTGCTCAAAAGGAAACTATGCACAATTTTTGATAACTTTTTCCCAATAAGTTTATTTAGTTTTTATAGATTCTCAAGCCTCCGAATACTCCAGTTGTTTATTAATTGTTTTTGTGGGATTGTTTTCTGACTTCTGATTGCACTAGAGACATTTTTGAAACAATAAAATTTTTATTGCAACACTAAAAACAGCTGATCCAGCAAAATTTTCATGTTTCGACACTAATAAGATTCTTGTTTGCTCTACATTAATGATAAAACAAAAAATAAATTTGAAAAATTATTGCTTTGTTGTTTTAAAATGGCTTTAATGAGCTATTAAGTATCAAAAACGTTTAAAAATTTGCGTAATTGGTTGTAAAACTGAAGCTTATCTAGTAATTTTATTAAAATTTACTAAGCAACAACTTGTGAGCTATAAAAAGAAAAAAAAACGGTAAAAAAATTGCGTAATTGGTCGAAAAACAAAAACTTATTAAGTGATTCTAATCAATTTTATTAAGCAACTATAAACTATGCTACTTAACTTTAAAATAATAAAAAAATGTAATATTATTGCTTTAATTTGGTTTTAAAGAGCTATAAAAGAGCAAAAACGGTAAAAAAATTGCGTAATTGGTCATAAAACCAAAATTAATCGAATGATTCTAATTAAATTTGCTAAGCAATTACCAATTATGTTACCTAATACAATAAAACGATTAAAAATAAAATAATTTTGCTTTTATAAAGTATACAATAGCAAAAACGGGATTTTTTGCGTAATTGGTTGTAGATCCAATACTAATTGTGTGATTTCAATTAGTTTTAGTAAGCAATAACCAAGTATATTACTTAATACACTAAAATGATGAAAAAACATAAAACTATTGCTTCAAATTGGTTTTTGTTAGCTATGAAATAGCAAAAACTGTAAAATTCTTGCGTAATTGGTTTTAAAACAAAAACTAATCAAGGGATAGCAATCAAATTTACTTAGCAAATGCTAATTGTGTTATATGATATACTAAAATAATAAAAAAATAATAAAATTGCTTTAAAATAGATTTGTGATAGCAAAAACGGTAAATTTAGTGCGTAATTTGTTGTAAAACAAAAAGTAATTGTGTGATTCCAATGCTCTGGAGCAAAAATTAAAACTTGAGAAAAATTGCTTTTTGTTTCATTATATTTATTACTAAATCGTTGTGTTTTAAAAAATTGTTTGAAAAAACCTATCACATCCATGGACGATAGTAGCAGTTGCACGGCATTTGGATGGTGTGATCTGTGGGGATGCTTAAAAAATTTTTTTTAGAGAGTGGTTGATGGATTTTGCATAATTTATTTATTGTACTTTATATATATATATATATATACATTCAAGGAAAAAGTAGAGGCTAAGGGAGGGGGCTATCTCGACCACAAATGATGTATTTTTTCGGAAAATTGCCGTGCAGCTATTGTTGGAATTTGCACAAAAATTAATAAAAGCTGGACCATTTAGACGTGTAGGCAAAAAATTAGACCGATGAGTAAATTGTTGCAAAATCATATCTAAAAGTTATAAGAAAATTGATATGAGAATGTTTGTGCTTTCAAATGCAAGAGTTTTGCTGATTAAAGATACCAACGCATGCAAAAGTTGTTTTGTCGGTCCAAATACCGTTCGAAATAAAAGCATTATTTATTGTTTGCAGCAAAAATTATTCGGTAAAATTCTTCTTTGCGGCAGGTAACAAATTTGAACTTTAGAGATGATATGGATGATGAGTTTCTGCTTTAATAACAAAGAACATCTTTGCGAGTTGCGGCGTTTCATCAAAGATCTGTTCTGTTCTTTTTTCCTTCTAAAGAGGTGCAAAAATGCTATGTCACCATGATCGCAATGAAGTTGATTCTGTATTTTTATCGGTATTTTACGTACGTTCTCAACTACTGCGACGCTCGTATTGCCATTACATTATTTGCAAATAAACCCAAAATCTACGTATTCAGCTGCAGTGTGTACATATTGTTTGGTAGCCATTGGTAGCAGACTACCTCGTGATTTGAGGAGAAAGTGGAAAAAAGAGAATTTTGTGTGCTCATTCAGCATTATTTTTTGCGGAAAAAAACCATCACTCAAACAAAAGCTAAGCTTGATAAATACTATGGGAACTCAATGGTAAAAAAGTGGTTTACTGAATTTTGTTGTGGCCGTACAAACACGAAAGATGCCAAACGTTCGCGCCCAGTAAAATTACGATATTGTGTTGGCCTATCAAAAATTGAAAGTGCGAGAGATTGGGGAAACCATAAGCATCTCACATGGCTCAATGGTTTCAATTTTAAATGATTATTTGGGTATAAGAAAGTTTTTCGCAAGATGGGTGCCGCGTTTGCTCACAATCGACCACAAATGCAATCGTGTGACAACTTTGCAGGTGTGTTTGGCGTTGTTTTACCGCATAATGAATGGGTTTTGCACCGTTTTGTAACCGTGGACAAAACGTGGATCTACTACAACACACCAGAGACCAAACAGCAGGCATAGCAGTGGGTTTCTCGGGGTGAAACGGCGCCAAAGAAGGCTAATGGCAAATATTATGCCAACTTATTTGAGTTGATTTAATATGGATTTGAAAATAAAAACGATTGCATTTGGCCAAAAAAAAATTTTTTTTCACCTGGACAATGCAAGGATGCACATATGTACAGTTTTTTTCTTCTTTTATTCGCCATATTCTCCGAAGTGATTATTTTTTGTTTCTAAACCTGAAAAAATGGCTTGGCGGAAAGAGGACTTCAAAAAATTTGGAGAATCGTTGGACAAAGTGTATAGAGTTCAAAGAAGACTAAGTTGAAAAATAAAATGATTTTTATCCAAAAACCTGTGTTTTATTTAAAAAGTCACAGGGCTATTTATTAATAGTATTTTTTAAGTTTAATGCGAGCGTTAGTGGTATAAAATTTGAATAAAATCTGTATTGTTGTTATTTTTGTGGATTTCTTTTCTTTAAGAAAATATTTTAGTGTTTTTATTAAACTGTATAATACATTTTATTGTCCTTTAAAGCTTCTAAAATTTTTTTGAAGGTATATAGCTTTAAATCTTTCTTAATACTATCTTGTATAATAATATTATTTATCAAAGTTTTGTAATTTTTTGGTAATGTTGTCTAATCCTAAATAGCCCTAAAACTTGGTAGTGTGAAGCAAGCGGGATCTAAAGAGGTTTTTTTTCTTAGATTTAAAAAATGCAAGAAATTTTTTTTCAATTACAGAAGAACAAGATTGTGTTATAGAGAAAGTATCTATAGTGCAGCCATGAAAATATTTTTTGCTATGTTGCACTCAGTATTGTAGCTACCTGTAAGCAAAGGTCTGAAATGTGGAAGGGAAGAACTTATGCTCTCGCTCAAATTTTTCTCGCTTACATTCTATAGGCCAAGTTAAAGTCGCTATACTGTAAACAAATAAGGTTATTGTGGAGCTTAATAAAATACGATTACAAGGACAATATAGATGTTATTTTTTATTACAGAATTTAGATAATCTACTGATAGATACAACGAAAGTTTTGACGTAAGCGGTTCTATGAAACTACTTACCAAAACTGTGAGAGAGCGTTGATTGCTATCTCAGCTGAATGTCTTCTTTGAAAGGAAATTGTTACGCACTTTTAGGTTATGTGTATTCACAATTATTGTCCACAAAAATGGCACTTATCAAGTGTTTTTTTTTCCAAACAGTATTACAATCCGAAAAGTTGTAACTTTACATTATACATATCTCCAAAAACTGGCTGACGACGTTAGATTAGTAACTCCAAGGCTGTTAATAGAAAAATTGCACTTCTCAAACGCTGCTTTGCAACATCCGAAACGTGAAGCTATCTGTAAGCAAACGTCAAAACTCGGTTAAATAAGCTATTTTATATAAATAAAAATTTTACTTTTTAATTTTTTCAGATTTTGTTATTTTTTATAAAAATTTAAACACATTTTAACAGTTTATATAATAATAGCAAAATTCTACCTATTTTTGCTATTTTATAAATAATATTTTGTTCTTTACAATGTTTTTGGTTTGGGTTTCAAGATTTTTTAAATACTTTTATATTTTATGACCAAATATAGCTTTTTTTGATGTTTTATAGATATATTGTTGCAGTTTTTAACAGTTTATTGTAAATGTTGGTAGTTTCTGACAATATTTTTATACTTTATGACCATATTTTGATATTTTTGACATTCTATGAAAAGAATTTTGCACTTTTTATTTATGATTCTTGCACTTTTAACAGTTTTTGTGGTTTTTGGTTTTTTGTAATAATATTTTTAATGATTTATAACTGCAATTTGCTGTTTTTGAAAATTTTTACACCATTTTATTAGTTTTTATTGTTTTCCAACAATTGTTTAAAGTTTCGGATTTTGCTATTTTTGACATATTGTGAACAAAACTCAGCAATTTTTAAACCGTTTTCTTGTTAATTTTTTAATATACAATGATTAAATTTTGAAATTTATAACTATTCATAAACAAAAGGTGGCAGTTTTAACAGATTGTAGTAAATTTTGGTATTTTCTGAAATATTTTTTATTTTTATTGACATTCAATGAATAGAATATTGCACTTTTTGACAGTTCATGGCCGGATTTTAATTGTTTTCTAACAAAAAGTGATATTTCATTGCCGGGTTTTACTAATTTCAATTCTTATGCAAAATTTTGGCATGATTCTGATTAGATATATGCAAAAACACACTTAAAATACAGTAATATTTTATGCAATTAATTTACTCAGAGAATTGTGTGCATTTTTGGAAATGAATTTATTGACAAAAAGTGTTTTATTTTAACCTGAAAACGCAGCTCTTAACGTTTTGTGTAACTATGTATAGTTTTGTGATTTTTGACATATTTGAACTGCAGTTTAATTCATTTTTTTAACTTTTATTTTGTCCTTCTAATTTAAGTAGCTGCCAATGATTGTACTTTTGCAAATACATTTTAACAGTTTAGGAACGTTTTAAATATACGGTTGTCATGTTTGACAGTTTTGAAACGACTTTGACAGTTTGAAAACTAAAATAAATGAAATTTAAAGTTTATGATTGAAATATAGACAATATAATTTTAGAAAACATGTTTGATACGAGGTCAAATCAAATATAAACGGGGTTTTTAAATGATTTTAAAATTGATTTATTTTTTAGGAATATTTTGTTTTCTTTCAGTTTTTTGATGTAAATAGTCAAAAATCATACTCAAAAGAGTGTATCTTATAGGACATTTTCTGTAGAACACGATTCCGTTTTTGGTTTTCCGAAATTTCACTAGAGACTTGAAATTTAAATATGATATTTCTGAAACATAGTACTTTTGATCCCAAAAATTAAAAAAACTGGATTTGCTTGCTTTATGGTAAAATATAGGGTTTTCCAATAAGAGGTTTCATTTTGATATTTAAAAAAAATTGATTGTGGAGCATTGGCATAGACCTTTATCTTTCAAGTGGCCTCAAAAGAAAAAGTCTAAACGTGTTAAATCACAAGATCTTGGTGGCTAATTGTGATCACTTCTTCGAGAAATAACACGGTCAAGAAACATTTCGTGCAAAATTGCGATTGTTTCGTTGCTTATGTAGCACGTTTTGCTGAAAATCAACGTCGTCCACATCAATATCTTCCAATTTCGGCCATAAAAATTATTATTCAAAGCTCGGTAGCGCTATCTATTTACCGTAACAGTTACACTAGCTTTATTTTCAAAAAAGTAGGGTCCAATTACAAAAACCGCACCGAACAGTGATACGTTGAGGATGCAAAGACTTTTCAGCCCCAAATGCGACAATTCTGTTTATTAACGTAGCCTCCGAGGTAAAAATGGGCCTCATCACTGAAGTAGATTTTCTGATGAAATTCCGGATTATTTTGATGCATTTGAAGGACCTAATCAGCGAAGATGTTTATAGTGATCGACCGGCTTGAGTTCTTGCATTAATTGAACTTTAAAAGCCTTAAGACTTAAGTTTTTATGCAAAATACGGTGTAATGTCGTTTTTGTGGAATGTCTAATTCCAAAGATCGACGAAGAATCGGAATAAAATGAAACTTCTTATTGGAAAACCCTTTATAACACATAATTGCTAAAAATGGGTTACTTTTAAGGGATTTTTTTTGGTATTTTCGTAATTTTATCAATTTTCCTTTTTTGGGGGGAATTTTAAAAAAACGACCACTAAGATCGCGTTCTACAAAAAATATTTATTATGTTTTTTTGAAAAAAATTATGATAAAAAATAGTTATTTCTTGGTCTTTTATAATTTTGCAAAAAAAGATTAAAAAAAAAATTGATTTAGAGTAATCGAAAGAAAATTTCTTGTAGAACGCAATCTTTATGTCCGTTTTTTAAAATCCTTTTGAAAAAAGCCGGAAAATCCTTTAAAAGTAACACATTTTTAGCAATTATGTGTTATATTTTACCCTAGGGCAAGCAAATCTAGTTTTTTTTTTAATTTTTGCGATCAAAGGTACTATGTTTTAGGAGTATTATATTCAAATTTCAAGTCTCCAAGGTAGCGGAATTAAAGATATAAAATTTTCAATAATATGTTTTTTTTTTTTTTCAAAAAAATTTGGTAAACCAAGGGTAGGATCATGTTCTACGGAAAATTTACACTCTTTTGAATATGATTATTTACTATTTTGTGCTTATTTACAGAAGACAAAGTATTCCTAAACAATTAAAATGGCCGCCATTTAAACTCTATTGCACCTAGAGATCTGAAATTTTAGGAATTGTCATATTTTGGTACCTCAAACATGTGTACAAAATTTGAGCAAAATTGGAGATATCGATGTGGGAACGATTGTCCGAATTTCTGTGGAATTACCCAAAAAGGACTTATATTTATATTATATTTACTAAGAGCATTGGAAATTAAAAAAAAAAAAAAAGAACAGAGCACCTTTTTAAATGACCAAATAGATTTAATATATTTCCTATAATTAAAGCTATTTCTTAATCTTTCTTTTTTAGATAATTACCACATTTTTTAATCTGCTTTGTAATATAATACATTTACCGTTAAACCGCATGCTCATTACTGTAATCCTTAAACGTCATTTTCTCTTTTAATCACTTTTGTAACTCCGCTCTCCTAGTTTTGTAGTTTAGATGTGTATTATGTTTATGTTTATTGTTTACCTCACTTATTTTATTACATCTGTAGAAGGCTTTAGTCGAAATTTGTGATACAAAACATAATAATTCTATATTACTAATTGTAAAATAATTATATGATGAGTTTATTAATTCAATAGTCATTAATTTACTATAAAAATTTATATAATAATCAGAAATCGTTAATAAAACCTATTTCTTCTTTAAAATTTATTAAAAATTATATTGTTATATAAAATTTACTACTAAATATTCAGAAAATTAATTTTTATTGATTATAGAACTTTTTTATTGTATCATGTAGGCTATATATCTATTATAAAACCTATTTGTTGCACAAAATTCATTAAAAAATCAAACAATTATTTATTGCCAAAAATTGATCCATTTTTTTTATGTTGTATGAAATTGATTAGAAAATATTTATAAAACACATTTGTTGCAGAAAATTTTATAAAAAATTAAAAAATTATTGCAATAAATTTATTAAAATTTGCTAAGAAAACTTTATTGTGTGTATATGATCAAAAAAAAAAATTTAATTTACAGAAAGTTGCTTATAAACTCATTTGTATTATTCAAAATTGATTAAAAAAATTAAAAAATAACTATTAATCGCAAGAAATTTATCAAAACACAAAAAAATCATTATAAATAAAATATGTATTGCAAGATATTTACCAAAGCTTGCTTGAAAAATTATTTTATTGTATGATATAGATGAAAAATTGTTTATAAAAGTCAATTATTGCACTCAATTTATTAAAAACCCAAAAATAAAATTATTTGGTGGATGAAATTTATCAACTTGCTCAGAAAATTTTGTAATCGTATGATATTAATCAGAATTCGCTTATAAAACATATTTTATTTTTTATTTTTTTTACTAATTACTAAGAAAACTTTTTTATTGTTTTATGTACAAAACTCTTTAAAGAATCAAACAAACAATATACATATATGTATATATTAGACTGGTTTTTAACTTTTTTTTTTAACTTTTTTTGTGTGCGCCTTCAGAAAGTGTTTTTTATGCAAAAAAAGTAAGCCATGCTAAATTTCAAATTCAAATAAACTTCAAAAATAATGTACTTAAATAGTATTTTAGCTTCCAGATTTGAGTCAGGTGCATACTCTGGGTCTTTAAGGAAGCAA
This sequence comes from Tachinus rufipes, assembly GCA_963932245.1. Lineage (NCBI taxonomy): Eukaryota > Metazoa > Arthropoda > Insecta > Coleoptera > Staphylinidae > Tachinus > Tachinus rufipes. Next base: position 109,042,538 of record OZ010743.1, read on the forward strand.
TTGAGTACTTGCTAATTAGATTCTATCTGAAATTTTACATCAATACTCAGTTTATTTTTTTTTTAAATTAACATATTTTTTTTTATATTTTAAATTTTGAACATATAATTAGACTTGTAAACAAAAGTTATTATTATTAGTTGCTGAAAATTTATTAAAAATAATTGTTTATTGCAATTTTATTGTGTTTAAATGATCAGAAAAAATATTAACCCGGCGTTGCATAGGTGGTTTTTTGAGACATGTATGATAAGGTGAGGTTTAATAAACCCCACTCTATTTTTATTCATTTTTTAAATATTTTTTTATGAAAAATTTTTAAATTATTTTTAAATTAAGTTATAATTATATACTTACATAAAAAAAATATTTTTATAAATATTTATTTATAATATATTTCAAAAATTAGCAATGTATAAAATATTCACAAATTTTTTTTTTTTTAAACTGTAATATAAATAACCAAATAATTTTAATAACAATAACTAATTATCGCATCTTTTTCTAGACATATATAAAAATCGAATGAAATCAGTAACAAATTTTTATAAAAAAATTTGAAAAAAACCTTAGCTTTTCAACTTTGGTAAATTTTAAAAATTAATAAATTAAAAAAAAAAACAAAAAAAAATGTGTAATCAATTTGTTTATTGTTTTTAAATAAATCTGCTGATAAATTATCAAACAAAAAAAAATATTTTTGTGAGGTTTTATTTAAATTTGTATAAAAAATTAGCAAAAGATGTCTAAAAAATTAAGTTTTTAAAAAACTAAAATATAAATAAATAAATAACTCTAAAATTTAAAAAAAAATCTTTTTTTTTCTTAACATAACAATAATGTATTTTAAATAAACAAAAAATGTTTATAAGAAAAGAGACAGAAGAAAAATAAATATTAATTTGCAAATTTGATACAATTTAGTTTTTTATCTTTAATTCTTGGATACTCCATACATATTTCAAAACATTTTCTTTAGTTTTAAAGAAGTTGAAGTTGAAGAAGCTGCAAAATTATTCATTTTTTCAACTATTACTTGATTTATTAGTTGATTTTCTTTTCTGGCAATTATGAAAAGATCATATAATTCTAATCTTAGTTTTTTGAGATTTTTTTTCTTTTTATTGGAAAATTGTTGTTGTTATATTTGTATATAATTTGAACAAATAATAAGCTGGAGGTTTGAGGTATAACTTTAAAATACATATGCAGATACTAAGGTGGGGTTTTAGCTGTAAAAATAAAATACATAAGTACTAAGGTGGGGTTTGATCACTGTCACAAACACTTTACGCATATGCCATCTTACTGCAAGTCTAATTATAATTTAAACAACACCGGAAATGTACAGCCTGATAAATTTTAGGAAAGTACTGAAGCCTACGCCCTTGTGCGAAATCATTTTCTATTAATTTTGTTGTGCTTAAAGTTGGTGGGGTTTATTATACTCTACCTATGCAATGCCGGGTTAAAAATGAATTAAAAAATCTAATTCATTAAAGAGAAAATAGCTCATAAAAACTTATTTCTTGATCAAAAATGGTTTAAAAAATAAGAAACAATTATTTATTACAAGAAATTTATCAAAACACATTTTTAAAACTTTTCTAGTGTATGATATTGATTAGAAAATGTTTATAAAACTCATTTACTCTACAAAATTTGTAAAAAAAAATATTAAAAAATAATTAGAAATTGCTTATAAAACTAGTCTGTAATACAAAATTTAATATAAATTAAAAAAATTAAACATTTATTGCAAGAAAGTTACTAAAATTTGATATTAAAACTATTTTATTGTATAAAATTTATGAAAAATTGCTCATAACTTGCACAAAATTGATTAAAAAAAACAAAACAAAGAACATCAATTTTTATTGTATGATATTGATTAGAAATTGTTTATAAAACCCATTTGATGCACAAAATTAATTTATAAAATTAAAAAAAAAACAATGATTTATAGTCAAAAAATTGATTAGAAATTGTTTATAAAACTTGTTTGTAGCACAAAATTCATTACAAATTAAAATTTAAAATACAATACATTTATTGTACAATATTGATGAAAAATTGCTCTTAACCTAGTGGCACAAAATTCATTAAAAAAATTAAAAAAAAAACAAATTAATAATCAAAACTTAATTAGAAAACTTTATTATTCTATGATATTGAAATAGATTTGTTTATAAAATAAAAACATTATTTAGAAATTTACTATATTATACAAAATTTTACTCATATTACTCGGAAAATTTAATTGTCACAAAATTTATTTAAATAAATTGCTTAAAAAACTTTTCATTCTAACAAATCATTAAAAAACAAACCAAGAAATTGTTCAATTGATCAAAAATTATTTAAAAAATTGTTACTAAAAATATACTATTTTATTTCTAGAAACTTATTAAATTGTACAGTAATTATTTAAAGCAAATGTTGCTTAAGAAGCCCATTTGCCAAATAAAAAGATTTTAAAAATAACTGAAAATATCTATTGGTTGTTGTTCAAATTTGTCAAAAATTTGCCAACGTTTTAAAAAATTAGCGTACCAAACTCTAATAATCTGTTTATAAAGTTTAATGTTTTTATAAATCTTTACTTTTTGGTCACATATTAGATTTCATTATAAATAAATAAATGATTTTAATTTTTATATTTAATAACCTTCAAAAAGCTTATATAAGACTATAATAGAGTTTAATTTACAGCCTCTGCTCGCGCATCCAACTGCGAAACTGTTTTATGGTGGAATAATTAGATACAGTAGTTATTGTTAGTACTTAAGTTAGGTTAGGTTAGGTTATATAAAGGACAAAATATTATTGTTTTGAGGCAGGAAGTTTAGGTGTTCAAAGATTGTACTTTTTGAAAACTGGATCTGTCTACTTAAAGAATTGTAGTTTAAAATGTCAAATTTTAGATTGTACAAAATTCCGGCTAAATTATTTAAAAAATAGCAAAATACAGTATCAAAAACATTCTTAGAAAGAAGCAAAATCTTTTTAAGTTGTTGGAAAGTCCAAAATTGTTTTAATAAAATGTAAAAATTGCCAAATCTGTCTATGAAGTAACAACTTATGGTTAAAATGAACCAAAATCCGGCTGTAAAACATGATTTGGAGTGACTTATGTACCCGAACAAGTGTTGGTTATCTAGAGATTAAATATCAATTCTTCTTCTTCTGACTAAAGGAGTTCTAACACCTGCAGAGAGGAAAAACTTTAAATTTTTTGATAACAAACACTTGGGAGGGTGGGTGGGCACTCTAGTTCAAACTGCTTAATAGTAATTATGATTTGGGGTGTCCTACTTATCCATCCACGTATTGTTCTTTAAAAGATTAAATATCAACTTCTCCTTTGTAGATAAAAAACTTCTAATTTTTGCAAAGAAGAACCAACCAACCAACTTGTTATTAATAAATTTTCAGCAAGTGGGTAGGCAATTTATTCTAAATTACTTGATGATAAGCATGATTTGGAGCGATTAAGAAATTAGATAACACTTCTTTTTCCTCCGACTATGGATGTTTTAACACTTGCAAAAAAAAAACTTTCAAATTTACTCTCGTTCAAACTATTCAATAGTAATTATGATTTGGGGTATCGGACTTCACCCGTCCTAGTATTGTTAATTAAAATATTAAATATCACCTTCCATCTTAGAAAAAAAGATTTCTATTGCTTGCAAAGAGGAGAAATTTTCTTTTTTTTTGTTAACAACCTTTTGGGCGGGTTGGTTGGCAATCTAGCCTTAACTACTTGACGGTAATCATGATTTGAAGTGATCCACCCGCCCGTCCAAGTGTTGGTCAACAAGAAATTAGATATCACTTTTTTCTCCTCTGACTAAGACAGTTTTAACATATTTTTTTGATAACAAACACTCGGGCGGGTAGGTTTGCACTTACTGCAGTTTGAACTACTTGCTGGTCATCAAGATTTGGAGTCACTTGTCCAAGTTTTGTTTGTAAAAAGATTGTAAATCACCTTCTTCTTCTTAGACAAAAAGACTAATTTAATTTAAATTTAATTTTTAATTTAAGATTAAATTATTTAATGGTATTCATGATTTGGAGTAAATTATCAATTCTTCCTCCTCTGGTTAAAGAAATTCTAACATTTGCAGAGAGAAGAAACTTCCAGTTTTTTAATAACAAACACACGGGCGGGTGGGTGTGCACTCTAGTTCAAACTACTTTTTAAAAATTATGATCTGGAGTGACCCTCCCACCCAAGTGTTGGTCATCAAGAGATTAGATTTATCAATCTCTTTTCTAACACTTAAGGCTTGCAAAGAAAAAAAATAATTTCTTTTTAACAATCTTTTGGGGTGTGGGTGTGCATTTTAGTTCAAACAATTTGCTGGAAATTATGAGCTGGAGTGATCCGCTCACCCAGCCAAGTCTTTTCTTTAACACAGACTTCCAACACTTGCAAAAAGAGAAACTTTCAATTTCTTGTTATCAAACTTTTAGGCGAATTAGTGGGCATTCTAGTTCAAACTACTTAATGGTAATCATAATTTTAAGTAACTCACTCTCCCACCTTAATGTTGTTTATCAAAAGGTTAGATATTAGCTCCTTCTTCTTGAACAAAGAGACTTGCAAAAAGAATAAAGTTTCAATTTCTTGTTAATAAACATTTGTTTGGGTGGGTAGACAACGCAGTTTAACTATTTAATGGTAATCATGATTTGAAATGAAACTGTTTAAAAGTGCAAAATTTTATTTATAAAATATTAAAATTTGCTAATTTAACATTGAAGCATAAACGTATTAGTAAAAAGCACAAAAATCTAAAAAAGAAAATGTAACAATTTTTATAAATTCTTTAAACTCCGGCTGTGAAATATGAAAGTAATGTAAAGAAGATTTAAAATCCGGTCATATACTGTCGAAAAGTACAATATATCTGACTATAAATTATAAAAATATTTACAGAAAGCACGCAACTCCGACATAACCAGTTAAATATAAAATTTTATTTATAAAAAATTATGAAATATTAATTATTGTCAAAAAGAACTAAAATGTAACTTTGAAACATCAAAATATTGTCAGAAAGCACTAAAGTTTACAACCAAACTCTAAAAAAGTCTAAAAATTTACTTATAAAAGTCATAAAAATAGCAAAATCCAGTCAAAAAACGTTTAAATATTTTTAGATTGAATTCAAATCTGACCAATTACGGTTTGAAAGTACAACATTTTAGTTAAAAAAATTAAAAGGCTTCAAAATCTGGTCATAATTTATAACGTATTAGAATTATGTTAGAGAGAAATAAAATCTGGTCATAAATTGTTGAAAATTGCAAAATTTTTGTTTATAAAATGTTAAAAATATTAAAATATGGCTATAAAGTATTAAAATACTCTCAAAAAATACAAAATTTTGGCCATAAACTGTTGAAAAGTGTGAAATTTTATTCATAATAAGTCAAAAATATGTAAATTCAGCCATAAAACATAAAATGTCAAAAATAGCTAAATTTGGATTTGAAGCATAGAAATATTCTTAAAAACTACAAAAATCTCGCTATAAACCGTTGAAAAGTGTAATATTTTATACATACAAAGTCAAATAGCAAAATCCGGCTATAAAGTATTAAAATATTGTCAAAAATAACTAAAATTTGAACATAAACTGTTGAAAAGTGCAAAATTCTATTTATGAAATGTCAAATATAACAAAATCCGGCTATGGAGTATCAAAATATCGTCAGTAAAGACCAAAATCCGGTCATAAAGTGTTGAAATTTCTTTTATAAACTAAAATTGGGCCATAAAATATCAAAATATTGTGAAAAAGTACCAAATTTTGGTCATAAACTGTTGAAAGTTGTAAGTTCTATTGATAAATAGTCTAAAATTGTTAAATTTGGACTTAAAACATTAAAATATTGTTAAAACTTTGGCTATAAACTGTTGAAAGTGCAAAATTCTATTTATAAACTGTCAAAGATATCAAAATCTGGCCATCAATAAAAAGCACCATAATTTGGTTATAAACTGTTAAAAAGTGTAAAATTTTATTCTTAAAAAGTTTAAAATAGCTAAATTCAGTCAGAAAAAAACTGGCCATTAACTGTGTAAAACCTTATTTTATTTACATAAAGTATAAAAATGTTTCCAGGAAGTATCAAAATTTTGTGAACTGTTAAAAAGTGCAACAATTCAAAGTCAAAAATGGGTAAATCTGGTATAAAACATTAAAATATTTTCAGATAGTACCAAAAACCGACTAAAGCGGTTAAAAAGTGCAACATTTTATTTATAAAATGTAAAAAAATAGTAAAACCAAGCATAGAAACTTTAAATTATTTATTAGAATTTTTTTAGGTTTTAGTTCCAGCTTTAAACTGTTGAAAATTTCAAAATTTTGTTTATATTTGACAAGACTAGCAAATCGGATATGAAATATTAAAATATTGTCAGAAAGAAAACTGCTTAAAAGTGTGAAATTTTGTTTATAAATATTAAAAATAACAAATTTTGACTAAAATATTAACATATTGTTAAAAAGAACTAAAATCTGACTTTGAAACATTAAACTATTGTCAGAAAGCACGAATATTTGGTCATTAACTGATCAAAAATTGTCAAATCTGGTCATTAAGTACAAAAATATTATCAAAAAGCATCATAAAAACGGTTTAAAGAGACAAAATGTCATCTATAAAATGTCAAAAATATGTAAGTTTGGCGTCGAAGCATAAAAATATTCTTAAAAAGTTCTAAAATCCGGTCATAAACTGTTAAAAAGTGCAAAATTCTATTTATATAAAGTCATAAGTAGAAAAATCCGGCTATGAAATATTGTAAAAAAGCACTAAAACCCTGTTATAAACTGTTAAAAAAATTAAAATTAATTTTTAGGAATGTCTTAAATAGCTAAATCTGGCAATAAAAATTGATTATATTACCAGAAAGTACCAATAATTTGTGATAAATTATTGAAAATGCAAAATTTTATTTAGAAATAGTCAAAAATAAGTAAATCCAATTATAAAACATACAATATAACTAATGGTTGTGATCTTTATTATGTGAACATTCATGATTATAAAATAATAAAACAATTTACTATTATTTTTTAATAAAAGATTTTTAGTTAAAATTAAAATTTGGCCAATAACGGATTAAAACTGCAAAATTCATAAAATAATAAAAATAGTAAAGTCTATCTAGCACCAAAACCCAACCATAAACTATTAAAATATGCAATTTTTTCGGCTATAAAGTATAAAAATATTGTCAGAAGCACTAAAATTTGGTCATCAATTGATAAAAAATTATATTCATAAAAAGTAAAAAATAGTTAAATCTAGACATAAAACCTTAAAATATGATCTGATAAAATTAAAATCTTGTCAATAACGGTTTAACGGTGCCGAATTTTATTTACAAAATGTAAAAATATTAAAACCCGCTTGTAAAGAAAAAAAGGGGCAAAAATATTTTCAGATAACACTAAAATTTGGCCAATAACGGTTTAAAATTGCAACATTTTATTCATAAAATGTTAAATATAGTTATATTCGGTCTTTCAGTATTTTACTCAAATTATTTTATTTTTGTTTATATATTTCAATTTCGAGGCAGAAATGAAACATTAAAAAAAAGTCTGGGGCTATATAAGATTGAAAAGTGTAAAATTCTATTTAATGTTAGTATATACGAGTAAATAAAATTTGTTATTAGTTATGATAAACTAGATTTCTTTCTATAATCTGCATAACACTGATTGACTAATTTCTTAAGGTTTTTAAAAGCTTTTCTATTTTATTTAACTACTATAAATTATTATAGTAATTAAATTTTTATAATATAATAATTTTGTAATATATTCCACCAAACTACCATTACAAGAAATTCCTCTATTCCCTAAAGACAATAAAACATTGATATACAACCCCAAGACGAATCTCGTACGGCTTATATGAAAATTTATAATATTAATACACCCGAAATATGGGAACAATTAATTATGCAATAGCTACGGCTGCTTTATCGATTTTCCACTTATTTTCCGCGTTATTTCCCAATCTCCATCCGACCCCGCAACGCCATCCCGAAAACTGAATAGAAACTCGCGATTGTATCCAAGTTTACTAATTTGTGTTTATCTTCCGGTTAATATAAACTTATTACTTCAAGTTTAATTGTGTTACGCAACACTATTACTTTATTTCATCTTCACCACCTTTAGTATTATCTTAATAAACGTTTATTATCTAGGAATTATATAGTAAAGTTTGTAAAATTAATTAACTACTTATTAATATTAATATTGTTATGCATTTTTATATTTAATAGATGGTAATTTATTTAAAAAGGTGTGCAACAAAGGGATTGTCTTAAATTGAATGGAAAAATTTAACAAGTTTCCTGTGGATGGATATAGCTTAGCACATTACTTTTCTTATATTGCCTGACGTTGAGGGATGTCCTGTAGCACGGCATTTATTTCACAGTTATGTATCGTCCGAGTGAAAAAGGACGGAAAATAAGATAAGCTTTTAGTAAAAGGAATTGTTACAGATTTTAGAACTGAGGTTTATATCAAATCTACAAAATATTTTATTAAATTATTTATGAATTTTTATTATTAATATAAAATAAAATGTTTTATATTGTAAATTCAATTTGTTATGATATTCTGACCGTCTACAAAGAAATTGAAGTAATATTAATTTATTTTAAAGGTTTTTGTACAATATATATGGGCTTATAAAATTAATCAGCTAAAGACTTTTCAAAATTATTCATACTTTATGACTTTTACTAAATTTTTAGCAGCTTTAGCTGAAGGCGTTTTGAAAGTTTTCAAAAATTCACAATTTAAGCCTTTTGAGTGTTAACAAAATTAATTAAAAAAAGTTTTTGTGCGCAAGAGCTTTCCCTTGTTTTAGCAATAGCATCAGTGTAAACATAATTACTAAATATGTTAAAATATAATTAATACAAAACACTATTTACGACCTCAAAAGAATGAAGAAAATTCATCCATATCACACATTATCTGACATATGGCTAATATTCAGCTTGCGTGTTGCATGAAAATTTAAAATATTCGACTGCATAGTTTGCTGAATTAATTGTCCCATTATGGAGATAATAATTAAAAAAATAAAAATAATCGTCGGCTTTCAACAGGGGCTTATTATTCAACGAATAATATATGAATAACTAATGTGATATGATTAAACAAAGTAAATATCACCAGCTGGTTTTATATATTAATTAGTTTGTTTGCCGCAACATCTGCTAGAAATTCAAGAGATAAATTGAGCTTCGTCTTAGATAAATACAAATATGCGGGTGCTTAGTTTGTCTGCGGGGATTCTGCCTATATTTTAGGTAGATAATATACAGGTAGTCAACAAATATTTATTTGAAACAAAACGACATATTAAATAAAAAATACTATGCCTCCTGTGAGGTTTGAACTCACGACCCCTGGTTTACGAGACCAGTGCTCTACCACTGAGCTAAAGAGGCTTATATTATTGCGAATTTTTGTCGATTTCAGGTGGAAATAGTAATCTGATTACGAAGCGAAACACGAGACACTTCATTCGATACATCTTAGCTTGTTAGTTTCATTAAGGGTTTCCCAACAATTTATTAGTAAGAATGAAGTTCGATCGAGATATAATAAATATGATGCTACACGCTTGTCAATATAATTGAAATGTTATTGATTGACAAGCTTGTTAATATTTTTATTTCTTTTATTCAATTACATTGGGATTAATATTATTAATTAAAAAAAAACAAGTTACGTAATTTTATTGCTCATGTTAATTGGTAATTAGGTACTATTATTTTCATGTTTATTATAATGAATTATGCTGAGCAACGTTTTGCAGATTGTAATCGGAAGAAATTAGCACATTTGCTAAATTTATTGTGTCCAGGTGATTCATAATTCATTGCTGGACAGATGCAATTCAATTATAAAATGATTATAAAAATGTTGGGTGTGTCCGTAGTGCCATATGGTCCAACCACCTGGATGTTGTGTGTTGAGTTACTGAAACATCCCTTGTAATTGTATAGAAATATAAAAGCGTACATTTTATTTTAAACCTAATGATGTCATCAATCAATATGTATAATGATGAATAGATTTAATATTATTTGGATGCAATTTTTTCACATTGAAAAGTGGCTATTCATTATGAGGTGATAAAATAACTGCAAACTTGCAATAAATAAAATCAAATTTAGAAATGTTTTTGCTTAATATGATTAATTGTTGTATATAAATTTTGTTTAGTTAGGCTAAGATATAATGAAGATAAAAAATCTGTTACAGATTTTAAAAATCATGCTTATGGGCAAATAGTTTTTATTTGTGTACCTCGTCTAACTACCTCGTTGAACTAATCTTATTGAAAATAGTCTATTTTTTTTACTTTATGCTTATCTTTCATTTCACTATTGGAGTGTGTGACAACAGTGACGACTGTCATTGAGAATGTAGTCATTTGAAACAGTGGTACTTCCTCATTATCAATCAATTACTTCTTTTTTGTCTTTTCTTTGTTCTGTTTTTTTTCTTTTTGAACAGTCGAAAAGTAGTAGTTCTTCTTTTTATCATTTCAAACTGAATTTCAAAGATTGACACTGTGACTTCCTATGCAAATACTTGGATCAAGTTTCTATGCAAATACTTGGATTAAGTTTTTGCAATGTATTTTGTTTTCTTTTTTACAAATTGACATTAGCTGAAAGTGCGTAGCTCGTCTTTACTTAGAGTTCCGTTTTCTTTGTGGTTGCTGCAAAAATAAACTAGAATTTTACACTCACCTACTCAAGTGTTTGTAGTCAAAATGACTAATGTTTCTTGTTTCTAGAAGTGTCAGTAGAAACTAAATTAAAAAGAAGTGAGTGGGTGGATTATGTTTTTGGAAAAATGGTTTTAGTTGGAGTAATCCAGCCAGCTACCTACACATGTGTCTGTGATCAATAGTTTGGATGTTTTCTCCCTCTACAAACCCCACTAGAAATTGAAAAAGAGAAGGTTTAATAATATGAGTACAAATACTTGGGCTGATGATGGGTAGGGTTACTTCAATGGAAACCATTTGTAATCAAAAATTTAAGTTTCTTACTTGCTCTCTCAATGTTTCTTCTCTCTACAAACGTCAGTAGAATCTAAGTTAAAGAGGAAAATGTGAAATCTAACTCCTTAAATGGGGGGGGGGAGGGGGGAGTACGGTCTGGATTTTTGGCTGAACCTGTCATGTGCTATTGTTGTTATTAATCTAGGTTTGTCGGAGGTGATGAGAGGCGGTAGGCAACGTCAATACTTTTATGGTTAATGTTATGCTTGAGAAAATGGATATTGAGTAATATAGAGTTGTGCATTTGGAGACGTCTGTTCTTCCTGGAACTGCTGCAAGGGCGGAAATTGGCTTACTGGGGAGTAGTAATTACCATTCGAAGTTACCTCGAGGTCACTGGGCGAAAGTCGTCGGAGATAGGGGATCTATCTCAGCTCGTCGCGCTGGGTCTGATATATTTTGCGGTAGGGGACTGCGAGTTCTTGGCGGACTTTGTGATGAGTCGTCCTGGATCAAGTATATGTTGGCTCTGCACAGCGGTTGATGCATCTTTGCAGTCTCAACCTTGATGAACTAGCATTTTTTGATTAGGAAGAAGAAGAGTTGTTGTGAGGTTAGTTAATGCGGAACCAGCTAGTGAGGATTTGCCACGCTCATGGCGGACTTAAATCCGGTGACATTGTAACTCCAGAAAAAAATTATATTATGACTGTGAACGGATTGAACCTTGTCTACGCACTCAGATGTTTGCGACCAAAAGAATGAATATTTTATTAATTGCTGATGAATTTTGCAGCTATAACAATTAAATACTATAATAATACAAATTGTTATTAAACTATAGAAAAATTGTTAGAAATCCACTTGGTGAATAAAAAGTACTCGTTCGTATGAGCGGGTCAGCCAGATCATGACAAGTTTTTAGCAAACAAAATAAAAACATTGTCTTATAATGTGAATTCATTACGTCTTGAATGTTGCACTTTGCTCTGACGTCTTTGCTTTTTATGTGATCTCGGAGACTACGCCCTACGTTGTTCTTATGAGTTGTTTTGTTGTGGCGTTTTTTGCTCTGGTTTCGATCGCTTATGTCATAATTGGCCTGACACAGGTTTTGTAGATTTTTGCTTTACTTTCTACAGACATGTGTTTGTTTTTCCATATTATATCTCTCTAGATCTGCTTTTGCTGTTTGGGCTTTCACTTCTTATTTTAGGTTTTTGTCGTTTATGTTGGCTCTCGGGTATTTGTAGTGCTTGACCTGTTTGACACTTTTGTTGTATATGGCGTGCTTATGATATTGGGATGTATAATTTTTTTTGCAGTAGCGGCACCACGTCAGCTCTCTGTTGAAGGCTTGGGTTAGTTTGACGAAGCACATAAAAGCTGTTTTGTTAAATTCTATAGCTTTCTCAGTAATTTGTCGGATAGTGAATAATGCGTCGATGGTGGACCTGTTTTTTCTGAACCCTTGTTGTTGTTTGCATATTTTGGAGTTGTTTATTTCCTCGTCAAAGACCTTTGTGAGGAGCTTTGATATTGTGCTTAGGAGACTAATTCCTCTGTAGTTTGATAGGTCAGATTTTACTCCCTTTTTAAATAACGGTAATGTTAAGCTGCTTTTCCATTTCTCTGGTATGTCCTTCTTGTGCAATGTTTTATTATATATTTTGCCTCCGTATTTTGTTATTTTGTTGGATATTTCGTCCATTCCCGGCGATTTACTATTTTTTAGTTTGCTGGCAAGTTGTTTTATTTTTCTTACGTTTGATGTTTGATGATCCTCGTGTTGTGTTTCAATGACGTTGTCGTCTTTAACGTATAGCTTTTGGAAGTATGTCTCCCAATCGTTGATTGTGTTCTTTGTTGTTTGTAGATATTCGTTTACTGTTTTTTTTGCAAATGTAGTTTAAAAAATAACATAATTTTTTCAATTTTTTTTCTCAATTGTTGGTTTGTATGGAAGCTTCAAAACTACATATTTTTAGACCGCTATATTGACATTTTGATAAGGATTACGATTTATCTTACAAACCAACGCCTACAATAATGGTGTAAGATTTTATATTATGGAACCTTTAAGTTAATAAAAATTTTATAAAATAAGTTTGACTCAAACGAGCAGAATCCAATCCATCGTGTGGACTTTCAAATTAAATAATACTCAGCGTACGTGGAAGATATACTGTGTACTTTAAACTGGTTCTTAAATTTGTTTGTGGCTAACGGTTCTACAAGTCCAATTTTAGGTTCAAAATATAAAATTTGATAAAAATATGTTAGAGTATATTGACATAAAGTTTCACATAAAATTTTCATTAATTAGCAACTCAATTGCTTGCCCAGGGTTTGCACCTGACTCAAATCTATAAACTATGATTTTTATTAAGTATATTACCTTTTAAAATTCAAAAGTAGTGCGACACGTGTTCTTTTAAAGTTTAAAGACAGAGCAAGGCTTTTTTCATAAAGATCACTTTATGAGAGTGCTAAAAAAATAATTTACAACCAGTTTATTGTACATTGAGAACAGACAATCTACAGATGCAAAATGCAGATTCTATGCAGTTTTTTAATATTCACTGTTATCATTTTCTTTATTTTTTGTATAGATATTTAATTTAGGTCACTCATGTGTTTTTGTCAATGTATTTTGGTTCTGTTTGATCTAGCTTTTGGTTATTTGTGTCTCAGTTGTGTTCTATCTGCTTTAAGAAAATTGTGTTTCAGTATGGATTTGGTTTATCTTGTCTGCGTCGTTGATGTGGTTTAGGTTGCTTTTTTGTTCTAGTTTGTTTTTATACAACGTTCTTGTTGATAGATTTTAAAGACATCCTTTTTGTCTTTGTTGCACTGTTTCTTTTTTGTTCTTATGCTTTCAAGTTACAAATTTGTAAATTGTGATTCTTTTCAAAATACGATGTTAGGCGTTTTACATATAGAATGGATGATGTTGGAACTTGAGTTATTGAATGTGAACTTCTTCTGTTTTGGTTGATGAATAAGCAATGTTTACTTTAAGTTTATTTAATCACACACAACCTCCGACGCGCTGCTGATTATGCGGCCGCTTCTCTGGCAATTTAATAACTTGTCTGAGAGCATCCACTGGTTGCCGTTTTTTTTTTAATCTAAATTTTTATTTGAACATATGTTCTAGCTCTTTATTAAGCAGTTTGTTGTTTGCTTTATGCATTCAAAAGACTGATTAGTCTAAAAGAGCGTTGATTTGCTTCCGTTTTGCAGCAACGTTTAATGCCTGTTTTTTCGCCGTTGTGAAGGTTGCTGTGACCGCAAGGTTTTTATAAACCCTTAGCACCAAATTAGGACTGCACAGCAGATAGCCTTCTTCAATATTTTTGCTGAAATATTTTTGACTAGTGAACATTTGTTGTGTTTTGCACATACCCCTTTGTAGTTTTTTGATTGTAAAGTTGACAAATCTATCACTAGTAGCACAGTTAAAATATATTAGGCAGGGAACAAGTGTCAACAGATGTTTTCTAAGAGTAGATTACTTCTGTGGCATTGATTTGTTACAGGTTTTTGCTACTGTTGTAAAGATACCTTTACAGAGCTACCTCCTTTAATACTTTTGCTGGAATATGTTTGGATCTCTTGTTTTGGACATTTATTGTGCTTTAGTTTTGCACACGCTTTTTGTAGTTGTTTGTTTGTAAAATTGACAAATCTATCACTAACGGCACAGCCAAAATTTACTTTTGTTTGGGCAGAAAACAGATGCTATGCCAATTTCTTTATAGCATTAATCATCAGCTTTAGTCTCGGCAGGAATTTTGTTATTATTTTTATGACTATTTTGTATCCGTGTACTGGCTGTTCTCCTACAGTGGATTTCTTTTTGAGCATAGATTTGATGTTTGCTTTGGTTGTAGAAAACCATTTGACCAAAGTTATTGCTTTGTACAACTTGGTTTTCTTAAGAGCATCCTGGAATTTTTTCGTCTAACTTCTAAACCTGCCAATTTTTGTTTTGCTTTTTAGAAAATGACACTTGATGTTTTTTTATGTTAAAAACAATATAAAGGGTTTTTAAGTTAGCGCGAGTAGATTTTGGCGGCCATTTTGTTTTGGTGACATTTATTAAGTTTTGTTTATTATTCAGTTACTTATGCCAAATCATGATAAAACTTTTTTATTAAAATGAGTTTTTGTTAGTGCAAACGTAATTGCGCCTATTTTACGTTAGACGTGGTGGCCCATTACAGTCGATTCTTCAAAGTTTGGTGGCCAAATTTGAGACAACGGGTTTGGTAAATAATCAGCCAACACCTGTACGTTTAAGGAACGCAAGATCGGCGGAGAATATTGCCGCGGTCCGTGAAAATGTACAGCAGAAGCCGAGGCAGTCAATTCCTCGCACAAGAACCCGTACAAGATTCAATTGACTCAAAAGCTCAAAGTTCATGACTATAGACAACGCTGTTTGTTTGCTGACAAATTGTTTGGAAAACTACCCCAACGGCGGAGAAATTATCTTTAGCGCCGAGGCGCGTTTTTGGAAGAATAGCTATGTTAACAAGCAAAATTGACGTATATGGGACGACACTAACCCACACGAGGTTTAGAAGGTGATAATACATCCTCAAAAAGTTACTGTTTGCTGGGGATTTTGGGCCGGCGGCGTAATTGGTCCGTACTTTTTTTAAAACGACGTTGGTGAGGTGGTAATTTTTTATGGCGCAAATTGAACCATATGGATCTGTGACATGTGGTTCCAGCAGGACGGCGCCACGCGCTACACAGCGGACGCCACAATTGACATTCTGCATGAACGTACTGAGGGAAAGGTTATCTCTTAATGTGAATTGGCCACCAAATTTATGCAATTTGACCCTGTTAGACTTTTTTTCTTAAAGTTGTCTATGCAAATAAACCACAATCGATCGATGCTCTAAAGGTGAACATAACACAGGCCATCGCTCAAATTCAGTCGGATCTATGCGGAAGTGTCATTGAAAATTGGACCACTTGGATCCGTGGTGGCATAAGAAGTCGAGGCTGGCATTTAAACGATGTCATATTCCACACTTAATGGCATACATGGGCGTTTCAATTAAAAAAAGAATTTTGTTAATATCTCACATATAACTTGTTTTATTTCATTTGGAAGAATTATATCCACATATCCACTCTTGAGGGTGTTTTATGTATTGGACCTTTTGCATTATTTGAATTGAATGCTGCCAGTTTTTGCGGTAAGGGCTTCTACTTTTATATTCTTTTGCAGTCTTGTAGTTATCTCCGAAGTTGTAAGTTTTTTCAACTAGCAAATTTTTAAGTCTATCTTTTCTTAATTTTTGTATTGCTTGTTTCAGCCAGCCAGACAGTTTTTTGGTCTGAAATTTTTAAACAATCAAAGCTATTGCGCTGACGTTTTTTTTTATTATATTTTTTGTCTTTCTCCAACAAACTTTTGCGTGTAGTAGTAGCGTTTTTGTAATTAACTTTTTTCTTTGTTTTTACGGCATATCTTGTCTTAAGTTTGATTAACAAACACATTGAGTTTTGGTTTTATACACTGAAATATTTTGGTTTTAGTTAGTTTTTGCTTCTTTTCTAATAGCTAGGTCAGATGCTAAGGCCGGGTTTATAGAGTTGTGTGCACTTCCAATGTTTTGTGCCGATCCGGGTAGTTTACTTTCTCCAAAATTTATGGAACAGCCTTACCGACATTGCATGATTAATAGTTTTATTTTACTTACTGGCAGGAAAGAAAAAAGGTTTAGTTACCTAGCCTTTGATACCTAATAGCATTAGTAACCGAAAAAAGGCTAAGAGAAGACCTCAGAGTTTGTCCAAGAGAGATCGATAGTTCAAAGAATGGTGTCTAGAAAGGGGTTTTAATGTTTTTTTTTTTAGGATTTTCTAACGACATCGTTAAAACAGGGTTTGATTCTAATTCAGAACAAAATCTTATAACAAATCTTAGCATTTTACGCGTTCAGTTAAAGGTATATTGAATGTGGTTATTAAATTTGAAGTTTTTTTAGGACGTAGTGAGATGTTGGCCTCAGTAAGGGGTTCTTGAGAATAACTAGCGCATAGCAATACTTTTTGGTTTTCTTTTCTGCGTTAGTTCTGCTATTTTTTTCCTTGTCATTGTCACTAATGTGATACTAGTTTGAGGTTGGCAACACATTCTATTTTTGGCTTCTCTTTTCTTATACCCTATATTTCTTTTCTATTTTTACACTGACATCTATTTTTTTTTTCTTGTGTTATTTAACTTAGTTATTTGCATTATCTTTAGGTATTTTTGTAGTTTCTCTACATTTTTTTGTAGTATCTACTTTTTTCATAAATATTTTGTATAGCCCTATTAGGTATATTTCTATTGTTGGTAGTCTTAGATTTGCCAATTTTACCTTAAGTCATATTCTTGAATCTCCATTTGCGGTTAGTTCTTTGTGTCCCCTGGTTGCCAGATATACTGTGTATGGTTTGAAAATCGGCATATCTACCGTTTGGAAATTTTTAAGTCAATTCTGTCAGTTTGCTTTCCTTGAGCAGTACTTTCTATTTTCACTTTATCTTTGCAGTTTTGGTTGATACTAATGATTCAGTAAATGTTCTTTTTATATCTATCCTTTTACCTTCTATTTCTCGATAGTCATAGTGGTCTTGGCCTTTTTTGTATGTGTAAAACTCAAAAATTTAAACTCTTTTATATTTTCTTCAGTACTATTGTTGCATAGTTTATTATTTCATTTTCAGGCATATATTATTGGTTATAGATTTGTCGTTTTTGTTCGCACTCTACTAGCTTAAGTTTTGTTTTATTATGCGTGCCATTTTGACAGAATATACATCTTCTTTCTTTTTTCATCTAATTTATTTTTTGTAAATACTTTCCAATGTCTTCAAAATGCCAAGATCAGACAATT
The DNA here is from genome assembly GCA_963932245.1 of Tachinus rufipes. Lineage (NCBI taxonomy): Eukaryota > Metazoa > Arthropoda > Insecta > Coleoptera > Staphylinidae > Tachinus > Tachinus rufipes. The sequence goes on from OZ010743.1 coordinate 109,060,525, forward strand.
TATTCACTATACAAAGATATAATTGATTTAAGTTAAGTATAATTGTTTGTATTACCGTCCGATGATGACTTTGTAAAGGTTGAAACTAGTTACGGTTTTTTAAATATATTTGTGATATAGTACATAATAAATGTGTTTATTTATTTATATTATTTTGTTGTATTACAATAAAAATTTGTTTTTTTAAATACAATTTACACTATTATAAAATTGAAAATTATGTTCCATATTCAATACTGTCAAAAGGTTACTTACCAATAATTATTGTTTAATAATTGAAATATTACAGTACAATCGGCATTATTATCGAATAAAATTTGCAGTTAAGTGCAATTTCAATTCACTCTGTTGGTGAATCAATAAGTAATAACAACATCAATCATATTATTTTCTGATTGATCGACATTAATATTTAAAACTAAAACGAGTGTTATTGGATTTTTATCGTTGACTCATTGTTATTGAATGAAAAATTTAAATTAAATTTTAAAATAATTTTTGCCTCCTGTGAGGATTGAACTCACGACCCCTGGTTTACAAGACCAGTGCTCTGCCACTGAGCTAAAGAGGCTATACAATAAACAAAATATTTAAACAACACGCAAGCATTATGATAAGCGCGCCTTGCTTACAATTACTGCTTATCTAATCATTTTTAAAACAATTACACAAAATACGATAAGCAACATTCCAGCACGACCGAAAAAAAACGTAACCAATAAATATGAATAAAATAAATTTATTGACTCGCACAAACAGAAGTTACCTGCTAAATATTTCACGCTCCGGCAATTTCAAACATTAGTTTTCACCAACTAAATTGCATAATTTACAACTTGCGACATTTTAATAATTCATAATCGATTTGATTTTGTAAGAGATGAGATCTTAATTACTTTCCCCATCTATAAAGGGTGGTTAATAGAAAGCGCATATCTAATCATAATCTATATGTAGACAATTTGGGTCAACGTATGGGGTACATACTAACATAATGCTAACTAGGACACATTGCAAATGCATTATTAACATGCTTACGGGACCGCATATTGTCAGTATAGTGGATTACAGTCCCGGTACATTACTCCTCTTAGTGAAATTGACCACTTGTTTAATAACAATATGTACTTTATACTATGTACACATACGAATAGATATTGTTTGCCATTTTGATGCACATACCGTTAACTAATTAATTCGCAATTATAGAAATATTATCCGGTCAGCATCCCATGTGATATAGGTCAGCTTTAAATAACTGTTTTTTTTTCACCTGGTGACTATAATTAAAAATACTATATTCCCGTAGTTATCTCGGCTTTTTAAAACGAAACTCGGGACTATAAAAGTCTGACCGCTCAGATTCATTCCGTGCACTAAACCACCCCCTATACTTCCTACTAACCCACAACGGCTGCGAAACATATACAACACTTGCGTCGCAATAGCGTCCCGGATACTTCACTGCAAATCGAAAAACGTTTTCAATAAAATTTACCCTTTTAGTAATTGATTAATATTAGACGCAATTTTCTCTCTAAACGGAATTTGTTAGTTGTGCAAGCGGTTACTAATTTAAGGTTATTGGGTTAGAATTAGTTTGATACTATTTTACGATGTTCTAATGCATAAAAAAACATTTTACACTTTAACCGGTTATGTTTCTAATTATTTGAGTTTTTTAGAATTGCATTTAAAAATCTATACTAATAATCTATTTTATGCATAAAATGTATCAAAATAAGTGCAGAAATAGGACATAAAATGCTTTTATGGCTCAAAATTTACAAAAAAATGCTATTTTTTGTTTGAAATACAACAAATATTAATAAAGTATTTTTTTGGCTTGAAGAGAAAAAATCTTTGTGATGCCACTGGAATTTATTGATATTTAAAAAAAAAAAATTCAAGCTAATTTTAAGTAAAATAGTTTGTTGCAAAATTTTCTACTGTCAAATATAACAAAGTTGTCATTCAACTAAAACATTAAATTTTTGACTATGAGAGATAAAATATACGGAATACTAATGAACCTACCGAACCCGTTAATTGAGAGAATGGAGGCGCTTTCGATAATGACGAGGTCTATAATCTGGTGCACCCACATTCTCATATTAAATGTAATAATAATTACATGGTTACTAGTCATGTATTAGACTAATATCTTGAATTAATAAATGCTACAATTTTTTTAAATGCTCTTCTGGAGTTGGGGCTTGAACCTGCGACAATGTGTACGCCGAGATTTGAGTTACAGTAGTTTTACGGTTTTTGCCTGTTTAAAGTGCTATAAGTTCTTCAATTGTAAAAATATAAGGTGGGGCAGAATGAACTCCCTAATTTGTTGGGTGAACTGTGGGTAAACGGTAAAAGATACATTTTTTTTTTAATTTTATAAAAGTACATACTACGCCATTTTTTTGGTATTTTTTGAAAATTATGTTGTCCATGTGGTGGCCTTGGCGGGCGATACACAGGTTGAGTCGTTCCACAAAGTTTTTGGCCACTCTTGCCAGCATATCTTAAGAGATTCTAGCAATTGCGACTTCAATTGCAACCTTTAAAGCTTCTAGGGTTTGAGGTTGAACTTTGTAAACCTTAAAGGTATCATTTTCGGGGATTTATGGGGCAACGAGATCTGGCCACATTATGGGCCGTGGCTCCATCTTGCTGAAACCAGAACGCTTCTGCATTATAATCTTCTATATTAGGCAGTAAAAAAATCTTTAACAGTTACAGTTGAGCCTCTCTCTTAAAAAAAATAAGGCTCATTAATGCCTAAAGAGGACACAGCACACCACACTGTCACTTTTGGGCTGCGAAGTGGCAGTAACGAAAGTTTGGTTTGTTTACTGTGCCAGAGAGGTGCGCTTTGCTTTGCCGCTAGTCCACACGATAGCGCCAAGAGGTACAGCTGTTAGGATTGCATTGCAATCATCTGTACGTCTCACACAGTTTTGTGGGATCAAGTCCTGGACATCATCATCTTATAGGGGTGTAACTTAAGGTTTGTGTGTAAAATTTGCCGTATTGTTTTAGGCGAACATCCAAGGGTAGCGGCATGTTTCTGCGCAGAACTTCGGAGGATGTTCAATAGACGCTCTAACTGCCGCGATGTTTTTGGGTGTTATCACACTCTTGGGTTGTTCAACTGGTTTATTACAAAGTTCTTTACATTACTGATCCATTTTTGGATAGTTTTAGGGCCAGGAACTCTATCGTGACGAGTTAAACTTTCTCCGCTTTTAATAAATGTTTCAACAACAAAGCTGGCGTTTTTGCCTTGACATAACCACACTTCTCCCAGTTTTTTACTTGCTCTGGGGACTCGTCAGTGATTGTTTGAAACTAGGCAGTTTATTCTGCCTCACCTTGTATTATGACTTTTGTCATTTTAAATTATTTTGCATCACACTGAGATGCTGTGTTTTAAATTTTGTAAAATTTTTTTGAATGGTTTTTGCTTTACGACGGATTATGCTGAAATTTGGTTGTTTTTACGTAAATTAAGTTTAATACATAATTTTGTTGTAACAATATTAAGATTTTCCTATCTGCAACGTATTTTGCAACATACTAAAATGTTAAATATAAAGTTTTATGAAAATTGTCAGATTTTTGTGACTAAGTACGTAAAAATGTTACCGTTTTTACGTAAAGTTTAACGTAAGAATTTGACGTTTTTTTTTTAATTTTATTAATCTGCATCTGCATTCATACGGACATCTAAAATATTAAATTCAAGTCATTATTAAAATCTTCTAAATTTTTTTCAATTGCGTCATAAAAATCACATAAATCAATCTACTTGCACTTAGTCATAATAAATTGCTAGCTAAAACCTGCGTTTTTTAGTAATTTTAAACTTACCTTAATGGTTTTCAGTCTTCCTAAACTTAGTTGTACTTAATTGTAACGCGACAGAATATTTTATAGATTTTCTGGCACTTTGTTACAGGAAATTTTGCACTTTATTTAATCACTTTTAAACGTTCTAAACTTATAACAGCATTTTACAATTAGTAAGGAGGCAATTCAGGACATTTTTATAAATTTTGCATTTAATTTAATATCTTTTAGTCATTTTGAAGTCCGTTGTGGTTAATTGCAAAGCGACAGAATGTTTTGTAGACTTTCTGCACTTAATCACAATCAGTTTCAAGGCAACACAGGACAACTTTTGTAATTTTGTTTTTAATTTAATAACTTTTAGTCATTGAACTTAGTTATAATTAATTTAGTTATTATTAACAGCTTGTATGAGGTTTTAAGTTGTCTCAAACTTATTTATACTTAATTGCAAAATGTTTTTTAGACTTTTTGCACTTAGTTACAATCATTTGGAGATTATAACGTTTAGTTATTTTAAATTCTGTTATACTTAATTGCGAAGCGATAGAATGTTTTTTAGATTTTTTGCGCTTAGTCACAATCAATTACAAGGTGAACAAAAATTATGTTAGTTATTTTGCACTTAATTACAATCAATTGTAAACTACTATAGATTTTAGTCATTTTAAACTTAGTCAAGCAGAATGCTTTTTAGTCATTTTAAACGATACAACTTAGTCACAATCAATAGCAATGCAAAAAAAAATTTTTGTCTATCTGCACTTAGTCACAATTAATTGGAGTTTTTTAGTTATTTTAAATTTAGTCATACTTAAACTCGAAGCTACAGAATGTTTTTTAGACTTTTTGCGCTTAGTCAAGCAGAATGTTTTTTAGTCATTCTAAACGATACAACTTAGTCACAATCAATTGCAAAGCGAAAACATTTTTGTCTTTCTGCACTTAGTCACAATTAATTGGAGTTTTTTTAGTTATTTGAAATTAAGTCATACTTAATCTCAAAGCTACAGAATGTTTTTTAGACTTTTTGCGCTTAATCACAATCAATTACAAGGCGAACAAAAAATTATGTTTGTTATCTTGCACTTAAATACAATTAATTGTAAACTACTATAGGTTTTAATCATTTTAAATTTAGTCAATCAGAATGTTTTTTAGTCATTCTAAACGATACAACGTAGTCACAATCAATTGCAATGCAAAACAATTTTTTTGTCTATTTGCACTTAGTCACAATTAATTGGAGTTTTTTAGTTATTTTAAATTTAGTCATATTTAATCTCAAAGCTACAGAATGTTTTAAAGACTTTTTGCGCTTAGTCACAATCAATTACAAGGCAAACAAAAAATTATGTTAGTTATTTTGCACTTAATTACAATCAGTTGTAAACTACTATAGATTTTAGTCATTTTAAACTTACTCAAGCAGAATGCTTTTTAGTCATTTTAAACGATACAACTTAGTCACAATCAATAGCAATGCAAAAAAAAATATTTGTCTATCTGCACTTAGTCACAATTAATTGGAATTTTTTAGTTATTTTAAATTTAGTCATACTTAAACTTGAAGCTACAGAATGTTTTTTAGACTTTTTGCGCTTAGTCAAAATCAATTACAAGGCGAACAAAAAATTATGTTAGTTATCTTGCACTTAATTACAATCAATTGTAACCTACTATAGATTTTAGTCATTTTAAATTTAGTCAAGCAGAATGTTTTTTAGTCATTCTAATTGATACAACTTAGTCACAATCAATTGCAAAGCAAAAACATTTTTTGTCTTTCTGCATTTAGTCACAATTAATTGGAGTTTTTTAGTTATTTTAAATTTAGTCATACTTAATCTCAAAGCTACAGAATGTTTTTTAGACTTTTTGCGCTTAGTCAAAATCAATTACAAGGTGAACAAAAAATTATGTTAGTTATCTTGCACTTAATTACAATCAATTGTAAACTACTATAGATTTTTGTCATTTTAACTTAGTCAAGCAGAATGTTTTTTAGTCATTCTAAACGATACAACTTAGTCACAATCAATTGCAAAGCAAAAACATTTTTTTGTTTTTGTTTAGTCACAATTAATTAGAGTTTTTTTAGTTATTTTAAATTTTGTCATACTTAATCTCGAAGCTACAGAATGTTTTTTAGACTTTGTACATTTAGTCACAATCAATTGCAAAGCAAAACGCTATTTTTTATTGATTCTGCACTTGGTTACAACTACAGCCAGACACGAATAGTATGGCCTCTATAATAGGCAACTTAGTATACACAAAAATTATGTTAAATGTGTTTAAACTAATGTCTTTGCTCGTTTTAGTATTTTTTATTTGCGCTAACATTTTAAACATTCCATGGGCGACGTTGTTCTGGGGTTGAAAGATGCTAAAACGGGCAAAGGCATAAGTTTAACCACGTTCAACAAAATTTTTGTGTATACTGAGTTGTCTATTATAGGGGCCACACTATTCGTGTCTGGCTGTAATTGTGAAGCGACAGCATTTTTGCAACTAACACTTTTTTATGTTTAATTCTAATTATGTACAGAATGTGTTTTTGACTTTTAGCAGTTAGTCAGAATTATTTAGAAAGGGTAACGAGGTTTTTAGACATTGTCAATAGTTTTTGTATTAAACTTATTCACAGTTAATAGCAAAGCGACAAAATGTTTTTATTATCTTTTTACGCTTAATCACAATTAATAGCGACGCAACAAAATGTTTTTCTTTCTTCTTGCACTTTGTCACAACCAACTAAAGATTACTTCTGTTTTTAGTCATTTAAAAGTCAGTCATACTTAATTGTAATGTGTGATTTTAGACATTTTCATTAATGGTTTCAATAAATTGCGAAGCGACAATAGGTTTCGTTTTCTTGTACTTAGTCACAATCAGTTGTAGACTAATGCAGCTTTTAATTATGTTAAACTTAGTCTTACCTAATTTCTTAAATTTTCTGCACTTAGTCGTAGTCAATTGCAAAACGACAATTGAGTTTTTATTTAAATAATTTTGCACTTAATTAAATGTTTTTTAGTCATTCCAGATTGAATCACAATTAATTGCAAAGTGACAGAATGTTTTTAAATTAACTTGCACTTTCTGCACTTAGTTACAATTGATTAGGACGCGGAATAAGGTTTTTAGTTATTATCAATAGCGAGAATGTTTTTTAGACTTTCTACACTTAGTCACAATCAATCGCAAAGCGACAACAAAGTTTTTTTAGTTGTTTTTCAATAGTCATAATCAATTGGAAACTACTTTGCTTTAAGTTATTTTAAACTCAGTCATACGTAATTGCAAAGTGACAGAATGTTTTTTAATTGTTCTAAACGTCACAGCTTAATCACAATTAAAAGCAAATCGATAAAATGTTTTTATGTTTTTTGCACTTAGTCACAACCAATTAAAAATTACTACAGTTTTTAGTCTTTTAAAACTGTTTTTTTTTTGACATTTTGCACTTAGTCACAATAAATTGTAAAGCAAAAACAGGTTTTTGTCTTCTTGTACTTATCACAATCAATTTGAGAGTACTACAGCTTTAAACTTAGTCATACCTAATTGCAAAGCAACAATGTTTTTTAAACTTAGTCATAATCTATCGCGAAGCGATATAATGTTTTATTTTGCACTTAGTCACAATTAATTGGAGACAACTCAAGTTTACACTTAGTTGAATGTTTTTTAGTTATTTCAGACTTAGTCACATTTGATTACAAAGTGACACAATGTTTTTCAATAATTCTGCACTTAGTCACAATGAATCGGAATGTGACAGAATGTTTATTAATTATCTTGCATTTGCGGGATGTGTTAATTGTTATTAATTTAGTAACATTTAAATTCATTTTATAATAGTTTTGAAATATTTTATTAAATCTGTGAAAGTTCAAAGAATGTGTCTTAGTTTAACATCAATTTATGACAGTTGCAAGAACATTTTACGATTGTGTTATTAAAACATTATGATAGTTTAAAAATAATTTATTAAACTTCACGTGACGGTTTGTGTTTTAGTTTAGAAGATCAAAAACTGATTTATACTTGAATTGTTCTTCCTCCAAATCTCAAAAAAGTACGATTTAACTGATAACCTATGTTGGCTTATGTTTAGGAATTGTAGCATAATGGGTTGCGCAATCTACTGTTAAATATATTAAAATTATTAACAAAATTTTAACATAAAATCTACAAAACACTTTTGTTGATTTTGATGTTTTTTTTTCTTGTATAATGCCATTGGAATTTAAATTCTTAATACTTAAAGAATAATGGTTTTTCAGTAATTCTAAGAAAAATAATTTATTGCGCAACAAAATTGTCATCAAAAATTTTACAAAAAAATAATTACAGCATAAACTTTTGAGAGAAAAATAAAACAACAAGTTTTAACAAAAGTTTAACAATAAACAAAAATTTGGTTTTGAGAGACAAAATCTGCATGTCCTTGGAATTTTTTGGTATTCTTGAAGAAGATTTCTAGTTATTTCTAACAAAATAATTTTGAGAGATTTTTTTTTCTATCTAAAAAAAATATTTGTTGCGCAATCTTTTATTTTTACAAAATTGTCATCAAAAGTTCAACAAAAAACCTTTATTTTGAGAGAAATAATTTGTGTGATGCTACTGAATTTTGTTGCTATTCTTAAAGAAACATTATTTTTTATTTAATTAAAAACTAAATATAACCAAATTGTTGTCTCAAAAAAAAATTTTTTTTTTTACTTTGAGAGAAAAATCTGTGATGTTATTGAAATTGTATGATAATCTTAGAATAGAAGAATTATTTCAGTTAATTTTTAATAAAATAATTTAGTTCTTAACTTTCTATTGTCAAACATAACAAATTTGTCATTCATAATACAAAAAATGTAGTATAGTATTTGTTTCTGATTGAATGTAGTTTTTGATAGAATAAATTAGTGTGATGCCACTGGATTTTTTTGATATTCTAATAGAAAAACTCTAACAAAATTATAATAACTTATTGCGCAACCGTTTACTATCCAATAAAACAAAATTGTCATCAAAATTTTAATTAAAAAATTTTACATTATTTTTAACGAAATAATAGTTAGGGAGAAAATTTTTGTGTGATGGATTTTTTTATTATTCTCAAAGCAGAAATGTTTTCCAGTTAATTCTAAGCAAAATAAATTGCAGTTCAACTTTCTACTGCCAAACGTAACAAAATTATCAACAAAAAAGTCTAAGAAAAAGTTTAAAGAAAAAGTTTTTTTAAAAGAAAATATGTTTGTGATGGCAATGGCATTTTTTACTACTCTTTAAAAACTCTTTTTTTATTTAAAATAATTTGTTATTCAATTTTCTACTGTCAAATACTACAAATTTGTCATTTAGGGTTTAACTAAAAACGTAAAAAATTGTATGACATGAGAAAAAATATATATGTGACGTCACTGGAGTTTTTTAATAAAATTTTGATAATAAATATTCTCCACTTAATACTGACGTACAAATGTTTTTAATAAACAATTTAAGAATAATGTAATGAAACTTTGGTTTTGAATTAAAACCTGTGAAATGAACACAGTGGCGTACAATATTAGTGGCGTGTATTTCTATTTTATTTATTAATTGATTTTTTTTATATATACATGAAGAGGAAAACTAAAAGAACTAAATAAGTTTTCATCTAGAAAACAATCTCTCTGAATATATTACTTGTACTCGTTACCGGCCTGATGAAGTCGTCGTTTATGAAAAATCATTTCACGTTTTGAGAGGTGTTTAATGCAAAAAATATTGAAAACGCGCACAAATTATGATTTTTAAAATCAAATATTTGTTAAAAATTGCTGATAAAACCCATTTATTTTAATATGTGCAAGAAATTGCTTAAAAGTTGTTCAACATGTTTATTTAAAACACACAAGCTACATGAAAATGGAAAGAATATCAATTTAATTTGTCAAAAATTGTTTAGAAAATCCAACTGAATTTTATTAAAATTAATTTATTGCGTAAAATTAATACAAAAAATTTATCTTAAACAAAAATAGGAAATTTTTTTTAAATTATATTATCTAAAATTGATTCTTACTTTACACAAAATTAAACAAAAATTTTTTCTCAAAATAGGTTGTAGTTAATACCGATGATCAATTTTAAGGTTATTTGTTGCATGCTAGTTTTTGTAGCGAATTTTAAAATTTTGTGCAAACGCAATATTAAAATTGGTTTTGTTTACTGTGTTTTAAGTTAATTTAGTTGATGAAATACTTATCCTATGAGAAGAATATTTTCAATCACTTTACTTGAATGTTAGTCGGTGGGGTATTGTTAGATTTTTTTTAAACTAAAAGCAGTTTTCTTTTAGTATACTACACTGAAACCATGTTGTGCATTTGATTGGTCAATGGTATTTGAATTTTGCGGTTATTTGCCATTTTCTATAAATCAGAGTGTCTATTGTCTAAAGTGCTGCCTGCTTTTTAGTTGCGCGTGCTCGGTTATGTTCTTTATGAACGGTAAATTTGATTACAGCGCTTTATTTTTTTATTTTCTGATTCAATCATATTTGCTACCAGTTTTTGCTATCGATGGTTCTCTAATAATGTTATTTTGTCTTGCTTTTTGCATCGACCATTGAGGGTATACTCTGCGCTGTTGCATGTTTTCTGAAAATATCAGCACCGTACATTTTCAATTTTATTGACACGGCTCCATCAGGTTCCAAATCACCTATAATCTGGGTGAGCTATACGCATTATGGGCCCTTGTTACCTACTAGTATTAGTCGAATTATTTACGCAGCACACTATCTAAACTTTATACTTACCTTCTCAGCGGTCTTGCTAGTTAGTCAATGTGGTAGCTTTGTTTTTTAGGAAACTGTTCTGCTTATTGACTAGTAGGTTTTCAGAGCTTGAGGATGTTAACTGAAACACTTCTGTACGGTTTCTTGAGTCTTTCTTTATTTCTGATAATGTCCGCTTATTTTGTTCATCTAAGTGCAGCTTAAAGCATCCGCAACTTTGCCACTGATTATTTTAATTTGACGCATTTTCATGTTTGCAGCAATTTGTAAATGTATATGTTTGCCAACTGTAAAAATTTAAATTTTACAAGCAATACGTATTTATCCTGTATTAGTTTTAGGGCGTTATTTTAAGCTAAGTTTTATAGGTCATTTTTTAGCACCGAACTCTAAAGGACGTTAGTCACTGCCATCTTACTTACTGTGTCTGTGAGGTAACAATCTAGTAAGCACCTGAAGTTCATTTGAATTTTTTGTTGCAAGATTTATTATTTATTATTATTAACCTAACGTAACCTACTTATGGACAGTTGGAATATTAACTGATTAAACTTTTTTGAGACCTGTTAAAGAATAACATTAAGGAAATTATAAAATCTATAAACATAATAGTAAGTATATTATTAATTAAGACTCGAAAATAAGCTTTACTATCTCGCCGTTTTAAGTAGCACAAAGAAACAAAGCGAGTGAGGGCTGCTAAAAACGAAGGGTTGTTAAAGGATTTTGGCACAAGTTGAATAACTAAATATTTTTTTGTTTGCTCCAAATAAAAATTTTGTTTTAGGAAATTTCAATGTTTATTTAATTCAATACTGTCAGGTTTTAAGATATGATGTCGGTCTAAGGGCTACTAAATTGTTGTTTTGGCTGATTTAAGGCCAAAGCAGATGGTTTTGGTAGAAGCGGGCAACTATTAGTTTAGTTACACTAAACGAGCAAAGCTTAAACGAAGCAGCGCACGACCTACCTACTTCTTTTAATAAAACCTACATGAAATAAGAGAGTGAACTGAAATACACTGATGATACTTTTTCTTTCTTCTTTATTTTGCGTTTTACAGCTATTTTACATAACCCCAGAAATCTTACGACTTGTATGAAGGGGGTTGATGGGACTAACGGCTTATTAGGTGACATTCGAATCACCCCGGTGGATAAAGAGCAAAGTTATTATTTTACTCATACTCGAAGATCGAACCCCGGACTGTTAGCGTGCTATCTCACCTTTTGACATTAACAACGAATTTGATTATAAATCAGACTTTAGCAGTTTCAATTACAACTACAACAACAATACTACCAAAGATCTTAGTTATTGTAATAGCATGCTACCTGATACGGCCAAAGATATATTTAAAATAATATATTTAATAGACCGACTTTGCCTTTAGCGTAAAACACAGCTTTTGTCTGTAAATTTGTATCAGGTTATGTGAAAGAACAGCAATTTGTTGAACATATTATCTTTTGTATAAAATATTTATAAAAAAAAACTAATGCAGTACAAAATTGGTAACTACTACAAAAAACCCCGATAGATTTATTGTGTCAGCCCAAAGCCGACAACTGGATTTGCAAAAACTTCCTTCTGCTGGGTATTAGCAATTCTAATTACGTCGAAGTAAATATTAATGAAGATTTCATTACGATAACGACTTTTTGGGAGAAGGCATTTATTGAAGACTTTTTCAGGCTTGCCAAAGATTATAAATTAAGCAAAAAAACGCTACTTTACTCTACTGTCACAGTCTACAGCTTTTGTCTTAGTGAAAAAGATGACCCACAAACGTGTAGCAAAACTTAAACTAAATAAAATGTCTTATAGAAACAACTTAACTTCAACAAAACCTCACTGGCTCAGCAAAAATTGGCAGGCTCTAATTGCTGCATACCTTACCTTCCTAATTAAAAAAATAAAACATCTGACAGCAAAGGCATACAAGAGTTTACAATTAAAGAAATTCTTTATTGGAAGACGACTTAACACAGACTCATCTCTTGGTATAGAGATTTACACTAAAGCCGAACCAAAAATTTATTGTTATGAGGATTTTTTCCCATTTAATGCTGGCGACTTACATTAAGTGTGGACCTACAGTTTTAAGTGAAATTCTTACCAGTGGAAACATTATTAGTCTACTCTAATATTGAAACCCCACGCTGACAAAATGAATTTTGAATGACGTTTGAATTAGTTTCAGTTGTGAGGTTCAAACCCTAATAATCGTGAGTGCAGCGGTCGGATGCCTAGACTACTGCGCCAAGCTTTTTTATTGATTACTTTAAGATTATGTAAATGCATTTTGTTGCATGTATTGTATAACAAAGCTGCGCAAAAATAGTTTAATATTGATTTGGGAGCAAAGTTGATTGTGATACTGCAGGTACTTAAGATCTATTAGTATGGTAAGGTGCATCAACAAAGAAGTAAAGTTAGCATGGAACTATTAGTAACGATCAACAGAACTGTATGTCCTACATTGTGTATTTAAAAAAATAATTTTCCCGAATCTGTTTTTCTTATATTTACTTTTTGTGGCAAAACAACTTATTTGTAACGAAGATTTGCATTTGAGGAGCCGCCACTGGTTTATTTATAAAAATATTTAAAAAAATTTACGCAAATAATTTGTAGAAGCCCATTGATGATTTGAGTCTGAAGACATTGGCGTGCATATTTTGGTTACTTTTAAGTTTGAATCGCAGCTCCAGCAAAACGTTTAAAAAAATAATGGCATTTATTCATTCAGGACATAAGTCTAATACATGAATATTGTGCATGTTATTTTATATTTAAATTTAATATAAAAGTGTGAGTAGTATCTACAACATCTTCATTTGCTCAATTAACGGTAATTAATATATGTGTTTGCAAGACGCTACTGATAAAAAAACATAAACTTTATTCAAAAATTGCTTTGGATCAGAACACTTTTTGCTTTCTGAAAATTTTATGGAAATTTGCATCAAATGATTGTTAGGGATCTTGCGGCTTTACCTTGATTTGTTTTTTAGTTATGTATGTGACGTTACTCGAAAATTTTGTCATTTTAAGGAAATATTTTTTGGTAAAATGCACGTTATTTTTTGGCAAATATTTAAAAAAAAATTAAAAAAATTAATTTTTGATTGGAATAAAAAAATAATTGAGATATTAGCCAATAGAACCTAAAAACCTTAGTATTTGTTGTTTTAAAAATTATGAGTATGCGATTTATAAGTTTGGTTATCTACAAGAAATTTATTTCTAACAGAATGGCGCAAAGCATAATATGTCGCAGCAACTGTGTATTTTGGATTGAAAATTGATGTTTTGTGCTTCTAGGACAGTGTATCAAGGGAAGAAAATAGGCTTTAGCAGCACAAAGGAGCGAAGCTTTGTTTTTTAACGCTTTACTTTACCGTGATGCAGGCAAAAATAGTCGTACGTATCACGGCCAAAAAAGCATTTGCTTTGCTTGAACAGCCAAACATTGGCGTGTAGAAAACAGTGCTTTCTTGCTTTTAAGTCTTTTAATTATTTTAAAAGAAGACTTTTTTATTGTATTGTTTTTTTAAGCGTAAGTTTTTTAATATTCTTTTGTAAAGATTTTTTGACTAACTAATTAACTAAGTTGAATTTTTTTTCAGACAGCATTAACGCAGTTTTCTAGTATAATCAAAGATTTCCAAAAATTGTCTTATTTTTTAACTTTTTTAGTCAGTTTTTAATATTTTTATTTTATTCTTCTTTAAGTGCTTTGTCTGTTTTCAGACATTAGCTATTATTATGTAGGTAATTTGTTGAAACAATTCTTTAACCACTAGTACGGTCCACTCTCTCATGGTAATTGTTTACGTTCATCCATCTTTTCTCATTAATTTTCTCTTGTTTAATGAATTGCAACAAATGATATTAGGGTCCTCTTGTGATATGCCCAAAGTATTTTGTTTTTTTCCTTTTTGGTTATCATTAAATTAATATTTCTTTGTTTGATGTGTGCGTAATCTATGACATTTTTAGCATATGGCGGTAACACTATAACTTGAATGCTTGGAATGCTTGTAGCCTGTTTATGATGTCTACAGCATTACACCAAAATTGACCACACATAGCACTTAACAATTTTTTTAAGGGGATTGATTAAGATGTGTTTGTTACTTATGATTGACTTTTAAGACATAAATGCCTGACCAGACATCACAATACGTGTTAGGATCACTTTATCGGAGTTATATGTTGCACCTAACCAACCCAAATATTTAAAGTGTTTTACAAGTTCAATGAATGTTTTATCAATTACGAGTTGGTTGAAATTCATTTTTATTTGCCCAACTACTATTCATTTGGTTTTAGTGATGTTGATCATTCTATCATTGCAACATCCTTTAAGACTTTTTTAGTTTTAAGAGCAGTTAAGATTTCTCATAGTATTTTAATGTCTCTTTGAAACTTTTAAAAATCGTTACTGGTCTCTCAATAAAATTGTCTGAATTGTAATCTCTGTTATGGTCCAGATTCAGTATTTTTGTAATTCAGTTTCGATACATGTTTTTGTACTTTTGCGTATGTGTATGTAGAAAAACTGTTTAGAGAAATAACGTTTCATACTTATTAGGTTTGAAAATAATATTATCCAGATGGTGGCCGTTAGCAGCACTGTTGGAATCGTTTTCTAAAGTTTTGTACTGCTCTTTTACACATTTTGCGATGTATAGCATTAACTTCAGCAACAATCCGTTCTCTTAACTATGGTAGAGCAACGACAATGTTTGAACAAGTTTTCCTTCAGATATCCTTATTTAAAAAAATTGGAAATAGTTAAACCTGGTTACTGTGCGAGTCATACCACATCACCTCTCAAAGGAACCAGGTGTACAGAAACATTTGTCTCAAAACCGTCCTGCTGAAACTACGACTTTCTTTTTTACAACAATCTTTGTCGATTTGGGCCGCAAATAATTGTGATATGGCTTACCATATTGTTAATTGAAGCGAAAGTAGCAATTTTTTGTAGAAATTTTGTTTATTTCTCAGCTCTACAAAAATATTAATGTGCTTGTGCTATCGAAAAAAAAATTGCTACTGGTGGGATCTGTGTCAGCATTTGTTCACACAGATATCTGCTGTTGGGGTAATCTGCTTTGCGCAATTTTTAAGTAATCATTATTATGTAGGGGTGGAAATGTAAATGCAAATATAGCATCTTAAGGTGAGGTTTGACATTCTTAAAGCAACGGAATTGCTGCTTTTACCAGTTGTACATTTTCTGGTGTTTTTATGGACCTGCGTCGGCCATGTGTACTTCTGCTAAGCGTATCAGTTTCGTCAACCTGCCTATCCCATGACAAGTTTGTTGTTTTTGAAATACGCCCGCATGATAAATCTTTGATGCTCTCGGGTCCAAACTATATTGGAAATTAAAACGGGATGACTGACGGATCACAATCATAACGTGTGCGACTGCGATAATCCACCACAGTCCTAGCAGTAACCATTTTAAACAACCAATTTTATTTGGCATTAATTGTGTTAAGGCTTCATAGTCATTGCAGACTTAAAAAATATCCTAAGCGTTGTTATTATTATTTTATGATATTGGTAATATTTTCTAAGACTTCACAACATTTTGTGAAGGTTTTTCAGATATTTAGAAGTTCTCTAATGGCCTATAAAGCTCTCAAATTTTTTATCTTTGTTACTACTAATCGTTTACACAAATTAAAACTGTTCTCCACGCTTGGTATATGGCACTTAAAAAGAAATACAATTTGTCAACTATCTTGAAATTATTTTTTTGATGCGTTAATGTTGTTTATTATTTTATTATTTATCTTGTATTCTTCCTTTATTATAATTCTTTGTCAAAAATTAAATATCTTTGATCAATGTTTTACACGAATTACATAGTTACTCCCCATGGTACACTCTATTATATTATTAAAATTATCACTGATTAATGCTGATGGTGATTTAATAAATAAATTAGATATTTAAATTTGAAGTTAATTACTAATTTACGAAATATGAACATAATTTAATAAAGCGCACCCCGTAATCGATTCGTGCTAAATAAATAATGTGTATCGTGTAGTGGTGCAATTATTTTTGCGTGAACCGATATAATTATAAAATCTACATGAACATATTGTTAATGCATTTTAACTTTGGAAGCAATCTATGTTTTAGATTTTATTTTCAGTGTGTATATGTTAAAAGTCCAACAGCACACTTTTTTCAAACATTGTATGTACGAGCTAATTAACAAATTACTATTTTTATAAAAAAAACATAATCGTTGTGTACGATCGATTATTTAAAAGTATTTTTAGTTAAAATATATTTTGAATTATGCTACAAATATTATTTAAATTCTGGAACAAAAGAATATAAGATAACGATTTCTTGTAGCAATAATTATTAATAATCGAATGGTCGGTTATATGATACATAAAGAATTCACTGAGATACATAAAAAGCCGTGTTATGTAAATATTAATATTTGTATACCAGTTCCCTGCTTCCCGTTCCCTTTGTTGTAAATTTGTTCAATTTCCTTTGAGCGGGCCATCGTTTCGCATTGCCGGAATATGAACGGCGGTGTCACATTCAAAATCGGTTCAGATAAATTTTCTAAAATAAAATAAAAATACCCTCGGAAGCGAAAGCAGCCGCATGACAAAACCGTTGGATACTTAAACTCATCCCAAACTGGATTCGTTGTTCTTACCTCTTTGCATTGAAACAATTGCCCTATATGGAGCGATTTGAGATACTTAAACGCATTAGGCTCAGGTGGTTCTATATCGGGTTATTTGTTTTTTTCTGAAAATATTTTATTATATTGAATAAATATTTTCAAACGCATATGGGACTTTTTAATGTTACTCTGGTTGATACGTAAAAGTACATTTTGATGTTGCCCTGAAGACTTTTTTTATTCTGACTTTACTATTATTACATTTTGCTAGTATACTTTTACTACCGTCATATGGGACATTATTATTTTTATTGTTTAGTTATATTAAACTATGGTGCATGCACATAAAATGTATTTGCTTAAGAAATATTATCATTTCTAGAGAATTGCTTATTTTTCAAAATAAATTTGTAAAAAAAGTTGTTTGCCTCCTGTGAGGATTGAACTCACGACCCCTGGTTTACAAGACCAGTGCTCTGCCACTGAGCTAAAGAGGCTTATACCTTAAACAATATTAAATAATTTTCATTTGCATAAATTATTAACACACGTAACTGTGATTAAGATAACACAAATAATCTAAATAGCTAAGCTGGTAAATAGTACCGTAATAGCATATTTATAAATAATGTTGATTTCAGCTTGAGATAAGATACAATATAAATATTATTGACATGATAACTATAGTCTGACCAATTGTGATATAACTACACGCAGTTATGTTACATAATACCAGGTGGAATTGGCATAGATAAATTAAAACGCGTTTAATATTTTATGTGTATTTTACAAATTTCACATCCCGCAACAAACTAACTCAATAGTTATTAAAAATAGTTTGAAACACTTTTACTAAAATCAATAACTTCATTACCAATACTAATGGTTTAATTTAATTTTTGATAATCTGTAGAATATAACTTATATTTTCTGGAAATGTTCAATAATTATTTGTTTAGAATATTGGTTAGTCTTAAAAGAGTAAATAAGTCATATAAACTTTTAAATATTTAAGGTTTGCAGAAGCCATTTTCTGCGACTATTCCTGAACAAGAACTTTGCTTTGTTTACATACTAGACAAGAAATATTTATTTGTTGGAACTGTTGTAAGTTTTTATCTTTAATTAGAAAATGCTTATATTTTAGAATAAATTAGTAGAAATGGAACTAAACTTTTATTTTTTAATTTAAGAAACCTTAAGTTATTAGATTTTTAATTTAAACTTTATTTGTTAAAGATGGGTGCAGCTAATTCAATTGAGGTTTTGAAAGTGAGCATATAGATTTTAAATAAATTTTTGTCAGTTTTATTGATAGCTATGATGTATATTAGGATTCAATTTTATTCATTTTCAATGCACATTTTAGAAGTTAAAGTTAATTTAAACTTTTATTGTTAGGTGAAAATGAATGACACCTATTTAATTGAGGTTATGGTAAATTGAGCGTACACATATTCACTAAATTTATACAGCTTTAACTAATAGCTATATAGTGCATTAGTATTTAATATCATTAAATTCTAATGTATACTTTTTAAGTTAAAAATGTTTTAATTTAACCAATAGTTTTTAGGTCTATTTTGGTGATGTCAATTTAATTAAGGTTATGTCAAATTGAGCGTACAGATTTTTACTAAATTTATTTTATTTGTACTGTTAACTATAAAGTATAACAGTACCAAATTATATGAGTTTTCAATGCACAGTTTGTAAGTTATGAGACATTTATTTTTTCTATCGCCTTAATGCTGAGTTAGGTTATGTTGATTTGTTTAAGGTTACGTTAGACTGGACGTATGATTTTTGATTTAATCCATAGCACTATTATTAATAGCTATGATGTATATTAGTACAAATTTATTTTAAATTTTAATGCACAGTTTAGAAGTTATGACTAAATTTATTTACTTTATTGCTTCTTGGCTGAGTGGATGATGTCAATTTAATTGAGGTTTTGTTTGATTAGACGTATAAATTCTAATTTAAATGATGCTGCTATTATAAAGAATTATAAAGTGTATAAGTACCAAATTATTTTAATTTTGAATAAAGAGATTTAAAGTTATGACTAAATTTCTTTACAATATTTCTTCTTGACCAAGTGGTTGATGTTGATTTTTTTGAGGTTATGTCAAACTGAACGTATGGATTTTAATTTAATTTATGTAACTACTTTTGATAACTATGAAGTATATTAGTATCAATTTATTCTAATTTCTAATTCACAGTTTAGAAGTTAAGACTAAATTTGTTTACTTTATCACTTCTGGCTGAGTGGTTGATATTGTTTTATTTTTTGAGGTTATATTAAATTGGACGGACAGATTTTAATTTCTTTTATAGTACTATTAATGATAACTATGGAGTAAATTAGAACAAATGGACATAGACCATCTATCAGAAAACATAACAAACAGCATAAGAACCGCAATAAAGATCATCAATTACAGGAAAGGTTCCAAAACAGGAAAGCTCAGCTCCAACACCTTGAAATTACTAGAACAAAGAAGAAACACATACAGAGAAAGTTGTCAATATAAGGTCCTAAGTAAAATAATAAGCAAGGAAACGCGAAGATACATAAGAACATTAAACACCCAACTTAAACAGAAGGTTATTGAAGACAACGCAAACATGAAAATACTAAGAAGAAACAGATCAAAAGGAAAGAAGAAACTGTACAGGATCAAAAACCAATACGGAGAAGTCACCGCAAATAAACAAGAAACTATAAACGTCATCAAGTTTTTTTATCAAGACCTTTACACCTCACACATAGCTAAACCAAACGAGGGTAGATATACAATCCGTAACGTAGGCTCGGAAGAAATACCAGAGATTAAGAGAACAGAATTACGGGCCACGCTAAAACAAATGAAAAACTGCAGTTGCTAAAAATGGGAGTGCAAACATTAGAACAAGTCATCTGCACCCTACTAAACAAATGCTTAAGCGAGGGAAAAGTTCCTAAAGCCTGGCTAAACGTGGAAGTAATTCTGATCTTCAAGATAGCCGACACCAACAACATCGGCAACTACCGACTAATTAGCCTTCTAAATCACATGTACACACTGCTATCCAAGATAATAACAAACCGCCTGACGACTAAGCTCCACCAATACCAACCATGCAAGCAGGCAGGGTTCCGATTTTCTGCTAGAAAAGTGCACAGAGTACAATGACCTTATAAATTTAGCCTTTGTGGACTATGAGAAGGCTTTTGACTCGTTGGAGACATGGGCAATAATAAAAGCAATGAATGGTGCAAGAATTGATTCACGATACACAAGGATCATGGAACACATATACGACAAAGCTACAATGCACATAACCATAGACAAAGACATGGTAACAGATAAGATAAAGACCCGGAAAGGAGTAAGACAGGGCAATGTCATATCACTAAAACTCTTCACAGCAGCACTAGAAGACATATTTAAAAACCTAGCCTGGGAAACCAAAGGAATAAATATAAACGGAACTCGACTAAACAACCTCCGCTTTGCAGACGACATCGTGTTGATCAGCAATGATAACGACGAATTTAAATCTATGCTAAAAGATTTTTTAGCAGAATCAGAACAAATCGGACTAAACATGATCCTAACAAAAACAAAAACAATAACAAATGAGGACTTTAGAATAACCATTAATGGAGAACCAATAGAGGCGGTAGAAGAATACACATACCTAGGCCACAATATCAAACTGGGTAAACCAAATCAAACAGCGAAAATAACTAGAAGGATAAAAATGAGCTGGGCTGCATTCAGCAAAGTAGATTACATTCTAAAGTCTAGAACCATTCCAATCAACCTTAAAAGAAAGGTATACAACAACTTCATACTACCTGTCACAACCTACGGAATGGAAACCGCAACCCTGGCGCTAGGAAGCGCAAACCGACTTATCGTAACGCAAAGATGCATGGAAAGAGCTATGCTAGGTATCAGCCTCTAAGACCGCGTCAAAAACAAAGAAATCAGAAGAACAAAAGTCAAAGACTTCACCAGGAGAATAGCAGAATTGAAGTGGAGATCGGCGGACCACCTGGCAAAACAAGATGGAACCAAATAGATCAAAAAAATCATAGAATGGCGCCCAAGGACAACGAAAAGAAGCGTGTGCCGGCCGGCAACAAGATGTCGAGATGATATACAAAAAATAGCAGGAAAGAACTGGGTCCAAAAAGCCCAATCTAGAGAAACATGGAAAACGTTCAAAGAGGAGTGAATAAAAACAGGCTGAAGAAGAAGAAGATATTAGTATCAAATCATTTAAATTTCTAATGCACAGTTTAGAAGTTATGGCTAAGTTTATTTACTCTATTACTTCTTGACCGAGTGGGAGATGTCAATTTTTTTGAGGTCAAACTGGACGTATGGATTTTAATTTAATTTATAGTATTATTATCGATAACTATAAAGTATATTAGTGTCAAATTATTCTAATTTGTAATGCACAGTTTAGAAGTTATCACTAAATTTGTTTACTTTATAACTTTTTGGTCGAGTGATTGAGGTTGGTTGTTTTGAGTTTATTTTAAACTGGACGTATAGATTTTAATTTATTTTATGGTACAATTATCGATATTTATGAAGTATATTAGTATCAAATTTTTTTAATTTTTAATGCACAGTTTAAAAGTTATTTCTAAATTTGTTTACTTTATCTCTTCTTGGCCGAGTGGGTGATATTGATTTGTTTGAGGTTATGTCAAACTGGACGTATGGATTTTAATTTATTCTATGGTACTGTTATCGATAACTATGAAGTAAATTAGTATCAAATTATTTTAATTTATAATGCACAGTTTAGAAGTTATGACTAAATTTGTTTACCTTATCACTTCTTGGCCGCGTAGTTGATGTTGATTTTTTTGAGGTTATGTCAAACTGGACGTATGGATTTTAATTTATTTTATGGAACTAGTATTGATGACTATAAAGTACTGCGTGACTCAGAGTAGATTTCAGTTTTCGAACGTGCCCTGCGCAACCGCTTTAAAAGTTGTGGGGGGAAATTTGCTGCGGTGGCAATTTGCAGAGAATACGTGCGGATTGTCAGTAAACATGGAGTGGTCGAACGTACAACGTGCCTTCATGGTAGAGGCGTTTTTTAAAGTGAACGATTTTTATGTAGTGGCTATTTGACGTTTTTGCAACCATTACAATATTCGGCGTGTACGTGATGCTCCGTCGATAAATTTAGTGAAATCGTGGGTTTAAAGATTCCGACAAACAGGTTCCTTGGCAAATCAGAAGCACCCAGGTCAACAGAAGTCCATCAGAACGCCAGAGAACATTGAGATTGTGCAACGTGCTGCGACTGGAAATCCAAGGCGGTCAATTCGAAAACATAGCCAGGCCCTGAACATTCATCGCTTTAGTGTGCAACGGATTTTAAACAAAGACTTACACTTCTATCCCTACAAAATTCAATTAGTGCAGTTTCTGAAGCCTACAGACCAAGGAATTAGAAAAAATTATTGTGAGACCATGATGAATATGTTTTGGGATGAAGGAGGCTTGGACAACATTTTATTCAGTGATGAGGCTCACTTCCACCTG
The DNA here is from genome assembly GCA_963932245.1 of Tachinus rufipes. Lineage (NCBI taxonomy): Eukaryota > Metazoa > Arthropoda > Insecta > Coleoptera > Staphylinidae > Tachinus > Tachinus rufipes. The sequence goes on from OZ010743.1 coordinate 109,083,419, forward strand.
GAGGGGAAGCAAAACTGTCGGTATTCGGCCCCCAAAAACCCAAAAGAAAAGCACCAAAAACAATTGCATTCCAAGAAGGTAACAGTTTGGTGTGCCATGTCGTCTTCTGGAATAATCGGGCCCTACTTTTTTGAGGATGCCTGTGGCCGTTCTGTTACTGTGACAAGCCAACGGTACACTGCAATGCTCCACCAATTTTTGACTCCAGCTCTTCAAAACGTTCCTGGTTATGACCCAAACTGGACCTGGTTTCAACAGGATGGGGCGACGGCACACACTGCAAGAGCATCATTGGACACTGTACGTGAATTGTTTCCAGGAACTGTTATTTCGAGATTTGGGGATATCTCTTGGCCTCCAAGATCACCAGATCTTACGCCCCTTGACAACTTTTTGTGGGGATATTTAAAGAGTGTCGTCTACACCGATCCTCCAGCCACTACGGAGCAGTTAAAAAACAACATTCGAGAGGCCATTAACAATATTCCTATTGAAATGTGTTGGCGGGTATTTAAACATTTAACAGCAGTATTGGAGGAGTGCTATTAGAAGGATGGTTGACATTTGGACAACATTGTGTTTAAAAAATGAAATCCGCATCTCTGTACTTTCTTAATTTAATATTAAAATTATTCCAACACTTTTTATACTGTTATTATAACGTGTTAAAAACTGAAATCTCCTCTGAGTCACCTTGTATATTATTCTCAAAATATTCTATTTTTTAATGCACAGTTCAGAAGTTATGACATTTTGTTAACATAATTGCTTCTTTTACAAGTTGAGCGATATTGATTTATTTAAGGTTATGTGAGACTGGACTTAAACATGCTGATTTATTTTATGGTATTATTACTTATAACTATAAAATGCATTTTTACTAAATTATTGTAACTGCTAATGATTAGTTTAGACTAAAGGTTTTGTCAGATTAGGCGTGTATATTCTGGATTTTTTTAAATTTGAAATCACACGCACACACAACGTGCTTGTCCACTAAAGGTGGTATTTGCTTGGATTGACGTGGAAGTGGCGTAGCAGCTACCAGTGGTCGTCCTGAAACTCTGACGGAGTGTGCAAACACAAGGTGTAATTTCCTGAATAATCCTGGGTTTATTACTGCGACTGAAGGTCTACTATTTAGTGGTTGACGATACCAAGGGTTGTTTTGCGAAAGCTGCATGTATGGTACGATTAGGTCACCTGGTGGCACCAGACGAAAGTTGCCAGACAATAGTAGCTAAGTGATGTTTTGTTCTTTGTTTCTGCTTGGACTCTCGGACTTGATGGATTGTGGGGCAAAAATCAGAATTTTTTATAGTTGGTGGAACGTGGTTTTTTCAAATTCAGATTGTAAGCGGTTAGCTTCTTCTACTGTGATCCAATCACCCACTCAAGTGTTAGTCATTAAAGGATTAAATATTTCCTTCTCCGCTTGTGTTCTTGTAGCTATTATACACAAAAGAATGAATGTTAAATGTCCCTTAGAGATCAGAGAACCGTTCAACCATAAATCACTACGGGCGGGTGGGCACCAAGTTTAAATTGTGGGCGGATAATTTTTTCTACTGTGACTTACTTACCCACCCAAGTGTTCAAGTGTTAGTCATTAAAGGATTTAATGTTTTCCCCACTACTTATGTTTTTGTACTTATTATACCAGCACCACTCAGACAACTATTGAGAAGTGCGTTCTTTTGGCCGCAGGTTTGTTCTTAACTAAGTTGCATTAAGCCTCGCAAGCTGTGGAACTACTCCACACGTTTACCAGAACACTTCCACCAAGATGCTAACGAGCTGAGTGGAAGCATCAAATCAACTTCATGGTTGGATCAACACCGTCGCACACGACTAACAGAGACAACGAAAGGGTATCCATTACATCTTTTCATCACCACCGATTCCACTCATTTTTATCATGTGGCACAGGAGCTGGTAACACACTGAAATCATTGATTGAGGGTAATTAATTTTAAATGGTGTGCTTTGCTTTCTCACCAGACTATTTGGCGTAAAAAGATTGAGTTTGTCACTCTCTTCTCTTAGTTTACTAACAGCCAACATTTCCCGAAAGTTGATCAATGCAACTTCTGGATAACCAACACTTGGGTGGATTAATGGGGCACTAGGTTAAAATCAATGATTTCAATGCATCGCCCACCCACTCAACTATCTGTTGTCAAGAGAATGGATTCTCTACCTTTTTCTCGTAGCTTACTGACAGCCGACATTTGCAAAAAGTAGAAAAATTTCACCACCACAGTTGAAAGTAATTGCCCACTATCACTGATCTGAGTGCCTCGACCGACCAGCCGAATGTTTCTTGTCCAGACATTGAATTTGTCACCCTCCTGTTACCGCCCGTAAGCGTAACCCACAATGTACACCTTTTGAAGATAGGCAACATTTGAGAATCACCGAGTATGGGAATAAAAACATTTGTTTCTAATTTCTTTGGCTAAGCTTTTGATTTTTCTTGTGAAAATGGTGTCCAAGTATTTTTGATAGTCTTAGTTTGGGCACTAATGCTCTGGACAAAAGTAAACTGTAAAATATTTGAAAAGTTTACCAGGGGTTCACTAAGAGTTTGGGTAACGCGGACTTGAGTTATTTGCACACGCCCGGAACTGGCTTGTCCAAATCGTTTAAGTTTTTGATTTTGTTAGTGGTTTTGCGGTATTTTGTACTGTAGTTTAGTTTCTTCAATTTTTTGCATACTGGGTCTTAGAGCACTACGCGGTAGTTTTGCGGTGCACAGTATCCACTTAGAGTGTTGATTGGTGTAGATTGCGATTTTACTTCTTTTCTTTTTTGCACGTTTGTTTGTTAGGTGCAGAAGTGTATAGAGTACTTTTTTGCTAGCCTGGTTTTTGTGCCAGATTGTACTATCTGCCAAAGTTAGCTTTCTAGATATGATTAAAGGTGTTGGTGAGGTGTGCAAGAGCCGCACACGTCACGTTGAGTGCTTTCCTGGGAGGTCGACTTTTGAGTTAGACTGTCTGTTTTTTCTAATGCCTCAGGGTTGCATAGAGGTACGCTGTTCTTCTTATTGAAGTCGGCCATGAAGCGGTTTCCTTCTGATTTGTTGTGTCCGGTGGTGTCACTAACGTTTGTGATTCTTTGAGCCGAAGTGTAACACTTTTTTGTGGTATTCTCTCTTGACTTCTTTTACGAGTCTACGACGCATGTTGTTAAAGTGTCTGCAGTTGCTTGTTGCGTCGGTTTTTCTATTTATTGGTATTTTTGAGCTTTTTTGGTCTTTTTGGTGATGACGTTAATGTTGGCATGATCTGGTGCTAGAAACTATTTCTATCTATCTGTTAAGTAGTTGACTCTAAGAGTTTTTACCAGTTTGCAGACGTCCTTTTGTGTTCTGAGGTTTTTCAATATGTTTGTTGCTTTCGCTATGATCCACTTTGCAATCTGTGGTAGTTTGAGAATGGTTAGTTGTGCTTGGAAGACATTTACAAAGAATGGATATCCAAGGGATAGTCGGGGTGGTGCTTTATGGTGTTAATGCCGTTCTTGTGTTAATGCCGTTCTTGTAGGTTACTGTGCTGCCGTATCTTTTGGCAATTATACATGGATTTAGCGCAAGTTATCTATTTGCCTCTCTGTAGTCGTCAAACCTGTAACTTTGCATATGTTCTGGTCTAGTCCATTTTGGGTTACTATTGACAGTGTCGGGCACGCTCGTATATGTCTGGGATTTATTTGGAAATTATGTTGAGCTATGTTGGGACTTCTAACTGAAGTCACAGCTGTTTGGTTGACGAGATTCTTGATCATGATTGGTTTTGATGTCATCTCAAAACTGACATCTCAAAACTGCAATCGGAATTAAAACCTGGTAAACAGACACGTTAAGAAAAATAAATCAACCTTCATCCTCAATGGACTCTAGAGCTCTTAGATTTATATATATTTAATCCAAGTTTGCATATGTTTTTAAACTTGTTAAAACAGTTTTTAAATAATTTAAAAAAATTTACAAATTTATATCAAACTAATTCAAATCATGACTATGATAAGTTTTTTCTAGTTATTATTATTCCATTTATAATTTGGTTTAATTCGCTACTTAAAGCGAATATTGTTATTAAGTCCAAAACTCTTCATATTTATTACTAAACGTGTATTAATTAACAAACACAAGAAATTTGAAAAGAAAAAATATTTGCCTCCTGTGAGGATTGAACTCACGACCCCTGGTTTACAAGACCAGTGCTCTGCCACTGAGCTAAAGAGGCTTATACCTTAAACAACAACATTAAATATTTACTATTTGCATAAATTATTTACATAATACATTTACAAATAACTGACATAATGCTAACATAATTTAAATAACTAAGCTAATATAAAAGTAATTACACGTATATATTATAATCTAGAAATATTGTTAATGTAAGCCTGATAAGATATTAAATACCATTGATATGATTCCAAGAATCTGATGGGATTTATTAGGATTAATAAATAATGATATGAGAATATGGTCTCATAAAGGAATATTAAATCGAGTATATATTTAATATAATATTAAAGCTGGGTATAATTACAAAGTCTGTATTACAATGATTAATTGACATATATCTTGCTTGAGGCAAAAATTGCTTTCATCCCATATATAAAAAAATAAACGTAGCATTAAATGAAAAGTGATGTACAGACGTAACTTCATTAATAACCAGCAACTTTTCACTCGTAACTTTGCACTTTGCTGAGGTGGTTTCAACTGGGTGGGTTAGATGGTTTTGGTATGTGTGTACAGACGAGGGAAACAGTTAACACGTTAGGTGGTGCGTGTACTTGTGTACGTCTGACTTGTTTGCACGTAATTATGGCATATATAACGCAACCTAGTTCATTATGGACGGGGGATGCGAGGGACTTTAATTACTCCGTAATTTACAGTTCCGCACAATTTTAGATTTCGCGAAATTACATTCTCTCCGCGCGGCACTAATCGCCTCCCCAATATCAACAAAACATACAATCGATTCGGCTTTGATCTGATGATCATTGGGTAGTCACGTTCCAGCAAACATAATCGAATCACCTCTTCGACATTAGGATGTAAAATATGGCCTCGTATATTGTGAAATTACTCTTGCCTCTCCTTAATTGCATGCAACATCAATTTGTAAGAACAACTACACGTGCTTGATAAATAACCTACATACATCTAATAAGTTTGCAATGTTAATATAATACTCTCAGGCAAAGTTGGGATTGTAACCTCGGAGCTTACAGTGCTGCGGCTTTTACCAACTCAAATGCTAACTAAATAAAAATAAAGTGAACATTGTAGCGGTTAGATAAATTTACAATAATTGGCTTAACTAATGTAAAACAAACTATATTATATATTATATTTTGGATCCTTCAGCCCCAAACATGTCTAATTTGTAAATCTCGCAGACTAGTTAAAACTAAATGCATTAATTGGTTATTGTGTTGGCTCATTATAATAATAGCTAACCAATTATTTGCGTTAACATAACTCGGTTATTTATAAATTATAGAAATAATTTATGCAAATGTAAATTTTCTGTTATTGTGTTATATATAAGCCTCTTTAGCTCAGTGGCAGAGCACTGGTCTTGTAAACCAGGGGTCGTGAGTTCAATCCTCACAGGAGGCAAATGTTTTTTCTTTTCAAATTTCTTGTGTTTGTTAATTAATACACGTTCAGTAATAAATATGAAGAGTTTTGGACTTAATAACAATTTTCGTTTTAAGTAGCAAATTAAACCAAATTATAAATGGAATAATAACTACAAAAACTTATCATAGTTATGATTTGAATTAGTTTGATATAACTTTGTAAATTCTTTTAAATTATTGCAGAACTGTTTTAACAAGTTTTCATAAACTTTAAAAACATATGCAAATTTGGATTAAATATATATAAATCTAAGAGCTGTAGAGTCCATTGAGGATGTAGGTTGATTTTTTTTAACGTTTCTGAGATGCGTATGGACTACACTTAGCGCTTTAAGGGCATTGCTGGGTTCAACTACAGATTATTTTGACTTTGTTAATTTTCTCATGAATGTCGGATTAATTTCTGTCCAGGTTTTTTTTCTTTTTTACTTTTGGGACGTTTCAAAGTCAGCCGTGAAGCGGTTTTTATCCGTTTTGTTATACTCAGGTTTGTCATGTTAGGTAGAGTCAAAGATATTTGTAATTGTAGGTAGGGCAGAGCTAAAGTGTGTTACTTTTTTGTAACATTTTTTTTAATGCATTTGGTAAGTAACCTGAGTGGTGTGATTGCTTGCTGTGTTTGGTGTTTAATCTCGTTGACAATTACTTGTTGGGTTTTGATTTGTTTTGAAGGCAAGTTGTACCAACATGTCAAAAAGATTGTCAAAGTTATCTTTTCTTTAGCCGCTATCTACTCTTTAGGTATAAGTTTTTAAAAAATTTTTTTTAGGTTTCTTTACTTTGTTTAATCTAGTATCAAGTTAATCCTGCTTTAGGTTTAATGCTGTATGTATCAGCGTTGTTTAAGTTTTTTAGTGGTTTTTATTCTCTTTGTCTGGTCACTTTTGCACTTCACTTTGTTCAATTCCACGCAACGAGCCTTGCCCAGCTCTACTCAAGGTTTTTTATTCTATTGGTTTTGTCATGAATGTTTGATATAGAATTATTGGTTTTGTGGTATTTAAGTGTTTCTTCTAAAATCCTCCTTTCAGAGAGCAATCTGATAAACTTTTAATTTGTTTATAATATTTTGTAGCAGTATTTAAGTTTTGCTGTCTGCCTTTGGTTTTAACTGGTGAGGTTTATTTGTTGTATACTTTTGATTTGTGTTTTATAGCTAAGTTTTTCTTTAGCCATTGGTTATCTACTTTTGGACGTAGGTCTTTTTCATTTTTTTCCATGGGTTTGTGATGTCTTTTGGTGATTGGAGGTGGTTGTTTAGTTGTTTTGCATTATTAAACAAACTAAAAATTTCCCCGGACACTTTCACACTAGACGTAATTTGATTGCAGCTTTCCGGACAATCTTGGGTAATAAACTGCGATAATATTGTTGCCGGCACCGGTTGGATGCCTTTCTCAAGAAGCCGCAGTGGCGGTAGTGGATCGGCACAGGAGGTTTAGACGGTTAATGCAGTCTATGTTGACGGGTTTGTGGATCGTGTTTTGCTCGTGTTGGTGGCTTTGATTGGCCAGAATCCGAAAAAGTCGGATGTTTATAGGAGCTTGAGGAAGAGTGGCTGTTGGCTGCAACAATTTCTCCCAACTTCCAGGCTGAGCTTCCGGATCTAATTTGGCACAGCGATGGTGTCCAGATGACTTTGGTTTTGTTTCGGCATTATGGTAACGAAGGGGAGCTGCCTATAAACAAAAAAGTGTTCACTGGGGTTTTACTATTAGTTTGAAATCTTTAAACACTCGTGGCACGGGAGTTTGAAAACCGGTTATGGTCCGGGTTCCGGTGGCGGTCTCCGGAATTTCTTGTACTGGTTGCTAACCGAGGGTTTGAGATTTCTCACACTGTTCCGCACTTGTGTATTGCAGTAAAACACGAGGTCAGCCAGTGGAGGTTGTTAGCAGCGGTAACATGTTGTTTTGTAGTCGGTTTTATGTCTTTGTATGTTTGGCTTGCTCTAACATGTTTGTCAAGTTATGTTGGCGTTGTCAGAGTGTTCGGTCCGACGTCGTTGTCTGGTAGCCACCTTTGCTTCTACGGCAACTTCTCGGTCAACCACTGGTTGGATGTCGACTGTGTCTGGTTTAAGCTCCGAGACTTCTTCCATCTCCAACGTGGTTTTGTTGATGGATGCAGTTTGGATTTGCACGTGTGTTCGTATCTAGTATATTCTGACCTTAAGTTTTGTGATTTTGTTTTTGAGATAGCTAGCAGCGTGGAGTTTGCATTCGATGCTGCAGATGTAGTTGGGGTTTATGGTTTAGCACATTATGCGATCCGCTTCTGCTCTTAAGTGGAACTGTATATAGTTGGGGCAGCATGGTAAAGTTATTAACTGGTCGTTCAGCTGCCAGAGGTTATGACGTAGATGTTCTGGCGGGATATAGGATTTAACCCTATCGGTTCTCGTCACAGTGAGTTCTGGATGTTTCTTTAGGTGCTGGTGATTGGCCAGTTCTCTGTAGTCTGCCACATGGTGGCGGGTGCAGGTTTTTGTGAGCGATCGATGAAGGGTTGTTGTCGTACCTTTTATTGTTAACGAGGTGTTCTGTCAAGGGTTGCTTTTTGCCTTCTTTGCAGCGTCTTTGTCAGCTGGTTTTCCTCTTTGTTTTACTCTTTTTGGGTTTAGTGTTGTAGGCACGATGAAGCACTATGCTATAAAAAGCCTCACAAACTACTGCTCAATAAGTTTGGTTTCACATTTATATAAGTTTTTAACTTGAATTATTACCAACCAATTTGCTTCAAAAATTGGGCTTGTGTTAACCTGTACAGCAGGCAGAGTTTCAAAACGGTTTTGGCACAATCAATTATTTGCAAACTGTTCGAATGCACATGGTGGTAGTAGCTTTGGAATCTTTGAAGGATATACTACTTGGTGGTCGACCACACTAGGTTTGTCTGGAAACTGGTGGCACTAGAGGGAATTTTTGGTCTTTATCTGTGGACAAATAATGTTTTTTTCTTATTTATTCTGATTCACTTTTGAACTTGACTAACAAGTTGAGGAAAAAATTTTGATTTTTATGCTTGATTGTGGCGTGTTCTAATTAATGGCATTTAATGTTCTTTGTTTTTTGGAGTTGGTGTGAACTTAAACGAGGCTGCCGAATGGCCGATTAAAGTGCAATTTAGTATTGGTAACTTTTGTTTTTTCTTGAGCTGGCTTTGCAATGGTGAGTTTTGGTCATTTATTGGTGGCAAAAATTGCATATGGGACGGTTGTCTAAATCCGTTATGGAAAGCAATGGTGAGGCACGGTTTACATTTTTTTATTTTAATTGAGCTTCTTTAAATTTGAGTAGAGCTCCGTTTACATTATTTCTGTGGAATTAGAAACTTTTTGCTTGTTTTATTTGGTAGAGGTTTTTATTTTCCTGGAGAACAGGTGCGCGGAGAGCCCTGAGGGCATTTATTGGTTTGTAGTATTAGGTGTCAATGTGCACGATGACATTCTTGATTGGACTAATGTCATAAGCTGGCCGGCCCTCTTCCTAGGTGCAGTTCCGCTAAAAGCGTTATATTAGCATTTATATGAATATCTACTCTCTCAAGTGTTGAGAGCAGGGTTGAGCAATTATAGGTGTAAAGTTTGTGTCTGTGCCTCTAGTCGTTGTTGATTTGGTTGTCATTATATCTAGGACATAGTTACTGTCTTGACGGTTGAAGTACTGCAAGAATATTTTAAAATTTCCTTTCTGGAAGTGCTCTTATTGAAAGATGAATTTTTTTGGGTTTTCATGTTGTGAAATTTACCTGTGGGCAGATAAAATAATTATTACTGGTATTCAGCACTTTTCATGTAGTACTTTGTTTATAATTGAAGTCGACCTGAAAAGATTAATTTTGGCCGCGACCCAAAAAGGGGTTATTTGGCGGACATTGAGTTTTTAGCTTTTGACATGTTGGTGGAGTGAAGTTGGTTGGAGGCTTCTTACTTGAACACAGGTTTAAACTACACGCGCACATTATTTAAATTTTGTTTGCGCTTACCCGCCCAAGTGTTTTTAATCAAGTAATTGGATCACAAACACTTGCGCGGGAAATAACTTTTTTACCGCCCAGGTGTTGGTAGTACAGAAATTGGATCACAAACACTTAGGGCGGGTGGGTGGTCAACACAAGTTTTAACTACACGTCCACATTGCTTAAACTTTGTTTTTGCTCACCCTCCCAAGTGTCTGTAATCAAGTAATTGGATCACAAGCATTTGCGCGGGAAATAACATTTTTTTATGTGTTGGTAGTAAAGAAATTAGATCACAAACAATCGGGCGGGTGGGAAGGCACACAAGTTTAAACTACAAACCCACATTATTTAAGTTTTGTTACCGCCCACCCCCTACTTTGTAATGAAGTAATTGGATTACAAACACTTGCGCGGGAAATAACATTTTTACCGCTCAAGTGGTGGTAGTAAAGAAATGAGACCACAAACACTCGGGCGGGTGGGTGGGAACACAAGCTTTAACTACAAACCCACATTATTTAAACTTTGTTTCTGTCTATCCACCCAAGTGTTTGTTATCAAGTAATTTGATCACAAACACTTGCACGGGGAATAACAATTTTACGCTCGCCCAAGTGTTGGTGGTAAAGAAATTGGATCACTAACACTTAAGCGGGTAGGCGGGAAAAGCAAGTTTAAACTACACGCCCACATTATTTAATATAAAAGAAATTAAAATCTATACGTCTAATTTGTCATAACTTTAAATCAATTATCGAAATTGAATAAACATATTTAGTTATAACAGTGCATTAGAAATTAGAATAAATTAATTCTAATATACTTTATAGCTATTATTATAGTTAAATAAAATAAATAAGAGTTCTAACTTTAACTGTACTTAAAATAATGATTGATCAGACTATCGTTTTTATGTCAATAATTTTTATATTGTAACTTATTTCAAGACGAAATTTACATTATTTATAAATATGTTATTACGGTACTATTTACCGACTTAGCTATTTAGATTATTTTTGTTATCTTAATCACAGTTACGTGTGTTAATAATTTATGCAAATGGAAAATATTTAGTAATGTTTAATGTATGAGCCTCTTTAGCTCAGTGGCAGAGCACTGGTCTTGTAAAATGACACTATACCAATCAAAAAACACGTCAAGTATCTAGGAGTAACCCTAGATACTAGGCTAAACTTTCACAAACATTTAGACAACACCATTCAAAAAGCAAGCATTGCAATAAAAACTATGTATCCACTCATACATAAAAACAGTCCACTCTCACACGACACTAAACTTCACCTATACAAAACCATAATTAGACCTACACTCACATATGCGGCCCCTGTTTGGTGTAGCGTTGGCGGAACAAACCTCAATAGATTGCAGAGAATTGAAAACAAATGTTTGCGTATGTCTCTTAATAGAGACAGATATACGAGATTAACAGATCTGTATGAAGAAGCCAACATCACCAACATAGTACACCATATTGAAAATATCTCGCAAAAATTTTACACATTCAAATTAGACAATAATCCACTTTTAGAACACATCACTGACATCAAACATAATACAGCGCCATTCAGAATTAAGCACAGATTGCCATATCAATCGCTACCTATATTTATGGAGGATTGAATTAAAACTTGTGGCCTGCGATGAAAGTTGCGGGATGCAAATTTTAATTCAATCTTCAATCCAAGATATCTCAAAATTTAAAGTATTTTTAAAGTAACTCACCTCATCAGCTATTCCTGGAAGTCCTGGAAGTCATCTTTGTCTTCTCGGGCTCTTGTAATTAAAATGATAATTGTAAAAATTGTATATAGTTAGTTTTAGGATTTTAGGTTAGTTGTTTTTATTGTACATAGTTAGATTAGGTTAGTATGTAAGACTATTCATGAACTGGAGGCGGAAGCCTTGCATGGCTAGCCTCCAAATTACTAAATTAAAAAGTGATAAAACCGGAAGTGATACTTAAGTTAATAAGAACTGTAAATAAACATTTAAATTAAAATAGATTTGTAAACTTAGCGTAGGAAATATCTCTTAAACCCATTTGAACACATGTAAAAATGTATTGAATTATTTTTGAATAAACGTCTTAAATTGGAAAAAAAATTGGATTGGTCTTGTAAACCAGGGGTCGTGAGTTCAATCCTCACAGGAGGCAATTGTTTTTTTTTTAAATTTGTAAATAAAGTTTGCTTTATGCTAAATCAATTGTGCACTAGAACAAAATTAGATCTAACTTATTATCTACATAATGAACCAAATCAGCAGGTTTGGATTGGTTCAAAATACTTTTGTACTTGTAATGTTTTATACTTGTAATATATTTTTGTATGTAAATTTATTTACAAACATGCTATTTACTTATGTAGTTATATATGTATAATTTTTACATTTAATAAACAACATAAAACAATTTGGAAACATTTCAGAATATTTTAAAACAAAAGGTGTTTGAAAACATATCATTATATAATTTTGATTTTAAGGTTTGCTAGGAAATTTTTAGTTGTTAAGAATGCTGATTTTTAGTTTTTACTGAGCTACGTCTCTAAATAGTTAAATTTATTTATTTGCTTTATAGATTGACGGTCAATCTTGCATTCTAAAACTCTTATAACTTTTGTGTAATTGCCTCTAACTTCTTACAAGATGTTTTTTTAGATAATCCTGATCGAGAACCACCTACCTATTTACAAAATTATCTTATTGTAGTTTGTCTATTTTTAAACAGTCTTGAACTATTTTTTAGAGTTGTCTATTTTAAAATAATCTTAGACCAATTTTCATTTTTTTTAAGACAATTTTGGATTAATTTTTAAAGTTTTAAAACATAATGTTTATTTTTAGATAATACTATTCAACTACTAGCAGGTTAATTTTAAACCAGTTTTGAATAATGATTAGATCACTATTCAAATTTTTAGAACTGTTTATGTTTGTTTTTAAAATCCATATTTTTATATTTTATATTGTGGCAGTCATTTTGATATATTAAGCTTCAAACATAATTCTAAAAAAACCTGTAAATTTAGCAAAATTGCAGGTCCCGAAAAAGCCTATGTCGATTTTAGTTAAAATTTTAGTAAATACTTTTTAGAACACAAGAAAAAAGGTTATCTATATGAGAAAAAAAAAAATTTTTTAGTATTCAAAAATTGGCAAAATTGGCAAACGGCACATTTTTGTATCTTAATTTTTGGGCTTCTGGAAAAAGATAAGAAGGTCTACGGTGGCTCAAAATATTCTTTATTGTATGTACTTTAAAACCCATATTTGTATATTTAATGTTATAAAAAAAAAGTAAATTTTGAAAAATTGCAAAATTATGCTTTGTTTAAACCATTCTAACTTTGTTAAATCTTAGAAGAAATTTGATCCACGAGGTCTAGATTTTTTCAAGTTCAATCTTTCTTTAAATTAATTACACTAAACTTATAGAATCAATTCATATTTACCACTATTTTGATGCAGGAAGTTGCATATGTTTTCGCGATCTTCAAAACTTGTAATCTTCAGGTCCCGAAAAAATTCTAACCACAAGAAAAAAAAATGATTTATATGAAAAATGATCAAATTTTGTTAATATTTGACAAAGTTAGAACGGTTTAAAGAACGCAAAGTTTTGCGATTCTGCTAAGTTTAAGGTTTTTTTTGGAATAATGTTTGAAGCTTAATATATCAAAATGAACATTTTGAACAGGCAATATTCTAAGATCCAAAATTTTAGGAATCTCATTTTTTTCATCCATATTTTGATCCCTGAAAATTTGAGCAAAATCAAAGAGGTCGACTTTTTCAAATTATTTGAAAAGTAATAGATTACTCTTTTATAAATTTTGAACAAATTATGTCTGTTTTTGGACAATTTTGGACCAAATTTTAACTATTTGAAACAGTTTTTGACTATTTTTAAACAGTTTTGCATCACTTAATTACTTACAAAAATATTTAAAGCAAATTAAGTCATTGCTAGACGCATTTTCAGTTTTGAAACAGTTTTTGTTAATTTTTAACAATTTTAGAACAACATGTAGAGTTTTAGAACAAAATTCATTATTTAGACAATCTTAGATTAAATTTTAAAGTTTTTGATCAGTTCATCATGACCAATTTCTAAAGTTTTGTAACAGTTTAATTTTGTTTTTAGAAAATTTGAACAAGTATTTAAAGTTTTGAAACAGTTTAAGTATATTCTTAAACAATTTTGACTAAGTTTTAAAAGTTAAGTTTGTTTATAGAAAATTTAATTTCTAAAAAAATATATTTTTTTTATAAACAATTTTAAACCAACTTACTACTTGTAGGATTATTTTTACGCTGTTTAAATATTTGATTGAAATAATATTTGATTTTACGTACATTTTCAGACAATATTTGACTAAATTACAAAATGTTTAAACTATTTTTGTTTATTTTTTATAGCAGTTTCAGTGATGATTGGACCAATATTCTAATTTTTGAAACAGTTTATGTTGGTTTTTAGACAAATCAAAACATTTAAAATCTATTTTACGCATTCTTGAACCAATTTCTAAAGTTTTAAACAATTTTTGTTCATTTTAAACAATTTTTGTTATGTCTATCTCTTAATTTTATGTTAGGCTTTGTCAAAGAATTGTTTGCTGTCTAAAAAGCACATTGTTGCATCTTCTCTTAGATCATAGCAACTTTGGATTAACACTTGTGTTGTCACTAGTGCCCAGACTTGTTTGAATTTGAACTGCGTGTCACCGATTTCTTTTTACATTTTTTAGAGATTTTGTAATAGATATTTTTAAGGAGTATATTTAATGCGTGGTTTATTAGTCTAATTAGTCTGTGCTCTACGCATTTTTTAGCGGAATAAATGATTACTGTGTAGGGTGTTTTTTCGACAATACTTTTCTACTGGTATTGGGCCAGCTGTTTTTTTATCTTTTGATGTATTTGTTTAAATTTTGGATTTTGGTTTTTTGTCTGCAAAGAGATCAACGACATAGATATCTCAGTTAGTTGTTTTTTGTTCTTTTGCTATTTATTTTTTTGCTTTTATCAAATTGTTTTTTTGGTATACTCTAGCTGTTACTTTAATTTTTTTATTATATTATTTATTTGTTTAGCCAGTTTTGTTTTGTTTTGATTGATCTTTTGTATTTTTCTTTATTTGTTTCTGCTCCTCTGGTTTTTGTATGTTTTTTGGTACTTCTACAGTTTTGCGTTTTTGTCTTTTTGTCTTTTTGTTTGATTCCTAATTTATATTTCATAGTTATAACATGTTTTGTCATTTGTTTTCTCTCATATGTTGTCTAATGTTCTTTCTCATCTAACCTTGTGTGTTTATTTTTTTTTTATTTTGTTTTTAGTTGCTTATAGTCTATTTTATATTGTGGTGTATGTTTTTTAGCGATGGTAATTTTTATTTTAGTTTTTACTACCAGTAGTGTATTTCTGATAAAATATCCGCCCCTGGGTAGGTACATTTAGAAGTTCCAAAGCGTTTACTAACGAGTAATGATTTTAAACTACGTTGCAGGAGCGGTGGGCTGGAGCTTTTTAAGTATAAAGACGTTTAGGTGGTAATATGTGGTTCAAATATGTTTGTTATTTTTATAGATTTTTCTAGGCGAAGCTGTAATAATCTTGTTTTTGATTACGCTTTTCTAGTGGCCTTTCATTTTTTGGTCTTAAAGTCATTCATCATTAGGTTTATTTTATGTTTAAGCAGCTGTTAAAGTACGTCTTAAAATGTTTCAATATTTTCATCTGTAAAGTCTGCAGTAGGTGCATACGTCTAAATAATTTTGGTGTGGATTGAGCTAAGCTTAAGTAATACCATTCGGTTTTATTATAGAAAAAAAGTTAGCGAATTTCTCAACATTAGTATTCCTGTTTCTTTCTTGTGGTCTATACTCTGATTTCTTGAATCGTATAAAACTCTTACCGACAGAGCTCATTCCAGCATTAGGACATCATGTTTTTGTCTTTTAGGGCTATTCTAGCAAAAGGAATGCAGCCGCTTGCTATGGGTTAGACGCTAAGACATTTTTCAGAAGTATTGATCCAGTTATTACTCTCCAATTTAGTTAACTGTGTCCTACCCACCCTCCTAAGTGTTTGTCATTAAATTGATGGATCATTAATTGTCCCACTCACTTACCCAAGTGTTTGTTTTTAAGTTGTTTGGATTATCAACCAATCTCTTGGTGACTGCCATTTTGGGCACAAAAAATGAAGTTTCTACTGCAAACTGAATAACAAGTGTCTCTCATTCACCCACCCACAAGTTTGTTATTAAAATGTTAAATTCTAACAATTTTTTGGTGATTTTTACTTGGATGGATGGGTGGGCATAAAAATAAAAGTTTTTACTGCAAACTGATTATCGACTGTGTCTCACGCACGCAAATTTATTTATTTAACAATTACATTTAAGAGGTGGATAAAGAAACAGATTTATTGATGATTTACGCTTGTGTGGGTGGGCAGGGTACAAAAGTTTTTTACCGCAAACTGATTAACTACTGTATCCCACGAATTACTGATAATGATCTTCCAATTAACAAGTGGTGACGTGGAGATGTGCGGAAACAAACTAATAATTTGGTGACTCACACTAGAGTGGGCGAGGGGGCTTAAAAATACAGTAGTTTTGTTTAATGAGTTTTGCACATGTTGAGCTTATGTTTGAGGTTACATACACTATGTAACTAAAACAATTTTACTTTTAAAGTTAAGGTAACAGAACTTTAAAACCGGTCAATAACAATAAACATTTTAAAAAAGCACATAAAAACTAATCAATTTATTCTAACCTCAAATATAATACAAAAATAGAAGTTTCTACCGCAAACTGATTAACAACTGTATACCAACCAACTACTCAAGCGTTTGTCATTAAGTAGTTGGACCATCAATAAATGATAATGATGAAGCCCATAAGACTGTTGTGAAAAGTGGAAATATGTTACTTTACAGTTTGCGGGGGCGGCTGGTCTAGGTCCAAGAGCGATTGAGACGTTTTTGGTGGTGATTTTTGGAACGTTGGAGGTTGTTGTGTGATGATTTAGCATTTTTGTGAACGATTAAAGTTTTCACTAACGCTCTCTCACAAAGAGCTTTATACGTACTTACCAAAAGCGCTACTAACTTACCCACATAGGGCGCAGTTTGGTACAAACTTGTATTTGATTTTATGGGGGCGACGTGGAATTGCCGCAGTATCTACCAGTGGTCGTTCTGGAATCCTGGCGGGATGTGCAAGCATAGGGTGTAAGAAGGTTTTTCGGATAACCCTAGAGAGTGTTGTTGCTCATCTAGTCTATAATTATATAGTGATCTTAATTTTGCGCTTGACTTGACTGACTAAAAATTGCAAAAGAATTTTGATAAAAAGAAGAAATGGAATGGCCCGATTTGATTGGTCAATATTGCTCCTCCTGCAGGCAAAAAATCTCTCCACTTTTGAGGCTTATCGCTATGGCTTGGGACGAGAATAGTCCATTAACGAGAAAGTGTTTACTGGGGTTGTAAGATCAGTTTAATTTAGTTTATTCTAAATTGAGCTTATGGATTTTAATTAAATTCACTCAGTCAGTACTGATCATAGTAAAGCACATTAGTACCAATTGTAAGCAATTTCTAATTAAATCTATTAAGTTATTATAAATTTAGTTGTTTATGGTAATTTTAGGTAAGATCAATTTAATTTAGTTTATGCCTAAATGAGGCATTATAATCAAATTTACACAATTGGTACTGATGATAATGAAGCATATTAGTACCAGTTTTTATCAATTTCTAATAAAACGTTTAGAAGTTATTGTAAATTCAATTTAGACTTTAGGCTTAAGGCCATGTTATCTGAGATAAAGTTAATTTAATTTATGCCAGAATAAGCCTATAGATTTAGATCAAATTTACACAATCAGTATTGATGATACTATAGTACATCAATATTAGTTATCAATTTCTAATGAATCGTTCAGAAGTTATTATGAATTTATTTTACTTTTTAAATATTTAACAGTGTTATTTGAGATCAAATTAATTTAATTTATGCCAAAATGAGCGTATGGATTTTGATCAAATTTACACAATCAGTACTAATGATAGTGAAGCAGATTAGTACTAATTTTTATCAATTTCTAATAAAACGTTTAGAAGTTATCATAAATTCAATTTACCCTTTAGATTTAAGACAATGCTATTGGAGATCAAATTAATTCAATTTATGCCAAAATGAGCGTACGGATTTTGATCAATCTTTCAAATTTGGTACAATTTTTGATCATTTTTGAATAAGTAATTTATAACTTATTATTTAGTTTATTCGCTATGTCGTTGTAGGATCAAATTGATGAGAATGATGTAAGGTTATGTCCAATTGAGCTTATGGATTTTATTTATGTTTACACAGTTAATACTGACAATAATGAAATATATACTTACTAAAAACTGGTATTGCGGGTTCGATATGTTTAAACATTTGCGGCTAGGTGACTTTGAAAATCGGATATGATCCAGGTTCCAGTGGTGGTCTCAGGGGTTTTCTGAGCTGTTTTTTAACCTACCTTAACCTAACCGAGAGTACGAGGTTTAGTAGCGGTGACTTCTTGTTTCTTACTGTGTTTCTTGTTTTTGTATGTTAGGTTTGCTTCAACTCGTTACTCATGTTGTGTTGGCATTGCCAGAGTGACGGCCACAATTGCTATGTTAAAAGATTGACTGGGCTTGACGGTTAGTTTATCTGAGACACGGTTTTTTGGTTGGCCATTGAGTGCGCAATACATGACAAAGCAAAGTTGTTTTGACATGGTTGTTCTTTTTCTTTAGTTATGTTTAGGGTTTTGATAGTTTGGACGTGTATGATTGGTGTTGCGGTTTTCTGCGGATTGTGAATGGTGACGACTTCTATTTTGTTCACAACTTTTTTGACAACAGCTGCTTAGATGTCGTTGGTGTCTGCTTTTTAATTCCAGGACCTCTTTCATGTCTAACGTGGTTTTAGTGATGGTTGCAGTTTGCGACTGTATGCTTAGCTAGTTTATGTGATTTCTGAATGTTTTACAGAGAATTTGGCCATTTCTTAGTCATCTGTTTTTTATCGTAAGATGTTTTACTAAAGATTTTGTTTTCATTTTTGTGGCGTTTTTGTCGCTCTGTCTTCTGCTTTTGTGTATTTTTCTTAAGGTTGTAGTTGCGGGTACGTGGAAGCACTATGCTTTCAAATGGGATTGCAGTCCCTTGGACAATGTTAAAGAGTGTGATTGTTATCTGTGCTGTCCGCTACTAGAAAGATGCTGCTACGGTGGGAGGATTATCACACGAGGATTTGAAACGGACAATTTAGTTTATGATGGTCCTGTAATCTTAGTTCCGAGCTTTATGATGGCTTGGGTTTGACAGACTAAACATTTTATATTTGGATCTTTATAGAAAGAGAATGGCCGATGTTGTTTCGCTTATTGGCTGCAAGAAATGAAGCAATTTTTTGGTGACTAACACTTGGGCGGGTAGGCGAAGCACAAAAGTAGAAGTTTTTACCGCAAATTGATCAACAACTGTGTCTCAGTCACACAACCAAATGTTTGTCATTAAGTTGTTGGATCATTAATTATTGAGAATGATCCAGCAATTAAATTATGACTCACACTTAGGTGGGTGGTCGGGGCACTAAAATAAAAGTTTCTACCGCAATCTGTTTATAATTTACTGATGATAATCTAGCAATTAAAATTAGTGAAAAGTGTGGAATATATTTTTTCTTTATGACTCACTTTTAGGTGGGTGGGCGGGGCACAAGCATTAAAGTTTCTACCGCAGACAACTGTATTTCATTTACCTACCCAAGTATTTGGCATCAAATTATTGAATCACTAATCACTTTCATGTTTATGTATATTTATAGTATAATCTATAATTATGAAGAATATAAAAGAGTTTTATCATTATATGAACAGTACAAATATTATTTACATCTAAAACATTTGTCACATTGTTTTATAACCCAAAGTTGAGATAAAAATGTACTTATTAATCAAATTAGACATTTTTTTAATATAATAAAAATACGGGTCATATGGACTCAAACATTACAGAGTACACTAAAAACGAATTAAACTGTAGGGTTGAAATTCGCTCTCCTGACCATTGATATGCCGTAATTTAAAATAAGCGCTGCAGTCTCCATTGTCTTTGTGTTGCATGGTCCCATAAACACACTGAATAAAGGCAGACAACTCGAGTTTTAATTAAATTCGGGGTCTTGCGGTCGTCACCCCATCCTCCTACTTAATTAATCAACTTGTAGTTCGGTCATCATTATTGCCACCTATATCAACCGCTTGCTTCTATATACATATATAAATATTCCGAGTTTCTAATTAAACCATTAAACAAATTGAGATTTTTGCGTCCGGTGCGGAATTTAATAACAACCAGGTAAATCCATGAATTCCAATTAGGAATGCAAACTAAATAATATTTATGGCTTGTATGAGTGCGCTATGTGTATATACATTTCGCAATAAATCCAAAACATAAACACGTTTCGTCGTTTAGTGCTGCTAAAACACTGGCTTAAATTCATTTGTATGAATTTCTGCTGACGCTTAAAGTTGCATTATAAATGTGCGATTTTATTATCGGAATTGCAGGCGTTTTCTGGTGGCCGGAGACCCGCGCTGTTTAATGCTTCATATACTTACTGAATTTAATGACTGTCGAAGTTTGCAATGGGGTGTGCACACCCTTAGTTATATTAAATTAAATATGTCTTATTAGTCGCTCTTAATACGACTTAGTTGTTATTTCAGTAGCTCGAGGTTCGTTTGCTCACACACTTTGCGGTTACAATGGAATATAAGGGAGTGGGATTATGGACGAACTTTATTCAGAAATAAACCTATGAATTGCGTCTAGAATTATTATTAAAATAAGAGTTTCAATTTACAAATCACAAAAAAGATTTGCATTTATTTTCCAGACACAATTAAAAGTTTGATCAAAATACATCCAGTTAACACAACGAAACCCTACGCAAACAAGTATAACTTTACCTGAGATTATGGCATGGATTTGCCATTAAAAGTTCAAATTTAATTCAACCGATTTTACCACAAAAAATATTCTAAATAAAGTTTGTTAATTATTTATATTTCAAGGTTATTAATAAATCCCTTTAATAACAGTATTATCTTTTTAATAAAAAACTTTGAGAAAATTAAATTTAATAAGTTAGCTTGTTTGTTGATGTAATTTAATTAATAAAACAATTTTTATTATATTTTATAATTTTATTAAAAGAATTTAATTTTTTTCATTAAATACTTTTTAAAATTGTTATCGGGCTTATCTTTGTTTATTTCAATTAGTTTGTTTTATCATTAGTAAAGGTATTTATATATGTGGTATGTAAACAATGTTTGTAAATCGTAATTATGTTATAAAAATGTTAATAGTATGAGCCTCTTTAGCTCAGTGGCAGAGCACTGGTCTTGTAAACCAGGGGTCGTGAGTTCAATCCTCACAGGAGGCAATTCTATTTTTTAAATTTAAATTTTGTTGTTGACAATCGTTGCGTTACATTTATTTATATCAAGTTTGAATATTTTAAACTATTTTACAAAGAGATTTAATTGTTTGATTGAACGAATGATTTTTTTTAACATTATGTTGTCGTTTTATCATTAAAGGAAACTTTTATATCGATTAAATTATCTACGTTCTGCACGTTATTGATTGCTTTAAAATTTAACATATTGCATCCCTTATTGTAGCCGTAGGATACATTGTAAATGTTGACCATACTAGTATGTTAATCAACTTAAATTACTTAGCTTATGAACATTGTGAACTTTATTAAATTTGTTCAGGTTTGGTTAGTTCAGTTTGTGCAAAATTTGTAAAAAAAATCCGAATTTATTAGAAATAAAATTCTTGAGTTGCATGGAATAATTCGGTTTAATTGAAAGCGGATAATTAAAATCTGCTTTGATATATTACAACAAAAGGTGTTGTGTTTAAATCCGGCTTTTAAATATAAAAATCCGGCCATTATGTAAATAAATTAGCAGAGTTTATATAATTATTGACTAGATTTGTATAATATAAAAATCCGGCCATTAAATATAAAAATCCGGCCGTTAAATACAGAAATTTGGCCATTTACTATAAAAACCCAGTCATTTAATATGAAATTTTGGCCGTATATTAGCAAACTTTTTCTGCAAATTAGTTTTAAAATATACAGGGTGTTAGGTAAACATGCGGCGAAAACTTAAGAGATTATTCCTTGGCTTATTCTAAGAATATTCTGTTCAATGATGATTTCTGAAAAAACCTTTTAGTTTTAAAGATACAGGGTTAACAAAATTTGCGATAATCATATTCGATATTTGTTGAAATCATTAATGTAATAAAAGTATGGCGTACGCTAATGAGTGTATCAAGTACAAAAAATTTATAAGTTTATTAACTACAATAAATTGTTAACGATAACTTGGAACGGCTGTTTTATCTACTAATAAACAAGTGGATTTTATTTGAATACGTCTCGTCATAGATTATTACATGTATTGGTCGCAGTTGTTTAGGTTGTGTGACGTTTGGCTGTTTGGCGTGTCTTTAATAGTTAGTGAATTCCTCTACCATGAATCACTATACGAACGCCGTGATGACTGACATGAATTTCATTTATGGATTTGGTAATGGCAATTCATTACAAGCTAGACGATTGTACACTGAACGGTTTCCTGGCCGTAATATCTCCGACCGAAAAATCTTTAAACATTCATTGACGTCTTTGTGAAACAGGCACTTAAAACAAAATGGAGGGACAGAAAGATCAATGACATTAAGAACGGTACAACTGGAACAGAATGTGCTGTACATAATAGAGGAAGATCCAAGTAGTTTTACACGAAAAATTGCCAATACTTTGATTGTAAGTTATTGGATAGTTTGGAAAATACTTAAGTGCAATTTGTTGTATCCAAACCACATTCATGTAGAAATTTGCACATTTGCTGCTGTATGTCTTCGATAACTTCACAAATTCCATCTTTTAGGTCTTGAATCGATTGTGGAGCATTGGCATAGACCTTATCTCTTACGTGGCCCAAGAAAAAAAGTTTTGAGGTTTTAAATCACAAGATTTTGGTGGCCAATTGTGATCACCTTTTCGAAAAATAACACGGTCAGGAAACTTTCCTTGCAAAATTTTGATTGTTTTGTTGCTTGTGTGGCACGTAGCGCCAGCACCAGCCTCGTTTTCAAAAAAGTAGGGTCCAATCACACCGTCAGCTAAAAACCACACCAAACAGGTACATGTTGAGGATGGATAAACTTTTCAACAATCATTCTTGGATTTTCTAAGCCCCAAATGCGACATGTCTACTTATTAACGTAGCTTCTGAGATGAAAATTGGCTTCATCACTGAAGATGATTTTTCGATGAAATTCCGGATCATTTTGATGCATTTGAAAAACTCAATCAGCGAAGATACGACGTTTATGGTGATCGACCGGTTTGAGTTCTTGTGTTAACTAAACTTTAAAAGCCTTAAGATTTAAGTCTTTAAGCAAAACACGCTGTAATGTTATTTGTGGAATATCTAATTCCAATGATCGACAAGGAATCGACAAATCTGGGTTTTCTTCAACACTACGGGCTACATCAGCAATATTCTCATGTGTTCTTAAGCGATGCACACGGTTTTGATTTTTTACATCACAAACTTGTTTCAACAGCTCAAATTTTTCCACCAGGTTTACTATTGCCGGCCGAGGAAGTGCTTTACGACGACTAAAAAGTGCTTTAGTTTTGCAAACTGTGACTGAAAAATTTTCACCATTTTTGTAATGAATTTTAATAATTTCAATACGTTTTTGAAGCGTGTATTGTTCCATTTTTAATAATGGCGTAGTTTTTACTTGTGAAATGTCAAAAAATAATAATTTCAAAATTGACAGCTGCCCAAATAGTTTGCGATTCAAAATGAAACTTCTTATTGGAAAATCTTTTAGATTCAGCAACTTTACATGTACTTTTTGATAATAAAATGTTGTAACTATCGCAAATTTTGTTCACCCTGTACTTTTGAAATAACGGGGTTTTTCAGAAATCATCATAGCATAAAATATTCTTAAAATAGGCCAAAGAATTTTTGCCGCATTTTTGCCTAACACCCTGTATAACTTACATATTGTAAAGAACTAACATTGGGATTTACCTGAAGCAAAATAATTATTATTTAACAATAAGACAAATAAAATGTAGGTTTGGTAGTTAAAATAATTGAATTTTTATTTCTTAGAAATTAAATTAATAGAAGCCTACCTATTCAACCAATGATGATATATCAAGAACAAATTTTTATAATTTATGTTTTGTACTAAATTTGAATATGTACTAATATTATTTATTTTTGTTCTAGGTAAGTGCTGCTTCTAATATTGTACGTTGTAAGAATTGTCCAACTGGTAAGAAATTTAAATTTTGTTAATTATTTTGTGCGTACTTTGCGTTTATATATTGAGCCTGGATTATTATTACCTACAGTTTGAAAAATAGTATCTTAATTGTTTTGTGTATCTACAAACTGTTTTATGTCTGTTTATTTATTCTGCAGGCCACCTTTCTCGCTTGCGCTTAGTTTGTGTGCACGGACGCGAGTCTTCCGTCTCCGTTGCTCACGTTATTTCTTCTTCGGAACTGGATGTAGAAGACAGGTTGACTAGACATACTCTTTTTTAGTAACATATACTCTTTTTGTAGTTATTTACTCTTTTTAATTCAAAATAACAAAAAGTATACTCTTTTTTTTTTAGTTGACTTCTAATAATTTCAATTTTTTGGAATAAACTTATATAATAATTTATCGGAAAGTTCTTCAGCCACTTTGTTAAGTTTTACTACCAAACTGTTAATTTAGCATCAAAATTATAAATCTGGCCTTTAAAACTGCCGGCTTTTAAAACTGTAAATTTAGCTTTAGTAGTATAAATCTGGCCTTTTAATTTAAAATCTGGTTTTTAAAATGTAAATCCAGTTTTGGATGGACTGCCAAACTGTTAATCTGGTCTTCAAATTTTTAAATTTAGGAGTTACAACTTTAAATTTAACTTTTCAAACTGAAAATTAGCTACCAACGTGTTAAATTTTATTGCCAAACTGTTAATCCGGTTTTCAAATTATAAATCCGTCCTGTAAAAATGTAAATGATTTTCAAACTGTAAATTCTGCTTTTAAAAGTGGTAATTACACTTTTAATAGCTCGAATATAAACCGTCACCTTCAAATAATAAGTACGGCGTTTAAAAGTGAAATCCGGTTAAATTTAACCGACCAAATTGTTAATCAGACCTCTAAATTATAATTTAGCTGTTAAAAGTGTAAATAAAATATGGCCACCAACGTGTCTAATCTTTTGCTAAACTATTAATTTGACCTGATTATAGTGTCAATAGTTACCGGGTTAGTTTGTTGAGGTTAAATTGACTAATTTGTTTGAGGCGTTTTTAATATTTATTAGAATTACCTCCACTTATTTGAGTTGTTATTTTGTTATTTTTTCATCCTGTCATTAACTGTTGAAAAGTAACATATTTTATTTTTAAAAAACTGAAAAATCACAAATTCTGTTCATAAAATTTAAAAATATTTTTAGATAGAACTAAATTTGGTTTTGAAATATCAAAATATTATCAGAAAGCACCAAAGTTCAGAAATAACTACAGAAGACGGTCAGAAAGCAGTTAATTCCGGCCAATTGTAAAATAAAATTTATTGAAATTTGCTTAGTAAACTCATTTTTTTTTTTTGGGCTAGGCGGTAAAATCTTTTAAAGACTGGCAAAGTGTCGGATTCATTTCCTCTTAGTTTGAAATGCCTACCGACTAAAAACCGCCCATTGAATTGCCTGTGGAAGTTTGTATCTTTCGGCACATGCCTTCCTTTGGTTAGATGGAATTGGGAAGAAGGTGGGTGTGTAGCCCTATAGGCTCTGGAATGAATAGTATGGAGTCCTCTTTGTTATGATGCGATCTGATTGATCGGTCTCCTAATGGAGTGTTGCTCCTTGTCCGGTTCAGTCAACCTGGCCAGGTCCGGGTTGGAGTGAGTGCTGAGTTTGGCGAAGTATTTTTCAGCAAAAGCTTCCAAACACTGTGACAGCGGTGATATCCTCAGGTCGTCCCGAATTTCTTTGTTCCTGATGTACTAGGGGGCTCCGACAATTTGACGCAGGGCAGATTTTGGAATGCCTCAAGACGTTTGAGGTGAGTGTTTGCAGCTGTCCCCCAGATTGGAGATCCAAACGCGATTTGCGGCCTGATGATGCTCGTATAGATCCTGAGCTTGTTTTGGATTGACAATCCGCTGCGTCGTTGTAACATCGGTACGAGACAATTTTTTGCTATTTTAGCTTTGTCCAGAATAGCTTGTACATGTAGCTTGTAGGTGAAGCCCTTGTTGAAGGTGATGCCCAGGTACTTAGCAAAGCTCGACCATGGGATTGGAATTTCGTCTAAGTGAACCCTTCCATGGGGTTTGTGACGTCGCCTGGTGAAGAGGACAGCCGTACTCTTCTCCGGGTTGACCCCGATTTGTCATTCTCTGAGCCACTCTTCGAGATCTTTGGTGGCCTTTTGGAGTCGGATAGTGATCACCATCGGTGACCTGGAGCTGTTCATTAGTGCCGTATCATCGGCATATTGGGCCATTTTAACCCCGTGCTTCCTGCCCTATTTCATGTCAGCAACGAAAAGGTTAAACAGCAAAGGCGATAGAAGAGAGTCTTGAGGTACCCCAGACTCGATCTGCCGAGTGGTAGATACGTGGTTCTGGAGTTTGACTGATAAAGTTCTGCTTTTTAGGTAAGACGCTAGAAGCCTTATTAGACGCAGTGGGAACCTTTGTCTATGCAGTTTGAGTAGCAAACCTTTGTGCCAGACCTTATCGAAGGCTTTTTTGACATCGAAAAAGACCACCTCTGTGGACTTTTTTAGTCTAAAATCTTCGATAATGTGTTCGGTCACTCGGTTAAGCTGATGTACGACAGAGTATTCACGCCGGAACCCGTGTTGATGGTCGGGTAGAAGAGAGTTAACCTTGACGTGTTTTTGGATAGTGTCCAGAATTACTCTTTCTATGACCTTGCTCAAGGTGCATAGAAGACTGATTGGCCGATAGTTTTGAGGAAACATTTAGTTTTTTTCAGGTTTTGGGATGCTGATTACGTGCGAGCCTTTCCAAACTGATGGAAAGTGCCCTGTACGCAGTATAGCATTTGCAATGTTGGTCAGAGCCATTAATGCTTTGTGCGAAAAAGTTTTCAACGTCTTGTTCGGAATACCGTCTGGTGTAAAGTTTGTTAGGAATTTCTCGATCTACTGGATTGCGATGCCTTTGCCATTGACGTCTGGCGGCATTTTTTCTACGAATCAATGCCTTTTGTTTGCGTGATAGTCCAAGTGGATTATCAGCCCGAACCTGAAAGGTTTTAGAAGCCTTTTCTTTGGCTTTGTAAATTAACTCTGTAAGCTGTTCGACGGCTCCTTCTAGTTCTTCAACCGTCTGTACTGAATTTAGTTTTTCTATGTTTTTGTCCAGGTACCCCGGGAAGAGTGCCCAGTTCGTCTGAGTGACAAACTGCCCCCCCCCCACCCCCCTTATCGGGTCCCCTTCCATAGAGCTCCAGAATTACCGGCATGTGGTCGGAGCTAAGGTCATTGATTATTCTAATCTTGATTTGAGAGTTGACGTCCTTTAGTATTGCTACATCCAGGATGTCCCCTCTGTGACCAGCATAGCTGTGGTGTGTGGGTTTTACTGGACCCAAGATTCGAATACCTTTTCTCTCAACGTAGTCTTGCAAAGCTCGACCTTTTACGTTGGTTGTCAACCTGTTCCACGCCGGGTGTTTGGCATTAAAATCCCCAGCTAAGATAGTGGGAAATTGCGAAGAGAGAACCTAATCAAAATCAGCTATTTCGATTCGGTTCGAAGGATTGAGGTATCTGGATGCGATCTTGAGTGTGCCCAACCCAGGCACCCTCACCACTATCGCATTAGATTCTAAAGCCAAAGTGTCTGGGGTGTCCACTTCAGAATAGTCCAGTGATCTTTTTGCAAAGATCACTGTACCACGCTTCTGGTCCACATCCGACGTTCTCTTATACGTAAAAGTATTTGGGATTCTTAGCGAGTGCCAAGGGCGATGGTTTGATTCGCTCCACATTCTTTGCTTGTCACTTTGTTGAGAATTCTCTGAATGTCTTCAAAGTTAGTTGCAATTAGAGCTGTGTTGCCTGCATATCTTATGTTATTTATCGGTATGCCGTTCATTTTTATCTGTACTGTTTTGCCATCTAGTGCTTTCTTTATTATTTCTTCTGCATATAAGTTGAATAGTGTTGTTGATAGTATGCATCCCTGTCTGATACCCCTTTTTATTCCGATCTATTGCCGTCTATTTGTACTATTGCTTTGGTTATAATACAGGTTAGTAATGATTCGAATATCTGTAGTGTAGAGCGTCTTTTCTTTGAGCAGATGGATAAGGCGGTCGTGTCGTATTCTATCAAATGCCTTGTTGTAGTTGAAGAAACATATAATAGGTCTGGATTGACATCTAAGCATAGCTGAATCAAGACGTTTAAAGCAACAAGTGCTTCTCGCATATTGATTGTGATTTGCTTATTTTTTGTTTTAGTTTACCGTGTATTATGTATTGTATCACTTTTAACGTGTGGCTCACAAGGCTTATGGTGCAGTGGTCCGCACATAGCTTTGCGTTCGTTTTTTTGGGAAGCGTTGATGTTAGTCATTTGTTTGGTATTATTTCTGTGGAGTATATAGCGTTAAATTGGTTTACAATAATGTGGATGTGATCTTCCTCAATTAACTTGAGTACTTCGGCTGGTAACTTGTCAGGGCCTGATGACTTTTTGTTTCTTAGATTTTTTATGTCACGCATTACTTCTTCTTTGGTTATATCAGGTTTATTGTTTTCTGGTTCATTGCTTTTGGTGATGTGGCCGAGCTTTTTGTTTTCAATATATGTTTTCTACAGTAGCAATTTTTCCGTGGTCTCTATGACAATTTTACCATCTTTATCCGTCAAAATACTTGGTTGTCTTTGTTTTTGTGTTCCTGTGAGTTCTCTGACTTTTTTATGTATACCAAATAGGTCATGCTTTACTTGCAATTCTTCTATCTCCTCGCATTTGTGTTTATACCATTCTTTTTGTGCTTTTTTATGTATGTGCGTATTTGTTTTTGTATCATCTTGTATTCGTGTACGTTGTTTTTTAAACTTCGTCGTTTATCCATTAGTTTCAGTATTTCGGGAGTTATTAATTGGTTTTTTTGCTTTTTGGGGTTGTTTTCTGAGTACTTCTTGCTCGGTTTCATTATAGAGTGTTTTAGGGATTCCCAATTGCCATTTATGCGTGTTTTAGTATTGCTAACTTGTGTGATTTGTATAGCGTTGAGGTTTTTGTTGATTTTATTTTGTAGAACTTGTTTTGTATCTATTTTGTTTAATTGGGATATGTCTATGCTGTTGTCTCTTTCTTTAACTTGCTTCTTCCTTAATTTGATGTTGATTTAAGCTATTACAGGATTATGATCCGATAATACATCAGCTCCTGGTATGCTTTTACGTGTTTGATTACGTTTTGGTATCTGTTGTTAATTAGGATATAGTAGGTTTGATTTTTTGTGACTTTCTCGGGATTATCCTGTGGTGATTTTCATGTATATAGTCGTCTGTTTGGAAGTTTATAGAAGGTGTCTGTTACGATAAAAATTGTTCTAGTCGATCTACTTTTTTGTTTCTTGTTTTAAGTTCGTATTTGTCTATGTGTTTGCCGATTTTAGCGTTGAATTTGCTTAGAATGATTGAGATGTCTCGTGATTTGATTGATTTTAGGATAATAGAAATGTGCTCGTAGAAAGTCTATCTTTTTGTCTGGTTTGTCTGCGATGGGGGCGTATAGTAGAATTATATTGAGTTGGCAGTGCTTTGTTTGTAATTGAATTAGCATTACGCGATCTGATACTGGCGTGAAATTGATTACTGATTTATTTGTATATTCTGATACCATCACTGCCACTTCATATCTATGCTGAGGTTTGTCGTTTCTTCAGTAGTAGATAGTCCCATCCGGTATACTTTTTTTTTTTTTTTTTTTTCAGGTGAAATCCTTTAAGGACACTGGATGAAGTTCTTCCCCCATCCAGTAGTGTGCGATTCCCGTGCGGGGTGTGCATGCACGGATACGCACTAAAACACCTCTTCAAAGAAAGTTTTGGAATCACCGTGTAGGTATGCCGTCAAAACGTTCCCGGTCTGTCTTCTATCTCGACTTTCTTTCTTCCTCCTCTTTCTTCTTCATTATTTTGCCTATCGATCTTCTGGCGTGCTCGAAGTGATCGTTGTTTTCCATAGCTCCATTTCGGTCCTTTCTGCTACCCACCTACAGCATTCAAATAGCGTATGTTCCGCATCATCCACTACGTTGCAGTACATACACCTGTCGCTTTTGTCTTTACCAATTCTTCTGGTATAGGTCCTATATGAGCCATGCCCTGTCCAAGCTTGGGTCAGAAAATAGTCCGTCTTTCTAAAGCTGCACTTTAGCCACTTTTCTAGGTTTGGTATGAGCCGTCTGGTCCACTGCGCTACTCTTACCGTGTTATCCCATCTGTGTTGCCATCGGTTGATGGTTACCTCCCTTTCCGCAAGTTTTGCCTGTTGTGTTACTGCACCCTCTCTCTCATGCAACCTTCGCCTTTCCTCCTCCCAATTGGTGCACCATATAAAATTGTTGACTCGACGACGGAGTTCAACAATTGCCTCTTGCAGCTCGACGGTCCGCCAATGTTTGGCATAATTGCAAGGTTTGCCGCTCGTTTTTCGGTCTTCTCCACCGTCTTCTTTATATGTTTGGAGAACGTGAAATCATCGTCAATAATTATACCTAGGTATTTTATAGATCTCTTGTTTTGTATGGTGGTGTCTCTGTATTTGAAGGTAACCGCGCTCCTAAGACTTCTCTTGCCGGGACCCTTAAATATTACCGCTTCTGTTTTCTCCGGGGCTAGTTCTAGGAGGTGTTCGGTTAGCCATATATCCACCATATCTATCGCGTCATTTGTTTTGCTCGTCAGTTCGTAGTTGTCCTTGGCTACTATGACGAAAGCAAAGTCATCTGCAAAGGCAATCGCCATTACCCCGGCTGGCCATTTTTTCCTAAGGATGCCGTCGTAGACCAGGTTCCAAAGTAGTGGTCCTAGGACCGACCCCTGGGGGACCCCTGTCGTTATATTGATTACCGTGTTTTTGTCAATTTGTAGTTTTCGCTCGCTTAGGTAGCTTGCGACGATGTTTTGCAAGTACTGCGAAATGCCCCTTCTGTTCAATTCCTGCCTGACCTTATCCCAGGAGAGGGTATTAAAAGCGTTTTTAATATCGAGGGTAACTAGTGCTGCCCATTTCTCCTGACTTTCTTCCGTAAACTCGATCTATTTTTCCACGGCATGTAGGGTAGATCTGCCTTTTCGGAAACCGTATTGGTGTTCGGAAAGACCTCCTCCTTTTTCAACTTCTTCCTCGAGTCTGTTTCTTATCATCAGCTCATAGAGCTTGCCGATGGTATTTAGAAGACAGATTAGTCTAAGTTTTAGGTTCTCCGGAGTAGAAGTGCCTTTCGGAATCAATATCAGTTTTGCGATTTTCCATTCCGCAGGGAAACTTTGCTTCTGTAACAGATTTAGCATGTTCAGCAACCAGTCGCTTGTTACCTTGCCGACTTCTTTCAGAGCTTCTGAAGGAATATAGTCAGGTCCAGGGGCTTTGCCCAGTTTTATCGAATTGAGCGCTCGGGTCAGTTCTTCCTCGTTAAACAGAGTCAGTTCTTCCACTATCTCTAAGGCCTCTGGGGGAAGAGTTCTTCCGCTACCTTTACTTTTTCCTCAGTTGCTAGTTCATACGGTACAAGGCGACCCATTTTTTTCAAACTAATTTTATAGGCGGTTACCCCATAAATCTTGGTTTAGCTCGTCACATAACTTTTTCCATTGCTTCCTTTTCTCTGACTCGATCTCTTTGCGGAGTTTTTTTTTGAGTGTCTTGTAGACGGATTTAGTTTTGTTAGCCTCGTGCTCGCTGTACGTTCGCCCTGCTCTCAGTCTCGTAAATAACCTTCTAGTTTTCAGGCATTCTGTTCTTTTGTCGGCTATGCGTTTGTTCCATCAGTATGGTAGGCAGATTAGTCTAAGTTTTAGGTTCTCCGGAGTAGAAGTGCCTTTCGGAATCAATATCAGTTTTGCGATTTTCCATTCCGCAGGGAAACTTTGCTTCTGTAACAGATTTAGCATGTTCAGCAACCAGTCGCTTGTTACCTTGCCGACTTCTTTCAGAGCTTCTGAAGGAATATAGTCAGGTCCAGGGGCTTTGCCCAGTTTTATCGAATTGAGCGCTCGGGTCAGTTCTTCCTCGTTAAACAGAGTCAGTTCTTCCACTATCTCTAAGGCCTCTGGGGGAAGAGTTCTTCCGCTACCTTTACTTTTTCCTCAGTTGCTAGTTCATACGGTACAAGGCGACCCATTTTTTTCAAACTAATTTTATAGGCGGTTACCCCATAAATCTTGGTTTAGCTCGTCACATAACTTTTTCCATTGCTTCCTTTTCTCTGACTCGATCTCTTTGCGGAGTTTTTTTTTGAGTGCCTTGTAGACGGATTTAGTTTTGTTAGCCTCGTGCTCGCTGTACGTTCGCCCTGCTCTCAGTCTCGTAAATAACCTTCTAGTTTTCAGGCATTCTGTTCTTTTGTCGGCTATGCGTTTGTTCCATCAGTATGGTAGGCTTTTTGACCTGGCTTCGCCTACACCTAGACTACCTTCGAAGGCTTCTTTTATTAGAGAGGTATACGTTTGGAGCGTCACCTTTTCTTCCGCGTTACCTTCAGTCCTCCATGAGATTAGTTCTTTAAAGGCTTCCCAGTCGTGCTCTTTTCTTATTTTGAACCCTCCTTTGTGCTCTACCTGGTTGTTTATTTGGAAATATATGTAGCTGTGCTCCGTTGCACTTTCCTTATCTAGAACTTCCCAGTTCTTAATGCGTTTTCCCACCGATTGTGTTGAGCAGGTCACGTCTATGAAGAATCTGGAGTTTCCTCTGACAAAAGTCGGGCGATCCTCATTATTGTGCACGATTATGTCCAATGTTGCGAGCCAGTCAACGAAATATGCGCCTCTTTTGTCCGCCACTGGGGAGCCCCATTCATGCGCTTTCGCGTTGATGTCACCGAGTACGATACAATCTTCTCGAGCTTTTTGGGCTTCTTGCATAATCGAGTCAACGTCTGTTTTGTAGTCTTCAAATGTTGTATTTGGAGATAGGTAGCAGCAGTAGACAGTAAATTTTTCCATTTGTATAACCAGGAATCCTTCCTTCCTTTCCACTTTCTTTATTTTTGTTCTTTTGTTTTTGAAGAACACAGCCACATTTTGCCTCTTATCTATTATCCAGCTCGGTTTGTTTGCCGGCCTTTTATTCGGTTTGCTAGCTATTATAATATTGGCGTCCACTTCTGAGGCAGTAGCGTAGGCGACGTCGTGTGCGAGCACAGCCCTACCTAGGTTAGTTTGAAGGATTGTCAGAGTCATTTTTATTTCGTTTCCTTGCGGGACCCGATTTTAGTTGTTTCCCCACTTTTTAGTAATTGCCTGTACTGTGGGCATTTGATCTGGTCTGATCTATGACCCTCCACGTTGCAGGTTATGCACGTTGGTGGGTTTTTGCATTCTCCAGCTCGGTGCCTCGCTTTGGCGCAGTTTAGGCAGAGCTCACTTCTGTCCTCTCCAGTACACTGTTCCCTCCTGTGCCCGAAAAGATGGCATCTGTAGCATCTGGTAATGTTGACCCTTTTTCTTACCCTGCAGTCGATCCAGCCGATTTTAATTTTTCCTCTGTCGATTATGCGTTTTGCCGCGTCTCGTTTTATGGCAACTGTAGCGGTTTGGTTGCCGTTTTGTGTGGGCCGTATTGAGATTACCCTAGTCTGGTGTTCAGAGAGGTTTTCGGATTTCAGAATCTTCCGTTTGAGTTCGTCCTTGTCTATGCTGGCGTCTATGTCGGTGATGTGGAGTAGCATGTCATTTGTTTTGATTACTACTTCGGTATTTTTATTGTTGCACTGAATGGATTGCTTTAGATTGGCAGCTTTAGCTTTTCCTCCCGTTTTTTCCAGGAATAGGTCGTTTTTATTGGTCTTTTTTATTTTTTTAACAGTAATTCCAGTCTCTTCTAGATTTACCGCGCTTTTTACCGTTTTTAGTAAGTCGGCATAGCTTTTGCCCTCTTGCGCCTTTATTATTATTTTTTCGGTCTCGACCCTTGTTTTTCCAGGTGGATGGTTTTGAGATCTCTTTCCTCCCGCATTAGCTTTGTCCTTTATGCGTATGGTCACCTCCAGTTCTCGAAGTGTGTATTCCGCACATTTCCTAATATAGTCCATGTTTACTTGGCCTCACAGATATATTGATGTGCTTTTTTTGGCTTTTCAGAACTCAGCTGCGTGAGTAGCTTAAACATGGTCTCGACGTTATCGACTCCACTGTCGTCTATCTGCATTGGCAGTACATATGTGGTATTCGTACGCTTGCTTTGCTGGGCGGTATCCCTGCTGCTTAGCACTCCTATGTGTATCTGTACATACTCCAGACTGCCCTCTGTCAGTCCTTCTTCAGCTAGTGCAGCAACCTGCGGGAATTTAAACTTTAAATTTGGTCTCAATGCCGCCAGTGGATTCAAGCTTTTTTTTCAAATAGGCTATCTCCAGACGCAACTCATCTTCTGTGCTCCTCTTTTTGTTAGCATTCATACAACTTTCTAGCCATTCCTTCATATCTTCCCGCTGAATCTGTTGGGTGTGGTACGTCAGTCTAGAGCTAATAGTTGCGAGAGTCTTTTTTGGCTTGTAGGATTCAGCTACCATGGCTTCAAGTGTCTTTACTTCTCGAAATATGCTGTCGAGCATAGGTCCGTTATAGTACGTTGTTTCTCTGGAGTCAAATTTTTCCGTTTTTGCTTGTTTGCACTTTTGCTGGTTCTGTTCTCCTCATTGTTGGGTGAAGCAGGGTCTCCAGTTTCCGTGCTTGATGTAGATTGCTCTCGTAATTCCGTTTCTACGTGCTGGTCCTTCACCTTTGGTTTTTTAGAGGCATTACAGTCCTGGTCAGCCCCCGTCCCAATTTGGATCAACATATCCGCTATTTTCTTATTTGCTTCCGCAAATGGCGATTTGTTAACTCCCGTTGGCTTGGCAGAATGCGATGTACCCGCAGCCGCGTTGCCTGTTGCGTCCTGGGTTGCCCTAGTAGGTGATCTACTCATGCTTCCCCTCCTGCTGTGCGCATTTAGCAGTTCCAGCTCGTATTCCGTCATTTTTACGGTGGTCGTGTCCAGTTTCCTTGTCGTGTCGTCATTTACATTAATCGTGGTCAGTTGTGTGGTGCTTGGGTCGTCAACAATTTGGGGCTGGGTGCCGTTACCGGAGGTAGCCCCCCTGCCGGTAACTTATTCTCCGAGGCTTCTGAAAAGACTTCCATTGTGCGATTTATAGCTGCCGCCAGCTTGCGTTTTTCTGCTACCCGCCAGCTGTAGGGTGGTTACACCCCCTGCAGCAGAGCCCTACCGGATCACTACTGAATTTCATGACCTACTACAGGGGGGTTCAATATCACAATCACGCGTTCACATTCATACCTTTATAGCAAGAAAGATGGTTTGGCTACCTAGCCCTCGATACCTAATAGCGTCGGTAGCCGAAAATGTTCAAGAGTAGACCGAAGAGTTGACCAAGGAAGGTCGATAGATCAAAGAAGGAAAAGGTAGAGGAAAATTGGTAGTCTCATTGCCGTAGCAAGGCCACCGTGCAATGGTATCCCCTATCCGCCACCCGGGGACGCGCCTGGAAGGGGTTAGCACCGTCCCCTACCTTCAAATTTTGAGGTCCAGGCCCATCCGGTATACTGTGTTGGCCGCTGTTTGGCCATCTTGTGTCGCTGATGCCTAAGATGTTTAGGTTCATTATTTACATCTCTTGTGCTATATTATGAGTTTTTTCGGGTTCGAGCATGCTGCGTACGTTAATTTTTTTCCCCGGAGATCCGATTGGGGGGTATTTAGCTCCGGAATATC
Source organism: Tachinus rufipes (assembly GCA_963932245.1). NCBI lineage: Eukaryota > Metazoa > Arthropoda > Insecta > Coleoptera > Staphylinidae > Tachinus > Tachinus rufipes. The sequence continues at coordinate 109,119,259 of OZ010743.1, forward strand.
TTTTTGTGAAATTGCGTGGTTGGTGATGATTTGTAAAAGGGATATCCTCTTGTTTGGATTTTTAATGCAGTGGTTTTTTCTTGCCTTCTGCATTCCCATGCCGTTGACCATTGGTTGGTTTGTCTGCCTTTCAGGATGATTTCTCACCCTGAGGCTATTGGCTGTCACATTGCCTCGTTGATTATCTAGCATGGTGCACCGCGAGCAGGTGATATTGTCATTTGGGTTGGCCATTGCTATCACTCCTTACACTCATTTATATAATTGCACACAAAAATATGAAAATTGAACCGGAAGCTTATTTAAAATATAAAATTGCGTAAAATATTACGTTTACCACATCAACTTTATCAAAATTTGCACAGAAAACTCATTTATAGAATAAAATTAGTTAAAAAACTTTTACATTACACAGAATAAACTTTTATAACATTAATATTGCGCAAAAAACTTAATTCTAGCAACAAATTTGCACAAAAATGACATTTACCATAAAAACTTTATTAAAATAAACGCAACAAATTTCAAAAATGCACGGAAAAAACATTTATATTATAGTCATGGCACAAATAACTTATTTTAGTACAAAATTTGCTTCTAAAATTGCAGTATCGTTCAGAAAAAACATAAAAATAAAACAAAAAACTCACTTTAAGCACAAACTTTGCTGAAAATCTAAGCGTGATACATAAACTTTATCAAAATTTGTAAGGAAAACTTATTTATAGTATACAAATTATTTCAAAAAAACGAAATTACTTTTATAATTATAATTCTAGCATAAAATTTGCTTAAAAATTACAAATATTTTATTGAAATTAACTTCAAAAACCTCAAAAATGCACAGAACAAATATTTAAAACATACATTTTTAGCATAAAGTTTACTTCAAAAGTTTATTTATACTTTATTTAGAAAACATCTAAAGTACACACAAAAAACATTGTAACAAGAAAATCGTCTCCAGACAACGCATATGAAGCATCAAATTTGATTAGAAATTACGTTTATTGCATAAAGTTCATTCAAATTGACACATAAAACTTATTTATAGCTTAAAAAACTTTAAAATTATATAAATTGAACCGTTATATAAAATTGCACAGAAAAGATATCATAAAAATTGCACACAAAAATTAATTCTTGCATAAAAATTGCTTGTGAATCAAGAATATCACATAATAACCTAAATAGCACAAAAGATTTGTTTAGATAACTTTAAAATTACACAGAAAAAGCATTTATAACATGAAAATCGCGCAAAAAACTATTTTTTTGCATCAAATTTGTCAGAAAACCGATGTATAACACAAAATTTATCTTTAAGACCTTGCACAAAAAAAACCTTTGTAAAATTAAAAAAACTCAATTTGAGCGTAAAACCGCATGTGAATCACGGAACTAAAAAATATATCAAAATTTGCGTATAAGAGCTAATTATCGCATAAGATTTGCTTAGAAAACCTCTAAGGTTTACACAAAAAAGCAGTTATGTTTAGAAAATTGAACATAAAAATCATTTGCAGTATAAAATTTGTTAAAAACTTACGTTTACCACATGAAACTTATCACAACTGGGGCAGTAAACTAAAGCTTAAAATTGTACAGAAAAAAACATCTATAACATTAAAATCGCTCAAAAATTTACACAAAAATTGTAAAAAGTAAGTAAAAAAAACTAAATATTTATCAAATAAATTTATCAATATTAAAAAATAACTCAAAAATGAAGGGAAAAACCATTTCTATTATAAAATATAATACGAGTCAAAGATAATGTTAGAAAGAATCAAATTCCGGAATAAAGTATAAAAAAAAATAGCAAAATCCAATCATGAAATATCAACATATTGTTGAAAAAAACCCAAATCCGACCTTAAAACATCAAAATATTCTCAGAAACTGGTCTTAAACTTTTGAAAAGTGCAAAATTCAACCCTACACGCCAGTATGCTTAGTCAATTTAATGTTACTTCAAATATGTTTAAATATTATAAATTAATATGTTATCCGCCCTGCAATTAACGTCATACAAAACTGTAATAAAGCGTTGAGTTATATATATATATATATATATATATAGAAAAGAAATTTAATGGTAAGCTATGAAGACAGTTTATATTTTTACTTAATGGCCATTTTATGGGACTTTTTACTTAACTAGTTAAATTGAAAAGCATCTCCAGAAGGATAATTATAATATAAATGATTTATTGTTATTAAAACAAAGCTAAAAGCATTATTTATATTGATTTTTTAAGCAATCATTTGTTATTGAAATGAGATTGTGATTTCTTTAGATCAGAAGATATATTTTATTCAAGACAATATAGTTTCCCAGTTTCCTTATTCTATAGATAACAATAAGAAGGACTAGTTTAACACGTCCTGCCCAACTGTTCACAAGAGAGTAATAACATAGCCCATTCTGGTACATCTTGTTACATCTGGAAGAATAAGGAGTAACTTTAGGACGAGCCATTGTGGTGGCCCTTTCAAACATTTACCCCAATGCATATTGCATGGCGGCACAAATAAAATTATAATTGAAACCGCCCTAGCTTATAAAAAAGCCACAAAACAATTATGACATAAAAAACCACATTGACAACTTCATTTACATTACAAAGCCACAAAACAAAAAAAATGAATCACTCTATTATAATTATTAATACACGCGTGAATTATTGGAAACAGATTTGGTGGTGAAAATGAGGCACGCGATGTAAAAGGTGAAGGTTAAATATTAAAACGGGGTTGCATTTTATGAATTAATCCTACAACATTTAATTTTTTATAAATATATATAAAACCGTTAGTTAAATTAATGTAAGCCGGATGGGGGTAAAAATGCGACTTCCGTATGGCGGATTAAAAATTTGAATACCAAATCCTCTTTTCAGATTTTCCGAGTGTAATCTGATGTCGACCGAAGCCAACCAGCAGCAGCAGCATGCACACACTAAAAGCGAAAAATTATGACTGGCAGATGAATTGTGTGTTAACCGTGTTATTTAAGGTGGTTATGTATGGGAGGCTATTATGCTTTGGTCATGTTCGGGCATGTAAATTGATATCGTCTTTTTTTTTGTTAGTGCTGCTACTGCAAAGATTATTGTTCAAATGGAAAATTCATATTTACCTTAATGCAAATTTATGGAATTTATTAAAGTTGTATAAATACAGGTCAGTAAACAGCTTTGTATCTTCTCAATCAATTGGAGTAGTTCAAAACAATTTGCTAATAAAATTTGGATATTAAATTGTGTCACAACCCCTTCTAAGATAATGAGTTTAATGCGAAGCAATAAAATAACAATCAGTGCATAATAAATCACGATCGCGGTGGAATTTTTTATGCTTAATCCATTGGTGTGTGTGGGGCGGAAATATGAACCGAATCCATTCATTAACATTCTTTCCTGTACGGTGTCTATTGTCCATTAGGGGGGCCCACAAGCGCCTCCCGCTACTCCAAGACCAGTTTACAGCCCTTCCTCGACACGCGAATACTATACACGCGATACACCACCCCCAGTTTCTCTTTCACCACCCGAAATAACAAAGAAAAATATAATTGTATTCTTCGGTATCTTAATTAAAACGCGATCTAATTCATACAACATACTTCAACTTCACGCCTTTCAGAGCACTGGGGTTCTGTGGTTTTGCATTTTTACCGGTTAATCTACCTAATAAAATCTTTTCACTTAAAGACATACACAAAAGTATCGCATCGTATTAACAGTATATTATTTCCAAGGGAATTATTTGCATCTTTATAAATTATTCTGGCCCTACATAAATTTTCAACACCCTAATATTCTTTCTATTAATAGGAACACAATGGTGGAATTTTATCGGTGATATCTTGACTTTTGTATTATAAGTATTATTGTTGAAAGTATTTATTGTATATATACTAAACACCAATTAAAAGAAACATAATACAAACAAGTATATTATTTTCGAATATAAATAAATAACATCATGGCCAGTGCCGTAACTAAGGGGTGGCAAAAAGGCAAATTTATAATTTTTTATCGTATTTCAAATTTATTAAATGTGTTTCCATGTTTTGAATCATATCATTATAGAATACAAAACACTTTTAGAACATATTTTTCAAATTCTAACATGGCTATTTTAAATTTGCTAGATTAGAGTGTACAGGTTGTTTTGCGTTAGCTTTTCGGAAACTACGGTTTTATTAAAAAAATATGGAAAAATATTTTTTTGTTTAAAATAAAAATTTGCTAAAGTACGTATGTTGGCCTTAAAGAGCATACACTACTTTCTGAGACAAACTGCAAGATGCCTAACCCTACAAATACAATTTTTCTAGACTACTAGAGAATAGGTGTAGAGTACCAGTAGAACTATAATTTAAAGTATACCAATTCGGATAAGCTTCTAGCTTCTCTAAAAATTCCAATGAGGTGCTGCCTTTCAAGTGTCAATAGGGAGCAATGGTCTTGCTGACAAGGGTGGAGTGATACGTGCATGTTTGTTTTATTTTTATGGGGTCCGGAGGAAGTGTGTCGGACAGAGTGATTTTTTAGGTGCAAAGATCTCTGGTTCTTGCGAGACAAGATTGAAATGTTTAATGTGGAAACAACAAAAATCAAAACACTCTCTAGTATTGTGCTTTAGAGATCTATTATTTTTTTAATTTAGTTTTGTTTTTGTTGTCCAATGTTGGACACAGGCCTTTTTTGATTGCTTTCATACTTTTTTGTCTTGAGCGTCTGTTATTTAGTTCATTTTTATTTGTTTAGTATTATTATGCTAACTTGTTGGGGTCTTCTTTGGTTCTTTTGTCGGCTCTTGATTTCTATTCTATTATTTTGCATTGTTTAGCTTATTTAAACTTTGAGTAAAAAAAGTATAGACCCTAACTGAAACCAAGCTAAAAAACAATATTAAACCAAAGAAATAGACTTTTTTGCACCTTTTGGCGCATGCAACCAAAGCTAAGTGCAAGTGTTATTAATCAAAATCTACTGCTACGCTACACAGTAGTAGAAAAAGTGTAGATGGCCATAGAAATAGCAGAAGGAAAACACAAACTTTGTTGCACCTCTTTGCGCATGCAACCAAAGCTAAGTTGACAATGACAAAAATAAGTAATAATCATCTAGAAAATTGTATGAAAACATTTTAGAACAATAATTAAAATCAACAATTCATAAAAAAGTGATTGAAATTGTTTGAAGATTTTTAGCAATCCTGTTTAAAATCAAATTAAGTTTTTAGTTGGAAAACGTATCCTAGAACTCTGACATCAAGATTGACATGTTACTTTTTGACATTCTCTGAGGTGCAAAAGACGTTTTTTGGTCAAAACTGGTGAATATCACAGCAACTACAACAGTCTTTTTTTACAAAATTTTATCAATCACTCTAGATCATTATGGCGTTGGAAAAGAATGAGAAAGAACATCACCAATCTTTCTGCTGTTATTTGTTAACTAGTAGCAGTTATTTAGGGGAGTAGTAGATACAATCTAAAAAAAGAAAGAAAAGACGGTTAAGACATGCATCGAGAAGAGATTGTTTAATCAAGGACGTGGTCAAACGAATGGTGAATGAAAATTTGAAAGAGTAAGGAGAAGATAAAAACAGAAAATTAGGAAAATTAGAGAATAGGCGGGCAACCAAAACATGGGTCACTTAATTATTGCGGCATGAAGACAGCAATCAAATTTAACCTTATCTAACATTCGTTAGCCAGCAGCAGTCAATAAATTGTTGTGGGACAAGGGCAATAACTTTTTTTTTGAGGGGGTGGAATTTTTTTATAAGACACCCCGAGGGGTAGTGTCAGATTTTTACTGACTAAAATTAATTGCATTAAAGTATTTCATCAACGTGGAGAGTCCCGCGCAACAGACTTACAGATTTCAGGCGCGCAGTCAGTTCTATAACAACACAACATTTACATTTTAACACCACTTTTTTTATACTCTAGTCAGAGCGTACTTTGTTTTTGTTTTTTTTGTAGTACAATATGTTTGTTTAATTGTTTTTTAACATTTTTATGACGAAAACAGAACAAACAACGTAGCATGGCCACATTGTCCCATTTGAACAGCGAAGACAGCATTACTACCACCATGTTATCCGAGTTCAAGCTCTCTCCTATCAGTTTTACTCTTGCTCTTTCACGCGTCTCTAACCATCTTTTGCAAAGGATCACGGTGTGCTCAACCGTACAATACAATCTAATCTCTTTGCTCACAGTACGGACATTCATCACTTTCAATAAATTTCATCTAATGCAGGTGCGCTCGGAAACAACTATGTTCCGTTAGTACCTGCGTAAAGTAGTAGTTTACCTCACCATGGCCCCGACCCACCCAACGCCTCACGTGAGGCGACCTTCCCAGACCGTCTTTACTTGCACTACAAGATCTATCAACCAGAAGGCCCGCCGTCGGCGCTGTCTTGTATGCGCTGCAGACTCTCTGGCAACACTTTCTTTGAGTCCGCAGAACTAATTGTCTGTGCCTTTTGTTGTTGCACACGGCATCCCACTATATTTCGGCCCCATAGAGCACTATAGATAGAGGAGATTACCGAGCACATCAGGCGCCTGGTGGAAAAATTTGCACCCCCCAGGTTTGGCATTAGCCTTGCTAAGGATTGAGCCGCCTTCTCCGCTTTCTCACACATTTTTTTTTACATGCACACCCCACTCTAAGTTTGTGTTTAACGTAACCCCCAAGTATTTTACGCGCTTTTTGGACCTGATGGTAATCCTCGAGACGGTAATTTCCACTTGCGTCACAAGTTCCGTCTTTTTTGGGGCCAATTCTATTCCCAGCTCCGTGATTTTCCGCTCTATGAGGCTAAGAGCGCGGTTCCCCGTCTATTCCAGTTCTCCCTTAAAGGGTTTTGTAACGATGACCGCCAGGTCGTCGGCATAAGCCACCTTTTTCATCCCTAGAGGCAGCTGTAGGCTTACCACGTCGTCGTACAAAACGTTCCACAACGTCGGGCCCAGAACTGATCTCTGTGGTACCCCCTCAGTTAAAATTACCTTCATTACAAGGGCATTAACCTAACCTAACCTATCACTTGGTCTACCATGCCGTAGAAGAAAGAGGATAAAGAACTTTACTAATTTTCTGCTAACATTGTAGCGGTACAGAGACAGCGCTTAATCTAATTTTATCTAACCTTACACTTACGTCACCGTAACACAGAAAAAGGTGGAGAAAAAACATCACCAATTTTTTTGCTGTTATCTAATAATCAGCAGAAGTCACTTATATGATGCTGCATGGAAGCAGTAATCTAATCTAACCAAACTTTACACTATTGTGGCATTGGAAGAAAAGGAAAAGGAATATTACTAATTTGTTTGCTTTTACTCTCCAAACAGCAACAATCTTTAAATTACTGCAGAAACTCAAAAAGCATTTAATAAGGTTTCTTTTAGTATACAGACTGGACTGGCGCTATTACCATTGACACTATTATTGAGTTACAATGGATTTTTGGACAAATTCCAGTTTTTGCATCAACTCCCGGTTTTAATTTTATAATCATCTCTAGCAACTACCGTTGTAAATTGGCAGTTCCAACATGAAAACATTTATCTCTTGTTTTGGCAAACCCAACAAAGAACTTCAACCACTATTGGCTTTATAGAGAAATTGTGCATTTTTGATATTATAATTGCTAAAATGATTTTTGATTTTTAAAACAGTCACAGTTGTGATAACTTACAACAATTACTTGAAAACTTTATTCTGGGCCATGTACAAACCTTCGTAAAATTGAGTCATTTGTTTTATTGTTTTTCAAAAACATCTCGGCCTTTACGTGGGCTACGTGCCCATACAACACTAATTCTACTTGTATTTTTTCATTTGCCATAGTTTAACGGTGCAGAACGCCATTTAGCATAAAACAGTGTTGTATAGTGTAGTGTCTTTAATTGTTTCTTGGAATACACTGCAACACTTTGTTTGGCAAAAACCAATAGTTACTAATCTGCTTCAGTTTTTGCACTACAGATTGAGGCGCAATGAGACTTGACACACTTCGGGAACTTTTTTTCCGAATCTTACAAAAAAAAAACAAACAAACGAAGTACTACTCTACTTTTGTTGGCAGGGTCCATTAACCTCTGTTAGCACTTGTAGATGCCCCTTAACACCTGACTAATTGGCACATAATGTGGAGCAACAGAAACCAACTTTATAGATTCAGAGTATTTTGAAGATATTTTGATAAATGAAGAAAGGAAAAAAACATTGCAAAAGAGTTCTTAACAGAACTAAGAATGTAAAAACAGTTTTGCCGATTTGACGCAAAAAAATTGCTGAGAATTAAAAAATGAAGGAGAAGAAGAAAATTTTGAACAGAGAAAAAAGGAAGAAGAGAAGAAGAGGAAGAAGAGGAAGACGGAGAAAAAGAAGGAGAAAAAGAAGGAGATGAAGGATAGAAAGAAAACAAAAACAAAAAAGAAAAAAAATAAAGAAAAAGAAGAAACCGCAGAAGAAAAATAGAGAAAAGATTAGAAAAAAAATATGGAATTAAGTATGAATGTGCACGGCAGAAACAAACTAGTTGACAGCAACAAATAGAAATGTTTTAATTTCAATTGTTTGGAAGCTAAACTAGAACCGGTTTGTTACCCCAGCGCTACCAGTAGTGGTAATTTATTGTATCAACTAGGCATGACCGACGTCTTGGATTTAACTGCGCAATCTCTGAAGTAGACTGTTGCTTCGAAGGAAATAGTAATAATTGGCAGATCAAGCAAAAATTAGCTTACCTTTGGCAAATTACTGTACAAGAGCTTAGAAATCTATTTTAGATAATTAGATATGCGCTTTGCGCTTTAGCCGAGATGCAACTCTACTCCAAAGTTTAATACAAACAACAATTGATCAGAATATTTCTGCCTAGCTCATCATCGCATCAACAAAAATGTGATTTTTGCAGAATTACGCAGATTCTATTTTGGTGGCATTGTTGTTTTGATACCGACGCACTACTAGAGGAATTTGTCAAAAAATTTCTACAAAAAGAGGCAGTGTGTGGATTTAAACCAAAAAGTTCTATAACTAGAGATTCCAAGCTGGCGTTTTGCCGTACAATCTCAGTATCTTTATTCTTTTTGGTGATAGAAAAACGTCATGGGCGACAAAAACGGAGATACTGAGAGTGTACGCTGTTTATACAGTGTTTAAACGGCAGCTTGGAATTCTTTGATTCAAACAGTAATGAGTGGTTTTGCTAGTCTAATAGAATCAAAAATCTAACAGTCTGGTTAATCTGGAATTCTATTTTTTTTAAGGTTTTTTTGACTGAACTACAAAGATTGTACAAAATATTTACAGGATGCAGAACACTAAAGGCAAATTTGTTAATCTAAAAATTGGGGCTACAAAGAATACATTAGCATGTCTGGTAAACCCAAAAATTATACAGTCACTGAATATTTTGAAATTTTAAATTTTTGATCGAGCCAAAAAAATTGATTGAAATGCTTACAAGAAGAAGTTTTAAAAGCAAACCAGTTGGTTAGGGAATCACCTAAAGAATTGATTGTTAACACCTTACGCCGCAGTCAAGATCGGTTGCAAAGACCAAGGTCACTACCAATTTTTGACATTTAAAAAAGCGTAAAAGTAAAAACTAAAAAAAAAATTATTAAGACTTTTATAGACTTAGTCATACCTTTAATGGTGCTTTTGATAACATAAATACTTATTATCTTTGGTCAACTAACGAAACTTCTTATAAAACTTCAAGACTAAACAAAAAAAAAATTTGAATGAACTCTTGAAACTGGAAAAGCTTTAAGGCGTAAAAGGTCTGATGGATCAGTTTTTGCACTTTGCATACCCACAACAATGGCACAATGCAATAGCCATAATCCTCCACAAAAAAAGAAGACTAAAAGCATATAGACAATTACCGATCCATAAGCCTACTGCCACAATCCTATAAGCTCTTCACAAAAATAGTAACAAACATGCTCACAGCAAAGCTAGATGCATATCAACCGGAAGAGCAAGTTGGTTTCAGAAAAGCTTACAGCACAATCGATTATCTTCAAACAGTAAGCACACTAATCGAAAAATGTGCTGAATAGAACGTTTCACTACATATAGCGTTTGTCGACTACAACAAAGCATTCGAATTGCTAAATCTGGCAGCAATGTTCAAAGCAATGGATCACGCTCGAATTGACTCACGTTGCATATCTCTCCTTAAATATGTATATGCAAACGCTACTTTTCAGGTAAAGATATATAAATGGAGGCGTCCGGCAAGGCCATCTTCTCAAAGTCTTTATCTTGACCATGGAAGATATGTTCAAAACCTTTGGAGAACGAAGGAATCAACATAGATGGCAAATACTTAAACCACTTTGCGGACGACATATTTAGCAGTTATCTGGACGAACTAAAACAAATGCTAGAAGAACTAAAATGGTTCCAAGTTCATGAGCCCGGATGAGACAAACACTCTATTTTTTGAAGGAGAAGTCATCAGAAAAGTAGATAAAAAACTTAATCAAACTTGGTAAAGCAAACCAAAACACCAATGTTACGAGAAGAGTACGCATGACATGAAAGATTCCAAGGTTTCTATAAATCTAAAAAGGAAAGTTTATGATATGTGTATTTTTTCCGTGATGTCATTTAGTCTAGAGACTATGGCACTCACCATCAAAAGTGCCAATAAATTGCGAGTCACACAGCGAGCGACAAAACGCGCAATGCTAGGAGTAAACCTAAGAGAAAAGATACAAAATGTGGAAATAAAGCGAAAAACAAAAGTACGCGACGTAATCCAAAACGTAGCTGCTCCAAAATGGAGATCGGCAGGTGACGTCGCTAGGCAGAAGACTACCAGATGGGCAAAACTATTAATGCAATGGAGGACAAAAACGCATAAGAAGAGCTAGGACGGCCGCAGAAGAGATAGTTGGATGACATCTACCAGCAGACGAAGAGAGAATAAATGTCGACGGCATTCCGTAGGCTAGTTAACTGAGTACTAGATACGTTACCACTTAAACAAATTTGTGTACATGGCAATAGTCTGAGTACTAAGAAATAGCATGAACTGACATTTATATTATAAACGCACAATAAGGCATTATTTTTGCTGAAGAATTCAGAGTTTGTTTTAAGGATTTACTAAACTTTGACCTGGGGTATAGACTAATATATAAACAGGGAAACTCTACCAAACATCAAAGAGATTTGATTAAGTGGTTATACTACTAGAGGCACAACAAAGCCAAAAATATGGAAAATTACACTTACTTCTGTACAAAGATGTTTGACTTGCAGCCAAACCATAACTGCATCTACCTAATTAGCACTAACGTTGCACGCACACCCATTAAGAGAATCATGGGAACAAAAAGTTGTTGGTATCCCAACAACCTAGCAACTGTGATGTTCTAAGAAAAGAGAATTAGAGTCAGCGTTTGCAGCAGGCAAAGCAACACTAACGCGGATACAGACAGAAACGTTACCTCTAAGGACAAAAATTCTAGTCTATTAGCTTGGAAACTTATTGATGATACGGGGCTGAAAAAATAAGCTAGTTAACGTGGACCCGAAAAAGATTATACTGTTAGCTGGCATACTGGTTGAAAGATTAACATTACCGATCACCGCCTTATGTCAACGATCTCTGACAAGTCCTAACTTTTGATAATATCATTAAAGAGGAAGGGTATCATCCAGAATAGCCAATCAGATTCTAGTCAGTTAATAGGAATTCCGAATGCGTTATTAAGCTGGCTGCAGTGTTTTATAAAAAAAACGTTTAAAATTCAGTCTTGCAAAAAGCACATTCACAGGTAAAAATAACCGACAAATCAAAAATAAATCACATATTTCTTGGACATTGCCTTATTGCTGAAGATCACACATTTGACGTCCTCTGCTATTTGGCAAATCTGCCAAACATTACATCTTTTGTTTGTTTTTGGGAAACCATTGCGTTTGGAAAATTATTCTAGAGGTTGGCAACTTGCTTCAGCTTGGTGCACGATATTACTATCTTACTTGGGGAACAAATAAGCGGCATACGCTTCCACCCCGTTGTCAGGTTTATTAATCGTTGTTGCCATTTAAAGACGCCACTTTTAGTACCTTGCGGCGATGGTTGTATACGTTTTCAAAATCAAATAAAAACTTGATTTAGCTGAGATTTTTAAAGATTGGAACATTTTTAATTACTGCTGATTTTGCTTCTTTTAGTGTGAAAAACTTTTAATTATGCGATGCGTAACAAATTTTAGAATTTGAGGCTTAGTTCTATAATATTTTTTTAATATAGAAAACTTTTTAAATGACGTTCTGTTATTTTATTTTATCAAATTTGTAGTATTCTAATCGTTTTTTAAGTAAGCTAAGAGGTTTACTTTTAAAACTTCAAATGCAGTGCGACTCGTGTTCTTTTGATTGTAACAATTATTACGTTAAAATCTAAAGTTATTCTCACAAATTAAGTAATTTTTAAAAATGTTGTTTATTGAAAAAGATTGTTGAAATAATGACACATTTAAATTTATTTGCAAATTTGTACCAAATACAATTTCTTCAAGTTACGCCACTGGTAGAAATATTTTTAATAAGTTCAACAGCGGCAAATTAAAAAAAAAACTTGTTTATTATCATTAGTAATCAACTTGGATGCAAAGCAAATAATAACAGTTTGGATAAATACCATTTTTCATATTAAGTTTAAATTAATCAACAATATTGGTTTAACAATTAGCAAATGTATTATTACACACAACAATATTACGCTGAAACTAGCAAATATTTTCCGAGCTCCAGCCATGAATTAATAACACAACACTTATACAAACTATTTTCATGCAAATTTACAGTTGACTGTATTAATTTAAGCCAATTTATTCATAATTTGTTACAAAGTTTCAATCAAATAAAAAGCTAAATTTAACAAATTAAAAACAATTAAATACCTTCAAGAGAAATTTGTAATTAACTGGAACAATTCCAAAGCTAACATTACTTCAACACAAATTGTTTTTGCACTTTTTGCCACTAGAATTTTGAGCATATATTTACTAAATTGTCGAATTAAAAATTGATTTTTTTAGAATACAAAGTTTACATTTACATTAATTAATACATAGGCAACTCCATACACAATACATTGTTTAATTGGTTATATAAGCAGACAATTTTTATTTTAAATTATTGAGATTTTTACTTAATTTAATTAATTTAATATAGAAAGATTTACGTGGGTTAGATAATATGCATTAGAAATTAACTTAGTAGATGGATATTTTAATTAAATTATAACAATGCTGCAGCACGATAATATAATCCCATGAAAATTGCATTGAATTTTCCAACATGTGAGTAATTTAACAAGAATATGTCTCTTATTCCAAACTATGCGAAGAGATGGCAACGATTGTCGGCGGCCTAAATAGTTGAAAACTGCGAACCTAATTAATTTCGAGATTTAATTAACGTAGTCAAGCTGTTTTCACACAGTTTTATGTCGCCCGCATATATCCCTCTGCACAGTTCATGAAGTCGATGTAACCACGGTTCACATAATATTACTTAAACCAGGTTATGTAACCCTGCACGATAAAGAAAAGAAAAAACAATTACCTCATATCATCAAAAATTGAGCGGTTGAAATTGAAAAATGGCTTTATAATAAATGATATTTTAATGGATGACTGGATTTTTACTTAATATGTATGGTTTGGCTTCGGCATACTTTCATATATCCACACATTTCACCGGCAACAATTTTATTACGACCCGGTTTTTCTTTTCTTTTCTCATGCTTATTTTTCCCTTCGTGAAAACTTCACTAAAATTACCTCTTCACATTTCTCCAAGCTGAAAATTCAATAATCCGTCTTTACACTATTTCATATTATGGTCTTATACAAAAGTAGCAGTGGAAACGAGTAGCAACCGCGCGACCCCATTTTATTTATATTTTATTAACCGAAAAATGTAATGGAAATAAAAATAACGGTGCATTTTACAACCGTGTATTCCAGGTCAAATGTCAATCAATTACGTTCATTAAATCCAGCACGTCAATCATTGATAGTTGGTATCACATTGGTTCATTGAATTAATAATATTACTAGCAGATATTGTATCTCCAAATGGCATTTTTTTTTGCTTATTATGACATTTAAATAATATAAAAATAGTTTATATTTCATTTTGGTATAATTAATCTAAGCTAATCTTAGATCAAATATGTCTGCATAATGCAACGACACTCACATAACCTAAAAATGACAATTAATTTGTCACTATCCTAATGATTTGTGATTAATAAACATAAAAGTGTTATTTGATAGAATGTAAATGTATTACAGTACGCAAGAAACAATTTTTATGTAGGGAAAGTATTAATATAATATACTTGTATGCTTTGTTTACAAGTATATTATGTTATTACTTTCTAAACATAACCTCAATTTATGCATCTCTGAAAAACAACAATATAACAATTTTTAGTTTGCAAATTAAATTTTTGATAGCTTTAGTAATTAAAGTAGTTATTAAAGACTGTTTATAGCAAATTTGTTCAAATTTCTTTAATTCGTTTTAGTTTTATTCAAGGTTTAGTGCATTTATCTTCAAAATATAATTAAACAAAATTTAAAAAAAATTAAAATAATTATTTAAATTTTGAAAAATTAATTTTTGACAATTTTGTTAAATAACGTAGTCATTGAAGATTGTGCATAGCAAATTTGATAAAATTTTATAAATTTGTTTTGGTTTTATTTAAGATTTAAAGCATTAATGCTAAAAACTTAATAATTTTTTTTTTTAATTTAAATAAAATATTTTTAATTTGTAAATTTAATTTTTGACAATTTTGGGAATTGATGTAGTCATTGAAGAATGTTCATAGCAAATTTGATCAAATTTCTTTGATTCGTTTTTGTTTTATTTAAGGTTTATTTAATAAATAAAATTTTGATCAATTCTAGTTTAAGATGAACGTATCTATAAACTCGAATTTTGTGGTTTGGAACCAGCAACTGTTGAAGAGATGCTACAGTCATTGCGTCAGCTGATGAAATTGGAATGTAGTGAACAGAGTTTGATTGAAGACCATTTTACAACTTTTACATTTAAGGAGATTGGCGTTTTTAGAGGAACAATTCTATCTGTAGGCAGGAAAATCTTGATTTCAAAAAGCTTTAGAACTTATGGATCAGTTTAATTTAAAGGTGGCGGTGCTGACAACAATTCCGGTTATTAAACTATAAGAATTACAGGTACAAAAACAGAAGTCTACTGTCTCTGGTCCTGCTGCAGCCGACAACTTTATCAATAATGCTGACAGTTTTGTCACTCATTTTAATTAAGCATTGTCACTAATTAGAAATTTTTGTCAGTGAAAATCTTCAACAGGCTTTATCATCAATTTAAGACAAACTCTGTTTTAGTATTGGACTTGAAGTCATTTGGTCTACATTTGAGATGCGCTTGTACGTTTGTTGAGAGAGAAATATTTGCCAGGTAATTACGACGCTCAACTTTATAAGGAGATAAAGATTTTAACATTTTTGGGCTAAGCTATGTTGTTAGTGAGCTTAAAAAATTAAGCGTAATATTTCACTTTTTTACCAAATAAATTTAGGGTTTACGGAAGTTGCAAATATTGATTAATTTAGTTTTTTGCTAGATGCCAATAAAGTGATAGTAAACAATTTTAAGGACGTCATTGAGAAGACAAGTTACAATTGTTGTAAGCTGGGAACGTTATTTTGGCTATAGGAAGAAAGGCCACATCAACTTTATATGCTTTAACTGTGTTAGACGGTTGCATAACGCATAAAGCTGTAGTCCTAGTTACTTCTGCGGTTATCGACTACACTTTGTCAAAATTAGTTTGGCCGGAAGCAACTTAATATACATAAGAATTATGTTGACTGTGATTTATGCTTTTGACCATTTTAGCAATTTTATTTGCGTTTATATTTTACACATTCTATGGGCTATTGGGATTCTTAACCACATAATTTTTGTGTATATTAAGTTGTTTATTATACTGGCCAAACTATTTTTGACAAACTGTACATATTGTTGCATGCTCAGGTCGACAAGATGCCCTTTTTTCGAATTGACATTCTTAAGAGAGTTATTTTGGAGTTGTTGGATTTTGGTGCATTATTTTGGGAAGTAACTTTGGGATATTTTTAAGGGTTTGGGCTTTACTGATGGGAAGTTAGAAAATGTCTTGTTTGGTGGCGAACTATAAAGTGTGTCAGAGCATTGGTTATGTGAACTTTCAGTTTAAGTTAGAAAGCAGGGTTTGCGATATTGAAGTTTTGGTAGAACTACAGTTACCGCATGTGTTGATTTTGGGAAGGTAATGGAGATAGTGTTAAATCTATGCGACAGGTCAATTGAATATTATTTTGACAAAATTGCCATTTAACGTAGCAATTAAAGAATGTAAGTAGCAAATTTGGTCCAACGTTTTTTATATTTTAAAAAGTTTGTTTCTTTTTTGAAAAGTGGGAATTTTTTAGCTAAAACTTTGGTAGCTAATGCTACACAGTGTTGGATTTTTACCGGTTATAACTACCTTTTGTGCATTGATAGGAAGGAAGTAATTTACTTTTTCCCGTCTCTAAGCTAAGCTACATAATGTATTACCTCCAATCTTTCATTTGATTTTATATTTTTTATATTTTGTTGTATTACGGTTGAGATAGAACTTTATGCTTCTGGGTTGCTTAACATTCTGTCAATCATGTTGTTGACACATAGGAATTATGCCTTATTGCGGCTCAACTAACACATTTCAGGATTATGTGTTCTGTGGTGTCTGGCTCTTGCAGTGCAGTTGTGATGAGACTTGATGTTTATCCGATTTAAATAACTTCTGAAACACCCGTGTTCTGTTTATTTTTTTGGTAACTCATGGTCTGACCTTTTTAATTAAGGTCTTGGTTTATGCGGCTAATTGTATTTGAGTTCTTATACTTGCATGGCTTTGGTTTTTTTCTTTTTTTGTTTGCTCCTAGGGAGTAGAACTCAGTTTTGGCAAAAAAATGTATGACTCCTACCACTACTTGTAAAGTCTGTGTAGTTTGGTAAGCGTTTGTTGACTACCGGGCATTTTTTTTATTAGGTCTTGCGTTTTCTATATTGGGAATTAAGTGGTTTAGCGCGCTCATTACTGCTTTAGCCTCGGCCTTGGCCATGTGTTTCCACATATTTAAGTTATGGCTAAACGTTGCACTTAAATATTTTATGGTTCTTTAGTTGATGTTTACATATTTTAATTTTACGCCAATGCCCTTTAGGGTCTGTTAGGTTAGGTTAGGTTAAGTTTAATTTTTTTTTTGTAGCGACATGAATTTCCCGGTTCTTTTGATTGGTCATTACGCGAGCATTTTTATATTTTTTTGCGATAGTAATTATCACCGCCAGGTTGTTAGCGTATATGATACCTACAATATCTTTTTTTATATTAAGCCTTAGTACACCGCCATAAGACATGTTCCACAGATTTGGGCCAAGAAACGGAACATTGCACGTATAATACGGTTTTCAACTAATATGGTTTTATTTTTCAGATATGCTTTAATTATATTAATAAGGTAGGGAGAGGTACATTTGTCCTTAAGTGCTTGTACAACTCCTTTTCAGGAAACCAAATTTAAGGCATTTTTCACATTGAGCGTTAAATATTGCTTGCTTTTTTTAGCTTTTTTTGCGTTATTACTATGGAACTGCGTTTGCAAAATCTATATTGTTCTCTGGAGAAGCTTTTCTTTTTCTTTATTTTATAGTTATTAAGGATATGCTTCAGAGGTTTTTCCAGCGTGTTGATCATATTGTATATATGTTGGGTTGCAGTATTTTTTTTTAGTTTGGTGGTTTTCCATATATTTAGTAAGTTGTCAGAAGCTTGCCGAACATTAGTTTTATTTTTTCTGGGGTTTCTTCTACATAAGATTTAACCACCTCTGAAGGTATCTAATCCGGACTTGCCGCTTTTCCAGCTTTAATTTTAGACTTTGTCATCTTGATTTTTTCTACAATGCAACGAAATATTGGCTACGTCATACACTCAATCTACCGTTGAGTGGCTTGGAAACAAATTTTGTACCGTCTTGTACTGCATTTTTGTTGAGGTTTTGAAAGGATTCCCCTGCTTATTTGTGCCAGTTTTAAAATCTGTGCTCTATATATTTGCGTCAATTTGGCTACAGAGCTTTAACCACGTCTAATTTTTTTTGCTGTTTTGGCAGTTTGCTTTAGGTTTACATTTGCACTGGGCACTTTTCTGTTTGCCAATAGACAGCATTTGGCTATTTTAACTTTGATTATGTTGTTGGTGAAGTTGGTAGCATTGTTACTTTCATGTTGGACAAGTTTTTTATCTCGTTTTTATTCAAGTACTAGTTCATAAATACGTACGAATGTGAGCATAATGTGATGTTTACATTTTACCTTTCACTATTGCACTTTTTGTGGTATGGATTGAGGAGCCACCTTTATTAAGGACTACCAAGTTTAAGCTACTGAGCCATTTTGATAGGATCATAAGACTCCTGTTTTTTTGTTGTTAAAGCCTATATGAATGACTTGGCATTAAAGTCACTGATCAGTAACGGCTTGCTCTTTTGCTATGTATCTTCAACCAACTTGGTTAAAACAAATTTAAAATTGGTCATGGTTTTCTTTGGCAATACGTGGCATGAGTAAAAGACTTTCTCAACTAAAACCCTGTAACTAGAGCATTTTATTTACGCTGCTTTATTTTCAGTTACGGAAAAGACCAACATGATTGTTTCTGAGTGTAATTTTAATACTGTTTAACCAGATTTGTGGCCGAATTTTTTTATACTGCAATTGGAGTCGCTTTTACATCTGTGGCAATGCTAGCCGGAGCTGATTTTTGTTTGTTTATGAGCAGCTGGACAGTTTTCTTGCTTGACGTACGATCATTTTCTTTTGTAACATTTATTTTTTTTGCGATATTATTTTTCACGTCTTGCTCCGTCGTCTTATGGTAATGGACATTACCTCTTGCCTTAAGGAGTTTTCTGCCATGGGAGTTAATTGCGCGTTCAGAGTTGTTTTGAGTTTGATTTTGGCTTACTTTAATTTTTAGATTGATGTCGTTTCTGGCCGTTTTTGTGGTGCTTGTTTAATTATAATGTATTTCTGGTTGCTTTTTTTGATTGTTTTGCTTTTTCACTCGCGTTTCATGCTCTATTTTTTTCTGTTTGAGGCTATGTGGATTACTACGTTTTGGTCCAGTAAGCACATTTTATTTTTTTTTATAAAGTATTTTTTGTATTTTTTTCTTCAGTTGTGGGATTGGCATGGAAATGTATTTTTGCTTTCCTTTTACATTGATGGTCCGTTTAAAAATGTATCTGATTCTTTCTTTTACATTTTTGTTTCTAATCTTTGTGACAATTACTACATGTTTCGTACTGCCTCCAAGTTCTCTTGCGACTCAGATTTTATGACTGGGTCATTTGTGTTAAATTACACTGCTAGATTGGAGTCTATTGTGGCGTTTAGGGTTTTATCCTGGTTTGTTTTAGAGCATTTATAGTTAGCACTGCTTTATAATTTAAGTTTGATTTATTTCAATTTTTTTTTTACATGTAGCACTATAGATGGTCTCCTCTTTCGACCTTTTTGTCTGCTTCTCTTTTTTGGTTTTAGGTATTTGAGATACACGTTTATCCTTTATTTTGGTCACTTTTGTTTTGAGGGAGTTTTCAGCAGCTACTCAGATGTGCACTGAGGCATTGCATTTTTTTAAGTTTTGTGTTGACTTTATCGTTTTCTATGCTAAACTTTTTGTTGGCTTTGTTATTTTGAGCCTAAAGTGTGATGAATTTTTTAGTCATTTTTAAAACAATATACTATTTGCGCTGTTATAATCGGCCAGATTTTACAGAGTTTTTTCAATCTTGGCCATCACAGCTTCTTACTTGAAGGGGTTGGGTCTAAGTCAATCTTTTTCTTTTTGCAAAGTTTTTGTTAAGCTCTAGATTGTAGTTTCAGGTTATCCCGGGGATGGAGGGGGGCAGTTGGTTTACAGATGTGTACTATGTTTCTTGTTCGTTTTAAACTTACATAAAACAATTTTCTTGCATACTCACTTGCTGTCAGTATTTTAATGTAAATGTAGTGTAGAGTTTTTGGCATTCTTTGTTTGCATTGATGGTTTGTTGATTCCAAGTCATTGTAAATGTTTTTTTCTGACTCCTTTGTCAGTTAGATGTGTGTGTGTGTGTGTTTGACTTTTTTTGATGGCGTTGCATTTTTGTTTTTAACCTGTGTAACAATTACTACATGTTTTGTACTATTTCAGAGCATGTAGTTAGCACTGCTTCATATTTTAAGTTCAATTATTTTTATTTTTTTTTGTTCATGAAAGATGGTTTTGACCTTTCCGTCTGCGTCTCTTTTTTGGTTTTAGTTACTAGAGATACATGTTTATTCTTCACTTTGGCCAACTTTGTTTTGAGAAAGGTTTTTCTTTTTTTTAACTTTGTAATCTTTTTTTGTTTTGAGCAGCTACCCAAGTGTGCACTGAGACAATGAGTGCATTTCTTTATGCAACTGCTCAAGATTTTTGTTTGTGTTGACTTTGTATTTGCTAAACTCTAACAGTTTGTTGGCTTCGTTATTCTGTGCTTAAAGTGTGATGAGTTTCTTAGTCATCGTTTTTTTTTTAATCTTGCCTTTGGCTTTAGCTGCTGCTTTTTTGCCTTCTTAATTTGTTTGCCCTTTCTCTGACTTTAGTGTTTAGGCAAGTCTCCAATCTTTTTCTTGTTGGGATTGACTATTGCAACATTTTTACTCGATGAGATTGGTTCTAAGTTAGTTTTTTTTTTGCAAAGTCCGACATGGAGTGCCTTTTAGCTACCTCTGTGGAGGTTGAGACCTTATTAGTTTGGGCTTTATAGTATCAAAATTAAAGATTTTGTTGAGATCTAGGTTGTAGTCTGAGATTTTTTGGGGAAGAGGGAGGTCAGTTAGTTTACAGAAGTGTACTATGTTTCTTGTCCTATTGTCATCAAACTTGCATAAAACACTTTTTTTGCTTACCCACTTTGAAAAATAATTTTTCTGTTTATATTTTAGATTATCGGAAAGTAACGTTTTGCGGTCCAACACGGAAAATCTTTTGCAGCCAGCTAAAAAAAAAAAAAATTTTTTTTAATTAAAAATTTTGATTGATTTAAAAAAAAAATTACTATCGGTAACCAAAAAATAGTTGTAAGCACCACGGCACGAAAGCATTTGCAGCGTTTTGCAAACATTGGCGTGCTTTTTTGCTCTTGATACTTAATATACTATTCGGACACAATTAGGAAACGTTTCTATTCTTTAATAATTTTTAAATAATTTGAACGCAATTTAAGTAATACCGGAGGAGCACAAAATACGCGAAAATATCCGTTTTAAACCAAGACTGCAATATGGCATTAACTAACAAAATATTGTATTTGAAATCTTTTAAATATAATTTTCATAAACCAATTTTACGCAACAACTATAAATACTCCCAATTTTAACTTCTTCTAATTGATTAGTTTCATAATTACCAATATTGAAACTTGTTAAAAGTTTGATACAAACTTTCAAGGTTTATCATAAATATTGATTGTTATATTTTGTTTAGTGACAACTAACTCCCTTTGTTTAAGAATTGTTTGCACAAGACCATGTTGCAGTGAGTAATAACATCGCTAATGAATTCGGACCGAATTCCGTTGAATAAAATCGTAAAATGGATTAACCTGGTAACAAAAAAAAAGAACGGTCGGTCCCGGTTTTTATTTAATTGTGAGAATTTTTTGTCGATCTGCTAATATGCGGTGCTCAATCTTGTATTTCCCCACGACCTGGCACTGTTCATTCGTAAAATGGATTCATCAAACGGTATAATTTTTTTTATTCACGAGTAAAAATTGAATCAGGACACACACATGTGTTCATACTGAAGGGGGTTGGATATTAGGTTCGATCAATAGGTGTTAAACTCGAACGACAGGTGACAGTCGGCAGTGAAAAATTAACGTGTTCGTGCATACATTTATGCGTGTTGTGTCTATTAATTACAATTTGACATGTGTTGTACGGGGTGGAGTAATGCATAGCATTTCCTTTCCGCCCTACATGTATCGCGGAAATTATTCAAAATAAAAGGAACACTGGTGTAATTGCCGTTTATGATTCATGGCTCAGCGATCGCATTTCAATCTTTATGTACTCTCACCGGAGCCCTCATCCCTCTTGTCTCTAAAAAACTTTTATTTTTTCGCCCCAAGAACTTTCAAATATATATAGCGTGAACTTAATATATATCACCCACCTGTATAATACTTTATTCGCCCCTCATGTATAAAAATATATTGTTCTACTTTATTATGTGGTAAACAGAGCGCCATTCTATTTTGATTTGTGAAAAGCACAATTTCGTATCTAGATAACATAACCCCTGATTGCAACACATCGTTCGATCCCATAAAAAAATATAAGATGGGGGAGAATTTGTTGTATAATTTACTTGCTTTAATCATTATCATTATGTGTTGATTATTTATGTAAGGGTAGAGTATAAGTGGCGTGCATGATTCAATTATTTTGTTTATTTCAACAACATTCAAATACAAACAAAGCTATCATTAGAAGTCATGAGCGGACCAATAATGTTTGTTTTTATCAAAAATAATTTTATAAGGAGACAAATAGCACTGGTTTTTTATCAATAAAATGTAATGTAAAATATATGTTAATAATAGTAAAATAAATATGTTTAGTATTATTATAATAAATTGAAATAATAAATTGTCCAAATAATGGTCTTGTGCAATTACTTAAATGGAAGTTTCGTAATTAGCTCTAAACGTTGAAAATTAGACAATACTAATCAGTGCTAGGTTTAGAGTAAGAAAAGCTGAAAACAGAAATTGAATTGATAGAGCGCCAACAGATTGAATAAAATTATGCTTATATCTAGTTGGCTATTGCTATGATAAGAAGTCATCATTTTCATCACACAGCCATATGCATTTATTGTTGGACATTGGCTTTCTGTATCTCATTTCAATTGCCACGATTTTGAGTCACTTGCATTCAATTTACTTGGGTGCGCTTTTACGTTTGGGGGGGGGGGGGGGGGGGGGGGGGTTGAGGGGGCAGTTTTATCTTAACATTGCCCAACTATTTTTTTTGTGGTCTTTCTATACTTGTTTTAGTTAATTTTTTGCGTTAATGAACTTATTTTGATAAATTTTGTTTTTACTGCACTACCGAGGAGATTTTGAGAAAGATTTACTCAAAACTTATAGACCTTAAAGAGTTTTTACAACTTCATTATATCCGAAGACACAAAGTTTTGTTGTTGACCTACTTTTAGAACTTGTAAGACGAAGCAACTAATTTTGTAGTTTAGTTCCAACGCAAACCACTTTAGTCTTACTTTGAAATGTCTAGAGTTAGGCTGGTCCGGCCGACCTTAACGCCTGATGACAAACTCACCAAGCACGCGAGTTTGTGAAGGCGTTTTGCGCTAACAAGCGGTATTGTATTATTGCACCTATTTGGACTACACGAGCGCTTGTCGCTTTTTGTTTAAAGAGTTGGTAGAGATGGCTACCAACGTTGAAATAATTTTAAAATAACAATTATTTCCAACTTTCCAAACAATCGGAAAACTAGTCGGTCTAAAATCAAACACTACTGACCGACTCGGAAACAAGACAGAAATACGTACAACTAACATTTGGCTATAAGCATTATGACGGTTAGGGGAGGCAAAAATACAAATTGCTTCCCCGCTTATCTATTTGGGTTAACGGCCTGAACCACAAGGTGCTGATCGACTTTAGGAGCTAGCAGAAATGTTATCTTACTAACTCAAGTCCGAATCTTTCAAGCAAATCCGAGCATGGCTTTGAACACTACTGGTCAAGCCCAAACAATGGTACCTATATGGAACAACTTACAAGAAGTAAAGTTCTTTATTGCTCCTGACCTAAGCGAAAAGGTGGTCATAGGACATTTTTAGATGGCGAACAATTATGCCTTACAATGTTTTTTACTATGGTTGTGACTTGAATCCGATAAAGCTAAATTGAGACCGTTACCAGCCAAGTAGCAACAATTTGAGAATAATATTAAGGTTTTCTGGTCGGTTTTCTGCAACGATCAGAGACTAGCTGTCATGCAAAGCAAGACACACAATTTACCAAAAACTAAAAACCAACAGTGCAGTTCCTATGCACTTGATTAAGGAAATATGTGTCGGGCTTTGCCAAAATAGCGAAACCGCTAAAGGCAATGCAAAACAAAACTTTTGTTGGACTACCGACACCTACACTGCTATGAAACAATTTAAAGAAGCTATAAATCAGTTTTTCAAATTGGCGAAACTCTGACTTGGCTTATATTTTGTGCTCTAAACTGACGCTTACAATATGGGCGTGGGCACTTTACCAAGAAGAATGATTTAAACATCACAAGTTTTCATACAATTGCGCAAAGCTGATGGACTGAGGGACCCGCTATCACTTCAACAAATTAAAACGCATAACCGTTGTTTGAGTCGTAAAAAGATGATGGCCGTACCTAAAAGACGTAGACGTAAAAGTTGTAAACGTGGATAGACTAATGCGAACAGAAAACTCTTAATTTTAGAAGATTAAACCAGTGACAGTGTCCAGACTCGTTACTAGCAGTTAGGCCAACGCCATTACTACATACATTAATGGTTACACGAGCCCAACAAGATTGCTTTCAGATACAAGCATTATCTAACATTACCGAGAGTTGGTAGCTTACCCAGAAAACTATTCCAGCAAGGATTTGGGTTGGTTACAAAATAGAACAAAACGGCGAACTATTTTTAACTGGTTTTACTACCAGTTGCTCAGAAAGAATTAATTAAACATTTCTATTCATCTGACAGAGTTGGCTATTCCGGACGGGCCGGGAGTTTAAAAAGATTAAAACCGCACGTTTTTTGCAAGGGAAGTTCATGTGTGCTTGCACTAAAACGATAGCAAACTATCTGACTGCTTCGTTAAGATTCCAAACGACAGAAAAACCATGAGAGAAGATAGCCATTGACCATGTTAGCCACACTACCGCACCGTTCTACAAAAGTGCACGCTTATAACCAGCACCACTTTTTGAAAATGATTTCTATGACAAAACATTAGCTTTTGATCTGACGTTTATATAAAGAGGGGTGAATTGTTACGGCTATTAGATGACGCCACGTGACTAGAATATTTTTACACACCTAGTGGATGGGTCTTTTTTATGATGAGGACGGAGGCAGCCGGTTTAAAGTTGAGAACGCTCTCGATAAAGGTGTTTTCTGGGGTCGGTGTCATTATTGATGGTGTTTCTGTAATTAATTACGTTATCGACGGACGCTTTCACTCAGAAGGCACACGGACGCTATCACACAGAGTGCTACCACCCCAGACGCACTCACACAGAGTGATGTGTTATGTGTTGTACGAGGGGAAAGAGCGTAAAAATTCTTTGCCGTGGTAGTTGTTTTGGGGTTCTACCGGAATGGAAAGTAGTGACCTAACCTAACTTAACCTAACCTAACCTATCTGACGGCTTCGTTAAGACTCTAAACAACAGAAAAACCATGAGAGAAGATAGCCATTGACCATGTTAGCCACACCACCGCACCGTTCTACAAAAGTAACCAGCACTACTTTTGGAAGATGATTTCCAGGACAAAACACTAGATCTGACGTTTAGATGAAGAGGCGTGAATTGTTACGGCTATCAGATGACGCCACGTGACTAGACTATTTTTACACACCTAGTGGGCGGGTCTTTTTTATGATGAGGACGGAGGCAGCCGGTTTAAAGTTGAAAGCGTTCTCTCGATAAGTGTGTTTTTTGGGGTCGGTGTTATTATTGATGGTGTTTGCTTATTTTTAATTTTTAATTTTTTTTTATGTAATTATATACCGTCAGTTTATTTTTGATGCCATGGCTAATCACCGACGCCAGAGGTTAAGACTACCACATCTGGGAATTTTGACGCAAATTTGGGAATTTTAACTTAAAAATTGGGTTTTTTAACGTGCACGCAACATTAAGGCAGTACACTAAATTACTAAAGTTTCTCTTCTTATCCGAAAGAAGGCGCACTTATAACAACACATTTTTTTTTAAACAGAAAAACTGACCCTACAGATAGGTGGCTTGAGGTTTGAACTCAAGATCCCTGGTATAGCAGTCAAGTACGCAAACTACTACACCACCCGGGCGGTATAGAGGTTTGCTTGTTGATTACTATTGTCAAATACGGGAGTAGTTCAAAATTTAAAAAGTGTTCACTATGAAGGCCAGTATGAGTATGAGGCAATCTTGGCGCACTAAACACTACAGCGCGGCGGCGAGTTGTTTGAGAGCACGGTTGCGGCACGGGGTAAGCCTAGGATTGTATTGCTGATGTGTCTGAGATGCTCTTTCGGCAGAGAAGGCTTGGGGTGACGGCGTTTTTGCTGTGTTTAGCGATTGGGACGGCATCAACGAGGCTGCGGGCAATGCCGGGCTCAGCTTTCGGTTCTACCGATTGCGGTGCCTTTTGGGTATGTGCTTTTTATTTTATTAGTAGAACGGATGGGGACGGTGTATCTCCAGTTTCTATTGGTTCTGATTCACTCATTTTCTTTTCCTGTCTTGTTGAGTTTTTCTTCCATTGTCACGTTCGGTTTTTCTACCATGGTCCCGTTTGGTATGTCAACTTTGGCTGTAAGGTTGATTAGGTTAGCGGAATTATACTTGCCTGTAATTGTGCGTATATTGTGTCACCGATTGGTAGCAAATATTGAAGGAAGTACTAGAGTTGTCGGAAGTCAGCTTGGTTAATGTCCGTCATCGCTATGCAGTCATAGAACCAATTCATTTTGCGGCAGATCCTGCTTGTTATATATGGCAAGAGAGTCTCTCGGAGAAATGCAGGAGCAGCGTTTGAGGTTTGTAGGTTACTGCTAAGACTGCTTGTTCTTCTCGGTTGTTGTTTTTTAAGATAGGTTTTTTATGATTGTTTTGTGGGTAAGCTTTGCAATAGTGACTTTGCATTTTGCAGAATTGACATGGTTTTTGACCCGTATGTGCTGTGGCAGCGATGTCTGATGGTAACGAAAATTTCGGTTTTGTATATTATGATTCCTCCAAAGCTACGAGAAGTGACGTTGGGTATTCTACTTTATTGTGAGGCGACGACCTGTCTTCGTCTGGATGGACTTTCGTATCGTTCGAGTATGTTTGGGAATCCAAATGCACCGTGTCCTTGCTCAGGCGACATTTGTCACCGGCGTCTCTTTCATGATGGTTGAAAGCGTTTTCGCTCTTAATAAGGGTGTTCTCTGGGCTTGGTGTCGTCATTGATGGAACTCCATCTGGGTCCCTAGATGATCAATCACTATAACTAAACTGCAGCTTCCATCACAAACATCTCCATGGTGTTGTCAACCACTAAGCAATAGACTTTTTTAGAATAGTTTGATGCTATTGCAACCGAGTACTCTGCGTTAAGAGAACGTGGCGCAGTGGTTTAGGCATCCGACTGCTGCATCGGTTTGATTCCCATATACTGTGATATACTTTTCACATGTTTATACTCTTTCCTATTTACCAACCCGCCTTGCCAGCGTGGGGTTTTACGGTTCAAACTTATTTTTGTGGAGTGATGAACAATCTTTCCAACGCTTTTAAGGGCATACACGGCTACACCTTTAACATTTAGAGAATTGGAGCTGGTAACAGATTAAAAATATATTTACTCTAAATCTAGCTAGAATACATTGCACACCAAGGACAGGAGTTTACACCGTTTATGATGAAATACTCAACCGCAACTAAACATTACGGTTGATTACGAGGGCCTCTGTTACGATTCTAGCCCATCTTATAGCAGACTTCTTTACACCGACGCCTGCATCCGTAGCATACCTCTAGTTGTTGGTTTTATTTTTCTAATTGTCATTGCACCGGGCGTTATCCACACAAACAACAACAAACAACCACGCTGTGGCTTTTGCATGGTTTATTGACGGACTATCACCATCTCTTCTTTTGGAGTACCGCCTCGAAACGTTTTGCATGCGGTCAATGCATTCTATATGAAACAAAAATAGTATTAAAACTTCTGCCATCTTGAAGCCTACTAGCAAAAAGTGTTTGACGTTTTGATAACATTTGCCAGTGAGTTACAAAACATTGTCTACAAGGGTCTATTTTAATTTAATAATTTACAACAACTTACACTATCAAATTAAGTTGGAGTTTTAACTTGACATCTAGGCATAGCCTCCGTATTTGAGGAGATTACTCTGGCACTACTTGCAAAGTGAGCCTTTTTTTGGTTTTTAAATTACTTCGGAAGCACAACACTTTTATTAGTTGCCATTGCATCTTGGCAACACCAATCAACACGACATTTTGAAGTCCAGCAGCTGCGATTTTATTATTCACTGAATTTTTTAAAGAAATTAAAGTGCTGTATCAATAGTTTTTTATGTTGGATTTAATGCTGCGTTGGGTCTAGGATTGTGAAGCCGAAAATGATTAACCGACTTATCTGCACTACTTACAATCGACAATTCTTTTTAATAACACTTCTAGCAAAAGGAAAAATTAAAACATCTTGAGACAGCATTACCATCTAAGGTTACATGATATTTATTAGACTTCGGGAACGCTACACGCTTATTGAAATAGTTGTTTTAACCTTTGCAGATTGGCGCAAAATGCGATAATTTTTAACGTTGGGTTTATACTTTTTTAACGTTATTCAGGAAGCATCGGAATTGCTTCTATAATGTTTAATCAGTATTAAGTAGAAGTTTAATCAAATTTTTAGAGTTGTTACAGCAATGGTTAGAATGATTGTTGCCTTTATCTAACATGTTTTTAAAAATTACAGTTTTTTTTAATTTTTTATTTAAGGCAGTACACTATAACTAAAGTTATATTAAAATAAAACATAAGAAATAGTGAAAAAATATTTTATTAAAAAAATGCAAGTTACGCCACTGGCAACGTTAGTTCAAAACATCGCTACAAGTGGCGCAAACAATGCAATTTGCTAGAGCCCATAATTTAAGGTTAAAACTTTAAATATTTACAAATACCTATTACCAGAAGTACTAACCATACAGCATAATTAATTGCTCATATAATTGCCAACGGGTTAGTCAAACAATCTTCTCAATTATAAACAATTTCCATTTCACAAATTAAATTGAATAAAATAACAATCAGTTCAAAATGGTTAGGTAATAATTTAAATTAATTAATTGAAACAAATTTCATTTTAAATCATTTATAGAATTGGAATAAATTTAATTTAATTAAACAAATAAAATTAATTATTATATTGGTGAGCTTATGTAACTAGATAAACAGTAATGCCAATTAGGATGCCTCACCGTAAGGCGCTAACAATTAGATTAATTTAGTATGTGCTTTCTTATTTATTAATTTGTATAAAATCATTCTTAAGACTAGTGTTGTAATTTCAGTGTTTGTATATTCAAAATTAAAGTTTGCATTAAATATTAATTTAGTTAGCTAAGATTGGCAACCATGATGCGAAAAGACAGATTGTTGATGTGTATTGGTTTGTTTATTGAACAATTAGTGACCGATTATGAAACTATTAGCTGCTTAAGGTAAACAAACAAATTGAATAAAATCTTATTAAATTATTCTCTTCAATTCCATTTATAATACGATAATCGAAGCACCTGTTCTGAAGGAGAATATGCTTATCAGTAGACCGAATTGAAATTTTGCACGGACGAACCAATTGAGTAGTGAATGCAGTCGGTGTCGAGAGTGCTACAGATAGATAATAACAAGCTGAAATAAAATACAACCATATTATTAGTGTAATTGTTTGGTTGTTAATTACTGATTGGTGTGGCTATAGCAGTAATTAATTAGCATTGTTTTTATGACAAACAGCATTAATTAAAACGACTGTTATGTGTGTGTATGTGCGCGGTTATTACATCCTTTTTATTGGGACAATTAGTTAATGGCAATGCATAAAATTAATGGAATTAGCAGATCAAATGTTGAAAGCGATTGAAGTAAGTTGATACTATGAAATAATTGCAAACCAACACGTATTTATATTAAAAAAGAGTAATTGCATAGTGGAGTTGTTATGTTGGTTTTGGTACAATCATCCGGTCGTTTGATCGGGTTGTAAATAGAAGCGTCATTGCCAATGAAGTCTTTTTTAATTGTTTCTTTCGTATTTACTGTTACATCCCTTTGTCATTTTGGATTGCATTTTTTGTTGAAGTTAACAAAAAATTTCATTATACTTTGATCTATCAAAGTATAATGAAATTTTGTAGATTAGCTGTTTGTTATCCGTGTTCCAATAATTATCTAGTCATGGTTATATTCGATGTTAATTATGTTTAATAATATCTGTGTTTATCTTTGCAATGCACACACGGGCGGTCTATTATAGGGGCGGTCATAATATAGATTAATTATGTATTTGCATATTTGATGTCAGAATTATCAACTTAAGAATGTTTGTATGCATTACTATAATAATTAATATATAATAATCAAATTTTTTAATTATGGAAACACATATTTTTTTATGTTTTGTCTAGCAAGCTTTGGGGTGCGAACAGTAATTAGACAGGATACAAACATAAAAGGGTTATTTGGTCAATATAAAAGTTGACAGTTAATTTGTGAAAAAATGAAAATATATACATTTTCTTCCTGCTACTACTTCTAGCCATCTTTTCATTGGTTTAATGTGCTATGTTTTGTTTGTCTTGGTTTTCAATATGTTATTTTCGATAATTTTTTATCTTGGGTTTGCCTAGTCACGTGGCCTACTCATTGCCACTTGAGTTCTGAGACGTGTGTTGTTATGTTAATGACTTTTCTTTTTTCTCTGATCTCTAAATTTTTTAATAATTCGATTGACTGATTTTGGATAAATTATTAATTCGTTTCTAAATTTTTTATTGGAGGCTAAAACCCAGCATAGCGCGTTTTACGCTCTTTGCACGACACTTGGTTTCTAGGCCAAAAGTAGCTACTGGTATTATGGATGAGTCAAAGACTTTTTGTTTGAGGTTTAGTATTATTTCAGCACCACTTTTTTAGACGCTGTATTTAGTTGTTTTAGCATTTTCGATAGTTCTTGGATGTTGCTGGTTATTATTAAGATGTAAAATGTGATGGGATTAGAAAACAAAAATGTATATTTATAATCAAAAATGGCTTTATTATTTTTCAAAATATTTTTTAAGAAGCACTTTTGCATGCGTTTGAACTACATTTTTAAGAAATGCGCATCAACCGCTTCTTCAAGTATCTAAAAACTTTGAACTTGCAATTTATTTTTGATGTGCGGGAATTAAAGAGAAATCTATGTTTTGAGTGCTTAAAAAGTCAATTAAAGTGCAAAGTTTATGAAATATGTAATTTATGCTAGTTTCACTAATCTCACAATATATATAGTTCAAGCACAGCTTCAATGTTTTCTAAAACAAAAACCGATTTTGGACGATTTTTAGGAAATTTGATGTTGAGCAAACTACGGCTACGATTGAATTTAGTAAACTATCGATAAACACTGGTTTGTGATTGTGCTTTATTGTCAAAAGTTTATCGAAACACTGCTGTTGAGTTAATTTACTTTGAAATTTGTAAAACATAATGGCAGGAAAATGTTCAAAATTTTACTTTATTTTTTGGCCGAGATGAATTGCTTAAGTCAGGGGTGGCCAACCTGCGGGCTTGCCTAGAAGATTTTTGCGGCCCGCAATATTTATAACACTTTTACAAAATATATTTTTTTAATAATGGCCAAAGTAGTGAAAACCAATTTATTTAAATAATACATTATTTGTGCATCCATTTATTCAAAAATTAACTGTTGTTTTCTTTTGTGTTTTATGGTAGTTTGCGGGGATATACCCCATTATCTACCTGTCATGCGTCGCCTTGTGGCTTAGTGGAAATTTTGAGTGTTTTCCACTTCCTGTTTTATAGTGTTTAAAGCCTGTGCCTGATTAGGTTTACAGGTCTATTTTAGGTGGTGTGGTTCGGGTGATAATGCGTTATAGATTTAATATTGGTATTGTCGTAAGTTTTGGCTTTAGTGTAGAAACTTTCGGCATTATTCATAATGAACTCATAGAGTGTAGAGATTTTTAAGTCTTTTCTAAGATGTTTATTTCTTATAAACCAGGGAGCTCCGGTAATTATCCTCAATGTTTTGGATTGGCATGCTTCTAGTGTGTTGAAGTACGTTTTTGCAACAGTTTCCCATACCGGTGCAGCATAGGAAAGTTGAGCTCTAATAGTAGATTTATAAAGCGACAATTTGGTTTTGAGTTTCATTTTCTAGTGTCGTAGAAGTGGTGCCAAACTAATTATTGAGACTTTGGTTCTATCTCTGATTTTGTTAACATGGGCTCTCCAAGTTAACGATTTGTCAAGTGTTACACTAAGATAATTTGCTTGGTTAGCCCAAGGTATAGGTATGCCATCGAAGATGATGTTACAATGAGGAGTTACTCGTCTTTTTGTAAAACGGATGGCCTGGCTTTTAGTAGGATTTATTTTTATCTCTCATTTGTTGATCCATTTGGTTATGGTGTCTGCGGCTTTTTGTAGGTGTTTGGTTATGAATTTAGGCTTGGTGGCTCTGTGAATTATTGCCGTATCGTCAGCAAACTGGGCGAGAATGGTTCCGTTCGTCATTGCTGAGATGTCTCCGACATAGATGTTGTAAAGTGCGGGTGATAAAGTCGAGCCTTCTGGTACCACGGCTGTCATATGTTTAACAGAAGAAAACGTGTTTGCAATTTTTACTTGGAAGCTTCTGTCAGTTAGAAAGTTTTTAATCAGTCTACCCAGATGGTGGGAGTATTTAGCACAATAAAGTTTGGCTATCAGACCATTGTGCCAAACCTTATCAAACGTTTTTTTTTTTGTCAAAAAAGATTGTTTTTGTTGACTTTTTGTTATTGAATCTTTTGGAGATGTGATCTGCCACACGTGCCAGTTGGCGAACAGAAGAGTGTTGTTTCCTAAAGCCGTGCTGGTGGTTAGGAATTATTTGGTTAGTTTTACTATGGCTGTTTAGGTGAATCAGAATAATTTTCACTGTTATTTTGCTTAAAGTTGATAGTAAGCTTAAAATGCGATAATTCTGGGAAAAAGATTTTGGCTTATTTGGCTTAGGAAAACAATTGTAGCATTTTTCTATTTTTTGTGGGAAATAACCTTGTCTTAAAATTTTGTTTATTATGTTGGTGAGGCTTACATTGGCTTTCCTAGGTAGGTTTTGTAAAGCCGCATTAGAAATGTTGTCGTGTCCGGGAGCTTTTTTTGTATTAGTATATTTAATAACCTTAGCCACTTCTAAAGGATTTGTGAATGGTATTGATTTATCTTTGGCAATATTTTCATAATGTTCAATCTCTCTTTCCACATCTTCCATTTTGTCGACATCTAAGATGTTGTATGCCGGGCTAAATTGATCTTCAAGTGACAATGCGATTGCTTCAGCTTTCTCTAGTGTGGTATGAGCTAGATCATTTTGCCCGTGAATGGTAGGGTTAGTCTCGTGCTTTTTCCTGAGACACTTTGATATGTGCCAGGTTTTGTACATTTTGTTGTCTGTTTGATTAAAGAGGTTGTCCCACTGTTGGTTTTTGAATACTTTTAATTCCTTTTTAACTCTGTTTTCAAGTCTATTTTTGATTAGTTTATCGTGAGTAGTTCTGGTGCGTTGAAATTTCTGTCGGGCTGTGTTTTTCTCCCTTATAAGTCGTTTTAGAAATGGGGGAAGTCTAAGTGGATATGATAATATTGCTGGTAGCTTTGGCTTGCGCAGATTGTATGGAAAAAGTTAGGTTTTCAACAGCTGCGTCTAAGTCCTGAGGGGAGCAGATTTTTGGAAGAAAAAAAAAATAACTGTAGAAATTCTGACAAAAAATTAACTTTGACCATTTTTCTATCTCGCTTCATTCTATTTTTATTTTGCTGTTTTGTGAGCCTGTTCGGACCAGCTCTTTGTTTTTTCCTGTATTCTCAATTTTTGTTTTTTTTTTGTTATTCTGTTTCTATCCAGTCTGTGTATGTGTCCTAGCCTTCCTAGCTGTCTCTCCTCTATTAATGTTTCTATAGGTTTAATTTTTAATTTATTTCTTACTTTCGAGCTCTTCACTTAATTTTTTCTTGTTATTTCTTTAATTATCATTAGAAATCTCATCTCCATTGCATTAATTTTGCTTTCATTTCTTTCTGTTGTTGTTCAAGATTTGGTGGGGGTTTGGTAATTATCTATTTTATGTTTATTGACAGAAAAATTATAAACTATCTACAAACGCAAACAAATTGTTTACAGTCATAATCTGAGTGACCCGTTCACTTGTTTAAGTGGATTATATTTAGGTATTGCTAATTTTTTTTTATATGTTAGATAATGACATTTGTCCTTTATTTCTATATGTATTCTAGCTACAGGAACATTAAAAGTGAAAGCAACATCCCATTTCTATCTTCTTCTATGAATGAAACAGTTTTTTTTTAACAATTATGATCTAAGTGACTCACCCATCTGACAGGTGTTTGTTAATTAGGTATTGGTTATCAGTTTTTTTATGTGGTTTTATGACATTTGACATGTATTTCTTTGAGTATCATAACTACAGAAACATTAAAATTGAGAGCAACAACTTTTTTATAACAAACTTTTGAGCGGTTTACCAACGCAAAGATTTTGCCTAAAATTATGATCTAAGTGACCTACCTACCCGATTACTTGCCTAAGGTTTATTATTCAGGCTTTGTTTAGCTATTTACGGCATCTGTGAATGTATTAATTGGCGACAGACGCTAGTCAGTGGTCACCTTACTGGAGTAAGGTTTAAATTGAGGCTTAGATGCTGCTTCTTGGCTGACTTCTGGCTAATGTCTCAGAACTGACTAAGTATTTTAGCTTTAGCTACAGCCGATTGCACATGCAATCTGAACGTCCGCTTTTGATTGAGAGTGATTCCAAGATATTTTGCAGATTTAGTCTACTTCACAGCTTTGCTCCTCTTGGGTTTGGTTTGCTATTTTGTATTGCGCTGTTTTTACTCCGTTGGAGAGCATGTCAGAAACATACGAGTTGACCACTACGGATATTTTGCCCGGTGTTGACATGTATCCGTTTAGCTTAACTGCTAAAATTTGGTTCTTTAAATAAGAAGGAAATCTTGTGGAAAATTGAAACTTTTGGAAAGTTGTTTTATTAATTATCTTGCTGCTACAAAATACGCAAGAAAAGGCAAAGAAAGGTCCAGTTACATTACATTTGAGAACCTGCTTAGATAAGGAAGAAATGTGGCAGAGATTGTTGTAAAAGGAAGGATTATTATTGGATTAAGTGATTAATGTGTATGGAAATTTATAAAACAATTTACCAGACGAGTTGGTAAATTGAATTGAAAGTGTTTTAGAAAAAGATCTTTGAGCCAAACCTTGTTAATGGCTTTTTTGACGTTAAAAACGATTACCCTTGTAGTATTTTTTAGTCTAAATGCTTCAGCGTTGTTGTCCGTCACTCGGTATTAAACCGAGTGAAGCCGTGTTGATAAGTAGTATCAACATTTCTATTTTTGTGTAATCTTGGATTAAGTTTAAAATAAGTCTTTTTACTACTTTGTTTAGGATACATAGTAGACTGATACGATGGTAGTTTTGAGTAAACTTTTTGGTTTGAGAATGTTGATTACGTGCGATCGTTTCCATGTCTCTGGAACGTGATCGTAGAGTTGTAGAGTTGCTTTTGTGGTGACCAGCATAATTGTTTTTTAGAGAAAATGCTTTAAAAACTTTATCTGTTTTGTCTTTTAGATTTAGAGTACATTGCAGTTTCAGGTTGTTAGCAAATGCTAAGTTTT
This sequence comes from Tachinus rufipes, assembly GCA_963932245.1. Lineage (NCBI taxonomy): Eukaryota > Metazoa > Arthropoda > Insecta > Coleoptera > Staphylinidae > Tachinus > Tachinus rufipes. The sequence goes on from OZ010743.1 coordinate 109,155,254, forward strand.
TTTTTCCAACAAGTCCGTTTTTGCCGTTAATTGTTGGTATTGGTTTTGTTTAATTGCGAAGGGCTTTGGCAATCGGCCACATCAGATTTTTATATTTAATAGTGTATTTTAAAAGTTCCTTTCAGCCTTTGTTGTTGTGTGCTTTAATGGTTTCTTTTACCGGTGAAGCTTATTTATCGGTTTGCGGTATTCCGGGTCATAAGTTCTGGCCACATAGCGTTCTCTAATGAGGTTTGTGTTGAAAGATGTAAAATTTAGTTGCCGTCCTTATGGTTTTAAAAGTTTTTTTTGTTAAGTCCGTGATAATGCTTTCTAGTTTTGCAATATTTTGTGCTTCTGTTAATTTAACTAAAATTTCATCTAATCTCGAATATTAGATAACGAGATTAACGAGATAAAAGTTTGTTTTGTAGATTCTCCTATATATTAGTTATGTTCCTGGCAGGTTCAAAGACTACGGTGGGTTTGCTTGTGTTGTCAAATTAATATCGTTTGGATAGATGTTCGATATCAAATTGAATTGTATGTTAGACTTTACTTAACTGAGCCTAATTAGAGTTTCCTGTTTGATCTTGCGGTGCAAGTGACTTTATTGACTTTTAATGAATAAGTTTTAGGTTTGTCATAGATGTGTACTGTTGTTACAGTAGAAATGTGTGTGATGTCGGTTACTTGGTATTGTGGGGATAAATATTTAATCACTCATTGGTAGTATACTCAGACGTGTTAGTACAAATTTGGTTTGCATGTGATGTCTAAGCGAATCAACGTTTTTAATCTGTTTTGGGCTTGGTCTAGGAATTCAATTATTACATCGGTGACTATCGACATTTCTCCGGTTGGTATTTCAGCCGGTTGTTGGTTGACGAGGCTTTTGACTTGCAGATGTTTGTGGCGGTGATGCTTGAAAGTAATGTTACTACTTGGATTATAGAATATAACGTCATCATGGTCAGGCGACGTAAAGTCTGGATGTTTTTTCAGTTTGCTGTAGATTTTGATTTGGTGGAGTGTACAAGTTCTAGGACGATGACTTGGTAGTTTGCTTTTGAAGGTGGATGGTCTATTATACTTTTTGCAGTCGGCAAGGTATTATCTCAGTGATTATTTTTATTTTATTTATTTGTGGTGTGTTAGTTGCTTGTTTTTTTTTACTCTTGTTGTGTATGTTCTGATGGGGACGTGTGGGTGATTGATTGCATTTCTAAACGAATTACATTTTCTTTTTAACGCAATTTAAATGCGTTTTTCTGTATTTTTGAATGCATTTTGTTGCTATTTGCAAATATAATTTTACAAAAAAGACTTTGACATATCATAATTTAATCCTTTCTAAATGTACTAGTAAAAAAAATTCTGAGGTCATTGGGATTTTTTATTTGGATTTTTGTTTGCATTGTTGAGTTGATTATTTTCTGTACGTTAGTAGTGAGTGAGTTACTTCTACTATTTAGTCGAATTCTCTACGGCAAGCTTACTTTGAACCGCTATGGTAGTGTTGTTTAACCTTTTTATTTGTTCATTGGCTTTAGGAACCTTTGTTGCGAAACGACGCTTGTTCTTTTTTTTTTCTTTGAACTTTTTCCTGTTTTTTATTTAAAATAATATATATGAGTTACCAAAATTAAACTTTATTTTTTTTACATTTTTGATGTGGTTGTCAATTTTGTAGGATACAGCTTCACAAACTTTACAAAATTGTCTATTACTGCCAAGACATAGTTGTAGTTTTCAATATTGAAGTTTAAGGGTCCTAAATAGTCTATGTGGTAGGTTCTTAAGGGAAAATCTTTTTTGGCCAGCTTATTTAAAAGTTTTTTTCTGTTATTTATTATAATGCACGGTATGCAGCAGACAATAACTTTCTCTGTTTTGCTTTGTAAGTTTTGAAACGATTTTTTTTCAGGCTTTGGTTTCTACAGCAATGAGTTCCTTTTTTTTTTTATTGTTAGTCGGGGAAGCTCTGCCAGCCTGAGTGTGGAACTATGGCGTTCCATGTGCTCTCGTCCCTCACAAAGAGGCTGCTGATGTTCTCCTTAGTCATCTTTTCACCGCAGATTACTTCTGTCGGAGCCCGTTGATTTTTCCACCGTGCGCAGTGGAGGAGGTTGTGTTTGGGCGAGTCCACATTGTAGCAGTACTAGCATTTATTGTCTTTTTGCTTCTGGGTTTTCTTCAGGTACGTCCCCAAGATTCCATGTCCCGTCAGCACTTGAGTAGTGTGAAGGTCATTGTTTGTCCAGGTTGTGGTTACCCATGTGTCTATGTTTTTTATAAAGGTCTTGGCCCAGCCTTCGTAGGTGTTCCAGATTTCCTGCTAGTGCGTTAGTGTTCCTTGTTGGATTTTGGTTCTGAAGTCTTTCCCTTTCTGGAACATGCTTGTTTTCTCTTCCACTTGCAGCTTTATTGGTGGGAGCTTGGCTATTGCTAGGATTGCTGTTGTTGGTACCGTGCGGTAGGCCGACGTGATTCTGATCGCGAGTCTTTTGTTTGTTTTCTCCATTAGGTTTTTGTAATGGTTGTACCTGTACGCGTTTGCCTAGATCGGAGCAGCGTATAGCATTTCGTTCTGGACGGTTGTTGCCAGGATCTTTCTTTTTCTTGCTCCAGGGCCTCCTAGGTTAGGCATTATTCTCGCCAGTGCCATAAAGGTTTTATTTGCTTTGGCGCATGTGTTTCGGATGTGCGTCACCATCGTCGCATCCTTATCTATGTAGACGCCCATGTACTTTAGGGCTAGTTGGCTGTCTATGCGTAGGTTCTCCAATTTTACCTGCATGTTGGTGAGCTTCCTTCTGCCGGCGAGGATTACCACCTCTGTTTTTTTTGTGGCTAGTTTGATGCCTAGGTCCTCAATTTGACATTGCGAGTTGCGCACGAGCTTCTAGTAGCGTTTTGGTTTTCCCCGTAACAAGTGTAACTCTGGATCCTGTGTCTCAGGATTTTATCGTAAAATATGTTCCAGAGTGTAGGTCTCAGAACGGAGCCCTGTGGTACCCCGCATGAGATTTTGACAAGACTTCCGTCAGGCTTTTGTATATATCGTTCCGTCAGGTAAGATTGGATAAAGTTTATTAGATACGCTCTGATGTTTGCGGCTTTAAGCGCTTTGATTATTTGGCAACGGCGTCGTATTAAAAGCGTTCTTTATATCCATCGTGACCATCGTTGCGAAGTCTTGATTCTTGTAGTTCTTTTCTTTGATTTTTTTTGTAATGTCTAGCACCTTATTAACCCAAACTGGTTACAGCTTATACCTTGGTTTTTGTCCAGTTCTTCTTCCAGGCGGGTTTTTACCAGGCTTTCTAGAATCTTACCCGCGACGTCTAGCAGACATATCGGTCTGTAGGTACTTGGTTGGTTTTGGTCCTTCTTCGGTTTATCGATGAGTACCAGTTTTGGGATTTTCCAGGTTTTTTGGGAATTCTTCTTTGAGGAGACACGTATTCACGACATTCTTTATATGTTTCGCGTTTTTGGATGCTACCGCTTTTATCACTTCCGGCGGGATCATATCCGGGCCGGGGCTTTCTTGTTTTTAATTCTTCTTATAGCGGTTTTGACCTTATCTGTTGTGTATTTTGGTACTTCGGCTTCTGTTACGCTAGTTTTTTCCCACGTATTTCGGGGGTGCTTTGGAAATAACTTGTCAATTTGTTCGTCTACTTCTTCTGCGGAAAGGATTATCTCCTTAGTTTTTTGGTGACTATCTGGTATCCTTTGCCCCATTCGTCGTTTTCGAGGTTCTTGCATAGTTCCGTCCATGCTTTGTGTTTTTGCCTTGAGATGGCTTTTTTTAGCTCCTGTTTGCTGCTTTGATATTCTCTTTTTGCTGTCTCTTTGGTGCTGTTATCTGTTCTTATTTTGTTTACTCTCACCATTTTTCTTCTTGGTTTGATACATGTTTTCCTGTATTCCGCAATTTCGGGAGACCACCAGTATACGGGTGTGTGGCACCGTTTGGGCTCCATCTTTTTGCGTACAAATTGGTTGCATTTTTGTTTGATTTTGCACATCGCTTTTTCCGGGCAATAATCGTTTCTGTGTCGCAGCTCTGCGAACATGTCGTCGCAGTTTTTGTGGATCTTTTTAAGGGTTTCGGGAGTGGTAATCCATCCTCTTGCTGCTGTTTGGTGGTCGTGTTTTTTTCCAAGTTCTTTTCTTCCATTTAACTGTACTCCGTCATCCACCAATCTGTCGTACTCTAAACATCAAGAAAATTTGTTGTTCCATAAACCTAGTGACTGTTGCTTGTCTTATTGGGTATAATATTACAAAACTGAAGCAATCGGGCATTACCAAAATGTTCTTGCTTAATCTTGGAAGAGGGTTTATAACTATAACGTCTTTCAAAATTACTTAAAATGGGGACTTAACTTTTTTTATTTTGATCATTAATCTGGGCTTAAGTGTATTTAGAGCTTTTTGCGACCCGCATTTCTAAGAATTTCTAACATACCTTAACACATTTTGCCTGAGTTGTGGTCAGTAGCATTGCTCTCACTCTATTCAATGTTTTGATGTAACCGAAATCTTTTTTTTGCTTTATTGGTAACACAATTTTCTTGTTCTGACTGTATGGTAGGTACCTAGAAACTAGCATTTTAAAAAATTACTTTTTTTTATTTTCCACAATTGGATCTGCTGATCTTGTAACGGCTAAGATTATTTTTTGGTATCACTCATCTTCACAATTTGGATCTACTTCAACAACTATATTAGCTTTGGGTGTAACTATTTTGGACTACGTTTAGCTTCCCTTTTTGATGTATCAAGTCCATGCTATGCTGTGACAATTTTAATGTAATAATTTTTTTTGTTTTAAACAACGATTTAGGACAGCAGCTACGCGGAAATCTGAGGCTTTGTTTGGAATTGTGAATGTATGTCTGAAATGTGACCTAACTAAAACTGGGGAATTGGTTAAAGCATCTTTGATCTGGTCAAATGCCTGTTGAGCAACTTCCGTCTACACTATACACTTTGACGCTTCTTACTCTTTGTTAGTAATGCATTTAGAGGCGCAACTATGCTTGAAAAATGAGGAATAAAATGTTGATACCAACCACATAGCCGAGAAATTGCTTAATTTTAGTTTATTGTGTTGGGTTTAGCTGGTTCTTACAAAATTTACATTTTTTATATTTTTGGTCACTTTTGCATTCTCAAGTTTTTCTAGTACGTAATTTAGGACTTTGTCAAAATCTTTGGTCACACCAAAAATGTCATTTAAGTAAACAAATATTTTCGGTTTTCATTTAGATCCGAAAAGTTCATCTATCAATCACTATTGAGTTTGGGCTGCGTTGTTTAAACTAAAAAGGCATCACAACAAACTCAAACAGATCTCTGGAAGAAGAGTACGTGTAAAGTAGTTTTTTTGTCAAATCAGAATCTGTACTAATTTTTTTATAAGTACCGGGCTGCTCTAAGCAGATAACGAAGGTTGGACTACTCCTAGCTGCAGCAACTTATCCAATTCTTTGTTTAAAAGACTAAAAATATGTGGTTTAGCATGACCAACATTTATGTTATAAACTATTTGGTCCATCCGTCCTAATTTGGTAGAAACCAAGTCTCTAAAATTAGAGACCATGTTTTCTAATTTAGATCGTTGTTTATTATTTAACTAACCTTTTTCAATTATTCCAGAAATTTTTTATAATCAATGTGCTTTGTGGTCAGGTAGAAACTCATTTCATACTTTGTCCTTAAAGTTTATCCGAAAGTCAATTTTTTGGATAAGATCTATTCTTAATATTAATGTTTTGTTCAACGCAGGGAATTACTCAAACTACTGCTATCATATCGTCAATCTCTAGAAGTAATTGTACGTATTCTTTTATTTTAACAATGCTTTTGTCCACCATAAATTTAAAGCAATTTGTAGATAGATTTGTTATAAATAGATACACTTTATTTTATACAAAATTTTCAGTTACACAATATTCTTCTATACTATACAATACACAAAAATATAAATTGACATTTTTGACAAATTTTAATTTAATGTTTTTATAAATGATACTCATGGAATTTGGATCATATTTTATTTTTACCCGATCCAGCTGCAATTGCAAAACAATTTTAATTTAATTCACCCTATGAAATAATCCCCGACTGGCACAGATAAAGTTTGCAAATTGAATTAGTGCGATATTTCACTGCGGGGGTAATAAAACATAATTTGTATTAATCAAATGAAGGCTCAGGTACATTTTACCTAATGAAAAATTCATATCATTAATTATTTCCAAAAATAATAAAAAAGCACAATTACATAAAAATTTGGTTATAAATGTATAGCAATTAATTATATTACTTCGGTTGTATTTTTATATGTATGGATAAATTTGCTTTATCTAATTTGTTAATGGTATTTTGTAATCAAATCGGTAACTGAGTAATTTGAATTATTGTTTGTTATTATAATATAATATAATATAATATAATACCTCTTGGAATCAATGGAAATTGCCTGCTGCAGTACAAGCACATTTCCTGAAATAATTCATAGAAAAAACTGACCCTTGTTCTTTGAGTACGAGTCAGATGTAGTTCAACTTTGAGATGTAGGATAAGGGTTAATTTGAATGAATCTTTAACAAGTCAGTTTTTCTACATACAATAATAAAACGAATCTGTACGACTTTATTATTTACTCTTGAGGAAAACACAAAAGAAAATTTTAAAAAAGGTAAACAGTTTACGAAAACGGATTTATATTATATGAAAATAAAAAATACGCGTTGTTGAGTGAAATTGCATATTGCCATTATTTAGAACTCTTCCTGGAAAGTAAACATTGCCCACAAAGTGGGGCAAAACAAACATAGAGAACAAAGGTAGAAATTTAATAAATTCTTTGTAAACAGCCGCTGAAAATACGTTTTTCCGTGGCAAAACGGGCAGCGTTTTCCCCCCTTTCGTTTTCTTTTTTTTTATTATTACCACCGAAGTTGCAGTACTGCCGCGAGTTTTTATTGTCTTATTTAGAGAAATATTACAGCATGTTTGTTTGTCGTAAACAAAGCAAAAATATATAAAGCACGTTTAATGAAATATTTATTTAATTATGTAACTCGTTAAGATTTTAATGGAACTGTATTGTATTAAGATTTGTAAAATAATATTGCAATTTTACTGAAATATTATTGCATTGCTACGTAGTTTTAAAAAGGGATTGTCTTAAAAAATGAAAAGGTTTTATGCGGTGCCATTAGTTTTATTAATATTAATCGAAGGTTTGGTGCGGAATGAGAAAAAGTAGGGCGGCATCTCCGGGGGCGTCTAACTCATCCCTGCTCTGTTAATCCGACCACATTAATATTCATACTCTGGCTACGATCCTACCAAACAACCAGTTGTCGCTTGATTGCTTTCACGGCGTACGAACTCTATTCATATGTTGCAAGTAATTTTCTTAAATAAAACGATTTATTTTAAATTTTTAATAGCATTTATGGATTATGTTTTTTTTTTAAATTTATGTTTCAGTTTTACTATATAAAACTTCAAAAGTCTAACAAAATTATGTATGTGACATTGCCGACGGATGTTCAGATCGTATTAGAACTATGATAATGTTCAACATACGCTGGTTAAAGCAATGCAAGCAGAGAGTGCTGGTGCATCAGTATCGAAGCTAGGATTTTTAGGATCTACCGCAAATTATTAAGAAGGCCTTACTCAGAAACGGGTTTGGAAAAAATTATATATGCTTGTAGTTCTTGTTAGTAAACTCTAATGGTCCCAAGTGATCTACGTGGTATATATGAAAAAGTTCTCCGTTTTTGTGCAAAGGATGTAAAAACAAATAAGAGGTAAATAAAAAAGCGTCACCTCTTTGTTTTGTTGATTAAGATTTTAAATTCGCAATAAAGTAATCTTGTTTTAATAGCTTTTCTTAGATTTTTGCACTTTCAAGTCATTGTGGATAATGCCATTTTGCATATTTTTTGGAATCACCAACAATTCATTATCATCTTGCAGTTTATAGAGTATGTTGTTCTTTAAAATGATTTTTTATGTAGTTTTAACCTATCATCTAATTTTTGAGATTTACGATTTTTTGCTGGAAGTTGTCACTTTTAATACTGATTGAGAAATCCAGTCTCTCATTCGAGATTTAATGTGATTTGTGCCTGGCCTATAATAAACTATAAAGTCAAATTCTTCTTTTACTTATAGTGCCGTGCTTGCGTAGACACCCTTCTCGTATGTTTGTGGTGTGCGATAACAGTTCTACACAAACATACGGGATCTACAGTTTAACGTGGAATCCTAACTACACTACTAGAGGGGTTTACTAGGCAAATACTGGTTTGCCATTGCTTTGCGAAGGAGACGACCACATCAAAATATATTTGATATTGCCACTGCCGGGAATCGAACCCTGGCTGCCTGCTTAACAGCTTTCGCATTAACCCTGCTATGGTAAAATTTTTGTTGCATCAAAAAATTATCTGGCTACTTTGGTGGATAGGTCTTTCTTGTCCATGGTCTTCTGGAATGCAGAACAGTTTGTAATAATTTTAAATAATGTTTTCAAAAGATAAACGTGACATTTCTTTAATGTTTCTATTATGGCAAGTACTTTTAGGTTTTAGTTTTTTTTTTAAGTGATTGTAGAAATAGTTTTGAAAATTTCAAAATTTTCAAAAAATTGAAGTGTGATGAAAGAAAGTTTTATTCTTATCATCAAATGAGCAGCGTTTTGAAATGTGACGACACAAATGTGACTAAATTTATAATCAAAATAGTTCTATTTTAACTTGAAAAATTAGCCTTGAACGTTTGGTTATCTTATTCTTCTTTTTCTAAGCTTTTAGTTACTTAATTCTTTGATATACGCTTTTTTAATTTTTTTTTATGTTTGTTTGTTTTTGCAGTTTTTATTCACTTTTTTCCCGATATGGTCATAATGCCATTGTTTTTGGGGTCTTCAGAAGCTTCTTTTGGTTTTTGGGGTTGTAGATTATTATGTGTGGACACATTTTTTTGCTTTGTTGTGTCACTTGTTTAGCTCATCTTTATTTGAGGCTTGCTATGTGCTGTATGATGTCTTGCGTTTTTGTTTAATCTTGGATGTTACTATAGCGCATTTAGTTTTTTTTTAGTAATCCTTAGCGTTGCGCGTTTTATGGCTTTTTGGGCGATTTTTAGTTGTTTTGATAATTCTTTGGTTATTGCTATAGTTTCTAGGATTTAGGTAGCAACAGGCAGAATTCAGCTGTTATATTTTGATTTATTTATATTGGGATTTCTTGTTTGGCATTTAGTTTAAAATGTCTAGCATATTTCTGAGTTTTTTGATGTTAGTACTTATTAAGACTATATTGTCTGCGAATCTCAAATGGCTTAAATATATTCTATCAGTATTTATACTTTTTTTAGGAATACAAAGTTGTTTGGCTATTGTTTGGTTTAACTATGGATTACTCTCTATAAAATGTCAGGTGTTACTGCTATTACATCAGAACTTTTTATTTACTATCAAAAACCGCATTTGCTATGTAAACTATAAAAGATGTTTTTTACTTTGTATGATGCAAATGTCAAAAAGGAACTATTGCTTAAAAAAAACTTTACAAAAATTATGTCAACTAATGCAGAGCCGTTTGGAATTTATTTTAGTTTTTGTTTTTTACAATTGTAATAATTGTATGGTCTTGATATAAACATCAAAAAGACTAAACTTATGATCATTAGTAAATCCCACATTAGAAATTGCCACATCACCGTCAATCAGAAACCCATTGAAAGAGTAAATAAATACACGTATCTTGGCACTACCAAATCCGAATTGAGAAAGCGAGAGCTGTTTTCAACAATATGGGATCCCTACTAAAGAGCCATGACTTTACATTGCTTACGAAGCTTAGAATTCTGCGTTGCTACGTGTTTTCGTTTTTTTTTACAGAGTTGAATCTTGGACACTAACTGATGCTATGAGCAGGAAATTAGAGGCATTTGAAATGTGGTTATATCGAAGGATTGAGAGTTTTGTGGAAGGATTTTATAACCAACACTGAGATCCTTCACAGAATGCAGAAGGAGAAAAAGGTCCTCAACATCATAAAATGCCGAAAACTCCAATACCTGGGGCATATTATGAGGAATGAAAGAAGATTCCAGCTACTGCAAAAAATATTGCAAGGGAAAATTGCAGAAAAAGGGCTGTCTGATGAAGAAGAATATCATGGCTGAAGAATCTTTGAACATGAGGGTTGGCATGACCACCACCGAGCTTTTCTGAGCAGAGCAGCTGTAAAGTAATGATTGCAAGAATGGTTACCAACGTCGGATAAGGAACTATAAGAAGAGAAGAAGAATAATTGTACTTTTAATTTGTTGGATAGCATTTTTTAGAAAAAAAATGGGCTTTTGTTTTATGAAAACTTTTTAAAGCAGTGGGGGGGGGGGGGTGCATTGAGAAATTTGCTTTAGTATATTTTTTTATATAACTTATTTATTGGTAGTCTTTTGATCGGTTCATAAGGGTATGAAATCCTTAAAAAAAAGTTTGTCGTTTTGTAACTTTGATTTTGAAAATTCTATTTTGTCTAAAAATTGCAATTTTGACTGAAAAAAAAATGTTTACTATTGAAATCAATCAGAAATTTTTTGTACAATCAAAATCTGGTGCCATTTCAAGTCTACACCCTGTCTATAAGCCGCAAAACCTCTTTTTTGTTTTCAGTGGGCTGGGCAAAAAAAAATTTTTAGATTTTTTTAACCGATGAAGTTGACGTAATTTGATGTAAATTAGTTAAATATGAATTTGTTTTGTGTATTTGGGTTTTATGGGTCTAAACACGTTTAGACGCGTTTAGAAGAACAATACTTCAAATATTATAAAAAAAAATAATTTTGGGACAAAGTTTTATTCCGTACACTTGACTCATTCATAGCCATATATATAATTTTTTTCGTTTTTTATTGGTTTTTTGCATATTTAGCAAAAACTATGAATTTTGGGCAAACATTATCTCTATTAAAAGTTGTAGAGCGGGAAATTTTCAATTCTATTACTCCAAAACCACTCTTTTTCATGCGTCGCTAGGTGAAAATAATCTTCAGACAGTCAAAATACACCTAAGTTTATAGGTTGCTAAGCTGTGGGTAAATTTTTTCTAAACAATGTCTAATTTGACTGACAATTAATAGCAAATTAAAAAAAAAACGGTCTTATCAATTATTATATTATTATTATAATTAATTTTACGTTAGATTTTTTAAGAGTTTTATCAGTTTAATTCTTTTAACAATTTTTAATCATTTCAATTTGTTGGATAGCATTTTGTGTTTTTAAAAAAATAATTTTGTTTAAATTGCAAGCAATTTAAACAGAATTATTTTATAATGTTTATTAAACTTATGTTTTGCGGCGATTTTCAAAAGAATTTTTTTTGTTTTTATGCTTATAACTTTATCGAAAACTATTTTGCCGTAACATATTCGGGATTTTTATAACTTTATCTTGCAGGACAATAATCTGTGTTTTTATTTTTATAAAAATTGTTGATCTTTTTTATTTTTTACGGCGGTTTTTTGTTTTTATGCTCTTTACGAAAACTTTTTACAGTAACATTTATTTTTATAGTTTTACTTACCGGGCAATATTTTGTGTTACTAAATACTAACTTTTATAAAAAAAACTGCTATTAGGTTTGAGTTTTACGATTTTTTTTCCTTAAATATTACTTTTATAGTTTTATCTTCTAATTTTTGTTTTTATTGTTATAAGCTTAGCGATTTTGATCATTTTATTTTTGGGTACATTATTATTACTACTAAATTGCAAACTTTTTAAAATTGTTAATTTGCTTAATGGGCAATTCCACGTCAAGTGAGCAGTCGATTTCACGCGACCCTTTCCGATTAAGCTCAAATTTGGTCTTATTTGAGTACCCAAAATATGACTTCATGCCAAATTTCAGATCTCTAGGTCACATAGTTCGCCTCGTAGAGCCAATTGAATTTTACGGCAGTTTTTAAGTTCAACTTTTAACTTTATTTATCTTAATTGCATTTTAGCCTGGAAAATTTTTAGAATAGTCATAATCGATGGGAAATTTCTCAAGAAATTGAATGCAGCGGTCAGATTTTTGTTATCTTGTTCCGCACGCGCAGAAAACGCAAAAAACAGTTTTTTTTCAAAAATTCATTTCTCACAAGTTGCCACCGGTTAAGACTCCACATTTTAGAAAAAGGCAGCTAAAAGTATGTACTTTAAGATGCCTAAATAAAATTTTCCCACACTAGTGGTAGTTTTCGCTTTAGAGCCTCTTGAACGCACAAATCCATTTTTTAATCAAAATTTTTGATATTAGATTGGTTTTTACATTTTTTTTGTGGAATTTCTTTGTGTGCACCCTCAGAAAGTGATTTTTATACAAAAAAATATATGCCATGAGAAATTTCAGACCTTAAGATTCAAAAGAACACGTGTTGCACTACCATTGAATTTATAAAATTAATATACTTAATAAGTATCATTAGCTTCCAGATTTGAGTCAGATGCATACTTTGGGTCCCCAAAAAAGCAAATGAGTACTTGCTAATTAGGTTCCACATGAAACTTTACATCAATATACTCTGTATATATATATTTTAAATTATAATATTTTTATTATATTTTGAGTTTTGAACATAAAATTAGACTCGTTAACTAAAATGATTAGAATTTAATAAGGTTTAGGCCTATAATTTTTAATTTAAAAAACTTTTAAAATGACGTATTGTACATATTTTTCTAATTTTGTCAAAATTGTAACATTCTATTAATGTTTTTTTAAGTAAGGTTAAAAAATGCTTAAAGTTTTTCTTTAATAGCACACAATCGGTAGGAGCTACATTAAAACATGTTATTAGGTGAAAAATGCGCAATTAAATGGCCTTTAATTTTAAATTTGATTTTTTTTTTAATTTTTGACTTTTAAACATAATTTTTAACAAAAAACAAAAAAAAATTAAAAATCTTTCTTTAATTTATGACATAAGTACGGTTAGAGATAGATCCAGATTTGCTGTTCAAAAAAGATGGACAATTTAATTGCCTATTATTTTTATATTCTATTGTTTTTTTTATTTAGACTTTTAAAAGAGATATTTCGAATATTGTATAAAAAAAAACAAAAAAATTTTGACGTGCAGCTTCTAGGGTGAACATGTTTGCCTATAAGTTTATAATTAAAAAGTGTCTCAAATAAACCCCCCTACCCACCCTAAAACTTTGTTACCTCTATTCATTAACACCCTGTATATTAATTAATATGTGCTAAAATTTTGATTAAAAAATGGTTTTGTGCGTTTAAGAGACTCTAGAGCACTAGTGGTGGTTAATTTTTATTTAAGCATCTTAAAGTACATACTTTTGGCTGTCTTTGCGCAAAATTTGGAGTCTTAATCGGTGGCAACTTTTGAGAATTGAATTTTTGAAAAAAAAACTGTTTTTTGAGTTTCCTGTGAGTGCGGGACAAGATAACAAAAATCGATTCCTTGAGAAATTTCCAATCGGTTATGATTATTCCAAAATTTTTCCAGGTTGAAATGCAATTAAGATACATAAAGTTAAAAGTTGAACTTAAAAATTGCCGTAAAATTCAATTGGCTCTACAAAGCGAACTATGTGACCTACAGGTCTGAAATTTAGCATAAAGTCATATTTTGGGTACTCAAATAAGTGTTCAAAATTTGAGCTAAATCGGAGAGGGTCGCGTGAAATAGACTGCTCACTTGACGTGGAATTGCCTTTATATGATTTTTTTTAATGTAATATTTTTAGGATTTTTATTATTTTATCTTGTAGAACAACATTTTGTGATATCAAATAACAAATTTTTCAAAAATTGTTCATCTTTTTTATGTTTTACGGAGCTTTTTCAAAGAATTTTTTAATTTTTATTCTCATAATCTTTACGAAAACTTTTTTGTCGAAACATATTATTATGACTTTTATAGTTTTGTTTGGTGGAACAGCTTTTTGTGCGTTTTTACGGAAATTTTTGTAAAAAGTTTGTTTTTAACTTTTATCAAAGTTATGTTTCCACAACAACTTTTATAGTTTTATTATGTAGCAACATTTTATGATACTTAAAAAGAAATTTTATAAAATTTGTTTATCTGGTTTATGTTTAAGAGCAATTTTTGAAAGATTTTTTTTATACTTATTATATTTATGGAAACTACTAATTACGTACTACTTGCCAATGATGAATTTTGTTATAAGCTTCAGTAAGTAATCTAAATATTGACGATAATGAAATTTATTAGTTTGTAACGAAAATGAAATTTGAAGTTTTTTTAAACTGTATTTAAAAAGTCGAAAGTGGTAACGCAATGTCTCTTATTAGGAGAAACGTAGAACTGTTTGTGTGTAAAGGAGAACTTTAATACAGTTACATCTTACACGGACAGGCAACGGCATTTTTTAAATGATGTATTTTATGTAAACTGCCTTTTCATTCAGTAAGAGACACTTACAGTCGTGTTTTAGGGTATGAACCTATCATCAGTGAGACTAGCATGTCACTGGTCGACAAGACAATTTACATAGAATTACAGAAACTATTTAACATTTTATGTTTTGTAATGTGTCGAAGGCGGTAACGCAATTAAGAAATACGTTTTTGCGGATTTTTTTAAAATGTCTATTTTTTTCAATAATTTTAAATATTGTTTTGATTAATCATTTTTTGCATACTTGTGAAAATATTGTGGTTTTTTTTTTGTTGAATACCTCAAAACAAGATTATATTTTTGGCATTTTCTAGTTTAAGAAAGTAAATTTTTATATTTGTTGTCGGTGCAGTTATCGGTATTAACAAGTCGCTGTTTTGATAATAAAACCGTTATTTAAAAAAAAATTGTAAAAATATTAAAAAAAAAACTCAAAAGTAATTTTTAAATTTAACAAGCGTTTTAGAATTACAAAAGCTTTGGGAATTCAAAAAGAATCTGTTTTGCAATAAACGGTTTTTTGTTTATTAAATTACTTAGTTACACTACAAGTTATAAACATTTCATTAAATGCTATACATTTTCAAAAAGTTATGCGGTTACTATTTTTTTATAAACTCTGAATTTTTTTTTATTTTTGAATAGTTTATTGGATTTAAAAAAAATCTATATTTTTTATACAAATTTTTGTAGTTTTTAAAAAAATATATTAAATTTTTAAAAAGCTAATCTTAGAAAAAACTTTAAAAGATTAACAAAAAATTTACAAACAGTACGCAGCATATTTTTAGATTTTCTGAAAAGCTCTATGGATTTCAAAAGCTTTTTTGTTTTTTAAAAGTTTTGTTATCTTTAAAAATCTGCGGGCTTTAAAAGAAAATTTTAGAGGTCCAACAATTCTTAACCTTTTTTAAAAGGTTTGTTGATTTTTGAATGTTTTTAAAATTTCTAAAAAACATTCTGGCTTGAATTTTTTTGGAACATGGAAATAAATCTGCTTTTATTGTTTGGAAAGAACTTTTTCTTTACTGGTTGGAACATTCAATGAAGCTTTAAATAGAATTTTAGTATATTCATTTATATTTTTACTGTTATTATTTTAACCGTCGAATACAATATATTAATATATTATTTTAATAAAATTTGGACATAAAACAAAAATAATCAATGAAATTTAAAGACTTCTGTAATGAATACTATTTAGTAAATACTTTAAATTTTGACAATAATGGATATTAACTCACGAATGCGCGAAATTGTAAATACCGAAGTGGACAAAATGTTGGCTGAAGACGTTATAGAACCATCCCGGAGCTCCTGAAGCTCTCCGGTAGTAGTAGTGGGAAAACGGGACAGAAGTTTCCGTTTCTGCATAGACTTTCGAAAAGTTAATGAAATTTTAATAAAGGATGCTTACCCACTGCCATTCATCATAGGGATTTTCGACAAACTTCAGGATTCTTGCTTCTTCTCCACCCTTGATCTCCGAAATGGGTATTAGCAGATTCCGCTAATCCCTGAAAGCAAACCCGTGACTGCATTCACTATTTCAGGCTGGGAACTCTTCCAGTTACGGGTTATGCCGTTTGGACTGCATTCGGCCCCGGCCACGTTCTAGCATTTTCTTGATACTGTGATCGGCCTCGAAATGAAACCTCGGGCCTTTGCCTATCTAGATGACATTATTGTCTTGGGAAAGACAGAACAGAATCATCTTTGGAATTTGGAGGAGGTCCTACAGCGCTTACGAGCCGCGGGGTTACGTCTCAATCTCACCAAGTGCAAATTCTGCAAGCAAGAGTTGAGGTATTTAGGTTACATCGTGAATTTGCGCGGCATCCACACTGATCTCGATAAGATAACGGCCATCGTTCAGTTCCAGGCACCCAAGACCATCCGAGAGCTTCGAAGATTTCTCGGCATTGCGTTGTGGTATCGGCGTTTTATTCCCACATATTCGACAAAAACAGCTCCTTTATCTTGGTTACTAAAAAAACAAACCCGTTGGTGTTGGGGCGATCCCCAGGAGGCAGCATTCCTCCAGATAAAAGACCTACTTACTATAGCACCAATCTTAGTAAGCTCCAACTTCGCATATCCGTTTTTTCTACAGACCGACGTCTCAGACTATGGCATTGGCGCCGCCCTACTTTAACGAGCCTCAGGTTCAGACCAGGTCGTAGCCTACGCCAGCCGAACCTTAAATTTTGCCGAGAGAAATTACTCTACTACGGAGAAGGAATGTTTGGCCATTGTCTGGGCCATACAGAAAATGAGGACGTATTTAGAGGGCTACCGGTTCACCGTAATAATAGACCATCAATCTCTTAAATGGCTACACTCCTTGAAAAATCCGTCTGGACGAATAGCCAGATGGGTCATTCTCCTACAGCAATACGATTTTGTCATCGAGTATAGAAAAGGGGTGTTAAACCAGGTAGCTGACGCATTGTCACGACAACCAGTCGGAGAAGCTCCCCCAGACAAAGTGTTGGCAGTGACCGGGCCAATAGCTAAATCTTGGTATGCCGTGAAATCCCGCCCTGGAGACTTTTCCGATTTCTTCATACAGGCAGGAAAACTCTACAAACATATATGGGACTCAGACTTGTACTTGGACAATCCGACTACAGTGCCTTGGAAATTGTGTGTAGCCAAGCCACTTTGCACGAGGGTTCTCATGGAGACCCATGATGATCCAACCGCCGGACACCGGGGTATTGCCAAAACCATCAGCAAAATAACTCGAACATATTACTGGCCAGGCATGTACAGGGACATCCGAAACTGCGTCCAGCAATGTGACGTCTGCTAGAGGTTTAAACCGTCTCACCAGCAGACATCTGGAAAGACGGCTGGATCTTGGATTACCAACTCCTGGGAGACTATCAGCGTTGATCTGCTCGGCCCGTTACCCCGCTCAAACAAAGGCTACCAATATCTGCTAATGATGCAGGACCGTTTTACAAAATGGGTAGAGGCATACCCTCTTCGAACTGCTACCGGTCTGAACGTCCGTAAGCTCTTACAGGATAAAATCTTGTACAGATTTGGTTGTCCCCGACGCATAATTACCGACAACGGACGTCAATTCGATAACCAGGAATTCCGGGCAATGTTAGACGATTTTAACATCTAATGGGTCGAAATACCCGCATATACACCGCAGACGAACCCGGTAGAAAGAGCAAACCGAACAATTAAAGTGATGATTGTCCAGTATTGTGAGGATAATCACCGTTTATGGGACCAGTACTTACCAGAGTTGATGTTTGCTCTCAATTCGGAAAAACATGCGTCTACTGGATTTTCTCCGGCATTTTTAAATTATGGTCGACATCTACTGTTTCCCAGCTATTCCAAAGAACTCCGTTCTTACCCCCCTGCTGCCCTCATCGGCGGCCGCCCTTTTTCCATTGGCCGTTTTGCTAAGCTTCAGGAAATTCTGGAACTGGTTAGAATAAACGCGAGCAGCAGAGCCATCACTACAACCTACGGCGTAGAGCCTGGGATTTCCAAGAGGGCGATCAAGTGATAAAGAAGACGCACTATCTGTCTTCCGCCGTCAAGTGGTTTGCGGCTAAACTGGCTCCGAAATTTGATGGGCCCTACATTGTGGTCCGGAAGCTATCTCAAGTCCGGTTTCAAATTAGGAAACTAGACGAACGGAAGAACTGGTTGGTACACATCAAGGATTTGAAACCGGCTCATCAACCCCAGGCCGAATAAATCCTCTCAAGAATTGTGGCTGTAAATAAATAGATATGTGTTGTATAGTGTGATTGTCTTATAAATAAAATTAATTTTGTTGACATTTTTCCTCAAACATCCTTGATCAAGGTGATGGATTACCTGGAGCTGGAATGTTTGCCGATGTCTATGGTTACGACTCCGGTATCTACCCCACCGACTCCAGGAAAAACGGTAGAGCGAGAGGCCAAACATGCTTCTTGTATGACCCAGCAGTTTGGATTGGTCACTCCACCATTAAGAACACCGCCCCAGATGTCATCTAGTGGCAGACAGGTCGTCTCTACCACCAACGCCAAAACTTGGTGTCAGCCCATTAACCGCCTTGCCAGATCCCAGTCAACGCGTGAACTGGTCAACGGCTGCCCCAGACGTCCAGCTTTTTTTCGTTGCACCAGCCCCTGCATCTGATGACCCGTTACCCGTAGCAGTCAACACTCCAGCACTCAACATTATCAACATGTGCATCATTCCGGCCCCAGACTTAATGCCGCGAGTGCTTTTGCCTTTTTTTTAGTCCCGGACGACTAGTGCAAAACTCATTCTAGTGTTCCGGTAGCTCGTGTGGATGCCTTGTCCATAAGTACTCCGTCCGTTAGTGATCCGCCCGTTAGTGAACGCCAAGCTAGGAAAATCCGTAAACGGAAAAACCGAAAACCCCGCGTCTGGAAACATTGTGACCACAACACTACTACTACTCCAGGACCGCCTAGAGACTCTTAGTATACGATCAACTTAGATTTTTTCTGCTTATTTGATAATAAAATAAAAACCAATCTTTAATCTCAAACTCTTTAGTAAGTACTTTAATTTTTGACATAAGAAGAAATTAACATTTTGTACTAGACATATTTTTTGCAGTTTTTTTAACTGTCTAAAGTGAGTTTTTGGATAAAAATTTGTTAATTTGCTCAAAAACAGAAACCAATTGATAAAGCAAGCTAGTAAGTACTTTAAGTATTGTATTTTGTACCGGAAGTATTTTTGCAAATTTTTGAAAATATATATATAATAAGCTTTTTGACAATAATTTGTTACTATGAACATTAAACAAGAACTAATTGATGAAGTTTTATGACTTTTGTCATGAATACTATCTATTATGTACTTTAAATTTTGACAGTACTAGACATTTTTTGCAACTATTTTTAATAAATTTGTCTAAACTACTTTTAGTAAATACTTTAAATATTGAGTAAGTTTTGTAACGGAAATATTTTCTGCAAAATTTTGAAACTGATTTGATAAGAATTTGTTAATTTGATAAAAAAATAAGAACCAATTGACAAAATTTGATGAATTTTGTTATGAATACTTTTTAGTAAGTATTTTAAATAATGATTATACTGAAAATTAACATTTTGAACCGGAAATAATGTTATTGACTTTTTTGGGAATATTTTGGGAATATTTTGTGTTTTGTAAAAAATACAATAAAATTGGAGGTGTATCTAAATAGTATTTTGTTTACTAGCTAGTAGAAGGTTTTTATTAGAGGGAAAAACTACCGGTTTATTATTTATAAACTGTGTTTTTGTTCCTGCCAAAACATTGGAAGTCTACGGGGTAGACTCGGAGAGGGAGAGGGAAAAGTGTTGTGCGGCTTCTGTGCAGTGACATGATGGATTGTGTTCAAATCAGGTCGGGAGTGTGATGCCGCTTGGTTCCTGGAGTTGTTGC
This sequence comes from Tachinus rufipes, assembly GCA_963932245.1. NCBI lineage: Eukaryota > Metazoa > Arthropoda > Insecta > Coleoptera > Staphylinidae > Tachinus > Tachinus rufipes. The sequence continues at coordinate 109,175,147 of OZ010743.1, forward strand.
GGATCAACATCCCGGTGCTGTCGTCGATGTAACTTGGTGTTTGGGTGCGTCATCTTTATAGTCGTCGTAAGTTGTCTGGGCTTTATGGATCCGTACAAATTGTAGTTTGTACTTTGTTTCGTGTTGTTGAACTAAAGGTTCCGTAGATAGCACACAGCGTAGATTTCCTACTTGCTCAATTGTTTTTGATCAAGATATTGGTTATGTCACATTTTTCTCCGATTTAATGACATCTATCAGTTATACGTCATGTTTGTTAGCTGTAGGAACACGGCAGGTGGTTTGGCTTTTAATATATTTGTAATAACATATTATTACTACAACTTAAAATTCCCGCGCTACCTCATATTCTACCGGATGAGCAGCGCGCGATCTTCCCCCACTTTAACAAATGAAGCCGGCGCGTGACGTTCCCTTATTTCAAACGGACGAAGCGGCGCACAATGTTTCTCACTCCATCTCCCACTCCAGTGACGTAGGACATAGAGCAGGTATTGGCTGAAGATGACAGCAGCAGACCCCACCGCTTCAGCACTGGGTATAAAACTGCGAACCAAACACAAGAGCGGCAGTCTTTTCTCAGAGTCAGACCAGCTTCAATAGAAGCATAAATACGGTCGAGCAGCGCGAACCACCACCTTACCCATACCCTACTGTCAAACATTACTTGCCTAGATAGCACATATGTGTTTCCTGGTAATGTTTGATAAATCTGTTTAATGTTAAACGCTTAGATGGCTCAATCGTGTCTCCCTTTAACATTAAACCTCTACTATTCTCTCATCACTAAGCATTGCTTGCCTAGATAGCACATACGTGTTTCCTGGCAATGTTTATTGATTTATTCAATGTTGGATGCTTAGATGGTTCATTCGAGTCTCTTTCTAACATTGGATTGTACTTCCGCTTTCCAACCTCCACTTTGTTCAAAAGTAAACATTTTTGATATTATTAGTTTAGTTATTAGTTAGGTTAGTTTAGTTTATTAAATAAACATATTATTATTGCAATCATGTTGCATTATTTGTTATCACCTCACCTTTCCCCCTTTATAGGAAGTTAAAGTGGGTGGACCGAAACACTAAATCAATCTATTGGTTCAATATTTATAAACTGTTTCCGTTTATTTGCTCAAGTGTTTGTTATCAAGAAATTGTCTACATCACCTCTTTTTTCTAACGTAATGGTTTTTTTTCTTTTTTTTTCAGCCATCGTTTGTCATTTCTGGATTTTTTTTTGTGCGCCAGTGCTTTTTGGTAACGTTTTATACTATTTAGCTTTTTATTGGTCATACTACGCTTTTCTTGGGCGCCATTCTTCTACTTCTCTTGTTCATTTTATTGATTCTTATTGGCTGACTATTTAACTTTGCATAAGCGGATTTTTGTGATCCTTATACACGATGCGGCAAGATAACTTCTTTATTTGAAATGGGCTCTCTGAAGCTGATGAGAGTTTTAGGCGGGTGTGCGTGGTTTTGTTTGAGAGAGGAGATTATAAAGTTTTGCTATCTTGTTTTTTAGTTGTTATCATGCGTTGGAGTATGGAACAGCGTGCGTATGGATTAGACACTTATTTTTCTAACAACGCTTGGTGGTTTTAGCTCTGCGCGTTTTTTGATATTGTGTTAATATTAAGCTATTGGGTCCTGTTACGGACTTAAAATCAATTCTTTTCTGTGCCACAACCAACATTTAGAGAAACACGTTTTATAAGAACACCTGAGAACATCGAAGCAGTAAGAGTTTCAGTTTAGAATTTTCAAATTCAAAAAAAGTTGGTCATTGTGTAGGAACTTTTTAAACGCGACGTTAACGCTTAAAGAAATGCATGTGAAGCATTTTAGCTCGACGCAATATTTTAATAAGCAAAATATGTTCTATTAGGCTGCCAACAACCCCTGAGAACTTTATCAGAGGCTTTTGCGCTTCTCACATGCCACCGTTTGGTGCACAATTACGGGAGTTGGGATTATTGACCTATGGTTTTTTTGAGCGACAACTTGATGAAATGGACTTAGGAGACAATACATGTAGTTTTAACAAGATGAAGCAACGGTATTGATAGCTGTATTGCAAGAGCACTTTTAAAAGCGCTTCTTCTCACTAAGAGGTAATTTGGGGACATTTACCCGATTTGACCAGTTGTGACTTTTTTGTAGGGTATTTGAAATCTCGTTTTTATACCAACCGCCCGCATACTTTGACCGACTTAAAAAGAAACATTCAGGGAGAAATAGCCCACATACCCATCAATATGCTAGAGAAAGTAATGAAAAACTGCAGCGTTTGGTTCAATCAATGTATCAACAATTTACTTACCCGATATAATTTTTAAAACGATGTGAACCACAACTTTTAATATATAAATTTTTAATTTAAAAAAATTGAAAATATATTTTTCCTACTTTTTGTTTTATTGCATTATGAAATAAGGAAGTTATTTTGCCGCACCTTGTATGATCCTTCAAATTTATGTTGAGCCTTGTACGTTCTATTTATTGCTGCGTGATTTTTATTTTGAGGCTATCGATTGTGATTGGCAGGACACAAGCGTTATATGTCTTTATTGTAACGTCTCATGATACCGGATTTTTTTTAAATAAATCAGATTGCCAAATGCAACTCAGCTCATTTGAAGCGTTGGTTGATTTGGCTGTTTGATTTTCTTTGTCCAGTTTTATTGTGTGGCCAAGGATGTTGATCAACATTTTTGAACGCTGCTTATAATTTCAGGTTTTTGTAGGTTTATTTTCAGGTCTACATTTATTGACTTTTTGCTTAGCTCTGAGATCATAATCTTTAGATTTTTGATATTGTCACTGAATAGCGCAATGTCGTCCGCATACTGTGTCCCTTTGTTGAACAACTTGGTGGATTGGTATCTTTATTTATAGAGTAGCATTTTTGTATACTATATGCTTCGGGAGGTTTTTAAATCTGAAGTCAATTCTTGGGCGGGTGAGCGATAACATTACATCAAAGTACCGGCTCAATACTTATAAACTGTGTTAAAGCCATAATATACTAACAATGAATGCTAAGAAATCAGAAAACTTTGATTTTTTTCAATTATTTTAAAGATTTTATCTTATTTAAACTTTTAATTTTTTTTTAAATTTAGTACATTTAAATTATTTGCAACATAAAATGATTTAAAAATTAAACTTTTTCACAGTCCATATACATTAAATAAAAAAAAGTTTTGCATATTAGGATAAGTAGTATAATAAATGTCAAACACTTGTATGTACTAGTAAACTGCACCAACAAATATTTTTGCAAAAAATCCTAATCTTTATCACCGACCATTTTCCTTTTAAGCCATGATAAAGCATAAAAGTAAAACGCTTTTTAGTAGCTGAAATAAATTTTTGTGTACACAAAACACCATCATGAAATTTTACACTTTTAAAAGTAAAATAGCAGGGATCAAATGCAGCGAGAAAAAATCCAGCCGACGCACTTACACAAGCGACGTGATTTTTTCCCTCTCTTATCAACAATAATACATATAAAAATTTAATATTATAAAACAAGGGTCATGCAAAGCCGCTTTTTATGATCCCAAACTTATATATTTTTATCGTCGAGATATATTCGTTAATAATTATACCATAAACGTTGGGTAAAGATTAGGATAGTATTTTAACGGCGGACAATAAAAAATTGTGAGGATATTGTTATAATATGGAATTACTAAAAAATCGTGCGTTTACGATATACAAACGCTGCTCGGGTCGCGTATAAAAAAATACCGATACTGTATTATTTTACAGCTCGCGTAACGGGCACAAAAACGACCTTTTTTTTTCATCATATTACCGCCTATAACTATATCTGAAGATACATTTATTGTTCTATTTATTGCTGATATTTTATTTATATTATAGCACTTGCATATAAAACTGATTTTATTAGTTTAACTGTGGATTTGATCAATTTAAACAGATTTATATAATAAAATGTTATGGTATAAATAAGGTGAGTTGTGTCTACCTGGCGGTAGTTATCCTTCTGGGTTTGTCTATGAGAAGTGTGATGTTATTTTCTTATTTGTGGATTTAGTGTTAACACTGGAACAGATTCTGTAGCGTTGAATCCACCGTGATTTGAGGATCTCCAGGTGCAACTTCGGCGCCATTTTTCATTTTTTTTTTAAACAACACGTTAAGCGTTGTTTATATAATAGTATTAAAGAAGTTTATCAAATTAACCAGTTATAAACAAACAAAATATGGCAGACGATAAATAAAATATGATTTTTATTAATGTTAATTTAATTCACATAAATGGCGCAGTCGGTAGGATAGTAAAATTTTACACAATATTAATATTGTGACTGCAAATTTAGCAGATATATAATTAAATTGATTTGTTATGCTCTGTACTAATTGGTATTTATAAAAAAAAACTAATTAATTTTTTTTAATTTTAGGTAAGTCCACACCAACAGCATTTCGTAAGGGTAACTAATTAACTGCGTTATAAATTTATATTATTAAACAAGCAAGAAAAAATACATTTCCAACGGATGCGAAGCCTTAATGTTTTGCCCGCTGATAATTCCGAGTTCAGTAAATTTAAATTAATGAAATTTCGGGATTACTAATTACTCAGCAAATAATAAATGAATCCCTTAATGACGCTCTTAATTTAAAGATGCAACGAAATAACGAAGCATCCGAACACATTCAAAGAGAAAAGCCCCTTTTTAGAAATTTATATAAGCGAGAGGCCCTTAACAACTCCCCACATAAAAATAGAGTAAAAGAACATTTCTGAGTGGTTAGTTAGATGGGTTATTATAAAATAAATAGATATTCAGAGTCAATAATGATTAAATTTCATGTTGATAGCATCAGAAGTTGCTCACTATTTCTTTTTTTATTGTGTTTGTTAATTAAAAATATCCTCGTAACTTCTCCAGAGTGTTCATTGAAAATTAACTGAAATTCCTCAAACTGAAAGCTAAATGACTTACAAGGGGAGTTATTAAATTAGCTCCAAGCACCTAATTGCATCCCTTCCTTGGTCGGACGAAGAGTTTGCAGCCAATTGAGCTATTATGCGGTTTCGGCTAAGTCTGAGACATGCCCTCCTTTAACGAAATTAAACCGAGCAAACTGTGAAAATTTATATCATTAATATTAAACTGAAAATATTATAGTAATCATATGATGACCTTAAGAAGACTTATTTGTGTTTTCCATGCAAACGTGTTCAGATGTCCTGTGTACACGTTATAAATCATCAATGAAATTTATTTCTATATAAATTTTTCGGCCTGACATAAGCCAATTTGTATCTAATATGTTTCCCTTTGAATATATTAAATTTAAGTGTATTATCCGGTATCCTGTCCGGGATTAGATTTATAGGTCTTTTAGATAGAATACTGACCGGTCGACCGACCTACCCCTACAGGCCAGACGAGTTTGAATTTATATGAAAAATTGCATGTTATCGATTCATTATTTTTTAACATGCAATCATAACAGAGTTTTTAGAGTGTTTTATAAAGAAGGATTGTTGTGGATTTTAAATTATTTTTATCAATAAACTATTTTATTTATTTAAATTTGTATTTAGAATTTTCTCAGACTTTTTGAACTAAGCAATAATTGCATGTAAATGTTATTAATCTTTTTTGTAGGTTGTCAATTACTTGAAAGTATTGTTTTTTTAAATATTAGACTTAAAAGTTGTTAGTTTACCTTATTTGTTTCGGATTCCACGTTAAACAGTAGATCCCGCATATTTGTGTAGAACAATTAACGCACACTACAAAAATACGAGAGGGGTACCTACAGTGTAAGAGGAAGGTTAAACTTGTCCTTGCAGAAGAATGGCTTTATTTTATTAAATGCGACGATAGCATACTCAATTCAGCATTTTACTTCTGTATCCAATTCTAAATGTGTTGTAATGAGGCATTCCAATTATTTACAATTGTTAACCTTCTCTATTAGTTTGCTACTTACGCGAAGAAATATGTTTTCGTGGTTTTAGCGGATAAATGCTATGAGTTTTGTTTTGAGTATAATGATTGCTAATTTTATTTAGAATTAAATGGAGGTCTTTAATGTTTTTGATCAAGTGTATTGTCTGCGTACTTAACTGTATTGATACATATGCCAATAGTTTTGAAAATTTTGTCAGCGTTAAGTTAAGTAAGAGGGGAGAAAGAATTTAGCTCTGTTAGACTTCTATGTAGAATAGTATAACTATTGCTGCTGTCACTCCAAAGGATGGTAACGGACCAATAGTTTGGAATTGAGTGGTTTCTAGAACACTTTCTAAAATTTAATACATTTCTGAAATCTTTTAGGAGTTTTTAAATTTGATGAAAGGTTTCTATAATTAGCCAAAGGTTTACAAAACATTGTAGAAGTTTTTAGAATTCAATTAAATGTTTCTGAAATTTATTAGGAGTTGCATAGTTTGTCAACGTTTTCTTAAACTTCTCAGGAGTTTCTTGAATTTGGTAAAGTTAGTTAAAGGTTTTTGTTGGATCACTTTGAGAGTTTGATCAAATGTTTCTGAATTTTTTCAGGAGTTTTTAGAGTTAGTCAAAGAATTTTAGAATTTTTTCAAAGTTTTTAAAAATATAAACAAAGTTCAAACTTTGTGAGCATGTGGTTTGGATTTGTGTTCTAGACCCACCCAGGTGTTTGTGATCAAGAAACTTGATCACAAACTCTTGGATGAGTTGGCGAGGATAAAGTTTAAAATATGTAGTCGTAAGGTTAAGATTAGAGTAGCTCATCCACCACCCAAGTGTTTGTGATTAAAAAATTGAATCACAACTTTTGGGCTGGCGGGCGGGAACACAGTTCAAATTATGTAGGCGTGTGGTTTAGATTGGTGTTGCTTGCCCACCCACCCAGGCGGGTGGGCGGGAACAAAATTCAAATTATGTGGGCGTGTAGTTTAAATTAGTGTAACCCACCCACTTAAGTGTTTGTGATCAAGAAATTGGACTACAAAAACTTGGGTGGTTAACAAAGTTTATATTATGTGGGCGTATAGTTTAGATTAGAGTAGTTCACCCACCCGCTAGAATGTTTTTGATTTAAAAATTGGATCACAAACTTTTGGGCTGGCGGGCGGGAACACAGTTCAAATTATGTAGGCGTGTGGTTTAGATTGGTGTTGCTTGCCCACCCACCCAAGTATTTGTGATCAAGCAATTGGATCACAAACACTTGGGTGAGCAAGAACAAAATTCAAACTTTGCGGGCGTTTGGTTTAGATTAGCATAAAACTCAAAAAAAAAAAATTGTTTTTGTAAGAAAATCTTAAGGTTTAAAGAAAACTTGAGAAAATTATTAGATTTCTAAGAATTTTTTGGTTTTTTAGAAAAACTTGGGGAAATTGTTGATTTTGTTAGAAAAAATAATTTGTTTTTTGCAAAGTTTTTGTTTTTTTTTTCTCAATTTATATATCTTCTATAGTTGGCAAAATGTTTTTAGAACACAGAGTTTCTAGAATTTGATATGAATTTTTTTGGGAGTTTTTAGAGCTGGTCAAAGATTTCTAGTATTTTTTAAAATTTAGTAAAAAACTTGCACAAAAGTTTAAGAACATTTTTGGAGCTTTTAGAATTTGATTACATTTTTCTGAATTGATCAAAATTTTTTAGAAGTTTTTGAAGATGGTCGAATGTTTCTACAATTTGTTGAAGAATAGTTTTTAAAGTTGGCTAGAAGATTTTAAAACACCTTAACAATTTCTAGAATTTTTAATTCTTATTTTTGCTTGTTGATGCTAGTAATGATTTTAAGTTATTTGGACATCTTTACTGTTCAGTCCAACTTGAACTAGCTCGATTTATTGATTATGCTAAACCTTATTGAATGCTTTTTTTGTAATTTACAAAACAAACACATCTTCTGGTTACGGCATTTTGGTAAAAGGTTGTTAAAGCCAGACAGGCCTTTCTGAAGTCAAATTGTGTGTTGTCCAAATTTATCTTAGAAAAATACTTAGCATATGATTTATAAGGTTAATTAAGCGGTAGTTGTTGCTTTTTCTTGGAATTGTTATGAACGTAGATTTTAATATAGATTTTCAGACACCTTTGCACTTTGCCTGATGCATAAAGTAGTCCCTTGACGCTTTAGAGAAATTTTACTTACAGCTTAGCAACCTCTAGACTTAGGTGTATTTGGACTTTATGAAGACTATTTTTACCTAGCGCACGCTTAAAATAGGGTGGTTTTGGAGTAATTTTTGCGTTTTTGAATGTCTTTTTGCATTTTTAGTGAAAATTATGCATTTTTGGTAAAAATTACTTTTATTAAAAATTGTAGAGCGGACACTTTTCAGTCGGTAGAGGTCATTTGAATTTTTTTATAATTTCCCGTTTTTCTTCTAGAAGCCGCGGAAAATAAAATCACGATTTTGCGCGCTCTGGTGGACAATGCACGCAATATTGAAAAAATCAAAAGAACTATATGGATCGGAAATTTTTTGCTCTAAAACTTGATTATAAGTTTTCTAGAAAATGTATAGTTTTGGTTGAAAATCTAAAAAATCAGCAAATCTCAATTTGCGACATTTTTCAACATTTTTTAGCTTTCACTAACGGGTTATCCAAATAACCAATATCAATCGGAAATTTTTTGCTCTACAACTTTGATTTCTTGTAATTTTTTACCAAAATGCATATTTTATTTTCCGCACCTTCTATCGGAAAAACGGAAATTTATAAAAAAAATTTAAATGACTTATATCGATTGGAAATTTTCCGTTCTACAACTTATAATAGAGATAATTTTTGGCCAAAATGCATAACTTTTGTTAAAAATGCAATAAACATTCAAAAGTTGACATAAATATTCTATTACTCCAAAACCACCTTATTTCATGCGTGCGCTAGTTGAAAATAGTCTTCAGGCAGTCCAAATACACATAAGTATACAGGTTGCTAAGCTGTGGGTAAAAATTTGAAAAATGTCTAATTTGAAGGAACTAAATGTAGAAAACTTTTAATTACCGTAAAATAAAGAAAACTCAGTTATTTTGGTCACATAATTTGATCAAATGATGCTAGTCAAAGTGGAAGGCCAAAATAAAACTATTATGGTTTACGAACATACGGAAATGGACCAACTTATCTGTGGAAAAAAATAGTTAGTTAAAATGATAACAGCTAACGTCTGAAGACAGATATGATACCAGAAGAAGAAGATGTATTTAGAGTCTATATTGTGAGTGATGTTTTAAAGATAATTTATTATTGAACAGCACCCCAGATATTTGTATGTTGGAGTTGGTTGAATTGGTGAATGGTTTTGATTAATATTTAGTCAGTATCTTGATACTCGATGGTATGGGATAAAGAGTTGACTTTTTTCAGAATTGGCATAATGCTTCTATGTGTTGAACCATCAATATATGTTGTTAGATGTTTAAGGTGCTGATAGATTTTTTTGATGAGATATTAGCAGAGTGTTGTTAGTATAATGAAGTATGTACATTTTTGGAATTAAATCGTTGACCTACTTTTATAATATTATACAAGAGTGGTTTTAAAAGAGATCTTTGAAGAACGCTTTCATTATCATCATCAATCAGCCCTTTGCGTCCACTGCTGGACATAGGCCTCCCCAATTTCCGCCCATTTCATCCTATCCTGAGCCTCTCGCATCCAGGCTCCTCTTGTTCTCTTTATATCGTCTGTCCATCTTGTGGGGGGCCTCCCCCTGCTTCGTATATCTGCTCTTGGCCTCCACTCCAGTAGTCTCTTGGTTCATCTTCCATCTGACATTCGGGCCACGTGTCCAGCCCAGTTCCACTTTAGCTTCGCCATACGCACAACCACATCTGTGACACTTGTTGTTCGGCGTAGGTCTTTGTTTGTGATATGGTCTTGTAGCGACACGCCGAGCATCGATCTTTCCATCTTTCGTTGTGCAATTTGGAGCTTTTTTGCGGTTGCGACGGTGAGTGTTGCGGTTTCAGTGCCGTAGGTCATAACTGGCAATACACATTGATCAAACACTTTCCTTTTCAAGCAGACTGGCAGATCGCTTTTGAATACGTCCCGAAGTTTTCCATATGCGGCCCAAGAGAGGATTATTCTTCTTTTAAATTTGCATGTTTGGTTGTCTCTGGTTATGCGTATTTTGTGACCTAAATAGGTGTATTTGTCTACAAAATCAATATCTCTATCGCCTACATCTATCTGTCTGCTCGGGACCTAGTTTGTCATACATTTTGTTTTGGAATAGTTTATTCTTAGGCCTACGGTATTACATGCTTCCTGGAGTTCTAATAGCATTGTTTTTATATCGTTAAGATCGTCAGCAAGCAGCACTATGTCATCTGCAAATCGCAGATTTGATTGATTTTTGCCATCTATGGTTAAGCCCTTTCTTTCCCAGTTGAGCTTTTTGAAGGTGAGTTCCAAAACCGCGGTGAACAATTTCGGCGATATCGTATCCCCCTGTCTCACGCCTCTACCAATTGGAATGGGTTTGGTGTTTTCGTGGAGTTGATCCGTCATACTGGCGTTTTTGTAGATGTTGTAAATGGATCTCGTGTAGCGATGGTCGACACGGCATTCCTGTAGTGCTTCCATAACTGCATCTAACTCGACGGTGTCAAATGCTTTATGGAAATCTATGAAGGCCAGTACGAGTGGTCTGTTGTATTCAATACTTTTCTCGACTATTGTTTTAACACTTTGTAGATGGTCATTGGTTCCGTATCTTGTGCGGAGTCCTGCCTGTTCCACTGGTTGGTAGAAGTCCAGTTTATTTTCAAGTCTATTTGTTATTATTCTTGTAAATAGTTTGTAGAGATGACTTAGATGGCTTATCGGCCTATAGTTTTCTAGGTCAGCTGTAGAAGAACGCTTTGCTTGCGATAAAAGACGGGAGAGACTTTTTTATTATTGTATAAGGAAAAACTTAGTTAGTTATGTACCGAAGGATTTTTAACCAAATGTGAGTCAAAAGTCTTGTTAATGTCAAGAAACTGATACTGATGTCTTTTTGCCCCGAGGATGAGTTATTTAGATAGTTAACTAGAAGAAATGTTCTTCTTTCTTCTTTAGCCTGATTTTGTCCACTCTTAAACATAGGTCTTTTCCATACGCTTCCATGTCGTTTTGTTGGGCAGTTTGTATCTAGTTCCTGCCCGCGTGCCTCTGAATATTGTCTTTCCATCTCTTTTGGGGGCGGCCAACGTTTTTTTTAGATACTCGAGGTCTCCACTGTAATATTGTCTTGCACCATTTGCCATTTTTTCTTGCCACGTGTCCCGCTCATTGCCATTTGAGCATTTGTTCTATGACATCTGTGATTCCAGTTTTTGCCTTAATTTCTTGTTTGGGATTTTATCTCGTAAGCTTAATTCTAACATTGAGCAATGGAGCGCTCGTCGGCAGACTAAAAGTCTAGCCATAGTTTTAAGCCTGTATGTAGTGACAGGTAAGATACTCATATTATAAACTTTCTTTTTTAGGTTTATTGAAATTTTAGGTTCTCGTAAGATGTATTCTAATTTGCCAAAAGCTGCCTATGTCAATCCGATGCGTTTGGTGATCTCTGTTGTTTAGATGGCCTTTCTTAGTTTGATGCTATGCTTTAAGTATATATACTCTTTTACTTTTTCTAGAGTGTGATTTTTGATGGTTGATTTGTTACTTGGACTAATGATTTTTGTTTTGTGCATGTTTATTTGCAGGCTTTTTCTAGTTTGCGTAGCATTTCTCTTAGTTTTTCTGGGTCATTGCTAATGAGGACAATATTATTAGCAAAGCAAAGGTGATTTAGGCGGTTACCATCGATGCTTACTCCCTTTCTCTCTCACGATAGTTTTTTTGAACACGTAATTTTGGCGAGGTGATGTCACTCTGGGTAATTTTTTTGTTGGCCATCCTTTTTTCTATTTTGTCTTGTAGGGTTGCGTGTTTGTAGATGTATTTAAGCAAGTTTGTGTACCTGGAGTCAATTTGGGCATTGTCCATTGACTGGAGTACTGCCCATGTTTTGATGGAGTCAAAGGCCTTCTGATAGTCCACAAATGCTATGTGGAGGTGGATATTGTACTCTCTTCATTTTGCGATCAGTTGCCTGAAACCTGCTTGTTCAGCCGGTTGATAAAAATTGAATTTTTGAGTTAGTCGATTTGTTATTATTTTGGTTAGTAACTTATAAAAGGTGGACAGTAGACTGATTGGTCTGTAGTTTTCCAAATTTGTATTATCTTCTTTATTAAAAAGGAGAAATACCTCAGGAATTTTGCTTTCTTCAAGGCATTTGTTCAAGAGTATCATTATTGCTTTTTTTAGGGCTTTTTCTTCAGTATTTTGCTAATTGTTTGATTTTTGCGTGGTGTTATGTTGTTCTTTAGATGGTGTTATGCTGCTCTTAGTTCTGCTTTATCAATTTTTTGGTGTTCTTTGGATCCTACATTTAGGGTTGTTTGTTTTGACCCTGTCCGTTGATCTTTGGCAATATAAGTTTACGTAGAATCTTTTGCAATTTTGTCCTTTTCTATGACAATTTTTCTTTTGTTATTTTTTATTTTATGTATTGCTTTGATGTTGGTGTTGTTTTGTATAGCTTCATGGATTTCTATTGTGTTGAATTCTCTGCAGTCTTTCCTGATAGCCTTTTTTATCTTTTTGTTTCAAGTTGCATAAAAGGTATAGATTATATGGAAGATTTTGTGTTTTGGTTTGTTATAGTCAACATTTTTACTAAAGCTAGACACTTTTGTAAAATTACATTAATAGAAATTTAAATTTAAAATCACAACATTTTGCACTTTGTTTAAACATATTTTGAGATATTTTTTTACTAAATTGTTGATTGAACAAAAACCATTTTTTGCATTTATTATTGGCAATACTAGAAACTCAAATTAGAGTTTTTTTGAAAAATGTTGAAGTTTATTTTGTTATACATCTGCTTATCAAATTATTGATTAACCAAGAACCATTATTTGAATTTTGTTTAAATTTATTATAGAAAATCTTCAATAATTATTGCTGAGCATTGTTAGAAACTCAAATTTTGAACAAAATTGTTTGATAGAAAAATTTGAAATTTGTTTAGATTTTTTTTGAAATTTTGTATAGAGGATTTATAATTAAGTGCGTTACTATTTATTGGCATTATTGGAAATTAAAATTTTGAACTAAAACATTTTTTTTTTGATATTTTTCAAAAATTTTTTTTTGCATAACTTAGGACATCTGTTACCAAATTTTTGATTAAGTAGAAATTAATTTTGAACCATTTTTTTTTGGTAAATGTTTTGAATTAATTTAAGACACTTGCTTACTTTCTCCAATTGTTGATTAAACAAAATTTATTTTTTGAATTTTGTTACAATTTGATATAGACATTCTAAAATAAGTGTTTTATTGGCTGGAAATTTAAATTTGAATTTTTGTGTGCTTTTTTTTACAATTCTGCGACACCTTTCTCTGTCTTAAGACTCTCTTGCTGCTTGTGAAGCCGTTTGGTTTGTGGTCGTTTTTATAAGGTTGATCCATTTTTTGGTGATTGTTTTCTTGGTTTTTATTTTTTATTTTTTTAGGTTTTAGCAGTTTTTTGTGCCAAAAATTCAAAGATTTTGAAATAGATTATTTTTGAAAGTTGTTGGATTTGGATTATTTGTTGGATAATAGACACATTGGTTTTTTTAGTTGTTCAGGATACGCGCAGCATTTTACGCTAACACTACAATTTGCATCACTCAATCTTCTGCCTGTTTAGTGCTTTTAGTGTCCATGATTAGGCTCCGTGTAGTGGTATTTTCATAATTTCTTTACCGTTTTTTTGGTAATTTCTTTTGATTTTTTTGTTACATTTACTTATGTAAGTATATGTATTGGATAACGACTTTGTAATTTTTTTTTGTGTGTTATTGGCTTGGTTACTATGCTCTATTACACCTACCCACTCTTACCAGCTGGGCTCCGTTATTGCAGACGGAGGCAGGACTTGCAGATTAGGTCGGCAAGGTTCTTGACCTGGTTGGGGACCTTGATGGTCACCCAGATTACTGGTTGTTCTGTTATCATCATAGATATTTGCTAACTGTGGTATTTTTTCTTTTTCCAAGCGTCTCTGTTGCCGCTTTTTTTTTCCTTTTTTTGGATCGTTACACTATTATTTGATTTACGTTGGATGCCATTTGTTATTTTGCAAACGGAGACAGCTGGTCCAGGCTCAGGATTTGTGAAGTTGCGAGTTTGCATTTTTATTTCGAATTGAAAGTTTTTACATGCACTCAGTCCATTAAGGACTATGGTGTTTTGTTTGATTGACGTAGAAGTGCCCGAGCATCTACCAGTGGCCGTCCTGAAATCCTGACAAGATGTGCAACCGCAAATTCTTGTTTTTGTGCAGTTGCCACTCCATTCTAAACTAATGGCCCGTTACCTTGCTCTAGAGAGTCTCAAATATCTACCAAGGTGTTTGTTATTAAAAGATTGGATGTTTACTTTTCATGTAAACGTTAGAAGTCATTTTGTCACAAAGAAGTTTGTAATCCAACTTCTTGATAACTAACTAAACTAACACTTGGGTGGGTGGGTGGGCCACTTTAGAGCATGGAGACAAGTCAATAGTTTGAAATGGATTGGCCCACTCACCTACCCGACTGATTGTTATTAAATTAAAACACAAACTCCTTTTGTAACATAATGACTTCTGACGATTGCATAAAAGACAAATTTTCAATCTTTTAATGATATCCACTTAAGTGGATGTGTGGGTTACTCTATTCAAAACCATTGGCCAGTAACCATTTTCTAAAATGCTTCACCCAGTGTTAGTTATCAAGAGGTTAGATTACAATCTTTTCTTGCAACAAAATGACATATGACGTATGCATAGAGGGCAAACATTTCCTTTTCACAAATATTTTGGTGGGTGCGTAGGCCATTTATTCCAAACTATTGGCCAATTGCCATGTTTAGAAGTATCCCATCTATCCACCCAAGTGTTTGTCTATTAACAAATTAGAAATTTGTTTTCTATGCGGACGTCGGAATTCATTTTGCTACAAGAGAACTTTGTAATCTAACCTCTTAATAATTAACACTTGGGCGGGTGGGTGAGCTGCTCCATTCTAAACTATTGGCCTGTTATCATACTCTAGAGTGTTTCAACTATACATCCAAGTGATTATCAATAAGAGATTAGATGTTTGTCTTTAATGCAAACGCCAGATGTTACTTTGTCATAGGCGAAGTTTGTAATTTAACCTTTTATTTACAAGTACTTGGATGGGACATTTTAGGGCATTGTAACGAGCCAATAGTTTAAAATAAATTAATTAAAATTGGGTTCGGCCCAAGATTTTGTTTCCTTCCTTTAGTTTTTTTATCAATTTTTCTAGTTTCTTTGGTAAGACAGTGTAATCTGCATACCGAAGATCATTTATGGGAATTCCTCTGACTTATACTACCATACCAGTTTTCTAGCACTCGTGATAGTATGCATCTTTGGCGAGTTTTTTTTATGTTAAGTTAATTGGATTGGTATTTTATACTGTCGAGGGTTTTTTGTAGTTTTTTAAACACATTTTTGTTTATTTTTTGCGTTTTTTTTGTTATCTATCTTAAATTGGAGATCCGGTTGCAAGTGTCTAGCTTTTTTGCAAATTCCGCTTATTGTGGTTATCACCACTACTACGAGAAGTATGGTTTAAGTCTTTAGTTGATTATTTTGAGAAGAATTTTACTGGCATGTGACATGCAGTTTTGTGTTCTTTATTTTTTGGCTTATTGCATGCATTATTTCTACACTCTTTTTGCACAAAGCTTGTATGATCTTTGCCGGGATTATGTGATTTTGAGGGTTTAAGTTTTTTAACGGCGCCTTTATTTTTCTCTGTTATAGTTTGTCCGCGTTAAGACTGCAGTGATGGGAGTGGTTTATAAAGTCAGTGTCACACAACTGTAATTGCAACATTGGTATTATAATACAGCTAACTTTGTTTTAATCTGGTAGATATTCTATTATAAATTGGGTAGGCCTCTAAGCCAACCAGAGCATTGTTTCCCAGTTGCCATAACAACTACTACGCGAACAATCTATAGTTATGTTTGTTTTTTGGGTATATTTGATTGTTTGTTATCGTATCTTCTTTTATTAGGGAATATTGTTTTGCAATATGACTAAAAATAACTTGCTCTTTATTCACTGGAGTAATTTGGAAATAACCTAATAAGCCTTTGGTCTCATCAACTACCTTCAAATAAGTCGTAAGACTTCTGGAGCGACGTAAATAAGCTGCTAAATGTGCAATAGGGAAGAAAAAACTGTTTTTTCTATACTCCGTTACTATAAAAGATATTTAAAAATATTTTAGATAATAATGGTTGAGCTAATGATATTGAATTTAAATAAAATTGATTTAATTCAATTCAAAATTTAAAAAATGCTCTTCCTAAGAGCCAATTAATTAATTATTAATTGTTTGTAATTAAATTTCATTAAAATATAAAACTAATGCATTTTAATTGATAAATTAAAATTAATTTCAAATAGTGAAGGAAATAATAATAATACTGCACCGACGCAAATATGACTTTTCATTACAGTTAAACCCCCGCATGCATAAAAATGTCTGGGGATGTGAATGAAAAAACTAAACGGAGCATAATATAAATAGTATTTTCATAACTGGTATTGAAACGCGGAATAATATTTGCGCAGTTTCATTCCCGGCTACTGGGGGGCTTACATTTTATACCGGAAACAAGCGTTTTACGAATTCATTGTTTTTCGTTATTCTGTTCTACCTTTATTATTAGGAGATCGTGACATACTTTATATTCTTAAATGGCTGTACTGCATATTGCAGCCGTTTTGTGTAATGCTTCCTCGCTGTGTGTTTTTTTATTCTGTATGCGAGACGTTATGAGAAATAATAACTTTAAATACCGAGTCGTGCCGTGCAAGGGAATTATCTTAATACGTACGCTTCTTCGTTTCTTGGGAAAAAAATATGGTAAATATTAATCTCTCAGTGGCGCCGTATATTTATATAATGGAAAAAAGTGGTGAAACAGATTTGAATAGATTGCAATAGGATTTAATAAGGTGGATAATAAAAAAATCTCATTGTCTTGTCCATCCAATTCACTATATTTAAATCCGAGTAAAGTAGACAGGGAATAAAGTTAATTTCGCATTTCAGTGTAAATTTTCGCATTCTGAAACTTCTCCAATATATCACTTAAAAGCATTCTTCCGTCTCCGGGGGTGACAAATAAAACAAATCCGAGATTTAACAGCGGTGCAAATTTAAGGCCTCCTCTACATCACCATATGTGTCGCATTCCAGCCCCCAACGATACGTCCTCCGGCAACGGTCTGGAGAGAATCTCGCCTGAAATTTTATGACCTTGCTTGCCTGCGTTCTGGAAGTAGAACGTATATCCTTTCGCAGCGACACATGTGATGTGTATAGTGGAATTGGTGTCCTGGATTTTTGTTAAAGATCGAAGTATCGGCTGTTACATTTACCCCCCTCTCACACCACTACTATTTCTTTACATGTATGTATGTATGTATGTTACAGTAACATCGCGTGAGATATTTTATTTGTCCGCATTTTGTTACAACGGATCGTGACATGTCGTTATTATTGGAATTGATTTTTGTCAGTGTTGTGTGTATCTAGTTATGGTAATTATATGCTTTTCTATGTTTCCCACAAATATTACTTGTCACAACAACATACAAAATTTCTTTTAATTTCAACTTGCTGCAACTATAACATTGAAGATAAGCAGTTTGTGGAGAAATTTTATTTATAATCATAATCACATAGTGAGATTAAGTTAAGCAAATTTTATTGTTAGTTCTGCCAGGAATGCAATGAAAAAAAAAATAGAGGAAATGGCGACAAATGTAGGGAACTTCTAAGCAAACGTGTTTAAGAGCATTCCGACCACTACCGATTCATATACATATTCTCTCCTTGCTAACGTAAAAAAACTTTATGATTGATTTGTTGTTAGTTAACCAGTTGACCCACTTCTGAATAAAGCAAATCAATGCATAAAAAGTGATTTTTAACGTTTTAATGTTATCAACGAACTACTCATACGACATCCGCTTTTCAGTTACGTTGTAAGTCACTTTTTGATTTGTACAAAACTCTTACTGTTCGACTACGCAATCACATAACATCTTAGATTTACGGCACTACAACTTATGTTGTAGATCATTTCTTGAACTCTGGGAAAATAAATTTACGAACATTACTACCAAGTAATACCACAAAGCTTTCATCTAGTGTTGCTACGATTTGTACACACATCTGACAACGTCTGAATGTTTAACGCGGTAGCACCATTTTCTGCTGTGTGCAGAGGGGCGCAACCCTTACAACTGGTGTGCATTCTCAAATGTTGTAGAAGTATTTTACTTAGAAGCACACTTGTACTAGGTGAACACTAAGAAGCCTTTTGTTACTGAATGAAATACTACCTAGCTTCAGAGAAACAAAATTATATGCGTCTTTGGATCTCTACTACATAACGCCGAAAGGGTTACCAGGCTAATCTTTTTACAACCGCTTTTCTCCTTATTTTCACTATGGGATGGTAGTTAGTAACAATTTCTCAGTTTCTCTAGTCGAATCCCAAAACGGTACGGCCACTGTTAGTTGCTTAACGAACCACTACTGTACAACAAAAACAAATTATTTTGTTTAGAAAATACTAATTGACTACGTTTTCTTTTGGTATTGTTCCATAAATCCTAGCTAAAAGCAAGCCAGTAACAAATTGCGCTCAACGTGGGGCTTTGTAGAGCATAGTGTCTTTAGTACTGGTTTTGAGAAACCCTAAGATGAAACCTTGCAAAAAAGCACTCTACTTTGGAACAATTTCTCAAAGAAAGAAAGGCAATGATATCACTAGCCTAAAGGTACTCATTATATCTTTGCAAGATGATATAAAAAAATAACATCTTTGACATCATGCTTCTTACAAGATACGGAAAAATAATTCAAGAAGTTGCTGATGGAGATAGGCGTCGACAAAACATTATTTTCTATGGAATTCCTGAATCTGTGAATAAATCAAAAAATGTGCAAGTTGATGAAGATACGTCTCCATTACGCGAGATTTTTTTTATTTTAGAATTAACTCGACCCGATATTAAACCAGTGAGGCTTGGTAAGTTTGACTCCAGCAGAACAGTTAGCAAGCGTTTGCTGAAGTTAAAGCTTAATAATAAATCTCTTGTAATTCTTGCACTTCGTAATAGTTCTAAACTAAAAATTCACACAAAATTTAGTACGATCAGAATATCTCGAGATCAGACTCCATTTCAAACGCAACTCTATCGAGAGCTTAAAAAAAAACTTTTAACTCGAATAGAAGCCGGAGAGAAGAATATTAGAATAAAATACATAAAAAGTGTTCCTACCATAGTGTCAACTAATTCGGAAAACTAAATATGCCCGGAAATCTTAGTATCTACTACCAGAATGTTAATGGCTTTAAAACAAAAACTAATTTATTTTACAAAAACACCTGCAATTCTAATTTTGACATAATTTATTTATCTGAGACAGGTTTGGATGATTCAATCTATTCGACTAAACTATTTGATTGTAATTATACTGTTCTTAGGTGTGATCGTGATTTTTTGCTACCAATCGTGCTACTAGAGGAGGTGCTTTGCTAGCGTTTTCTAACTCTATAACTTTTGAGCGGATAGATGTTTCACATAATAGTAATAATATTCTATTAATAGATTTGATTGTGTGTAAATGTAATTATTATTCATTTTTATTTTATACTGTTGTATTATATATATACCCCCAGATCTGCATTATTAAATTTCTTGACTCATTTTTTGATGCGTTAGAGCTGATTCTAGTTGATAAAGATATAATATTAATTGGTAACTTCAACATTCCTTCTTTTGGTGATAAACCAGTTTTAAATTAACTAAAGTTGTCTTCTATTTTTAGTTTTATGGATTTATTAAATTTATCTCAATATAACACTATCAGGAACCATAATAACAGGCTACTAGATTTAATTTTGTGCAATTTTGATTGTAATCTTGATGTGCAGCATGATTTTGCTTCTTTGGTTCGTGAAGACAAACATCATCCAGTTCAGTCTAGGTTATTACAGTTAAAGCACAGTGTTGAATATACCAACTTTCCATCTAACAACAACAACAAACGATACAATTTTTGGAAATCTAATTATGTTGATCTATACAATAATATTGCTCTAACTGGTTGGTCATTTCTTGAATCATGTGAAAATGTTAATTATGCTGTTGATAAATTTTACAAAACAATTTATTCTAGTTTTGATAAGTACGTTCCCTTTTATAAACGCTCTAAAAGTAACCGGTTTCCACCCTGGTTTACATATGAATTAAGAAACAATATCAAATTTAAGCTGCACTATCATTGTAAATGGAAATCTACTCTATCTCCTTTTTACCAAAGCGAATTTCAGAGAATGTGAGCTTTAACTAAGTCACAAATTGAAATAGCCTACAACACATACTTACAAGAAATCCAAACTAATGTTAAAAGCATCCCAAAAAATCTTTGGAATTATGTACGTCATAAAAACTCTAGTACTTGAATTCCTGGAAAAATGAGTGATGGTAATTCTGAATTTTTTTCTCTTCAAAGTATAGTTGATGCTTTTGCTGATACGTTTTCCAAAGTTGATTTACCAAAAAGTTTATCTACTATCCCAGATATGCTTTCTAATCGACTACCATTATACATTTTACCTTTTAGTGAGTCTGATGTTATTGCTAGTGCCAAACGTTTAAAAAATGCATTTACTTGTGGTGTTGACTGTATTCCTAGCTTCTTGACTAAAGATTGCAATACTAGTTGGGCAAAACCGCTTTCTTTAATATTTAATTTGTCGCTTCAAACCGGTGTATTTCCTAACAAATGGAAATGTGCTATTATAAATCCGGTATTTAAAAAAGGTGATTCGTTGTTGCTAGATAATTATCGGCTTATTGCAATTTTGTCAAATTTTTCCAAAATATTTGAGCATATTATTTGTGATATTGTCTATAAACATGTGCGGAAATATGTTTTTCCTCAAAACATGGGTTCCTACCAGGGCGCTCTACAGTAACTAACTTAACAGTCGTAACACAATTTTTGTGTGAAAATAATGATAATAATGTGCAAACTGATGTAATTTACACCGATTTTTCCCGTGAATTTGATACTATTGATCACAATATCTT
Source organism: Tachinus rufipes (assembly GCA_963932245.1). Classification (NCBI taxonomy): domain Eukaryota; kingdom Metazoa; phylum Arthropoda; class Insecta; order Coleoptera; family Staphylinidae; genus Tachinus; species Tachinus rufipes. The sequence goes on from OZ010743.1 coordinate 109,196,382, forward strand.
GCTGAACAAGCTTAGTATTGAAATTGCATCCAAATTTTTGAGTTTTTTTTCTTATCTTGATAGTAGAACAAATATGGTTTCTTACAATGGTTTTATGTTGTGCAGTTTTATGTCTACTTCTGGTGTTCCTCAAGGTTCAAACCTAGGGCCTCTACTATTTGTTCTATTCATAAACGATTTGATTACTTCACTCTTATGTTCTGTTCTGGCATATGCTGACGACTTAAAAAAATATCAAGCTATTAATTTTGTAGATGATATTAACTGTCTACAACAAAACCTTAATCTTATAGATCAATGATGCGATGCAAAGAAACTTACTTTAAGATAAATGTTGCGTTGTCAGTTATACTCGAAAAGCTGTTCCTACTTTAAGAAATTATAATAGTGATACTACTTTTTTAAAAAGGAAATCTGAACTGAAAGATCTTGGAGTATTATTTGACTCCCAACTTACTTTCTCCTACCATATAAATACAACTGTGTCGTCAGCTTTAAGGTTACTAGGATTTCTAATACGATCAACTAAAGAATTTTCTTAGATTTATTGAAAGTATTATACTTTGCCTTGGTTTGCAGCAAATTTGAGTATGCATCTATCATCTGGTATCCTCTCTATGCAAATTTTTCTTTTGCATTAGAAAAAGTTCAGAGGCGCTTCCTTAAATACTTATGCTTCAAAACTGAAGGAATATATCCTGTCAGATCTTGTGATTATAGTAAACTGCTTGAAAAGCATAAATTTGTTTCGCTGTCTGATCGCGAAGACTTATGTAGTGCAACATTTTTATACAAATTGCTTCATAACAACATTGATTGTTCCGAATTAGTTGCTAAAATACAGTTTTATGTACCACGGCTAGCATCTCGCCACTTTAACATTTTTTTTTTGTTAAGACTGCACGAACAAACATATTAAGCAAATCACCAATTTCGCACATGGCGCAAAATGGCAATAAACATTTTGATGATATATTTTAGCTTTTTCGTGCATTCTGTATATAGTTGTTTTGTACTTATTATTTTGTTTATGATTATTGCACCTTTTATATTTTTTATATCTATTTTATATCTTATATTTCATTTTATTATATTTTTTCCTTATTGGATTTCTGTTGGGCTAATAAAAATTATTATTATTATTATAATTAAAGAAGGCCAGTTTTAACATTGCCAAGACAAACCTTACAAAAGCTTTATGGCTAACATTTATCAAATTTAGTATTTAATTTACACCCAAAAGAAGTAACGACTTGAAGCACACTATGGCAACTCAAAACAAGATCGAATGTCTACCGGCAGGACACGATTATGGGCTTCAAGTGATATGCTGGGGAGCTAGCCTGGAGTGTTACTAGTGCATTTGCATCGGTTTTGTTCTTCTTTTTTCGTTTTTTTTTCCAATTTAGTCGTATTGTTTGGCAATGTTTTCATTTCTTGATTTTGTTTCGGTAAATTTGTTTGTGGCTTTTACCCAGTAGATTTCTTTAACTTTTTTTTTACTCTTATTACTTTCTTATCTTACGTAACGTTTTTTGTGGCTGTTTTTATGTAGACATAGCTCATTGCATAACCTTTGCATTGAGTTTCTCAACGTCTTTGTGTGTGACAACTTTGATGGAGCAACTGTTAAGAAACTAGTTGAGGTTTTGGAGGTCCTAGGATGATTTTTTTGGTTGATGGTTTTTGGCTTTTTTTGGTGGTGGTTTGCCTGTTTGCTGTTATTCTATGGATTTTTTTTGGATAGAGGGTCATGATACAAATGTAAAGTTTCATCTTTTGTAACAATGGATTCCAGTACTTCTTGTCTTCTTTCAATGTGACGAATTTGATGATTGTTTGGTACTCAATTTTTTGCAAATCTGTTTTAGTTGAAACCTAACTATGTCTGTCTGGATATTACTGCAAGACTAGTTAAAGAACAGGGTTGAAAATGTACGTTAATAAAGCATCACACTCTTCTGACAATATTTGACATTTGAAGTTTAAAGAAATGTAGTTGGCCAGGAATTTATGGCAGTTACCTTCTACATTTTTGTGGTTTTATTGCTATCGGAATAGAAATTTCTTGTTAGGTGGTTACGATGGTTTGATTTTTTATAGCCTTTATGGCAAAGGACTTATTGTTACATCGGTCCCGGGGTTCTAATTTTTTTTTACGTTTTGCTTCTGCTGATCAAAAAAAGATCTGTTTTTTTGCCACACTTTAACTTTTTTGTGCTTACTAAGAATTCTTTGTTGGTCTGGTTTGGTTGGATTTTTACTTCTTTCGTGTTATTCCGGTTTTGATTACTTTTAGTTTACATTTTGATGTTGGCGTGCTAGCTTTTCTATTCTTGATCAATTGCTGGTTTGGTTTAATTGGCATGCAAATAGCGATGTTTTTCTTTTTTTGGTTTTGTCGGTTATTGATTTTTTTTTTTTTACGCTTTTTGTTGAGAGTTGGTTTCTCTGCTCCAATTTTACCTATATTTTGTTTGTTGCTTTCCAGAGATTTGCTAGAGTTTGGTCTCTGAGTTTGAGTTAGCTTGATCTAGAAGTTTGGCTTCATCTTTTTTGTTTTTTGTATCCTAACATCTGCATTCATCCTTGCTAGTTGCTGCGTTGTTTGATTTTGTTGACTTTGCGGTCGTTGTGGTTTATGATTACTATGTTTGTAGCTACGTACACATTCTTCTTCTTCTTCCTTAACTAATTAACTAAATGATTAACATTTGGGCGGGTGTGCAAGGTACATAGTTTCAGATAATGAGTAAGCAGTTTTAACTGAAGTGAACCACCTACATGTTGTTAAAGGATTGGATGTTGCTCTAAATCGAGCAAATAATTTTAGTTGAAGTACTCATTTACTCAACTAGCAGCAGTCACTTAATTGTTGCGGCAATTAAAGAGGCACCGACTTAGATGACGCTTTGATTTTTTGGGCACATACTCGTCGACCATAGTTTTATATTTTTGTATATGCCGTCAGTGCGGAAGCTACGAAACTGTGAGATACAAACCGTCATCAACCAAACAACATTATAAGAAGTAAGGGAGAAGCCAAATTTTTGCTGTTACTACTAACTTACCGTTTGGAAAAGAGTGAGATTTGCTAACAGCCAACTGACACTTAGTTGTTGCTGACAAATTGTGTTTGTATTAGATGTTGGCGACAAAATTTGTTAGATGCTCTACCAGCAACTTGTTCTGTCTAGCTAATTTTTTTTTCTTTTAGTGCCGATTTTGGTAACTCCTATGTTGTTTATTGTGCGAGTGGTTGAAGCTGTATTTTTTATTTTAATGTTTTTTGCTATTGGTAATATTTGATTAGGTCAGCTGCATACTAAAATTGCTGTTGAGAGATGAGTGGGTTTGATAGAAGTTTTTGGTTTATTTTGAATTTTTCTTCTGATTTGATCTAAAAACGAACAGAAACTAAAATACATTTTCTTGGTTCTTGCACAAACGTTTTGTACTTTTGTTTCCGAAAAAAATTGTAAATTTGTTTCAATTTTGGTAAAAAAAACTTTGTTATTGATAATCAAAATGAGAGGTTTTGGTGGGTGTGTTAATTTTAGGTTGAAGCCAACAACGGAAACAATTTCTGATTTTGTTCTTTTTTCTGGTATGACAATTTTGCTATTGCTTTCAGAAATCAATAGATTAGATAACATGAAGCCAACAAAAGTTGCAGTTGACTGGATGCAAACTTAGTGCTGTGTATGAATTGATCAATAATATGGTAGAATCATCAAAGAAATCAGGGTCAACAAAGTTTGCCGTTTGCCGTAGACATACACAAAGTTCAACGTTCTTTGGCCAGTGAGATGCTAGGCAAACTAATGAAGGGTGCATACCTTGAAACACTAGCGAATGTGTTTTACTGGATGATTTATTAAATTTAAATAATTAATACGCTCTAACCTACCTTGATCAATTTTGAATTGCCAGCACTTGGCATAATAATTTCTATTGTATTACCCGAGTTGCTATTTACCTACTCATGCAAAGAACCATAGTGATTCAAAGCATTTGTCTTAATTAATTAAAAACAAAAATCAGAACGGAAATCACTTGAGAATTATAGCGTTGAAATCAAGCAGTTGGAATCATAAAAATTCAATTAATTACTATTCTTCATGTCCTCATACGTCTAGCTGAACGTTTTATAATCAAGCCTGACGTGAAATTAAAATACAGTTTTTCACTTCATTAAAAATTACGTACTTAATTAAAACTAAAATAGAGCATATTAATTTGAAAATTCCCACGTTTTACATGACGAGCCTCCTCCCTTGTAGTCCGTGTCCCCGTTCATCATGTTGCATCATTAAATTATTTTAATAAATGCGAACAAAGCAGGAATGTTGCAAAACTTTTACATGACGTTGAAACTTCATCATTCTAATTTAAATGTGATTAGATTAATTTTTTTGTAGTTAAACAAAGTTAGAATAGATTAATCATACTTTTATTATTGTATTTAAAGGTAAATGGTATTTTGAAACATCTGTATATGTGCACAGTATGACGTCTGGAACAACATAAAACGTCCGCAAATTATTTTAGAGACGTCACTCAAAATGATATATTACTGTAACACAACGAGGATCAATTGCCTGTACTTGTATGAATGACCACTTGAGCTTTCGATGGATATTAGAGCTCAACTTTGCTCAAAACATATCTTGAATTATGAGTTCCTGCTGTATTATTCACGCGCCGTATTCTTTTTTATCCCCCTGATCTGACATAGGGGATATATTTTTCCACGTGCCTTGAGAATTAGAAGGAGGAGAATACAATTTTTCATATATGCGGAAACTTTTATACAACTAATTAAAACTTTTCAAAGAAAATAATAATAAAGTTCGCAATAATTTTATTCAATTACGGATTTGTTTCTTTACGGCGGAGATTGCGAAATTTAATGCATTAATTAAAATGGAAGTGGCGAGAGGGATTTTTTTCTACTTAGCTTAGTTTATTATAGAAAATCGATTAAAGTTGCGGGATTAAGAATGGGCTGCTCTAATTTTGTTCCAAACAAAATTGCATGTACTTTATATTCTAGCCTTAACAACTACAAACATCAAAGGAACTTTAACAAAGCACAAAGAAATTGATAGAAAATATTGGAATCACAACCTCACGCTTTGCTTTTGATAGGTCATTATACTAGCACTAAATTAAAAAAATATAGTTTATTTACAGTAAACATTAAAGGCGTTGTTGAGTGTTTATTTTCTATGTCAGATTTGTAAGAAAAAAATGTATTATTTTCAATTTGACTGGAAACAAATTGCTTATTACGTTTTGTAGAATTGTCTATTATATCAATCTTAGATACAATTAAAAATGAAGATTTTGTATAAATTTATTGAGTTATTTTAAGTAGTATTATTTTATTTGTTTTTTTTAAGCAAAACTTATTACAAAATTTAATTTAATGTTTATTGCATATTTTATTCTATTTTCTTTTACAAAATCTGATACTTACAAAGTTTTTATAAGTTTTTTAAGAAAATTGATGAGAAAAGTTAGAACTCTAGATAAGGAAGCTGCATCAAGTACCTTCAATGTTCGTTTTAATGTTTGAAAAATTATTTTTTAATTTTTTGGAGTTTTATTTATTTTTTTCAGATCTTTTAAAGTCATTTAGGAGTAAGTAATGAAAGATCTTAAAAATGTTATTAACTGGTAAAGTTTAGATTTTTATGCGATAACTCTAAAAATGTTATTAATTTTTTCATCCAAAACTTTGATCAGACTTTTCAAATTGATCAAAATTTTTAATTTTTTGGTCAATTTTTATATAACGTTTAAGTTTTATAAACAAGTTTGGATAAAATTAGTGCAACATTTGGGGTTTATAAATATGTTAAAAATAGTTTTGTGCAAATGGTAAGAGTTTCTGATTCATTTAAAGCTACGATTAGATTTAATAGGATTTTGTGCAATATTTAAGTTAAGTAAGTATTTAAGTTTGTGCAATTATTTTAAGTTTTATGAGCAACTTTTGTTTAATTTTGTGCAAAAATTTGAGTTTTTGAACAATTATTGATCAATTTTAAGCATCAATTGCGTTTTATATGTGGGTAATTTCAGGTCTGTTCTAACATACGATTTGGACGGTTTGCAAACCGTTCAATCCGTGCACACAAATAAATATTTGTCATCCTTATGCAAACTTTTATACACAGTAATTTGTTTGTGTGCATAGTTTGAACGGTTTGCAAACTGTCCAAATCGTATGTTGGAACAGACCTTTCATTACTTTTCGACTAAATTGAAAAAGTCGACCTCTTTGATTTTGCTCAAAATTTTAGGGATCAAAATATGAATGAAAAAAATGAGATTCCCAAAATTTTGGACCTTAGAATATTGCCTGTTCAAAATGACACACGTTTGTATCTCAATTTTTGGGCTTCTGAAAAAAGATAAAAAGGTCCACTTTATTAATGTTTTTTGCTACATTTACATATTTTGAGCAGTTTTTGATAAATTGATTTGTTTGTTTTTCTTATGAATTTAGTGCAACTTTTGAATTTTCTAAACGATTTTGGTGCAACGTTTACTTTTTTTGTTAATTTTGGATTAAATTTGTGCAATGGTTGTTTTTTGAGCAGTTTTTCAACAGTTTTAAGCAGTAACTTGGGTTTTATAAGTATTTTCTTATAATTTTTGTCCAACATTTTTGTTTTCTGAGCTATATTTGATAAATTTAGTGTAACGTTTGTGTTTTCTGAGCAGTTTTTGATAAATTTAAAATAACAATTAAGTTTTTCTTATAGATTTAGTGCAATTTCTGAGTTTTTTGAGCAATTTTTGCTTGATTTTGTTTAGTTTTTAGTTTTTTTTTGTCTATTTTAGATTAATTTTAAACAATATTTCTGTTTTTGAGCTGTATTTTAAGCAGCAATTGGGATTTATAGGCATTTTTTATCAGTTTTGTCCAACTTTTGTGTTTTTGTTTAAATTTTATGGACAGTTTTTGATAAATTTGGGTTTTATATACAAGTTTAAATTAATTTTGTAGATTATTTGAGATTTTCAAGCTGTTTTTGATCAACTTTAAGCAGAAATTAGGTTTTTTAATAAATTTTGTGCAACTCTTAAGTTTTTTGAGCAATTTTTGATTTATTTTGTACAATATTTATGTTTCCAAGTTTTATTACTAATTTTTTATTTATTTTGTGCAAAAATTTGTTTTTTGAACAATTTTTGATAAATCTTGTTTTATAGGCAATTTCTTATGAGTTTTGTGCAATATTTGAGTTTACTGTACAATTTTTGATGAATTTTCTACAGCAATTAGTTGTTTGTTTATTTTAGATTTATTTTATGCAAAAGTTGGGTTTTCTGGACAATTTTCATTAATCTGTAATTGTAACTTTTGAGTTTTATGAACGATTTCTGATAAATTTAATGCAACATTTGTGTTTTCTGAGCAGTTTTTTATAAATTTAAAATAGCAATTAGTTTTTTTTTTTATATGAATTTAGTGCAATTTTTGAGATTTTTGAGCGATTTTTGGTTAAATTAGTGCAATTTTTAGTTATTTTGTCTATGTTAATTAATTTTGTGCAATATTTGGGTTTTGTCAGCGTTTTTAGATAAATTTAAACAGCGATTGGGTTTTATAGATATTTGCTTATAAGTTTTGTCCAGGCAATTTAGTGTTTTAAAGCTGTTTTTGATAAATTTGAAATAACAAATGGGGGTTTCTTATGAATTTAGTGCAATATTTGAGTTTTTTATGCGATTTTTGGTTGATTTTGTTAAATTTTTTGTTTTATTATTTATTTTTGATTAATTTTAAGCAATATTTGGGTTTTTTAAGTAGCTTTTAATTATTTTTAAGCAACAATTGGGTTTGACAAGCATTTTCTTATGAACATTAAGTTTTTGAGAAATTTTATGCAGCGTTTAAGTTTTATAAACAATTTTTGATAAACTTTGTGAGGAATTTGAAAACAAGTTAAAAATAATTTTGAGCATTATTTGAGTTTTTAAGCAGCAATTGATTAATTTTAATTAACGTTTGATTTTTTTGCATTATTTGGATTTTCTGGACAATTTTTGATTAATCTTATATGCAACATTTAAGTTTTGCAAACGATTTTTGACAAAGTTAGTGTTTTTAAGCAGTTTTTGATAATTTTTTTGAGTTTTTTGAGTTTTCTTGGCCAATTTTATGCAATTTCTATTTTCTGATACAATATACATAATAATATTATAACTTATAATCTAATTTGCCTAAAACAATAATTTAATAGCTACAAACAAATGGAACAAAAAAAACTAAAATAAAAATCGCAAAATATCAAAAAGATTTTAAAAACATATACAGCTATAAAATTAACTTTACATACATAATAAGATTAAGTTGTATAGTATAGAGCAAGTAAACACAACACGTATATAAACAAAATAAAATTGGCAAAGAATACAATAATTTTAGACTAGTTTAGCTAAAATGACTAGATTTGATAATAAAATTAGAAACATATTAAAACTTAAGCTTCTATAGACTTACTAATGACTAGATTTTATTGTAAAAAGAAGTACATATAGTATATAAACACATAAATAAACACATAACAACAATAATAATAAACTAAAAAATTACAGATTTAAGTAGTGCAACTTTATATGTGTAGAAAATGCATAAACAGACATGTTTTTGTAAGCCGATGGTATATTATTGTAAGTATGACAAGCCTGATAAGAAAAGCACCTCTTAAAACACTCTGTTTTGTGTTTTGGTACTGATATTAAAGACTTTTTCCTTAAATTAATATTGTGTACAGAAGTCCTGTGTTCAATTTTATCATAAAGATATTGTGGAGTTTTTAACAATATTATTTTGTGAATAAATGTTTTTAGATGGCATTCCCTTCTCTCTGTCATACTTAGCCAGCCCATACTTTTCCTGTGCATTGATACAGGTTTGTGTCTAGGTATTCCATTTACCATTCTTACACACGAGTTTTGCATTTTTTATCTATTTCATCCAGACTCGGTCCATAAAGCACATCACAATAATTATAATGTGAGAGTACAATGCTGTCGCAAAGTATTTTCTTTGTATTTTTGTTAAGAATTTGTCTGTTTTCGTAAATTGACTTAAGTGCACAAAATGCACGTTGATTGTTTTTTTATTGTTGTTTGCGAAATCTCAAATCAGAATCTAAAATTATGCCAAGACTTTTTGCTTTATTTGTTATATTTAATTTGTTATTTTGCACAAATATATTTAAGCCGCATTTTGCTTTGGGAATTTCCCCTTTTTTTCCAAAGATCATAACACAAGATTTATCAGAGTTAATTATTAAACCATGTTTATCAGAAGCATTTACCAGGTTTTGAATATCTAAATTTATTTTGACTTCAAGTGTTCCTAGGTTTTCGATGAATTCTGAGCAATATAGTTGCGTATCATCTGCATAATAATGAATTTTGCAGTGTTTTATGTTGTCATTAAAAACTGATGTATATATTAAATAAAATAAAGGTCCAAGAATTGAACCTTGAGCAACTTCTTTAAAAAGATTTACATAGTCTGATATCTTGCAACCTATTTTAACGGCCTGTGTTCTATTTGTTATAAAACCGTGTAAAAGTTTAATATTTTTCGTTCCTATTCCAACATAATGAAGAAGAGCTAATAGTATGTCATGGTCCATAGAATCAAAAGCTTTGCTATAGTCTAAAAGCACTAGTCCTGTGATTTTTCCTTTGTCGGTTGCTTCAATTATATTGTTTACAATTAATGTCATAGCCGTTGTACAACTATAGCCAGGCCTAAATCCTGATTGATTGTTAGGAAAAAATTTATTGTATTCAAAATGTTCTCTGAGTTGAATATCCAAAAGTTTTTCTAATACTTTTGACAAACATGGCAATATACTAATGGGTCTAAGATCTTTTAACTCAAGTGGATGATTATGTTTTGGAATTGGTATGACTATTGCTTGTTTCCAAAGCTTTGGAAATACGCTATATTTGATACAATAATTCATTATGTGTGTAATGTACTCGACAATAAACGGACAGCAGAGATATATTGTTTGCAGGCTTATACCGTCACATCCTGTAGCATTTGTTTTTAGTGACATCAATATTTTTAGTGTTAAATTATTATCAACTTTTTTAAATTCTAATTTGTTTGTAGTAATTTGTTTTACATTATTCCTGTAAAATTCTATAATATTATTTTTATGTTGATTTGTTTTGTTAGGAACTATGGTTTTAAAGTAATTGTTTATTTCATTTACATTGGACAACTCTAATGGAATATTAGTTTCATTGGATTTAATTATATTGTTACGTTTTAATAACCGCCAGAGTTTTTTTTATCCGGTATATTTGCAATTGTCTCAAAATATGCTCTTTTTTCTTTTTTCAATTGCATTGATTTCTTGCTATTTTATATTCTTCCCAATGAATCTGTTGTTTTGTATGTTTAAACTTTTTTAGAGAATCTGCTTTATTTTTTGATAATAGTTTAATATTCGCGCTATACCACTGATATGACTGTTTTGAAGGCTTACTATGCTGGAATGGAGCATGTATATCTAGTAATGTATTTAAATTAGTATTTAAAAGCTCTACTTTGCTATCTATGTCCGTTAGGTCGTATATATTACGCCACGCCAATGTTTAAAGTTTCTACAATAGAACGATTGTTTTTCTGTTTTTCTTTTTGTATTTAAAAAAAGCCACAGTACATTAATTCATGATCAGAGTATCCGTCCATATTTTTAGTACCCGATGATGCAACATATATATGATTTATCTGATACATGAATGTGATCTATTAAAGTCATTGACTTTAAAGTTATTCTGGTTGGTTCGGTAATCAATTGTGTAAGCCCTAGATTATCTAGAAGGTGTGTATATTTTTTAGTTGCGTTATCATCAAGTTCCAATAAATTAATATTAAAATCTCCCATACAAATAATTAAATCCGAGGAGAGCATGATGTCTATTACACTGGTTTCAAATTCATCTAAAAATGTGTCGACTGTAATGTAAATTATCTATTATTTACTTACCATATTTCTTTTAGTGTTTAATCTGAATTTGATTATTAAATTTACCAAATGAAGTCCCATAATTCTTAAAAACTATGTTACATCTATATAAATGGTATCTGCACTTGAATGAATATAATTTATTTCTTCCTTCTAATTATGAAACAAATGGAGGACCCCAATAGAACAATATGAAATGAATTTAAATTTTTACGTTGTACTACTCTAGAAGGACATGATAATTTTATTTATTTAAAACATTTTTTTTCCAATTTTTAATGTATATGAGGGTATTTTCACAAGTTAAATGTTTAATATTTTTATTAAAAGAAATTATCCATGCGATTTTAAGTTATTAATATTATGATAGATCACACTTAAGTTTTCATTGTCTGTTTGGAAGTTACAAGTTGAGTTTTTTCGAATATGTAACATTTCACTGCTCAATCTTTTTTTGTACGATGGTTCCACTTCTAATATCATTGTTTTGTTGAAATCAAAGTGGTGACCCTCTTTTATGTGGTAACTACAGAGGCCTGTTTTTTCAAATTATTTCTGCAGTCACGTTTATGTTGGTTAATGCGATCTACTAGTTTTTGTTTTGATTGACCAATGCAATGTTTGCTACAATTATTGCATGGAATTGAATAAACCGTATTTTTTGTAAACATAAATGGTGTTTTATCTTCTAACTTTGTGAATAGTGATCCTACTGTTTTTTGAGAATTGAATGTTATATTAGTGTAATTGTCTTTTAACACTTTTTTTAATTTATGTGATAAGTTATCTATAATAATACTTTATTCATCTACATCATTATATACATAAATAACGATGAATTACAAACAATATTACAATTACACAAAAATATATAAAAGAATATTGAAAAATAAAAGCATGGAAAAAAGTATACATAAATAAAAACAAAATATAAAATTATTCATCAACACATTTTAATTGACACTTAAAACTACATTTAGAAACACAAAATAAATCAACATTATTAGAGAAACTATTTGCAATTCTACACATTCTACCAATTGGATTATTAAATCCATAATTGGTAGAATGTATAGATTCTCTAAATAATGGAGACTGTCTGGTTCGGCGATTATTGTTGGGGACATGAAATGAAAGAGTTACTAGTAGCTCTTGGCAATCAATCTCAGACATCATTAGTCCACGTAAAAATGATAAATCGGCTCTTTTGCGCCGAATTTTCAGCGGCAGAAGATTATATTGCAATGCAATGAGGTTACAATCGTAATTTTTGGATAAAATGCCTAATTTGTACGATAATAAACGAAAAAATTTGTTTTTTTCTTAACGCTGTAGAATGGACACCAAACTGACGGAGCGTACTCTAAATGAGAACGTACTAAAGCGCAATAAAGTAATTTGAGTGTGCTAGGAGATAGGTCAGTAGACATTCTGTAAACAAATCCTAACATTTTTATAGCACGGTTGCACATATAGTTTATATGCTCAACAAAAGTTAGTTTTGAATCAAAAATTACGCCCAAATCTTTTATTTGTGTAACATGTTCCAAAACATTATTATCGATAGTATAGTCAATCGATACTTTACTTAAAGTTTTGTTGAAGCTTATCGACAAACATTTATTTGCGTTAAACAACAAGTTATTAATAAGATACCATGAATAAACAGAATCTAAATCATTTTGCAAACTAATGCAGTCCTCGATAGATGATATTCTTTTATAAATTTTAAGATCGTCAGCAAATAAAAGATAAGACGAAGAATTAATAGAATAAACAAGATCATTAATAAAGAGTAAAAACAGAATTGGTCCACAATGAGATCCTTGAGGAACCCCAGAAGGAACAACAATTGGTTGTGATAAAAAGTTATTAATTTTCACACACTGTGTACGATTTTCCAAATAGCTCGACAACCACGCAACAACAGATTCATGAAAACTCAAAGCCCGAAGCTTAGCAATCAAAATACTATGATTAACGCGATCAAAAGCTTTTGAAAAATCTGTGTAAATAGAATCTACTTGAACTCTTGATTGAAAGGCATTCAAATGATCATTTTCGTAACAAAGAAGATTTGTAAGAGTAGAACGACTCTCGCGAAACCCATGTTGCTGTTGTCAATTTTTGAATGAGGTAAGATGATTAGGGTATCATATATATTGATAATGATAGAATTTTTGAGCTTTTTGTGCGATTTTTGATTAGTTTTTTGCAACAATTAGTTGTTTTTTGTTCATTTTAGATTAAATTTGTGCATTATTTTGGTATTTTGATTTTTTTTTATGCAACATTTAAGTTTTATGAACGTTTTTTGATAATTTTAGTGCTACATTTACATATTTTGAGCAGTTTTTGATAAATTTAAAATAATAATTGGTTTTTTTTTATGAATTTATTGCAACTTTTGAATTTTCTAAGCGATTTTGGTGCAACGTTTACTTTTTTTGTTAATTTTGGATTAAATTTGTGCAATGGTTGTTTTTTGAGCAGTTTTTCAACAGTTTTAAGCAGTAACTTGGGTTTTATAGGTATTTTCCTATAATTTTTGTCCAACATTTTTGTTTCCTGAGCTATATTTGATAAATTTAGTGTAACATTTGTGTTTTCTGAGCAGTTTTTGATAAATTTAAAATAACAATTAAGTTTTTATTATAGATTTAGTGCAATTTCTGAGTTTTCTGAGCATATTTTGCTTGATTTTGTTTAGCTTTTTGTTTTTTTTTTGTCTATTTTAGATTAATTTTAAACAATATTTGTGTTTTTGAGCTGTATTTTATGAATTTTAAGCAGCAATTGAGTTTTATAGGCATTTCTTATGAGTTTTGTCTAACTTTTGTGTTTTCGTTTAAATTTTATGGACAGTTTTTGATAAATTTGGGTTTTGTATACAAGTTTAAATTAATATTGTAGATTATTTGAGATTTTCAAGCAGTTTTTGATCAATTTTAAGCAGAAGTTAGGTTTTTTAATGAATTTTGTGCAACACTTAAGTTTTTTGAGCAATTTTTGATTCATTTTGAGCAATATTTATGTTTTCAAGTTGTTTATGCAAAAGTTGGGTTTTCTGGACAATTTTCATTAATCTGTAATTGTAACTTTTAAGTTTTATGAATGATTTCTGATAAATTTAATGCAACTTTTGTATTTTCTAAGTAGTTTTTTATAAATTTTAAATAGCAATTGGTTTTTTCATATGAATTTAGTGCAGTTTTTGAGTTTTTTGAGCGATTTTTGGTTAATTTTGTGCAATTTTTATTTATTTTGTCTGTCTATTAATTTTGTCCAATATTTGGGTTTTGTCAGCGTTTTTAGATAAATTTATACAGCGATTGGGTTTTATAGATATTTGCTTATAAGTTTTGTCCAGGCAATTTAGTGTTATTAAGCAGTTTTTGATAAATTTAAAATAACAAATGGTTCTTATGAATTTAGAGCAATTTTTGAGTTTTTTGAGCGATTTTTGGTTGATTTTGTTCAATTTTTAGTTTTATTATTTATTTTTGATTAATTTTAAGCAATATTTGGGTTTTTTGAGTAGCTTTAATCATTTTTAAGCAACAATTAGGTTTGACAAGCATTTTCTTATGAACATTAAGTTTTTGAGAAATTTTATGCAGCGTTTAAGTTTTTTAAACAATTTTTGATAAACTTTGTGAGGAATTTGAGTTATAAACAAGTTAAAAATAATTTTGAGCATTATTTGAGTTTTCTAAGCAGCAATTGATTAATTTTAATTAACATTTGAATTTTTTTGCATTATTTGGGTTTTCTGGACAATTTTTGATTAATCTTATATGCAACATTTAAGTTTTGCAAACTATTTTTGACAAATTTAGTGTTTTTAAGCAGTTTTTGATAAATTTTTTGAGTTTTTTGAGTTTTCTTAGCGATATTTGGTTATTGTTGTCCAATTTTTAGTTTTTTTGGCTATTTTTGAATCATTTTAAGCAATATTTGGGTTTTCTGTGCAGTTTCTAATTATTTTTTATTAATCTTATATGCAACATTTTAGTTTTGCAAACGGTTTTTAATAAATTTAAAGTTTTTGAGCTGTTTTTGATTAATTTAAAATAACAATTGGGTTTTTTTTATGAATTTAGTGCAAATTTTGAATTTGATGAGCGAATTTTGGCCAATTTTATGCAATATCTGTTTTTTGTGTGTCTATTTTTGATTAATTTTAAGCAATATTTGGGTTATCTGATCAGTTTTTAATTATTTTGGACAACAATTGTGTTTCACAAGCATTTTCTTATAAATTTTGTACAACATCTTGGTTTTTAAGAAATTTTAGGCAACGCTTAAGTTTTTGAACAATTTTTAATTAATTTTGACGGACATTATTTAAGCTTTGTAGAGTAACTTTTGCTAAAATGCTTTAGTTAAAACCTATTCTTGGCACTTGATACACTTTATACTATTTTGGCTCAAAAGCTACTAAATCGATGTTTTGGTCTGCATTTTAAAGCCAAAACAGATAGTTTTAGTTGAGACAAACAAAGCATTTTTTTAAATAATTTATAAAAAAAAAATATTGGTACATCCGCCATGGTTTTTAAAATGCATAGGAAATCCAATCTTTTCTACATGCACTCCCCACGTCTATTGGGACTACGATCTGCATCTTAGACTACTTAGCTTGGTTTAAGCAGACAAGTCGCTGCCAAATTGATCTTTGCTCTATCAAAATTACAAAAGCCTTGCTGCGGCCTAAGATAAAAAGAAGCTTAGTTAATTTTTTAAGACTTCATATTTACTTTGAAGATATGCCATTTACCAATTATTTAACGAATAGAAAAATCTACCAAAGTCGTTGACCATAAAGCGCTGCTTTGATTTAACGCATAATTTGATTGATTTGATTTAAGGATTAAGAGCCCGGATACAACAATTTTTGGTATCAACTGAGCAAAAAGGAAGTCTCTAAAGATAAAAGATTAATCAAATGGATGACTTCTACAATTCACCGTTGCTTTTAGACAACAACACATTACATTTTTTCATACTTGAAAAAGTTCCTATAAAGAAACTGCAACTTTCTACGACGCTTTTGCTTATTCCAGAATAATATGCAAGAAAATGGCGAATGGTGTTAATAAGAGCTCTTTCTGGGAACGTCCTAGAAGAAACGCACGCAAACACGGGTGAGCTGAAAGTTATAAAGGACCTTACTGGAGGGAGCAGCAACCTACCTGGCTTAAGTTTAATCATTTCACACGCACACACAATCAGCATACACTACACTTACACATCATTCCTACCAGATGTCACCAGGACTGCGGAGCTATACGCAACAAACGCTTATTGTAGCTTACATTTAGTCGCAAATATTCCGTCTTAATTCTTCCCTTCTACTCTTGAATAAATTTTTCAAAAGAAAAGTTATAATTTGTAATAGTTGATACTTTTAGCTCTACTCATAGGGAAAAATTTTGTCGTTTGTGATCATCTGATCAAACTAGGACAAAGTTCATATTGTATCTACAAGGTCATTATAAAAGTTTGGGATTATGTAACCATCTAATGTACGTTTGTGTCGCTCTAGTGAAGTAGTTTGGTGGTTGTACACAGTTGAAGTTGAATTGTCAAAACAAAGTATAGTTTGGTGAACATTTTAAAATGGCGGCAAATTTAAAGTGATTACATAATTTCAGACATTTATAGAGACCCTGTATAAAAACACAAGAGACACTTTTGGTGATTAAAGTAGAAATTCTTGCAACCGAAGTTCGGTACTGCTAGAAGAATTGCTCACAGACGTATGTAAACTTCTGCCGGTTAATTTTTTTTTTACA
Organism: Tachinus rufipes; assembly: GCA_963932245.1. Lineage (NCBI taxonomy): Eukaryota > Metazoa > Arthropoda > Insecta > Coleoptera > Staphylinidae > Tachinus > Tachinus rufipes. The sequence goes on from OZ010743.1 coordinate 109,213,201, forward strand.
GAAGATAAAAACACTGTTAATATTCAATAAAATATATTGACACTTCACAGTTACACAATTACATTTTGAATTATATATACAGGGTGCGCCAGAGAAACTTACTTATTTGAAGAAACTCCCGAGCGTTGAGTTGGGCGGGGAAGGGGTTGAGAGGGGGCGCATCTGAAGGAGGAAGTCCTCAAGTTTGTTTCTCCCTCCAGTCAGTTGCTATCATGCTCTGGTCTAGAGAGCAGCGGGCCTTCGCCGTCGAGAGCTTCTTTTCTAACGGTCGCTCACTTGTTGCTACGCATCGTGCCTTCCGCGCTCGCTTTGAAATTCTTCCTCACAGACTCGTTCCTGGCCGTAATTCGATTCTGTCGTGGGTTAACTCATTTCGGGAGTGTGGAAGTGTCGCTAAACCCAGAAATGGACATCAACGGACCAGCAGAACTCCGGAAAATATCGAAAGAGTGAGGCAGTCAGTTGTGCGTTCTCTCCGGCGTTCGGCTCGCAAACACGCAGCTGCTATGGGAATTTCTGACACCACTGTTCGACGAATTCTCCATCAAGACCTTCAATTTTATTCCTATAAATTGGCTGTTGTGCAAGAATTAACTGAACGCGATTTTGATGCCCGTCAAAATGCATGTGAAATGCTGATTGACAACCTGCCTGAAGACGCGGTAGTTTTTTCCAGTGACGAGGCTCACTTTCACATTTCCGGCTGCGTCAACAAGCAAAACATGCGTTATTGCAGTGGTGTAAATCCGCGTGAACTTCACCAGAAACCACTTCATTGTGAACGAGTTACTGTCTGGTGTGCGATGTCGGCAATGAAAATAATTTGTCCTTATTTTTTTTAAGAAAACGAACGCGCAGTTACCGTGAATGCAGCTCGTTACAGGAACATAATCGAGGAGTTTTTTCTACCAAGTCTCGAAGAAATGAACGTTATAAACGTGTGGTTTCAGCAAGATGGAGCCACAGCACACACAGCACGAGACTCAATGAATTTGTTGCGACAACATTTTCCCGACCGCCTTATCTCTCTCAGAGGCGATCTCCAATGGCCGGCACGCTCTCCAGATTTGAATCCGTGCGATTTCTTTTTATGGGGTTATTTGAAATCCCTGGTTTATGTCGATCGACCACGGACCATAGCACACCTCAAGAACAACATTTGCGACGCCATTGCCAACATACCGATTGATATGCTGCAAAGAGTGGACACGAATTTCAAAAATCGAATTAATCAGTGTATGCGCAATGGGGGTCGCCATTTACCCGATGTCATTTTCAAGACTGCATGAAAAAAAAATTGGGATATCGTATTCTCAAATAAAAAAAGAATTAAAACAATAACTGAAGTACTTTTGTTTATATTGACATTTCAAATAAGTAAGTTTCTCTGGCGCACCCTGTATAATTATATATTATATATATTATAGGCGTACAACATTTAGTGCTTGCGTATGCTGTTCTTGCATTTTTGGTTAGCAACTCTGTCTTATACAACAACCAGCCAACATCTTAAGACCACCGTACATCAAACTGTTGGTCACCAACTCCTCCAACATTGTACAGAACCTGCATTAACATCGTAGAACATTAAAATGGGTTTATTTTTTTTCAAACAACTGATTACATTAATGGAAATACCTTTAATATTAGTTGATTAATCAAATTTAAAGCAAATAACTCTTTATTTTTTAAGCAATGTTTAAAGTTAATATTTACAAAATAATTCAAATTTGCTAGGGACAAATTTAGCAAATTTTTAAGAATCTAATTTGCAAAAAGAGGGCAACATCCGGATGTAAGGTTGTGCAGAGGACATCAAGATATATATTGAACCTACAAACGCTGCTTCAACTACACGATGGATTCAGGCGCTTACTAGAATCTACGAGAACTTACGGTTTGGTTATTGAACGTACATTTGTCTTCTTGACTTTTTCAATATGCTTAAACTCATTAAGATGCCACTAGATTATGATCATTTGCAGCTCGAAACAAATATTCTAAAGACCGCTATTCCGACCGCCACTAGTTTACTTGAATCTTCGAAAACTAATTTTACAACTTTAGTATTTTTACACATTTTTTGTCGCACAATTAAGATTTGTATTGCTAACTGTAAAAAAGAGAGCCAGGTTTACTTACCGAGGTTTTGTAATTAAGTTTTGCTTATATTGTAGGTGATTGGGAGTATGAAACCAAACTTACGTTTGTTTGCAGCTATTGGAAAATTGAAATCTGACCGGAAACTAATGGAATACCGGATAGTTTAATCTACTTCTACATATTTTTTGCCAGAAGGCAAATAATAATAATAATAATATTTATTTCATTAACTAGGACATGCCTAATACATAGTAAAATAATGAATACATACATATTAATTAATAACTAACCTATAAATAACAAATTATCACACATAAATACATTAAAGTTTATAAAATATTATTTGTTATAATAAATTGTTTTAATGCAAATTTAAAGTTTTTAACCGATAATAATTTAGTAATATCACTAGGTAATTTATTAAAATCTATTATCTGTACAAATTTCATACAAGGAGCTACTTCGTCTAGTGCACAAGAAATATTATAAAATAATGAGTTAGTAATCTCGTTTACATTTGTAGAATCTAATGGCCATGTACATACTATAAGCTTTTCTTTAAGTACTTTTATCTTATTCTTACTTAGGTTTCTAGTATATTTGAAGGAATTATTTAAATTATGTATGTAGCAGCGTATAAGTCTTACTTTTGTATCTACTGTGAAGTTGTTATTCTTGAATATGGTGCTCATTCCGCTGAATGCTGTTCGGGCCTTTTATTTTCTGTGAGTGATTCCATTGGTCATTGATGTTAATGCTAAAGTATGTGTATTTGCTCAATCGTTCAATAGGCTGGTGGTTGCTTTGGATGTGGAAATTTGGTATGTTGGACTTGCTTATAATCATAAACTTGGTTTTGCTTTTGTTGATGTTGAGGCCGTATTTTTGGCTATTTTCTGTTATTTTGTTTTTGGTCTTTGGAACCAATATATAGTGTTGCCTAAGATTATCGTATCGTCTGCGTAACGTATGTTGTTTAGATTTTTCCTTTTATCAGGATTCCTGATGTTTTTAAGGCTTCTTTTAAGTTTTGTTCCGCGTATAGGTTAAAGAGTAATGAGATTAGTAGTCATCTTTGTCTGACGTCGTTTAAGATTTTTTTCTTTAATCTGACAGAGACGGTCTGATTCCAGTAGTGCTTGGTGATGATTTTTAGGATATTGTCATCTAACTCTGCGTCTTTTAGGATGTTTATCATTTTGTGGTGTTGAATTTTGTTGAATTTTTGATTTTTTTTAAAGTTTTACAATAATTTTACGAGCATTAAAGTTTAACATGCATTTTTATAAACAATATTGAAGCTTTTAGAACGTTTTAAAAGTAATATTGAACAATTTTGTAACTGTATGGAATTTTAGAATGATCATCAGCATCAAAGTTTGTATCTAAAATGTTGTGTTTTTATGAACATTATTGGAGCTTTGAAAACATTTAAAAAAGGTTTTAAGCATTTTAAAATTATATGCCATTTTACAATGATTTTGCAAACATCAAAGCTTGCATTAAAAATACTGTTTAATTTTTATGAACAAAAGTGGGCATATGAAAACGTTTTAGACGCACCAAAAATTGTTTAATTTTTATAAACAGTGTTGGAGCTACAACTAACAATAGCGCTACTACATTAATGAGTTAAAATGTTGGAAAACTGAAAGTTGCGGGGTACATGTCATTTACTAATTATTTAACTAATAGTAGATGTTGACCATAAAGCGATGCCCTGATGTAACGCAGAAGAGAGGACTAAGAGCTCGGATATAACATTTTTTGGTATCAACTGAGCAAGTCGCAAAAAGGAAGTCTTTAAATGTAAAAGATCAATCAAATGGATGACTTCTAGAGTTTACCGTCACTTCCAGACCACAACACACTACACAGCACTTTCTCATTCTTGGAAAAGTTTCTATAAGGAAACAGCAACTATCCGCGACGCTTCTGCATGTTCTAGAATAATACGCCAAAAAATGGCAAATGGTGTTAATGGAGCTTTTCTTCCGAACGTTCTAGAAGTACCGCACTCAAACAAAGGCAATTTGAAAGTCAAAAAGGAGGGACTAGCAACCTACCTGGCTCTAGTTTAACTATTACGAGCACTCCTACTTTTCCATCACCAGACACCACACGTACCCATTATTCCCATCGGATGCCACCAGGACTACGGTCCTATATAGAAGCCGAACAAACGCTTTTTGTAGCTGACATTTAGTCACAGATATTCCGTTTTATTTATTTTTATCTACTTTTGAATAAATTATCCAAAAGAAAGGTTATAACTTGTAATAGTTGGTACTGTTAGGTTTACCTATGAGGAAAAATTTAGCTGTTTAATCATCTGACCAAACTAGGGCAAATGCGATACTTGGTCTATAAAAACACAGTCTACAATTGACAGAGATACTTTTGGTGGTTGAAGTTGAAATTTTCGCCGCCGAAATACGATACTACTAAAAGATTTGCTCACAGACGTATGTAATCTTTGGACGGTTTAAAATTTTTTGACATAAAATAAGTCAATGTTTAGGATACGAAATGGGCTAAGGTCATCAGCTGATTCTACTGCCAACAACAACAACGTCATCAGAAAGCATTTAAGAGAAAGTATATACAGAGAGAAAATTAATTAAACCTATCTTAAACAAGTATATAAAACTAGAAATAAGAAAGAATGTTTGATGAGAGAAAAAGATCTACACACTCACTTGACTAACAAGCTCTAGAAAACGAAAACCGATGCATTTGATGTATTATCCACAATCAAGATACTACTACATTCACAAGTTCCCGATAAGATCCAAATAAAAAAACCTTTAGCCTTCTACCACCAAACACACAAAAAGTAGTTCTTTTGTTATTAAATCTGCACTTTACACAAATTGTAAAAATCTTTAAAGGAATATAATTTTTTTTTTGTTAAACTTAAAATACGCGTACAACATTCAGTGCTTGCTTATGCTGTCCGTGCAATTTTGGTCAGAAACTTTTATACGACAAATACATTAACGGAAATACGTTTAATGTATTTTATTGTAAATTATCTTTTTATCCAGTAAGAGACACATACACTCGTGTTTCAGGGTATGTACTCATCATTAGTGTGCCTACTAGCATCTCACTGGTTGAAGAAACTATTTACATAAAATTACAGTAACTATTAAACAATTTATGTTTACTAATGTGTTGAAGGTGTTAACGCAATGCCCCCTATTAGGAGAAACGATGAACTGTTTGTGTGTGAAGGAGACTGTAATACAGTGCTAGGCACACTGATGATGGGTGCAAACCTTGAAACACGAGTGTATGTGTCTCTTACTAGATGAAAAGGCAATTTATATAAAGTCCATCATTTATTAATTTTAAATGGTAAATTTGTTTTGGTCATTTCATCAAATAAAACGCGCCAAAAATGCATTTTCCTGTCCGTGTAAGATTTAACTGTATTTTACTGTATTACAGTCTTCTTCACACACAAACAGTTCAATGTTTCTCCTAATAGGGGGCATTGCGTTTACCTTCGACACTTTCGACGTTTAATATTAGTTGATAAACTAATTTAATGCAAATAATTTCCCCTTCCCGTCATATGCTCTTTAATCAATTTTTAAAATTTAATCCTTACAAAAATAATTTAAATTTGTTAGGAACAAATTTACCAAATTTTTAAGAACCAAATTAAAAAAAAAACGATATCCGGAAGCAAAGTTCTGCAGAGGACATCAAGATATTTATATATTGAACTATCAAACGCTACTTCAACTACACCATGGATTCAGTGCTGTACAGGCGCTCACTAAAATCAACAAAAACTTAGGTCTTGATTATAGAAGGACATTAATTTGTCCTCTCGACTTCTTCAATGTGCCTGAATTTATTAAGATGGCTCTACAGTATGATAATTTGCAGTGTGAGACAAAGATTGTAAAGGCCGCCGTTTTGACCGCCTTTAGCTTTAACCGATCTTTTCTTGCTGATTTACGTTCAGTCATTCGAAACTCCGAAATCTAATTTTGCAACTTTATTATTTTCAGACATTTTCTGTTGTACAATCAAGATTTGTGTTGCCAAAACTGCGAAAAAGAGAGCGGGGTTTACTTGCCGAGGTTCTATAGTTTAGTTTTGCCTATATTGTAAGTTATTAGGAGTATGAAGCCGAACCTGCGTTTGTTGTCAGCTGTTGGAAATTTGAAATCTGAAACCAAGGGAAGAATAGTTTGTTTAAGCTACCTCAATATGTTTTTTGCCAAAAGGCAAAACAGAAGCATATGTTTAAAACATTTTGGTAGTCTTTGGAGCTACAACGAATATTACTAAAAGCTACATCTTTCAGTTGTCCGACAAATTCACGAAACAACTGGAGGTGCAATGTAATAAAATGTTTCAATAAATTAGTATTGATATTAATTGTAATTTCATTTCTATGTTTAATGTTGTTTACTCTTGACCTTTTCTATGTCTGTAGAAGATCGACTGGACTAAATATTAGTATTATTATTATTAATATTTGCCGAGTTTGCTTTTGGCCATACTCTTTGGATGTGATATATTAGCGCGTTAGGGCGCTGTTCTAGACTTCTACTTCCGAACAGTAGGTTTTGAAGCACCAGTACACACCATTTATCTGATGAGTTTGGACAAATATGAGACAACTCTACAGGCTATTTTAGAGGAACACGACCTTCTTGTGTTTCATTAAATTTGGCTACAAGAGAAACTCTATTAAGCAACGACATTGCCCACAGAATCTCAAGATACAGGAAATAGTAAATTTTAAAGTAAATAAGGTGCTCCATGAGGGTTTTATAAAACCGTTTAAGAGCCCTTGGAGCTCTCTATTGTGGATGGCAAACTTTGCTTCTACGTTAATTTCAAGAAAGTAAACGAGGTATCGATAAAAGACCAACTACCCAACATCAATGCCATCCTGGATAAGATAAGAGACTCCTGTTTTCTCTACCCTAGACTTTAAAGAATGGGTATTGGCAAATCCTGTTGGACTGTTCCAGTTCACAGTTATGCTATTTGGATTGTATTTGGTTACCGGAACTTTTCAGCCTTTTCTCGACACTTTTATTGGCCCGGAAATGGAGACCAAAGTCAAAGACATTATTGTTTTGGAAAAAACAAGATTTCAGCATCTCGCAATCTTGCCGAACTTTACTAAACTTCAAAAAATGCATATTATGCAAAACAGAATTGAAGTACTTGAGACTTAAAATCAGAAGGAAGTGCATACCGATGCCGAAATGGTTGTTACTATTTTCTAATTCTAGGCGTTTTTTGAGAATAGCGTCATGGTATTTTCAGTTTATACTAGCATTGTCAGGGATCACGGCACTTCTACTGCGGTTGCTTAAAAAACTAAGCTGTTGGTCCTGGGGCATAGATTAGGAACACAGTTTTATGTAGTTGAAGAAAACTCTTTATTCATGTACCAGTCTAGACCAGACGTTGGTCTTGGGACATAGATCAGGAAGAAAGTTTTATGAAGCTGAAGAAAACTTCTTACTCAGGCCCCCGTCTAGACCAGTCGTGGGTTCTGGGGCATAGATCAGAAAGAAAGTTTTATGAAGCTGAAGAAAACTCCTTATTCAGGTCTTCACTTAGACCAAGGTCAGAAAAAAAGTTTTAAGAAGCTGAAGAAAACTTCTTGCTCAGGCCCCAGTCTTGATTTCAACTACAAATTTTGCTTATAGACCGATGCATCTGATTACGGGCTGAAAGCAGCTTTATTACAACGTTTCTAATGAATGGAACAAAAAATTGAAATTATAGTAATATTCTTAACAATCCATAACAAAACCAGTTGTTTCAGTCTTGATATAAGAAAGATCATGTTTTTAGAAAATATTTGATCAATATTTCAGAAATTTTGACAGCAACATTTTAAAAAATTACAAAAAAAATTTCAATTTCTAAAAGTTTTTTTTAATTTTTTTATAACTCAACAAAGCTTGTTTCAAAAAAATACTCAATAGCTCTAAAATTGTGACCTTGGCTTTAGAAGAAGTTATGATGCAATTTATTCAAAATTTTTTTTTTTTTTTAAATACAAAAAAATTAGTCCAATATTAAAACAAACAATATATTGAGTCAAATATTTCAAATAATGTGAGGTTAGCCTTAGAAGATGTCATGATGCAGTTTATTCAAAATTAATCAACATTTTAAAAAAAGTTAATTTTTTTTTTACTTACTTTTATGACAGCATTTTTTTTTAAATCTGTTTTAAAAGAAATCTTGAAGCAATTTATTAAAATAAGTCAACATTAAAAAAAAAATTAAATAATATTTTGAAAAACTTTTATGGCTCAACCGAGCTTGCAATAAGATTAAAACAAAAATTGTTAATATTAAAAAAAAATGTGCGTCAAATATGGTTATTGATCATCGAGGTCATTGCCTCAGTTTTTTATAATACACATACAATAATCCCCATTGATTATATTGTAAAAGGAAAAACAATCAACCACAAATATTATTCCTGTTTAAAATAACGTGGATATGTTTGTAAATTATTACTTCTTTCAAACAGTAAAAAGCTGAATACCCTGATTAAACTCATAATATATTTCAAACACATGCACAACAACAATTTACTTTATTATTGTTAAGTTCTGCACAGTTTGTTTTAATAAGAAAATGCCAATTTATGTATATTGCGAAACATTATGCAGCAATAACAAAATCTCAATTCATTACTTGATATCATTACCGTCCATCTGCATTTTAAACAAAGCTGGAGAGAGATAGTGTTATATATGTAAATGAGCGGCCTCAGTATAACAATACCTTTACTGTATGGAAGCAAAGCAAACTGACACGAGCTAAAATCACATTCGAAATTTAATAGCAACTTCCTTGGGTTAAACATTACATTGTTCCGAGGGAAAATTTACACCGTGCATGTATTTTCCATATCGTAATATTTCATCTCATATATTAATTAGGAAATGCATTCAATTTATTTTCTATTTTTTTTATAAACTATATCTTTTTACTCCAGTGTTGCGGGATCTCGAACGATCCCCGGGGAGATATTTTTACATCTTCTCCGTTGGAGCCAACATACATGGAAACAATAACTGTAAATTGCAGTTGCGAGCTGCAATATGGAATATTCCCAGATTTCAGGCTGCGGTGATTTCGGTGACCACATTCTGGTATCTATAGGATTTCGCTGGCCATATTGCCGCCTCTGAATGTGCACGGTACTGTTTTGCGCTAACGCCATCCATGGCAATGTGCTAATGACAATAGCTGATGACAGCAGATGCTGATATGGACCACCGCATTACTTGTTTAAGTTTTCCCATATATTACATAAGCGTAATGGGTGTTTAATTGCAAGTACATTCTTTCCATGCTATTACAACTAAACGGTTTGTTCAAGAGAAATAATATTTTATTATAAAAATTTCACAGATTTATTATCGTTTGATATTTTAAACGTCCATCATTAAATTTCAATAAAAATCCACATAATCGTAAAAAATGATTTTTGAAAAAATAACGCCAATGATATAATAAAAAGCACACGGAAATGCGAAATTGTTTCCGCAATATTATTTTTATATTTATATATAAAATATAATTTCAGTTGATTGAAATGTGCTCGCATGTTTATATTCAGATTGTTAAACCGGCTGCCCCGACATTTATTTTTTATGCAAAACAACAAACCGGCACGGACTGATTTGCATATTGTAGTTTATTTTTATGTTATGTAATGTTTAATATTTTGTTTACGCCAGTTTTCAATAAAACTGTCAAATTGGTACAATATGTTGAGTGGTTTTGTTCAAATGTAAAAAGCTCATCAATGTTCCCTATACAAATGTATTTTATCATCTGTTTGTTATTTTAATTCATATGTTAACGTCAATAAATGATATAATAAAAGAACTTATTATTATTGCTGAGGATTAAATTTATTCGGTTGAATTATTCGATCGTAATAAATTTTAACTGAGCGGCAATAACAGTTAAATAAATTTGGTATGTCTTGGCGACAATTTGTCCGGCTGGGAAACACATAAATTTTCAATCGAAATGTAATGCTATTGCATAATTAAATTTTGAGAGATACGAAGTGGTTGGTCATAAAATTGCTCAGCGAAATAAATATTGGACAACACAATTTATATCTTTATTTACTGCTGGGCAAAAATATATTAATACTAAAACTAAGAGATTTTTTAGAAGATAGATAATATACATTTATTCAGATGTTTAAGCTATTTTAAAATATTCTATTAGTATATATTTTAACTCCATATGATTCTGAATATGGAATAGATATAATAATTTGAATAGAAAATTTAAAGAAATGTATCAGTAGGTTTTTTTTTGGGGTGGGCGGGAAGTCTCGAAGTGTCGTATTCACTTTCTCAGGTTGTAAAAAGCCGCCCAATAATGAGTGCCAATTGAAGTTGTTGAAGTGAGGCTCATGTATCTTTCGTTTAGAGGTTGGGGAGTTGTAGATAGTAGAATTTACGCTCTATAGTGTGGTGTTACCTTAGACTATATACACTTATAGACGCGCCTTGTGCTATTTTTCGCTTGTTGCGTGGTGAAGCATAACAACGTTTTATGCCCACGACTGACGTCACGCGTTAATGGTACGTTGTTTAATTTTACAATTATTAGTAAACATTAATAAACACAATAAAATTCAAATATATGAAGAAAATAAATTTATTTTTAACAGTATTTAGTGTCAATTATCAAATAGCAGTTGTTTGTATTACAAAATTCAATATTTTTGTGAAGTAGACAGTTTGCCTAATTTTAGATGCATATTGCTGGCTAGCAATATTGTTATTGAGCAAGGTTGCTAAGCAATTTTGTGTTTTCATTACGTTTTTTTACTAAATTGCTTGATAACAATATTGCTAGCTAGCAATTTGCATACAGAATTGGACAGAATATATGTTTATTAAATAATTTAGCAACGCTGTGTGACAAGTGCTCAATACAAGATTTATAGATATTTTGGTAGATTAGTTTGCGTAAATTATATAAGAGTTTTTGCCCACAACTGACGTCACACGCACCGGTCATGTTGCCTTCACCGCGTAGGCAAAAAACGTGTCTATAAGTGTATATGGTCTAAGGGTGTTACTTATATTAGATTAAGGTGCGGCTACTTGGTTCACCGGTCGTTTGTAGAAGAAGTTCTTCCTGTCTGGCTTGCCATGTTGAGCTAGGTCAGGGTTGAAATGATTTGCGAGATTATTGAAATACTTTACGGCCAAAGTTTTGATGTGTTGGCGCAGCGGGGGTAATCCGAGCTCTGCTCAAATTTTTTTGTTTAAGACAAACTCTGTGGAACATCCCCAAAGTGTTGCTTTAAAAAGCCTCTAGACTATTGAGATGACAGTGTAGAGCTTGGTTTTGTTCCGGGTCAACATGACACTATTTCGACGCAACATCAGAAAGTAGATTTTTTGCTATTGTGGCTTAATCAAGAATGGATTGCACGTGGAGTTTGTACGTGAGTCTCTTGTCAAAGGTAACCCCCAGGTATTTAGCAGTATTGGACCACGGTATGGGATTGACGTTTAGAAGGACGTTTGCATCAGGTGTGATTGTGTGAAAAGAACAGTTTTTTTATGGATTAATTTTGACTTGTCATTTTTCTAACCATTTTAGGCAACCTTGAAGAGTATAGAAGTGCTGAAATGTCAGCAAACTGTGCCATTTTGATCTTGTATTTTAATCCCGAAGGCATGTCAGCGGCGTTGAATAGTAGCGGAGAGAGAATGGAGCTTTGAAGAACTTCTGCTATGAGGTAGTCATGTGTTTTTCGAACTTTACTGCTAAAGTTTTGCGGCTTAGATATGAGGGTATCAGCCTTACAAAACGCAGAAGAAAGTTAGGTTTGTACAGTATGAATAGAAGTTCCTTGTGGCAAACTTTGTCGAAGGCTTTTTCGACCACTCCGATGATCTTTTTTTGTCTAAAACTTTCTATTATAAGGTCTGTCACGCGGTTTAGTTTATGAACAGTTGAATATTTTAGTAGAATTTAGGTGATTTAACACTTTATGGCCGAATTTCAGTACTTTTTGACAGTATTTGATATTTTTTAGATAAATTTGTTTTATTTTTGAAGTTTTATGAATAGATTTTTACACTTTTTAATAATTAATAGCCGGATTTTAGTGTTTTTTAACAATATTTTTATATTTTATGCCTGGATTTTGCTTTTTGACATTTAAAGAATAAAATTTTGTATTTTTTACAGTTTACGAATAAATTTTTGGTACTTTTTAATATTATTTTGTCAATTTATGGCCAAGTTTAGTTATTTCTGAAATTTTATTAATAGAATTTTAATTTTTAACAGTTTATGATGAAATTTTTGTGTTATTTGAAATTTTTTGAATATTTTAAGATCTATTATATCTATTTTTGACATTTTATTAGTAAAATTTTGCTTTTTTTGATATTTTATGAATAAAGTTTTGCACTTTTTACAGTTTTTGGTTAGATTTTTGGTACTTTTTAACATTATTTTGTGAATTTATGGCCTGGTTTAACTATTTCTGACATTTAATTAATAGAATTTTTATTTTTAACAGTTTATAACGAAAATTTTGTAATATTTGAAATTTTGTTAATTATTTTTGGCCTTTTATATCTATTTTTGACATTTTATTAGTAGAATTTTGGTAATTTAACAATTTATGGACGAATTTCAGTACTTTTTGACACTATTTTAATATTTTTTTAGCAAATATTTGCTGTTTTTGAAATTTTATGAACAGATTTTTGCTCTTTTTAACAATGTATGTCAGGATTTTGTGGTTTTTTGACAATATTTTTACATTTTATGGTAGGATTTTGCTTTTTTAACATTTTATAAATAAAATGTTTTATTTTTTACAGTTAACAGATAGATTTTTGGTACTTTTTAACATCATTTTGTCAATTTATGGCTAGGTTTAGCTATTTCTAACATTTCATTAGTAAAATTTTTATTTTTAACAATTTATTTCGAAAATTTTGTATTATTTGAAATTTTGTTGATAATTTATGGCCTATTTTTAACATTTTATCACTAGAATTTTTGTAATTTAACACTTTATGGACAAGTTTCAGTACTTTTTGACAGTATTTTGATATTTTTTAGCCAGTTTTTTAATAATTTATGGCCGGATTTTGGTGTTTTTTGACAATATTTTTATATTTTATGTCTGGATTTTGCTTATTTGACACTTTATGAATAAATTTTTGTATTTTTTACAGTTTACGGATAGATTTTTGGTACTTTTTGACATTATTTTGTCAATTTATGGCTAAGTTTAGCTATTTCTGAAATTTTATTATTAGAGTTTTAATTTTTAACAGTTTATGATGAAATTTTTGTATTATTGAAATTTTTTGAATATTTAATGGTTTATTCAATCTGTTTTTGACATTTTATTAGTAGAATTTTGTACTTTTGACAGTATTTTGGCTGGGTTTTGATGTTTTTTATCAATATTTCGATATTTTATTATAGGATTTTGCTTTTTTGACATTTCATGAATAATATTTTGCACTTTTTTACAGTTTACGTTTAGATTTTTGGTATTTTTTAACATTATTTTGTCAATTTATGGCCAGGTTTAGCCATTTCTGACATTTTATTAATAGAATTTTTATTTTTAACAGTTTATAATAAAATTTTTGTATTATTTGAATTTTTGTATATGTTTTCAGGCTTATTATATTTATTTTTGACATTTTATTAATAGAATTTAACACTTTATGGCCAAATTTCAATACTTTTTGACAGTATTTTAATATTTTGTAGCAAATATTTGCTATTTTTATTAATTTATGGTTAGATTTTGCTTTTTTGACATTTTATGAATAGATTTTTGTATTTTTTACAGTTAACGGTTAGATTTTTGGTACTTTTTAACATTATTTTGGCCAGATTTGGCTATTTCTAACATTTCATACATAGAATTTTTATTTTTATTAGTTTATGTTGAATTTTTTTGTATTATTTGATTTTTTTTGAATATTTTATGTCTTATTTCATTTGTTTTTGCCATTTTATTAGTAGAAATTTGGTAATTCAACACTTTATGCCCAAATTTCAGTACTTTTTGACAGTATTTTATATTTTTTAGCCAAATTTTTGCTGTTTTTAAATTTTTTTGAGTAGGTTTTTGCATTTTTCAACAATTTATGGCCGGATTTTAGTGTTTTCTGAATATTTTTATATATTATGGCTTGATTTTGCTTTTTTGACATTTTGTGAATATAATTTTGTCTTTTTTTACAGTTAAGTAGGTGGGTTGGATATAGTTAACAAAGCTACTCGTCCACAATTTGAACTTAGTTTTTGGAAAACTTCTGGTTTATTTTCTAGTTTTGTTATATTTAGCATCAGAGAGTTTTTCCAATCTGTAAGAAATTGTCCAGTTTAAAGAATTGCATTAGCAATGTTGGTGAGCGTTTTGAGAGCCTTGTTAGATATCTTATCGGGGCCTGGAGCAGTGCGAGCTTTCTTACCCTTTCTAGCGGCGCGTCGTCAGTTGCCTTCAAAAAGTCCTCGACCTTTTGTTTGACCATTTTGATGTGCTCCGTATTCTCGTTATCTGAGTGGGAGCATTGGAGTTTGAGGTTGTTAGCAATTGCTTTGGTCTTTCTTTTGATTGATTATTGAAGCCTATTTTTACCATGAATGACTGGAATGGGAACTTGTCTGTACCGTAAGGTCTTGGCGATCTTTCACATTAGATTGTCATCCTCTGTAATTGATTCTAAGCTATTTTGTTAGCACAAATTATCTTAGAAGCTGTTTCCGTGACTTGATGTGTTTGGCTCGTGATAAATTTGACGGTTTTCTTGATTTCATTAAATATTTTTATTGGTGCAAACCTACTAATACTCTCTTCCAGAGATCTTGAGAAGATATTTCAATCCATACATGTGACGAATTTTCCTCTCTTTTTAAGTGATTCCTTTCCGCAAAGCTTTAGTATTACCATTGATGACGTTTAGAACGTCTCCTTGGTGATCCGCATTGCTGTGATGGGTGGGTTTGTCTGTGCTAAATACTCGAAATCTCTTTTGTTCAACGTAATCGAACGTTTGACTTTTGGCGTTCGTTCTCAAGCTGTTTCACGCCGGGTGTTTGGAGTTGAAGTCCCTTGTTATGATTGTTGGGTGGGGATTATTCGCTGATTTGATGCGTCTGATATATGCCGATGCAATCTTGAATGTGCCCGGGCACAGGTTTAACTAGGATTTTTGGGACAATATAGTTAAAAAAATTTGTAGACAGTTATGGAAAATAAGGTAAAAAATTAGGTATTTACTTTGGTTGAAAATTATTGATAAGTGCAAAATACTGTAGAAAAGTGCAACATTATTTCAATAAATTGTCAAAAAATTTACAATATTGCCAGAAAGATCCAAAATCCGACCAAAAACTGAAAAAATATGCAAAATTATATTTATAGAATGTAATAGCAATCATTCGGCCATGAAGCATTACAATATGGCCAGAAAATTAAATCATAAAAATGCAAAATTTTAGTTATGAAAAGTCAAAAACGCCAAAATCCAGTCATAAAATATTAAGTCGTTTTCAAAAAAATCCAAAATCTGACTAAAAACGATTAAAAACTGACAAATTATATTTAAATTTTTTTTTAAATTGCAAATTCTTTTGTAAAATTTTAAACAATTGTCAAAAAGCACTAAAATATATGGGTAATTCCATTACTTTTCGACCAATTTGAAAAAGTCGACTTTTTTGATTTTGCTCAAATTTTCAGGGATCAAAATATAGATGAAAAAAATGAGATTTCCAAAATTTTAGACCTTAGAATATTGCCTGATCAAAATGACACACATTTGAAGGTCAGAAATTTTACAATAAAACGTCATTTTTAGCTTATTTTGTATCTCAATTTTTGGGCTTCTGGAAAATGATAAAAAGGTCTACGATAACTCAAATTATTCCTTATTACATGTACTTTAAATCCCATATTATTAAGTTTAAAATCGTAGCAGTCATTTTGATATATTAAGCTTTAAACATTATTCCAAAAAAACCCGTAAATTTAGCAGAATCGCAAAACTTTGCTTTCTTTAAACCGGTCTAACTTTTTCAAATCTTTACAAAATTTAATCCACAAGGTCTAGATTTCTTTGTGTTTAATCTCTTTTTAAAGTAATCACACAAGACTTATAGAATCAATACGTATACACTACTATTTTAATGCAGGAAGTTGCACATAATTTCGCGATCTTCAAAACTTGTAATTTTCAGGTCCCAAAAAAGCGCTGTCACCCTATGTCGATTTTTGTCAAAATTTCAGTAAATACTCTTTGAAGCACAAGAAAAAAGGGTATCTACATGAGAAATGGTATATCGGGCATTATCAAAAATTTTTTAATATTTAAAAATTGGCAAAATTGGCAAACCACACATTTTTGTATCTCAGTTTTTGGGCCTTTAGAAAAAGATTAGAAGGTCCACGATGGCTCAAAATATTCCTTATTACATGTACTTTAAAACCCATATTTGTCTATTTAATGTTAGGCCAGTCATTTTGATACATCAAGCTTCAAACATTATTCAGAAAAAAACCGTATATTAAGCAAAACTGCAAAATTATGCATTGTTTAAACCGTTCTAACTTTGTTAAATTTTAAAGAAATTTGATCCACGAGGTCTATATTTCTTTGTGTTCAATCTTTCTTTAAAATGATTACATAAGACTTATAAAATCTATACATATTCACCACTAATTTGATGCAGGAAGTTGCACATGTTTTTGCGATCTTCAAAACTTGTAATTTATAGGTCTCGAAAAACCGCTGTCACCTTATGTCGATTTCAGTCAAAATTTCAGTAAATACTCTTCAGACCACAAATAAAAGGTTATTTATATGAAAAATGGTATATTGGGCATTATTAAGAATTTTTTTTATATTCAAAAATCGTCAAAATTCAGAAAATCTAAATCACTTTTTGTCTATCTTGCTTTGTTTTTGAGATAGTCAACATATACAAAATATTTAAAAAACTTTTTATTTAGCAAAAAAACACAAACAAAACAACATTACTTTAACAAGCGTGCATTGATGCAAGCTTTTGATACTTGTTAAAACAGTTTTCTTTGGTTCGGTTAGTAAAATTTGATAAAAATGCTGTTCAACATAGAGAATACGCAGATATCATTTTTGTTTACGGACTCTGAAATGGTAATGCCCTAGCAATTGAGATTTCCTGACAGAAAACAATTTTTTTGACTATTTTTTTAGTGAAAATGTTTACCCAAATTATTATCAAAAGTAAAACACCTACAACCAGGCGACGCAGCACAACGACTTGCATTTTCTCAATGGCTTCTTGATAATACCCAATATACCATTTTTCATATAAATAACCTTTTCTTGTAGTCTGAAGAGTATTTACTGAAATTTTGACTAAAATCGACATAGAGTGACAGCGTTTTTTCGGGACCTGAAAATTACAAGTTTTGAAAATAGCGAAAACATGTGCAACTTTCTGCATCAAAATAGTTGTGAATATAAATTGATTCTATAAGTCTAGTGTAATTACTTTAAAGAAAGATTGAACACGAAGAAATCTAGACCTCGTGGATCAATTTTCTTTAAGATTTGACAAAGTTAGAATAGTTTAAACAAAACATAATTTAGCAATTTTTCAAAATTTACGTTTTTTTTTTTAAAATAATGTTTAAAGCTTGATATGTCAAAATGACTGCCCCAACATTAAATATACAAATATGGGGTTTAAAGTACATGTAATAAGAAATATTTTAAGCCAACGTAGACCTTCTTATCTTTTTCCAGAGGCCCAAAAATTGAGATACAAAAATGTGCGGTTTGCCGATTTTGACAATTTTTGAATATTAAAAATTTCTTGATAATGCCCGATATACCATTTCTCATATGAATAACCTTTTTTCTTGTGTTCTAAACAGTATTTACTGAAATTTTGACTAATATCGACATAGGGTGACAGCGCTTTTTTGGGACCTGAAAATTACAAGTTATGAAGATCGCGAAAACATGTGCAACTTCCTGCATCAAAATAATGGTGTATACGTATTGATTCTATAAGTATTGTGTGATCACTTTAAAAAGAGATTAAACACGAGGAAATCTAGACCTTGCAAATCAAATTTTGTTAAGATTTGACAAAGTTAGAACGGTTTAAAGAAAGCAAAGTTTTGCGATTTTGCTAAATTTACGGGTTTTTTTGGAATAATGTTTAAAGCTTAATATATCAAAATGACTGCCACGATTTTAAACTTAATAATATGGGTTTTAAAGTACATGTAATAAGGAATAATTTGAGCTATCGTAGACCTTTTTATCATTTTCCAGAAGCCCAAAAATTGAGATACAAAATAAGCTAAAAATGACGTTTTATTGTAAAAAAAAGACTTTCAAATGTGTGTCATTTTGATCAGGCAATATTCTAAGGTCTAAAATTTTGGAAATCTCATTTTTTTCATCTATATTTTGATCCCTGAAAATTTGAGCAAAATCAAAGAGGTCGACTTTTTCAAATTGGTCGAAAAGTAATGGAATTACCCATATATACTATTTTATTATTTCAATATTTTTTAACAAATATTTAGTATTTTTGAAATTTCATGAGTAGATTTTTGAACTTTTTAACAATGTATGGCTGGATTTTGTTGTTTTTTGACAATATTTTTACATTTTATAGTAGAATTTTTTTTGCTTTTTTGACATTTTTTTAATCTTAATATCTTAATAGTCAATTTATGGCTTATTATATCTATTTTTGACATTTTATCGGTAGAATTTTGGTAATTTAACACTTTATGGACGAATTTCAGTACTTTTTTTCAGTATTTTAAATTTTTTAGCAAATATTTGCTATTTTTGAAATTTTTGGAGTAGATTTTTGCACTTTTCATCAATATAGGGCTGGATTCTGTTTTCTAACAATATTTTTATACTTTATAGTATGATTTTGCTTTTTTTACATTTTATGAATAAAATTTTGCATTTTTTTACAGTTTACGGTTAGATTTTTGATACTTTTTAACATTTTTTTGTCAATTTATGGCCAGGTTTTACTATTTCTGACACTTCATTAATAGAAATTTTTTTTAACATTTTTTGATGAAATTATTTGAGATTTGATGGCCTATTAAAATTATTTTTGACATTTTATTAATAGAGTTTAACATTTTATGGCCGAATTTCAGTATTTTTTGACAAAATTTTGCTATTTTTTAAAAAATTTTGAGTAAATTTTTGCACTTTTCAACAATTTAATGTCGGATTTTGGTGTTTTCTGACAATATTCCTATATATTATGCCTAAGTTTTGCTTTTTTGACATATTATGAATAGATTTGTGTATTTTTTTACAGTTTATGGTTAGATTTTTTGTACTTTTTAACATTTTTTTGTCAATTTATGGCTAAGTTTGACTATTTCTGACATTTCATTAATAGAAATGTTTGTTTTTAACAGTTTATGATGACATTTTGTATTATTTGAAATTTTGTTGATGTTTTGTGGCTTATTATATTTATTTTTGACATTTTATTAATAGAATTTAACACTTTATGGCCAAATTTCAATACTTTTTGACAGTATTTTATTATTTTGTAGCAAATATTTGCTATTTTTGTATTTTTATGAGTAAATTTTTGCACTTTTTAATCATTTAATCCCGGATTTTGGTGTTTTCTGACAATATTTTTATATATTATGCTTAAGTTTTGCTTTTTTGACAAATTTTGAATAGATTTTTGTATTTTTTTACAGTTTACGGTTAGATTTTTGGTACTTTTTAACATTATTTTGTCAATTTATGGCCAGATTTGGATATTTTTAACATTTTATAAATAATTTTTTTATTTATATTAGTTTGTGATAAATTTTTTTGAATATTTTACGTCTTATTATATCTATTTTTGCCATTCTATTAGTAGAAATTAGGTAATTTAACACTTTATGGCCAAATTTCAGTAATTATTAACAGTATTTTAAATTTTTTAGCCAAATTTTGCTTTTTTTGAAATTTATGAGTAGGTTTTGCACTTTCCAACAATTTATGCCCGGATTTAGATGTTTTTTGACAATATTTTAATATATGTTAATAACATTTTTATTGCACAAGTAATTTACAACATTTTTAACAGGTATTATACATAGAAGGAAAAAAAATGTTTTGTACAAACGGCTATCGACCGTAGTTTTTCAGCCATATTTTAATATATTATGGCTGCATTTTGCTTTTTTGACATTTTATGAATAGAATTTTCTATTTTTTTACAGTTGATGAACACTTAAGTGGGTGGTTAACACAGTTAACGAAGCTACCCGCCCACAATTTGAACTTAGTTTTTGGAAAACTTTTGGTTTATTTTCTAATTTTGTTATATTTAGCACCAGAGAGTTATTCCAATTTGTAAGAAATTGTCCAGTTTAAAGAATTGCATTAGCAATGTTGGTGAGCGCTTTGACAGCCTTGTTAGATAAGTTATCGGGGCCTGGAGCAGTGCGAGCTTTTTTGCGCTTTCCAACGGCGCGTCGTCAGTTGCCTCCAAAAAGTTCTCGACCTTTTGTTTGACCATTTTGACCATCCTCGTTATCTGAGTGGGAGCATTGGAGTTTGAAGTTGTTATCAATTGCTTTGGTCTTTCTTTTGATAGAGACTTGTCTGTTCCGTAAGGTCTTGGTGATCTTCCACATTAGATTGTCATCCTTTGTGATTGATTCTAAGCTATTTTGCCAGCACAAATTTTTTTAGAAGCCGTTTCCGTCACTTGATGTGTTTGACGGTTTTTTTGATGTCATTAACCATTTTGATTGGTGCAAGCCTACTAATATTCTCTTTCAGAGATCTTGAGAAGATATTCCTATCCATACATAAGACGAATTTTCCTTCCTCTTCAGGTGATCTTCTTCCGTAGAGCTCTAGCATTACCGGAGCTAAGGCTATTGATGACTTTTATAGTGTACTGAAAGTTGACGTTCTTTAGTATTGTTACATCTAGAACGTCCCTTTGGTGATCCGCATTGCTGTGATGCGTGGGTTTGCCTGGCCCAATACTAGCAATCCCTTTTGTATAATGTTATCAAACATCGTTTGACTTTTGGCGTTTGTTTTTAAGCTGTTTCACGCCTAGTGCTTGGAGTTGATGTTCCTTGCTATTATGGTATGGGGTGGGGATTATTGAGAATTGCATCAAAGTCCGCTGTTTTGATGCAATTTATCGGTCCGATATATGCAATTTTGAATGTGCCTAACCCGGGCACAGGTTTAACTAGGATTTTTGGGACAATATATTAAAAAAAATTGTAGACGGTTTTGGAAAATATGGTGAACAAAATTAGGTATTCACTTTGCTTGAAAATTATTGAATAGTGCAAATTACTATTAATAAAATGTCAAAAATATCTTAAAACATCTAAATATTGTCAGAAAGCACTAAAATCCAGCCGTAAACTGTAGAAAAGTGCAAAATTATTTTAATAAAATGTCAAAAATTTTACAATATTGCCTGAAAGATCTATAATTCGACCAAAAACTGTAAAAATATGCAAATTAATATTCATAGAATGTATATTTGACCATGAAGCATTACAATATGGCCAGAAAATACAAAAATTAAGTCATAAATATGCAAAATTCTAGTTATGAAAAGTTAAAAACGCCAAAATCCAGTCATAAAATATTAAGTTGTTTTCAAAAAAAATTCACAAAATAGGAAACAAACTTATGCATTTAAAAAAAACAATTATTTTATCTTATGCATTAAGAGAAATAACTGTCTATACACCTTTTAGCAACTGTTAACTTCTATATTTTTTACAATAGACGAACGAGACATAGCCCAAAAAAATTTCAGTGATTTAAAACCTTTATCTATTGAACAATCTCATTTTTTAAGAAATTGTTACATGAACCCTTCATTCACTTGCGTTTTCATTTGTCAAAAAGCACGAAAATCCGTTCATAAACTGTTAAAAAGTGCAAAAAAAGTTATGCAATCTAAGAAGTAGCAACTTTTATTTATGAAATATCAAAAATATTGTTAAATAGAGCTAAAATCCTGTCATAAACTATCAAAAAGTGCAAAATTCTTTTAGTAAAATGTTCTGTTTTGGTTCTGCTCTACATTTGTCCAGTTTTTCTGCAAACGTTTTAGTTATTGGTCCAGCGAGTTGGTGGTCTGCTTCCATTTCTCATATCTACTCTTGGATTTTATTCCAAGAGTCTGACAAAATGTCCAGCCCATTTTTCCTTTTAGTCTGGTGACTCTATTGGTTATGTCGCAACCTCCGGTTTATTGGAGGATGTGGAGGTTTGGAACCTTATACGTAGTGTGATTTCCATAATTGATTGTTGTGTCATCTTTAATTTTATAGTTTAAGCTTTGGTCAGTGTTAGCGTTTCTGCACCGTACGTTAATACCGGCAGATTTTATTGGTCGAATATTTGCAGTTTTTGGCAAATTGGTAAGTTTTCTTTAAGGATATGTTATAAATTTGTTAAAGACAGCCAGGGTAACATTTTATTAATTAATCTGTTCTTACTTTGTTCTATCAAACGGTTAAAAAAGTTGGTAAGTTCAAATGAAGCAAGAATTTTTTCCATACGACATGTCAAGATTATTATTAGCCTTGGTGAATGCAGTTAGCCAAGACATTCATACATCTTCGTCTTAGAAGTCGGCAAGGGTGTTAACATTATAGGCACTATCAACTCGAATTATTCATACCTCAAATTGGTTAGAACATTTTGTTAGCAAGAAACAAGACGAAATCTAATTTTTCCAAGAAAAAAAGATTAAGCTTTTTTTTTCCAGGATGACTTTGATGAGCAACAAAAATCATTAGGGTCATGGGTACAAGATCTTAGCAAACACTTTACCAACTGCATTTGCTCAACCGGTTGTAGCACACTACTCATGAATTAAACCAGTAAAATTTGATGGTGCTTCGGAGATATCTGTAAAAATATTTTAGACCAAGTCAATGAACTCTGAATTGCCAGGAATGCGTCAAAAGAGGGCCTTTTTGATAGTAAAATAGAACTATTTACCGGCCAAACACTTATTTGGTACCGATCAATTAGGAATGGTGTCATGATTGAAATTTTTTAGTGGTGCTTCTAAGACATTTTTTACCAGTTGATTACAGGGACGATTTATTTGAGGAGATAAAGAGTAGGACCGAAGGCAACAATGAATGGGTTACAATTTTTAAAGCGTTAGTAGAAAACCTATTTTACCGTCTTACTAAACCGGTATTAGAAGAGATCAAACTTAAATTTATCCGAAAAAACCTTTTACTTTTTTTTGTAAAACTATTGAAAATGTTTAGGTAAATGACCGTAGGGTTTTAAAACGGAGATTAGTAGCAGCGTTAGAGCCTGGCATACATGTTTTCTCTAACTTTGAATAGATATATTAATATGCTCAGCCGGAGCTGGGGCTCAAACCTGTGACAATTTATGCGCCGAGATTTGAGTTAGGCGCTTCACCCAACTGAGCCAGTTTCTAGGTCCAATGGTTTCAACCCTGAACAAGAAACCCTGAAAACTACTTTGACTAAAAACTTCTAGAATCCAGAAAACCGAAACATGACTCGGAAGAAAACCCCAAGGAGGACCCTAATTTGAAAGGCTAGAAATCTTACATTTAAGGGTTTGAAAGATACGACCGAATAGCCACTCCAGTACCTCTACCGACAAGTACCAAATCAACAGTGTTTATTTACTGTTGGACACAAATTTAAACAAAGATGACTTCAACAACGACGACTCTAGCAAAGATGACTTAACCGACTACCGACGCCCCCGCTTTGACACCGGCTCTGTAAGTGTTCAATCTGATTGTATTCAGTTTGATTTACTTAAACGAGCACCCGGGAGCAAAACCCTGATCCAACAGAGATTAAACACTACCGGCCCACGTGGTTCTTTCACTTATAAACGCAAACCTACAACCTCATGGAGTGAAAACCTTGTCACAAAACTAAAGTGATCTTAGCTTATTGCAGAGTGAGTCAACTATACTGGGACATGACTGGGTAGATGATAACGATGCAAGGCTGGACTATACTCGACGTCGCATGCACTTTGACAAACACAAGCAAGCCACAAGTTTTGGAAAAGTGCAAAGAAAACCTCTAAAACCGCTAAAACCACAAACAACTTCATCAAAGGAGTATTTAAAAGCCGGAAATGGGTGTTTGCGGACAATGTAATCAACACAGCCACCGGCACATTAGCACACAAAATCAAGTATTGGGTCTTTGGTAAACCTACAATAAGCACAAAAATCCGTAATCTTGCAGCAAAGAGAAAAATGCTGTTCACCGGCATTGTCAAAGAAAGTACTAGTAACTACTGCTCTCCGGTAGCACTAGTCAAAAAGAAAGATGGCTTACCTCTGTATGGACTTTTAGAAGGTCAATGCTGCTCTTTTGCTAAAAATTCACAAAACCCTTAAAGACTTTCTAAAGAAAAGTTTCTACTAAAATGAACTTGAAGTCTGGTTATTGGCAAATTTTCTTGGAAGAACATCACCGCTATTGCAAGATTTGCAGCGCCGGACGGTGGGACATTCTAGTTCCGCATCATGCCGTTTGGCCTTAAAAACATTCTTGCATCATTCCAGAAACTAATGTCAAGGGTGCTGGCGGGCCTGTTTAGGGAATTTGTGTTTGTATACCTGACTACAAAAACTACATTAACCACTTCCGCAAGGTACTAGAACGTAAATTTTTCAAAACACCAGATCACGACAAAAAGGAATAAACTCTTGTAGCACCACTTAATCTTGATGCAAGACTATGCTAGGCCAACCAACAAAACTCGGTTACGCATCTTTGAAACCGACGCATCTAAAGCAGAAATAAGAGCGGTGTTATACCAAGATGAAGGATTCCGGAATGCAAAAAACTCTTCAACGACATAATCAACAATATAGAACGCATGCTACCTCTTAAAGGAGAACAGACACGACCACCGATGAGTCAAAATGTACTATACCAGCTACTGAGTCAGAAACATCAAACTACCTATCACTTGATAAATGTGATCAAAGCCGAGGTACAAAAAGCCCAGCAAGATTTCCCGCTGACGTAAGAAATATTATTGAAAATATAGTGCAGACTTAAACACTTAAAATAACAACTTTAATTTGAATTATATCGTAGAAGAACAGGGTAAGCTCATCTGACCAAGGGCTTATTGGAACCAGTTATTTGAACACATTACGTCGCCAAATCCGCTAGACACAGTGGCTAAAAGGAACCATATCAGCTATTGTGAAAGTATAATACTGGCCTAAAGGTGCGAATGCCTGTACCTTTATCTAGGGCTACCCAATTTAAGCAAAACGAGGAGTATCGGTACCACCGGCACTTTTAAAATCACAATTGGAAGGTGACCCGTGGGAAAATGTGTCGATTGATTGGTGCGTTTTACACAAAAAGAGCGGGAAACAAAGTTGCAGTAACCATAACAGACACGTGCAGCCGCTAAGTTGAGGTAATACCAGCTTCATCAGCCACCAGTTTAACAACAGTTTAATCGATTTAGATTCTCACTTTTAGGATGCAGTAAAATGCTGAAAGGTGATTCACCATGCCACAGCAACATACCACCCACAGACACTCAGTGGAAAGGCAACATGCAAAATTAAGAAAAAAGCATCTGGGTACAAACAGAGTTACACACGCACCAGCAATAGGACAAACAAACAAACTTTGCAAGTCCACTACCAAAAAATGCTCTGCACCGGCACAAGCCACGCAGAAAGGGCCACTACTTGGCTAGACCAATAGCGCTCGGTATAAATCAATTCGAAATTTATTTTACCGATAATTGATATTAGACCACCGACAAAAATTGACTACGGACCAGATCACCTTCCCCAATTTCTTTCGATAAACCCTAAGAAACCTTTCTTTTGAAACTAAACCAAACGATGACGATCTCTGCACTGCCCTGCCCGACAGGAATTGCTTTTTTATTGTTTTCTGGATCTGTATTACAAACTTATATCTTAGTAGTAGGTCATCCCAGAAGAATCATTGATAGACAGTTTTATGACTAGTAATATCTTCTTCTAGGCTTTGTTGTCGGAGAAATTAACTATTTCTGTTTACATATATTTATCCTTCATAATTAATAAATGATATATTTTATGTAAATTGCTTTTTCACCAAGTAAGAGACACATACACTCGTGTTTCAGGGTATGCACCCATCATCAGTGTGCCTAGCATCTCACTGGTCGAAGACACAGTTTACATAAAATCACAGTATTAGATGCTAGGCACTCTGATGATGGGTGCATGGGTGCTGTCTGTGTAGGATTTAACTGTACTGCAGCTTTCTTTTAATCACAAACAGTTCAACGTTTTTCCTAATAGGGGGCATTGCGTTACCACTTTTTATATATTTATCCTTTTGCGAATTGTATTATTGGCCGCAAAATTTTTAATTTTTTAATTTATGCTTCAAGGAAGATCATTTCTTTTACTCCTGATGGCATATTTCTTATAATTTTCAAAAACAAACCATTAACTTGAATTTGATACTGGTCCCAGCTTAGAACAATTTAAAGAAAAAGAAACAAAACTCGGAATGTTGCAATTAAACTCTGTAAACGCTTAATAGTTGTTCTGATTATTTACTTAAATATGAATGATCACATCACGGTTCCAACAATTAATTTTATGAATAATTAATGTTTATTTAATGTCGAATGCAGAGCGTGCATAAAACAAACAAACTCCGTGCACTAACAAGTCGAAATCTTGTTATGTCAAATTGATCGTTACTAAAACTGACGATCATTGAAATAATGCAATTACATATATTCAGTTAGTTATAGGCTACTGGGTATCAAAAACATCATTGGAAATATCCGAATCGGTTTTATTAGATTAGTAGGAAATGTCAATAAATTACTTTGTCCAATGATGTTAAAATTTAAATAGTTTATTGCGAAATCTGGTGCGCACCGCCGCATACCGGTCGCTCTGAATTTAATTTTAAATTCGTATTCATTTCGATCATAACTGAATGTTGGAAAACCGATGATGTGAGAATAATAAATTACCCAATTAACGCGTTGTGTGTTTTTTATATTAAAAAAAATATTTATATAAAAAAAAAAGATCAATGAGTTAGTCTCGCTTCGACAACCAAGAGGTCATAGAATCTGTTAACCCACTTGACCTGCAGCAATTTCGCTCGATCCTAGATAAAAAATTAACACTTATCCTTTGATCCTTTAAATATTGATCTAAAAATACAACTGAAAAATTTAGCTTTATAAATATGGTGACATTAACGACCAATAAACATGTTTTATTATCGGATTAACTAAATGCATTTATTATTTTCATTCTTTAATAATAAGAAAACGAGATGGGTATAACTTTTGTAGTATTCCAGTTGGCACGCGGGGGGTTGGGGAGGTCAAAGGGTCAAGTGAATTAAATTAATCAATAGCATATGTCACGAACCTTCTTGGTCCCACAGAGTCACACCGATAAAACAACCCAACGCCATGAAATGTTGCTTGGACACGTCTCCACATTCCAACTTTACATGTATGTTTGTGTAAATATGTAACGTATTCGCACTCTGCAAATACAAGATTCTCTTTGTCTATTTGATGTATTGGGTGCACACTATATAAGCACATTTCTATTATTTGTAATGTGAAATGTATTTTTTTTTTATAAATATTATGTTTTAATAATAAAAAGTAGTGAAAAAGTTACAAATGTAATGTAATATTCAATAAAAAAATATTTTAAGGCTTCAAGGACAGTGCAAATTAGCTTTTTGTATATAGTACGCGTTAAAGACTGAATTAGTAATTCTTGAGCGACGCACAATAAATTATCGTCAGTGATAAACGCATGTCAGAAATTTTATTGCAACGAAGCTCTAAAAACTAAATATATTTGACGATTTTTTACAAAAATCAATAAAAGGCTGTTTAGAGTTGTATTTTTTAAATTTTGAGAGAAACTTTCGAAATTTTGTTATAACAATGATGTCATGTACGTACATTGATGTCATTTGTATTGAAAATTTAAAGAGGTTCTTCAGTAGGTTTTTGTTAGAAGTGCTTGCCAGACAAAAAAAAAATAGATTTATTTTATTAAATGAAAAAAAATCTAGAATCTGATTTTTACTTATATTAATAATTTTAGAATGTTAAACAGATCAATTGTTAAGGGTGCGGTATTTTGAGTGTTATAAAACCCGTTATAAAAAGTTTTTTTATTAAATTAAAAAAAAAATCTAGAATCAGATTTTTCTTATACCAATAATTAATTTTAGCATCTTAAACAAATCAATTGTTAAGGGTGTGGTATTTTGAGTGTTGTTAAACTTTGAGCACTACTTCTTCGTTTTTAAAATCAGTTTTTTGCAACGTGTGGAGAATGAAATTTTTAGTGACTTGAAAGCTGATAGACTTTACCAACAGTGTTTTGGCGTTTTGCCACCAGATTTTTTCCTGGATGATGATAGATAAGATTGATAGAGGTGTACAAACGTGTATGTGGAATACTGGCGGGGCAGGTGTCTTGTGAGTTTCTACTTGGTGCGTGAATATTTTTGTTCCGTGGTTTAGGAATGACTATGGAGAATCAGCCAAAATGTGCAACTTATTTGCAAGTCTTAAGTGGGCTATGGTTTTAAGGGATTGACTTGAAAGTGCCGTAAGATGCCAAATGTGCATAAGTGTTGGTTGACGATACTAGGAGTGTCGTACCGAAGCTGCAGGTCACCTCAAGGCACCAGACGGAAGTAGCCGGTTTTGTGGTGGCTAGATGAAGTCTTCTTTCTACGTTGCTGCTTTGCGCTTTTGGTTTCGACTGAGATGTGGGGGTAAATTTTGGATCTTTATAGGTATTGGTGTCGCGCGGTAACAATTTTCTTTAACTTCTTAGGTTGAGTTTCTGTTTTCCCCTGGTGAAGATGTTGTCAATGATCTGGTTTCAGTACTATAGTTTGGGATAAGTCTGTAAAACTTTTAGCAAAAGTGTCTACTAGGGTTCCACTATTAGTTTGGTGGCATGAGTTTGTATTGCGGCACGGGCTTGTTCGAAGTGTTCAGGTTTTGCATGAGTCGTTTCTGCAATTTCTTGTGCACTAGGTTGTGGTAGGTCCAACTAAAGGTTTGTCTGGAGTGGAATTGTCGGTTTTGTTATTGTGATATCTGAATAGATTTTAGAGGGTCAAACTGTAAACCAAACTCACTATTTGAAAGTTTTTGTAACACTGCAAGAGCGAGTTTGTAAGAAACGGTCAGGGTTGTGGAAAAACGTTTTGTCTGTGAAGAGTTATTTAGCGGCTAGAAGCACTCCAGTGCTCCAACACGCGCCGTACTTGCTTCATTTAGCACTTTGTGATTTTTTTTGTTTTTGAAGATTAAGTCTGTCTTAAAAGGAACCCGGTTTGAGTCGATGGAAGAGGTAAAGCGAAAATCAGCAGAACTTTTAAATGCTTTTACAAAAGAAGACTTTCAGCATTGCGTTGACCAATAAAAAAACGAATGGAACGGTGTGTGGCAAGTAGAAGAGATTATATTGAATGGAAGCATTTGATTATAGAATCATTTTTTAAATAAAACGCATAATACCCAGACTTTGCATGCGGGTTTATTTCGGGTAGTCATAGACCGAGTAGTTATAGTTTGTCCGCAATGCGTGCCGGAACAGTTTCCATGTTTATATTGGGTTTGCTGACTTGGTTTACAGCTTTTGGGTCAACATGGTTTTTGACCTGTTTGGGGACCTTGGAGTTAGGGATACCCAGATGATTTGTTATGTTGTCATCTTTTTAGTTTTTTTTTCCGAACGTTTCTGTTGCCGGGTTTTTATTTTCTCAGGATGTTCTTTGCAGGAACGTGAAGGCACCATGCTCTTCTTTGCTTCACGTTGGGCGCCATCTATGGCCTACGTGATTGCACACGGAGGTAGCTGGTTTATGTCCAGGACTTGCCATCAATACATCAAAAAAAATAAAAAAATTGATTAATCTTGCAATAGCCGTCTAGCGACTATGTCCTTCTAAGCATAAATAATCTATTTGCCGCACTAAAGACGTCAACAACTCAAAAATTGCGGACACAGAGGTGAGCTTTTGCTCTGATCAAACTATTGTACATTTGCTCCAGGAGCGGAGTTATCTGTAAATAAGGGTCTGCAATGCGGAAGGACTCACAAGCATAAGGGGCCCTTCGGTGCATATTTTAATACCTGCCCCCCCCCTAAAATTTATAAAATAAAGGTTAAATGACAAAAGTGTTTTTTTTTTAAATGGGCTCTTTTCAATGTTTTGCAATGGGGCCCAAAAATTCTAGTTCTGCCACTGCTTTGCTCATTGCTTATTGTTTTGACTTTGCAACACTAGAATTTTTTATTTTTGGTTAGGAAGAATTGTTTTAATGATTCAAAGTGTCGGATTCACTCTCACAAGCACTTACCGACTAAACCCTCTTTAATAATAATGAATGCTGAATGCTGTCTAACTACCAATTAATTGCGGGTTTTGAAAATTACATAATGCACTTAGTGTGGCGCCCTATAGGCGTTGCATAGATTTTGTGGAGAACTTGTACCGCGTCTATGTCCGGGTATTAGACTGTCGGGCAGAGTTTTAGAAATTAAGCTATTTATTTAGCTAGAATCTGTGCTGAGGTACAATTATCTTCCAAAAAATATTGTTATTTGCTTCGGATAGGCGGAGTAACAACGGCTTTTTAGCTGATAGTTGTGCGCTTTGCGCATATCCTGCAACTTGCGCATAGAATTGCTTCTTGCATGCATTGGGTGTGTTCTTGAGAGGAGCATGAGTTTGCTGCCAACGAACAGGTGCTTTACCGTGGGCTTGGTTGTTGCAGCTAGTATTCAGTTTAACTTAAACCGGGCAGTTTTTGTAACTGGCAATGATGGCATTGTGCAATATCTGCCGACTTTTGCTTGTACTCGATAGTACAGCAAAGTTTGCAGATATTGGTGAAAAATGATCTTTTGACTTTTAGGTTCCTGAGAAAGCTAGACGTACAGCATTGGAAAGGTTTTTCCGTCTTTTCTTATGCATGTTGTCGATTAAATCCCTGAGCGATGAGCTTAGCTTGCCCCTACTTGGTAGGTTTATTATATTACGTTGTTTGCAGTACAGTGTTCTATTACAGCACGAAAGTCCAAATACAAGAGGGGATGAAAACGGATGCCGCCGACCACGTTGACGGTTGATAGTGATATTTAACGATTTGAAGTTTGCCAACAGCTCTTGGTATTAAGATTTCTCCTGAATAGTGATAGGAGGAAGGCGTTGTGTGCCAGCATCTTCTGAGGGTACTGATGGAGTTGCGAGGCGTGAAGGAGGGTTCGAGGATCTGGTAATAGAGTTGCTCGACTTTGTCTTAGGCGCTTGCCGGGTGGAGGACCTGTTGGCCTTGGTGGCTGAAGGTTTTTTTTGGCTGAAAGTACTTGACTTGGGTTAGTTTAAGGCAAGTAATCAAGCAGAACTCAACCGTATCCTTCTTTAGTTGTGTCACCGATTGACCGTCCTGGCGGCAATGCCCCGCACGCGAGTGTTTCACCGTCTCGGACTGTTTAGTTTGGCCGCGCGTGTGTGTGTTTCCGGCGTTATTGCCTCTGTCTAATCTACGGTTTAGTAGATTGTCTTGTCGAGTCCTTTGGGGATCGGTGACTTTCAAAGGTTGGCGCATCCGTGGAATGTATTGGTGCAAGTGGACGTTTAGAAATTATGCTTAAGGAGTGGGTAGTGCTATGCCTCCGAGAACTTGGTGGCTTACCTTATAATCAGAATGTGCTGTTTAGCTTTCT
This sequence comes from Tachinus rufipes, assembly GCA_963932245.1. Classification (NCBI taxonomy): domain Eukaryota; kingdom Metazoa; phylum Arthropoda; class Insecta; order Coleoptera; family Staphylinidae; genus Tachinus; species Tachinus rufipes. Next base: position 109,245,169 of record OZ010743.1, read on the forward strand.
CAGCGTGAGAAAGTGGCGCTGGCAATGGTATGACAATTGCCTCGAGAACCATGCATTAGCAGGGGACGTGGTTGGAGGTTTTGGGAGTGTCTATGGTCTAGCGGGGGTTGTCAACATGTCTTTATTTATTACTTTTGGAGTGTCGGAATCGTCCGAATACACACTTTGTTTTCGCGCCCGGTTGTCAATTTCGCTTTGTTTTCGGCACTCATCTAAATGTTTGTAACGGTTTTTCGTATCACTTCACTGTTCTTCTACTTATTTTTACTGTTTTGCGCTTATAATCCTGAGTATGTACTGTTTTTGTGTTGCGTAGCGTGGTATTTTCGTTTGAGCAATCTTTTCTGTAGGTGCACGGAGTGTTCGCTTTGGATTTACTAGACTAGACTATGTTTTTTTATATGATGGTGCCATCCGTAGGCTCCGCTCAATGGTTGGTGCTGATTTGCTGCACCGGGGACTAATGGGAAACTTTCTTCCAATTGTGAGAATCTTTTTTTTTTTTAAGCGGGGCATTCTTAGGGGCGATGGCATAATTTTCCAGCAGGATTTTCGAGGGGCTGGAGTTGACCAGATTTTTGGCTGGCTTCTTCTGGACCTGGAATCTTGGTTGTTTGGGACTTCAGCAAGATTATTTCCGCGCTGGAAGCGGCTTTGCTTTTTATGATCTTTTTGATAATATTCTTGTGAAGGCTGAAGAGATCTAGTCCGGATTTGCTTAATTTTGTTGATTTATTTTTGCCTCATCTTTAACTATCCAGATGTGCTTCTCTAGTAAGTATATTTTTGTATCTTGTTTTTTTTTTTTTAGGTAAGTCTCCATCTGCTAAAAACGGATGTAGTGGAAACTTAGATCAGATTTGCGCTTTACGCTGGATCTTCTAATTTAGAAAATTTAAATACGCGGATCAGAGCAATGAGTGAGAGTATCAAGCTAAGATTAAAGTTTTAGTGCATAGGGTCAAAGCGCTGAGCAATGAGCAAAGGTACGATGCTACTATGGTTGAAACTAATATTGGGGCAAACTAAGGTTCACAATTAACCAGAAAATGTCCTGAAATTTTATCCGTGTTAAGTAGACACATTATTTTATTTGGATACACGGATTTGCACGGTTACGAAGCAGTCAATTGATAGACAACTAAGCAGAATGTTGACTGCCGCACACTACAGTTGGGGCCTATTAACTCCTTTACCGAAAACCCCAATTGTCTTCGCCACATTACAATTTTTTAAAGATACCCAGCTCCGTTTTTCTAAATTGGCTAAACTTCTGCAAACACCTGCACAGGGTCTATCCCTTGTAAAAACAGAATAAAATTAAAAAATATCCAACGCTTTTTGGCAGCACCACAATAAAGTACACCGCTATCATTTTTGAATATCAGATCTGTTAGCGTTGCAATCAAAAACATCAGGAAAAAGCAATAGAATGACTGAAACTTTATCTAAGTCTAGCTAATTTGCTCTTTAACTTGACATCTACTGTAACAAGAAGATTTAATAGCATAAAGTCCGTCTTTTACATTTTATTTATTGTTGGTTGACACTTAGCACTGCTACACCAAAATACGGTTTGAATTTCCTGGATATAGCTTTGCCTAACATGCCAGATTTAAGTTTGTAGAGTTTGGTTTGTTTTAGCACTGCACTTTTCGTTTTACTACAACAACAATAACTAATTTGTTAGTGAATGCTTACTACTAATTTGTTAGCCAACAGCTCTTGGTATTGAAACTTTTCTTGAATAGAGATGAGAGGAGGGCGTTGTGTGCCAGCGCCCTCTGTGGATCCTAAGGCTTAAGGATCTGGTAGTTGGATTAGAGTTGGTCGATTTTTCTTAAGGAGTTGGCCGGGTTGAGGACTTTTTAGCCTTGGTGGCTGAAAGCCTTTTTGGCGCTGTAGAGAACGGACTTGTATCCTGTCTTGGTTTTTTTGCCTTGTTCTTTTACCCGTGTTAATGGGCAGCGACTATATTTTTCAGCAGTATTTTTATTAGTTTTTTGTTATCGGAAGGGTTGGAGTTGACCGGATTATTGGCTGGTTTCTTCAGGGAAGTCTGGACTTAGTGTTCTGGAGTTTTGGTTGTGTGGGGCTGTCTTGTCTGGAGCTTCTGGTGGTGTGGCGGGCTGGAAGGGTTGCTTAGCCATCAACGAGATCATGTCTGCGCTGAAAACGGCTTTGCTCTTCTTGATCTCTTTGGTAATGTCCTTGCGGAGGCCGAAGAGGGTTTCTGCGAAATCCAGTCGGTTCTATTTAGTTTTGTTAAAGGCGATGCTTATCCTTTTGGCCTCATCTTTAACTATCTGGTATCTGGATGTCGTATTTCTCCAGTGAGTATATTTTTTTATCAAGTTTCTTTAGGTGAGTCTCTATTTTTAAAAATTAGATGTAGAGGAAGCTAAGGATCTGGTTGTCTGTTAATTCAGGGTTGCGCTCCACGTTGGACTTTTATTTTAAAAATATATAATTCCGAGGGACAATAAGTGAGAGTAACAAGCTAAGATTAAAGCTCTAGTATACAGAGTCAATGTGCAGCTCAATGAGCAAAGGTACGATGCTATGGTTGGAGCTAAGGTTAGGGCATGGATCCACACTAAACCAGCCATAATCCTGACAAATACAATATATTTTTAGACAACAAATGAAGTGTGGCAATTATTTTGCACCGTGCTCAAACCGTGTCTAAGTAGAAACAATATTTTATTTGGGTTTATGAAACAAATCTAAGCATAATGCTGTCAGCCATACAATACAGCTATTGCCCATTAGTTTCTTCATTGACAACCTTAATTGTCTCTGCCACATTGCAAGTTTCTAGAGGTACTCAACCTTGCTCTGAGTCAATTGTCGATTTTTTTTTTCTAAATTGGTTAAACTTTTGCAAATACCTGCACCACCAGCTAGGGCCTTTCCATCGTAAAAAGAGAATAAAATTGAAAAAAAAACATTTAAAGTCTTTCCGCAGAAATACAAGAAAGTGAAACGCTAACATTTTTGAATGGCAAAGCTAGTACTAGTCAAATCTGTTAGCGTTGCAATTAAAAACAGCAGAAAAATTTTAAGCCTGCAAATTGGTCAACCCAACGTCTACTTTAACATTATGGAATTGGCACTAACTGGGTAAAAAGATTTAGTAGTATAAAGTCCGTGTTTTAGCTTTGCTACACCAAAGGGTTTATTTGCATTCCGATTTTTTTTAGGTTTTACCTGAGTTTTAAAATAAAGTTAAATACAAAATTTAAAGGTTTTTCCAAAACTGTCCTTGAGAGTGATCTTTTTAATATTTTGGGGTGGGGCTTAAAAATTATAGCTACGCCACTAAATGGATTTGAAAAACTTTTGTCATTTACTATACGCAAATAATTATTGCAAAACTTTATTACCCAAGTGAGTACTTTGGTCTCCAACCACTAATTTTCTTGTTTTTTTGTTTGTTTTAATTTTGTAACCTTCCCAACCACCCAAAATAAATTGGTCAAAAATATTTTTTTGAGTAAAACAAATGTCAAAAATGTACGAAATCTAAGAGCAGACTTTTCCAAAAACCTATTTAGTTTTTTCCAGGTTTTTCTAAACTTAAAATATTGTTTTGACACATTTCTGGCATTCAATCCATCAAAAATCACCCAAAAAATTATCAAAAATATACGAAACCTAAGAGCAGACTTTTTTAAAATATGTTTAGCTTTTTTCTAGGTTTTTCTAAACTTAAAATGTTGTGTTGAGACATTTCTGTCATTCAATCTATCAAAAATTACCCCAAAAACTATCAAAAATATACGAAACCTAAGAACAGACTTTTCCAAACACTTTTTCAGCTTTCTTTTAGGTTTTTTAAACTTTAAATGTTGTTTTGACACATTTCTGCCAGAAAATTGATCAAAAACCACTTAAAATCTACTTTCTTTGTGTGAAATTCTACAAAAATTCATTTTTTAAATTCAAAAAATATTTTTTTGTAATTTTTTTAAATTATTTTTAGGTTTTTTTAAACTTTAAAAAACAACAGAAATTTGTTTTTGAGAAACATTTTTCAAAAATTTATTTTTTATTTCAAGAATTTATTTGAAATCTAAGAACGAACTTTTCCGAAATTTATTTTGAACCTTTTTTAGGTTTTTTTTATTTTAAATGTTGTTTTTTTTTTGTTAAACTAAAAAAGACTTACACCTTTAATATCTAAAGACTTTATGGGTGCCTGACCAAATTTTGTCACACTGATGCAGATATTCTAAAGGCTTTCAAGACAATTAGCAAAACTCACTCCTGCTTTAGTGCAAAAATGAGCTCTGTATGGACTTTTTGTTTGCATAGCTATCAAAAGTACATTTAAGAACTCTTCTGGCAACATTGTTGATGACCTTTTGAACTTACATCCCACTATCAATAAAATATCCTCAAAACAATAATAATTGTTTCTTGTAAAAATGCGTTTTTCCAGATTCAAGGAACCAAACCAACCACCGAAATTGCTAAGAAAAAATACTTCATGTGACTACAGTTGTTGGCCGCCAAAAATATTCTATTTCTACGAATGCTTTTACAGATTTGCCGGGCTTTAAGAAACGATTAGCACAACTCACTCTTGGTTGATTGCAAAATTAACTTTTTTTTTACTTGTCTTGTCCGGTGTTGTCACTGTGGTTTTTTTTATTGGTTCTCTAAACTAAGCAAGGGTTTTCCTTCTTATGTGCCAGTTGCAGACGTAGATTCTTGAACATTTTTAATTTGTTGTTTATTTTTTTGTGAGCCATCTGATCATTTTGTAATTGGAAGAGCCTTTGTGCACTGCCAGTTGTCTCTGGAAATCTTGCAACAGGAACAGGAGGTGTTCCGTCATATCCGAAGGATTGTCAAGGTGATGTGTTATGACGACAGCGTTTTCCACATAAGATACTGTGCCGCTGTATGCTTTGGAGTAGCTAATCTGAGGTTTGTCCGGAAAGCGTGCCGGAATAGTTTCCATGTCTATGTTGCGTTAGCTGATTTGCTTTACAGCTTTTGGGTTGACATGGTTTTTGACTTGTTTGGGGACGTTGGCGTTTGGGTCATTCAGGTGGCTTGTTGTGTTGTCATCTTTGGAGATATATCTGTTTAGTTCTTTTTTCAAACGTCTATGTTGCCGGGTCTTTCTCTTTTTTTTCTTTATTTTCTCAGGGTGTTCTTTGCAGGGACGTGAAAGCACTATGTTGTCACTTTGGGCGCCATTTGTTACTGGCTGTGCTTGCACACGGAGGTAGCTGGACATCAAAAATGCCACTCTAAGCATTATTTAATCTATTCGCAGCATCAAAGACGTCAACAACTCAAAGACTGCGGACACAGCGGGGAGCTTTGCACCGATGAAAGCTTTATATCTTTCCTTATCGCTCATCGTTTTGACTCTAGAACACTGGCATTTTTTTTGGTCTATGAAGGGAATTTTTCTAAAGATTCACAAAGTGTCTGATTTATTCTCACAAGCGATTACCGACTAATGAATGCTGGATCTGTCTAATTAGCAATTAATTGCGAGTTTTTAATACTACATAATGCATCTAGTATGCTGCTCTATAGGCATTGCATAACGTGGAGAACCGTATATTAGATTGTCAAGCAGAGTACTTGTAAAATTAAGATATTTATTTGGCTAGAATTTGGGCGAATGATAATAATCTTCCTAAAAACATTGTCACTTGTTTAGGAGGCGCAGTAACAGCTGATTTTTAGTTAATAGTTGTGCGCTTTTTGCAGATTCTGCAGCTTTTGCATAGAATTGATTTTTGCGTGCTTTGGGTGTGCTGTTGGAAGGAGCAGGAGTTTGCACATATGGGTATGTGGCTATGACTCTGGCTGGCTTGTACTCTGAAGCTGGACGTACTGCTTTGGAAAGGTTTTTTAGTGTCTTTTTAGCCCTTATTTGGTAAGTATAATGTACCACGTTGTTCATAGTACAGTGCTCTATCACAGCACAAAAGTCCAATTGCGAGAGGGGATGCAAACTGAAGCATCGACCAAAATGACAGAGTTGTTGATAGTGTTAATTAACGACTTGAACAGCACTTGCGATTGTGATTTCTTTTGAATAATGATGGGAGGAAGGAGTTATGATTTCCTTGAATAATGAAGGGATCTTACAGGCATACCTTCGAAAGGTGCGATGGGGGTTGCCGGACCAAGTCCCGGGGTTATTCTGAGTGTGGGCTTTGAACTCGAAGGTTTTGACGTACACGTCACACAGATGCAATGAACCTGGAGGTTTTGACTTACGCGTCACGTACATGCTTTACTGAGCTAGGTGAATTTGTTTTGTGAATCGACTTGAACCTGCACGAGGCATTGTTCAGTGGACGTCCTGAAACCTGGGCGGGGTGTGCAAGCTCCGGGTGTATAGTTGATGGCAATTCCCCGAAATATTTTTGGGGTTGGCTGCGGTGATGGTAGCGTCCTCGGAAAGGGCAAGAGGTTTGCGTTGGAGATACGGATGGTGATTGGAAGCTGCAGATGGTTTGAAGAGGTTCATTTAGTGGTACCAAGTTGAAATTGCCAGTCAGTGGTGGTTGGATGAAGGTTCTTTTTGATGGCTCTGCTTTGCTTTTGGAGTCCTGACTGACTCTTAGGAGAAAGTTGTCGGGTTTTTATGGGCGCCGCGCACTTTCTGCGCGCTCTAATTGGTGTGCCAGCGCTCTTTGTGGGTACTGACAGAGTTGCGGGGCGTGACAGGGAGGGTTTAAGGATTTGGTAGTCGGACCAGACTTGGTCGATTTTGTCTTAAGGGCTGAACGGGTTGAGGACCTTTTGGCGTTGGTGGTTGAAGGTATTTTTGGCGTTGGTGGTTGAAGGTTTTTTTGGCGTGTGAATTTTTCCTTTATAGGCGGCGACATCATTTTTCAGCAGAATCTCTATTACTTCTTTGTTTTTGGAGGGACTGGAGTCTTGGTTGTATGGGGTGTGGCTGGCTGGAAAGATTGCTTAGTCATCAGCGAAGTCATGTCCGCGCTGGAAACGGCTTTGTTTTTTCTGATCTTCTTGGTAATGTCCTTGCGGAGGCCGAGGAAGCTTTCGGCGAGATCCAGTCGGTTCTGCTCAATTTTGTTGAAGGCGGTGTCTATAATTTTGGCCTCATCTTTAATCATCTGTATGGGTTGACTCAAGGCATAATAGCGCAAGTAATTAAGGAGGACTTACCCGTATCTTTCTTTGTTTTTTTTGCCTTTTTTTTGTTTTACTTGTGTGAATCTTTCATAATGGGCGGCCACATTATTCTCCAGCAGGATCTGCATCAGTTTTTTGTTGACCGGATTTTAGCTGGCTTTTTTTGGACTTCGTAATCTGGAGATCCAGGTAATGTGGCAGGCTGGAAGGGTTGTTTAGCTATCAGCGAGATCATGTCTGCGCTGGAAACAGTTTTACTTTTTTGATCTTCTTGGTAATGTTCTTGCGGAGGCCAAGGAGAGTTTCGGCGAGATCCAGTCGGCTTCGGCGTTTTGGCTTCATTTTTAACTATTCGGATGGGTTGACTAAAGGCCTAATGGTGTAAGTAATTAAGGAGGACTTACCCGTATCTTTTTTTTTTCTTTTTCATTCTCTTCTGTGAGTTGGTTTTTTTTTGGGCCACTTTATTTTTTAGCAGGATTTTCATCAGTTCTTTGTTGTCGGAGGAGCTGAAGTTGACCAGATTTTTGGCTGGCCTTTTCTGAACCTGGTGATCTGGAGTTTTGGTTGTGTAAGGCATGTTTGTCTAGTCTGGAGCTTTTGGTGGTGTGGCTGCTTGGAAAGGATGCTTAGTTATCAGCGAGATTATCTCTGCGCAGGAAACGTTTTTGCTTTTCTTGATCTTTTTGGTAATGTTCTTGCGGAGGTCGAGGAGGGTTTTTGCAAGATCCAGTCAAATTTGTTTAATTTTGTTGAAGGCAGTGTTTTGATTTTGATAATTTTGGTTTTGTCTTTAATTATCCGGATGACTTTTCTAGTGAGAATATTTTTTTATTTTGTTTTTTCAGGTGAGCTTCTATCTTCTGAAATTTGATGTAGAGGAAGCTCAAGATGTGGTTGTTTGTTAATTTATGGTTGCGCTTCACGTTGGACTTCTATTTTAAAAATACGAGGATTAGAACAATAAGTGAGAGCTAAGATTAAAGCTCAGTATATCGTTAATGCGCAGCTCAATGAGCAAAGGTACGAAGCTATGGTTGGAGCTAAGGCTGGAGCAAGGGTCTACACTTAACCAACAAAAGTCCTGACAAATACAATATATTTTTTGGACAACAAATGAAGTGTGGCAATTATTTTGCACCGTGCTTAAACCGTGTCTAAGTAGAAACATTATTTTATTTGGGTTTATGGAAAAAAACTAAACATAATGCTGACCGCCACACACTACAGCTGTTGCCCATTAGTTTCTTCATTGACAACCTAAATTGTTTCTGCCTCATTGCAAGTTTTTAGAGGTTGTCGATTTTTTTTTTCTAAATTGGCTAAACTTTTGCAAATACCTGCATCACCAGCTAGGGTCTTTTCATCGTAAAAACAGAATAAAATTTGAAAAAACATTTAAAATCTTTCCGCATAACTACAAGGAAGTAAAACGCTAACATTTTTGAATGGCAAAGCTAGTACTAGTCAAATCTGTTAGCGTTGCAATTAATAACAGCAAAAAAAATCAACTGAACGACTGAAGCTTTATTTTAAGCTTGCAAATTAGTCAACACAACGTCTACTTTAACATTGTGGAATTGGCACTAACTGGGTAAGAAAATTTAGTAGTATAAAGTCCGTTTTTTAGCTTTGCTGCACTAAAAGGTTTGTTTGCTTTCCGATTTTTTTTAGGTTTAAACCCGAGTTTCAAAATAAAGTTAAAAAAAAATACAAAATTGTACGGTTTTTCCAAAACTATTTTTGAAGGTGATTTTTTCAATATTTTGGGATGGGGCTCAAAAATTATAGCTACGCCACTAAATGGATTTGAAAAACATTTGTCATTTATTATACGCAATGATTTATTGCAAAACTTTAGTACTTAAGTGAGTACTTTGGTCTCCAACCATTAAATTTTTTGTTTAAATTTTGTAACCAACCACACAAAATAAATTGGTCAAAATAATTTTTTTGTGTAAAATCTTAAAAAATTATCAAAAATATACGAAATCTAAGAGCAGACTTTTCCAAAAACTTATTTAGTTTTTTTCCAGGTTTTTCTAAACTTAAAATATTGTTTTGACACATTTCTGGCATTCAATCCATCAAAAATCTCTTAAAAAACTATCAAAAATATACGAAACCTAAGAGCAGACTTTACTAAAAAGTTTTTCAGCTTTTTTCTAGGTTTTTCTAAACTTAAAATGTTGTGTTGAGACATTTCTGTCATTCAATCCATCAAAAAGTATCCCAAAAACTATCAAAAATGTACGAAACCTAAAAGCAGACTTTTTTAAATACTTTTTTAGCTTTTTTTTTGTTTTTCTAAACTTATAATGTTGTTTTGACACATTTCCGCCAGAAAATTGATCAAAAATGTCTAGTACCTAAAATAAGACCAACTAACCATTTCACCTACGATTATAGTACTAAATCCAATTAAGATCCCGACACTGTAGAAAAAACTCAGAAATCAAAATTTGCTTTACCTCAACTATACCCAATTCCAAGCAGGATATTAAAAGCATTTTTTTATATTACTACTGTGTAATTGCTTTAGATTAAATTAATTAATTAAACATTGTGCAAAAAATAGTAAAAACGCTGTAAAAATTAATTAGCGGAAACTAATTACTTTTGTAATTAAATGTAGCGCTCAATAAGTTAATATGTATGGAACCCTACTAAAATTGTATTCCTATCTTTATTTATTTTTTTTTGCTTACGAGCTAGTTTTAATATAAAAAATTGGAATCTTCGGAGTTCGTGATTTCTCCAAGCTGTCGTCGTAACTAATTCACATGAAGCTCAAATTATTATTATTTATTTTCTCACACCCTTCTCTTCTGAACTAGTAGGCAAACTTTTTTTGCAATCTGTAATTTGTAACACAAAGAAAGCAGAATTTAAATAATAATAATTAATAAAAAAACAAAGAAGAAATAATTATGTAAATTAAGAGCATATCACGAAGTTATTCTTGCATGAAATACTGCAGAGAGATATTCATGTAATTTTATTAAGAGTCTCTGTCAAATCATTATGATTCATGTATTTTAAGTGCACTTAAGGACATTAAAAATCTGTACAGCATATGTGTATGAGCCTCTAGCTACGAGAATACTAAGCAAACACATCAAGTTAAATCTCCCATTCTAAGAGAAACACAAAAGTTCGGTAGGAAAGATACATAAAGGGGTCGTAGTGCAGTGGTTTCGTCGGCATTTTATACTACCACTCGTTTTTTTTTTGTTTGTGTGTGTGTGTGGGTGCATTTGTGTGGGAAAGCAGCGCCTAACCCTCCCGACATCATCCCTTCGGAAGGAAGAATTGTGGGTGGACGAACACATCGTAAACTCCGAGCGTTGGGCGTTCTGACCGCTATTGAAATTGCTACGGCATAATCAATGCGTGTTACATCAACACTAAATGCCGCAATAATTTTGGTAAATTTTTTGTTTTTATTAATAAATTAAACATGGAAAGCATTTCTTTGATATAAGTAAAAAGTGTGGGAACGATTCACGTTCTATATAATGTAACATACTGCTAAAATAGTCTGAAAGGCTTCCTAAGTATTTCTCCATAAAAATATTGAAAGGAGAATTGATTTTGCTTTACCTGCTTGCTTGGCTAGCTTTCATAATATGAAAGTCAAGCCGAAAAATATTAGGTTTTACAACGTGGAATCTTTTCGCTGTAAAAAGGGTGTCTTATGCCGACATTTTGCTACCTTGCTCGTTTCTCTCTCTGCGTCCCTACACGACAAATTTTGGCAGGATATAAAAATCCTTTATATTGAAAATGTGCGAACCATGTTTTACGCCACGGTCCGGCTCCCATTTCCAATACTGAAGAAAATTCATATTGCACGAGGATGAGGGAAAAAACTATAACTCACAGCGAGTATATAATAATGATGAATACATAGAAATATGCTTGTAGTATAATATGTAACACGAGACGCTTTATAAATTCACATTCCACCCTCTTCCACACGTATTACATTTTTTCTTCTAAATCCTCATCATTTCTTTACAAGAAAAAGCTGTATTAAACGAGCAATAACGCATACATCATTTGATAAGGCTGCATTATATCCGGATATATTTCTTTTATACATCTGGGGTAATATTGAAATTGTCTTATATTTACAGCAAACACACGGGAGAAATACTTAGAGAACAATATTCCCAGATAGACGAAATAAATTCTGAAATTTACGGCCGCGAATAAATTTTAACTGAATTTTTCCGTTCACTTCCAATTCACGTATGCTGAATAAAATGGAATATCGTATGCGGAATGTTTATGTTTATGTAAAATCTTGGTACGGAAATGGAAGGGACCACGTGATACAATGCACAATAAGTTAGTATGTGTCTAGTTATAATGGATGCCACAAATTCATGTATTGTATGCATAAAAATTTATTTTTTAAGAACTGACTAGCAGCGTTATAAGGTTGGTTGGCTTGCTCTGTGCTCGCTCGGGCTACAAATTTAAATTCATTTCCACTAGTCTAGATAAAACACGGATTACAATCCCCGCATGTGTAAATTCAACGAGGAAAATGCATTCAATCTCTTCGTTGCGTTCGCTTGGAAAAATATTTTATATCTCTACTGAAAATGTTATTATACATACTTAAGTTTATGTTTATATCTATTTAGTAGATTTTATTTATAACACCGGAAACATGCACATTTTTAAAATCAGACATTTAATATTTTATTTTTTATATGTTATCGTAGTATTGGAAAGTTGAGAAGCTTATCGTGAAATAAACTTAGAGTAAAGTTTCCAATTAGTGTAGCCTGAAAGTTACCGTCATTAGTGACTTTGACGAGTAGAGAAGCGTTGTGTTGTTAGCGTATTGCAATGTTTCTATTCCGAAGCCTATGTTCGCAACAAAAAGGTTAAAAAAGATTTGAGAAAGAAGTCTTGAGGAACTTCTGCCCTGAACTGCCTTAAGGTAGAATTTTGCATATGAATTCTATCAGCCAGAGTTGTATGATTTTAATATGCAGCCTTATAAGACGCAGATAAAAGTTATGTCTGTGAAGTATGTAAAGAAAACCTTTATGTTTTTCCACTTAAAAATTATCACTCTTGTAGCTTTTTTCAACCTAAAACCTTTGACAAAAGGAAAAGATTATTGTTTTACTCAAAATGCATAGTAAGCTCATAGGCCGGTAGTTTTGAGGATACTTTCGGTCTTTTCCAGGTTTTGGGATGTTAATTACGAGGGACCCATTTCAAACGTTTACTCCGTAGCATAATTAAAAGTTAGTAGTTTGGCCTGGAGTGTCCGTTATCTTGAAATTGAATGTCAACTCTGCAGACGTCAGAAGTCATTTGGTATTAAAGACGGCCGTGACACAATTTCTTGATAACTTGGATGGGTGGGCGGGAAACTTCATAGCATGATTACGAGTCAGTAGTTTGGATTGGAGTGGTTTACCTACCTACCATCCTATCTAAGTGCCCGTTATCTTGAAATTTGATGTTTGACTTTTCTCCGGATGTCAGAAGTCATTTGGTATTAAGAGACGCTCGTGGTTCAAACTTGTGATAACTAACAGAAGGGTGAGTGGCTGAGTGGGACACTCCATTTCATGATTAAGATTCAATGGTTTGGACTGGAGTGGCCTACCTACCCACCCAAATGTCCATTATTATAAAGTTAAATGTTTGACCTCTCTGCGGACGTCAAAAGTCGTGATCCAACTTCTTGATAACTAACACTTGGGTGGGTGGTTGGGACACTTGATAGCATGGTTACGAATCAGTTTGGACTGGATTGGTTTACCCATCTACCTAAGTGTCTGTTATCAAAAAGTTGGTTGTTTGATCTTTCTGCGAACGTCAGAAGTTATTTGGTCTTCAGAGACTTAAGTGAACGGGTGGGACACTCCAATCCAAACTACTGACTCGTTATCATAGTATAGCGTGACTTACTCACTCACCCAAGTATTTGTTATCAAAAGATTGAATGTTTGACTACTCTGCGAGCGCCAGAAATTTTGTCACAAAAGACGATCGTGGTTCAACTTCTTAATAAATAACATTTGTTTGGGATAATCTTTAGCATGGAGTCAGTAGTTTGGATTTGATAACACCATTATTAGGAAAAGCGGTTTGTGAGCTATCGACGTATGCCAAGTCTGGGTCTAGACATAGGCAAGAAGAAGATGGTGGGTGAAATGATTTGCTAGCTTCTTTGCGTTCTTTTATTTTTTGACACAATAATTGTAACAAAGCAATAGACCTAACTTCAGCAAAATAATTTAATCCCAACGGTCAAAATGGGGAGTAATTTTTTATTAATATTTTTTTATGGACCTTTTTGACGTGTTCTTTATCTGTATCCTTAGTGGTTGAGGGAGATAATTGGAGTTTGATGCTGTCAACAAATGCTTTGGCTTTTTTCTCAATAATATTTTGTATCCCATTTTTGCCATGAATGGCTGGAATGGGGACCGGCTTGTTTTTTAAGATTTTGGAGATTTTACACATTGGATTGTTGTTCTCTGTGAAATATTCTAAAGTATTTTGCCAACACAAATTTTTGTGCAACTTTAATGCTATTCTAAATTCTTATCTTTCTCAGATTATCTAAGAGGTTTGGCAGCGCAAACCTGATGGGTTTTAGAGGCCTTTTCCAAAGCTTGTTGGATCTGGCGCGCAAAAAGTTTGACGTTCCCATCAATATCTTCAGGCGTTTTTTCTGAAATCAGATAGCCTATGCTTTTTTCTAGGGATTGTCAGAAAAGAGACCAATCTGTGTGTGAATTACGAATTTTTCGGACTCCGCGTGATCTTTTTCCGAAGAGTTTCAATAAGACCGGGCTGTGCTTGGAGCTCATTCTATTAACTACTTGAACGTTATAATGAAAGTTGACGTTCTTGAATATAGCCACATCTAGAACGTCTTCTTGATGACCTACATGATGGCAGTGGGTGGGTTTGTCTGGTCTCACTACTTGCAATCTTTTTTATTCTTTATAATTGAACAACGCCTGATTTTTGGCGTTTGTCTGTACACTATTCCACGCCGGGTGTTTACCGTTGAAGTTCCCAGCAATGAATGTGGGGAAAGGATTCCAAAACCGCCGTTTTGATTTGGTTTTTCAGGCGTATGTAACCTCATGCGATCTTAAATGTACCTAGTCCGGGCACATTTACAACTATTGCATTCGATTCCATTGAGACCAAGTTGAGTGTATTCTCCTAGAAGGGTCCAAAGATTTGTTTACAAAAATTTGAGTTTCTATGCCTTAGCTTAACCACCGATTTTCCTAAATACGTGAAAGTATTTGGGAATCTTAACGCAATAGGAGAATGGGTCGACTCAGATACTAACATGAAGTCAACGTTTTCTTGGATGAAAAACTGTTCTACTTTACCCATTTTATTTGAAAGTAAATTTTTCTGTGTTAGCTATTACTGATTTTCGAGTAGGACTGCCATGGTTTTCTTATGAAAGTTGTTCAAATCGTTAAACAGAGCAACTATTTTTTCCTTGTCCATACATTAACTAACTGTTTATTTGCTTTGACCATTGCAGGATTGCGGGGATTTGTCGCTTAAGAAGGAGAGTGGGCCGGGGCCGAAGCAACTTTGGTTGCCGGTTTTGCTACTTTGTTGGTTTTGCCATGTGAGGCCAATATTTATTGGTAGGATTGGCAACCCGAAACGCTGGCACTTGTTGCATTGCGGGATGAAGCCACTAGATTGCTTTGCCTTCATTGTCACCTTCAATCCTAGAAAGCTGGTCAGCTCCATAATCTCAGCTGATTTTGCTTCTTTTGGCAACTGAACCGAGGCCATGCTAAATTTAACATGTTTATTCTTTATATGGTGGACATGTGTAGGGGTGAAACTTAGATCAATCAGAGCAAGACCTACATTTTGTTTAGTGAGGAAGTCCGGCACGGGTAACAACCTAGAGGCATTTTTTCTCGGGCGTTGACTAAGTGCCGCCACCACAGACTTGAGTTGCGTTGTTGCCTTTCTTTGTTCTCTGTCAGTGGCCGGAGCCATGCGGATATTTTTGCGGGTAATTTGAAATGTTTAGCCGGGAATTTGTCTTTATCTGTAAGAATAAATGCAGGTGGACGGGATTTGTAAAAACTATTTGCAGGAGGTTGGTTTGACATCACCGTCGGTATTGACAGAATCGGTTTTGCTGGCGTTGATGGGGTCCGCGGCAACTTTTCGGAACCTTACTTTGGTGAATTGTTTTTTTTTTTTGGCGGAGAAGGCGCGTTTGCGGGCAGAAAGTTTTTTTTCCATTTGGTTTGAAGGGCCAGCAAGAGAATCTGAAGGCGTTGGGGGGAGGGGGGTTGAAGACCTTTTAGTAAATAGAGTTGACTTACTCTGAGTTCTTTTGGTCATATGCCTCTTTTTCTTTCGGATGTGACGGAGAAGCTTTTTGCGTCAGTTCTTTTGTCGGGTCTATTTACTTGTTTTGTTTGCTTTTGGAGTGGAAGAAGGGAAGTGGCCAGCTTTTCAAAAGTAGGCGTGGCCGGGTGGTGAGGCCTGATCGTTCTTTGTTTGATTGCTCTTTGGAAGGGGAGGAGTCAAGGCGGCGTTTGCTACTGAGGAGGGCTACCTTGTCTATTGCTTTATGGACCGATCTCGTTTTCTTGGCGGTAGTTTTTGGGTGACAAAATCCGCGGAGCTGATATAGGTTTTCTTCTTGTCCAAGGCATTGATGGTGGATGTCATCTGATTTTTCATTGCCTGGACCTGGTGGGATAGCGCCGTCACCTTGGTCTGGGTGTTTGTTTTGTCCTTTGCCAGACTTTTTTTTTCTTCTTATACTTTACTAGCATGTTATCCAGGAGGCTTTTGGGACGCGGCTTAAGATATTTAAATATACAATAAAATAAATTATTATTAAGCAGGCTTGTATTCTTTTCGGGTTGCAATGAACATTGCATATAGCTCTACATCAGTTTTCTAGTAGACTGTAGATAGATGTTGCAGTTTCCAATTGGTCGTGTGATGCCCTGCTCTTGGGCGGCATCAATCTCTTCCAACTTTTCGGACTGCGGCTGCGGCATCCGTGTTTTACCGGTTTCCTGCTCAAAGTGGAAAAGAGGGGGGCGGACAATAGTTGTGACGTAGCTGGTCACTGGCAATAATTATTGTGAGTATGGTTTTGCGTGGAAGTTGCGGTCTCCATGTCTCTACCGCCGATCAATGATAAATTTTCCCCAAGGGTCGGGGTTTATCCAAGGTTAGCTGTGGAGGTTTCTAAGTGTTTGCCGTCCCGAGTCGGTATGGTTCCAGTTGTAATAAGGAAGTTTGTCGGCGTAGCGTCTCATATATAGCGTTTAAGATTACTATGACGTTGTAATTCCAGTCAGGAGTAACGAAAGGTTGGAATTCTTAAACGCATTTTTTTATACTTGGCCTTGCTCCTTATTGGTCAACGCAGGTTCCGTGTTAGGCGTGTATTACGGCAAGTGGCTCCGCCTGGTGGCCGTAACACGTGTTTGGAAGTGTTTATTCTGTTAGTGGCGCTAGTCGCAGGTTATTAAAGTGTAGATTTACCGGGGGTCTATGGGGTTATTTTTACACAGTAGCAGTGGGACCCGGCAGTATTAATGACCTTTCTGGGTGATTTGTTGCTGAGACTTTTTGTCTGCGCATCGTGACTGTCTAATTTGTTAAAGTTTGGCATCTTTCCCTTTTTGTGGTTGTTTTCGTTTGTCCCAACTTCCTGGTTTTCTCAGGTTAAAGCCTAGCAGCAGCTTGCATGGCGTGACTCTTGTAGCCGCTTTTGTCTTGCAAATAAAACACCGCCATGGGTTGTTGTTTGTTCCATTCTAGGTTTGGCTCTTGATGCAAGGCGCAAAGATTTTTTTATAGTTTTGCGTGACATCGTTCAACTGGATTGGCTTGTGGGTGGCAAGTTGCCGTAGTGTGGTGTATTGCTTTCTAAAGTTGTATTGCTCTTTGGAAGTGCTGGCTAGTAAATTGCCGGCCATTATCCGACAACACGAGTTTTGGGTATTTTCAAACAGACGTTGCTTGAGCACGTTGGTAGTACTACTGCTGTGGCTCCTAGTCATCTAGTCTAGTGCAGGTGTCTATATTTGTTAGTATGAATTTGTTTCTTGACTTGGTGGTGTTTAGAGGGTTGCTTCCGGTTTTTACCATTGAGTACGTCAATCACCTTTTGATAAAAGAAGGGTGACTCATTGAATTTTTGGACAGTCTTATGACCAAAAGATAGCGGCGGTTGTATTGTCACGTCTTGGATGACCAGCGGTGATTGTGGATTGATGGTGTTCAATTACTTTATGTTGCACATGGACAGGCACTACAAACTGGTTGGTTCCTGTGTTGGTGTTGAAGTTTTTTATGTTTTGATTTTGGATCAATAGCCATTTTATGGTATTTATGGATAATGTTTTGTATGTTGGTATTCTAGGACTATGGCCGCAAGAGTTTCTTCTAGTAGGCATATCTTGGCGTAGTCGGTCCTGTACGCTCTTGAGAAGTGTTTATACAGGTAACTTAATGTAGTCGCTGAGCCTTCTTGGCAGTAGTGTATTTTTTTGCTGCTGGTGTTATGAGTTTGGCGCTTGTACGTTGGCTGAAAACTTGTGCTCTACTTTAAAGTCGATTTCTTGCAACAAGACGGACTAGCGGGTAAATTATTGCTTTTGCGTCTATTTAATTAATTTTTATTTGTCAGTTTAGAGCTAGAAAACTTTACGGTGAGCCGGTATAAGTTTATCTTCTAGTACAAGACTGCTCCCAAGCTGTAGTACTAACGGTATTGCTAGTTTTGTCTTCAGTTTTAATGATTTGTTTATTACTGTTTTGATTGGTATGTTTCACTTTGGTCTAAACGAAGGTTTTTTTGCTGTTTCGTAGTTCTATTAGTAGTGCAGCTATTTTGGTGTAGCCGGAAATGTATTTCCGTAACAAGGTGCATAGGTCTAGGAAGCTTTGAAGTTGTTTCTTCTTTCTTGGTAGCGTTTGTGCTTGAATTAAATTGATGTGGTGTGTCAGAGGTCGGTTGCCATTGGCGCTAATCTAGTGGCCGAGGTACTTTACGGACCTTTGTTCAAATTTGCACTTTGTGTCTACGAGTTTATTAGCATAGCTGACGTCAGGTGTTATTGTGGAAGTCAACTTTTTGTTAAAAACTGTTGGGAAATATTTTGCTCTTGTTGCGTCTACGGAAACGACCCAGGTGGTGACATCTACACCGGAGAGATATCCTACGCTCTTCCTCCGCTCCTTAATATACCCTACCGTACTGCACTTCTTATCGTAAGGAACCACTAACCTTACAGTATTGCACAATCTACTGTAGGAAACTACTACGACGTTATCTTTGCAACGACTTGGGATGAAACAAGGCTGAATCAGACTTTGAAATCTTCATTTTTGCCGGAAGCGGACTTCACGCTCTTGATCCAACTTGCAGTCTGCAGTTTAAACTATGGGGAATAGTATCATCAATTGAGTGCACTCGAGGAAGTGATAACACATACACTGGGTATCTCGAAGAGAAAATTGTTGGTTACTGGACCTCATCTACGTTGCCTTGAGCCAACCCGGGGACACTTTATCCTTCGATGTTTTTTTTTCAGATTTTTTTTCCTTTAATGTTGGTCTCAATTATGAGTTGGATAAGTTGTTACTTTTGGTTACCCATTACTTTATCTAGGTAGGATTGTTGGTTTTTTGCTGTTCATAGGATCTTTAAATTTTCTGATATACCCATATTTTTATAGTTTTCAGTTACTTCATCTACTTTGCTTTTCTTTCTATGCCGTAAAGAAGTACTGACAAAATACAGCATTTGACAAGTCTTACTCTTAAGGTTAATGTAGAAGTCAGTGCTGGTGCAGACTTTACTGAACTTTATCACGAATGTATTTAAAAAACCGTAACTAGTTTCAACCTTTACAAGACCATCATTGGACGGTATAAAAATTATGTTCTACTGTCCTATATATGCTTAGTCGGCAGTACGGCAGAGAGGGCATGTACAAGTACCAGCGCTAACAAAAGTTAAGCAACGGCCGCTCTCGTCACAACTTGGATGGGTAAACCCAAAGTGATGCCGAGCGTAGTTCTTCCCAATATGGGTCCATTACCTCATATAAGCATCCATACATGTCTTCTCTGTGGCTCGGTGTGTCCGATACCTCAATACCTATATATATATATATATATATGCTTTGAAATTTTTATTTTATTTTCATATTTGTTTTGTATCACCGTCCGATGATGGCTTTGTAAAGGTTAAATTAGTTACGGTTTTTTAAATATATTAGTGATTAGTACATATTAACTGTGTTTTATTACATTTATAAATCAAATGTTTTGTATTGTAATGGTAAATTATTGCAATCTTTAATAAGTTTTATTACGATATCAAATAACCCTTTTTAATAAGATCATTATATTTAAAATTTACTGTTTATTTTTTTAATGTCTCGTTTGAGAAAATACTTTTATGTATAATCTAAAATAAACAAATTTAAAAAACGCGAAGCTTTCATTATATAATAAACTTAAAGATCCTTATAAATCAAATTAAATGATTAAATTTCTTATCAAACATTAAAGCGGTCTTTAATTTAAAATAATGAAATTTAATAAAAAAAAGAAAATCCAATTTCTTGTTATTTTGTTAATATTCTAATGATAATAATATACCCTGCAAACCAAAATGACAAAAAAACACTGTTATTACTCCCTTTCTTTTCGACAAACGTTTTTAAATCTACTTAAAACGAGGGACACATCAAAGAAAGAATTTCCTTTCCGTAGCACCTTTCTCCATTAACGATTTGTATAATAACTTTTAATAATGCAGACGTCATTAATTCTTTTAAATGATGAATAGCCGTCTAAATAATATTCAAAAAAATTTGGGCAAAGTTGCCCTAAAGTTATTTATTATTGTCTTACTTTTCAAGAAGATAAATGAAAGGACAATGTTTATTTTAGGTGTGGAAAAGATAATTAATATTTTAACATTGAAAAGAATTTGTTTGAAGAGGGTGAAAAGTTATTATATCAAGATTATTTAATTTAATTTGAGAAGAATTTTATGTTTATTTATATCTATTGTATACTAGATATTGGGTTGTAAAATGAAATATTCGGTAACAATCTCCAAAGGCCACACAGTATTAAATATTGTGGCCATTACAGATAAGTAACATTACAAATTGCATTCATAATGCCCGGCGTTTATAGATGGAAGAGAACAAAAGAAGTTTGCAATAATGGATCCATAAAAACCCAATAAAAAAAACCGAAGGCAAACTTTTTCAGTCTTTCGAGAACGTGGGGAATAAATCGAAACAGCGGTTCCCCTCCAGCCCATCCATCCAACCGCCGCGATTTATAAACGCGACCCGCAATCTGAGTAAATTTCTACCAATTACTGCAAGCAATAATAGACTATTAAGCTTCAATTAGAATACCAAATATTCGCAGAAAGCTCGAGGCATAATTCATCTTACCTCCAAACGAGACAATCATGATAATGTATGATAATATTGTAAGCAACGTGCATAATATCTAGTTGCGGTAAACAAAACCCATTTATGGCTTGTAGGAAATGCATAGTAATTACCAAAACTTGATTGCATTAAAATTAAGTAATTTACCCGGTATATGATAATACCGCAATCTGCAAGGGGTCAAACCTGGCATGGGATTGAGACCCGATATGTGTCCGGAAAATTAAGGGTGGAATTATTTAGATTTCGCAGTGTGTTCGGTTCGCTTTTTGGCGCAGGATTTTATTCTCTCCACATATAATCCATAAATAAAAAGCGGCACATTAATATATTTACTGTCTTTCACATACCAGAATGTCAATGCTAAAAGAGAAAAAATATGCCACATAAAGATTCATAACCATATAAAATGATTTATGATAATTTAATGCTGTTCACCTTCTATTCTATATATATACCTCACTCGTATAAATAATGCATTTATTTAATGTTTATCATAAGTAAAATGTTATGATAGATATGCGGAATTTAAACCGATTTCAGACGGATCGTTTCATGGGCTTATATGATAACTGATTACCTCACCACATGTAAATTTGGGAAAAACGTTTTTTATATATTTTCACTTTCAAATGCTGCTTTTTGAAGTAATATTTTTCTGTTATATATAACAATATTGTTGCTGACTTCACAGTTGTGTAAGTCCGTTTAATAAAATTCACAAATGTTTAAAACTGATTTATTATTAAAACATAAAAACTAAATAACAATTAATTTGATATATAAAAGATGTAGGGTGTATCTAGAGCATAGACTCTTTATCGATCGTGTTTATAACTACTTGTTAAATCAAAATAATTAACTATATATATGTTTTAAGAAATCCCTTCCATTTCTTAGTAGGGTGGTTGCTAGATGATCTCAGGTGTGTCACATTACTTCTTAGAAATGTGTTTATGATGTAATCCGGTCATTCAGGAGGATATAGGGGATATAAATAATTTATTAGTTTTAATCTTGTTGTAAAATTATTCGTTGACCCAGCAATGAGTTATTTTTCAATTGCCCTTATCACCGCGGGAAAGTGGTTGTTGTTGAAACATCGACATTTCGGCGGCCTTGAAAGATTCTCTTTTAATAAATAGGAAGTGGACAAAGTTTTGTAACTGGTCTTTTATAAGACCCATCTCTAGACTGAACGGTTGCTGCTCGAATAACTCCATCTAAACCGGAGTGAACTTCAGTGATTTGCCCTGTTTTCCATTTTAGTGGTGGTAGGTTATTTTCTTTGATCATGACAAGTTCACCCACTACGATGTTTGCTGGGTTGTTTCTTTATTTGCTTCTTGTTTGAAGCCATCCTAAATACTCCTTGCTCAAGCGGGTCCAAAAATGTTGTCTGAGTTGTTCCATCCTTTGCAATCGAGAAAGTCTATTTACGTTGATGTCTTGTAGATTTGGATATACTGGTGCTGTAAGGGCATTCCCAATTAGGAAATGTTTAGGAGTTAGAATTTTTGATCATTTGGATCTTCTGACAGTGGCACCAACGGTCGAGAATTGAGTATAGCTTCAATTTGTGTTAAGATAGTTGTTTTTTCTTCTGGAAAATTTAGCAATGGTGGTTGACTTGGCCAGTGTGATGAGGACTTTGATAACCATGAGGGTCCATTCCACCATAGTGTTGTCTGCATAAATTCTTTGCATGACTTGCCTCGTGAAATAATGTCAGCTGGATTGTCTTTAGATACTACATGAAACCATTGATTTGGGTTACTGCATTCGCGTATTTCATTTACGCGATTACCAACAAATGGTTTTAATTGTTTGTTGGTTGCTTTTATCCAAGACAGCACAATAGTGAAATCGCTCCAATAATATATGTGGGTTGGTTTGATGTTAAGGCTGGAAGTACAGATGCTACCAGTCTTGCTAATAGTAAAGCTCCACAAAGCTCTAGTCGTGGTATTGTAGACGATTTTAGAGGTGCCACTCTAGATTTTGAGCATAACAAGTGTGATGAATATTGACTGCCGTTCCAATATTGTAATTACAGACATGCGCCGTAAGCTTCTTTGCTGGCATCGCAGAAACCGTGCAATTGATAGCAGGGTGCTTTCAGAACTCTTCGGGGTCTTGTTAAATTCTGTAACTCTTTGCAATCTTTCAAATATTGGGTTCAAGAAGTATAAATGCTGATTGGTATAGATTCATCCCAACCGATCCCCAGTTTCCACAATGTTTGTAGAATGATTTTAGCTCGTACAACAAGGGGGTTTATAAGCCCGAGCGGATCAAAGATTTGGGCTGTATATGATAATATATTTTGTTTGGTTATAGAACTTAGTTTATCTATGGTTGGCAAAGCATATCGGAAGGTATCTTTTGTAGTATTTCATTGTGTTCCTAATGTTTTTGTTGTTGAATTCTTGTCAAGCAGTAGATTTGTTATTGTTTCGGATGTGATGTCATCTAGTAACTCAGTGCTATTGCTCGCCCATTTGTGTCAAAAGTTAAATCCTGCAGAAGCACATAATTTTGTCACTTCATCTCTAATGGTAATAGCTTCAGCAATAGAATCTGCCCCTGTTAATAGATCATCCACATAAAAGTCTCCGGCTGTAATGTGAGTTCCTGTAGGATGTATGTTGCTTCCATCCTTAGACAGTTGTTGTAAACATTTAGTGGCGCCATAATATGCGTTGATATTTATGATGATCTTTTGATACGAGGATCTGTCGGACTATTTGTTTGATATCTGCTGAAATTACTATGCAGTGTAGCCTAAATCGCACGACAATGGCCACTAAGTTGTCTTGTATTGTAGGGCCTACCATTAGACATTGATTTAACGATGTACCTGTTGAGGTTTTTTCATCTATCCATCAAATACTACTTGAAGTTTTGTAGTGATACTATCTTTCTTTAAAACAGCATGATGAGGAAAGTAGTAATTGTCTATATTATCTGTTGTTGGGATTGGTTTCATATGACCCTGTTTGATGTATTCATTCATAAATACTTTGTATTTGTCATTTAATGAAGTATCTTTATTTAGCCGTCGTTTGACTGAGCAGAGGCATTTGGTAGCCATTGTCTTTGAATTGCCTAGAGATGCCGTAGTTTGTTGAAATGGTAGTTCTACAACATAGCAACCTTCTAATGTGCGTTGATGTGTACGTTGAAAATGTTCTTCACACTTTTTCTCGTCAGGTGTAAAGTATGTTTTATTTAAAACGTCTTCTAACTTCCAAAGATTTGCTAAAGACTCATGAAGTAATTCGTCTGTTGTTAGGTTGCACAACGTAGTTTTTAAATTTGTCTGTAGATTGTAAACGTTTCCGGATAGTATCCAGCCAAAATGAGTTTTTTGCAACTGCGGATGATGGGTTGTAGGAATGATTTGACCTATGCACATCAGCGAATAAAAGAGTTGTGCGCCTATTTATAGGTCAATTGATGATGGTATGTAGAATTTTGGGTCAGCCAGATGAATGTTATTTGGAATTTTGTATGCCTTCTTGTTTAATGGTTCATTTGGAAGTTTTGTTATTTGCTTCAGTATCAGACAGTTCATATCAGTTTTATAAGCGTTGATTCTTGATTGAATACTTACGTTTGCTTTATACAATGCCGGCGTACAGTGGTAGAATTGATTCCAATGACTTGGATACGAGTAGCTTTTTTTGGTAAGTTTAGACGATTTACTAATTCTTCGCTTATGAAATTGCTTTGTGAACTAGAGTCCAGTAAAGCTTGGCCTAGATGTTATCTTCCTTGTGAATCACTGATCTTTACTAAAGCTGTTGACAGAAAGGTATAGCTGAGTTCTTCGCTTGATTGTGTTGAGTGATGCGACTGCGTTTGACTGGATGAAGGCACAGTATCAATGTCACAAAGGTTAGGTTGTGCATAATCGATGTGTAACAACGTATGGTGACGGCGGTTGCACGTTTTGCATGTAAACGCCGATTTGCATTGACTGGCGTTAAGGTTTGCACGCAGTTATTGCATAATTATAGCCTTTTTGATTTACTATTTCTCTCTGTTGTTGATAGTTCGGTGAACTGTTTGCATTGATTAATGTAGTGATTGCACTTGCAAAAAACACTTGTAGCTTGTTGAGTAGATTTGTGCACCTTTGTTTCCGGTCTAGGTGGTCTACTTGATGATGATGCGTACGACGTAGCTTTTGATAAAGACATTGCTTTCAGTGTGTTGCACTTACGAGTTAGAAATTCAATCAGTTGTTGAAATGATGGCAATGAGTTTTGCGTGTAATGTTCTTATTTCTTTTTAGTCGCATAATCTAGTTTTGTTGTTAACAGGTAGTTAAGAAGTCGATCCCAATGGTCCGTATCTTCTCCCATTGATTTTAATGCACGTAGATGCTTTGTTGTGTTGTCAATGAGTAGTCGTAACAAATGGTGCGTTTCTTTATGGATTGTCGATTGTTCAAAGATTGTTCGTATATGATTAGTAACTAACAATCTTTTATTTTTGAATCTGGAGCGCAGAAGATCCCATGCAATGGTGTAATTTGCGGCTGACGTTTCCAATGAATTCAACACGTGTATGGCATCACCCGTTAGACTAGTGCGGAGATAGTGAAACTTCTGAATGTCTGACAAATATTTATTATTGTTGATTAAAGAATTGAACGTGTCATAAAAATGCAGTCATTCTTCATAGTTTCCAGAAAACTTTGGAATATTTATCCGAGGTAAGCGAATTTTTGCTTCTGTTGTGGATACGTTGGCAGGTGTTTCGTTGATTTGCATAGATTGTGTCTTTTTAATCATAGAGTGTGCTTTTACTATGGTAGAGTAGTAGCTTTCTTCAAAATCTTTGCTTTGTATCTCATCGATTGATCTGTTGAGAACATCTATTTGACTTTGAATTTTGTTGAATTCACTCAATATGGTACTACTCAGCTTTCTTTAATTCTACAATCAGCTCATCCTTGTTGCATTCAGGTTTGTTTAAAAAAGTTTGAAATCGCGTTAACATTGCTTTAACATTAGCGCGGCGCGTTTGTAGTTCATCTGGAGTAGGAGTCATGTTTCAGATTGTTTTTGCTCTGATGATAATTGGATTAATGTTCGTAATCCGATTTGAAGGACCAATTTTTATGTTGCTGACTTCACAGTTGTGTAAGTCCGTTTAATAAAATTCTCAAATGTTTCAAACTGATTTATTATTAAAACATAAAAACTGAATAACAATTAATTTGATATATAAAAGATGTAGGTTGTATCGAGAGCTTAGACTCTTTATTGATTGTGTTTATAACTACTTGTTAAAACAAAATAATTAACTATATATATGTTTTGAGAAATACCTTCCATTTCTTAGTGGGGTGATTGTTAGATGATCCCATTTGTCACAATACTTCTTAGAAATGTGTTTATGATGTAATCTGGTCATTCAGGAGGATATAGGGGATATAAATAATTTATTAGTTTTAATCTGGTCGTAATATTATTTGTTGACCCAGCAGGGTACTTCCTTTAGGGATTATTCTAGACACTAATGAGTTATTTTTCAATTGCCTTTAACACCGCGGGAGAGTGGTTGTCAGATATTTTCACTTATGCATTTTTAGCTATTGGATCTAAATCCTTTTTAGTTTTTTTTTTGCTTTTTTGTATTAGGTTCTTTTTGCTTTTTATTATAATCTTAGTTCTGGTGTTATTGTCTTCTTCAATTTTGATTTTAGATTTTTTTAGTTGTTTTTATTTGCATTTGTATTGATTTTGTCATTTTGCACTAGTTCAAACCTTGTTAAGTATTTCTTGAATTATTTGCGCCTATCTATAACTTGAATTAGTTGGTAATTGTCGTGTTTTCTCTTAATCCATAGTTTTTCATGTATCACACTTCCAATTGTTCTGCCAACGATTTAGTACTTTCATACATTTTTTGTTTGGATCTTTCTTATTATGAGACTTAACTTTGCACTCTATCATACATTCAATAGGCATTACCATGATGGCGTTTGTTGATACTGTCTATACGCATTTGCTATTTGTATAGCTAATCTCCTTTATTATGTTATAAGCAAACGCCTACAATTCTTGTATCTGAAAGCTTTTGTTTTTAGCTTTGTGCGTGGTTTTCATTACGTGTTTTTTTCATTTTCAGGTTATGATCAAACCATAGTGCTAGATATTTGATTGAGTGCTTGGATCTAATTTGCACTCTACTTATTTCTAGAGTCATTTTTTTCAGCTTTCTTCCGCCGTACAGAATTATTGCTTACTTATTTTTGACTATTATAGTTTTTTTTTTTCTAATTTTGTATTTATAAATTTTAATGCTGGCTTTAAACACTAAATCTTCTTTTGTTTTAGAGATGCTAACTATGGCAGTGTTGTCTGCATTGCACTTCATCACTTTTTCTATCTACAGCATTTTGTTGAAGAATGTGTCCCATAATATAAGTCACAGGATTGAGCCTGTGTACCACAAGACATTATCATCAGCTTATCTCCACGTTTAACTTCTTATTTGTGAGATAATTTTTCTTGTTTTCACTTCCATTTTCTTAAATTGGTTTAGTTTTTTTTTTTACGGAACTGTGTTAAAAGCATTTCTTATGTCAAGCAGACAGAATTTTATAGTGTACCGAAGCTATTTGTCAAGCATAGTGGTTTATATTTAGCTATTTTACTTTTTTTTCTTGGCTTTTTAATGAGGACAAGTCTACACTTTTTCAATATCTTTGGAACACTGCCTTTACTTAATTCCTGTTCAAAAATTTTTAGGATAATTTCCGGCAGCACTATTTTTGCTTATTAGTTCAAGTGGAGATAATACTAGTCTGGTCAAGGGGCTTCTTAAGTTTCATTTTACTCTTCCGTGGTATTTGTAGTGTACCCGTTTTTATAGAATGATACTTATAGCTTTGTTCATACCTATCATGAATTAGCCTCATCTTTCAGTGTTTTTTTTGTAATTAGCTATTTTTTTCTTGGTGATTTTTTTTCCTTTGGATTTGTTTTTTGTATTCCAGATCTACTTTTTAATAAAGACTGAGATTTTCTTTATTTTGTTTTTTATACTACAGGTCTTTACTCTATCCAGCTTTTTTTTTGCTTCAGATTGTTAAGTTGATTAACGACTTTGACGATTTCCTCACAAATGTCGGCACTGCACTATGAATCGTGATTTTGTGCTGGTAGACATTTAGTACTTGCTCCTCAACAACTTTCTAAAAATGAGAAGCAGTAACAGTTTAGCTTAAATCTAAATTTTTTGGACATACCTGTACCAAAATTGATTTAACCCAAGTGAACACTTCTACCTATTGAACGGATTTTTTTTTGTTTATTAGTGACAATTGATTGGAAATCTAAAATGTAAATTTGGGAAACAATATCATAGACAAATTAAACCAATTGCATCAAATTGGAAATTTTGTACAGCCGCAAAGCGTTGTCTCCAGAGACTGAACCCTATACTCAGTAGGCACGGATACGGCAATTCAAAGGGATTTATATTACGCTTTTTTTAGAGCCGGGCTTTTACAGATATAGCGCTTTTACTATTTGGCCCCATGCCTGACACAATTTCTATAATTACGTAGCGGTTCGTATACTTGCGAAAAAATTGCTGGTTTTTCTTGGACATTGAACATGCACGATGCAATCTGGGAGTTATTCTTATTGCTTTGTGGTATTTTTTTAGCGCCTGCTGTTGGGTGGCACTACCAGCAGGAGTTCTCCCGCTTTGTGAAACCCCACGTTTATTTTGCTTGGGATTTTTGGGTCAAACGTTGCTTGATATTGACGTATTATTTCCTGTGTTTGAGGACATTTATTCACTCTGTGCTTTTTGCATTAGTGCAGTTAGGGTTTTTTCACCTAGAACGTAGATTTTGTCTTTGGCTGTATATAATTGGTTTTGGTGGTCGGGTCTTTTTTGTCTTCTGGCGGTAGCAACCGTTCTGTATCCTCTATTCCGTTGTCAACTATCTCCGAAAAGCACGAATTTTTAGACAGTGCATCGAGCAGAAAGCTTTGAACGAGATTTCTTGTAAAAGCAACGACCACTTGGTAAACTTAGCGTCCGTTGATTTGTCTCGCCATACTAACGGTTTGTTATCTATTCTGAGAGTAAAGGGAGAGCTTCTAAGTTAGCTTTTCTTTGCTGCCAAAGAGATGGTCTTGCATTTATGCTCATTATAGTGGAATTTTGTCTTACGTTGAAGCGAGCGCTGTGTTTTTATATTTTCTTCCCAGTCTATAGGAAAAGCAAATCAGGTTTTGGACGAGCGGGTCTCATCGGCTGGTTTTACTTCCTGAAAGGCTTTGTTGGCAACTTTGGTGTAGCGGAAGGGCTTTTTTGGTTTTTGCAAATCCATAAGCGATTTGGCTACTTTTGAGAAATTTGGCACGTACTAGCTAAGCCATGTGCATATTTCCAAAAGCTTTAAAGCTGTTTTCTGATTTTGGTTACTTTGTAGTCTTGGATGAGCGTCAGGTGATGTTGTAGCGGTAAATTTTTGTTGGTTGTGACCTAATGCCTTAGATAATCTATGAATTTTTGACCAAACTTGCAGCTTGCATTTGTGCCCGTGCGTGTGGCTTTTGTATACATTGTAGCACGGAAGTGGAAACACTTCCTGGTGTAATCTATGCTTATGTAGTTGTTTGCAAGCCAGGGGTTTCCTAATACTGCTTCTTCTCCCAGATGGGGTGCCACTAGGCATTGCACTTTCTGTGTCGTTTCTTTGATGTTGACGCTTGCAGTGACTTTATCTGTAATTTTCAGGGAGGCACTGGGGTCTGCTTGGCTGAGTTTGGAGGTTCCGGGTTTGAAGTTGGGATAAAGCTTCGCTGTCAATGAAGGCTTGTCTTTGTGTTCCTCCGATGCGTGTTTTTAGTTTTGAGAGGGGTTTGTGGCTCTCCGCTGTCAAAAGTTCTTTTTTATTGAGCAATTTTTTTGTGGCTGCGTGCGGGCTGGGACGGAGTTTACTTCTTTTTCCATTTTCAGGTCCTGTTGGCGTCTTTTTTGCCATTATTGTTTTGTTTTTTGGGCTGTTATGGTCAGCAAAAGTCACGTCCAAATTTTCTTTTATTCATGTTACGGTCCAACATTTGTCGCTTTCTTAATTTGATCCTTTAGCTAGAGTTTCAGCGATTGTTAGAATCTTGGCTACACCATGGTGCTTAGGTTGTTGGCCATGACCTGCTTAGAGTGCACTAGATATACTCGTTTGCGTAGGATTTTCTCTACCGGCTGTAGTGGGTCGTGCATTGTTATTATGAGTATTTTGTGTTACGTGTAGCGAGGATCTGCGTACATCTGCAACAATATCTTTTTTGACTGTTTATAGTTGTTTGGGTGGTTACCATAAAACTGGTCTTCATATGCTTTTGCATCACTTTTTAGTTTTTTTTTGCTGCGTGGGGTAATACAGGGTCGGCAGTTAGCGTTTCCTCAAAAAATATTTCATTCTTTAAAAGTATTTAACTGGATCTTTGTGAGGCAAAACTTTGGTACTTTTTGTCTATCGTAGCTAACGTCATATAGTGATGCTTTTCTGCTGCCAGCTTTTGTTCGAATTTCGGTTATATTTCTTGCGTTTTATGCTCAATGAAGGGAGCCGATGCCTGGGTTACGTTTAAGCTTTGGTTGATTTTTAAAATTTATGTTGTACTGTGGTCATGGTGGTTAGTTCTGCTAAGTTTTTGCTTGTTGGATCATATCTTTGGTTATAATTTGGTTTGAGTCTGTATTTGACCGGATATGATGATTGTGGCTGGTTGGGCATTATTTGTGACCGGACAATGTTTGTGACGCGGGTTGCCACTTATATTATTGATTGTTGGTGTGGTTTGGTGTTGATATAGCTGTTTCAACATCTCCAACACCAAGTGTCAATGTAAATCTTCCAGGGTTTGGGGCTTTCCCATGTGGGGTCATGGAGGAATGTAGTGAATAATTCTATCCTCCAAGTTTTGGGGCTTCTTCATACATGGAGGTACGAAGTAAATAGTTATCGTGTCGGTATAGCTCTAAAAAGGCGGTAGAGCAGTGCTTCCGGTGTTGTTAAAGTAAATAGGGTTGAGACTTCGTTGTCATCGTGCGGTATTTCTAGAGAGCAAACGAAGTATTGTGAGAATAGACATTGGCCCTAGCGTGGGTCGGTATCGCTTCAGTAGATTGTACGTAGGGCATAGCGGAGGTTGTCGTTGTTGCGAAGATGGCAATCGACTGACTGGAAATTTCTAAATCAATTTAATTTATACTACTGTCATATTTTTGAATTGGATTGTAACAGTAGCGATTCTGTTGCTTTGCATTCTAAAAGTGCTGAGTTGTAAACTCTCTTAATAATAATAATAATAATAATAATAATAATAATAATAATAATAATAATAATAATAATAATAATTAGACATAGAACAATACAATATTATAAACATGCAAAAGGCGGTAATACTAAGTACATGTAACATAGTACGATCGTTTTTAAAACAACACATGTAATACATCTATGTATTAGACTTGGTAGTATGTACCCGTCTAATACAATAAAACCAGTGTAACCTGTGAAAAAAAATAATAATAATAATAATAGCGTCTTTATTTCTAATATAATTTATACAGAAAAAGGCGAAGTTCAGTTTTAGCCATGGTTATAGCACTGGTCTTCCACTTAACCTTAAATTTTGACAATAATTTATTTTCTAAAATTAAACTGCATCAATTTCCACATCTTCTCACATTTCTTATTCCATACCAAAGATGGTCAGATGTTATAACATTTATTGTAAACAATGTACACTTCTAATAACTTTAATTTAAAATAGCCAAAATGTTGTCAATCTGACGTTTTATATTATCTGGAAGCTAAAAAAAAAAAAAAAAAAAAAAAAAAGGTTCATTTAAACTATCTTTTCCGGTGGAGCAAATTTTGTTCTAAAAGGTTTGTGGTTATTTGCTAGTAAGCAATGGCACTAGCACTTGGTGCATTAAGAAATCATGGTTATATCATACTTGTTTCCTGATTTTGTGGTATGCAGGTGTCTATGACTATCCTTTTTTATTGTTGACCGTATGCATGGGATTTAAGATGTGTTTTTGGTTATTGTCTATATCTATTTAACTAACTCTACTAGGAGTGTGGTTTGAATTCTACGTTTAACTGTAGATCCCGCATGTTTGTGTAGAACTATTATCGCACACCACAAACATACTTGTAACGAGCATTGCATTGTAAGGAGAAATGATAAACTGATAAACCGGAGAATGGCAACTAAATAAAAATAAATTTTTAGGGGTTTATTTACTATTGTGTTTTTGCTTGAGTGTTGGGTAGTAAATTTATGGTTACAAATGTTTGCTTCACTTTAAAGTTGAGCTGCAAAAAAAAGGACTTGGTTTTGGCGTCAGTGAAGTTTTCTGACCAGTCTAACAATTGCTGCGAAGGATCAATAGTTTGCACTGTATGTAGGCTTTCTACTTTTTAATTGTCCATACAATGGTCATACACTTCTTTTTCTTGTTTTCAACAGTAAATTTAGGGATATGTTGCAACACAAAAAAGCATCATCTTAATGATTAAATACAAGTCACTTTGGAGGAAATCATTACAATTTTATAAAAGCATCTTTTCGATCAGTATTAAACTGAAGTTTTTTATGTTTATTTATTATTTTATGGTCATAATAAACTTATTAATATAATGATTCTATTTTGTTATTCAAACTTTATTGCGGTCAAAAATTTATGTTGCACGCTACTGATATAAATGTTTGAACTATTCCTGCATAGACAAAATACCTCAGCGGAATATTTCATTATTTTTTCAAAGGTGAACGAGCAGAGGAACTGACCAGACCAAGGCAAGCGAGTAAAGTTAACCGAATAGTTTATAAACCACATTAAATATAACTAATTTTAGGTAGCTGAAAATAAAGCATAGAGTTGCAGCATCGCCCCTCTATTCAACCAGTTCAAAGCTGCTTGTATTACAGCAATTAAGCAAGGACAAAAAACACAAATAAATTCATTTCGTACACCCATGACACGGCAATTAGCAAAACATAATACAAGACGCAAACATTCTGATCCAACGGGACTCTCCTCTTACCTATACATACATAGTCGAGGAGACAAAGCCATTTAATTATGAAGAAAAGGAGGCAGTCTTGCAGGGGGATTATTGTGTACAGGTGGGAATAAAGAACACACGTTACTGCCATTGTTCGCATTGTTAGTTTGTTAAACAAAAAGACATGATTGTTCTTAAGCGTGTGTTGAGTACCCCTTACCTTTTGTTGATTTAATTATTATTGACAGTCGTTTATAATTCATTAGAGACAATTTAGGTGATAAATTCTTTATTATCCTCACAGTAGTGGTACTTTGTGGATGGCTATGTTTTACGATTAATTCCTGAGAGCCTACTGTATATTTTCTGTAATAAAGGGCCGCGCCTTTGGGGATTTTCAGGTGTCTGTGGACAGCACGCTTACCTCACCAATCAATATTGTGTATTAAACGCACTTTGACCTAAATCATGCAACTAATTAATTTATTAAAAAAATCTAATCAAAACAGTTTAATATTAGTGCAACTAATTAAATAAAAATTTGAATATGATCCATAACTTCATTAGTTATGATTAGAAATTCAAGCCGGCAAATAAATTCGAATATTTTATGCAGCATTAACGTGTAATTAATGTGCCTAGCGGGCATTCAATTATAACCGTTTAATTAATTACGTTATCGCCGGATATATTTTTTAATATGATATTTGCATTGGGATAAATTCATTCGTAATAATTAACTGAGTTGTAAACAAGTTGTTATTTTATGTTTTGAGCTTGTTTAGAAGGACAAATAATATTTTTATACGTGTTCGCACGTTTTAAGGCTATATTTTGCAGTTAAGAGCAATCGAAAACAATATTTCTTTGTTATCGAAGTAATAAAAATTTATGTTTGTTGACAGTTCGGTGGTGTTTAAATCGTGTACAATTACAATCGATTTATGTATTTGGTTTAAGAATGTTTAATTAAAGATCCTTTGACAGTAATCGATTTTTTTTTAATTAAATTAATTTATAATGAAATTGAAACGTTTTAAATTTTAACAACTGTGCGGACTAGAAACTCAAATCTCTACCAATTTGGTGCCAACTTAAATTTTGCATAAAAATATTTCAAGAATGTTTTAGATATTTACATTAAATACTTTTAGATTTAATTAGTTTTAGTAATTTTTTTTATGGGCTATGTACTTAAATATAAAATCCATAATGTTTTTTTTTTTTTTTTTTTTTTTACCGGCACGTTTTCTGCATCTGTTGGTGAAACAGGAACGGCTGTTTCCAAGTTCTATAGGAATAAAAAAGAATTAGTACTTTATTTGGTTTTAGCGCAATGTTGTTCTGAAAAGATTGATCCCGGCAACGACCTAAAGAGGTCTTGAATAATTGACGTTAAACAACGCTTGGAGGCTGCTAAATAAGTGGTTCTTTTGAAGTTTTGCCGGTGCAGTTGATCAGGGACAAATCTTGTTATGCTTCTCTTGCAAGGTTCTTGACGTCTAGGCGATTGCAGCGGATAAGCAAAGATTGGCGGCGTCTAGGTTGACGGTGTCAAGCGTTGGCGGGTTGGAAGTTTGGATGGCAGATTTAACTAGCGTGGAGTCTGCTTTGGTTGTCAATTTTTTTCTTCTGTTTGAGTTAATCTAGATGCGCAAACCGCTTTTGAAACGCTATTGATTTTTCTGCATTGAGGCTATAGATGGTGGAGGCGCAGTAGGTTGTCTATGTGAACCTTGGCTGGGGTTTTATGTTTTTTTTTATTCAGTAACAGTTCTTACTTGTTGCAACAATTACTTTCTTTGATTTGATTTATTTTGAAGCAAATTGCTTTCTTTTGGACTAAAATTTGTTCTTCCGGTTTGTAGCGTTTTTTTGTCGTGGTATGTACTATGTTGGTTAAGGATCCTTTAATGGCGATTTTTTAGGGTTTTTTGGGTTGTCTATACTGCGTTTTCCTTTGGGGTCGTTCTAAATGTTGTGAGGTTTGTTCTTAACAAGGCTTTGCTGGGGTTTCAGGTTGTGGCTTTGTTGATGCGTTGTTGGTGCTGAAACAAAATGATGAGAATCTGTAGATTCTTTTTTAGCTTTTTTTGATATTGGGAATGCCTTTGTATACCGGGTGCATATGTTTATCACATT
The DNA here is from genome assembly GCA_963932245.1 of Tachinus rufipes. NCBI lineage: Eukaryota > Metazoa > Arthropoda > Insecta > Coleoptera > Staphylinidae > Tachinus > Tachinus rufipes. Next base: position 109,280,005 of record OZ010743.1, read on the forward strand.
TAGTGCAAAGACGCACATAGTCTATCGCCATCTTTTCCCATGGTTTGTCTGTCGGTTAGAAGTGCAGTTGGTTTTTATCTTGCTTTATTTTTCTTTTTACCGAAGCTTAGGTAAGATATTTTTTAATCAATTCATTCTTGTTCTTGGTGACGTTTGGCTATTGGTATGCCTTGCAGATGATTTGGATGGTGTCATCTCGTTTGAAGTGTCTTACGGTCTCTTATCAGTAGTGGTGTTGAATGCCGGTTTTTTTGTATATTTGAGGGCACGATGAACTGGTTTTGTCTTTGTTCCAAAGCTTTTTTAAATTAAATTAGCGGAGGATGTTTTTGGCAGTCTTATTGTCTTATCGTAACTTAGCAGCAAGTGTTGATTACTTTTGGTTTTTTGGTCCAGTATAGCGTTGGAAAAACGCCATTTGGTCTACGTCCTCGTCAGTCTTTTATACTTTGTTGGGTAAGTGGTTGGTTTTTCCAGGAACGTATTCTATCTGAAAGTTACCTTTAGTTAATAGGATAGAACATCTGGTGATCGTGGACTTGCAGTCGGATCAAGAGTTTAGCCAAACCAGGGCTTGGTTGTCTGTTCCTAAGAATAACATTTTGTCATTTAGGTACGCTTGAAATTTTTTAAAATTGCTTATACAAAAGTTTGGCATTTTAGTTTGTTGCTATGGAAACGCTGTGAAGGCGGGAATTGGCGTAGGAGATCACATTTTTATCTTCTTGATAGAGGTCTAAGCCTGGGTCGGTGTAGATGCAGTGGTCGGTCTAGGGCAGCTTTTACTTCTTTTTGTCTTATTGGAATGGCCGGTTTTTTTCTTGTTGGTTGGTCAGCAGTGGGGCCAATTGTTGTTGTACCGGATCTGTTAGTAAAACAAGAACGGCCGCTGTTGGGTTCTGAGGAAATAAAGAAGAATTAGTTTAGCCAACAGTACTCTTGTACTTATACTTTGTTTGACTTTAGCGCGAGGTGGCGACCGTAGCACAATGGTCTAGTGCGAGGACTGTTGAGCAGGCAGCTCGGGTTTGATTCCCTGCAGTGGCATTATCTAATTTGTCAAATATATTTTGATGCGGTTGTCTCCTTTGCAAAGCAATGGCAAACCAGCAAAGCATTTGCCTACTAAACCTTTCTTGTTGTGTGGTTTGGATTCCACGTTAAACAGTAGGTGTATGTTTGTGTAGAACTATTATTACACACCACAAGCATACAAAAGGGGAGCCTGCGCTTGTAACAAGTTTGGCAGTATAAGAAGAAGAAGCGCGAGGTTGGTATGAAAAGAATGAACCCGGCAACGACCTAAAGACGTTTTGATTACTGGACGTTAAAAGGTGGTTGAATAAGTGGTTTTTATGAAGTTCTGCCAGTGCAATTAAGCAGAAGCAACTTTTGAAATGCTTCTTTGCAAAGCCATCCAACTAGCGTGGAGTCTGTTTGGAACTAGTTTTTGATTTTTATTTCTGTTTGAGTTAGTCTGGTTGCGCGGAGCATTCTGCGTTGGGACTTTGGATGTTGGAAGCGTGTGTTTTTGTTTGGACTTTGGGGCCCACTTTTGGAGCAACCGTCTCCGCGACTGCAACAATCTTTTTTACTTTGATGGAAGAGCCTTGGGGTAGACATTGTTGTTGGGCTTTGTTTAAGGGGGGGGGGGGGGTTGCAGGTTGTCTATACAGACCTTGGTTGAAGACTTTCTTTGGTCCGGACAAAGACAAAGTTGAAATTGTGGGCGGGTAATTTCTTATCATCAACCCACCCAAGTGTTCAAAGGAATCATTGTTTTTCTCACCTTTTGTGTTCTTGTAGCTATTACATACCAGAATGAATGAATGTCAACTGTCATTTAGACATCAGAAAATTGTTTAACAATGAATCTTTCAATAACTATTGCTTGGGTGAGTGGGCGGGTACTAAGTGGAAAGTTTGGGCGGGTAGCTTCTTCTACTATGACCTACCCATTCATCCAAGTGTTAATCATTAAAGGAATAATTGTTTCTTCTACTTCTTGTATTCTTGTAACTATTACGTACAAGACAATAAATGTCAACTTTTATTTAGACACCAGAAAATTGTTTAACAATGAATCTCTTGATAACTAACGCTTGGATGGGTGTGCGGGCACCAAGTTGAAATTGTGGGCGGTTACCTTTTTTAAACCATAGTAAACCACCTTTCCATCCCCTCCCTTACTGTTAGTTATCAAAGGAATCATTGTTACTCTCACTTTTTGTGTTTTTGTAGCTATTACGTACAAGACAATTAATGAATGTCAGATGCCACTTAAGACTAATTTTTTTTTTTTTTAGGTCTGTAGGTGACGGCAGCATTTTTAGCCACTGATACTTTTTGTCGCGGTACGTACTTTGTCGGTTTTAGATCCTTTGAAGGGAAGGGTTTTTATAATATTCCGGGTTGTTGTCCATCTTGCGGTTTTCTTTTGGATACTTTAAGTTGCCTGGTTCTGTGATGTTTGCTTCTAACAAGGCTTAAGTTGGTGGCTTTTGCTGATGGTGCTTAATACTGGGATCGTCTTGGTTATTGGGTGGACATGTACATTACCTTTACCGTCACTGTTTTTTTTTATTGAGAGATATTGTATGGGACTTTGTAGCCTATTCCTATACTTAGACGATTTGGATAGTCCCATTGCGTCCGGGGTGTCCAGCAGTCTCTTCTCTGTGGTGGTGTTAATTAACGGTTTTTTGTATCTTTCCACGTTTTGTCTAGAGTTATGTTTTTGTCCATTTGGTATTCCTTGTTCAGGTCGGACGGGATACCGTTTTTGTTCCGCAGTTTTTTGAATTGGCGGAGGATTTTTTTGGTGAACTGGCAGTTTTTTTTGGCGCGTCGTACCTTAGCAGCAAGAGTTTCAATTTCCGTTGCTTGGATCCTTGTTGACCATTTTTGGTCCAGTATGGTGTTGGAGTAACGCCATTTGGTCTACGTTCTTGTCAATCTCTTACAACGATTTGCTGTCTAGTTGGGTTAACGAGTTCTACCTAAGAGTTACACTTCAGTTTGTTGTTATCTGTGGAAACGCTGTTGTTGCTTGTTAAAGCGGGAGCTAGCGTAAGAGACTACTGATTTTTATTGTCTTTTTAGTAAAGGACTGCTCTTAGGCCCAGGTGGCTGGCGACCAACCTCAGCCAATTGTTGTCTAACCGGATTTGTTGGTCAAACAGGAACGGCTGCTTTTGAGTTCTACGAGAATACATAAGAAGAATTAGTACTTTTGTACTTATACTTTGTTTGGTTCAAGCGAGAGGTCAGTATAAAAAGATTGAGCCTAACAGCGACCTGAAGAGGTTTTGATTACTGAACGTTAAACGACGCCTGATGGTTGTCGAATAAGTGGTTTTTATGAAGTTTTGCTAGTGCAGTTAAGAAGGGGCAATTCCTGCTATGCTTCTTTTGTAAGGTTTTCGACCTTTAGGCAATTTAAGCGGATCAATAAAGATCGATGAAGATTTGCGGCGCCCTGTTTGACGGTGCTCAATATTGGCGAGTTGGTAGTTTAGGTAGTAGATCTAACTAGCGTAAAGTCTGTTTTGGAACTGGTTGTTGATTTTTTCCTTCTGTTTGGGTTAATCCAGACATTTCTTTCGAAGCGCAAGTGAGTTATCTACATTTAGCTTTTGGATGGTGGAAGCATCTGTGTCTTTGTCTGGAACTTGGCATGATTGGTATTTGGTGGGGTTTAGTAAAAGTTTTTATGTATGGTAATAATAATTTTTTTTGATTTGATCTATTTTAGATCAACTCTTTTTGCTTTCTTTCGGACTAGATTTTTATAGGGATACTATTTGTTGCGGTATTTGCTTTGTCGGTGTTGGATCACTTAGAGGCGCAATTTTTGGTTTTTTGGGTAATCTATTCTGCGTTTTTTTGAGATTGTTTCAGGTGTCGTGAGGTTTACTTTTAACAGGGCCTTGCCGGGGGTTAAGTTGGTGCGTCGCTGGTGGTGAAACAACGATGGGGATTTGTAGATTCTTCTTTAGTTCTCCATGTTGACGTTCTACTGGGTTGGTTATGGGGTGGTACGTAGCGGTGGTGTGGTGGAAGCATATCTATTTCTTTACAGGCTTTGGTGAAAATCTGATTAGTGCAGATAAAATTTGCGGATACATGTAGCGGTGGAAGATCTCGTGCATATTTTTTTGCTGGTGGAGCTTAATATTTGGAATGTCTTGGTCTATTGGGTGCTCATGTTTATCACATTTAGTGCGAAGCTGTTTCTTCCTTGGATGTCATTGTACATCTTTCATGGTCTGTGCATCGGTTAAGATTGAAGCTGAGCTTTTTATGCTTTTTTCTTTCCTTGGCCGTTGCACAGGTAAGACACTTTTTGATGATTTTTTTTAATTCATTAGTGACGTTTGGCTACTGGTATGTCTTGCATATGATTTGGATGGTTTTATTGCGTTTGGTGCGTTCTCCGAGTTGGTGTTGAATGAGGGTTTTTTTGTATGTTTGGGAAGCGTTTGATACTGAGAATGTTTTGGTTCAGCGGGTGCACATGTTCATCACATTTAGTGCGAAGCTGTTTCTTTCTTGGGTGGCATTGTACGGGCCCACGTAGTTTATCGCCATCTTTTCCCATGGTTTGTCTGTCGATAAAAAGTGCAGCTGTGATTTCTCCTGCCTCATTTCGCTTTTTACTGTAGCGCAGGTAAGATATCTCTTATAGAATTCATTCACGTCCTTGGTGACGTTTGGCCAGTGGTATGCTTTGCAAATAATTTGGATGATCTTTAATGACGGTATTCCGTTTCTCTGGGGGCATGACTGGCCTCGTCTTCTACGCATTTTGATTATGGTTCCGTTTTTGTCTACTCCGGTATCCGCAGTCCACGTTGGCCGGATATTTGTCTTTGTTTTGCACCTGGCGTAGGAGGACTACCTTTTAATCTTTTTAGATAAATGAACTGCTTCTAGGCCCAGGTGGCTGAAGTTTGTCTGAAGCACGAAGCACAAACTTTAGGCCTGGCCTGGGTCGGTGTAGGTGCAGTTGTTGGTCCAGGTTTTCTTTTACTTTTTGAAACTCTTGGTTGGTATTTTTGTTTTATTGGAATGGCTGGTTCTTGCCTTGTAGGTCAGCTAATTGGACGGCGATATCGGGTGGGGCTAATTTTTGTCGGACCGGTTCTGTAAGTGAAACGTTTGCTTTTGGGTTCTGCGGGAATAAAGAAGAGATTGTGTAGCCGACAGTATTTTTGTACTTATATTTTGTTTGGTTTAGCGGGGGCTTGTGATGATTGCAAATTTTGCTATGCTTTGGATCGTTTTTGAAACGGTTTTGAGCTTTGGATGGTGGAAGCGTCTGTGTTCCTATCTGGACTTTCGGGCTGTATCTTGACCGCCTTTGGAGCAACTGCTGTAGTGACAGCATTTTTTAAATTTATTTTTGTGTAAAACCCGATGTGGAGGTTTTTCAAGTACAATGGGTGCCACGTGGCTCCAGGTTTTGGTAGTAGACTTAGAGCAAGTGTTTTTGTTAGGGATTTTTTGCTGATGTTTTTTAGGTGCATTGGGTCTTGGATTCCGGCAGTGGTGTTGTTATCTGTAAGCCAGTATCTGCAATGCGGAAGGACCTTTCCCCTGACTTTGGTTTTAAAACCTGGGAAGAGTTACAAAGTGAATAAAACAAAATTTTTATGAAAAATTTTACATTTTTAAAGTTTTTTTTTAAACTAAATGATTTTACCAGTATTTATCTACGGAGCGCAATTATAGTCTTTAACTAGTCAGCTCACATAGGTTATCAGTAACATAAAGAGCAATGAAGAACGCTTTATATTTTCCTCAGAGACTACAAAAGAATTACGTGGATAAAGGGAGAACCAAGGAAGCTGATTTAACCAAAACAGTCCTTGGACTGAAATGGATTTTTTGCGGGATTTAATGCATGATTCAAAGACCATTGCAGGAACAACGTCATTTAACAATGGAGACCTTGGCTTGGCGAAAGACCACAGGGACGACTGCAAACTATGTGATAATGTGAAAAGGGTAGCTGGATTTGTTTGGATAAAATTAGCTCAAGACCGACAAACGTAGACAGATATATGAAGTAGGCTTCTATATGAAACTAGATCGAAAAGGGCTAATAGATTGATTGATATTTTCTGACCACATTTTGTTATTGTTAACATATTATTGAAAGAATTGTGCACTTTTTGATTGTATATTTTAATCTATTTAACAATATTTTTGTGATTTTATAGATTTTTTACACTTTATAACAAAAAAATCCGGCAAATTTTGGTGTTTTCTGACAATTGATTAAAAATTCATAGTCGAATTTTGCTGTTTGACTTTTTATTAGAAGAATTTTACACTTTTCAACAGTCTTTGCCGTTTTTTCAATCAAAATATTTAACATTTAATAGCTGAATTATGCTATTTTAAAGATTGTATCATTAGTATTTTTACATTTTTTAAAAGTTTTAGCTAAATTTTGTTGCTTTTTGACAGTTTTTTTTAAATTGTATATGATATTTGTCATTTTTGTTAACAGAATTTTGTAGTTTTTAACCGTTATTGCCAGATTTTGGTTCGGTTTGAAAATAATTTGATATTTTATGACTTCTTTTTTTTTCAATATTTTTATACTTTATTGCCGGATTTTGCTATGACATTCTATAAATAGAATTTTGCATTTTTTGGCTTTTTATGGTCGGATTTTGGTTCTTTTTGACACTATAGTAATATTATATAACCAGATTTTGCTATTTTTGAAATTTTGTTAAAAAAGTTTTGCACTTTCAACAGCTTATGCTGGGTTTTGGTTCTTTCTAACAATATTTTAATAATTTTTTTTGCTGTTGAAATTTTATGATTAAAAAAAAATTTAATAGTTTTTGGTCGTATTTTGGTGCTTTCTAGCAATATTTTGTTGATGTTTTAAGACTGAATTTTTGTCATTTCATAAATTGATTAGTTATCAAGAGGTTAGATATGATCTATTTTTGGATAACTAACACTTGAGTAGGTGGTCGAAGTTGAAACTACTCGCTTGCAATCAATGATGCCTTGCCTACCCATACATTTGTTATAAATACATTGGATCTGTCGTCCTTTCTTAATTTAGTTACAAATAACATTTGCAGAGAAAACAATAATTCAATTTTTGGATCACTTACATTTGGATGGGTAGTCGATGCAATCCAGTTAAAATTACTTGCTCGAAATGAGTAATCTGAGTTTAATTTTATTATATTTGTATCATAATTTAATAAATTGATTCATGATTTGCAAATTAGCTGAAAATGTCTTTCTTTTACTTTATATAACTTGTAAGTATAATACATTTCAATACACTATATTGAAATGTATTATACTTTTTTTAGTATTATGTACTAATATAGAACTAACTTTGTAAATTTGTACTTTATTGATACGTCCATATTTTATCCTTAATTTGATAAACTAATCTATAATTTGTAAATTAGATTAGCTTAAATTGTCTTTATTTTAACAGATATTTTGTAAATGTAAAAAGTAAAAGTAAAAAATGTTATAATTTATAGAACTAACTTTTATGCAAATTTTGACTATATTGATATGTCGAGTCTCACGTGCAACGTTCATACTCGTAGAGAATGAGCATCAAACCATGCTTGTTGCACTATATTATATTAGATTAGTTTGTATTAACTTTGAGAGCAACTAGAAAGAAAAGTAATATTATATTTTAAAATTAAACTTTTTAGATTTTTACATTATACTGCAATTACAGATTTTTTAATAAATATCCTTAACTGGTAATCTAATATTTGCTTGACGTAATTATTCAGATCAATAACTGACTAATTATAAATTATAAATTCGTTTTTGTGTCCGCTTTAATCAATCCCAACCCCAAGCATTGCATCAGCAAATAAGTAATTTACCCCGCTGTGTCTTCTCCATTCCTGAATTTATTTTCAATTGCAAATTCAATCAGTTTAATCCTAATTAAAGGGACCAAACAAATAATTTCTAATTAATTACGGCACCGTGTTGTCACCGCCCATTCTTTGACGGAAATCTAAAATGTAAATCGTCTTCTGATATTTCTTCTTGGTTGCGGCGCGGTTTCATTCAATTTAATCAGACTTCTTTATATACATTTTTTTTTCGCTTGTTTCATCTCTGCCTCCGGTTCTGGTTCACGTGAGCCGTCCAAAATAATGAAATATGAGCACCTCAAAGCTGTTTATGAGCTGCTAGGGTTTAATATAAAATCCAAACTTTAAGAGAGGTAAATATTTTGTAAACACGCCCACCTCGCGTTTGATGTATCTTTTATGCCAATCTTTTCTATACGACGTTACCTTTTTTATATGGATAATAACAAATGAAGTCGTAAAGTGTTATTTTGTGATTTTATTTTAAAATATGAAAAACAAAATGTTTGAATAAATTAATGGAAAATAATGAAATTACGAAGAAATGCGTATAAGTAATTTGATTACTCATTGCTTTATCTAGTCGATGGGTGATATAATTTTGTTTCAATAAAATAAAGTCTATACATAGATGAAAACACGATTTTTTTTCAAATTTTTATGTTAAGTTAACGAAATATAATAAAAATTAAAAGTGAAAACAGTTAGTACTCATAATATAATTTTTCAATTCAATAAATTAACTTTATTATAAGAAATAATAAATATTACATTAATTTCAAAATATTTAAAAAAAACTTCACAAACTCCAAAAATGATTTCTAAAAAGTTTTTTGAATGTTTAGTAAGGGTTTTGGACTTGGCATAAGCTCTGTAACACAAAAATGTTTTTAGAACCTCAAGTTCTACAAGGTTTTAAACTGCCAATCTAAAAACTTTTTGGGTTTTAAATTTTTTTGCGGTTTTTTACATGAACAGTAATTTTTTTATTTAGAATATTAAAAAAAAATCTCAAACTTAAATAAAATATTTTTTTTACAGTTTTTATGTATTTTCAAAACAGTTTTCTAAAATTTTTAACAAACTTTTTAGGGAAAAACGCTTTTTAAACTTTTAGAAAAACTTTTTTACGAACAGCAAACAACATTTTCATAAAGTTTTTTAAACTTTCAAGGAGTTATTTGCATCTTTTAAACAGCTTTAAGAGATTTTGGAAAAAAAATTGAAATTTAATAAAAACTTTAGAAGTCTACAAACTCAAGTTTTTAAAAATTTTCAAAATATTTTTTTGTTTTTTAAAACGTCTAAAAAACTTAAAATGTTTTTTTTAAATTAAAGCAGTTTCAGGTTTTTCAAAAAGTTTCTAAAAAGCTTGTTACACTTCTAAAAAATAGTTTAAATCTTTCAAAAAGCTTTACATTAAATAACATCATTTTCAAACAGTTTTTTAATTAAAAAAACTTTGTGGAACTCAATTTTTTTTTTTTAATTTTAATTTCTAAACAACTTTTAAGGCTTTGGAAACAATTTGCGGGCTGTAAAAAACATTTTAGAAGTTCATACAAATCATAAACATTTTTAAAAGGCTCCCTGAGTTTTTTTTATGTTTTTTTTGTTTTAAATTTTTTTTCTAGATTTCTTTTTTTTAAACCCTGAACAAAAAACTACAAATATACAAAAAATGTAGAACCAGTAAACTATATTCTTAGATTTTATGGATGTTAAAAGCTTTTTATCTTTGAACAAAATTATGCGGACTTAAAAAGAAAATTCTAGAATTGCAAAAAAGCTCTACGAGTCTTTAAAAGTTAATTTTTTTTAAGTTAAAAAAAATGGATTTTTATTTTTGCTTGTAAAATTTTCTAATAGTTTTTTAAAGTAAAAAAACACTTTTGCACTAATTAAATAAAATTTTCTAAAAAAATGTTCAAATCCCAAAAACAACAAATATTAAAAAGAATATTGTCTACAGATTTCTAAAATGTTTCTATATCTATAATTTAAAAAGCTGGTCTATACAAAATTCCAAAAAGTTTCGAAATTTTTTAAAAGGTTTTTATGATGTACTATCAAATTTCTTTTGTAAAATCTCAAAGTTTTTTTGATTTTTAAATAAGCTTATAGATCTTAAAAAAGCTTTATTTTACTTTCTAAAAAACTTTTTGAAAAAAAAAATTTTGATTTTAATAAAAAATTAGAAAAAACAATTTGCAAATTTTTTAAAAAATATAGTTTTTTAAAATTTTTAAAATAAAAATCTGGATTTTTTTTAAATTACAGAAAATAAATTTAAAAAAAGCTTTAAGATTTAAAAAAAAATTACAAACTTTAAAAATTATTTCTTAAAATCTTTAAAAATATTTAAAATGTTTTTAGGACTGGGAATTCAAAAATATTCTGCGAACCTCAAGTTGTTTAAGTTTTTAAAAAGCTTTTTATCTATCAAAAAATTCTTTGAGTTTTAAAACTTTTTGCGGTCTTTAAAACAACTTCAGAAACTTTTTGAGTGCCAAAGAAACTCTAAAAATTTTTATAAAACAGTGTTTAGATTTTTAAAAATGTTCTGTGGCAATTCTAAAAAGTAAAGCTTCATTCATTCAATCATGAAAACAATTTTTGAAACAGCAAATTATCATAAACATTTTTGGATTTGTTAAACTTTGAAAAAAAAAAAATAGAGGTCTATAAATGCTATAAATATGTTTAAGAAAATATGCGAGCCTTTAAGAGTTAAAAAAATAACAAAAATTCTTAAAAGTAAATATTTAAAATAAATTTTGGTTTTTAGTTTTTTTTGTAAAATAAAATTTTCACAAACCCCAAAAATTATTTTCAAAAGGTTTTTTTAATAAAAATAACTTCTGACAAGATAGACTCTTTAAAAAGTTTTTTTTGTTACTAAATAAGCTTTGTAGTTTTCAAAAGTTTTTTTTCTGTTTTTAAAAAGAATTTAACTTTTTCTTATAAGTCTTTGAAAAATATTTTACGTGCGCAAAAAAGCTTATAAAACTCAACAAATTTTAAATAGCTTTGCAATCTTCAAACATTAAAAAAAATCAAAATACTATTTAAACTTTTAAAAAACTTTTTGAATTTTCAATTTATTTTTGTAAATTTTTTTAAAATAGAATTTTTTTTATTTTAAATTTCTTACAAACTTTAAAATTTATTTTCAAAAAGTTTGTTAATTATATAAAAAGCTTTTAATACATAGAATGTAATTTTTTTAAAAGTTGTAGTTTTAAAATAAAAAAAAAATGTATAAAGACGCACCACAAACTAATACAGTATAAAAAATATTTAAAGAAAAATCAAAATCTTATTTAAAACTTTTAAAAAACTTTTTAAATTTTCAATTTTGTTTTGTAAAATTTTCAAAAATAGAAAAAAGATTTTTATTTAAAAATATTTTACAAATTTTTAAACTTATATTCAAGAAGCTTGTTGAATGTATAAAAAACTTTTTATACATAGAACGTAATTTTAAAAAAAGTTTTAGTTTCAAAAGCAAAGAAAAGTGTAAAAATCACAAGCTTACGGTTTTTTTTAAATTTAATTTTTTTTGTGTTTATAAAACAATTTTGTAAAAGTTTTTATAAAGCACAATAGACTTAAAAATTAAATTTTCAAAAAGCTCTACGTACAATCAAAAAAATTGTAGAAATAGATATTCAAAACGTTTTTTGGATTTTTTATTTTCTATAATTTAATTGGTACAAAATCTACGATCTTTAAAGGCTTATTAACGCTCTAAAATAATTAAAAAGCTTTGCGAGTTTATAAAACAAAAAATAAAATAACAATAAAAAAGCTTTTTTGGATTTTAAAAAAAGTTTTCTAGATCACAATTTTTGTTTTTTGTTTTATAAATAGTTTTAGAGATTTAAAAAGGAAACTACGGAAGTTCTATAAGCTTTATAAGTTTAAAATTGAATTAAATTTTTTATAAAAACTTTAAAAAAGCTCTAAAACCAGTTAAAAAAACTTGACAAACCTCAAAAATCATTTTTTTAAAGCTTTATACAATTAATAAATTTTTTTGTACCCAAAATTTTTAAAAAGTTTTTATTTTACAGTTTTAATTTTTTATAAGTTTTTTACATTTTAAAAAGTTTTTGGGCTTTGGAAAAAAATTTGCTGTTTAAAAAAAATTTAAGCGGTAAAAAAAAATGTTAGTTTTGTGAGTCTTGAAAGTTTTTTAAATTAAAAAAATAAAATAAAATTTAAAAAGTTCTATAAATTATGAAAAAAAAATTGAGTTTTATCAATTTTAGAGGTTTATAATAGAAAAGCTTTACAAAACCTTTGCGGTTCTTACAAATAATTTTTTTAATTTTTTTTTTATATTTTAAAAAGTTTGTAGGCAAAAGCAAACACAAAAATGTTTGTGAACTCTTCAAGTTTATAAGAAAGTTTTTAATTTATAAAGGAATTTTTTTGACTTAAAAAAATTCAAATTCTTGAAAATAATTTTTAAATTATAAAATTCTTTTAGATTTAAAAAATGTTAAAAAAAAAACATTTAATTTTTTAAATTATTTTGGGTTCAATAAAGTTTTGGAAACAAAAAAAAAGTTTTGTAAACTATAAGCTCTACAAGGTTTTAAAAAGCTTTACAACTTATCAAAATACTTTTTGGGTTTTAAGCATTTTTGCGGTATCTAAAAGAACTTTAGGAACTTTTAGATTCCTAAAAAAGTTATACATTTCGTTATAAGACGTTCTGCGGGTTTTAAAACTTAAAAAAATTAACAAATTTTCAAATTTGAACAGTTTTTTGTATTTTCAAAAATGCTTTGTAATATTTTTAAAAAGTTTGTAGACTTCAAACAGTTTTTTTTAACTTTTCGAAAAAATTTTGGACTTAAATATATATATATAGAAAAAAATCACAAACATGTATTTTTTTTTTATTTAAAAAAAAATTTGGAATCCTAATTTTTTTTAAGTTTTTAAATATAACTATTTGAACTTTAAAACAATTTAAAAATGTTTAAAATAAACTTCAAAAAAATCATTTTCAATTTTCTAAAACAAAAAAAAATGTATGTTAAAATTTTTGGTTAAAGTTAGTATGTTTTGCAGTTTTTTAAAAGAACGAAACTTTAGCAAGCTTTTAATTGCTTTTTTAAATTTTTTTTTGGAAATTAAAAAAAAAATACTTAAAAAGCTGTAAGATTATTCAAAAAAACTTTACAAACCCAAAATTTTTATTTTTTGTTGTTTTTTTTTTTTTTATTAAAAACTGTTTTTGGACTTTAGAAATAAGTGTGGGAGCACGAACATGTTCTATGAATTTCAAGTTTTACAAGTTTTTAGGAAGTTTTTTATTTATTAAAAGATTTATTGCTGTTTCTAAAACAACTTCAACATTTAGTGGCCCAAAAAAGCTATACAAATTCGAAAAAACGTCGTAAAGTTACAAAGTTTTTTGCTGTTTTTTTACAAACTTTTTCTTTAAAAAGTTTATTAGACTTTTAGTTTTTTGGACTAAATAAATTCTGTAAATTTTAAACGTTTTCGTTTTTAAATTTTTAATCTTTCACTTTTTAAAAAGGTTTTTCCGTTTTGGAAAAAAATTATTGCGGTTTACAGAAAAAAACAAAAACATTAGAAAGTTTTTGAAAATGTTTAAAAAAGTTTTACAAACACTACAAAGTTCTAAATTTTTACAAAACTTTTGTAACATTTTTAAAAAGCTTGTTTGAGTCGTAAAGTAAATTTTTAAAAGATTTGTAAATTAAAAAAAAAATGTGGTCTTCACAACCTAAATTTTTTCATTTTAATTTTTAAACAAGTTCTTGAATTTAACAAAACTTTTTTGGTTTTGTTAAATTTTTAAAGAATTTTTAAAAATGTCTTATATTTTAAAAAAGCATAAAAAAAATTTAAAAAATTATAGTTAGTACTTAACATATATGGACTATAAAATTTTTGTGGGTCTTAAAAAAAAGATTTATTTATTTTTTAAAAGTTTTGGAATTAAAAAACAATCTACTGGTTTTGTTAACAAAAATTCAAAATTTAATTAGTTTTATTTTTTTGTGTATATTTTTTAAAAAGTTTAATTTTTTAAACTTTAAAAAAGTATTTAAAAATCCTTGAAAAATCCCTAAAAAATCCTTACAAATTCAAAATAGTTTTTTTTAATATTTGAAAAGGTTTTTGGGCAAAAGCTTAAATATTTTGTGAATTCTTTAGGTTTATAAGAAGTTTTTTCATTTATTAAAAAAAATTTTGGCTTAAAAAAGTTTTAAAAAGCGCTATAATTTTTTTAAAAGGTTTTACCAACTCTACAAACTTGTAAAAAGTTTTTAAATCATAAAATTCTTTAAGATTTTAAAAACATTATAATTTTCTAAATCATTTTGGGCTCAATAAAGTTGTGGAAACACATAAACGTTTTGTGAACTACAAACAAGTTTTTAAAAAAGAGTCTATCAAAATACTTTTTGGGTTGCAAACATTTTTGCGGTATTTAAAAGTGAGCATTTTAAAAAAAAATTTAGGAATAAATTTGGGTTTGAATATTAATTAGAACAAACTCAAAATTTTTTTTTTAATTTTTAAGGAAACTTTTTGGATTTCTAATTTTATCAAAAAATTTCCAAAAAAATCTTACTTTAAAAGAAATGATTTAAAAAAAGTTTAAACTGTTTTGAATACTTTATAAGCTTTCTAAAACACAAAAGTTGTTTGTGAACATTTTAGAATAATTTTTTTTAAATTTTTTACTAATTATTTTTGGAAAAATTTCAAAATATTTTTTTAAAACTTCAAAAAAATTGTACCTAAAAGATTATTCAAAAAACCTTACAAACAAAATTTTAAATTTTTTGTTGTTTCTTGATTATTTAAAAAGCTTTTTTTGCGGTATTTAAAGGAACATTTTGTGGCCCAAACAAGCTACTTTTAGATGCTCAAAAAAGCTATAAATTTTTTTATAAAAATTTTAGGCAGTTTTGCGGGTTTTAAAACAAAATCTTGAAAATATTTAAACAAAAATCAAATTTGAACAATCAAAACAGATTTTTAAAAAAGCTTTGTAATATCTTTAAAAAGTTTATAGACTTTAAAAACTCCTTTTTTAAACTTTTAGAAAAAAATTTGGATTTGAATATTAGAAAAACTTCAAAATCTTTTTTTTTTTACTTTAAAAAAACTTTTTGGATTCCTAATTTTTTTCCAAAATTTCAAAAAAAATTAGATTAAATAAAATTGAACTTTAAAACAATTTAAAATTATTTAAAAAAATCTTCAAACTCTAAAAATCATTTTCAATTTTGTTTTGAATACTTGAAAAGTGTTCTAAAACACAAAATTTGTATGTGAAAATTTTTGAGTAATTTTTTTTATGAAATATTTGGTTTTTTAAAGTTTCAAAAAAATTCAAAAACTTTTAAGTTATATAAAATTTTTATTAATTTTTCCTAATTTTTTTTTTACAAATAAAAAAAAAACTTTACAAACTAAAAAGAACGTTTTTTTTTAATATTTAATTTTTTTCACTTTTTAAAAAGTATTTTACGTTTTGGAACAAGTGTTGCGGTTTATAGAACAAATAAAAAAAACTAGAAAGTTTTTTATAATGTTTGGATTTCTAATTTTGTTTTGTATAATAATTTAAAAAAAATATTTACGAACCTTCAAAAAGCTAATTCAATTTTTTTTTTTTTTTAATTTACATTTTGAAGTTTTTTGGACTCATACAAGTTTTGGAAACTAAAAAAAGTTTTGTGAACTCTAGTTCTGTAAATTTTTAAAAAGCTTTTTTTTTATTAAAATATTCTTTTGGGTATACAGTTTTTTTTTACAGAATTTTGGTAACTTGTAAAGTTTGTTTAGTTTTTGCTGGTTTTAAAAGCCAATTTAAAAAAGTTTTGTAACATTTTTGAAAGCTTTAGTTCTAATAAAGCGCTAAAGCGCTACTAAGAGATATAAGAAAACTGTACAAACCTTAAAAAACTCTACTAACAGCAAAGATATTTTTAAAAATTTTAATGTCTCAAAAGAGCTTTATATTTTTTTTTATTTAGCGAGTTTTTAAAAGTTAAAAAAGTCAATAACTTCAAAATATGTTTAATCATAATATCTAAAAAGTTATTTAGATTTTATTTTTTTTTTTTAATTTTTATAATTTTTGTATGGACTTCAATAAAGTTTTAAAACTATTAGAAATCTCAAAAAGCTATACAAAAATCCACAAAGCGCCGTAGATTCTCAAAAAGTTTGCCGGTTTTGAACCAAATTCTCAAAAAAACTTTACAAACTCATTAAAGATTTTTAAGTTTGGAAACAGTTTTTGTATTTTTAAAAATGCTTTGTGTGTTAGACATTTAAAAAGGCGTTTTTTAACTTTCGAGAAGCTATCCTGCTGGGCTTAAAAAAAAAAACTTAAATAAAAATTTGAAGTGCCATGATACGGCCTTTCTAATATTATAGAAAATAGGACTATCGATATGTTTTGTACTTATGTCAGTCTCGATTTGTTAACATTATTGTAATCTATGATTACAGTTTCTGCAAATTGGGCGGAAATTTTGTGGCTAATTTTTTATAGTTTGAAATTAAGATATTTTTTTTTTATAAAAATGCATTTGTTGTGAGGTTGTGAGAACTATCACAGCTTTTTTAAAAATATTTTGATTGCATCTATTCCTATGAGGTTTCGGGTAAAGAATGAATGACCAATTTAGATTGCACAACAAAACATTGTGCGCACAACGGTGGTGGTTGCACTATTTTGTTGTGTTGCTACAAATATCTAAATACACAAACATACAACAGATATTTATTTGCTTAAATTGTAAGAAAAAATTATAGTTTGATGTTCTGAGAAAATCAGTTTAAAAGACTTACTGTATCTTTTTGGTAACTATTTAATTTTCAATTGTTTTTACTCGGAAAATCTGAGCTCAGTATATATTTTTGTGTGAGCCTGTTATAGCGCATTAAAACTAATTCTAGAAAATTAACAACTAAAATAATTGAGTCGTTAAGAAAGGCCCCGAATTTGCATCTCTATCTCGATGTAATGTTTGTAAATGCTCACTTCTGAAACGGAGGCGCGGGGTGCCGTTTTAAGGATTTAATTGGTAATTAACATCCTTAATTCTAAATATTCATTAAAACAATTAACATTTAATGTAGTGCACAGTTGCAACTATATTAATTAAATATTTTCTCATTGTCCTCGCTAATAATTGCAAAACTTGAAATTAAAACCGAAGCAAAAAAAGAAGTAATAATTTCATATCTACATTTTAATGACTCTCTGAATGGGTTTTCGCACAGTTGATTTCCTGCTATTAAAAAGAGTGGGGCGGAATAATATGAAAGTTTGCAATCTGAAATTCCAGCCGTGTTTAATTGGCGCAATAATTTCAAAAGAAAAAAAAAACTGAAGTTATAATAAAAAGGACAACAAAGAGTACCGGTGACGTGTTTCGTGTAGTTATAAAATGTCTGCCGTTTTTATAATCCTCGGTTAAAGTATATTTCAGAAGGATGGTTTCATCCTGTAAAACTTTCAGTAATCTAGATTAGGTGGAATCCGTCCTGCATCCACGATCCTTTCCATTATGTATACCCTTTATAAATTGAGCTCGTTCCTGCAACTAGTCTGTGTCGCATTTTAAAATAAGATATATTTTTGTGATCCTTTTTCCTCATACACTGGATAAGAGGGGGTGGATTTTTTTCTCATCATCTTCGTTCGTACTACAAATTCCTATTAGTTTAACACTCAACAAAGCTTATACTTTAATAATATTTCAATTATTATAATTGTTCACTATAATTAAACTTGCACTTATAGCAAGTAGTTAACCACGCGACTGGCAATGCGACGCGACTTATTTCAATTTCCCAGTTGATTACTGCACCGTTTGTTGATTCTAATTGTTACTTCAATGGTGATAAACTATATTAATACATTATTTCGGCGGCAAACTTGCAAGCAATTGGTGTAAAGTTTGAAAGCGTACGCTCGCTCCTAAACTAAAGACAGTTAATTATAACCCGTTACTATTTGCCGAGTAGATATTTCACAGTTTACTTAATATGACATTTTTGCTCATATTAACATGTTTATTAAATTAGCATGCACTGAGATGCAAGTGAACTTTAACTATATGACTTGTACGTTTCAGGTGGAGTGGTTGCTCATGTTCAGGCCATCGTTAAGGGAACCGCATTGCTACCTTGCGATTTAACACCTCCTGCACCCAACGATAGTGTTGTTCTTGTTGTGTGGTACAAAGATGAACACACTCCAATTTACAGGTATGTAATTTTTGTTTTAATCTATTATTAAATTTGTCAAATTAAAAATATGTGTATAAAGCATATTGCAATTTTTATGTATTGAAACAAATATGTCAGATTGCCGCATTTCAATTTTGATTTTACTATTTTTATTTCAATTTATATGACACGAAATTATTACCTTTTATGTTTTATGATTTTTTTATGTAATAAATGCCCCATTGATGGATTCGTTATAAAATTCATGCACTAAATTTATTATTGAAGTTGTATAGAGTGTGTTATATAAATATCTTTCTTGTTTTGAATGAATAACAGAAGCTGTTTTTTTAAATATTTTTTATGAAATCTTTTGTTACATATTGTTTACGGTACTTTAAACTTTATTGGAAAATACATTATATACACTGACGAGCAAAAAATAGAGGTCACTTTAAAATGATGAATTATTTTTGGGATTTTTTGTTTTAACTTTATGTTTGCTGTTGTAACTTAATATTTGCAAATTGTAAACTAAAATAGGCATTTAATAATTCATTTTCTGATAAATGTTATCTATCTGTCAATTATTATCACCGTGTTACAGACTTTTATGAAACAGCATTCATTTTGCTCTAATTGAAAACCTACATTTTGTTGTGGTTTTTTTTATTTAGTGTTTATTTTTTTCTGCAAAACTTGTCATTTACATGCTGTACTTATTTATTTATTTATTTATTCCTTTGCCTTTTTTACTTTTTGGTGTAAGGCATTCTATAACCTTTTAATACCGTTAGGTGTCGAGGTGTCGGACACACCGAGCCACAGAGAAGACATGTGTTTGTTTGGATGCCTATATGAGGTAACGGACAATGCAATGCCAAGCGTAGCGTTCTTTCCAATATGGGTTACCTCATATAACTTTTGTTAAAGCTGCCGACGTGTACTGTACTTAACAGGTCATACTGCTTTTAAACCTTATTGTTGTGGCAATAATTATAGCGTCAATTGAAGTTAGGCGAGGAAAACGTGAAACTGCAAGGCCTTTATGCTGTACAAAAAGTGTATTAGCGTTACTTGGATACTGGCATGATAACAAGATGACAAGGATTTGGGCTAAAAAAGTCACCACAAACAAAAATAACCGTTGTTTGGTGTCTACAAGTTTTCGAAATAGATCAGCTTCTGCAGTTTATCTACGAAATCAACTCTATAAAGTTAGAGAAGTAAATGTTAGTGAATGAACCGTTAGGAAAAGGCTATGGGCTGCTGGATTGTTTTGTAGAAAGATGGCTACAGGTTTACTTTTACAACGCCAACATCTTGTTGCAAGATTGGCTTTTGCAGAAAATCACCGGGCATAGAATAATGGGGACTGGAGCAGAGTTGGGCGTTAGTGACTAACAATTTTGTCAAAATAGTAGTTTGATTAATGATTACTGACTAACTAATCAATCATTAGTCATTAATCACAATATTTTTTTAAATTGATTAGTCATTAGTTAGTTTATTTACGATTACAGATTGATTAGTCGATTACTTGCGACTATTGGTTAGTCAAAATTATTTTATATTCGAGTATTTGCCAATCATTAGTCACATGGCATTTATTTGAAAATTATTTTTTAATATTTTTTTTATAAAAAAAAATAATATTTTTAAAAAGTAAACAGTAATAAATAACTATTTTGAAATTTTATGAGTATATTTAAAAAAAAAATCAAATTAAAAAAAAAAATCAAGGAAGGAGATTAAGAGGAATAAAGCGTTGTGCCAAAAAGGCAAGGTAAGAATAAATTCCTAATTAGAAAGTATTAAAGCAACCTAACCTATAAACAAAAAAAAATAACAAATTAAAAGAAGGTGTAAGGTTTGTTTTTGTGAAAAATAATATAAAATGATAAACAATAATAAACTGAAAAACATTTTTGTACAATTAGAGAGTCAAAAAGATAAAAAAAAATTATTATGAAGAAAAGCAAAACACAGGGACGCGACATATTTATTTTTAATGATCTCACAAAGAAACAAATACAGAAAGAACTGAGAAATATTGCAAGAAGAGAAAACAAAAGGCAAGACGGCAATTGTTGAATATATAAAGATAGTGGTAAACAGAGAAAAACGTTGTTACAACAAAAGAAACGGCAGAATAGAACTGTCAAAAAACTCGTAGCAGTAATAAATAGGGAGAAGGAAATAAGAACAAACAACAAAAAACTAATCTAAACGGTGTTAATAGAGAAAGTTGTGAAAGAAAAGCAATAAGCAAATCAAAAGCTAACAAAAATAGTCTAAAAATAAAAAATACCAGCAATAAAATAAATATATTATTTTGGAATGGAGCAGGTTTAAATATCAAAAATGAAGATTTTTGAAAATACATAAGATTCGATCTAATTGAAATGGTGAAAACATGGATAGATGAAGAGTTTAGTTGAAAATGCCAACCATCTATTAAAAAAGAAAATGGGAAGAGCAAAAGGAGACCTCATATCAGGAATAAGAAAAAAAATACCACAAGAAAATAATGAAGAATTGGAAATGGAAGGGATGGTGCAGCAAACACAAGATAATTACATTGTATAGTAGAAAGATAAAAAAAATTAGAACAAAGTTAGAAAACTCAATACATGAAACCGAAAAGAAAAAACTAATAGTAATAATTCAACGCTAGGATTGGACTAAACGAAAAAAATATGAAAAACAGACAAAACAGCAAAAAAATACAACAACCTAGAAAATATAGAAGGAAAAGAAATGATTGAAGAGATTGGGTAGGACATACTGATCGGAAATAAAAAAGAAGATGAAGGGGAATAATATACCTACATAGAAGCGTAGCGAAACAATCAGTAATTGATTGTAACAGGTGCGCCATCTGTTGCGATAGCATTTGAAACTTGAATACCTTTTGATGTGGACAACTTTTTTTATTTTTTTTTTACACAAACTTTATTTGTTCCTTTCTATTTTATTTCCATCATGTTTTGAATATAATATCCAACAAATGACCGCTTTTATTTTTTATACAAAACAATGTTCTTTTTCGTGCATTTTGCATCACAGTTTCCAGCGTCTCGGTGGTAATAAGCGATATTTCCCGGCAAATATTGGCTTTGAGCTGAGGTATGGTCTGCGGCTTGTCGATGTAAACTTTGCTCTTCAAATACCCCCACAAAAAGAAGTCCGGCGGCGTCAAATCTGGTGAGCGCGGCGGCCTGTCGAAATCGCCGTTTTTCGATATGACGCGTCGGTCGAACATCGTGCGGAGTAGCGTCATTGAATTGCGGCTAGTGTGTGGTGTGGCTCCGTCCTGTTGGAACCAGAAGTGAGCCATGTCATTTTCAGTCATTTCCGGAAACACAAAGTCACGCAGCATCGCTCTGTAGCGCTCGCCATTGATCGTAACGGCGTTGCCAGCCTCGTTCTTGGTCTCGGTCTTCTGGGTTGCCAATTGGTCGCACAACTGCCGGTGGCTATACATTTTTGCACCAAATTGCGAATTGTGGTGTGTGAAAGCCGTGTTTCACGCGGATATAAACGTTTGTAGGCACGTTGCGTTTTTACAATGGAGGACCCATTTTCAAAATGCAATTTGACGATTTCTGCTCGTTGTATCGGTGTTACTTGATTCATGGCACAAAATAGCGGAACTATTCAAGTTTCATATGCTATCGCAACAGATGGCGCACCCGTTAGCAAGAGATAGACACATATAAGGTTGGAGAAAGAAAAAGAAATAATAAGAAAAATAATATGAATACAAGAGAACGTAGAAATGTACATTCAAAATTTATTTAAAAAAACCTTTTGAAGAAAAATGCGTAGAACAAAATATGACAGAACTAGAAAATATAATTTCAGAAGGAACAATAAAAAAACGTTTTTGCGAGCACAAGAATTATTTTTGCAAATAAAAGTAAATGGTGGAGCACAAAGTGCACTCAGAAAAAGAAAGTACTCCAAAGTTGGAAAAATGAGAAAAGGTGACTCAACAAGAAAATCAAAGTACTCAAATTTTAATAGAAGACCTAAGAATACACTTCTTAAAACTGTATAAAGAATTGGACAGAAAAACTGATAGACAGCCAATAACAACACAACAAGTGAGACAAAATGTAGATAAAATAGCAAAATAATTGATTTGGAAGCAATTAAAAAGACTAAAAAATAAAACGAAAGATCTGTTTAAAGAACTGAGTGAGATAATAAATGAAGTATGGAAAAGAAATGGGTTTTCTAGTCAGTAGAGAGTAGGTTTTGTATGTCCAATACACAAAAAAGAAAACAAAAAGTTTGCAGAAAATAAATGAGGTATAACGTTACTAAGTACAGCATACAAGGTCTACGCCATGGTACTAGAAGAAAAACTGACTGAAGAAATAAAGATGAATGGAATTTTGCCAGACGAACAGATTGGGTTTAGAAAAGAAGAGGGACCATAAATATAGTATACATACAACACACACTACAGAAAAGTTGTATGTGCTATTCTTGAACTTAAAAGCGGCATTTGACAGTGTGAGTAGAGAGAAACTGTAGATGTATTTGAGAAAAAGAGCACATAGTAAAAAGAAAGAAGTATATGTGGAAACAGTTAGCAGGGTCTGTATAAATGGCAAAATTAGGAATAAGTTTTAGACTAATAATAATAATAGGTCCTAGCCGACACGGCTACAGCGATTATTGTCCCTTTATTTGTGTTCTCTCGTGTGCATTTAGGAGGCTTGCATACCCCCGTTTGCTGGTGAAAATTCTTCCGCATTGCGAGCATACGAGTTCATCATTTTCGTTAAATATGTATATTTGGACCTGCTTTTGTTTTTGTTTTAACAGATCACGTTTGATGTTCAGGTTCTTTAAACGTGTTTCTTCAAAGTCTTTTACATTGGTGTTGATTTGTTGTTTCCAGAGATTGCGGTTTTGTGAGCATTTTTTCCATGTGCTGTGTGGTATATTGCATTTTTGCATATTTTCCTTCGCCTTGTCTTTGTATCTTGCTTTTTGACCTCCTGGTTTTCTTTCACCATAGAACAGCTCAGAGTACATTGTTTGTTTCGGTAGTCGTTGGTTCCCCATTCTTTGCACATGTCCACACCATTGCATCTGTGTTTTGATTAAAAGGGCTTCAATGCCAAGGATATCAGCCCTGCGGAGGACATCAGAGTTCCTAATGTAATCGTGCCACTTTATGTTCATAATTGATCTGAGGCATCGTTGGTGGAATTGGTCTAGTTTTACGATGTGTCTTCTATAGGCACACCAAGTTTCAGCTCCGTATAGTAGCGTAGGTATTATGATGGCTTGATAGACTTTAATTTTTGTTTTTATGGATACATCGTGTGTCTTAAATATTTTCTGATTTAGCCTTCCAAAGGTTATTGATGCTTGTGCTACGCGCCTATCTGTTTCTTGGTCAATTTTATTATCAGTAGTTAGGGTGCTTCCGAAATATTTAAAGCTGTTAACTTCTTTAAGTTGGGTGTCATTTATTTGGATGTTCATGGGTCTGTGTGGTTTGCTAGGGGGTATTTGTTGCATAACTTCAGTTTTTCCTTAGTTTATTTTTAATCCAAAACGTTCACATGAGTTGTTAAGTCTTGTGATGCTCTCTTGTAGGGCTAGTAAGGAATCCGCTACTAGGCAGGCGTCATCTGTTTTTGAAGAAGCTCGTAGTCTGGATAGGTTGAACAGCCCGCCATCATATCGATATTTCATGTGGATGGCGTCAAACATGTCTTATAACGACACTGAAGTAGAGTGCAAACAGAGTAGGTGCTAAAACGCATCCTTGCTTTACTCCGGCGGTGACTTCAAAGTCTGGTGACAGTTCACCATTATGTTGTACCTTGCATTCCATGCCTATGTGAAGTTGTTTGATCATATTTAGAAACTTCCTTGGGCACCCTAGTATCCTTAAGACTATCCATAAAGCTTCCCGGGGGACTCGGTCGAAAGCTTTCTCTAGGTCGACGAAGCACATGAATAGTGGTTGGTATTGTTCCACGCTTTTTTCTTGGAGCTGACGTATAGTGAATACTGCATCACATGTGCCTCGGTTTGTTCTTAAACCGCATTGAGTCTCTGGAAGGATTTGCTCTGCCATTGGTTGCAGACGATTTAATAATATTCTAGCTAGGATCTTGCCAGCGACATCCAATAGAGATATACCTCTGTAAGAGTTACACTCCGACGTACTGCCTTTGCCCTTATATAGCGTACATATTGTGGACATTTTAAATTCGTGTGGTACTTGCTCCGTTGTCCACATTTGCTTTACAAAATTTAGTAGCTTCTGTTGAAGCGGCTTTCCACCTTCTTTGTAGATTTCTGCGGGTATTCCATCACTTCCAGTTGCTTTCCCATTCTTGAGTTGAGTGATGGCTTTTTGTACTTCCTCTAGTACTGGAGGATCGTCGAGTTTTTCTCATTGGGTCTTTTCAGGTAGGTTGTTAATGTAATCCATATCCGCTGAGTTGTTTGCGTTTAGAAGGGATTTGTAATGTTCCACCCATCTTCCTAGTATTTCCTGCTTATCCGTAAGGCGTCTGCCGTCTGTTGCGTTTATTGGTACACTTTTACGTCTAATGGGGCCGCATATTTGATTCAGCTTTTCGTAGAATTGCCCTATTCGGTTTGTATCCGCCAGGGATTGTAGTTCCTGTGCCCTTTCTTGCCACCATTTATCTTTTATCAGCCGTGTTAGTTGTCTTAGATTCGCATGCGCATCATGCATTTCTTGCTTTTGTCTGGGGCTCTGTTGATTCTTGTCCCATTTTCTCAATGCTACTCTGTATGCTTTATGAGCTTGCATTAGTTCGTCGTTATTTTCATCATACCAGTCTTGGTGTTGGCTGGTTTTGAGCCTTAAGCTTCCTTTAGCCGCATTGTACAGCTTCTTTGAGATTTCACCCCACTCGGTTGGGGAGTTCACTTCCTGTGTTTCTTCACATATAGTGTTTACTTGATCTTGAAGGTTTTTGTGTGTTTCCGGGATCTTGAGTTTCCTTATATCTAATTGTCTAGGAATTCTTTTTTGATTTTTTCTGGGTTTAGCTATCTGGAGTTGCATGCTAGATACCAGTAATCTGTGGTCAGACCAACAGTTTGCATTTCGTTTCACCCTAGTTATATGAACATCTGTTGCTTCTCTCTGACGGACAATGATGTAGTCAATGATGTGCCATTGCTTAGATCTGGGGTGCTGCCATGTGGTTTTGTATTTATTTTTTTGTCTAAACATTGTGTTAGAAATGCACAGGTTGTGTTGAGCACATAGAGTTAGTAACCTTATTCCGTTTGAGTTACATTTACCCAGTCCATGCTTTCCTATTATGCCACGCCAGGATGTGTAGTCCGTTCCCACACGTGCGTTGAAATCGCCGAGCAGGGCTAATTTGTCCCCTTTGGGAACCTTTGTCAATGCAGTGTTTAGTTCTTCGTAGAATTTATCTTTTTCAAGGTCATCGTTTGTCATAGTTAGTGCGTAGATTCCTATGATAGTTAGGTTCCCACTTCCTTGAAGCTTAAGGCGCATACTTATCATTCGGTCGGTTATGCCAGTAGGTACGTTGGAGAGCTCCTTTGCGAGTGTAGTTCTTATTGCAAAGGCAACACCATTTAGTCTAGCATCATCTGAGGATCGACCTTTCCAGAAGAAGGTATATCCTCCTTTTACTTCCGTTAATTGCTCCTCTTCTGCAAGCCTTGTTTCGCCTAAGGCTGCCACGTCTATGCCGTATCTATTGAGTTCGCGTGCTACAATTGCTGTTTTGCGTTCTGGGCATACGTTTGTTGCGTTGTCCTGGAGAGTGCGAACATTCCATGTCGCAATAGTTAGTTTTGTAGTTTTATTTCTTATTTGACCACGTAGTATTTTTGTATTGTCAAAAAAATTAGGTACATTTGTCAAATAGTTAACTAAAGTGTCAAAAATATTATGTGTCAAAAAATTACAAAAATTGTCAGATAGTTTTTAGCAATGTAATAAATCAGTCAAATTGTTTTTTAAACTGTCAAAATTATTACTACATTTATCAAAAAGTTACTAAAAACTTTAAAAATATACTAAAACTGTCAAACAATGTACAGCAATGTAATGAAATGCGTACCATCTGCCTGATATATCATATTTTATTTTAAATTATTAAAAATATTTGTGTCAAACAGTACTTTAAAAATTTAAAAACAAATTTGGTTGTCAAACAATTTACAGTCTAAGTTGCCAAAAATATTGTCAAAAAGTAATCACATTTGTCAAAAAGTTACTGTCAAAAATATTAGTAACTACCGGTATGGTTTTTTTTGCCCCTTTTTCTGTACCTGGGAATTGCTTCATTTGCCGTTTTCTCTATGTTTTTGTTTTTGTCACTTTTTCTGTTTTCATGGCTCTTTTTTATCTTCTCTTTGCTTATTCTTCTTATGTTCTATCTACCTTTTCTTGTATACTCTTGTTTATCTTTTTCTTTTGTGTATATTTGTGTTAACATACAACTGTGATTCTTCTTCTGTCATGGTTCATTCATTTACTATACTTGCCATTTCTCATGTTGCTATGGTAATGTCAATATGTGATTTTGAGTTTCCTCTTACGAACGTCGGTTTGTCTCCTTTGTTGCAAATGGTAAGGTTTAACCCAGCTATCATCTCTTTAAAAATTTTAACTCTTAAATCATTCTTGTATAATCCCCATCTCGGTGGTTTTGCATTGAAATCTCCTTTTACAATTTTTTTTGCTTTTCTGTTTTCTTAAACTGCTTTCTAATTCTTCTATCTACTCCCGATAGTATTCCAGTCCGTAGTTTAGACTGATAACAGCTGTATACTATCTTACTTGCTACTTCAGCCTACACTATTCTTTTTTTTTGGTGTTCTTCATCTTTCTATTTTGTTCCTACAGTTTCCTCTATCTAAAATATCCGCATCTGTTTTATTGTCTTTTTTTGTTTGTTATTATTTGGTTCACTCACTATTACTAGGTTTATTTCTTCTCTCTCTATGTTTGTTTGTATAAATTTATACATTTTGGTTTGGTATTTGCTCTTTGTGTTGTCTCCAGTTATTAGGGTTGTTGACATCTATATTTTTCTTTGTTTTCTATGTTTTTTTTTCTTTGTAGCTAAACTTCTTCTTTCTCCCGTTCTGTGTTCTATTGTTTTGCATTTTATGCATAGCAGTGACCTATGTTGTGTACATGTTCTTTTATCCAGCATTTGTAACGTTTTTTTTGTTTGCTGTTATTTTTTCTGCTCTGCATCTTATGAGTCTTATGTTTATACTTCTTTCTCTTATTATCTGTTCCACTGCTTTTTTGTCCATCTTGACTATAGCTGTTTGTTTTTCTCTATACCCTTTCTTTATAGATATTATCGTACTTCCTTCTGTGTTTGCTTTGTTCATTATATCTTTTAACATTTTTTTATTGCTAATCTTCATACTAATATTTTTGATTATCAGTAGTTCTGTGAGTACGTTGTTGGCTTTTAATCGTTTTGTCAGTGTTATTTCCCTTTGTTATTAGCAACAACTCTTTTTTGTTTGTTTCTTTTATCTCCTTGAATGTAGATCCTTTTATCTGTAGTTTAGCCTGTCTCAACAAGCCTGCATATGTTACGCCCTGTTTGCTTACTATTATACCTCCTATTTCTGCATTTGTCTTTAATACCTGTACCTGTGTTATCACGCACTGTCTTACTTGAGTTCTTCTTACTGCTATCTCTATAAATTCTTTTGCTTCTTTTGGCGCTATTCCAGTTGCTATTGGTATATTAATTCTATTAATATTGAATATTTTTGTTTTATTTACTTTTCTTTTCATTGTTGATTTGACGTTTAATAATGTGCATTTTTCACACATTTTTTCCGCTTGTATTTCTTAAAAATTTTACATATATTTTTTTGTTTTATCTTCTCTTTTTTTCTCTATTAATTTTTGGTATTTTACTTTGGCTTAAAGTAGAATACCCGATTTTTTTCCTATTTTATTATCATTTATTAATATTCTAATATCACTCTCTTTCCCATTGTTGGCCGCGAGCGCGGCATTTTTGTGCAAGATAATGCTAGACCTCACGTAACTTTGCGGTTTGATTGGCCAACTCTGCCCGGACATGTCTATGATGAGTTTGGGACAACGCATATGCAAGCATCATCTGCTAGTTGCTATTGCAGGAATGGAATAATATCGAAAAAAATGTGATCCTTAATTTTATTTAAAGTGTTTCTTGTTGATTTCAAGCAGTTTAGTTTTTGTTCATATTTTTTGTTCAATATTAGTCTAAGGAACAAAAATTTGAACTTTCTCTAAACTGTAAATTTGTGATATTTCAAGTAAAGTGGGTTGTTGTGTAAAGTCTTAACTCTGACACTGCTTTTGCTTTCCGTCTTTATTTGTTAATTCCGTCTTCATGGACTATCAAGGTGTAGTAGAATTTACGTAAAGACATTTTTAGAAAATATATTATATGCTTTTTTGTTATCATTGTTGTGGAAATGACCTGTGGAGGAAAGAACATCCCGGAGATGATGCAGAGGTTCTCTAGGTGTGGAGTGGCTTAGGGGAAAGTCTCTGTTAGGTTCATAATGAAGACCTGTTGGTTGACCCTTCTCTCCCCCCGGATTTGGATACTTTCAGTTAAGAAGTTGAACGGTGTTGAGATGGCACTATGTCCGTTTAAGAGGTTTTTCTGAAATGAGTCATTGAAGGCGTTAGAGCTATGCTGGTTTTATGTGGTGATGGTGGTTGGTTGGTTTTTGGAATGGTTGGGTATGTATTTGTTGCATTGACCAGTTCACAGCAGGGTGGTTCTTTTTTGTGGAGTAGGCTTTAAAGCCTGTTTTTTCAGCTATAGAGTTTAGCGATGTCCACTACTAGCTATTTTTCTACTTTTTTGGTTATAGATTTTGGCTCAAATCTTCCATAATTAGGATTTTTTTGCTATTTGTGCATTTTGTCGATTTTGGTCTGCAGATGTTTGTAGAAGAGTCATTTTTTTTTAACTTTTGTTTGTGTCGGGGGCGTAGATGCTAATCAGTTGTATTTTGTCCTTGCCTAGACAATGTCTAGGATTACTTATTCTTTTGTTGACATAGAATGTGTCTTCTATATTCTGGGTGAGTTTGTCACTGATTAGCAGCCTTACTTTGGTTGTGGCTTTTTTGTGTTTTTTTTAATTTTACAGTATTTGAGTGTATATTTTTTATATGAAGGATCATTTTTTCTTTTGCGTTTCGTTTTGAATCATTATCAGCCCCTTAGCGTCCATTGTTGGACATAGGCTTTTCCTATGATTGCTCACTCCTTCCGATCTTAGGCTATTTGTATCTAGTTGGTGACCATTTGTTTTAGGTCTTCCTCTGCTTTGTTTGTCTGCGCGTGGTTTTCACTCAAAGAACCTTTTTGTCCACCTTCCATTTTTCATTCGTGCTACGTATCCAGGCCAATTCTACTTCAGTCTGGCTATTAGTTGAATGAAATCCGTGATGCCAGTTCTTCCGCGTTTGTTTTTGTTTCTAATATGATCTTTCAGTGATATCTTAAGCACAGACCGCTCCATTTTGCATTGGGCTATTTTGAGCTTCCTTGCTGATGCATTGGTTAGAGTCAAAGTTTCAGCGCTGTAGGTTATGACGGGCAAAACACATTGATTGAAGATTTTACGTTGGTAGTTTGCTCTTAAACACTTCTCTCAGTTTTCTGTATGCTGCCCAAGAGAAGATGATTCTTTTGTTTATCTCGCATGTTTGGTTGTCTCTCGAGATTCTCATTTTATGACCAAGATATTTATATTTTTCTATCAGCTTCACTTTGCTGTTACCAATTTTGATTACTGGGTACAAAATTTGTCATAAATTTTGTTTTTGACGGATTCATTTTTAAACCAACTTGGGCACATACTTCTTGTAGTTCTTCCAGCATAAGTTTTGCGTCTAATAAATTGTTGGATGCTATGACGATGTCGTCTGCAAAGCGTAGGTTGGTGAAGTTTTTGCCTAATTTACTTTTTGAATGCATGCTCTAAAATGGCAATAAATAGTTTTGGTGATATTGTGTCACCTTGCCGTACATCTCTGCCGATTGGGATATGGCTCGTGTTTTCGTACAGTTTTACTATCTTAGTTGCGCTTTTGTAGACGCTAAAACTGCATTTAACTCAACGGTGTTGAAGGCTTTATGGAAATCAATAAACGTGAGAATAATTGGTCTATTGTATTTGATGGATTTCTTTATGAGTGTTTTGATGCTTTGCTTGTTCCAATAGTTGGTAAAAATCAAATTTGTTCTTTAGTCTAGAGGTTATTACTGTTGTAAGCAGTTTATATAAATGACTTCGGAGACTTATCCGTTTGTAGTTTTCCCAGTTGGCTTTATCTCCTTTTTTACGGCGCAGGATTACGGTATAGTGCCATTGTTTAAGCATAGATTAAATAGAGTCCTTATTTTTCTCAGCAAGCAGGGACCCCTTGATTTCGTCTGCAACCATGTTGTCTTTGATGGGTGCTTTATTGTTTTTTGTTTTTCTTAGAGCTAGTTTTATTTCCTCTACTGTAATATCAGGTAGTTCCGTAGATCTTTGATTTATAATGCTTTTACTTGCTGTAATTGTATCTGGATCAGATGTCGGGTCCTAGTTCTGGCGCTGGTTTTTATACAAATGTTAGTAAAATTCCTCGACGATGTTCAGTATTTTTACTCTGTTTGATTCTATGTTTTCCTGTTTATTTTTAGTTTTGGTTATTTTGCATTTTTCATATCCTAGTCTTCTTCGCAATACTTTCATGCTTTTATTATTCTATGGTTTGTTTGATCTTTCCATAGTTATATGTTTAGATTTTTCGTCTTATGGCTTTCGAAATCTGCTTATTTGTTTTTTTTCAGATATTATAAGTTCTTTCTTGCATTGACTGTAATGTTGTCTGGCTGATTTTTTCTTCTCTTTTTGTTTTTGGACAATGGGCATTTTGGTTTTTTATCAAGGCGGTCACAATTGCATTACTTGTGTTATCCATTTTTTTAGCTGGACCAGAAACATCAGAATTTTCAAAGCATCCAGTAATGCATTGCTGGAATCATGTTACATCGACTGGGCTTATCCAGCGTTTTCTTTTTCTTTACCATTTTGTATCAATCTTTTTCTATATCGATTCTGATATTAGATTAGTACTGTCACGTCTTTAATTATATGGCTTTTTTTGGTTATTATGAAGTCTATTTTGTTGCTGGTGTGGTCATCTGAGCCTTTCAATGTCCACATTCTGTTTGGCTTTTTGTAGAAGAAGCTATTTATTTGGTACAGATTATTCTACAGCAAAAAACCAAGCAGCTTTTTACCTTGATTATTCCTGCCATCTGAATCAAATTTTTGATGTTTTTATCTTGTTGGATTTAAGGCCTAATTTGACATTAAAGTCACCTATCACTACATTGAAATGTGCATTTTTATTTGCGAGAGCTAAGGATATGTCGTCATAAAAAACATTGACTTTTTCATCTGTGTGACTTGTTGTAGGAGCATATACTTGTACGATTTTTAAGGAGTATTTCGTATTTAATTTCAATATGAGATATATTACTCTAGTGGATACTCTTTTTGCTGACACAATATTTGCCCTGTGTCGTTTATGTATTATGAAGCCGATTCCACCTACAGACTTGCCGTCTTTGCCAACATAGGTATTTCCGGATT
This sequence comes from Tachinus rufipes, assembly GCA_963932245.1. Taxonomy (NCBI): domain Eukaryota; kingdom Metazoa; phylum Arthropoda; class Insecta; order Coleoptera; family Staphylinidae; genus Tachinus; species Tachinus rufipes. The sequence continues at coordinate 109,311,827 of OZ010743.1, forward strand.
TTAATTTTAGGAGATCTTCACTTTGCTTTCTGACTTCACTGAGACCGATAATATCTCATTTTATGTGTGTAAGTTCGACTTTTAGTTCTGACAGTCTTTCTTCCGAGAATAGTGAACGTACATTATATGTTTCAATTTGTAGTTTATAATAGTTGCTCTTTTTGTTAATTTTTTGTCGCCCCCCGAATTCATGGGACAGACTCAATTTTTATTGCGAGATTGTGGCTATAATTTTCTACTTGTTTGGGGTATTTGAGTTTTAGGAATTAACGTTCTTCATTGGGGGTATATAGCCATAAAACACTACGCTGGGTAGACGGGTTGGTGAGTTTTGTTTGTGTCAGCCGCCCACTTTGTATCAGACGTTGTTGGTAGCCGCCCACTCTGGGTCAGACGCTGTTCTGTAGAATGACATTTCCTTAATTCTCATTTTTTGTAATGGTTATACCGCTATGACTCGGTCGCCAGAGCTTTGTTATCTAACAGCTGGCACCGCGTGCAGGAGAAGTTGCCATTTGGGCCGGATTATTTTGGTGTTTTTTGCCGTCACCCCTTACCCGCCTTTGTTTCGGTTAGTGCGTATATATCAGATTTGTGTGTTTCCATTTCTTGTTCTTTTTCATTTTATGATCTTATGTTAAATTCGACCAATTCCGAGGTTTGTTGCTGGTTTTGTGAGCTTGTAGGTATGTTTTACTGCAGGTAAGCTGCTAACCTTACCTGCAAACTCTCTATTTTTATCCGGGCTTGGGACCGGCAACTTCACTCTGAGCTACTCGATACCTAGTGTGGTGCAGGCGGAGTTAGGGTGGATCCGTCTGGGTTTATATTTTTCTTGTTACACTTGTTGCACTAATTTTACTTTTAGCTAGGAGTTTTTTTCTGAGAAGTTGCGTTGGTAAAATGTTGTGGCTAACTGAATTTCCATTTTGTTTAAATAAGCGGTAAATTTTTCTAAAGACCTGTCATTGTGTGGGATGCACTTTAACGAGCGCTTTTTCCTTTCTGATTTTTAACGGATAGAGTTGTGTTTTGCGCTTTTCTCGTAGCTTGCGCATAGAATTAATTTTTTCGGACGTTGGAAGTACTTCAAGATAGAGCGGTAGTCTACTTTTGAGATGCGGGTGCTTTACGATGGGACTGGCTATTTTTTGTCTTGTATTTAGTTCGAGATAAACTAAGCAACTCTTGCAGCTTACGGTGTGCTGCTCATTGCACGCGGCGCATGTTGCAACATGCCAGGTCTTCTTAATTGTTTTGTTTTTGAAGCTAGGATGTGCTCTGGCGCATTTAACTTGATTCTTGTAATGTTGGTGTTGTGCGATCTTGCCAGTTTTGCATTTGTCTTCTACAATAATACATAATCCGCATAACAAAGACAGAGACAGAATCTCTCTACTTTTATCAATGTAATTTGGATTATACTCAAGAGCGATGAATTCTGTCTACACCACATCAATTTTGATGAAGTTGGGTATATTTCTAATAACGTATTTTAAAGTTTGTTCAGATTTGACTTGACTACGGAAATCCGAATGCGATGATGAATGCATTTGGTCGATTTGAATGTTCATTGACTTGAACAGTGTGGTCAACACTTGGAAAATGCTTTATTGTAATAGGAATAGGCTGACTTATGTTATTAGCAATGGGTTTAATGTCTAAGACTAAAAATTCGGTCGGGTTGAAAACTTTTTGGCTTTGGCGACAAAGGGCATCTGACGTAAGGTGGTTGATAACCTGTTAGTTCTAGTTAAAGAAGAAATTTTCTTACTTTGTTTTTTTTTATTATCTTTGACATCCTTCAAGCGAACGTTTTTGTGGTTAGATGCGATGGGGTTTTTCTTGAGAGAGGCTTTTTTTGGTGATTAGGGTGGCAGAATTTTATGCACTTTGGCCACTTTGATGACTTTTCTTATTTTCCTTCGAGATGTTTTTGTCAATTTAGAAAAGGAGCTCTTTGTGATCCAGCCTGATTTGTTTCCAAATTTATCCATTTTTTTAGACCATGTACTTTTTGAATCTATTATGTTTTGCTTTTTGTTTTTTAAGATGATTTCCAGCTTCTGGAGCTAAACATAAATTATTTCTGAGATTTGGCCGTTGCTCAATTTGGGTATGCTCTGATTGCAATTCCGGCTTAGAATTAAAACTATACAGCATAGGAGAGGTTAGTAGGATCAAAATAGTCTCCAATACCAATTGTGTGCATGTGTTTCTTTAGTTGGCAGTGTTTTGTCAAGATTTCTGTCATAATTTGCAAGTTTTTTCTGAACAGTCGCAAGTAGTAATCGGCTGTCTCAGCGTTTGGAGCAGTCATTTTCTTTTCTTGTATGCAGCCCGGAGTATGATTCCAACGCTGTCTCGGTGCATTTTGTGTGTTAATTTTTAGTAGATTATTCAAGCTTTTGAGTGTTAAAGCGGTTTAGGGTTCAGGTCCACACGCCTTGACGGATTCTAGGCTTGTTTATAGCAATTAGGGCCGCTCTACTATTTGTTAGAATTTGGACATTTTTGCCAGATATTTTGCGGTTTTCAATTTCCATAATCCCATAGGTTATCATAACTACTTCTGCTTGGAAGATAGTTGTCTAAGCTCCTAGTAGTAATGACATTTTGAGGTCCAGGTTTTGCCAGAAGATTTTTGCTTCAGAACCTTTATTGGTTTTAGAGCCATCTGTGTTGATTCTAATCGAGTCATTGACCGTTTGTGTTCTATAGTGACACATGATTTGTAATACTCAATGATAGACAGAATCTCTCTACTTTTATCAAAGCATTTGAAGCATTTTTCGAACTTTTCTATGCGCGTTACAAAATTTGGATTATACCCTAGAGCGATGAGCACACCACATCAGCCTTGGTGAAGTTTGGGTATATTTCTAATAACATATTTTAAAGTCTGATTGGGTTTGAAAAAATCCGAATCTAGATGCCACGGACTACGTTTACGACGCAGTCGATTTTAATGTTCATTGACTTGAACAGTGTGGCCAACACCTAGAAAATGTTTTACCACGTATTGTAATAGGAGGAGACTGACTTGTGTCATTTGTGGGGAATGACGAGGAGACTGTTGGGTTTGATGGGTCAACTGACGGACCTGATAGGACCGTCTTAGCCTGAGAAGCCAGCCGAGTTGAAGATTGGCTATCAAATCACCGGCCCAATATTTATAAACTGTGTTTTTGCCCACCTGCCCAAGTGTTAGATATCAAGAAATTTATTATTGTGCCCACCTTTGACGTATTAGTGACAACTGTTATTCAATCGTGTCACATTGAAAACAGCAGAAAAGCAACAAGTGTGAGAACAAACAAATTTTTTGATAACAAACACTTGGGTGGGTGGGCGGGAACACTGAATCAAACCACTGGCCCAATATGTATAAACTGTGTTTCCGCTGACCCACCCAAGTGTTAGTTATCAAGAAATTTGTTATTGTGCCTACTTTTGACGTGATGGTAACAACTGTTATTTATTTTTTTACATTAAAAACAGCAGAATTGCAACAAGTGTGAGAATAAGCAAATTTCTTGATAACAAACACTTGGGCGGGTAAACGGAAATACTTTATAAAACCACCGGCCTAATATTTATAAACCTTGATGGCCTTGCTGACGCTGAGTGAACCTGACGTGGGACGGCTTATGGCTTGTTAGTTGTAGATAAAGAAGAAATAACGTCTTTCTGGTCTCTATTCATAATTTTTGACTTTTTTTTTATTACTTTAATGAATCCGTCTTATAAGGGAGCGTTTTTGGTTGGACTTGTCTATAGGGTCTTTTTGGACTTTATTTGTTGGAAAATAGATCCCGAGAGTTTTTTGAGAGAAGCTTCTTCCGGTGACTTGGGTGGTCAGCCTGGTTCTGATCGACATTATGACCGCTGGGATGGCTGCTTCATTTTTTAAATTTTTTTGGAAGATTTTTTTATGTAGTTGGAAAAGGAGCTTTATGTGATCTAGCCTGTACTGTTTGAGATTGTCTTCAAAGACGTCTATCCTTTCAGATTCCTCTTTGATTAAGTCGACCATGAACTTCTCGAATCTATCTAAGTTTCTTGTCTTAAAATGCTATTCTGGCTTTTGGAACTAGACATACATCATATTTAAGATCTGTTGTTCAGTTCGGATTCAGGTTCCATCCTGAAAGAGAATCTAAATTAAATAATTCATTTAATCAACCTTTACATGTATGTAGAAGTTTAACAGTTTAATTTGTTTAGAGTATATTTTAATATGGCTTTTTGTGATACGTTAGTGTTTAACATATTTTATTCATAAAATGTCAAAAATTCAGTCTTAAAACATCAAAATATTGTTAGAAATTAACAAAATCCGGCTATAAACTATTAAAAAGTGTAAAAGTTTATTAATAAAAAATTAAAAGTAGCACAATCCGGATATAAAATGTTAAAATATTGTCACAAAGAACCAAAATTTAGGAATAAACTGTTAAAAGTGCAAAACTTTATTTAGAAAATGTCAAAAATAGCAATATCTGGTTATAAAATTGAAAAGAGTAATTAATTTCATAAAATCCTATTATGAAATATCAAAAAAAGGTTTATAATTTGGTCATAAACTGTCAAATAGTGCAAATTTCTATTTAAAGAATGTCATAAATAACTGTTTAAAACTGCAACATTCTATTTATGAAAAACCTAATATGGCCATAAAATATTTAGCAAAATTTGCATTAAAAATTATAAACAGAAGTCAGAAAGCACCAAAATCTGGCTGTAAATTGTTAAAAAGTTGTTAGAAAATACCAAAATCTGGCATACACTGTTCAATAGTACAAAATTCTATTAATAAATTGTTAAAATAGCAAATTTGGCCAAGAAATATCAACATATTATAGAAAAAACCAAAATTTGGTCTGAAAACATTAAAATTTTGTTAGAAAGAACTAAACATAGTTTATAAATTTGACCATAAAGTATGAAAATATTGTTAGAAAGCAGAAAACTTAGTCATTAACTATTTAAATGTGCAAAATTTTATTCAAAAATTGTCATAAATAGCAAACTTTGGCTTTGAAACATCAAAATATTGTTGAAAAGCACCAAAATTTGGTTATAAATTGTTAAAAATAGTGAAAATGATTATTAAATTTCATAAAATTGTAAAACCCTGCTATGAATTAATAAAATAATGTCAGAAAGACTCAAAGTCCGGTCATGAACTGTCAAAAAGTGTAAAATTCTTTTCAAAGAATGCCAAAATAGTAATTTTTGGTTATAAAGTATAAAAATATTGCCAGAAAGTACAATAATTTAAATTTTATTTATGAAAAGTCCCTAAAACTCAAACCCAAAAAAATTGTTTAAAAGTGCAAAAGTTTATTCATAAAATGTCAAAAATAGCAAACTCTAGCCATAAACTTTTAAAAAGTGTGAAAAAAATCATGAAAAATTACAAAAAATTGGCATAAGCTTTAAATATGCAATATTTTATTTACAAAATTCAAACATAGCAAAATTTGGGCAAGGTTTTGAAATTGACATATTTACTTGTGGGTTCAAGAGCCTACCAGTCACTAAATTATAAGGCAATAAAATTATCTGTATTTTTTTGCAATTAAAATTGCATCTAAGCGGACTACAGGTTTGCTTTAGTTGAATGATGAATGAATTGGTCACTCTGGTTGTTGACGAGTCTGGTTCTGATTTTTTGCTTTTTTATAAACGTTTCTTTGCTATCGACAGGTTTTTTTTCCATGTTCGACGATGATTCGTCAAGGTGATAGCCAATAGGATTTTTTTTATGATTCTTTAGGTTATCAGTCAAGTGGGTTGGTGTTTGTAGTCTCAACTTTAGTAACACAGCTTTAGGTTTTTATTTTTATCTGTTAGTTTTGTTATGCAAAATTGATATGGTTTACCACGCCTTCCGCGACAAGGGAGAAAACTGACTTTATCTAAAAAAAAATTATACGAGACTCGAGTCTGCTTGCAAAGTTTGCTTTTGTAAATTGCCTTTTCATCAGGTGGATAAGTGTTGGTTAAGCATACAATTTGCCAAATTAGAGATACATAACTTTTATAGAATCTCTTAGTAAGTCCAATAAATAAAATGTATGTCATGAGAGAATTTTATAGGTTTTTTGTTCTTATTTTTATTGTACGCTAACGAAGAACCTTTTGGTTGATAATAGCTTTTATTAATAATTCTGAAGTTTTTTGTGCTGCAAGAACTTACATGCTTGTTTTGCAGAAACACTTAAGCTTCACAAAAAAACTGCAATTTTAGTTACTCTTATTGCAGAATGTACAACCTAGAGAAAAGTCACAACATAATCTTGGAAATGAATAGATTAAACATCAAAATAATGGGAATCAGTGAAGCTCGCTGGATAAACTGCGGACAGAGTAGACTTCAAGACAAAACCATCTACTACTCAGGAAGTAATGACAGTCAATATCGTCATGGAGTTGCGGTTATATTTCACGAAACTCTTAGGAGATCTGTGAAAAACTTTATACTTTTATCTCCCCGTGTTTTGCTTTTACAACTCGAGACATACTGTGGAACACTCAACCTAATTCAAGTGTACGCCCCGACAACGTATAAAAATGACGAAGAAGTGGAATCCTTCTACAAAGACATTGATGAGGTTATGAAATTGACTAAGAACAAAGATGGCACTGTACTCCTGGGGGACCTAAACGCAAAAATTGGACAAGGTTCATATGACAAGTGGATTGGGCCGTACGGATTGGGCAAACGAAATGAACGAGGATATCATTTCCTACAATTCTGCCAAGAAATATCTATGGTAATAACTAATATATAATATATTTTTCAAATTACCAAAACGTTGCCTGTACACTTGGAAAATGAAGACAATAAAGAACGTTTATTCAGGAATCAAATTGATTATATTCTTGTCAATTAGAGATACAGAAATAGAGTGAAAAGTGCCAAAATAGACCCAGGAGCAGATATAGGCTCAGATCATAATCTTTTTGTTGCGGAGAATATGGTGAAACTCAAGAAGCTGAAAGTCTCGTCAAACCAAAGACCTATTGATACCAGCCTACTAAGAAATAGTAACGTGAAAGCGAAGGTGCACCATGAGATAAATGAAAACCTAAATAAATTAATAAGCACTCGTTCGACAACTCAGAATCAACCTGAAGACATGTGGCTAAATTTAAAGTCAGCCATCATAGAACCTTGTAAGAAACATCTGACAGCTGAGAAAAGAACAAACCGAAAAGATTAGATGACCAACAAAATATTAAGGCTTATGGAACAAAGGAGAAACCTAAAGAATTCAGACACACAAAAGTATAAAGAAGAAGGAGATCAAATAAATATAAATGTTGACAAGCTAAGGAAGAGTGGTTGAAAGAGAAATGAACTGAGATAAAAAATCTGCAGAAACTGCACGACTCTCATAACATGCATAAGAAAATAAAAATGTTTACTGGAATTGGTCGGAAACAAAGATCATACATCCTTACAAATGAGGAAGGAAACATTGTGCTGGATATTGAAGATCAACTGACATTATGGGAAGATTACGTCAAATCCCTTTTCAATGATCAAAAAGAAGAGATAACTACCAACAGTATGAATGACACTGGATCACCTATTTTAAAAGAAGAAGTACAAGCAGCAATAAAATCAGCCAAAGATGGAAAAGCTCCTGGCTCTGACGATCTGCCTGCAGATGTGCTTAAGATGATTGAAGAGCAACATTTAGATGTTATAACCTCTCTATTTGATAAGATCTATGAAACAGGAATAATACCACAAGAATGGCTTCAGTCAACGTTTGTCACAATTCTTAAGAAGCATAATGCCAAAAAATGCAACGAACACCGTACGATTAGCCTAATGAGCCACACTCTAAAGATCTTTCTCAAAGTCATCCCCCGTAGGATTTTCAAGAAACTGGAAGAAGGAATTGGAGATACCCAGTTTGGCTTTAGAAAAGGAGTTGGAACAAGGGAAGCCTTGTTTGCTTACAACGTCTTGATGCAGCGGTGTCTGGATGTCAACCAAAAAATATGTCTGTTTTATAGATTATAATAAAGCATTTGATAAAGTGAGACATAAACTAATAGAAGCACTTGAACGAAAAAACCTCGACACAAGAGATATACAAATAATAGTAAAACTGTACCTAAACCAAAGTGCGTTCGTTTGCGTCCAATCCAACCTAACGAAAGCCGTTGAGATCAAGAGAGGAGTCAGACAAGGGTGTGTTCTCTTTCCACTCCTTTTTAACATCTATTCAGAAGAAATCTTCACCGAGGCCTTCGAAAGAGAGGACGGCGGAATACGTGTTAACTGCACCCCACTGAACAACTTGCGTTACGCTGACGGTACAGTACTTCTCGCCGAAAACATTCAAGACCTTGAATAACGTCGTCACAGTTAGTCAAGAATATGGGCTGACACTCAATGTTAAAAAGACCAAATACATGATTGTCACCAAAACTGAAGCACCAAATAAACATCTGTATGTGGAAGGCAAAAGGCTGGAAAGAGATGAGAGGTATAACTATCTAGGTACAAACGGCGACGTGGACTACTGCGCAGAAATAAGGATTTGCATTGAGAAAGCCCGTGCATCCTTTGTGAAGATTAAAAAACTGCTCTGTAATCGCGACTTGAGCCTGGAACTCAGAACTCGGATGCTCAAATGTTACGTTTTCCCAGTTCTTTTATATGGTGTGGAAGCTTGGACCCTCAACGTGTATTGTGAGAGGAAATTAGAAGCTTTTGAGATGTGGGCCTACCGTTGGATGTTGATAATATCATGGACAGAACATGCGACCAACGTGGAGGTTCTGAGAAGAATGGAGAAAGACAGAGAGATCTTTCTGGAAGTGAAAAAAAGAAAACTGCAATATCTCGGCCACACTATGTGAGGCCCGAAATATAAGATTCTCCGACTCATAATCCAAGGGAAAATCGTGGGAAAAAACTCTATCATAGCGAGAAGAATGTTTTGGCTTAGTAATTTGAGAAAATGGTTTAAGGTCACGTCAGCTGATCTGTTTAGGGCGGCAGTTTCCAAAATCAAAATAGTAATGATGATAGCCAACCTCCGGAATGGAGACGGCACATGATGAAGAAGAAGATGTGGTCAGTATGTGGAAATTTCACTTCTTCAAAGATTTTGTGCCGGATTTATTTAGATATGACCCCCAAACGTTTACCGACTAAAAAACTTCTTTTTAGACTAACGTAGGTCAATGTGACACCACCGTTAAGTAATCATCCTTTAAATATTTTTGTTTTTGAGCGTATACTCTATTATATTTTTGGCTGTCAGAACTAAGCCTCTAGTCATCCTCTGCAGGTATAGTATACGCAGCGGTTACTCTCACTATGTTTATTCTATTCATGTAAGCTTGAAAGTAGGCGTGATTTGCCAGAATTTGGGTAAGGTGGTATACAACTTTTCAGTGTTACTTCGTAACCCATGGAGTTACTTTTGAAATTAGCCTTTTTGTCTATGTTTTTGTGTTGTTTTCCACGTCTCATTTAGTTTTTTATTTCAACAGAGTTCTGGTCACCGCTTTTTGCGCATTCTGGTTTGAACCAGTCGTGTATTTCTTTTCAGGAGCATACGGTGTATGGGGATGACCTTTGCTACCATCTGTATTGCTATTTTTTTGTACCTTTTTCAGCATTTTTTTGTATCTTGGAATCGTGCACAGTAGCTCTACGTGGAGACTCAATATAGTACGATGGAGTTGGCTATCAAGCTAATGGCCAGTCTTCTGCTTGTTCTGGCTTTTCCGATATTGGGCAATAGTCACGCAAGCGCTGCCACCGCTTTTCCAGCATTTCTGGTAATTTCTGTAAAGTGGACTCTCATGTGCAGTTTTCTGCTAAGAAGGACTCTAAGATATTTGGCGCTATTTTTGCTGGTGACGATGACATTCTCTACATTTACGAACACAGATATGAGTAAATTACGTTCGACCAGTACAACCGCTTTAGTTTTGTGCGAGGCCAGTTTTAATTCTTTCTTTGCCAGACACATTTCTACGCAGTTTAAGGCGTACTCAGCATACTCTTCAACGGTTGCACTATCATAGCAAGGTCATCCGCATACTTACTAGAATTGTTCTTTCGGCATGATTTCTCTGAACACCCCGCCATAGTAGGTATTCCATAACATGATACCAAGAACTGAGCTCTGTGGTACCCCGCAGGTCATCTCCAACTTGCCGCTACTAACCTGAATTGTTTTGTTGTGGAGGTAGTCGCATATCTGTCTGAAAAGATACTTTACATATTAATGCCTTTCTACGGAGCTGAGTTGAAAGCTTTTTTGACGTCCAGCGTCACCAACACTGTAAAATTATTTCTCTTTTTTACTTCTTTCGCTATGCCCTTGATCCTTTGGATGGCGTGTACTGTTGACCTGCCCTTCGTAAAAGCCAGACTGCTCAGGGGCCAGTCCACCGGTAAAAAACATATAAAAAAGTAAATTACAAATTAAATAAAACAAATATTAAAAATAACATTTTTTAATTATTACTGTTATGAGTTATTTGCTTCAACTTAATTAAAACAAAAGTATTTATACCAAAATTTTATAATGGAATGCAAATGTATCATTGTTTGTCGGTTTTAATAAAATGCAAACAATATATGTAGTTAAAATAGATTTATTTATTTATAATGATTGTAGGGCAAAGTAAACTACCGAGAGAGAAGTCAAACAAATTGATAGGTAATTAATGTTTACTTTGGATACATATAAAATGTTTGATTTGTTTGTTGACAAGAACAAGAGGACGCCCATCTATCATAATATATCCTGTTAACAAGGGTTGTGTGTATGTTGTTTGCCTCATCAATATTTCATAAATAACCAAAGTTTTCTTATTTATGCAAGGCCTTAATCAATAAATCTCAATTACCCTTCATAAAGTGTCAAACTGGCGCCCTGAGGGTGTGATGTTCGTTACGCCTCTCTAGTGTATATACGCAGTCGTAATTCCCGCAGGACTAAATATAAATATAGAGTGATGATAGTTATACCTAATTTAAGACACGTTTCGCAATCAGAGAATTAAAGTAAATCCGTGCCGATATGGGATTAGTACAGACTGCACTCATTTGGGATAGTCTCAGCAGATCAGAAGCGCTGTTTGGGGCTATTGGCGACGCCTAGTAGATTGTGGGCTTGCCAGATTAGCCCGATTCAACGTGTCTGCTTGAGATTTCCCAAAGGGAGAATTTCGCTCACACAACAGTAGCTCTTTTTCCGCTCCTGCAATTCCTTCTATGTACATAAAGTGGATTACTTCTAAAAAATATGATTTTAAGATGACGATATTTATTTATTAACGGAAATTCTTTTGTTTTGTCATGAATATAATATAAATATTGGCCTTTCGTGACCAAGAAAATTTCAGTTCCGGTCATGCCCTGCATTACTAACCGTAATATAGTGAACTGTGCGGGGGTTGTTTCGAGTCCAACAAAAATTGATTGCTCCCCATTTATCAGAGATTTCCGCGAAATGAAATGCGCCTCGTTTCTTGGCCACTATGAAAAATAACGTTGATGTTTAATAGTCTTCTTTCCCTTTATGTAAGCCGCGTGCGTACTAGAGCTTTAAAAGCGTCTGTCGCACAGCAGAGGTCCTCGCCTGTTTTATGGCTTCTCTTATGGACTTAGATTACATGTGATGAGGCTTAACCAGATATTCTGTACCATGCCATGTAAGGCATTATTCAGCATCATTTGGATAGGATCACGTTGTACATATTTTAATATCAATTTGCTTAAATTAAAACAATTTTATTAATAATAATAATTTCATATAAATAAATATTATTAACTACCGTCCTTCAACGCGTTACATATTTTCCGTTAATTACGGTAATTTAAGGCATTCATGTTTAACCTCAATTAGGATAAGACGGCAGTGTTAAATAATAATTTATAGGTCAGTCATTCTATCATCGAACTGCTTTTTTTTTAATTAACGCACATTGCGCGAACCTCGCATTATTATTTTTTTACAAGCATAGGAAATTGAATTAAAATGCCGATGGCTCGACATTCGGGTCACGTAAGGTTAATTTTTGCTACTAATATGCCGATATATGTGCTGCGTGCTTTGGATACATTTTTTGGTAGTCGTTAGAAATTTTAACCGCAACCAGAAAAGTGAAATTTATAAATCGATCAGAAAATGGTATTGCCGCACACAAAGTAAACGTTAAATTCTATAAAATTTAATTTAAGAACTAAAGATTAATTAGAAATAACTTTCAAGACTTTAGAAATAAATCTCCTAATATGTAATAAAAGAATAATAAAATTTTTTTTTTTTTTAAATAGTTTAAGATATTTATGAGATCTACAAAACGAGTAAGCTTAACTTTTATAATATTCAAAATTTCAAATTTGTTTTAAAATACTACAATGCAAATATTTAACAAATTTTAAAAACATTTTAAATATTACGGGCGCGGTTTATGGAGTGTCATAAAACTACATGCAGAACTCACGCAGTTTAACTCCTTTTTAAAATCGTTTTTGGCAACGTGTGGAGAATGAAATTTGCAGTCTAATGAAGTATATGAAAATCCAAAACTTTCAATTGTTAAATTGGCAAAGTATGGCAATAAAAAGGTAATTAAAATTTTTGGGCAGGAAAATGAAGGTTTTTTGTCAATTTAATATGATTTATTATAGTTTGATAAGGGCAAAACGCACATTATCAGCACATATGCACTAAACATAAGCAAAACAATTGAAAAGCGAGAACTATTTTTGGACACACTACAGAAAACCATTGACAAAATAACGGCGAACAAAAACATTCATACTAAGAGAAATATCTAAACCTACTTACCATACAAAATGCAATATAAATATACATGGTTAAACTCACGAGACCAAAAATAGGTGATAGATTACGTCATAACCAACAGAAACATACGCCGAAGCCAGATTTTGGACTTAGCTCCGCAAACGTGGGATCAGACCATAATCTTGTTCTAAGCCAATACCGAAATAACGTAACCCTACACAAACATAAACCCACGAACTTGACAACTAGTTTCAACATTGAGTCACTAGACAACAAGAGCACCAAAATCCTGTATGCCAACAGAATCTCATAAAAATAAGAAACCAAGCCAATAACACCGGTAGATAACATCAACCAAGCATAGGAAACTTTAAGATCTAATATATACTAGAAAGTGCCAGAGAATAACAAACGCCAACGAGGGACTCAATACAAAGCCTTGGTTTACTGAGGACATAAAAACATTAGCCGCAGAGAAAAGAGCCATCTATCTAGTATACAGAAACAACGTTACACCAAATGAGTACTTCACACATACACAAATAAGAAAGTAAATTTGGAAATAACATAAAAAAAGAGATTTTTGGGAAAACTTCTTAAAGGACATAGAGTACGCAAGCATGGAGAACAAAAAAGGATATGGAGCATGCTTTATAACAGGAAGAAACCGGTAAACAAATATCTTTAAACATCAACTATCCCACTAGACACTTGGGTAAACCTTTTCAGAAAATTATACGTTACGACATCAGAAGAAAGGGATGATGAAACCACAGAGAACAACCAATAAAACCGCAAACACCCAAAATTTGAAATACTTAATGAAGATGTAGTCAAGATAATAAAGAACCTCAAAAATAGAAAATCTTTAAAAATCGACACAATAACAAACAAAATGCTGAAATATAGAGGCAACCGGCTAACCTAAGAAATTACCAAGCTATACCAGAAAATAATACGACAAATAGTCAAAAAATCTATGGAATTCAATAAACCCTTCTACCTCTGCTTTATTGATCTGAAGGAAGCATTTGACCGGATAAAACTGTTGGATGTGGTAAGGATCTTACGAAGAAACAAGAAACTAATTCAAAGAAAAACTAATAAACATTATACGGGAAATGAATATTAAAAATACCACACTTATAAATATCAACGGCGTGCTAACGGATGAGGTTAACCGACAACCCATGGGTGGGTTACTCCAGTCAAGATTACTGACTTGTTATCATGTTATGGAGTGATTTAATTACCCACCCAAGTATTTGTTATCAAGAGATTAAATATTTGATCTTTCTGCAACCTTCAGAAATTATTTTGTCACAAGAAAAGGTTGTGATCTAACATTTTGATAACTAACACTTGGGTGGGTGGGGTTTCAATCTAAACTACTGACACGTTATCATGCTATGAAGTGTCCCACCTACCTACCCAAATGTTTGTCTTTAAAAGAATAAATATTTGACCTTTCTGCAAAGATCAGCAGTCATTTTGTCACAAGAGAAAGTCGTGACCTAACAAATTTGGGTGAGCGGGCCACTCTAACCCAAACTACTGACTTGTTATCAAGATATGGAGGGTCCTACACAACACCACCGCGAAACAGTACAATATGAGGATATCTACACAGAAGACCAAAGACCCCCTGAGATGCAAACTGGTAGTTGACGACAAAATTATTACTTTTAGCAACTGCAACATCTGGATATCACATATTGACTGAAAATAAGATCCAATCGTAATTTACTAACTTATTTTTAGTTAGAGTCACCAAGCATGCAGGTTTACTAGCAATTTATGATTTATATTTTAACCCGACTTATTCGACAAAGTTATAGAAAAACAATTTGCTTTTTGGATTTTTTGGGAAAACAATCTATGACAATTTGACTTAAGACACAAAAACAATTTATGTTCCTAAATTTTAGAAAATATTTTTTGAAAGCGACGATGCTATACAAAAATAATCTAAAAGAAAAACTGAAACGATTTATTTCCTTAGACTTATTGTTGTCACTTTTGGACAATCTTCTGAAAATGGAGTGTGACAATTTGGTGTTTATTTTTGAGTCATTGCTGGAGCAAGGCTGCTTTATTCCACTGCCAAGAGACAGAAACGTCTATCAAAGTCCTCAAACTTCCAAAAAAATATTTTAACAGGGACGTTTCTGCAAAAAAGCAAACTAGTGTGCTTTTTGGAGGAGCGCGAATCTGCTTTGAGGAGGCAGGTGTCTTACTGCGAAACCTTTTGTAACTAGCGGTGTGAGGCCTACCGCACCCGACGCGTGTTGCTACATGGCCGGACTTTTTAGTCTGATTATACGAGGAGCTCGGATGAGCCCTCGCTCAATTAGCACACACATGCGGTACGTTGCACCGGGTTGCCGTGTCACCGTAGCTCTGGCAACGGTGGCATTGTGCTATACCTGTGCGGTTTTTTGCTTGCACTCAACAGTAACGTGAAGCACAACTTGGTGAGAGAGATTATCTCTCGATTTTTAGCTATTTTAGTAAGCTGCACGTAAAGCATTGGGAAGGTTTTCTTGTTTTTTCTCATGCGAGTCGTAGATATAGGAATGTACCACTGAGCGACTAGTTCAGATTGTACTACATCAGCCGTGATACAATTGTGCACATTCTTGATAACGTACTTTAGTGTCTTTTCAGACCCTAACTGATACGTGCAGTGGAATAATTTCCGCACTTTTTGCTGTGTTTATTTACCACTCTAAAATCTGCATGCGTGAGCCATCAGCTCTTGATACTCTTCTTAATCTTGGTAATCTTGGAATGTAATGGGAGGTGGGTGACGTGAGCTAGCGTTTTTTGTGTGTGCTGGCCAGTTGGTTTGATTAATGTCTGGGTGTGTCCACAACGGCGATCCGATCATCGAACAGCGCTCCGACCATCCATAACTTGATAAGACTTGGGTGGGCGGGCGGGCTACTCCAATCCAAAAAGATTCAATGTTTGACCTTCCTGCGAACGTCAAAAATTATTTTGTCACAAGAGAAGGTCGTGATCCAACCTCTTGATTACTAACACTAGACACGTCTGCATAGAAGACAAACATCAAACTTTTTAGTGACAAACATTTGGGTGGGTGGATGGGTGGGACACTCCAGAGCATGGCAACGGTCCTTGAGTTTTGGTACGGAGTGGTCTACTCACCTCAAAAGTTTAGAATGGAGCGGCCCACCTATCGAACCGCGCTCCTAGCATAGAACACTAAAATGTGTTCTAAGCTCTCACTCTCACGCCGTTTCAGTTCATATAAATACGAGGCTCGAGCGGTGTGCGAGAGTCCGAGCTTAGAACACATTTTAGTGTTCTATGCTCGAAGATGGTTGGAGCGTTGTTCGATTGTCGGATTGCCGTTGTGGCCACACCCATAGGAGCTGGCCGGGTTGAAGACCATTTGGCCATGTTGGCTGAGAGCCCTGATGGCGTTGAAGGCAGCTTACTTGAGGCGTTTTCACCCGTTTTTTTCCTCGATTTCTTTGCTTTTTTCTCTTGACCATTGATCCATCATGCGGGTTGTCTTCTCTTATTTGCTGGACGAGGAGACCTGGGGCGGCATTGCCGCTTGCTGGATTTTGATGGCGTCGGTGGATGTCTGCATTGGAGCTTCTTTGGTGGGGGGTGAGGCTTCCTTAGATTGAAGAAATGCGGGCCTGGTGGTTGACCCGATTGCTTCCTTCATGGCTTTCTCCATGTTCATTTTTATCTCCATTAGCGCATCTATTTGATCCAGTCTGACCTGCTTGATCTTGTCCTTGTGGGTATCAATCCTTTCATATTGACCCTCGATGAGGCGTTTGACGAATTCCTCCAGAGAGTTGATTTTGACAGATTGCTTCTCAATCAACTTTTTGTTCTGGGATAACTGTACGTACATCATACGCAGGACTTTACCGTGGGTCAAATTGGCGGTGAGATCAGCCATCCTGCAAGAAAATGAATGAATTAATTAATTTCTTAATTAATTAATTCAGTAAAATACGGGCGTAGTTCTCTCGATGCGTTTTGGTCGGCTGCTGGCAGTCGACCTATTTTTTGTTACTCGGATTTTCTTAACTTTTTTTATTTACTTTTATTCTGGGCTTTTGTATCTAGTTAGTAGGAATGCGTTTTAGATCGTCTGACTATCGGGTTGGTAGGCCTTTTGTACGCTTCCTGCCTAGGTTGCCATTCCAGGATCTTCTTGATCTATTTGCTGTTTGGCATCCTTACGACATGCCCGAACTAGTTTCATTTTAGTTTTGATTTATCCTCAATTGCATTACTAACTCCGGATTTCTGTCATATTATTTTATTTTGGACTTTTTCTTTTAAGATCGAGCGTGGAACGTTCTACGGCTCGTTGTGCTACCCTGATCTTTTGGACGGATTTTTGTGTGAGCGTCAGAGTTTCTGCTCCGTATATTAGAACTGGAAAAATGCATTGGTCAAACCAACCACTTTGCGTCTTAGACAGTTGGGGTTGTCAAATTTAAAAATGTTTTTTATGTGTCCTGCCCATGTTAGTCTCAGCCTTCTTCCAATTTCCCTACGGATTTTAATCTTGAATTCTAAATACTTGTATGAGGTGACATGTTGGTCATAAATTCAGTTTTAGAGATCGTTATTTTAAGGCCGACTTTATGTGATTTTTCTGCTAGCTTTTTAATTATTTTTTCATCTTATTAAGACTATCCAAAATTAGCACAATGTTGTTTGCGAACCATAGATGATTGAGGTTTTTGCCATTGATATGTATGCTTATATCTTCTAGTTCTATGGTCTTGAACATGTACATGAGGCGAAATTGTGCCACTTTATTGGACGCTGCGTTGTACTCTGAATCTGTCTATTTTATTATGTAGTTTCACGCATGCGGTAGCATTTATATTTATATGTTGTAGAGTGGCCGAGTACCTATTTGCCTGTGTCTTAAACATCTCGCTGTAGTTGATGGAGTCGAATTCCTTTTTGTAATTCACGAAGGCCAGGACAAGTGGTTTATTGTACTCGATACATTTCTCAATTATGGTTTGATGGTTTGCAGGAGGTTGTTTGTTCCGTATCCGACTCTGAATCATGCTTGTTTAGGCGGTTGGTAAACGTCAAGTTTGGTTGTGAGATCTCTAATTATAACCTTATAGAGCAAGCTTATTGGTCTATAGTTTTTTAGGTTGACCGTATTACTATTTTTGAGCATACTAACTATGTTTGTTTTGTTTCATGGTGCTGGTGTTATTTCTTTTGTGAAGCACTTATTGAATAGGTTATTTAGGGCTTTTAATAGCTCTTTTCCTTCTTTTTGTATCTCTTTGATCCTAATATTATTTTCTCCGGGCGCTTTGATGCTTTTTAGTTTTGTTATTGATTTTGAGATTTTCTCTTTGATTATCTCCGGTAGATTTACTGATCCTTGATTTAGAATTTGGGGAATGGTAAGTGTATATTCTGCTTGTGTTGTTTTGTGAATGTTTACAGGTTTGAATAGAAGCGTTTCATAGTTTCCAAGATCTCTTCTTTGTTGCTGATAGTTTGTCAGTTTTCGTCCTCCACTTTGGTGATTTCTTACTCATTTTTTGTTATAGTCTCTAATATCTTTCTTAGCGGCTTTTGATATATCTTCTTAGCTGGTTGTTTGTATGTAGTAGATTCTTTTGTAGTTTTTTTTGCTTTTGCTTCATAAGTTGTGTGTTTGTTGAGAGTTTTTCTTTTTTATTGTTCAGGTTTGTATTATGTCTCTGTTTTGCATATTCTATAGATGTTTTGATTGCGGTACTCAAGGTTTCTATATTCATTTCGTCAATGTTACTGATTTTTAGTCTTTCTGCTATAGTTGTTCCTTATTTTTGTTTACTGTGATTCGTTCTTTCTCTTTTGTTGCGGTGAGTAGTATTTACTCCTTTTTCAATTGTAGCACTATTTTTGCTCTTAGCATTTTGTGGTTGCTTTCTACTGATACCCGGTTGAGTACTATGACATTTTGTATAATTTGTTTTCTATTTGTGATGAAATCTATTTTGTTCCGTGTATTTCCGTCATGACTCGTTTACGTCCATTTCTGGTGTTCGGATTTCTTAAAGAAGGAATTGATAGCATTCATATGGTGCTCTAGGAAGAATTGTAGTAAGGTGTTCCTTCTGTCATTTCATTATTTTATTTCATATTGTCCTAGTGGGAATTTGCTTGTTTTTTACTGAGCTTGGCAACTATTAGTGTGTAGTATTGAAGTTATTGACATTGCAAAGTTGATGTCCTTGTAATTGTATAGATGTTTGGGCATACACCTGGATGATCTTTATGTTATATCTGTGGTTTAGTTTTAGTATTATAAAGGGAATTTATGCTCTCTAGGTGTAGGATTTGTATTGAGTATTTTTTGTTGGTTATGGAATCTATTCCTTCGTCTGAGCTGTTTTTGTTTCGTCTGTAGTATAGGGTATTTTCTGATTTTCGGGGGATCTGCAGTTCTCTTCTTTTTTTACTTTAGCTAGACCTACTATATCCGAGTGGATTAGGTTTAGTTTTTGAGTTGGAGTACTTTTTCTTTGCTGGAGAGTTTATTGCTTTGGTAGCCTATTTTTTCCAGGTGATTCTTGCATTCTTTGACCGCTGTTTAATCCAGCTGTTATCTTTGTTGGGAGCTAGCGGTCCGCCATGGATTAATGGCCGTATTCTTGTTGTATCTTTTATGTTAAGAGGGGTTTAAATGTTACCTATTACGCTGGCTAATGCGGGTTGATAGGGGTCGTCCTGAAGTGCAATTTTTTTCATTCCCGTTTTGTCGGTTATTTTGCTGTTACTCGGTTGCTGGACTCTTGTTTGTTGCAAGTTGTACCAGATAACAGATTGACTTTTGGGGTGGTATTTGACCTTCTCACCTTCTTTTCTTACAAGAATAATATCCAATCTTGATGACCAACATTTTGGCGGGTGAGTGAGATACTTCAATTTATGATTACTATTGAATAGTTAGAGCTGGAGAAACACTTAATATGGCTGTGGGTAGTTTTGGACCTCTCACCCGACGTCCGGTCGACCGCTGTTGGATTTTAGATCAACCGAAAAAGAAGCCGCATACGGAACGTCGTTTGAGTGGGTCTCTTGATGATAGAGGAGCCGTCATTTTTAAATTAAATAATTGGAAAATGAAAAATTTAAGTGGATGAACAATATTATTTATGAAATAATTAAATAGTTTGTTCAAACTTAATCTGATTACAGCGGCTAAGAGTCAACCGCAGATAATTGTTTTGGTTCTACAAACCTTGTCAGTGTGCTTTGTAAAACTAACTAACTTTGTATGGCAAAGAATAAATATGAATTGGGCTAGATTTGGAATGTTTTACAAAAAAATATGAAACTATTTTTGATTCTTTATGCAACAAGGCACACTTTATCAAGATTTTTAAACTGCTCTGAAGCAAAAAGGATCTGTAAATCACATTTTTCCAGAATATTCTTTACTAATCAATATGCAAACAACACACATCAATTATTTTAAAGTAATTAAAAACAGGATTGATATCTTCTGTTTGCCAACTGAATATTCAATTTAATTCAACAATATTGTTAGATACTGATAAATTTACAATCATTTTTCATGATAAATCGTCCGGATCGTTATTCAAGTGCGAAATTGATCCAAATCACAATTTCCCCATTAATTCAGTAGCCGTGGCAAGACTCATCCGTACATCGGGACAGTTTATCACAAAACCACGTTTGAATTGTTCGTCAGCTTGTTACAATCAGATAATTGTTTAATTGTGCATAAATAGGATTAAACCACAAGATGCCATACCCAGGTATATACATCCAGACCGAACAAAACCGGACAGATGTATTAAAGCCATAATTCCTATCTACATCCTGTCGCTGTAATTAATAGAACCGCATTATTAGTTTAATTTATTAAAGAAATAAAAATTGTCTACGTTTAGAGGAATGGGTGTAATATAAAGTAATTTGGATGTAAATCCTTAAAAAGGGTGTCATTCCAGTGCGTCGCGTTTGCCGGATGTCTAATTTTATTTAATTTAAAATACTCTTTTGCAAGGCATAAGTGCCGGCAATAATAATTCCATGTACAGTCACTTTGCTCTAATGAAATTGATGCGTTTAAATTGAAACGTGATCGTTTAATGAGAAAATGACAATTTTCTAGATTTAGTTTTTATATTTTCTTAACATTATATAATCGAACTTTTTAAGATTTACATAATCTATAAGCTTTTAATACTGTTAGTTGTTGAGGTATCGGACACACCAAGCCACAGAGAAGACATGTGTATGTTTGGTTGCCTATATTGGGAAGAACGCTACGCTCTGCATCATTTAAAGATATATTGGAAAGTAATTCTTTTATTAATTTAATTTTTTTTTAATATAAAATTTTAACACTTAATTTTTCAGTTATTTGAATAAATATTTTGTTAAATTTGAAAACATTCCACTTGAATTCCCATTATATACCAATATTACAAATTCCTTTCCAATTATTTGTTTAATATATTTTTTTCCATTATTGTTCATTATTCTGAAGTGATATTTTTATACACACAATCTGCCCCTGAGTTATTGCTTCCTTATACGCAATCGATATCTCAATAAAGACACGAAAGTTGTAGACAGGTAATAAGAAAACTGCCGGCATTCGTTCACCTCAATAAATTCTCCACGGAACAATTATCCGGAAATCTGTTTTCAAGCATGATTAATCAGTCATTTTTTCCTTATCGATTAAAATGTTCTGAGTATAAGACAATATTTAAATATTTCATTTGGCAATCAAATAAAAACAACCTGCATTTGACTGGAAGTGAAAACAAAGGAAAAGAAATGAATAAAATAATAGAAAACATTACAATTTATTTAATATTTCCATTTCGTATACAAATCAAATAGAATTATTGAATGATATAGAAAGCAGTGACAGATAAACAAAGTTGCGATATGGATTGATAAAAATTTAATATAGCCAAGACAAAAAGGTAGGAATCAATCCGCCTCGACGCCAATACAGCAAACAGTACCTAACTTTATATATTTTTTAAAATCAAAATGGTTGCGAAGACAGGACGGAAGACGTAGAAGATTTATTGCCATCCAAGGTAACACATGTAAAATACAGAATTGTGTTACATATCCCAGCAGACAAATATAAATTATGCATGAAAACCGCCGGGTCCATACACCTGACCTCAGGATGCAGTTTGCTTACACCGCCCTCATAATTAAGTACCGAGGATATTAGAGTTGCAAATTATTAATAACAATGAATAATTTAATCAATGATTAAATAGTTTTAACGCGTGACTAGTGGAGATTAAAATTGGTTGGTACGGTGATTTTACCGGAACCGTTACGAGCTTAATCAGATACGAATCGATGGGAAAAAAAACTAAACAAAGAGAAGTAATCCTTGCGAAATATTCGAGGAACAAGTAAATGGAGAATTTAAGCCAATATAAAGATGATTACATCTGAGATATTCAATCTTTCCTGAACCTTTGTCATTGCATATCTATCCTTTAATAATAGGATTGCTGCGATCGAGGTGGCTTTCCAGAGTGAATTGAATGCTTCGGAAGAGGTAATATGGACGAGTGGCTCGGGAAAACGATTCGATGAGCACAACGATAACCGGCTCTCGATGGTGCTAAAGGGGAATATTATAACTACATCGGGATAAACCCAGTCCTCACACCAACTGTTAATTTTGTAAAGGTATATCAGAATCATCCGCAAGAATTTAGATTGCTTAAAAATAACGCATCTTAACAGCAACAAAAAAAAGTTGTAATACGTAAATCTAATCACAGACTTTTTATGAATGTTATTACTTTCTTCATGGGCAAGATAGATATTTTTAAATTAGATTTTTTTTTCAACATTTAAGGAGATCTGGTTGCTACTGGCTCAGATGTTTAGTTATCTAGTCTAAATGTACGACACAAGCGTTCCATAGACATGCTTGCAGTAGACGGCTAACATGGCTCATCACACTGCGTAGGGTCTACTTCTGATGAAGATTTTTAACTGTATTGTAGGTTTAACTGTAGAGAAAAAGAAAAAGATTAATTACGATATTTTGCAGCTTTTGAGCGTGCGTTACTTTGTTGTTCAGGTCTGAAATGATTTACTTAAAAGGTCAAAGGATAGTAATAACGCTTTGAGTAATACTGGCAGGACTTCATAGTTGACGACGGAAGCTGTTGTAAGTCCTGGAGTGGTCGGTGGGCATAGATTTTTTTTATACGAATCAAAGTTTGTCCACTTACGTTCTTACTTAGTGAGCTACGTACGCACTCAACTAGAGTGCCTGCTCACTTACCTATGCATAGTGTAGTTCAATTAAGAACTATTGTTAGTTTTGAAGGTGTGCTGGAGCAGCTACCAGTGGTTGACCATAAAACTCTGCAAGCAAAAGGCGTATGAGATGCAGTGTTTTTAGCACTTTGCACTGTGCTTGTGGTGGCACTAATAACTGCGTTCCACACAAATAGTTTTAGTCTTAACCTGGACATAATGGGTACGTAATTGCAGAACCAAGTGCATGGTTTTAAGAAGCTGCGTAACCGAGTTTTAGTAGTTGACCTGGCATTGTTTTTGCATGAAGGTCATGTGGTGCTGCAAAGGTTTATTTATAGTGATCTGCTGTTTTGGAACACCAATAAAAGGTGCACGCTTACAAAACTTAAACTTGGTTTGTTGTCAAGAGATTGGATATGTCATTCTTTTTCTCAACTTTAAGACAACATAAGAGAGATTTATCCAAAGAATCCAGAATTAACTAACACTCGGATGGGTGGGCGGGAACACCAATAAAAACTACACGCCAACAAAACTTAAACTTAGTTCCCGCCTACCCACCCGAGTGTTTGTTGTCAAGAGATTGGATATATCACTTTCTTTCCCAACTTTAAGACAATTAACAATAACAGAGAGAAGAATTATGTAATTTCTGCACAAATAACACTTGGGCGGGTGGGCGGGGAACACCAATAAAAGCTACTCGCCTACAAAATTTAAACTTAGTTCCCGCCCACCCGCCCGAGTGCTTGTTGTGAACTGATTAGATATGTCCCTCTCTCTCCCAACTTTATGACAATTAACACCAACAGAGTGATGAATTATGTAACTTCTGGACAACTAACACTCGGACGGGTGGGCGGGGAACACCAATAAAAGCTACTTGTCTACAAAACTTAAACTTAGTTCACGCCCACCCGCCCGAGCGTTTGTTGTCCAGAGATTGGATATGGCGGGGAACACTAATAAAAGCTACACTTCAACAAAACTTAAACTTTGTTCTCGCTCACCCGCCAGAGTATTCGTTGTCAAGAGATTGGATAAGTCACTCTCTCTCCCAACTTTATGACAATTAACATCAACAGAAGAGTGAATTATCCAATTTCTGGATAACTAACACTTGGGCGGGTGGGCGGGGAATACCAATAAAAGCTATACGCTCACAAGCTTTACCCACCCAAGAATTTCTTGTCAAGAAAGTAGATCTGTTGCACTCTCTCTCTCAATTTTATGTCAAGTAACATCAGCGGAAGAGAGAATAATCTATCTTCTGGAGTGTTAGTTACTCGGGTGGGTGGGCGGGAACACCATTAAGAAATACACGTCCACATATTTTACATTATTTGAACTTAGTTTTTTTTTTGTTGTCTTCTCATCTATGTAATGTTCAAAAATACAAAAATATTACAAACTACTTTTCATACACCCCCCCCCCCCTCTCAACTCTCTCGGGAATAATTTGTATAAACTTGATTATATTCTTATCACCTTCTCATACTACTATTAAACTTGGTTCCCAATTAAGTTCTCGAAATAGTCTGCATTTCTAAATATTAATTAACTCTCTTCTATAAGAATTTTGAAAATAAAGCACGCTATCTACCAGTGGCGTAGCTAGGATTTTTGGGCTTTACCACAAAATGTTTGTAATTTTTTTTAAATCCGGCGTTAAACTATGAAAATGCAATAACAACAAAATATTTTTAGAAAGAACCGAAATCCGGCCTCGAAATATCAAAATATTGTTACAAAGCACCAAAATCTAGCCATAAACTGATGAAAACTAAACAAATTCTTATGAAATTTATAATATAATATTGTTGTTTTCTGAGTATACGAGGATACTGTTTAGGTATACGAGCAAGAATATCCTACAGACCCGCTAGCACCCTTGACATTAATTTCTGGAATGATGCGGGATGTTTTTAAGGCCGAACGGCATGATTTGGAACTCGAATGTGAACGGAATTTGCTAATAACCAGTTTTCAGGATCATTTTGGTAAACATTTTTGCTTAAAAAGTCTATAATAGTTTTGTGGATTTTTGGCAGGGGAGCAGCATTGACTTTCCATACTGTCTCGGTGAGCCATATTTTTGTCTAGTGCTACCGCGGAGCAGTTGTTATTGGTATTTTTTTGACAACTTTTTTTCTTTTTGCTTCAGGAATACGATTTTTTGTGCATATTGTAGGTATCGAGGTGCCCTAATTAGTCTTAGAGTTTGATTTTGTGTGTTAATGTGCCGGTGGTTGAGGGGATTACATTATTCAAGGCAAACAGACGTAGTAGTTAAGCAATATTTGCTCTTCTAAAACTTGTGGCTTGCTTGAGTTTGTCAAAGTGCATGCGACGTCGAGTATAGTCCAGCCTTGCATTGTTATCAGGTAGCTAGTCATGTTCCAGTAAAGTTGTCTCACTCTGCAATAAGTTAAGGTCACCTTGGTTTTGTCCCAAGGGTTTTACTTTATGAGGTTGCAAGTTTACGTTTATAAGCAAAAAAAACACGTTGGTCGGTGGTGTTTGGTCTCTGCTGGTTTCTGGTTTTGCTCCCGGGTACTTGTTTAAGTTAATCCACTTGCAGATCGGGTGGGAACACCTTGACATTGGTGGTCTTGTTCGGGGAGCTATGGATAGTGTTAGCTTGATATGGTGCGTTGACGTTTGTTGGGTCATCTCTTTGCTTAAATTATTTTTGTTTGAGTTTGTGTCCGACAGTAAATAGGCACTGTTGATTTGGTACTTGTCAGTGGAGGTGCTTGGCTTGGCTAGTCGGTCGTATTTTTAAATGTAGATTTCCTAGTTTTTTAAGTTGGTTTTTTTAAAGATTTTTATTTGGTTTTTTGGATTCTAGAGGTTTTTGGTCAAGGTAATTTTTTAGGGTTTCTTGCTTAGGGTTAAAACCATTGCTAAAAGTAAAAGGACCCGGAGAGTGGCTCAGTTGGGTGAAGGGCGTAACTCGAATTTTGGTTCAAAAATTGTGGCAGGTTTGTGCTCCAGCACCGGCAGAGCATATTACTAAAAGTATTTAAGGTTGGAGAAGACATGTATGCCAGGAATTTTGAATTGAAATCCTACGTTCATTTACCTGAACATTTTCAATAGTTCTACAAAGAAAAGTAAAATTTTGAATAAATTTAAGTTTGACCTCTTCTAATACCGGTTTAGTGAGACGGTTAAAGAGTTTTTTTCAAACAATCAGGATGTTGCAGTCTGCAGTGTAGAGATTACTACATAGTGGCCCGAGGCGGATAATCCGGTCATTGTGGGTCTTGTTCTGGTTTTGTTAATGGTTTGGATTCTAATAACTAAAAATCTGAAATCTCGATTCTTTAAAGGAACAGGAAAGACGCAATTTTATTTACCAATGTTGTTTCGCCTACTGGCTGCTGAATAATTTTTCTAATTCCTAAGGCTGAGAGTCCAGGTTCTGCCTTGGTGACGCGAGTTTGAAAGGTTTACAAATTTGCAAAACGGGAAGTTTGAAAAGGGCATTAACCGAGGGTTTGAAGTTTCATGCACTGTTTCTGCACCTATATCATGCCCGGGATAGAGATGTTTTTACATGTTTTTTTGTCCGTTTTGTTTATTAAGTAGTTTAGGGTTCAGGTAGATAATTGGTAGCTTGAAGCTTAAATTTGGGTTGCAAACATAGTTAGGATCTATTGTTCAATACAGCACCTGCTGATTTTATTTTATCAAATAACTAATCTGTTCAAGACTGGCGGATCTTTATATAGACGCCATCTTATTGTGTAGTTGCTAGAGGTTATGACGGAGAAATCTGTTCAGTTCTTGACAATGGAAAGTCAGTATTATACCACTTTTCGTCGATGAGATATTCTGCCCGGTATTTTGCTTTTCTTATTTGTGGCGTTGGGTCTTTCTCTTCTTCTTGTTTCTCTCGGGAATGTTGTGGTAGGAATCATACTTCTAAGTTTTTCCTACCGATAGGACTGTATGCTTGGCAAGTACAGGATGTATAAAATACCGTCTTTTTGTTGCTAGAACTGCAGCCTGCGATGTTAAGATTATCACAGGATGGTTTGAGATGGACAATCCTGTCTTTGTGGGTTTATGGTCTTTGTTCCGCTTGGACTTGACTGTTATAGTTTGAATTCTTAGGCTTTTAAAGAAGATGAGCCGATGTTATTCTGCCTACTGGTTACAATAGGAAGGTTTTAATTGAATAAGTTGCCAGATAAAAATGCGTCAGTTTTGTTACCGGTTCCTCACTCATGTGGTGATAGGGTAGGAAGTCGATGGTTGAGTTAAACGCGGCGTTGCCTTTTTTGATGTAATTGTGATGGTTTTGGTTTTTTACCCGGTGTGGTGGTCCACAAGGGGGTTGTAAGTGTAATACTTTCCTTAGTTTACCTGGTGAAAGTGGGTGACATATTACGGTTCTTTATAGTTTAAGGACAAGTTGCAGGCATGTTTATTGTGTCTATACACCGGAAGGTTACTTCAACCTGGTTAGAGACGTACCCGCTGCTAGGTACATGCACGCAAATTTGGGATTTGTCCCACGGCGTGCAATGTAATTAAAAGTAGGTGAGTTACCTCTAGTTGTTGTGTGTTGGCAATTAGAGAGTACCGGGTGCATAGCAAAAGTGTAGTGTGTTTCTGGTGATACATGTCATATCCTCCATGGCTCGGCGGTTGGTGCAATGACGTGAGTTGGGTGCAGGCCAGGATGCATGTGGTTTATTGACAGGACAGTCGTCGTTATTGAGTTATAAACGGTCGATGAGTAATGAGGGGGCATTGCATGGTGAAAATAACTTTAGTGGGTATTGCATGGGGTTTGCATGGTAAGGTCGCAGAAAGACGGTTAGAGTCCGGTCAATAATTTTGTTGACTTTTGCCGATTGGATCATGTGGCACGCAGTGGAGGTCATCTGCATATGTTGGATGCAAGTGAGTTGGTTTGTTAATGCCAACTCTACATCGTTTGTTTGTGGACGAAGTCATCATTCTCCTTATTCCATCCCGCACAGGTCATATATAAATGCGGTGGATAAGGGTGGTTCCTAGCTACTGAAGATTGCTTTCCAGATAATAGTCGGTGTTATCATTATAGAAGTATGCCCGATTGCATAAGCATGTACGTAGCGAAGGTCATCGTTAAGAAGGTTGCTTAAGCTGGGTACGTAGCGGAGGTCGTTATGAAACTTGCATAAACCGTCGTCATCGTAGTATGTCTGATTGCATAATTTATGTTTATTGCGGGGTTTGTTATAGAGTTTGGATAGAATTTCCAGTCGTCAAAAGTAGTGGTTGCTGTTGAGTCTTCTGAGTGACTGACTGGAAATTTTGATTTGCATTTGTTACTAAGCTGTGATTGGGTATTACGTTCTCAAAGGGGGCGTGTGTTAGGATAGACGGTGCCGCCTGGTGGTTGTAACCAAGAACAATATACTTAGAGGACTTCATGATGTGTAATGTGTTTTGCCTGTGACGCGGAAAGTTATAGCGATCTCATTGGTTAGTCACAATATTTCCACCCTTTTTCTTATAGTGCCATACTCGCTACGAGTGTTTGGCGCCTTTCTCGTATGTTTGTGGTGCGCGATAATAGTTCCATACAAACATACGGGACCTACAGTTTAACGTGGAATCCGAACCACACCACAAGAAGGGTTTACTAGTCAAATACTTTGCTGGTTTGCCATTGCTTTGCAAAGGAGACGACCGCATCGAAATATATTCGACAAATTAGATATTGCCGCTGCCGGGAATTGAACCAGGGCTGCCTGCACAACAGTTTTCGCACTAGATCATTGTGCTACGGTCGCCTCCACCCAGCTGACCTAAACCTCAAAACTATGATTGGTTGAGATGTTGCGTACCCCAATTTATCAAAAGTAAATCATAAGAATCCGGTAGTCTTCTGTCATTGGGTCGTAACATCTAAGTTTAGGCTTTATAGGTTAAGTCGGTGGTGGTGAGCTTGGAGGCATCAGTTTTAAGGTGGACTTCATACGAAACTTGAGTTGAGAGGGTTTTTTTGATAGTGGAGGAATTATTGTCAAAATTTGGGTTTCTTTAGAGAAGCTTTGTGGTTACCAGAATATGGTCTTGCTCTTGTAAACAAAGTTTATTTGGCAAGTGGCACGTCCATCTGGAAAAAGTCAATGTTGTTTGTTTGTCGATGCTGCCTGCGGTTTTTTAGGTGATTTTGTTTGCCGGGGATCCGTTATTACTTTTTTTTTATAGAGTTTGTTGTATTATTTTCCGACTTTTTCTTGGTGCTGGTCTGCGGTTATTGCACCTAGGTAGATATACGTAGTGGATTGCTGGTTTAGTTTACTCAGCTAGAATTTATTTTAGTGGCAAGTGGCGACGTGTTTACATTGGAACTGAAATGCTTTTTGGTTACTACTTTTACTTTGCTTTCTTGGTCTTTTATAGTTTTTTTGACGTTTTTTTTTGAGAGTCTAGGCTACTGCTGGGCGTTTGGTATGGCTGGGTTGTAAGTGGAACGTCTTTTGCTTTTTTTTTGTATTGTTTGTCTATCGTACTCAGACTTTTCAGACATTTGCGTAGTTAGGCATTTGGCTCTATTGTGGTTGGTTTTAGATTGATAGTTTTATCTTCTGGGTTTTTACTATAAGACGTTATTTGGAGGGTTGTCTGGTGGTTTTTGATGTCTTACACTTTTTGGCAATTGCCAATGTGTTAGATGTTTTTTTTTGTTATATTTTGATTGTTTTGGTGTTTGTACATCTATTTGGGTGGTGTTGGTGTTGACTTAGCGACATCTGACCTTTTGTCTTGCTTACTAGGAAACTGTAGTTAGTTAATGCTTCAGTTTAATGAACTTGCTTTTTTCTGCTTTTGGGTTACTTTTTTTTTAATGCCGTTTTTGGGGCGATTTTTGTTGAGAGAGATTAGGTTGGTGCTATCGGAACGGCTTATCTGAGAATGAAACAAATAAGTACTATATGTTTTTTTTTTTCTATATCTTGATTGTCTCTATGATGATGTAAAACAATAAAAGTTTTATAAAAAAAAATTACCCAATGACCCGATTTTTTTGCATCTGAGTGTATAAACAATTTTTTTTATTTAGTTTATAAATAAGATTATATAGAATCTGAAAGACGATTGCTTTTTCAAATTCATATGCACTCTATTTTATTTATTATGATTAAATAAATCCGCGCCTATGCACTCAACTTTCTCACAGTTTACAATTAAATCCATCCAAACTAAAATATAAAAGCAGATTAAATATTTTTTGCACAATTGTCTGAAATGTTCAAACTATTTTATTAACTTGAATATTTCAATTAAATTAATAATTAATATTAAAATGTGTTTGTGTGGATCAATCAATTTTATATGTTGTTTGTCCATCGGATGCTATCAAATGCAAATATTTTCACAACGTTATCGCAATAATGGATATATTTTTGTGTGATATATTGTATTGATGTGATTTTAGTATAAAATAAATTATGAAGTAGGTTACATTTAATGATACTTGTGCATAATTAAAACAATACATTTGAATGGAGTTGTTAGGGAAATCAATTTGAATTGTATTGTTTTAATACAATGTAGTGATGAGCTTAAATCTTTGATTGGCGTTGCGTGGTATATTTCTTAAACATTTTTATGCCGTTTTGCAATTTTATGTAAAATATTGTGCACGACAGACGGGTTAATAAAACCAGACATTTAAATTCAAAACGAATAGCAGTGGCAATCGTAAAATTGCTTCGACATTTTTATATTTATACGTATTTTACATCTTGCAGTTTTCTCAGTTAACATAGTTTCTATTCATTTCATTCATTTTGTAACATTTTAAAAAGTTTGAAAGCAGCATCTAAATAGACATATTATTGATTTTAGAAACTACCCTGGTGTGTTTGAAAGAGTTCGGCACTCAATGACGAGAGGATTGAATGCTTGTATCGAGGCTGGAGGAAGTCATTTCAGATTTTTTAACAATATTATAAAATTAATACAATTTTTGGAAAATTTCTGGACCCGGATTTTAAATGGTTTTTACTCTGGTTTGCTGGTCAATTAGGTGTTGTTACTTTGGCTGATGATCTGGTTTAACTGACTGACTATGCTGCTAGTCTTTGCGAGTCTCTTCTTTCTTATTTTTTTTAATTCTTGTTTGTTAATGTTTTGACGGATTTCAACGTCCGGAGCACTCTAGAGGCTTTGTCGCATTGGTTTTTTAGGTTGTTGTTGGATGTGGTGTTAATTTTTTTTTTTTTTCTATTTTAGCATGTAATGGTTTTAAGAGAAATTTTATAATTGTTCTTTTCTGCTTAAACATGGTTAAGTCTGTAGATGATTGGTGTAAGCGTATATTTGTACCCAGGTAACAAATTTTTTTAAGGTTATCTGTAGATTTAACTCAACTTTTTTAGAAGTTTTAAATGATTTTCTTAAGGTGATTATCTTCTGTGTTCGTAAAAAATTGAATTAGGACTCAAAAATTAAAAAAATTACAAATTTAACAGACATCATGTCTACCAATTCTTAAAAAAGCAACTGTTAAAAAAGGACAATCAATCAATCAATTGTCAAAAATATTTAATCTAAGATTATCTGTCAAAAATGATTTATTTAACCTAATTTGTCTAAAATTGCCAAGTTGTTAAAATATAATCAATGAAAAATCAACTGTTAAAATTTCTTAATCTAATATGTCAATATGAACTTTGCACTTTTCAACAGGACAAGACCGGATTTTGAATCTTTTTGACAAAGTTTTTATTTTTATTTTTTGTAATTGAATTTTGCATTTAATTTTGGTGCTTTTTGACAATCTTTTTATACTTTTTGACCGAATTCTGCTATTTTTGACATTTTATTTAAAGAATTTTGCAATTTTTAAAAGTTTATGTCCAGTTTCTGAGAATATTTTGATGTTTTGCAACATATGTAGTAGTTGCGTTGCCGTTTCATCGCTTGAGTCTACGAGAATGTCATCTTAGTAGATAACAATGTAAGCTGCGATATCTTTCTTTTGCATTAGTAAGTAGATGCATATATCTGTCTTCAGCTCTTATTTGGCGCAAGGTGGTGTTCAGTTTTTTGTACCACTGTCTTCCGGCTTGTTTCAGGCCGTACAATTCTCTGTTGCCTTTGCTTTTCTTAAGCTTGTATAACATTTCTTTGGCCGCTGTACTTAGGTGAGTTTTTTTTTTTTTTCTACTATAACTTGTATTAATTTGGTTAAATTTTTGGGAGCTTCCATAAAAATTTCTTCGTTGAGGTTCCCGTTTAAATATGCGGTTGACACTTTGAATTGACGAATTTTTATTTTCTGTTGTGCTGCTAATGCTTCAACCGTCCTTATGGAGCCGATTCTAGCGACTGGAGCGAAAGTTTTATTGAAGTGCTCACTTGGTGTCTGGGAAAAACCTTGTGCAACCAAGCGGGCTTTCTTTGTTTCAACCGTTCCGTCAGCTTAGAATTTATCACGTAAGATCATTTGGCTTCCGATTATTAGTTTATTTGTTGGTCTGTTTACCAATTTCTAGGTATTATGGCGGAGAATTGATTTTATCTGGTTTACTTTTGCCTTGTTCCATTTAGTTGCTTCTGATGACGACATCGCGATTTTGATTAGGACTTTGGCTAAATGGCAGAATTCAGTTTTTACTCAGTTTGCTTCACCTTCGTTTTCTTCAATTATTGGAATCATGTTGTAAACCTTTCTCGGTTGGCCTTTATTTTTTTGTTCTAGCCTTGTTCTGCCGGGGCTTTTTTTAAATTTGAGTTGCTGGATTCTCAATTTTTACTTGATTTATTTGATGTTTATCAACGTGTTCTTGGTTTCTAACGTTATCTTTGATGATGATTTCTATGAAGTTCTGGTCGTTTTTTAATGTTGACTTGTCATTGGTTTTCCACGGAATTTTGTCTTGATTTTTCACAAATTTTACGTTGCGGGAAATCAGATTTCTGATTTTTGAGATAACCTAGAAAAATTGTAGGTCTTCCACGAATGTTACTTACCTTACTTTGGGCTTTGATTTCGGCAATATATTTTGGTCCCATTTTTTTTCAGTGTGTTTACGTTTGCAATTTTTCCGCACTATAATTCAAATGGTGTCTTTCTATTTAAACAACTTGATGGGCAGAGATTTTTAATGTAGCAAGCTGTGTTTACCGCTTGTGCCTAGAAAGATTGAGGAAGTTTGGATTGCATTAAAAAATACTTTGCTGGTTCCAGGAGTGTTTTGTTAGTTTGTTCGGAGATGCTATTTTGTTCTATGTGTAGGCGATTGTCATGCTTCTTCCAATACCTTTTATCTTTAGGTACCGTCGAACACTTGTTTTTTTTCAAATTTTGTTTGACGTTTTACACCCTTTCACTTGTTTAAGTTTGTTTGGGCTTATCAATAGTATAATATCAGACTTAGATTTTCTATAACTTTTTATCTATTTGACGATGGCTGGGCCCATAACCTGCTCAAACAACGATAATGTAGTCTAATAATATTACACGACACAGTTTATTGGTTTTAAGAGTATATTGCAGGTTAAACAGTGATATAAACGTAATGCTAATAACTAGGACGAATAATTAAAATTCAAAATGTCTAAACCGACTAATAAGTCGACGTCACGTTTATTGCTTTAACAAAGTTTATGTGATTTTATGAAGTTTATGCTAAAAGTGAGTTTTTTGTGTTATTTTTATGATTATTCTGAGCAATTTTGCGATTTTTGTAAATTTTGTACTAAAAATAAGTTTTTTGTGCTATGATTATAGTATAAAATATGTTTTTTTAAGCATTTTTGAAGTTTATTGCGTTAACTTTAGTAAAGTTTTTAGGGAAAACGTGATTTTCAGCAGAGTTTTAGCTAAAAGTGAGTTTTTTGTGTGATTTTAATGTATATTCTGTGCAATTCTGCAATTTTTCAAGCAAATTTTGTGATGAAAATTACTTTTGCGCATGTTTATGGTATAAACGTTTTTTCCGTGCGTTTTTGCAAAATTGTTGCGTTGATTTTAGTAGTATATATTTATGGTAAACGTGATTTTTGAACAAATTTGTTGCTAGAATTAAGTTTTCTGCGCGATATTGATGTTATAAAAGAGTTTTTTTAACATATTAAGATTAAAATTGGTTTTTGCGGTAATTTTGATTAAGTATTTGTGGTAAGTGTGATTTTTTTAAAATTTTATGTTAAATATTAGTTTTCTTCTTGGCGTGCTTTATCCGCTCCGGATATTAGCGATCATCATCACGATCTTTTTTTTGTTCACTGCACTGCGAAAAAGTTGCAGCGATGTTTTGTCAAACCACTGGCGTAGATTTTTAAACCATGTAATTTGGCGTCTTCTCGGGCTTTTTCTTTCCATGACCTTTTCTTCTAGAATCAGTTGGAGTATTGTGTATTTTATTATGCCTCATTACATGACCGAGATATGCTAATTTCTTAACCTTCACAGATTTTAATACTTCCTATACCTTTCCCATTTTCTGCAGAACTTTTTTATTCCATGAGATATTTAGGATACGACGATTTGTCCATAGTTTGGAGGCTTCCAGTTTTTCTCTGTATCCTTTGATTTAGTCTAGAATTCGACGCGTTGAGAAAACGTAGCAGTGCAACATTTTGATCTTAATTTGCATGCTCAAATCTGGGCTGTTGAAAACTTTTTTTATCTGGATAAATGTCGTTCTTGGTTTTTTTATCTTGCATTTGATTTTTACTAAATGATCTCAGAGTTTATTTACGCATGTGCTTTGATAAGTGTGTTTGTCCACTTGGTCTATGGTTTAGTTGTTGAGAAGTATTGTCCGCTGTGATGGATTATCTTTACTGACAAGCATATATTTAGTCTTTTTGAGATTGAGATCGATTCCGTACTTCTAGCTGAGTAATTTGATCTTATGCATTATTAGCCGAAGTCCTTGAGCTGTACTTGCTAATATAACAGAGTCGTCCGCATACCTTAAGGTTGTTAATTATATCGCCGTTGATCGATATTTCTTTTTTTACTCCATCCAGCGCCTTCTTAAATATTTCTTCCGAGTATATGTTAAACAAGGTTGGCGAAAGCACACAACTCTGCCTCACACCTCTGCGTGCTTTGGTCTTCAACTCGTACTTCTGCCGTCTGTTGCCAGTAGAGGTTTGCTATTATGAGGATTTTTTTGTTGTCAGTTTCGGTGGTTTTGAGTTTCTTAAGCAATTTTTAATTCGGGATTTTATCTGTGTTTACCGCTTTGCAATTTTTTTTAATGTGTTTATTGCATTTCTAACCTTTGTTATTTGAGGTCTAGTGTAATCGTTTTTTATACCATGATTCTCCGGACGAGCATCTTCAAAAAGCTTGTAGATATAGTCTTTCCACATCGGTATTTTTTTTTTTTTGGTGTTAGTTATTTTATTTCCACTTTCGTCGTTCCTGTATTCTTTTTCTTCTAGTACTTGAAGCCTCCTTTATCTTTCGATGCACATTGAAGTGATCATGTTTCTTTTGTAGTACTTTTATTTCTAGACATTCAGTTTTTATCAGTTCTTCTTTAGCATTCCTGATTTTTTTTTTGTACTTGTTTATTTAGTTTTTTTTTATTTTTCTTGGTCTTTTCTTTTAAGCATCCTTCTATCATTCATCATTTCTAAAATGTCATTTGTCATCCATTCTTTATGTTTTTTGCGTTTTTTTTCAGTATATGTTTTTTAATTATAGCACCAAGTACGTTTTTGATGTTTTCTCATTCCTGCTCTACGCTTAGATCTCTTTCTGTTTATTGTTTCGACACTTTTGGATACCGAGTTGGTTATAACTGTTCTGAGATTAACGTCTTCTCTCACCTTTCTTAAGTCGTATATTGGGTCTGGTGATTGCTGTTTTTTTTTTTTTAAATCTTTTTAAGTCTAGTCTAAAATGATGCTACAAGAGGGTTGTGATCAGAGTTGTAAAATTTCTGGTTGATAATTATATAGTCAATTTGGTTTCTGAATACTTTTTGAGTTGTATTTGCTGGTGATGTCCGAGTATATATGCGCTTTTTGGAATGTTTATAAAACGGATTTGTTATAAAAGTTTTTTTTTCACTACAGAATTGGACGAGTCTCTCCACTCTATCATTCCTTGACCCAAGTCCATAAGGTCCGACTATATTGTATTCTTTTTCTTGTCCAACCTTTGAATTAAAATCTCCCGTTACTAATGTAACCTCGTTTTTTTTGGTTGAATTTAGGACATGTTCTATTTGTTCATACAGTTTTTCTACTTCTGTGTCATCCTTGTCTGTAGTTGGAAAGTATACCAGTATACATGTTTATGTTAAATGGCTTTGCTTCCAGTTGAACCATTATGACTCTATCTGAATGAAATATTAAATTTTTGACTGAGCTTTTGACATCTTGGGTTACTATAATGGCTACTCCATTTTAATGTTGTTTGTCGTCGTTACCTGCGAAGTACTGTAATACATCTCGAGCCCTTCCAACGCATCTCACTTATGCCCATAATTTCCATCCTCATCTTATCCATTTCTTGCACAATACTGTGAATCTTTCCATCTATATACACTCGGAGTATTCCACGTGCCTACTCTTATTGGTTTGGTCTTTTTCGTTGCATTTTTGCGCTGTAGTGTGCTGTTCTTTTCTATTCTGGACTTGGACATTATTTGCACCCCTATCTTGTTTAAGAGACGCCAAAACTCGGGGCCGTTTTTGGTTTTGTCCGTCGTAATGATGATTGTACCAGGGATGTCTTAGAGAACTTTAATGCGGTAGATTCCCGTTTCTTTCCGCATTACTACGCCGTTGACCAGTTTGTTGGTTCATACGCCTTTGGGAGTGATTTCTCACTTCCGGGGCAAGGAATTGAGCTACTTCTGCCAGTTTGTCCACCCGAAACTGTTGGCTGGCAAGAGGGTGCTGCATATACCAGCAGCACCTTGGTTAATGCAATAAATAAGTTTATTGCAACAAATTTACAAAGATTTTTATGTGCTTTTTCTGTGCAATTTTGAGGTTTTCTAAAGAAATCTTACGCTATATTTGGGTTACGAATTTCAATAAATTTTATGTGGTATAATAATAATAATAATAATAATATCACTTTATTCCAGGAGACCTTATTACAAGATATTGATACAGTCAATTTAAAAATTAAAAATAAATACATAATACGAATATGTTAAAAATTAGACACACAAATGTAAAATATTAAAAATAACTTACAATTATAATCAAATCTTAAAAAATAATATATAAATAACCTGATAAACATATAAACAATAATTTATCTACCAAATGTCCTTAAAAATTCATTATAACTGTAATAACATTTTTGTACTAATGTGGATTTAATACTAATCTTAAAATTAGACATATTTAATTTTTTAACGTTAGTTGGTAGTTTATTATACGATTGTATGGATTCATATATAGGGCATTTTTCATATTTTGTTAACTTGTGTATTGGTATTTCTAATGTCATTTCATTTCGTGTATTGTAGTTATGAGTGCTACTTAATGTTTTAATGTTAATAATATTTTCTTTTGCATAAAGTAAAGCGTTATATATAAACAGCGAAGGTAGAGTTAGTATACCTAAACTTCTAAACAATTCCCGGCAAGGAGTTCTACTAGATTTATTTAAAATATAACGAACTGCTCGTTTTTGTATTTTAAACAATCGAATTGAGTCTGTTGATATGCCCCATGCCAATATAGCATATGACATTACGAACTGTATTTTCGCATAATAAAACGTTTTTAATATAGATATATTTACAATTGGCTTTAGTTGTTTAATGACGTAAGAAAAAGTGCTTATCTTTTTACAAACTTTATCTACATGTGTATCCCATTTGCAAGATGAATCAATATATAGCCCCAAAAATTTTGTGCTATTGCACTCTTTTATGTTTTGTCCATTGCATTTTATTAACAGACTATCATCATTTATGTTAAATCTAATTGCACTTGTTTTTGCAGAATTGACAGCTAACCCATTATTTTTAAACCACTGAGTCAATTTACTCATATTTTCATTAGTTTTTCTAACTAATTCATCTTTGTTATTGTCACTTATTAATAAAGAGGTATCGTCTGCAAATAAAACAACATTTTGATTATTAATATATATACAATAAATAACAAAGGTCCCAAAACAGATCCTTGTGGTATCCCTCTAATTAAATCTATTTTGTGAGATTTTTCATTATTTAGTTCAACATAATGTGCTCTTGACGTCAAATAACTGCGGATCCAATCTGAAATAACTCCTCGTACTCCATATCTGTTTAGCTTTAATATTAACCGTTCATGATCAACTAGTTCAAACGCCTTAGAGAGATCAACAAAAATTTCCATATTTTTTTGCCCTTTGTCAAAAGTAGAATATAAATTATTTAAAAATTCATTTATTGCTAAAGTTGTTGTTCTGCTTTCTCTAAATCCAAATTGTCTTGAATTAAATAGTTTATATTTTTCAAAAAAATGCATTAATTTATTGGCCACAATTTTTTCAATAATTTTTGAGTAGGTACTATAAATATAAAGTGGTCTATAATTATTTGGATCATTTTCTGTACCTTGATTTTTAAATATTGGCACAATTTTTGACATTTTCAACTTGGTTGGAAATATTCCTTGGTTAACAGAGTTGTTTATGAGTTTAGCAAGCGGTTTTGCAATTGACATAGAACATGATTTTAGAACAAACGAATTAATCTAGTCAAAACTTGACGATTTTGTATTTTTTAAAGATTGAATTACATTATGTACTTTTGTTTAAAGCACTGGTTCAAAATAAAAAGTATTTTTATTTTTGGGTATGTTTATGCTGTTTAAATTTTTATTGTATGGTACAATTTTATCTGCTATTTCATTAAAGTACTTGTTAAAATATTGCACAATATCCTGTAAGTTACTTATGTCAACAGCTTCTGTTTTAGTATGAAGTTCTCTAATTACTGGCATTTGTTTTGTTTTTTTGTTAATAATTTGCCAAGCGCTTTTTGTAATATTTTGTGCGTTATTTAATATAGAAGTATTGTACATCCGTTTGGCATTTTTAATAACTGTTTTATATATCTTTTTATACTTTTTATAAAAGTTTATGGCCAATTGGTCTTTGCTTAATGTTAAATGATATAAGTTTTTCAATTTTTGTGATGAAGTTAAAATTCCTATTGTTATCCACGATTCCCGAGTTTTCCGAAAAACACGATGCTTTACTTCAATTTTTGGAAACATGTAATCAAAATGATAATATATTGTATTATGTATATAATCAAAAATTTTATTGGGGTCTTCTGTATTATTAACATTTTGCCATATTTCGTTTTTCATATTTTCACAGAATTTGTTTAAAGCTAT
This sequence comes from Tachinus rufipes, assembly GCA_963932245.1. Classification (NCBI taxonomy): domain Eukaryota; kingdom Metazoa; phylum Arthropoda; class Insecta; order Coleoptera; family Staphylinidae; genus Tachinus; species Tachinus rufipes. Next base: position 109,351,279 of record OZ010743.1, read on the forward strand.
AGGGTTAAACTTTCTTATTTTTAACTTATTTGAACTTATGTATTTAATTTTACCCTTTCGTATAATACTAATTGTTCTACATTATGATCAGACATTTCATTAAATATGACTCCACCAACACAGATTACTGCTTTATTTACGCAAATGTTGTCAATACAGTTATTTATACGAGTAGCACTATATATTTTTGGTATCATGTCAAATTTGTTTAATAAATCTAACCATTCTGTTGTGTCTTTGCAATGTTGAAAAAGATTAATATTAAAATCACCTAATAAAATTATACGTTTAGTTGTCTTATTGCTAAGTTTTAATAAGATTTTATACAATTTACTAAAAAATACATTTAAATTACCTAATGGACTTCTATATAAAGTCACTATACATAAATTATAGTTTTCACTTTGTAGTTGGATTGCAACACATTCAAAATCTTTTTCAATACAAGATTCGGTCAGTTTTATATTAGACGCGCTATATTTATTTGATACAAAAATTAAGACACCTCCTTTTTCAAATTTCTGTCTGCAATAATGATTTGCAACATAAAAACCCCTTAATGCAATTGCACCAATTTGATTTTCTCGTAAGAAGTGTTCGGATACACAAAAAACATCACAATTAATGTTGCTCAAAAATACTTCTAAATCACACATTTTGTTAGATAAACCTTGTACGTTTTGATGGAGAATAGTAAACTCTATTTCTGTTTTTTCTATATCTTCTGCTGTCGATTTGTCCATAATCTATTCCACCAACAAAAATTTTGTTTTTCTTGAATGGTATCCATGTTTGTTATATTTATAATTATAATTAATTTGTAAATTAATCAATTCTATTTGCTGTTGCGTTAATGTAGATTGAGATAATATTGTATTTGAGTTCTGTATTGTATGTTGATGTACTTTTCTAGTAGGTTTAGGTAATCTTGTGATTAAACTCTTTCCTGTATGTAGATTTTTTCTACTCCCAATGTAACATGTGCACGTTGCTCTTGATGTTCCGGGTATATTTGTGCTGCATAATGAACAGTCGCTTTTTGTTTGATGACTAATAATTGAATTTATATAGCGTGACAGTACATTTTGTCCTATTTTGTTAAGACTATTCTTGTTTTTCCAGTTAAAATGTTTTTTTTCAAAAAATTCATTAACATCTGCATAAAAAGTGTTATCACATTTTTCACATACTTGTTTGATGTGATTATTTATAAGTTTAATAATATTATTGTACTCTGGATAGTCATATCGATAAGGTATAGCTGTCACTATAATATGCATATTTGTGAGCCTATTTATGTTACTTTTAATGCTATTTTTAATACTAATAATATTTTCTGAATTATAACTATCTTTTATCATTGGATCCCGCAATTAATACTATGGCATTGTCTGTCGATGTTTGACATTTTTTCTTATTATTAATGCATTGAACAATTTCAGAAAAGTTGGCTCCTGTTTTAACTAATCCACATATAGCGTATTTTTTATCTGGTAGAGAGTTTAACATAAGTGGAGCTATGTTTTTAGCATAGCCATCTCCTATCACTCGAATGTTTTTTATTTTGTTATTACAAAACTTAATTGTGCTTTTATTTTTTGTAAGTGTACTGTTAAGTTTATCAGCAGTAATATTCTTTAAGTTTTTGTTCTGTTGTTTTACATTTTCCGTTTGTGTGTGCACCGAAATGAACTCTTTTATATTTTTAGTTTGTGTGTGCATTGTAGAAGTTTTTTCTGTAATATGTTGATGAACATCATACTCTGTATTAATTGTCTGTGTACTTTTAGGTATGTCTGGTATAATTTGTTCTGTTGTCTGAGTATCTACGTGTGTTACATGTCTAGTTTGAATATTTGTAATAGTATTTGTGAGGGTTGCAATGACTTTATTGTTATTTTTAATTTCTTTTTCTAACTCTAGTACTTTATTTGTTAAAAAATCAAAAAAATTGTCGCTTTCTTTGTTAGCTACCTTGTTTCTCAAGTCACTTATTAAATCATTGTATTCGTTATCATTTTTTACGTCATCAGAAACAATGCTAATATTACTCATATTACTTAAATTATTTTTTTTGTTATTTTGTACTTCATTTCGGTTAGTTTTGATTATAGTTTTTGCTAAACGTTTGCTTGTCCTTGGAGCAACATTATCTTCTTTCTTTTTATTTATTTTAGTATTTTAATATTAAAATTTAACACTATTAAAAAGTAATTAAAATTGCAAGTGGTAATATGAAAACAAAAAAACATATAAGACAGGGATACATTAACTTCACACCACAGGGTCTGTTGTGGTGACTAACGGTTTTTACAAACAAAAAAATAAGACCTCGGAAAGGAAATTGATGAGATTGTATATATGTGACATGATACCTATAGATTAAATTAAATAAGAAATAAGAAATTACTTATTAATGACGTATAAATAAAATATATAATAAATTTAAATTTAAATATAAATTCAAACAGGAATTTCTTATGCCGAGTATTGATATTTTAATATTTCTTACTACTTTTTCTTCGGGGTCGTTGTCCGTGAAAATATGCAAATCATATTGTACAGAAAAATCTTTTAAAAATCGTTTAATTGCTTTTAAAAAGACTTTTTTATAATTTTAACATCACAGAACAAACACTAGACACTATAAAATGCATAAAATCACTTTTAATAAAATAAAACACAGTTTTTTTCACTTAAATTTTGCATATACTGTAGAGCCGAAGCGTACGTTACCGCAGTTATAGCAATACTATACATGGTTTATGAATGAGTTTTATGCTGGAATGAGTTTTTTGTGCGATTTTAATCTTATAAATGCTGTTTCTATGCAATTTTAAGGTTCTGAGAATATTTTTTTGTTTTAAATCAGTTTTGTGCGTCAGTTTTGACGAGCTTTATGATAAAAATTAGATTGTGGGCAATTTTTCTGTAAATTTTATGCAAAAAATAAGTTTTTTGTTTGTTTTTTAAGAAAATCTTATGTCATTTTTAAGTTTTCTACGCAATTTTTGATGAATTTTATCTGATATAAGTGATTCACTAGCTAATTTCAAACAAGAAATGTTTTTTGTTTTTTTGCATGATTGTTATGGTATTTAAAGTTTTTAAAGTAATTTTTATCAATACATGAGTTTTTTTGACAATTTTTGCCAGTTTTGATTTTTTATATATAAAATGTTGTAGATTTTAACAGTTTATGGTAAATTTTAATATTATTTGTCTAGTTTATACTTAGTGGTATATATTTTGCTATTTTTAACATTCTATGAATAAAATCTGGCTTTTTTTGAAAGTTTATAACCGGATTTTGAATTTTTCTGACAATATTTTGATATTTCATGGACTGTAGCCATGAAATATCGTATCAAATTTTGATGCTTTCCAAGAATATTTTGATGATTTATGGCCGGAATTTGCTATTTTTGACATTTTTAAAATATATATTTTGGAATTTTTAGTCGGATATTGATTCTATCTGCACTTTTTAACAGTTAATGATTAACTTTTGACATTCCATAAAAAAGAATAGTTTATAGCCAAATTATGTTTTAACAATCTTTTAACGTTTCAAAGCCCGTTTTTGCTATTTTTTAAATTTTTTATTTTTCAACAGTTTATTTACTTTCTAACAATATTTTCATGTTTAAGGCTATTTTTGATATTTAATGAATAGAATTTCACACTTTTAAACTGTTTATGGCCGAAATTTAGTGTTTTCTGACAATATTTTGTAGCTATTTTAGATTTTATGAATAATACTTCACTTTTTTTAACAGTTTATGGCTAGACTTTGGTTTGTTCTGTTAATATTTTGATATTTTAAGACCGAATTAAGTTATTTTTAACATTTTATATATAGAATTTTACACTTTTCAATTGTTTTTTGAAGGATTTTAGTTTTTTTTCTAAAAATATTGTAATATTTTATGACCAGATTTTGGTGTTTTTTAGTTTTTTTTATAAATAGAATTTGTCACTTTTCAACAGTTAATGACTCCATAACGACGCACAACTCAAATAGGTAGCGGTAATTGTAATTAATATTAAAAATGTCTCAACATAATTAGTCAATTGGATCAAACTTGCCCATCAGGATCAAGCCTACCCCAACAAACTAACCTAGTAAAAAATCAGGTCAGATTGACTATTTAGCAAGAAATTAGATCGGATTAAGAACTTGGGCGATTAAATTTAACGTTTTAAAAACCGAATTTACTTTTTTAAACGCTGTACGTATTATTTGAACGTCACGATTTATATTCCAGCTTTTAAAAGTGTAATTTCCACTTTTAAAAGCTGGATTTACAATTTGGAACACATTTACATTTTTAAAGGACGGATTTAGAATTTTAAAGCCGGATTAACAGTTTTTCAATAAAATTTAACACGTTGTTAGCTGAATTTCAGTTTTAAAAGTTGAATTTACAGTTAACCCCTAAGTTTAGAAATTTGAAGACCAGATTAGCAGTTTGGCAGTCAAATTTAACATTTTAAAAACTGGATTTACACTTTAAAACAGGATATTAATTTTAAAGACTAGATTTCTACTATTAAAGCTAAATTTACAATTTTAAAGATTGTATTTATAATAAAATTTTGATACTAAATTAACAGTTTGGTAGCAAAAATTAACGTGTAAAGTGGGCGACGAACTCTCTCCAATAATGAAATTTAAAAGTAAAGTTTTTTTAAACAATTGATATTATTAGGACTTAACTAAAAAAAATTAGACTTAAATATTAAGTACCAATTGATTTTAATTTCTATTGAAAATGTTAAAAATAAAATTTTATTCGAATAGTAAAAAGCAATATTTCAAGCTTGTTTTTTATATATTTACAAGTTAAATAGATGAAGTGCTACAGCACCCTCTCCATTTGAAAGTAATTCTTGGAGCAAATATTGATTAAGTTTTAAAATCTCCCAAGTGAAATATACACACGAAGTGAGAAGAGGAGCAATGCTTCTATTCCCTAACCCTGCTACTTCCTGCCATTTAACACATAACATTAACCCCGTATAAAGCGGCCTGATAGTAAACTATCGCGAATTTATTATTCCGCATACATTCCCGGCGTATCTGGGACTTGAAATTCTTACTTCCTGTGTCCTGTAAGGAGCTGTAAGCAAACACTTTCTGCCATTTCCGGAGTGAAGTTAACTGAAACTCGGTGAACTAGATTATATATTAGAAAATAATTATAATTTTTGAGGAGAAGTTGTAATGGAATTAATAATAACTGTGGACTCGACTTACTCAACTGCAAAATCACTTAATTTGATACATATTTCGCAACTGCTGGCAGGACTGAGCAGGGTTCTATCCTGCGCGTTTTTGTCGACCGGGTTTTGATTCGGTCTGAATATAACTGTTGTGTGTTTTGTGCCCACGGGAGGGTTCAAGTGATGCGAGGGGGCTAGTTCCAGAATTCGCAATAATAGTTTTAGTTTATTTGTAAGTTTGTTTGCTGTTTATTTTCGGTAAAAGGTCTCGATGTGGAAAATGGAAATTACCTCTAACTGTTTTCATTAGTATTCAAACTTTCCAACTGGGAAAAATGAATTTATTCTTCAACTATTATAATATCAAGGGAGTAAAAATATTCATAATAGTTTTGCATTAAGCTTACTGTAATGAATTTTAATTATTTTTTATATTCACTATTAACCTATTCTCTTATTTTAAAGCAAGTTATTGGAAATGTAATTTTTATCTTGGTGGAAAATAGGGCACCGTGTTACGGAAACGATTTTTCAACTTACATAACGCGAAGACGAAATATATTACCCTCCAACACAACGCACATACAAGAAGAGTAAAAAAAATATATATAAACGAACTAGCTTCATATTGGGTCGGGCTCGTTTGTTTCTCACTTCGGCGCCAAATAAACTAAACGCGAAACACACAGCGTGAATATAAAACCTCCTGCGGCTGCAAACTATCCACACTTTGCAGACGTGTTCACCCGCCACACATCCCATTCATATCCAACCTTATTACAACAAGAACAAAAAAAAGTATATATGCATAAAAATGTATATATTAATGAAAATTTCACGCATTAGGGACTTTTGCAGTAGCAAATGCGACTGGGAGTTAATGCTGAGAGCTATTGAAGTGCATTATTTTTAATTAACATAAAATTGTAACTTTCATTTTAATATATGAATTATATATTTAGTTGATGAGAGGTTTGTTCATTAATATTATTCTGAAATCTACTTCTAATGGATTAAAAGTATTCAACATATTATACTTTTTTTTTACATTTATTTTTTCCAATAGTGTAGCTTCAGGTTTGCTTTGCTCTAAAAATGATAGGAATTCTTATGTTATACATGGGGAAACTTTAACAAACCTTAAGTCTAGGGCTATAAAATTTATAAAAAAAGTAATTGGTTTCTTAAAATAAATGGACAAATGAGCATGTTATCAACAACAGTTCCAATAATTCCAAACCAGATATTCACTAAATGATCCAACTGTAGAATTGCATACGACTAACAAAATCTGTAGGTAAGTAGCTTTGGGTTAGATATTCTAAGATCTTTCTAACATATTCTGATTTTTATGTTACCAAGCTCTGAAAATGCTCTCAAAGCTTTTGAAACTTTTTGAACATATTTTTGAGCTTTAAGATCCTTAAAGTTTTTTAGGATGTTTCTATAGGCTATAATGAGTTAAGTGAATTTTAGTTGGTACTTGATAGTCGCTCTTTCCGAGTGAATTCTGCACTCAACCTTTAAAAAGTATCTTTTTTGAAATAAAATTTAAAAAATCGGCAGCCAATTTACCAATTACATTGGAGGTTTTTGTTTCCAAGTTTTTTAGAAAAGAAAAGACTTGAAAACTCTGCAAATACTTTGGTTTGGCGTTCAACATCAAGCAACTTGATTTGGCGCTCAACGTAGGGCAATTTGGGCCAAGGTACCTCATCGAGAACTCTTTAATACTTAGGGAGACTTCTCCAAGGGGTTTGGGTGAGAGGGCGGAAACAGAATTTACATTGTGGGCGGTTAGCTTTTTCTAATATAGTCTACCAACCCAAGTGTTGGTGATGAAACGGTTTATTACTTCGAGCACCGTTTGTGTTTTTGCAGCTGTTTTTAACAAGAGGATTATTGTAAATTGTTAGCAATACAACAGAGGATTAGTTTACAACAAATTTCTTGATAACAAACGCTTGTGTGGGCGGGCGGGAACTAAGTTTAACTTGTAAGCTGGTAGCTTCTTTTACTGTGGCTTACCTACCCATCCAATTGTTGGTGATCTAAAGATTTATTACTTTAACCACTGCTTGTGTTTTTGCAGCTATTCTTAACGAGAGGATTATCGAAAATTGTTAGTAGTACAACAGAGGATTAGTTTACAACAATTTTTTTTATACCAAAAGCTAGGGTTAGCGGGCGGGAACCAAGTTTAAATTGTGGGCGGGTAACTTATTCTACCCACCCAAGTGTTGGTGATTTATTACTTGTTGGTGAGATTTATTACTTTAACCACTGTTTGTGTTTCTGCAGCTATTATCAATAAGAGAATCATTGCAAGTATTTAGCAATACAACAGAAAATTAGTTTACAACAAATTTCTTTATACCAAACGCTAGGGTGGGCGGGCTGGAACCAAGTTTAAATTGTGGGCGGGTAGCTTCTTCTACTGTGGCCCACCTACCCACCCAAGTGTTGGTGATTAAAAGATTTATTACTTCAACCACTGTTTGTGTTTCTGCAGCTATTATTAACAAGAGAATCATTGCAAGTATTTAGCAATACAACAGAGGATTTCTTTACAACAAATTTCTTGATACCAAACGCTTAGGTGGGCGGGCGGGAACTAAGTTTAACTTGTAGGCTAGTAGCTTCTACTGTGGTCCACCTACCCACCTAGGTGTTGATGATCTAAAGGTTTATTACTTCAACCACTGTTTGTGCTCCTGCAGTTATTATTAACAAGAGAATCATTGCAAGTATTTAGCAATACAACAGAGGATTAGTTTACAACAAATTTCTTGATACCAAACGCATGGGTGGGCGGGCGGGAACTAAACTTAAATTGTAGGCGGTATCTTTTTCTACTGTGGTCCACCCATCCACCTAAGTGTTAGTGATCTAAAGATTTATTACTTCAAATACTGTTTGTGTTTCTGCAGCTATTATTAACAAGAGAATCATTGCAAGTATTTAGCAATACAACAGAGGATTAGTTTACAACAAATGTTGTGGCGGGTGGGCGGGCGGGATCAAAGTTTAAATTGTGAGTGGGTAGCTTTTTCTACTACGACAATAAACTAAAAAAACTGGTAAGTTTCTAGGCCTAACTGTAAGATCCTCACCAGAAAACTAGATCTACCAATGAATGACGGAACATCTGAACCGTTGCGAACAAAAGGATTGTTGACATGAGATGCGTAGCCAACTACAATTGTCCACGGTCAGTGGTATTTGCACTAAGATTACAGCTGGTTCTAAGGAATGTTTGGTAATAAAACTCTTGCACTTTGCGAGTTGGATGGTACTATGGAGATACTAGAATTTGGTTTCCTTACGGGAGAACATGCCCGAGCCGTCACCTTGTTTGAGAGAGGTTAACTAGTTAACGCTTTAATCAGCTCGACCAAAATATACACATCGAAACATCCCAAATTGTTGCAATTGTTGGATAGTTATAAAATTTAAAAATTTGTCTAAAAACTCAAAAATACGGCATTCACTCCAAAGCCCGCCCAACCGCTAGTTATTCAGTGATTTGACATTTATTCTTTTGTGTATAATAGCTACAATAACACAGGCGGTGGGGAAAACATGAAATTTTTTGATGACTAACACTTGGGCGGGTGGGTGGGTCACAGTAGAAGAAATTATCTGTTTATAATTTGAACTTGATGCCCACCCGCCCGCCCAAGCGTTAGTTATTCAGTGATTTGTGATTAAAATTTTACATTTATTTTTTTATGTATAATAGATACAAGAACACAATAGGTAGGGGGAAAAATTAAATCCTTTGGTGACTGATACTTGAATGAGTGGCTGGGTTACAGTAGAAATAGCTTCTTCTTCTGTGAGTGAGTCTCCTATCGGAGGTTCCCTATCATCAATTGTTAGCTATCATCACAGCTATTTGAACCTTGTTGACTGCAGCACGAAATAGCTGGATATTACTGCAGCCAAACCAGTTTCTAAGGTTTTTAAGCCAGGATACCCGGCGTCTGCTTATGCTTCTTTTTCCTTTGATCTTCCCCTGGACTATCATTTGCAGAAATGCGTATTTGGGCCCTCTCATTATGTGGCCTAGGTATTCCATCTTCTTTATGGTGTTGATAATTTCGCATTTCACATTCTTCGATAACACCACATTTCAAAAGCTTGTAGTCTATCCATATGAATCTTCTTGAGTGTCCAAGCTTCGACCCCGTACAGTAGTGTCGAGAATACATAGCAGCGAAGCATCCTCATTCTGAGATTTATATTCAGGTCACGATTAACGAAAAACTTTTTCATTTTTATAAAGATAGATCTAGCGATCTCAATTCTTGTTCTTATTTCACGTGACTGATCACATGATTGTTCTATCCACGTTCCTAGGTATCTATATACCTGCACATTCTCCACGACGGTGTTTGCTACTGTAAGATTAATGTTGATGTGGTTTAGTGGTGACTTTGTAATTACCATAAGCTTGGTTTTGGTAAGATTTATCTTCAGGCCGTACTCGTTACATCTCTGATTTAATTTTCCTGAAAGATGTTGTATATCATGAACGGTAGTCGCTAGTAAGACAGTAAATAGCTACCCGCCCACAATTTGAACTAAGTTACCGCTTCTTAAGTTATAACATTTCAAATTATCTTATGGGTCCATAGGTTCTGATAGATAATCATTTTTTTTGTGGTTAACTAAAATTTGTCGCATTGAATTTTTTTAATTTTACACAATTGGTATTTTTAATAAATGAACTACATTAGTACCAATTTTTATTAATTTCCATTAAACCCTTTTAAAGTTATAATGTTTTAAATTATTTTATGAAACCATAGGTTTTGATATGTTAAGTCAATTTTTTTGATGTTAACATAAATTAACCGCATCAATTTTTTTGAATTTTACACAGTTTGTACTTATGTTAATGTACTACATTAGTACTAATTTTTATCAATTTTCAATGAACGCTTTTCAAGTTATATCATTTTAAATTATTTTATTGGACCATAGGTTCTGATGATTTTAAGTAAATTTTCTTAAGGTTAACAAAAATTGATTGCATCGATTTTTTTGAATTTTACACAGTTGGTACTTATAATAATGAACTACATTAATACCAATTTTTATTAATTTTTAATAAACCTTTTTAATGTTATAACATTTCAAATTATCTTATGGGACCATAGGTTCTGATAAATTAAGTCAATTTTTTTGAAGTTAACAAAAATTCATTGCATCGATTTTTTTCAATTTTACACAGATTGTACTTATAATAGTGTACTACGTTAGTACCAATTTTTATCAATTTTCAATGAATGTTTTTTAAAATAATAACAGTTTAAATTATCTTATGGAGCTATTGGTTCTGATAAGTCAATTTTTTTAAGGTTAACAAAAATTGACCGCATGGGTTTTCTTGAATTTAACACAGTTAGTATTTATACTAATGTACTACATTAGTACCAGTTTTTATCAATTTCCAATAAACCGTTATAAAGTTATAACGTTTTAAATTATTTCATAAAACCATAAATTCTGATTGATATGTTAAGTAAATTTTCTTGATGTTAACAAAAATTGACTGCATCGATTTTTTTTGAATTTTACACAGTTGGTACTTATAATAAGTAACTACATTAATACTAATTTTTATCAATTTCCATTCAACCCTTTTAAAGTTATAACGTTTTAAATTATCTCATGAAACCATAGCTTCTGATAAGTTAAGTCAATTTTTTCAAGGTTAACAAAAATTGACCGCATTGATTTTTGTGAATTTTACACAGTTTGTACTTATAATAATGATCTATTTTAGTACTAATTTTTATTAATTTTAATATACCCTTTAAAAGTTATAACGTTTTAAATGCTTTTATGAGATCATGAGTTTTGATAAGTTAAGTCAATTTTCTTGAGGTTAACAAAAATTTACAGCATCGATTTCTTTGAGTTTTACACAGTTGGTACTTAAAATAATGAACTACATTAGATCTAATTTTTATCAATTTTTAATATACCCTTTAAAAGTTATAACGTTTTAAATGCTTTTATGAGATCATGAGTTTTGATAAGTTAAGTCAATTTTCTTGAGGTTAACAAAAATTTACTCTATCGATTTCTTTGAATTTTACACAGTTGGTACTTATAATAATGAGTTACATTAATACTAATTTTTATCAGTTTTTAATTAACGCATTTAAAGTTAAGCCATTTCAAATTATTTTATGGAGCCATAGATTCTAATACGTTAAGTCAATTTTCTTAAGGTTGTCAAAAATTGATTGCATTGATTTTTTTTAAATTTGACACAGTTGGTACTTATAATAATAAACTACATTAGTATTAATTTTTATCAATTTCCAATGAACCCTGTTAAAGTTATTACGTTTTAAATTATGTCATGAAACCATAGGTTTTGATAGGTGAAGCCAATTTTCTTGAGGTTAACAAAAATTAAATGCATAGATTTTTTTGAATGTTACACAGTTAGTACTTATAATAAATATACTATATCAGAACTAACTTGTAATAATTTTTAATAAACCCTTTTAAAGTTATACCGTTTTAAATTATCTTATAAATCCATAGGGTCTGATAAGTTAAGTCAATTGTTTTGAAGTTAACAAAAATTGATCGCATCGATTATTGTGAACTTTACACAGTTTGTACTTATAATAATGTACTACATAAGTACTAGTTTTTATCAATTTTTAATAAAAAAAATTAAAGTTATAACGCTTTAAATTATTTCATAAAACCATTTGTTCTGATAAGTTAAGTAATTTTTTTTGAGATTAACAAAAATTTACCGCATCGATTTTTTTGAATTTTACACAGTTATTTTTTATAATAATGAACTACATTAGTACTAATTTTTATCAATTTCTAATAAACCCTTTTAAAGTTATAACGTTTTAAATGATTTCATGAGATTATGGGTTTTGATAAGTTAAGTCAATTTTCTTGAGCTTATCAAAAATTTACCGCATCGATTCCTTTGAATTTTACACAGTTGGTACTTATAATAATGAACTACATTAGCATTAATTTTTGTCAATTTTTAATATACTCTTTAAAAGTTATAACGTCTTAAATGTTCTCTTGAGATCATGGGTTTTGATAAGTTAAATCATTTTTCTTGAGGTTAACAAAAATTTACCGCATCGATTTTTTTGAATTTTTCACAGTTGGTATTTATAATAATGAACTACATTTGTACTAATTTTTATTAATTTCCAATAAACCCTGTTAAAGTTATAACGTTTTAAATTATGTTATGAAACCATAGGTTTTGATAGGTTAAACCAATTTTCTTGATGTTAAAAAAAATTAAATTCATCAAATTCTTTAAATGTTACACAGTTAGTACTTATAATAAATATACCACATCAGTACCAACTAGTATCAATTTTCAATAAACCCTTTTAAAGTTATAACGTTTTATGTTATCTTATAAATTCATAGGTTCTGATAAGTTAAGTCAATTTTTTTGAGGTTAACAAAAATTAATCGCATCGATTTTTGTGAACTTTACACAATTTGTACTTATAATAATGTACTACATCAGTACTAGTTTTTATCAATTTTTAATAAAAAAATTTAAAGTTATAACGCTTTAAATTATCTCATGAAACCATTTGTTCTGATAAGTTGAGTAAATTTTTTTGAGATTAACAAAAATTTATTGCATTGATTTTTTTGAATTTTACACAGTTGGTACTTATAATAATGAACTACATTTGTACTAATTTTTATCAACTTTCAAAAAACTCTTTAAAAGTTTTAACGTTTTAAATGATCTTATGAGATCATGTGTTTTGATAAATTAAGTCAATTTTCTTGAGGTTAACAAAAAAGTACAAATCGATTTTTTTGAATTTTACACAGTTGGTACTTATAATAATGAACTACATTAGTACTAATTTTTATCAATTTTCAATAAACCCTTAAAAATAACGTTTCAAATGATCTTTTGAGATTATGTGTTTTGATAAGTTAAGTCAATTTTCTTGAGGTTAACAAAAATTTACCTCATCGATTTCTTTGAATTTTCACAGTTAGTACTTATAATAATGTACTACATTAGTACCAATTTTTATCACTTTTCAATGAACGCCTTTTACGTTATAACATTTTAAATTATCTTATGGAGCTATAGGTTCTGATAAATTAAGTCAATTTTTTTAAAGTTAACAAAAATTGACCGCTTCGATTTTTTTAAATTTTACTCAGTTGGTACTTAAAATAATGAACTACATTAGTATTATTTTTTATTAATTTTTAATATACCCTTTAAAAGTTATAACGTTTTAAATGATTTCATGAGATCATTGGTTTTGATAAGTTAAGTCAATTTTTTTGTAGTTAACAAAAATTGACCGCATCGATTTCTTTGTATTTTACACAGTTGGTACTTATGTTATTGTACTACATTAGATTCAATTTTTATCAATTTTTAATAAACGCTTTATAAGTTATAACAGTTTAAATTATCTTATGGAGCTATAGGTTCTGATAACTTAAATTATTTTTTTTAAGGTTAACAAAAATTGACCAGATTGATTTTTTTGAATTTTACACAGTTAGTACTTATAGTAATGAACTACATTAGTAACAATTTTTTATCAATTTTTAATAAACCCTTATAAAGTTATAACGTTTTAAATTATCTTATAAAACTATAGGTTCTGATAAGTTAAGTCAATTTTCTTGAGGTTAACAAAAATTTTACGCATAAATTTTTGTGAATTTTACACAGTCAGTATCTATAATAGTGTGCTACGTTATTACTAATTTTTATCAATTTTTAATAAACCCTTTTAAAGTTATGACGTTTTAAATTATCTTATGAGATCATGGGTTTTGTAAGTTAAGTCAAGTTTCTTGAAGTAAAAAAAAATTACTGCATTAATTTTTTTTTTAATTTTACACAGTTTGTACTTATATTATTGTACTACATTAGTACAAATTTTTATCAATTTTCAAAGAACGCTTTTTAAGTTATAACGTTTCAAATTATCTAATGGGACCATAAGTTCTGATAAATTAAGTCAATTTTCTTGAGGTTAACCGAAATTTACTGCATCAATTTCTTTGAATTTTCCACAGTTTGTACTTATAATAATGTACTACATTTGTACTAATTTTTATCAATTTTTAATGAACGCTATTTAAGTTATAACACTTGAAATTATCTTATGGAGCTATAGGTTCTGATAAGTTAAGTCAATTTTCTTCAGGTAAACAAAAATTTATGCTTCGATTTTTTTGAATTTTATACAGTTGGTACTAATAATAATGTTCTACATTAGTACCAATTTTTATTAATTTCCAATAAACCTTTTTAAAGTTATAATGATTTAAATTATTTTATGAAACCATAGGTTTTGATAAGTAAAGTCAATTTTTTTGAGGTTAACAAAAATTGGCAGCATCGATTTTTTTGAATATTACACAGTTGGTACTTATAATAATGATCTACATTATTACTAATTTTTATTAATTTTCAATGAATACTTTTTAACTTATAACAGTTTAAATTATTTTATGGAGCTATAGGTTTTGATGAGTAAAGTCAATTTTTTTGAGGTTAACAAAAATTTATTGCATCAATTTTTTTGAATTTTACACAGTTGGTACTTTTAAAAATGAACTATAGATTAAATTTTTATCAATTTTCAATGAACGCTTTTTAAGTTATAACATTTTAAATTATCTTATGGAGCTATAGGTTCTGATAACTTAAATCAATTTTTTTAAGGTTAACAAAAATTGACTGGATTGATTTCTTTGAATTTTACACCGTTGATACTTATAATAATGTACTACATTAGTACCAATTTTTATCAATTTTAAATGAACGCTTTTTAAGTTATAAGATTTCAAATTATCTTATGGGACCATAGGTTCTGATAAGTTAAGTCAATTTTCTTAAGGTTATCAAAAATTTCATGCATCGATTTTTTTGAATTTTACACAGTTAGTACTAATAAAAATGAACTACATTATTACTAATTTTTATCAATTTTCAATGAACGCTTTTTGTGTTATACCATTTCAATTTATCTTATGGAGCCATAGATTCTGATACGTTAAGTCAATTTTCTTAAGGTTGTCAAAAATTTATTCCATCGATTTTTTTGAGTTTTACACAGTTGGTACTTATAATAACGGGCTACTTTTGTTCTAATTTTATCAATTTTTAATGAACGGATTTTAAGTTATAACATTTTAAGTTATTCTATGGGCTATTGGCTATGATGAATTAAGTAAATTTTTTTGAGGTTTACAAAAATTAATTGCATTGATTTCTTTGAATTTTACACAATTGGTACTAACTATGAACTAAATTAGTACCAATTACCATCACTTTTTAATAAACGGTTTTTAAGTTATATTGTTTCAAGTTATCTTATGGGAGGCTATTAGGTTCAAGTTAAGTATAATAAACTATTATACTTAGTCTACTTAGGCATGCGGTTTTTTTTGAGGTGTTGGGCATACAGAGCCACAAAGAAGACATATGTATGCTTGGATGCCTAAATGAGGTAATGGATCCATTTAGAAAAAACGCTACTCTCTGCATAATGGTCACCCATCCAAAATATCAAATTTAAAAAAAAAATCTTTAAGGCTCAAAAAACTTTATAAAAACTTTAATTTATTGTAAATTAGTGTTTATTGTTCATAATGCTTTTATTAAAACTTCTAAAAATTTTTTGACCAAGATTTTGTTAAAATCACTAAATTAAGATGCAATAATAAAGAAGCAAAAGTGTTGAATGTCATTTATAATAAAAATATATTTTTAAAACTCTAATAACTTTAACAATAGTTTAAAATTGAAAATGCAGTAATTTATTGACTTCAAAACTTTTATGAAAATTTTGAATCAAGCTTAAAATTTTGAGTAAAAAAAATATTAGCAAAAAATTAGAATGTTTCATTTTCTATTAAATCTCTAAAATCCTCAAAGTTTTAGCAAAAATTTGATTATTTTTTAAAATAAAACCTTAATAGTCTTCTAAAATAATATAAACTTTTGATACAAAAATTTTATGAAAAGGATTTTATTTTACTGGCCAACCTACCTCAGAGTAAGTGATTCATGAATTAGGTTTTAGTTAAAGTGACAGATTTAACTTTTTGATAAACAGCAGTTGGGTGGGTAGCAAGAAACCGTCTTTACGGTCTGGAGACGATTCGTGGAAGGGGAGCCACTTTGAAGATGATGCAGTGATTACTCTTTAAACCACTTTTTCAGATTTGTTTTTTTTAACTGACTGGTGTAGGTGTGCACCGGTTCTTGAGCAACTTTCTAGAGAGAATTGCTAAATGTGAAGTAGCTTAGAGACAGGGTTGCATGGTTTTTTAACATTAAGTGTGTTGAAACTAGAAAAGCTTTTGCTAGGTTTATGGTGTAGACCTGCTGACCAAGGGTTTGGGGTTGCATGGTCAAACAGATGTGTGTTTGTCTTATTAACCAGTTTATTGCCGGGGTAGTCTTTAGTGGTCTGTCTGTATTTAGTTTCAATTTTTTGCAGTGGTCGTTATCGTAGTCCGTTAAAGGTTTGAGAGGCAGATTTGTTTGGTGGCATTTGTATTGCTTTGATATGTTTGGCTTAAAATTTCTCCTGCAAAACTTTTTAGAAAAAAACAACGGTTTCTTCTGTAATTGCCAAGTAGTGATTAGTAGGTTGTCCGGTTTTGCCACTTGGCCTTGCTTATGGATCTATCTATATGTTCTAGGAGGATAGCTACAAAGAACCCGAGTGTTCTATCCGCTGGCACGTTTTCATATCACTGGGTTGCAAATAAGGTTAGTCTTATTGGCACTCTAGGTTTATCTACAGGTGTTACAAATGAGTGCATTAGTAGTAAATTTCTTGGACCCGGATTTTAAATGGTTTTTAATCTGGTTTGCTGGTCTGCTAGGTGTTGTTCCGAATGGTGATCTGTCCTTACTAACTAAGTTTTTTTTTGGCATAGAAGTAGATTTAATGTGTCTTGGATTCAATTTTATAAGGAAGATGCTTACCAACTAAACTTCTCCTAGTGAATTGCCCGGAAGTTTGAGGTAAATTAGGTGATGTTATTCATTTGATAAACTGGGCGCTTATGTTGCAAAACTTTCATATCTGGCTTGGCGAGTCGGGCCACATCAGGATTGGAGACCAAAGCTTTGATGTTTCTCCGCAATAGAGGAATCCCGAGCTTGTTTTAAATTTTACGATTTTGGACAAACCATGGAGCTCCGAGGAGCATCCGTAAAGTCAAGCTTTGAAACGACTCCAATTTATCAAGATGCGTGTTTGTGGCGGTTTCTCAGATGGGGCACGTCAGAGAGATAAACTATTGTTTTGCCGCAGCATTGGAAACAGAAGATTTTTGCCGTTTTGGCTTTGTCGAGAATTTAATGCACGTGCAACTTGTACGTGAGTTCCTTGTTAAAGGTTATTTCTAGATAATTTGCAGAATTGGAACATGGTATGGGAACGTTGTCGTGGCAGATGTTTTCATGAGTGGTGTTTCATTGCAGTGTGATGAAAACAGGATTCACCTTGACTTGGCAGTCATCATATTGTGCCATTTTAACTCTGTGCTTCCATTCCGAAGGCATGTCCGCGACAAAGAGGTTAAAAAAGACCGGAGCAAGAATGGAGCCTTATGGAACCCCTGCCGTGATATCCTTGTGGAAGAAATGTGCTTTTAAATTTTAAAAGCCAGAGCGTAATGTTGCAGATTTTTGCATTATTTTAATGGACAAATATTGTTTAAACGAAATGCAAAACATTTTAATATCTAAACAAATATTTACTTGTAGTGCAAGGTTTGCTAGGAATTCTAACAAATATTTACTGACAGTTCTTAGATGTAGAACCGAAACTTTTAAAAAAGATTTCTTTAACCGTTCTATCGACAAATGGAATAAACTTCCAAATTAAGTATTTCTTGAGACTAAGCTACAAATATTCAAAGTCAATTGTCACAGACCGCTTAAATCTAGTCTTCAATGTGATAGTTTTAGGGAAAGTGGTTTAACTCGTTGAAATTCAAAGGTATTTTCATGTTGTTGTGGCATATTATGTAATTCCTAACTATTATATTTTGAAATTTAAAAAAAGCCTAAAAGTAACTAATAATAAAAATCTGCTCTCTATTTGTTTATTTTTAATCTAATAATTATAATAACTTAAATGATTTTTTTTATTAATGCAATCCAGGGTGTGTTTGTACAATCAAATTAAATAGCAATTCTCTAAACATTTCTAATGCTTAAAGAAATTGAGGGTAATGCATCTGCACCACGCTACGAAACCCAATACTTCCATCGGTCAAAGCAATAATCTTGCACTTTATCGATAATATTTATGAAAGATGACTGCATAAATAATAGCTAAGTGGAATTTGCTGTCGCCAGCTTTTTATATAATAAATCGCCCCTGCGATATTTATATGGGCTACAAATTTACCACTAATTTTTAACCTAAACTCGTATAATATAATTTATCGCCAGTATAAAATATTATAACCGTTTAAATTTACACTTTTTTATAATATTAAAATAAACTTGTAAATAATTTAATAGTTTGTTGTTTTTGAAAATAGTTACTAACTTTCCGTACGCAAATGAAATGTACATTTCGGGCGTGGAAGTTTGTTTATGATAATTTTGCCCTGCATTCGTAAACAGCCATATTTCTAGTCATAAATTATTTATTAATTAATTTGCATGTTATCTCGTGCAAAAATTACACACATCTCCCTTGTTTGTAAATGTGTATGTGTGGTGGGGTAGGTTAATGTCCTGGGATAAAATTTCCAGCGCTAACAATACGGTCTTAGTCCAGGGATTTCGAATTAATCAATGGAGATGTAAGCTACGAGCCAAAGCCATTTCTAATTAGTCGTAAATCAATGGACGATTAAGCAAAGGTCTTAATTATAGAATCTATCTTGTTGATGAGAAAATGTGGCTCCGTTTGCCTTAATCCATATTAATAATTTTCTAATAAGTGCTGACCTCAATTATGTCGAATATTAATTGGCTTATTCTAATTAGGTACACGTTTTTTGTATTATTTTTCTTTGTAACATTAAGACATGCTTCTTGGAGACCTTGGACGATTAATGTTTGTGATGGTTTCAGCAACAAACAGTTTTGTTGCTAAGACGGTTAAAGCATTAATCAAATCTACATTTAATTTACGGTTAATTTTTTGATTTTGTTAAATTTGGCTTTAATCAAAAAAGTTGCTTAACTTTTTTTATCTTTATTGGATTTTAATGAAATTTGATTTACACAAAAGCTGCAATAGTTAAAAAATAATAGTTGTTTTAGATTTGCAATATTTTGAAAAGTAACAAAATGGCGGTTAATTTTTTAATTTTGTTAAATTTGGAATTAATAATAAAAGATTCATAATGTTCCCAATTTTTATTGGATTTTGATAAAATTTGGTTTACAAGTAACTCACAATCGTACAATATTAATAGTGGCCTTAGTTTTAAAATATTTTGAAAAATGATAAAATGGCAGTTGATTTTTTTATTTTGTTAAACCTGATTTTAATTAAAAAAGTTGCTTAACTTTCTTTATCTTTGTTGGATTTTAATGAAATTTGATTTACACAAAAGTTATAAATGTGCAATAATAATAGTTTTATTAAATTGGCAAAATTTTGAAAAATGACAAAATTGGGGTTGATTTTTTAGTTTTGTTAAATTTTGCTTTAATCAAAAAAGTTGTTTAACTTTCTTTATCTTTGTTGGATGTTATAGAAATTTGATTTACACATAAGCTACAATTGTGCAAAAATAATAGTTTTATTAGATTTGCAATACTTTGAAAAATATCATGACGCTTAGTTTTTTTAAATTTGTTTAAATTTGCTTTATTCAAAAAAGATGTCTAACTTTTTTTTTCTTTGTTGGATTTTAATGAAATTTTTTTTATACATAAGCTAGATTTGCGCAAAAATATTATTTTTATTAAAATTACAATATTTTAAAAAATAACAAAATGTCGGTGGATTTTTTAATTTTGTTAAATTTGACTTTAATCAAAAAAGTTGCTTAATTTTCTGTATTTTTGTTGGATTTTAATGAAATTTGATTTACACATAAGCTACAATTGTGCAATAATATTAGTTTTATTAGATTTAAAATTATTTAAAAAATAACAATATGGCGGTCGATTTTTTAATTTTTTTAAATCTGGTTTTAATCAAAAAAGTTGCTTAACTTTTTTTATCTATGTTGGATTTTAATAAAATATGATTTACTTATAAGTTAATTTTGTGCAAAAATAATAGTTTAATTAGATTTGCATAATTTTAAAAAATAACAAAATGTCAGTTGATTTTTGAATTTTGTTAAATTTATCTTTAATCAAAAAAATTGCTCTACTTTTTTTATTTTTGTTGGATTTTAATGAAATTTAATTTACACATAAACTCCAATTGTGCAAAAATAATAGTTTTATTAGATTTGCAATATTTTGAAAAATAACAAAATGGCGGCGGATTTTTAAATTTTATTAAATCTGGTTTTAATCAAAAAAATTGCTTAATTTTCTTAATTTTTGTTGGATTTTAATGAAATTTGATTTTTACTTAAGCAACAATTGTACAAAAATAATAGTTTTATTAGGTTTGCAATATTTTGAAAATTAACAAAATGGCGGTTGATTTTTTTAATTTTGTTAAATTTGACTTTAATCAAAAAAGTTGCTAAACTTTCTTTATCTTTTTTTGATTTTGATAAAATTTGATTTACCATTAAGCACTTTACAAGTGTCGAATTTGCTCTTAACCCTACCCAACTGTGATTACTTAGAAGTTTGGCATGGTTAGGTTGTGCATGGACTTTTGGAGTTTTTTGGGGGGACAGATAGATTTTTAGTATTTTGTTTACGAGTTTTATGCTCCCAGCATGTTGACTGGACGTCTGCGTCTTGAGGAGAGAATGGTTTTATCTGGTTCAGCAAGTCTGTGGTAATTGCTGGGATCCCGAGATCTTGGCGAGTTTTAGTGTTGCGGATTTTTTTTTGGATAGCTTTTAATTTAGCAATGTGCCGGATGTACCCTATAATAATGACGCAAAAGTTATTTTTGGACGAAAAACACGAATTTTATTGCTAACATAGCCTGATTGTACATGCAATCTGAATGTCTTTTATCAAAGGTTACTCCGAGATATTTTGCGGAATTGGTCGTTGGGCGAGACGTTATTGTATGTATGGTTTGATGCGTTGTCGTGAGAAGAGAACAGATTTACCTTGACACTCCAAACCATGGTGGGAAACGCTTATTCAAATCACACTCTTACAAGAGTTAAACTTAGTCCCCGCCCACCCAACTAAGTGTTTGTAGTAAAAAAAAATGATTAGAAACACTTGGGCGGGTGGTTGGGGAACGCTTATCTCAATTACACGCCTACAAAGTTTAAACTTAGTTTCCGCCCACCCGCCCAAGTGTTTGTTGTAAAAAAAATAGATCACAAACACTTGGGCTGGTGGGTGGGCAACGCTAATTCAAATCATACTCTCACAAAAGTTAAACTTAGTCCCCGCCCACCCATCTAGAACACTTATTTAAATCACACGCCCACAAAGTTAAATTTAGTTTCCGCCCACCCGCCTAAGTATTTGTAGTAAAATATTGGCACCAAACACTTGGGCGGGTGGGTAAGGAACGCTTATTTAAAGCACACTTGTATAAAGTTTAAACTTAGTCTCCGCCCACCCATCTAATTGTTTGTATTAAATAAATTAGATCAGAAACAATTGGACGGGTGGGTGGGAAACGCTTATCTAAATTACACGTCTACAAAGTTTAAACTTTGTTCCTGCTTACCTTCCCAAGTTTTTGTAGTAAAACAACTGGATCACAAACACTTGGGCGGGAGGGTGGGGAATGTATATCTAACTCACACAAAGTGTAAACTTGGTTCCCGCCCACCCACTCAAGTGTTTGTAGTAAAGAAATTGGACCACAATCATTTGGGCGGGTTGGTGGGGAACGTTAATTCAAATCACACTCCTACAAAGTTTAAATTTAGTTCCCGCCCACCCACTCAAATGTTTGTAGTAAAGAAATTATATCAAAAACACTTAGGTGGGAAACGTTTATTTAAATTACATGCCCAAAATTAATGTCCAAAACCGGTCTAACTGAGACTAGTTGTCTATGCTCTCTTCCTAGTATCTCAAGATGTAGATTCTCTTTCGTGCGGATAATAATACTTCTTCCTTCCTCATTGGATCCTCTTCTTTTTAATAGTAATACTGTGTTATAATCAAAGGTTAAATCATTGATTGTTTTAATCTCAATTTGCAAGTTGACGTTCTTGAGGCCAGAAAAACTGTATTAAGTGGGTACCATCTAGGCCCAATACTTGAAGGCCTTTTAACTCAACGTATTTTTGCAATGCTTGACCTTTGACGTTGGTTGTGACACTGTTCCACGCTACTAGCTTGGAATTAAAGACACCCGCATTTTTAATTGAAAGATGGTAACAAAATCCGCCGTTTCATTAACCCAAATGCAAGCTTAAAGGTGCCTAGCACTGGCACCTTTGCCACGATTGCAGTTGATTCCACTATCAACGGAAAACAAATCTGGTTCTTGGCATTAGAAACTTGTTAACTGATGCACTTTGTCAAGACCCAAAAGACAACAACAGGAACAGGTAAGGCCGATTCTACCGCTAAATGTGCAAGCAAATTAATATATTTAAACTAAAACGCGAGCTAAATAAAAATGTTTTCAGACCTAAATAATCATACAACACTGCCGTCAACCCCAAAAATGTTTTAAGTATTTAAAAAAAAACTTAGTTGTAAACATTTTTGATATCCTCTGTAGTTTTAAGTATTTTTTTGGACTATTTTTGTTGTTAGATTCATTATGAGAGTATTTTTAGAATATCAGAGAGTAAGACTCTAACCTTCATAATTTTTCAATTAACTCAAAAGTTTTAAGTGAAGAAGAAGCTTTTTCTACATTTAAAACTACCACCTTTGTAGTCTTTTTCAGTCAAAATGTCCCTAGCCAAGGCACTTTAGCTACAATATTTGGAGTGGAGATTTTTTACAAAGATTGCCGTTCCACACCTTTGCTCTACATTACTGGTCCTCAAGTACGTAATGGTATTTGGGAACTTAAAACTATGTTTTATGGTTAGCCTAGTAAAACATCTAATTGTTAGTCGAAGAAGAAATCTTCAACTTTTCTTATTTCATTGGAATGCTACATGCATTTTGCAAGCATATACGAAATATAACATTAATGGGATCATTATCCATTAATAAAAAAATTTGTTGGTCTGAAATTTGGCTATTTTTTGCGGATCGTGGCTAATTTACTACATGCGTAAATGATTTTTGCGCGGAGACTCTTTTGTGGGAGTCGAACTATTTTGGAAAATTCTTGCAATCGAACTTTGGTTAGTGCCAGTTGCGAGTTTTGTTGATTTGCTCAAAGTTTTTGATAAATTGTGCATCGTAGGTTAGGTCAGGTTAGGTTCCTGGACCCCAGATTTTGGGGGCAAGAGAAGGTGAAACCCATTCCAGGCGCCTTTTTGAGTGCCGGATAGGAGATTGCACACGCGGGTCAACACCACGGTAGCCATGCGTATGTGACTACCATTTTGTCTTCTTTTCCTACTTTGAACTGTCTGTCTGCCTTTCTTAGTCAAACTCTTGGATCTACTGTGGATCACTTTTTGGCAACCTATGCTATTAGGTTACGAGGGCTAGGAAACCAAACTTCTTTCTTACATCTTTTCTCTTTTTTTCTTTCAATATTCCGGGCAGAACTCAACGCCGACAAAACAATACACTATGAGAGTGCGCGGCTGCCAGTAGCCAAATACTGGAAATAAATTAATCTTCTTAACGGTAGGTCACAAAGCTAGTAGTGACTCAATAGGGCTCTGCCGTTGGGAATGTAGTCACTCTATAGGCTGTCCAGAGAGAAAAGAAACGTAAAAATATGCGAAAATACAAACAAGTATAAAAAAAAACTTGCAGTAGTGACACTGCCAACTGACAAAGCAAGAAAAGATAACGGTGGGATAGAGCAAATGTAGGGTAAAGGAATTTACGACTTTTAAAAAGTGCTATAACTGACTAGACTTTGGTCATAAGGCAAGAAGCTGCTTATGCGAAAAAAGTGACTTAGTAACGTGCTATGAATGTAGACAAAAAGGACACATTTTAAAGGCATGCCAAAACGAAAAATTTTGCTGTAACTGCAAAACAGGAGGGCACCAGGCAGGAGAAGCAACGTTTCCAAAGTACAAAAAGGCACTAGAAGAGGCAATAAAAAAAAAGGTGATTTCTAGAAAAAAACAACAATGAAAATGCTCCAAAATAACTTAGGGAGAGGCAAGGCGGTTATGAACCTGCTATCTAAAATAGCAAACGAAGGAGGAATTGATATGGTAATAATAGCGAAACCAAACAAAAACATGGCCAAATACGGAAATTGGATATCGGTCAAAAACCAAGATGCGGCTATAAACATAAATTACACAACAAATATGGTGATCAAATAGTACGACCAGAACCAAGAAGGATTTGTGTAGATCGAGTTAAAGGAACTAGTAATTTACTTATGTTATTGGTCACCAAACAAACCTATAGCAGATTTTTATCACTTCCTAAGCAGGCTAGGAAGTAGTGTTAGGAAGCAAAAAAATTGCAACATACTAAAAGCGGGAGATTTTAAATTAAAAGTTACAATTTGGGGAGCCAAAGCAACAGACAAAAAAGGAGAAAGACTGCTAGACTGGATGGCGGGTTTGCACCTAACTGCAGCAAATGTTAGGGATAAACCATTGTTTATTAGAATCACCCAGGAATCTCACCTGGATATTACTCTAAGATAGGAAAATGCCGCAGCAAAAATAACAATATAGAAAATCAGTGATGAAATCAACCTCAGCTTGAATTTTAACAATCTTGTGACAAAGAAAAAGTGGAGGTAAAAAGAGGATGGAAAATTAACAAGGAATTGCTGGCAAAATTTAGGAGCAAAGTCAGAGAAGGCTTAAAAGGAAACCTAAACGGCACTCGGTGAAACTTTTAAGAAGAAATGGCGCTCAAATCCTAGAAGAACCGTCTACTGGTGGAGCGAAAAACTTTCAAAGTTGATAGCTGAATGTAACCTTGCAAAAAGGAAGCTGACCAGAGGAAATAAGAAAAACCCAAACATCCAGGAAAAGGAAAAAGCAGTTGAAGACTTCAGGGAAAAGCAAGAAATTAAAAAAAAAGAAATAATTGCAGCTAAGAAGTCATTAGTAGATGAAGTGGAAAAAGACGTCTGGGGGTTAGGCTACAAGATAAGTCCCTCAAAAACTAGCCAGCAAGAGCGGTCATAAATTAGACGACAAAAATCAAAAAGACATCGTTAATTGCTATTCCTAAAGAGGTCGCTTTTGAAATGGCCAAAACCAATAAAAAAAGAAGAGACAATACTATTTACCATGAATGAACTATTGGAGGCAGCAACAAAATAAAAGTAAACAAGGCGTCAGAACCAGATCAAATCCCGCCATTAATTACAAAGGAAGTGGTTAAGGCGAAGAAATACTAAAGATGTTCAACAAATAATTTGCTGAAGGCAAGTTTCTAAAAGTGTGGAAACAGGCTAGACTGGTCTTTATAGAGAAACCGAAAAAGAATAACGTAGAGGAAACAAAGTATAGACCATTTTGCATGCTAAACACTTTTGGGAAATTGTACGAACTCCTCATTGCAAGACTGAGGGATGAAGTGGAAAACAATCTTGCTACTAACCATTTTGGCTTCCGAAAAGGCATGTCAACAATAGACGCGATAGTAGAGTCTGTAGACGAAATAAAGGAAAAAGCTTACAAAAACAGAAAAATGTGTGTTCTCTCTACCGTGGACATCAAAAATGTATTTGGAGCGGTGCCGTGAAAAGGAGTGGTGCAGGCGCTTAGAGGAAAAGGAATAAGCCAAGCCTTATAGTAGTGCTAACCAGATATCTGGATACCAAAATATTACTAATAGGGGAAACGAAAAAAATGACGATCACAAGTGGGGTACCACAGGGATCAATACTAGGACCGTTGCTGTGGATAGTATACTACGACAGAGTGCTAAGAGTAGACTTGCTAAAAGGCACTAAAATAATATGCTTTGCGGACGATACCGGAATTGTAACCACAGGAAAAGACAAGAATGAGGTAGCAAACACTAACAAGGCGATGGCCAAGATAAAACAATTGAGGACCTAGGCTTAGAGATATTCGAGGAGAAATTAGAATGTCTTATTTTGTACGGAGGTAGAAAACTTGGCGAGATTAAAGTTCAGATGAGAGACACTGAGTCCAAAAAAGAAATTAATTGTTTGGGAATCTGGTTTGACTACAACATGCAAATGACGGAACACATAAAGGAAACGACTCTGAAAGCAGAGAAATTTATAACGGCACTAACAAAACTTATGCCTAACATAAGAGGACTAAGTGAATTTAAACGAAAACTCTTAGCGAGTTTAGCACACTCGATTATCTTATATGGTGCCCAAATCTGGAACCATGGAGCCCTGAGATTCTAAAAATATAAAACAATGGTAAGCAATCAACAAAAGAGGCTAGCTATTAAAGTTACCTGCAGCTATAGAACAAGGTCAACCGAAGCTATACTTGTGATAGCTTTAATAATGCCCATAGAACTGCAAGTAGAGCTAAGGAGCAGAGAGTACAAGAAAAAAAAAAGAAAAAAAAAAGAAATAAATGAAAAAATAATAGAAAAGTGGCAAACTTTATGGGAAAAAGACTCAGGCAAAGCTAGTTGGACTAAAAAGCTAATTAAAAATGTAACCAAATAGAGTAACGGATTATTTCCTAACCCAAGTCATGAGCGGACACTGAGACTTTAAATCTTATCTGTCGTTTTCACATAACGAAGGAAAGGATGTGCAAAGTATGTCAAGAGTAAGAAAGTTCTGAAGAGTATCTGTTTAATTGCAGCAGATGGAGCCTTTTAAAAGAAAATCTTGAAAAAGAGATGGAAAAAACGCTAATACCAGAAACTATAACGGACATTATGCTAAGAAACGTAGACTGCTGGCAAGCTATTTAAAATACGTTAAAGAGATCTTAAGCGAAAAAGAACTAGACGACGACATATAGTGTTCAGCGTCGGGGCGGGTATCTTTGAAGATTGCATTTGCAATTCTGAAGATACAAGATTTTGCCAACTCGAAGGGGGTTTAGTGGGTGAGAGCCCCACACTCAAGCTGGAAGAGCTTTTCTTAAAACACAATAAAAAAAAGGTTAGGTTAGGTTAGGTTAATTAGCTGTATTAGGCCTTGAACATATTGCATACTTTGGTTGTGTACCTTTGCGGCGTTCCGAAATTTTGTTGGTATAGCACTTTGTTGAGGTATGCTTGTCTACTTAAATTGAGCTATCCTAGCGGTTCTTTTTTTGGCTTTTATCTTTAAAATATTTGATCGGTTCTTTAATATTTGATAACTTTGTTTGGACTTTAGGTGTCCTATTCGGTGGACATGTTTAGGGCTAAACCTTAGTAAATTTTTTTTTTAAAGCTTTAAGGCATTTTTCAACCTTGGTCTGCCAGGTGTGGTAGTGTTTTTTGTGCTCTATTAGGTAGGCAATTACGTTACGGTGATTGGTCATGGACACCGGTAAGATTCCAATTTTCTTGAATGTGCTGGTGGCGTGGCTATGTTTATCTTGTGTATGTCTATCTCTTGGTTTTGAAAACCGGCGGGATTAGCTTTTGACGGCCGTTGGTTTGCAGCCGCTGAATGTGTTGGCTCATTCCCGGATTTCTTTCCATCTGGAATTCTTTGCTGTTCACGTGGGTTTTTTCGCTGACTGTGGCTGGGGCGGAGGTTGCATTAAAAGTTTCTACAAATACAAGTAACTAAATGGTTGATTGTATATAAATCAGCCTAAGTATTTGACATTTTTTGATTAATTGGACCAGTCACTATCATGACAAAATTGCAAATTTGTAGGAGATACAATCTCAATTGCGACAAGTTAATACTATCGAATAATTACTTAAGACTATAAGAAAATCAAAACAGAATCCAGCTTCACAGTATTTGTGATGTTTTAAAGAACGCATATTGTGCGAGCATTTATATCAAAATTAACAGTAGCTTCATAATTAATTTTCTGAAGGATTCAACAAATGTAAAACAATATTATTATTAAACAGAACTCAAATTATTTTTTTCGTTTATCGGAAATATTTTTAAAGTTTCTGAAATATTTTTTTTGTTTGTAATCAATTTCGATGCATATCAAACTACCTAAATTGAAATATTGATTGCATAATGATCCGCACTATGGAGTATGTTATTAATTAACTAGAGGCTGTGTTGGTAAATTATCTATTAGCACATTGTTATTTTTGTATTAATAATGATAATATTATACGGCTAAAAGATAATTATCAAATTAATAATGCGATAAATTGTAATCAATTATAAAATACATGATGTGTGCTTTATGTTGTAATTGTAATATAATAAGGTATTCGCTGTTTGTCGGAGCATTATGTACGCTTATCATTATCCTAGCCTGTCAAACGGTTTTCAACAGATGCAATGATAAATCGTGGCCCTTATTAAAGACTCTTTCATCATATCATGAGTAAATAATCGGACCACACACGAGTGTAAAATTGATTAATATATAAATTCCGCGCAGATGGTTGAATCTTGTAATATAAAAATTGCGATGCTAAAACGTTAGTAGTTTTAGTTTCTTGATGGGTATTGTTCGCTGCATAATTGTGTAATGTGAAAACACTGAAACACATTACGGAACCACGTGCTCCCTACATATCATAGATACAGGTGTCTAACCGAGCAATCATAACTTTGCAACTTGAGTGTGAACACGTTTTACGTCAGGTAGTTTGCATGCCGAAATTCAGTAATCTCATGTCTTCGACGATAGTACGTAAGTTTGGAAGTTGTCGAAGTGTTCC
Source organism: Tachinus rufipes (assembly GCA_963932245.1). Taxonomy (NCBI): domain Eukaryota; kingdom Metazoa; phylum Arthropoda; class Insecta; order Coleoptera; family Staphylinidae; genus Tachinus; species Tachinus rufipes. Next base: position 109,380,488 of record OZ010743.1, read on the forward strand.
TGTGGATTTAGTGTGTATGTATGTGTAGGGATAATCGTATAAAATAGCCGCGTTTTCATGGAAAGAATGCAATAACCAACAGGCGGCTGCAGTCGTTATAACCAGCGCAGATTTGGGACACGGCAACTAAACTTGGCAAATAAACAAACTGCCATTATTCAAGTCAGAACCATCTTGAGGCCGAAGCAAGAAGTCGTCGGCGATAATGGTCGGATTATTCCGACAAAAACAATCATACAAACTGCATCGTCGCTTGCTACCACCCCCTGGCAAATATGGTAATTTTTAATTTGCATATTTTAGGAACATTTAAGGAGAGAACGACGCCTCTAATATTCAGCTTGATGTAAGATGGAGTGGACTGTATCTGACATGACGGATGTTATGACATCTCGGGTCCTTCTCATATCCATATCGGGGTTCAATAAACACCACCACCCGACGTCGGAATCACTTCTGCGGAACACTGCATCAGCACAATATAATACCAGTTAAATGCATCTTTGTCCGTGAATCAAATCGTATTACGCAGCCATTTTCTAATATTTCATAAAACAAAATCATATTAGTTTTATAAGAAATATTGATGCTAATAATAGGTAAATAATATATTTCGAGCACAATCAAGTAAACTTGCTACTAATTTAAAAACCAATTTGCTTTTTAAAATATGCAAATTGAGATCTGAACCCAGATGAACTCTTCTGAAGTTATTGTCCCTAGTAAATTAGGATTCTGATTGAAAATATATACGTTATCACTTAAAATATTACAATATAAAAAGGGTAGCGAGAGGAAATGAAATGATTTCAAATATTGTCGGTCATATCATCGCACTTTAAGCATTTCTACTTGCAACACGCCCAGACTCCCCGTTACATAGAACCAATATGTAAATTGAACGCCGAACTTCGGGCATGGATTAAAGTTCCGACACACATATTGCCATTCTCTAAAGGGGAGACTGTTAAAGGGCGACCAACATTTTCAATTCAATCTTGCAGTTATATTTCATTCGGACGAGAAAAAAAACTTTTACACAATATTTGATTCTGCGGCGTTGATGTACTTCTACAAACATATATCGGTAACCTAATAGCACCCCATCCAAGTTTCCTTTTTACAAAATTGAATCTTAAATCAATATACGTTATTTTTTTCTTCTTTTCGGTGGTATATTTCAAGTTTTATCGTTGCCTCTAATATTCCGCTTCAAACGTACGGACTAATAAAAGAAAAATCGGTATGAAAATAAAACAGAGCTCTTATCCGACCGCATAAAGCCAGCGGGGAGAAGAGAGACGTTTTTTATTGTGTATATACAATTCTCTTTCCGTAAAACATGAGATAATTCAGTTATTTGAATAATTTCATTTTACAACAAATACATATACATCTGGTTTACATATCGTTTTACATTTTTATTCTCACCATACCCATTTATTTTCTATGGTAAATGTAATTTTAAAGCTAAATATACTTTTTGTAAGTTAAATAAGCTAATACTATTAACTAAAAAAGTTTAATTCACACTAAATTTATACGAACTACATTTTAATTTTATGTAAAATTTGTATGCAAAACAATTAAATCAACTTAAATGTTGCATAAAAATTTGATGAATTATATTGAAAAAATAGTTATTTTTCTACTTATTACTAATTTTGTTTATTTCTTTGTTTTAGGTAAGTTTGACTTTGATGTGCTGTAGAATACTTTAGTTGGTAAGATGTCTGCATTGGCTGTAAAATAAACAAATAAATAATTTATAATTTTTTTTATTACTATTTTAAATATTTTTTTTATTTGAACGAAAAGTTTTAATGTTTTTGACAATGTTTTACAAAAATTATAGATAGATAGATATTAGTGTTTGTCGTTAGGATACTACTGAAGTGTACAGAATGAAAAAAAAACAGCAATTTTAATTTTACTTAAGATGAGTAAAACGAGGCGAAAATATGTTAAGAAAATAAAGATTTATATTTGCGGGTTTTGATGGTGTCTGTGATCTCCGTGCGTTGATATAGCCACATTTAAAAGGCTTCTAGCTTTTTTGTTGTTGCTTCATTGAGTGTCCAGGGCTCGACTCCGTATAGTAGTATTAGGAATATGTACTACCTCAACATGCTAATTTTGGTATCAATACGCATGTTGTTCCTATTAGTTATATTAATATTTGTTTTTAGGTTTGTGTAGACAATCATTCATGCTATTAGTTTGTGGTTTATAGGCTTTATGTCTAGGCTAGCGATATAATAAAGTACTATCAGCATATTTTTTGTTGTTTATGGTATCACCTTTTAGAGATATTCTTAGATATGTTTTACCTGTAAATCTATTAGAACAGAATTTTTTTTTTTTAAGTTATATCATAGGAGGAGAATCTTCCGAAGACTTAACGTATTTGATTTACTTTTACGAGGAAAGTGCTTACCGACTAGCATTGGAACTAGCAGGTTTTTTGTCAATTTGGCTTTATCTAAGATGGATTGAACGTGCAATTTGTTTGTCAGCCTTTTATCAAAAGTGATTTTCAGATACTTTGCAGAGCCGGATTGCGGAATAAGATGTCGTTGAAGAAGACGTTTTTGTCAGGTTTGGTATGTTGCTGTGAGAAGAGAACTGCTTTACTCTTCTCTGGGTTCACTTTGCTAGTCGTTTAAGCAGTCTTGAAGATTGTTAGTAGCTTTTTGAAGCTTTATGAAAACTGCCTTAGCTGGACAGAAGCGCCGTATCATTAGCGTATTGTGCCATTTTGAATTCGTGGTTTCAGCCCGATGGCATGTCGGCAACGTAAAGGTTAAATAGCATAGGCAATAGAAGATAGTTTGAGATTTTTTTACCGTTGTCTGTCTTGAGATAAAGACATGGTTTTGGGGTTTTGTTGATAGAGTTCTGCATTTAAAGTACGAAGCTTTATGAGACGCAGGTAAAATTTTATGGAGTTTTATAAGTAAACCTTTATCCCAGACCTTATCGAAGGCATTTTTGAGGTTGAAAAAAACAACTTTTGTGTTTTTTTAAGTCTATACTTTGATAATAAGTATTCAAGTCAGAACTCATATTGATGGGCGGGTAGAAGAGAATTTACTTTTGCGTGTTTTTGGATATTATCCAGGATTACTCTTTCTAAGACCATTATTTGATTGGAGTTGCCCCACCTATCCGTCCAAGTGTTTGTGATAAAAAAAAAGGATTATAAACACTTAGGTGGGTGGGCGGGAATTAAGTTTAATTGTTGTGGGCGCGTGATTTAAATTAAAGTTGTCCACCAACCCGCCCGAGTGTTTGTGATCAAATTTTCTACGGGAACTAAGTTCAATTATTGCGGGCGCGTGATTTGTTTTGGAGTTGTAAACCCATCCGCCCGAGTGTTTGTCATTAAATTTTCTATTCGAATGGGTGGGTTGAAACTATGTTCAAAAGTTGTGGACGTGTGGTTTGGATTGGAGTTGCCCCACTCACCCGCCCGAGTGTTTGTGATTAAAAAATTGGATCACAAACACTTGGGTGGGTGGCCGGGAACTAAGTTTAATTGTTGCACGCGCGTGATTTGTATTGGACTTGTCCACCCACCCGCCCAAGTGCTTGTCATCAAATTTTCTATTCGAGTGGGTGGGTGGAAACTAAGTTTAAAAGTTGTTGACGTGTGGTGTGGATTGAAGTTGCCCACCTACCCGCCCGAGTGTTTGTGATGAAAAAATTAGATTACAAATACTTGGGTGGGTGGGCGGGAAGTTAGTTTAATTGTTGCGGGCGCGTGATTTGAATTAATGTTGCCCACCCACCTGCCCGAGTGTTTGTGATAAAAAAAATAGATTACAAACACTTGGGTGGGTCAACAATTAGGTGGGTTGGCGGAAACTAAGTTTTGTATTAGAGTTGTCCACCTACCTGCCCAAGTGTTTGTGATTAAATTTTTTATTTGAGTGGGTGGGTGGGAACTAAGTTTAAAAGTTGTGGATGTGTGGTTTGGATTGGAGTTGACCATCCACCCGCCCGAGTGTTTGTGATGAAGAAATTGTATCACAAACACTTGGGTGGGTGGGCGGGAATTGAATAAATTTTGTTCACCCACCCGCCCCAGTGTTTGTGATAAAAAATTGGATCATAAACATTTGGGTGGGTGGGCGAAAACTAAGTTGAATTGTTGCGGGCGCGTGGTTTGTATTGGAGTTGTACATCCGTCCGCCCGAGTGTTTGTCATCAAATTTTTTATTTGAGTGGATGGGTGCCAACTTAGTTCAAAAGTTGTGGACGTGTGGTTTGAGTGTTTGTGATCAAAAAATTGGATCACAAACACTTGATTATGTTGGCGGAAACTAAGTTTAATTGTTGTGGGCGCGTGGTTTGAATGGAGTTGCCCACCCACTTGCTTGAATGTTTGAGATCAAATTTTTTACTTGAGTGGGTGGGCGGATACTAAGTTCTAAAGTTATGGGTACATAGGAGAATGATTGGACGGTAGTTTTGAGGAAATTTTTGGTCCTTCCTTCCTAGAAGATTATTAGCACGAACTTGAAAGGTTTTAGTCTTTTTCGTTTCTTTGTTTTCTGTTAACTGTTTGATGGCTTATTCAATATCCGCAACCGTTTGTAGTACTGGGACTAGTTTAACTATTTTAGGTATCTTAAGAAAAAAGTATAATTTGTGTGGATAACGAATTGTTTTCCCCCTTTGTTTGATTTTCTTCCATAGAGTTTTAGAATTACCTACCGGGTTGTGGTCGAAGTTAATGTCATTGACTGTCCAAATCTCAAATTTACGAGTTGATTTTTCAGTATTGCTACATCTAGGTAGTTCTCTCGGTAGCTAGCAAAGTTGTAATGAGTGGGATTTTTAGGAACCATGATTTGATAGTTTTTTTTATCATCGTAGTCTTGCAAAGCTTGACTTTTTACATTGGTTGTGAAACAGTTCCACGCCGGGTGTTTTAAATCAAAATTTGTAGCTATTAAGGTGGGTAGAGAAGACGAGAAAATAGTATCGAAATCTGCAATTCTGATATGGTTGGATGGGTTGAGGTACTCGGATGCGAATTTGAGGTTGTTCAGTACTACGATTGCATTTAATTCTAGTGTAAGAGTATTTGTGGTGTTCACTTTGAAGTGGTTCAGCAATATTTTTAAAAAGATGTTATTCCACGCGTTCAAAGTTTCCATACACGTTAAAGTGTTTGGGAATCTTAACGCGTGTCTGAGTCTTTGATTTAGCTTACACACTAGCATGACGTCGATGTTGTGGTTGAAGAAAATTTATCCCTTTTTGCTTATTGTATTTGGAATGCTGTTTGCATTCTCTGTGGGGAATCGAGGAGCTTGGCTAGACCAGTTATTTGATTGATTTGATTGGGGCTGGTGACGACACCATGCTGGCAAACGATTTGTTTGCCATGACGACAGCTGCAAGTTTTTGGGAACCTGAGCTTTAGAAAGCTTTTGACGCTGGAGAAGCGTTTTTATTAATTTTTAGCTTCAGCAGCCATCATTTGCTACTGATTAATGGGGTCTTAAACAATTCTAGCACTTTTAACTTGTTTTGAAGAATTTTTTGGCGGTGTGCCCGTAAAGTTGGCATTTTTGACATTGAGCGATTTTTTTTTTGGTTCAATCTGATGATGAGCCCGTCTCGTTGAGTGCGAGGTTGTTTTGAAGGTTTGCTTTGACGAGGTCTTCTTCGGCCGCTTGGTGTTGAATGACGGAGTCGGTTTTGTTCTCAAAGTAGGAGTGGTCTGCTGAGGGTTTGAGTTTTATGAGGAAAGTTACTTTATTGACTCTTGCTTTCTTATTTTTGAGTTCTAGTACTTTGTTGGTGAGAGTTTTATAGAGATGTTTATTTTTGTGAGCTGCGAGATGGTGTCTTCTAGTTTTCCTATGCGGGTTATCATGCATGGCTTCTATGGTCTTTGTTATCTTTTGCATCTGATGTCCATGGTCAGTCGTCTGGGATTTTGTTTTCTGCCTGTAATGGGCTCACCTATTTAAGTGCGGGGGCGTCTTGGGAGTTTTTTTACGAGGTCTTGCGGCCACTTGGTGGTGAATGGCGGAGTCGGCTTTGTTCTCAGAGTAGGAGTGGTCTGCAGAACGTTTGAGTTTTATGTCGAAAGCTACTTCTTTAACTCTCGCCTCCATATCTTTGAGTTTTTTTTTATGCTGGAAGTTTTATAAAGATGATTATCTTCATGAGCTGCGAGATGGTGTCTTTTAGATTCCTTATGCGAGTTGTAAAGACCACTCTTGTGGCTTTTCTCAGTCTATACTTTTGATATTGAGTATTTAAGTTAGAACTTATATTGATGGGCGGGTAGAAGAGAATTACCCTATCTATGACCATAATTTGAGTGGGTGGGCGGGTACTAAGTTTAAAAGATGCGGACGTGTGCTTTTAATTGAAGATGCCCACCCACCCGCCCGAGTGTTTGTGATAAAATAATTGGATAATAAACACTTGGGTGGGTGGGCGGAAACCAAGTTTAATTGTTGTGGACGCGTGATTTGAATTTAAGTTGCCCACCCACCCGTCCGAGTGTTTGTGATGAAAAAAGTGGATTATAAACTCTTGGGTGGGTGGACGGGAACTAAGTTTAATTGTTGTGGGCGCGTGATTTGAATTAAAGTTGTCCACTAACCCGCCCGAGTGTTTGTGATCAAATTTTCTATTTGAGAGGGTGGTTGCGAACTAAATTTAAAAGTTGTGGACGTGTGGTTTGGATTGGAGTTGCCCACCTACCCGCCCGAGTGTTTGTGATCAAAAAATTGGGTAACAAACACTTGGGTGGGTGGAAGAAAACTAAGTTTAATTGTTGCGGGCGCGTGATTTGAATTGAAGTTGCCCACCCACCCGTCCGAGTTTTTGTGATCAAAAAATTAGATCACAAACACTTGGGTGGGTTGGCGGAAACTAAGTTTAATAGTTGCGGGCGCGTGATTTGTATTGGAGTTGTTTACCCACCCGCCCAAGTGTTTGTCATAAAAATTCATATTTGAGTGGGTGGGTGGGAACTAAGTTCAAAAGTTGTGGACGTGTGGTTTGGATTGGAGTTCCCCACCTACCCGCTCAAGTGTTTGTAAGGAAAAAATTGGATCACAAACACTTGGGTGGGTGGGCGGGAACCAAGTTTAATTTTTGCGGGCTTCAGATTTGAATTAAAGTTGCCCACCCACCCGCCCGAATGTTTGTGATCAAAAATTTTGATCATAAACACTTAGGTGGGTTGGGGGAAATTAAGTTTAATTGTTGTGGGCGCGTGATTTGTATTGGAGTTGTCCACCCACCCGCCCGAGTGCTTGTCATCAAATTTTCTATTCGAGTGGGTGGGTGGAAACTAAGTTTAAAAGTTGTTGACGTGTGGTGTGGATTGAAGTTGCCCACCTACCCGCCCGAGTGTTTGTGATGAAAAAATTGGATTACAAACACTTTGGTGGGTGGGCGGGAAGTAAGTTTAATTGTTGCGGGCGCGTGATTTGAATTAAAGTTGCCCACCCACCCGCCCGAGTGTTTGTGATAACAAAATTAAATTACAAACACTTGGGTGGGCTGGTGGAAATTAAGTTTAATTGTTGCGGGCGCGTGGTTTGTATTGAAGTTGTCCACCTACCCGCTCGAGTGTTTGTAATCGAATTTTCTATTTGAGTGGGCGAGTGGGAACTAAGTTTAAAAGTTGTGGACGTGTGGTTTGGATTGGAGTTGCCCACTCACCCGCCCGAGTGTTTGTGATGAAAAAATTGGATCATAAACACTTGGGTGGGTGGGCGGGAACCAAGTTTAATTGTTGGTAGACGTGTACTTAGTTTAAAAGTTGTGGGTTCATAGGAGAATCATTGGACGGTAGTTTTGAAGAAACTATTGGTTCTTCCTTTCTAGAAGATTATTATCACGAACTTGATAGATTTAGTTTTTTTTGTTTTGTTTTTTGTTAACTGTTTGATGGCTTATTCGATATCCGTAACCGTTTGTAGTACTGGGACTAGTTTAACTATTATTTTTTCTAGGCATCTTAAGAAATAAGTCTAATTTGTGTGGGTAACGAATTGTCTTTCCCCTTTGCTTGATCATCTTTCATAGAGTTTTATAATTACCTACCGGGTTGTGGTCGGAGTTAAGTTCATTGACTGCCTAAATCTCAAATTTGCGAGCTGGTATATTAGTATTGCTACATCTAGGAAGTTCTCTTGGTAGGCAGCAAAGTTGTAATGAGTGGGATTTTTTGGAACCATGATTTGATAGTTTTTTGAATTATCATAGTCTTGCAAAGCTTGATCTTTCACGTTGGTTGTGAAACTGTTTTATGCCGGGTGTTTTGAATCAAATTTTTTTAACCCCCAATTCGTTTAACGTTTCCAAACAGTGTTTGGGATTTTTAACGCATGTCTGGGTCTTTGATTTGGCTTACACACTAGCATGACGTCGATGTTGTGGTTGAAGAAGAATTCTCCCTTTTTGCTTATTGTATTTGGAATACTGTTTGCATTTTCTGTTGGAAATCGAGGAGTTTGGCTAGACCAGTTATTTGATTGATTTGATTGGTACTGGTGACGACACCATGCTGGCAAACGATTTGTTTGAATGACCGCAGCTGCAGGTTTTTGGGAACCTGAACTTTCTTCTTCAGGTTCCTATCCGATTACCGAATGTTCGCGATCAGTATACCTATTTTTACTTTGTTCACAGCAGCGCGGAAGAGTTTGGTAATTGTACTCCTGAACCACTGTCTTAGGTTCTTGAGCCAGGATATACGCTTTCTGCCAGGACATTTTCCGAACATTTTTCTTTGCAGAATTAGTTGTAATAATCCATTTTTTTTTTATTCCTCATAATGTGTCCGAAATACTGCAACTTGCGCGCCTTAATAGTATTATTTATTTCCAGTTTTTTTCCGAAACGTTTAAGGACTTTTGCGTTAGTGATATGATCCTTCCACAAAATTCTTAGGATTTTCCGGTATATCCACATTTCGAAGACTGATAGTTTTTTGCAGGTATTTTCGGACATGGTCTATGTTTCCATTTCATATAAGAAAACCGGGTACACGTAACATCTGAGCTTTAGGAAGCCTGACTCGGTGCCGGAGCGGGGCTTGGCGCTGGAGAAGCGTTTTTCTTATTTTTAGCATAAGCAGCCATCATTTGCTACTGATTAATGGGGACCCACACAATTCTGGCACTTCTGACTTGTTTTGAAGCATCTTTTGTCGGTGTGCTCGTAAAGTTGGCATTTTTGATATTGGGTGATGTTACTGCTTCTTTTTTGGTTCAATCTGATGATGAATTGCGGAGTTGGTTTTGTTTTCAAAGTAGGAGTGGTTTGCTGAGCGTTTGAGTTTTTACTACTTTGATTCTTGTTTTTGTATCTTTGAGTTCCATTTTTTCGTTGATGGGAGTTTCATAGTGATGATTGTCTCAGTGAGCTGCGAGATGGTGTCTTCTAGTCTCTCCATGCGGGTTGCCATGTCTTACTTGGTTTTTGTCATATTCCGCATCTAATGGCTAAGGGCAGTGGTTTGGTGTTTTGTATTCTGTTTTTACCTTTCCAAGAATTTGTTTTCAAGCTGCAATAACAACAGATGTGGAAGACACTGCTAATCTTTGAAAACAAATACTTGGGCGGGTAGGCTGAAATACTAGTAGAAACTAAACTGTTACTATCACTAACAATGTACCAATTTACTTGCTCAAGTGTTTTTTTTTTCAGCTGTAGGAACAACAAAAGTGGGATTTATTTTTAATTTTTTGATTTTGGGTGTTTAAGACCAATTCATTTGCTGTTTGCACCACATACACACACACACACATACACAGTAACAATTTGTTTGGCAAACTTAACATTTGCATTGCAATAGATCTGTACTTAACATTATCAATTAGTGCGGTTGAGATGTTCTGTCCAAGGAAGACTACCGTGTTACAGTGAAGATTGTCAAAAATATTTTTTGGGAAGTAAGTTTTTGGATTCATTCGATTAAGGAGTGCTACTATGTCAGCACAAAGAACAGAGCGTGTTTTTTTTTCATTTTAAATTTTAATAGTTCTATCCGTTCTTTTGAAATTGTACTATTAACGGATCCTTCCTACGATGTCACAATTTTGTTGTTTTTAATTAATTTGATTGACAAAGTCGGTTGAGAAGCGAACGTTTGAGCATTTTCGCGTATTCAACGATCCAGACTTTTGATTATTTTAGAGTTGTACTAGCATTTCTACCTGCTTCAAGCTGCTAGTTTACCACAACTTTGTTTAGTTTCCCTTTTTGGAAACGAAAGTTTTGTAATTTTATGTTGTTTATCAATTGGATTAAGTTTGGCTTTTATAATAACAGTATTTAGAAGTACACGGAAAAGGTATTATAAACGCTACTGGCAATTTATCATAAAAGGTACTTTTCTCTAGGTGTACACATTAGTAAACTGTTTAATAGTTACTGTGATTTTATATAAATTGTCTCTTCGACCAGTGAGATGTTAGGCACACTGATGATGAGTGCATAGCCTGAAACATGAGTGTCTCTAACTGGATGAAAAGGCAATTTACATAAAATTTATCATTTATTAATTTTAAATACTTTTATCTTTTGTAATTCTTAACCTGCTGTAAAATGTTGTTGCTTCAGCGTTATAAGAGATTCACAAATCTATTTATGCATTTGTGGATGGATAAAATAGCTTTTAAATAAATTTATAATGATTTATTTTCACATAAATATAATATGTATATTGTATATAATAAAATATCAATGTAAAGTTACCATCAATGCTGCATGAAACAGTAAGTCATAAGAAAATGATAAGATGTGTAGCGTAGCTTAAATTCCATTATCGTACAACAATTCTCCTTCCTGCATTAATATGTATGACTATCGATTGTACTGTGCTCGGAAGTATATGATTGTATGCCATACAGCTTCATCCTTAACCTATATTTGGTTGTTGAAAGAAATTCAAATATATTTGCAAATTATTCTTCTGAATTAATTAGAAATATTGTTGATAAAATAAATGAATAGTGTGTAAATTGCTCAGAGCCGATATAATCTCAGAGCTCTAACTAGATGATGATATCATCCATCCCGGTTTATATTTATTTAGGAATATGAATTATGCATGCTGTCGCAGACAATGTCTTAGTGCCGCGCCCTCGCTCGTGTCCGTGTACACAGGGCTTATTAAATCTTCGCCCTTGGCTGCAGACGTCCCCTTTTACCTGCGCCTACAATTCCCTCCACTAAATTAGTCTGAACTGCGTAACAGCATACTGCATCAAAACAAACCCTGATTTATCCCAACGCGTCCGAAAAATATTAAACAAAATAATATGTGAAATAAATTTGTAATAGTTTCAAGTTTTTTTATTTAAAGAAAAGTTAAAAAGTTTTTGGTGAAATAAAAAAAATTGTGCCAAAAGATAAAGGGAGGCAAGCGGGTCCCTAATTAAAGAAAACTTTTTTTAGCGCGACGTTGCTGGGTGCTCTTGCAGCCTCGTTAAAATAAATAAACGTTACAATTATATTACTTTGCTAACTTCCTGTTGGGCACATTTTCATTTAATTTTTAAATACCTTCCACTTTTTAATGTCGTATTTCTAGACCCTTTACATAATTTACCAAAGAAGAAACAACTATGTTATGTTTATTTGAATAAATTATCATTTGATGAATGGTTCATTCAGTAGAATTAAATTTTATATATTACAATAAATGAATGAACTGGTTATGCAGTCATAAGTGTCAAATTAGTACAAAAAAATATTTTTTATATTATAATCTACACAAAAATAATTAACGCCTAAAGCTTTGAAAGGTCAATCATTAATTAAGGACGTAAACTATAGTACAATAGTGTTATTTTAGAAAATGATCGTGTTACAATAATCAAATTAGTGCAGTGACAGGACTTCTGAGTGTAATGACACCGGGCGCCGGAAGGCCCCGCAGGATTAGCTTGTCTCTTCGCATCATAGATAATCCGATGCCCGACAACATCGCGTACAACCGCAATCTGTTGACTGATAAATAATTGAACAGCAATTTCAATCCAAATCGAATATTAAAACAATTAAATATATTTTTATCCTTTTGTTACAACATGTGAAATGTGACGGTCAGAGGGGAGACGATTCGTGATGAAATTTTTATAAGAGCTGAATAAATTCCGTTAATCATGTCGGAATGGAATGATAGGTTTAAGGAGGCGGAAGTGGATTTTGGATGTATGAGATTTAAAGGAAGTTATTTGGGATTTTATTATCCTTGAAAGTAGATTAAGACGACGCCTGCAATTTTTGTGCGATGAAAAATTTATTACTGCAAGCGAATGATGGTGACTTTTTTCTTATTCTCTCGTCTTCTGTCCTCACTTCAGATGGAATTGATTTCAGTCCTTACAATTATAATGAATAGTTATTGCGTATAATGCAGGATTCCTAAATCAAACATTTTTGTGTGCGGTAACTGTGGCTTATGATAACGAGGGGATAAATTTAAAAGTTTATTAATATTTTTTTATATAAATTTTCTACAATAGGAAAAATAAAAAAAAAGTTTTTATCCATATTTGAGAAAAAAAAACCTTCTTTTTAAGAAAAACTGTCACTTAAAGTTTTGCAAAAATTTCAAAATTAAATTAAAACAAAAATTAGTCTGTTAAAACTTATTTTCTAGACAAATCTGAAGAAATAAATATGTCATAATTTTTTCTTAAAAATGCAATTCTGAGAAGTTTAGTGAGTCATTTTTGAGTAATAAGCAATCAAAATTTGAAAAAATCGAGTTTTTTTAGTTTTTTTTTTACATTTTTTGATCATTTGTAACTTCTTAGGATTGCGTTTTTGAGAAAAAATTTAAAAAAAATTTAAAATTGTTCAAAAAATAAGTTTTCACTGTCAATTTTTTTTTCTTTAAAATTTGAAAATTTAGCAGTAATTTAAAAGAGAGTTTTTTTTAAATTAAGATGAAGTGTATTTTCTTTTTTTTTTCTAGTAATGGATAAAAACGTGCTTTTATATGTGCAAGAATCAGGAAGAATCTTAGAATGTATTGTTCTGCAAAACTTTGAAACTTTAAAATTTAAGAATAATATTTTTTGTTTGTGAAAACTTATTCTTTGGACAATTTTGAAGAAAAAAATATGTCATTTTTTTTTTTTAAATGCAAAACACGATGAAAAAATGTACAAAAACGCAAAAAACTCAATTTTTTCAAATTTTGATTGAATTTTGCTTATTACTCGGAAATGGCTCAATTTTTATTATCAGTATTCATGTAGAGAAAGGCATTTTCAATATTTTTTAAGGATTTTTTAGCATTTTTTTTTTTGGTTTTAGAATGATTTTCATAATATTATGAAATAAATACATTTTTGGTGTGATTTCTTATTAAATTTATTGTAAAAGCGGATTATCAGCGTTTTATAAGTGATTAATTTGTAATTTCAAAAATATATGCATTTTATGAACGATTTTTCATGCTAAAATTTGTTTCTAAGCAACATTTTGGAAATTTTATGATTAAATGATTTTTAAATTATCAGAATAATTTTTATACTACAAACTATTCCAAACTGTTAAAATGATCTTTATTGTTTAAATAAATTTGCTGCTTTCATAATGATCTTCAAACAGTTAGAATAGTTTACGAACTTTCAGATTGTCGATTCAACAGTCGGAATGATATTTAATGTTTGTTGTCTTCTTGTTAGGATGATTTATCTGTCAGAATAATTTTGAAACTGGTAAAATTTTTTTTCAGAATTCAATTTTTTTTAAACAATCTTTAAATTGTTAGAATGCTATTTTAAACTGTTTTAATAGTTTTTAACTGAAAGCTTTCAGAATATTAAATCAATACTTGAAATGATTTTTTTATTTTTTTAATACTTTTTTTACAACATATTAGGATTTTTTAAAACTTTTTATTACATTTTAGCTTTACTGAACTACTTTGGGTCTTTTAAGGGCTTTTACAATGTTTTCTTAGAATCATAAAACTTTGTTTACAAACATTTTGGTGACCAAAAAAATTATGCTAAAAATGTAGTTTTTTTCAATGAAATTTTACAAATATCAAAATTTGGCTATAAAATATCAAAACATGGTTATAACTAGTTTTTTTAGCACTGATAAAACACTGATAAAAAGCGTAAAATTCTACTTATAAAAAGTAAAAAATATCAAAATCTGGTTATAAAACATTATATTGGCAGAAAAAACCAACATTCAATATCAAAAACCTATTATTAAATATAGAAATATAGTCAAAAAGCACTAAAATTTATTTATAAACTGTAACAAAATGGAAAATCCTATTATTATAAAGTCACACGGCGACTACAAACAAAATTAGCCAATCTATTTTTACTCTTTGGTGCTTACGGGGTCCTGTTCCTAATAATTGCCTTAGAACAACATATTTTGCTCTATGCCAGAGTCACCTTACCTATGGCATTACTGTATGGGGGCACACTACCATTTCCCACCGATTATTTTCTCTCCAACATAAGCAATCAGAAAACTTGCTCACCTGCAATATAGAGAATGCAGTATTTTAAAAGTTGCAAATAATGACACTTCGTTCTCTGTACATATATCACTGCATAAAATACTATCTCCAAAATGATCAATAATTTGACACAAACAGAGGTCATACATACAAAACTAGGTACAAAAATAATTTACAAATAAAGTCAGTTTGGCTGAAGAAAGCCAAATCAGTGTAAATTATTATTGTGCCAAGTTTATTAACAAATTGCCACAAAAAATTAAAACCAAAGTAACCAAAAATAATTTTAAAGTGGTTGCAGGATGTTCTAATACTTAAAGTTTTCTACGATTATTTAAGACACGATTTAAGTTAAATTATTTAAAGTTTTACTCTATTTTTATCTGTAACGTATAACCTACATGTATCTGTATTTTATATTTTTAAGTGTGTGTGTGTGTATATGTATTTACTTATATGTTTTTATTATGACAAGTGTATACCTATGGTTCTAACACAAAAACAGTTAAATGAATTATAAATTACAAATATATTTTTAGAAAAAAGCTAAAATTTGACCAAAAACGGTTTAAAGTGCAAAATTTTATTTACAAAATGTATATATATATACCAAATTCGGCTTTAAAACAAATATTGTCACTAAAACCTATAAACTGTTGAAAAATCTAAAAAGTTTTATAAAATTTTAAAAATATCAAAATTCGGCTACAAAATATTAAAATATTGCTAGAAACAGCAAGTTTTGAATATAAACTTTTTAAAATTGCTAATTAAAAAAAAAAAAAACGTAAAAAACAGCCTAATTTGGTCATAAAATATTACAATGTCAGAATGAACCAAAATCCGGCCATAATCTGTCAAAAAGAAACTAAATTTTATTTATAAAATGTCAAAAATAGCTAAATCTGGCCAAAAAATATCAAATATGGTCAAAAATACAAAAATTTGATCAATAACTTTTAAAAAGTAGTAATTTTTTTTATACTTACTTAAAAATGGCAAAATCCGGTCATTACATATGAAAATATTTTCAAAAAGCACTAAATTTTGGCCAAAAACAATTCAAAACCTCAGTATTATGTTCATAAAATGTTTAAAATTGCAAAATCCGGCCATATTGTATGAATATATAGTCTAAAAACACCAAAATTTGGTCATTAGTTTCAAAAAACCTTAATTTTTTTAAACAAAGTCAAAAATAGCAAAATTTGGTTATTAAATATTAAAATATTTTCAAAAAATCACTAAAATCCGGCCAAAAACAGTTCAAAACTGCAGTATTGTGTTCATAAAATGTTAAAAATAGCAAAATCCGGCGAAATAGTATGAAAATATAGTCTGAAATTACCAAAATTTGGCCATTAATTTAAAAAAACAATATTATTTTTTATAGAAAGTCTAAAATAGCAAAATCCGGTCATTCAATATAAAAATATTTACAAAAAGTACAAAAATTCGGCCAACAACAGTTCAAAACTGCAGTATTGTGTTCATAAAATGTTAAAAATAGCAAATGCCGGTTATAAAATTTTAAACAATTTTCAAAAAGCACCAAAATCTGGCAATTAACTGTTAAAAGCGTATATTTTTTTATTAAAATTTCAAAAACTAAAATAGATCAAAAATATTGTAGAAAAATAAAGCATAAACTGATAAAAAGTAAAAATTGGCATTTTTAATAAAATATTATAACAAAATTCGGCCATAAAATATTATTATATTTTTAAGAAGAATCAAAATTTGACCATAAACTGTTAAAAAGTGGAAATTTTTATTTATGAAATGTTAAAATAAATCATGAAGAAAATATTATTCTTTTTGTACTTGTTAATTCAGATACAGAAAACATATTTGAAGTAATTTTAAAATGATATTTTATTGTGGATTACTTTTGTTTGTTTATTCAAAAGTAAATAACTCACATAACATTTTTAATTAAAATTGTTTAATTATTTAAATAACTAATCAAATTTTAAACAATATCTAGAAAAACAATATGAGCTTTTTTGGTCGCAAATCAACACAACATGACAGAAAATCAACTTCGAACAGAATTGTATCAGCCAAAAACGCTAACACTAAACGACATTCTAAAATGAAGCACAACTTCATCTCTAAAAAAAGCTTTATTTTTGCTTTGATTTTAATTTTTTTAAAAGCCTAGGCCTGTATTAGGAATTACTTGTATATGGGCGCCAAGATAACTAATGCATCGGTTAGCATAATTATAATTTGAAACTGTATTTAGAAATATTAAACGTTTATCCACGATTGGATCGAAGGGTTTTAAGAATAATGTTGTTATTAATTTGTTATAATAGAATAAGCTTGCATACTTTCTTAATTTCATTAAAACTTGCAAAGAAGGGCGTGTTGATTGCAAGCCTATTCTTGAAAATGTTCTATCAAATTTAAGCATAGCGCTTTGCAACGCCAGAGTTTTGATATTTAGACAATTTCTGTAAGTTTTAAATACTCTTTTGACATTTAAACAACGTTTTGACTGTTTAAAACAGTCTTTTGTATATTTAAGACATTTTTTCAACATTTTCACATTTATAACATATTTTTACACATTTATCACACATAATTAGACATTTATTTTGCAGTTGTAAACATAATTTTGACATTTACAATTACATAACATTTTGACATGTTTAGACAATTTTTAAACATTCTATCGACATTAAGACAGCGTTTTAACAGTTTTAAACATTTTTTTTAGTTTGTGGACAATTTTTTGTGTTTTTAAGACATTCTTTTGACTTTTTTACATTTATAGCATACTCTTAGAAACCCCTTGCACATAATTAAACATTTTTTGCAGTTGTTTACATTATTTTTTTTACGTTACATTTTGGTATTTAAAGAATGTTTGGACAGATTTAAACATTTGTTTATTTTGTAGACAATCTTTTGTGTTTGACGTTTTCACATTTATTTTTTGCAGTTAATGACATTTTGACGTTTTTAGACAATTAAAAAAATGAAATTTAGGCAAGTTTTAACAGGTTTATTTTTTTTTTAGTTTGTGAACAATTTTTTGTGTATTTTAGAAATTCTTTTGACATTTTTACATTATAGCATACTTTTAGACACTCTTCACACATAATTAGACATTTTCTTGCAGTTTTAAACATTATTTGGAGATTTACGTAACATTTGGATATTTTTTTTAAGTAAGTTGTTCAGCTTTTTTTTGCATTTTGTTAAGTCTTTTTACAATATTTTAGGATTTATTAAAATCTAATAATTTTTTCACAAACTTTTTGGTTTTTTTATAATTTTTATAATTTTTATAACTTTTTTAGATTTTTTTTTTTAAGATTTTTCATGATTTTACAATTTTTTTTACAAACTTTTGGTTTTTGTTTTTTAATTTTTGTCAGAATTTTTTTATATTTTAAGTCTCAGAGAGTATTACATTTTTTAAAAACTTTTTTGATTTTTGTTTTTTTTAACTTTTTTTTATTTTTATTCTTAACCTATACGTTTTGTTTATGTTTTTTTTAACTTTTAATACTTTGAAGGTTTCTACAATATTGTATGATTTTCAGAATCTAACAAATATTATTACATACTTTTGTTAGGGTCTTAGAGAATAATTTTTTTAAGTATATTAAAGGCACTACAGTGGGGGTTCATAGTCCGACTACAATGACAGAAAAATCTGATTGTTCAATATTGTTTGACGCTTATTACTAAAAAAAAATGTTGTTAGAAACTTTTTGTTTTTTTGTTTTTTTTGCCATTTTTAATTTTTTTTAAATTTTTTAGGCCCTCTATCTGGAGGGTCAGTTTTTCTGGTAAAGAAAGAATGTATTGTGATGAGTACGCTTTTTTTCGGATATGAAGAGAAACTTTAGTTGGACCTGTGTATTGCCTTGATGTTGCGTGCACGTTAAAGAACTCAATAATTTAGGTTGGAATTTCTGAATTTGCGGCAAAATTCTCATATGTGGTAGTCGGTGATTAGCCTTGGCAGCAGAAATAGACCAACTTTTTGATTTATTTTTTTTAATTTAAAATTTTTTTTTGCAGTTTTATATTTTTTTGTGGGTTTTTACAATATGTTAGTATTTAATTAGAATTTAATTAAATTATTTTTTTAACTTTCTTAGGTAGCTTTAATTTTTTTAACTTTATTTAAGTCTTTTGAGGATTTTTACATTTTTTTATGATTTTTCAGACTTACAGTTTTTTCTTTTTTTCAAATAGTTTTTTTTAGAACGTTTTTAATTTTTTTTTTCTTTTCTTATGAGTCTATTGAGTTTTTTTTAACAACCAAGATTTATATATAGCTTTTAATTTTTTTTTTAATTCTTGTTTCAATTTTTTTTTCTAGAATTTGTTTTAATAGTTTTTTTTTAATACAATTAGAATATTTAAGGTTTTTTCATTGCCTAGGATCTCAGAATATTCTAAACTTTTAAAAGTATTCTCACAGTCTTATAATTTGTTATGGAGTTTTATCAAATGTTTTTTAAGCTTTTCTACATCTTTTTTGGTTTTTTTAGGATCTTAGAAACTGCTGTTGTTAGTTTTTTAGCTAATTATAGTAGTTATTAAAATGATTTTTTTAAAACGTTTAATTTTTTTCTGAAGTAATAAAACTCTTTACATTTTTTACCGTTTTTTTTTTAAATTTTAAGTTTAAAGTTATTTGTTGTTTCTGGATTACGATATTAGTCTGGTTGCTTATCAGACTTTTTACAGTAATGATGTTTAATGTCAATTTTAGTTGCCAATAAACTAAAGTGTAAAAGTGTTTTATTATTTTTTTATTTTTTCTGAAGACTATATTGAGGTTTTTATAGTTTTTTAGTGTAATCAAAAACTATGAATGGTGGTCTTATCAACCATTTGTAGTTTAAGAAAACAAACTAAAAATATATAAATTATTCTCAGAGGTTTCAACAATTTTTTAAGATTTTTTTTAATTATATACATTTTTAAAAGTTTTTTTAGAAACTTGTCTAATTTTCTCTAGAATGTTCTCAACTTTTATGTTTTTTTTTTTGTTTTTTTAAGCTGCTGCAGATATTTGGTAGTTTCTGAAATGTTTCTAGTAGCTTTTTAGGTTTTTTTTAATTTTTGCAGAAAATTTTGAGATTTTTTAAAATGCACTACTTTTGTTTTAGAGTTTGTTTTAAGTGCAATTAGATTATCTTAAAGACTTTTAGTAGTTTTTAAAAACTTTTAAGTTTTTCACGGTATTCTTTAAATTTCTTGGCTTTTGTTTTTTTTTTTCTAAAAACTTTAAAAGATTTGGAACAGAACTACTGTTCACAGTTAAAATAATTTAAATACTTGAAGAAACTCTCTCAGAAGATTGTAGGAGACTTTAGAATACTAAAAATACTGGACAAGTTTTTCAAAGTTAAGAATTTAGAAATTCCAAAACTACTTTATAGATAACGATTTACGCTTTACGAAATTGTAAAAATCTCAAAATAAAATGGGAGCCAAATAAAAAGTTTCTAGAAACGATTTAAATAATCTTAGAAATTATTAAAATTCTTTTAGAAGTATTTCAAAATACTTTAGAAAACTATAAGATGCTTTTAAAGACGGATGATTTTAGAGAACTCTATAGAATCTTCATACATTTTTTTATAGATTTTTTTGTCTTTTAAATAATTCTAGAGTTTATTCAAAAATTTCTAAATGTTTTTTTTTACATTATTTTACAGTGAACACGATTTTTTTTAGATCGCTTGAATAATTTTTTTGTTAAATTCATTATAATCTCTAAACTAAAAAAAATTATTATCTTTATTGATGTGACCGACTTTTTTATGAATTAATTATATTTAGTACCGCTTTTACAATCATCGGTTAAACCAGGAATAACGTATCTACGGAATAAATATGAAAATGCGCTTTTACAATCCTTAGTTAAATTATAGTTATATAGGATTTGGAGCGGAATAGTAACCAACAAATTTGCGTAAAAACGTCATTTTATAAGTCAATATTAACGTTACAATAAATTATGTTTAAACTATAGATAAATTTATTCCGGGTATAGTTATCCGACAAATATTTTTTGTTTATTTGGTTTAAATCTTAGGCTCAGCTCTCAAAAGGGCAGCTTAATAACTTCTAGTATCTAAATCTAAGATATATAATAAAAGATAGAAAAAAAGCTCACTATTTTCAAGCTATTCAATTATGCATCTTTGAGATTTGAAAAGAAGAATAGTTTTGTTCTAAATGGCTTTTAAATAAATCTGAAGCTAATCCATGAGTTTCTTACAAATCACTAGATGATCTACTAGCGGACGTGTCTTTTTACTTTAGTAGTAGAAACTTGTTTAAACTCGATGGTGCTTTGGCACCTTTTAGAATAATAGTTTGAGAATGGTTAAATGCAAATTATTCATTGCGGTGGAATGGTTTTGCTGGACCAGTGGTCTGGTCTCCAAGATTTCCAGATCTTATTCATTCGATTTTTATGTTTTGGAGTCTCTAAACATATAAAAACGCTTGTTAATACAAGAAGCAAATTAATTTGAATTGAAGAAGCATGCAATGAGATGATGATGCGTTAATTCAGAAAATGTATTGATATTGGCAAATTCATGTTCAAAATATAGTGAAAAAAATTGAAAAATAAAAAAAAAATGAATTTTTGACAATTTTGTTAATTAACGTAGTCATTGAAGATTGTACATAGTAAATTTTATCAAATTTGATAAATTTGTTTTGGTTTTATTTAAGATGAAATGCATTTATGCTTAATACTTAATAAACAAAATTTTTTAAAAAAATTAAAAAATTATTTATAATTTGTAAATTTAATGTTTTGACAATTTTGGCTATTAATGTAGTCATTGAAAAATGTTCAAAGCAAATTTGAACAAATTTCTTCGATTCGTTTTTGTGTTCTTGATGGTTTAGTGCATTGACATCAATAAACGCTACATGCTTAAAAATGTCAAACTTGTTTCCACCTAAGTACCTAAGTGGTTGTTATGAAAAGATTTGATCTGTCAGTCTCTTTTTCTTCTTTAACGATTTGAGAAGTAATAGTAGCAGAAGAATGAATAAACCAAATTTTCGATAACCGATCCTTCGGCGAGTAGACACCAATCAATGCTTTATGCCAACCACCCAAGTGTTCCCCCCCCTCTCTCTCTCTCTCTCTCTCTCTCTCTCTCTCTTTCTCTTTCTCTCTCTCTCTCTCTCTCTCTCTCTCTCTCTCTCTCTCTCTCTCTCTCTCTCTCTCTCTCTCTCTCTCTCTCTCTCTCTCTCTCTCTCTCTCTCTCTCTCTCTCTCTCTCTCTCTCTCTCTCTCTCTCTCTCTCTCTCTCTCTCTCCCTCTCTAATATGTGAGCGGGAAACACCAATAATGCTACACGCTCACAATTTTCAGACTTAGTAGTACAAGTACAGATAGATAGAGCAAGAACACAAACAAAAAAGACGGATAAAATCTTCACAAAAATATTCAAATTTAAAATCTACAGAATTAGAAGCTTATAATCAAACAAATTTGAAAAGTTTATACACAAGATACGAATACCCAATGTTCCTCCACTAATGAGTATGGGTACTACAACTATTGTAGATAAGCTACAAAAACAAAAAACATTTAAAGTATCTTAGTGCTATTGGTAACTTTCTAAAGCTTCTAAATATATTTAATAATTTACCTATACTTGTGCAGGTCCTACAAGCACTACTACTGCTTTTCCTAGGCTTATGTCAAAAATACCAGCTCCAAAATTACTTAGATCAATATCCGCAAGACAACGTTCAAGCAGTAAACTGAACATGAATTATGGGTTTTATTGACAAATCATACTATCTACTGAAGCACCCGAAAATTTATAACATTCTGCACATAATTGTACAAGAAATAATTAAAGGTACTCAAGTTGCGGAAAGACAAGAACATTCTAACTAAAGAACAGCAATCAATTTGCTAGTACTGCACAGTAATTCAAGTCTTAATGATACAAAAAATACCGTAGGTTATGTAAGTATTTCTTTAAAATCTAATGTCAATTTATGAATTATAACGCAAAGACTCTATACTCTTTGACGCCTCACGTTGGGCGCCATTTCTTACCAGCTTCATTCTCTCAGGGGTGTGGCCGTGTGTGTCCTTGAGTTATCTCTTAAGGTTGCCGTTGCTCGGCGAAGGAAGCTCTCGTTAGCGATATGGGTTGATTGGTCCATATTGGTTCTTGTTTTTGTGGTATTCTTTAGTAAAAAAGCAAACCAGAGGACGGGTTTACAATAGCCTTGGCCTAACCTAGACTGTGGGTAATGGTTGACAACACCGTGCAAGGTAGATCATTTTGGAATCTGCAGTGTCAATGGTGGTAATCACCGGATGATCCAGACGGGATTTCTGTCCTGTCCACCATGCACAGGATGATGTTGGCTCCATATGTTCTTTGCTTGGTTTTCGGAGGTTAGTGGCTTTTGTTAATGGGTTACTGGTGCTAAAACAAAGCAAGAGAAATTAATACGTCCCATTTTTTTAGGGGTTCTCTGCAATGAGGATCCGTAGGTTTTTCTTTAGTTTTGCATGTCGACGTTCTACTGGGTTGGCTTGGGGGTGGTATTTTTTTTGGTGGTAGGAGGAGAATCTTCCTAAAGACTCGCAAAGTGTTGGATTCACCCTCACGGGCACCTACTGACTAAATTCCCCCCGACTTTGACTGCTGGAAGTTCGTCCTTTCGTGGACATTGCCTTCCTGAATGGTCGTGTGTTCAACACGGGAAATATTTACATAATGCACATATGTGCTAACCATATAGGTGATGCCTAGAATGAGTGGGGTCTAGTTCCACTTCTAGGTCTGAGTTTCAGACTGCCGGGCCGGGTCTAAAATTATTAGACGTCTAGTCGTCTAATAAAACATTAGAAGCTATTAGTAGCTTGACGAAGTCATCGTTACTTGCTTGCGATAAGCGAAGTAACAGCTGATCCTTAGCTGATAGAAGAGAGGCGCTAGGCGCCGATCCCGCAGCATGTGCGAAGGATTTCTCCCCGTTTACGTTGGGACCGCTCCGTGGAAGAGCACGAGACTGCTTACGGGGAGCAGGTGTCTTACCGGTGGCCTGGCTGTTGCGGCTAGCCTTTAGTTTCTGGTAAACCAGGCAGCCCTTATATTATGGTCCCCACCACATGCGACGCATTTTGCTAAATGGCCGCTCTTTTTGGTAAGAGTGCAACCGGCGCTCGGATGAGCTCCGGCGCACTTGACGCACCGATATGGTGCGTTGCACCGGGATGCCCCGTGGCCGTAACGTTGGCAATGGTGACATTGTGCAATCTCGGGGCCTCTGGATCTCTTTGTTTTTAGCTTCCTGGGGAAGCTGGACGTACACCATTGGAAAGTATTTCCCGTTCCTTCCCATTCGTGTAGTCAATTTTGGAGTGTACCACTGAGCGAAGAGCTCAGCCTGCACTATTCAACCTTAATGCAGGTGGGCACATCCCGAATAACATATTTTAAAGTCTTTTCGGACCCTATAGTTGGTAGGTGTGGTAAAAGATGTCATGCTCTGTGCAATAATCGATCACCGCCCTGAAGTCATCCTGCGTTAGGGGGTGCAAGCAAATGCCTTCAACCACGTTTACTGCGCGATCAATAGTGATGTTTAGTGACTCGAAGGTCACCTTTAGCCCTAGGTACGCATCCTTATCATGGATGGTAATAGGAGGAGGGCGGCGTGCACAGGCTCCCACTGTGGGCGCCGGCTGTGTTGACTGGCCTAAGGTGCCAGTAGCCGGACCAGAGTTGGTCGGCTTTGCCTTAGGGGCGGGCCGGGTTAAAGACTCTTTGGCCTTGGTGGCTGATGGCCTTGATGGTGCTGAAGGCACCTGACGTGTGGGGCAGGTTGAAGGCCTGTTGGAGGTTGAGAGGGCTCACCTAGTTCTTTCCTCATCTTCTTCGACTTCGCTTTGCCTTTCTTCCCTTCGACCAGGATGAATTCGCCCTTTTCGGACGGGTCTTCTTGGTGGAGGTTGACTTTGCTTTGGGTGGTTTCCATTTCCTTCTCCTTGGAGGAGATGGAGTCGGGCAGTCCGGCGGCAAAGCTCTTGAGGGAGGCCTGGGCCTGGGGGGCCGCTGTCGCGCTTGGAACCTGGTTGCAGGTTTCCATTGGGGCCTCTTTGGTGGTGGTCGAGGCTGGTGCTGTTGAAGAAGGTGTGAGCTGGATGAGCAGCTCGGCGAGAGTGGATTGAATGGAGGTTTCCATTTTGCTAATGGCGGCCTTCGCCTCCTTAGCATCTCTTCGGATTGCTTTAACCTGGGCGTCTTGCTCGGTAATCCTCTTTGTCTGGCATTCCATCATTGCCATGAGTTTGGATTCCAGCAAGTGGATCTTCTTCGCCTGGTTTTCGATAGTCATCTCGTTCTTCTCCACCACGGCATACATGAGCTCCAGTATCTCCCGGTCCGACATCTTGCCGTCGGGGTCCATGCTGGAATAAAATGTTTAATTAATTAATTAATTAAACAGTTGATTTAGTAGTGGATGGCAGTCTCTTTTAACTGTTTATCCACACCTAGCGTGCAATGATAATTACAATTTTCCTCGATTGGATCCAATAGTCGGTGTGTCTCTTGGCTCGTTCTCGTAGTGGACTGGTCTGGTCGGCTGCTGGCAGTCGACTCCTCGCTTGGGGGTGGTACGTAGCGGTAGAAGATTTTTATGAGTTGGCATGTCTTTTTGCTGGTGGTGTTTAATACTGGGAATGCCCTGTTCTACCAAATGCGCATGTCCATTATTGTCAATGCAAAGCAGTTTTCTTCTCGGGTGACATTGTACAGGCCCACGTAGTTGATTGCTATCTTCTTCTAGAGTTTGTTCTTTGGTTGGGTGTGGAGATTGTTTTGGCCTAACAGCCGAAACCGGTCTTAATAAAAATTAAAATAACTAAATCAGCACAATAAAGTATATATAAATTTTATTAAAATACCCTAACCTCAAATCTGTCTAAAATGTTCAAAACCTTAAACATTTCAAAGACTTTTTCTGCTGAATGAGATAATTTATTGATTAATATATATATATATTTAGTGTCACAATTATTAATTATTTGTTCATTTATTTTATTGTGATTGTATTTCAACGCTGAATAGTTTTTACGGTTTTTCTTTTATATCCATAATGCATTATATAAAAAATTTACATTTTTAAAATAATAATCCCACAATGCTTTTAACCCCAAAATATCAATTATTACAATCATCTAAATATTTAATTACTAAAAAACATTACATTTTCCGCTTAAAAACGTTACGAGTATATACCTAATATTGGTTTTTACAATCCAACACTAAATTAGAATATTTTGCGAGAATGCTTTCCATACAAACAAACTAAACTTTCAACAAACATAATCCTTATTTATAGTTACAAACAATCAATTTTATAAACACATAGAGATAATCATCTGTAGGCGCAGCAACATCAGCGAGTTATTATATTTAATTCGGTGGAATTGAAATTGTGATTTTAATTAAATTTGAAAATATTATTCCCCTCGGTCTGGTACAAGCCCGCGCAGCAATATCAACAATCAAAATTATTATTTATTATTATTTCGTTGTTGCACGTTGCGTAATCCAAATATAATTGGTTTGTTCGCGGATTCAAGTTGTTTTTGCGTTACATAAATCATGGGGATTGTTATCGCTGATATATAAACCGGGCAAAAATATGTTTGTTGTTGCAATTTACGATTTACTAGTCGTAAATTAGATATCGGTACACGCTTTTATAATTGAAATATATTGAATTAAAAAATGATTAAATCTAAACTTCATTTGTTTTTGATAATAATTTTTTTATATTGTATAGCTAAATAGTTTTGATTCAAATCATTAGTGAATCAGTTCACGGTGTAGGTAGGTAAGCCAGTGATTCGATGAGAGCATTCCAAAGTGAGAGTGGAATTCGAAGCGCGATAACGGGGAGGAAAGCGATATTTGCGGTATTAATATTTCAGCGTCGGAATTTTTATTGCAAGTGAAAATTGCAAAAACGTGCAGGTATGTGCCAATTTTCATCATCCTACCTAACGTGTTAAAAAAAAGCAAACATATTCTGTCAGAATTAACATCGTGGGGTTTGAATTATTAAACAACAATAAAATTAACAAACAAAAAACAAAAACATGTATACAGCAGGAACAAATGAAAACGGCACTTGTCATTTATCGATTATGGTGGAGTCACGCAGGTCGTATACACTACTACAACTACCCCGTGGGTGTAATTATTAGTAGCCCGGTCTAACGCTGCACTACATTTCACACACCACTCACGCAGCGAATCAATCGCCTGTTTAACGGCATCTCCCAGGCCCATTCATCCAGCACACACTAACCCTAACACAGATCCATCCTGCAGATATACACAGTATATATACCAGCACACAGGAGATCATGATCCTTATCAAGGAAAACCAATTGCCTTTTTTCACTGCGGATAATCTTTGTACTACTACTACCGTCTGCTAAAATTACGTTCCACCCGCAAAATAAATTAAGACGAAGGAACAAATTCAATTAATTTAAATCCCAACGAAATATCAGTATTAAGGGAGGACATAATTGCGTACAGTATATTGCACTACGTGTTTTTTTTTTGCTTCTTTACCAATTATTTATACATACAATCTAGTTACAATTTTAATTAAAGTTGGTTTAAATAAATCTTATAAAGACCCATAGGACAAAGATTCTGTCTACTATAATTTTCCAAGAGAAGATTAAAGTTTAGAACGAAGCAAAATTTTAATCTTGTTAAACATTTATTATAAATTCGAATAGCAATCATTCAGTTAATCGAAAATTTACCTATGTGCATCAATTACGGTTTACAGCTTTATTTTACTCTCTTGAAGAAATGCCTTAGTTTAAAAATTAGTTACCAATTAAATAATTTAGCTGTAAAACGATTTAAACATATTGACAAATTTGAAGATTACGTTGCCACTTTGAAGGTTTTTGTAACAATTAAGATTATTTGAAGATTACTCTGACAGGTAGAAGAATATTTGCACAGTTTGGAGATTGTTTTGACTGTTGAGTTGTTATTGAAGTTATTTTAAAAGTTTAGCAATTGAAAAATTATTCAAACATAATGAAAGTTTGAATATGCAATTCAACAATTTAAATGAAACAAAAATCTTTTCTACAATTTAAAGATTACACCACAAGTTTTGACTGTTGAATTATCTTTTTGAAAGTATGCACATTATTCTAAAAGTTTGGAGATCATAATAACATCTGGAATTTTTTGTCAGTTTAAAAAAGTATTTTGACAAATTTGATAAAATCAAAATCTGTTTAACAATTTATAGGTTTTTCCGACGTTTGCAGAGAGGTAAAACATTTAACCTTTTGGTAAAGAACATTCGAGTGGGTGGGAGGGACACTCCAAAACTTGATAACGAGTCAGTAGTTTGGATTGGAGATGCCCACCTACCCAAGTGTTACTTATCAAGAGAATGGATCACAAAGATCTTTAGTGACAAAGTGACTTCTGAAGCTTGCATAGAGGTTAAACTTTTAATCTTTTTATAACGAACAGTAGGGTAGGTGGGTGGGTTATTCCAAATCATGATAACAAGTCAGTAGTTTGGACTGGAGTGACCCACCTACCCACCCAAGTGTTAGTTATCAAGATTATGGATTACGACTTTCTCTTGTGACAAAATAATTTCCAACCTTTGCAGATAGCTCAAACATATCTTGTCAACAAACAGTGGTTTTTGGTACTTTAAATCATGATAATGAATCAGCAGTTTGGACTAAAGTTAAGTTTTGTTGCAAAAATATTAAGCTGCAAAAGATCCTTAGAGATGCCAGACTGTGTTGTGGTCTTTTCCTATCTTAGTTCAATCTGTATTCTAAAATCGAGATTGTTTTAAAATAAACACAATTTGTTCAAAACTTTGAAAATTGGTTCAATATTGTTTTGAAACAAACATAACTTTTAAGAAAATTTAAATATTTGTCTAATAATGACATTATTCTGTAGGTAGTTGGGTGGTCCAAATGATCTAAAAATAAATATAAACTTTAGAAGTTACACCAAAATTGTTTAAAAATAGACTAAAATGGGTTTTAACTGCTTTTAAAATGATTCTAAAAGTAGTTAGGTGGTCTAAGATTTTCTAAAAACAAACATAAACAATTCTAAAAATGTAGATGTTGCTCTTTAGCATTGAAACTGCTTTGAAATATATCAGCAAATAGTTGGTTTAAGATTACCTAAAAAATGTTTCAAAGTTTTAAAAAATTGGTCCAAGATAGTCTAAAAATTTAAGTAAATTGTTCCAAATGTTTTAGTAGTAGTTCAATCATAACTTAAACCATATTAAAATGATCCTGCAAGTCACTTTGAAATTTGGTTTAATTTGTCTAAAACACTAAAAAATGTTCCAAAAATTGTTTTTATACTTTAGAAGTTGGTCCAATTATGATTTAATTTTTCTTTTTAATAACTTTGCAATTTTCAGAAACTTTAAATTTGGACTAAGATTGACTAAAAATAAACAACTTATTTAAAACTCTAATTTTTGTTGTTCTTGGATTGTCTAAAAATGTACAGAAACTGTTTTAAAACTTTAAATTTGATTAAAAGTTTCTAGGCGAAACTACTCTTTGGAAATTTCTTAAAATTTGTTTTTTTTACTTTTTTGGAACAGAAACTAAACTGTTTATCAAATCAATTCTAATTAATGAGTTTTGTTCAAATTTGGTTTAGACAATCTGCAATAAGTATTTGGTTTGCAGTATTAGAGTTTGAAGTTTTGAACCAAAAGCAGTTTTTTCAAGTTTTGAAATTTGTTTTTATATATGTGTAGGACACCTACATGTCAAATTGTTGATAAAATAAAAAATATTTTTTTTAATTTGGTTTAAAAATTTGAAACTTAAAATTAGATTTTTTTTTAATCAGTTGGGATACTTACTCATTAAATTGTTGATAGTCTAAAAACAAAGTTTTGAATTTTGTTCTAATTTGGTAAAGCTAACAAATTGTGAATTGAAATTACTTTTTAATAACTTTGAAATTTGTTTTAATATAGTTTGGAACATCTTGCTAAATTGTTGAACAAATAAATACCAGTTTTTGAATTTTGTTTAAATTTATTGTAGGGAGACTACATTAAGTTTTGAATGGAAACTTATTTCTAGAAAATTTTCAAAATTGTTTTTAATTAATTTGAAACATAACTTTAAAAGATATACCAAATTTAAAATTAGTATGCACATACTACACAATAAGTGTTAGTTTAGACAATCTACAATAATTGGTTTGTTTGGAAATTTAAATTTCCAATAGAAATTAATTTTTGGAATTTGAAATTTTGAACCATTGGAATCAACAAAACTGCATTTTTTGTATAATTAGTGCTGGAAATGATGATCTTGAAGGCCACAATCACCCGCCCAAGTGTTGGTGATCAATAGATTGGATATAACATCTTCTTTCTTTGACTAAGAGTCTTCTAACACTTACAGAGAGGAGAAACGTTCAATTTCTTTGATAACAAACATTTGGGCAAATGAGTGAGCACTTTAGTTTAAACTACTCGCTGGTAATCATGATCTGGAGTGACCCAAATACCCTCCCAAGTGTTGTTGATCAGAAGACTAAATATAACATCAATTACTTCTGACTAGGACGCGGAAGTTAAAGTCACGATTTTGCGCGCTCTGGCGGGCAATGCACGCATTATTGAATATTAGATTTGGTTAAAAATCTAAAAAATCAGCAAAAGGTCACAATTTACGACATTTTTCAACATTTTTTAGCGGAAAATGCTCTTACTATCGGGAAATCCAAGTAGGCAATATCAATCGAAAATTTTTTGCTCTACAACTTTGATTTCTTGTAATTTTTTACCAAAATTCATAGTTACGGCTCTAAGTGCAAAAAAATAAAATATATACTTTATTTTCCGCGCTTTCTATTGGAAAAACGGAAAATTATAGGAAAATTCAAATAACTTATATCGATTGGAAATTTTTTGTTCAACAACTTTTAATAGAAATAATTTTTTTCCTAAAATGCATAGTTTTTGCTAAAAATGCAAAAAAAACATTTAAAAACGCCAACAT
Source organism: Tachinus rufipes (assembly GCA_963932245.1). Lineage (NCBI taxonomy): Eukaryota > Metazoa > Arthropoda > Insecta > Coleoptera > Staphylinidae > Tachinus > Tachinus rufipes. Next base: position 109,411,083 of record OZ010743.1, read on the forward strand.
GAACATGTATATGTCTATTATTCCAAAACCACCTTTTTTTATGCGTGCGCTAGGTGAAAATTGTCTTTAGACTGTCCAAATACACTTAAGTATACAGGTCGCTAAGCTGTGGGTAAAATTCCTCTGAAAAATGTCTAATTTGACTATACTGCAACTCGGGTTCTAAGTACTGACCAACTTGCACATAACAGTAATTTTTGATGATGCGAGTAGCTGCACTGCAGTAACTGATTAAGACAGCTTGGGTGCTAGCTCGCACTGTGTAACCAGGCCTTTATGGGCTTCTAACACTTGCAGCTAAGAGAAACTTTCTTATCTTTGATAACAAATATTTGGGCGGGTGGGTGGGCACTCCAGTTTAACTACTCGCTGATAATCATGATCTGGAGTGACTCACCTACCCGCTCAAGTGTTGGTATTCAAGAGCTTGGATATAATCTTTTTATCTTTTGGATAAGAGACTTCTAACACTTGCAGAAACTTTCATTTCTTTGATAACAAACAGTCGGGCGTGTGGGTGTGCAGTCCAGTTTAAACTACTTGCTGATAATTAAGATCTAAAAGCTCCGTCCAAGTGTTAGTGATCAAGAAATTGGTTATAATTTTTTCCTCATCTGACTAAAAGATTTCTAACGCTTTGCAAAATGAGAAACTTTTAATTTTTAGTTAAAAAACTTTTGAGCATGTGGGTGTACCCTCTAGATCAAATTACTCGATGGTAATTATGATTTAGAGTGACCCACCCACCCACCCACCCAACAGTAAGTGAACAATAAATTAGATGATTTTTTTTTTAGACTAAGTGACTTCTAACTTTCAATTTCTTGATAACAAATTATTGGGCGGGTGGGTTTGCTCCTTAGTTTACCACACTTACTTGCCCATGTGTTGGTGATCAAGACATTGGATATAACCTTTTCCTTTTCTAACTAAAAGACTTGCAACACCCACAGAGAAAATAAACTTTAATTTTTTTGATAACAACGGGTGGGTGGACGCTCTAGTTAAAATTATTTGCTGGTAATTATAATCTGGAGTGATCCACCTACCCGCCCAGTGTTGGTGAACAAGAAATTGGTTATAACTTTCTCCTTCTCTGTTAAAAGATTTTTTTTTTTTGGCAAAATGAGGAACTTCTAATTTCTTGTTAAAAAAACTTTTGGGCCTTAGGTGGGCACTCTATTTTAAACTATTTGATGGTAATCATGATCTAAAATGACCCACTCAGCTGTAAGTGAACAATAGATTAGTTTTAATCTTCTTCTCTTTACTTCTAACACTTTCAGATTTTTTTTTTTTTTTTTTTAATTTTTTGATAACAAACTTTTGGGCGGGTGGGTTTGCTTTTTAGTTTACCCCACTTACTTGCCCATGTGCTGGTGATCAAGACATTGGATATAACCTCTTCTTTTATTAACTAAAAGACTTGTAACACCCACAGAGAAAATAAACTTTTATTTATTTGATAACCAACAAGTGGGCGGGTGGGTGGGCGCTCTAGTTGAAATTACTTGCTGGTAATTTTAATCTGGAGTGATCCATTCACCCTCTCCAGTATTGGTAAACAAGAAATTGGTTTTAACTTACTTCAGTTCTGACTAAAAAAATTCTTGCATAAATAAGAAACTTTTTATTTTTTGTGAAAAAACTTTTGGGTGGTTGGGTGGGCACTATTATTTAAATTAATCATATTCTAGAGTGTCTCACCTACCCATTCAATTGTAAATGAACAATAGATTAGATGTAACCTTTTCCTTTTTAGACTAAGTGACTTTAAAAAAAAAAACTTTTAATTTCTTGATAACAATTTCTTGGGCGGGTGGATTTGCACTTTAGTTTACCTTACTTACTCGCCTATGTGTTAATGATCAAGATATTAATTATGACTTTTTCCTCTTTCAACAATAGATTAGATGTAACCTTCTCTTCTTTAGACTAAATGACTTCTAACACTTTCAGAAACAAAAATTTTGATTTTTTGATAACAATTTCTTGGGGGGTGGATTTGCATTTTAATTTACCTTACCCACCCGCACATGTATTAATGATCAATACATTGGATATAACCTCTTCTTCTTCCAACTAAAAGACTTTTAACACCCGCAGAGACAAGAAACTTTAATATTTTTGATAAGCAACATTTGCGCGGGTGAGTGAGCATTCCAGTTTGAATTACTTGCTGGTAACTTAAATCTGAAGTGCCCCACCCACCCACCCCAATGTTGGTGAACAAGAAATTGGTTATAATTTTCTCCTCCTCTGACTAAAAATTTCCTAACACTTGCAAAAATGAGAAACTTTTTTTTTTTTTTTGGGCGGGTGGATGGACACTCTAGTTTAAATTTCTTGATGGTAATCATAATCTAGAGTAACCCACCTACTCACCCTACTATAAGTGAACAATAGATTAAATGTAACCTTTTCTTCTTTAGACTAAGTGACTTCTTACACTTTCAGAAAAAAAACTTGATAACAAACTCTTGGGCGGATGGGTTTTTGCACTTTAGTTTAAACTACTTGCTGGTAATCATACTCTAGAGTGACCCACCCACCTGCCCAGGTGTCGATGGTCAAGAAATTAGTTATAACTTCTTCTTCCTTTGATTAATTGTATTTTTATAACTAAAAGACTTGTAACACCCGAAGAAAATAGAAACTTTCATTTCTTTGATAACCAACACTTGTGTCGGTAAGTGGGCACTTCAATTTGAACTACTTGCTGGTAATCATAATCTGGAGTGACCCACTTACCCGCCTAAGTGTTGGTGAACAAGAGATTAGATGTATCTTTTTTTTTTTGATTAAATGACTTTTAACACTTGCAGAAAGGAGATACTACAATTTCTTAAAAAACAAACACTCGGGCGGGTGGATAGGAACTCCAGTTTAAATTACACACTAGTAATTATAATCTAGTGTGCCTCACTCACCTACCGAAGTGTTGCTGATGAAGAAATTAGATATAATCTCCTCTTCTTTTGACTAAAAAACTTCAAATACTCGCAGAGAAGAGAAACTACAATTCTTTAGATAACAAATACTTGGGCGGGTGGTTGGGAACTCCAGTTTAAACTACTTGCTGGTTATTATAATCTAAAGTGACCAACCCACACACCCAAGTGTTGGTGATCGAGAAATTGGTTATGATTTTTTGATTAAGAGACTTCTAACACATGCAAAGAAGAAAAACTTTCAATTTCTTGATAACAAACTGTTGGGCGGATGGGTGGGTACTCTAATTTGAACTTTTTGATAGTAAACATAATTTAGAATGACCAGCTCAAGTGTTAGTGATTGATAAATTAGTTACACCCTCCTACTCTTCTGACGCTCGCAGAGAGGAGAAACTTTATTTTTTTTGATAACAAACACCTGAGCGGGTGAGCGGGCACTAAAGTTTGAACCACTCGCTGGTAATTTTAATCTAGAGTGGCCCATCTACCCACCCACCCAAGTGTTGGTGATTAAGAAATTAGTTATAAACTCTTCTTCTTCTAAGAGACTTCCAACACTTGCAGAGAGGAGAAACTTTCATTTTTTTCATAATAAACACTTGAGCGGGTGGGATTGCACTCCAGTTTAAACTACTTGCTGAAAATGATGATTTGAAGTGCCCCAAATGTTGTTGATTATGAGATTAGTTATAACCTCCTCCTCCTTTGACTAAGAGACTTTAAACACTTGTAGATAGAAGAAACTTTCATTTCTTTGATGACAAACACTCGGGTGGGTTGGTGGGCACTCCAGTTTAAACTAATTGCTGGTAACTTTGATCTGAAACTGAATATAGCCTCCTTCTCTTCTTGCTAAAAGACTTCTAACACTCGCAGAGAGGAGAAACTTTAATTTCTTTGATAATAAACACTCAGGAGGGTGGGTGGGCACAGTTTAAATTACTTGTTGGCAATTATGATCTAGAGTGCCCCACCCACCTGCCGAAGTGTTGGTGATCACTTATTATAACTTACTTCTCCTCTAAATAAGAAATTTATAACTTTGAAGAGAGAAGAAACTTCCATAACATTTACTGAAAACACGTATAAAGTATTTCAGCATCCATTTTCCAAAATGGCGTCTTAATATAAATAAGTTTAACAAAATGGCTTCCAATTAATAGATTTTACTCAGATTGAAATATTGTTGAAAACTGGGAACAAATCGGAAATTGATGAAATTTACATGTGTCAAGCACGTCAGAATGTAATTTTAAAATGGCGTCTCAATATAATTAAATTTAACAAAATGGCCGCCAATTAACTGATCTTACGGATTTTGAAACCTTTTGGAAAATTAAATATAATTTGGAAAATATTGGAGTCTAGTAGAAAACTGGAAATAATTTGATACATATTTGGACAAAATTGATGAGATTTGGTGAAAACATGTGCTAAGCTTATCCAAATGTATTTCCAAAATAGCGTTTTAGGAGCTTGAGCTTTTTTATTGCATTTTTTATATCTTCTTTTAGGATAGTTGGTTCTTACTCCATATCTTGTTGTTCATATGTCTGTTCTTTCATGGTCATTGAATAGGTCTTTGCAGAATTATTTCTTTACTTTAAGTGTTTTGTCTAGATTTGTTATTTTTTGCGTTCATTATTTTCAATGGTATATGAGCGAGGTGTGTCGCTTGTTTATTGATTTTTATGGTGTGATAGCTCAATGGTAGAGCACTTGCATATCATGCGAGCAGTCCGGGGTTCGATCCCCAAAATATGACTGAAATGATAACTTGCTCTTTATCCACCAGCGTGGTTCGGAAGTCACGTTTTAAGCTGTTGGTCCCATCAAACCACTTTAAACAAGTCGTAGACTTACTGTGGCGATGTAAAATAGCCGTAAAAAGCATAAAATAAATAAACTAATTTATACAGATCTTTTGTATTGTTATTTTCAGCATGTTTTTGTGCTTTGCTACTGATTCTCAGTAGGTTTTTATCCTTTCTGCAGCATCGTTGAAAAGCTTTGCTGAGTTCGGTATATATAATCTGATTATTTTAGAAAACTTTAAAAACAAGTCAAATAACATCATTTTTGAACATTTATGTTATTTGTGATAAATTATGAATATTTTTAAATTTTTGTGATATTTCAAGACTGCTCAGACATTTTTGGTAATACGAAATAACTATTATAAAAAATTTAATATATATATAAGTCAAATAACATGAATAAAACTCATGTTTATAACATTTATGACATTTATGATATTTTGTAACATTTGTGATATTTTTTTGTGATATGTAATGACTATTATAAAAAATATTAAGAACATCTAAGTTAAAAAATAACATGATTTAATTGACATTTTTAATATTTATAACTGTTCACAATTTTTTAATGAGATTTATGATAGCTTACAAATATTTTGTGATACCGTAGCACTGCGCAGGCAATGTTTGTGAAGACTTTAAAAATATCTAAGTCAAATAGCAATTATTTTATGATATTACAGATGCTTACAACTTTATTATGATAGTTTATAAACATTTTGTAACATTTGTGATACTTTAAGACTGCCCAAACATTTTTTGTAATACTTAATGACTATTCTAGAAATTTTAAAAACATAAAAACTAAATCAAATATCACAGTTTTGACATTTATGTTAGCTCACAAATGTTTTATGATATAAGTGATAGCTTAATAATGTTTTGTAATCTTTGTGATTCATCAGGGTTGCGCAGTAAATTTTTGTGATACGTAATGACTATTTTAGAAGATTTAAAAAACATAAGTATACGACATTTGTAAGAGTACACAAAAATTTTGTAATAGCTTATAAATATTTGTAATATTTGTGATACTCTAGGGTTGCGCAGACATTTATTGTGATACGTAATGACAATTTAGAAGTCTTTAAAAAACATTTGAATCAAATAACATACATGTTTCATGATATTTGTGATCGTTTTTTAATAGTTATGATACTTCAAGACTATACAGACATTTTTGTGATACGTAATGACTATTTTAGAAGACAAAATTTATATTAAATAACCAGTTTGATAAATTTATGATGCCAGAAGCAAGGTCAAGTTATTTGATTAATATTATAACTTACGTCATGCTATGAGTGTGTTTTTGCCGTTTAATTAATTGGTTTTTAACAAAAATTATTTAATTATAAATATTCTGTAAGAAGCATAGAAAATAATAAATAAAAAGTTAACATTATTAATTTATATCATTTATTAAATCATTAAATTTAATTTAATTTCTTTGAAGCCATCTATTAAAAATTAAACAAGTTACAGCATAATAAAGTTTCATTATAATGATGCAATATATATGAGAGATCTCATATCTGAAGTATTAGAATAAATAAATTCTATTACTATTTGAGTGGGCTTTAGTTGGAAAATATATTCCTAGTACCCATTCAATAAAGGATTCAATATTATTCGCGCCCCTTTTTTTTACTTTTATTATGCGCACATTGGTCCTGGAGGATTTTAAAGCAATTGACACTTTACTACCTGGACCTCTGCATTGACAGCCTCTCGGGAATTTCGACTGGTCAATCTGGTTTCTGGATAAACAATTTATTTAGATGTTGAAACCCTTTTTTCAACTAATTTATATTTAATGCGAATAATATATTGATTGGAATCAGGAAAAGCACTAGAGATTCAGTTATTAATTTTAGAAAAATTTAATTATGAATTGAAATATAAAAAAAAATGATTTTGATAATTTTATGTTTTAAATTGCATAAATAGAAATTTGAAATACGCTTTCAAATGGTCTCTTCTGCGTCAAATATCTATTGTGAAATTGGGTTTCCACTTCAATTGCATTAGAATGTTCAGGCAATTGCGCTATGGGTTTTGATAATCATGTGCAGGTTGTTTGTATGAACTTGCTCATACTCATTCAGTTTGTATAATAGGAGTCAAATAATTTTTCACTTTTTTACTCAACATAATTAATTATTTAATATTAAAGAAGTTGCTGAATTAAAATGTTTTGTTTACTTTCTATATTATTAGTATTATTAATAAATGTAAAATTTACCTTTAATACATAAATAATTCACACTTTCATCCTGTAATGAGTAGGAACACACAAATAACCTTTAATTAAATAAAAATAAATTTAATTTTAATAATGCGCCAGCATAAAATATTAAAGACTACAGCCGACGCTATAATAATAATTAACAACACACTTTGTAACATTTAAAACAAGGGTTGAAAAAACACCGGCAGCGCCTAATTAATAAAAGTCAAAATAATTGAATAATTAATCATTTAAATATGCAAATGTATTAAATAAGAAACCGTGTAGGAGCGATAAGATAACACTTACTATTTCAATTAAATTTTAATCTAAAAAAAAAAGGAGCAATTTTTCATGTTAATTAAAATAAAATTTTATTGTTACAGCTATGATACAAGGACATCAACTAACCAAGCTCAACGTTGGCAGGATTTGACTTTGGATAATCGTGCTTTCTTCAGAACGATGACCGAACCTTCAACCCTCAGTATAGATAATATCAGTGAAAAAGAGGAAGGAGAATACCGTTGCCGGATCGATTATCTGCGATCACCTACGAAAAATCTACGGGTCAAATTGAGTGTCATAGGTGAGTTTAAAATTTTATTTTATTTTGTTGGAAGGAATTACACGTTGCAAGTTACATATCATTCTCTTACAAAGTATTGCGGTAAAACGGGAAAACTTTACGATTCGCAAACTCGTTAACAAGTTGTTGTATGTTTAAGTTGTAGGATTAATGTCATTAGATGTACATACTGTCTCTGCCGTTAAATACTTGCAAAGCTGAAATATCTTCATCAACTGTTTAGATAACATGTCTATAACTGTCAAATAAGTCTAAATCTTAATTATTCTGTTTTACAATGTGGCATTAATTCTGTTGAAATTATTGTGAGTATATTCAAGGATTATGCAGAAATTTCCTTATAGTTATAGCTGGGAAGTATTATAAAATGTAAATTAGGCTCTATCGATCGTTATGAATCTAGTTTAAAGCAGCAATTTGGTGTTATATAATGATTTTATTAATTGTAAGTAGTGTAACCTAGGAACTTGACTGGTCAAAGATTTGGTGGGTTTTGTAATCCGGAAACCATGCGGTAATATGTTATTAGGAAATCAATTTCTTGAACCTAACATGAGGTAATTTTGTGAGAAGTTACTGTTAGAATTTAAAGGAGATTGCATGGGGCTAAGAGGGAGAATTACCATACGATATGAACTCGGTCTTATGTTTCAAAATACTCTAAATTTGTTTGTTGTTGGTTGAGAAGGGGAGTTTTTAAATGAAAATACTTGAATGTGTTAGATTCACTTTTTAGAAGTATGTAGTATAGAAGTGCGCATTTTGCGCTAGTCTTGTTAGCGTTGATTTAGTGTGATGGCGGTTGAAGAGCGCAACGAGTTTTCTTTATATAACGAGAAAAATTTCAGTTTTGGCTATTTTACTTAGCTGATTTAAACCTTTAGGATAAAGATGACATTAGACTTTTTTCATGAAGAAGAAAAGCGACGTTCTTAGCTTTGCATTTGTAATGTTCTTCTTGATTGCCTTGTTTACCCCACCATTGAGCCGGTTGTGTGATTTTAGTCATTTTTGTCAGATCGATTTATTTCAATTTTTGGTTAAAGCTGTGGTAGACTTTTCTACTGCTAGCAAGATAAGGCTAGTAAAGTCAACAACCTTGCTGTCAGCTTTTTCAGCTGTTCGAATGTGAGGTAGTGATCTGATCTCTTCTAGCATATGTGAAAACAAGAACTAGTCAGTCTAGTAGATCTATTTGACTATTTAACTCTCTCCTTTCACTTTCCATAGAGATATAAGAGCATTGGGTTGCGGTCTGAGCTTAGGTTAGAAATGACTGAAATAGCAGTTTGAGCTGGGATGTTCTTGAGTAACGCAATTTACGTCTTTAGGGGAATGATGGGTTGACATGTCTAGCCTTAGTACGGTACAGGTATATATTTTATTAGTACTTTATTGCTTTACCATTTGTAAGTCTACTGTGCTAAGCTGGATGCTTTGAGTTGAAGTCTTTTGCAACAATTATTGGAAGCTGGGCGTTTAGTATTGAGATCTGCTGTTACTAGATGCTCAGTTGGCGCCTGCTATGTTGAAATCAACTTTATCAATTCCAAAGAACGTCAATTGCAATCGAATTTGCCTCGAATTTAACAGTTGCGGCTTTAATCGTATTATACGTGAAAGTGTTTGGGATGTTGTAAGCGTTTCTAGGGGCTACGAGAGTTTTAGATAGTAACATATCTAAATTCAATAGAAGAAAGGAAGGAAGTTTTTTGAAAGGTTGATATTTTAAGATTGAGTTCCATTTCAATTATGAAAGACTGAAGGTTTTGCGGAATTACTTAAAACATCCTACAAAACATTTTTTAGGTTTGATGACACATATAGACACTGAGACGGTTACTAAAGACTTGGTGTGGTAGCGTCAACCTGAGCGCTTTTTTTGGTTTTAGTGTTCATGGGAATAGTTTGTCTACGTCTTTGACTTCTTTGTCAACAAGTTTTTTTTTGGGTCTTGAGAAAATGCATTAGGTAACAAGTTTCTAATATCAGGAGCCTTAGTAGATGTGTTCAGTCACAGCAGTTTTGTTATCTGTTTGTAGTATAAAGATTGACATTCTTCGGGACTAAGCATTTTTAAGTTTTTATCTGGGTACATTAACTCAACTAACCTTATTGAAACAATGGATTTTGAAACGGTTTTTTTTACTTTCTTTTCACAATAATTGCTAGTGACTTTAATTCCAAGAACCTAACGTGAAACAGTGTCACAACTAACGTCAAAGGTCGAGCATTACAAGATTACGTTGAGTTAAAAGGCTTTAAGCATTGGGCCCAGATGAACCCATTTATTATAGTTTTTCTAGCCTTAATTCGCAAGTTGAGATTAAGATAATCAATGACCTAAGCTTTGACTACAACTCAGTATCACTATTCTAGGAAAAGGGATCCAATAAGGGAAGAAGAAGAATTAATATTGACACGGAAGAGGGTCCACTTTTTGAGATTTTTGGAAGAGAGCATAGAACTAGTCTCAGTAAGACCGGTTTTCGTTATCAATTTGTTGGCGTGTGATTTGGATAACGTGTTTGTGATAAAGTTTAAACTTTGTGGGAGTGTGATTTGAATAAGCTTTTCCCACCTACCAGCCCAAGTGTTTGTGATTCATTTTTTTTTACTACAAACACTTAGGCGGGTAGTTGGGAACTAAGTTTAAACTTTGTGGACGTGTGATTTAGATAGCGTTTTGCACCCGCCCGCCCAATTGTTTGTGATTTATTTTTTTTATTACAAACACTTGAATAAATGGACGAAAACTAAGTTTACATTTTGTGGACGTGTGATTTGGATAAGCGTTTCCTACTCACCCGCCCATGTGTCTGTGAGCTCATTTTTTACTGAAAACACTTAGGTGTGTGGTTGGAAACTAAATTTAAACTTTGTGGGAATGTAATTTGAATAAACGTTCTTTACCCACCCGCCCAAGTGTTTGTAGTCTAATTTCTTTATTACAAACACTTGGGTGGGTGGGCGGGAACCAAGTTTACACTTTGTGGGCGTGTGATTTGGATAAACAATCCCCACTCACCCGCCCAAGTGTTTGTGTTCCAATTTTTTGGGCAGGAACTTAGTTTAAACTTTGTAGCGTGTGATTTTGCAAAGCCACGAAAAATGTTTTGGCTTTCTTAAATCAGAGAAGTTGTATTAAACCTCAAAGCTCAATACGTTTCAGGCTCCGACAGAATTTGTAATAGAGTTTTGAAATTATTTTTGCATAAATTAATAGACTTTACCAATATTGCTAATGCCATCTTACGTACAAGGCATTTTTCAAAAGATTGGAAAAGCATGCACTTAATTAACGTTTTAAAAACTGGAAAGGAACAATTATATGCATCTTAAGTAAGGTCATAGAATGGGTAATGCCCTTAAGCTTAAAAAAAAGGCGAAATAAGCTAACTATTATACAGTTGTAGGTCATCAAAGGTGGTCACCAAGAGGCATTAAAAAGCTTCTACTGTTCTTTAAAACTAGCAAGTCAAAGTAAATCAATCTTTATGAAAACATTTTTCTTAACGATGTTCCTATTTTGTGATCCGATTATTAGATAAAACCAAACTGGCAAAAACCAGCTCGTTTCAATGCTTTGGCGGAATTCTGAAATATTGTTCTAGAACAAACTTCGCATGTACACTGCCATCATTAAACGCCAAATCACGATTGTATTTTCAGTCTGGGAAACGATTGCATACTTTCACTATTTCAGGCATTTTTTTTTTTTTAAGTGAATTTGCTGTTTCTATATAGACAAATCAGATAAGATCCCATCACACTTGCAGATGATAAATGCATTTTTCATACTTCATACTTTCCAAATATAATTTTTACAAATTGGACAGAGCATCACGAAATCTTTGCCTCATTTAACATCTATAAACAAAGACCTTGAAACAAAATCTTAGGTTACAATATTTTTTTTTTTTTTAGAACGATCATGTTGTTGATATAGCTTTGAAAGTATCTAGAAAACAATGATTTTTTTCTTTATCTTTTGTTGCCGTATACTTATGTGCGTTGGTAAATAGTAGTTCTTTAAAGTTTTTTATTCTTGTTCTATGAAAATTGTTTTTGGCAGATCCCTTTTTTGCCCTCTTTCATTTTTTCAAGAATTAACTGGAGTATTCGGTGTTTTGTCTCTTTTGATATATGGCCCAGGTGCTGATCTTACAATATTTTATGTGTTTGGATAAGTGTTTGTCTACTTGCCCTTCTTAGCACCTCTTTATTTTTTATAAAAAGATCATTATTTTGAGGGTTATGATCTTGTTTTGATGATGCTTTTAATGTCTACATTTTGGCTCTATACAATAGGATTGTCTATATGTGGCACTTAACCATTCTGAGGCGGTTTTTTAAGTTTAGGTTTTTGTTACTCAGTAGGGGCATAACTTGTTGAATGCTTGTTTAGTTTGTTTTACCCTACTTTTGATCTCTTGTTAAAGATTCTATCTATTACTTACTAGTATGCCTAGGTATTTTGTGCTCTTACTTGTTTTAGTTGTCTTTCGTTCTACCGAGATTGAAACTTTTACCTGGTTATTACGACTTATGATTATGAAATTTGTTTTGGCTTTATTCATTTTAGTCCAGTTTATGTCCCTTGTTTGTTTCGGTTGTTTATTAGCAGTTGTATGACATGCTGATTGCACGCTATGATTACAGTGTCATCTGTGTATCTAATACTATTGATAGTGGTTTCATTTATCTTTATGCCAACTTTCAGATCAGCTCAAGCTTCCGAGAATATTTGTCCGACGTAGAAGTTAATTAGCATTGGTGACCAAATGCATCCTTACCGTATTGTTAGTTTTATTTTTAGTTTTTCTTATGTCATGGTTTGTTTAATAATCCTGAAATTAACCGCCTGTAGTCAGTACAAATTCTCGATTATTTTCACATTTTTATTGTTCATACCGGCACTTTTTAAGTATTCAATTAGAAGTACGTGGTTGGTGTAGTTAAACGAAAGGTGTCGGATTTGTTTGGCAAGGCTCCCCAAATGCCTACCGACTAAAACAACCATCTTCACTCTCAAGATGACAGTGGTACTGCTTTACTGCCATTTGACCTGTGCTGCTATTTGACACACGAAACAATTTAAAAGAAAAAAGAGAGAATGAGTTGGTAAAAAAAACAACACAGCACAGTTTATATTAATCAAAGATCTCACTACCAGTTTCTAAAAGACAAATTTTGTACAAGTTTACCAGTTGCTAGTAATGGTACTAACATGTGCTGGTACCAAGTTATTTAAAAATCTTATGTAGCAATTTGGTGTTATGAGTATTTTTCAATTTCTATTAAAATTCTTGATTTAATGTGACATGTTGATTAGTTTGAAAAGAAAACTCCAGTCTTGAGGTATGCAATTTAGAGTTATTGCTTAAGATTTTGTGATTTTCAAGTCACCTAATAAACCGTTGGTCTCATCAACCCCTCTTCAAACAAGTCGTATGACTTGTGGGGCGATGTAAAAAGCTGTAAAATGTACAATAAAGAAGATTTTTGATGTCATGTTGATTAGTTTTGCGTTATGCCAAATTGCGCGTATCAATTTATATTTTTTGAATAATTGGTCCTAATAGTACTTAGATACGCTGGTCATCGTACTTCTTACTATCTCAATTAAAGTTTATTAGTAAAATTAAATATTTCGATTCCAAATTTACAAACAAATTTAGAAAAAAAATTATAGCTGTTGAATTTAGATAATGGGTGGGCGAGACCCAGATCAAGTTTTGGGGTCGCCCGGGTGTTTGTAGTTTTTTGATTTCAAACGCTTGGGTGGGTTGGCGGAAAAAGTTTAAATTTTGGAGGGGTGTGATTTAAATTGGTGCAACCCGCTTACTCGCCCAAATGTTTGTAATTCAATTTTTGGATCACAAACACTTGACCGGGTAGTTAGATTACAAACACTAGGGTGGGTGGGTTGAAACAAGTTTAAATTTTGGGGGCGCTTGATTTAAATTGGTGTAACCTGTCTACTCGCCCGATTTTTTGTAATTCAATTTTTGGATTACAAACACTTAGGCCGGTACTTGCTCAGGTTTGTTGCCTTTTCTGCTTCTTCCATGACGGTGGAGACTAATATTTATATTATGGCCAAAGACAACTCATATGTATTTGACGGCATATTTTTTTGCTATTTTAAAGTTTTTTATTCGCTTTTATAGTGTTTTTTTTTACTAGTATGGCCACCTCAGTTTTATGGTGTGCAAATTGTTGGCTTTTTTTGGCTATCCAGGTTTCTACTTTGGATGCTGCGTACTCAATATTGTCTTTTATGGCTTCTCTCCTTTCCTACAGACCGTCATTGCCAGATCGTCTGCATATTACACAAAATAACTCCGGTAGTTTTATCTTCAGTGCACCGTTGTATAGAATGTTCTAGAGTGTCGGCCCGATGACGGAGCCCTGTGGTACATCGCAAGTTATTTGCATCTTCTAGCGTTTGCCGATCAGGATTTTTCTGTCTTGCGGGGCCTAGTGAGCTTTTTGATTGTGTTTTTTTCTACCTTGCAGACTTAAAAGCATTTTGTACGTCCAGAGTTACGAGCGCGACGTACTTTTGCTTTTTGTAGGCTTTAGACTTTATATGGCTTGCGTGGCGTCCAACGTTAAGCATTTTTCTTAAAATTCAAACTGCATGTTGGCTAGTTTTCTTTCCTCTTCAATCTTTTTTAGGATTTGCTTATTTAGTTTATTGTACTAAAACTTTGCTCATCTTGTTTAGGAATTATATTAGTTGATTTATCAGTATAAGTTTCCACTGAGGCGGAAATACTTCTCACTTTTTTATGTGATATGCGACTCTGCAGATCACATCCTCGAGGTTTTTGGCGATTGCTTTGGCGAACTCTGGTGGGATGCTGTCAGGGCTTGGTGTTTTGCCGAGTTTCAGCCTACTACCTGCGGCCTTTACTTTCTCCAATGTGTAGTTTCAGAGCTTTCTTTTTTTGCTTTTTGTTGTTTAGGGTTATCGGCGACTGTAGTTTTATCTTTCAGGTTACAATTTTGTATTCTATTTCTCAGACGTCTTTGTTTATTTTTTTGCACAGCTTGCCCCAATATCTTTTTTTTCAGCCATTTTTTAAAGATTCTTTTACCTCTCTTTAAACTCTTGGTATGCAAGCGTTTTTTCAGTCGCTAGCTGATGGTTTGACGATTGCTCTTGTGAATTTTCTTTTGCCACTTGCAGTTTTGCAATGTTGGTGGTCTAGCAGTAGATGGATCTACCTTCATTAGTTGTGGCCTTTTTTATTACTTCTAATATGGCGTCTAGGGTGAAGGCGTTCTTTTTTATTTATGTCTCCAGTTTGACTTTGGACATTAATATTGCTTCCATTATTTTTTTGTTTTGTTTCACCTACTTTTAAGTTTTGATTTTTGTTTTGTACTTGTTGGTTTGCTGGTGATCTCAATATAAATGCTTTTATTGTTGAGATTTACGGAGGAAGCCTCTTGCCACCTCGCAACCTGTCTTATCTGCTCTGTTTTTAATTTTGCCGTCTTTAGTGATCATTCCGGATTTGCTGACATAACTGATGGTCACCTGCGTCATAGCCGTTTTTATTTGCGGGTACTTGCACTTGGGTGTCTTGATTTTGCTGTAAAGGTATTGTTTTTCTTGAGCCTTTTTATTCTTTTGCTATATCTGGCTATCTTTACTTAGGTTGGCCTGTACGTCAATACAGTTGCCCGGAATATAGTACGTGCTATATGGTTATAAGTAAGAAGGACTACGACTACGACTCACCTCCTGTCTATGACGTTTGGTATGACCGGACTAGATGAAAGGTGTGTCTCTACAGTAAGACCCCGTCTCAGTAAACAGTTTTATTAACTTCTGTTTAAGTTTTGCATATATATATATATAATGAGGAAGAGCATCTAAAACTACACTATCTCTTCAATCACTAGCTATTCGGATTATTGTCGATTCAAAATTGACTAATTGTTTCAAAAATGCTTATAGGAATGGCGACAATATTCACTACATTACATTGCATGCTTAATTCTGCGACTCAAATGTTGCTTTATATAAAATAATATTCTTAAGCTTAAAAAAGTTTTTCTCATTAATAGTATATAAATAAAAGATGCTTAATGATGATGGCATAGAGAGTAATAAGTCAGCATATAAATTATGAGTACATGTCCCCACATTTATATATATATATAGAACTTGGCATCCAATTATATGAGTGAGCTTTTATATTATACATGAAGCTTTTGCCAGTGAAAGAGAAAATTAGCGCTTAATTTGGGAAATGTGTAAATTTTCTGAGTGAAACTCCGGGAAATGGTTGCGTGTATTTTAGCTGAGAGTTGCGTGCACGGCGAACCAATTAAAAACTTTAAATGTTCCCGAAACTTTCCGAGTTTTGCATTAATAAATATTGAGAGAGGAAAAAAATTATATAATATAAAAGTAAGCCCCTACTATATAATACAAGCTCGTTTGGAACGAATATCACCAACATCATAATTAATATTAAGAATTATGGTTTTGCAGGTTAATTTAATTTATTATTAGCCATATCAAAAATTACTATAACATCAAAGTGAATTCAATATATAACAAAGGACCCGTATTTCCATCCGATTTAACAGTTTAATCATAAAAAATGTGTCACAATATAAAATATCCATCATTGGAATATGCCAGTCACATTTTATTTGCACAAAAGTAATGAATCAATCTCGTGCATTTCAATTAATTTAACACCAGTTTTCCAACAATGATTTTAGCTGTCTTTTGTGCTGCGACGAATAAAGTTGAAAGATAAAAGCTGCATCTAATTATAGAAATATGTAGTGGAACATATGCGCGTTATCAGCAGGAATTTCATTCCATATGTTCAACATGATAGGGCAAATTTAATTCTAATTTTACCCCACAAAGCTTTAAACGTTTAAGATCGTTTCTGTGTGATGAAATTAAATAGTATTTTTTGTTACAATTGTCCACCGGGAAAAATACAAGTGTAAATTTATCGTTTCCTAATGTGTTTGGTTTTATTTATGATATGCTTTGATAAATAAATCATAAAGTAGTTTCATATTTGATGCACTAATGCGATAGCATTAATGTTAAATTATGCTTGATGGCAGTTAACCGCAATGGTTTTGCTTGCTATATTGTAATGTCTTTGATATAATACAAATTTTGAAAAGAAATAATTTACTAAAAGGAAATTCAATTTTAATAACGGCATCGATAGTAGATTGTGATCTTGTGCGAAATTACAGTAATAGTCGACTAAATTTCCGGGTGGCTCACGGAATCAATATGTGTTGAGGGTAGCAGGTGGAAAATATGTGGAGAACCCTTTTCCCATACAGATCAGGCTCCATTAGAAAACTTTCATTATTCCCTACTTTTTCCGTATTCAAATAACAAACTTCTTTTATAGCCTTAAAAACTTCGACCAAGCATGAAATAAAAATGGGCAAGATGAGATGAAGGAAATCTGAATGGATATATATCGCCTGTACATTGAATAATAATGCGACATGTCTATAATACGTTTGCAATATTTTTACATATTTTATCAATATGAATTGTTGGTGATAAATTTGTATTATTGACAGTTTTTTTAATGTATTTAGATTTAATCGTTTTTTTATTCAAATTTATCGTTTGTTGTAGATAAGAGATATTTGTATGTATTTGTTACCCGAAAAGTATGAAATTAAGGTATTATATATATAGAATATCTAGGCATTATATAAAATACCTGAGGTGTACAGTTTTTTAATCGATTTTCAAACTTTTCCTAGTCTTTGAAAAACAAAAAAAATATGTAGACTATAAAACCTTTATACATAAGAATTTGTGCCATAAAACTTAATTTTAGTCTATTTTTTGCAGGAGGGAAGACTTCTATGACATTTTGAGCTACATCTTATTTTTTTCTTTTAGCAAATATACTTTTGATTTTGACACCTCGTTTTGTGGAAGCACTTGATAAAACCACTTCTTGTGAACTAGTTGGTAGCAGCAGTTTTTAGAGATGTTTTCTTATCTGGGAAATCATCAAGTTTATTAAATTTTGGAGAATTATGACCTAGAATAGCATGGAATTAGTAATATTAAGCTAAACAGATTATGAAACCAGTAACTAATCTTGCATACAAAATTCCTTTTGATGTGCCAAGTTGGTAAAATCTATCTTCTGTGACATTTATTACTACCGCTAAAATATTTCTTAAATTGCTTTGTCCACTGTCAACGTCAAGTATAGGAACACGAACCGTGGTTCCTAGAAAGTCTGGAGAAATTTTGTTTTACAAAATCATCTTTATTTTCTTTGCTTGGTTTTGCATTTTCTTGTACTTTTTAAAGTTTTCTTATTTCTTGAACAAGACTTGCATAGAACAATGGCATCATAGCCCTTCACATTTTCTTTATTTTTTAGAACTTGATCACAAATTTGGTGAATGTTTTGACCACTGTCTCAACACTTGTGGGTATCAAAGACCTCTTTAGACCAAATGCAGCAGATGTCGGAAGTTAAGGGCTGTTGATGAGGTTTTGTTTGATCATTTTGCTATTGTTGTCAATTTGTTCGATATTTTTTTTAATCTTTTTTAATTCTTGTTTACTTTGTATTGGATTTAGCACATTTTGAGCTAAGGAAGAAGTTAAGAGACTAGGCCTTCTTTATTTGTCAGTATTTTTATTTTGCATCCATGTAGCAAGCATATTTTTGATGTCTTGGTTTGCTTACTTACCACTTTCCTGGTTTTGGAAATGTTTTGGCTTTCCATGGACGATCTTTAATGTTTGTCACAAGTTTTTCAGATTGTTTACAATATTGTTTGCAAATTCTCTGTCAGTATCTGATTGTAAAATTGATAAAGCTCCTAATAGCGTAAATATATTAATAAGATTGTAGGCTACTTCTTTTGCTCTTTTTGATTTTAGACATTTAAGAACTACAAACTTTGTGAGGTGGTTTTAATTTACCATTTTAAACTTGAACTCTCTGTTAGGCTGAGACTGGAAATCTATTAGATCTACTTGGTAATGGTAGCTAAATTTAGAAAAAAAAAACAGGTTTCACCACAACACAACACTGATCAGCTACCTTGGCCATATATTAAGAGGGCCCAGTTACCAAATACCCTAGCTCATCCTTGAGAGAAGATAGAAAGCTGAAGAGGCATTTGCGATCAAAATCTGGATGCAAAAGAAGATTTTATTTTGTGTAACACGATTAAAAGCAAATTATTCTAGTCAAGGGTTATGATGAGTTTGGTTTGATGGTGCCAGTATTTTGTATGATGTATTGATTTATTTAAATAAATTAAAAAAAAGTGGATTGGTTTAAAATTGTATTGCTATTTTTCACCGACGGTGTTAATTATATTTAACATAATTCACGCAGACTTTCAAAAAGTTAGCAAAACTACACTGAAAAAGAAGTTTTCAAGACCACTGTTTGTTGTACTGTGGGCAGACCTAATTTGTCTGTTTTAGACCTTTTTTAACAAATTCCAGCAGTGTTTTAAAGCAAAGTGTATTGATTGGCTTTAAAAAGCTTTATTTATAGTAAATATCTTTGAGAGACCTGCGCAATTGTAGCTTTAGCATCAGTTTATGCAAAACTGTAATTAAAAATAAAATTTACAAGTGATTTCAATTCAAGAATTATGGGCGGGTAGTTTCTGAAACTGTAGTCCGTAGTATATATAAAGTACTATAGCTCCACCCACTACAGTGTTAGAGATAAAATTTCTAGATCACAAACACTTGGGTGAGTGGGCGGAAACTCAGTTTATAAATTTAAATACTGTGGCCCGCTTACCAACCCGAGTCTCTGTAATCAAATTTCTAGTTTACTAACACTTGGGTGTGTGGGCAAGACCTTATTTTAAAACTTATGGGCGGGTGGCTTCTAATATTATAGCCCGCCCACCCGCCCGAGTGTTGGTGATAAAATTTATAGATCAGTAACAATTGGAAAGGTGGGCTTAAACTCAGTTTAAGAGTAATTTGAGGATAATCTCAAAAACTGTACCCCGCGCAAGTGTCGGTGATCCAACTTCTGGATCACTAACACTTGGGTGAGTGGGCGGGAACACAATTTAAAAATTGAATGGGTGGCTTTTGATACTGTAGTCCACCCACCCGCTCAAGTGTTGATGACATAGTTTGTAGATAAGTGACACTTGGGTGGGTGGGCGGAAACTCAGTTTATAAATTATGGGCAGGTGGCTTAAAATACTGTATTCAACCCACCCGTCCAAGTGTCGGTTATCCAATTTCTGGATCACTAACACTTGGGTGGGTGGGCGGGAACTCATTTCTAGAAGTATGGGCGGGTAGTTTCTAATACTGTAGCCCGCCCACCCACCCTAGAGTTGGATATACAATTTATAAATCACTTACAATTATATTGTGTCAAAATGTTAAGCTATTACTTCAACAATTGTGTCCTCAGCATCAGTTTATGCAAAACTGTAATTTAGAATAAAGTTCATAAATTATAGGCGCATAGCTTTAAATACTGTAGCCCGCTTACCCACCCAAGTGTCTGTAATAAAATTTCTAGATCACTATCACTAGGGTGGGAGGGCGGGAACTGATTTCAAGAGTTATGGGCGGGTGGCTTCTGATATTGCAGTCAGCCTACCCGCCTAATTGTTGGTGATAAAATTTCTATATCATTAACACTTGGGTGGGTGAGCGGAAATTCAGTTCAACAATTATTTGGTTTCAAAAACTGTAGCCCGCCCACTCGCGCAAGTGTTTGTGATCCAACTTCTGGATTACTAACATTTGAAGCGTGAGTGAAAAAAATATGGGCGGGTGGCTTCTAATACTGTAGCACACCCTTCCGCCTAAGTGTCGATGATATAGTTTGCAGATTACTGACACTTGGGTGGGTACTTATGTGCTCAGTTCATAAGTTATGGGCGAATGGCTTAAAGTACTGTAGCCCGCTCACTCATCCGAGTGTTTGTAATAAAATGTCTAGTTTACTAACACTTGGATAGATAGGCATTTCAAGAGTTATGGGCGGGTGGTTTTTAATACTGTAGCCCGCCCACCCGCTCGATTGTCTAGGATGAAATTTTTAGCTCACTTGAGTGGGTGGACGGAAATTTAGTTCAAAAATAATTTGAGGGTGCTTTTAAAAACAGTAGCCCGTCCACCCGCGCAAGTATTTGTGATAGCTAGTAGATTAAAATACTGTAGCCCACCCACCCGCCCGAGCGTCAGTTATCCAATTTCTAAATCACTATCACTTGGCTGGGTGATCGGGAACTCAGTTCAAACATTATGGGCAGGTAGTTTTTGATGGGGATTAATTTGTTTGGGATTTGTCGAGTCATTGCGAATAACTCATCTTAAAAAGGATCTTCTGTTGATAGCTGATTCGGTTTATTAGGTTTGCGCTTTTTTTCGCTTGCAGGTGACTACGTGCTGAGGTGGGAGTCGCGGTGTTTCTTGGGGATTTTTATATTTTTTGCTTTGTCGTTCCTTGATTGTTTCCTAGACGTTTGTCAAGGAGAACCAGGTTGCTTAGCTCAGTCGCGGACAGACATCAGCTTTTTTTTTGGGTTTCGTTTGATTGATTTATTTGTTGATATGCTGGAAATGCTTTTTGGTCATCAGTGTTTAAGCATTTTCTGAATTTTGGCCTCTGGGTTCAACTCGGTTCTATCGGGAATGGTTATAATAAAGCTGATAACGCTATCAGCTTTATTTTTCAGATCCTGTTTGTTTAAAGAGTCATCTAGAGGGTCGTCCAGTGGTGCTTGCATAGGTCTTGGCTTTTGCTGATTGGGAGTTTTTTTCTACTCAGGAGTTTTCTGGTTGGATATCTCTTTTCTTCTTTTTGTTTACAACACAATATTGCTAGTTTGGAGCACGTTATTTGGTTTTGACAGACGGCCAGAGCCGCAACTTCCAAGAATTGAGCATAAACCACACTTCCGGATTAGTTAAGACGTGATAACTGGTAGTATAGACTGTTTAGATTTACAGGCATGACCAGTACTTTAGATGGGACAAGGCGATCTATGTTATTAGCCCGGATTTTGGGACAAAGCATCGACTAGAGGTTTTTTGCTTCCTGAGTATACTCTACGTCAATATGGAATTTTGCAAGTAATTACCTTTCCTTTCACTTCTTTGTCCTTAGTTGGCTTGTGCTTGCTATCTGAGTAGTGAATCTTACTTTGGGGTTTGGTTTCTAATATTGGCTTGGGTTTTGCTTTTTTATTGGGTTTGTTTAATGTTTTCTTAAATTTTTGTTCTCTTATTTCTGAATTTGTTCTTTTTGTAGTGCCACTTCTTGTTCTCGAAGCTAATGTTTCAGTTCTCGAAGTTGGAGTTTAGATTTTTTGTTTTCAAGGTTTGCGTGGTGATGAGGAAGGTTTTTGTAGCGGATGACGTGGTACCGCCAAGCGTCTATTGCAGCTGTGATTGATGAGTTTTTTTTTGCTTTATCTTGTGATTTTTCAGCCAGTTACATACTGTTATCTACCATGTTTTGTGGTGGCTGGTAAACATATTCCATTTGTATGGTTTTGACAGTCTAGTTTACCTACTGAACAAATTCAATAATTATTGTTAATAAAAAAGCGTTATCTTTATCTTATTTTGACCCTACTTCTTCTTCTTTATCTTATTCGTCACTGCTGGCGTGTTAGCCTTTTCTCTGCTTGTAATGCTGGCAACTTACGAGGGATCTACTGTTTTAAGTGGAATCCGAACTATTAGAGGGATTGTTCATCACTCTTTTAGAGAAAGTTGTAGCCGTAAAACTTCACGCTGGTACTGCGAGTTGGGAAGTAGGAGAGCGTATAAACATGTGAAAAATATATCACAGTATATGGGAATTAAACCCACGATCTTTGGTGCAGCGGTTGGATGGCTAAACTATTGCGTCATGCTCTTCTTGACACTACTAGTATCAATCAATTTACGATCAAAATCCGGATGCAAAAGAAGATTCCATTTGCTATTTTACTTTTACGAATGTGTAACAGGACTAAGAGCAAAGTATTGTGCAAAACTAGGACTACAAACTCTAAGAAACGAGTTTATTGAAGTCTGGTTTAGAGGTTAAAAACCTTGATAAGTTTGATTTGACGGTGCCAGTCGGATATTAATTTGCTTGGGTTTCATGGGTTTTGTCGAGTTTGTGCCTTTCTGATGATGGAGTTGGTTTGCAGCCATTGCGGGCAATACAGCTTACCAGGAATTTTTTGTTGATTGTTGGTTTGGTTCATTAGGTTTGCGTTTTTTTTTGCTTGCACGTGACTACGTGCTGAGGTGGAAGTTGCGATGCTTTTTAGGGATTTTCGTTTCTTCCGCTTTGTCGTTCCTTAATTGTTTCCTAAACGGACAGTCTTCCGCTTCTATTTCTGGGTCTTGTTTGATGTATTTATTTCTTGATATGTTGGATATAGTTACGGTTGCTCTTTGCTTACTTGTTCTTCGGTTATCATATTTTGGCCTCCTAGTTTGACTTGGTTTGTTTGGGAATGGTTCTACATTATCAGTTTTATTCTCCAGGCTCTGTTTGTCTATAGGGTCATTTAGAGGGTTGTCCAGTGGTGTCTTTACTTTTGCTGAGTGGAAGTTTTTTTCTGCTTTTTTCCTTTTTATCTACTAGCCAAAGCATCGAGGTTTTTTGCTTTTTGAGTATACTCTACGTTAATATGGAATTACGCAAGTGACCACCTCTTCTTTTTCCTTCTTGTTCTTGCTATCTAAAATGTGAAGCTTACCTTGGGGTTTGGCCTCTAGCATTGGCTTGGGTTTTGCCTTTTTGTTTTATGTTTCTTTTAGGTTGTGGGTGGCACTTTTTGTTCTTGAAGCTGGAGTTTTAGTTATTTTATTTTTAGGGTTTGCGTGGCGATGGGGAAGACCTTTCTAGCGTATGAAGTGGTTACGACAATTGGTTTGGCGGTGGCAACCGGTGTGACGGTGCTGACGTTTATTGCGGTTTTGACCGATCATCCGTGTTCTTTGTATGTGGCGTCTTTTGCAGCTGTGATCAGATTATTCATTGGGGGTAAATCTATACCGATGAATCGGATGCCTATTTGCTATATTACCTTCTTGAAAGTGCAACACGACTAGGAGCAAAGTAGTCTGCAAAACTAGGGCTACAAGCACTAAGAAACGAATTTAATGACGGTTGATTTAGTGTTGGTTAAGTGTCTAGATGAGTTTGATTTGATGGTGCCAGTCGGGTATTAATTTCTTTTAACAGGAATTTTTTGTTGAACGCTGGTCTGGTTTATTAGGTTTGCGCCTATCTTAGGTTAAATGTGTCTAAGTGCTGAGGTGGGAGTTGCGATTTTCCTTGGGATCTTTCATTTTTTTTGCTTTGTTGTTTCTTGATTGTTTTCTGAAAGTTTGACAAAGATAAACAGGCTTCCGTGTGTGTTCCGGGTGTAGGGCCATCAGTTTGGCTCAATCGGGGACTAGCCAGTTTTTCGCATTTTCTTCTGGATCTTGCTCAATGTATTTGTTTGTTGGTATGCTGGAAACGGTTATGGTTTCTTTTTTTGTCAGTAGTACTTTGTTCATCAGTGTCTAGGCATTTGTTGGAACTTGGTTTTTTTGACCTGGCTCAATCACAATTAGTTTTGCGTCATCAGCTTTATTTTGTGGGTCTTGTTTATCCATCTAGTGGTGCCTGCAAATGTTTTGGCCTCTGCTGACTGATTGGATATTTTTTTTGTTTTTTTTTTGTTTTTGGTTGGTTTGGGCTTGCTATCTGAAGGGTGAATCATACTCTGGGGTTTGGTCTCTAGCATTGCCTTGGGTTCCTATCCGTAAAACCCCACGCTGGCAAGGCGGGTTGGGGAGTGGCAGAGAGTATAAATATGTGAAAATTATATTACAGCGTATGGGAATCAAACCCACGATCTTTGATGCAACGGTCGGATGCCTAAACCATTGTGCCACGTTCTTCTTGACATTACTAATATCAATCAATTCATGATTAAAATCCGGATGCAAAAGAAGGTTTTATTTGCCATATCACCTTCCAGAATGTTCAACACGACTAGGAGCATAGTATTCTGCTAAGCTTAAAGTTAGGGCTACAAACACTAAGAAACAAATCTAATGACGGTTTGTTTAGGTGGCAAGAGTCTAGATGAGTTTAGTTTGATGGTGCCAGTCGGGAATTGATTTGTTTGGGTTTTGTTGGTTTTGTCAAGTTCCTGTCTTCCTGTTAATGGCGCTGGCTTGCGGTTATTGCGAGTAACTTAGCTTTCCAGGAATCTTCCGTTGATTGCTGGTTCGGTTTGGTAGGTTTGCGCTTTTCTTTGCTTGCACGTGACTACGTAAGATGGGAGTTGCAATACTTCTTGCGGACTTTTGTTTTTTTTTGGTTTGTTGTTTTTTGATTGTTTCCTGGTCGTTTGTCAAGGGGAACCAGGCTGTTTTAGCTTAGTCGGGGACAAATTTCCGCTTTGTTTTCTGGGTTTTGGTTACCTTTTTTTCACTTTTTTTTTTTTGGTTATCACTATTCTGGCATTTGCTGGATTTTGGCCTCCGAGTTTGACTTGGTTTGATCGGGAAATGGTTTTACATTATCAGCTTTATTCTCCGAGTTCTGTTTGTTCATATAGTCATCTAGAGTGTTGTCTAGTGGTGCTTGCATAGGTCTTGACTTTTGTTGACTAAACGTTTTTTCTGTTCTTTGGCATGAGTTTTTTGCAAGGATATTTTCCTCCTCTTTCTTGTCCACTTGCCATTTTTACAATTGCTCTACAATATTGCTAGTCGGCGGCACGTTAGTTGGTTTTGATAGACGGCCAAGGTCTCAACTTCTAAGAATTGAGCAAAAACCACATTTCCGGATTAGTTAAGACATGATAGCTGGTATACAGACTATTTAGACTGACAGGGGACAAGGCGATCTATGTTATTAGCCCGGACCTCGGGACAAAGCATCGAGTAGAGGGTTTTTTGCTTCCTGAATTCCACGTCAATATAGTATTCTGCAAGTGACCACCTCTTCTTTTTTTTTTTTGCTTTTGAATAAATCTTATCTTGGGGTTTGGCTTCTAACATTAGCTTGGGTTTTGCTTTTTTCTTGGGTTTGTTTAACGTTTTCTTAAGGTTTTTGTCTTTTTCTTTTGGTTCTTTTTGTAGTCCCACTTCTTGTTTTCGAAGTTGGAGTTTTAGTTCTTTTATTCTGAGGGTTTTTGTGGCAATGAGGATGGCCTTTGTAGCGTATGAAAAGGTTACGATAACTGGTTTTACGTCGACAACCGGTGTGGCGGGGCTGACGTTTATTGCAGTTTTGACCGACCATCTGAATTCTTTGTTGTTGTCTGCGACGTAGTTTGTCTTCATTGGTTGGGCGTCGTATGTGGCGTCCATTGCAGCTGTGGTCAGATTATTCATTGGGGGTAAGTTTACACCTATGAATGCGTTCTGTGTCGTGGTCAAGAGTACATATTGGAGCGATTGTTTTATGTTTCTTTTGTCCATGTGGTAGTGAATACGTCTCAAGGCTGTGTGATTTAGTAGGAATTCTTCTGCTGTATCTTGTGGTTTTTGAACCTGGTACATACTATTATCTATCATGTTTTGAGGTGGCTGGTGGGCATTATCTATTTGTGTGGTTTTGACAGTCCATTTTACTTACTGAACAAATTTAAAAATCATTTTTAACAATAATGCGTTAACTTTAAATCAATTTTGCTAATACAAAAAATTGTCATTTCTATTATGACACCACTTTTTTTTCTTCTTCATCACCTGCTGCTGGCGTTTTAACCTTTTCTCTGCCCGTAATGCTGGTAACGTACATTACCAGGAACCTACAGTTTTAAGTGGATTCCAAACCATTACAGAGATTTTGTTTATCACTCTATCAGAGAAGTTTCCAGCCGTAAAACCCTATTCTGGCAAAGCGTGTTTGGGAGTGGGAGTGCGTATAAACATGTTAAAAGTATATCGCAATATATAGGAATTAAACTCAAGATCTTTGGTGCAGCGGTCGGATGCATAAACCACTGCCCCACGCACTCTTTGCTTGATTTTCGATCAAAATCTAAATGCAAAAAAAAGATTTTTTGTGCCATATCACCGTCTAGAATGTGCAACAATATTTTTTAAAACTAGGTCTACAAACAACAAGAAACAAATTTAATGACATTAGGGGTTAAGGGTTTGGATGAGTTTTGTTTGATGGTACCAGTCGGGTATCAATTTGTTTGGGTTTTGTCGGTTTTGACAAGTTTTTGTCTTCTTGATGATGGTGCTGACTATTGTGGGTAACTCAGCTTACCAAAGATATTTTGATGATTGCTGGTTCGGTTCATTAGGTTTGCGCCTTTTTTTTAGTTGCACGTGACTACGTGCTGATGTGGGAGTTGCGATGCTCTTCTGAGAGTTTTTTTTTTTGCTTTGTCGTTCTTTGATCGTTTTTTGGAAGTTTGTCAATTATAACAAGGCTACCGCTGTTGTTGGACGATCGGTTTGGCTTAACTGGTCAGTCTTTTTCTTTTTATTCTGGGTCTTGTTTGATATATTTATTTGTTGGTATGCTGGAAACAGTTATGGATACTGTTTAAAACTTTTTCTTTGGTTATCAGTGTTTATGCATTTACTGGAGCTTAGCTTCCGGGTTTGACTTGGATTGATTGGGAATGAATAGGATAGGGTCATTTAGAGTGGTGTTTGCATAGGTCTCTGCTGACTGGGAGTTTTCTTGGCTCCTTGGCAGGTGTCCTCTGGTTGGATATCTTCTTTTCACTTCTTGACTTTGGTTGGTTACGGTTATTTTTTTTTTTTCACCTGTCTTTTGGTCATCAGTGTTCAGGCATTTGCTGGAGCATAATTTCAGGGTTTCACTTGGCTTGATTGAGAATGGTTCTGTTTTATCAGCTTTATCTTCTAAGTTTTATTTGTTTATAGGGTCATCTAGAGTAGTACTTGCTTAGGTTTTTGCTGACTGGGAGTTTTCTCGGCTCCTTTCTCTGGTTGGATATATTATTTTTTTTTTTGTCTTTGGTTGGTTACGGTTCTTCTTTTGTCACCTGTTCTTTTGGTCATCAATCTTTAGGCATTTGCTGGAGTTTAGCCTCAGGGTTTTACTTGGCATTATTGAGAATGGTTTTGTTTTATCAGCTTTATCATCCAAGTATTGTTTGTTTATAGGCTCATCTAGAGTGGTGCTTGCATAGGTCTCTACTGACTGGAAGTTTTTTTGGCTCCTTGGCAGGAGTCTTCTGGTTGAATATCTTAAGTTTTTGCTGACTGAGAGTTTTATGTTCTTTTTTTGGTCATCAGTTGATATCTTCCTTATTCTTCTTGTATTTGGTTGGTTACGGTTATTCTATGTTTTTTGGTCATTGGTGTTTAAGCATTTTTATAGCTTCTGGGTTTGACTTGGCTCGATTGGGAACGGTTCTGCTTTATCAGCTATATTCTCCGAATTTTGTTTGTTCATACGGTCATCTAGAGTAGTGCTTGCATAGGTCTCTACTGACTGGGAATTTCCTCGGCTTCTTGGTAGGTGTCCTCTGGTTGTTTTTTTTTTTTTTTAATTTTTGCTGACTGGGAATTTTATGTTCTTTGGTCATCAGTGGATATCTTTCTTTTTCTTCTTGTATTTGGTTGGTTACGGTTACTTTGTGTCTTTTGGTCATCAGTGTTCAGGCATTTTTTGGAGCTTAGCTTCCGGGTTTGACTTGGCTTGATTGGGAATGGTTTTGTTTTATCAGTTTTATCCTCCGACTCCTGTTTGTCTATATGGTTATCTATAGTGGTGCTTGCATAGGTCTCTACTGACTGGGAGTTTCCTTGGCTCCTTGACAGGTATCTTCTGATTGGATATCTTACTTTTTTCTTAAGTCTTTGCTGACTGGGAGTTTTATGTCATCAGTGGTTATCCTCATTTTTTTTTTCTTGTATTTGGTTGGTTACGATTACTCTATGTCCTTTGGTCATAAATGTTTGGGCATTTGCTGGAGCTTTGCTTTTGGGTTTGACTTCGCTCGATTGGGAATGGTTTTGCTTTATCAGTTTTATCTTCCAAGTCTTGTTTGTCAGTAGGGTCATCTAGAGTGGTGCTTGCATAAGTTTCTGTTGATTGGGAGTTTTTTTGGCTTCTTGGCAGGTGTTCTCTGGTTGGATATTTTCTTTTTTCTCCTTGTCTTTGGGCTATTTGAAGTGTCAATCTTGTTTTTAGGTTTGGCCTCCAGTATCGGCTGCGGTTTTGTTTTTTTTGTTTGTTTTGTTATTATTATTCTAAAAGCTTGTGTGGCGATGAGGAAAGTGGTTACGTCAATTGGTTTGGCGGCGGCGTAACCGTTGTGGTGGGCCTGACTTTTATTGTGGTGTTGACCGACCAACAGAGTTCTTTGTTGTTGTCTGCGGCATAGTTTGTCCTCATTGTTTCTTAGCATTGTATTTGGCATCCTTTGCAGCTGTGATCAGGTTATTTGTTGAGCATAAGTCATTATTGCATTTTCTGTCGTGGTCGGAAATACGTATCGGAGCGATCGTGCCATGTACCTCTCTCCTATGTGTGTAGTGAATTATCTTAAGGCTGAATGATTTAATAGGAATTTTTCTGTTGTTTTTTCTGGTTTTTGAGCCAACAAGTATTGTGGTGGCTGAGATAATCAATGTTTTTTTTTCGGGATGATAAGATCATATCTTGCTGGGTTTTTCATCTCAACTTCTTTTGCTGCTTTTGCTAGTTTCTTTAACGCAGAGAAACGTTTGTGCTTTATTGTATTTTGTGTGTACCGTAGCAGCTGCTTTTAGAAGGTTTGTACTATTGAAAGCTCATCTAATCCAGGCGAGGGCACTAACATTGCGGCCGCTTAGGTTTTTTGCGGTACAACCTTTTGGATTTGAAGGTTTGCGGCCAGCACAGATAGGGATAGTTTGTAGGCATTGTTTCATTTGTAGCTGAGGATGGTTATTGATTAGTTTTTTTTCCATTTTGAAGTCAAGTTGTTTGTAATGAAATAAAAAGTTGAAATTATTTTATTACTTTTGCACGAAAGTATGAAATTCTAAACTTTTTTTTTTTTTAAATTTTGATTCTGGTGGTGCCCTAAAGAGATTTTAATTTGTGGATCAAAGTGTTACTGGTGCACTTAGCAGAGACAACTCCTGTTTTTCTTGGGACCGTTGGGTAAAAGTGGTCTAAGTCCGTCGTTGGGCAGAGGTGCTGCACGGCAAGTAGCAGAGTTTTACAAAGGGTTTTTTGTTGCTGCTTTGACGTCTGGACTCAGAGAGAGTTTTGCGGAGAAAAACAATTAGTGTATGCAAAGCATGCAAATTACCGATCGAAAGTGCTCTAAGGTGGTGAAGGATCCGTGTCTCGAAGAAGTCTTTTTTGTTTTGGTTTGGTAAGTCCTTTGGCGGGATTTTTGTAATTTTTGTGTTCAGTGGTAGGTGCCGCCTAGTCCGTAGAACATGAACAATATTGCTTACCGGGATTAGTTCAGAAATTGCGTTCTTCTGTCATCTGCCGTAGAATTCTTAAAATTGTAAAAAAGTTTGAAACCTGCTTGTCTTGGCAAAGGATTGTTTGATTTGCACAAACTTTTGCACTAAAATTTGGTTTCTAAATGTGATTTAGTCTTGAGGCTGTCTCGTACTAAACTGGTGCAGCTGGATCGTCCTTGTTGTTTGGTTGCCGGAGCCGGCATTAAGTCGTCGATGTCGATCTTGACTGGAAAATGATGCAATTGATCTTTGACCCAGTAACAACGTAGTAATCAGCCGTTTAGTTGCAAAGTATTTAATTCTGCCGTTACGCAGTCAACGGTTTTTTCGTTTTCTTGCTCCGTGCAGTCGGTGATTCCGGTTTTTGTTTTGGTTTTGCAGGTGTTGCGTTAGAAGCTTTAAATGCGGCAATATTTGCTTCTTTCTTGGGTGACTTATGTGGTTGCATTGGGTCTTCTACTTATTGGGTACACATCTCCTTAGAAATCAGTATAAAGCATCTTTGGCTACGCGTTTAAAGAGGTGGCTAATAGGATGAGATCTTAAAGCGATGACCTTTAGGGCAGCACTGGTTTTTTCTTCTGTTAGCCATTTATACAATTGCTCTACAATATTGCTAGCTTGCAGCACGTCAGTTGGTTTTGCTAGATGGTTTCCGCCAAGGTCTCAACTTCCAAGGATTGAATGAAATCGATATTTTTGGATTGGTTAAGGCGTGATAGCTGATAGTGTAGTCCGTTTAGGTTAACAGGCATGACCAGCACTTCTGATGAGACGAGGGGGTTTATGTTATTAGCTAAAGAACCTTGTTTTAGCATTTTTTTCACTTGGATTTTGGAACACAGCATTGAGTAGATGGTTTTTTGCTTTGGAGTATGCTCTAGTCAAGTTGGAATTCCGCAAGCAGGAGTGACTACCTCATAAATTTTGGTCTTTCTCTTTTCTGTTAGTTAACTATACCAACGCCTTAGTGTTTGTCTAAAATAAGAATATTGACGATTGCGTTTCTGTTCATTTTTATGATAATGACGCTTGGATTAGTTAAATTGAATACCCGTTTGCGCTTGCCTTTTTTTTTGTCTAAAAATGTATTTTTTGCGATTGTATCACAACCCTTGCCCCAGGTGCCTCAGTTGATCATTATAGTTTTGGAAAAAGACTACTAGGTATACCAAGACAAATTGAACAATTTACTTTGCTAGTACTTTGGCAATTATTTTCTGGAACGTAGCCAGTGTATATTAAAGTCAATAACCATAAAATGGTTTATTGATAAAATTAAAATTTTGTTTTGGCTACCTCCAAGAAACTAGAAAAGCTTAAAACCACGTTGGTACATACAATTACAACATTTTGGGCTGTAGTCATACTGAAAAAAACAATGATTGTTCCAAATTCATAAACAAGTGACATCTATTAACAGAAAATAGATCTTAACTAAAAAGACATGCGTACAATAAGCATCATAGGTAGTCCGGAATATATTGAATGTTGAATGATAACCACGAAAGAATCGTACGTGTGCTGTATACGTTTGTCTATGAAGAGGTCCAGTCTTCATAGACAAAAAATCATTGTTAAAGAATTGCTGGCTGAAATTACCATGAAAATCTTCTCCAAGTAACTTTAAATAGGAAAGCCTAAAATCATTAATGACGTATAGCGCAGAAATCTAAATTCTTACTAAAGCAACTGCTAATAAACTTCAAACAGCATAACGTAAAATAGAGAATAATGCCTAGGCTCACATTGCAAAACAGGAGATATCCGCATAAGAACAAATGTGCAAGACGTTGTGGCAACATTGCGAAGGGAAAGTAGAGATGGGCTGCACATAAATAAAATACGGGAGTTGGATAACGAAAATAATAGATTGAAGACTCAGAGCTGACAAAAGCAGTCAGGAACGGGGCTTAGTTCTGGCTCCAACAAGATGGCATGATAACATTTAACGAATAAAAACAAACTGGGTAGCAGCCGCTTAAGACAAAAAAGTATAGAAGCAATTAGAGGAGGCTTAGGTCCCAAAAAAGGGTTAAATAAAGAAGAAGAAGTAACGTTATTTTGAAAGATTTCAAGAGTTTTTTTGCAAAGTTAAACCAAAACAGAAAGACGTAATTTCTGTTTTACTACCGTTGAGGTTTAAATCTAGTGGACATTAAGTTACTTTCCTTCTTAAAAACTACTTGCAATTATTTTTAAATAAAATCTGCAGTACTCAGAAAGGACATGTATGATTTGATGCAGAGCGTAGCGTTCTAGATCTTTTACTTCATATGTCTTCTCTGTGGCTCGGTGTGCTCGATACGATAAAGTTGTAATTTAATTGGAATATTAGTCCGGGAGCTGGTAACAAAAAAGTGCAAGAGTTTAGGAAAGGCTGATATTTTGAGATCGGACTGTTTATTGGTCATAGAACGCTTCTGCAAAGTCAGCACCCCAGGTGTCGGGACACCTGGCGATGGCACGCTAAGAAAGGTGTAATTTTAACACCTTACTTAGCGCACCCAAAAATTGTTTTGGAAAAGCTGAAAATTCATCGGCAGATAGTCGATGCATTACAAAACCTTAATCAAGCAGTCAGACAGTAATAACCAAACGCACGGCGTCAGCACAGTTGCGTACATGCTACAAGAACTAACTTAATGCAAATGATTAGAAAAAGCTGAAAGTTAGGAATATGTCAAATTACGTAATTAAATTTATAAAACAAACAGTCAGACATAGTTTTTATCAGAACCCAATCAATCAGCACCCAATTGAAGTCGTGATAAGGCGCGCACGCTGCTTGTCGTAATTAAATGTTTTTGACCAATCAAAAAATACTTTATGTTTTATTTTTTGTCTTTTATGTCGCATTGGTTGACTATGCTGCATTTGCTGCATAGTTCTACCAATGAATGAATGTTTTTTTTTAATTTCTTGACGTGCGCCTTCACGACTTCAATTGGGTGCTGACTGATTGGGTTCTTATAAAAACTATGTTTGACTGTTTGTTTTATGAATTTAATTACGTGATTTGACATATTTCCAAATTTCAGCTTTTTCTAATCATTTGCATTAAGTTAGTTCTTGTAGCATGTACGCAACTGTGCTGACGCCGTGCGTTTGGTTATTACTGTCTGACTGCTTGATTAAGGTTTTGTAATGCATCGACTATTTGCCGATAAATTTTCAGCTTTTTCAAAACAATTTTTGGGTACGCTAAGTAAGGTGTTAAAATTACATCTTTCTTAGCGTGCCATCGCAAGGTGTCCCGACACCTGGGGTGCTGACTTTGCAGAGGCGTTCTATGACCAATAAACAGTCCGATCTCAAAATATCAGCCTTTCCTAAACTCTTGCACTTTTTTGTTACCAGCTCCCGGACTATATACTGAGTTTTATTAAATAATACTGCTGAAACCATAACAATTTAACTAAAATTTTAAAAATAAAATAACTATAATACATCCCTTTTCATAACAACATATGTTAAAAAATAAAATTTAAAATAAACAATTAATTCAATATTTATTTAGAATAAATTGATTATAAAAATACACACGATGCAAATAAACAATCAAATAAAACAACAATAAATATTGAAAACAAACAAAAAAAAAATTAAATATAATTTCCTAACCGAAAAATTATAGACTGATCCAAAGGGTAGACAGTGATGCGTGGCTCTATCCAATTTGATAGGCCCCATCATTTCGGATAACGATGTTTACTTCATCCTCATTCCCATCGCAATTTTTTTTCACTCGCTTTCCATCCAATACGTATATTTTATTAACGTTCGAATTAATATTGATAGAGAGTAGATGCGCGGTTATTTGAATGTCAAGACTGCTTTTCAGGAA
Organism: Tachinus rufipes; assembly: GCA_963932245.1. NCBI lineage: Eukaryota > Metazoa > Arthropoda > Insecta > Coleoptera > Staphylinidae > Tachinus > Tachinus rufipes. The sequence goes on from OZ010743.1 coordinate 109,444,979, forward strand.
GATAGAATAAAAAAAAATAAAATGTGCAATACTTGAGACGTGTTTGTTGGAGTTAATTTAACTTTAGAGTGCCTCCATCAAATATTTAAAAGATGTATGAAGGGAGATTATATGAAATTAACAATAAAAAGAAGGTCGTATGATAACTAGGCCCTTGGCAGAGGGTGAGAAGCTCCGTGAAGCATTTTAGATTTACATTAACTAATATCTTTATTTTTAATTGAATTTATAAAAATTTATAATGAAATGAACACAGGAACTAACCGTAATTAATGCTAAAAATATAATTCAGTTTGTTTTAAATATAATCTCCAAATTGTAAACAAAAATTTAATAAATACAAAACAATTTTTCATCCCTCTCCGTAACACTCAAGAAAAAAAAGCCGCCTACAACAAAGCACCGTGAGCACAGTTTTCCTTTAAAAAATTATGTACGCTAATATCAGACATTAGCATGAAATCTGATGTAGGCGACAACACAATGAACATCCGTGAATCTCCTTCCCCCATTGAATAATCCACCTCCGGCTACAACGTTCGAAATTGTACCCATGAGTATGTAATGGATCCGGGTCTAACGATTTTACTACCCTTTAAACTAACCCTATTTATAACAATATTACAGGAAAGATTTATATATATTTTTTTTAATAATATAAACATTTTATCATCCAGGGATTTTGAAACGAAATAACAATTCGATTTTATTTTATATTTTTCTTTCAGGATATAAATTTGCGCAAGGGAAATCTGAAAGATTAATAGTAAATTGGTTTTCAGATGGTAATCAAATCAGTGGAGGAGTTCTTCCTCAAAAATTGAATATTCACATAGACAGTTAAAATCTGCATTTAATTTCAAAAGTAAATATCAGCACTGATTGAAATTTCTTTGGGGAATTTTATAGACAATAATTAAATATAAAGATTAATTAGTTTGCAAGGAAATGTTGTGAAATGAAAGCGCGGAATAAATGATTCTAAATTGCGCGAAAGCATGGCTGTAACAAAGCAAACAATATTTTTGTGTATGTTAAGTTGCCTATTATAGCGGCCAATTTAAGTTTGTAGTACTGTAAAGTAAACGCCTGTCTCTCTAATCTTTAGCAAAATCACGTTATTTGGTAAATGAACTTTCTTAGGTATTAATTTTATAAAATAATTTTATTGGATTTAATAGCTTAAGTAAAAAAAAATTCTACCAAATATTATATTACGGATTCAATACATTAGATTACAATAACTTAAATATTACTATAATTAAAAACCTTTTAGAAAAATTGCTTTTTTAAGAAACTAAATTTATTTCAACTAAAACTGAACAACATTAAGTTAAACCATTTCATTCCCAATACATTAACATTGAACTTATCCTTTCCCTCCTACTAAAAGATCACCCCCGGGCGTGGAAAGTGCAATTTAAAATTGAATTACAATCGGTGCTGGAAATAGTTTTATAATACTCTTACGACGTTTAATTTTCTCGAAGGTCCCTTAATAGTGCTGGAGGGATGGGGGTTGCTTTATTTCCGAAGATATTTTTAAAGGCCACTTGGGTATATTGGGTCAGGCAACACCCTAACGTGTAACCGGATGGATTCAAAATCCCACACACACATACACACGCACATTTTACTCTACTTTACTGAATTTTAAATATTTCAGTGGAATCAATATTGATTTAATTTAACAAATTAATATTATAATTTAATTCAATGAATTGGAACTAATGCAATTATTGATTTAATTATAATTGAATTTATTTTGTTTAAATATAATACCCTTTCCAGTTTGTCAATTCTTGCCGATTGACCTCACACTTACATAAATTTCTCGTATAACGGGAATCAAGCACACACCGCAAATCACAAACTGAATACATTTCCGTTAAATGTCCGTAAACACGTCCGACGCGCACACAATCAATCACCGACTGAGCAGAATTTGCATACCTTAGCGGTAAGCAGTAGATGTGCGAACTGGTTACTGTATTGTAAATGATCAAAGCGTAAAGAACATATTATTTGTTTGTGTTATTAAAGTTAGTTAGTTTTGCTTTTCACAAAGAAACCTTCTAAAGTTTGCAGTTACTGTTAAAAGGTTTTTATATTCATTCGAATATAAGCTTTTGTATAATATTTTTGGTAAGTTTGATCAAATATAAATGATCATCATCAAGATGCAGTTTTGATCAAGTAAATGTACATTATGAGCGATTTTATATCAGAAATGTGATTTTTTAAGCGAGTTTACAATATTTGTTTTAATAAAAAATGCATATATTGTTACATTTATTATTAGAATGTGAATAATAAGTGATTTCATATCAGAAATGCGTAAATTTTATGATAAAAAAAATTTCCAACCAATAATATTAGTCAATGTAATTTACAGCCGATTTTATCAAATAAATTTGGTTTTCTAAGCGAATTTTGATGAGTTTTATGATTATAAACAGTATTTTGATAGGTTTTGTCTATTAAATGTAATATACAAGCAATTACAAATAAAAAAAGGACATTTTTTAAACAATTTTTTGCTGAATTTTATTTGATTTTATACTAGAAATACGGTTTTCTAAGCGAATTTTAATAAGTTTTTTAAATAAATTGCATTTATAATAGTTTTTGATGGATTTCTTGTAGTAAATGTTATTTACTAACAATTTTATACAAAAAAGGAATTTTATGAATGGTTTTTTGGTAAATTTCTTTAAGTAAATGTGATTTTTAAGCGATTTTATATTAGTAATACGGTTTTCTAAGCAAGTTTAGATTAATTTAATAAATAAAATATATTTTTAGCAGTATTTTGGTATAAATTAATGTGATTTGCGAGCTTTGCATACAAAAATTACGTCTTCTGAGCGATTTTTTAGTAATTTCAGCAATTTACAAGCAATTTTGGCTAATTACATCAAGTAAATGTGAATAATAAGGAATTTTATACCAGAAATGCATGCTTTAGTAAATTTTATGATAGAAAAGCATTTTTAATTAGAATTTTTATGGATTTCATAAAGTGTGATTTACAAGCAATTTTATGAAATGAATTTAATTTTCTAAGCGAGATTTAATGAATTTCATGATTATAATGCATTTTCTACTCTTATTTTGATTGATTTATGAATGAATTTAGATCAATGTTGTTTAGTCAACGTGATTTACATGCGTTTTTATTCAATAAATGCTGTTTTCTAAGCAAATTTTGATAAATTTTATGATTAGAAACAGTATATTGATGGACTTTGTTTATTAAATGTAATTTACAAGCATTTGCAAATCAAAAATACGTTTTTTTAATAAATTTTGGGAAATTTTATTTGATTTTTGATTGTCCGAGGTCTCTTTCAATTTGTTTTATGTGTTTTTAGGTGTAGCTACTAGTTTTAATCTTTCTTTATGCTTTTTTTCAATTATTTTTGCTCTGACCATTCTATGGTCGCTACCAATTGAGCAATTATTAAGTACTGTTATATCGTGTACTATATGCTTGGTGTTAGTTATAATAAAGTCAATCTCCTTTTTGATGCGGCCATCTGGGTTTGCCCATGTTCATTTTCGTTGTGGCATCTTTTTGAAGAAGGAATTCATAGCGTACAATCCGTGGTGTGTTAGAAAGTCCAGGAGCGTGGCGCCTTTTTCATTTCTTTGGCCGTATCCAAGGTCACTTATAGCTATTTTGGTGTCGTCTTTTCTGTAACCAAGTTTTGCGTTGAAATCTCCAGCATTTAGTGTGTATTAGGCTGGTTTTTGGTGCATTGCTGTATATAGGTCTTTGTAAAAGCTTTCGGTTTCTTCGTCTGGATGTGCAGCTGTTGGTGCATATGCCTGGATAATTTTGATGTCGTATCGAGAATTTATTTTCAAAGTCAGATATATAATTCTTTTGCTAACGCTTTCTCTCTGTATTATGTTCTTTACATGTTACTTGTGGATATGAAAACTAACTCCACCATCAAATGATTCTTCTTTTTCCTTTGTGATAGAACAGGTAGCCTGACTGTAGTGTTAACTGATTCTCTGCTCTTCTTCTTACTTCACTTAGTCCTATTATATCCCAGTGGATATGTGTTAGTTTTTCTTTGAGTTCCCAGATTTTATTATCCGTTGAAAGGTTCTGGTATTATAAGTAGCTATTAATAGTTGTTATTGTCGTATATGCTAGCCTGGTCCAGCCCGGGGAATTTTTGCACTCTCTGCTTGCTGTCTTTTCCTGTCGCTACCGTGGCCGTTGACTAACAAGCTTCCGGGCACTGAGAGCCGTGTGTTTTCTGCTGTATTCATGATCCCATATCATGAATACAGCAGAAATCACACGGCTTTTAGCTTCTACCACGCTGGCCAGTGCGGGTTGGTAGGGTGCGAGAGCTTCATTTCCTATGCTCTCCTTTGGAACGGTTATACCGCCGAAACTCGGTCGTCAGAGACTCTTTTGTTCTCTAGCAGAGATCCAACGTGCAGGCGAGCTTTACATTTGGGTCGGACTTATCTGTTGTTGGTTGCCGTCACCCCTTACCTCCCATATTCTAAATCTTGAAGACAATGTACTGAATATTGACACCTTGAACTAACAAATAACAACTACAGTAAAAGATGCAGAGATTAATACAGGACTAAACCAAATAAAATCAACAAACAAAAATGAGCAAAGATACAAAGAATCTCATGGAACAAAGAAGAAACCAAAAAGACAAACACGGCTTAAGACCTGAAGAACTACGACAACTAAATAGAGCAATTTCCAAATCTATAAAGAAAGATCTTAGAAAATATAATACAATACAGATAAGTAGAGTAATCAAAGAAAATAAAAGCCTTAAAGTTCTACGAAGACGACTTACTATAGGAAAGAAGGATATCTGCGAACTAGCAAACAAACAGGGCCTGATAACATCAAACAAAGACGAAATTCTTAAAATAGCAGAAAATTTCTATAGAGAGCTGTACCAGAGAGAAACTGCAATTAGACACGACAAAGTTAGTTTACCGAAAATCCAGAACCAAGGTTTAGAAGACGTTTGGATATAACCACAGATGAAATTAAAAATGCTATAAGGGAGATGAAGAACAACAAATCTCCGGGTGAGGACGGTATTGTCATCGAAGCGATCAAAGAAGGTGGTGATATACTAATACAATCTATTAGAAAATTATGCAACATGTGGTTATAAAAAGGCGAAATTCTATCTACTTGGAACAACGCTATTATTAAAATAATGCACAAGAAAAGAGATATAACGAACCTTGGTATTTATAGACCAATTAGCCTGCTATCGCATACTTATAAACTCCTTATGAAGATCATCGCAAAACGACTATTACCTAAATTCAATTTTTACCAGACCTGAAAACAAGCCTGATTTAGATCTGGATACGGAACAAATGACCACCTTCAAACAATTAAGACACTTATCGAAAAGTCAATAGAATACAACAAACCAATTATTCTTCTATTTGTGAATTATGAAAAAGCATTTGACACAATTAACCAATGGAAAATGCTAGAAGCTCTTGGCAAATGTAGAATCGATCACAGATATACTAAACTAATTAAAAGTATATACGAAAATGCGACTGCGTGCGTAAGTCTTCACGAAATTACAGAGATGTTCTACATCGAAAAGGGTGTTTGCCAAGGTGATACTATCTCCCCACAGTTATTCTCCACCTTACTTGAATCAGCTTTCAAGAAAATTGATTGGGAGAAAATGGGTATCAAGATAGACGGAGAGTTCCTAAACCATTTACGTTTTGCTGACGACACTGTCCTGATGCTAGAACGAGTGCACCGTGCTTCACTAGACGTTGGACTTAAAATCAACTTCTCAAAAACGCAATTTATGACAAATATGGTAGTATACAATCATATCTCAGTGGCGGAGTCCAAATAGAACAAGTGACATCCTACAAATATTTAGGCCATGAAGTACGGTTAACCAGAGACAATTAAACTAGCGAACTTCTCAGGAGAATAAGCTTGACGTGGACGGCCTTTCAGAACTTAAGGGACATCTTTAAGTCTGAGATACTCATTTGCCTGAAACAAAAGGTATATGATCAATACTTGTTACCCGTTATAATATTCGGAGCGGAGACCCTAACTTTAACAAAGAAATCTGCAAACAAGCTACGCGTGCGATGGAATGGTCTACGCTGGGTATATTGCTTAGAGACAAAATTCTAAACAAAACCATTCGCCGAAGAACTGGCATAAAAGATGTTGATTGGAAGGGTGTAAAATATTAGAGTGGAGACTTAGAGATGACGCATATAGGTATAGAGGACGACCCTTAAACAAGGTGCACCGACGATATTAAGTGCATCCGAAGGAACTGGATGCAAGTTGCACAAGACCGTGATAAATGGAGTGGGATACGGGAGGTCTATGTCCAACAGTGGACGCTTATGGCTGCATGAGGATGATGATGATGAAGTTTTTGATTGATTTCATGTAGCAAATAAGTTTTATAAACGATTTTATACAAGAAATGAATACCATGAGCGATTTTTTTGGTACATTTATGATTTACCAGAAATACGGGTTTTTAAGCAAATTTTATTTAATTTTGTAATTAAAATGCATTTATTAACAGTATTTTTAAAGATTTGGTATAAATGATTGTGATTTACAAGCAATTGCATATAAGAATTACGTTTTCTGAGCGATTTTTTAGTAACTTTAACAAATAAATGCGATTTACAAGTGATTTTATTTCAGAAATGCGGTTTTATATGCAAATGTTGGTGAATTTCATGATTAAAATGCATTTTCTATTTGAATTTTGTTTGATTATTTTATAAATTTTAAACAATGTTGTTTAGTTAATGTGATTTACAAGCGATTTTATCTAATAAATGCGGTTTTTTAAGCAAATTTTGATGAATTTTATGATTAAAATTTGTATTTTGCTGGATTTTGTCTATTAAATGTAATTTACCAGCAATTACAAATAAAAAATACGTTTTTAAAACATTTTTTTGTAAATTTGATCAAGTACAAGCGATTTGCAAATGATTTTGTAGCGGAAATGCGGTCTACTAAGCGTAGTTTGATTGATTAAAATGCATTTATAACAGTTTTTGATTGATTTCTTGTAGTAAATGAGATTTACGAACTATTTTATATAAGAAATTAATTTTATGTGCATTTTTTTGGTAAATTTTAATTAGTAAATATGTTTTTCTACCAAAAATACGGTTATTTAAGCAATTTTTGATTAATTCTATGACTAAAATGCATTTATTATCAGTATATTGATAGGTTTTGTATAAATTAATGTGATTTATGAGATATTTTATACAAAAATTACGTCTTTTTCCCGATTTTTTAGTAATTTTAGCAAGTAAATGCGATTTACAAGCGATTTAATACCAGAAATTTAGTTTTACATGCAAATGTTGGGGAATTTCATGATTAAAATGCATTTTTAACAGATTTTGTTAGATAAATTGTCCAATAAATGTCATTTATGAGCTATTTCTGTAAAGAATTATGGGCTTCTACGTCAAAATTTGATCAATTTTTTGAATAAAATTTAATATTATGAAAGAACTGCATTTTATAAGTAATTTTTTAGTAAACTTTATCAAGTAAATGTGATTTACAAGCAATTTTATACTAGAAATACGGTTTTCTGTTTGCCGCTACATCCATGACAAACTAGTTGCAGTGTTTCTACGATATTGAAATCCGTTTGAGATAGTCTGTGGTAGATGGCAGATGCGATTTTGGTGTAGCCTTTTTTATATTTCATTTATTGTTTACATGAACTTAAAAGTATTGTTTTTAGTTTGCTTTTCTCTTGATGAATCTTTTTTTGTTCGAAACAGAGTCAGTCATTTGTTGGACGCCGTTTTTTAATTTTTAGTTTAATAATATCTCTGTTTGTTATGTGTGACATAAACATTGTTAAACTTTTTTTGCGTTAGTATAAATACTACTTGGACCTCTCCCTAGCTGCTCAGTATTTGTGAAAGTACTAAGTTTGCTCTAAGGATCTCGCATAGACGCCTTTAAGAACTGCAAGGGTGTCTGTAGCATAATGGGATTCATTCTATCGGTTATTGGCGACTAAAATGGTTTGAAAGAACATTTAGATTGCCTTGATTAATGATGGTCTTGGCTTTTTCTGTTATGTTTGTTTTTTTATTTTGAAATTGTAAATCTTGGGAAATGTGTGCCTTGACCGACTTTGTGTATTTTTAGTTTTTGATGCGCAGGGATTCCCAGTGTTTCCAGTACGGTTTTTGTTTAAGGCTTTTTGGAGGCTGGAGCATGTAAGACCGTTTTGAACGTTCTCACAGTATCTTCTTTATGGTTTTTTTAAAGCATTGTTATATGCCGTAAGTAATATTGTTGAAGGTGTGCTTGAAATTGATAAGGCAGCTTCCTTCAAAAACGGTATTAATAGAGTTGTTAATATATTTTTTATAATCTCTTGATTTTTTTATGTTTTTGCTGCATTTGGGCAAACTTTGATTTGACTAACTTGTATTTTGTTGTATAGATCTCAGTCAGTTATTATCGGGTTCTTAGACAATGAGACTTAATGTTAGGTTTATAACCTTGATAAATTCTACGAGTTTCTTATCTCTTAGGATTATGTTGCCCCTCTATCCGAGAAAGAACACTTTTTGGTTCTCTTTTCTACTATCACTACCTTGGCTGCCATTAGGTTTCTGAAACATAGGTTCCATAATAGCATTAGATTAAATACTTGCTTTGATATGATGTATGTACGGGGTTTGTAGAAAAAATGGGCTTGCCGCCATCTGCCTCGTATGCTTAACCTATTAATTTTATCTTTGTGAATCCAAGATTTCTGGATAAATACTATTGATGTTGTGTGCTGCCCTATATTGGTGTAGATTCTTAAACATGGTATAGTTCTCTTAACAATTTCTGTTGTTTTTGGTTTGTCCCCATTTTTTTAGAAATGTTTAGTAGAGAGCTCTTTTAAAGAAGTGCAGTTTGTCTCTTTAATTTGCTACTTTCTTCCAAAAGCCCTTTCTATAATCAGGAGATTCTGCTGATTGTAGAGAAGATGCTCAGCTTTAAGAATGATCTTTCTTAAGTTTTTTTTTCTACTATCACTACATAAGCTGTTACTACGCACTAATAGCTGCAAAAACTGCTCTACAATGGTGTAGATTAGTTTGTACGAGCTTAACATTTAAATTTTTGTTATAGTTCCTCTACGACTGGCAATAATTTTTTATTTCTATTGCTTCCGGTCTATATTGTCTCAATTCTTTATAAGAAAGTTTAAAGCCCGGAGGGTTATTGTAAAGAAACTCAGATGCAGTTTGGCTCCTGAATTTACTACTTTTTCTTAAAGGCTCTTGTTTATAAGCAGGACGTGTTGGAGATCTTTTTAGCATTTGGTTATGGATTGACTACTGATTTGGTCTTGGTAGTTTAACACGCTAACCTATTTAGTAGAGTTGCTGGTTTGAAGTGTTAATTTGGTATCTATGTCATGGCTTTTTTGCATCAGGCAAATCTTTCCAAATTAATGAACCAGAGTTTATTACTTTCCAGCAGGTTTTTTGGACTAATGTACTAAGCAACAATGTTTTGGTTAGTTTGTTTCTACAAATTTGTCCAAACTCCATTTTAGAGGTGCATTATGCTTACCCTTTTATTAGATTATTAGTTTTACCCAAAAAATCTACAACTGAGTTGAAGGAGCAATTGAGGTGTTTTTTTGGAATTATTCTTAATTAAATGTGTATTTAAAAGTCTTTTTTGATGTTCAATTACTTGCATGTGGGTTGTTCTGCTAGCAGTTATCTGCTTGGTACGCTTAACCCATTTACCTTTTTTTTATCGATAATTTTGAATAGGGGCGAAGTCAATCCCATGGCTTTCTCGTCAGTTTTTATTGCTTTTAGTGTGTTTCCGATCTTTTTGGAGGTTAGTTAGTTAGTTTAGATTTTTTGGCGTATCAGCCTAAGAAGACTATTAACGGATCTTTTAGAGAAACCTAGTTTAAGTTGACAACTTAAGTTAACTACCTTCTCTTAAGCGCCCTTATCTATAAAGAGGATGTGTTGGGTTCTTTTGGGTTTTGGTTTAGAGTTGATTACTGGCCAGGTATTTTGCACTACACATTTTTTAGAAAGTTTCTGGTTTTAACTGTGGTCTTGCTACTTATGTTATTACTTTTTTTGGTTTAAGTAAATCTTTGAAATCTGAAGTTTTTGTTCTTCAACAGGTTTTCTGTGGCCGAAGTGCCAAGGAACTATTCTTTTGTTTGCTTGTTCTTACATGTGGTTTTTATGACTTTCTCTTTAAAGGAGCATTCTCGAAAAGGGGGGAATGTTCTTTTTTTAGTTTGTCGATCGGAGTTGAGGTAGCATTTGGGGAACTTTGTCGGAATTATTGATAGTGTTCCTAATAAAAGGTCTCTTTGTTGTCTTTGTTTTTTTTGCAATTTTGGCGTGCTGTTGCAGGATATTTTTTTGCTTTTGCGTCTCTGATGTACCTAGAGTGTTTGGTGCAGGTAGTGTGGATTATTGCTGTTGTGTCCTTGTTGAATTACTGTAAACTTTAGTTTGCTTAATTGCTTAAGTCCATTTTGTATCTCTTTGTCATTAGAGCTTACGCCGCCTTTAAAAGCCTAGATTTTGAGGCTTTGACCTTGACTTTCTTTGCTGAGCTTGGGTTTTACAAAAAGTCCGTATTTGTTTTTTTTTTTTTTTTGTTGCTACATTATCATCTTCAGCCACTAATCTTACTCTGGCACCAACATACAGCGATGGGCTAGGAATATTTGAAAGCCGCTAACCTTGACTATCCATCACTAGCACCGATTAAACTACGACCTACGGAGGGGTCAAAGTAAACTTGATCCGAAAGTTTTGACGGCACCCCCGAATTCTTGTATAAACTCATTTTTACAAATTTGAAAAATTGTTTCAGTTTACCCAACACTGTCAAAATTTAGTTGGATTTTTTTCTGACCAGCCCAGTGTCCGCAGTCTTGGACTACACCACCGGAGAAGATTTAAAACGAATTTACTTACCTCTGGAGGAGCAACTTATAAAAATCTGGACAAATTTTAACGACGACTAAAGAACTATTTTTGACGGCACTAAATTCTACCGTTAACTTACCACAATACCTAAAAAATAGCAAAGATGAGGCTAAGAATGTTGAAGAACAATTCTAGCTCAAGCCTTAACCTAACTACGAGAGGTTTTAAACCAGGTTGGTTTAACAATAGCCGACTTATTGCCTACACTTATATGGCTGGAAGTTTGATGATTTACGTTTATCAAGTATTTTACTCAAAAATCTACCACAATCAGGCAACGATGGCAGAATTAGTAAAGATTTGGTAAATACTTTAGCTACCTTAGTTGAACCACAAATTTAGCAGTAGATAGACACCAAAAATTCTTTTACTGGTGAAGATACTAAAACTACTTAAACAGTTGGGCAATCAAGAAACGAAAGACGGGTCAGTTCAAAAATAAGCAGCGCAGCCGACCGATCCAAAGGCAAGGAGTCATTACAGTGAGGGTTGCCGGAAGCTCTAACAGCTTATCCCGCACATTTAATTACTATAATTACCTGAATTGTAAGGCACAAGCTAAAAAGAATTGGTTGAGTTGGAAACCCGCGCTTAAGTAGCGTTAGTACGTCGTAAAATAGCTTGCTACTTTACAAAAAACTACAGTCTCTCAGAATTACTTAAGCAATTGAGAATCGGGCGACGGGTTGGTTCAAAATTAATCACCGTAGGTAACGGACAGACCGTACCCCGACTATCCGATGCTTGCTAATAGAAATTATCAACCACTGGGCAATGATAGACTTAAGGGCTAGTTTAAATTTAGTTGACAAACCTTACCGGGAGTTAAATCAATGATTGGTTACATACGGCACGCAAAACTAACCACGGGTTTGAATACTACCGGTCGAGCCAGAATTAAAGTGGTCATAGGTGATAATTCTGGGCGAAGACATAATTCTGCAATACTTCCGTCTTGCAGACAATCAATCATGTCAGTTTAAATTACGCCTTATTGGAAGCGGAGATTTTAACAAAAATCGAAATATTATAAAAGGATTTTTATTGGTCTTCAGTGAACTAAGGCTCACAACGACTAAAACCAGTATGCGCATTGTTGACTTCAATCTAGGCAACACGGTAATCATGCAATGCTCACAAGAAAGTTTTCATATTAGTATATGAAAGCTTTCATATTAAAGAGTTGTTGGCATCGGGAGTTGTTGAACAGAGCTTGGAGGAATTCTGCGTTAAAATTGAATGGGTCACCTAGGCTTTGCATTTACTAATTGAAGAAAGCGATCAAGGATGAGGTAAAAATTTGCGAAAAATTTTGAAGCAAAAGTTTTTTACTAAAATGGACTTAAGCATTGGAACATGAGACACATAAACACGTGACGACATTTTGCCAACCCGACGAGCGCATTTATTAGTTTAAGGTGATGCCGACTATATTTTAGAAGATAGTGTTACAGGTTTTAGTGGGATTGTTAGGCAAATGAGAATGACCATCAAGACCACTTGCGATTTGTCCTGAAGTGGCAACAAAAACACAAAAAGAAAATTGAAAATCTGGGTTACTGCATTACAGCGGATGAGAACGAACTCTGAGTATTACTTAAATATATTAAGGAATCACCCTAAGTCAAGTTAATTGTCTTGTCATTTATTTTACATCTTCTACACGTGGATTGTTTACAATACCAATCGTTTTCTTAGTTGGAAGATTTCTATCATAATTTGCTTATAAGTTCTTTCTTGGCATTTTGGGGCAGTGTCTATGCAATTGGTTAAGGAAGTAGTACATAATTGCTTGGCAAGGATTAAAAAAAAATTTTTAGACAACTGATACCTATTCCGTCTTTGTACCGCTCAAAAAAGCTATTATCCAACCGTTTTAACAAATGAGGCACCGACAAGGCTTGGGTTTTGTGCGACATATACTGTCTTTTAGTTTTATATGTCAAAAATCTTAACTAATTTGTGCTCTAAATTGAAGCCCACGGGCGTAGGTTTGGTCTTCTTTATAGGAAAGGCCTCAAATGTTACATTATTTTGTATAGTAGCGCAAAACTGACGTACAGATAGATTCTCTATTACAAATGACAAATTGAAGTGCGTTGCCGTCATCTGAGCTATCAAGAGATGTACTTGAAAGAGGTGTAAAGATGTAGAAAGTTAATGAACACCGGGTAGTCACTGAAAGAATTCAATTTTATTGTAGAACATACTGAGTGGTGTTTTATGAATAACATCCATCTCTGGTCTTGATTAGATTAATAACCTACTTATGGTTTTGAATCTTTTTAAAATTATGAGTCTCTCTCTAATATAACTTGCAATCTTTTGACAAAGATCTTAAAGACGTAGACCAACTAATACTTTTGGAAAACTTACACTTTTGGAAAACCAAAACAAGAAACATTGTTCAGGTTCTGTAGCAACAACTAAGCCGACTCCACTACTCAGGCTCGATAAGATTTGCCACGATGGAATAGATGATAGGGCGTCGTTCGTTTGGAGTACTGATATTACGTTTGTGCGAGAAAAGAAGCAGTAGCCGCCTCAGCAAACGCGGATATCAATGTCAGTCTGCTGGAAGACTTTTTTTGAAAATTTTGACTACCTAAAGGCCATATTTTTGACAACGGAGTATCGTATCGTAGAAAAAGCATTTGAACTTTTACAGAACAACATTCAAAGCGTCATTGGGACATGTTGCTACCGTTGGCTGTTTACCACAGCAATCTATGGACCAACGCGGTTACGGGACGAAACCCAAGCATACTATGTTGGGGCAAGGTTTTTATTAACCAGTTGGTTGGAACAGGACTTTACGCAAATAGAGGGAGATGTAAGAAGACAAAACTTAAAGAAAAACTATGGAAATATTTTTTAGAGTTTTATTATTTACCGATTAAAATCATTGCAACTGATGCAAGAGCATTTTCTTTTTTTTTTGTTTTTTGATGTTTCAAGCGTTTGTTGGGGGTTTAGTAATGGCTTAGAACAGATTTGTTAGATCTTCTTTTACTTTATTTGGTGATGCATTAATAATTTTATTTCAAATTTGTTTGTAAAAGATTTTAAAAAGTTGTATTTTTTTTGTCTTTTCTGCCTCTTATTATGAGTATTTTTTGTTATGGCATTATTCAAACAGATTAAAACTAATGGAAGTCATTTTTAATCCAACTATGAGCTCACCTTAAGTGCAATGTCTGATCTATGTATTAAATTAAGTTATGTTCAATTTTGGTTTGGCAGATATCATTTAACAAAATTACAGAACTTTGCGGTACATTTATTTTTGAAATCAAAATTTTGAAAGTTGAACTGGATTTTAAACAAAACAAGCAGCAAAAATTACAATTTTAAACAATTGCAGAAAAAGACACTTCTATTAAATACAAAAAAATGTGTTTAAATGTTTTTGATTATGCGTTTCACTAAGCTTTGTATGGTAGTGTCTTTGCTATTAAATGTAAACTGATTTTTATTCAATTTAAATTTAATCTTAATATACATCTAACAAAAAGCTTTTTTATTCTCAACGAAGATTGCATGTTAAGTATTTATATACAGTTTTTTCTTTTTAATTTGTGCAGCAGCAATTGTGCAGTGCAGAATTTAAACAAATTTTAATAATTCAACTGTTAATGTAATTTTAAATAAACAAAATTTGTTTGTTTACATAATTACTAATTATTAAACAGGTTAAAGATAATTAATTTAATTTAATTATAGTACACAATAGGTATATAAATTAATTTTATACTTAATAACAACATGTTTATAAAAAGTCAAAAAAAAACTTTGATGTGACAGCGAGTTATATATTACTTAGAAAAACAGACAAACACGTTTTTTGCACATTTATAATAAATAATTTGTCACTGCGTCTTGTGTACAGAAATGTGAAAGCCTTACACCAAATATTGACATCGCGCCCACCACTACCACCCGAAAGGTCAGAGTGTAAAATATCGCAGGTCACGACAACCCCCATTTATAAAAGCCGTTCACTCATACAAGGCCTAATCGATGAGAAACAACAATTGATTGAGTGCTTTTACTAAAAGACAATTTAACGACCTTGTTATATGTATCTAACAAGCAAGGTTACCTTTATTATTACATAATATAGCGCAGTTTAATCTCGGCAGGGATGTAATATAGAAGGATAAATAAGCCTCCAAACGTACGTGTCTTTGTTGGGTCGCATCTGTTGTACAACCTTATTAACTGAATCAGGCTTGACCACACGATCTCCGAAAATTCCTTTTCATTATTAATTTCGAACTCCTGTTTTGTTTCAGTTCCCCCACAAAAGCCCACCGTCATCGATGAAAAGGGCAAAGAAGTGCAAACCAGGGCGGGTCCTTATGAAGAAGGGGGAGACATGAAACTTACCTGCATCGTTACTGGTGGTAAGTGCCATTAATGTATTCATATACTTAATACTGGAATCATTTATGTACATATTAAATTTGTATCGAATTGTGTAGCTTAGATTATTAATGACCCAGATTGTAGCTTGCAAATCTATTCAATACGAATGGGTTCTAAAGGGTCGTCTAAATTAATTCAGCAAATTAATTTATTGCCTATTATTATAAAAAAAAGACCCAATCAACCATTACAATTGTAGGGACAAAATTTAACTTTTAGCTGCAGTAACTGTTGTCACGTATACAAGTCCACTTAGTTACTTACATGGCACATGAGCTCCCAAAGGACGCTGCGAACGAATGTACGTGAACCTACATACAACATAATAACTTGCCCACCATACAACATAATAACACGCCAGCGTTGCATGCTCGGTCTCCCTCCTCTATCCGGAAACTCGGACCTCATAACGGCTAAATTATTTACAAGCGATGCGAATTGCGGTTTTGCAAAAATGTTGGTCGGCGAGACCGGGCCATTACTTTTATAATCATACGGGCCCAGGCCCCATCTGCCTCATGCCCCCTATTCATTATTGAGATAATATCGACGACAAACCAAAAATGGTTATTACACTATCATAAATTTAAACTTTTTTTTTATTACTCATCCATCTATCATGCAGTGCTTTTTTTCGCTCGAATTGCGTGATTCTCTTCATTATAAATGTAAATTAATGATATATTCTGCAACGTTATTAATAAACAAGCGATGGGGTGTAACTGTAATGTGCGTAGGCATCAACCGGTACAATATATAATTTAATATGAAAATTAGCGATTGTTACTGGAAATGTAACCCGGCGCATTCACCATTATATTGAACAAATTTTGCATTTATATTGCACAACAATTTTGTCAAGTGAATTGTTAAGCTGATTTACATCAATCAATTCTAGTTTCAATTCTTCTGATGTTAATAGATTTTATACAATTGTGGTTATTTGATTAAGAGGGGACAATTTGCATATCTCAATACAAACACATGTAAAACACTTTCTATGAATCGTTGGATTTGGGCACAGTTACGACGTTTCTTATTATCTAATTAATTGTGTTAGTTGTACGTGTATTTAGGTTTAAATTGAAGTTTTTTCAATCGTTCAGGTAAGGTTTGAGATATTTTAATTTTTATTTGCGAGACATTGTTTTTAGGTATCTCTTAAGCTAATCTTGTTAGCATTAGTTGATTTTTGTTTTGTTCAGTGTAAGGAGAGTCTAATGCCTTATGCTTATTAATGTCTTTACTATTACTGACACGACCTCTAGGATTGATTTGGTAAGTGACGGTGTAGTTCTCCAATGGTAGTGGACGTCGATCCATAAGAGTATTTTAAGGTGTTCAACGGAAGCGAAGAGGATTTGGAAGCGGTTTTTGTGCAATGACACGGAGGGTAGAATGTAAAGCCACAATGCAACGCTTAAGAGATTGATGTGGGATTTTGAGGTAGCACCAGGGGTCTATGTGCTGATCCCGGAGAGGAAAAGGGAGTGTGTGGTTTACTTGGAACCACTTAATGGAAGATAGCGCGATCCAGCAGTTGAGAGATCAAATCGGGATCTTGCTATAGGCATTGGTGAATGACGAGTATTTAGAAGAGTTTTTAGGCGGCAGTGCAAGAGTCGTCATTATAGTTTGATTTGATTTTAAATTGGAGGTTTGTTGGGACTTGATTGAGAAAAGATAGGGACGGTGATCCGGTTCGTGGTCAATCTTTGTTGGTTATCTGGCTGGGAAGGGGAATCTTCATACACTTAATTTGTCGGATTTACTTTTTAAAAGTATGGAAGCGCTTACCGACTAACCCCCTTTTTGTCCCTTAGTGTGAACACACACTAGGAAGTTTTACACATTTCTGTGTACAACCTTCTTATCTACTGTGACTTATAGGTACGTTTTTAAGAAGTCATTAGAAGTGCGCATTATGCGCCAACCTTGTAAGCGTTGATTTGGTAAGGTGGAGGATGAAGAACCACAAGTTTTCCTTATACAGCGAGCTTGTTGATTGGTTGTTTGTATATTGAAGTCTATTTGTTTTGTACAGCAAGACGAGATTTTTGAGGATTTAAGTGATTAGCGATTACATCAAAGATGTTTTTAGAACATGTGATTTCTGCTTGGGTCGAATTCTGTATCAGATTTCAATTGGGTGTTACGAATGTAGTTCTTAGAGGATCTTTCTCTGAGTCTTATTTTAAAATGATTCTAAGCTGCTCGTGGAAAAAAATCTGGATTTGTTTTATACACTTGTGCGCTAGCCTAATAGTGGTGGGGGAGGGGGAGGGGTTGTAACAATTTTTACAATTTTTTTTGAGTTGGTTGGTTCTGCCAATTTTGCTTCCTTTTTGGTAGTGGGGTCCGGCTTGAGATCGTCTACGTGGATCTTGGTTGGGGGCCGGTAATATTAGTCTTTGATCCAGAAGCAGTCTGCTTTAGCCGTCGTAGTAATTTTTTTGAGCTTATTTAGTTGTTGGTGAAGCCTTTTACTTGGTTTTTTGCTATATTATGTTACCTAGTTGGTATTGGTGTGCCGCGTGGTATGGTAAATTACCTTTCGGCGTTTTACTGCATCTTGGAACTGTTAGCTGTTGAGTTGTTGGCCGTTGACATTTACTAGGATTGTTGGGTAGACAAATCGGTGGATTAGTTGATTTGCTGGTAGTTGATAATGCTGGTATTGCGTCAGTGCCACTTTGTTTTCTGCCCTTGTTGTAACAAACGGGCCAATAAAGTCTATCAACACTTATTCCGAGCGATCAACTGCTGGTTAAGGTTTTAGCGATGCTGGTGCTAGTGCTTCTTGTTTTGTCCGAATGTAAATTAGTCAGCTTTGGATGAAGGTGCAGGTACCTTTTTCACTTTAGGTTAGTGGTGTGCTTTCAGAATAGCTGCTATGGTTTTTTTTGCCATGGATGTTCAGCGGATTTCACGGCGTAGTGTATTCTTAGCACCTCGCGCTGGTCTTGTGGAGGCACTACTAACTGATTTAATCCTGGCTTGGTGCGAATGAGTTTGCACTGTTCTCCCACAATATAGTTAAGGTCGGGGTTGTTGTTTGGGTCTGCCTTATATTTTTAGTTTTTTCGGATAATATTTTGCGCCAGCGGTCATTTAAGCTAAACCCTTTGTACCTTTTTGGTTTGTGTCTCAATTTTGTTGTTGACAAGTTTGTCGTTGAGGTTGCGAGACAACGCATTGGGTCAGGTTGATTTATCCATGTTCTATGCTATGTTTATAAAATTTTCTAGCCAGACTAGCGCTTGTTGTTATTGGTGTTGATACTTTCTGTATTTTTGATGGCTTATACAATGGCGGCTAGACATTCTCGAACAAACTGAGTGGAACCAGCTTGGTACTTGCTTATGATATAATTTGTTTCCAAAATTTTTTTTCCTGGTATAACATTGCTTTTTTGTATGTTTTGGAAGCGTTGGTGGGATGCGTCCTAGTGGTTTGAATATGCAGGTTTTGATCAGCTGAAAAACTTTTTTGCCGGCTTTGCCTTATACAATAGGTTTTTTACTGCTCTACATCTCCATTAATGGCGTTGCTGCCTGGGCATAGTTGGGTACGTATTTGCGAAGTCAGGTACAGAGTCTCAAGAAGCTGCCAGTGTTGTTGGTTGGCCTGATCTCGTCTTGGATCATTAATAGATGCTGCTAGGGTTTTAATTTTTTTTTCCGTGATCAGGTGGCCCAGGAATTCTCTATTTTGGAAAATTTACCCTTCCACAGTTTCCAGGAATACCAGCACGTATTTTCCAAGCAGGTTTACCAGTCACCACATTAGTTTTTTGAATGATGCTGCAGCGTTTTTTAGGCCAAACGACATGGCGCGGAATTGGTATGTTTTACCTTCCACCGTTCGGCGCTGCAAATGTTGTATAATGACGGTATATTTTTGAGTAGTTTTTAGTAATGTTTAGTTTTCAGGTTCATCTTGGTAAAATGTTCAAAGTCTTTGAGGGTTTTTTAATCTTGGGCAGGGTAGCAGCCTTGTTTTTAATGGCAGCACTGAGCTTCTTCTTCTTCTTCTGCTACATTGTTTCTTCTTCTTCTTCAATTTCTTCTTCTTCTTCTCTTTCTCTTAGGCAGCGCTGCCTGTTCATTTCTTGATGCCTCTTGGTCCTATGGAAATTGAGCAAGATATTAGGCATACCATCTCTTCCTTGGTCTACCTATGGATTTGCGGCCTCTTGGCGACTTGTCTTTGGCTATCCTGGTAATTCGGTCTTCTTCCATTCTGTCTATGTGTGCGTCCCATTCCCTTTTCCGTTGTTTTGACCACTTTGTGACACTGCACTGGTTATTCTACATCTTCTTCTAATTTCTTTGTTCGAGATTCTGTCCCTCACTGTTTTTCTTTTGATCTTGCGTAATATTTTCATTTCTGCAGTTGCTACCATTTGCTCTGTACGTGTTGTTTCTGGGCGCGTCTCGACCATGTAAGTTAGTATCAGCCTGACTACTGCTTTGTATATTCTTACTTTCGTTTCGTTTCTTAGGTGCTTATTGTTCCAAATCGTGTTGTTTAGGCTTCCTGCTATATGTGTTGCTTTTTTGGCTTGCATTTTGACATCCTCTTTCAGTTTGCCGTAGCTGGAAAGAGGGATTCCTAAATATTTGAATTTTATTACTTGCTTGATTATGGTCCTATTGATTTTGAGTTTGCATCTTGTTGGGTTGGCTGCCATGATGGTCATGGCAGCCAACCCAACAAGATGCAAACTTTTTCACTTTGTCTTCTCCGCCGAGATCTGCATGTTAAACATTTTAGATGTTGTGTGGAATGTATGCAGCGTTCTTTGGAGGTCGTCCTCGTTTTGCGCTACGAGCACTGCGTCGTCCGCGAACAATCTTCACTTGTTTTGTTTCCATTGCGAATCCCTTCTTCATCTTAACTTTCTTAATTATTTTGTTCAAGATCAGGATAAAAAGCAGCGGACTTAGCAAATCCCCTTGTCTTTTCTTCTACTTTAGCTTGTTTGCGATGATTTTGGTTACTAACTTTAGTCCTGTATTTAGCAAGGTGATTTCCCGGTAGTTTTTTGTGTCTTTTTTTTTCCTCCTTTTTGAACATCAGTATTAGATTGCTGTTTTTCTACTCTGTCGCACTATTTTCTGTTTTATGATGTTGTTGATCAGTACTGTAAGCTGTTGTGTTAGTTGTGTTCCTCCATACTTTAGTAGTTTGTTGTATATCCCATCTGAGCTAGCCTCTTTTTTATTTTTTAGTTTTTTTAGTGTTTCTTTAACATGTTCTTTTTTAATTGTTGTTGTATCTTCTGATGTGACCTCGAGTATTGGTTGTTGTTCTTCACCAGGGCTGTATAGCGCCTTCAAATATGCTATCCATGTTGTTGTTTCAATGTTTTGTGTATTGACCAGTTCTCTTGTTTCTTTCCTTTGCCCTCTTAGCATTCTCTATATTTCTTTCTGTGTACCGTAGAAGTCGTGTTCCATTTGCTTGGAAAACCTCTCCCAGTGCTCCGTTTTCATTTTTCTTACTAATGCGTGTGTTTTCCTTCGGATTTGTTTAAAACGGTTGTATGCTTGCTGTGTGCGTTGTTCTCTGTATTGCTGGTACGCCAGTTTCTTCTCAGCGCATTTTTCTTTAATCTCATGCCTGAACCAAGGTGTTTTTTGCGCAAAAGGGTTATATGCGCTCACTTTACGGTGTCCAAGTGCTTCTGCTCCCGCTTCTTGGTTGTTTTTTTTTATTTTTTCCCACATTTGATCAACATTGTCTTTTGCGGCTATTGTGTTGTCGGATATGTTTTGACCTAGGCGTCTCTCATATAGGTTCTTTGTTGATGCATGCTCCAATCCTTCAATCTATATTGTAGTTCTTACTATTTTCTTTGTTTTTCTTACATATTTATTCAGCTTGGTCCCAAATTTTAGCTTTTACATTGTTTCGGTGATTTTTTATACCAGTGTTACTGCGGAGCAATAGTCACTGGTACTTCTTTAGATAAACATTTTTTGTTTTGCCGCAGGATGACGGTTTTCTTGTGCGCATTTTTGGTTTTTCACATACTCTTCTAGTAGAGTTAGATAGACATTTGTGATTTGGGTTTACTTTGCACCCTTTCAAAATTATTGGCTTGTTTGTGCTTGTTGCTAAAGTGCATGCAACTTTGAGTACATTCCAGGCTCGAGTCGTTATCATGTAGCCAGTGATACCCCAGAATAGTTGTCTTACTTTGGGATAGGCTGAGGTCACCCTGGTGTACCCCAGGGGTTTTACTTCATGAGGTTGCAGGTCCGCGTTTATAGTAGAGCAATCTTTGAGTTTTGGCACATTTATCTATTGCTCTATATTAGGACACAGTAAAGTATTTTATGTACCCAAAACTTTTTTTGTTTTTTTCTTTGGTTTGCCGAAGTTGGGCATTAGTTGTGCCAGAGATGTTGCTACTTTGTCTGCTCATTTTGCGGCTTGCGGGCTTATACTTGTATTGTGCCTGAAATTTATGCCAAAGTGTTTAAGGTTGCGTTGGCTTTTTATGGTTATGTCCTTAACACAAAAACTTACTTTCTTGATTTTTTTTTCTGTCCGTTAATATTTGGCGTTGTTTGTTGTAGGCCGGGCTTCTTTATCTAATTGTTTTTGCCGTTGTTTCTTTTTTCTTTTTTGTTGTTGGTACTACACAATTTGTTCAAATTCTTCTAATAGTGAATCTTAGCTCAACGAACAAATACCACGCAATCTCAAGCGCTGCATTTTATGTTGGAGATTTTTTTTTGGGAAATACCCATTACGAGGTTTGTTCTGAAAATTTGTATAAAAGTGGAATAATAACTTTAATTTACATTTATTCAGTTATTTCAATATGGTCTCCTTCAAAGTACTCCTCCTGAGACAAGATGCTCTTCTGCCAACGCCGTTTCCACTGTTGATAAGATTGCTGAAAGTCTTTAGTTGTGAGACTCTTCAGTTACCGTGTCGTTGCTGCCTTGATGGCTTCTACATCCCCCAAATGCCGCCCTTGAAGCACTATTTTGCATTTTGGGAACAGGAAGTTGCTAAATGGGGTTAAATCAAGTGAATAAGGCGGGTTCTGTCACGGTAATTGAGCTTTGGGCCAAAAGTTAAGTCAGAATTTTGTGGACGATTGTTTTGGGGATTGACAGATTCTTAGCTATCATTCTAATTGTCAATCGACGGTCTTTAAGAACACAAAACTAAATTTGTTTAACATTTTCCTCAGAACTTGATGTGGAGGGGCGTCCTGAGCGAAGGTCATCTTTTGCGCTTTCTCGGCCTTTCTAGAACCTTTTTAACAACTTGTTGACGGTAGGTTTTTTTAGAGAATTGTTTCCGTAAACTTGTTTAAACACTCAAAAATGTCACGGCTACTCTTGCCAAGCTTTGCAAGAAACTTGATGATGATGAGCTGTTCTTCAATTAGAGAAAGGTCCATGCTGCTAAAAAAGGGTTACTTTCAACAAGCAGACGTAAACTCCTACTTACTTGCAGAGCGCTCTGGCTCGAACTGAGCGTTGAGGGATTGCATAGCGAGGGGGGAGCACCGAGCCGCCCCTCTACAACGTCTTGACACGTCGTCCCGAATTTTTTATTAGTATTTCCCGGACAATCCTTGTACAATTTGAATCTGTGGTCTATTAAAAGATTACAGGCTAGGGCGTGCAAACACTTGGAGTTTAAACACTTTGTTTGTGCATATCAGATGAACCACGTTGCACAACTTTATGCGGCGTATGAACATTATAATTACTATTAAAAATTGTTCTTAAACGTAAGGGCAATCTCACGTGTTTGTACCCACGGGTCAGGTAAACAAAAATTCAAGTACTTTGAAAAACACAGAATTTATCAACACACACTCACACCTAGAGAATCGACTCACTCTCATTACTCCCATTACTCCCATACAGATATGCAACGAAGGAATGCTACGCCAGTCTTTCGGCTCTAGAAAGACTCTTTCTTTTTCTTTTTTTATGCATGATAGAAACAGGTAACACACGCAAACTACGACAGTTACTTTAACGGATTTGTTCAAGAAGCACTACAATTCTTGGAACATAGTTGTAGTGTGTATAAATTGATAATCACAATGAAGATTAGCACAGAAGATATCCATATTTTGTCACTTTTTTAGAAAAAAATATCTTTTTTTTATTTATTACTTTCAATCCAGGTTTGCTTTTAGTAGGACGCTAACTGATGCGTGTTGGGCCAGAAGGATGCGATGCTGAGCTAAGTTTTTTGGATTTATCTGCATTTTGGACGTTGCATGGGTGTGGACGATTCATCCTATAATCTGCTCATTGAAGTCAGACGGTTCTGTTGTGTACACAATTTGAACATAGGAGATTAGCGGATTGCAATTTCTATGTCTGATCATTTATTTGCGTAATAAGAAGGCTTGGTGTCTAAAGTACCTAAAAAAGGGGATTCTTGTTGTTGCCGGTCTAGGTTTGAGGCGAGGATAGGGTTTACATCTTGGCTAGTCACGCCAGGTGTGATGCAGCTCAGTGGTTGTTTCCGAGTGCGCCAAGTGTTTTTGGGTGAAAGCAGAAGAAAAGTTGTGTCCTTGAGTAATTTGGTAAAACTGACTGGCGAGGATTTACTTGGCGGAATTTTGTGCATTCTGAGGCTATGCCTATGACTGATTACAGTTCCGTAATCTCATTTTTGCAGTTTTGCTTCCGTCTTTTATCTTCTAGGGTTGGCAGAAGGACGCCCCTATTTCTGGTGCGCACTATTGTTCTTTGCCTTTTTGAAAAAAAAAAGTTAATCTTTTAGGATAAGGTCACGTGTTTGGTGGTGAACACAGTTCTTTTATGCATTATTGTCTATTTGTTTGATAGTCACTTTTGGGTAAAGTCACTTCCGGGATTTGTGTTTGCAACTACACCATTTTACCTAGGTCATAGGCAATGGTTTGAGGTACAAGTTGAGGTCTCCTTGGTGTGCGTTAGGGGTTTGCTCTATGAGATTGCAGTGGCTCAGTCTGAAGACTACCTTGAAGTTGATTCAGTGGTTACAGCAGCTCTGGCCGATGGGTGATTGTATTTTTTGTCCGGTGTAGATGTGCTTTGGATCTTGGGCGACTTTTTGGAGAGGTTGTCAAGGTGCGGAGTGGCTTTGCGACAAGAGCGTTCAATAGTATAGACCTGTTGGTCGAGTCTTTCAGGGTTAGAGGATTTCCAGTTGGGGACGGCAGTATGTCCGCTCAAGTGGTCGTTCTGAAATGATCAGCGCTTGAGCGCGTGTGGTGCTATGTGCTGCGATTGTTGGTTGCTTCTGCGGCAAAAGAAAGGTGTGTGGAAATCTGTTGCATCAACCATTTTGTTGCAGGTGTTGTAGTTTTTGTTAGTTAGTTAGTTATTGCAGGGGTTGTCATAAGTGTTGTTTGGGTTTGTGTTGGACATTGTTCTGATTTCATTATTTTGCACTGTTATTTACTTGTTTGCAAGTAAAATTTGATTGTGGTTGGTCATAGCATTTGCCAATATAACTCTTCTTATTTGGTGCCAGCGTTCATAAGCAGAGAGAACCACGTTTGTCAAAGGTGATGTTTTGCTTCTGCTGGGTTCGGGTTTTGATGAGCAAACACCCGGTGCTCATGTTATTCAAAGTGAATACAATCTGATCGAGTACTTGCAGATTCGGTGTCGGAGCTGTAGTTAGCATTAGCTTGGTATGGACGTTTGTTGAGTTATTTTTGCTAGAATCATCTTTACTCAAATTTGTGTTTGACAGTATATAGGCAATGTTGGTTTGGTTGGGGTCATCTTCAGAGTCATTTTGGGTCTTGTTTGAGTTTTTTAGGTTTTAGAGGTTTTTAGGCAAGGTAGTTCTTTAGAGTTTAAATCCTAATCGATTTTGTTTTATTGGTCTTGGTCGGGGTCTTATGATGTTTTGCGCGCTATGGCTAAAAGTTTTTTTTTTCTACCTGATCAGCAGTACAAGGTATAGGTGTTAGTAAATGCTGCAAAGGTATTTGCTTACAATGAGCAAAACTTATGTAGTTTTCTTTTTGCCAGTCATGGTGTGTAAAAAAGAACGGTTTAATATGTGGGTACAATTTTGGTCAGGACTTCAGGTAACATTCTTTAGGTGGTAGATGGTGAATTTTTAGCAATAACGTTTTACTGATTCTTTGGGGGAGATTCCTACCAGGTGAATTGGGTTTCTTGGTGATGGATCTGTAAGTTGGAGGTGGACACTGGGTTATTGCGGAGTTGTTGGTTACTCTCAGGGGTACCACGAGGTCATTGGGTAGAGATCGACGAAGTTAATTTAATATATTGGTTTATTGCGCTAGGTGTGAAGCATCTTGGTGGTTGGGGACCACGGGGTGTTGGTAGGTGTTAGCATGGGCACTAGATGATTTGTTCTAGAACACGTGCGTTGGCTTGCTACGGCCAGTAGGTGCAACTCAGTAGTCGTTTTTGTGTAAAAGCTGAAGAGATGTGTCTTTAAGTGATGCGGTAGAACTGGTTATTACCGGCGCCGGTGCCGGAGGTGGTTGTAGATACGGTGCTGGTGGTCCGAGGGGGTGTGGGTGCCTTTCGGGGATGGTTGTTTTGCCGTTCACTTTAACGAATCAGAAGCTATTAGGGTTTTCGATGCAATGATGCTTGGGGAAACTGTTTCAAGCGTCCGGGGTTCTAGGCTACGTTTTATCCAATGGTGTAGTATCTAGTTGGATGTGTGTTATGGCTGGGAGCACATGGATTGCTTTTGGTGCAGGCGTCAAGTCTTAGGAGTCATCCATGGCGTTAGACTGGTTAGTTGCTGAGTGGTTTTACAGGAGCATGGTTGAAAAGTCGAAGGTTTTATCTTGACGAATGTGATCTAGTCTGTTGATGTGCTTAGTCTTGGAATGCTTGATTTTAAATTTAGATTTTTTATATTTGACTTATCTTTCCTCACTGGTGTAGCTTGGGCGAGAGCTTGTTACGTGTTGCCGTCTGGATCTGTAACATGGTTAGCGAGGATTTACGTGGTGGAATTTTGTTCATTTTGAGGCCACGCCCATTTCAAATTGCAGTCTAGCATCATTGTTGGTTATTAATTGTTTAGTTTAACGGTACTTTCGAATGTTGATGAACAATAACAGAATTAGGTAAGTTTAATCCGTTACAAAAGACATACTGGCTTGGCCAGAAGTGCATGTTTACTATGTACTTCTACGTCAAAACCAGACGGATCTAGTTAAGTAGGAAGAAGTAGTTAGGAATGCAAACATACATTGACTTGCAGGATTATCTGCACTGTCCGAGACTCGTGGGTTTGGTCAGAGATACGTAATTGCTATGAACTTCTACATCGAAGCCTAGCAGAAATGACTTTATCAGGAAGAAATTGAACGAGTTTGCAGGCACAACGGTTTTGATTTAAGTACGTGATTGCTATATATTTCTACAATGAAGCTAATCGGATTGAGATTATTAAGAATATTTGAGATTGGAGTTGTATGTTGGTATGATTACCTGCAACGTAAATGGACGTGATGATTGCTAACAAGCCCACGGTTTGGTATACGAATTATGGCTTAGCTCAATAGAAGGTACATAGAGACCAACTACTAAGATGCAAACCGATCTATTTTATCAATTGTACCTAAAATTGGCGTTTATCTAGAACGAGATGCACGATTAAGATTAGACGCCCGAGGATCTTTGGAAAAGGAGTTCAAGTTGAATCAGCTGCTGCAAGAAATTGTTGATTTGTTGGTTTTGCGTGGTTTACACATACCAGTTTTAGAAACACGGACTATTACAAATGTAAATTAGTACATTACGATAGGACCGGATTTGGAAATGATTCTTTTGACGAGCAAAAAGTTTGAATTTTTAGACGATTTTTTTTTTTTTTTGAAAATTTGACACTTAATGTTGGAGTTGTACATTTATCAAAATGAGTTCGACGATGAAGTTTGCGACTTTTACTACGATGATATTTTGATACAGTACATATTTTGAAATGATTATATTTAAGAAAGGAGTGTCTGATAAATGCTTGAAGATAATCTAGTACAGAAATTTATCCTTCTAAAAATGCGCGAAACAAAGTTTTTTGTCGATATACGTATTGTCAACAGATCGTTGTACAAACGCACAAAAAATATTGCTGCGATAAAAGAGGTTGTCTAGCATTAGTCAGATGTGCAGATTTTTGTTGTACTAAGCGATGTGCAGGCATAATGAGACGCCCACAAAGCTTGCATGATGGAAGGCATCACAAAAAAATAAACTAATTTAAGGTACTGCGACTAGTTGCTGCTTATTTATGGCACCAACGCTTTAACAAATTAAGGTTAAGTCTTTAAATTAAAGTTGATAAAGAGATGGTTGAGGACAGTTATGCCTTTAGCAAAAAAAATGTTTATTAGGCCATATTGGCAACTATAGAGAATCATATCTTTGTAAATATAACGAAGACTATTACTTTGACTGTAGCAATGTACACTAGATCTTTGATCATAGCTTCCTTTGCTTATTGAGCAAATGTATTAAAGCTAGGATCATAACTCTAGTGTTTCATGGTCAAAGTAAGGGTACGATCGTAAGATCGAAACGAAGATCTTTGTTATGTTTGCATAATTAGTCTGCGGACACAACCCTTGTTGTAAACATACCATTGTACTTCAGCGATTCAACCTTAGAACACTGGAGCTTCAATTTTTGAAATATATAAATACGAGGATAGGAGTAATGAGTGAGGATTCAAGCTTTAGTGTTCCAGAGTCAAACCGCTAAGTGATGAGCAAAGGTACGATGCTATGGTTGCAGAAAGGGTCGAAACAAGTGTTTGTTGTGTCGGCACTTACTCTGCTAAAAGATACATTAACCTGTAGGGAAACCAAAAGTCAGGAAAAATCTTCTTTGCTATCCTAGAAGGAGCCGCTGCAATTTGCATATTTGATCAGCTTTGATATCACTTGCTTATAATTTTAAAAACATTTTTTTAAACTATTAAGTTTAACAATACAAGCATAATCATACAATCCACACATAAATGCCTTTTCAATTTGGTTTGATGGCAATCGTAATTTCACACATTATATAAAAAAAAAATCAATTACCTACAATTTGATAACGAATTAATTTCCTAATATGAGTTGCTACAAATTGATTAAGATCTATCCATTTTATGTTTAGTTAAAAACTACTTAAAAGTGTTTGCCGGGGCTTTTTTACGATCCTCCGATCGTTAAAAGTTATAGAGAGAATGTTTCCATTGGATCGTCCGTGTTTTTCAATTTAACCGTGCAGTCGGAAATTTAAATATTCACTACAAACTCATGTCATAACACCCTACCCTTTTTTTTGATTATAACGACCAAACGAAATGGAACATATAATGTAATTTTACAGTTTGTTGTAATAAAATATAGAGAAAAAGAAATCGATGCTAGAAAAAGAAGGCTTTAATGTTCCATAAAACACAAATAATTATCGCTTTCGTGAGGGGCGCAGATAAGGAAAAAGAAGCTCACCTCTGACAATACAACCCCATGATAAGCGGTGCCCTCTGGATTAAAAGGCAAAACACAACGCTGAAAGGCGTAATGGGGCGTGGGTAATATTTCATCCGGATAGTCCTCCTCCAAGACTTCTACTTAAGCAGTGCCGTGTTTAAACTGTGCCATTAAAACTAGGTTTACCTGGCCATATCCAACCAACTATTAACCAGTGTGTGCTTATATTATGAAACAGTAAACTTATAATAAATTGCTTAATTATATCAAAGAATTAACGCTTGATTTATTTTTCTACATGATTAAATTCCATCAATTAACCTATTCTTTCCTTTGAGGATTTTTTGTTTTAAACGGCGCGATTAAATAAAACTGAGCCTCGTCTTTTTTTATTGTTTCAATACGTATCCTCCGATTCTTTATCCGGCAGATAATCCCAGCCTTGTGAAGGCTCAGTAAACATCTGCGTTTTAATAAACGCCATTTATTGCACGGATTATTCCCTTTCAGGAGCGAATACACCCCGGTGTTCATTCATTACTTTAATTAGCGTGGAAGTAATTAAAATTATTTTGTATGTGTGCGAACGGAATGCGCATTGTATTCACCCTCCCCAATTTCAATTTAATTTGTTTGCAAAGAAAAACATCTAGTTATTTATTAAGTGCAATTAAGTGGAAATAGTTTGTAGCTCGTTGGCTGGCTGGCTGCATTTGCCTTCAGCAATTGGGAGCAAAAAATGTGTGTGTGACTTGATGAAAAGTAAAGGGGTGCACATTGTGGCTTTAAAAGTTTTAATTATAGCTATAAAAGGACCGGCTTTTATGGGCTAAGTTTACAGGCAACAATCTTTTTTCTACACGTGATTTAAACCACTTATACCGCAACTATTTCTTTCCAGACATTGATTGCGTTTTAGTGCCTTTTATGTTGCTTGAATGTTTAATATTTAGAACGCAGGTAATAATCATATAATAAAGCCGGGAAATATGTATATTAAACGCCCGGCGCATGCACCATAACTTAATAGAATATTTTAATTCGAAATGAGAATCGTAAATTGAAGTAATGCTGAGAATTAGTATCTTGTTTTAGCATAAAATTGTCGCAATAAAGAGGTGGGAAAATAGTTTTAAATGGTTTAACAAAGACGTTATTTTGAGTTTTAGAATGTGTTGTTTATACGACGTTGTGCATAAATTTATTTAAGGCATGTTTTATTCAATATCATAATGTGATATTTATGAATTAGTTAATATGTCATCACACAAAACTTGTTAAAACTATTAAATTTAACTGATCAATAATTTAATAACAATAAACGGCCTTGAAAAATGAAAAAATACGACAAAAAACTCATACAAATCGGTGGGATATACGCTGAGTAAAAAGAGTGAAAAGAATTTAAACGAAATATAAAAACACTTTCAAGAGATAAACAATTTTAATGAGGAAAAGAAATGTGCATAAATCGTTTGTGGAGAATCAAAAGACAATGACATGGTACGCAGCATTTAAAATATGTATAAACATCAATATTTAAAACTCAGTTTGAACTTAGTTTAAACATATTTTAATTGTTTTTTTTCAAATCTGCAAGGCTAAACTGTAATTAAATTGAAAGAAATAGGAAGGTGATAGATCCAATCCTTTGATAAAAACAGGGGTGGGGGGACACTTTGTCTATAGATTGCGGGCGAGTAGCTTTTAATAAAGTGACTCGCTTACCTAGCCAATTGTTGTTTATCCAAAAATTAATTGTTTTTTTAATCTGCGAATGTCAACTGTCATTAAATTGAAGGATAGGGGTAACTAATCTAATCCTTTGATAACAAACAATATGGTTAGTGAGGGCCCCATTCAGTCCATACCTCAGTTCATAAATATCGGGCGAGTAACTTTTATTTGAGTGATGGTAGCAGCATCAAGTTTATAAATAACGGGCGAGTAGCTTTCATTGGAGTGATAGTAGCATCATCACTGAAAAGTTAGAAGGCATTCAATAGTAGTCGTCTATAAGTATGATCCAAAAATCCTAGAAAAAATTGACAGATAAAAAAATGTATAAGAGGAACCCCTGAGAGTCGCGTGGAAAACGTATGGAATAAAATTGAGCACTACATATTAAGTATAAACTAGGGTTTCTTTAGAATGATTTATAATAACAAACCAGACTGCAAAAATTGTCGGACAAGTTAGTATGGACTACATAACACTACTCAACAGCGTATCGGAACGTTTAAAAAGCACTTCGCCAGTAATGCGATTAGAGGTATACGGAAACCAAAAGTTAACAAAATGCTCAGAAGAATTTAGCTGCTCTGGAAGAGATCAAAATAATCATTGCGAGCAAAAAGGGTAAAATTAAAATCCAGCAAAATGTCTTATATGCAACTGAGCACAATGCAGGTACTGGTGTGCTACATTTAGAAAAGCTTTCTTAACGACAAGAAAAACTATTTGACAAAAAAGAGCAACACAATAAAATGTTCTTTAGGAAAATGTATAAATCTAAAATTACCACTTAAATCTTTTGAACAAACTTCTTCAGATGTTGGGTAACTTTTGACTTGCTAAATAACACTCAGCTGGTTTTTATGTTTATGAGAACGGAATTTCTTTATTGTTAAAAAAAATCTATTAAATTTTAAAAGTTGCAAGTTTTTTAAAATTTCTGCAGTATTAATTTTTTACAAATATTTTTTTTTTATTTTATGGAATTTTTGGGCACTTTGAGGTTTTTCTAAGGATTTTTATAAACTGTTTCTAGAAGTTAATAAAAAGTTCTATTATATTTCTACTTTATTTTGAGACTTCTAAATTTTTTTGGATATTTGATCATTTTCTGAAATTTTTTCTTGTTTCTATTACCTTAGTATTTTTAAAAAGTTTTTGTGATTTTTTAAATATATTACTAGAGTTTCTAAATCTTTAAATTAAAAAAAAACTTATAAAAAACTTTATCACAGTTTATTTTATATTCTAAAGTCTTCTCAAATTTTTTGATGTTTCTGAGGCTTTAAAATTATATTTAGTACATTGGTTTGGCGTTTTGACACTATTTTTAAATTTTGAGGAGAGTTTTGAAATTTTCAGCTTTTTTAAAATTAGACAATATTATAAATTGTTTAATAAAAAGTTTATAAAGATTAGAATCAAATCTTTAAAGATTTAAATCACTACGTATAAAAATTTATTCGAGAGTTTGGAGCATTTTGAAACCGCTTGTGTCGTGTTTAAGCAGTAGTTAAATTTATCCAAGTTGTTTTATTGTTTTTACTGTTTTTTTTTTTTAATTTTTTTAGCTTTTTCAACTTTTATGAGTCTTTTGAGGGTTTCCACAATATTTTATGATTTCTCAGAACCTTTTAAACTTGATTTTTTTTTTAGTTTATCAGATTATTTTTCTTAACTCTTATGAGTTTTTTGAACGTTACGAAATTTTTTTAAATTTATTCAGAAGTGTACAAATTTTTTTTAGAAAAGATGTGGTTTTTTATTTTTTTTAACTTGTCAGCATTATTTTTCTCCTATGACACTTTTGACAGTTTCTGCGATAGATTAGATTTACAAGTTTTTAACATTTTTATTTTTTAATTATTTTTTTTAATACTTTGAGTTTTTTTAGAGTTTCTACGATATTTTGGGATTTTTTAGAATTTCACAAATTTGTTTACGATTTTATTGTTTTTATTTATTTTTTTACTTGAGGCTTTTGAGGGTTTTTACAACATTTTAGGATTTTTTTTAGATCTTTATAAAGTTTTGGCTTTACTTAAATTTAAGTTTTTTGAGGGTTTTTATATTGTATTAGATTTTTTTAGAATCATACAAATTTGTTTACAAACATTTTGGTGAAAAAAAAAAAATAATTTTACAATTTTTTTGGTTTTTTTATATATTTTTTTTTTAGTTTTTTTAGAATAATGAAAAAAAAATTCAGTGTGTTTTTTGGCGGTATCTAAGTTTTTTTAAGATTTTTCATAATTTTACAAATTCACATACTTTTTAAATTTTTTTTTAGCATTTTTTTTTTTTTTACTTTGAGTCTTTAGAGAGTATTACATTTTTTAACTTTTTATTTTTTATGAGTTTTTTTTTTTTGTTTTTTTATATTTTATAAAACTTTCCAAAATTTCACAAATCTTTTAATTTTTTTTAAACTTTAATACGTTGAAAGTTTTCTATAAACTGTTATGGTCTCAGAGCGTATTTTTTAAGTAAATTAAAGGTCCTAGTGTAGTGCCTTGTCGTATACCATAGTCAGACAGAGAAATCTTATTGACTACTAATATTCTTTGACTACTATTACTAACATTTTTATTTATTTTACAGTTTTTCTACAGTTTTAGGATATCTTTTTACAAACTTAATATTTTTTTAATTAAAATCTCACAATATTTTACTCAAACTTTTTGTTTTTTTTTTTAATTTAAAAACGCTTTTTGCAGTTTTTTACTCTTTTGAAGGTTTTGACAATATGTTAAGATATCTCAGAATCTAATAAAGAAGTTTCGAAACTTTTTGTAGATGTCGGAAGGTTTTGAAATTTTTAGCTTTTTTTAACATTTGATAATATCATAAATTGTTTATAAAAAAATTTATAAGATTAGAATCACTACGTAAAAAGATTTATTCGAGTCTTTGGAGCATTTTGAGAAGTGTTTAAGCAGTAGCTAAATGTATACAAGTTGTTTTATAGTTTGTACAATATTTTAAGATTTTTAGAATTATTTTTTTTTTAGTTTACTAAATTATTTTTTCAAGTCTTTTGAGTTTTTTGATAGTTTGCAAATTTTTTTTAGATAATTTAGAATTGCACATTTTTTTTTTTCATAAAATGTTTTTTTTTATTTTTTTTAACTTTTCTAGCATTATTTTATTGTTTTCTTCCTATGTCACTTTTGACTGTTATACTTTAGATTAGATGTCCCAGAATTTAACAAATTTTTTTACAAATTTTTCTGGTCTTATTAAGTTTTTTTTTTACTTTTATAAATGATTTGAGGGTTTCTACTATTTTTCATGATTTCTCAGAATTTTTTATGATTTCTCAGAATTTTACGAATTTTCTACAATTTTGTTTTGTTTTTTTTTAGCATTTTTTTAAACTTATTTTAATATTTTGAGTTATTTAAAGTTTCTACGATATTTTAATATTTTTCATAATCTAAAAAAACTTTGAGTTTTTGAGAGTTTTTACGATATTTTAGGATTTTTTTAGAATCTCACAAATTTTTCGGGGTTTTAACTATCTGAAAGTTTTTTGGAATTTTGTATTTTTTTTTTTTGGAGCATTTTTGAATTATTTTAGGATTGTTAGAATCTCACAAATTTGTCAACGATTTTATTGATTTTATTTATATTTTTTTGTTCTTTTAATACTTTAAATCTTTTGAGGGGTTTTACATTTTAAATTTTTTTATAAAATTTTGTTTTTACTCAACTCTATTGAGTTTTTTGAGAGTTTTTACAATGTTTTAGATTTTTTTAGAATCACACTAATCTGTGTACAAACATTTTGGTGAAAAAAAAATTAAGTTTTTAGCATTTTGTTAACATTTTGAGGTTTTCTACTAATATTTTAGAATTTATTAGAATCTAACTTTTTCTTTTTTTATTTTTATATTTTTTTACATTTTCTGTTTCTTTTGACGGTTTCTAAGTTTTTTTAAATTTTTTTGTTTTTACAAATTTGTATACAAACTTTTTGTTTTTTTTTTAATTTTTTTAGCATTTTTTTATTTTTTGAGTCTTTCAAGAGTACTTCATTTTTTACAAATTTTGCTGTTTTTTAACTTTTTCTGAATTTTTTACCTTCCAATGAGTTTTTTTGTTTTTACAATTTCTAAAAGTTTTTAAAACCCCAAGTTTTTTACAAATTTTTTAGTTTTTTTTTTCAATTTTTAATACGTTGATGGTTTCTACAATATTTTGGGATTTTTCAGAATCTAACAAATTTTATTACATACTTTTTAAAATTTTCTATAAACTGTTAGGGTCTCAGAAAGTAATTAATAATTTAAAAAATATTAAAGGCTTCATTGATCGTCTGATTGCAATGACAGAAAAATCTTGTTCTCTATCAATATTATTTGACTCCTATTACAAAAAAACTTTGAGAATTTTTACATTTTGTCAGGATTTCTTAAAATTCTTTTTTTACAAACAATTGGGTTTTTTGTTTTTTTTTTTAACTTTTTCTAAGTTTTTTTATGTTTTGAGTTTTTTAAGTTTTTTGAGTGTTTTTACGATATTTTAAGATTACTTTTGGTATTATTAAATACTTTTTTTAGAAAATATGCCTTTTTGGGGTTTTAATTGTTTTTTTAAATTTCTTTAAATTTTACAAATTTGTTAATAAACTTTATGATTTTTAACAAAAATTAAAAACATTTTCTCAGTTTCTCACTCATTTTACGGTTTTTACAATATCTCAGAATCTACCAAAAAAATTTAGGAGCTTTTTGGTTTTTTAAATTTTTAAGCTTTTATATTTTTTTTGATTTCTAAGAATTTTATTTATTTTTTAGGATTTCTCAATTTTTTTTAGTTTTTTTAATTTTTTTTAGAACTTTTTTTTTCTACTTTAAGGTTTTAATATTTGCTTTTAACAATCTTTAGTCATTAAGATTTCTTGATATGCTTCTAATAGTTTTGAAATTTTTTTTTTAAATTTTTGTTTTAAGACTTTTTATCTTGAATGTGGTTTTATAGTTTTTTTATTGCCTAGGATCTCACAATGTTTCTAGATTTTTTCCATATTTTTTTTCTTTTAAGACTCTTTTATTTTATAATTTTTTTAAGGTCTTACAAAAACCTTAATAGATTTGGAACAGGCCTACTGTACTTAAAATAATTTAGATACTTGAAGAAACTCTTTCAGAAGATTGTAGGAGATTTAAGAATACTCAAAAAGACTGTGAACATGTTTTTGAAAATTAAAATTTTAGTAACTTTAAAACTACTTTATAGATAATGATTTATGTTTTAAGAAATTGTATAAGTCTTAAAATAAAGTGGGAACAAAATTGAACTTTTTAGCAGTTTTTAGAAGCAACTCAAATATTTTTGGAAATTTTTTTAGAAATATTTTAAAATACTTTAAGAAACTATTCTCCAATCTAAACTATTAATTGGTTATCATGGTATGGAGTGTTTTACTCACTCACTCAAACGTTTGTCATTAAGAGATTGGATGTTTGAGCTCTCTGCAAGCGTCAGAAGTTTATTTGTCACTAAAAAAGGTTGTGATCTAATTTTTTGATAACTAACATTTGAATGGGGTGGTGGGTCATTTTAATCCAAACTATTGACTGATTATCATGGTATGGAATAGGCCACCACCCACCCAAGTGATTCTCATAAAAAAAATTGCATCTTTACACTCTCATCAAACGTCAGAAGTAATTTTGTAACAAGAGAAGGTCGTGATCCAATTTCTTGATAACTAAACTTGGCTGAGTGGGTGGGCCACTCCAATCTAAACTATTAATTAATTATCTGTGTATGGAGTATCTCACCCACCTACTCAAATGCTTGTTACTAACAAATTGCATGTTTGAACTTTCTGTCAGAAGTAATTTGGTCACAAGAGAAGATTGTGGTCCTATCTTTTGATAACTAACACTTTAGCGGGTGGGTTGGTCACTCCAATCTAAATTATTGACTGGTTAGAAAGTTATAAAGTGTCCCACCCACCTACCCAAGTGTTTGCCATCAAGAGATTGTGCTTGTTTGAATTTTCTGCAAGCGTCAGAAATCATTTGGTCATAAGAAAAGATTGTGATACAATTTTTTGTTAACTAACATTTGAAAGGGTGGGTGGTTATTATAGTATGAAGTGTCCTACCCACTCAACTGTTCGTTATCAGAAAATATTTTTTTGTCAGAAGAGAAAGTTGTGATCTTTATTCTTTATAACTAATACTTGTCCTGGTTGGTGGATTACTCCAATCCAATCTACTGACTGATTATTATGGTATGGAATGGCACACCTACCTACCTAAGCATTTTTGTATTCTCTGCAAGCGTCAGAAGTAATTTTGTAATAAAAGAATCCAATATTTTTATAACTAACATTTGGGTGGGTTGGTGGGTCACTCTAATGCAAACTATTGACTGGTTATTATGGTATGGAGTGGGCCAACCACTTACCTAAATGCTTTTTATCGAAAATTGCATGTTAGCGTCAGAAGTCATTTTGTCACAAGAGAAGTTGGTGATCTCATCTCTTGATAACTAACACTTGGGTGAGTAGGTGGGTTACTCAAATATAAACTATTGACTGTTTATCATGGTGTTTACCAGAAGTTATTTGGTCACAATAGAAGATTGTGATCTAATCTTTTGATAAATAACACTTGGCGGGTGGATGGAACACTCTAATCCAAACTACTGACTAGTTGTTAAGTATGGAGTGTTTTACCCTTTCCATTCAACTGCTCGTTATTAGAAAATTGTATTTTTGACATCTTTGCAAACATCAAAAGTCATTTTGTCAGAAGAGGAGATTGTGATATTACCTTTTGATAATTAACACTTGGGCGAGTGGGTGGGCCAATTCAATCTAAACTAC
The DNA here is from genome assembly GCA_963932245.1 of Tachinus rufipes. Lineage (NCBI taxonomy): Eukaryota > Metazoa > Arthropoda > Insecta > Coleoptera > Staphylinidae > Tachinus > Tachinus rufipes. The sequence goes on from OZ010743.1 coordinate 109,482,490, forward strand.
TGACTGGTTATTATGGTATAGAATGATCTACACCTACCCACCCAAGTGCTCCTCATTCAGAGACTTTTGAACTTTTTGAGAGCGTCAGATGTCATTTTGTCACAATTCAATCTTTTGATAAGTAACATTTGGTTGGGTGGGCCACTTAAATTTAAACTATTGACTGGTTATTATGGAGTGAAATAATTAAACTAAGAACTAAATTTGTTCTTGTGGTCGTTGCTTGAAGCAAATTTAACACAATTTTGTAAAACTTTTTGAGATGGTTAATGATTCGAATTATTTCGAGAGTTTTGTCCTAAAGGTTTTTACACTTTATCATAGTTTTTTTTACGTTTACATTATTCTTTAATGAGTAAGAGTTTAGTAGCTATCTGCAAGCAAGTGTTTGCAATGCGGAAGGGCCCACAAGCATACAGGGATCTCTTAATGTATATTTGAAAACTTGGTGTGGCCGGATTTTTTTATTTTTGACATTTTGTGAGTAGAATTTAGCACTTTTTAAAAGTTTATACCAGGTTTTGGTCTTTTCAAACAATTTTTTTTGATATTTCAAAACTGGATTATTCTATTTTATTACCGGATTATTTATTTTTGCTATTTGGACGTTCTAAGAATAGAATTTTGCACTTATTGGCATAGCTGGATTTTGGATTTTCTTAGAATGCTTTAGAAATACGAGACGGATTTTGCTATTTTTACAATATGTAGATGTTCCAATGCCGGAATTTGCTATTTTTGACGTTTTATAAATATAATTTTGCACTTTTTAACAGTTACAGCCCAACGATCATCAGTTTGAGTTAATTATGGTTTTCCAATAGTTTTTTAAGCATTTTTTAGATTCTTTCTAACTTTTTTTTTATTTTCTGAGTTTACAGCTTTTTTACTTTTCTAAATTTGTTTTGTTTAAGCTGTATTAAATTTTTCTAGATTTGTATATATATCTAATTTTGTCAATGTTTTTATGTTTTTTTGCACTTTTTTAGGTTTTTTATTGGTTTTGAAACATATATAAAAAAGATTTCCAGCAGAATTGGGTAAAAAATAAAACAATTTTGCACAATTTTTTAATAACTTTTTCAAATTCAATTCACTGATTTTATGATCATATACTCACAATAATCATTTCACAAATATTTAGCTAACCTTTGCAATTTTTCCCATTCAAATTTTATGCAAATTGATTTTATTTTCTGTATTATCACCGGTTTGAAAAAAAAAGGAGACAGTCCGCTCCTTATAGCGACACAGTAAAGGTGAGTGTTAACTGGGGTGAAAAAGTTTTAAATTACGGAACCGAGTTTATCTTCCTACCTAAACAAATAAAATTGGTTAAAGAGTCTCTAGATATAAATAAACCCCAGGGTTTTAGCGGATAGCCCTTAAAAGTGAAAAAAAAAACGAACTGGGAGTGAGTGAGGAACCGAACTTTTTTACATTTCCCCGAGCGTGTATCAAGTGAACGCGCGCGTCTGCTGTCCGTTTTGCATTCAGGAATACGCTGTTCTTTTCTTCTCTCTAGAGCGATGCATTTACCATACTTTTTTTATATATTTTATTGAATTTAAAGTTTCTGGACAAATAATTTATAAATAAATTTCATTACTTGCAGCCGAAGGAAATTGTGTGTTCAATAATTCATTTTAAGAAAAGATTTTGATGTGGAGAAATTGTATCGATTGAATTTCCTCCGGTTTCAACAAAGAACGTCACGTAATGTACAAGTTATTTCCTAACTGGATATTTCTTTGTTTTGCAGGTAAACCGGAACCGATTATAAAATGGTGGCGTGGCGAGAAGCTTATCGATTCGACGGACACGAGGAGCGGTTTTCAAAATGTTCGTTCCAATCAGCTAGTCATCAAAGGGCTGCAGAGGTCCGACCAGCATGCCGCATTCACGTGCCAGGCTTCCAATAATAATATCAGCCAGCCGGTATCAGCTACAGTTTCCATAGAGATTTATTGTAAGTATTGTTAAATTAGTTTAAGCTGAATTAAAAAGCATTGTATAAACAACTAGAAAGCCAGTTATATTGTCCAACTAGTCGAAAGTTTGCAGACAATCGCTATTAATAGCTTTAAAAAAACTTAAAGTAGCGATTAGTGGTATTTATGTTGCATGTGTTGGATTTCCATTTGATGGTTTAGTATTCTGTTTGTAATTTATGTTTAAGTATTCCAACTGTAATTGTTCATTTATAATTGATAAGAAAAGTAAGATGGTTTTTATTTAATTATAAAATGTCATAAATCTTTATGAAAATATGTAATAATAAAAGATTGTCCCTTTATATTATATGGATATTGAGCACAAAGACTTATTTGATCCGCGTCCTTTCGTATATGCTGCTGGCTTTCATATAAAAATATACTATGCAAGATAAGTTTTCTGAATCTAGTTTAAGGATTGAAAGCTTTTAATATATAAATGTATTACAAAAATCATTTTATTAATGTAGTTCAATATGAATTTTTAGTAAACTTATTTAAAAAAAATATTATAGCATACATTTTTAGCTTATTAAACCAATTCAGAAAAACCTGAACTTAAAAAAAATTAGAAATGTTTTACAAAAACATTAAAAAAAAAATTAGTTGAAGCAACATATGCAAGTCTTCCAAAAGGAAATATGTAAAAAAAAATTTCAGATCAAATTTATTAATTTCTGTTTTCTTTAAAACCACAAATCTCAGTTTATACTATTATTTAATTTGATATAATTTGAGTAGATAACTAAGCTCCGGCTTTTAATTCAAATAAATTTAATTTCACTTTAGGACCCTAAACAAATTTATATTAATATAATAACGCAATTATTGCAAGGGTCCCTGCCTTTAAATAAGCCTTTATACGTGTATTAACCGCAAAATATAGGTGTTTGGGTGTGTTTGAAAAGGGTAATCACGTTTGTTATTAAATTTTATTCATGTGAGCAAGTTCAAATGCGCCCGCGCTTTTCATTCTTCATCCATTGTGTTACGGATTTTAATTATTTTTAGTAATTACATAACATTAACGCTAATTAATTAATGCCGCTTTTTCAATGAAATTATATTTTAATTAATTTAAAACATATTGTCAGTGTGGTTTATATTGTAATATTTGTTTAAAAGCTGGATTAAAAACTTTATCATTTATATTCATTATTCATCATATGATAAAGTTTTCAGATAGAAGGTTTTAAGGAAATAAACTATTTATTTTCATTGTTAGAAAAATAAAGGGCGCGCTTTTGGCTTTTCCATTCTTCCCAAGCTGCGGTGATCGTACTTGGTGATACAGTTGTCTGGGAGTTCACTGGAGGGTACATTCGAAACCCCTAGAAACGAACTCTTCAACGCCGTATCTGTTTTCACGAATAGAATATCAATGAGACCACAGCCGGTCGAGCGTCGAAAGATACTCCTCAATGTTTAAGTTTTTCTAAGAATAAATAGAATTATTCCCTCAGATATTGAATGAATAAATACGACTTTAATTCGATTATAATTTTCAATTATGCTCTAATATATCAGCTACAATGCAGTTGTTATAAATTAAAAGTCATGCACGTTAGATTGTCTGTAGAGATTGCGACCTATGTTAGTTGCAAAAAAAACTGGTAAAATTTGCATAAAATTTACAAAAAAGTAAAAGGGGGAGATATATAATGTGTATGTCGAGAGGGAAAAATTGTATATGGCAGTATTTAATAAGCCACCGTTAATACAGTTTAGTAGAATGAAATAACTATTTAAGCTCTTCTAGCAGAGCTTTGCGGAGTAGCCACTGCATTACAATATTAATATTCATGAGGCAGGAGAATGGCAAAACTTGCATATCTCACACACTCCATTCAACGACGAACTATACTTGTATTACCATATAATCATTCGCTGAGCCCGCTAATTTTCCTAGAGCTCCATAACACTATTTCTTTGATATGCATTTAAACACACCTTATTTATGCACATGTATTGTTCAACAAAAGACTAATTTTAAACATGCAATTAATTTACATCATGCATCACAATGTGTACCATCAAAATAATAATAAACAGATTATGTCTCGGAGAGTTTACATTTATAAATTCTATTTCCGCAACATTAGTTGTGGGTTAATATTTACTAACTAAGATGACAATATTTTGCAGTTTTGTTATTTCAATATTATTTGGTCATTTTAAGGCATAATTAAATTTAATTTAGGTTTGAATGAATTTAATATGATAATAATAATAATATTACGTTTATTTCTTGCTTTTTGGCTTTGAAAATTACATTTACAAATACATTTACAATTTTCTAAAATAAAAAAATTAACACAATTAAAAATATTTTTTCTCTGTTTGTTTACTTTTTTTCTTTGTTTTTTAACTGCCCTTATCTATTCTACCTCTGTTCAATATCTCATTTTTTTCCATCAGTTTTTCTATCATTTTGTTACACTCTTTCAACATATGTTCTATAGTTTCCTTAGTCTCTCCGCACATGCACATTTTCCTCTTTTATCCAAAATTTTGTCACTCGCTCTTCATTACCAAATCTGAATCTTGCAATCATATATTTGTCATCTTTACTATATCTATTGCTCTCTAAGTACATTGGCAATTTTCTTTCTATATGTTTATAATTTGCATTGTACCTAGACTTTTAATCGCATTTTCCTATCTTGTCTTTGTATATCTCTATCTCTTTCCATATTTTGTACCATGTTTCTCTCCCAGATACTCTCATTCTTTTATTTTTTTAGCTCGCATTGTAATAATTTTCCCTGATCTCCCATAGCTTTTAATTTCTTGCTCTCATTTTCTCTTTCATGCATTCTTATAAGATTTTGGATTTGTGTCTCTGTTTCATTTTTTCTTCATACTTTATTGCTTTTTTTTCTGCTTCTACTCTTAACTTATTTTTTTTTACTTCCTCCAGCACAATATATGCTGGAGTTTTTTTATTTAAACTTAGCACCCATCTCCAATATTTTACATGTATTGCTTCTAATTTTTTTTTGTTCCTTCCATCCTTATATTTCTGACCAATACAATATTATACTCCTAACTAAACTATCAAACATAACTCCTTTTATTCTCATACATTCAAGTTTTCTTTCACTTCGCCAAACTCGTCCCACTACTTTATTTGCTTTTTGAGCCATCTCTTTAATATGTTTGCTCTCGGTGGTTACGCGTACAAAAAACATATCCCAAATATTTAAAAGATTTTACTTCCTTAATACTTTGCTCATTTCATTTTTAGTCTTCCACCTTTTTCTCCCACCCCCCTTTCTGAACACCATAATTTTTGATTTTCTACATTAACTTCTAAAATTTCTTTTCTAAAATATTTTTCTAAACTTTTTATTATCTCTTTCATTATTTTTTGCTAGTATGACCATGTCGTCTGCATATGCTAGCGACCACACTTTTTCTCTACCAACTACTATCTCTTCTGCTTGAGCCAACCTCAATTTTTTTCTACATCTGCTATGTAGGTTGCAAATAAAGTAGGACTCAATATACAGCCCTGTTTTACTCTTTTTGTTCATCAAAATTTTTTACTCATTTTTCCGTTAACCCATACTTTACTTGCTGTCTCCTCATACACGTCTTTCATTCTTCTTACCAGGTGCTCGGTAATTCCTTTCTCTCTCATACACTTTCACAGTTTTTCTCTATTTACACTATCAAATGCCGCTTTTAGATCCAAGAATAATGCATATACTTTTCCTCCTTTCTCTGCTATTTTTTTTTCTAAAATATGATGTAAAATATATACGTTATCTATGGTACCTCTTCCTTTCCTGAAGCCGGCTTGCCCATCTGGAATTATCTCATGCATACTTAGTTCCTCATTCAACTTTTCTTCTAATATCATGGCGTATATCTTGTATTCTGTATCCAGTAGTGTTATTCCTCTGTAGTTATCTACTAGATTTTTGGATCCACTTTTGTGTATAGGGCATACAAGACTTTTTCTCCATTGATTTGGAAACCATTCTCCTTTCCATACTCTGTTTATTAACTCACTCAATCTCTCAATTAGTTCGTCTGTACCATACAACCACGCTTCAATTTGTATCCCATCCATACCTGGCGCTTTTCTTTTCTTTAGTTTTTTTATCTTCTCCAATATTGCCTTCTTTGAAATTTTTTCCGCTTGGTGGATTTGCTCTTGTCTGTCTAGTTTTTATTTCTTTTTGTTTTCTTTCAAACAAACTTGAAAAGTGTTTCTTTCACGCTTACAATAATATTTCCTCAATATCTCCCTGTTTTCTTCTTATTTCTTTGTTTATGTATTTCCATGCTTCTGCTTCTGTTTTTATTTTTTTAATTTATATTTCTTTTTTTTATAAATTCACTTTTAGCTTTTTTACACTGATTTTTATATGTTTTTTGTTTTTTTATATGATTCTCGAGTGCCTTAACATCTTTCTAACTTCTAGTTTTTTCTTAGTACAATCACTGTTCCACCATTTGCACTGTTTCATTTTTCTTTTTTTCTTCTATAAGTTTTTTTACTACCGCTTCTCCGATTGTTTCCTCTAATTCACTCATTATCACTTCAACATATATTCCGTTTTCTCTAATTCTTCTCAGATTTTTTTTCTATTTTATCACATTTTCTTCCGTCCAAATTATCCTTTCTTAACTTTTTTCTTAATTTTCCTGTCTTCTCATAGTTTCCCTAGTTAAGTTGAGTTTTAATGATCTGATTCAACTCCTTATTTCTACTTTAAAATTGTCTATCTCTTCCTACGCCTCCTCGTTTACAACTACGTAGTCTATTACTGATTGCCCGTTTGTCTCTATATAAGTAAATTCTCCCTTTTTATCTCCTTTGATGATTCCATTTAAAATGTCTCAACCTTTTTTTTCTATCATTTCTTTTCCTTCTCTATTTTCTGTGGTATCTTTTGATTCTCTGTTTCTTGTGTTTTCCAATTCTTGCCTTGAAGTCTTCTCCTATAATCAATTTTTTTTCTTCAGTTTCTGGTATTAGCGTATCTAACGTTTGCCTAGTGTTTTTCATGCCTCTACTATATACTGTTATTGCTTTATATTTTTTTCCTCCCTTCAAAATGTTTTGTTTTTGTATTTCCTCCTTTTCAATAACCTCATCCTCTTCTTGAATTTTTCTTTTAAATGCCGGTAATTATGCCTCTTTTGGCTCTTCTTTTTTTATAGCTGGTTGGCATGTCCAGATGTATTCGGCTGGCATTTTGAGCTTTTTCTATTTCTTGTCATCTATGTCAAAAGTTTTTATGTACTCCCAGAACTTGTGATCTTTGTTGTCTATCCCAGCTACGTACCAAAACAAAATTTGGCTTGTTTGTTTTTTGCGCTGTCTTTAATTTTTACTATTTTTGTTTTTTTTTTATTTTCTGTATCTAAGTCCTTGGTCCTTGCATGCGTTGTTTTTTGACTTGCGTTTGCTCTTTTTTGAAACTCCTTGATCTTGATCACTCCAGTTGTATATCTCTCCATCTATTTCTAATTTTTTGTACCGTACCCATACTCTTTTGCCCTTTGATTGTTTGTCCTTTGCTATATTTCTTAATTTTTTCTGAACTCTTTTTTCTTCCAAGGTCAAGTCATTTTTAATGTATATGTTTGTGCTTCTCAGTTTGTTTTTGTTCTTTATAATATCCTGTTTCTGTACCCATGATTCTGTTTCTGCTATTATTGTTTGTTTTTCTTCATTTTCTACTGAATAAGTAGATATTATTTTTGTCTCTTTTCTTAAGTATTTTTGTATTTTTTTTTCTGCCTGCACCTCTACTCCTCTTACTACAAATTGGTTTCTTCTCTCTTCTTTTTCTTTTCGTTACAGCTTGTCTTAAATTGATTTTATTTTACTTTTTTTTTTTTTTAATTTAATATTTTTGTTTTAATTAATTCTCAAAATGTAGTTTATAATTTATAATAAAATTGAATGTAATTACTTTGCATTGTACAGTTTGTTTGAATGCATAAGCAGATGATCATGACGCGGCAATTCTCTAGCGTTAAGTTTAAGCCTTTTGTTATATTTATGTAATATTTTAAATTGACTTCGAAACGATCGTTTTACTTACTTACGGAAATTGATGCTATTAGATATTGAAGGTTACTTCCAAATTTTTATTTCAAAATGGGTAAAACTTAACGTTGACTAATAAACAAACTAACCATCCAGTCATTGAGCGTGGTTTTGGGCTCCACTACATGTACTACCGCCTGCAGACGGTTTTGGGAAAGTTTTAGTCGTTGTCGGAGAAGGGTTGTGCTTCTTTGGCGCTGAACGGCTCGGGTGTCGTTGAAAGCGTCGGCGTAGGTTTGCGTACTGGTGGAGCGGGTCGTACGTCATCCGCATGCATGCAAACTTTTTCTCAGTTTTTTTCTTCCTCGTACACCCGTCGCGAATATGATAGGGGCCAAGCTATTTTGGGCCTTCACATGCTCATGTTTGTTAGTTTTTGTATGATTTCGGATCATGACCGGTTCCCAATAGCTACTGGAGCGGGTTTTTCTGGCCGATCATACATTTGGAAGTAGCGCAGTTGCTTTTGCTGAATGTCTTCTATTCGCTTGTCGCGGTTGGAATGGTTGGAGGCTTCTGTCGGCTTTGTGGTGGAAATTCGTCCATTGCTTGGTCGAGACAGGTTGTACCCCATTAGTGGCTTGGGGTATATTCTGTTGCTGCGTTTCTCCGGGTACATAGCTCAAATTCCAAAGGTTGGATGTGTTGCACCTAGGCATTTGGTGGTTGTCCTTGCATCCGCAACCGCAGGCTTTTATTGAACTTCTGGTATTGTTGTTCCGTCGGGTTGGCCTGAGGATGGTAGATTAGCGTGTAATATGTTTGGCTACTCCATCGTCTGCACGTCCGCGCCAATTTGTAAGATTTGAATTGGGTGCCCTTGTTTGTTATTATGAAGCCGGGGTAGCCAAACCGGTGGAACACTTGCTCTTCCAGAATTTTCGTGATGGTTCTGGTCGTGGCATTGCCAATCACGAACGCTTCGGTCCATTTTGTAATCAAATCAACGAGCACGAATATGTGCCGTTTCTTGATTCTGGTCTCCGGGAGTGGCAATATCAGGTTAACAGCCACTGAACTGAAGAGTGCCTTACTAGTTTTGGCTTGTAATGGAGCGTGCGGTTGCTGTTGGCCGCGTTTGGTGCCGGTGCAAATTAGACAATCTCTCACGTACTCTCGGACGTCTTTTGACACGGTGGGCCGGATTGTGTGTTCGATGATGTAAGGCACGTCGGCAAACTGATCTTTTGCTTTGAATAGTTCTGGAAATTTCTCCCGGTTCCGCTTTCTTTTGGTTGTTGTTTGGGTGGTGTCCCAGAACACGGTGTCGCGGAGTTGCCTTCCCAAATTTAGACAGCCGCGGGCGAATTCAAAATAACCGACGTGCGTGCTTTAAAACGGTGTTCCTAGTATCATTTGATCCGTAGATATTTTGATACTAAGATCTCGTCGGTGTAGGTATTTCTGCCTAACTGGAATAAAATTGTGGTATTTCTAATAGCCTCCAACTTGCCATCTTTGGCTGCATTGTAATTTTGTGTGACTGAAAGCGGGATGCCAAGTCTGCGTGTATAAATTTTGTGTCAGCGCCTTTGTCGATTAGGCATTCATAGATCTTGTCCTGGATCGTTACTGGTACTATTGGGAACGACCGTCCAATAATGTTTAACTCTGACATCCGGCCATTCCACTGTTTCCCGGTTGTCTTTGTGAGTGTAATTTTGGGCAGTCTTGGTGATAGTGCCGTGTGCATCATGGGCAATACCGGCATTCGGGTAAACGCTCATCTTCATTCTTTTTTCAGTTGTCTTTTGGCGAACCAGTGGCTATCGATGTTTGTGCGGGCTGCTCAATACGGCGAGGCCCATTAGGTCATCTATGGTTGCCGGTAGATCTCTTACGGCCTCCTTGAAGTATGGTTCCGCTAAGTGTAAAATTGAGTGCATTATATTTGTTTCATTGTCGTTAGGGAACCAGCGCTCGTACTGTACTTGCTTTTTGGCCCGCTTGCTTCTCACTCCACTGCCCATCTCCGTAATGCGCAGCGCGCGTAGAGCGAACGCTTGCCTTAGCGTATTTGTCAACCGTTCTCACGCGATGTCACTGTCTACCGCGAGCTTAAATTTCTGCTCGGCAGCTCCTTCCGGCCACTCTCGTCCAGTTCTGCCGGAGGACTCTGGACTCTGTCAGTGTTATTTCTGCTTTCGTTATGAAGAATTCTACGTCTTGACTAGGGGCACTTGCAAATTCTGGCATGCATACAACCGTGTCACGCTGAATCACGCTATAGTGTGGCGTTTTGCCGTAACGATTCTGCGGGATTTCCTGCTCTGGGTGACCCGTACCGTACGTGTTTGTTTGTTGTGTCGGCCGTCTAGAGTAGGTTGGTTATTGAACAAAGTATTTGTTGGTGTAACGTTTTCCTGCAGTTGGGGTTTCTGGTCATTATTTGCATCTATTGTGTTACCTTGCTGCGGAATTCCGTTTTTTGTGGGATGTTGACTGACATCCCTATCGCCTATATTGGGATTGATTACTGGTGATAATCCTCTGAGTCTCTTGGAGCTTTGTTTGCCTGCTGCTGTTGCTTTCGGATTTATGCGAGCCGGCGGCCCCGGTGAAAACTGATGCCCTCGGTGACTCTTATTAAAACGTTGGATCACGACTTTCTTTTGTGACAAAATGACTTCTGACGTCCTCAGAGATGTCAAATATTAACTTTGTTGATAACAAACACTTGGGCGGGTGGGTGGGAAGCTTTAAAGCATGATAACAAGTTAGTAGTTTGAGTTAAAGTACTTCACAGGATAGATTGCGACTTTCTCTTGTGACAAAATGACTTCTGACATCCGCAGAGATGTCATATATTAAATTCTTTTATAACGAACACTTGGGCGGGTGGGTGGTATATTCCAAAGCATGATAACTATTCAGTAGTTTGAGTTAAAGTTGGTTCACGACTTTCTTTTGTGACAAAATGACTTCTGACGTCCGCAGAGATGTCATATATCAAATGTTTTGATAACGAACACTTGGGCGGGTGGGTGGGATATTCCAAAGCATGTTAACGAATTAGTAGTTTGAGCTGAAGTTGCTCACCTACTCACCCAAGTGTCAGTAAATAAGAGCTTGGATTACGACTTTTTTTGTGACATAATGACTTCTGACGTCCGCACAGATGTCAAATATTAACTTTCCTTTTTACCGAACACTTTAAAGCATGATAACACTTTAGTAGTTTGAGCTAAAGTAGTACACTGGTTGGATTACGGTTTTTTTTGTGACAAATTGATTTCTGATGTCCGCTGAGATGTTAAATGTTAAATTTTTTGTTAACGAAGATTTAGGCGGGTGGGTGGGATATTCCAAAGCATGATAACAATTTAGTAGTTTAAGCTGAAGTTGCTTACTCGCCCACCCAAGTGTCAGTTTTTAAGTGGTTGGATCACAACTTTCTTTTGTGTCAAAATGACTTCTGATGTCCGTTGAGTTGTCAAATATTAAATTTTTTGTTAACGAACATTTGGGCGGGTGGGTGGGATATTCCAAAGCATGATAACAATTCAGTAGTTTGAGCTGAAGTTGCCTACTCACCCACCCAAGTCTTAGTAATTAAGTGGTTGGATCACAACTTTCTTTTGTGACAAAATGACTTCTGACGTCCGCAGAGATGTCAAATATCAAATTTCTTGATAAGGAACATTAGGGCGAATGGGTGGGATATTCCAAAGCATGATAACAATTCAGTAGTTTGAGCTGAAGTTGCCTTTTCACCCACCCAAGTGTTAGTTATTAAGTGGTTGGATCACAACTTTCTTTTGTGACAAAATGACTTCTGACGTTCGCAGGGATGTCAAATATTAAATTTCTGGATAACGAACATTTGGGCGGGTGGGTGGGATATTCCAAAGCATGATAACAATTTAGTAGTTTGAGCTGAAGTTGCCTACTCACCCACCCAACTGTTAGTTATTAAGTGGTTGTATCACAACTTTCTTTTGTGACAAAATGACTTCTGATGTCCGCTGAGATGTCAAATATTAAATTTCTTGTTAACGAACATTTGGGCGGGTGGGTGGGAAATTCCAAAGCATGATAACAATTCAGTAGTTTGAGCTGAAGTTGCCTACTCACCCACCCAAGTGTTAGTTATTAAGTGGTTGGATTACAACTTTACTTGTGACAAAATGACTTCTGACGTCTGCAGGGATGTCAAATATCAAATTTCTTGATAACGAACATTTGGGCGGGTGGGTGGGATATTCCAAAGCATGATAACGATTCATTAGTTTGATCTAAAGTTGCCTACTCACCCACCCAAGTGTTAGTTATCAAGTGGTTGGATCACAATTTTCTTTTGTGACTAAATGACTTCTGATGTCCGCTGAGATGTCAAATATTAAATTTCTTGATAACGAACATTTGGGCGGGTGGGTGGGATATTCCAAAGCATGATAACGATTCAGTAGTTTGATCTAAAGTTGCCTACTCACCCACCCAAGTGTTAGCTATTAAGTGGTTGGATCACAACTTTCTTTTGTGACTAAATGACTTCTGATGTCCGCTGAGATGTCAAATATTAAATTTCTTGATAACGAACATTTTGGCGGGTGGTTGGGATATTCCAAAGCATGATAACAATTCAGTAGTTTGAGCTGAAGTTGCCTACTCACCCACCCAAGTCTTAGTTATTAAGTGGTTGGATCACTACTTTCTTTTGTGACAAAATGACTTTTGACGTCCGCAGGGATGTCAAATATCAAATTTCTTGATACCGAACATTTGGGCGGGTGGGTGTGATATTCCAAAGCATGATAACAATTCAGTAGTTTGAGCTGAAGTTGCCTACTCACCCACCCAAGTGTTAGTTATTTAGTGGTTGGATCACAACTTTCTTTTGTGACAAAATGACTTCTGACGTCCGCAGGGATGTCAAATATCAAATTTCTTGATACCGAACATTTGGGCGGGTGGATGGGATATTCCAAAGCATGATAACAGTTCAGTAGTTTGAGCTCAAGTTGCCTACTCACCCACCCTATTGTTAGTTATTAAATGGTTGGATCACAACTTTCTTTTGTGACAAAATGACTTCTGACGTCCGCAGGGATGTCAAATATCAAATTTCTTGATAACGAACACTTGGGCGGATAGGTGGGATATTCCAAAGCATGATAACAATTCAGTAGTTTAAGCTGGAGTCACCCACCCAAGTGTCAGTTATTAAGTGGTTGGATCACAACTTTCATTTGTGACAAAATGACTTCTGATGTCCGCTGAGTTGTCAAATATTAAATTTATTGTTAACGAACATTTGGGCGGGTGGGTTGGATATTCCAAAGCATGATAACAGTTCAGTAGTTTGAGCTGAAGTTGCCTACTCACCCACCTAAGTGTTAGTTATTAAGTGGTTGGATTACAACTTTATTTGTGACAAAATGACTTCTGACGTCCGCAGGGATGTCAAATATCAAATTTCTTGATAACGAACATTTGGGCGGGTAGGTGGGATATTCCAAAGCATGATAACGATTCAGTAGTTTGATCTAAAGTTGCCTACTCACCCACCCAAGTGTTAGTTATCAAGTGGTTGGATCACAACTTTCTTTTGTGACTAAATGACTTCTGATGTCCGCTGAGATGTCAAATATTAAATTTCTTGATAACGAACATTTGGGCGGGTGGGTGGGATATTCCAAAGCATGATAACAATTCAGTAGTTTGAGCTCAAGTTGCCTACTCACCCACCCAAGTGTTAGTTATTAAATGGTTGGATCACAACTTTCTTTTGTGACAAAATGACTTCTGACGTCCGCAGGGATGTCAAATATCAAATTTATTGATAACGAACATTTGGGCGGGTGGGTGGTATATTCCAAAGCATGATAACGATTTAGTAGTTTGAGCTGAAGTTGCCTACTCACTCACCCAAGTGTTAGTTATTAAGTTGTTGGATCACTACTTTCTTTTGTGACAAAATGACTTTTGACGTCCGCAGGGATGTCAAATATCAAATTTCTTGATACCGAACATTTGGGCGGGTGGGTGTGATATTCTAAAGCATGATAACAATTCAGTAGTTTGAGCTGAAGTTGCCTACTCACCCACCTAAGTGTTAGTTATTAAGTGGTTGGATCACAACTTTCTTTTGTGACAAAATGATTTTCGATGTCCGCTGAGATGTCAAATATTAAATGTTTTAATAACGAACACTTGGGCGGGTAGGTGGGACACTTTAAAGCATGATAACGATTTAGTAGTTTGAGCTAAAGTAGCACACAGGTTGGATTACGGCTCTCTCTGGTGACAAAATGACTTCTGACGTTCTCAGAGATGTCAAATATCAACTTTAGAAGAATACGAATAAGATTTGTTCTTGTAACAAATTAACTTTTTACATCCGCAGAGATGTCAAATAACAATTTTTTTTGATAACGATCTTTTGCGCGTATGGGTGAGACACTCAAAGCGTGATAACGATTCAGTAGTTTGTTAGTTTTATTTATTGATCAAATTTATTCTAAATTATAAAACAATTTTGGTCAAGTATTTGGTGAACATTGTTTATATAAATTATTAAAAAATGAGTACATAGAATGACACTGCAGCTATATATATCAACAGTTGATAACATGAACATAATGGTAAAGTAGTAGGAAAATATTTACAAACAAATCGATACGATGTAAAATAGTACAATAGTTTTCATTTCGAACTACAATCGAATGATAAGCAATAAAGCGTGAATAATCCGCTCGCAACTGATTAAATAATATATCCGCACTTTAATTGGATTAATTCGCGCCTCGATGCAAACGAAAAAAATTAAACCAAAAAAAAAACTGCATATAATAAACGCGCAAACTAGCCGGAGGTAAATTTCAGCGCTCCAACAAAATCCAATAACAATATTCATTATTTTCTTTAATGATAATTAAGAGTTAATTTTATAACAAGAGCGGCGGATTTTAATATAGAGAAGAGTAAAGAGGGGGTCCTTTGTAATTGGGTTGATTTAATTAGCGATAGAATAAATATGCCGGCGGAATATAAATCGTGGCGCGGTCTTTTAAGAAAACCCTTGTTGGCAAACACAAATAGTGTGTAAGAAATTTAGAACAATAATTTCGAACGTATTAGATTTTAATTCAGATCAGGAGCCGAGCCAATAATTGATCACAGCACTATCTCTTTTTTTTTCTCAAATTAAACAATTCAAGATTGTTAATTTAAGATAACGGGTTCAATTTTAGACGAAATAGGAGAAAGAATGGAAGGATCGCTTGGATGAATGAGAAGAAGAAAATAGGTGAGGATTTTCAAGAACTGTATTGTGAGATTAATTGAAATGCATACTGTGTTCAGGATCTAATCATCTGTGTACACATATCTCTCAATTTATTTATCATTTGATACAAAGCAATTTAAATTAATATATTAATCAAGTTATTTCATAATTGTTAATTGTTAAGACAGCAGTTAATTTAACGAATATAAAAATGTGTACAAAGATAATGAGTTGATGATATCAATTAGGTATAAAAGATTTTAATATTGAAAACTCCCATTACTAATAAACTTTAATTCTCACTTGAAAATTATTCCGTAATTATCTTATTACTAATTGTATACATTAGAAAATATTAAAGTGCTGTTTTACGACTTAATTTTCCTATAGATGTAGCTACTTGAAAAGTTTATAATGAGTTACTGTTAATGTGCTTTTACAAGTTCTCTCCGTCCGACACACACTCCTTCGCTTCGCCTCAGTTTTAATCTGATTAAGTTCACTTTATGCGGCCCCCCCAGCTTTTAGGAATAAATATGAATGTATTTAGAATATTCTAGTCGTTTATTTTTTAAACAGTGTGATATTTATTAAGGTCAGTTTTCGATGTGGAAGGAAATGGTAGCTTCGCAAATCATATACAGCAGGAAAACATATATAACCAGGCCAAGTTAATATCCATATCCTGCTTGTATCGCTATCAGAAGTCGAAGTACGATGAGACCTGCATGTGGCGTATTTTATAGACGAATCTCGGGATAAAATAGAAAGCGGAATATAAATATGTATACGCGCCATTGCATTTTATATATGTTCATGAAATAGGGACGAGATGATCCGCCATATGGTCCTGCCACTGACGGATTATTGTTTAAATGATTTCACATCCCACAATATATTATATTGTTTGTTGAACTCAATATATAAAACAAAAATTTGGAATGTAAAAGTCAATTGCATAAAAATTAATAAAAAATTAATTACAAATTTTGCTTATTGTTTTTATATTTAATAGCAAAACCAATTACCATACCATTTTTATGTAAACTTTTGCTTTTGCTATTTAGGCAAATAGTATGGTATATTATTTTTTAAATCAGATTTAGTTTTGAGTAAATAATTTGCAATTTGAGTCAAAATGTCGAAACTATAAAATTAACTTCAAATAATTTTATTAAATGCACCTTTTGTTGTATTCAATTTTTTTTTTTAATTTTTTTGGCATCTTTACTTCTAAAAAGTTTTTTAAAAACTGTTTAGACTACCTTTACTACTCTCAAAATCATTTTTGAGTCACCTTTAGCCTTTTGATATATCTTAAAGTCTTGTAGTTGTTGTCGCTTTGAAAGTTCTGTTAATGTTCTCTTAATTCTAGTAAGATTTTTCAGAGTTTTTTTATACTTTCTATGTTTTCTAAAAGCCTTTACGTCTACAAAGACATTCACAGCGTTGTCTACCAACAACTAAATGTTTCTAAAACTACTTAATTGTTTGGAGTGGTTTTCAAAGGATTTTTAAATGTTTTTCAATAGTAGCTTCTTTAAAGTTTTTATTATTTTTTACTGTCACATTTTTTTGAATTTTTTTAGATTTCAAATAGCCGTAGTAGTAGCTTCTTGCAGCACGAAGGAGCAAAGCAAGTGAGGGCTACTCAAAGTAAAAGGATGGCTAAAGCGTTTTGGTACGGGTTATTCACGATATTTGTTCCTAATAAAAACAATGTTTTTGAAATTTTGAAATTTTATTTTGCAAAAATCTGTTTGGCTTTTGGGCCGCTAAATCGTCGTTTTCGAGAGCTTTTTAGAGTCAAAGCAGATGGTAGAGGCTGACAAAAACAGATTTAGGTTCCTTCTGAAAATTTTTATAGGAGTGAGGGTTGTTCTGTCTTTCGGATTTCCCCCTACTTATGAAGCAAGCTTCCGCATCTCTTATAGCCCATAATTTTGATCTTTTTTTATCTTGTTTAACGTGGTCTATAAGTGGCAAAGGATGTCAAACTTGGTATTTTTTTATGGTTAGGAGAGGAATCTTTCTAAGGACTTTGACGTCACTTGCTTGGGATAAGCGAAGCAACAACTGATTTTTGTTCACAGGTTCATGCTGGCTTTGGGGGTGTTCTTTGGAAGGACGGTGGTCTGCTGATGATTAGCAGGTGCCTTACTGTGGGCCTTGCCAAAACAACTAGCTTGCAGTTTAACATAAACTGGACAGGCTTTGTAGTGTGCATCCTACCGCACCCGGCGCACTTAGCTACATGCTCGGCCTCTTTAGAAGCCTGGATGGGCTTTTGCGTTGCATTGAGATGCCGTGTGACAATGCCGCTGGCAACGATGGCATTGTACAATATCTGCGGTCTTTTTTGTACTCTACTGAACAACAAAACCAGCAGATCTCAGTGAGAGAGAGTATCTATTGAGAAAGCTGTACAGCATTGGGAAGGATGTCCCGTTCCATCACGTTTACTGCGCAGTCAATGGTGATATTTTGCGACTTGAAGGGCGCCGGTGCTCTTAAGGGGATGGCTGGCAAAGCGAGTTGTTTAGCCATCTTGGCGGTCAGGTCCGCAAAAGACTCAGCAACCATTTTCTTAATTTTCTTTGTGGTGTTGTTAAGTAGGGATTGGAGGGTGGTGCCGACATTGTATTTGGCTTGTTTGATTTTGTCAATGGCAAAGTCGAGCTTTTTCGGCTTGTCTTTGACCACCAGACATTCTTCTATGTTTATCCTGGTGTCTTGCCTCTTGATATGTTTGGACATTTTCTGGAATTCCAGGTATAGAAAGGAGAGAACCTGACTGTCCGTGAGTTTCGAGTCACGTTCCATTCTAAACTGAAATTGGGTTAAGCAATTAAATTATTACTTAATTCAATAAATTTATTTAGTGACCAGTTCGTGGCAGGAGCTTTTTTCTTTTCGATCCTCACTTGACTCCTTTTGTTGACGGGTTAAAGTAGGCGTTTTTGTCGGGTTCTAAATTCCTTCACTTTTCTTTTCATGTTTGTACCATATTTAAGTTGTTGTTCAGTGACCGCATTCTCTTGGTGTGGATTTAATTCTTCTAGTTATTGATCTTATTGTGTTATTAAGTTGAATATTACTTTACTTACATGTGAGCTGTTTATCCGTACTGGGGAACAGTATTCTGCTACTTAAAAGGCCAGGGTTATGGCTCCAGTTATAATAATGGTAGCTTAGGCGCCCCATGTGGTTCCTGTTAATTTTTGCACAATATTGTTTCTTGTTTTTTAGGTATTTCTTGTAAGTAAGAGTTCTATATAGTGTTGCTTTTTTATCATTTAGATTGAAGTTTGTAG
Source organism: Tachinus rufipes (assembly GCA_963932245.1). Taxonomy (NCBI): domain Eukaryota; kingdom Metazoa; phylum Arthropoda; class Insecta; order Coleoptera; family Staphylinidae; genus Tachinus; species Tachinus rufipes. Next base: position 109,501,096 of record OZ010743.1, read on the forward strand.
TTTCAGTTTTAGATGGGTTTATGCACAGCCTTCATTTTTTTAAATATAATTAGTTTGATGCATGATTTTTTTTTTGGTGGTCAGGCCGGTAAAATCTTCTAAAGACTGACTCAAAGTGTAGGATTCACTCTTACGAGGAAAGTGCTTACCGACTAATAACCCCCCCATTTTGAATACCGGGAAGTTCGAGACCTATGCTTATAAACTTTCCATTGGGAGAAAATTAAGGGGATGAATAGAGATAGGAAGCCGTATAGGCTGTGGAGTGAGGTTGTAGGATGTGGGGTGAACCCACTTGGTTAGATAAGGTTGACCGGTCTTCGATAGAAGTGGCCCTGTTTGTCCGGCTCTGCCAATTTGGCTAGATCGGTGTTTGAATGAATTGCTAAATTTGTGAAGTATTTCTCAGCGAGTGCCTTGAAATGTTCTCGTAGTGGAGTAATGCCTAGGTCATTGTGAATGTCTGTATTCCTAACGTACCATGGCGCTCCTACAATCCAACGAAGAGTTAGATTTTGAAATGCGTCAAGACTTGATGCATGGTACTACACAGATAAGCTTAAGTAGTAATCCCTTTTCCAGGTAGTATCATAGGCTGCGGTGAGGTCAACTAATACGGCTGAGGTTTTTAGTTTGTTCTGGAACCCACGTTCGATATGTGTTACGCGTAATTCTTTGTTAATTAAAATTGAGATTGCTTAGAAGTTCCGGGCAATCTAAGTAGTTGTTTATCAATTATGAATTTACGATTTTAGATTGTAGGTTTACGATTTTATTTTATAATTTATATTTTTTCTATTCAAACCTAATTTATATGAGACTAATTTCAAACACTTTTTCAATATTCCTCATTTGGTAAAGAGACCAAATTGATGCTTCATTCAAGGACTTGTAAAGTGTTACGCAAGCTTCATTAAGTAACTCCCATGATGATCTTTTTAAAAAACCCATATAAACCTTATTTATGTGGTTAAGGAGTGCAATTGGTCTGTAGCTAGCTGCTTCAGTGGTGGGTTTACTAGGTTTTGGTATTGATTTTGATTTTGATTTTAGATCTCTTAAAGGCGGGTGGCAGTTCTTCGGATTCCGTTATGTTTAAGTCATTCTCTGGGAATATTATATCCACGCTAGCAGCCTTTCTTGTTTTTATTTTTTCTATAACCTGATGGATTTTGTTGAGTGAGAAGTGGTGTGAGAATTTGTCGTTGGATTTAACTGCCCGGGCCCGTTGTTTGTATGTGTCATGTGTTTTTTGTCTGGCGGGGCTTTTGAGAAGGCGACTTTGTGGCTAGCAATTTTGTTTGGGCAGAGTTTTGGCTGTAGGTGTAAGAGCTGCCTTCCAGTTTATGTATGAGGCTTCACGCTTTTCGGCTGGAGTGTGTAAAGTCTGTTTTGCTCAATAATCGTTTTCATTTTTCTTGCGGTGTCCAGGTTTTTAGCAGATCCTTTACTACTTTCCTTCGGAAATTTCCTCGGTACACCCGAAAGTTTTTATAGTTTTTGCAAAAAGGATTTTATTTTTTTACTTGCAAAGTTTTTTGAGAGTTGACAATCTTCTAAAGCATTATTAAATTAAAAAAATAAAGACAGAAGCAGAAGCATGGAAATACGTAAACAAAGAAATAAGAACGGAATATGGAGATGCTAAGGCAATACCAATGGAAGCATGGAAGAAACACTTTTTGAGTTTGTTTGGAGAAAAAAAGAAAAAAGAAGAAAAACTAGACAGACAAGAGTCAATCCAGCAAGGGAAATTTTTTTAAAGGAAGCAATGGGAGAAGATAAAAGAAATTATAGAGGAGATTGCAAGCAGGGTGTGGGTTAACAGGGCTGCCTATTAAGTCCCACTTTGTTTGCAACTTACATATCAGATGTAAAAAAAAAACTGAGGTTGGTTTAAGCATGATGGGTAGTAGTTGGTAGAGAAAAAGTGTGGTCGTTAACATATGCAGACGACATGGTAATACTAGCAAAAGAAGCTAAAGAAATGAAAGAAATTATGAAAAATATTTTAGAAAAAAAAGTTTAGAAGTCAAATGAAAGGGGGGTGGAAAAAAAAGTGGATGACTTGAAATGAAAGGGGCAAGGTATTACGGAAGTAAAATCTTTTAAATATTTAGGATATTTTTCTGCTAGAATAGCAACGAGAGCGAGTACTTTAAAGAGATGTCTTAAAAAGCAAATAAAGTAGTGAGACAAGTTTGGGAAAGAAGTGAAGTTAAATGTATGAAAATAAATGGACTTAAGTTTGATAGTTTAGTTAGAAGTATGATATTGTATGGGTCAAAAATATCGGGATGAAAGGATCAAGAAAAATTAGAAGCTATACATGTAAAATATTGGAAATAGGTGCTAGGTTTAAACAGAGAAACCCCAACATATAAAGTGCTAAAGGAAGTCAAAAACGATAAGTTAAGCAGGATAAGAAGCAATAAAGTATGAAGAAAAATGAGACAAAGACATAAATGTAAAATCTTTAAAGACTGCATGCAAGAGAAAATGAGAGCAAGAAACGGAAATCTAGGGGAGATCTGGAAAATTATTACAACAGAAAGAGTTATTCTAGCCAAGAAATTGAAAGAAAGAGAGAAACTGGAAAAGAAACCTGGCACGAAGTTATGGAAAGAGATAGAGATATACAAAAGCAAGCAAGGAAAATGCGAGTGAAAGAGTCTAGATACAACGCAAATTATGAACATATTATAGAAAGTGAATATCTTGAGAGCGATAGATACAGTAAAGATGATTGCTAGATTCAGATGTGGCAATGAAGAGCGAGTGACAAGTTTTTGGTTGGAAAAGAATTTGAAAATGTTTAGAATGTGCGGAGAGACTAAGGAAACTATAGAACATATGTTGAACGAGTGTAACAAAATGAGAGAAAAACAAATAAGAAAAAATGAGATATTGAAAGAGGACGGGTAGAATGGATGAGGGCAGTTAAAAAACGAAGAAAAGAAGTAGACGAACAAAGAAGATATATTTTTAATTGGGCTATGTTTTATTATTTTGGGAAGTTTTTAATGTAATTGTAAATGTAATTGCCGAAAGGCAAAAAATTTACGTATTATTATTATTATTATAAGTATTCTTAGGCATTATTTACCTAAGTGGCATTACATATTTCTAAAACATTTTTATAGCTCTTTATTAAAATGAAAAAGTTTTGGAGTTTTTGCATGCGTATTTTAGGTTGCGCTTTATGTGTCCCAAGTATGCACTTTTCTTTTGTTTGATAGTTAAGAGCAACTCTCTTTTTTACTCATTTTCTGGAGTACCGTTTCATTCCGATCCTTTTTTGTTTAAGATATTTTCAGCAGCTTCCAATATAACCACATTTTGAAGGCTTTTAGTTTATTTAACATATTAGTTTTTATTGTCCATGTCTCAAATCTGTATAGCAGCACTGACCAGACGTAGCATTTGACAGTTTGCCAACGTAATTTTAGGCTTAAGTTTCCATCGCAAAGTAAGTTCTTTCATTTTATAAATGTATTTCTGGCCTGCTTTGTTCTTTTTTTTTTTTTTTTTTTTTAAGGACGTAGTGAGGTCTTGGCCTCAGCAAGTGGCTCTTGAGAATAACTAACGCAGGGCAATACCTTTCGGTTTTCTTCTCTACGTTAGTTCTGTTGTCATTTTGTCTTTATCATGTCTGTCTCTAGTCTATTATTAGTTTGAGATGAGCTGGTTTCGGTTTTGTGTCCCCGGTTCATTTTTGTGTAATTTCAAGGTATTTAATCTTCTTCCCTATAGTTTTTATTTGTTCTACCTGTATTTTTCCGATTCCTCTATTTGTCCTCTTTGTCGATATTCATGCCGCTTCCGTTTTCTGCGGTGCTAATTCTAGCCCTTTACTTTTCATCCATTTCTTTATCATACTAATTGCCAACTCTAGCTTTTCCTTTAGTACTTCTATGTCTGCATCCCAGCCTACTAATGCTAAGTCGTTAGCAAATGCCGTTATTGTTACCCCGCCTGGTAGCCGCATTCCGAGAAGCTCATTATATCCATAATTTGGGTCCTAGTGCTGAGCCTTGTGGTACCCCTCTGGTCAGTCTAAATTTACCCTTCTTGGTCACTAAGTTTCTTCTTTGTAGATAACTCCATATTATCTTGATCGTTTTCTTTGTTAATTCTTTTTTTTTTGCAGCTTCTATAATTGCTTCCCATAGTACGCTATTAAATGCGTTTTGTATACCCAACGCTATTATGATGCAATGCTGTCTTTTCTTATGTGGGCTGCTGTTTCCTTCTTTTGCTTCCGCTTTTATCTTCTCGATAGCTCCTAGCGTCGATCTCCCTTTGGTAAATCCGTATTGTTCACTTTTCCATCCACCTCTTTCTTCTATTTCTTTCTCTATTCTTCTCTTAATAACTTCTTCCATTATCTTTGCTAATGTATTGATTAGACAAATCGGTCTATACGTCTTTGATTTACCTGCTTCTTTCTTCTTCTCAATCAGCACTAAGTTTGCCTTTTTCCAACATTTTGGGAATGTTCCCTCATTTAGATATCTGTTTATTATTTGTGTTAGTTCTATTTCGTTTCCTTCTAACGCTGCTTTCACTATCTCCGCTGTTGTCTCGTCCGGACCTGGTGCCTTATTGTTAGGTAGTTCTCTTATGATCTGTTTTATCTCCGCCACTGTTGTCATATCTGCTTTCTCTTTTTCACTTGTCTTTGTTGGTTCTTTTACCGCTCTTCCTTTGGGGAACAATTTCTCAATTATTTTTTCTTTCCCTTCCTCCTCCTTTAAGCACACTCCCTTTGATCTTCTTCCCAGTTTATTCATTGCAATTTTGTACGGCTTTTCCCAAGGGTCCCTATCTATGGAATCTATCATTTCTTTCCAGCATCTCCTCGTGCTGTCTTTTATCGCTTTTCTCAGTGCTTTTCTGTCCATTTTTAATTCTTTGTCTGTCTCTGCAGTGTCTTCACCTTTTCGTTTCTGTCTTTTGATCTTCCTTCCGGTTTGTATTGCTTTTTTCCTGCTTTTCTTTATCTCATTGCACCACCAGTACGGCCCCTTTTTTCCTCCTTCCCTATACCTGGGGATTGCTTTTTGAAATGAAAAGAATGTGGTACTGCAACCGTAACCGTGGCGGCCATTTTACTGATATTGTTTTCAAATGTTAATGGCATACTTTCCTCTATACAATGAAATAAACATTTATTGACTTTTTTTTAAATACTCGTTTTTTTTTTAAATATCAGAATGATATTTCTTATTGGTAAACCTTATATTTGGCATTAACTTAATTAGAACTTTCTGCTTTTTAGTTATATACTTGACTAGCTTCTTCATCTGGAAATGTTTTATACTTGTTCTCTTGTATTTTTTAGCTTTTTTTGGTATTTGGCGCAAAGTAAAAATTGCATCAATGCTAGATCTATTTTGCCTTTTTCTCGTCTTCATTTATTTCCCATATTGGAGCTTTTGTTATTTAATTCTTCAACTTCAATTACGTATTTATTCTGGTTTTTGAAGCATCTATCTCGTTTTTGTATCAATTTTTTAAACTCCGTAAATGGTTTCTTGGATGACAAATAGCATGCTTATTTAACTATGTTGGTTAGTTCTGCCCAATCAAACTTATTTCCATTTTGTTTAGTTTATTACTATCATACCTTTGTTCGAAATTCTGATTGCAGCATATTTTTCTACATTAGTCATCCATGTCTTTTTTGTTCCATTTTAGCTCAAATTACTGAATCGTTATCATGCTTTGGAGTGTCTTGCCCAAGTGTTTGTTATCAAGAAACCTGATACTTGAAATCTCTGCATAAAACCAAAAACTAATAAAAAGTACTAATTGCTTTTTATGAAACCTTATAATAGTAAAATCAGGCCACGAAATATGAAAATTTTGTCAAAAAGTATCAAAATCTAGTCATAGTAACAAAATCTGGTTATGAGGTATCAAAAATTTGTCAGAAAGCACCAAACTCTTGCTATAAAAAGCATTTTATTTAAATTAAATTTACAAAATAGAAAAATTTGTTTTAAAATTGTAAAAAAGTACAAAATTCTTTTTATAAAAACTCAAATATAGCAAAATCCTGCCATCAAATAACAAAATATTGTCAAAAAAAAAAACAAAATTTGTCCATAAATGGTTGCAAATATTAAAATATTATTAGAGAGAAACAAAATCCGGTCATAAACTGTAAAATTTTGATTATAAACTGATAATTTTGTCTGAAAATATTTTGAAAAGTGCAAAATTTTATTTATAAAAAGTCAAAAATAATAAAATAGCTATACGCTGTTAAAAAGTGTGATTTTTTTTTATAAAATGTTAAAAATTGCAAAATCCGGCCACAAATTATTATAAAATGCATATTTTTTCTGTAAAACGTTAAAATTAGTAAAATTAGGCTATGAAATATCAAAATATTATCAAAAAGTATCAAAATTTAGTCATAAACTGTTGAAAATTTAATGTTAAAAATTGCTAAATCTGGTTGAATGGTGTAAAATTCTATGAATAAAATATTAAAAATAGCAAAATCTGTTTATAAAATATTACTATTCTGACATAAAGCACTAACATTTTGACAGAAAATGTTAAAAGTGCAAGATTTTAATCATAAATTGCACAAAAAATCTTTTTAGCAGATCCAAACTTTATTGTAAGTGGTAGAGTAGATGGTATCTTTGCAGCAGGGGCATTTGCAGGACTGTGATGTGATGATCTCATCCGATGCCAGGAAGGGCTATTTCTAAAAAAAAAAAGTAGGATGGATAGTGTCAGGAGGCAGCATCAACTCACAAAAAGTGGTACAATGCAACGCTGGAGTTATGGAGTTGCAAGACACGATTGAGAAGTTTTGGAATGTTGAAGATGTTGAAGATAACAAGTATTTTTTCGAAGAAGAAAAAAAGTGCAAAATTCATTTCCAAGATACGCATCAACGCAGCTCTAGTGGACGATTTGTTGTCAAACTGCCAATCAAGGAAAAGCAGAATATAGCGGCGCTAGGGTCTTCAAGGGCGTTAGCAGTGAAACGACTTTATTCAACAGAACGAAAATTAGCAAGAGATGGCTACCTACGACAATTATACCATTTGTTTATGAAAGAATATGAAGAGTTAGGGCACATGAAGCTAACACACATCATAGGCAATGGAAAGTATTTTCTACCACACCATGGAGTACTGAGGAACAGCATAACGGCTAAGTTACGGGTGGTCTTTGACTCTTTGGCCCGCACCACTTTCAACGTATCTTTAAATGAAATTTTTGGAATTGGGCCAGTGCTGCAGCAGTCTCTATTCGAAATTCTAATTTGATTTCGAACACATAAATATGTTTTGGTTAGTAACATTTCAAAAATATACGGACAAATTCTTCTACAGGAAGACCGGTAAAGCTTTTATAGAATATTATGGCGGTATGATGAAAATAAATAATACGAGCTGCAAAATTTAACATATGGTACAACTTCTGCATCATATATAGCTACAAAATGTCTCAAGCAGCTAGCGGGAGAAGCATAAAGAGAATTCTCAGTTGCTAGTAAAGCCATAGAAACCGATATGTACATGGATGACTTACGCAAACAACAGAGAAGCTGCCATTCAAACTCGAGACGGAGTGACAAAAATCCTAGCCAGTGCAGGATTTGAATTGAGGAAATGGGCATACTACGACGAAACGTTACTACCATCGTTATTAGGAACGGAAAATCAGATATTACAATTGGACAAAGAGGGTATCATGACGATTCTGGGAATGGAATGGCATACTCAGCAGGAGGTTTTTAAATTTAATGTTAATAACAATGTAGGGAGAGAACGCACAACAAAACGAACAATTTTATCAAACATAGCCAAGCTGTTTGATTTACTAAGCACGTTAGGCCGGATAGTAGTGACAGCAAAATATTAATGCAATCAGTGTGGACATTAAAATTGGACTGGGACGAGGCTGTACCATCTCAAGTAAACGTAATTTGGACAAGCTATATAAGTGATTTCGTAAACTTGAAGAATTTCAAGGTGCCTCTATTGGTGATTGGCAGTAGCAACGGTTTTGTGATGCTAGCGAGAAAGCCGTTACTACAGAAGCAGTATCAAATAAAAAAGATTTAAGGTTAATTTGGAGCAAATCACGGGTTGCCCCATATAAAGCCTACAATACCGCGTTTGGAATTATGTGCAGCTGCCCTGCTATGCAAACTCATAAAGAGTACATTCACTGGTTTGCATTTACCGATAGAGAATACTTACTGCTGCTTGGATTCGATCATAGTGCTTAATTGATTGAAGGGAGAACTTTTTAATTGGAAAACGTATGTAGCCAATAGAGTTCAGGATATTAAGAAACACCAAGGCTTTATTTGGAAACATGTTTCTTCGGTTGACAATCCGGCTGATTTAGTCTCAAGAGGATTAGCTGTTGGTACGATTACGGACTCAATATGGTTTACTGGCCTTGATTGGTTATCTCAAACTCAAGCCCAATGGTCTTGCATGATGGTTGAGACAGGAAAAGTACCAGAGAAAAGGAGCAAATTGCGGCTAGCATTTGTAGCAGAAATTAGACAGGAGTTTGGCAGAGAGTTTGTAAATCTATTGTGAGAAAGGTGCAGGAGGAAGCTCTCCCAAAAATTTATCAAGGAAAACTTATTACTTTGCGACCATATCAAGACCAGCATGGTGTTGTAAGGGTAGGAGGAAAACTAAAATACTTGGATTTGGGCAAAAATCATAAACATCCTACATTACTTCCGAAACAACACCCATTTGGTGAATACGGAACATCTAAGAACTTGTCACGGTGGGTTTGATCTCACTCTAGCTTCCATTCGACGAAATTACTGGCCAATATCTGGACATTCAGTGGTACGAGCATCTAAGAACTTGTCACGGTGGGTTTGATTTCACTCTAGCTTCCATTCGACAAAATTACTGGTCAATATCTGGACATTCAGTGATACGAGCAGCATTAAGTAGATATATTATTTGATTTCGAAACCGTCCAATAGCATCCAGCCTACTTATGGGCCAAGCAGATCATTTTTTCTGGTTGGAATTGATTATTGCGGTTTAATTCAGATCAGGGAAGGGTCGAGAAGGAATCGAAAACTAACTAAAGTATATATCTGCGTGTTTGTGTGCTTTGCCACTAAAGCAGTACTCATTGAAGCTGTCAGCAATTTAACTACGGATGCATTTCTGGCAACATTGAGTCGGCGAGGTATAGCAGAACACATATACTCGGACAACGGTACCAACTTTGTCGGGGCTAGCAACGAGTTGAAATAATTTTTCTCGGATACAAATGGAACTTAGGCAATTAAAGAGGGGCTACTGAAAAATAGCATCTTGTGGCATTTCATACCATCCCGTGCCCCACATTTTGGAGGACTTTGGGAAGCAGCCGTGAAATCAATGAAAAGGCATCTCTGCTTCCACAGTGTTGACCCAGATTGAAGCAGTTATGAGCTGTAGACCACTAACTCCACTTTTAAATGATGCAATGGACTTGGAGTTCCTTAGTCTAGGGCATTTTCTAATCGGCGGAGCATTATTAGCAGTGCCACAACTTTCGTTATTAGAAATTAAAGTCAAGCGTTTACAACTGGAAGCTATGAGGCAACACTTTTAGAGAAGATGGTCTGCAGAGTATCTTCATTCAATTTATTTAAAACGTCAGCATAAATGTGAAATTGGACGAAAACGAGAGTTACTATTATTTTGTTGTTGAATTCCAAAAGTTTCGACCGCAACAAACACTTTAGAACCTACAGCACTTGTTCTGATCCTAGCTCCGACAATGAAACAAATGCAGAATTTGGCCAAAAATGATTACAAAATGCAAAATTCGTTAAAAACAGCAAAAATGTGATAAACAGAGCAAATTTGTTTTTATCAAAACGGCCACAAAGTATCAAACTTATTAGAATATCAAAAATAATCAATCCAGCCATAAACAGTTAAAAAGTGCAAAATTCTATTCAAAAAAATGCAAAAATAGCCAAATCTGACTATAAAATATTAAATTTTTGTTAGGAAGTATTAAAATTCAGCCAAAATGCGGCCGTAAACTGTCCAAAAATGCAAAATTCTATTTGTAAAATGTCAACAATACTTTAGTCTTGCTATTACCTAGTAAAAAACATTATAAGCTGTCAAAAATAGCAAAATCCAACCATAAACAGTCAATAAGTGCAAATCTGGCTATAAAATAATGAATTTTTGTCAAAACATATTGAAATCCGGCCAAAACTGTTAAAAGATACAGAATTCTTTTTATAAAATTTCAATATTTTAAAATCCCGCCATAAACTGTCAAAAAGTTCAAAATTCTATTTGTAAAATTTTAAAAGATACCAAAACACGAATAAAAAGTGCAAAATTTGATTCATAAAATATCAAAAATAGCAGAATCCGGCTATAATCTTATAAAAAACTGCAAAATTCTATTAATAAAACGTCAAATCAGAAAAATCCGGCCATAAAGTATTAAAATATTCTAGATAAACACTAAAATAAACTGTAGACATATCAAAATTCTATTTGCAAAATGTCAAAAATACTAAAATCCAAAAAAAAATTTAAGTATTAGAACGTCAAATGTATGTAGAAATTTTTGACAAACAAGTCTTAATTTGCAACAAAACACTGGTATTATGTATACCAAAGCCTTATTTTTTTGGTACTCGTATTTGTATTGGCTATGTAGATGTTGCAAGCGGGGATTGCGTAGTATCTTAATGGCAGAATTTTATTGATTATAAATATTTTGAATAATTTTAAATTTTGTTTTTTAAACTTTATTTTTTGTCCATTTCATTTAGTACAATCTAATATGGAACACGGAATGTTGTGTAGAAAAAACTAAAAAAAACTTTGAAATAAAATAAAAAAATAAGTTACACGGGATGTAGGAAGGGACTCTGCGCGGATAATGTACTGTATTTAAATAGCTGTTTAACTTATAAAACATGGACCCGACCGTATACATAGCGCCCCATATTACATGCAACACATGCTTTACTACTATGTAACTTGCAGCTTAATAAATAATATCGTACAAAATCAATAACGCGGCACACTCTTTTTAATAGGACGATTTCGGCGAGCGTAAAAATAATTGATATTGTTAACCGGTAAATCACCGGAAATTAACGTTTTTTGTGTGTTTTATTCTAGTAGCTAGTGGCCAGATCTCATTTACTTTTACTATGTCGGTTTCATGAGATTTAATCAATTTTGTGATGACACATAAATATGTAATATAAACGCAACACGTTCTATAAAAAAATGTTATGGTGCAACTGAATTGAATTAAGTCTTTACAATGAATGCGTTATAGAAAAAAAAAAACGTTAGTCTTGTATAGCTACAATAACATTTTTAAAACTTGAAATATAAGATAATTTTAAAAGCTATAAAAGCCATTAAAGTGTTTTTGATATTATTGAGAAATCAAAGATTATTTTTTTCTTATTACTAAAACTATAAAGAATGCTAAATAAAATTTAGAGCAAAATGTAGATTCTAGATAAAAAATTTACCAACTAAAACAGTAATAGTCGTAAGAAATTTATTAATACTATAATAAATTCCCATTTAAATGTGAATTAATATCTATAAAATTTGAAAACTCGCCTGGTAGAACAAAGTATTTTCTCTTATTGATGGCCGCCGTCCACCCGCCGCCGGCAGACACTGCACATCCTGTATGCATTAAAATATGTAATAATTCGAATACATGCACTCTGCAATGAAAGTCCGTTATTAATTTTATATAAAGTCGTAAAGTCCTTGCAATTTCCTGGCACCATTATCCTTTACGAAACAGTTAATATACGTTACCATTTAGAATTATTCGTTTAATATGTGTTAAGTTGTAATAAAAAAGGTAAGCAGTTTAATAAAACCCGGTTATAAAATAACATGATATTTAATAAGAAGACTTAATTAAATTTAGAGTAAAAGTATCAGAATTCCTTTGTATGAATACAAAAAGGAGTTACTTTTAACAGGTTGTTGAAATGTTTGAAGTGTAATCAGCGAATTTTAAGCGCTTACGGTCTACTGCATGATTTCAAATATACTCCACATACCACTACAACAGCAAACATAAAGAAAAAATCTATCATACATTTACTGAAGCGTTTAAATTGAAATAAGATGTACGCATCATTTTATTAATTGCGTGCCCAGCGCAGCGCACTGCCGCATTTTGACGTAGCAATATAATTTATTAGTTAGGTTTGGAGGAGTCCCCGTGTTCGGCAGCACCGGCAATATTCACAAGCCATTATGCAGATTAGTCGACGGATTTACCATGTCGGCAAGTCGAATGGAATGGAACCAAAACTCATTCCTATAGTCATCTATCTGTATTATATATGGTCACCTCATATCTATTCCCAAAAATAAAAGAAGAGCTTTATTGTAGGGGGTGCGGAAAGGGCGGATCGAACACGAACCAATTCGTAATAATTTATGCACGAAGGGATATTAATTAATTAATTAATTAATTAATTTAATTACGGAACTAATTCAAGCATAATATTCAATAAGTAATAATCAAATTGTACCTACGGTTACATACTATAATCCCAAATAATTTCATAAGAAAGGCCGTTTAATAGGGTCTGCATTGATTTTTGTTGGTTGGTTTTATATTCAAATTATAATATAATAGAATTAATTTTCTAAATTTTAGGTTTTGTAAAATTTACTTTTTTTTTAGTTGAGTCATAATAGAATTCTTTTTCTTCTTCTTTTTTTTCCTTTTTCCTTTAGGCATTTTGCCTGTTGTTTTATTAGCATTTGGCATCGTGGTGGCGTAGATGATGATGCCCAACTTTTGGCCCATCTTTTTGGTGGTCTTCCTGGTTGCCTTCTGCTCAGGGGTATTTTGTCTTGCACGGTTTTTGGTAGCCATTCTTTATCTATACGATTTAAGTGTGCGTTCCATTTTTTTCTTCTGTTTTTAGCAAATTTGATTATGTCCCGGATGTCGCATTTGTTCCTGATTTCTCGACTAGGTATTCTGTCGTGGAGAGTTACTCCTACTATTGTTCTTAGCGCCCTCATCTCTGTTACTCGAAGTTTTTTACGCTTTTTTAGATTTTAACTTTATTCGTTATTGACATGTATTTGTTCTTCCATATGACGTCTTGCAGGCAACCCGACACCATAGCGCCCTTGTTTGATTGTTTTCTTACCTTTCTGTTCAGATCACGTGCGCTAGAGATATCAACGCCTAGATAGTTGTCGATTTCCAGTTTGCATCTTAATGGTTTCTTTGATAATGTTAGGCATTTTGTTTTTTTCTTAGATACTTCCATGTTGACATTTTTGCGGTTGTTATTAACTTGAATAAAAGTCTTTGGAGGTTGTCTTTGCTGCTGGTAATTAGGACCGCATCGTCTGCATAGCATATCACGTTCACACTGTTTTCCCCCATTCTATTAATAATTTTGTCCATTGTGATGTTGAACAGCATAGAGCTTAGCGAGTAATCTTGGATTTTCTGATGTTATTCTATCCCCTTTGATACATATTGTTGTATCTTGGTATATGTGTTGAATCAGATTAGTTAGCGGTTTGGAGACTTCTTTTTCAGTGAGAATTGCTATTACGTCTTTGAATCTAACACGGTCAAACGCTTTGGAAAGATCAACGAAGCACATGAAGGCCAGAGAGTTGTACTCTATCAGTTTTTCAACAATTTGTCGTATGACAAATATTGCTTCGGTGGTTAACCTGTTTATCTGTTCTTCGTTGTTTTCCAGTTCCAAGTTGAGCTTGTTAAGAGACTAAACTTAGTTAGTTGTTGGAGTGCAGTTTTTCTGAAATTGATTTAGGATAGAATGATTGAGGATAAGAAGGTTATAAAAACACTTTTTATTCTTATCTACTTGTAAAAATTTGGTCACCCCAACTTAGTTGAATGTTGCTGATTTAGAAATTAAATTATCTTTAGAGTTACATATTTGTTTTGTCTTTCTATTTTTTTTTTTGTCTTGACACCATTCTTTGGTTTAGTGGTGTAGAACTAGAAGTGTGCTGACGACTAGTGACTACTAAGTAACACTCATTTAGCACACCAGATACACAATCTTTGTCTGCACTTATATTCTACTGTCTTGTTATAGGAATCTTCTGATACAAGCAGTTCACTACAATTTTCCAGTTTTTGATCGTTACACATCAACTCTCTCTCGTCAGCAGTTCTAGTGCTTTGTTTGCACGGATACATTTTTTTTTCTCTCTCGTTCACTATTTTTTCTCTTAATTTGAGATGTATTTGGATCTAGAATTTGATGTTAGGTTGCGTCAATAGCGATATACACGCTTTTTACTTGTTCCTATACTGGGCCATTGATTTGATAAAAGGGTTTTTTTTATACGCGGCTATTGTTCTGACTTACTCAAGTGTTAGTGCTCCAGAAATAAAATTTTCTAAAGAGAGAGTGAGATATTCAATTTATTGATAATATTTTTTTGGGTAGGTGTATTTAGTTTATTGGTTGTGGGACAATAGTTTTAACTGAAGTACTAATTTACACGCCTAAGTGCTAATGATTTAGGGATTGGATTTTCTTTAGAGTGACAAATTTAACTTCTAGATTACAAACAATTGAGTCCGTAGGCGTGGTCATTTAGTATATTAATACGGGACAGTAGTATTAACTGGAGTTCTAGCTCACCCACCCAAGTGATGGTTATACAGATATTTGATTTTTTGTAGAATTACAGATTCAACTTCTATAAAACAAACAGTTGAATGCGTTGGCGGATGTACGAAGTATAATAACTTTGAGACAGTTGTCATCTACAAATTTGATTTTCGTTAGCGTAACAGTTCCAGTTCCAGTTATTTTTGTAGTTACAGACTAATTGGTGGTCAATGCAGAACAAAATTGAAAAAAAAATTAACAGATACTCAAGTAACAGCAAAATAATGGACCCGTGCGATCAGTGTTATTCCTACATCTTTCTAATACGATACTTTGAGTAATAAAATAATATTAACTAAAAAAAGATGTTCCAAAAACAAAGATAAGGCCACAGCCAATAAAAATAACTTCAACAAATTGTATCTGGTTTAAAAGTCAATCTCTAGCAAAGAAAACAAGAAATGCAAATAGTTAAAAGCAAGCTGATTGAACAAATTTTAGCTTTGCTACTACACAAGATCTCGTAGAAAAATATATCACAATGCTTCACCAACAAAAAAATTTAAGAAGTACTTAAAATTTTTTTGAAATATTAGGTAACACTTTAAAGAACCTACTTGATAAGACTTGGAATGGAATTTTAAGATTTCAACAAATATTCTAAGTAGCAGCTAAATTTTGCAGGAATAACCCGTGTGATTACTTTTATTCTTAGAGCTTTCCAATACAATACTTTGGGAAAACAAATATTATAAACTAAATTCTATAAACGACGCTCAGTTGCTACAGCACGCGATATCACGACAGTGCTAAAGAAACAAATAGTTTTATAATGGTTGAAAGCAATTTTTTGTGCAATACCAGTAACGCCGCTACATGGTTACAGTAGAAAAAGAAACTTGCTCACAAATTTAACTTAGTTCACACCCACCCCAACGTTAGTTATCAAGAAATTTATTATTAAACATTTTTCTCATTTCTTAATCCAAGCACACAATCCACGTTTTGTGTGCGAACAATAAATCCTTTAATGTTTAACACTTGGGCGGGTAGGTGGGTCACAGTAGAAAATTTCCGAGAATCTGAAAAATAATTATGAAAATAGTTTTTTTTATAGATTTTTAAAAACATTTCAAAAAAATATTAGAGTGTGAGATTTTTGATAACAAGAGTTGAATGGGTGGGCGGGGCACTCAGTTTATTAATATGAGACAGTAGGTTTAAAAAAGGTTTTTGCCAATATACCCAAGTGTATCTTCAAAGTGACAGATCCAACCTCTTTATAACTAATAGTGGGAGAGTGAGCGCTCAGTTGATTTATTGCGAGACAGTAGTTTTAACTAAGTTGTCGCTTTCTTACCTAAATGCTTTTGATCTATAAATAAGATTATTTTTAGAGTGACAGTTCCAGTTTATTGATAACAAATAGTCGGGTGGATGGGTGAGGTTGATTGCGAAATAGTAGTTTTAACTGGGGTTTATGACTGCCTACCTAAATGTTACTGATGTAAATTTTCTTTTAGATTCACTGTAAGATACTACAAGGTGGCTGAGTGTTGTCCGTTTGTTAACAATTTGTTATTTTGATCTTTAAGTTTCTTTGGGTGGGATGTCGGTCACTTGCATGTTGTTCAGGCAATACTGACGAATCCGCTAGACTTCGATTGAAACAAAGTCGTTTGTCGTCACTTTTTCTTTTTCCTTTTTGCCACTTACACAGAGTACTCAACCCGGCAGGTGCTTTTGTGTATGATGACGTAGAGGTTACCGAGCTAAGAACTAGAGACCTTTATGAATAATACTGTTTTTTACAATCAAGGTACTAAACCCGGTTTTTTCTCTCTTTTTCTCTTTTTCTCTTATTTTTTTTTTATTTTTTAACACCACTCTTTGATTAATTGTTGAAGGACGTAGAAGTCAGCATGCTGACGACTAGTGGCCCTACTGAATAACACTCACTTAGCACACCAGATACACAGTTTGGTTTACTTTTCTACCTTCTACTGTTTTTTTTCCTTTCTTTTTTTTTATTTTTTGCTCTTTTTTTTCTTTCTCCTATTTCTTCTCTTTTTCTCTTTCGTTGCTTTTGTTAAATATCCGTGCCGCGGACGTATCTTGAGATTTTGCTGGAAGTTTCTGTTGCCAAGACTTAGGAAATCAACTTGAATATTTCAACAAATATTCTATAAAGTAACAGCTGAATTTTGCAGGAATAACCCGTGTGATTACTTTTATTCTTAAAGCTTTCTAATACAATACTTTGGGAAAAGAAATATTATAAACTAAGAAAACTAATACACGACGCTCAATTGCTATAGCACGTGATAAAGATACTGCCAAAGAAGCAAATAGTTTCTTAATGGTTGAAAGCATTTTTTGTGCAACACCAGCAATGCCACTAGATAAAGTCACGCAGAAATAGATCTCAACCAACCATCAACTACAGCCTAGTATCTTGTAGGAAATAAAAAACATGGACCTAGACAATGAAAGAAAAAAGAATTTTTATAAAATTTAATTAACTTTCATAAATTTTGCAGCGTTACGAATATTACTCGAAACACTACATCAATAAAACAGATCATTCTGAGTCTTTATGCCAACATAGAGATCTCAAAGTATTTGTAGAAATGAAATTTCTACGAGCTTATGTTAAAGGATGGCGTCAACACCCCAGCTAACACTAGCTACTGATCGGTTTAAAACGCCGCAGTCTAGCAGATGACAACTGCATTCTATCTAGCATGATATAACAATTAAAAAACACAATTCTATCTGGAAATTAATTAGCTTTGCAAATTGTTTGTTAGTTGGTAAGGTGTTTGCCGCCGGTTTTGCATAAAATTTTTCTTTGCGGGCATTGGAAGAGCTTCGAGGTGGAGCATGAGTTTGCTTACGGGGAGGCTGGTACCTTACAGTGAGCCTGGCTGATGTAACTACGCCTTAATTTCTGGTAAACTGGCGGTGTGGCTACATGCGCGGATATTTTAGAAGCAGTGCACGCAAACCTTAAATAAGCTCTTGCGCACTTGACTCACGCACATGTTACATTGCACCGAGATGCAGTGTAGCTTTAGCGTTGGCAACGGTGCCATTTGCGATGTTAGTGGTTTTTTAATTTTTTTCTTATTTTTTCCTATGCGTGTCGTAGATGACATCAGCCATGATGCAGTCAAGTACACTATTGATGACAGATTTTATGCCTGGTGCAATAATTGCATCACAAGAATTGACATACAAATGGGGATGCATGTAAATACCATCAACCACAATTAAGGTATGGTCAATAGTTATCTTTAAAGCTTTGAAGGTTGCTATCAGCTCTAAGTAAACGGAGTTATTCTGAATAGTGGTAGGCGGAGGGCAGCGTGTGCCAGATCTTTTTGTAGATGCTGTCAGATTTGAGTTAGTGACAGGCCGGGGTAAGGACACTTTGGCCTTGGTAGGTGATTGTCTTGATGGTGCTGAAGGTACCTGACGTGACGGGCCCCGGCTCATGGCTTATCAAGAGAAGAAGACTGCCCTAGTTCACCTGGTTTCTTCTTTGACTTTTTTGACGACTAACACTTGGGTGAGTGGCCGGGTCTTAGTAGAAAAACTTGCCCATAAATTGAACTTTGTTTCCACCCAAACACCCAAGCGTTATTTATCTAGAGATTTATTTTTAAACTATTTTTTTATTAAAAAATCTACTAGTACTTACACTGAATTGAACAGATATGCTCGACCTTGACTACCCTGGAATGACTGAAAAAAACAACAAACAATTAGAATCGATTCTAATCAAAATCGTTCACATGACTGAGGAATATTATAAAGAACTGTTCCGTGTTTCCTGCGACCTAGACATGCTTTTATTATTGTTACAATTTGCCAATAAATAGCATAAATTCAATTTTAAAGTTACGGACTTACTTCACATTTGGATTTCGTTGTAATTAGCGAGCGATATTACCTTGAACGTATCAAATGATAATAATGTTTGAATTAGTTATTGATTGAAAGTCGTAAAATAAAAAATGCATGATTTAATGCTTTTGTTTGAGGAGACAGTTGAGGCATCAGCGTTTGTATTCTAAAGGTGGCTCTAGACAAGAACATAAATCAATTAAATAATCGCGACGTTTAAAGTATTCGTATTCTTAATTATTAAAAATGCAACGCTTTGTCTATGGTAGTGTTGTATTTTCACTTATAAATACAACGCCAAACAAAACATGTCTTTATTTTTTTTAATTAATTTAATCGTAATATCGGTTAAATAATTAAAATCGTCAGATTATTAATACTTAAAAATGCAACGCAAGGTTGCGTTCTATTTTCACTTATAAATACAATTCTAAACAGATTTACGTTTTTTTACAAACGTTGTTCTGGCTTTTGTTTTATTTGCTTAGTGCGAAAAATCCTCAGTTTTCAATTTTATTATTGTTGTACAGGTTTCCAAGATCCGGTAAACCGTAACGTGTACCAGGCACTAGTCCAGTGAGACACGCGTTCGAAACATTTTTTTATTCTGTATGGGTTTTAAGACAAAAAAAACCGAACGTGTCATCAGCTTAAGGCAAGAATTTTATACATTGTGAGGCGGGGATATTCGCCCAACCAAGCAATTTTCCTACAGAAAATCTATTTTCAATGTTTCCAACTTTTACAAAAAACCGACCTCAGCTTTGCCGCATACTAAGTACAACGGATTCACACATCTCAATTAACGCTCGACAACTCAACCACCACACCGAGCGTTTACGTTGAATATTAATTAATAAAGGTATATTTTTGCAAATCGTCATAGGAACTGTTTTCTCTACTACGCTACCGTTTAATTTTCACTCTCCAGTTCAGCCAGGCTCGGAGTATCTAGTTCTCCTCGGTTTTGCGCTCCCGTCTATCAATTCAAAATTTTTGATCTCCACCACTAAATACTGAAGATGCTCTTCAGAGACGGGTTAAAAAAGTATAGTTTTCACCTCCCCCCAATTTTAAAATAAACGACGGGCTTTCCTTTTGAGGTCGTAAGCCTTTCTGCATTGCAGACTCTTGCTTATAGGTAGCTACACCACTGACCTGCACTTAAATATTATATAAATGCTCGTTACTATTGTACTGTGTTCTGCAGATAACCCCAGGACCTCACTAGACAGTGTTAACTTAACATTCTTCTTCTGACCTCAAATGCCAGTGCACAGCATGCTCTCAATGGTCGTTATGTGCAAGGTATCAATGGCAAATACGTAACAATCTATTACAGCCTAATACACTTCTTACTCTGGCATCATACTTAACACGATAGTAAGTACTGAAGTATTCATTCATTTTAAGCAAAATTCATTTTTCACTTTGTTTATTAAAATTTCTTTTCGAAAGTCAGCAGACAACTTCAGATAGCAAAATAACCCCCATTCGCGTCCGTTTTGGCCAGTGATGTATTACGAAATAGTTTGAGCAGTCTTCTTCTCATAGTGCCGTGCTCGCTACAAGCGTAGGCACCCCTCTCGTATGTTTCTGGTGTGCGATAATAATTCTACACAAACATGCGGGACCTACAATTTAACCACACCACTTGAGAGGTTTACTCGGCAAATACTTCGCTTGTTTGTCATTGCCTTGCGAAGGAGAGAACCTTATCAAAAATCAAACACGGGCTGCCTGTTTAACAGCCTTCGCACTAGACCATTGTGCTACGGTCGCCTCTTTAAGCAGTAGCAAGAAACAAAATCCTTGAGATATCGCGGAAACTTGAAATTTTCCCGTAAAATCTTTTTTCAATTTCCATTTGATTCGCCGGCCACTCGCCGATGCGCTAAACGACAGGAGAGTTTCACAAATTCCAGTTGTCTTCCATACACCAATAAATACTTTTCTGGAATCTAAGTCGAGAAAGTATAATTAAACAGCAATAAATCCTGTCTTTGCTTCAAGACGAAGGAGCTTCGATTGGCCAATATGTATAATGGGTAAGGATGATTAATAATAGGCCTTGAAGTACACAAGAGGTGAGACGAACAATAGATTTTTTGAAGACTAACACTTTGGCGGGTGGGTGGGTCACAATAGAAGAAGTAACATAATACTTTGTTCCCACCCACCCACCCACCCACCCACCCAAGCGTTAGTTATCTTGAGATTTATTGTTAAACAATTCTCTCATATCTAAATCCAAGCACACATGAGGTGGGACAAACATATCTTTTGATGACTAACACAGTAGAAGAAGTAACTTGCCAACAATTTAACTTTGTACCCACCCACCCACCCAAAAGTTAGTTATCTTGAGATTTATTGTTAATAAATTTTTACAGATTCAAATCTAACCACACAAGAGGTGGGATGAACAATAGATTTTTTGATGATTAACACTTGGGCAGATGGGTCACAGTAGAAGAAGCATTTTGCTTACAACCTAAACTTTGTTCCCACCCACCCACCCAAACGTTATTTATCAAGAGATTTATTGTTAAACAGTTCTCTCATATGTAAATCCAAGCACACAAGAGGTGGGACGAACAATAGATTCTTTGATGACTAACACTTGGGCGGTTAGTTGTTTACAAATAGAAGAAGTAACTTGCCAACAAATTAAATTTTGACACATGACAGATAATTAGAATTAGCTGGAACAATTAAATAGAGATATACGAATTTGCTGAAGTATAGATACACCAACTCAACAATGCAAGTTAAAATTGACGAAGATTTACAATCAAGCTTTGTACAGGTCAGAAGAGGCGTGCGTCAAGGGGACACGTTATCTCCTAAACTGTTTACCCTCGTACTGAAGGATATGTTTAAAACATTACCGTGGGACGAAATGGGCCTGAGCATGGACGGCTCTTATTTAGGTTAGGTTAAGTTAGGTTTAAGTGGCAGCTAACGCTCACATAGGCCTCATATGGGCTCGATGTGTTATCACAGTACTTAAAAGTACAACCTTCCTCAAGGGAATTTGTCAAACCATTTCGAGCCGTGATTGAACCTCATGAGAGTCTGCGCATCTAGTGATGTGAGGTCAGAGAGGTCATCAAAGATAGGTTGGTCTAAGAAGAGCAATTGTGTTGCGGACAGAGAGGAGCATTGGCATAAGTAATGCTGAACACTCTCTTCTTCCTCCTCGTCCAGGCTGCCTCTGCAGTAGTCCCGCTTTGCTATACCTAGTCTCTCAGCGTGCTTGCCAATGGGACAGTGTTCTGTGATGACTCCCACTGCCAGTCTGATATTGTTTCTTTTTAGAGAGACGATGTTGGTGCTTCTTTTCCTGTTTTGGTAAGGTTATACTTGCTTGGTTGGTGTCTTCATTTCTCCACCTTTGCTCCGCTAGGTTTGAGGTTATTTTGGCTATGGTCTCCTTGTACGAGGCAAATGGAATACCAATATCCTGTAATACTTTGGTTGAGTGCAGGCTTGTGTCATTCTTTGCAAGCTAATCCGTTTCTGTGTTACCTCCCGCTGTGGCTTGGTACCCACATGAGTTTTAAGTTTGTGTGTACTGCCAGCTCGTTCAGCTTTCTCCGACAGTCAGAGGCCACTGTTGAGTTGGTGCACACGCTAGTAATTGCCCTGAGAGCAGCTTGGCTATCGGTGTAAATGTGGATCTGTTTACCAGGGTTCCCATTTACGATCAGCCACTCTGCTGCCTCTTTTATGGCGGTTACCTCCGCCTGTAGTCTGGCAGGCGTAGGCTGATTCTGAGGTTGAGGTCGTTGGAGAAAACTCCTCAGCCTACTTTGTTGTCCTTTCGTGAGCCGTTTGTAAAGACCTGCGTGTGTCTTGCTGGTATCCCTTTCTTCTCTATCTACTCCTCTTTAGAGGGTATGTGGTATGAGAATTTATTTCTAAAAGCAGGTGTTGTTAGACAGCGATAATCCGATGTCAACATTTGCACCGACTTTAGTCTAAGTGCTGTGGTAATGGCAAGTTGCTTGCCCAGTAGGCTCTTATTTAAACCACCTAAGATTTGTAGACGACGTAGTACTGGTCAGCAAGTATATCGACCAGCTTGAAACTATGTTAAAACAACTACAAAAAGCGTCAAAATTAAAAATGAACATGAACAAGATCAAAAGTCCGGAGTCCGGAAGAAATAGAAATCACTATTGGCAACCAGATTCTTGAAACAGTAAATGTCTATATATATATATATATATATATATATATATATATATATCTATCTAGATTATAAAATTAAACTGGGGAAAAACAATTAAACGGCAGAAATTATGCACCATGTAGGGGTAGGATGGGCAGCCTTTGGGAACTTGAAACAAATTTTCAAGAACACAGATATCTCAACAAACCTAAAAAGAAAAGTCTACAAGTCGTGCATCTTACTCCTGATAACATACGGATTAGAGACTATGACTCTAACTCAGAAAAGCGTCAATAAATTAAGAACAACCCAAAGAACAATGGAACGGGCTTTGTTGGGGGTGAACCTTAGAGACAGAATAAAAAATGAAGAAATAAAACGGCGAACAAAACTTACAGATGTAATGACATAAGAAGCTCAACTAAAATGGAGATAGGCAGGCCACGTTGCCAGACACGACTGTAATAGATGGATTACCAAAATACTACAATGGAGACTGAGAAGAACGAAAAGAAGTGTTGGTAGACCACAGAAAAGGTGGCTTGATGATATAAAGATATTAGCAGGAAAAAGATGGTTCCAAGTCGCGCAAAATAGAATAATATGGAAAAACCTGGAAAGGGCCTATATCTAGCAGTGGGCAGATTAAGGCTGATAAGAAGAAGAGAGCAATAAAGATTGCGGCTAGGTTAAACCCGGGAGACTAGACAAAAATATATATAAAGTTAGTTCTCTTACTGGATCTAAATGAACTTTTTTGGAGTGAAGTTATTGGTTCTTCCTCAGGATGAACCACATAGATACTTATAACAAGAATACAAACCTTATAGAATGTACATAGATTTTTTTAGTCATTTTGTTGGAACAACGATTGTAACATGCGGTAGAAAATGTATCATTTTGGTGATTCAAAGATCTTATTGAACACAAAAACTGCCCATTGCTGCAGTGACGCACTCCGGACATACAACTTTTCCTAACAAAAAACAAAAAGTTAAAATAGTACATACTTCAAACTGATGCAGTTGTAGGCAAGGCTAATCAACATCATGTTTAAAAAATGATTTTTTTAACTTCTTGGTAACAAATAGTGGGGTTTGTGGGTGGGGTTTTTAGTTTATTAATTTAAGACAATAGTTTTAACTGAGGTTAATGTCTACTTACTCAAGTGTTGGTAGTCCAGGAATTTGGTTTTTTGTAGATTGTCAGATTTAACTTCTACAACACAATTAGTCGGGTGGGTGTGCAGGGCCCGCACACACAATAATTGTGCGATAGTAGTATAAACTACTTTTGCTCACCCGCATCCTGTTGGTCATCCAGAAATTGGATTTTTTTTAGAGTAAAAGATCCATTTTCCTCATAAAATACTTTTTTTGTAGTGACAGATCCAACTTTTTAACCGGACAGTAGTTTAAACTTGGGTTTGACCTTAGTTTTGTTACTAGTCAGTAACTATATTAGTAATTTTAATTTTGTTAGATTTATTATTTATTAAAAACTGAGATCGTTTAAGGAGAAACTTTTATCTATATTTTTAGTTTAATTTAATATCCCAATAAATATATTTAATCAGTATCTATCTGTTCATAATGGTTGTCAAACACGAAATCCATAAAACAGTATTTAAAATTTATGTTGATTTTGCTTTAACTCCCCCATTTAGCTACATTAATTTTTCTTGTTTAATTATAGAAGACTTAATTTGTCTCTACAATGATGCATTACTTCATATTTTAATGCAATTTTTGCCCCTCTGCTATTAAATCATTACTGTAATAATTACACTTTTTTGTAATTACCAAAATTTTAATAAATCAACTTTTAGAAAATTTACACAGAATCTAAAATATAATTAAAATCAATAAAAATGTTTATAATAAACATTGTACATTGATTTTATTATATTATTCTGTGCTATTCTATATGTAATTGCATTGCTAAATTCCTCTGCACGTATTTCTCAGTAGGAACCAATCATTGAGAGACCGCTCACTGTTTGTATTAACCGAATTACGATAGTCATTCCGACTGATTATAATTGTGGTGGTATCAATGCATGTAATTGATTTCAATCAATGTGCATTATATTATTATTAGCAATGAGGTTTTGGAGCTAGATTATTTAAGGACAATACTTAAGATATATAATTTTGAAAATAATATTTTCCAGATTTTGTACGAATAATCTCTGTAGTATTTTAAGTTGTACTACGTTGATGGTCTTTTAGAGATTGTATTTATTATTTTTGACTAAGAAAGCTTATCTCTAAATGTAAAAGTTTCTTTGAGCTATAATCAAAATAATGTTTACTATTAAACTTTTCTATCCATTGACGATTAAAATAAAGTGTAATAAAAACTGTCCCAGTTGAATTGATTGAAACATATTGCTATTAATTCTTAAAACCGCGCTGTTACATATATTGTTTTTAATTGAGTTTATATAGAAACTTTTATAATATTGATACAACCACACACATGTGGAGCGTAATTAAACACATAAAAAATGTAAATACAATTAATTATGTGTGTGCATGTGCCACCTGTGTACTCTAATATATAAACGATATATTATCGGCTCACCGTCACTGCGGGCGATTTTGTTTATAAAAAAATATGTAACAAAAAAAAATTGGAATACAACAGCCGGGTGCAATTTTTCAAAATGAAAATTATCACAGATAGGTGGTGGCCTCGTGTTTAGCGGATTACGTATACGTGACAGAGATTAAAGTGTGCAATAAATATTAATGCATGGAGAGAGAGCTTTAGGTGCTCCTCTTGCATTTTAACTTTGTTTTTTTATTACATTATTTAATTGAGAATGGAATTTATTATGACTACTATTTTTTTTATAGAAATTAAATTTGTATTAATTTTAATGATTTGATGACAAAGCTTTGAAAATATGCAAAAAGCACGGAATATTTGAATAAATATTGTGGCGTTTAGCACACAAAAGTAATCCCAAATATATGTTTTTGAAATAATTTATATAAATATTTACCTAAAATACAATTTTGCAAAATATAATAAACAAACAATGATTAATTTATTTTGTTTTATTTCAGTTCGTCCATTGAAAGTTGAAATACTGACCAGCAACCAGCCGTTTTCAGCCGACAGGAAATATGAGATACCCTGTCAGGCTTTTGGTTCGAGACCCCCTGCTAAAATCAGTTGGTGGATGGACAATAAAGAACTCAAACCGTATATGTTTAATCACACGCAAACGGTAAGCGAATGAAATCTTTATTTTATTATTCAATTGAAATTCAACTCGTTTACAATTTATATATAGTATATTTTTTCCCCATTGACATTTATGGAATGGCAAACCCGAACGATTGTATTTGTTCATTGTAAATTCCATTGTGTTAAAATGTGTGGATTTTGTATAAAAAATAGAATGTACTACATGCATGATTCTCGTCGGGGGCATTCAATGATAATATTAAAAATTTGCATGATTAATTTTATATATTTTTAAATTTTGTTTTTACAATGCTTTTGAAAACCAACGCGATACAATTTGATTTGAATTGCCTTGTAACAAACAAATATTTATCAGGATTTTAGATTTTATTTTATTCCACTGTATAATGCTTGACCGTATTTTTCCGGATTCAAGCTTTTAGCTTTTTTGGAATCATTTAAATTGAATTTTACTATGTGAAATAAATAAAATTTGCTAGCAGGGCGCAATCAGAATATAACACAGTTTTACCTCATCTTATAAGGAAGCAATGTAACACACTTAACCAATAATGTTTGAGTAATAAGATAACGGTGCAGGTAATTGAAAAATATTAAAAAGAATTTATTATGGCCTTTTTAACATGTTGGACATAATCTGTACGTTTATACGGTGTTGAAATAAACTAAAATTGACAGATTTATCATACTCAAGTCAAGAAACAAACTAACTTTTTTCTAAATTTGTTATTTTTTATTGTACAGATTTTTAGTCAGTGGCGTAGGAGTTATTTTTTTTAAACGAAAAAACTATCTAGTGGATTGATCCAGGATTATTATTTACATTTTGAATTTTTTTCAACTATTGATCTCATTGTACACATTTTTTTTTTCAAACTTGGTTGCTCAATAAGCTTCTGTAAATTAAAAAGTTTTAAAAATTGAATGGTGGTGGCCGTTACTATGTAATAGTTCATTTTAAAAATAAATAAAACACACTATGTACTATATCACGAATATATTTAAAAACCGTAACTAGTTTCAATTTTTTACAAGGCCATCATTGGAAGGAAATACAAGTATACTTGTTTGTTTCTATAGCGTGCGGTTGTAGCTTGCACGAGTTGGCGGCTGGTAGTGCAATGCTACCGACTACGAGATGTTTTTGAACCACAAAAGTCGCAATCTTGTTAAGGAATAGGCAAATTTAGTCTTGTCGCTTTGATGTCTTGATTTATACTAAGTTGTGCAGCGCAAAAGATTGATATTGACACATTTTGTTTTTGCTGTGCTGTTTTCTTATTGCCTTGTGATGCTTTGCTTCTAAGCGGAATCAATCCTTTCCAATTTCTAGGACTGCAGTTGCGTTGTCTGGTTTTGGGGATGCAGTGATGACGTTTTTGGGTCTCAGACATTTGTTGTTAAGCCCATTAGCACGACCACCCTCTTTGATAGTTTTCCGGTCTTGTATTTGTACACGTTAGCGTGTTGTAGGTATCAGCATTTCTTCTTTGTTGCTTGCCGTTGTCTAGCTTGCTGCAATCTGGCGTCTTTGTCTTCTCTTAGTTTTACAAAATTATAGAAACTCCTGGGAAGTTCTAGAAATCTTTGTCTAACTTTAGAATCTTCTGAGACATTTCAAAAACATTTAAGATACCCCCAAAGTGTTCTAGAAACTTTTGGTCAACTTTAGAAGCTTTTATCATACTTTTATGTTTATGTTCTAGAACCCTTTTATTAATTTTACAAACTTTTTAAAAATTTCAAAACCTTAGATTACATTCTAGAAACTTCAAAAGTGTTCTAGACATTTTTGACTAACTCTAGAAGTTTCATTACAAAATTATTTGATTTACTAAACTCTAGAAACTTTAAAAGAGTTCTAGAAACCTTTGAACAATTTTTGAAACGCCTGAAACGTTTGATCAAATTTTAGAAACTTAATAAGTTTTAGAAATGTTTGGCCAATTTCTTGAAGATTTTTCTAAATTCTAGAAACTCTTGAAAAATTCTAAAAACCCATAACTAACTTTAAAACTTTTTGAAAATTTAGAAATTTTTGATGAAATTTTGAAAACACCTAAGATAGTCTAGAAAATTTTAACTTGTTTTAAAATCCATACACTAAATGTAAAAAGTTTAATGACAAGTTCAAGAAACTCTTAAAGTATTCTAGAAAGCTTTGGCGAAAAAAACTTATTTTTTCTCAAATTCTTATAATTTTTGTTTGGTTCTTTAAAATAATTTAGAAACATTTTATCAAATTCTAGAAATTTGAAAGTGCTCTTGAAATTTTTGGCCAATTCTTAATGCTTTTAATCAAAATTTGAACTTCTAAAAAATTCTAAAAACTTTTGACTGACTCTAGAAAATTTTGGCCAACTCTAGAAGCTTATAAACTAAATCTAGCAATTAAAAAACAAAATCAAAAACAATTGATTAAATTCTAGAAACTTTTGACCAACTCTAAAAACTTCTAAAAATATTAGATCAAATTAAAATTATTTATTTAAATTCTAGAAACTTCTAAAGGGTTTTAGAAATTTTTGGGCATTTCCATAAGATTTTTATCAAATTCTAGAAATTCAAAAGTTTTAAAACTCTCTAGATCTTTCAACGAAATTTCAGAAAGTTTTGATGGAATTCTAAAAACCCTTAAGATAATTTGGAAAGTTTTAACCCAAGAAATTCTTAAAGTATTCTAGAAAGCTTTGGTCAACTACTTACTTTCATCAAAAAGTTTTAGAAGTGTTTTAGAAACTGTCGACAAACTCTAAAAACCTCTGAGATGTTTCAAAAAATATTTGAGTGTAAGTGTTAGTGTTATCTTAATTTTATTAAATAGTTATAATAAATGAAAAAGGCGAAATTCAGCACAAAATGTTTTTGTCAACTTTAAAACTTTTTAGTAAACTCTAGAAACGTTTAAGAAGTTTTAAAAACCTTTAACCATATAATGAGACATTTAATCAAATTCTAGAAACTCTTGAATGGTTTTAGAAGAAAAAGAATAAGAAATTTTAGACACTTTTGAAAAGTTCTAAAAACCTTTAACCAATTTTAAAACCTTCTGAAAACTCTTAAGATAATCTAAAAATTTTTAACCAACTATTTAAGCTATTTTATCAAATTTATAAACTACTGCCAAGTTCTAGAAACTTTTAAAGTATTGTAGAAAGCTTTGGCCGAAACTATATATTTTTAATTAAATTGTACACTTTTGGAAGAGTCCTAAAAACTCCTCAAAAATTTCAAAAAAATTTGATTAAATTCTAGTAGCTTTTAATGTGTTCTAGAAACTTTTGATTAACTCTAGAAGCATTTTACCAAACTTCACAAAGTGAATAGTTTTAGAATTGCTTGACCAACTCTAGAACTTCTTAAAAAATTTGAGAAATTTTTAATGAAATTCTGAACATTTTTAAAATAATCTAGAATGCTTTAAGCTTTTTACCAATTGTACAAACTCCTAAAGCTTTGGTCAAAACTAATAATTATTAATTAAATTCTAGAAATTTCTTAGAAGTTTTAGAATTTTTTTGCCAAATCTAGAATTTTTTTACCAAAATTTAGAAATATTTGATCAAATTTTAGAAACCTTTGGTCAACTTAAACTTTCTGGTTTGTCTCAAATTCCAGGTTCTGCTAAGTCATTGCTTAGCATTAACTTGCTTAGCGTGTAGATGTTTGTTCTATTTTAACCTTGCTCGTTTTTTGTGCAAGGCGCAAAAGCTTTTCTTTGGTTTTCCATGACGGCGTTTTACAGAATTGGTTTGCGTTTTTTATACTTTGTTGGAATTGCTGGTTGGTGAATTGCGGTCCGTTGTTTGACAACTTTTTGAAGGTATTCCCATCTTTGAAAAAAAAAGTTTTTTATATAACCTTGGTGGTGGTCTTGCTTGTTGTGGTAGTCACGGGAGCGGCATCTAACCATCTTGTGCAAGTATTTACCATTGTCAGGATGAACTTGTTGCCTGTTTTGGTTGTGTTTAGAGGTCTATGACCATCTTTTTCTATGGTTTTCCTGGATGTTGAAACTTTAATTGTGCTTTGGGTTGTGTAGCTCCAACTTTTAAGTTTAGACGTTACTTTGAAATGTTGACCAATGATAGGTTCTAAAAATGGTTGCGGTTGTTTTGTTGCAGCATGGGTTTTTGGCGGTGGTTGTATTTTATTATCTTTTGTTGTGCTTCTACTGGTTTTACTAATACAGTCTTTAAGAGTTTTTTTTGTTTGCCAATTAGGTAGTTCAAGTTTTCACCTTTGGGGCGTTTTAGGTCATTTGCTATTTTGTGATGTTTTTGTTTTATGTTCATGGTCGCTGGAGTTACTCCTTTTAGGAGGCATATTTTTGCAAACTCTGTTCTGTACGCTTTTTTTATGTAAGTTTATGCTCTACCTTGAAGTCTAGTTTTTGCAGAATTAGAGATTTTTTTTTGCAAAGGTGGGAAAAATTGTTCAAGACATTGTTGTTTTCTCTCCATCCTCCCTTCCCTCTCAGGGTGACAATGGGATTACCTTGTGATTTTGCTTTGCTGTTACTTGGCATGTGCTGCTATTTGTTATGGTCTGAAGACCTACGAAACAATTAAAAAAAAGAGAAATAGAACATTGGTTGGAGTAGTTAAATGAACCACACAGAACAGTTTATAATGATTAAACATTATAGGAAAAAACGACGTAGTAATATTCCACTTTATTACAATTTTGTTTAATAGACTCCACGATACAGTTTAAAGGAAAAACATGGGTTGGTCAAAAAGGACTCTACAAAAAAGACACGTCAGATTACAGTTTATCACAGATTAAAGGAAAAAGTTTTTTTTCTATTTGTTTTGCCATGTTTTGTGGAAGAAAGAAACTTTCTTTTATTTTTTGCATTATGGCCTTCACTTGTTAGGCATTGGTGTACCACTTTTTTTTTGCTTTTGAGCATACGCTGGACAATGTTCTCAGTATTTTTTAGTCCCTAACCTGTGCTCAGGGTGGCGTTTTTTTACCTCAGTCCACCTCGAACTCTGGAAGATGTATTCAGGCGTGTTCATCTCTCCGCAGTACATGCAGTTATTACTATCCGCAATAACCATTCTCTTCAACTAGGATCCGAAACATTCATGTCCTGTGAGAAACTGGGTTAGGAATGAGTTTACTTTGCCGTGCTTTTTGATTAGCCTTGGGAATGAGCTTTTTGTCCACTTTCCAGTAGACTACTTCTTGTTCCACTTTTGTTTCCATTTTCTGAAGGTCTTATTTTTAGCTGCCCTTTGAGATACCATTTGGTTTTTTCCAATACTGTACAATCTTTCTTCTGCCAGCAGAATTAAAGACTAGCGGATTTCGACTTTGCATTTGTAGAATTTCCTAGCCAGACGACAAATTTAATTGTCTGTTTGGAGTGTAAATGGTTTTTTCTCTAGATAGATCTTGTATTTGCCAATTACCCACACAATTGTTTAATACTTTATCTTGAGTTTGGCATGGTGTTAAATTTGAGCTGGCAAATAAAACGATGTATTCTTGGTTTACAATTTTTTAATACAGGACTGCCCAGACGTCAATGTTACGAGCGTCGGTCTGCAGAGTTTAGATAGATTCAGCGGTTCTTACATGGTTGTTTACGGTGGTCTAGACAAAAGGTTTTTTGTTTCTTTGAAGCTCTATTAGTGGCGCGGTCAATTGGGTGTATCTAGGTACGCACTCTTGTAGCCTATGCTATGCATAGGCGTAGAAAAGGTGGTGTGTTAGAGGCCAATTGTTGTCGAAGCAGGAGTATTTTTTATGTGACACAATTGACACAAGAATACGGCCTGAAGTATTCTTGTAGCCGATCTAGGACTTGCAATAGTTGTCTACGTGCTCTAAGGAATTGTAGAAATATGCAAGAATATTGTTTAGATAGACAAAGACGATATTCCTTAGCAGACCTGTTAGCACTCTTAGCATCAACTTATGCCCAAACGGCATAACTTTACAATTGATCTCAAGTGTTTGTGGCCTTCAGTCATTGAAATTTGCCAATCTCTGGTTTTTTGGCTGGGCCGAAGTCTTTTGGCGTCTTTTTTTTTATCAGCACTACAGGGGCAGAGTAACTGGTGGAACTCCGTTCTATAATCTTATTGGTTAGCAGTTTTGCGACTAAAGAAAATATTTGGGACTTTTTGTAGGCATTGTAGGTAATTATATTTTGCTTTTTTTGCGGGTGCCTGGTGAGTGAGTTTTATGCGTGATTTACGGTCGGGAAGTTTCTGACTAGTTTTCAAAATTAGCCGGTTTTGGAAATGCGTGTTTGGGGCTGGTTAGTTTATTGCTATTTTTTTGGGTTGTAGAGATGCAAAATATATGGTGGATTGGCGATTTTTGCCATAATGAATGCATTTCTAGGTATATTTGAGGGTAGCCTCGTAGTCGTTCATCTATGAGTTACCGACAATAAATGTTTGTCCTAGCGTTGGCGTTACTAGGATAAAATTCTTTTGGGTTTGATTCTCAATATTAACTTTAGCGGTCGTCTTGCCGGTGGTTTTTATAGTGGCACTTGGATTTGCCTGAGCGACCTTGATATTTAGTGATCGTATGTCGGATAGGGTAGCTTTACTGTATAAAAGTTATGGTTAGCCCCGCTATTCACTAGGAATTTGACATACCGCTCATTTATAATGACGGTAATAATTTGTTCTTTGACTTTTTGTTTGTTGATGCTCTTACGCCGGTGGGTTTTGTTGTTTGTTCTCTTGCCGTTCTTCTATTCGTTTTTGATTTCTGGGAAGGGTTGAAGTTAGGCTTTGATTTGTGTTTAGCGGAAAACGCTTCCCTCTTAGTAGTTCATTGAACGTGTCGAAATTGAGCACGTCGAGAGCCTGCTGGATGCGGTGTATTACAAGCGTTGCGACGAGGGTATTGGTTAGTTTTCTGGCTAAATGGTGTAGCCATTGTCCTTGATTGGCGGCGGTTTAGTAATTTTGTACGATGGATATGGCTCTCTGTTGTGTATCTTTTATGCTCTATAACAGTAGACAATGATGAGCACGTTTTGGTAGATTGTGTTGTGCGCGAAGTATTTTTCCAGCTGTGCAAAGAACTAGTATGGGTTTTTGTAGGCTGAACTACTAAATCGGGGTGGTTTGGGTTGCTACAAGTGATTGAGTTCTTATTGTAGAATAGTGTTAGTTTTGAGCATTTATCAGTTTGGTAGTTACTCTTTCAATTTTAGGGTTTTTGCAGCTTTGTTCTTTTAGGTTTCTTTTAAGTTTCTTTTCTTGGGTATATTGGTGCAGGATTGTAGAAGCACCTTGTTTCCAATTGGGCGCTATTTGTCATCGGCAGGTCATCCACGAGTGCTGGAGATGTAACTGTGTATACGATATACGCAGATAGGTACCCGCTATATTCATACGGATTGTATAATTGTGTTGTTAGAAGGGTTTGGAATCCCGCCTGTAATCCTCTATGGTTTGGTGTCAATAGATGCATGGTAGGGTACGCATGCATCGGAGAGTCGAGTGTTTAAGTTTTTTTTTACTTTTTTGTAAATTCTTCAACTTCACTTATTTCTATTGATTTTTGAGTAGCTTTGGAAAAGCCCTTGAGCTAGAATTATATGTTTTTCATCCGTTAACGTAGTCCTCATCATTCTGCAGCTACTTATTGATTTCCTTGATTTCCTAATTTGTGTTTTGGTGCTGACATGCTTTATAATGAGGATATTTAGATTTTTGCTTTCTTTTTTGACTTACTTAGATAGATTACTTCTCATTCCTGTTCTTTTATTTCTAATACGCTTTAATTTGTAACTACTTAATTTTTCTTTCCGTTCCATGGTCTTGAGGTTGCTTATTTTAGTAGATCCACTTCTATCTTTAGAGATTTTACTTTTGCTTGATTTTGAAATATGTTTGAATTCAGTCAACTGTTTTTTTCTGTCTTTGCCTTGTACCTTAAGATCTTTTTTGGTACTTTTTTCTTCTAACTCTGATTTATCAGCAGCTGCTGCCATTAACAGTATCTTTTTATACTTAATTATGATTAAGCTATATTTTTTTGTCTTTTTCTTTCTTGCTCTCAGTTGCCGGAGCGCTTCTAGTCACATTTACTATATTTTGGAGTTCTAGGAGTTTTATTTTGTACTCCGTAAGTTCAATCGTTTAAAATTGTTTCTACCCAGATCCTCACCGTATCATCTTTACTCGAAATCTTTAATGTTTATTTTATTGTGTAAATTATCTCCATGCTTAGACGTTTTGTTGCTTCTACCAGAATTACTGGAGCAAGTTGAACTTGCCTGATAGTGAACCAAAAACTAAGTGGCTGAAGCAAACAGTAATACGACATGAGAGGACTCCAAAGGCAAAAAAAGAAGAACCTTTGTTAACAAAATTGTGTTGTAGGAAACTTTTTTTTCAAAAATTTGAATTTTTTGGACGAAACTCAATCACAGAAAACCTATTAAGGAAAAGTAAGAGAAGGATTGTAGTATTAGAGAGCGAAATAACTCTACGTGCAAGCAAAACAAACTCAATACAAAATGATGATGTCAGGAAACGTAAAAGGAGAAATTGAAAGTAACAACAAACAATAATTGCAGCGGTAGAACGATAGAAAGAATAGTAAATAAACTGAAACAATAATGATCAAGACCAATATGAAAACGGATGTAATAAGAGAAATGAGGAGAAAATAGGCAAGAGAAATTAAAAAATTTGGGACGTTACTAAAGTTGAACTATTGATATTGGAAAACTGTAGATACGTAAACAGCGAGAACCAAAAGTAACAATAAAAAAAAACGAACAACAAACTGAGATATGCAATCTTTACTCTGCTAATAGGGCAAGCATACACAATAATTAAAAAAAGCAGAATAGGAATAGTCTGGACCACATGCTGAGTGAAAGAAGACCTACTATATAAAAAACTTTAAAAATAGAGCAAGATGCTACAGCTGCCAATAAGAAGGCCACATCACAGCCAAAAGGATATGTCCTATCTATAAAAAGATAGTGAAAGGTTTTAGTTTTTTTGAACATAATTTTGGTATTTCATAACCAGATTTTGCTATTTTTAATTTTTTAGGCCTACAATTTTGAACTTTTCAACAGGTTTTAGGAATATTCTAATATTTCATGGCCGTATTTTAATGCTTCTTACTTTTTATGTATAAAATTTTGCACTTTTAACAGTTTCTGTAAAAATGTTGGTGTTTTATGTCAAAATATTGAAATTTTATAAACAGTTTGTAATTTTTAACCTTTCAATTATAAAATTTAACATTTGTTAACAGTTTATAGCCGGATCTTGCAATTTTTGACAATTTTTGAAAAATAAAATTGAATTTTCAACAGTTTATGTTTAAGTTTTGATTTTTTTGACAATATTTTGATATTTTATAGCCAAATTTTACTATTTTTAACGTATTACAAAAAAAATGTGCATTTTTTAATAATTTGTGGCCAGATTTTGCAATTTTTGTCATTTTATAAAAAGAATTTTCACACTTTTTGACAGCTTTTAGCTATTTTATTATTTTTGACATTTTATAAATAGAATTTTTCATTTTTCAAAATATTCTCAGACAAATTTTTATTTTTTTTTTGAGAATCCGGTCATAAATCGTTAAATTATGGCCAGATTTTGACTCTTTCTTAACAAAAAATAATATTTTGTGACAAAATTTTGCTATTTTTTACTTTTATTAATAGAAATCTTGCAATTTTCAAAATGTTATGGTCAAATTTGGTTATTTTTTACTTTTTATGGTTAGAATTTTGATTTTTTTGCTTTTTAATAAAATTTTGATAATTTTTAACTAAATTTTTCTATTGTTGATAGTTTATAATCAAAATTTTACAGTTTATGACTGGATTTTGGTTTTCTTTAATAATATTTTAATATTTGCAACAATTTATGGCCAGATTTTAGTTTTTTCTGACATTATTCTGTTATTTTATGGCAGGATTTTGCTATATTTGATCTTTTATGATTGGAATTTTGTACTTTTTTACAATTTGAAAACAAAATTTTTTATTTTGTATATTCAATTAAAAAAAATTGCACTTTAAAGCAAGAGTTTAGTACTTTCTGACAAATTGTTGATGTTTTATAACCAGATTTTGTTACTATGACTAGATTTTGATACTTTTTGACAAAATTTTCAAATTTTGTGGCTTGATTTTACTATTTATAAGGTTTTATAGAAAGGATTTTGCACTTTTTAATAATGTGTTTCAAAATTTAGTTACTTTTGACATATTAGGAAAAAAAAACACTTTTCAATAGTTAGTAGTTAGTAAAGTCAAATTTCTTTTTTGATAAAATTACTTTTGACGTCCGCACAGATGTCAAATACCAAATTTTGTGATAACGAACACGCGGATGGGTGGGACACTCTAAAGCATAATAACTATTCAGTAGTTTTTGCTGAAGTGGCCCACTCACCCCTCACCCACTTAAGTATTGGGTCAACTGTCAAATCACATTTACGGAGAAAAAAACTTTCAATTCTTAGATTATCAACATTTAAGGGGACGGCTACAGTTTAAATTACTGTTTGGCAATAAAAAAAAACTATATGCCATCTCACCTGACTACTTGTTAATAAATTACATTTGGAGATAGAAGAAACACCTAACTTTTGGATAATTAACATTTGGTTAGGTAGAAGGAATGTTCTAGTTCTAACTACTGAGTCGCAGTTAAAGAACTGAATACTCCAATTAACCACCCAATTGTTTGTAATCAATAGGTTGAATATGTCACCTTTATGATCTACTTGGCAACAAATGACATTTGCGGATACCATGCAAACCACGTGTAAAGGCAGACTGTTGCGCTTAATCTGTACTTTTATACAGTATATAAAATAAATAGTCGTTGCATAAAATTCAACCTTTGAGATAAATATTCATTGATCTGAGCAAGTCAGGACAATCAATAATCACATAAAGCATTTTAAAAACTGTTGTCACGTTGAAATTAAAACGATTTTTCTCAAGACAAGGCCTGTTAATTGTAGATTTTCATGTAGCTGCCAGCAATGACTTTTTAAGGACATTTAGAGCATTTTTGAACCTCTACAATTTTTTTTAAATTTTTTTTTTCAAACCCAAAAAAGCTTTATAAAAGGCAAAAAAACCTCCACAAAACATTTTATGATAGCCATAACATTTTTTTTTAAGTTTATTTGTAAATAGGCCACATTGCCTTTTTTATGCAAATATGTGCTTTTCTTTTACTGTTCTGTACTGTTTTCATTATTTTGCACTATTCCAAACTATTCATTCAATGCTTGACGACCAGCCTTACTTAGCCTTACTCATGAAAAGTAAAATCAGTTTATAACTTGTTCTAGATCATATAAGCATTATAGGTTGCAAGAACAAAGCTTTCTATTAAAGTGACCAATAAAATATTTAAACTAATAACTGAAATAATAAATTTTAATTATTGTATTGTTCTGCACGAAACCTTTTAAAACGATGCATTATTATATCAAATATTTAACTATTTTAAGATTGCTTCAAATTAAAACTCATTTTCAAACAAACAACAAAGTAATGACATGTAATATTGATAAAGCTGCCTCACAAACTGTATTTATAAACTTGTTAAGTTGGATTATGATAATACTAATTTAATATAGTTACAAAGTACTTTACCAATAATAGCATCAATCGCAATACTCTTAACAGGCTTAAATTATCATCGGCGGCAATGCAAGCATAAATTAATAACAATTTATGACGTGAATAAATTATTAATAATTCGTTTATATTTAGAGAATCATGTACACCATATATCCTCAATAATGTATGGTTAAATGATGCTTTTATAATGAGTTTCTAAAATATTTAAGTTTCTTGCTAGACAAGTTTGAAATAAAATAAAAAATCCACCTATTAATATTTAATGCAATAAAGCATCGTTTGAAAAGTTGTTGCGAACAGTTAAGGTCCCGCACTTGTTTCCAAACTTATATTATTTTTTAATAGCAACATAAATTTTTATTTTCGAGACCGCGCGCGTTATTTTCTTTTCGGTTATATATGAATGCCGCTGCCCCTCTCTCACTGAACAACAACAAACAACGAAAAAAGAAAAATAATACAATGCGGCGGCGGCTCGGAATTATTTCAGAATATCACGTAAACTAAATAATAACTTTTTTTTTTCAAACAATGTAGAAAACGAAACTGATATTATTACAGTAGGAATTTCGATATAAATCTAAAGCATAAAGAAACGCGACGGACACAAAACATTGGCTAATCTTTGCGGCTATTTTTATTATTGCCCGAGCTTTTTTTACATGTTTCGTGTAACTATTTTCATGTTTTGTTTACATTATACTTAGTAGAAATAATTATAAATGAAATTCTTTCCGTATTAATTAACTTACTGGGTCGTAAATTGTATGAAAAAAATGCAAGCTTTCTCTTTCTTGTATTTACTTTTAATGTAATGTTTCAGGTCAAAGATTTATTACTAAAAAATAAAATAGTTGGCAAGTTTTTCAAAATAAATATAATTAATGGACTGCAAAGTTTTTAAAAAATTAAAAGTTTTTAAATAGTTGGAATTTCTTGACGTCAAGTCGAATAATCCATTCATATTTTTTGTATTTATTTTGCAATGATCTACTTGGAAAGCTGATAAGTTTTAATAAACGCAAAAAATATTAAATAATAAATATTAAACTATTTAAAAAATTTTTTGGGAGTAGTTACAAGTTTTTGGATTTCTTTATTTATTCTTTATTGTTTTTTTTAAATTTTCAAAATAAATTTCATAAGTTTCATAAATTTCAAAAAGAAATGCTGTACTTTAAAAATATTTAAAAAAACTTTACAAACTCCAAAAATTGTTTTTACTAAGCATTTTGAATATTTATGTAGCTTTTTGGAGCTTTGGAACACAAAACGTTCTGTGAACATCAAGTTATACAAGTTTTTAAAAAGTTCTTCTATCTTTTAAAAAACTTTAAAAAAATTGCGGTCTCTAAAAAAACTAAAGAAACATTTATAAAGGCCCAAAAAAGCTAACTAAATTTATGAAATTTGGTTAGTGTTGAACATTCTTTAAAAGTTTTGCGGACTTAATTTAATACTTCTTAAATATTCTTAAAAATGCTTTACAATGGCCAACAATTTTTGGAGAGTTAAGTTTTGAAATTTTTTGAAATCATTTTTTGAACTTTTAAAAATTTTATTTAAAAAAAAAATATTTTTCAAAAAAGCTTTTTAGATTTTAGTGTATTTTGCAGGATAAATAAATTAAAGAACTCAAAAATGCTCTAATAGTTTAAAATTTTGTCTGGATTTTTAATTTTTTTCATAATTATTCAAAAAATTTTTAAATTAAAAAAAAAACTAATTTAAAAAAAGCCTTAAAAAACTCAATTAGTTTCAAGAAGCTTTTTGTACTCAAATAAGCTTTGGAAGAAAAAAATTTTTCGTGAACCTTTACAAATTTTTAAAATACTTTTAAAAAATTTAAATTGTGGTTTAAAAAAATATTTCTTGCTTCAAAAAGCTGTACAAAAATCTAAAAAGCGCAGTAAAATTTCAGAATGTTTTAGCAATTTTCAAAATTTTTAAACAAAGTTTTTTATTACAAAAATGTTTTGTAAAATTTACAAAATGTTTTGACTTCCAAAAAACTATTTTTAAAGTTTTAAAAACTTCAAAAGTTTCTTAATAAGCTTTTGGGAAAATTGCGGTTTTAAAAAGAAATCAAAGAAGGTTTGTATTTTTAAACTCCAAAACTCTTTTGTATTTACAAACATGTGTTTTGGACTTTGGAAAAATTTCTGCTGTTTAAAAAAATAAGAGTAAGTTTTCAAAAAAAGTCAAACTTTCAAAAAACAATTATGCGTTTCTATTTTTTTTTGTAAATTTTTAAATAGTTTGGTAACCTTAATAAAAAGCTCTCGGAAAGAACCTCAGCTTACAAAAGCGCCTAAAATTTTTAAAAAGTTTTGCATGACTCAATAGTCAAAAATTTAAAAAATACTTTACAATCTCCAAGGTAAAAATATGCTATAAGCATTGTTGAGTCTTAATAGTGCTTGAAATAATTTAAAGAAATTGAAAATTGTTTTGTAATTTGACTTAATATTTTTTGAAAGCAAGCATACGTATTATAGTCATAAAAGTACGTAAAAGCAATATTAAAAAAAAAAAATGTTTCTACATTTTTGAGTTATAAACTAGTTTAGAATAAATTGTTTAATGATTTATTGAATTTCTAAAAAAAAATTATTTTTGAAAAACTACAAAAACTTTTTAAAGTTTAAAAAAAGTTTTTTAAGACAATTTGTGGACTTAAAAAAGGCTATTAAAATGCACAAAGCCCAAAAATCATGAATAATTCTATGAAACTATACAAGGTTTTAAAAAAGTTTTTTATTTATCAAAAGGTTTATTGCTGTCTCTAAACGAACTTTAAGAACTTTTAGAGGTTTAAAAAAGCTATAATAAGATCTAAACAGCGCTGTAATTCTTTTTAGCTCTGCATGTTGTAAAAGTTTCCCAATTTTTTAATAAAGCTGTACAAATTCCAAAAAGTTTTTAAAATTTTTAAACAGTTTTTTGTATTTTTAAAAAAGCTTGGTAAAATCTTGAAAAAAGTTTTTTATATAAAGTTTTTAATTTTTTTTGGTTTTTAAAAATTATTTCTTTTTTCATTGTTTTTTTGGGTTTTAGAACAAATCTGTGGGTTTAAGAAAAAAATTTAGAAACCCAAAAAAAAATTAAATTGAATAAATTTTGCGAATAGTAACAAGTTTTTGTATTTTTAAATTTTTTTTAAATTTACAAAAAAAAATCATCAACTTACAGCTTTTTGTATTTTTAAAAAACTAAAATTTTTGAATTAAAAAAAAAAGTTTTATATAAAGTTTTTAGTTTTTTTTTTTGTTTAAAAAAAAAATTTTTATAATTGTTTTTTGGGGTTTTTAATTTTTTTTTTTAAGAATTTTTTAATCTCAATATTTTTAAAATTAGTTTTCTGTATTTTTAAATAAGTTTTGTACAATTAACCTTTAAAAAGATTAATTGTTTTTAAAAACTTTTATTTTTTGAAAAGTTTTTTAGGTTTTGGTTTATTTTGCGGTTTAAAAAAATTAAAGGTCTTAAGAAAGATCTAAAAATTTCAAAAAACTTGTTTTTTAAAGTTTCTAAATTTTTTTCTAAATTTTAATTTTTTTTAGGAATTTTCAAAACAGAAAAGCTTTGGAACACAGAAATGTTTTATTTATCAAAAAATGAAAAAAAAAATGTGTACAAAACAGCTGTACAAAAATTAAAAAGCGAGTAAAATTTCAAAATGTTTTGCGTAATTTAAAATTATAGTTTTAAAAAGTTTTAAGGTTTTTGCATTTTCAAAATCGTTTTGTAAAATTACTATAATGTTTAGAATTTCAAAAAAACGTTTCTTAAAAGCTGTTGTGAATTTTAAAAAAGTTTTTAAAAAGCTGTTTTTTCTATTAAAAAATCTAAAAAAACTTAACATTAAAGGCCCAAAAAAGCTATACAAAATTTTTAAAAATGCTTTATGTTCTTAAAAAGTTTTGCGGACTGTGAAACTTTAAAAAAAGATTTACAATTTCTAAATATTTTTAAAAAATTTGAACAGTTTTTTGTGTTTTTAAATAAGGTTTACACATTTTTAAACGCTACCTAAAAACATTTTTTAAACCTTCAAACTTTTATTTTTTTTAAACTTTTTTAGTTTTTGTTAAATTTTGCGGATTAAAAATTAAAGTTTCATTAAAGTTCTAGAATTTTCAAAAAAGTTTATAAAATAAAAATAAAATGTTTGATTTAAAAAAGCTTTAAAAACTCAATTAGTTTCAAGCAGCTTTGTCTATGTTTAAAACGCTTTTTGGGCTCCTTAAAGTTTTGGAACACAAAAATGTTTTGTGGACTTTAACTTTTACAAGTTTTTAAAAAACTGTTTTATCTATCAAAAAAATTGTGGTTTAAAAATAAATTTTTAGCTATATTTAGTCTTTAAAAAGTTAAAAAGCTCTGTAAAATTACAAAATGAATTGCGCAATTTAAAAACATAGTTTTTAAAAAGTTTTAAAATTTGTAAACAACTTTTTCTGTTCTCAACAATGTTTTGTAAAATTTTTAAAATGTTCAAACTCCCAAAAGAAGTTTTAAAAAGATCAAATGCTTCTTAAAAAGCTTAGGGAATTAAAAAAATGCGTTTTTAAAAAGATTTAAAAGAAGTTTCGTATTTTTAAACTTATTAATTCCATACGGTTTTTTTTTTTAATTTTTAATAAGATTTTTGTATTTGCAAAAAAGTTCTACCAACAATTAAAAAAAAAATGCTACGAACAGCAAACAACATTTTTAAAGCATTTTTGAGTCAAAAATGTAAGTTAAAAAAAATAAAAAGAAAATTGAAATTAGGTTTTGTAAATTTTGAATAAATTCCTTTTTGATACGCTGGTTTCCGAGTTATTCAGTTTTAAATAACTAAATACAAATCTATAATTTTTAAATAATTTTTTTCTAAGGTTAATATCATTGGATTTAAAACAAACTTTTACATTTAGTTACAATTTAGTTGAATTAAATTATCAACAAATTTTATCAAATTTGATACGCTGGTTTCCGAGTTATTCAGCTTTAAATAACTAAATACAAATCTATAGTTTTTAAATAATTTTTTCTAAAATTAATATCATTGGATTTAAAACAAACTTTTACATTTAGTTACAATTTAGTTGAATTAAACTATCAACAAATTCTATCAAATTTGATACGCTGGTTTCCGAGTTATTCAGTTTTAAATAACTAAATACAAATCTGTAATTTTTAAATAATTTTTTTCTAAGGTTAATATCATTGGCTTTAAAACAAACTTTTACATTTAGTTACAATTTAGTTGAATTAAACTATCAACAAATTTTATCAAATTCGATAAGCTGGTTTCCGAGTTATTCAGATTTAAATAACTAAATACAAATCTATAATTTTTAAATAATTTTTTTCTAAGGTTAATATCATTGGATTTAAAACAAATTTTTACATTTAGTTACAATTAAGTTGAATTAAACTATCAACAAATTTTATCAAGTTCGATACGCTGGTTTCCGAGTTATTCTGTTTTTAATAACTAAATACAAATCTTAAATTTTTAAATATTTTTTTTATGGTTAATATTATTGGATTTAAAACAAAATTTAACAATTAGTTACTATTTTGTTGACGTAACCTATCAACAAATTTTATTAAATTTGATACGCTGGTTTCCGAGTTATTCAGTTTTAAATAACTAAATACAAATCTTAAATTTTTAAATATTTTTTTTCTGAGGTTAATATCATTGGATTTAAAACAAACTTTTACATTTAGTTACAATTTAGTTGAATTAAACTATCAACAAATTTTATCAAATTCGATACGCTGGTTTCCGAGTTATTCTGCTTTAAATAACTGAATACAAATCTAAAATTTTTAAATAATTTTTTCTAAGGGTTAAATTATTGGATTTAAAACAAACTTTTACATTTAGTTACAATTTAGTTGAATTAAACTATCAACAAATTCTATCAAAGTTGATACGCTGGTTTCCGTGTTATTCTGTTTTAAATAACTAAATACAAATCATAAATTTTTAAATATTTTTTTTCTGAGGTTAATATCATTGGATTTATAACAAACTTTTACATTTAGTTACAATTTAGTTAAATTAAACTATCAACAAATTTTATCAAATTTGATACGTTGGTTTCCGAGTTATTCTGTTTTAAATAACTAAACACATGTCTTAAATTTCTAAATTTTTTTTTCAGAGGTTAATATTATTGGATTTAAAACAAACTTTTACATTTAGATTCAATTTAGTTGAATTAAACTATCAACAAATTTTATCAAATTCGATACGCTGGTTTCCGAGTTATTCAGTTTTAAATAACTCAATGGTTTTTCAATATTTTTTTTCTAAATTTAATATCATTAGATTTAAAACAAACTTTTACATTTAGTTACAATTTAATTGAATTAAACTCTCAACAAATTTTATCAAATTCGATATTTTTTTTCTAATTTTAAATTTTTTTTTGTAACAGTTTTAAGAAGCTTGATAGTTTTCTAACAATTGCCTTAAACACAAAAAATTTAAATCAAGTTTTACAAATAGTAAACAATATTTTTGGACTTTCAAACATGCTTTTTGAATTTTAAAAGTTTTTTTGCGGGCTTTTAAAGAATTAAAAATGTCATTAAATTTTTTTTTAAACTTTGTTAGGTTTTAAAAAATTTCAAATAGGTTTTTTTATAAAACTTTGAGAATTTTTAATTT
This sequence comes from Tachinus rufipes, assembly GCA_963932245.1. Lineage (NCBI taxonomy): Eukaryota > Metazoa > Arthropoda > Insecta > Coleoptera > Staphylinidae > Tachinus > Tachinus rufipes. Next base: position 109,545,341 of record OZ010743.1, read on the forward strand.
TTTTAAAAAGTTATTTAAACTTACAAAAAACATTTTGGATATTAAATAAAAATTCTATAAAAATATTCAAAAAACCTTTACAAACCACAAAAAGCAAATTTAAGTTCTGTGAATATTTTATTTATCCAAAAATTGCCGTCTCTAAAAAAACTATATAAAGCTCCGTAAATTTTCAAAAAGTTTTAAAGGCTTTATAACCATTTTATTTTCTTAAAAAAATTTAAGCTTTGCATCTTTTTATAATTATAAAAACTTTTCAGTTTTTCATTTTTTTTTTGTAAAACTTTCAACATTTTGTTTGGACTTTAAAAAAGCTCTAAAAATATTAAAAAAAACTACAAATTCCAAAAATTATTTTTAATTTTTTTTTTAATATTTAAAAATTAGTCTTACAAATATTTTGGAACACACATTGTTTTGTAAACCTCAAGCTTTATAAGATTTTTAAATATTTTTATTGCCAGATTCTTGTACTTACAGTAAACTTTTAGCATTTTTTTTAAATTTTTATTAATTAAAAAAAATTAAAACCCGATTTTTAATAAAAAATAAATAAAATAATAATAAAAAACTTAAATCATATTTTTTAATGATGATCTAATAAATGTTTATCACATTAATTGTTTGCTGAATTTATTGCTGTTTTCTGCACAGAGTAGAAAGCCTTTAAGTGAGTGGGGGATTTAAAATAATTATCTTTGGATATAGTTTGCTTTAACACAATATGCCATAAACGAATCATATTTGGTTTACCTATTTGAAAAATGAAAATTAAATTTATAGCATATTCAAGCCATAACAACTTAAATTTGATTTATGATTATGTTTAGCAAAAAAGTGTAAGTAATTTAAAAAATGTAACCATTATAAATTCAATTAAAAATAATTAATTAATTTTAGAACAATGAAATTTATTTCTAAAAAAATATGTAAAAGGAAGAATCTTCGATACATTTTGCCTGTGGCGGCTATTATACATATTTGAATGGAATTTTTTAATAAATAACTTAATGATAAAAGTTAGCTTCATATTACTGAATAAATTTAATCATGAATGAAAAAAATTGTACATATTAATAAGAAAAATCAATTATTTTGATTAATAATGCATTAGAAGGCATGCTACTTTATCCTTTTGTAGTACTTTCGCATTGTTTGTTTTTACAAGGATTTTTTTACAGCCAACAGAATGAAGTTCTTTGTCGTCTTCAACTAAGTGTATATTTTTATTACAGATTACTACAAGCGGAAAGCCACGTGTTTAACCTGAATTGTATTGTTCAATTATATGTAGCAATCCTTGTCAATGTCAACAAATTCAAATTTATCCTCTTTAAACATATGTAATCCTTTTTCAGGATTCAACGGACGGAAATTCAAGCACATCTATGCTGACATTTACGCCAACCCGACTGGACAACGATCGGACCCTCACGTGTCGAGCTGTTAACCATTTGGTTCAAAGCGGTCTGGAAGAAGCTTCCATCAAGCTTAATGTTTTCTGTAAGTACTTTCTTTCAATTTATTGTTCAAATAAATTCAGTTGATTACTTACACCTTTTAAATTTGTGAAAACACATCTGTTTTCTTCTAATCTAAGCAATTGAATTGGCATTATAATATTAAATAAAGTTAAGTCACATATTTGCTATAAAAAAGGGAAAGAAAAAAAAAGTAGCGAACCCTCTGAATCAAATATCGGTAAACACCAATATAGAATCACACCACAAGTCGTTTCTTTTGAAAACCTTTCGGATTATCGCTTCGGGCGTATTGAAATCCTTTGTGTTTCAGATGTGCCGATTGCGCACCTGTCCTTGGGCTCAAACCTGAATCCCGACGACATCGAAGAGGGAGACGATGTTTACTTTGAATGCAAAGTGAACGGCAACCCTTACGCCTATAAAGTACTCTGGAAACATAATGTAAGTAGTTAAATTGATTACGCTCCTAATACGTGATTCCCAGACTAAATTTCTTTTCACTTCGGTTTGCTTTTAAAAGGAATTTCCTTCCTCACACGATTATATAATATCAAATATGAATGAATTGCGAAGTATTATTACGCGAATGTGTTTCACGGTTGTATGCCGTGCACGGCTTTGTGGGTAATTGAGCCTCGCACGATGTTCAATATGCGAAATAAAAGCGCAATCCGTTAAAGTCGCAGGATTTTCGTTTGTATTTCAATAATTATATAATTGGATGGGTTTAAATATTTAAAGTAATTAATGGGTTGTAAATTGAATATTAAAAAACAAATATTTATTTTTATTCTTTTATACAAAGCAAGTTATTATTTGTTTGTCGATGTGGTTAGATTTGAATGTGTCGGATGTCTTGTGGGCTTTGCGGGACCCATACACTTGGGTGGCGGTTAACCTTACACCCTTTAGTGCTGATTGAATGCCATCACATTAGTTGGATGAGGTCGGACATAACAAAATTTATTTTCAACCATTTTCACTTGTAATACGGTCGCTTTGATCGTCTTTTTTATATGGGTTTGTTCTTTCCGAACAGAATCTTGATGAAAGGATGCTTATTTGTTGGATTTTTTTCCGGATTTGCTTATGCAGAAAGCAGCTTTACTTTATAGCATTACGTAGACTTTATAAATAATTGTGGGTAGTGACTAATCCATAACTGGTGCATTTTAAAAATTGCAAAATTACTATTAACAATCTACAAGTATTTATGTCCTTGCGCAGTTTGAAGAGGAGTTTTTTGTAGTTTAGTTTGATCTTTATGAGGTTGTTCTTGTGGATGTTAATCCGCTTAGACTCCTGGTCGGTCATGCTAACTATAAACTTTTTTTTTTGTTTTTTTTAGGAAGTCTTCATTTCACTGGAGCTAAACTTACATTATTGTTATAATCTTGTCCGTGCTTATTCCAGGCTGAACGAAATTCTGAAAAGAAGAGGAACTTGTGATAACTAATACTTTGATGACTTACTTTTAGGCGAACAATACAGAAATTAGTTTGAACTGGTGCCTTTCCCACTCAAGTGTTTGTTATCAAGAGGTTGGTATATTTCTTTTTCTTGCAAACATCAATTGCTGTTAAGCTACAAGAAGAAATAGGTAATCACCACACAATTGTCACCTTCTTTTCTGTCTGGAGACAACTCGCGGAAGGGCTAACACCCCCCAGATGATGGTGGAGTTTTTGTGTGTTTGTTTGTTGCCCTATAAAGATGTGTTTTAAGTCTGGAGCTATTCCTTGGAGAAGATTTCCAGGTGTAGAGAGATCTTGCAATATGGTTGTTTGGTTTTCCGGCATTAAGTACAATGGAACCGGAAAAACCTTTGTCTATGGTATAGTCGATTTTATTGCACGAGGAAGCGGTGCGGTTGTCGGTGCGTAGATGGATATTTGTCGTGTCAGCCTTTTCTATGCAGATGTTGTCATTGTAGGGCTATTTGTGAGCAGGGGTCGTCATCAAATTTGTGTCGTTATTATTCCTGGTTCTGCACTTTCACTATTTTGCAAGAAAAACTTGTCGGATTGCGAGAGGATTCTTCTAAAGACTTAACGTGTTGGATTCTTTTTCATGAACTGGGCTACGAAGTACTTTGCGACCAAAGCTTTGAGATTTTTGCGTAATAGAAGAATTCCAAGATTGTTTTGAATTTTACAATTTTTTACTAACCTTGGAGCTATAAGGAGCATCTGCAAAGTCATACTTTAGAAGAACTCGAATCTATCTAGATGCGAGTTTGCGGCGGAGACGCATAAGTGACTATTGGTGTGATGGTAGAGGTATACAGCCAGATTTTGTTTGCTTTACTTTTTTGTTTGAACCAGCCTTCCAGATTGATGATGACTTTTTGTAGCCTGGAAGTAACCACCGTAGGTGACTTTGAGTAAGTATATTTTGTCATTTTTACCTGGTTTTTCAATATCGACGGCGTGTCCACGACAAACAGGTTAAAAAAAGCTGAGATGAAAGAATGGAACCTTGAGGAACTACTGCCGTGATCTGCTATGACGTAGAAATGTAATTTTTGAGCTTTACTGCTAGACTTCTGCGGTTTAGTTACGAGGTTACGAGGAAATCAGCCTTATACGACGCAGATGGAAGTTTAGTCTGCGCAGTTTTAGAGTAGATCTTTGTGCCACACTTTGTTTTTTTGACGTTGGAAACCATCGACAATATGATCAGTCACGCGATTAAGTTGATGGTTAGCTAAATGTCCCCATCTAAACCCATGTTTTTTAAGGTGGGGGGGGGGGGAGAAGACTGTTAGCTTTTGTGTGGTTTTGGATTAGGTTTACCCTTTATATGATGTTATTTAAGATGCATAGCAGACTGATAGGCCGGTGGTTTTTGTGAAAATTTTTGTTTTTTGTTTTAGGTTTTGGGATGTTGATTGCATTTTCTAGGAAAGTGCCCGATTTGAAAAATTGCATTAGCAATGTTAGTGAGCGCCATTTTTGGCCAGGTTTTTTGATAAATTTTCTGATTATAGAAAATTGCTTTTCAACGACGTGCTCCAGATTTGTGTCTTCTGTGGTTGAGGGGGAGCATTGAAGTTTGAGGCAAATGTTTTGGCCTTTTATTCGATGGAGTATTGAACTCTATTTTTGCCATGGATGGCTAAAATGGAGACTTGTCTGTTCTGAAGAGCTTTGGAGATGCTTCACATTGGATTGTCACTTTTCCGTAATATTAGTTAAAAATTTTTTTTTTGCTTCTGCTATTGATGTTTGATGGCATTTCTTATACGGATTTAAGTGGATTATCGGCGCAAACCTAATGGGTTTTAGAAGTCTTTATCGAAGCTTGGTGGATTTAAAATGTAAAACGGCATTTTTTATGTCTTCAGCCGCTTTAACTAGGGCCAGTTTTTCCAAAGATTGTGAGAAGAAAGGCCAATCCTTCTCTAGTTTTTTTTCAAAAAGCTTTAGTAGTATTGGGTTGTGGTCAGAGCTGAGGTCAATGATGACTTGGAAGTTGACTTTTTTTATCCTGAAATATGGTAGTAGATGGGTTTGTCTGGACCTACTTTTTAAAATCTTTTTGTTCTACAAAATCGATCTCGATCTTTGGCGTTTGACTTTATGTTTTTGACTCAGATACTAGCATGACGTCGATGTTCTGTTGAATAAATTTTTTGCACTTTACCCATCTTATCTGAAATGCTGTTGGCATTCCAGAATCAAACTCTAAAATTAAGCAAAATTTCTGGTGTGTTAGTCATTATTGGTTCTCAAGAAGAACGGACATGATTTTTTGATGAAAATGATTAAAGTTGTTGGCATTGTGGAATGCCGCCATCACATATCTTTAATTTGACAGATACCTTCAGCCCCAGAAGTTTGGTCAGTTTTATAATTTTAGCGCTTTTTGCTCATTCCTGCAGCTGGACCGAGACCATGCTGAAGTGAAGGTTTTTATTGCCCATGCAATGAACGTAAGTGGGGGAGGATCTAAGCGATAACTACTTAAAAGGAGCGCTCCTTGGCGGTTGATTATGTGTGGAAGGCCGCCCCTACGGATTTATGATGGGTAATAGCCTTCCTATGGTTTTTACTGGAGGCAGGTACCATGCGCTAAAATATTTTGATAATTCCGGAAATGCGCGCTTATTGGTAAGCACGAATGCTGGATGACGGGATTTACATGAGCTTATAGTAGGTTGGGAAAGGGTGGAGTTGTTTTCTTTGATTACACCGGAGTGGTTGAGGTCTACGGCGTCTTAGTGAAGGCAATCCTTGCATACTCTTTTTTAGCGGTAGCGGCGCTTTTTGTGGCGGAAGGCCGCTCATGGCTGAAGGCGGCTGGGTGTTGGTTGAAGGCCCGTTATTAAATGAAATGGACTTACTACAAGTTTTCTTCTTTGATGGACGGTGAGGAAACCATTTCTCAACTTTATCTGTACTTTAAAAAATGCACAGCGCTACGAGCTTATTGCTTTCTTATCTTTTAAGGACATCAGTAACGTCTTGCAACCGTGCAGTGATAGCGGAGGAATCCATTTGCGTCCGGGATTTCTTTTAAAGGGTGTGAAGTTTTATTTTTCTCTGTGAACGAGGGTTAAATTGGATCACAACCTTCTATTGTAACGAAAGTGACAAAATGACTTCTAACGTCTAAATAGAAGACAAACATTCAATTCCAAAATGACAAACACTAGGGTAGGTAGGACACTCTAAAACATGGTGGGACACTCCAAAGCATAGTAACGGACTAATACTTTGGATTGCAGTGCCCCACTGACCCATCCAAGTTATCAAAAGATTGGATCACGACCTTTTTTTGTGACAAATTGACTTCTAACGTCAAAATAGAATACAAGCATTCAATTTCTTGATAACATTTACTGGAGTGGGTGGGTGGGACATTCCAACTCATGGTAACGGGTTAATAAATGGACCACCCACCCTCCCAAGTGTTGTTTAGCTAAGAATTGGATTTTTGTCTTCTATGCGGACGTCAGAATCATTTAATCACAAGACGTAATTTATCTACTTGATCATTAACATTTGGGTGGGTGGGTGGGACACTTTATTCCAAACAATTGGTTTGCTACTATGCTTTGGAGTATCCCACCCACCCATTCAAGTGTTAGTTATTAAGAGGTTGGATCACGACCTTTTCTTGAGATAAAATGACATTTAACGTCTAAATAGAAGACAAACATTCAATTTTTTGATACCAAACACTCGGGAAGGTAGGTGGAACATTCCAGAACAAGGTAATAGGCTAATACTTTAGAATGGAGTGCGCCACCTAACCACCCACCCAAGTGTTAGTTATCAAGAGGTTGGATCTTTTTTGTGACAAAATGTTTTTCAACGTTCTAATAGAAGACAAACATTCAATTCCTTTATAGCAAAACTATGGTGTGTGAGTAAGACACTTCAAAACATGCTTACAGGCTAATACTTTGAAATGGAGTGCCCCACCCACCCACTCAAGTGTTAGTTATTAAGACGTTACATCATGGCCTTTTCTTTTGACAAAATGATGTCTAATGTCCAAATAGAAGGCAAACATTCAATTCCTTGATAACAAACACTAGAGTGGGTTGGTGGGACACTCCAAATTATGGTAACGAGCTAATACTTTGGAGTGAAGTGCCCCACCCACCCACCCAAGAGTTAGTTATCAAGAGGTTGTATCAAGACATTTTTTTGTGACAAAATAATTTCTAACTTTCAAATAGAAGACAAACATTCCTTGATAACAAAAACTAGGGTGGTCAATACTTTGGAATGGAGTTTTGTAGGAGGAGTTTGGTGTTTCTACGACAAACCCCTGAAGGTTGCTGTCTTTGTAGGTGCAATAGGCGGGAAATTTGAAGTTGATTTTTTGGTAACAAAGTCTGCTAGGATTTTGAAGGCGAAGCTTATTTCTGCAATCCTTCTGTGGTGTAGGCTATCAAAGTCATCTCCGACTTTATCGATTGCACTTGGTGGGAAAGATTATATATATTTCTGCGGGTATTCATAGGCTCATCTCCTATGCTTGATATTAATTGGTTGGACCGATAACCAATAGAAATATTTTTTATTTGGTATCACAATCTTTTGATAATAAACACTTTGTCTGATAAGAAACCACTCGAGTTTATAGTTGCGAGCAATAAGTTTGAACTGGTGTTTTTGCCCACCTGTTTAAGTTTTATTAATTAAAAAAAATTGTTAATATCATTTTTTCTTTTAGCTTAAAAGGTACTGCTGTTGTTGCAGGAACAAGAAATATGCAATCTTTTAATACTTTTAACACTGTAAGATGAGCGGAAACACCAGTTTAAAGCAATAAGTTTGCTGTTATTACTCGTCTATTTAAGTGTTTCATATCAGTGTTATTAAGAAATTGGATTATTGTTTGTTTGTTAACGTTAGTAGTTACTAAGTTAGAGGAGGATATGCTTTTATTTGAATTCTAGATGGACTAACACTTAAGCGAGTAGGTGGGCACACCAGTTTGTGGTTACGGACAAATAGTTTAAAGTGGAGTAACTGATACTTAATAAGAAGAATTTTTATTTGCCTCTGGTCCGACCGTTTATTGTTGTGCATGGGAGCCTATGGATGGCCACAGAAATATATTTAAAGACTGATGTTTTGAGCAAAAAGCTAGTTTATAACGAAAGTTTTCTTTGCAAAGCAGTGAATAAGTGCAAAGTAGTGGAATTAAAACAAAGTCTGACACAACAAAAAATAACAAAGATGATCTCTGCAATACTCTGGACAACGAATAACCTCATGATGACGACACCTGCAAAGGTTTGGTTTGATGAGACAGATTTCTACCTATGCACCGATATCCGCACCGATTTCTGCCGGGAAACGGCCAACAAACATTATTATATGGTAACACAGGCGCTCTAGGGTATTGAACCAACCGCCCTTGTCGACGCATTTTATAATGGCCACTTGAGCGAACAGAGTGTTGTTTCAACGGTTTCTGGGAGTCACCAAATCCTGGGGTATATAAGGTTTTTTCTGGTGTCTGCATTTGATGCCGGCAAACCAAACAATCTTGTTGCAAGATAACGTGACACTTGGAGAACTTACACCGAGCAACAAATAAAAAAACAAAAACTCTGAGAAAGTCTTTTGTTTTTGGGCGATCATCTATCGGCCGGAGCTGCATTATGTCTAGGAGGTTTTTTCCTTTTAGGGTTTTTGTTATAAATAGATTGGATTATTTTTTGTTTTTGCTAACGTTTGTAGAAGACGAGATAGTGATCTCTTAAATGAATTAACAATTGCGCGAATATGCGGGCATACCAGTTTTGGTTACGGGCAAACGTCCCGCGCACAAGTGTTTGATATTAAGAGATTTCATATTTTTTGTTCTTACAAACATCAATAGCCTCTAAGCTGAAAAAGAAGATTGTGATAATCAATTCTTTCATGACAACATTTGGGTGGGCGTACCAGTTTTTGGTCACGAGCTAATAATTTGAACTGGAACTGGCATCATAAACCTCTTTGAAGCTGGGTTACATTTTATCCGAATTAAAACAAAAAAAAAAACGAAGTGAGTCTGTACGGTTTTGATGTTTTGGTGGCTTTTAATGGCTGTTGAGAATTACGATGATGTTTAATAATTTTTATATATTATATTATTTTTTATTAAGCAAACTCTACATTTTTCTGCTTAAAAATGTACCGCGGCTTCAATATTATTATGAAATCATGGATAATTTGAGCTGCATCAGCAAACAATTAATGATCAATATTGATATTAAGATATTTGATAATTGGTTGACCAAATCACTGTCTCTAGTAGACTATTAAACATTTTACACCTACTGGCGTTGACATTGATTTTATAAAATAACTTTTGTTTGAATCTTCAAAATTTGTTTGTAATTATTTCATATAAATATTTCAGTGTCAGCGATATTTATGCTTTTGAAATTAATTGTAGAGCTTTGCTTGGGTTTTCAATTATACATAATTTTAAAGCTTTCTGAATTTGTGTTATGATTTCTAAAGGGTGAAGTATCAGTTTTCATTTGTTGTGTTTGTAATGGTTTATGTAAATATACTCAAAACTCCTTCAAAGCTTTATAAAAACGTTACCTTTTTGAGAGTCTTCAGATGTGTTGAATTAGCCTTTTAATTTTATTTTAAGTGTTTCTAAAGCTGTCTAAAGTTTTTTAATATTTGTTTTAAATTTATATATTTAATTTTAATTTTAAGTTGAATTTATTTTATTTTAATATAAACTGTTAAGACCACCCCCAAAGCTCTATATCTTCGCCATTACTGTTGCAACGAAAACACAACCACTTACTCCTGACAATGAGAAATGGATACATCTATTCAACGATATTAAAACGATGAGACAAGCCGGAATTCACACGAATTGTTTCTTTGCTATGCCTAAGTTTCAATGTGTTTCGACGGCTATAAATTTGGAAAGCGTGGACGTGACCGGGCGCATATTGAAATAACTCTTTCAATGAATATATATAAATACAACCAACCAAATGACCCTAACAAACTTTTTTTTGTGCCTTCTGTGTAGCCCCTTTTTATTTGCGCGTGTATTCGGCCAACACGTGAATCATTGTATCGAGGATATTTGAAAAGTTTCAGGTCAGCGGAAATAAAATTGAAACAGACAAAAGGGATTATTGCGACCCCATACCTTAATACTCCCGCTTTTTTCACAGGTTTGATGACACGTGAAATGTTCTTATTTATTTTAAATGAAACTCCTTTGTTTGTATTGTGTCAGCAAAGTTTTAATTGGATTTATTTACAATATAAATTAAAATAGAATTTTGTCAAACTAACATATTTTTTTATGATCCTGAGTATAATAAGAAATGTAGTAGTAAAGCAATATGTATGAGGAGTTCCCATAGAGAGTAGAAAATTACTATTAGCACATAAAAGATAGGTCAACTACTTAAATTCACCCACGTCGGCGAAGGAAGGCGAAATACCAAAGAGGACAAAGTTATTTGCTATAAAGAATTTATGGCAGTGAAATTGAACTCTCCTCTTCGTCGGAGGAGGTAGATGGAACAATATTTATTAAGTTACGTGGGATGATTGGTTTTTACTTTTACTGTTTACTTGAAAGCAGAAGAAAAAATAAAATAAAACGCAACGAATAAAATACAATAAGATACATTTAAATAGGATTGAATTAAGAGATAAATTTTATTCTTTTTGATTTATAATAAAAATTCTTTTGATTGAATTTGATTGGGAGTGATGATTAAATAAATTTATAAATTAAGCGAACTTGTTTTTTGAATATTTAGTTTTGCAAATAGACAATTAACAAATAATTAGATTTATCTTTCATTACAATTATAATTATAATTAGAGTTAATAATTAATAAAATTGAAATAAAATGTGTAGAACTATTATGAATACGTAGTTTTGATTTTTTTTTATGTTTAGAGAATATTGCAGACTTCAGAATGAAGCTTTCAAAACGTTTAGAACACATTTGAACTTTGCAAATATTTCAGAAAATTTGAGAATGTTTCAGAAACTTTAAAAAACAGTTTGAATTTTACATATTTTTTTTTGAACAGTAATTTAAAATTTTACCTAAAGGTGCAGCTTTGAATAAGTATTTTAAATGCAGAACATTTTTAAAGCTTTGATGAATCGAGAATGTTAAAATATTTTTAGTGTTTTAAACAGAAATATCTTTTATTTATCAGATGATTGGAGTGCATTTCAGAAGCAGAAACATGTTTTGGAAAATGTAGTAATGTTTTGAGAATATGTAGGCAAATTTAATAATCTATTTGAATCTGTAAGAAAGTATCAGAAAATTGCTTACTTTCATTTTTTATTATTTAAAAATAATTCAGACTATAACTAAACATTTTAGAAAATACCTTAACCTACAAAAACAACATCAAACGATTCTAGAAGTTAAGAGTTTTGAGAAAATTTTATTTTGTTTTGTTTTAATATTATAAGTTAATAGACAGTTAAAAAAAGTTTTGAATTTGCTAAGAACAGTTTAGAATTTGGTTGAAAATTTTAGATTTTTTGAAAATGTTAAAGTTTGATACCATTTTTTCATTTTTGTGCGTTTTGGGAAATTAAAAAAATCACAGTTTGTTAGATTTGGAGCTTTTTGGGAATAGATCAAACAAGTTTTTAGTGGAGGCACTTGTGCCTTTGTCTGCACTTTGGGGGCCTTATCTAGGTTGTCTTTGGAGCAACATTTTTACAACAGTAACAATCTCCCTTACTTTGGTAGCATAGCCTTGGAGTAGTCTTTGTTGTTAAGCTTTGTTTGGGGGCGGCGGACGGTTTTTGTAGGGATTACCTTTGATACAATAACAGTTCTTACCTGCTGTGACGATGACATTTTTTAGTTTGATCCATTTCGAATTAAATCTTTTTGTCCTTTATTGGACAAGAACTTTGTCTCTCGCACTTTGTCACTGTAAGTGATGGCAGCGTTTTTTTTTTGAGGACATCTTTGTTGCGGTAGGTACTTTAACGGTGTCGGATCCTTTAGAAACTTTCTTTTGGGATTGTCTCAGGTGTCTGGTGCCGTGAGGTTTGCTTTTAACAAGGTCTCGCTAGTGTTTAAATTGGTGGCTTTGTTGGTGCGTCGCTGATGCTGAAACAAAGCAAGAAAATTTAATTTGTTTCAGTTTTTTCTAGTGCGATGAGGATCCGTAGCTTCTTCTTAAGCTTTCTATGTCAACGTTTCACCTTGTTGGCTTGAGGAGGTACGTATCATTGGTGTGGTGGAAACATTATCAATTCTTGCAGGTTTTGGTGAAGATCTGGCTGGTGAATTGTGGCTTGTTGTCAAATAGTATGATTTTTGTGTACTAGGAGTCGACACGTCTTTTTGTTGGTATCGGGAATGCCTTAGTCCATCGGGTGCACATGGTTATTACTGTTAGTGCAAAATGGTTTCTTTCTTGGTTGACATAGTACGGATTTAAGTAGTCTATTGATATCCTCTTTCATTGTCTATTTGTCGGTTAAGAGGCAGCTCGTTTTTTTTCTAATTTCTTTTTCTCTTTACCGTATTGCAAATAAAATAAACATCTTTGGATAAATTTTTTTATTGGTGACGTCGGGCTAATGGTATGCTTTGAGGATGATTTGGCTGGTTTCATTGCGTCCGAGTTGTTCAGCGGTTTTTTCCAACTTATCTCATTTTTTCTGCGTTCTGATTAGGGCTGCGTTTTTAATCACTTGGTATTTGCAGTTTAGGTCCGCTGGGTATTCATTTTTGTTTCATAGCTCGTTGAATTGACAGAGAATCTCCAGTCCTTCTGGTTGCGTCATACTTTAGCCGTATGGGTTTTTACTTTTGCCACTTGGCCAATATTGACCACTTCTGGCCCAGTATGGCTACGGTATGTTAATCTACGTCTTTGCTAGTTTTTTCTATTGGTTTGTCATCTGGTAGTCGAGAAAGGGCGTCGGGTAATTAATTTTTTTAAGGGACGTATTCTACTTGGAAGTTAAACTTAGTTTTACTTTTTTGAAGGTTTGGTTAGATTTTTTGTCCCATCGGCATGGCCGGCTTTTCCTTGTATTTTTGTCAGCAGTATCTGCAAACTTGGTGACGTGTTCTCGCAGCCAGGTGCAGCTGCTTCCGTGTTGTAGGTTTTGGGTAACCTTGGATGATGGTCAGGTACGTGGTAAAGAGTTTGTTACTTCTGGCGGTGACTAGATGACCCAGACAATTGATCTAGATCGTCCAAACTTGCACTTGCAGAGTTTTCACGTTAGACCGTAGCTTTTGGAGTATCACTAGTATTTTTTTCAGGTGGGTCAGGTGTTCTTTGTAGTTTTTGGAAAACACAACAATGTTGGCAAAGTATACAAGAGCAATCTTCTTTTGTAATTCTGTCAAAATTTTGCCCAACAGTTTCATCATCATTTGAAACTGGTACGTGGCTTTGTCTGGAGTAACAAACGCCGTCAGGTGCAAAGGTTTTTAACGTCTAGGTGTGTCTTGATTGACAAGGTCAAGCGGTGACGGTTTGTTGGATTGGTTAGTGATTTCTTCCTTCTTGTAGAGTTACTCCAAATGCGCAGACCGCTTACAAAACGTTGGTGAGCTTTCCGCGTTGATACCTTTGATGGTGGAGGCGCCTGTATACCTATCGCTTATGGAGGAACCGCCTCCGCGACAGCAACAGCATTTTTCTTGCTTGATGTTAGTGGAAGCAAAATAGAGATTGTGGCTTTAAATTTAACGGTGGAATATAATTTTCCTCACTTTTGTGACTTTTTTTGTTCTTTATCTTTGACAGTTTTACGAAAATCATAAAAGAGTACACGATCTTTGTTCGCACTAATATCCTTTGCATTTTCTTGAGATAAACAATGTTTATGGTTCATATTAATGTCATGTTCAAAAAAGTCACTTGCGGAATGGACACGATCGATTTTGATTTGAACCATTATAGGTTGCGTCTGGTTTTAGTTCCGGGTGCTGCGTTGATGAGTCGGTGTTGCTATTAACTTGGTTTAACCGTTTAAAAGATTTTTTCTTATAGATTGCCAAAAAAGTGGGCCTTTATATGAACCTAGACAAAACTAAAATATTGAGCAGTAGTAAAGATAACATCAGCATAGATGGCAAAACCCTGGAAAACACAGGTCAATATGTATATTTAGGCCACAATATCAAAGCAGGAAAAGAGAACCAGACTGCGGAGCTTAAAAAAGACTTCACCTAAAATGAGCAGAATTTGGAAAGCTTAGCTACATACTTGAAGAAAAAAATGTATCACTATATTTAAAAAAGAAAATATACAACAACTGTATACTGCCAGTGGCCACATACGGCCTAGAAACTATGGCCCTGACCTAGACCATTGCGGAGAAACTTAGAACCAACTAAAGAGCTATGGAGAGAGCCATGCTGCGGATTACACTAAGAGATAAGGTGCAAAACGACAAAATCTAAAATAGAATGAGAGTAACGGATATTATGAAAAGAGTTCTAAGTTTCAGATGGCAATGAACGCTGGATGATATGTGGACATAGAGGATAACAGCCTGGAGATCAAAGGAAAGCAAAAAAGGAATAGGTTTATCAACTGTATTGCCGGAAGGAACTGGATGAAGACTTTCAGGGGTAAGACAACATGGAAAGACTTAGAAGAAGCTTATACAAAACATTGGATGATAAAGGGAAAAAAATAGATGAAGAAAATTTCCTAGTCTGCATCTTTTAGTAAAGGAAACGTAATCAGTTGGACACCTTCAGATGCAGTGTCAAAGCAGAGGCGTTAATGATTTTGTCAAAGGAGCTTATGCTTGGGGACGAAATCCGACATCATCTACCAGACCTTGCTTGGGTTTTTTGATGTCGAATTTTGAGTGACATGTGAAACTATTTTAAATTAAAGTTCACGTTTTATGTTTTTTTTTTCAAAGATGCAAAATAAAATGTAGTTTTACGTACTTTTACTGGTTGGTTTATATAAATCTTCTAAATTTTGTAGAAGATTTGTATAAAGACTATAATACAAAAAAAAATTGTTTGTTGAAATTAGTCCCAAAAGATGCACAATTTGCAATACTTTGACGCAGATTGATTATATTTTTATTGTCTATTACAAAGCTTTTGAGTGAAATGCAAAAAAAATACTTTTAATGCAGTATGAATTCTACAAGATACAGGCAAAAAAAAGTCATGCGGCATACTTTATTTGCGTATAATATACTATTAATAGTTGCAAGTTGTCATAACTATCAATATGTTATTCTAACTATCAAAAATTTTTATTGAAACTGTATATTTTAACTGTCAAATCTGTTAAGGATAAAGTGTCAAAATAGTATCAAAAATTGTTTGAACGACGGTTAAATCAGTAAAGTCGACAAATCTTTCAAAATAATTTGTCACCACAGATACTCTTCTGCTAGTGAAAAAATAAAAAATATAAACATAAGAATAATTAAATTAAAACTCCGGCTTGCAGTTGGTTTGGAAATTGTACTCACCTTTCAGATTGGGTTCTGTTGTTGAGTGATTTATTTTTTGGTTGGTCGACTGGGAACTCGGTACTGGTTTGTTGCTGGAGTGGCGTGTCCGTTTTAAACGATCGATTAACACTTTGATTTCTTTGTTTTTGATAAAAATGGTAAATATCTTGTTGCGTTGTTTATCTACTAAAGGTCTATTGGACATTTGTAAGGCTTTTTTGTTATCTTTAATTTGTACAAAAACCTGGTCACAGAAGCTGAGGTCCTTGAACACGAAAGTTGCTCTATTCCTATGGTGTAAACTAGGAACTGGTTTTAGGTCTGCGAAGTGTTTCTTCAAATTGTTAACAAACTGGAGTGTTGCTTTGAGCTTGACGTTTATATTAGGTACTAAAATTTGTCCTAGTAAACACAAACGTTCCCCATATGTCGTCGTGTAGACAGGCTTTATTCCCAGTAAGGCGTTCAACTCAGATTAGATTCAAAATGTTTGCTTTGCTCAGTTGTAATCGGCAAGGGCACTCCTTAAGGCAATTTAATTGTTAAATATGGTTCTGGCGATGGTTATCTACAGGATACGTTTTTGGGTCGCTTTTGTTGAGGTAGAGACGATGCAGTATAGTTTTGTATTAGTTCTTGAAAGTGTACTTTTTTTAGATGAAGTGCTGATCCCGGTTGTGGGAATGTTAGAAGTTTTTTGAGATTCTGCTAAAGCTGCAAAGTTTGGGCAGTTTATTTGTTGAATATGGTTCTGGCTATGGTTATCTACAGGATTTGTTTTTAGGTCGCTTTTGTTGAGGTAGACACGTTGCAGTATTATTTTGTATTCATTCCTGGAAGTGTTCTTTTTTTTAGTTAAATTGCTGATCCCGGTTGTGGGAATGTTTGAAGTTTTTTGGAATTCTGCCAAAGCTGCAAAGTTGATCACTTTGGAGACTCCTTTAATTCTAGATAGTGTATCTGCCACGACATTTTTATTTCCAGAAATGTGCTTGTTGGTAGTAAATTGCCCGATGAAAAAGTGAACATTTAAATGCTTTTGAAAACAAACATGTTTTGGATAAATAAATTTGTATAACTTTTGAGTCCCCTTAACTCACATTGTGATATTTCTGACAATCGGTACCGTGACAGGTGTGAATTGCAAAACGGCAAATTAAATGACAAAAAAATTGAGTTATGTTTCACAAACTTAACAATTGTGAAGCGATAAGTTAGATGCAAACAAAATAGTTTGCATAACTTTCTTATACCAAGTTGAAAAATAATCAAATTTGATTTATACATAACCAATAAATATGCAAATATGATCCTTATTATAAATTTTATTTATTTAAAAAAATAACAAAATGGCGGATGATTTTTGAATTTTGTTGAATTTTAGTTTAAACAAAAAAGATGCATATCTTTCTTATTCTATTCTTAAATTTGATTTATACATAATCTATTAAAGTCCAAATAGAATGATTTTATTAAATTTAATTATTGGAAAAAATAACAAAAATGGCGGAATATTTTTGAATTTTTATTAAGTTCCGGTTTAAACAAAAAAGTTGCTTAACTTTCTTATTCTAAGCTCAAATTTGATCAAATGTGATTTATCCATAACCTATAAATATGCAAATATTATGTTTTTTATGAATTTCATTTATTTTAAAAAATAACAAAATGGTGGATGATTTTTGAATTTTGTTCAATTTTGGTTTAAGCAAAAAAGTTGCATAGCTTTCTTATTCTAACTTTAGATGTAATGAAGTTTGGTTTATACATTACCTCTTAAAGTGCAAATAGAATTATTTTATTAAATTTTAATTATTAGAAGAAGTAACAAAATGGCGAAATATGTTTGAATTTTATCAAATTTTGGTTTAAACAAAAAAATTGCTTAACTTTTTTATTCTAAGCTCGAATTTGATCAAATGTGATTTATCCCTAACCTATAAGTATGCAAATATGATGTTTTTTTTTAATTGGAATTATTTTAATAAATAACAAAATGGCGGAAGATTTTTGAATTTTGTTGAATTTTAGTTTAAACAAAAAAAGTTGCATAACTTTTTTATTCTAACCTCGAATTTAATTATATTTAATTTATACAAAATCTATAAATATGCAAATGTGATGCTTTTTATGAATTTTATTTATTTTATAAAATAACAAAATGGCGGATGATTTTTTAATTTTGTTGAATTTTAGTTTAAACAAAAAAAGTTGCATAACTTTTTTATTCTAACCTCGAATTTAAATAAATTTGATTTATACATAATCTATAAATATGCAAATGTGATGCTTTTTATGAATTTTATTTATTTTAAAAAATAACAAAATGGTGGATGATTTTTGAATTTTGTTCAATTTTGGTGTAAGCAAAAAAGTTGCATAGCTTTCTTATTCTAACCTCGGATGTAATGAAATTTGGTTTATACATTATCTATTAAAGTGCAAATAGAATTATTTTCTTAAATTTTAATTATTGGAAGAAGTAACAAAATGGCGAAATATGTTTGAATTTTATCAAATTTTGGTTTAAACAAAAAAGTTGCTTAACTTTTTTATTTTAAGCTCGAATTTGATCAAATAAGATTTATCCATAACCTATAAATATGCAAATATTATGTTTTTTATTAATATCAATTATTTTAAAAAATAACAAAATGGTAGATGATTTTTGAATTTTGTTCAATTTTGATTTAAGCAAAAAAGTTGCATAGCTTTCTTATTCTAACCTCGGATGTAATAAAATTTGGTTTATACATTATCTATTAAAGTGCAAATAGAATTATTTTATTAAATTTTAATTATTGAAAGAAATAACAAAATTGCGGAAAATTTTTGAGTTTTATTAAATTTTGGTTTAATCAAAAAAGTTGCTTAACTTTTTATTCTAAGCTCGAATTCGATCAAGTGTGATTTGTACATAACCTATAAATATGCAAATATGATGTTTGTTTTTTAATTGTAATTATTTTAATAAACAACAAAATGGCGGAAGATTTTTGAATTTTGTTGAATTTTAGTTTAAACAAAAAAAAGTAATGCAACTTTCTTATTTTAACCTCGAATTTAATTAAATTTGATTTATACATAATCTATAAATATTGAAATATGATGCTTTTTATGAATTTTATTTATTTTAAAAAATAACAAAATGGCGGATGATTCTTTAATTTTGTTGAATTTTGGTTTAAACAATAAAACTGCATAATTTTCTTATTTTAACCTCGAATTTAATTAAATTTGATTTATACATAATCTATAAATATTCAAATAAGATGCTTTTTATGAATTTTATTTATTTTAAAAAATAACAAAATGGCGGATGATTCTTTAATTTTGTTGAATTTTGGTTTAAACAATAAAACTGCATAACTTTCTTATTCTACTTTCGAATGTAATGAAATTTGGTCGACACATAATCTATTAAAGTGCAAATAGAATGATTTAATTAAATTTTAATTTTTGGAAGAAATAACAAAATGGCAAAATATTTTTGAATTATATCAAATTTTGGTTTAAACAAAAAAGTTGCTTAAATTTCTTATTCTTACCTTGAATTTGATCAAATGTGATTTATACATAACCTATAAGTATGCAAATATGATGGTTGTTTTTTAATTAGAATTATTTTAATAAATAACAAAATGGCGGAAGATTTTTGAATTTTATTAAATTCTGATTTAATATAAAAAGTTTTATAACTTTCTTATTTTAAGCTTGAATTTAATCAAATTTGATTTATACATAACTTATAATTGTGTTTTTTAAGAATTTCATTTATTAAAAAAAAAAAAAAAATGGCGTATGATTTTTGAATTTTGTTGAATTTTATTTTAAACAAAAAAGTTGCATCACTTTCTTATTCTACGATCGAATTTAATGAAATTTGATTTATTTATTACCTATAATTATGCAAATATGATGCTTTTATTGAATTGAAATTATTTTATCAAATATCAAAATGGCGAAAGATTTTTGAATTTTGTCAAATTTTGATTTAAACAAAAAAGTTGCATTACTTTTTTATTCTACGCTAGAATTAAATGAAATTTTGATACATACATAACTTATAAATATGCAAATATGATGCTTTTATTGAATTGGAATTATTTTAATAAATAACAAAATGGCGGAAGATTTTTGAATTTTGTTAAATTTTGGGTTAACAAATAAAATGCATAACTTTCTTATTCTACGCTCGAATTTAATGAAATTTGATTTATTTATTACCTATAAATATGCAAATATGATGCTTTTATTGAATTGGAATTATTTTATCATATAACAAAATGGCAAATGATTTTTGAATTTCGTCGAATTTTGATTTAAACAAAAAAGTTGCATTACTTTTTTATTCTACACTAGAATTAAATGAAATTTGATTCATACATAACTTATAAGTATGCAAATATGTTGCTTTTATTGAATTAGAATTATTTTAATAAATAACAAAATGGGGAAAGATTTTTGAGTTTTCTTAAATTTTGGGTTAACAAAAAAAAATGCATAACTTTCTTATTTTACGCTTGAATTAAATTAAATTTGATTTATACATAACTTATAAGTAAGCAAATATGATGCTTTTATTCAATTGCATTTATTTTAATAAATAACAAAATGGCGAAAGATTTTTGAATTTAGTCAAATTTTGATTTAAACAAAAAAGTTGCATAACTTTCTTATTCTACGCTAGAATTAAATGAAATTTGATTCATACTTAACTTATAAGTATGCAAATATGATGCTTTTATTGAATTGGAATTATTTTAATAAATAACAAAATGGCGAAAGATTTTTGAATTTTGTTAAATTTTGGGTTAACAAAAAAAATGCATAACTTTCTTATTCTACGCTCGAATTTAATAAAGTTTGATTTATACATAACCTATAAATAAGCAAATAGAATGATTATATTAAGTTTTACTTATTTGAAAAAGTATCAAAATGGCGGATAATTTTTGAATTTGAAAAGAATATTTTGATTTAGGCAAAAATGTTCTAGGATTTTGATGACAACAGTTTTAGGTTAGGTGCATATTGTGACACACATACATATATGAATTACTAAGCGATAACAGAACTGTTTAAAAATTTAAAATTATTAAATGGTATGCGTACGGTGACTCATGTGAATTCCAAAGCGATAGATGACATAACAATTTTGAGTTAAGCACGCTGTGACAAAAATTACAATTGCGAAACGACAGATTATATGCAACATATTTAGGTTAGGTTAGTTAACACTTGGGTGAGGGTGGGAACTTTAGTTTAAATTACTTGTCCGTACTTATGTTTTGGAGTGACCTACTCACCCGCCCAAATGTCCGTCATCTTAGAAATAGTAATTACTATTATTTTCTGTGAGATAAAGACTTTTAACGCTTATGGAGTAGAGATACTTTAAATTTTTTGATAACTAACACTTGGGTAGGTAAGTGGAAACCCCAGTTTAAACTATTTGTCCAAACTTATGTTTTGGAGTGACCCACCCACCCGCTCAAATGTTTATTATCTAGGAAATAGATATTACCATCACCTCATGTGAGGTAAAGACTTTTAACGCTTATGGAGTAAAGAAACTTCTAATTACTTAATAACTAGCACTTGGGTGGGTGGGTGGGAACTCCAGTTCAAATTACTTATCTGAACTCATGTTCTAGAGTGACCCACCCAGCCGCCCAATTGTCCGTCATCTCGGAAATGAATATTTCCATCACCTTCTGTGAGATATAGTCTTTTAATGCTTATAGAGTAGATAAACTTCCAATTTATTGGTAACTAACACTTGGGTTGGGTGGGTAGGAACCTTAGTTTAAACTACTTGACCGTACTTATGTTTTGGAGTGACCCACCCATACGCCCAAATGTCCGTAATCTTGGAAATAGATATTACCATCACCTCATGTGAGGTAAATACTTTTAACGCTTATAGAGTAAAGAAACTTTTCATTACTTAATACATAACACTTGGGTGGGTGGGTGGGAACCCCAGTTTAAACTATTTGTCCAAAGTTATGTTCTGGAGTGACCCACCTACCCGCCCAACTGTCCCTCATCTAGGAAATAGTTATTGCCATCACCTCATGTGAGATCAAGACTTTTAACGCCTATTAAATAGAGAAACTTTCAATTTCTTGATAACTAACACTTGGATGGGTGGGTGGGAACTCCAGTTTAAACTACGTGTCCGAACTCATGTTCTGGAGTGACCCATCTACTTGCCCAAGTGTCCGTCATCTAGGGAATGATATTATTATCAAATCTTGTGAGATAAAGACTTTTAACGCTTATAGAGTAGAAAAACTATTAGTTTCTTGATAACTTATTTTTAGGTGGGTGGGCGGGAACCTCAGTTTAAACTACTTGTTCATTATCATGTTCTGGAGTTCGTATTTCTGTTTGCCGCCTGTCAATTTCTGTGAAAAGAAACCCTAATGGTTGCCCCTCACTGTCTACAAATTGTTGTATGGTCCAAACTATAAAATTTGTTCTATTAATTAAAAAGTGGGGTTTTTGCTGCTGCATACGTTAGCAAAGCAGCTTTGGCTAAACTACTTTTACATGTTGACACCTATTTGTGTTTTTGGATTTTATGGGATCAATGTTTTGTTTTTGTCTCAGATAATTTACAATGGCTTCAACTTCTCATGAAGTGGTTTCAACTCTTGTTGCGTAACTTGGAATTTAAGAAGTTTAACTTTCAGGTAACTCCAGGTACATTTAGCAATATTAATCAAAATTCCAAATTGTTTGAAACACTTTACAAAGATGATCTTTGTGTTTTTTTTAGTTCCAAGTCTAAAGAAGACAATTTAAATCTATACGATGTAATCGAAGATTTCTTGTCAACTAGCAGAGTATAGTTGTTTTAAGTTTTGTTTGTGAATTATTAACTGCAGATATTGGTTGATTAAATGATGACTTTGGGCAAATGTTGCTGGTCTTTATTAACAACTGCTTCTCTCGTGTCCCAATACATATTTGCAATTAATTCCAAAACTTTTAAAATGTATTTTTATAAATATTATGAAAATTTACAATTTACTGGAATTGAAACTTTATAATATAATAAATTTGTCGTAAGAGGATTTAATATAGTAGCAAAAATGTACGTAACTTTTATATATAATATAATAAGTAAATTAATAAACTTCTGGTTTTTATATTCTCTGAAGAGCGGTGCTTTGATTAATTTATTATAAGTCATCCGGCTGAAAACCTAAATGCATTTCTTTCATTAGTTTGCTAGAGAGAAAAGAGAATTTATTAACAGCGCAATATACATTAATAATTTCCACCCCGTCCGTCGGGTGGTAATTCCAGTAAGTGAATACTGAATATAAGTAATGCGTTTAGTAAAAAGAATGCGAATGTCCAAAGCCATTGAAAATGTGGTGGATTTTTATTGGACATATAAAAGTTGCAACGTAATGTTTTAAGGGTAGCGGAGAATGCGAGTCCGTCTCTGTTAGGTATGCACGAGAGATCCGGTGAGTGCTACCTCTTCCCGGAACGCTCTGGAATGCCAGAAACTCCAGACACGTCCACGACTTTCAGTTGTAATTACTGAATGCTGTTGTTGCGTTTCCTCTCTGATATAATAAACAGCGCCTAGCGTGTGTGCGGACATGATACTCTTTAGGTCGCAACCTAACGTCCTCTCGCTCTAACCGACGTTGTTGTATACACGCCATTGTTTGTGACGTGAGCTACGCTATAACTAGAATTGTCACAATATTTCAGATTGCGCTCGCTGCAGAATTACCAGAACTTCTCTCTACGACTAAACTTCGTTTATTAATTGTAGTTCTGTTCTCTTGTAGATAAGTATGTGGTTTCTCATATAACACGAGTGATAAAGACAAATAAGAACACATTCATTTCCAATCGAAATTTATCTGGAATAATTAACTTTTTTATTGCGATTTATCTTTTGTGATTAGCGCCCCCATGTGTGCACGTTAATTGAGATAAAATATATATATGAAACATTTTATCCAATACCTGTACGCGACGGTTATTACTGATATAATTTTCGATCCGTATTCACAGGGCAACGGGTTCCAAATTATGGATTATATTTCCCATTGTATGGAATTTTATTTTTACCATAAATTTTACATTCAATTTCAATATGTATTCATTATGAAATATGAAATATAAATAAAATTGAATGTTATTTAAATGTTTTTGATCATTTTAGGCTTTTATTGAAAATAATTTGCTTTAAAAGATTGATTTGACTTACTCAAACTATAAATGTATAATATATTTGTTTATCCACTTGTACTTGACCAGTTTAAACAAAAAAATTATTATTCTATATGCCAAAAATGACTAAATTTTATTAGTTTGTAGCTGCATTTTACTATTTTATAGCCATTTTTTTCTACTTTATTGCTTAATAATATACAAATTTAATTTGTTAAATGCTAGATCTTTTGGTTTATAAACGTATTTAATTATTTTATATCTACAAACTGTAGATAATGGCCGGATTTTATTATTTATTGGCCGGATTCTATTAGTTAATGGCCGGATTCTATTACTTAATGGCCGGGTTTGAATATTTTTGTCTAGTTTTTTAATTTTAATGAATGGATTTCAATATCTAACGGCCAGATGTTTTTAGTTTTTATCCTGATAGCAAACGTATGGTTTACATTATAGTTGTAAAATTTGTTTTGTTCCTGCAAATTTGTTTGGACTTTAAATTAAGCGTTATTAAATTTGCATATTGTTAAACATAAAAAAATATTAAGCTTTAAATATGTGTTTCTCTAATTATTTTGAGCAGTGTATTTATGTTATCAATATCTTAATTTTGTAAATGAATCTTGTCATAAATAAGTTATTTTAATATTTTTTTTATTGTTCATATTTAGTATTGGTTTTATTTGATTTATTTACATTGGCGTAGTAAATAACAATTTGTGAGATAGGGAAACGTGTTATATCAATTTGTGTATTGAATCCAGCTCGTTGGATAGCGGTTTGGCTCAGAGTTAAATTGACTGACAGCTAGTACACTTTCTGGATGTCTCATTTCATTAAATGCGGTTAAGCTGCTCTAAATTGCATCAAATTCTATAATGGAAATGGTTTGATTGAAATGGACATAATTTGTAAATACATTAACATAAGCTCTTATAGCATGAAGCAAAAGAAAAAAAAATAAGTAATGGAAAGAAAAGAGTCTGTGAAACAATTCAAAAGGAGCACGTGAAAAAGCATCCGCTTATGTACCCTCCGCACGCCACGTTTTATAGCAACTGAGCATGTAACTAACGATCTTTTCGTTAGATTAGCACATGAAAGTGCGTTAGTTTACGTAGTCTTCATGCACAACTGCCTCGACATATCCTCTTACACTAACAATTTGTGTATAATATCTTAATATTCAAGCCGTAGGGTAATCGTAATATTTCAGACTTGAATAAATATTAATTTAACTTGATGGATAAGTAGTATTTTATATTGTTGGTTAAAATAAGGTAAGAATGAATGGTTCAATATAATCCCCGATAACAGTAAATTGCGAGATATATTTTCTAAATCCGTTCGACAGTATATTTCACACATTATAAATTTCTCTTTATAAAAATAATATGTGAAGATTTATGGCTGGGTATTAAAGAGTTTTCTGCTGTGTGAAAGTATATGCCCCGATCCATCCATCCCTTTTATTATATATATTATTTGCAAAGGAGTTTTCCCAAGACGTTGTCTACACATTTCTCGTATTTTATACACACATAAGTCTTACAAGATACACCACACCACTTATACTCGACTTGACACTAGTACAATTATAAAACTAGGTGAAGAAGTTGGTAATGGTCTGGAGGTCTTGTTTTCGGGTGAATGATAATCCTAGATGGAAAAACACTTTCGTCGCGTATAAATGATAAATTAACTCCTGCGGTTTCCTTCCGTTTTTATTATACCCCTTGTCGTTATCCGTTAAGTGCTTTATTTATTATTTAGGTTTGTAAATCTGTCTTTTGAATGGAAGCGAATTAGTCACAATTAGAGAAGATGTTCCGTTATGTATACTACATTAATATTAAATTACCACTAAATAGTAATAATAGTTAATACTACGATTATTTTTTGTTGTAAATATTTTGTTAACTTTTTTATTAGCTTTGAGCAATTCAATTTTTGTTGGAGTTTGTTTAATTTGGCAGAAAACCTATGTTTACTTAAAAAAAAAACTTTGCAGGTTTCAAAAAACTCGCTTGCACTTGCAAATTTTTTACATGTTTTAAAAGGCTAACGTTCTAAAAACCTGGTGAAGTTCTTTAAACAAACATAAAGGGTTTTTTCTTTGAACTTTAAAAAAGCATTTTAAAGTTTCAAAAAGATATTTGAACTTTAAAAAAAAAATTCAGAACTCCAAAAACTTTATAGATTTAAAATAACAATTAAATACTAAAGAAAATTGTGGATTTTGAAGAAGCCTCAAAATTCTTAAGAAAAGAAACGTAAATTTTTTTAAATTTTTATTTTTTTTTTATATTTCAAAAATTAAAAAGCTACTTTTTGTTTTTTCAAAAAAAATATTAAAAAAGGTAAAAATGTAAAAAATTGTGAGTTTTGATAAAGCTTTTTGCAGCTTCACAAACAAACTTTGATCTTTCAAAAAAGTACGGGCTTTAAAAGTTAGTTAAATAAAGCTTTTTTAACTTTAAGAAGATAAAGTTCTTTGTACATCTACAGAAACTATTTGAGCTTCAAGAAAGGTCTATGGGCTCTAAAAGTTATTTTAAATTAAAAAAAAAATGTGGAAAAAATCTACAAATTTTTAGAGGCCAGAAAGTTTCTAAAAGAATGATTAAATTTTTAAAAAGGTTTTACTAATGCAAACTACCCGCCCAGAATTATAAACGAAACGCACGCCCACCCACCCAAGTATTAGTTATCAAGCAGCATAAAATATTTAATCTTTGGATCACAGACACTTAGGTGGGTGGTTGGGGGTACACTACTCAAACCACTCGCTCATTATTATGAACTAAGTGCCGGCCCACCTACCCAAGTTTTTGTTATCTAGCAGCAGGGCCGTCAACTGTGTGTGAATTATTGAATCTTTTGATCACAAACACTTGGTTGGGTGGGTGGATTACACCAATACAAACCACCCGCCCACAATCATAAATTAAGCAGGACCGTCAACAGGGTGGGAGTGATCTAATTACTTGTTTACAAACACGTGGTGGGTGGGCGGGGTACACCAATCTATGAATTGTGAGCAGGTAGTTTTGAATTTTGATTTCGCTCACTCGCCCAAGTGTCACTGATTAAGACGTTGGATCAACCTCACACCTCTGACGTTCTAGCTGTCATTAATATCAAAAGTGGACGCAATTCCAATTTTTTGATGACAAACACTAGGGTGGGTGGTCGTTGTGCACAAATTTATGGTTTGTGGGCTGGTGGTTTTAAATCTTGTTGGATCAATTTCACATCTGTGGCATTCCAGCTATCACTAATGTTAAAAGTGGGTTCAATTTTAATTTCTTGATTATTAACACTTGGGTGGACATGTGGGGTATACTAATTTGTAGATAACGAGCAGGTGGTTTTGGTTCTTGTTCCCGTCTACCCGCTCTAATGTTGGTAGTCTAGAAGTTAAATTAATCAAACATTTGTGGTGCAGTCATTAAAGTCAAAAGTGGACGCAATTCTAGTTGCTTGATCACAAGCACTAGGGTTGGTGGGTGGGTCATTTCAAGAATTTGTTAACAAGAAATTGATAGTTTCTCTTTGCAAGCGTTTGAAATCTCTTTTGCCTAAGAAGGAGAAGGTGATATCCAATCAATCAATTCATAATTTTAAACCCGTACATTGAAAATTGATGCAATTTATTACTAATTGGGTACTATATCATAAGTACCAATTGTGCAAAAATAAACAAGATTGATACGCTAAATTTAACATAATCTTAATTCAATTGATCCGACTTATATTATTGAAAGACCTTAAAAAATTCATAACTTTGAAACCATACATTAGAAATTGATGCAATTTGGTCTAAACAATGCACAATATCATAAGTACTAACAGTGTAAAATTGAGCTAAATCGATACGCTCAATTTATCATAACTTCAATTCATGTGATCTAACATGTCTCAATTGATGATCTCAAAAGATATTTTAAAAATTCATATCTTTGAAACCAACTTTTGAAAATTGGTGCAACTTGGTACCAACATAGCTCAATATTATTTGTACTTATTGTTTAAAATTAAGCTGAATAGATACGCTCAATTTAACATAACCTCAATTCAAGTGATCTAACTTGTCTCATTTAATGATCTTTAAAAATATTTCAAAAATTTATATCTAAGAAACTAAACATTGAAAATTGGTGCAATTTGGTACCAACATAGCTCAATAACATTAGTACCAACTATGTAAAATTAAGCTTAATCGATACGTTCAATTTAACATAACCTCAATTCTAGTGATCTAACTTGTCTCGTTAATTGATCCTTAAACATATTTCAAAAATTCATAACTTTGGAACCGAACATTGAAAATTGGTTTAGCTTGGTACCAACCTAGCTCAATATTATTAGTACCAACTGGTTAAAACTAAGCTAAATCGATACAGTCAATTTAACATAACCTCAATTCAAGTGATCTAACCTGTTTTATTTAGTAATGCTATAAGGTATTCTAAAAATTCATAACTTTAAAACCGATCATGTAAAATTGGTGCAACGTAGTGCTAACATAGCTCAATATCATTAATACCAACTGTGTAAAATTAAGTTACATCGATACGTTCAATTTAACATAACCTCAATTCAAGTGATCTAATCAGTTTCATTTAATAATCCTAAAAGATATTTCAAAAATTCATAACTTTGAAACCGAACATTGAAAGTTGGTGCAGTTTAGTACCAACACAGCTCAATATCATTAATACCAACTCTGTATAATTAAGCTAAATCGATACGCTCAATTTAACATAATTTTATTTTAAGTGATCTAACCTGCCTCATTTAAAAATTCTAAAAGATAATTCAAATGTTGATAACTTTGAAACCGAACATTTAAAATTGGTGCAACTTGGTACCAACATAGCTCATTATTGATAGTACCAACTGGGTAAAATTAAGCTAAATCCATACGCTTAATTTAACATAATCTCAATTCAAGTGATCTAACCTGTCTCATTAAATGATCATAAAAGATATTTCAAATATTTATATCTTTGAAACCAAACATTAAAATTTGATGCAATTTAGTATCAACATAGATCAATATCAGTAGTACCAACTCTATATAACTTAGCTAAATCGATACGCTCAATTTAACATAACCCCAATTTAAGTGATCTAACCTGTCTCATTAAATGATCATAAAAGTTATTTTAAAAATTTGTAACTTTTAAACCAAACATTTTAAATTGGTGCAACTTGGTACCAACATAGCTCAATAGCATTAGTACCAACTGTGTAAAATTAAGCTAAATTGCTACGCTCAACTTAACATAACCTCAATTCAAGTGATCTAACCTGTCTCATTTAATAATCTTAGAAGATTTTTCAAAAATTTATAACTTTGAAACCGAACAATAAAAATTGGTGCAATTTAATACTAAAATAGTTTAATATTATTAGTAACAACTCTGTAAAAAATTAAGCTAAATCGATACGCTCAATTTAACATAACTTTAATTAAATTGATCTAACATCATTTTTATCAATTAATAATTGTAAAAGAGATTTCAAAAATTCATAATTTTAAAACCGAATATTGAAAATGGGTGCAACTTGGTACCAAGACAGCTCAATATCATTAGTACCAACTCTGTAAAATTTAATCTAAGTCAATACGCTAAATTTAACATAACCTCAATTCAGGTGATATAACCAATCTCATTAAGTGATCCTAAAAGATATTTTAAAAATTCATAACTTTGAAACCAAACATTTAAAATTGGTGCAACTTGGGTAACAATCTAGCTTAATATTGATAGTATTTACTGTGTAAAATTAAGCTAAACCGATATGCTCAATTTAACCTAATCTCAATTCAAGTGATCTAACCTGTCTCATTTAATAATTCTAAAAAATACTTCAAAAATTTAAATCTTTTTAAACCGAACATTGAAAATTGGTGCAATTTGGTACAAACATAGCTCAATATTATTAGTACCGACTGTGTAAAATTAAGTTTAGTTAATATGCTCAATTTAACATAACCTTAAATTCAAGTTATTTAACCTGTCTCATACAATGATCTTAATAGATATTTTAAAAAATCATATTTTTGAAACCCAACATTTAAAATTGGTGCAACTTGGTACCAACATAGCTCATTATCAGTAGTACAAACTGTGTATGATTAAGCTAAATTGATACAGTCATTTTTATATAAATAACCTGAACTCTCTCATTTAATGATTATAAACGATGTTTCAAAAATTCATAACTTTGAAATTGAACATTGAAAATGAGTGCAACTTGGTAACAACATAGTTTGATATCCATAGTATCAACTGTTTTCATAATTCATAACTTTAAAACCGAACATTTAAAAGTAGTTCAACTTGGTACCAACATAGTTCAATATCATTAGTACTAAGTGTGTAAAATTTAGATAAATCATTTCAACATAACCTTAAATCAGGTTATCTTACATGTTTCATTTAATTATCTTATACGATATTTCAAAAATGCAAAACTTTGCAAACGAACATTTAAAATTGGTAAAATTTGACACCAACATGCCTCAATATTGTTAGTACCAACTGTGTAAAATTAAGCTAAATCAATACGCTCAATTGACCATAACCTTAATTAAGGTGATCTAACATGTATCATTTAATTATTCTGAAAGATATTTCAAAAATTCATAACTTTGAAACCAACTATTGAAAGCTGGTGCAATTTGGTACTAACATAGCACCATTTTATTAGTACCAACTGTGTAAAATTAAGCTAAATTGATACGCTCAATTTAACATAATCTTAATTCAAATGATCTAACCTGTTTTATTTAATGATCTTAAAAGATATTTTGAAAATTCATATTTTTGAAACCGAACATTGAAAATTGGTTTAACTAGGTACCAACATAGCACAATATCATTAATAACTACTGTGTAAAATTAAGCTAAATCGATACGCTCAATTTAACATAACCTCAATTCAAGTGATCTAACCTGTCTCATTTAATGATTCTTAAAGATATTTAAAAAACTCTTAACTTTGAAACTGAACATTGAAAATTGGTGCAATTTGGTGCCAACATAGCTTAATATCATTAGTATCAACTATTATTATTAAACTAAATCGATACGCTCAATTTACCATAACCTCAATTCAAGTGATCTAATCTGTCGTCTCATTTAATGATCTTTTAAAATATTTCAAAAATTTATATCTAAGAAGCTGAACATTGAAAATTGGTGCATTTTGGTAGCAACTTAGCCTAATATCATAAGTACTTACTTTGTAAAATTAAGCTACGTTGATACGCTCAATTTAACATAAACTTGATTCAAGTGACCTAACCTGTCTCATTTAATAATCTTTGAAGATATTTCAAAATATTATAACTTTGAAACCGAACATTAAAAATTGGTGCAATTTGGTGCCAACATAGCTCAATATCATTAGTATCATTAATATTAAACTAAATCGATACGCTCAATTTACCATAACCTCAACTCAAGTGATCTAACCTGTCTTATTTAATGATTTTCAAAGATATTTCAAAAATTCTAAACCTTTAAACCGAACATTTAAAATTAGTGCAATTTAGTGCCAACATAGTTCAATATTATTAGTACCAACTGTGCAAAATTAAGCTAAATTGATACGCTCAATTTAAAATAACCTTAATTCAGGTGATCTAACATGTCTCATTTAATAATATTAAAAAATTTTAAAAAAATTCTTAACTTTGAAACCAAACATCAAAAATTGGTGCAATTTAGTACTAAAATAGTTTAACTGTGTAAAATTAAGCTAAATCAATACGCAAAATTTAACATAACCTTAATTAAAGTGATCTAACATGTATCATTAAATAATTGTAAAAGATATTTCAAAAATTACAATTTTAAAGCCAAACATTGAAAATTAGTGCAACTTGGTACAAACATAGCTCAATATTATTAGTACCAATTGTGCAATATTAAGTTAAATCGATACGCTCAATTTAACATAACTTTAATTCTAATGATCTAACCTGTTTCAGTTAATGATCCTAAAAGATATTTTAAAAAATCATAACTTTTATATTGAACATTGAAAATTGGTGCAATTTGGTACCAACATAGCTCATTATCATTAGTACCAACTTTGTAAAATTAAGCTACATCGATACGCTCAATTTAACATAACCTCAATTCAAGTGATCTAACATGTCTCATTTAATGATCCTAAAAGATATTTCAAAAATTCATACCTTTGAAACCGAATATTGAAAATTGGTGAAATTTGGTACCAACATGGCTCAATATCGTTAGTACCAACTGTGTAAAATTAAATTAAATCGATACGTTCTATTTAACATAACCTCAATTCAAATGATCTAACCTGATTCATTTAATGATTCTAAAAAATATTTCAAAAATGTATATCTTTTTAAACCGAACATTGAAAATTGGTGCAATTTGGTACGAACATAGCTCAATATTATTAGTACCGACTGTGTAAAATTAAGTTTAATTAATATGCTCAATTCAACATAACCTCAAATTTAAGTTATTTAACCTGTCTCATTTAATGATCTTAAAAGATATTTCAAAAATTTATAACTTTGAAACTTAAAATTGAAAATTGGTGCAACTTGGTACTAACATAACTCAATATTATTAGTACCAACTGTGTAAAATTAAGTTAAACTGTTACTTTCAACTTAACATAACCTCAATTCAAATGATCTAACATGTCTCATTTAATAATCTAAATAGATATTTCAAAAAATCATACCTTTGAAATCGAACATTTAAAATTGGTGCAATTGGGTACCAACATAGCTCAATATTATTAGTATCAAATGTGTAAAATTAAGCTAAATCGATACGCTCAATTTAACAATACCACAATTTAAGTGTAGATCACCTGTCTCATTAAATGATCATAAAAGATATTTCAAAAAATCATAACTGAAACCGAACATTTAAAATTGGTGCAATTTGGGTATATTAACCTAGCTTAATATAGTTAGTACTAACTGTGTAATTTTTATTAATTTGGTACCAACATAGCTTAACATGATTAGTATCAATTGTGTGAAATTAAGCTAAATCGATACGCTTAATTTAACAATACCTCAATTTAGGTGATTTAACATGTCTCATTTAGTAATCCTAAAAGGTATTTTAAAAATTCATATCTTTAAAACTGAACATTTAAAATTGGTGCAACTTGGTACCAACATAGTTCAATATTATTAGTACCAACTCTGTAAATTTAAGCTTAATTGATATGCTCAATTTAAAGTAACCTCAATTCAAGTGATCTAACCTGCCTTATTTAATGATCTTAAAAGTTCATAACTTTGAAACCAAACATTGAAAATTGGTGCAATTTAGTACTAAAATAGTTTAATATCATTAGTACCAACTGTGTAAAATTAAGCTAAATTGATACGCTCAACCTAACATAACCTCTATTCATGTGATTTAACCTGTCTCATTTAATAATCCTAGAATATTTTTTTTAAATTCATAACTTTGAAACCAAACATTGAAAATTTGTGCAATTTGCTACTAAAATAGTTTAATATCATTAGTACCATCTGTGTAAAATTAAGTTAAATCAATACGTTCAATTTAACATAACCTTAATTAAAGTGATCTAACATTTATCATTTAATAATTGTAAAAGATATTTCAAAAATTCATAATTTTGAAACCGAACATTTAAAATTGGTGCAACTTGGTACCAACATAGTTCAACTCCATTAGTACCAACAATGTATTATTAAGCTAAATCGATACGCTCAATTGAACATAACATTAATTTAAGTGATCTAACCTGACTCATTTAATGATCCTAAAAGGTTTTTTAAAAATTTATAACTTTGAAACCGATCATTAAAATTGGTGCAACTTGGTACCAACATAGTTCAATATTATTAGTACTAACTGTGTAAAATTGTGCTAAACTGATACTTAACATTACAATAAGCGGATGGTTATGAATTTTATGAAATTTGGTAGTAAATTCAAGAAACTATAATGATATGTGGCTTGAGTTGTATCAGTTGACTCTCAATATAAACAAGATGGCGGCTGTTTCGCTGAATTAATGTTATTACTAGAATATAAGAAATTAAAGTTGTAATAATTTTGATCCAAATCTTTGGAGCTCTAATTTAGAAAAAACTTTGCAAGTTTTGAAACAATTCCACAAACTAACAAACACTTTTGCAAGTGGGTCGGATACTCCAATTCATACTATTTGCTGGTAGTTATGAATTGGAGTGTCTTACCACCTGCAGTGTAGATAAAATTATAATTAATGATAATTTTCTTTAATTCTTGTACCATACTTAAACAAAATCTGGCTGCGGATAAAAAACTGCAACAATTCTAAGTTTAAGAATATTATGTTAAACCGTTTTTAATAAATGTTTAAACATATGGCAAAAAACCTAAAACTTAGCCGCAGAATTAATAGCTGTTGATAAAAACCAGAAACAGTTGTGTCCGAGAACAAAGTAAAGTATAACCGCTAAACTGAATAGAAATGCCAAAACACATAAAAACATTTTAAAATTAAACATATAAGATTCAGGAATAAAACTTGCAATTTGAATATGTACACAAAAAACAGTTTTAAAATTGAATTTATTGAAATAATTGAAAACAAAAAGTATTAAACAAATAAGTGGATAACACTTTTATTGCTTTTTAAAGCGCTGTAATCTCCATGTTTATTATCCTGACAAGTACAAATATTTAATTTGTAACATTTTTATAATTCATTTAGTCCCGGCACATTCACCATAAGTTGTAAACAGTTTTCAACGGCCAGTCTCACCATAATTACATTAAACAAATATGTAAATTATCCGTAGCAGGTGAAATCAATTTTGCAAGATTACATATAAAATGCATTAATAATAAAAAGCAGGAAACAACGTTTTGATCGATGGCGTCAAATGGCGCGTAAAACTAGTTTCCACTTAAATCCACTCCTTTCATGCACACACATAACAAAAAATATTGAATTGCAAATTGCTCTCATGAAATTAGCAAGTTTGCATTTGGCGTTGAATTGATTCCCATTTCGTGTAAATTGGACGCTGCGTCTGCAGTAACAAAACAAATAAATATATTGTGTCGCAATATTATAGAACTATTCAATTAATTTGAAATTGCTCCGAGGAAAATTCTCGAGACATTATTAAATTGAATTCCTGTTATTTGTCAAACTGAAAACTTAGATGTGTGAAATTATATAAAATACCTTGTTGCAAACATTTCAATTTAATTTTGCTACCTTGATATGTTAATTCTGTTGCATTATTTAAGACGAGTTGGAATCCCTGGCATTCCAGATTGTCGTGCACATGCGTATTTTGTATTAATGCAATCTCGCGTTGAACGTTTAATGTTTGTTTAGAGAATATTCACGCCTCTTGAACAATTGTCGTGTGTGCTTTAGACGTGAACGAGCAATAAGTGCAGAGACATACTGACATCAAGAATGTGTGCTGGGATAACATTTAAATATAAATTATTAATGTTTTGACACTGCTAATGCTGAATAACTCGGGGATTACATTCACACACGACGTCGGATTGAGAACAATATGTTGTTAAACATGTATTCATTAATTAATTTAATAATTTTTAGGTAACAATATTAATGAATTAATTAACAAATAAAAGGTTTCATTTTGAAATTTATCACAAAACTAAAATACTAAGCTTGTTGTTTTATATCTTGTATCACACATGAGAAGGGTTAATTCCTCCACTCTACTTTGTAATCTTACTAAAATCCCCAACTCCTAAGGGTATAATCACACAACTAGTTCTCTTAAAACTGATTGAGAGCTTAATTTCTTTTATGCCAATAAAGTTATTTTAGTAAATATGTCAGTTAACTTGCTGCTTGATTGAAACGCAAATTAAATTTAACTTTCAACAAGTTGTATGTACCTGAGGTTTCAATTTAAACTTAATAACGAAGTACAGTGATTTCAATTACATTAACACATTTCAAGCGTCGGATGTAATATTAAACTATGGATGTAAGTCTACACTTTCAATAGTTTAGGATTGCATCCTGCTGCTTTTTGGAAACTAACCAATCATAAACAAAAGATAATTGATTTTAATGATGGCAACGTGTGATGTAAATTAATATAACTGCAACCACCTGAAGAAGTCGTAAACTTAATATTAATTTAATTTTGCTATGTGAAAGTTTGGAGAGTATAAATGGATTTGCCATTAAATACACGTGCAGTAAACAGGACTTGTAGTAGTAGTTACGGATATAAACAGGCGGGGTTAGAAGTTACAAGGCGGGCAATCACCACACGTTCGATGGTTCTAACGATAGCCCGTTTCTAAATGCCTATACTACTAAATCGAACAACTTTTTTTATGTATCTTGTTCACGAGTTTTTTTTCTATTTTTTTTTACTCGAGGAACGAAACTTGTCACATTCTTGCTTATCTAGAATGTGGTGCGAACCATATATACAACAGTCGTTTGAAAACTTTTTTTAAGCATCAATCAAAGTAAGGAGTGGATAATAGTGTATCCATCTATAGCAATATTTAATCTTTTTTTACAATTTTGGTTTATCAGAATAATTTTGATAAGAATTGATCAAAGTTTATAACCATTTGTTAATAGAACATATAATAAGTTCTAAATATATTAATACTGGATAATTGGATTTTAATAACAACAATAAAATGT
Organism: Tachinus rufipes; assembly: GCA_963932245.1. NCBI lineage: Eukaryota > Metazoa > Arthropoda > Insecta > Coleoptera > Staphylinidae > Tachinus > Tachinus rufipes. The sequence continues at coordinate 109,581,673 of OZ010743.1, forward strand.
TGCAAATCTTTATTACCAGGTTTTATAAATTATTATTAAATTATTTGATTAGTTGCCTGTCACTTTATCATGTTTTGATGAAAATTTGCTGCAATTTTGAAAATATTGTTTCAAGTTTATAAAAAATATTAAATGAAATAATTAAATCTAATTTTTCTTCATATGTTTGATTTTACAAAACTTGTAATTTTGAAACTATAAACGTAATGTTGCTAAAATTTTAAACTTGATGCAATTATATATAAAAGTGAAAAATGTACAAGAAAATTTGCAATAATGAAGTCTAATTTTCTAACTTTCTAAACTGCTCAAACTGTGCAATCAAAATTGTATAGGAAACTCTGCAATAATTAAATCAAATTGTAAGTTCCAATTTTTGTTGTTGTTTCTTCTATGTATTTTTCTAATTTTATATGCCTTCTTCGTGCACTGTTGATTGTATATTTCTAAAAATATCGAGTTTGCTATCGACCTGAAGAGTCCTAACATGGTGGTAAAACTGGTTGGCTTAGTAGGCTCGCTTAGTAGCTGCTTTTGTTTTTATAGTGTTTATCTAAATTGGTTTTAGTGGATTTTTTGCTATCGGAAAGCCTTGGCTTAGAAAGGAAGCTAGAATAAAAATAGTTAGCATGTTGTAGTGCGCTTGGACCGCATATGAAACGTATGCAAGCACAACATTGTATAAAGTTTTAAGGGGGGAGAATTATTGCGCTCTTATAAGGGTTTAAAGCATTCAACTCAGCAAGAAAACGCCTGAATATAATTGAATAAAATTTTCACACATTGTAGAAGAAAGTCCAATCTGTGTCCTCAAACTTGTAGAAATTTGATGCAATAAGTCGTTTCTTTGCAATTAATTTTTGAAAAGTGACGTTTTTAATTCGTTTTTTGTTATTTTTTTACTCTTTAAATATAACTTCAAATTTTTATCTAAAAACATGAAGACATAGAATATTGTATGTAGTTCAACATATAAAAAAAGTAATGACTAAAATCTTATCGTTTGGATATTGAGTTGGTTGGCGTTTTGTTCTATAAGAACTAATTTTAATTTAAAAACGTACGTGTTAATATTTTTCTAGAGAGAAAAGTTTACTGATATTCTCGTAGATGATAGGATTTAATATTTTTCCATAACAATACTACTACTGGCACCACAACAGGACGGAGCGACTAACTCGGCAATTCTCTAGCGTTGATAAGTTTTTTGGCTTCAATGAAGTCGCTTCTAGGCAATCTTATAGATAACAGAATTGTATCAAGGATCAACTTTTGTGAGGATGTTGCACGTTGCACTGTTGGTGTAGTAAAGTTACATTGACTGTTGAATGTACATTTGGATTGTCTATAAATTTTTTTGAAAAGGACTAAAACTGTGAGTGTTAAATGACGTCCGAAGTTGCCAAACAAGTGATTCAAGCAGTTTTGTGAAAAAGTTGGATGGATGGGCGGGAACTAAGTTTAAATTTTGTAGGCGTGTGGTTTAAATTGATGATCACGCTCATCCACTCGAGTATTTGTGGTCTAATTTCAAACTTAAGTTGGCAAGCGGCAACTTAGATTTGGTTTATTTTTGAAATTTAATTTTTTTTAAACCATTGAAAGGTATATTAAACTACCAAAAAAAAACTAACCAAATTTTTGTCATTTGTTCAATAACCTCAAAATAAATTAATTTTTCTTTTTGAATTTTTGAAATTTGAAAATAATTGAAAGTTCCGTAATTTTTTTAATGATCTCAAAGTTTTTGATAAATTGCGTAGTCATTGCGTCAATAAATTGATTTATAATTTATCGCAAAGCGACATACTGAGTCATTGCGCCAATTGATTAATTTTTAACTAATTGTGAAGCGATGTACTGAGTCAATAAGTTGATCACAAAGAAAAATACTGAGTCATTACGTCAACAAATCTATTTCCAATTGATCACGAAGCGACATACTGAGTCATTGAAGCGATAAAATAATGTGCGGGTTAATCGCTAACCGACATACAGAGTCATTACGTTAACAAATGGAATCTAGTTAATCGCGAAGCGACATACTCAATAAACCGATTTCTAATTAATGTGAAACAACATACGGATTCATTGAAGCAATAAATTAATGTATGATTAATCGCAAAGCGATTTACTGAGTCATGACGACAATTAATTGAATTTTAGTTAATCGTGAAGCAATATACTGAGTCATAACGTCAATAAATCAATTTATAATTAATCATGAAATGACATACTATTGAAGCGATAAATTAATGTTTGATTAATTGCAAAGCGACATACTGAGTCAATGCGTCAATGAATCGATATCTGATTAACTGCAAAGCGACAAACTAAGTCATTGCGTCAATAAATCAATTTAAATTCAGGCGGATGGATAGTGCACGCAATTTATTGATTGCAGGACATTAGTTTATACTGGAGTTCTCGCCCACCAGCCCAAGTGTTTGTCGTCCAATTTCTTGACAACAAACACTTGGCAGGGTGAGCGGGGCACACAGTTTGTTGGTTGCGAGATAATAATTTTAATTGGAATTTCCGACTACTCACCTGAATGTTTGTAATCCATTTTTATGAAAAAAAACTTGGGTGCGTGAGAAAGTTAATTAAAGTTTTGTGAGCATGTAGTTTGAATTGGTGTTTCCGCCCAAGTGTTAATGATCCAATTTTTTAATCACAAACACTTGGGTGGGTGGGCTGGGCACACAGTTCATTGATTGCAGGACAACTAGTTTCAACTGGAGCTCGCGCCCACTAGCCTAACAGTTTGTGATCCAATTTCTTGATTACAAACACTTAGATGGGTAGGCGGCGCGCTTATTTCTTGATCACAAACACTTAGGCGGGTGGGTGGGACACACAGTTCATTGATTGCGGGAGAGTAGTTTTTACTGGAGCTCCCGCCTACCCGCCTAACTGATTTTTTTTATCACAAATACTTAGGAGGGTGGGCGGATCACACAGATCATTAATTACAAGACAGTAGTTTCTACTAAACTTCTCGCCCAAGTTGTTGTCTTTAAAGTTTTTATTTAATTTGGTTTTAGTGAATTTTTTGCTTTTTTTAAGCTCAGAATAATATGAAACGACGGACGTGCAATAAATTTTCTTTATGGTGGACGAACGAATTATAAAACATTCTACGTGTGCAGTTTTGGGGTAACTTGTTTGAGGTTTGGTTGACGTCTGGAAGGTACCCACAATAGTTTTAAGAGCAATGTCCGTAATCATGAATTGATGTTTTCGCTTACTCACCCAAGTGTGAATTTTTCAATTCCTTGCTAACAAATACATGAGCAGGAAGTCGGAGAACTCTAGTCAAAATATATTTTAGCGTTTTTACCATACTTGGATTTTTTTGTGGTGTTTGCAAGCAACCTGGTTTTTTAAAGATTTGTGGTCAATTTTTCTTTTTTGATGACGTTGATACTTTTTCCGTCTGCAGCACAATAATCTTTTAACTTCCTTTTGATCTGTTGATCAATGATTCTTTTTCTTATAACTTTGTGTTGCGAGAGACCAAATGACTGTTTTAAGTAGCGTCTTAGTGTACGGACACAATAGGGACTCTTGTTCTAACCTTTGTTCTAATCATAGCATCTTATCATTGCTCAGCAATTTGACTCTGGAACACTACAGCTAGGATAGCTTGATACTCTCAATCAATGAGTATACCCCCTACGATACTATGATCGGAGAAAAGATTCTCGCTGTGCCTGCAACCTTAGAAATCCATTATGTATTAATTCTCGATTTAAGTCAATTTGATTGGGGCTTGAGCAGGTTTTTTATTTTTTATTTTTATATAGTCTGACGCCTAGAAAAACTGCGGTTTGAAAAATGGTTGCTTAAAGGCAAACTGCTTTTGATAGATAACGGGAAGCCTTGAGCAGTGTGCTGCCAGTCATGCATAGGAAATTTGTACAACAACATTATTAGAGCAAAGTCATTAGACACCCCGACGTACTAAGATTATCACGATCATTTGTTGGAATTAACCAAGACTACTACTTGAAGACCACAAAGAGTAAAGAAATGGCGTTGCTACGCTTACACTGAACGAACTTTGACCAGGAACATGTTTATACTTATACTACTATCGGTACTCTATTACTATGCTGAATCAGCAAGTGGTTTTTAAAAATTGGTTTTGCTTCTTTACGAAACAACAGTTTTGAAAGCTATTGTTGCTAGACGGTTTCCGATTCCAATGAAACTAACGCCAATATTATAGCTATATTGGGCTTATATTAACAAAGCTGATCACGTTCTAACCTGTTTTTTTAATATTTGATGTTTTGCAACATTTTGCATTGAAAGTGCAGCTTTTTGCATTTAAATTAAAAGTTTTGTACTAGGCCCAGATTTTTAGAGGGGTTTTTGCTGTTTTGCTAGTGTTTTGTTTGGTGTTTCTTCTATTATGTATCCACTTTTTACTTTATTGGTTTTTGTCTCGTATCTTGAAATGGAGTTTTTAAACATTTGCTGGAATTTGAATAGGTTTGATCAAAGTTGGATTCTAGTGGATCTGGTTTTTTTCAATATTTTTAAAACGCTGTTCAATGATTTCTAAATTGTTTTATTTTAGCTAGGAATTGATTTTTTTACTGTTCTAAAGGTGCCAAGGAGTTAAATGGTTTTGTTGTTGTTCAATAAACAATCTTTTCTCAATGCATATCCAATTTATATATTTTTTTTAATAATTGCACTTATTCTGCTCTACGTTTGTTTATTGTGGATCTTGTCTGACTACTTAGTGTCCATTAATCTCTTCAAGAGCTACATTTCTTCTAAGCGTCTTTAATTGTTGTTTTACTTTTTTAAAGGTATCTAGGAGTTGAATGGTTTTGTTCTATCTTTTGCTATTTGTCGAAGTGCTGCGAGGATATCTGTTAATACATTTGCGTCGGACATCGGCTTGTTGGTCAAATTTATTTAGGATGGAGATGGTTGTTTTCTTGGGTGTATTTCTTTGTTTTGTTTTATTTTTTTGAATTTTGGTATTAGAAAGCGCATTTGATTTTGTAGTGTCAAAAGTGTCTTTCCTCGTTTTTGGTTTTTTTGCTAATTTTACAGGATTTTCAATTGGCATCAAGCATATTCTATTTCAGACGTTTTGGTATTTTTAAATTCCAAGTAGTTTTAGTTTCTAGTAAAAAATCTTAAGATTTGCTTGCTGGTTATGCAGTTTGTCTATTAGTGCTGGAATTTGGTTGTATTTTTCCTAAATTTTGAAATTTGTTTAACCTTTATGTGACTGGGAAATAAAACATCTTTTAATGACGGCATGAGTACCCGGGTACTTAGTAGCAAAAATACGTTATGCACAATGCCGTTTGTTGCATCTGATAAAAAGGAATATATTTTGGAACTAGAAAATAGTGAATTTGAACAATCTGATGTAAAAAACAATCCAAATATTGAAATAGAAATTTTCGATTTAGATAAAAGCACGATGAAGATGAATTGCTTCCAAAAAGTGTAACTTTAGTTTGTAAAGATGGATTAAATGGTATGATTCTTTAATAATACTAGTTCAAATAATAAGGCGAATCATTTTGCGTTTAGTTGAGATGTCACTGAATTTCAAAACTTAAAAATTTTAAACGCCAAAAATTTATATATTTAAAGTTCAAAAAAGTACCCGGGTACCCTGTCAGTCACATAAAGGTAAAGTCTGAAAGAAAAGCTTTGTAGATTTAAAAAAAAACTCTATCAACTAGTACATCATAAAAATTAAAAAAAAAATATTTGGATTTCAAAACAACTTTAAGGACTTAGGAAGGGCTTTGTAGGTTTCAAAAAATTTTAAAATATGCTTTTAAAAATAAAAATAAAATTAAAAAATTAAAAAAAATTATCATTAAATTTCAATTTTTTTTGGTTTGTACCACTTTAGGATAGGAAACCTCTTTAAAATTTTTAGTTTTGCAGCGCGGCTGTTGTATCTGCGCGGGATTATGCTTTTACTTTTAAGATATTGTCTGTAAGGTTGGGTTGGAGCACAATAGCTTCTGTTGTGTCTTTTAGTTGGGCGCCACTGGTCACCCAATCGATACCTAAGTCTGACAACGAGAAAGTGAAAGAAATGGATTACGAATGTCGTGGGGTAGGGAAGTTAAAGTAGCGGTGTAGTGTGTTGTGACATCTATCAACATTTGACTGGCATGAATTGCTGCATGCATGGCTTCACACAATGGCTCTAACCCTAGACCCAATTCAAGCAAGTTGGCTATGTGTTGATGTACATAAAGCAGCTGGGGCCAAAATTTGTTGGTCGCTTTTCATCAGTTGTTTTCAGTTTTTCAATCTCACATCAAAAGCATTGGAGCCAAAATGTTGCGTCTTGTTCACACATAGGTGGTGCGTTTTTTTCTTGTATTTAATTTTACAATATACTTGTATGTAATACTAGCTACAGCGAACACGTACGACAAGCTCAATTTCTGACACAATCACTCGAGCGCGTTTAGGATCCAAACTTCGGTTTGCTCTAATCTGTGGGCGCATAGACTTGGCAACATGTACTCCGCCTACAGTTGGTGCCAATGTATGGTGTCGACTATACTAGCGCGTCTTTTGTCTTTGGACTATTTAGGTATATATAAGGTATAGTGACAAGTAACACTAGCTTTTTATTCACACTACTCGCGATTTGTTAAGTACTTTTTGAGTGATCAGTGAAAGCATAACTTTTAAATAAGTGTGCGTTCAGAGTAATAAACGCTAGCTCACAAGCGTCGATTCAGAATAAAAAATAATTTGAAAGGTAGTGCTAAACTAATTGCAATTGGCGTTTTTATACTCTTATCGACCTCATCAACCTGGTTCTAGCAGGCCGAAGGTCACAGTATGAGTGATGAATGATAAAACAAACAAAGAACGGGTTACTTGAGTAATAATCATGTGCATAGACAGCATTTATGGCGAGGAGGGGCGTTACTTCTGTGGCCAAAAACAAAAGTTTAGGGGGGTGGAAGAGAGGATAAAGTACAGTTCTACATTTTTGGGGATTAAAGCCTACTTAGCTTTTTCTTTACAAAATTTAAAATATGTTCTTTAAACTTTCAAGAAAGTTTTGTAGATTCTAAGAAGATATAAAATGTTTTAAGTAGAATATGCTAAAAACATTAAAAAAAAATTATAAAAGCTTTGTGGAGTTTAAGAAGCTTTATAAATTGACAAACTTTAAAATGTGCTCTTTACACTACCAAGAAAGCTTTGAATCCCAAAAAGAAATATTCAATTAAAAAAAAAATTGAAGACTTTAAAAAGGTTTGTAGATTTCCAAAAAAAAAAAACTTGAAAATATGATTTATAATTTTTCAAGAATGCTCTGTGATTTAAAAAAAATCAAAATTGATAGTAAAAATAAAAAGCTTTTTAAACTAATAAAAATACAATTTCTATTTTTTTTTGTGGATTTTAGAAAAGATTTCCAAAAAACTTTACTAACTTCAAAACATGCTCTATAAACTTCCAAAAAAGCTCTGTAGATTCTAAAAATGGTCTTATTGTTTTAAAAAGCAGAAAAAGATGTTAGAAAAGTTTTGTTTTTTTTAACAAAAATGATAATTGATTTTAAAGAAAACTTTGTGCACCATGGATAAAAAAAAAGTTCTTTAAACTTATAAGGAAGCTCTTTAAAAACGGTCTTAACAAATATATATTTTTTTTAAACGGAAAATTTAATCACAAAATCAGATAGATCCTTAAAAAAATAACTAATTTTTAAAGAAACTTTGTGGGAAAAGTTTAGTAGTTTTTAAAAAACTTTACAAACTTCAAAACAAGAAAAAAGCTTCTTTACTCCAATCCAAACTATTGACTGGTTTTTATGCTATGGAGTGTCCCATCCACCCTCCCAAGTATTTATCTTTAAGATATTAGATGAATTGATTTTTCTGCAAACGTCAGAAATTATTTTTTTACTAGAGTAGTTTGTGATCCAACTTTTTGATATCTACCACTTGGGTGCGTGGGTAGCCAACTTCAATCCAAACTATTGACTTGTTTTTTATATTACTTACGGACTCAAGTATTTGTCTTCAAAAGATTGGATGTTTTGACCTCTCTGCGATCGTCAGAAATCACTTTCTCACTAGAGAAGATCGTGATCCAACCTCTTGATTACTAACGCTTGGGTGGGTGGGTGAACTAAAACTGAGAACTAAAAAAACGGAAGCTGTAATGCTAATTGAAAAGAAGAAACGCGGAGTCTTAAATTTTGTATTGGGACAAAACATTATAAGGTCAAAAAAGAGTGTAAGTACTTAAGAGTGGTAATGGGATCAAGTAAAATCGGTGGAAGCCAATGCCAAAAAGATAGCAACTTCCGTTGGAAAGATAATGCCTAGGATAAGGAAAATCAGCAAAAGCAAGAGAAGGCTTTTAGCGTCACTAACCGCGTTAATTATGCTATACGCTGCGCCAACATGGAGTGATGTTCTCAAATTTGTTAAATACGTAAAAACTCTGCAGAGAAATTTGGTCATCAGAGTCATAGGGCATATAAAACGAGTGAAATGTTTATGAGACGCATGGTTTCTTTTAGACTAGCTGGGGAAAGGAGTAGAACAAGCAAAAAAAAAACAGAATAAAAAGCGCAAGCTGGAAACAAAATATTAAACAGGTAGCAAAAGTTGTGGGCAAAAGATGTAATGGGACAGTGGACCCACGAGCTGTTAATATGGTAAACTTAATGTTTGAAAACAAAAAAAACTGGAAAGTCATATACGGAATGTTAAGTCAATTCATAGCCAAAAAAAAAGAAGAGAATTATAAAGAGAAAAAGAAAAACACTAACAAAACCACACTGGAAACAAAATGCAAACGTGATACCATCCAAGGAGGAAAGCCACGAAATGTTGAAATACTTTTTTTAGATATTTAAAGATATAAGATATATGGTCATCAAAGTTGTCAAAAACTATTTTAATAATTAGCAGAAACTTTTTTTTTCTTAGTAGCTGTTTGTGGTTTGGTTTATTAATGGTTTAAAAATTAACAAAAAAGAATTTATTTTAAGCATTGTAGTTTAACAATTTTTGACAGCATATTAGCAACAAGTAAACAATACCAACAACAATTTTCCAGACAACATTTTGACTGCACTGACATAGAATTTGATAGTTTGACTAATAATTTGACACTAGCAACTATTTAACAAATTAGATTTAAAAGAACTGACAACAATTTGACAGCTTTTACAACAACTTGACAGCTTCATCACACATTTGACATCATATAACAATTTTTTGACAGCATGTTTGCAAAAAAATGTATAATTTTGACAACAATTTGACAGATTAGCAACGATTTTGGAGTACTAACAACAATTTGACAGCACTGACAACATTCTGTTAATATGACTAACAATTTGACAGCATTAACAACAATTTGTTAGTTTAACCAATAATTGTACAGAATTCAACTACTTTTTGACAGCATATATGCTAGAATTTAACAGTTTGAGCATCATTTTGACAGAATCAACAACAATTGACAACATTTAACAAATTTTTGATACCATATTAGCAAAAAAATTGTATCAAGAACAATTTGGTTGATGTAGTAACAATTTTAGAGTACTGACAACATTTTGTCAGCACCAGCAATAGTTTGACAGCTTGATTAATAGTTTGACAACATATAACAACTTTTTGACAGCTTTTTAGTAACAAATTCACAATATCGACAACAATTTGACAGACTGAGCATCAATTTTGCACCACTAGCAATATGTTGACAGCACCGACAACAATTTGACAGTTTGAGCAAAAATTTGACAGAATCAACAACAGTTGACAACATATACCATTTTTATGGCAGCATATTAGCTACAAATTTTGAGTACTGGCGACATTTTGTTAGGAACACCAACAATTTGACAGCTGTATCAACAGTTTGACAGCATCAACAAAACATTTTACAACATACAACATTTTTTTGACAGATTAACTAACGATTTTGAAGCACTTTGACCAACAATTTGAAAGCATCAACAGCCTACAGCAACTTTTTGACAGCATGTCTAATATGCAATATACAAATTTATAATAATGACAACAATTTGACAGATGTAGAAACGATTTTAGAGCACCAACAATGTATTGATAGCTCTGACTTAAAGACTGAGCAATAATTTGACAGCATCAACAACAACTGACAACACACTACATATTTTGAAAGCATATTAGCAATAATTTTACTGATTTAGCAACGATTTTAGAGTACTGGCAACATTTTGACAGTTTGACTAAAATTTGAAAGCATCAACAACAATTGCCAACATACAACAAATTTTTGACAACAAATTAGCAGCAAATTTACGATACCAATAACAGTTTGACAGATTTGGCAACAATTTTGGAGCACTAAAAACATTTTGACAGCACTGACTACAATTTGACAGTTTGAGTAAAAATTTGACAGCATCAACAACAAGTGACAACTTACAACATTTTTTTGAAAACATATTATCAACAAATTTTGATAAGCAACAACAATTTGGCTGATTCAGCAAAGATTTTGGAGTACTGACAACATTTTGTCAGCGTCATCAACAATTTGACAGTTAAATCAACAATTTGACAACATTTAACAACTTTTTAACAGATTTAGCAACGATTTTGGAGCACTAACAACATTTTGACAGCACCAACAACAATTTGACAGTATTATTACATCAACAACATTTTGACTGTTTTATGACACTAACTACATACTAGCAGATCTAACAATTTGACAAATTTATCAACAATTTGTTAGTTTTATCAACAATTTTGCAATATTAACAGTTTGACAACATACCACAACAACAACATTTGGATTGTTTCATGACAGCAATAACAATCTGACAGTTCCAACAATTAAACAACAACATTTTGACAGTTTTAATAACATGTTGGTTGTTTTATCAACAATTTTGCGATATTAACAATTTGACAATATTTAACAACATTTGGACCGTTTTATGACTTCAATAATAATCTCACTGTAACAACAATTTAACAACAACAATTTTGCGACATTAACAATTGAAAACATTAAACAAAAAATTTGATATAGTTTTATGACAATCTAACAGTACTAATAATTCAACAACATTTTTGTGATACATATACCTAAACAACTTTACAAGAATAACATTTTGACAGTTGACAGTCATTTTAACAAACTTAATTTTAATCATTATTTGGCAACATTTGTGACAATTTTAACTTAAAAAGTAACAATAACCTCAACAAAACTATAGACAATTTTTAAATAAAAGATTATTTTTTTTAATTTGCTATTTTTGAGTTTTAATTTAACTAAATAATTTTGTTTAAACTTTTAATATACTTGAAATGGTCAAAATATGTCCAAAAAAAGAAATCAATATTTCTAATAATAACATTCATAAATATCAGATTCAATTTTATTTTGCAAAACTTGATAAATAAATTATTGTGAATTTACTATTCTAAGTCGGCTATTATATCCGACAGTATTGGCATCAGTTAAATCCATTAATAATTGATAAGATTGTTCAATAGCTATTAGAAGTTATTATACCTTAACTCTGCGACAAGTATCGATTGCGCAGATTAATTTGCACTTCTACGTAGTCATAATTTAATCAGTAGCATTCCACGAATCAATTCCGTTTGCTCGTGTTTTCTCACCCCCATTAAAACTTGGAAATGTTTTATTTAAAATATTTTGCTTGATATTAAAAAGTTGTAGTGAAAAGTTGTAATTGGGTTAATTCCTAAAATTTATATACGTGCAGAGTGTATATTTTTAATGGTGTGTTTCTTTTGTTCACAGGGACAAGTGATGCAACAGAACCAGAAGGGCGGTGTAATTATGAGTAATAGCGACTTGGCCCTGCAAGGTGTTTCAAAGAGCCAAGCTGGGAATTACACGTGTGTCGCTTCTAATGTTGAAGGGGACGGCGATAGTAACCGCGTCGAATTGAAGATAATGTGTAAGTTGTCTTATAATTTATTTAATTTGTTTGTTATTGTTTGCTATTTTTGTTTAGATAAACCATTATGCCGTTCGGATCAGAAGAGGGTATACGGAGTGGCCAGACATGAGAATGCCAAGGTTTTATGCGAAGTGGAATCGTATCCGCCGCCGGAGAGTTTCAAGTGGTCCTTCAATAATACTGCGGAGACTATAGATGTGCCACAGACTAGATACCATTCAGGGGTGCACCACTCTTCTTCGACCCTTACTTACACGCCGGTCAATGAATTGGATTATGGGACTGTGATGTGCTGGGCTAACAACCTTGCGGGTCGACAGGTCGAGCCGTGCGTCTTTCACATCATCGCCGCCGGCAAGCCGGATCCACCTTTCAATTGCACCATACTTAACCAAACCTCGGAGAGTCTGGAGGTGGAGTGTGTTGAGGGTTTTGATGGCGGCCAGCCGCAATACTTCCTTCTCGAAGTGTACGATGAACAGAATGACATCCTGCAGGCGAACGTGTCTGCCAAGTTTCCGCTGTTTACAGTCAGCGGTTTAGAGGCTGGCAAGATACTCAAAATGATTGTATATTCGGCAAACGCCAAGGGCAGAAGTGAGGGTGTCACACTTGAAGGATTCACACTTAAAGTGGCTGAAAAACAAACAGGTTTGTTTATTTATCAATAAAATATAATAATTGAGAATTTCGGCTTAATTATTAATGTAGTTTTATAAATAAAGCATCTAAATGTCCGTATTGGGACTATAAATATTGAACATAATTACACCGTCCCCTACTTTGTTCTAGTGCTGTCGCTGGGAACGCGTGACCAGTTGGAAATTGCGCCGATATTGGGTATCCTGATCGGTATTGTAACTGCCCTCCTTTTGGTCACCGTGGTCATCCTCGGGGCGTTGAAAGTGCGGGCGGCGCAAAGGGATGGTAGCAGGGCGCTTCGACCCGGTTTCTTGCCAGTTAAGGAGAAAGTCACCCTGCCCTTACGATCTGAATCTGAGGATCTGTTTGAGAAGGACGATAAGAATCCGGATGTTGTGCCCGCTAATAAAGGTTGGTATTCATCTGGCTTATACAAACAACGCAGTCAGGTTTTCACTTTTACGAAGGGTCGATTTACAAAATGCCTTTTCTATACAATATAATGCAGCAGTGAATATAAATTTATGTCCATATTATTTTTAATATATTATGTCTACAGAGCAAATTTGTAAAGGTTGAAATATCACAATTGAAACATTAAAAATATGAATTATTAACATTATTAAAAACGGAGAATTTGCTTTTGATTTATTTTACATCCACGGGTCGATACAGTGCTTTGTTAAGAAAATATAATTTAATTGCATATTTTCGGTATACGACTCGGCAATTTCAAGTCACAGATAGAGACGTATAAACTTTATGAGTTTGGAATAAACTTTCTTTATAGGAAAATACACTTAATTAGTAAAAGAAATATATTTTTTAACTCATTAAAACCAGAGAACTGAGTACATATTTTAAACGTTTCAATTGATACATATAATACACATTTTTTGCAGCAATTTTAGCAAAATTAATTTATTTTTTGTTTTAAATAAGATTAAGTAATTCAGTATCTAAAACTTACAGAAGTCGAATGCACAAGACAATATTGCAATTTTTAATTAGTTATCAGTTATTCAAGCATGCAATTTAGTTTACTTTTATTTTTCAGCTTAATATAACTACCTCACAGCTATCTTTGAATATGTACCTGTAAATTGATTATATAATATATACTACTGAACCCGTTAATTGAGAGAATGGAGGCCATACAGATACTGACTAGGCCTAGTATCTAGTTACCTATTTTGTTGTTAGTTTGGAGCTTATTTTGCAATTTTGAACTTAACTAAATATGGCTTGCTGCAAGTTGTGAGCAAAATACAAATTTGCAATATAATATTATTGTTAGTTTAGAGCTTATGTTACTTGGTTTAAATGATTTGCAACATGACACGTTATGAGCAGATGACAAAATTGCAACTGTAATCATTGACTATTTGTTTTTTGTTAGTTTAGAGTTTATTTTGCAGTTTTGAGGTTTGCAGCTAGGCTAACTATCTATGGTTTGCCACAAGACTAAGTTGTAAACAACAATATTACACTCGTGAACAGCTTGGAACACTATAAATGTAGTTAAGAAAAAAATAAGTACTATTGAAACTAGAAACAATTTATAATACATCAAACAGATCAATATAACATAGTAACTCTTCAGTACATTTAAGAATAACTTAAGTACAGTTTAAATACATTTTAAAACAGCTAGAACACTTTAAACACAATTGAGAACAGTTCAGATGCAACCAGGAACTACAATACAAGAGATTAATAGCTCAGTACACCTAGAAACAGCTTGGAACACATTAGAAGCAGTTAGAAACATTTAATTAACATTATTTTAACTTAAAATACACTCAAAAAGAGCTTTAAACTGTTTAGGTACAGTTGGAATCAATACATTTTAGTACACTTTAGAAGAATTTGTTATTAATGGGATGAGTTAAACACTTAAGAACAGTTTATATGGAACTGGAACACTCGAAAGACACTTAGTACGACACTTTATGTTTAAGTACACTTAACAACAATTTCTAACATTTAAAAAAAAGTTTAAAATCAGTTTGAAATAGCTCATTCAACTTGGAAACAGCTTTGATACAGTTGATAACAATTCAGGTACAACTGAAAGCACTTGGATTAATTAAAATAATTAATGTGAGTTTTGAATGACTAAATATATTTAGGGACAGCTTGGAATACTTAAGTGCATTTGGAAACAGTTGTAGTACACTTTAGAGCAATTCATAGAATTTTGGAATACTTTAGGTGCAGTTGGAAAATGCTCTGGTACGTACATTTTGGAACACTTTAATAGTTTAAATATACTTCATTAACATTGGGAACATTTTAGCTACAGTTTGTATGCAATTAAAAACACTTGAATATAACTCTAATTTTGTTTACAACAAATTAATGTTAATTTGAACAGTTTGCAGAGATTTTAACAGCTCAAGCACAGTTGAACATTAACAGCTTTAGTTGACTAATGACAAGCTTAGTACATTTTAGTCAATCTGGTGGAACAGATCAAGTGCAACTGGTAATTTTTGAGAGCTACTTCTTCTTCTTCTGTATGCAGTTTCTGCCCGGGTGTCTCTGTATATTGTCTTTTTATCTTATTTGAGGCGGCCAACGCTTCTCCTAGATACTTAAGGTCTCCACTGTAATATTGTTTTGGACCATTTGCTATTTTTTCTTGTCACGTGTCCTGCCCATTGCCTTTTAAAATGAGCCCATTGTTTTATGACATCTGTGATTTCAGTTCTTTGCCTTATTTCCTTGTTTGGTGTTTTATCTCGTAAGCTTAATCTTAACAACAAGTCGCGCGCTCCATTGCTTGTTGGTACAAGTCTATTTGAACAGTTTTTTGTAATGGCCATAGTTTCTAGCCCGTATGTAGTGACGGGTAAGATACATGTATTATAAACTTTTCTTTTTAGGTTTATTGAAATTTTAGGTTTTTTAGGATGTATCCTAATTTGCCAAAAGCTGCCCATGTCAATCCAAAGCGCCTGGTGATCTCTGTTGTTTGATTAGCCTTTCCTAATTTGTATATACTCCGCAATTTTGTGTGTGTGTGATTTTTGATGGTGACTATTTTGTTACTCGGACTCATGATTTTGGTTTTGTGCATGTTCATTTGCAGGCTTACAGTTTGTGAGGCTTTTTGAACACGTCTTCCAGCGCTAAAGTTAATACTTTTGCAAGATGGTGTTGTTCTGCAGGATGCTTTTTTTGATGGGTACTTTCCTTGTCCTTCTATCATTTCCCATTTTGACGTGTAGGGTTCCGTGTTTGTAGATGTATTTAAGCAAGTTTGTGTACCTGGAGTCAATTCGGGCATTGTTCATTGACTGGAGTATTGTCTATGTTTTGATTGAGTCTAAGGCCTTCTGATAGTCCACAAATATCATGTGGAAATGGATCTTGTACTCTGTATATTTCTCGGTCAGTATACGCAATGTTTGAATGTGCTTGAGAAAAAATTTTGAGTTTCTTTTTATTTTGGTTAGTAACTTATAAAAGGTGGACAGTAGACTGATTGGTCTGTAGTTCTTTAAATTTGTATTATTTCCTTTTTTTAAAAGGAAAATTACCATTAGTCAGGAATTTTGCCCTCTTCAAGGCATTTGTTCAAGAGTATCAGGTTTGCTTTTTTCAAGGCCTCTTCTTCTGTCAGTTTTTTGATCTTTGCCTGGTGTTTTGTTGTTTTTAGATGCTGCTGAAGATCAAAAGGAAAGGCAGCAGTACATAAGATGAAAAATGACAAATGAGAAATTATCATAGAAAGAACAAGATTGCAAAAACCATCGAAAGATTTTACGTAAATTTACATAGCTAGGTAGTTCAATCAGCAGACAGTGTTGAGACAAACAGTCTAAAATGTACGATCCGAATAACTCCAAGAGATTGATAAAGCAAAACTAAGAGAGCTACTTACATCACATTAAAACCACAATATTAACTAAAATAAAACAAAAGCAATTTAGATACTTGTAAGCAAAGGTTTGCAATGCAGAAGGGCCCACAAGCCACAGATGTTTATTTAAAACCTGGAGGTTACAAAATGAAGTAAAAAAAATAAGAAAATTGGACGCTTTTTCTAAAACCGTTCTTGAAGTTTTTTTTAATTATTTTGGGGTGGTCTCAAATATCCTATCTACGTCACTGTTTATAACATAAAAGTTAACCAGAAAACTTATTTTTCAAATTATGAATTTTATTAAAATTGACGCAAAAAATTGATAAAAACTAAAATTGCTTTAAAATTACATTTATAACATGAAAATCAAGCAGAAAACATTTTTTTGCAAAATATTTAAAACAGAAATTACATTTACCACATGAAAAATATCATAATTTCATGCATAACATTGACATGTTAGGTTTAAAATTGCTTTAAAATAATATTTATTACTTGAAAATTTAGCAGAAAACTCATTATTTGCATGATATTTGCTCAGAAAACACTTTTTCTACATAAAATGTATCAAAATTGTTTCAAAATAGCATTTAAAATATGCAGGGAACTTATTGTTTACAATAAAATTTGTTCAGAAATCACATTTACCACATAAGTTTTGTCGAAAATATTTACAAAAATAACAACTATATAAAAAAAAATAATTTTTGCATAAAATTTGATCAAAAATGATCATATGAATTTTATTAAATTTAAATTAAATCACTAATTTATGTCATAAAGTTGATATGTAAAGCTTAAAATTGTCTTTAGATAAGATTTATAGCGTTGTTAAAGTTAACAGGCAATAAAGCATCAAATTGATATTTTTTATGGCAAGTTTGATCAAAATTTATCAATTTTGTTTTATTTGAGTAATACTATTTTTTTTTCAAACTTACTAATGTTTTTAAAAAAAAAATAATTAAAAATTTTGAAAAAAATATTTAGTAGACCATATTGCAATTTTTAAGTCAACAGTCATTGACGTATCTTTTTTCAAACAAATTTAATCAAAATTTATTGGGTACTTTTTGTTTTATTTGTGATTTACTAATTTTGCGTCTAAAAGTTTACTAAAGTTAAAGCAAAATTTATAATTTTAGAAAAAAATAGTTAAAAAGAAAATATTGAAAATTTTAAATTAAAATTAAAGCATCTAATTGAGATTTTTTATTCATTTTTGATCTACATAGATTAATAAACTGTTGGTCTGGGTTCTTTTTATAGTGCTGAGCTTGGTACGAGCGTAAATTTGTGGTGTGCGATAATAGTTCTACACAAACCTGCGGGACCTACTGTTTTACGTGGAATCCGAACTACACCACTAGAGGAGTATACTAGGCAACTGCTTTGCTGGTTTGCCATTGAAATATATTTGACAAATTAGATAATACCGCTGCCGGTAATCAAATCTTTTGATTAATTTCTAGAAAGATTATGGAAGTTTTAAAAAATTAGTTAGAATTATGCACTATCACATTTTGAAAAATTGTATCTAAATTGCTGACATCTTGAAATTTTATTCTATTTTGAGAAAATATTGATCCAGTTTAAATTAAAAACAAAGATTCATTTGTGAACGTTCTGGCTAAGAAATTAATACATAGTAAACTTACTAGGTAGATCAAATAGATCATTATTCATTTTTCTTGTCATGTTGAAATTTTGTAGATCATAAAATTGTTGATTTATTTAAAAATAATTTATATATTGATCTGGTTGGGTTAGGCTAGTTTAGTTTCTAGATAGATACCGGACATTTTGAAAATATTGCTTTAGTCAGATCGTGTCTAAGTAGATCATCTTAAATAAATGATCTTGAGAAAAAAAAAATTAAATTATTGATTTAGTTTATATTAAATTGCAAAAATCAATTATGATTGTGAACATTTTGGCTAGAATATAAATATTTTTAAATTTACTGTAGATCATTAAGTTTATCAATAAATTATTGATAAAGGTTTTTTAAATTTTTAAAATTTTGTTTTAAATTTTATTGTAGTTTATTTTAAATTTTTTAAAGATTATAATTAAATTGTTGATATGGCTTAACTTATGTCAGTTTCTAGATAGATAACAAGTATGTTTTTAAGCATTTTTTCTAAACATGATATTTGGAAGGTATCTTAAATAACTAATCTTTTATATTATAAAAAAATGTTGATGGCTTGAAATTATAGAAAAGGCAAATCTTAAAATTATTGAATTATTGTATATTAAATTTTAAGTTTACACTAATTTACAAAGATCTATTCTACAATGTGTACATTCTGGCCAAGATATTAATGCTTTGGAAATTTATTAGATAGAACAAAATAGATTTTTGTATATTATAAAAATTAAAAAAAAAATAAAATTTGTAGATCATGAAAATTTTATCTAGATAAACCAAAGGTTAGGTTTGGTTAGGTTAGGTTTAATATTCATTAATTGAGATTTGTTTTATTTAAGATTTATCAGTTTTAACTAAAAAAATTCTAAAATAAACTTTAAAGTTTTGAAAAAAAAAAAAATTTAAAAAACAATTAACAATTATTGAAGCATCTAATTAAAATTGTCAATAAAAAATTGATCAAAATTTATAGATTAGTTTTGGTATTATATATATAGTTGGTTTTAGAAAGTCCGTCGGCGTTGTCCAATACCCAATTTTCACGTTTTTATTATTTCTTCTTTTCACTATCTTCTTGGTCTTTCTCTTTTTTTTTGTGCTGAGACTCATTCCATTGCTTTTCTTGGTAGTTCATTTTCACACATTTTTTAAACATGGCTGTACCATGTAAGGTTTTTTTCTTTTACATTCATGTACACTGAGCTTTCAACTTTTATTAGATTGCGTATTTTGTTATTTTGACTAGTCGTGAGATTCCCAATGATCTTTTTATCACGTCCATCTCTACTGCTTCTAACCTTTTCTTGTTCTTCTTGGTTACCTGCCATGTTTTTGCACCGTATATCAAAGTTGATTTAAACAACGTGTTGTAGATGTTATACTTTTGTTTTTTTTTTTTCTAATGTTTTTACTTCAGAATACTCCATTTAGGCATTCAATTAATTTTTTGCATGTAGTCCCTTCAAATTAAACGTTAAAAAAATTTACCTACAGCTTAGCGACCTATATACTTAGGTGTATTTGGACTGTCTGACTATTTTTACATAACGTACGCATGAAGAAGGGTGGTTTTAGAGTAATAGACATATTTGTATCAGGTTTTGCGTTTTTGAATGGTTTTTTATTATTTTTAGCAAAAACTATGCGTTTTACGGAAAATTTACATCTATTATAAGTTGTAAAGCGGAAAATTTACAATCGATATAGGTCATTTGATTTTTTTATAATTTTTTGTTTTTCCGTTAGAAGACGTGGAAAATAAAGTCTTTATTTTGACCTATATCGATTGAAAATTTTTTGCTCTAAAACTTAGGTCTCTTATAATTTTGCCAGAAAATTTATAGTTTTGGTTGAAAATCCAAAAAATCAGCAAAATATCACAATCTGCGACATTTTGCAACATTCTTTAGTGGAAAATGCTCTTACTGTCGGGAAATCTAAAAATCCAATAATTATCGGAAATTTTTTGCTTTACAACTTTGATTTCTTGTAATTTTTTACCAAAATGCATATTTTCCGCTCTTTCTAGCGGAAAAACGGAAAATTATAGAAAAATTCAAATGAACTATATCGATAGGAAATTTTCTGATCTACAACTTTTAATAGATATAATTTTTGGTTAAAATCTATAGTTTTTGCTAAAAATGCAAAAAACCCTTCCAAAACAGACTTTAGATAGTCGAAATACACCTAAGTATACAGGTCGCTTAACTATGGGTAAAATTTCTCTGAAAAATATCTAATTTGAAGGGATTAATGTGTAATTTGTGCTGTTAATTCATTATTGTCATTTCCTTTTGCAGGCCTCTAGTTTTGTTGTTTTCTATTTGTAAGTTTGTTACCAGTCCACTAATTGGCAGGTATTTTACTCTAGATTTTTGAACTTTTATACACATTTTTTACTGTTATAATTAGTGTATGGTTGATGTTTGTCCTTTGCATTACTTTCTAAAGCATTCCTACTGGAATGTTATTGCAAACCATTCTAATGGGCCTAATCTGTACATATATTAACATCGATGTTAGCCAACATGCACCGAGTTTTTTAAATATTACCTTAACATCGCTGTAAAAAAAGTTCAGAATACTGCTATAAAATTGATAAATGTAAGAAGTGTTTCTTGTATTAGTATTTGTTTTTTTTTTCTAGAATTTGCTTTAGTGTGACCACGTTATCCGCTCTTTTTTGCTTCCGCTATACTCTTCTTCTCTTAGCTTTCTTCCATAAAGTCGACTTAACGTGCTTCTTACTGAAATTCCAGTGTAGTTAGTGCACTTTTTCTTACTACTTTTTTATGTATTGGTGATACATATGTCATCTTTCATTCTTTTGGTACAGGATGTCTATATAAGCATTTTAATTTATTCTTGTAATTATTGTAAATTGTTCCACATTTTAGTAGTTTGGCATATATTCCTCTAGGTCCTGTGGATCTACCGTTTTCAAGTTTTACTACGTCTATTGTGATTTTCAAATGTGTTCTACCCATTTCTGTGATTGTATAAACGTGTTTAAGCTTTTCTAGGTTCTCAGGTTTCAGAGCATTTTTTCCTCCAGTATAGGTATTTATTTCCTGGCACTTTTTATTTCATATTAGTCTTTCTCTTTCTGTTTTTTTGTTGACCTTTTCTTAATCATGTTTTATACCGCTTGTTCTTTTCATCTATTAATTTTTCAATTTTGTTGTTTCACTATTTTTTGCTGCTTTTATTTTGTCGTTTTAGGTCCAAATTTTCTTGCGCCGCTTTTCTTATACATATTTTCATTTTTTTATTTAAGTTTTTAGTATTTTCTTTCTGTATCACTGCCAGGTATTTATTTAGCTTTTTTTGATAAATTTATGTCGTGTTTTAGTTTATTAGACAATCTTAAAAAGCTTTTAAAATTTCTAAAAGCTTTCTTCTTTCTTATTCTGATTAAAAAAATTTAAAGCTCAAAATAATTTTGTTTAAAAATGATCAAAATTTAGCTACTAAAAATACTAAAAAAAAATTATTCTTCTAATGACTAAAAATATTTTAAATTTCAAAAGCTTCCAAACTTTTAAAAAGCTATTTCTAATCTTATTTTGACTAAAAAATTTTAAAGGATAGTTTTGTTAAAAAGGTATAAAGCTTAAAAAAATTGCAAATTTTTAAAAGCTTTTTTCCAACTTTTTTTTAAGTTCATGATATTTTTGTTGTCGCTTTTTAAACAAATATCAAAGTTTTTTTTAAATCTAGAAAACAGTTAACTTCTAAAAAGCTTTTTTATGCTTATTCTGACTGAAAAGAGTTTTAAATATTTTTAATTAAAAGTTATCAAAGTTATTTTTAAAACAAATAGATATACTCTTACAATTTCTAAAAAGCTTTTTTTAAACCTGTTTTAAAAAAGTTTCAAGAATTTCAAAATATATAAGTTTAAAAGATGTCAATATTAATGCTACAAAGAAAAAAAAAATTAAAAAAATTAAAACGCCTTTTTTATTTTTGTTCTGACTTAAAAGAATGCAAAGTTTATGCTTTTTCTAATTAAATCTTAATAATGCTTAAGATATTTTTAAAACAATAAAATTATGTCAAAAAAATTTAAAAGTTTCCAAAATTTTTAATTTTTTTAAATTTTTGTTCTGACTATAAAGATCTAATTATTCTAATTATTTACGTTGGAAAGTTATTAAAGTTCAAGATATATCGGAAAAAATCAATTATTTTTGATAAATTTGTTCTAAAAAGATTTTAAGAACTTAAAGATATTATTGTTCACAAGCTGTTAAAGCTTAATACAGCAATCAAATATTAACGTTTTTTGAACAAAGCTTTTAAAACTTTTAAACTTTTAAAAAGTTTCTTTATTTTTGTTCTGACTAAAAACATTTTAAAGTTCTGTGAAAATATCTCAAAAGCTTTCAAAACTTTTAAAAAACTTTCTTCAAATGTGTTTTATATAGATTTCAAAGCTTAAAATATTTTTGTTGAAAATTTGTCAAAGCTTTACGTTAAACAAATATCGATGTTTCTTAAAATATTTCAAAAACTTTAAAAATTAAGAAAAAAAAAATCTGACAGAAAAGTTTGTGAAACTCAAAATTGTTTTGTTTGAAAGTTATCAAAAATATGTTTTAAACAAATATCAACGTTTCTTAAAAATTCAGAAAAGCTTTCAAAACTTCTAAAAAGATCTTATTTATTTTTTCCTGATCAAAAAGATTTTAAAACTCAAGATTACATTTTTTAAAAAGTTGTTTTTTCTTCTTTTTTCTAACTGAAAAGACTTAAGATATGTTAAAAACAAATATCGTTTAAAACAAAAAATCAAAAACTCTAAAAGCATTTAATAAAAACTTGAATGTTTAAGATATTTTTATATGTTATTAATGTTTTCTAAAAAAAACTGAAATTTCTGAAACATTATTAAAAACTTGTTCAGAAATTTTTGCAAAATATTTTCTTAAACATTTGCAAAAGTTTTCATATTTTATTTGCAAGATACAGATATTTTTAAACATTTCTAATAATTTTGAAACATTTTCAAAGGCCATGAATGAGTCAAGTGTCCGGAATGAAAATTTGTTCTTGCTCAAACCACTGAAAATGCCTTCCTCTACATGAATCCTGATTATGTGATTTTTTCAGATTTTTTTAGTGAGCCATTTCCGAGTAATAGCCAATAAAAATTTGAAAAAATTGATTTTTTTGAGTTTTCTTAAATTTTTTTATTATTTTTAACTTCTCAGGATTGCATTAAAAAAAAAACTTTTTTCATCAAATTTGTCTAAAAAATAAGTTTTCACAGACAAACGTTTTTTTCTTTGAATTTTGAAAATTTTGCGGAATTTTAAATGACAGTTTTTTTTTTAAAGATGATGGGTACTTATCTTTTTTTTCAAATATAAATAAAAGCTTGCTTTTATGAGTAAAGCATGTTAGTTAATCTAATATGTTCCTAAACTTTTTAAAGCAATTGAAAAATTTGTAAAATATTATCAAAGCTTGAGATATTTTTTAAAACAAAGTTTCTGAGATATTTGTGAAATATTATTAAAACTCACAATATTTTTTGATAAAATTTTAAATTAAAACTTTTTAAATATTCTCAAAAAAAAAATAAATTTGTGCAAATTTTGTTCTAAAAGCAGCTCATACATTTGGACAGTACATATACAAAGTTTCTTAAATATTACCAAAGCATTAGATATCTTTTAAAATAATTTCAACATTTTTTAAAAACTTCAGTTTTGTGCAAACATATTCCTAGATATTTGCAAAGTTTGTGAAATAATACCAGTCTTTGAGAATTTTTTTAATATAATCTTACTGCTTCTAAAACATTCTCAAAAGTTTTTATTTTTTACATATATGGTCTGAAAGATTTAGAAACATTTGTAAGATACCAAGCTTAAAATATTTTTTTTATCAAAACTCAAACTTTCTCAAAAACTTATGATTTGTGAATATAAGTTCTAAAAATGTCAGAGATATTTATAAAGTTTGTAAACAAATACTAAAGCTTAAAATATCCTTTGAACAAATCTCATAATTTTTAAACCACTTTCATAAACTTTTATGCAAGAAATCTAAAAAAAAAAAATCAAATAATACCAAACTAAGTATAAAATATTTGTTGATATAATTTTTGAAATATCTGAATCGTAATTTTAAAGCTCAAAATATCTGTCAACATTTTTAAAGTTTCTGAGAATATTGTGCATATATTTTTTGCACAATCAAACTGAAGCTCAATACATCTGTTGATTAAACCATAAAGCTTCTTAAAAACAGCTGATAAAATCTAAAAGCTTTTAAAATTTTTAGAAATATGTTTCAAAAGCTTTAGATTCTATTGCAAAATTTGTAAAACGGCATTAAAGATCAAAATAGCTGTTGATAAAATTTTTAAGCTTTTAAAACGTTCTCAAAAATTTCTATTCAATGTTAATATATTCTGAAAGCTTCAGAAATGTTTGCACAATTTACATAAGTTGTAGAAAAACAACAAAACTTAAAATGATAATAAAAACTTAAAGTTTCGAAATAATCTTAAAAAAAAGTGTTACATTAAATATCTCAAATGTTTAAAAAGCTTCAAAAATATTTGCAAATTTTATCAAATATAATCAAATTAAAATTGTAAAAAAAGCTTAGAAACTTTTAATTTGTGCAATTAGTTATTAATTTAAAAATTCACAAAATCAAATTTAAAACTTTTGAAATTATTTTATTTTTTGTAAATAATTCTGAATACTGGCAAAGTTCAAATACAATTTTTTTTTGTAAATAGAGGCTTAAAGCCAAGTTAATGAATCAATAAGACAAATAATTTATTCTCTGTTAAGCCATTGTTTCAATTACAATTAGATTAATTGATGATAACATTTTTATTCACTTTTTGCTAGGCTAGCATTTAAAGAAAAGCAATTACTACGGTAAGACGCAAATAAGGGCCATTAATAGCATTTTTACGTATTTTTTTATAACGTGTTTTTTTATTTTATGTTATTTTCATCTGAAAGACATTAATTCGGGGAAAATTGTTCTTGCTGACGACTGGTCGAGCTTAGCTGGATTTATGGGGGGCGCTAGTAGGGCTATTTAAAATTCCTGCTGATTCAAATAGGAGTGTTTTTAGGTGATCGATAAGTAAATTCCCGTAAAAGTTTTTCCTGAACTGAGAGAGATATCCCGACTCGTAAATTCCAACGAACGTTGGGAGAAGGAGGAGGGTATTGATTATGGTAACTAAACAAATTAAATCGTTTTCTTTAGATTCCGATTATCAGCTCGGGTCAGCTGTGCAAACGCCTGGACTGAACAACACGGTGACATCAAACAACGAGTTTGAGGGACAAAGGATAACTCCGCTCACTGAAGCGTACATTGCCAGGGATCGACCTTATCAACCACAACACGTAAGTTGCAATTTTTATTTCTTAATTTTTTTGCATCTCATTATTAAATAAATTATTAGCTAAATTTATGGCTTAAATTTATTACTTTAAAAAAGAAACCATTAGCAACCGTGTTTCGTGCTTGCTTATCTAAATTGTTATCTAAAATGTCCACATAATCAAATTTATTTGTAATAAATTTTATATTCTTCGTACAGAAAAATACGGAATTAATTATTACTGATATGATCTCGTACATGTTAAAGTAGTTCCCTTTTTTTCTGTATAGGAGTTTCGATTCTATTCCGCGAAACTAGTCGAAATCAATTTACAAAAGCGGATTCTCGATGCGGCCGGAATTTGCATATACTTCCTAACCGGTCACATTGTTTTGAAAGTATAATTCGTTTCCGTGACTCGGGGTAATTGTGTGGCGATTTTCTAAAAGGGGAAATTAGGGATTACTAAACTTTTCGGGGTGGTAATTGCATAGTGCGGGTGCTTTAAGTGGTGTGAATTATTTCGCTGTTTATTAATTTAAAATATACATTTGAGTTGTATTTATGTAGTTTTTATTATCATTATTCTCGACACGAATTGTAATTTTGTGTAGTTTAGAAAAAATATAATTTTTAAGTAAATTTATTTAATTTTTTTTATGCAATGCTAATATTTAGAAATATATGTTTAAAAGCATACAAAATACAATCAATTTTTTATTGGAGTATTTTTATTTGTTACTCTAATTGCTGTTACGGTACAATTTGTGCATTGATTGAGGCAATGTGGATGTAGTTCTCGTCAAAAAATTGTTTAGGTTTTATGATTTTTTTTACAGATTGTATGTCTGTTAGAACACAGTTTAGGTTAATAGCTTTTAGAGTCAAGATTTGTTTTTGGAGTCTAAATCCGCTATGTATCTTTCAACTTTTTTTTATCGATTTGCTCAGTCGCTAAGAGCTTATCCATTTGGTTGCTAAGCTTTTCAACTTCTTCTTGATGGGTGATAGGCCATCTGGGGTACCGACGTTGGCGGTAGGTGGCCAGCAATTGATTTTTTGTTTTGACGCTGTTCTTAACGTCAGGCCGTAGAGTTTTTCAAATCCACGATTAAGCTATGAGCGTATTTAGTAGGGCTTTGCATGGACTCAAGTCAGTGATTGGCATTGAAACTGGAATTTGACTGTTGATAGTAGTTTGTCCAAGAGTTTCTGCGGATACTGGTACTTGAGACATATTTTTTTAGCGCTGCATACTGTTATCTGGTTTTACATTAGGGACAACCAAAAAGGAGTCCACTTATGGGAGCGCTTTAAACGGAAATTGTATGGACAGCGCAATAAATAATAACAATTTTTGAATTTCTCCTATCATAGCTTTGCAATTACAGTGAGCAAACCTACGTCGGGAAAGTTACAAAACCGCCAACTGCACAAATGGAAAATAAATTGATCAGCAACAGGGAAGATAGTAATGAAAATGAGTATGCAAATGACTCCGGAATAAGCACAATGTTCTGCTACCACCAAACAGTCACAGTAGAAGACTATTTTTATTGAGAAGGGACTACACTATCTTTTCCGCTACTAGACATTGCACTTTTGTTTGGCGACTTACATTCACAAACAGGTTTTGCACCTCAGCCATGGGCAAAATAAAGTCCGCACACACCAGATTAGCTAGGTTTACCCAGATAATTGCCTAACTTATTCCAACTTATTTATGTGGTATTTTCTTTGAGCTTTTTTGAATGATCATAGCTCTTTTTTGCCGTATTGCTTCTTGTGGTATAACACTGTCCGCATTACCAGCCTGTATAACAAGGCCGTCGGGTTTGTGACGCTTTATAAACAGAGTTTAATTGACAATTATTTACATTTTTGATTGCGTTGATGGTATTGTTCTATTTTATTATTGTTTTTAGTTAGGGGAGCGTCAATTTTGGAAAATTTAGACATATATTTGCAATTTCAGTAGTTGTTTTAGGATTAGTAGTTTTTTTTTTTAATAGGGAAGCAACATTTTTAGTTTTATCTTCTTCAAAATCTATTTTTTGGCAATTTCTGTTTTTCTGTTTGTTTTTATGATTTTTTTTTTTATTTTTAGTTTTTGTTTTTAAAATTTTATTTATTTTTAAATTTCTATTTTAATTTTTTTTAATATTATATAATTTTTTTTAAATTTTTGTTTTAGTTTTTTTAAATATGTTTGTAGTTTTTTCTTTAATTTCTGCTTTAGTTTCTTCAGATTTTTTCAAATTTTGTTTTTGGTTCTTTGAAACATTTTTTAGGTTTTTCTTTAATATTTGGTAATAAAAAAAAAATCTTAATTTTTTTTAATCTTTTGTTTCATTTTTAATTGTTGCGTCACGTTATTGAGATACATATTTTTTTTTATATATTTTTTTTTGAGATTCTTTTGTAGTTTTTTTTTTCTCAAATATTTGTTCAGTAATTTTTTAGTTTTTTTTTTAAATTTTTTGTGATTTTTTTTTATTTTGTTTTAATTTTTGCTTTATTTTTTCAGATTTTTTTTTAGTTACTACTTTAATTTTTAATTTTTTTTTTAGATTTTTTTTCTTTATTTTGCTTTTTGTTTTGCCTTTAGTTTCTCTTTTAGTTTTTTTTTTTTTTAATTTTTTTTTTAAGTTTTGGATTGATTTTTTTTTTATTTCTTTCTCAAATGTTTTAGCTTCTTATACACCAACTAAAGTCACATTGTTTCTTTAATTATTAATTTAGATTTTACTGTTACTTTTTTAGTGAGTTTTTTTTTTGGTTTTTACTTCTGTAATATTTTTTTTAATTACGACAGTTTTTTCTTTAGTTTTTTTTAAATTTCTTTAATAAATTTTTTTGATTCTATTGTTACTTCTTTGGATTTTACAATTGTGTTTTTGATTTTTTGTTTGGTTGTTTCAATTATTTTTTCAGTTTTTTTACTTTCTTTAGCGGTTTTATTAATGTATATAATAGGTTTTTAATTATTTTATTCATTATTGCCTTGATTTCATCTTTGTTTTTAAGGATTGTCTTAACAATGTCTTAGTTTTTTTGGTAACTTTATTTAATGCTTTCTTCGCCATTGTTGTTTGTTGATTGATTGAATTACTATACTAAATAATATATACTCTTTAAACGCTTGCGTAAGTTTATTTGACAGCGATCTCTATCGAACGTTCGGATACACCAAAAAACATCTTTTAGTAAAAGGTTTTGAAAAACTATCTTACATTCCTACTTTGATAGAATTTTGTTCGGTGAAGATAAGTTTATGCAGTTGTACCCTATCCAGGTTTCCTACGAATTGGCAAAGTTGGGGAGCAACTTGTCAAGGCGTAAAGTCATACTAGCAGTCCTTTTTACTTTTATCATTTCGGGTTTTGAGTTTTCTTTATTATTATAAGTTAAGCGGGTGTGTTTTGCTTACAATTTTAGTCTTTAGACTCATATTTTCACAATTTATGAAAAAGATTTGCTTTTTTGGATATTAAAAGTTTTAAGATAATTTTCTTCTTATTTAGCTTCTTATGTACGGCTGCAGAACATCGTCTTCTTAAGGAACGATTGACTGTACAATAATTTTTTTAACTTTTTTATCATTAAGAATTCAGTTTTTTTTTTAACTAGTTATTTTTTATTTTGGTTTTTTTTAATACTAATTTTAGGAATTTTTTAATTAGAAGCAGCATTTTTAATAGCTTCTTTAATATCATTTTTTTCTTCTGCAGTTGGTTCTTTGGTTTTGTTTTCAATTTTTGAATTAATATTTTAAATTTTTTTTTATATCTGTTTTAGTTTCTTCGGATATTTTTTTTTCATTTCTAGTTTTTTGGGTTGTTTTGTAGATCTTCTTTAATTTCTGATTTAGTTTCTTTAGATTTTTCTTTAGTTTTTACTTTAGTTTCTTTAGATATTTTTGAAAACTTTTCTTTACTTTCTTCAGATTTTTTAAGTTTCTATTTAAGTTTCTTTAAATATTTGTATAATTTATTTTTGATTTACTGTTTTCAGGTTTTTGTAAAAACTTTACCTTAGTTTTTTTCTAAAGCTTCAAAAGTTGCTTTTTTGATTCTATAGTTTTGTTACTTATACAAAAGTTTTCTTTTATTTGCTTTCTGCAATGGTTTGCTTTTTAATTTTTTTTTTTAATTTTTTTTAATGGATTGTAAAACTGCTAACATAACCTAACCTAACCTAGCCTAACCTAACTTTCAACTGTAATTTGTGTAGATTCCACACTTATTGCTTGATTGTTTCCTACAATTTTTTCTCTGATTGCTTTTTTGGGTTTCTGCAATTCTTCTTTAGTTTCATTGCTGCAAGCATTTATTTTACTTTCTTCAATTGTTTGTGGCTGTTTTTCAATAGCTACTTTAATTTCTTTGGTTACTACCTTTCTTTCTTCAATTGAATTGTATTTTTTTTAATTTTTGATTTTGTTATTTCAATTGTTTCTTCGGTTTCTTTACGTTAGCAGCAATTTTATCAGCGATTTCTTTAGATTCTTTAATTGTTTTGATTTTTTCTTTGTTTTTAGTGGTTGTTTTGATGATATCTTTATGTTCTTAAGTTTCTTTGGTTACTATATTTTTTGCTTTTGTCACGATTATTGTTTGTTGTTTGATTGGATTACTATACCGAATAATGTTAACATTTAAAGATCTTTAACAAATTTATTTGACAGCGATCTTTATCAAAAGTTTGGACACACTTAAAACACCTTATAGTAAGAAGCGCTGAGAAGCGGTTTCACATTCCTGCTTTGATATAATTTTGTTCTATTAAGATAAGTTAATGCAGCCAAGATTTTTGTTGGATTGTTGTGCAGAGTGGAATGACAGAATATGGTGATTATTGTGGAATGACGTCGAGGATAAAAGGCCCAGTTTTTTTTTGGCAAAGTATATTGGAAAACTCTGTGAAGGCAAAAACATGCCAATTATTCCCGGGAAGGCGTTAGTGTTGAGGAGTTTGCTCTAAATTTGGTCGAAATTGTATCGGAGATTGTTTTTGCGGAGTGTGACTAGTTGTTGGCTTCTTGAAGTGAGGAGTTTATCTTACCGATTGAAGTGCTTTTTTGGCATTCTAGCAGAGACAACAACTATAGCGGAAATCTAAACAAAGTAACAGAACTTTAAATCAAATTGAACTCCAAATGAACATTTAAAAAACAAACATAATGCGATTATGTCAATTTAGATGATCTATGATTGGAGTAAGATTGAAAAATATTTCTATCTAGGTCATACTATTAAACTGAGTAAGCAAGCGACTTTTACAAAATAGTCGTACATTTTGAGAGACAAGATTACCAAAGGGCTAAAGAGACAAATGCATCTTTCTCGTACTTACATATGGCTTGAAAACTATTTAAAATGCAAATACGTTAAGAACAATTGTGCTTGGTTCAAAGTGATCTTAGAATCAAAATTCATTAGTGTAGATCAAAACTTATACAGTCAAAAAGACTTCTTGATTGTTGAGAGTCCTTTTTATCAAAATGCTTATTAATTCATTTTAAATGCCACCTCCGTGCTTGCAACAATGTTTACCTGTCTTAGGCGGTAGAGTTTGCGGCAATGGGAGGCTTGAAAAGTAGAGATTGGTGTGGTATGATTTTTTGCAAGGTCTTTGTGGCAAAAAACTACTGGTTACATAAGTCTTGGGGTCTAGTGGCTTTGAGATAATTGGGGTTTTGCCAATCTTTCCGAAAAGACTTTTCTTCTTTGATCTTTTTGTTGTGTTTGGGCTTACTTTTTTTTGACTGGTTTACTGTTCAATTGATCAAACCAATTTGGTCGGTTTGCATTTTTTCTTGGCGGCACGTGGTACTTTTTGGAGTAGGAGTTGTTTGTTGACTTCTTTTTTTTTTCTTTTTGTCGGGTTTTTATTGTTTTTTGCACGTTTTTTTTTTGCTTTTTTTCTTTGTATTTTTAGTTTTTCTCAATTGGGTTGATGAAATTATTTAGAACATTTTTTTCTTACTATTGATGCTATCCGGGCTCTCCAGGCGTTTTTTGGATTTGAATTAACTTGATCAATTCTAGATTGGAGAGGGTTGTTAAAAATTACTTGTATTGGTTAAGGTTTTTTTCTACTTATTAGCAGATGCTCATAGATTAAATCTTGTTAGCTTCTAGTTGTTTAGGTGCTGATCAATAAATATAAGTTTGAGTTTCCGCTGGTTGTGGGATAAGGTTTTTTTTTTCTATAGCTTTCTTAAGGTTTTTTTTTTAAGTTTTTTGGCTCTAATGTCAACGTTTTCTATTTTTGCAAAGGAGGGTTTGGTAAGAATGAATCTTTAAAGTTTGGTTGGGTTTTTGTTTAGCATTTCTTTGCACCACTTGACACGTGCCTGTTTTTGTTCTTCTTTCAAATTGTGTGGGATACAACGACTGCAAAGCTTCCTGAAATGCAAATGATCGTGCAAAATCGTAGGTATTTCTTTTGCTGCAATGCCTAAAGATGCCTCTATCTTAATATAGGTCACATGTCGATCTGACAAAATCATTTCACGCACAGCATCAATATTTTTCTCGACAAGAGGTGCATGGTCAATCTTCGCAAAGATCGTCATCAAACGTTGGTCTTCTACGCTTGAATTCTGCCAACCATTTGTAAACCATAGTTTTGGATGGTGCTTTATCCCCAAATAACAAACTTAGTTTTTCTACACATTGCTGTGGTGTTAAACCGTATCAAAAATAATAAAAAATCATCACTAAATTTTGATGAAACGAAACCGAGCAGTTGGAAATTGAACTGTCAACTGAATTATAGGTAAAAAATGTCAATGTTACGAATATGACAATTGCAGAACGCTGGCAATGTGTGCCTTTTGTAGTGACCCCGCTATTGATTAGTGCGTAGTGTTGTACGCCTTGAATTGTGATTAAGATTCTAGGAAGTTTGCTTGATGTATCGGCAAATTTGATACTTTCCTAAGACAGCTGTTGGTTAGGGACTAACCTTCGGTGCCTCGTCTTTCGTTGCCCAACGTAGACAAATTTCTTTTGGTAATCGAGATTCTTTTCTACTCAAATTAATGTTTTGATTAGCTTGTCGAAAGTCTCAAATTGAAGAAGGTTCGTAGATAGTTGACTTCAGGGATCCATTAGCGCTTCTTCAACGCCCTGGTCATCCTTTGTTCCGGTTCAAGTAGATGTAGTCACTTGTATACGTTCTGACGAGAGAGGCTTTTTGTTGTAGAGCGTCTGAAAAACTTCCCAGTGTACAGCGGTGCTTAAAATTTCAAGTAAAGAAATCGTCGTTTACTCGCCTCGTATCGAGCCATAAATTTCTTTGCAGTGCCTTCTAAATCATTTTGTAGAAACTTCTTTTATCAATTTTTCACAACCTTGTTCTGTTTAAGTCACTCTTTTAACTGTACCATATGTAATTCTGGATCTTTGTGGAGGTATCCTTTAAACACGGATGTTACATCTGGGATGATCGGTCAAATAGTGCCATTTGACTGATTCAGCGTTTGACTTGACAAGATCACTGGGGCTCAAACCTGCAACAAACTATGCACCGAGATTCGAGTCAACTGGGCTACTTTCAATATTGTTAGTCAATATTTTGTGATTTCAAAGAATGTTTATAGGCCAAATTGCCGATTCGTTTCCAATACCAAAGTTTTGTCCCGATCCGACGACTTTCTGCTTCCTTTCTTTTTGCGGCTCTGTAGAAACTTGGCTAGCCACTTAAGATAAGTTCTTAGGTAGCAGTGTTTGAAGGATTTCATGGTCTACTCCAAAATTCTAATGAGCATATCCACTACCTCCGCCGAGTCCTTAAAATGTAAAATGTGAATTTGGAACCAACGTCAAATATTTGCGATATCAAAGAACCCCCCCCCCCCCACATCACCTGACCATTAAGTTTAACACAAACTTGGTTGCGGAAATACGTTTCAAAGATAACCTACCATCCCACTTTTGCATGAAGCAAAACAAAACATTCATTTGGACAAAGCCAAAGCAACGCCTAGAATAAGATCATCCAAGATCCGGGTCCAAATAGTCTACCATCAATGCACACATTGGTCACATCTGCAGGTAAACTCCAAAAAAGCTCTTTTACCTGCCAACAGGATCAAGCAACATCTGTCTTGAATCCCAGTAAATTTAAGATGAAAGAATATATGTTACAGACACGTTGCAACTATCTATCTAGTGAACACAGGTAGATTCAGAAGCATGAAAGAAACGGGATGAACAACAAATCTGGCAGTCACAGCAAAAATCATAGAAGCAAGAGGAATCCACTAATGAAAAAATGTGCTGTGTCCGCTACACAACAACCGAAACAAAACCTTGTAACGACATCTGCAATGAATTGACAAATGCCGTTTTAAGCAATCCCAAATTGCAGCTGATTGTCCCTGATCTAAGGGGGCTTGATCAGCAAGTCACCAATGACCAGATAAGGGTTTCCCGGTGTTACCGCACATAAAGGAAAACACATTATCACAACAGCTCTAAGACGAGCTGTGGTGGACAACATCACTGGGGTGTTTTCCCCTCAGTGGATCACTTCCAGGTCCCGAAGACTGTAACTTGAAATTTGATATCTATAAGGGTTACCGGCGCAGGTGGTGTTCTAATTGGTCGGTCGATGAGTCATCACATCCTTGATTTAGATTTTATTTTCCAGTGTTGGTTTTTGGCAGATGGTGTTGTTCGTAAATTGTCCAGGTAGAGAAGCGTTTATGCTTGCAGTCTTTTTGCGTTTTTGGTAGGGCGCATAGAATAACACATCTTTGGCGTTTGAACCATAGTGGGAAAACTGGTAAGCGTAAACAATTGCAGATTCCTTTTGATTGATCTAAATTCTTTGTAAGGAGTCGGACAAAAGAAAATTTAAAGTTGATTTGGTGGATGTGGATGTTCTCCTTTTTTTCTTCTATACGTAGATAGATTTATGTTAATAGTGGGGTAGTAGTTACTTTAGGTTTGGTTGAAATTGTTAATTTTTATAGAG
This sequence comes from Tachinus rufipes, assembly GCA_963932245.1. Classification (NCBI taxonomy): domain Eukaryota; kingdom Metazoa; phylum Arthropoda; class Insecta; order Coleoptera; family Staphylinidae; genus Tachinus; species Tachinus rufipes. The sequence continues at coordinate 109,616,174 of OZ010743.1, forward strand.
ACCTGGGGCTTGGTAGTTGATCAGCAAAAGGGGTTGGATTCCCAAGAAGCTTGCAGTAGAATTTTGTCGTTATTGGTAATGAGCGTTTTTTTATGTTGTTAGTCCAAAAGTTTTTTCTTTTGCTTTGTACGAAGCAGTTGTATTAACTAGTATTTCTGTTATGATTTTGGCATGGGTGTCAAAATAAACTGCATTTTTGTTGGTGGGGCGATACGGTAAGTTTTCTACCCAAAACAATTAGATCTGTTATGTTCTTGAACCTTAAGGAACAGATAACAACTAAACATTAGGTGGTAAACTAACAGATTGAATTGCTTTGCGAAACTTTCTAATACCAACACTACTCCTTCTTTTTACAATGCAGAAAAGGAACGGGTACATTATCTGGTCTTTAGAAGGTGGTATCTCGACCACCTATTAAGCAATTGCAAACAAAGTTTGTTTGCTCCTTTTCCACAAAGATATGCTAGCAATTAAAAACATTTTTTAAGAAATTTTACTGATAAGAAGACCAGCGCAAACGATGGATTGCGATTTGTCTGTGTTTTTTTTTGTTTGTTTTAACATCCGATCAATGGTAGTTTTTTGTGCAACTTGTGGCATGATCAACTAATCTTGTGAGAATTATTTTGCTGTTCTGGTCAATCTGGTACCTTAGATTGGAGGTGTTTTTTGGTTCTTCCAACACTTCCTAGCATTAAATTTTTTGACAAGATATCCATTTATCAAATTTGCACTTTTTTCAAAAATGGCAATAGTTATGTATCTTCCATCAAAATAAACTTTATGGTCTGTCAAAAACAGCCAAGTTTTGACAAAATTATATTTGTTATCTGTCAAAATGGCATTAATTGTCTGTCAAAGTTGTCAGATTTGTTTTGCAAATTGACATTTGTCAAAAGATTTGATTTATTCTGTATACATATTTTTAAAAAAATTGTGAACGCCTTTGTACTCTAAATATCCTGTACAACGGTCTAGTAGCCCTCCACTTTTAGTATTTTTTAAACGTGTGGAGCAATATTGCTGGTTTTTATGGATAACTTTTTGAATTTTTGGTTGTAGTTCCTACTTGAAGCAGCTTTACTTGCCTGCACCTATAGTTGTAGTAATGGATTTAACACCTAAAGATATGTTGTATGGTGAGATTTGTGCTTTTTGGCGATAGTAGTCTGTCTGCTTCTTTGATTTTTTTGCCCACTAAATTGTTGTTCATTATTTTGAAATAAACATTACTAAGTTTCTTGACTATTCCAATTGTTTCTATGAAAGAACACCGAGATATGCTTTTGATGAACTTTTATAGACTCTGAAGAAACATTTTTCTTGGCTCACTATCATCTAAGTCTACAAAACCTCCTTCTACTAATGACATGAAGACTGAGCACACCTAGCTTTTCCTACGTTTCTTACTAGATTGCAGTTCATAAACACACTCTGTACGACTGATGTGCGTTTTTGATTTCCGGAGAACCATATCACTTAAGGGTACACGTGCTATCTCTGTTAGCATGCTAACATTCATGAACCCCGAGGAACACATAATAACTACACAATAGGTGGAAATGTACACAAAGAATTGCTATGCTAACTCTAACTACCAATATTTCTATTACTATGTAGATTAGTAGCCGTCTTGCGGCCGTTACACTATTTGGACTTTAAGAGGTTGTATCTTAGATCTTTCAATCAATCGACAAATACACAAATTGCTTCTTTTTCACAAAAATACGTTAACAATTTTTAAAGAACTACTGAGAAAGTAAAAAGAAAACTGTTTGACTTCTAACCTAGTATAACGATTTGTCCTCATCGACGACGTGAAACTTCTTAATGTAAGATCAAACTACAAGAAGACGATAGAAGTTAAAGCAAGTTCTGAATGAACATATCTGATAACCTAATATGAACGATTTGTCATCATTGTCGACGTGAGACTTCTTGGTGAAAGATTATCACACGTGATTCCACTGAGAAAAATACTTTGACGATATTGAATTTCGATTGAATTGCGGCACTTAATCTGTCATAAAAGTTGCTTTGTTTTTAGATTCTGATAGGTGGAAAAGGGAAAATGATTAAAAGTTTTTTTTTGTAATATTAATTAAAATTAAAGTTTATTATTTAAACCATTTTTAAATTGAGTTTCAGTCATGTAATGGTGATATTACAAACATTACTGATGCAATATGTGCATGCTCACTTTCATTTCACTCATGCATCATTTTATGATTTAATTATGCTTTTATTTTGTTTATTTTTGTAGGGCCGTTATACAGCATACCCAAACGTTTTTTGATTTGTGTAAGTGTTACTAAACCATTTTGAATCGAATGCACTCACACGGATATGATTAATCTGAATGGAAAAAAGCATGCATTAATTTTCAAAAGCATCGATATATCAGAAGAATACGAATGGTGTAGAATAACGCGCGCTTCTCGGATATAAATAAATACTAAATGCACACGCTTCGCTCTTAAAGAAAAATCTATAAAACCCTGCTGGTATTTTATTCATGTCAAACACAGAAAGTAAATTGAAAGATGGATTACATTCTCATGCACAAATATGTAATAAAAATTGAACCGAAATATATTTTTTATTCTTTATTTCAGCAGGTACCAAATGAAGTAACTTATGCGGAACTCTCTCTGGTGCGTCCTAATTCCCTTGATGCAATGAAGAATGGTGTAAACCAATATGGAACACTTAGAGCTGAACCAACCATATATGCACAAATAGACCATAGCAAGAAACCACCACCTCCACCACTCCCAGCTAACAAACCATCACCGGTTATATCGCCAGTGTCATCACTATTCCCTATGGCTAAACCTGGTTTGTATCATCGAGAAGTGGTAACGGTGCGAACACCCCTGATGGGTTGTCAACAGGAAAGCTGCGTTTAAACATTTAAATAAAGACAATTGTAAATATCGTGTGAATATATCTTAAAATAAACAAAGAGGACAATAATCGAGTGAAAACTAGTGAATTGAATTGAGGGTGGATTAATTTAAGCAATATCAATTAGGGCATATCTCAAAAATAATATTACTGTGCCATATCGAACTAACCATTTCATTTACAGCTAATAAATTTATATTGTTTATTAAAATAAATAGATGTATGAAATTATCAATGTTGCATATATTTTTATCAAAAAAATTAAATAATAAAAAAAATAGGGCGTAAATTAATGTTAAGCTAATCTAATAATTTATCTAGTCGATGAATTAGTATTTATACCCAAAGATTATTTGGATTTTAAATTTTATATAAAATAAATTTATTACTTTTTTACATAGACTGATAAAAAATTTAAAAAAAAAAAGATATAATAGGCAATATATAATTTGACTAGCTACTCCGAAATAAATAAAGGTGGGCGCATTTGTAGCACAAATTATTGTACAAATTGTAAATACACACACAACTTATCATTATTATTATTGAGAGAATATTATTATTCAATGTGATCATAACACTTCCCACTGTGAAGTTATGTATGGTATAAACATATACATACAATTGTTTAATGTTATATAATATAAACTGTATTAATGCATACTGTATGCAATGGTACTACTGCAAGGGCATAAAATTGTGATTTAATAACAATTTGCTACTATATTATATTATTCAAAAAAATGGATAGCCAATCACGTGTTTACGTCCTTGCGACAAATAAAACTTGCTATGTATTATATATTTGAACAACAAAAAAACTTTGAACAAAAAAAATACATAATTTACTTGTTGTATCTTTATTGTGTATTTTAAAATATTATTATTTCTTGAAGTATCATAATAAAGAATATATACTAATTAATGTTGATGTTGATTTATTTGCAGGATTATTGAGTGAATAGTATATTGGAGTAAACAAATTTGTAAGAAAGTAAGTATCATTTTTATTTATTGATTATGTTGCTAACAAATCTGAATTGCTTTTTATTTTTTTTGGCGCTTTTAATAATTAAAGACAAAATGTCGTTAAACTTTACATGTTTCAATTGCTAGAAAATGTTCTCAAGTAATTAAAAAAGTTTTTAAATTGTCAAGAAAAGTTTCCAAGTATTAGAAAAAGTTTTGGAATTGCCAGAAAATGTTATAACAGAATGCTTTGAAATGTTTTAAAACGTTAAAACTGTTAATGTGATAAAAATGTTTTTGTTACAAAATTTTCTAAAATATGATCAACAATTTTGGTATTTTCATTAGGAGGAGGTCGTCAAAACCAAATTATTTAAAATTCAACGTAGATCATTTTATTTTCCGAAAGTTTCAAAATATTTCAACATTTTTTCTTTCAAAGTAAAACTTTATGTTATTTCATAAATGCAAAATTGGGGAAGACATAAGTACCACCAATTATTATTTGGTGAAAATTGAATACAAAGTGATCGAAAGCCCTCAATTTATATCCGGTTAGATTAACACATTTTTGAGTTTAGTTTTTGATCTTGAGCAGTGTGGTCAGGGTCCGGTACACATAAACTAGTGTTAGTTTGTCAAAATTACAAAAAAAACTGTTTTTGACCAAAAACTGTTTTGCGCCAAAAAATAGAAGTGTTCAATAGTTCAACTTGGAGAGCTGCGCATCAAAAAAAGGAGAAAAATGAAAGATTGTATTTGCAAAGTAAATACAAACTTCAATTTGTAGCACTATTTATTGTGTTCTATTTAAAATAATTAATAACTTTGATTAGTAGCATAATTTATATCAATTTCTAAATCTAACAAAACAAGAGCTTATTTGATCCAATAAATATTCTTGTATCCTGTCATAGCATAGATGCTCAACATTTAAAATTTTTGGTTTTGATATAGGACCCTTAGAATATAGAACACTTTTACAAAAAGCAAATGACATTTCTTACTCAAGCATTTTTACACGGAACTAACTGAGGAGCAGAAATAACAAAGAGACTAAGTGCCAGTTTGCCAAAAAATAAGATATTTCTAAAGATAGGTTCTTTGTGCCATTGACTATATCCTACTAAATGAGCAAAAAAAATTCATAATTTTGACTAAATGTTTTAGCGGTTACAATTACATTTACCATTGGAACGATTTGAGATTTATCTGGGGTGCCACAAGGAAGTGTTTTGGGTCCATTGCTTTTTAATACAAATATATTTTCAAAATAGTACAAGAATCTAATCATAACAAATCAATTTTACTTAACACTTTAAACTGGATCTACATAAGCCGAGCCGAAGACGTGAATCTACATTGATTTGTGTTTCTTCTGAAACTAGTTTTAGTTTGCTTTTACTTTTGGACAGTTTGTTTCTAGATCTAGGCCTACATAATCTGAGGAAAGCACGTACATCTATAGTGAATTGCACATAATTTGGAAAATTTATAGGTTTGCTCTGTTAAGGTTTAGTATGCTTTCGGATAGTTTTTTTTTTGCAATTGTCTCATACACTTTGAATTGGACCTTTATAAACCGACCTGTGGTTCTACATTAAATTGTGCATCTATTGGAATTAGTTTTAGTTTGCTTTGTTAAAAGTTTTAACGATCACGAATCAAACATTTGCTCTAAATGTATTGATTTCTGATAGTTTTTGCATTTTTTTAAACATTTTTGCTTATTTTGAAAATAATGTTAGTTTTTTTCCATTGAGCTTTAGTATTCTAACGACAGACACGACCACAACATTTGCACCGGAGAAGTCACCTTTGTAAAGTTTGTCAAGTTTTTTTAATCACTTTAATCTGAGCTTACATATGACAAGCTTTGCATCTTTTGGGACTAGTTTTAGTTTGTTTTGTTAAATTTTAGTATCTTAACGACAGATACAAGCACAACATTTGCAGCAAAAGTAAAAGTTTTGGACAGTTTGTAACGTTTACTAAAATCTTTTAAAATATAAGCCAAGCTAAGCACGTGAATATGCTTTGATTTACAAATCTTTTTAGACTAGCTGCAGTTTGCTCCGTTAAATACCATAACGACAAACACAAAACAAACATTTGTATCAAATGCATTTCTTTCGGATAGTTTTTGCATTTTGTTTACACTTTAAACTAGGCTTACATAAATAAACCAAACCTAGTACGTGAATTTAAATTAAATTTCTCTTCTTTTGAAAACAATTTGAGTTAGTTCTGTTGAGTTTTAGTATCTTATCGTTAGACACGACCACTATATTTGCACTAGAGTCATATTTGCACTATTTATCGCCTTTACTTGATCACTTTAAACTTAGTCTACATAATCCAAGTAAAGCAGGTAAATCTTTATTAAATTGTGCATTTTTTGGGACTAGTTCTAGTTTAATCCGTTGTGTTTTAGTGTTCTATCGACAGACACAAACTCAACTAAAGTGTTACTTTCGGATAGTTTGTCGCGTTTTAATTTAAAAAAAATTTAGTATCCTAACGACAGATACGTATAAAATATTTTTACCGAAAATGTCACGTTCAAACAGTTTGTCGCATTTTAGTATCTCAAAGTAAACCCAAACAAAGATTTTTTTTAAATTTTATTCAAACACTTTAAACATTATCTACATAAGCCGAGCTAAGCACAAGAATCAACATTAAATTGCGCTTTTTTTGCGACGTTGATTTTAAGTATCCTAAAAACAAATATGTTGAGTTTTAGTGTCTTAACAAACACAATGTTTGTTGTATTTTACTCAAACACTTTTGAACTGAGCCTACATAAACCGAGCTAAACACGTAAATCTAAATTGAATTGCGCATGTTGTTGGTTTCAGTTTGTTTCGTTGAGCTTTAGTATCCTAACAAACACAAAATTTGCAGCACTTTAGGAAAGTTTGTTTGTTTTAAACATTTTGAACTAGGCCAACAAAACCTAATCTAACCTTATAAATATACATACGTTTGTTTCGTTTTAGTATTTTAACGACAGACACAACACAACACAACATTTGCACAAGTGTCACTTTTGGACAGAATTTGGGTTTTATTTAAACATTTTGAAATGGGTTTACAAAAACTAAGTACGAAATCTACATTGAATTTGCATCTTTGAGATTAGTTTCAGTTTTAGTATTCTAACAACAAATACAAACACAACAATATCACCAAAAATGTTAGTTTTAGACAGTTTGTCGCGTTTTACTTGAATTTTTTGAACAGAATCTACGTAAAAAGTATTGAATTGCGCATCTTATGGGACAAGTTTCAATTTTATTTTATTTTATCTAACCACTGACAAAAACACAACAATTGCACAATATGTGTTATTTTTGGACCGTTTTTTGCGTTTTACTCAAACATTTTAAATTTTCACGTAAATTTACATTAAATTTGACATAATTCAGTACAGATACAAACACATTACTTGCGCCGAATGTGTTACTTTTAGGCAACAAGCGTTGTACTCGAACACTTTGAACTAAAAAAAAAACGAACAAAGCACCTACAGCCAAATGCGCATTTTTTTAACTAGTTTTAGTTTGTTCCGTCAAATTTTAGTATTTTACGAACCAAATATTTGCAACAAATTGGTACTTTTTGGATAGTTTTTTTTGCAATTTACTTAAACACTTTACACTGTACTTACTAACTAATAAATCTAATACTAGATGTTTTTGAAAAGAAGAAATTTGCTATTGCTTTTTTCTTAGACCTGTCAGAAGCATTTGACTATCTTGCTTATGATTTACTATTAAGCAAATTTATATTATACAATTTTTATAATGGTAGTTATAATATAATGCAATCTTATCTGTTTAATCGTTACTAATATGTTCTATTTAATAGTAATATTTCTAGTTAACAAATTGTAAAACAAAGTGCTCACAAGGTTTTGTACTTTAGCCCATTAATGTTTCATATTTTTATCAATGACTTGCCTCAACATATTAAAGAATCTAATATTATATTATTTTAAGAAGACACTACTCTTATACAAACAGATCAAATGTTTAAAACAACATTGAACCATTGTACAGATCTACAGTACAAAGCAACAATTATGTCTTAATTCGGCTAAGATGGCTAATTTTTTTTTTTTGTTAAAAAAATTGCCTGTTAACTCACCTCAGTTTAATAACTCTGTAAAATGTCTTGGGCTCATCCTTGATAGTTTTCTTTTGTGGTGCAATAATGAACAATATTTGGCTAAAAAACAGAGCAGAAAGATATATTCGTACTGCATATGTTGTGTTTGTCATTTTCTTTTAAGCTAGTTTTAGTTTTCTAACGACAGACACGTATACATTATTTGCATTGAATGTGTTGCTTTTGAATAGTTTTTTTTGTTTTACTCAAACATTTTTAACTAGGCATACGTGAGCCAAACTATGTACGTGAGTCTACATTAAATTGTGTATTTTTTGGGACTAGTTTTAGTAACATATGCACAAAATGTGTCACAAACAATTTAAACTGGGTTTACATATGCCGAGCTAAAGATGTGAATCTACATTGAATTCTGCATTTTTTAAAACTAGTTTTATATTACTCTGATGAGTTTAAATACCATTACAACAGACACCTAAAATGTTATTTTCGGACAGGTTGTCTCTTTTACTCAATTATTTGAACTAGGTCTAAACCAATAAACCAATTTAAGAACGTCAATATTCATAGTTTTTTGCGTTCTACTTGAACATTTTGAACTGAACTTTTATATTTGCGCATGTTTTAGCACTGGTTTGTTGCGTTGAACAAATACAACATTCGCACCGAATGTGTCGCTTTTTACGTTTTACTCAAACACTTTGAACGACAAACACAAAACTTGCGTTTTACCACAAAACTATAAAATATACGAACATATGCCAAGCTGAAGACGTAAATCTACATTAAATTATGCATTTTTAAGAACTAGTATCAGTTTGCTCAACTCAACGTTTTAGTACTTTAACGACAGACACCTAAAGTACTTCTTTCGGATAGTTTGTCGCGTTTACTTGAACACTTTAAAGTAACTAATAATTCTTTATTTACGGTAAAAGTTAAACTATTTACATCTACAATATAATATATAAATAAGCATATTACACAAACTAAAATAATATACATAAAATACAAAAAATACATAAAAACAAGTTTAATCTAAAATACAATTTAGGTACACAATTCAATAAATACGATTTAATTGCGACCTAAACTGCGATTTGGTACAAAACCAATGAAAATTATTTGGCAAACAATTTGCCAGTTTACACATCCTAGCAAGTGGATTGTTGCACCCGTAATTTGTAGAATGTGTAAATTTTCTAAACAATAACATCTTCCTGGTACGTCGATCGCTAATAGGAATACTGAATGGTAGAGATGCAAGAAGGCCAGGACAATCTACTTCAGACATCACTAGTCCACGCAAAAACGAAAGATCAGCCCTTTTGCGATGAAGTTTTAGTGGTGGCAAATTGTACAATGATGTAATGTAATTGCAATCAAAATCAACCGCTAAAATCCCCGATTTATAAGATAATAATCTAGCAAACTTATTTTGAATTCGTTCAATACTTTGAATATGAATTTTGTAAGACGGTCACCAGACTGACTGATTCTAAATAAGAGCGCACCAAAGAACAATAAAGTAATTTGAGCGAACTTGGGAATAAATCTGCTAACATTCTGTAAACAAAACCCAGCATTTTCATAGCCCGATTACACATTAGTTAATATGCTCAACAAATGTGAGTTTGTGATCAAGTCTTTTATTTGAGAAACTTGTTTTAACGGTTTATGATTAATATCATAACCGTAAAGTATGTTCTTCAGTGTTCTATTAAAACTAATTGAAAAACATTTGTTAACGTTAAGAAAAAGATAATTATTATGACACCAAGCATTTACGGAATCTAAATCTCGTTGTAACAGATGACAATCATTAACAGATGATATTTTATTGTAAAGCTTTAGATCATTAGCAAATAAAAGAAAAGACGATGAATGAATACACTGAGAAATATCATTGATAAAAAGCAGGAACAGAATTGAACCGCAGTGTGATTCCTGGAGAACACCTGAAGATACAAGAATTGGCTGTGAAAAGAAATTATTAATTTTTACACATTGAGTACAATTTTACAAAAAACTAGATATCCATGAAACCACAGCATGACGAAAACCTGAAGCATGAAGCTTAGCTAACAAAATACTGTGGCTCACACGATCAAAAGCCTTTGAAAAATTGGTGTAAATAGAATCAATTTGTACTTTTGATTCAAAAGCTTTTAAAATATAATTTTCGTAGCACAATAAGTTAGTAACAAAAACCATGCTGTTCATCAATTATAATACTTTTGCACATTCATTGTATTTGTTCAGTTACAAGTTGATCAAATAATTTAGGAATGGCAGATTGAATGCATATACCTCTAAAGTTAGTTATGTCTGCCTTAGCCCCAGATTTAAATAAATGCATAATGTAGCTTTGTTTCCGAATATCAGGAAATTTAGATTTGCTTAAGTAAGCATTAAAAAGTAGATGTAACGGCGTAGAAATGGAATAAATGCATTCTTTCAACATCATAGAAGGGATGCCGTCTGGGCCAGTGCTAAGATTACTTTGAAGGCAATAACTTTAAAAACATCAAACAAACTAATTGAAAAATTTGAATGTATTACGTTGTTTTGAAACTCAAACGTTGGAGTTGCATGAACTTCAGAATCGTAAACTGATGAAAAAAATTTTGCAAATTTGTTGACATAATCATCCCCATTAGTGCAGATTAGGTCTCCATAGTACATTGTAGGCGGAAAGCCATTAGATTTTCTGGTTTCGTTGACAAGTTTCCAGAAATGCTTTGGATTTGTTTGAATATTATTCTCGGTACGTGCTACTGCTTGTAAAGGCAAACGCTAAGATTTTTACATGAACTGCGAATAGATTCAAACTCATTATAATCAAATAAAAGTTCTGAAGATTTAAATCGTTTATGAACAACTTTTTTTAATTTAATAAGTGACATCAGTTCTTTGCTAAACCAAAGAGGAAAGTTGTTTTCACGCTACAGTTTTTTAGGTACGTAACAATCAATTGCATAATACAAAACAGAATAAAATAAATCAACACATACATTAATATCACAGTTATAAAAAACGTAAAGATCAATCAACAGTCAATAAAAAACCATTGATAGCGCTAAAGTCTGCAAATTTAAAATCATTAAAAACATAGTTACACTTTAAAATATCACAGTTGGTATCACATTTAACATCTATCACATAAGCATAGTGGTGTTGGCTTGTGTACATCAACAGCCATTGCCACTTTTACATCACGATCATTTGTAAAACACAAGTCTAAAAACACACCCCTACTATTGGGTAATGGCTATGCATTCAATGCAGTTTAAAAATCCAAAAAAGTTGGTTACTAAATATGCAGGGTAAGTTTTATTGCAAACTACTCCAATTCCTAACTCATCATTTATCCACAACGCAGCAGGTAGATTATAATCACCCAGTAGAATAAGTTTACTACTGGGATATATATCAGCTAATGTTTTAACAGAGTTGCAATGATCGGCGTATTTTTTAATATCTACATAAGTTGAGTTAAACACGTAAAACTACCTAGAATTGGGCATCTTTTAGAGTTAGTTTCAGTTTGTGCCGTTGAGTTTTATTATCCTAGCAACAGCCACAAACACAACAAATGCACCAAAAGTTTTATTTTTGGACAATTGATCGCGTTTTAATCAAAAACATTAAATTGGGTCTTACATATACCAAGCTAGAGAAAGCGTTACGCAGTGGTCTAGACGTTTGGTTAAAGATTGTGGGTTTCATTTCCGTATACCGTGATATCTTTTTACTTTCTATACGCTCTCCCACTTGGTTTGGGGCCGCCTTGCGAACGTAGAGTTTTACGGCTAAAACCTTCTCTGATGGAGTGATAAATTATCTCCAGTGCTTCGGAATCTACTTAAAACTGTAGGTCCCTTGCAATGTAAGTTGCCAGAATTACAAAAAAAGAGGCTAAGTCGCCAACAGTGGCGTATGAATGGCTGACAAAGAAGAGAAGAAGAATAGTGCTAAGCACGTAATTCTACATTAAATTGCGCAATTTTTGAAACTAAATTGAGGTTGCTTTTTTACTCATCAAACATTTTAAATTAGGCTTACATAAACCAAGCTAAGCTTGTAAAACTGCATTGAATTGTGCATCTTTTGGGACTAGGTTTAATTTTTTCTTCAGTTTAACTAACGACAAACACAAAGACAATATTTGCAGTAAAATTGTCACTTTTTGACATTTTTTTGCGTTTTACTGAAACAGTTTAAGCTAAGCCTACAAAAGTCAAGCCAAACACGTAAAACTACATTGAATTGCGCACTTTTTAGAATTAGTATAATCTGCTCCGTTGATTAGTATTCTAACGACAGACACAAACACAACAGTTTCATCAAAAGTTTCATTCAAACACTTAAATAAGCCAAGCTATGCACGTGAATCTAGATTAAATTATCATCAATAGCGTTTATTAGAACTAGTTTCAGTTTACATCATTTTTACTGTCTCAATGACATACACACACACAACATTTACACCAAACGCGTTACTTTCGGAATGTTTTGCTCAACACTTTAAACTGGGCCAACATAAATCAAGCTAAGTACGTGAATTTACTATGAATTGCGCATTTTTTAAGACTAGTTTTAGTTTGTTGTAACATTTGCAAAAAAATGTCACTTTACGACAGTATATTTTTTAATATTCAAAAATTGTAGCAAACGGCACATTTTTGTATTCTAAGGTCCAAAATTTTGGAAATCTCATTGTTTTCATCTATATTTTGATCCCTGAAAATTTGAGCAAAATCAAATAGGTCGACTTTTTCAAATTAGTCGAAAAGTAATGGAATTACCCATATACAAATATATTAAAATATACTAATCTTAAATTTTCAATTGAACCTATTTAAAGTTAATTAAATAAATTTACATTCAATTGCGCATTTTTGGGACTATATCTAGTTTGCTCCGTTGAGTTCTAGTATTCTAATGACAAATACAAATACAACATTTGCACCAGTTTTTTGTAGTTTTCTCAAATGAACTGGTCCTAATTCAATCTAAATATGTAAATCTACATTGCATTGCAAATCATTTGGGACTAGTTTCAGTTTTTTTTGTTGAGTTTTAGTATCCCAACAACAAACACAAACACTTTAGCTTCCCTCACTTACCTGATATTTGGATACGTATTCAGAAAGCTTTGGATTTGGTCTCTTAAACTGAGAATGACAACTTGATTATATAGGTTTTATGTAATTAGGATAGATTAAATGGTCAATCGGTAACTGACTACGTAAGAATATAGAAAAATTTAAAGTGGAAGAAAGAGAATGTAACTAAATCACCAAACATTGAAAATATTTTTAAAAAAAGAAAGCAAAAAAAAATCAATACTATTAAACCTCAAATTTCTCAAAATGACTGCAGTAGTCAAACATTTAAAAAGCTATTGCCAATTTAAAAGTATCTCTGCGTACTTTCAGCCAAACAAAGCTTTTTATTTCTGTAAAACAGTTTCAACATGAGTAAAAAACTTAACCTTAACAAGAGCGCTGAAATTATCGTCTCAGCGTAATAGACATAGTTATTACAAACACAACCAAATTGAAACTTAGTCTATTTTCCGTTTTTTTGCAGACTGGCAATTTCTGTCTATAATGATTATGGTTGACAAGCTTAAATTTAAGTAATTATACTGACATTAATAAAACTATCAATAACCTGACTAACGTCATAACAAATGTTTGTCAAGAAGCTACGGCCCCTGTTTAAAACTAATTTGTCACAAAAACAAGGCTTGGTTAAAATGTTAGTCCAAAAACTCAATCAACAAAAGCCAACTTGAACATCTCTAAAACCGTGTTTTGCAAAAAATTGGAGACCATAAAACAAAAAACATTTACTCAAAAGTATGAATAATAACCAATTTTTCTACTAAAAATTTTCAAATGATTAAAAAAATAACATTCGTTCCACCTATCCACGTTCTAAAAGGATTGCAATATTTAAACAAATTAAGGCTTAGGCAGATAGCCTTGAAACACAATGCATGCTTAACTATAAAGACGTAAAACTACGTTATTGCGTAAAGTTTAATATTTACTGGCCATAGTACCAAACAACACCTCTGTTAAAAAGCGTTCTGCCCTACGCTCTGACAAAGTTTTTAATTTGGCCCTTTAAACTGAAGACATCCGTTTTGATTTTGACTGATACCGTTAATAGTATGTTCAAGCTTTCTTACGTTTTTTGTAGAAACTAGCACAAGTTATTAGCTGCTCAAACCAGAAAAAAATTGTATGTTTTCTAAAACTTTTACCAAATAAGCTTGTTAGTACAAAACATTGCTAAAAATACCATTTTCTTAAAAATAAGTTATTGTATAAAAGACGAATTTTATTTTATCTTTCTATCACTATTTTTGCACAAATCACTTCATTTTTTATCAACATAATTTGAGATTTCTTAAAAAAAAAATAGGTAGACAAAACTTTTGAAAAAATGTGTCATAAAGGCCTAATCTGAAAGTTCTACAAATTAAATTTTTCACTGCGTCTGACTTAAATTTTTATTTTTTTAAAGACCGCTTTGTTTTATCAACTTAACAGTTCAATATCTACCATCTTATCCATCCTATTTTAGCCGGGACCAGACAAGGCTTGCTCCTAGACATTTTAACTTATACTATACTAATGCGTATGCGGATGACACTACTTTAATGTATTTATCTAAAAGCACCAACGTGATTACTACTTGAATACATTTTTTTTGACATTTTAGAATGCTAGCTTTTAAAATAGAGAATCAAAGTGAATCCTTAAAAAAGTATCTTTATTATTATTTTCTTGTAGCCCCAGTGGCATATTTAACATTAACAATACTCCATCCTATGAGTAATCGAGGCCAAAATAGCTAATCTTCTAGCTCCTCTGTTTAACAACAACACATGTTTGAGTTTTGTTTGTGTGTGGGGGTAATTGCAAACGGTAAAACTCTTTTTTAATCAATTTTAAAACTAATTAATAATCATTTTTATGATAAATAAATTCATAAATTCAATAATTCTTATCAAGTTTGCTGTTTAGCAGACTAAGCTGTTACCAAATATAAACAATAACAAAAAATAACTTTATTTATATTGAAATAGATTAGTTTCTCTGTACTTTTTTAGTTTGGATACTATTGATCAAAAGTAATTTATTTTGATAAGCCTTAATTAAAACAATAGGTTAAGTATTTTAAGCTTTATGCTGCAGAATAAAATCTACATCAACATGTAAGTATTAGTTTACGTAATTATTAGCCCTTAAAAAATTTGTAAATGACAAATATTATCATTTAAATAATTAAATTATGCAGCCGTGTGTTAAACCAAGTACTGTCCTAAAATTATATAACACCACCAACGCCATTAAATACCAACACCACAATTAAATTTAATGCGAGCGACAAATATTTTTGGAATTCTTTAGAAAAAACATTGTGAGAACATTACGACCGCAAACAGTAAGCAAACATAAACGCCCTCTTCTCAATCCCCATTTAAAACAGGTGATATTTACAGAATCTTGTCTGAATTAAATGAATAAATAAAAGAAAATCCGTGAATCCTGCATTATTTTATTCCCGGCCATATTAAATGCTCATTATTTTCAGTTTAATACCGAAATTTAAATAATAGCTCTGTGTAAGAGTATTACACACGAGACCGAGGAAATCCTTAGGGAATCCACCCCTTGATGACAGATGGGGGAGTCGTATATGGGATGGAAGTGAATATGGAGAATGAGCTGGCACGGACTAAGAAGGAATTTAAAAGTGCTGGAGGCGTTTAAGAGAGAATTCCCTTGGATTTTTTCACCTTTCATATGTTTATGTGGGGAAGCTATAATTTTCTTTAGTGTGTGGGGAAATTATTGTTTACCTACAATATGTTTAAATTGTGACAGTATAAATTATAATAATTACAATATTTATTATCATATCAAACCCTAACACTTAGTAAAAATCATTTAATTGACCTCAAAATATACCATTTTATTATTAATAGCTCCTAATAAAGTTTGTTTTTTAAATTGTAGTAAATTTATATTATGTAAATGAAATTTAAATATGCTATTAAGCAATTATTCAGACAATATTGTCTTATTGCTTACATTGAAATTCTGAATATTGTTTGGTCATTTAGACCCTGAATCTCATTCCACTACATTGACACTGATTTACTAGACACATCAAATCCCAACTGTGCAGAATATTGCGGAGGAACTAACTAATATAAAGTCCAGAAACTATTTCCTATAATTCTAAACATCAAATTCTCACTGAATGGCGTCAGTTTGCATACAACTACGTAATCAAACTCAATTCATTTTTAAATTATTTTATTTAAAAATGTATAATAGAAGCTTGAAGATATTGATCCAAATAAAACAAAACTAAACTGTTGTTTCCTTTTAATTAAAACCGAGCACGTGAAGTTATTATATTCCTTTTATCTTCCAGTCTTTATAATAATCATACAGCCCCTTTTTTTATTACGTTTCTTGGTTTTAATTAATTCTATGCAATATTTCTTTTGCATTGTAATTAAAACACCTTGGGAATGAAATGTTGGAGTACAAAGTTAAATTGTACTACAAGAAAATTAGTGTAATATCTTGTTTGTACAAAGAAAATAAATTAAGAAAATATTGAAATATTTTTTATAATAATATAGAATAAAATATTAATATTTTTGCAAAATTATTCTACTAAACTACATCTTTCATAACCTACTTTATATATATATTTTTATGCTTAAAGCGTATAACATTTTAAACAGTTTTACTATGGTGTATTTCACTGCGGTATCAGATCCAAACTTTTAGTGAAATACTTGCGGGGACTGCCTGAACTGAAAACAGTCGCATTTTAGTGTTGTTTTAGAAGCGGGTAATAATTTAATTTCTCTGTTACTATCTGTACTAAAATAATCTTTATTGTCATCACACTGCGTGTCTATATCTATATGTACAAAGGGTTTTGTATAATACCCGCAAGTTACATAATGTTGTCGATTGTAACCAATAAATGTAATAATAATTTATTATGAGATTAAAATTTTCTAACAACATTTTAATGAAGAATAAAGCAATGGTTTAATTATATGTTTTTAATTTATTATTCTGTATTTAGTGCATGTTTGTACTTACTGGCAGACTTTTTTTGAGTATGATATTTTTGTTTGTTCAATGTAATACCGGATTTTTGTTCAGTGATTCCAGTCATCGCTCAAGGTGCACCCGAAGTATTTGATTTTTTTGATATATTTAAGAGAAATTGTAGTGTTTCTATGGATGTCTTGTTCTCTTCTTCCTTTAAAAGCTTTCATGATTTTTTGCTCTACATAAATGTTAAATATTAATAGATATAATGCCCGTATTACACTGTCAATAATTATATCTTGAATTATATATATAAAAATATTTAAATCTTAAAAAGTTTGTAAAATGCACAAAATATCATCAATCTTATTGTAGATTGAAATTTTAAGAATATTTTTAGGTTTTCTTTATAATTAACACATAACATGTGAGTAATAGATAATTTATAATATAACCTAACTATTTTTTTAAAACTCTTAATTCGTACATTTTTTGTGTTAATTCTAAAGAAAAACTAAAAATATTCTTAAAATTTCAATCTACAATAAGATTGATGATTATTTGTGCATATTACAGACTTTTTAAGATTTAAATATTTTTATATATATAATTCAATAAAGAATTATAGATCAGTGTCATACGGGCATAAGTCACATTTTTTATATTTTCAGCATTTTGTTGTGTCAAGCTTGTCAAACGCTTTTTGAAGGTTAATAAAACATCTTCGTGTTAAGACTTGTAGGTTAAATACCGTTTGTCTTGTTCCCAAGCATTTACGGAATTTAAACTGTTACCCTTATGTGTTCCATCTTATGTGTTTTATATTTTTGTACATTTTTTTCTATATTTTTTAAATACAATCTTACGCGTTAAGACTATGTTTAAAACGTAGATTATTTGACTGATTGTACGGTGGATGTTACGATTCTTTGTTTCATGTACATTTTACCTGCACTGCACTGAGTTGTGATATTTTACTGTTTCAATTTTAAGTGTTTATAAGTGTTTTTAATTGTGAAGTTTTACATAACGTACTGGTAATTATATTTGTGATTGTTTGTGCTATCTGTCTTAATTAGTATTCAGTAAATTTATGGTAAAGTTTGTTTATTAAAACTTAACCTAAATTTATAGCCGCCGCTCGCGCATTTTCATCCGCGCAGCACAAACCAACATTCTTACCAGTGGCGTAACTTGCTTTCTTTTAATTTGTGATTTTAAATTTTAATTTGTGATTTTATAATTTAAGCTTGTTTTAAACACTCCTTTGTTTTCTTGTTTTATCCCAACCGTGGTCTGCTTTTGTTTGTTTTGTAGTTAGTCACCAGGTGAAGGACCGCACCGGTGTGAATTGTGTATCCTTGTATCATCCTTGTATTATTTTTTATTCTTAAATATTTAATCACTTTTATAGTTAAATTTTTATATTTTAAATTTTAATTTATTATGACCGGTCAAGCGTGCAAATGCAAAAGTGTTGCACAATCTGGCGTAACATGTACTAGTTGTGGAATTATATTTCATAACAGTTGCGCCATTCGTCATAAAAAATGTCACTGTGGTACGTCATTCAAACTTGACGATTCCGAACTTCCCAGGCTATCGTACTGTATCAAGTTTTGTTAGATGAAGTTCGGTCTAACAATAAATTGCTATTAGATAAAGTATTGTATCTTGAAGAGAAGATTGCAGACAAAGATAAGGTAATACTTGAATACAAAACTCGTATTCAAGAATCTATGCCTTGTGTAGTTACACCAACTATTAATGAGGAAATTCAATTGCTTCCATCTGCAATTAATTCTGTAATTAATAATTTTTCTTCTTCTTTTGCAACCCTTACTGCTCAAACAAAACCTAAACAGAAAGTTCAACCTAAAACCCCAACAATTTTTGGTTGTGGTCCAAGTAACAATAACGAGTTGCAGGCATATGTGCCAAACTCATATATACATGTCTCAAAACTTAAACGCGGAACTAAAAAATCCGATGTTATTAACTACATTAAATTGAAATACCCCGATATATCAATCGACGTTGTAGATCTAGTTGTACAATCTGGAAGCTACAGTAGCTTTAAAGTCTCGGTTCCAGCCGACCATGTTCGAGCTATTATTTGCAAAGACTTTTGGCCAGCTAACATTGCTGTCAAAAAATTTGTAAGTTATGGTCGTTCACAAAATGTTCCTGCTTCATCTCCAATGGATTTTCGGAGCTTGAATCCTGTCAACAGCTTGGACCCATCTTCAAGAATGATAATGGCTTCTCCATCTACTACCAGAACGTCAAGGGTTTAAAAACTAAACTCAGAAAACTCTTGCTAGCTGTAGCCGTCTCAGACTACGATGTGATTGTTTTCACTGAAACCTGGCTTTCTACAGACATCAGTGACTCTGAATTAAATTTAAAAGGCTATCATTTATTTAGGTGTGATCGCTCGGCCCTTACAAGCCCTAAACAAAGCGGAGGTGGTGTTTTAATTGCTATCAAAACTCACCTCAAATCTCTATTACTTTACCCTACGTTTATTAGTGTTAAACATTTGTTTATAGTTGTTAAGTTTAATCTTGTGTCTTATATAATTTGTGCGGTATATTTACCACCTAATTCAACTAGTGACAAATATCTTGACCATTGTTATTCCGTCGAATCTATTGCCGACGAGTTTCCAAGCAGTAAACTAGTTTTATTGGGCGATTACAATCTACCTGCAGCCTCTTGGGTTAACAATGATTTAGGTATAGGAGTAATTTGTAATGATAGTTACCCTGCTCATTTAGTAGCTAATTCATTTGGGTTCTTAAACTGCGTACAATGAATTTCTATTCCTAATAGTGAGGGTGTGTTTTTAGATTTATGCTTTACTAACGATCGTGATATTTCTGTGATAGAAGCTGTAGATGTTTTGTTAAATTTAAGCCAACACCATACTGCGTACTTGTTAACTATAAAATGTGATACTACCTGTGATATTTTAAATTGTAATTATGTTTTTAATGATTTTAAACTTGCCGACTACAACGCAATCAATAATTATTTGTTGAATGTTGATTGGACTGCACTATTTTATAACTGTGATATTGATATGTGTCTTGATGTATTTTACTCTGTAATCGATCATGTTATTGATTGTTTTGTCCCTAAAAAAAAGGTGGCGTGAAAGCAATTTTCCAATTTGGTTCAACAAAGAATTGATAACAAAAGTCATCCAACTCCATTGTTTAATTTTAATAATAACGTAATACATTCAAATTTTTTTATTAGTTTGTGTGATGTTTTTAAGGGAATTGAAAACCTTAAATGTAATTTAAGCGTTGGACCCGACGGCATTCCCTCTTTACTGTTAAAAAAGTGCATTTAATCTATTGCAAAGCCATTGCACTTACTTTTCAATGCTTCATTGAATGAAACTAAATTTCCTCAAATATGGAAACAAAGCTATATTACGCCTTTGTTTAAATCTGGAGCCAAAGAGAATATCACTAACTATAGAGGCATTTGCATTCAATCTGCTATACCTAAATTGTTCGATAAAATTGTAACTAGTCTGTTGCAATGGATGTGCAAAAGCATCTTAATAGAAGAGCAGCATGGATTTCGTGAAGGGCGTTCCACACTTACTAATTTACTCTGTTATGAAAATGAAATTTTAAATGCATTTGAATCTAAAGTACAAGTTGACTAAATCTACACCGATTTTTCAAAGGCGTTTGATCGTGTGAGTCATAATATTTTGATTGCCAAGCTCAGTGCTCTGGGATTTCATCATGATGTGACTTCCTGGTTATTCAGCTTTTTGAAAAATCGCACGCAGTGTGTAAAAATTAATAACTTTTTGTCACAGCCCATTCTTGTTCCATCTGGTGTTCCTCAAGGATCTCATTGTGGACCAATTTTATTTTTGCTTTTCATTAATGATATCCCACAGTATATCAATTCATCGTCATTTCTTTTATTTGCGGATGATTTAAAAATGTATAAAAGAGTATCATCTTTCAATGACTGCCATCTTTTACAACTGGACTTGGATTCTATAAATACTTGGTGTTTTATTAATAAATTATTTTTTAATGCTGATAAATGTTTTTCAATAAGTTTCCATAGAACTTTAAGTAAAATTTCTTTTAACTATATAATTGACACTAAAGTGTTAAACAAAGTCACACAAATAAAAGATTTAGGCGTTATTTTTGATCATAAACTTACATTTGTTAAACATATAAACATCATGTGCAATCGTGCCATAAAAATGTTAGGATTTGTATATAGAATGTCCGCGGATTTATCAGCCAGTACACTTAAACTTTTATATTGTGCTTTGGTGCGTTCGCATTTAGAGTATGCTCCGTCAGTTTGGAGTCCTGTTTATAAAATTCATAACCGTAGTATTGAACAAATTCAAAAAAAGTTTTGTCGTTTATTGTCTTATAAATCCGGCATATTATCTGTAAATTATGATTACTGCTACATTGCTTTATTGAACAATCTGAGCTGATTTGTCGTTCTTGCGTAATTTAATTATGTCTGAGATTGATTGTCTGGAGCTACTTGGTACTCTTCCATTCCATGTAGCACCTAATAATAGACATAGCAGACATTCTTCTTTATTTCGCAAGTCTACTCATTCTACTAATTATGGTTTCAACAATCCACTCGGTTGAATGTGTAGATTTGCAAATAATTTACCAACTGATATTAATGTATTTTGTGTCTCTAAATCTACGTTCAGAAGTCAGCTAAGTCATGCTGACTAATGTCTAATATGTGCGCTTTTATGAATGGTATATTTGTATTCTTTATTTTTGTATTGTAAAACATCATTGTTTATGTATATTTGATGTAGATGTAAATGGTAAGATTATACCGTCAATAAAGTATTATTATTATTATTCTTTGTTGGTGTTAATACAAAGGTTTATTTAAAACATTTTTTAAAATTTTTTTTTGTATCATAACTACATTATAAAGCTGTGTTAAAGTTAAAGTTCTATTTACCAGAAATAGTTTTAATAAATTTTATCTGGCCCTGAAGTTTTCCTGTTTTTGCGTTTTTGAGAGAGCATCTGTACTTTTTTTTTAATTATAGGTGAGCCAATAAAGTGTTTTGTGTATCTGGGGTGGTATGCGTTTGTCTGCAAACATTTTTGTATGCATTTTGTCCTTCAAGTCCGTCTTTTTTCAAGATGCAATACTACATTCTTTTCATAAAATTTTGCTGCTATAAGTCCTCGATAACTTTACGAATTATATCTTTAAGATCTTCAATCGATTGTGGAGCATTGGCATATACCTTATTTTTCACGTGGCCCCAAATAAAAAAGTTTAAAGGTGTTAAATCACAATCACCTTTTCAAAAAATTACACGGTCAGGAAACTTTTCTTGCAAAATTGCGATTGATTTGTTGCTTGTGTGGCACGTAGCGCCGTCTTGCTGAAAATAAACGTCGTCCACATCAATATCTTCCAATTCCGGCAAAAAAAATCATTAATCATAGCTCGGTTGCGTTATCCATTCACCGTAACAGTTGCACCAGCCTCATTTAAAGTAGGGTCCAATCACACCGCCAGTCCAAAAACCTCACCAAACAGTGACACGTTGATGATGCAAAAACGTTGCAACAATCATTCTGGAATTCTCTGAGCCCCAAATGCGACAATTCTGCTTATTAACGTAGCCGCCGAGGTAAAAATGGGCCTTATCACTAAAGATTCCGGATCATTTTGATGCATTTGAAGAACCCAATCAGCAAAGATTCGACGTTTATGGTGAACGACCGGCTTAAGTTCTTGTGTTAACTGAACTTTAAAAGCCTTAAGACTTAAGTAATTATGCAAAATACGGTGTAATGTCGTTTGTAGAATGTCTAATTTCAAAGATCAACAAGGAATCGACAAACCTGGGTTTTCTTCAACATTACGGGCTTTTTCTATTTGTAATTTATAAGTAGAAATAAAGTTTATTATTATTATCAGCAATATTTTCATGTGTTCTTGAGCGATGCTCACGATTTCGATTCTTCACATTCACAAACTTGTCCCAACAGCTCAAATTTTTCCACTAGGTTTACTATTGCCGGCCGAGAAGGTGCTTTACGACACCAAAAAGTGCTTTAGTTTTGCGATCTGTGACTGAAAAATGTTCACCATTTTTGTAGTAAACTTTAATAATTTTAATGCGTTGTTGAAGCGTGTATCGTTTTATTTTTAATAATGGCGTAGTTTTTACTTGATAAATGTCAAAAGAAAATAGCTTCAAAATTGGCAGCTGCCCAAATAGTCTGCTATTTAAAATAAAACTTCTTATTGGAAAACCTTTTATAAGCTTAAATAAATTAAGCTATAATTATTTTTTTTAACCAAATCACATTATTGCGCAAACAGATACAATTATTAGTTTTGAAGATATAGCAGGTAATAATAAATTTTATTTTGTAAATCTGCAAAAGTTTGAATTATTTCAAAGATCTTATCAAATTTTGTGTTTTATATTTGATCTAAAAAATACTAAAATTTAAGTTGTTTTCAATGATTAATTTCCAAGATATAGCAAATAGCAATTTTAACAAGTTTAATATAAAAAATTGTTAAACCTAGTAGTACTTCAAACAAATGGTCAGAGAAACTGATTGTATCAATGTTTGTGGTAGTTTTATAACTCACAGAACTATTAGGTCTAAAAATACTTAAATTTAAATTGGTTCTACTGAGTTTTTAAAATATGACAAAAAATAATTTGTAAAATTGTGAAAATTACATTTTTTCAGACAAACGTATTTATATAACTTTTGTGATAATTTTACAATTTGTAATATTATATTGGATTTAACAAAAATTAAAATTTGATTTGTTTCTAATCATAATAATTTTAATTTGTTAATTTTTAAAATTTGTATTATTATATTAGATCTATAAAATTAAACTAAAGTCACAAAACTCCTTAGTTTTATAACTCTTATTTTAATTTATTTTGGTGCTTAATATACAAGTAGTAGTAGTTCTACAAAATTTATTTGTTTATAAACTTTTGGAAACAACTTTGTCTGATCTTGATTTCTTCAATTAAGATGCATAAACTCCAAGAAATAGTAATCAATAATAAAACTCATCTTAAAAAATGCGCAATTTAGTAAGTAGTTTTACGTAGTTGGTTTTATTTTACTAGGCACCGTTAAATTTTTTTAAGTAAAACGCATAAAACAGTTACAAAATAACATATTTGATATAAACGTCGCACTTCAAATTTGCTCGAAGTAATTTAAAACTCACACTATTTTCAAATCAATTTAGGTTTGCGTAGTTAGCTGCAAAAAGTAAACAGAAAGTAGCACTGGTCTTTGAGAATTAAAATACTCATGTAGCAAACAAAAACTAGTCTAAAAATATGCGCATTTTAATGAAAATTTATATAGCAATCTTGTTTGTTTCTGTTGATAAGAATTCAAATATTATAGTATCAAATTAAAACTAGACCCAAAGATTTACGTAGTTAGCTTGGCATATATTGGCCCAAATTAAAGTTTTTAGGTAAAATGTAAAAACTGGCCAAAAATAGCACATTTGCTGCAAATGTTGTGTTTGTCTCTGTTGATAAACTGATTTGAATTTGCTACAAGAAGATTTGAATTTTCTTGTAATAAGCTCTAGTCCCAAAATATGCACAATTTAATATTGATTTAAATGGTTAGCATGATTATTATAAGATTTGCTTAAAAATTTAAGTAAAATGGAATTCAACTCAACAATTTAACTTGTGTTCAGCTACTTTATAGAAACCTTTACAAAAAGATTTTGGTTTACGCGCTTACAAGATTCAACTTATAGAAATTACAGGAATTGAAGCCACTCGATCATAGTTAGCGCCGTACATTTGGTTAATGGACTAAGGAAAACGTTGTTATTGATCCACAATTTTATTTGAAAATTTTGTTCATTGTTGAAGCGTACTTTTAGTTAAATGGCAATGTCAACAAACAATATCGATGCATTTAGAACAATAATAATCTACATGCCATTGTCAAAACACTATTACATCCAGAAAAAATTACCGTTTGGTGCGTTTTGTGGGCCGGTGAAATCATTGGTTTATATGTCTCATCATCATTGCCAACTTTTTGTGCCTTAATTAGACTGAATTAATGTTGCAGACATGTGGTCTAAGCAAAACGGCGCCACATGCCATAAAGCGCACAATACAATTAATTTACAGATAAACACATTTTTCAAACGGTTAATTTTACAAAATAAACCTGACCCCTTCGTTTGTGCAATTTGACGCCATAAGGTTATTTTTTCTAGGGATATGTAAAGTCCTGTGTTTACACCAGAAACAATTGAGCACTTAGAAGCCAACATTTAACGCATTATTGCCAAAATAAAGCCTGAATTACTACAATCAGTGTGTGAAAAATGGACTTTCAGATTACGCCATGCTCAAAATTATATTCAAACATTAATGCCATAAAATTATCTATCAAATAAAACCAATTTTATTAAAAAAACATTTATCTGTGTTTTATTTCAGTTGACACAACTTTTGAAGCCAGAAGACCATAAGCAGCGTCAAACGTTTACAAAATGGATCTTAGTGCAACAAGTGAATTGTGATTTTTAAAAATCATTTTCTACAGAGCATTTAGAACTTAATAGCTATGTCAAAAAAAAAAAGAATTGTTGCATTTGCAAAGCTAAGAATCTAAGAGTAATTATGCATCCTTACAAAACCACTGTTAGTACGCATTTTGAGCCGGCGGAGTGATTGGATTGTTTTTCTTTGAGGATGCGGCTGGAACTGCAGTCACCGTGGTTTCAATAAGGCAACACAATAAAATTGTTGGAGACAAAATTTATAAGGAGAGCTTTTTCGCGCTGCGGCAATGTAAATTGAATTCTTTATTTGGGATTTTTGAAACAAAAAGTGTATGCTAATCAACCAAAAACAATACCGGAAATAAAAGTTGCTGTTGATGAATTTGAGCCGGCACTATGCCAAAATGGTATTAATTTTGTTAAAAAGAGCAACGAGTCTACATGTCTACACTCTTTATTACAACTGGGGTTTTTCAAATTTTAGGACATCCTATACAAGCAAACATTTAGAAACTGTTTATTACGCCAACTTTGTCAGCATTATAAGATAATAGTTCCTAGTCACAATCAATTTTTAAAACTCCACAAAAACGCGCTAGAAAAGTTAAGTTTGGATTTCTCAACATGATTTAAGAAAACTTAATCTAAATTTAAACAGCAAAATATTCTTACATTTACTGCCATAATACATCTACAAGCGTCTAACATATAATTTTTTATATAAAAATCTGTTCAATTCTAATGTAAATATACATCAGTACTAAGGAAATAAATAAATATATTTTCCAATATAGCTAACAAATCGACTTTAAGTTATAATGATATTAAAAAGTTTAATTGCTTAACTTAAATGCAATATCAAAAGCAATTGATAATTTTAAGTTTTTTTGTGTAATTTTGTTTTTTTTTTATAGTTATAAATCAGTATTTTTTGTATTGACAATTTCTTTTTATTGTAACATAGCAAATGTACGTTTATTGATTGATATGAAAAGTGGAATTTTGTACAAAATTAATGTTATACACCAATAAAAAACTATAATGCAAGAAAACTTACACAAATTTTCAAACAACAAGATTTTTGCCTGCTATGCCAAGGTAAATAAGTGGTAAAAGAGATTATTAAGACCGTGTATAACTAAAAACATCAAATGAAAGGAAAAAATGAACTATTCAAATTATGAAAACTCTGGCAGAAACACCAATCCCGAGCTTCAAAACAATCCATAGATAGAAAAATAATATACCAAACTTGATTTGAAAATGCAAACAAAACTATTATTGCAGTTTATTTCAAAAATATAATAATAGTATAAAAAACACATGAGAAATTAATAATAAAACGTTAGTAAAAAAAAAAAAAAAGAAAAATAGTAGCAGTCAAGATTTTACACAAATTTTGAAAGAAAGTGATCTATACATAGCTACAAAATTTACAAAAACGTTTTTACAATAGGTACCCTTTATCAGCCTTCACAAATACTTCAATAACAAAAATTAAAATAAGCATTAATCATTGCAACTTACAAAAAAAGCACTAAAAGTAACTACTCTAATTATAGATCATTAACTTTTCATTGACCAAATTATAGAAAAATATATGAAAATTATGATGTATAACTTTTTAAAGTTTAATAATATTATTGACACAAATCAATTTAGATTAGTAGAAAATGATGATGCACGTATTTTGTGTATTTGTCGACTTTACTATAGTCATGGCAGAGTACGGTATTAGAAAAATAGTATTATATTAGTTATCTAAGCTCAAGAACTTATGAAGTAAAAATAGGAGACTGATTTAGTATTGCAAAAAAATAAGTATTGGGGTACCACATGGCAACGTACTGGGTCCACTTTTTTATATATTATATGTAAATATATGCTGTACGTATGCGATACTGTTATCATATCTACACATAATGACCTAAATCCAGCCTTAACAAGACTACATACCAAAAAATTAGTAATTAATTTTGACAAAACTAAAATTAAGCACAAAAAACCACTGAAATCACCTGCAAATAAACAAAACTAAATTGAATAGGTATTGAATAGGTAACTCAAATTAAACTTTTTAGAAAACATAAAATAATTGATAAATTAAAACACTTTGCAGAAAGATTCTAACACTTTCGCTTATCTTCCAGTATCTGTATTGAGAACCATATATACCCACTAGTATAATCCAAGTTAATGTATGGCTTAATTATATGGAGATATGCATCGCAATACCTCACAGACATACTTGGTACTTGGTAGAATTCAAAAAAGAATTTAAAAAAATATAAAAAATTTAACTCGAATAATATTTGTTTACGTATAATTTATGTATTAAAAACTATTTCAAAACTGATAAACTTACTAAACTGCAAAATGCATATCATACAAGAAGTCATAGTAAACACTATTTAGAAATAATTTCATTCAATAATAAATATGAAGATAGAAGCAAAAACAATTTCAAAACTATAAAATATATAAAGAAGAGACGCAATGTCCTCAAATGAGACAGTTGTAAAAGCAATAATTTCGAATAAAGCCTAGTTAAGTAGGTAAATTTATACGAATGCCACAACGACATATGTAGCGCTCGTTACTATTTGTTCAATCGGACAACCCAATAATAACATTAAAAAATTAAATTTATGAAAAAATATTCTAAACTAAAAAACATCTATAGACGCGTTTCGAGGTTTACCTCTCATCAGTATGGCTTTATTTATTTAAACTAATTGATTTTTAACTTACTTCGTCAACATTGTTCACCACCACAATTCAAAGTGAATATTTTAAAGGGTGTATTGACTATTTATACTAACTGACTTAATGACTTTATTTAATGGCTATGGTAAATAGCATTCTGAGAATGAACAAATAAACTAATTATTTCGGGATATTAAGCTGATGGTAATGACATGAAAGAATTAAAACAGAAATTTGAAAATTAAAAATAGAATAAATTTTTTGCATAAATTATAATTACTATTATACAATTTCGTGTATATCAGAACATATATAAAATATATAAAGAAGAGACGCAATGTCCTCAAATGAGACAGTTGTAAAAGCAATAATTTCATTGTGTTCATTCTCAGAATGCTATTTACCATAGCCATTAAATAAAGTCATTAAGTCAGTTAGTATAAATAGTCAATACACCCTTTAAAATATTCACTTTGAATTGTGGTGGTGAACAATGTTGACGAAGTAAGTTAAAAATCAATTAGTTTAAATAAATAAAGCCATACTGATGAGAGGTAAACCTCGAAACGCGTCTATGGATGTTTTTTAGTTTAGAATATTTTTCATAAATTTAATTTTTTAATGTAATTTCAAAACTATTAAACATTTACCGGAAAATTAATAAATGATGTATTTTATGTAAATTGCCTCATCATCCAGAAAGAGACACATACACTAGTGTTTTAGGATATGCACCCATCATCAGTGTGCTCAGCATCTCACTGGTCAAAAAAACAATTTACATAAAATTACAGTAACTATTAAACAGTGTATGTTTAGTAATGTGTTGAAAGTGATAACGCAATACCCTCTATTAGGAGAAACAATAAACTGTTTGTGTGTGAAGGAAAGCTGTAATACAGCAATTCTACACGGACAAGCAACGGCATTTTTAGCGCGTTTTATTACATCTCTCTTTCACACACAAACAGTTCAACGTTTCTCTACCGCCTTCAACACAACTTAAAAGAAATCTACAAAAATGCCAATATAGTAAAATAGGCAAGATCATTGATAGAGCAATTTCCGAAAAAAAAAAAACGATTCCCAAAAAAACTCGTAGTTTGTGGTCGATTATGTGGTTAGCTTGTCTTAATAAACGTAGTTTAAAAGTTTTGAGAACTTTACTGTTGCCAATCTTAAAGCCAGATAAGAAAAGAGGAGGAGTAGGTAGTAACATCTTCGTTAAAAAAACTGGCCCGGTTGATAGCACCCTGTCAGAGCCCTAGCCAAGAGTTACTAGTGAAAAATAGTTAACGCTAAATAGACCTCAAAAATCTAGAAAGTAAAAGAACCACCCATAGAAAATTGATCTTGTAAGCTCTAGAAAGCAATCAATCTAGAAGAAAAAAACTTCAAAATTAAAATTACCCATCTTAGCAGACAGAAAAGAACATAAAAATAATAATGGTACACGTCTTATAACCATATGTAAAGGAAATGGTTTAAAAATAACAAACAGCTTCTTTAAACACAAAGAAATACACAAAAATACATAGCACCAGTTTAGTAAAAACATAAAACAGAAGTAACAACCAAAAATGTAACAGTATATAGAAAATTGACATGTGGATCTGATCATTACTTAGTACAAACCAAAATGCTTTTTCACAACTTTATCGAGAAAAGCTAAATAAATACCTAGTAGAGGCACAGAAAGAAATAACAGCTAATACCAATAAAGAAATGGGTAGAACACTACGAAAAACTGCTTCCAGAAGACAGATCTTGATTTACTGCAATACTACCTACACAAATGGACGTACAAGGCAAACTAGTAGAAATTATAATAACCGTAGTGAATAAGACGTGCGCAAACTTAAAAACGGTAAGTCCTTAGAACCTAGAGGAATATATGCCAAACTACTACAAAGTGAAGAATATAAAATTACAAGAAAAATACAACATATCTGGGCTAATGCTAAACATCAAAAAAACAAAATATTGGCCAACTAATAAACTATCAACAAACTTACAATTAGAAAACAATAAAACAATAAAGGCCTGCAAAAGATACTAAAAGTTATCTTTAAAAACAAAAAGAATGACAATGATGAAATAACGGCACAAATTACACATGCAAAAAAAATAATTAGATGCCTAAATGAAGTATTCTGGAGTAAAAAAGTTGGAAAAAAAAGGAAGTATAACATCTACATCACGTTGGTTAAATCAACTCTAATATACTGTGCAGAAACATGGCAGGTAACCAAGAGGAACATGAAAAGGTAAGAGGCAGTAGAGATATACGTGATGAGAAGATACAAGAACAAAATAAATAATAACAAAATACGCAATCAAGTAAAAGTTGAAAGCACTGAACTTAGATGTGGAAAGAATAATAGAGAAAAAATGAAAAATTAGTATCGGACAACGTCAACGGACGTTCTAAATCCGACTATATATAAAAATGTTGAGTAAAATACAAGAAATGTCAGAAGTAGTACTTTTGATGAAAATGTTGTGATTGTTTCTGTCGTTGAGACTTTAAATAACATTGTACCGAGTTAAATTAATTCTAAAAAATGCTTATTTTAATAAAGATTTAAATGGTTAGTTTATTTTATATAGAACCTTGATTAAAGATTTTGAGTAAAATGTAAAAAAAAACATTGAATCTAATCCCAAAAAATACATAATTCAGTTTAGATTTAGGTGGTTAGCTAGGTCTGCATAAGTCTATTTCAATGTTTTTGATTAAAATTTGAAAAACTGTAAAAATAGCACTTTTTATAAAAGTGTTTGTCATTGAAAATTCAAATCTCTTCATAGCAAATTCAAACTAATACCAAAAAATAGACAAATGTTTTTGAGGTAGTTTGTTTTAAATTGAAACTAATCCTATTAAATTAATATGGCTGGACTGGCTATTATATAATCACATCCAAAATTGACTAAAATGTAAAAAAAACTGGCACTTTTAATGCGAATGTCGTGTTTGTTTGTTTCAAAACTAAAACTTATCAAATCAAATTAAAACTTGCTCCGAAAAATGCACAATTTAATGTAGATGAATGGCTTATTTAAATTCAAATCACAGGTGTGTAAGAGACAAAAAAAAGTAAAATTAGTTTTTCTTGTTTAAAAACTAAAACTTATTAAAACAAATTAAAAGTAGTACATAGATAGATAGACAACAATCAAAATATTGACTAAATTATTATTAATAAGTCTGCAAATTATAATCATAAACTTTTTATTGAGTTGGATAAAACATTTTAAAAGCATTTATTACAAAAAAATGTAAATAAATAAAAGCGTACAATGTAAAGTAAGTACTTGTAAAAAGTTACATTTTCATAGTTTATAACAAATCATTTAAACAAATGTTATATTTTTATGTCTAAGATCTGTGGTAAACTATTTACTATAATATGTATTTAAAAAATATTTAGTAAGTAAAAATAAAATAATTTTTTTTATAAATTTATTTTTTATTTATTATATAAAATTACAAAAGTATAGTACTTAATAAAACAAAGATAAATAATGACTTATTAATATAAGTGTTTCAAAAAATATTTTTTGCGATTTGCTCTGCCATATATGATTGAAAATATAAATAATTTTATTAACAATCTAATTTCTTTTTGTAATAAACGTAGTTTTTTTTTTTAATTCACAGGAAAATTGAAATAAACGGTTTCATTAATGCTCTCATCGACTTAAGTTTTCTTCTGAATTGTACAATATTGTCTGTCCCTATTAGTCATTTTGTTAAACCAATTTTATTAAGTTAAATCAAAAATAAAAGCTGATTATTCTTTTATACTAAACTGTACTTTTTTGTGCTTAAAGTGATTGTAAACAAAACACTAATGCCATTCTACCAATCCTAAAGAAGTTCAAAAGATTAAAAATATTATACACATTATGATATTTGCATTGATTAATGTTTAAACATCAAATAAAATTATATTTGAATTAAAATCAGATAAATTCTTTTTTATTTTATAAATTTGTTTCATTTGCGTATTTATTCAAAAGCATCGCCCTATTTCCCTTTTACAAAACCCTTTACAAATGTATCTTATTATCTTATTTTAATACAAAGCTGAATAATTTATTTTTATGTTAAATTGGAATTTTAGTGCATGTAGCGCCATCTTTTAATAAACGTTGGAACGTTGGAACGTTGAAACAAACTGTATAAAGATTCCATGATTAGAATTATCCGATTACAAACAATTTAGAATAAATTTAAATATAAAATCATAGTTTTATTACAAACATATTTAATTTTTAAAATATATATTTATAATAAATAAATCGGCATATAGAACAGGCAAAGAAAACCTTTTATATTTTAAGAAAATAAAAAGTTTTTGATTACGTCTATACTACTATAAAATAACATACTTTACAAAAATAAAATATTATTCAACATCAGCCTAAGATAGACTCGCAAACCTCAGAACAATCGAGAGGAATAAAACCAGATCCATTTTAATTTTAATTTTTTATTATTGCTAGTTAGTTTTAATTTCAATCTTAATTTAATGTTTATTAATATTAACAATAAAGTCTTCATTTCATAATAAAACCAAAGAAAACAAAATAAAATTCATTTTATTTAGAGTAAGTATTCAATCAAGCTTTATATTAATAAATAATGCAAAACATTTATTTTTAATTACAGTTGTCTTGCATCTTATGTAATATAATATTACAGTGGCAATCATACAAAGCACCTTAAAGTTAACTTAAGCTATTTTATAGTAGGTGGCGCTGTATTTACTACCCTTGCGCTAAAGAGGGTGTCTTTACCAAAGCTAAAAAATCAATACAAAAATCTAACGCTCGGTCCGTTATTTATATGTAGATAACTACTTTATACTACTGTAATTCAATTTAAAACAGCCCCTAAGTTAAGGGTAGTTTTTTAAATAGTATAGAAGATGGCGACAACAGTATTAATATTAGAATTTGGTTTGGTTTGTTTAATCTGTTAAATATTATTAAATTATTCAATTTATATTATATTTGATTTAAACTTTTTCATTATATACAACTAATTTTGTTTATAAATATTATTTTCAAGTAGATTTCGATGACTACAATTGAATGAATGCAAAACAAATATAATATAATACTAACTATTATTGTTATATTTGTATATTAAACAATATTTCTATTAATCTCAAACATTACAGACATGGAATACATATTAGTAAGTATAAAATCATAATTACTGAATCAATTTGGTCTAAATTAACTGTCAATGCGCTTCAATAAATACGTTAAAAGTTGGTTAATGTTTGTATATTGAATAATATTTTAACAATATTAATAATAACAATAAACTTTTACTTTTCTCAAACTTTACAGACATTGTTTGAAAAATATTTTTGACACCAAAAAAATTCTACTACTGATTCTAATTTTTAATTAATCCAAAAACTGTCATTTTGTCATATAATCAAAAATGCTGGATCAATTTGGTCTAAGTTAATTGTCAAAATGCTTCAATAAGCACTTTACAAGTTAATACTATTGAAAATTAACATTTAATACTAAAAATATATTTTTTTTAAACTTAAAAATTCAAATTTTTTGTTTCAAAAACTGTTATTTTGTATAAATATAATAAAATACATATAACATTATAATTACAAACAGTTTCGTTGTTATTAAATTTATAAAATATTGTAAATAAATTTAAAAACTATAATATATTTATTTAGTAACAATGATTGAATTGAATATAAAAAGAGCTATCGACCAAGTCTCATAAAAACCATATAATAAAAAAACAAATTATTACATACCGAATACTAGGGTATTAATCGTAAACTTTTCTAAAGCTTATTTATATTTTAATACGCTGTAGCAACATAAGTGCTCAATAAAAAAAATAACTAATTATATTTTAAATTAAAATCAAGCTATTTTATAATTTAATCCACAAAACACGCCATGCAATATTTCTTCTTTTTATTCTTGAATTAAAAACTGCTGCACTTTCTAATTCAATGAGTTCTTGTTTTAATATGTTTACAAAAAAATAATTATATGTGGTTGAGTGGAAAAACAGGAAAGGTAATTTAATACTTTTATTTGAACTTAACCGCAAGGTTTTGTGTGGTTTAATTAATTTATATTAAACGTAATACAGGCGTCTATTCTATTTATTATAATTACATCATATCTTATCCAATTAGAATTGTTTATTTTATTAAAACTAATATGAAAACTAGCGTCAGTGCAAACGACTTGTTTTTCTTTTATAACTTTACTTAGTATTGTCAATATTTATTTTACATTAATTTAAAGTTTTTAATTGTTTTTTTTTAAATTACTGGTAAAACTAAAATAAACATGTGTAAACAAAACTGTTAAAATATGTATGTATGTTTGCAATTGGAGAACTAATAATATAATCAAATAGTATAATAATATATTCAAACTCATTGGAGATGATAGAATATTAATTAGTTATATATTTGCTTTATAGAATTCAGTAACAACAAAACATAAAATGATAAACAATTAGTTATAAAAAATTGTCAAAAACTTATTAATAAAACATTATGTTTATTTTGAATTTAAAATAGTGTTATTGCTGTATTGTTTTGTTATTAATTTTTTTAAGTTTTAAATTGTGATATTTAGTGATTCTTAATCAGTCACAACATAAAAATAATATTTAATAAAAACTATTACATTGAAAGCAAGATTTATGCAGATTATAAGTTTTACAAAATATTGAATTTGGAGGCTTATATTAGTATAATTTTTCTTGGAAGTTTTGTTTTTTTATTTCTGTATTATCAGTGATAATTTTTTAGAATTCTCAGCAGGCCTTTCACTACAAGTAAACTTTTGATTAAGATTTTTAAAAGTACTTTGAGCTTTTCAGAAGATTCTAAAATGTGTAGAAAACTTTAAGAATTCGAGTTTATAAACTTTTAAAAAAAAATTCTGCATATTTTTAAAAGTATCTTAAACTTTTTTTCTGTGTAGAAAACTTTTGAAATTTGTAAACAAATTTTCAAAATCTTTCAGAAATTTTTTAAAAGTATATTGAGCTCTTCTGAACATTTTTAAAACTGTAAAAAAAATTTAGAATTTGTAGAAATTTTAAAAACTTTTCAAAACTTTTCTAAATTCAATTGTCTTGTAGATTTTAAAACTTTAGTACAAAAATTTAAAACATGTTTTTTAAATATGTAGTATTTAAAGATTCTCAAAAAAATTCTCAAATAAGTAATTTTTTTTTTAAATTATAAAAAAAGTCAAAATTGTTTTGAAAGTATTTTGAGTTTCTCAGAAGATTCTTAAATGTGCATCCAACATTTACCATTTCTACAAAATCTATAATTTTCAATTTTTTTTTTAAATTACAACATTTTTAGAAGTATCTAGAGCTTCTTAGAAAATTTTAAAATGTGTAAAATTTTTATAGAATTTTAAAAAACTTTCAAAAAGTTCTAAAAAGTGTGTAGAAATCTTTAAAATTTTGCAAAAAACAAAAACCTTTCAAAAATCTTCTGCAAGATTTTGAGAAGTATCTAGAGCTTTTTAGAAAGTTATAATATGTGTAAGAACATTTAAAATTTATAAACAAATTTTAATTTTTTTTATGTTTTGCGCATTTCAGCAAACTTTAAAATTACTAAAAACTTTTAGAACTTGTAGAAAGCTTAAAAACTTTTTAAAGGTATTTTGCAAATTATTAGAAGTATCTAGAGCATTTCAAAAGATTTTAAAACCTTTCAAATTTGTGCAAGGTTTTCAAAAAAATTTGAAAGATTGTATTTAAAGATTCCCAAAGGAATTCTTAAATGTATAAGAATTTTTTTGAAATGTGTAAAACTTTAGAAAATTGTAAAAAAAAATCAAAATTGTTTTGAAAGTATTTTGAGTTTCTCAGAAGATCCTGAAATGTGCAAACTGCTTTTAGAATTTATACAATTTTAAAAATTGAAAAAATATTTAAAAAAAAAATTTAAAAAAAGATTGAGAAAAATTTGTAAACAAATTTCAAAAATCTTTCACATGATTTTTAGAAGTATTTTGAGCAACAACAAATTTTTAGAACTTGTAGAAATTTTAAAAACTTTATAAGTCTTCTGCAAATTCTTAAAAATATCTAAAGCTTTTCAAAAGGCTTTAAAACTATTAAAATTTGTACAAAAATTAAAAACAAAAAAATTTTAAAAGAATAAATTTGTGTAAGAATGGTTTTAAAATTTGTAAAACTTTTAGAATTTGTAAAAAAATTGTTTTGAATGTATTTTGAGTTTTTCAGAAGATTCTAAAATGTGCAAACAACTTTTAGATTTTCTACAAAATCTAAAAATTTGCATAATTTTTGGAAGATTTTAAAACGTGTAGAATTTTTATAAAATTTCTAAAGCAGTTTCCAAAGTTTGACGCAACCTTTTTAGAAAGTATTAAAATGAGTAAAAATCTTTCAGATTTTGTAAAAAATAAAAACTATAAAAAAAATATTTTGGAAATTTTTTATAAGTATTTGGAGCTTCTTAGATGATTCTAAAATGTGTAAAATACTTTAAAATTACTACAAAGTCTAGAAAAATTTAAAAAACGCTTGCAAAATTATTAGAAGTATTTAAAGTTTCCTAACAAATACTTTTTTTAGAAGATTCTACAAAGTGCAGACAGCTTTATAATTTCTACAAAATCCAAAGATTCAAAAACTTATAAAAAAAACAAAATTAAAAAAAAAATCTAGTTTTTTTTCTGATTTTAAAACGAATAAAAATTTTAAAAATTTCTAAAAATGTGTAAAAATCTTTCAAATTTTGTAAAAAAATTAAACTATTAAAAGAATTTCTGCAAAACTTTTAGAAGTATCTAGAGCTTTTTAGAAGATTTTAAAATGTGTAAAATTTTTAAAAAATTTCTAAAAACGTTTTGAAAATTTTACGCAAGCTTTTCAGAAAGTTCTAAAATGTGTAGAAATCACTCAAATTTTGTAAAAAAGAAAAACCATTTAAAAATCTTCTTCAAGATTTTTTAAAGTATTTAGAGCTTCTTAGAAGATTTTAAAATGTGTAGAAAACTTTTAAAATTTCTACAAAGTTTTGTAAGATTATTAAATAAAAGTATTAAAATGTTTCTGAAAATTTTAAAATGTGCAAATGCAAACAAAAATTTTAAAAAAATTTGAAAACATTTTAGAAGTTTGAAAAGCTTTTTAAAAAATCTAAAATGTGAAGAAAACTTTTAGAATTTGTAGATTGTTTGATTAATGTTAATTTAAAAAAAATCTAAATTTTTTCAAATGATTTGAAACGTGTAGGAAAAAAACTTTGCAAAATTTTAAAGAAAATCTAAAATAAAAAAAACCTGTTTTAGACGTTTCTCAAAAAAATCTAAACAGTTTTAGAACACATAACGCGCTTGGTGCCCAATTTTTTTACGCGCCTGGCATGGCATGATTTAACTTGCATAGCCTTCACACGGCTACTACAACCCAACACTCTGTTGCGTCAAAAGATTATTTAAAAATCAACTTGTTAAACAATTGCTTACAAAATTTACCAACTTTATAGCAAGACGTATAAGTAATACTTTAGATAACATCAAAAACTATTAGCCTCTTTACAAACTCTACCAAAGTTAAAACAAATCGGTTAACAAACAAATTCAATTTTTATCCAGCAAAGTTTAGAAAAGATTTTAGCATAATCTAACACTTTTAGATAGTTAAGACACTAATTAAAAATATCACATTTACAAAAATTAAACTAATTTCTGTCCAATATGAGAAAGCTCATTAGAAATAAATGCCGTACCTAGATAACACGAAAATGAATTGCAGATACTCCACCTTACTT
This sequence comes from Tachinus rufipes, assembly GCA_963932245.1. Lineage (NCBI taxonomy): Eukaryota > Metazoa > Arthropoda > Insecta > Coleoptera > Staphylinidae > Tachinus > Tachinus rufipes. Next base: position 109,654,428 of record OZ010743.1, read on the forward strand.
AAAATTATCTATAAAAATGTCACAATGTAAAAGTGGTTGAAAACATATTAACCAAACACTTCAAAAAAGTAGAACAAAATAGTCCTATTTCAATTATTCTATACTCTAATTTTAAAAAATATTTTCATAGTCCAGATAGGATTAAATGTAGATGGAAAAATGCTATATTATTTGCATTTTGCAGACGACATAATTATGATTAGCACATGTACAGCAGAGATAACCTAACCTAATCTAAACCAACCTTTTTTTTAAATTTTGTTTGTTTGGAAAAAAATAAATGCTTTATACAGTGCCAGTCCACTTAGACCTGTGGGATTCAATCGCTTATTCAACAAGATAAGTTAGCCTAACCTAACTTTCTTTTTTTAATTTTTTTTATTTATAGAAGAAAAAATGCTTTATGCATTGCTAGCCTAGCTGAGTCTGTAGGACCGCTTATTTAGCAAAACCATACTCCCTAAAACCTCCCTTTGTTCCTCCACAACATAATAGCATTTGCTGTACAGCATTTTTTAATCAATGTTGCTGTACTTCTGCATTCTCTTTTATAAGTTACCTCTACTATTTTATATTTCTTTGAGCTAGTTAAGCCTTCCAGAAATCTCAAGTCGTAGCGGGTTGAGTATGGAAGACCGTTTAACGATTAATTTGAAAGAATTAATTGCAGGACTAAGTTGAGATGCCAATGGTTCACTTAGATAACTCACAAATTACTTCACTGGGTTAACTTAGTGGATTAAATTAATAACATCGAATAAATAATATTAATTTTATTCAAACGCATTAATTAATTATGGTACAAAATCAAACAATAAAATGCTCTTATATGTAAACAACATTTACATTATATAGTATTAAAAGTGTCAATTCAGCATTTGATAAAAGCATCCAGACGTAAATATTTACAATTAAAATAAATCAGATAGACAATAATATTTACTATAATTTATGCTACGTAAGGGTTTAAGAATATTTATTTTTTTTAATGTTTTGCCTTTTTCTTTTCTTCCTCCCATTTTTTGCACTAGAATATAGTGCGTTCTGTCGTGTCGTTTTGATCGCAATACAAACATTTTTTGTTGGTTTGCATATAGAAGTGCTTCAAGTACGCGTTGAAGCACCCGTGCCCAGTTAGTGCCATGTGTGAGATGAAAGTTTATTTATCAGTGGCGTCTTGAATGTCACGACCTTACGTTCGGTATTAGTCTGCGCAGTTATACGCTTGTGTAGCATTTTCCTTATTAATTCTTCTATTTGTTAATGCCATTGATAAAGTTTTTTTTTTAGATTTGGTATTTCTAGCTGTTTTTCCCTTTCTTCAATTAAAAGTCCGTAAAAATATTGCTTTCTAGAACTTGTAGTGGCATATCTTCATGTGACTCTTAGTGCGAGTTTTTTTAATTTTTTGAGTGTTTTTATCAAAGAAGAGACCGCATTTCTACACTGGGGCTGCGTACAATATGATGAAATCTGCACTTTTCATAAGTATTTTTCTTTTATTCTACCCCACTTCGCTTATGTTATGATTTGGAAAAATTCTGCCAAGCTTTTTAATTACTTCTTTTGCTTTTTTGGTTATCACCTCCACGTGTTTTACAAAAGCAGGTTTTTGTCAAAGGTCACTCCAACGTACTTATTTGGCTCAACTATAAATTTAATTTTTTTTTTCCAATTTTCTTGCGTTCTGTTGTTAGAAGCACTGCCTTTGTTTTTTAGGTCGCTGACCATTTAGTAGTCTTTTACAGAGTCTTATTTGTTGTGTACATTAAATTAGCTTTTGTTTTCTCGATTATGACTGCAGCTAGATCATCTGCAAATGCCAACATTCTGAAGCAGTCTGAAACATTATTATGTAGAATGTCATCATAGTATGTTCCACAGATGCGGACATAAGACTGATCTTTGTACGTTCTACTCAGCGGATTATTAAAACCATAATTAGTAGAATGGATAGACTCACGGAATAAAGAAGATTGCCTGCTGCGTCTATTATTAGGTGCTATATGAAATAAAAAAGTACCAAGTAGCTCCAGACAATTAATCTCTGACATAATTAAATTATGCAAAAATGACAAATCGGCCCTTTTTTGCAAAGCTTTAATGACGGTAGATTATTGAGTGAGGCAATGTAACTGTAATTATAATTAACCATTAATTTACAGATAGTATACCCAATTTATAAGACAATAAACGACAAAATTTCTTTTAAATTTGTTCAATACTAAGATTATAAATATCATAGGCAGGGCTCCAAACTGACGGAACGTACTTTAAAAACAAAAGCACCATCGCACAATATAAAAGTTTTTGTGTACTGACTGATAAATCCGTTGACATTGTGGCTGGAAAACCATTAGTTTTTTTTGGTCTTATAAACAAATCTCCAAAATTTGTTTGGATTATTTTGAATTTTACTTTCAATTTGTAAAACATATTGGTTGTATTTATGTGCACTAAGATTTTTGCACGTAATACAAATAAATTGGAATTTATTATAGTCTGACAGTAGTTTTAAAGATTTATGACGTTTATGTACAGTTTTCTTGAGTTTAGTAAATGATATCAATTCTTGGTTAAACCAAATAAGAAAATTGCTTTTACGCCACAGTTTTTTTAGAACAAAACAATCACATTGTCAATCTAAAAAAAAATTATGTGCAATTGTTATCCTTAGAAGACAATTAAAAAAAGATTTAGATAAAGATTCGTGGTTAAGTTTAATATTTGGTACTTATGATATCGGATTTTAATTTTGAAACTGTAAGAATTTGAGTTTTTTTAGTAAATATTGACCAGATGCTTCTTCTTCTTCTTCTTCTCAGCCTGTGCTCATCCACTTCTGAATATAGGCCTCTTCCATATTTTTCCATGCGATTCTGTCTTGGGCGATTTGATGCCAGTTTTTGCCCGTAAGTTGTTTTATATCATCAAGCCATCTCTTTTGAGGTTTTTCTACACTCCGTTTTTGTCATAGCCGCCAATTAACAATGCGGATTGTTCATTTGTTAACATCTTGCTTGCAACATGTCCCACCCATCGCCACTTTAGCTCAGCTACCCGCTCGATGATATCTTTCACTTTCGTCCGTTTTTTTTAAATTTCTGTATTGCGTATTTTATCTTGCAAGCTTATTCCGAGCATGGATCTTTCCATTGTCTTCTGCGTAGTTCTAAGGCGTTCTGCACTTTTCTGTGTAAAGGTTGCAGTTTATTAGTATATTCACATCTTTTTGAATATGTCCCAACTTCCCGTATGCAGCCCAACTCATTCGTATTCGCCTGGTGATTTCAGCAGTCTGATTATCTTTACCAAGTTTGACAGAATGACCGAGATAAACGTATTATTTTACGTTTATCTCGGTCATTCTGTCAAACTTGGTAAAGATAATCCAAATGCTACAGACTCTAATTTAGAAATTTCAAAACGTTTTGCCTTATTTGTCAAAATGGTCTTTAAAAAGTTTCATACTTTGGGTGCATTCATCTGCAAAACTATAAAATAACTTTTAGTCAATTGAAGAAGTTTAAAAATGTAAATCAAAAATAAAATTAGCAAAAGAGCAAAACCTTGAGGAACACCAGCATTTATAAATTTGAGATCAAAGTTAAAATCAGCAACTCTCAAGAAAACTATTATTCCTCCCTGAACTTGTTTAAAGTCTTAAAATAACAAATATGTCATTAAAACATAATTTTAAAATTTCAATTTTTTCTAAACTGTTAACTTTCACTTAAATTATTTGTAATTTTTGTAATTATGAGTAATATTGCAAAATTAGATGTTTGTACAGTGCTGTTTTTATTTTTTATAGCGGGTACACATCTGTCTTGCCTACCACTAAAGCTTTTAGCTTAATATACCATTTATCATTGTTACTTCTAGAAATAGTTATTATTTTAAAAGATAAAGCACCAAATACAACATTGAGCATGCCTTTGCATTGCTTAATACATCAGATTTTGCATAAATATTTGGGTGTTCGGAAGCTGTGTGCACGTTGGATTCCACATTTGATGACAGATGCTCAAAAAAATGCTTGTGTCGATTGGTGCCGTAAAATGATTACAAAATACAACTGTGGTGCATCCAAAGCCGTATACAGCATCGTCACAGGTGACAAGTCGTGGATTTATGCATATGAGCCAGAAAGAAAAAACCAATTGGCAGTTTGGGTGTTTCAATGTGAAGAAAAGTCAACAAAAGTCGCTTGTTCTCAAAGCGTTAAAAAGCAAATGCTGGCGTGTTTTTTTACAAAAGCCTGGCATGTAGCAACTGTGGCTCATGAAAATCAAAATTAATTCAGCGTGGTATTTGACCATTTGTTTGTCTAAAGTTTTTGGTAAATTGAAAGACAACAACCCAAAACAACAAATCATTTTGCATTACAACAATGCGAGTTCACACACATCAAATAAATTTTTGTTTCCAGTAATTAAAAATAAACTGCGTGGGTTTTCATTGCACAAAAAATGCCTTCTAATTTTAGAGCTATCATCTTCTGACTGGACAAAGTGCTTCAATCGCATGCAAAAGTGTACACACCTTAAAAGCAATTATTTTAAAAAGCAATAAAAATATTTTTGATTAAATTTTAAAACAATTTTCTGAATCAAATTAGTTTTTTAATGTAAAAACTGCTATTTAGTGTAGTTTTTAATGAATTTTATGAGAAAATTGTTTTTGTCCAAATTTTATGCAAATAAATGGTTTGTTTAAAACAATGTTGTTTCTTTTCTGAGCAATTTTATACAAATATAGTATTTGTAAGTAAAAATGTTGTGTAATTTTTAATAAATTAAAAAAAAAATAATCTTTATGCAAATTTCATGCAACAAAATAATTTTTAAATTATTTAAGAATAATTTCTGCATCAATTAAGTTTTTTGAACTATTTTATTGTAAAAACCTGTTTAATTTTTGATGATATTTATAAAAAAAATGTTTTTTTGTTTAAATTTTATGCAAAAAATAGGTTTTTTGCAATTTTAAAATAATTTTGTACAACATTTACATTTTTTTAAAAATTTATACAACTTTAGTATACAAATTTTGTGTAATTCTTGATAAATTCTATAAGAAAGTGTGTTTTTGGACAAACAAAAATAATTTTTATGAACAATTAGATACAAATTTAGTCAAATTTTTTTGTTATATTCAATAAATTTTATAAGAAAATATGTTTTTTGTTTTGTTTGTGTTGTTTTAGATCAATTTTGTGCAACAATTAGGCCATTTACTGATTAGCTTTTCTGAACAATTTTTATTATTAATTTATTTTTGTTATTAAAGTACTTTTAAAAGCAAGACAACTTTTGAATTAAAACCAGCATAATAAAACTTTATGTTGAATTAATTTTTTGCTTTTTTTAGAAGTTGAGCTTTAAACACAACTTAATACTTTCTACAAAGGAAAACAAAATGAAGCATAGTAGCTAATTTTAATGCGGATTCTCTGTAATCAATTAGTTCTGTTTTTTTGTAGTTACGGTCACCTTTCGATAAAATCTTCAATTAGAAGTAATTTTGGAACAAATTGGACAAAAAATAATTAATATAATACATGTCTGATAAAGAATCTACTCAACTCATTAAACATTAATAAATTCTTTATGAAGCAATTAGTAATTTATTCAAAATCACTCCTGCTACCAAAACGTCCAGTCAATTAATAAATGCTTTGTTGTCAAGACATAATTTCCTTGTTTAAAAAATGCAAAAATATGATTTTTCCGCCCTCAATAGAATTAATTGCATGTAAGAGCTCCCAATTAAATCTTTTAATGTTGAAAATCGCAATTCCCTCACGTATTTCTCTCATCTGAATATAAATTCAACAAAACGCAATATTTCTCTCATCGCATTTTATTCTATCTTTTCCATTCGTATCGTATTATTTGAGATCGAATCGCGTGGCGGTTAAAAGGTAAATATTGAGTCGTAATAGATGGAAAGGACACGATTATAGCTTCAATTATTCAACGATACAGCTCGCTTCCTTTATACAAGTGGAAAGGACATTTGCATTGTATGTATATTTTATTTTAAATTTGAATATTGGATGGAATTTAATTATATTATTTGCTGATGTGGTCGATATTAAGGGTTAAGTGGAACGGAACTACTTACTTGGTTGTAAAATAGTTTGGACCATATGTGACCAGTAATTGACCGGAAAGGAAACTGAATTTATTACAGTTTACAAAATCTTACATTATAAAACTTGCTGCATTATTTATTGAGAATAAAGTTCAATTTGTTCTTAATAAATAAATTTATTTGACATTCTGCAAATAGTTTTTGAAACTTATTTAGCTAATCAAACTTGTTTTATATTACTTTTATTAAATTTTATGATTACTTTGTGTTATGTAGCAATATCATTATAAAACAATAGTATCATAGTAAATTAATTTTTGAATTATAATATAACTTTTAATTTCTTTTAACATTTTTAAAAACTGTCAATGATATTAGATGTATTATGTATGCATTGACATTGTTTTCAAACTGTAGTCTACATAAATCTACAAAATAAATAAAAACTTTCAAAGATTCTAAATCAATATGTTTTTATTTCTGAATCAAAATCTTCCACTGCATAAAGAATATCTCTTATAATTTTAATAAATACAATAGATACGACTTACACAGAAAGTGTAGAAATTATAGTCTTTTTGCTGTTAAAGAATAAAACTTTTCTAAGGAGCTTGTTTTGGTCGTAAAATTTTCTTAAACTTTTGAACTGTCTCCAACAGATTACTGGTTTACCAGATAAATTATTCGCAAAGAGATGAGAAGGGAAAATACACGAATAATAATACACTTATTAAAACTGTATTAAACGCACAATATCGTAATTTGTAGACGGATTATAGTAATCAGACCCATATCAAAACGCGATTTGGTGACGTTGATATAATTTGATTAAATTATGTTTCAGCCAAGATTAGTATTAATTGGAAAGTTCTATAAACTAAGATTTCAAATGCTTAATTAAAACTTCGTTTTTCTTCACCTTAATAATGAAAGTCGGGGTTATTTAGTTGGAGTCTCGCCAAGAATCAACATTATTATCAATTTGAATTTAAAAATTGTAATTAGCATAAAATAAAATATTAAAATGTGCTACTTTTAGGATTATTAAAATGTAGGTCAAGGTGTTTGCTTCACGCCAACCCTCATAAATTCGTGCAGATTAAATGATATTAAAAATTTAAAGCCGCAGTAATCTCTTAGCATTACAATAAAAGGGCGTCTTAGCTTTGTTTTAAATATATTTTTTTCATTGCACATTCTTTCATTCAAATCCCAACATTTACATGCGCCTTAGGTCGTGTCGTCAAGCTGCACGCATCGTTAATTCGATTATAAAATTTTTATTCACTCGCATTACAACTTTTTTAATTTGTAATATAATATATTAACACGGGGTTGGTGATAAAAGATCTTATTAAATTTTATGAGAAATATTTTATTGTCCTATTTTCTTGAGGGTGATTTGAGCTACAACGGTGTCGAGTAACATATTTTTATTTAATTTTAATTAATTTTTATGCTTACTATACTAGTTTTTAATATCAGTATTAAATTTTGAATTCTTAAAATTAATCGACATAAAATATCAATAAAACTATTATATGGACCTAGTTTTTTTTACTAATAATTATTAAGCAACCAATTAGATAATTAAATAACTTAATTTTACTATGAAACCATTAATCAAACAATGTTTTGTAACACCACTTTTTTTTAGATGCGTATTGGTTTGCACACTTTTTTTTTGTAGTTATGGTTGTTTACCCACACATTTTCCTCTCTTTTTTACATATTTTTTGACAAAAAAGTTTACAAAACATACATAACAACTAAATTTACATTTACCAAAAAAACATTAACAAGTAGCTACGGCCCCACCCCCCTGCCCGATTTATTCACACCACACCATAGAGCTAGCTCCCTCTCTTCTTCTTCTTTCAGACGTAGCATAAACCCTATTATGGTGGCCACAATGTTCCAATTGGACACCAAAGACAGCATTACTACCACCATGTTATCCGGATTCAAGCTCTTTCCCATCAGTTTTACTCTTGCTTTTTCACGCGTCTCCAACCATTTCTCGCAATGGAACACGGTGTGCTTAACCGTATTCCTTTGCCCACAGTACAAATTAACGGTAATCTCCAAAAGTCATCTCCACTTGTAGCACTTTTTTTGAACAAGAGAGCACCACAAATTCTGTTTTTTCTGAAACCAATTCAAAGCCCAGTTCGTTGATTTTACGCTCTATGAGGTTTCCCGTTTCCTCTAGTTTCCCCCTATAGCGTTTCGTAATTATCACCGCCAAGTCGTCGGCGTAAATTACCCTTTCAACACCCAAGGGCAGATCTACCACGTCGTCGTAGAGGAAGTTCCACAACGTGAAGCTTAGAACTGATCCTTGTAGCACCCTCCCGCCCCCGTTAAAATTACCTTTTCTTTTTTCCTACCCTTTCCCACTAACAAAACCCTGTCCCACAAGTAACTGCTAATAATATTCAACAGATATTTGGAAACACCCCTGCTCTCCAAAGCTTTCAATAGCCCTCTTTAGTTGGCCGTATTAAACGCGTTCTTCACGTTTAGAGCAATCAAAACACATGCCTTCCTGTGCGTGAAGCTAAAAGTCTTTGCAGCTCTTACTGCTGCGTTTACTTTAGCAAGCGCAATCAAGGTAGACCGTACTTCCTAAACCCGTACTGGCGCTAGCTGAAAGCATAAAAGAAAGTGCTTCCAGCAACCTTCCCGCTATCATGTGCTTGAGCAGCTTCCTCGCCACGCCAAAGAAACATATAGGTTAAAACGCCTTTGCACCCACCCCTTCCTTCTCCTTGTCTAAAAGAACAAGACTTTTGGAAACTCGCTGTTTTCTAAACACTTCTTAAACGTGGCTAGCAACACTTTGTGGCACCGCTCAACCAGTTTTTTGACCTCAAAGATTCCGTCAGATCTTGCATCTTTTTTGAGGCTTTCCAAAGCTCTTTTTCCGTAAACGAACGGGTTACCCCCGCCTCTACACGCCACCTTCTCCTCCGCTTTTATAAATTCTAACAAAACTTTAGGCGGCGTTTTCCCGACTATTCCCATGACTATCTAAAATTCCTTGTCTACTTCCTCTACTAAGAGGTTCCACTTTCTCCTCTTAGCAGATTTAATTAGACCTCCTAGTTTTTTCCCCTTATACTCCACCCCCAGTTCTATGTTGTTTTTCCTAGTGGTTTTGGCTCTGTTATATTCTTCAAACTCGGTTGCATCTCATTTGCACATCCGCAATTTTGTTATTCCACCAGTACTTTGCGCGCCTCTTATGTAAGCGCCTTTTCCTGGTAAAACTTAACTTAACCTAACCTAACCTTTTTTTTTTGTTTTGGTAAGGAAAACGCATAATGCTCTCCGATCACTTGGTTTAACGAGGCCGGGAGTGTGGGACTCACACCCACTAAAAAGCCTTAATCTTTACGCAAACTAGACGGCATACTCTATTGGCAGGGTTTCACATTGCCTAGTAGCTGGGACCTGGCAGCAAATCATTTTCGCTGCGCAGCAAGCACTTTAGGCAGCTTTTTCTGTCTATTCCTTTCTTCTTCGCATTTTTGTGTCAAGATGGTAACGACAAATTTGTGTAGACAATTCCATTTAAGTTTGTTTTGAATCATTATGCCTATAAAGTTATCTGTACTGAGTTCCGTTTCTATCTCAGTTTTGGCAATCTTCCTTTCTTTTGCTCACCGCTCACACTTAAACATGGTGTGTTTAGGCGTGTCTACCTGATCACAGTAGCAGCACTTTGCGCTGAGTGTTTTGACTATTTGGTGCGTGTAGGTGCCAAAAAAGCCTTGCCCGGACAAAAACTGCGTCAGGAAGTATTTCGTTTTTTTGTGTGAACACTCAACCCACATGCCTAGATTCTGTATAAGTTTTTATGTCTATTTTCCGGAATCGCTTTCTTGCCATGCATTATTCCATTTATGCATGACACCAAAATTTTCTGCGCTGCCACTTCCTTTGTTTTTAAACTTGTACGTTTTTTCAGCAACGTACAAATCTATTGGCAAAATCCCTGCAATTACTCACACTGCGTGGGCGCTAACGGTGCGGTAGACGCTGATCATTTTAAAAAAGATTTTTCTCTAAGTTGAGAACAATTTTTTGCAATGGTTTGCGCAGCCTAGGGCGCTGTGCCATATGGGGGCTCCGTAACACACAAACCTAACAACGGAATGGTAGACTGTCCTTCTGCTGTTTCTGAACCCGCTAAAGGTTGTCAAAAATTATTTTAACGTATGTAACTGACTTGCTTGGTTTTACGATAGCATTACCCAGCTTAAAAAATTTTTTTTTTGCTCTGCAACCTTAGCAAATAAATGCTTCTGTTTCTTTCGGCGCGAGTTTTAGCCTATTTTCTACTGACCATTTGTTGATTTGATATAAAGCTTTGTTAGTTTTTTTGTTAAGTTCTTTTTAATCTTTGGCCGTGCTTATTAGCACTAGGTAGTCGGCGTACGCAACTGTTGAGCATCCTTGTGGAAGCTTCAGATTGAGCACATCATTGTACAGGATGTTCCAAAGCGTTGGACCTAGAACAGAGCCTTGTGGGACCCTTTGTGAAAGTTTTTTTCAAAATCTTTTAGAACTATAACTCTGTCCGTGAGGAAACTTTTTACAATTTTTTCTGGTGTCCTGAGATACCCCGATCCGCGCCAGACTTGATAGGCCTTTGCGGAAATCGTATTGGTTGTTAGAGAACCTGTTTTTTTCTTTCAGTTCGTTTTCTAGTTTTTTCTTAGACAACTTTTTGTAAACTTTGCCCATAGTGCTGACTAGACTTATAGTTCTGACTTTGCCGCTTTTTTTTAGGGATAAGAACTAGCGATGCTTTTTTCCATTGCAGAGGAAAACTGTGATCTCCAGTATTTTGTTAAAGAAGTCCAACATTTTTTTCTGGTAACACCGCAAAAGCAAGTTTGACCGTTTCTGATGTTATTGTTTTGGAGCCGGGCGTTTGTTTTTAGTTTTAACTTGTCAATTGCAGCTTTTAGTTTTTTCATAGTAAACACTCGGACTTCTTCTGTAATGTTGTCTATTTGGTCGTAAGAGTCGACACAGTCAGGGAACAGTTCATCCTCCGTTTCTTTAAGTTTGCTGATTTCTAATGTCGTATTTGTATGACGTACGTTCAATCCGCGGCACAAAGTTTGGAATCCTTGGCCAAAAGGATTGTGGTTCAGATCATTTAGTAACGCCTTCCAGCACCTATCTTTAGTCATAAAAATTTCTTATTTGTAGCTCTTCCTTGCCTCTTTTAAATCTTCAATATACCTAGCTAAACTGTGTTATTTTTATTTCGTGCTCTAGTTATCTTTCTTCTGGCTAGGATGCACATTTTCCTTTTTTCTTCCGTGCTGTCGTTCCACCAGTACATGTTTTTTGCTTTTTTTATGATGCAACTTTTGGTTAGCTTTTTTGGGTTTTCAGCAGAAGTGTTGTTAAATCTTTACCTTTTTTTCCGTATTTTTCTAAAAAAAAATTTGTCTTGTTTTTGTGTAGAAAAATGCTATCTGATTTTCTATAAGTTTTTTTGCCAAAACGCTTTCTATTTTAAAGGTTATGTATTTATGGAGACTAAACTGCTCTTTGATGTCAAGTACTTTCCACTCAGAAACGATGTTATTATCCTTAGACTCATAAATTATATTTTTTGCATAAATTGTATTAGAACTTGAAAACTACTTACCTAGCACTTTGTAAAGCACATAAATTTATATAATTAATTTTAGATTTAGTAATTTATTTATCTGACTCTGCAGCTATAAGTTATTAAACAAAAACACAAAAAACTAGTTGCCACTTTTATCAGAAATAAAGTTGCGTTATTTATGCTATGACCAACTTGCTTGTAAATTTAAAACTTGTAGATGATCAAAGTTATTAATTTTCATAATACGCAAAACATTGTTAGCATTGCCCAACAAAAATTATTAACATTATAGTTAACACAACGTAATTAAGACCAAAAAAATTATCTACTAAAAGAAACACCCAGGCGGACTCAATCAGTCGGTGTCAATCTGCAAACTTGACTTAATAGTAAGTAGTAGCAAAAGTAATGCAACAAGAGCAATAAAAGTATTAAGTGTTAATAGTTTCTTTAGAAAAACGTAGACTGACCGCAAAACTCAAGTCTAGTAACTCTCTGTAATTTTGTGCTAAGTTTACTTTCTGTTTATTACGTCTTCTTTCCGTCCACTTTTAGTTTATTCTTTGTCTACTACTTCCACTTTTTTAAATTTATTTTCTATCTACGTTTTAATTACTTCTTTATTCTCTACTTTGCGTTCTTTTTTGTCGATTTATTATCTGATTTCTGTCTATTATTGAGTTTAAAATTAAATTTTGTTTAACTAATTTGATTTCAGTTTTAAATGACTGCTGGCTGCAATCTCGGAAGACAAGTTTTTTGAGAGATACTAGATGCTGAGCTTGACCGCTGGGCTTACAGTAGATTACAAATAATCTTCTACTTATCAGGGTCCATATGTCTCGCATCCTCTGTATCCTTTTGTGGTTAACTTTAGATAAAGCACAGTTTTGCTAAAATACATCATATTTGAAAACAGATTTTTGCACCAAGAGTCTAAAACTAGTGCTGTATACAAATTGCATGATTTTATTTAATTAAAAATTGATTTGTTATGTTAGGTGGAATGGATATAATATTGGATTTTAAACAAATTATATTAATCAAACAAAATGAAATATTATGTTGAATAAATTTGGTCAATATAATAACGACAATAATTACTCTAAACGATTGCTGCAGTTCGCTACTGTTGTAAACATTAAATTAACTGCGACTTAACATGCCATACCATAAAATTGAAAGAAGCGACAGGGATAAGCCGAGTCCCAGATACAAATCTGCGCATAGACAGTTAGCCAGGGCATGCAAAATGCCAGTGATTATCCTGAAATCGGCGATTCCGTATTCAGCAGGCTCGCAGTAGGTAGATAGATATCTCTACATAAAGTTGATTACATTAGCTGATGGCCACTTACGTTGACATATAAAGATGGGAAGCGCTCTGCAAAACTGCCTGCGGATAATGCCGCCGGGCTCTATACAAAAATAATTCATTTATTTCATCCAAATAGATATCGACCGAATTTATTCATATCAGCTATCATAATCACGAGTTTATTATTTTAAAACCAATCCAATCAAAATAAACATCCCCTGTCACATGTATGGAATATTTAATATTCGCATTTTATCTCATCACAAAATATTTAAAATATATAAATTGAAATTTATTAAAAAAAAAAATCTTTTTAATTGGTGTTAAAGCAATTGAGGGTGCGTCGAGTCCCATTAAACGTAAAATATAACCAGCGATGAAGAAGAAATTTCTTCATTAACGTTTCGGTAATAAAGCCCCATTTTATATTATGAAAAGTAAATAAAAAGCAATCTATATAATTTCATCGCTTGGAATATTACAACTGGAGGGCATAAAAAATACCATAATGCTCCTCCGATGTCTAATTTACATATTGTTTAACGAGACCGCCGAATCGCCTCGAACGAGACGTTTTCTCCAAACAATAATTTATTATTTTTGAATGCGATATTAATTTATTACCCAAACATCAACTCCTACATAATGTGACCATTATTCTTGTTGTATAATATTGCGTTCGAGCTGTTTCTTTTTTATGACTGCGTCTGTTTTGTATATGGAATTAATTTTATATGTATGCGTTTTACAAATAATTAATTACAGCTCATAATATAACATTTCATTGCATGCACAGAAACGTTTATAAAATTAAAATAAAATATAAATAATTCAGGCAGTATTTTGAGTCTCAAAATGCCATGACACGCAAATGTAAAGAGTGTTCTTTAAGACCGAAAAAACGAAATAAATTACATTTGTATTTAAAAAACAATGATGCATATCGTGGCTTTATAATTTGTTTAAACACTTTCAATAAGAACTACAACCATTTTTTAGCAGTAATAGACGTCTTCAAAAGTAGTTATACCCTACAAATTCAACTACCACGACCAAAGTTTTAACAAAATTGAAGCAGCTACAAAAAACTTTGGCAACCCAATACACATCATTTTGGATTAAAGAACAGTATTTACAAGCAAGAAGCTTAAAGGTATTGTAGAAAAGAAAAGATCAAGCATTGTGTGATCATAACGGAACATTCTAGAGGGTACTGAGTACTTACCGTAAAAGATGCAACTAAATGCTATAAGTATATTGATGATTCTTGGTTGGGTTTATCCACTGGATTTAAAATGAAGCACTAATGGAATGGCAAATAGGACCTGCTTATTTATTAATATGTTTTAACTACATTAGTCTATATTAAATATATCAAACGTTTCGGTGAAACTATCCTCTTCCTCAGCGCTAAAAAATGTTTTATATGAGAGGAGAGAACGTTACAAAATTACTTATAAATTAAAACATAATGTAAAAAATAAAAAAATAATTAAGAACCACACACAGAACAAGAGAAATAAAAATATACAAAGGGGCTTACCGGTAATATGATAATTACGTCCAAAACATAAAATTAAAATATATAAAAAATCATTATTTCTCTTCTATTATTTGTTAGTCACTTTTTAGATTTTTTGATAATATTGATGATGTATAAAGAATAATTAACTTAATAGTGCAGAGAAGTATAAACACCACTCCATTTGAATTACTAATAGAAATCAAAATCAAAAATCATAATGACCTCAAACAACAATTTTGGAAAAATAGAAATGTACTAAAAGACGTAGCAAAGCAGCAAATTCTAAAATTGCAAAAAAAACAAACTATAGTATAATGCAAAGAAGAAGAGTTCATGAAAGTATGTTGTTAGGGACCTAGTAACCATCAAACGCATGCAGTTTAGACCAAGGTTCAAGCTGAGAGTTAATTCAAACTAAATAACATGTATAAAGTTGAAAAAGACGACAACCAAATATGGTAGTACAAAATGTCTAAAAAAGAATAATTCTCAATCTTTTGAGATAGAAGAACCGCAAGATGACCAAAAGTTAGGATCTAAATGACAACACCAAATGATTGTAGACATAGGCAGACAAAGGAAATCACTTCAACTAAAGCTATATATTAAGTACACAACTCAGTTTATTTTTAAGTATACAATTAATCAATTTGTTTAATTACGAGGGACACTGCCAAAGTTTGCGTAAAATGTAAAGCAAAATATGTTGAAATAGGAAGAAGTCACTGGGCAATAAATCAGGCAAATATGGGCAAAGAGTCATTAATTGGATGTTGTTACTGTTCAAAAACTCTACAGTTTGTTGTGCTGTGTGAGCGCTTGCATTGTCATTACGAACAATGATTTGCCGATTTATGTTGTTCTTTGAAGTATACTAGTCAGAATTAAATGTCTTTCAATCTTCTAATGCAACAGTTGCAACATGACCCGTTTTTCCTAAGAAACAAGCAGACAGTCTTTTCAAAACGCTTTGTGAACGAACCATTTTTGTGGGTTTAGGTTCATTTTAAAACACACATACAGTCGATTGCTGTTTAGTTTCAGGCTCATATAAATATATTCAAGATTCGTCACCTGTTACAATGTTATATAACAATTTTGAACAGCCCTTTTCAAATTTCTTTAGCATTTCTTTGCATCACTTGACACTTGCCTGTTTTTGTTCATCTTTCAAATTGTGTAAAATCTATCGACTGCAAAGCTTCTTGACATGCAAATGATTGTGCAAAATTGTATGTATTTGTTTTGTTGCAATGTCCAAAAATGCCTCTATCTCACTATAGGTCACATGCCAATTTGACAAAATCATTTCACGCACAACATCAATATGTTTTGCAACAACAGAGGTGCATGGACAACCTTCTCAAAGATCGTCATCAAACGTTGGTCTTCCACGCTTAAATTTTGCAAACCATTTGTAAACCATAGTTTTAGATAGTGCTTCATCTCCAGATAACAAACTAAGTTTTTCCACACAATGCTGCGGTGTTAAACCGTATCAAAAATCATAAAAAATCATCACTCAAAATTCACGATTTGAAAGTTCCATTTTTCTCACAATAATTGTTCTCGTTAAATTTTGTTTAAACGAAACAGAGCAGTTTGAAATTAAGCTGTCAACCAAATTATAGGTAAAAAACGTCAAATTTTACGAATATAATAATCGCCGAACGCTGGCAATACAGGCAGTACTTGATTCCGCAAACTTTAGCATGCCTCTCGTTAAATTGCTTTAATGTTGCGCCATTCGGTTTTGCTTTGGATTAACAATAAAATCTTTCGTAAATCACAACTTAAAAAAAAAAACTGGTTTTGTGTAAAAATCAAAAACTAAAGACGCAAGATTTCAGTATTGCAATCCACGCGGCGTTCTACACGCAAATATGAGTCTGCTTCTAGAATTTTTAATTGTTCTGTGCACAATGAATTTTATTTATATACATACATATTAGGGTGTCCGTTATTTCCCAATTAGCGAATTTACCAGGACCAGTTAAATGTCTTTTTTTAATGGTAATTAACTATTTTGAAATAAAAAAACTCATTGGTAATCGTATTTTCGCGTGCCTTCAGGCAAATAAAATTTCCCATTTGATTAACATGGGAAAACCGTCATTAAACGATCAAAAATTTTTTTACAATTTGTAGATCTTTGTGTATGTCAACATACCATGGCAAAACATCAAAAACCGTGTATTGAATACAGGGAATTTTTTTTGCAACAAGCAAACCGTTTTTGTTGCAATTTTTAGGTTTGTTACACTAAAAAAACTAAAAAAACAAATAAAAAACAAATTAATTAATTTGCTATGCACTTTTATCCATTTTTCAATGCGAAAGTCATAAAATAAAGTCAACATTTGTGTTCTATGTAAAATTTACGATCGATTACGTGCTCTCTGACAATTTTCTACGTCAAAATGAGAATTTTTGAGAGCAAATATGGTATATCTAATTTAAAAAAAAAACATCAAAACTTTTTAGACGGTCTTTATATTTACAAATACCGTAAAAGAACTGTAAAAATAATGTAGAAACTGATAAAAATTGTTAAAACTAATATATATATATATAAATTTATTTATTCTAAATTTCCATAAAATGGTTTGTTTTTGAATAAGATTTAAAAAATGGTTAAAGGTTGAAATATTCTTAAAAATTTTCTGCGGTCCATATCCATTCTTTTAATAAAAAAATAGAATATACTTCAAAATAGGTTCCTACAGTAAATAATTTTAAATAACAAAGAATGCACAGGGTTGGTACAATGCTTATACTTTTAATTCAATTTTTATATTACAGATATCAAATTACATCCTTCAAAATTCTTTTCTACTTGCGCACTCGATCAAGCTCCTTTAAATTGCTATAGTTGGCGTTTTTTTTTTCGACACATAGAATATTAAAAAAAAATTGTTACGCTTAATTTTTAAATTTTTTAACGAGTTTACATTATATTCTTATTATACTCTTCTACAAGTTGAATCAGATATTGTCTTTGATTTTTTTTTTGCCAATGCATTTATATAATCTTGAGTAAGTTTTACACCTCTTTCAGCGATATCGTTGACAACACGTAGTTTTTTTAATTTTTTGTCTACCGTTTTTGTAATGATCATTATTCTCCCATTCATCAATATCAAGGGCAAGAAAATCTTTATTAATTTTATATCTATCAAATAGGTAGTATGAAATGATCGATATCGACATCTTTTAAATTTTCCATTTCTTCTACAGATTTTACATAATATTGTTTGCTAGCATTGTTTGAAAAATCATCTTAGTCAATCTCATCATTCAGGCTTAATTTCTTCACAATTTTCAATTTTGTGTTTTTTGAAACTCTTTTATCAAACAGCCCAAAAGGCTGACTTCTGGGCTTAAATACCACAGGTTATTTTTAAATTTCCAAAGAGATTCATTTGCGACTTCCGGATCAATTTTTTTGTATTTAAATAAATCTTTTATAAATTCCATGTCATTTTTCAATGCATTTAGCGCCAGAGCGGTGAACCAATGTTTTAAATAAACAAATATTACAAATAAACAAATGTCCAACAACTTGTTTTTTTTATCATCTAATAAAAGGTAAGAATCACTGAAAATCAAAATGCTATATGATGCCTTTAACATCCACTGTGCATGAAAGCACTCAATGAGTTTTTTAAAGGTAACTTTATGTCTTGAAACTAAACCTAAAAAACTCGAGCAAGATTGAGAAACTCCTTGTAATCATCTCGAGGAAGTTTGCTATTAAGTAATTCTTTAGTAAGTTCGTCAATATCTTTTATTTTTGATCTAAGCAATTTATCTAATACTTTATTTTCGAGTCCAGTTTTGATATCTTTTTTATTTATATTAGGCCAATAAGCTTTGAATTTCAAGAAAAACTCTATTTCTGGACCATTCTTTTTCTTAAATTTTAGTGCAAAAACTCCACTCAAAACTATCTCATCAATATGATTGCGACAAGGTAAATACATAATATCTCGTTCTAATAATTGCTCAAGAATAACTGCAGCCCTTTTAATGTTACTTAAATTTGAATTTGTGGTATCACAACATAAAACTTCTACATCATCGGTCAATCCTCACTGTTTCAAAGCTTTATAAACATATGCGGCTTGGGTGCGACCTTTTAAATTTGGCAATGCCGATACGTTTAAAATCTTTTCGGTTTTTCCATATGTAATAATAACAGGCATTCTATCTTTCTTTTGGCAGTCTACAAAATCTTTCAAATCTTTCAAATCAAATTTCTTGATCGTTGAATAACTTTATGATTCTTTCAGATTTTGTTTCACAATTATTTTTTTTCGTGTTTTGTTTATTGAAGTTTTATTTATGATTAAAGTCAAAACCCAAATTTTACTGCACAAATTATACGAGTGGAATTTCGGTACAAAACTTTGCATTTATCTAATGTGGCAATAACTTTTTCGGTAAGAACATTTAGGGTAGCTCGAATATTTTAACTTTTATAATCTCGCTCAGATGGTATGACAAATGCCGAACCTGAGCTCTGAGTTGACGGATAGCTCAAAATTTCTTCAGAGGAATTTTTGTCATTTAAGCGTGGGTCATTCTCTCTGGCTGTAACCCAACGTAAAAATTGAGATATTTGATTAATCGATTATATAGTACAAATTAAAACGTATCAATTTTTTATAACCAATTTTTGTGCATTTCATATTTTTATACTTTAGTGCTTCTGAAAAAGTCAACCACGTTGTTCTAAAGAATTTAGAAAAATGTTATGATAAAAATCTCTAAATGGAATTGGGTCTTATAGATCGATCACCACAAATCATATAATTAGCCCTATTCTGCATGCATATTGCTAGCTAACAAATATCGTTATCGAGGAAGGTTGTGTGTGGCTAAAAAACACGATTGGTTTTTAGCCTTAAAAATTCCGCCTTAAAACACAATTTTTTTATTGTTTTTATTCTGGAAATAAACTTTTTAGGGCAATAAGAGTTTAAAATAAATTTAAAAAAATTGTGGTTTAAGGTGGCATTTTTAACGCAAAAAACCGATAGTGTTTTTTTTGGCCACAAATGTTATTTTTCAAACAAGTGTTTTCAAAAATAAACATTTGATGAAGTATTGGATAAAAGAAGAAATTTTGTTAAGATAAGTTTTTGTAATTTTAAGAAAAATTTGAAGCAAACCTTCATAGCATTTCAGATTGTCCGCAACAAAATTTTCTGCATCACTTGCTTCAACTTCTTCGGTGCCAAATACCTCCTCCCTTTGTCCTGGTAAAACTTCTAAAATAATTTAAAGTGTTGAAAAAATATTATAATACTATTGTAGTTCAAATATACAGTGTAAAAAATTTACATTAAAAATTTTACGAGTTGCTTTCACTAAAAATTAGAAAATTTTACCAGCCTTTTTACTAAACTTTTGTGAGTAAAATTCACAATTGGTATAAATAAAAGTAATGAAAATAGAAAGTTAATAATTCCAGAACAGATACATATTAGAAGAGTACGGAAATCTTATTCCTATTTCATTCTATTTCTATAAACTGTGCTCTTCATTTAAAATTTAAAATTTTTTTTTCCGTTTTGTAATAATTTCTACAAGTAAAAATTTGTACTCTGTTCAGATTTTGTTTACTGGTGAAATTTTCCCATCCGTAAAAATTTCCCCTTGCAAAAATGTCTACTTTTGAAAAAAAATGTATACTTTAGTACATAATTTTCTGTGTGTAATTTTTTTACAGCGTAAGAATATAATATTTCATTGAGTTTACTTGATTATTAAATTCCTTGTTTTTTGGTCTTTGATCCAATTGATTCATCACGTTTGCTGAAGAAAGATAAAAAATGTCATCCAATTTTTTTTGGTATTTTAGTTCTCGAACTTTCTTTATACAACGTCGATAGTCTTTGTTTACAAACTTTAACTATCACTACCGGAATTTGAAATCAATTCCAATACACAATGACTTCTGTGACTGTTGAATTAATGCTGGATGCCAGATCATTTTTTAATGTTTTTATTTTATAAAATAAAATCTGCAATATTTTTTTATTGGATGGTAATCTAAAACTCTCGAGATCGGGATACAGGCTTATATCACCAATAAAATAAATATTATTACAAAATACAATTTCTAACACCATATTTATTACTTGGTTAACTCCGCAGAAAAACACAAAACTTGATTAGACAAGATTAAAATACACCTATTAATTTTTGTTTGTACAACCAAAGACTGTTAACATCTGTAAGAGAGTCAGATCACAATATTATTTAAGCAATAATAAATCTTACATCAATACTCACCACCAATATAAGTAATAGAGTTTAAAACACAATATGCACAAACAATAAACTAGAACTTTGTTGAAGCGACTTTTGTCAGGTTAGAAACAGTCATTTGCTGATAGCCTAGAACTTCAATGCTACCCAATGACCACCAAGAAGTCAATGACTTCTAAGAGAATACTGACGACAACACACTGTAACATAGCGTTTGACCTTTGCAAATAAGACAAATGATCTTAAAATTAAAAACTTCATCTGCTCTTAGACATAATCAATGACCACACAGAATCTAACAATTTTTTCCCAAACCATCAAAATAGGTTTTGACAAGACTACTCGGTAGTCCACCAAAAAACCAAGTTATTGACAAAATTGGCAAAAAAAACAACTTGTTTTAATTTTTTGGCTAAATAGCGGCGTGTTGCTTTAGAACAAAACTCGGATGTACACCACCATCATCAGACTAGACCAAAAATCATTTTTGATTTTTTAATCCAAAGAACAGCTGCAACATCCTACATCCTAAAGTGGCTTACCCCCCAAACGCACCTTGCAACTTATAGTGCGTCCTAACCAACCTTCTTTTAAAATACATTTTTCAAACAAAAGATAAATAACTCTTAATGTCTCAAACTTCTTGGCATGATTTGAGAAAAGTTTAGTCTGTAGGCAATCTCTTTCGAAAGGTGAATCAGACAGTCTTTAGAAGATTTTCTTCCAAAACCACAAAACAAAATTGATGCAGTTGAAGCAGACCACTAACCAAGACATTAACAAAACCAGAGCAAAAACCAGATAATAACTACGCTCAAAAAAGTTTATCACAAATGCACATATTAGTTGCATCGGCAAACAATCTTCAAAACAACTTTTTACCAATAAGACCAAGCAACATCTGGATTGCAGCCCAGTTTCCGCGCATAGAAACTAGGACTTATCGGCCAAATTTAGTGTAACAAAGTAAATCGTTATCAAGTAAATTAAACACTATTTTAACTCTGCAATAATAGCATTAAGTAAAAATTATAATAATATAATGCAAATGCAAATTGCAGACCACGGCGCCGCTGACGTATTGTGCCTCAAAGCAGTGCTTACTTTGCTTACCGCCTAGCGCCGACTTTGTTTCTCAGTAATACCTATTAGATATTTAAACGTCTTCTTTAGAATAAATCAAGAATCAATTTGGTTACTTTGTTGCATACAGTAGTTTTAAAAACTAATCCAAACCAAAAAAAAAACAAGAAAAATTATTGAGGTAAATGAAGATAAAGAATCCGGTCAGGTTGATTCAAGTGATGAAGAACACAACACAAAAATCAAAAGTGACTATAAAAGCTGTCAAATACATCTCGAAACGGCTTTAGCTCAATGCATATAAAATTAAACTATTAAATTTGACAAATAGAAATGTAATTAAAAACCTGCTGAAATTTCCAAACGTAGAACATTTTACATAAACACATAAAAGAGTATGTCATATTGAGTTAAAAAAACAACTCAAGGAACAAGATCTGAAAACAAAAAACACACGAAAACGCAGATAGATCTATAGTGTGCAAAAGCTTTGTCCGGGCGTAATTTTTTTGGTGAGACGTATTGCCTAATTCCAAAACTAAGCACTAAACGCCAAGTAAAAATAAAATTTTATTGAACCTCAAACTTGTAGAACGTTTCCAAAATCACATAAAAATGAACATTTTGTCAATTAGAGTATAAGGTTATGTTTTTCTTCTTTTTTTTATTAAAAAAAAGTATTAAATAAACGCTTATTTTAAATCAAGGAGGCCCTTATTAATATTTTTTAGAGAGGCCTACAAATCTTAGCTACCAAAAAACCGCTTTGAATTAGAAGATGAAACGTTAAGAATATCAAAATAGCAATTCTGGAATTGTAACAAGAGATTCAAGTTACCTTAAAAACCAAAAAAATTACAAACTTTGATCCACAATTGCCAATTTTAGTCTGTCGGCACGAGTGTACGTATTGGCGATAAACCCAAAATTTTTTCCGATCGCCGAAAAAACCCTCAGACCTACGGACTTCTAGTTTAGCAAAAATTTAGATGAGTCCGTTAGCTGGCCTTCGAAGCAAATACGTTCCTTTCCTTAACCGTTTAGTGCTTTTTTTTGCCCTTCAAAACGCAAAAAAATGTGTTTTTAGCGGTTACTTAAAAAATAACCCTAGAATGGTAGAAATATTGAGCCGGACTCCCAAAATTGTAATTAGGGGTTCATGTTACGTCAGGAAATGCAAGAAAAAAAAATGTCGTTTTTTTTCAAAAAGTGAAAAAATCCTTAAAAAATGAAGAAGGATTCACCCCCTCCTATATTTCAACTCTTTCAATTGTCAAAAAAAAAACCTTAAAGCGCAAACTAGAGGTTTGGCCAACGACTTACTGAGGTCTGTGTCTTGGAAGATATATTCTAGACATAAACATAAAGAAAACCAAAATTATGGCGACCACAAAAAACTCAAATTAGATCAGACATTAACAAAACTATAGAATGGGTACCCTTTCACAAATACCTAGAAACGTGAGAAACGGAACACAGGAAATACACAAAAAAAAACTACAAGAAAAATAAAGATAGCCGGCTGTGTCGTCAAATTTTGTAATCGTAATATAAAACTAGACTTCAAAACTAATATAGAATAGAGACTTAAACAACAAAACCAGAAAACATCAAAAACCTGGAAGCATTTGAAATGTAGTGCTACAAAAAGATGCTCAGAGATTTATAAACTAACAGAGTCACTAACAAAATAGTAATGCACTAAATTTGTAAAACAAAAAAGTCACTAGCACAATAAAGAAAAACAAAATAGAACACTTTGGTCACATTTTAAGAGAAAATTTCTTTAAACTTAAAGCTAAGAAAATAAATTAAAAAACAGATCAATTGGAAGAAAAAAAATATTGTTGTTTTGCAATCTAAGGGACTTGTTTGTATGCGCATTTACCAAATTACTCAGAATAGCAGTCAACAAGATCCGCATAATAATGGTTTTTAATATACCATAAAATTCTTAAAAATAAAGAACACAACTAAATTAGAATAGTCAACATCTAAAACTTTGCTATTAACATATTTTTCAACGTTTTTCAACACTTGACCATTACTGGTCAATAATTGAAAGGATATACAAAAGTTGTACCAATTTTATAAAACTTTACATAGCTGCTAATAATAAAATTTGTCTACATTGTTGTCAAATTTAATTTAAAATCTAATATATAGTTTTGAAATTATAACGTTTTTATTATAAGCAACGCTTCAACAATTTATGGAGACTGGTTACTAAATAGAGATTATCTAAAATTTGCTCCATAATTTTTATAAATTCTTATATAACTAATAGTAATAAAGTTTGCTTACATTGTTGCTAAATTTCTTATAATTTTTTTTAATTGTCATTACTTTAATAGTCAATAGAAGTTATGTCAAAATTTTAGTGTCAATTTTATTAAATTTTATATAGTTTGTAATAATGATGTCTGTCTATTTTAAAACAATTCATTTTTTAAATGCACTACTTTTTAACACTGATTTTATGTTGTCATTATATTTGTGGTTATGTAAAATTAACTTTTAATTTCATATTTAACTGTATGCAGATATTTGTACTGACAGTATTGTCTCTAAATTATAATCAAAGTTTTGAGTTATATTTTTTACCTCTACTAATACTGATATTTAGAATCTCTTTAAGTTAAAAGTAAATTTTAGTTTAATGATTCAGTTCGTTATTTTCATGGATTATAGAATTCAATTCAAAGTTATAATAATTTATTAATATGCTCTATTTAGTCACATAGTAGCAAAGACGACAACCAAATATGGTAGTACAAAACGTCTAAAAAAGAATAATTCTCAATCTTTTGAGATAGAAGAACCGCAAGATGACCAAAAATTAGAATCTAAATGACACACCAAATGATTGTAGACATAGGCAGACAAAGGAAATCACTTCAACTGAAGCTATATATTAAGTACACAACTTATTTTTAAGTATACAATTAATCAATTTTTTTAATTACGAGGGACACTGCCAAAGTTTGCGTAAAATGTAAAGCAAAATATGTTGAAATAGGAAGAAGTCACTGGGCAATAAATTAGGCAAATATAGGCAAAGAGTCATTAATTAGATGTTGTTACTGTTCAAAAACTCTACAGTTTGTTGTGTTGTGTGAGAGCTTGCATTGTCATTACAAACAATGATTTGCCGATTTATGTTGTTCTTTGAAGTATACTAGTCAGAATTAAATGTCTTTCAATATTCTAATGCAACAGTTGCATCATGACCTGTTTTTCAAAGAAACAAACAATCAATCTTTTCAAAACGCTTCGTAAACGCACAACTTTTGTGAGTTTTGGTTCATTTTAAAACAACCATATAGTTGATTGCTGTTTAGTTTCAAGTTCATAAATATATCTAAGATTCGTCACCTGTTACTATGTTATATACCAAACTTGAAAAACCCCTTTCAAATTTCTTTAGTATTTCCTTGCACCACTTAACACGTGCCTGTTTTTGTTCTTTTTTCAAATTGTGTGAGATCCAACGACTGCACAGCTTCCTGACATGCAAATAATTGTGCAAAATCGTATGTATTTGTTTTGTTGCAATGCCTAAGAATGCTTCTATCTCACTATAGGTCACATGCCATTCTGACAAAATCATTTCACGCACAGTATCAATATTTTTTGCGACAACAGAGGTGCATGGACGACCTTCGTAAAGATTGTCATCAAACGTTGGTCTTCTACGTTTGAATTCTGCAAACCATTTGTAAACCATAGTTTTAGATGGTGCTTCATCCCCAAATAATAAATTAAGTTTTTCCACACATTGCTGCGGTGTTAAACCGTATCAAAAATCATAAAAATTTATCACTCGGAAGTCACGATTCGAAATTTCCATTTTTCACACTTATATTACTCTCTTTAAATTTTGTTGAAACAAAACCGAGCAGTTTGAAATTGAACTGTCAACTAAATTATAGGTGAAAAACGTCAAATTTTACAAATATGACAAACGCAGAACGCTGGATATACAGGCAGTACTTAATTCCGCAAACTTTAGCATGCCCCTCGTTAAAATGCTTTAATGTTGCGCCATTAGGTCTTGCTTTGGATTAACAATAAAATCTTTTGTGAATCACAACTTAAAAAAAAAAACTGGTTTTGTGTAAAACTCAAAAACTAAAGACGCAAGATTTTAGTATTGCAATCCACGCGGCGTTCTACACGCAAATATGAGTCTGCTTCTAGAATTTTTAATTGTTCTGTGCACAATGAATTTTATTTATATACATATATATTAGGGTGTCCGTTATTTCCCAATTAGCAAATTTACCAGAACCAGTTAAATGTCTATTTTTTATGGTAATTAACTATTATGAAATAAAAAAACTTATTGGTAATCGTATTTTCGCGTGCCTTCAGGCAAATAAAATTTCCCATTTGATTAACATGGAAAAACCGTCATTAAACGATCAAAATTTTTTTTACAATTTGTAGATCTTTTGTATATGTCAACATACCAAGTAAAAACTTCAAAAACCGTGTATTGAATACAGGGAATTTCCATTTTTCAATGCGAAAGTCATAAAATATAGTCAACATTTGTGTTCTATGTAAAATTTACGATCGATTACGTGCTCTCTCACATTTTTCTACGTCAAAATGAGAATTTTTGAGAGCAAATATGGTATTTCTAATTTAAAAAAAAAAAACATTAAAACTTTTTA
The DNA here is from genome assembly GCA_963932245.1 of Tachinus rufipes. NCBI lineage: Eukaryota > Metazoa > Arthropoda > Insecta > Coleoptera > Staphylinidae > Tachinus > Tachinus rufipes. The sequence continues at coordinate 109,681,046 of OZ010743.1, forward strand.
GATGGTCTTTATATTTACAAATACCGTAAAAGAAGGAGAAACTGATAAAAATTGTTTAAACCAATATATATATAAAAATTTATTTATTCTAAATTTCCATAAAATGGTTTGTTTTTGAATAAGATTTAAAAAATGGTTAAAGGTTGAAATATTCTTAAAATTATTCTGCGGTCCATATCCATTCTTTTAATAAAAAAAAGAATATACTTCAAAATAGGTTCCTACAGTAAATAATTTTAAATAACGAAGAATGCACAGGGTTGGTACAATGCTTATACTTTTAATTCAATTTTTTTATTACAGATATCAAATTACATCCTTCAAAATTCTTTTCTACTTGCGCACTTGATCAAGCTCCTTTAGTTGGCGTTTTATTTTGACACATAGAATATTAAAAAAAAAATTGTTTCGCTTAATTTTTTAATTTTTTAACAAGTGTTTCTTTGTTTTCATTATATTCTTATTATATTCTTCTACAAGTTGAATCAGATATTATCTTTAATTTTCTTTTTTTGCCAATGCATTTATATAATCTTGAGTAAGTTTTACACCTCTTTCTGCGACATCGTTGACAACACGTAATTTTTTTAATTTTTTGTCTACCGTTTTTGTAATGATCATTATTCTCCCATTCATCAATATCAAGGGCAAGAAAATCTTTATTAATTTTAAATCTATCAAATAGCTTGATAGACAAAGGTAGTATGAAATGATCGATATCGATATCTTTTAAATTTTCCATTTCTTCTACAGATTTTACATAATATTGTTTGCTAGCATTGTTTGGAAAATCATCTTAGTCAATCTCATCATTCAGGCTCAATTTCTTCACAATTTTCAATTTTGTGTTTTTTGAAACTCTTTTATCAAACAGCCCAAAAACGCTGACTTCTGGGCTTAAATACCACAGGTTATTTTTAAATTTCCAAAGAGATTCATTTGCGACTTCCGGATCAATTTTTCTGTATTTAAATCAATCTTTTATAAATTCCATGTCATTTTTCGGTGCATTTAGCGCCAGAGGAGCGGTGAACCAATGTTTTAAATAAACAAATATTACAAATAAACAAATGTCCAACAACTTGTTTTTTTTATCATCTAATAAAAGGTAAGAATCCCTGAAAAGGTACATCAAAATGCTATATGATGCCTTTGACATCCACCGTGCATGAGAGCACTCAATGAGTTTTTTAAAGGTAACTTCATGTCTTGAGACTAAACCTAAAAAACTCGGACAAGATTGAGAAACTCCTTGTAATCATCTCGAGGAAGTTTGCTATTAAGTAATTCTTTAGTAAGTTTGTCAATATCTTTTATTTTTGATCTAAGCAATTTATCTAATACTTTATTTTCGAGACCAGTTTTGATATCTTTTTTATTTGTATTAGGCCAAAAAAAGCTTTGAATTTTAAGAAAAACTCTATTTCTGGACCATTCTTTTTCTTAAATTTTAGTGCAAAAAGACCACTCAAAACTATCTCATCAATATGATGGCGACAAGGTAAATACATAATATCTCGTTCTAATAATTGTTCAAGAATAACTGCAGCCCTTATAATGTTACTTAAATTTGAATTTGTGGTATCACAACATAAAACTTCTACATCATCGGTCAATCCTCACTGTTTCAAAGCTTTATAAACATATTCGGCTTGGGTGCGACCTTTTAAATTTGGCAATGCCGGTACGTTTAAAATCTTTTCAGTTTTTCTATATGTAATAATAACAGGCATTCTATCTTTCTTTTGGCAGTCTACAAAATCTTTCAAAAATTTCAAATCAAATTTCTTGATCGTTCAACAACTTTATGATTCTTTCAGATTTTTTTTCACAATTTTTTTTCGTGTTTTGTTTATTGAAGTTTTATTTATGATTAAAGATTGAACGTCAAAACCCAAAGCTTCTGCTACTGCACAAATTATACGAGTGGAATTTCGGTACAAAACTTTGCATTTATCTAATGTGGCAATAACTTTTTCGGTAAGAACATTTAGGGTAGCTCGAATATTTTAATTTTTATAATCTCGCCCAGATGGTATGACAAATGCCGAACCTGAGCTTTGAGTTGACGGATAGCTCAAAATTTCTTCAGAAAAATTTTCGTCATTTAAGCGTGGGTCATTCTCTCTAGCTGTAACACAACGAAAAAATTTGGATATTTGATTAATTGATTATATAGTATAAATTAAAACGTATCGATTTTTAATAACCAATTTTTGTGCTTTTCATATTTTTATACATTAGTGCTTCTGAAAAAGTCAACCACGTTGTTCTAAAGAATTTAGAAAAATGTTATGATAAAAATCTCTAAATGGAATTGGGTCTTATAGATCGATCACCACAAATCATATAATTAGCCCTATTCTGTATGCATATTGCTAGCTAACAAATATCGTTATCGAGGAAGGTTGTGTATTTCTTACGTTTTTTTTACTAAATTGCTAAGCAACCTTGCTTGATAACAATGTTTTTAGATAGCAATATGCGTTTCCGCATTTGTGGCTAAAAAACACGACTGGTTTTTAGCCTTGAAAATTCCGCCTTAAAACACAATTTTTTTTATTGTTTTTATTCTGGAAATAAACTTTTTAGGGCTATAAGAGTTTAAAATAAATTTAAAAAAATTGTGGTTTAAGGTGGAATTTTTAACGCAAAAAACCGATAGTGTTTTTTTTTGCCACAAATGTTATTTTTCAAACAAGTGTTTTCAAAAATAAACATTTGATAAAGTATTGGATAAAAGAAGAAATTTCGTTAAGATAAATTTTTGTAATTTTCAGAAAAATTTGAAGCAAACCTTCATAGCATTTCAGATTGTCCGCAACAAAGTTTTCTGCATCACTTGCTTCGACTTCTTCGGTGCCAAATACCTCCTCCCTTTGTCCTGGTAAAGCTTCTAAAATAATTTAAAGTGTTGAAAAAATATTATAATACTATTGTACTTCAAATGTACAGTGTAAAAAATTTACATTAAAAATTTTACGAGTTACTTTCACTAAAAATTAGAAAATTTTACCAGCCTTTTTACCAAACTTTTGTGAGTAAAATTCACAATTGGTATAAATAAAAAAAAATGAAAATAGAAAGTTAATAATTCCAGAACAGATACATATTAGAAGAGTACGTAAATCTTATTCTTATTTCATTCTATTTCTCTTCATTTAAAATTTGTTCTAATTCCGTTAAGGCAACTAAAATTTTTACCGTTTTGTAAAAATTTCTACAAGTAAAAATTTGTACTCTGTTTAGATTTTGTTTACTGGTGAAATTTTCCCATCCGTAACAATTACCCCTTGCAAAAATTTCTACTTTTGAATAAATATTTATACTTTTGTATATAATTTTCTGTGTGTAAATTTTTTACAGCGTAAGAATATAATATTTCATTGAGTTTACTTGAATATTGAGCTCCTTGTTCTTTGGTCTTTGACGGGGCGGAAAAATCATTTTTTTCAAAAAAATTCCGTTTCTCTTCATCCAATTGATTCATCACGTTTGCTAGAGAAAGATAAAAAATGTCATCCAATTTTTTTTGGTATTTTAGTTCTCTAACTTTTCCGGCCTTGCTGGCTTGGTTTTGTAGAACATTTTTGTATACTTTATACAACGTCGATAGTCTTTGTTTACAAACTTTAACTATCACTACCGGAATTTGAAATCGATTCCAATACACAATGACTTCTGTGACTGTTGAATTAATGCTGGATGCCAGATCATTTTTTAATGTTTTTATTTTATAAATTAAAATCTGCAACATTTTTTTATTGGATGGTAATCTGAAACTCTCGAGATCGGGATACAGGCTTATATTACCAATTAAATAATTATTATTACAAAATACAATTTCTGACGCCATATTTATTACTTGGTTAACTCCGCAGAAAAACACAAAACTTGATCAGACAAGATTAAAATACACCTATTAATTTTTGTTTGTACAACCAAAGACTGTTAACATCTGTAAGAGAGTCAGATCACAATAATAAATCTTACATCAATACTCACCACCAATATAAGTAATAGAGTTTAAAACACAATATGCACAAACAATAAACTAGAACTTTGTTGAAGCGACTTTTGTCAGGTTAGAAATTGTTTGTTTTGACATCCGTCAGAATCAGAGTTAGTTCAAAACAGCAAATTTTTGTAGCAACATGTGTCTGAAGCTGTTGGTAGATGGCAGCTGCTGGCGACTTCAAAATGCGTTGCCCCAATATTTGCTCTCAAAAAACAACATTTTGACGTAGAAAAATGTCAGAGAGCACGTAACCGATCATAAACTTTCCGTAAAACACGAATTTTGTATTATTTTGACGTTATTTTACAACTTTCGCATCAAAAAATGGATAAAAATGATTGGCAATTTTATTAATCTGTTTTTTTTTTTTGGTTTTTAAGTGTAACATACTTAAACTTTGCAACCAGAAATGGTTTTATTGTTGCAAATTTGTTTTCCCTGTATTTAATACACTGTTTTTGAAGTTTTGCCACGGTATGTTGACATATATAAAAACCTACTAATTACAAAAAAAAATTTGACCGTTTAATGACGATTTTCCCATATTAATCAAATGGGAAATTTGATTTGCTTGAAGGTACGCAAAAATACGATTACCAATGAGTTTTTTATTTTAAAATAGTTATTTACCATGAAAAGAATTCATTTAACTGGTCCTTTCAAAAAATTTGCAAATTGGGAAATAACGGACACTCTAATATATATATATATATATATAAGAATTTTTTAACTTAAATGATTGAAGAAACCTTTTAAACACGTCCTTCAAGACGCTCTAGTATTTTTTTTTTTTTAGTGATAAGGCTCAGTTTAACTTAAACTTTTGCATTTACCACATGTCACTGCTTAGTGCGCCATCTCGGCAACTTATCAAGGATTATTGGTCTATGTTTTTTTCTTTAGAAAATTAAGCAGACTGTCACAGTCAATTCAAATCATTATCTGATTATACTCAAGGATTTTTTTGCCACAACTTGATAAAATGGTTTCAACAGAACATAGTGTTGCAAAAGCATTTTTAAAGGCAACTTATCGCACTAAGGAGTAATTTGGAGTAATCGACACGTTTACCCAATTTGACCACTTGTGAATTTGTTGTGGCGTAGTTAAAGTAGATGTGAAAAAGAAACAAAAATGAAACTAAAAGTAGTTAAAAAGTAGAAAGCGTGTACATAAAATAAACAAAATAAACGGAAAGTGAACGGAGTAAACATAATATTGTTAAAAAATAGACAAAAATAGACAAAAATTAAACGTAGTAAAATATTTTTGGTTTCTTAAAAATTGGTAAATTTGTAAAAAAGCATTTGTATTTTATATAAAAGTTATAAAACTTTGTCAAACACCCTGATAGAACATTTTTAAATAATCTTGTTGTTTAAGTAATTTTAGCAACACTAACGCTTTAGACAAAGCATTTCTCAGCATAGACGGCGCTATGTACTATGCCCCCCCACAAATTTCAACGTAGTAAAAATAATATAACTTTTTAAATTCATTTTTGAATAGTAAAAGAAAATAATATTAAAATTGTAAATGTACTTGCATCTGCAAAATAAACGAAAAAAAAGTCGAGATTACATATACAATAGCCGGCTTTATTCTATGTAAGAGACCTATGTATAGGGCTGCACGTTGGACATTAGAATTTCACCAGTCTGTGCAATCACTTGCTGATAGCTTAGAACTTCAATTCTACCCCTCAATGACTACTGAAAAGTCAATAACTTCTTAGAGAACAGACAAATGATCTAAAAATTAAAAACTTGATCTGCTCTTAGACATAATCAAAGACCACACAGTATCTAACACTTTTTTCCCGACCACCAATATAGGTTTTGGAAAGACAACTTTGTAATCCACCAAAAAACCGAGTTATTGACCACATTATCACAAGTTTCAGACTGAGAAAATCTTTTGACTTTTACTTTTAAAACTGCACTTACTAAAATTTTCCTGCGTTTTATAAAAGTGATAGCTTCATATTTAAACCGCAATATTTAGGTGTTAAACTTCTAAACAACGTTCTTATTCCGTAGACTGATGCCGTCAAGTATCTGGGAATTACCTTTGATAAATGATTTATGTACAAATTACATGTACAGTTCACCCTAGACAAAGCAAAATTGGCAAAAAAACTTGCTAATTTTAATTCTTTATGCGGAATAACGGCATGTCGCTTTAGAACAAAACCTGAATGTACACCACCATTATCAGACCAAACCAAAAATCATTTTTGATTCTTTAATCTAAAAAACAGCTGCAAACACGCACCTCATTGTATCTAGGTCTTCCAAAATTTTACTTTACAATTGTTTGTTGGTGCCCCATGGTATGTTTAAAACAAATAAATTTGTAATGATTTCAGTATTTCTCAGCTGCGCCAACACATCATAACGTTGACTAAAAAGTACTTTAATAACCTCGTGGTTTACCCTAACCCGGATCTAGCCAGACTTGCTGAGCCAGACAATATATGAATATTCCTAAATGAAACTTATCAATGTCATTACTTCCTAAAGTGGTTTACCCCGCAATCTTATATTGCAACGTATTAGGCGTCCTAACCTAACCTAACCTAACCATTAAGTTGCCCCCCCCCCCCCAATAAAAAAATTTTAAATTTTAAAATACCAAATTAACGCGCTCTTAATGCGCTCTTATGCGCTGCAAAAAAAAATTATGCGCTCATCTTTAAATATGGTTTTTTAATTTTTTAGTAACGGGGCAACTTAATGGTTAGCCCCACCCCCCCAGTAAAATTTTTCAATTTTGAATATACTATATTAATGAGCTCATTAATATAGTTTATTCAATATTAAAAAATTTTATTGGGGGGGGGGGGGGTAATTATTAGGTTGCCCCTTCCCCACTAAAAATTGTTCAAAAATCATATTTAAAGATGAGCGCATAATTTTTTTTGCAGCGCATAACAGCACATTAATTTGGTATTTTTAAGTTTTTAAATTTTTTAGTAGGGGGGGGCTAACTTAATGGAGTCGTCCTAACCAACCTTCTTTTAAAATACGATTTTCAAACGGAAGATAAATTACCCTTTTGGTCTTAAACTTCTAGGTATGATCCGAGAAAAGTTTAGTTTGTAGGCAATTTTTTGAGAGGATGAATCAGACAGTCTTTAGAAGATTCTCTTCCAAAACTAAAAAACAAGATCGGTGCAGTTAAGACAAATCACTAACCAAAACATCAAACCAAACCAGAGCAAAAATATAATATCTGGCTTGACGCCCAGTTTCCGCGCATAGAAACTAGGACTTATCGACCAAATTTAGTGTAACAAAGTAAATTGTTATTAAGCAAATTAAACATTTTTTTTAACTCTGCAATAATAGCCTAGCGCCGTCCTCAGTAATACTTATTAGATATTTGAACAACTTCTTTAAAATAAATCAAGGAACAAATTTGGTTAAAGAATCCAGTCAGGTTAATTCAAGTGATAAAGATCACACAAAAATCAAAAGTGACTTTAAAAGCTGTCAAAAACATCTCTAAACAGCTCAAGCTCAATGCATATAAAATTAAACTATTGAGTTTGATAAATACAAATGTAATTAAAAACCTGCCACTAAGTAACAAGAACGTAATGAACATAATGCTAAAACATGACGAAATGTAAAACATTTTACATAAATACATAAAAGGGTAAGTGTGTCATATTGAGTTAAAAGAACAACTCAAGAAACAAGATCTGAAAACAAAAAACACACGAAAACGCAGATAGATCTATAGTGTGCAAAAGCTTTGTCCGGGCGTAACTTTTTTGGTGAGAGGTATTGCCTATTTCTAAAACTAAGCACTAAACGCCAATTAAAAATAAAATTTTAATGAACTTCAAATTTGTAGAATGTTTCCAAAATTACATAAAAAACAATAACTTTATTGTTGACAATAGTATGCAGACTGTATAGACATTTTGTCAATTAGAGTATAAAGTTATGTTTTTTTCCTTTTTTATTAAAAAAAGTATTAAATAAACGTATATTTTGACTCTAGGGGGCCCTTTTCAATATTTTGTGGAAAGACCTACAAATCTTAGCTACCAAATAACAGCTATGAATTGGAAAGTGAAATGTTAAGAATATCAAAATAGCAATTTCGAAATTGTAATAAAGGGTTTAAGTTACCTTAAAAACCAAAAAAATTACAAACTTTGATCCACAATTACTGTCGGCACATGCATGTGTACGTATTGGCAATAAACCCAAAACTTTCTCCGATCGCCAAAAAGACCCTCAGACCTACGGACTTCTAGTTTAGCAAAAATTTAGATAAGTCTGTTAGCTGGCCTCCAAAACTAATACGTTCATTTCCTTAACCGTTTAGTGCTTTTTTAACCTTTCAAAACGCAAAAAAATGTGTTTTTAGCGGTTACTTAAAAAATAACCCTAGAATGCTAGAAATATTGAGCCGGACTCCCAAAATCGTAATTAGGGGTTCATGTTACGTCAGGAAATGCAAGAAAACCAACTTTTTTTTGCAAAAAGTGAAAAAATCTTTGAAAAAATGAAGAAGGATCCACCCCCTTCTATATTTCAACTCTTCCGATTGTCAAAAAAAAAACCTTAAAGCGCAAACTAGAGGTTTGGCCAACGACTTACTGAGGTCTGTGTCTTGGAAGATATATCCTAGCATAAACATAAAGAAAACCAAAATCATGGCAACCACAAAAAACTCAAATTAGATCAGACATTAACAAAACTATAGAATGGGTACCCTTTCACAAACACCTAGAAACGTGAAAAACGGAAAACAGGAAATACACAAAAAAAAACTAAAAGAAAAATAAAGATAGCCGGCTGTGTCGTCAAATTTTGTAATCGTAATATAAAACTAGACTTCAAAACTAATATAGAATAGAGACTTGAACAACAAAACCAGAAAACATCAAAAACCTGAAAGCATTTGAAATGTAGTGCTACAAAAAGATGCTCAGAGATTTATAAACTAACAAAGTCACTAACAATATAGTAATGCACTAAATTTGTAAAACAAAAAAGTCACTAGCACAATAAAGAAAAACAAAATAGAACACTTTGGTCACATTTTAAAAGAAAATTTCTTTAAAATATAAGCTAAGAAAATAAATTAAAAAACAGATCAATTGGAAGAAGAAAAATATTGTTGTTTTGCAACCTAAGGGACTGGTTTGTATGCGCATTTACCAAGTTACTCAGAATAGCAGTCAACAAGATCCGCATAATAATAATGGTTTTTAATATCCCAAAAAATTCTTAAAAATGAAGAACACAACTAAATTAGAATAGTCAACATCTAAAACTTTGCTATCAACATCTGTTTCATTGTTTTCCAACAGTTGACCAGCACTGTTCACTAATTGAAAAGATATACAAAAGTTGTATCAATTTTATAAAACTTTACATAGTTGCTAATAATAAAATATGTCTACATTGTTGTCAAATTTAATTTAAAATCTAATATATAGTTTTGAAATTATAACGTTTTCTTTATAAGCAACGCTTCAACAATTTATGGAAACTGATTACTGTTACCTGATAGAGATTATCTACAATTTGCCCTATAATTTTTATAATTTTTTATATAACTAATAGTAATAAAGTTTGCTTACATTGTTGCTAAATTTCTTATAATTTTTTTATAATTGTCATTACTTTAATAGTCAATAGAAGTTATGTCAAAATTTTTTGTGTCAATTTTAATAAATTTTATATAGTTTGTAATAATGATGTTTGTCTAGTTTAAAACAATTCATTTTTTAAATGCACTACTTTTTAACACTGATTTTATGTTGTCATTATATTTGTGGTTATGTAAAATTAACTTTTAATTTCATATTTAACTGTATGCAGATATTTGTACTGACAGTATTGTCTCTAAATTATAATCAAAGTTTTAAGTTATATTTTTTACCTCTACTAATACTGATAATTAGAATCTCATTAAGTTAAAAGTAAATTTCAGTTTAATGATTCAGTGCGTTATCTTCATGGATTATAGATTTCAATTTAAAGTTATAATAATTTATTAATATGCTCTATTTAGTCACATAGTAGCAAAGCAAAATTATAAGAATTTATTAGAATATTAGTAAAAATTGTGATAACTGCTTGATTTGATTCAATATCTCAGTAATCCTGAAGGGTTGTAAACTACGTAGACTTTAATTTATTTATATTCATCTATAAATTTTATTAAGCACAACTTATATATTTCGTTGAATTTCAAGGTTATTCTGAATTGAATAGCGCCGGTTCATATCAGTTGATATTAAAAAAAACTGTTCTTTAGCTTAGGGGAGTTTATATTTTAATAAAATTGAAATTCATAGGCATTGAGTAAAATATCCACTCGATGGAAAACTTACCCAAATAATCTACAATGAAATATATGACGTGGAAAGATATTCCATACCAAATTCGTTATTATTTAAATTTATCCCGTACATAAAAAGGATTTGATAGTTGTTTGCTATAAGAAGATGGGCGTAGAAAAAAAATCTTTAAACGGGCAGTGAAATATTTTTACGATCCCCGAATGTAATGCAATAAAAATATATAAAAAAAACTTTTTTCTGCGAAAAATATCAAAAAATAAAACACCAATCGAGCATTAGGACATAAAAACAATAAAAACTAGTGGAGAGTTGACGCAAACAAATTCTGTCATCAACGCCTTTTGCGAAGGAAGCCTCTTTTCCTGCAAACTATAAACATGTCTCCTCCAATCCGCCGCAACTTTAACGACTCTTCCAAAACCCTAAACCAATTTTCAGACTTGATAACTTGTTTCCTGTTTGTTTTCTTGCCCCGATATTATGGGCTACTAGTCAGAGTACTTGTAGACCTACTTTGTTAATGGAACATCCACCAGGAATCCCGTTCTTAATTAACTTAACAGTTTGATCATACGAAATGCTCGCACTGATTTTCACACAAGTTTACCCTTATTTCCGCAAACATAATAAAACATTTTTATATTATAATCCCTGCAAATTATAGATCTAAATAATATAAAGATAAAAAGCGGCTGGAAAATGACCGTACAAATGCAGATCATTGTTTGCTTTATGGCACTTGTTTGACAATTTATCGCCTCGTAAATTATAAACAGGCGGCATATGCGGAATAAAAAATATATATTAATGCCACTCATTTATTCAATAGTTTTAATATCGCATATATACAGCCATCAACATTTTCTGTATTAAATTAACGCGTTTAGTGTGTACCCAAATTAATTTATTATACTCCGCTTGTAATCGCATCGTTCGTCACCCGAATTTAATTGCACTTTTAACATGATTAATATAATTAATTAAATGTAATTATATTAACGTATGTACGTGTGTTGTGTGGTTGAACAAGTCGATACAATATTGCCCCATAATGAGTAATTAAAATCATTCTAATTTATGTTAATATTATTTAGATCTCCCAGCAAACTTTGATAGTGAAGTTGAATACAAGTGATTAATTGTTAATCGAATATTCTTTGTTTGTTTTTTACACATTTCTGACTATAGAACGTTACTAAATTAGTGTAATAGAATTTAATAAAAACTTTCAGTTTCATTTTTTAATTTTATAAATTAAATTTATTTTAATTTTATATTAAATATAATTATAATACAAGAATAAAAAGCTTTTATTAAATATTTTCTTTCATTTAAAAAAATATTCCTTAACTTAGCTCTTGTATGTAGTATATTCTTGTGATGAAGTATTCAATTTAACAGTTTCACAGATGTGTTGTAAACGATATAAAACTATAAAACATATTAATTTACATTCCTAGAACATTCCCTTACGCACTCATTCGAACATTTTAAATTTTATTCTTTACAGCCTCATCGATCATAAATTTAATTCGGTATAGTAGAAGGATGGAATTAAGATAGATAATGAGGGGCCATAAACAGCAACTGCTTTTACTGCCAGCTTTAACGATAAGTTAATTTGTAACATTGTAATTGCAATAATATATCAAGCCGGATGCATGTCTTTTAAAATGATCGTTGTGCTACTACTGCTGCATTCGAGGGAAAACTGGCCGGGATCAGGGTTTAAATATTTATGATCTATGGCAGTCTTAAATACAGATTGGATTGTTGGGACGGTGCCAGCGGGATATGAAGATGTCTATAATTTAGAGTACTTATGGAACCACAAATAAACCAAATGGAAATAATATTTTCATCTACGGATAATTAAGGAATTAATTGTGACAAAATCTTATTAGTATTCATTTATTCATACAAGGGTAATAAAAAAAAACCCTTTTCATCATTAAACAACTTGTCAAATTGTATAATTACAATAAATTATACTCAAGAATAATATTTTATTATTGTAACATTAAGAGGAATCACGAAGTTAGCTGCAGTAAAAACAAAAGACGTAAAGCAAATGGATGTGAACTTCTCTTCAGGTTTATAAGAGCAAATTCGTCTGAAAACTTCTCGTGTTTATCTCTGATACAACTGGAGGCCCAGACTCATTATAATTCAGTTGCCATATATTAATTTATTTCTTTATAGTTTGCAACAGCCACTGGAGAAACTTCTTCGTGTAGATATGTGAAGCAATTTAAATTATTTTACTCAAGCTATTCAACTGTAATGTATGATAGCAGACATGATTTTTTTCTCGTTAAGTTTTAATGGAGTAGGTAATGAATGGCTGCTGGCTTTTAGTCGTCAACTTATAAAACCTTAGTGGGTTAATATTTTTTATTGAATTATTTTACGTATTTCATTAATAATAAATTTTATCAAACTAAACTAGACAGATATAAAGAATTTTATAAAAAAAATGTTGGTTTATTTTCATAATTTAGCTAAAACAATGTATGTGCATGATTAATGTTATTATCTTTTGCAATTATATAACTATTATTTGTCTTGTTTGGTAAAATTAAATATCATCATTGCCTTCTCTAATAAGACTTCTACCGTTTTCAATTTCTTGATAACAATGAATTGGGTAAGTAACTGTGTACTTTTTTTTTGTAAGTGAGTGGGAATTTTTTTAAATACCTTCCAAGTATTGGTTTCACCTGTAGGTTGAGGGATGAGGTTATGGGGTAGCCTACTTTCAAGACAAAACTTGTTAAATCGGTTTGCTATATGAGTGTACTTTTTTGTCTAGTTCAGCCAACCTGAACAGATCATAATTTAAATAGAACTCGAGATATGCAAAGTATTTTTTGGCAAAGGCTTCAAAATGCTGTTGTGGGGGTAAGATGCCTAGATCGTTACAAGGTTCTTTGTTTCTAACGTACCAAAAGGTTCTGACAATCCAACGCAAAGTTAGTCTTTAAAAGGCCTTGAGACGATCAAAGTAATAGTTAGCCGCTGTTCTCCAGATTAGAGATGCAAACGTAATTTAAGGTCTGTTAATGCTCGTATAAATCCGAAGTTTATTTTAGATCGACAACAGATTGAGTAGCATAGGGTTAGACTAGGTTAAGTTAGGTTAGGTTAGGTTAGGTTAGGTTAGGTTAGGTTAGCTGAACTTGAATCCCAGGACAATATGGGGTAAGCAGAACTTAATAAAAAAAAAAACAACAAAATAGAGACAAAAAGCATCCAAAAACTATACAAAGAAAGATACTTAGATATAGCAGAACACCATGGAGACTTTGTGGTACTTGAACAAGTCAGCCAAATTAAAAACACTTATTTGAACAGCTGAAAAAACTCAAGCAAGAGACGACTGACTGCAAATGGATTGCAACGCACCACCTTGACAGCATAAACACTAGCATGCTTAGAAAAATGGTTGAAGGACTTTTTCATAGCACAAACCAAAATGTAGTTGTATACACAAACAACAAAAGCAGCAAAGCTGACCAAACAAAAAACAGTGAAAGTAACGAAAGAAATACATATGCCCTTTTAGTAGACAGTAAAAAAGAGGATTATAGAATAACACTTCAAGCAGTAAAAAACAACCTTCAGAACAAAGAAGCTGCGCGGGCTATAAAAACAATAAGGTGCACAAAGGAAGAACAACTACTGATAAGTACTGATAAAAATGACAAAAACGTGAGGAAACTTGTTGAATCACTCAAAAATATTGAAGAAGAACAAACGGTATCAATTCTAGGAAAAAAAAAAAGAAACGTAATCCACATCAGAGGCATGACCACAAAAGAAGACGTAGCTAATGCAATCAAAGAAATTGTAGATCCTTTTGATAAAGAAAATATAAAAATAAGTGAGCTGAGGCCTAACCAGCAGAACACAGATGCGGTAACAATAACCGCGACAAAAGAAATGACAAACCAAATCATAAAACAAGAGCACATAAAAATAGGCCTCTCTAAGTGCCTAATTGAACGTAGAAATAAGTCTAAAGGATGCTATATGTGTTGGAACTACGATCACCAGGCAAAAGACTGCTAAGGCCCAAATCGAGCAAAAGCATGTCATTGGTGCGGAAAACGGGGACATAAGCTCAAAGAGTGCAAGGAGTTTTGCCCAAATGTGATAAAGAAGGACATAAGGCTGGAGCAGGAAAATGCCCCAAATTTAGAAGACACTTGTCGATGCTAAGACGCCAGCACTCAAAAAATAACATCGGATAAAACAACAATAATACGGTTCACGCAGAGCAACTTAGACCGATGCAAATCGGCTATGAACCTATTAGACAAAAGTGCCAAGGAAAACAATATATGTAGCTATTATAGCTGAGCCAAACATCAAAGCTGCCAAAAAAATGGGATGGATTACCAAAGTAGAGATACTGGTATCCATATATTTGGCAAAAACGTCAAGGTGCGAAAGGCATGCACAAACAAAAACAACATAGTTTTGGCTGAACTTGACAAACTCATGATTATAGCAACCTACATACCACCAAGATACACACAAGAACAATATGAGGCAATCCTTGACAAAATCAGCAAATGTATCAAAACAACCAAAAAGGAAATCATTATAGTGGGAGACATAAACGCAAAATCGCGACTCTGGGGAGCAAAAGTAAAAGACCACAGAGGTAAAACGATGCATGAATGGATAACCCAACATTACAATTCACAAGGATGGCCTCAAGCCGACAATTTTTTGACCTCAGAGAAAATCTTTCATAGACCTTACCATAAGTACAGCCAAAACTGGAACACAAATACGGAACTGGATGGTATCTGATAATAAAAATCTTAGCAAGCACCAAAACATCTACTTTACTCTACAACTGAGCAAAACAAGCTCAGCGAAAAAAAATAAAGGCAAGGCAGACGGATAGTACATTGACTTTAAAAAATCGGACTTATCTTAAAAATGTACAAAAATAATTTGAAAAAATGCAAAACCCTACTGCAAAAAAAAGACCACAATTGCAGCCAGCAATAAAACATTTAGCTTAAAAAAGAATACGGATCAAAACCCAGTATATTGGTGGAAACCAAAGCTAGAAAAAAATGGCACAGTGCTAAAAGGCAGCTGACAAGAGCCTTTCTCTCTTTCCTAAAAAAACAGACCAACAAACAATGGAAAATCTAGAAAACCTATACAGACAGAAAAAAAGAGTCTTAAAACTAGAAATACTGAAAGCCAAAAAAAATTCTGGAACAAAATAATAAACAAAATAGACACTAACCCTTGGGGACAAGGATACAAAATTGTTAATAGGAAATTTCGATTGCGACAGACAATTGAACCGAAGGATGAAGAGGTTAATAGCATAGTCGATGAGTTATTCCCAAACGTACCAATTAAGCAAAAGACAATACTAACTTGCGAAAAACCACCGCCATTCACTAAAGAAGAACTGGAACAAGCGGTAAAAAAATAAAAAACAAAAAAGCTCTAGGGCCAGACAAAATCCCGGCAGAAATTTTAAAAATTGGAGTGATGGCTAACCCTCAAAAATACCTAGATACAATGAATGATTAACTTATTGATGCAAAAATCCCAAAGGAATGGAATACGGCTCAGCTAATATTGATAGAAAAACCACCTACAGATAAATCCGAGGAGACAAAATACAGGCCACTATGCCTGATAGACAGTACTGAAAAACTGCTTGAACAGCTGCTAGTTAACCGTCTAAAAGAAGACCTTATCACAAAAGGAGAACTGGCTCCAAACCAATATGAATTTTGCAAAGGCAAACGCACGACGGATGCACTAGAAGAGGTATGTAAGGCAGCAAAAGCAGCTAAGAAAAATGCATACAAAAACCGAAGCTATTGCATGCTTGTTACGCTAGATGTTAAAAATGCATTTAACACGGCAAATTAGGAACGAATCCTAGAGACAATGACAAGAAAAAATATAGAGCCGTACCTCAGAAATATTATTGGCAACTACTTAGAAGACAAGCATCTAATAATAGATAAAAGCAACACTAGGCAAGTAACGTGCGGTATTCCACTGGGGTCGGTCCATGGACCTTTGCTGGAATGAAAATGCCAAAAGAAGTAAAGCTGGTCGAGTATGCAGATAATATTGCTATTATCGTCACTGCCAAAACAAAAACATTACTACAGGAAATTGCACAAACGGCGGTGAAAAAAACCATACAAAGAATAGAAGAGCTAGGACTGGCAATTGCCCCACATAAGACAAAAGCTGTAATACTTTACGGAAGTTACAAGTTAAAGGAGATTCAAATAACTGTAAAAGACCAAATAATAAAAACCAAGAAAGCTATTAAATATCTAGGTATTAAATTAGGGAAAAACAATAGTATGAAAATCTACCTTAAAGAAGCCGCCGCCAAAGCAGAAAAAAAGCCATGTGCAAGGCTAGAATTATGCCCAACTTAAAAGGAGCAAAATTCCAGACCAGAAAACTCTTAAGCTCAGTGACTCATTCGGCACTTCTGTATGGAGCTCCAATCTGATTTGAATCGATATAAGTCACTAAATACAGACAAATAGTGGACAAAGTACAAAGGAGAGTATTCATAAGAGTCGGACAGGCTTACAGAACTGTATCTAATGAAGCAATACAAATCATCACTGGCATACCCCTTATAAAACTACAGGCAGCAGAGAGAAGACTGGCATATGAAAAGAAACAAAAGATTTGCTACGAAGAACTCTGCAGAAATAGACCAAAAAATAGAAAACACTTACAGGAACAGCAAACTGGACAAAGACTAACTAACATTGAGACATAAACCGCACGTAAACATGGCGACTATTACCTGTGCCAGTTTCTTAGTGGACACGGTACGTTTGGTTCATACCTAAAAAGATTTTATATAAGAGATGAAAACAGCTGCACCTACTGTGGAAACAAAGACACCCTAGAACATACCTTCTTCAAATGCAACAGATAGGAAAGAGCAAGAAATAACAACAAGAGAGCCATAAACACACTAATAAGACCTGAAAATATTAAATAATATATGCTTGAATCGCAAAAAACGTGGAGTACGTTGCATAACTGGATCAAACTAGTAATCACAGAAAGAGAAGAAAGAAAAATCAAGAAAAGAGGACGATAAGTAGAATCAAGAGTGATATATGCAAGAGCGTAGTTCCGCCCAAAAGATAATCGAAAATACGGAGTTAGGGTAGGTTAGGTTAGGTTAGGTTGCGCAGCAACATTGATAGTAAACGGACGTCAGTTTTCTCGCTCCATATACAGTATTACAGTGACTATTTTGTGTGTGTGTGTTTTTTTTTGTCGCTTATCAGTATGTGTGCGGTGTAGTGGCAGGACATCGCCTCTTGCAATAAACAATTTTATGTTCTTATCTATCCAGACGGAATAAAGTAATTAGCTAGATGACAGTGCTTCTTGCGCCTTGTGGCCGCGCGTCCCATTCACCTCGAGTGGGGTATTGTTTGAAAGCCCTAAATTCTAACTGACCAACGGTACCACTCCAGTTGGGATTGGTTGAGTTCTAAGGAAGCTAGTGACATTTTATTGTGTTACATTTTTTAGTGCGATAAAAAATAAATTCTTTAGATTAAATTTATTCACAAGCAATTTTGTATTTACCTGCGGGAAAATCCTCTTAAAAATTTATTTCTCCGTGAATCAAAATACATACGAGAAGATATTGATATAATCTTTATCCCATCGGCTAAAACACGTCCATTTACACGGATGGCTGAGAATAAAGACAGTCTTACTGATCTTAAAAATGATACAAAAAAGACTGTGAAGGTGTAGAAAAATTATAAAGACCTTGCCCCAACTAGCTATAATGGCAACGATTAGTGCATCGGACTGTGCAACTAACAATGCACCAAACGTTGTGACTAAAAAAATAAGTAATCAATCCACTAGTGATCTTGGATGTTCACCGGAATAGTCGTAAAAACAAAAAAAAGAAGAAACACTTAAAAAAACCTTCCCTGAATCGACTAATTTTTCTAGCACAAATTTAAAAAACTTTTTTGATTTAACTATTTTATTTAACAAATAATAACGAGGCAAAAAAAGCAAATTTTGCTAAACCTGATGAAAGAGATAAATAAATTAGCAACCAATCTGCAAGGACTAATCATATATAGCACTATAAAAGTAATTTTGTGTCAGAAGTAAAAAAAGGAACAAATAAAGAAGCAAACGAGACCACCACATTGCCAAATCTCATTTCTCTTACAGAGATCCCTGAGATGAAAACGTAGCTGTCCAACACAAAGAAGTAAAGCTCTGTCAAAATTGCAAGCGCCAAATTAAAAACGAAGAAATAAAATAAGCGGATCCTTCTAACATGGATGGCAAAAGACTAAAAGCAATTCTGGAAGAACAATGGCCGGAAGACATTCCTGTGGCTTCTAGCATAAAATTTAATCCGTTCGTCTTGATCTTCTTTGAAGGTGTGAAACAAGAGCATTCAGGCCTAACCAGACTCACCAGGGATAGATACCCAAAGTTAACCAAGATGTTGATGAATGAGTCCTTAAAAAAACGACTCGAAACTTGTTCGAGTGTTACAAAAACCAGCAAAGGAACAAGAGAGCAGAGATGCCACCCAAATTGAAGCTAACAATCTGGCAGCGCTAACAAAGGCAAACCCTGCTAAACTGGCCGTGGCAGCCACCGAAGGTCACAACTGGCATGTTTTGAGAAAGCTAAAGTCTTCTCTTCAGAGACACAAACATTTTAGCTAAATTGTACGTAGCCATTAGCCACCGGGAAATAGATATACCAAAAAAGGCAAGTCAAAGTAGGGCCCAATCAAACGCAATTATTGTTAAGACAAACAAAAATGGCAGCACATACGCCAACCAATTAAAAAATTTCAAAGCAAAAGCATACCCCCAACAGGAAGGAGCCGGCGTTAAAACCATCCGAAAAACTAAAAACAAAAACTTACTTATTGTTACCAAGAAGAGCAAAGCAGAAGGGCTAAAAAAATATTCTGCAGAATAAAATGGGTAATGCACATTTTCTGAGGGAAACCAATGGCGAGGAAAAAACCGTTCATATGCGATGGGGACGCCAAACAAAAGACCATTAAAAAGGCCATTACGGTTAAATTAAACGAACTTGGATTCAAAGACGAGTCTGTTGGAATAAAAAACTTTAGTCCGACTAGAAGTGGCAATTAAATCTCAACTTTTGCTATCGCTAAAAAATCTGCCGTCACACTCATGAGAATGGATGGCTAAAGTGCACCGTGAAAAAGAAAATCCACATAGCAAGGTGCACCAACTGCCTGAAACTAGGCCATGTCAGAGGTGCTTGTGCTGAACCGCACACAGATAATCCGGAGTGCCAAAAATGCTGTAAACAGGGTCATCAGGCAAAATAATGCAAAGACGCCGCACGCGTTGCATGCGTTGCAAAAACGAGCACAGGTCGGACTTGACTACTTGTCCGGTTTTTAGAAGATTAATGGCACAGATCAGAGGAGAGCTTAACAAAGCGCCTCAAAATGCCTAAGTTCTTGCAGATTATCGTTGGCACTGCAAGGATTGCGCACGACGCTGCAGTTGCACAGGCTAGGCGGGATAGAATAGATGTGATAATGTTCCAAGAGCCAAACCAAGCCATGGCAAAAAAGCCATTTTATTGACAAATGAGCAAACGTTGCTGTACATGTAATAAACACAAAAAACTTTATAATACGTAGGCAGCAGGCCAAAAACAAGTATCAAATTATCTGGACAAGTGATTTAGTCATAGTAAACACGTATATATCGCCAAACATTACATTGGCGTTATACAAAAGTAGAATGGACGCGATTAAGAATTTTTTAGCAACAAATAACAACATAAGGGTTATTCTGTTAGGAAACTTCAACGCTAAATCTACGTCATGGCGGTCTATCCGTGAAAATAAAAGAGGAGTATACCATATGAACTTTATATCTAGTGTTGATGGAGTTCTTAAAGATTTTCCCGATTGGAAAGTCTTTGAGAAAAAAGAATCTTTCAATTTTTTTTATTAGAACCCAAAAGCAAAATGCGGGAAAAGTAAAAAAGATTTATTGGTAGAACGACAAAACTGAAGAAAAGAGGTCAGCTTGTAATTCTATTAGGAGACAGCTTACTAAGCCAAGTATCAGGACAAACGATATATTATGCAATCTACTTAAAGAAGAGCTTAAGTGCAAAAAAAGAACATCCAGGAAAGAAATCTACAGGGCAAAAGATATGTGCCAGAAGAAGTTTTTGAACGACCTTGACACAGACCCTTTTGGTCAAGGCTATCAAATAAAGTGCAAGGGTCTAAACCTTTAAAAATACAATTTTTGATTAGAACAAAATTAAAAAAAAAACTGTAAAAGACCTATTTCCCGATTGTGATGACACAAAAGAAGAACTCACAAACATCGAGACGGAAGTTTCAAATTTAAGCATGGACAAACTGAAATGTGCCATATTGTCCCAAAAAAGAAAAAAGCACCGGGCCCCGACTATATTACGGCAAAATTTGTAAAACTTGCGCTTGTGGAAATACCCCAAAAAATGTTCAATATTTCAACAAAACAATAACAGAACTCACCTTTCCGACTGCCTGGAAGAGAACAATACTGGTAATTGTACCAAAAAAAAAATTAAAAGTATTAGTCTATTAAGTACAATAGAGAAAGTCTACAAGAAACTCATAAAAGCAAAGCTGGAGAGTGAGCTGGACAAAAAGAAAAGCATATTGAATGCACAATTTGGCTTAAGGAAAAGTTTGCCAACGATAGATGCCGCGTTTGAAGTAAAAACTATTATTGAAAACAGACAAAGCAAAGTAGTGATATTGATGACGTTAAAAATGCATTCAACACAGCCAAATAGAGCCTCATACAAAAAAAACTTGAGACGGCTAGGCATTTCTCTGTATCTATGCAAAGTAATAGATCAATTTCTCAAAAACAAAACCATCTGCATAAAGAATGGTTATAAAAAACTGACACAAAGGGTTCCCCAAGGCTCAGTTTTAGAACCCACTTTGTGAAATGTGTTATGACCCTGTTTTAACTCTGGACCTCCCAAGTGGATGCTCTACTATTGCCCATGTCAATGATTTAGTGTTATTGAGCACGGCTGATGACTGCGCAAGTCTTGCCAGAGAAACTAATAAAGCACTAAGGCAAATAGATAAATGGACCGGCAAAAACGGGTTGAAAATTGACCCTAAAAAACAGAGTCAATGTTCTAAAAAAAACCGTAGTACAAAAAAAAAATTGTCTTCAAGTTTGGCAATGTTACTACCAAGCCAAAAAATACAGTTAGGTACTTGAGTATTGAATTCAATTATCTGGGTATTTTTGGGAATCATGTCAATAACACAATAAAAAAAACTAAGGAAAAAATCACGTTTATGACAAAAGTACTGCCAAACGTTTCAGGATTTACAAAACTAAGAAGCACGGTTTACCACTTGGTAGTAAGATCAATTCTTAATTATAGTGCCCCCCATATAGCATAACGCTATTGGCTGTGCAAACCACTGCATGCGGCTAATAGCCACACAAAAAAATTCTTCGGTGTGCGTGATTGCCGAAACGCTGCCCATTGATTTATACGTCAAAAAAGGGCCCATCAGTACACAAACTGCAGGAAGGGTAGCGAAGAAGACTTTTGCGCCATCCAAAAATAGAACAAGGCGTGGAAAGACAACGGCAAGGGAGAATGGACCAGATAGCTGATTCAAGATCTAAATAAATTGGTCGAGTGTAAACACAAAAACAAACTTCTCTCTGACACAATTCTTCTCTGGCCACGGCAGTTTTGGCACTTACACAATGAGAATTTAGAAAACCGCAAACGACAAGTGCGCCTACTGCAGTCAAGTAGATTCCCCGGAACACACATTTTTTAAATGTGAACGATGGTTTAAAGAACTAAAGAACTGGAAAACTGTTTAGACGTGATGCTAGCAAACAAGGCAAACTGGAACCGGCTACACAAGTACGTAAAAATGTCATGAGGCCAAAAGAAGCAGAATAGAGAAGAGAGAGCATGAGAAGAGAAGATCTTGCCGCCTGTCGCGCAGCCTGAATGATTGCTGTCCAGGCCGCAGCTGCTAGACGATGCTAAACTTGTTTAATACTTAGTAAGAAAACTTAAAGTATTTTAGTAAGTGAGAGTCCCAGACTGTCGGGCGTTGAACAAAGTGACCGGCGAGCATTAGCGTTTTCCTAAAAAAAAGTTAGGTTAGGTTAGGTTAGGTTAAGTTAGATTAGGTTAGGTTAGGTTAGGTTAAGTTAGGTTAGGGTAGGTTAGGTTAAGTTAGGTTAGGTTAGGTTAGGTTAAGTTAAGTTAAGTTAGGTTAGGTTAGGTTAGGTTAGGTTAGGTTAAGTTAGTTTGTTACAAGTTTCTTTGTTTCTAACGTACCAAAAGGCTCTGACAATCAATCGCAAAGTTAGTCTTTAAAATGCTTTAAGATGATCAAAGTAATAGTTTGCCGCTGTTCTCCAGATTAAAGATGCAAATGTAATTTAAGGTCTGTTAATGCTCGTATAAATCCAAAGATTAATTTAGATCGGCAACAGATTGAGTTGCATAGGGTTAGAACTTTAGGTACTCTTGTCGTAGCTGCTTTATCAGACGCAATAAAAACTTTTGACTATGCAGTTTTAGTAGCAAATCTTTGCCAAATTTTATCGAAAGTTTTTTGACGTAAAAAAACCACCACTGGTTTTTGTGAGACTGAAACCTTCAACAATACTTTAACCCGTATTGATGAGCAGATAGAAAAAAATTCCTATCCATGTGTTCTTGGATTTTATCCAATATTACTCTTTAACTTTGCTCAAGGTGCATAAAAGATTGATTGGCCAATAGTTTTGCTGTAACTTTTGGTTTTTCTAAACTTCAGGATAGTACTTTGTACGTAAGATCGCATTAGCATTATTGGTAAAATCCAAGATTGCTTTGTGCAAAAAGAATTGCAACGCTTTGTTTGGAATACTTTTAGTTTTGATATTATTTTTTTTATATGTGATGGTCGAACACTGTTCAACAATTTGTCGTCGTTCGTCGCCAAAATGTAGTTGATTTCTCAGTGGACTCTTTTGACGTGCTCCATATACGTTTCCTCTATCATAGAAAAAAAGCATTAGTTATTAGCAAATGCTTTGGCCTTTTTGCTTGATAGAATATTTAAGCACATTCTCACCATGAATGATTGGTATAAGGACTTTCTTATTGAGCAACGCTTAACAAATCTTCCACAATAGTTTTTCCTCTGTGGTTAATTTTAAAGTTTTTGGCTAGCATTAATGTTTGTGCAATCTTATGATTGCCCTAACTTCTTTGTTAAGCATAATGAAGATTTCACGATCTACGAAGTTGCAATGCTTTTGCCCTTGGTGTTAGTCAGCATTTCTTTGTCGAATTAACGTTTTTTGATTGCAAAATAGTCCTAAAGGATAATTATAAATTAGTTCTGTAAACTATTCAACGGCTCGTTTAACCTCCGCAACCGTTCATACTAAAGTTAGCTTGTCTATGCTTTCTTCCAAAAACTTCAAGAAAAAAATCCGATTCGTGTGGGTACCAAGTGTAATGTGTCTTCCCCTTTCGTTAAATTCCTTTCCATAGATTTTAAGTATTACCGGAATGTTGTCGGAGCATAGGTCGTTAATTGTCCAAGACGTCCCCTCAATAACCAGCATGGCTGTAATAAGTGGGTTCTTGTAAAGTCTTGCAAAGTTTGACCTTTAACGTTGGTTGTAAGTCTTTTCTAAACTGGGTATTTAGAATTTAATTTCCCAGCAGATATGGTGGAAACCCGCAATTTCAATTTGGTTGGTTGGGTTGACAAACTCAGATATCAAAATGTCTAAGGTGTCTACGTTGGAATGGTCCAGCAATTTTCTTGCAAAAATTAGGATGTCACGCTTCCGATCTACCTCCGACGTTCCTAAACACGTAAAAGTATTTAAAGTTCTCAGTTCCTGCCAGAAGCGGTAGCTCAACTCACACACATGCATAACGTCGATTTTCTAGTCAAGAAAAAATTCTTCCACTTTGTCCATTTTGTCTAGAATGCTGTTGGCATTTCAGAAGCATACTCTTAATAGTACTTCTGGCGTATTATCCATAGTTTTGAGAGCGCGTCGTGCCTTTTGAGCAAGTTCTCGCTTGGTTTGGCCCTGAGTAGAATTTGCCAATAAACCCTTCTTTGAAGCAGCGTTTAGCTGTGTTTCCATGGTACCTCTGACGTTGAGAAATGCTGCCATTCATTTTTTGCTTTCACCGAGACCGTGAGGTTCAAGAGATTTGTTAACTCTCTAACCTCCACGCTTTTGCATTTTTCTAGCAGTTGCACGGCAATTAGTAAGAAATGGACAAATTTATTTCAACAATTTTAGTGCTTGTCCAATTTCCGCCTCCATTAGGTTTTCCGGGACGTTCCGGATAACCCTGGTATTTTAATACAAGCAGTAGAACCGGAAGATAACATTTTCTTCTTAGTATAGATCTGTTCATAGTCTAACAAAAAAAATTGTTATTGCTATGATTATTTTGATTTGTTTTAGTAAAAAAAAACTATATTTAGCAATAAAATTAGCAAACCGAGTTATGTACTAATTCCATCAAATGCAGATTTTTCTTTTAGTGTAGTTGATAATACTAAATAAGATTTTATTAGCAAAAAGTAAATGTAAATGGTTTAATTTCTTTTTATTGCTTCATTGTGTTGACATACAAGAGATTTTTACAAGCTTATCAAGATTAACATTATGTTGAACATCTTAAACTAGAATTTAAAAAAAATATTGATGTTAGTAAAATAGTTTTGATAGTTAAAATAATTTTAGTTAATCTTTATATATTAATATCCTTGTAATGCCATGCACAACGAGATGTAATCATATGTCCTATCAAACTTTGTATAAATTAAACCACTTCGTTCAATCATCTCACACTAATTAAACGTTGAAACTAAAGGATATAAATGATTTCGCCACGTCAACAGAAAAGGTATTAACACCAACAATGAAGGCCGACAACACCGCAGAACAAACGGGTGCCACAAAGGAAACGCAACACTTCGGCACGCACGCGAAACCAATAATGGCAATCAATTAATTGATTGCACTTCTTAACACCGCAAAAGATTACAACAAGCGATTGTGTTCCGCTTGATTTCCCATTGAAAACACACACAATAAAACAATTAAATTGATTTAAAATATTATATGGGACGTCATAATAAATCAATATTTCGATTTACCTCTTTTTGTTGTTTTTATAAACACGTCGGTGCATGTATGTAGCTTCTGGCTGCATTTAATACATATAAAATTTATATGAAATGTATGCGCCGATAATCACACATCGAAGTGAATTTCAACCGCCCTTTATTACCATAGGAAACCAGTTTCCCATTGTTGTTTGGGGCATAATTGGGCACAAAACGACCACAAAATTACGATTGCCGCATATTAATAAGTGTTATTTAGAAATTATCTTTTCAAATTTATTACTCTTATGATGGTCATTATATTTGTATGCATTAAAACCAACCTGGCTTGTTATTATCATCCACTTTACGTGTGAATTTAATTACAGATATCTGCAAATATTTACCTTCAATTATATAAAACGAAAATAAAAGTGGCGCATAACAGTTCCGAAAAGTATCTGGAAAAACTATGAAGAAAACAAGTTGCTGGAAAACTTTATAATGTAATGAAACGTCATGTAAACTTCATCACGTTAAAAGTAAAAATCGCGCAGTTACTTTTTTGTGTTTCTATTTAATTTTTCCATTGTCATTTTTGCAAAAACTTTACTAATTACTTAAGAATTATTAATGATTTTTATATCAGAAAATGTCTTACCATAAATTTCAATAAATTTTTTTTTTAGAAAACATCATGAAACGCTTGTTGCTGATAAATCCACACAATTCAATTGGTTAAACTCACAATTCAATGTTGTAGAAATATTTAACGATGTTATTATATGATAAATGTCCTTTTAGTTTCGACTTTAAAGTAAGTTAGTGTGCAGGTGCAAGTCAGTTTAATGTCATTGGGAATGGAATAACAGAGACGGTGCGCGACGTTCATCCAGCAGTTATTTATGCGCTCGAATGTGAAATGCATCGCGAAATAAGACGGGACGCGAAACGGACAGCACAATAACTTTGCTTTGCTTCATTCGGTGCGGAGATTTACTGTTGCTTTATGCCAGGATATGTAAATACTAATTTAAAATAATGAGTCGTGTAAGTTCATGACTATATCTACATTTTTGGTATGCATGAAAACTGATTCAATTTTATAAAGTTTGTTTTACTAATTTTTATCAATTTATCATTACAAATTAATTATATATAAGAGAAGCAAACTAAGATTAGATAAATATTTTCAAACTTTCCCTTACATTTATTCTTTCCAATTCAAAATAGTGTTCGTATTTCTGCAAAAAATATAAAATATAACGCAAAACCGTGATATGCATTGGGTATTAATCATAATAAAGAATTTTTTAATAGACGCGTGATAAGCAATTTTCATAAAAAAAATTAGTTGTGATGTAAAAATAATAAAGCTTATACCTGGAAACCAGTGAAAAGACGTACGAAGTAGAAAGATAACAACAACAAAGACTGAATAAGAAAAACAAATTTAAAATATCCAACCAATAAATGCTAAAAGCATTATTTGGGTACGATCAGAGCTTTGCTCAGACATAACAACTCATCACAACCACAAAATTTTGTTCAAGGATGTTTTTAACATTGTTTTACTCAAAAACTTTGCAGTTTGGGCTTATGTTAAAGTCATAAACAATCTTAGCTCAGACAAGAGAAAAAAATCTAAGCTAGTCTACAAGTGCTCTTTAATCTCATACTATTACTAGATATTTAAACGACTGAAAGAATTAATAGTGTTATTGATAATTTAACTAGCCTCTTCTGCTTGCAATGGAAAAATCTAGCGATTTACTAAAAATAGCATCAAATTGCTTAGATGAGACTGAGAAAGCATTGTTTTTAGAGTAATACTAAAATTAGTAATAACAATCTGCTTTTGAGTCTACCAGTAAAAATGATAATGTAATGTTAAAAATAATTTAAGTATTTTAAAATAAGCGTGTATACTTTAGTAGGCAAGGTTGTAACTTTTGCTGACAGCTTTAGACTTAATTACAAGCAAGTTTTTGATAACAATTAAAACTTTACATTAAAAAACTTTACAAAATTTAAAAAGTAAAACAAAGTCAAAATGTTTACCTTCAGTGTTTTCCTGTCCATTGTTTGTTTGTTGGCTCTTTGTAAAAAAAAAGAAATTTTTAGAAGCGGGAAACTAATAAGTACAATGTCATTGATGTAGTATGACTTCACCTATTTTCAGTATCAATTCTTCAAATTGAGGTTAATCTTTCATTTCCGCCTATTTGTTTAAAGTTAACGTTTGGTTTTGACACTATTGCACAAAAAGGAAATAGTTGTAAAAGTGTCCACAGAAGCTTTTTTGGGTTTACAATGTTTAAACCACTTGCAGCAAAAATTGTTCTAAACTGGGTATAGTCCAGGTTCAAGCAAATGTTTACAAGTTTACAGTTAAAAAAGCAAAATTATATTTTGTTTAAAAATTATTGAAACAAACGTAATCAGATCTTATTAACTAGCAACGATCTAAAGCTGGACAGTTTAAAGTCTTAACTCTACTACTTTGTATTTTAAAATCTTTTACAAACCATAAACTATATCAGCGTTATACTTAGACGTAAAAAACTTTTGAAGTTGAAACCAAAAAAACCCTTTTGCTATTTAAGATGTATTTTTAATTAAAAACAAAGTTTAGCCAACGTTGCAAATCTTAAAAAAACTAACGGGATGCTTGCTTTAAACGTTGTCAATGTCTCAACAACAACCACTCTCCCGTGGTGTTAAGGGAAATTGAAAAATAACTCATTAGTGTCTAGAATAATCCCTAAAGGAAGTACCCTGCTAGGTCAACAAATAATATTACGACCAGATTAAAACTAATAAATTATTTATATCTCCTATATCCTTCTGAATGACCAGATTACATCATAAACATATTTCTAAGAAGTATTGTGACACACCTGGGATCATCTAACAATCACCCCACTAAGAAATGGAAAGGATTTCTTAAAACATATATATATATATATATTTAATTATTTTGTTTTAACAAGTAGTTATAAACACGATCAATAAAGAGTCTATGCTCTCGATACACCCTACATCTTTTATATATCAAATTAATTGTTATTTAGTTTTTATGTTTTAATAATAAATCAGTTTGAAACATTTGTGAATTTTATTAAACGGATTTACACAATTGTGAAGTCAGCAACATATAAATTGGTCCTTCGAACCGGATTACAAACATTAATCCAATCATCATCAGTTCGAAAACAGTCTGAAACATGACTCCTACCCCAGATGAACTACGATCGCGATAATGTTAAAGCAATGTTAACGCAATTTCAAACGTTTTTAAACAAACCTGAATGCAATAAGGAAGAGCTGATTGTAAGATTGAAAAAAGCTAAGTTTATATTAAGTGAATTCAACGAAATTCAAAGCCAAATAGATGTTTTCAACAAATCAATCGATAAAAAACAATGCGAAGGTTTTGAAGAAAGCTACTACTCTACAATAGCAAAAGCACACTCTATGATTAAGAAAACACAATCTATGCAAATCAACAAAACACCTGCTAACGTATCCACAACAGAAGCAAAAATTTGCTTACCTTCAATAAATATTCCAAAGTTTTCTGGAAACTATGAAGAATGGCTGCATTTTTATGACACGTTCAATTCTCTAATCAACAATAATGAATCTTTGTTAGACATTCAGAGATTTCAATATCTCCGCACTAGTCTAACGGGTGATGCCATACACGTGTTGAATTCATTGGAAACGTCAGCCGCAAATTACATCATTGCATGGGATCTTCTGCGCTCTAGATTTGAAAATAAAAGATTGTTAGTTACTAATCATATACGAGCAATCTTTGAACAATCAACAATCCATAAAGAAACGCACCATTTGTTACGACTACTCATTGACAACACAACAAAGCATCTACGTGCATTAAAATCAATGGGAGAAGATACGGACTATTGGGATCGACTTCTTAACTACCTGTTAACAACAAAACTAAATTTTGCAACTAAAAAGGAATGGGAACATCACACGCAAAACTCATTGCCATCATTCCAACAATTGATTTAAGTTCTAACTCATAAGTGCAACACACTGGAAGCAATGTCTTTATCAAAAGCTACGTCCTACGCATCATCATCAAGTAGACCACCTAGACCGGAAACAAAAGTGCACATATCTACTCAACGAGCTACTTGTGTTTTTTGCAAGTGCAATCTCTACATCAATCAATGCAAACAGTTCACCAAACTATCAACAACCAAGAGAAATAGTGAAGCAAAAAGGCTAAAAGTATGCAATAACTGTTTGCTTGCAAACCATAACGCCAGTCAATGCAAATCAGCTTTTACATGCAAAACGTGCAACCGCCGTCATCATACGTTGTTACACATCGATAATGCACAACCTAACCATTGTGACATTGATACTGTGCCTTCATCCAATCAAACGCAATCGCATCACTCAACACAATCAAGCGAAGAACTCAACTATATCATTCTGTCAACAGCTTTAGTAAAGATCAGTGATTCACAAGGAAGATTACATCAATGTCGAGCTTTACTGGACTCTGTTTCACAAAGCAATTTCATAAGTGAAGAATTAGTAAATCGTCTAAACTAACCAAAAAAAGCTACTTGCATCCACGTCATTGGAATCAATTCTACCACTGTAGGTACGCTGGCATTGTATAAAACAAACGTAAGCATTCAATCAAGAATCAACGTTTATAAAACTAATATGAACTGTCTGATACTGAAGCAAATAACAAAACTTCCAAATGAACCATTAAACAAGAAGGCATACAAAATTCCAAATAACATTCATCTGGCTGACCCAGAATTCAACATACCATCATCAATTGATCTTTTAATCTGCACAACTCTTTTATTTACTGATGTGCATAGGTCAATTCAATCCTACAACCCATCATCCGCAGTTGCAGAAAACTCATTTTGGCTGGATACTATCCAGAAACGTTTACAATCTACAGACAAACTTAAAAACTACGTCGTGCAACCATACAACAGACAAATTACTTCATGAGTCTTTAGCAAATCTTTGGAAGTTAGAAGACGTTTCAAATAAGACATACTTTACACCTGACGAGAAAAAGTGTGAAGAACATTTTCAACGTGCACATCAACAAACATTAGAAGGTCGCTATGTTGTAGAACTACCATTTCAACAAACTACGGCATCTCTAGGCAATTCAAAGACAATGGTTACCAAACGCCTCTGCTCAGTCGAACGACGTTTAAATAAAGATACTTCATTAAATGACAAGTACAAAGCATTTATAAATAAATACATCAAACAGGGTCATATGAAACCAATCCCAACAAAAGATGATATAGACAATAACTACTTTCCTCATCATGCTGTTTTAAAGGAAGATAGCATCACTACAAAACTTCGAGTAGTATTTGATGGATTGGCAAAAACTTCATCAGGTACATCGCTAAATCAATGTCTAATGGTAGGCCCTACAATACAAGACAACTTAGTGGCCATTGTCGTAAGATTTAGGCTAGTAATTTCAACAGATATCAAACAAATGTATCGACAAATCCTCGTATCAAAGGATCATCATAAATATCAACGCATATTATGACGCAATGAAATTACAGAGCCTATCACAACATATGAACTGCAGACCGTGACATATGAAACATCATCAGCTCCATACTTAGCCACTAAATGTTTACAACAACTGTCTAAAAATGGAAGCAACATATATCCTACAGGAGCTCACATTACAGCCAGAGACTTTTATGTGGATGATCTATCAACAAGAGCAGATTCTATCGCTGAAGCTATTACCATTAGAAATGAAATGACAAAATTATGTGCTTCTGCAGGATTTGACTTACACAAATGGGCAAGCAATAACACTGAGTTACTAGATGACATCACATCAGAAACAATAACAAATCTACTGCTTGACAAGAATTCAACAACAAAAACATTAGGAATACAATGGAATACTACAAACAATACCTTCCTATACGCTTTGCCAACCAAAACTAAACTAAGTTCTATAACCAGACAAAATATATTATCATATACAGCTCAAATCTTTGATCCGCTCGGGCTTATAAGCCCCTTTGTTATACGAGCTAAAATCATTCTACAAACATTGTGGAAACTGGGAATCGGTTGGGATGAATCTATACCAATCAGCATTTATACCTCCTAGACCCAATATTTGACAGATCTCAAAAAGTTACAGAATTTAACAATACCCCGAAGAGTTCTGAAAGCACCCTGCTATCAATTGCACGGTTTCTGCAATGCCAGTAAAGAAGCTTACGGCGCATGTCTGTATTTACAATCTTGGAACGGCAGTCAATATTCATCACACTTTTAATGCTCAAAATCTAGAGTGGCACCTCTAAAATCGTCTACAATACCACGACTAGAGCTTTGTGGAACTTTACTATTAGCAAGACTGGTAGCATCTGTACTTCCAGCCTTACACATCAAACCAACCCACATATATTATTGGAGCAATTCCACTATTGTGCTTTCTTGGATTAAAGCAACCAACAAACAATTAAAACCAATTGTTGGTAATTGCGTAAATGAAATACGGGAATGCAGTAAGCCGAATCAATGGTTTCAAGTAGTATCTGAAGACAATCTAGCTGACATTGTTTTACAAGGCAAATCATGCAAAGAATTCATGCAGACAACACTATGGTGGAATAGACCCTCATGGTTATCAAAATCCTCACCACACTGGCCAAGTCAACCAACATTGCTAAATGACAGTCTTCTAGAAGAAAAAACAACAACAATGTTAGCCACAATTACAAATACAACAGATTAAAGCTTATTTGAAAAGCATTCCAAATTAGAACAAGCTAGAATAAATTGGCATTTTATCCCACCAAGAGCACCAACGTCTGAAGGGTTGTGGGAAGCGGCTGTAAAATCTACCAATCTACTACTAAAACGAACATTGGGCAACGCGTCAGTCACATTAGAAAAACTAACAACTATCTTAACACAAATTGAAGCTATACTCAATTCTCGACCTTGATGCCATTGTCAGAAGATCCAAATGATCAGGAAATTCTAACTCCTGGACATTTTTTAATTGGGGAAGCCCTTACTGCACTAGTATATCCAAATCTACAAGACATCAACCTAAATAGACTTTCTCGATGGCAAAGGATGGAACAACTCAGACAACATTTTTGGGCCTGTTGGAGCAAGGAGTATTTAGGATGCCTTCAAACAAGAAGCAAATGGAGAAACAACTCAGCAAACATCGTAGTGAGTGAACTTGTCATGATCAAAGAAAATAACCTACCACTACTAAAATGGAGAAGAAGGCGAAACACTGAAGTCCACTCCGGTTTAGATGGAGTTATCCAAGCAGCAACCGTTGTGTTTCAGAGCCCAGTTGCATTTAGATACAGTTGTGTTAATGGTGTTATTTCTTCGGCATAAACGTCTAAAAGTGGAATACACAATATTGATTTTATGACGTTATGTCAACAAGCAATAACGTTCCTACATTAGAGTTTAAGGTTCCAGACAAAATACCCAAATACCCAAACCTGACTTAACATTTGTCAATAGGAAAAACAGTCCTAAAAACCTAGAATAAACAATTTCAATTCTAAACTGAAGTTCATCAGTATTCCAACCCAAAGTGACAAACATAGATCATTTTGATAAACCAGAAAAAAATCAATAATCTGAACCCAAACTAAAAGTAGACAAGTTAACAACATGTGCCAATGTTATCCTAACATTTGAAAAAGCAAACACAGTTGCCAGCCACTAAATCTAACTGCTAAACAATCCAAATCCACAACGCAACACCCACCTTGTTTGTAACTTGGTTAGTTGTGTTTGTAAAAACTATTTTTTTTTTACTAAGAGATGTTTGAAGAGAAGACGCAACCTTGTAAAAAAAAAACCCTTTTTACATTACAAAAGCTGCAAAGCTAAGCTTGGACCTGCTACATGCAAAACCATTGGTTTAAAGACTCTGCAACAACAATCTATTTTCCAAGCAGTATAGGCAATGCCAAACCTAACTAAAAACTTACTAAAAATACACAACACTCCCAGTTTTTAATCCCCTAGAAAGTAAACAATATTATAGCCTTAAAGACATAGAATAGTAACAAAAAATGTCATATAATAAAAAAAAAAAATTTCTACACGTGGAGAAAAAATCATATTCTACCTACTCGTTAAAGAAAATATATTTAACACAATGTATCAAAAAAAAATAAATCAAGCAATTCTAAATTCAAAAGCTCTGAATGTTCTACAAAAAAAAAACATCGGTTGATAAATGTGGTAAGAATCCAGTTGATAATTGTCCTAAATTTAAATTTTATTTACTGGTACTTGCGAAAATCAAGAACTTCGTCTACCTATAGACAGATGAAAAAATTAGGATTGACTAGTAGAATACCATGCAATTAATTCGAAAATAAACCCAAAGAAAAAGTTGAAGCAGCAAGTACAGGCGGTGGTGGAGGTAAAAATAAATTAGGAAGTTGTCCAGTTGTGAATTATTAAATATGTTCTAATCCAGATCATTGTGCTAAATTAACATCTAAACAAGAACCTCCTTGTCCACCACCTCCACCATGTCCACCACCACCATGCCCACCACCACCATGCTCAGAACAGCCTTGTCTCAAGCCTTGTCCTAAACCTTGTCCTACATTATGGGAAAAAATTGTAAACTATTTCAAAGCCAGACCTGGTTGTTCTGCTCCTGATGATTGGAAAAAGAAATAATTGCGTGAGCGTGCTGAAAAAGCAGCAAAAGCAGCTGGTTTAATATTATGTGACCCTAAATTGCCTGGTTTTCTTATTGAAAAAAGGATGCAAACCAAGTGCTGCAGCTGCTAATAAAGCAACTTCTCCATGTTGTCCAACTGAATGCTGTCCACCACCACCAGTAATCAGTTCACCTCCACCTCACCTCCCCCAACTCCAGCATCGGATAAACCATCGCAAGGTCCTATTCTTTTAGGTAAAGCTTGCTATGCACCGCCTATGCCATGCCCGTCGGTTGATAAAAAAAAAAAACAAAACCATGTCCACCACCTCCGGCCAAAGATTGTCCATCTCCAGCCAAAGATTGTCTACCACCAAAAAAAGTCTTCTCTAAAAAAAGAGTCTACTCCAAAAAAAGAGTCTACTCAAAAAAAAATTACTCCAAAAAAAGATTTCAAAAAAAGATGCATGCTAGACTATTGCACCATAGTCATTTTTGTCCGTTGTATGCAATATTAGCCTTTTAAAATTATTGTTGTTCCAAGTAGGTGTTGTTGTGAACAACAATATTTTGATAAAGCTGTTGACTGTAATTTTATAGCTACATCTAGAACTAAGCTTTAACTATTATTTTTTGTTTAGTCAACATAGATTTAGATGTAATTTTGAAGTTTTACAATTCTAAGAAAAACCTAAAAAAATTGCACACGTTTATTTTTAATTTACAAACAACTCCTATTGATTTCTGACTAAAGTAAACTGAATGCTAATCAACGCACTATCAATTAAATTATTGCTAAAATTAGTTTGTTGAGTAAAAATATTTTAGGAAAAGACTCAGTTCTAAATTATTTTGGCATACTCTAATATGCTGTTTTTCTAAATATTTTATTTACAAATATGTCAGATTCTTGCTAATTTTTACCTTTAAAGGTTGCAACGCAAGTAATAAGGTGATTACCTTGCTGAAACAAATTAGAAAATTTAAAAATTAAAAAAAAAACTGTAGCGAGCAATTAAAACTATGTTAGTTGCCTAGTTTAGTTCAAATTAACAATTCTTATTGAATTGGTTTCGTAGACAAGTTAAACCACAAGAAAAAACAACTGTAAATGTATTTAGCAAGCAAAAAACTACAATAATCTAAAAGCTAACAATAATAAATTTAAAAAAAAATGTAATCTTAGTTTTAAAAAATAATAATTTATACTTAATCTGAACTCGCTTTAAGCTGCCTGCTTTTTTCCGAGTGATGAGTCGAGTTGTTTTGCATATATACAATATATTTTCCCTTTTGAAAGATTATACGCCCGGGATTAATAATCAATTTAATTAAACACAGGGGTCTTGTTGCAATTCAGGTAAATAATTATAATTCATATCAACATAAAATACAAACAAGGGAAAAATTGTGAGATATGCTTTAATATAAAAAAATGATGGTACATTGTTATAACGACATAACCCATAATTAATTTTCCTTGAATTAAGTATGGTTATCATAATTTAGAATTACAAGCAAGTAAAATATGGTTATGTGTGTTTTATGAATAAATTTATGCCGTTCAAGGGGGGTAGTAGTAGCTGGCGTAGCATACGGCGCGCGAGTTAAAAAAATAATCAAACTTTCTGGTGAATTGTATTTAATAATGGTATACCTTAGTTGGGGTCCCTCCCGGCGAGAAGATAAATGCAGCGGGAGCATCACTAACTACTTTATTGTTGGAACGAACCGACGAAAGGTGATAATTATGTCGGTATTCGTGCCTCCCGGACAAACCGGTGATTACAGCCTCCTACTGATCCAGCACCTCACACATAATGGAGCTTTAAATGCATGCAAAAATCAACCCCACGACAAGACACCCATTAACTTTGTTCTTATTTGTCTGAAACTGGCTTGATGTGTTGGGAAATTATAATATCAGTCACGTTATGTGCCTTTCTGGAAATGGCAGTTTAATGGATCCTCGAGTAATAACTAGCTAAATATACGCGGCTTGTTGCGTTGCTCATTATTAAACAGTTTTCACCGTAGGCGTCACAAAATATATTCCGTATTTTAAGAAACATGAAGGATGTAAAAGTGTATTGTTATTCAGAAGACTTGGATTACGCATATACAATGGGTTAACTTTGAGGACCTGCGGCACTGTTTCACATTCTGTAATATCGAACAACACAATATAAAAGATCCAATTTTTCAATATTGTATTTTCATCTACAAACAGTATATTATACTTTGCAAAAACTTTAATTGAAATTCGATCTGTATAAACAGTTTTATAATAAATAATGTAATAAATTTTTCAATATTTTTTTGTTGTTATTTGTTGATTTTTGCATGGAACAAAAACTAATAAATTAAATTTGTTATAGACAATCTTTAATAAATACTTAAAATGTTCAAATGTTAAAATGACCGTTAAATATTTAAAAAAATTAAAATCACTAAATATTAATTTAAAAAAATAATTTGTATTCTCATATTTGCTATATATAAACTTTTTAGAATACTAAGTTTTATATTCCAAATAAAATATCTAACTAAGCTATTAAAATATTCTATAATTGTTAGAATAGTTTCCAAAATGTTAAAAATCATAAAATAATAAAAATCTTAACTGCACCAATAAATCTAATTGCTCATAAACTGTCAAACAAGTTTTAAAAATTTATAAAAACAGTCAAAAATATTCAAAACCTAAAAAAAACCTAACACAAATGTAAAAATGCTACTAAACTAATAAAAATGCTCTTAACCTTCCTCAACTGACATACTTTAATTCTTAAAATGTAAAAACTTAAAAAACCTAATATCAAAAATGTTCTGCAATTGTCACAAAATAGCTAAATTGCACAAGTGCATCAAATTAATTTTAAACTATCAAAAATGTGTTTTAAATTTCTAAAAACTGTCAAAAATATTCAACAAATTAAGCAAACATAACAGAACAAAGTTTAAAAAATGCCACTAAACTATAAAACTGTTCTACAATTACAAACTTACTCCAACATTAATTCCTAAAATATAAAAAATTATAAAATGTTAAACAACCTAATTTAATCAAAATGTCAAAAATGTTCAAAATGCTTCTTAACTATTAAAAATGTTCAATAACTAAAGCAAGCAAACCTAACCCAAATGTTTAAAAATAAACTGTTAAAAATACTTTATAGAATCTCAAAAACTGTCAAGAACATTCTAAAACTAAAGCAAACTTAACTTTAATGCTAAAATACTACCAAAAACCTAACCTAACCTAACCTATAAATTAATTTTTTAAATATCAAAAAAATAAAAACGTTACATAACAAAATGTCAAAAATGTTATTTATATGTCAAAAAATACCCAAACTGCAACTATGCACCTAAATACTCTTAAAGTGTTGAAAATATTCTTAAGTTTCTAAAATTCCCAGTTTTCGGTCAGATTTAAATTTTTTCTGACAATATTTTAATATTTTAATATTTTAAAACCAAACTTAGCTATTTTTGACAGTTTATGACCAAAACTTAGTGCTTTGTGACCAGATTCTGTTATTTTCGACATTCTATGAATAGAATTTTGCATTTTTTTATTGTTTTTAGATACATTTTTTATTAACAGAATTTTGATATTTTTTGTTCTATAAATAAAAATTTTGCACTTTTTAACAGTTTATTATTAAAATTTTGTGCTTTTTGACAGTTTATGATACTTTTTGGCATTTTATGAGTAGAATATTGCACTTAGTGACTTGATTTTGAATTTTTCTGATAACATTTTAATATTTCTTAACCTCACTTAGCTATTTTTGGTTTTTTACTGTTTTAACCAATTTTTTTTATTTTATGGATCTATTCTGATCATATTTTAACATAGATGTTAGCTAACATCGCTGTAGAAATTGATTTTTAACCAATTAGGTATCGAGTTTTTTTAAATATTGCCTAGCAACCTCCAAAATGTTAATTAACATCGCTGTAAAAAATGTTCAAAATACGGCTATTAGAGTTTTCATAACAAAAATTTTACATTTTTTAGCATATATGATCAAAGTTTTCTAACAAACTTTTTATACTTTGTGGCCAGATTTTGCTATTATTGACTTTCTATAAATAAAATTTTACACTTTTTGACAGTTTTTTACCAAATATTGGTGTTTTCTGACAATATTTTCATACTTTGTGGCCAGATTCTGTTTTTTTTTACATTTATGAATAGAATGTTGCATTTTTGACAGACTATAGCCGAAATTTAATACTTCAGTTAATATTTTAAACATTCATAGCCAGATTTGACTATTTTTGATTTTTTATGACAAGATTTTTTAACTTTTTAATTAAATTTTGCCATTTTAGACTTTTCTTAACCCATTAGCTGCTGTAGGCATCTATTTACGTTCTGTGTATGCGAGCCAGTGCTGCTGTTTACGTTTATATACGTTTACAGTTTGCCAAATTTATTTTGTAAGTGTTTATTTATGTACGATGATTTAAAAAGCTAAAAAAAAAAACAGTAAAAAGTTTGGTAGTGGATTTCGGATTTTTATTCAGTGTCTTACTTCACGAGCACACATATTTCTTTTAAAATAAAGGTAAAAAATTTAATTAAGTAAAATAAATAATAAATCAATATATTTTTAAAGATTTTGTAAAGTTTTTAACTTCATAATTTTTTAATTTTCCACAAACAAAACAGTATTGCAAAGAACTGTTGCTATGTTGTTACTGATAACCTATATGTACGTTCTAGGCCAATCTAATGCCGCATCACAGGCGCGCGTCCGTATTACCAACGCCGCAGCAAAAGAGTTAACAATTTTGCATTTTTTAACAGTTTATGACGACAACTTGATCTTTTTGATAATATTACTTACTTTGTCGCCAGATTTTGCTACTTATTCAATGATCAGAATTTTTCATTTTTAAATTGTATTTAGATAGATTCTGCCATTTTTTACTTTTTATTAACAAAAGTTTGCATTTTTTAATAGTTTATTACACAAATTTAATGCTTTTTAACATTTTTTTATACGTTATAGCTAAATTTGATAATTTTTGACTTATTATAAATAGAATTTTGCACTTTTTAACCAGATATTGTCATTTTAAGCTTTTCTTAACAAGAATTTTGCTTTTTTAACAGTTTATAACCAACCGTTAAGGCTTTTTGGAATTTTTTTATACTTGATAGCCGGATTTAGCTATTATTGACATTCTATAAAAAGATTTTTGCACTTTTTGACCGTATCTCATCAAACTTTAGTGCTTTTTGACTATTTTTTTATACTTTTTGACATTTTTTGAGTTGAATTTTGCACTTTTAAAACTTAATTTTGAATATTGAAATATTTTATTTAGCTATTTATAATTTTTTATAAATAAAATTTTCAATTTTTAACTGTTTAAAAAAATCGCTATTTTGGACTTTTCATTTTTTTTAATTCTGTGATTATGTCATTTTAGGCTTCTATTAACAAAATTTTTGCATTTTGTAACAGTTTATGACCAGAACTAGGCGCTTTTTGACAATATTTTCTTACTTTGTGGCCAGATTTGCTATTTTTGACATTTTATAAAAAAAAAATTGTATGTTTTAAACGTTTTTAGATAGGTTTTGCATTTTTTTACTTTTTATTAACAAAATTTTGCATTTTTAATAATTAGTAAGAAGTTTGATGCTTTTTGACAATTTTTATACTTTATAGCTAGTTTTGGCAATTTTTGACTTATTTTAAATAGAGTTTTGCACTTTTTTACCACATTTTGCCTATTTCTTAAGAAAAATTTTGCATTTTTAATAGTTTATGACCAAAATTTGGTGTTTTTTTTTTAATTTTATACTTTATGGCCGGATTTTGCTATTTTTGGCATTCTATAGTTAGAATTTTGCTTTTTTGACAGTTTATTATCAAAACTTGGTGCTTTTTGAAACTTTTTTTACTTTTTGACATTTTATGAGCAAAAGTTTATACTTTTTGACTTGAATAGGCCGTAACAGACGCTACTTAATATCTTAGAACTGAAATCAATAGGTTTTTAAAAATTCAGATTTTTGTTCATTATGATTTCAAAAAATTTTGCATTGTTGTTAAAATTATATGTTGTTTTATTCATGATGATGTTTTGTGGTAGTTGGTTATAATTACCAGTTTTGAATAAAATGCATTTTGATTTTTTTAGAATTTAGTATTAAGTTATTAATTGTAAACTATTCATCTAAACTTTGCATTATAATGTTTCACTTCGGTTATTAATTCCGTATAGTTTTTTTATTTATTTATTTTAATACCCAATTCTTTTAGTTCATCATAAATACTCTTTTCGTTTCTAAATATGTATGATTTATCCTGCGTTTGTTGACTTGTAGATGCTTCAGATTCAGCAGGACCGTTCCTAAGACAATGCTTTTGCTTAATGTACTCATTAAATGTTAATGGTTGTTTAAAAATAGGACATTTATCTTTAATTTTGCTTTTAATGTTATCAAAAGATAAGTGTTTATGTCTGTCATTATAATTCCCCATTGCTTTATCTAGGTCAACTTCAGTGCGAGTAGCAACCTCATTAACTTTTTGTAAATCTGGAGTATCCAAAGGGGCTAGCTTAGCAACAACATCAGCAGAAGTATAGGGAGTTTCATAATGGTTTTTATATTTTCGGGCTTCTTTGTACGGTGATGTAGTTGGCAACACAACACAAGCAAATGTTAGTCCAGCTATAGATAAAAAGGCGCCCATCATTTTTAAGGCTGTGATGCAATCACTTTTACTTTTTTTATACTTCCGCTTAATACGCTTTCCCATATCTCTTTCAAACATTTCTATTTTATCATCGTAATCATAATCATGAACCAGTTGACGTTCTTCAAGAAATTCATCAAAAGTTACACATCCTTGTTTCTTAGTCCGGTTGCATTCATCCGCTTCAGATAATTCTGAACCAGTAGTACTTATATTTTCAATGACATCCGTTTCTTCAATCCGTATATATTCTTTAAATTCATTGTTTTCATCCAATTTAATTTCAGAAATTTCTCTTTTTATTTCTAACTTGTCGGCCGCTTTGTTATTGAATAGTGCGGCCGATTTTCCGTCATCGAGGAGTGTCCATGATGAATCTGAACTTACATCTGATTCACTATCGTTGTTACATGGATCAGACATAATTTGGATCCCTACCGACCTTGAGCTTTTTCTTTTTTTCGTCCCACTGGAGATTTAGAAACGCGCCCGTATCTCGTAAATTATTTTGTTGAGCCTCTCAACAAAAGGATTGTGTCGTTGGCGTAATTTACTAAGCGCGCATTATTAGAAATACTTATTTGTAAGTTGTTGATGTAAATTACAAACAAGATTTTTTTAGTTTTAACAGTTTATGACCAAAATTTGAGGTTTTTTAACAATATTTTTATACTTCATGTTCAAATTTTGCTATTTTTGATTTTTCATAAATAGAATTTTGCACTTTTTTTTTTTAATTTTTTTTACGAAATTTTAATATTTAATAGCCAAATTTAGCTATTTTTGACTTTTATTGTTAGAATTTGGCATTTTTTAACCATTTTTAGCCATATTTGTTTATTTAACAAATATTTTTAGTTTTAACAGTTTATTATCAAAATGTGGTACTTTTAAATCATTTTTTATACTATACATTTTTTGACAGTTTATTTCTAAAGTTTGGTGCTTTTTGACAATTTTTTATACTTAATAGCCGGATTCTGCTATTTTTGACTAGAGTTTTGCACTTTTTGACAGTTTATGATTTATTTTAGTTTTTTTAACAAGATTTTAATATTTAATAGACAAATTTAGTTACTTTTGATTTTATAACTAATAGAGTTTGGCACTTTTCAACCAATTTTAGCCGGATTTTGACATTTTTTTACATTTTATATATAGATATTTCCATTTTTTAGCAGTTTATTACCAAAATTTTTTTATACTTAATGGACGAGTTTTGCATTTTTGACAATATATGATCCAATTTTAAATTTCTTTAACAAGTTTTTAATATTTAATAGCCAAATTTAGCTATTTTTTATTTTTATTATTAGAATTTAACACTTTTCAACCGTTTTTAACCGGATTTGGTAATTTTTTAAATTTTTTTTAAACAGAGTTTTTTATTTTTCAGCAATTAATTACCGTTTTTATTTGAAGTACGGATTTTGCTATTTTTGGCAATTTATAAAAAGAATGTTGCATTTTTTGATAGTTTATAACCTAATTTTAAATCATTTTTACCATATTTTAATATTTCATAGCCAAATTTAGCTATTTTTGTCTTTTAAAAATAGAATTTTGCACTTTTTAACTGTTTTAACAAGACTTTGCCATTTTGAACTTTTTATAACAAAATGTTTGCATTTTTTAGCAGTTATGACCAATGTTTGATGATTTTTGACAATATTTTTGTATTTTGTGGTCAGATTTGGCTATTTTTAACAATCTATGAATAGATTTTTGCACTTTTTGACAGTTTATTACCAAAAATGTTGTGCTTTTTGACAGTTTTGTATATTTTTTAGCCGAATAATGCTATTTTTGATATTTTACAAGTTGAATTTTGCACTTTTGCATAGTTTTTTATCAAAATGTTGTGCTTTTTGACAGTTTTTTATACTTTTTAGCCGGATATTGCTATTTTTAATATTTTATGAGTAGAATTTTGCACTTTTTTACAGTTTATAAACTAATTTTGATCTCTCTGACAATATTTTATAGCCAAATTTAGCTATTTTTGACTTTTAAAAATTGAATTTTGCATTTTTCAATTGTTTTAACCAGTTTTTGCTATTTTGGACTTTTTATTAAAAAAAAGTTGCATTTTTTAGTAGTTATGACTAAAGCTAGGATTTATATGCGTTATGATTTTTACTAATATTATATGCATATTAATTTTGAATGTATATCTCCACGAACCATATGAAAGTAAAGCAAATGGCACCTGCATATTTTAGTTTTTATGCATATTTAATGCATATTTTAAGAATTTTTATTTTATTTTTTCATAATTGTTATGCATATTCGATACTTATTTTAAGTACTTTTGCCTATTTCAGCATTTTTGAGCATATTTCATGCTTATTTTAAGCAATTTTCGATTTTATAAAAATTTAAGAGTTAATAAAATATTTTTTTAAAAGACATGCAAACTTTTTAAAATGATCAGGGTCATGTGTGACTCATGCAATGCTCCTCACTCGAGCATGGGCGATTATTGCCCAACTTTTTTGGCAGAAGAAGGTCATTTTTAATGGAAAATTTGAAAAAACATTTTATTATTAATTTTTTTAAAAATAAATTACGTTATTTATTATTATTGTCAAACTATTATTATTTATTGAATTTTACTTTTTTTTCTTTTGTTGTATTATTATTATATTAACAGTTATTATTTTTTAATGCGTTTTATATAAAAAATAACAAATTTTATGCTTATTTTTATGCTTATTTTGATGATTTTTATTGCTTATTTATGCGCTTATTTTGCAGTTTTTTACGCATATAAGTCCTAGCTCTAGTTATGACCAATGTTTGGTGCTTTTTGATAATATTTTTATACTTTGTAGCACAATTTTGCTA
Source organism: Tachinus rufipes (assembly GCA_963932245.1). Lineage (NCBI taxonomy): Eukaryota > Metazoa > Arthropoda > Insecta > Coleoptera > Staphylinidae > Tachinus > Tachinus rufipes. The sequence continues at coordinate 109,724,909 of OZ010743.1, forward strand.
AGTTTGACTTTTTATTAATAAATTTTTGCACTTTTTGCACTTTACCAAAATTTGGTGTTTTTTGACAACTTCTTATACTGTATGGCCGGATTTTGCTATTTTTTACAATTTATTAGTACAATATTGCACTTTTTGACTTGATTTTCTAATAATATTTTAATATTTCATAACCTTATCAGCTATTTCTGACTTTTTATAAAATAGAATTTTGCACTTTTCAACTGTTTTAACAGGATTTTGCTATTTTGGACTTTTTATAATAAAAATTTTACATTTTTTAGCATTTACGACCAAAGTTTGGTGTTTTTCAACAAAATTTTTATACTTTGTGAACAGATTTTGTTATTATTAACATTTATAACTAAAATTTTGCACTTTTTGACAGTTTATTGCCAAATATTGTTATTTTCTGACAATATTTTTATACTTTGTGGTCAGATTTTGCTTTTTTGACATTTATAAATAGAATTTTGCATTTTTTATGATCCGTTTTGGATTTTTCCGTTTTTTAGCAGTTCATTAGCAAAACTTAATGCTCTTTAACCACTTTTTATACTTTACGGCCAAATTTTGTTTTTTTTTACATTTTATGAAAAGAATGTTGCACTTTTTGATATTTTATGACCTAATTTTAAACCTTTCTAATAATATTTTAATATTTTATAACCAAATTTAGCTATTTTTGACTTTTAGAGAGTCGCTCTATCCTTACAATTCCTTTTATATACAAAAATAATTTTTTAAATGCCATTCAATCAAAAGTTTATGATGATTCTATTTACACAAATTTTTCAAATGCTTTTTATCGCTTTAATCATAGAATTTTGATAACTTATCTTCAGGTTTTGAGTTTATATAAATCTGTTTTTGAGTGGTTGTCAAGCATTTTATAAAATTGTACTCAGTGTGTGAAAATTAATAACTTATTATCACAACCAATTGTTGTTTCATCTGGGGATCCTTAAGAATCTCATTGTGGACCAATTTTGTTTTTACACTTTATTAATGATCTATCTTATTCTATTATTTTTTTGTCTTATTTTTTATTTGCTGATCTTAAAATTTTTAGAAAAAACTATCGATGATTGCATTAGTTTGCAAAATAATTTGGATTCTGTTCATTCATGGTGTATTATTATTAATTAGTTGTTTAACGCAAATAAATATTTTTTGGTTAGCTTTAACAGAACTTTAAGGAAAGTATTGTATGACTATACTATCGATAATATTGTTTTAGAACACGTTACACAAACAAAAGATCTGGACCTAATTTTTGACTCAAAACCAAATTTGTTGAGCATATAAACTATATGTGCAACCGTTCTATAAAAATGTTAAAGTTTGTTACAGAATGTTAATTGACATAACTCCAAGCACACTTAAACTACTTTATTGCGCCTTGTTTGCTCTCATTTAAAGTACGCTTTGTCAGTTTGGTGCTCATTCTACAGTATTCATATATGCAATATAGAACGCATTTATTATCCTACAAATTAGACATTTTACCTAAAAATTATGATTTTAACCATATTGCATTGAGCCGATTTATCATTTTTATTAATGATGTCTGAGATTGATTGAGAAGAGCTACAAGTAACTCTTCCATTTCATGTACTCAACAATAATCGCCAAACTAGACAGCAATTTAGAAAATATATACATTCTACCAATTATGGATTTAATAATCCAATAGGTAGAATGTGTAGAATCGCAAATTGTCTTTCTAATAATATTGATTTATTTTGTGTTTCAAAATGTACTGTCAAAAATAGTCAACAATAGAAACAAACCTAACTACCAAAAAAATGCTACTAAAAAGTTAAACATGTTCTACAACTGTCAAAAAAGTTCCAAAAATGTCTACAAAATGTTAAAGAACATTTTATTGTATCTTAAAATTATAAAAAAATTTCAAAAGCTGTCAAAAATAATTAACATCTAAAACAAATTCTACTTGTCAAAAAGTTTTGAATTCATTCTTAAAATGAGAAGAAAAAAAATTGTTAAAAAACAAACTGTCCAAAATTTTGTTGTTTCATAAAATTAAAAAAAAAAACTACTAAAGCTAATCTAACTATGAAAATGCCCTCTGTCATTCTTTAATGCGTGTTAGCTGCAAGAACATGGCTGGTGATAGTAACATGTAATTTTTTAAAACAAAGACTTTGGCGGGTGAGCAGAGAACACTTTTTTAAACCACCGACCTATAATTTATAAACTGTGTTTCCGCCTGCCGACCCAAGTGTTTGTCATTAAAAAGTTGGATACGTTACCTCCTTTTTCTAACTTAATTTCAATCATTTCCTTATATTTGTTAGTTACTAGAACACGGAAAGCGGTAGTAACATTGAGTTTACAATGAGCACTTGAGCGGGTGAGTGCGGTACACTATTTTAAAAGTTTGTTATTAAGAAATTGGTTACGTTATTTTTTTTTTTCTAATGACATCTGTTAGCCATTCTTTCATGTTTGTTTGTAACGACTTTTTGACAGCTATTTGGATTGTATTTAAATTTTGTTTTTCAAATAGTGCATTTTCAGATACCAAATTAGTTGTCTTAAACTAATAACGTAAAATTTGCAACAAAATACGGATTTTTCAACAATTTTTTTGCATTTTATTAAAAAAAATGCATTAGAATTATGTAAACCATTATTATTATGTGAAGATCTATTAAATTGTGCATCTCCAGACACCAAATTGATTGTCCAAAATTAATATATATGTCCTTGATCGTAAAGTTTCCAAAAATAACCGACTTTTTAGATGTTTTTGCAACTTATCTAAAACATTGTATTGAAACTTTTAAACCATTACAACCCCGTAAAGCACCATTAAATTGTGCATTTCAAAACATTAAATTAATTGTCCAAAATAAATTTGTATATCTTTAAACGTAAAATTAGTAGCAAAATGCCAATTTTTTTGCAATTTACTCATAGTCTTGTTTAAAAACATTGTAAACTATTACAACTCCTTAAAGTACCATCAAATTGTGCATTTTCAAACACTAAAATCATTGTCCAAAATAAATCTTTTTATCTTTAAACGTAAAATTAGTAGGAAAATACCAATTTTTGAACAGTTTTTTGCAATGTACTCCAATGCATCTCCAGACACTAAATTCATTGTCCAAAAATAATTTTGATATCTTTAAACGTAAATTTTGTAGCAAAATACCGATTTTTAGACAGTTTTTTTTGCAATTTTCTCAAAATTTTGTAAACCATTACAATCCCGTAAAGCTTCATCAAATTATGCATCTCCAGATACCAAATGTCTTTTCGCAATTTATTCAATTTTTTTTATTAAAACTATGTAAACAATTTAACACTAAGTAAAGCATTTAAAAACACTAAATTTATTGTTTAAAATGAATACATAAAATTAAATGTTTAGTCTTACTTTACTTCTCTTGAAGAGACGATTGCCGAAAAAGATCGTACTACTGCGCCGCTCACTAATGATACGGTGCAATTGATTCAACCTGCAGTTTTTCCTTCTTTGGCAAGCTCTGTTGTTAAGGGAAAAACTAATCAAAAAACTCAGCCAAAAACTCAAACTATCTTTGGTTGTGGCCTAACCAATAACAAACTGCAGGCTTATGTGCCTACTTCTTACGTACATGTTAAATCATATTAAATTTATGTTTTCCACGATATCAGTTGATGTTGTTGAGTTAAAAGTAAAATCTGGAAACTACAGCAGATTTAAAGTTTCTGTTCCAGCTAATCATGCTCGATCTATTCTCTGCAAAGATTTTTGGTCTGCAAAAATAAACTAATTTCACTAGGCGATTATAATCTACCCGCAGCGGTATGAGTTAATGATGAGTTAGGCATAAGTGTTATTGTAATGATACTTATTCTGCTCATTTTGTTTCCAACTGTTATGGATTTCTAAACTGCGCTCAATGTATTTCTATACCTAATGATGGTGGTGTGTTCTTAGATTTATGTTTTTCTAACATCTGTGATATTTCTGTGATTAAAGCTGTAGATGTTTTGTTAAAACTTAGCCAACATCATATTGCTTATGTGATTGATGTAAAATGTGATACTAGCCGTGATATTTTAATGTGTAATTATGTTTTTAATGATTTTAAATATGCCGACTTTAACGCAATCAATAATTTTTTGTTGAATGTTGATTGGTCCGCCCTATTTTATAATTGTGATGTTGATAATTGCGTTAATTTATTTTACTCTGTGTTGCATTTTGCTATTGACTATTTTGTTCCCAAAAAACAATGGCGAGAAAACAATTTTCCAGTTTGGTTTAATAAAGAATTGATTTCACTTACTATACTCAAAAAAACTGTTCATAAACGTTATAAATCTTCAAGACTATTGTTTGATTATAACGAGTTTCAATCAATTCGTACTTTGTGTAAAAATCTCAGTACATGTCTATACAAGCAATATATTACTCGTACAGAAAACAACATTCAAAGTAACCCTAAACATTTTTGGAAATTTGTTAGCGACTCTAGAAAAACTAATGATTTTCCAGCCACAATGTATTATAAACAAAAAACTTGCAGTAATGGAGATGAGTATGTTAATAGTTTTGCTGAATTCTTTTCCTCTGTTTACGATACACAAACTCATCCAACTCTTTTGTTTGACTTTAAGAAAAACATATTACATCGATCATTTTTATTTAGATTGTTGGATGTATTTAAAAGGATTGAGAACCTTAAATGTAACTTTAGCACTGGACCGGACGGTGTTCCATCTATGCTGTTAAAACAATGTATTTATTCAATTTCTATGCCATTGCACTTACTTTTTGAGGCTTCTCTTAATGAAGCCAAGTTTCCTCCAGTTTGGAAACAAAGCTACATTATGCCTTTTTATAAATCTGAAGCTAAGGAGAATATTACTAATTATAGAGGTATATGCATCCAGTCTGCTATTCCTAAGTTGTTTGATCAAATTGTAACTGGTCATATACAATGGATGTGCAAAAGCATTTTAGTGGAACAGCAACATGGGTTTCGCAAGGGTCGTTCTACTCTTACAAATCTTCTTTGTTACGAAAATGATCTTTTGAATGCCTTTCAATCAAGAGTTCAAGTAGATTCTATTTACACAGATTTTTCAAAAGCTTTTGATCGCGTTAATCATAGTATTTTGATTGCTAAGCTTCGGGCTTTGGGTTTTCATGAATCTGTTGTTGCGTGGTTGTCGAGCTTTTTGGAAAATCGTACACAGTGTGTGAAAATTAATAACTTTTTATCACAACCAATTGTTGTTCCTTTTGGGGTTCCTCAAGGATCTCATTGTGGACCAATTCTGTTTTTACTCTTTATTAATGATCTTGTTTATTCTAATAATTCTTCGTCTTATCTTTTATTTGCTGACGATCTTAAAATTTATAAAAGAATATCATCTATCGAAGACTGCATTAGTTTGCAAAATATTTAGATTCTGTTCATTCATGGTGTCTTATTAATAACTTGTTGTTTAACGCAAATAAATGTTTTTCGATAAGCTTCAACAAAACTTTAAGTAAAGTATCGTTTGACTATACTATCGATAATAATGTTTTGGAACATGTTACACAAATAAAAGATTTGGGCGTAATTTTTGATTCAAAACTAACTTTTGTTGAGCATATAAACTACATGTGACACCGTGCTATGAAAATGTTATTATTTGTTTACAGAATGTCTACTGACCTATCTCCTAGCACACTCAAATTACTTTATTGCGCTTTAGTACGTTCTCATTTAGAGTACGCTCCGTCAGTTTGGTGTCCATTCTACAGCGTTCATATATGCAATATAGAACGTATTCAAAACAAAAATTTTCGTTTATTATCGTACAAATTAGGCATTTTATCCGAAAATTACGATTTTAACTTCATTGCATTGCAATATAATCTTCCGCCGCTGAAAATTCGGCGCAAAAGAGCCGATTTATCATTTTTACGTGGACTAATGATGTCTGAGATTGATTGCTAAGAGCTACTAGTAACTCTTCCATTTCAAGTCCCCAACAATAATCGCCGAACCAGACAGTCTCCATTATTTAGAGAATCTATACATTCTACCAATTATGGATTTAATAATCCAATTGGTAGAATGTGTAGAATTGCAAATAGTTTCTCTAATAATATTGATTTATTTTGTGTTTCAAAATGTAGTTTTAAGTGTCAATTAAAATGTGTTGATGAATAATTTTATATTTTGTTTTTATTTATGTATACTTTTTTCCATGCTTTTATTTTTCAATATTCTTTTATATATTTTTGTGTAATTGTAATATTGTTTGTAATTCATCGTTATTTGTATATAATGATGTAGATGTAAATGGTTTTGTATATACCGTGAATAAAGTATTATTATTAAAAAAATAACTTGAGAAGCAAACACTACAACAATTTAGACTTAAGCTTACTACAAATTTGAATATATATTTAACTATAATTAACAAAATATATTAATAGTTTTTAACTTTTTATAAAAATATGTATAATTTACACACACTGCTTATATAAACAATATATTTTACAATTCAATAATTGAAAGCATCTATTTTCACATCCATATTTCATGTAAACAAATATTACTAAATCAATAAATCTGATATGTTAAGAATATTTGAAATAGAAGCTCTACAACTACTTATATGTTGTAAACATGTTTTATTGTTCAATAAAAATAAAATAAAATAAGAAACAAAACGAAAACAACTACTGAATCAGTTTCCTGATATACAGAACAAACTCAATTCATATTAGCATTAATATAAAGATGAGTTGATGTAATATTTAGGTCATATACTATTCCATTTCCATAATTCAAATAATTCTAATACAAACAGACATATAACCTCCATTATCCTCTTGATCTTATTCATTCGGTATGATTTTCAGACGACCTCTCTTTGCCAACTGTTTGTTTAAGTGGATAATAATATTTGCGGTTAAAATTTAAAAGTTATACAAAGAGAAATGGAAATTTTATGCAAAAAAAAGAAGCAAAAATATATATAACGAGATGATGAAATATAAAAAGAAGGAGACGGAATAGAGAAGGGTTATTATCAAAACGGTAAATCACTCCATGGAAAAACTTTCAATAGAGCTGGGGAGTATATGTATGTATGTGTGTGTATGAAAAAGTTAAAATATCCCCGCTCATTTGTCTATGCCATGTAAGAAATGATATCACGTCTTTGCAATACGTCATCGCGTATTATGAGGCCATCCGCAGAGTTATACTTACAAATAAGAGAAAACTTTTTCGCCGAAAAACATTTCACGGAGATTGTGATGTCACACATTGGTTTTTATTATGGCCCGCCGATAAGGTAATTTTTCAAATTTGTTCATTACTCGATTGCATTTACCTAATAAATTCAGAAGGATATTATTTCACTGGTTTCACTGGCGAGATATATAAATAACAATGCCGGTTTTGACAAAACTACTACAGACTGATTGAATTTTCCGCATAGATTTTCTCATTTTATTCTTTTTTTCTTTCTATGCGGGGGTTTAAATGTGTTGACAGATGAGATAAAATGTCTTGTCGTGACCCTAAATGCACTTCTACTGGAAATAATTTAATACTGAAATATTGAGAAGAGAAAATACACATATAATGCGACAAGCATTTATATCCCTATTATGATTTGATATAAAACGAATTCAAAATTCAAACGGTTTAATTTTACAAAAGAACAATTTTTAACCGTAGAATATAAACACAACTTATCGAACTATATCGAAATTGTGTATAAGAGCGTTTGTCTAGATTTTTTTTTTTGGGTTGCAAAATGTCGGATTCAATTTTTGGTAGGCTTGAAATGCCTACCGACTAAAAGCCGCCCAATAATGAGTGCCTACGAAAGTTCAGGATTGTACGGCTCATGTACCTTCTTTTTAAAGATTAATAGTTTGGAGATTGTTAGACTACGCCCTATAGGCTTGTGCGGTATTGGTTTTGTTTGTTAATGTGTTGGTAAAGTTAGGGTGCGGCTATAGAAAAAGTTTTTCCTGTCTGTCTGAGAAAGAAGTACTTTGCGGCCAATGCTTTGATGTGTTGACGTATTGGGGGTAGTCCTAGATCTGCCCGAATCTTTCTGGTCTGTAGAACAACCTGTTGAAAAACCTCTAGCATATTAAGATGACAATTAGCTGCTGTTCCCCAAACGCGTAAGTAAAAATAGATCTAATGATAGACGTGTAGAGCCGGGTTCTATTCCGGGTCGAAAGACTACTATTCCAACGCATCATCGGAATGAGAACGTTTTGGGCATTATCGAAAACAAACTGCACGTGGAGTTTGTACGTGAGTTCCTTGTCAAGATTAACCCTCAGGTACTTAGCAGAATTGGACCACGGTATGAAAACATCGTTAAAAAGACGTTCTTATCGGGTTTGATTAGCCGTCTTGTAAAGAGTACAGCTTTGCTTTTCTCTGGGTTAATAGTGACTTGCCACTTGTCCAACTATTCTTCAAAGTTGTCAGTAGCCCTTTGAAACCTTAAAGTGACCATTTCGGGCAATCTGGAGGAGTATAGAAGAGCCGTATCATTGGCAAATTGTGCCATTTTGACCCCGTGCCTACATCCCAAAGGCAAGTCGGCAACGTATAAGTTAAATAGCAACGAAGAGAGAATGGAGCCTTGAGGAACTCTTGCCTTTATCTCCCAAGAGGTAGATATGTGATTACTGAGTTTTATTTTTAAAGTTCTGTTGTCTAGAAATAAGGCTAATAGCTTCTTAGTCAAGTCAAAAAAGATAATTAGCTCTATACATTTTAAAGATTAGTCTTTTGTGTCAGACCTTGTAAAGGCCTTGTCAACGTTAAAAAAGACCACCTCTGTAATCTTTTTAACTCTAAAACCTTTGACTATAAGGTCCGTCACCCGGTTTAGTTGATAAATTAACAAGTGCCCCCATCTGAACCAGTGCTGGTGACGAGAAAGGATGTTGATCGATTCTGTGTAGTCCTGGAGCATGTCCAAGACCACTTTCTCAATAACCTTGCTTATTGTGCTGAGAAGACTGATGGGCCGATAGTTTTACGAAAACGTTTGGTCTTTACTTGGCATTGGAATATTAAAGTGATAAGAAAGTGCTCAGTTCTAAGAATTGCATTAGCAATGTTGGTGAGCGCCATTATTGCTTTATGCGAGAACGTTTTAAAAACCTTGTTAGAGATATTGTCAGGGCCGGGGACCGGGTAAGATTTAATTTAATGATATCTCTGATGCTAAAAGGTTGCACGCTTTCCAACGGCTCATCGTCGTCAGAGTTGTCCAACAAGTCCTTAACTACTTGTTTGACCCTTTCGACGTGCTTCGTGACCGCCGTTTTCGACGAGGAGCATTGGTGTTCCAGGCTGTCGGCTTTTCCCAGAATATTAAATTGAAGCCCTTTTTTGCCGTGAATGACTGGAATAGAAGTTTGTCTGTTCCGCAACGTTTTGGAAATCTTCCACATCAGATTACCATCGTCTGTGGTCGATTTCAGGCTGGTTTGCCAACACAAATTTTTGTGCAACTTTATAGTCTTTCTAACTTTGCCGTGGAGCAAGTTTAAGATCTTACGACCTCGGGGGTCGCAATGCCTTTGCCATTGGCGTCTGGCAACATTTCTTGTGCGGATCAGTGCCTTGATCCGAGTGGATTATCTACCCAAATCTGATGGGTTTTAGACGCCCTTTCCGTAGCTTGGTACATTTGGCGCGTGAATTTTTCAACAGATTTTGATGTCGTCAACCGTTTGTACTGGGGCAAGTCTTCCAGGGATCGCGAGAAAAGATTCCAATCCGTTTGTGTTACGAGTTTTCCTTCCTCCCAGAGTGATCCCCTTCCGTAGAGCTCCAGTATTACTAGGCTGTGATTAGAGCTAAGGCCTTTGACGACGGATATGGTATACTGGTAGTTGACGTTCTTTAGTATTGCTACATCTAGAACGTCCGTTCCGTGACCCGCGGCGTCTCTTGTTCAGCGAAGTCAAACAACGCTCGACCTTTGGCGTTATTTACCAAGCTATTCCAGGCCGGACGTTTAGAATTAAAGTCCCCCGCTATGATAGGAGTGAGAATTATTAAGAATGCTGTTTCGATGCGATTTGTTGGTCTTATATAAGCCGATGCGAGTTTAAACGTGCCCAACCCCGGCACATTTACCACTATCGCATTTGACTCAAGCAAAATCGTTTCAGGGGTATCCACTTCGGAATGGTCGACTAATTTTTTTGCAAAGATCAATGTTCCACGCCTCATGGGTATTGGCGACGTTCCCAAATACGTGAAGGTATTTGGGATTCTTAACGCTTTATTAGGTTTTTGGCGCGACTTGGACACCAACATGATGTCAAGTTCCTGTTTGATGAAGAACGCTTCCACTTTGCCTAATTTTTCTGTAATGCTATTAGCATTCCAGAAGCAAATGCAGCGTAGTTTTGCTGATAGTGCTGCAGGTCTGCGGGGACCTGAAAACTGAGAGGAAGCCTGAGGGGCTGTCGGAGCTTGGGCCGGAGCGGGTTGGGCCGCCGGTCTAAGTTTTTTGCCGTTTGAGGCCAACATACAAATATAAACTTTACATCCTCAGTCATTCGCAGAATGTGGCCCGTAGCATAGAGCGCATTATGCAGGAGTGCCCTTAGCGCAGGACCCCGACTGGTGGGCCCCACACAATTAAGACAAAAAAATTCCGTGGTAAAACAGCAATTCGCTGTGTGACCGTGCCTCTAGCACTTTTGGCATTGAGATCGCAACCTTGAAACCACAGAACACGTCGAGTTCCATGATTTCTGAGCTCATTTGTTTTTTTAGGGGGAGTTGGACAAATATCATGTAAAAGCGGATAAATTGATTACCCATGCGGAGGACGTTTGACGGGCATAACCCTAAAGATTCCAGCACCCGTCCCACGTCATCCTCAAAGCAAAATTACAAAACATGTTTAAAACTACCTCTTAGCATTTTTCGTCGGCTCGCGAGCACGTGTGAAAGTTTGCTTTGTGAGCGTAGAGTAAATCGGTTGCCTTCCTGTGGTCGGCAATGGTGGATGGCATCATGCGAATGTTCTCGTGGGTGTTTTGCGCCAATAAGATGATAATATTTTTCTCCCTGAACACTTTGGAGAAGTCAGGGTAGAGTTTGTTGGTGGTCCAGGACGATTGACGGTGGACGAGCTTTGGAGTTGTTGGCGGCGTTTTCGGAGTAAGGCTCCTTGTCCTTGTCCGCGTCACCAACGTAGTTGACATTTGAGGAGGCAGGCCTGAATCTCATCTCGGTGTAGACTTTTCTGGCGTTCTTGTTGCGGGTCGGTGCATTTGGTAGCAGAAAGCTTTAGCGCCGATTGGCCTGATAAGCCGGCAAGGATAGCTGCTGTTGGCTGTTTAGTCTCAGCTGCTGATGGCAGCTGGGGGGTGGCTGATTGCCCTTTAATTTGTTTTAGAGGTGGTGACCATAAGAAAGGTTTTGTAGATGCAAAGTTTCAGACCGGACCTCAATCTACAAGAAGACCTCCTTAAGTGTACATTTTAGTATTAATTGAATAAAACTCAAAAATACTTGTTTACTGATAAAAAATTATTTGGTAAATATGTTCAGGCCACATAAAAATATCATAACTGTATTCTAAAGCATCATTCTGTACTCTATTATTTGTAAACTTTTAGAATTTATTACGTACTTCTATAGTTTATTCAAAGTTTTTCAACTCAGTCCTTTTATTACAACCTACAACAAAATTGGGATGCGTTTGCCAGTCTACACGCCTAGCAAAAACAGGTTAAGATAATTTATCCCTAAGCGTATACTGCTTAAACAGCATGGCCAAAGACTTGCATGCAAACCCAAAAAATATCTCAAAATACTACAGAAAAAGTAAAAGAAGCTTAAAGAAAAATCGAAACCAGGAAGATTGCAGTGACAGATAGCATACGGTATATTGCCCTAAAATGTTAAAGATGCCTCTCAAGACGCTCGTCAAAATTAGAATATTTCTAGAAGAATAGCAAACCTATTAGCACAAGAACCACCAGCAAACAACAAAATAAGGCCAAAAAAAAAAACATTATTACAAAATTTTGAAACAAATAAAACGGGTCAGTAGACAAAGCTGTTAATGCCAGAAATATGTCTATAGATTAACCAAAAACACGGCTTCATTGAATACCACCTTGCCCAGTTTCTTACAGAACACGGATGTTTCTGTAACTACCTGCACAGATTTAAATAACAGTGACAAATGCATATACTGTATACAACTGTAAAAGGAAAGATATGACTGATGGCGGTTTTATTACTAAAAAACAAGATCTGGCAGTACATAGTGATGCCTATAAATAAGGCACTGAGCTAAAAAAAAAGAAAGAGAAAACCAAAAACAAATAGAAAAAAAGTAGGCACAGCAAAGGTATACCACAAGATAAACCCATAGCGTATAACATACAATGGAACATTTTAGTAGAAAACTATCTTTAGAGACCAACTCTCACAAAATTAAAAATAAAAGTAAAGCAATGCGGCCAATAGAAGGTTAATAGAAACTGTATTAAGCGTTTGTTGCGTTAGTTGTTAAAAAAACAGGGCGTAACGAATGTTTGAATTACATAGTTATTTATTATACGCAGTTGTCTTATCAACACATTTATGAAGATTAATGGTTTACTACCATAAATTTTATTATAATGTACCTACATGCGGTTGTATTATTTTCCTTTTAAATTATAAAATTATATATAGACGATAATGTTGTGATGAAAATTTGTTCACCATAAAAACTAGAGTAAATTCCCTGTCTCGCGCCAGTGCCCTTTCATTCTATACATTTCTTCAACGCGCGTGCAAATTAAATGTGAACGCTGTACAATTGAGAGCCCGGTGGGTGCTGCGCGCCATTTCAACAAAAATTTAAATATTCCGTCCATATTGGCACTTTTTTTTCACTTGCGCTCCTCCACTGCTTTTTAAAAGCATCGTCAAGTCGCCGCCTTTATCCCGAGCATTGCATATTGAAATGAGCATTATTTTTGCAAGTGAAATAAAGAAAAGGATGGCCTTTCAGTGTTATCAGCAAGGAGCACATTCAGTGCCTCTTATTTGTCTGCAGTGAAATCAGGAAATGACACACGCTTCGATGAGAGGCGAGAAGAAAGAGGGCTCTTTTAAGCACCCCTTTTTTTCGCTATACAAAGATCGCCTGGCTAATCGGTATTATTCACCTAGCAAACCTGTTGAATATATTTGCTTTGTATGTAGCCGACTAATGGCATTATTTCGTAGCATTAGCATACTAATGAATTGAAATCTAATAAAATATGATTAGATTAAGCTGCCGTTAATTTTGTGCGTTTATTAGAATATTTCAATTTAATAAAGGGGGAGGTGTAAATGCGGCGATGTTAGCTTTCAGCACACCTATTGACATTCGGCAGTAAACATAAACCTAAGATTCATTAGCATAAGGCACTGTTTGTTTAATTACAAAGTGCCTACAAGAGTACAGATCCCTAATTAACTAGATACACCTCAGAGTCCGTTCCCTTAATTACGGCCAATCAGGATTATATGAGACCCCATTCACGTTACGAATGTGCCTCTTGGACAAGATAAACTAAGGTGTTTGTTTAGATCAGCTTTCTATCATTATACGCATATTTTGCATAAGCAGAATTCTGTATTCCACATAATATCATTTTCAAGTAAATTATTTAAGCCTATTAACTATTTAAGTACTTAGAGTATGTCGGTTCATATTTGGGTTATAATCAAATTAGGAGAAATTGGGACAAATGCACACGAATTGGAAATTAACAAATTTCATTAAATCGCTTTCATATTGTAATTACATTCCGCTCGTTCGGGGATAACAATGCGGCGCATTAACAAAAGAAATTTAGAGAGGATGATTATCAAACAACTCGAAACAATTCTTTATGTTTCTGCAGCTTATGCCGTAGCTTTACAAATGTTATTATAAATACTTAATGAATAAACCGGTTTAACAATCTAATACTTGTATTTGTTACAAAAATTAGTTCAGATTTATTAGCTGAATTTAGGAGAAATTAAATTACATAAATATCTTTGACAAACTTGTTTTTATGGAAAACTTAAGATCAAATTTTTTTTTTCAAAACTTAATTCAATTTTATTTAATTAGTGTTTTGTAACACTGGTGCATTGTTTACAAAAAAATACTTTTTTTTTGCCTGCCCACTCTAAAAAAAACTGTTTTTCTTCTCGTATTTTAGGACGGAAAGATATGTATTATCCTCGCTAGAATTCATAGCAACTTTAATGCAATTCAAATTTGTTTCTATTTTTTTAATTTAATTTTTTTCTTTTTATTTGCGTTAAAGTTTTTTTTTAACTTATATTTAATGGCAAGCAAAACATAGTCTCACCACGGACAAAAAAGCATTTGCAACATTTTGATGTATGCAAATTTTGGGTTACAGAAATGGCGTAATCAAAACCAGCAAATTTGGGTTTTTAGGAAAAGAATCAATTGCGCGTTTGCTAAAAGATAGCTAAAAAGAAGCTAAAGCAAGTAAGGCATTGACTTGCCATTTGCCGCGTCTATTTCCATTGTGTGCTACGCTATCAAATTTTCTTTGATGTTATGTTAATTAGCCTGGTATAGTTACTTCCATGCCGTTAAAAATTTTGGTCGCCCAGTTATAGCCTATCAAACTTTTTGAACTTTTTTAGTGCCTCGTGCAAATACTTGTTGAAGCTACTCCACAATAATTTTTTTTAAATGAAAAGCCGCTGTAAATTTTGACTGTCAAAATGCTTGATATTCTAAAATTGTTATTTAAACCAAAAAATAAGTAAATTAAAAAAAAAAAATTGTAAAAATAACTGAGTGACTACATTCTGATGTTGTAAGTTTTTGCTCGCAACTTTTGAAAACAATTTTTATCAACAGACTTTGCAAGGGTATATGCAAACACTTTTTTGCCAGATTTCAAACTTAACTTTTGTTTAAATCCTGTCTTGTATTCAAATGTTTTGTACGCTTCTTCTTTTTATTAGGAATTTTGTAAATGTTTCTTGTAAATCAATTTTTTTGACCAGAAGCTAATTTACCAAAGAAATCAAGTGAGCAGATCACTAAACTTGTAATTGTGGGTTGGTGGTTTGTAGTAGTTTGCGCCACTCAACCCATTAGAAGCAGCTAAAACGTTTAACCTAAACGTTTTAGCTGCTCAACGTTAGTTGTCATCAAATTCTAGATGAAGAAAATAACATAAAATTTGGATGACAGAGACTTACGAGGGTAGAAAGAACATTACTTTTGTGAGTGTGAGTCCGGTGGTTTGCCCCGTCAAAGTGTTTGTGCTTAAAAAATTAATTGTTTCTTTTACTTTTAAGATTTTGCAGTTAAAACTAAGTTATAAATGTAGGGTTATGGTTTAGTTCCAAAGAGTAATTGCGGTAAGTTTCCATTTCTAGAGCTACTATTAGAGGGCAGATGATGAGGTGCGTTATTGGCCTAAATAATGTCAAGTAATGTGTAATTGATCCAAGACAAGGTTAAAAATAGCGTAAATGTTCTTTTAGAATCTAAATTGGAATTTAGAGAAGACATCTTAATTGTTTCCGAAAGATTGGAAGTAAGTTTTAAAATTTTTGTTGTGGTGTCGATGAGAGAGAAATAGGGTAATAAAAGTTGGGGTCGTCCAGAAGTTTTTGGTATCATGATTGTGTGATCTTGCTTAAAGCGGGTAAAAAAATATCTAAAAACCATACAAACATTGAAAATGGAGGCGAGATATACAATAACAAAATATGCCAATTTTTTTAGATTTTTAATGTCATTAGGTGTGGGAGGTTGCAGCTTAAAAGTCGGTCAAAGTAAAAGTTGACTAACGGACGTCTCACATACCCTCGTCTGGGCTGCCAAAAGTATTGGGTTCTGAAGAGTGGTAAAGGTAGCTTAAAGGTGGCCCACAAAAAACTTGGTATTATCTTGGAGCGTAGAAAAAACAATGTTATCCTTTGTGCCGAGATATGAAACATTCTACGTTCCGTGTCTGATTGCGGTAGAGCTAAAATGTAAGTTTTTGTAGCAATGACTGCCACGATACAATAAGGTCCCTCAAAAAGAGAAAGAAATTTTTTTGTCTAGAAATTATTGAAGAAGAAATAGGGTAAGTCCAAAGAAAAACTAAATCTCCTACTTCAAAAGGCGTAAATATAGAGCTTTCTTTACGGGCGGATCTAGAATGAGCAACGGCTTTTAATTGTTTACGAGCATAGAAGATAAGCACATAAGAATCCAAGAAAGAAGGCTCAACCAGTTTGAGTGCTTCCCTTATTGGGGAAGACGGCAATGTTCCAAAATGTAATTTCATAGCAGAAAACCAGGTAGACTCATGTATAACAAAATTCAAGGAAGATGTAAAAACAGTAATTTCTTTGGCCCAGGCAGTATGTTTTTCAGAACAATACGTTTAGAAAAGTGTACCTAATTTTCGCAAATCCCGCTTAACAGAATTTCCTTGGAGGTGGCAAACTGAAGAAAGAACGGATTGAATATTTTGTTCTTTATGATACTGAGACCAGCGACGAGCTGTAAACTGCGTTCCGTGATTGCTTAACATTTTTTTTAGTTTACCAACTTCCAAGAAAAAACGCTTTTCGAGACGATTTAGAATGGCGGTGGTATTAGCTTTTTTCAGCGGATAAAGGTTTACCAGCTAACTAAACACTTCTAACACAACAAATATATAAGTAACACTTCCAATGGATCTCGGAAGAAGACTATATAAGTCCACGGAGACAAGGTTTTTAAGTGGCTCCGAGATAATTTAAACTCTGGACAAGAAAGTCTTTAGAAGTGGTTTGACCGACTTAAACATTCCCGGCCACCACAAGTCGCATCTAAGAACAGACCACGTTTTGTAAATCCAAAAATGACCGCAATAGACGTGAAATAAATTTACAAAATTAGGAATTAACGTCTTGGGAATACATAAAAATAAAGAAGAATCTCTATCATGTTGCAGATATAACAAGTCTTTGTGTATTAGACAACGGTGTTGAGTAGGGTCACTTTGTGTTTGCTCGCGGATTTTTCTTAACCGATCATCGTCATGTTGAGCAACAGTTAAACCAACAAGCAGCGTGGCCGCTGTAGGGCAAGCCACTAGCGTCATTATTCAAAAAGTACGGTCTAAGGACATTGGAAGCCGTACGGGAGGATTCCGGGACAAAACATGTTTTCCAGGAACATACCGGATATTGAACTGGTATTCTTAAAGAGATAGTACCCAGCGCGCAATTTAGAAAGAAAGTAAACGGCAAGTGTTTAAATACATTAACGCTTGGTGATCGGTATTAACTTCAAAATGCTTTCCAATCACACTTAATAGTTCTTTTTCAGCAACGAAGTAACGCCGTTTGCGTTCTTAACAGTAGCCTACTAAAATAACTAATGACATGGCATTGGCCTTCAAATTGTTTATGCAAAACTATACCAAGGTCACTAGCATCACACTGCACTTCGAAAGGAAATTTTGGCCGTGGATGAGACAACAAATCTTCTTTTGCTGTTGTGCCTGCCCCCAAAATTATTTTACTCCTTTACGCAATAGAGACGTCATGGACAAATTTTGTGCAAATGCTCTGTCAAAATTGGCAAAGCCAAGAAATGCTTGTAACTGTTTGCCAGAAGTCGGAGGGGAAAACTCTTGTAAGCTTAGAATCCTTTCCAGATTTGGAATTAGTCCTTGAGGTGTTAGCACATAGCCAAGAAAGTTTAATTTGGAACAAAAAAAACTACATTTTCCAAGATTTAAAGTCATACCTGCTTCTCGCAGTCCTGTAAGGATCATATGGTTTAAATGCACTAAAAACAAAGTAGATGTAATTATTAAATTGTCCACATACGTGTGCAAAGTTTTCAAAAGCAGTACCTAAGATGCAATCCATACACCTGGTAAAACTAACCACTGCAGTTTTAAGGCCAAAAGGGAGGACTTTAAACTGATAAGCTTGAGCGCCGACCCTAAACCCTGTATAACGACGTTGCTGGTGTTAAATGGGCACTTGCCAGTAGAAAGAACGGAGATTTGATAAAAATATATAGCGTACACCCGCTATAGAATGTAAGATATTCTCAATAGAACGAGGTAATTCGTTATCTGATTCGGTAACGGCTTTTAATCTCCTAGCGTCCAGGCCATATTGCTTTACTGTGGTCATAAGAGGACTTGCAAACGGGGTATCAGAACGTTCTATAACTCCCTAAGCTTCCATTTTTGCAATTTCCGCCTGTACAACTTCTGTATGAGCCATTAGAATAGGGTATAGCTTTACTGCAAAAAAGACGGTTATCTGGAAAAAACTTGTGAATAAAATTGCAACACTTTTAATAAAGAAGTTTTTTCTGCATTAGTAAGAAGCTCTTCTACCAAAGAAAAATCAGGCGCATCAAAAACCACTTCATTGACAGGCATACTTAGCTGTGAATGGGCAAGCAATGGGAGGTTGGATATCATGCAATGGAAAAACAGTCTTTAAGGTTAAAATGCTATTTTCCTAAAGAATTTGAATTTTTTGCTTATGTATTAGGAGCGTAATTTTGAAATGCATTAACAAATCGGACCCAAGAATGACTGGCTAATTTAATCCAGAAATAACTAAAAACTCAAATTCTCCTTTGAACATTTGTATTTCAAAAAGCAACAGCACCTGATGTGTTACTTTGCCAAGTTTTGTGAGATATGCTCCGGTAACTCAAATACCCTGCACCGGAAACATAGTTATATTTAGCGCCGCAGCAAATAATAAATTGAAAGTTTTGCTGTTCATGCATGATATGTCGCTGCCACTATCCAGTAACGCTGAAAATTCAAAATTTGCTTCTTTAATTACAACAAAAGGGGTGCAGTTGGGAGACTAGAAATGATCAAAATCACAATTATCCGTTAGAAGATTTGTAACAAGATCTTGATTTGAAAATATTGGGGTCCTGGTGACCGCCTCTACTTCCGGACCTAAGAAGAGGAAGCAATCTGGTTTTTCGGAATTGACTGGGAGTTCAAACCACAATCTTGTAAGTCATGATCTGGTTCTTTTTTGGTGTTTGACAATAAGCAAACATCATCTACGGTTATGTTTGCAACATTATAGTCTTGTCGAGGAAAATTGGAGTTTTTGTAGTTTCTGTTTTGGTTACTTAGATTATTGTTGTTAGGTTTATAAAAATTTTGCAAATTGTGTGGTCTCTGAGAAAGCTTATAATTATGTTGCTGAACGTTTGCTTAATCTGTATCAAAACGCGGGTTATTGGTTATCAAGTTGTCACTGCTTGTAACATAGTGACTAGTTTGCAACCAATCGAGTGCTTCTGTTACCACAGAGACACCTACTAAACACGTCGCCACATGTGCTAGATAGTGCCGCGCAATAATTTTGATTAAATCGCAATCTTTATATGGGGTTGCAGATGTTGTTTTTGCGCATGAATTTTTAAAAAATATACCGATTCGTCGGTAAGTCGGTATTTTCCGGTTTTAACCAAACTTTATGCTTTCATTTGCCGGTCAAAACTCCAAAACTGTTCCATGAACACTTGTTCAAATATATTAAAATTTTTACACGTATCAATTATGGTGTCATACCATACTTTAGCATCATCAAGGTACAATGTATGTCCCCATAATAAAAAATTATTGTATAAAACATTATAAGTAGCAACTGTTTTTCGTAACCTATTAAAAAAACTAATAGGCTGCATGTTTATTTCTTTAAGTTGAGAAACTTCTTTTAAAAGATTAGAATTTTTTTCATGCCTAGGTGAGGGCGCTTTGTACATGTAATATTTTGAATAATTAAGTGCGTGTGATAATTGAGGTTGTTCTTGATTAAAATAAATAGATGATAAAGGGCAATTTACATTTGGATCACTTACAGGTTCCAACAAAGGTGTCGGCTTGTATAGATGAGTGGGGTAATTAGTATATGGGTATGAACGCAATGGTAGTGAAGGCAAACTTAAACGCGTATTGTAACTAATATTATTGTTATTATTGTGACCATGATTTGTTGTCGCTGTATGTGACAATGAGTAAAAAGGTAATTCTTGTCGCTGTTTTCAAATATTTTTTGATTGGGTCCCAATAGCAGCAATGGGTTCCGATGTCACCGTCAATTTCATTCTATCTAATGATCAAATTAATTAGTGCAACGTGTCCACCGCTGTTGCGTATTTTGCATCAAACAATTGTTCATTAGCTTTAAATGATTGTTTAGGTTTATAATTGTACTGCACATTACCGGAAGTAACTGCCGTTAGTGTATTGATATATAATAAAAACCTAGCTTTGTCTTGCATCTGTATCTCCGTACTCATATCCGCATGGCTTGAAGGCGGCAAATTATATACTTCCATATCGTCTTGTGTATTATAAGGACTTCTTCAGCTGCGTATCCAGTGCACAAGTCGTAACCAGCACGGCTTCTAAGGTTATATGGTACCATTGTGTTAGAGTTCTGTAAAACCTATTTCCAGCACCAATAAATTTATTTCCTTTTTCCATTACAATAAAAATCTTTTTTTTTCAGGTTAAAAAATAATTTTAAAATAAATGTTTAAAAAAACCTTGCCCCACGTTGGGCTCCAAGATTCTGATAAAGATATTGTGTTGAAACGCAGGCCATTTTGCGTTTAAGTAAACACAATATTTGATAAAAGTTGTGGGGAGGAGAAAAAGGTTAATCAATAAAGTTAAACAAAAATTATGGCAGCATAAGATGAATATGTTGCCAATTAGAAAGGTATCGTAGTCCCACCGCATGTTTATAGAAGAATATAAATTTAAAAAGTTTGTTTAGGAAAAAGATTTTGTTTCTTGAATTGTGAGGATGGAGACTTTAGACAAGTTGTTACGGGTTATACAGCAACTATGGTTTAACTTTGCTGGTACTATAAACTCCAAAATGTTGGATGACATTGATGCGCTGGGTTGGTATGAAGAGCCTGTAGAGTCGTTGTCGATAGTGCTTCAGGCAGTAGCTGACAATGGTAGTGAGTGTATGACTCAAAATCGTTTCCAAGGTAGTTGCAAAGGTTATGATAATGTTGGGTAGTCACCTGGGTTGTAGTTGAGTCTTGCAACATTGGGGTTAGTTGGCCAAAGTCGTTAACACTATTTATTTTTGCTTTTTACTAAAAATTAGCATTTTCAAATGAGTGTTTTGATAAAGAAGAAACTAATATCAAATTTGAATGAAAAAGGTTTGTACAAGTAAAAGCTTTTCTTAACTTTTAATTGTGGGTTTGTAGTTTGGATTAGTTTACAATGTTTACTTACCTAGATGTACGTGCTTAAGACATTAAAAAAAAGCGTTTAGAGCCAGCGTTTTAATATGAATAGATATTTTTTGTGTTGTAGGACTGGAAACGGAACCAAAGATGATTATTTTATCAATCAATTTAATCTACTCAATTAATTTAACTAAATAAATTAACTTTAATGAATTCAAATAAATTTCCAAGATTTTCACTTTTTTGAAAAGAAAAGTGTGAATTTATTCCATCAATATAATAGACGCTGCTGCAATGGCACCCCAGCAGCAATTGCACTCCTCCAAAACAGATAAAGACACTGAACCAATCTTACAAATAAAAAAAGACCAGAAAAAAAAAAGAAAAAAAAGAACTGGTCCAACAACATTATCCTGTACCAGTTTCAGAAACTTAAAGAGCAAATGAAAACGACAAACGCTTTGTCAGCAAATTATTAATCAGAATGCCATCATCCATACACTTAACATGACAATTGCAAACTCTACCTGCGTCCTATTGGCTGCCACCAGCGCTACCGCTCAACAAACTTAAAAAAAAAAAAAAATTTAAAAATGAAATATGTCTGAAGCCGTAACTTCATCCACACTCAAGCGTTCTGTTGCGCAAGATTCTTTTTAGAAGAAAGAAAGCCAAACTCTCAATGCAAAGAATCCCAATATCAATTATGGTTACCAGATTGTAAAGATAAAGCGGAGGAAAACAACGGGTAAGTCAATACTAATAAAATTACCTAAAGTGCCTTTTGCCACACCTCAAATGCCTCCAGCAATTGTGGAATAACCATTGCTGGCCTTTCAGGCCATAAAACACAAAAGCCTTACGTTCCCAAAAAAACGCCACCCCCGCCAAAAGGAAAACAATTTTTTCCAAGATTTTTACTTTTTTCAAAAAGTAAAAATTATTTCTATCAATGTAATGGACGTTGCTGCAATGACACTACCGCCAGCGCAGAAATCAGTCCTACAAATATAAAAAAAGCGACAGATCCAACTTTTGGGTCGTTATCCTGTTGTACAGTTTTAGAAGCTTAAGGAACAAATAAAAGCTATAAACGCTGACCTTTGCCAGCAATTTATAAAACAGAATGCCAACATTGAGGCACTCAACGTAACAATTAAAAGCCTCACTCGCTTTCTCTTGGCTGCCATTAGCACTACCGCTCCAGCCACCTTTAAAAAAAAAAAATATCAAAAAAAATGGAAGAATCTAAAGCAACAGTTTCAGCCCCATTCAATTGTTCAAAAACGCAAAACTCCTCTTTAGAGAAAAAAAAAACAAAACTTCCACCTTTTACCTCCAGCTCGTCCTCAAACTTTACCGTCCCAAAAATAATGGCCAATTTCTGCTACAACCGCCGCAAAGGACCTCAAGGACAATAAAGGCTACTAAGTTGCAAAGAAGAAATGTAGAATAACAACGGGTTGCCATCCTCCAAATCTTTCCAGCAATTGTAAACCAAAACCATTTGCGGCTAACCTAGCCGGCCTTTTATGCAAAACATCAGAAGGGTTTTTGGCTATAAAAAAACGCTATTCCCGCCAAAAAAAAAAATTGTAAATGACCCATTTAATCCTTTTGGTTCTTCTTCAGGCGCAACTTCTAACTCTCGCCCCTTGCCAATAGAGCTAAGAAACAAACACCTATAAGTGTGTATGCATTATTCCGGCAACAAACGTCGACCACAGGAAAACAACAAAATTTCTAAAAACAATAGAGACCATTTTATATTTGATCAACCGCCAAAGAACGCTGCCTCAAGGTGGAAATCCAAAAAACTTCTGGATTACCTCAAAAGAAAAACGTTGGCGTAGCTCTCAAATCCTTTAGATTTGCACCTACAAATATCCACAGAATAAAAAAAAAAAAATTTTTAATGGTAACCGTACAACACCCTAAAGAAGATAAGAACGCCAAAATTTTGGATTTAACTGAGCTTGCAGCCTCAAAGTCACAGAAAATTTTAAAAAAAGCAGTGGTACTCTACAACGCCAGATGTGTCAATGGCACAGGCTCAACCTCAAGCAATGCATCGTTTTCCAAATTTGCTTAGGGTCTTACCAATTGGTGGTTTGTGGTCTTTAATAAATTATATTAAAAACCACGCTAGAAAGCAACCAAGCTTACGTCGGCCTCGGTTCAATTTTTTTCTCAGTCTGCAGGTCCCCGAAAACCTGCACCGGCTACAACAAACAAATCGTTTGCAAATGCTATCGCTCCACCAGCACAAAAAACAATATCTAAAAACAAAATAGCCACAAACCCAACCAAGCGCTGAGATTTCCAAAAACTTTTACGTATTTAGAAACATTGGCGGTACCCATCAAGCGTAGAATTCTGATTTTTGCAGAAAAAAATTTAAACCATTCTAAAGTAAATACACTCAAAATGATCTCGCTTAAAACAAATGTGATAGTAGTGACTAAGCCTAGTCTGGGCACAAACAAGATTGCATCTGCTTGTACTAGACCGACCAATTGTATCAAAACGACGTATTTTGATACGGTTTTTGCAAACCCTCTTCCCACAATAACTGTTGAAGACTATAACTCAAAAGTTGAATTCTGTTAGATTACGTAGAGCAAAACTTGTTAATTACAAGTCTGGGTCCGGATAAACCTATCTTCTACTGCTCTGCTGGCTACCAAAAAGGCGTTTTTGACGTAGCAATTCTCAAAAATGTCATTTTCTAAGTCGAGGTTACAGCAATTAATGACCTTAGCTCAGACTACAACCCAGAACTACTAAAATTCTACGGAAAGGGATTAGATTCTTTGTTCAAAAATTCTGGAAGAGAACATCAACTGCCTGACCTCAGTAAAAACAATTAAGAACACCAAAAGGACCATCGCAGTACTTACTAATTAAATTCTACAAGTTTGTGAAAAGGCTTCTAAAACCCATTAGGTTTGCGTTGATAATTCTCTAAAGTTATCCGGGGCTATTAATACTAAACTTGATTCAAATAAGAAATGCCGCTAAACATCAATAATTGCAAAAGCGTCGCAATCCCAGAAATTGTGAAATTTTAAATTTGTTTTACAACAAAGTCAGAAAGGCCTTAAAGATGCACAAAAAAAACAACATAAAATCAATCACAAAAAGTGACATTCTTATGTAGAAGATCTCCCAATTTTTTAAAAACAGACGAGTCCTTATTCCAACTCCCACTCAATCACCGAAAACACTGATCTAAAACAGGTCAAAAGAGTTCACCAGAAGGTTTCAATTTTCTGAAAGACGCTGACAACAACTAAAAAACATTAGACCAAAACTACTGGTCAATAAGGCTTCCATGCACTTTAAATAAGATCATAAAAAGAATGATCTTAGACATAATTCAAAACTACACGCAAACTAGTAATCTTTTCCTTTCTTTTTAAAATAGGTTTAGATGAGGTTATTCTAGTGTACATCAACTAAACCGCGTAACTGATCACATAGTCTAAAGTTTTAGATTAAAAAAACTACAAGAGTGGTCTTTTATTACGCCAAAAAAGTCTGGCACAAAGGTCTTAGACAAAAATACTGCAAAAATTTAGCAGTCAAGTTTGAAAACCACAATTCTACTTCACGGCAGAAATTTCTCAAGGTTCTATTCTCTTGTCTACGCTATTTAACCTGTTTGTTGCTGACATGCTTTTGGAAAGCATGTACGGGCTTAATTACAACAGAGCACACTTTAAAGTTTCCAAAAATGGTCATCATAAGGCTACAAAAAACGCCACTACTAATCTAAAATATTGTGTCAAAGTAAACCCAGAGAAAAACAAAACCGTTTTTAAAGTGCAAAGAATTGCTCCTCCTAAGACCGTCTATTTTAACGACGTTCTTATACGGTAGTCCAATGCTGCTAAGTAGTCCAGTAATTTTTAGATAAAACCAAAATCTGCTGTTTCCAATGCTGCGCCAGAACAGTAGCATGTCGCTCCAGAACAAAACATAGCTCTATACCATTAGACCAATATTCACATATGCGCTCCTTATTTGAGGAATGGCCACAAACTGGCACTCCAATTGTCTCAAAGCTTTTCAAAGTTTGACTTTGCAAATGCTCCTGATTTCTCCACCACAGCTGGAAAATGAGACTTTTTTTTTCACTTTTATAGTTTCTGCAGCAGGTACATTCAGATTTGTTTTTTTTTACCAATATTGTCAATATTTTGTCTTAAATGACCAATTCAAGTGCAAGGGGGGGGGGGGATACAAATTTTTTTAGCCGTTTTAACAACATAACCGCGCGGATTTACTTGTGAGACTTGAGTATTGTTTTGCGCTACGAAATATTAAAAAAGTGTGCATATGAGCAGCGTCCCTGCCAACATTGACTTTGTAAAACGTATATATACTACACATATCTTATTACTAATAAATGATATGAGGTATAAGTACAGCATTATTTGTTAAATATTTAATAGATAAAATGCCAACTGCTATAGTTTGCTCAAGGTAATCTGATATAGATTTAGGACAAACAATATTATTTTGCTTACTTATTTAAAGGATAAGAACCTACATGTATGTTTTGCGTAATAGAAAAATGGATTTCTTCCCAATATTTTATATTTAATGTATATATTTGACACGCCGTTTGTGTTCAAGAGAGCGCGGAACATTTTTCATTAATTCTTCGTTGGCGGGGCCGGCCCGGACGATATTTTGTTTCTGATTTTTGCTTTGAACAGGAAGCCCTGTGAACCGAACCGGATATAACTAATGGCGGCAAAACGTCGTAATATAAAGAAATACAAGACAAAGTTAGTTTATTTTATAAGCTTTTAGTGTTGTATCTGCACGAAATATCCATTTGTTACCCCCTCATAAATTACAACGCTGTAGATTCTCTTGGTTAAATGGAAAGTTTTGCGATGGAAAAAAATCTATTAAAATACGGCTATTTTCATGGCCGTATTTCATATATGTAATAAACAAACTCTGAAATATATATATTTCCAGTAATGGATCGGTTTAATTAATTCGTAAGCTACGGAAAGAAATGTAATAATTTAATCTGTTTTCACAGACAAGTTCATATGTTACGGGATGATTTATGTTTGTGTATGAACCTGGTAAGGGTAAGAGCTTGGTACAATGTTAAGAGTGACCTTTCCTTTCCTGTATCACCTAGAGCAGAATGCGCTGTCCCGCGGATGATACACGGCTATCGTAAATCACAAGGGGTTGAATCCTCCCGCCGAGCTTATACAGCCGTCTTCCGGGGCTCCAAATGTATAAGCACCAGCGTATGGCATGGAGCATGCCTTCCCGGATATCCCACCGTTATGTGTACTTACAGTACTCATGCTTTCTATATATCTCACTGACAAAACTTTTAATATAACTTACGATGTTATCTTAAGTTTTTACAATGTGTGTGCAATCATTTTAATTAGAATTGAATTAATGTTAATGTCTAATGGTAAACGTTAAGCTGTGATAGTTGAAATTCATTAAACTTATTAATGGCGCGCCAGTGCTAACGTCCTTATGTGGCTGGAATTTATTAGAGACAATTAAAACTGGCATTTACCCCGAGATGTATCTCACAACTCAACAATAGCACTTTATTTTATAAACTTATTACTGCTGCATATACACGATACTCCACTAAACTTTGCGAAATTAACAAGGTGAAGTTTTCTACTTAATTGTTATAGTTATGAAGACGATGTAAGGGGGGTGTATGTTCTAGTGTCGCTGTAGGTAAGGGTAGGTCATACATAAAAGCGGAATGTGCACGCTGCTTCCACTCATACTTCTTCCAAACATAAAATATTCATCCAGTTTGTATTGGCTGAAAGGTGCTTTACAATTTTATCTTACTTAATCAAAATGTATATCCGAATGAATGCTTAATTTATTAAAACTAACTAAGAAACTAGTAGATTTACTAGACTAGACTATAAACATCAATTTTGTATAATTGTTATTTAACAACAATAAAATTTTTATCCAAACTGCCTTAAATAAAAAATATGAAAAGATTTGAAAAAAGCCTAAATCTAGGAATGGATATGGAAAACACTGACTGAAAAGAAGAAAAAGAAAAGTTCTTTTACTAATTTTAGCCGTAAGTAAAGAAAAATAAAATTTAATAATCATTCATTTTGACATTTGATAACGATAACAGTTAGTAATAAATTTGATAATAAACAAAACTTTGTAATATAAGTAACTAAAAAAGCAGTTTTATATGTAGTAGCTTTGACAAACAATAACTTTATTAATTATCAACTGACAGATATTAAAATATTTTGTTAGATAATAATTTGATAATTATTTAATTTGATATTTAATAACTTAAAATTCATTAACTTTGACATAATACATTTTAATCGTTTGTAAAATAAGTAGTTTAGAACAGTAGTAACTTTATCATTCAGTAACGTTGACAATTTGTAATCTAAAATTTACTAACAGTAACAGTTAAGTGGCGACCTTATTGCAATGGTCTAGTTCAATTTCTGGCAACGGCAATATCTAGTTTAGTTAGTTTAGATTTTTGGCGTATCAGCCTAATAAGACTATTAACGCCGATTCTTTTCTCTAACTATAAAAAAATGTAAAATAATATGCTGTAAAATGGCATATTAAAGAATAAAATTAAATAAATAAATAAATAAACAACAAAGATAAAATAAACGTTCACAAACTTTAATGACTATAGCAATAATGACTAGATAGTTCCAACAGTGTCTAGGGTGTAAAAAGTCCTAAACACTGCTGGATTTTACGATACACAAACATTAATCATAATAAATTAACAATTATATCCATACACCCAATTTGCTCTGTCGAATAAATTCAAACAGACGATCGACTTCAACGATCTGGTCGCCCAAGACAATCGACAAACTGGGTGATAATTCAGACGTAACTCTTTGTTCCGAAAACTGCCGACAATCCAATAAGATATGACGAACAGTCAATGGGACATTACAAGTATCACAAACTGGCGGCACCTCAGATGCCAACAAATGCCTGTGAGTCCATCGACAGTGACCGATGCGAAGTCGCGTGAGGATAATCTCTTCCCTACGCTTCGGCCTGCATGACGAACTCCACGGTGTAATAACGCTTTTAGTGCATCGCAGCTTGTTGTCTTGAATAGCAAACCACTCAGTTTGCCAGCTAGACAGCAGCTTTTGATGTAGAAAATTACAAATATCCCTAACGCAAACTTTAAATGAAACATATTCAGCGCTAGTTATTGCCAATTTGGCAAGCGCATCAGCTTTTTCATTGCCACTGATACCTACGTGACTGGGGATCCAGACAAAGTTAACAGTGACATTTATCTGAGACACCTGAAGCAAAATTGAATGAATTTGCCTCAGCAAGTAATGATCAGGATATTGGTCATCTATGGCGTTTAATGCACTCAACGAGTCTGTACATATAACATAATTTATACCTGCGCTTAGTTGGATGTAGAGAAGAGCCTGATAGATAGCATACAGTTCTGCAGTATACACGCTGCTAACACTTGGCAAGCCAAATGTAAATTGCAGCTCATCTACCAGAAAAGCACAACCCACACCGTCGTTACTTTTTGAGCCATCGGTATAAATCCAAGTGGCATTTACATTCATTGCTTGAATTTTTGCAAATTCAGTTCGATATTCAACTGGTAAAGTTGAAGCTTTGCTCATTCTCGATAATGCAGTATTTAACCTTGGACGTTGAAAAGTCCAAGGAGGATCGCGACAGTAAGACAGTTGATATACATCAGGGAGTTGGAAATCCAGTTCCCAAAGTATACTGCAATTTCTTATAGCAACCGGTTTTTGGGACCGTATCCTGATGTTGTATAGATCGTCGAGACCATTATTGTACACGACAGGAAACGTCGGATGCAAGCGTTTAGCTTTTAGTTTCGCGGCGTACCTAATTGTCAAAATTTTACGCCGAAGATAGAGTGATGGTTCAGCTGCCTCACACAAAACACTAGCAATAGGGCTAGTGCGAAATGCGCCAGTTGCTAAACGAATTCCAGTATGGTGAGCAGGATCAACAATACGTAATGTGGATGGAGCTGCGGAAGCATAGATTATGGAACCATAATCTAGTTTTGAGCGCACCAAAGCGCGATGCAGAAGTAGCATTGTTTTCCGATCCGCTCCCCATGACTTTCCACTCAACGACCTGAGCAAGTTTAGTGCCGGGACACATCTTGATCTCAGATTTATTAAATGAGGACGCCAAGTCAGCGCACGGTCAAATGTGACACCGAGAAATCGAACACTATCCTGTACAGGAATAGGTTCTCCCCCAAGATATAATAAAGGGTCACAGTGTGGGGTTCGCCTTCTACAAAAATGGATAAGCAACGTTTTACTAGTAGAAAAAGTGAATCCATTCTTATTAGCCCAGTTCAAAATGTGATTGATTGTTAACTGAAGTTGACGTTCCAATGTTGCCATGTTTCTCGAAGCACAATAGATAGCTACGTCGTCAACATACATACATCCGCTTACCGGATGCTTGATGAACTGACTTATGCCGTTAATCGCTATCATAAATAGTGTCACGCTTAGAATAGACCCCTGAGGAATACCATTCTGTTGCTGACGTATGCCCGAGATGTTGTCACCTACACGTACCTTAAATGAACGGGAAGTTAAAAAGCTTTGTATAAACAATGCCATGCTTCCGCGAATACCCCATGAATGAAGCGTTCGTAGAACATTGTACTTCCACGTCATGTCATACGCTTTCGCAATGTCAAAGAATACAGCGACAAGATGTTGATTCTGTACAAAAGCATTTTTAATTGCTGTATCCAACCGAACAAGGTGATCAGTCGTAGAACGGTGACGCCTTGAACCACATTGTATGTCAGCAATTAAACCTCTTGAATCTAATAACCAAGTAAGACGCTTATTGATCATTCTTTCTAGTAACTTGCATAAGCAGCTAGTTAGAGATATAGGCCTATAACTTGTCGGGAGCTTTTTATCTTTACCAGGTTTAAGTACTGGTACTATGATAGCAAGTTTCCACGACTCAGGACAATACCCTGCTGACCATATCCGGTTATAGAGTGCCAACAATTGAAGTTTGGCAGAGCGACTTAATTGCTTAAGCATAGCATTGTGTATCAAATCGACACCTGGAGCAGTATTGTGTGCTTCAGATAATGCCGAGTCAAATTCCCAAACACTAAACGGTGCGTTATATAATTCATTTTCAGCAGAGACAAATGACAGAACGTTTTTCTCCATGTTAATTTTAATATCTCGGAAATTTGCAGCGTAATTATTATCGCTGGAAGCGTCAAAATAAACATCGGCCAGGATATTCGAAATGTCAATGGGATTGGTAATAATTTGATCACCCGACAATAACCCACTAATAGGTAATGATGCGGTTCGGCCAGAAATTTTTCTGGCTTTTTCCCACACCTTCCCGACGGGGGTTCTCGAATTAATTGAAGTGACATATTCTGACCATGATTCTCTTTTAGCTTTTCTGCATGTTCTTCGAGCAACAGCTTTGTACCTCAAATAAAGTAATAGGTTTTCTTCTGTTGGAGAGTGGTTGAATCTACGAAAAGAACGGCGTTTGTTGAGTTTGGCTTGCTCACAATCAAAATTCCACCAAGGAACGGGCTCTCTGCGAGGTTTTCCGGAAGATAACGGTATACTCGCATGTGCTGCCTGTATGATAGAATCGGTATACGTTTCAATATCTTTGTCGATAGTGGCTTGGACACTGTCATCGTAATCAAACACTTGAACAAACGTATTCCAATCGGCATCTTTTATTCTCCAATTTCGATGACGGTTTTGATTAATTGCATGACCAAGCACGCGAATGAATATGGGAAAGTGGTCACTATCATAAAGATATTCCGAGACTTCCCAATCCAGCAATGCTGCGATACTTGGAGAACAAATGGTAAGGTCAATAGCCGAGAACGATCTATTGGCCACGGAAAAGTAGGTATTGTTACCTTTATTTAAGATAACTAAATCCGTTTCTGAAAAAAGGTTGGCCAAGTTACGACCTCGCACATCAGTTCGATTTGAGCCCCACATAGTGTTATGAGCATTAAAATCGCCCATTAGCAAGAATGGGGACGGAAGTTGTTCAAGTAATTGATCAATCAAACGAATGTCCAAACTGACATTTGGCGGAATATAAATTGAGCAAATGGTCAGTGCAAAAGGGATATGAAGTTGAACGGCTACTGCTTCTAATGCAGTGTTGACACGGAGTTCTTTACTGAAAACCGTATCACGAACCAATAAAGCCGTTCCACCCTGAGCACGATCAACATTTGCACGATCTTTTCTATAAATAGTATAACCACGAAGATTAACAGAACAGTCAATCTTAAAATTTGTTTCCTGTAAGGAAACGCAGATAGGTGAATTTTCGGCTAATAATATTTTAAAGGATTCGTAGTGTGAATTATATCCGTTGCAGTTCCATTGTATAATGGTTGAAACCATTTTTAGTGTTATGTTGCGAACGTAATTTTAACTCTTTGTTTATTAGCGTTTTTATTTTTAACTTCTGAATTATCTTCTAGGGGAGTAGAACTCCCACTAATTGGCATAATTTCATCTGTCAGAGTAGATGGCGCGGAAAGAACTTCCACATCCATTGACTCTAACGACACGTCAATATTGGGGTCTGTGGGCGCAGGATCGCTAGAAACCTGCACCTCAGGTGGCGGTAGCCTAGATTGGGCTGCCGTCTTTGCAGGCTTTGACTCGGACTGAGCCTTTGCCTGTTTAGGCTTTGACTTGGAAGTCGCAACCTTAGTTGGTTTTGGCCCGATACGAGCCAATACCTTAGATGGTTTAGGCTTTAAATAAGCCCCCATCTTGAGTGGTTTTGCTTGAAGTCCCACTCGTTGTGACCTTGGACCGGATTGGGCCGTAGTCAGTTTTGGTTTTGAACCTGATGGGCCCGCAACCGGTTTTTGACCCTTCACATTAGAGTCCTTGTCTTTATTTAAAGTTTCTGCAATAGCAGTAAATTTCATAATTGGTGGTTGTTGAACGATAGGCGTTTCAACAACTGCAGCAAACGATCTAGAAAAGGTAGGAGCCGTAATTGCTCTATACCTCTTTTGAGCATCAAAGTAAGAGAGTTTGTCTGTTACTCTGATCTCGGCTATCTTCCTTTCCTCTTTCATTTTTGGACAATCTCGGGAATAGACAGGATGCTTACCACCACAATTCACACATAAAGGTGAACTTTTGCATGGATCGGGGTCATGTTTCTCCTTACTGCATTTTGCACATGTTGCAACACCTGGACACCTAACTGCGGTGTGTCCAAAACGTTGGCATTGGAAACACCTCATTGGGTTAGGAATAAACGGGCGGACCGGGCGAGTAACATACGCTACCTTGACTTCATCTGGGAGCCGTTCGGAATCGAATGTTAAGATCATAGATGTTGTATCTCTGACCTCACCATCTTTTCTACGGGTTAGTTTTTTAATATCGATAACGCCTTGAGACGCTAGTTCTTGTTTGCATTCGTCTACAGTTGTGTATAACAACTCATACCATGAAATAACTCCCTTAGAAATATTTAAGGATTTATGCGGCTCAACTGTCACCGCAATATTACCTAACGACGTGCATTCCTGCATTTTACTGCTCTGCATTTTGTCTTTTACTTCAATAAGCAAAGTACCGTCTCTTAACTTCTTACACGATTTTAAGGTTCCGTTAATAATATTGGAAATGGTCCTATGAATTAAGAAGGGAGATACCTCCTTTAGACTCTGGCCATTTTCAGAACATTTAACAATTAAATATCTAACAAACTTTCTACTTGTACTCATACTATCTTCTTTAGCTCTCTCGTCCGTAAACGGGCGAGATCGTTTGGTTGGAGGTTTAGAATCTACCATAATAAACTCCGTCAAATTCATCGCTCAATCTCCCCACCCACCACGGAGCCACACATGGGACGCTACATCACAAACTGATGCAGTCGCCAGGGCTAATCAAGCGATATAGGTTTCATAGATGTAAATGAAAGACTTCCGCGAACACAAAGAATACTATCGGGAACCAACCGTAGCACATTGTGAACCTTCCATCTATCACCACATAAATAATTCCTCACCCTAACGTTAAACAAAACAAGCCGATTGATTAAAACTGGGTTAGGTTTAACCTCCCGTTTTACCAGAAGCTAAGGCCAAAGCAGTGTGTTGGAACTAACACTCTTTTAAACCTGAGTATTAGCCCCTCAACTACCAGGATCCTCTTTTCCTAGCTTTCGGGTCACCGCGCACGGCAAACACGCAGGTGAGTTTTACAAGATGTTCTGTAAATTTTGTCAAAAATTAACTCACAAATAAGTTTGACTTGTCCCAGACGAACTGTGGGTTTTTTAACGAGGTTATCTCCTCGCCTATTGGTCGCCTTTTACGACCAGCAAAGGGGCTAGCGGAAGTATTCTTTTGCACCACCCCCTCCCGCAGGGGGTGGCAATATCTAGTTTGTCAAATATATTATGATACTGCAAGGCAATGGCAAAACATCAAAGTATTTGCCTAGTAAACTTCTTTAATGGTGTTGTTTGGATTCCACGTTAAACTGTACGTCCTGGATGTTTGTGTAGAACTATTATCGCACACAACAAACTTACAAGAAGATTGCCTACGCTTGTAGCAAACACGTCATTAAAAAAAAGAGAACTATTAATATCTAACCTAACATTTGTTAACTGACGGTAATAAATTTATTTGACAATTACTTACTGGTTAAATAGTAACTTTAAAGTTTGCATGTTTTGACAATTAGTAACTTTAACACTCAAACAATTAATCATTTTAACATACAATCACTCTATAATAAATTGATATCTTTAGATAGTTTGTAATCTGATGGTTAGTAACTTTGACATTCAGATATTCTAACAATTAGTATTTTTGGCAGTTAGTAACTTTAACATTTTGTAATCACAGTTAATACCGATTGACAATTTAAAAAATTTAAAACAAATATGCAAAAAAAACTATATGTGTAATTATGGGAACCTACTTATCTTTTAATCAAGCGTCTTGTTTGGTCGTTCTGGTTGTGTGGTCAATTTTTACCTCGCAATTATAACAAGCGATTGTGGGCGCAAACTAATGCTCCAACTTAAAGCAAAGAAGAACCCATTGGCATCTACATGGCTTACATGTACAACCTATTCAATAGGTTTACATGTTTGGTCTCTGAAGAGATGAAACTGAGAACGATCATCACAAACTTGTTGCCATTTTACGGATGTAAAGACAAAAAATAACCTTCTGGACTGAAATCTGTATCAAGAAAAAACAAGTATAGAAAAAGCAAGTGTTGAAGCAGATCTTGTATAAGTGAGTAATAAGATTAAGAGAGTAGTCATTAACAAAATAGGTGACGCTCGGAAGCAATGAGAAGAAAAAAAGAAGGCAGTCAACCAGTAAAGTTCACAGTAGTGAGCACTACCGGAACGATTTCAAATTTGCTAGGCCGTAAAAGAATATAACTATACTCAGAGTTCGCACTAAGTAAAGAGAAAAAGATAGATAAATTGTATTTACCTCAATTTCATTCTAGACCAATCAAGGAAAGAAAAGTACCCTTACTAATAATGTGTGTGTGTCTATATGACATACCCATGATAGGCAACAGAAAAACTTTTGGGAAAAACAAAATAAGAAAAATTAAGAAATTTGGGTCTTAAATTAAATGTATGTGATTTTAAGTGTTTGGTAGCAAACGGAGGTGTTGCTAAATGTTATGGAAAGCTAAAGGTCCCAATATAAAATTCCAGAATAAGCTACGAATTTTTGATGCGTACGTGGTCTCCGAGTTATGTCACAGTTTAGTGTTCGGGGTAAAATTTTGAATTAGGGTATGGCTTATTCTCAATTTTAGATCCGGAAAATAGTTTTTTGAAATGGTGATGATGTCGTTCAGCGTGAGAAAAAAATAAAAATAAATTCACTGCAAGGTTTAAGTGGGTTAAATTATTCAGATAAATTAGAATTGTTAAGAGTTGTAAATGCGTTCTTAAAAAACACGATAGAGAAGTGCAACTCAGGTGGAATATTAAATATTGACAGACAGCACACCGATAAATAGAAGTTTTAATTTAATTATCTGGTTATTTCACACATCAGTGTCTCATTGATAAGGAGATGTTAGAATTAAAGGCGATACAGCAAAAAACCAGTGGGTAAAATTCCTAAATTATAATGGTTCTAAAAAGCAATAGAACTTATTACTTGTGTGTAGACTAAAGCATATTAAATGCTTTCTTAAAACCTTGTGTGTACACATTACCGTATATCATTTCTATCTTGACTAACCTCGGTAATTCACAATTCCTTAGCAGTCTCAATATCAAATTGACATATTGGCAAATCCCTATGGCCAGAGATAGTAGGGCCTATACCATTTTACTATCCCTGGTCGTTGACTTTTCTAATTCTGGCGGATGCCGTTCGGGTTGAGTGGTGCTCGGCGTAATTTCCAAGCCCTAGTAAACAAATTGTTTAGACTCGAGTTAGAACCGTATTTGTTCAATTACCTCAACAATGTCATCATTATATTCTGAAAGAAGTATTCAAAAGATTAACAGAGACAGGGTTGACCATACATCAAAAAAAGTGTGTGTTCTGCAAAGATTAACTTGTATATATGGGGTATCTGGTTAGTTGAATGTCAATTCTAATAAAGTGCAAGCAATTGTAGAGATGCCGGCTCCAAAGACAGTCTTTCTTTAAGGTGGCTAGGAGCATGTAAGTAGTATCTGTAAGTATCTCTGACTGTCTGTTTGTGTCTATGGTTGTCTGTAAAGTCTCCATAAGAGTCTGGGTATGTGTAAGCATGTGTCTCTAAGTGTCTGTAAGTGTTTGTGAGTAAATGTCAGTGTATGTGTATTTTTGTGGTTGTCTGTAAAGTGTTATGAGTGTGTATGTTTTTGTAAACGTATGTGGGTGTTTCTAAGTGTCTGTTGGTATTTGTGGGTATATGCGAGTATCTGTATGTGACTTTAAATGACTATAAAGTGTCATTAAATGTTTGTGGTTGTCTGTAAGTTGTCTATGAAAGTTTGTGTATGTTTGCATGTATAATAAAAACTGCTTTAAAAAAAATTATGTTTGTTTTCTATAACTGTTACTGCATAAAACAAATGATTACTATTAACTTTTAAACACCAAATAAAATAATCGCATACTAGTTACAATAACATTTAAATTATCAACAACAGAAACAATCACAAATTGAGCTTTGTTACTAAAGTTAACCAAATAAATATACAATTATTTAAAATTAATAAATAATGTATTTTATGTAAATTGTTTCTTCACCCAGTGTGAGACACATACACTACTGTTTGAGATTATATACCTAACATTTGTTTTAGTCATCTGATTCAAATAAAACGCGCCAAAAATGCCGTTGCCTGTCCGTGTAGAATTTAACTGTATTACAGCTCTTCTTCACATACAAATAGTTCAACGTTTCTCCTAATAGGGGGCATTGCGTTACCACCATTGGCACAATATACAATTAGTTGAGTTTTAAACTAATTTGAAGACAATATAATAAAATTTTTGCATCAAATATGCTACTTTCTGACAGTTTTTTGCATTTTAATTAAAAACTTTGTACTGAGCTTTAATTTAAACAACCTACCACCGTATATCTACAATGAGTTGCGCATCTTTAAAAACTAGTTTTAACTTTCTATAATATTTAAATATTCAATACTAGTTCACAACAATTGCATCTAAAGTACAACATAAAAAATTAAGTTTAAAACTCAATCAAAAGTTTCTGTTAAATGCGGAAATAGAACAGCAACTTTAAGCAACACCACAAAGCTTCACTATTATTTGAGATTTTGCAAGATACATCTTTGTTAGAGTTTTACGAACATTGTCTTATTTTTGTACTAACAATAAAATCAAAACCATTTAACCAAAACTATTTATTGATAGTGTCATCAAACTCTGTATGTGTCCAACTCAAAACAAACAAAAAAACTACTGCGGTTTCCATAAAAAAAGTCAATAATATTGTTCTCAAACTCTTTAGTTAGCACCTTGCGTATTTATTCTTTGTTCATAGTTTGGAATCAATTTTAAAAGATCAATGTTGCAACAACTTAAAGAGGGGTTGGTTAGCGGCAGACAAAGCTTGTTATATTTCTTGCAAGTTTTTACCGTCCTAACGATTTTGACGGGTCAATTAAGATTGCAAACAATGATAATATTTCATTTTTAATTAGCAATTTGCATTAAAAGTGCAGTTTTTGTATTTTACTAATTAAAATTTAAATTGGACCTTTATTAGCTTTGATGACCTGACCAGCTTCAGAAAATTTGCAAAGTTTTTTTCTAATGGTAGGCCAGTTTGCCAAGCGTGTTTAAGCATTAAAAGTCTTTTTAAGCTGATATGCCATAAATCTAAACTAACTAACTAACCAAGCGTGTTTACAACAAATCCTCTGGCCCTCTCTGGCAGTTTTTAGACCGTGCTGACGCAAACAGTTGCGCATTAAAGTTATGTCCGGCGGTTTTTTGTGGAATGCATCTATGCTGAAGTTGAACATCTAGTAAATCACATTAAAATTAAATTAAACACTTTTTGAAAAATATGTCTAGTTTTTAAGATTGCAATCATTGCAATACATTTAATAATCATTTTTTAGTAATGTCTAGTTCAATAATGTCAAGTCTAATACACCCTACCTCTGATAGTCACGTCCAATATTGTTGTAACAGATAGTCAGCTGTCTTTAGTTCTAGTTGAAATTTGGCGGTTGACAATAGATTGTCTTAAGGTATCTGTAATGATTGTCCGTTTTTCTACCAGGTTTGCCTAGAGGTGATACGTGGTGGTACACGACCACCACGTGCTCAAACTTAAAGATAAGTGCTCAAACTTAAAAATACAAATTGAGGGCCGTTATTGAATAGCAAGATACTTGAATATCCAAATCAATTAATTTTTTTATTTGTAGCAATTTTGGTAACAATTGCCTTAGTGACTTTGTGTTTGTGTCTATCACAATGAGAATAAATCTGTTTCCTTCTAAATTAGTATCTAAGGAACTAACGTAATTCACTAAAAAGTTGTAGCGCTACTACTTCTCTTTCTGCTCCATGTTTAATGCGGACGCAAGTAAAGCATTTATAGACGTAATTTTTAAATTCTCCGCAGACCTTAACCTAACCTAACTTTAAGTAAGTAAGTTACACCTTTTCTTCCGTTCGAAGTAGCAAAAGTCTTAAAATAGCACTTGGCAATACTAGTTCTTTAAGTTTAGTTAGCTAAACATTTTATACGGCATTAAAAGTATTGTGTATGCACGGCAAAAGCGCAAATTTTGTCTTAGTGGAGTTGTTTAACTCATAGTAGTCTACGCAAATTGCAACATTTTGTTTTTTTTTTATAACCCATAATGGCGTTATTTGACAAAAATTATATTGATTATTTTGGTTTGCGTTATAGGCGTATAGTTTGCCAAATCCGGAAAGGTATGATGAGATACAGTAACGTTGAATGCAGAAAATTGTTCTGTCAGTAAGTAAGAGTTTTGTACTTTTGCCTATAGTCCACTACGTGACGCATAAAACTTAAAATAGAGTTATGTTCTTTTAACTACGGTTGTTGAAAAATTATTTTCTGTAAAGTGAGGCGCAACTAGTGAAAGAACTTGCTACTTTTGACTATACAAACTCACTTTTATGGTCATTTTTTGGTAATATTTATATTAAGTTTAAAATTTGCTTTGTTGGTTGAGTTCCCGGTAGGTATAACTTAACTAATTTTATCTTGTTTTTTATGAAGGCTTTGCGGTGTTGTCTTTGCAGCAATACTGCAATGCAAGTTATGTTGTTTGTTAAACCAGCTACCTTTATCTGTTAAAAATTAAATGTTTTAGTAAGCGCAAGTTCAGAAAACGTTTCCCAAAGTTAATTTTGTAGTTTGAGCTTTCCTCTTGACTATTTGGTTTTGCCTTTTTTTTTTTATATTTACGGCCACTTTGACAAAGTGGGTCAGGTTGTAGACTTTTATAAGTCACGCTATCTGGGTTTGTTGATCAACAAAGTTAATTTGGCGGTTAGCTATGGTTCCAGGGTAACTCGCCGGTATAAAGCAATCATTTTCCGTAAAAAGAGAGGCAGCAGCAACAGTGTTTTTGTTAAGACTAAATAAGTTCTTCTGTTCTTGTTATTTTGAAAAGGACAGTTTTTGTTCTAAGACGTCTGTCCCGAGTAATGTTTAATTGTGAATAGCAAATCAATAGTCTGCAACTGAATTACGATTCACATTTAATGTGTTTTCTTTAGACGGCGTTAGTAAATTAGCTAGTTCAACAAAATTTACAAATTTGGTTTCAATGCTATGCATTAATACCACAAAAACCTTTTACCAAAAATAAACACAGTCTGCAATACAAAAAAAATTGAACTAATGGGTGCATACCCTAAAACACTATTGTGTGTATCTTACACATGGAGGTATCAATAGGCATAGCAAATTGTCAACACGTAATTCACAAACTGCCCTGATTAGCTCAGAAAAAAAGCAGTATTGGTTCAAATACTGGTTTTATTTTATTTCTGTCAGTCAAACAGCTGTTCAAATGCACAATTTCAAGTGCATCATGCCATAAATGCTGGCATAACGGGCGCATATTCTATTTGCGTTTGGTTTGATGAGTTCAATTATTATTATTGTTATTAGTTTAATACAATTTATAGATAATTTAAACAAATTTAAGAACTAACTTATAGGCTTTAAAATGTCACTACAGTCACATCCAGGTATTTATAAATATAAATATAGAATGATTAGTTTTTTGCAAGTAAAAAAGATGTTTTTAACCCTTCTAACCTTAAATTGTTAATCCATACTGTTTGATATAATTATATATAATTGACTAACTATATTATCCGCATCTTTACCGCTATTATTTAAAATTGATTAAACTCCAATGTTTAAACTAAAAAACAACAGTCCAATTTTAAGGTTTAAAGAGTAATTTTTGTGTATATTTTCTAAGTGGTTTTCATGTTTTAAAAAGTAAATTTTATATTATATTATGGTTTTCTACCCCAGTTGTAATACGTTTTGTGTGGTAATCGTGATATTTTATACTGCAAATAAATTTTAGATGCAATTTTCTTGCTATAAATGCTTTTTCTATGTTTTTATGCAAATTTTAAGTAATATTTATGTTTCCTACGTAAAATTTTATGCTCGAATTGAGTTTTTTGCGCAATTTTAGTCTTACAAATAATTTTTTCTGTACATTTTTAGGTCCAAAAAGTAAATTTTGTGTTATAAATAAGTTTTCTGCACCAGTATTCACAAATTTAATGTTAAAAATGTGTTTTGTGGTCGATTCTATGTGATAAACATATTTTTAAAATTTTATGCAAAAAATAAGTTTATTGTGCAATTTTCATGGTATTTATGGCTTTTTTAAGTAATTTTTGGGTTTTCTAAGCAATTTTAAGGTTTGAAAAGTAAATTTTATTATATAAATTGGTTTTCTGCACCAGTATTGAAAAATTTAATGCTAAAAATCTGTTTTGTGGTCAATTTTATGTGGTAAACATGATTTTTTATTGAATTTTATGCAAAAAATAAGCAATTTTCATAGTATTCATGGCTTTTTCTGTGTAATTTTTGGGTTTTTTAAGCAAATCTTATTTAATATTTAGGTTTTTTACACAAATTTTGATGAATTGAGCAAATTTCAATCAAGAAATAATATTTTGCGCGATTTTTATGATATAACTATAATTTCTTTGCTAGAAATGAGTTTTATGTGTCAATTTAAATAAATTTTATGTAAAAAGCATGATTTCTGAGCAAATTTAATACTAAAAATAAATTTTCTGGGCGATTTTAATATTATAAATGTTCAGTCTGTGCAATTTTTCAATTTTTGAAGCAAATTTGATGCTAAAAATAAGTTTTTTTGTACGATTTTTATGTAATAAAAGTTTGATCATTTTAAAGATTTTTAAAATTTATGTGTTTTTTCTGTGTAATTTAAAACAAAATAATATTATGCAATATTTAGGTTTACTAAGCAAATTTTAATAAATGTCATGTGGTCCATAATTTAGAAACAAGTTTTATGCTAGA
Organism: Tachinus rufipes; assembly: GCA_963932245.1. Classification (NCBI taxonomy): domain Eukaryota; kingdom Metazoa; phylum Arthropoda; class Insecta; order Coleoptera; family Staphylinidae; genus Tachinus; species Tachinus rufipes. Next base: position 109,766,332 of record OZ010743.1, read on the forward strand.
AATAAGTTTTTTTTGCTTATTTTTCAACCAAATCTTATACATTATTTAGGTTTTCCATATAATTTTTGATTAATTACATATGATATAAGTGATTCACGAGCAATTTTAAACAAAAAGTTTTTTTGGCATAATTTTTATGGTTTTATAGTGTCATTATTTCTGTAAAAATTTAAAATGTTTTTATAGTAAATTTAATGGTAAACATGAGTTTTCTGAACGATTTAGTTACCACTAATATTTAAGATTTTATTAATTTAATATTTTATGACAAAATTTTGTCATTTTTGACTTTTTATATATAGCATTTTTTGACAATATTTTTGCATTTTTTAACAGTTTATGACTGGATCTTAAATCAAAATATTGTCAGAAAGATTCTGACAATATTTTGATATTTTATAGCCAAATTTGGCTATGTTTGAAATTAAAAACTTGGCTATAGACTGGTTAAGTCTATAGCCAAGTTTTAATAATATTTTGTTGATTTATTGCCGGAATTTGCTATTTTTAATATTTTATGGCTGGACTTTGATGCTTTCTGACCATACTTTGATGTTTTAAGACTAAATTTTGTTATTTTAACATTTTATGAATAGAATTTTAAACTATTCAACTGTTGTTGGCCGGATTTTAGTTCTTTCTAAAGATATTTTAATATTTTATGACCAAAGTCATCAGTTCTACATTACTACGTCGACAGACAATTATTGACTACAGCTTCCCCAGCAACTTCAGCATCAAAACTTTACAGAAAAATATACAAAACTTGGGTCAATTCACATCTAAGACGTAATCTCTAAAAAAAGTCGCCCCGTCCTGTTGTTGTGCCACTAGTAGTATAGTTATGGAAAAATATTAAATACTATCACATTTACAAGAGTATTGGTAAACCTTTCTCTTTAAAAAAATAATGACACGTACAGCGCCGTTTTTAAATTAAAATTGGTTCTTATGGAACAAAACGCCAAACAACCCAATATCCAAACGATAAGATTTTAGTAATCACTCTTTTTATATGTTGAACTACATACAATATTCTATGTCTTCATGTTTTTGGTTAAAAATTTAAAGTTATAATTAACGAGTAAAAAATTAACAAAAAAATACTTAAAAACGTCACTTTTTAAAAACTTATTGCGGAGAAACGACTTATTGCATAAAATTTCTACAAATTTGAGAACACAGATTGGACTATCTTCTACAATGTGTGAAAATTTTATTAGATTATATTTAGGCGTTTTCTTGCTGAGTTTGATGAGGTGAACTTATAATAGCGCATCTATTCTCGCCCCTTAACAGTTCTGTAAAAAAAAAAAAAACTATTGTCACTTAAACCCAAAACCTGAATAAAATAGTGCTAACAGTCAATATATTAAAGCCGCAAGATAATTAAGGTCGTTTTTGCTGCTTGAGTAGTATTAAAAAATTATCGATCCTTCTTGTTAGACGTAATTACTTGCAGGTTCTCTCTCGGTAATGCGTAACAAGTTCACTTGACTTCAACCAAGTTGAGCTAGCCCGCTATCAATCACTTCTTATTCATACACCAAGTACACAAACTGGCTGGTACTTTTGTGTGTAAGGACGTAGAAAACATTTTTTTATTTTTATTATGCTTTTTACGGCTATTTTACATCGCCACAGTAAGTCTACGACTTGTTTAAAGTGGTTTGATGGGACCAACAGCTTAATACGTGACTTCCGAACCACGCTGGTGGATAAAGAGCAAGTTATCATTTCAGTCATATTTCGGGGATCAAACCCCGGACTGCTCGCATGATATGCAAGTACTCTACCATTGAGCTATCACACCATTTAACTCATAACTAAAAATAAATACTATTCTTTCATACACCAGGTACACAACCAGGTTCTTTAATTGTCTTTGCTAGTTGAGACTGTGGATGCCAATTATTAAATTGGTTCCGTTTTTGTTTTGCAAAAAATCTCTTAGAGATATTATTATATTTATTTTTCTTTCTTACGTGTATACATCACTATGGTTGCTTTAGGTTTAAAAACAAAAAAGACAACAAGCTCACAACTAGTGGTTCTCAAGAAAAAAACTCTTTTTTCATAGACCAGGTTTTTGTCTCTGATAATAAAGATTGTCTGTGTTAATATTTTACTTGACTTTGTCGGAAGTTGCTTTTTACCGTTGTATCTGCTAGACGTTAGGTCAACTGGCAATTTTTTTTGTCACTGTTCATTCCGGGCATATCAGTTTACTTACAGCATAATCATACATAATCTTCTTTTCTTCTTGCTAGCCATTGCTATATAAGTTTGCCAGTTTTTTAAGTATCTTAAGCCGCCATAACCAGTAGTAATTACTCCGGGTTTGCTCCCACAAAAATTTACTATTGCTGGTTTTGTTCTTATCTACTTGTAAAAAAAAGTGTTAACTGGCTTATCTGCTGTAAATGCTAACAGGCTAGGGTTTTAGTTGCTGCTCCGTAAATGTTAGCTTCCTGGTTATTTTTGAAATTTGGAATGTCTTTAGCACTTATCAGTTTATTTAATAAACATTAATAAACACAAATAAAATTTAAAAGTATGCGTTCTTCATTACCTATTGCCCATTTGACATTATGCACAAATGATTAAAGTGGCTACTGGGTTGACTTGTTTGTTTTCAATTAACTTTCATTCTCAAAACAGATTGGTGTGTTGATTGTGGTTCTAAGTGCTAAAGATTGTGCAAAAGCTGTGGCTCTTGTAACAGATGAAAGAAGCAAGCGGTATGTGTCCAGACTTATATGTCAATATTTTTACCGTCCAAAGAGCACTTGAACGGTTTAGGGAGACCGTCAGAAATATTCAAAAGGAAACAAAAAACAACTGCTATCGATAACCAATTTAATGTTTGTACTACTCTACGGAATTGTCATGTGACTTCAGTGGATACCAAAAACCAACTTTGTGAAGTTTGTGGTACAGCTGTGAATGTGTGGACATTTTGTCAATGGTTTCAAAAAACTGGCTTAAAATCTTAAAGACCAGTAGCTGGACTAAAATTACTCCCACGTTACCGAGTAGCCAGACTCTAATTATCTCGCAAACATTTGAATTTTACTTTGACACAATGGAAAACTAAATTGTTTACTAACGAGGTTAGATTCTGCCTACATTTGAGAGAACGCGTATAAAGACAAATAAGAAAACAATTTGCGGAGTGCACCTTTAAACCCTGGTTTAGCCACAGTGAACCGAATTGATTGTCATTGATTGAGGATCGCTGACTGCAGAGCGATATATTGAAGAAGTTTTGAAAAGTTACGTTACTTTATTCTGATGCAGAATAACGCAAAACTACATTCTGCGAGGTGCGTCACAAAATATTTAGTTGCAGTTGGAGTAAGAAAATTCAACTGGCCGGCATGTACCACAGATAGAAATCCTATGGAACATGTTTGGGACATGCTGGGCAGGTGTGGTAGAGGACGTGCAGTTGCACCAACCACAATAAACAAACTTTGTGTAGTACTTCAGGAAGAATGGCAGAATATTCCACAAAATAATATTTATTAGCTCATTAGTGGCATGAGCCGCTGTATGCAGGCAATAGTTAGAGCTCTAAAAGGCAATACAAAGTAATTTTATTACTAAATTCTGCTATTATTAAAATATTTAAAAAAAACTGCTAAAAACGGTTAAAAATACAAAAATGTGTTCATAAATAGCTGAATTCGGGCAAAATTTCAAACATTTGTCAAAAATCACCAAACATCAGCCAGGAACTGTGAAAAAATTTAAAAAATATTGAGAATAGCAAAAATATTGTTAGAAAGAACCAAATTCTGGCAAAAACTATTAAAAAGCAAAAAACTCTTTAAATAAATTTAAAAAAAAGCAAAATCCAATAATGATATATCAACATATTGTTAAAACAAACTAAATAAAAAACAATCGACTCAGCCGTTTGTTGTGTTCAATAGTATATTGTGCAACAACAACTTTTTGATGCCCATTTATTACGAGCATTTTATGCACGCATTTGAATGTATGAAATAATTTTTTCAAAACAAATTTATTAATAATTTTTTGTTTAATTACAATGAAATATTGTTTATTAAATTATTCCAGTTCTATATTTTGTTGATATTGATTGGAATAGCAGTAAATTGAATTTTCATATGCAATTGAGCCACACATAGCGCGCATATACACATTGGCAGAGGAAATAAACGATGCCCAGTTTTTTTTTCTCCTGCTACTACACTCCGAATGCCTGGTGAAACTGGGCCGGGAAAATCAGTTATCGAGCTTCATTATCTACAGTCATGTTCATTATTGATTAGAATCTTCCATCTAGTGCTGAAAGATTTATTGATGATATATTGCCTTTAGTGTTATTAACACCATTAGATACAGATTATATCGTCCGTTTTATTCTTGGATGAGAAAATAATATATATTACCACTAAGCGTAATTGAAAATAATCCTTTTTAGTTTGGAAAGGTTTGGAATTAAGGGTCTTGGATAAATATCGTTTTTCAGTTTCAGTAGTGTTGGTTTGTTTAGGCGTGTAGTGGGAGAACCGCAATTGAAAGTCCACCCCCGCTTCTCTGTGACAGACGTCCAAGAGTTCACAAGGGTCTGAAGGTCATAAACAGGTCTGCACTGAGTGAATTATTCCCCTGTGAACTATATACTCGTATCACCAAATATTCCACGTGTAATATTTCTACGACCACTCAAAATATATACATTAGAATAAAATTAATCATCTCAAACCATTTTATATTAATCTAATAAAACATTTTGAATTATAATTTCAGTTTATGAAACAAAATTATTATTAATTCAATGTCATGAACTGTTTATTTAAACGTTTTTGGACGAGGGTGGTGGTAAATTCACACTTAATTAAATTTGAAAGTATCCCTTTTATGTGGATGTAATTTTATTTGGGGGACAATATAGGTTGGAATACCTTTACCCGGTGTTTGTTTGTTGTAAAGTGTCCTTAATAATTTACGGACTAATAAAACGAGATTCTTATCCGGGCACTAGTAAAAACTGTTTTACTATCTAATATAATTTATATTTTCAAGTAAGACATTTTAAGGTATCGTAAATGTCGCTGCCTATTTTCGTTAACTATCGGCGGAATTTAATTTGACTTTCCGGAAGAGATTCTCGAGCGCTGTGTGAAAAGATTTACTATTTATTTTAGTTGGAGTATCATAAATTTCATTGATAGAAACGTATTGAATTTCTCTTATTTTAATTGTTTATGAAATATATTGAGTCTATAAAATATCATTTCATGTTGTAGTTATTATCGAATTGTTTTAATATTATTAATTTAATATCATTCAGGCTTGAAGTAATAAAGCTAACATCAAAAAGTGCTGACAAGCATGATGTAAACAGTCACTGGTGTTAATCGACTAGGGGTAATTACTGTTTACATCATGATTGTAACATGCCAGTTGACTAGCTTTTTAACAATTGTAGCAGGAACAGAAAATAAGAAAATATTTTTTTATTTAAATGAAGCACATACTACACTTTTCCAAGTTTTTCCCTGATCTAGATTGTTTTGTCACGTTCTAAAATGATCTTGTATTTGTAGTATGTTCTGTTAAGTTTTAAAATTATTTTTTGCGTTATAGATTATATTTTCTCTTTTTTTTAGAATATGTTTCTAAAGGTTGAGTCATCTAACTTTTGGAATTTGAATCGGTTATAAATAAAAAACTAATAAATATTTTTAAATATTATGAGTTTATTAGAAAGATTAGACATTTTCATTTTAAATAAGACAACATCATTCAATTAACTGCCACGACTGGGTTAACAGCAACCCATCTGATTAACCCATTTTTTAGTACATTTTCGATTGTATGGGCTCCAATCGCATGAATGGCAACTATGATTTTGTGTTTCAAGGCATCAATTGTCTCTGGATGGATAACTTAATACTTATCCTTAAAGTCTCCCTTAAAAAAAAAAATCCAAATCACAGTTCCTAAGCGGCCAATTGACATCAGCATTTTGGCTGATTATTCAAGTGACTCGTATTGTTGAAACTAAATGTCATCTATTTCATACTTTTCAATTTTTAGAAACAAAAATTTGTTTAGCATAGCACAGTAACGTTCGCTATTGACGGTAACTGCGGCAACTTGCTAATTTTTGAAGAAAAATAGCCCAATAATGCCGCCGGACCATAAACCACATCAAACAGTTACTCGTTGTAGATGCATAGGCTATTCAATAGTCATGTGAAGATTCTGTAATCCCCAAATGCAACAATTTTGAATATTGACATAACCTCCGAGATAAAAATAAACTTAATCAAAAAACACGATTTTTTGATAAAAATGCTCATTTTCGGCTAAACAATCTTTAGCCCATTGGGCAAACTGAAAACGCATTGGATAGTCATGAGGCTTAATTTCTTGGACTAATTAAACTTTGTAAACCTTTAAACCGAGGTCTTTATGAAAAATTCTTCTCAGAAAAGTCCGAGAAATGTTCTGTTTCTAAGAACGATATCAAATTGATGTTGATGCATGTTTACGCACACTCTGAGCAACAGCATTAAGTTTTTTGGCTGACCGCACTAGACAAAAACGTGAACGTGTTGCTTTGTCCACTAACAATCCAGTTTTGCAAACTTGCTTAACAAACTGGTCTACAAACTGCTTTGAAAGCACTTTGTTTCTATTAAAATTGTTTCGTAAATTTTTTTCCAATTGAGTAGAAAACTTAGCACTTTAGAAGTAAGTTTTCATTATTTCCCAACTTTGTTCAAGTATAAACTTTGTGACTCAAACCTTTAATAGCACGACTGCTCGTTTTTGCAATAATAATAATTTGTTAATATGTATTTTTGCAGCATTTCCCTATACTTTGATAGGATATACCATAACTAAATGAAACTGAGTGAAATACGCAATTTTAGCTGCATAGTGTCTTATTGTTTGTCGCAATTTTCGAATTAAATAAATGGATTTTAATAATTTGGTTTCTACGCAGTCTAAATGATCACGCCAAGATACCATACTATCAAGTGTCAGGCCTAAAAATTTTGCCGTTTTCTTAGTTTCCAAACCAAAACTTGTTGAGTGTCAGTTTATTTGCAACACACCAGTTATTCATATCTTCTTTTAATTTTAATTTTTTTTAATAAACCCAGTTATGTGTCGGTTCTTGGAAAAGGTTTTATCATCGGCAAAAAGAATAGACGTAGTTTCTATAGAGGTTGGCAAATTATTTATATACAACAAAAAAAGTAATGGACTTAAAATTGATTCTTGTGGTACACATTAGTAATTGATTTTGTGTTGTTTTCAAGATTGTTAAAAGTTACTATTTGTCGCCTGTTTGATAAATAACTTTTTATTAAATTTAATGGTAGCCCACATTACACATTATAAAAACAATCACGCCCAATTGTAGAAATAATAGATTAGATATTAAACCACCAAAGAAGGGGAACGTACTAATTCTTTAACAACTAACACTTGGGCGGGTGAGAAGGGACTCTATATAAATAGTAACGTCTAATTAAAATAATATTAAAATACTGTAACTATAGTTGCCTACTTCATAGATTTGAATTTATAAATAAAAATTTTGCTAAGTTGCCAAACGTAACAAAACTTTGAGAATCTTGTGAGGCCAAACAAAAAAATTTTCAGCATTTTAGAATTAAGATTTTCGTTCTATTTTGGCACGGTTTACAAAGTTACCTGGCATTTGTTTGGCAATTAATCTACACCCTGTATGCTTCTAACGCTTGCAGAAAGAAAAAACAAAAGTGTTGGTCATCAAAAGTTGATATCACCATCTCCTATTTAAATATAAACACTTCTACCTTGTAGAAAGTTACTAACTTTTAATCTTTTAATGATTAACACTTGGGAAGGTAGGTAAGTACTTTGCTTTACATTCTTTAAGTTTTATGGCCGGATTTTAGTGTTTTTGATATTTTATGGCCGAATTTTGTATGTATTTCTTATTTTTGTAATCGAGTTTTAATAGTTTTGACATTTTATAGCCGCATTTATTGTTTTTTAAAGTTTTTTACATTTCTGGCCGGATTTTTAACATTTTTTTATTAATTTTTGTTACCAATTTATAGCTAAAGACATTTTCTAGCCGGATTTTGGTATTTTTTACCTATTTCTTAAGTTTTGTGACTGGATGTTAGTGTTTTTGACATCTTATTTGCTGGATTGTGTGCTTTTTGAACAGTTTTTTAATCCTTTAATCAAATTTTTGGTGTTATCTTATTTGATGTTAACATTTTATAGCTAAATTCTAATATTTTTTACGTTTTGTAGCTAGATTTTAGAAGTTTTTTACGTAATTCCTAATTTATATGCCCGGATTTTAGTGTTTCTAAAACTTTTTTGCCAAATTTGATATCTTTCTTACAGTTTTTGAATTTTCTGGCCAAATTTTTAAAATTTTACTATTTGATTTTGGATTTTAATAATTTAATTTTGTTATATTTAACATTATGTAGCCAAATTTTGAAATTTTTTACGTATTTTTTAAAATTATTGGTTGGAAGTATGACATTTTGTGTCTGAATTTTAGTACTGTTTGCTACTTTAAGGCCGGATTTTTGCATTATTGGATTTTAGTACTTTAAATTAGAATTTTAATAGTTTTGACTTTAATTTTAATTAATTTATAAATAAATTTGAAATTTCTTGACAAAAATTTAACATATTTTGTTTTTTATTGCCGGATTTTGGTGTTTAATAAATAATTTTAAAATTTTGTGGCCAAATTTTGGTATTTTTAACATTTACACATAACTGTGTATGTTCTAGAATGTTCAAATTTGTTAGACATGATCTAGATTGATCTTAAAAAAATTGTGTGGTCTAGATGATCTAGATTATGTGGTAGAATTTTTAAATCGTAAATGTTGATATTTAAAGATCTAGAGTGCTTTACTATGTTCTAAATTTATCTTGTAAAATTTAAAGCAATTGCGTATGTTCTGGAACAATCAGAAAGTTATTTTGTACATTAGATTATAAGGTAAAATCTTGATAATCGTAAATATTTTAAGAGAATTTTTAAGACAATATTCGGTAAAATCTAGAATTGTTGTATTTGATCTAGAACGATCGTATATTTTCTGAAATACGATCTTGATTAATCTTCAAAATTTAATTTGATTTAGTTAATTAATCTAGATTGTGCAGTAGAATCTTTAAAGATTTTAAGAAGATCTTCAATGATCTAGAGTGCTTAACGCTATTCTAGAACTACCTGATTAAATTAAAAATATATGCATTATGATAAAAAATGTTCATATTAGTTTTAGAGTTGTTTAGTACGATCTAGATTGATCTTTAAGAATTTGTATGCTCTGAAACATCTACATTTTATTATCGTGTATGTTTTAGGTAAATCCAGAGTGATCTTAAAGATTAAGTGTGTTCTAGATAGCGCCTAACTCAAGTTTCGGCTCATAAATTGTCTCAGGTTTCAAGCTCTAGATCCGGCAGAGTATTTTAAAAAAGTAGTTGCATTTATTTATTCATGATATTAGTTATATTAGTTATATAATGCATGATTAGTGTTTATGTAACCATAGATAAATTTATTTTTTGAAAGTTATAAGCCACAAATGTTTAATGTCAATGTTCACAGACTTTTTAAGACTAGATCTTCAATGTGATGATTTCATTTAAAATTAATAAATTATGTATTTTATGTAAATTGCCTTTTCATCCAGTAAGAGACACATACACGTATTAGAGTATGCACCCATCATCAGTGCCCATCATCTCACTGGTCAAAGAGACGATTTACATAAAATCACAGTAACTATTAAACAATTTATGTTTACTAATGTGTTGAAGGCAACGCAATGCCCTTATTAAGAGTAACGTTGAACTGTTTGTGTGTAAAGAAGACAGTTAAATCTTTACACGGACAGGCAACGGAATTTTTTGCGCGTTTTATATAAACTAGATAGTTTTAACAAGTGTGGTTTCACCCATTAAAATTTAAAAGTATTTTTATGATGTTGTGACATATTAAGTAATTTCTAAACAACAAATTTTGAAATTAAAAAAAAAATATATAAATTATGCAATTAATTTGCTGATATGTATTCACAGACAGCTTGAGAGGTAGTAACATAAGCCCAAAAATTTCGATCTTTTGACTTAAAAAAAAATTCAAAGCTCGTAAAATTTATAAACGGTATAAGCCAATTTATTTTATGACTTAATGTTTTATTATTTTGTCTACTACGTATGAAATTGACATTTTTAATTGACATCGACAAGAATCTTCTACAAGATAACTTATACTACGTCAACAAACAATAAAACAAGTCATGCTATAAATTAAAAAACGTGTACAACAAACAAAACTTTATTTATAACAATAACAAACAAAATAGCAAAAAAAATTGTACATAAATAGTTAATCAATATTAATGATTACTGGTCCTAAAAATATCATCTTTATCCCCTTACTGCTACGGTGAGAAAAACGAGTATTATTAAGCTTGAGTTTTTTTTTTTTTTTTGTTCCATTCTTTGAATTGTTTCTAAAAAAAAAAAAAAAATTACATTTACTATATGAAAAATTCCATTTCAAACGGACCAGAGCAGGGGGGAAGGGGAGATGTCGAGAAACTTGCTTTAGTATATTTTTTTTTGTTTCTATAATTTAGTCTATAAAACAGTCTCAGATCGGTTTATAAGAGTAAGAAAACCTTTGTCGTTTTTTTACTTTGACTAAAAAAAATTTTGTTTGTAAAAACAATCAAAAATTTTTCGTAAAAAATCTGGAGCTATTTCAACCCTATAACCTGTCTATAAGCCGCAAAAACCATAAATCCATTTTTTTGTTCTCAATGAGCTGGGCAAAAAAGAGCATTTTTTAGATTATTTTTAACCAAATATAAATTTGTTTTGTGTATTTGAGTTTATCCTATAACATAAACTCTTACAAATACAAGTTTTAAAAATTAATTATTTTTTCATATTCACAAAAAATATTATAAACACGCTAGGGTGTGGTTTAAAACTTTTTTTATCAAACTTTGATAAACGCCGGGTGGATTTATGTTTAAATGCCAAAAATAATAATATTCTCAAATTTTGGCGACGATAGATCAAGTCTAAATTTGTGCCGGAAGCGCAAAACTATCAAAAAAGTGTAAAATAACACAAAATTAGTTCAAGCAACAAAAGATGTCTTTGTTAAACTTCTGAAACAAACTTAAAACAAACATATGTTAAATAATCTTTAAAAAAAATTTAAAAAAATAATTTTTAAGTATTTTTTTTTAAATGAGCCAAATAAGCACGACACTGACTATTTTCCATGTAGAACTGTTTGCAAAACTCAAAAAATTTTAATACTATTTGATGTATAGTTCCTCTGAACTTGCTAAATGTGTATTTGTAAAAGTTTATGTTAAAAAATAGGCCTATTTGTGCAGTTTTTTCAAAATTTAGACCCTTAAGCAACTTTGGCGTTAAAAATTGCTATTTTTTGCCAACCCACTGAGAACAAAAAAATAGTTTTATGACTTTTGCGGCTTATAGACAGAGTATAAACTTAAAACGGTGCCAGATTTGGATTCTTTAGAAAATTTCTGATTGGTTTCACTAGTAAATTTAATTTTTTTAGTTAAATTTTCGGTTTTAAACAAAAAATGCGATTAAGTTAAAAAACTACAATAAAACTAAAAAAGGAGTCGGCAAATTACGGAACACGAGTCAAATCCAGCCCGCTCTCTGTTTTTAATTCGACACGCAAAGTCCCTTATTCCAAAAAAAAATGTAACAAATATATTTTTTGAACTTAAATAACAGATTCAACAACGTTTTACAAATCTTTATAAAAATGCAAAAAAAAATTTTAAAACTTTTACGATTAAGCCTTTTCTAAAAAAAGTTGCCTACCCCTGGATAGTGTTTCAAAAGCCAAAAATAAGTTAATCTGTCACTACCGTCAGATTCTAAGGTATGACGTCATGTGAAATCGTGATTTACTGCCAAATACCGCTTGTTTTTAAATGGTCAAAACAGATCGCTTTGGTTGAGGCAAGCAGAAAAATATATTAAAAAACGTATATTACCTTTTCAAGTATTTTTATCAACTCATGCGCCTCGTTTAAAGCTCTTCTTAATTCTAAAAAGAAAAGTTTTGTGTTGGTTTAATAGCTATAACTTGTAGTTTTTTTAAATCAAATTAAATAAAAATTAAAAATATTTACCAATTGTTTCATTATCTAAAAAATAAACGGGATATAAATATACTAATTTTTACATATTTTTATGAAAAACAAAAGAACTTTAAAACTATGTTAAATGCACAAATGATCTAAATTTTACACATTTAAAAAAAAATTATATAAGGGTTTTCCAAAAAGAAGTTTTATTTTGAATAGCAGGCTATTTGGGCAGCTGTCAATTTTGACTCTATTATCTTTTGACATTTGACAAGTAAAAACTACGCATTTTTTGGTCGTCGTAAAGCACCTTCTCGACCGGCAATAGTAAACTTGGTGGAATAATTTGAACTGTTGGGACAAGTTTGTGATGTGAAGAATCAAAACCGTCTGCATCGCTCAAGAACACATAAAAAGATTGCTGATGTAGCCCGTAGTGTTGAAAAAACCCCAGGTTTGTCAATTCCTCGTTGATTTTAAGAATAAGACATTCCACAAACATCATTACACCGTGTTTTGCATAAAGACTTAAGTCTTAAGGTTTTTAAAGTTCAGTTAACACAAGAACTCAAGCCGGTCGATCACCATAAACAACGTATCTTTGCTGATTGAGTCCTTCAAATGCATCAAATTCATCAAAAAATCATCTTCAGTGCTGAGGCCCATTTTCACTTCGGAGGCTACGTTAATAAGCAGAATTGTTGCATTTGGGGTTCAAAAACCCAAGAATGATTGTTGAAAAGTCTTTGCATCCTCAACGTATCACTGTTTGGTGCGGTTTTTGGCCTGGCGGTGTGATTGGACTCTACTTTTTCAAAAATGAGGCTGGTGCAACTTTACGGTGAATGGATGGCGCTACCGAGCTATGATTAATGATTTTTTATAGCCGGAATTGGAAGATATTGATGTGGACGACGTTCATTTTTAGCAAGACGGCGCTACGTGCCACATAAGCAACAAAACAATCGCAATTTTGCAAGAAAAGTTTCCTGACCGTGCTATTTCTCGAAGAGATAATCACAATTGACCACCAAGATCTTGTGATCTTTAGACTTTTTTTTTAGGGCCATGTAAAAGATAAGATCTATGCCAATGCTCCACAACCGATTCAATTCAATTAACGATGGAATTCGTGAAGTTATCAAGGACATACAGCTGCAAATGTGAGAATTGGTCATAGAAAATTTCATGAAAAAAATGTGGTACTGCAACCGTAACCGTGGCGGACGTATGGCTGATATCGTTTTCAAATATTAATGGCATACCTTCCTCTTTACAATAAAATAAACATTTATTAATTTCTCTTAAAAAATACCTATTTTTTTTTATATCAAAATAAAAACCTCTTGGAAAACCCAAATAATGTGACGGCTATTAATAAGTATTAAACAAAAAATATTTACCAGTGTTATCATTTGAAACTTCCATTGCCTCCGACTTAATCGGGATACTATTTCCTGCAAAAAAACATATTATAAAAATAATATCTAAATAAATGCAAATTGAACTTACCACTCATAATTAACAATCACAGTAATCACAGTTATCACACTGATCTGTGTTTTTATTATATTAATATAAACAACACGTTGCTATAACAACGTTTTAATTAAAACAGAAAACAAATACTTATTGAAAGGTAACTTTGTTAAATTTTTGTTTTTGTCACGGCTATCCTAGTTTATCAACGTTATTAAACATAAATAAACATAAATTTTACAGTTTATTTAAAACACAAAAAAAACGCCAAAATAAAATTTGGATAACCTTAACTACGAGGGACACTTCCAAAGTTTGCGGAAAATATAAAGCAAAACACAAATTACGTTATGTAAATTGCTTTATTGCTTATCAAAATATTCTCCTTTAAAATCTATACACTTTTGCATCCGATGAAACCAATTTTTAAATTGATTTTGCCACTCTGAGCGAGGTACTTCCAAAACAAATTATTTAAATGTTTCAACGGCCTCTTTAGGCGATGATGGTTCATTTTGAAACACCGATACAGTCGATTGCTGTTTAGTTTCAGGCTCATATAAATATATCCAAGATTCGTCACCTGTTACAATATTATATACCAAATTTGAACGACTCTTTTCGAATTTCTTTAGCATTTCTTTGCACCACTTGACACGTGCCTGTTTTTGTTCTTTTTTTAAATTGTGTGGGATCCAACGACTGCTAAGCTTCCTAACATGCAAATAATTGTGAAAAATTGTATGTATTTGTTTTGCTGTAATGCCTCATGGATGCCTTCATCTCACTATTGATCACATGCCAATCTGACAAAATCATTTCACGCACAGCATCAATATTTTTTGCGACAACAGAGATGCATGGACGACCTTTGCAAAGATCGTTATCAAACGTTGGTCTTCCACGCTTAAATTCTGCAAACCATTTGTAAACCATAGTTTTGGATGGTGCTTCATCTCCAAATAACAAACTAAGTTTTTTCACACATTGCTGCGGTGTTAAGCCGTATCAAAAATCATAAAAAATTATCACTCGGAAGTCACAATTTAAAATTTTCATTTTTTACACAATTATTACTCTTGTTAAGTTTTGTTGAAACAAAACCAAGCAGTTTGAAATCAAACTGTCAACCAAATTATAGGTGAAAAACGTCAAACTTTACGAATATTACAATCGCAGAACGCTGGAAATACAGGCAGTACTTGATTTTGCAAACTTTAGCAGTGTTCCTCGTACAAATAATTTATAATTATGTAATGTGTTAACAATAGTTTTTGTTAGCATTAACCATTTTGCCGTGAGACACCGTTGATGTTGTATTTTTTAAACCGTTGCTTTGTCGTGACTTGCCGGCTATTTACTTTTGGCTCCAAATGTACTAGCAAGGTGAATCTAAAACCTCTTTTAGAAGCTGTTTAATTTGTCCAGTATGTCAAATTTAAATATAATAACATATAATAAAATAAATTGTCAAAAATTATTATAAAAATAATTAGTATACAAAAATTAATATTCTATGTAATGTAAATGTATATATAGCAAATATTTTACTGACACAATAATAGCCTACGTCTGAACATAGACAAGATACCACAACAAAAAAGTGTCTGCAAATCTGTTAATTTACAGATAGATCTTCAGGGTGTGAAAATGTACATTAACTATAAAGTTATTGAAGTACTTCACAACTACCCTTCTAAATTAAAATTAGTGTTTAATTAATTAAAAACCACTGTGCGGTGGATGGAAAGTTTAGCGTTTGTTACGTCAGTTGTATAAAAAAACAAATCAGATCTAATTAAAAATTATCCGAACCGTTGCAAGAGTATTGTGGATTGTGTGTAGAATAAATTAGTGCATCAATCTGTAACGAGATAATGATAGACCTAAATAAAACCAGTTTGGTTGAGATAAAAGACTTTAATGACTAGATTGCCTAAAAATTTAAATATTATAGATTTAAAAAAATGCTTATATAACTTACTAACTTATCGGTGACGGTATCGGTGATATCATAAAAACAGCAAAGACTCCAAAGTAGCTGTAACATAAAATAGAAAACTTAAGTAAAGATTATTGTGTTTATGTAAATTGTGTATTTAATTAACTAGAATTAGTTAAAATTATTTGTCTATTACTGATTGTTGTTCATCAAATCTATAAATTTGTGAATGATGTATATGTGTAGAATGTAGTTTTTATAGCAATAGATGCACATTTCGATAAGTGCTATAAAATAATCAACGATTTAGACAACTCAAAATAAATGCAACTTTAACAAAGTTGTTTACTACCATGCAATTTATAAGCTAAAAAAAACAGTACAAAAAAGGAATATTGGTCTATAATAACAAAAAGATGGACTTTTCAAAACATGTAATTTACTTTAAAACAGAATCGTTGTTTTTTAAATTTGAAAAACCTTTGACACGTTCAGTGCTACCAACGCATACGGAGCGTCGGCGCACTTTGTGTTCATTGTTTAAATTAAAAAAATATTGTTAAGAATATCTTAAATATTATTAAATGATTACACCTTGTACCAGAATATAAATAATTCGAAAGAAAAATGTGTTCAACTCCTGAGGAGCGACCTTAAAAATGGGTTAGCAGCAAACATGTTAATGCACATCCATGTTCTGTATAGACATCTCAACTATACCGTAAATCTTTTTAATATAAAAATTTGCAACTTTATGAACAATATAATAAACTATTTCTGATAATTGGCAATACTAACATTGACCATTGCACAACAGTCCCACATGTAACGGAATATAAAAGCATTTTATCTAACAAAATGTTTCATTTCGAGAACTAACAGTTTTAGAGAAGAATTTTGAAATTTTGTCTCAACCAACTTATACAATCTTGCATTGACCATATATATTAAAAAAAAAAATAGAGACTAACTAGAATTGCAAGTTGCTACAAATTGGCCAAGCAAAAAATAACTAAAACTCACGACTTAGTAATTACAATAATAAACTATGATTGTCATCCGGCGAAATCCTTACATGGCAAGTGTAATACAGACAAAACAAAAAACTCCAGAAACCAGGAAAATGTCAACAATTAAAAGGATCGATACCTGGAATGTGCGTAGCTTGTTCGAAAGTGGAAACACTCAAAACCTATTAAGGGAAATAAACAGACTAAAAATAGACATCCTCAGAGTAAGTGAGATGCGATGGAGAGGGTCTGGCAAATGTCAAGTCGAGGGATACACTATCTACTATTCCGAAAACGACGACTCTAAACATTGGAATGGAGTAGGCATAATCGTCAGTCAAACTTTAAATAAGGCGGTAAAGAACGTCATAAACATATCTGATCGTGTAATTATAGTGCAAATAGAAACAAGACCAATAGCGTGCAATATAATTCAAGTATATGCACCCACAGGAGATGCACCAGATGATGTTATCGAGTTGTTCTACAACAATCGAAAAAAGGCAACTGATGCAGTTAAACCGCATAAAACAAACATAATTATGGGTGATTTTAATGCCAAGGTGGGAAAGGGAAGACGAGAAGGTATTGTAGGCAATTACGGACTGGGAAACTCAAACGACCGAGGAAACAGACTGGTTCAATGCTGCTTGGATGAAAACTACGTCATCACAAACACATTTTTCAAACATCATTCAAGGCGCCTGTATACGTGGACGTCTAATGCAGACAGATGTGTAAGAAACCAAATAGATTTTATCATGATTAATAGTAGATTCAGAAATGCAATAAAGAACGCCAAAACATATCCTGGTGCCGATGTACATACAGATCATAACCTACTAACAGCATCTATAAATCTAACACAGAAAAAATGTGTTAGAACGCAAAAAGTACTCCGTATAGACACACAAAGGCTAAAAGATCAGACCGTAAGCTCAAAGGTTAGGAATGAAATAAACGAGAAACTAACAACATGGAGTAATACAACAGAAAATGCAGACATAGAACACACGTGGAAACAGCTGAAAATCACAGTAATAGAAGTAGGAAAAAGGTATCTAAGACCAAGCAAAACTCCAAAAAAACAAGCATGCATGACCGAAGAAATACTATTACTAATGGATTCCAGAAGAGCATACAAAAACAAATGCGTACTAAGATATAAAGAAACCCAACGAGAAATCAGATCGATCGAAATAAAATCAGCAAAAGAGGTGTGGTTGTCTGCGCAATACGCTGAAATTGAAGCTCTTGAAATAAAGCATGACTTCTTTAACTTGCACAAAAAAGTGAAGCAGGTCGCTGGTAACCACAAGCCTATAAGATTCCAAATGCTAATGGACGAGCAAAACACTATATGACGGAAGTGACATAACAAGATCAGAAGTCGAACATGTTATTGCAAGAATAAAGAATGGGAAGGCACCTGGCCCAGATGAAATACACGCAGAAATTTTTAAAATCCTTAAAGACGATAGTTCTCTCTCAATAATAGTAGACCTATTTAATAATATATATAGAACAGGTGAAATACCAAGAGATTGATTAAAATCAACTTTCATCACCTTACCAAAGAAATCAAATGCGAAACAATGTAAAGATTATAGGACCATCAATCTCATGAGTCAGGTATTGAAACTATTTTTAAAGATCATCCATAATCGTATTTACCGCAAATGTGAAGAGTCGATCAGCGAGTACCAGTTTGGCTTTCGGAATGGGTTCGGCACAAGAGAGGCACATTTCAGTGTACAAGTTCTGATACAACGATGCCTTAATGTCAATGTGGATGTTTTGCCTGCTTTTTAGACTATGAAAAAGCATTTGACACCGTAAACCACAATAAAGTAGTAGATATACTTAAAGAATTGGGATTAGACGGGCAAGATATTCGCATTATAGCCAACCTGTATTAGAACCAAACAGCAGCGGTGTTAGTGAACAAAAAACTGTCAGAAAAGGTCGTGATTCAAAGAGGGGTGCGACAAGGCTGTGTTCTCTCGCCATTACTTTTTAACCTTTATGCAGAAAAAATATTTCGAGAAGCATTGGATGGCAAGAACATAGGAGTAATCGTAGGAGGCATAGTGATCAATAACCTGAGGTATGCCGACGACACCGTTCTATTGGCTACGAACATGGAAGACCTACAAGAACTAATGACAACCGTTACAGAGCACAGCTTGTCCATGGGTCTTAAACTCAACGTTAATAAGACAAAATGGCTCGTCAAAAATAAAACCAGCGTAAAGAACCAGCTGAATCTAAGAGTTGGAAATGAGGTGGTGGAACGCGTCAACGTATAAGTACCTTGGCTGTAACGTAAACGACAAATGGGACATGACATCGGAAATTAGAAGCCGCATCGAACAGACAAGAGAAGCTTTCACCAAAATGAAGAAAGTGCTGAACAACAGGCACTTGGAAATCAGATTGTTAAGGTGTTATGTGTCGAGGCTTGGACACTTACGGAGGCTATGTGTAAGAAGGTGGAGGCTTTTAAGATGTGGACTTACCGTAGAGTGCTGAGAATTTCTTGGGAGGATCGAATTACTAACGTCGAGGTTTTGCAAAAAGTCAATAAGCAAACAGAAGTTCTCTACACAATAAAGAGAAGAAAACTGGAATACCTTGGTCATGTTATTCAAAATGATAAGTACAAGTTACAGCAGACAATAATACAGGGTAAAATACAAAGTACGCGCAGTCCAGGCCACCGTAGAACATCATGGTTCAAGAACCTTCGCCAATGGTTTGGACAAAGTACAAGATCCCTATTTTGAAAAGCTGCAGATAAAATTCAAATACTGAAATTGGTCGTCAACGCCCTTGGAGGGCATGACACATGAAAAAGAAGAAGAACTAAAAAAAAAAGTTTGAGAAGACATAAGCAAAGTAGAATAGCGTAATACAAATAACTCCAAAAAAATTTCATCAATATTTGAACAAGCAAAAGCATCATCAATTAAATCAAATATAAAAAAAATAAAAAAGAATATACTACGACCATAGATTACACAGGTTATACTCAAAGAAATAAATAATTGGTTAATGGTTTTTTTAAAAAGATGGAAAATTCTTATAGATAGAAATAATGATTATGGGATAATCAGACAAAGAAAAAACAAATATAAAAAAATGAGAAACAAAGTAACAAATTACATCAGAAAAAACCGAAACATTATTCAGAGTTATTCTACAAATGAATCGGCGAGTGGAAAAACAGTATAACTCCAAAATGACGGTTTTTAAACAGAATTATTTGATCTCAGGTTCTAACCTAGTTTGTTGTAGAAGTCAAGTTGCATTTTAAATCATTTCTAGAAATCTCAATACTTCTTAGAGTTAATATATGTACTTTTTGTGGATAAAAGTAAAACATTGCTTTCAATATTTTAAAACACTACTAAAATAAACTAATAAAATATATGTTACCAAGAATATTTACTTTGAGATTACTTGTTTCTTGAGATATTGTGGTATTAAATTAAACATTGTATTGCTTGTTAACACATCTGTGGATTGTGAAGTTACGTTTTGAGTATCTATGCGGAGTATGTATGTGTTGGTTTTGTCAAACCAGCATAATTGTTTATATCGTTTTTTTTTTTCTGAAGTTAATTAGACTTAAACTCATGAAGGTATTAAAAATGTGTAAAACAAAGTACATTGTTATTGGAGTTATTGAGATACTTATCAGCTGTAGCATGCCAGGAAGGCTGCTAGGGTTGGAGTTGCACTAGGTTGTTAAAAATTGTTATTCATACACTGGCATGAGGTCTAAATAAGATTGCAGAATAACTGAAAAACATTGTTACACTAGCTAATTAGGTTGTGAGGTTGCATGTTGAATTTATTGTAGAATGCTTAAGTTTTTAGTTTTTTTACTTGGGATTGGTTACCTAACGTACAAACAGTATTCCAAAATAGTTGCTTAATTTGTTATAACATTATTATTAATTTACATCCAATTGCGTAACTAAAATTGTAATATTTTTATTAAAGAAATCAGACAATTTTTTTAAATTATTTATTAATTACTAATAAACTAAAGTAGCATAATCTAGGCATCCGACTGCTGTACCAAAAATTGTAGATTCAAATTCCACAATGGAAACTATTTCAAACGGTTTATTCGTTCTTTTACTCCTCAACTGTAACATTGCGGGCAGAAAAGATGCTGCCACCAGCAGTAACGTAAATACGGCTAAAGCAAAACAAATAAACTAGAAATAATAACTGTTTTAAATTATTATTCAATTTTTATCTTTAGAGTCAAAACCAAACACAATTTTTTTCTTGCCTATAAAATCTTTAAAAAATGTTCGGGCATCTGAAAGGATTGCATTCAATAATGATTTTAAACAATTCAATTTTGGAATCGACACAGACTTCCGTTCATGCCACAATGTTAGATAAAACTAAACAAAAATAATTTTTTTAAAAATATTCCGTTTTTCTTTTCTTTGTTTTTTGCTAATATCCACTTCTTAATTGTCTTCTTTATAATTTAAGTTAAAACCAATATTTAATGGCTTTTTTAACAAACAATATTCTCTAATTTGCATCCAGTTGATTGAGATGCTATTTGCATCTTTTTTTTTATTTACAATTTTTTTTAATATATGATCAACACCTGCAAATAAATGTTTAACTATAACACAACATTAGTTAATTTTGTTGCAAACTATTTTTCTGGCTAATAAAAATGTCGACAAACCAAATTTTATAGTATTGCAAAGCCTCTCTTTATTACTTACTTAAAATTAACAGTTTACAAAATATATATGCCTATTCAAATTGTGTAAATATAGTTTGATACCAAAAACCGATTTTTTTTTGTAAATTTAATTTTTTTTATGGCAGTTTTGTTTGTTGCAACTGTTGGACCATAAAACTAGTTCTTTTATTTTATATTTTCTTGCAAAGGTTTTCTTAAAACATCAATCCAAACATAAAAAAATCCTTAACCACTTGTATATGTTTTACTTAATTTTGGTTTCGTTCTACGGATTTTTTTGTAGCAGTACATCCACTTTTTCTTCTGTCTTTTATGATCTCTTTTAAAGCTCCTTTTTCAAAATTTATTAACTCTTGCTGACGATATACTTAGAGTCTCAATAAACATATTGCAACACACCTTTTTATTAGCAAATTGATACAATCTTGTATGTAGCGAGTGTTTTTGCTTTTTTTTCTTTTTACATCTATAACTTGGACAAAGAATCTTATGTAAAAACACTTAAAATATCTTAAACTGATCTTTCTACCAAACTAACCTTTTTGTGGTCATTGCAAAAATAGTCTGTAAACTCTTGCGGCTTTAACAACTTTTCCTTATTGACCAATATATTCTTAACTCGTTTGGCAGAAAATTGTTGTAAATCTCTAGATTAATTTTTATATTGTCTTTTACAATAATAATAATAATACTTTATTCACGATATATACAAAACCATTTACATCTACATCATTATATACATAAATAACGATGAATTACAAACAATATTACAATTACACAAAAATATATAAAAGAATATTGAAAAATAAAAACAAAATATAATATTATTCATCAACACATTTTAATTGACACTTAAAACTACATTTTGAAACACAAAATAAATCAATATTATTAGAGAAACTATTTGCAATTCTACACATTCTACTAATTGGATAATTAAATCCATAATTGATAGAATGTATAGATTCTCTAAATAATAAAGACTGTCTGGTTCGGCGATTATTGTTGGGGACTTGAAATGGAAGAGTTACTAGTAGCTCTTGGCAATCAATCTCAGACATCATTAGTCCACGTAAAAATGATAAATCGGCTCTTTTGCGCCGAATTTTTAGCGGCGGAAGATTATATTGCAATGCAATGAGGTTAAAATCGTAATTTTCGAATAAAATGCCTAATTTGTACGATAATAAACGAAAAAATTTGTTTTGAATATTGCATATTATATGAACGCTGTAGAATGGACACCAAACTGACGGAGCGTACTCTAAATGAGAACGTACTAAAGCGCAATAAAGTAATTTGAGTGTGCTAGGAGATAGGTCAGTAGACATTCTGTAAACAAATCCTAACATTTTCATAGCACGGTTGCACATATAGTTTATATGCTCAACAAAAGTTAGTTTTGAATCAAAAATTACGCCCAAATCTTTTATTTGTGTAACATGTTTCAAAACATTATTATCGATAGTATAGTCAAACGATACTTTACTTAAAGTTCTGTTGAAGCTTATCAAAAAACATTTATTTGCGTTAAACAACAAGTTATTAATAAGACACCATGAATGAACAGAATCTAAATCATTTTGCAAACTAATGCAGTCCTCGATAGATGATATTCTTTTATTTAAATTTTGAGATTGTCAGCAAATAAAAGATAAGACGAAGAATTAATAGAATAAACAAGATCATTAATAAAGAGTAAAAACAGAATTGGTCCACAATGAGATCCTTGTGGAACCTCAGTAGGAACAACAATTGGTTGTGATAAAAAGTTGTTAATTTTCACACACTGTGTACGATTTTCCAAAAAGCTCGACAACCACGCAACAACAGATTCATGAAAACCCAAAACCCAAAGCTTAGCAATCAAAATACTATGATTAACGCGATCAAAAGCCTTTGAAAAAATCTGTGTAAATAGAATCTACTTGAACTCTTGATTGAAAGGCATTCAAAAGATCATTTTCGTAACAAAGAAGATTTGTAAGAGTAGAACGACCCTCGCAAAACCCATGTTGCTGTTCCACTAAAATGCTTTTGCACATCCATTGTATTTGACCAGTTACAATTTGATCAAACAACTTAGGAATAGCAGACTGGATGCATATACCTCTATAATTAGTAATATCCTCCTTAGCTCCAGATTTATGTAAAGGCATAATGTAGCTTTGTTTCCAAACTGAAGAAAACTTGGCTTCATTAAGAAAAGCCTCAAAAAGTAAGTGCAATGGCGTAGAAATTGAATAAATACATTGTTTTAACAGCATAGATGGAACACCGTCCGGTCCAGTGCTAAAGTTACATTTAAGGTTCTCAATCCCTTTAAATACATCCAACAATCTAATTGAAAATGATCGATGTAATACGTTTTTCTTAAAGTCAAACAAATGAGTTGGATGAGTTTGTGTATCGTAAACAGAGGAAAAGAATTCAGCAAAACTATTAACATAGTCATCTCCATTACTGCAAGTTTTTTGTTTATAATACATTAAGGCTGGAAAATCAATAGTTTTTCTAGAGTCGCTAACAAATTTCCAAAAGTGTTTAGGTTTACTTTGAATGTTGTTTTCTGTTCGAGTAATATATTGCTTGTATAGACATGTACTGAGATTTTTACACAAAGTACGAATTGATTGAAACTCATTATAATCAGACAATAGTCTTGAAGATTTATAACGTTTATGAACAGTTTTTTTGAGTCTAGTAAGTGAAATCAATTCTTTATTAAACCAAACTGGAAAATTGTTTTCTCGCCATTGTTTTTTGGGAACAATATAGTCAATAGCAAAATGCAACACAGAGTAAAATAAATTAACGCAATTATCAACATCACAATTATAAAAATGTTTGTTGAATGTTGATTGGTCCGCCCTGGACCAATCAACATTCAACAAAAAATTATTAATTGCGTTAAAGTCGGCATATTTAAAATCATTAAAAACATAATTACACATTAAAATATCACGGCTAGTATCACATTTTACATCAATCACATAAGCAATATGGTGTTGGCTAAGTTTTAACAAAACATCTACAGCTTTAATCACAGAAATATCACAAATGTTAGAAAAACATAAATCTAAAAACACACCACCATCATTAGGTATAGAAATACATTAAGCGCAGTTTAGAAATCCATAACAGTTGGAAACAAAATGAACAGAATAAGTATCATTACAAATAACACTTATGCCTAACTCATCTCAACTCATACCGCTGCGGGTTGATTATAATCGCCTAGTGAAATTAGTTTACTGTCTGGATATTTGTCAGCGATAGATTCAACGGAATAACAATGATCTAAATATTTATCACATGCCGAGTTAGGTGGTAAGTAGACTGCACTGATAATATATGATACAAACTTAAACTTAACAATTACAAACAAATGTTCAACTTTAAAATGTAGGTTGTAATAAAGTACAATTAAAACAAGTTTTAGTAGCAATTAAGACACCTCCTCCGTCAAGCTTAGGGCTTGTTAATGAAGAGCGATCACATCTAAACAAACTGTAACCAATTAATTTACGTCCTTTTATCGTCTTCTTCCGCTTTCCAATTGACATAAAAAAATACACTATGATAGATCACAAAGTCTATTCTGATCTTAGGTTACTCCTCTAAAGCGTTATCTAATTGGTTGCTATAAAACCTTTCTCATTTGGTGCATTTTTGGTTTTGCAATTAACAGAAGCAAAACTTTGAAAGCAATTCTTTTAGGTCTCGGTATTAAAAATTTAGCTTAAAATTTTTAACCCAACATTAATAGCTTTGCAGTGTATGATCATGAAAGCTTGGCTACCAGAATAACATTAGCCGCAACATGGCAGACGCCAGTTTCAACTCCAACAACAAGTTTCAGGTTAAAAAATAAATCAGTAATTTGAATTACAAAATGCTAAGTTTAGCAGACAAATACAGTTCAAACACTACCCTACGAGCCACAACAAATTCAAAACAGGACGAAATCACAAAATAACTAAAGCTGCAAAAAAGAGTTTGTACTTTCTAAAAAGCATTGTATAGAACATATAGAAAACTGGATCTTTAGCAAATAACAATTTAATTTACTGCAATGGCCTGAAAGACTAAGAATTAAAAAAAAAAACTAAAGCATTGCTAAAACTGCTACACTATTAACAGCTAAAATAAAACAAAATCTTGCCAGAAAACAATCCAAGGGCTAAAATATACATTTTTTTTACTGAGTACTAGAAACCCATTGTTTTTTTTTTAAGTCAACTGCCTACTAACCTGCTCATATTAAACAATACACTTTAGACAACAACTAAACTTTGCAGCATCAATTGCTTTCCAAAAGCAGCTGCTTTAGACTGCTACTTACAACGATTATCTAATTTTGGACAACAACCAGATTCACAGCATCAAAGCCCTGTTTTACTTTTTACAAAACTTGTAAGCAATGCCCAAGCAAATAACCTGTTTCTCTTATTGAAAATATCTAAAAGACCAGTGTTGCACTGCTTGCAAGATAAGCTTTTTGCCGTGTTTGCAAAATAGACGCTGTTGTTACACCCCGGTCAGCTCCTAATGGTTGCTTTACACTTCATCATCTTTTAGTTTATAACCAACTGTTTCATCAACATCTACATATCTACCTCAACCCCATCTAGACCTAGACGATCATAATAATACACATATGTATTTTTAGAAGTTGTTAAAATTAATCAAATTACACCATTTTTTGTATTTTAAACTATCTACAAAATTTTACTTTTATTTTGTAAACATTATTTGGTAATAATCAAATATGAAAGTATAATAGAACCACAAATGTTTTTTTTTTTTAGAATTTTTAAAATTATTACACAAGCATCCCAATTCTATAATGTAACAGAACAATTATACTCCGTATAACTGTAATCACACACTAAAATAGTAACTAAATTACTTTGGTAAAAAAAAATCTGATTGGCTTGGTTTTTATCAATTCTCATCAATGATTTTTTTTTAGATTGTATTAAGTTGTCACAATGTTTAAATTTTTTTTTATAATTCTGTTTAGTTTGATTGGAAAAATTACTGAGGAGTGATAAATTTGTTAAATATTAATTGCTATTTATTAACTGCCTGTTTTGTCTGAATTTTGTACAAATTCTTTTGTGTTAATTCAATAATAAAAAATGAAATAAATTTCTTGATGACTTTCTGAATGGCGTTTGTAAGATTTTAATATGTGGTGGATCTTTAAAATATAAGTAATAAGTATCACAACCAAAATTATTAAAAAAATTTGTCAGTTTTACTGTTTCTTTTAGAATAATAATAGATAAAGCGCGGTTAAAGTTTGGTAGTAACAGAAAAAGATGTTTTAACAACAGAAGTAATAAGTTAATAATCAAAATTTTCTAAACCTGCCTCGACAGTAGTTATTGTAATTTCTAAAATAGTTAAAAGATACAAATCTAATAAACTTCACTATGAAACCCATCACAAGAAAAATAGGTGTGTTGCTGAATTAATTGAGTAAGATTATGTCACAGTTTGTTAGCCGGCTATTGTTGTAGAAGATGAGTACTTAAGCATTCAGTATTATGTTGTTCTGACATATTAGGTAAATCTTAAATATCACGTTTTGAAATTAACCGCAACCAAATATTAACTTATTAAAAAAAGTAACTACAAATCATACAAAATTTGCTTCATAGAAATGAATAAAAAAACATTAACCAAACCAATTTACATACATTGGCAAATATATGTGATTGAGTTAAATTGAAAAAGTGTATTAATAGTTTTATTATGTAACTACAGTACATTCCAGCTAGCATATTTGTTATTGATTCAAATTCCCGCAGACAATATTGATTATTTAATTGCTGTTCTAATCAGTTCAATCTTTATTTAAATGGTTTATTTTGTTAATAGTAATGTTACGCCTTAAAAATTAATTATTAAATTAAAGAAAACAATAAATCTAAAATTTTGAAAATTAAAATTAATTTATCAGATCTGATCAACGGTTTCCTGGCTGCCGATTACAACCTTAATCGTTGGCATTCCTATTAATTCGATAACTCTCTCTTGCAGGCGATGATTAATAGAAGTTTCTTTGGTAGTTAGCGTTATCGACGCTGACCTACCCCCGTTTCATAAATAATAAATCAGAGCCTTGGGCCCACACACGTACGCAACAACTAACCCCGCTTCGCCCGCGCTTTCTTAAACAGGGGGATGTGGTTGTAGATTAATCTCAACGATAAACGCTCTCCCAAGATATGACTAATTACCTGCACCTACCATTACGAGCGGTTATTATGCGTACCTGTCAAGGCTGCTCGCATTAAATTCATGGTCCCTGTTTCACGGTAAAATTTATAATATAGCTTGTTAGAATTTTTATTAGTACATACAACAGAAGGGATATTTATCCAGCATAAACGCTGAGTATATGCTTGAAGCAATTGCCTTGCAACGTCAGCAAAATAAGTGGTTTAAACTATTCATGGAATAATGCAGAGACAAATCAACATTTCTCGAAGGTATCAGCTTTTGAATTGATAACGAAATTGTTACGTATTGATGTGAAACTACTTAGGTTAAATGTATTTGCAAAGGCACTGTTTCGAAATTAATTATTTAATTCATTTCAAAGAAGCTAAAAATACAAACATATAAATTATTAAGAATTAAATTTATATATTTAAAGATATTCTGGATATCCCAATTTTATGTTTCTATAACTTTTTACTACATACAAAAAACAAGTACATTGCAACTTTTAATAACAATAAAAAACATTTAAACACTTTTGAGCAATGTTTTAAATTAAAGTTTATTGTATCATTAAATCATTTTATAATTTCACTAAAGTCATTGTAAAAAGCGTTTCTGCTAAAATTATTTTTTTTTTAAACCGTTATTGAAAATTTATATGTATGAATTTTCAATAACGATTAAAAAAACTGAAGCCAAACAGTTTAATTTGTTCATTTATAAATGAAGTCAAAAATTCAATTTGATTAGCTTTAAACTAAGGTTAAAATTTCCAAAATTATTTGTTATAAAAATCAATATACCTCTAAAATAAATTAAAATTTTGACTTTTGGTTTAAAAATTTAATTTTAGTTGGCTTTATAAAGAAAACTTGATAATTAATTTCAAGCAGAAGGTACTTTACAAGATAGTACTCACAAAAGGGTCTTTGTGAGTACTATCTTGTAAAGTACCTTCTGCTTGAACCATACAGGTAAGATGTTAAACTCTTAGCAAAAACAAAACCAAATGTATCAAAGAAATTTTCAGCTACCATTTCTGTGTTTTTTTTTTGTTTGTTTATAAACCTTTACCTTTATTAGACTAGTGATCAGGGAAGTAAGATTAGGAGAAGAGTGGAGATAGCAAGAGCGGCTTTTATAAAGATAAGGAAGTTATTGTGTTGGGGAGATGCCAGTATAGAACTCAAAACAAGAGTGCTGCGCTGCTACGTCTTTCCCACCCTGAAGCCTGGACTCTAAAAAGACTAGAAGCTTTTGAGATGTAGTGCTATAATAGAATGTGGCAAATTACCTGAACACATAGAATTACCAACATCAAAGTCATTTGCAAGATAAAAAAAGTTCTCTATCTCTGAAAAAAAAAACTGGAATACCTAGGTCAGGTCTTGAGAGGCTCCAGATTTAAACTTTTGAGGCTCATTATGCAGGGAAAGATCAAGGAAAAGCGCAGTATTGGTAGGCGTCGAGTCTCCTGACTAAAGAACTTGCGTGATTGGTTTAACTGCAGCAATGTTGAGTTGTTCAAGGCTGCAATTAACAAGATCAAAATTGTTATGATGGTGTCCAACCTCCGATAAAAAATAGACAACAAGAAATTTAAAAGACGAAAACTTAGAAAAAGTAAACTTTTTAAAATATTTAAAACCGATTAAATTGTGGATAAAACTAATCAAACCAAAGTTGCATGCTCAGCTTTTACAGCCGTATCATTTACTGGGTGATTTGAATGCTTACAGTATTTTCTGTGGTTTTCAAAAAAAAACATTTTCAAGGTCGTTTGGTAAAAGAGTTTCTTGACTAAAATAATGCAATTTTTTCCAACACATTTTAGTTCCAGGTGATTAGAGTTTTTTCTTCTCTCCTCTTGCCACACATTTTTTGGGGCATGTTTTAAATAATTTTTATAAAAACAATCATTTTCCAATTATTAGATAGGATAGTAGATAATAAATTTCCTAGATATATTGTCTTGACTCTGAAAACTATTTTGTTGCAAAATTTTTAAACCAGTCCAGCGCTCACATCACATCTGTTACTTGGTAATTCAAAAAAAATAAAGACAGCTGTAGAAAAAAAAGGAACGGACTTGTAACAAATTTCAGGAGGTCCCGTCGTAGAAAAATTTGATACTTTCCAAGAAAATCACTGAAAGCAAACTATACTACTAAGAGAGTTATCTGTGAAGTGTAGTGCGCTGGTCAAAAAATTGTTTGGCTATAGAACTTGTTCTTAAATTTGGCTAGAAAAACATTGTTGATAAAACTAAAATCAAATATGTTCTGGCTAAACAGTTGGAATCTATAATTAGCTTTCAAAATTGCAAAACAAACTTTCTGCAAAACAAACAAAATCTAGAAATTTAAAAATAATTATAAACATTTTTTTTTTATTGCTATTTTGAAATATTTTTTTGTCACCAAACGTTTGAGCAGTATACATTCTACTACAGGCGCATTTGCCTCTTCTTTGGTCCGTACTTTTAAGCAATTTACATTACAGGTAAACCTACAAATTTAAATAGATTTCTAAACACCAAAAACATTTTTATTTACGCCAGACCAGAGAATGATCTTAGTCATAAAACCTTATGCCGGAAAGCCTCTGATTATTTTTTTCACGCAACACTCCAGATTAACAATTAACGTCACTTTTTTTGCCATAGCGGTTAACAATATTAAAACTTGAATAGTTTTACCAAATAAAAAAACTTGTTGAATAATAATTTAGAGCTTTATATAGCAAAAATGATTTCCTGCCATTCTACGTAAACTTCAGACCACAATAAACAAGATACAGTAAGGAATCCCGCTTTTTTCCTGCAAAAAAACCCTAATAATAATTTAGTGCATGGCCAGTACTGGAAAATACAAAGAAAGGTACTGTTGCAACTGTACTAACCTTTGGTTCTATCCAGAACTGATTGTAAACATTTAAATTCTTAAAGACGAACACTTGGGTAGTTGGGTGGGATACTCCATTCCAAACTATTGACTTGATATCATGTATTAGAGTGTCCAACCCACCCAAGTGGTATTTATAAAAAAGTTAAATTGCTACCTTCTCATGCGACAAAATGACTTCTGTCATCGGCATAAAAGACAAACATTTAGTTCTTTGATGACAAACACTTCATTCCAAACTATTGGCTCGTTATTATGTATGTAAGTGACCCACCCACCCAAAAGTAAGTTATTAAAAAAATAAATTACAATCTCCTCTTGCAAAAAAAATGACTTCTGACGTCCGCATAAAGACAAACATTTAGTTCCTTCATGACAAACACTTGGGTGGGAGGGTAGGATACTTCATTCCAAACTACTGACTCATTATCATGTTTAAGAGTATCCCACTTACTCGCCCAAATGTTACTTATCAAAAGGTTAGATCACGACCTTCTCAAGCAACAAAATGACTTCTGTCGTCCGCATAAAAAACAAACATTTATTTTTTTGATGACAAACACTTGGGTGGTTGAATGAGAAACTATTGGCTTGTTATCATGTTTTGGTGTGTCCCACCAAACTACCCAAATGTTAGTTATTAAGAAGTTAGATTACAACCTACTATTGCAACAAAATGACTTCTGTCATCCGCATAAAAAACAAACATTTTGTTCTTTGATATCAAACTCTTGGGTAGATGGGTAGGTTGGTAATATACTCTATTCCAAACTATTAGTTTGTTACTATGTTTAGGAGTATCCAAACCACCTACCCAGTTATCAAAAAGTTACATCACAACTTTCTCTTGTGACAAACTGACTTCTGACGTCCGCATAGAAAAGTAACATTCAGTTCCTTAATGACAAACACTTGGGTGGGTAGATGAGACACTCCATTTTAAACTATTGGTTTGTTATCATGTTTTGTAGTGTCCCAACCCACCCACCCAAATTTTAGTTATCAAGTGGTTAGACTACGACCTCCTTTTACAACAAAATAACTTTTGACGTTTGCTAAAAGTCAAACATTTAGTTCCTTAACGACAAACACTTTAGTGAGTAGGTAAAACACTCCATTCTAAACTATTAACTTGTTATCATAATTTTGAGTGTTCCACCCACCCACCCAAGTGTTTCTTAACAAGAGGTTAGATCACGACTTTTTCTTGCAACAAAATGACTTCTGACGTCGCATTGAAAACAAACATTTAAATCCTTGATGACAAACATTTGGGTGGGTGGGTGTAAAACTCTATTCCAAACTATTGGCTTGTTATCATGTTTTGGTGTGTCCCACCCACCCACCCAAGTGTTAGTTATCAAAGGGTTAGATCACAAACTTCTCTTGTGACAAAAAAACTTCTGACGTCCGCTGGAAGACAAACGTTTAATTCCTTGAGGACAAACTTTTGGGTGGGTAAGTAAAACACTCCATCTAAACTATTGGCTTTTTGTCATGTTTTAAAGTTTTTCACCCACCCACCCAAATGTGAGTTATCAAGAGGTCAAACCACAACTTTCTCTTGCGACAAAATGACTTCTGAAGTCCGACAAAACAAAAATTTAATTCTTTAATGACAAACACTTGAGTGGGTGGGTGAAACATTTCATTCTAAACTATTAGCTTGTTATCATGTTTTGGTGTGTTCCACCCATCCACTCAAGTGTTAGTTATCATTAAGTTCGATCACGACCTTCTCTTGCAATAAAATGACTTCTGATGTCTGCATAGAAGACAAACATTTAGTTCTGTGCTGACAAACATTAAGGTGGGTTGCAACACTCTATATAAATTATTAGCTTGCTATCATGTTTGGGAATGTCCCACCCACCCACCCAAGTGTTTCTTAACAAGAGGTTAGATCACGACTTTCTCTTGCAACAAAATAACTTCTGACGTCCGCTAAAAAAAAAACATGTAGTTCCTTGATGACAAACACTTGGGTGGGTAAGTGTAACACTCCATTCCAAACTATTGGCTTGTTATTATAAATTTGTGTGTTCCACCCACCCAAATGTTAGCTATAAATAGGTTAGATCACAACCTTCTCTTGCAACAAAATAACTTCTAACGTCTACTAGAAGACAAACATTTGGGTAAGAGAGTGGGTGGGACACTACATCCAAACTATTGGTTTGTTATCATGTTTTGTAGTGTTAGTTATCAAGAGGTTAGATCACAACTTTCTCTTGCAACAAAGTTCAATTAATTCAGTTTTGATCTGAGGTTAAATTTCTTTAAACACAAACATTTAGTTGGGTGGATGGGAAACTCTATTCCAAACTATTGGTTTGTTATTATGATTTGGAGTGTCCCACGCACCCACCCAAATATTAGTTATCAAGAAATTAGATCACATTCTTCTCTTGCCTCAAAGTTCAATTAATTCAGTTTTGAAGTGAAGTTTTATCCTCAAATTTGGATCAAAGTTAACCTTTGTTATAAAAACTAAATATTCTTTAAAAATTAGAAAACAAAGTACATCAACAACAGAATCTTGCAGGTATCAGCCAAATTCCAAAAAATTAAAACAACACATCTCATAAGCGTATATGCACCCGACAAGCAAAACCAAAGAAAAAGTAGACACTTTTTACAATAACCTGCAAGCCGACCTGGATAAAATACCAAAACAAGATAAAATTAAAATTCTTAAAGATCTAAGTGCAAGAATTGGCAGCAACGAAAACGAAGCACAGCTGATACAATTGTGCGCCCAAAACAAACTAAGAATTAACAATTCTTTCTATTCTCATAAGCCACAACAGAAACATATTTTCAAAATAACGAGGGGACAAAAATCAATGATAGGCTTCATCATAACAAACAAAAACATACACCCCACTAAAATACTAAACGTAATAACCTTATCCTCAGCAAATGCAAAAATAGACCATAACCTAGTGTTAGCAAGAGTAAAAAGTACCAATGAACTGTAAAAAAAAACATAAAGAAAAGCAGCAAACTAAACATAGAATCTGTAGAAAGCAACTCGACTACATACTTTTATCAACAAAGAAAATATAGAATTTATTAATGAATTCATTCAAAATACTTTGATGGTTGTTTGAGCGTGTAATGGTTTCAATAAATAAATTGTATTATATCTTTGTAAGCCTTTAAAGACGGAAAACATCAACAAATTGAAAGCATTCAAAATGTAGTGTTACAAGAGAATTCTTAATATTTTATGGACCAACAAAATTACCAACAAAGCAGTAATGGATAAAACCAGAAAGATCTAAAAAACCGTTAAAAAAACTTAAGTACTTGAGACACATACTAAGATGAGAAAGATCAACATTTTCAAATTAATTATCCAGGAAAAAATTAGAGGATAAAAAACTGTTGGCAAACGGAGAATATTGTGACTTAGCAACCTAAGAGAGGGGTTTGAGTGTACGTCTGCCGAGCTGTTTAGGGCGGCTGTTAACAAGTCGTTATGATGGTTTCCAATCTCCAATAGAAGGTAATTCAGAGTGAATATAAAAAGCCTTTAGTCTAAGAAAATCTAGGCCATTTACTAACTTTATTTTTTTTATATCTTTTTGGCAAAGCAATTGTAATTCAATTGACTTTGCTTTTATTGTTCTTTAAATTTGGAGATGTGTATAGCTAGATAAACAGTGTTATTTAGGTTTAGATTTATAGCATATTAGCCTAAAAAAAATATTAATCTAGACAGTGTTATTTGTTGCTTAATATTATATTATTAGATTAGTCCATCGCAGAGACAACCTGCTTCTTAATATTTATCCTTTCAACTTTTCTTGTAATATAAGTTTTTCAAAGTTGTCATCAATCCGTCTTGAAATGTGTTCAAAATACTTTGCTAGAAAAAATAATCTAAAACAGTCGTTGTAGTTCATTGATTGTGTCCAAAATAAAATGGTTTATTTTTTGCGGTTTAGAAAATCTGCAGCATTCTCCTCTAATACCACATTTCTAACGCATTTATAGTTTTCCTGTCCTGAACCTTTACTGTCCAGTACTCTGCACAAGTTAATAATACGTAGACCACAAATGTTTTCATAATCTTTTTTTGTGTTTATTGTTATGCCATTGCCTAGGTTTTTTGTCTTTTACTACTTTCTTGTTATTTTGCGCCGCTGCCGCGCCGTTTTGAACTTGACATTTTTCTAGAGTTGTTGTTTTTAATCATCACTTTAGTTTTCAGATAATTGTAGTGACCTCAATAGTTCTTCGAGTTTTGCATAACATAATGCACGTAATGTAGATTGTTGATGCTTTTTCCACCAATGACTAATCCTCTATTACCATGTTTACCAAATATGTTGACTAGTTCTGTTGTTGATAGTGCATAAATAAAATAGTTTTCCTAAAAGTGCTGATGCGTTGCTACTTAAATACATTTCAAGCTGTCAAAGAAGAAGGAGAAAGAGTGTAGAGTAGTCTACAAAACACATTAGGACAGGTTTCCCGTGTTTCTTTATAATTTGACGCAAATTGAGTATATGTTATCCTTTTGAAAAATTCTGCCTGTTTTTCTGGTATTTTTCTGAAAGTATGTGTTCTTCCCAAATTGTAAAAAACTTCTAAAGCAATTTTTACTCGTCAAAAAAACGGAACATAGAACCGTATTCGCATACAAAAACTTTTCAGACTCAATTCAGTAAATAATATTGGATTTATAAAACTTTTTTTACAACTTTACCCAGCCTTTCTCCACTAGCTGAGCCAGGCTAGTTCTGTTAAGAGCACAGAGCTAAAGAGGCGCATCAAATTTGGAACCCAGCGTGGGGCCACTCCTTAACGGTAGTAAATGCTTTGTGTGTAAAATAATTTTTGTAATTTTGGGACAAAAAAACTGGTATCAATTTTTTTTTTATTTTTGTAAGATTAGACAAGTATTTTTTTTTTAATATTCTTGACAGATTTTTAAAACCAAAAGAAAGATGTCTAAGTTAGAGCCAAAAAGGTTGCTCAAAGCAACTGGCAGTAAGGGAGGTATCTGAAGTTTTGGGCACGGTCAAAGACATGGTGGCAGCCTTTCGGGGACAGATTTTTTTTTAAAACGTTTAAATTGTTTGTGAGCGTTTAGGAGGAAACAGCAAAAATAGAAGTCAAAGCGTACAAAGCAAAATTAGTTGACGTGGCAACAGTAATAGCTCAAACGCTTGGGACAGCAACTATTCAACAGCTCAAGACCAAATTTGCCCATATCCTAGATAAGTTGAAGAAGTGTTAGCAGACAGAAATACAAAAGGTAAAAACCTCTAGAGCAAGTTTTTATACACAAACTTTAAAACTCTACAGTAAACTTTAAAATCGAACAGATGAGGGAAAAAAGATAATCCCATAGAACACTAGAGAAGGCGTCAAGAACAACATCGACTCTGATTAGGTTAGATTCGATGTTGATACCTGATCCAGAGTTAGAAGGTAATCTACGCTCTCTAATACAACAGATTGAGAAGGCAAAGGTAGGAACTTGGTGTTTAAAATTTCATGGTAACGCCGACAAAAGCGTAAACGAGTTTATGCAAGTCCAGAGGGGTATACAAAATGGTATTGTTCTATAGCGCAATAGAGATTTTGCAAGATAACGTTCTAATATAGTTTCAAGCAAACAAGCTTAAACAAACTAATTGGTTAGATCTTTGTACATTCTTAAGAGAGAAATTTTTGCTCTGGAACTTTAATGAGCGCCTCTAGACTCAAATAAAGTCTTGCACATAGGAGGAGAATGAACCCATCGGCTTATACGTAGCTTTTATGCATTATCTTTTTGATTGTCTCAATACACAAATATCAGAAGAAATTAACCTGCAAATAATAAAGAGAAACTTGTTACTTTTATAATTTTAGTAAACCAAGATGAAGCCCAAAGAAAGGGTAAAAAATAAAGGTTATAGAGACTAACCAAAGCAGATGTAGAGCTTCTGTGGACCTACTAGAATGGAACTGTCAAAAAACAGGAGCAGATTAGGTCCTAATTTCAAAACCAAATAAAAAGCTAGCAGCAAACAGGAAGAGATGAATAAACATGAAAACGCGGCATTATATATCTCTAACAATACAAAATCTCATTAAGGC
This sequence comes from Tachinus rufipes, assembly GCA_963932245.1. Taxonomy (NCBI): domain Eukaryota; kingdom Metazoa; phylum Arthropoda; class Insecta; order Coleoptera; family Staphylinidae; genus Tachinus; species Tachinus rufipes. The sequence continues at coordinate 109,802,922 of OZ010743.1, forward strand.
ATTAAAATCAGAAAGTAGGGTAGGCTACACCTGGGTTGAATCATCAAACATTTCACAAAATGACTAACAGAACTAAGTAAGGACTAAAAAAAACACAAAAATGATAAAAAATTTGGCGAGGATTTCAACGCCAAGTCAAGCATATGGGGTTCTCCCAAAGACAACCGGAAAGTTGACATGTTGGCTGAATGGGCCAACAAAAACAAACTCTGCGTCCTAAAAAGAGAGGGAAGGGGGAGTACCTACGTTTCAAAAAAAACGGGACAAAATTCTTCATAAATGTGACTCTGTGCTCCTCTAAGATAGTAACAAAAATCAGCAGCTGGCATGTGGGCGAGGAAGAGAATTTGAGTGATCACATGATCATACATTTTTAAATCAAGCCGGAGAAAGTAAAGACATGGGATAGGACAAGAGAAATCAACGGATTGTCCTTTCGCAATGAGCAAGAAACGGAATTCCTCTCAAACGTAGACCACAAGGAATCTATAATAAAAACCTGCAAAAAGATTTTGAACAAAAAAGTGGGAAGGGTAAACTACAAATCAATGTATTGGTAGAGTGATGATATTGCAAACATGAGAAGGAGATGTATAAAAACTAAAAGAACTGTGACAAAATTAAACAGCAAAAGCCCAAGGGACATATACCTTCTGCAGCAAGCACAAAAGTCATATGCAGGTGAGAGAAAAGCCCATAAGAAGGCAATAATGAACTCCAAAAAGATGGTCTGGAAAAAGCTGTGTGAGAAACTAATAATATATGAGGCAAAGGATATAAAATTGTCACAAATAAAATAGGCTAAAAATTCCCAATAAAACTGTCAGGGGAAGAGGTAACTGCTGAAGCAAGGAAACTCTTTCCAAACTTGGGTAGAACAACGTAGATGGAGATAGAAACAAATTCGGATATAATACCGGAATGTACAAAAGAAAAATACTTAAGGCAGGTAGCAAAATTAAAAAGAAAAAGGCTCACAAGACAGACATAACACCGCCGGAGGTGATGAGAGCAATAGCAACAAAAAGACCTCAACTCTGCAAAGGGTCCTTGACAAGCACATCAAGCAGACCACTTTTCCCCAAGGACTGGAAAAGAGCAAAATTAGTACTAATCGAGAAACCTACCAAAAAGAACAAAGACAAGGCATGGGAAAGCTATATGAGTACATACTCAACACAAAACTTACAGAGGAGCTAGACAGGAATAGAGGCCTGAGTAAAAACCAACACCAATTTAGAAAAAGCCACTCTACACTGCATGCACTTAGACATGTTAGGAAAGCAGTGGGGCAGGTGGCTGAACACCCAACAAACAAATTTGCGGTGTTAATCACCTTTGATATAAAGAACGCGTTCAACTCAGTGCCCTGGAGGGCACTAATAGAAGAACTAGAGAAAAGAGAAATTTCAACATATCTCAGACAAACCCTATGCCACTATCTACAGAATAGAATCATAGAATGCAGCTCCAAAGCAACTCTGAAAATGACTTGCGGGGTGCCTCAAGGGTCTGTCCTGGGTCCCACCCTGTAGAATATATATTATGATGGTCTGCTGAGGGAACAGATAACACAGCAAATTACAACAATAGCATATGCTGATGATCAAGCTATGGTTGTCAGGGGTAACAGTATAAGAGAAATAGAAAAAAAGGCAAAATGGGCGTCCTATAAGATAAAAAAGTGGATTAAAAAAATGGGTCTAGAACTGACAATCTTTAATACGGAAGCTGTCGTCCTGGTGGGTAGAAGAACGGACATAACAGTTGAAATCAACCTAGAGGATACAACAATCACATCCGAAGGCAGCATCATATACCTTAAAAAATTAGAATATGAGCTCTCATACAACAGAGGTAAAGCAAAAAGCAGAGAAACTTGTAATAACCCTGGCACGAATCATGCCTAACGTAGGGGGTCCAATGGCAAAGAAACGTCTGGGGTGCAACGGTGACTCAATATTGTTGTACGCCGTACCCATCTGGATAAAAAACTGCAAAAAACAAAGTACAGAATAATACTAGAGCGGGCCAGTAGAAAAATGGCAATTAAAATAACCAGTGCCTACAAAACAGTTTCCTCCAAGGCTATACAAGCAATAACGGGTACAATCCCCATACACTTCCTCGCCCAAGAGCAAAGAAAAAGAGAAACAACCAAAGGGGCACAGGAAAGACAAAAGAGTGGAAACAATAAAAAAATGGGAAGCAGAATAGCAGTGCAAGAGTGACGTCGCCAGATGGATTCAGACCTTCATACTTTTAGTGACACCGTGGGTAAACAAAAAACATGGTAATCTAAACTACCACCTCACACAGATCCTAACAGACTATGAATGTTTTGGGTCATATATGTATGTGGAGAAAAAAATACCCCGGAACCCACAGTGGTAAAATGCTCTTGTTGGAGAAGCACCTGAGAAAAGATGCAGCTTAAAGTTGGTAAATAGATAACCGTTAACAAAATGACCTCACTTATGCTTAAAAGTGCATACAACTGGAGGGCCATTGATGAAAGCATACGGAGAATAATAGCAACAAAAGAAGAAGAAGAGAAAGCAAGAGCAGGAAATCAAGGATAGTAGAATGAATAGACGGTGTCCAGACTTTGTAAAGTAATACCACAACGGTAATCCCGCAAGGCTTGGAGGGCTTAGAGGTTCTAGGGTTTTTTGTGGATATACGGGTAACCGGGAGCGCCACACAAAGTGCGTAAAGCATTTTCCCCCCTCAATTAAAAAAAATTAAAAAAATTAAAAAAATGTAGCTAACCAAGAAGAGCTGATTGAGCTGGGTAGGCAAGTTGAGGAATTGCAATAAGAAGTATGTACCCCATTGAAAAAAAATAATGATTTGTAGTTTAAGCGGCACCATTCGTTAATTAAAAAAATAGAAAAGATAAGTTAAATCTTCTAAATTTAATAAGTTATAAAGTTTGTTATTAAAAAAATTCCGGTTTATTAAATTGATTTTAGTTGGTTTTATTTTGTATAAAAATAGTTTATCGTACAATTTTGATCAATTATCACGATCAAATCAGTTTTAACTTTTTTAGAAAAAAGCACAGTCTTTCCTATTCAACGCGACAAACTATGCTTGTAAACATTGTGAATAGACTCACAACAAATTTATTAATTTAATCAGGAAGTATAACCATTCTTTCTGCCAATAAAATAATTGATGTTGTGTAAATTAGCGCGACACGTGTAACAAAAATGATAAAAACTGTTCCAAACAAACATTAAAAGAGAGCATTCGTGAGAGATGGAAACGAGTTATAATTTAGTATATAAATTTTCCTCTCATACCATCGAGAAGTCGAGTGTAAAAAATCTGTAACTTCATAAAAATTCGAAATTAAAGCGGCATGGTATTTATGGAAATAATCGCGGCCGGGAGTGTTAATTGCCTTTTTATGACCAAAACATGTTTATATTTTCTCTGTGATGCGTTAGGTTATTCCAATTTATATTTTTTTCATCTCTCCATAATTTATTGATGACGCTTTTGTATATATTTTTGCCTACAAGGACATAAAAAATGCAAACTGTAACTCCCCTCAAAACGGCGCTGATGTATAACAGAGGGATGAAATAATACGCAAAGTTGTTTGTTTATTTTGTGTTTTTATTATATACAGAGAAACAATATGGAACTAATTGACGTTTTGGGAGCGCTCGACAATTTTTCTAATAATGGCAAAATTTCGGACACAAATTTAAATTTAAATTCGGACTGTCAACATCGGGATATATACATAGTGTAATTTCTCCCGGGACCCTGTCCTATTTCATTTAAAACTCTCCTCCTTTTACTGTACTCGTTTTCTGGTGTAATTGCCTTTACTGCTGCATCCTATCAATTCTTTTTAATTACATAACCTGCATCGAACACGTATTGATTCCACAGTTACAAAACGAATCTGTACAATTGCTTTTAATCCCAATTTCACCCTTTTTCAATGCAAAAGAAAATGCAATACAATTAGTTTGGAATGGAAGCAATATTCTTGTATAACTCTACTTAGCATCGATGAAATTTACGTATAGTATGGTAATAACGCGGGGGTGTTATTTCATCCGATGCGCTTACATAAATGTAATTGGATTGGTTTTAAATAATGATCTCCACTTTGCTATTTATTGTTTTCAGCATTGCCTTTGGGGGTATAATAATGTGAAAGTAATTGTGGTAAAGTGTATTAGTGATGATTTATCAAGACGGTAGTTTAGGGACATGTGCGTGCAGTCTTCCAGTGCTTCTTGTATATAGTTGTTGTAGTGAGGAAGTTGCTGTATTCATGCCACACTTGCCTGTCCAAATATTATAAATGTAAGGATTACGGTTATGACTTACGGCTGTTGGTGTACATGTTATTTGCGAGGCAAGCTAGCTAATATTTCTCCGTCTGCACAACTGGCGACGGTTCTGAAGTGGCAAATTTTTTGTCCCATCTTTTAACTCGCTCTCCCTTATAATATCGCCGACACCGAAGATAGATTATAAGTTATCTTTCTTATCCTTCAACTTTTGTTGTCAACGTTTGTTGTTGCATGCTTTTATTATTCCTACAATAATTTAATAATAGGCAAAAATTTAAATTCAATATAAACATCGTCTGCTTTCACAAAACGAATTAATCGTGAAATTTTCCTCCATAATTAATAACTTCCTTCTGAACTCTACATCAGTGCCCCCCGCGTCGCCAATAAATGAAATATTTAATAATTGCTCCCACATCCACGTTGGTGTTGGAAGGTCCTGAATATTAACAATGAGAATGCGTTTATGAAACGGAATCGTAAAATTTTAGATTGGATATTAATGGAACGTGTTTTCAGCTTCTGGATGTTTAAGTTTTATGGCACATAAAAAGATAATTAATTTTAACCTTTATATGAATAATTATCTTTATTTTATTTCAATTGCCATCATATTTATTTTAATACCATCAGATCAAATTGTTTAAAGCTATAAATTTATATATTATATGCAAATTGTTGAACTTTTTACAGAAAATTTAATTTTGTTTTTGAGTTTGTAAACTTTTCACTGCGGCTTTAATAAAATTAGGTTGAGCAGAATTTTATAATTATTATATTTAATTTTATAAAAAATTCTGCACTGATCAGGTCAGTATGGGAATAATCAGAATATGAATTTTTGTGCGGTTTGCATAATTTGTGTAACGTTCCAAATCGCATACAAATCCATTGCTTCAATTAGGACTTACTGATTTTTTATTTATGGAATTCTGGTTTTTGTTGAACTAACTGGTCATTCTAGAACATGAGTACGGGCAAATAGTTTAAACTGGGGTTTCCGCCCACCCGCTTCCGTCTACCCGCCCAAGTGTTACTCATCAAAAAATTAAAATTTTTCTTATTCTGCAGGCGTTAAAAAAATTTATGTCAAAGAAGGCGATGGTGGTATTCAATCCCTTCATGACATCTACTTGGACGGGTGGGTGGGTCATTCCAGAAAATGAGTACATACAAATAGTTTGAACTGGGGTTCCAAATGTTACTTATTAAGAAATTAGAATTTTTCCTCTTCTGCAAGCGATAAAAGTTTATATGTCAAAGGAGGTGATGGTCGTATTCAATTTTTTGATACAAACATTTAGGTGGGTGGGTGGGTCACTCCAAAACATGAGTACGGACAAATAGTTTGAACTAGAGTTCCCGCCAACTCGCCCAATGTTACTTATTAAAAAATTAGAGTTTTCCCTCTTCTGCAAGCGTTAAAAGTTTCTGTGTCAAAGGAGGTGGTATTCAATTCCATGATACAAACACTTGGGCGAGTGGGTAGATTACTTCAAAACATGAATACAAACAAATATATTTAAACTAGAGTCCCGCCTAAGTGTTACTGCAAGCGCTAAAAGTATTTATGATAAAAGAGGTGATGGTGGTATTTAATCCCTTGATGACAAACACTAGGGCGGGCGGGCGGGTCACTCCAGAACATAAGTACGGACAAATAGTTTGAACTGGGTTTTCCCCCCTCCCGCCCAAGTGTTATTTATTAAAAAAATAAAAAATTTCCTCTTCAGCAAGCGTTAAAAGTTTCTATGTCACAGGAAGTAATGGTGGTATTCAATCATTTGATGACAAGCACTTGGTCGGTCAATCCATGTTCTGGAGTACGGACAAATAGATTGAACTGGGGTTCCCGCCCACCTGTCCAAGTTTTACTTATCAAGAAAGTAGAATTTTCTCTCTTCAGCAAGCAATAAAAGTTTCTGTGTCAAACGAGGTGTTGGTGGTATTCAATCTCTTGATAACAAATACGTGGGCGGGTGGTTGGGTCACTCCAGAACATGAGTACAGACAGATAATTTGACTTAGAGTTCCCGCCCAAGTGTTACTTATCAAGAAATTAAAAATTTTCCCTTTTCTGCAAGCGATAAAAGTTTCTATGTCAAAGGAAGTGATGGTGGTATTCAATTTCTTAATACAAATACGTGGGCGGGTGAGTGGGTCACTCCAGAACATAAGTACATGACAAAAAGTAAGCAAAATGAACAAAACCTGGCAAAAAGTAGACAAAGTAGACAAAACATAAATCAAAAGTGAACAAAAAGTAGACGAAATAGACAGAATGAACTAAAAATAAACAAAGAGGATGAAATGGGCAAAAAGTAGCCAAAAAATAAACGGAAATTTGACAAAATTAACAAAAACAAACGGAAAATAAATGAAAAATAGACAAAAAGTAAACAAAATGCATACAAAATTGGTAAAAAGTAACCAGAAAATAAATAAAAATTAAACAAATTAAATAAGCACAGAAAAAAGGAAACAAAATTGACAAAAAGTGCTTAAACAGTAAACAAAATAGACAAAAAATGGTCATAAAGTAGACTTAGTGAGCAAACAATAACAAAATGTTTGCAACCAATTGCTCACAGAAACTCTAATCATTTTTATTCTGCTTATAAATACTCAAAAACTGCAAGAGTTTTTATGGATTGCCAACTTTAATAAAAATTTTGTTTTCTTGCGGCCGGCAATTGCTTCAAAAGCAAACTAAATGGTTTCTCAAAACAGACTGTATTTCACGCAATTAAGGATATGATGGCAAAAAAATCATGTCCGTAGTAGCGTATTTTTTCACGTGCTTGACCGCTTCCAATAATCGGAGCCAAATTTTGATCATAATTACCGGCAAGTAGTTTAAACTGGAGTGCTAACGCACGCGCCCAGAAGTTTGTATTAAAGAATTTAAATTTTTTCCTCTCTGGAAGTGTTAGAAGTCCCTTAGACAAAAAAGAAAGAGATTAATTCTCAATCTTTAGATGACCAACATTTGGGCAAGTAGGTGGATCACTCCAGTGAGTAGTTTAAACTGGAATGCACAACCACCCAACCGAGTGTTTATTATCAAAGAAGTTTCTCCTCTCTAGAAGTGTTAGTATTTCTTTAGTCAGAGGAGGAGAAAATAATATTCAATCTTTAGATTACCAACACTTGGAAGGGTGGATAGGTCACTCTAGATCATAATTATTTGCGAGTAGTTTTAACTAGATTTTCAACTCACACGCCCGAGTGTTTGATAAAAGAAAATTAAAAAATTCTCTTCTCTGAATGTGTTAAAAGTCCCTTAGTCAGAAGAGTAAAATGTAATGTTTAATCTTTTGATAACCAACATTTGGGCGAGTAGGTGGGTCACTCTAGATCATAAAAACTTGCAAATAATTTGCCCAAATGTTTGTTATAAAAAAAACTCAACGTTTTTCTTCTCTGACAGTATTAAAAGTCTCTCAGTCAGAAGAGGAGGATGTAATATTTAATCTTTTGATGATCAAAACTTGAGCGGGTAGAAGGGTCACTCTACTTTATAAAAACCTACAAGTATTTTAAACTGGAGTGCCTACCCACCCGCCCAAAAGTTTGTTTTAGAAAATTTGAAATTTCTCCTCTCTGGAAGTGTTAGAAGTCTTTTAGTTAGAGAAACAGTAGATAATATTCAATCTTTTGATGACCAACACTTGGGCGGGCGGGTGGGTATCTTCAAATCATAATTACCTGCGAGTAGTTTGAACTAGAGCGCCCACCCACTTTCCCAAGTGTTTGTTAAAAAAAAAGTTAATGCTTCTCCTTTTTGCAATTGTTTAAATTTGCTTAGTCAGTGAAGGAGAAGGTACTTTAGATCATGATTAATTGCAAACAGTTTAAACTGAATCAATAACAAACACTCGAGCGGGTGGGGCACTCCAGTTAAAAATACTTGTGGCTATTTATAATGTGGAGTAACCCACCCAGCCGGCGAAGTGTTGGTCATCAAAAGATTGAATATTACATCCTTCTCCTATGACTAAGGGACTTCTTACACTTCAAGAGAAGAGAAATTACAATTTCTTTAATAACAAACACTAGGGCAAATAATTAATTACTCAAGGTTAAACTGCTCACAGGTAATCATAACCTGAAGTGACCCACCCACTCGCCCAAATGTAAATCATCAAAAAAATGAATATTTCTATAGTTATTTAACACTTCCAAAAAAAAAAAGTTCTAATTCTTTGATAACTAACACTTAGGCAAGTGGGTGAGAACTATAAATCAAAACAGTCGTAAAGTGACCCGCCTACCCGCCAAAGTGTTGGTCATAAAAAATTCAATATTACATCCTCTTTATTTGACTGAGGGACTTCAAATACTTTCAGAGAAAGAAAACGTTGAGTTTTTTATAACAATCACTCGTGCGGCTGGATGAGTCACTCCAGATTATAATTACCTGCGAGCAGTTTAAACTAGAGTACACCCATCCGCCAGAATGTTTGTTATTAAAGAGTTAGATGTTTCTCCTCTCTGAAAACCTTAGAAATCCCTTAGTCAGAGGAGAAATAAGTAATATTTAATCTCTTAATGACCAACACTTGGGAAGGTAGGTGGGCCACTCTAGATCAAGCAATTAAAATTTGAGTGCCCACCCACCCACCCAAATGTTTGTTATCAAAAAATTGGAAGTTTTTCTGTTCTGGAAGTGTTAAAAGTTCCAAAGTTAGAAAAGAAAGAGATAGTATTCAATCTTTTAATGACCAACAATTGGGCGGATGGGTGGGTCACTCCAGGTTATAATTTAGTAAAATAGAGTAGAGCGCCTACCTACCCCTCCAAGTATAACTTGTTAGAAGTTACTCGTCTCTAAAAGTGCTAAAAGTCCTTTAGTCGGAGAAGGAAAAAGGAATATTGAATCTATTAATAACCAACACTTGGATGGGTGAGTGGGTCACTCTAGATCATAAAAACCAAATTCTGTGGAAAAGCTGTAAGGGATTGACACATTTTTAAGAATTTGCTTAAAAAGACCACAATAGCAAAACAGTAATTACATAAATGAGTCATATTAGACTGCAAAAGCTCACATTACTGATAACCAGACAGTATGGACTTAACAAACGCTTGAATTAAATAGAAATACGAATAAATCATCTATTCTGTAAGGGTATGGAAGAAGATAAGACTCCGATACACTTGTTGAAGCAATGCAAAGTTTACAAACAGCAACAAACAACCCTCTTTAGCAAACACAACCTAACCGCAATTACGTTAAAAAATCTATTAGTAGTTACCTTTAAGGGTAACCACAAAATCATTGAGTGGATGTCGTTGGTGGCTAAAAACTATCTCGGCCTGTAAAACCAAATGTGAAGCAGTTTGGGTTTAAGGAACTGCAAGGTTTTGGTAATGATTGGCAATAACATTCACCAAAGGATTAGTTTTTCTAAAATAAGTTTGTTGGCCCATTGTGGCCGGTAGATGCAGCTTAGCAGACATTTTCTGTTGCGCCAAGTTTTTTGTGTGGATTTAAAAAAAAAGTTGCTTTTGAGTAATGTGGTAAAACTGACAGTGAAACTTGCGCGGCGGAGTTTTGTGCATTCTGAGACCACGCTCATAGCGGACTTCAGTAAGGTAACAATCTACCCAACTTTTGCAATTCTGTTTCCATTTTCATCTTCTAGATGTTACGAAGAGTTGTACGCACAATAACTTTTGTACTTTTTCCAAAAATTATTCTGAACTAAAAATTCTCATTTATTGGATAATGAAAAAACTCAACTGATCTAAAATAACTTTGAGTTAGTTATTTTAAGGATCATCTAAGTCCAACCTCATTATTTTATAAAATTATTATCAGTTTCAAGCTTTCTAAACTCAAATAACTAATCAGCAACTCAAAATCTTTTTTTGGTTCTATTATAAACTCAATTTAACAAAGCCAAAATTAAAATTAACTTTGAATTGGTCACTTTGAAGATCATTTATGTCCAAACTCTTTGTTACAAAAAAACTTATTACATTTTTTAATAGTTTTAAGCTTTCTAAACTCGTATTATTAATCCGCAACTTAAAATTTTTATTGGTTTTGCTATAAACTCAATTTAACTGAGCTATAATCTAAAATAACATCGAATTAGTCATTTTAAGAATTTATAATATTTTCTAATAGTTTTTAAGCATTCTAAAATCAAATTATTAATCCGCAACTCAAAATATTTTTTGGTTCTGCTATAAACGCAATTTAACTGAGCCAAAATCTAAAATTAGTCATTTTGAAATCAATGTCTTTTTTGATTAAGAGGAACCATTGAAGTTTGAAACTCTTGGCAAGTACTTTGGCCTTTTCCTTAATAGTGTATTAAACTATATTCTTGCCATAAATAACTGGGATGAGAACTGGTTTTTTCTTTAAGGATTTAAAGATTTTCTACATAAGATTGTTATTTTCTGTGATTGATTCAGCACTAATGTTATGCAACATTATGGCTTTTATGATTTTGCTGTGGAGCAAGCTTAAAATTTCACGATATCTAAAGTTGCAATGTTTAGCAGCTATTCTTTTGCAAACCAATGTTTTAGTAACCCGGGATAACTTTAAAAGGTTATTGACGCAAACCTGATAAGTTTACAAAGCCTTTTCTGTAGTTTATTGGATTTGTTCAGTAAGTGGTGTGACGATTTTTTCGATGTACGCAACTGCCTATGCCCTCTTTCAAGAATTGTGAGAACCAAGTTAAATGTGTGGGCGGGTAACTTTTTCTACAATGACCCACCCACCCGCTCAAATGCTGGTCATCAAAGGATCTATTACTTCTCCCACTTCTTGTGTTCTTGTAGCTTTTATACAAAAGAGAATGAATCCTTTGATAACAAACGCTTTGGTGGGTAGGCGGGCACTAAATTAAATATGTGCGCAAATAACTTCTTCTACTATGGCCCACCCATCCGCCTAATTGTAGGTCATCAAAAGATCTTATTATTTTTTGTGATTTTAAAACTTTTACATACAAGGTTTGTCCGGAAAATAGGTAAAAAACTTTATTTTACAATTATTCAGGTATTTCAATATGGTCTCCTTTAAAGTACTTCCCCTGAGACAAGATGCACTGTTGCCGTGTAGTTGCTGCCTTGATGGCTTTCACATCCCCTAAGTGCCGCTCCCAAAACACCATTTTGCATTTTGGGACCTGAAAGAAATAGCAACGGGCTAAATCGGGTAAATAAGACGGGTGTTTTTTAGTCAGAATTTTGTGGACAATTGTTTTGGAGTTTAACAGATCCAGCTATCATTTTATCTGTCAATTGACAGTCTTTAAGAACACAAACCCAACTTTGTTCAACATTTGCTTCAGATTGTGGAGGGGCGTCCTGAGCAAAGGTCATCTTTTGCGTCTTTTTGGCCTTTCCGGAACCTTTTTAAACACTTGTTGACGGTAGGTTCTTTCAGAAAATTGTTTTTGTAAATTTGTTTCAGAAATCTCACGGCTATTCTTGTCTAACTTTGCAAGAAACTTGATGTTGATGCGCTGTTCTTCTATCAGAGAAAGCTCTATGCCGACCGCTTTGGCTCAAACTGAGCGATGAAAGAATTGCATAGCAAGGGGGACCACCGGGGCGCCCCTCCACAACGCCTTGACACGTTGCCCTGAATTTTTTATACCTATTTCCCGAACAAACCTCTAACAAGAGAATGATACTCATATGTCACTTAGACATTAGAGTATAGTTTATTAATAAATTCTTTGATAACTAACGCTTGTGCACAAAGTTGAATGTGTGCGCGGGTAACTTTATTTTACAATAACCCACCCACCTAGTCATCAAAAGATCTAATGTATCTCCATCTTTTGTGATCTTGTAACTATTATGTACAAGAGAATGACTGTCACTTAAACATTAGAGAATAGTTTAACAATAAATTCTTTAATAACTAGCGCTTGGGTGGATGGGCAGGCACCAAGCAAAATGTGTGCGCGGGTAACTTTTTGTACTATGACCCACCCACCCGCCCAAGTGTTGGTTATCAAAGAATCCAATATTTCATACTCTTCTTGTGTTCCTGTACCTATTATGTACAAGAGAATGATACTTAAATGTCACTTAGACATTAAAGAATTGTTTAACCATGTTTTTTTTTTAAATAAGTAGCGCTTGGGTTAGTAGTAGGGCACTAAGTTAAATATGTGAGCAAGTTGCTTCTTCTTCTATTCTATTTTAAATAAACCAGAGAAAGAAGGGTGGGGGGGGGGGAGTAAGAAACTTGCTTTAGTGTTTTTTTTTCTGATTCTGTATTTAATAGTAGTCTTTTGATTGGTTCAGAAGAATATGATACAAACAAAGTCTACTAATTTTTTTGTCGTTTTAACATTGACTTTGAAAAATCGCAATTTTAAGAAAAACAAAGTTATTAGTGAAATCGATCAAAAACGCTGGTTTTCAAGGTTTTGTTATATTTCAATGTACGGTTAACAAATTATATTTGTTTTAGTATGGTGTCGTTCTTATCAAAAGATTAGGTATTACCTATTCTTTCTTAAAGAAAAGAAAAAAAACAATTAATTTTTGATAACTAACATTTGGGTGGAAATTAAATCCGTATAAGTTACAAATTTTTCTCTCTCTCCGGATGATCAATCCTCTTCTTTAAAGATTTAATAGTACTGGGTTGTAATTTGAGATAAGAAAGTTGACGTTTTTGAGTATTGCTAAGTCAAAATCGTCTTTTTGGAAACCAGCAAAGCTGTAGAAAATGGGTTCATCCAAACTCTTGTAAACCTTTTTGCTCCACATAGTTAAACAGAGCTCAACTCTTGGCACATTCACCACTATCGCATTTGTTTCAAGCAAGATCATATCGGAGATCTCACTTTGGAGTAATCAAAAAATCTTTTTGCAAAATTCACGCTTCATGAGTACCAACGATGTTTCCAAACTTATTTGCAAGTCTCAGCGTTTAAATAAGTATGTAGTTTAACTCAGACACTAGCATAATGTCAAGGTTTTATTCAAAGAAAAACTCTCTTAATTTTCTTCTTTTTTCTAAAGCCGTGGGTATTCTAAAAACAAACACGGACTAATACGTTTAGTGTATTATCGATTGTTTTACAATTTACAGTTAAGAAAAATTATTAAATTCCGCTGCAAGTTTGCGAGAACCTGCACTCTGAGATAGAAAAAAAGAAACTGGGGCTATCGCAGACTTGGTTTGGCGTATTGAATGACTTTGCTGATGCAAGGCCATCTTTCTTACAAATGCTTTGCATTTCTTAAAGATGACCAGAACAGAACGCAAACTTGGGTGGTGTATTTTTGAGACAGGCCAATAATTGGTAGAGCCCCGCGTAGTTGCTACATACTGGAAATACTATGTAGCATTTTTTTGCAGTGTGCTCATGACGCTGCCACTTCTAATATTGTCAAATGCCACCTCCCCGCTTTATAAGTTTTACTGCAACATTTCTTCTTCTTCTTAGGGTTCCTATCCGTTTCGGATGTCGGCAACCATGTTTGTTATTATCACTTTGTTGACTGCTGCTCTGAATAATTATGTAGTGGTCATTGAGAAACATGTTCTTAAGTTTTTGAACCAGGATATTTGTCGTCTTCCTACGCTTCTTTTTTATAGCACTTGAAATATATTTTGAAGTAGTTGGTATCTGTTCTCGTTCCTCATGATATGTCCAAAGTATTTGAGTTTGCGTGTTTTGATGGTTCATGCAGCGTAGCGAGTAGACGTGTTTCTGCGCTCGTGCTAGTAAATTTACAATCATAATAAAAATCATCTATCAATCAACAAAGTAACTTGTTAATTTATCAACAGTTTATTAATAGTGCTATATTGAATAAGTGAACATTGACAAAAATGCCTTTTACGCAATCACAACTTGCCGATATAGAAAACATGATGCAATCCACGTGCGAAACTTTTCTTAAGAGTGAAGAATTTCTTACTTTAATTACTAAAAACCTAACTACGATAATTACAACAACTATGAAACAAGATTTAGATAAACTACGTAATAAAATAGATGGATTAGAGATTAAAACCCGGAAACTCGAGGCTGAAATTGTCGAATTGAAATCCATAAATGATAACAATGAACAATGTAAGAAAAATAAATTCCTGAGATTATATGGGGTCAAAGAGAAATCAAATGAATCAATAAAAGATGTAGCAATGGACATTTTTACGAACAAACTGAAGGTTAATATAAATAAAGAAGCTATTGAAAGTGTATATCGTATTGGAAAAAAGAGCGATAATAATGCTAAACCTAGAATAATTCTAATCGAATTTAATACTAAAGCAAGCCGACAAGCAATATTTAATAACAAGAAAAACCTAAAAGCAAGTGGCATAGTTATTAGAGAAGAATTAACAAAATGTCGATATTTATTGTATCAAGCTACTATGAAAAAATTCTCGGTGAAAAGTGTGTGGACTATCAATGGGAATATATACTTAAAGAAGAGCGAGAAGAAAGGAGATGTACAAATAATACACACGATGGATGAATTGGAGGCTTTTAATTAATATTACGCACAACGCGGAATTACGTTCTGTACTAATAATACAAATAATTTAAAGAATTACATACATATTACATAAATTAATACTTACATTCACATACATTTTTTGTAAATAGTTATTCTTTTGTTTACTTATTATTAATTGTCTACACTAAATCTATAAAAAGATTAATTAAGTAAATTTATTTTAAATTTATTTATTTATCTTTTTTTTTTTTTTTTTTTTTGCTTAATAATTTTATATAACCTTTTTTGCTTTAATTTATAAAAATTTACTTATATAATTTGCATATTATACGTTACTTGCAAAGTTACTTCATATATCTTACTTTTTGCTTTATTTTGTAGAAATTTACTTATATAATTTACATAATATACATTACTTGCACAGTTACTTCAAATATCTTATCTTAGTTTTGGATTATAGTATACAATATTTAGTTATATTAAATGTAAGTGCTTTGTTTCAATAACATGAAGTATATCAGAGCCGCTCACGTAAACATTAGATCTCTAATATGTCATTTTACAACTATTAAAAACATTGTCATTTCAGAGAAACTGGATGTCTTAGCTATAACTGAGACTTGGCTTACAAGTGATATAGATGATGAATTTATACATCTTGATGGTTATAACATAATAAGAAATGATAGAGAATCACGAGGTGGAAGTGTTGCTATTTATATTAAAAACTCAATATCGTTTAAAATAATATCAAACTCAATTGATGAACAGTTATGGATTAATATTTTGGTAAGTGGCAATCGATTTTGCTTTGGTGTTGTGTACAGACCTCATGATCTCAATTATAAAACATTTATAGAGTCTATCGAAAACTTGATTCCTTCTTTATTATGTCACTCTGAGCATATTATTTTTGCTGGAGACATTAATATAGATATGTTAGATACTTTATCACCTAAAGCTGTAGCACTTAATAATTTTGCTGAAGCATTTTCATTGTCTCAAAGAGTAGATTTTCCTACACGTATTACTCATAAAAGCGCTACAATGATTGATCTTGTATTTTCTTCAAATAAACAAGTGGTATCTAATTGCTACTCAATATCTATGCATGGCGTGTCAGACCACGATTTTGTAGGTTTTGAAATCAAGTATCAAATTTGTAAAACTAAAGCAGAAATCAAAACCATCAGAGATTTTAAAAACTTTAACTATTCGGAATTTCATAGTGCTTTATGTAGCATCCCTTGGAAAAATTTGTATGACATTGGGAATATCAATAACAAACTTGATTTTTTAAATGATAACTTGCACATACTATTAAATATTTTTTTACCACTAAAAACTTTTAAATTTACACGACCTTATAAACCATGGATAACAAATAACATTAAATTACTTATTAAAGACAGGGATGCAGCACTGGCAAAATTCAAACGCACCAAGTTAAATGATCACTGGAACACCTACAAAATGCTACGTAATCTTACTACTCAAACTATTAGGCAAGAAAAGTTTAATTACTTAAAAGTTGCTATGCAAAGTAGTCCAAGTTCTACATGGAAAACTTTGTCAAGATTAGGTGTTACTAAAAGACCTAATAGACATCCCGATGCACTTGACCCAAACGAGGTTAATAACCATTTTGTTTCTTCTGTACCAGTTAATAGTATCAATGTTGATGTTTTACACACCTATAATAACTCATTGAATGAAAAAGTTGCCAATCTTTTAAGTTTTCACGAAATAGATGAATTTGAAGTTTTTAAAATAATCAACAATATTAAATCAAACGCTAAAGGTTATGATGAATTGTCAATTAAATTTATTAAACTTTGTTGTCCGTTTTTATTACCTTATATAACGCACATTATTAATGCCTGCATAAAAGGTAATATTTTACCCAACATGTGGAAAGTATCTATGGTTATACCACTTGCAAAAACAAGCAACGTCAATGATATTAACAATCTTAGACCAATTAGCATTCTGTCAGCACTGTCTAAGGTTTTTGAAAAAGGTATAGAATCACAACTAAAAAAAACATATAGAGCTATATAATCTGTTACCTGATTGCCAATCTGGTTTTAGAAAAGGGTATAGCTGCGCGTCTGCTTTAGCTAATATTAGTGATGACATATTTAGAGGTATAAATGACAACAAAATCTCAATTCTAGTAATGCTAGATTTTTCTAAAGCATTCGATACAATAAATCATAAAATGTTAATTGCCAAATTAAGTTGGTTGGGGCTATCTCCAAACGCTTGCCAATTGATTGCCAGTTATTTATTTAACAGGAAACAGTTTGTAGTTGTGCAAGGAAATGTTTCGAATGCTTTGGATTTGACTAAAGGTGTTCCGCAGGGTTCTATTCTTGGCCCGCTTTTGTACTCCATTTATACCTCTGATATGCCACAATCAGTACAATACAATAAAATTCACTTATACGCAGACGATTCGCAGCTCTACTGCACTGTACCAACTGAAAACATTGATAGTGCTGTTATTAATGTGAACAGAGATTTAAATAATATAGCTCAGTATGCTAAAAATCATGCGTTAACTCTGAATCCAAACAAATCTATAGCATTGTTATTTGGAAGAAAGCATAAAATTAATAGTATAATTGACTCTATGCATCTTGAGGTAGATAACATCAATATTCCTATCAAAACAGAAGCTAAAAACTTAGGATTAATTTTTGATACTCATCTTAGATTCAAATCTCATATCACAGGGTGCATTAGAAAAGCATTTTTAAATTTAAAAATCATATATAATAATCGTCACTTTCTTTGCAAACAGACTAAAATTCTTCTTTGCGAAACGCTAGTGCTTTCACAGTTTACTCATTGTGACACAGTCTATGGATTCTGTTTGGATTCAGAAGATATTGCTAGAATACAAAAAATACAAAATTCGTGTTTAAGATTGATATTTGGTATAAGAAAATATGAAAATATATCCCATAAACTAATTGACATGCAGTGGCTAAACATGACAAACCGCAGAAAACTGCATGCAGCAGTATTTTTTCACAAAATTGTGCAGACTAAAGTTCCACCATATCTTTACAACAAAATTTTATTCAGGACAGATGTACACAGTATTAATATCAGATCTAAAGGCCTGCTTACAACACCTATCCA
This sequence comes from Tachinus rufipes, assembly GCA_963932245.1. Classification (NCBI taxonomy): domain Eukaryota; kingdom Metazoa; phylum Arthropoda; class Insecta; order Coleoptera; family Staphylinidae; genus Tachinus; species Tachinus rufipes. The sequence goes on from OZ010743.1 coordinate 109,820,858, forward strand.
TAAAACTTCAATTTATCAAAGATCTTTTTCATACAACATAGCTGCGTTATACAACTCTATTCCGTATTCCATAAAAAAACTAAACGATATTGGTTTTAAGAAAAAATATAAAAATCAACTTTATGGTGATCAATGTTTAAGTGTGCGTGCAAGATATAAGTAATATAATTTTATTATAAATTTGGTAACTTTGTAATTGTAAAATAAAATTAATTTGTAACCATAAGTTTAGTATAGACAAAAAATATTTCACAATTATAAACCGAAATTATTTATGCGTGGTTAAATGGAAGAACAGCAGTTTAAACAGTAATGTTTAAACAAGCTGAATTTCGCCACAGCTTTACATATTTTGTAACAAATGTATTCAAATATAATCTAATAAAGACGTTTATTATTATTATTATTATTATTATTATATTAACATTTTTTGTTCAATCTGTATAGAATATTTTTATTTGTTCGTACTCTGTCCACAATACCCTTAATATTCTACGATACAACTACATCTCAAATGCTTCGGTGAGTGTCCATGACTCTACGCCATATAACAGAACTCGAAATAAATAGCAACACAGGAGTTTTATCTTTATATCTAATGTAAGATTATGGTTTTTAAATATGTAGCTTATTCCGTTGAATACGGTTCTGGCCTTTTAGATGCGTATTTTTATTTCCCTGCGAGTGATCCCATTGGTCGTTCAATAGGTTGCTGATTGCTATAAGTGTAGCAGTTTGGTATATTGGTTTTGTTTATAATCATGAAATTAGTTTTGCTCGTATTGATATTAAGTCCGTGCTTTTGGCTGCTTGTTGTTATTCTGTCCATGAGTTTTTGTAGTCCTTCTATAGTGTCGGCAAAGGTTACAACGTTTAAGCCTTTGAGTTTGCACATTTTGCTTCTTTTAAGAGTTCTACGGCAATCATTGAAAAACAAATAAATTTGATACCAGTTTTGTAGACGTTAGAAAATGAGAATCTAAAACTATGCCAATGTCTTTTTCTGTTAAGTAATTTGAGAGATTTTAATAATGGTAGAAACGTCAACCCAGACAAACCAGTTGGAATCCAATATGTTTGTGAACAAACAGGAGATGAGGGAAATTAAAAACCAGGAAGATATGGAAAAAATAATGAACAAAAAATGGCGTGAAAAAGATTACGGCCATGTAAAAATAGAAAAAAGAAACCCAATGATGGAAAGGGAAACCGACACAGCGGTACTCATCAGTTTAGACGAAATAGGAAACGAGAAAGGAATTTTAAAACAGGTAATGGAAAAAAATCCGGAGTTGATGGAAAAACAAGAAGAAGATAAAAACAACAAAACACCATACGTAGAAATCATAAAAAACCTAAGCAAAAAAAAAAGTGGGAAAGGTGCATATAATCAAACAGAAGTACGAATCGGGAGAAAAAGCGGCTATAAATATGCTAGACGCTATTGAAAGAGTGCTGAACAAAGCAAATGAGCTGAACATCGAGGAAATTAATATTCCCATACCAAATGGAAATGCACCAAGAGAAGCGAGAAAAATTATGGAAATAGCGGGAAGAAGAACCAAGACAAAAATGAGAATGTGCATACCGCCAGAACTACAAACTGCGCAAATAACTGGGGAAAAGAGACCTAAAACAGAAGCTATAGTAGTGAGCAAAGAAGGTGTAACATATGCAAATCTATTAAAACAGGCAAAAATTCATATGAAACAAAGAAAGACGAGTTGCTATTAGTAACAAACGCAAATGAGACCAAAAAGTAATAAAAAAGATAAGAGAAGGAATGGAAGTATTTAATATAAGAAAAGCAAGCAAAGAGCTAACAGGAGAACTGGTTATGAATAAAGGTATAAATCCAAAGATCAGCAGAGAGAAGTTGATTGAAGAAATTAAAGGGAAAGTGGACAATACAGAAATCGTGATTGTATCTCTAAAGAAAGGGTACAGGGAAAAACAAACGGCCATAATTAATATGAACAAAGACTCAGCGGAAAATATAATAAAAATAGGAAGTATAAACATAGGACTCATAAGATGCAGAACAAAAAGAGCAAAAGCAAATGAGAGTCAATGCTATAAATGTTGGATGAAGGTACACGTAGCGGCGGAATGCAAAGGGGAAGACAGATCGTCGTTGTGCATAAAATGCGGAAAAGAAGGACACAAAGTAGCAAACTGCAAGAACAGAGAATATTGCATAGAGTGTGAGGTGTTAGGCCATGAACTGGAAGGAGAAGATGCCCCGCTACAATTAGAAGAGAAACTAGAAGACCAAGAAAGAATATAGAGGACTACAACCCAGATAGTTAAAATCAACACGGAAAGAAACCTATAACCAAAAATGTATAGCATCATCCAAACAAATATCGGGAGGGAAAGAGAGGCACGTGACCTTCTGGTAGCAACTGCGATAAGAGAAAAAATAGACATAGTGATAGAGAGCAAACCAAATAAAAAAAAGTTAAGCGGGTAATGGATCAAAGATAGAGGATCAGACGCGGCCATCCTAGCAAGAGGAAAGTGTAAAGACAAGGTGGAAAGGTGGGGAACTCCCAAAAAAGGAATAGTGTGGGCTGATATAGGAAGTATGATAGTATACAGCTGCTACATCAGTCCAAACAGCGGTATAAAATATTATCGAAAGTGGATTGAAAAACTAGAAAATAGCTTAAGAAAACAAAAGAGCAAGAAAATCCTAATAGGAGGAGGTTTCAACGCAAAATCACCCAGGTGGGAAAGGACAAAGTGCGATAAGAGAGGACAAATTCTAAAAGATATGATTGCTACAGTAAATCTAACGATATGCAACCATGGCGACAGACCAACAGTTGTAAGAGGAAGATCTACGTCTCATATCGATATTACCATAGCAACGTGGAAAACAGCAGGAGTAGTGGGAAGCTGGAACGTGACAGATAAAGAATTGCTGAGCCTACATAAATATATAAAATACAACACGATTGGAAAAGAGAAAAAATAAGACAAGGTGGATGGAACGTGCGAAGGATGGACAAAGAGAAGATAAAAAGAGCCATGGAGGTAGAAGAAGTAACAAAAAGCAAAAACATAGAGAAAAGATGCAAACGGTACTCGGAAAAACTAAGAAAGGCAGCGGAAGAAGCAATTCCCAAGTATCAGGAAGGAAGAAGAAAGGGGCCGTACTGGTGGTGCAATGAAATAAAGGAAAGCAAGAAAAAAGCAATACAAACCGAAAGGAAGATCAAAAGACAGAAACAAAAAGAGGAAGACACTGCAGAGACAGAAGAAGAATTAAAAATGGACAGAAAAGCACTGAGAAAAGCGATAAAAGACAGCAAGAAGAGATGCTGGAAAGAAATGATAGATTCCATAGATAAGGACCCCTGGGGAAAACCGTACAAAATTGCAATAAATAAACTGGGAGGCAGACCAAAAGGAGTGTGCTTAAAGAAGGAGGAAGAGGAAGAAAAAATAATTGATAAAATGTTCCCCAAAGGAAGAGCGGTAAAGGAACCAACAGAGACAAGTGAAGAAGAGGAAGCAGATATGACAACAGTGAAGGAGATGAAACAGATCATAAGAGAACTACCTAACAATAATGCACCAGGTCCGGACGAGATAACAGCGGAGATAGTGAAAACAGCGTTAGAAAAAAACGAAATAGAACTAACACAAATAATAAACAGATGTCTAAATGAAGAAACATTCCCAAAATGTTGGAAAGAGGCAAACTTAGTGCTGATTGAGAAGAATAAAAAAGCAGGTAAATCAAAGACGTATAGACCAATTTGTTTAATTAATACATTAGCAAAGTCAATGAAAAAAACTATTGTGAGAAGAATAGAGAAAGAAATAGAAGAAAGGGGTAGATGGAAAAGTGAACAATACGGATTTACTAAAGGGAGATCGACGCTAAGATCTATCGAGAAGGTAAAAGCGGTAGCAAAAAAAGCAAACAGCGGCCCACATAGGAAAAGACAGCATTGCATCATAATAGCGTTGGATATACAAAACGCGTTTAATAGCGTACTATGGGAAGCAATTATAGAAGCAGCAAAAAAGAAAGAATTGACAAAGAAAACTATCAAGATAATATGGAGTTATCTACAAGGAAGAAACTTAGTAACCAAAAAGGGTCGATTTAGACTGACCAGAGGGGTACCACAAGGCTCAGCACTAGGACCCAAATTATGAAACTTAGTATATAATGAGCTTCTCGGAATGCGGCTGCCAGACGGGGTAACGATAACGGCACTTGCTGACGACTTAGCTTTAGTAGGTAGGGATGCAGACATAAAAGTACTAAAGGAAAGGCTAGAGTTGGCAATTAGTATGATAAAGAGATGGATGGAAAATAAAAGGCTAGAATTAGCACCGCAGAAAACAGAAGCGGCATGGTTATCGACAAAGAGGACAAATAGAAGAACCAGAAAAATACAAGTAGGTAAACAAATAATAACCATAGGGAAGAAGATTAAATACTTTGGAGTTACACTGGAAGCAAAAGGATGGAACGAACAGATTAATGAAGCGGTAAAAAGAACAAAGAAAATGGAAGGAATGCTTAGTAGGCTTATGTCAAAGAAGGCTAATATCAACGGCGGCCAAAAGTAAACTATTGTACGCCGCAGAAACATGGAAAAATGCCTTAAAAACAAACAAAAAACAGAAAAGAAATAAGAGGAGCCACTAGAGCAAGCTCGTTAAGGATATGTAGGGCTTACAGAACGATGTCGCAAGAAGCGCTAGAGGTAATCGCGGCGACACTACCTACAGACTTGATGGTAGAAGAAAGATTAAACATAAAGAAACTGGTAAATGAAGGAAATAGTAAACAAGAAGCAAAGATACAAGCAAGAGATAATACAATGAAAAAATGGCAGACACAGTGGAAAGACGGAAAAAAGGTGAATGGACAAGAGAGTTAATACCAGAAATAAAGGAATGGGCAGAGAATAAACCGGAGACGTGTTACTATACAACACAACTACTCACCGGACATGGAGCCTTTGAAAAGTATTTACAAAATATAAATAGAATAGAAAAAGAAGAAAAATGTATATTCTGCCAAGAAAACACGTATGACGACGCAGAACATACGCTTATAGAGTGCGAAGCGTGGGAGAATGATAGGAAAGAGTTAGAGAATGTATTGGAAAACAAAATTGATAAATCTTCAATAATTAATATTTGCCTGAACGACAAAAACAAATGGAGAGCATTAAGAAACTATGCAACGGCAGTAACGAGAAAAAAAATAGAGGAGTTTGAAAACTCAAGACCTAGATAAACAAAAATGAAAGTAAACACACACATCAAAAGCCACAGAAGACAAAAGAAGGAGGAAAGAGAAGCTAAGTGAATGAATTTTACGGCAATTTTTTAAGTTCAACTTTAATTTTTTTAAATTTCAATTATCTTAATTGCATTTTAATCTGGAAAAATTTTGGAATAGTCATAATTTATAGGAAATTTTCCAAGGAATCGAATGCAGGAGTCAGATTTTTGTTATCTTGTCCCGCACGCGCAGAAAATGCAATAAACCAGTTTTTTTTTTCAAAAATTCATATCTCAAAAGTTGCCACCGATTAAAACTCCAGATTTTGGGCAAAGACAGCCAAATTTGCTCTAGAGTTTCTTGAACGCACCAAACCATTTTTCAATCAAAATTTTAGCAAATATTGATTAATATACAGGGTGTTAATGAATAAGGGTAACAAACTTTTAGGGTAAGTAGGGGGTTCATTTGAGACACTTTTTATCATAAACTTAGGCAAACATGTTCACCCTAGAAGCTGCACGTCAATTTTTTTTTGTTTTTTTTTTATACAATATTCGAAATCTCTCTTAAAAGTCTAAATTAAAAAAAAACAATAGAAAATAAAAATTATAGGCAATTAAATTGTCCATATCTGGATCTATCTCTAACCGTACTTATGTCATAAATTAAAGAATGGTTTTTTAATTTTTTTTGTTATTTTTGTTAAAAATTATGTTTTTTTAATTTTTGACATTTACAAAAATTAAAAAAAAAATTAAATTCAAAATTAAAGGCTATTTAATTGCGCATTTTTCACCTAATAACATGTTTTAATGGTAGCTCCTACCGATTATGTGCTATTAAAGAAAAACTTCAAAGGAAACAGTTTTTAACCATTCTTAAAAAAAACATTAATAAAATGTTACTAATTTGACAAAATAAAAAAAATATGTACAATCCGTCATTTTAAAAGATTTTTAAATTAAAAAAAAATTATAAACCTAAGCCTTATTAAATTCTAATAATTTTAGTTTACTAGTCTAATTTTATGTTCAAAATTTAATATATAATAAAAATATTATAATTTAAAAAATATATATACAGAATATATTGATGTAAAGTTTCATGTGGAACCTAATTAGCAAGTACTCATTTACTTTTTTGGGGACCCAGGGTATGCATCTGACTCAAATCTGGAAGCTAATGATACTTATTAAGTATATTAATTTTATAAATTCAATGGTAGTGCGACACGTGTTCTTTTGAATCTTAAGGTCTGAAATTTCTCATGGCATACTTTTTCTGTATACAGACCACTTTCTGAGGGTACACACAAAGAAATTCCACAAAAAAATTTAAAAACCAGTCTAATATCAAAAATTTTGATTAATAAATGGTTTTGTGCGTTCAAGAGGCTCTAGAGCGAAAACTACCACAAGTGTGGGAAAATTATATTTAAGCATCTTAAAGTACATACTTTGCCTTTGCCTAAAATTTGGAGTCTTAATCGGTGGCAACTTTTGAGAAATGAATTTTTGAAAAAAAACTGTTTTTTTGCGTTTTCTGCGCGTGCGGGACAAGATAACAAAAATCTGACCGCTGCATTTGATTCCTTGAGAAATTTCCCATCGGTTATGACTATTCTAAAATTTATCCAGGCTGAAATGCAATTAAGATAAATAAAGTTAAAAATTGATCTTAAAAATTGCCGTAAAATTCAATTGGCTCTACGAGGCGAACTTTGTGACCTAGAGGTCTGAAATTTGGCATAAAGTCATATTTTGGGTACTCAAATAAGTGTATGAAATTTGAGCTAAATCGGAGAGGGTTGCGTGAAATGGACTGCTCACTTGACGTGGAATTGCCCTAATATTAAGTGCAATTTTGCTAAGGATCTTTGCTGGCTGGTAGCTTTCAAATTCAAATTATGTACTATTATACATCAAAGTCATTTCAGACTTTAAAACAAATATAAATAAAAATAATGTATAATTGTCAATCATCAAAATTATCTCAAACTTTAAAATATTAGTCAAACTTTGAGGCCAACTGCCAAATTAACAATTTTTGTTTTTAATATTTTTGCTTTGTCACTAAACAAAACATTAGCGGTAAAAAGTTCTTTAAAAATCTTGAGTTTATATTAAGCAAACTGTACACAATCTTTGTACAAAGATAAATTATAATAACACTGTTGAAACCATTCTATTTTTTAAATCAACATAATATTATTTTAATATTTCAGCAAGTTTGTTGCTGTAATATTTTTGTAATAATAAAATATTATTAGTTAGAAGTACCGCTTGCTACCTATAACTACAATTACATTTGTAAGTAGAATAAATGGTTTTGTTTTAACTGCAATAAATCATGTTGTAAAAAATATACTGCATATGAAGATAGCAACGTAAAGGGAGCATTTATAAATTAAATTTAATCTCCCCCGAAGTGCAGTAAATGCGGGATTCTAATAGTATTGGTGTATATAATTTAAGTTTGGGTCAAAGCTTTTTGCAAGTTGAGCAAACTAATGTCCGAAGAGTTGCCCCCACTCCAACTTAGCAGTGGAGTTCCGGACTAGAGATTAAATACTTTTGTAATCGACTCTACGTGATGACCAATTTATTTTTATCCGCAAACTTTCCGCCTCAAGAAACGTTCCATTTAATACAGCCCTTGTCAGAATATAAAATCCCTAATAACACAATTAGAAATATATGTATATTTTAAGACATAAAACACTTTACACAAATGTTTCGTCCGGGTGTCGACGCTGTAAAAACTAACGGCGCTAAGATATGTGATAATAATCCGGCTGGAAGATAAAATGCAGGGTGATATAAAAGGGATGTTTACAAAAATTTCACCAATAAAAAGGGGTGATACTATTATGTTATATCTTGTTTTTCCACTGTGAAACATTTTTATATTATTATTCGGCATAATCTGAGGCATTATGCAAAGTTATTTTATGACCTATTTGATTTCCGGGCCATCTCCACCCACTCCACCCCGGTGATTTTTAAGACTTATGGATCCTTGTTGTGCGCGCCGCGGCGCTCTCCTTTACAGAATTTATGTTTTCTGGGCTTCATTAGCTTTATTGAACGATGCCATAAATTTTCCAACTACTACACAATAACGGTTTACGTGGTCAATGAGGTTAAATAAAGTGCATTAGAGAAACTGGAAATGGAAAAGTTTAATTCTCGCGATCCGTCTTCAGGACGCAACGATGGATTGCGGATAAGACACTTCCGCTCGTATTAAATTAATTACACGCCCACTTTTCCGAATGGGCAAGCGCTTATCTGCTTACCTCTTGTTTGTGCAATTTCCATTCCGACGAAGCTAATTCTAGTAATGAAAGTTGAGCATACGTATGCCATTCAGGATGCCAAGCTCGCTTGCTCTTGCTGCACACAACTTAAACATTGCTCGAATCGTCTAATAAAAGGATAACTTTAAGATTTATAATGCTGGCACTAATGCCGTGCACGAATATATTCCGACAACATTATGTTGCAATTTTCCAACTTGTTAAACTGTTTAACTCACTGAAAATGCACACTTTATAAATATTTAATTGTGTCACGGTTGTTACCTTTCGTGGCGCTTTGCTGAAAAGGTGCAAAATACCGTTTCCAACAAATAAAACCGTCGCGAGTTTGTCTCATTACATTTTTTTTGCACAGTGGCCAAACCGCAGCGCACAATTTAGCTTTGCGACAGCGTATGGGAAGACTAATTTTCCAGGAATTATACGGAATTTGTAGTACATTTATTTGCTCTATTTTTAATTATTTAATAATCACTAATTCCACAGCTTCAAGTTTATTTGGTATCGATGTTTAATCAAAATTTGCTTAAAAATACTTTAAGTATAGAGTAGTAGGAGGTTTATTAATTAAAATATGCTTTCATATTGTATTTTAATTATAATTTTATTAGCAAAATGTGAAGTTTGCATCGTTTCTAAATGCAGATGCTATATTTTACCCGCAAGTAAAGGCTTTGCTTTGCTATTACTACCAAATTGATGTCTGTTTCATGCATTTGATTTTTGTGCAATTTGCTACTAATCTATATTATTATTATTAGTACTAATCTATATTATTATTATTAGTAGTAATTTATGGTGTGATAGCTCAATGGTAGAGCACTTGCATATCATGCGAGCAGTCCCGGGTTCGATCCCCGAAATATGGCTAAAATGATAACTTGCTCTTTATCCACCAGCGTGGTTCGGAAGTCACGTATTAAGCTGTTGGTCCCATCAACTCACTTTAAATAAGTCGTAGACTTACTGTGGCGATGTAAAATAGCCGTAAAAAGCAAAATAAAAAAAAAAAAAAAAAAAAACTAATTGGTAAAATTTATTAAAAATGAATGCACTATTTTTTTCATAACCGCAAAATTTAAATATGGGCTTCAAATCGCAATAGTTGTCATCTTTGCAATTGTTGTTATAGGCAGTGTTAAAGCAATTTAATGTCACTTTTAACGATTGCAAAGAAAAGAAACTTCCAATTCCTTGATGACAAATGTGTCACTCTAAAACATGAGTACGGACAGATAGTTTAAAGTTACTCTTCTGCGCAACGTTTAAAGTTACTATGTTAGAGTAAGCAATTTAGATGACCAACAGTTGGTAGGGTTGGTGTGTTACTACAGATCATGAATACCATCAAGTAGTTTGAACTGAAGTGCCTACTTACCCGCCAAAGTGTTTGTCATCAAAAGATTGAAAGTTACGTTGCAAATGTTAAAAGTTTTTGTCATAAGAGGTAATATTCGATCACTTGATGACGGACACTTGAGTAGGTAGGTAGTTTGAACTAAAGTAAAGTTGTTTGGAATCTAATTTTTTTTTATATAAAATGTTTTTAGATATACTTTGTCTTCAGAATGTCAACTGATGCACAAGTAACTTAAAGCAGGAATTAAGACAGCATTTCTGTTTATTTGTCTCCATTACAGTAAAACCCAGTAATACTATCCGCTTTAATGTTGTGATTATTGGTTGGAATAGAAATGGTTTATCTTCAAATGCTCACTATAAAACATATCACTATCGGGTAGCGCAAGAATATGGGTTTTTTGGGCAATTTTGCAACCCAACAATAAAAGAATTTTTTTTCCCAAATTTGAAGGTGTTTTGCCGGGGTCATTTCGTGACACGTGTTGATAAGGGTTAAAAATCCCTGCGACAAAGGTGAAATAAAACTTCGGTAAATTTGTGTTTAGCGGAAGGTCCAGTAAAAAAGTTTGTGCACATTGCAACGACTCTAGGAATAGCTTCTTATTGGTGTGAGCCACCGTTAGCTAACAGATAAAGGTGCAGTGTCTGGTACCAAAAGAAGAGATGTAATTCTCCCTCGTCGATGCTGATGGTGTTTTGTTGACAATGTAAAATAGTGGTTTTCTATAGTGACCTTTCAATAGTGGCGGAACAAAGTATTTGTTCCGGAGTCAGTTAATTTTTATTCTGCACTGCCGTTTCTTGCTTCTTAATATTTATGTCTATTTTCTTGATAAGTATGATTAGGCAGATTTCTACTTATTCCAGCCGGAAGTCTGCTTGTTTATCATTCTGAGGCTCTGACTGATTTTTATTTTATTTTTCTTATTGGGAAGATAATCTTCTTAAAAACTTGAAAAGTGTCAGATTTACTCTCATACGCGTCTACCAAATAAACTGGTTTCTCATTGATTCTTACAAGTTTGTATCTTATAGTGCCTTATTAAAAATTGTCTTATTGAAAAAATGTTGTGGTTGCCTTTAATAACTAAGCTGTTCAAGTAAATTTTGTTTGGAGCGCTCTTATTTGTAGACAGCATTTTGGTTGGGTTAAGTTTGCCGCTATTCTTGGATTGGTTGCATTCGGCTACGTTAGTCTTCGCTTTCACGTAGTTACGTTACACGCGACTGCCAGCAGCCGACAGAGAAGCATCGATCCGAGACGCCAGCTATCAGCCAGCCAGAACGATCAACTACTAACTGCAATTATTATTGCAAACTCGTGTTGATAGTTATTAATGCCAATCGGTATTAATAATTATTAATACTCAAAAACAGAAAATAATCTTTTTTTTAGCACCGCCACCGTCGCAATGGGCGATAGCCAGACGTCCGACAACGCCGCGTCCCAGCAGCTGAAGCTGGACCGGCAAAAGAGGTCCAGGTCCAAGGACAAACACCGCTCCAGGGAGGGGTCGCTCGAGCGGAGCTACTCCAAGTCCAGGGCCGAGGTCAGACACCTGGAAGACCAACTGACGGAGCTCCAGCAGCAGCTGAAGACTATGGCGGAAAACTTCAAAAGGAAGTTTGAAGCGCTCCAGGCGACAATCGAGTTGCTAACCGCAACCAACGCTGAACAGGCCGCCACCATCAAGGCCCTGTCAACCGCTTTGGCTTTCACCGCTTGCCGCCTTCAAGAAGTCCCTTAAGTCACCTGCAACTTCCAGTTTGCCGAGTCTATCTCCGCCGCCATGGACCTCACCGTCGAGGCCCCAGCAGCACCCTCCAGCCCCATGGAATCCATTGTCGACGAGAATGGATTTCAACTGGTAGTTGGAAGGAAAAGGAAGAATTCCAGGGGTAAGTCAACACCACTTAAATTATCTAAAGTGCAATCAGCCACCCCCCAGCTGCCATCAGCAGCTGCAAATAGTCAGCCATCAGCGGCTACCTTCGCCGGCCTATCAGGCCACTGGGCCCTAAGGCCTTTTGCCACCAAAAGCGCCGCCCCCGCAAAAAGGGAAACGCCAGAAAAGCTACACCAAAGTGAGATTTAGGCCTGCCGCCTCGAATGTCGACCCCGCCGGTATTAAGGAAGCGGACGAGGAGCCTAACTCCGAAGCCGCCGCCAACTCTAAAGCTCGTCCTCCGGCAATCGTCCTGGACGACAAAAAGCTCTACCCTGAATTCTCCAAGGCGTTCAGGAAAAAAAATATTCTTATTTTATCGGCGCGAAACACCCACGAGGGCATTCTCATGATGCCATCCAACATTGCCGACCACAGGAAGGCAACAGATCTTCTTCAAGCTCGCAAGGCGAACTTTTATACGTGAACACGAGCCGACGAAAAATGCTTAGAGGTAATAATTAAGCATGTACTAGAATTCCTCTCTAAGGATGACGTAAGGCGGGCGCTAGAATCTCTAAGGTTCTGCCCGTCAAATGTCCACCGCATGGAGAATCAGTTCATCCGATTCCACATGATATCTGTTTAACTTCCAAAGGGACAGAAAAGCTTAGAGATCATGGATCTCGATGTGCTCTGCGGGTTCAAGGTTTTGGTCGAGCGCAAAAAGCGCAGTGGCGGCATTCCCCAATCCAAAAGTGCCAAAAGCACGGCCACACAGCAAATCGCTGTTTCACCACGGCTTATGTTTGTCGCAATTGCGCGGGGTCCCACCAGTCGGGTTCCTGCGCCAGAGACACTCCTGCCAAATGCGCCCTATGCAACGGGCCTCATCCCGCGAACGACAGGGGATGTAAAGTCTATATTCGAATGTTGGCCTCAAACGGCAAAAAACTTAGACCGGCGGCCCAACCCGCCCCGGCCCAAACTCCGACAGCCCCTCAGGCTTCCTCTCTGCCTTCAGGTCCCCCAGACCTGCAGCATCATCAGCAAACACTACGTTCGCTAACACAGTTGCCCCAAAAAGCAACCAGTAGTCTCTAACGAGAAAATTGCCGCCATTTTGAAAGACATGAATGAGTCTCAAATGAGGCTCATGGCAAACATCCTCGAACAACTGAATCAATAATGGATAATACACCCGTTGTATTATGCCGCATTTGCTTCTGGAATGCTAACAGCATTACAGATAAATTCGGCGAAGTGGAAGCGTTCTTTATCGAACAGGAACTCAACATCATGCTGGTGTCCGAGTCGCTCCACAAACCTAATCAAGCCCTGAGAATCTCAAATACCTTCACGTATTTAGGAACGTCGCCGGTACTCATGAAGCGTGGAACACTGATTTTTGCAAAAAACATTGGTGGACCATTCCAAAGTGGATACCCCCGACACGATCTTGCTTGAGTCAAATGCGATAGTGGTCAATGTGCCGGGGTTGGGCACATTCAAACTCAAATCGGCATATATAAGACCGACTAATCGTATCAAAACAGCGGACTTTGATGCGATCTTCGACAGTCCTCACCCCACAATTATCGCTGGGGACTTCAACTCAAAGCACTCGGCGTGGAATAGCTTGAGGACAAACTGCAAAAGTCGAGCGTTGTTTAACTACGTCAAACAAAAAGATCTCCAGAAATTGGGTCCTATCGAACCCACTTTTCACAGCGCCGCGGGCCACGTAGGAGACGTTCTAGACGTAGCAATACTAAAGAACGTCAACTACCAGTATACCATATCCGTCGCCGAAGGCTTTAGCTCCAATCATAGCCCTGTAATACTGGAGCTCTACGAAAGGGGATCACACGGGGAAGGAAGAAAATTTGTAACACATACGGATTGGACTCTTTTCTCTCGATCCCTAAAAGAGAGCATTGGCAGACTTGCTCCAGTACGAACAGCTGCCGACATCAAAAGAGCCGTCAAAAATTTCACGCACCAAATCCACCAAGCCACAGAAAGGGCTTCTAAGACCCATCAAGTCCGGGTAGATAATCCACTCGGACTATAACGCAAAATCAAGGCACTGATCCGCACAAAAAATGCCGCCAATCGCCAATGGCAGAGGCACCGCGACCCCTGAGATTGCGAAATAGTAAACTTGCTTCATAGCGAAGTTAGGAGGGCTATAAGGTTGCACAAAAAATTGTGTTGGCAAACCAGCCTGGAATCGACCACAGACGATGATAATCTGATGTGGAAGATCTCCAAAACGTTACGGAACAGACGAACCCCCATTCCAGCCATTCTCGGAGCACGTCAAAAAGGTCAAACAAGTGGTTGAGGACTTGATGAATGACTCTGACGACGACGAGCCGCTAGAGAGCGTGCGACCTTCTCGCATCAGAGAAATCATCAAACGTTTCAAATCTCGCCCGGCCCCCAGCCTTGACAATATCTCTAACAAGGCTCTTAAAGCGTTCTCGCATAAAGCTATAATGGCGCTCACCAACATTGCTAATGCGATTCTTCGAACTGGGCATTTCCCTTCAGATTGGAAAAGCTTTTTAGTAATTAATGTTCCAAAGCCAGGTAAAGACCGTACGTTTTCTCAAAACTATTGGCCCATCAGTCTTCTCAGCACAATAAGCAAGATTATTATCTTGGACAAACTCCAAGATCACACTAAATTGATCAACATTCTCCCCCGTCACCAGCACGGGTTCAGATGGGGGCACTCGTCAGTTTATCAACTAAACCGCGTGACGGACCTTATAGTTGAGGGTTTTAGAGTCAAAAAGGTCACATTGGTGGTCTTTTTTGACGTCGACAAAGTCATCAACAAGGTCTGGCACGAGGGACTTATCTTTAAGTTGCATAAAGCTAATTAAGGATAATTAGCTCTATGCAACTTAAAGATAAGTCCCTCGTGCCAGACTTGTAAGGTTGATAGTCTCATTTCTAGATAGCAGAACTTTAAAAGTTAAGCTGGGTAATCACATATCTACCCCTCGGGAGATAACGGCAGTAGTTCCTCAAGGCTCCATTCTTTCTCCGCTGCTGTTTAACCAATACGTGGTCAACATGCTTTCGGGATGTCGACACGGGGTCAAAATGGCACAATTTGCCGATGATACGGCTCTTCTATTCTCTTCCAGGTCGCTCGAGATGGTCACTTAAAAGCTTCAAAGGGCCACCGACAACCTCAAAGAATGGTTAGACAAGTGGCAAGTCACTATTAACCCAGAGAAAAGCAAAACTGTACTCTTCACAAAACGGCAAATTAAACCCGACGATAACGTCTTTCTTAACGGCGTCTCTATACCGTGGTCCAACTCTGCCAAATATCTGGGAGTTAATCTTGACAAGGGACTCACGTACAATCTCCACGTGCAATCCGTTCTCGATAAAGCCAAAATGGCTAAAAACGCTCTTACTTCGATGATGCGTCAAAATAGACCCATCCTAATTTACGCGTCTCCAGTATGGAAAACAGCAGCTAACTGTCATCTCAACAAGTTAGAAATTTTTCAAAACAAAACTCTGAGGTAGTTCCACAAGGCTCCGTGGTTTGTTCGAAACAGAAAGATTCGGGCAGACCTAGGACTACCCACGATACGTCAACACATCAAAGCTTTGGTCGCAAAGTACTTTGAAAATCATTCCAACCCTGATCTAGACCGACTCGCCAAGCCGGACAGGGAAAACTTTTTCTATAAGAGACCGGTGAACTACGTAGCCGCACCCTAACTTTACTAACCCACTAACAATCCTAAACCAATACCGCACAAGCCTATAGGGCGTAACCTAACCATCTCCACACTACTAATCTCCAAAAGGAAGGTACATGAGCCGTAAAGTCTCGAACTTCCGTAGGCACTCATTATTGGGCGGTTTTTAGTCGGTAGGCATTTCAAGCTGAAAGGAAATGAATCCAAAACTTTGCCAGTCTTTAGAAGAATTTACTGCCTAGCCCCCCCCCCCCCCCAAAAAAAAAAAAAAAACATCAATTTGCTGTTTTTGGTGTCAGTGGTTAACGTCCAGTCCATGGCATCAAATGTTACCTTGCAAAGAGCTAATGTCGACATTGTCATGCGTAAACTAAGGTTGATCCTCATCTTGTCTTCAACTAAGGTGCAAACTAACAATCCAAAAGATTGCTTCTTTGTGCGTGAGCTGCTGCTGGCCATCAAACAATAGTACACAGTTTAGCGGTGGAGGAAGTAGTGTTATCTCCACTTGCCAAAGATGTTGTTGGTTTGTTGGTGTTAGTTCTTTGGCCGTAGTTTGCTCACGATGGTCTTGTAGATGGTTACAGCTCGTGGTTAAGTACAATGCCAAAAAAACTAGGCTGTATCTTCCTAGTAGGTAATTTGTCTGCCTAGTAAAACCGGAAATTTGTATGTTGTTCCTGGTGTAAGTGAGCTACTTCGGATTAAATGTTAGCGGACTGGAGTCCGCCATGAACATAGCCTCAAAATGTACAAAATTTTGTTACAAAAATCCTTACTAACCAGTTCTTTGGCATCACTCAAAAACACAACATCTTTTTTGCTTTCACACTTAGCGAACCAAGATACGACTGTCAAGCTGCATCTACTGACACTAAAGAATCAACACATCAGACAATTCATTTCTTGGCAATGTTGTTGCACTGAGATAGTTCTTAATCTCCAACTACCTAACCTAACTTAACCTAACCAATTCTTTGCATCACTCAAAAACACAACAGCTTTTCTGCTTTCACACTTAGCGAACAAAGAAACGACTGTCAAACTGCATCTGCTGACACCAAATAGTCACACCAGACAACTCATTTCCTGGCAGTATTGTTGCAAAAGAGATAGTTCTCAATCTCCGACTAAATCTCCAACTACGAGTGACCTGGTGATAATTCTAGAAAATGACCACCAACCCCCCAGTAGTTTAGATTCTGCTCAACTTACATTACTAATTCCCATTTACTTAAGTATACTAACAGCTTTAAAGAAACCGACATTGGCCGCTGGCTCTATCAGATCTAGACTAGCAACAATTAGAGCCCAACTAGAGTAAAGATGCCCCAAAATTTTATAAACCTGTTACCAAAGAACTTTATCCAACTGGTAAAAACTGAAATTAAAAAAAGTCTATAAAAAAAAATAATTGCTTATTACTGGAACAACTTTTAGACCCCACTACCACTTAAGGTACGTTATTTGAAAACCTAACCAAATTTGCAACCTCACATAATCCTGTTCTTTTTACACATCAACAAAAAAAAATCTACATAAGTTTTTCTTAAATGTAAGTAAGCACCCTCGCAGCAAAAAAAAACTGTGCAGTTATGCATTGTACTGTTGAGTGAGTAGCAAAACAAATTTTAGAATTAACTTGCTCAATATTCTGAAACCCAGATAAGAACTTATTAGACAAGTTTGATCAAAACTTTAATTTTGAGCAAAAAACATCAAAAGATTACCATGTTTAAAAAAGTCTCAAACTCAAACAAATTCTAAAAAAAACCTTAAAGAAATTTCCGACTAGGAAAGCTAGGAATCCTGCATTTAAGAGTTTTGAAAAATAAATTAGCATTGTCTGATTAAATCAAATTTGATTATAAATCATGTTTATCTTAAAAAAATCAGTAAAATTAACGCATTCTTGACGTAACAATACTCAAGAACGTTAACTTTAAAGCCAAAATCAATCAATAACTTTAGCTTAGAACACAACCCATTACTACTGGAACTTTGCGGAAAGAAATCAACAGAAAAAAGAAAAAAAAATGTAACCCATACGGATTGAACTCTTTTATTGCAATGTTTGAAAAAAAGCATCGGCAGCTTGGCCCTAGTAAAAACGGTTGCGGACATCAAAAACCGTTACGTACTGGACAAATCTGCTCAGCTCAAAAAATGTTAAAACCTATCAGGTTTGCATCAATAACCTTTTAGGGTTATTTCGGGCTACTAAGACAATAATTTGCAAAAGAATAGCAGCCAAACATCACTAACAAACACATCGCAACCCCAAAGATTGTAAAATCTTAAACTAGTCATAAAAATTATAATATTGCACAAAAATTAGTGCTGAAAAAATAATACTTGCAAATAACTTTAAACTCCAATACACTTTTGAACAATAAACAACAACAATAAAAGCACTCCCTAATATTGCTAATGCGTTTTTTTTAAACTAGGCACTTTCCTACAGATTGTAAAAGCTCCCATATCAAAACCTGGTAAAGACCCAAAATTTTTCCTAAAATTACCGGCTGATAAGTTTTCTATAAAACTTAAATAAAGTCAAAATAAGTAATCTTAATCATAACCCAAAACCACACAAAAACTAACAATCTTCTCTTCTTCCACTAATTTTGGTTCCAATGAGGTCACTGCAGTGTCTATCAATTAAACCGCGTGACAAACCAAACAATCAAAAGTTTCAAACAGAAGAAAACTACAAGGATGGTTCTTTTCAACGTCAAAAAAACCTTTGATAAAGTCTGGCACAAGTCACTTTTCCTAAAACTGCAAAAACAAAACTTTCTTCTTCGTCTTATAAAGCTTATGGCTTTATATAGTTAAACAGCAAATCTCAGTTGAAATTTCAAACATGTTTTTATCTTACGGCAAATTACGGCAAAAGTTCCACAAAACTCCATTCTCTGGCCTACGTTATTTAGCTTGTTTGTTGCAACATCCTTTAGAAAGGACAAAGAGAATTATAATAGCCCAATATACTGACAACACAGCACTTCTATACACCTCAAAGTCACTTAAAGTGTTTACTATAAAACTACAAAGAGCCACCACCAATCTAAAAAACTGGTTAAACAATTTGCAAATTAAAGTAAACCCAGTACAAATTGCACGTACGCACAAAAATGTCAAAAAACTGCTATTTCCAATGCTGCGGCGGAACAGTAGCATGTGACTCTAAAACAAAATCTAAATCTACAGAATTACCATCGGACCACAAACTACCTATGCGTCATAAGTCTGGGGCATAGCCAAAAACTGGCACCTCAATTATTGTGAGGTCTTTCAAAATTTGACTTTGCGGATAATATACAAAGCTCAACATTTCCCCGCTACATTAAAGCTTTGGCCAAAATGTACTTTGATAATCTTGAACTTCTCTCCAATTTTTCTCTTCCAAAAATCTCAAAACAGAAAATCCATAAAAAAATTTGGAAGACGCAATTATTTGACAGCAACCAAATACCAGAAGCTCTCGTAAATTAAAGTAACAAAAAGCTGTCCAGGGAGCACAAACCTTTGCTAAAAAACCAAAAACCGTAATCAGAGGTTAATTTTACTTCAAACACTGAAAGAATGTTTTAAAAAATCTAGATATACCCCTACATTTCACTTCTTTCAATCACCGAAAATAAATCCTTTGACATACGGACTTCTAGTTTGCAAGATCATTAATGGCGTTTTATCATACTAATCTGCAACTTCGACAATACTTAGTTGGTATATTTTTATTACCAAATATTAGCTTGAGTTAAAAAAAAATATGACTTTTATGAGGTTTATAAAAAAATTTGATATAAATCCTCCAAGTTAACTCATTTGCGTATTCTTAATTAGCCATAACTTTCAAACATTAATTTATCCTTATTTGATCCTAACAAATTAACCATTAATTAACAGTTTCCAAGAGTACATAGATATATCTCATGCAAGCATTAATATACCTTTAATCCATATTTAGCTAGTCGACTTGTTAAATTGCAAATTTTACAGACGGAATACTTCTTTTGTGATTAAAGAGATCCCTACAATCGAATTACAGCCACTTTCGAAATTCAATATTAAAAGTAAGGTGTCGACGGGGAATGTCAGATGTAATTAGCCCCCGCTTCCCCATAGCGACGTACAAAAGAGCTTATGAACATTTTAAGGTCGGAAATTAGGGACGAAGTCTCGCCCTTTAATAAATCTTATAGTCTTCCATTCACCAAATAATTGTTTTAAAAGTTTACTTTGTAAAATCAATAATTCGATAAAAATTCAATTATAAAAATCCAATTTTTTATTGTTGCAATTAAATTAAAAATAATCCGCACAGGTACGCATGCAAATTTAATGAGATCAATAATTAATTACAAAATACATGCTGCGCGTCAATTAAATTACATTAGTTTGGATCCAATTTTCTGTTTATACGTATCGATGCATATTATTCAGTTTAATTATGTATGCGGAAATAAATTCCTGCATTGCACAAGAGCGCAGATTGTTTGCTTAGCGTCGAAGAAGTAGAAGAAGAAAACATGATGCGCTACAGTTTCCGCTTAGTTTCATTTATTTGACTTTTCAATTTCCCACCCAGTCCCGAACATTGAATTAACTACAAGTAGAGTATATAACTTATGAAATCCAATTATAACATAAAGGGAAGTTACGTTTGGTAGATATTGTATCTGGATAATATTTTATGTTTGATTTTCCTCTTCGTAGTTTCAGAAAATTAACATAAATATTTTCCTTAGTTGATTTAATTATTCTACGCCTGTTTCAGATATCTATGAGGATGTAAAATAAGAGTTGTGCCCACTCTCGGTGGGGTGTGTAAGGTTAATTGCTTCGGGAAACTTTGCAAAGTTTATTCGGCAACACATGTTACATCCACTTTTAAATTAATTTATATCTTAAACTGCATAGCGCCTGTTAACTGAAATAAATAGATGGTAGTTTCGCAACTTGTGCGGTTACCTAACTAATCGGTTCGGTTTTGAAATCATTTAACATTGTAAGTACACTTCAGGAGCGAGCTTTGCTTTAATTCAAACGGACTTTAACCACCTCTGACGGCCCAGAACGCTCAATACCTTCCTCAACTGCCACCCTTTCGTTTTTATTTAGCACGCTCATTTCGACGGATTTATTTCAATTGCTGCAAGAAACAGTTCACGGATTATAAAATAAAATTAACTATTTTGAAATTAATATAATTATGATAAATTTAATTTCTTATAGTGCTTTATAATCAAATAGATTAATTAAAGAACATTGTAAAGGAAATGTCAGGTATTAAGAAGAAACTTGGGGTGTAATGTAAAGGCTTTACTTGTTTATATACGGTTTCAGTTGTGCTAAACTCGACCTTCCTTTAACATTCAGTCCAAAGTTCTAAATTAACGGAATTTGAACGGTATATGCAGAGATGGCACTAATTCTAACAATTATACACTGACTGCTCAGAGATCTAGAACACAAACTTTAAAAGAGATACTGTATTCATTTAATATCCGTCTGAATTGTTATTTTATAAATATTATAATCTGCAA
Source organism: Tachinus rufipes (assembly GCA_963932245.1). Taxonomy (NCBI): domain Eukaryota; kingdom Metazoa; phylum Arthropoda; class Insecta; order Coleoptera; family Staphylinidae; genus Tachinus; species Tachinus rufipes. Next base: position 109,841,971 of record OZ010743.1, read on the forward strand.
TTTAATAATTATATTTTTCAATGCAATTATTAGTTGAAAATTCTGTTGATTTTATTATGCGATTTTACAAATTTTCTTACTCAATTATCAATGCAGAGCATCTATTCCACTTAACACAATTGAACTTGATATTTTATCAAAGGTTTTTCAATAATAAAAAATCATTATTGTCAGTTCACAAGTTTATCAAATATTTAACAGTAATAGGATCCCAGGTTTAGCAGTTGTAAACAAACATTCCTATTTTATTTATGTTATTAAATCATTGATAGTTGAAGTACTTAATAAGCTATATACAAGACTAAGAAAAACATTGACCACTTATAGAACTAGTGTTGCAACATAATAATGCCAACAAGAATGCAAAACAAAATTGTTAAAAAGATACTGTGAATATGTTTATAACAACACCACCACATGCTCCCGCTTCCAAAAAGCTTTAAACAAAGACTGCACTGAAAACATTGAAGTCGGTTGAGAATACTTTGCAAGACCTGCTGCAGTCACACTTTCCGAGCTTTACGTTGATAGAAGTTCATGATCCAGAAGATTTAAAACTGCAAATAAAAAAAAAACAATCAAAAAACAAAAAAGGCCTTCTCCTCCTCCTCATACTTCTTTTTAGGATATTGTCTTGTTTCTTTACGCATCTCTCGTCTCTTGCGACCTTGAGCTCCATAACTTGTTCCATCGCTTCAGTGGTCTTCCCATGAGTCGTTTTGTGTTGGATTTTTCAAGTTTGGCCTATTTTGCCAGTCGTTCTAGGCCCATCCGGTTGACGTGTCTGTCCCACTCTCTTCGTCTGGATCTGGTTCATTGCACCACGTCCTGTACGTTCAGATTTTCACGCCTGATATTGCACGTAGTGTCTTCATTTCGGTGGTGCGCATTTGTTGTTTAGTTGGGTTGGTTGTTTAGTTGGGACAAACACATGTTTTGTAAATTCTGACTTTGCTGTGTGAGGACATCTATTTGTTCCTCCATATGATGTTATGTAGTGCTCTGGATATTTGTGCTGCTTTAGTTGTTAATCTTCTGACCTCCTCTATAAGTCTTTTGCTGTCCGTTATGTCTACCCCAAGATACTTAAATGTGTTCACTTGTTCTATAATGTTGTTCGCGGACTGCAGCTTGCATTTTATTGGTGTTTTGCTGATGACCATGCATTTTGTTTTTCGGCTGAAATCTGCAAGTTATACTTTTCTGTTAATAAGAAGAACTTATATAGTAGACGCTGGAGATCGTCCTCGTTGTCCGCTAAGAGCACTGCGTCATCAGCGTAACAGATGATGTTTGTAGTTCTGCCGCTCATGCTATAGCTAATGTTTAGTGCTTTGATGGTTTGAATAATTTCGTCCATAACTAAGTTGAATAATGTCGGGCTTAGGCTATCGCCCTGGCGGATTCCATCGGCTACGGGTATGTTGCGTGCAATACCAAGTGCCGTCTTAATCTGCGTCTGATTGTTTGTGTTCAAATTTTTAATAACTTGGTTAATTTTGTGTAAAATTCCTCTTCTTTGCAGCGTGAGGATGAAATCTCGGATTCTAATAATATCGAAGGCCTTGCTTAGATCTACGAAGCACATGAAAAGCGGTTTGGCATATTCAATTGATTTTTCTACCATTTGTCTTAATATAAAGATGGCGTCTATTGTTGATCTTTTCGCGCAAAAGCCTTGTTGTTGACGTTAGTAGTAATTTTATTGAATATTATTTTTGTGAATAATTTTTCGAGCGAGTTTATGAGCGAGATGCCCCTATAGTTGTTTGAGTCTTTTCTAGAACCTTTTTTGTGTAATGGAATGGTGATAGTGTGCTTCCAGTCCTCCGGTATTTGCGCAGTGTCTACTATTTTTTTAAATAATGCAGTTAGGTTATATATCAGTTCATTTCCTCCGCTCTTTATCATCTCATTTGATATATTGTCAAGGCCCGGTGCTTTTCTATTTTTCAGTTTGTTGATGATTAACGTGACGTCTTCTTGAGTAATTATGCAGTCTTTGTTTGTGGTGTGGTTGAGTGGTATTTCCTCTGTTTCTTCTCGTTGAGTATTGTTGGTTTTTTATAGTGCTTTGCAGTACGTTGTCCAGCTTTCGGGTGTTATGTTTGTAGTCTGTACGGCTTCATCGACAAGTTTTTTGTACTAACTTTATAGTTTCCAGACTTTCCGCTTAGCACCATATAGGTCGTGTTCCATCTCAGACGAGAACTTTTCCCAGTATTCTAATTTGATTGCTCTTACTTTGGTGTTGATTCTGTTTCTTACTCTTCTATACTCCGCCATCTCTTCTGCTGTTCTATTGTTGCGGTATTTCTTGAATGCTTGCTGTTTTTCATTTGTCAAGTTTTTAAGTTCATTATTAAACCATGGTTTATAGTTTGAGCTATGTTGTGCGCTGCACCTCCTGATTCCTAATGCTTCTTCTGCGCTTTTTTGGATGTTATGTTGTATTTTTACCCATGCATCGTTAGCGTTGTCGTCATCTTCGATTTTGTTTTCTTGTAGTTTGGCTTGCAGTCTTCGTTAAAATAGTACTTTGGTGCTCTCCATTGTTAATGATTCCACGTTGTATTTATATGTGGCTGGTCGGGTTCCGCATAACTTTGTATCTGTATTTGCATAACAGTAGGCTGTGTTCTGTGCCTGCATTAGCTGATGTGAGTGCTCTCACATCTAGGATCTTGCTTTGGTGAACCATTCTATTCGTTATTATAAAGTCTATTACGGATATATGGGCTCTTGTATTTTCAAACGTATTTTTGTGCTATAGTTTGTGTTGAAAGAAGGTATTATTAATTCTTAATTCTAGTTGTGCGCACATGTTTATTAGTATTTCACCGTTATCATTAATTGTTTCCTCATTCCAGTGTTGCATTACTCCTGCTATCGGGGTGTTCCTTATCCTTGCGTTAGTATCGCTAATTATGAATATTTTCTCATGTCTGCTGATGTTAGTAATGACTTCTTCGAGTTTGTCGAAAAACTCTTCTCGATCTTCTCTCGGTTTGGTTATATCAGGGGCATATACGCTTATTATGTGTATCCTGCCGTTGTTAAACTTCAAAATGACCTGAATTATACGATGATTTATGTAGTGTCATGCTTTGATATTTGAAACATATCTTTTGTGTACCAGAACTCCAACGCCAGAAGTTGCCCTCTCATGATGTTCTTTGCCACTAAAACAGAGTAGATAATCATCAATTTCCACGTTACCTTTGCCCTTTTTCTTTGTTTCAGCTAGTCCACAAATATCTATTTTGTGTCTTTTTAACTCGGATATAATTTCGTTATCTTTGCTGCTCCATGACGTTACTTTCCAGCATGCAATTCTGACCCCACTCCTCTTCATGTACTTTTTCCATAATCTAGTCCGTTTCCTTGCGTTGTCGTCATCATTCTTCCAGTTTTCCGAAGTGTTTAATGCGTTCCTTTGAGCATTAGGTTCTTTTTACAAGGTACAGGCTGCTAACCTCTTACCTAAACCCTTCTCTTTTATCCGGGCTTGGGACCGGCTGCGGTGACTGCTGAGCTACTCAATCCACCCAACATTACCACATGCAGAGTTAACAAAAAAGACAAAAACCTTAATCAATCAAGGTTAGCTGAATTGGAGGATCAACACATTCAAACCAATCAAGTAGCCAAAAACCAATAAAATCTATCTTATTATGCTACAAAAAAAAAAGTGCGTTTTTAAAACAAAAAACCCTGCAGATTAACAAAGGCCATCTCAAAGAAACAGCTTTGAATGTTTTTTTAGATCATCATCATCATCATCGTCACCCAGCCATTTGTGTTCACTGCAGGACATAAGCCTCTTCCAAATTTTTCTATTTTTGTTTCGGGTCTGAGTGGTGGTCTATCTCTACTTTGATTATCCTCACATGACCGCCATTCCAGGAGTCTTTTTGTCCAGCGGCCGTCTTGGAATCTAGTAAGGTGTCCAGCTCACCTCCGCTTTAGTCTCGCGACTCTGTCAATTATGTCGCAAACACCAGTTTGTTGGCAGATGTAAAGGTTTGGAATCTTGTTGCGTAGCGTGACTCCTAACATTGCCCGTTCCATGTTCTTATGTGTCACTTTTAATTTTAAAGACAAAGCTTTAGTTAACGTTAATGTTTCTGCACTATACATTAATACTGGCAGAACACATTGGTCAAAAACTTGCTTTTTTAGACAGATTAGTAAATTTTCTTTGAGAACATGTTTAAGTTTCCATAAGACTGCCCATCCTACTCCTACTCTACGTGTTATTTTGCAAATACTTTTTTTGGATATTAAAAGGCATTTGACAATACTACTTTTAAAGTTTTGCAAAAACAATAGAAAGCTGAGTAATAGATTCTTTAGTCCAATATTGAGTAAAGTTGCATTTGGTCAATCGCCTTATCGTAGTTTATAAAACACAAACACCAAACCAAACTCAACACCATCAATTAGAAAGCCATTAATTGTTACTAAGCCACTGAAACTGCCAAGACAATTTAAATTTACAGACAGACCTACAGCAATATATGGCATTGTTGAATTGCACTGAGAATCTTTGTTTAAACCATATATTTGTTTAACGTTTTTTAATTCAAAACTTTAGATTGCTGCCAAACTCAATCTTTTAAAACCAGAATACGGCCGCTCCTGCTTAATCAACAAAACCTTTCAAACATCAATGTACTTGTAGTCTCAATTGACAGCGGCTGTAAAATTTTAATATTTATAAAAGCAAAAAAAAAAAAAGATAAAGTACTATTGGTAGAGTGTGGCTACTTGTCCATTTGCAACATCAATTTCCTTTACATGTAAAATTGAGCTTTTAATTCAAACTGGTTGTTTGGAGATGAGGTAGAGTTGACGTTTAATTTTGATATTCTTGCACGGTAAAAGAGTAGTCCATGTTCAAAAAAGTGTCCTCAAAGGTTTCACTAAGTTTACTTGTCGTGGTAGTTTGAAATGTTGAAATCACTTCCAGAACAAGCTATTCTAAACTGGTTATGGTTCAAGTTTAGGCAGAGGTCTGCACAGCACACTATCTTGCGGTAACAACCGTTCAAAAGTTTCTTTATTTTGTGCACCAGTGTTGCACTTGCAGTAAAGCGTCGCGGGTTTACACAGGTTGCTAATGTAAGGTCTTCTTTCCAGTGAGTAATGCTTGACCCAGTAGTAATGCTAGTTATGATATCATTATTGGGGATACCGGGCTCAGTAGCTGGTTGCAGTTTTTTCAGTTTTTGTCGTAGTTTTGCAGGTAATTGCGATCCTGGTGTGTTCACATTTTGTGTATGTTTGAATTGGAATCAATTTACCAATCAACATCGTAGTTAACGGAGTTAAAAGTCTCTCACTGCTCTAAAGCTGTTTTAAGCAGCAAGTATGTGTAGTTTCTATTGGTCGAAGTCAAGGCTAACTTTAGGTTACGATACAGTAATTTTAAACTAATAGTGATATGGTCTGTGGTATCTTTAAGTTGCTAGGAATTTGAGTCAATAACTCCACCCAAGTGACTTTTTAATTGGTAGTAAGAACGGCAAAGTGGCAGATTGGTTTGCTTAGTGGTATATCAATGTCGCATTTTTTTCTTTTTTTTCTTGCAACGTTTCTGTCTTTTTTTAGAGTGTCGTAAAGTCACCATAATATTTTTTGCCCCACGTTGGGCCTATTTGTTACCGGCGGGTTTCCAAAAAGAGTTGCTACCAGATTTTGGTGTTCGGTGTAAAAAATAGATAAAGATATGCATTGTTACCGCCACCATAGTGCAGAATGCAGATCGTTACGACAATAAAATAAACGTGAATAGTGAATAAACAAGTGACTCATAATAAATGACAGTGATAGTGAACATTGTAGTGACATTAAAAAGAATAGTGCAAAGTGAAGTGCAAAAACAAATTGTGATAATCCTCTGCAGGCGGCACAAAGCACCTGCAGTAATCAACGGCTTCACCATGTGCGACAACGATGATAACAACGTGATAGAAATCCCGATTGACAACTCCTCGGAGATGCAATTAAAGGTACTGAAACAAAAAATAGACACTAATACCATAATAATTGGCATTAAAAGCTGTAAACAAATTCTTCCAAGCAGAAATAACTGCTGAATTCCGTCAAATATATTCACAAAAAAATGCTTTGCTTGAACAAAACTGTAATCGTAATGAAAATAACACATTACACAAAGGAAACGATAAATTACCAGACAATACTGACTCAGTAGTAACAGATAAAAAAGTAGTTAACAAAAAAGTCATAAATAAAAAGAAAAGAATTGACACCCCCGTATACAAAATGACACATGGAGAAAAATACTTTTCCCCCCACTCACCCTACTCACCCCAATGACTATTGACGAAACTGATGATAACTCAAATAAAAATTTAAAAATAACACCGGAAGACCTAACAAACAATTCATCTGAATGGATAGATCCCCACGCTAAGAAATCGAAAGGCAAAAAACTACTATCAACAAGCAGTAATAGTAGTGACTCAAAAAATGAAAATATCACTCAAACACAGACACAAACAACGACACCCAAACAAAAACACTCGCCCCTCAATTTTTGTTAAAGAAAATACAGCATAGAGAGACATACAGAAAGATCTAATAGATCTTTAAATAAAGGCTAAAATTAAATGCCTCCACGCATCCAAAAAAATAAGCCCCAAAACACCTAACGAGCACAGACAAATTAAAACTTATTCCGTCAGCAGAATACACAATAAAGAAAGATACTATTTTATCATTTACGTAAATAGAACAAGATCCAAAAATATAAAAATTATGCAAATGACGTACATACTAGGATTGAAAGTCAAAGTAGAAGAAAAGCTCAAGTCTGGAGATCTAGCATACTGTCACAGATGCCAGGCATACGAATATTCTCAAAAAAATGTGTATTAACAAATTTGTGTGCGTATAATGTGCTCAAAATCACGCATCTGCGCACTGCAAGCTAACACCAACTGACAGAGACCAAGCGGTATGTGCTAATTGTAAAAGGAACCATCCAGCCAGCTACAAAAGATGTCCCAAATATCATAGATAAATCACCACAAAAAACGACAAAACCACAAAGATCAAAACCACCAAAGCCACGTGCTCAAATGACAACTTAAACTAAATCCGTACAACCAGAAAAAAAAACCAGACACAACCGCAGATGTTCCTATAAAAGACAAACTACTAAAAGCAATCAACACCTCTAAAAATGACAAAGAGCAATTAAAACAAATACTCATTATTGCGCTGATGAACATGACCACATAATGGCAACACACCAAAACATACTAAACATAAGCTTCTGGAACTGCGACAGTCTCCCAAACAAAACAAAGGAACTTAAAGACTACCTATTTGAACACCAAACAGACATAATGCTCTTTTTAGAAACAAAAACAAAATAAAATTCCCAAATTATCATATCTACAGAAACAATAGAGTAGACCAAAACGGAGAAGGCACTGTTGTGCTAGTTAAAAGATCGACCTACCCAAAATGAAAATCCTTGAAGCAACTAGGGCAATCGTCAAAATCAAACCCCTAAGAAAAATTAAAATCGTAGCAAAATCCATCTAAGCCACTTCTACATTCAGATTTAAACTTAGCACTACAAGAAAATATGCCAACTATTCTAGCCGTTGACATGAACGCCAAACACTAAGTTTAGAACTGCAACACCAATAATGTCAGCAAAAAGTCACTATTAAAATACAGCAAAAGAAGGCAAATAATCATACATAGTCCAGATGCACCAACATTCTATAGTACCCAAGGCCACACTCCAGACATTCTAGACATAACCAAGCACATCAACAATATAACTAAATTAACAGTTATCGATGAACTAGAATCGGACCATCTACTAGTCCAACTACAATTAGCAAACGTTCATAATCCAAACAACAACTGAAAACAAACTAATTCAAACAACTTCAATAACTACATCCAAAAAGAACTTGGCCCTCATCTAGAACTAAAAACAAATCAACACATCAATAATGCAGTACAAACACTAACATCAAAAATACAATCTGCACTACATAAATCGACCACAACCTTCAAACTCACTAAAAAAGATCCGCTAGATCTACCATCACATCAAAAAGATCTAATCAAAAAAAAAAAACAAAGCCAGACAAACGCACCAAAACCGCATCAAACAAATAAGAAGCTAACCACCTCCAACAAAATGTAAAAAAACAAATCAAAACGTTTAAAAACCAACAATGGCACCAAATGTTTGAAGGAAGCTCCAACAACATTAGAAGCAACCGCACACCAATCCCAGCACTCCACGGTTGAAACGGTATGGTTTACACTGACATGAAAAAAAATGAAAAGCTATTGCCCTAACAATGGAAGGCCATTACAACCCGACGTACAACATTCTCAACACAAACATACTGAAAGAAATAAAAAACAAACTAGAACATCATTTACAATCAACCTACAACTAACCACTACAACACACAACGCCAAAAAAGTGGCAAAAATAATAAAGCAAGTCGATGCCAAAAAAGCTTCTGGACTAGACAACATATCCTTCAGAGCCCTAAAAAGTCTCCCCAAAAAAGCCATCATGTGCCTCATTAACATCATCAATGTTAGAAATGCTTAGAAATTAACACTTTCTGTGCAAACTAATAAACTTTTTCCTAAACGAAAGACATTTTCAAATAAGTATAAACAAAACACTATCAAACAGAAGAATCATAACAGCCGTAGTTTCACAAGGATCAGCCCTTTCCCCCATCCTATATAAAATATATGTAAGAGATATGCCAACCGCCAACAACGGAACAATAACTGCGCAATATGCAGATAACACAGCCATCCTACATAAATCCACGTCATCAAAACTAATAACAAACAAACTACAACACGCTGCATACCTCATTGCCAAATGGACAACAAAATGGGGCATCAAAATAAATCCTAACTCAAGCCAAGCAATCCTTTTCACCAAAAGAAAAAAAAAACTATAAGGCTACATCAAAATCGACAATATTCCCATACCATGGACCAAAGAAGCAAAATATCTTGGAATCACCATGGACCGACTACTAAGCATTAAAACCTTCACACAAAATATAAGAAACCTAAGCAACAATGAAACTTTACCTACTGCTAACCAACAAAAGCATAAAACTTTAAAAAACAAAATGATGCTTTACAAAAGCACCATAGCAGTAGAAAAACTACCTGCACCAAAACTATGCATTGTAATCTACCAATCTAAGGAAAGTAAGTCACACATAGATGCAAACAGCTCAATTCGCAACCAAAAGCCAGTAAAGCACAATGAGAAAATCTCAAAAACTTGCAACATATCAAGACAATGCAGGCCAAGATAGTGTCCACAATAAAACAAACAACTTATAGCGCGGCCTTTTCACCATCATAGCGCCCTCTTGAGCAGCCTTCCGTATGCAGTCCGCACGTTTAGCTTTACTTTAACTTGTTTTCTCAGCAGCACTTACTCTGAAGTCTGACGTCAAAGCAGCAACGTCTTTGGAAGAAGCCCCATAACAAAAAAAGTCTAGAACAGCCACTGCTACTGCTTCTGAACATGCAACGTTGTTGTCACTCACGACGGACTTTCACCATTGTTCTTATCAAACCTTTTGTTTTCCAGAAAACAACAAAAACGGCTTGAAAGTAACAGAAGAACACCGTGCAACACTTCAACAACACCAGTTATCAATAAACCTTAAAAGAATTGTTATAAGAACAAATTCTGAATAACAACTATTTAAGCGGGGAGTCGAGTCACTTATATCGTAACTATTGTGAACAGATAATTTGCATGTGTGTTGCGTGTAGAGCTTCTTCTACAAAACCTTAACCCTGACTCATCTAAGAGAGATTTGGAGAGGTTGTTTTTTGATTATTGACGATGCTGATGAAGATCAAGGTTTGCTACTGTATGCAAATGTTTGTGGAGTGAACTTGGACCAGTATAATTCTCAGTGCCAGGTTTCCGTAAAAATAGAAGAGTTTGTCGTGTTAGCGTTGTTTTTCTGTTAGTAGTGGTTGCAGCAAAACAAAATTAGAAGAATAGTGCGGGCAAACGGATCAGTCAGATCATGACTGTAGGCGAATAGTTTGCAATATAGTACTATGCATACCCAAGTGTTTTCTATCAAAAGAATAAACATTTTACCCACTTTTAATTGATGCGGTTATGAGTCGTTCCCATTAAATATTAGAAATAACCAATTACCAAAACGGAAGCTTATCCAAAGTGCTATAAAAGAAAACAATTTTTGATGCCGCTTTGTTAGCGTTGTTTTTCTGTTGAGACTTGCAAAGAATTTTGTTGGGACTTGCAGCGGTACCAAATTAGACAAATTGTACGGTTAAACGGATCAGTTAGATCAAGACTGTAGCCGAATAGTTTGCAATATAGTACTATAAATACCCAAGTATTTTCTATAAAAACAAAAAAATTTACTCACTATTAATTGATGCCATCATAGAGCGTTTCTATTAAATATTAGAAATAACTAATTACCAAAACAAATGTTTATCTGGAGTGCTATAAAAGAAATCATTTTTTGATGCCATTTTGTAAGCGGCGCATCAAAGATAAATAAGAGATAATGTAGAAAACATAAAAGTAAAACTTTCACGTTGCAACGCCAATGTTATTCAAGCAACGTAAGCCTGGATTTCAATCACCGCAATGCCCACGGACCTTGACCATAGATCTACAAACCTCATATCCACGTTTGCCTCAAGAATTCTACCTTTAACTCCTAGACTGCACAAAACATACCGGCTAGCACTTTCCGCCATAGAATCTTTCCCCTTCTACTGGAATGCCTCATGACTGCAACTACCAAGTTGTTTCACACTAACTGCCTTACACGACGTACCAGAAGACAAATACGTTGCATTCACAGTAACTTCAAAAGCACCACATAAAACGTGCATTCACTTAGCTGCAAGTTTGTTTTTATCTAAGTCGTACTAACCACCGCAAATCAACCTTATACGCTTGGCAGATGTTCTTGACTCTTGAAGAGCGCCTCTACCAAGATGCTCACATGCTAATATCAATTCAACCTTATAGTTGTCCAAATAGCATTGTCAACATACAATTATCAAAAAAGTTTATCACAAAACCAGACAAATAGTTACGGTTGTTCATTCTATGTTGTTGCAGAGACATTACAAAGTTATCTAACAAATTGCTTTACCACCACCGACTCCTCCTTTCTTTATCATGTAAGATAGGTGCCGGAAACAATTTTCACCACAGACAGTCAGTTAAAGCAGATCTTCACCAAAGCAACAACATTTAGCAGATCAGCAAACCAAAGTTAAGACCATTTATGGTTTGGGTTCAAAAAATCTACTGCCAATACGCTCTTTGGGCACACCTGCAGATAATCCCTAAGTAACCTTTTTACCTATCAGCGTGCCAACAAGACCAACCTACATCTGTCTTGTAAGTCACTAAAATCAAACATGTGCCGGAGGATACATCACACGTCCACCATAACTATCCTCCCAGTACACATAAACAGATCCAGAAGCATGGTTTAGTGCAGATGGCAAATCCAATATATCACTAACTGGTAACCACAATGAAGACAGTTGCTATTTATATCTGAACAATTTTGCAGAAAAAATCTCAAGCCAAACAAAAGACATAGCCAAGCAACACAAAAACCACTTAACTGATTTGCCACATGAACCTTTAACAAATTACGATAACAATCCTTGCAAGAAATTAGAACCAATTACAGACGGACCACTAAAAACAACTTCAAAAATAAAGTTATTACAACAAATCAATACTCAAGCACTAACAAACGCACCGTTTCCTCATGCCAAAGAAGTGTCCAACCACTATCAACACATAAAACAAACACGCTCGGAGGCATAGCACCAACCTTACTGACGCATTCTACAAAGGCCACTTGTACGGATTTTGTGTTTCGGTGTCTTTGCACTTGATGCCTAAATACCAAACAACATTTCCCCAAGACTTCACCATATCTGAAAAAACTCTTTAGACTGGTGCCCATCTACACCGTAGAAAACAAAGTAACAACAAACTCAGAGAAGTGCTTTGCTCCAAAGAATCAAAGCATCATCTCCAAAGTGTTTCCTCTTCCACAAATTGTTTTTAGATTGGAAGAACAATGACATGGTGCTTCTATAGCAATTACATTAAAACACCAGTTGTCGTTAAACTACAGCAGAAATGTCAAATTATAAATTTATTTAAACAAGTCAAACATGTCAAGTCGAGTCAAGAAGTGACAAATGTTTTGGTTCCACAAAACAAATATATTTATTCAAATTTGTTTTTTGCTATCATGCGATGTTGTGATCATACAAAACTCACTGATAAAGTTTGTAAAGCCAAAACAATTGTCTGTGTTTGTTCTTTGGCCACCAGGTGTCCTCTTTTTTCCATTCCGGTGAGTCGGTTTCAAGATGTCCTGCATGCCAAAGTTCACTTCTTTGTTGTGACGGTAATGACGGTGTCGGTAAGGTAGACTACAAACGTCACATTGAGGACTTTACCAATCTCAACTGCATGTTGTTCCGGTGTGACTATTTTTATTTCTCCTAGAGGGTTAGACAAAAAACTGCAGGTGTGTTTGCTCCGATACCTACGTGGTGCAACAAGATACAGAAATGTTCTTTGTTTTACTTTCTCTTAACGTATTCTACGTTGCAGATGTCTGGTTGTCTGTAATTGTCGGCCGTATTGGTTGTTCAACCTCCACAACCATTACTGGTAGCATTTCAATAAGTTTTGATACATATTCTTAAGTTTATTTGGTCATCTCGGTTTGCTATTTGTTAAAAATATTAGTTAAACCGTATTTTTGTTTGTAGATTGCAAACGTACTCGGAATTAGCAATCATTGTTGCTAAGTGAGCGTATATGTCTGAGGTTTGTCAAAAGTGTGTACTTAGACATGTCTCATAACTGTGTTCTTCTTCTTCTTCTTCTTCTTGTCCTTTTCCTATCGGAGGTTGGACACCATCATAACAATTTTAATTTTGTTTGCTGCAGCCCTAAACAACTCTACACTGCCGCAGTTAAACCAATCATACAAAGTTTTTTAGCCAGGAAGCCCGACGCCTACCAATACTTTCCCCTGATCTTTCACTGCATAATAAGCCTCAAAATTTCATATCTGGAGCCTCTCATAAAGTGACCTAGATATTCAAGTTTTCTTTTCTTCAGAGATGGCACAACTTTGCAATCTTTTTTCATCTTGCAAAGAACTTTGATGTTAGTAATACTATGTGTCCAAAAAATTTGACACATTCTACAATAACACCATATCTCAAAAGCTTCCAGTCTCTTTAGCTCTAGTTGTTTTAGAGTCTCTCCAACACAAAAACTTCATAAAAGCCGCTCTTGTTATCTCCATTCTTCTCCTAATCTCACTTGCCTGGTCACCCGTCTCACGAAGCACTGTGTTGGGTTAGCTAACTAGAGACAAAGCTGGTTGGCAAACAGAGGTCTCTACCTAACTAGAGACCGTGTTGAAATGGTTACCCAAATGACTAACTGGTTTGTCTTTATCAGAAATAGTTGATAAAGTCTGTTTTTTTTTCTTTAGAGGATTTCTTTTGCCGAGTTTTTCTTTTCTCTTTTCGAGCTTTTTTGCGGAAGCACCATGCTCTTCTATGCTCCACGTTGAACGCCATTTGTTATCGGCTGAACACTCTCATATGTTAAAGATGCAACCATGTGCGTTTTATCAGTTTTTTTTTGTTAATAGCAGACAAAAAAATAGCATTTCACTACTAAGCAGACTAGTATAAAGATCAAAAATGTTTCCACAACTAATGAACTAAGACAAAAATCAACGCAAAGAACATGTAAAAAGACAACATCTGGTCGCAATAAAGACCAACAAGTTCGTCTAGTAACACCGCATACTGCAGCTTCTGCAAGAAAAAGAAAAACCAACCTGGTATCGTCAATTACCAACTTTATTTATTTCGCGTTTTACAGCTATTTTACATCGCCCCAGAAGTTTTACGACTTGTTTGAAAGGGGTTGATGGGACCAACGGCTTATTAGGTGACTTCCGAATCACCCCGGTGGATAAAGAGCAAAGTTATTTTTTTAGTCATATTCGGGGATCGAACCCGGGACTGTTAGCGTGCTACACTAACGCTCTATAACTGAGCTCTCTCACCGTAGACAACCTTTGGCTATTTCCGAGGCTGCTATCACACTTTGCCAGAGTACCACAACAAAGAATTGATATTATGAGAAAATATCCCTATAACAAACCCAAAGGCTTCCTTCGCCAAGCACTTTTGATCTTGATAATATAAACCTTTTCTCAAGAAGACACACTGCAAATGCACGTATTTATGTTAAGTAGGCAAAGTCAAGCCCGTCTATAAACACTCACACACTCAAATCTTACTTCTGGGCAGATAGTTTGCATTGGCGTTTCTATAACTATAGCAAAATAAGTCATTAAACTGTAGAAGAATTGTTATATAATCAATTTGAAGATAGAAAACATTCAGATTATGACTACTACTAGTTAGAATACAAGTAATGAGTGTATACTCTTTTTTATCATTGTTTATTATACCTGATAAAGCCACTGATTGCTGTATTAAATCTTTTTTAAACCTTAACACTATATTTATGTTTATTATAAATGTTATAATAGAGTTCAAACATGTATCAGCCTCAACCATTTAATACCTTACTTCTATTACATTTCTAAGAACCGGATTAGAAACATTGTCGGGGTCAATATAAATGCCTTTTGTTAGGATTGTAATTTTATTTAAGCTTGCTGGAGAACCTAAGCATGTTAAAGAGCTTGCTAACAAAAAAAAAACTAAAAAAGCAATGGTTTTACTAAAAGATAAAGCATACTTTTGGTCGGTCACTACTTGATTGTTAAAGACAAAATAATTTGCCTGTGCAGCACGTTTCTAAATGACTCACCTCAACAAATCTTAGCATATTAAAATAACAACCACTTTATTTGCAATCTTAATACTTAACAAACATTTATTTAATTATCTAAACCGCAGCTTAACTCGTATGTCTACATATTTTCATGCCACAAACATAATTTGAACAATATTTCTATTGGTATCAAACGAATATAAATGTAGTTGAATAAAAAAACACAATTTATAAATGTTTAGTAAATATACACAAAAGATTTTTTATAATATTATTTATTTTTCTTATAAAATCATATTGTTTTTAAACATAAGAGCTGTAAGAAAGCCGCCTGATAAACAGTGTTTATTGTGGATGCAGACATACAAATTGCTGGAATTCTACTACATTTGTTCTGAGAACACGCACAAAAAAAGTAATTTGTAAAGTTAACAAATGCTAAACATAAAAAAAATCTTTAAACAATAAAGAATAAAAATAGGCTTTAATAATTATACTCAATAACTCAACCTATTTTTAGTGTTTGCTATATTTTGAAATTAATTTAATTAAAATTACAAAACATCAATCAATCATGTATTAAAGCCTAAATTCCTTAGGGCAATATCATGATTAAATCAATACTTTATATATTAATATTTACTACTATTTCCTCAATTAACACAACAATAAAATTCTCATTACAAACAATTACTCAGCATAATAATATATATTTCGTTTGTATTAGAAAAGTAATATATTATAATAAAGTATGAGAAAAGAGAGACTGGCGTGGAATGGTATTAACTTAAAGTTACAGCATAAATTTTCCCTTTTTTTTTCTTTTATTTTTGATTGATGTGATAAATGAGGTGTGCACCCCATTCTGAAACACACTTCCAGCAAACTATACATGATAAAAAGTCACGCTCGTAGGTGATTATTGTGTATTATACTAAATGTACATTTCAGATAATCGTTGAGAAGGAAATTTCATGCAGATTTTTATACTATGATTTGTTGGTTGAATAACAATAACATTAGGTTTTGATTAGTTATTCTGATTGTTTTGTTGAGTATGTTTATTAGTTTTGTGTATTTTGCAAAGGATATTAGAATTAAATCAATATGGTGTCATGTAGGTAAGTGTGGCATGGGAGTAGAGGAGTGCAATACACGAAGGGGAGCCGGCGGCTACTTTAATACCGGTAAAAGGTGAGGGTGTCGATTTATAATTTGTGGGGTGTTTGGTTTTGAGAATTCGTAGTGCAAAAACGTTTCTTTTTGTGTAATTGTATATTGGCAAATAAATTGTTATAAATTTTGTACATTAGCTTTCAGTTGTTAAATGTTAAAAAAAAAACTTAGATTAACTGTAAGTGTAAGACTTTAAAAAAATTACAAAATTGTTTAAATTCTTGCAAGGACTTAACAAAATATCAGGTTTGTTTTGCGCATTGCGTCACTGCGTATTTAATGACGCAACATTTAATTTGGTCGTCTTTTTTCTATAGGATTAAGTAAACAAAAGAATCTTAGTAATATTAAATTTGTCTACTGTCTACTAAAAAAAATGGATAGTCCCACAAATTGCTAGTGTCTAACCTTTAGTAGCTCCACAGATTCTTAGTGTCTAAACAATGTAAGTATTGTAGTTTAAAGAATATTAGTAGTTTCACGGTTTTTACTGTCTAAAAGAAAAAAAATCGATAGTCTTACATATTTTTAGAAAATGATAAAAATATTTAAAACAAAAAAAAAATTAGTAACATGAGTGTGTCTAGAAAAAAACAAAAGTAAAATAAATGCGGTTGGAATGGGGCACTTTCAAAGTTTTTTTTTAGATTTTTAGCATATTAGCATTAAGAAGACTATTAATGTACTTAAAAAGTGTGTGTGGAAAAACTCGTATGAACAGGGTTAGAAATAAGTGAGTAATAAAAAAATGTGATTTGATAGTAACAGCGATAGACCGATACAAACGTAGTATTCTACGTTGGTTTGGCCATGTCGAGAGAATGAGTAACGATAGATTAAGAAAACTTATCAATAATGGAAATGTATTTGGATCAAATTGCAAAGGAATGCCACGTAAAAATTGGTTGAATGTTGTAGAATATGCGTGCAAAAAAAATGTAAAAAACATAAGAGAGCATGCATGACCAGATGTATAAATATTGCCAAAGCAAAGGAAGCATTTTAAAATAAAAAAAACGTAAAAACAAATTGTTCAAAATAAGGTTTAAGAACCAAAGTAAGATATTGTGTAGTGCACCCCAAAAACGAACAGCTTGACTAGGTATGTATAAATGTTTATTGCAAGACTCTGCAAAAGTCACTTTGAAAAAATCTTTTAACATAACAACAGAAGATTTCATGCGTTAGCAAAACTCCAATAAACACTCCAGGAAAAATATTCAAGATTTTTTGCAAAAAACAATCAATTGGGCCACACGGCAAAGATATCAATAGACTACAAACAAGGTTTCCATCTGTCAAATCACTTCGTAATTAAAGATTACAGTACAACAACAAAGTTAAGCGTAGTATTCGATAGGTTAGCAAAAACAACTACAAGCGTGACACTCTTCAAAACAACAAATTTTCAGTTGCAAATTTAAACTTGTATCAAACGTTTCAAAAACGGCAAATTTAATGTTCTTATAGGCCTTGCTGACATTGCAGAATAAAAAAAAATAAAGTATTGTATTGTTTTTTGTATTTTTTCAATGTTAAAATGGTTTTTGATTTAATTGACAGTAGAAAAAAAATGTATATTCTGTCAAGAAAACACGCATGCCGACGCAGAACATACGCTGGCAGAGTGCAAAGCGTGTGAAGAAGACAAGAAAGAGTTAGAAAAAATATTGGAAAACAAAATCAACAAATCCACAATCAATAATATATGCCTGAGTGACAAAAACAAATGTTGAGCACTAAAAAACTATACAACAACAGTACTGAGGAAAAAGAGTTTAAAGCTTTAAGATTTAGATAAACCAAAATGGAAGAAAACACAAATCAAAAACCAAAAAAGACTAAAAAAAAAACGAAAAGCTAAATAAAAGCAAAAAACATAAAAAAAAACAAGACAAATATGCCTAAAAAGAAACGACGAAGAAAAAATAGACAAATAAAAAACATTTACTGAAACATTAGTACTAACCCAAATTGAAGAGATAAAAAGATGAATAAAACTGCTCAGAGAAAACAAACTGTATAAATTGACTAAGTAACTGTTATACGACAAATACACCATCTCAAGGTTGACAGACAATGCAACTTTCAAAATAGTCAGAATATATCTGGTAACCAGGAGACACAATGAACTAATTCTAAACAAAAATTTTAAAATCTTACTAAAAATAACACTCTCAAATCTAGGACTACCAAAAGAAATAAATTTAATAAAGCTTCACAAAATATTTATGAATAAAAAAAGATACGACAAAAAAAAGTTATAAAAAAACTAAAAAATACCTAATAAATACGCACAAACGGGAGAAAAAAGAGATAAATGCCGTGTAAGAAATAGAACAAAAAAAAATTATAGGAAAAGATGGGCCGGAGACAGCATGTGTTACCGCAGCAAACTGTGTGAATGCCAAAGACAAATTAACCTCAAAACCAACGCCGAGAAGAAAACCGAAAGGTATTGCCATGCGCAAGTCATTCTCAAGGGCCACTTTTTAAGACCAATACACTACATCCTACTATTTTTAGTAAAAAAAAAACCTGCGCTATGCAAAGTTATGGTTCACTACTGTTTTGAAGTTTTAGAATGATTTGCGCAATGCAAACGTCACAGCAAAAAGTTAATTAATTTGTATATTAAGAAAAAAAAATTGGCGCCTTGAAACATACGTAAGATAAACGGTTAAAAAAATTTTAATAGTGCTCTAAAAAACCCTAATTTTCTCTAAAAACTCTAAAGTTAAGTTCAGTTTTAGCTAAGCAACGTTGAACCGTGTTCTTAATTGATGCTTTTACGACGTCAATTAGTGTAATTTGCAAGAAAATCTTATTAAAGTAATTTCTATTTGCTACAATCTTGAGGTTTCTGAGTCTAATTTTTGCTTTTTAATCAAGAAAAAGTTGTGTTCTGGAGGTTTTCTTCTTATTATTATAAATGTTATGTCTGTGTTTACAATTGAATACTGCACTCCAACAACTGGCTAACTATATTATTGTGTTGGGTTTAAAAGGTTGTACTTTTTAGTCCAAACCAGTATTTAAAACATTATTAACCTTTAATATTTAAACTAAAAAACGCTAGACCTAGAATCTCACACAATAAATTTGTGTAAAACTTTTAACAGAAAGTAAAAAACTTACGTTTAAAATTTATAGCATTTAATTTTTTAGAGATATAACTCTTTTTAAAAGAAGTAATTTTTTTATGGCTGTAATTTTTCTCCACCGCGTAGATTGTAACAAGACAAATTTTGAAAATATTTTAACATTTTAGGACAAAATTTTGCAATTTTTGACTTTATCAAGAGAATGTTGCAGTTTTTACATTTATACAATAGTTTTATACTTTATAGATGGATTTTGCTAATTTTGACTTTTTATAAAAAGAATGTTGCATTTTTAAACAGATTATATCCACATTTTAAATCTTTCTAAAAATATTTTGATAATGATTTGTTATTTTTGATTTTTTATAAACTTTAAAGTTTTTTTATTGTTTTTAACCAGATTTTAATTAATGAAATGAATTAATAATTTATTCAAAATCAGTCAATCGAATCACAGCGGCCAAGGGTCAAGCATAGACAATTGTTTCGGTTCTACAAACCTCGTCAGTATGCCTTGTACGACCACGGCATCGCATGATAGCGAAGACAATTTTGAATAAATATTTCTGTGCTTATGAACACAATACCGATTAATGCGGACATTTTAGTATTAAAAATTGCAACTAGATGGCAAACCAGTCTTTCGTTTGATTATTTACAGATTTTAATTCTATCAGAATTTTTTCAACATTTTAATACCGGATTTAGCTATTTTTCACTTTTTATGATACAATTTTGCATTTTTAACAGTTCCTTACTAAATTTTGTTGCCTTTTAACAATATTTTTATACTTTTTGCCAGATTTTATTATTTTTGACTTTTTATGAAATGATTTTTGCACTTTTCAACAGTTTATGACCGGATTTTGTTATTTTCTATTAATACTTTGATGTTTTAACTCTTCATAATTTTAAAAATATGAAAATAAAAAAAAAAATTAAAAAAATTTTTTAACCTAAATATGTTTTTAAGAAAAAAAAATTTATTTGTTTTTTTATTTTTTTTTTATTTTCAATTCATCATCATATTTAGGAATTATTTAATATATCACAACAACATAAAAAGAAACCTTACAAAAAAATACAGTATGTTGCAAATGTGCAACATTATGTAAATAAACCTAAACGGAGATTAGTTTAAATGATGTGTATGAAAACAGTGCAAATTTTGAACATAGTTCTAATGACAGTTTATACAATATTTAAAAAACAAAATCTTTTAGTTTTTGTGTAAAAATACATTTATATAAACTTTTTATAGAACAAGAAAACTATGCAAATGTTTTACTACAAAAGCATTTTGGTTTATTTGGCATGTAATTTCAATTCTTATATATTTAACATATTTATTTATAAATAATAAAATATTCTACTATAAAATTATTTATTTATGGCAAACATGTTTTGCAAATTTATTTGCATTTTCAATGCCATATTTATGATTAATAAATTATTTAATTATTTTTAATTTTTTTTATTTTATATAATTTATTAATCATAAATGGGCAATTCCATTTCAAACGGACCAGAGCTAGGGGGGTGCGTCGAGAAACTTGCTTATGCATTTTTTTTAGTTTCTTTAACTTATTAGTAGTCCTTTAATTGATATATGTATGAAACCCATAAAAAAAAAATCTACGATTTTTTTAGTTTTTTTGTCGTTTTTTAACTTAATCGCATTTTTTGTTTAAAATCCGCAATTTTAACTCAAAAGAAATAAATTTACTAATGAAATCAACCAGAAATTTTTCGTTGAATCCAAATCTGGCGACATTTCAAGTCTATACCCTGTCTATAAGCCGCAAAAGCCATAAAACCATGTTTTTGTTCTTAGTGGGCTGAGCATTTAAAAAAAAAAATTTAATCACCAAAGTTGACGTATTTTGATGTAAATTAGTTGGAAAATATAAATTTGTTCTGTGTATTTGGGTTTTAAGCGTCTAAAACTCAAAAAATCTGCAAAGTAGGCTTATTCTTCAACATAAACTCTAACAAATGCACGTTTAGCAGCGTTCAGGGGAACAATACACCAAATATTATTAAAAATTTGAATTCTGGGGACAATTTTACATGAAAAATGGTCAGTGTTGTACTCATCGTCTATAGAAAAATCCATCAAGAAAAAAATGTTTACAAATTTTTTAAGCAAAAAATGCGTTAAAAATTAATAATTTTTTTATATTTACAAAAAATATTATAAACACACTAAGGTGTGGTTTAAATCTTTTTTTTAACAAATTTTTAGAAGCCACAGGTAGATTTATGTTTGAATGCCAAAAATAATAATATTTATAAATTTTGGCGCCGATAGATCGAGTCTAAATTTGTGCCGCAGGCGCAAAAACTATCAAACAAAGAGTAAAATGGCCGAAAATTGGTTCAAGCAACAAAAAATGTCTTTGTTAAATTTCTGAAATAAACTTAAAAAAATATAATCCAAATAATCTTTAAAAAAAAATTAAAAAAAAAAATTCAAGTAAATTTTGAACATTTTTTTTCTAGATAGGTTTTTCTTTGCCAGATAAGCACGACACTGATTATTTTCTATGTAGAATTGTTTGCAAAACTAAATTTTTTAATAATACTTGGTGTATAGTTTCTCTGAAAACTGTTAAATGTGCATTTTTAAAGGTTATGTTGACAAATAAGCTTATTTTGCAGTGTTTTCAAGTTGTAGACCTTTAAAACCCAAATACACAAAACAAATTTATATTTTCTAATTAATTTACATCAAAACACGTCAACTTTAGCGGTTAAATTTTTTTTTAATGCTTCTTTTTGCCCAGCCCACTGAGAACAAAAACACGGTTTTATGGCTTTTGCGGCTTATAGACAGGGTATAGACTTGAAATGGCGCCAGACTTGGATTCTACGGAAAATTTCTGATTGATTTCATTAGTAAATTTATTTATTTGAGTTAAAATTGCGGTTTTTAAACAAAAAATGCAATTAAGTTAAAAAATGTCAAAAAAACGTAAAAAATTGTAGAATTTTTTTTTATGGGTTTTATACCCTCATATACCAATCAAAAGACTACTAATAAGTTAAAGAAACTTAAAAAAAAAAATACATAAGCAACTTTCTCAATGCACCCCCCCTAGCTCTGGTCCGTTTGAAATGGAATTGCCCATATACAATTATAGATTTTGTAATTTTATTGCTTTTAACCGGATTTAATTTTTTTTACGTTTGATTTTTGGGTTTTGCTATTTTTGACTAAAAATGAAATTAACGTTTTTATACTCTATCAACCTCACCAACCTGGTTCTAGCAGGCCAAAGGTCCTGCTGAGTATGAGTGTTGAAATAAAGCAAGATAATTATTGTTTGTAAATTTGTTTGTAGCTGAATCCATAAATGCCAAAAGGTTGAACAAATTTACAGATAATATACGACAGAGTAGGATTTGAACTCAGGAGCCCCAGCATAAATGGCACGCATTAAAGTAACTAACCCACAATGCCGCTATTATTGACTATTTATGATAAAATTTTGCATTTTCAACTGCTACTGAATAAATTTTGTTGATAACTTTTCATAAAATGAATACTGCAATTTTCAATAGTTTATGACTATATTTTAGTGCTTTCCATCAATATTTAGATATTTTAAATCCGGATTTTAGTTTCTTTCAATAATATGTTGATATATCATAATTAGATTTAGCCATTATTTATATTTTATTTAACGAGTTTTAATAGATTTTGCCGGAATTTGGTGCTTTGTAAATGAGCTATATTTTGCTATTTTGAAAATTTTATAATATTTTGTAACTTTTTCAGTTTATAGCTGAATTTTGGTAATTTCTGAAATTCAGCTGTTTTTTACATTTTCTGAACAAATATTTGTATTTTCAACCGTTTTTGGCCGGATTTTGGTTTTTTTGAAAATATTTTAACATTTTATTACTGAATTCTGCCATTATTTACTTTTTATAAATAAAATGTTACAGTTTTTAACAGTTTATGGTACATTTTGTAACTTTATACAATATTTTTATACTATATGTATAGGTTTTGCTATTTTTGATATACTATGAATACAATTTTGAACTTTTTGACCGTTAATAATTTTAAATTTTTTTGAAAATATTTAATTATTTTATAGCCAAATTTTTTTATTTTTTTTAAGGCTTGAATTTTTGACAGTTTATAAATTCAATTTTGGATTTTTATTTGTTTTTAACCAAATTTTAGTTTTATCTAATTTTTGTTTGTTTTCTTTTTTGGATTTAAATATTTTGGACTTTTTATGATAAAACGTTGCATTTCTTAACTGCTTATGACCGAATTTTGTTTCTTTTTAACATTACTTTTGGTACTTTTAACAGTTTATGACCGGATGTGTTAGTATTTTCTAATTAAATTTAGTTATTTTTTGACAATATTTTTATAATTTATAGCAAAATTTTACTATTTTAGTCATTTTATAAATAGAATTTTGCACTTTTTGACAGTTTATGACCGTATTTTAAATTTTTTTGAAAATATATTGATATTTCAGTGCCCTATTTTGAAAATTTTAAAATTTTATTTTTTTTGCATTTTTTAACATATTTTAATGCTTTTCTACAATATTTTGAAGTTTTATAGACAAAATTTGCTTTTTGGACAGTTTATAAATATAATTTTGGACTTATCAAGCATTTTTTGGCCGGATTTTGATTCTATCTAAAAATATTTTATTAATTTATGACCGGATTTAGCTACTTTTGACTTTTTATAATAGAATTTTGCTTTTTTAATAACAATGACTAATTTTTTAACATTTTATTAAAAAAATGTAGTTTTTAATAGTTTATACCCAAATTTGGTTACTTTTTAACAATACTTTTATAATTCAAGACCAGATTTTGTTATTTTTGAAATATATTGAATAGAATTTTACATTTTTCTACATTTTATAGTTAGACTTTAGTGTTTTGTTAAATTATCTTATAATTATTTTAGACATTATAAATTCAACTTTACACTTTTCAACAATTTATGGATGAATTGCTATTTTAAAAACATTTAGATATTTCTTATCTGAATTTTATAATTTTTTTAAATTTTTTTAACAATTTAACAGATTTTACTTTTGGAGTTTTGTATTTTTTAAAAGTTAACTTTTTGACCAAAATTTAATATTTTTGACGTTCCACGTAAAGAATTTTGAAATTTTCAACAGTTTATGACTAGATTTTGGTGCTTTTTGACAATATTTTGATAATTTTAACATTTTTTAAATCAATTTTAATCAATAATGGCATGTTGGTAGACAGATTTATATTTTTGAAAACCTTATTTACAATTTTAAAAGCCTGATTTACAGATTTAAACGCTAAATTTATATATTAAAAATTAGATAGTAAAATATTTTTAGTTTTAAAAGTTAGATTTAAAATTTTAAAAGTGTTAAATGCAGGATTAACAATTTGGTAGTAAAATTTAACACTTTGAAAACTGAATTAACAGTTTTAAAAAATTTACAAATACTCTTTATTTGAGTCATAAATAACATTCATTAATTTTTTTTAACTTTAATCCAAGAATTGTTAGCTAAATTGCCAAATTATACTTATAAATCTTAGGTTTACAGATTATAGACCAGATTAACAGTACTTCAGTAAATTTTAAAATGTTAGTAGCCGGATTTACACTTTTAAGTGTCAAATTTACTATTTTAAAGATTGAATTATGAATTTTAAAAGCCGGATACACAGTTTTAAATAAGAAATTTTCAAGTTTTAAGCCAAGTTCTGTTAACTTAATAAAATTTAAAACGTTAATAAACAAATTTTTATTTTTAAAAGCCACATTTGCACTTTTAATTACTAAAACTGTATCACCGCATTTATAACTTTAAAGATTTATAGTTTTTAGTTTTTTAAAAGAACGATTAACAGTTTTAAAAACCGATTTGATAATTAATAGTTTGGTAGTAAAATTTAACAATTTGAAAAGCAAATTTACTGTTTTATAGATACACATACTTTTTCATTATTGCTAAATTAGCGTACTCTCACTTTTATTATTAAAACTAAATATTGTTAGCTAAATTTCCAGTTATGAAAGCCGAATTAACAAAATGCTGGATTTATAACTTGGTCTCCAAGGATTATCATTTTTGAATTAAGAATTTGGCAGTAAAGTTTACACTTTGAAGGCCGCATTTACAAATTGGTGCAGCGTCCATTTTTTGAGATATGCGAAGCGCCTTAGAAAAATAGCCTGAGACCAAAGCAATTTTACAATTTTTTGCCGCAATTGTCGGGCGTCTCGTTCAAAGTCGGCTTTTTCAAGGCCTCTGATAAAACTTCATGGGTTAGTTTTTTATTATATAAATTTAAAAAAAATGTTTGTTCTAACAATAGGGATTATTAAAACTCAACTAAAAAAAGATATATTATTTGTTATTTTGAATTTAAAATAGAGAATAGTATTCTAACTTCAGAAAGAGTCTATGTTATTAAAAAAGAGTATGTCTGGCCAGCCTGAGTAACATAGACAATTGCGTGAAAAACTGCACGGTCTGTGCACACAAAATCTCAGTAGTTTGCTCAAAGACGTTGCAGAAGAGCTGTACATTAATAGCAGGATTAGTATTTATTGCTAAACATGTAGAACATTGATTAATTACAAGTTATATTTTATTTTTAGCAAAAAAACGTAACTTAATAGTTTAAAGAATTAAAACACATGTTTATGCCACTTATAAAAAAATTGTAAAATATTAATATAAATTATTAAAAGAGAAAGAACTTTAATTACAATAGAAAAGTTATATTTCACCTTTAAAAATTACATTTTTCTTCTTTCAGTTAATATGTAGCAGTGAACCAGACGCCCGCTCACAATATTACATTATTAATTTAAAATGAATTTGCGTGTGCTACAAATTTATTATATCCGTAGCAGTCTTCGTTCGCTACGTGTTTCACAAATAATACAGAGAACGGCAACAGTGGTGGTAGCGGCAACGGAGGAAAAAATCGCACTTTAATTATAATTATGTTGGCCTATATAGAACGGAAACAATGTTGCATTAAGCAGCGCGAGAAAAACCGTATTTAGTTTTGCTTTACCGTCCAAATTAAAAATTAACTTTAAAATGAAACTGCATTAAAGGCAGAGAGCCTCTCCAAGCTTATGAGGCTGTTTTGTGCAAAATTTAGTTTAGAGTTGCGAAATGGTTTGCAGTAAAACAGTGTCTCTAAAATATACAGATTAAAGATAGTACTTACGTAATGCTTGTTTATAATAATTATATTTTTTAGATTAAATTCTGTTATAATATTTTAAAATTTGGTTACAATAGCAATGGTAAATATTTGTCTAGAAATTGAACTTGTTTAAATAATAGTTTCAGAAAAAAATTAATTTTACCTATCTAGCAAATAAATCAATTAATATTTTGAAAGGTTTTTACAACAGTATTGTCATGATGTTTATGATAAACGAAACCACCCATGGAGACACTTTTAAAAATACCATGCATTATCTCCCTTTCATTATAAAACAAGGTGAAAAGTTTTATTTGCACAGAATTAGCGCCATTCCAGTGGATTCGTCGCGGGCACGACCGTAACATTATAAAGGTGCCGAAGTGTTTAGGTGCCTCGAATTAGTCACGGGTTGTAAACAACTTCACAATGCCGAGATCCCTTTCTTCTTCACAAACACACACATACACCTAGAACTGTCAATTTATAAGAAAATTAACTTTTAGTTTGGAGTGTGACCGAATTCGTGACGGAAATACCGAAAGTTTATGTATATATTTTTTTACTCGGTTTCTTTTATGCATGTAGAGTGGATGGAATTAGCGGAGGTTCTTTACATGCATACACCTTACCCGAATTAAATGCGACAGGGCCAAAAGTTTCTGATTAAAGTTATATATCGCTCGTAATACGGTATTCATAAATAAGATATAGACAGTGTAGCGCATGTATATGGTGGAGATAGTAATAGGATTCTCTTCAATCTGCTTATAAAATCGTTTGTTCTGACATGGAAATGCAATCTTGTTGTTGGCAGAAGATCCTTTGAAACATGATATAAGAAGCATACGGTTGGGGGATGGATTCACCCCCTCGCAGACCTAACGCTAGACCTCGCAGCCGTATTGTTGATATTCCAAATATTGAAACTCTTTCAAGTTATATTTTCCTGTAACGGAAATTACCATTACAGAGAATCATCCTAAATGCAGTAAACAACTACTGCATATGACATTTACCTATTAAATTTAATTTAAAACAAATAATGTAACTAAAATAGATCGATAGCTTCATCACTCTCGTAAATTACATGACCAATTCCAACACATAATTGGGGTCTTTTATAAGAATAATTGTGAACATTTAGAACGGAGCGCATTCAGAGACAGAACAGGACATGTGGATCGTCTGCATTTAATTAAAGCAAACACATTTCACACGATGCATCACATCCTTATAAGTGTAGTGTGATTTGTATTTGTCGGCGTGTTGCACCTGCACGCTGTTATCTGATGGCAAAATGTTAACGCTTATACGAGAACAAAACACTATAAATTCGGCGGCGATGAAGGAATACATATAAATCCAATTTTAATGGCGACTAAGTGGAGAGTGGAAGAGGAGGAAAAAGAATTGACAATTATGCAAGTGATTGGATCAATGGAAGTGCTGAGACTGTAATATTATCACATTTTAATTGAGTTAAAGTTGTCTGATGGGGGAAGATTTGATGGGATCATTCTTGATTGATTTTACGCGTCAATGGACGATAGTCGATTTTAGTATTAGGTGATTATTAATTAGTTCCAGACAAATTTATAACAGCTGTTTAGAATTCCTGACCGGTAATAAAGCAATTGTGGTCTAGGGCAAACCTCGTGAATTACTGAGGCCATAATCCAATCTGTGTCGTATTAAATTTTTTGTATGAAAAACATTTATTTAATAATTAAACTTCAAAATTATTTGAGTGTTGTTCAAAGTTTAAAAACATACTTAAAATACAAAATTAAAAATCTACCAGACGGAGGTTTTTAAAATATACTTTACCTTGTAACTTAATAACATTTTAAGCATCAGTCATCATGCCCACAAAATTTAAAATTAGTTAATGTTCACCACCCAAGTGTTTGTAATAAAAGGTCTTGATTACAAAACTGGCGAGCAGTCTAGCAAAGATGATGGCCACCAAAATTGTAGGCAGTCAAACCAGCAACAAAATAGCCAACCACAACCTAAGGTTTGATAGTCAAGCACAGCAATCATCTGCCAATCTTCCAAGTCATGAAAACCCAAAACAATTTTTCAAAGCTTTGAAAAAACATTGAGACTTTCGGAGTACCAAAAACCCTACATTACCGCTACCAACTGGGGCATTGCAAAACTAATCAGAAAGCAAGAAAAACAGATGGAATACTTAGCGCAACTTATGAAGACACAAAAAGAATCTTACTACAAACATTTGCAGACCACGACCTTATCATCAATCTCAGCCAACAGTTGTAAACAAAACATCATGACGGCCAAGAATCGGTAGCTACATTTCTTCAGAACATGCCATGGCAAATCAATTTCAATGGATAGCCAGGATTAACAAGTTTACAAGCTTAAAACATCTTACTAAAACTCAAACAAAAATCGAAGCAAAAATGGCAAGATTTTGCTAACAACAAACTATCAAACGCAATGCCCAACCAAAAAAAGAAACACCAAAGAAGGAAACCACCAAACCAACATTGTCGCAAAGACGCGCAACGCAAATCGGCAACGCTTAAGCACATAGTGACGACTGCTCCAAGCACACGTTGGGCAAGCTTTGCTATCAAAAATATACAACCCATTAAACCAGTCGTACCGTAAACATCTGAGCAATAAAAAAGTACCAACTATATCTTGAAAACGAGCAATCGAGTATTGGTTTGGTTCAAGAACGCCACCGACACTAATACAAAATTTACGCAATAGTCGCTGCTATTGGCCAAGACGGGGAGCTAAAAACCAACTGCCAGATGCCCTGTTCAGATTACTAAAAAAAAGCAGCAGAAGAAGTAGAAGATATAAATCGGCTAGTACTTCCTAATGTGCTTGCCCGACCTATCGCATTTTACCATTTATCACTGCAAAACCAACAAAGACTCTTGCTGCACAGTTCCTTGACTCTGGTAGCAACTAAAGTCAAAGCCCCCAATAAACCAAACAGGGATACCAAGTTAGGAAAAACAAAAAAAATAATCCGTACAAACGCAAGATAAGACAGGTTAGTAGTCTCTCCAACAATGCAAAAAAGTCACCAAACACCACCAACACTGCAAGACATCCAGGCCAAGACAAAACTACCTAAACCATATTAAGAGGATACCACTGGCCAAAAATTTAAGTATTAGTCAAAATCTAAGTAAAAAAGTGTTTAACGTGTGCCAAGATATAAACAGAAACTAACCAAAAAAACCACCAATTTGCAGTCTTATCCTAACGGGCAATTTTGGAAAACATTTTCAATTAATTTTATCGGCCACTGGACACTACTTCCCCAAAAATAAGTTTATCCCTACTATCATGAATACCTGCACACGCTGGCTTGCAGTTTTTGCAACCAGCAACGCAACGACCAAGACCACCATCGCTATGCTAGAGCAGTAGATCTTCACCTAAAAGTTATACACAGCACCAATGGCTACTACCTTGTTGGCAAACGATTGCAGAATGCCATTGTCAAGTGGAAATGTAACAATCATACAACAGCCACATACCACCCGTAAACTAACCCTGTAGAAAATAACCATGCAGAACTAAAGAAAGTCTTGAACTGCCTGACAGAAAATCACCTTAAGAAGCTATGGGACAAGCTGATGCTATTAGCCACCTTCGAAATGCAAAGCCAAACCAATACTGCAATTTATCTCATAACAAGTAAAACCATGTTAGGTTAGGTTAGGTTCTTGCAAAACCCGGTGCATAGAAAACACAATGACCCCGGATACAGAATGACGTTAAAGCCATAGATAAAAAATTGCAAAAAAAAAGACAGCATCAGGCCACCCATATAAAAACAACGCGGGCGGCATTGCCAATTAACCAAGCAACCATGTCACAGTAAAAAACCAAAAAAATGGCTCGTTGGCCAACTGCATAAAGCCCAAACAGTAAAGGTTTTTTGGATAACCTGCGGCCAGTTCCAGATGAAAACGGACCGAAATAATAAATTAATTAACCCAAGTAGTCCTACATACTGATTAAGACGCATGCCTAAACGCTTGCATGTTTGAACTTTTCGCAAGCGTCAGAAGTCATTTTATTACTAAAAAAAGTCGTAATCCAATCTCTTAATAACTAACACTTGGATGGGTATGTGGCCACTCCAATCCAAATTAATGACTGGTCATTATGGTAGAGTGGCCCACCCACCTACCCAAGTGTTGGTCATCAAAATCTTGCATGTTTAAACTCTCTGCAAGCGTCAAAAATCATTTTGTCACTAGAGAAGGCTGTGAACCAATCTCTTAATAACTAACACTTCAATCTAAACTATTGACTGGTCAATATAATAAGGACACCCAAGTGTTGGTCATCAAAGATTGCATGTTTAAACTCTCTACAAACGTCAAAAATTATTTTATCAATAGAAAAAATCGTGATCCAATCTCTTGATAACTATCAATTGGTTGAGTGGGTGGGCCACTCCAATTCAAACTGCTAACTGTTTACCATACTATGGAGTGTCCCACTCACCCACCCAAGTGCTCGTCATCAAAAAATTGCATGTTTAAATTCTCCGCAAACGTGTCACTAAAACAGATCGTAAACCCAATCTCTTTATAACTAACACTTGAATGATTGGCTGGTCCACTCCAATCTAAACTATTGACTGGTCATTGTGGAATAGAGTAACCCATCCACCCACCTAAATGTTGATTATTAAAACATTGTATGTTTGAACTCTCTGCGAGAGTTAGAAGTCATTTTATCACTAGAGAAAGTCGTGATCCAATCTCTTTATAACTAACATTTAGTTTGGTGGTTAGGCCTTTCCAATCCAAACCATTAACTGGTCATTATGGTATGGAGTGTCCCACCCACCTACCCAAGCTTGCATGTTTGAAGCCTCTGCAAGCGTCAGAAGTCATTTTTATTTTATCGTAATCCAATCACTTGATAATTAACACTTGGGTGGGTGGGTGGGCCATTTTAATCCAAACTATTAACTAGTCATTGTGGTATAGAGTTTTGACCACCAATCCAAGACAAGTGTTAGTGATCTATTTTTTTATCACAGTCACTCGAGCGGATAGACAAAGAACACCATTCAAAATTCAAACTCTTAAAGTCAAGCACTTGAGCAGGTGAAGGGGGAACACAAATTGTCCCACAATTTTTTTTTTCAAATATTTGTTTGAAGACATTCTGAATTTGTGTTCTTTTGTGCAAAACGTCCAAAAAACTCAAAATAATTTTTAACTTCTATTATTGCAGACAACTGGACTGAACTGGAACAACAATTATCGATAACTACCCTCGCCACAAATTAAAAAAAACCTACAAGCTTTCCACATTTGAGTCATTTGAGCTGATCGCAAGCCTTCAAATTAACCAAAGATCCAACTCTCTAAAACTAACTTATAAGCGCTTCTTTATGCTACAAAAACAAGTAAAAACAAAACAAAATTATAATGCCCACCTTTAATGTATTAGTAACAACTGTCATTCAATCTGTCATACTAAATACAGCAGAAACGCAACAAATGTTAGAATAATCAAATTTTTTGATAACAAACATTTGAGCGGATATGCAAAATCACTGTATCAAACCACCGACCCAATATTTACAAACTGTGTTCCCGCCCACCCACCCAAGTGTTAGTTATCAAAAAAAAAAGTTATTATACCCACCTCTGACGTATTAGTGACAACTGTCATTAAATATGTCATATTAAAAACAACAGAATCAAAACAAGTGTGAGAATAAGCCAATTTCATGATAACAATTACTTGGGCGGGTGGGCGGGAACACTGTATTAAACCACCAACCCAATATTTATAAACTGTGTTTCCGACCACCCACCCAAGTGTTAGTTATCAAAAAAATAAAGTTATTATACCCACCTCTGATGTATTAGTGACAACTGTCACTCAATATGTCATATTAAAAACAATAGAAACGAAACAAGTGTGAGAATAAGCCAATTTCTTGATAACAAACACTTGGGCTTGTGGGCGGGAACACTGTATTAAACCACCGACCCAATATTTATAAATTGTGTTCCCGCCAACCCGCCCAAGTGTTAATTATCAAAAAAGTTTGTTATTATGCCCACCTTTGATGTATTAGTAACAGCTGTCATTCGATCTGTCATACTAAAAACAGCAGAAACGCAACAAATGTGAGAATAAGCAAATTTCTTGATAACAAACACTTGGTCGGGTGGGCAAGAACACTGTATCAAACCAAAGCCCGAATATTTATAAACTGAGATAAAAAAAAGAAGCAAAACAGTAAAATTTTATCTAGTTTCTGCTAAATCACGCAGTTTTGAAGCAAATTGACTACCCGCAGATAAACGAGAAGTATATTGTACAACCGCTTCCATACATACTTCCGACCACAACACAGAACGCACTAATAGATATAGATTTAAATAGAAATAAACAATTTAATTGCAGCTACAAAAGATACCAAATACAACGCTCGACCAATATAAATTAACTACGGCGCAGACAACAACAAAAAATCCGGAAGGTTGATTGATACCGCAATAGAAGACAGCCGTACCGTAACCACGTCAAACTGCAAACGCCGTCCTTATTACCAAGTAAACTCTTAGAATACAAGTGCTAAAACTGCAGCTTCAAAAGCAAGAAGTAACAGCACAAAAAGAACAACTTCAAAAAGAATAAAACAAAAAGCTGAAGAAAGCCATTAACAAACCCAAAAAAGAAGCAAAACCTCAACCGATGCTGGAAGCTAAATCTCTAGGTAAAATTTACCGTCAATCTAAAACAAAAAAGCTATCCAACCCAAGGACACCTAACAAAGAACAAAGTATACCTCCAACAAGCCAAGGCCAAGACCTATTCAGGCAACACTGGATAAACAGGACCTAGAGGATAAACATAATGACGCAGCAACACACCCAATCAAGCAAAATCAAACTCAGAAACCAAGTTGCAGTAATTAGATTAGACACTGATGGCCAAAAAACAAGTTTAAAAAAAATCTTTAACTGTTAACCTAACCTGCAAATCAACTAAAAACTACACCAAACAAGACCAAAAAAAAAAAAAACTAAAGACTGTCTATCCCCAACTAAACTAATCAAGAAGCAACAAAACTTGCAACTCCTACCCCGGCACGTAAAATAAAAAATTCCTGGTAAGCTGAGTTACTCGCTATAACTGCGGGCCAGCGCCATTATTAAGAAAACAAAAAACTGCTAAAATTAACAAAACCTAAAAGTAGAAAGGAAAGGAAGACAAAAGAGTGCAAACCGACTATACAAAATCAGCAATTAACCACTTGGCAAGCAAAATTAACTGCAAAAGCCGCAGGTCAGCACTAAGAAAAGAAAGAAACTTAAGTATAATTAAAATTCAAAAAAATGCCAAAACAAAACTGAGGCCAGTATCTAAAAAGATAGTCAAACCAGCTTTTAGGCAATAATGGCAAACTTTCAATCATCACCTTGAATGGAAGATGAAAAAACTCATCCCAAAGCCACCAAATCTCGGGACCAAAAGAATCTGAAGCATTTTATTACTCATTTTCTCTGCAAAACTAATAACCTAATTAACAACGTAACTATTCAAGGCTTTAAACCTATCATTACGTTGTCTGGTTAAACCTTTTCTAATTCATTGCTCTACCACGTAAGCAATTAATTACAAAACTGTTAAGGAACCTACTGGTCAATTCCAAGTTGTCTAAGCCTTTGTAAAACTTAGAAAACTACACTCTTTTTTCAAATAATCATTAGTGACTCAAAAATTACTACTGGCTCCGTTACGCATAGCCAATACCACTGCCTGTGTTCCTATTTTAAGCAACAAACTGAATTTCAATACGTTTAGCCAATAAACCCAGTGAGTCTTTGATTGCAGATGATATTGTGTGCAACTCTACAAACACCTTCTAACTCTAATTTAGTAACCCATCCGTTAACAAATAAATAAGTCAATTGTGCCGCTACACACCTCTAGATTACATGCATCTTTATCTCAACAATCCGGCAGACAACTTGGCACATAAAAAGTTCACAATGATGCTTTTAGGATGTTCTTATTCTGGTTGGTATTGCGTTTACTCAAATTTGATTGAAACGCACGTATTCTTACCCACAGAGCTAGCCTAAACTGTTTTCTACCCAATATGTACTTACTTTTGCTTTATTGGCTTTATTTAGTAAGCGCTTTACCGTCTGCTAATCCGTCAAAAATTCCCGATAGCATTTTATCATACCAGGTCAATTCGTTAGAGAATGATTGCAAGCCAGCGTATTTACGGATCAACTTTACTTCTATTTTTAACATCTTTGGAACTTCAGGCCACGTTATGGATCAACTTTGGTATTTTCAATCTACCGTGAGCGACTTAAAATAGACGTTGTTGTTGCGCTGTATACTTAAAGCAGAAGGTTTTCCGACCACTGGTTCAACCAACTCTTTCTCTTGTGCGGTTGCGTACCATTTCTGCTTTGAGCAATCGTACTGTTTCTTAAACCTGGTTTTTATTAAGTCACTACCGTTGACAAGAGCAACGCCTGTTTTTACTTTAGCTAATTGCTTATCTTCCGTTTTTGCAATAAGCCATTCCATCTCATTCATCCACCTTCTTTTGCGGTTCGATTGTAATAGCCTCGTTGGCTTTTGCCAAATAATCTTTCCTCATGTGCACTTCCAACCCAATCTTAATGTTGAAAGATCGGCTGCAGATACTACATACAAATTCTAAAGAATCTGCATTTTTACCGCTACTGCAGTCTAAAAATAAACCCTGGCTTTTATTTGCAACCAAAAATGCAATATTTTGTTAATTATTTTTTGCTGCGCTATTTCTAACTTAAGGTAACATGTACATACAAATTAACTATGGCTCAGTATAGATGATTGATTGCTTTATTGAGAAACAATTTTTTATGCAATTTTGATTGTAATTATGTAGAATTTATTTATTTTAGTAATGGCAACGCAATGCTTCCTATTAGTAGAATCGTTAAAGTGTTGTGCGTGTGAGGAAGGCTGTAGTACAGTTAAATCTTTACACAATCAAGCAGCGTGCATTTTATTCGAATCAGATAACCGAAACAAATTAATTATTTAATAAATAATGTATTTTATATAAATTGCCTCTTCTTCTAGTGTAAGGATTTAACTGTACTACAGCCCACCTTACACACATAAACAGTTTAACATTTCTCATAATAGGAGGCATTGCGTTATCACCACCGACACATTTCCATACATAAAATGTATAATAATTTTGTCTCTTGCACTAGTGAGTTGCTACGCTTACTGATGATGAATGCATATCTTGCAACGCTAGTGTATGTATCTCACACTGAGCAAAGAAACAATTTACATAAAATACATCATTTATTAAATTTAAGTTTATTTGTTAATTTTATTGAAATCAATATCATTATAGCATTAAAAAAAAATCTTTAAAAAGTCAGGTTCTTTCTTACATTTTTTATATTAATATTAATAATTTGTTTTGTATTTTCCATATTTATTGATTAAAATATTTTTAAATAATTGTCTGAAAAACTTTTAGAAAACAATTTAATTAAAACCTTCAGCAGCTTTTTAAAAAAATTCAATAAGCAACCATTCATATTGTTCATGCTTAACCTCAGAAATGTGCGCTTACTCATAGAGTTTAACGTCGCCCCATGTGCACGTTTAATAAAATTGGCCACAAATATTAATGTTTCAGATGGAGCATTCCTGTGTGTGACATAATGAATAGAAAATGTACCCAAAGCAATAATTTCCCCAACAAATTCCATTTCGGTACAACTAAGGTTAATAAGGGTCACGCACGCCACTGCTAATGAGGAGCATTTCGGTAATAACCTACAATTTCCGCATAGGTAAGAGCTAGCAACTCGGGGCAAAGCATATATCTATAATATTCCCCAACTATGGCATAGTTAAGTAGTCCCAACATAAACGAAACATTACTACATTAATATGCTGTTATTAGAGGGGGCCTTCCCTTACACGTAGACGCGTAATCCCGCACAATCCGGTGTTACCGAGCGGAGCGGAGCGCGGTGAAGAACATGCAGTGTGTGGGGGTGTTCTTGAAGTGCGCATTGCGGCGCACAGAGGTCTGTAATGAGCCCGCACGGAAGGTAATGGAGCTACGTGCGGCGCCAGCTAATATATGATGCGATCAATTTCATCATCGCTACATCCCCGACGAGTGATTAACTCAAGGAAATGCACTTCATAGTCGCTATTCATTTGCGAGCAACGGCATTGTTTCGCACCCCCTTTCGCAACGTTATTATTACATCTTTCGTCGAGATGACATGAAATGAAACAAAAAACGCATTCATTATCTTAAGAAAACATCCTTACAAAAAATTAATTGTGTGCAGACAAAGATCATTTCATCAATAAATCAATTGATAAGCTGATTTACTTATAAGCAAAAAACATTCTGGCAACTGAAAGTGTTCGAATGAGAAATGCCTATAACAAATCACAGAAGATGCAAATGTAGATAAATATATTTTACTATCAACAAACATTACGAAATGACGATGGCCCATGCATGGTTTACGAGGGGTATATTGACATTCGTCTGAATACAGATAAGGGGATTCCTCGGTGGATGTGTCTATATAACACATATATCTATATACAGATACAGAGAAGACGGACGATTCGCATTAGCCGCTCTTACATATTTCACGCCTCAGACAGCGGCCGAAGTTGGCGCCATCTCACGTTCATCCACCCCTATCGGGATTCAACCCGTCGTTATTATATTTCCTCTTTTTTTATTCCATGTATAGACCAACATATATTAATCTCCTTCCTTAAAAGCAAACAATAACTTTGCGCCATTTTTATTACACAAACAACATTCAATTATTAGCAAAATAAAAATGCATTAAAGTTTTTTTCATGAAAATCGAGAAGGTCTGATTAATGCCGCCCTTAAGAGAGTCAGTCGGGCCATGATAAAAACAAACCGAGTTATTTGTGGCAGCCAATTTATAGAGATGATACTGACTGGATCGGGTAAACAAGCCCCTGATGCTGTGTACACATTGCTAACTGCATCATTTATAACGTATATTCTCATATATGTAGGGATTGTCAATATTTACACGCAGTTTTAGTATATTTTTATTATTATTTCTTCTGTTCGTTCGCTTTATGCATGCACTTCTTGCTGTGTATGAATCAAAATAAACTATCATGTAATAATAATGTTTCTTTGCATAGACATGTCTGCACTACACTCAGTAGATATATTTAATGCTACCTTTTTATGTAGTTTGATAAAAACGTTAAATTATTTAGCAACTCTATCTGCGGTCGTACGCTCTTCTTGAGCTCAACGTGACTCACCTGCGGATAGTATGTGGCTGTGGTTTGATGCACACTCTCCGCGTTTTAAAACGTTTCGCTGATGAACTGTCGGTTTAAATTACCCAAATTGATGTAGCAATCGGTTTTCTAATAGTCTGATAGTTACTTCGCTGGTGGCATTTGATGCAAACACGTCTATCACCCATCGTGTATATAAATTCATTATTGTTGTGTCTAGCAAAACATGGAATTCCAGTGCCACTCGTTTCTAGAAATCGCTCTTTGGGTGGGCGCGCAAGGTGGCTACTGCTTGTGGTGCTCCGCTCTTCACTCGACAAGTAAGTACCTTTTTACAAATGTTTATAGATCTTCCTGTATGAACTTGTACTTTTTTTTCGATTGCTTAGTCCACATTAGAACTTTATTGTTGATCCTAATGATAATTTTTTTATCCCTAATTTGTGTAGAATACCTAATCATCACCAATATTTCTCTTTTTAATATAAATTTGTTCCTAATCCGGTATAACATCCGCCTGTAGCACTAACAAACTAAAATTTAAAAATTTATAAAAAATTTATTTGATTTCAAAAATTTATATTTTAGCTTTTCATAATGTTTTGTCATTTTTTGTAGTATGTTTGGTAGAAAATCTGAAGTTGTATTATAAAAAATATTATCTTGGCAACAACTTAAATATTTAGTTTTAAATGAGTTTGAAAAGCTTTTGAGAGATTTTAAAAACCTCAAAGATTTTTTTTAAATCTTTTCAAAAAGCACAAAAGGTTTTTAACAAACTCAAATAGCTTTTAAAGAAGTCAAAAAACTTTTTAGAAAACTTTAGAAACTTTAAGAAACTTATTTAGGAGCCCAAAAAACTTTTAATGAGCTCAAAAACTTTAACCAAAATATTGGAGTGTTCTGCATTTTATTGTGTTGAGTATCTTCTTCTTCTACAATTTAAAAAAAAATTTTGTTATGCGATCCATCCACATAACTCACAATAACGTGTGATACAACCACATCTCAATTTTTTTTCCCGTTCCAACCAGGTACAAGTCCAAGTATATAGGTTCAAAAATTCAAAGACATGATAACGGATATGATATGCAAAATTTAAGTGGAAATTCAAAGGCTTCCATCATTATAAACCTTATGCTGAACACAATTGCAAACGCTATATCAAAAGTTTAAATCAAAAAAGCATCAAGCGTCTAGCAACGCAAGACTTCCAATTGGAGGACAAAGGTAAAACCGCTAACACCCACATCCAGGTTGTCCCCGCAGAGGTGTAGGAGCATGCAACCTTCTCTATCTCCACCAAAAAGTCTAATATGACATTTTTACAAAAGTTAAAAAAAAAAAACTTTTTACTAATTTTTCAGTTTTTGCGTTTTGATGACTAATCTGCCATTTTTACAAAAATAAAAAAAAAAATTTTTTTTGCATTTTTGGTGGTTAGGTTAGGTTAGATTAGTTTAGGTTAGGTTAGTGGTTAGATTAGGTTAAGTTAAAATTTTCAGTTTTTTTTTTAATTTTTGATGGCAGGTACATATATATACATATCAAAAGTTAATCTGACATTTTTACAACAACAAAAGTTTTCGACTATCTACTAAATATTATTTTTGAATTTTTGGTAAAAAAAAATTTTGACTAAAATTTTACTTTTTGCATTTTTGATAAACTTTTTTATTTCAGTTTTTGCATTTTAAATTTAAAAAAAAATTGACTAAATATCCAGTTTTTGCATTTTTTATGATTAATCTAACATTTTTTCAAAAAAAAAAAAACAAATTTCCAACTTTTTACAAAATTTTCAGTTTTTGCATTTTAGATGATTAGGTTAGGTTTCAGTTTTAGCGTTTTTGATGGCAGGTGACATATCAAAGATTAATCTAACATTTTTACAAAAAAACAAACATTCGACTTTTCGACGTTCTTAGTTTTTGCATTTTCAATTGTTAGGTTAGTTTATAGGTTAAAATTTTTAATTTTTCATTTCTGATGAAATTTTTTTTTGTTTCCATTAAAAAAAATGTTGATTTTTTACTAAATTTTCGGTTTTTGTATTTTTGATAAAAAAATTTGACATTTATACACAAATTAATAAAACATCGGTTATTACTAAAATTTTAGTTTTTGCATTTTTGATAAATTTTGTTTTCAAGTTTCTACATTTTTATGGTTAATCTGACATTTTTTCAAATTTTCTTTTTCAATTTTTTAAAAAATTTTCACTTTTTGCATTTTTGATGGCTGATGACATCAGAGGTTAGTCTGACGTTCTTACAAACAAAACAAAATTTTGACTTTTTACATCATTTTTTTAAATTTTTAGTTTTTGCATTTTTGCTGAAAAAATTTTGACTTTTTACATCATTTTTACAAAATTTTTAGTTTTTGCATTTTTGATAGTTAAGTTAGGTTAGGTTGTAGGTTAGGTTAGTTTTTGCATTTTAGATATTTTTTTTTTTTAGTTTTTACATTTTTTATGGTTAATTTGACATTTTTACAAAAAAAAATTATTTAACTTTTTACAAAAATGATGGCTGATGACATATCAGAGGTTAGTCTGACGTTCTTTTAAAAAAAAAATTTTGACTTTTTACATAATTTTATTTTTGATTTTCAGTTTTTGCATTTTTGATAAAAAAATTTCGACTTTTCACAAAATGTTCAGTTTTGTATTTTTGATGGTTAGGTTAGGTTAGGTCAGGATAGGTTAGGTTAGGTTAGGCTAAAATTTGTATTTCAGAGGTTAGTCTGAAGTTCTTACAAAAAAAAACAAAATTTTGAATTTTCAAAAAACTTTCAGTTTTTGTATTTTTGATGGTTAGGTTGGGTTAGGTTAGAATAGGTTAAAGGTTAAGTTAGGTTAGGATAAGTAGTAAGTTAGGTTAGGTTAGGCTAAAATTTTCATATCAAAAGTTAGTCTGACGTTCTTACAAGAAACAAATTTTTGACTTTTTACTAAATTTTAATTTTATAATTTTGATTTTCAGTTTTTTACATTTTTGATAAAAAAATTTCGACTTTTAAAAAAAAAACAGTTTTTGCATTTTTGGTGGTAAGGTTAGGTTAGGTGCGAATAATTTGTAGGTGAGGTTAGGTTATGATAAGTTGTAGGTTAGGTTAGGTTAGGCTAAAATTTTCATATCAGAAATTAGTCTGACATTCTTACAAAAAAAATAAAATTTTGGCTTTTTACTAAATTTTAATTTTGCATTTTTAAATTTTAGTTTATACATTTTTGATAAAAAAATTTCGACTTTTTTAAAAAAACCTTCAGTTTTTGCATTTTTGTTGGTTAGGTTAGGATAAGTTGTAGGTTGGGTTAGGTTAGGATAGGTTGTAGGTTAGGTTAGGTTAGGCTAAAATTTTCATATCAGATTTTAGCCTGACGTTCTTACAAAACAAACAAAATTTTGACTTTTTACTAAATTTTATTTTTGCATTTTTGATTTTTAGTTTTTACCTTTTTGATGAAAGAATTTTGACTTTTCAAAAAAGCTTTCAGTTTTTGCATTTTTGATGGTTAGGTTAGGTTAGGTTAGAATAGGTTGTAGGTTATGTTAGGTTAGAACAGGTAGTAGGTTAGGTTAAGTTAGGCAAAAATTTTCATATCAGAGGTTAGTCTGAAGTTCTTACAAAAAAAAAAACAAAATGTTGACTTTTTACTAAATTTTATTTTTGCATTTTTGATTTTTAGTTTTTACATTTTTGATAAAAAATTTCGACTTTTCAAACAAACTTTCAGTTTTTGCATTTTTGATGGTTAGGTAAGGTTAGGCTAAAAATTTTATATCAGAGGTTAGTCTGACGTTCTTATAAAAAAAACAAAGTTTTGACATTTTACTAAATTTAGTTTTTACATTTATGATAAAAAATTTTAACTTTTCAAAAAAACTTTTAGTTTTTGCATTTTTGTTTGGTAAGTTAGGATAGGTTAGTATAGTTTGTAGGTTAGGTTAGGTTAGGTTGTAAGTTGTAGGTTGTAGGTTAGGTTGTAGGTTGTAGGTTAGGTTGTAGGTTAGGTTGTAGGTTAGGTTGTAGGTTAGGTTGTAGGTTGTAGGTTAGGTTAGGTTAGGCTAAAAATTTTATATCAAATTTTAGTCTGACGTTTTTACAAAAAAAACAGAACTTTAACTTTTTACTAAATTTTACTTTTGCATTTCTGATATTAAGTTTTTACATTTTTTAATGAAAAAATTTTGATTTTTCAAAAAAACTTTCAGTTTTTGCATTTTTGATGGTTAGGTTGGGTTAGGTTAG
The DNA here is from genome assembly GCA_963932245.1 of Tachinus rufipes. Lineage (NCBI taxonomy): Eukaryota > Metazoa > Arthropoda > Insecta > Coleoptera > Staphylinidae > Tachinus > Tachinus rufipes. Next base: position 109,883,971 of record OZ010743.1, read on the forward strand.
GATAGGTTAGGCTAAAAATTTCATATCAAAGGTTAGTCTGACGTTCATACAAAAAACAAAATTTTGACTTTTTACTAAATTTTGATTTTTAGATTTTAACATATTTGATAAAAAAATTTCGACTTTTTAAAAAAACTTTCAGTTTTTGCATTTTTGATGGTTAGGTTAGGTTAGGTTGTAGGTTAGGTTAGGTTAGGATAGGTAGTAGGTTAGGATAGGTTAGGCTAAAATTTTCATATCAGATTTTAGTCGGACGTTCTTCCAAAAAAAACAGAACTTTAACTTTTTACTAAATTTTACTTTTGTTTTTTGATTGTTAGTTTTTACATTTTTGATAAAAAAATTTCGACTTTAAAAAAAAATCATTTTTTGCATTTTTGATGGTAAGGTTAGAATAGGTTGTAGGTGAGGTTAGGTTAGGATAGGTTGTAGGTTAGGTTAGGTTAGGCTAAAATTTTCATATCAGAAGTTAGTCTGACGTTCTTAAAAAAAACAAAAATTTGACTTAATACTAAATTTTATTTTTGCTATTTTGATGTTTAGTTCTTACATTTTTCATGAAAAATTTCGACTTTTCAAAAAAACTTTTAGTTTTTGCATTTTTGATGGTAACGTTATGTTAGCATAGGTTAGGCTTAAATTTTCATATCAAAGATTAGTCTGACGATCTTACAAGATACAAAATTTTGATTTTTTACTAAATATTACTTTTGACATTTTTGATTTTTAGTTTTTCCAATTTTGACTTTTTACAAAATTTTTGGTTATTGCATTTTTTATATTTAGATTAAAATTTTCAGTTTTTGCATTTTTGTTAAAAAAAAAATCTGAAATTTTTTCAAAATAACGGCTTTTTACTAAAATATTAGTTTTTGCTATTATACATTTTAATAAAATATAAAGTTTTGACTTTTTGCATTTTCAATGGTTAATCTATTTCTAGAAATATGTATAAAAAAAAATTGAACTTTTTTCTAAATTTTTGATAATATTTTTTTACTTTTTACAAAATTTCCAGTTTTTGAGTTTTTGATGGTTATTCTGACAATTTTACAAAATAAACTATATCGGCTTTTTGATCAAATATAAATTTTCAACTTTTTGCATTTTTGATGGTTAATCTGACATTTCTATAAATATAAAAAAACTTCTCACTAAATTTTTTTCAGTTTTTGCATTATTGATAAAAAATTTGTTTCGACTTTTTACAAAATTTCCAGTTTTTCTATTTATAATGGTTTAGCTGACATTTTTTCAAAAAAAAATATATCGGCTTTTTACAAAAGTTTTAGTTTTTGCATTTTTGATAAATAAATTTTTTGGCTTTATTATATTTTCAGTTTTTAATAAAATATAAATTTTTGACTTTTTGCATTTTTGATAGTTTTTCTGACGTTTCTACAAAAGTTAAAAGTTCTCAACTTTTTACAAAATTTTCAGTTTTTGCATTTTTGTTGAAAAAAAAATTTCAACTTTTTACTAAACTTCCAGTTTTGCATTATCTATGGTTAGGTTAGGTTAGGTTAGGTTAGGTTAGGTTAGGTTAAGTTAAGTTGTAGGAAAGGCAAGAAGAGTGCTCCAAGGGCTGGCAAAGGAACAAAATGTCTTCGGGATCAAAGGCGACTAGTGGCAAAGCGATCAAGGAGCTGGAAGAACAGTGTAAGGCCGTCAGAAACGCCTACATAGGGGCCATCAAAAAGAGTAAAAGGGAGAAATAGCACGAGCTGATAAACAACCTTGAGAAGGACCCGTTTGGACAGGGGAATCAAATTATGGTCAAAAGGCTGGGCGTAAGGCCGTAGCAACTTGCCCTGGATGACGCCAAAAGAAGTAGGGTGATCGTGGAGCTCTTTCCAGACATCGACGACCCAGCGGCACCTTTGCCAAATTTTAATAACCCGGACACACCTCCCCCTTTCACTGAGGAAGAGATGAAGGTAGCCATCGCAAGGCTAGAACCGAAAAAGGCAAATAGTATAGATGGCTCAGGAGGAGTTACCTGAAGACCTACAAAAAGTTTACAACACTGTCCTGAATAACGGAGTTTTTCCAAAAAAATGGAAAAGAGAAGATCCAAAAAGGGGAGTCCAACAAATTCCAAACCATAAGCCTTCAGGACGTGCCCGGGAAGACTTTTGAACATCTTCTAAAGGGAAGGCTCGAAGAGGAGTTAGAAGAAAAAGGGGCAATCTCAAACGCCCAATACGGTTTTAGGAAAGGCAGTTCGACGGTAGACGCAATCATGAAAGCAAAGGAACTGTGCAAAGACCAAAACAGCGCGTGGACGGCAATTATCCTCCTGGATGTCAAAAACGCCTTCAATACTGCCAGATGAAGTAACATCATGAGTCAACTGCAGGAAATAAGGGTTCTCGGACCAACTTTGCAGATCGTACTGTACCACCCCATACTGAGGCTGAAGATCTCGGACAAATGCAGGATAGTGGCCCACGCCGACAATCTGGCAATAGTGGTCAGGGCAAACGACGCTGAAAGGCTCCAAAAAACAGCAAACGTGGCCTTGGACAGATGGATGATCAAAAACGGACTGAAAGTAGCACCCAAAAAGACAGAAGCCATGATTGTAAAAAAAGCAAAAAAAAGAAAACAAGTTGGCCTTTGCTCTTAAAGGACAGGAGGTAAAGCCCAAAAAGACCGTGAAATACCTAGGGGTCAAACTGAACTTTTGGACATCACGTAGTGGACTCGATCAGAAAGGCCAAGAAGACGGCAACGGCACTAACCAAGATTCTGCCAAACATCAGCGGCCAAAGGGCCAGGAGAAAGACGGTTTACCACGCCGTGGTCCAATCCATATTAACATACGCAGCGCCAGTGTGGAAGAGAGCAGTCGGCGTAAAAAAAGAATATAACAGCGCTGACCTCAACACAAAAAAAGGTCCTGCTGAGGGTTATAAGCGGATACAGGACAGTCTGCGCAAACGCAGCTTGCGACCTAGCAGCAGTCCCACCGACCGAGCTGAAGGTGTTAGAACTAGACGACAGATACAGCGCCAGGAAGACAGGTCGAGAAACAGCTTACGGCGTAGAAAAGCAGTGGCAACAAAAATGGGAGAATACGCAAGACAACGCACAATAAACAAACAGGCTGATCCCTGGAGTAGGTGTCCTCATAGAAATACAAACTATTTTCTAACCCAATTTTTGTCGGGCCACGGCAGTTTTGAGACCTACACGAAGAGGATTGAAAAGACCGTTGACAAACGCCTGCCCCTACTGCGGTGCGCAAGACTCTCCCAAACACACCATTTTTACCTGCGATCGCAGTTCGGAAAGCAAGAAACGAAAGCAGCCATAGGACAAAGCCTCGAGGTAAACATCCTGATAGACCTAATGACTGGTTCAAAAAATTACCGGAACCACATTAATACTTTCAATAGGGGGTCCATGAAAAGCAAAGAAGAAGAAAAAAGGACAAGGCAACTGTGTGCACAATTTGCACAACAACATAAAAATTTGAATTTCAACAAGTAAAACCATTCTAGCTGAAACTATCATATTGAAGACTAGATTTAAGCATTCTGTAAACAATGACTTTGAATATTTGTGGCTTATAAGTCTCGGAAAATACTAAATTTGGAAATTTATATCATTTTTCTAAAAATTACAAATTTTAAAAATTGTGCCCAAAATACCAAAGCTCGGTCCAAAACTTACAACAACTCAAAAATTATGCTTGAAACATAACTAATTAGTGTCAAAACTACAAAATCCGGCCTAAAAATATATAAATTTAGCCCAAAATAAAAATATTTTGTATTCTATCACATCTCAGTGAATTAGGCTTGGAATATAACTATACAAAAATTTAAAAACGTTGACTAAAATACTAATATTTAGTTTCAAAACTACCATATCTTAACAAATCAGTTTTGAAAAATAACTATTTTGTCTCAAAATTACAAAATCCGGTCTTAAATCTAGAATTTTGTCTCAAAATACTTATATTGAGTTTCAATACTATCACATTTAAAAAAAATTATAACTATTTAGTCTGAAAATTACAAAAAAGTCAATAAATTTCAAAATTTTGATCACAACACTAACATTTGGTCATACAAAAGTTTACCTTTAAATTCTATTATTCAATCTCAAAATAATGTTAGGAATCTGATTAAAAACCCATTATTTAGTATTAAAACTACTACTATCTTATAAATCAAGTTAAAAATACAATTATTTGGTCTTAAAATCCGGCAGAGAATCTTATTTTAGTCCAAAATACCAATATTTGGTCTCAAAACTATCACATATCAATAAAATGTGCTTGAAACATAATTAATTAGTCCCAAAATTACAAAATCCAGCTTTTATATATAGAAACTCAGCCTAAAGTACTAATATTTGTTTTCAAAATTAACACATCTCATTAAATCGTGCTTCAAATTCAACAATTCATTATCCAAAGTACAAAATCTAGTCTTTTAAACCTCAAAATTTAAGCCCAAATGCCAAAATTTGATTAAAAACTACCACAACTCAATAAAACAATCTTGAAATACAACAGTTTCATATTATAATTTCAAAATCGTTAAATTTAGAGAAAAGTAACAATTTTGAGTATCAAAATTATGAAATTAGATTAAGTAGCGGCTGAAAAATTGTAATTTAAAAACTATTTTACTCCTGAAACTAAACAAATAACAAGTCTGATCCAAATTTACATATTTTTTACTAAAAATATCCATAATCCATTTTTGTAAAATGCAATTGCTTAAGTTGCAAACATATGTGTAGAATGGTTAATTTTGAAACAATCTTCTGTCAACTAAACACTAATGCCTATGACGCACGCAAAGGTTTAGTTTTTAAAGCAAAACTGAAAGAAAATTTTATGTTTTGATAAAGAAATTTAACTCAAATTTTCATAATTTATAGCAATAATTAGATTTAATTTATAATCAAAATTTATGTTTTAAATTTGAGATCAGATTTGTGTACTCTTTTTGTTATCTTTGATATATTACAGTGCAAAAATACACAAACATATAACATTCCATTAAGGTGTTTATCTGGAAATGAGTAGGGAGACCCATCTAAGCAACTTGGAATATCTTTCAAACTTTTCAATTTCAACGAATACCTAGTAACATTTATCTGTCCCGTAGCGGATGCCTCGCATCGACAGGGAATAATTGACGGGATAGTGGTTGTAAGTGAATTCTTAACGTAAAGGATGCGCCGCTCCCGTATCTAAGATCTTACTTCTGTCACAGAATAATCGGGAGGATTCAAGGAAAGTATTCTCCACACACGCTTGATAAATAAGCCTTCATCTATATGGGTAATGTGAACCTTTTCGCGATATTAAATTATCAGATCGGGTTGCGAGAATTCTACTCTGAGGTTAATTGACGTCACTAGTTATAATTGTAGTTTAAAGAGGCCATCGTTTTAGCAGTTCCAAATTATAAACGATGTTATAAGGTTTAATTAGTGAACGGAACGTTTAATAATATTCTCGAACTTCCGGTTACCTAACTATATATGTAACTGACATGTATATTTAGTAAATACCCAAATTACTTACAGTATTAATTAAATGGTTTATTGTAATAATATTAGTCATATCATTCAGTAAATATTTTAGGTAATTCCGATCAAAAGTTAGGTGCAGTGATTTGTAACACGTTCGCGTGATGGATTGCTAGAAATGTGATGAGGCACTTGTGAAAAAGTGCAGCGGACGTCCTGCACTGGACACAGAGCTTTGCACACTCGCATCCGAACCCTACAAGTATACTCAACTCAACGATAAGCCCTTTTCCACCACACATACAACTGGATCCGGGTTTTATTTTCCAATCCAATTCTCACCCGCACTTAAACTTAAATTAAAACTTTTCTACAGCTCTTATTTCCTTAATTTATCAATACATATATAATATGTTGAGATGAAAGCGTCATTTTGTATCTACTAAAAGCATGCCGGCAGATAAAAATCAAATCCATAAAGTTTTGAAATAATAAAAACATAAATACTCCCCAACGTTAGCGTATGGATTTAAAGCTGGGAACTAAAAAGGACAAATAAATTTTATATAGGATCTTATACTTTTTTATCTTTAAGGGGATTGTATGAATTTTATTACTAACATTTATTTTTGTATAAATAATTATTCTAGAAAATTAAATATGTATCTGGCTACACTGCTTGAATATTCTTTAAGATATGATAAATCAGGAATGCGATATATAATTTATTTGACAAAAAGAAGGAAACGAAGTTCTCTATAAACGAAATATATATATTTCTTAAAAGTATGGTAATTTTAACATAAAAAGTGAGACTGTAACATCCCGATGATGTAGAACTATTTAGTAGACATTTGTATGCGCAAATGCAGATTCTTTCGGATGATAGATGGAGAAGTTTAGTCATATTTCACCCCACATGAACTATATTACCCCTGCATTTTTATTTCTGTCAACATGATAAGCTCGAGTTTTTCTAGATTTATAGATGTGACCCATTTTGCCCTTACTCTCTTTCCCCTCTTATAGTGGTAGTTTTTGTCCCCAAAAACTATATACTTTTACCCCTCAACTATTTTCATTTAAAGATAAAACAATTGATTTATTGCTCGATATGTTTGAATAAAGTTTTATTTGTGAAATGATAAAATTACTTTTTAATAAATTGATGGGCAATTAATTGGCTTCAGTTTTAATAAAATTTCCGTCAGTCAGAATATAATAAAAAAATTTGTTTACTACGTGACTGTTTTAATTTTGAATAAAATAAAATATTATATTTTTATCACTTTTATATAACTTGGCTGAAAGTCAATAAACTGCTTTTTTGTTTGATATAATCTAAATAGTACTTTAATATTTTGATATTATTGTGTTCGCTCACCCTAGACAAGTTTCAGACTCAAGGCGCACAAAAATATCAGTATATTTTTCATGATTCTTAAGATAATTTTTAATTTCGTACACCTGTCAATTTTTTTGAAAATCGATTTATTTTTTTACCAGTACATTTAGAAAGGATTAACTCGAAATCTTTTAGTCAAATAATAGTTAAGAAATAGCCGAAAAACCCCATCAAGTATAGATATAAATGCGTTTTTCTGTATTTTTGAATGTATTTTGTTGCTATTTGCAAATATAATTTCACAAAAAATACTTTGAAATATCATAGTTTAATCCTTTCTAAATGTATCGGTAAAAAAATAAATCAATTATCAAATTATTTGTAGAAGCAGCGATAAAAGGGAAGTTGCCGGTTTTTGTTAAAATACTACAAATCAAGGTAGCGGTCGGTATGGTCTTAAAATTTTCTAATTCTGATTTTTCAAAGTTTGTTTTAAACCATAAAAACCATTTCTCGGTTTGCACACTTGCATTAAGCCATCATTAGGCTGATACATATATTTTTTTTCTAAGATCTCCATACAGGAAAGCAGTGCTAACATCAAAAGTTGTCACCTTCCAACATTTATATACTGCATCATTACATGACTACGAGTTTTTGTCGAAACCATTATTTTGCTTCATCACGTAAAACTTTTCAATTTTTTATACGTGTTTTTAACAAAATATTGCCATTTTTAAAGTAATTTTGCTAATTTTTCAAAAAATCTTACGTCTCATTATAGGCAATACTTTAAAAAATGCGGGATGCTAAGAAATTTTCTTCTACGATGTTTCACTACTTATTGGAAAGTGCCGGTAGCATCCAAAACATTTCCAGCAGCCGTCTCGTCACAGGCATACAAATAAATATTTTGTGCTCCAAAAGTTTGAGAACAAGTTTTTAAGATTGTTTGATAACATACTAAAGACCTAAAATTATTGCATTTATTCTAATGCTATAAAAAAATTCACAAAAATTGCCTTTTTTAGAAAGCTTAGGATAGTGTCAAGCATGCACACAAACATAATGTAAATGCTGGTGGTTAAACAACGCTCTATGCAACAAAACAATGGACGCAATCAAATTGTCAAATCATATTATAAATGCTTTTGAATCAAACCACTTTCAGCAAAATACATAATAAGTTTTTATTTACAAAACTTAATGCATCTGGACCATTCTCTTGTGTAGAAAATGCTTGCTGCAGACCATTTTGTATAAAGAAGAAGAAGTACCGCAATAAAACATATGTTGCTGTATTTGTCTGCTTAACCATAAAAGCAGTACATCTTAAATTAGTAACAACAGCAAGTTTTCTTGGAGCTTTAAAACGTTTTGTACCACAACATGATAAACTACAAGTAATACAATTGAACAAAAGCTCTAATTTTATTGATGCTAAAAACAAACTAAAAAATTTGGTTAACACAATAAAATTAAATGAACACAAACTCATGGCTGATACATCAACAAATAAAATGGGAATCCATAGCACCTTTCTCCACACTTTGTTGAATATTAAAATCTAGACTTAAATCATTTAAACCAATTCACTAGTACTAACTACGGGTCATTTTTTTATTGTTAATTCCCTAAACAACGCACGCAAACAAAATTATAGCAAACCTCCCACACATAGACTGACACATTGGAAACATATTCAGAACGTACAAAAACACATTTGAGCATGGTGGTATAAAGAATATCTTAATAAATTAAATTTACTATATCACAGTAAATAGTGTTGTTCTTTTAAATGATAAGAACGTATTGACAGCACAATTCATTCTGGGTCAAAAGGAGTTGTACATGTCGTCATTGTAGAATCATCTGACGGAACATTTAAACAGACCGTATAAATTACTCTTTTAAAAAAACAATTAAAAAAACTAAACTTAAATTTTTGAATGTGCTTTTAGGTTTATCAGCCTTAATTTTATAAGGATCAAACTCAAGTTGCACTTAATTAAATTTAAGTTGTCTGGAAAATAACTCAAAACACCTTGACTAATAAATGGTTTAAAAAAAAAGTGTTCAACAAAATAAAAGGCAGAAAAAGCTCTAAACGACCATAAAATGTTCTAAATTGTCATAAAATACTTTGAATTGTGACAAAATGTTATGAAATGTAATAAAATGTTATCAAATATATTCGAAACTTTCAGAAAAGTGATCTAAACTGTCAGTAAATATTCTAAACATTTATAAAAAATTTAAACTATCAAAAAGTGTTTTAGACTGTCAGAAAACTGTCAGTAAAAATTCTAAACATTTATAAAAATGTTTCAAGTTGTAACAAACAGTGGAACAAATGTTCTTAACTGTCATAAAATGTTTTAAAATATTCTGAACTGTCATAAAATATTTTGTGAGTTGTAAAACAATATTCTTTATTTTTTATTTTTAATTAAGTAGTGAGGTCTTGGCCTCAGCAAGTGGCCCTTGAGAATAACTAACGCAGGGCAATACCTTTCGGTTTTCTGTTCTACGTTAGTTCTGTTGTCATTTTGTCCTTATCATGTCTGTCTATTATTAGTTTGAGATGAGCTGGTTTCGGCCTTGTGGGATTCACACAGACTGCTGCAGCAACACATGCTGTCCCCGGCTCAGCTTTCCCTATACCCTATTTGTTGTCCTATACTGACGTTCATCTCTCCTTTCTGCCATTCTATTGTTATTCAGCCTAGTTGTTTGATTTGTCCTTAGATGTCTTCTTAGTTTCTCTAAGTCTTCATTCACTTCTTTGTCGGCGTATCCTTTTTTTTTTTCATGAATATTCTGTGGAGCTCCATTAGGTGTACCCCTTTTGGTAATCCTAGATTTGCCAATTTAACTTCTAAGGATATTCTTGAGTCTCCATTTGGAATTATTTCTTTGTGTCCCCTGGTTGCCAAATATACTCTGACCATTTCAAAGGTTACATTGTCAGTCAACCTCAAAATGGCGTATCTACCATTTGGAAATTCTCTGGTCAGTTCCGTCAGTTTGCTTTCTTTGAGCAGCTCTTTTCTTTTTTTCCTTATTTCTGCAATTTCGGTTGGTATTAATGTTTTATTGTATATTCTTTTCTTGTCTACTTTCTCCTTTTCCATTCTTTGGTAGGCATAGTTGCCTTGACCTTCTTTGTATTTTTTCTTTTCATTGCTTTTTTCTATGTTCTTTTGCTTCCACTTAGCTTCTCTTTCCTCCTTCCTTTGTCTTCTGTGGCTTTTGATGTGTGTGTTTACTTCCATATTCGTTTATCTAGATCTTGAGTTTTCAAACTTCTCTATCTTTTTTCTCATTACTGCCGTTGCATAATTTCTTAATGCTCTCCATTTGTTTTTGTCATTGATGCAAATATTAATTATTGAAGATTTATCAATTTTGTTTTTCAATACATTCTCTAACTCTTTCCTATCATTCTCCCACGCTTCGCACTCTATTAGCATATGTTCTGCGTCGTCATACGTGTCTTTTTGACAGAATATACATTTCTATATTTTTTCCATTTTATTTATATTTTGTAAATACTTTCCAAAGGCTCCATGTCCGGTGAGTAGTTGTGTTGTATAGTAACACGTCTTCGGTTTATTTTCTACCCATTCCTTTATTTCTAGTATTAACTCTCTTGTCCATTCACCTTTTTCTCCGTCTTTTCACTGTGTCTGCCATTTTTTTATTGTATTATCTCTTGCTTGTCTCTTTGCTTCTTGTTTACTATTTCCTTCATTTACCAGTTTTTTTTTATGTTTAATTTTTCTTCTACCATCAAGTCTGCGGGAAGTGTCGCCGCGATTACCTCTAGCGCTTCTTGCGACACCGTTCTGTAAGCCCTACATATCCTTAACAAGCTTGCTCTAGTGGCTCCTCTTATTTCTTTTCTGTTTTTTTTTGTCTTTAAGACATTTCCCTATGTTTCTGCGGCGTACAATAGTTTACTTTTGGCCGCCGTTGCTATTAGCCTTCTTGCCTCTTGTCCTGGTCCTTTCTTGTTTGGCATAAGCCTACTAAGCATTTGTTCCATTTACTTTGTTCCTCTTACCGCTTCTTTAATCTGTTTGTTCCATCCTTTTGCTTTCAGTGTAACTCCAAGATATTTAATCTTTTTCCCTATGGTTATTATTTGTTCACCTACCTGTATTTTTCCGGTTCCTCTATTTGTCCTCTTTGTTGATAACCATGCCGCTTCCGTTTTCTGCGGTGCTAATTCTAGCCCTTTACTTTTCATCCATCTCTTTATCATACTAATTGCCAACTCTAGCCTTTTCTTTAATACTTCTATGTCTGCATCCCTACCTACTAAAGCTAAGTCGTCAGCAAATGCCGTTATCGTCACCCCGTCTGGCAGCCGCATTCCAAGAAGCTCATTATATACTAAGTTCTATAATTTGGGTCCTAGTGCTGAGCCTTGTGGTACCCCTCTGGTCAGTCTAAATTTACCCTTTTTGGTCACTAAGTTTCTTTCTTGTAGATAACTCCATATTATCTTGATCGTTTCTTTTGTCAATTCTTTATTTTTTGCTGCTTTTATAATTGCTTCCCGTAGTACGCTATTAAACGCCTTTTGTATACCCAACGTTTTTATGATGCAGTGCTGTATTTTCCTATGTGGGCCGCTGTTTGCTTCTTTTGCTACCGCTTTTACCATCTCGATAGCTCCTAGCGTCGATCTCTTTTTGGTAAATCCGTATTGTTCACTTTCCCATCCACCCTTTTCTTCTATTTTTTTCTCTATTCTTCTCACAATAACTTTTTCCATTATTTTTGTTAATGTATTGATTAAACAAATTGGTCTATACGTCTTTGATTTACCTGCTTCTTTCTTCTTCTTAATCAGCACTAAGTTTGCTTCTTCCAACATTTTGGAAATGTTACTTTATTTAAACATCTGTTTATTATTTGTGTTAGTTCTATTTCGTTTCCTTCTAACGCTGCTTTCACTATCTCCGCTGTTATCTCGTCCGGACCTGGTGCCTTATTGTTAGGTAGTTCTCTTATGATCTGTTACATCTCCTCCACTGTTGTCATATCTGCTTCCTCTTGTTCACTTGTCTTTGTTGGTTCTTTTACCGCTCTTCCTTTGGGGAACAATTTCTCAATTATGTTTTCTTCCCCTTCCTCTTCCTTTAAACACACTCCCTTTGATCTTTCTTCCCAGTTTATTCATTGCAATTTTGTTCGGCTTTCCCCAGGGGTCCCTATCTATGGAATCTATCATTTCTTTCCAGCATTTTTTTCTTGCTGTCTTTTATCGCTTTTCTCAGTGCTTTTCTGTCAATTTTTAATTCTTCTTCTGTCTCTGCAGTGTCCTCCCCTTTTCGTTTCTGTCTTTTGATCTTCCTTCCGGTTTGTATTGCTTTTTTCCTGCTTTCCTTTATCTCATTGCACCACCAGTACAGCCCCTTTCTTCCTTCTCTATATCTGGGGATTGCTTCTTCCGCTGCCTTTTTCAGTTTTTTTCGAGTACCGTTTGCATTTTTTCTCAGTGTTTTCGCTTTCTGTTACTTTTTCTACCTCCATGGCTCTTTTTATCTTCTCTCTGTTCATCCTTTGCACGTTCCATCCTCCTTTTCTTGTGTCTTCTTTTTTCCCTTTTCTGATCGTGTTGTATTTTATATATTTATGTAGGCTCAGCAATTCTTCATCTGTTACGTTCAAGCTGCCCACTACTCCTGATGTTTCCCACGTTGCTATGGTAATATCGATATAAGACTTTAGATCTTCCTCTTACAAATGTTGGTCTGTCGCCATGATTGCATATCATTAGATTTACTGTAGCAATTATTTCTTCTAGAATTTGTCCTCTCCTATCGCTATTTGTCCCTCCCCACCTGGGTGATTTTTCGATAAAATCTCCTCCTATTAGGATTTTCTTGCGTTTCTGTTTTTTTAAGCTATTTTCTAGTTTTTCTGACTGATGTAGCAGCTGTATACTATCATACCTCCTATATCAGCCCACACTATTTCTTTTTTGGGAGTTCCCCACCTTTCCACCTTGTCTTTACACTTCCCCCTTGCTAGGATGGCCGCGTCTGATCCTCTATCAATTCCCCGCTTAACTTTTTTTTATTTGGTTTGCTCATTATCACTATGTCTATTTTTTCTCTCATCGCAATTGCTACCAGTAGGTCATGTGCTTCTCGTTCCCTCCCTATATTTGTTTGGATGATGTTATACATTTTTGGTTATAGGTTCCCTTCCGTGTTGATTTCAACTTTCTGGGTTGTTGTTCTCTATATTCTTTCTTGGTCTTCTAAAGGGTCCGCCATTTAAAGTTTTTTTTTTCAACTAGTGTTTATTTCGTGAATGGTAACACTTAGCTCATGTTATATTTGACAGATAATTAGTTTTATCCTTCCGCTGAACGAATATGGTTGTGTATACGCTTGAATAACGCTGGGAAATATTGCGACATTACTTTGAAAATCATGGTAATGTTGCAGAATGTGTGGGAAAATTGCGTACGAATTTTGGAAAAAGAGAAGCACTGTCAGCTCCGTATGTTCGTTATCTTGTGAAAAAAGTGAAAGAAACTGGCATCCTCATCGATAAACCAAAGCGTGAAAAGCCGAAAATAGTGCGTACACCCGAGAATATTGATGCTGTGGCAGAAAGTGTGCGTGAAGCGCCATCAACATCAATTCACCGTCGTTCTCAACAATTGAACAATTCGGAGACATCATTGAGACGAATTTTGCATAAAGACCTTGGTATGACGCCAAACAAAGTCCAATTGGTTCAGAAGTTGAAACCAATGCGTTTTCGCTTCGCTGAGTGGGCCTGCGATCGACTTACAGAAGATGCCGATTTTGCCAAAAAAATCATCTTTTCTGATGAAGCTCATTTTGATCTTGGCGGATATGTAAACAAACAAAATTGTCGCATTTGGAGCACAGAAAACCCGCACGCATACATTGAAAAGCCGGTACACCCAAAACGAGTCACTGTTTGGTGCGGATTTTGGTCCAGAGACATAATTGGGCCATTTTTCTTCGAAGCTGCGATTTGACACCGTTGGACTATTATTTGTGGAGTGCCCTCAAAGATAAGTGTTACGCCGACAATCCAGAGACAATTGACGCTTTAAAGGAAAATATTCGTGAAGCCATTGGTGAAATACAGCTGCACACAATCGATAAGGTGCTTAAAAATTAGACCGATCGTGTAGGCTACTGCATGGCCAGCCGAGGCAGCCATTTGAATGAAATTATTTTCCATTATTAACCGGAAGGATTGTACTTTCAAATAAAAAAATAAATTTGAGAAAATATTTAGTAGTTTTTTTTTTATTGCATTTTCAAAAAAAAAAAGTTATTTGGCGGACCCTTTAGTTTCTTTTCTAATTGTAGCGGGGCATCTTCTCCCTCCAGTTCGATGGCATAACACCTTACACTCTATACAATATTTTCTGTTCTTGCAGTTCGCTATTTTGTGATCTTCTTTTCCGCATTTTATGCACAACGACAATCTGTCTTCCTCTCTGCATTCCACCGCTACGTGTCCTTTATCCAACATTTATAGCATTGGTTCTCATTCGCTTTTGCTCTTTCCGCTCTGCATCTTATGAGTCCTATGTTTATAAATCCTATTTTTATTATATTTTCCGCTGAGTCTTTGTCTATCTTAATTATGGCCGTTTGAATTTCTCTGTACCCTTTCTTTAGAGATACAATCACAATTTCTTTATTGTCCACTTTTTCTTTAATTTCTTTAATCAGCTCCTTATAGTTTTTCTTGCTTCTTGCGGTTAAAAATTTACGTGCAGACAAAAGCGGCTTCTATGCAAGGTGTGGCTTTCTCCATCAAGTGAAACTGCTTCTGTAAAAAAAGTGTGTAAACCCCCCGTAGGGAATGTTGCTTTACAAAGTAAAACTGCTTTTAGCAAAGCGTATGTCAAACCCCCGTAAGAGATGTGGCTTCAGAGAGTAAAGTTGCTTCTGTGCAAAGCGTGTGTAAGCCTCAAAACAAAGTATTTTGCACTCAATGATGGAGTGGAGAAAGACGTCTAACGTTTTTTGCAAAACTATTTTTTTTGCGGAAGTAATTGTAGCAAGTAAAGTATAAAATAAGATACAATACTGCAAAAAAGATCAAGACAATAGTAGTGGTAACGGCAAGTAAGTCTTTTCTGGAAGTCCAAAAACTACAACAAAAACTTCTAGTGCTACTCAAACTAAATTGGCAACGGCCACCAAAACTATTAAAATGTTAAGGCAACTAAGTCAGTACTAGTTTTCAAAAAAAAATTAAAAGTTTTGGCGACAGCGACGCTTTAGTGGTCCAAAAAGCCACCAAAATAGACAGTTCCAAAACAAGAAAAGTAACACTGGTTTTTGAAAAATAGTCTCGGCAAAGGGCAACACAACGACAGTAAAACAAGTTTTATCAAAAACCAAATAAGCACCGTTAACTTTTTGAAATTGTCCAAAAAACGCATTACGGCAACAGCAAACCAGATACATTGAAATTTCAAAAAAACACCGCACTTTTTTTCGATCGTCACAAAAGCGTAGAGTTGGTGTTATGGACTTTGCTCTTGCATCACCAAAGTGATCAAAAGCCAAGTAGCGCCTTTGCCAATACATGCTCCACTTTTAAAAGCTTCAAGCGTATGCATGTGCAAGCTTGTACTCGCTCTTGTTATTGTTATAACCGAATGCGCTTTCAATATTAAAAAATGCCTAAACATTCTTTAAATCTAGTTTTTTGGAACGCTAACAGCATCTGAGGATTGGAGTAGTAGCTAAGACTTTTGGTCGAGCAACAGCATTTCTTTCTAGATGAATTTTTCTATAGACTGACTATTTTCCATGTAAAATTGTCCCTTTTAATAATATTTGGTGTATTGTTCCTCTGAGCGCGGTTAAACGTGCATTTGTTAGAGTTTATGTTGAAGAATAGGCCTACTTTAAAGATTTTTTGAGTATTACACTCTTAAAACCCAAATACACAGAACAAATTTATATTTTTCAATTAATTTAATCCAAAATATGTCAATTTTGGCGGTTAAAAAATTTTAAAATGCTCTTTTTTGCCCAGCCCACTGAGAACAAAAACATAGTTTTATGGCTTTTTTGGCTTATAGACAAGGTATAGACTTGAAATGACGCCAGATTTGGATTCTACAAAACATTTCTGGTTTATTTCATTAGTAAATTTATTTCTTTTGAGTTAAAATTGCGGTTATTAAACAAAAAATGCAATTAAGTTAAAAAACGACAAAAAAAACTAAAAAAAATTGTAGAATTTTTTTTTATCGGTTTCATACCTTCATATACCGATCAAAGGACAACTAATAAGTTATAGAAACTAAAAAAAAAATACATAAGCAAGTTTTTTAATGCACCCCCTCCCCCAGCTCTGGTCCGTTTGGAATGGAATTGCTCACATATCATTATGCATCATTTAAAATAAGACTCAAACGAAACATTTGGATTTTGTTGCAATTTGTAACGCAACATAAAAAAATATCTTTTTAGTTTCTTTTTACATTTTAATGTACTTTTGGTAAATTTCAGTTTTATGTAATAATATCTTTCAAATCAGTCTCCAATTTTCTATTATCATTATTCCTAGATACTTAAAACAATTATCATTATTTTTTTTTTCGTGTTTTTCAATCTATTTTACATCGCCCCAGAAGTCTTGTTTGAAAGGGGTTGATGGGACCAACGGTTTATTAGGTGATATTCGGAGATCGAACCCCGGACTGTTAACGTGCTACGCTAACGCTCTATAACTGAGCTATTACACCGTCAATTCATCCACAAACTCAAATTGTTATCACTTGTTCAACAAATATCTAATATAAATAATTCAAATATATACTATTAAAAAATTTCACACTTTATGATAATTCGAGATTGAATCCCTTTGCCTTTAATTAGTTTGTAAAACCTTTGATGTCTGTTGATAAAATAAAAAAAATATTAATAGCCACTATGTGAATCCATTTAACTTCTCTCTCTCTATATTTTTAACGTTGGATTTAAGTTTGAAACATGTCGCATGGATGGTGATATTTGTGCGAGACTTTGATATATTTCTTTCGCATATAGTAAAACGTGATGTAATAACGTAGCCAGAAGAGATGGAATATCTAATTTTATGAAATCATCGCAAAAAGGGCATAAAATCGTTATTCGCACTAGAGGAGTGCCGAATAAATTTAAATAAATATATTTCAATTATAATTAATTAATTGCAAAACCATAGGTTGTAAATCATTGCGTATATACAATTAATTAATTAAATCCATTACACTATCGTGTACTATATTATTAAGTGCTCTTTGGTGTTATTAAGACGCGTACTCGGATTAACTTTAATTATGAACCGATTAGTAATTTACAATACATGTTGGCTTATGTCTACATAAAGGTGTAACACCAGACATGCAATTACCGATTATAGGGGCAATTAACATGATGAATTAATCTATTTATGCAATCCATAACTCAATGTTGAAATTATATAGCACTTTAATCATAAGTTTTAGTAAAATGCAGTTAAATATGCGCATATAACGCAACAATTTCGATTTAATCACAATAAATTTATTCTGTCATTTTTAGTACTTTATTTAGTGCTAATTTCACTTATTTGGCTCATTTTGTTTAATTTAATTAATTTTTCACATTTATTTCTCTTTGAAGTAATAGTAAAATTTGATATAATTAATAAAAATACTTTCTTATGAAGCAATAAATTATGATTTTTCAACTATAAATAATATAAAAATTGTTAAGTATGAACAAATTGAGTTGTTACAATTTAAAGACCGCTAAAGTAGATACTTAATTCCGTGCTTCGCGTTCAATCTAATTTTTACAGACTATAAGCTACGCCCCCGCTTTATGCGGCAATATTGGCAAAGGCGACGCAATACATTAACCCGGATTATATCAAGTTTACACCTCAGTTTTAATCAAAGCGCCAAGTTTGTGTGCAGAAGCGACCATTATTACCTCAATGCATCTAAACATCTTACTTACACAACTGGTAATTGCATTGTAGTTAAAAGATGTAATTTATGGCTTAAGATTCTTGTTTATTTTCATTTATCACTAGAAAACATTAAATTTAGTACTTAATGTAATTTTTTTTATATAAATTTGAAATGTTTTTTATTTTTGTTTTATTATTATTTTATTTATTTTTTACAGAAGTCATAACAAGCGAAATTGAATTTTGAAGTTCTATTAACAAATAGGGTACTTTTTTATAAATATAAGTGTTTATAGTGTTCCTGCCTACCCGTCCAAGCGTCAGTTATTAAGGAATTAGTAAGTTTTTCCTGCTTGCTCATAATAGTGAAAAGTTACATTTTATCTCTTGTATTTTTATTTGACAAAAGCAACATCACCGGTGGTTTAATGTCCAATCACTGAATCACTAACACTCGGGCGGGTGGACTGGACACAGTATTTCAACAATTGCGCGTGACTATCTTAAAAATACTTCCGTTCACCCGCATAAGTGTTAGTTATCAAGGAGTTAGTACATTCTTCCTTCTTGCGCATATTAGTAACCAGCCTCTTAGTTTAATGTCCAAGCACTGGATCACTTGAGTGGGTAAGCGGGTCACACTATTTCAACAAATATGTTTATAGTAATCCCGCTCACCCGCTAGTTATCCTCGCATATAATAGTAATAGGTACTTGGTGCAGCAACAACAGTAGGTGGAATAGCGGCAGCAATTAGTGTGGCTACATCAACAAAAGCAGTGGCGGCAATTGGTGTGGTGGCGAAGTATGAGTTTGTTGAGCTTACTTGTTCTATAGTATACAATCCCATTAACATATATGTCTTTTTATCTTGAGTAAGTTTGTTAAAACTGAAAATTAACGCTTTGCACAAAAATAGAATAATATTGAAAAACTCTCAAAACTTTTAACAACATTGTTACTCAAGATAAAAATTTCGTCACCAGTAAGCTCTGCAAAGCTGCAACTACCCTCTGCAAAATTCCTTTTTTCTATTTGCGGATTGGAAGAAGAATCTTCCTAAAAGACTTTGCAAAAGTCAGATTTACCCTCACAGCCGCTTGCCGACTAAACTCCCTTCTAAATGATTCCTAGAAGTTCGCACAATTTTGTGCAAGGATTTTCTTACCTTGATAAAAATTGTCGTAATAGTGTTGCATAGTGTTAAGAAAGATCTTGTACCCCGACTATGTCTGCTATCAGACTAACGGGCAAATAGTCCAAATCTAATTTAAAGATGTGCTGAAGCTGTTAAAAACTTCTTGAAATCAGCGTCTTTTGCTTGAGCTAAGTAAAGAAAAACTGATTGTTCTCAGAGAGCGCCCAATTTCTTGTTGCCTGAGCGTAAGATTGTTCCGTGTCGGCAATAGAAGTGCTCCCGGAAAGACCAAGAGTCCGTTTTTGAGAGGCAGGTGCCTTGGAATGGGGCTTTGACAATAAACTCGCCTTCAACTTTATGTAACTTGGGCAGAATTTGTAGTTCGCTGTGTGCAGCCCCTTGCATGATGCGCATGTTGCTACATGCCCTGGCTCCTTAGTAAATTTGTACGTGGAGTTGCCGTGTGGCCATAACGTTGGCAACAATGGCAACGAATTTACGTTTGATCTCAACGTTCACATTGAGATCGGAAAGCTTGGTGAAAAACATCATCTCTTTACTTTATGCGTTTTGCAAAAGCTGAATGTAAAGCATTGAGAAGGTTTTCCCATCCCTTCCCATGCGTTTAATGTAGATTGGTTCATACCCCAGAGCTGATAACTTTGCCTGCGCCACATCAGCTATGAGGCAGTCGGGGATGTTCCTAATAAAATATTTTAGCGTCTTTTCAGACGCTAACTGGTAGTGAGTGGTAAGTTGGAGCATGTCATTACCTTCGACAAAGTCCATGGCAGCACATCTAGGTCGACGCTGATAATTTTTTATTTTGCATTTCACTGATTCTATTGCTTTGAATGTGTTTTTGAAGAATGTGTTTATCTCTTCGTCCTCCGACGTATTTGTGAGTGCGTATACTTTAATGAGTTGTGTACTGTATCTCTCTCTGTATAGATTTAAATTTTTGTCTCCCCCAGAATTTGATTTAAGACTTTTAACTTTTGGGTGAGTTGTCAAATCACTCAGTTTATTGCGGGATAGTAGTTTTAATTAAAGTTTTTGCCCACCTACTCAAGTGTTTGTGATGTAATTCTGAAGTACAGAACACTAATTTTAACTGCTCATCTACTAAAGTATTTGTGAAAACTTAGGTGGGGTAGTTTACTAATTTTAGGACAATAATGTCCAGTTAAAAAAAATGATATACCTAGTAGGTTTATTGATTGCAAAACAATAGTTTCTACTAGAAATCTCACTACACCCACTTAAATGTTTGTTATTTAATTTTTGTATTACAAACTTTTGGCTGGGTGGATAAGGCACTCAATTCATTGATTGTGATACAATAGCCTTAACTAGAGATACTGCTCACCTACCCAAGTGGTTTCAATCTAGTTTCTTAACAACAAACACTTCCGTTGATAAAAAAAACTCTCAGTTTAATAACTGCGGAATAATAGTTTCAACTGGAATTGGCCATCTATCCACGTTTTTTGTTGCTGTTTAGATTTGTTGGGATTACTAAAAAGGTAAATCCAATTTGGGTCGTTCTGTTTCTTCTAGAAATTGCAACAAGGGCAAAAATTGGCCTACTAGGGGGTTAAATTTTACAAAGTATCGTGAGGTTACTGGGCGATGGAGATATTTGGCTGGTTGTGCCAGGTGTGATGCAGCTTGGTGATTGGGAATTGCAAGGTCTTCGTGAAAATAGTCAACTCACTCTTCAAAAAATAATTTGTCCTAGAACAGGTGTATTGTCTTGATGCGGCTGAGAGATGCACTTTAGCAGTATATTTCTAGTTTGCTAAGTATTTTTGGGCAGAAGTAGCAGTGTTGTTAAGACCTCGAATGATGTGGTAGAACTGGGTACCGGCGCTTATGATGGACCCCAGTTGAATAACAATACACTCTGTTTATGGAAATTTTGACTCCATCTTCTACGGTTTACGGAAAGTCGTGCGTTTTTCTTGTACGCATTATTGTTTTTTGCACTTTTTTGGGGAAATATATAACAATAAAAATGTCGTTTTTCCTAGAGTTCTAGAGAAGAGTTACGTGTTGGTAAGCACAGTTAGTTCTTTTACATTTTATTGTTTTGTCCATAAGTCACTTTTGGGTTACAACCGGAATTTGGTCGTCATTTGACTTACTTACGTTTTGCATACGGTTTGTTAGTCAGTCGGGCTTGCGTAGTACGCTTGGGTGCAGCTTTTGGTTGCTTGCAACTACACGGTTTGGCTTGTATTGTTGTTATTGACGTTATCTAGATAGTAGCATGAAATTTTCTCTAAAAGGAGCTTAAGCTATAGTCACACTGCTACAAGAGTTTTTCTTTATAGGGTTTTAGGTGCACGTTCATAAACGACCGAACCACGTTGGTGGCTCGTAGTGGTGTTTGGCTTTTGCTTTATGCTGGGTTTGAGTTTTGTTCCCGGGTGCTTGCTTAAGTCTATCAAATCAAATGCGATCTGATTGGGCACTTGCAGTTCTGGAGCTGTGTCTAGTTTTAGCGATTTTGTCTGCGTCCAACAGTAAATAGGCAATATTGATTTTAAACTTAGCGGGAGATGTGTTTTGCGTGGTTAATCAGTTGCTTTCTTTAAACCCTTGAATATAGAATTTGTAGCTTTCTAAACCAAAGTTTTTTGCTGGGCCTTCTTCCTGATTTGGTATCAGTGTAAGATTTTGTGCATTTTGCACTGCTCACTTAAGGTCTTTTGTTTAAACCTAACATTTCTACATGTAAAAAAAAAGTTTATGGCAATTAAAACGCCTCGCCTGATCTGCCTGTTGGCAAATTTTGGATTTAACTACCCAATCAGGATACAGACGGTACAGACCTGTTTGGTCTGCGGGAGCAATTTCTTTTCATTCCTGCCACTCATATCTGAGAAGCATTTTCTTATAAGCCACCTAGTGACGCACTTTGTAAGAATTTTAAGTTTCGCATAATTTTCCTGCGTAATTTTTGTACGTAATCCTGAAATTATTCCATCCTTTTCACCATTTATTTTTCTTTAAGTTTTAGTTGACAAATTTATCTATAGTTTTCTTTATCTACCCAGGTTTTTACCAAGCCAATTACGTCAAACGCTCTATTATATTATATTTAATTCTAAAAATCTTTTCTTTATTGGTTAATTAATTAATAATATAAATTTATTGACATCTTTTTTTATTAGTATTATAGACCACTATCTACCTTTTCTTAAATGTTTTTTCCCATATTAAGCCCACCATTTGCTAAAATTACACACTTTTTGGTATCTGATCATGTTTTTTTCTCTTTTGCTTCTTTCTTTGTATTTTCA
Source organism: Tachinus rufipes (assembly GCA_963932245.1). NCBI lineage: Eukaryota > Metazoa > Arthropoda > Insecta > Coleoptera > Staphylinidae > Tachinus > Tachinus rufipes. The sequence continues at coordinate 109,906,229 of OZ010743.1, forward strand.
TTTGTAATGCTATTTCATCTCTTGTTAAGTTATCATCTATAAATATGTACTTCTTTTTCAATAAAATTTGTACAAAAAACTCATTTTCCTTACAAAATTTATCAAAAATTACACACAAAAAACAAAAAAAAAACAGATTTTGTGCATAAAATTAAAAAAAAAAACAAAAACATTTAAAAATTTATATACAAATTTTCAAAAAAACCATCAAAATACCTATTTCCTACTCTAAATTTATATAAAATTGCTTAGAAAACTCAGGTGTTGCTCTAAAATCAAATAAAAATCAATTCCTTATAAATGAAATTGGCACACAAAAACCAAATTCATACAAATTGCCCAAACCCGTTTTTTTTTACAAAATTTGCATATATTAACCGATTTTTCTCTAAAAATTTATCAAAAAATTAATCAAATTGAGCACAAATGTTGTTCAAATGTGTTCTAAAATTGCGCCAAACCACAATAAATCCATTCGCCTCATGAGAATTACTCCAAAAATTACACAAAATGACAACATATTACACTAAATTAACATAAAATCATTTAGAAAACCCAACACCACAAAACAGTGCAAAAATCCTACTTAAGTTAAAACTGCTGTACCGCAATTAATAAACTGAGTGCACTACTACCCACCCAAGTGTTGGTATACAACAAATTAAATCACAAACACTTGGGCAAGTGGGCGGGAACTAAAGTTAATACTACTGTCCCGCAAGTAACAAATTAAGTTCCCTACCAAACCAGAAAAAATTAATAAAATTAATTCGACTGCCAGCAGCCGACCAGTCCACATCGAGAGAGAGAGCCCGCCAGCAATTAGCCATCAAGCGACAACCACGAATAAATGCAATTCTCATTGCAATTCGCACCGCTAACTATTGTTAATTATTTGTGATTTATCACATTTAATTAACAATATTTCTAATTTCAGATACACAACATCCCGAAATGGATGTAAAAGTGAAGCAGTTCGAGGCCGCTTTTGTCAAGTTTGACAAAAGAATATCTAATCTAGAAGATAAGCTCGCCGGGGCTATTGAGGGCATCCAAAAAGTCATCGATGGATTTTCCTCGAGAAGCGTGCTGGAGGCCCTCACGGCCTCGACTATGGAACTCGTCACGCCGAGACTGCAGGGACTTGAAGAAACCTTCCGCTCTATGCAGTCTTCGCATGCCGAGAAAATCCGCGGACTGGACGAGACCATCACGCAGATGCGAGGCACGATGGAGCAGCTTATGAAGATGCTCATCAAGGATTCGTCAATTAGTATCAATTGCGATCCTATTAAGGCGGCAATTGATACTAATAATTCTAATCTAGTTAAAATGTTGCAGATGGAGCAGGAGCCACAGCCGCAGCAAGCAATCAAGAGGCAAGCCCCCCAGGCCTCCCTCAAGAGACCTGCCGCCGGACCGCCCGAGTCCATCTCCTCCGAGGAGGAAGAAATGGAGACCATCCAAAGCGAGGCCGACCTCCACCAAGAGGACCCGTCCAAGAGGGACGGATTCATTTTGGTCGAAGGAAAGAAAAAGAAGACAAAGAAGGCCAGGAAGGACTCGGGTGAGATTCCTTCAACTTCTTCGATCACTAGGCCATCAGCCAACCCCCGTCAGGTGCCTTCAGCGCCAAAAGGACCTTCAGTCACCAAGGCTAATGGGTCATCAACCCGGCCAGCCCTTATGGCTCAGTCGGCCGCCTCGGGCCAGACTGTTGAACCCTTAGGCCCTCTACGTCCCCCATCTCCGCCAGTTCCCACAGAGGGCGCTGGCACCCGACGCCCACCCCCCATCACAATCAGGGAGAAATCTCTGTATCCTGGGCTGTTGGAGACTTTCAAGTCTATGCATATCAATATCGATAAAGCTATCAACGTGATGGATGGCATTCGTTTGCATCCTTGCACGTCCAATGATTTTCGTGCGGTCATTGACCACTGCACTGCCGCTAACGTGGTGCACAACACATTCCAAACAGGGGCTGAAAAGACCCTAAAATACGTTATTCGGAACATTCCCGACTGTATCACGACAGACGTGGTACAGGCCGAGCTCATCGCTCGGGGGTTTGAACCTACATCCGTAACTCGCATGGGAAGGAACGGGAAATCCTTTCCAATGCTTTACGTTCAGCTTTCCCAGGGAGCCAAAAATAAGGAAATTCTCTTTATTATTGAGTTGTGCGGGCTTCGTTGTACGGTTGAGTACAAACGCAAGACCGCAGATATTGCACAATGCCATCGTTGCCAGCGGTTTGGCCACACGGCATCTCGATGCAACGCACCATATGTGTGTGTCAAGTGCTCCGGGGCTCATCAAAGCTCCGCCTGCGCTTTTTCTAAAGAGTCCGGACACGTAGCTACGTGTGCCGGGTGCGGTGGGTCGCACACTGCCAGTTACAAAGGCTGCCCAGTTTATGTCAAACTGCGTGCTAGTCGATTCGGCAAGGCCCACAGTAAGGCACCTGCTAAACATCAGCAAACAAACGGCCCTCCAAGGGCCGTACCCAAAGCTAGCAGGGAAGTGTCCTATGCTCAAGCGGCGGGTTCTGCGACTAGCGCAGACATCATTGATCGGAATCAGTTGCTGCTCCGCTTATCCCAGGCGAGTGGTGACGATTTTAAGAAGTTAATACTAACTTCGGCTCAGGTTTTAGCCAACTAATGGTTAACTTTTCAGACTCCGTCATTTAGTCTGTTCTTCGGAAATAGTGTGGTACAAGATCTCCACTTAACTATGCAACGCCTATAAGGCTGGCACACTAGGTGCATTATGTAAATTCAAACCCGTAATTATTTCTAAGTTAGTTGGGAAGGTACTTACGCCAGAAAGCGTCGAACTTCCATATGGCAGTCACTTGGGGGGAGTTTAGTTGGTAGGCGTCCGTGAGGATGAATCCAACACTTGCCAAGTATTTATGAAGATTCTCCTCCCAGCCTCAAAAAAAAAAAAAAAAAAAAAAAAAAAACTTCCAAACCACCCACCCAAGTGTTAGTGTACAAGTAATTAGATCACAAACATTTGGGCAAGTAAGCAAAAACTAAAGTTAAAACTACAGTCCCGTAATCATTAAACTGAGTGCCCCACACACTCACTCAAGTGTTGGTATACAAAAATTAAATCACAAACACTTGGGCAAGTTGGCAAAAACTAAAGTTTAAACTATTATCCCGCAATTAACAAACAGAGAACCCCATCCACTCACCCAAGTGTTTCTGATAAAAAAAAAATTAGATCACAAACACTTAATTGGGTAAATAGGAACTCAAGTTAAAAATACAGTCCTGCAATCAATGAACTGAGAGCCTCACCCAACCACCCTAATGTTGGTGATAAAGAAATTAGATGATAAACACTTGGTTGGGTGGGTAGGAACTAAAGTTAAAATTACTATCCCGCAATCAATAAATTAAGTGCCCCATCTACCTACCCAAGTGTTGATGCTCACAAAATTAAGATCCCAAACATTCCCCGCACTCATAGACTGAGTGCGCCACCCTCCCAAATGTTAGTGACCACAAAATTGGATCACAAACAATTGGTCGAGAAGGCGGGAACTAAAGTTGAAACTTCCCCAATCAAAAATTCTCTCAAGGCATTCAATAGAATTAGTGCGTACCCACCTAAGTGTTGGTGGTAAAAAAATTGAATTACAAACACTTGGACGGGTTAGCAAAAACTAAAGTTAAAACTACTGTCCCGCAATCAATAAACTGAGTGCCCCACCCACCCACTCAAGAGTTAGTGTACAAATAATTATCACAAACACTTAGGCGGATTGGCAAAAACTACAGTTAAAACTACTGCCTTGCAATCAATGAACTATGTGACCTTCCCAAGTGTTGGTGAGCAAGAAATTGGATTACAATCATTTGGATGGGTAGACGGAAACTAACAAATAAAATTACTATCTCGGAACTTATGAATTGAGAGCCCCATCCATCTACCCAATTGTTTCTGATAAAGAAATTGTATCACAAACACTTGAAAATTAAATTTGAAAATACTATTCCGCAATCAATGAATGCACATTTTTAAACAACGCTCAAGAGTCCAGAAAAATGTCAACAACCATTAAGGCAAATTCTTTAAAACCAAATAATACAAAATAAATATAAACCTAAATTTATCATTTTTAGGGTGCAAAAAAATGGTTTTCTTTAAAAAAATTAAGTCCCTACTATGACTAACTATTAAAATATATTCATTAAAACCAGATAATGCAAAATAAAGCCCAAAACTGCATATTTCTTGTTCCTGAACCTTGTTATTGTACAAAAATGTCTCTCTATCAAAACTTTAAAGTCCCTACTGCAACCAAGTGTCAGAATAAATACATTAAAAACAAATTGTACAAATTAAAACATTAAATGACATATTTTCTATTTCTGGACGTTAGCGTTGTTCAAAATAAAAATCTGCTTTTTCAGAGTTTTAAAGTCTTTACTGTCAACAACTGTCTAAATATATCCCTTAAAATTAAATAAAACAAATTGAAACTTAAATTGCCATATCTCTCATTTTTGGACTTTGTTATTGTTCATCCTTTATTAAAATTTTTCAAAAGTCTCTACTATGATTAATTCTTTAAGTTTTATTTTTAAAGCCAGATAATGCAAATTAGAAACTTCAAGTTAAAAAAAATTGTTATTTTCATAGTTTTTAAGTATTTACTGTCAAAATTTAAACTAGATATTGCAAGTTAAAGCAGAAAATAATATATTTCTTATTCCTAATTTTTGATATTGTTCAAATAAGTTCAAACAAGCTCAAAATTACACATTTCTTATAACCACCTGAATTCTGTAAACTATAAACATAAAATTGAAGAAGATAACAAAGTTTAATTTTTACTAAATATTTTTAAAATCTCAATTTGTTTACATTTGTATTAATGCAAATAATGTATGATAAATATAATAGAATTGTTTTTGTTTGAAATAATATTCGCAACAAGTCTGCAATTGTATTATAATACCAAATAAATTATCAATTAAAATAAATTTTCAATAAATTTCATTAACAATTGATTTACAGCATTGAAAGTAAATTTGCCTCTGGGGTATAATAAATATATATTAATCTAATAATTTCACACGCACAGAAATCAATTAAACGAACCGAATCTCATGAATAAAATTAATCCTAATCAAAAACTAATAATACATCCCTGGGCTGTAAATTACACCATATTATCATAATTAATACAAATTTTGTAACATTTTCAATGGGTACGATTAACATTCCAGTTTGAAATTACTGGAAAAACAATCTGTTTTAAGTATATTTATAAAAGGGCTTATCTGTTATATTTTAAGTGGCCTTAACATATGTTTCTTGCTTGTTTATTAGTACATAATGTTGTGGGAAAATCGAGGTGTGTGCGATAACTTCTAAAGAGCCGGTGTCGGATTGCGTGTTAAGCTTCGGTGATATATCCCCCAGTGGAAATTAAAGGGATGATACTTTGAAACGATTGAGACAACCTGTTATGAGCATTGTATCATGGTGAAGAATCTATAATACGTTTGCCCCCTGCTGGGATATGGATGGTCTTGATTGACGTCAAGAGGGTGCAGACATTATTGGGCGGGGACGGTGGTAAAAGGTGTCAGATCTATCTTACAAGAGAGATCCCCTTTTAGTAGTGAATGTATTCCGACACGAGCTTCCCTAGATGTATTTTAATGGCATCATATAACATCAAATTAGTACGCTTATCTAATAAAACTCCATCAGGATATTATAATACGCGGTAATAATATCTATTTTAGTATGGATGGGGCTAGCTGGGCTAGCTTTGATATTTGACGCGGATAATTATTACACTGTTATCAAATTGATTAATGTTTAATTCAATTTCATGCTGAGTAACATGGTTTGTTACTGAATCTTGTAATGAATAGAAAATTTACTAGAATATGAAGCAAATTTGGGTAGGATAATTAATTAACTTTAACAATTATTTCAAAATATTGTTAAATGTAATAATAATAAGTTGCAACATTAAGGTGTTTTTTTTACTAAACAGTACTAAATTTTAACCAGTGTCTTTGCTACTCATACTTTCCCAGATAATTAATTCAACTCTGCAATAACTTATTTTAAATTTCTTCTCGTCCGATATGCCCATTGATCTGACTAAAATAAATACCAAACTGAAAACTTTTCTTTATTAATAAATTCATCGCACGCCTCTGCAACATTTATCAACCAGAAACGAAATTAAAACGGCGTAAACATGATTTTTTCCTCCCCTTAATCTATTCATCGTTTTCCTCTCCTTTTTTATTCGTAACGAACGCCTAGGGATCTAATTCCGATGTGTATCTTGAATGAAATATATCCACAATCGATCTGTGCTGATGTAAATGATTCTAGAATTATTCAGAGAAAATAAAACAAAAATATGGAGAGGATTTATTTTTATTAAACATCATTTTCGTGCGCTGCCTGGACAATCCAGCCATTCATTCATCGAACGTGTTTTTGAAATTGGAGAATTTACAGGGGCTGCTTTGTGATTGCGCATTTATCCTAATTGATGGATTCAAAAAATTCTAAACGGCGCGATGATTTGATTAATCAATTATTTGAATTTTCGCGCGACTCATTTCAGTTAAAAACTAATTGCATTCATGTAGCGTGAAAATTGTACACGTGTAATTTTATTACCGTTGCGACCAACAATACAAAAAATCTTATGTTATTTATTTTAATTAAAATGTTAAAGGTTTTTTTTTCAAATAATTGTTTACAATGATTTATTTTTTCCATGTATGCAGTCATGTCCCTGACAAAAGGCCATTAATGCAGTCGTCGCTGCATTTCCTGCACACAATCTATCGGCCATGCAATGCAAGATTGACACATTCTATTTATACTGAATTACCATTTTTAGATTAGTTTCGCAGATAAATCGCGGCGACTATAAGAATGGCTGTACGTGTCGATGCCAATCGTTGACAATTTATATGAATATGCAAAGCGCACGAAAGCACACTTTGTGCGTTTAATTAAAATTGAAATATAGATTTTTAAAATAAAACAGTTGAATTAATTAATGTGAACATTCTTACTCATTAATAAATCATTCAGTTACCCTTATAAGAGTATTAAATCATTATCGAGTTTGTATTATAAAAAACTTAAACTTTTTTAATGCCAAAAAATTTATGATTTTTTTTAGTTTTTTTTACAAATTCATAAAATATTTGTTAAAAAATTATTTATGTATTAAATTTTTAGTTTCTCAAATTTTTTATCAATATTTTTAGTATGTTTAGCATATTTATGTTTAGTTTTGAAGAAAATATAAGTTTAAGTTTCAGTTTAAATTTTAAAATTCTATAGAATATATTTTGATAGTTGAAAGAAAACAATAAAACTTTTAAAGAAAATAGCTTTTTTTAACATATCAATGCCCAGACTTTAGAAAAAAATAAGTTTATATTTAAAATTTGTATAGAATTTATGTTGATAGTTAAAAATGGTAGAAACTTTTAAATTTCTAAAAAAAAAACTTTGATTTAATTTTTTTACACTAAGTTTGAAAGAAGATAGGGTCATAACTAACATTTTAAAAATTTGGTATATTTGTTTTGATAGTTGAAAACAGTAGGAACTTAAAAACTTAAAAAAAAAACTTTAAACTGATATTTCTAAACATATTTATGTTTAGCTTGAGAAAAATGTAAATTTAAGTTCTAACTTTTGTGTTAAAATTTTATAACTTTTATGTTGGCAGTTGAATACATTTTTTATCATAATTATTTTTTTATCTTTCATACTTTTGCAAAAAAAAGTCAAAAAAAATATAGAATTAGTGTAATCAAAAGGAAATTTTTTGTAGAACGCAAATTTTATGTCCGTTTTTCAATTCTCCTAAAAAAGCCATAAAATTAGTAAAATTACAAAAAATCCAAAGAAAATCTCTTAAAAGTAACCCATTTTTAGCAATTATGTGTTATATTTCACCCTAAGGCAAGCAAATCTAGTTTTTTTTTTAATTTTTGCAATCAAAAGTACTATGTTTCAGGAGTATCATATTCAAAATTCAAGACTCTAGGTGTAGCAAAATCGAAAATATCAAATTTTCAATAAAATGATGTTTTTTCCATTTTTCGCGAGATATTTCGAAAAACCAAAGGCGGGATCGTGTTCTACGGAAAATTTTCTATAAGATACGCCATTTTGAATATGATTTTTAACTATTTTTTGCTTATTTACAGCACAAAAACTGAAAGGAGACAAAATATTCTTAAAAAATTAATAAGCCGCCATTTACACTGTATATTTTGGTACCCCAAACATATGTACAAAATTTGAGCAAAATCGAAGATGATGTGGGGACGTTTGTCTGAACTATCATAGAATTACCGACAAGATCTTTGGGTATTTTAACAGATAAATAAAATGTTCACCGGTTTTTATATTTATATGTAAAATAAAACACTTTTTAACGAATTATATCTATTTTTTGAGCAATTTATATAATAAAACAGGACCTTTTAACTCTTTCACACAAGAAACATATTTATTTAATAATTTTCTTGCATTTGCATCAAAATTTTTGATTGTTTCCAAAAATAAATTAAATGCATTTGCTGTTCATTTAACAAATTATATGCATTTGCTACAAAATTTTTAGTTAGTTTAAGTCATAAATCTGAGGATTATTTTCTATTTTATATGACGAGTCTAGTTGCTCCATTTTTACTATTTCGAGAATAACAAAAAATAAATTTTATTCTTAAATTAAATAATATTAAATATAATAATGATTTTTTTTTATCAAATATTAATAAATCTATGTTTGTAAAAAAAAACTATTTCACATAATTTCATAAATTTATTTATATATTTCAAAAAAATAAAAGCAATTTCTGAGCAATGTTTTGTAATAAAATGCAAGGTTTTTAATTTCATACAATTTTCTAAACTATTTTGCAAAACATATGCATTTTTTTAAAATTATTTAACTAATTATATGCATTTGTTACAAGGTTTTTAGTACCTTAAGCAATAAATGCAATTTCGGAGCATTTTTTTAATAATTTTTAAATAAAATAACATCATTTTCTGAATTATTTCATGCAGAAAACATTAATTTTTGGTTTATTTAACAATTTTTTTTGCATTTGCTAAATTTAGTAGATATTCCAAAAAATAAATGCAATTTTTGAGCAGTTTTTATGCAAATGCAAATTTATTCTTACAAATACTTTACTAGTTTTGGCTTTACTAAAGCCTTCTACAGATAAAATAATTTATATGAGTTTTATCTGTAGAAGGCTTTAGTAAAGCCAAAACTAGTAATGTATTGCCTTCTACAGATAAAATAAGTTATATAAGATTTTATCTGTAGAAGGCTTTAGTAAAGCCAAAACTAGTAATGTAAGAATAAATTTGTGATAAAAAACGTAGTAAATTGTTTTATTATCACGTAGTAGAGGTCACAACAATCAATTATATTTTAAGAATTAAATACAATTTCTAGGCAATTTTTATATTTTTATAAAACACCACCCATTTCGCTCTAATTGAAATCCTACATTTTGTTGTGGTTTTTTTTACTTAGTCAACTTGTCATTCACATGGTGTACTGTACTCAACAGATCATAATGTCTTTAGACCCTATTGTTGTAGCAAAAATTATAGCGTCGATTAAAGATGGGCAAAGAAAACTTAAAACTGCAAGGATTGTTGGTAAAAGCCTTTCTGCTGTACCAAAGGTGTATCAGCGTTACTTGGATACTGGCTTAAAAACAAGAAAGTCAGGATTTGGGCAAAAAAAGTCACTACAAACAGAGATAACCGTTTTTTGGTGTTCACAAGTTTGCGGAATAGAACAGCTTTAGCAGCTTATCTACAAAATCAACTCCTTGAAGTTAGAGATGTAAATATTAGTGAACGGACCGTTAGGAGAAGGTTTCGGGCTGCTGGATTGTCTTGTAGAAACTTGGCTGCACGTCCAACTTTACAAACGCCAACATCGTGTTGCAAGATCGGCTTATGCCCAAAGTAACCGCGCATAAAATAATAAGGACTGGAACAAAGTACTGTTTCAGATCATTTGCGCTTTTGCTTTAATGGATCAGACGGACGTCAAAAAGTGTGAAAAAGAAGATGAGAAAGATACGCTTTAGTTTGTATTGATGAGCAACTTCCATTTGGCATTTTGGGTCGGTTATGGTTTGGGCAGGAATTTCTACCAAAGCACGCACCGAGTTGGTTTTTATAAAAAATGGTTCCCTGACAGCTCACAGCTACATTATAAAAAAATTCTGAGAACGTGTTATGCCTTTCATGACAACTATGAACAAGCGCAGCATTTTTATGCAAAAATTGGCAGAGATTATCTGGATAAAGTGCCAGCTTTCAGCCCGGATATAAATCCCATAGAACATGTCCGAATTGAGTTAGAACAACGTATCTGAAAGCATGTACTTGCTCCAAGAACTGCTCAGGAGCTAACACAGTTGCTATTGCAAGAATAGAATAATATCGACTAAAATGTAATTCTTAATTTAATTCAAAGTGTTCCTCGTTGACTTCAAGCAGTCATTAATGCAAGAAGAAGCAATACTTGTTAAATTTTTAATTTAGTGTGCAAATTACAGTACAATAAAATTGTTTACAATTTGCTAACATAGTTAAAACAAAAAATTCCAAAACTAAGTCATAATTTTAAAGTAACCTCTAGTTTTGGTTTGCCAGTGTATTGCAATTATTTTTATTTTAGTAATAAAATTAAGTTAGTATTCTTTAAAGATGACTTCTTTTTACTAGAAGTCAGTTTGACCTTAGCTACATTACTGTTATTAACAACTTTACGCTTATTAAGTACCTCAGCATCAGATGCAGCGGCCGTAAGATTCAATTCAGAGATCTTAGTCTTCAATGATTTCATGTCGTTATCGGGGAGTGTACCACACTTATTCCTTAATTCAGGTATTACTTATAAGAAACTAACACAAACAAAACGTAAAAAGCAACAAAAAAGAACCACTAGAAAGAATGTACAAGAAATTAGACTGAAGGTCGCCAAATTAAAAAAAAAAATAGAAACTTCAAAGATTGATGTAATAACTCCAACAAAGGCAAAAAGGAAAGAATCTGAGAGCACATTACTTGCGTCGCTATATATACGCCGTTTAACAAATAATTTAGTAACACAATAGAAATAATCATGGCAGGAGATTTCAATGAAGAATACATAATATCAGTAAAATAGTAGGACCTATAAGAGAGTAAAATGCAAATGATAATTGTCAACGACTAAGTGACATGTGGCTTTTACTACCTATTAAAAGCCAACATTACAAAGGCGCGTCTATTTGTCAGTGACTTTTTGAATTTCCCGCCTCTTAACTGAAAAGGCAACACTGCTCCTATCAAAAGGCATCTGTCAGCTGACTCTTGTCATTTAGTTTGTGTTAGACAGCCCTTGATTTAGTTAGTCTGCGTAATTTGAGGAGAAAATAGAAAAAAGTGAAGTTGTTCAAGTTTTTGCCCCATTTCGTAACCGTGAATCTACCACAACACACCAAAGACCAAACAACAATCAAAACAGTGGGTTTTTTGGGGTAAAACGACGCCAAAAAAAGCCAAGGTGGGTTTGTCAGCCGGTTTTTGAGATGCACGAGCTATAATCCACATTGACTACTTTCAAAAGAGTAAAACAATCAATGGCAAATATTTAGCAAACTTAATAAGTCAAATTAATAAGGAAAAAAAACAACCGGATTTGGCCAAGAAAAAAGTTCTTTTTAACCAGGACAATGCAAAGGTGCAGTTTCTAAGTCAAAAACCCATGATTTGGGATTTAGCCCACAGTAAATATTTTTTATTTTCCAACCTGAAAAAATGGCTCGGCAAAAGGAGATTTTAATCCAAAGATAAAATCATCTCACAAACAAATACCTATTTTGATGACCTCAACAAATCTTATTTTTGGGTCATAAAAAAATAGGAAAACGTTGAACAAAGTGAATAGACCTCAAAGAAAACTACGTTAAAAAATAAAATAATTTTTTATCCAAAAACCTGTGTTTTAATTAAAAAGTTACAAACTTATTGACCCGCCCTCGTATTACTTCATATAAATAGAGCAACAAACAAAATAAGAAAAATATCTCCATTGAAATTATTATATCCTAAATATAACCCAGAATGTCTACATTTACATTTAAAGCAAAAAGTGTTCAGAGATTTGGAAATTCATAAAAAATATTAAAACCTCAAAAAGGGATAAAAGAAAAACACAATTTCGGTATGATGAGCACGTGAATAAAGCTTAAATTATAGTAAATTAATGAAGCAAAAAATAGAGTAGAATATAATAATGTAACAAAAACAGACATGGATACAGAAGGAGAACAAATAAAAATATCGAAGTAGTAAAATAAACAGCCAAAAAGCTTAAAAATAAAAGAGCTATAGACCCACAGAGAATAAATACAAAACTTATAAAGTGATGTACAAAAGAACTATTTGCAACTCTGGCTCACATATTTAACCTCTCTCTAAATAGACATAAAGTACCAAATGACTAGAAAATAGCATATAGCAACAAAATAAACTGCAACAAATACCAAGGAATATTAGTCACAAGTAACATCAGCCAACTATATGGCAGAATAATAGGAAATATTATAAAAAAAAAACAGAAGCAATGAAGAAAAAACACAAAATAATTTCAGAGCGGGTCGATCATGTACAGATAATGTGTTTTACCTAAAGGATGTAGTAGAGCACTTCATCTCGTCTTTAGAGATTTACAAAAAACCTTTGATAACGTACCAGTATCAGCAAGTTGTGAGATGTACTGCAAGAATCGAACCTTAACTATACTAAAAAATCTTTTCAATGACACATAAAAAAAGTAAAAACTATTAATAGACAACAAATTTGAAACATATAAAGAACTAAAGCAAGGTTGTTGCATTTCCACTTCTTTATTTAAAATGTTTGAAGGAAAAACAATTACCAATTAAAAACAAAATGCAGCGGCATAGGTATAGAACTGAACAACACTTGCCTGCATAAACTCCAATTTGCCGACGATCAAATTTTACTAGCAAATGATAAAGGTGATGTAGAATACATGACTAGAAAACCAGTTAAAGCCAAAAAACCATAGAATGTTTGAACGGAATTCTAAAGAGTAAAAATATCACAAATAAAAACAAATGCAACACCAGAAATATAGAAAGTTTTAAATAAATATTTAAAAAAATAGAAGCCGTAGAGATAGACGCCCTAAGAAGACCGACAAGGACATTAAAAATAGAGAAAATTAAAAAAAAAATTATCAAAAGGCGTATAAGAATAGAATATGATGGTTTAGAAATACGACAATTAATATTGTACAAACATGTCAAAAAAATAATTGTAAACAAACTTCACAGGCAAAGAAGGCATGTTCAAATACCAGCGCTAACAAAAAAAGTTAAGCAACGGCCGCTCTGGTCACAACTTGCATGGGTGAACCCAAAGTGATGCCGAGCGTAGCGTTCTTTCTAATATGGGTCCGTTACCTCATATAGGCATCCATACATACACATGGCTTCTCTGTGGCTCGGTGTGATTGACACCTCGACACGTAACGGTATTAAGAGGTTATATTTAAAAAAAACAAAGTTTAAGTAATTTTTTATGAACAAAATAACACTTGTCTCATTGCACTACACACAGTATACCAAAAATTTGGTTAAGTGCAATATTGATAGTTTGCTTACTTATAAATGATTTTAGAATCTATTAACAAACAATTAAGCAATTTTATATATTCATTGGGTTTAACAAATTTCAAACCTCTAAATAATTTCTTTCGCTTGACTCTACCAAAACTAACTGTTTATCTGTCCAGAATACAAAGTAATTCATTACTATCTATTCTAAAAAATTTAATCTAGCTTTCAAGGACTAGTGATCTTTTATAAAATTTACTCCATAATCTAACTGCTAAAATAATTACTAATAAACAGTCTGCCCTTGATAAGGCGGTTGTACAAACTTAGTGTCTCCAAACTGAGTCTAAGTCTCTAAATGAGTTGCTAACCTACTTCCTGGTGACTTTGCAAACACGCTTGGCAAACGTGGTGTTTTAATGCCAAATTCCTTCCACAACCTACATGAATCTACATAAAATATCAAAATTCAAAACAAATCACCCAAGGCAAGTAAAGGTAAAAGTTTAGAATCTTGCGCTAATTCATCAGCTGGCTTCAAGGATTTTAGGGAAAGCAAAACTTTGACAGTAACATATAAAAAACAAAAAACAAACGCAAACGTTTTAGTTTTATCATACAACATTTGCAATAAGACTTAACAGCACTAAATCTAGAAAAACCACTCAAAAAATTCTTAAATGTGAATAGTTTTTTAAACAAATTTTAGAAACAAATCATAATGTCGAAAGAGTACCAAAAAGCAAAGCTATATCCTACATTAACATCAACAGACAAAGACATTAATCAACTTTATAAAACCTATTGACATCTATAAAACAAAAAATGCAAAGTTCACGGTTATAATTAATATTAATTAAGTAAGTCAAAAAATTGCAAACTTTGGTAACTTTGAACTAGGCACACAAAATAGTAAAGCCAAATGATAAAATGATAATTAGTAGAAAAGTCCCTATGGCGCAGTAAAAAATTAAAAAAAACTACGTACCAACTATAAACAGTCCTGTACCGATGTATTAGTTCTTAGTCGTTTGATACCGGAAGAAACAACAGAATTGTAAAGCGGCAAAACATAAACACACACTTAAAAAAAAAAAAAAAAAACAAATCAATAACATTCTTTATATAACAGGGATCCAGCTCAAAGAAAAAATAAAAAATTACATTGCTTAAATCACCAAAAATCCATAACAACATTCAAGTAGCAACCAAGAAATTGTGTTTTATGGAAGTTAAAACAAATACAAAACTCAACCAGAGTACAAACAAACTCCTAGCAAAACGCAAAAAAATGTATAGAGACTGAGTAAGTTATCAAGAACAAGACAAACAAGAAAAAAAAAAACAATTAAAAAGAGCTAAGATCTTATAACACACACATACAAAAGATAAACTGCTCATCTACAAAATTATAAACCTAAAAAGGCAAGTGTTGACAGAAAGGGATCAAACTGCATCCATCATACAAAATTTCTTCCACAAAAACTTTACAGTAAATCGGTACGGCAAACTGTCTAGATAAATTAGTTCTAAATAAAGGCTCCAAAAAAATCACAAAAATTGATACTACTGAAAAGATTTAAAAAGATATATCCTTTCAAAAAGGGTAACCAAACCAACATAAGTAATAAATCTTCAATACCCCCCTCTTCAAAATAATCAAAACAATCTAGCAACTAATAAAAAACAGTTATTTTTGCAAACCAATTTGCATCTAACTCTATTATAAATTTTCTTATTGCTCTACATACAATTTGAGCTAGTGGTCAAATAATGGGTACAGTTTATTTTAGATAACGGATTGTCAAAAAATTGTTTCTTAAATTAAATACCAGAAAGGCATCAAGTATAAATGAAATTATTCTTAAAACATTTAAAAATGAATTAGCTCCCATTTTGACTAAATTTTTTGCTTTATTATACAAAAAAAAAACATTTCCAAATTGTTGCAAATGTTCAACATATACCTAAAAAAAAGAAACTGTTTCTTCAAATCATAGACCAATTGCATTATTGTCCAGGCTGTCAACAACTTTTAAAAAGTATATCAATTTCCACATCGTCAAGTTCTTAGAACAAAATAACTTTATCTCAGATATTCAATATAGATTTTGATCAAAACATTTGACAACAAATTTTCTGATTTGTAAGTCACAAATAGAACTCTTCTTTAGACAAATATATGAATATTTTGCAGTCGCCTTAAACATTTGCAACGCATTTAATAGAGTAAGGTATTCTAATCTTATGAATAAGCTCGTTTGTATAAGTCTTGATCAAAAATCTGTAAATCTTATCAATAGTTTTCTTGACAATTAAAAATTATAGTTAAAATTGATGGTTTTAACTCTAAACCATATATGCTGGTGCTTCTCAAGGTTCTGCTTTTTCGCCAAATTTGATTTATAATTAACATTAATGAACTTCTACAAATAACTAATATTCATAGTTTTGCAAATGATAGCACCCTTTATATTTCATACTTTCCAAAGACCATATGGACAAATATGGCAAAGCGTCTTGAAATTTCTAGGTTAAAATCTGTAGCATCTATAAACAAATACCTCAAAACAATATCTAAATGGGTCATTCCCAACATCAATTTTACCTCAACAAAACTCAACTTCTTACTGTTTCAAAATAAAAATCTGAAGTATTATCAATCCCAATATCCATATCTATATCATCTTCAATTTATCTTCTAGAAGTATCAATCTCACATATTCTTCTATGGAACGACCATGTTGTTGACATCGCTTTTAAAGTATCTCAAAAACTGGGATTTTTTAATAGACGTAAAAAGTTTTTCACTTCTGTTCAGCTTTTGCATATATATAAAACCTATATTTATCCATGTATTAATTATTGTTTTTAAGTGTGAGAAAGAGCATCTAAAACTACACTATCTCTTCTAAATTTTATTAAAAAAACAAGTTATTCAGATCAGCCAATGAAAATTAGGTAATGATTTAGATACTATTTGAATTTTTTTGAAATATTTTCATAAACATTGCTCAAACAAAATAGAAAACATTTTACCATCTAAACAAATATTTATTAGTAGTACAAAACTTGTTAGAAATTCTAGCAAATATTCACTGACACATAAAATATACTTCCAAATTCAGTATTTCAAACTTATAAGAGCAAATATTTAAAATATATGTTCACAGACTGCTTAAATTTAGTCATCAATGTGAAAGTTTCAGCAAGTGTGTTTAGCCTCGTTAAAATTTAAAGGTATTTTTACGTTGTTGTGACATATTATTTTAAAAATAAAAAATTATTTACATTTTCTGTAAACTTTCTAATTAACCTTTCGTAAATTTTAAATTATAATTTTTTTAACACAAATCAACAATTTTCATTCTCAAGTTAACTTCGTTAAAACTTGTTAGAAAGCAAAGTTAAAATAAATTAATGTAAAATAATATTAAACTAAACATAAAGCTTTCTATCAAATTTTTCAATTCAATTTGTTATTTGAAAACATATATATTTATAGTAGCCGCATATATTAATTGCAACCTGCATATATCTGATGTTTATGAAATATCTGTGTTGAACACGCACTATGTTTTATACCGCCCCGATTCAATTTTCATTTGGTAAATGATAGACTTTTATCACACTATTTATTTTCACTGTGAATAATTCATGTGCAGCATTTTATATATTTTTATTATAATCCCAGATATTAAAGCATATTTTTCCCAATTTCATTATTAAATATAAATATTTATTATTTATACAACAAAAATCTTTTAAATTTCAATTATAAAATTTGAATAACAAACTAGCGCTACATAGAATTTCACTAAAACTTTTAGTGAAAAAATTATCCTACAAGATTAACATTTAAATTAGTAAAAGTGGAATCATCTGTTGCATCTATCGCATTGAGATAAGTAAATTTATCGCTCTTGTAAAATAGAGATTATTTCTGTTAATTGATGCTATAAAAAAATGTCGACAACCACAATCATTTAAAGATTGACGGTAACAAAGTACTTAATTGGAATTAATAATGAAATTTAATTTTAATTTGATATTTTCCATTAAAAATAATGACGCACATTCGTAGCAATAAAATTGTTGGAATTATATTCAAATTACAATGCTGGTAGTAATTAATTTTGTCACAATTATGTGGAAATAAATTCATTTTTATGTCAATTTATTTGTTAAATTTGTGCGTATCATACGACTGAATTAATGCTGTTTACTTTTAAAACAATTGGTTTTTTTTCAGTCATAAAAACATATTTAAAACTGAAAATATTTGAAATTCAGCAGTTTCGTATTCTGCACAAACAATTCTTCAGATTTAAAATGTGTTTAGTGTTTTACAATCATCAAGATGTAGAAAAAAGACAACAATGGTACTTATCAGTTTATTTAATTAACATTAATAAGCAGAAATAAAAAAGTATGCTTTCTACACTACCTATTGCTCATTCTACATTATGCACAGACGTTCAAGGTAGCTACTGGGTTGATTTGTTTGTTTTTTATTAACTGTCATTCTCAGGGCAGATTGGTTGTTGATTATGGTTATAAATGCTGAAGATTGTGCAAAAGCTGTCCAGATTCCTTCATGTCAGTCTTTCTACAATTCAAAGAGCACTTGAGCGGTTTACAGAAACCGGTAGAAACACTCGGAAGCCGGCAGAAAACGAAAAACGACTGATAACAATGACCGATTTATCGTTCGTACTAATCTACGGAATCGTCATGTGACTTCAGAGACCAGAAATCAACTCCGTAAGGTTTGTGGTACAGCTGTGAGTGTGTGGCCAGTTCGTCGTGCAAAAAGCTGGCTTAAAATCATGAAGACCAGCAACTGGACCAAAATTACTTCCACGTCAACAAGTAGCCAGACTCCAATTTTCTCGCAAACATTTGAATTGGACATTGACACAATGGAGGACTGTACTCTTTACTGACGAGTCTAGATTCTGCCTACATTCGCCAGATAGAAGAAAACGAGTATGGAGACAAACAGGAGAACGATCTTAAACATGGTATAAACTCCCTTAATATGAGCAGGAATATCAATGGATTGATAAACGATCGCTGACAAACACCGGTTATAACAGCAAAAAAGCCAAAAATGAAGAGAAACACTTCCCACAAAAGTTACTAAACTGACGGTAGAAGTAGATGCAGAGCTGATTCTCGCTGTGTTTAAGGACATATAGAAAAGGTTAATCTAAAACAAATTAAGAAACCAAACAAGAAAAAAAAAGATCCAAGATCATACCGCCCTATAGGCCTAATTGACACAATGGGAATACTATATGAGCACATCATAGTAGCAAGAATAAAAAAAAATTGGACACGGCTTTAGAAAAAGAAGATCAACCTTAAGACAACTACAAGCCGCAAAAAGTTGCAAAAACCAAGATAAAAAAACTCTGAAAACATGAAGATTATATGCGCTTATAACAGTTGATGTCAAAAACAACTTCAATTTAGTAAAATGGAAAGTAACAGTAAAAGCTATGGAGAAAAGAAATAATCCAAACCATCTAGTAGAAATTATAAAAGAATACTTTTTAGAACAAATTATAGTAGAAAGGTGACAGTGTTGGGTCTTACTTTTAGAATATTTTATATGACGGACTTTTAAAGTTAGACACTCCCAAAGAAGTAACAATATTGACATATGCTAATAATAGTGGGAAAAATCAACGAGTCAAGTCCTGTCCGCCGCCAAGAGAACATCGATTGAAGAGCTCCAGTAACGACCATAACTGCAATTTTTATTGCACCAAATTCGAATAATTAATTGAACTTTTCACTCAATCACTTATCCACTCTTTTATTTATTTATTGAATACATAATATTTAATATTTAACTAACACAACCGTAATTTTTCAGCATAGATTCCGACCTCTTTGACAGTGAGGTTCTTTCTATACTGCTCATTGAGGTCCAGAAAATGACCGATTACATCAAATCTCAAGACGCCAAGATTAAGAACTTGGAAGAACGTCCAATGAGAATGGTCAAAGACGAGTCGGAAAAGATCGACGCATTCGACAAGATCCAGAGAGCCAAATACCCTCCATGACGATATCTCTAAAGAAACAAAAAAAGATGATTGTCGAGATTGCAAAGCAACCCACACTGCCAGCCATCCCCGCAGGAACCCCAGCCCATCAAAACACCGGATTCTCCAGGTCTTCCTCAAGAGGCCGGCCAAGAACCCGATCAACTCCAGTCCATTTGATAAGGAGCAGATAGAAACGGAGAGCAACGTCGCTGCCCACCCTGACGCCCCGTATCCCAGAGAAGGAGTTTCAGACCGTGGGCAAGAACAGAAAGAAGAAGAAGTCAAAAAAGGCCAGGAAGGAACCGGGTGAGTCTTTCTCAACCTCATTGAATACTAGGCCATCAGCCAACCCCCGTCAGGTGATTTCAGCGCCACAAAGGGCCTATAGCCCCAATGTCAATGGGTCATCAACCCGGCCAGCTCCTATGGCTCAGTTGGCCACCTCGGACCAGACTGTTAAACCCCTAGGCCCTCTAAGTCCTCCATCTCCGCCAGTTCCCACAGAAGGCGCTGGCACCCGACGCACACCTTCCATTTCGATAAAGGAAAAATCTATGTATCTTGAACTGTTGGAGACTTTCAAGTCTAACAATATCAATATTGATAAAGCGGTAAACGTCATGGGTGGCATCCGTATGCATCCTCGCACTTCAAATGATTTTTGTGCTGTCATTGACCACTGCACTGCCGCTAACGTGGTGCACTACACTTCTCAAACAGGGACTGAAACGACCCTAAACTGCGTCATTCGAAACATTCCCGATTGTATTACGACAGATGTGGTACAAACAGAGCTCATCGCTCGAGGGTTTTAACCTTCTTCCGTAACTCGCATGGGAAGAAACTGGAAATCCTTTCCAAAGCTTTACGTACAGCTCCTCCAAAAAGCCAAAAATAGGGAGATACTCTTTCTCAGTGAAATGTGCAGGCTTCGTTGTACGGTTGAGTACAAACGTAAGACCGCAGACATTGCACAATGCCATCGTTGCCAGTGGTTTGGCCACACGGCATCTCAATGCAACGCATCATATGTGTGTGTTAAGTGATCCGAGGCTCATCAAAGCTCCGCCTGCGCTTTTTCTAAGGAGTACGGACACGTAACTACAAAGGCTGCTCAGTTTATGTTAAACTACGTGCTAGTCAATTCGGCAAAGCCTACAGTAAGGCACCTGCTAAACATGAGCAAACCACCGCCCTTCCAAGAGCTACACCCAAAGCTAGCAGGGACGTGTCCTACGCTCAAGCGGCGGGTTCTACGAATAGCGCAGATATTATCGATCGCAATCAGTTGCTGCTCCGCATATCCCAGGCGAGCGGTGACGATTTTAAAAAGTTAATACTAACTTCTGCTCAGGTTTTAGTCAATTAACGGTTTACTATTCAGGCTCGGTCAATTTGTTTGTTTTCCGGAAATAGTGTGGTACTAGATTTCCACAATACTATGCAACGCCTATAAGGCTAGCACACTAGGTGCATCTAACTTCAAAACCCGTAATTTATTTCTTAGTTAGTGGAAAAGGTACTTACGCCCGTAAAGCGGACATTTGCCAAGTCTTTAAAAAGATTCCCCTCCTAGCCCGTCCCAAAAAAAAAACATAGCTCAGAACAAAAGATACGCCCACTAGGCGGGACCAGCACTAGTATAAAGCCTAACCAATTTTCAACATTAGGCAGTCTAATGCAGAGCTCAACGCCAACCCATCAACGACCGAAACTGCGTAGGCCAATACGCGGACCTGGATAAGACGTGGCTTTGCACCCCGGACGCCTAACACATGCCCGCCAGGTGTCATTGCACCAAGAAGCTACACCAAAACAACTACCCCCCTCATAAGGAACAATGGATGGCATCTACTGTAGCCATCGCCAAAAAGCATCCAAACCCCCTCAACCCGCCAACGCCGCCCCTCTACCACCTCCGAGACCGACGCCAGTGACAAATGACAAATGGCAAAAGGCAAAACAAGAAAAACATGTATTCATCGAGGTAGAAGATGATGATGTAAAGAATGGAATGCCGAGCTACCTCACGACAAATTATCCGGATAGCCACTACCGACCCTCCGGAGAAGATTATCACAGAAGCTATCTAACGGTTGACCAACAAACCGTGTAGAAGATCTTATATCCCACAGCCCAACCGCCGCACCAAGTTGATGGCCACGCAGCTTACCTAATCACGGTGCCGTTGACCAGACATTATCCAATGCCGGCGACACTTCGACCTGACTGGCAAATTCACGCTGATCAGGCAATCGCTTGCCAAATACGAGTAGGCCCACGTACCAAGACACTAAACAACAGTAGTTGGTCGCCCCCAGGTTATCCTGCACCGGCTGATCCAAAAGCCAAGACCCCAGAACCCCACGCCGTCAACAAGAGTTGATCAAAGAACTCAGGCAACGCACCCGAACCAATGAGTGCAACATTCATTATCAATGGAACAGGAATAAGCACGACCGAGAAATAAATTCCCCGGAACAGCAGCTCCTAAGGTCAAACCTAAGACCATGGCAGTAGACCCAATACCGCCAACCACCTGAACCATCGGGCCACCCCAATGCCCAGCGGTATGAAACAATGAGTGCATTCCACACATTGCCATCATGTGGCCGAGAATGTACCACAACAAGAAATACGTAGAAGACATACCATCATTCGGAGAAAACACCTATAAAAATCCGAAGGAGTTTTTAGGAAGATTGAAGAATTATATACGACGTCATCGCATACCAACATCGGCCTATCACAAGGCCTACCTGTCGAGCTGCCGCAATGAGGCAAACAACTTTAAAGCAAAGCCAGGCTAATCAAAAGATACGCTGACCCTCAGCTATAGCGGAGATGCCGGATAGCCAGTGAAAGCCTTCTTCTGTCGTTAAGCGGACGAATATTACCGGATTTATCAGTGCCATGATCAAACCACCATGCCGACGACGTTAACGACTTTGATAGAACTACGCATCTAACAGTCGATAGATGCCAGGCAATTTAACTCACTGGAAAATCAGTAGACGTCGACACTCGAGTCAAAGTCGCAATAGAACGCCAAAAAATGGCAAGGACATTTACTCAGAAACAGACAGCTACGTCTAAGGCTTCAGGAAACAAAGCCCGGGTCAGTCACAAGGCAACCATCGCCGACCGGCCCAAAAACCAAAACGAGCTAACTCCTACAGGAAACCATTAGGAGTCGTGACGGTCAGGGTGGCCGGAGAATCTAACCGCCTCCCTCGCATTCCGTCCAGATCAATGGTATCAAACTTAAAGCCTTTATCAACAACGGCGCCAGTTGTAACTTCACGCTACTAGACCTCCCTACCAAGAAACCAAGTTCGGAAAAAATCCGGCAGGCAAATCCACACTTAACACTTAACACTACCGGTCAAGCCCGCACAACAGTCATCATTGGCAACTGCCACCAAAAAGTGGAATTCCTAGTCGCCTCAGACTTAGACAAAGATGTGATCCTGGGAAGCCCATGGCTAAACACTAACGACGCCAGCATGGATTACGCACAAAAATGTCTACGCTTTGGCCGCAACCCACGCTTGACGGCTTACTCGACACGAGATCAGCAAAAACTTCAGTTAAAAACCAGAAACACCAAGGTTGGAACTCTCTTCCCGGAACAACAGCGGTTTGGAAAAATCATCCAAGCGTTTCCGTTAGTTTTCAACAAGGACCCCAGACCCGCTACTACCATAACATGTACACATAAGATCGAGCTGAAGGATAGGAACCCAATCAAAGCTGCTAGGTACTCATACAACGCTCACAAGAAGTCCATGATCTACCAACAAATTAAGGAAATCATCCAGGCGTTTCCGTTAGTCTTCAGCAAGAACCCCAGACCACCCGCTGCAACCATAACATGTACACATAAGATCAAGCTGACGGATAAAAACCCAATCAAAGTTGCCAGGTACTCGTACAACGCTCACAAAAAGTCCATGATCTACCAACAAATTAAGGAAATGCTAGCATCAGGCATTATTGAAAGAAGTTCGAGTAAGTATTGCGCACCGGTGGTGATCGTAAAGAAAAAGGACGGATCACCCCGATTCTGCATCGATTATAAACGCCTAAATAAAGCCACAAAGACAGAAGTGACCCCGCTCCCAATGAAACGCTCAAGAATTGGAGAGGCCTAAATCTTTACCAAAATAAACTTCACATTAGAGTACTGGCAAATCCCAATGCACAAAAAGCACCGGCACTTAACCACTTTTGCCGACCCCGACTGGGAATTGTACCAGTTTAGGGTCTTGCCATTTGGCTTATAAAACACCAGTTGCACCAGCAACCTTCCAAAAAATGATGTCGCAGGTGCTGGCTGGCCTACTAGGTAAATGCGTCCTCGTATACCTGGACGACATAATAGTTTTCTCGAACAACAAAATTGAACATTAAAAAAGCAACCTTAAGAAATGCAAGTTTGGAACGGATAAAGTAGAATACCTGAACCACCAAATCACAGCGGGCGGCATTAAACCATTAGAGCACGACCTAAAATCAATTTTGAACTACCTCAAACCAAAAACCTAGAAGAGGCTCCGCAGCTTCTTAGGACTCTGCACCTGGCTTAAAGAGTATGTTCCCAAGTCTGCAAAGATAGCGGGATCAATGATGGCCATGCAAGAGCCCAAACAAACGTTAGGTAGACGCACAAAACCACAACTTCCTTTGAAAAACTTAAGGAAGCAATTGACCGTCCCCTCAAACTAGCGAAGCCACAGCCAAATCTAAAATTTGTCCTACAAACAAACGCCAGCTACCAAAAAGTCGGAGCAGTTCTTTACCAAGAAAAAAAACATCAGAAGCATATCATCTCATAGGAGAGTGCAAAACTAGCACCCCGGCAGACTAGGTTCTACTCCAACAAACTGGAATGCATAGCAGGGCAGTCAAGACATATAAACCATACTTGGAAGACATTAAAAACCGACAACAAAGCCCTCACAAGGCTAAACACTTTTGCCGATGCTAAGAGCAAATTGTCCTAATAGGCAATGATTTTAGAAGAATTGAATTACATCATACAACACACACCCAAAGCCACAAACGTACAGCCGGACGCCCTGTCCAGACACCCGGACAACAAAGAAGTAGGAGATGACATCAAAGAGGTAAACAGGCTGTTACCACCCAAAAACCAAAATTCCACGGAAGGAGCGTCCATACAGACGCTATATGGTTGATTATGCAAACGCAGCCAACAAGAAAGAGTACGCATAAACCTCCAGCATAAGACAGTAGCGCAAATGGTCATGCGCCCCCAACGCAAATGTCCGGACCAAGCCCAAGATTCATGCTGCTCAGACAAGACATCCACTAACCACGAGGTTGGAACGTCGCTAAAACAGCGCCCTAAGACCGCAGACACAGAATTATCAATCTGATAACGAAGTACGGAGAAGACCATTAATGAATGAGACCAAAGACGCTGATCACCAAAGCAGGAAGAAACTGATACTAAATCAAAAACCTACATTATAAGTGAAAGCAACAGTTAACAAAACCCTCAAAAAAATTGACAAGTAGATGAAAAACCCCAGACTAAAACTAACAACTAAAAAAACAAAAGCGGTAATGCTGATTAGAAAGAAGAAATGCAAAGACATACATTTTGTATCAAGGCAAAACACTATAAGACTAAAAAAGAGTATTAAGTACTTAGGAGTGGTAATAAACAAACATTTCGCGAACACGTAAAATCAGTGATAACTAAAGCAAAAAAGGCAGCCGTTTCCTTTGAAAAAATGATGCCAAAGAGGATAGAGAAAATCAGAAAAAGCAAAAGAAAGCTTTTGGTGTCAGTAGCCGTGCCATACGCTGCGCCAATATAAAGTGACGCTCATAAATTTAGTAAAAACGTAAAAACGCTGACTGCTGCAGAGAAGTTTGGCCATCAGAGTCAGTAGGGCAAATAAAACAATCCCAAAAATGAGTGCAGTGGTCATGGGACGCATGCTTCCTTTTACTCTGCTAGCTAGAGAAAAAAGAAACACAAACGAAAAAAAAAAACAGGAAAAGAAACAAGATAAAAACAAAACATTAAACAAGTGGCAAAATTTGTAAGCAACAGATGTAAAACGACAGTGGACCCACAAGCTAATAAAGTGGATAGACAGGAATCATAGAAAAATAAATTACTACCTTGGGCAATGCCTTATAAGTCATAGCAGCTTCCAAAGCAACCTGAAAAAGTTTCTTTGAATTTATGGCATATTAACCTAAAAAGAGTGTACTACAAAGAGGCTGACACTGCATAAAATACGTTGTTTGCATGCATCAGATGGCACAAAAGAAGGTAAGTTTAATAAGTAGGCTCCTTTTTAAAAAAAGGGAAGGAGTTCTACAGATCCCAGGTAGACTATACGTGCGTAAACGCATTTCCCATTTTATAAAAAAGGCGTTTGCTGGTTGAAGACTGCGTCTCAAATAAATCCGGCACTACTCCTTTGAAAAATTTTTGGAAGTGAGAACCAGCAAAATTAGAAACAAAAATCTAAATAAATTCATTATTACTATACTAAACCTTTAAATATAACTATTGTTATACATTAAAATAATTGAACAAAATAAGCAAGCCGAATTGCCCAATAATACTTTTGAAACCAGTAAGTGATAAACCAGCACAATCAGATTAAAGAACTAATTAAATTAATTATTACTAATCGTATTACCGATCCCGCTCACGGGTTGTATGTTAACATCAACAATATTTTCTATTTGGTTTGATTTATAAATTTTATTTAAAATGTTTATTAGTTTTACAATATTTGCCTAGTGGTATATTATTGAAAATATATTGAATAATAAATAAAAATGTTTGCATATTTAATACTAAAATGATATCAATAAAATACATATTATTAACATTAATGTAAACTATATTGTTACGTAATACTAATATAAAATTGGCATTGATTTGGTACATTTTGTAGCAGATTGATTTTGCCATTACAAATATGTAACAAAATCTCATAATATATAAATGATTAATAATAAATTAACCTTTTACATTGTTATACAAATATATAAACTGAATGCAATTAAATTTTAATGAGATTATTGTACTGCAATGCACGTACAGATCGATATTGTAGTGTAGTGCCAATCCGCAACAAATTTGCAACCTTTATGTGTGCACAAATATAATAAAAAAATACGAGTTATGATAAGCCATTCAAATATTTAGAATGCGGGACGCAGTGAGGTTAAGAATGTTAAAATGCATTTCTCCGTAGAAAAGTATGCAGCCAGTGAACTAGTAGTATGTGTACTTCTTTAGTTGAAATATTCATAATTCACTCCACAACTGAATTTAAAATAGTGTGAGTGCGCGGCAGGGGGTTGCAAATAGTGAACGTTAGCTGAAGTGCAACGGGAATGGGAGAAAAAGTTATTCTTTATCGTTGAAAGTTCGCAATAAACCGCATCAAATATGTTTAGATTAAAGTTGGAAGGAATTAAAGTAGTCCGTGCGTGGAGTTTCCACTGATAAATGATATCGGGATCAAAATGTCTGCATATTGATTTACATAAAAATAGTATTGCAGATGGAGTGGAGTTTCAGTTTCCGATACTGCGCTTGATTTATGAATTATGTTTCATATGACAAATGTCTCTTTTCAAAAGAATGATTTGTAGTGCTTTTTTTAAACTACAACATAACATCAGTGAGTCATTTCGGGGGCAATAATCTCCCACACGTTAAGTACCTAATTGAGCAGCACTTTAAAAAAGTAAAACAATTGTATAATATCGTGTAAGAGGGTGTACAAAGACCGTAAACAGCTGGGGACGCCAGCGGCCAAGATGGCGTAATAAACCACAGACCCGTGACGTAATGGAGTCGTTACAGACCCGGCCCGTGTGGACCCATTCACTCAGTCGGGTTGGAACTCAAGTGCCTCAATTGCATTACAAGCGCTTTTTATATAATACCTCGCGGGAACAAGTGTGTAAAGAACGGTGGAAGAGACCCTGCTGGAGATGGTTAGCCGCGATCTGTACACTACAAAATGCAAAGATCGTCACATTCAGATCTATATCCATAACACTTGCCTACATCACAGTAGGTTAAGTGGAGCATAAATTACCCCCCAACAAATCCATCGATTTACCCCAACCATTTTTTATTTCATATATTGAGGATATTTATTAGGTGCTTGACCCGTCTTGCTCTTGCATGTAACGTTCTCTAACTGCTAATGCAAACATTCATTACGTCGTGTTTATGTAAATTTATCATAAATATATCAAAAATAAAATGTACAACTAAACACTTGAGCGCAACAATTAATTAAAGTTATCTCGCTACAACATTCCGATTAGGGTTGCAAGTAATTCTTACTAATTTATTGTTCCGTTGATTGTATTATAAGATATTTGCGGACAAATTAAAATTATATTAATATAATTAAATATAATAGATTAAAGAACAATTTTACAGCAGTTTAAAGCGTTTTCTTGTATGAGAAAAAAAATCATGTTATAAGATTGCATTTAACCCAATATTTATTGTCATTTTTGTGCAGATGCATTATAAAATTGTTTTGTATTTTCCTACTTCACTCGGTGGGAACGTAGCTAGTACTAGGCGTTTATTGTGTTGGTGTTTTATCTTGCTCCGAGTGTTTTGTAGTGTCGTAGTACTTCTACGACACTGCAAAGCACTACTTGCTTTAATATTTTTTGTTGAGCTGTGGATAGTACTATCAACTGATCATACTTTGCTACAATTTTTTTGTTTCTTTAATTTTATACACCAAATCTGGAATCTGGAGTTTTGTCTCATTGCCAAATATGTATACTTTGTTTTTTGCAGTCTGGTGTTTCTGGCCTAGACGGCCGTACAGGTAATGCATTCTGTTTGACTTCCTATTTTTCATCTTTGTTTACCAGTTCTGAGCTAGTGTTTTTGGACAAGGCGTCAGGCGTTAACAGTTAATTATTTGATTTGTAGCGTGAATGTCTAAGTAAAATCTGTACTTTTTTAATCCCAAATTATTACTATACATTCTAGCTTGCTTAAGTAGAATACATTTGGTTAGATTAGGTTAGGTTAGGTTATTATTGGCATAGCCAATCCAATTTTGTATGCGTTTGTTTGTAAGACAAAAAATAAGTTAAAGAGCTTTATTGGTTGGTTTAATAGCAACTTAACTTCATTTAACGGAAAGGTTTTTAGAATCTTGTAAGTGCATCAGTCACGGCTAAAAACTTAAAAATGTACGCAAAATTTTAAAAAATGTTGTAGTTTTTTTATTGTAGTTGATTAGATGTTGTTGTAGATATCAATATCTAACGGTTGTAATCTAATAGTTAAGGTTTTCTTTAGAATCTATTTAGAACTTACATTTAGAAAGTTAAAATGCAACAGTTTTTTAACAAATGCCAAAAGTGATTTATATGATCATCGTATTGGTATACCAAAACATTAGAATATATTGAGGAAGGCTTAGCACAAAAAATAAAACAAAGAACTAAAGTACAAAGCTAAAAGTAGATCAAATTTAGTCGACATAAAGCAATTTTATCTTACCGCACAAGGCAATCAAATAGTTTACAGTTAACTTTGGAATTTGGAAACTTAGCAAAATACGTTAGAAACATTATCTCCATCAATTTCATAAAGGGCAACCTGTTTGGAACTTTAGAAATCCAAAAGTTGTTAAGGAAATTAATTTAAGTTGTAATTTTAGATATAGCAAATGTGTCAACCAAATTTTTGATTATGTAGAAGCTAGTTTATGTTTGAAAGTTGATTTAACAGATTATATATCAGTTTGAGATATATTTATTTGGTATTTTAATAGCTTTTATTTTTTTTTTTTTATAGAAACGTTTGTATTTTGACAGTTTAGATACAAATTTGACGGAAAGGTTGGTATTTTGACAGTTTACATGAAAGTTTGTATTTTGACAATTTACATAAAAAAATTAACAAAACTGTTAGTATTTTGAAAGTTTACTTAAAAAAATGACTTCAAAATTTGACGTTTTAAAGTAATGTTTTACATAATATCATAATTGGTCGCTTTGCAAATTATATAAGCACTTAACTTCAAAATGTTTTTAATTAACTTGAAAAAAAAAACCTTTTTTGTTTAACAAATGCATCACGACAAAACCTGAAAACTGACATAAAAACACATACATAACCTAAAAGATGTTAATATTTAGATGTATGCTGATACACATAACCTAAAGGTGTTGTTGTTATTTTTAAATTTGTATTTTAGAATTGACTACTTAGGTCATTAGTTATTTAATTTATTTTAATAATAATAACCTCAGGTTATAGATCTGAGAAGAGAAAACAACACATTAAAATGGTTAAATTAAATAAATAAATAAATAATAAATCTAATATCGCAGTTCCTTAAAATCCAAACTAAATTTAAAACTAATATCACAGAACCTACTATCACAACTGACAACAAAGTTGTAAAAGACTTTGATGCCAGTACCTATCCATTAACCCAACCTAATATCACAGATAACACCGAAGCTGCAAAATGCTTCGATGCCAGACCCTAAAAACTAACTAAACCTAATATCACAGATTGCACCAAAGATGTAAAAGACTACGATGCTTTAAACAACTCAACAACACAAACTGATCAATAAAAATAAATAAATAAATGTACACCAAAATCATTATAAAACAACACAAAAACTTGGTTACGCATGTTTGAGGAGTCCTGCGTCTTTCAAAAACTGGACGCACCTTCCCATGGAGCCAATTACGGTGGGGAAGGTAGGCTCGGCATTCCTCCAAAATGTGCTTCACCGTTAGAGAGTCGTGACATGTTTTGCATGCTGGTTGTTCGTCGCTAGTCAGGAGATACGAAGAAGTCAAGTTGGTATGACCTATGCGCAAGCAACATCTCTTGTTGAGATCTACCGGCGACTACCATGCCGTCACGGAAAGCGTGATTTCCTTTAATTTGCTCTCGAAACCATTTCATACTCTTTGCCAATCCTTGATGATCTTTAATATGACGTATCCATTAAGATCTTCGAGTCTTACGGGAATGTTGTCCGTAGGATCCGCGTCAGCCGCCTAACGGGCGGTTTTATTGGCCAGCTTGTTCCCCTTGATACCCACATGACCCGGTGTCCAGACAAAGATAACTCTCTGTTCAAACCCGGCCAAGCGGAATATCAAAATTTGTACGTGGACCAGCGGATCGACCAAGTACATAGACTGTATACTCAGGATGGCACTCAGCAAGTCGGAACAAAAGAGGAACAAACTGTGAGATGATGTCTCACAGTTTAGCAGTTTTATGTAATGCATATAATTCTGCGGTGTATACGGAGGCCTCTTTAGGGAGAGACCATAAATGGGCCGTACCTTCTAAAATGAAGGCATTCCCACTCCCCAATCCGTTTTCAAACCGTATACATCCGCGGAGAGTCTGAATATTCGGCAACAATTTCAAGAAACTTGCTCTTCAAGACGTCGGAGCAAGTTTCTCGTTTGCTCTGAGAGGTCAGATCAAGACAAGCTATAACCCTCGGCATCAGCCAGGGTGGAAACTCTCCAGAACCGACTTAGAATACCATCGGATAATTAACATTGAGACTCTCCTCTAGATCCTGCGCTCGTACGAACACCGGCTTACTGACGGTAAGCCTGAGTCTGTATTTGCGTTTTGTTGGAGTACGTGAGTATAAAGCGACTACAACGAGCGGTTAGGTTAGGTTAGGTTAGGTTAGGCTAGGTTAGGCCAACCCAACTCGCAGCAAAGACTCGGTGCAGGACTCGTCCAAAATGCTCCTGTGACGTATCTAATGCCTGCGTTGTGGACTGCATCTAAAACTTTCAACCAGGATTTTCTTTCAGATGAGTATACCGCGCAGCCGTAGTCGATCCTAGACAGGGCCTTATACAGCCGCAACAATACCTCTCTCCGCGCACCCCAGTTGATGTTGGCCAAGCACTTGATCACGTTCAAGGTTTTTTTGAACTTTGTGACCAATTCATCAATAATGATAAGGTTTTATCAAGCACAAACCATAAGAAACGGACTGATTGTTTAATTCTGGAACCTCGTAAAAATCACCAAGTCGTCAACGTACAAGCATTTTTGTACAGGTGTAGCAATCGCAAAAAAGGTGACGCTGATTATCGACCCTTGTGAAACACCGTTCTCTAAACATAATGTCTTCGAGTTAGTAGTTGCCACTCTTAGTTAAAATTTGCAATCGCGCATAAAAGATTTAAAAAAAGAGACATACGGCCTCTGAATCCCCATGCGTGCCTTCTCCAGGTCGAAAAACACCGCTACAAAGTGTTTTCTTGTTAGAAAGGTGTCTTGGATGGAATTTTCTAGATAGATTAAATGATAAACGGTACTGTGATTTTGTCTGAAACCCGCCTGGTATTTAGCTAAAAGACCGTTAATTTCTAGCATCCACACTTGACGGTTGTTGACAATTTTTTCTAAAATTTTACTAAGACAACAGGTAAAGAAAATCGGTCTGTAGCTGTTGACGTTGTTTAGATCTTTGCCCGGCTTCAGCAACGGCAAGATAATGGCCTCTCTCTAACATTTTGGGTAAATTTTGCAATCTGCAAAAAAGTCATGGCATGCAACAAAACGTATAATTATCAACACTTAATTTGTTAAATACGATTGATTGACATTACGCCACGCACATAACCTAAAAATGTAGTCATTTTGCAATTTAGATGTCACGGCATGCATATTACTTATAAGCATCAACACTTGATTTAAATACGTTATTTCACATCCATAACTTCAAAATATTGGCATTCAATTTATTGTTTTGCGATTGACATTATGATATAAACATAACCTAAAAAATATTGTTTTTAATTGTCAAATATTTATTTATTTTGTTGCTTTGCAATTGACAAATATGTGCTTTATAGTTGATGCTTTACAACATGCACATAACAAAACCTAAAAACTGTCACACTTTACTTAAAATGTTTTCAAGTTATCACTTATATCTCTAAAATGTTTCAAAATTTCCAAAACATGTATCTTAACTGTCAAAAATATGTTTAATATGTCAAACTATGTATAAACTGTCAATAATGTTTCTAAACTGTCAAAATATTTTAGCGACCGTTTTAAGACGTTTTGTAGTTGTCAGTTATGTTTTTAAAATGTTTACAAACTGTTAAAATAACGTAAAAAAATGTTTAAATTAAATAAAGTCAATAATATTTGTAAATTGTCAAAATATTTTTACTGACAATTCACTCCCAATTATTGAAATACTCCAGTTCATAGTAATTGCTGGAAATCATTAATTGGAGTGCCCCACCCACCCGCTCAAGTGTTGATCATAAAGTTTTTTCTCTCCGCAGATAAAAACTTTTAATTTGCATATCACTATCTCCTCTCTGCATAAAAAGACTTTTAACGCTTGCACGGAAAAAAACTTCTAATTTCTTAATCACAAACAGAGAGACGAGTTAGAGAACACTACAGTAATTGCTAGTAATCATAAATTAGAAGACCCCACCCAATGGCCAAACTGTTGGCCATCAAAATATTAAATAACACCATCACCTCTTAGCACAAACAAAAAAATTTAACGCATTTTGAAAAAAATAAACTTCCTGTTTTGATATCAAACTATGGGGCGGTTAAGTGGGCACTCTAGTTCATAGTAACTGCTGGTAATAATAAATTAGAGTACTTTACCCACCCGTCTAAGTGTTGGTCATCAAAAAATGTTCTTTTTGCTTAAAAAACTTTTAACGCTTGCAATGAAGAAAAACTTCTAATTTCTTAACATAAAACACTAGTTAGTAAGCGCTCCAGTTTATGCTTTTTGCTAATAATTATAAATTAAAGTGCCTTACCCACCCGTCCAACTGTTAGTCATCAAGTAAGTGCATATTACTACCCATTTTTTGCATAAAACATTTTTTTTAACAATTACAGAAAAGAGAAACTTCCAATTTCTTAATAACCAACACTAGAGAGGGTGGGTGGGCACTCCAGTTTATAGAATTTGCTGGTTAATCATAAATTAAAGTGCACCACTCACCCAACCAAATGTTGGTCATAAAAAAATGCATATTACCATCTCCTCTTTGCATAAAAAAAACTTTTAACGCTTGGAAGATAAAATCACTTTCAATTTCTTAATAACAAACACTAAGGCGGATGGGTGTGCACTCTTATTCACAGTATAAGCTAGTAATCATAAATTAAAGTGGCCCATTCACCCGCCCAAGTGTTGGTCATCAAGAAATTGCATATAACAATCTGCTTTTTGCAATTTTGTAATAACAAACAATGGGCGGGTCAGCAATGTAGATCGGCGTAGATTTATATTTGCGGAATTGATGTATGGCTAAGTGGCAAAAAACCAAAAAAAAATTAATACCCAAAACAGAGTAAAATTTTGGACAAAAAATTTAAATACTTAGCCTCCTCCCTCTTCTATATAAAGTTGTCAGGAGATTAAGTCACTGGCCTACATGTTCAAGTACTGTACTTGTGACTTCAGCACTGAATTATTTGCTTGTGATACAGGTTAGCTTTGTTTCGCCTTTACTTCTTACTATTTTTTTGTAACATTTAAAAAAAAAATTGTTTTTATCGAAACTATCTACTTTTTTTGCCTTTCGGCCTTAAAAATTCTAAAACTTGACATAACATTTACTATTTAACTTAATTCGCTACTAATATATTAGATAATCTTAACAACCCTAAACCCCGTTTTTAACTATATTTATTTATGAGTTCCGTTTCAATTTTCTATCTTTTTTTCATTGCCGCCATAATCTATATCAGCATGTGTTCAATATTTTTTTTAGTTTCTCCACACATCCTACACATTTTCTTTTCCTCGTCCATCTAAAATTTGCACACATTCTCCTCATTTCCACATCTGAATCTTGCAATCATTCTTTTTTTAATTTTATCATAATTACAGTCTCTAGGTACTTTGGTAGTACATCCGTTATGATATGTACATAATTTGTACCTAGATTCATTTATCCTTACTCTCTTGCACTTGTATATCTTTATCTTTCTACATACTTCTATGTATTTTCAATCTTTCTACTTCCTCACAATATCCATTCTTGTAAAAATATTTTTCTCTGCTTGTTCCCATTTTTCCAATTTTTTTCTTCATCTTCTCCTTCAAGCAATGTAACAGTTTACATTCATTTCTTTCTTCAAACCTCATTACACGCTTTCTTGCTTCTACTTTTAATTCATCTATTTTAATTTCTTCTATTCCATGTATGCTGGGGTCTCTTTGTTTACCCCTAATACCCATTGCCACGACGATTTGTCGGTCTGTGTATCCTTTTTGTCTACAATAACAATTAGGTGCTCTTCTCCACCAACTGCATCTTCATCCTTAGATATGCAAAATCTTTTGAAAGTTTTGTCCGGACACATTAGAGCATTTTACTTTTTTTTGCCAAGATTTTTAGATAGTTTGCTATCTATCCTGGCTATTAAGGTAGCATTTTCCTCTTCCTGTTAACTAATCATACATAAAATTAATTAAAAAAATCGTCTTTTTGGTAAATCCTGCTAGCCCAGTTAAAGACATTTTCAGAAAATAGAAAGTTGAATAATGATACCAAAAGCAAAAAAAAAGTTTTTACAGCATTTTTTATAAAAAACATGAGATTTTTAGACAATTTTGTTGTCACTAATTTTTAATCATTCCTAAATTTTATATGTTATGACAGTTTTGATTTTTTATATATAAAATGTAGATTTTAACAATTTATGGTAACTTTTATTCTATAAATAGGCTCTTTTCGACAGTTTATGACTGGATTTTAATAATAATAATAACAGTTAGTCAGATTTTAATAATAATAATAATAATAAAAATAATAATAATAACTTTATTCAATAATTATACATATATACATATACTTATACAGAAGACTAGTAGAACATGTAAATAGTACAAATAAGAAATAGGGTCAGGAAAAAATATTAATTAAAGAATTCCCCTAAGTTATAGGGTTCAATATTACATACATGTCTGTATAGTGTAGTTTTTAATTTATTGATGTTCTTAGTTTCTTTAATATGTTTTGGAAGTCTATTATAAGCTTTCAAAGCTGCATTTAGAGCCTTTTTTTCACTTACTTGTAATCTGTGTATTAGGTAGGTATACGAATATGGTGTTATATTTATGATGATTTAGATTTTGAGAGAAAAGTGGTTTATAATTAAAGTTAAACAGAAGTAGCTCGTATATCTACAGATCTGTAACTGTAAGTATGTTATTCTGTTTAAAGAAACATCTACATATTTTATTATATTTGAGTTGGTGCATAGATCTAATTGCACGATTTTGTGTTATAAAAAAATCTTGAATATGCAAACTACTTCCATAAAAAATAAGTCCATATCTTATGTGAGTTTCAAAGTTGGAATAATAGATTGTTTTTAATGTTTTCATGTTGATGAGATTTTTTAATATTCTGATTATGTAGCAAGTCTTTTTTAGTTTATTATTTACTTCTTATCAGTGATGTTTCCAGGTAAGATTTTAGTCAATGTCCATTCCCAAAATTTTTACACAGTAATTTCTATTTAACTTCTAATGTTTATAAAATCTGGTGGTTTTTTTGTCTGTAAATAGTTACAGCTAAAGAATATGACTTGTATTTTGTCAACATTTAATAATAATTTATTTTCAGTTAACCACAATTCTGCTTTTTCCAATGTTTGTGTTGCAGTATTGATTGTGTCTTGGATTAATTTTCCAGAAACTAAAAAATTAGTGTCGTCTGCATAATTTTGAGTCATAACGTTATTATTCTATCTCATAAATCAATAATGTTGGTCCTAAAATACTTTCTTGCGGAATACCATTTTTAACAAGTAAATAATTGAACTCTTCGTTGTTTATTACTACTTTCTGTTTTCTGCTCTGTAGGTATGACGTAATGAGCTTCAATCCAACTCCTCTAATGCCATATGTGTACAACTTATCCAATAAAATTTGATGATTTACATTATCAAATGCTTTTGATAAGTCTATGCTAATCCCAAGTGTTGTGTTGTTTTGTTCAAGAGAATTTAATATGTGACTAACAAAACTAACGTTAGCTGTTGTTGATTTTCTTTTTATAAATTGTTTGGTTAGGTTAGGTTTGGTTAATAAATATAATAATAAATTTTTAGTTGTTTGCATTTTTATTAGTAAATTTTATCAAACATTTTATTTTTTAAATTTTAAATTTTTACTAAAATTTTACCAAACCTAACCTAATTGTTTTCGAACTTTAACAAAATTTTGAAATTTTTGCATTTTTGATAAAACTGACAATTTAACAAAAAAAAAATTATCGAATTCTTACTAAATTTTTACCTAACCTAATTGTTTTCGAATTTTAACAGAATTGTTAGGTTAGGTTAGGTTTAGTTAATATTTTTTTCGAGTTTTTACTAAATTTTTAGTTGTTTGCATTTTTAATAGTAAATTTTATCAAACATTTTATTTTTTGAATTTTTACTAAAAATTTACCTAACCTAACTTAATTGTTTTCGAACTTCAATAAATTTTGAAATTTTTGCATTTTTGATAAAACTTTTAACAAAGTTTTTACCTAACCTAATTGTTTTTGAATTTTAACAAAATTGTTAGGTTAGGTTAGGTTTAGTTAATATTTTTTCAAGTTTTTACTAAATTTTTAGTTTGCATTTTTGATATGGTAAATTTTATCAATCTTTTTATTTTTCGAATTTTTACCAAAAGTTTACCTAACCTAACCTAACCTAATTGTTTTGAACTTTAACAAAATTTTGAAATTTTTTGCATTTTTGATAAAATTGTCAATTTAACAAATTTTTTTTCGATTTTTTACTTAATTTTTACCTAACCTAACCTAACCTAACTTAACCTAACCTATTATACTTTCAACAAAATTTTCAGTTCTTGCATTTTTATTTTATCAATTTTTTTTTTTTTATTTTTACTAAATTTTTAGTTTTTGCATTTTTGATAGTAAATCTGTCATTTTAACAAAAACAATTTTTTTAAATTTTAACTTAACTTAACCTAACTTAACCTAACCTAACCTAATTTTCAAATTTTAACCAAATTGTTAGGTTAGGTTAGGTTAATATTTTTTCCGATCTTTTAATAAATTTTCAGTTTTCGTATTTTTGATTGTGAATCTGTTATTTAAAAAAAAATTTTTTTTTTGATTTTCAACTAAGTTTTCAGTTTTATTTTTGATGGCAAATCTGTCATTTTATCAACCACCTAACCTAACCTAACCTAATTGTTATCGAATTTTAACTAAATATTTAGTTTTTGCATTTTTGGTGGTGAATCTGACATTTTAACAAAAAAAAATTTTGTTCAGTTTTTACTAAATTTCACCTTACCTAACCTAACTTAATTGTTTTCGAATTTTAACAAAATTGTTACTTTAGGTTAGGTTATGAAAAATTTTCAGTTTTTTTATTGTAATATAATATAATTTTAACAAAAAAAAAAAATTTTTAGTTTTTCCATTTTTGATGATAAATCTGTCAATTTATCAACCACCTAACCTAACCTAACCTAATTGTTTTTGAGTTTTAACTAAATTTTCAGTTTTTGCATTTTTGGTGGTGAATCTGTCATTTTACCAAAAAAAATTTTTTGATTTTCAACAAAATTTTTATTTTATCAACCACCTAACCTAACTTAACCTATTTGTTTTCAAATTTTAACAAAATTGTTAGGTTAGGATAATATTTTTTTCGATATTTCACTAAATTATCAGTTTTTGCATTTTTGATTGTAAATCTGTTATTTTAACAAAAAAAAATATATTTGACTTTTAACAAAATTTTCAGTTTTTCCATTTTTGATGGTAAATCTGTCATTTTTTTAATCACCTAACCTAATCTAATTGTTTTCGAATTTTATCTAAATTTTTAGTTTTTGAATTTTTGATGGTGAATCTGTCATTTTAACAAAAACATTTTTTTTTTTGAGTTTTTACTATATTTTACCTTACCTAACCTAACTTAATTGTTTTCGAGTTTTAACAATATTGTTAGGATAAGTTAGGTTAATATTTTTCTCAATCTTTTACTAAATTTTTAGTTTTTACAATTTTGATTGTAAATCTGTCATTTTAACAAAAAAAAAAAATTTCAGTTTTTCTATTTTTGATGTTAAATGTGTCATTTTATCAAAAAATTTTTTTCAAATTTTAATAAATTTTTTAGTTTTTGCATTTTTGATGGTAAATCTGCCATTTTAACAAAAAAAAATTTTTTGTTTGAGTTTTTCTAAATTTTTACTTAACCTAACCTAACCTAACTTAACTTAACCTAACCTAATTGTTTTCGAATTTTAACAAAATTGTTACGTTAGGTTAGGTTAATATTTTTTTCAATCTTATACTAAATTTTAAGTTTTTTGATAGTATTTTAACAAAAAAAAATTTTTTTAGACTTTCAACTAAATATTCAGTTTTTGCATTTTTGATGGAAGATCTGTTTTCATTTTGTCAATATTTTTTTTAACTTGTACAAAAAATTTGGTTTTTGCATTTTTGATGGTGAATTTGTCATTTTAACAAATTTTTACAGTTTGAAAAACATTTACATTTTTAAAGAACGGATTTATAATTGAAAGCCGGATTAACAGTTTGGCAATAACATTTAACACGTTGGCGGCTAATTTTCAGTTTTAAAAGTTAAATTACAGTTAAATTTATAAATTTGAAATCCAGATTAACAGTTTGGCAGTCAAATTTAAAACTTTAAAAACCGGATTTTAAAGCTGGATTTATAATTTTGATGCTAAATTAACAGTTTGGTAGCAAAACTTAACGAAATGGGCGGGCAAAGAACTTTCTCCAATAAATTAGTGTTTTTATTATATAAATTAAAAAAAAAAAGTTATTTTCAAACGATTGAAATTATTAGGAAAAATAGTATGTCTGGTCAACCTGATATAACTTAATTTTTTCCTATTTGCTCTTTTTTCATTGCATTTCAGCATGTGTTCTTTGTTTTCTCTAGCTTCTCCTACATCTTACACATTTTTTTTTCCTCGTCCATCCAAAACTTGCACACATTTTCTTCATTTCCACATCTGAATGCTGCAATCTTTTTTTTTTTTTTATTATAATTTACACTTTCTAGTTACGTTGGTAGTGCATCCGTTATGACATGTACATAATTTGTACCTAGATTTATTTATTTGTACGCTCTTGCACTTGTATATCTCTATCTCTCATCATAATTTTCTACCACGTACTTCTATGTATTCTTAATCTTTCTATTTCGTCACTAGACATGCTATTTTTGTTAACATATTTTTCTCTGCATGTTCCCATTTTTACAAATTTTTCCTTCATCTTCTCCTTCAAGCAATGTAATATTTTACATTCATTTCTTTCTTCATACCTTATTACACGTTTTTCTGCTTCTACTTTTAATTTATCTATTTTAACTTCTTTCATAACCATGTATGCCGGGGTATCTTTGATTACCCCTCTTGCTAATACTCTCTAAACAGTTTTGTCCGTCTGTGTATTTTCTTTGTCTACGATAACAATTAAGTGCTCTTCTCTACCAACTGCATCTTCATCCTTAGATATACAAAATCTCCTGAAAGTTTTGTCCGGACACATTAGAACATTTAACTTTTTTTTGCCAAGATTTTTAGATAGTTTGCTATCTATCCTGGCTATTAAGGTAGCATTTTCCTCCTCCTGTTAATTAATCATTGTTGCTTCTATAGAAGTTTACTTTCACCGTCAAACACACACCAAAAAGCTCAAACTTTTTAGCTGATGTTCCAGGATCCCGGGAAATAAAATGTTTGACTCCGCTATAAAAACTAAAGACTAGTTCCTACCACCCAAAAATAATCACGTACAACCAACATTTAGCTGCATAATAGTACAAATTGAAAGGTTCCATCCATTGCAAAAAGAAACATTCTAAGCAGATTTGTTTAACTTAACTTTGACAGAAATGGTACGTCGATGAGAAAAAATGCCCAAAGCATCAAGGTAGAGAACCTAAGTTAACGAACATTAAGTTATATGTTAATATGCCCTAACCAAAAATCTACCCAACCTACATCAACTTGTTTAAAAGGCACAACAAAGCCAGGCTACCTACAGTAAGAAATGGTGCCCAAACAGGCCATCGTCTGCACTTACACCCCAGGTAACCAAATCATGGTACGCAAAAAGTTTTGCAAATAAATTGAAGGGCCCAAAAAAGATCATCACCACAACCGACCATAACTGTTACTTAGGGACCACCCATACATAGTTCCCACATAACTCCGCCTAAACAATATTCGACCTGCACTTA
This sequence comes from Tachinus rufipes, assembly GCA_963932245.1. NCBI lineage: Eukaryota > Metazoa > Arthropoda > Insecta > Coleoptera > Staphylinidae > Tachinus > Tachinus rufipes. Next base: position 109,947,311 of record OZ010743.1, read on the forward strand.
CCTACTGAACCATCCAACAAAATTCAGAAAGATGCCTGATTTCGTCAAGAATGTTGGAAAGCATTAATACCAAGGAAAATAAAATTCTATTCGCTATTGCATCAAATAATCACCATCGAGTACAAAACTTTTTTTTGTCCCAACTGTCACTTGAACAAACTTAGTGCCGCCTTAAACCCGTTCAACAACGTAACTCTTAGTTGCAACTGGAAATCCGCTAATCCAGAAGAACTGAACCAGAAGGTAACTATAAACCTGACAGAAACCTTCCGGGCATCACCTTTATCAATGACAAGAAACCAATCACAATTTTCCAAGGTTTCTTCCTACCTGGGGAATAGATTCCAAGACAAGATTGTTTTTAAACGGTTCGATCCATTACTACTGATTTTGGCCGTGGGAATTCCGCACTACACAAAACCTAAATTATAGAATATTATGTGGAAAAGTAAACTTTTATTATTTAGAAATTATTACTCAAAATCGTTGCAGCATAGGTATAGTTTTAACATGCTATAGATTGTGCAAAACCTCTTACTGATAAGCATTAATAACCAACCGGCTATTAATTCTTATAAATATGAAATCTGGATAAGCAATATTCTCACTAGAAATAGTTTTAAAGTGCAGTATTAAAATAAACAATAGGAAAATAATAATTTAACCTATATTGACACAAATATTATGTTAATTAATTATTTGAATTCTTTATTTATAGAAAATATATATAATAGTTCATAAATTGTTTTAGTTAAACTATAAACATGCAAGTCATACAACAAAATAATATAATATTTAAAAACATCTACAATAAATAACTCAACATAATGCAATTTTTGAAAACTTCCTTCTGATTTAAAGCATACTATTAAACTCTTAATACATTTAAGTAAAATAGAAGCCCCTCATGCAGCAACGCTCAATGTTTACCATGTATCATGCACTCCCATAAAATTACCTACGTTATAGTTAGTAACAGTGGCTGCAGCTAACCAAGAACTTTAGAACTTTATGATTACACGGCGCACACACACTCACACATACACATATAGGTACTTCATTGCCGGTTTAATATGCATTCCGTGCCTGGCTCATACACAAGTTGACGAATATAGAAATTCAAATAATAAATTATGAGAGAATGATTTCAATTTGCACGATTTATGTTTTGTTTTATTTTATTTTTTAACAGACAGAATGTAATTTAGTCACGTAGAAGTATTTTATTGATTAAATAATAATATTTTATTTGATTAAATATATTCTTAAAAATCATTTAATTAAGCAAAGTATCGACTACGTATACATAATCAGATTAAATGGAATAAGATATGACCCAATTAATAATTGGTTTATTTGATCTCCTGGGAAATTAATTAACTTTGATTATGAGTAAAAGTCACGTGTGACATGAACGTGGTTTTGAAATACGATGCGACAATTCAAGACAAAAAATTATATCCGCAACATTTTACCGTTAAAATACGAACCTCCAGAAGAAGAAAGTGTCAAGCGTACTAAGGATACTTCCTGATGCAATCATACCACCACAATCTGAAGTGCACAGTCCCATTTGCCATTTGCAACTACATGCTCGGTGTATTCCCTAGACAATCTCCGGCCGCAAGATATATAAGCAGCAACTAGAAAATTTATATAAATATTTTTTTTAAATTTATTTTTTTTAATTTCCGTACAAAATTAGCAATTAAATTTTAAGGTTTTTATCTCTTTTATAATTTTACGAATTATTCAGAACGGTTTAACATGCTGGAAATTTCTCCATCAATTTTATGTTTGTTTTATTTACGAAAGCTTCGTTTTAAAACCCTTTCAGCCCTTAAAACTTGATGGATTTATGCTTAGATTTATTAAGAGCAACTTGTATTGCCTCAAGTATCAACTTGTATGTTTGTTTTTAATGAATTTAATATGCAAAATAAACATTGTTTGCAAAAAATAGAATACCTATCCAATTTGTTGATAATAACTAATTATAAAATAAAATGTATGTTAACTTATAACAGTATAACAGAAAAACATGAAGATTGAATTAAAATAATAAATGTAATAGTTTAATTAATAATTCCAATCAAATAAGTTTAAAGAAATATTATTTTCTTTATATTTATAATTATAATCTGAGTTTATGTTTAAGTTATTGACTTACATAATACTATACACACAAAACTCACTAACATTTTAATGCTTATAAGCAGGCTTCAACTGTTAACCTCATGATTTTATTGTAGATTAATTGATATTGGTTTAGTAGCTAAAATTATTTGCAGTAGTTGCGAACACTAATATAATAATTATTCAATATACAAGGTGTTTCCAAACTGGAGGCAAAAAATTAAACTTTAGATACGTTTTTTAATTTCAAACAAAACTTTTTTGTCTATCTTGCTTCGTTTTTGAGTAATTTAAATTAAAAAAACATTTGTAACATTCGCAATTCTCTCTTGTAGCAGCTCCACGTTGTTTATTGGCGCCGCATAAACCAATTGTTTCATGTGTTCCCACATACACCGGCAAGCAACAAATAGAGGTCTCTTTAAAATTATGACTTAGTTTTGGAATTTTTTGTTTTAACTTTATGTTAGCAAATTGTAAACAGTTGTACTCTACTTTGCACGTTAAATTAAAAATTCAATGTTGTATCGTTTAGAAATATCACAAATTTACAATTCAGACAAAGTTTAAATTTTTGTTGACTAGTATGGAACAAAAAATATTAAAAAAAAAAATTACGAGTATTAGTCCCTCTTACATTATTGACTGCTTGAAATCGAAGAGGAACACTTTGAATTAAATTAAGTATTACATTTTGGTCGATATTATTCCATTTTTGCAGTACCAACTGTCTTAGCACCTGAACAGTTTTTGAAGCCAATCAAACCCCAAAATTCCCATTTCATCTAGATAATCTCTGACAACTCTGGCTACGTGAGGTCTAGCATTAGTTTGCATGAAAATGCCGCGTTCGCCCATAGTTGTCATAAAGAGCATAACAGAATCTTTGAAAACCTCTATAATGCATCCATGAGCTGTCAGGAAGCCATTCTCTATAAAGACCAATTTTGTGCGCGCTTCGGTGGAAATTACTGCCCAAACCATAACCAACCCACCGCCAAATAGAAATCGCTCATCAATACAAACTAAAGTAAATCTTTCTCTGCGTCTTCACCACTTTTTCCGACGTCCGTCTGGTCCATTTAAGCAAACTCCAAGAGATTTTGAACAAAAGCCAATCTTGCACTACGATGTCGGCGTTGTTAAAGTATGCAGCAGGTAGACAGCAGCCCAAAGCCTTCTCTTAACGGTCTTTTTTTTTGTACGTCAGAAAGGTAAATCTTCAAAAGAACATCCAATCTATAGAATGCTGGAATGCTGCCCGATTCGATTGCCATTCTACAGCTTTGCCAACGGATTAAACAACCCCCACTCCAGCCGTTTCATTGCGGGACCCCTTACGCATTACTTCACGATGGACGTTGTCAATTTACCTATCTATCGTTTTTTTCTTGCTCTTTGGTATATATTATGGTGCGGATTACGTCGTACACTCTTCTCCATGGTTCTTCAGCAGCCTGCAGGCCTGTCATCATATTTTCTTCGTTAAAGGCATCTCCGGTTTGAGCAGCGTAGCCACTTCTAACGTTTCCCTACCTGGGGCAGGTAAACAGAGTATGTCCTACGTCATCGGTCCGGTCACAGTAAGTACACTTCTCAGTCGATGCTCTGTGTCTGTCATAAAGATAATTCCTGAATCAACCATGGCCGGAGAGGACCTGCGTAAGAAAATAATCTACTTCTCCAAAAGAGCAGCCTACCCATTTTTGGATATTTGGTATCAGCCTGTATGTCCATCTACCATTGGTCCCGCTTTCCCAGCTTTCCTGCCACCTAGAACTTATGTCTACTCATGTTGAGGAGTTGTTCTACTTTTCGGCTCTTTCCCGTATCAGCAGCTCTATTGGCGGGATGCCCGCAATTACACCTACTGCCTCTGTCGAAATGGTTCTGCATGCGCTACATATCCTGATCGACATCAGCCTTTAGAGTCCTGACAACTTCCTCATGGCTCTTCTGTTTCTAGTTGCCGATTTCCAAGCAAGTGGAACACGCCTGCCATTGTTCGCTTCTTTGACGCTCTGGGTCCACCCACATTGGGCATTAGGCTGGTTAGGGCCTTTATTGTCCTTGCGACTTTTCTTGTGGTTTGCTTGACATGCTCCTCGAAAGTAAGCTTAGTATCTAGCCAAATACCAAGGTGTTTGATGACAGCACTGGATTTGATATAGGAGCCAAGAATGTTAAAGCGTATGCGCCCTATTTTTCGGGTGCAAGCTGTAGTCATTTTTCTTCTAGCCAATTTGCTATCCGGAGGAGTGCTATGTCTGCATTGTACATTAATATTGCTTCATTTTCTGCAACCACAGTCAGAGCCACGTCATCGGCAAATCCAATTAACTTTACTCCTTTTGGCTGTTCCATTCTAATTAGATCGTCGTATAGGATGTTCTACAGGGTTAGACCAAGTACTGATCCCTGCGGAACACCGCTATAAACCTAAATGGTCTTGGTCTTGTCCTCAGTTTCTAGGATTATCTTCCTCTTGGATAAGTAGGATGCTAGTACATTTATCAGGCTCTCTTCTATTCCTCTTTATCTTAGCTTTTCGAGGATATTTTGCCACAAGGCACTATTAAAGACGTTATTCACATCAAGTGTAATAACAACGCATAATCGTCTATGTTGGTGTGCGTAGGCTGCCGCTCTTTTTGCAATTTCAATTACGTTCTATATCGCGCCCACTGTTCCCTAAAACCGTACTGTTTGTCCGCTAGACCTCCAGTTTGCTCAAGTTCGTTTTTAAGCCCCAACAAGACTAGCTGCTCATATAGTTTTCCTTCAACATCTAGTAGGCATTTGGGACTATATGATGCCGGCTAGTCCAACGGTTTGTTGTCTTTTATAAGCAGCACGAGTTTAGCCTGTTTCCAGTCTTCCGGGAATGTACTTTTGCGCGCTAACTTATTATACACCTCTAACACATATTTAGGTTTGACATTTACAAATTCTTTTAGCAATTCTGCGGGGATGTTTCCTCGTTTAGGTGCTTTTTTAAGCTTTAGCTTACTACATGCTGTTTGCAGCTCTTCTAATCTAAAGTCGGTGAACGTCACGGTTCTATCACAGATAAAATTGACTAAATCGTGTTTTGGAAAGAGGTGTTTGACAACCGCTTCCATAATTTGCAGTGTCATTTGGGGCCTTAATAAATACCGATCAGTTGTTTTATAACAAACTTGTATCCGTCTCCCCATATATCACAGTCGAGTTTATCACAGATAGTTTTCCAGCATTTTTTCATTACCGCTTTAATGCTGTCCAGCAAAGTTTTCTTGCTGCTTTTATATGCATCTTGCAGTTGCAGATTTAATGCCGCAGGATTTCTTTGTGCACTTCTTGTGCACTCCCTTCTTTTCTTCATGCATTCCTTGCGCAGATTGGCAATCTCGTTAGACCACCAATATACTAGCTGCATTTTCATGTGTTGATTTCTCTTTGGCAAGTTGGAGTTACAGATGTGCGTAAGGTTTTTTGAAAAGTCTTTTGTTGGTGACGCGTTTTCTTCGTAAATGATGTCGGCATCGGCCAGGGCCCGTTGCAGCATCTGCTTGTCAAGCCTTCTTGCGTTCCATCCTTTGTTTTGGGTTGGGTGGGTCCTCTTTTGCTGTATGTCTACTAGCTCAAAAATGATGTAATTGTGGTCACTCACGGTTTTCTTGTTGCTCACTTCCTATATTCCAATTTTCGTTAATAGGCATTCCACGGCCAGGGTTATGTCTAGTATTGAGAAGAACTCATTTCTTTGAAATGTTGGGTTATTTCCTTCGTTTACACATATGAAGTCGTTCTCAGCCAGCAACACGGTTACAATTCGACCCCTCTCACCCGTGAAATGCATACCCCATTGCACGGATTTAGCATTAAAATCTCCAACAACATTGGCTATATCTTTGCATCTTCTTATTTTCCTTCCGATTTCAAAGAGTATTTCCTTCAGGTTTTCTATTTTCCTGTTGAGGGACGCGTAGCAACTGAACAATGTGAAACAGGTAGTTTTGATATACGAGAAACCGATCCCAAAGCCCTGAACTATGCGCTAGGCGGTGTCTAGTTGTTTGTCGAGTATCCAGTCTTTTCCGTTTTTGATGGCGTTTTTGTTAGGCTCGCTTATCGCTACATTTCCTGCATTTAGATCTTTAGCGGTAGCCACGGCAAGATCCTGTGCCGGAAGACTTCTGTTGGTATTCATTTGATCATTTTGGGATAACGTTCTCAGCCTTCTTCTGTACCTGTTATTTAGGCATCTTACGCTTCCCGATTGGTGTCCCTCCTCCTTACAGTCCACACAGTAAGAGTTACTTAGACATTCTGCTGCTTTATGCCCTTCATTGCTACACTTCACGCATAACCTCTCTATATCTGGTCCCTTGCAGTGAGCTTTTTTATGTCTATATTGCCAACAGCTAAAACACTTTACTTCATTTGTTCTCTCGATTATTCTGCAGTTCATCCAGCCAATCTTAATTTGTCCCATCTGTACGAGTCTTCTAAAATCTAGCTCGGCCATTACTAATGTAGCATTCTGTTTTTGCCCATGAGCTAGTCTTAATGCTCTTACCTCAAAACTATCTGCTTTGACTGCTAGAGTTTTGGATATAGCCTGTTTTATTTCTTCTTCAGTTGAAATATTGTCAAAGTCTTTTAGGTGTAATACCTTTTTATTAGTCAGGCAAGATGTGGTTGCATCTGGGAGCCTCTCGCTTATCTTCCTTCTCAAGACTTCCGCTTTGTCGACACCGTTTTAAACCGAGAGAAGCAGATCTCCATTTTTTTACTTTTTAATGTCGTTGATATCCGCTCCAATTTCACTATGATTTACCAATTTTTTCACGGTCTTAAGCAATTCCGCATAGGACATATCCTTTATACTGATTAATATTGCATCTCCTTTTGGTCTTTTTGCTGGTCTGGTTATTGTAGCGTTCTGCTTAACAGATTTAGTTATTTTTTTACCTGCTTTCCTTTGTCTTTGGGCCTTTTGGTTGGTTTTATTTTGCTATTCTAGGGAATATAGTGCCGATAACGTCTTTGCTTTCTGGTAACGCTAGTTTCGTTCTTTTGTTTTTGACCATTGTATTCCTAATTAATTTTAGAGCCTTAATTCTGTCTGTGATAATCAGATAGTATAGTCGTCTGGTAAGATCTACAATGTTTCCATCTTTTCCGGGAAACCTAGCGCATGGGTCATTATGACAAAGTCTTCTACGAGTTTGTTTTGCGATTGAAGACCTTCTTTGCTACCGAACTTTTCTATCGCCTTTTTTACAGACTTATTGCTTCTCTCTATTTCCTTGTTACAAGGGAGTATAAGGTCGTATTTGGCAGGAGCTTTTAAGATGTAGCTTTCTTGCTCTTCGATTCTTGGAAAAACATCATCTCTCCAATTTTCTTCTGTTATATTCTTAGATATCGTCTATTTTTTTTTCCAGATAAGTCTTTTCTCCTAATCTCTCTCATTTGAGTTAGTTGGCATTCTATGCACTGATTGGTGCTGTTCCGTGTTAGGGCCTTTCCTTCTGTATTGCGTCCTGCTTTCAGGACTTCTATTTTACGCCTGAGTTCTTTGTTGTCGCTGCGCAACAATTCCTGCTTCTTTTAGTTTCGTCTTTGGCTTGTACATTTCTTGGATGACTTGGTCTAGCTTTGTTGCATGTGTCGCAATTTTTTCTGAAATCTCTTAAAATAACTCTATTGCTTCGTGAATCTCTTCCTTGTTCTTTTCTGGCAAATTGATTACCATCGTTTTTATTTTCTTCCGCGACGTTTCTACTGTTGCATATCCCAGAGGTATGGTTTGCCTGGCACTATTCATACGCAAGTCTAATAGGGAGAACGCTCTCTCTTTAAGAGGAGTTTTTTGTATTAAGCTTTTCCCTTTCTTCTTTTTTTGTTATTTCATTTCCGTGAACGTGATCTTTGCCAGATCCCTTGCCAGTGTCGTCTTTTGCCTTGAGGTAGTTAGATAACAATCGGGGTGTGTCCTCTTGCACACACATGTCCCCGACCGGTACTGGGGCATCGCCCCCCTGCATCGTAAACGATCTAACTAGCGTCGTACTATCCATAGAGAACCATAAATTAGTACCGTGCCCATTGTTTGACAACTATCTGGGCTGAAAGTTGGTCGTCGTTGGAGATCCATTTTGGGAGAGGGTTGGAAGAAAATAGGGACTACTTTTTTTAAACTTTTTCCCCCTCTGTAAGGTAAAAGAAAAAGTTTTTTAGTTCGCTGGCCCTCGATACCTAATAGCATCGGGAACCGAAAGGTGGTCTAAAGTAGGCCGAAGGGTTTGGCCAAAGGAAGTCAACAGATCATGGCAAAGATTGAAAAGAAAGTGTTTCGCCAGAGCCTCTTTAGTTTCCATGCAGCGGCCACCGCGTGCAGGCGAGGTTGACTGCAGTTGGACTTATCATCCGGCTAACTCTTTACCCACCTCTCTTAACGGTCTATTCACTAACATTTACATCTAACTTCATGGAGTTGATTTTGTAACTAAACTGCAGAAGCGGTTCTATTTCGCAAACTTGTAGACACTAAAAAGGCTAGTATCCAAGTAACGCTAATACACCTTTTGTACAGCACAAAGGCTTTTACCAACAATCCTTGCAGTTTCACGTATTCTTTGCCCATCTTCAATCAACGCCACAACAATAGAGCTTAAAGATATTTTGACCTGTTAAGTACAGTACACCGTGTGAATGAGCAAAATCAACACTAAGTAAAAAATCGACAACAAAATGTAGGTTTTCAATTACAGCAAAATGGATGGATGCTGTTTCATAAAAGTCTGTGACACAGTGATAATAACTGACAGATAGTTAACATTTGTAAGGAAATGAATTATTAAACGCAAATTTGCAAACATAAAGTTAAATCAAGTAATAATTTTAAAGTGACCTCTATTTTTTGCTCGCCAATGTATTAATTTTGTCCTTAAATTATAAATCCGACCGTTAGAACTGTTAATTTGTTTTTAAAAAGTGTAAATCCAATCTTCAAACTGTTAAATTTATCTACCAAATTTACGGCTTTTAAATTATAAATCCCGTAATTGACAATTTTACTAATAAACTGTTTATCCGGTTTATAACTGTAATTGTGTTTTTAAAAATTGAAATTTTGTTTATCAACGTATTAAATTCTACTACCAATCTGTTAATTTGTTTTCAAAATTATAAATTTGACATTTAAAACTGTAAATCCGCCTTTCAAAAGTGTATACAACTATACCTCTTAGTCGTATTCCAGATTTAATTCGTTTTGCTGTAGATTTAATAGAATATATACCATTATGCAAAATTACTTTTAGAAACAATCAAATATATAAGAATTTACTTTAATAAAATAAAAAAGAAAAAGAACGTTAATTTATGGTTCAAATAAAGAGCACAGAATTAATTAAACCTAATTGACTAATTTTGTTAGTAGCTGCTAATATTTCATATTACATATTTTTATATTTTTTTTTAATTGTATATTCTTTCATTGTTTATTTTCATTCTAAATTTTACTAAGTCATCAAAGTTTAACACTATAACTCTACTATCAAATTGTTAATCTTGCATTTATAACTAGTCAGGTTTACTAAGTTCAGCCTTTAAAAGAGTAAACCCGGTTTTTAAAAGTGTAAATCCGGCTTTCAAATAATAAATTCGAAGTTTATAAAAGTAAATCGGGCTTTTAAGATCTTAAATTTAACCGCTAAACTGTTAATCTGGCATTCAAACAATAATTCCGGTGTTTAAAATGTTAAATTTAACCGCTAAATTGTTAATCCAACTTTTAAATTATAAATCCGGCTATAAAATATCAACTATTGTAAAATTTTATTCCATAAATTTCAAAAATAACAAAATTCGCCCTTGAAACATAATAATATTGTTAAAAGTAACAAAACCCTGCTATAAACTGTTCAAAAATGCAAATGTTATTTAATAAAATGTCAAAAATAGCAAAATCAATCTTAAAATTTAAATAAAAAACATAAAATTAAATTAAAAGATAGCAAAATCCGGCCTTGGAACATCAAAATACTGTTAAGAAGTAACAAAATTTAGTTATAAACTATTAAAAGGTGCAAAACTATATTTATAAAATGTCAAAAATAGCAAATTCCTGCCATAAAAATTAAAAATATTGTTGGAAAATACTAAATCTCAAATATAAAAAGTGTAAAAAACTTTATAAAAACTAATAACAAAATTTGGCTATAAAATACCAAAATATTAACAATATTTCATTTAAGATTCCAAAGTGAAAAATTGCAAAATGCAGCCATAAAATATTAAAATATTGTCAAAAAGTACCAAAATTGACCATAAACAGATAAAATCTAACGTTCTATTTATAAAAAACCAAAAATTGTAACATTCTGTCAGAAAATATTAAAATATTAAAAAAAAAAAAACAAAAACTGGTTAAAAACGGTTAAAAATGCAATTTTATTCTAGCCTGTTCTGTTAAAAAGTGAAGAAATCTTCATAAAGTCTTAAAAATAGCAAAATATGGCTCTAAAATAATAAAGATATTGTTAGAAAAAACCAAATTTTGCCATAAACTGTTGAATAATACAAAATTCTTTTAATAAAATGTCAAAAATAGCAAAACCCAATTATGAAATATAAACATTTTGTTTGAAAAAAACTAAAACCCCGTATTAAAATATCAAATTATTCTCAAAAAGGACCAAAATCAAATCAAAAACTGTAGAAAAAAAAGATCATTATTAAATTCCGGCCAAAAAGTATAAAAATATTGTCAAAAGGCACCAAAATTTGGTAATTGAAAATGTGCAAAATTTTATTCATCATCATCATCATAAGCGTCCAATGTTGGACATAGGCCTCCCGTAACCCACTCCATTTATCACGGTCTTGTGCGATGTGCATCCAGTTCCTTCGGATGCGCTTAATATCGTCGGTCCACCTTGTTGGGGATCGTCCTCTATTCCTATATGCGTCATCTCTAGGTCTCAACTCCAATATTTTCTTTGTCCATCTACCATTTCTAGTTCTGGGTAGATGTCCAGCCCAGTTCCACTTCAGAGCGGATACCATTTCAATAACATCTGTTATGCCAGTTCTTCGGCAAATGGTTTTGTCTCTAAGCAATATACCCAGCATAGACCTTTCCATTGCACGCTGAACAACGCGTAGATTGTTTGCAGATTTTATTGTTAAAGTTAGGGTCTCCGCTCCGTATATCATAACGGGTAACACGCATTAATCATATACCTTTCGTTTCAGACAAATAGGTATCTCAGAATTAAAGATGTCCCTTAAGTTCCCAAAGGCCGCCCACATCAAGCTTATTCTCCTAAAAAGTTCGATAGTTTGGTAGTCTCTGGTTAACCGTACTTCATGGTCTAGGTATTTGTAAGATATGATTGTTTAGTAACATATTTGTCATAAATTGCGTTTTTGAAAAGTTTATTTTAAGTTCAATGTCTAGTGAAGCACGATGCACTCGTTCTAGCATCTTGCAAGCATCATTTAAGCAGTCAGCAATACAGTGTCGTCGGCAAAACGTAAGTGATTTAGAAACTCTCTGTCTATCTTAATACCCATTTTCTCCCAATCAATTTTCTTGAAAGCTGATTCTCAAGTAAAGTAGAGAATAACTTTGGGGAAATAGTATAACCTTGGCAAATACCCTTTTTGATGTGGAACATCTATGTATTTTCGTGAAAACTTACGCACGCAGTCACATTTTCGTATATACTTTTAATTATTTAGTATATCTGTGATTGATTCTACATTCGCCAAGAGCTTTTAGCATCTTCCATTGGTAAATTGTGTCGAATGCTTTTTCATAATCCACGAATATAAGAATAATTGGTTTGTTGTATTCTATTGACTTTTTGATAAGTGTCTTAATTGTTTGAAGGTGGTCATTTGTTCCGTATACAGATCTAAATCCGGCTTGTTCTCTGGGCTGGTAAAAATCAAATTTAGGTGTTTGTCGTTTTGCGATGATCTTCATAAAGAGTTTATATGTATGCAATAGCAGGCTAATTGGTCTATAATTACCAAGCTTTGTTATATCTCCTTTCTTGTGCATTATTTTAATAATAGCGTAGTTCCAAGTAGATGGAATTTTGCTATTCTCTAGGCACATGTTGCATAATTTCCTAATAAATTGTATTAGTATATCACCACCTTCCTTGATCGCTTCAATGACAATACCGTCTTCACCTGAAGATTTGTTGTTTTTCTTCGCCCTTATAACATTTTTATTTTTATCTGTGGTTATATCCGGAACGTCTTCTGAACCTTGGTTCTGGATTTTCGGTAAACTGACTTCGTTGTGTCTAATTGCAGTTTCTCTCTGGTAAAGCTCTTTATAGAAGTTTTATACTATTTTAAGAATTTCGTCTTTGTTTGCTGTTATCAGGCCCTGTTTGTTTGCTAGTTTGCAAAATTCTATTATAAATAGTCAAAAATAAATAAATCTGGACATAAAACATTAAAAAAATTGCAGATAAAATCAGAATCCGCACAAACACAATTAATATGTTATTCATAAAATGTCAAAATAACAAATTCTGGCCATAAAACATCAAAATATTGTCAAAAAGCATCAAAATCTGGTTATAAAAATTTTGCGTCAAAGTACCAAAATTCACTCTAAACTGCAACATTCTATTTATAAAGTCAAAAATCCTGGTATAAACGGTTGAAAAGTGCAAAATCAACATTCACATTTTAGGTTAAATATTTTTGATAATGTTAGAATTTTTTTTCACAGCCGATATTTAAGATCTAAATTTTTTTGACATTTTAAAATCAACTTAGTTGTAAAAAAAGTTACGGCCATCAACATTTTTTGAAATTTTTTATTTTGGAAACGGTGTTATTACTCCAAAACCATCGTAAACTTAAAATTTTTAACTGCTATAATTTTAAAATTAAGGTTTTTAAATTTTTGTTAGTACAGTAAAAATTATAAAAGTTTAGAGATATTTATAGTATCGTTAACAAAAGTTTAGTAACACTTTTGACAATGTAGTGCAATATTTACAGTACAATAATAATTTCACTGTTAATTAACATTTTGTTCCTGTAGAGTAAAATTTATAACAGTTTAATAATATTTATAACAGTGTAGCTACGATTAACAACAATTTAGTAAAGTTTGTGTCAATTTAGTGTAATATGTGTAAGAATATTTTATGACAATTGTTAGAAGTAGTTTTTGTTAGCATTGATTATAATCATTAATGTACTGTATATGATATTATTTACGTATAAGCATTGTCTGAAAACCTGAAGGTCATTCACACATAGATTAAGTGAGTCTTTGAGGTGTAAAAATGTACATTGACAAGAAGTCATTTAGGTACTTCACAACTGTCTAAGGTTATTCACACATCGGCTGAGAAAAGTCTTAAAAATGTGTAAAACAAAGTACATTAGCATTGAGGTACTTGACAGTTGTAGCATGCCAGGTACGCTGCCAGAGTTAGAGTTGTACTAAGCTGTAAAAGATGGTTATTCATACACTGGCACGAAGCCTTGGGTTGTGTGTTAACACCGTATTTGGCATTGAGGTCTTATATGTAACAGTTGGGGGGTATGCTTGTACACTGGCAGTAGAGGCCTTAAGGTAGCACAATAACTGCTAAAGATTGTCAAGCTTACACAGACCAGTTGGGTCATGAGGTTGTATGCAGAGCACATTACTTTAGTAAGGAGCATTTACAGGATGTGTTAATTAGATGATTAATGTAATTGTAGAGATTACGGTATGACTACCAGTCCTATGCTACAGAGAAATTATAAATTTGTTGAGCGCGCAATACCAATAATTATGTACAGGTTTAATTTAATAGAGTGGAGTGGTGCATAGGAGCTTGGAGCGAGGGTCGAGCGCGGGACGTACAAAGAAGCCTTAGTAACTTTTGCGCAGTGAAGCAATGCGGTCAAATAATTTGACGACAAAAACTGTTCATTGTTATAGATATAGCTAAACAGAGTTAAGTTTATTAATATACGTCGTTAAAGCACGGAGTGGTGGTTGAGAGGATTAGCATGCGTCGCAATAGTTACATAAAAAAATAATGTATATAGCTATGTTTTACACAGTAATATTTTATTATTTTCTCAATTCAGCTATACTTTATGATAGTTTAATAATATTTTTGTCAGTATAGTCATATTTATATTATATTTTAAGACAATTATAATAATGTTTTTGACAGCATATTTTATAAAGAGCAAAATTTTATGTTTACTCATATTTTTGACAGTTCAGTCATATCTATGACAGTTTACTTATATTTTGATAGCATTTTTAACATTTTATAACATAATTTATAACAGGACAGTAAAATTTATAAAAAAATGTGATAGTTGTAACAATTCACTTCCAATTAAAATCATTTTTCTAATATTATACCAATTTAACAACAGTTTATAGTAGTTCGGTGATATTTTGCCAGTAAAATAATGTTTATGGGAGTTTATTTATTTTTTAATACAATTTTGAGCTTGATTTTGTCAAATTCGTCATATATAAAATATGACAGGACAATAAAATTTTAGTATATAGAAAGTTTATATATTTACAACGAATCAGCTATATTTAAAAACATTTTTTATATTCTGACAGTCCAGACATTTTTGTCAATCTAGTGATATGTATGACCGTTTAATTATTTTTTAAGACAATTTTTATTATGTTTTTTGACAGCTCAGTTATATTTTATGACAATTAAAGAATGATGTCCTTGCGTACCCAAACTTCCTGCCCCGGAACCACTTTGTTCTATATTTCAACTAACATAAAGTACTAATTTTGACCTGAGAACTGGTATAAAACGCAATGACATTATATTATGATGGTTTGTTCTGGATTAATTTATTTTGCACTGCTCTTCACTCAGATATCCAGATAAAAACCAATTCGGAACAAGTCATCAAAAAAACTACAAACGTATATTGAGTAATATTAGATGTTTGCATTAAATCTAATAAGCACAAAATTTTGTCAAGCGTGAAAAAAATAGTAAGTATCCTAATCTTGTCGACAAGCTCCATTGTATAAGTCTTGATAAAAAAACTGTAATTCTCATTAATAGCTTTTTTGACAATAAAAGAATTATAGGTTTTAACTCTGACCACAAAATCATAACTGATTCCTCAAGGATCTGCTTTTTCGCCAACTTTATTTTTTATTTTATTAATGAACTTCTTCAAATGACTAAAAATTTGAATCTCTAGGTTCAAATCTGTAGCATCTATAAAGAAAGACCTCAAAACATGATCTGAATAGGGCACTCCCAACATAGTCAATTTTAAGTTCTAATTTCAAAATCAAAATCTGAGGTATCATCAGTACTAAATATTAAACTAAACAACAAATCCATATCTAAATCTTCTTCAATTTGTCTTCTATAGGTTACAATCTCACATAACCTTCTTTGGAAAGTATCTAGAAAACTAGGATATCTTAATAGAAACTTTTTTTTCAAAATTTTATAGAGAATACGTTTTCACAGACATTTTTTTTTTCTTTGAATTTTGAAAATATTGCAAAACTTTATGTCAAAGTTTTTCTTAAAAAAAAAGATGATAAGTATTTTCTTATTTTTTTTTTCAAATATAGATAAAAACGTGCTTTTATATGTAAAATCCATATTTGAGAAACTAAAAATACCTATCATCTTTAAAAAAAAAATTAAAAGATTTGCAAAATTTTCAAAAATAAAAAAAAAATAATAAAAATTATAACTTATTCTTTATACAATGAAAAAAAATGTTAAAATTTTTTCCTAAAAATGCAACTCTGAAAAGTTACAAACAATCAAAAAATGTAAATTTAAAATTTATTTCTGTAAATACATTGTAAGATATCTCAGATCGTAGCACACGACACTTCCTGAAATTTTCAGGACATCATTTGCACATATAAAAGCACGTTTTTATTCATATTAAAAAAAAAATACCCGTCATCTTTAAAAAAAAATCTTTAAAGTGTTTCAAAATTTTCAAAATAAAAAAAAAAAAAAATTGCTAAAAAAATTATTCTTTAAACAGTTTTGAAAAAAAACTTTATTACATTTTTTTCCTAAAAATGCAACCTTGAAAAGTTACAAACAATCAAAAAATATCAATTAATACAAAAAAATCAGTTTTTTCAAATTTTGATTGCTTATTACTCAAAAATAAAAAAAAAAATCTAGAAATATTTACAAAATCAAGACTCATGTAAAAAAAAGCATTTTCAATAGTTTGAACAAAATCAAATTTTTGTTCCGTACACTTGACTCAGACATGGCCATATACATATCCGTTCCCCTTCCTTCCTTATTTTTCCTTATCTATGTTTTGGTTAAAGATTTTTATTGCCGAGTCGTTTTTTAATCCAGCGATCCCTATTTTTGTATAAGTTCAATTTGCTTATTATTATTATATTCTAAGGTAGAAAGACTTTGGTCGATAACTTTTTTCTTATTTATTACTCATTTTTACTTTAATTTTAAATATGTTTACTTTTTTTTAAAAACTTTGTATGTATTGTATATAAAATAAATTTGCTTACTATTACTATTATATTCTCTAACGCCTCCACCATTTCTTCATTTGTATTTGTTTTGCCCAAATTTGTCATTGAAATCACTCTGTCTTCTGCTCAATGTTTGCTTTGTTACGTATGTTGTGATTTAGATAAGCACACTTGGTCATTTTTTGGTACTTTTCCGGGTCTATATGTTTAAGATGGTTTATGACTAGTGCTTTACGCTTAGATGTTCTTCTTCCCCTTGTTGCAGGCACGTGATTTCAAGGAGCGTATACAACTTTGAGGCAAGATACACCAACTTTGCTACCACCAAAACAGCACCAGAAACCATATTGCTAAGATAAATCAAAAGGCCGCGTTGAGCCAAGTCATCTAGAATGACTAATTTTTTTGTGGGGCGACTTCGGCAACCTCCATCAAAACCCAGGAGCGTCCTCATCCACTAAACTATCGGCTTCAATAAGCCTTAGTTAGTCTATTCCCAAAAATAAGCGGGCAAGACCTCGTGATACCATAGAGGGTTACCGTGTCCCACTACCAAGACGCAATTCCCTGGACAGACAGTCTCTAGCATTGTTTCACTCCCTAAAGCATTCCCAAAAGGAACAAACCCATTATATTTATTTAATGAAACAGCTGATCAAGCATACCACCAGCCAAGAACCGCCATCATCAACCAGCTCCGACAAGAACTAGACCGAAGCAATTATTGCACTACCCTACCACCTAAAGTAGCTCCCCAAAAAATTAAACAAATTTTGTCACACCTACGAGACGTCCTCAGAAGTCCCAACCTAACTGTAAAGCTTATTTGCTATTCAAACCAAATAAAAAATACCTGTACCAAAAACCTAATTTACAAAAAAAAAATCAAATAGGTTTTTGCAATATGTAAGCGAGTACCCTCGCAGCAAAAAAACACTTATGATTTGCATTATAAGCTAGAACAACATCCGGGACACAGCCTTACGTAAATCTTAGAATACTATTTTCAAAAGTTCAAGAAATGCAACTGGCTACTCAGCACTCTGTTGGCCGGTCACAAACTCCAACAAAAAAAATCTGATGGGAAATACTTTGTCGATGTTCACAAGCTATGCAAAGCTAACACCTTTTGTAGCTCATTGGATAAAACTGCTAGAGTTACCGTTCTGGAACCAAAACATCACCGAAGTTAACCATCAACAGTCACAACCTTCCGCAAACACCAAAACAGCACCAAGAACCATACTGTTCCAAGTCATCTGATCCAGAATGACTACTCCTCCAAAACTCAGTAGTATCGTTATATTACTAAACTATCAGCCTCAACTAGTCTATTTTTAGAAATAACCGAGAGAACATCTCTGTCAACCTCCGCAGCATTTCAGAACGGCCACTTGATCTATGACACATCAGAAACTACACACACACAAGCCCCAAAACAACATCTCATCCAAAAATAGTGTATCTACGACCTTACTGCCCCTAAAAAAAAAAAGAATACCATCAAAGATATTCACGATGTTACCCAAACCAACAGGGGAAAAAAACGAAGAGAAAAAATAGAACAGAAAAGAAAAGATAAAGACAGACAAAATAGAGAAGATGGAAGAACAGGAGAAAAAAGTCTACATGAAGAAGAGAAACAGAAATATTAGACGCAAAACATGCGCAAGAGCTGCTTATAAAAAGATAAAGTGAGGTACTCTAAAAGGATACAAGATCCTTGCAAATAATAACCACGCACCAAAAGAACAAGCAATACCCAAACCACCTAGCTTTGGCAAAAAGCCATATGATGATCACCAATCATTGTAGAAAAATATTTCAAAAATCAAGAGATCCCAGAAACGGCCAATCCTAAGTAGCTGACTCAGCAACTCCTGAAACAGCTAAATCTTTCAAAGGTCAATACTCCAAAAAACCTAGCCCAAACTATAGAAACTCAAAACGACACATCATTAAGCATTACGCGGACCTCTTAGAGCTGGACCAAATTATTAAACAACTAATCACCTGCACAAACCAAAAAAACCCAAGTAAAATTATCTTAAACAACAGACAACTTTATATCTTTTACACCATTGGCAAAAATAATAAAGCCTAGAATACAGCAATCGCTAAATGTTATCATTTGTGATACATTTGACCAACTGCTTAAGACCGCAATCCAAGTAGAAACCAATTTCACAAAAACCCCTTCGGCATAGTCCAAAACCGGTAAATAATGTCGCTACTTCAGCGGGATACAAGTAAAAAGTCAACCAAAAACCCGACACAAACAGAAACCGTCAAAGAAGAATAAACAGACCCTAAATAAAATACCAAAGAAAAAACAGCTTCAAAAGACAAAACCGCCAACTGCTGAACATCAAGCACCAACAGACATAGTAGGACTAGTAGTAGAAATATTTCTACATCGCATCACATAGACTACCTCAGAAACTCAAACCATGACTTTGATTAATTCGAAGGCATGTCAAAATTATACACGGTTTCGTCTACCCAAAACACAACCGACAACCGGACAAGCCAGACAAGCCGACCTATCAACCGTCATAGAAATTACGAGTGAAGTGTCACCTCTACCAAAAATCCAAAAAACTAAAGGATTTCAAAAACGCCAAATGTTTTACCAAACTCGACCTAACAACGGAATATTTGCTAAAACCTACCAGTTTACGGTAATGCCATTTGGGCTCAAAAAGTAAACCAGCCACCTGCCACATCAATCATCTAATGCAGAGTATTGGAACGGTTGCAGTGTAAATTCGGTAAAGACAGTGTAGAGTACTAAGGACACTAAGTAATTGCCAAACAAAACATACCTTTACTACATCATTTAGCTGCGGTCAAAGACCCAACTCCGATTGAAAAAAACAACTCCGCCGTTTTATAAAAATTTGATCCTGGCTCAAGGAATATGTCCCAGAATTCTCCCTCATCGCCGGCCCATTCATAGAATTGCAAGAAACAAAAAGACCTTTTGTATGAACAGAAGCCAAACAATAGGCGTTTCAAACGTATGATTGTAATCTAGATCTCGGAGCAGTTTTATATCAGGAAGAGAACTACCACAAGCAGGGCTAAACTTACAAAGCCGCAAAAAAAGGTTGGAATGTCTGAAAATCATGTAGGCAGTAAAGAAATTTCTGACATATTTAGAAAACAAACCATTCAAACTGAAAACTGACAATAAAGCGTTAGTCTAGTTAAACAACTCTATCTAATTTTACAAAAGTTTACGTTTACGGTAAAATATACTCCAAAAAGTACCAACATCCTACCAGACGTTTAGTCTAAAAATCCAGAAGACAAGTTAGTGGATTCAACCCTCAAAAGCAACATTTGGCTCTTACCGCCCAAAAATACCAACGAATAACTAACATTTAGCAACCACTAAAAGCCAACCTACTCGAAGGTAAGACGCTATCAAAAATAGTACGCCGATGCCAAAAATAATGCTTACAAATCAGAGGCATTATCCATAGATACCAAAAACTCGTAGCAGACCCAGATTACTCGAGAGACACTGACATGAGGTATCGCTTAGGTAACCACGGCAAACTGCTCCGCACCTCTGATAGATGGGAACAAGTATCCGTACTACCAAAAGTAAAAAAAAAGACACTGCAAGCCTACCCAAACTTGACAAAACTTATAAGGCTATTCTACGGTCATGCCATTGGCAAATGTGAAGACAGATATTTGCCGCTCACTAAACCTTGCTATCCAATAACCAAAAGCTCCGCTACTGTTGCAACCAACAGTAAAACCCTAGAATCGCATAACGATAAATTACCCTTTAACACAACCCGATCAGAAAAGAAGGTAGCTCTCACCATCATAGATATGTGAACGTGATGATTCAAAGCTGTGCTACTACCTTCAGCAACCAGTAAAGCCACTATTCAAGCTCTTGATAACCATCTAGTCCACAATTGAAAATACCCAAAAATCTTCTTGTCAGACAACGGATCACAATTCCAAAGCCAAACGATTAAAAACACTATGCACTATGCACATGCGCACGGGAATGTGTCTTAGCAAAGTGATAGTAAAAGAGTAATTAGTCAAGTAATACCGGACATGTCCAACACACACCAATTAACGACGAATTAAAATCCCTGTTAGACCTTGCGTATCCCCTGCAACAAAACCAACAGATACACCCAAAAGAATGTCCCGTTTGCAAGCCGCCGGAACCGATGCAACCACTGCATCGTCTCCAGACCCGGAGACCGGTGCGCCTGCAATTTGTTTTTATTACATTATTTTATAATAGAATAAAGTATAAACGTTTACCAAGTAGACAAAATAGTTATCAACCGCTACTGATAAATTTGCAGTCTTTTGAGCATCAAATTTGTAAATAATCCAAAATTGGTTAGTCAGCACTTTTTACAGATCTGAAAAAACAAACAAAAATGCCAAATAAAAAAGTATCCATAGCTTTAAACTCTTAAAATGAATAAACCAAATTAATTTATCCCAGATCCTAAGCTGCACTATGCAGTTAAGACAACTTAAAAATAGAAGTATGCAATAAAAAAGTGAAGCTTAAATCCAGTAGAGCTATGTTCAACTGGAAACTATAGCTAACAAAGCATTTTCTTTATTTTTAATAAAAAAAGTTACATAAAAATACCTCTGAATTTCAACGAGTAAAACTACAATCGCTGAAACTATCATATTGAAAAGGTTAAAGCAATTTAATATTCATATTAAATGCAATCGTAATTTCAAAAACAAAAAAACTATTTAATAAGATGTTTATCAATTTTTAAATATTAAAATCGTTTCCATTCAAACAAATTATGCAATTCTTTTAAACGATTACAAAATAAAAATTGCTGATGCGATATTGATACAGATCGTGGCAGATATGGCACGCCAGTATTCACAGCACGATAAAGACTTCTTCAGGAGAGCAAAAAAAAATCACCGCCTTCCACTTCTTTCGCTCCATTGCTTTTCGCCTCATCTATATGCACTTCTTGAACTCGCTATCCTCTTTAACCATTAGGGCCTCTAACCCGCACACATACACTCCTTTTTCCACCCTGATAAAAATTAAATTATGTTCCATTTTCGTGTGCACTTTCGCTATGAATAACCCAATATTATTGGGCACTTATCTATCCCAACCAACCATCCGAAAGACGTTACTGTTTGAAATTTTAATTAAACTCATAAAATTGGTTTAAGTTTTGTTAATCAGTTTAGATTTAATAATAATAGTCAAATTACTGCTTTGTTTAAAGGATTAAATTAAATTTAATCAAAGTAGTTGATACAAGAAAAGTTTGTTTAGATTGTAATTATGTAGTATGAATTTGTTTTGTAACAAAAGTTGTAAAGGTCCTCCGAAGCACTCGAGAATCTGTATAACAAATCGTAACACACAGGATAAAAAAAACTAGAAAATCCTGTTGTAATAGACACTAAAAATAGTTAGAAACAACCCTTCGGAAAAGAAAAACACATCGCGCCAGTATAAAATGAGCGGAATACCAATGAGACGAGTCTGTTAGATAAACAGGGCAACAGTGCCAAGTGCTTTGTTCTTCTGTTGGAAGATATCGGTCGATACACTTATGATCACTTAGGAGGAGCTTTGCAGAATACACACATATATATGGAACTGAGGCAAGGTCAGCCCTTTTAAATAAAACATTTTCACCCTAACGGACACGGAGAGAAAAGAAAATAACTGAAAAAACACCGAGCACGGAAAAGGGATCAAACGTGGATGTAATTAAAATTGTATTTTTGCAATTGCATTAAAATGAAATCAAATTAAACCAGGCATCAGGTGAGGGTTTCGGGAAATATGCAGATAAATTGCTTGCAGTGCACTTAAATTTAGTAGAACACTTAATATGAATAATAGCCAATGTCCAGAGGATGCATTAAAAATATTGGATACAATTCTAATCGGTCTCATCAATTTTTACTAGATTTAATCAGCTAAGGAGAGAAATTAATATTTCATCGGATGAAAGGGAGCCATCAATCAATAGGGTGTTAACCGATTGGCTCTGCAATAAATTTTATTTCGAGCTCTACAAATTGATCGGAATACAATTGCACAAAATTTATTCAAATAAAATTTATTTCAATTATTTTTTATAATTAATTTATTAATTGCAATATGTTTGTTTTAATTAACTTATACTAATTGATTATTGTTATAAATGAAAGTTTCTATTATCTATGATTTAATAAAATATGTATTGTGATATGTATTGCATGCACAGAAGTGTTTTATAGAACAAACATGACTTAATTATTGAATATTGAACAACCTCATAGTAGTTAACATTAATCAAATTAATAGTTGGACATGATGTTAATTATGTTGCATAATTAGTGCTGTGTATAAGTACAGAGTAGATAAATAGGACAACTTTCAATATAAATCTCATGTAACTTTACAAACTAAATACATTACAATCAATAATTATACGAACATTTTAAAATAACTTTAATGAGGCACGTCTAAAAATCATGTTAAGAGGGTCTAGTATTTGTCTTAGTACACTCTGTAAATGTTGTAGTTTCCATTTATCCATTGTCCTTTCATCGCACAATGCTCCATAGACACTTTTAAGAACACATTTGTGCCTTGTAAGTTATTACTGTGAAAGTCTTTGTTTTGACACTAAACACTGGACCAAAACTACCTCCGAAATTTCCCAACGTCCACCCACATTCTGCACCTCAAACAACACGTAGTTGCGTTCTCACCCCTTAAGGTATAATTAATTTATGTGAACAACAATTTCCTATTAGTAGTTAAATTAATAATATTGAAGCTAATTTCTCAATTTGAAAATAGAATTACCTTGACGATACAATATAAATCTAGGAGAAGAAGGAAATAACAAGGAAACCTCTAGCTATAAATTTCCTCAAACACCCATTCAGTTTTAAAAATGCATATAAAACTTTGCCAGCAGTCAAATTACCAAGTAATAAAACGCACCAATGCCATAAAATGTGTTTGTGAAATTTTTAAGAGTCAATCCGAGATAGGCAATCTGCAGCAGGGACCTACATAAAATATTAAAATGTCATAATGCAGGCGTTACACATTAAAGATGTGACCTA
Source organism: Tachinus rufipes (assembly GCA_963932245.1). Taxonomy (NCBI): domain Eukaryota; kingdom Metazoa; phylum Arthropoda; class Insecta; order Coleoptera; family Staphylinidae; genus Tachinus; species Tachinus rufipes. The sequence continues at coordinate 109,971,066 of OZ010743.1, forward strand.
TCAGAAAGAAGACGATGCGGCAAACGAATTAAAAAATAAATAAAAAGACGCTTTAAATATATAGCTCTCTTTATTTAAATTCGTGCGCGACATTAAATTTGTTTCACGAATAAATACGTTTCATTAAAGACCCTCCAACAAAACACCAGACAATCTTCATATATAAAAAACAGCTCGTTGACAAATAAAAAATGTGTAAATTTACCACCCTCTTACAGCAACATATATCAAGGCCGCTTTAATAACATTGATGTTAATTAATAATTTTTCTTAATACAGTATGGAAATAATTGAATATTTTTTGATTAAAAACAACAGCGAATGTAATTTTAGATATGATTCCGGTCTTGTTAGGGTGCATCGTAAATGATTTATTCGGCCAATATTCTTCGTTTCTCTTGATTAAAAACAATTAATTTATAATTTTCCATAATCAAGACTAATGTTTACTTTAAAGTTTTCAACTTTGCCCTCGGATTACACTTCTCATTCTGTCTCTCTCTTTCCGTTGAAAATTTATGCGGTCGGGATATTACCATGCATCATGCACGCCGCTCTATTAAAATTTTCTCTCCACCGTCCGGGAAAATTTTTCTTGACATTTGGGAAACAAGCATAAAAAATATATTTATGTTAAGTCTGACAAAACGTTATGATATATTCTGTGCGCTTTTACTACTACTACTACTACAACGTTTTTATGTAGGCGTAAAGTAGTTGGTAACAATTTAGGAGTTAGTATAATCAAACCACAGAAATCAGCAAACATTTCTAAGTTTAATTTGTAAATAATAATACGATGATCAACCAAACAAAACTACAATTTAGACTGTATAGAATAAAAAAAAATAATAGTTATTATTACACAATTAAAAATTTTATACCCATTATACATGTAGTTTATTCATAACAATATCTAGATTTAGCGTATCAAAAGCTTGAGACTAATAAAAAAATAAACCAAAAACATACGTTTTTATAAATTTTATTGTAAGCATATTGGAAAAACTGGATTGATGTTAATTTCATTAAAAAAATGTAAGCTTTTAAAACATTTTTAAAAAGTTTAGAAAATTTATTAAACTTTGAAAAACAAGCAAAAGCTCAGATAACTTTTAATTAACTTTCAGAATTAGTTGGATCTTAAATTCAAAACTAATGAAACAATTTTAAAGGTTTTAAGAACAAATTGAGACCGTTATTGAACCTATTTTATTTTAAAAACAATAAAAATAAAAATTTTAGAACAAATTTTAGAAACTTTAAAAATTTACTGAAACTTTCAGAAACCAGAACCAGAAATTAGTTCGAACCTTGAACTAAAGTTTGTAAGACAAGTTTGTTTGGAATAAATTTAGACACTTTCAAGCTTTAAGATTATTTTTAAAACAATAAAAAAAGTTTGAGATTATTTGGTAAGCTTTCTCAACGTTAATAAATTTTTAAAACATTTTGAAAAGCTTTCAGAACAACTTTTTAAAACTTTAAAAACTTATTGGTAGTTTGTAGTACTAGCGGCATTAGATATATAGCTTCAACAACTTTTCAAAAACTCTAAAATACAACTCAAAGTTTTTGAAATTAAATCAAAAGTATTTAGAACAAATTTTTAAACTTTGGCATTGTATCTGAATTTTCAAAACATTTTTGAAAGCTTCCAAAACAAATTTTAAAAGTTTTAAAAATTTAATGGTATTTTTCAAAAGCTTTAAAATTTGTAGATTTACTAACATTGCAGCTTAGAAACTTATTTTTTTTAAATAACTTATTTTGCAAAAGCATTTGTGAGTGGGTCACTCCAGAACATAAAAACAAGTCAATAGTTTGGATTGGAATAGCCACCCAAGTGGTAGTTATCAAAAAGTTGGATCAAAACCTTCTCTTGTGATTAGGTATTTTCTAACTTTCCCAAAAAAGCCATACATGCAATTTCTTGATGATGATCACTTGAGTAGGTAGAAATGTCACTCCAAAACAAAATAATAAATCAATAGTTTGGACTGGAATGACCCACCCACCCACCCAAATGTTAATTATCAAAAAGTTGGATCACAATCTTCTCTTGTAATTAAATATCTTTTGACGTTCGCAAAGAGACTAAACATGCAATTTCTTGATAACAAAAAATTAGGTGGGTCACTTCAAAACATAATTGGGATTGGGGTACCCCATCCACTCATTCAAGTGTTAATTATCTATAAATTGGTTCACAACCTTCTCTTGTAATTAAGTATCTTTTAACGTTTGCAGAGAGGCCAAACATGCAATCTCTTGATGACAAAAACTTGGGTGAGTAAGTGATTCACTCCAGAACATGATAACAAATCATTAGTTTGGATTGAAGTGACCCACCCACTTTTTCTTCTTCGAGTGCCCTATCCGCTTAGCAAACGTTGGCTATTATGTTGGCTATCATCACTCTATTGACCGCTGCTCTGAACAGCAACTCTGTTGTTAGTCCAAACCACTGTCGGAGGTTTTTTAGCCAGGATGTTCTCCGTCTTCCCACACCTCGCTTTCCCTTGATCTTTCCCTGCATGATTATATGTAAGATATTGTATGTCTCTGGGTGTCTCATTACGTGTGCAAAATATGCAAGCTTTCTGGTCTTTACGGTTTGTACTAGTTCGGTTTCTTTCGTAAGTGTTTCCATAACCGTGGTATTTGTAACGTGCTGCGTCCAGCTGATGCGGAGTATCCTCCTGTAGCACCACATCTCAAAGGCCTCTATTCTTTTAAGGTTTGCTTTAGTTAGTGTTCATGCCTCCACTTCATACATAAGAAATGAGAACACATAACATCTAAGCATTCTTATTTGTAGTGCTAGGTTCAAATCTTTCCTACATAATACTTTCTTCATACGTGTAAATGCTGCCCTCGCTTGTTCAATACGGCATCGGATTTCTGTTGAGTGGTCCCAGTCATCACTCAGGGTGCATCCGAGGTATTTTATCTTATTAGTGTATTCAAGAAGAACGCAATCGACCTGGATATAATGGTTGCCTACTGCCTACTGGATCCTTACTTACAATCATGTACTTCGTCTTTTTTATATTCAGTTTCATTCCGTACTTTCCGCATACTACATGTACCCGGTTAAGCATTTCCTGCATTGCTTCTATACTCTCTGCAATGAGTACTGTATCATCTGCATATTGCAGGTTATTTATTGGAATTTCATTTATCGATAGGTCTTCTTTACTTCTCCCATCAAAAGCTTGTTTGATTATTTGCTCTGCATAGATGTTGATTATTAGCAGAGATGAGACGCATTCTTGTCTAACTCCTTTTTGTATGTCAACTGCTTCTGTAAGTCTGTCTCCAATTCTGACGTTCGTTGTTTGTTCCTAGTAAAGTTTTGAGATGAAACGAAGGTCTTTGTCGTTTATTCCAGTGTTTCTTAATATTTCTAGCATTTTGTTGTGTTGTAGCTTGTCAAACACCTTTTCCAGGTCAATAAAGCATAGGAATATTTACCGGTTTACATCTCTACATCTTTCTGTTAAGACTTGTAGGCTAAATAAAGCTTTCCTGGACACCAGTCTTTTTCGAAACCCAAATTGTGTTTCGCCTATGTGTTCTTCTATTTTTCTGTATATTCTTTAATGTATTATGTGTAAGAAGATCTTTAAGACGTGGCTCATTAGACTAATTGTACGGTGGTCGCTACATTCCTCTGCCTTATTCTTTTTGGTATTACTACAAAAGTAGATTTGAGCCAGTCTTTTGGAATTTCCCCTGTATCGTATACTGCATTAAACAACTGTTTTAGAATTGCAATGCCCTTAGTCTGAAGCATTTTTAGTATTTCTGTGGGGATTTTATCTCTCTCTCTCCACCTCCTCTTTAGTTATTGGAGGGCCAGTCAAAATATTTTGCATGTCTGATGGCAGTGCTGTGCGTGTATCCGCGAACAGTTTTTCTACGTATTCTTTCTATCCGGTCAGTCCGCCTTCGATGTCCATAATCAGTTTTCCATTGCAATCTCTAAGTTTGTCCTGACCTCTGTTCTGTTTGAAGCCTGCTGCTTCTTTGACTTTTTTGTGTAGGTGGAACATGTCGTGCTTCTTGTCGTAATCTTCTATTTCTGCACATTCATGGAAGAACCATTCCGCCTTGGCGAATCTTATTTTGCTTCTAGTTTCACTGTTTATCTGTTTGTATTTGTTCCCGTTTCGGTTTTTATGTTGTTTTCTTTCCTCCATAAGATCCATTATCTCGTTCTTTATCCATTTTCTTTTTTTGGTGGTGTATTTGCTCTGCGCTAGGGTTTCTTCTTTTATGTTGATCACCGTTGTTTTGAAATTTTTCCACTCCTCTTTAATCGCAGTAGTTAGTCTGTTCTGTCTGTCTTCTAATTCTTTCTCTAGTCTCTCTCCTATATCTTGTCTTGTGTCAGGGTCTTTAAGCTGTTGCAGATTATTTGTGGTTTTCGGCATTATTTTCATTCGGACACGGATTTGGGCCACTAGAAGGTTGTGGTCTGAGTTCACGTCCGCTCCGGGGAACGTTTTAACTGATTTTATTACGTTCTTATGCCTGTTTGTTATTGTGATGTAATCGATTTGGTTTTGGATTATGCTGGTATCTGAGTCAGCAATAGCCATCCACGTATACAAGCGGCGTTTAGGTACATTGTAGAATGTGTTTGTGATGATTAAGTCGTTTACTGTGCAGAAATCCACGAATCTGTCCCTCGTTTGTTTCTTGTCCCAAGCCGAAATTTGCCGACGTCGTTCCCTTCAGGTCCATTTCCTACTTTTCCGTTTAAATCCCCCATTATGATTGTTATGTTGTTGTCTATCGTTTGTCTGAGTAGTTGTTCTATTTCGTTGTAGAAGTTTTCGATTGTGTCTTCGTCACTTGTTGATGTTGGCGCGTATACTTGAATTATATTGATGTTCAGCTGTGTTGCCTGTATTTGTAACATTATGACTCTATTCTGATATTGGCAAAAAGTTTGTAACGGCTTTATTCATTTCTTTGTTTACTATGATTGCAACACCGTTCCGGTGGTGTGTGCTGTCTTCGCCTGCATACTATATGGTTCATCAAGTACACGTTTTCCATTATTTAGCCATCTCATTTCCGATATGCTTAGTATGGCTATATTTAATCTTGCCATTGCCTTAATAGTTTTGTTGATCTTCCCTGCTTCATACATACTTCACACGTTCCAGGTTCCTATTCTCCTATTTAGTTTCTTGTTTATCTTGATAGTAGCTGACCGAGAGATTCTTTGCACCCCTGACTCAGCTAAGAGACGCCCGTACTCGGGGCCATTGTTTGATTTTTCAGCCATTGTCATGATTGTCCTGGGGATATCGTTAGGGATCTTTAATGCAGTGGTTTTCCGTTGCCTTCTGCATCCTTATGCCGTTGGTCGAATTTGTCTCATTTGCCTTTAGGAGCGATTTCTCACTCCTAAGACAAGAAGGTGCCCTTACTTCTGCTAATTCATCCGCCCGAAGCCTTTGATCAGCAGGAGGTGTCTGCTTATACCGGCAGATACTCGGTCGACAGAGCCTCGTTGGTTCTCTAGCAGGGTGCACCACGTGCAGGAGAGGTTGTCTTTTGGGTTTTGGTCTCGTTGCCGTCCCCCCTTACACCCACTTACCCAAGTGTTAATTATTACAAAGTTGGATCACGACCTTCTCTTGCGGTTATGTATCTTCTAACGTTCACAGAAAGGCCAAACATTCAATGACAAACACTTGGGTAGGTGAGTTCTCTAAATAACAAACACTTGGGTGGGTGAGTGGGTCATTTCAGAACTGCATAATAAACCAATAGTTTGAATTGGAGTGACCCACCCAAGTGTTAGTTATCAAAAAATTGGATCACGACCTTCTCTTATGATTAAGTATCTTCTGACGTTCACAAAAAAGCCAAACATTAAATTTCTTAACAACAAAGAAGAAAACAGGTTGGTTGGGTCACTCCAGAACATAATAACAAGTCAATAGTTAGAATTAAAGAAGTGTAAGCTACCAAAAAATTGGATCACAACCTTCTCTTGTGATTAAGTATCTTCTGGCGTTTGCAGTTTCTTTTAGAAAAAAATTAGATTATTTTTAAAACAATAAAAAGAAATTTGAGATTATTTGGTAAATTTTCTCAACGTTTTTAAAACATTTTAAAAAGCTTTCAGAATAACTTTTGAAAACTTTAAAAATTTATTGGTATGTTTCAGAACCAAGCTCTGAAAAAAGTTTTTAAAATAATATCAACAGTTTTTAGAACAAATTGAGACCCTCTTTAAAACTTTAAAAATATTTTAAAAACAAAAGAAACAAATTAAAAATTTTATAATTAATTTAGTTTCTAAACTTTCAAAATTTTTTAAAAGGTTTCAGAACAAATTTTAGAAGCTCTGGAAATTTAATGGTACTTTTCAAAAGCTTTATTAAGAATGTAAAAGCTTTAATATTTGTAGATTTACATACATTGCAACTTAGAATATTTTTTTTTTAAATAACTTAGTTTGCAAAAGCATTAAAAATATAACGGGAGCTTTGACAACTTTTCAGAAGCTTTAAAAAACAACTCAAAATTTTTTAGATAAAATCAAAAGTTTTTAGAACAAATTGAAACTTGTTTTAAAGCTTTAAAAATATTTTAAAAACAAAGAAAACAGATCAAAAATAATTTAAAAACTTTGGATTGTTTATGAATTTTCAAAACATTTTTGAAAAGTTTCAGAACAAATTTTAGAAGCTTTTTATAATTATATTAGTAGTTTTCAAAAGCTTTAAAAATATAGTAAAAACTTAAATTTTTTTGATTTTCTAACGTTGTAAGTTATAAAATTTAAAACTTTTTAAGATAGTTTCACTTATTAGAACCATTTGAGTTTTTTTTTTAAGTTTTAAGATTATTTCAAAAGCAATAAAAACCAAAATTTTGTTTTTTTTGTGTTTTCAAAACATTTTTGAAACTTTTAGAACGTTTTAAAAAGCTTTGGAATTAAACAGCACAAATAAAATCAAAAATTTTTTGGACAAATTCAGATATTTTTTTGAAGCTCTTCGAAATTATTTTTCAAACTTTCATAATAATGTATTAATAGTTTTCCATAAATTTGGAAAAAAATTTAAAAGTTTTAAAATTCTTGAAAACTTGAACTCAATTTTTTTTAAATAATATAAAAACTTTTTAAAAGCAAGAGAAACAATTTAATTTTTTTTAACCATAGTTTTTGAACGTTATTAAATCTTTAATCTTTATTGAAAGCTTTTAGAACAATTTTCAAAAACTTTAAAAAAATTACTGCAGTTATGAAAGCTTTAATAATGAATTTAATACAAAACTGAAATATTTTTAATAGAAAAATTTAAGATGCTTCTAAAACTTCAATATTATTTTAAAAGAAACAAAAAGAAATCAGAGGCTTTTAGAACAATTTTCAGAAGCTTTAAAAACTTAATAGAATTTTTAAAAGCTTACTAAGCCTAACAAGCTTCCGGAACTCCTAGTACAGACCTCTCTCACAAAAGTCTCAAAAATCAAAGCATTTTTCTTAGCTGCTGCATCCAAACCGTCCCCACCCTTCCGGCCACCGCGGCTCATCAAATCTTTTTCAAAAAGCCTGCCGGTCAACTCCAGCTCCTCCAACGACAAATCAGCGATGGAAGCCTCTCAAGAAAACTACTCATCCACTTCTGGCACAGGCTCTAGCTCCGTTAACCCTCCAAATCCGACAGCACCCACAGAGGGCGCTGATACATGTCGCAATCCACCCATCACAACTAGTAAAAAAACCAAATGTCCTAGATTGATAGCAATATTCAAAACATTCAAGATGTCTATCTATCGGTCAGTTAATGTCAAAGATGGCAGCCGCATGCATTCAACATCGCATGCACGTTTTACGTACCAACTACCGGTAGAGAACACGCTAAAAACGTCGTTAAGAACATCCCCGACTGCATTACGGCTGATGTAGCTCAGGAAGAGTTATCTGCTCTGGAGTATGAACCACTTTCTATCAAACTCACAAACCTTTGAATCTCTTCAGCATTTACAAAATGTGTTGATTCAAGACGCCCCTCCCTTCAACGTTCTATTACGTGATAAAAGCATATTTTAAATTCTGCGTGTTATATTCAAGTCATTAAACATATGGCATTCAACCGCATTGTCTATGTCATTTGATTTTCAAAAATCTAGTGAATCATTACAATAACAATAAAATATTTTACTACACTTTTCAAGTCAGCACTGAAAATTTGTGATAAGGAGCATACCCGACTGCATTCAAAAACTGTACTGAAGCGGTGCAAGCAGACTTATCGCTTTAGTTTATGCACCGTCATATGCATAAAAAAGAGAAAAAATCACTCCTAATGCTATACGTTAAATTCTACCAGAACGGCAAAAGTAAAGAAATCCTGTCTCTAACCAAACTGTGCAATCTTGCAAAGTGTATCAAGTTTTTGCAAGAAATCATAATTTTTATAAATTTATTTCTTAACTTTCTTATGAAGATTCTTAAGAAAAAACTTTTGTAGCTTCTGATCATTAGTCGCGCACCAAAATACTTTAATTTTTCAACAAACATTATTGCTAACCTTAGTTGTTGCTCATAAAATTAAAAAAAAAAAACTGTACAATTTTGGACAACTTTAATAATTTTTTTATGTAGCTTAACAACTACTATAAACATCAAAAAACTTTCCAAAAAAATTTGAACTTTAAGCATACGTAAGTAAAAAGTTACTTACTAAAAAAATCATTAGACAACTCTGATAAACTTCTTTTATTTTTGTTTTAAATTCTTAAGTAAGTTTTTTTTTTTTTTTTCTCTCCCCACTTGCTGCTTTGCATCTTTCCATGTATGGTCGGCTGCAGAGCTTCGTATTCGGGGCACCATTTATCTTCTTTTTTTAATTAATTTGTTTTTTTTAGTCTTGTTATTATGTAGTGTTCTTCATCATATAGTTCAGAAGCTTGCCATAAATCTTAACAAGTTTCTAAAAATTATTGTTTAAAACTTTGTTTTACAAATATTTCAAACTTTTCATCAACCTGAAAAAGATTTAAAATTTTAAACTTTTATTAAATGTTTTTATTATTGAAAGCTTTTCATAAAATTCCTCAAAAACTGGAAATACTGATCATTCGCTAGTATTCTGTTCAGTTATTTGCAAGACTGGCAGTTTTCTTTTAACAAATTATGGTCTGCTTGTGTACGTTGTAGTATGATGAAAATGAAAATAGTTTTGTGCATGTTTGTCCGAGTAGTAACAAGCTATGTGTCCTTACTAAGAACAGTGTTAAACTTTTTAATAGCGCTTTTACTATTGCCTGACAGCAGAAGCTTCAACATATATATTTCAAGTTTAAGCTTGTTGTTTACTGTGTTCTCAGTATTGATTGCATGGTTGAAGAGTTTAGTCCAAAACAGAAAAAATCTCAAACGTAATCTAGAATGACAATGTTTGCCACCAACCATAAATAAATCTAAATTTCTTTTCAATTATCTTGGCTTAACTTAATCTAACTGCATCAATTTATTGTAACTTTGCAATAAGTTCATTTCAATCTAACCTAATCCAACTTTCTCAGATAGAATTCAGGTTGACAATATTTGACACCAACCATTAGTAATCCAAAATGTTTGCCCTAATCTGATGACAAATTTATATTCCGTCGGTTTTCTTCAATTGTTTTGGCTTAACCTAACTGCAACAAGTTTTTTTAAATTTTAGAATGAGCTGATTTCAAGCTTAATCTGACTTAACCTAACTAATTCAAGGTTTCGTCCAAACTAAAAACATTTTTAAATGTATAATCAGGTTGACTACATTTAACACCAATCATAAGTATTCTAAAATGTTTGCCGAAATCTAATTTATCAAAAAAATTTACGATTTGTCGGATTTTTTTCAAACCTAACCTAATCTAACTGATTCAAAGTTTTGTCCAAACTCAAAACATTTTTGATTGTAAAATCTGGTTGACTACATTTAACACTAATTATAAGTAATCTAAAATGTTTGCCCAAATCAGATTCACTAAAAAATTTTACGAATTGTCGGTTTTTTTTTTAAACCTAACCTAACCTAACCTAACTAATTCAAAGTTTTGTCCAAACTGAAAACATTTTTGATTTTAAAATCAGGTTGACTACATTTAACACCAAACATAAGTAATCTAAAATGTTTGCCCAAATCTAATTCACCAACAAATTTTCGATTTGTCGTTTTTTTTTCAAACCTAACCTAACCTAACCTAACTTAACTAATTCAAAGTTTCGTCCAAACTAAAAACATTATTGATTGTAAAATCAAGTTGACTACATTTACCACCAATCATAAGTAATCTAAAATGTTTGCTCAAATCAAATTCACCAAAAAATTTTACAATTTGTCAGGTTTTTTTTCAAATCTAACCTAACCTAACCTAACTGATTCAAGGATTCGTCGAAACTGAAAACATTTTTGATTGTAAAATTAGGTTGACTACATTTAACACAAAACATAAGTAATCTAAAATGTTTGCCCAAATCTAATTCACTAAAAAATTTTACAATTTGTCGGTTTTTTTTAAACCTAACCTAACCTAACTAATTCAAAGTTTCGTCCAAACTAAAAACAATTTTGATTGTAAAATCAGGTTGACTACGTTTAACACCAATCATAAGTAATCTAAAATGTTTGCCCAAATCTAATTTTCCAAAAAAATTTACGATTTGTCGGTTTTATTTCGAACCTAACCTAACCTAACCTAACTGATTCTAAGTTTTATCCAAACTGAAAACATTTTGATTGTATAATCAGGTTGACTACATTTAACACCAATCAAAAGTAATCTAAAATGTTTGCCCAAATCTAATTCACCAACAAATTTTACAATTTGTCGAGTTTTTTTCAAACTTAACCTAACCTAACCTAACGTGACTGATTCAAGGTTTCGTCCAAACTAAAAACATTTTTGAATGTAAAATCAAGTTAACTACATTTAACACCAATCATAAGTAATCTAAAATGTTTGCCCAAATCTAATTCACCAACAAATTTTACGATTTTTAGGTTTTTTTTCAAACCTAACCTAACCTAACGGATTCAAGGTTTTGTCTAAACTGAAATCATTTTTGATTGTAAAATCAGGATGACTACATATAACATCAATCATCGGGTTGACTACGTTTATTACCAATCATAAGTAATCTAAAATGTTTGCCCAAATCTAATTCACCAACAAATTTTACAATTTGTCCAGTTTTTTTCAAACCTAACCTAACCTAACCTAACGTAACTGATTCAAGGTTTCGTCCAAACTAAAAACATTTTTTATTGTAAAATCAGGTTGACTACATTTAACACTAATCATAAGTAATCTAAAATGTTTGAAAAAATCTATTTTACTAAAAAATTTTACGATTTGTCGGTTTTTTTTAAACCTAACCCAACCTAACTGATTCAAGGTATCGTCCAAACTGAAAACATATTTGAGTGTAAAACCAGGTTTACTACATTTAACACCAATCATAAGTAATCTAAAATGTTTGCCCAAATCTAATTTACTAAAAAATTTTACGATTTGCCGGGTTTTTTTCAAACCTAATCTAACCTAACTTAACTGATTTAAGGTTTTGTCCAAACTGAAAACATTTTTGATTAAAAAATCAAAATGACTACATTTAACACCAATCATAAGTAATGTAAAATGATTGCTCAAATCAAATACACCAACAAAGTTTACAATTTGTCGAGTTTTTTCAAACCTAACCTATCCTAACCGATTCAAGGTTTTGTCTAAACTGAAATCATTTTTGATTGTAAAATCAGGTTGACTATAATTAACACCAATCATAAGTATTCTAATAATTTTGCCAAAATCTAATTTATCAAAAACTTTCACGATTTGTCGGGTTTTATTCAAACCTAACCTAACCTAACCTAACTGATTCAAGGTATCGTCCAAACTGAAAACATTTTTGAATGAATAATCAAGTTGACTACATTTAACACCAATCATAAATAGTCTAAAATGTTTGCCCAAATCTAATTCACCAACAAATTTTACAATTAGTCGAGTTTTATTCAAACCTAACCTAACCTAACTGATTCAAAGTATCGTCCAAACTGAAAACATTTTTGAATGTAAAATCAAGTTGACTACATTTAACACCAATCATAAGTAGTCTAAAATGTTTGCCCAAATCTAATTCACCAACAAATTTTACAATTTGTCGAGTTTTATTCAAACCTAACCTAACCTAACCTAACTGATTCAAGGTATCGTCCAAACTGAAAACATTTTTGAATGTAAAATCAAGTTGACTACATTTAACACCAATCATAAGTAGTCTAAAATGTTTGCCCAAATCTAATTCACCAACAAATTTTACAATTAGTCGAGTTTTATTCAAACCTAACCTAACCTAACTGATTCAAAGTATCGTCCAAACTAAAAACATTTTTGAATGTAAAATCAAGTTGACTACATTTAACACCAATCATAAGTAGTCTAAAATGTTTGCCCAAATCTAATTCACCAACAAATTTTACAATTTGTCGAGTTTTATTCAAACCTAACCTAACCTAACCTAACTGATTCAAGGTATCGTCCAAACTGAAAACATTTTTGAATGTAAAATCAAGTTGACTACATTTAACACCAATCATAAGTAGTCTAAAATGTTTGCCCAAATCTAATTCACCAACAAATTTTACAATTAGTCGAGTTTTATTCAAACCTAACCTAACCTAACTGATTCAAAATATCGTCCAAACTAAAAACATTTTTGAATGTAAAATCAAGTTGACTACATTTAACACCAATCATAAATAGTCTAAAATGTTTGCCCAAATCTAATTCACCAACAAATTTTACAATTTGTCGAGTTTTATTCAAACCTAACCTAACCTAACCTAACTGATTCAAGGTATCGTCCAAACTGAAAACATTTTTGAATGTAAAATCAAGTTGACTACATTTAACACCAATCATAAGTAGTCTAAAATGTTTGCCCAAATCTAATTCACCAACAAATTTTACAATTAGTCGAGTTTTATTCAAACCTAACCTAACCTAACTGATTCAAAGTATCGTCCAAACTGAAAACATTTTTGAATGTAAAATCAAGTTGACTACATTTAACACCAATCATAAGTAGTCTAAAATGTTTGCCCAAATCTAATTCACCAACAAATTTTACAATTTGTCGAGTTTTATTCAAACCTAACCTAACCTAACCTAACTGATTGAAGGTATCGTCCAAACTGAAAACATTTTTGAATGTAAAATCAAGTTGACTACATTTAACACCAATCATAAGTAGTCTAAAATGTTTGCCCAAATCTAATTCACCAACAAATTTTACAATTTGTCGAGTTTTATTCAAACCTAACCTAACCTAACTGATTCAAAGTATCGTCCAAACTAAAAACATTTTTGAATGTAAAATCAAGTTGACTACATTTAACACCAATCATAAGTAGTCTAAAATGTTTGCCCAAATCTAATTCACCAACAAATTTTACAATTTGTCGAGTTTTATTCAAACCTAACCTAACCTAACCTAACTGATTCAAGGTATCGTCCAAACTGAAAACATTTTTGAATGTAAAATCAAGTTGACTACATTTAACACCAATCATAAGTAGTCTAAAATGTTTGCCCAAATCTAATTCACCAACAAATTTTACAATTAGTCGAGTTTTATTCAAACCTAACCTAACCTAACTGATTCAAAATATCGTCCAAACTAAAAACATTTTTGAATGTAAAATCAAGTTGACTACATTTAACACCAATCATAAATAGTCTAAAATGTTTGCCCAAATCTAATTCACCAACAAATTTTACAATTTGTCGAGTTTTATTCAAACCTAACCTAACCTAACCTAACTGATTCAAGGTATCGTCCAAACTGAAAACATTTTTGAATGTAAAATCAAGTTGACTACATTTAACACCAATCATAAGTAGTCTAAAATGTTTGCCCAAATCTAATTCACCAACAAATTTTACAATTAGTCGAGTTTTATTCAAACCTAACCTAACCTAACCTAACTGATTCAAGGTATCGTCCAAACTGAAAACATTTTTGAATGTAAAATCAAGTTGACTACATTTAACACCAATCATAAGTAGTCTAAAATGTTTGCCCAAATCTAATTCACCAACAAATTTTACAATTAGTCGAGTTTTATTCAAACCTAACCTAACCTAACTGATTCAAAATATCGTCCAAACTAAAAACATTTTTGAATGTAAAATCAAGTTGACTACATTTAACACCAATCATAAATAGTCTAAAATGTTTGCCCAAATCTAATTCACCAACAAATTTTACAATTTGTCGAGTTTTATTCAAACCTAACCTAACCTAACCTAACTGATTCAAGGTATCGTCCAAACTGAAAACATTTTTGAATGTAAAATCAAGTTGACTACATTTAACACCAATCATAAGTAGTCTAAAATGTTTGCCCAAATCTAATTCACCAACAAATTTTACAATTAGTCGAGTTTTATTCAAACCTAACCTAACCTAACTGATTCAAAGTATCGTCCAAACTGAAAACATTTTTGAATGTAAAATCAAGTTGACTACATTTAACACCAATCATAAGTAGTCTAAAATGTTTGCCCAAATCTAATTCACCAACAAATTTTACAATTTGTCGAGTTTTATTCAAACCTAACCTAACCTAACCTAACTGATTCAAGGTATCGTCCAAACTGAAAACATTTTTGAATGTAAAATCAAGTTGACTACATTTAACACCAATCATAAGTAGTCTAAAATGTTTGCCCAAATCTAATTCACCAACAAATTTTACAATTAGTCGAGTTTTATTCAAACCTAACCTAACCTAACTGATTCAAAGTATCGTCCAAACTAAAAACATTTTTGAATGTAAAATCAAGTTGACTACATTTAACACCAATCATAAGTAGTCTAAAATGTTTGCCCAAATCTAATTCACCAACAAATTTTACAATTTGTCGAGTTTTATTCAAACCTAACCTAACCTAACCTAACTGATTCAAGGTATCGTCCAAACTGAAAACATTTTTGAATGTAAAATCAAGTTGACTACATTTAACACCAATCATAAGTAGTCTAAAATGTTTGCCCAAATCTAATTCACCAACAAATTTTACAATTAGTCAAGTTTTATTCAAACCTAACCTAACCTAACTGATTCAAAGTATCGTCCAAACTAAAAACATTTTTGAATGTAAAATCAAGTTGACTACATTTAACACCAATCATAAGTAGTCTAAAATGTTTGCCCAAATCTAATTCACCAACAAATTTTACAATTTGTCGAGTTTTATTCAAACCTAACCTAACCTAACCTAACTGATTCAAGGTATCGTCCAAACTGAAAACATTTTTGAATGTAAAATCAAGTTGACTACATTTAACACCAATCATAAGTAGTCTAAAATGTTTGCCCAAATCTAATTCACCAACAAATTTTACAATTAGTCGAGTTTTATTCAAACCTAACCTAACCTAACTGATTCAAAATATCGTCCAAACTAAAAACATTTTTGAATGTAAAATCAAGTTGACTACATTTAACACCAATCATAAATAGTCTAAAATGTTTGCCCAAATCTAATTCACCAACAAATTTTACAATTTGTCGAGTTTTATTCAAACCTAACCTAACCTAACCTAACTGATTCAAGGTATCGTCCAAACTGAAAACATTTTTGAATGTAAAATCAAGTTGACTACATTTAACACCAATCATAAGTAGTCTAAAATGTTTGCCCAAATCTAATTCACCAACAAATTTTACAATTAGTCGAGTTTTATTCAAACCTAACCTAACCTAACTGATTCAAAGTATCGTCCAAACTGAAAACATTTTTGAATGTAAAATCAAGTTGACTACATTTAACACCAATCATAAGTAGTCTAAAATGTTTGCCCAAATCTAATTCACCAACAAATTTTACAATTTGTCGAGTTTTATTCAAACCTAACCTAACCTAACCTAACTGATTCAAGGTATCGTCCAAACTGAAAACATTTTTGAATGTAAAATCAAGTTGACTACATTTAACACCAATCATAAGTAGTCTAAAATGTTTGCCCAAATCTAATTCACCAACAAATTTTACAATTTGTCGAGTTTTATTCAAACCTAACCTAACCTAACTGATTCAAGGTATCGTCCAAACTAAAAACATTTTTGAATGTAAAATCAAGTTGACTACATTTAACACCAATCATAAGTAGTCTAAAATGTTTGCCCAAATCTAATTCACCAACAAATTTTACAATTAGTCGAGTTTTATTCAAACCTAACCTAACCTAACTGATTCAAAGTATCGTCCAAACTAAAAACATTTTTGAATGTAAAATCAAGTTGACTACATTTAACACCAATCATAAGTAGTCTAAAATGTTTGCCCAAATCTAATTCACCAACAAATTTTACAATTTGTCGAGTTTTATTCAAACCTAACCTAACCTAACTGATTCAAGGTATCGTCCAAACTGAAAACATTTTTGAATGTAAAATCAAGTTGACTACATTTAACACCAATCATAAGTAGTCTAAAATGTTTGCCCAAATCTAATTCACCAACAAATTTTACAATTAGTCGAGTTTTATTCAAACCTAACCTAACCTAACCTAGCTGATTTAAGGTATCGTCCAAACTAAAAACATTTTTGAATGTAAAATCAAGTTGACTACATTTAACACCAATCATAAGTAGTCTAAAATGTTTGCCCAAATCTAATTCACCAACAAATTTCACAATTAGTCGAGTTTTATTCAAACCTAACCTAACCTAACCTAACTGATTCAAGGTATCGTCCAAACTGAAAACATTTTTGAATGTAAAATCAAGTTGACTACATTTAACACCAATCATAAGTAGTCTAAAATGTTTGCCCAAATCTAATTCACCAACAAATTTTACAATTAGTCGAGTTTTATTCAAACCTAACCTAACCTAACCTAACTGATTCAAGGTATCGTCCAAACTGAAAACATTTTTGAATGTAAAATCAAGTTGACTACATTTAACACCAATCAAAAATAGTCTAAAATGTTTGCCCAAATCTAATTCACCAACAAATTTTACAATTTGTCGAGTTTTATTCAAACCTAACCTAACCTAACTGATTCAAGGTATCGTCCAAACTGAAAACATTTTTGAATGTAAAATCAAGTTGACTACATTTAACATCAATCATAAGTAGTCTAAAATGTTTGCCCAAATCTAATTCAAGAACAAATTTTACAATTAGTCGAGTTTTATTCAAACCTAACCTAACCTAACCTAACTGATTCAAGGTATCGTCCAAACTGAAAACATTTTTGAATGTAAAATCAAGTTGACTACATTTAACACCAATTAAAAATAGTCTAAAATGTTTGCCCAAATCTAATTCACCAACAAATTTCACAATTTGTCGAGTTTTATTCAAACCTAACTTAACCTAACTGATTCAAGGTATCGTCCAAACTGAAAACATTTTTGAATGTAAAATCAAGTTGACTACATTTAACATCAATCATAAGTAGTCTAAAATGTTTGCCCAAATCTAATTCAAGAACAAATTTTACAATTAGTCGAATTTTATTTAAACCTAACCTAACCTAACCTAACTGATTCAAGGTATCGTCCAAACTGAAAACATTTTTGAATGTAAAATCAAGTTGACTACATTTAACACCAATCATAAATAGTCTAAAATGTTTGCCCAAATCTAATTCACCAACAAATTTTACAATTAGTCGAGTTTTATTCAAACCTAACCTAACCTAACTGATTCAAGGTATCGTCCAAACTGAAAACATTTTTGAATGTAAAATTAAGTTGACTACATTTAACATCAATCATAAGTAGTCTAAAATGTTTGCCCAAATCTAATTCAAGAACAAATTTTACAATTAGTCAAATTTTATTTAAACCTAACCTAACCTAACCTAACTGATTCAAGGTATCGTCCAAACTGAAAACATTTTTGAATGTAAAATCAAGTTGACTACATTTAACATCAATCATAAGTAGTCTAAAATGTTTGCCCAAATCTAATTCAAGAACAAATTTTACAATTAGTCGAATTTTATTTAAACCTAACCTAACCTAACCTAACTGATTCAAGGTATCGTCCAAACTGAAAACATTTTTGAATGTAAAATCAAGTTGACTACATTTAACATCAATCATAAGTAGTCTAAAATGTTTGCCCAAATCTAATTCACCAACAAATTTTACAATTTGTCGAGTTTTATTCAAACTTAACCTAACCTAACCTAACTGATTCAAGGTATCGTCCAAACTGAAAACATTTTTGAATGTAAAATCAAGTTGACTACATTTAACACCAATCATAAATAGTCTAAAATGTTTGCCCAAATCTAATTCACCAACAAATTTTACAATTAGTCGAGTTTTATTCAAACCTAACCTAACCTAACCTAACTGATTCAAGGTATCGTCCAAACTAAAAACATTTTTGAATGTAAAATCAAGTTGACTACATTTAACACCAATCATAAGTAGTCTAAAATGTTTGCCCAAATCTAATTCACCAACAAATTTCACAATTAGTCGAGTTTTATTCAAACCTAACCTAACCTAACCTAACTGATTCAAGGTATCGTCCAAACTGAAAACATTTTTGAATGTAAAATCAAGTTGACTACATTTAACACAAAAATCTAATTTACCAACAAATTTTACAATTTGTCGAGTTTTATTCAAACCTAACCTAACCTAACTGATTCAAGGTATCGTCCAAACTAAAAACATTTTTGAATGTAAAATCAAGTTGACTACATTTAACACCAATCATAAGTAGTCTAAAATGTTTGACAAAATCTAATTCACCAACAAAGTTTACAATTAGTCGAGTTTTATTTAAACCTAACCTAACCTAACTGATTCAAGGTATCGTCCAAACTGAAAACATTTTTGATTGTAAATCAGGTTGACTACATTTAACACCAATCATAAGTAATCTAAAAGGTTTGCCCAAATCTAAATCACCAACAAATTTTACAATTACTCGGGTTTTATTGAAACCTAACCTAACCTAATCTAACTGATTCAAGGGATCGTCCAAACTGAAAACATTTTTGATTGTAAATCAGGTTGACTACATTTAACACCAATCATAAGTAATCTTAAAGGTTTGCCCAAATCTAATTCACCAAAAAATTTTACGATTTGTCGGATTTTTTTCAAACCTAACCTAACCTAACCTAAGGTAACTTATTCAAGGTTTCGTTCAAACTGAAAACATTTTTGATTGTAAAATCAGGTTGACTACATTTAACACCAATCATAAGTAATCTAAAATGTTTGCCCAAATCTAATTTACCAAAAAATTTTACAATTTGTCGGATTTTTTTCAAACCTAACCTAACCTAACGTAACTTATTCAAGGTTTCGTTCAAACTGAACACATTTTTGATTGTAAAATCAGGTTGACTACATTTAACACCAATCATAAATAATCTAAAATGTTTGCCCAAATCTAATTTACCAACAAATTTTACAATTTGTCGAGTTTTTTTCAAACCTAACCTAACCAAACCTAACCTAACCTAACTGATTCAAGGTATCGTCCAAACTGAAAACATTTTTGAATGTAAAATCAAGTTGACTACATTTAACACCAATCATAAATAGTCTAAAATGTTTGCCCAAATCTAATTCAATTACAAATTTTACAGTTTGTCGAGTTTATTTCAAACCTAACCTAACCTAACCTAACTGATTCAAGGTATCGTCCAAACTGAAAACATTTTTGAACGTAAAATCAAGTTGACTACATTTAACACCAATCATAAATAGTCTAAAATGTTTGCCCAAATCTAATTCACCAACAAATTTTACAATTAGTCGAGTTTTATTCAAATCTAACCTAACTTTACCTAACTGATTCAAGGTATCGTCCAAACTGAAAACATTTTTGAATGTAAAATCAAGTTGACTACATTTAACATTTGCCAAAATCTAATTTACCAAAAAATTTCACGAATTGTCGGGTTTTTTTCAAACCTAACCTAATCTAACCTAACTGATTCAAGGTATCGTCCAAACTGAAAACATTTTTGATTCTAAAATCAGGTTGACTACTTTTAACACCAATCATAAGTAATCTCAAATGTTTGCCCAAATCTAATTCACCAACAAATTTTACAATTTGTCGAGTTTTTTCAAACCTAACTTAACCTAACCGATTTAAGGTTTTGTCTAAACTGAAATCATTTTTGATTGTAAAATAAGGTTGACTACAATTAACACCAATCATAAGTATTCTAAAAATTTTGTCAAAATCTAATTTACCAAAAAATTTCACGATTTGTCGGGTTTTATTCAAACCTAACCTAACCTAACCTAACTGATTCAATGTATCGTCCAAACTGAAAACATTTTTGAATGTAAAATCAAGTTGACTACATTTAACACCAATCATAAGTAGTCTAAAATGTTTGCTCAAATCTAATTCACCAACAAATTTTACGATTTGTCGGGTTTTATTCAAACCTAACCTAACCTAACCTAACCTAACTGATTCAAGGTATCGTCCAAACTGAAAACATTTTTGAATGTAAAATCAAGTTGACTACATTTAACACCAATCATAAGTAGTCTAAAATGTTTGCCCAAATCTAATTCACCAACAAATTTTACAATTTGTCGAGTTTTATTTAAACCTAACCTAACCTGACCTAACTGATTCAAGGTATCGTCCAAACTGAAAACATTTTTGAATGTAAAATCAAGTTGACTACATTTAACACCAATCATAAATAGTCTAAAATGTTTGCCCAAATCTAACTCAACAACAAATTTTACAATTAGTCGAGTTTTATTTAAACCTAACCTAACCTAACCTAACTGTATCAAGGTATCGTCCAAACTGAAAACATTTTTGAATGTAAAATCAAGTTGACTACATTTAACACCAATCATAAGTAGTCTAAAATGTTTGCTCAAATCTAATTCACCAACAAATTTTACAATTAGTCGAGTTTTATTCAAACCTAACCTAACCTAACTGATTCAAAATATCGTCCAAACTAAAAACATTTTTGAATGTAAAATCAAGTTGACTACATTTAACACCAATCATAAATAGTCTAAAATGTTTGCCCAAATCTAATTCACCAACAAATTTTACAATTTGTCGAGTTTTATTCAAACCTAACCTAACCTAACCTAACTGATTCAAGGTATCGTCCAAACTGAAAACATTTTTGAATGTAAAATCAAGTTGACTACATTTAACACCAATCATAAGTAGTCTAAAATGTTTGCCCAAATCTAATTCACCAACAAATTTTACAATTAGTCGAGTTTTATTCAAACCTAACCTAACCTAACTGATTCAAAGTATCGTCCAAACTGAAAACATTTTTGAATGTAAAATCAAGTTGACTACATTTAACACCAATCATAAGTAGTCTAAAATGTTTGCCCAAATCTAATTCACCAACAAATTTTACAATTTGTCGAGTTTTATTCAAACCTAACCTAACCTAACTGATTCAAGGTATCGTCCAAACTAAAAACATTTTTGAATGTAAAATCAAGTTGACTACATTTAACACCAATCATAAGTAGTCTAAAATGTTTGCCCAAATCTAATTCACCAACAAATTTTACAATTAGTCGAGTTTTATTCAAACCTAACCTAACCTAACTGATTCAAAGTATCGTCCAAACTAAAAACATTTTTGAATGTAAAATCAAGTTGACTACATTTAACACCAATCATAAGTAGTCTAAAATGTTTGCCCAAATCTAATTCACCAACAAATTTTACAATTTGTCGAGTTTTATTCAAACCTAACCTAACCTAACTGATTCAAGGTATCGTCCAAACTGAAAACATTTTTGAATGTAAAATCAAGTTGACTACATTTAACACCAATCATAAGTAGTCTAAAATGTTTGCCCAAATCTAATTTACCAACAAATTTTACAATTAGTCGAGTTTTATTCAAACCTAACCTAACCTAACCTAGCTGATTTAAGGTATCGTCCAAACTAAAAACATTTTTGAATGTAAAATCAAGTTGACTACATTTAACACCAATCATAAGTAGTCTAAAATGTTTGCCCAAATCTAATTCACCAACAAATTTCACAATTAGTCGAGTTTTATTCAAACCTAACCTAACCTAACCTAACTGATTCAAGGTATCGTCCAAACTGAAAACATTTTTGAATGTAAAATCAAGTTGACTACATTTAACACCAATCATAAGTAGTCTAAAATGTTTGCCCAAATCTAATTCACCAACAAATTTTACAATTAGTCGAGTTTTATTCAAACCTAACCTAACCTAACCTAACTGATTCAAGGTATCGTCCAAACTGAAAACATTTTTGAATGTAAAATCAAGTTGACTACATTTAACACCAATCAAAAATAGTCTAAAATGTTTGCCCAAATCTAATTCACCAACAAATTTTACAATTTGTCGAGTTTTATTCAAACCTAACCTAACCTAACTGATTCAAGGTATCGTCCAAACTGAAAACATTTTTGAATGTAAAATCAAGTTGACTACATTTAACATCAATCATAAGTAGTCTAAAATGTTTGCCCAAATCTAATTCAAGAACAAATTTTACAATTAGTCGAGTTTTATTCAAACCTAACCTAACCTAACCTAACTGATTCAAGGTATCGTCCAAACTGAAAACATTTTTGAATGTAAAATCAAGTTGACTACATTTAACACCAATTAAAAATAGTCTAAAATGTTTGCCCAAATCTAATTCACCAACAAATTTCACAATTTGTCGAGTTTTATTCAAACCTAACTTAACCTAACTGATTCAAGGTATCGTCCAAACTGAAAACATTTTTGAATGTAAAATCAAGTTGACTACATTTAACATCAATCATAAGTAGTCTAAAATGTTTGCCCAAATCTAATTCAAGAACAAATTTTACAATTAGTCGAATTTTATTTAAACCTAACCTAACCTAACCTAACTGATTCAAGGTATCGTCCAAACTGAAAACATTTTTGAATGTAAAATCAAGTTGACTACATTTAACACCAATCATAAATAGTCTAAAATGTTTGCCCAAATCTAATTCACCAACAAATTTTACAATTAGTCGAGTTTTATTCAAACCTAACCTAACCTAACTGATTCAAGGTATCGTCCAAACTGAAAACATTTTTGAATGTAAAATTAAGTTGACTACATTTAACATCAATCATAAGTAGTCTAAAATGTTTGCCCAAATCTAATTCAAGAACAAATTTTACAATTAGTCAAATTTTATTTAAACCTAACCTAACCTAACCTAACTGATTCAAGGTATCGTCCAAACTGAAAACATTTTTGAATGTAAAATCAAGTTGACTACATTTAACATCAATCATAAGTAGTCTAAAATGTTTGCCCAAATCTAATTCAAGAACAAATTTTACAATTAGTCGAATTTTATTTAAACCTAACCTAACCTAACCTAACTGATTCAAGGTATCGTCCAAACTGAAAACATTTTTGAATGTAAAATCAAGTTGACTACATTTAACATCAATCATAAGTAGTCTAAAATGTTTGCCCAAATCTAATTCACCAACAAATTTTACAATTTGTCGAGTTTTATTCAAACTTAACCTAACCTAACCTAACTGATTCAAGGTATCGTCCAAACTGAAAACATTTTTGAATGTAAAATCAAGTTGACTACATTTAACACCAATCATAAATAGTCTAAAATGTTTGCCCAAATCTAATTCACCAACAAATTTTACAATTAGTCGAGTTTTATTCAAACCTAACCTAACCTAACCTAACTGATTCAAGGTATCGTCCAAACTAAAAACATTTTTGAATGTAAAATCAAGTTGACTACATTTAACACCAATCATAAGTAGTCTAAAATGTTTGCCCAAATCTAATTCACCAACAAATTTCACAATTAGTCGAGTTTTATTCAAACCTAACCTAACCTAACCTAACTGATTCAAGGTATCGTCCAAACTGAAAACATTTTTGAATGTAAAATCAAGTTGACTACATTTAACACAAAAATCTAATTTACCAACAAATTTTACAATTTGTCGAGTTTTATTCAAACCTAACCTAACCTAACTGATTCAAGGTATCGTCCAAACTAAAAACATTTTTGAATGTAAAATCAAGTTGACTACATTTAACACCAATCATAAGTAGTCTAAAATGTTTGACAAAATCTAATTCACCAACAAAGTTTACAATTAGTCGAGTTTTATTTAAACCTAACCTAACCTAACTGATTCAAGGTATCGTCCAAACTGAAAACATTTTTGATTGTAAATCAGGTTGACTACATTTAACACCAATCATAAGTAATCTAAAAGGTTTGCCCAAATCTAAATCACCAACAAATTTTACAATTACTCGGGTTTTATTGAAACCTAACCTAACCTAATCTAACTGATTCAAGGGATCGTCCAAACTGAAAACATTTTTGATTGTAAATCAGGTTGACTACATTTAACACCAATCATAAGTAATCTTAAAGGTTTGCCCAAATCTAATTCACCAAAAAATTTTACGATTTGTCGGATTTTTTTCAAACCTAACCTAACCTAACCTAAGGTAACTTATTCAAGGTTTCGTTCAAACTGAAAACATTTTTGATTGTAAAATCAGGTTGACTACATTTAACACCAATCATAAGTAATCTAAAATGTTTGCCCAAATCTAATTTACCAAAAAATTTTACAATTTGTCGGATTTTTTTCAAACCTAACCTAACCTAACGTAACTTATTCAAGGTTTCGTTCAAACTGAACACATTTTTGATTGTAAAATCAGGTTGACTACATTTAACACCAATCATAAATAATCTAAAATGTTTGCCCAAATCTAATTTACCAACAAATTTTACAATTTGTCGAGTTTTTTTCAAACCTAACCTAACCAAACCTAACCTAACCTAACTGATTCAAGGTATCGTCCAAACTGAAAACATTTTTGAATGTAAAATCAAGTTGACTACATTTAACACCAATCATAAATAGTCTAAAATGTTTGCCCAAATCTAATTCAATTACAAATTTTACAGTTTGTCGAGTTTATTTCAAACCTAACCTAACCTAACCTAACTGATTCAAGGTATCGTCCAAACTGAAAACATTTTTGAACGTAAAATCAAGTTGACTACATTTAACACCAATCATAAATAGTCTAAAATGTTTGCCCAAATCTAATTCACCAACAAATTTTACAATTAGTCGAGTTTTATTCAAATCTAACCTAACTTTACCTAACTGATTCAAGGTATCGTCCAAACTGAAAACATTTTTGAATGTAAAATCAAGTTGACTACATTTAACATTTGCCAAAATCTAATTTACCAAAAAATTTCACGAATTGTCGGGTTTTTTTCAAACCTAACCTAATCTAACCTAACTGATTCAAGGTATCGTCCAAACTGAAAACATTTTTGATTCTAAAATCAGGTTGACTACTTTTAACACCAATCATAAGTAATCTCAAATGTTTGCCCAAATCTAATTCACCAACAAATTTTACAATTTGTCGAGTTTTTTCAAACCTAACTTAACCTAACCGATTTAAGGTTTTGTCTAAACTGAAATCATTTTTGATTGTAAAATAAGGTTGACTACAATTAACACCAATCATAAGTATTCTAAAAATTTTGTCAAAATCTAATTTACCAAAAAATTTCACGATTTGTCGGGTTTTATTCAAACCTAACCTAACCTAACCTAACTGATTCAATGTATCGTCCAAACTGAAAACATTTTTGAATGTAAAATCAAGTTGACTACATTTAACACCAATCATAAGTAGTCTAAAATGTTTGCTCAAATCTAATTCACCAACAAATTTTACGATTTGTCGGGTTTTATTCAAACCTAACCTAACCTAACCTAACCTAACTGATTCAAGGTATCGTCCAAACTGAAAACATTTTTGAATGTAAAATCAAGTTGACTACATTTAACACCAATCATAAGTAGTCTAAAATGTTTGCCCAAATCTAATTCACCAACAAATTTTACAATTTGTCGAGTTTTATTTAAACCTAACCTAACCTGACCTAACTGATTCAAGGTATCGTCCAAACTGAAAACATTTTTGAATGTAAAATCAAGTTGACTACATTTAACACCAATCATAAATAGTCTAAAATGTTTGCCCAAATCTAACTCAACAACAAATTTTACAATTAGTCGAGTTTTATTTAAACCTAACCTAACCTAACCTAACTGTATCAAGGTATCGTCCAAACTGAAAACATTTTTGAATGTAAAATCAAGTTGACTACATTTAACACCAATCATAAGTAATCTAAAATGTTTGCCAAAATCTAATTTACCAACATATTTTACAATTAGTCGAGTTTTTTTCAAACCTAACCTAACCTAACCTAACGTAACTGATTCAAGGTTTCGTCCAAACTAAAAACATTTTTCATTGTAAAATCAGGTTGACTACATTTAACACCAATCATAAGTAGTCGAAAATGTTTGCCCAAATCTAATTCACCAACAAATTTTACAATTAGTCGAGTTTTATTCAAACCTAACCTAACCTTACCTAACTGATTCAAGGTATCGTCCAAACTGAAAACATTTTTGAATGTAAAATCAAGTTGACTACATTTAACATTTGCCAAAATCTAATTTACCAAAAAATTTTACGAATTGTCGGGTTTTTTTCAAACCTAACCTAATCTAACCTAACTGATTCAAGGTATCGTCCAAACTGAAAACATTTTTGATTCTAAAATCAGGTTGACTACATTTAACACCAATCATAAGTAATCTAAAATGTTTGCCAAAATCTAATTCACTAACAAATTTTACAATTTGTCGAGTTTTTTTCAAACCTAACCTAACCTTACCGATTCAAGGTTTTGTCTAAACTGAAATCATTTTTGATTGTAAAATCAGGTTTACTACAATTAACACCAATCATAAGTATTCTAATAATTTTGCCAAAATCTAATTTACCAAAAAATTTCACGATTTGTCGGGTTTTATTCAAACCTAACCTAACCTAACTGATTCAAGGTTTCGTCAAAACTGAAAACATTTTTGATTGTAAATCAGGTTGACTACATTTAACACCAATCATAAGTGATCTAAAATGTTTGCCCAAATCTAATTCACCAACAAATTTTACAATTTGTCGAGTTTTTTTTAAACCTAACCTAACTAAACCTAACTGATTCAAGGTTTCGTCCAAACTGAAAACATTTTTGATTGTAAAATCAAGTTGACTACGTTTACCACAAATCATAAGTAATTTAAAATGTTTGCCCAAATCTAATTCACTAAAGAATTTTACGATTTGTCGTTTTTTTTTTCAAACCCAACCTAACCTAACCTAACCTAACCTAATTGATTCAAAATTTCGTCCAAACTGAAAACATTTTTGATTGTAAAATCAGGTTGACTACATTTAACACCAATCATAAGTAATCTAAAATGTTTGCCAAAATCTAATTTACCAACATATTTTACAATTAGTCGAGTTTTTTTCAAACCTAACCTAACCTAACCTAACCTAACCTAACCTAACTGATTCAAGGTATCATCCAAACTGAAAACATTTTGTATGTTTCTAATAAGATTATTACTTTTCGGAAGTAGGTATTCAAATAGATAAGTAATTTCAAGTTCGCCAAGGTGTAGACGGTTTGACCTAGGCTTTTGTTCAACCCTTGGCAATGCGGTTTTGATGTAACCGGTTGTGCCTTTTTGTATCCCATTTGAATTGTGATGAGAGTACCCAAGTAGTTAAATAAAGCGTTTGGATTTGTAGTTTAACCTTTGTCGACAGCATCCCAAATCAATCCAACAACAATTAGGAAAACAGTTTGATCTAACTTCGCCTTCACCTGTATTTTTTTTATAATACTTGTTTTTTGCAGATGCAACACTTTTTCCACCTCGTTTCGTATTCGGTCTGTGCACACCAAACAACGTTTTTTATTCTATTGCAAAACACATAAGCAATATTGAAAACTCAATACAAACCGCACTACTATCCGCCACATTAAAAGATAAGTTAAAACTCTTAAGCCAATACAACCAGGAAAAAAATGAATAAGGTCCCCTTACTACTGCAACGGTTGTTGGTTTTTCGTCTGCAAAAAAAGCTTGTCAACATTTTAAGCTACCCAAGAATCCAAAGACAAAATTGTTAGTATTTTAAACATCGATTAACCTTGATCCTCTTGCATAACAAAAATATTATTTATGAATTTACAAATCCTTTTCAAAACTCAATAAAATAATTATTACCAGCAATAAAACCTGAAGTGACATTACAATTGCTTCTAAAATATGCCTCTCTCCGCAAGTCTGGTCTGGGCCTTACTACTAACAATATAAATATGAATCCCCTTAAAATAAGCATACCGCAAAAACACATACGGATTCATTTTTATTATGCCAATTCCCCGCAATGCACTATTACGTAACGTTTCATAAATTTTATTAGACGATTTTCATTTTGCTTACACTGTAAGATTTTTCCACAATTTCCTAGTTTGAGTGAAAATGTCGCACCACCACCGAACGTCCAGTAGTGCAATGAAAAATTTCAACATTATTAAACATATATTTTTACCTTATATAAAATATAAATACAATTTTTCCTTTGGACATTTCACATTGAAAATATTTATATGATTTATAATAATTTATGAATAAATATTTTAATATTTCAAAAGAAAATGTTTTCCATTGAATATAGTAAAACGGTTGAAAATTTAATATTTCCTACACGATTTATAATATGCTTGCACTGCTCTCCTTATTCCCCCAAAAGGCAAATATGTAAATTCTTCGAATTGGACTAATATTTCACAAGCCGTATCAATTGAGAGATAGCAAATAATAATAATAATAAAACAATTTTTATTATGGCGATGGAAAATATTATAATTTTCCGATGCCGTTTCGTTAGTCATAAAGTATCACACATCTTATTTATGCATCTCAATAATGAAATATATTAAATCTTATATATTAGATTCGTTTCAATAATGTTAAATATTTATAGTTTAAATATCTACTCTGGTCTTAAGTTTAGGTTGAACAAGCCATTATCACTCAACTGTTTAATAATCAAATTTGAAGATTTAAAACCACTATATTATTAATTAAAAAAACGTAAACAAAAAATAATTAAAACATACAAACATTCAACAAACTCATATTGTAATTGTAATTTCGATCAACAGTGTAATAAATAATAAAATTAGCAATTACATTTGTAAATAATATGAGCTAATAATAGCAATCAATAAACCACTAAAACACAATATTAATTGCGATTAAAATTTTTGGAAAAAGTCTCCCGTATAACAAATAGTGTACAAATTAATAAGCGCGTTGCAATTTAAGCGGTGGGTAGGGTAAATATGAAATGTAAACGGATATTTGTTGAAAGTATAATTATTACCATTCAGTATTCAGTATTACGTGTAAATATTTTACATAATTAATTTGATATTCTGCATCATGTATAAATTTCTATTGTTGAAATATTATTGATTTGATTACAAATTAATATATTATAATAATTAAAGATTGATTTTATTCCTTTTATTTTTTAAATAAAACTTATCAAAATTGGTAGCAGCTGGACATTTCCCAGTAAATAAAAATAATCGAACGATAAAATGTATATATCTAAAGGCATTTAAATGTAAAGGGGACAGTTTATAAAAGGTAATGGCCACTTGGGGTTTGTTATAATGGATTGAAATTATTCTCTCCCTATTTAAAACATATGGGATGAATTTAGTTGATTGCTTGTTCAGATATTTGATGATTTGTAAACATACTCAATAAAAATATGGTAAAAGAAATAACATTCGAGACCGTCGTTAACCAGCTTCAACTGTAAATCGATATTTTTATCATTGTAAAATATAAACCAACTTTGCAACCGTCAGATATACTTTAACTTATTAAATTACTAAATAAAAAGTGCAAGTATGATCTACCGGTAAAGCAATTACTGGTAAAGTGTTGACTTCCTGCAAAAAACTTTAAATAGATTTAATTAAAAAAAAGCCTATACTGCCAGTTTTGTAAAAAACATTTTAGCAGAACACATTCCTGCTCAAGTGCGTAAGTAAGCTTCATCTTTTAATAAAACTAAACATAACCACAATTAAAAAAAAAATCATCTTCAAAGCTGATCTAGCTCTTCTGAAGTTACCTCAGTCCTATCCATTCACTTACAAACAAACATGTTGAAAGACACAAAAAACATCAATGCACAAAATAATTTTCTTTCTAACTATACCCAAAAGAGAGATATTCTTACCAGTTTTAAAACCCAAATAATTTAAAAAAAAATTAGTTACACGTTTTTTACCAAAAAACTTTAATATTTTAAAGAGTCAACGTCAAATTGACTCTCACAAGCCAATAACTTCCATAGTTCAAGACCGTCTAGCTCATGGACCTTCTGTTTGGATATGATAAACTTAGAAGATGGATTAGGAAAAAACGCCCTTTATTCTGTTTAGTAAAATGTGGTAATTTGTTAACCGGTCACTTATAGAGAACAAGTAGTGCTTCAAGTAAACTGAAAAATTGTTCAAGGCTGTTGGTAAATACTTTGGCCTTTCCCTATATAGTGTATCAAACCACATTTCAATGGCTGAAATGAAGACCCGTCCGTTCCGTAATACTTTAAAGATTTTCCACGGTAGATTGTCATCCTCTGTGATAGATTTCAAAAAAAAATTACCACAAATTTGTGCGCAACTTTATGGCCGTTGAAACAAGTTTAAGATCCTGCGGTCGCTATGGTCACAACTCTTCCATAATTGCCTGGCGAAATTTCTTCTGCCTTTGTATTCTGAAGCAATCTAAATGGATTATCAGCGCAAACCTAATGGGTTTTAGAAGCTTTTTCTGAGAAATGATGTATTTAATTTGTAAAAGTTGCTCTTTTAATGTCCTTAACCCTTCTTACTAAATACAGACCAATGCTTTTTTCCAGGAATCGTAAGAAGAGAAGCCAATCCGTACGTGTTCCCGCAATTATTTTAAGAAAAGGGTTTGAATGCATTTGTATATTGAGATCTGCCGTTTCAATACAGTTAGACAAACTGATGCAATTTTGATTGTGCCTAGCCCGGGCACATTTACCACGATTGCATTTGATTCGAGTGAGATCGTGCCGGTATTTACGTATTTAAGAATCTCGGCGCTTAAATAGAAGAGTAGTTTGACTCAGGCACCAGCATAACGTCGATGTTCTGTTGGAAAAAAAACTCTTCACGTCACATTTATTTTTGTAACGCAATTAGCATGCCACATACAAACACTAAGTAACACTACTAGTGTTGTCCATTATTCGTTGACAAGCACAAACTTTATTTTCCGATATAAATCATAGAAATAGTTGAAAAAAACAACTATCTTCTCGTTTTCTAGTGCCGTATTATGTGCCGGCAAAGATGGTTTGCAAAAACCTGAGCTTTTCGTTGACAATGAGACCAGGGCCGGTCTTTTTTGCATTTCCCATAAAAAACCATAATTTTTTGAATTTTTTTTTTTTTTTTTTTGGTGCTAGGAAAAGATTCTTTCTAAAGACTTGCAAAATGTTGGATTCAGCCTCACAGGCGCCTACCGACTAAACTCCCCCCGACTTTGGCTGCTGGAAGTTCGACCTTTCGTAGACATGGCCTTCCTGAATGGTTGTGTGTTCAACACCGGAAATATTTACATAATGCACGTATGTGCCAACCATATAGGTGGTGCCTAAAATAAGTGGAATCTAGTTCCACTTCTAGGTCTGCGTTTTAGACTGACGGACCGGGTCTGAAAGTATTAGACGTCTAGTCGTCTATTAGAACATTAAAGCTTTTAATAGCTTGACAAAGTCATCATTACTTGCTTGCGATAAGCAAAGTAACACCTGATCTTTAGCTGATAGAAGAGAAGCGCTAGGCGCCGATCCCGCAGCCTGTGCAAAGGATTTTTTCCCGCTTGCGTTGGGACCGCTCCGTGGAGGAGCAAGAAACAGCTTACGGGCAGCAGGTGTCTTACCGGTGGCCTGGCTGTTGCGGCTAGCCTTTAGTTTATGGTAAACCAGCCCTTATAACTTGCCGTGTGGTCCCCACCACACGCGACGCATTTTGCTAAATGGCCGCTCTCGTTGGTAAGAGTACAACCGCCGCTCGGATGAGCTCCAGCGCACTTGACGCACCGATAAGGTGCGTTGCACCGGGATGCCCCGAGACCGTAACGTTGGCAACGGTGACATTGTGCAATCTCGGGGCCTTTGCGTTTGACCTCGGTGGTCACGCAAAGCCCGAGCAACTTAGTTAGAGAATGAATCTCTCTGTTTTTGGCTTCTTGGGGAAGCTGGACGTACACCATTGGAAAGTATTTCCCGTTCCTTCCCATACGTGTAGTCGATTTTGGAGTGTACCCCTGAGCGATGAGCTTAGCCTGCACTATTTCAACCTTAATCCAGGTGCGCTCACCCCGAATAACAAATTTTAAAATCTTTTCAGACCCTAGTTGGTAGGTGTGATGAAAAATGTCATGCTCTGTGCAATAATCAATCACCGCCCTAAAGTCATCTTGCGTTAGGGTGTGAAGGCGAATGGTGATGTTTAACAACTCAAAGGTCGCCTTTAGCCCTAGGTACACATCCTTATCGTAGATAGTAATAGGAGGAGGGTGGCGTGCACCGGCTCCTACTGTAAGCGCCGGCTGAGTTGAGTGGCCGAAAGTGCTAGTAGCCGGACCAGAGTTAGTTGGCTTTGCCTTAGGGGCGGGCCGGGTTGAAAACCCTTTGGCCTTAGTGGCTGATAGCCTTGATAGTGCTAAAGGCATCTGACGTGTAGGGCCGGCTGAAGGCCTATTAGAGCAAGAAGGTTGAGAGGATTCACCTAGTTCCTTCTTCATCTTCTTCAACTTTGCTTTACCTTTCTTTCCTTTAACCAGGATGAATTCGCCCTCTTCGGACGGGTCTTTTTGGTGGAGGTCGACCTTGCTCTGGGTGGTTTCCATTTCTTCCTCGGAGGAAGAGATGGAGTCGGGCAGTCCGGCGGCAAGTCTCTTGAGGGAGGCCTGGGCCTGGGGGGCCGCTGTCGCGTTTGGAACCTAGTTGCAGGTTTCCATTGGGGCCTCTTGGGTGGTGGTCGAGGCTGGTGCAGTTGGAGAAGGTGTGAACTGGATGAGCAGCTCGGCGAGAGTGGAATGAATGGAGGTTTCCATTTTGCTAATGGCGGCCTTAGCCTCCTTAGCATCTCTTCGGATCGCTTTAACCTGAGCGTTCTGCTCGGTAATCCTCTTCGTCTGGCATTCCATCAATGCCATAAGTTGGGATTCCAGCAATGGTGATCTTGTTCTTCTCCACCATAGCATACATGAGCTCCAGTATCTCCCGGTCCAACATCTTACCGTAGGGGTCCATGCTGGAATAAAAATGTTTAATTAATTAATAAATTAATAATTAATTAATAAAACAGTCAAAATTAATAGTAGATAACAGTCTCTTTCAACTGTTCATCCGTGCCTAGCGTGCAATGACAATTGCATTTATCCTCGATTGGATCTAATAGTCGGTGCGCCTCTTGGCTCGTTCTCGTAGTGGACTGGTCTCATTTATTTCAATTTTTTTTATAAACTTTGCACCCATTTAAGTTGGTAAGATGAGGGCCAGAACATAGCAGACTTGGGCGGCGTGTCTTTGGGGCAGGCCACCGATTGGTGAGGCAGATAATCTTTGTCGTAGAACATCGTTTTGCAATTTGATAAATTCGGCGGCAGGCCAAAACCTCACATAAGTAAAAACTAGACTAGAAGTCTCTGTCATCCTCAAAAAAAAAGCTCAAGCTTCGCTTGTTACTGGTGATAGACTTGACGTCTATTGACGTCTGTTTCTATCCTATAAGAGCGGGAGTATTAGGTGCCCTGGCCTGCTTTATCACAGAGTCCGTTAAGAGTTCGATTGGGTTGGAGCCGGTTTTGGCCTTGTCGAGCACATAAAGGGCATTTTCAAAAGAAAAGTCCAAGCGTTGCTTGTTGCTGATAAAGGACTTGACGTCCATTGCCGTCTGTTCATTTTCTACGTGAGCAAAAGTATTGGGTCAGCTGGTCCGCTTTAT
The DNA here is from genome assembly GCA_963932245.1 of Tachinus rufipes. Taxonomy (NCBI): domain Eukaryota; kingdom Metazoa; phylum Arthropoda; class Insecta; order Coleoptera; family Staphylinidae; genus Tachinus; species Tachinus rufipes. The sequence continues at coordinate 110,005,156 of OZ010743.1, forward strand.
CACAAAGTCCGTTAAAAGTTCAATCTGCCAATAGTTTCCGCAATAAAGTCCATTTGAAATTTTAGTTTTCGAATTTTTATATATTAAAGTTGGTGCTAGTTCTGAACTTGTTCTTCTTCTTCTTAGACTTTTTAGTTGTCTGAAGACCAATGAGGTCGTACTTAACATTCCATATCAATGTTAACGGATTCGGGCTGGTGCTCCGCCACGGATTCTATTGTAGCCAGGGTGACCAGATTTTTACAAGTAAAAATGAGTATAAAATGATTACTAATTAAGGATTTAATCAGTTTAAGAAAAACTGTACTCCAACAACTGGCGAACTATATTAGCGTGTGAGATTTGAAAAGTTGTATTTTATACGAACATCTTAACCGCCGTTATTTAATAAAACTACCAATGTTTACACTAAAAAACAAAAAAAATTTGAAATTTTTTTACAAAAGAAAGAGAATTTGAACGTTGATGTCCGTAATTTTTTACCACCAAAAATAATTTAATTTTTTATTACAAAATTTTTGGCTTTTTATAAATGGAATGTTGCAGTTTTTAATGAGTTTTGGGACTTTCTGACAATGTTTTAATATTTTACGGTTAGATTTTGGTGTTTTATGACATTGACATGAATAAAAGGTTTAAAAAAAAAACTTAAAAAATCTTAAAAATGTTGATAGAATGTAGGACCCTATATCACAACCAAAAATACATGTTGGTTTCTATACTACGTGCAATGGTTGATACAATTTTGTCAGTTTTGTTGCTTTTTTATAATATTTTCAAATTCTCTGCCCGAATTTTAGTATTTAAGATAATTTCCGAAATTTAGTTCTTTCTGACAATATCTTTCATATTTTAGCTAAATTTTGTAAATTTATGACAAAAATGTTGCCATTTTTGACTTTTCATAACTAAAATATTGTAGATTTTAAAAGTTTATAATAATTTTTAAAACTTGTTGGTTGGAGTTCAAAGTACTCGATGGAAATCATGATTTAGAGTAACCCACCCACCCGCCTAAGAGTTGGTCATCAAAAGATTGCATATCACCTTCTCCTTCTTGGACAAAGAGACTTCTAACGCCCGCAAAAAGAAAAAACTTCCAATTTCTTGATAATAAACTCTTGTATGGGTGGGCGGGCACTCCAATTCAAAGTACTTGATAGTAATCATGATTTAGAGTAAAGTATTGGTTGTCAAAAGATTAGGTATTATTTCCTTCTCCTTGGACAATGAGACCTTTAACACCCGCAAAGAATAGAAAAAATGCTACAAATCAGCTGGATGGACCACGTACGTAATGAAGACGTGATGAGAAGGATGAACAAAGATCTAGAAGTAGTCCCAAACATCAAAATAAGAAAATTACAATATTTCGGGCACGTCATGAGACATCCCAAAAAATACGGTACCCTGCATTTAATAATGCAGGGTAAAATAAATAGTAAAAGAGGGCCCGGAAGGAGACGAACATCGTGGTTGAAAAACTTAAGACAATGGTTGGGAAAAACATCAACCGAACTCTTTCGCGCCGCTGTCAACAAATTTATTATAGCTAACATGATAGCCAACGTCCGCTAAGCGGATACGGCACTTCAAGAAGAAGAAAGAATAAAAACTTCCAATTTCTTGATAACAAACTCTTGGATATGTCCAGTTCAAAGTACTCAACGGTAATCATGATTTGAAGTAACCTACCCATCCGTCCAAATTTTGGTCATTAAAAGATTGCATATCACCTTCTCCTTCTTGTACAAAGAGACTTCTAACGCTTACAAAGAAGAGTGACTTCCAATTTCTTAATAACAAACACTTGGTAGTAATTATGATCTGAAGTAGCCATCAAAAGATTGCAGATCACTTCTTCCTTCTTGGACAAAGAGACTTCTAACGCTTACAAAAAGGAGGGACTTCCAATATCTTGATAGAAAACATTTGGGCGGGTGGATGGGCACTCCAGTTTAAACTACTCGATGATAATCATAATTTGGAGTGATCCGCCCACCCGTCTAAGTGTGGGTTATCAAGAGATTTGATATCACCTTCTCCTCCTCTGACTAAGGGAAATGTTTTAATAAGAAACTCTTGAGCGGGTAGGTGGGCATTTCATTTTAAACTATTTTATAATAATCATGACTTGGCGTGTCATACCCACCTACCCGAAAGTTAGTCATCAAAAGATTGAATACCACCATCTCCTTCTCTGATTTAGAAGCTTCTAATGCTTGCAGAGTTCAAACTACTCGTTGGTAATGGTGTTTTGATTGCATACCACTTTCTTCTCCTCTGTTTAAGGGACATCCAACATTTGCTGAAAAAAAAAAACTTCAAAATCTTTGATAATGATCACTTTGGCGTTAGGTGGGTACACTTCAATTCAGACTACTCTCTGGTAATCATGATCTGCAGTGATTGGATTCAGCATCCCCTCCTCTATCATAGAGACATCTAATGCTTGCAGAGAGGACAAATTTCCAATTTCTTGATCACAAAAAGTCGGGCGGGCGGGCGACTACCTACCCACCAAGTTGTCAATCATCAGAAGATTATATATCACTTATTCTTCTGACATATTAACTCTTGATGTTTGCATGGATGAAAAATGATTTGAATTGATTATTTTAACAATACCAATAAGTAGATTCATATGTAGAACTGTCTTCTGAGGACGTTTTATATAAAAAAAATATGGTTTGTTTAAAAAAAATTTAAGAAAATTGGATTTGAAACAGCTTTAGTCTGAATTTTTGTTAAACTCAAGAAATTGGCGATTTGGTGGTTATATTGATCATTTAAACCATATCAATAAGAAGTCATATATAGATTATTATCTTCTAAAGACGTTCTAAATGAAGAACATTTTATGAATAGAATTATTGGCAGTTTATGAGAGAATTTTATTTTTTTTAGAAAATATTTTAATATTTTATAGCCGGAACTTACAATAGTAATAATAATATTTTATGTATATAATTATGAACTTTTTAAACATTTTTAGCTGGAATGGATTTAGCTATTTTAAATTTATTATAATAAATTTTTACATTTTTAACAGTTAATAAATACATTTTTAACATTCCAAGAAAAAAATTTTGCACTTTTTGAAAATTTTATTACTTTCTAAGTATATTTTAATGTTTCAAAGTCGGATTTTATTAATTTTAATGTTTTATAAATTTATTTCGGTGCTTTCTAACAAAATTTTTATATTTCATAGCCAAATTTTTTGAAATTTAATAAATTAAAATTTACACTTTCAACTGTTTATGGCCGGATTTTAGTGCTTTCTGACAAATTTTTATAGCTATTTTAGACATTATAAACAGAACTTTGTACTTTTAGAAATTTTCTATTTTTAAGATTTTATAAATTTTTTTACATTTTTTAACATTTGAATGTCCGGATTTTGAAGCTTTCTTATTTTATTTTTTAATTTAATCCTAAGCTTTTCTACCGTTTTATTTTATAAAAGTCTTTCCATTTTATTCTGTTAAGGGTTATCCGTTTTACCTCTTCCCACTTTGTCCCTTTTCTTTCTGCTTCTTCTCTTATTGCATCGTTCCACTCCTTTCTTGATCTTCCTATTTGGTTTTTCCCTGTTACTCGTGTCTTATATATTCTCCTTGTGTTCCTATTTTCACTCATTCTGCATTCATGTCCAAACCATCTGTTCGTTTATTGGTCGAATCTGCAGGTTCTGTCTGTGTGTCTCGTTCCTTATTTTATCATTTCTGGTTTTATTTTCTAATTTTCTGAGAAAACTCAATTCCATAGCGTTTATTCTCGTTATTTGTTATTTTGTCATGATTGATGATGACGTTTCACTGTTGTATGTTAGAGTGGGTCGAATTACTTTTTTTACAATTTCTGTTTTTGTACTTTTTTCTATTTCTATTCTGTTAAAAAAAGTGTTTTTAAGCATGTTAAATATCTTCCCTGTTTTTACTATTTTGTTTTCTATTTCTTTATCTATTTTACCGTTACTCTGTATTATTGTTTCTCGATATTTGAATTGTTCTACTTGTTCAATTTTATTTTCCTGTATTTTAATTTTGTGTGTTTTAATTTCGTTTTTTCAATGTTTATTTTTGTCAGTTCCTTTATTAATATATCCATATTGTGCTGTAGGTCTTCTTCCAATTCTGCTACAATTGCCATATTGTCTGCTAATAGTAGTTCTGTAATTTGTGTTGATTTCATTTTCCAGTATCCGATCGTGCTTTTATATTTTTTTTGCTTTTTTAATTGCCTTGTCTAGTACTATTGTGAATAGTAGTGGGCTCATCACACAACCTTGTTTTACACCTTGTTTTGTAGAAAATTCTTTCAATTCCTCATTATTTGTTGTAACTATGTTTGAATTTTCCTTATACATATTCATTATTAGTTTAATCATAGTATTCTCAATCCCTCTGTTTTCCAGTTCTTTCCATATTTTTTCTCTACGAATTCTGTCAAAAGCCTTTTTGAGATCTACAAAACAGATGCGTATGTCTTTTTTCTTCTTTATTAACTTTTCGCTTACTTGACGTAGAATAAAGATCAGGTCTTAAGCGCTTCTTTCTCTTTTGAATCCACATTGACTATCCTCTATTGTATCTTCCAGTTGATCTCTTATTCTTTTTTCTAGAATTCTAGTTAGAATTTTGTTAACAGCGCTTGTTATTGTTATTCCCTTGTAATTGTTGCAATTTCTTTTATCCCCTTTTTTGTGTATTGGAAGTATGATTCCTATGTTCCATTCTTTTGAGGTTTATCCTTTCTTAATTATTTCATTTTGAAGCTCTTTTAACTGTGTTATTCCTTCTTTTCTCATGTATTAATTCATCTCTGGTGATATTTCGTTTATTCCTGCTGCCTTTATGTTTTTCAGTTTTTTTTTACTGCCTAGATTATTTCTTCTTCTGTAATCTCCTCCATCCCTTCTGTGTCCGACTCTCCTTGTTTGTTTAAAGTATACATAAATAAAAACAAAATATAAAATGATTCATCAACACATTTTAATTGACACTTAAAACTACATTTTAAAACACAAAATAAATCAATATAATTAGTGAAACTATTTGCAGTTCTACACATTCTACCAATTAGATTATTAAATCCATAATTGGTAGAATGTATAGATTCTCTAAATAATAGAGACTATCTGGTTCGGCGATTATTGTTAGGGACTTAAAATGGAAGAGTTACTAGTAGCTCTTGGCAATCAATCTCAGACATCATTAGTCCACGTAAAAATGATAAATCGGCTCTTTTGCGCCGAATTTTCAGCGGCGGAAGATTAAATTGCAATGCAATGAGGTTAAAATCGTAATTTTCGGATAAAATGCCTAATTTGTACGATAATAAACGAAAAAACTTGTTTTGAATACGTTCTATATTGCATATATGAACGCTGTAGAATGGACACCAAACTGACGGAGCGTACTCTAAATGAGAACGTACTAAAGCGCAATAAAGTAATTTGAGTGTGCTAGGAGATAGGTCAGTAGACATTCTGTAAACAAATCCTAACATTTTTATAGCACGGTAGTTTATATGCTCAACAAAAGTTAGTTTTGAATCAAAAATTATGCCCAAATCTTTTATTTGTGTAACATGTTTCAAAACATTATTATCGATAGTATAGTCAAACGATACTTTACTTAAAGTTCTGTTGAAGCTTATCGAAAAACATTTATTTGCGTTAAACAACAAGTTATTAATAAGACACCATGAATGAACAGAATCTAAATTATTTTGCAAACTAATTCAGTCCACGATAGATGATATTCTTTTATAAATATAAATAAAAGATAAAATGAAGAATTAATAGAATAAACAAGATCATTAATAAAGAGTAAAAACAGAATAGGTCCACAATGAGATCCCTGAGGAACCCCAAAAGGAACAACAATTGGTTGTGATAAAAAATTATTAATTTTCACACACTGTGTACGATTTTCCAAAAAGCTTGACAACCACGCAACAACAGATTCATAAAAACCCAAAGCCCAAAGCTTAGCAATCAAAATACTATGATTAACGCGATAAAAAGCCTTTGAAAAATCTGTGTAAATAGAATCTACTCGAACTCTTGATTGAAAGGCATTCAAAAGATCATTTTTGTAACAAAGTCAAGTCATATGGAAAATTAAAAGCATTATATGGCCATAGATATAACTTATTAATTCAAATTAAGCAGTTGCTGTGTAACTCACTGGTATTGTCAATCTTTAATTACTGTGACTACGTTTACGGACCTTGTTTAGACAGTCATAGTGTACGAAAAATTCAGCAAGTTCAAAACGCATGTTTGCGGTTTATCTTTGGAGTGCGTAGACGTAGTCATATAAGTCACACATTAATAAACGCACAGTGGTTGAACATAATAAATAGAAGATAGAAGCACGCATGTTGTATATATCATAAAATAATTAAACTAAAAGTAACGCTATATCTATACAACAAAATAATATACAGAAGTGATGTGCGCTCTATTAATATAAGAAGAAAGACAGCATTAAATATTCCAGCACACAGAACGGCTATGTTTAAAAGATCTTTTAGTTACAATATAGTAGCAACTCTAAATTCAATTCCGACTAACCTATTACTTTTATCAAAACAACAATTTAAAAAGCGCATTAAGGACTATTTAAGTGCCTAAAATATTAAGATATTATAATATTTTTATTTATGAATCTTACTGTTTCAAAATTTGGTACCGTTTACTTGTAAACTATCACTTTTAATTATTTACTATTTATCTTATTTCATCCATATTTTGTCATTCAATCATTTAGTATAAGTCTTAAAATCATGTATGAATCTATAGAAAATTAATCAAATACTTTTAGTTTTGTTATTTATGTTTTTTTTTTATGTTTAAATTCTAGTATAGACCAGGTTCAAGAGGAAGACTAGATGAATGTTACTACATTCAATCTAATCTTGAACCTATTGCCCGAACATTCGTTTTTTTTTATATATTTTTGTAATTATGTAATCGTTAAGATATATATATATGTACTATGGGCAATAAATGTATTTATTATTATGATTATAAAATGCTTTTGCACATCCATTGTATTTGACCAGTTACAATTTGATCAAACAACTTAGGAATAGCAGACTGGATGCATATACCTCTATAATTAGTAAAATCCTCCTTAGCTCCAGATTTATGTAAAGGCATAATGTAGCTTTGTTTCCAAACTAAAGAAAACTTGTCTTCATTAAGAGCAGCCTCAAAAAATAAATGCAATGGCGTTGAAATTGAATAAATACAATGTTTTAACAGAATAGATGGAACACCGTCTGGTCCAGTGCTAAAGTAACATTAAAGGTTCTCAATCCCTTTAATTATATCCAACAAACTAATTGACAATGCTCAATGTAATACGTTTTTCATAAAGTCAAACAAAGGAGTTGGATGAGTTTGTGTATCGTAAACAAAAGAAAAGAATTCAGCAAAACTATTAACATAGTCATCTTCATTACTGCAAGTTTTTTGTTTATAATACATTGTAGCTAGAAAATAATTAGTTTTTCTAGAGTCGCTAACAAATTTCCAAAAGTGTTTTGAATGTTGATTTCTGTTCGAGTAATATATTGCTTGTATAGACATGTACTGACTCGTTATAATCAGACATTAGTCTTGAAGATTTATAACGTTTATGAACAGTTTTTTTGAGTCTAGTAAGTGAAATCAATTCTTTATTAAACCAAACTGGAAAATTGTTTTCTTGCCATAGTTTTTTGGAAACAAAATAGTCAATAGCAAAATGCAACACAGAGTAAAATAAATTAACGCAATTATCAACATCACAGTTATAAAAATGGGCGGACCAATCAACATTCAACAAAAAATTATTGATTGCGTTAAAGTCGGCACATTTAAAATAATTAAAAACATAGTTACACATTAAAATATCACGGCTAGTATCACATTTTACATCAATCACATAAGCAATATGATGTTGGCTAAGTTTTAACAAAACATCCACAGCTTTAATCACAGAAATATCACAGATGTTAGAAAAACATAAATCTAAGAACACACCACCATCATTAGGTATAGAAATACATTGAGCGCAGTTTAGAAATCCATAACAGTTGGAAACAAAATGAGCATAATAACTATTATTACAAATAACACTTATGCCTAACTCATTATTTACCCACTTTACTTTACAAACTTAACTTAACTTAACAATTACAAACAAATGTTTAACATTTAAAAATGAAGGTTGTAATAAAGTACAATTAAAACAAGTTTTAGTAGCAATTAAGACACCTCCTCCGTGAAGCTTAGGGCTTGTTAATGAAGAGCGATCACATCTAAACAAACTGTAACCAATTACTTGTAGCTCCGCATCGCTGATGTTCTGATTTAGCCAGGTTTCGGTCAGTACAATAATATCGTAGTTAGATACAGCTACAGCCAGCATAAGTTCTTTGAGTTTAGTTTTTATACCCCCGACATTCTGGTAATAGATAGAGATACCGCTGGCTTCTGGTGACGGGTTTAGATTGCTGGCTGGATCCAGATTTCAAAAATCCATAGAAGCGGTTAAAGAAACTTGTGGAACAACAAAAATTGAAAACAAAAATATAAAAAAACCAAATGGTGGTCAGAAAATATTAAACAAAAGATCAAAGATAAAAAAGAAAAAAGGAAACTATACCTTAACACTAATCAGATAGAAGACTACAAAGTATTTTTTACAAAATGAAAAAGAATGAAGTAAAACTAGAAATAAAAAAAGCCAAACAAGAATCTTGGATAAAATTTGGTATAGATATGAATGAAAACTACAGAGAAAACCAAAAGTTATTTTATGGAACATTAAAACAACTTGAACAAAAAAAGGACACAATATGATGAATATGAAAGACAAACAAAAAAATGTAATAACAAACGATGAGCAAATCATGCAAAGATGGAGATAACATTTTGAAAAATTGACCGACAATACTACAGTAGAGATCGAGACCGGAGAGAACGAAGAAAATTTTTCCATGCTTTTATTATTCAATATTTTTTTATAAATTTTTGCGTAATTATAATATTGCTTGTAATTCATCGTTATTTATGTACATAATGATGTAGATGTAAATGGTTTTGTATATATTGTGAATAAAGTATTATTATTATTAACTGATTTACTACTTTAAAGAAAACTTTTGATACTTGTTATTTACTGCACAGGTTTTAGTTGTTTTGAGCAAAATGTTGACATTTTTTGAGTAATTTTTTTTTTATTTTGACCGGATTTTTGCATAACAGTTTTTTTTTAATTTGGCTAATATGTCAGTTGTCAAATATGATATATTATTTGTCAAATTTGACAAAACTGTAGTTTCCTTAAATAAATAATTGTTATCTTTACAACATAATAGCACACAGTTGGGGCATATCTAGTACTTAGAAGCCGGATTAACAGATTAGCAGTAGTTATTGGCTAGATTTTTATTTTTATTTTCATTTGAAAAGCTGGATTTATAAATTAGAGGTTGAATTAACAATTTAAAAACCAGATTAATGACTTGTTAGGTTAAATATAACATTTTAAAGATTGAATTTACACTTTTACAAGACGTATTTATTGTTTGAAGGCCGGATTTACAGTTTTAAAAACTGGATTTACAGATTTAAAAGCTGGATGTATAATTTAAAAACCGAGTTAATAATTTAACAGTTAACTATAGTTAGTGGTTGGATTTTAATTTTTAAAAGTCGTAATTAGATTTTTAAAATGATTAACAATTTGGTAGTAAAATTTAACACTTTTAAGACAGGATTTACAGTTTTAAAGATACAAAAGTTCTTTACTTGAGTCATAAATTAACGTTTTTCTACTTTTTTATTATTAAAGCCCAATACTATTAGTTATTGTACAATAGTTACAGTCAAATTTACAGTTTTAAATGACAAATTTATTATTTCAAAGCTGAGAGAACAGTGATAATAGAATTTAACATGTTAATGGCCGAATTTATATTTTGAAAATTTACATTTACACTTTTAAAAGTCAAATAGTTTAAATACCGGATTTATAATTTGAAAGCTGGATTAAAAGTTTATTAGCAAAATTTAACAAGTTAGTTTTTGGATTTATAATTTAGAAACCAGATTAATTGTTTAGCAGATAAATTTAACACTAAAGCCGGTATTTATTTACACTTTTAAAAAACAGAATTACAGTTTTAGCTAAATTTATAATTATGAAGACCGCATTAATTAACTGGCAGTAAATTTTAACACAGATTTGAGGACGATTTTATGTAGTAAACATGATTTTTTAACAAAATTTATGCATAGAAAGTTTTTTCCGCGATTATCATGAACTACAAACTTCACAAAAAAGCATTTATTTTTTTGTGTAGTTTTAAGGTTTTTTAAGCAAATCTTTTGCTATATTTAAGATTTCTACGCAAATTTAAATAAATTTTATCACAAATGTTTAAAAAGGTTTGTTTTATATCATTTTGAAGTTTTTTAAGCTATAAATGGGTTTTATGCGTCAATTTTAATAAATTTTATGTAATAAACTTGATTTCTGAGCGAATTTTTTGCTAAAAATAAGTTTTCTTCTTGTTATAAATGTTTTCTCTGTGTACTTTTGATGATTTCTAAGTAAATTTTATAGTATAAACCAAGTTTGTGTTATAATTTTATGAGTTGCGCTATTATAAAGGTTCACAGCATTCAACTCAGCAAGAAAAAGCCTGAATATAAGTGAATAAAATTTTTACACATTGTAGAAGAAAGTCTAATCTATGTCCTCAAATTTGTAGAAATTTGATGCAATAAGTCGTTTCTTAGCAATTAATTTTTAAAAAGTGACGTTTTTAATTAGTTCTTGTTAATTTTTTACTCGTTAAATAAAACTTTAAATCTTTATCTAAAAACAATAAGACATAGAATATTGTGTGTAGTTCAACATATAAAAAAAGTGATGACTAAAATCTTATCGTTTGGATATTGAGTTGGTTAGCGTTTTGTCCTATAAGAACCAATTTTAATTATTTAAAAACGGCGCTGTACGTGTCAATATTTTTCTAAAAAGAAAGGTTTACTGATATTCTCGTAGATGTGATAGGATTTAATATTTTTCCATAACAATACTACTAGTGGCAACACAACAGAACGGGGCGACAAAACCCGGCAATTCTCTGAGCGATTTTAGTATAATAAATGTTTATATAGTATGTATAGTTAATAGAGTTAGTTAAAATAAATAATGATTATTACTATTGTTATTATTATGAATTTTGTTATTTTTAACAATCTTTTAATGTTTTAAAGCCAAATTTTGCGATTTTTGAAATTTTATGAAGTAAAATTTTCAATTTTTCAACAGTTCATAGTAGGATTTTGTTATTTTTGATATATAAATAAATAGAATTTTACACTTTTCAACAGTTTATGGCCGGATTTTAGTGCTTTCTGACAAAATTATGTAGCTAGTTTAGACTTTATGAATAGTACTTTCTATTTTTTAACAGTTTATAACTGCATTTTCGTGCTTTATGACAATATTAAATAAAAAAAAAATATTTCTACCATTTTTAAGTAGAATAATAATACCTTCTAATAATATTTTAAGACAGGATTTTATTTAAAATTAACACAACTTTAAATATCATCACAACTTACATGGACCTTAATGCTGGAAAACAAAAAGTAATAAACTTTTTTTAGTTAAATTAATTTCTGAAATTTAAAAAATATTTTTCTTGGCATCATTAAATAAAATAAATTAAATTGAAGAAATTTTATAACAGGAAATCTGTAATTCTTTCCATTATAAAAATAATTATTGCTTAAATACTGGTATATATGTTATTCATGTAATGTTGCAAATAAATTATATCAAATTTTATTGACATACGTGGTGTATTTAATTTAAGATTTCCGGTTTAGTTCTGTAGGTAATTTGGTGCGCTTTGCTGATCCCGTATGGTGGAAAGATATATTTCGGAATAAAAGTTTTTATGTATCCAACTAAAAGTAATCTCGCTTTATAGGACATAATTAAATGGAAACGTTCTTATTTGATACACAGATTCCCAATATCGTTCGCTTCCCACACAAATAATAATTCTCCAAAAGGAAAAATTTACGCGTCTTTTCTATGATTTCCGCTCCGATGACCGTATATTAAATCTTAAACCTCTTAACTCATTCATGCCAAAAAATATATAAAACTAATTAAATAAATATTAAAGTTTCATAATTGAATTTACTGCAAACAGAATTAGAACCCCACATCAACCCTAACTTAATGACGTGGACAGGCATTTTAGCACAAAATATCATCGGTCCTTAGATGGAAACACGATGGCCCGATCAATCTTAATGTTACACAGACAGATTTCACCATTAATTAAACGCTTTAATATGTTGAAGTATTTAATGAAAATAAAATTCGTTCGCATTTGTCTGGATAAAGTTGAACCAACAAACTTGTAAAAAGTTCAAACGATCAATGCATTAAAACCTTCCTGAAATAACTATAAAGTACAAAATAGAGTCAAAAGTTAATCTCTATAAAGCCCTCAATACCAGGTTATTTTGGAAGGAAATGCCATTACAGCGTTACCTTTTTTTTTCCACACCATCTCACTGTATAATCCCTATAATAAAATCCACGTGTGATTTAACATCATTTAAATACGGAACGAATAAAGATTTTAATTGTAAATAATTGCATGCCATTGGGTGTAATTATGTTGTTTTGCTGTAATTTATATAAATATGTTATTGCACAACTATTGGAATGGACAATTTTCTATCGTTCAAGTAAAACAAACTACCCTGTTTTTATAACTATATTATCGAATATTACTGTAAACATAATTTCACATGCTAATTGACATGCTAATTGACATTTGTTATGTGAATGTATTTTTGGCTTCCTCTCTATTATAGCGCAACTTATAATAATAATTGCAATATTATATAATATAATAAAGTGAGCCGGAATGTGCCTCGAAAGCAACGGTGGCCATTTTGAACATTCATTATAGTAAATTTAAAGTAAAATAAAACACCCTGTAATAACTCAATAAAAAAAAGATACATTAGCTGACCAAATAAACTTTTTTCTTTTTAAAAAGACAGTATACTTTACTCATTTTTATACAAAGTCAAAATATATAAATTTTTTTTGGTTGAGCCCTAATAATTGTTTGAACAAAAACTTTTTCTCACAAAAACATTTTAAATTTATCTAATACTAACATAAAAATACCAATTTGCTTTTCAAATATTTACTGAAGAAATTTTGATATGCATCAGATTTAGTCTGAATTTATGTTAAATTCAAAAAATTATCATTCTAGAAGCTTAATTTATTATTTAGACAATACCAATTGATTTGTATGTACAATTGGATTCTAAAAACGTTAAAATTAAAAAAAAATTGGTTTAATTGAAAAAAAATGATAAAATTAGATTTCATTTAACTTTACTCCAGTTCAAACTACTAGTGCGTAATCATGCTCTGGAATAGAAAACTAATGATAATAAAGGGGTTTTAGCAGACAACTAATATTGTCAAATATCTAAAGTCTGTCTAGTACGACATCTTTTTTGTATACTCTTTGTCATAGAAGTGTATACTTTTTGTCATTTAAAAAAGTCTTTCTTGCTTTTTTTTAAGATAATAATTATTTTTCCGTATATAACTTTTAGGCCAAAACAATTAATCCTAACGTAGTGCAACTTAGAAGTAATCTCACAAACTAAACACCCCCCCCCCCCCCCCGCAGTTTTAAATGCCATAAAAGTACTATAAATATTAGTTCTGGCGTTGCTTTACGTATTTTTTAAACAATAACAAACAAACCTATTTTTTTTTTCAGTTGCAAAGGCCAATACTTTAGTGCTAACGCTTATGCTACTACTACACAAATTGCCGTTGAATATGTACACAAAAATATATATTATCGCACCGGTTAATTGAGAGAATGGATACGCTGTAGATACTGACGAGGTTAAGTATTTGGTTCACCCACACTCTCATATTAAATGTTATTATAGTTAAATAGATACTAATCATATATTAGACTTAAGTCCCAAATTAATAAATGCCATAATTTCTTAAAATTTTCTGCTAAAGCTGGGGCTAAGACCTGCGACAAATTATGCGCTAAGATTCGAGTTAGACGCTTCACCCAACTGAGCACCAAACACCTTAGGACCATTACCACTGTCGTAACAAATATTTTTTTTTGGATGGGTGGGGCTCTTCAGAACAAAATACTCGCCCGCAATCATAAACTGCGGTTCGCGCCCACCCACCCAATTGTTATTAATTAAGGGATTAGATATCCTATTTCTTTCTCCAAGATATTGACTGATAATGACTGCAGAAAAAAGAAATATGCAATCTTTTAATAACAAACACTTGGGTGGGTGTTGGGGCACTCCAGTACAAACTAGTCGCCGGTAATCATAAACTGGGGTTCCTGTCTATCCATCCAAATGTTAGTGATCAAAGAATTTAATATTTCATCTCTTTCTCCAATATAATGACTACTAACAACTGCAGAAAAAAGAAATATGTTTGATAACAAACAGTTGGGTAGGTGGGGCACTCCAATCCAAACTACTTGCCTGTAATCATAAGCTAGGGTCCCCACCCACCCACCCAAGTGTTTGTGATTAAAAAATTAAATATCCCAACTCTTTCTTCAACATAATGACTACTAACAACTGCAGAGAAGAGAAATATGCATACTTTTGATAACAACCATCTGGGTGGGTAAGTAAGACACTCCAATCCAAACTACTTGCCCGTAATCATAAACTGGGATTCCCACCCACCCATCCACCCAAGTGTTAGTAATCAAGAAATTAGATATCCCAACTTTTTCTTCAACAGAATGACTACTAACGACTGCAGAGAAGAGAAATATGCATACTTTTGATAAAAACCATCTAGGTGGGTAAGTAAGACACTCCAATCCAAACTACTTGCCTCATAAACTCATAAACTGGGATTCCCACCCGCCCATTCACCCAAGTGTTAGTGATCAAGAAATTAGATATTTCAACTCTTTCTCCAACATAATCACTACTGACAACTGCAGAGAAGAAAAATATGCAATCTTTTAATAACAAACACTCGGATGGGTGGTTAGAGCACTCCAAACCAAACTAATTGCCCATAATCATAAACTGAGTTTACCGAGCACCCACCCAAGTATTTGTTATCAAGTATCACCATCTTCTACTCAACTTAGTGACTACTAACAACTGCAGAAAAAAGAAATATGCAATTTTGTAATAACAAACACTAGGGTAGGTGTGTAGGAGAAGCACTTCAATCCAAACTACTTGCCCGTAATCATAAGTTGAGGTTTTAGCCCACCCGCCCAAGTGTTGGTAATCAAGGGATTAGATATCTCATTTCTTTCTTTAACATAATGACTATAAACAACTGGAAAAATGAGAAATATGCAAACTTTTAATAACAAACACTTAGGCGGGTGGGTGGTTCACTCCAATCCAAACTTCTTGCCCGTATTTATAAACTAGAGTTCCTGCGCACCCACCCAAGTGTTTGTTATCAAAAGATTGAATATCACCATCTCTTTCTCCAACGAAATAATAAATAACAACTGCGGATATGAGACATTAGCAATCTTTTCACAACAAACACTCGGGCAGGTGGGTGGGGTACTCCAAGCCAAACTACTAACCCGTAATCATAAACTGGGGTTCCGGCCCACCCACCTAAGCGTTACTGATCCATGAATTAGATATCCCATCTCTTTCTCCAACATAATTGTTACTACTGCAGGGAAGAGAAATATGCAAACTTTTGATAACAAACACTTGGGTGAGTCTTTGGGGCACTCCAATCCAAACTACTTGCCTATAATTATAAACTGGAGTTCCCGCCCACCCACCCAAGTGTTAGTGATCAAGAAATTAAATATCCCAACTCTTTCTCCAACATAATCATTACTAACAACAGCAGAAAAGAAAAATATGCTATATTTTAATAACAAACACTCGGGTGGGTGGTTGGGGTACTCCAAACCAAACAACTCGCCCGTAATCATAAACTGAGGTTACCGAGCACCTACCCAATAGTTTGTTATCAAGAGACTAAATATCACCATCTTCTACTCAAGTTAGTAACTACTAACAACTGCAGAGAAGAGAAGTATGCAATTTTTTAATAACAAACACTAGGGTAGGTGTGTAGGTAAAGCACACTAATCCAAACTACTTGCCCGTAATCATAAATTGGGGATACCGCCCACCAGCCCAAGTGTTGGTGATCAAGGAATTTGATATCCCACCTCTTTCTTTAACATAATGACTATAAACGACTGGAGATAAGAGAAATATAAAATCTTTTCATAACAAATACTTAGGCGGATGGGTTGTTCACTCCAATTCAAACTACTTGCCCGTTTTTATAAACTAGAGTTCCTGCTCACCCACCCAAGTGTTTCTTATTAATGGATTGAATATCACCATCTCTTTCTCCAACGAATTGATAATTAACGATTGGAGATATGAAACATATGCAAATTTTTGAAAACAAACAGATGGGCGGGTGAGTGGATACTCCAAACCAAACTACTCGCCCGTAAATATAAACTGGGGTTTCCGCCCACCCAACCAAGTGTTAGTAATCCATGGATTAGATATTCCATCTCTTTCTCCAACATAATGACCACTAACAACTGCAGAGAAGAAAAATATACAAACTTTTGATAACAAACACTTGGGTGGGTTGGTGAGACACTCCATTCTAAACTACTCGCCCGTAATAATAAACTAGGGTCAATATCCCAACTTATTATTTAAGATAATGACTATCAACGACTGCAAAATTGAAAAGTATGCAATCTTTTAATGACAAACATTTGAGTGACTGAGTGGGACACTCCAACCCAAACTACTTGCTCGTAATGATAAACTAGGGTACCCGCCCACCCACCCAAGTGTTAGTGATTAAAGGGTTAGATATTCCAAGTCTTTCTTTAACATAATGAGTACTAACAACTGCAGAGAAGAAAATAATGCAAATTTTTGATAACAAACACTTGGATGGGTGGGTAGAGCACTCCAATCCAAACTACTTGCCCGTAATAATAAACTGGGGTTCCCGCCCACCCATTCAAGTAATTGTTATCAAAAAATTAGAGATCATCATCTCCTTCTCAACTTAGTAGCTACTAACAACTTCAGAGAAGAGAAATATGCAATCTTTTGCTAACAAACACTCAAGTGGATAAATAGGACACTCCAATCCAAACTACTTGCCCGTAACCATAAACTAGGGTTCCCGCCTACCCACCCAAGTGTTAGTAATTAGAAGAGATTCTATATCCCAAATTTTTCTTCAAGATATTGAGTATTAACGACTGCAGAAAAAAAAAGTATGCAATCTTTTAATGACAAACACTTAAATGGGTGAGTGGGACACTCCAATCCAAACTACTCGCTAGTATTCATAAACTGGAGTTCTCGCCCACCCACCCAAGTGTTTGTTATCAAGAGATTAAATATCACTATCACGTTCTCCAACAAATTGACCATTAACGACTGCAAAGATGAGATATATGCAATCTTTTGATAACAAACATTTGGGCGGTTGGATGGGATAATTCAAACTAAACTACTCGCCCGTTATCATAAACTGGGATTCACGCTAACCCACCCTAGTGTTAATAATCAAGAGATTATATATCTCAACTTATTCTTCAAAATAATGACTATTAACGACTGAAGAGAAGAGAAATATGCAATTTTTGATAACAAACATTTGAGTAGGTGGGTGGAGCACTCCAGTTTAAACTATTCGCCCCAAATCATAAACTGGGGTTTCCATCCACTCGACCAAGTGATACTGTCAATGCAATCTTTTAATGACGAACACTTGAGTATATTAATAAACACAACATAACAACCATAGTAATAATTAAGCAACTCCATAAACACCTCCTAGAAATGAAAAAAATGTCAAATAGCAACTAGTTCTTTTCACAAAAAATATATGAAAAAAGCTATGTTTGGATCCTCTGCGGTTGTTACTAGCTATTATTTATCATAAAATCATCTCACAAAAAGCTCTGAGCTCTTCATTACACCTTAGTGTCAAATACGAAGAGAAACTGTAGGCCAATGTCGGTTCTTTTATTTCAAATGGTATCTGTTTCCCATAGAAATTGCCCTGAAGCAAAAACAAGGCTACTAAGAGGTAGGTAACCACCTTCCAGAGTTACTACAAAAGCACTGGGCAAAGGTCGTTAAAAATAGAAAACTATCTTAGTTTGTCGCGCCAGGTGTGATAGTAGTAGAGGACGATTAGTCCTAAAATAGGTGTGTTAGCCATGTGCCATATTCACTATCACAAAAAAAGTGCTAAACTACTATACCCCACGTAGTGTAAATACCTGTCTTGGAACTTCGGCACACAATGTGTGCAATTACCTCTCTTTCTTGTTGATTTGCTTGTTAATTTTAGTAGTACGCATTCTGCACCAACGTTATAAGCGTTATTTTTGAGTTGTGGCTAAGAAAATACTACAAAATTATGGGTCTTGGCTGGTCTTGTTTCTGGTTTAGCAAATCGGGCTAAATTTGGGTTAACGTGTTCTCCAATTTTCTCGTAAAATTTAGTTGCAATACTTTTTTATTGGTAAAATTCCAACGTCTCGTCTTATCTGGACGTTCCAAACGTACCATGGTGCATAGAAAAGTTTTATTCTAAATAGCTTTTATCCGCAAGTACTGATAAGGCGGCTATTGTACCCCGTGATGAACTAGCGTAAGTCAGCTAGGAACGGATGATTGTTGTTTTAAGTCTCACTTAGTATTTTCGGTTCATCTTGCTGTTAGATCCTAGTAGCGGCAATAGACACTTAGATGCCAGTCTGGCTATTATTTTCTAGACGTAAAATTTAAAGTTTAGAAGTTTATCTAAATGTAGTTCTGCGTTAATTTCAAAAACCAAACAACATATCCAGTTGGCAATAAAGGGAGAACACCTCGAACAAGTTTCTAGATATAAGTATCTTGGAACATAGATGAATGATGACTAGATATATAGACAAGAAATTCTAGCCCGCATAGAACAAGCAAGAGCAGCATTTGTCATAATGAAAAACATGCTAACTTCTCAAGATCTCAGTCTAGACCTAAGGCTAAGATTGGACCTATGCTGCATTTTTCCAATATTCCTTTATGACATGAAAAGCTGGACTTTACACCAGAAAACCACCAAAAAAAATAGAGGCTATAGAGATGTGGGTCTATCGCCGCATGCTGTGCATATGATGGACCAATAAAATCACCAACGTCAAAGTGCTTCGGAAGATGAGCAAAGAGATCAAAATCCTTTTAACTATAAAAAAAGCAAAAACTAGAGTATCTTAGCCACATCTCTAGAAACCAAAAAATATGGGTTACTACAACTTATAATCCAGGAAAAATCCAAAGGAAACAAAGCGTTAAAAGTAAAAATTGCCACAATAATCAGCAACCTCCGACGGAAAAATTAAGCCAAGAAAAAGTTTTGTGTATTTAGCTAAATCCTTCCATAGTATCTCAGTGTCGTTAAGACATACGTTCTCGTATGGCGTAGTTCTTCTTCGGAAGCAAAACACAGTTTTACTTTTTTTCTGAATTAACTTGGATGCACCAAAGATTTATCTAATTTTTGTATTTAAGTGCTGCTGCCTGTAATCTCAATGTGACTACTATTAGTGACTTAAAAAAATACATAGCAAAACCAGTCCAGTAACACAAGTAGCTTCACTAGCAACTAAACAGCTCTTTGACGTAAACCACGCTCACTGCAAACAGTAATAATAAACAATTACACTTTTTGCAACTCCTCAGATTAACTCTAAAAACATCTAAGCTAAACTATACTGTGCAGAACCAGTGGCAATAATAAGTTGCTTTGGCCCACAAACGTAGTTTTCGATGGACAGAAAAAGCAGCTAAACCGCCTACTTAAAAAAAAAACACAAGCAAAAAGCCTTGGCTTTAACAACTTTGGCATTCGGAAGCAAATTAAATTGGCAACACCAAAGTTGCGTCAATTTAGTAAAGAGAAATGTTAAAGCTGAGAAAGCGGCAAAAACACAAAATTTAACGACCAACTTTGAAGTCAATACACGTTTTTTAAAAGAAATAAAAGATTTTTTTGATCTAGAAACAACTAATAGCTACTATTGCACACCTGTAACTCTCACAAACATTTATAACTTATACTTAGGCAACCCCAAGCCAACCTACTTCAAAAAATTACTTGAGATATTGCAAATCAGAATTGTAAATTGTTGAAAATGTAGAAAATGACCAGAACACGTTTCTAAAAACTCTGTGTACACCAGGAGGTTAAATAAGAAGGCTGTTACCTTATCTGATTCCTTTTGAAGTTGACATGTTTTCAGTTAATTGATTTGCTGCTTCCACCTTTGTTGTGTTGTTGGATTATTTTTATTATATTAGCCAGAGCCATACTTTCTAATATTATGTTTAGAATGTCTTTAAGGCAAATCCTGTCTTTTGGTCAGATCATAGAAGCAAATGTAAGCAAGCATGTTAAACTCTGTTGCATTTTTTAAAATTTGTTTTACAATGAATACTGTGGTTATTGATCATCCTCTTTTTGAAACTATGTTATTTCTTTCTAAATACTTAAGAAATGTTAGTAGAAAAACTCGTATAAACAGAGTTAAAAATGAACAATTGTGGTTTGAAAGTAACACCAATAAACCGGTACAAACGTAGTATTCTGCGTTGATTTGACCATGTTAAAAGAATAAATGAAGATAAAATAACAAAGCAAATCCATGATGAAAATGTATTTGTATCAAAATGCAAAAGTAAACTACGTGAAAGTTGGTTAAATATTGTAGACAAATTAGTGCAAAATAAAAGCAAACAAAAAAAAGTGTGTAAAGACAAATTCTACAAAATAAATTTTAAAAACCAAAGGCTATTTGTACAGTGTTGCTGCCTACCCTAAAGAAAAACGACGTGACTAAAAAGCTCCTATAATTTAAAAAATTGTTGAGAATATAGTCCAAAGTAATTTTCTGTTTTTTTTTTTTTAATTTTGAGTAGTTTTGCTTTTCTTCGTTGATTGATTTGTGTCTGTTTCATATTCATTTATGTTAAATGTTTTTTCAACGTCGTAAAGTTTCTATTAGCTTATCTTTTTTTTTGTTCCTCAGCGTATTCTTTAATTTCTTTTCAATACCATGCAACGTAGTCAATGTTGATGGTAAGTTTAAACTAACGCCCTCTTTTAATTGTTTTCATTCTAGCGTTTACTCTGTTTTTTACTTAAACATGTTCCGCAAGAGTTTGATCCGATAGTGTGCTCTTATATGTTAGGTAGCATTTTCGTTTTAAAAAAACTTTTTCACCTCTTGACAAAACCATAGTTTTCAAGTGTTTCTTCTGCTGCTGCGTTAATGCATTTCTGGCTTTAGATCAATCTCTTTTATCTTGCTAATATTTCTACTTTAAAGTTTTGCATAAAGTCCAGTCAAATATGCTCAAAAATTTATCTAACCTCCGAAAAAATCCAAAAATTTTGAATTATTTTATAGGTACTTAATGAAGAATATAATAAAATCCTGACAATTACAGAAAACAGGGCACATTTTTTGGTTTTTTGTTAAAAAAGTTGACTACAAACAATGAAACTCAACTAATAATGAAAACTGATAAGTAGTTTTAAAAGAAACAGCAATCCTTGTTGTTCAATATGATTACTCTGCTAAAGAATTACATTAATGCAAAGCGTTCAAGTGATTGGAAAGGTTATTTAAGCTCCGTAAAGAATATATTCCTTTTGTTATGGCCCCAGCAGAATTCCAAAAATTTGTAAACTTTGTTTTTTTTTACAGTGCAAAGAACGGATAACCCTCATGCGTAACATAAAAAAATGTAGGTGGTTTGACAAGAAGGCGCGGAATTACGGACATTGTTTTAGCCAGATGGGTACGAGGAATAACTGCAACTCATAAAATTTGTACATCACTTTTTAGTTTACAGAAATTCTGTTCACTACAAGTAAACAGCATGAACATTTTGGATAGAAACCCGTAAAAATATTGTACGCAAACACACGAGTGGGTGAATGGGCATATCGATTTGAAACTATTGACAATCATCATGTTCTGCAGTTATTGGCTCGAGTGTTTGTGAACTAAGCTTTTTATAATAAACACTTGAGCGGGTGGGTGGGTAAATAACTCCAGTTGAAATTATTAACCCATTATGCTCTGGAGTTGCTTACCCACCTGGCCAAGTTTGTTATCAAAAAATACGCAAACGCTCGGAAGGATAAGTGAACAACTATTAACCGTTATAATGTTCTAGAGTTACCCGCCCAAATATTTGTGTTCAATCTTTTGATAACCAACACTCAGATGGGTGGGTAGGCAACTCCCGTTAAAACTCTTAATCGTCATCATCTTTTGAACTTTCCCACTCACCCACCCAAGTGTTTGTTATCAAAATATTGTATACAAACGCTTAGGAGATAGATGGGCAACTCTAGTTAAAACTTTTGACCATTATCATGTTTTGCAGTTACTCCGAGTGTTTGTAAACTAAGCTTTTGATAACAAACACTTGAGTAAGCGGGTGAGCAACTTGAGCTAAAACTATTGACCTTAATCATGTTCTGAAATTATCCACCCAAGTGTTTGTAGTCAAACACTTGGGACAGTAAGTGGGCAACTCTAGTTGAAACTATTGACCTTCATCATGTTCTGGAGTTACCCACTCATCCACCCAAGTGTTTGTTATAAAAACATTGTACGCAAACACTTGAGTGGGTGGATGACCAACCTTAGTTGAAACTATTAGCCATCATATTTTGCAGTTATTTGTCCGAGTATTTGTAAACTAAACTTTTGATGACAGTCAATAATTTTATCTAAAGTTGTCCACTCACCCGCCCAAGTGTTTGTTATCAAAAGTTTAATTTACAAACACTGGGGTGGAAGGGTGGGCAACTCCAATTAAAATTATTGACCGTAATCATGCTCTGTTGCCCACCCACCCACCCAAGTGTTTGTTATCCAAAAATTGTATACAAACACTTGGAAAGTTAGGTGAGCTCTAGTTAAAACTAATGATCGTTATAATGCTTTGGAGTTACCCGCCCAAATATTTGTGTTCAATCTTTTGATATTCAATACTTGAGTGGGTGGGTGGGCAACTCAAGATAAAACTATTGATTTACAAACTCTTGGGCGTGTGGGCTTTAACTTTGGTTCAAACTATTAATCGTCATCATGCTCTGAGGTTACCCGCCCCGAGTGTTTGTAAATTAAACTTCTGATAACAAACACTTGGGCGGGTGAGTGGACAACTTCAGTTAAAATTATTGACAGTCATCATGCCTTGGAGTTGTCCGCCCACCCGCCCAAGTGTTTGTTTTCAAAAAAATTGTATGCAAACACTCATGAGAGTAAGTGGGCAATTCTAGTTGAAACTATTGACCGTTATAATGCTCTAGAGTTACCCTTTAAAGTGTTTGTATTCAGTATTTTGATAACAAATACTTGGGCGGGTAAGTGGGCAACTCCAGTTGAAATTATTGACCGTCATCATGCTTTGGAGATGCCCACCCACCTACCCAAATGTTTGTTATTAAAATATTGTATGCAAACACTTAGAAGGGTAGGTAAGCAACTCTTGTTGAAACTAATGACCGTCATTATGCTTTGAAGTTGTCCACCTACCCACCCAAGTGATTATTATCAAAAGATTGTATGCAAACATTTAAGAGGGTGGGTGGGCAACTCGAGTTAAAACTGTTGATCGTTATAATGTTCTAAAGTTACCCTTCCGATTGTTTGTATTCAATCTTTTGATAACAAACACTGGGGTGGGTGAGTGGGCCAATCTAATTAAAATTATTGACCGTAATCATGCTCTGGAGTTGCCCACCCACCCACGGTAGTGTTTGATATCCAAAGATTGTATACAAACACTCGGGAGGATAGGTGAGCAAGTCTAGTTAAGACTAATGATCGTTATACGGTTCTGGAGTTACCCGCCCAAATATTTGTGTTTAATTTAAAACTATTAATTTACAAATTGTTGGGCATGTGGGCTTCAACTTTAGTTCAAACTATTGATCGTCATCATGCTCTGAGGTTACCTGCTAGAGTGCTGTGTAAATTAAGCTTCTGATAAAAAAAAACTTTGGGCAGATAAGTGGACAACTTTAGTTAAATTTATTGACTGTCATCATGCCCTGAAGTTGCCCGCCCACCGGCCTAAATGTTTTTTTTTTAAGATTGTATTGTTATAATGCTCAAGAGTTACCCTTCAGAGTATTTGTATTCAATCTTATAATAACAAATATTTTGGGAGGGTAAGTGGGCAACTCCAGTTAAAATTATTGACCGTCAACATGCTTTGGAGTTGCCCACCCACCCACCCAAGTGCTTGTTATCAAAAGTTTGTATGCAAACACTTAGGAGGGTAGGTGGGCAACTCTAGTTAAAACTGTTGATCTTTATAATGCTCTAGAGTTACCCACCCGATTGTTTGTATTCAATCTTTTGATAACGAAAACTGGGGCGGGTGAGTGGGCAACTCCAATTAAAATTATTGACTGTAATCATGCTTTGGAGTTGCCCACCCACCCACCTTAGTGTTTGTTATCCAAAGATTGTATACAAACATTTGGGAAGATAGGTGAGCAAGTCTAGTTAAAACTTATTATCGTTATAATGCTCTGGAGTTACCAGCCCAAATATTTGTGTTCAATCTTTTGATATCCAACAATTGGGTGGGTGAGCAATTCAAGTTAAAACTAATAATTTACAAACTCTTGAGCGTGTGGGCTCAACTTTAGTTCAAACTATTAATCGTCATCATGCTCTGAGATTACCCCCCAGGAGTGTTTGTAAATTAAGCATCTGATAACAAACACTTGGGCGAGTGAGTGAACAACTTCAGTTAAAATTATTGACTATCATCATGCCCTGGAGTAGCCCGTTCACCCGCCCAAATGTGGGAGACTCTTGTTGAAACTATTGACCGTTATAATGCTCTAGAGTTACCCTTCAGAGTATTTGTATTCAATCTTTTAATAACAAATATTTGGGCGGTTGGGTGGGCAACTCCAGTTGAAATTATTGACGTTTATCCTGCTTTGAAGTTGCCCACCCACCCACCCAAATGTTTGTTATTAAAAGATTGTATGCAAACACTTAGAAGGGTAGGTAGGCAACTCTAATTGAAACTATTAACCATCATTATGGTTTGGAGTTGCCCAACCACCCACCCAAGTGTGAGGTGGGTAATAGCAGGGCAACGTGCTATACCGTTCTTGATATGAGCATGCAAGCAATGACCAAAACAGTCGTATAGACATTTTCAGAAGTTTTCTTTAACAAGCATGACCATTTCAGTCAAAATGTATGAAGAAAGTGTGGTGATCAACCCTTTAAAGATGTTTTAAAGGATAGCTATCAACAAGCAGAGTGATAAGGACTTAAAAAACTACTTACAGCACAAACTTGCTCCTTACACTTTATTTTTGTTTGAGGAAACTGGAATACGGACAAAAAATTGCCTTATACGATACTTATCCTGTACTACAAAAAGAAGCCAATCTCCTCGATTGCAAAACATTGTATATAATCATTTTTATTTTAAATTTTATTAGCTTTCAATACGTATATAGTCAATTTTTATCTCTAACCTCAAGATATTAACAAAAATCCAAAAAAAAAAATCTGTTTTCGGTCATTGCCGCTAGAGCTCGTATCATATTTGTCAAGACTTTTAGTATATTTTTCACTAAGTACCTATAAATCAGTGTGAAAGATTTCAAAACTTTTTGATTTTTTTGGAGGCATAAAGCTACTATGACTGAACTAATTGAACAAGGTTGTGGTCACTCACTAAACTAGCAAATATTAGTGCTTTGATATCAAATTTTTGTAATAATATAGGATAACCAAGTTTAAGAAACAATTTTTAAGTTTTCAATTGTTTTATATAAAAAACGGTGCCACCAAAACCTCTACCAGAACCTAGAAAAGAAATACTTTCTACAAGAAGGCAAAATCCGTTACCAATAAAGAGTGTCGCAAATGAAATTTCTTTTATTTATTCAGTTTTGTTCAACATCTTTGCTTAGTAAAAGTATAAAATGTATAACAATAAGTTTTCATTTAATTAATGATAAAACGTTAATTAAATTCCCCAATATTTGTTATAACAATACTGTCTTTAAAGCAAATATTTCTCTCAAATTCCTCGCAAACAGTCAATACATTTAAACTAAACATATGGGATAAATCCAGTAATTATTATTAATTGCCATTAGTTATAGATTAAACAATGCCATAATTTTAAATATCAATGTAAAGCTACACCCAAATTACAATTAATTATACAATACATGTATACACAAATAAACATGCTTCATATCAACATTGTTCCCGCAGTTTACAAATCAAAATAATATCCATTGTATTATAAGTGATACTAGCAGTGCGAGAGATAATTTAATCAAATTTTCTCAAATTTCCGCATATTAATTAACTACTGATAGTTCAATGCAGCGGCTATTAATAATAGATAGTGTCCACTTCAACATGTTAATTAATTAAACATAAATTATTGCAGAGGAAATTAGATTATGCAATTAAATAATAATTTAATTTTTTTTTATTCAATACGTGTTCGGTGGAGTAATGCAACTTTGTTTTAATTAAAATACTTTTCCAATAAATATAAAAGTTTTCAATCGGTTTTGGGTGAACAAGAGGGATTTAAAAACATTGCTTGTCACATGGTCGGATTTCATAGGATTAAAACAGAAATAAAGCTTTTTCTATATATGAATTAAAAAAAAAGTGTCAGCGTATAATAATTTAAAAAGAATTGAATTAATTCCATCCATCGTTTGTCACCTTTATGTAAATTATTCTTCACCTGAACTATAATAAAATCCAATGTAATTGTAGGGTTGTGATGTGTTAACCACATTTCTCTGGGGACAGGACGTGTGCACATCGATTAAAAGCTGACAGATATTTTAAATCCGATTTTTACAAAAATGTGATGGAACATTTAATGAACAATAAATGGATTGGGTAATTTAATTTTCAACAGTATCTCTACCTCAATCATTTGCTTTTTGATTCGTAATTTATTCATTTCAAATTAAATTGTTAACAATTTTCTTTGTTCTCCAATTTGTTTTTATCATAAAATAACATTAAAAATTAATGTATTGTGGTCAAATATTAAAAATTATATTGATTTAATAGTAGTTTCAATACTAAATATTAAAAAAAATGTAATAATAAACTAACAAAGTGTTATATTATTGTTTACGGTTACCTTGCAACAAACTAAAAGACTTACTGCATCCGACTGGAAACTTTCAGTAAACTCTGTGGTTTTTTTGCTGCGGGTAGAAATAAATTCGTATAACCGGAGCGGAAATCGTCCCAACCATTTTTGCAGCTCTCCCACGTATTTGTTTTGCAACGTAGAAGGAGAAAATGCACTTTCCAATTTAAGCCACGATATGGAAACTTGAATGAATTAATTTATTGGAAAATTTTAATCGATTATCCTTACAGTGCACTTTCAACTAAATTTTGTAAAATAATACTTCCCTGGACGACCATGTTACATTTTATTTTATATATATTGTGTCATTGTCACAAGGATAATTTTATTAAGCGGATGAGCATCCTTTTGATGTGTTATAAGGACGTCCTTTATGTGTAGATGGAATGGGCAAAAATACTATAGGGAGGAAAACGATAGGCAGTGCTTTTATGTTGTGGACGTTTAGTATCTATAGGCAATATAAAGGTATTGCAGTTTCATTACCGTCGTTATATTACTCGTTTTTGTTCAGTAATATGTTGGGACGGCAGTGGCGTAGCTTGAATTACTAAACAGGATACGGTTTCAAATAATTAATTTATAAAAAGCGCTTTAATATGTGCTTCTAGCACAATAAAAACATCAGCTAATTTTATAGACTGTACAGAATATGCAATCTACATGCTTCAGTGAAGATTATCTAAAATAAATTTAAAAAAAAATAAAGTTAAAATCAATGTTTTGCTATGTAGACTTCTATTATTTCTTATAAAATATAAATATATAAATATTTGTTAACATTTTACACTCTTTCTTTTGCATACAATAGTTACAGGAACATGAGAGGTGGTAGATATTCAATTTTCTTTCATCAACAATACTTGGGTGGGTGGGTGGGTGGGTGGGACACAGTATAAGAAGCCACCCGCCCACAATTTAAACATAATGTCCGTCCACCCACCCAAACGTTTGTTGCCAAAGATTCATTGTTACAACCTACTCTGGTGTCTTGTTGACTACTGAGACTTACTCTATTGTACAAAATAGTTCTAAGAACACAAGAGGTGGATGTAATAAAGTATATCTTGTTGACGGGAGGTGGGACAAAGTTATAGAACCAACAATTCAAATATAGTGCCTGCCCACCCATCCAAGCGTTTCTTGGCTAAAGATTTATTGTTACAACTTTCTTTGGTGTTTTATTGACAACTGACAACATTTGGACGGGCGTGTGGGACACAGTAATAGGAGCTACCCGCCCACAATTTAAATATAGTGCCCGCTCACCCACCCAAGCGTTTGTTGCCAAAGATTCATTATTACAACCTACTCTTGTTGACTACTGAGACTTACTCTATTGTACAAATTAGTTCTAAGAACACGAGAGGTAGATATAATACAGTATTAAAAGCTACCTGCCCACAAGTCATATTTAGTGCCCGCCCACCCTCCTAAGCGTTTGTCGTCTAAAAAGTCATTATTACAGCCTTCTCCTGTGTCTTGTTAACAAGTGATACTCAATGTACTGTAGAAAATAGTTCTAGGAACACAAGAGGTGGGTGCAATAAAGTTTCTCTTGATGACTTGCACTTGGCCGGATGGGTGGGGCAGTTTAATAAGCGAAGAATAGTGTTTCGAGTGCTTTTAAATTAATCGCAAAGCAATCTACTGTTCAGAATTTAACGTTTAGTTTTCTGAATACCTTCAGTTAGTCTAAGTTTAATCGCAAAGCGACGTATAGTGTTCTGGGTATCTTAAGACTTATTGCGAAGCGACAATTAGTGTTCCGAGTACCATCAATCAATCTAAGACTAGTCGCAAAGCAAGGTATAGTTATTTAAGGAATCTCAGTTGGTCTGAAATCAAGCGTGAAACGTCCGAAACTAATTGCAAAGCAATATATAGTGTTCTAAGTCTAAACATGAGGCGACGAATAGTGTTGTGAGTGCTCTTAGTTGGTTTCAGATTAATCTCGAAGCGATTTATATTGTTCTGAGTATTCTCAGTTGATCTGAGACTAGTCGTAAAGCTACGAATAGTGTTTCAAGTGTCCACAGTTGGTTTGAGATTAACCACAAAGCGACGAGTAGTGTTCTGAGTACTCTCAATTAGTTTGAAGTTAATCGCGAAGTGATATATAGTGTTCTAAGTAACTTTTCTTGCTCCGAGACTAATTACAAAGCAACAAATTGTGGTTTGAGTGGTTTTAGTTGGTCTGAGATTAATTGCAAAACGACAAATAGTGTTCCGAGTATCATTACTTACTCTAATCGCGAAGCGACGAATAATGTTTTCAGTACCTTCAATAAGTCTAAGATTAATTGCGAAACGACGTTTAGTGTTCTTTCTGAATATCCTCAGTGTATTATAGATTACTCGCAAAGCAACAAAGATCATTCAGATTAACTGAGGTATTTTTAAACAATTTACTACTAATCGTGAAGCAACATTGGGTGTTCTGAGTCTTCAAATAGCCGGTAATGATGCACAAAGCAACAGAAAGCATGCAGAGTAATTAACATAACAGTATTAGAAACCACCTGCCCACATTTCAAAGAAAAATATTGTTTTCCTGAAATATTCAATTATTAAATAACAATATTGCGATTAAAAATATATTACATAGTTCAACATTAATTACTGATAAGATATTTTTAATTCAATTAATGCTGACTATTATAAGTCACTTAAGCTTCTACACCTGTAAGTGATTTATTAATTACCTTAATTGATCGATCTTATCATAATTTTTGCGTATAAAAATTGTATTGAATGTTATCAATAGAATTATTTAACTTATTAACAAATTTCGTAATTGATAACCTTTAAGCAAAATTTGATTGACGTATTTCGATTTAAAATTTAATAAATGATTTTATGTAAATTGTTTCTTTTTCTAGTGTTAGAAACATACACTAGTGTTGCAAGGTATGCACCCTTCACCAGTGTGGCTAGCATCTTGTTGGTTGGAGGGACAATTTGGTTTTGGTTTTGTTGGACTATTTTTCATTATTTTCAGCTAGATTTTGATGTTTATAGTAACAAAATATTAGGTTTTGTTATTTTGCAGCTATTTTTTTTTAACTTGTGGTCAGTTTTTAATGGTTTTTGTTCAAATTTATAGTTTTTTGGAAAGAAACATAACTTATGACCAAGTTTTGATAAAAGTTTAGTTGGATTTTCAATATTTCTGTTTAATTTTGTTCTTTGATGACGTTTTTTGAGTTGAATTTTGATGTTTTATAATTGTGTTTTTTTTTATTTTCAGCTAAATTTTTTGATTTGTGATTAGATTTTATTGATTTCTCATCAAATTTTAGTTTTTTAGTCAAAACAACAGAACCAATAACCAAAATGTGATCTAGCTTAGATGTAATTTAATTAAATTATAGCCAAGTTCGATTGTTCTATGACTAAATTTTAACAATTTTTTATCGGATTTTATTGTTTTTTGCCCAAGAACAAAAATTATGACTTACACTTTAATGATATTTGTCGGATTTTGATTTGTTCGGTCAAAAACTATAATTTATTATTAAACATTTATAATTTTTTTAATAAAAATAAAATTTATTACGTAAAATTATTTTAAAATAAGTAACAAAATTAAAAAGCACAAAATTATATTAATCAAATTGCAACATTTGGTTTATAAAGTATCAAAATATTGTCAGAAAAAACTAAAATGCGGCTATGAACAATCAAAAAAAGCAAAATTTTATTCATAAAATGTCAAAAATTGCAAAATCCAGTCATAAACTTTTGAAAACTAAAAAGTGTAAAAGTTGTGAAATGTCAAAAATACTAAAATTTGGCTGTTAAAACATTTAAAATGTAAAAAAAATTGTTTTCAAAATTTATAAAAATAGCAAAATCTAGCTTTAAGCTGCCAAAAAGTGCAAAATTCTATTCGTAAAATCTTAATAAAAGCAAAATCTGGCCATAACTGTCAAAAAAAGTACAATTTTGTTAATGAATTTACAAAACTTATTGATCAAAATATTGTCAAAACAATCAAACTCCGGCCAGAAATTTTTAAAAGTGCAAAATTCTATTTGTGAAACGTTAAAACACAAAATACGGCTTTAAACTTTTGAAAAGTGCAAAAATCAATTAACAAAATCTAGCCATAAAATTGCAAAACACAGACATAAAGTATTAAAATATTGTTTGAAAATCATGAAATATTAAAATAAATTTATAATACAACAAAATCCGGTCATAAACGCAAAGATCTAATTATAAAATATCAAAAATAGCATAATCTGACCATAACTGTCAAAAAAAGTACAACTCTATTAATAAATTTATAAAACATTTTGTTAAAAGAACCAAACTCCAGCCAAAAACTGTCGAAAAGTGCAATATTTTATTTGTAAAACGTTCGAACACAAAATATAGCTTTAAACTGTTGAAAAGTGCAAAAATCTATTAACAAAACACCAAAATCAGGCCATAACATTGCAAAATCTAGTCATAAAGTATCAAAATGTTGTCTAAAAGCCATAAAACATTAAAATATCTTCAAAAAACACTAAAACCCGGTCATAAACGCAAAATTGTAATTATGAATAACCAAAAATAACAAAACCTGGCAATAACTGTCAATAAAGATGTAATTCTATTAATGAATTTATAAACCTTGTTTATCAAAATATTGTCAAAAGAACCAAACTCTAGCCAAAAACTGTCAAAAAGTGCAAAAATCTATTTGTGAAATGTTAAAACACAAAATACGGCTTTAAACTGTTAAAAAGTGCAAAATTCTATTAACAAATTAACAAAATTCCGCCATAAAATTGCAAAATCTAATCATAAAGTATCAAAATATTGTCTGAAAGCCACGATATATTAAAATGTCTTCATAAAACACCAAAATCCGGACATAAACGCAAAATTCTAATTGTAAATAACCAAAAATAACAAAACCTAGTCATAACTGTCAATAAAGGTATAATTCTATTAATAAATTTACAAAATTTGTTCATCAAGATATTGTCAAAAGAACCAAACTCTAGCAAAAAACTGTCAAAAAATGCAAAAATTTATTAACAAAACAGCAAAATCCGGCCATAAAATTGCAAAATCTAGTCATAAAGTATCAAAATGTTGTCTGAAAACCATGGAATTATAAAATATCTTCAATAAACACAAAATTCTACTCATAAAGTATCAAAAATAGCAAAATTTAGTTAAAATTTGTTGAAAAGTGAAAAATTCTATTAATAAAATTGCAAAATTTGGTTTTGAAGTATCAACATAATGTCAAAAGATTCAAAATCCGGCCAAACTGTTAAAAAGTGCAAGATTCAATTCATAAAAAAATCTCAAAACCAGAACCAAAATCTAGCCATAAATCTAGACTTCAGTAAAAACCAGAAACCAACTCCGTGAGGTTAGTGATAAAGCTGTGAGTGTGTGGACAGTTCGTCGAATGTTGCAAGAAGCTGCCATTAAACTTTGTAGACCGGCAGCTAGATCAAAATTTTTCCCACGCCACCGTGTAGCTAGACTCCAATTTCTTGCAAACATTTGAATTAGACATTAGCACAATGAAGAACTGTACTGTTTACTGACAAGTTTAGATTCTGTCTACATTTCCACTCTTTTTTAATTCTTTAAACTATCGGCCTCTCTTGGTCAAACTCTTCAATCTACTAGGGATTATTTTCTGAAAACCGACGCTATTAGGTTTCGAGGGCTAGGGAACTAAAACAATTTTCATTTCTTTCCATTTTATTTTTCATTCATCCTCATTTCTCTTTTTCAACACTGGACTGGAAAAACGATGACGAACACAAACCTAGAAGGAGGTAAAAAATGCACGGAACTTGATTAATTAAATATATTAAACGCTAACTTACAGAACCAGTATGCAAAGCAGAGAAGGGATACCTCAGCCACGGTCGAAGACAAGTGTGATCAAGCGGGCACACCTCGATCGTCATCCAGCGACCGCAAGAACTATGACAAAAACAGGACACCGGCACTGACACTGGGAGCCAAAACACCCAAAACATTACCGACAAAATGCAGATGGCAACATCGAGCCTGGCAAGGTATGCTATGTGACTACCAACGGAATATACACAGACAAAAGCGACCAGCCGGAGAAGGATGAAAAACTCATTCTCCTTTCCATTTCGTAACCGGGAGATGACACCACAGGCAAAAACGCCGGGCTCAGGGAAGTGCTTTACAACATTGAAAAAATGGCATTGAAGAAAGGTAAAACAGACCTTGCGTGCATTACAAGCCGCAAACATGACCAGTGGTACGTGAGAAACGTTTTAGAGCACGTAGGAAGAAAACTTGGAATTCAGATAAAGCTGTTCAGGAGAGACAACAAGCCAAACCACCCAAAAGTTGGTGACACCGACGCAACAAGGGCCCGAAGAGGCGGAAACAGGGAAAAAACCATCACTATTGTCCCTAAGGAAGGTGCGACATAAGCGGACATTATGAAGCACATGAAAGATAACGTGGACACAAAAAAAGTCACTGTGACAAGGATAAACAGGGTAGACAGCAATACGATTAAGATCCGGGTAAAAGGAAAAGGCGACGGAGACAAGCAAGCGTTCCGGAAGGCGCTCCAGACCAGCATGTGAACGTCAGGTCAAAAACCTAGACCTTCATGATTATGGACATCAATGAAGCGATTGACGGTAAAAAGATTCAGGAAACCCTGAGCACGGCGCTCGGAAAGCCCAAAGCGCTTATGGAAAGAGAAAGCTTCAGACTGGCCAATAAAACAAACAAAAACGGCTTAAAAAACGCGTTCTTAAACGTACATGAAAAAACGGCTAAAGCGCTGCGGGCCATTAAACATCTTGGCAAAGGCTGGAATAGATGGCGCGTCAGAGAGCTGGAAGAGGTCCGCAAGTGTTACAAATGCAACAGAGTCGGCCACATGGCAAAAGAGTGCAGTGCGGAAGGGAATGCTTTCTACAAGTGCGGTGAACCTGGACACAAGATGAAAGAATGCCTAAACCCCCTTAGGTGCTACCTCTGTAATGACGCGAACCACAAAACAGAGTCAATGCGCTGCCCGGCTTACAGGGAAATCGTAACAGCGCAGGAGAATGAGAGAAAGGGTAAGCTAGCCACCTCAAAATGACAATGCTCAGAATAGCACAAGTCAACCTTGGCAGGGGCAAGAAGCCCTCGGACCTGCTAACTGGAAAGTGCAAGGAACAAAATACTACCTTTGCCCTGATCTCCAAACCAAATCGAAGTCTGGCCAAAGCCAGCCCACAATGGATTGCCGATAAGGGCTATCTACGTTACAAACGCAACCACTAAAGTGACCAAGATAGGATGCGGGGAAGGATACGTGAGGGTGGAGGCCATAGAATTCGTACTCTACTCGTGCTACTTCAAACCCACGACAACTCCTAAAGACTTTGCGCAAAATCTAGCAAACTTGAGCGGCAACCTGAAGCAACACACAAAGCGGTTGCTGATAGAGGGCGATTTTAACGCAAAATCACACAGTTTGTGCTCCCCGACT
Source organism: Tachinus rufipes (assembly GCA_963932245.1). Classification (NCBI taxonomy): domain Eukaryota; kingdom Metazoa; phylum Arthropoda; class Insecta; order Coleoptera; family Staphylinidae; genus Tachinus; species Tachinus rufipes. Next base: position 110,040,024 of record OZ010743.1, read on the forward strand.
GAGGACCGAAAAGGAAGCCTGTTTGCTGATTGGGCGAAAGAACACGACTTGGTAATCTTGAATAGAGGGAACAAACCGACAATCGAGAGAGCCGGTGGCAAGTCGTACATCAATGTAACGCTCTGCTCGAACAGCATAGCAAAACACGTATGCCAGTGGAAGGTAAGTAGGGAGGAAAACCTCAGCTTCTACAACACCATTAACGTCTGTATACGAGCAACGCTCCCAACGCCTAGCAAGCCTAAGAATTAAAAGGTGGGCTGGATTTTATATACCAAGCGACAAAGTGGGAAGGATATAAACACTTAGTGTCCTAGCTAATGAAGGCTATTACAAACGCATGCAACACTAAACTTATCAGGAAAGGAAAAAACAGCCGCCGGAGACCGGTGTATTGGTAGACATTTAAAATAGCTGACCTCAGGAGCAAGTGTGTAAGTGCAAAGAAGTTGCTCACGCATGCTCACAAAAAAGAAAACAACAACACTGTGCGTGACGATCAACTGACGGCGTCCTATAAACAGCTGAGACAACAACTCAATAGCGGTAGCTAAAAAGAAATCTTGGGATGCCCTGTGCCAGGAAGTGGACACAGATGCGTGGGACATTGGCTATAAAATTGTCACCGGCAAGTTAAGACTGCGTTCACCGATACAACTGTCCGATGACGCCCAGTTACAGATTGCGAAGGACCTGTTTCCCGAGCACCCAAGGCAGGTATAGCCGGGTATCAAACTCCAACCGGGAGATGTCCCCCCAATCACGGTAAAAGAGATCGTGGAAGTGGGAAACAAAATAAAAACAGGCAAAGCCTCAGGCCCGGACGGCATCCCACCAGAGGTCATCAAAGCAATCGCTGAAAAAAACCCGAGTCGCTCCTTGACAACCTGAACTCGCTTGTTAGCAAGGGCACTTTCCCAGAAAAGTGGAAAACCGCTAGGCTTACCCTTATCAAAAAGCCAGTCAAGTCCGGAGAGAAAAAAGCCTCTGTGAATCCTGAACTCGATAGGCAAACTATTCGAACAAATTCTGAATAGACGGCTCCAAATCAAACTAGAGGAAAAGTCGGGCCTGTCAGACTCCCAATTTGGATTTAGGAAGGGTAGGTCTACGGTTAACGTGGCCAGGAAGGTACAAACGTTGACAAAAAAATACAGGGCAAAGAGGATGAAAGTCGTCCTGGTTACGTTCGATGTCAAGAATGCTTTCAACATCGTGCAATGGCCTGACATCATGTACAAACTGCAAAACATTAAAACAAATGGGAGCTGGCGGAGGTCCCACAGGGCTTAGTAAAGAGTCCGACCCTATAGAATGTAAGCTACAACGGCATACTGCAGCCGAAAATGCCAAAAAACGTTTCCCCTATCGGTTACGCGGACGACGTGGGTATGGTCGTAGCGGGAATGTATGTCAAAGATATGGTTGATGATGCCAAATAGGCAGCGAGCAGGATAGTCGGGTGGCTAGGTAAAAAAAGCTACAGCTCGCTGCACAGAAAACGGAGTCGGTCATTCTTGCAAACAGAAAACAGCTAAAAAAAATCACTTTCATGGTTGACGACATACAAATTACAAGCCATAGGAGCCTGAGATACCTTGGCATCACTTTTGCTCACAACTGCAATAAGGGCCCACACATAGCCTTGGCCGCTGAAAAGGCAGACCGTGTCACTGCTAAACTTGCGAGACTTATGCTAAACGTGGCAATAAACGAAAAGTAATATGTAGCGTGGTATCGTCTATTGTTATGTACGGGGCACCTGTATGGAGCCAGCGGGCGACCGTCCGCAAGTACAAGGACATCCTCTTGAGGACACAACGAAAGGTAGCAATCGGAATAACGTGCGCCTACAGAACAATTTCCACCAAGGCACAAATTGCAAGCACAATATCTCTTCATTTACTGGCTTTGGAGAGGAGGCATGAGGCCCGAAACAACGAGCAGAAAAAAAAAGGCGCGAGAGGCAACAATTGCGCAGTGGGAAAAAAAGTGGCAAGAAGAAGGGCCAACTGGAGAATGGACTAGGAGACTCATCCCTGAAATAACCCCATGGATAAACAGGAAACACGGCAATGTGGACTACCACTTGAGTTTCTCAGCGGCCATGAATGTTTCTGGAATTACCATAACAGGTTTAAGCGGAAAGCTGAATCAAAATGCCCGTACTGTGGGACGGAAGACACGCCTGAACACACGGTTCTAGCATGCGCCAGATGGCTAGAAGAAAGAAGCAGCTGGACGGCTGTACTAGGTGCAGAATAGGTCACAGCAGATAACATTGTAGGGCACATGCTGGAAAGTAAGCCCAAATGGAGGTGTGTCCAAACGGGTATCGAAAACATACTGAAGCAAAAAGAGCAAAACAAAATAACGAAAGCCTTCCCGTAAGTTCGCTTAATTGAATTAGCAAAGTAGTAGCAATGCCTTATGGCAGTCCCGCTGGTAACTCCGGAACACAAGAGGTGGTTTTAGTGGGTAAGGTAGCAATACCCAGTCCTACACTCCATTGCATTGAATTTGGGCTTGTGCATAAAGCCTTTCCACCTCTCAAAAAAAAAAAATTCTGTGTACATTCGCCAGATAAAAAAGAACAAGTATGAAGACAAACGAGAGAACAATTTGCGGAGTGCACTTTTAAGCCCCGGTTTAACCATGGTAGAGGTTCCCTGATGGTATAGGCAAATACAACAATATATGCCTGCACCAAATTGATTGTCATTAATGGAGAATCGATGACTGCAAAGCGGTATATTGAAGAGGTTTTGGAAAATTACGTAGTCCCTTTTGCTCCATTTATCGGCGATGGCTTTATTCTGATGCAGGATAACGCGAGACTGCATTCTGCAAAGTGCGTCACAGAATACTTGGTTGCAGTTAAAATAAGAAAATTCAACTGGCCTGCATGTACCCCAAATGGACCTGCAGTTGCACCAACCACAATAAACAAACTTTGTGTGGCACTTCAGGAAGAATAACAGAATAATCCACAAAATAATATTCGTAAGCTCATTAGTGGCATAGGCCGCCGTATGCAGGCAATAGTTAATCTGAGCAAAATATGATAAAAAAGTACAAAACTCTATTTATAAAAAGTAATCATCAATATAATGTTAAAAAACTCCAAAAATTGCAAAATCCGACTATAAAAAATTAGAATATTGTTAAATCTATCTTTCAAAAAATGCATTATTTTATTTACAGAATTTCAAAAATAGGAAAATCTGATCATAAAATATAAAAATATTGTAATAAAGCATTAAAATATGATCAAAAACTGTTAAAAATGCAAATTTTTATTCATAAAAAATCACAAAGAGTTGAATGCAAAAATAAAATATTAAAAAAAAAACAAAAATTTGGCTAAAACCAATTTAAAACTGCAGAATTGTGCTAATAAACTGTCCAAAATCCAGCCAAACAATATCAAAATATTGTTAAAAATAGCAATATTTGATCAAAAACTGTTGAAAAGTGTAAAATTTTAATTATAAAAAAGAAATGGCAATATCCCAGTAATAAAATATTACAGTATTGTCAAAAATAACCAAAATGCAGCCATAAACTGTTAAAAAGTGCAAAATTTTAATTACAAAATGTTAAAAATAAACATATTTGATAATTTATTAATAAAATTATGCCAGAAAAAACTAAAATCCAACCAAAACAGTTAAAAAATACAAAATTTTATTTATAAAAAGTTAAAAACCCGGCCCTGAAACATCAATATAATGTCAGAAAGCACCAAAAACTGGCCATAAACTATTGAAAAATGTAAAAAAAAACATAAAATTGCAAAAACAAAAAAACCAGCTTCGTTAATTTAATTTTATCATAAGCTATGTTTACCTTGTAGGTAGTTCCATATAATAGTAAACATTTACATGAACAAATTAAAAGCAACTATATTGGATTGGGTTGAAGATCTTTTACAATATTATAGTTTATATTTTTATTTTAAAAACCTTTACCTCAAACCAAACAGATTTTGAAATTTGTTCTTGTAATTCCTTTTAATCTTACTTTTATCAACTTAAAAATGGGTTTATAAAATGAACTTAAAATTGATAATAAATCAGTTTATTACAACCGCAAAGAAATGCTGTTATTATACTGATGTAAATCAATAAAAGTGTTTAGTATTGTATAGCTAATTTATTACTATTCATCCCAAATAGCAATTTGAAATAAGATTAAGTAAACTATTTGATATTTATATAATGCAATCCCTAGAGATCAATTTGTATCCATAAAAATTGTTGCAAACAAATTTAGCGTCGCCTCCAATACGATCAAAGTTATGAGAAAAGTCTCCAATAAAGTTTTCTATATCATTACGTTTGATGTTTTATACTTGATGCGTAAAAGTTGCATTAGGTCAATATTTACATTTCTCCGATTTTCTAGTTATTAGGTAGTCACCACATAAAAGTTCATTTATTACAAAAATGTATTTCTTGTTCCAGTTTTCACAGTAGCTAGCTATGCTGGGAGATTAAATTACATATTCCGCTCGTGGATGCACTAGGTGTGGAGCTTTTTAATATAACTAACGTCTGGTTAAGTGTTTCGCTGAAATTAACCGGAAGTATGAAACTTTCCAGGCTACTTGGGAAAACATAAATTAATCCATGCATGTATTTATACAGATTTGAAGCAAAAAAAAAAGACTTCTAATAAATAATTCAGAATAGTTCTGTCCAGTCTGGGTTGAGCCGTTTTAATAACTCACGATTTCTTGTTGCTCGCGGCTAAAATGGATTTAGAGCTGACTTGGGAACTCTTGTTTACCGTGCGTGTGGAGGGGTAAGCTATATAACGCCCCAAATGAAATGAAATTGCCAAGAAAGTGTTAAGTTTCAGTAATAGAAAAGGTCGTGATCACTGTTTACTTTCACCCCTAAACCTTCAGACATTTAAAGTACTGTCTCGGTATGCGAATACTCTCTAGTCTATCAGAAAGGGATTGAATTTGATTCCAAAACAATTTGGTATGAATAATTTATATAGAATCCTGTTTTAAATAGTAAATTTTACTTATTGCAATTTAATATTATTATCTAGATGGAATTTCATTAAAAACAAATATGAAGTAATAAATTAACAATTCAATTTTTTATGGTTGTCGCTAATTATAAATCCTCATAAAATACAACACAAACACACTCATTATCAATTCAAATTTCATAAAATATAAGCCCCCTTAATCCGAAAAATATACAACCAATAATAACTCACTACCCGATTATTCATGAATTATATACATCCCCAAATTTATTACAATTAAAACGCAGACAGACCAAATTGACAATTACAAATATTTATCTACCCCGCACTCAACAGTCTTATTATAATAACAATAGAGCGGTATCGATTTGTTATGATCTTTACAATACAAAGTGTGAAACAGATGGAATGCTGACTAAGGACTAATAACTTAAAAGATGCAACCCTCTTAGAATCGTTTAATTTGAATGGGTTCAAAACAGGTAAAAAGCAATTCCATGAAACGAAAAGGTAAAGTTTTTTTTTCTCAAAATAACAATTAAGTTGTTAAAGTCGGTTTGATGAAATGGGATTTTATGGATTATGTCTAATTAATTGTATGGGAATACAGTTCAAATGTTGGTAGTTAATATTAGCGCATGTAATTTACAGCCAATTTTAATGATGGCGCTGATAAAAGGGATAATAATTTACCAGTGTAATAATCCTTGTTTATATTAGAGAACACTAAAAGCTAAAGCTCCTTACAATGTACTTTAAATCACGTAAGTGCAGTCTCAAATTTTCAGGCGAGCTTGTAATTAGTAGGAGAATAATTAAAGAGATACAACAAAAAACTTATGTTTTCTAATTATATAATTTATGTTTTAATCACATTTTGTTTATAGTATAGCTCATGGCATTGTAAAATAAATATTTTTTTTGTTTATTTCAATATTTATGGGACTCAAATTGAAAATTAATATACGTTTTCTGGATTTAATAGTAAGAAAATAATTCAGTATAATTTTGACTAGAGTTTTGATATATTTAAAGTTACAATAAAAACTAAGTTGTTTTAAATAACAATTTGTGTGATTCTTATTACAAACGCTATAAATAATATTAAGAAGTGCTCTTTGTCTTTAATACATCTAAGGCTTTATAAATATTTTTGCAAATAAAACTAAGTGAGTTATAAAAGAACACTGAATCATAGTACACTAAACAAATCTAAAAGTTTTAACAATGTTTCAAATTATTTCTAAATTAGTTTAAACTTTTTATCTCAAATATCATCAGATAATATTAACAAAACATTACTGAACCAACTCTTCAAGATCTGTGTACTGTTTTCTTGACAAAAAGTATGATATGCTCGTAAGTGTAAATGGCTGAGCCTTCGTGTGAGTCTCGTTTTTCTGGAGTAAGACAATACTAATACAAAATTGTGAGCATCATATTTCATTATATAGTTTTCCAGTTTTTAGTCAGCAATAATAGTTTGCAGCCTTTATGCTCTGATAGAAGCGCATTTAAATTTCAACAATGTTTAAAATACTTTCTTTTAGTTTAAACTTCTTATCCCAAAAATCATCAAACAATATTAACAAAATATTATGTAACCAATAGACAAACTTTGTTTTGTAAACAAATAAACTAAAAAAATAATAAAAAGTTAATAAACAATTGTGGCGCAATCGGTAGTGTTCAATTTGTTATTTTTTAATTTTTTTTTAATATTTTTTAAAAAATAAAAATAAAAGTGGCCACCATTATTTATTTAACGTAAAAATTGGTTGAACACATTTTTAAGTTGTCTTTAACTTTGGAGATTTTTGACCGCAACACGTTTTTTCAAAAGATAACCAATTTTTTTTAAATTTTAAACCTTATTTATGAGGTAGTAAGATAGTGTCAACAAAATTATTTATAAGCAGTTGATGAAACCATTAGAAATTGAACGCAAATGATGTCTATATACAGGGTGTCCGGAAAATACGTGTACAACGTTTGACGACAGACTCCTGACGTCAAAATAGGTCGATCTAAGCCGACTTAGTTATATCCTAAATTGTCTCGTTTAGCCGGTAGAGGGCGTCAAAAATTTGTAAATATTAAAAAGAAATTACCTGTAACAATAATTTTTTAAGTGACCTTGTTGCTATGGCGTTTAATAATTTGACAATTATTGACAAATTGTCACCAGTCTATGAAATTTACTCAAGTATACGATCAACATTCTTGAATTACAAATTCATTTTACCATTAAAAATGGAAAATTATACAAACTCTCAGAAAGTTGAAATGCTCCTGGTATACGGGTTTTGTCAAGGAAATGGGCGTCAGAGTGTTAGGGTTTACATGGAGAGGTTTCCTAACCGTCGAATACCAAACCACCAAACATTTGCCAATATTGAGCGTCATCTTCGGGAAACGGGCAGTTTTGAGAAAAAGTTTGAAGGCAGGGGTCGTATGCGAACAACTCGAACTGTGGAAACAGAAGAGATGATTCTGGAAAGAGTTGAAGAAGAACCAAATACCAGTACCCGTCTCTTAGAACGTGAGTTAAATGTTCCTAAAACGATTGTCAATGAGGTTTTAAGAGAACAGTTGTTACATCCTTACTACATACAAAAAGTCCAGGAACTTTTACCGACTGATCCCCCCATGCGGCTTACATTTTGTCAATTTATTAGAAACAAAAGAATCCTTGTTCCAAATTTTTGTAGAAAAATTATGTTTACTGACGAGGCATGCTTTACAAGATCTGGGGTAACCAATCTGCACAACGAACATATTTATTCCGATGAAAATCCACATGCCATTAAAGTTGCACATCATCAGCATCAATTTAAAATTAATATTTGGGCAGGTATTATTGATCACTACCTTATTGGTCCCATTGTTATTCCAGACAGGTTTGATGGAAATATTTATTTAAATTTTTTGCAAGACACATTACCAATTCTTCTGGAGAATTTGCCCCTTTTACTTTGGAGGGAAATGTGGTATATGCATGATGGTGCCCCGCCCCATTTTTCCGTTGCCGTTCGGCAATACTTACATCATCAATATCCCAACCGATGGATTGGAAGAGGCAATGATGCACCAGTAAAATGGCCACCACGTTCTCCTGAGTTAAATATGTGTGACTTCATTTTGTGGGGCGCTATTAAAACAGAAGTTTACAAGACTCCGGTAAACACACGCGATGATTTATTGCAGCGGATTTTAAATGCAGGCAACCATTTTAATAATCCCGAGACATTAGATAGGGTCCAATATCATTTTTTAAAGAGTGTTAATAAGTGTATTCAGCAAGATGGCGGTCATTTTACACATTTGCTTAAGTAATGTTTTTGTTTTACTTAGTTTCTTACAATAGATACTTTCAACTTTGTTATACTTTTGTTTTTTTTGACGCCCTCTACCGGCTAAACGAGACAATTTTGGATATAACTAAGTCGACTTAGATCGACCTATTTTGACGTCAGGAGTCTGTCGTCAAACGTTGTACACGTATTTTCCGGACACCCTGTATATGATCACTATAACTCGTAATAATAATTTTTTTATACGACATTTTTTTATTATTTTAACGTAGTATGCGACCCAAAACTTATCCAACTAATTTACTAAAAAAATTGAAAACAAAAAACTAAATAGACAGAAAAATAACTAGAATATCCAACATTTAACAAAATAATAACTAAAAAGACAGAAAAGTAACAAACAAAACCGACACTTGACAAAAAAAAAACTAAAACAACAAAAACTTAACTAGAAAAACAGAAAAATATCTAGAACGGCAGAAAAGTAATAATTCTATCATAGCATAATAGCACTTGTGCGGGTGGGTGGCTCACAGTTGAAAAAGTAACTTGAACATAAATTAAACTTAGTTCCCACTCACCCATCCAAGCGTTAGTTATCAAAAGATTTTATGTTAAACAATTCTCTCATATCTAAATCCAAACACACAAGAGGTGGGACAAACAATAAATCCTAGTAATAACTAGAAAAACCAAAACTTGAAAAATAAATTTAGAAGACAAAAAATGAACTAAAAAAAACAACATTTGAAAAAAAAACTAAAAAAGCAAAAAAATAATTAGATAAACCAACATTTGATAAAAAATGGCTAAATTTCCCATTATATATTACTAACTATAAAGGTATATGCATACAATCTGCTAATTCTAAGTTATTTGATCAAATTGTAACTGATCAAATACAATAGATGTGCAAATGCATTATAGTTGAACAGCAACATAGCTTTCGTAAGGATTGATCTACTCTTACAAATCTTTGTTACAAAAATGATTTTTTAAATGCCTTTTAATCAAGAGTTCAATTTAATTCTACTCACACAAATTTTTCAAAAGCTTTTGATGTTAAGGTTCGGGCTTTGGGTTTTTATGAATCTGTTGTTGCGTGGTTGTCGGAGCTTTTAGTAAATCAAACTCCGTGTGTGAAAATTAATAACTTTTTATTATAAGCAATAATTGTTTTTTCTATCTGGGGTTCCTCAAGGATTTTATTGTAGACCAATTCTGTTTTTACTTTTTATTAATAATCTTTATTATTCTATTAATTTTTTGTTTTATCTTTTATTTGCTGACAATCTAAAAATTTATCAAAAAATATCATCTATCGATAATTGCATTAGTTTGCAAAATGACTTAGATTCCGTTCATTCATGGTGTGTAATAACTTGTTGTTTAATGCAATTACATGTTTTTCTATAAGCTTCAACAGAACTTTAAGTAAAGTATCGAATAATTATACTATTGACAATAAAGTATTGAAACAATTTTTTACCCAAAACTAATTTTTGTTAAGCATATAAACTTTATGTGCAACTGCGCTATAAAAATGTTAGGGTTTGCGTACAGAATGTCAACTGAAACTTCTTTATTGCTCCTTGGTACGCTCTCATTTAGAGTATATGCAATATAAAATGCATTCAAAACAAAAATTTTTCGTTTATTATCGTACAAATTAAGCATTTTATCCGAAAATTACAATTTTAACAACATTGCATTGCAATATAATCAAAAAAGAATTTAACATTTTTAAGTGGACTCATGAGATTAATTTCAAGTACCCAACAACAATCGCTAAACTAGACAGTCTCCATGATTTAGAATGTATAAAATTATTTTACCAATTATAGATTTAATAATCCAATTGATAGAATGTGTAGAATTGCGAATAGTTTTTCTAATAACATTAATATATTTTGAATTTCAGAACTTTTAAGAGTCAATTAAAATCTTCATTATTACTTTTTATTTTTCAATATTTTTCCTCATTGTAATATTGCTTCTATTTTCATTATTCATGTACATAATGATGTAGATGTAAATAGTTTTTTTATATATCGTAAAAAAAGGATTATTATTAGAAAAACCACCATTTGACAAAAAAATAATCACAAATACAAAAAAATTACTAAAAAACCAAAATTAAAAAAAAAAAATAACCAAAGAGACGGAAAATAAATAGAAAAACTGACATTTGACAAAAATAACTAAAAAGATAAAAAAATAACTAAAAAAACCATTATTTGGCAAAATAATTAGAACTAAAAAAAAGAAAAGTACATAAAAAACTAACAAGACAAAAATGTAACTAAAAAACCGACATTTAACAAAAAAATAACTAAACAGTTAACTAGAAAAAAATAACATTTGACTAAAAAAAAGTAGCTAAGAAAATTATATTTAATATAAAAAATTGCTGACAACAAAATAACAAACCAAACAATAAAATAACTAAAAAACCAACATTTACCAAAAAATAACTAAAAAACTAAAAATTTAAAAAAATAGAAATTCAGAAAAGTAACTATTAAAACCAACATTTGACAAAAAAAATAATTAACAAGACAAAAAACTAAAAACTAACTAAAAAATAACATTTGTCAGAGAAATAACTAAACAATCGGAAAAGAAACCACCATTTAATAAAAAATAACTAAATATACAAAAAAATAACTAGAAAATACCAACATTTGATAAAAAAATAACTACAAATATTTAACTGAAAACTAACTAACTAACAAGAAAATTAACTAAAAGACAACATTTGTCAAAAATATAATTTAAGAATCAAAGAAGTATCCATAAAAACCAAAACTTAACAAAAAAATAACTAAGAATACAAAAAAGTAACTAAAAAACCAAAATTTTAAAGAAAAATAACTAAAAAAACCAACATTTATCTAACAATAGCTAAAAACATAAAAAAGTAACTAAAAAAACCTATATTTGACAAAAAAAAAACTAACAAAATAAAAAGGTAACTAGAAAAACCAACGTTTTACAAAAAAAATAACTAAGAATACAAAAAAGTAACTAAATAAACCAAAATTTTAAAGCAAATTAATTAGAATAACCAATATTTAACAAAAAAATAGCTAAAAATATAAAGTAACTAAAAAACAAATATTTGATACAAAAAAACTAAGAAAACAAAAAAGAAAAAAAAAACTGGCATTTAATATAAAAATAACTAAAAAAACAAAAAATAACAAGAAAAACCAATATTTGACAAAAAAAAAAACTAGAAAAACCGACATTTTACAAAAAAATAACTAAACAGTCAAAAAAAAAAACAATTGACGAAAAATAATTTTTAACAAAAAAAAAAACTAGAAAACCCAAAATTAAAAAAAAGCCAGAAAATAAATTAAAAAAACCAAGAAAATAAATAGAAAATAAATAAAACACATTTACTATGTACTATATCACAAATATATTTAAACCGTGACTGGTTTCAACCTTTTTACAATGATGATGATGGCCTTAAAAAAAGATTGAAACTAGTCTCGGTTTAAATATATTTGTGATATACAAGTACATAGCAAATGTGTTTTATTTATTTTCTATAATGAAGTACCACGTAGTAACGGCCACCACCATTAAAAAAAACAACATTTAAAAAAAAAACTAACTAAAAAAGAAAAAAATAACTAGATAAACCAAAATTTGATAAAATTAGCTGAAACAACAGGAAAGTAACTAGTAAAATTATTATTTTACAGAAAATTAACCTAAAAACAAACATAACTAGATAAACCAATATTATAAGCCCACCCTTAACGCAACAAGTGTAAAAATGATTAACAATCCTGATAGTAAGCGCATATGCACATCAGTATAAAAAACTTTTTCAAAATAAAGATATTCAAGAAATTATTTAAAACGTTCATTTCAAATCGATTTATAATAGATTTTAAATCAAAAGTAATTTAAGAGCAAATTTTGGTAAATTTCTTAACTATTTTTCGATAGAAGTTAAAAAACTAACATTTTTCTGTTAAAGTTTACACATTTTTGGTCAGTCTGTCAAATAAAATAGATTTTTAGGTTATGTAATAAATCTTCTAGCCGCTAAAAGTTAATAAACGTCAAAACTTTGTAACAATTTTTTTATAAAAAATTAATGTAAACTATTCACAATAAGAAATGAGTAAACTTTCAACAATTTTTTTTAAGTTTTAATAATGAGTTGCCCTTCCACATTTTCTGAAACACTTAGCAATTCGCCATCAGGTAAAGTAATTGGGAGTAGCTCAGTCTTCTACTGATTGATCGTACATCCTATATAGTATAAGAGCTAGCAACGTCGCAACAAATTTCATTTCAGGTCGACTAGTTTTTGAATATTTCCCATCCTTATTGACGATAGGTAGGGACGCAGTGCGCGTCTGGCAGCTGGAAGCGGTTGCGTATACCTCGTAGCGTAACCTCCCTGAAGAGGTGAAAATTGAGCATTTTCAAAACATTTAGTCAAAAAAATTTTGTTTTTATTTTCTTTGTCACTTTACCATTATAAATCTATCTTGCCAGACAGTTTTGTCATCATTAGCATTGTGCCCGACATAATTTAAATAATTAAAAAATAATAATTTTAAAAACTAATTTAAAATGTCTGGCAATTTAATATATTGTAATTCCATGATAAAAGAATACTGTTAATTTGACAGACAAAAATTTTTAGTTATTTAAACTGTGTCGGGCACGATGTTAACAATGGCAAAATTGTCTGGCAAGATAGATGTATAATTGTAAGTTGACATAGAATATAGATAAAAAAAATGTTTTGTCTTAAAATGTTTTAAAAATGCTCAATTTTCAACTCTTCAGGGAGGTTACGCTACCAGGTATATCCAACAGCTCCCAGCTGCCAGACGCGGCGAGTCCCTACCTATCGTCAATAAGGATGGAAAATATCCATAAACAAGTCGACCTAAAATGGTTTCTCAAAAACGTTGCTAGTTCTTGTACTAATAGGTTTAATATGTAAGTAAATCAACATTAACTAGTTTCAGGAATTTAAAAGTAACATTAGTTGTATGCAGCTTTGCATTATCTGGTTGAAAAATTAAAGTTTTTAACATTTGCAAAAAAAATAACTAAAAAGACAAAAAGTAACTAAAAAAACCAATATTTTACAAAAAAATAACTAGAAAAATCACCATTTAACGGAAAAATAACTAAAAAACAGAAAGTTACTAGAGAAAACAAAATTTAAAAAAAACACAAAAGACAGAAAATAAACAAAAAATACATTTGACAAAAAACTAACTAAAAAAGCAAAAAATAACTAGATAAACCAACATTTGATAAAAAAATGCTAAAAAGACAAAACCAATTTTTGACAAAAAAATAATTTAAAAACCGACGTAACTAAACAAATTGACATTTTGCGCCCATTTTGCGACTATAAAACTAAATCAACATTAACTAGTTTCAGAAAATCTATAGTAACATTAGCTGTACGCAGCTTTGCATTATTTATTTGGAAAATTAAAGTTTTTAACCTATTCAGATAAAGCATTATAGTTGGTTCGAATTTGAGTTTAATGTTGTTAGAATCAACACTAAAGTAGATTTACTTCTATAAGCAAATGCCCTCCATACTACCACCTCGAGTGAAACAAAATACAAACAAAATAGCAATTTGTTGCTAAAAATAACTTCTTAACCTATTGTAGTCTCGCATTGCACAATACTTCTTATGGTGAGGGGTTAACGGCAAACAATAGAAACAGTAGGGCTGTACCACTTGAAACCAAATAATAAAATTTTAGGGGAAAACTAATTCCTTAGTTAGTTAAGCCTCTTCAGATATATTCAATTGCTCTTGTTGTTCAAAATCGATCCCAAAGAGTAATGAGTCCAGGTCGTAATTTTTGCCGTTGCTTCTGTCCCTCAATCCATCTACGTTCTAATCGCGTTATTATACTGATACTACAGCAAATCTGTTACAAACCTCCTTCTCTAAATCAGGTTACTCTATTTTCTAAGTTCAAAACTCATAGTCGTAGCATATTTTGATTTAAATAAGGAACTAATGAACTAATAATAAAATTGTAATATCTCTGCACAGTTAATTCAGAAATATATTTCATTTATTTTTATACTCCAAGATAAATTAATTAAATAATTTATATATTATTTGAAATTTTAATGATTGGATTACTGGTTTGTGGTGTTTTTATTTTTTAGCAAGTAGTTAATTTTATGTAAATTGACTATCCACTTAGTGCAAGACATATACACTTGTGTTTCAAGGTATGCACACTTGATCAGTGTGCCTAGCATCACAGTTAAATAATAAAATTGTTTTGGTCATCTAATTTAATTAGAACGCACTACAGTTCTTCTTAAACACACACACACCCAAAGAAACGGTTCACGTAATAGAAGACATTGCTCTACCACCTCTTACATAATTTTTTTTTAGTTATTTTTTTATGAATTTGATTAGTAATTTGATTGATGAGTAAAGTATTTACTGCATTTTATGCGCAGTTTTTGTTGATTTAAAAAAACTATATAAACAATTTGTACAAAAATTCAGATAATAATTGTAATTTTGAAACAATTTGTAGCAAATTTTGGACTAAACCTCATTTGATTGAGCAATTTATAATAGTTTGTGTACAGTAAATGTATTTTCAGATAGATTTTTAATAGATTTTATGATATAAGTGAATATGTTTAGACAATTTTTGGCATAAAATTTATTTCTTATGCAATTTTTGGAAAAATAAAAAAAAAATCTTTTTTTAAAGATTATTATTATTATAAACAAGTTTTAGTAAGCTTCTTGAGTATTTTGAGGTAGAATTAAAAAAAATAATATTTTTTTTGTAGTTAGTAGAAAATAATTGTGCTTTTATAAAGATTTTTTATGAAATTATTACATAAATATATTCATTTTATGAAATGAATGCACTAAATGCATTTTACTAGATGATTTTATATAATAAACGTGTTTTCTATATATTTTTTTTTAATGCAGCACACAATTTAGTTTTCAACAATTTATACAATGATAAAAAATTTCAAAATTGATTATGTATAAAAATTAGAACTTCTCAAGATGTTTAAATCTCGTTTCAATACACTGAGAAATTTTTATGAAAACATTATACAAAATTAAATACAAAAAAATTAAGTACAAAACAATGTAGTTAGAAATAATAATTAAGTTTATAATATGTTATATACACAAAATTAAAACTTTAATGAAAATGAATTGACACCGGACTTTCAGCTTATTATCATAAATTCGTTGAAAAGTATTATTTAATTAGATCTAATATATTTCCACAACGCATCACTTGACAAATGAAAATAAATAAATAAACTTTTCCCCCTAAAACCTTCATCCACCTACCCAATTAAATAATCAGACATACGTCCCCTCACGTAAAATTAACCCCGCCACTTGTTCTAAACTATTTACGACTCAAGTCGGGTAATTGCATTTCCAGTTTGCTTTTAGTTTTCTAAGTATTTTGTGAATTTCTCCGTAATAAATCAGGTGTTGAGAATGGAAGCTGCTTATGTTTCTATAAATAGCTACAATCGATTTTAATTTGTTAAAAAAACGTGTTAATTAATTATGAATTAAGAAATTAATTGATGTTATCATGCAATGGATGATTAAAATTAAATTTTAATTGTAATTGATTGTGGAGATTAAAAAATTTAATACTACGTGCTGGGATAATTGTTTTTTGTAATTATCCTTCCATAATTGTTATTGTCATATTATCTGCACTAATTTTATATAAAAATTTATTTGCGTATTATAATTTTCTATGAATAATTGTTAGACTTTGGTGATGAGAAATGATTAAGGGAAAATTTCATTAATTAATAATGAATTGTGATAATCCATTCAATTCCAACCTAATCTATTATTAACACAACTTGATTTTATTAGAGTAAGGGAATATCAGCATTCCATCCAGTTAATTAAACTCATACATGATATTTCATTATCCGTCGAGATTTAGAAAGATAAATATTAGTTTATCAATGCAATCGAAGCGAAAGAAAATGATTTATCCTCTTTTATTGCGGATGCTGGCACAAACATGTTTTTTGTTTCATATCTATATCCAGAAAGATAAAAATAAAGGTAGTAATATACATTTCGATACAAGCAAAGATAAAAATTTCGGTGGTAGCATTTGGTCCCATGTAAACGCACAGCAAGATACTCCACCATTGAATTAATGAACGAGGAGCATTTGTATTGGATTGAATCGGTATGTATAATACGGAGATAACCTTAGGAATGCAACAGACTCCTCCGCCTGTGGTGCGGTGGGATTTATTTACTCATTATGTACCTATTGTTGCCACTACAAGTCAATACTTAATTAAACATATTGTAGTAAATATATAATTGTAGTTCACAGCTTTGAATATTTCATAAAATCCAATATTTATTGCAAGAATTTCAACTGTAGCTTTAATAGTGTTTAATTGAATTGAATTGGCAATACTAATTCAAGTTTAATCAGTTAAAAAAAAAATAATTCAAGTGATGCTTAACATAGTTTTGTACATATATTCACAGAGTATCGGAATTGTTGTTAATTATTTTTCAATTTGCGTTTTATTGCTTTGAACTTAAATTAAAAATTCATTTATTATTTTGAGTTGAAAATAATTATTTTAATACATATTTGACACCTGATATGAATATATAATTGGTTAATTATGTTTGCATACTTTCTAGAATAGCTAATATATTTTAATTAAAATAAATAATAACACATTAGTAAACCACTAACCTAGAATTCATACTCACTTCTCATCAATCCAGATGCCACAATTAATTAAAATGTTCATTAATCAGTCTTTAAATTACACTGCACTAATTATTAATTCTTTGATTGAAATGTATTAATGTTTGTGTGTTGCAGAGAGAACGTTTCACTCAACACTGCGCATTAGGTACTGTAAGATGAATGACATTCGGCAATCGGCAAGGGTATGCATAGTGCAGGACGCTTATCTTAACAATAAAAAGTGTTGAAATTTATTTTTAGCATCAAATATATTTACAAATAAAATCCAATAGATTAAATAAAATTAAGAAAGCTTTATATTTAAAGGAAATTATTATTATGGAATTTGCTTTAATACTTATAATAAATATTTGATAATTAAAATTTGATGACAAGAATTGAATATATATTAGACAAATATTTTTCTTCATTTTGATTCGGCTTTTCCGTCAGAGGTTGCTGATCAATGGGGCAATTTTTACTTTGGAGATAGCAGCATAAAATAAGTCCACCAAAGACAACTCAAACCATTCCCGTAGGTTTTGCAACCAGGATATACGCCGTCTTCTTACATTTTGTTTCCTTACTTTTTTTCTGGATTATAAGCTGTAGTAACCCATATTTGTAATTTCTAAAAATGTGGCCACAGTTTTCTAGCTTACGTTTTTTAACCGTGAAGGGTATTTCGGTTTCTTTGTTTATCCTCCAAATCACTTGACGTTTGTGATTTATTTAGCTATACAGGGTGTTCGAAAAATAATGTGAAATATTTAAGTGGATGGTAATACAAACCAGAACAAACAAAAAAGTCTTCATAAACATGAGTTGTCATAGCAATGGTTTTGGATATATGGAATATTATTTGTTTTTATTACTTTTTTTGTTTTCATTTTTTGTTTTTCAAAAACGTGCATTTTCTTATTATAGTTGGCTGATATTTTGTAAAATAAATATTCAGTATTTGATAGTTGTTGTTAGTGCACAAGTTTTCATTGCTATGGCTGATTACTCTAATGCAGAACTAGCAAACATGCATTTTATGTATGGTTGTGCTAATGGGATTGCCATCAAAGCGCTTTTATGTAGAAACTTATCCAAATTGCTAGATTCCTTCACATTGTATGTTTGGAAAAATTCACCAGATATTTAGAAATACCGGTTTACTTCAAAAAGAGTGCTATATTTCCAGGCCGATCGGTATCTACTCCTAGAGCAAAACAAAAAATTAAAGTACGGATAGAGCATAATCCAGAGACAAGTGTGCGGAGAATATCAGCCAAGATAAGAGTACGTGCTACTCTTGTTTAGAGAAAAAAAACGTTTATTGAGAAAATTTATTTGGCGCATTTCCTAACGTCCAAAAATCAAAGTTAATACAAAAAGTTTTAATTGCGCCTACAAAACTTTAACCTTATAAACACCGTATACTAAATATACCAGGATTCTTAATTTTAAAGGTAACAAAAGGTGTTACCTTTCCGGGCGCGGCTTCAAGTAGCAGATAAGGGGTTGCACTCGCAGACCAACATTAATGCAGACTAGCTTAGCCTTGAAAATAAGACTAGCTAGTTAGTTCAAATTTTGTCTTCTAGCATGGACTCCGGCGGACAGATGTTTGATTGCAAAACCTGGAACCAATGTATTTTCTGGTAGAAAAAAACAAATTCTTGATCAAGAGGCAAAAAAAATCTACATTCTAGAAGCCTACGTCATGTTCCTAGTAAAGGGATAGGTCAAAGAAGATCAGCAAGCAAAACAACCAGGTCAAACAGATCAGACACGATGCAAAGGAAGTCAAAGACCAAAATAAAAACTTCCATTAAAACCACCTAGCCCTTAGCTTTTTCTAAAACTCCAGTTTTGCCTACTACCATAGAGGCCCTAATGGAAACCTTTTTAGCCGACCAAGTTTTGTCCAGCAAGCCAGCAAAACCAGCCCAGCTCAGCTCTTCATCAAGAGAGCCGCTAGTCCGCTCGAATCCATCTACTCCAAGAAGAAAAAATAAAGACTCACTAATACAGCATTGCTAATTTCTACTACAAAGTTCCGCTCTCAAAGAAAAGTTTTATTATGGTAAAAAAAAATTGTTAAAAAAGTCAAGAAATAAACCATGTAAGCCCCCTTTATCTTCTTGCTTCACCGCTTGAGTTTTTATAGTTTTTATAACAATAGAATGTCAAATGTCAAGTAAACATCAGAGATTTTTTAACAATAAATCCCTTTATAACTAACGTTTGCGTGAGCGGGTGTGCACCAAGTTTAAATTGTAGGCTTCTTCTACTGTGACCCATCCACCCATCCAAGTGATCATTAAAAAGTTTTATGTTTCCTTATTGCTTGAATTCTTATAGCTGTTATAACAAAAAAATAAATGTCAAATGTCACTTAGACATTAGAGAATTATTTAACAATGATTCCTTTAATAACTAACGCTTGGGTGGGCGGGCAGGCACTAAATTAATATTATAAGCGGGTAACTTTTTCTAGTGAGTAACATCCATTTTATTGTCATAGTAGCTATTAGGATATAAAAGGTAGAAGAAACATAGAAAGCGTTAATGCCTAACACTTGGGCCGGCAGGTGGGTCACAAAAAAGAAACTATTTGCTCACAATGTGTCATAAAAGTATTCTATGTTTTTCCCACCGTTTGTGTTCTTACAGCTATTATAACAAAAGAATGAATGTCAAATGTCACTTATACATCAAAAAATTATTTAACATTAAATCTTTTAATAACCAACGCTTGGGTGGGCGTATGGACACCAAGTTTAAATTGTGTGCGGGTAACTTCTTCTACTGTAACCCGCCCATCCGTCCAAGTGTTAAGCATTAACAAATTTTATTTTTTTCCACTTCTTGTGTTCTTGTAGTTATTATAACAAATGAATAATTATCAAATGTCACTCAATCATCAGAAAATTGTTTAACATTGATTCTAACCTAATTTTTTTAAGTATGGGCGGTTAACTTTTTTGACTGCGGCCCACTCACTCACCCAAGTGATAGTCATCAAATAATCTTATATTTCTTCTACCGCTTTTGTTCTTGTAGCTATTATAACAAAATAATGAATGTCAAATGTCACTGAAACATCAGAAAATTGTTTAACAATAAATCTTTTGATAACTAACGCTTGGATAGGCAAATAGACACCAAGTTTAAATTGTGAGCGGGTAGCTTCTTCAACTGTAAATCTATAAAATAATAAATAAAAAACAATAAAATCTTTCACTACACTTACCAACTATTGTCTAAAAAGACGCTTAAGTATGACATCAAAAGTGTACTTAACTGCATAACGCCTGATGTCATCTATGACACGCATAAAAAAAAACAAAATTACCTTTTCAATGATGTACTTTAAGTTTTCCCAAGAAGACAATAATCGAAAAAAATTGTTTTTCATAAAGTTATGCGAGTTTTGCGTGACTGTCGAGGTCAAGCAAAAAACAAGCAACGATCTGAGTACCTTGCTTAATCATTCAACTGTTTGTTGTTCAATTTCTGAATAACCAAAATTTGGGTAAATGAGCTAGGCACTTTAGCTGAAACTACTTATTGAAAAGGAATGATATGAGTGCCTCAATCACTCACGACTGGTTGTTGTTTTATTACTGAGTGACCAAATCTTGGTTGGGTGCGTAGAGCACATAAAGCATTTAAAGTTTCCTACCAACAAGCAATGATTTGCTTTTTGTACAATTTTTTGATTTACAAAACTTGGGAAGCACTTCAGTTAAAACTACTCACCGGCAAGAAATAATCTGAGTGCTCTTCTCACCTACTTGAATGTTAATTGTCCAATTTCTAAATAATCAACACTTAGGAAGGTGAGCGGGGTACGCCAGTTGAGCTATTTACAAACAAGCAATAATCTACGTGCCCCAACTACCTACCAAACTGTTTGTTTTCTAATTTTTAGTTGACCAAATTTTGGGTTGGTGGGTAAAACACTTCAGCTAAAACTACTCACCAACAAACAATGATTTGAGTAGTCCATCCACCCACCCAATTAATTGTTGTCCAATTTCTGGATAACAAATACTTAAGTGGGTGGGTAGGGCACTCCCGCTAACAAGGAATGATCTTCGTGTTGCACTAACCTATCCAATTATTTGTTGTTTAATTTCTGGATGACCAACACTTGGAAAGGTGAGTGGGACACTCTATCTAAAATTATTCAACGTCAAACTATGATCTGAATGACTTGTCCACTCACTGGTTTTTGTATTGTTCAACTTCTGAATAACCACTGAACACTTAGGTGGGTAATAGAAAAAACTGTGAACAAAGTAATATAGAAAAGTTTAAGGTTAAACAATAAAAGTTACGTGAGTGAACATCAATTATAGTAAAGTTATGTCATGCTATACATCACTAAACTGTGGCATTGAAAAATTTGAAGTTTATTGATAGCTTAGCAGAATTAAAAAAAGCCAAAAAATATCATTTAGCAGGAGATTTCAACTTTGAATCTTCAGCATGGAGGTAAACAAAAAAAATCAAGAAAAAAAAAAATGCATACAGAATGAGTCGCAAAAAGTAGGATCTTCATAATAAATGGTAAAACTAATTTTACTTTTATTAAAGAATATTAAAATGAACACAAAAAATAAGGCGATAAGAATCACTGACTAGAGAGTTACATCAGTTTTATTTTAAGGCCACTGTTTGTTTTTGTAAGCGAGTGATTTCTTTTTACAAAGGGTGCTAGCCTGACCCTAGAACCTTCTTCCTTTATCCAGGTTTAGGACCGGCAGCATAGTCATTGAGTTGCTCAATCCACCCAATGACCATGCAGGCAACAGCCTCATGCAAGTGGACGAAGATTAAACAGGCAACTCGCCTAAAATAAAGAAAAAAGAAAGAAGAAGACTAAAGAATTGCAGCAGAACTGTGCTTTGTTACCGGCATACCTCCGCGAGGTGTGATGGAGGTTGCCGTTTTAAGTCTAGCAGTCATTTTTGGGCGGTGTTGTACTTGTTTTGTGTACGGGTTGAACCTGAAGGGTCCGACAGACACGTCACACAGACGCTATAACCGGTGCTCACATAGTGCTAGTAGTTTATTTGTGGGACAACGTAAAACTGCATGTGGCAAAATTCAGTGGCCGTCCTCAATCCTGAGCGGAATGTGCAACCGCCGGGTTTGGTGTTGTTGCCTGCGGGAGCTAGGTTGAAGACTACGGAGTTAGTGTGACAGCCTCGGATGGAGTCGGAGAAGTTGCCGGTCTATGTAGTGACTAAGTGAGGTTTTTTTCTGAAGTCTCTGCATTGCGCTCTAAATCTTGACTGACTTGTAGAGGTAAACGGTGGATTTTTATAAGCGCGCGGTTGCGGTTTGTTATTTAGGTTGATCTTCCAGTTTTAACTTGGTAGAGATGTTGTTCAGGTATCCATGGTGTTTGATTGCGGCACTATTGTTAGGGACAGGATTAATCTGTAATATAAATCAGAAATGTTCACTTGGGGTTTATTATTAGTTCTGGTTATTTGTCCGAATTGTTAAGTTTTGGGCTTTTGCGGGGATTTTTGCGGTATTCGGCACTGAGTCAGTACATGAGTACTAGATTGTAGTACACCACGTGGTAGGACCACCGCGCATAATGACCCTCTGAGCTGTTAGCCGTTGGAACTAGTCTTTTTTTTAATCTTTTTTTGTTCTCATGTACCCGGTGCAAGCCAGCGGGCATCTTTTGGTTAATTTGGTTGGCTGACACAGATTATCCTGGCTGCCGAGGTTGTCGTCTTTGTCGCGATAAATAGAACCGACGGTGACGGTGATGCGTGCATGGACTGCGCGCTCAACTGCAGGCTTTGAAGTTAGACGGAGTGCCGTTCTGTATTCCTGCCAAAGTTTTTTGGTTGCCTAAAGATCCGCAATTTTTTTCTTTGGAATCGACCGTAAAGCATTTTTTCCGGCTCATCTTGTCAGGTCATGACACTGGTGTTTGTGACATTGCTGAAGGTAGAGTCAAATTGTATTACTTTTTTGTGGTACTCTCTTTTACAACTTCTTTGTTCTTCCACTTGTAAGACCTTTTATGTTTGTTAAGTTCTGAGATGTATTCTTGAACTTTTTGGATGTTTTTAGCAATGCTGTTTACGCTGGCGTATTGTAGCTGATTTTGCACTTGCAACTTAGCTTCTTATCCATAAATATGCTGGAGGCGCCACGCATAGTTCTTATACACACAGGGTTTTAATGGTGTCTTGGTCTATTGTCAGTGCATGCAGTACAGTAAATGCTCAGTCATATCGGTTTGGTCGTTGAGGTTGTACGTGACGGTGACTGCGCTTGGGAACTTTTTGTAGATTACTGTGTTTCCGTAATACTTGTTGGTAATTGACGGATTAAGTGCTACGTATTTGTTTGCGGTGGGCCGCACACCGCCAGTTGTAAAGACTGCCCGTTTTACTAGAAATTGAGAACTAGTCGTATCAGACAGGTTTACGGTAAAGTACATCTCCTTGTAAAAAAAAGTGCCCACAACGAGCAATTCTACGCGTGACCGGCGCCAAGCGCCTCACAAAGTAACAAAGAATTTGCAAAGCTAATTAAAGCTTTAACCAGTCTACTTGACATCTAAATGTTTAATATTTTTAGACAACTGCCCGACAGTTTGAAACCCAAACTTTGAAGTGGTACTAGTTTACCACAAAACTTTAAGCGACGCCTATAAGACGGCACAAAAAGTGCACTTTCAGCATTTAATCGGAAAAGAGTTTATTCGATAGGCGTAAGTTAGAGTAGATCTGACAATTAACAATGTTTTTAAAAAAATTCCCCATTTAGCCCCAAAAAAAATTCTACTATAAATTACTTGACTTCTTTTGGCCAAATCTTTTTGTTCTACTTTTGACCATTTTATTAGTCTTCAACAATATTAAGTATCAAAAGCTAAAAACCAAAAAACGTTTTCTTTTAGATTTTGTTTTTCTCAAAATAAACTGGAAAAATTACTACAACAAATCTGCCAGAAAGTTTAAAATTTATGGACTTGGTGATGCAATGTGGAAATAAAAATGTTAAAAAATAAAAATGAAATCTTCCAAACAGGTCCAGGAAACGGAAAATCTTCAATGTAGTTCTAAAGAAAACTACAATCTGACAATTAACAAAAAAATCTCAACTAAGAGTAAAGCTGAACAAAAATGCTAAAACAAGTCATGAGAAAGCAACAAAAAAATGAAGATAGCTGACACCCCCCAAAAAGCGATGTAAGTTTTGAAAAAACAAAGAAAGTTTACAAGTTTATAAAGTAGCAAAAGCAACTAAAAAAAATCTTACTAAAATGCATAGTTTTGGTGCAAAAAAGTAAAATCATATATTGTCGGTAAAAGTGCAAAACTTTGTATGTACATTTTCAAAAAACTTACAGAATACGACAATAACTTTATACTTCAAGTAGAGATAAAAGAGTTTCATGTTCTATCTTTCTGAATTATTATGAATCCTAATATGATAATTAGAAAAAACTAAAAGATTCAAGGTTTTGTACACGTTTATGTAGAACAACCCAGGTTTGAATGAGATAAAATCTTTTTCACAAAAATGCAAATCCGATTGGAAATTTTTCGCTCTACACTTTTAATTGAGATAGTTTTTTGCTGAAAATGCATAGCTGTTGCAAAATATGCAATAATTATAGCCATGTCTAAGTCAAATGTACGGATCAAAAATTTAATTTTGCTCAAATCACTAAAAATGCTGATCTTGTGAATTTTTTTAGACTTTTTTAATAAGCTATTTTTGAATATTAAACAATCAAAAACTTGAAAAATCAATTGTTGCATATTTAGGAAAAAACTGTTATATTTTTTTGACAGCTAAATTTTTTTTTTGTGAAATTTTGAAAAATTTGCAGAACTTTAACAGACAGTTTTCTTAAAAAAAGATGACGGGTATTTTTTTTTTTTATAATATGGATAAAAACTTGCTTTTATATGTGCAAAAGTTACCCTAAAAAATTCAGAAAGTGCTGCGCACTACGCTCCGTGATATCTTAGAATGTATCCACAGAAATACATAAAAATTTGAAATTTAAGCCTTTTTCATTTTTTATCGTTGCAATGAAGTTCTCAGCATTGCATTTTTAGAAAAAAAATGTAACGTTTTTTTTTTTCAAAGTTATTTTTAAAATTTTGCTAAATTTTAAGACAGTTTTTCTTTAAAATAAGTTAAGAAACATATAACTTAGTAATGACTTTCTTAGTATATTAGTGTTTCTCTTACCAGCCGCTTCCTATATCCATATTGCCAGTATGTAATCGGTTTTGTTCTTTGTTTTTTTGTCTAAACTTACCCATGTCCATTTCCTTTGCTTGAATCTATTGAAAAAAAGTGTTAAATTTTTTTTTTCAAGTAGTTTACTGACATGTCTCCTTGTTGAATTCTTTTTCCTAAACTAAAGTTTCCAAAAATCGATTTTGTCTCTCTGACCAATCTTGGCATTTAGGTTGCCGCTGATAATTTGTATTGACATTTTTCTGATTGCTTTGAATATGTTTTTGAAAAATGTATTCATTTTTTCGTCTTTTGATGTATTTGTGGGTGCGTATCCCTGAATGAGTTGTGTACTGTATTCTACTTTTTGCTTTCTCCAGAGGCAGACTGATTCAGTATCAGTGTAAGAATGTGCATTTTGCATTGCTCATTTTGGGTATTTTATTTAAATTTAACATTTTAACAAATAAAAAAAGCTTATGGTAGTTAAACCCTACGCTTGCTCTGCGTGTTGGCGAATTTTGAGTTCAACTGCCCAATCCGGGTACAGACGCTACATTCGTGTTTGGTTTACTTCTACCACTCATACCTGAAAGACATTTCTTTATTTGCCACTTGAAGACGCACTTTGTAGAAATTCCATTACTCTTCTTTATTGCTTAATTTTGCTACGTTCCAGAATATAATTTTTTTTTTAATTCTTTCTTTGTTAGCCTATTTTTGTATTTCTATTTCATTTTTTCTTAAGTTAACATCTATAAATATATTACTTTTTGTTGGTCCTAAAATGCTCTACTTTTCCAATCAAGTTTGCAATTTCACAAGGTTTATTAAAAAATATAGAAAAACTTAACATTTAAAAAAATTTAAATCCTTATAAGAAAATTTTATAAGATTGATCAAAAATACCACAAAATATCCATATTTAAGACTAAATTTATATAAAATTGCTCAGAAAACAAAACTGTTGCACCAAATTGCTCTAGTATTGCGCAAAAACCTGTTCTGTGTAAAATTTGCTCAAAAAAGCTATCTATTCTTAACACCAAATTTATACAAAATTGCCCAAAACCCATTTTTTTTTTAATTTGCATATTAAACTCATTTTTTTTTCTAAAAATTTACATCCCACACTCAACTCATACAAAATTGTTCAAAAAATTCATATGTTGCTCAAACTTCTAAAATCGCGCCAAACCACATTTTCTTGCATACAATTTGCACAATAAATCCTTTCTACTCATGAAAATTACCTCAAAAATTACACAGTATATAAGTATTGGGCCGGTAGTTTGATACAGTGTTCCCGCCCACCCGCTCAAGAGTTTGTTATTAAGAAATTTGCTAATTCTCACACTTGTTGCGGTTCTGCTGTTTTAAATATGACAAATTAAATGACAGTTGTCACTTATACGTCAGAGGTGTGTACAATAACAAATTTCTTGATACCTAACACTTGGGCGGGTGGGCGGAAACACAGTTTATAAGTATTGGGCCGGTAGTTTGATACAGTGTTTTCGCCCACCCGCCCAAGTGTTTGTTATCATAAAATTTGCTAATTCTCACACTTGTTGCAGTTTTGCTGTTTTTAATATGACAGATTGAATGATAGATGTCTCTTATACGTCAGAGGTGTGTACAATAACAAATTTCTTGATAACAAACCCTTGGGCGGGTGGGCGGGAACACAGTTTATAAGTATTGGGCCAGTAGTTTAATACAGTGTTCCCGCCCACCCGCCCAAGAATTTTTTATCAAGAAATTTGCTAATTCTCAAACTTGTTGCAGTTCTGCTGTTTTTAATATGACAGATTGAATGATAGTTGTCACTTATACGTCAGAGGTGGGTACAATAACAAATTTCTTGATAACTAGCACTTGGGCGGTTGGGCGGGAACACAGTTTATAGGAATTAAACCAGTAGTTTGATACAGCGTTCCCGCCCACCCGCCCAAGTGTTTGTTATCAAGAAATTTGCTAATTGTCTCACTTGTTGCGGTTCTGCTGTTTTTATTATAACAAATTAAATGACAGTTGCCACTTATACGTCAGAGGTGTGTACAATAACAAATTTATTGATAACTAACACTTGGGCGGGTGGGCGGGAACACAGTTTATAAGTATTGGGCCGGTAGTTTGATACAGTGTTCCCGCCCACCCGCCCAAGTGTTTGTTATCAAGAAATTTGCTAATTGTCTCACTTGTTGCGGTTCTGCTGTTTTTAATATGACAAATTAAATGACAGTTTTCACTTATACGTCAGAGGTGTGTACAATAACAAATTTATTGATAACTAACACTTGGGCGGGTGGGCGGGAACACAGTTTATAAGTGTTGGGCCGGTAGTTTGATACAGTCTTCCCGCCCACCCGCTCAAGAGTTTGTTATCAAGAAATTTGCTAATTCTCACACTTGTTGCGGTTCTGCTGTTTTTAATATGACAAATTAAATGACAGTTGTCACTTATACGTCAGAGGTGTGTACAATATTAAATTTCTTGATAACAAGCACTTGGGCGGTTGGGCGGGAACACAGTTTATAGGAATTAAACCAGTAGTTTGATACAGCGTTCCCGCCCACCCGCCCAAGTGTTTGTTATCAAGAAATTTGCTAATTGTCTCACTTGTTGCGGTTCTGCTGTTTTTAATATAACAAATTAAATGACAGTTGTCACTTATACGTCAGAGGTGTGTACAATAACAAATTTATTGATAACTTACACTTGGGCGGGTGGGCGGGAACACAGTTTATAAGTATTGGGCCGGTAGTTTAATACAGTGTTTCCGCCCACCCGCCCAAGTGTTTGTAATCAAGAAATTTGCTAATTGTCTCACTTGTTGCGGTTCTGATGTTTTTAATATGACAAATTAAATGACAGTTGTCACTTATACGTCAGAAGTGTGTACAATAACAAATTTTTTGATAAATAACACTTGGGCGGGTAGGCGGTAACACAGTTTATAAGTATTGGGCCGGTAGTTTAATACAGTGTTCCCGCCCACCCGCCCAAGTGTTTGTTATCAAGAAATTTGCTAATACTCACACTTGTTGCGGTTCTGCTGTTTTTAATATAACAAATTAAATGACAGTTGTCACTTATACGTCAGAGGTGTGTACAATAACAAATTTATTGATAACTAACACTTGGGCGGGTGGGCGGGAACACAGTTTATAAGTATTGAACCGGTAGTTTGATACAGCGTTTCCGCCCACCCGCCCAAGTGTTAGTTATCAAGAAATTTGTTATTGTACCCACCCACCCAGGAAGTAAGTAGATCACAGACACATTGGCGAGTAAAAACTATTGTCCCGCAATCAATAATCTGAGTGACCCACCCATCCAAATGTTGGTGTACAATTAATTAGATCACAAACCCATCCAGTAGGTAAAAAATAAAATTAAAACTACTGCAATCAATAAACTGAGTACTCCAAGTGTTGGTATAGTACAAATTAAAACACAAACACTTAGGCGGGTGAGCAAAAACCAAAGTTAAAGCTATTACTCCGCAATTAACAAACTGAAAGCCCTTTCCAAGTGTTACTGATAAAGAAATTGGATCACAAACACATAGATGAACGAGTAAGAACTAAAGTTAAAAATAATGTTCCGCAATTAATTAATTAAATGCCTTACCCATCCACCAAAGTGTTGGTAAAAAATTAGATCACAAACACTAGTGCGAGTGGACGAAAACAAAAGTTAAAACTACTGTTAATAAACGCACGGGTTTTTCAATGTCTACAAGTTTAAAACCAACAACCAATTTTTAAAAAACTACCAAAAATCGCACATTTTTTAACAACGTTCAGTAGTCTAAGAGAATGTCAACAACCATTAAGGCAAACTCAAACCAAATAATACAAAACAAATAAAATATAAATATAAGCCTAAATTTCTCATTTTTGGGGTCTAAAAAAGTGTTTTTCTTTAAAATTTTAGAGTCTCTACTATGACCAACTATTAAAATATATTCCATAAAAAGTCCCTACTGCAACCGAGTGTCAGAATAAATCCATTAAAAATAAATTAAATAAATTAAAACTTTAAATAACATATTTCTAATTTCTGGACGTCATTGTTGTTAAAAAAATTTGCTTCTTTAGATTTTTAAAGTCTTTATTGTCAACAGCTATCTAAATATATCTTTTAAAATTAAATATTAAAAATTAAAGTTCATATTTTGTATTCTTAGATTTTATTATTAACTTTATTCCTAACAATCAACAAAAATGATTTTCAAAGAAACCGGCAAACGTTCAACAACTTTTAGTAGTATAGAAATGTCAACCAAAAAAACATTCTTTAAAGCCAAATAATACAAACTAAAGCCTAAAACTACATACTTCTTATTCGTGCGGTCCAAAAAATCAAAATAAAGCCTAAACTGCATATTTCTTGTTCTGGGCCGTGTTATTGTTCAAAAAAGTCCCTTCTTCAAAATCGTAAAATCTCCTCTGCAACCAAGTATCGGAATAGATCATTTCAGAACAAATAATATAAATTAAAACATTTAATAACATTTTTTTTTCTTTCTGGACGTTAATATTGTGTGTTAAAGACTATCTAAGTTTATCTCTTGCAGTTAAATATTGCAAATTAAAGCCTAAAATAACCTACCTCACATTCCTAAACTTTATTATTGTACAAACAATTTTTTTCAGGAATTTCCGTGCTACAGTTCGAGATATCTTATAATGAATCCACAGAAAATTGTGAAATTTAAGTCTTATTCGGTATTTTTAAGTAATTCTGTGGATACATTGTAAGATATCTCGGAGCGTAACACACGGCTTTTCCTGAATTTTTCAGGGTAAGTTTTCCACATATAAAAACACGTTATTATTTAAGAAAAAAATGTCATTTTTTTTAAGAAAAAATGCTTTTTAAAATTCTGCAAAATTTACAAAATTTAAAGAAAAAAAATTTTAAATGTAAAAAATGATTTAAAAAAAAAAGTTTATTACACCTTTTTCCTAAAAATGCAACAAAGTTAAAAACGATTAAAAAATGTAAAAAAATGCAAAAAATAAAAAAAATTAAGTTTTGTTTGCTTATTACTCAAAAATGAAAAAATCGAAAAAGATCAGGACTCATGTAGAGAAAAGCATTTTCAATGGTTGGAGCAAGATCAAATTTTTGTTTCATACACTTGACTCAAACATGGCCATATATATTATATGTCTATTATTCCAAACCCACCTTTTTTTATGCGTGTGCTAGGTGAAGATAGTGTTCAGACAGTCCATATATACCTAAGTGTATAAGTCGCTAAGCTGTGGGTAAAATTTCTTTGAAAACGTCAAATTTTTGTCTAATTTAAAGAGACTAAAATGCAAAATCAAAACTTTAAGCAATAAAATCAGAAAAAAAATTAATAGCATTAGTTACTTAAACAGGTGCCAAGTTTAAAAAAATAATATAAAAATTAACTTTAGATTGCTACAAAACCATAATCAGCGTATATAATTTTATTACATCACAAGTCTACAATTTCAAAATAAATCTTTGTTAAAGACATGCATATAAAATTCCCTACATCTATATCAAACCACAAACCCCACAATTTACTACCAAATCAAATTGCATTTCTCTTTAAAATAAACAACAATCACGTAAACTATAAAATTAAAATGAAACCCGTCCATTATCAATTAATTCCGGCGATAAACTAATAAATTACACACTCGCGTTAATTCTTGATTCAATAAACCATAATTTCAGTCCATTCACGTCCAATTATTATTCAGGAACAAAACGATCGCTCCATAAACTGACCTTGTAGTGTGCGAGCAGCTCGCTTATGCAAATCCGGTTGTGCATTATATTTTTTTTGTTAAAATTTATATTCAACCCGAACCAATCGATAAACATATCAGAAAACTAACAAGCTACAAGCGATAAATGGCAATTTATTAAACGATAATTGAATTAAATTTATTTATAAAATATAAGCAATAATTTATTATTCTAACGGTTCTAATATTTTTTTTGCATGTAATCACCATGCGGGTTGCCTTAAATGATATATTATGTTTTGCTTGGATACTTCAATTAATTATATTGTAAGGTATTAGCGGTTAAACCGGTGCTTTAATGTAGGATACTGATTGACAGGTTCATATGTAAATTGTATTAAAAAGGTTGCATGATGTTGATTTATTTTGCAATTTATATATTGAGTGCGCATGTATTTACCCGGTAATCATCTCCGTGTGATACTCATGTTTAATTTTTTTCATGTCAAATGTTCTCGTTAAGGAATGCTTTAAGACTACCTCATTTGTTACTGACATGTAAGTAAACAGGCAGGAACTACTTTAGAAATATTTATAAATCTTCTTAATGGAGTTGTATGTTTTATTTATAAAAATTAACACAAGATAATTGATAATCGTTTCTATAACATGTAAGATAAATTATTTATTTTAATTATGTAACATTTTTTATTAATTTAGTTTATTTGTTTATATGATCAATATTTTGTTTTTAAAGTTAATTAATTAACTTAAGATTGAGGTATTACTAGTCTCAGTATAAGACCTTGAGGCACAGAACTGGATATATGCTGATTTGTTGATTTTTTTTGTTAGTAAAATTATTACATTCTAAAAAATTATACTTTTGATAAAGTTTTATGTTTGGTTAAAAATATTTATTTCTTAAAATTGCGATATTAGTGATCCTAGTAGAGAGCCTTGAAGCACAAGACCGGATATATCTTAATTTATTAAATATGTTTCTTGTTATTTAATTAATTACATTCTATCTGTTGTGTAAGAATGTCTTAAACAAATTTATACTTTTCTATAGATCGTAATAAATCAATTAATTATGACATGATTACCTTAAAGTAATATTTAATTATCAGCACCCAAGTAAACCAAAAACAAAGAGAAAAAAGAAAAAAATCAACTTTAGACACCTGCTAAAAAGTACAGAAAATTCTCAGCCAATTAAGACCTATTCAGGAGCTGCTAGACAATTTTATGGAGGGACAAAACTCGGAAGATAAAGCTGACAATACAGGACCAAACCAACTCAAACCCGAAGACAAAATTCTAGCAAACACGCATAACAATAACTAAAAAACGAGTAAAATTGAGAAATCTTTAACTAATTTTAGCAACCAGATCAAAAATGTGACAAAACAAGACTAAAAAAAACAAAAGATTTTAGTTTGTTTGAGAAGCGTCAAAAAGTTATCAAAAACCAACAAAACTGAAAAAACAAAAGTTCTCGCAACTTCCATACCCAGCACGTAACCACGTATAGATTTCTGGCAGAGTTGCCCGCAAAAGCCGCCGGCCAGAATCTTTACAAATAAACTGAATCTAGCCAATGCTGACAAATCTAAAAAGAAAAGAATAAAAAGACCACAAACTGGCATCAAGAAGAAAAGCTTAAGTATAACCAAAAAATCAAAGAAACTTTTTGAGAAAAAACTACAGAACTCCCGACGACCATCTTGAAAAGAAAAACCCATCCCAAAGCCAGCGGATCCCAAAACAAATGTAATTAGAATTTTTTGCTACAAAAGTTCCGCGTAGAAACGGATTACCAAAACCAAACTGCTGAGTGCACAAAGCAACATTTTGCAAGAGTAACTTGTACGGTAACCTCTGAGCGTCTCTTAACATCCCAAAAATAAAACTCTTTTTAAAATAATTTGAGCAAACTATTATTAAAGTTAATTTAATGTTACCTGTAACCATATCTACTCAGGCAATAACCCAAAAGAAGTTGCCCCTACTTAAACTAAAGAAGCAGATTAACAACAAATATCTTTGAAAAGATTTGATACAAAAAACTTCTTCTAAATTTCTTTTGATTCAACTGGTAAAATTAATTGCAATTTATTTGAAAAACCGTTTATAGCAGTTGAGCTAAATGAAAACAAATCAAGAACGAGTCGTATATCCGCAATAGTACGGCAAAGCTCGTTTTTTTTGGCCGAGGCGGTAAAACCTTCTAAAGAGTGGCAAAGTGTCGGATTTACTCTTTCGGGCGCTTACCGACTAAAAACCGTTCATTAAATTGCCTGTGGAAATTTGTACTTTTTGGTACATATCTTTCTTTAGTAATATAAAACTGGAAAAAAAGTGGGTGAGTAGCCCTGTAGGTTGTGGGATGACCCCTTTATTACGATGCAATTTGATTGATCGGTCTCTTGACTGAGTGTTGCTCCTTGTCCGGTTCAGCCAACCTGGCCAGGTCCGGTTTGAAGTGGGTGCTGAGTTTAGCAAAGTATTTTTCGGCCAAAGCTTCCAAATACTGTCGCAGCAATGGTATCCCCAAGTCGTTACAAATGTCTTTGTTCCTGATGAACCAAAGGGCTCCGACAATCCAACGCAGAGTTAGGTTTTGGAATGCCTTAAGACGTTTGAAGTGAGTGTTTGCAGCTGTCCCCCAGACTGGAAAACCAAACGTGATTTGCGGCCAGATGATGCTCGTAAAGGTCCTGAGCTTGTATTGGATTAACAATCCGCTGTGTCGTCGTAGCATTGGTACGAGATAATTGTTTGCCATTTTTGCTTTGACCAGAATAGCTTGTACGTGTAGCTTGTAGTTAAGGCCTTTGTCAAAAGTAATGCCCAAGTTCTTAGCAGAGCTTGACCATGGGATTGAAATTTTGTCTAAGTGTACTCTTCCATGAGGTTTGTTACGTTGCCTGGTGAAAAGGACAGCTGAGCCACTCATCAAGATCTTCAGTGCTCTTTTGGAGTCAGATTGTGATCACCATCGGTGACCTAGAGCTGTACATTAGTGCCGTATTGGCATATTGGGCCATTTTAACCCCGTGCTTTCTGCCCATAGCATGTCAGCAACGAAAGGTTAAACAGCAAAGGCAATAAAAGAGAGCCTTGAGGTACCCCAGATTTAATCTGCTGAGTGGTAGATACGTGGTTCTGGAATTTGACTGATAAAATTTTGCTTTTTAGATTAGACTCAGTGGGAACTTTTGTCTATGCTACTCAAGCAAACTTTTGTGCCAAACCTTATTGAAGGCTTTTTTGACATCTCTGTAGACTTTCAGTATAAAACCTTTGATAATGTGTTTGGTCACTCGATTAATCTGATGAACGACAGAGTATTTACGCCGGAACCTATGTTGATGGTTGGGTAGAAGAGAGTTAGCCTTGACGTGTTTTTGAATAATGTTCAAAGTTACTTTTTCTATGACCTTGCTCAAGGTGCATAGAAGACTGATTAGCCAATAGTTTTAAGGAAACATTCGGTTTTTCTCAGGTTTTGGGATGCTGATTACGTGCAAGCCTTTCCAAACTGATGAAAAGTGCCCTGTAAGCAGTATAGCATTTGTAATGTTAGTCAGAGCCATTATTGCTTTGTGCAAAAAAGTTTTCAACGCCTGTTTAACGGTGAATCATCGTTGACATTTTGTAAGAAGACCTTGACCTCTTGGTAAACCCTATCAATGTTCTCCAGATTAATGTCCTTGTTAAAAAGGGGGGAGCATTGGAGTTTTAGACTGTCAACAAATGCTTTGGCTTTTTCCTCGATATCATATTTTAGCCCAATTACTGGTATTGGGACTATTTTGCAAAGCTTTGGAGATCTTTCACACTAAATTTACATCCTCTGTGGTCGATTGTCACGGGGTGACTTTTCGAAGGGGGAGAGGGGACGACGCACAAACACAACACACAAACAAATAAACACCACGATAAATGTTCAAGGAAAAAAGTCAATACAATACAACAATATCCAGTTAACGTCTATTCATAATTACGACGACATGATTACAACAAAATATACGACACACAATACAAGGTGATAAGCACAATATTATACAAAAGAAAAGCAATCAAATATGGGCAAGCAAAAATACAAATATATTACAAATGACAATGAACAGGGAGATGCAAAAAGACAAATATAATACAGTGATAAAGAATAATGAAACAACAAATACAAATAATACAATGAACTGTGACAGGCAAAACAAATACAAATATATTACAAATGACAATGAACAGAGAGATACAAAAAGACAAATATGATACAGTGACAATGAAAAATGAAACAACAAATACGAATAATACAATGACAGCGATCTGCAGCGGGTGTGCAGTAAAAGAAGTCTGAGCTAACGATTGCAGAACAAAGCCGTCGAGGATCGAGGAAGGGCAGGCCTTCTGCACGAGTCCTATAGGTCGGTTTGTTCTTTACGGTTAGTCAGACTTGACTGCCTGAATGCTGCGATAACCGGCGCTTTTATCCGCAAACGCGGCTACCGGTAGGCTTCTCCTTTTGTCGTCGTGAAGGGTTGAGGGTGCGCGCGACGCACGAGTTAAGGGCGATTCTTAGCATGAAAATTAGGCCGGTGAAACTTCGCCGGTAACAAACGGCCCCGGAAGGCTAGGAATCGTCCAAGTGGTAAATTAGTAGATTTTGGGCGCCACTGCATGATTGTCCGCATGCAGACGAATTTTAAGCTTCTGATTGGACTTCGGATGACGATATATTTTCGTCGCAGACCTGTACTGGTGAAGCTGGTGGTGTTGGAGTCGGGTCTCTTGCTGGTGGAGCTGGTCGCACGTCGTCAGCGTGGATTCGGACTCTCTCTCCATTCTGGTCCACTTCGTATACGCGTCCGGAGAATATGTTCCGGACATGGTATGGCCCAAGCCACTTAGGCGCAAACGCCTTTACTCGCCCGTGTTTGTCCGTTCGCGGGTGAGGCCGTATCATGACCGTTTCGTCCATTTGGATAGGTGCGGGTTCGTCGGGCTCATCATACCTCTGTATGTATCGGAGCTGGCGTTGTCGGACCTCTTCCAGGCGTTCTTCCCCGTCGTCGTGTTGTGGAGCGGTTGGTGCTCTTGATGTTGGGATTCTCCAATCCCCGGCTCGAGGTATTCTAAATCCCATGAGAGCCTGGCTAGGCGTATAACCGGTGGCCGCGTTTCTTCGGGTTCTTAATTCAAACGAGAGTGGGGCGATGTGTTGGGCCCAAGTATTTGGGGGCTGTCCCTGCATCCTGACTCTTAACCCTTTTTTAAATTCCTGATTGCGCCGTTCCGCCGGGTTAGCTTGTGGGTGATATATCGGCGTGAAATATGTTTCGCAGTCCCAACGCCGACATGCGCGGCTCCACCGGTATGACTTGAATTGTGGTCCGTTATCCGTAATGATAGCATTTGGATATCCAAATCGGTGGAATACTTGTTCTTCTAATATTCGTACAATGGCTCCCGTTCTAGCCTCTCCCATCACAAAGGCTTCGGTCCATTTTGTGAACAAGTCGACCAAAACCAAAATGTTTCGTTTTTTTGTTGATGTTTCTGGGAGCGGTCCAATCAGGTCAACGGCGACGACGCTAAACGGAGTTTTGCTGGTTCTAGCCCGAAGAGGCGCGTGTGGCTGTCGTTGCCCGCGCTTTGTGGCTGTGCAAATAATGCAACTTCTTACGTACTCCCGCACGTCTCGTGGTATGGTTGGCCAGTAGTAACGACTGCGGATGGCCCGTTCTGTTTCGTCGCGACCAGGGTGAGTTGCCTCGTCATGTAAATCGTGCAACACCTTTGGGCGGAGTTCTTCCGCTACATACAGGCATCTATCCAGTCCATCTACGGCTTTGCGATACAGCTTTCCATCGATTATTTCCATGTGGACAGCGTGCTCTTCAAACCGGGGGTGATTGGGTTCGTTAAGTACCCCGGTTATCCGCACAGCGTGTTCGTCGCGTTCTTGGGCCGTCTTGATTTTTTCAATTAAGGGAACTTCGATCACGCAGACTTGTGGTGGTAGCAAGGCTTCTAAATCCATCTCATGGTTAGTTTGCTGATTTTCCGGATCCCTGCTTAGTAAATCTGGCAGTTGGTTTAGCTTACCCGGGCAGTGTTCTATATTGAAGTCAAAAGACTGTAGGAACAAAGCCCACTGTACTAGCTTGGACCGGTGATCTTTGAAATTGTTTAGCCACGTCAAAGCTTGGGAGTCCGTTTTCGCTGTGAAATGGCGGCCTTCGAGCAGCGGGCGATATCTTCCCAACGCCCATACTAGAGCGAGACATTCCTGCTCGTTAACGTGATACCTTCTTTCCGTCTCATTTAATTTTG
Source organism: Tachinus rufipes (assembly GCA_963932245.1). Classification (NCBI taxonomy): domain Eukaryota; kingdom Metazoa; phylum Arthropoda; class Insecta; order Coleoptera; family Staphylinidae; genus Tachinus; species Tachinus rufipes. The sequence goes on from OZ010743.1 coordinate 110,077,429, forward strand.
CGGAGTCGAAGCTGATAACTCTTTTTTCTCCTTCCGGTGTCTCTTGGTAAAGTACCGCCGCAATCCCTACTTGGGAGGCGTCTGTCTGCACGGTGTACGGAAGGTGTTCTACCGGCCTATGCAGTTGTAGGGGCTTTGATACGGCCTGTCGAATCTTATTCATGGCTTCGGTCGCGGTAGCAGTCCATTTGAATGCCCTTGTGCTAGCTGTTAGCTCGTTCAAAGGAGCTGCTAGACTTGCAAACTGGGGTATATATTGGCGTACCCAGTTGCAGATTCCCAGGTATCGTCGCAATTGTCTCCTAGTCTTTGGTAGTGGATGTCTTTGAATCTGCTCCAAGTGTTTGGACAGTGGTCGGGTTACGTCCGTATCCACTGTATGGCCTAGGTATTCCAACGTTTTTTTGGCAAACGTGCATTTGTCTTTCCCTAGCCGCAGACCGTACTCCTGGATCCGTTCCAATACGAGCGAGAGGTGCTTCAGGTGTTCCTCGTACGATTTACTGAATACGATTATATCGTCGAGGTACACCATGGTGAATTGATGCAGGAATCCTGCAAGCACCTCCTGGCTCATTAGCCGCTGGAATGTGGCCGGAGCATTCTTCAGTCCGAACGGCATGACTCTGAATTGGTAGTGCCCGCCGTCCGGCGTGCTGAATGCCGTGTACTGTTTCGATTTTACTTCCATTGGGACCTGCCAGTATCCACTTTTCAAATCCAACGTGGAAAACACGGTGGCGGACCCTAGGTCTCGTAATGCCTCTTGTATTATCGGCATCGGTGTTGGTTCTGACGGGGTCGCATTGTTTATTTTGCGGTAATCCAGACAAAAACGGGGTTCGCTTTCTTTTTGTCGGCGTTTACCCGGTATGGACGGGTTGCAATTGGGTTGCCGTGAACCGGTCTTATGGTGTGTTCCAATGTGCGGGGAAGATCAGCAAATTGGTCTCTTGGTTTGAACAGTTCTGCAAATTGTTCGGCCAATGCTTTGAACTGTGGTTCGAGAGAGGCTGGGAAGTTGTGTTCCAGTTCGGGAGTTTCGTCCGTTGCAGTTGTTTTGCGGACCTGTCCCCAGAAAATGGTGTCTCGGTGTTTTTTTCCCAGGTGCAGACAGCCGCGGGCAAAGTCGAAAGTGCCGTCATGGTAAAATAAGAAAGGCGTTCCCAAAATAACTTGGTATCGTAGGTCTTTGGAAACCAAGAAGTCCGCGCTGTATTCAGCGGCGCCTAGCTGGAACGTGGTGGTGGTTTTCCCAATGGCCTGCATTGTGCCGTTTTGAGAAGCCGTCATCAGGTTTGTGTGGTACGGCTCGAAATGAGGCACGACGTCTGCATGAATAAAATTGGTGTCTGCGCCGGTGTCTACCAGACACTTGTACGTTCGGTTTCCGATTGTAAATGGCTAGCTGGTGCTGGTTGGTTTATATGGAGCGCAATCTTCATCAAGTCGTGGATATTTGTCGGTGGAATTCGGACCGCGTCCTTGAAGTACTGCTCGGATAGATGTAAGATCAAGTGTACTATGTCCTCTTCCGTTTCTTGCGGACACCACCTCTCATATTGAGTTTGTTTTTTTAACACAAACTCGTGTGGTTCGGTGCTCCCTTGCTTTTCGCTCCATAGCGATCCCATCTGGGATATGCGTAGGGACCGTGGAGCAAACGCTTGTCTCAACGTGTCCGTCAATCGTCCCCACGGGATGTTATTCTCAACCGCAAAGCGAAACTTTTTCTCGGCGGCTCCACGTAGCCATTGCCCGGCGACGCGTGTCCAATTTTGTTTATGGACTCGAGATTCTTCCAGCGTCAGTTCGGCTTCTTTTATAAAATTCTCAACGTCTTGGTTTGGTGCGCCCGTAAATTCGGGTAAGCATATGACGGCATCACGGCGTAGTTGGCTTAGCCGTACGTCATTGAACGTCAAAGTGTCGTTCGATCTGAGCGGTGGAAATATTCGCTCTTGTTGGCTTGTCTGTCCGATAATGTACGGATTTTGTGTCGGTGCCGCATCATTTGGTTGGTATATTGCATTGTACACGTTTGGCTGGTACGGTGCTGCACCCGGTTCTCTCGTTGGTGGGTTGGTAGCTCTGTTTTCGGATGTTATGTTACTCTGGGGTTGGTTATTTCCCAGAGTATTTCCGTTCTCGCTTGTCGTATGATATCCCTCTGTCGTGTTACTTCCGTCGATCGTCTGGTTGGTAGTATCCTTCAAGGATACGTCCTCTACGCCGTTCATGATGGTGTCGTCTGTTGTTGGTGGTAAGCCTTGTAGTCGTCTTGAGCTCCTGCTGGACATATATGTCCTCCTTCTTTCGACGTCCTCGGCTAGCTCTGCTCAGGGTGTCGGTTTACTCGGCCCAAGAGTTGGGCGCCACTTGTCACGGGGTGACTTTTCGAAGGGGGAGAGGGGACGACGCACAAACACAACACACAAACAAATAAACACCACGATAAATGTTCAAGGAAAAAAGTCAATACAATACAACAATATCCAGTTAACGTCTATTCATAATTACGACGACATGATTACAACAAAATATACGACACACAATACAAGGTGATAAGCACAATATTATACAAAAGAAAAGCAATCAAATATGGGCAAGCAAAAATACAAATATATTACAAATGACAATGAACAGGGAGATGCAAAAAGACAAATATAATACAGTGATAAAGAATAATGAAACAACAAATACAAATAATACAATGAACTGTGACAGGCAAAACAAATACAAATATATTACAAATGACAATGAACAGAGAGATACAAAAAGACAAATATGATACAGTGACAATGAAAAATGAAACAACAAATACGAATAATACAATGACAGCGATCTGCAGCGGGTGTGCAGTAAAAGAAGTCTGAGCTAACGATTGCAGAACAAAGCCGTCGAGGATCGAGGAAGGGCAGGCCTTCTGCACGAGTCCTATAGGTCGGTTTGTTCTTTACGGTTAGTCAGACTTGACTGCCTGAATGCTGCGATAACCGGCGCTTTTATCCGCAAACGCGGCTACCGGTAGGCTCCTCCTTTTGTCGTCGTGAAGGGTTGAGGGTGCGCGCGACGCACGAGTTAAGGGCGATTCTTAGCATGAAAATTAGGCCGGTGAAACTTCGCCGGTAACACGATTCCATTGTTTTTTGCCAGTTCAGATCTTTGTGCTGTTTTATAACGGACCTAACTTCCTTGTAAAGTTTGTTAAGAATTTCTTAATCTACTGAATCGCAATGCTTTTGTCATTGACGTCTGGCGACATTTTTTCTAGGAATCAATGCCTTTTTTTTGCGTAATAGTCCAAGTGGATTATCTGCTCAAACCTGAAAGGTTTTTGAAGTTTATTTTCTGGCTTTGTAAATCAGTTCTGTGAGCTGTTTGACGGCTTCTATTAGTTTTTCAATCGTTCGTACTGGATTAAGTTTTTCTATGCTTTCTTCCAGGTATTCCAGAAAGAGGACCCAGTTTGTTTAAGTGACAAACTGCCCTCTTTCCCTACCGGGTCCCCTTCCATAGAGCTCCAGAATTACCGACATGTAGTCGGAGCTAAGATCATTGATTATCCTAATATTGATTTGAGAGTTAACGTCTTTTTGTATTGCTACATTCAAGACGTCCCTTCTGTGACCAGCATAGCTGTGGTGTGTAGGTTTTACTGGGTCCAAGACTCGAATACCGTTTTTCTCAACGTAGTCTTGCAAAGCACGACCTTTTACGTTGGTTGTCAAGTGTTCCACGCCGGGTGTTTGGCATTAAAATCCCCAGTTAAGATAGTGGGGAATTGTAAAGAAAAAACCTAATCAAAACCAGCTATTTCGATTAGGTTAAATGGACTGAGGTATTGAGATGCAATATTGAGTGTGCCCAACCCAGGCACTCTCACCACTATTGCATTACATTCAAAAGTCAAAGTGTCTGGGGTGTCCACTTCAAAATGGTCTAGCAATTTTCTTGCAAAGATTATTGTACCACGCTTCCAGTCCACCTCCGACGTTCTCTTACGTAAAAGTATTTGGGATTCTTAGCAAGTGCCAAGGGCAATGGTTTGATTCGCTTATAAGCATGACATCAGTTTCCTCTTCAAAAAAGAAATCCTTGACCTTTCCCAGTTTCTCTGGGATGCTATTGGCATTCCAAAAACAAACTTTCAATAACACCTCAGGTGTATTATCTATTTTGGGTTTGTTTACTCTTGTCCATGAGTTCGCTCAGAATTTATTTTTTCAAATTGTTGCATTCTTTGATGAGAGAGGCAATTTTTGCAAATGCAATCGCTTGAGGCGGAGAGACCAGACTGGCAAACGACCTGTTTGCCAATACGGCTGCCGACCTGCGGGGTGCGGTGCCTTGAGTAGAGTTTTGAGCCTTCGCCGTCGCCGCCTCCGGCGCCGGCTTGGTAGCTTTTTTGTTTTTGTTCATCGACGTTATCATTCTAGCGTATACCGGGCAGCCCAGGTAATTGGCCGGATATGGGCCGGCGCAGAGAACACATTTTGCTTTAGTGCCTTTCGGGCACTCCTCGACTGGTGGAGTCCCGAGCATATTTTGCATACGAAAGACGCCTTGTAGCATCTTTTGGCGGCGTGCCCGTAGCACTGGCACCTCTGATATTGAGAAATGCCACCGCCCCTCTTTTTTGGTTTGACTGAGACCGTTAAGTGGAGAAGTTTTTTTCAAATCTTTGATCTCGAAGCATTTTTTCAACTTTGGTAATTGAACCGATACTAATGAAAAACAAACAAGTTTGTTTCCCATTATGTGAATGCAAGACGGCGCAAATCCCAGATCTACGAGCGCCGGGCCGATATCTGCCTCCATGAAGTTTTAAGAAACATCATGGATCACCACCTCTAGGCAGCGTTCTTCGGGAGTGGACCAGGTGTAGAAGTCCGCCCCGTTGGCTTTCAGATAAGCGGTGGCATGTTGACGGTTGGCAAGAGAGAACAGCACTATGCAAATGCCATCGTATGTATTCTATAGAAGATAAAATTTCAATATTATTCTCTCAAAAATATTGAGAGTAGCCCTGAAATTTTGCTTTGTCATTCAAGACAAATGTTAACGGGCGTAATTACGAATCAGTTGTAGGAGGTTGGATGGGATCACCGGCGGGTTTGAGGTTTAAGGCGGCAAGCCTGAATCTCAACTCGGTAAAGTCCTTCTTGAACGTCCTTTTTTGGGCGGGGACGGCCCTTTTTTGGGCAGATAGCCCTTATGCTTTTTGGCCTTAAGGACCGGCAGAATTAACCGCTGATGGGAGACTCTGAAAAGGAATTTTTCCGCTTTAACAAACTATTTGCTTGAAAAAGCGGAAAATTTTAATTATTAATAATTATTAACATCTTGCGGCATTAACAACCATTAATACTTGGTTGTGCAATAATAATTGCAGTTATGCTGGCTGCGTGGCTGGCGTCGTAGTAGAATAGAAAGCAATGCTCAGGATTGATTGAGATTTCTCGGCGGCTGGCTCTATGTATGTTCGGCAAGGCTCTATTCTTTTGCCAATACTTTTCAACTTGTATATTTCAGACACGCCTTCCATCGTAAACAAAATAAAAACAGCGCAGTACGGCTAGTTACAACAGACGCTCTAAAAAATTCGCTAAGAAAATGGCAAATGTGAATCCTGCGTAGAGCAAAGCTGTTCTCTTTTCTTGGCGACAAACCAGACTATACACGTCTACAAATAATGCATTCAATTCTCACTTACAGCCTTAACTTAATAATAAATATACAATTAATCATGGTTTACAATTTGAGGATACAATTTTATTAAATTAATTGTTTAAAATAATAAAAGTAATTAATTCAAGAAATTATAAGTCTTAAAAAAATCTCCACTTAATCTAATAAAATAAATTAAAAATGCACGACGTGAATAATTTAATGTTCTAAATCATTTACGCAATTCTTACCGGAGAAAAGAGAATTTTAACAATACGAATGGGAATTTCATGGAACGAAAAGGGCAATTATCTTCATTCTAACACATACATACACACCAGCGAGCTGAAAAATAAAAAAAATTCACCGTGATAATATAACAGATAACATTTATCACTCACTTAGTATGAAAAGGTCTCCCGTTTCTTTTCGCATCTAATTTGCGCACTTTTTTTATCCCTCACCTTTTTTTCATGTTCTTTTTTCCCAAGTGTATACAGACAATAAAATATTTAATATACGCACAAAGCCGCAAGGCATTATTGTTACGTTACATATGACAAATTAAACAACAATCGATTCAGTATATGAATGTGTTTGTAATGAAAGGGGAGATATATTTGCTTAAGGTCGGGAAAATGTTTGTGTGTTTTGGAATGATATTTTAATTTGTTGATTAGTGTAATTGGAAAGGAATTTAATTTAATTGGAATCGGGGGTGGCGGACCCAATCGAACTAAAATGCATTGTTAATTTGAGTAGAGTATGCTGGTTTTTAAATTGATCAGTAGGAAAATAGTATTGCACAAAATCATTTAAGAATTCAACCAAAATATCAAGCTTTTATTATACTGTCCTATATTGTTGTTGACAGTACCAACAAAACTAGTGCTATTGTCCACATGTTTCAAGCAAAAACTCTGATAAATGTTAATAGCTGTTCGTATCGGAAGATTTTTTAATGACTATTGTAGTTTTACTGACAATTTCTTATTATATACTTAATACAAAACCATTTAAATGAGAGAACAATTATGTAAGAGCATCTGGATTGTTAAAAGAAAATTGTTTCTATAATTGCAGCTGATGTTAATATAGATGGGAAACGGTAGGCAATTAGATTTTCTGGGTAGTGGGGAAGTAGGAAGAGGCAAAAGGCAGTTGATATTTCATGCATACAGAATGAGTAAATCATAAATCGGGAACTAGATATGAAAACTTCTGACAATAACGGGGAAATCTTAAACTTGAATTAGAGTGTCACCGGCAGTCGAACAAATAGAAAATTCCTTTCAGATAAGAGGAAACTTTGAAAAACGAGGCTCGACCAACAGCAGCAGCAGCAGCAGTAGAGAGAAATGTATGTAGATGCTTAATATGCAAAAGATTGTTTCGCTACGAGTCGGCGGAGAATATTAAATTCTCCTAGCTGATAAGGATACTGAAAAGAAGGTGGGGGAGGTTGAAAAGCTCGAGATTCATTTTAATAAAAAAAGCAACCGCGTAGTACTATGCGGCACTTACTCCTATTTTTAACCCTCTTTCGTTTTATTTCCAGGACTAATTTAATAGAAACGACCATTTATCTTACCTCTCCGGAAGTGAAAGCTGAAAGCCATGACACACATCTATACGTATAGTCACCCTTAATTTAATTACAAATAAATTCAATTTTAAAATAAAGTAATAGATTGGCTACGGGCGGAGAAAACGCAGTCTATAAATCCATTTCAAATTTCAATATTTGCCTTTACAATAGCAGATTGTCGATATTATAATGTATTTGAGCGATGTATCTGTTATTGGGAGCGAGTCTGCATTAGACGGATATGTTATGGAAATGTAATATTATTTCCAATTCTTTCTTTTAACACGGCATTTTTTTAAAGACAATCCATCTCTGCAAATATAATTTCAGTTCTATTATAATGTTCAAATATAGATTATTAAAGTAGGAGGAATTATTGTATCAAAGGGTTGGGTCTCTGGACGCACTTTGTATGATTGAAAGCCGCCCAAATATGGCGATGGTGTTGCTGGGAATTGTCATGTGTCAGTTTTGTCACAAGCAGCACGAGCAGCATTTGATAAATTAATCTGGACACTCCTCTGCACTCAGTCGACTCTATGCTTTCTCTGCAATTTTATTAATGCAACATAAAAGTTTCATTGCACTTACTACTACATCGGTCGCATATTTATTACCGCATCACGCTTTTGGACTTTGAAAAATATAAAAACGGCAAACAATACTTTACAAATTGAATCAATTTGTTATCCGCAACGCTACACAATCCTTGTCAATTCAAGAATAACGTACATGTAAATCATTTGAATTAGAATAAAAGAATTTATTGAATTAAAATATATCTATTTTGTCAATTGCCATTTGTTTATCCTTTCATAACTTGAGGCATTTAACATATTGAAATTAATTATTACAATTTGGTGAACTATTAAAGGTAAGCGCTTACGTAGGCAAAACAGAGAAGTGTAAGCTTAGCTATAGGTAAACTATAACCAGGTCAGGATATAAACATTTTTTTAAATCCAATTAGTCAAATTTCAGAAATTGCGTCAATAAGATAGTAAAAAATAATAGTCACAAGTTGTTGTCACTTCCACCAATACTTACGGTAAAAGCCATATCAACAGCAATGAAAGCAAAAATTGATGGTGCGTCAAAACTGGCCAAATAATCAGTGCTTTTCTTAAGGTTTAAAAGAAAAAGAAAAAGCTGAGTAATCAGTAAGTCACAACGTTTGGCTATCTTGAGAAATTTAATTTATCATCAGCAAGTTTCTGAAAAATGTGAATACTTTTCTACTAAATTGCCAAAAACATACCCACTGTTGACAAATTGGAATACAAAGACAAAGACCAGTGCCAGATAATTTTGGCATATGCTCTAATTTTTAGTTTTTACTGATTTGCTGGACAACTTCTTGTATTAAAGTTGATGCTCTAGTGGTACTATCTATGTCTACCATCAGAACAAAATTATTTTAAAGGTAGGATACCTACTATTAGCTTAACATTAGGAGAAATGTCAAGAAACTTGCTTTGTAAAAAAAAAATGATATGAGCACCTTTGTTGCCATAATCAACGGACCAACCTTAAGAAAGGCTTGCTATGGGTGCATGAGCATCTCATTGGATAAAAAAAGCAAATTACATAAAATAAAAATAACTATTATACATTTTATGTATTGAAACTGCACTTGCTACTTGAAATAAGCGCAGACTTTTTGAAAACATATTTTTTAAAATGCTCAAGCGTAAAAAATGTTTCCAGCTTATTTTCAAGCTGAGCTAGGAAAAAATATTGCAACTTCCGGTTATCGAAAATTTGTTACTGGGTCAAAGACAGCCAGTTTTGCAATTGGTTATCTTTGAACAAATTCTGCTCAAAATACTGTAATCAGGAAAAGGCTTTGACTCACGTGTAAAAAAGTTTATACAAAATGATCTTTTAAAAATTAAGTTTTCAAACTTGATAAAGTTTTAACTTAATGCTCATTGACAAATATTGTTACCGGACCAAGATAGTGACGGTGACTGAGCATTTTTTTGGTTAAAAAAGCAAATCAATAACAATTTCTATAACAACAAAAAAATGGTATTTACTTCTAACAAGTTTGCCAATGCAAGACTTGCGGAATGCAATTTAAATAAAAGAATGCTTAAAGATTGGCTGTCCCAAAAATTGGAAGTTTAGGGAACTTCAAAACAATAGTAACAATTTTTTTTTATTTTATAGACGGATATGCGGTTCTAATGAAACAGTCACTAGAATTAGCATGGTTTGGAAGTAATAAAACACCGGCCGCTATAAGTTTTGAAGGACGATTAAACTGTCTTAAGGTTAAAATTTATTAGGTCGGAGGCTTCTTTTCATCTCAATGTCATGTGCAACTAAAAATTAAACACCTTATAGTTTTTGAGTTTGTTTAAACCGCAACACGGCTTAAGACGTAGCAATACTTATGACGTTTTATGAGTTTGTTGAGCAACTTCTTGCAATCATAAAATGTTTTTAATAGCTGGTAATTGCTTAAGTCTTTTTAAAATATCCACTGCTGAATGTAGGCTTCTTCCAGGTTTTTCCATGTTATTCTATTTTGCGCAACTTAGAATTATATTTTTTTTACGATTATTTTTATATTATTAAGTTACTTTTTCAGTGGTCTACCGACACTTTTTTTTGTTTTTTTTTGGTCTCCATTGTAGTATTTTGGTGGTCCATCTATTACAGTTGTGTCTGTCAACGTGGCTTGCCCATCTCCATTTTAGTTGAGCTACTCGTGACATTACATCTGTAAGTTTTGTTTGCCGCCTTATTTTTTTAATTCGTATTCAGTCTCTAAAGCTCTCCCCTAACATAGCCCGTTTTAGTAACCATTGGGTTGTTCTTAATTTATTGACGCTTTTCTGTGTTAGAGTCATAGTCTCTAATCCGTAAGATGCACGTCTTGTAGACTTTTCTTTTTAGGTTTGTTGGGATATCTGTTTTCTTAAAAATATGTTTCAAGTTCTCAAAAACTGCCCATTCTTGGTCTATACCGCGAATGCTTTTTGCCGTTTGATTGTCTTTTCCCAGTTTAATTTTTTGACCTAGATATATATCGTCATTTACTGTTTGAAGAAAGTGGTTGTCAATAGTGATTTCTATTTCTTCTGGACTCATGCTTTTGGTCTTGTTTATGTTCATTTTTAGTTCGATTAATTTTGACGCTTCTTGTAGTTGTCTTAACATAGTTTCCAGCTGGTCAATACTCTTGCCAACTAGTACAACGTCGTCTGCAAATTTTAGGTAATTTAAATAGGAGTTGCTTATGTTCAAGCCCATTTTGTCCCACGGTAATGTTTTAAACATACCCTCAAGTACAAGAGTAAACAGTTTAGGAGATATTGTGTCCCCTTAGCGCACGCCTCTTCTGAGCTGTACAAAGCTTGATTTTAAATCTTCGTGATTTTAACTTGCATTTTTGAGTTGGTGTATATATATATTTAGGCAAATTCGTATATCTAGAATGAATTCGGACTCTTTCAAGGCTTTCTAAGATTGCCCAGGGCTCTACAGAGTCAAAGGTTTTGAGGTAATCTACAAAAACCAGGTGTATAGGAACATTGTATGTGTGACAGTAAGCTGATCGGAGAGTAATTTTTCAAATTTTTGATTTGCTTTTTTTGAAAAAAAGTAAAAAAAAGCAACAACATGAACTTAGAAAACTACCGACCGATTGAGTCTTATAGATTTAAATCATATACTAAATTGTAGTGTGTAAAAAAATATAATTTACTTTCTTACAATGACATTAGTGAGCTTGGAGTTCTTCAGTTGCATTTCTTCGTTGCGTATTTATATGCATAATGGTTTAAGCTTGTTTGCATAAGAAAAAAAAATTCTACTACTAATCTTATAGATGAAATTCTTAGTATTTGGGTTTGTTTGTAGTTGGTACTATACAATATTTTGCCAATTATTTTTGGAAAACTTTGATGTATCAGGATACAACATTTAAAGTTTTTGTGACTTGAGCAACTAGTTAGTACTAGTTAGTACCAATCTACATTTTAAACAGATTGGTAAGTATAGCTTTTATTAATTTTTTTAGACAGTAGCTGCTAAAGCATAGAAAAATGAAAGTATAAACTTTTTGTCCATTTCTTAATCCTTTTTTTAAATGTTATTTTTTTGCTGCTATAGTTAGACACTTGCGCAGAAAATTAAAATGCAAAAATCACGCATGCGCACGTTGCGTTTTAGGAACCTTGTTTGCTTATTTTACTTGGTGTATGGACATTAACAGCTTCCGTTAGAATGACTAATTTCAATCATTCCACTGGTGTATACAAGACACGTTATTGCTTCTTAAAGTTTTTTTTTTTTTAATCTATACACTTCTGCATCCGATGAAACTAATCTTTAGAACAATTTTGCTACTCTGAGCAAAGTACCTTCAAAACAAGTGATTTAAATGCTTCAACGGCCTCTTCAGGCGATGAAAAATGCTTGCCACGCATTCTATTTTTGATATGTCAAAATCGGAAGAATAGGATGTTGTTACTGGTCAAAAACTTTACAGTTTGTTGTGCTGTATGAGCGTTTGCATTGTCATAATAAACAATGATTCCCTGGTTAATGTTGTTTCTTTTGATTTTAGCAATAACTTCCGGCAAACATACTGAAGTATACCAGTCAGAATTAACTGTCTTTTATTCTTCTAATGCAACAATTGCAACATGACTCGTTTTTCCAAAGAAACAAGCAATCATTCTTTTCGAAACCACTTTTGTGAGTTTAGGTTTATTTTGAAACACCCATACAGTCGATTGCTGTTTAGTTTTAGGCTGATATAAATATATCTAAAATTTGTCACCTGTTACGATGTTATATACTATTTATTTGAACAACCCTTTTTGAATTTTTTTAGCATTTTCTTGCATCACTTGACACGAGCCTGTTTTTGTTCTTCTTTCAAATTGTGTGGGATCCAACGACTGCAAGCTTCCTGACATGCAAATGATCGTGCAAAATTGTATGTATTTGTTTTGCTGCAATGCCTAAAGATACCTCTATCTCACTATAGGTTACGCCGATCTGACAAAATTATTGCACGCACAGCATCAATATTTTTCGCGACAACAAAAGTGCATAGACGACCTTCGTAAAGATCGTCATCAAACGTTGGTTTTCTACGCTTGAATTCTGCAAACCATTTGTAAACCATAGTTTTGCATTGTGCTTCATTCCCAAACAACAAACTAAGTTTTTGACTGAATTAAAGGTGAAAAACTTTTAAATTTTACAAATATGGCAATCGCAAAACGCTGGCAATACAGGTAGTACTTGATTCCGCAAACTTAAGCAGTGCCCTTCGTATAAGCCAAACTTTAAAACTTTTTTGAATCCATTAGGCTTGTCATAGGTAGCGGTTTGCAATTGCTGGTTAATGATCATAACGCTGGTTCTTTTAATAATAATTAAATAAAAGAGATTAGATTGTAGCGCAGTGGTCTAGTGCGACAACTGTTGAGCAAGCGCATAGAATCAATGTGATCAAATATGGTTTGTAAGTTGTTTTGTAACTTTGGAAACAGAAAGTTAAATTTTAATTTTTAGTTCTGCAAAATTTGACTTTTGGATTGTAACAGTTAAAAAGCGTATTGACACTCTTGCTCAACTTTTTTTGTAATAGAAACAAAAATGTATATCGGTATTCTTGCTCATTCAAACGTCAACTAAAATCCCGCACTACTAGCGTTTTAGTGTTAGCTACATCTCAGCTTAGTCTAACAAGGTAAGTAGCGCTTTATAAATAATTCATGTTCTGTAAAAAAACAAATGTTTTCTGTAGTTGAATAGCCACTAACAAGATTTATTCAGACAATTTAGAGTGCAATGTAATACAGAATTGTAACTAAAACATAGTTAAACTTACCCATAACAACATTAAAGACAAACAAAAATAATATGAAAATCTTTAAAAGAACTGTGACAGACATGCAACCAAAAATCACCAAAATTAGAACAAAATAGAGAAACGTAAAGATAATTATTATTATAAAATTTACAATTACCGTTACATTAATTTCCTTGCGCTGTATTTAAAAAGCTGCATTCTAAAGAACATCTACAAAAACTCTACACGTAATGATCAACAAAGATATGATCACGGATAAAATTTCATTAAAAAGAGTAGTCCGACAAGATGACACAAGTGTTTTAAAAACTTGATTAGGAAAAAAATTATATTGACGTAGATGAAAAATACCTGAACCATTTACGTTTAGCAGATTCAGGATTTTTGTTAGGTTTGTACAAAGGGCTTTCATGTTCTTGAGACTTTGTCAAGTTGGAACAACATCTCTGCTGATGATTTTGAGCAGAGATGTTGTTCAAAAAAAGCAATTACCAGCAAGTAGAGAACGTCAAAAAATATATGGTTATGTATGAGTCAAGTGTACAAAATAAAAATTTTTGTTTGCTCAAACAATTGATAATGCTTTTCTCTACATGAATGCTAATCATAATTTTTTTTTCAGATTTTTTTAATAATAATAAATAAACAATCAAAATTTGAAAAAAATTGAATTATTTACATTTTTGATCGTGTGAAACTTATCAAGATTGCATTAAGAAAAACAACTATTAGATACTTTTTTCTTCAAAATTATCCAAAGAAAATTTTTAAAATTTAAGGAAAAAAACTTTTGGCTGTGAAAACTTTTTCTATAAATAATTTAAAAATAAGTAATTATTAATTTTTTTTCCAAAAAAGCAATCTTGAAAATTTAAAATTTTAAGTATATTTGGGGATACATTCTAAAAATTCTCGGAGCGTAGTGCACTTTCTAAAATTTTCAGGGTATCTTTTGCACATATAAAATCACGTTTTTATATTTAAAAAAAAACAAAAAAATACTCGTTATCTTTATTTAAGAAAAATTGTTCTCTTTGGCTGTGAAAACTCACTTTTTAGACAACTTAAAAAAAAGTTTTTTTGAAGTTTTTCCTAAAAATGCAAAAACTCAATTTTTTTTTAATTTTTATTGCATATTACTGAAAAATGGCTTTATAAAAAAATTAAAAAAAATCCTACCTATTGGTATGATGTTATACTAAAATAATAAGTTTTTAACATACTACCAGTTATGACTTATGGTTTAAAGACCAGGACGTTCACAAAGCAAATCATAAATAAGTTAAGGTGAAAGACAATATAAGAAATAAAGAAATCCGTAGAAAAACCATGATAACAGACGTTGCAGAACGTATTGCCAAATTTAAATGGAACTGGGTAAGACCAATTTTATTTTTACTTTTTATCAATAATCTTTCTGACTATATTAGGTCATCATCATTTCTGTTATTTGCAGATAATTTAAAAATGTATAGATGTATTTTATCTATCGATGATTGTAATCTTTTACAACAAGATTTAAACTCTGTTAATACTTGGTGTCTTATTAATAACCTTTTGTTTAATGTTAATAATTGTTTTGCAATCAATTTTAATAGAACGTTAAGCAAAATTTCGTACGATTATACTATCGATAACAAGGTGCTACAACAAGTAACACAAATTAAAGACTTGGGTGTATTTTTTGATTTTAAACTTACGTTTGTTGAGCATATCGTGCTATAAAAATGCTAGGGTTTGTATATAGGATGTCAGCTGATCTTTCTTCAAGTACTCTTAAATTACTACACTGTACCTTGGTGCGTTCTCATTTAGAGTACGTTCCGTCAGTCTGGTGCCCTTTCTATGAAATCCATAGTCAGAATATTGAACGTGTTCAAAACAAATTTTTTTGTCTGTTGTTCTATAGATCTGGTATATTGTCGGTTAATTTTGATTGCAATTACATTTCTTTACTATACAATTTACCGTCACTAAAATTTCGGCGCAAAAGATCAGATGTCTCATTTTTGCGTGGTCTAGTGATATCTGAAGTAGACTATTCTGAGTTACTTGTATCTTTTCCATTCTACAATCCTATTAGTAAACGACGTACCAGGCAGACTTCATTATTTAGAAAATTTACACATTCTACTAATTGTGGATTTCACAACCCCATTGGTAGAATTTGTAGATTTGCAAACTGTTTAACAAACAATTTCATTGTTTTTTTGTTCTAAATCTATGTTTAAGATTCAATTAAGTCATATTGATTAAATGTTATGTATTTTATATTATATTATGTTTTTTATGTTGATCTTTTGCTTTTTTTTATATTGATTATTTTATATATGTATTATATTGTTTATATTCATTGTATTTTTATGTAGATGTAAATAGTTATACTTATACCGTAAATAAAGAATTATTATTATTAAGACACGTCGCCAGACATAAAATGAAAAAAATAGACAACTTAAGCCACTCACTAGTGCCAAAAAAAAACAGATTGAGAATTAAAAAAATTAAAAAAAATAGCTCAACGACATAAAAGAAGTAGCAGAAAGTAAATTATATAGGACGGCACAAGATAGACCGGCATAGAAATTATTAAAGTAGGTTTACAACCTGAAGTGGCTAAAAAAAACTTGATAAAAAAATACACACAAAAATATCTACTTTAAAGCCGGACATATAAAGTAACAGCGCAGAGATAACTTATACAGTAGTAGTATCAATTTCAGAAAAGCCTTCAACATGGTGGAAATATGGACACTGCAGCAAGCCCTAAAAAACGCTAGAAATGCAAACTTAATAAACAACATGTACCAAAATGCTACACTACAAATCCAACTACACAAACAATTTGTCAAAGTAAAAAATAACTGAGAAGTAAGACAAAGGGATTTAATGTCACCCAAGCTCTTCACCCTAGTACTAGAAAACGCACTAAAACAATTGACTACCAATGCAAAAAAACTCCACTTAATGTTTGCAAATGACATACTAATAGCCGGAAGCAGAGAAGAACTAATTACACTCATCAAAGACACCTACAGAGCCACAAAACGCATAAGCCTAGAAATCAACTTCCACAAAACAAAGTACATGATATCAGACAAAGACAACAAACGACAAACCACTTTAGGTGAAAATAATATAAAGAAAGTAACTACATACAAGTACCTAGGTCAACCACTAACTATAGGCAAAGCCAATCAAAAACTGGAAATTCACTAAAAAACACAAAAAACCTGGGCGGCATATGCCAAAATTAAAGACATATTGGCAATAAACATTTCCCTAATAAATAAAACTAATAAGATGGAAGCCGTGAAGTAACAGAAGAAGTATGAGAAAAGCACAAATGCAGTGGAGCAAAGATTTGAAAAGAGTGGCTGGGCTAAACTGGTACCAGATAGCTCAAAACCGAGATAATTGGTAAAAGAAGAAAAAAGCTTATACTCAAAAGGTAGAAAACAACTCACAAAAAAAAAACAACTGTAAACTAAGGGCTACACTTAAGGTTAACTGCTATTGACTTTACAACAATTAAAAAATTGCAACAAAAAGAAACAAGATGTTAAAAAAATCAACAAAACCATCTAAGTTAGAGACAAAGCTTGCTAGATCCTACTACCGCCGGAGTCGAAAAACCAACAACCAACAAACTGCAAAGACAACAAAAGGTTAAACAAAAAACTATTCTATATAAATAAAAGTTGTAGAGAAAAAAATAGGAATAGTAAAAAAATACTAACCTAACAATGTAAAATTGCGTTTTTTCTGTACTCTTGGCTACTTTTTTAGCTTATTTTGCAATTAGGTACCAATGGGCTCAAAAACCCTATTTTTTTCACATTTTTTTTTTCTTATTGACTAACTTTGCAGTTTGTTACTGCTTGAAGTCAATCTAAAAACATTGATTCTAAGAGCGACCTAAAAAGTCTTATTTGGTGCACGCTAAACTACGTTCTAGAACTTCAAAATAAATGTACCGCTTAACCGTTTGCAGGTGCAAACCAACAAAAAAAAATTTCTTGTTTTTAAAGCGTTATACGTTTTCACGAAGTCAATTTTTAAATACAAAACATTTTGAGATGGTGCGGTTGATATACTTAATTTGACGGATAGATCCCTGCTTCAATGCGCAAAAACTTCTTGAATTTTGTTTTGGTGGAAGGGTCTATTGGGTGTTGGGCAACTTTCTAAAATGTTGTCTATGTGCGAAAAATGTTGTAGAAATATTGTTCAAAAACTTTCAAGAAAATTTCTGGGTTTTAGTAACTTCTCACCAAAGCATGGTAATTTTGGTAGATACAAGTAACTTTTTTAATGAGCTTGCCTGTTTTTTTCTTATTATTTCTTTTCTCTTGATAAAATAGACAAACTTTTTTTATTTATCTATTTTTTGTTTCAATCTTGTCTGTTGCTCTTTTTAATACCTTATATATATATATCTTTGTCAATGTTTTGTTTTTTTTTTTAATTAGAGGTTGTATTAGGGCCAATAAAAGTATCATCCGTTTGTACCAGGACCTGAAAGCAAAACATCGCAAATATGATGCAGTTTTTTTTGTGCTAAGAAGAGAATCTTTCTTAAAACTCACAAAGTGTCGGATTCATCCTCACGGGCGCCTACCGACAAAATTCCTCCCGACTTTGACTGCTGGAAGTTTGTTCTTTTATGGACATAGCCTTGCTGACTGGTTGTATGCAACACGGGAATATTTACATAATGCATATATGTGCCAACCATATAGGTGTTGCCAAAAAGGAGCGGGATCTGGTTCTACTTCTAGGTCTGAGTTTTAGACTGACGGACCGGATCTGAAATTATTAGACGTCTAGTCGTCTAATAGAACGTTAGAAGCTTTTATTAGCTTGGCAAAATCGTTATTACTTGCATGCGATAAGCAAAGTAACAGCTGGTTTTTAGCTGATAGAAGAGAGGCGCTGGCGCCAATCCCGCAGCCTGTGCAGAGGATTTTTCCTTGCTTGCGTTGAGACCGCTCCAAGGAGGAGCGTGAGTCTGTTTACGAGGAGCAGGTGTCTTACCGGTGGCCTGGCTGTTGCAGCTAGCTTTTAGTTTTTGATAAACTAGGCAGCCCTTATAACTTGCCGTGTGGGCCCCACCACACGCAACACATTTGGCTAAATGGCCGCTCTCTTTAGTAAGAGTGCAACTGGCGCTCGGATAAGCTTCAGCGCACTTGACACACTAATATGGTGCGTTGAATGAAAATGCTCCGAAACCGCAACGTTGGCAACGGTGACATTGTGCAATTTCGAGACTTTTGCGTTTGACCTATGTAGTCACGCAAAGCCCAAGCAATTTAGATAGAAGAAATAAAATTTCACTGTTTTTAACTGCCTGAGAAAGCTGGACGTACACTATTGGAAAGGATTTCCCGTCCTTGCCCACGCGTGTAGTTGATACTGAAGTGTACCCTTGAGCGATAAGCTCAGCTTGCATTATTTCAGCCTTAATGCAGGTGGGCACACCGCAAATAACATATTTTAAGGTCTTTTTGGACCTTAATTGATAAGTGAGGTAAAAGATATTATGTTCTGTGCAATAGTCAATCATCGCCCTGAAATCATCCTGCGTTTGGGGGTGCAGGCGTATGCCATTGACCAGGTTTACTGCGCGGTCAATGGTAATGTTTAGTGGCTCAAAGGTAGCCTTTTGCCCTAGATACGTATCCTCATCATGGATGGCAATAGGAGGAGGGCGGCGTGCACCAGCTCCCACTGTGGGCGCCGACTGAGCTGACTGGCCTAAGGTGCTAGTAGCCGGACCAAAGTTTATCGGCTTTGCCTTAGAGGCGGGCCAGGTTAAAAACTCTGTGGCTTTGGTGGTTGATGGTCTTGATGGTGCTGAAGGCACCTGACGTGAGGGGCCGGTTGAAGGCCTAGTACTAACAAAATTGAGCTTACCCAAATCCTTCTTCTGTTTTTTTTTTTACTTTTGGAGTAGACCACCTTGGTGAAACCGGCTTTGTCAAGGCGAAATTCCATGTGGGTGGTGGCGTCGTTATCCAGTGACGTCTCCATAAGGGATTTGTTGTTATCCGAGCTGAGGAAGTCTTTTTAGTCGGCTAGCCTTTTGAGGGAGGTAGCCGGAAATTTGACTGTATTGGCGGCGGCAACGTTGACTCCAATCTCTTTTGTGATGTTTTTCCGTAGGTCGTAGAGTGACTCGTCGAGATCAAGCTTGCACTGCTTAATGTTATCAGCAAGAACGTCGATCTGTTCGGCGCTGTCATCGACTATCCGGATGATAGATAGTCTTCTCCAGGCTTCGGAAGGTGGCAGCCTGGGTGGCCAGGAACTCAATGTAAAGATAGGCGAGTACCTTGCTGCCGCTCATCTTTGGTGGTGGGTCTATCTTGAAAAGAATCTGTTTAATTAATTAATTAACCAAAATTAATTAATCAATTCAGTTGAATTAATTATTGGAATAACTTGACTTGTAATTAAACTTGTCAAGTTATCCGTCGTCGTTTTGTAGATGGTGCAATAAAAATTGCATTTATTGCTGCTGCGTGGACCGGGCTGCGGGCTTGCTTAAGACGTTGGCTTGGTGTCGATTTGTCGGCTGCTGGCAGTCGACGCTGACTAAGCTGTGCTGACTGAACTGTACTATTCTGTTACCGCAAATATAATGCAGTTGATAGGTCTTTGCTTTAATATACTTTTTGGATTTTTTGTGTTTATGTTTTGATGGAGCTGTCCACCGGATCTAGGAGAACTTTTTGAAGATATCGAGTATGATAATAGTGTATTTTTTAATTCTAGAATGTGCAGTAACACCAAGCAAAAAACACTTCTAGTTAATTAATGATAAACTGTTAGTCAAGCCCCCTACATGCAATCCGGTTGCTTGGTGAAACAACGTTGAGACGGCGTTAGGTTTGTCTTAAATTGCGACTTCAGTACTCAGACAAAGTGAGAAAGCATTAATCTTTTTAGCCAGTCTATTGTCGAGTTCTTTGTTGAGGTTCTGTTGATTTGTGATGAAGACCATATCCGGTGTTTTGCAATTTGTTTTTAGTTTTTAGTCGATTTTTGCATCCATTGATGTTGCGGACTGATTGATTGCATTGGCGTGGATTTTATTTTTAGACTAGTTGTTGTTTTCTTGATTTGCTTAGACTTTGAACACGCAGAGCTTAGAAACTTGGAGTGCTTCTAACTATCTATAATACCAATTATAAACAAACAAATTTTTTTTTAAATATTTTTTATATATTTTTTTTAATTTATACAATTTTAAAATATATTACAGTTATAATTAATCTGTTTCTATATTTTTGTCTGCAAGAATATAGTCAATCTGGTTTCAAACTTTGTTTTCAAGTGAGTCATTTAGTGATACGCACGTGTATGAAAGCGTAAAAAAGGTATTTGTTATTATATAACTTTATTTGCTTGCAGATGTGATTAACAGCTTATTTCTCTAATTTTTTCTCCAAGCCCAAAAGGTTCTATACAATTGCCTTATATTTTTTTTAAACTTTAGTTTTTTTTAGTGTTATTAGTTTTTATTTCAAGATTTTTTTAAAATTTCTATTATTTATGAGTAAACTTCTTTTACTTCTTCTTTACTTTGTTCTGAAATTTGCTCCATATACTTGGAAAATATTTATTAGATGTGGGCTAGGAATTAATATTGTAGCAGCATAATTTTCTTCAAAGTTGGTTCAATATTTTTAATACATTTTGAGACTTGTTTACTTACAAAAACCCCCACTCTATGTATAAGTATTAACAAAAATATTATAAGAAAAATTAATCAATTATTAGTTTTCCAAAAATATTTTTCAGTTAATCCAAGATGATCTCATTTTACTGACAATTGTTTTAAATAAATCTTATTTGAAGTTTAGTTATCTCAAATATATTTTATAAATCTTTAGTAAAGTTATCTAGAAAACATTTGATCAAATAAAAAAATTAAAAAACTATATAACATAAGAGTTCTGTGAGTGATATATAGTCTTAAGCTTCTATAAATTTTCTTAGAAATTTATCTATTCATCATTGTCATATCTACATGAATACATACTAATTTGCAAATCTTAAAATGCAAAATAAATCATATAATAACGTCTTGGTTTTGCAGCTTGTAATTATATAATTAAAGCTTTCAAAAAAAGATGCGATGAAAGCGTTTAATTTTGCCCCAATAAGGCATGTAAAATGTGTAAAATAAATACAAAAATGTGTAAATATAATAATACTTAATTACATTCATGACTGCTCAGTATATAATTAACAACCTTTTAAGGTATGCAGGCAACGACCCAACACATTTCTGCCATGCACATTAATAATTCAAATCAATTTTTATTACAATTTTTATATTTAATAATATACCTACCCCAATGATTAAATAAACTGAAATATATTTTCATGCATGTTATTGTTTTAGTAACTGATAACATTTTATGAATGTTTTTTTATGAGGTCATGCACAAAAATGGATTGGTCAATTTTAAATATGCATGCGTTCGTTTTGTATCAAACCCCGATAAGACAGTATTAATTAAACATATATGCGCTGACGAGATAATTATAGTTGGTATTTTATTTATTGAGGGTGTAATTAAAAATAATATAGATAAGTAATTATGTAGTGTTGATAGAAATGGAATGTAGGTGATTGCATCATTTAAATATGGAACGCAACATGCAATTAATATGTTGGTGTAATTGATGGGGTAGAATGTTAAGACAAATATAAGTATAGCTCAGAGTTGAATTGTATAATGTATACTTCTGATTATATAAAATAGCTGGAATTATATGTGCATTGAAAAAATGCTGGAAAATTGCACCTAATATAGTTTTAAGTATGCACTACATGTTCACAAACTTAAAATTTATAATAAAAAACTTAAAGTATTTTTTATGTTTTTTTTTTAAACTTAGTATGCTTTTAAGTATGCACTACTTATTTATTAATATAAAATTAAAAAAAAAAATAAAGTTTATTTTATTAATTTTTAAAATTTTGAAAAATCTTTAATTTACATTTAAGACAACAGCGGCCAAATTTATGAAAATAATTTAACAAAATTTGCTCGCTTTATACTTTTAAGTATGCACTACATATTTATAAACTTAAAATTTATAATAAAAAATTAAAAGTTTTTTTTGAAAATTGAAAAAAAACTTTAATTGACATTAAACTCAACTACGGCAGGATTTTTGAAAATAATTCATCAAAATTTACTCCATTTATACTTTCAAGTATGCACTACATGTTTATCTACTTAAAAATGAAATAAAAAAATTAAAATGTTTTTTTATATTTTATCAAATTTTAAAAAAGTTTCAAATAACATTTAACAGAAATGCGGCCGGATTTTTGAAAATATCTTAACAAAATTTGAACATAAATACTTTTAAGAATGCACTACATGTTTAACAATTTGAAATAAAAAACTTAAAAATTTAAGTATTTTTTATAATATTTTAAAATTATGAAAAACTTTAATTAACATTGAACACAGCTACAGACAAATTTTTGAAAATAATTTAAGAAAATTTGCACATAATGTACTTTAAATAATGCACTCTACATGTTAATCGACTTAAAATTTGTAATAAAAAAGTATTTTTTATAATTTTTAAAAAATCATAAAAAACTAATTAACATTTTACACAACTGCACACAGATTATTGAAAAAAAATTATTTTATTTATAATTTAAGGCATGCACAACATATTTATCAACTTAAAATTTATAATAAAAAATTTTGAGTATTTTTCATAATTTTTTAAAATTTTGAAAAGACTTTAAGTTACAATAAACACAACTGCGGCCGGTATGTATGAAAATAATTTAACAAATTTTGCACCTAATATACTTTCAAGTATGCACTACATATTTATAAACTTGAAATTTATAATAAAAAATTTAAAGTTTTTTTTGAAAATTGAAAAAAAACTTTAGTTGACATTAAACTCAACTGCGGCAGGATTTTTGAAAATAATTTATCAAAATTTACTCCATTTATACTTCCAAGTATGCACTACATGTTTATCAACTTAAAATTGAAATAAAAAAATTTAAATGTTTTTTTTATATTTTATCAAATTTTTCAAAAAAGCTTTAATTAATATTTAACACAACTGAGGCCGGATTTTTAAAAATAATTTATCAAAAATTGAACATAAAACAATTTAGAATAAAAAATTAAAAAAATTAATCTTTCAAAATTTTGAAAAACATTAAAACATTGAACTCAGCTACGACAGGGTTTATCAAAATAATTTAACAAACTTTGCATGTAATATACTTTAAAGTATGCACTACATGTTTATCAACAAATAATTTAACAAAATTTGCACCTAACATACTTTAAAATATGCACTACTTGTTTTTCAACTTGAAATTTTTAATAAAAAATTTAAAAGATTTTTTATAAATTTTCAAAAAATTGAAAATGCTTTAATTTACATTAAAGTTCATTAAACACAATTGTGGCCGGATTTTTGAAAATAATTTAACAAAATTTGCACCTAATATATTTTCAAGTATGCAGTACATGTTTATTATATACTTGGAATTTATGATCAAAATTTGAAAGATTTTTTTAAATTTTTTTAAAATTTTTAAAAAAGCTTCAATTAACATTTAACACAACTGGGGCCGGATTAAAAAAAAAAATTCAACAAAATTTGCACATGAAACACTGTTAAGTATGCACTACATAATTTACAATTTAGAATGATAATATAAAAAATTAAAGTATTTTTTATAATTTTTCAAAATTTTGAAAAACTTTAATTACATTTGAACACAGCTATTGCCAAGTTTTTGAAAATAATTTAACAAAATTTGCACCTAATATACTTTAAAGAATGCACTACATGTTTATTAACTTGAAATTTTTAATAAAAATTTTGAAGTATTTTTTATAAATTAAAAAAAAATTGAAAAAAGTTTTTATTTACATTAATGTTACATTTTTAAAGATAATTTAACAAAATTTGCACCTAATATGCTTTAAAGTATGCGCTACATGTTTATCAACTTGAAATTTGTAATAAAAAATTTAAAGTTTTTTTTTTAATTTTTCAAAAATTTTAAAAATTTTAAATTGCATTAAACACAACTGTAGGGGATTTTTGGAAATAATTTAACAAAATTTGCATTTAGTATACCTTTAAGTATGCAGTACATGTTTATCAACTTGGAATTTAAAATAAATATTTAAAATGTTTTTTAAAAAAAATTTAAATTTTTAAAAAAGCTTCAATTAACATTTAAAAAAACTGCGGCGGAATTTTTGAAAATAATTTAACAAAATTTGCACATAATACACTGATAAGTATGCACTACATGTTTAACAATTTAAAATAAAAAATTAAAAAGTTGTAGTATTTTTTATAATTATTCAAAATTTTGAAAAATTTTAATTATCATTAAACAAAGTTACGGCCGGGTTTTTGAAAATAATTTAACAAACTTTGCACATAATATACTTAAAAGTATGAACTACATGTTTATCAACTTGAAATTTTTAATAATAACTTTGAAGTAATTTTTATAAATTTTTAAAAAATTGACAAAAAGCTTTAATTTACATTAAAGTACATTAAACACAACTGTAGCCGGATTTTTGAAAATAATTTATCAAAATTTGCACCTAAGATATTTTCAAGTATGCAGTACATGTTTTTTAACTTGAAATTTATAATAAAAATTTAAAATGTTTTTTTTTAAGTATTTTTTATAATTTTTCAAAAATTTGAAAAAGCTTTAGTTTGCATTAAACACAACTATGGCCGGATTTTTAAAAAAAGTTTAATAAAATTTGCACTTAATATACTTCCAAGTATGCATTTCATGTTTATCAACTTATAATTTATAATAAAAAATTTGAAATGTTTTTTTATAATTTTTAATTTTTTAAAAAAGTTTCAATTATCATTTAAGACAACTGCGGCTAAATTTTTGAATATAATTTAACAAAATTTGCACCTAATATACTTTCAAGTATGCAGTACATGTTTATCAACATGAAATTTATAATAAAAAATTGAAATGTTTTTTTTTTTATTTTTAAATTTTTAAATAAGTTTTAATTAACATTTAAGATAACTGCGGCCGGATTTTTGAAAATAATTCTACAAAACTTGCACATAATACACTGTTAAGTATGCACTACATGTTTAACAATTTAGAATAAAATATTCAAAAATTTTTGGTATTTTTTATAATCTTTCAGAATTTTGAAAAACTTTAATTTTATTTGAACACAGCTACGGCCAAGTTTTAGAAAATATATCAACAAAATTTGCACCTAATATACTTTAAAGTATGCACTACATGTTTATCAACTTAAAATTTGTAATAAAATATTTAAAGTATTTTTTATAAATTTTCAAAAAAATGAAAAAGCTTTAATTTACATTAAAGTTTATTAAACACAACTATGGCCGGATTTTTAAAAATATTTAAAAAAAATTGCACCTAATATACTTTCAAGTATGCAGTACATGTTTATCAACTTGAAATTTATAATAAAAATTTTAAATGTTTTTTTTAATTTTTTAATTTTTAAATAAGCTTTATTTAACATTTAAAACAACTGCTGCCGGAGATTTGAAAATAAATCAACGAAATTTGCACATAATGCACTGATAAGTATGCACTACATGTTTAACAATTTAGAATAAAAAAATTAAAAATTAAAGCTTTTTTTTTATCTTTCAAAATTTTGAAAAATTTAAATTAACATTGGACACCGCTACGGCCGGGTTTTTAAAAATAATTTAACAAAATTTGCACCTATTTTACTTAAAAGTATGCACTACAAGTTTATCAACATGAAATAATTAATTAAAAAATTGAAGTATTTTTTATTAAAATTTTCAAAAAAATGAAAAAAGCTTTAATTTACATTAAAGTTCATTAAACCCAAATTTTTGAAAATAATTCAACAAAATTTGAACATAATACACTGTTAAGTATGCACTACATGTTTAACAATTTAAAATTAAAAAATAAAAAATTTAAGCTATTTTTTAATTTTTTAAATTTTTTTTATTAACATTGAACACAGCTTTTATCAGCTTGGAATTTATAATAAAAGTTTGAAGTATTATTTACATTTTTCAAAAAAAAAATTTGCCTAAAAACTGTTATTGTTTTAATTTAAGTTTAGTTTTTAAAATTGCACTGCGCACTTACAAAGTGACAAAACTGATATTTCATTTTCTTAAATTGATTTTAAATAATTTAGTATATTCAAAAGCAAATGATGATATATTGGTAAAAGGAAATCTACAAAAGAATAACAAATTACTCGATTTCATTTAAAATTAAAAAGATTCTTTTACATCCTCCACGCGCGTTTGTTACCGTAGCCACCACACACTCACCCCAAAAGGTTTTTCCTTTCATACAGATATATCAAAGGTTTGTAGTAGAAGTAAAACGTATATTATATTTATCAGTCGTTCGCGTATTATTTATAGGAATATATGAAACAAACAATTCAATAAAAAGGCGATTTTATTTTATCTGCCCTTTCTGTCGGAGAATGAAAAAAAAAACGAAGTAAATATAAAGAAAGAGCACGGGCCCCGAATGAAAAACTGATCACTTATCTCACTTTTGCTTTGATGCATTCAATAAATCAATGAAATTGACTAACTGTCGCACATTATGTCGTGCAATCAATATGAATTATTTTTTAACACAGATAAATTCGGTTAAACAACAAACAGAAATGCTATGGGGAAAAATAAAAGTATAGACAGATCCCCCCACTTTTTTTCACTGTGTCTTTTGTAGTCACGTTCGAGTTCTTTCTAAGCCGGGCCCAGTAAATTGTCCGTGTCATCCTACTAATTGGAATTGATTAGGAGCACTCGAGCTTAGTTGCGGTCACAGTAAATACAAGACCAGTCAATAAAGAATACAGCCGGCAATTAAATCCATCTTCTTTTTGTTGCTTTTATTCAACCCTTTGATTTGATTACGTTAATTAATATTTTCAGCAAAGTTCAGAATGACGCAAAGGGCAGTCGCTAAACTAAACTGGATGAATTAAAAGTCCTGTTGGAGATGCAGTGTTGCGTTCAGAAGTAATTTCGCATCCTTTGGATGGTAGCCAGCCAGTGCGGTTAGTCCTGTCAGCGCCACCTATATTAGTAAGTTTAGTTTCCAAACCACTTTATCAGGTTAACATGAAACAACTTACAACTTGGCCCTCGGATACTATATTTATTATTATATAGGAAAAATCCTTTTATAGCCCTTCAAAGATGTCTTTTTAAATTTATTAATGTTAAACGAATTCCATTCAAGGAAAGCTAAAGCTAATATGAAATTAACTATCAATAATATTGTTGTAAATATGTTTTATAAATCAAATAAAAATTGTTAATGATTGCTTAATATATGTCTGTGGCTAAAAGTAGTTCATTGGTACATAATACTCACATGCTATTGAGGGGATAATGCCTTGGTAATCAATAAGGAAACGCATAAACATTTTATAGGAAACGTTTGGGGGTGACATCTAAAACTTGATGAGGTTAAATTTATTGCCGACTTGTGAGTAGCTATGAATAATAGTTTGATGGTGTTTGCATAAGTTAATATAAGTAGAAGTGTGTAATAAATAGTTTCAAGTTTTTAATTCTTAATACAACAATTTGGATGTTTTTGAATAAATGTTGCATATATTAGATTGCCTTATAAGATAGCAAACTTTTATAAAAGTTTCTTGATTGTATAAATCAAAATGGTTTTGGGATTATGTTAAAAGTTGCATACAAAATTTAAAAAAACAACTGTTCATTACCGTCAATTTGCCATATTAACATAACTCTAAATTACCAACGTAAAAAATGGTTTTTTTCAGAAAAATAAACCGACTTTAGTAAATGCTCTGCCAAAACCATCTAAGATAACACATTCTCTGAAAAGTACCTCCAACAATCTCCGACCAAGACTCAGCAGTATATTACATCATTGAGCTATCGGCCGCAATAAAGTCTAAAAAGTAGAAATAACCGGAAAGACATTTTCTCGACCTTCACCAACAGATCATGAATGCCAGCGAGTAGTTTGTAGTAAAGTCCCACCTACCCGCTAAAGTGTTTGTTATTAAAAAATTGAAAGTTACCTTGCAAACTTTAAAAGTTCTTATGTCAGAAGAAGTAATACCTAATCACTTGATGAGAAACACTTAAACTTAAGCTGGTGAGTAGTAGCATGATTATGGATGCGTAGTTTGAACTGAAGTAAAATTGTTTTAATTCCAATTATCATTTTTTTTTTTAATTTTTTTAATCTCGAAAGCAAGTTTTACGGTAAGCATTTCTATTTATGTGTCTGCACCACAGAAAAACCTAGTAAGTATAATACTATCAAGACTCTACCCGCTTTAATGTTGTGATTATTGATTGGAATAGAAATGATATATCTGTCGACAGTGGTTGAAGATTGAAATTCCGGTTTGTGTTTTGTGGAAGATTCAGTAAAGGAGTTTTTTAACTATGCGCAGATATCATCTTGCCCACGTTTAAAGTTTAAGTTCTTGATGTCAGTGAGTAACGTCCAGTCCATGGCATCAAACGAGGCCGGCTTGGCCTTGCAAAGAGCTAATGACGGCAACGTCATGTGTCAAAAAATTGCTTCTTGGGTGCGCTAGTCGCCACTGGCTGTCAAACATTTTTGCAAAGTCTATCAGCAAAGGAAATAGTGTGATTTCCACTCGCTAAAGATTTTGTTGGTTTGTCGGTGTTAGTTTTTTGGCCGTAGTTTGGTCACGATGGTCTTGTAGCTGGTTGATGATGTAGTAAGATATTTGTCTGTCGAATAGAGCAGGTAATTTTTTTACTGTTTCTGATGTGAGTAAACTAGATTGACTATCTGAACAAAATGTTACCAAACTGTGGTCTGTCATAGACGTAGCTTCAAAATGTACAAAACTCCGTTGCGCAAATCTTCACTAGCTAATTGAGGACACAACATCTCTTTTGCTTTTACACAAAAACATCTAACGCACCAGTAAACAACTGCCAATAAAAGGCCAACAACTGGCCAACTCATCTCCTGGCAGTGTTGTAGCCGACCTTTACCAAAACTTTGCATTCTTTTATCATTAAGTTGCATAACACTTGACGTAACGGGAAGAAATAATTCTCTATCTCCGTCAACCAGTAATCTTGTGACAACACCCGGAGGTTGACCACTAACCCCCTAGTAGTTTAATGTCTGCTTTAGGGCGTTTCCCAGAAGAAACAGACTGCACAACATACATTACTGATCCCTATTTTTTTAGGTATACTATCAGCCATAAAAAATCAACATCGGCCGCTGTCTTTGGCCAATTTAGACTAGCAATAAACTTTATTCATCTCAAAAAACCTTTCAAAAAATTTAAAAAAATGTTGTCAACAAAATTTCTCTATTTAATTGCTCATTTGCAAAACAACTTCTAGCCCCTTATACCACCTAAAAGACTTCACCTAAAAACCCAATTAAATTTGCAATTGTATCCGTTTTTTACACACTTTAATCATTTTGCTATTGACTGTTTTGTTCCCAAAAAACAATGGCGAGAAAACAATTTTCCGGTTTGGTTTAATAAAGAATTGATTTCACTTACTTGACTCAAAAAAACTGTTCATAAACGTTATAAATCTTCAAGACTATTGTGTGATTATAACGAGTTTCAATCAATTCGTACTTCGTGTAAAAATCTCAGTACATGTCTATACAAGCAATATATTACTCGAACAGAAAACAACATTCAAAGTAACCCTAAACATTTTTGGAAATTTGTTAGCGACTCTAGAAAAACTAATGATTTTCCAGCCACAATGTATTATAAACAAAAAACTTGCAGTAATGGAGATGACTATGTTAATAGTTTTGCTGAATTCTTTTCCTCTGTTTACGATACACAAACTCATCCAACTCCTTTGTTTGACTTTAAGAAAAACGTATTACATCGATCATTTTCAATTAGTTTGTTGGATGTATTTAAAGGGATTGAGAACCTTAAATGTAACTTTAGCACTGGACCGGACGGTGTTCCATCTATGCTGTTAAAACAATGTATTTATTCAATTTCTATGCCATTGCACTTACTTTTTGAGGCTTCTCTTAATGAAGCCAAGTTTCCTTCAGTTTGGAAACAAAGCTACATTATGCCTTTACATAAATCTGGAGCTAAGGAGGATATTACTAATTATAGAGGTATATGCATCCAGTCTGCTATTCCTAAGTTGTTTGATCAAATTGTAACTGGTCAAATACAATGGATGTGCAAAAGCATTTTAGTGGAACAGCAACATGGGTTTTGCGAGGGTCGTTCTACTCTTACAAATCTTCTTTGTTACGAAAATGATCTTTTGAATGCCTTTCAATCAAGAGTTCAAGTAGATTCTATTTACACAGATTTTTCTAAGTCTTTTGATCGCGTTAATCATAGTATTTTGATTGCTAAGCTTCGGGCTTTGGGTTTTCATGAATCTGTTGTTGCGTGGTTGTCGAGCTTTTTGGAAAATCGTACACAGTCTGTGAAAATTAATAACTTTTTATCACAACCAATTGTTGTTCCTTCTGGGGTTCCTCAAGGATCTCATTGTGGACCAATTCTGTTTTTACTCTTTATTAATGATCTTGTTTATTCTATTAATTCTTCGTCTTATCTTTTATTTGCTGACGATCTTAAAATTTATAAAAGAATATCATCTATCGAGGACTGCATTAGTTTGCAAAATGATTTAGATTCTGTTCATTCATGGTGTCTTATTAATAACTTGTTGTTTAACGCAAATAAATGTTTTTCGATAAGCTTCAACAGAACTTTAAGTAAAGTATCGTTTGACTATACTATCGATAATAATGTTTTGGAGCATGTTACACAAATAAAAGATTTGGGCGTAATTTTTGATTCAAAACTAACTTTTGTTGAGCATATAAACTATATGTGCAACCGTGCTATGAAAATGTTAGGATTTGTTTACAGAATGTCTACTGACCTATCTCCTAGCACACTCAAATTACTTTATTGCGCTTTAGTACGTTCTCATTTAGAGTACGCTCCGTCAGTTTGGTGTCCATACTACAGCGTTCATATATGCAATATAGAACGTATTCAAAACAAATTTTTTCGTTTATTATTGTACAAATTAGGCATTTCATCCGAAAATTACGATTTTAACCTCATTGCATTGCAATATAATCTTCCGCCGCTGAAAATTTGGCGCAAAAGAGCCGATTTATCATTTTTACGTGGACTAATGATGTCTGAGATTGATTGCCAAGAGCTACTTGTAACTCTTCCATTTCAAGTCCCCAACAATAATCGCCGAACCAGACAGTCTCCATTATTTAGAGAATCTATACATTCTACCAATTATGGATTTAATAATCCAATTGGTAGAATGTGCAGAATTGCTAATAGTTTCTTTAATAATATTGATTTATTTTGTGTTTCAAATTGTAGTTTTAAGTGTCATTTAAAATGTGTTGATGAATAATTTTATATTTTGTTTTTATTTATGTATACTTTTTTCCATGCTTTTATTTTTCAATATTCTTTTATATATTTTTGTGTAATTGTAATATTGTTTGTAATTTATCGTTATTTATGTATATAATGATGTAGATGTAAATGGTTTTTGAATATACCGTGAATAAAGTATTATTATAAGAAAAAAAAATTACATAGAATTTTCCTAATAAAAGTAAGAACTGCAAAAAAATAAAAAACCTATACATTGTACTGCTAATAAAAAATAATAAACTTTAGATAAGGCCCGTTCAACATTCTAGAACGCAGAACAACAATTATAAGACAAAGTTAATTAAGATTTTAGACTTGAGCAAAAAACCCAAAGCTCTACCTTGCCTGAAATCTTTTTGGACCCAAAGATCACAAACTAGAAAAACCCAACTTAGAAAGCTTAAAATCCTACATTCAAAAGTTTGTAAAATACAACCAACTAACCACTTTAAGCACTTCTTTCGCCAAATACTAAATTAGCAATGCTTATTTACTATTGAACATAAGTTTAGACAAAAATGACTCAAGCAAAGACAATTTGACAAACGTTGACTCACTATATTGAGATAATATTTGTTATAGCCCTGGACCAAAACCACTAACGCCCCAGCTGCAACACAAAATCTATAAGTATACTATCTTATTGCATTTGATCTGATCGATTTAAGAAAACACCTAAAATCAAAACTTGGAACCAGCACACGCTAAACACAATTACCGGCGAAAGTGTTTTTATTTATAGCGTAAATACTATGGGGGCTGCACCAAGGTACAACAACAAAAAAAAAATTAGATATAAACTATTTCCAAGACATAATTTTATAGACGGGCAGGCCTCATAGAATTGTAGCACTCTTTTAAGTATTTTTTATCCCAAACGACTGTAAACCCATTTGATCACTAATAACTATCTTGAGCATAACACCAACCAAAGAACTGCCATTATTAACCGCTTCCAACAAAACCATGATTGTGATACTTTGAGTAAAAGCGTCCCAATCTTCACAAACCTGACTTCCAAAGCCCACTACATAAAAGAGCTCTCTTAAAGAATAAAATAATTTTTTGTCCAAAAAATTTAATTATATGGTTCTACAACACCAAAACAACTTCTGGATTCCAATGGTCCTAACTTGATTTATAAAACTTTGTTTACTCTTCAAAGCTAGTTTGAAAACAATCTAAGTACTTATATCTTGCCTTGCTAGTTAGGTAGAAAATAATTAATAACTTCTAACTATGGATTACTCAACATCTAAAAACACCAATCAAAATCTGTAAAAAAAAACAGTCAAGACTGTGACCCGATGAAAAAAATCTAGAAAATTATTTAAAATAAAAACTTCTGAAGCCCAAAACCCCAAGCAATATCTGGAAAAAGACTTTGGGTTAAAAAACTGGTTCAAAATTACCAACATTGCACTTGTTGGCCGGACACAAACTTAGACAAAGCAATAAGTATCACGCCAAGGTCTACCAGCTAAACCAAGCTGACACTCAACGTAACTCATTAAACTACTAACATCCCCGCGTAAAACCGGCACCTAACAGAGGTTAACCATCACTAGTGCCTAACATAGTTTCCTTGCTAAGAAACGTAAACAATGTGGCAACACTAGGGTAACTTTAACCTACCTCAAGCGTGGTTGCCCACGTCAAAAATAAAACAAAAAAACCAAACCAGAAAACGTCGTCAACAAGAACTAAGGCAAAACCGCGTAGTCAAACTAAAACCTCTAAAGCCAGTACATTAGTACCGCGTGTAAACATTAGTGGGTCATCCACAACTAATCATAAAAATACCCAAAAGTATCACTTAGACATCACAATAGTAGAATGAAAATTAAACTTACTATATTGTAAGCTTATCTAAAATGTACAATTGGTTAGGTTTGGTTAAAAATTGCCGAAGGTAGACTATAGGGTTGCCCATCATAATCTCGTTGTGCATGTATTGTGTTTGGTCCTCAGGAATCGGGATCTAGTTCACGACGGAGTGTGCAATGCTGTAAGTTGTGCATGGTCTTAAGAAATGTGTGCAAGCTTTCAAGCCCGGTTCTAACGTAGAAACGTAACAGAATACGTAGACAGTGAACGTTATTGGTGAATTTCCCTGATAATAGCCAATTGTTGAGAATAAATTTGCATGCCAGTAGGTCCTGTGCAAACCAAGTGTAATGCGTGATGCACCTAGGGCGGTTGTTAAGGCTTCTTAGTTGCCCCCCCCCCCAAAAAAATTTAAAATTAATCAATACCAAATTAATGCGCTCGTAATGCGCTCTTATGCGCTGCAAAAACAAAATTATGCGCTCATCTTTAAATATGATTTTTGAACTATTTTAGATGGGGAGGCAACTTAATGATTAGCCCCCCCCCCAGTAATTTTTTTTAATTTTGAATATACTATATTAATGCGTTTGATATGCGCTCTTATGCGCAGCAATTTATTTTTTATGCGCTCAACTGTAAATATGATTTTTGAGGTGGGGGGGGGGCTAACTTAATAATTAGCCGGTTCTATAAAATTGACCTTCTAGGAAAAAAAAATATAAATTTTGAAATGCCAAATTAATGCGCTCGTAATGCGCTCTTTGGCGCTGCAAAAAACAAAAAAATGCGCTCATCTTTAAATATGATTTTTGAACAATTTTAGGTGGGGGGGGCAACTTAATGATTAGCCCTCCCAGTAATTTTTTTTAATTTTGAATATACTATATTAATGCTTGATTCTTATTATACTTATAAAAGAGACAATAAGCTGTTGCAAGTACTAGAAATAGCGGTGGCTGTTGTATTATTTATGTTGTAAAATTGCAATTGTTAAACAAATAAAGTGCTACCGCAGCCGCCAACTTTCCAAGCTTACCAACCGCCTGACGTTCTTATTGGATCGTTGTAACACCGTTGCCAATAATCCATCAATTACTTTGCAAATATGTTTTATTTCGAGAGAGCAATTTGTGTATCTGATTTGTAAATAATATCAATCTAATCATTGAAAACTTAAATATTCAGAATTGACCTATAAGTAACGATATAAATATTAATCTTCTAATTTCTTATATATAATTAAAAACTATTTGAAAATGTAAACAATTTTACTTCAATATTAAAAAAATGATGACTTGGCAACATAGCATTATCAAACTTCATGTCTCATTTTTGCGCGGTAAAAAACAATACTAATGTTTGGCACAAAAATAAAGATTCAATAATCATTAAAGAACATATAAAATCAAAACCTAATACAAATATAATTTGCAAGTTGCAAATGTATAAATATATTTTTATTTTGTTTTAAAATGAAATTTATCTAAAATAGATTATAAAATTGAAAAATCAAAGCCATAAGCTATAATAATTTTAGTATTGTTAAATTAAATGTTTATTCAAAATAAATTTTAAAATATTGAAATGCACATCATCAGATATGTTTGCTGCTACATATTAGTTTTTATTTATTATGTTGCCTCCCCCCCCCCCACCTAAAACTGTTTAAAAATTATATTTGCAAATAAGCAAACTTTTTTTTGCAGCTTATAAGAGCGGATTACAAGCGCAGTTATTTGGTATTTTCAATTTGCCCGCTCCCCACCTAAAACTGTTCAAAAATCATATTTACAATTAAGAGCATAAAAAAAAATTGCGGCGTATAAAAGCGCATATCGAGCGCATTAATATAGTATATTTATAATTGAAAACTTTTACTGGAGGGGGGGCTAATCATTAAGTTGCCCCTGATATTTTCAAATTTATATTTTTTTTTCTTAGAAGGCCAATTTTATAAACCGGCTAATCATTAAGTTGCCCCCCCCCCATCTAAAACTGTTCAAAAATCATATTTAAAGTTGGGCGCATAAAAAAAAAATTGCGGCGCATAAGAGCGCAGATCAAGCGCATTAATATAGTATATTCATAATTTTAAAAATTTACTGGGGGGGTCTAATCATTAAGTTGCTCCCCCCCCCCCCACCTAAAATTGTTCAAAAATCATATTTAAAGATGAGCGCATAAATTTTGTTTTGCAGCGCATAAGAGCGCATTAATTTGGTATATTCAAATTTTCAAATTTTTTAGTGGGGGGGGGGCAACTTAATAGAGCCGGTTGTTGGTATCTAGTCAAGTCCATAATAGTGGTCAAAGAGCATAGCAATAGTCGTAGCGTAGTGGTAGCAGTCCAGTGCAATCTATACCGTCGTCGATTGATGCTTGGTATTAAAATTATTTTTTTTACTAGAAAAGGTAAAATTCACACATCAATATCTACAACCATTCAAGCTGATTCTGCTATATAAGTTTTCAAGAAGTCAATAGAAGTAAGCGTTAAAATCTAAACAAAAATGTAAATATTGCAAGCAAAACATTAATTTTTGTAGTACATTTAATTGCAATAAAGATATTTTAATATTTTATTATTTTATTGAGTGTGAAAAAAAAAGTGTGCAAACATTTAAAATTTTGTAAGAAAATCGTAGATAATCTATTGTTAAATAAATTTTCCAAAGTCTAAAAACTCTATTAAAAATTAAGATTAATTTGCTTCAGAACACAAAAATTAAAAATTTTATAATAAAATTTAGGCTGGTGCTGTGACCATTAAATTTTAATAAATTTATTTTGTTATTTTATTAATGGTTAAAACCTCTTAGATCATTTTGGACTAATTTGGCTAAAATCCAAAAAAAAAAATTGGAGTTTTTTTAAATTTTGTACAAAAACCAAAACTGGTTTTTAGTTTTATTAAATTAATATTATTATTTTATTAATGTTAAGTTGTTTACTAATGTATTAAATTAATTTTGTTACTTTGTTGATCTGCAAAATTTCTTTTATAGTTTGAAATCAATTTGGTAAAAATTTAAATAAAAAATTTAAAAAAATTTATATTTTCTAAATTGGATTATTTGCTTCCGATTTGGTTAAAATCTAAAAAAAAATTATAATATTTTGTAAGAAAATTAAGATTAGTCTTTTGTGTACCAAATTGCATCAAATTTATTGTGTTAAATCGCAAGATCTGATTTATGATTTGAAACCAATTTGGTTAAAATTCAAACAAAATGTTTGGTTTAACAATTTGCTTCTTGAAACTTGGGGAGATGCTATAAAGACAAAAAAAAACAGAAATGAAATAAGAGGAGCTACAAGAGTCAGTTTGTTAGGGATCTGCAAGGCTTACAGAACGGTGTCACAAGAAGAAGTAGAGGTGATTGCGGCAACACCTCCCGCGGATATGATGGTGGAAGAATGAATAAAAATAAAGAAACTAATAAAAGAAAATACCAGTAAAAAAGAAGTTAAGAGCAAGAAAGAAAACAATGGAAAGATAGCAGAGACAGTAGAATAGAAGAAAAAAGGGAGAACAAACCCGAGACGTGCTATTATACAACACAAACACTGACCGGACATGGAGCATTTGAAAAGTTTTTGCAAAAAATTAAAAAAAGAAAAGGAAAGATGTACATTCTGTCAAGAAGAAACACACGATTAGTCAGAACATACTCTAGTAGAATGCGAAGCGTGGGAGGAAGATTAAAAAAAAATAGAAAAAATACTGAAAAGCACAGTGGATAAAACAACAATCATTAAGAAATGCCTAAGAGATGAAAATAAATGAAGGGCGCTAAGAAACTTTGCAACAAGAGTACTAAGAAAATAAAATGAGGAGTTTGACAATGGAAAAATATAGAAAGAAAACAAACAAACAATGAAAACAAACACACAAAATAAAAGCCATAGAAGATTAAAGAGAAAAATGAGAAAAGCAAAATGAAAACTCCAAAACAAAGAAAAAAATCAAACAGAAAGAAATAAGGAAGATCAGAACAATTATGCATACCAAGATATAAAAGAAAATAAAAGAACATTTACAGAAACTACGATACTAAACAAAATAGCAAAAATAAAAAGAAGAAGAAAAGAAATGCTGAAGACCTAACAAACTAAGAACGCATCTGAGGACAAACCAAATAATTAGAATAAATAACACACGGATTGAAGAAAGAAAAGAATGTAAAGCTGGATGTCAATGCGGATAAAAAGATTTTAAAAAATAGACAAAAAAGACAGAAAATAGGTAGGGGCTATAGGGAGAAAGAAGGGCCGGGGACAGCATGCGTGCCACAGATTTTGTGTGAAAATCCACAAGGCAATAATCAGCCTACTTTAAACTACTGCCAAATCTAGACTAGTTTAACAAGGACATATAACTACAAGATTTACGCAAAGAAAAAACCAGAAGGTATTGCCATGCGTAAGTCATTCTTAAGGGCTACTTGTACATCACTACGTAAAAAAAAAAAAAAAAAAAACAATCCCCTCGTTGAAACCGGTACCCAACAAAAGTTAACCATTACCAGTGACTAACATAGTTTTTTGCTATAGAACGTAGACTTAAAACTTTGTAACGTAGCACAGATGTGGAACACCAGGATAACTTCAACTTACCCCAAGCTTAAATGTTTACGCCAGAATTAAAACAAAAAAACCAAACCAAAAAACGTCGTCAGCAACAACTATGACTAAGAACCTTGTAGTCAAACTGGAATCATTAAAGCCAGTTGTTGTGAAAGCATCATCTTAGTCTCGTTGTGCATGTATTGTGTTTGATCCCCAAAAATCAAGATTTAGCTCACTACAGGGTGTGAAATGCTGCGAGTTGTGCATGGTTTTAAGCGGTGTTTTCAAGCTTTCAAGCCCGTTTTTAGAGTGGAAACGTAACAAGACGCGTAGACAGTAGGCGTTATTGGTAAGCTCCTCTGGTAATAACCAGTTGTTAGAAGAAAATTGGTCTTTAGTGTTTTTTGTTTTATCAAGTTTATAATATTATTTTATTAATGTTTAAGATCTCTTTAATGATTTAAGACTAATTTGAATCAAATCCAAAAACCTTTTGTGAAAAAATTTGAAAACTTGTACAAAAAGATGGTTACTAATGTTCTCAATTGTTGTAAACTAATTTTGTTATTTTGTTAATCTGCAAAATTTCTTATATGGTTTGAAATCAATTTGGTGGAAATTTAAACAAAAAATTATAAAAATTTATAAATTGTTATTTTCTAAAAGTCGAAGACTTTCTTAAACCATTTCCCACCAATTTGCTTAACAACTAAAAAAATTAATTTTTTGTACAAAAATTAAGATTGGTTTTTAGTGTCCTAAACTGCAATGAATTTATTGTGATAACTTGCAAAATTTGTTTTATGATTTGAAACCAATTTGGTTAAAATTTAAACAAAATATTTTGTTTATGTTCATAAAATTTATTTTGTCGTTTTCTTTAGATTCAAATTTTTTTTTATCATATGCCACTAGTTTTGTTAAAATCCAAAAAAAATTAATATTCAAAAATATATTTTAGTTTAAAATAAACAAAAAAAATTGTAAAACTTCTACAAAACTTATAGTTTGTCTTTAGTATTCTTTATTGCACCAAAAATCTGAAAATGTATAAAACCATACTCCCAATGACAAAATAAATAAAACACCTAAGATTTACGTTTATGCTAAATTATGCAACGCACAGTCAAATAAACCATTTAGTAACTGATAAGGCTAAAGATTACAATGACACCAAATTATTATTTCAGTTAAAATCAAGCAACAAAATTTGTAAAAGTTACAAACTCAAGGTTCATTTTGTTAATCCGTAATTTTGATAGATTCATAAAATTTTGTAAAAAATTAACGCCTAAAAAAAATTTGGCTTAATTTGAGTTAAACCCATTTTTTTTACAAGTTTTTAAAATTTTCTAAAAATTTATATTTGGTGCTTAATGCAATAAAATGCAAAAAAATTATTTTGTAATTATTCATGTCCAGAACTACTTTAATAACTTAAAACCAATTTAGTTAAAACCAAAAAAAAAAATGACATAAAATTTTATAAAAAAATTGTTGTTCTAAACATAAATATTGTTAGTTTCTAAGAACCCAATACTAGTTTGAATAAAATTCAGATAAAAAATTAATAAAATGAGGATTTTGTAAAAAAAATAATGGTTGGTGCTTATTGCAGCAAATTCTGAAACCAAACTATTAACACTCTTTAAAATGTTTCAGAGATCAGATGTTTAATTTTTTTGCAAAAGTTTTTGCCTTAAGAGAAGGTCGTGATCCAACTTCTTGATAACATACACTTAGGTAGGTGAGTGAATCACTTCAGAGCATAATAACAAGTCAGTAAAGTTTAGATTAGAATGGCTCACACACTTACCAAAGTGTTAGTAATCAAAAGATTAGATCACAACCCTTTCTTGCAACAAAATTACTTCCGGCGTCCACAAAAAGTTCAAACATGCAACCTCTTAATAACAAACACTTTGGTGAGTGGGTTAAATATTCCATACCATAACAACCAGTCTATAGTTTAGATTAGAGTGGCAAACCTATCTAACCAAGTGTTAGTAATCAAAAAAAAATATTACAACTTTCTCTTGCAACAAAATTACTTCCAACGTTCGCAAAGAGTTTAAACATGCAATATCTTAATAACAAACACTTGGGTGGGTAGGTGGGATACTCCATACTATAATAACCAGTCTATAGTTTAGATTGGAGTGGCTCACTCACCCACCCAAGTGTTAGTGATCAAAAGATTGAATCACAATCAACTCTTGCAACAAAATTACTTCTGACGTCTGCAGAGTTTAAACATGCAATCTCTTAATAACAAACACATAAGTAGGTAGGTGAAACTTTCTATACTATAATAACCAGTCTATAGTTTAGATTGAAGTGGCCCACCCATTCATCCAAGTTTAAGTAATCAAAAGATTAGATCACAACTTTTTCTTGCAACAAAATTACTTCCAACGTTTGCAAAAAGTTTAAACATGCAATCTCTTAATAACAAACATTTGGGTGAATACCTGGGACATTCCATATTATGATAACCAATTTATAGTTTAGATTGGAGTGGCCTACCCACCCACCCAAGTGTTAGCGATCAAAAGATTGGATCACAACCTTCTCTTGCGACAAAATTACTTTTGACGTACGCAGAGAATTCAAACATTCAATCTCTTAATAACAAACGCTTGGGTGGGTAGGTGAGACACTCCATACCATAATAACCAGTATATAATTTAGTTTGAAGTGGCCCAGTTTTAGTGATCATAAGATTAAATCACAACGTCCTCTTGCAATAAAATTTCTTCTGACGTTCGCAAAGAGTTCAAAGATGCAATCTTTTAATAACAAACACTTGAGTGAGACACTCCAGACCATGATTACGTGTCTATAGTTTAGATTAGAGTGTTAATTTAGTGTTGTTGAAAAGCCACAATTTTTCTTCATACAGCTATCATGTTGACTGGTCGATTGTAATTGGAAATCTGTTCGTCTTGCGGTGCAAGCAAAAAGGCAATTGTCTTTTCTACAAAACGACAAAATGTATAAAATCATACTCCCAATGACAAAAGAAATAAAATACCTAAGATTTACGTTTAATGATAAATTATGCAAAGCACAGTCAAATAAATTATTTAATTACTGATGAGAATAAAGATTTCAATGGTTCCAAATTCGGTATATATACAGGGTGTCCGGAAAATACGTGTACAACGTTTGACGACAGACTCCTGACGTCAAAATAGGTCAATCTAAGCCGACTTAGTTATATCCAAAATTGTCTCGTTTAACCGGTAGAGGGCGTCAAAAATTTGTAAATATTAAAAAGAAATTACCTGTAACAATAATTTTTTAAGTGACCTTGTTGCTATGGCGTTTAATAATTTGACAATTATTGACAAATTGTCACCAGTCTATGAAATTTACTCAAGTATACGATCAACATTCTTGAATTACAAGTTTATTTTACCATTAAAAATGGAAAATTATACAAACTCTCAGAAAGTTGACATGCTCCTGGTATACGGGTTTTGTCAAGGAAATAGGCGTCAGAGTGTTTACATGGAGAGGTTTCCTAACCGTCGA
The DNA here is from genome assembly GCA_963932245.1 of Tachinus rufipes. Taxonomy (NCBI): domain Eukaryota; kingdom Metazoa; phylum Arthropoda; class Insecta; order Coleoptera; family Staphylinidae; genus Tachinus; species Tachinus rufipes. The sequence goes on from OZ010743.1 coordinate 110,118,992, forward strand.
ATACCAAACCACCAAACATTTGCCAATATTGAGCGTCATCTTCGGGAAACGGGCAGTTTTAAGAAAAAGTTTGAAGGCAGGGGTCGTATGCGAACAACTCGAACTGTGGAAACAGAAGAGATGATTCTGGAAAGAGTTGAAGAAGAACCAAGTACCAGTACCTGTCTTTTAGAACGTGAGTTAAATGTTCCTAAAACGATTGTCAATGAGGTTTTAAGAGAACAGTTGTTACATCCTTACCACATACAAAAAGTCCAGGAACTTTTACCGACTGATCCCCCCATGCGGCTTACATTTTGTCAATTTATTAGAAACAAAAGAATCCTTGTTCCAAATTTTTGTAGAAAAATTATGTTTACTGACGAGGCATGCTTTACAAGATCTGGGGTAACGAATCTGCACAACGAACATATTTATTCCGATAAAAATCCACATGCCATTAAAGTTGCACATCATCAGCATCAATTTAAAATTAATATTTGGGCAGGTATTATTGATCACTACCTTATTGGTCCCATTGTTATTCCAGACAGGTTAGATGGAAATATTTATTTAATTTTTTTGCAAGACAACACACTAATAACCACTACGACTCTATAAGCAATACGCTTAGCAGTAATAAATAGGGTACGCCTGATCTAAATGCAAAAAATAACAAAATATAAAAGAAAGCCTTAAAACGAATCAGCTCACCAAATAAAAAAACCATAGAGATTCAGGATCCCAAACAAAACAAAAAAATAATTAATCCAAACTTAACTATGGTTTGAACAAATACATGCATTTCAACTCTACTACATCTGCTGAGTAGGTGCAAAGCTTATAATTTGCAACGTAGTGCTTTCAAACTAACTAAAAAAACTTCAAAAGTTTTTGAAGTTTATTGAAAAACTAAAGTTACCAAAAAAGTACTTTATAGTTTGATTAAATATGCAAATTCATAACTACTTAAACTCTGCTGGCTTATATCTTAAAACTTTAAGAAAATTACACTCTCATCAGTATCTACAGTGCCTCCGTTATCCCAATCAAGAAGTTTGATAGTATATATTTGTATTAACATATCCATATTTAAAGGTTAATACAAGCGTATTATCTAAAATATCAAACAAAACATTTTATATTTTTAAAGATTATAGACAACATAAAGAGTATTAAATATCCTTTTTAATTTTGTTAAACTGCATTCAATAAAGATTCAATTGTAGCAACGTTTGTGATAAAATAAAGTACAATCGTGAGATAATTGCTTATGTTCTCTTTAAAAATATATTTTCTTTTATTCCCAAGATAAAACTAACATTTGTTTTAAGAACAGACAGGATCATTCCCGTTAATGTTAAGAGATTTTTTTTAAGTTATCGTGACAATATTTCTCTGCTCTATTGCAGCTGGGATTGTTACACAGCACATTACCTCCTTGCACCGAGGCAACCCACGGTGGTGTAACTGCAGACGATCCTTAGGGAGACATTCTCAGCTTTAAAAAAGCAAAGAAAAAATAAAACGTAGTGTTTTGCGATGATAAATAAAAAAGTAGACATAAATATAATATAAAAAATCTACCTGTTTTACCTACCACAGTGTGGACAGTAAAAATTTGATTCATTCGTATATCAAAGTTGTCAGATGAAAATCTTTATATATTTTCAAGATAATCTAAAGTCATCTCTTTTGTTACAAGCGAGCGCGTTTGTGGCAACTCCCTCCTTCTTTATTGAATATCACGGGGCTGCCCTTTTGTGGGCCAAACTCAAATATCTATTTACATCCTTTGTTAACCCGGCACTAAATTAGTTTTAGGGTTTACACCGTCTGAATTCGAACCGTAATATATGAGTCGTTTATTTTCTTGTAACAAAGTGATATCGTCATACTTTTATCATTTATCAACGCGGATTTTTTTCTCTTTCGTATAGAAAAGTGGGAGCCGAATTCTAATTATTGATTTATTCCGGTTCGATTTAGATGCGCGCCGGATAAGAAATGATAAATAATTAATTCAAACGAGAGGGCAGCAAGGACATAAATCCTGCGGTATTTTCAGATTAATTAAATAATTGGGGCGGGGATATTTCGTTTGATATATAAATATCATTTACTCCAGGAAATCGATTCAATTATTTTGTTATTGTTAATAATTAAATAATATTTATGTGCGAACGCGGATTGTTACCCATAAATGGAGATGATTATCTGTGTTATTTTTTATTAGTCTCATGCACGGTGTTTAGCCGAGCACTGCATCAATTTATCTGATCTAATGAATCTTGCATCAGATAGCTGGAACTGATTAAATGCTAACCCACTATTATACATATGCATGTGTGTGTTTGGTTCGGTCTGGTTCGCTTGCTTTTTTAATCTAGTTCTGATTTCAATTAAAGTGGTGGGCGTAAAGGGGTGCGCATATAAAACTACAAACTTTATATATTCCACTCGAAGAATTGCATTAAATATTCAGTTGGAAAATACAATCATTGCTGGACTATAAATTTAAGATAATAATTTTATTTTAAACCATTAACAATATTTACACAATTTATTCAAAATGTATAATGTTTTACATATTTTTTTTTATTCCTCAGATAAATTATGTGTCTCCTAAAAATTTAGTTCTAAAAATTTATAAAAGTCTTTACTTTTAATATGAATATTATGAATGGAAGATAAATTTGAACTGGCTATAAGTCTGTTTCAACTGATACCTAAGTCTGTCCAAATTTTCTTGTTTCAAACGTACCATAAAGCACCAAGGAAGCTTCTCAAAGTAATACTTTGAAATGCTTTGAGACGATTGAGGTGACAGATTGAGGCCGTGCCCAGGGATGCGTACGTTAGCATAAACCTAATCGTAGAAATGTCGGGTGATATTTTAAATTGACATGACACTACTGATTTGACGCAACATCAAAACAAGAAGATTTTTGCCAATCTGGTTTTATCAAGAATAATCTACACGTGCAATTTGTACGTGAATTCTCTATCGAAAGTTATTCCCAAATACTTGGCAGCATTGGGCTATAGTATGGAAACGTTTTTAAGATTGGCGTTCTCATCTGGGGTAATTTGTTGCCATGTGAAGAGAACAACTTTGCTGTTTTAAAGTGCAAACAGAATTTTGTTCACACTATCAAAGAATACGCATAGTTTGTGCACTGGACGTTTTATAACACCATCCGTAGTTTGGATGGATGCAACTCAAATTATTTTGTCCTTTCCGGGATGGATCTCCTCAATTCTTCCTTTCTTCCATTTTAAAGGTGGCAAATTGTCTTCCTGTATTATTGCCAGCTGCCCAGGTTTAATTGAGCATCTTTTGGAATGTTTCCATTTTATTCGCTTTTGGAGTTTAACGAGATACTCATCTTTCCACCTTTTCCAGAAGTGGTCACGCATTTGTTGTAGGTGTTGCCATCTACTTAATTTGTTTACCCGTAGATGCATTAAACCAGGTTTGGGTATGGAGTTTATTGGCTCTTCTATCAGGAAGTGTCCCGGTGTAAGAACACTATAATCGCTGGATCATCAGTCATTGGCGTTAATGGGCGCAAATTTAGGATGCCTTTTATTTGGGTGAGCATCGTGGACATTTCTTCGTATGTTAAAAGCGTTTCTCCAACTACTCTCCAAAGATGGTGCTTAGCTGATTTAACTGCAGCTTCCCAAATTCCTCCAAAATGCGGGGATCCAGGTGGAATAAAATGCCACTGCATTTTGACATCCGAGATATTCGTCATCAGTTCTTGATTTTCTATGGAGAATAGATGACCCAAATTTTTCAGATTGTTATCAGCACCCTTAAAGTTCGTGGCGTTGTCCGAATACATCTCCTTTAATGAGCCTCTTTGTGCTATAAATCTACGAAGTGCACTGAGTAAGCAGTCGGTGGTAAGGTCAGTGACTAGTTCTATATGCACCGCCTTTGTTACCATGCATACAAATTTAGCCGCGTGAGCCTTTATGATCCTTTTGCTTTTTCGGGAACCCTTTTTAATGTTGAATGGACCCCAGTAATCTACTCCGCTCTTTAGGAATGGGCGTGCTGGCTCAGTACGGCAATAGGACAACTCTCCCATGATAGGTTGTGCAGGTTTTGGTTTATTCTTCAAGCAGACAACGCACTTACGAAGAATTGTCCTTATTGCACTTCGTGCTGATATGATCCAATATTGACTTCTTATAGCTGCTAACGTTGCTTGTGCACCTGCGTGGAAGTTTCTTACGTGATCATCACAAATGATTAGCTTGGTGAGAGCATGAGATTTTGGTAGAAAAATTGGATGCCTTTTCACATATTGCATCAATGATTTTCGAAGTCTTCCACCTGCACGAATTAACCCATTTACATCCAGAAACGGATTTAGGCACAACAGTCTGCTTGCATTGCTTAGTGGTCTTGCTGTCTGTAGGTCTTGGAGTTCATTACCAAATTTAGCTTCCTGCACTAGTCGAATTAATCGTACTCTCGCTTCATTTTGACATTTGTGGTCATCCATTACCAGATTATGCAATCCTTGTGCTGTTCTTCTTATGCATTGGATTTTTTTAATAAATTTTAAACACAATGCGGTAACTTGTATTAACTTTTGGAGCGATGAATAACGCGAAATCAAGAAATCACCAAATGCTTGTCGTTCTCTGTTGAGAATAAATACTCTTTTTACTTCTGGTGTATCATTCGATCAGTTATATGACGATAACGTCGCCGTATTGGCTATCAGGACGTCTGGTCCTTTCCACCATAATTTATTGTTCAATAATAACGAAGGTGAAGTCCCTCTTGAAATGATATCTGTTTTTGTATCTATATGGTACCAGTCGTTAGGGTCTGTTAACTCTTGTATCTCGCTTACCCGGTTTGCTACAAAGGTTTTCCACTTGCTTGAATCTGCCTTTATCCAAGATAATGCTATTGTTGAATCAGTATAATAGCAGCATTTTCTGAATTTCAGCTCTATTGTTTCCTTTATATTTTTTGCAAGCTGAGCGAGTAGCATTGCAGCGCACAATTCTAATCTAGGGATGCTGGAGACTTTGAGAGGTGCCACTCTTGATTTTGCACAAAGCAGGGTGCTAGTAGTTTCTTTGGTATGTTTGTCCGTGGTTCTAATATACAGGGAGTTTATAAATGAATGGGATTATGTAATCACTTTAAATGTGCCGCTTTTTTTAAATTGTTCACTGAACTATTTGTTTTGACAGATCAACTTTGACAGCTGTCAAGCAAACATATGAAAACATATGTAGTATAGTGAACGATTTTAAAAAGGCGGCATATTTAAAGTGATTACATAATCCCATTCATTTATAAACTCCCTGTATATGCAGCACCCGTACGCTGCTTGACTTGCATCGCTAAATCTGTGGAGTTCAACGTAGTCACTTTCCATGTTGAACGAGATACTTCTGGGAATGTGTAATTCATTAATGATCCCTAATTGGCTTATAAAGTTGTTCCATTCAGTGTGTATGCCATTCGGGACTGATTCATCCCAGTGCAATTTCTCCATCCATAATCGTTGCATAAATATTTTTGCAACAATTATTATAAGGCCCATCAAGCCAAGTGGATCAAAAATCTGCGCAATCTGTGATAGCATTACTCTTTTAGTAATTCGCCTTGTGGGTTTCAGTATGCTAGTTGAATAGCCAAACATATCTGTTTTCATGTTCCACTGTACTCCTAATGTTTTGATTGTTTCCGTCTTATCCCATGAAAGGACATTTTGTTCATGCGACGCCAAACCACACAATGTTTTTTTGCAATTGGATGCCCATTTGTGTAACTCCAACCCGCTTTCCTTTAGCATTTTGCTTATTTCACCACGTATGCGTCCCAACTCTTCAATTGATTGTGCGCCTGTCAACAAATCATCTAGGTAAAAGTCTCGTTTAATTATGTTTGAAGCGACGGGGTATTTCTCTTGGTTTAGATTTGCAATTTCCGTCAAGCATCTTGTCGCCAAAAACGACGCCGGACTAGTGCCGTAAGTTATTGTCTTCAGCTTGTATGTGACAATTGGTTGATCAATGTGCTCTCTCCACAGGATTCGTTGATACTTAGCATCATTCTCAGTTACAAGTATTTGACGATACATTTTTTTTACATTGGCTGAGAGGTGGAATGAAAGAAAGCATTGGAGTTTGAGGCAAACGCCTTGGCAATTTTCTCAATAGAAAATTGAACTTTATTTTTGTCATAAATGATTAGAATAGAAACTTGCCCGTTGCATTGAAGATCCTCCACATTGATGGTCGTTTTCTGTGAATGATTCCAAGGTCTTTCCAGCACAAATTTTTGTGCAACTTTATTGCTTCTTTCATCTGGCTGTAGAGCGCATTTAAGATGTCGCGGTCCTTAAAATTGCGGTGTCCCTGCCATTGACGCTTGGCGGCATTTCTGCGTTAGATCAATGACTTTGTATCGCGAGATAGTCCAAATGGATTATCAACGCTGAGCTGATTGGTCTTAGAGACCTTTTTTGTAGCTTTGCGGATTTAATTTGAATAAATGTTGGCGGTTCTTTCAAGGTCATCAACCGTTTTTACTGGTGCAAGCCTGCTTATGCTTTCTTTCAGGTTACGAGAAAAGAGAGTATAATCCGTGTAAGTTACAAATTTTTCTGTCTCCCCTTCGTAGAACTACAGTATTACTGGGTTATGATCGGATCTTAAGTCATTGACTTTTTCTACTGTTGCCCTTACTCACTCACCTAAGTGTTGGTTATTAAAGGATTTAATGTGCCTGCCACTTCTTGAGTTCTTGTTGTTATTATATTTAAAAAATTGAGTGTCATTGTATATCAAATTGTAAGTTGATGTTGTTAAATATTGCTACGTCAAGAACGTCTCTTTAGTGACCGTTCCTGCTGTGGTAGGTAGGTTCATCCAAGCAATATTTGCAATTTCTTTTGCTGAGCGTAGTCAAACAACGTTTAACCTTTGGAGATTGTTCTCAAGCTGTTCCACGCCAAGTGCTTTTGAGTTGAGTAAAGACTGTCAAGGATTGCATAAAAATCTGCTGTTTTAATTTACCCGCCTGATGTAGGTCAACGCAATTTTAAGTGTGTCTAACCCACTATTGCGTTTGATTCAAGAGTGAGTGTGGTATACACTTTAGAGTGATCCACCACCCTTTTTGCCAAAATTAGAGTTCCCCGCCTTATGAGTACCGCCGATGTTTTCAAATACGTGAAGGTATTTAGGAGTTTCAGCGTTTGATTGGGTCTGTTTACCAATTCTGACACCAACATGATGTTTATGTTCTAGTTAAAGAAGAACTCTTCGACTTTCCTTTTTTCTTGTAATTCAGCGTTTCAGAAGCAAAAACAAAATATTATGTACTATTCATTATTAATTGGTAAGTTTTGACAAGAAGATTGTCATGAGGCTTTTTTGAGCTTTGTTCTAATCGGCTAAAAGTGCGGTAACCTGGGTAACGATAATTAAATTATAAATAACGGTAGCAAATGGTTTGTTTGTTATAATTTGTGCTACAAATTTAAGGAAACCTGCAAGCTTAACGGAAGGTTGAGAGACTGAGAAAACTTGGTTGTGTTGCTGGTCTACATTTTTTGACCTTTGAGGCCATAATTCTAATGTAGATTTTGCACCGTCGTTTGCAAAGCAAGCGACGCTGAAGTTTGCGCAACTGGCTGTAGTACCGTTGCAACAGTTACGGTGTCGTAATATGGCAACGTTTTGCTGTGTGGCCGTGTCTCTGGCACTTTGAAAACTGTCCACACACCATGTTTAAACAAATAAATGTATTTCCCATGCAGTAGAAGTTTGTCGGGCAGTACTCTGCAGATTTCAAAGCCCGTCTCACGTCTTCCTCAGAAAGGAATTTGGCACGTGTTTAATGACAATTTTAAAGATTCTTTGGCGGTTACTCACGAGTGAAAATCCGCGGACCTGGTGTTGAAGACTTCTGTAAGAATAGAATGGAAAAAATGACAATCTTTTAGTCATTGAATATTTTTGATAATTCCGGGAACATTTTCTTGTCGTCACAAACGATTTCCGGAAGACGGGCTTCTAAACAAGTGGGAGTCTTCAAGTAGAGTGGGTTTGATGTCAATTTCTGCATCAACGTGGTTAAACTTTGAAGCGGCAGCTTTAAACCTTAACTCAATGTAGTTTTTTTGACGTTCCTCTTTTGAACGGGGACGACGCGTGCTCTTTAGTCTAATAGGCCAGCAAGAATAGCTTTTGACGGCTGTCTGTTGGCAACCGTTGTTGGTGGATGAGAGTTAGCTGAGAGCTTTTCAAAAATTTTAGTTCATGATCGCTCACTTTTTAAAGTTTTTTTTTTCCTTTGTCCGACAAGTTAGTGCCAACGGAATCAAAGTGGACAGCGGTCCACTTTGATTCCGTTTGCGGTGATAGTTGCCTGCGTCTGGACGGTAAGATCCAAAGTAGCGGGTAGTAGGTTGCTGTCGGCAAGCTTAGAGTTGGAGTTTCTGTCGTTGGTTTCCTCCATCTTCTCCACTTTATTTTCCGCTGCTTGCAAAGCGGAAGCGATTTTGGGGGCGGCAATTTTTTTGGATTTGCTGCAGTGACAAAGGCAGCTGTTAGCGCGGTGGCCGGAATAATACAAGTTGAGTTTGAGTTGGTGCTCTTAGCCTTCCTCTTTTGTCTAGGAGACGGCAGCATTAGTTCCCTGAATTTTGTCGGGAGTGAACAAGTCCATTCCTCGTTCTTGGATGTTGGTGGGGAAGCGGCGTTGGTGGCAATAGCAAAGGCAGAGGCCTGCTAGCTAATGGTGTTGTTACCGGCAAAACTGATGAATACGCCGTTAGTTATCCAGAGTTGGAACTATCCTACCAGTATTTATTTAGTTACATTTGCCATTGTGTTAATCATAAAGGGTTGGGAATTTAATTAATTCATTAATGTCAACTGACTCATGTCAGGTAGTTAAATAAAATAAATATAATTGTGATCAATAGTTGTTGTATCATCGTTTTTACGATAGGAAATAGAACATTTGTTAACTGTGATTCTGTGATTTGCCCTACAGCTTGAGAAAGATCTAGCTGAGGATAACAGAGTCACCGAGGGCATCAGTTTTTACCGGAGCCGCGGGCTCGCATGAATCCAAAAGCAACAGCAGCAGGCAAACAAAACTTCAGAAGACTCAGAAAGTTATCACCAGTAATCAATCCCAATATGAGCGATGGGAATGTCAGTCAACATCCCACAGAAAACGGGATTCTACAGCAAAATAACACAATAGAAGCAAATAATGACCAGGAAGACGTTGCACCAACAAATATATTGTTTAATAACCAACCTGACGACAATGTAACTAAAATGATCACACACAACACGAACGGTACGGGTCACCTGGAGCCGGAAATCCTGCAAAACCGTTACGGCAAAACGCCACACTATAGCGTGATTCAGCGTGACACGGTTGTATGCATGATTTGAATTTGCGGGTGCCCCTAATCAAGACGTAGAATTCTTTATAACGGATAGAATTGAACGAGAGTGGCTGAAAGTGGTTGAAAGGAGCTGCCGGGCAAAAATTTAAGCTCGCGGTAGACAGTAACATCGCGTGGGAACGGTTGACAAATGCGCTAAGGCAAGCGTTCGCGTTTAAAGATATGCTTGCTGTGGAGTGAGAAGCAAGCGGGCCAAAAAACGCACAAATTTGTAAAAATGATATATACCTAATTTTACACTTGGCGGAACCATACTTCAAGAAGGCCGGAAGAATTCCACCGGCAACTATAGATGACCTTATAAGCTTTGCCATATTAATTGAGCGGCCCGCACAAACATCGAGAGCCACTGGTTCGCTAAAAGACAACTGGCAATAGAATAAAGATGACCCGAATGCCGGAACTGCCCACAAGGCACGGATGTCAGAGTTAAACAATGACAGCCGCCAACTCCGATGCAACGACAATGCAACGTCATTAGACGGTCGTTGCCAATAGTACCAGTAACAATTCAGAACAAGATCTAAAAATGCCTAATCAACACAGACGCTGATTCAAATTTTATACACGCAGACTTGGCACCCCGCTTTCAGTCACACAAAATTACTATGCTGACTGCAGACAAGGAATACCACAATTTCGTTCTAGTTTGGCAGAAATACCTACACCGACGAGTTCCTAGTTTCAAAAAATCTACGGATGCAAATGATACTAGGAACACCGTTTTTAGGCACGCACGCCGGTCATTTTGATTTTGCCCGCGACTGTCTAAATATGGAAACGCAACTCCCCAACTCAGTGTTTTAGGACACTACCCAAACAACAACCCGGAAGAAAGCGGAACCGGAAAAATTGAAAAGTGGATTTCCAACTAAACTTCACGTCAAATTCCGCAAACTGCATAAGAATATTCCGGAACTGTTCAAAGCAAAAGATTAGTTTGCCGACGTGTCTCACAACATCGAACACACGATCCGACCCACCCACAACAACCCGATTGCAACACAACCTTATTGGGTAAATCAGGCAAAGAAGAAGATTATAGACAAACAAGTCCAAGAACTCCTGGCTCAGAACATCATCGAACCGTTTACAAGCTGATTAGGAAAAAAACGGCGTATTGCGGTTTTGTTTGGACTACCGCAAAACTAACGAAGCGACCCCATCCAAACCTACGCCAATGCCAATTATTTAAGAAGCATTCTGCAATTTAGGAGCTGCCACCATCTTTACCACTTTGGACTTATCAGGCGGATACTGGCAGATCCCAATGGCATTGGCGTTCAAGAAATACATAGCATTTAGCACTCCTAACAGAGAGCATTACCCCCTTTGAACTCAAAAACGCTCCAGCAACGTTTCAGCAACTAATGAACTAGGAGGTGCTGGTCGGATTTATGCATCAGTTTGCGATGGTATTTAGATGACATCATCATCTACAGTGCATCCTACAATGAACACTTCTACTACCTTGCCCAAGTATTCGAACGGCTTTATGAATTTAATTTAAAGCTTGGTCGAGCAAAGTGCTCATTTGCACAAATCACGTTGGAATACCTAGGGCACATGGTAGATACCGATGTAACAAAGCCACTTGCAAAGCACAACAATCAGATAGCAAATTACCCGCCTCCAAAGACCCGACGGCAGTTACGTCAATATATAGAAATATGTAATTGGGTGCGGCAATACATTCCACAATTTGCCACATTGGCCGCATCCCTGAACAAACTAACGACCAACACAATGACTTTTAAATGGTCACCTGCCGCCACAACAGTGATGCAGCAAATACGGCACGCAGTGACTAAACCGCTGCAACTTCATCGGCCAGTACCCAACTTACCCTACGTCGTACAGACCGACGCGTCCCAACTAATGATCTCGGCGGTTTTATTTTATCTAACGCCGGAAGATGAAAAAAAGATCATTAGCTTTGACTTGGCCAAACTTAACGACACTGAGCAACAATACCACGTCAACGAGCAGAAGTGCCTTGCCCTGGTGTAAGCACTAGGACGCTACAGACTTTTCTTAGAAGGCCGTCACTTTACGGTCAAAACAGATTCACAGGCGTTTACGTGGTTAAATAGATTAAAAAACCATTGGTCGAAGCTGGTGCAGTTCTTGCAATCATTTGACTTTACTATTGATTATTGCCCAGATTGTTCTGCTTAGAACAAGCTACCAGACTTACTAAATCATGACTAGGAGGATCTACTTACAAATCACGTCCTTGGTTTGGACCGACTCGTTCCAACACAGCTCCATGCCATAAAACTGCCCCTGATCGAGAAAATCAAGCTAGCACAAAAACAAGACAAAATCCGAATTGGCAAAGTGATAAGCAACCCCGTGGACACAATCTTCACCTGAAAGTGATAGACGGGGCTTTATATAAGAAAGCTACCAAAAATCTTGACCGGTGCCTGCACGTCCTGCCAGAACTCCGGCAGCGAGTATTCTACAAGTTGCACGACGAGGCCACACACCCCGGAAGAGACAAAACAGAGCGGACCATCCGGAGCCGCTATTACTGGCCAACCGTGTCAAAAGCTTGGCTACCTCGGCATCATAATAACCGACAACGTCACCTAATTCAAATCTTACAAGTGGGCGCGGACGTGCAGACAATGGGGTAACAAAACATATTACACACCAATCTACCATCCTTAGGCCAACCCAACGGAACGACAAAACCAGGAATTTAAGAAAGGCCTGCGAGTGCGGATGCAAAGACAACCACCAAATGCCTGGGTGCAACACATCCAACCCTTAGCATTTGAGTTACGCACCCGGAGATATACCCCAAGCCACGCGGTAATGAGTTACAACCTGCTTTGACCAGAAGATTGGCGAATTTTCACCACAAGGTCAACAGAGGCCCCAACCATTCCAACTGCAACAAGCGAATAGAAGACATCCAGCAAAAGCAACTGCGCTACGTTTAAAAGTACGATCGGCCAGAAAAACCAGCTCCAGTAGCTCTCGGGGAACTAGTCATGATCCGGAATCATAAAAAAACTGACAAACATGGGCATGTGAAGGCAATTGCCACAAAATGGCTTGGCTCTTATCAAATTTGCGACATCTTTGCAGGACGGGTGTATGAGGTAGATAAAAACAAAGAGAGAGTTTTCATGCATGCGTATGACGTACAACCCGCTCCACCAGTACGCAAACCTACACCAACGCTTTCAACAACACCCAAACTGTTCAGCGCTGAAGAAGCACAATCCTCCTCTGACGACGACTAGATTTTCCTCAAAACCGTATGCATGCGGTAGTACATGTAGTGGAGCTCAAAACCACACTCCTCTCGATGACTGGATTGTTCCACCTCTTACCGGCAAAACTGATAAATACGCCGTTAGTTATCCAGAGTTGGAACCACCCTACTAGTATTTATTTAGTTACATTTGCCATTGTGTTAATTATAGGGTGTTGAGAATTTAATTAATTAATTAATGTCAACCGACTCATGTCAGGTAGTTAAATAAAATAAATATAATTGTGATCAATAGTTGTATCATCGTTTCTACGATAAAAAATAAAACATTTGTTAACTATGATTCTGTGTTTTACTCCGTCAAAAAACCTCCCCGTGACAACCAGCCTGCTTTGTAAGTCAGTTTTTTTATCGTCTTTGGCAGAGCCAAAAGTTTTGCATTAAAAACCTCCGACATTGCTATTAGCCGCTGCTGGATTACTAACACCTGCGCCTCAAAGGCGCTGGACTTGGATTAAGTCTAGTCCTGTCTCATTCGTGATATTAGGATTGGTCATTATTTTTATGCTAGTCCTTAACTTTTTCGGCCGCTTGGGTTTGTAGCGGCATCGTTACGGGCCCAAGAAGATGCTTAAAAATAAAAAAATAAAATAATAATTGAAGATTAGAGATCTCTTTTGCTGCTTGCAGTCGACTTTGTGTTCTGTGAGTTGACTACACAGTAGAAACTTGATGAAACTCATTTCAAGAAAAGTAGTTTTATATTTGTTTGCTCACGTTAAATCACTGGACACAATTCTTAGACTAAAGAAAACATGTAAAACAATATAATAATGATTAAAAAAACTTGCAAATCATAATATGAACACTTTCAATTAAGAAAACACATTAATACTATGAGCTTTGTAGACAACTCAATATCAACCACATAAGTTGGCTGTGTGCTGAGACGGAGAAGTAAGGTTTACCACTGAAGAAGGTGCAGTGAAAATAGATTTACTTTTTCACTCAAATCTAGAATTTATCTATTGCCAAAAACTAGAAGAATTTTTAAAGTACTATTCAATACTAACCCGACTGCCCAGTGACAATAAAAATACCTAAAAGCACTCAACAAGATGCACTTGAAAAAAATTAAAACCACATTATTGATAACTTTTAACCCTTTTAGAAAACGAGCCAGCTTACGCTGACAATTTAATAAAACAGTTTTAAAAAAACTTTCAATTAAAAAATTAATAATTTTGTCAAAATGTATGCTTTATACATTGAATATTTAATAAATTATAGTATTAGCCACTTTAATCTTACACAATTTAGTTCTAAACTAAAAAAAAACAATGTTAGTTTTTGATCAAAAACTTATTGCCGTTAAGCTAAAACTGTTAGTATATTTAAATTAAATTTAGGGCTTATACTACTATAAAAAAAATGTTTCAATCTTAAAAAAAAATTTAATTTCCTCTACGTACATCTTGAATATTCAACATAATAATTATCATTGCTTTGTGCATAAATTAATTAAACATATTTAACATAAAATTATAATATGGTCGATTAAATCAAAAATTTACTTACGATAATAACTATTTTAATAAGCTGTTAAAATTTGCAATCATAATAACAATGTTTATATGACATAATTAAAATTGAATCTTTATAGCAGAAAGAGAGAGTTAAAAAAAACGAAGTAAAATTTAAAGCAAATAAAGCCATTCATTTTAATCAAACTAATAGTAACTAATTACATTGCCAGTCTAAAAGGATTAAAGAGGCAGCCGTTTAGGCAGAAGTCGGATTAATCAAACAGAGGTGAGTTCGTTTGCTGCATGCAAATCTAATCAGTCTAATGGAATAAAACTTATTAATTACCACCACATAAGAAGCTCCCTTTAAAAAGGAAGACTTGGTTTTTTTTTGCGGAAAATAATATAAAAAAAATATCACCCTTTTAATATCTATTTCGGTTACGACGCGATAAAAACGGGTAGAGGAAAGGATTCTCTCTGGCCTTATGCCATCTACTTAAAGATCATAATCTTCGGACGTATTAAAACATGCCATCCAATGTTAGCCCTTGCCTTTCATAAAAAATTAATAAATGTATCTGTGGGAAATATTATAAACTTGTTTATGTTTTATACTACTTATATCAATTTTCATTAAAACGATGTGTTGATAGGTATGTCGATAAGAATTTTTTTTTTAAACTATTACTAGGATAATTCTTGCATTAATATGCAGCGATAATTTGAAAACGTTACCTGATGCTTATCGACTGTAAATTGCTGATAATTTTAATATTATTCCAGTAATTTAGAAAGGAATCTTCTTACCAACACATAAAAACTAAAATTAAAATATTAATCATAACAGCATAAATATGCAACTTGTTGGCTATTGTATGTACAGCTAATTGTGATATATTGTGCTGGAGACAAACACGTATGAGACAATGAAAAGCAATAATCTGATACAGTGACCAAGTAATTTAGCTTCCCTTAATAAATCATTGCTAATTAGGCAACAGAGAAATGTATAAATTATGTTGTAAACAGCAATTAGTAACAAATTTTTTAATCCTATTAAATATTATATCATGAATATTTTTTACAAAATTCTAATAAGATAATTGTTCTCTGAGAAGGATGTCGATTATTATTCATTAATCATTACGCGTGCATGACTGTAGATGTTTTCTTTTATTGAGGAAGAAGTTATCGGCTTCTTATCTCAAAGCATTGTTTTAAAGACAAATGATTTATTAGTAACTGTTTGATTACTAATGCGAATCATTATGTATGCTAGATAAGTAAAAATTGATTGTAAAAATATATTGATAGATTCTTATTAATCAAAGCTATTATTGTTCTTAAATAATCATATTCTTGGAAAATAGTTGAGATTGTTTTATAATTCCAGTAAATCATAATTTCATAAATTTAAAATTATAACAGAAGTGAGTATTATGATAATATTTACTTAGTGCTATTGAAAAGAGTGAATATTGCAATTATGCAGGAAAGCTGTAGGTACCGTCTAACACAGATCATACAATAGAAGATAAGTCAATTCCCTATAAATATTTCGCCACGAGTTTTAGCGCCTCTTCGCTCCTGGGAAGAAACATTAAGTTTGTAAAACGGACGCCTAGCGGCGCTGAGTTACGTTTGTGTCTATAAAAGGCGCTATTTTTAAAACTTGCCATTATCCCTCTTTATTTTCGGCCTGGGAACTGCCAACGGCAAAGTTAAAAATGGCAAATCCACACAGAATTTGCAAATAAATAAAAATTCTATTAAAATAAATAATAATTCTTTAAAATAAACAAAATATAAATTTTGTAAAAATAAATAATAATACATATTATAGTCCTATAACTGCTATCAGTTATAGAACTGTAATATATATTATTACAAAATGACACTTTTAATTTATATTTGCAAATACCTGGTGGTGACATTGCCTTTGAGGCAATCCTTAAAATTATATATAGGTTATGCCCGTTATGCCGGCATTCATGGCATGATGCGCATGAAATTGTGCGTCTAAATAAACAGCTTTTCGGCCTTGACAGAAATAAAATAAAACCATTATTCGAGCCACTGCTTGGCTCCTGGGTCAGTGCAGTTCGTGAATTATACGTGTGGCCATATTCGCTATACCTATTGATACCCCCAGCCGTCTAATATACTCAGACATTTGAAGTACATCCTAGTTCAATATTTTGTAATATCCATTGTAAAAATTGTATGTTTATTTAAGTGGAATCTGGTTTAGAGGTTTTTGTTTTTTTTTAACACTTCTCTACTTTTGCTGTGGGTGCATCTGTATATGGAAAATGCCAGCTTAAGAAGTTCTTTAATTTGTTTTTGAATCTGCTTGAATTCTTCTTTGGTCGCTTCCTCTTAAACAGACGCTGCCTTGTATATCAATATTTTTATTATCTTAGCACAGTTGGTAATACATATATATATACATATATATTTGTGTTTGCAGGTACATATTCAAAAGCAAGTGCAAAGTGGTATCACAAGCATAATGTCTTGTTCGTGGACTTACGATGCTGTTATAAAAACTTGTTAGCTAATATTGCAAATATTCCACTGGCGTGGTAAATTCATATTAATATAAGTAAAGATACGACAGAAGTAGTTTAGGTAATCTAGAGAGAGAGAGCTTTCTAAAACCAGGCACAACCTTGAATATATTTTGCTATCTGGTGTTGCAAATATTATTATATATATATGTGCTTTTTTATTAAAGTTTGCCAGTAAGTTGTCTTTAAAATCATCTTGGTGAAGATAGAAGTTTTGTCAATATTTTATGTGTTTTTGGAAGTAGTGCTACCACTACTTTTGTAACTGCATTTAGTTGCTAAAACCTATACAAAATAGTAGTTTTGTCATTAGTAGGAAGCATTTATTCCGCCTGTAGTAAAATCTTCGTCTTTTTGTGGTAATTGTAGAAATACTAAAAAGTATATATTTGAACACAACGGATCCAACATTAACTGATAAAACTACAAATTTTGTTGTCGGTAGTGCTTAGGTGTTGCCTTCTACTTTTGGTGAAGATTGCATTCAGTATAAAGAACAACCTGAGCTAGCAAAGTCAATCAATCTTTACTTAGCTCTTGGCTTATGAGCGCTATCTTGTGCATGTGGTTGAACGTTGTGTCGGTGTAGATTAAACCTTATTTAGTCGTGCGACACAACTGGATTGTTGCCAGAATGCTGTCGGTAATAAGTAAAGTGTGAAATCCATAATGGCGTTGATAATGCTGACCAAACAGTAAAGATGACCAAGCGCAATGGATTGACATGAGCTTCTTTTAGCAAATTAACATACATCCTTCAAAAATTTAAAACTCCAATAAACAAATAGCAAATAGGCTTTTAGTCTACCAACAAGAAATTAAGCACGCAATAAGAAGATTAAACTTACAAGATAAAATCCCAAACAAGAAAATAAAGCAAAAAACTGGAGTCACGGATATCATAGAACAACACACACATTTTAAATGGCAATGGGCCGAACACGTGGTAAATAAAATAGCAAATGATCCAAAACAATATTACAGCAAAGACCTCAAGTATCTATGAGAAGCGTTGGTCGCCCCCAAATAAGATGGAAAGACAATATACAGAGACACGCGGGCAGGAACTGCATTCAGACTGCTCAACAAAATGCGTATAAATAAGGTTTATGTTCAAGAGTAGACAAAATCAGGCAAAGAAAGAAGAAAAAGTTGATGATGCTCAGTCAGAAATATTTTAAAATAATTGTTTTTTTTTTTTACTGTAAAGCGATCAGTGCGTGAGTAGTAGTTGCGGAGGTCTGCTTGAGCTATAGCCGTGTTTAAGTGTTTGGCTTTCATTAATGTTTGTAAAGTTTTAGATGACTCCAAAATAATTATATCAATAATCCAATCAAAGGTTTATAGAAAATAATTTGCAGGTTTAATGAAACTAGTTTGGTCTGTTTTATTGACACGGGTTAGTTGAATTGATGTATTTAACTCTATCAGGCCGTTCTGTCATTAGATTTTGTAGTATCATAAAAGTTACAAGTTTTACTGAATACGTGAAACGGAGCCAAATGGCAACTGCAAGATGGCCAGTTCACATCACCAAAACCGCTAACAACGCGGTTGTTAAACATGGTGCGCAGAAGATTGATTGTGGCATGTTGTCCCATTTTATTGAAACCAGAGCTGCTGTAGATCAAGTTTCTCCAATTTGGACCACAAAAAATCAGTGATTATGCCTCTGTAACTATCTCCGGCAACAGTAACGTTAGCAATATCGTTTTCAAAAAAAAATTACTTAATAACTTTACCACTCTAAAATCCGCACCAAATAGTAACTCGCATTAGAAGCAATGTTTTCTTAACTATAGCATGCAGATCTTCTGTTTCCCAAATACGGCAGTTTTGTTTGTTTACAGAACTTTCAAGATAGAAATGGACTTTGTCCAAAAAAATAATTTTTTGGTTAAAATTAGAGTCAACATTCAATTTGTTGTTATTTTAATTTTTTAAACAAGTTGAATTTTGTACGCAAACATACCGAGGTTTTGTAAAGAATCCGCTTCAAAGTGGTTTGCCAAATATCGAGTTGCTACTTTTGCGCGGAGTTGATGTTCCTGGGTGCTCGCGTACTTTTTAAGCCACATAAGCAACAATTTTGGCAAAACGCTTTAGATAAGCAAGCTTGATGCGCGCAGCATTCCAGTTTCACGCACTTTTTTGCAAACTTTTGTATTTCTTCGATCAATGGCGCTTCATTTCTTCTAATCAACGCACGCAATTTGTTTGCTGTTGCAGACCAATGAGACCCATTTTCAAAATAAATCTTTAGTATTTCAAAACGTTGCTTTAAAATAAAACAATGCATCTTTTGTCTACGCAAGTATCTAACCACACTTTTCTTATGTAATTGTGTTGCAAAAATTGACGTCGGTAAAAAAAGTGATTCAAAATTCAACTAAAACACAGCCCACCCTTTACAAGTAAGTGGATACCAGTTCACAGTTGCATTGTTAAGTTAATATAAACAATAGTTTACACATTACCTCAGAAAAACGGTTGGTATAATTACCCATTAGGTTCTTGCTGGTTATCTGCTGATCGGAACTTTTTTTTAGGCACTTAAAAATACTTTGGTGATTTGCTA
This sequence comes from Tachinus rufipes, assembly GCA_963932245.1. Classification (NCBI taxonomy): domain Eukaryota; kingdom Metazoa; phylum Arthropoda; class Insecta; order Coleoptera; family Staphylinidae; genus Tachinus; species Tachinus rufipes. The sequence continues at coordinate 110,138,350 of OZ010743.1, forward strand.
TTTTCAGTACGTTGTACTAGACAAATTAGTTTAAAATGCGTAAAATCATTTTTGGGTCTTAGTAGAGAAGACTTGCAAAATGCCCCCAAAATAATTTTTAAAACTAGCGTAGGAAACTTAGGTTCTATTTAGGACCAATCATAGCTATCTCTAATTTGCAGTAAAGTCCGCTGACATGGTTATTGCTAATAAGACTTGAGAACAAAAGCACAATTGAGGTACTTTTGGTAAAAAGTTTTACTTTGTAGTAGTTTCAGCCAACCAATCTACTAAGGATTTATCCAGTTTACACTTTATTGGAAGTTGATAGAATTTACGTTGACAAAGTATTTGTCTTTATGAAGTATCTTTTTAAATTGGCAAAACAAATTTTTGGTGTTTAAGCAATCCTTCTAAGCGCATTGTACTTTAGCAACAACCCGTATTGATTATTTCCGGTTTGGAATAGAGTTGGTCATTCAATCCGAATCAATTTTTTACTTTTTCTCCATCTGATTGTCGGAAAAAAACGTCGGGCAACTGGTTGATTTCTCCAAGGACGTGTTTTGCTTTAAAGTTGAATTCTGTTAATAAGATAAACCATATTCTAAACTTGTAAACAAACCAAAGCTTGGTTATCAGTGCGCAAGATAAACAGCTCTGTCTTCTAGCTACGCTTGCAACTTCGACCACACAACTGCATAGTACTACAGTTTGTTGCTGTTTGTTAAGGTGACCATTTTTTTATATTTCTAGTCTCCTTGATAGAATACGGTTCCTAAGCCTAGGTAGTTGGCGTCTGCCTAAAACACAAAATTTAAGCTAGATCTTAGTAAGTGAAGTGATGGTTTGTTTAACCGCAAATTTTGGAACATTTTTTGCAGCCAGGTACAGACGCTTATATAACTCTGTAGTTGCTTCCGTGTTTTGGGTAGTCCTGGATCAAAATCAGATAAGTTTCTAAAAGGTTTGTTGCCGCCAGCGGTGACTTAATGATCTAGGTACTCAATCTTAAACTCCGTTGCCAAGGTATTATTTAGTCCAAACAGCATCACAAAGTGGTACCTTGCCCCGTTGAGAGTAGCAAACACGCTCAGATATATGGATTCTTCTTCCAAAACGTGCCAGTATCTGGTCTTTAGATCTATCTTGGTTAATACGCTTGCTCACTCAAAGTTGTGAAGGATTTTTGGATCTTTTGTAACTGGATAAACTTGTCTTTTGTAGAGTTGTTTAACTTCCATTAGTCTACCCAGAACCCAAGCAAACCGTTCTTCTTTTTCACAAGTACTACCGGTGCGCAATACTCGCTTGAGATAAGTTGGATAATACCATTTGCCAGAAGTTGCTCCACATCTCCGTAGATGAAATATTTCTTGACAGTGGTGTACAAATATGGCTTGAATCTGATGAAGGTTTTTTAAGTAGATATACGGTAAAATAACTCAATTATAGAGCGTTGGCGTAGCACGCTAGCAGTCCGGAATTTGATCCTCGAGTATGACTAATATAATAACTTTGCTCTTTATCCAACGGGGTGATTCGGAAGTCATCTAATAAGCCGTTGGTCCCTTTAATCCCTTTCATACAAGTCGTAAGACTATTGGAGCGCTGTAAAACGCAAAATAAAAAAGAAAAGAAAGAAAGATATAGTGCAGTACCGTTTTTGTAATGCTTTGTAAAAGCAATTTGGTAACAGTTGGGGCAAAAACAGTCATTAGTTCTCAAAACTTTAACTAATTTGGGAAACCGTTCTTTAGTACTACGTTTTAGTAGCAGTTGATTTGGTGAAAAATTTTCTGATCTAATAGACAATGGTCCTTAAGTTCATTTCTAATGTAGAAATATTGCCAACAGTAATCCAAGTTTGCTATCCAATGTAATCTCTTCTCCTAACTGAAGGACTACAAAAAAAAATAGTAGATTTAATATTTTTTATCTAGACTTTTGCTTTGATCACTCCAGCTTAAATGTTTGTCTTCTATGCGGACATTAGATGTCATTTTGTTACTAGAGAAAGTTGTGATCCAACCATTTGATAACTAACACTTGGGTGGGTGGGCGGGCTACTTTGTTCTAAAATATTGGTTTTTTACTTTGTTGTGGAGTGTTCTACCCACCTGTCCAAGTGTTTGTTATCAAGGAATTAAATATTTGTTTTCTATGCAGACGTTAAAAGACATTTTATTTAAAAAAAAGTCGTGATCTAATCTGTTGATAACTAACACTTGGAAGAGTAGGTTTTATTCTAAAATATTGGCCCCTTACTATGTTTTGAAGTTTCCACTTACCCGCCCAAGTGTTTGTCATCAAAGAATTAAATGTTTGTCTTCTATGCAAACTTTAAAAGTCATTTAACACAAGAAAAAGTTGTGATCAAACTTCTTGACAACTAACACTTGAGTGGGTGAGTAAGCCACTCCATTTTAAAATATTAAGCCCTTTACCATGTTTTGGAGTGCCCACTTGCCCGCTTAAGCATTCATCATCAAGGAATTGAATGTTTGTCTTGTATGAGGACATTAAAAGTCATTTTGTCACAAGAAGAGGCTTTGATCCAACCTTTTAAACTAATAATAAGATGTAGGTTACTTTATTTTAAAATAATTGAGTGTCCCAACCACAAGCCCATGTGTTTGTCATGATGTATTTAAATTTTTTTCTATGTGGACGTTAGAAGTTATTTTGTCACAAAAGCAAGTCGTGATCTAACCAACTAACACTTGGATGGGTAGGTGGGATATTCCATTAAAAAATATTGGTTCCTTACTATGCTCTGGAGTATCCCACCTTTCCAACTAAGTGTTTGTAATCAAGAAACTAAATGTTTGTTTTTTATGCGGACGTTAGAAGTCATTTTGTCACAAGATAATGAAGTGATAACCTTTTGATAACTAACACTTGAGTGGCTGAGTGGGCTACTCTATTTCAAAATATTAAACCTTTACTATGCTCTGGAGTGTCAGTCCTACTTAGTCAAGAAATTCTTGCTAGCTCCGCTGTCAATAAAAGTGACATGTAGTTAGCCGTTGATAGCTGTAGCTGAATCCTAAGATGCTTAACTGGACTAAGCATGTTGAAACTTGTACTGGTTTTTGGATGTTTGGAAAATTTCTAGACTAGTTATTTGCATGCAGCGCCATCAAATGACATCGGCAGACTATCTAATTTTTGGTGGCCCGTCTAGCTTCCGGACCTTTAGTTCTAGTTCTTGTAACCTTAGAAATGTGGCAATAAAGTGGGTGCAGTTACAGCTGCGTTAGCAGCAGTTAGAGCAGCGGCAAGAGTAATTAGTGCGGATGAAAGTTTTTTTTGGTTTTTCCGGAGACAAGTAAGTTTGTAAGAATAAATTTTGATAGTTTTTTAAATGCACAATTGTTGTTGGTTTGGATCTGTTGATAAAGCAGAAAATGTTCGCTTTAGGATTATGCGTGGATGTTGAAGTTTTTTGTTAAACTGTAGAGACGCATATGTATCTTTAACTGAATTTTGAAAAGAGATGGAGTATATTGACCGCTTTTGAAGCAAAAACAACAGCAGCAGCACTTATCTGCAGAGGTCCTAAATAATTCCGACTATGGTCATTAACTGGCATAAAAAATAAACTGTTTTGGCTTAGCAAATTTGCGTTTGAAAATTTTGTATTTGAGATCATGTTCTTAGAGGCATTATAGAACACGCCAATGATAGTTTAAATTATCTGAATAGTTTTCTGAAATTTATATTTTCAGTTTATCGAAAGCACCGGAGATACTTCTAAAATCCCACTTCTCAGACTATAGCGCCCTATAAATCTGGTCTACTTCAACCACGTCAAAGGAGAATTGGGACCTTGTTAAAGAAGTGCATATAGTTTGAGAAATTAAAATAATCTTTTTATTTGACGCGTCAAGATTAGATCTAAAAGTTAATGCAAAACCTAGATTTTAAAATATCTTTACTACTGGGAACGCACACAATTATCTTTCAAACAAAAGTAATTGAAATAACTTATAGTTATGGAAGTAGTAAACCGCATAATATCTGGCAAGAATGGCTAAGTTTTAAAAAATAGTGGCTATAAAAAAGCTCAAGATCACATCAAAGCTAATTTTTGAACTGTGCTTTACTTTAGCAGTTTGTAGACATAGCATTAAGCTGCTTTGAATAAAAGAACATTCTAACAAAGTAAAACTCTCATGGCGTGTAGACATGAACCTTAGACCATAATAAAATTCAACACATTTAACGCACTAATAAAGCAAAAGAGGCATTGGCTGCTCCAAACGCCAAAACAGCCAATTACTACTTGCAACTATCCAAAAAAAAAACTGCAAATTAAAATAGGGCTTTTGACAAAACACTAAAAAAACACATGTACTCAGTTGGTATTAAAAACAGTTTAACGTGTAGAAAATGTAAAATAGATGTCTACAGTCTAAGTTGGGAGTTGCTGGTTTGACACGGCCAGTATAAGACAGACCTTTCTAAGCGTTATGCTTGCTTACATCAGTCACATAAAGTATATTGAATGCATAAACAACAAAATAAGATCACAAGTAAAGAAACGCCTAACTGAAATCTTGGCGCATAATTTGTCGTAGATGTAAGCCCCAACTTCGGCAAAAAAATTTAAGAAATTGTAGCATTTATTAATTCAAAACTTTAGTCTAATATATGATAAGTGTTCATTTAACCATAATTACATCTAATATGAGAGTGTAGATTAACCAGATACTAGGCCTTGTCAGTATCTACAGCGTCTCCATTCTCTCAATTATCGGGTGCAATTGTGAACATTTGTGTGTTTAATTCCAGGTATATATTTAAAAGCAACTTGTGTGATAGTAGATACAAAAGGTGTAACAAAACCTACGTGCAGAAAAAAATTATTTACTTTCCAACTCAACTCTAAAACCAAAATCCTGAATTTGTTTGTTTTTCTTGACCCATCTTTGAAGATTATGTTTAAAAAAAATTCTACTCATTGATTCTACAATTTGTTTATAAAGTTTTTCTGTAACTTCCATAATAAATAAATGAAATTGATAAATAACTTGAGCGCAGTCGTATAGCTTTTTGCAACTTTGCTATTTTCTTAAAAATAATAAATTAACTCGGATTCTGTCTTAAATTTAGATAAATAAAAGCTGAATTAATATGAATTTGATTATAAATGAATGTAATTAATATGATAATATATTGAGGCTAAAGCTATGAGTATGTTTTGGGGTTGAAAGGGTAGAAGAGACGCTATCAAATGCTTGATTACTAAATCCAAGCGGGAATGATTGAAGCGAGAACATGTGAGATTTTCCCGATGAATCTGAAGGCGAGCAAGATAAGATAACATCTAAGTTTAGCCCTTGCAGGCAAAGGGGCAGTAGTAGCAAACTCCTCACACACCCTGATTGCTTAAGGATAAAGCCGATTTTACGTGTTCAGAATGGACCACCGAATACACTTATTTTATTTCAATATTATATATCTGACACGAGTGAGAGCGACCGGAAAATCCAACCCGCTTTAATAATAACCACCAATTGGACCGACGTGGATGTATTTTAATTAAGCCGTTCAACCCGCTCGAATAAACGACATTTATTAGTATTTAGTAGGCACGCCACAAGCTTTGACATACTTTGATTATACAAATCTAGTACCTTTTTTTCACTTGTTTCAATACGGACGGAATTAATGATTTCTACAGGGGGATTTTTTAATTAAGCGGCGTGTTTTATTTTTTCCTTTCATTTCCATGCTATAAAAAAAATCAGGCAATTAAACAAAAGATCGTGTCATTAAATTGTAAATCAGAATTGAATTGTGCATTTTTATAGAACATTTTTTCGCCGGTTTAGATGTTAGAACGATAAACAACTTTCAACAAGTATGCAAGGGGTAGGAACTAAAATGGGGGGTGATCTTGTAAGCGTCTGGCGTCAAGCTAAATTATGTTTGCAGATCATAATGGTTAGTTTGACGCGGACTGGAATTGGTCAATGTTTCGGAAAGGAAAGAATTCTAATAAAAGAAGAGTTGCATTCGGGCCAGTGAACCGCTCCGCTCGCCCCCGTCTACCGTTTCCGGAAACCGATTACCGGGAAAATGGAACTGTTTCTGGCGGAATAGTCACGTTTGTTCTTCTTCTGTTATATAATCCGCTTAATTTCAATTTTAGACCGATTTTTTCCGTTACTATTATACTGGGTGTATTCACATTTTAAATAATTTAATAGATAAGAATTAAGAGTAATACAATTAAGGGTAAGCATGGCCAGCAATCTTAATTTAAGACGCTCATTGTCGCTTTTATATTATATCAAAATGTATGTAAGTAATTGTTTTTTAATTTAGACTACCTTTTTAATGTTATAATATTATAAAGTAAAGAAAATTTGAAATTTAAATTTATATGACAATTGTAATTATAACAAAACATAATGTTGTCAATATAATAACAAAATGTTTATAAGCAAAACTTTATTTATTTAAATTTGTCGTTTGACAGCATGCGATGCTGTAGTCGTACAAAGCACACTGACGAGGTTTTTTAAAGCAATGCAATTGTTTGTGCTTTATTGTTGAATTGAGTTTTAATAAACTATTTATTGGTTTTAAAATATAATAATAAACCACTACGCAAGTTATGTTTTGTATAATTTTATAAGGTAATGTTGGCAATAGTATTACTTTTGTTGTCAATGTTTTTTTTTACTAAAAGCATAAAAGTTTAAGATTGTCGTTTGCTTGCACTGGTGTTAAGTTGTTGTTTAGATTTTATCACTAATTTCTTATTAGTGTCTTATTCAAAAATAAAGAAATTAAAAGTTTATCAATTTATTGTAATTGCGTTGTTAAGCCCGTATATTTTCAAAGACAAATTTGCATATTAGCTATTGTATGTTTTTGATTGTAACAAATTGAGTTGTAGCACTCCTGGCTAAATAAAAAAAATTAAAGTTACTCTTTTGATTTTATATTTTAATAACGTTAACAAAAGTTTAGACTAGAAAAAACAGAGTACAGAAAGCAACAAAATATTTATCAATAGACCAAAAATATTCTTGTTTTAAACTTATAACATGTTTTCCAATACACATAATATATAAATATTTGTAAACAAATTTACATAATTTTTATAAAAATATATCATTTGGACAATACTAGTAACAAAATACTGATATCTTGCAAGAACTTCTAGGTTATACTCTATAGAACATCTCATACAAAATAATTTTAAAAACAATAGTACTAGAAAGAACAACGGTTATAGGATACGCAGACAACCTAACAATAGTTGTGTGCAAAAAAAAATAAACTGCAAGACAAACAGAAGCGTGGATAGTTAAAAAAAACTTGAATTTGCTTACTTTTTTTGGCGTTTGTATCTTAAAAAGACGTTATTTTTATTTGGTTAAGCAAATCTGGCTAGATCGCGTTGCTATGTTTTAATAGTTTTTCAAAGTACTTTACGGCAATTTCTTTGATCTTCTTCTTCTTCTTTACGTGCCTTGTCCTCCACGAACATTGGCGATCATCAACATTATTTGAGTTTTGTTGACAGCTCTACAAAAAAAAGTTGTAGTGCTGACCCCAAACCACTGTTGTATGTTTTTCAACCAGGACGTCTTTCAGCGACCTGGCTTTTGCCTACCAGCTATCTTTCCTTGCATTATATTTTGCAGTAATCTATACTTCAAGTTTTGCATGATATGGTCAAGATACTCAACCTTGCGTTTTTTCAGAAGATATAGAATTTCTGTGTCCTTATTGAGGCGTGCAAAAACTTGGGCATTAGATATTCTATCTGTCCACACTATACGTAGCATCTTTCTGTATGACCACATCTCAAATGCTTCTAACTTTTTGCACATCTTTGATAAACTCGCGTAATTCTGCAATCCCGAGATCCTGGCAAATTTCAACGTTGCAGTTTTTTGCCATCTTAGCTTTAGCTAGAACTGATTGCACGTTCAATCTAAATATTAGCTTTTTGTCAAGGGTAATATTTTGCAAAATTTGTCCATAGAATTAGAATGTAGTCGAGAAAGGCATTGTTTTTTTTTCTGATTAATTTTTACTTGCCAAACTGATAACCAGTTTAATAGATAAATCTTTCGGGTGACCAAACGCGATTAATTTTACCAAATAAAATTGAAAACTAAAACCGAAGAGTTTAACAAAAAACCTTTTCTGTCACACCTTGTGGAAGGTTTTTTTGACGTCAAAAAATACTACTCCTGTAGACTTTCTTTGCTAAAACGCTGTAATTCAGTTGGTGAACAACGTATTGTTGATCCTGCTTACCATACTGGAATTGGTTTAGCAACTGGCGCATTTTGCACTAGCTTTATTGCTAGTGTTTTGTGTGATGCTGCTAAACCATCACTTTGTCTTCGGCGTAAAATTTTGACTGTTAGGTACGCCGCAAAATTAAAAGCTAAACGCTTGCATCCGACGTTTCCTGTCGTGTACAATAATGGTCTCGACAATCTATACAACATCAGAATAAGGAAGCTGTAAGAAATTACACTATACTTCAGAAACTGAATTTCCAACTTTCTGATGTATATCAACTGTCTTATTGTTGCGATCCTCCTTGGACTTTTTAACGTCCAAAGTTAAATACTGCATTATCGAGAATGAGCAAAGCTTCAACTTTACCAGTCGAATATCGAACTGAATTTGCAAAAATTCAAGCAAGGAACGTAAATGCCACTTGGATTTATACCGATGGCTCAAAAAGTAACGACGGTGTGGGTTTTGCTTTTCTGGTAGATGAGCTTCAGTTTACATTTGGCTTGCCAAGTGTTTATTATTAGCAGAGTTTATACTGCAAAACTGTATGCTATTTATAAGGCTCTTCTCTACATCCAACTAAGCGCAGGTACAAATTATATTATATGTACAGACTCGTTGAGTGCATTAAACGCCATAGATGACCAATATGCTGATCATTACTTGCTGAGGCAAATTCATTTAATTTTGCTTCAAGTGTCTCAGATAAATGTCACTGTTAACTTTGTCTGGATTCCCAGTCACGTAGGTATTAGTGGCAATGAAAAAGCTGACGCGCTTGCCAAATTGGCAATAACTAGCGCTAAATATGTTTCATTTAAAGTTTGCGTTAGGGATATTTGTAATTTTCTACATCAAAAGCTGCTGTCTAGCTGGCAAACTGAGTGGTTTGAAATTCAAAACAACAAGCTGCGATGCACTAAAAGCGTCATTACACCGTGGAGTTTGTCATGCAGGCCAAAGCGTAGGGAAGAGGTTATCCTCACGCATCGGTCACTGTCGATGGACTCACAGGCATTTGTTGGCATCTGAGGTGCCGCCAGTTTGTGATACTTGTAATGTTCCATTAACTGTTCGTCATATCTTATTGGATTGTCGGCAGTTTTCGGAACAAAGAGTTGCGTCTGAATTATCACCCAGTTTGTCGATTGTCTTGAGCGATCAGATCGTTGAAGTTGATCGTCTGCTCGAATTTATTCAACGGAGCAAATTGGGTGCATGGATATAATTGTTAATTTATTGTGATTAATGTTTGTGTATCATAAAATCCAGCAGTGTTTAGGACTTTTTACACCCTAGCCACTGTTGGAATTATCTAGTCATTTTTGCTATAGTCATTAAAGTTTGTGAACGTTTATTTTATCTTTGTTGTTTGTTTATTTATTTATTGAATTTTATTCTTTAATATGCCATTTTACAGCATATTATTTTACACTTTTTAGAGTTAGAGAAAAGAATCGGCGTTAATAATCTTATTAGGCTGATACGCCAAAAATCTAAACTAACCTTAATTCTATAATAGGTTGGCTAAAGCGGAGTTTTTTTCCTTCTGGTTGATTTTCAAAAGTCTGAGTTTTTTTAAATAAGCGTTGTTATTATTTTTGAAAGTAAAACTTGTTTTCTTAATATTGGTTCTAGCGTCGGAGGTTGCTAATTGTAGAGCATTTGATATTTTACTACAAAAATGACTCTTTAGTCATTGCACATTTTGTTTATTTTTACCAATACATTTAATATTTTTATTATTATTTTGGAGAGTAGTATTCCAACTCGCTCTGCGAACACACGTTTTGTTACGGCCGACAAACAACTCGTAAATACGAGACTTATCGCCAAAACAAAACGGGAAAAATCAATTTGATACTAACTCTAGTGTAAATGCTGTGCAGTGAGTAAACATAATTTAAGTAAAAGTATTAATTATAATAAACATCAACAAATACCAATAAAATTTCCAGTCAGTGTGGAAGAGAGACCGACCCACAGCATGCGCGCCGCGCTAGAAAGATAGAAAAGCGACTAGGGAACAGCTGCGACTCAACCAGACGACAAAAAAGTAATCTGCTAAGTAAAAAATTATATTAAAACAAGAAATAAAAGTGAAATAAATTATATTAAATTTATTTAATTAAATGAAATAAGAAAACTAAATAAATAAAATATTAAGGATTATAAAAGGATAGTTTGTACAGCGGTAATTGCGACGTTGCCAAGTATAAAACACGCCGAGAAGACAAAATAAATACAAATACAAGGAAGGAAATGGTGGAAATGGAGGAACTAAAAAGCATGTTCAAGGAATTAATGAAGGAGATGGCAAAGAACACTAAGGAACTAAAAGAAGAGATTAGAGAACTAAAGAAAGAAATGAAGGATAAAGAAGTAAAGTGGGAGCAAGAAAAAATACAGATGATACAAAAAAATGAAAATTTAGAAAATAAAGCTGAAAAAGAAGAAAGACAGAAAAAAAGAAATAACATTATAATAACTGGCATAAAAACAAATAAAAATAAGGAACAAATTAAAGTGGAGAACTTCTTGAGAGAAATACTTCAGATTCAAGTCAAAATAGGAAAAGCTCAGCTAATACATAAAGAAAAACAAATAATAAGAGTCGAAGTCGGAACATGGGAAACAAAACAAAAAATAATAAAAGCCAGAAGAAATTTAAAAGGGACCAGAATTTACATTGACAGTGACCTAACCCAGAAGAAAGATACGTACAAAAAGAAATTAGAGACATAGCAAGAGAAGAAAAATCGAATGGCAAGAGGGTAAGAATAGGTTACCGTAAGTTAATAATTAACGGAGAAGAATATAGATGGAATAAAGAAATAAAAGGTTTAGAAGAAGTTGAAGATCCAAAAAACTAATAGGAAAACGGCTAGGAAAAAAGAAAAATACACGGCGAGAAAATGGTATAAGAAAGATGATAAACTCGACGGCAAACGATGTAAACAAAATGAACAAAAATAGCAAAAGTACAAAAAAGAAAAATAAAGAAGAAAGAGTAGGAACATGGAATATAAGAGGATACATGGGAAAAGAAGCTGAACTGGTAGAAAAAATGATAAACCAAAAAATAGAAATACTAGGAATAACGGAAACAAAAAAGAAAGGGCAAGGGATAGAAAGAATACATAGAGGTTATAGGTTAATGTGGACAGGAGTGGAGGAAAAGGATAGAACAAAAGGAGGAGTAGGAATGATAATAGTTCCGGAAAAGTTAAAAGATACAATAAGAGAAAAACACATAAATGAAAGAATTATTACAGTAGAAATGAAGCTACGAGAGAACAAAACATGGACCATGATAGTAGCATACGGACCAAATGAAGACGCAAAAAAAGAAGAGAAAGACAGCTTCTATACAAAATTACAAGAAAAAATAGACGAGGGAGCAGAAAACATAATGATATTAGGAGACCTAAATGGGAGAGTAGGAAATCAAAACAACGGAATAGAAGAGGCTATGGGAAAAGAAGGAGAAGAAATTAGAAACAACAACGGAGAAAGAATTATTTAACTATGCATTGAAAACAATCTAGTAATAACAAACACTAAATTCAAACTCAGGAAAGTTCACAAATACACAAGAACACAACCAACAAGAAACGAGAAATCAATAATTGACTACTACCTAGTTAACAGAAAGAACTGGAACAAGATAAAGAATGTAAAAGTAACAATACAGGCGGAAATAGGAAGCGATCATCATTTACTACAAATGGATATGAAATGGAAAGCAAAACTTAAACCAGACAAAAGAAGGAAAAAAGTTAAGATAAAAATAAAAACATACAAACTAAAAGAAGAACAAATACAAGTGGTATACCAAAAGATACTACAAAAAAATTCAGAGAGAAAGAAAAAAGAACGTCCATAGAAGGAAAATGGGAAATTTTTAAACAAATTATTCTAGAAGCTGCAGAAGAAAGCTGTGGATCAGCAAAAATAGTAAACAAAGATACTAAAAGAACTAATTGGTGGACAGAAGAAGTCAAAAAAAGATAAGGGACAAAAAAGAAAAATGGAAAAGATACTTACAAACCAAGGAAATAGAAGATTACAAAAAATACAAAGAACAGAGAAATAATACAAAGAAAATAATAAAAGAAGCAAAGATAAAATCATGGACAAAATTTGGAAAAAAAATGAATGAAAATTTCAACCGAAACCAAAAACTATTTTACGGAACGTTAAAACATCTAAAACAAAAAAAAGAATACAATATGATGAACATAAAAGGCAAAAATAGTAAAATAATAACGGAAGAAGATAAGATAATGGAAAGATGGAGGCAATACTTCCAAGAACTAACAGAACAAGAAAACAAAACAATAGAAGATGAAGAATTGCTACAGGACAGAAAAACGGAAAAAATAGAAGAAATTAAAAAAGACGAAGTAATAGAAGCAATTAAGAAAATAAAAAACGGGAAAGCACCGGGAACAGATGAAATAACGCCGGAAATGATAAAATACATGGGAGATGAGGGAATTACACAAATAACGGAATTAATGAACGACATAATGAGGAATGGGAAAACCTCAAAGGAATGAAATAAAAGAATTATTCTACCCATACATAAAAAAGGCGATTAAAGGAAATGTGAAAACTATAGAGGAATCACACTAACGAGCATACCAAGCAAAATACTCACACGAATTATTGAAAAAAGAATGAGAGACAAACTAGAAACAACAATAGAAGACAGCCAATGTGGATTTAGAAGAGGAAGATGCACACAGGATCTAATATTTATAATAAGACAATTAATTAAGTGAGAAAATGATTAAAAAAATAGAGTTATGCACGTATGCTTTGTTGACCTTGAAAAAGCTTTTGACAGGATCAAGAGAGAGGACATATGGAAAGAACTAGAAGAGAAAAGAATTGGGAAGAAAATAATAAACGTAATTAAAAACATGTACACAGAAAACAAAAACATAGTCAGAATGAATAATGAAGAATTAAAAGAATTCCAAACGAAAAAAGTGTGAAGCAAGGATGTGTGATAAGCGCATTGCTTTTCTCAATTGTGCTAGACAGGGCAATAAAACAGGCAAAGAAAAAAATAAAAATGATAAAAATAGGATATTGGAAAATGGAAGTAACAAAAATAACAGAACTGCTATTTGCAGACAATATGGCAGTGATTGCTGAAACCGAAGAAGAGTTACAACACAACATGGAAATAATAAAGGAACAACTAAAGAAAATAAACATAAAAATAAATCATGAAAAAACAAAGACCATGATAATTGCAAAAGAAAAACTGAATCACAAAATAAGAATAAAAGGAAGAATAATAGAACAGGTTGAACAATACAGATACTTAGGAACAATAATACAAAGCAACGGAAAACTAGACAAAGAGATAGAGGACAAAATAGAAAAAACAGCAAAAATATATAACATGTTAAAAAATACTTTCTTTAACAAAAAAGAAATATCAAAAACAACGAAAACAGAAATTGTAAAAAAAGTAATCAGACCAACATTAACATATAGTAGCGAAACATGGAGAATGCCAGGAAAACAAATAGAAAGAATAAATGCTATGGAGATAATATTTCTTAGGAAGATTGAGAACAAAACAGGAAAAGATAAAATAAGGAACGATACATATAGGACGAATTTAAATATAAAACCAATACAAGAAAAAATTATTGAAGGTCAAATGAGATGGTATGAACATATCAGAAGAATGAGTGAAGAAAGAAATACTAAGAAATTGTATGAGACAAGAGTAACAGGAGAACAAAAAAGAGGAAGACCCAGAAAAGAATGGAACGGCGCAATAAAGGAAAAAGCTGCAAGAAAAGGAAACACGTGGGAAGAAATAAAAGAGATTGCCAAAGATAGGAAGAAATGGAGAAAATATTACACAAACTAATAATGTATACGCCTGACACCGAAAGGTAAAAAGGCAATTGAATAAATAAATAAATAATTATTATTTTCTTGAGTGAAACTGCCGTTAGTTTCCAAAAATTGTTACCACAAGTAAGGTTCTTTCTAGTCATGCTTCTTGTTAGGGCCAGTAAGGTTATTGATGAAAATTAATTATTTGAGGTGGAACGAATTAAGAACAAAAAACCTGTGCAACAATCTTGAATTATTAAATATATTCTGATACAATACTTCTCAATAAAAAATTTTGTAGTTTTAATTTAAAATTTGAAAACTAATTTAAACTAAATTGTACAAATATTTACGGTTATAATTTTTATTTTAGTTTATAAAGGCTTCCTGCACTGGATTGCGTTGACCCGATGATGAGTTGCAGCTTCCTTTGGTAATAAATAATATTAAATCCTTGTTGCTACAGCAATATCGTTAGCAAAATCCGCATCTTGTAATACTTGATGCATGAAATTGGTAAAAAAATTAATTAAATGGTTGTCAAAAACAATTCTTAAGAATTTCTTATAATATATTTCAAATAAAATTTAATTAAACTTCACTAATCGTAAAGCAATTGAATCAATTAAAGCAATTATTTAAAAATGTTTGGTAATTAAAATAATTATAAATTTCCTGTTGAGCTATTATTCGTTAATACTATTATTTTCTACACTCAATAAAATATTAAACTTCCTGCCTAATTCTTTTAATGTAGCATTGAACTAAATAAAATAGCATTTCCTGTTTGTATGCTCCATTTAAATATGACTCAATTAATTAGATTCAACTATAATAAATTTTAAAATATGGAAAATACATCTTGCAAAGTTTAAACTGTTAAAGTGCAGTATATATTGCAAGTTATTGAAGTCATATTGATATCGATGAAACAAGGTGGTTCGAATTTACATTTTCCCTTTGTTCTATTTCGATATCGGAAAGTTTTGGACGCTGAAACTATGCGCTTGTTAAATATAAATTTTCCAAGAAGTGTAAACTTCTATAGAGACATATTTTTAGATTAATATTGTTATGAATTAATGTATGGGAATCGTTATAAAAGTAGATACAACTTATTATCACTCTTGACGGGTCCAGGTGGGATATTTTTATCTCGCTTACTACTACAAGTGTTTTACTAACATGCAACGACATAAATTTTCGTTAGTGATGTGATAAATTTCATTTAAGAATGTTTTTATATATTTTTATAGCCAAATAAAAATAATGAATGTTTGCATTAATATTTTGACTTTAATTTAGTGCATATTTTGTTGATTTAAAATCTCTAACTAGCTAAACAAATACTGTAATTAACAATCGACTAAGTAAAAAATGAGCAGGTTGAGCCAAAACAACTCAATTAACTACTTGTGAAACAAGCTTCTTCCATCTCATTAAAGAGAATCAATCTAATTGCATAAGATTATTCAAATGTGAATTGAATATTTATTCAAATCAATCTCTTTGTCTTGGTCGTTGGTATAATTATATTATTATGCTTATGAAATTTAATGAATTAATTTCGCCCCGAAAGCAATAACAATAAGAGATTAAACGTAGAGATAATATTAAAATTTTCTTTCGCATGAATTCCTTGCTAACCAGTTGAATACCGCAAGGTATAATAAACTGTAAATTATCGACCTATATATAATGCAACAATCTATATCTCCGGAAACTATCTAGGACTTTCATGCCTCTAAACCCGTGAAACTGCGCCGAGGAAGTTATGTAAATCATTCATATAAAACACAATTGCGCCCGGTGAATTGTTGTGCTAACTGGCGCTACAATACAAAGCGCAATTTTTTTCGACCGATGGGGGAAAATCTATGGCCTGATTTATATCGAGGGGATGGAGGTAGCTGATAAAAGGTCCCATTCGCCGCTTCACTAATCGAGTTACTCGACCTGAACACGTTTCAGTACTACCTGTCTTTGCAATGGTCTAAATGGATTAGTAATAATCCATAAAAAGGGAAAAGAAACCGGTCAACTCTGCTTTCTTAATAATACTTAAGGTAATAGGCGTTTATTGAATCGTATGGTTTTCTATTGTTGAATGAGTTAGGTTAAAGAGATTATTTTTATTGTAAATTGATAAACATTAAGCATTTCTGAATGATTTCTTAAGAATTGTCACGTATTTTTGCAAATACATGCTTCAAACAATACATTTCCTATTAATAGATTAAAAAATCTAATCCATCAATATTTTATATTCGAAAAGCCAAAGCTTTTATTTCATTTTGCACTTGATAGCTTCACAGAACTGATGCGACATTCCCCTTATTCTTTTCGATTATATTTGTGATGGCATGATCTATCTCGCGAAAACATTTCAACCCCCTTTAACAGTTTCTCTGCTTAGTTGAGCACCCTACTACTACTACTACTACTACTACGACTACATTCAACGCCATTTCGATTACTCCGCACAGTTAATCTCACTCAAATCAAAGTCATTGTTTTATAAAAAAATATAATTATAGTTAGATATTCATTAGGGTAAGGTGATGAGATGATAATGCATACAATGATCTCTATTGATAAGAGGCGAGCGCCAACTGTTGTTTCTCTCAGGGTTGAAAACTATAATCAAAAGTGATAGTTCGACACGGTCCGAAAACAATATGTAATTATTATGTCGGACAGCCGGCCGTTCGGTCGCTTTAATGTGTACCTTTTGTTGGGTGTTCATGATTCTTATTTTTTGTTTCGTGCTTGTTGAAATTTTATTTTAAGGCAGGGTGAAAATTGTTATGATTGGGGTCTATTATTATTTAAATTATATATTGTCAGATTATATATTAAATAGTCATTCAATATATTAAAAAAAAACTTTGAATCATTTTGTTAAAAAGACTATATATATAAAAAATATAAAAACTGTAAACTGATTTAAAAATCCTAAAAATTAAATTAAAAAGAACAAAACATCTGCAACAACTAAAGCCACATGAGCTCAAATTGTTTTATTATTTTATGATTTGAACTTTGTTTAAATATTTATTGACAATTCTGGCAATGTGAAGAAGAAGCATAAAACTTTTGACAACAAATTTAACAAAAGGCACTACATATCAAACCATCACCAAAACTAAGTTTAATCACAATATTGCACAGTGTAAACGTTTGTTAGGGTCTTTTCCTGTTCTATGACAGCCATCTAAACACCCATAGCAAAATCTTGACTCATCAGTAAACAAGATTTGGCTTAATTCCTAAATTTTTCAGTTTTGGTGTTTCTAAACAAAAGCAAGATGCTCAATTCAATGTTCTTTGGCCAACTGTAAAACATTTGCAGATTGCCCTGCGCAAAATTCGTATTCCTCTAACCTTCTTTTTTGGTTTTCACATTCAAAGTTACATTTTGTGTCTCTCCACGCACTAACAGCAGTAGACTTCTTATTTCTTAAAAGGTTACAAAATGGCCATATCAAGAAGTTCTGAAATTTTGTCTGCTTAAACCAACTCTTTTGATATAGGCTCTTTTATAATCTTTTGCACAACACATCTTAAAATACTATGAACCCAATCAAAATATATAACAAATTAGCAACTCATTATATTGATGCTTTTGCTGACCTATTTGATGTGCTAGAAAGTTGCATTATATCTAACGACCAGGTTTATATTGCTACTTATGCAATACTGTACCATTTTCTCCATAGTTGTGATTGAAAGTGGTGTATTGTGAGCTAAGTTTGCCAAATCCACAAACCTTAGACTTTGCTGTTCATTGTTCCTAGACTATGGCTGTTGTTCAGTTCTAGTTTGCGTAATTGTGTTGCCATAGTTGCTCAACAGTAATGCAGATTGCATTGAATTATCCGGATCCTTCTGCAGTGGGTTGAAAAAATATTTTCCTTTTCCGGCTTTGTCCAGGTAAATTTTTGTTCTAGCTTTGACTGAATGGTTTCCTTTCTTGGTTTTTTCAAGCTACTTTTGTAGTATGTAGCTTATTCTGGCTAATCTTCTTTAACTTTTTGACAAAAAATTCAAATTTTTTTTGTGCTATGGAAGACACTCCAGTTCTTTACGTCGAGCTTCTTATTCTGTTTCTTTAGGCAACTCAATACCGTCTTAATGACATCTGGAGGTTTGGTAAGCCAATGAGTGACGTTTGTTTGCCTGGAAAGTAATCCGTTGGCACGACGATAAGTTTTGATTCCGACCACAGTGATTCCATGCTAGAGATTGATTTTTCTAGTTACCCTAAAGATTTGTCATCATCACAAAGTAATTTTAAGAATCTTTCCTTTCAAAAGTAAAAGGTGTTACCTTAAAGGTAAATAAAGTTTTATCCAGTTCTCAAGTTAGAGCAGCCTAAATTAACTTTTGTCCTGTGCTTTAGTGGGTTTGCCTAAAAAATAGGACAAATTGGTGAGCTACTTAAAGGTGTTTGAGTACAAACTTTTTGTAACTGACTTTTACGTTTTTTGTTAAAGACTCTTTTGCATTTTTCCTAGGTTGCCTAAGGAAGATCTTAAAACTGAATAAACAAAACCTTTTCTCTTGTTTGCTTAAAACTTTTCTTTTTCGGATGAGATTATTGGCTTGATTAAGGCTTTTTCTGTGGTTGCCATACCAGCATCAGAAATACTTGTCTTGCTTGGAAAAAAGTTTGCCTGCTTTGTAGGAGCCAACCACACCTATTTAAATCTTTTGACTTTGGCACCGCAGAGTCACTTCTAAAAACGGCTCTATGGAACCTGCACGTGCACGTTTTAACTAGGGTATCTAATTTTTTCCGAGGTGTCTAAAGACGCACGTAGATTGGTTTCTTAAAAATTTCATTCTCCATGATTTTGAAAATTATTTTTATTTCTTTGACTCTTTACCTCTATGAAAGCTGCAATAGTATAAACGTCAAAAATCAATTGATAAAGCTACTAAACAGGATAATTCTCAAAAGTAAGTTGTACACCACACACAAAACCATTAAGTATGACTAAACAACGCAACCGATTCATCAAAGTGGGTTGGTTTTATGTCACTATCGTCTCTTCTGTGGAGGTGTAGGAGGTGGCCAGTTCAAAGTCGAGAGTGTTGCCATTCTCAGTAAGGGTGTTCTTTGGGGTTACCGTCTGCATAGCGAGTGTTCTGCAACTAATAAAATAGGTTATGCGACGGACGCCTTCACCCAGAAGGCCCACACTTTGTACCCACTCAGAGTACCCTTCACACAAACACGCACACACAGTGCGCTATCACCCCTGACGCACTCACACAGAGTGCGGTTCTCTGGAGGACTTAGGTGATAATTGTTGTGTTGTAGAAGAACGGGAGTAGTTCAAAAATTAAAAAGTGTTTACTACGGAGGTCACTATTTGTCTGGATGTCGCGGTGGCGTAACTGTCTGTCACTCGTGGTACGGGGTGTGTCCAAGATTGTTATTTTTCGGAATCCGGTGGAGGTTTTGCCGCCTGTTTTTCCTTCGGAGCACTGGTTTGAGTGGGTGCTTTGTTGTGGCCAGCTTCTTCTTCTGTCTTGTTCTCCACGATTGTCTTGTGGTTGAGCTTTACGATAGTAACTTCGCATTGTGTAGGACTGCCTCGTTTCACAACCGAATGTTTCCCGTTGGCGGGGGTGCAATGCCTTGGGAATTGAGGCAAGCCTCTGTGCAGTTGTTGGATGCAGAATATGGATCTTGGTGCGTCGTAGGCAAGCCGGCGGCAGTAAAGTTGGTCGTAGACAGAATTTCCTGTCCCAGGACCTTTACGCCGTGGATGCCGTTTTGATAAGCTCCGGGAATAGAAAGTAGTACTGGCAGGTCCCCATGACGAAGGAGTCAAGACATCTGACGACGTTTGCCACTCCAGACGGCGCCACGTATCAGTTCAGGGTAATGCCATTTGGACTGAAGAATGCTCCAGCCACCTTCCAGAAACTGATGGCCCGAATCCTGGCGGGGCTGCTGGGTAAGTTTGCACTCGTCTATCTCGACGACATCGTTGTATTTTCCAGGAACTACGACGAACACTAACCTACCTGAGGAAGGTGCTGGAGAAGCTCCAAGAATACGGCTACACCGACCCAAGCCAGGTTTGAAGTTTGTTCTAGGAGCGGTCTTATACCAAGAAGACGGAGGACATCGAAGAGTAGTCTCCTACGCCAGCTCCCGCCTCAACAAACAACAACAGAGGTTCCACAGCAACAAACTGGAGTGCTAAGCTGTCGTATGGGCAATTGGGAAATTCCGACCGTACTTGGAAGACGAGCCATTTATCCTGAGGACGGACAATCGGGCCCTGGTTTAGCTAAACTCCTCATCGGACCACAAATCAAAGATCACCAGGTGGGCCATTTTACTAACAGAATTTAACTTTCAGGTTGAACACGTCCCAGGAGAGACCAACCACCTGCCAGACGCTCTGTCCCGACTACCAGATGGCAAACCAATGGAAGAAAACGACAAAGAAGTGGAACGGATGGCGTGGCCCCAACGTCACGCCGAATCGGTAGCAGTCAACACAAATCAAGCGGAAGAAGTAGAAACCTTTGCAGCCAAAGTAAGGAGAACCCAGAAGAACTGCCAGTTTACACGAGAAATCCTCCGACGATTTGAGGAGCTGCAGAATGAGGACGAATACCCAGCCGAAGTGGACAGCTGCAACCAAGTGGACGAAGACGAAGCCCTAATCAGAACACTGGAAGGACGAGACCAGTTGGTCGTACCCCCCGAGATGCAAGACACCGTCATCCGACACCACAACGGAGAGGAGATCGCCCGACACAGATTGGCCCAACATCGCCAAGAACGTCAAGAAATTCATCCAAAGGTGCAAAAAAGGAGGAAGAAAGCAAGAGATGGCCTCACTGCACTCACAACCGACGGACCGGCCATGGGAGAGAATATCGATTGACTACGTGGGCCTATACGACGTCACCCGTGGAGGAAACCGCTTTGCCCTGACGGTGATGGACATGTGTACCCGATGGACCGATGCATTCCTAGTGTCAAGCGCAACCAGCGAGAAGACATGCCGACTTCTGGAACACGAGATCTTCCATTGCTTTGGCTACCCAAGAATCATCTTGTCCGACAACGGGACACAATTCACCAGCCAGATCTTCGCCGAGGCATGCAAGAAGTAGAAATGTCTCCACTACACCACCGCTACATACCACCCTCAAGCCAACCTGGTAGAACGTCGACATGGAGAGCTGAAAAAGAATCTATGGATCCTCATCGCAGAGAACCCCAGAAAGGACAAGAAGGAACTAATTTCTCTTGCCCTGTTTTAGCACCAACGACGCTCTAACGAAGCTACCAATCTAACACCCAGCAAGGCCCTGCTAGGAGCAAACCACGGACGACCAAAACAACCCGGAAGACAGAGAAGAACGACTACAAGGGATCCGACATCGGCAGAGCATCTACCGAGACAAGAGGTACCCATGAAGGAAGAACGCCGTTACCACCTACGGATCAGGAGACGAGGTCCTAGTCCAAGGGAGAGCAAAGGGATTTGCGCCAAAATGGATTGGACCCAAGAAGGTCATCTCCACGGCAGGCAAGAACTGTTACTGGATTGAAGATAATCCACACAGGCCACCAACCAAGGTCCACGCAGACGACTTGCGACCATCCCCCACAGAAGACAGGAACTACCCCAAGGCTCAGTCGCCGAAAAGGGGGGATTGTTGCTGTCGCGGAGGCGGTTGCTCCAAAGGCGGCCGAGTTAAAGCCCTCCAAAGTCTAACCTGGGGCACACGCGCTTTCACCATTCGAGGCCCCAACGCGGATATCTCACGCCGACTCAACCGCCATAGACGACCGAGCCTGGGACATAGCAGGATTTGCCCCTGCTATATTGCACCGGCAAACATTCAAAAAGGCCAAAATACGAACTTCCACAGACAACTCAATGGGCGGTTTTTAGTCGGTAGGCATTTCAAACTGAAAGGAAATTAATCCGACACTTTGCCAGTCTTGAGAAGATTTTACCACCTAGCCCAAAAAAAAAATAAAATAAAATAAAATCCGGGCCAAAGTAGAGAGTTGCGACGCCCAAGAAACGTATTTCTAGGGTGACTCAGTTACTAGGTTTCCTTTATCCTCACTTACGGGTTGTCATCCACAGACCCACAACGCAACTACTACGCTGCAAAGTGAGCGTTATTAGTATAAAACCTCGCGCCGGCCAAATATTAGCATAAGGCTCCAATACAAGAATGGTGGCTTCTTAACGACTAGAACTACAGCTTACGCCCTGAAGCTGACTTTCCTACTTAACTTTTTTGTTTCTTTTTTGCTATACCTAAGACAAGGATCCTCTTTCTCGGTGGTATGGAAGACACTCCCGCTCTTTACGTCAAGCTTCTAGTCCTGTCTCTCTAGGCGACTCAATACCGTCTTAATGGCATCTGGAGCTTTTGAAAGCTAGAGAGTAGTGTTTTGATTCCGGCCACGGTAATTCCATGCTGAAAATTGTTTTTTCTTAACCACCAAAAGAATTTGTCATTATCACAAGTAATCTTATTCTCTCCTGTGTGTGACCACCTTTTAAAGGCAGAAAATGTGTCCCCTTAAGAGTAAATAAAGTTTTATCCAGTTCTCAAGTTCAGCTTTGAATAACTTTGCTTGTGCTTTAGTGGTTTTGCCTAAAGGAATAAACAGGTTGGTGACAGCTACTAAAAGGTATTTAAGTACAGTTTCTTTGTAATTGACTCCTAATTTTTTTGTTAAAAAAAAGTCCTTTTTAAGCCAAATTTTTTCCTAGGAGGTTGCCTAAGTGAGAGCTTGGAAGTAAATGATTAAAATATTTTCTTTTGTTTACTTAAAACTTTTCTTTTTTTGATAAGGTTATTGGCTTAATTGGTTTTTGTCTGTAGTTGCCATACCAGCAGAAAAAGTGTTTGTTTTGCTTAAAATAAAGTTTGCCTGCTTTGTAGAAGCTAACCACGTCTTATTAAATCTTTTGATTTTGGCACCGCAATTGCTTCTTAAAGCGGTTTTGTGGAACCTGTATTAAAGACGTTTTAACTAGGGTATTCAATTTTTTCAAGGTGTCCAAAAACTCACTTGGTAGAGTGGTTTCTTGAAAATTTCATTCTACATGTTTTTGAGAATCATTTTTATTTCTCTGACTTTAGAGGGTAACCTCTATGGAAGCTGCAACAGTATAGACGTCAAAAATTAATTGCTAGTATAATCCTCAAAAGTAAGTTGTACACTACTCACAAAACCATTAAGTATGACTGAACAACGCAACCGATTCATCAAAGTGGGTTAGTCTTGACCATCCATTAAAAAAAATGACAGGCCCAAGAAACGTATTTTTAGGGTACTTCAGTTACTAGGTTTCCTTCATGCTCACTTACGAGTTGCCATCCACAGACCCACAACGCAACTACTACCCTGCAAAGTGAGCGAAATTAGTATAAAATCTTGCGCCGGTCGCATATCAGCTTAAAGATCCAAATACAAGAAGAGTGTACCGTCATTTCAGATGTTAGGTTCTTGAGGACAATCACGTGACTAATGTAACCGCCTTTGCTCATTTTGAAGAATAAAACTAATTTAAAAAGGTTGGACAACCAAACAGTTAAAGAACTAAGTTTTTCTTAAAACCATTACAGGACAAAATATGAAAAAGAATAGAATAACACCCCAGCCAACAATAACCTAAAACACATCTGCAATAAAGCCTCCAGAGTGGTCGGTTGCCACATAATACCAGTCGTTGAAGTTTGCCAAAACACTAACAAACAGAAATAAAAAAAGAAGAAGAAGTTTACGGTAATTAGCAGCTACCAAGCGTCAACACCACCGACAACCTAAGCCATTATCACTGCAAAAAACTATGCAAATGGATGATATCCTTGTCTTGAAAGTTTGAAAGTTTTTGTCATCTTGGGGCGTTTCTATTGGACCTCAAAAACCAACAATCAACAAGGAGGAACTTTACTGAGACTGCTATAAACAGACGCAATTTTTATCATAATAAGTCAAAGCAGGCTATCAGCCAAATTAACAACACCTAGCAGATTAGCAAATTATTATATCTTTCAAGTATACAAAAACAAATCTAGCAAAGTGAAATTAGTGCAACAAGTTTAACCAAATACCTGCCAATTCCTGAAATATGATTCCGTACTGATTCACCATAACAACCTTTGTTGTGAACTAATCACTATACATATGCACCGACTAACGCACCGCTTTCTTATGCCAAGGTAACGGCCAACTTTCATAATCACATTGAGCTACAAGCGCTTAGAGACATAGCCCAATCCGCCCTTGCATGCGCACTTTATAACGGCCACTTGATGCTGTTTTAACGCCGAATGACCACGTTAACCGAGGTTGCAACTAAAAATTCCTAAATTCTGGGGGGCTCAACCAGAATGGCAAGCACTTATTGGCCGTAGTTGGTATAACCACTGTATTATCTCCAAAATATTTTCAGATTGGAAGGACGGTGACAACGTGAAGGTGCTTCATCCTAACTATTGTAATCAAACCGCAGAACGCATCACATTTTTCTCCACTCAACAAACTAACTTCACAAAAAAAGACTAAACATTTAATAACAATCTCAAAAACTATTTGAACTGTTGCACTTTTCTGGCCAAATAATTTCTTTTATACCAAGTATTAGCAATAGTGTTTGTAGTTAATTGTGAAGTATCTGTGAGTGTCTGCGTATGAGTTTTTAAGTGTCTGCGAGTGTCTGCAAATGTCTGTATGTGTCTGTGTGTGCTGTATGTCTGTGAGTGACGGTATGTGTCTATGGTTGTCTGTTAGTATCTCTGAATAAGTTAGTAAGTGTTTGTAGATGTTTATGAGTATTTGTATGTATCTGTATGTGTCTGTGGTTGTCTGTGAGATGTCTGTGAGTGTCTGTGTATAACTTTGTAAATGTCTGTGAATGTCTGTGGTTGTTTGTAAGTTCTGTGTCATCAAATATTTATCGAATAGTTATTTAAAATGTTTTTGTAACTATTTTTTTTTAGTCTTTCTCTAAGCTAGCTTTTAATGTTAGTTTCTCACCGGTAAATTTTTTAAATGTTTTAAAAAATAAAATATTTGAGTCTAATTTTTTTATATTTTTTTATAAATATGTTACTTTTTTGTAATTAATTTGCAACTTTGTGATTGTTTTTTTAGTATTTTATATTTATTATGAGTTACCAGCTAAATTCAAAACACTCAAAACCCGTTACAAAGGAGTTTGCGTATTATAAAAGATACCAGTTTATATTTCATCGCTGTATAAATATTCATATAATAAAATTTATATTTAGTTTGTAAATGTAATTGTCAAAACTTTAAAACATTATTAAATGTATATATTAAGTTTGTTTTTATTAATTTAATGATTGATACATGTTAGCTTTATGAATATAGTTGTCATGAAGAATTAAATTCGACTATTTTGTGGTTTTATTTCATATAGCCTCCAGCCAGATTTTCAAATCAAATACAAATATTGTTTTAAAATAAACGTAAATAAATATAATATTAAAAAAAAAGCCGCGAGGCATTCAAATATAAATATACAATAATTAATAACACATCTGTGATCAACATTGATTTATTGTACTAATAGCTTTAGAAACATTACCAAACTGAAAAAAATTGGTAACATTAAAGTAGATTCTTATTCCATCATTTAGCCAGTATAAAAAGGAAACGGCTACAAAAAATTATCGGTCCCATAAATTTTAAAAGCAGACTTAAAGAGTTCGCTACCCGCGTTTCGCCCATTCCGGTCGGTTATGATTTCAATTAAGAATAAAATGAAAGCAAACTACACCCGAAGATTTTATCCCTTGCCGGAATAGGCCAAGTTTATTTAATTAGGGGACACACCTTTCGCATATAAAACGGGGTCGGTTCGGGTTGTAATTAGGAATTTCATTTTTTTTTCTCTCTCGAAAGCGATTAAGGGGTTGAAATGATGGGTTAATAATCCTATTCTATGTTAATTATAATTGCCGGAGTGGTAGTTATCGTATGACATACTGCAGTTAGGCAACATAACAGCGAATCACGGCAATTTCGTCCGCTAATAACATTTGGCCAGGGGATGTAACAAGAGGATCATATTCGATTAGTTTAACAGCAGATAAATATTCATTAGTAGGATGTGTGATTTCTATATGTAAACCCTCGTAACCAATTCAAATTATTTTTTCAATTCAACAATTATTTTTTTGGTGCAAAATTGTTGTTTAACATCTATTTTTTAATTGCATTAATTTCAAGTAGATTAGTTATATGTTGGTAATTTTTAAAAACCAGTTACTGCAAAAAATATTAAAAATTATGTATGTTTATTAATTACACATTTAACATTACAATTTTCACACGCGTTTTGAGTGCAGAAGCAACAAAAAGAATTTTCTCAGTTACAGGCTTTTAGTATAAGACTATAACTGCAGTTACTTAATAACAAAAATAGTTAGCAAGCTCTATTGGAACTTGTCCAGTTACTAAGTATTTTGGTTTTTTCAGTTCAAGCTCAGAAGAACCTTAATAGCTTGAACTCGGCATAAAATTACGCTAATAAAGATAGTTCAAATCTTTCTGATGTTAGGTTAGGTTAGGTTAGAAAAAAAGAAAAAAGTAAGAGGAGGAAGCTAGAAAGAAAACATTAATCAGGTGGCAGAAGATGTAAACAAAGAATGTAAAGAAACTGTGGACCCACGAGCTGATATCTAATTTTAAAAAATGGATAGATTGTAGAGAAATAAATTAGTACCTTGCGCAGTATACAGGTCATGGCAGCTTCCAAAGCTACCAAAAGAAAAAAAAAACAAATAATAATTGCCTTTATTGCAAAGAAGCTGACACTGCACAATATACGCTGTTCGTATGCATCAGATGACAAACAAAAAATAAGTAATGAAACGAAAGCTCTGCAGATAAAACTGACAGCAGATAATATGATAGACTTAATGCTTAAAAACAAAACAAAAACGAGATGTCATAAACGGAATGGTACGTCAAATTATGGCTAAAAAAAAGATTAAGAAATAAAACATTAGATCCTTACTGGAAGAAGAATGCAAAAGTGATACTATTCAGGTAAGGAAGAAGAAAAAAAGTGAGTTTAGTGGGTACAATTATTTTTGAGAAAAAGACGGTATTTTCCGCATTTTCTTTTTTATAATAAAAAATTAAGTAAGGTTAGGTTTGTTAGCAAAAAACAATGTTAACAAATTGTAGCACGTTTTTGTTATATTGCAGGTGTGCGGGGTGTTCAATAAAAAAATTATTGTAAAAAATTGAATTCCTGTTCTTAATCGATGTAGACTTGTAGCTTTGAATGTAACATTTTTTTGTGGACGGCGTAAATAAACCTTTTGTTATAATAGTTTCTTACCATAATTATTTTTATGGGTAAGTATCTGTGCAGAATATTTGGTTAACATTAATTTTTATAATCTTTTAATTAGTGTGGTGTATGCTTCAAAAGATAAAAGCTCATCTAAGTATTGCTACAAATGCTATTCTGTCAGAGTTTTAATGCTCTTTTTACGCGTTAAATTGACTCACTTTTTCTACTGAACTTAACCTTTTTTCTTCTGTTTGCTTTCTGTTTTTTCCGACTAGTAACTGCAGGTCGTTTCGTCATCTTGCTTGCAGTCTACCCACACTTATCTGTAGAATTGTCCTTTCTATTGGTTTTTGACAAATTTTTAGCAAGCTTGTGTTGTTAAGAGTTGTTTTGATTTTATCCATAAATTGCAATAAAGAAATTGCATCCGTCGTATACTTGGTTCTCAATAATAATACTTTATTCACGGTATATACAAAACCATTTACATCTACATCATTATATACATAAATAACGATGAATTACAAACAATATTACAATTACACAAAAATATATAAAAGAATATTGAAAAATAAAAGCATGGAAAAAAGTATACATAAATAAAAACAAAATATAAAATTATTCATCAACACATTTTAACTGACACTTAAAACTACATTTTGAAACACAAAATAAATCAATATTATTAGAGAAACTATTAGCAATTCTACACATTCTACCAATTGGATTATTAAATCCATAATTGGTAGAATGTATAGATTCTCTAAATAATGGAGACTGTCTGGTTCGGCGATTATTGTTGGGGACTTGAAATGGAAGAGTTACAAGTAGCTCTTGGCAATCAATCTCAGACATCATTAGTCCACGTAAAAATGATAAATCGGCTCTTTTGCGCCGAATTTTCAGCGGCGGAAGATTATATTGCAATGCAATGAGGTTAAAATCGTAATTTTCGGATGAAATGCCTAATTTGTACGATAATAAACAAAAAAATTTGTTTTGAATACGTTCTATATTGCATATATGAACGCTGTAGAATGGACACCAAACTGACGGAGCGTACTCTAAATGAGAACGTACTAAAGCGCAATAAAGTAATTTGAGTGTGCTAGGAGATAGGTCAGTAGACATTCTGTAAACAAATCCTAACATTTTCATAGCACGGTTGCACATATAGTTTATATGCTCAACAAAAGTTAGTTTTGAATCAAAAATTACGCCCAAATCTTTTATTTGTGTAACATGCTCCAAAACATTATTATCGATAGTATAGTCAAACGATACTTTACTTAAAGTTCTGTTGAAGCTTATCGAAAAACATTTATTTGCGTTAAACAACAAGTTATTAATAAGACACCATGATTGAACAGAATCTAAATCATTTTGCAAACTAATGCAGTCCTCGATAGATGATATTCTTTTATAAATTTTAAGATCGTCAGCAAATAAAAGATAAGACGAAGAATTAATAGAATAAACAAGATCATTAATAAAGAGTAAAAACAGAATTGGTCCACAATGAGATCCTTGAGGAACCCCAGAAGGAACAACAATTGGTTGTGATAAAAAGTTATTAATTTTCACACACTGTGTACGATTTTCCAAAAAGCTCGACAACCACGCAACAACAGATTCATGAAAACCCAAAGCCCGAAGCTTAGCAATCAAAATACTATGATTAACGCGATCAAAAGCCTTTGAAAAATCTGTG
This sequence comes from Tachinus rufipes, assembly GCA_963932245.1. Taxonomy (NCBI): domain Eukaryota; kingdom Metazoa; phylum Arthropoda; class Insecta; order Coleoptera; family Staphylinidae; genus Tachinus; species Tachinus rufipes. Next base: position 110,167,528 of record OZ010743.1, read on the forward strand.
TAAATAGAATCTACTTGAACTCTTGATTGAAAGGCATTCAAAAGATCATTTTCGTAACAAAGAAGATTTGTAAGAGTAGAACGACCCTCGCGAAACCCATGTTGCTGTTCCACTAAAATGCTTTTGCACATCCATTGTATTTGACCAGTTACAATTTGATCAAACAACTTAGGAATAGCAGACTGGATGCATATACCTCTATAATTAGTAATATCCTCCTTAGCTCCAGATTTATGTAAAGGCATAATGTAGCTTTGTTTCCAAACTGAAGGAAACTTGGCTTCATTAAGAGAAGCCTCAAAAAGTAAGTGCAATGGCATAGAAATTGAATAAATACATTGTTTTAACAGCATAGATGGAACACCGTCCGGTCCAGTGCTAAAGTTACATTTAAGGTTCTCAATCCCTTTAAATACATCCAACAAACTAATTGAAAATGATCGATGTAATACGTTTTTCTTAAAGTCAAACAAAGGAGTTGGATGAGTTTGTGTATCGTAAACAGAGGAAAAGAATTCAGCAAAACTATTAACATAGTCATCTCCATTACTGCAAGTTTTTTGTTTATAATACATTGTGGCTGGAAAATCATTAGTTTTTCTAGAGTCGCTAACAAATTTCCAAAAATGCTTAGGATTACTTTGAATGTTGTTTTCTGTTCGAGTAATATATTGCTTGTATAGACATGTACTGAGATTTTTACACGAAGTACGAATTGATTGAAACTCGTTATAATCAGACAATAGTCTTGAAGATTTATAACGTTTATGAACAGTTTATTTGAGTCTAGTAAGTGAAATCAATTCTTTATTAAACCAAACTGGAAAATTGTTTTCTCGCCATTGTTTTTTGGGAACAAAATAGTCAATAGCAAAATGCAACACAGAGTAAAATAAATTAACGCAATTATCAACATCACAATTATAAAAAAGGGCGGACCAATCAACATTCAACAAAAAATTATTGATTGCGTTAAAGTCGGCATTCTTAAGGCAAATCGGGATTTTTCGGTTTCTTAAAATATAGTTCTTTTATCCAAAAGCTGTCCAAGCTAAGCCTATTTGTCTTGTAACTTCAGCAGTTTGGTTGTCTTTACCCAGTTTAATGTTATGTCCCAGATTAACGTATAGTTTCACTGTTTCCAAAAAATGGTTTTCTAGTGTTATTTGGGCATTATAAAAAAAAGTGATTTGGTTTTTTAAAAGTTTATCCTCAGACCAACGTCTTAAAAAGTTTGCTTAAGTTTGTTTAATATTTTTGTTTAGTTTTTGGAAGTACTGTGTAGTGCACGGTCCGAGATATCTTAGAATTTATCCACAAAAATACTTAAAAAATTATAATTTAAGTTTTTTTTGTTATTTGATCTAGATTGCATTTTTTAGAAAAAAAATTATTTGCTACTTTTTCTTTAAAATTGTTCAATAATAAGTTTTATTAACCAATTTTTTTTTTCTTAAATTTTGAAAATTTTGCTGAAATTTTAAAGAGTTTTTTTTAAATAAGATGACAAGTATTTACTTTTTTTTTCAAATATGAATAAAAACGTGCTTTTATAATATTAAAATTTTAAAGTTAAGTAAATTTTTCAAATTAACAAACCGTTTTTTTAGTTAATTTTGAAGAAAAACGGATTGATTAATTTTTTCTTAAAAATGCAATCCTGAGAAGTTACAAGCGATGAAAAAATTAAAAAAATGAAAAAAACTTTTTTTTTTCCAATTTTGATTGCTTATTACTCAAAATAGCTCAAAAAATTTACATAATCAGGATTTATGTAGAAGAAAGCATTTTCAGTGGTTTGAGCAAAATCAAATTTTTGTTCCGTACACTTGACTCATTCATACATAGCCATATCCAAACCAAAATCTAAAAAAAACTTTTTTCAAGTCAAATTGTGATTTCCGTGTTAAATAATTACAAAGCTGCAGCTCTTACCTACCAAATGCAAGATTCATAATTAATATTGACCCATATTTATAAAAAATTTGGTGTTTGGTAGATTCAGCAAAGCTAACGCACTCTACACATCTTCATACAAATGTTTACACTAGTGGTAGTGTTTTAGAGAATAGTTGTGGTGCTATTACTACAAATAATAATAACTTTTTTTGGAATGCAATAAGGTGTGTAGCTACCCAAACATTTGTTGCAAATGAATTAACTTCAAGTTTGGCTCTGCAGACTAAAACATGATAAAGGCAAAGTATTGATTGGATACGTCCAAGGTAAGGATTTTACCGTACTTAAACCAAGCTTAAACTTATCACATTGCTTTACTCAATAAAATCTTAGCTAAAGCTTCTATTTTAGTCATTTACAACCTTATCTCTATGGAAAGAGTAGTGAAGAAAAGGTTAAGTTGATCTATAAGACTAACTAGTCCTTATTTTACCATAATTCTAAAAAAAAGCATCAGGTTGCGAGCTAATATTCACACTGTTAAAGAAAGAAAACAGTATTGTTGTTAATTTTATTAGCTTATCTCGCTAGCAACACAAAAATCTAATAAAGCTTTTCCAAAAATAAGATTAAATCAATTAATCTTAACAGAGAAAAACTATGCCAAGCAGATATAGCAAAGGTCTTATTGCCCAACTGACCAAACAAAGCTAAATTGGACCATGATGAGACAAAAAAAGCAATCAAGGCCCACAAAAATCAATGCTGCAAATCCGTTCTCAAGTTTTCCAAAAAAAAATTAATTTTATATAAATTGCTAATTTTTTTTTTATATTTATGGCAAAACAGGCTTTAAATACACTTTAGAAGGCAAAGCTCAAGCATTTACTAACAGCCTTACTCTATTTCAAACCAATTTACGACAAAGATTTAGACTTGGTCTAAATAGAAAGGGTCTACAAAAAAGTAAAACAGTGTCTACAGTGTCTACAGTGCTAATATCAACAAAAAAAACTGCATTTCAACAAATTTATACTAAAACCAAACAGCGTAGGTTAAGGTTGGACCAGATCAAACGCAAGAGTTCTAAATATTAATAGAAGTTTAACAAATATGCATTTTGTTACCAATTTTGTTTTAATCTATATTCTGAAAACATATTTCCAAAACACAAAGAACAAAAGTAAACAAAAAAACAGTAAATAACATCAGATTTGCAGATAATTCTATGGTTGCAAACGCTCGTCTCAATAGAGCGTATTTTAAGTCTTAATAAAACGTCGCCGCAACTTGACTCTTGAGCCAGTCTTGTTCAAATTTCAGAAAAGCAACATCCGCAGCTAGTCAATACACTTATATTGACTTGCGGACTTAAAGCTACGTTTAACTGAAACAAAACTAAGAAACCAAACAGACTTAGACACTGCTTGGCCGACCTACAATCTTCCTCCCAAATTTTTATCAAAGCCAAAACACTCCTGAAATGCAAACCTTTCCAAAAATGCTGACAGTTTAAACTGAAACCTTATAAACCATGATGACTAACCCAGGTTAGAAAGAAACCCATCAATCAATTCTGTTACCAGATTCGGCTAATGAAGCCAATATGATCAATAACATTTCCAAACTGGTGGTGTCAATCACAAAGCCGCTGGAACATAAAGTGCAACATTTTCCATAAAAACTCAACACCAGCTAACGTTCCAAAAGCTTAACCGTAAAAACCTACACCGGTTCTTTACCAAACTTGAATTGAAAATCAAACCAAAGTAAAAACTTTAAGAAGCAACGCAAAAACTTTCCAAGAAGAAAAGAAAGCAAATAGAGACCTAAAGCCAATCTACAAAAAAACACAAACTTTCCTGCAGTAGTATGCGGATCCTTACCTGATTGTGAGTCTAAGCCAACAACTGTAGACAAAAAAACATTAAACCAAAAAACCCGTTGCTACCTTAAAATATACCAATACATTGCATCAAAGGCGTCCAAAGTGGCTATAGTCATTTGGTTGATCAAGTTTGTTTAAAGACCTACAATACATTTGTAAGACAATTAGCAAAATTGAGAGTAAGGTAGCGCAATTGAAAGCCAAGCGTACCAACAAACGCCGGACGTAACTCTAAAAGGACACCCTTTTTATCGGGAAACAAGCAACAAATCAATTAAGCGTGAGCACAACACAACTATCAATTTTTGCTCAAATAGGAGTAGTCGGCAAATACCATTACTTGCCAAAAGTCATCATTACATATTAGAGTACAACCACACTTGTCCTGATAGACAACGTTGCTAGCCAAAATTTTACCCAGATGACTCTACTTTAGTTGCACCCACAAATAAACTTGCCTTAACCAAGGAAACAATATCATAATTTATTGCAAAAATTTGCCGGCTTCTTTGTCAAAACAATTTTATTTATTTATTCTTTTTACGGCTATTTTACATCGCCACAGTAAGTCTACGACTTGTTTAAAGTGGTTTGATGGGACCAACAGCTTAAAACGTGACTTCCGAACCACGCTGGTGGATAAAGAGCAAGTTATCATTTCAGTCATATTTCGGGGATCGAACCCCGGACTGCTCGCATGATATGCAAGTGCTCTACTATTGAGCTATCACACCAAACAACAATAACACACAGCAACAAACCAGTAAACACTACGCCCATACAAATCCAACCGTACGCGTACAATGCCAAAAAACCCTAACTTATAAACAACTAAGCAAGATGCTTGCTAAACAACCAGCGACTACAGCCCCAGTACTCATCATTAAAAGAGAAACGGCACTGCCGCAAGATTAGGCAGCATTGCTATCCAAAACTCAAAAAACCCTGAAAGATTTTGGGAAAACAGCCGTCTTCTCTAACATACCATTTAGCCTTATAAATGCTCCAGTTACCTTGTTACCTTCCAAAAACTGATGGCCAAAGTCTTAAAAGAATAGATAGACAAATTTGTATTAATATACCTCAACGATACCGTCATATACTCAACCAGTTACCACGACCACATAAGGTACTTAAAACAAGTGATAGAAAGATCAAAAATATGAGCTACGCTGTAATTAGGAAAAATTTCAAACCTCAAACCTTATTTTGATTTCAAACCTAACCTTACCTCAAAGTTTACCTTAACCTCAAACATTAAACTTTATATCTCAAATTTCCAACTTTATCTAACCTAACCTAACCTTTTTTTTTCACCTGAAGGAAGAGTAATCTTTAAAAGATACCCATATTCTATGGGCGTGCCGGATTCAGACTACTCCTGTAGTTGCTTACCGACTAAACTTCCTTCTCCCCGTATCTTCGATTTTTTTTGGGCAGAACTACGCATTTGCATATCATCACCCTTAATTGTACTTATTGTTTTTTTTCTTTATTTTTTTTTTCACAGTAAGTGCAGCTGTCTTCATCTGTTATATAGAATCTTTTAAGGTATAAACCAAACGTCACGTGTTCACTAAGAAACTGACACAGGTTATAGTCAATGTTGCCATGTTTACGTGCGGTTTATGTCTCAATGTTAGTTATGAGCTTCTTTGTTCAGTTATTTGTTCCTGAAAGTGTTTTCTATTTTTTGTTCCATTCCTGCAGAATTTTGCGGCGCCGTTCTTCGTAGGAAACTTCTTGTTTCCTCTCATATGCCAACTTTTTCTTTGTTGCCTGTAGTTCTATGGATGGTATGCCAGTGATGACTTGTATCGCTTCAGTAGATACAGATTTGTAAGCTTGTCCAGTTTTTATATATATATATATATATATATATATATATATATATATATATATTTATATATAAGTACTTTCCTCTGTGCTTTGTCTACTATTTGTCTGTATTTAGTAACTTTAATCGATCGACCAAATTGAAGCCCCATACTGAAGTATCAAATGAGTCACCAAGTTTAAAAGTTTTTTGGTCTGGAATTTTGGTCCTTTAAAGTTGGGCATGAATCTAGCCATGCACATGGCATTTTTTCCGCTCTGGCGGCGGCTTCTTCAAAGTGGGTTTTCATACTATTATTTTTTTCTATTTTAATACCTAGATAGTTAATGGCTTTCTTGGTATATATTATTTGGTTTTTTACAGTTATTTGCATCTTTTTTAACATGTTACTCCGTAAAGTATTACAGCTTCTGTCTTATGTCAGGCAGTCCAAGCTCTTTTATTTTTTGGATGGTTCTGTTTACCGCTGTTTGTGCTATTTCTTGTAGTAAAGTTTTTGTTTTTGCAGTTACGATAATAGCAGGGTCATTTGCATACCCGACCAGCTTCACTTCATTTTGCATTTTTATTCCAATTATTCCACAGCAGTGGTCCCAGGACCGACCTCTGTGGAACACCGCACGTTACTTGCTAAAATAGATCTTACCTACTATTAGATGCCTGTCTTCTAGGTAGTTGCCAATAATAGTTCTCAAGTACGGCTCTATATTTTTTTTTTTTGTTATTGTCTCTAAGTTGCGTTTTCAATTTGCTGTGTTAAATGCATTTTTAACATCTAACGTAATGAGCATGCAATAGCTCCGGTTTTTGTATGCATTTTTCTTGGCTGCTTTTGCTTTCTTGCATACCTCTTTTAGTGCATTTGTCGTGCCTTTGCAAAATCCATATTGGTTTGAAGCCAGTTCTCCTTTCGTGGTGAGGTCTTTCTTTAGACGGCTAACAAGCAGCTGTTTAAGGAGTTTTTCAGTACTGTTTATTAGGCATAGTGGCCTGTATTAGCTGAGCCGTTTTTCATTCCTTTGGGATTTTTGCACCAACAAGTATACTATTCAACATCTAGGTATTTTTGTGGGTTAGCCATCACTCCAATTTTTAAAATTTTATCCGGTATTTTGTCTGGCCTTGAAGCTTTTTTGTCAAGTTAGTGTTATCTTTTGCGTTACTAGTATTTTTGGGAATAACTCATCGACTATGCTACTAACATCTTTATCTTTTGGTTCAATTGTCTGTTTATCATTTTGTTCTAGCATTTTTCTTTGGCTCTCAGTATTTCCAGTTTTAAGATTTTTTTTTTCTGTCTGTATAGGTTTTCTAAATGTTCCATTGTTTGTTGGTTTGTTTTTGTTTTTTCTCTGGTTTTTGCCAGCTGCCTTCTAGCACTGTGTCTTTCCTTTCTAGTTTTGTTAATTTCTGGTTTTCATCAATATACTAGATTTTGGTCCGTATTCTTTTTTAGGCTGAATGTTCTATTGCAGGCTGCAATTGTAGCTTTTATGATTTTTTCAAATTTTTTTGTAAATTTTTAAAATACAAGTCCAATTTTTTAAGGTCAATGTACCATCCGCTTGCCTTGCCTTTATTTTTTTTTTGCTAAGTTTGTTTTGCTCAGTTGTAGAGTAAAGTAGATGTTTTGGTGCTTGCTAAGATTTTCATTATTAGACACCATCCAGTTTCGTATTTGTGTTCTAGTTATGGTAAGGTCTATAAAAAATTTCCCCTGAAGTCCAATAAATGTCGGCTTGAAGCCATTGTTGTAAGGTTATGTTGGGTCATCCATTTACGCAGCGTTTTACCTCTGAGGTTTTTTACCTTCCCTCCTCACAGTCGCAATTTTGCGTTCGTGTCTCCGGCTATAATGATTTCTTTTTTGGTTGCTCTGATACATTTGCTGATTTTGTCAAGGATTGCTTCATATTGTTTTTGTGTGTATCTTGGTGGTATGTAGGTTGCTATAATCATGAGTTTGTCAAGTTCAGCCAAAACTATGTTGTTTTTATTTGTGCATGCTTTCCGCACCTTGACGTTTCTGCCAAATATACGGATACCAATATCTCTATTTTGGTCTGTAATCTACCCGATTTTTTTGGCAGCTTTGATGTTTGGCTCAGTTATAATAGCTTCATCTATATAACATTCCTTGGCACTTTTGTCTAATAGGTCCATGCCGCTTTGCATTGGTTTAAGTTGCTCTGCGTAAACCGTATTTTTGTTGTTTTATTTATTGTTATTTTTTTAATGTTGGCGCCTTAGCATCAACAAGTGTCTTCTAAATTTAGGGCATTTCCCTGCTTCAGCTTTATGCCCTTCTTTATCACAGATGGGGTAAAACTCCTTGCTTTTGCACTCTTTGAGCTTATGTCCCTGTTGTCCGCATCCATGACATGCTTTTGCTTAATTTGAGCCTTGGCAGTCTTTTGCCTGGCGATTGTAGTTCCAGCACTTTAGACTCAATTCTAACCTAACCTAACCTAACCTGACCTAACCTTGACCGGAACCAGGGCAACCAAACAGTCACTGAACTACAAAACTCTAGTCGCCACCGTGAAGCCAACGCGAATGCTTTCAAGTGCACAACATCCTTGACGAGTTACGACAAAAATAAGGCAAACCTGGAGTAGAAGTAGACTACCGGCAAGGTGCGTGTGAACTGAAAGCTATACTGCATCCTAGCAGGCACCCGGAATACCGCCTTTAAGCAATTATTACAGGACTAGGCAACAATACTATGATTTTAGCCAACACTTTTTAAAACTTGCAATATCTCATTGATTAATGATTATTAGCAAAAACAACTTCGCAAACAATGCTTCACAGCTATTAACGGTAAACCAATTATAAGGTTCAACTATTTAAGTATATGTTCAACTGACTCAATAAACAGTAAAATCCAATTCATGACATAAAAGCACAAATTAAAATAGTCAAAAGCCTTTAGTAAACATTGTTATAATTCTTATTGTTTATAAAATATGTTTCGTATTACTCAATTGAAGTGTTTATTAATTAAAACCATCTACCTACCTGTGTTAAACAAAGTGTACACTGTAGTAACATTACAACACTTTCTGCATTACAGAACTAATTACATAATCAAATATCAAAACTATCAATTACTAAATAGGCAGATGCACACATTGTTAGCAACAGCAATATCATAACACCAATTGTATAATTATATCAAATAAACTTACAAGTAGGTCGCCGTTCATAATCACACAAACTTCCATCAATGATTCCACTAAATATCTTCTCATCACACACAAATTACATTATTATGCACTCAATATTACCCGCACAAATTTATTAAAAGCTGTACACAGACACTTAATGTAATCACTTAACATACGCACGAAATTAGCCGGTAAAGAAATGGAAAATTTTTGCAAATATACTGAACGGATTACAAAATAATTTTAACACAACATATCTGAACATATTAGAACTGGTATTTTTAATTTAGTTTAATCATTATTGAAATTTTATTGTTATGTAATCTACTATACCGACTACTTCATGCAGTACCTGCTGATTGACATGTCAGCTGTGTTAGTGCTAATTATTTCTTCTTCAAGAATGGGTGCAAAGTAAGAAATGAGTTACAAACTGGACGGATGTAAAGGTAATTGTTGTTACTGAATGTTTATTTGATATGCAATGTTATGACCCGGTCATCGTATACGATGCAAATTTTATAATTTAATTATGTCTGACCGGGTTTGTATGTAATATGCGAATGCATTTTAATGCATTTGATTGTATTTAATTATTTGAACTTATATGTTCATTAAATGCCTTTTATGGGAAATAACTAATAATATGTAAGCATACGGATATTTTGTATCTAATTACGCAGCAATATAATTTCACAAAAGCGTTTTACTACAAATGATTTATTCCACACACTTCACAGATTTCTAGTAAAACTATAAGTTAATATTCTTTATCACATGTTCACCATAATAATTATATTAAAGTTTTTCTGACTTGATTTGGTTTTTCAATTCTCATATAACATTATTATTTTACCTATAACTTGGATGAATAATATTATATCTAATAAAGTTACAATACAGTCAAAGTAGGTCACCACCCTCAATCAACCAGTTAATTTTCCAAAGCAATGATTCCACCGAATATCATCCCAATTTCTCAACTAGTCACATTAGTCAGCATAGTTGTTAAAAGTTACCCACAAACAGTTAATTTATGCACAAATTATACACCACACGTATAGGAACAACTTGTCAGTAGGTAACTAGCAATTACCAACCAATGCAATTAACAACACAAAATACTAATTCATCAATAACATAATATATCAGAATCGATTAAATCAAAATTCACAGGATTGTTTGGTTGATGAATATTTTAATAATAGGAATTTAATTATATTAATATTTATTTGTGTGTCAGTATAATTAAACATATTCTTTGATTTATTTAATATTGATATTATCAAATTATATTATTAATATTGAATAAGCTTAATGATTTGTTTGTGTATAGCAAATTAAATAGGTTTTATTAAACGTATTTGAAAATGATTTTAGTTTCTTTGTGTAATCTTATCTTGTCAGCAAGGATTCAACGCTTGCTGTACGTTATTTGTGTTTTTTTGAAAGCAAGAACATATAGATTGGTTCTGAACAGTATCTTCTACATTTGATTTTATTTTTTATAGCATTATTTAGTGATTTATGGTTGAACAATTCTCTAATGTCTAAGTGACGTCAAAAATTCATTTTTTTGTGTATAATAGTTACAAGTTACAAGTTCAAATTTTGGGCGGGTAGATTCTTCTACTGTTCTTCTACTTTTGTGTTTGTAGGGTTATTTGGTTCTGCCATCAAGACTTGCTTGCTTGTACTCCTTGAGCTGTTTTGTTGTTTTTTCAGTTTCATTTCAAAAATTTTGCTCAAAAACTTTATTTTAGTTGAATATAATTTATTCCAAAGCGATTTAACAATTTTCGAAAAGTTTAACATTCTTGAATTTTATCAAGCAACTCATTGCCAATGTGTGTTGTAAATTTTAAGCAAAAATTAAAAAAAAATCTCAAAAAAATTGGTTAGAAATTTTGGAAATTTGGAAAAATTGGTTACCATTAAAAAAAAAAAAATTATTGCTAAAGTTGTTGTATATATTGGAAAAAAAATTGAAAATCTGACTTTAGTTAAATATGCTCCAAAATTTCAGAAATCTATCAATCTATATCTAATATGGGTTGTAAATTTGACAAAAAAAATTAAATATTGCCCATAAAGTTAGTATTTGTTAAACGTGTTTGCTGTAAAAATTTGGAAAGTCATTTATCAAAAAATACAAATTTTAAAATTTTATCAAGCAACTAATCGCCAATGATATTAAAAAAAAAAAAAAATTAAACATTGAAAATTTTAAAAAGCTGTTAATTTTTTGAAACATTTTGGAAATCTATTTAACAGCTTGAAGATATGTTGTAAATTTTAGAAAAACAAAAACATTTTTTTCCAAAAAAACACAAATTTTAAATTTTTTTGAATCAACTCAAGTTAATGTGAGTTGTAAATTTCAGAAAAAAAGTTAATTTTAATTAAACATAATTTAACCCAAAGTTTGAAAGTTACAAAAATTTATTTATTTTTTAGAAAAAATTCAAATTTTGAAAATCTATTAAAAAAGTCAATGTCAATGCAACTTCTAAAATAATAAAGACAACTGACGTCTTTTATGTAAAGTTTGACATGTTTGACAATAAACGTACTTAAAAGGTTTTTACATCTATTTGTGTTAATACCACTGGAAAAGTTATTTTGTTCATAAATTAAAGAACTTAACTTTAATGATTTACTGAATCAATCGTGGCCTTAGTTAGCTTAACAACAAATTTTGTGAAGTTTGTGCGTGAACTGATACTGCAAGACTGTCATATTGCATTTTTTGACATTAATCGGAGCAGCATACAATATTGCATAAATATTTGACCTTTAAAAAAATTTGTTTACGTTGAATCCTATATAGTTTGACAAGCTTTCAAATTCAACAAACTCATCAAAAGTTTTTTGCGTAAAAGGCACTTTGAAGCAATTGGTTGTTTGTTTTTTTTTAGAAAAACTGGACATATTTCAACCGTACTAGTAATACAACGTAGAATAGTACACAACTAATTGTTTGCCAGAAGTCTTTTAGGAAATAAGTAATACTAACCGCCAAGACGGATTATTCTCCACCTTGATAAAGCAAAGCTTAACATATTTTTTGAGCACTCAAAACGTCAGTTTATTGAGTCATTAATTGTATAGTTTTGGCGCTCAATGACTTTTTATTTCAAAAATTGGTTCAAACTTATGCAAAAGTATCTTTATGTAGAAATGATTGCTCAACATATATTTATTTCAGTTTTGGTTATTTGGAGAAACTATTAAAAATCAATAAAAAAAAAATTGCCGAAGTGAGTGGTAAAATACAAAAAAAAAAATTCTGTTCAAAAAGTAAATTTTAGTAAAACATAATTTGTTTAAAATTGTTAGAAAAATATTAAATTTTAGAATTTTATTAAACAAATCATTGCCAATTTGTGTTGTAAATTAAAAAAAAAATTGACCAAAAAGTTAATTCCGAACTGTTTAAAAAAAAAAATAAATTTTAAAATTTTATCAAGCTATTGTTGCAAACATGTGCAGTAAGTTTTAGAATTGGTGTTACAGAAATTTAAATTGTTTTTAGTTTCAAAAATTTGGAAAAGCACTTTTAGTAAAGATTTATAATTTCAAATTTTACCAAGCAACTTGTTGTTGTGTGTTGTAAACTTTTTAAAATTGAAAATTCTGTTCAAAACGTTAAACATAGTTTGGAAATTCCGAAAGTTAATTAGCAGCTTTTGGAGTTTTGTTAATTTGGGAAACAAAATTTCTACTTAAAAAGTTAGTGTTAGATAACATATTTTGTTTTTAATTTTAAAAATTTAGAAAAGCTGTTTAACATTTTTAGAATAGTTGCAAATTTTGGAATTTCATAAAACTTATTTAGTTTTTTAGAAAAAACTTAAATTTTGAATATCTATCAGACACTGCTAATTTGTGTTTTAAAAGTTTCTATTAGATTTTTGAAAAAAATCCAAATTTTAGAAATTTATTAAACAACTCGCGTTAAGAAACATAATCGATGTTGTGCAATTTGATTAGTGTCAAAGGTGAAACATTTACTGAATGCATGCAAAAATTCATTAAATTTTACCTCTGAATGGTCAACTGTTGGTTTTTAAGGTAAATTTAACGCACTTGTTTAGCAATCATTTAAAAGAGAACCTGTTAGCAATGTGTACACATTGCCAATGTGTGTTGTAAATTTCAGAAAAAAAAAAATTTGCAAAAAACATTTTTTTTTAAATTTTAGAATTTCCAAAAACTTGTTTAGTTTTTTTTACATTTTTTTGTTGAGTAACTTATTACCTTTAATTGTTTTGATTTACGATTTGATACATTGTTATGTCGCGCTTCATTTTACCTGTAGTAGTAGTCGTGCTTCTTGTTTTAGTGTTACAGTGAGTGGTAATTTTTCCCTTTTTGGTAGTCCGTTTTAGGACAAATCTTGATAATGGTTTTTTTCTTTAATTTTTTTTTTAATGAATTTTGTGCAAATCTTGCAAGTTTTGGGGTTTAATAAAGGAAGGGTTATTTATTTTGATAAACATTACCAGCTAAAGCTATGTGCACTGTTGAAAATGCTATTGTAAAATAATTGCGGCTATGATGGGAGGAATATGCGATTACTACGGATGTAGTCTGCTTCCATAAAAGATTTTATGACGGTGCTGGTGGTAGTAGCATTTTATTTTGTTGTGCAAGGTGACTATGTCTAGTTGGATTAAGTATGTGTAGCAGTTTGAAGCGTCCTGTTTTTTTTATGTATATTAGGTTATGTTTTACATTTTTGGCATTAGATTGGTTCATGTTATTCTATTTACTGCTAATCTGAATAAAGCTGTAGACAACATTTCAGTGGATGTACATAGGTTTTGTAATTATGATTTTCTGCAGAGACCTTCTTGTATTTGTCTTTCTAATTTTTCTTGTACGATTAGTTGTAGAAGTTTATATTTTATTGTTGATGTTGCATAAAATATCTAAAAAAGCATGGTCTTAACTTATTTGGCTATCTGCCCATCCGCTTTAGGTTTTATATTTATTTTTTTTTTGTAGGTAGATACAAGACTTATTGGCTTTTTAATCTTATATTGCTGTTTCAAAAGTTTTTACAATGTTTTGTCTTCTTGGATTAATCCGATTAAGATTGAGGTTAGTTTTTTGTTTATTTGAAATCTTTAGAAAAAAAATTTTGTCATATTTTTTTTATTTTGAAGTATTTCTTGTTGTAATTTTGATTTCAAATTGTTGTATTACTCAATTTTTAATCCAGATGTGGTTTAATAATGTCGCAATGAAACCTTTTTTGTGATATATTAAAAGATTGATTTAATTTTTTGATTGTTTTGTTATTTTTGAAAGAAGTAAAATTTTTAATAAGATCCTTCCTAAAGGTTGGACTAGCAGAAGTTTGTTTTTTCTTTTTGCTTATACTACCGCGTATATTTGATAAAAGAACATCTAGATTAATTTTTATATCAGTTTTCTGCTTATTGGATTTTTAGTTTTTACTGTTTTTATACAGTCATTTTTTCTCAGACAATTCAAGATCAGTTTTTATTCTTAACGGCTTAATTACTCTACTAGTTTTAATGGAGTAGTGTTTTGGAATTTTGGACACCATAGTGTGTTAAGCGCCATCTTGCGTCCCACAGTATTTGCACTTTTTTTCGCCCTCTAGGTATCGTAAATTAACACCGCCTGATCGGCGTTTTTTGTGTTTTTGCTGATACAAAAGCCATGTTTTTTTTCTAGTACTTTTTATATATTTTTTGTGTTAGAAATTTTATTGTAGGGTTTTCCGCAATGACTACTGCAACTTCTTTAAAGATGAATCTATATGTTGTTTAACTTTCTATTGTTTCTATTATTTGCTTAACTAACGTAAACTTTGTGTCCAACTAGAATTGAAAAAGTAAAAAACTACCAATAGTTGGAAATAAAAATAGGCGACAATAATGATTAAACCATAAAAATAAAATAGAATTGGTAAGAGCAATATTTGTTAAAATGAAAAAAAAATATTTGTAGATAGGAAAGTTTAACCTTGTTCTACAAATGCAAATAGTGCAATGTTATATTTGCTTGGTATTATTGTATGGCATAAAAGCATGGACTTAACATAAATAACAACATAAAAAAGTTTGAGTGATTTGAAATGTGGGTCTACCGTAGCATGCTCAAGATTTCCTGAACAGATCTTGAAATTAATAATAAAGTGAAAAACAATTCTATTAAAAATGTTTATGGCTAAAAACCCTCCTAGAATGCTACAGAAAACAAACAGTTTTGAAAGCTTTAACTGTTGTGTGTACTGCTAGTTCCGACAGGAGAAACCTTTTGACTTTATAGCTCAATTTTTATTTTCTTGTAAGAAAAGTATCTTTTGCTGCTTGGGGGGGGGGGGGGGGGGGAGAATTGTAACTTGCATCCAGTTAGAGTGTAAATGTGCGTATATTTATTTTTAAGCGAGCCGAGCGGCTTGCTTGTGAGCCGCTCGGCTCGCATATTGGGACGCTTTTTGTTAAGAGAAACTAACGAGCGGCTTGCAAACCGCTCGGCTCGCATATTTATACGCACCTTAATGTAGTCATTCTTAACAAAATAACTAGAGTAATTTGAACGTCAAAAAAATTTGCGGTTATTTTTTATTTCCTTGTAAGAAAAGCATCTTTTGCTTCTTTTTGTGGATAGAAGGGGGGGGGGGGGGGGGAGTTGTACCTTGCATCCAGTTGGAGTATAATCTAGTCATTGTTTATAGGTGTCTACTCGTACCTTAATTACAACAAGGTAATTTCCAGGTTTAGTCGCCGCGTCTTGATGGGTTGCCGCTAGTAGTGTTATGGAAAAATATAATAATAGCCAACAGTTTATACGGACAAATTTTCTACACCTTAAAACGATAAGTTTTTCAATCAACTGTTATTTGAAAATATAAAGTGCATACAACCGCCTATACATTAACAATTTTGAGCAAAGATTAAAAGTTATATTTAACTCGCAAATAAATAATTAATCCAAACAAAAGTTCAAATATTAATTACATTTAATTGTAATTATAAAAAAATTAAAACAGTATTATTGTATAGCTGAAACGTTCTTCTATAATGTTTTATAATTTGGTTTAATAATTTTTAGCTGTTTTCTCGGTGGACTGTTTTTAGCAAAACGCTATAAAATGTCATAAATTTTCTCAAATAAATTTTCGTATATTTCATCAAACTTTACAATTTCTTAATATAAAAGCAAATAAACTTTTTTAAGGTAGATCAACAAAATTCTGTAGTGATTCTAAATATAAAACTTATCAATTACAAAACAAAACAAGGATTAAAAACTACTCTACTAATGTTTTTTTTTTTTAATTATATTATGGTGAGTCAAAATGCAAGAAATAAGATGTTTTTTAGGCTTTAAATGATCCTGTTTAATATACAAAATAAACAAATTTTTGAAATGATTATTTAATTAAAAAAACCGCCTTAAAACATAAAGCCTTATTTGAACCCAAATTTGGAAAAATATTATTCTTAAAAGATTATCAAGTAATATGTTGTCCATCGCTATTCTTCAAAGTGGTTTGTGAATAACATTTATTACACAATTTTTTTTTGGTAATAAAATAATTTGTTTGTGTGTTTGTTTCTTCACTTGCCCCAAACGCACGATACGTTTAATCAAGTGTATATAAGTTGGTCAGCAATTAAAATTAATTTCTTAAGAAGCAAACAGAAACAAATTAAAAGAAATTTATTGAAGGTCAATATGCAAAGACTTTACTATCTAGACCCAAATTATTTTTATTGGTGTCAAAAACTTTGTTGAATTAATGTGATTTTGAAAGAATGTTTGACAGATTAGTCTATATTGACTGAAAGAATCAACTTATAAACTAAGGTTATATTTGGTTGTAATGTAGGTTCGAAGTGAACACACATAAAGATTATGATGTAAATATTATCCGTGAAATGCAATACAAATTTTACCTAAATTGGTCAAAAAAGCATTTAGATTACCTTTAATATGACTAAGATATTGGTTTCATACTTAACATAGCACCAACCTTCGTAAAAAGTCAATAGGGAAAACTTTACCAAATTGGGGATTAGCCAAAACTAAATTACTATTACAACCAGACACGAATAGTATGGCCTCTATATAGGCAACTTAGTATACACAAAAATTATGTTAAATGTGGTCAAACTAATGCCTTTGCTCGTTTTAGCATTTTTCATTTGAGCTAACATTTTAAACATTCCAAAAATGCTAAAACGATCAAAGGTTTAACCACATTTAACATAATTTTTGTGTATACTAAGTTGCCTATATAGAGGCCATACTATTCCTGTCTGGCTGTAAGTTTGGTTATTTTAATTTCTGGTGTATGAAGTTTGAATGAATTATAGTGTTTAGGTAGCAGATTTATTCAATTTAGCTATCATTTTTTTTTTAATCAATTGTCAACTTTGAGTATACAATACATAAAGACACCATTAACAGGTATTGTCAACAACTCTTTTAAGTATAGTATTTTTCTCACCAACTCAAATATGCAAAAATTATACCCATATACAAAAAAGGCGACAATACCTTAGCCAACAGTAGATCAATTAGAATCTTAAATTCCTTTTCCAAGGTCTTTGAAAAAATTATCTATAATAAAATAACTTATTTTTTATCAAATTTAAATTTACTTAAAAGCAACCAACACGGTTTCTTAAAAATCAGAAATGTAGAAACTGCTATGCAAGAGCTATGTCAATACGTGTTGGATGACTTGGAGAAGGGAGATATTCCATGCGGTATATTTCTAGATCTCTCCAAGGCTTTTGATTGCTTATGCCATAACATACTGCTACAAACTTTAGATGTAATGGATTGTTAGTCCATCCGGCATTACTCAATGGAGATAGGGGGGGTGTACACATATATAAATATTTTTCAGTAACTTATCGATTGTGTGATTTGACAGAAATATACAGAAGCTATAAATCGACTCACCCGTGATCCAAAATTCTATGCTGATATTTACTTGGGCTCCAATTGCTTTGTCACGTGATTGGTCTTCACTTCTTCCTTGACTGGATAGCGAAAAGCAATAAATAGCTATGGGGAAGGGATGTAAGGGAACAAGTAGAACAATGTAAAACAAACTTAATTTCCCAAACAAATATAATTAATATAACCAACCAAAACATATAGTTGAATCCAACAAATTCGTAAAACAAATGCGTCAGCAAAAAAAAAAGGAACACAGAGCGTAAATGCAATTATAATACGATAAACAAAAATAATAATAATAGTAATATTCCCTTGTCACGCATTCAACTTTCACACTTATGAAACTACAAAATATTAATTGCAATTCAAACAATATATATATATGAATAGAATTTACAAATAACGGATAATAATTAGCAAAATTAGAAAAAGTAATTCGGGTTCTGATATCACACGTGGTCCTCTCGTCGTCAATCACAAAATTAAGGGCAGCGTGCTGGTTAATTATTTGCATCCAATAACTGGATTTACAATTTAAATTCTTGCACGTATTGTGCATAAACAACAACAAATTATTGCTATTACCTTTATAAAATTGTTTAATGGCAAAGTAAGTTTGTTCAGTGTAACTATAATCGGGGTCTAAGACCTGAAATATAAATGAAAAAAAAAGACAAGGATAACAAATGAAAGAAAGGAATAATAAACTGGACTTACCTGGCAATTAGCACACGCACCTCGAAAAGAATTTAATTTAGCAGTGAATGGGGTTGATTTGCTCATCCGTGAAAACACGTGTATGTGAGAATAAAACATCAAACACCCAAAAAAAAATCCGTTATAACAAACGTCCAGCCGATATGCTGTTCCCCGGTAAAAGGATCGTTTTCAGCCCAAGGCAGATCATCCTGAAGAAGTCCTTTCCAGTGCGCATGTACTACTTTGCCAACCAAGTAAAATTAAAAAGGAAGGTAGAAGAAAACAAGGGAAATATAAATGGAAAAGTAATAATGATAATAAAAACAAAAGGAATTAATTAAAGGGATCATCAATATAATTTAAAACTAACTAGTAAGTTTGAATGTAAACGAACCTTACCGAACGATGTTCACGTTGGTGCCAGATGAATGAATCAATTATGAATGAAGTGCAAAGTGACAGCTAAAAGTGACGTGAGTTAAAAAAGGATAAATTAAATAATTATTGGTAAGTAATATTAACAGTTGTTAATTGAATAGATACAGCATATTGCTAGTAATTATAAATGAAATAATTTTAATTTACTATAATTAAATTATATTTGACAGGGAAACATTTTAGGTTAATGAAAATCAAATCAAAACAAACAGTTGAGATGAGCAACAAAGATGATGGTATGGATATACAAATGGATAAACAAATGGATATAAGGTTGATAAACAAATGGATAATCAAATCTAATATAAATTAACAGGATACAGTATGACAGTGAATAATTTGTCGAGGAAGACCAAACATCGTAACCGTAAGTAGCATTTAGTTAAATTGTAGTTAGTTGCCTGGGCCAACAAGTCTCTCACAACTTCCTCACATTCCTGCCCTATCACACGAGTAATTCCACATCACAATTTATTAACAAAATTAGCTTAAACAATATAAAAATATTTATATATGTGTGTATCTATAGAAATCCATTTTTTAATATTTTAATGAAGCAACCCGATGTACATTACGACTAATATGATGCCTATGATAAAACAAGATAAGTTGCAATTTAATATATTCAAACCGAATAAATATATCTTTCTGTTTCAGATTCTTAAATTATTTCAGAACGTAACAACTTCACCCTCCCTCGGTTAAAAAAAAAATGGAATGCAGTGACATTTTTTTTTTTTTAAAACAAACATTTATAAATAAATGGATTAATATACTCTGTAAAAAAATAACATATAAGATGCAAAAATAAACTCAAATTGTAACCGTAAGTGTAATTTTAAAATCATTGTACACCCGATACATGACTAACACCACGACAACATAAAACAAACCAATTTCATAACTAATCCAATATACATTCTTTTACTGGCTTAAGGTCCTTGATGTGCCAACAACCTTTAGAATGACCGCTCTCATCTTCCAGCTCGTAAACGTTAATTCCTTTTTTCTTCTTTACTTTATACGGGCCAGAAAACTTGTCGCCTAGCTTTGCACTAAAGTATTTATTGGCATCTGAAAGACGATATTCCTTTTTCCAAACATTATCACCTACATTTAGTCTAACTTCACGCCTACGTAAGTTATACCTAATCTTACTCTTTTCTTGAGCATTTAGTAGTTTAGTTTTAACTAATTCTCTTAGTTTTTGCAGCAACATATTTTTCGTAGGAAGAGATTCACCATCATTCATGCCTTTAACGATTTGTTCCTTAACCCTTCTCTCAGAATAGTCATCACCATCTATTACCATCTCGCACCCAAAGTTTACGTAATATGGGGTGTGGCCAGTAACCTCATGCTGTGCCGTTCTGAGTGCACAACCGATTTGAAACAACTTATCATCCCATCTTCGATGATCATCCTCCACATAAGACGATATCATTGTTTTAAGGACTCTATTTACGCGCTCGCAAGGGTTCGCCTGAGGATGGTATACGGCGTTATATATAGGCCTAACATTATACTGACTCATTAGTTTTGTAAATTCTAAACTCTTGTACTGTACCCCATTGTCTGCTATCAACAACTCTGACACCCCAAACATTAAAAACACATTCTCCTCCAGAATTTTACAAACACTGGCACTAGTGGCCTTGCGTAGTGGGAATACTAACGTAAATTTACTAAAAAAATCACTGACAACTAACACATAACAGTTACCCTTGCGGCTTCTGGGCAATGGGCCTACCAAGTCGGTGCTTATCATTTGCCAACATTTTGACACCACTGGCCTACTACCCATTAAGCCTGCGGGCTTCAGTTGCTCGGGTTTATGTGTTGCACAGATCTTGCATGCACCCACATAACAAGCAACGTCCGCCTTCAGCTTGGGCCAGTAATATCGAGAAGCAATTCGATGATATGTTTTATATAACCCCAAGAGACCAGCTTTAGGCTCGTCATGATAAGATTGTAGATAAGCTTTCCGATTTTCCTTAGGCACCACTAATTTCCACCAATCCCCATCATACTCGTGGCCTGCACCATGCTCCACACAACGGTATAGACGACCGTCCACTACTCTCCAATTAATAAAATTTAGAGGTTTCTCCGCTACTCTCTCCAGCATCTTAATATACCACTTATCATGGACCGTCAAGGAAGCTGTATCAGCTGCAGGTTGCTCGATGTTATTTAAAGATATCCAGGACGCTTCGGGAATGGCACGTGACAAACAGTCAGGGACTACATGATCTTTCCCTTTCCTGTGCACAACTGTGAAGTGATATTGCTGCATGCGCAGCGCCCATCTCCCTAATCGTCCCTGGGGATCTTTTAAGTTGTCCAGCCATAACAAGCTGTAATGGTCTGTTATGACTGTAAACTTCGCACCTTCTAAATAACACCTAAGCTTCTCGACGCTCCAGAGAACGCACAAGCATTCCTTTTTGGTGACATGATAATTGGCCTCGCACTTAGTCAGAGAACGAGAAAGGTAGCAGATCACTTTCTCTTGGCCGTCGATACACTGTGTCAAAACAGCGCCTAACCCATACGAACTAGCGTCGCACTGCAGGGTAAATGGCTCCTCAAAATTGGGGCATGCTAAAATGGGGGGATGAACTAACGCTTCCTTAATGTTAATTAGCGCTTGGGAACACTGTTCCGACCACACAAACTTTGCATTCTTTTTCAGCAATGACGTCATTGGTAAAGCAATATCCGAGAAGTTTGGGATGAACTTCCTATACCACGACGCCATACCGATGATGCGTTTTATGTCACGCGCGCATTTAGGGGTGGGCATGTCCACAATCGCACTCACTTTTTCCGGGTCCACATTAAGCCCGAACCGGTTTACGATATACTTTAAGTATCGGAGCTCATCTCTACAAAAAATACACTTATCTTTGTTAAGTGTTAACCCCGCTTTTGTTAGCCTGGACAATACTTCCTCAACAATTTTGACGTGAGTACGAAAGTCTGGAGTAGTGATAACAACATCATCCAAGTAAGTGATCAGGTATGGTTCTAACTCTGCTCCGAAGCAGAGGGATCCACGAGGGATTGAAAGGTACCCGGGGCACCACTTAACCCAACAGGCATTCGCCTTAGGCCTCTATTATTTGTTATTTACATTAATGATCTACCAGATACGCTAAACCACAGTAATTATGTTTGTATAAATTATGCCGACGATACTACCTTACTAATTAATGAATTTGATATGCACAAGATAATATTCGAAAGAAACGTTTACATGAAAAAAGTAGAGCAATGGTTAAAAACAAACAAAATAATCTTAAATTATGAAAAAACAAACTGCTTTATTTTTAAATCAAATCGATCAAAAATGATAACACCAGATTATATTTTACTCAATAACATTACAATAAAAACTGCTAAATCAAAGTGTCTTGGTATAATATTAGACAAAAATCTTTTTGTTTTATCAAAAAAATTAAACTAAACTCAATGACCACTCAAAAAAGCATAGTCACTAAACTTGGTCAAATATTTATTTCTATCCCAAACACAGACTTGATGTTACTTAAAAAAAAACTTATAATCAACTACCTGAAATGTACTTTCAAAAACATCACTAACTTTAAACCTTTCAAGCGCAAACTATACGAATTTGTGATAAACAGTGAACTATACAGCATGGAAGTTTTTTATCTGCTAAAACACTATTCAATAACTTTACTTAGTTTAATTAATTATGTGAAGCGTTTTACTTTATTTACATGTTAAAATAAAATTTAAAAAAAAAAGTAAAGTCATTGTCAATGTACATCTTTGTATTGTTTTAGTTTCTTACTTACACCCTTTTCTTTCAGGACCCTACTTCTGAAATTCCCATTTCCATATCTTGTTTTTTATTTCAATAGCACTCTGCACTTCTGATTTTAGTTTGTATTATAATTTGTCGGCAGTACGGCAGAGAGAGCATGTACTAATACCAGCGCTAACAAAAGTTATGCAACGGCCGCTCTGGTCACAACTTAGATGGGTGAATATTTCCAATATGGGTCCGTTATCATATATAGGCATCTATACATACACATGTCTTCTCTGTGGCTCGGTGTGTACAACACATCGATACCTAACGGTATTAAGAGGTTATTGAATTAAATTATTAAATTTTCTGCTTCTTTTATTTCAACGTTTTTCTTTAATATATTTTATTATGATTTTTTGTCTGTTATTTCCATTTTGAGCTTTTATATAAACAAATTAATTAGACCAAATTTTATAATTTGGGCAGCAACATTTTGAAAAAAATGCTACTAAGTTAGTACTTACATAGTACAAATAATTGACTTAATATCAAAAATAATTAATTAAATCACATTTAATAAACCGTGTAGCAATATTGGTCATATTAAATTTTTGAATAATTGTTACAAAGTTCTTATATAATATTAATAATTGACAGATTTAAAAATAGAACTGATTAGTTTCTAAGATATGATCAAAATTTTATTGTGGCTAAGTAAATTTTTGACATTAACCGTCCACCTCTTCCAGTCTACGTCACTGCGTTTGTATGAAATTTTATTTTGGATTATTGTTTAAGGAAAATTAATAAAAGATTATGTATTATCTACTCGTAAAAATTGGCAAAAAACTAACATTACAATGCGGAACCAAAAAAAAAAAAGAATTGATGGAATGGAAACGCCTCAACCGGTGCACTACTATTTAGTCACGCCTTTCACTCAAGTGGGAAACAATTTGTTAAACCTAGTTCTGCACAAAATAAATATTTTTAAACTAATCCCTATTATTGACTATTATGGCCAACTACGTAACAAATATTGCAAGAATGTTATAAGTGCAGCCATACAAACTAGTTTCAATTGAAATTGTTAACATTACTTTATTATTGATTTCCAGAGTTATAAATTACCAGCAATCATAACATAAAAATATATATAAACTGCTTTATTAACTTGTTTTTGATATGAAAATATATGCATGAGTTTGACTTTCCAGATGAATTCATTGCATTTATTATCCCAGGATGATATAAATAAACTTGCGTAGCATATTTAGTTTGGGACAATTAATCTTAATTACTTTAACTGGGAACATTATACAATATTTAATTATCCTCGAATATTTTGATGTATAGTGTATTAGTAGTAGTAGTACTAAAGTTGCAACGGCCCAAAGTTAACTAATCCTTTCTCAAGTTGAGAATTTAGCCGGGACCCAGTTTCAAGACCAGTGGTCAGTGCAGTATTTGTAGGTATCCCTTAAGGGGGTGTATATGGGACAGGTGGAGCAACCCATAAAAACAGCTCAACACTCGTCCGCTTTCGGCGTCGGTCGTACAAGCAGCTATTGGCCGGGCGTCGCGCCGTTTCAAACAACCCACAGTGGATCCCGATCCGCGGTTCTGTTCGTGTCTGAGGAACACAACGGCGCGCTCTCTTTCTCTCGTAAATCAACACGCAAAGTTTACATCAACAACAAATAATTGTGAATGTGTATTTAAACAAAAATTGTTTTAGTGTGTGTGAACTAGTTTTAATTTTATTATTTACAATGATTGTTATTAAAATGGATTTAGTGCAGCAAATTAACTTTAAATTTTGTGTTATCTTCTTTCTATGCTGTGCTAACCTATATGTTGGAACTTTGGGGAAAATTACTCCTGATGAACCTGGTAGGATTTTTATCATATTGCTGCAGGATATTCATATTTTATTTATATATGAATCCAATTTGGTTGAGGGAATTAAACATAAAAATTGATCCATGTTTTATGGTTAATTACAGAACATAAATATGTTTTTATTTATTTGTTAGTCGATATTATTGGACAGCTTTTTATTTGATTTGTTATCTACATCTACACGTATTGTTTGTTATAATATGAACTTTAATTTAGCAGGAATATTGTATATTAATCTTTTAATTGACAATAATTAACTAAGAAATTGTGTTCATAAGATTCGATCCTGGGATTCCTGTTTTGTATCATTTGATGTAGAGTTGAAGCTTCATTAATATTAATTTGATTATATTACTCAAATTAGTATGAAGCATGCCCCAAAGTAAACTAATAAATTGTTTTCCTTCAAAAACTATTAATTTGGTAAACATAAAATTTATTTGTCTTTAATAGGAAACAAAATTGTTGCTAATTTTTTGTTAAGAAATTCTAATTTTTTATTTGTGCACAAGATTTTTTCTAAGCTCATTGGTTGGTTATTATAGACTATTTATCAAAGCACCTATCAGTTTGATTTATATAATTTCCTATGTTGCAAATTATAACCGTGTTCTGTTTTAATAATAATTTTATTCATGTTGGGTTATTGCTAACAGTTATTGCTGATTATAAAAATTGGCATTATGTGCAATAACTCATTATAATGTTATATTTGTTTTATTAAATAATTTTATTTAATTAAAACTTTTAAGTACATTTAAATGAGAGAGGATTATTTAATAAGTATTGAATACATTTTTCCAAAAGCATTTTAATGCACTGGAACTTTTTGAGTTTGATGAAAGTTGATTGGGAAGAAGTAATTATTATAAAATATTGTAATAGTTTTACTTTGTTGAAAATGTTAACACATTACTAAACATAACTGTTTAATAGTTATTGTGATTTTATGTAAATTGTCTCTTTGACTAGTGAGATGCTAAGCACACTGATGATGGGTGCACACCCTGAAACACGAGTGTAATTTTAAATTGCTTTACTTTGTTTTATGTACATATATTAAAGATAAATTAGTTTTTTGTAAATCTAAAAACATTCACTGCAGTAGCCATAAAAAAAAATAAAAAGTTTGATCTGTTCCATACAATTCTACCTGCAAAATCATATACATTGATCATTTATCAATTTTATTATAAAGTAACAAATATTTTTATTATAGACACAGGAAATAATGTTTCATATAAATGCTGCTTATGTTTAAACATAACATATTTTGTTGAAACCATTTTGTTTTATACATCACTTGTATATTGCTTGGATGATGCATGAGATGTCAAAGTGGTGTCATCCGCATATAATAATATAATCTTTGTGCTCGTAAAAGCTTTACAAGCTGATCATTTCAAATAATAACACTGAAATATTATTACTACAAAAAATATGAGAAATAAAATGTAAACATAGTTACTATTGAGATTAATTCGGTGGCTTATTATAGGACCAATGTATTGTTTGTAGATAAGATGTACATTTTTGAATTTATTTATGCAATATAAAGTATATTTTTATGTTTTGAGAGTGTTATATCTATTTACAATAACAAAAATGTTGTATGAAATTCTAAGAAAAATTGAAAAAATTTCAAAATTTTTTTTTTGTGACTTTTGATTTTTTAGGATCAAGTCATTTGAGATCTAAAAATTTTTTTAGATTAAATTTAATAAATGACTTATTTTATGTACACATAATCCAACGTTTTTTCAATTGCGTTACCACTTTTGCCTAATAAATTCTGTTATAGTTTTTAATTTATTTCAATTCATCAAGCTTATAATGGTAAACTTTATACCTAACCTAACCTAACCTCAAAAGTATGAGCTATAAGACTACGACATATATATCAAACCGTTTACTATTTCTAGTACTATCAATGGCTTCTATTACTTTAATAAAATTAACTTTTTAAACAAAAATTTGTTTTTAGATATAATTGCTAAAATTTTTATTTTGTTAATAGCTTCCTTGTATTCTTGGTTGTACTTATTTTTTAGTCTTTAAGTTTTTTTAAATTAGCAGCTTAGCAAGTTATTGCTTAATGATCCTGTTACATTTATTACTTTGCAAAGGATACGCTTGTTCTACGTAACCTTCGAATGTCTTGTTTGAATTGATAAAAAAATTTAATATTGTTTAGAAAATGCGTTTTTTGCTCAGAATTACGTATTAGAATAAAAATTTACTGTTTAAACACGCAAACGCAATTTGAATATTGCACATTTCTTCTTCTTTTTTTATTCCGAGAATCCTGAACGATTATGGGGCGTCTAGGACGTTTCTATTGATTCGAAGTTGTCAACTTTGGTCCCGAATATTGCACAATTAATGATGATTTATATAAAAAAAATAAAATTTGCACAAAAAAGCTTTGACAAAATGTTTATAATTAGGTTTCTGACAATTTTGACAATTAAAGTAAATATTGCTTTGCAAATTTTATCAAATTTTATTGATTTTTTTTTTTGGTTTTTTTAAAGATTTAGCATTTGATGCTCAAAATATTTAAACAAAAATTTCAATAATTTATAAAAATATCTATAATTTGATTTTTTTTTTTTTTTGACAATTAAAATAGTTATTCTAGATAGTGCTTAGCAAATTTGATGAATATTTATCGGTTTGCTTATGTTTTATTCATGATTTAGAAAATTGATGCTCTAAATTTATAAACAAATATTACAAAAATTTCTGATATTTATACTTTGAAAATTAAGTTTTTGATATTTTTTTACAATTAAAGTAGTTATTCTAGATAGTGCTTAGCAAATTTGATGAAATTTTATTGATTTGTTTCTGTTTTATTCAAGATTTAGCAATTTGATGCTCAAAAAATAATAAACAAAAATATCAAAAAATTTAAAAAATATTTATAATTTAAAAATTCAGTTTCTGACAATTTTGACTATTAAAGTAATTATTCTAGATATTTCTTAACAAGTTTTATCAAATTTTATTGATTTGATTTTGTTTTGTTCAAGATTTAGCCAATTAATGCTCAAAAATAACTAACAAGAATTTAAAAAATCCAAAAAAAATTAAGTTTTAAAAATTGAGTTTTTGACATTTTATACAAATAAAGTAGTTATTCTAGATGGTGCTTAGCAAGTTTGGGCAAATTTTATTTATTTGTTTTTGCCTTATTTAAAATTTAGCAATTTGATGTTCAAAAAATATTAACAAAATTTCAAAAAAATTATAAAATATTTATAGTTAAAAAATTGAGTTTTTGACCATTTTGACAATTAAATTAGTTATTCTAAATAGTGCTTAGCAAATTTGATGAAATTTGATTGATTCACTTTTGTTTTATTTAAGATTTAGCGATTTGATTCTCAAAATATATAAACAAAAATTACAAAAAAATATTTATAATTTGAAAATTAATTTTTTAGTTATTTTGACAATTAAAGTAATTAGTCTAGAAGGTGCTTAGCAAATTTGATCAATTTTTTTTTATTTGTCCTTGTTTTATTTAAAATGTGGCAATTTGATGCTCAAAATATATAAACAAAAATTTCAAAAAAAAATTATTATTTGAAAATTGAGTTTTTGACAATTTTGATAATTCCAAATAGTGCTTAGCAAATTTGATTAAATTTTATTGCTTTGTTTTTGTTTTATTAGGGATTTAACAATTTGACACTTAAAATATATGAACAAAAAAAAAAAAAATTAAAAAAAAATTAAAAATATTTGTAATTTGAAAATTAGGTTTTTGTCAATTTTGACACATAAAGTAGTTATCCTAGATGGTGCTTAGCAAGTTTAATAAAATTTTATTGATTTGTTTTTTTTTATTTCAAAATTTAGAATTGATACTCAAAATACATATATAAATTAAAGTTCCAAAATTAAAAAAAAAAATTTATAATTTGAAAATTGAGTTTTTGGAGTTTTTCACATATAAAGTAATTATTCTAGATTGTGTTTAGCAAATTTGGTTAAATTTTATCGATTCCTTTTTGTTTTATTTAAGATTTAGCAATTTGATGCACTAAATATATAAACAAAATTTCAAAATTTCAAAAAATATTTATAAATTGAAAATTAGGTTTTTGATAATTTTGACATTTAAAGTAATTATTTTAGATAGTGCTTAGCATTTATTCAAGATTTAGTAATTTGATGCTCGGAATAATTTCAATAAATTAAAAAAGAAAATATAAAATTTGAAAATTAGATTTTTGACAATTTTGACATTTAAATTATTTATTCTAGATTGTGCTTTGCAAATTTAATGAAATATAAAAGATTCAATTATTTTTTATTTAAGGTTTAGCAATTTGATGTTCAAAATATATAAACAAAAATTTAAAAAAATAAAAAAAATATATTTCTAGTTTGAAAATTAGGTTTCTGAAATTTTTTGCAATTAAAGTAGTTATTCTAAATAGTGCTTACCAACTTTGATCAAATTTTATTGATTTGTTTTGGTTTTATTTAAGATTTAGCAATTTGGTGCTCAAAATATATAAACAAAAATTTAAGAAAATATTAAAAAAATATTTATAATTTGAAAATTTAGTTTTTGACAATTAAAGTAGTTAGTTATTTTAGGTAATGCTTAGCAAATATGATTATGTTTTGTTGATTTGTTTTTATTTAATTTAAGATTTAGCAATTTTATGCTCTAAATATATAAATTGAAATTTCAAAAAAATATTTATAATTTGAAAATTAGATTTATGACAGTTTTGACAATTAAAGTAGTTATTCTAGATATTGCTTAGCAAATTTTATAAAATTTTATGAATTTGTCTTAGTTCTATTAAAGGTTTCGCAATTTTAAGCTTAAAATAAATAAACAAAATTTTTAAAGTTTTCAACAAAATATTTTTAATTTGAAAATTGAGTTTCTGACAATTTTGACAATTAAATCAGTTATTCTAGATGGTGCTTAGCAAAAAAAAAATTTATAATTTGAAAATGAAGTTTTTAACAATTTTAACAATTAAAGTAGTTATTGTTGATGGTCTTAGCAAATTTAATCAAACTTTATCGATTTGTTTTCTATTTAAGATTTAAAAATTTGATGTTGAAAATAACTTTTTAAAATTTTTTTTTTTTTTTTGAAAATTAGGTTTATGACATTTTTGTCAATTGAAGTAGTTGTTCTAGATGCTGCTTAGCAAATTTGATTAATTTTTATGAATTGGTTTTTGTTTTATTCAAGATTTAGCAATTTGATGCTCAAAATATATAATAAAAAATTTCAAAAATTTAAAAAAAAAATTTTTTAATTTGAAAATTAAGTTTATGACAATGTTGACATTTAAAGTAGTTATTCTAGATGGTTCTTAGCAAGTTTGATCAAATTTTATTGATCTGTTTATGTTTTATTTAAGAAATGGCAATTGATGCTCTACATAATTAAACACAAATTTCAAAAACTCCTAAAAAATATTTATAGTTTTTGACAATTTTGACAATTAAAGTATTTATTCTATATAGTGCTTAGCAATTTTCATCAAATTTTATTGATTTCTTTCTGTTTTATTCAAAATTTAGCAATTTGATACTCCAAATATTTAAACAAAAATTTCAGAAATTTCAAAAAAATTATATTTTGAAAATAAGGTTTTTATTAATTTTGACAATTAAAGTAGTTATTCTAATAATAATAATAGTTATAATTTATTTAAGTGTTTTTATACAATAAATATACATTACACGTGTCATACACAAATATACAGTTTAAAATACAAATTATACATTTAAAATTTAATAGAAAAAAAGTAAGACATTCATGTTTGCAGAATGTTTTCCAGAAGTTCTAAAGGGAAGTTTTAAGGTTTTTTCGGTGTTTAGTTTAAGCAGGTTAGCTGTAAACCAAGCTGATGCAGTTTCAATTACATTATCATTTTATTTATGTAATATTGTCGAGTCATCTGCGTATAAAACCATATTACTGTTTACGTAAGCTGGTAGATCATTGATATACACAATAAAAAGAAGAGGGCTAATAATGGAACCTTAAGGAACATCATGTTCTACGGTACCGACGTTGGAGTATTGATCATTCTAGAATACGTGCTGTTTTCTTTCATGAAGATAAGATCTTAGCAGTTGTAGTCTTATGCCACGTATGCTATTATAATTTAATTTATCAAGTCGAGTGTTGAATGCAATCAATCGCCTTACTCGAATCTAATAAACTTGTTTGAATTTCTTCTTTATTATTGATCGCATCTATTGCTGCTTCTATTACTTTTGCTATGGGTGTGTTTGTTGATTTTTTTTTGACGAAAACCATGCTGGCTGCAGCACGTTGTACTTATCAAGAAACTTTGTATTCTACTATGAATAATGGTTTCCAAAATTTTTGAAAAAGCTGGCCTGTACTTATTCTTATTACTTAAATCGTCTTTCTTATGAATCGTTATCACTTTTGCCAACTTTAGCTCTTTTGGAAAGACTCCATTTAGTAGACATTTATTGAAGGGGTTCGGCAACTGTATGTATTATTGTTTTCAGTAATGCAGTATTCCAGTTATAGATATTTTTAGACTTTTTCAGTTTTATATTGTTTGTTATTTTTATTATTTCTTATTGGATTCATGTAAATGCAGTTGTTTATTGCACCGCCGGTTCCAGAAAGCATGTTTAAAGCTGTGGTGCTTCGATCATGTTCAATGTCAGCTAAGATGTTATTTGCTGTTTTGAGTTTTGTTGCATTATTGTTTTCTATATTTATCATTTTTCATATAGCACTTTGTTTATTATTGCTTTGTTCTATAAATATTTTATTTTGTGTTTGTTTAGATTTCTTGATATCTTTTTTATATTCCTTTTTTAATACTTTAAGAAGCTCTTTTGCATCGCTATCATAATTGGCGATGATGGAGAGAGATTGAATAATGTCTCGCTGTTGTTAAACCACGGAGTATTATTGAGTTTGTTTTTATTTGAATTGATTAAAATTTTTGGAAAAGACTTGTCAAAGCTTTCTTGAATTTTATTGTGGAAAATACTATAATTTTGTTGTGCACTTAAATCTGAATTATAATACCAACTTGTTAGCGTTTCAATAAATTTATTTGTATTTTTTTACTAAAGTTTCTTATATATTTTTTTTTGGTTTGCATATTTCTTTATGATCAGAAATTCCATTTGATAGAGTATATTTTCTTAAAACGTTTACGCTTTTATTCTTTATTATATTATCTATAAAAGTTGCGCTATGTGGGGTTACACGACTAGGCGTGTCGAAACATTCTGCCATTCCAAATGTGGACAGTATATTTAAAAAATCATGTTTTATTCAAGATTTAGCAATTTGATGATCAAAATATATAAACAAAAATTTCAAAAATCTCAAAAAATAATTATTATTTAAAAATTAAGTTTTTGTTAGTTTTGACAATTTAAGTAATTATTCTAGGTGGTGCCTAGCAAATTTTAACAAATATTATTGATTTATTTATGTTTTATTCAAAATTTAGCAATTTAATGTTCAAAATATATAAACAAAAATTTCATAAATTTCAAAAAAAAAATAATAAGTTGAAAATTGAGTTTTTAACATTTTTACATTTAAAGTTAGCAAATTTGATTGAATTTTATTGATTTGTTTCAGTTTTTTTTAAGATTTAGCTATTAAAAAATAAAATATTTAAACAAAAATTTAAAAAAAAAAATTATAATTTGAAAGTTAGTTTTTTGACAATTTTGACAATTAAAGTAATTATTCTGGTGCTTAGCAAATTTGGTCAAATTTTATTGATTTCTTTTGGTTTTATTTATGATTCAGCAATTTAATACTCATAATATTATAAACAAAAAATTTAAAAAATCCAAATAAAATATTTTTAATTTATAAAATGATTTTTTGACATTTTTACAATTAAAGTAGTTATTCTAGATGGTGCTTAGCAATTTTGATTAAATTTTATTGATTCGTTTCTGTTTTATTCAAGATTTAGCAATTTAATGCTCAAAATATTTAAACAAGTTTTCGAAATTAAAAAAAAAAATGTAATTTGAAAATTAGTTTTTCGACAATTTTGACAATTTTTTTCAAATTTTATCGATTTCTGCTTTATTTCAAAGTATAGCAATTTGATGCTCAAAATATATTAAAATAAATTTCAAAACAAATAACACAACAAAACATATCTTAAATTTGAAAATTAGTTTTTTTAACAATTTTGACAATTAAAGTTATTATTCTGGTGTTTAGCAAATTTTGGTCAAATTTTATTGATTCCGTTTGGTTTTATTTAAGATTTAGCAAATTTGATACTCAAAATATAATGAAGAAAAAATTTTTTAAATTAAAAAAAAAAAAGATTTTTTGAAATTTTTTACAATTAAAGTAGTTATTCTAGATGGTGCTTAGCAAATTTGATTAAATTTAATTGATCCGTTTATGTTTTATTCAAGATTTAGCAATTTGATGCTCAAAATATTTAAACAAAAATTTCAGATAAAATAAAAAAATAATTTTTTATTTGAAAATTAGTTTTTTTAAAATTTTGACAATTAAACTAGTTATACTAGATGGTGCTTAGTAAATTTTATCAAATTTTATTGATTACTGCTTTATTTTAAAGTTTAGCTTTGATGCTCAAAATATATTAAAAAAAATTCAAAACTTACAAAAAATATCTTAAATTTGAAAATTAGTTTTTTGAAAGTTGTGACAATTAAAGTAATTATTCTGGTGCTTAGCAAATTTTGGTCAAATATTATATTCCTTTTGGTTTTATTTAAAATTTAGCAATTTGATACTCAAAATTTAATAATCAAAAATTTTAAAAAGTTCAAAAATATATTTTTAATTTGCAAAATAATGTTTTGACATTTTTGTCAATTGAAGTAATTATTCTAGATAGTGCTTAACAAATTTGATAAAATTTATTGATTTGTTTTTGTTTTATTTAAGCTTAAGCAATTTGATGTTCAACATATATAAACAAAAATTTCAAAAATTTTAATCAAATATTTATAATATAAAATTTGAGTTTTTGACAACTTTGACAATTATTGTAGTTATTCTAGATGTTGCTTAGCAATTTTGATCAAATTTTATCTAGTTGTTTTTGTTTTATTTCAAAATTTAGCAATTTTATTCTTAAAATATATTTTTTTTTCAAAAATGTCATAAAAAAATCTTTAATTTGAAAAATAGTTTTTTGAAAATTTTGACAACTTTAGTTATTTTAGATTGTGCTTAGCAAATTTTATTGATTTGCTTTTGTTTTATTAAAGATTTAGCAATTTAATACACAAAATTAACAAACAAACATTTTAAAAAATCCAAAAAAATATTTGTAATTAAAAAATTGAGTATTTGATAATTTTGACAATTAAAGTAGTTATTCTAGATTGTGCTTATCAAATTTGATTTAATTTTATTGATTTATTTCAGTTTTATTCAAAATTTAGCAATTTGATGCTCAAAATATTTGAACAAAACTTTCAAATAATTTCAAAAAATATTTATAATTTGAAAATTAAGATTTTGACAATTTTTACAATTAAAGTAGTTATTCTAGATGGTGCTTAGCAAATGTTATCAAATTACATCGATTAGTTTTTGTTTTCCACCATTATTGATTTCAAAAATGGTCAGTTAACGACGTGTGCTGCTATTTATTAAAATCATAATAAATTGCTGCGTATATTAGTTAATCTGTGAATGAACCTCTGTATTCTAAATGACAAGTGAAATCCAGTACATCTATGAATCCATAACGGCTAAGCAAGCAGCTGCATTGATTATAAATTCTATGCAAAAGAACGAAAACTGATGACATTTCTTCACATCAAACTTGGAAAATGGAAATTAACTTCTTCCCAACTCTACTATTTAAATACAATATCCTGACGTTTTGTTGAAGATGATATGAATTCTAGATTAGTAATTGAATTTCAATGATTAATTGAATACATTGCATCTAATAAGATGATTATGAATTAATCTAAAAATAACTGATTCAAAGGGAGTTTAATAAATTAATTATTTAAATGAAAATATAATTAAAATGGGAATTAACTGTATCCCATTCAAGATCCAGATCCACATTTCAAGTGATCAAATTTTAATGATTAATCTATTAAGATAATTATGAATTAGTCTAAAAGCTAATGTGATTTAAACTATTCAGAAGCAGTTTATTGAGTTAGTTATTTAAATAAAATATAACTAATTAACTGAAATTAATTCCAAACAGAATTTAGAAATTTGATGATTAAATATTTATAAACATAA
The DNA here is from genome assembly GCA_963932245.1 of Tachinus rufipes. NCBI lineage: Eukaryota > Metazoa > Arthropoda > Insecta > Coleoptera > Staphylinidae > Tachinus > Tachinus rufipes. The sequence goes on from OZ010743.1 coordinate 110,202,370, forward strand.
ATTTCAAAAAATTCAAAAAATATTTATAATTTCAAAATTTAGTTTTTGACAATTTTGACAATTAAAGTAATTTTTCTAGTTGGTGCTTAGCAAATTTGATCAAGTTTTGTTGATTTGTTTCAAGATTTTGTAGTTTGATGCTTAAAATATATAAACAAAAATTAATACAAAATCGAAAAAAATATCTGTTACTAACAATTTAATTTTTTTGATTATTTTGACAATTAACGTAGTTATTCTAGGTGGTGCTTAGCAAATTTTATTGATTTGTTATGGTTTTATTAAAGATTTAGCAATTTGATGCTTAAAATATATAAACAAAAATTTTCGTTTTTTTTTTTATTCTAGATTTAGCAATTTAATGCTCAACTTATTTAAACAGAAATTTCAAAAACTTCCAAAAAATATTTATAATTTGAAAATTAGTTTTTCCACAATTTTGACAATTAAAGCAGTTACTTTAAATGGTGTTTAGTAAATTTGGTCAAATTTTATTAATTTGTTTCTATTTTATTCAAGATTAAGCAAAGCTCAAAAATTTAAAAAAAAATTAAAATAATATTTTTTATTTGAAAATTAGGTTTTTGACAAATATGACAATTGAAGTAGTTATTCTAGATGGTGCTTAGCAAATTTAATAAAATTTTATTCAGTTGTTTCTGTTTTATTTAAAACTTAGCAATTTAGCAATTTAGCATTTTTAATAAATAAACAAAAGTTTGAAAATTAATTAAAAAAAATTACAATTTGAAAGTTAAGTTTCTGATCATTTTGACAAATAAAATAGTTATTATTGAGTGTGCTTAGAAAATTTAATTACATTTTATTGATTTCTTTTGGTTTTATTAAAGATTTAGCAATTTAATACTCATAATTAATAAACAAAAATTTTAAAAAATCTAAAGAAATATTTATTATTTAAAAATTGAGTTTTTGACATTTTTCATAATTAAAGTAGTTATTCTAGATGGTGCTTAGCAATTTTAATTAAATTTTATTGATTCGTTTTTCTTTTATTCTAGATGTAGCAATTTAATGCTCAACATATTTAAACAAAAATTTCAAAAACTTTCAAAAAATATTTATAATTTGAAAGTTTTTGACATTTTGAACAATTAAAGTATTTGTTCTAGATTGTGCTTAGCAAATTTGATTAATTTTTATTGATTCGTTTTTGTTTTATTCAAGATTTAGCAATCAAAATATAAAACAAAAATTTAAATATTTAAAAGAAATATTTATAACTAAAACAATTGACTTTTTGACAATTTTGACTATTAAAGTAGTTATTGTAGATAGTGCTTAGCAAATTTGAGCAAATTTTATCGATTCGTTTTAGTTCTATTTAATATTTAGAAATTTGATGCTCAAAATATTAAAACAAAAATTTAAATAACTCTTAAAAAAAATATTTATAAACTATAAAAATGAGTTTGTGACATTTTTACAAATAAAGTAGTTATTCTAGATAGTGCTTAGCAAATTTGATCAAATTTTATTGATTTCTTTTGTTTTTATTCAAGATTTAGGAATTTGATGCTTAAAATTTATAAACAAAAATTTCTAAATTTTAAAAGAATTTTTTTAGTTTAAAAATTGAGTTTCTAACAATTTTGACAATTTATGCAGTTATTCTAGATAGTGCTTAGCAAATTTAGTCAAATTTTATTGATTTGCTTTTGTTTTATTTAAGATTTAGAAATTTGTTGCCCTAAATATATAAAACAAAAAAAAAATTATTATAATTTGAAAATAGAGTTTTAGACATTTTTTTAAATTATAGTAGTTAATCTAGATGATGCTCAGCAAGTTTGATTAAATTTTATCGATTTGTTTTTTTTTTATTAAAGTATTATCAATTTGTTGGTGCTCAAAATATACCTATAAAAAAATTACAATAAAATTTTTAAAATCTATAAATTAGGTTTTTGAATAATTTGACAATTTAAGTATTTACTCCAGGTAGTGCTTAGCAAATTTATTCAAATTTTATTGATTTGTTTTTATTTTATTTAAGATTTAACAGTTTGATGCTCAAAATATATAAAGAAAAGATTTAGAAACTTATATTTTTAAGAAATTTGACATTTAAAATAGTTATTCTAGAACGAGCTTAGCAGATTTAATCAAATTTTATTGTTTTGTTTTGGTTTAAAAATTTAAAAAAAAAATCAAAAAAATATTTATATTTAAAAAAATTTTATTCTAGATAGTGCTTAGCAAATTTGAACAAATTTTGGATTTGGCAATTTGATGCATAATATATATAAACATAAATTAAAAAAATTTAAAAAAAACTTTTGAAAATTGATTTTTTGACAATTTTGACAATTATAGTAATTATTCTAAATAGTGCTTAGCAATTTTGATGTAATTTTATTGATTTGTTTTTGTTTTATTAAAGATTGATTAATTTAATACTCGGAAATTGATAAACAAAAATTTAAAGAAATTTAAAAAAATAGTTATAATTTGAAAATTGAGTTTTTGATATTTTTTATAATTAAAGTAGTTATTCTAGATGATGCTTACCAAATTTTACAAAATTTTATCAATTTGTTTTTGTTTTATTTAAGATTTAGCAAATTGATGCTCAAAATATAATTAACAAAATTTTTAAAAAATTCAAAAAAAAAATTATAATTTGAAAATTGACTTTTTGACATTTTATACAATTAAAGTAGTTATTCTAGATAGTGCTTAGCAAGTTTATGCAAATTTTATTGATTTGTTTTAGTTTTATTTAACCTTTAACAATTTGATGTTCAAAATATATAAACAAAAATTTCAAAAACTTTAAACAAATATTTATAATTAAAAAATTAAGTTTTTGACAATTTTGACAATAAATGTAGTTATTCTAGATGGTGCTTAGCAATTTTGATCAAATTTTATCGAATGGTTCTAAATGGTGCTTCGCAAATTTGATCAAATGTGATCAATTTGTTTCTGTTTTATTTAAGATTTATAATTTGATGCTTAAAATATATAAACAATACTTTCAAAAAATTCAAAATATATTTTTCATTTGAAAATTAGGTTTTTGACAATTTTTACAATTATAACCTACGGACAGCCAATTAAATATATGCTTAACATATACATTTATACGAAATAAAAACATTAAGCATATAATTTATTAATCGTTCCGAGGTGTTATAAAAATAAATCAAATTAAAGTTTAAAAAAAATTAAGTTATTCAGCTAATAGTTTATTAGGTGCTTTATTAGAAGTTTGATATTACGGCCCTTAAACTAGTTATTCTAGATGGTGCTTAGCAAATTTGATGAAGTTTTATCGATTGGTTTTTGTTTGATGAAAAACAAAGGTTCAAAATCAATTACCCAAAACCAATCCAACTCCAACCGGCCAACCAAATACAGACAATTGTTTTGGTTTTCTTAAATTCTCATCAGTGCATCTTGGTGGTACGGCGTCGCTTGATAGTAAAGATGAATTTGAATAACATATTATGTGCTCTTAAACACAAGTTAGATAATTTTGTTTGTTTTTATTTTATTTAAGATTTTAAAATTTGATGCTTAAAATATATTTAAAAAAAAAATTTGATTAAATTTTATTGATTCGCTTTTAATTTATTCAAAATTTAATAATTTGATACTTAAAATATAAACAAAAATTTCAAAATTTTTAAGAAAATAATTATAATTTGAAAATTAGGTTATTGGCAATTTTTACAATTGAAATAGTTATTCTATATAGCGCTTAGCATATTTAATCAAATTTTATTGATTCATTTCAGTTTTATTCAAGATTTGGCAATTTGATGCTCAAAATATATAAATAGAAATTTCAAACAAATATTAATTTCAAAATTAGGTTTTTAACATTTTTTACAATTAAAGTAGTTACTTTAGATAATGCTTAGCAAATTTGATCAAATTTTATTGATACGTTTCTGTTTTATTCAAGATTTAGCAATTTGATCCTTAAAATATATTAACAAAAATTTAAAAAAAAACAAATTATAATTTGAAAATCAGGTTTCTGACAATTAAAGTAGTTATTCTAGATGATGCTTAGCGTCTTTGGTCAAACTTAAATAATTCGATTTGTTTTATTCTAAATATAGAAATTTGTTGCTCAAAATATACAAACAAAAATTTCAAAAAATATTTTTAATTTAAAAACTAGGTTTCTGACAATTTTGACAATTAAAATATTTATTCTAGATGGTGCTTGCAAATTTGATCAAATTTTATTGATTTGTATCTGTTCCATTTATGATTTAGCAGTTTTGTGCTTACAATATATAATCAAAAATTTCAAAAAAATATTTTTATTTTAAAAAAATATTGATAATTTTGACAATTTAAGTAGTTATTCTAGATTGTTCTGAGCAAATTTGATCAAATTTTATTGGTTTGTTTCTGTTTTATTAAAGATTTGGCAATTTTATGCTTAAAATGTATAAATAAAAATTTCAAAATTTTCTAAAAAATATCTTAATTTGAAAATTCAGTTTTTCATATTTTTTACAATTAAAGTACTAGTTATTCTAGATGGTGCATAGCAAATTTGATAAAATTTTATTGATTTGGATTTAAGATTTAGCAATTTGATGCTCAAAATTAATAAACAAAAATTTCAAAATAAAAAAAAAATTTAATTTGAAAATTAAGTTTTTGATAATTTTGACAATTAAACTAAATATTTTAAATAGTGCTTAGAAAATTTTATTAAGTTTTATCGATTTGTTTCTGTTTTATTCAAAATTTAGCAATTTGATGCTTAAATTTTTAAAGTTTTTGTTTAAAACTTTAAAAATTTCTAAAAATTATTTTTAAACTGAAAATTGAGTTTCTGACATTTTTTACAATTAAAGTAGTTATTTTAGATAGTGCTTAGCAAATTTGGTAAAATTTTATTGATTTGTTTATGTTTTATTTCAAAATTTGATGTTCAAAATATTTAAAAATTTAAAAAAAAATTTTAATTTGAAAATTAAGTTTATAAGAATTTTAACATTTAAAGTAGTTACTCTTAGAAAATTTGATTAAATATTATGGATTTATGTTTTATTCAAGTTTTAGCAATTTGATGCTCATAATATATGAGTGAAGTTTGTCGAAAATTATTTTTTTATGTCGCAAACTTTGTGGATTGGTTCTTGTGTTACCCAGTGCCGAGATATTTAGGGTACAACTTTCAAAAATGTAACTTTTCAGGGAATCTTTTTTGCAAATTATTGAAGATAACATTACAAAAATTAGATTACACTGATTTCTTAGATAGTTTTTTATCGCCCATCCTAAAAAAATCAGAGTATATCAATAACATATAAAAGTATCTTTTTTACCTATTAAAAAAAATTTAAAATACTTGACATCTTTTTTTTTAATCTGTTTTAATAGAATAAAAACATTTTAAAAATTAACGAAATGTCCCTAACACATTTTTTTTAGTATTTTTGATCAATTTTAAGCAGTAAATGTTATCTTCAATAATTTCCAAAAAATATTTCCTAAAAAGTTACAGGCGTTTGAAAATTGCAAAAAAGGTAAAAAACATTTTTGAAAGTTGTATCCTAAAAATCTCGGCACTGGGTAGCACAAAAAATCTAAAAAATGAAGGGACCAGAATTTATGTTAAAGAACCGATCCTCAAAGTTTGCTACAAAAAAAAAATTTTTTGTACCACTTCACTCATACATGGCCATAAACAAATATTTTAAGAATTTCAAAAAATTATTTATAATTTGAAAATTAATTTTTGACAATTTTGACAATTAAAGTATTAATTCTAGATTATGCTTAGCAAATTTGATTTAATTTTATTTGATTTGTTTTTCTTTTCTTTAAGATTTAGCAATTTGATGCTCTTGTTTATAATTTGTAACTTAAGTAATGATTGCATTATTTTTAGCCAGTATAATTGGATGCTATTAAATTTTTATGTTAAGAAGTAGAAGAATTGTATAATTTTTAGTATACTTTATTTAGCAGATTTAATTTATTTGTTATACAGGGTGTTAAAAAAAATGTCAATTATTTAAGGGGGTGGTAGTACGAACCACAACAAACAGAAAAGTATTAACCGACATGGGTTGTCATAGATACGGTTTTTGAGATATGGAACATTACTTATTTTTATATATTTTTACTAAGAACAAAGTTATAGAAGATGTTCGAAGTGCTTTTCTTTTATTTCCAAACAGGCACGACATCTTTGTCTGAAGGGCATTTTTACTCTTTCTAAAACTTCTTTATTGGCTTGGATTTCTTGGCACTTTTTATTAAATCTTAACTGCTGTTTTTCGAAGCTATTTACAAGAGTAGCATATACTAATGATTTAAAATATTTCCAAGGAAAAAATCAATCGGGTTTAAACCGGGCAATCTTGCTGGCTATAAAGCTGGTCCGCCTCTCTTCCTACTCACCAATGTAGAATAGTTTGGTCTAAATGCTCTCTAACGGCAATCGAAAAATAAGCTGGAGCACCATTATGCTGAAACCACATTTGTTGCCTGTGGGTCAAAGGATTGTCATCTAAAAGATTATACATTGTTTTCTGCAGAAAGTTGAGGTAAGCTGAGCGCCTGTTAATCGGTTTGGTAAATCAACAGGACTTGGAACGTGTGGCCTACAATACACATCCAAATGTTTAATGAAAAACGTGTCTGATGTCAACATTTAATTACAGCATGGGGATTTTTGTCAGCCCAACGATGTGCATTATAAAAATTAACAACTTTATTTTGTGTGAACCCGGATTCATCCGTTAAAAGAATTTTTGCAAGAAACTGCGGGTTTTAAGCATCTTTGAGTAGAAACCAGCGCTAAAAAACCAAACGTGCCTGTTAAATTTAAGGCTTGTACTCGTTGTACATGATATGGATACAGCAGCTGCTCGTAGAGAGTTCTCTAAACAAGAATACCTTGGCTGATATTCTCCGCACACTTGTTCTTGCATTATGCTTTATTCGTGATTTAATTTTTTGTTCTGCTTTAGGAGTAGATACCGACCTTGGTCTGCCGGATAGATAGCATTGTTTTCGAAGTGAACCGCTATCTCTCAATCTCTGGTGAATTCTTCCAAACATACGATGTGATGGAATTTGGCAATTTGGATAAGCTTTTACATAAAGAGTAGTAGATTAGTACGACCATACATGAAATGCTCTCGGTTAGTTCTGCTTTAAAGTGATCAGCCATAGCAATGAAAACTTGTGCACTAACAACAACTGTAAAATACTGAATGTTAATTTCACAAAACATCAGCCAACTATCATAAGAACGTGCACTTTTTTTGCAAAAAAAAAAAATAAAAAATGGAAGAAAAAAGAATAATAATAATATATAGTTCCATATCTCCGAAACCGTTGCTATGACAACCCATGTTTATTAAGACTTTTATTGGTACTACCACTTCCTTAAATATTTTACATTCTTTTTTAACACCATGTATAAACATAAAAAAATTTACATTGAAAAATAGGTTTCTGACAGTTTTGATAATTAAAGTAGTTATTCTAGATGGTGCTTAGCAAATTTCATTAAATTTTATTTATTCGTTTTTGTTTTATTTAAGATTTAGTAATTTGATGCTCAAAATATAATAAACAAAAATTTAAAAAAAGCCATAAAGTATCGATAATTTGAAAATTGAGTTTTTGACAATTTTGACAATTATTTAGATGGTGCTTAGCAAATTTTATTAAAATTTTCTATTTGGTTTTGTTTTACGACCGATTACGCAATAATTAAATAATAATAATTTTTGGTAAGTTTTCTTTGGCAAATTTAATCTATTTCTTATATATCAAGAGCTTCAAGTTAAAAAGTAAGTAAACTAAGTTCATAAAAATTGAATTTGAAGTATAACCGCCATAGTAAGCATTTTAATCACTCATACTATTGCACGTTTTAGCATTCTTTTTTTGTGCTTGCATTTGTTACATTTCATGGGATAACCTAAAGTAGCTGTACTGTACTTTGCTTAATAATTATAGTAAATTCAACAAGAAAATTATTTATTTGTTTTTACTTTAAAACAACTCTATAATTTTTGTGTTTATTTTTGATAAACACGGACTCCGTTTACGCATATTTTGTTACCCCCGCTGGACTATAATACCGAACGTCAAACAACTGAACTAGTATAAATAAATTGAATTCAATTTAGAAAAGTTTGAAACAAATATGTTAAAATGAATAATGGAATGGTTTGTTTGTATGATTTTTAGTTGAATTTATGGAAATGATACAAAAAATAATTTATAAAACTATTACATTGCATATGATTGCTTTCATCAAAACTAGTAATTGTTAGTATTTATGATAGTAATTTTTAATGAGTTTGAATGTTTCACACAAGTGTTGGGGAAAATTTAATAAAAAATAAAATTCTTACTTAGTAAATTCAACAAAATTTTTTTTTTCTAAAGTTTCAATGTTTTTTATATAATAAAACACTACTGCCCTTAAAGCGGAGATGCAAATATGGCAATGAAAATTTTAATAATTTTTAAACTATTTGTGAAAAATTTAAACAAAATTAAAATAAGTTCTATGAATAGAATTACAATAGTAAGATTGTTAAGAGTTAGAATCTAAATTAGTTTACGTTGGAACTAAACGTTGGATTATTTTGAAATTTGCACATTTTAGAGCCATATATTGGTACTACAAATGGTACTAATAAGAATAAAATTGATACGCTTAATTTGATTTAAGTGCTTTCTATCATGTTAGCCGATATGTTAAGACAGAGCTCTTATGAAAAAACTAAGCTTAATAATTAGAAAACCAATCATTGTATCATTTTAAAATTTGCATGTTTTAGAGCCATATATTGGTACCACACATGGTACTAATAAGAATCTACTCGATACGCTTAATTTGATTTAAGTGCTTTTTATCAAGTTAGCCAATTTGTTTAGACAAAGCTCTTATGAAAAAACTAAGCTTGATAAATGGAAAACCAACTGTTGTATCATTTTGAAATTTGCACATTTTAGAGCCATATATTGGTACTACAAATGGTACTAATAAGAATAAAATTGATACGCTTAATTTGATTTAAGTGCTTTCTATCAAGTTTAGACAAAGCTAAATAAAGTCAATAAAGTTTTTTCTACAAACTATGGATTAGCTCAAGGTAGCGAGGCTTTAAATGCTCAATCGAGTATACCAAAATATAGGTCTAAGACCTTCAAGGGTATATATTTGCACGTCATATCAGAACAGACTTAAGTGTAAATATTTCAAAGGCAAAAGATATATTACTATATTGTTCAGAAATCAATATTAAAATTACTATTTAATGAATATTCAAATCGAACTTATGTGTAACAAACAATTAATTATTCATTTTAATGAATTAAATCTGAATGAAACCTTGAGATTGTTATTTGTTAATCTATATACTATATCGATTCTATTATTATTCATTAGTATTTTACTAATTAACTTAATGATTGAATAAATTCATAAGACCAATAGCGTTTACATGTATGGTATACATGGAGGTCATTGTAGATGTTACATGTTTCGTAATTCCCCAGACATTAATGTCGAGCAAATTCACAAAATAAATAGAAAAATTATATCCAGTATTGGACACAAAACTGAATTTTTAACTTTTATAGCAAAGTTAAATTCAGATCTTGCTTTAATAAAATATTAACCGCAGTGATAATTATCCGATTTGAGATTAACAGAAAGTGGTATTGTGTTGCGTGTTTTAAAATATAATTTTACTTTATTACACTTTTTACACAACACAAATAATATGAACCCGGCATGGTTTAGTTGAGACAAACTTAAGAAACTGTTTTACTTTATTGTAAATAATTATGTATAGTGAATCTATTCCAGCTTGCGTGACATACAATTGAAAAAAAAAACCATTACAGCTATTTATAAAGTATTAAAAAAATGTTGAAATAAATAATCATAAGTGTATGTAGAAAAAAGTAATAGTAATTTCTACTTTTTGCAGCTTAGTCATTGCGTCACCACAAAAATTGAACTAAATAATGGAAACTGTAACTGTAATTACATAAACAGCATACAGGCAACATAATATTTCATAAAGCTTGACCTTACTCAACTCATCCTAAGGTGCTTTAACGTATAGACGATTAATATATTATGATGATTAATGCAGCATATTAGTTTACTACAATATTATATATTTAATACAAATTGTACAACCAATAAATCAATACAAAACTAGATTTAAATAAACCGAACATATAAAAATGCAATAAATCCATCATATTCCATGTAAAATGCCTTTATTCGAAATAGTATAGGTACTTGAAAATTGATTTTCATCCGTTTACAATAAGCGGTCTCCACACAACAATGACTTTGATGCGAGTATAAACATTATAAGAAAATATAAGTGACTACGTGGGAAAAACCTTTGAAAAGCACCTAACAATTCATTCACTTCCAACAATCGAAATATCAAGTACGCCTCTCAAAGGACTTTTCTTTATTCTATATTCTATTGACCAGGTATATCTAACAATAACGCCAATCCTTTTTAAATTTATAAAATCGAGGTGAGGGATTATATTATGCTGCTAATATATTATAAGTAAATTAAACACACATTTTTGCTCTTATGCAATGACCTATTTCTAATAAAATCAATATTAATTATCTGCTAATTCAATTTTTTAGCAATTGAATTTATAATTTTGATATCGATACAATCTGGCGAGTTAAAGGTTAAATAAATTCAAGAAATTTGATATTTTTAAAGACACCTTGATTGATTAAGCAATTTGTAGTATACAATTTCAGTTGAAATCAACATTTAACAAAATGTATTATTGCAGTTTTTTTTAATTCATTTATTTCCTATTACACGGTTGATTATACCAGGTATGCAGTTAATGAAAGCGCTCATATATACATACAATATGTTTCCAGTTTGCAAACTCGATTTGTACGGAATTTAATATTATCACCCTTCCTCACGATGCGCTAGGGTGACCACCTTTTTGATATACATCACTCGGAGATTTAGGTATTATATATGAGGATTTTGTTATTTAAAGCGGCATTTCAGAATTGAAGATGGATTGGTGCTAGTGTGGTAAATTTGTGGATGAATCTAAATTGCTAATGTAGTTTTTGAATTACAAGACGATTTTATTGATATCTAAAAATTTGAAAAAAAAAATAAATAATTAAAATATATTTTTATTCAAGTCTTGTTATTTAAATTGTAACATTTTTAAATTTTTAGCTACTTGTAAGCAGTTTTTGTATTTTTTTGAGCAAATTATTATGCTTTTATGCAATAAAATGGATGCACTTTCTTGTTGCTTTTGTGTGTATTTTATCTATTTCGTTTAGAACGATTATGCAATTTTGGTTTTTAAAAGTTAGATTTAAAGCATTTTTTGCGTATGTTTTATAAACGATTTTTATAGAGCACAAAAAGCTCTAAATAAATGCATTTTTTTGAGCGATTTTTGGTATTTTATGTAAAAATGCGTTTTTTTATTTATTTCTGCATAACAATTTATTGCTTTATAAGCATATAGCACGTGCAAAATGTGTTTATATAAAGATTTTAAATAGTTATAAATTCTGTTTTGAGCGATTGTTTGAGCGTGTGATTATTTATTTTATGTTTTTTAGTATTTAATGGTTAAATTCTATAATTTCCTTAACCGTATATACGATTTCCGAGCAATTTCTTATGTTTTTAATGCAATAATTGCGCTTTTTATTGATTTTTATTTAGTTTTATGACTTATAAATATTGTTCTGAGCGATTTATTATTTTTTTTTTACATTCACTTACTTACAATATTTTTTAATAATTTTTCAATTTTATTGTTTTTGACATCTGAATTTACTTTTTTTTGTATACGATAGTTGCAGAAATATTGCTGAAGTGAGAAATATACTAAGTGGCGCAAAAGTGACCAGCCTATCGGAAGATGCTATAATTTTTGCAAATGGTAAATGTCAGTTCTGCTTTGACAGTTGTGAAGTAACCAGATACAAAATACTTGTCAATAAAACATGAATCACTATACTCAGCAAGAACGCAGAATAATTGTTTCGATTTTTTTGAGTAATAATTTGTCGGTGGTGTTGGCTCAGCGTGAATTTAGACGTAGATTTCCCGGTCGTCCGACACCAACGGGGCAAAAACTACGGCGTTTAGCTGCTTGTATAAAAGAGTGTGGGTCAGCACGAGATGCTGTCATGTCTAGGCGGCCCCGGAGCTCTCTGCTGAGAATATTGCGGCTGTGGCTGAAGTTGTTGCAGAGAACCCCGGCGTATTGACCAGACGACGTGCCACGCAATTGGGCATCAATTGGCGGTTTTTACAGAGAATTTTGGTGAAACGCTTGAAGGTGTTCTCTTACAAAGTGCAGACAGTGCATCAGCTGCTAGCCGTAGACCGCCAAGCGCGTGTAACTTACGCTCAAGCCATCTTAAATCTCGACTACGAGGAAGACAAAAAAAAATCATCATGAGTGACAATGCTCATTTCCATCTATGTGGAAATCCGCGTATAACACACGAAGAGTCATTACACTTACTCAAAGTTACCATATGGTGTGATGTTTACGCTGGAGGCGTCATTGGGCCTTATTTTTTATCTCCGCGTGCCAACTGGATGGAACATGTGAATCTAACAGGATGAAGTAACGGCGCATACTGCACGACCTACAACCAAAATTCTGAGGGCTGCATTTCTGGGTCGCCTAATCTCTTGTTTTGGTGATTTGCATTGGCCGGTAAGATTGCCCGATTTAACCGTTCTAGACTTTTTTGTGGGGTTTTTTGAAGCCACGAGTCTATGTCAACAAGCCTCAGATTCTTGAAGCTTTCAAAGAGAATATCCGTCAGAAATGCGGGAACCTATTGCCGGAAGTTTTAGCAAGAGTGATGGAAAATGCTATAAATTGAGCCCGTATGATTATCAATTCTGGCGGCGGCCACTTGGCCAATATCATTTTTTCTACTTAATGAAAAAAATATTTAGACATCAAATAAACACAATCCAAAAGCAAAACTTAAGTTTGGCATTTATTAAAAAAATTTTAGTCCACTTAGTACAATTATCTGATTAAAATTATTTGGGCGGGTGGGCCAATACAAATTACCACACACCCAATTTTTTTATTTTTTTTTTAAACAAATGGTTTGTCCACAATTTATGAACTTTGGAATCAATGATTTAAGTAAACCGATCAATAAACTGTTCAATCAGGTGCAACTGGGAATTTTCGAATTTTGGGGGCTTGACCTGCCGGTCTACACCGCACGCATGATATACATGCGCTTTACTATTGAGTTATTTCACTGTAAGTTTTTTTTTATGATCTTAAAGTTCATAGAAATGTTCTAGCAACTGTTAAAATCGTAAAAAGCCTTACAGTTAATAAAAGATTTAATACAGAGCATTGCAAATGCCAGCGCGTAATGGTTAACTGACTTAAAAGCGGCCCGAAAGGGTAGCAAGCTTGTCTATGCCGAGGAACACAACCTGATTATACAAAACAAGGGCAATAAACCGAGCTTAAAAGAACAAAAGGCTTGTTCTTTATTGACGTGACGATGTGCTTAGCAAACCTGGCTAAGTATATCTAAAAGTGGGATTTGGGCAAGGAGGAAAACCTCTGCCGTGCCAGGGTGTTGACGACCTCTGTGACACAGGCTAAAAAATCGTAACTGGTAAACTAGTATGCGCTCGCCTGTTTGTTTGACGGACGAAGAGCAAGTGGAGGTGACAAAAAACTTTTTACCAAGCACCCGAAACTGCGTGTCCGCGCATAGCATCCAAAGCCGAAGACATACCCAACATCACCAAGGAAGAGATTAAGCAAGCTGGCAAAAAAGATAAAACGCGAAAAGCAACCGAGCAGGAACTCCTCACACACACACAACCCCTGAGCTAATAGCGGCTATAGTTAAAACCTTTAACGACGTCCTTGCCAGGAAAAAAGCCGGGAAGAGCAAGCGAGTGGTACTCCGGTAAAACTATAGCCGACTGGAGTGCCAGATTCGTACGAGCTAGGCGAGATATCACGCGTTCTCGTAGGAAAAACAACCTGCAACAGGAGAGAGTAAACTGAACTACATGCAGAGCCGTAGAAAAGTAAAGAAAAAGCAAGTCTTACAGGCCAGTATGCTTAATAAACACACTAGCAAAAGTAATGGAAAGTACAAAAAATAGAACAAAATAGAAGAAAAAAGAGGATGGGAAAAGGAAAAATACTAATTTACCTAGGAAAAAACAACTCTAGGAGCTCAAAACGCAGAGGAAAAGACAACACTGTAATAATAGCGTTGGACATACAGAACGCATTTAACAGCGTGTTATGGGAAGCAATTGTTGAGGCGCCAAAGGAAACAGAATTGAACAGGAAAACGATCAAGATGATATGAAACTACTTACAAGGTAAAAACCTAGTGACAATGAAAAGAAGATTCAAACTTACCAAAAGGGTACTCAGCACTAGGACCAAAACTATGGAACTTTGTTTATAATGAGTTACTAAGGTAGAGACGTAGAAATAGAAGTACTAAAAGGAAGACTAGAGCTGACAATAGATATGATACAGTTATGGATGAAAAGTAAGGGTTTAACATCAGCAAAAAAAGTGACACTTGAAGCAAAAGGATGCAATAGAACAGGTTAAGGAAGCGATTATGGTAACAAAGAAAATGGAGATAAAGCTCGGCAGACTCATGCCAAACAACGTAGGTCTAGGAAAAGGAGCCAGAAAGCTAATACCAACAGCAGCAAGAAGCAAATTGTTATTTTGCAGAAACATGGGAAAAGTCATGAAGACAAAAAAAAACAGGAATTAAATAAGAGGAGCTACAAGAGTTAGCTCGCTAAGGATTAGCAAGGCTTACAGAACTGTGTCACAGGAGGCAGTAGAGGTGATTGCGGCAACACCGCCCGCGGATATGATAGTGAAAAAAGGATAGAAATAAAGTAACTAATAAAAGAACGAACTAGTAAAAAGGAAGCAAAGTTAAGAGCAAGAGATAAGACGATGAAAAGATGGCAGAGACAGTAAAATAGAAGAGAAAAGGGAAAATAGACAAGCGAACTAATCCCAGAGATAAAAGAGTGAGTAGAAAACGAACCCGAGACGTGCTATTATACAACACAAATACTGACTGGACATGGAACCTTTGGAAAGTTCTTGCAAAAAATTAAAAAAATTATAGAATACGAAATATGTATATTTTGTCAGGAAGAAACAAACAATAATGCAGAACACACAAATGCTGAAGAGATAAAAGTAAATGAAGGGCGCTAAAAAACTTCGCAACAAGAGTATTAAGAAAAAAAAAAGAAGAGTTTGACAATAGAATAATATAGAAAAAGTATGGAAACAAACACACAGAATAAAAGCCATAGAAAAGAAACGAGAGAAGCAAAATGGAAACAAAAAAACAGAGAAAAAGATCAAAAAGAAAAAAATAGACATAGACGAAAACAGAAGAACGTTTACAGAGTCTACAATACCAAACAAAATTGCAGAGATAAGGAGAAGGAGACAAGAAATGTTGAAGAAATGCAGCTGTCGCTCTGTTGAAACCAGGGTTTCTGCACATTAAGTTCTGCCAGGGGGTTAGGGCGAAAAAAATCTGAATTATTGCTATGTAGCTTTCCAAATTGACGGCAACATGGCACACCAATCTTTGAATTTCTGACTATGCAGAGGTTTTTTGTGTATTTCTCGGGTTGGCGTACCGGAAGTTTTGCTTGTGTACCTGCCCACACAAGTAGAAATTCTCCTTCTTTCACAAAACTGTTGATTTTTGGTTCGGACTTGACAGGGGCTTTTTTGAAGTCACCACACTCGATGCCGGGAAACCAATTGACAATGCCTTAAAGCTACTTTAAACTTGGAGAATCTTTCTAGAGAGTTGCTCAAGACACCTACAACGGGTAATCACAAAAAACACAAAACATTTGAAAAAAGTAATGTGTTTTAGAGTGAGCATTTATTGGCCGAAGCTGTTGTAATCATGTTTCTTGTTCCACGGTTTTTCTCCAGACCGGAAATGCGGTGATAAATGGCGCTCAACGTGGGGCAAACAGAGGCATGGTGTCTCTAAATAAGAAAAGGGAAGAAGGAAGAAAAAATAAAGATAGGCAAAAAGGAAGAACAAGAAGTAACCAGCATTTTGGTCAGAAAATGTTGAAAAAAATAAACGGATGCAGATTACGGTTACGGGAGAAACTTCTAACTGCTCTAAATTGAAAAATCAGGGAAAACGCTCTAGCTAATTATAAAGAATAAAGATGCTCAACAATGGGAGAGTACAGTCACTCCAGATGACTGCGCTTTTGAAGACAATCACATATTCAATGCCATCATTTTTACTTATTTTGAAGATTAGGACGACCAAACCATTAAAAAACTAGGTTTCTTTTGAAACCATTACAAAAAGAAAGAAAATTAAAGAAGAAAATAACACCATCCAACGACAATCTGGAAAACTTTTGCGACAAAGTCTTGAGCGTTGTCGAGTATTATGTTGGTCACTACCCTACTAAAACACTAACAAACAGGAACACAAGAAAAATCAAAAAGCTCTTGGAGACTAGCAGCTACCAGGCGCCTAATACCACTGACGACCTTTGCTTTTGTTTATTGTCACCGCAGAAAACAACAATCTGCTTATTGATGATGTTTTTGTCTTAAAATTTGGTGATTTGATTCCGTTATTGAACATTGAAACACGGAACAAGCAACATTTGATTTGCATTTCATTTATATCAAGACGTGTCGGTGGATTGATCACACTATTCTTTCGACATGCAAAGATTGATCCAGGAGCATGGCCTAGTGCAGATGGCAATACCGGACGACCTATATAGTGACACAGAGGAAAAGGTTTTTTTTTCTGAGTAATTTTGCAAGAGGAATAGCCAAACGACACAAGAGCCATGGGTTACGATGACGAGTTCTGCAAGAAACTGGAACCTAATACGGACGGACTACTAAAGACAACTCCGACAATGGACTGATTTATAAGACAAATTGATACCTATGCTCCGACAAACGCACTGATTTCTTTTGCCAGGGAAGCGGTCAACAACCATTACCATATGGAACCACACGCCGTTCGACTACGCACTGAGAGTCGTTGAACTTTACGGGCTCGGATAGTAGGTCTACACTATGCACCTGACAGTATCTTTCCTGGTGTTACCACATTTGTTGCCGAAAAATTAATCAACTTTGCCTCAAGAAGACTTTACAGCTGTAGAATTTTATTAGGAAATTGCCCAAGAACCGGTGCATACCTACACCGGGCAGCTAAGAACAACACAACAAATTTAGAGAAAATGTTTTTCTGCAGGGCGAGCACCTATTTCTCTATTTAAGGCTGTCTCTAGACCAGGAAGACGGTGACACTGAAATCTATAGTGAGTTGACTGACCTGAAACTAAACTGCTGCTTATCAAGAAGTTAGATCTGCCACTTTTGTGAGTGTGTGGGCACTCTAGTAGTCTTTTTTTTGCAAAGTTACAAAGCATTTAGAAGCGTTTAAGATGCATTTCAAAACTTTGAGAAGTATTTAAAAGTTTGAAAGCAGTTTTAAATTTTGAAAAGTATTTAAAAACTAGCTAAAATTTTAAGAAACAAATTAGACATTTTTAGGTGCATTTGAAAAGCTTTTGAAAATTGTTTAAAATTTTTGAGAACTCTTTAGAAGCTTTGAGAATGATTTAGCAATTTAAGCTTTGAAAAGCACTTAACAGTTTTTCGGTGCGTTTGAAAGCTTTGAGAAATTATTCAGAAATAATTAGAAGCTTTCATGTACATTTTAAAAGTATTTAGAAGTTTTGAAGCTTTGAGATGCGTTTTAATTCTTTGAGAAGCAAGTTAGATAGTTTAAGAAGCTTTGGTAAATAATTTGATTGTTTTATATTATTGTTTAAAAGCAATTAGATAAAGTTCTAAAAAGCATTTCAAGTTTTGTGAAGCATTTAGAGTTTTTCAAATGCATTTGAAGTTTTAAGAAAAACTGGCGCTTTTCCGCAAATTTCAAATATGTTTTTTAAAATGTTAAAATACAATAAACATTACTAAAAATATTATATATTTTTAAATTCATTTTACAATAGTAAAAAAAAAAATATTTTAAATTGTAAATGCACTCGCATCAGCAAAAATACGGAAAAAGAGTCGAGATTACATGTACAATAGCAGGCTTTATTCTATGTATTAGACTTACGTGTAGAGCTGCACGTTGGACATTAGAATTTCACTAGTATGTGCAGTCTTCAATAATCACTGAAAAATCAATGATTTCTTAGAGAACACTGACGACCACACACTGTTACATAGCGTTTGACCTTCTCGAATCAGACAAATGATCTTAAAATTGAAAACTTGATCTGTTCTTGAACATAATCAAAGATCACACGGAATCTAACAATTTTTTCCCCGACTACCGATATAGGTTTTGGCGGGACTACACCGTAGTCCGCCAAAAAACCGAGTAATTGACCACATTATTACAGGTTTCAGACTGAAAAATCCTTGACAATGTCTGATACAAAAGTTTACTTTTAAAAAACTGCACTTACTAAATTTTGTTTGCGTTTTATAAAGGTGTTAACTTCATATCTAAACCGCAATACTCTGGTGTTAAACTTCTGATCAACGTTCTTATTCCGTGGTCTGATGCCGTCAAGTATCTAAGTATTACTTTTGATAAAAGACTACGAATTACACGTAAGGGTGGACTGTCCTAGACGAAGCAAAATTGGCAAAAAAACCTGCTAATTTTAATTCTTTGACGGAACAGTGGTATCTCGCTTTAGAACAAAATTTGGATGTACACTAATTTAGAGAACAGCTGCAAACACGCACTTTAATTGTGTCTGGGTCTTCCAAAATTTTACTTTACGGTGGTTCGTTGGAGCCTTATGATATGTTCAAAACAAAGAAATTTGTAATGATTTCAGTATCTCCAGCTGCGCCAACACGCAACGTTGACTAAAAAGTACTTTAATAACCTTGTGGTTTACTCTAACCTAGATGAATACTCCTATAAAAACTTATCAATGTCATTACTTCTTAAAGTAGCTTACCCCGCAATCTCACCTTGCAACCTATAGGGCGTCCTAACCAACTTTCTTTTAAAATACAATTTTCAAACGGAACATGATCCTTACGGTTTCAAATTTCTAGGATTATTTGAGGGAAGTTTAGTCTGTAGGCAATCTCCTTCAGAAGGTGAATTTGACAGTCTTTAGAAGATTTTCTTCCAAAACCACAAAAAAAAAACGGTGCAGTTGAGGCAGACCACCAGCCAACAGATCAACCAAACCCGAGCGAGAACCAGATATCCATGTTCAGAAAAGTCTATCAAGAGAGTAGCTCTTTTACCTGCCAGCGCCAACAGGACCAAGCAACATCTGCTTTGCAGCGCAGTGAAATTAAAGTGTACCTGCGGAGTTATCACACGGAACCTCCGCAACTACTCTCTAGCGCACACAGAGGAATCCTGGCGTATGGCCTAGTGCAGATGGCAAAACCTGGATAACAGACAAACTACTAATCACAAACACGGAAGCAGCTCCTTAGAAGAAATTCTAAGTAAAGTTCCAATTTAAAATTAAGACTAAATTGTGAAGCAACCGATCAAGTCTGCAACACAACACCCAAATAGAATCACAACAATGACCTCTGGACAGGCTAACAACAGAAATAAAAATTATAGTCACACCAACAAACGCCCCACTTTCAAACCAAATGAGCGTTTTATCACCGTCTCAACGCCGATTCATCAACCACGGGTTGCATCTGGAAGAACTTAAAACAATGAGCCACCACAACAGTCCCCAAGCCTTTTTGCAGCTGAAGGACATCTTCAGAAAGTTGCCCAAGACCTGGTAGATAACCAAACACAAAAAATCTGAGTTTTTGCGCATAGAAACTGCAACAAAGTAAATAGTTATCAAACAAATTAATCATGTTTTTGCAATATTAGCATTAAGTTACAGAAAATAATTATAAAAAAAATAATTAACAATAATATAATGCTAATGTGAATTGCAGGTCACGGCGTCCCTAATGTATTGCGCCCCGAAGCTCGCTTACCGTCTAGCGCCTTCCCTGATTTCTTAGGTGCATTTAGAGCTTTTAAGAATTATTCAGAAACTTTTAAATGCATTTTAAAAGCATTTTAATTTTTTTAATGCTTTTAGAGGCTTTAAAAATTATTGGAAAACTTTGGGAATCTTTTAGAAAATTTGAAAATTATTTGAAAGCTTTGAAAATTGTTTAAAAACTTTAGAAATTATTTAGTTATATACAACTAATGGAAAAGCATTTTAAGTTTTAATTTTTAAGAAGCTTTTATTAGCTTTTAGAAGATTTGAGGAATTTGTTTTAAACAATTAAAAGCTTTTAAGTGTGTTTTAAAAGCATTTAGAAGGTGAGAAGCTTTGAAATAGTTTAAGAAGCATTTAGAAGCTTTGATAACTATTTAGAACTTTTAAATTATTTAAAAGCAATTAGGTCAAAGTTTGGAAGAGCATTTGAAATAATTTTAAAGCTTTGAAAATCATTTACAATTATAAAGAATAATTGAAAAAGTATTTAAAGCTTTGAAATGCTTTAAAAAGCGCTGAAAAGGTTTCAGCGACATTGTTTTTAACAATAGAAACTTTGAGACGCATTTTAATGTTTTGAGAAGCAGATAAGGTATTTTAAGAAGCATTTAGAAGCTTTGTTAATCATTTACAAACTTTTATATAGTTATTTAAAGCAATTAAGGTACTGTTTAAAAAAGCATTTGATGCCTTTAGAAGCATTTAGAATCTTTCATATGCATTTGAAGCTTTAAGAAAAGCTTCCAATCTATCAGATGCATTTTGAAGCTTTGAGGAATTAGATTTAAAAAGCATTTAAAATATTTTTATGCAATTAAACGCTTTGAAAATGATTTATTAGCTTTTGATATCATTTGCAAGCTTTATGAGTTATTTAGAAGCTTTGAGAACTGTTCGGAAGTTATGAGAATCATTTAGAAGCAGCTATATGAAACAAATAAAAAACATTTTAATGATTGGAGAAGCGTTTAAGTGCTTTAGGTGCATTTAAAAGCTTTGAGGAGTTATTCAGAAACAATTAAAAGCTTTTAGCGTTTAGAAGCTTTAAGAGTTTTAATGTAATTTGTTTAGAAACTTTTATATAATTATTTAAAAGCAAATAAATCAAATTTTAGAAAAGCACTTAAAGCTTTGAGAAGCATTTTTTGTAAAAAAGCTTACAACTTTTTAAGTGCGTTTAGAAGCTTTGAAGAACTATTCAGAAGAAATTTTGATGCGCATTTTAAAAGCATTCGACTTTTTCTTTTACAAGCTTTGAAAATGATTTAAAAGCTTTGAGACTCATTAAAAGCATTGAAAATCATTTAGAAGCAAATGTATAGAACAAATGAAAACGTATTTAATGCTTTGAAATGCTTTAAATAGCAATTAGAAATAGTCAAGGGCATTAATCAGAAAAAATAAGTTTTGAGATTTGGTTAGAAGCTTTGCGAAGCAATTGTATACAATAGATGAAAAGTCATTTAAAGTTTTTAAATACGTTAGAGGTTTTGAGATTTTTATGCTTTGAGAAACATTTAAAAGCTTTGATAATCATTCAAAAAAATTTGAAATATAATGTGATTTAAAAGCAGTTAGGTCAAAGTTTTTAAAATGTTTTGAGGCTTTAAGAAGTAAATTAAATTTTGTAATAATCAAGATTAAGGTAAAGATTTTTTTTTTACTAAAATTACATTGAAAAAAAATCAATTATCTGCGATTCTGGTACAAAATTATATAAATCTAATAAAACTAATATATTGAAAGTATTTTCTGATCAGCACTTAATATTTTGGAACAATTTTTGAAGTATTGAAGTAAAAAATAAGTCTATTTAATAATTTTGAACAAATTTAGTCTAATAAATGCATTATTTCAGCGATAGTTATTAAATTTAGCTCAATGTATTATTTTACACTTAGAGGGATTGTGTGGATTTAATCACAACTCGTAAGATAAACCAATACGTGCATCGAATGTTGGGTTTATGTGTTTTGGTTTATAAATGCTGTAGAAGTAAACACCCTTAAATTATATAATATTATTTGGAATAAATACCTCGCATTTAACAGAATTTGAGAAATTAGATGAATTACATTTTCTGAGAATTAAATAATACAATTTTAGTAACATAATGTAATATATTAATTATATTTATATAGTCAATATATAATACATAGAAATGGCAACAGGGTTGCATATAGTAAATAAGTATGTATTAAATAAATAGAATAGTTTTTTGTTTAGTTATTTATTCTTAGTTTTTGTACAAACATTTTATTGTATAGATGAATATTAAACCAGTCTCGGTTAAGTTAACATCGTCTTTACCCTAAATAAAATCCTTAAACATCCGTCTAATTAAATAGTTAATGTCTTTAGCAAAGATATTACAGTGGCGACGAGGATAGAAACTAATGAAATTTAGTTATATTTTTGTAAATTTCTTTAAAATTAAATACGGAAATTTAAAACACGTGCGCGCGTAAAAATGGCTTCCAAAGACGTGGTAGGACATTTACGCGAATTCGACATGCAGTTAAGTGAGTGGTCGATATTCAAGCCCAGGCTTGAGAATTATTTCATAGCAAATGAAATAACGGACAACGCACGAAAAAGGGCAATTTTGTTGAATATCCTCAGCGAGGAAACTTACAAATTAATGCACAGTTTGTGTCTGCCGGCGTGCCCGGAAAGCAAAACCTACCAGGAATTAGTTGAAATACTATCAAAGCATTTTGCACCGAGGGATAGTGTTTTTGCGACACGCTATAAATTTTACCATGCAAGAAAAAACGCTCAGGAGTCTCCAAAAGAATGGTCTGCAAGAATAAGAAGTTTAGCTGCATTTTGCAATTTCTCTGCACAGGAACTACCGATGGTGCTGCGGGATCAATTTATAATGGGATACGATAACTCCAGGGTGCAAGAAAGATTTTTTGAAGAAAAGATCACAGCAACGTTGTCGGATATGGTGGATTTGGCGGAAACGAAAATGGCAGTCATGGATTCATCGGTCGAGGTAAAAAAAGAATTTCATCATCTGGACAAATATGGCGGAAAGAAGTCATCGAGGGATAGGACATCAGGATTAACCAGCAAGAAAAACAGTGAACAGAAAAAAAAGTGCATAGTGTGCGGAAAAGTGAATCATGATATGGAAAACTGTTTTTTCAAAAATTCTTCATGCCACATATGTCATAAAAAAGGTCACATTTCATCTATATGTCCAAGTAAGGTAAAACATTTTAATAATAAAAATAACTATAAATTTAATAAAAATAAAAATCCTTGCAATTATTTATCTTCTCCGGATTTTTTATTTTGTATTGACAATAAAAATAACCCACCTTTTTATCTCGAAGTAGAAATAAATGAAAATAAAATAAAATTCCAACTTGATACGGGAGCGAGTATTTCTGCCATTCCTGAAGATTTATATTTAAAATATTTTTCAAAATTAAAATTAAAAAATACAAATAAAATATTATCTTTATATAATGGATTAGAAATTAAACCAATAGGTACATGCAATTTAAATATTTTATATAAACATTCAGCGCAAGAATTAGAAATTTATGTTATAAGAAACGGAGCAATAGCAATTTTAGGCCGTGATTTTATAAATAAATTCAAATTAAATATTATTAATGAATTTAACTATTCAGAAATTGAAAATAATGACATAAAGGCTATTACCAATAAATATAAAAAATTATTTACTGCTGAATTAGGGACATTTAATAAAGGTGTAATTTCTATAACATTGAAATCAAATTATAAACCAAAATTTTTCAAACCTAGGCCTTTACCTTATTTAATGCGAGAAAAGGTTGAAGTAGAATTAAAAAGATTAGAGCAACTGGGAGTAATTACACCAGTTGACTACAGTGAATGGGGAACACCCATTGTTCCAATTATTAAAAAAGACGGATCAGTAAGACTTTGTGGTGATTTCAAGGTAACATTAAATCAATCAATTGAAATTGATAAATATCCGCTACCAAAAATTGAAGATTTGCTGACTAAATTAAACAACTGTAGTATATTTTCTAAATTAGATCTGGCTCGAGCTTACCAACAAATATGTTTGGAAGAAAAGTCTAAAATTTTAACAACTATTTCCACACATAAGGGACTATTTAAATATAATAGGTTACCGTTTGGTGTAGCTTGCGCGCCAGCAAAGTTTCAAAAAATTATTGAAACGTTATTACAGGGCATTGATGGGTGTATCGTTTTTCTAGACGATATTTTAATAAGTGGTGAAAATACAAAGCAGCATTTGTCAAGAATAAATGAAGTATTAACTCGTTTAGAAAATGCAGGATTAAAATTAGCTATTGACAAATGTGAGTTTTTTTCAAAAGAAATAAGATATTTAGGTCACATAATTGATGCAGAAGGTATTCGAACTTCTCCAGATAAGGTCAAAGCAATTAATAATGTACCTATACCTCAAAACTTTACTCAATTAAAATCGTTCTTGGGTATGGTAAATTATTATTGCAAATTTATACCCAAAATATCAGAAACTTTGCATCCTCTTTATAATTTATTAAAAAAAGATATTTTGTGGAATTGGAATGAGAGTTGTGATGCTTCTTTTAATAAAATTAAACAATTGCTAATGTCAAATAATATATTAGTACATTTTCAACCAGAATTACCTATTCGACTGACAACTGATGCTAGTAATTATGGTATAGCAGCGGTTATCACACATATTATGGCTGATAACAGAGAGCGACCAATAGCATATGCCTCTAGGACGTTGAATTCTGCGGAACAACGCTACTCGCAAATTGAAAAAGAAGCGCTAAGCATAGTTTATGGTTTAAACAAATTTTATCAATATTTATATGGGCAACAGTTTGTGATTGTTACAGATCATAAACCGTTAGTCACAATATTTGGTCCTCATAAAGGAATTCCTCAATATTCGGCAAACAGACTAAAAAGATGGGCAATAATATTAAGCGGATTTAATTATTCCATTGAATACATTAAATCAGAAAACAATTTGGCAGATAGTTTGTCAAGATTGCCTCTTCCATATGATAACAACGATGAAAACAATATTTCAGAGGTTGATTACATCAATTATTTTTCAGAAAATGGTAATATACCAATTGATTTTGCTAAGATCCAAGAAGAATCAAAAAAAGATAAGATTTTAAAAATTATATTTAAATTTAGTAAAATAGGTTGGCCTAATCATACTAAATGTAAATTATTACTTCCCTACATACCTTATAAAAATGAGATAACAATAGCAGAAGGTTGTTTAATGTGGAATAATCGATTAGTTATTCCACTAGTTTTAAGAAGTAAATTATTAAATGAATTGCATTCTTCACATTTTGGAATATGCAAAATGAAAAGTTTAGCAAGATCCCATTATTGGTGGCCTGGCATTTCACAAGACATCGAACAATTAGTTAAAAGATGTTCTACCTGCATGATGTATTCCAAAAGTCCAAACAAAATTGAACTAAACACATGGAAATGGCCTTCATTTCCTTGGTCACGAATACATATAGACTATATGGGACCATTTATGGGTAAAAACTTTTTAGTGGTAGTTGATGCGTATAGCAAATGGTTGGAAGTAATTCCAACAAATTTAATTACAGCAAAAACTACAATTGATATTTTAAGATCATTATTTTCTAGATTTGGTTTATGTGAAACAATTGTTTCAGATAATGCACCAGCTTTTGTTGGCAGTGAATTTCAAACTTTTTTAAATAGTAACGGCATAAAACACATAACGTCCGCTCCTTATAACCCAGCTTCTAATGGCGCAGCTGAAAACGCTGTAAAAACAGTTAAAACTGCTATAAAGAAACTGATGATTGACAAGAAAATTACCTTGGAAAATATAAATTTAGTAATAAATAATTTTCTGTTTGATTACCGCGTGACACCTCATACAACAACAGGTGAATCACCTTCTTATTTGATGTTCAATCGGAATGTTTTAACTAGATTTAATTTTAAACATCCTGAACATTTTAAGAAGGGGAAAGACATTGAGTGTGTTAGAGATCATGTGGCAAAAAAACAGGGAAATCAGACTAAGTACTTCGGAGATGACAGAAATATTAGTTTCACAGTTGGAGATAATGTTTATTATAGAGATATATTAAATAAAAAATTCCTACCTGGCAAAATAATTGGACAAATAGGTAAATGTAACTATTTAATAAGAAACAAAGAGGGAAAAGAATTTAAAAGGCACACTAATCAATTATTAAAAGATATTTCATATAGAAATGATATTCCTATTCAGGATACTTCAAATACAGACCTTTTAAATGCTTCTTCATCTAAACCTTACAATTTAAGGCCTCGTAAATAATTGTTTATTATTATTATTATTATTATTTCAGTATTAATGTTTATTTTTAAAGAAGGAGGTGTAATATATTAATTATATTTATATAGTCAATATATAATACATAGAAATGGCAACAGGGTTGCATATAGTAAATAAGTATGTATTAAATAAATAGAATAGTTTTTTGTTTAGTTATTTATTCTTAGTTTTTGTACAAACATTTTATTGTATAGATGAATATTAAACCAGTCTCGGTTAAGTTAACATCGTCTTTACCCTAAATAAAATCCTTAAACATCCGTCTAATTAAATAGTTAATGTCTTTAGCAAAGATATTACACATAAACTATTAGAACTTATTTACTTAGTTTAGTCAATTCAATAAATATTTTCATTAACTTTTACACGTATTTTTATTAATTAAATTAATGGACATTCCTTCCAATTCAATTTGGTCCTATATAAATAAACATTATCGATTAATGAAAATTTATGGGAACCAATACAAAGTTATCAAGATGTAGCCATTTATCTTTAATTAAAAAAAAATACATTATAAATTCAGGAGTAAAATATTAATTACTTTTACCCTTAAAAACAACCCTTACCCAAACATTCCAAGCAAAGGACACCTGACATCTAAGAAACTTTGGGATATCCCTTAGGACTTTTAAAGACCGCTCTTAAAATTGATTTATAGTATCATTCATATTTTATTCAATACATACAATTTTATAAATTGAATTAATGATAAATTAGCATATTACCTAAGGGTATTTGTTCTGTTCTATTAGTTCTATTTAATTTATGTTTCCGCAATAATAAGCATTATAAATACCGATATAAAAAAAATCGAGTTGTTGAGATAAGATTTTGATATTGCTTTCAGATTCGACGTGCCCGTTATTATTCAAATTGATCACTTCAGAATCCAACGATATTTATTGGGGCTTAATCCGTTGTCAACAGAGAACTTTAATTTATTACATTTTTTGTTTTATTCTGTAAAACATTTGTTTATTCTCATGTATTAGTCATAGTTTCTTCCAACACTAGCTTCTCATGTTAGTAGGGGTCGATTGCAAATTTTTGCGGCTAGGGGAACTATCCCTTGCATTGATTGATTGTGTGGATAATCCCCCATGGTGACGAATATTGGTAATTAATTTAGGAGGTTGGAACTTAGATGTAATTTGTTTGAAGGGGATATGTATGTGAGATCAGATCAGGTTATGAAATAGCAAGTGGAGATTAGGAATGACAAATATATTAATAACGACTGACATTGACGACAAATGCTTAATACAAAGTGTTAGTTTGATTCCCGAACTTTGAGCGTTGCGAATATTTCAGCAAAAATTCTTAAATATTTATTAGTAGCAAACTATTTTCATTCATTTAGGAAGCGGTATATGTTGCTTAAAACTATGCAATATTAGGTTATTTTTTTTTTAATATTCTTTTTTCTTTTCTTTTTCAATTTGAGGACTCATATTTTAGATTTTACGCTTGTACCTCACAGCTGCTGTTGAATCTGTATACTTAAATAATACTTGATAGAGAGAATTGGGATGTTACTTAAGAACTCTATTAACTGACTTCCATTAAATGTAGTTATGGTTACATGGACACTAATTATGTATTAGGCTAATGTACTGAAGTTATAATTGCTTAAAAATTTTCTACCAGAGCTGGGGAATTTGCCTAAAATGCCTTACTCACTTGAACTTTTTCTTTAAAGCCATGGTTAGATTTATACTTTAGATAGTTTAGTTTTAATCTTTTTTATATGGTGGTTTATTTCTAGCCGTAGAAATGCTTTGAATTATGGTTACAATCTAACTGATTTTTCCAAAATGTTGCAGCTTTGTGTTTGCTGCAGTTCTAGAAAAGCAGTTACCATATTTTCACTGGTACATGGGCAGGTTTTAATTATATTTGTGGGTATTTTGTCACCGTTTGGCACGGCTTTCATGGGAGTTCTTGAGGAATGGTATTTCTTAAGATTGAATGTGCTTAACAAAAGAGGTTTTCTGATTTGTTTTGGGGATGTTCTTTTATAATATAGGTTTTTTGGTGGGATCTGTAAGCACATGTTAGTAGTAGCTTTAAAATCTTTGGAGGATATACTACTCGGTGGTCGATGACACTAGGATCGTTTGGAAACTAGACGTAGTTTTTGGTCATTATCTGTGGCCTGATGATGTCTTTTTCCTATTAATTCTGTTTGGCTGTTGAACTTGGTTGTTCAAATCTGTTATGGATGGCAGTGGCGAGGCACGACTTACAGTTTTTTATCTTAATGGAGCTTCTTTAAATTTGAGTAAAGCGGAGCGTTTAAAAATTTTTGTTGAATGAGACTTTTGATGGTAGAAAATTTGGGGATGATGTTGGAGATGGATCATTTTCTGGTTTAACATTGTGTGTGATGAAACCTTTTGCTTGTTTTTAGAAGTTGTTTGGTATGAGTTTTCATTTTTTTGGAGAACAGGTGTGTGGAGAAGCATTTGTTGGTTTGTAGTATTAGATGTCAGTGTGTGCGATGACATCTTTGATTAGACAAATGTCATAAGCTGGTTGGATCTTTTTCCAGGTGCAATTTGATATTGCGTCCTAAATTGCGACTTTAGTGGAGGTATGTGCAATGCCGCTTAAATTGTGAATATTTGCATTTACATGATTATCTACTCTCTCAAGTGTTGAGAGCAGGGTTAAGCGATTGTTTTTGTAAAGTTTGTGTCTGTGCCTCTAGTTGTTGTAGATTTGGTTGTCTATTGGTTACTAACTTGATGTTTGAAGTACTGCAAGAATATTTTAGATTTGTTTCTGTTAAAGTGCTCTTGTTGAAAGAGGAATTTTTTTGGGGAATTTACCAGTGGTCAGATAAAATATATAACACTGATATTTAGCAATTTTCATGCAGTACTTTGTCTATAATTGAAGTTGACCCAAAAAGATTCATTTTGGCCTTGATCCAAAAAGGGTTTATTTGGCGGACATTGTGCTTTCAACTTTTGTCATTTTGATGAATTGAAGTTAGTTAGCGGTTTTTTGCTTGACGTGGTTGGGCTTAATGCTTTGTTACTG
Organism: Tachinus rufipes; assembly: GCA_963932245.1. Lineage (NCBI taxonomy): Eukaryota > Metazoa > Arthropoda > Insecta > Coleoptera > Staphylinidae > Tachinus > Tachinus rufipes. The sequence continues at coordinate 110,231,884 of OZ010743.1, forward strand.
CTATGATCCAGTTGGAAGATCCACTGGTTGCTGTTTACTTTAAGCTTGAGGACTGTTGATCAGTTGATTTTGTGCGTTAGGGCTTTGATTGGTGCAGACGCTGAGTTCCTACCCTGCAACAGCCATTGCGACAGCAACTTTTTAGCATCTAGTCTTAAGCTGTTTGTTTCTTATCTTTATTGATTGACTAAATCTGATGACTAATTCTCAGCGTATCATGTGCGATATTTTTTTTTTTATTGCTGTGCGGACGTCTTAGCTCCAAGTGAAAGCTAAATTGATTTTTTTAGTAGGGCGGTTGCATACAAATTTTGTTTTCACCCACCCACCTAAGTTTCTGTTATCAAGTAATTGGATTACAAACACTTGCGCGGGGAATGACAATTTCACGCTCCCAAGACAATCTAAGTTTTTGCCTACCCGCTCAAGTGTTGGTGGGCAACACAAATTTAAACTTCACGCCCACATTTTTTAAGCTTTGTTTTTGCCTACCCACCCAAATGTTTGTAATCAAGTAATTGGATCCCAAACACTTGCGCGGGAAATAACATTTTTACCGCTCAAGTGTTAGTAGTAAATAAATTGGATTACAAATACTCGAGCGGGTGGGTGGGCAACACAAATATAAATTTTACGCCTACATTATTTGAACTTTGTTCTCGCCCACTCACCCAAGTGTTTGTTATCAAGTAATTTGATCACAAACACTTGCGCGGGAAATTACATTTACACCGCTCAAGTGTTTATAGTAAAGAAATTGGATTACAAACATTCGGGCGGGTGGGTGGGCAACACAAGTTTAAACTACACGCCTACATTATTTGAACATTGTTTCCCGCCCACCTACTCAAGTGTTTGTTATCAAGTAATTTGATCACAAACACTTGCACGGGGAATAAGTTTAAACTACACGCCTACATTATTTGAACATTGTTTCCCGCCCACCCACTCAAGTGTTTGTTATCAAGTTATTGAATCACAAACACTTGCGCGGGGAATAACAATTTCACGCTCACAAAATTTAATCTAAGTTTTTGCCCACTCGCCTAAGAGTTGGTGGTGAAGAAATAGTATCACAAACACTTGGGCGGGTTAGTGGGCAACACAATTTTTTACTTCACGCCCACAATAATTGAATTTTGTTTCCGCCCACCCACCCGACTGTTTGTTTTCAAGCAATTGGATCACAAACACTTGCGCGGAAAATAATATTTTGACCGCTCAAGTGTTAGTAGTAAAGAAATTGGATTACAAACACTTGGGCGGGTGGGCGGGCAATACAAGTTTAAACTATAAGCTCACATGATTTGAACTTAGTTCCTGCCCACCCACCCAAGTGTTTGTAATCAAGCAATTGGATCACAAACATTTGCGCGGGAAATAAGATTTTTACTGCTCAAGTGTTGGTAGAAAAGAAATTGGATAACTAACACTTGGGCATATTTGTGGGCAAAACAAGTTTAAACTAAACGCTCACGTTATTTAAACTTTGTTCCCGCCTACCCACCCAAGTGTATGTTATTAACACTTGCGCGCGAAATAACATTTTCATCATTCAAGTGTTGGTAGTAAAGAAGTTGGATCACAAACATTTGGGCGGGTGGGTTGGCAACACAAGTTTAAACTACACGTCTACATTTTTTAATCTTTTTTTACGCCTACCTACCCAAGTGTTTGTAATCAAGTAATTAGATCACAAACACTTGCGCGCGAAATAACATTTTCACCGCTTAAGTGTTGGTAGTAAAGAAATTAGATCACAAACACTTCGGCGGGTGGGTGGGCAACACAAATTAAAACTACACGCCCACTTTATGTAAACTTTGTTTCTGCTGACCTACACAAGTTTTTTTAATCAAGTAATTGGATCTCAAACACTTGTGCGGGAAATATCATTTTTATCACTCAAGTGTTGGTAGCAAAGAAATTGGATCACAAACACTTGGGCGGGTGCGTGGGCAACACCAGTTTAAACTGCACGCCCACAATATTTATAATTTGTTCCCGCCCACCCACTCAAGTGTTTGTAACCAAGTAATTGGATCACAAACACTTGCGCGCGAAATAAAATTTTCACCGTTCAAGTGTTGGTAGTAAAGAAGTTGGATCACAAACATTTTGGCGGGTGGGTGGGCAACACAAAATTAAAATACACGCCCACATTTTTGAACTTTGTTTCCGCTCACCCACCCAAGTGTTTGTTATCAAGTAATTGGATCACAAACACTTGCGCGGGTAATAACAATTTTACCACTTTAGTGATGGTAGTAAAGAAATGGGATCACAAACACTTGGGCGGGTGGGTGGGCAACACAAGTTTAAATTTTACGCCCACATTATTTAACTTTGTTTTTGCTCACCCACCCAAATGTTTGTAATCCAGTAATTAGATCACAAACACTTTCGCGCGAAATAACATTTTCACCGCTTAAGTGTTGGTAGTATCGAACTAGGATTTCAAACACTTGGGCGGGGGGGGGGGGGGGGGGGGTGGACAACACAAATTTTAACTACAGGCCTATATTATTTGAGCTTTGTTCCCGCCCGCCCACCCTAGTGTTAGTAATTAAGTAATTGGATTGCAAACATTTGCGCAAGAAATAACATTTTTACCGTTCAAGTGTCCGTAGTAAAGAAATTGGATCACAAACAGTTGGGCGGGTGGGTGGGCAACACAAGTGTAAATTAAATGCTCTCATTATTTGAATTTTGTTCCCGCTTACCCACCCAAGTGTTTGTAATTAAGTAATTGGATTACAAACAGTTGCGCGAGAAATAAAAATTTTACCGCTCTAGTGTTGGTAATAAAGAAATTGGATCACAAACACTCGGGCGGGTGGGTGGGCAACACAAATTTAAACTACACGCCCTTATTATTTTAACATTGTATATTCCTAACTACCCAAGTGGTTGTTATCAAGTAATTGGAACATAAACACATCTGCGAAGAATAACAATTTCACGCTAGCAAAACCTAATCTAACTTTTTGCCTATTTGGCAAAGTGTTGGTAGTAAAGAAATTAGATCACAAACACTCGGGCGGGTAAGTAGGCAACACAACTTTAAACTACACGCCTACATAAGTTAAACTTTGTTCTAGCTCACCCACCCAAGTTCTTGTCATCAAGTAAGTGAATCACAAACACTTGTGCGAGGAATAGCAATTTTACGCTTGCAAAACTTAAGTTTTTGCCCACTTGTATAGGTGGTAAACAAACACTTGAGCGGGTTAATGAAGAACACAAGTTTAAACTTCATGCTTACATTATTCAAACTATGTTCCCGCCCACTCACTCAAGTATTTATAATCAAGTAATTAGATCAAAAACACTTGCGCGGGAAATAATATTTTTACCGCTCAAGTGTTTGTAGTAAATAAATTGACTAACTAACATTTGGGCGGGTGGGTGGGCAACACAAACTTAAACTACACGCCTATTTCATTTAAATTTTGTTTCCGCCCACTTACCCAAGTGTATGTCATCAAGTAATTGGATCACTAACACTTACGCGCGATATAACATTTTCACCGCTTAAGTGTTGGTAGTAATGAAAAATGATTACAAATACTTGGGCGGGTGGGTGGGCAACACAAGTTTAAACTACACGCCTACATTATTTAAACTTTGTTTCCGCCCACCTACTTAAGTGTAATCAAGTAATTGAGTCACAAACAATTGTGCGGGAAATAACATTTTTACCGCTCATGTGTTGGTGGTAAATAAATTAGATCGCAATCACTTGGGCGGTGGGTGGGCAACACAGGTTTAAACTACTTTTAATCTAAGTCTTTGCATAGTCGCCCAAGTGTTGATGGTAAAGAAATTAGATCACAAACACTCGGGCAGCTGAGTAACTAAACGCCCACATTATTTGAACTTTGGCTCATTTTGAACTGCGATATTTTTGGCGCTTTGACACATGAACATTCAATATTGACTATGTTGACTTTAATTTAACTGCTATGGCACGTACAGCTTGTCTGGTGGGACAATTATAATGACCGAAAATTAGAGTAAGCACTTTCAAAGTTGCGACTACAGACTCAGAATTTTGCTAATCAATAATTTGTTGCTTGATTGTAAAGTTTACCATGATAAAAATGTAAGCCTTGACTGACGTTTTGGCATGGACAGATCAGAAAATAGTTTAAAGGTGCGCTCCGTATTTAAATACAAAATTGTTATGTATTTTATGAATTATTTTTTAGTGACCGAGTGGGTGGTCACGATTTTTATGTTGTCGTATATTTGACGTTTAATGTGGTTGTTTACATTGGTTCTTTTTAAAATTGTTGATTACTTTCTGGTTTGCTTTTTGCTTGATCTTTAAGTAATGGTAGTTAGTTGTGCAATATTGACCTGATTTGCTTGTTGATTTGCAGCTGCAGATTTTGTGCTTGGTCACGAGCTGTGTTGTGTAGATACTTACACATGCGTCCTGCTTGATGATTTGGTTAATTACGTTCTCTAGGTTTTTAGGGTTGTTCTTTTTGTCGATTTTGTTGCGAAGTTTCTTGTCGAGGTGTAGGAGTAATTGTGATTCTTCAATCTCTTTTATCCTATTTGTTCATTATGATATTTTTGTGTTTGTTTTTTTTATTGCCATGTATTTTATTGAAAGTGTAGAAAAGATATTTTTAGAATTTTTTAGTTAATTGAACATTACGTGATTATTGACGTTTGCTGATATGAAAATTGTCCTAACAATTGAGCGGGTAGACGGAAACTTTACATCATAATTACAACTTGTTACAAAGGCTGTGAAATTTACTTAAACAGTGAAGCAAAGTCTCTTCTTCTTCCATACACATGCGTAAAAGGACTGTATCTCTATTTTTATTCTACGCATGTGAAGGCCCGGTTATTATCTTGTGAACCTTTGGTGCCTAATTTGACTGTAATAATCTTGATGTGTTATGTCTTACAGTTTTGCTAGGTTGCTGTGTGCTCTAAAAGCAGGTTTAGGTCTTGTAAATTCTCTAGTATTCAGAATAGTTTTGCAATATCGCTTCTCAGTTTGACATGATCGGTTAAATTCCGATCATGTTTCTGATGCACCACTTGATGGCAGCCATCTTTGTCTGAAAATTTGAGGCATGTTTTCTCAGTAGTGGTAAAATTTGCTTCTTTTGATTTTGGTCTTTGTAGATTCCAGCTCTGGTGTCGTTTTGGATTTTGGCCGAATCTGTGTACCATTTAGTTTCCTTGTCTGTGCTAAAAAAAATTTTGTTTGTTTATTTGTCTACCCTCTTAGTGATCCAGAAATTAGAAGTTTCTTCTCTCTGCAAGCGTTAGAAGTCTTTATGTCTGAGGATGCGATAATGATCTATCTAATAATCAATACCAACCCACCCGAGTGTTAGAAATCTAGAAATTGAAAATTTGTTTTTTTGCAGACATAAGAAGTTTCTATATCAGTAAAAGCGATGGTGATCCAATCTTTTGCTGATTAGCACTTGGGTCGGTTAGTGGGCCACTCTAATTTATAAATATTATGGAGTAGTTTAAACTTTAATAGCCAAACATGGTTCTAAGTCATTTTTTTTTAATAAATTTTGCTTTCAGGATATTTTTCTTGCTTGCCTTATGGTTGAAATAATAAATGTTTACACTGAGGTGGTATTAGGTACACTGGTTATGCAGTACAAACATATATGTACAAGTACAACTATGCCTCCGTCCTTGTCCTCTGATTTTTGCCAAAAAAAAGAATTATATTAGACAAGAATTTTTAGCTTAGAGATAGTTTTTTTTTTTAAATTGATTAAAAAAAATGATTATTTTTTTCTTTTACTTTTTATTAAAATGGAACAAATTATGAATATAATTATTTTTTATTATTACAAACATTTTGAGTCGACTAGAGCTTTCTACAGTTGTTACAAGTTTAATTCAATTAATTCAATTAAACTATAATTAGCTACATGTTAATTACATTTACCATCTTGTGGCTATGCTATCATCGTCATTACAAGAAATTTATTCTATCTTAATTACTAAAGCGTGTTTCGCCATTCCTAATATGTATAAAACATTTTTTTTACTAAGTTGTCCATGAAAATTGGAATCAGACACCATTGACTTATAAATATTACATCTGTCAATGATTTACAAAATTTAGTATTAACAAGCATTCCAACAACCCAATCACATTAATTAATATTAGTTCAATGAAATCAATGTCTTAATTGAAACAAATTGCTGCCTTTGATCGATTCCTAAAAGCACATTCAGCATGTAACGTTTCCATCAAATTTGCACTTTTAATATGGTAATTGGGTGGCTATTTGATGGGCCCCACCACCTCGTTTTAATAAAAGCAAGTGGCGTTCCGTGTCCTCCCATCACATAATTCGCTGTTAAATGAATCGCGCGATAAACGCCGGCTTGCATTTAAATGCAGTTTTGATCGATTCCTTTCCCTTTTTTTGTCCCTTTTCTGAGTATTAGTCAAGGCTCATTTGGTCGGAGAAACATTGATATAGTGTTATTTTCTTTTTTTTTTTGTATTTCAAAGGGAGTTAAAACACTCACTGAGGTTACCCTTCTAGGGTAAGGGATGCCGTGGAGACATAGCGCAGTAATAAAGGCTTAATGTGTTTTGGTAGCAGTGGCGCAGCGTGTACGGTGACCTAAAGGATGGCAGGGATAATTCTTTTTTTATGCCTACCGAACAAATTTGCAACTGGATTAATTCCGATAGAAAATAAATTTTGGTATTAAAATTACATTTTGTTTACGTTAATTAAGTTGGCACTAAGATGTGCGGAACTTGTGTACTTAAACTTACAGTAACTGGCTTATATACTCAAAACATTTTATCCTTTAAAGACGTTATTAGTTTGGATTCAATTTGAGTAGCATGCGAGAAGTATATCGATTATTTAATTAATATGTAAATAAGCTTTGCTGATTATTGTAGGAACATGTCATAATATTAATTAAACACTTAGGTTTTATTCCCAACACGCGGTGAAATGAAATTAGAAATAATAGCGCAACTAAATATAATTTCTTATATTAATTCTTCTCGCATTCTTCTAAGAATCTAATTATTGATTCAATTATTAGATCATTTGTTGCTATCTGGCTGAGCATTTTTTGTTGAAAGAAGTGATTTATTTAAGATTCCATTAACTTAAACTACCAGTTCTCAAAAATAATTAATGCAGTTCATCCTTTCTCTCATTACCATTCAATATTGAAGTCCTCCAATCAAAACTTATCGAAACAGAATCACCAATCACCATATCCGTTTCACGCCTCATTTCAAAAAATAAAAAATAAATTCTCCAACTTTCCTGAATGTAATTAATAACCGTGAACAGGTGGACCATGAAATTGAAGATGTTACTTCTTTTTTATCTATTCATGAATATTTAAATTACGATGCGGTAGCAATAAAATATTATTTAGATGGATGATTACACATAATTTAATTTAAATAATTTGATTAAGTTGTAATAGATTTTTTTTATTGCTTGTTTTGAAGAAGATAGTGGGAAATTTACACCGTGTATGGTTGCGTGTGTTGTCCAGAAATTTTATTGTCCTTATCCCAATTTCTAGGATAATGTAGGGGACTATAAAATTTCCGGGCGAGCACACTGGAATGGTTTAAGGACTCTAAGGAAAACACACTATATGTGTTTTCTTTTGTCGAGAGGGACATACTATGCGGCAATAAAAAAATTCAATTTATTTCTTTTAATTTTATGCATCAGTCAAGATGCAAAAACATAAAATGAGGAAATGTTTCTAAATATATATATCCGCGAAGACATAAAATAGACATTAAATGGAAACATGCAATTCGATGCGATTTTTATTTGGGGTAAATAAAATATTTATAGAGCTGGATGTACTGCATTTTTAAGACCATATAATTTCTTGCGATCATAATAATTTAACTCTATAAAATGTTTTACTTGTAATATATTTATACATACTTAACCTGACCTAATATGTAGTTTTTAAACAAATATTTTAACAATATAACATAACAAAATTACCAGCTTAAATAGAATTAGATTCTACACATATAGTTATTGACTTAACTTAATTAATTAATTTAAGGGTTTTAAATTAAATTATAAAAATTGAATTGCACAAAAATTAATTGATTTTAATTAGAATTAAATTTTACACGTTTTGATTTTAAAGTTACTATTAAGCGACTATTACTTTACAATGTATAATGCTTTGTTTGGCGTTGAGGTTTTTATGCGTAATAGTCTTTTAAAGCATGCACTGGCATTTGTCGACATGAGGTTGCACAACAATTGCAAAAAAAACGATAAGCTTACACTGGCTGGTGGTGCTTTGGGGTTGTAAGTAGAATACTGTACAATAGTAATAGAGTTTGTTGTTAAAACAAATATTTGCTTGGACCTAACTTTTTTTTTTGGTGAGATTTGGAAATGCTTTATGCTCTGGCCTAATGCAATGCATTAGAGTGTAGGACTGGATATTGCTACTTTACCTACTAAAATTGCTTCTCGTGTTTTGGAGTTAACAGCGGGACTGCCTTGCTGCATTGTTTTGCTGGCAGCTGCTATTTTGTTATATTAATTTTGCAAAACTTACGGAAAGGCTTTTGTTTTTTTGTTCTGCTCTGTTTGTCTTAGTATGTTTCCGATGCCCGTTTGGATATACCATCATTTAATCTTGCTTTTTAGCATGTACCTTACGATGTTATCTGCTGTTACTTCTTCAGCACTTAGTACAGCTATCCAGCTGCTTCTTTTGTCTAGCCATCTTATGCACACATAGCTCTTTTTCATGGCCAGTAAGTGCAGTGGTATCGTACTTGCAATTGCAAGCACGGCCTTCGTGGATATTGTTTTGTAGGCGCACGTTACTCTGATTGCTACATTTTTTTTTGGACGGCCGCCTACTGGCTCCAGACAGGTGCCCCGTACAGATCAATAGACGATACTACGCTACATATTACTTTTTTTTTGTTTTTCTTGGGTCCTGCAACGTTTGGCATAAGTCTTGTATGTTTGGCAGTGACGCGGTCTGTCTTTTCTGCGGCCAAGTCTACGTGCGGGTCTATGTTACAGTTGTGGGAAAAAGTGATGCCAAGATATCTCATATTCCTCTGGCTTTGACTCACTCGACTATCCTGCTTGCTGCCCATTTGGCATTGTCGACTATATCTTTGACATTTGTGCCTGCAATAACCATGCCCACGTTGTTTGCATAACCGATAAGGGAAACGTTTTTAGGCATTTCCAACTGCAGTATGCTGTTGTAGCTAACATTTTATAGTATCGGACCCTTCACAGAGCTCTGTGGGATCTCTGTTGTGATCTCCCTTGCATGCTTCTCTTTGATTAGAAAACGTTGGTTTCCGAGATAGCTTTCTTTTGTTTTAATTAGATAATCCACAACTCCTATATTTTGCAGTTTGTCTATAATGTCAGGCCATCGCACAGAGTTGAAGGCATTCTTTACATTGTACGAAACCAGAACGACGTTTATTCTTTTGGCCTTGTTTTCCCTTGTTAACATTTGCATCTCCCTGGCCGCGCTAACTGTATACCTCCTTTTTCTAAATCCAAATTGCAAGTCTGACAGGTCCAACTTTTTCTCCAATTTGGCTTGGAGTCCTCTATTTAAAATTTGTTCAAATAGTTTGCCCATCAAGTTCAGAAAGTGCACTTGCTAACAAGCGAGTACAGGGTATCAAGGAGAGACTTGGGTCTCTTCTCAGCGATTGCCTTGATGACCTCCGGTGGGATGCCATCCGGGCCCGAGATTTTGTCTGTTTTTATTCTGTTTTTTGCTTCTACGATCTTTTTCGCGGTGATTGGGGGGACATTTCCCGGTTCGAGGGTGTTACCCTGCTATACTTGCTTTGGATGCTCGGGAAACAGGTCTTTTGCAATCCGTAACTGGTAGTCGTTGGACAGGTGTATTGGTGAACGCAATCGTAACTTGCCGGTGACAATTTTGTAGCTAACGCCCCACGGATCTATGTTCACTTCTTAGCACAGTGCGTCTCAAGATATTTTTTTGCCGTTATTGCATTCTTGATTTGTTTACGCAACTGTTTATAAAACACCGTCAGCTGTTTGTTGCGTGTTTTTTTGTTCGCACGCGTGAGCAACCTTTTTGCACTTACACACTTGCTCCTGAGGTCAGCTATTTTGGAACTCCACTAATACACCGGTCTTTGGCAACTGTTTTTTTTCTTGATAAGTTTAGTGTTGCATACACTAGTAATGGTCGTCATATGCTCAGGCACAGAGTATTTGTATGCTTCCTGATTCGTTGCTTGGTGTATAAGTTTGGTCAGCTTATCTTTTTCTTTTTATAATACCTGCCCACTTTCTGTTTCTCAGGCTTGCTTGGCGTTGTGAGCGTTGTTCGTATATAGATGTTAATGCTGTTGTGGAAACTGGGGTTTTCCTTACCACTTACCTCCCACTGGCATATGTGATTTGCTAAGTTGTTTGAACAAAACGTTACGTCAATGTACGACTTGCCACCGGGTCTCTCAAACGTCGGTTTGTTCCTTCTATTCAAGATTACCAAGTTGTATTCTCTTGCTCATTCTGCAAGCTTCTTTTCCAGTTCTCAGTCGGGGAGCACCAGTTATGGGATTTGGCTTCTTATCAGCAACCGCTTTGAGTGTTGTTTCAGGTTGCCGTTTAGGTTTGCAAGTTGTGCAAAGTCTTGTGGGGTTGTTGTGGGTCTGAAGTAGCACGAGTAGAATACAAGTTCTTTGGCTTTCACCCACACGTATCTTTCTCCGCATCTTGTCTTGGACACCTTAGTGGTTGCGCTTGGCAAGTAGATGGCAGCGTGCCCTTGTCGGTAATCCATTGTGGGCTGACTTGGCTAGACTTTGATTTGGTTCGGAGATCAGAGTAAAGGTGTTATTTTCTTTCTTGCAATTCTCAGTTTGCAGGTCCGAGGCCTTCTTGCACTGTGCACTGTTATTTTGAGGTGGTTACCTTGTCTTTTCTCTTATTTTCTTGCGATGTTACGATTTTCTTATGTGCCGGGCAGCAAATCGACTTTGTTTTGTGGTTTGCCTCATTACAGAGGTAACACTTGGGAGGGTTCTGGCATTTCTCTCATCTTGTGGCCGGGTTCTCCGCACTTGTAGCAAGCATTACTTTCCGCACTACATTTTTTTGCCATGTGGCCGACTCTGTTGCATTTGTAACACCTGCGGACCTCTTCCAGCTCCCTAACGCGCTATCTGTTCCAGACTTTGCTAAAATGTTTTATGGCCCGTAGAGCTTTGGCGCGCACATATTATTTATATTTTTGACAAAACAGCTGAATTTACATTTACAAAAAACATTAGCAATACTGTTGCTACGACCCCACTCCTCTGTCCGCTTCATTTACACCACACCATGGAGCTAACTCCCTCTTTTCTTCTTTTTTCATACGTAGCATGGACCCTATCATGGTGGCCACAATGTCCCAATTGGACATCAAAAACTGCATTAATACCACCATTTTATCCGGGTTTAAGCTTTCTCCCATCAGTTTCACTCTTGCTCTTTCACGCGTCTTCAACCATCTCTCGCAATGGAACACAGTGTACTCAACCGTATCCCTTTGCCCACACTACTGACATTCATCACTTTCAATCAATTTCATACAATGCAAGTACGCCCGGAAACAACCATGTTCCGTTAGCACCTGCGTGAGGTAGTAGTTTATCTCATCATGGCTCCGACCCACCTAACGCCTCACGTCTGTGATGAGCCGTCTGGACCATGCCGGTTTGTTACCACCACCACTCGACACGCATTCCTCCCAACTCTTTTGCTATATCCCCCACATCCATTCTTTCGCTTCACACTTAGTAAGGCGACCCTTCCAGACCGCCGTCTTTACTTGCACTACAAGATCTAACGGCTTTGTGCCTACCACAACAGTAGGCCCGCCGTCGGCGCTGTCCTGTAAGCGCTGCAGATCCTCTGGAAACACTTTCTCCGAGTCCGCAGAATTAATTTTTTGCGCTATTTGTTGTTGCACATGGCATCTTCCCTTATTTTGGCTCTATAGAGCACTATGGAGCAGACTGAGCACATCAGGCGCCTGGAGGAAGATTTTGCTCCCCCTAGGTTTGGCATTAGCCCTGCTATGGACTGAACTGCTTTCTCCGCTCTCTCACACACTTTTCTCACATGCATTCCCTACGCAAATTAGTACCTAGCGTCACACCGAAGTACCTTAACTGACGTTGTGACTTGACGGTAATCTTCGAAACGGTCATCTCGACTTGTGGCACTTTTCTTGAACAGGAGAGCACCACAAGTTTTGTTTTTTCAGGGTCTATTGAAGGCCCAGCGCGTTGATTTTACGCTCTATGAGGGCTAGAGCGCGGTTTTCCGTTTCTTTTCTACAGCGTTTTGTTATTGTCACCGCCAAGTCGTCGGCGTAAGCTACCCTTTCAACACCCAGGAGCAATTTCAGACTTACCACTGATCCCTGTGGCACTTCCGTTAAAATTACCTACTCTCTTTCCTCACCCTTTCCTACTAAAAAAACTCTGTCCCACAAATAGCTGCTAATGATATTTAGCAGGTATTTGGGAACACCCCTGCTCTCCAGTTTTTAATGTCAAGTGCAACCAAGACGCATGCCTTACGGTGTGTGTAGCTGTACTTCTTAGCAGCTACTACTGTTGTTTTCACCTCAGCGCACTCAGGGTAGACCGTCGCTTTCTAAACCCGTACAGGCGCTCGCTGAGGGCTTGATCCCCTTGGACAGCTTCCAGCAGCCTTTCTGCTATCATGTGCTCGAGAAGTTTCCCTACCACGTCGCCGTTGCCCCTACCTCTTTCTTTTCCTTGTCCAAGAGAACAAGCTACACTTTGGGGCACCGATAATGAGCTGAATAGTGCAGGTACAAAATCCGAAATCTATAATAAGTAAGATAAAGCTGCCGAATAAGTAACCCATGCATTTAGCAGGATCCGATTCTGCTTCTTTATAGCAGTATTTTGTAAGCAATAGTTCTAGAAATAGCGATGGTTTAAATCCATTGTGGGTGGCATTCAGATCAATCTTACTAAAAACTTTGGCATCTTCAAAACCTTTTTCTTGTATCTTGGGTAGCGGGGCTGCCCTTTCTTAGTTATTTTGTCTTAAAAAAAACGCCGTGCGGGGTCTTCCTTCTTAAATATCACCACAAAAGCACAATAACTGCTGGTGCTTTGTTCTATGATGCCGATAGAAAGTAGCTCGTGGAGTTGGTCGTTAATTTTTGCCTTTTTCTGAGCATTGTAAAAGTATCTCACCGATTGAATTGTCAGTCAGTTTGATACGATTTTGTTGGTGTGACATCTTTGCGGAAAATGGTCCAAAATTTGAAAACCAGTCATTCGAACTCCGCTGGTTCTAAAAAAAACGTATTTTAGGAGCTTTACCGGTTTATGCGGAGTAAGTGCCCGGATCTTTTGTAGAATCCAATAAATTGTAGAGCGTCTGGCCTTGCCTTAGTTTGGTAGTCTATTAGCCATAGGTTAGCAAATATCAATTTAACATCCAGAGTTAGCATCACCAATAAGGGATGGCGTAAGTTTGATCTCTGACAGAATTGTCTGACCAATCTACCCTCTGCAGCTGCTGCTAACAGGCAAACAGTTTTCAACCTGGTGCCGAGAGCAGTTACACTCTCTAGAATTGTCCGAAGAATTGCAACCTTTAAATACCCTGTGCTTGCACACTCCGTCAGGATGGCCTCTGGTAGATGCTTTAACTCTACCACATCGCCTCACAAAACAAAATACTAGTTCATACCAATCTGCGCCTTTGTATTGTAAAAAATATTTTGATTGTTTAAGCGCCATAAAATACTTAAATAACATTATTTCTTATATCATTAATCGAACTGAAATAAGAACAAAATGCACGAATCACTGCAAGTTAGTTTTTTTAAATTTTAATGCAAATAAGGAGTTTTTACACAAAACGTTGTGGTTAGTTCTGCTTCTACTTTCTCTTTTATAATTTTAAAAAGAAAAGGCTAATTAAACATTTACTGCGAGTATATATTTCCGAATATAATGTTACGAAAGGGAATTGGTAGAGATCCTCTAAAATATATGCGGAAGGTTTATTAAATTAAATTATTATTTCATTTAAATAAGAGATAAAAGATGTAAGTTTTCTATAAAGAATTAATGATATTGTAGAAGTTCTTTGTTCATTGTTACTAATTTATATAATGAATGCACAACTTTTAGTGGAGAAGTGGAGCAAAACTTATTTGATTCCTTTCGATATTTCTTTCCAAACATCTAGGAAGAGAAGGAAATTTGTAAATTACATTGTGAAGTTGCTTCTTTGTTATTATTTGTTTCTCTCGTATATAAATAATGCAGAAAATATGGAAATTAGAATGTAAGGGAAAAGACAGACGTTCTGAGGGGGGATGCAGTTCGTGCGTTCATAATGAAACGAACGAGATTCAAAGTGTGATATGCGACTGAGACGTCACAGGAAAAATTCAATTAGGTCCTGAAAAAAATCCCCGTCGAAACTTATTAATCAGTTATTGACTTTACAGAAAGTTTCCGCGAGAAGTGAGAGAAGTTAAAGCGGCGTCGGTCGGGTGGGTTGGTTGTGCGATTGGAAGGGGACGCCGGTTCGTTCTTTTTATGATTAAATTGCTTTGTACAAAAATGAATTCCAAAGACTCGCCCTGCTTCTGGCCGGACGCTCACAGCGCGCTCGCTATATGTTTTTTGGTAAAGCTTCCCAGATTGAGAAAGTGTGTTTGGAAGCCGTTTCATTTGGTCACGTCCTTATTGAATGACCAACAAAAGGAAAACTGCAAAACGGACTGGAACAATTGATACTGAAACGGGCCATCATCCATTCAATAAAAGATGCTTAGTTGTGGGGAGGTGGGTAGCTTTCTATATATATCCCACTAATATATCTGCTTGTTTGGGTAAATTTTAACGTTATCTGTGTGTGATTTCTCCGCTATATTATGACCAGGATAAGATTGTATCATTTCTAGTGCGGCTATTACTATCTCTTTATCTCACCGACATTACCGATCATAAACTATGCTCGTGTTTGTAGCCAGAGCAATAACTCTTAACAAGGCAATAGCGTAGTTTCATCATCATTACTTTCGCTATAAAAATAAAAAATCGATCGCACAGGTTGCATTCAATAATCAAAATTATTTCACTAATTAGTTGTCAATGCGCTTTAGATAGAGCTATTTCGGGTCTTGTTAGATATAAGAAGGATCTGGCTACCTGCTTCAATATAACGACCAATTAAAAAAAACCGGTGGCGGAACCTTGTCTTTCGCATCACGGATCCCCGCCGATTCATTCATGGTATCGATTCGCCCAGATTTATAGCCGGCATGATTGCGTGCAGACGAGATGTCTTGATTGATTGACAGTGCCGAATTTGCCCTTACATAAAGTTATTCAAATCAGTACCAGATCTACCATTAGCTACATTTCACACCAATGGAAATATTTAAAAAAATAATAATAGAAAACAATGAATTAAAATTAAAATAAACCATTAAGGGGTGGCTTTGTGTGCTACACAGGGTTGGACAATATAGTTTGAATGAATTGAAAAGTTTTGTCTCCGGCTAAACTTTCAGGGCGTAGAACTTTATCCAAACAATTATAGTCAATAATAATAATAATAGCAAGGATAAACTTTCAAATATTATTACGACACAAACTGCCGCGAATGGACGAATAAAATTTTATATTCCTAGGGAAAATCAATCTTGATGTAATGTCATACTGGCCGTTACAAGTTTTATTCGTGTCGGGGTGGTATAGTGTCAGACATTAAAATAAATTCATTTGCTAGGATTATAAAGGGAAACATTAAATTGTGTGACTATTAAAAATATCAAATTAAAACTGAAACTCAATTATGAGCTATTCTAGCTGCATTATGCAACAAAATAACTTAGTTACTTTAGAACATTTTGCTAGAAATTATATTATCTGTTTTTGCTAATCACTGATTATAAAAATAAAAATAGTTAGTATAATCTATTACATAAGAATACACCCACTATCAGAAATTAAAAAAAAATTAATAAATTTTTATTAGTATCAGACTTTAATATAAGCTAACTAAATCTAAAAATTAGCAACATCTCAGCTTATATATGTAATCACCCGCCAGCCCAAGCTTTTGTTATCAAACATTATTAGAAGTTTTTCTTTTCTGCAAGTGTTAGAAGTTCTTTAATTACAAGAATAGGAAGTGATATCCAGTCACTTAATGACCAATCTTTAGGCTGGTGGGTAGGTCACTCTAGATTATGATTACCATCAAGTAGTTTAAACTGTGATACCCACTAACCCGTCCAAAAGTTTGTATTAAAAAAATTAGAATTTTTTTCTTTCTGCATGTGTTAGAAGCTTTAGTCAGAAAAAGAAAAGGTGATCTTCAATCTTTTTATGCCTAACAGCAAAACGGGTAGGTAGGTCACTCTAATTTATAATAACCATCAAAAAATTTACCCACTCAAATGTTTGTTATCAAACAGTTTAAAGTTTCTCTACCCTGCAAGTGTCAGAAGTTCTTCAGTCAGAAGAGATAAAGTAATATCCAATCTCTTACTATCCAACAATTAAAGGCCTGGTTGAATCACTCCAGATCATAATTACTATCACCCAGTTTAACTTGGGGGCCCAAGAATTTGTTATTTAAAGTTAAGAAGTTTCTTCTCTTTGCAATTGTTAGAAGTCCCTTAGTTTGTCGAAAATGAAAAACATGATAACTAATCTTTTGATGATCACCAATTAAGTAGATCATAATTACATAGCCAGTAATTTAAATTAGAATAATTATCTACCCGCCCGAGTGTTTGTTATCAATAAATTAAAAGTTTTTTTTTTCTGCAAAAATTTAAAGTACTTAGTCACAGAAGGAAGTAATATCCAATTTTTTGATAATTACCACTTGGATTTGCGTGGGTAATTTTAAATGATTACAATTGAGTAGTTTAAACTGAAGTACCCACCTATCCACCTAAATGTTGGTTTTTAGAAAAATTGAAGTTTTGTTACTCTGCAAATGTTAGAATTTTCTTAGTCAAAAGAGGAAAAGGTAATGCCCAATCTTTCAATGACCAACATATTGCAAAAATTGTCGATCATCTTTGCTAACCAAATGGTAAAAATAAAGTTGTTCAGGTTATGATTACCATCAAGTAGTTTAAACTGCGGTGTCCACCTACCCGACCAAAAGTTTATTATCAAGAAATGATAATGTTCTTCTTTCTGCAAGTGCTAAAATTTTCTTAGTTAGAGAAGAAGAAAGTGATATACAATCTCTTAATAACTAACACTTTGGCTAGTGAGTGGGCCACTATAAATTATGATTACCATCAAGTAGATTAAAATAAAGTGCTAACTCACTCGCTCAAGAGTTTGTTAATAATAAATTTAAAAGTTTTTTGGCTTGGAAGCGTTAAAGATATTTATGTTAAAGGAGGTAATAATAAATCTAACTCTTAATAACCAACACTTGGGTAAGTAGGTGGGTCTTTCTAAATAATTATTACTGTTAAATAGTTTGAACTGAAATAAAAGTTTTTTTTTTGCAAGCCTTTTTGTCTAAAAAGTAAAAGTGATATCTATTCTTTTAATAACCAACACTTGGGCTGGTGGATGGGTCACTCTAAATTTTGATTACTTTTATGTAGTTCAAACTGGGGTGCCTACTTAATCATCCAAAAATTTGTTAACAAAAAATTTCTGCTTTCTGCAAGTGTTCCTTAGTCAGAGAAAGAGGAAGTGATATCTTATCTCCTAATGACTAACGCGTGGGTAGGTCACTCCAAATTATGATAACTATCAAGTACTATTTGTTAGTTATCATTATCAGAAGTGATTCACCTACCTGCTTAAGTGTTTGTCATCAAAAGATTGGTTATTATTTATTTTGTCTTAGACACATAGTAGAAGTCTATGTGTCTAAGAGGAGAAACTTTAAATTTTTTGTTTAGTTTAAACTATTTGATGATAATTATGATATGGAGATACCTACTTACCCGTCAAGTGTTACTTTTCAAGCATTTGGAAACCACTTTTTTTACCACGGAGAAGAAAACCAATTCTTTGATAACAAATACTTAGATAGGTGATTGGCCACTCTATTTTAAACTATTTGCTGGTAGTCATGATTTTGTGTGACTAACTAGTCGCTTAAATGTTGGTTATCAAAAGATTGGCATTATCTTCTTCTTCTAGAACGAAGAGAATTGTTATGCTTACAAATAGAATTAAAAAAAATGTCAGTTTGGAAATTAAATTGGTTATTTAGACAATCCATTTATTGGTGATTAATATGTAGAATCTTTTAAGTACGTTTATATGAAAAAAAAATGAAAGAAATTTTGAGAAATTGCCGTTTTGGAATTTAAATTGATTATTTAGACAATACCAATAGGTGGATTCATATCTAGAATTGTCTTCTGAAAACATTCTAATAAAATTTAATTGAAGAAATTTTCAGAAAATGGGTTTGAAGCAGAGTAGGGCAAACTGTAATCTTACTAACGATTAAAAAGATATTGACTAACAAATCATTGCCAGCCGAATAACGAATAATGACTAATAATTATAAATAATTTTTTTTTGATTAACGACTATCCGTATTTGATGTGATTAATGACTAATGATTATT
The DNA here is from genome assembly GCA_963932245.1 of Tachinus rufipes. Lineage (NCBI taxonomy): Eukaryota > Metazoa > Arthropoda > Insecta > Coleoptera > Staphylinidae > Tachinus > Tachinus rufipes. Next base: position 110,250,555 of record OZ010743.1, read on the forward strand.
AGTCTTTAGTTGGTAAAGAACGATTCTTTTTATAGTGCCATACTCGCTACAAGCGTTGGCTCTTGTTTGTATGTTTGTGGTGTGCGATAATAGTTCTACACAAACATACGGGACCTACAGTTTAACGTGGAATCCGAACCACAACGCTAGAAGGGTTTACTAGGTAAATACTTTGCTGGTTTGCCATAGCCTTGCAAAGGAGACGACCGCATCAAAATATATTCGACAAATTAGCTATTGCCGCTACCGAAAATCGAATCCGGGATGCCTGCCCAACAGTCCTCGCACTAGACCGTTGTGTTACGGTTGTCCCAAGAACGATTGGTAATCAAAATTTGCATACTTTAGCTATGGGAAAGTGTAGGGACAAAGTGGAAAGATGGGGAACACTAAACGAGGGAGTAGTGTGGTCTGAAGTAGCAAGTATGATAGTATACAGCTGTTAGTCGGAGTGGATAGAAACATAAAAAAGCAGTTTAAGAAAATAGAAAAGCAAAAAAAAAAAAGTAGAAAGAAATATCAATGCAAAATTACTGAAACGGGATGGTTACAAGAGGAATTTAAGAGGACAACTCTTAGAAGAGATAATAGCGGGGCTAAACATTACTATTTGCAACAAAGGAGACAAGCTGACGATTGTAAAAAGAAGTTTAAAAGCACATATTGACATTACCATAGCAACATGGAAAATGGCAGGTATAGTGAATGCATGAACAGTAAAGACTAACAAAAGAAAAGACATAAAACGAAAACGTTAAGAAAAGATGCGAAAAATACCCAGAAAAACTGAGAAAAGCGCAAATAAAACAATTTCTAGGTACAAAAATGAGGGGCAAAAAGGATCATACTGGTGGTGCGAGGAAATAGGAAAAGAATGCAGAATACAAAAACAATACGAAGTGTACAAAATAGTGTTGAACAAATTGAGAAGTAGACTAAAGAGAGTCTACCGAAAAAAAGGCAAAGGAGAAGAAATTATAATTAAGAAACTGTTTCTTAATGTAGCTCAAATTAGGAAGATAAAATCTGTAGAAGAATCAGGAAAAGAAGAAGAGGAAGAAACAGTTTTGGCAACTGTGAAAAAGATAAAGGAGATTATAAAAGAATTGTCTAACAACGAAGCATCAGGTCTGGACGAAATAACAACAAAGATTCCTAAAGCAAATAATCAACAGATGCCTGAAAGAAAGAACTTTTCTAGAATATTGGAAAAAACTGATCCTAATACTGATTGAGAAAAAGAAAGAATTAGGATAATCAACGTCATACAGATCAATATGCTTAATAAACACAATAGCTAAAATATTGGAAAAAAGTTATTGTACGGAGAGTAGGACAAGAAATAGAAGAAAAATGAGGAAGGAAAAGAAACAATACGGATTCACCAACAGAAGAACAACTTTAGGAGCTATAGAAAAAGTGAAAGCAATAACAAAAAAAAACGATCAAGATCATATGGAGGGACTTACAGAGTAGAAACCTAGTGAAATAAGATTCAATGAGGTTGCCGGAAGGCGTGACAATAACGGTTTTTGCGGATGAGTAACACTAGTAGGTAGAGACGTAGAAATTAAAGTACTATGAAAAATGACGATGAAAAATAATAGTTTAAAATTAGCAACACTGAAAACAGAAGCGGCATAATTATCGACTAAGAAGAATATTAAAAGAACGAATAAGATACAGGTGGAAATTCAAGTGATAACCATAGAAAATAAATCAAATACTTTGGATTGACTCTTAAAGCAAAGGTATGGAATGAAGAGGTTAAGGAAGCAGTCATGGGAACAAAGCAAATGGAAAAAGCTTGGTAGACTTATGCCAATCAAAAAAAAGCCAGAAGGCTAGTAGTTATATGCCGCAGAAACATGGGAGAAGCCATAAAGACCAAAAAAAAAAACAGAAATAAAATAAGAGGAGCTTGTTAAGGATTAGCATGGCTTACAAAACGGTGTAAGAGGCAGTAGAGGTGATTGCGGCAACACCGCCCACGGATATGATGGTAGAAGAATGGATAGAAATAAAGAATCTAATAAAAGAAGGAACCAGTAAAAAGGAAGCAAAGTTAAGCAAGAGAGAATACAATGGAAAGATGGCATACCAGGAGATAAAAGAGTGGGTAAAAAACAAACTCAAGACGTGCTATTATACAACACAAATACTGGCCGGACATGGAGCATATAGAAATTTTTTGCAAAACATTAAAAAAATTAAAGAAGACAAACGATGTATATTCTGTCATGAAGAAATACACAATAATGCAGAACACTCTAGTAGAATCCAAAGCGTAGGAGAAAGATAAATATATTAAAAAAGATTCTGGAAAGCAAAGTGGATTAAACAACAATTAATAAAAATTGCCTAAGAGATGAAAATAAATGGAAAGCGCTAAAAAACTTTGCAACAAGAGTACTAAAAAAAAAAGAAGAATAAAGAAAAAAAAACAACAAATACAGAAAATAAAAGCCATAGAAGAGAAAGAAGAGAAACGAGAGAAGCAAAATAGAAACATAAAAAAGAGAAAAAGATCAAAAAGAAAGAACTAAGGAAGGACACGACAATTATTCATATCAAAAGTAAAATAAAACAAATAAACTTTTACAGAGACTTTAATACCAAACAAATTGGCAGAGATAAAGAGAAGGAGAAAAGGAATGTTGAAGGAATGCAGAATAACAGAAATAACGAGGCATATACCAATTGGTAGAGAGGTTGACGGATAACGCATTTTTTGAGATGGTCAGAATATACCATATACTTGTAGCCAGGTATTGGCAACAAAAGGACATAAAGAACTAATCCTAGATAAAGATATTAGGATATTACTGGAAATAAAACTAACAAATCTAAGATTGCTAAAAGGAATACATTTAATGGAACTGCATAAACTATTTATAAAAAGGAAAGGATAAGATAAAGAAGAAGTGAACAAAGACCTAAGAAAACTAAGAACGTATTTGACGACAAACAAAATAATTAGAATAAATAACATACGGATTGGAGAGAGAAGAGAATGCAGAGCTGGATGTTAGTGCAGACATAGGAATAGGGGTCCGGGAACAGCATGCATGCCGCAGATTGTGTGAAAATTTGCGACGCAATAACCAGTTTACATTGAATTACTGCCAAATCTAGAATAGTTTGACAAGGACATTATAACAACAGGATTTATGCCTCTAAGTTTTGCAATCATTTGTTTTTCTATTTTTTCATATATTACATTTTCTATGTACTTTAATTGTACTTAGATTTTTCATTTATCAGTAGTCTTTGCTCTTGCACTTGTATATTTCTATCTCCCATCATAATTTCTTTCTACATACTTCTATCTATTCTCAATCTTTCTACTTCCTCACTAGCATAACTATTCCTGTTGAAATATTTTTTTCATATTGCACGTTTTTCTGCTTCTTCTCTTAATTACCTGTTTTAACTTCTTCCACTGTTACCCCTTCTGTCTGCGTTGCCGTTGTTAGATGCAAGAATAACGCATTCAACATTCCTTTCTTTTTTGCATACAGTTATTATAAATTATACATGGTCTTTCTTTTTTTCTAAACCCGACCTGTTCGTCTCGCAAAATCTTATTCATCTCTAGTTCTCCATTGAGTTTTTCTTCTAGTACCAAAGCGTAGATCTTGAATGCTGTAATTTTTTGCAAGTTTTTTATTTCCTTTTTTGTGAATCGGACATACAATACCTACTCTCTATTGACTAGAAATTCTTTTCTCTTTCTTACTTTATTTATTATCTCACTCAGTCTCTCAGTCAGGTCTTCCGTACTTCATTTTGTGTTCCATTCACATTTGCCGTTTTATATTTTTTTTTTTAGTCTTTTTGCTTCTATATCATTTTTTTGCTATTTTATCTACATCTTGTTTCAGTTGTTGTGTTGTCATTGGCTGTCTATCGGTTTTTTGTTAAAAAGTGTATTCTGCAATCTTCTTTCAAAATTTGTGTTTTTTTTTTTTTTTTTTTTTCGAACGTATTTTTTTAATTGTTCTTTCTTTTATATACGGCCATGTCTAAGTCAAGTGTAAGGGAACAAAAATTTGATTTTGCTCAATCTACTGAAAATGACTTTCTCTACATGAGTTTTGATCTTGAGAGTTTTTTTAGATTTTTCAATAATTCACTTTTGAGTATTAAGCAATCAAAATTTGAAAAAAATGATTTTTTGCATTTTTTTACATTTTTTTATCGTTTGTAACTTTTTAGGGTTGCCATTTTTTGGAAAAAAAGTGATATGAACTTTTTTTTTAAATTGTACAAAGAATTATTTTTGTCAGCCAAATTTTTTTTTTCTTAAATTTTGAAAATTTTGCAGAACTTTAAACAACAGTTTTTCTTAAAAAAAGATACGGGTATTTTTTTTTTCTTAAATATCGATAAAATCGTTCTATTATATGTGCAAAAAATAAATTTTTTGCAATTCTGAACTATAATATTAACTACTTACTTTTTTTCACTAGTAAAAAAAAGTAAGCACTTTTTTTCACTACTAATAAAATTTAATTATTTTTTTGCAATTCTGAACTATAATATTGACTTTTCAGTTGCCATTTTCGATGTTATAACTACTTACTTTTTTTCACTAGTGAAAAAAAGTAAGCACTTTTTTTCACTACTAATAAAATTTTAAAAAAACAATAATTATCAGAAACTTGCGGATTATACTCCAAAATTGCAAAAAATAGTGTATGTTACACGTGTAAAATGCGTGTTTTTTTACTCGTCGCATTATAGATCTCGTTCTTCGAACTCGATCTATAATTTGCGACTCGTTAAAAAAACACTATCATTTTACAACTTGTAACATAAATAACTATTATGAAGTGCCGTGCACTACGCTCGTAGATATTTTAGAATGTATGTATTTACAGAAATATTTAAAAATTTGAAATTAGCTTTTTTCTTTTTTTGATAGTTTGTAACTTCACAGCATTGCATTTTTAGAAAAAAAATATTTTGTACTTTTTTTTCAAAATTGTTCAAAGAATAAGTTTTTTTTCGTAAACTTTTGAAAATTTTGCAGAAATTAAAACGACAGTTTTTCTTAAAAAAAAGATGTCAAGTGTATCTAATTTTTTTTCAAATATCGATAAAAACGTGCTTTTATATGTGCAAAAGCTACTCTGAAAATTTTAGGAAGTACCGTGCACTACAATTTGAGATATTTTAGATTGTATTTACAGAAATAGTAAAATTTGAAATTTAAGCTTTTTTTATTTTTTTGATCGTTTGTAACTTCTCAGGATTGAGAAAAAAATTAAAAGGTACTTTTTTTCTCAAAATTATTTAACAAATAAGTTTACATATCCAAAAGTTTTTTTTCTTAAATTTTGAAAATGTTGCTGACATTTTTATCCATATTTGAGAAAATAAGAAAATACCCGTCATCTTATTAAAAAAAAAAATTATTAAAGATCTGCAAAATTTTCAAAATTTAGGGACATTTTTTTTATACTGTCAAAAATAAGAGAAGTTATTATCAAAAAATGTAAAAATACAAAGAAATCGATTTTTTCAAATTGTGATTGTTTATTACTCTAAAATGGCATATTGAAAAAATCTAAAAAAAATTACAAGATTAGGACTTAGGTAGTGAAAGGCATTTTTAGTGGTTTGAGCAAAATTTAATTTTTGTTTTATACACTTGACTAGGACATGGCCATATATATTATACCGGGTGTCTCAGACCACCCGTACCAGCCTTTCATTTCGACAACGCTTGGTCGAATGTGACTGGGACAAAAAAAATTATTAGCAAAGTGAACCAAAGGAATCCACTGATGAATTTATTTTTTACCGGAATAATTCGGAAGTACCCGGAACCGGATGTAACTTTAAAATTAGATCAAATTTTCTTATATATTTCCAAAAATTTGCTACGTTCCAAAATAATATATTTATTTTATTGCTGGTATCTTGTATTTTTAGATCATCTTTGTTAGTTTCTGATTTGTATGTCGCTTTTTTTACAACTTTCTTTATTAACACAGTTTAGATTAGTTTTTTGTTTGTTTTTTCTTTCTTCCCTCCATTTATTACTGCTTCTTGTTTTTTGACACTTCTTCATTAACGCCCAACTCTGGTTTGATGCAAGTATTTTTATTAAATCTAAAATATAATATTTTTTCGGTTAATTTGATCATTTAGACAATACCAATTGAATTTATTTGTAGAATTTTGTTTTAAAGACATTTTGTATAAAGAAAAAAAAATTATAATTTGAAGAAAAAATTGAAAATAAATCTAATTATTAATTATTTAAAATTATGTTAAAACATCTTCTCTATAGTAAATTTAAAAAAAATGTAACATTTCCCAAAACTTCCTTTGTTATACAAAACTGACAGAATCGAAATTCTGCAGCCAATTAGTAACAGAATTGGCATAAAAGTTTATAACTTTTTGTGAAACTAACGAATTGTCTCAATTAACCTTTAATCATACTTATTGGAAAACGTTACAAATGTACTAGTTAATCATTAATATCAAACTAAATATTCTATTGCGACTAAAATAATGAACCCATTTTACTCATACAGTTCGTGCTTAATGAAATATCGATATGTTAATAGCAAAATGTAATATTAATAGAATGGTTTGACTTTAAAATTGACGCATTGCATATGCATTAACAGGCATTGTATCAATTATGAACTAAGTTATTGTGTTCCTTTATTACAATCTAAAAGCTATTTTGATTGAATTTAATATATAATTCCTAAAAAATGTAAATTATTTCTACCCTTTTTGCAAATGAAAAACAAAGAATGTTTTTTTAGTAGAGTGCGAATATAAATATCAATGCAAGTTATGCGATGATTAAAAATTCGCGTGGGGTATATGACGAGCAATCGGCGTCCGATTTAAAAGGTTTTTGTTTCACCCCGGCGTACAATTATCCTTTATTCGGTTAATTAAACAGCTTTTCAGTGCCGGGAGGTTTCAATTAGGCTATACAATAAACCAATTTTTACCCAACTTATATTATAAATATCCAGCAATAATGTCAAACCAAAACATTGCATGTATGCTACAGCCAACAACACCTGTTTACGTTTAATTAATTCTAAACTTTTGAAGGATTTATCGTTTCGAAAATGATTATTGTCACAATATTATTGCAGGCTGCAACCCCGTTGATAAAAACAAAATCGTGCTAATTGTCCAACCGGATTTACATAAAATATTAAAATAAATCAAAAATATTGATGTTGTGGCAGTAATGCTTTGTTCCGTTTTTGCTATGTATTCCCATGACTCTGTTTGAAATATAATACAATCTGCTTTCTTAACGATTCCATTATAATTTTTGATTTCTTTTTTATTTCTGCGATGGGCTTTAGGGAATATTATAAAATATTCAAAAGTTACTGTTAAAATTTTATTTATTTGAAAAAGTTACTACAATTTATTACAAAAAATTATTGCTTGATTATAATATTTTAATACTAATTATTCATTGACTGAATATTAAATAATATTTAATTTGTTATTAAAAAAAGTGGAGTCAGATTTTTATTATTTTTTTTTTAATTTGAACTTTTTTATTTTTTATTTTTGTTGTTACAATATCAGACTATTATAAATATTTTTTTTATAAAATTGTAAGTTTTTTTGTAATTATATATGATTTTAGAAATTATTTGGCAATTAATAGCTAATGTATTATACAAGTCGTTATTGATCTATTGTCCCTGATTGAGGCATATTCGCTTTGCCAATATTTGTGAATGAGAATGACATTTAATTAATTTGTTCTCAATATCAGTTATCATTATTAGTACATTAATTGCTATTTAAAATAAATTGTTTTGTTCAGAATTCAAATAATATTTGTTACTTTGCAATTAATTGTGAATTAAATTAGCCTTCAATAAATAAATTGCTTTCAATGTCAGTCGTTATTTTTACTCATAGCTGCATAGCTGCTATGCGATTGAAAATATTTATTAATTGTGAATGAGAACATTTTTTAATTAATATCTTTTTTTAGAAACACACATATAAAGGTGCGTTACAATTAAAACAATTTATTTTATTTATAATAAAATTTATATTTGTTGTTTTGCAATTATTTGTGTTAATAATTTGTCTTTAATATTGATCATTCTTGATATATTGTCGTTTTGTCATTAAAAAACTAATGTCTAATTTCTATTAAATATTTCATATTTATGAAATAATAAAACAAATTACTATGTTTTTTATCAGAAATTTATTCTTACGAATACATTACTAGTTTCGGCTCTACTAGAGCCTTCTACAGATGAATTAAGTTATATCTTAGGTCACAACCATCAATTATATTAAATATTTTATAATTTCAGGAATAATTTGTCGCTTTATAATTAATTCTGTTAATTTTTTAAACCCAATTATTGCATTAAATTAATTAAATATGAGCTAAAAAGCTCAAAATTTAAAAAGCTAGTTTTTGCACAAAATTAAGGTACAACATTTATTAAAAATTGCGCAGAAAAGGTCATTCTTGTTTTAAATTATTTATAAAAAGTCATTTATTGCTCAAATTCAATCAACATTTGCGTTGAATAGCTTTTTGCACAAAGTCACTTAAAAATTGCGCTAAAAAGCTATTTACTGCACACCATTTTCAAAACTTGCTTAGAAAAATTATTAATTATAAAATACAAATAAACATTGCTCTAAAAAGCTATTTTTTGCTTGAAATTATTCAGAAATTGCGCAGAAAAGTCATTTAATGCAAACAATTTATGAAATATTGCGCTGGAAAAGTATTGCTCTAAATTAATTAAATACTGTGTGCATACAACAAAATTAAGTTAAAATGCTAATTTTTGTACACATTTTTTTAGAGATTTTACAATGAAATGTATCAATGATTGCACAGAATGATTATTTATTGTATTAAGTTAATAAAGAAATATTTATTGCTTAAAAACAAACAAAAATTGCGGAAAAAAGCTACTTTTTGCACAACATTTTTTAGAAATTGAGCAAATTAATCAAAAATTAGCCACAATAGAAATTTATTGCTCAAAGTTAATCAAAGCTACTTTTTTACAATATCGCAGAAAAATTGCTTAAAAAAATTATTTAATGTTTATAATTTTATAAAAAATGCACAGAAAACCCAATTAATGCTTTAAAATTAATTGAAAATTTCTTAGAAAAATTAATCAAAAATTGCGCCTTTTTGCACAAAATTAGAAAAAATTGCGCAGAAAAGTTAATTATACTTATCATTTGTTAAAAATAGCGTAGAAACCGCTATTATTGATTTAAATTAATCAAATATTTTTGGACAGAATAGTCATTTATCGCTTAAAATCAATCACACTTGCACTAAAAAGCTACATTTTGCACAAATTCACTCAAAAATTGCAATTTAAAGGACATAGTTTTTTTTTAAATTATCCAGAAAAACTAATAATTGCTCTAACCTAATAAAAAGTTAAGCCCAAAATTAAAAAAAAAGAAGTTGGGCAAAAAAGTTATTTATTGCTCAAAATTATTTAAATATTGCGCCTAAAAGCTACTTTTTGCACAAAACCACTATTAAGGCACAACATTTATTAAAAATAAAGCAGAAAACTTATGTTTTATTTTAAATTATTCAAAAAAAAGTTATATCATGTTTTGAACATCAACCTACAAAGCTAGTTTTTGCATAAAATCACTTGCGAAAAAAAGCTTAAAATTGCTCAGAAAACCGAATTATTATTCTAAGTTAATCAAAATAGAGCATACAAATGATTCATTACTTAAAATTAATTTACAATTGCTTAGAAGCTGCACAGAAAAGCCATTTAACGCAAATTATTTATCAAAAACTGCGCTAAAAAACTAATTATTGCACTAAATTTTAATCAAAAGTTTAGTTATAAAGTTATTTTATATTGTACAAAATTTTTCATAGATTTTGCAGAAAAAGTATTTACTGCACAACATTTATTAATAATTGCAGAGGAACATAAATTATTGCTTTAAATTTATAAAGAAATAGTTATTGCTTAAAATGAAACAAAAATTCCGGAAGAAAGCTACTTTTTGCACAAATTTTTTTTAGAAATTACTCAAAAAGGCCATTTAAGGCATATTATTTATTAAAAATTGCAGGAAAAATCTAATTATTGTTCTAAATTAATCAACAATTGTACTCAACAGTTATTCATTGTTCAAAATTAATGAAAGCTTGAGCTACAAAGCTACTTTTTGTACAAAATTACTCAGAAATTGCGTAGAAAAAATATTTATTGCTCATCATTATATAAAAATTGGACAGAAAAGCCATTTATTAGTTAAACTCTATCAAAAATTGCGCCAAGAAGACACTTTTTGCACAAAATCAGTTAGTAATTGCGCAGAAAAGCTAATTGAGACACATCATTAGTTCATATTTGCTCAGAAATTAATTAAAATATGGACAGAAATCAATTTAAGTCAAGCAAACATTTTGCTAAAACGCTACATTTTGCATAAAATCACTCAGAAACTGACATTTAAGGCACATTATTTATGAAAGATTATGCAGAAAAACTAATTATACTCTAAACTAATAAAAAATGAAGCCTAAAAGATATTTATTGCTCAAAACTAATCAAAAGTTGGGCAAAAAAGTCATTTATTGCTTGAAATTAATTAAACATTGTGCTTAAAAGCTGCTTTTTGCACAAAATTACTTAGAAATATCACATAAGACCTATTTAAAGAACAACATTTATTAAAAATGACTTGGAAAACTTATGTTTTGTTCAAAATTATAAAAAAAAATAATTATTGTTCAAAATCAATTTAAAAAAGCTTAATATTGCCTAGAAAACGGAATTATTCTAAATTAACCAAAATAAGACAAACAAATGATTCATTAATTTAACATTTCTTTAAAAAGCTATTTTTTGCACAAAATCACTTAGAAATTGCGCCGAAAAGCGGATAAATTAAAAACTAAGCACAAAAGCTTAATTTTAGTTTATCAAAAGTATAGTTAAAATTTTTGTTTTATTTTTATTGCTTTAAATTAATAAAGACATATGAAAATTAGACAGAAAAGCCATTCAATACTTTAACTTAACCAACAATTGCGCTAACAAGACACTTTTTGCACAAAATTACTTAGAAATTGACCAGAAACACATTATTTGTTAAAGTTTGTACAGAAACTACAATTATTGTTATAAATTAATTAAAATTTGGGCAGAAAAGTCATTTATTGCTTATAAAATTAATTAAAAATTGCACTAAGAAGCTACATTTTGCACAAAATCACTTAAATTATGCTTAAAACTAATAATTGCTCAAAACTAATAAAAAATTAAAAGCAAAATTAAAAAAATCAAATAAAAGTTGGACAAAAAAGTAATATATTGCACAAAATTAATTAAATATTGCGCTTAATAGCTACTTTTTGCACAAATCCACTAAGAAATTTTGCAGAAAACCCATTTAAGGCATAACATTTATTAAAAATGACGCAGAAAATTTATGTTTTGATTTAAATTATTCAAAAAAAATCATATATTGTTCAAAATCTATCTACAAACCTAGTTTTTGCCGAATTTTTATTCTAAACTTCATTCATTATTTAAAATCAATTTAACATTATTTTAAAAAGCTATTTTTATGCACAAATTCACTTAGGAATTGCGAAAAAAGGCCATTTTACGCACATCATTTATCAAAAATTGCACTAAGAAACCAATTATTGCTTTGAATTAATTCAAAAGCTCAATCAAAAGTTTAGTTAAAATGGTATTTTTTGCACAAAATTTTTCTGAGATTTTGCGGAAAAGGTGTTTAAAGCACAACATTTATCAATAATTGCGCAGAAAAATTACTCATTGGTTTAAATTAATAAAAAAATATTTATAGCTTAAAATCTAACAAAACTTGCGGGTAAAACGCATTACAAATTTTTTTAGAATTTGCGCAAAAACGTTATTTAAGTCACATTATTTATTAAAACAGAAATTGCGCAAAAAACTTAATTATTGCATTAATATAACTAAATATTGTGCAGAAAAGCCATTAAAATTAACGAAAATTGCATGGCAATGCACTTTCTAGACAAAATCACTTAGAAATTGCCCAGAACAGTCATTTGAGACAATTTTTGTTTAAATTAATTAAAAATTGGACAGAAAAGTCATTTATTGCTTAAAATTAACCAATAATGTACTAAGAAGCTATATTTTGCACAAAATCACGCAATTTATTGCACATAATTTTTCAAAAGTTTTGCAGAAAAACTAAAGTCATTTATTGCTCGAAATTAATTAAATATTACGCTTTCCACAAAATCACTTAAAAAACGCGTACAAAACTTATTTAAGGCACATTATTTATTAATAATTAAGCAAAAGATTTAATTATTGTCTTAAATTAAACAAAAATTTGCAGAAAAGTCATTTGTCTCTCAAAATCAATCAAAAATAACTCCAGAAATATACTTTTGCACAAATTTACTTAAAAATTGTTCTAAAAAGCTATTTAACGCTCATCATTTGTCAAAACTTACGCAGAAAAACTAATTATTGATATAAACTAATTAAAATGTGGGCACAAAAACTATAATTGCTCAAAATCATTCAAAAATTGAGCTAAATAGACATTTTTTTCATAAAATAACTTAAAAATTGACTAGAAAAACCATCTACCGCTCATAATATGTTAAAAACTGCGCAGAAAAACTAATTATTTATCTAAACTAATAAAAAAAAGTATGCAAAAGCAATTCATGTTAAAAATCAATCGATAAGAAAAACTTTTATTTTATAAAATTTGCGCAAAAAATCTAAATATTGCTTTAATTAATCAAAACTTGGTCGCAAAATTAATCAAAAAATGTGTGGAAAAGCTAATTTTTTAACTAAATTATTCTTAGAAAAGCCATTTAATACAAAGCGTTTATCAATATTTGCAAAGAAAAATCAATTTTTGCTTTAAATTAATAACGAATCATTTGTTGCACAAAATTAATCAAAAATTGCTTTAAAAAGTTCCTTTTTGCACAAAATCATTCATAAATTGCCTAGAAAATCCATTATTGTTCACAATTAATCAAAAATTCGACCAAAAAGTCATTTATTGCTAAAAACTAAGCAAAATAGTAGTTAAAACTCTAATTATTGCATTTAAAAATTGGTCAAAAAATTATTTAATGCAAAACTTTTAATAATATTTGCGCTTTCAAAATTGGTTTTAAATTAATTTTTGTACAAAATTACTCTGAAATTACTTAAAAAAGCAATTAAGGCACACCATTTGTTAAAAAATGGGCTATAACTCTTATTATTAATTTAAATTGCACAGAAGAATTATATATTGGTACATTATTTAATGCACAGAAAACTTAATAATTAAATTAATCAAAAAATGAATAGAACATCTATTTATCGCTCAAAATCAATTAAAATTGAGATTAAAAGCTGATTTGTGCACAATTTTCCTTAGAAAAGTTATTAATTTAGATCATTTGTTATAAATTGCGCAGAAAATCTAATTATTGTTTTAAATTAATCAACATTAAGCACAAAATTTTTGATTGATTTTAACAATGATCAAAACTAATCAAATATTTTGCTAAAAAGCTACTTTTTGCACAGAATTACTAAGATATCTTGCAGATAAATTATTTAACGCACTATTTATTAAAATTTGTGCTGAATACTTAATTAGTGATTTAATTTAATTAAAAATTTTGACAAAAAAAATTTATTGCACCAAATTAATCAACAATTTTGCTTAAAAGTTATTTTTTGTACAAATATACTTAGAAAATGCTCAGAATCAATCAAAAATTTAGTGAAAATGTGATTTTTTACACAAAACGACCGTAACACCGCCTTAATAAGCCATTTAATGCACAACTTGCGCAGCAAAGCTAAGTATTTACTAAATTAAAAAAAAAAAAATTTTGTACAAACTTACTCTGAAATTGTTTAGAAAAGCCGTTTACCGCCGGCTACTAAAGATACTTTGGACCGATAAAGTGACAAATATTAAGGTTTTATCTAGGCCACGTAATGGGAGGGGAAGAATATGCATCATTAAGAAATGTAATGCAGGGCAAGAAGCGTAGGACGAAGAAGAATATTATGGTTGTAAAACTTAACAGAATGGTTTAGCTGTAGCTCCAACGAATTGATTAGAAGTGGTGCCAACAGAATTACATTAGCTCTCTGATAGAAGTGGCACCTTAAGAAGATAAAGATTTTATAAAAATGGCGCATGAAAATGCAATGATCAAATTAATATTAGTAAGGTTAATCGGATTTTCGATGAGTTTTTATGGGAATTTACAGAAGGTCTAAAAACGTTGATAAGCCGCCATTTTTGATTTTATTTCCGGTTACCGCTAGAGAATTGCCGGGTTTAGTCGCCCCGTACTGTTGTGGTGCCACTAGTATTATTGTTATGGAAAAATATTAAATTTTGTCACATCTACGAGAATATAGGTGAACCTTTCTCTCTAGAAAAATATTGACACGTACAGCGCCGTTTTTAAATTAAAATTGGTTCCTATACGACAAAACGCCAACAAACTCAATATCCAAACGATAAGATTGCATTCATCACTTTTTTTATATGTTGAACTACATACAATATTCTATGTCTTCATGTTTTTGGTTAAAGATTTAAAGCTACATTTAACAAATAAAAAATTAATAAAGAATTGATTAAAAACGTCACTTTTTAAAAACTAATTGCGAAGAAACGACTTATTGCATCAAATTTCTACAAGTTTGAGTACACAGATTGGACTTTCTTCTACAATGTGTAAAATTTTTATTCAATTATATTCTGGCGTTTTCTTGCTGAGTTGGATGCTGTAAACCCTTATAATAGCGCAACTTTTCTCCTCCCTTAAGATATCTATATACAGAGCAGTATTGGAGAAGTGCTATGAGAAGGATGGTCGACATTTGGACAACATTGTGTTTAAAAAATGAAATCCGCATCTCTGTACTTTCTTAATTTAATATTAAAATTATTTCAACACTTTTTATACTGTTATTATAACGTGTTATAAACTGAAATCTACTCTGAGTCACGCAGTATATGTTTGTTCCATGTTTCAGGTACATATTCAGAGGCAGCTTGTGTAATAGTAGCACAAGCGCAAGTTCTAAAAAAATATCGGCCCTTGCAACTGAAACAAATGAAAACTCACAAAAATTGTGCAATTTATTGTTTTAAATTAATCAAAATTGCTTAGAAGAACCATCTAATTTGTTAAAATTCACTCAGAAAATCTAATTATTACTCTAAGTTAATAAAAAAAGGATGCAAAAGCTATTATGTTTATAATCAATCAACAATTGATTTAAAAAGTTGGTTTTTAGAATTTTAGAAATTTGCTCAGAGAAGTTATTTAATGCACAAAATTCATCAATAATTGCTTAAAGTTTAAAAAAAAAATTGAATGTCTAATATTAATAAAAAAATGCGCTAAAAAGCATGCATAATATTGCGCAGAAAACTATTTAATGTAAAACATTTAATTATATTTGCTCTCTTAAAATGGAACCGCGCTAAAAAGCTAGTTTTTGTACAAAAGTACTCAAAAATTGCTAAGAAAAGTACTATTATTTAATACAACTTTTACAGAACAATTGCTTTAACATAATAAAAAATTGCGCCGAGAAGCTACTTATTGCATAAAATTTCTTAGAAATAAAACGTTAATTATTGGTCAGAAACAATGAAAAATACACAATTTTAAATGAATTTAAAAAAAAAATTAAGTTTTGGGTCATCTATCATATTTGTACAAAACAATTGCTTTTTCCGGTGACTTTGTACTAGACTATGTACTCGGATGACAATTTTTTCTTATAACTTGTTATAATGTTTATTCATTTTGCCAAACATACAGTTTAGATTTGTATTGTCAATTTAAAATTAAAATTTATAAGTATAATACTTTAAATAAATAAATAAATAAATAATTAAAATATGCATTGTACTGGTCTACGTAATCGATAGCAATTCTTTTCTAAGGTTTGTTAGTTGATTGTAGTTACAGCCATGATTTTTCTTAGGTTACGTTAATCTTAATAGTGAGTGTGCAGATGAGACATCGTTTGACAAAGCTTTGAGGCACTATTTATCATCTTTAGTGCAAAGCAGTTGCTTTTTTTTATGATGTTGGTTGGATGTGTTTAAAAGCTTTTTTTTGGCCGACTGCTAACTTGATGGCAGAGAGACAGGTGATATATCTGACAAAATTTTGAACGTTTTTTTTTGTCTTATGTTGATCAAAATAACATTTTTTCTTGCATAAAAAGTGCTATAATTTTTTATCATGTTAATTCAAGTTGCATTCCCACAGTACGTTAATCAGTTTTATGTCCGATTGTTGGGAATGTACGTTTGATATCTATTACTTTCTTGAATCTATAGAAACCAGCTGAAGTTTTTATTGATTTCTTTTCTATTTAGTAGAAAACAATGAATTTTAGTTTTTTACTGTATATCTAGTTACGTCGTTCTTTTTTGAAGTTGAGGTGCCGGGCACACCAAGTTATAGAGAAGCCATGTGTATGTTTGTATGCTTATATGAGGTAACAAGTTTATTTGGAAAGAACGCTACGCTCTGCATCACATTGTTGGGGACACCTAACACCGTTGCATAACTTTTGTTAGCGCTGTTAATTATACTATCTCTTGTCTCCCGTACTGCTTACAGTTTTTATTTTAATAAAAAAGAATTTATTTATTAATATTTGCGCTGAAACACTAATTATTGCTCTAAACTAGTTTATTGCTCAAAATTACTCAAAAAAATTGTGTCAAAAAGCTAGTTTTTTATGCACAACATTTATCAATACTCGCACAGAAAAACATATAATTTTTTTTTTTTAATTAATAAGAAATTGCATCAAATACTATATGTTTTGCTACTTTTCGTACAAAATCAAAAGTTATGTCATCATTTGTTAAAAATTACACAGAAAACTCAATTATTGTTTTGAATTAATTAAAAATAAGTTTTTATCGCACAAAATTAATCAAAATATGCTCTAAAAAGTTACTTTTTGCAAAAAATCACTAAGAAATTGCGGAAAAAAGCCATTTAAGACACATTATTTGTTAAAAATTGAAAAAAACTTTAATTATTGCACAGAAGAATTATATATTGATGAAAATTAATTAAAAGTTGTGCTAAGAAGCAACGTTTTGCACTAAATCATTTAGAAATTACAAAAAAAGTTTTGTTTTGCAGATAACCACTTGAAATTGCTAACAAACTGCTTTTTACACAAAGTCACTTATAAATTGCTCAAACCTAACAGAATGGTTTAGCTGTAGTTCCGTCGAACTGTTTAGAAGTGCTATCAACAGAATTACATAACTTATGATACTATCGAATCTCCGATAGAAGTGGCATTAAATTAAGAAGGCTAAACGGATTTTTGACCAAAAGCTATTTTGGATTTTATTTCTGATCAGGGCATCTATATGGGCTTGATAGTTTGGCCGATCGGATACGGTTGGTCATGCGTGTGTGCGGAGTTGGCCTTTGCGTGCAGAAACTAGAGTGTAGTTCTATAAGAGTGTGTGAGTGCGAGGGGTATACGAAAATTAGGAAAGAATGAGATGGAGAATATGTGAGCGCTAAAGAAACAAAAGTTATAAAAACATAACTTTGGGGTGACATAATAATAAAGAGATAAGGGGTTATTGACAGGATGTAGATCCGGTGAGATAATGGGGGGATAAC
This sequence comes from Tachinus rufipes, assembly GCA_963932245.1. Classification (NCBI taxonomy): domain Eukaryota; kingdom Metazoa; phylum Arthropoda; class Insecta; order Coleoptera; family Staphylinidae; genus Tachinus; species Tachinus rufipes. Next base: position 110,268,271 of record OZ010743.1, read on the forward strand.
AAAATAAAAAAGGATAAGGAGATTAACTACCGATTAGCCACTGTTAGCTATAGGCCAGCTAGAGAGCTGATGATTAATTTGAGCAAAGTCTAGCAGAAGTAGAGCAAAATAGAGCAAAAGTGAAGCAAAGGGGAGCAAAGTGGAATATACTGGTGCAAAGTGGAGCAAAAGTGGAGCAATAAAAAGGAAAGTGGAGATGAGTGGACTTAAAGTAAAGGAAAGTGGATATAGTGGAGCAAAAGTGGATGCAAAAGTTGATGGATTAGACCAGCTGACCAGCTTAACATCTGGCTGGCTTGCTGGCTCATTGGTGACTAGCGGTGACTAACGGTGGCTAAACTGTTTCTTTTCGGTGGTTAATTGGCTGGTACACAACTCTATAATTTATTTTATTATTTTACCTTCTATCTTACCGTATGTACTACCTGTCAATAACTCCTAAACTTTTTTTTATTACGTTTTTCAATTAAAATTTTTGACAAATCTCAACTTGCGCAACATTTTCTGTTGTTTTTGTATACCTTTTGCACTTATACACTTTTATGGCACTACAGTTTGTGCTGGCTCTGCACACACGCACGACACAACATCCGGTCGGACAAACAAAATTATTTATTGCTCAAAATCAATAAAAAAATTGCGCTTTAAAGCTACATTTGCACAAAATCTTTTAGAAAATGTCATTAATTGCATTTTATATATAAAAAATTGCACAGAAAAACTAGTTATAGCTTTAAACTGATCAAAAATTGGGTGCAAAAGTCGTCCATTGTTTAAAATCAATTGAACTATTTTACAAAATTACTCAAAAATTGCGCAGATAAGCTATTTAAGACAAATTATTTGTTAAAAATAGCGCAAAAAGCTCAATTATTGTTTTAAATTAATTATAACTTGTGCAGAAAAGTTATTTATTGCTCAACATTAATTAGAATTTGCGCTCAAACACTATTTTTTGCACAAAATTATTTAGAAAAACTAATTATTGCTTTAAATTAATAAAAATTTGGGCGCATAAGCCATTTAATTGCTCAAATGAATCAAAATTAGTGCTAAAAAGCTATTTATTGTTTAATATTACTCAAAAACTTTGCAGAAAAACTATTAAAGGTACATCATAATAAATCAATATAAAATTAGACGGAACTATTTATCGTTCAAAATCAATTAAAAATTGAGCTAAAAACCTAATTTTTTTAACGATGTTGCTTAGAAAAGCCATTAATCTAGATTATTTGTTTTAAATTGTGCAAAAAACCCAATTATTGTATTAAATTAATCAAAAATAATCACAAAATTTTTGATTGAATTGAACTATGATCAAAATTAAAAATTATGTTACTTTTTGCCCAGAATTACTAAGAAATCTTGCAGAAAAACCATTTTAATAAATAGTGAGTTACTGTTGATTAAAATATGCACTGAAAACCTAACTAATGATTTAATTTAATTAAAAACTTTAACAAAAGAGTCATTTATTACAAAAAATCAATCAACAATTGCGCTTAGAAGGTACTTTTTGCTCAAATTTACTTAGAAATTGCTCAAAAAAGCTGTTTATTGCTCAAAATCAATCAAAAATTAGTGAAAATGTTATTTTTTACACAAAATTACTCTGAAATCATCATTTAATGCAAAACATCTATCAAAATTTGCGCAAAAAAACAAATTATTGACTAAATAAAAAAAAAGTATTTTGGTTGCATCCCAAGAGAGTGGTTTGGATGAAGATTCAACAAACTATTTAGTCAACAGATTTAAATTGGCTATGGTGATCCAATCTCCGATAGGAGTGGCACCTGAAGAAGAAGATGATTTATAAAAATTGCGCAAGAAAATCAAATGATTGCATCAAATTAATAGTAGTAAAGTTAAGCGGTTTTTTGCTGGAAACGACTGTTAGCTGCTACAAAAAAGCAAAAAAAGCAAGAAGGAGCAAAAATGGAGCAAAGTAGAGTAAGGGGGAGCATAGACGAGCAAATGTGGAGCAAAATGAAGCAAAGGTGGAGTTAAGAAACGCAAAACAGGAGTAAAGTGGAGCTAAGTGGAGAAAAGTGGAACAATAGTGGAGTAATGTAGAGCAAAAGTAAATGAAAAATTGGACGGATTTGACCAGCTGACCAGCTTACGATTTAACTTGCTAACTAACCTACTGGTGGCTAACAGTTATGGTGACTAACAAAAGTTAAGCGGTGACAAACGGTGGCTAATTGATGGCTGGCTGTCTGATACATAACTTTTTATTATTGTTTGATCTTTTATCTCATCTGTCAATAACCTTTTATTTTTTTTTATCACGATTTTCAAATTAAATTTTTGACAAGTTTTAACTTGCACAATCTTTAACTCTGTCAGCGCTGACGTATGCTTATTTATTATCTCAACTTGTCTTGTCTACTAATTTTTTTTAAATTTTTTACACTCTTTGCACTTACACTCTATTATGACACTACACTCTAGTTTGCGCACACATGCACGACCGATCGGTCAAAGGACCGAGCTCAGATGAGCGCTTTGACAGGAATAAAATCTAATATGGCGGTCTATAAAAAATCCAGCGAGAATCCTATACCACTATTATTCAAAAATTGAGCAAAAGGGCCATTTCTTGCTCATTTATAAAAAAAAGATTAGAAAACCTAATTATTGTTTTAAAATAAATTAAAAATTAGGCAAGTCAATTTTCAAAACTAACCAAAAATATAACGCAAAGTATTTTATAAAAATTGCACCGAAAACCCAATTATTGCTTTTAATTCATTAAAAATTAGGCACAAATGCCATTTATTGCTGAGAGTTAATAAAAAATTGCGCTAAAAAGCTACTACTTTTTCTACAAAATTACTTCAAAATTGCAAAGAAATTTTTATGGAACATAGTTTGTTAAAAACTGCGTAGAAAACCTATTAAGATTTTAGGCAAAAATTAGCTATTTAGCAACAGCTACTTTTTAAAATCACTTAGAACTTGCAAAGAAAAAATGCGCAGAATTATTGCTTTAACCTAATAAAAAATCTGTGAAAAAACATATTTATTCAATAAATAATACTTTTTTTACATCATGTGTTAAAAATTGCACAGAAAAACTAATTATTGCTCAAACCTAATAGAAAATTTAGCTCAAAAGCCTAAAATTGAGCATAAACCATTTATTGCACAAAATTACTTCGGGAAACTTATTTATTACATAACATTTATCAAAATATCTAAATAAAATGTTAATAATTTGTCTTTGCTATCAATCATTCTTGCTATATTGTTGCTGTGTGATTGGAAAAATGATTTTATACCTAATTTCTATTTTAGGCATAGTTTGTCGTTTTGCGATTAATTGTGCTAATATTGTTTGTTGCTTAGTATTTTATAACTTTATCAATGTTTTGTTCTCAGTTCTAATATATTAAGTCGCTAAATATATTGCTTAATTTTAACTGAGCACAATTTTGTTGCTTTCAAACTTGAGTGACAATGTAAACTTTAAAAAATATCCATTGACCTCATCACTTCTGAATTTTCAGTAAATAATAAATATTATTATTTCCCAAGTATCACATCAACAAACTTATAATCCTTATTAAATATTTATCAGAAAAGAAAAATTTGTATTGATTAAAATTTCTTTCTCCGTCATTGAACAAACTCTTCATGTATTTATAAATATTTAAAATTTTACACAGAACAAATTAAAGCTCCCCTGGGTTACTTCCTAAACAACATGTTTGTAGAACGATGTACTTTAAGAAGAATGAAAATTTATTAGAATAAGTCTTTGTAGATTGTTCGAATTATCAAGATTTAATAACAATTTTATTAATATATTGTTATTTCTAGATTAAAAATTGTTTTTATTATAAATTTACGTTAAATTTTTTTGTTGCAGGTAAGTCTGGAGTTTCTTGCAATAACGATTTCAATTTATCACAACATCAAAGGTAAATATTGTTATGCTTCAATTCAATTCATTGAAATGATTTCTGAAATTTATAAACGCTATTTATTTATCAATTACGGTTTTAATTTTATAAACCTTATTATTATGTAACACTGGTGAGATGACTTTCATAATTTTTATGAAATTGATAAGATCAAGTAATATTATATCAATTTTTTTGTTCTCATTAGATTTATTTCAAAAGTGTTTTGTGCAAAGATATATTGGCACAAACGCGTAACGTGAACCATAAATTCAATCCATCCACACCTGTATCAATACCCAGACATATATTAAATCCACACAACATTCCAATGTCGCATTAACGGAGCTCTAATAGTTATCATGTTGAAGGCTTAATGGAATTATTAGGGTGTCCGATTTCGCCTTCCTATTAATCCACTAATTCGTCGTTACAACGTATTATTCTCCAATAAATTTAGAACTGGAACAAAATAATTAAATCCATTCAATATTTTAATAAAAATATAAAGAATTTACAACATCCTTTTAATAATTTACGATAATTGTATCAAATAATGATGACATATAAACTCGTTTTGATTCTTTACCTGCCGGGTTGGTAATTAGAGTAGGTTTTTTTATTAGTGTAAGTGTACATTCCGCATTTTTTAACGGTACCCTTGAGTCGTTATACTATGTCATCGCGCGACTGTTTTTAAATGAAAAACTACCCGAGCTGCTTGTATATGAAAAAGGATGTTAACATGAACGAAACTAGTTTTGAATTCAAGCCAAAACACCAATTATAAATAATGAACTATACATTGTTTTATAATATATTACAATTTTATTTTTTGTCAAATAAAATTCTTTTGCACGATTACAAAAGAAGTTCTTTAGAAAACAGCCCTCACAATCCCCTAGTAATGCCAGAATCCATCATGTCCCTATACAATTCCAACACACCTCGATGTGGTAGCTCCTCGCTAATACAGTGGTCCCATATAATCACATGTCTACCCCTCACCGTTTTCTTTGCAGTCTGGTGACAGCCATCAATTGAGAACTCAAGGAGGGTGACGTTTTCGATTATTACAAAGCATTGCTGAACAACCCTACACTTATTATAGTCCCCCGCGCCTATCAAGGAATTTCAGCACGCGCTTCTCCCTTTCCATTTTACAGAATCTAAACTCCATCATATTATATCCCTTGCATATAAAGGTTAAGAGCTAATCTTTGGAAATATTGAGGTTTTATAATGTAATCACTGTCATGGGTGAGATTAAATATTATGTAGATGGATTACATTGCAAAATGAGAGATGTTTATTTTGATAATATAATGTATACAAGCATTATTATTTATACAAACTAGTTCTTAATATTAACTAAACAAACCATTACATTCTTGTTGTTGTTTATGTACAATATTCTCTTCAGCCACTCCAACTTAATATACATGAATTTTTATTCGGGATTTTTGCCAGAGGAGAAGCGACAGCGTAGTAGTTCCGCACTTTACGACCTTGCATTAAAAACGGCCATAACGCGGCCCAGGGGTTAAGTCGGTTTACACAGTGAGTTGTAAGATGAGATACTAACGCAGTGGAAACAACAATAAACGCAGAAATAAAAATGTAACAAGCCGCATTTTTCATATTACAGAAACTGTACCGTTAAACTAAAAATAAAATACGGAGAAGATTAACTATTATTAATTTTTTATAATTTAGTTAGTGATTATGAAATAAGAATGTAAGAAAACTTGAATGTTAAATGGTCTGTTTAGATTAATAGAACTTCATGCAGTGTGACTTGTAAAAATCCAAGTGGCAATATTTGTAAAAAAAAAAATAATTTACAATACTGCAGGTTTGTAATACGTAGACAATAATGTTCAGCGACTGCTGGATTCAAGGTTCTACCAAGGTTGCGAAGATGTTGGACATGTCTTCTCTAAGTGGTGTAGGTGCCTGACGCAAGTAACTTTTGACTAGTTCTTATAACTCGTAATTATTTTGATTAGATCTACTAAATTAACTTTATGGGTAGAGCTTCTAGTTTCTATCAAGTTTGGGAAAGAAAATATTTTGAAAATACACTTCATATCAAGGAATCGTTCGGGTTTGTCCCACACGCCATCTATCGTTGGTAGGAGACAAATTTGGAGAGTGAATAAACTAGCAAGAATAAAACTTTTTTGGTTTACGGAAAAAAAATCTGGTTTTGCAGGATTAGTGCGTTTGGTGGTGATTGGTTTTTTTTGCTGGTGATGGTTCCTCACATAAAATAGGATGTTAACCAAATGTAGGATAGTTTAGACAAGGACATTAAAACAACAGGATTTGCGCAGAGAAGAAAACCGGAAGGTATTACCATGCGTAAGTTATTCTTAAAGGCCACTTGTTGAGAGCCAAACAACCACTACGTCCTAAAAAAAAAAAAAAAAAAAAAAAAAAAAAAAAAATGTTGCCATTTTGACCAGTCTCTTGGTTTTTTTGTTTTTGTCCGTGGTGAGAATCTATTTGCTCTTGTGCTCTTGTTTGGTCCACTAAGATATTGAGCTTGGGTTGCCAAGATTTATCAAATTGTTTTATTTTATAACTTTCTGCTTTTTTGGTCAAGTTTAGTGCGTTGATGCCAGTCGTGGCACGGCTTTTATTGATCAGGTTTGCTATCGGCAATGATGTTTTGAGTTTGCAGGTCCGAATCGAAAGTGGTGATTTTTTGGTAGCATTTGATTTTATAATTTTTGAACCGCAAATGGTTTGGATATTTGCGTTGCAGCTGTTCTTGCTGGGTATCATTTTGCAGATTTCTGGTTAAAATTATAGATTTTTTTGGTTTTTGTGAAGCTTTTGTCATAAGTAGCTGTTCTACTTTAATATTGTAATGGTAGTAGTGTGGTGGCGTCTGTCAGATAGTTTGTTGCACGATAGGCTACTTTTTTTGTATGCAAACACTTTGCTCCGACTATAGCATTGTACCTTTGCTCAACGTTTTACTCCGTAACATTAAAGTTTTGAAAGAAAACTAGAGTTGATACTTGCTCATAGCTTCAATTTTCTACTGAGGATACTAAGTCAGAATTAAAGCTTTAGTGCTCTAGGTTAGGAGTTATAAGAGATGAGCGAGGGATCTTGTTGTTTCCGCAGCCTAAACCTAAAGTGTCTTATGTTATTGTCAACCTACTCCTTGTGACAATAATAGTAAGGTATATATCAGGTTAGGAAGTGCCAATGCCAGCTGATTTGTACCACATTCGGGTATTGGTTGACAGCTTTTTTTAAGAATTAATTAACTTCACAAATGGTTTTGTGTTTTCTGGTCTTTTTAGATCATTTGGGGGTTGTTTGTCGAAGGCAACATGCTATTATTATCTTTTCGTTGGGCGCGATTTGTTACTGGTTTATCTTTTGAAGGGGAAGTTTATGAGCTTCAAATGGCTTTTAACAAATTAACTCGTAGGGGTAGTGAATTGGAGTTGAAATAGTTTTGTTGCTATATGACGCAATGGTCAACCTGGGCTCATTGTTGTATTTAAATGTTTTTGCAGTTTTTTTGAATTAGTTAAGTATTCTGTGATGGGCAGGCCGCTTCTGGAATTTTTGCCTGCAAAATATTGTTCAAATGCTTTAAAGAAGGTCATTGAGTCTTTGTAAAATTTTGCGTTAAAATAATGGGTGGGTAAGGTTTGCTGTAATGTTGTAACCTTTACCGGCACGTTGGTCAGGGCTTTTGTGAAATGTTCTTGGGTTTGCTTTCTTTATCTTTGTTTTTTCGTTGTTTTTTTTTTGTTGTGGATATCTTTGTAACTGTTTTTTTTTCAACGGTAATATTAAGGTTAGTAAAGTAATTATACCTTTTAATGCTTTACGTTGAGAGCCATTTATTACTGTCTTTGAGACTTAAAAAAGATTTGCTGAAGAAAACTCAATTCTAGTGTTTTATAATGCACTAAGCTTGGCCAATAGATTTTGGGTTTGTTGTGTTTTGTTGTGCCTTGTATGAAGAAACCTTAAAACTGTTGCAATAAAGCGGTAACTTTAAAAAAACTTTTGTATGGACGATGGTAACCTGCTGGTCAAACACCCTTTGGGTCAGAAATTAGTAGTTAAAGTTGCTTTGCGCGTGTCTCTACGTAGTGGCAGTGGACAGCTACTTCTGCGTAAAGGAACAATACGTTTGTTGTTGTACAAGTGTTTTCTACTAGTCTTGTTAGCCAGTCCATTGCATGTGTTGACATGGTCCGATATTTACTAGATTGTTTTGTCTTTACTTAGGAACTTGTTCTGCTTTTAAATACTTTTTAGTAATCGACTTCTGTTCTGTTCTCTTGTGATTGGTCAGATAATATAGATAGATATTTTACAAATTAGCATAAAAAGACTATTGATGTTCAGATGAAATTGTCAATGAAAATTTGTGTTGGTATCATTTTTGCTGCTGCTCTGCGATTATTGCCTGAAGGCGGTGTGATTTGGTTGCTGGGATTAATGAGTTATCTTATGTGATGTTATTTTAGTGTTTGTTGGGAGTCCTAGGCAGTGCATCTAGGGATACTCTACTATTTTGGTTGGACTTAGCTTTAAGACCGCACTGTCTAATATGGTTTTATTGAGACAACTTTTTCTGAAATATCTTAGCAGTAGAAATTGATTGATGTTGTTTTTCGAAAGATTTTATGGAGATTTGCTAAAGAGTTGAGTAGTGTTACTGGTTTTTCCTTCAAAGTGGAAAAGAGATTGAGGCCGGACAATGTCTGTGGCAAGTATTGCTTATAACTAGTTTTATGTTCTAACGTGGTTTATTGGTGACTGGCAAATGGCACCGATTAGTGGCTATTTTTGTTAATTTTTGAAATCACGTTTTTTGAGATGCGCTTACAACCATCTTCTCTACTTTCTCATCATTGTTCCCGTTCCATTAGATGAGATCATGCTGCTCCGGTAAGTCCCGCACTTTTGTGTTGCGCGGTCCAGTTTGTTCTTACTTTTTATATCTACTTACTATTGCGGTTTATCCGGTAATGGGGGTTGCGGACGGTTATCTTGTCCGGTGGTGTTCTGGGCGGTTTGGCCGGGGAGCGCACTGTTGCGGTGGAGCTGGCATCAGATTATTTTCTTGGATTTGCACGGGCAGGCGCCACCGGTGGTTTTTGGCTTGTTCTGTCTGATTTCTTAGAATTTTCGGTTTTTGGCTTTAACTTTGTTGTGGAGCTTTGCTTGTAGTGTGTCCTAAACATTGGGTTTGGCAATATTTGCCCCGAGTAGGGTTTTACTAGGGGTGAGGTTGGTGGCAAAGTTGGAATGAGGTTAAGTGTAGTAACTCGTTCAAATGGGTGCCTGGGTAGCTGTCTAATAGACACCGTAACGATTTCTTTAATTCTGCTTGACGTTATTTTACGGATTAGCCCGTGGTTGATACGTGGCGGTAGTGTGATAATAGTATTTCCATTTTATTGTAGCTTTCCGGAACTTGTCAATTGGTGACTGCCGCTTAGTACAATCTTGGGGTATCTACATTTTGTTGTTTCTGGACTTAGATGGTTACGTCACTGGTAGTGTGGAATGTTTTTACCCAGCAGATGTGCATATCTATCACGATTAATATAATTTGATGAATTGGGGGGGGGGGGGGATAGTGTCTAACGAACTTAAGTAGTCGATCGTTTCTAAGGCGGCTGTTGGGATGGGACGGCATCAGTCTGGTAAAACGGTTAGCTGATCCCAGTTTGCTGGATATAGTTTTCTGTCAGCGCTTCGCCGGTAGTCTACGTCTTCTGTAGGTTAGGCCAATTTTTGGAGTAACTCGTCAATAATGTTTTGCACTTATGGGCGTTTGAGTTGGTTTGCTGTACGGCGGCGGCCAGTCTTAACCCCTAAGGGTTGTAGTGCAGTTACTCTATAGTGGCCTTGGTTTTGCCGCGATAGCCAGTAGAGGAGTTCCGTAAGACTGACATCGGAAGATACTAATTGATCTAAATCGATGGTTTTGCTGCCGGCTTTTTTGTTGCTGGGCGATTGGGATAGCACGTCCGGCAGATTGTTTTCAGCTTCTATGGTATGCTTGATATTGAACGTAAATTTGGCGAGAAGTAATGAACATTGACTTTGTTTCTTGGATATCAGTCAGCTACACTAACGCTCAATTGCCGGTTGGAATTGACAGTCCTCAAAGAAGGCTTGGTACTTTTTGATGGTTTATGTAATAGCGTAACATTCTTGCTTATTGCTGTGGTACCGTTGTTTGGCGGCTGTGAATTGTGAGCTAGCATAATTGATGATTTGCTTCCTATTTTTTTTTCATGGTACAAAACCCGCTTTTTTTTGCACTTGTCGGTTTGCAGAACAAACCGCAGACTAGGTCGTGGGTGGTCTAGGGTCAAAGGTTGGTCGAGCATCAACTTCCGGTTTGCAGTTTCAACAAATAATTCTGACAACTACTTTTTCAAAGTAAAATATAGGTTTCTTGAAAACAAAAGTAAGCTTCTATTTAGTCACCTAGCACTGTACTAGAGACAAAATTTGTATTTGCATAAAAAAATGATCTAAAATAGTAAAAAAAAGACGTTCTTCAAACCTCTTAATATGTTCTAAAAATGGTCAAAAATGTTCTAAAAATGTTACTAAATCTTTGAAAATGTTTTAAAAGTGTCAAAAACGTTCCAAAAAAACTAAAAAATCTAAAACTATCAAATAATTTATTCCAGGCTGTTGAATATTTTAAAATTGTCAAAAAATATCTACAGTTTATTTATTTATTTATTTGACTCTTTACCCATTTTAAAATTGCCAAAAAATGTTCCAAAATTGCCAAAAATATTTCTCAAATCTGATAAAAATATTATTAAACCGTAAAAAACGTTCCAAAAGTGGTAAAATATTCCCAAATTGTCAAAAAAAATTATATACTTTAAAATTGTCAAAAATGTTCCATAATAGTCAACAAATATCCAAAATTGTAAAAAAAAATCAAAAATTCTAAAAATGTTTATCAAATCTGTTAACATGTTTTAAAATTGTCAAAAATGTTCCCAAAATTGTCAAAAATTATCTAAAATTGTAGAAAAAACATATTCGAAAATGCCGAAATTATTTTTCAAATCTGTTAATATGTTCTAAAATTGTCAAAAAACGTTCTTAAATCTTTAAAAATGTTTTAAAAGTGTCAAAAACGTTTCAAAGTACAAAAAAATTTATAAAATTGTTTAAAAAGTTCCTCCAGGCTATTGATACATTGTACATTGTCAAAAATTATCAAAAGTGTCAAAGAAATGTTCCAAAATTTTCGAAAAATTTCCTCAAATCTGTTTATATGTTCTAAAATGATCAAAATTGTTTAAACGTTATTAAATTGCAAAAAAAGAAACAAAAACCGTCAAATATGATCCAAAACTGTCGAAATATTTCCAAAATCATCAAAAAAATCCATAATTCTCAAAAATGTGTCATAGTTGTCAAAAATATTTTGAAAATAATTAAACGTGATTAAATCGTCAAAATAGTTCAAACCAAACACCAAAATTGTCAAAAAATTCTTTCAAGCTGTTGATATGTTTTAAAATTGTTAAAAGTGTCAATAATGTTTCTAAATTACCGAAAATGTTCTTCGAATCTATTAACATGTTCTAAAACTATAAAATATGTTACTAAATATGTCAAAACTTCCAAAAAATGCATAAAATGCATGTTCCACAATTGTGATAACTGATTGGCAAAAAGTCCTGCAATAATGTAATGGCGTAAAATGATTAAAAAGAAAAATGTACTTCTTTTAGTTTTGTTATCAAAAATGTATGATTTCAAAAATTATCTAAAGTTGTTTAAAATGTTCCATATTTATCAAAAATGTTCTGAAATTACCAAAAACCTTCCACACTTATCAAAAATCTTATTCAAATCCGTTCTAAAATTATTAAAAATGTTCCAAAAAGCGTTTTATCGGCCACGGAGGCGCTTTCTTTGCAGCTTTGTAAGTGGAACTGAGGTTTCTGCAAAGATGTTTACATGTTTATGAAGCTACGTCTGGAATTGTCGCGGATAAGCCTAAGGTAATGTTCTAATGGCTGACTTTTCTGAGCCGTGATTTTGTGTCTAAAGTACTAAATTTTTGCTTGTCCAAAGTTGTCTTTTTGTTACAGTTTAGCCCATATTTTTGTAACTTCTTCAAAGTACTAAATTTTTGTTTGTCCAAAGTTGTTTTTTTCTTACACTTCAGCTCAAATTTTTGTAGCTTCTCTTAGTTGGTTGAGTAGACGACAATATTGTTAAAATACAATATTACAACTTTACTTATCCAACCTGCTAAGACCTTGAGCATCAGGGCTTTTTTACGTCTTAATAGCATGACTTTAAAGTGATAGGTGTCTTCGTCCGGTGTGGCAAAGGCGGTTAGGTGCTAGCTATCCAGGTGCAGTACCCGGTAGTTAAATCCAACCTGGAGCATCTACGAATTTCTTTAACGTTTTTTGAATCTTGGTGGAGGCGGTGTTGGAGGCGCGGAAGTTGACACAAAAGCGCTGTTTGCTGTCTGTTTTTTTTATAACCACCGGGGCGCAGTAGTTGTTTGTCTTTAGCGAGCATCTTTTTTTGGTGTTATATGCTTACGGTCGGGTTTGTATGGGGAGTTTTGTAGTTGTCCCAAACCTTCTACAAAGAAAACATGCAAATTTATTCATGTCGGCTATAGGTATAGTTGCTGGATTGGTTTGGTGGTACGCCCAATAGATTACTTCTTGAGTGTTGCACCTAAAATTGACGAGTTGACGAACGTAGTCAAGAGTGACCTAATTTTGTGTTAGCTAATATCACTTCTTTGCTAAGATCCGGCGTTTGCAGAAAGACTGTTATTGTTGGATACCGACCTGGATGGTAATGATTATTTTTCTGTTGATAGCAAGTTTGTTGTTAAGGTTGGCTTAGTGGACAACATAAATGATGCAATCCAGATAGGGCTAGTTAGGTGAAATTCTGGCTGGTTTAACTGTATTTTTTGGTGAGTTTGGTTGTTCTCTGAAATGTGATAGAGATTTTTGGTAGGTAATGTCCTACTTCATCAGGGATTAATGGTTGCGTTGTTCTTACTCTTGACAGATCCGCTTCTTGTTTTCCGACAAAAAGGAGCTTGCAAATGTGTTTTTGTGGAGTTGTGTTTGGCACTTGGCCTTGAACTAGGAGCCAGTCAGTTTTGTTTTTAGTGTTTTTTTGAGGTGTTGGAGGTCTTTAAATTTTTTAATGACTAAGTTGATCAACCGATTGGCCATGGCTGCATACTTTTGCAGGAGAATTTATTTTGTTTTTTTGTAAATAGGTTCTAGGCCTCTATTTGCTTGTTTTTGCTACGATTTTACTAGACAACTGTTGTGTATCAGTTGGGGCACTTTGAAGACTTGAAAATGGTCTTCAATTGGTGGTTCAAAAAATTGGTGGAGGTCTTTGTGTTCAAACTTCTGGAACGTTGGCTGGTGGAAACCTAGGTAAGTGGATGCGAGTGCATGGATTGTCCGTCTGCTAAGCAGCCAAGGGCTATAATCTTTATTTTGGTCAGTTCAGGTCTGGGATGGTTTATGTTATTGGTAGGCCTGGTACTCTGACCGGGCTTGCGGGACCGGAAAAGCGGTGGTGTCCTAGTTGGTTTTGAGGATTTTTCAGTTTTGTTAAACAGTTTTTTTACGTTTTTTTACTTAATTGACAATTTTTTTTTCTTGTTGGGTCAGTGGAGCACTAATTGTTGGCACCTAGCCTTGCGTTTATTGCTTGGAAGCAGTGATCCGGGTGCAGTGCGTTCAGGGATATTCTTATATATATTCTTATATTATATTTATGCAAACTTAAAATAAAATAAAAATCCTGAAAAAACTTCCTAAAGAGTTTTTAAAACTGTACACTAATTTTATGACAAATTAAATCCTAAATAACACTAACATTGGGAAAATTAAACCTAAATTAACTCAACAATATATTGATTCCTGCTGTAATAGTTAATTATCAAATTACATACTTGAAAGGTAAATGTATTATAGGATGAGGTGTAGAGGACATAGCGTGTAATTTAACTGAAGCACTGCCTGATAATAATAATGTTGTCATCAGCGTGTAAAATTGGTAACGGAGATCGATGGTTGGTAGCCATCCCCGACAGAATAATATAAATTTAAAATCGTTAAGTGAGTAACCCTCGTCGGCATTGTCCTGACCGGAAGCAGACAGGAATTAGCGCACAGAGAAGTGGTTAATGGCAGTCGCGCATGTATTTCCGCTATCCTGCATTGTCCTCTACATAAATACATTGTGTATAGTCACCTACATTTCAGATGGACAACGTTATTTACTTTGTTCGATAAAATATATACCTGCTGCAGAAAAAAAAGTATATAAGCATAAATAAAACAGGAATCATAGTTTCAATGGAACAGTAAAATGAAGCGGGGTTAAAACTCCCCGGTGGCCGATCCGTGCACTCGCAAAGGCTATCTAGCATCATGTTGTACGTTATTTTTATCGGTTAGTTTTGTGCAAATACCATTTGATTCCGTTGCTGTAGTAAATAATAAAAAAGAAGGAAGTACTAAAAAAATACTTTTTAAAGCGTGTTTAAAGTCTCTTTTATTATTATTGTCCTATACATAAAAAATATTTCAGGATACATTTTTTAATACAATGCGCCATCATATTTTATTGTTCAGTTTTTTTTTTTATTAACTGGACTAATTTAATATGAACAATAGTTACCCCTACAAATGATGTTAAACTTGTAGAAGTAGTTCCACAGCTGTGTTGCGGTCTCGGCACAGGGGTTCCTTCTCACATCAAACGTATCCCTAACATACGTTCACTTCATCAAACAAAACCCCAGAAATGCCATTTAATAGATAATATAAATTTGATTGAAAATGATTGTATGCCAGGAAATTTAATTTATTGGGTTTAGTCAATCATGAATAATTAATATATTGAGAAATATCTAATTTAATCAATTTTTTTTGAGAAATTATAAATAAAATGGCACTACTAAAGCTAATTTTAAATAATATTATAAGCTTTAAAATTAACAAAACGAACTAGCTTTTTTTGATAAAAATTTGGGTTAACTAATTCTTATGGTTTTACTAATTTCAAGAAATGATTGAGTTACTTTGAAGCACCTTTAAAATAAGCTTTATAGTTTTTGAGGAAATTTTGGAATTCATTGTTTCTATGTTTGTTTCTACTATTCTTAAAAAATTACAAATTAGTTTTTAAAATTAATAATATTGCAGATCTAAAATGAGAAATTTTGAGCTTATGAATTGATAATTTACTTTGGAAATAATTCCAAATATCTTAGCTCTTAGTATGCTTTCACTAGTTTTAAAAATTGTTAAGTTATTTTTGAAGTTAACAAAATAGCACGTCCAAATGAGTTAAATTAAGTTAAAAATTGACTAAAATAAACAAAAATAATAAAAGTAGTTTAAATAATTTCAAAAAATCATTTTGTTATCTTTAAAGTTTTGGTTTGGTAAACTAGAATTCTTTAAATGAGCAAAATTGGGCTTTAAAGTTGCTAATTAGCCTGTATTTTTTAACTAAATCGCTTATTTTGATATAATTTTGGATTTATCTACCTTTAGGTATAGTTTTATTAACTTTAGGAACAAAATATTCTCAAAAATTATCAACATGGCGGTTGAAAATTTATGAAAATTAGGCTTTAAACTTGTTAATTATTTTGTAATTTAAAAACAAAACAGAATATTTTGATCAAAAATTGAATTAAGTTAGCTTTGGACATAGTTTTACTAATTTTAAAGAATCATAAAGTTTACTTTAAAGTTAATAAAATTACACCTTCAAAATAAGCAAAATTGGGCTTTGAAGTTGATAATTAGATTATATTTTGATTATAATTGATTGAAGCTTTGGATTTATTTAGTTTTATGTATGATTTTAATAAAAAATCAATAAATTATCTAAAAAGTATTAATATGGTGGCTCAAAAATTATGAAAATTTGGCTTAAAACTTGCAAAATAACTTGTAGTTTGAAAACTGAACCAATTATCTTTATGGAAGCTGTAATTATGGTTTTATTAAAAGATTTAGAGCATTAACTGCTTACGTCAAGGCTTGTACTACGGAAAGGAACGCTAACATTCTATCTCTAGTCACAACAACAACCAACACAAGTTTTGGATAAAAAAAAGTTCTTAGATTATTTTCGACTGGAACACTTTTTACAAGAATTCTATATAGTATTTAGTGACAGCATTGTACCAATGATTAATAAGACTTTTTTTGACAAAGCTCCGGTATGAACCTTAGATATACCTATAACTTTTGCTGGAAAGTTTATATCTTTGAACAGATTTACGAATGAAGCATCAGCAACTCTTGCACTCAGTAGTACTGATAAACAAGAAAGTTGGCATGTTTTGTTTTTTTCACAGACTAAATTAAATGCCGTAACTAAAACTCAATAAGCGCTTCTCCTCTCAGAAGACTTTTTGGCAATTACTAATGGAGGACAATCAAAAGCCTTACACTATTTTGCGACACTTGATTTGATGAAGGCACTTACTACTTTACTGTACTTTGATTTGGTCTCAAGATGAACATACCTATACAGGCGCAGCTTCTTTTTTGTTTATGATGCTGGCAACATACATTACGAGTGGACTTACAGTTTTTAGTGGATTTTAAACTTATAGAGAGACTATTAATCTATTCTAGATCAGAGAAGATTTTAGTCTTTAAGTTCTACTCTGACAAGACAGATTGGGGTAAGAGAGCATACATATGTTTGAAGGTTTAAACTCACAATTGCCACGCTGCCTACCACAGCATCTAGCCATAATTTGACATAATCTGAAGCTTAACAACAATTAGTATTTTGTTGCTTCATGAACATCTGCACTTAGTTGGCTCAAGGAATACGTTTTATAATTTTTAAGCATAGCCCACTTATGGAATTGCAAGAAGCAAAAAGCGGGTAATTTAGGTCTTGGAGCCGTATTACTCCAAAAAAAGAACAATCAGAGGCACATAGTGTTTTATGCATATAGTTACCAAGTATTTTTTGGTTATGAGGAAAATCTTTCTAACTTTCTAAAGTTGCACGTGAAACTTGGATGATCTTTTTTGCGTTTGAAGCACGCATGGAATTGTGCAATGTCTGCGGTCTTTTGCTTGTACTCTACAGTACAGCAAAGTCCGCAGATTTTAATAAAAAAAAACATGATCTACTGTCATTTTGGATTCTGAGGAAACTGGACATACAGCGTTGGGAAGGTTTTTTCGTATATTTTTATGTGTGTTGTGGAGGATGGATTAATTAAACCTTAGAGAGATAAGCTTATCTTGCACCACATCAACCGTGATGCAATATTTGGGATAACTTATTTTAGGGTCTATTGTTTTAGGGTGTAGTGTACGACTGTGTACAGTGCTCAAAAGTTTGCATGCAAAAGGGGGTGCATGCGGATGCCATCGAGCACTTCCACTGCGCGGTAGATAGTAACATTCATTGACTTGAAAGTCGCCAACTGCCCTTTATAATATGATTTTTTTGAATAGTGATGGGAGGAAGGTAGCGTATAAAAAAACCTTTTGTGGGTGCTTGCGGAGTTAGTAGGCGCGAGGAAGGGCTTACGGAGCTAGTAGTTGGACTTAAGTTGGCCGACCGCGTCTTAGAGGTTGGCCGGGTCTTGGACCTTTTGGACTTGGCGACTGAAGGTTTTTTTGGTGCTAAAGGTACTTGACATGTGGGGTTGGCTGATGGTTTATTAGTGCAAAAGGGGTCACCTGTACCTTTTTTGATTTTTTGTCTTTTTAGTTTCTTCTAACAGGGTAAATCTCTTCTTTGGGGCTCACTATAAAGATGTAAATCGACATTTTGGCTGGGTCTCATCTTTTTTTCTTGGAGGATGCGGAGTTGGTTGTGGCGGCGGTAGGACTTTTGCAAGAGGCATGGAGGTTCAGTTGACTTGGTTTTGGTAGCTTTAATCGTGGGGGAAGAAGGGCTGGGTGGTTAGTTTTCATTTTAACGAGGGCTATTTTTGCGTCGCGATATATTCTCTTAACTTTTTGTATTTGCCGAACCAAGAGACAGGATGTACTTTTCTAACTAGTTGATCTTTTTTGCCCATTACATCTTTTCTAGAACTAAGGTCCGAAGTGATTCTATATGGGTCTATACTAAAAGTGAAAATTGAAATAAATAATTAGGTAATTTAATTGAATTGGATTAGTGGTTTGACCAGTTCAATAAATTGTACTTGGCGTTGTTGCATTGAGAATTGATTTTTAGATATCAACTTTAGAAGAAGTTTTACATAAACGAATTAGAAGGCATGACGATTGTGTGGGCGGTAAAAAAATCTGAGCTTACATTGAAAACGAGTTATTTACTCTGATTGAAGACTGATTAATAGTGCTCTAATCTGGCTAAATATTTGCGTAGACGCCAAGGCCAAACTCACCCAATTTTTACTTCAGCAGGAGTTAACATTTACACTCGAATTTGAACCAAAAAGTTACGCAATGTTTTATACTGGAATCTGGGAGACGAAATAGTAAACTTTGCTATTGAGGCAAATGACTTGGGTTTACTAGAGAACTAACACTGAAAACCTAATCCGACAATATTTTTTGTACAAAATGACACATCCCAAATGAACCTGCTTAAAGGAGATATTTTGGATGATATAGTGCTTTAGTACAAGAGAGAATGCCTCAGACTAACTATTCTTGTGAAATAAACATGGGATACCACCTAATAACTCAAAAAGAACTGCTGTTGCGCTCTTTTGCCGATTGAGAACAACTTTTTATGCTACCCAAAGCAAGACAGGAAGTACTGACATAATACTAAAACACAGATACTGCAAGTCATTTAGGACGAGATAAGATGCACATAAGTTATTTTGTACTTTACCACTGGGTGGAAGTCTAAGGAGCAGATGTGAAAGTCTTCATTTGCCGCTGCCTGACATGCTTCCATCCAAAGGCTTTATTTTGGTCACACTCTTTCTACAAATTTTAAGAACAAGTAAACTTTATTAAAAGTTTTGACAGTACTTGATTTGGAAGTAAAGTGACTGTTGCTAACAGATCAGTATACCGGATGGGTCTCAACCTGTTTTCAGTGATTAGCAAAAAAATAAATCTTATCTATTGATGAGAGTTGTCTAAGATACTGTTGTCAAACATGGTTTGCAACTTGTGAGTAAGACATTTAAGAACGCCATGCAGAAATAGAATATTAGGCAACAAACTACCGCTACTTACCACCCGCAGTTAAACCTGGCCGAGTGGCGCCGAGCTCTATAAATTTATTTACATGCTTCTTAAGGAACAACAAGAAAATAATTTTTGCTAAAATAACCGCAGGATTAACACCAAATAAGTTACTGATTGATCACAACTTTACTGAACCCGGAATCTGAGATGTCTTAACCAAAAAACTATCGGTTTAGAGTAGCGTTTGTAACCGGCCTGACAACGCCAAGTCACTTACCGCTAGAAGCGTTACCTTCAACTTGTTAACATCTGCGTATATGCCCCAGGCGATTAGTTTATGGTGCGCAAAAGGAAGTGCAAAAGGATCCAAAAAGATATTACTTCCGTCAGCCACAACAGCTATTGGGAGGAATCTGCTGGACTTTTTAACGGAACCAAAGTGGATGCAGTTTCAGTTTGGGACAGTTAATACTAACCTACAAATTATTGGAAGAGCTGGGAAACGAAGCTTAATCTTGACTACGGAAAAGTATTGAAGGCAAGAGAGCTTGAACAGCAAGCGCCTTTTTACCGCACACACCGGCACTAGGAATCACATTATCAAAACAGTTCTAAGGCATTTTACAACTAAAACTCTTTTCCAGGTAGTTGCCTAAGAGTCAGTAGACACTTTCTTTTGATTTTGCCTATCTTAATCAATAATTGGATAAAAAAATAAAATGACCTATAACTTCTAATCCGTGCATTAGAATTTAATAAAATTTTATACAAGTATACATCATCATAATCAGTATTAATTGTGTAAATTTTATAAAAATTGATACGCTTTGTTTGGCATAACTTGTTTAAAGCTGATCTTGCTATATTAACTATTAGTGGAAGCAGAAAACAAAATAACCTACAACTTTAAATCAGTGCATTGGATTTTAATTAAATTTAGCATAAATTTACATCATTATTATTACTAATTATTGCGTAAATTTGATAAAAATCTATACGCTTTATTTGGCATATTTTGTTTAAACCTGATCTTGCCTATGTCAACTAATAGTTGAAGCTAAAAACAAAATATCTTCTAACTTCTAATCAGTGCATTAGAATTTAATTAAATTTCACATTATTATCATCAGTATTACTTGTGTAAATTTGATAAAAAGCTATAGGCTCTGTTTGGCATAATATGATTAAACCTGATCTTGCCTATCTTAACCAATAGTTGAAGCAAAAAACAAACTAACTTCTAACTTCTAATCAGTGCATTAGAATTTAATTAAGTTTTATACAAATATACATCATTATCATCAGTATTAATTGTGTAAATTTTATGAAAATCTATACGCTTTGTTTGGCATAATATGATTTAACCTGATGTAGACTATCTTAACCAATAGTTGAAGCCAAAAACGAAAAAACTTGTGACGTCTATTTTGTGCATTAGAATTTAATTAAATTTTACAAAAATAACATCATCATTATTAGTATTAATTGTGTAAGTTTATAGAAAATTTATTTGCTCTGTCTGGCATAACTTATTAAACCTGATCTTGCCTATTTTAACCAGTAGTTAAAGCAAATCACTAAATAAACTATAACTCAATATTAGTGCATTGGAATTTAATTAAATTTGATATAAATAGACATCACTATCATAAGTAATTGTTGTGTAAATTTGATAAAAATCTATACGCTCTATTTGGCATAACTTGTTTAAAGCTGATCTTGCTTATATTAACGAATAATTGAAGCAGAAAACGAAATAACTTATAACTTCTAAACAGAGCATTGGATTTTAATTAAATTTTACACAGTTATACATCATCATCATCAGTATTAATTGTGTAAATTTGATAAAAATCTATAGGCTCTGTTTGGCATAATATGATTAAACCTGATCTTGTCTATCTTAACTTGTAGTTGAAGCAGAAAAGAAAATAACCTGTAACTTCTAATTATTGCATTGAAATTTAATTAAATTTTACACAAGTATACATCAATATCATCAGTACTAATTGTGTAAATTTGATAAAAATCCATACGCTTTGTTTGGTATAATATGATTTAACCTGGTCTAGCCTATCTTAACCAATAGTTGAAGCCAAAAACGAAATAACGTATAACGTCTAATCAGTGCATTAGAATTTAATTAAATTTTACACAAATATACATTATTATCATCAGTATTAATGGTGTAAATTTTATGAAAATTTATACGTTTTATTTGGCATAACTTTTTTAAAGGTGGTTTTGCCTTTATGGACCATTCGTGGAAGCAGAAAACAAAATAACCTATAATTTCTAATCAGTGCATTGGAATTTAATAAAATTTTACACAAATATACATCGTTATCATCAGTATTAATTGTATAAATTTGATAAAAATTTATAGGTTTTGTTTGGCATAATATTATTAAACCTGATCTTGCCTATCTTAATCAATAGTTGAAGCAAAAAACAAACTAACTTTTAACTTCTAATTAGTGCATTGGAATTTAATTAAATTTTACACAAATGTACATTATGATTATTAGTAATAATTGTGTAAGTTTGATAAAATTTGATACGCTCTGTTTGGCATAATATGATTAAACCTGATTTTTTCTCTATCTTAACTAGTAGTTGAAGCAGAAAACAAAATAAACTATAACTTCTAACTAGTGCATTGAAATTTAAATAAGTTTTACACAAGTATACATCAACATCATCAGTATTAACTGTGTAAATTTGATAAAAATCTATACGCTTTATTTGGCATAATATGATTTAACCTGATCTAGCCTATCTTAACCAATCGTTAAAGCAAAAAACGAAATCACTTATAACTTCTAATCAGTGCATTAAAATTTAATTAAATTTTACACAAATATACATAATCATCATCAGTATTAATTGTGTAAATTTGATAAAAATGTATACGGTTTATTTTGCATAATTTGATTAAAATTGATCTTGTCTATCTTGACCGATAGTTGAAACAAAAAGAAAATTCTCTAATTAGTGCATTGAAATTTAATAAAACTAACTCACAATTATTAATCATTTTGTTTCTTGTCACTCCTCATACTCGAAAGGACTAGCTTCAACCGCGTTATGTAAAGTCAGTTATTTTTATATTTATTTTTACTCAAAAATATTTTAATAATTAATGTTTTAAATCTTACACAAAATGATTTGCAAATAAATAGTATGCATTTAAATTGAACTAATAAAATTTAATTAAATCTTATAGCTAAAGAATTCCATCCAGATATAGTTAAATACCTATAAACATGCCATTTTTATCTCTATTAAACTGGATGTTTTACATTCGTTTAAATTTCAACATGCACAAGCAGACTATATAAAGTAAACTAGATAATTCATCACAACTGATAACATCCGAAATATTTTTTCTTCTGTACAAACATGCCCTATTAATCCGAACATGAGTATTAAGATCTTTGGTTATAAAAGCCGATACGTTTAGTCAAGATAAGAAATGTTAACTGATGTCAATCTATATTTGTATCCATGGATTTTAATTGCCGATTCATTTTATATAAGAAAATTAGGGTTGTTGATTGAAATTGATAAGTTTGTTTTGATCAGCCGATTTTATTTAAATTAGCTTCATTAAAATAATTTGTATTCGCCTCGTATCTCTTCATTCTAACAGGGCTATGACTTTTCCGACAAATCTTATACAAACAAGGACCCTTATATAGAATCGACTTATAATCTTAACTCCTTATTCATAGCTGCTCCTCATTCTGCACCGAGCCGTTATGCATACAGAGGTCCTCGATCCGCGCAGGAATCGCAGGCGCTTGCTATTAAATTATAACCCCACTTATTGCTCCCTTCACCCAACGAGAAGAGAGGATGCCACAATATGTTCCGTAATTAATTACGTATTGCTTTATTTACTTCGAAACTTAATTCAGCTCTACTCTCTCGTACTTTGTTTTGATGTTACAAGAGAGTTTGAGAATTGGCGCGAGCGATTTTGATGTATAATCGGTAATAATGAGTTGAAATGATTCGCGAAAACAATATTATTAACTAGTTTGAAGGCGAAGGAACGCGCATTTTGTGTGCTCGTATGATTAATCGGATCAGACAATTAATATTTCTGCTGAGCGGATGGGGAGTCTTAATTATCAGGAGGGAGGAAATTAACGCTGGTTAATTGTGGCCGCGGCAACCTTCTCTAATTGGGTAATTTATACAGCTGAATTATTTCTACTGCTTTAAAAATGTCTACTAATAATGTAAATGATGGAATACTAGCAAGGGGTGTAATTTAGAATTTTAGTTCTTTTATCTTGCCGCTGATTAAACACTATCTTTGTTCAGACTATATATATATACTGGAGTATTCTACCATTTTATCGAATTTAGAATAAAATATTTTAATGAATTTATTTATCTTCTAGTTTTATAATAATAATAAATAAATTTACTTAAAACTAAACCGTCTCGTAGAGTGATGTACATAAAGTTTTTTTTTTAAATTATTAGTCGGAGCATAGCCAACAAAGCTTCTAGTATATGTAAAGCATTTTTGTAAAAAGGAACTTGCATATTTATGGTTAGGAGCGGGTCTTGTGGAGAGTTGTGGTGAAGGTCGTCGTGAATGAGGTTTGAAAAGTGTATTTCCTTGAGGTCGGAGACAAACTTTTGACGGAGTTTGCATTGCAGTATTGTTTGGTTAAGCAGAGTAAGCGGGGTTTCTTCTTGAAGTAAGCATTGGTGTGAAATTAGTGGGTTAGCTAAATTCGATGTTGTTTGGGGTAGTTTTATAGCTGTAAGCGTAGTAGTAGTCGGATGGATCTTTAGTAGAAGAGTTGGTTTTATTTTGATCTATATCTGTACTATGTTGCAACGTGACTCATAGTGGTATTGCGATTGTTAATTGAAACTAAAACGTTGCAGGTGGTTTTCTGGTTGATGTGGAGTTTGAAAAGAAGATCCTTATGTCAGACTTTGTCGAAAGCTTTTTCTACGTTGAAAAGGACCGTCCCTGAGTATCCGGTAGTTTTGAGGAAGCCGGACTTTTCCAGGTTTTGGGATGTTAATTACGATAGAGCTTTTCCAAACCGTAAGAAAATGTCCTGTTCAAAAAATTGCATTAGCAATATTGGTGATAACCATTATTGGGGATTCTGTCAGAGCCAGGAGCAGAACGTTGTTTTTGTCTGTTAATTATTTCTTGAATTTGAGACGGTCTAACTGAAGCGGCGTGGATTTGTCAGCGGTTTTCAAGGTTTTTCTAAGCACTCGTTCAACTTTTTTGACGATTTTTGAATCCGTGTTATTGCTCGAGGAGTGTTGGAGTTTCAAGCTGTCCGCAAATGCTTTGGTCTTTTTCTAAATTGTGTACTGTACTTTATTTTTGTCTTCAATAGCTCTAATGTGGACTGGCTTGTTCCTTAAGACTTTGAAGATCTTCCACATTGGATGGTCGTCTTCCGTAAAAGATTTTAAAGTGTTTTTTGAGCATAAATGATTGTGTGACCTTATAGTTTTTTTTACTTTAGCGTGAAGGGAGTTCTGTGTTGGCAATGGTTCCTGGCGTTATTGTGTCTACGGATTAGGTCTTTCACGTTTTGAGATAACTCAAGAGGATTATTGGCGCAAACCTGAAGGGTTTTAGAGGTCTTTTACAAAATCTGTTGGATTTAGCGCGTAAAAAGTTTGACGGTCCTATCGATGTCTGCGGCCGTTTTTACTGGAGTCATGCGTCCTATGCTTTCTTCTAGGGATTGTGAGAAGAGAGGCCAATCTGGGCAAATGACTAGTTTTTTCCTTCTCCGGGTGACTTCCTTCCGAAGAACTTCAGTAAGACCGGAAAGTGGTTTAAGCTCATTTTGTTGAGTACTTGGATGGTGTGCTCAAAGTTGATGTTCTTGAAAAGAGCCACATTAAGAAAGCTTTTTTAGTATCTTGCGTAGAAGGTAGGTTTTTCTGGAGCCACCACTTGCATCCCTCTATGCTCTACAAAATTGAGCAACGCCCTCTTTTGGCGTTTGTCTGTAAACTGTTCTAAGCCGTATGTTTACAGTTAAAATCACTAGCAATGATTGTGGGGAGAATGTTAGTGAAAACCTCATCAATATCCGCCTTTTTGATTTGGTTACTCGGGCTGAGATAGCCTGATGCGATTTTAAATGTATTGTATGAGATTAGCTCAGGAGTGTTGACTTCGGAGTGGTTCAATGATTTATTTTTTTTAAGATCAAATCAGCCTAACCCCCGATGACCTCAAATACGTAAAAGTATTTGGTAGTCGCAACGATTGGGTGGGAGAGTAGTTTGTCTTAGACACCAACATGATGACAAGGTACTCTTGGATGAAAAACTGTTGCACTTTACCTATTTTTTTTTTAATGCTATTGGCGTTCCATAAACAGACACGAAGTAATGGTTTCTTGGTAGCCATTACTGTTTTTGGAGGAGCGTAGACATGATTTTTTTATGAAAATTGTTGAAGTTGTTTAACAGGGCAATTATTCTTTTGACGTTGCTCATAGCCTAGGAGGATGCCGGAGGAGCGACCGCATTTGCGATGGATTTGACCGTAACTATTACAAGTTTGCAAGGACGTGGAAGCTGTCCTATTAGCCTTGTCAACATTTTTTATGAGTTGCAGCTCTTGAAATTGGCGGGGTGCTGACCGGATCATAGAGCACACTTTGTTGGCGTGTCCTTGGGGCAAGCCATTAATTGATGGGGCTCCGAACAGACTCTACACACCGGAGTTTTTGAAAAACAACTTTTGACCGTGTGGCCTAACCGTTGGCACTTGTGGCTATGCGAATACTCTTTTGGGTATTGCGAGAAGAAAGGATAACCACGCGATTATTCTTGAAATATTTTTAAGTTTCTGGGAATTTTTGTCAAGACAATTGCCGGCGGGGTATGGACGTCTTTGTTATCCGTAATTTTTTTGCCGTCGTGAACAGAGTCCGCGGCAACGGGCCAAAACTTCATTTTAGCGAAGGGGATCTTCTATTGGGCGAGGCGGCGTACTTTGGACTAAATGGTTCCTTAGCCATAATGCCTGAAAGGCTGGCCTTGTTACCGGCATCTTTTTTCTGGAGCAATAAAGGTTGCCTGACAAATCCAAGGGGTGATACCCAGACGATGGTGTTACGTGTTTGTACTTTTGTTTATTAAGTTGAACCGAAATTCCTCACACACGCGTCACACAGACTTGCCACACAGGCGCTTGCCACACAGGCTCTTTTAAGCACGCACACAGCGTGCACCACGTCGCTCACGCAGAGCTGGTGGTTGTTTTGTGGATCGACGTGAACCCGCACAACGCAAGGATCAGTGGCCATTCTGAAACTCGGGCGGGGCGTGCAAGCACCGGGTGTAAAAGCCTTCCCTGAAGTTAGCCAGAGGTGGACTTCAAGGCAACGGGCGACCTTGGATGGAGCCGGAGGAAGTGCTTGTTGGTTGCAGTGGGTGACGTTGTCGGAAGTTGCAGCGGTGGTGATCAGGGCCATCTGAGGGGCATTCAACGGATTGCTAGCTGATGTGGTGGTTCAGATGATGTACGATGTGGCTGCTTTGGGCTCTGGATCTTGTCTGAGGAGCAAAGGAGAAAAGTTGGGTATTTATAGGCGCGGTTGGTTCCAAAAAGCTCTATAAAGACCCAAGTTGACGTTTTTGAAAACAGCCACATCAAGAACGTCCTTTTAGTGTTGTGCGCTTTGATAGAAGGTGGTTTCTTCTGGACCCACTACTTCTAATCCTTTTTGCTCTACAAAGTTGTACAACGCCCGACCTTTGGTGTTTGTCTGTAAACTACTTTACGCCGGGTGTACAGTTAAAATCTCCAGAAAAAGAAGCTTAGTGAAACCTCATCGAAATCCACCGTTTTGATTGGGTTACTTGAGCTGAGATAGCCATACGCAATTATAAATGTCCTTAAACCTGGCATATTGACTACCATCGCATTAAATTTGAAAGAGACTAAATTGGTAGTGTCGACCTTGGATGGTTTAATGGTTTTTTTGCAAAAAAAGTCTTATGCCTTAGCCTAACCCTCGAAGATTCCTAAATACGGGGGAAGGGGTGCCGGCCGAGCGACCATTTGCGAATGATTTGCCCGTAACAACTGCAGGTTTGCGGGGACCTAAGGGCGTAGAGGATGATTGGGCCGGTGCCGGTGCCGGAGCGGTCGCCGGAGTCTGTGAGGCTATTTTATTAGCCTTTCCGTGCAAGGCCAACGTAATTTGGTAAGAGTTGCAGCCACTGAAATTGGCGGGGTGCGGACTAGAACAAAGAGCACACTTTGGAGGCGTGTCCTTGCAGTAGGACATCGACTGATGGGGCTTCAAACAGACTCTACACACCGAAGTTTTTAAAAAACAACGTTTGACCGTGTGGCAAAGAGTTTCTTTAACCTCATAATTTACGATGATTTTGGTGAATTTTGGTGATTGCACCAAGACCATGCTGAACATATCGTGCTTGTTCTTTATACGATGCACGTTTGAGGGAGAGTATCCCAATTCAAGGAGAGCCAGACCCACGTCTTGCTCGGTATAGCATTCCGGTACATGCCGGATTATGATTTCCAGACACTTCTTTTTGGCGGTAGGCCACACTTGCCGGTTTGAGGTAGGCCGTAGTCTTCTTGTGGTCATTAGAAGTGGCCAAGGCTATGCGAATACCCTTTTGGTTATTGCGGGAAGAAAGGATAACTTCGCGATTATCCTTGAAATATTTTGAAGGGAATTTGCTCTTGTCTGTCAAGACAAACTTAGAAGAAGCATCGATTGCGTAGGTATCAAAAGGGGGATGGACGTCTTTGTTATCCGTAATGGCTTTGACGTCCGCGGCAACGGGTTGCAAAATCACCTCGTCGATGGGGTCTTCTTTTGGAGCGGATGCCTGCTGAGCTGACGGGAAAAGCCGCTGATGGCTTAGCCTCTTTGGACTTCTTTGCAGCGGCTGAAGGCGGCTGGGGCGGACTGAAGGTCTTTTATTAGGCAAAGTGGACTCACTCAGTATCTTTTTCTTTTTGGAAGCAGATTTCTTGTTAAGGGCCAAGGTGAATCTTTCCGCGTTTGTCTTAGCTTTCTTCGAACGTTCAGTTCCTGGTCCGGCGACTTTTTTTATTACGAAGTGCGCCAGCAAGCCTTGATTTTTTTAATCCTCCTGGATAGGGTGGCAATGGTAGAGGTCATGGAAGCCATTTGGGTTTTTTTGGCTGCTAAGTTGGTGTGAGAGCGTCTAGCATGTTTAATAGGCTTTCCGGTTCCTTTCCGGTTCCAATTCTGCTTCCGGTACCCATATCAAGACCCTGTTTGGAATTGGTAGATTTTTTAGACCAATGATTTAAAATTATATGCTTTAAGATTCTTCTTGCTAAAGATGGAGAATTGAAAGTACTAATTTCTGGCAAGAGATGCTGAATGCAAATAATATTTTGTTAAAATGTTATGCTCAGCATAGAATTGCTTCTGTGAATAAGATTTTTTTGCATTATTCAAGTCTTTAACAATTTTAAATTTTTTATTGAATTAAATTTATAATTTTTTTATTTATGTACACTGTGTGTGTGTATGATAGCTGTAATATAGTTAAATCTTACAAGGACATGTTAATTGCATTTTCATCCAGTAAGATACACATACACTTGTATGTCAGGGTATGCACCCATCATTAGTGTGCCTAGCATCTCACCGATTCTCTTAATAGGGGGAATTGCGTTAACACCTTCGACACATTAATAAATATAAACTGTTTAATAGTTAGTGTGATTTTATGTAAATTGTCTTTTTGACCAGTGAGATGCTAGGCACACTGATGATGGGTGCATACCCTGAAACACAAGTGTATGTGTCTTTTAAAAATCATTTATTAATATTAAATAAAATATGAATAGTTTGAAATGACTTGTTTAATAATTTTAAAATATTGAAGACACAAATTGGAAAATTGGAAAATTAAAGTAATGCCCTAATAATTTAAAAATCAGTAATTTTTCTCTCATATGGGTAATGTCCACACAGCATAGAGAAGGAGTCCAGAGCCGGTCATAAATTTATTTATATTTTAACTTTGACATTTCACATTGTAAAAGCCGGGGGCCCTATTGTACTCTTCCATACCGAATAAAATGTGAATTATGCCCTGGGAAAATATTAGGAGCAAATATAAATTTTCGCGAAAGCACGCCGATTCCGGCTCCCGAGTATATATATGTGTGTGTGTTGGAGGGAACCCGGGGGTCGTTTTACCAGAATTCTTTGTAAGTTATGTTAAAGCAGTGCACGTGCCAACTTGTCATATAGTCCGCAGTATATTTCTAAGGGATGTATTTAATCGTGCACACCTCTAACTTGTCCTGGTTAAACGTTATTGCTCAGTTTTCCGGGAGCCAGAAAGCGTTGGGTGGTTGGGAGTGAGAATGGAGAGGTAAAATGTCGTACCGCTGGACCTGACAGCTGAAATATTTATGGGGGCCTTAACTCTTTCCAAGCAGACTTCATTCCAACTTGGGCGAATAAGTTTCCTCCACAAAACAAAGTAATACATGATGTATTATTAGATCCCTTTTTTTCATTTGTTAGCCGCTATTTTGCAATCGATTCCGAATAATGAAGCCATAACAGTGCAGTTGACAATAATCGTCCCACCAATTTGATATTTGATTAATGCCATA
Source organism: Tachinus rufipes (assembly GCA_963932245.1). Taxonomy (NCBI): domain Eukaryota; kingdom Metazoa; phylum Arthropoda; class Insecta; order Coleoptera; family Staphylinidae; genus Tachinus; species Tachinus rufipes. The sequence goes on from OZ010743.1 coordinate 110,298,048, forward strand.
ATCTATCTATTTTATTATCATCAGATATCTGCCCGCACAACAAACATTTATAGGATGGACTTGCTTTATTTTGAATGAATAGTTGATTTAAAACTATCACAACGGGGATCGTAATTGTCCATTAGAATGATAAATATCTTTGCAGTCACGTTCGGAATTGGTCCGCCGTTCATCTATTCAGCAATTCGTGCTATGTCCCAAAACCGCATACTTCAAAACCATCACGGCAGACTGGAGGATAATAATATAAATATATTAAATGTCCCCTGCGATGGATTGAACTGAAAGAATTTAATTTTTAAAAATTTAATCTACTTATGCTAAAAAATGAAGGAATGTAAACTTGAACCGTCAAAAACAAATATTAAAGTTAACCGGCATAAAATTAATTATCATATCTTTCATTTAAATCCGAGCCCTAAATGAAAGGGTGGAACAGATAAGAGATTTTAATTTAAAAATAAATGAGAGAAATCATTTATCTCATAGTGTACACATATTTACATTGTCTCTATTTACTTTCAACAAACATCAATAATATGTTCGTTACCAAAACCCCACTATATGATATTAAACGAATAAAATAAATCAGGTGAAAAATAATATTTTATTTTTTCCGGTTGTAAAAATGGAGTTGCTGCCAGGCGCAGCTGTATTTAATGAAATAATATAAGAGTGAGTTCCCCGTTAAATTTTTTAATTAAAAAAAGCGCTTCTATATTATACCTACGCTTGTTGTATTATTATACTTTTTTTTCTGTCTCTTTATATTCTCAGAAACGTGTCAGATTTCATTCGTGGGGAGAAGAGCATTACTCAATACGCCCCTGTTTGTAAACAAAATACTCTTAGAGGTTTTCTAATACCATTGAAATTTATCTCGATAAATATTTGAATATAATCGAAGATAAAATTTGACGCCTGTATTTGGGGTCTACATAAAAGACAATTATTTACAATCTTATTATTGATGGTTCATGATTGATGAATGATTATAATAAAGTTTTTGTGGTTTTTTATATTCGAGTTGTAATAAACATTTATAATTAGAAGCACTGCTTTTTGCATGGTAATGAGTTTTTTGGTGTTTTCAATGATTTTTTTTTCTTTATTGTTCGTCACATCTCTTGTGTGATTAGATTTAAATATGGAAGAATTGTTTTACAATAAAACTCATGATAACTAACGCTTGGGTGGGTGGGTGGGAACAAAGTTTATTTTGTGTTTGACTTACTTTTTTTACTGTGGCCCACCCACCCGACCACGTGTTGGTTTTCAAAGGATCTATTGTTTGTATCACCTCTTGTGTGCTTGGATTTAAATATGAGAGAATTGTTTAATAATAAAACTTATGATAACTTACGCTAGGGTGGGTGGGTGGGAACAAAATTTATATTGTGAGCAAGTTACTTCTTCTACTGTGGTCCTCTCACCCGCCCAAGTGTTAGTCATCAAAGAATCTATTGTTTGTCCCACCTTTTGAGTGTTTGGATTTAAATTTGAGAGAATTGTTTAAACATTAATCTTTTGATAACTAACAACGGTTGGGTGGGTGGTAGGGCGGGAACAAAGTTTAGTTTGTGGGCGAGTTATTTTTTCTACTGTGACCCACCCACCTGCCCAAGTGTTGGTCATCAAAAGATCTATTATTTGTTCTACCTCTTGTGTACTTGGATTTAAATATAAAAGAATTGATTAACAATAAAACTCATGGTAACTAACCCTCGCCTGGGTCTACTTGTTCTTTTTTTTAGCAGCCTTTTTTTGTCCACATTTTTTATTATTTTTTTTTTTTGGTGGTCAGGGCGGTAAAATCTTCTAAAAACTGACTTAAAGTGTCGGATTCACTCTCACGAGGAAAGTGCCTACCGACTAAAAACCACCTTATTTTGAGTACCGGGAAGTTTGAGACCTAAACTCATAAACCTTCCATTAGGAGAAAATTAAGGGGATGAATAGAGATAAAAAGCCGTATTGGCTGTAGGGTGAGGTGGTAGGATGTGGGATGGACCCACTTGGTTAGATAAGGTTGACCGGTCTTCGATAGAAGTGCCCCTATTTGTCTGGCTAGATCCGTATTTGACTGATCGCTAAATTTGCAAAGTATTTCTCGGCGAGCGCCTCGAAATGTTGTCGTAGCGGAGTGATGCCTAGGTCGTTGTGAATGTCTGCATTCCTAGCGTACCATGGCGCTCCTACAATCCAACAACGAGTTAGATTTTGAAATGCGTCGAGATGCCTTATATGACTGTTTGCAGCTGTTCCCCAGATTGGGCAACCAAACGTCATTTGCGGTCTAATGATAGACGTATACATTCGAAGTTTGTACCGAAGCGATAGCCCGCTGTCTCTATGAAGAACGGCTTGAACGTGCAATTCGTACGTTAGACCTTTATTGAATGTGATTTCCAAATACTTTGCAGCATTTAACCATGAATATGTACGTCATCGATGAAGACGTTATCGTGCGGATTAGTTTGTCGCCGCGAAAAGAGAACAGCTACGTTCTTTTCAGGATTGACCTTGAGTTGCCAATCATTGCACCATTCTTGAATATTGTCGGTTGCTTTTTGAAGCCTCGTGGTGACTACCCTAGGCGACCTTGAGCTGTAGAGAAGCGCCGTATTGTCGGCGTATTGTGCCATTTTTATCCCGTTCTTTCAGCCCTATGGCATGTCGGCAACGAAAAGGTTGAATAGCAAAGGCGAGAGAAGAGAGCCTTGAGGTACCCCCGCCGTAATCGGTCGTGAGGTCGAGACATGATTTTGAACCTTTACTGATATCAAAATATGAAGCAGTTGAAATTTAAGTCTATGTAGCTTTAGAATTAAACCTTTGTGCCATATCTTATCAAAGGCCTTTTCTATGTCTAAAGCCCTTGGTAATGTGATCTGTTAATTGGTGTACTACAGAGTATTTACGCCTAAACCCATGCTGATGAGAGGGTAGAAGAGAATTTACTTCTGCGTGTTCTTGGAGGTTATCCAAGATTACTCTTTCTATGACCTTACTCAAAGTGCATAGAAGACTGATTGGCCGATAGTTTTGAGGAAACTGTCGGATCTTCCTAGGTTTTGGGATATTAATTACGTGTGAGCCTTTCCAAGCTGAAGATAAGTGCCCTGTACGTAAGATTGCATTGGCAATATTGGTCAGAACCATTACTGCTTTGTGCAAAAATTCTTTAAGAGCATTGTTAGGAATACCGTCAGGACCTGGCATAGATCGAGCTTTAAGTTTAGATAGGATTTCTAAAAATTGTGGTCCAAAGGGGTGTTGTCGTCAGGACCATCCAAAAGGCGTTCCACTGCTCTTTCAACCCTCCAACGTGTTCCGTATCATCTTCCTCTCTCAAGGGGAGCATTGGAGTTCTAGGCTGTCAGCAAATGCTTCGGCCTTTCCCTTTATAGAATATTGGAGCCCGGTCTCACCATGGATGACTTTTCTGTTTCGTAAGGCTTTGGCTATCTTCCACATCAAATTAGTATCCTCTGTGATTGATTCCATATTTTCTTGCCAGCACTGATTTTTGTGCAGCCTTATAGACAATCTAACTTCCTTATGAAGGTTGTTTAGAATTTCATGATCTAAGGGTTTGCGATGCTTTTGCCATTGATCTCTGGCGGCATTTCTCCTCCGAATCAATGCCTTTATTTTGCGGAATAATCTAAGTGGATTGTTTGCCCGAACCTGATGTGTTTTAGATGCCAGTTCTTTGGCTTTATAAATAAGATCTGTGAGCTTTTTGACGCCTCCTTTGATGTCAGAAATTGTTCTTATTGGAACAATCCTTTCTATGCTATCTTCCAGGTATCTCGAGAAAAGAGGCCAATTCGTATGGGTACGAATCGTTCTCCTTCCTCGCCAGATCCCTGTCCATAGAGTTCCAAAACTACCGAAATGTGGTCGGAGTTTAAGACATTGATTGTTCTAACTTCAATTTGCGAGTTGACGTTTTTTAGGATTGCTATATCCAGAACGTTCCCTTAGTAACCTGCAAAGCTATAGTGTGTGGGATCGTTTGTACTCAGTACTCGATACCCTTTAGACTCAACATGACTTTGCAATACCACGTCCACTTCTAGACGTAGGCCTACTTTTTAAGTTTTTACGACTTCTTATCTTGTGCCAGCTGAACCCAGTGTCTGCTTGCTGGTAGATGTCATCCAACCATCTTATCTGCGGTCGTCCTATGCTTTTTTTATGCGTTCTTGGCTTCTATTGCATTCTATCTCTATTTTGCTGCAGCTACGTTTTGGATCACGTTACGTAATTTTGTGTTTGGCTTATTTTCACATTTTTTATCTTTTCTCTTAGGTTTACTCCTAGCATTGCGCGTTTTATCGCTTGCTGTGTGACTCGCAATTTATTGGCACTTTTGATGGTTAGTGCCATAATCTCTAGACTATATGACATCACGGGAAGGATACAAGTGTTATGAACTTTCCTTTTTAGATTTATAGAAACCTTGGGATCTTTCAGAATAAAGTTTAGCTTTCCGAATGCCGCCCATGTCATGCGTACTCTTCTCGTAACTTTGGTGTTTTGGTTGGCTTTACTGATTTTGATAAGGTGGCCTAAATACACATACTCTTCTACTTTTCCGATGACTTTTACTTCTAGAAATAGAGTGTTTGTCTCATCTGGGCTCATTAACTTAATTTTCCCGGGATTTATTTTTAGGCCGACTTCCTATGACGCTGTTTTTAGTTTTTCTAGTGTTTGTTTTAGTTTGTCCAGGTTACTGCTAAATATGACTATTTTGTCCGCAAATCTTTAGTGGTTTAAGTTTTTGCCATCTATGTTGATCCCTTTGTTCTTCCAAGGTAAGGTTTTAAACAATTTTTTTATGGTCAAGGTGAAAAGTTTTGGAGAGATGGTGTCGCCTTGCCGGACGCTTTTTTTATTTAAGTATTTTTTCTGTGGTCATGTATTCTTTTATCTTTACCTGAAAGGTGGCGCTTGCATATACCAATTTAAGGAGAGTTGTGTAACGTAAGTCAACTCGGGCGAGATCTATTGCTTTGAACATTGCTGCCAGATTTAGCTTTGCTGTAGTCGACGAATGCTATGTGTAGTGGAACGTTTGGAGATGATTGATTGTGTTGTAAGCACTATTTTTATTTACTAAATTTTCACATTTTCTGATGTCATGCAATAATTCAGTTGACTTTTTACAATTTTCTTTATCTATCTTATTTCTAACCAACTCAGGTAATCCTGCTGCTATAAGCAACACTAGAGTCTTTGAACTAATATCATTGTCCATATCTAGTAGTAGCTTCTCTTTTCTTATAGCATATTCAATCAATGAACCTTCTTTATACCTATAATATATAGCGTACATTCCTGTACTCCATCCATTGTCTGCAAATGACTCCAGAAATCTCTCTTTCCATTCAGACCATCGAGCTTCCATTGTCAATATTGTGAGAGTTGCTGAGTGCCAATCTGAACATGACTTATCCAAGACTAGCCTTAATATCTCAATCTTTATATTATCTTCATTGATTTCAAACCTTTTACATTCTTTTTCAAATGTTTCTAGCCATTGTTTTGCATTTGAATTTTTACATGTAAATTTTTCAATCATAAACTTTTCTGTTATGTGTTTTAAATTAAGTTGACTTTCTTTCTTCTGAGTTGATTCTACTACGTCTGTTTTTATTATTTGTTCTAAATATAAGTTATTAAACATTATATTACCATCTTCATCAAAATATTTCTGTTCCATTTCCTTTGTTAGTGTGATCCACACTGTTCTGTTTTGACCTCTTTGAGTAAGACTTTTTTTAACTCTTTTATAAACGTCTGTGTTCATCAGTTCTTCATGTTCGCTTATAAATCCCATTTCCTGTGGCAACACATATTCCTTCTTTTCCTCTGTTGTAATTGAAGTTATGGCAACAATACTTGTCTTCTTGTCCCTCGGCGATACCACATATTGGAATGCAAACTGCAATTTTCTTGTCATTATAAACAAAAATTGTCGTTTTATAAGACAATAAATTATACGGCATAAAATAAACCAAAATATGTTTCTCTGTGAACAAAGTTTGAGTTTTATTTATTATTTAACAATTATTTACAATCTTACCTGTGAACAAAGAAACGACAATTAAAGTTTTCTATTACCGCTTCTCTATGCACTACTTAAATTAATTACAATATATCTTTTTATTATAATTACGTCGTGACTTCTGTCAATTAAAAGTCAGAAGCACGGCCAACTTAAATCAAAGAAAGTATACTTTCGTTACATGCATCTAGTTTTGCTGTGAGCCTGTTTGTTACTATTTTTGTGAGAAGCTTATAAGGATGTTGCAGTAGGTTTATAGGTCGGTAATTGTCTATTTGCTTTTTGTTTTTTTTTTTTTTGTGGAGGATGATGACTTTTGCATTGTGCCTTTGGTCTGGGATCTTGTTAGATTGTAGGCATTTGTTTAGCAGAGTAGCTATAGCTTTCAAAGTACCATTGCCTTTGAGTCTTATAATTTCCGTGGTAACTCCGTCTTGCCCCCCGGCTCTTCCGGATTTGAGCTGTTTTAGAGCAAATTTAATTTTTGAGATGGATATTTTGGGTAAGTTTTCCGATCTTACGTTTCTTATATTGGTAGTGTGTTCCTGAGCAGGATTTAGTTTAGGTGCGGAGTAGAGTTCTTTGTAGTATTCTTGAATTATTGACAAGATTTTGGATTTGTTGTGGTGCGTGTTTTCATCTTAGTCGATAATCTGGTGTACTCTCAGTTTTCCATTTCCTTGTGCTGTCTTTAGGATTTTTATGTTTTTGTTGTTTTCAATTACTTGCTTTATTTTTTTGGTATTGTAGCTTCTCACGTTCTGTCTTGTCTATTTTGTAACTTGTCGGTTTAATTTGGCGTATTCTGGTGTAGCTTTCTGTAGCTTTCTGTAGCTGTTTTTTCTGTTTCATCATCTGTCGAGTCTCTAGTTTCAGTTTTGTATTTCTTGGTGTAGTTTTAATGCTCAGTTTTTTCATTACTGTACGAGGTTTGTCCGGGAAATACGTGACCCATCTACCCGCCCAAGTGTTGGTTATCAAAAGATCTATTGTTTGTCCCAACTCTTGTGTGCTTGGATTTAAATATTAAAGAATTGTTTAACAATAAATCTCATGATAACTAACGCTTGGGTGGGTGGGTGGGAACAAAGTTTAGTTTGTGGGCGAGTTATTTTTTTTACTGTGGCCCACCTACCCGCCCAAATATTGGTCATCATCGGATTTATTGTTTGTCCCATCTCTTGTTAGCTTGGATTTAAATATGAGAGAATTGTTTAAGAATAAATCTTTTGATAACTAATGCTTGGGTGGGTGAGTGGGTGGGAACAAAGTTTAGTTTTTGGGAGATTTATTTTTTCTACTGTAACCCTCCCATCCGCCCAAATGTTGGTCAGCAAAGATTTATTGTTTGTCCTACTTCTTGTGTGCTTGGTTTTGAATATGAGAAATTTGTTTAACAATAAAACTTATGATAACTAACGCTTGGGTGGGTGGGTGAGAAAAAAATTTAGTTTGTGGGCGAATTACTTCTTCTACTGTGACCCATCTACCCGCCCAAGTGTTGGTCATCAAAGGATCTATTATTCTCTTTATCTTTGTGTGCTTGGATTTAAATATGAGAGAATTGTTTAACAATAAAACTCATGATAACTAACGCTTGGGTGGGTGGGTAGAAAGAAAGTTTAGTTTATTTTATTTTTTTTACTTTGGCCCACCCAGTGTTACGGCCACCAGGCGGCGCTGTCGACCATTAACACACGCCCACTCCGCGAAGCGCTCAACCAACCACGCGCCACCAAGCTGCATAAAAGAAATCCGTTTCTGGATTCTGCACTATTCTGCAGTCAGTCCAGCGGCAGCAACACACCAGTCAACATCGTCTGCTAGAGGCAGGAATACCGCCCTAGCACCCTTTGAACTCTGAGAGCTGTTCCCCGCGTCTACCACAGACCTATACGTTACACGCGACGACCCCCGTCACGTACCACGGCAACCCCACGGCTGAGAATTAAACCGGCCCAAGGTCACGCCGCAGACAAGTCAAGACGAGTCCTAACGTACGACTGCACGTCATCCCCTATGACACTTGGTGCACCCAGACGTACCATACCTGGGTACCATCACCGATATCACCTCCTGGCACTTCCGAGGTCGCATATCACCACAAAACCAAATACTAAGCTGCAATAGACGTAGCTACCGGTCTTAAAACACAAGGCCACCCACCCAGCTGTCTAACATCGACTCCTGGAGATTGTTACGGTCCGAGATCATCTTCAACGAATCCCCGGGCCGGTAACAAATGGCGCCCAACTAGAGGGCAGAATCTGAAGCAAGCAAGCTTCATAAAACACGACACCCTGAGAAGAGAAGAAGTAGAAGATCATGGCTCCTCCGGGACGCAACATGAGAAGACGTGGACCTGGAAGAGACTTTGACAGTCGGCTCCATACACCGCACGGATGCCTGTGGGGTTATACAGTAACCACCCCCGAGCAGGTTAATCATCGAGTCGAGACTCCTGTCGACATGCGGGCTGTGAATCAAGTCAGCCCTGCACTACGTTCCAAAACTGACGTGACTAACATCATTCGCGGTCAGATGGAATGGGTACGTGAACGGATGGTGCAAGTAGATACTGGTTTGGCAAACACACAATTGCTAGACGAGATTAATGCAGAATGTGGAAAGGTATTCGAGACATTCTTAGACCGCAACCGCTTTTGCGAACACGATGTAGCCATTGGTGCAAAAAGATATCTGATGAATGTTACGAACACAATTATTCAGCACTACGCTATTATGGATGAAGCCGCAGAAATGGAAGCAGCACGTGAACAAATCCTGGAGGTTCCGGATCAATGCACAACCTGCCCCACCGACGCAAGCAAGTCCGTTAGCGATTTAACACCGGAATCTGAACAACACCTAACCAGCTACCCGACGGAAAGTGTCGCCGATATTTGTGACAATAAGGAAGTCCTCGCACCGCTGCACTACGCTTGCGAAGTTACCGACGTAGATGCTGTGGCTTTTGAAGTGGCAGAAGGTGTACATTTAGAAGTGATACCGACGGAGACGGCGATTTACATCGTAGAGGACAGAAGTTGCTTCACAGCTGATGTCAATACACCTAACGTGATAGAAGATGAGGATACAACGAACGTGACCGAAGCAGATGTTTGTCAAGTTATGCACAACTTGGACACGGCGAGTGATACCCCGGCTGGAGACATACCGTCGGCAGACAAATTCCAAGTGTTAAACCCTGGCAAAACAAACATGAACAAGAGGCAGAAGAGGATCAACGCAACACCTGGTGCTGATCATCACAAAAGTGCGAGTTACGTGTTTTTCCGGATAAAACGCAACGCAACCGGCAAGTTTAAACGCGACAAACAGTCAAGTGCATCACACCGTAAGCACAAAGGACACGATGAACAGTTTAGTGCGCTATATTATCGAAACGCGCAACGCGATAAACAAGTGAGTGCATTACATCAGCACAAGAGACGCGACAGACATTACCGTGGCCCACATCATCACCGCAAGCGACGAGCAGACCTTTTGCTAATAACATTATTACAAATAAGTAGTGATCGCGCGAGGATGAACAATGACGAAATCGTACAAACCAAGTGTGTACCACCTAGTGAACGGTTGCCTCCAGAGCCTCCGCCGAAACCTGGATCTTAAGGTTCGGATTTAAGAAAGCCCGTGCCGCGAGTTTCAAGACATTGTGATAACCGCGCCACACAAAGACATATAGTGGAACCCATTGTGGACACTTTTACATTATTACCATTTCCCCATCAAATTCAGTGCAATAGACCAGACTATTATGTGATACCCGAAGAACGTGCCAAAGAACTTTATCACATTTACTTCAAGAACTCTTAAAGTTCTTTCGCGAAAATAGTAGAGGATTGTTACGGCCACCAGGCGGCGCTGTCGACCATTAACACACGCCCACTCCGCGAAGCGCTCAACCAACCACGCGCCACCAAGCTGCATAAAAGAAATCCGTTTCTGGATTTTGCAGTCAGTCCAGCGGCAGCAACACACCAGTCAACATCGTCTGCTAGAGGCAGGAATACCGCCCTAGCACCCTTTGAACTCTGAGAGCTGTTCTCCGCGTCTACCACAGACCTATACGTTACACGCGACGACCCCCGTCACGTACCACGGCAACCCCACGGCTGAGAATTAAACCGGCTCAAGGTCACGCCGCAGACAAGTCAAGACGAGTCCTAACGTACGACTGCACGTCATCCCCTATGACACTTGGTGCACCCAGACGTACCATACCTGGGTACCATCACCGATATCACCTCCTGGCACTTCCGAGGTCGCATATCACCACAAAACCAAATACTAAGCTGCAATAGACGTAGCTACCGGTCTTAAAACACAAGGCCACCCACCCAGCTGTCTAACATCGACTCCTGGAGATTGTTACGGTCCGAGATCATCTTCAACGAATCCCCGGGCCGGTAACACCAGTTGCTCAAGTGTTGGTCATCAAAGGATCTATTGTTTGTCTTACCTCTTTTGTGCTTGGATTTAAACATGAGATCATTTTTTACTGTGGTTTACCCACCCGCTCAAGTGTTGAACATCAAAGGATTTTTTGTTTGTCCCACCTCTTGTGTGCTTGGATTTAAATATGAGAGAATTGTTTAACAATAAAACTCAAGATAACTAACGCTTGGGTGAGTGGTTGGGAACAGAGTCTTTTTTTACTGTCACCCACCCGCCCAATCTCTGTTTATATCACTTCTTCAGTGTTTGAGTTTAGATTTAAGAAAATTGTTTAAACATAAATTTCTTACTAACTAACGCTTGGGTTGGTAGGTGGGAAGAAAGTTCAGTTTGTTGGCGAGTTATTTTTTTTACTGTGACCCACCTACCCGCTTAAGTAATACGTCATCAAAAGATCTTTTTTTGGTAGCACTTTTTGTGTGCTTGGATTTAGATTTGAGAGAATTGTTTAAACATAAATCTTTTGTGATAACTAACGCTTTGGTAAATGGGTGGTAACAAAGTTTAATTTGTAGGGGAGTTACTTTTTGTACTGTGACCTACCTTCCCGTCTAAGTATTAGTCTTCAAAAGATCTATTCTTAGCTCCACCTCTTGTGTACTTGGATTTAGATTTTGTTTACCGGTTACAAACCCAAATGTTAATTATCCACAAATTGAATTTTATTTGTTTTTTCTCTAACTAAGTAACAATCAACATTCACAGAGTGAAGAAAAATTTATTTTCTCAATCATCGACATTTAGGCAGGTGGCTGGGTCACTCCAATTTTGACTTTCTCCTTTCTTAACTAAATCACAATTGACATTCATAAATAGAAGTATTACCGGCTGAGTTTTGTGGTTGAAGAGGGAAGCAGCTGGTTTGATTTCAAGGGATGTCCTGTTGGTAGTTTTTAGAGCATCGGAGGAGGGTGTGTAGTGAATTGGCAAATAATGTCAAATTATAAGTTTTGTCTAATAATAAGCTCGGAAAGATAGTAAGAATTACTACTGGAACTGAGGTTATTGAGCAAGTCAAAACATTTAAGTATATTGGCATCATGCTGAACGAAGAATGGGATCCAGCTCAAGAAATCAGATGTAGGATCGAACATGCTAGGAACACATTTTCAAAGTGGAAGAAATTGCTATGCAACTGAAACCTAAACCTAACAACACGATACCGAGCAGTAAAATGCTATATTCACTCTGTACTATTAAACGGTGTGGAAACATATACCCTCAAAGTAACGGAACTACGAAGGATTGAAGCGTTTGAGATGTGGGTCTATCGGAGAATGCTCAGAATTTTATGGGTTAAGAAGGTGCGGAACACAAAAGTGTTAGAGATCATGAACCGAGATAGAGAATTACTGCGACTGATAAAACAACGGAAAACTGCCTATCTTGGACATATTATTTACAATAGCAAATATTACTTGCTGAGACTCATCATAGAAGGCCGCATTGAAGGAAAGCGTGGAATCGGCAGAAGATTACTGTCATTGCTGACGAATATCAGAAATTGGACGGGACTAAATGTTTCGGAAAGCTGCGGACAGAGATTTGTTTAAAGAAGTGGTCGCGAACCTCCAGTAATAGATATACATTAGAAGAAGAAGAAGAATAGGTTCTGGTAGCTAAGGCTTTTTGAGATTTTATGCTTTTGTGATGTAGCACGAATTAGCACGAGGTCCACTTGTGAGGCGGTTGCTGACGGTGACTCTCTGCTTCAGCTTCTGTTTTTTGTTGTGGTTTTCGTTCTTGTAAGTTAATCTTGCTGTACCACTTTTGTCATTTTGTGTCTGTGTTGCCAAAGTTTTGTTTTTATCCGGGAGGATGGTTGGTTTTTCTTCTGTTGCGTTTCTGGTTTTAGCCTGGATGTGCACTACCGTTGTTTTGACTACTACACATTTGACAACCACTAGTTGGATGTTGATGTGCGGTAAGTTCCAAAACTCATTTGTGATTTTGCAGATGGTCCATTTGCGTTTTTTTTTCTGCCATTGATGCACGCAGTTTGATGATTAGGTAGTCTATTGCGTTTATCAAAAATTGGGCTTTATTCTGTTTTGTATTGTCAAAAGTTTAGTTCTGTAGATGTATAGTTTTGTTAGTTATATACGAAAGGTATTCATAATTGGGAATGGCTGGCATAGTTGTCATCTTGTCATGCAAATGTCATGGCGATTTTGGTTTGCTATGTCCATTCACCAATTCTTTGTGTGGTTGGTGGCTATGAGTGTTTGATGTTGATACTGCTATCGCTATTAGATAATGCCGCCCTGTTTAGGAGATGTCTGGGTGTATGAACAGGTATTCATGGTGGCGTGTGCAAGTTTTGAGTTTATTGCCTTAGCTTTTTTACTCTCCGGCATATTGTTGGTGTAATACCTCGGTGTACTCATTTTTTGTGTCGTTTTTGTCACTCGAATTCTACAAACTGGTACGAGAATTTGCCAGCTTATTTGTCAAGGCATGTCAAACTAGTCAACATTTGACCTTAAGAACGCCCTAGCTATTTTTTAAAAGCTGATGGCTGGCTAAGGTACTGGCAGGATGGATAGACGAATTTGTTCTCGTATATCTCGACAATATTGTCACTAACTACCACGACCACATGGGATATCTAAGAAGTAGGTAGCGTGTGCATGTTTTGATGTTATTCGGTATTGTACTTTTGTGTGCTTACTTCTTTGCGCGTGTTTTTTTGCTGTTTGTTCTTCTTGGGGTGGTTGTTCCGTAGAGACGGAGGCAATTGATCCATGCCCAGGTGTTCCAGTGGTGGTTTTGGGGTGGTGAATTTGCATTTTTAAAAGTTTGTCTTCTAGCGCTTTTACCTACAGAGCACATACATACTCACATAGAGTGCCAGCTGACTAACCCATACAGGATACAGTTTTGGAGAACTTGAGACTTTTGTTTTTGGGGAATGACGTGGTAATGTCAGTGGTAGTTTTGAAACCCTGGGGGGTGTGCAAGCACAGAGTGTATGTTTGTAATTTTTTGGGGCTTGTTTGCTTGGAAGCTGCAGTGGCGGTTGTGAAGCTATGCAGGGTCTGAGATGATTGAAATCCAATATTGACTCCACTTCTCCTTAATTGCTTGTTATCTAGAAATTGTAATTTACGATCACAATTAACATTCACAAAGTGCAGAGAATCTAGTTTCTGGATAATTGACACTTAGGAGGGTGGGTGGTTACACTAATCCTGACAACAAGCTCATAATTTATAAACTATTATAAAACAATGAATTTAGTTATCTCTAAAGGTAATTAAGTTGTTATTTTGTTACTAATTGCGATCAGTTTTGGAGCAAAACTGATCGTATCTGAGTAAAATTATTAATAATACTTCAAATAATATTACTTTAAATCTTTAACAATTTATTAGAACTTAATTTGAAACCAAAAATGTTAACACAATCTACAACCTCATATTGCTTACAATCCAATTAATATAAGTAGAAACATTTGTATAAACACCAGGCCACCCATCCAACCCACAAGGTGTAGTACCAAACGAAACAATTCCTGCACAAGTCCACCATGGATGTCCAGGCGTTGGTAAGGACATCAAAGCACCACCACTATCACCTCTGCACGAATCTTCACCTTTCACACCACCAGCACAAAATTGTCCAGATTTTAACGTAATTTTAGCTTCACGATAAGTAGCAGCACATTGCTTTTGGGGAAAACTAGGAACCTAAACATAAATTATATTGAATTAATTTGATTAAATTTTTATTTATATTACCTTTATTTTAAGTTTAATGTCGCTTGTTTGATTGCTTTCCGTCATACCCCATCCAGCCACCATGTATTCATTAGCATATGTTCTAGCTATCTCTTCAGCGTTTATTGGGAGACAAATTGGTCGAATATAATCTAATTAAAAAAATTTAATTAATTTAATGCAATTTTTATCAAAATATTTACTTGTAAACTCAATAATTTGTGCGCATCTAATTACACCAATATCATATTGTTGATTCCTATCATCGGCTACGTAATTTTCATGGAAAATTTTCTCTTCGATTCCTACTTCGACGATAGGATCTGCGCATTCTTTTTTGCCGAATTCACGTTCAATGCAATCGATGTCGGTTTTTTTATCATATTCTCCTAATCGCACGCTATATCTAATAAGAAAATTATTTTATTTATAATTTTTATTGATTATTATTTAATTAACTTACAAATGCATCCAGTGAGGTAATCCTTCCATACAATGAGCTGCTGTTAAGACGTATCTATTGCTGATTAGGACACCACCGCATTCGTAATTGATTGTGCCGGCATATTCTAAGATTAAAGTAGTATTTTAAAATGAATTTGTTTGTTATCAATAATTACCCATATAATATCCAATTAAAACACTCCATGGAAAATCTTCAAGGTCTGCTTTCTCACCACCAACGATTCTATGAGACATACTGAATCCGCATTCTCTTTTACTTGGGAACAATTGTGCAGCTATGAAATTAAAAATTTTGATTTATTTTTATTTTAATATTTATTTAATTACCTGCTGGTTTGGAAGTAGTAGTAATTTCTGGTTCAATTTGTGGTGATAATGGAGGAGAATTTTCTGAAATTGGGCAACAAACTTTTGGCATCCCAGTGCTTGGACATTCATTCATAGCTTTATTTAGATAATCTGTGGACATTATAGATTCTTTAATCATTGACATTATTATTGCACAATTGCCGAATTGGATACAATTTCCAGGTGTTCCATCTAGATTTGTACATCCTTGAGAGGCTAGAAAATTGATATTTAATTAAAACTAAAATAGTTTATATTAATTTAACTTACATGCAATTTGCAACAATATTGCTGCAACGTAGTAAATAATATGTTTTGATGTACTCATTTTCAGGCCGTCACAACGGCTATAAAATAATGTTTTGGACGTTATGTTGATAAACGAGTTAATTTATACCAAATAACGAATTAAAATGTATCTATTTTAGAAGGTTAAACACAAATATACGGTCGAACAATATTTTGGTTTTGAAATTAAGTTATAATGATAATAATTTATCATTGTTAGTACTTTGCATTTAAATTAGGTACGAAATATGTTTTTTATTATAATTTTCGATTTTTTTATAATTACAAAACATTAATGTATGTTTTTTTGTTAAGGTTTATTATATTTTAATGTAGTACTGGAAACTAGAGACTTATTCTAAAAATTGCAATGATGTTTGCGAATTACTATTAGATTTTTTTTTTAATAATGTTAATGAAAATATTTATGTTATATGAAATTATTGTTGCGAAATATTCAGGTCATTGTTTGTTTAATTGTGACAATTTTTAGAATGTAGTTTTGTAGCTTGGAGAGTAGGAGTAATGCTCAAGTTGTCAAAGTTATTGCAAACGGACATTCTTTTAAGAACATTTTTGGAATTGTCTTTTGTGTTTTATGTTAAATATGGTTATTAAAGTCTGTGGACTGCAAAGATCTCTCAATCAAAAACTTTAGCAACAGCTTTTGGATGGTTTCTAAACTTTTATGGTCTAGTAAAGTGAAATGTACTTTGTTGAATAAGAGTTATTTTGAAAAGAAAAAATTAAATGATGGCCGAAAGGTACGGTATAAATCTTGCCGGTGCACTCTGCCAGGTGCGACGTGAGCAGTGATTGAAAGTTGGATTAGGTTGGCCCAAGTATGTTATGGTTGTTAGCGCTATACTGTTGTTAATGCAGGAATGAAAAAGAAGATTTGTTCATGATAACAAAAGTTTGCTGTGAGTATGATCTTCAGATTATCTCTTGAACGCAGTCATTTTGCTCACAATAATTCTTCATCTTAGACGGCGAAACTTGTGAAGTTTAGGATGATCTTTGGAAAGTGCATGCTTGTTCTTTTTTAGATGGCTACGATTGTTAACGGAAACGTAGTATCCAAAAATTTCTGTATAAATTTCTTTCTTGTTCCGGTAGTATGGAAATGAATTGATTCTATTTTGTGGTGGTGTCCGTCTTGGCTTTATTACCGCAATTTTTTTTTGTCGTTTGCAAGCAACTTAGTTTACTTATGATGTGTCATTGATTGTTATCTTAGTTTGGTCAGTATCAATTTTTTTTTCTGCTAGAATTTGATGGTTTTAAAGATTACATTCTATCTTTTTTGCCGCCTGCAGAAAATTATATTCTTCTGCGTTGTTAGTTATTTGTTGGTCATTTTTCTGGTCATTTCATATTAAGAGAGACTAAATGGTTGCTGGTGTTTGATTTAAATGGCATAAACAGAGTTTTTTTTTTTTTTTTTTTTTTTTTTTTTAATGCACGTGGATGAATTTTATTATTGAACATTTGTCTTCAGTTTTGTTTATGTAAACATTTGTTGTGGTTTTTTTTTAAGATTTTTAATTGATTGACGAACTTTTGATCAGCTCTGGCGGTTATTAGGCTGATACGCCAAAAAAAATCTAAAAGCTCTGGCAGTGACTTGCGGTAAACATATTTACTATTGATAGCTTGCTTTTGTCCATCTTGAGTTTTGAAGTACGAACGTAATAATTTTATTTTTGCAAAATACTTGAAAGTAAGGTTCTCAGGTATTTTTGTTGGATAATCTGTGCGCAGAAATGTTAAAAGTAATGTTAAAAAGAAAGATTACTGACCTGAAAAGGTTTTAGTTTGAGAGCGTTAAATGATGCTTGTAAGTTAGTAGAGGTTTTTTTTTTTTATTGTCTTGTGCTGTTGAATTCTAGTGTGATTTGACGTAAGCAATGGTTGATTATTGGAGTGGGTTGGCTCAAGTCTGCTGTGTGTCAGATGTTGCTAGCGCAATTTTGCTAAAGGAATTTTTTTTTGGGCTGGCTTTGTTTTGGCTCAAAACGATGCTGGAATGGAAAATTGTTAGTCAAGGTCCGCACGGACCTCAGAGCGCTTCTTGATTGTAGAGGAACTGTTTTGTATGGATTATCTTTAGATTATTTTGGACATTGCATCCGTGCTTGCAATAATCTCTTCATCTTGATGAATTTATGTAAATTGGTGTTAACCGTAAATAAATAAATAAATTTTTCAAACAAATTGTTGGAGACTGAAGTAACATTTGAAAAGTAGTTAGGTTAGCTACGGGTTCCGATTGGAATCTGGGTTCTAGTGGTAAAGAATTTTTTGTTTGGGTTTTGCGAGATATAAATAGGTTCTTCTTTAGTGGTGTTTTTGGTTATACATTTTTTTTTGTTGGAGGGGTGGTACGTTATTACTTTTTTTTTCGTGTTTTTGCCAAATTTGAAATCTTTTCTAATGTAATTTTTTTGACAATTTGAAGCATTTAAACAACATGGACAAGGTCTTTTTATGGGAGACGTGACCAAGCGCTTGGGTAGTAGTTGCGATGCTTCTTGGAGACTAATGATTAATGGACAGTTTTGTCAGTTTTCAATTGTTCTGAGGATTTGTTGTATTAAAAGGAAGTAGGTGATTGCTAGTGTGTGATGATCTAAAGAATCTGAACGGCATGGTCAAGGTATTTTTAAGGTTGGATTTTGTTTTGTTTTTTAGTTTATTAGTTTAAGGACGTATTGTGTTTAGACAGACCTACTTTGTCTGCCTTGGGAGTGGGAAGTTTTTTGTTTGTTTGATGCTTTTTTATTAGATTTGTTGCTGCAATATGGACTACAGTATCCTAACTAGTTTTTAGATATTCTGTTGTTGCTTGATTGAAATTAGATTTAAATCAACAGTGTTATCTTCTGGGTCTTGTTTTTTGTTTTTTGAAAAGATTACATTATTGGTTTGTTAGCGTGCGGTAAATAAGCCTGTAAAACAATGATTTCTGCGAAGTTTGGCTTCATACATTTTTTGGAGTTTGGCCAAATAAGCCAGCGTTGATTAGTTTCTTTTTAATTGTTTTTTTCAATTTTTTAATTTGTAACTTTAGAGCTTTTAGCATTGCTAGGATCAGCAATGGTGTCTGGGATCGTTTTTGCTGGTTGCGGCGTTGTCAACTGTTTTTGTTAGTAGCACAGTTGTTGAGATATGTTATACTGGCTGGGTGTGGTTTTTGCATCTTTCTGAGTTTTTGGACAATTCGGGAACTTTTGATTTAACTGGAAAAAACTTGATTAGTGTTGGGTTTACTCTCAAATGTGCATTAGCCTTGTTGCAGTTGTGTACATTTCTGATTGCGTACTTTAAGGATTTTTTAAAATCCTAATTGATATGTGTAGTAAAAGATATTGAGTTGAATACAATGATTGCATGGGGATGTCATTGGCTACATCTACTGCGCGGTCGATCGTTATTTTTAGTGACTTGAAAGTTGCCAACATAATCGGAGATCAGCAATTGCGTTGCAAAAAGATCTAGGATGCTAGTAGTCAGACCATAGTTGGTGAACTGTGCCTTATAGGCCGTGTTGAGGATTTTTTTGTGTTGGCTTTGATTGCGCTAAAGGCCTATTACAGTGTTTGCTGATGGCTTAGTAGAGAAAGTAGTAAAGGTGGCCTACCTGGTTCCCTCCTTAACTTTTTGGATTTTTTTCTTTTTACTAATTCTTCTAGGAGCGGGGTTTTATGGTAGGAGTTGACATTACGGTCCTAGTGGATTTTCATTTATTTTTTTTTGGGGGAGGATACGGAATTGGGCCAACTTGGGCGGGGTTTTTGTTGGTTTGCTAGTCTGGATCTGGGTTGCTGAGATGGTCGTTTCTATTGTGGTCTTTTTGGTTGAAAATGAGGCTGTGGGTTGGGTGAGCAACTAGGGACCAAGAACCTAATGTAAGTAAGGCGTTGATTTTTTTGGCTTGCTTTTTTGGCTTGCTTTTTGGTCAGTTTTTTGTTTTTTTAGCTGATTGTACATCATCTCTAGGATCTTGAGGCCGACGTTTTTCGGTCTAGGTTCATTTAAATTGAATCTGTTCAATTAGTAATTTGTGATTTGGTTGCAAGAAGAAGTGCAGTTATCCGTTAGCGGCTCCTCAGTTGGGTGCCGCTGTGAGGTTTTTTTGGGGTCAATTTTTTTGATCGGCACTCCTTTTCACGAAGTTAACCCGATTTCTTCTTTTGTTTTTTAGAGTTTTTTGCTGTGGACCACGATGGTAAATCCCTCTTTTTGGAGTAAAGCTTTTTTGTGGGCGGCAACTTTAATGTTTAATTGGACCTTGACCTGGTTTTCGGCTGGCTTTTTGAGAGAGGGGAGGTCTGGGCCGTGGCTTCCGGAGTCTTGGTAAGGACGCTAGGGCTTTTTAGGTTTTTTTAGGAGAAGTTGTTGACGTGGTTGGTGGAGTTGGCTGACTGAGAAAGACATCGTAGCCGCGTTAGAAGCGGTTTTGGTTTTTTAAATTGTTTGCCTTATATCTTTACGGAAGCTGTAGAGGATCTCTTAGCAATTAAGCCGGCTTTACTTGATGCCGATTTTTTCTGACTTATTGTCGATCATTTTAGTGACGTATTTTTGAGACTTATAAACATTTTATTTTGCTTCTTGAGAAGGTCTTTCAGTTTCTGGAGTTGAAGATACATTGCCTTTAAGATTTGGCTATTGCTTAAGACGTTTTGTGCATGTTTTTTTTATTTTTTTTAGAAAAACTTTGTAAAAACGAGGTTTTGGTGCAGGCTTTTGTGTATTAGTCCTTTCAAATTAGACAAAAATTAGATTTTTTTAAGAAATTTTACCTACAGCTTAGCGACTTATAAGCTAGCTATAGACGGACACATTTTGCACATTTGCTTGCAGCGAGTAAGGTGGCACATTTACTTGTGGTCAGCATTTTTACGACCTACACCATAAACGTACACGCTAAACAAACGATGTGTGGTGTGTTGCCAGTAAAATTATCTGTTTATGGACGTTTCTGACAATTTATTTGACGGATTAGCGTGGCTTTTGGCTCTCTGGAAATTACAAAAGGTCACAAGTCATGCCAACTGCACTGATTTTTTATCACTTTGCTCAAATGTGTCGAGAAATGTGTTGTGTGTTTAAACCATGTGGCGTGCAAGATATGCATGGCTTGTGATATGGCATGCTAAGTCAGCTATTAATGCACGGATTTTCAATCACTTTGGCTTGCCGCATGCAAATGTGCTGAGAAATGTGTCCGTTTATGAAATCTATTCTATTTTTTTTTTCTTTTTGGGCAATTTTATAGATTTAAAGTAGTTTTGCTTTGCTTGTTATTATATTAATTATTGGTTTGTTAGCGTACGGTAAGTAAGCCTGTAAAAGAAAGGTTTGTGCAAGATTTGGCATTGGACATTTTCTGGAGTTTAGTCAAATAAGCCAACGTTGATTAATTTGTTTTTAATTGCCTTTTTTAATTTCTTAAGTTGTAATTTTAAAGCTTTTAGCTTTGTTAGGATTAGCAACGGTGTCTGGGGCTATTTTTGCTGGCTGCGGCGTGGTCAACTGTTCAACGGACACTTAGAGAACCTTTGATTTAACTGAAACTAGACTTGAATAGTGTTGGATTTACTCTCAAGAGTAGGTTAGTCTGCTCGAGATCAGACTTGGTGCAGTCGGGTACATTCCTGATTACGTACAAGAATTTTGCAGATCCTAATTTGAATGTGTAGTAAAAGGTATTGAGACACAATGATTGATTGTTGCACTAAAAACCTTATGCGGTTATTTTTAGTGACTTGAAAGTTGCCAACATAAACGGCAAGCGGAGTTGCATAAGGATCTAGGATGCTAGCACTCGGACTATAATTGGTCATATATGCCTTGTCAAGCGTTTTTTTGTTTGTTTTGGTGGCTGATGGCTTTGACGGCGTTTAAGGCCTGTTAGAATGCTGGCTGATGGTCTATTAGAGAAAGTATTTTTTTCTCTGGTGGCGAGGCTTTGTGGTAATAGTCGACATTACGGTCTTAGGGGATCTTTATCTCTTTCTCCTTAGATGATACGGATTTGGGCCGACTTGGGCCGGGGTTTTTGCTGGCTTGCTAGTGGACCTGGGTAGTTAAGGAAGTCGTTTCTATTGGGGTCTTTTTGGTGGGAAATGAGGCAGAGCTTCCGGGATGGTTGGGGGTTGGGTGAGCAACCAGGGACTAGGGACATGATGTAAGTTGATTTTTTTTGGCTAACTTTTTGATCGGAAACCGACGTCTTCCGGTCTAGGTTAATTCGAATTGAATTAATTGAATGATTTGATCTAATTAGTCATTCGTAACTTACTTGCAATAAGAATTGCAGTTATCTATTGTTGGCTTTTCAGTTGGGTGCGGCTATGGAGTTTTTTTTTTGGTGAATTTTTTTGGTCGGCTACTGGCAATTACTCTTTTTACGAAGTGCACCCTATTTTTTTTCTATTTTTTTAATCCATTCTCTTGGGGTGAAGCTTTTATGTGGGCGTCAATTTTAATGTTTAACTGGACATCGACTAGGTTTGGAAGTCTGGGCCGTGACTTTTGGAGTCTTGGTGAGCTAGAGCATTGCTGCAGCAGCTAAGGTTTTTGCGTTTTTTTTTTTTGGGAGAACATTTGTTGGAGTGTGATGCCTGGCCATGAAAAACATTGTAGTCGCGCTGGAAGCGATTTTGGTCTTTCTTATTTTTAGCGTAATATCTTTACGGAGAGGATTTTTTAGCAATTAGGCCGGTTTTACTTGATGTCGATCTTTTCTGACTCATTATTGACGTGTTTTTGAGACCAATAAACTTTTAATTCTGCTTCTTGAGGAGGTCTTTCAGTTTCTGGAGCTGAATATACATTGCCCCCAAGATTTGGATATTGCTCAGGACGTTTGGTGCATTTTTTTAAATTTTTTTACAAAAACTTTGTATGTATAAACGACTTTTAGTGCAGGCTTTTGTGCATATATTTTTGATTTTGTTAAACAAAATTTTAAGGACGACCACTGATCTGTAACGGTTGCTCTAATTTTTCTATTTATACATTTTTTTAATTGAATTTATAGTGTTTTAGGGTCGGAGCGCTAAGCGATAAGCTAAGGTAGAAAAGAAGCGCTGGGGTAATACATTTGTGCGCACTTGTATATGCTATTTGTATAGATTTATCTGTTCTCCTCACACACTTTCCGCTATCTTTGAGTTTCGGAAACCATTTCCGAAATTTGGAAATATTAAATAGTTTATAGCTAGTGTGCAAGGAGAACAGCTACATCTATTAGATTACACAAGTACGCACAAATATTTAAGATTTGTATCTTTAATGAATGGTTGAGGCTGATACATGTTTTATTAATTTGTATCTTTACCAAGTGGCTTCTTAAGTTAAGAACGACCGTGTGAAGTAGCTTTTGTTTATTTTTGGGTAGTAAACTAAACAGAAAAGCTTTGGTGGTTTTTTAACATAACTATAAAATCATATCTTGAGGCAGTAACATCTTATAACTATAAATATAGGATATAAGTAAATTAATCTTTTATAATCAATATTTTTAAACTTTAAAAAAATTATTTATTTGCCCAGAATATGCAAACTCAATTTAGAAATAAATATTTGGATTATATTTAAATACGAATTGAATTATTGTGATTAGATTATAAAACAAACAAAACAATTTTATAAATAATTATAAAAAAATTAAAAGTATGTTCGAATATCGATTATACCAACAACGTTCGACAAATACAAACAAATTAAAAACCATCATTAAATACTCCAACATGTTTGCATTAATAATAAAATTGAAACCACATTCAAGTACACCGTAGTCACACAAACACACGTTTGTTTATTTTAACGATGCTAAAGTTAATATTTAAAAACCACAATGAT
This sequence comes from Tachinus rufipes, assembly GCA_963932245.1. Lineage (NCBI taxonomy): Eukaryota > Metazoa > Arthropoda > Insecta > Coleoptera > Staphylinidae > Tachinus > Tachinus rufipes. The sequence goes on from OZ010743.1 coordinate 110,321,304, forward strand.
CCCAACCCTCGTGCTTGTACAATCAGCATTTATAATCTCAAGGACTTTAATATTTTCCCATCAATTAAACAAATATTAAAACAAACAGAATGAATTCTTAATTTTAAACGAAGGCATCCCGTCGTGTGTAGTTACCCTGACACGACGACCCCCTTGTCTAACGACTGAGATTCCTCTTACACGATTATATAATAGCTGCTATAAATTGTCTTTATTTGACAAAAACTGTGTTAGGGGTAAAGTCTCAAATGTTTCTGATCGCAGCTTGAAAAGTGATTTAAGATTTTTTTAAATGAAACACAAATTTGTAGTTTGTTAATAACATTGCATTGTATATTTTTATAGAATTGAATTGTGCTGCTCCCCTATATAGAATTACAAATCTTCAAAAGGCTAAATCAACTCATTCATAATCACAATACGTTGTAATATAAGTACCATCGTAAATTAAATATAAAACCCTATTAAAGAACTATTTTAAAGCCCACTTCCAACAATTACCGTTTAAAAAAAATATTAATATATTATTTTTTTAAATTTAAATTTTACCAAGTTTTATGTATGCCACATGCACATTTCAACTGAATTATACACGGCGTTTTAATACACTTTTCGGAAACAATTCCAGTAACTTTTTCATGAAATGCAGTTAATATGAAGCGCGTATTTAAACTAATTTATTTTTTTTTCGTTGGTTTTTATCGTTTCATTGTAGGAAGGAAATTGTTTTAATTTAATTACATCGGGTTATTTTTGGAATTAAATGTGTCATGCACACGATTTTATTATCGGTGTGACCGTTTTTTTTTGTGCGTTTCATAATTAAATTAAGTGACGGGGTGCGAAAAAAAATAATTGTGCTGCGACACGTATATTTTAATAGCCTGGATTTAAAAAAAAAAAATATTTAACGGATAATTCAGTGGTTTGGTTGTAATATTTTTAATTTTATTAAATTTGCTTTTTCAATAATGTATAACCGGAATTAGACCAAAATATTTACATAATTTACAAACATACTGAAGCGGTTGAATGTTACTAATTTTGCGGTTGAGAGCTAGTTTCTCTCTTGTGCTGATCAAACGAATGCTGGTGAGCAAATGATTCTCCCCATTAGAGCTGAAGTCCATCATTGCAACTGCAGGCGCATTAATGAGATGTTTGTGTGCTATGGTGTGGATTTCCTATTTACTGTATTGATAGGGTTGAAACTGTTCTGAGATTGAGTTTGACTGTTCTTTAATGGTGACAATTTTTTGCAAAATTTTAAAGATTATCTGAAGCTTTTAAAATTTAAAGTTTCCAATAATTGATAAGAGCGTCTAGAACTAAACAAGGATTGTGTTATGTAAACAAGGGTCATACAAATTATACTGATGAGGTTTGTATAACCGAAACAGTTGTTTATGCTGACCTTTGGCCGCTGTGATTGTTAGATTGAGGTTGAATAAATTATTAATGCATTTTATAAATTATTGTGTAAACTTATGCAAAGGTTATGTAAAAGTTGAATCGTTTAGAAAGGGCGTTTAAAAATTTTAGTTTTTACCCTAAAAATAAGGGTAAGAATTTTTTGGAAAATATTTTGATTGATTGATTAAAGATAATGAAAGTCAAGTTATGATTTTTTTAGTGCATAAAGTTAAAAATTTGTCAAAAAATATAATTGGCAATTTAGGGATCCATTTTTGACCCAAGTTTGATGAAAATCAAATTTTTGACTAATTTTGTTACCAGATATATATATCTGGGATTTAAAATATTTAAAAAAATCCAACGTTGGTAGAGTACTTGATGCACAAACTCTTTTTCTTTTGAATGAGTATGTTTAAATCTCTATCTCAAAAATAATGGAGGAGTAGGTTTTTGTGTTTTTCCCAAAAATCGTTTTTTTAACTGTCACTGCAGAAATTAGAAAATAATAAAAATTAAAATATGTATAGATCTTTTATTTGAGACTATGCAAAAAAATTGTGTGTGTCCGGGTTAAGCAGTGACACACTCTTAAAAAGTGGTAAATTTTGGAACGCCACTGCTGATAAACAAAAGACTAAATCAAGATTCTATTATGTTTACTTCATGAGGAAAGTTGATGGTTTGCGATAAAGAAATATTAGTTTTTTACGTTAAACGAAAATTAGGGGTAGATTATAGGGATTTCAATTTGTCTTTTTTAGAAAACATAATTTTTGACTTGCGATGTGATGCTACTAGACAAAAAAATTTGGGGGTCATCTTGCGATCAAATTTGCTTCAATTATTGTAAATCTGCGTTTTTTTCAAAGAAAAAAATCTTACACCGCTATTGATTTTTTGAAATTTGTGTTTTGTTGCAAATTGCAGTTAAAGAGTGGTAGAACTCGAAAATCTATTTGCCTTCATCTGTTTTTAGAGAATGGTAGAAATGGCCTCAAACATAGATAATTTTGAAGGAACTTTGGGGTGAGTTTTTGAAAAAGTTTAAGATAGATTTCGGAAAAATAAATCTATACGGAAAGCCAAGAAACCTACAAAAAATATATAAATAATTATTTATCAACAAAATCGGGTAGCAATTGATTAAAAACGGCGTTTTTAGGAAAAAAACTGCAAGGGTTGCAAAAAGGCGTGAGAAAAAAGGAAAAAAAAAAAATTTATAAAAGAAAAACGAAAATTGTTTAAATTATTGTTAGACAATTACTTTCTACGCTCGTGTTGTTAGGGACAGAGATAAAAATTATTTTTAAGAGGAGATATGAGTAATGTTTTACGTACCTTTGAGCAAAATTTTCAAGACAATATTTTTACAAATTGAAATGTTACACCCTAAACATTGTTTTTGGGAAAGGGGGTCGTATTTGGTTAAGGGAGCCGAAAATGCCTACGACATAAAAATACTTTTATTTCCTAAAAATATTGTTGTAGCTTGTGTAAAATTTTATTTTGACTGGTAATTGCAAAATAGAATAGTTTTTTACTATCAGTTTTGTTACATAAAAAACAAATTTTAAGTGATTGAATTTAGCTTAATAATCAACTTTTGCTACTGTTTACAGTATCAACTAAACTAATTATTAAATTTTATTTTATTTTTATAAATTTAGCTACTGGTAAATTATTTATTTTGTAGCAAAGTTTTTGAAAATAAACACAGTTCTCAGGTCTCTAAAAAGTGTTTTTAGGGCCAGCAAATTTTTTTAGAGTTTTTTCAGCTTTTTAAAAGTTAGTAGAATTTTTTTTGGGTTTTTTAAATGTTAAAAACTTTTTTAAAGTTTAAACAGCTTATTAAACTTTAAAATACTTTTTGAAAAAATTGCAATGTTTGTAGAGTATTTTTGGAGTTTAAAATGAACAGTTTATTTTAATTTTGTGAGCTTTTTTGGAGTTTTTGGATTGTTTTGCATTTTATTTTGAAATTATAAAAGGTTTTATGTAGGTTCTAAAGTTATTTTAGCTTTTACATTTTTGGATGTTGCAGAGTTTTTAAGAGGACATTTTTTACATATCTTAGAGAATGAAAATTAAAACAAAAATATTTTTAGGACTTTTTTAAGATTGAAAAGATTTTTTTGTATTTTTAAAGACTTTCTTTAAATTACGGTTTTTTTTTAATTTTTTGAAATGTACGCAATTTTTTGGAAAGTTTGCATCAGTTTTTTGGGGTCTACTGGTGTACAGAATTTTTTTGTGAGTCAAAGAGTTTTTTTTGTGTTATTAAGTTTTTTTAAAGTTAAAAAAAATGTTTTGTAGCTTGAGTGAATTTTTTTTTAATTTATAGGTACCGCAGAATTTATTACTAAAGAATAGCTCAGCTTTTTTAAAGGCCAAAAAGCTTTTAAAATATGTGTAGAGTTTTTTATTATAAAGCTTTTTTTGAAAGTTGAATTATTTTTTAAAATAAAGATATTTTGAAAATTTTGTTTTTTTGAGTTTGCGAAGCTTTTTTTAGCACTATAGTTTTTTAGAGTAATTTGAAATCTTATAGAGCACTCAGAATTTTTTTAGAAGAACAAAGAGCTTACTTTAAAGTTTGTTGAGTCTTTTAAGTAGTTGTAGAGTATTTTTTAAATTTAAAGAGAATTTTGGTAGTTTTAACTTATTTGACTATCTTAATAAATTTATTGGCAATCTTAACATTTTTTTTTGAAATTTATTTTAAACTGTTTTTAGAAGTGTTTTTTAAAAAAATAATAGAGTTTGAGTTTTTTGGAAATTTTTTTTTTTTAAGTTTTACGGAGTTTTTTATAGATTTAAGCAATTTTTTAAGATTTTTAGGCCACTATAAAGTTTATATAATAAGCTTTTTGGGGTTTACTGAGTTTTTTGGAAGTTAATATAATTATTATGGTGTTTGTAGAACTTTTTTTAAATAGAGTTTTTTTAGAGTCTAAAGAAATATAAAATTAATGAGTTTGTTCTAGAAGTACAACAAAAATTTTAGATTTTTTTTAAATTATTTTGAGTTGGTTTTGAAATATTTTATAAAGATTAAAAGGACTTTTTTAGAGTTCTTACACTTTTTTAGAATGTGAACTGATGAATTTTAAAAGTTATATGGAGCTTTACTGAACTTGTTGATTAAATTGAGAGAGTTGAAATGGGTTATAACCGTATATAATGTTTTTTGTTTTGTTTTAGGGTAGTTAATATACACTTGGCTTAAAGGCCTTGCCAGACGCTGATTTGTGGTTTTAGACCTCTTAGATGATTTTAGAAATTTTTAGTTAATTTCAGAACTTGTAGTCAATTTTATGATTTAGGATTTTATTATTAAAAACTACTGTAACTAAACTTGTGATACATTTTAGGAGTTTATTATTTTTTGAAATGTGTAATGTAGAAACTTGATTGGGTGCTAAAGGCATGTTTTAAGAAAGTGTTATTATTTTTCTCGAAGCTCGAAAACGTCAAAGAACTCTTATTCTGAAGTTTAAAATTTACCAAATATTTAATAATCTTTGGCTTCCGTTGTAAGCCATCGTCATTTTTTTTAAACAAACAAAAATTAATTATCATTTTTTATTCAAGTTTTGTAACTAAAAAAGGACAAAATATCTAACAAATAAAAAAACACAGTCAATCTCTCGATTCCGAAAATTAAACCAAAATAAAGTTTTTGAAAATAAAAACCTATGCACTTTCTTGCAATTTAACCCAAATTTTGATGACGTAATTTTGAAAGTTTTTATTATTTTGTTAAAATTTACAAAAACACTAAATACTAGTTTTTTGGGTTTTTATTAGTAGATGTTTAACATTCACAGTCGCATCAATTATAATTTCAATAGTATTTTGAATAAACCGCAGAAAAATATTAAATTTTTTGTCGATTTTAGTTTTTTGAAAAAACAACAAAAAAATGGAAATTTAGTAAATACTATTTGTTAAGAGATACAGGTTTACAAAAAATGTGGACTAAAGAAGGATTTTAGTCATGAAATTTCACGCTGACAAGACAGGTTAGTAAGTGGGAGAGCGTCATAAACGTTTGAAATGGCTTCCGAAATAAACCATAACATATGATGACTTAAAAGCGCATTTATTAGTAAAAATTATGATAATTTTGTTTTTTTATAGTTTTTTGCATTTTACTCTATTTTTTTGTACTGTTCCAAGCAAAGCTCATAAATTTACATAAAATTTTAAACTTTTTATCATTAATTTTAACAACTACAACTATATTTGATTCTGTACAAGAGACAAGAAGAAAAAATTGACATTTTTGTTTGCATTTTACCCTCCCAAGTGTTTGTCGTAAAAAATTAGAAGTTACAATCACTTTCCGCGTTCCTACAGCTAATAAACATGACAGATTGACTGACAGATGTCATTAAGTTTGAGAAAATAGTTGAGGTAACAATTTTCTTGATAACAAACACTTGGGCGGGTGGGCGTTAACACAGTTTATGAATTTTAAGCCGGTAATTTGATATAATATACCCGCCCACCCGCCCAAACTTTGTCATAAAAAAATAGACGATACAATCACTTCCCGCGTTCCTACAGATGATAAACATTACAGATTGACTGACAGATGTTATTAAGTATGAAAAAACTGTTAAGGTAACTATTTTCTAGATAAAAAACATTTGGGCGGGTGGGCGGGAACACTGTTTATGGATGTTGGGTTAGTAGTTTGATATAGTATTTCCGCTCACTCGCCCAAGTGTTTGTCTAAAAAAATTAGAAGTAACAATCACTTCCCGCGTTCCTACAGCTAATCTACATGACAGATTGACTGACAGATGTCATTAAGTTTGAGAAAGTTATTGAGGTAACAAATTTCTTGATAAAAACACTTGGGCGGGTGGGCGGGAACACAGTTTATAAATGTTGGGCCGGTAGTTTGATATAGTGTTCCCGCCCACCCGCCCAAATGTTTGTCTAAAAAAATTAAAAGTAACAATCATTTCCCGCGTTCCTACAGCTAATAAACATAATAGACAGACTGACAGATATCACTAAGTTTGAGAAAATTGTAGAGGTAACAATTTTCTTGATAACAAACACTTGGGCAGGTGGGCGGGAACACAGTTTATAAATGTTAGGCCGGTAGTTTGATATAGTATTCCCGCCCACCGGACCAAGTGTTTGTCATAAAAAAATAGAAGTTACAATCACTTCCCGCGTTCCTACAGCTAATAAACATAACAGATTGATTGACAGATGTTGTTAAGTTTGAAAAAATTGTTGAGGTAACAATTTTCTTAATAACAAACACTTGGGCGGGTGGGCGGGAACACAGTTTATGAATGTTGGGCCAGTAGTTTGATATACAGGGAGTTTATTAATGAATGGGATTATGTAATCACTTTAAATGTGCCGCTTTTGTTAAATTGTTCACTAAACTATTTGTTTTGACAGATCAACTATGACAGCTGTCAAGCAAACATATGTAGTATAGTAGACGATTTTAAAAAAGCGGCATATTTAAAGTGATTACATAATCCCATTCATTTATAAACTCCCTGTAGTTTGGTGCAGCAGTCGGATGCCTAAAATTTAAATTTTTGAGGTCAACTTTAAGCTCAGATATAACTGAATTACTTTGTAGAATGATTAAAAACTGCAAAACAAATTGTAAGATTTGTACAAAAATTAAATAATTTGATTTGAAAAGCGTTAGAAAAAAGTTATTTGGTTTTTTTATAAACTTTCATGCACCAATTTAATAAAACACATATAAAACAAGATTTATGAAAATTATGGAATTTTGAAAAAAATAGAATAAAAAATTGTTTCCAAAATTTCTAAAAATATTAAAAAAATTTATGAAAAATTTAATAATTTTGTATAAAAAACTAAACATTTGTGCAAAAGTACATAGGTTTACAAAAGTTTTTTTTAATTTAAATAATGAATACATGATTTTGGGCATATCACTACTTGGCAACTCGCATTCTTGACGTTCAGTTTTAGGTATTTTTTGAGCACTGTTGATTATAAATATGTTGGCTTTCAACGCCTCAACAATTCCTGGTTTATTGACATAAATTAATGACATTATGTAGCCCTACAAAAAGTTATTAAAAAGCGCAAAATTGTTGTTTTTGCTGTATGATAAGTAGCGCCATCTTGTTAAAACCACACTTTGGCTTGATTAATGTCTGTTTTATTAAACGAACAACTATTGATCATGATTTGGTATTGATCATTATTAATAAAAACGTAAATTCAAGCGTTATTTTTGAAGAATGATACCACGAGGGTTTAAAGTGCATTTTTTATGCAATGGAACTGAAGGGTCTTTTATGAATTAACTTTACTTTATATTTGGCAGTTTAATCTATAAACACACCTGTTTTGCCAAAAATTTTGTTGTTGAACACAATTTTGCAATAAAAGTTTGGGTCATTTTCCAATCCGCTCTAGAGCCTAATTGGTACATTGATACATTTTGATCTTCTGGCACTATTCTTTTCAGTAAGCACATTCTTTTGACAAGTTTGTAATATTGCATGATTTAGAGAGTATTTAGTACAAAATCTATCTACAGTTTGACGGATTTACGCCATAAAAATTACGAAGTGAGTTGCTCAAACTAATATCAAATTTTTAAAATAAATTTGGATAATTTAAAACAAAGTTGTTCAAGCATGAGTTTATCTAAAATAATTTGTCAGATTTAACTGATTATAATCTTTAATAAGTAAGCTAAATACAGCAGTTAGCTTTACAGCTATTTAGTTCATAAGTTCTATCGAACTTAAAAACCTTTTAAATTATACAAACATTTAGAATTTCATAAATACACAAAAAAAAATCAAAAGCTTTTCAAAAAAAAGTTTTTGAAAAGTGACATAAACATAAAAAGCAGTATTTATAATAATGCTTTAGTAAGAAACTAAAAAATAAAAAATAAAAAACTTAAAAAAATTAAGAAAATGAATAATGCTTTCTTAAAAAAATTGTAGGGACTGTTAATAGTGGTTTTTGTTAACATTAAGCAACAGCCGGAGTGGTCACGAGTTGGGTGGGTGTCCTCAACAGACAGATTCACAAATAGATCAAGTGGGTTTTTGGGGTGTGAAAAAGTACATTGACAAGAGATCATTGAGGTAACTATTTAAGATTATTTACATATAGCCTTAGGAGGATTTCAGGGGTGTGTTAAAACAAAGTACATTGGCATTGGAGTCATTCAGGTACTTGAAAGTTGTAGCATGCCAGGTACGCTGCCAGGGTTGGGGTTCTACTAGGCTGTAAAAGATTGCTATTTATACACTGGCATGAGGCTTTGGGGTTGTATGTAATAGCAATTGAGAGTATGCTTTGTGCACTGAGATTTGACTTCTTGAGGTTGCACAATAACTGCAAAAAATTGTCAAGTTTATACTGTCCGGTAAGGCTATGAGGTTGTATGAAGGGGACATTACATTAATAAGGAGAGTAGAGATTCTGCAATGACTACCAGTTGGTTTATGCTAGATAAAAATTAAACGTTTGTTAAATGCTCAGAACATATTAATAATTATGTGCAGGTTTAATTGATAGAAAAACAGGTAGACACAATAACGAGTTGTTACTGTGACGAGCCGATGCAAAAAAACAAGAGCGGTGTGGGACAATTGCAGCTGGGACGAAAATAGAAAGTTTAGTAACTTTTGTACTGGCAATAGCCGTTATTTAAATAAATTAGTGTTAAGTTAATTAATATACGACGTTACAGTGGTGTGGTGGATGGGAGATTTAGCGTGCGTTAGTTATATAAAAAAAACAAAATTTATAAACTGTGCGTAACATGATTTTAAAAATAAGTTAAAAATTTGAGAAATTCTTGAAAAAATAACTTGATACTTTTGAAAAACTGTAGAAGATTTTTTTTACATAAATCAGAGGTTGTAGAAACAATTGTATTAGTCATTTGGGAATATTTAAAGGCTATTAATATACGAATCAGTGTTTTATGAAAATTTTTGTTGAAGACTGAAAGATTTATAAGAAATTTCAAATGTCTACAAGTGGTTGAAGCTGAAACTATAGTGTAATCAGTATTAAGGGCAAAAAAGCATGTTTGGCCGCACGAGCAAAATGAGCAAATTTTTTTGCTTGCTTCTACCGAAACCATCTGTTTTGGTCTTAAAATGCGGGCTGAAAGACGATAGGTTTTTTGATCAAATCTACACAGTTTATAAAGATTATATTGAAGTATAGTAATAACAAATTTGATCAGTTTCTAAAGTTATGACCAATTTGATGTAATTTTTAAGTTAAATTAGTTGTGATTAATATGAAAAAAAAAATTATTGATAATAATAGGATTTTTAAGTTAAATTGAAGTAGTGATCAATTACTTTTTTATTATTTAATTTATTTTATTTAATACTAAATGGAAGCTTGGATGTTGATGGATGCAAACAATGAGATACTTGAATCGTATGGAATGTGGCTCTAGAAGCATATTGAGGATATCATGGAAAGATCAATGACGAAATACTAACAAAAATGGGCAAAACAAAATAAATCTTCACCTCGATCAAAAACAAAAAACTACAATACCTGATAGTGAACTGTTAAGCTAAGATAGCTAACATCCGGAATAGATAGGCAGTTCAAGAAGAAGAAATGATCAATCAAAAAAGAATATGTTAAAATGGCCATACACATTTTGATCAAATTTACAATGTCGGGTTTGTGGAAAAATGAACTTTAATAGTACCAAATTTTATTTCTAATTATTGCTAAAAAATATGATTAATTTATTGGTTTATGATGCTTTAAAGTTAAATTGCTTAAGATCAATTGGAAAAATTTTATGTACTGGTTGTAACAAATTATACCCAAATGATACTGATGCTATTATAATACTAAGTTTATTTGTTTTAATAAAAGTGGTTTAGAAGTTATTACCAACTTAATGACCAACATGATTTTTAAATTAAGTTATTATTAGCAATAAAATATAATAATTCTAAATTTGATCATTACTTTATAAGTGGTTTAGGAGTTATAACCAATTTAGATTTGTTGGGTTTTTAGTTAAGTTGTAAAAAATGTTTGTTGTAATGAGTATGATAGTGCTAAGTGAGAAACTTTAGTAGGTTTTGTGTATTGCTATGATGTTGCGTAACGTCGAGGTCAATTATTCCACATAAGTGGTTTCCTCTGGGACATGCGAAGAGCAAGTGGGATTAAGGACAAATTTTACAAATAACTAAGAAAGCCATAGAATTCAACAAACTAGGTTTTATGTGTTTTATCGACTTCACCTAGGTTTTTGACAGAGTGAAGTTAGATGACGTACTGCTATATACCCAAGTATAATAACCGTCATAACTAAACTAAACACCGGCAACCACACTTTTATAAAAATAACAGGCAATTTATGTAGTAAAGTACTCAATCAACTGAAATAAGACTTGGAGATAACTTAATTTTTGCCTTATTCAATATCATAATGGACAAAATAAATAAAGAGGTCAATAAGGTGGGAATAGGATATCGAATGGCAAATAAAAATTTACAATAGCTTCTATGCAAAGTTTGAATAAACCTTGTCAAAGTTTAACATGCAAATTTTAACGAGCAAAATACAGTTCCTTACAATATCTAAGGAAGCACGTAGATGGAAGCTTGCAATATACAACAAGAGCGTAGAACAAGTTATGCACTGATAACAAACTTTTGGGCTGAATGAGCACTCTAGTTTAAACTACTCTATGGTAATCTTAATTTGGAGTAACCCACCCTCCCATCAAAGTGTTGTTCATCAAAAGATTTGATACCACCTCTTCCATTTTGATTTAAAAGGCTTTTTAAGAAAATAAATTTAAAATTTATTGATAACCAAATCATGATCTGCAGTAACCTATCTGCTCAAGTGTTAGTCATTAAAAGATTATAAATCACCTCTTTCATCCTTGACTTATAACATATGCAGAGAAGAAAACTAATAATAATAATTCTTTAATAACAAATACTCGAGCGAGCGGGCAAAAATTTCAGAGCAGTATAATTTATCAAGAGATTGAATATCACTTCTTTCTACTAACGTTTGCAGGGATAAGAAATATCTCATTACTTAGTTTGAAGATTTAAAAAATAATTCAAACCACAACTTAATCTAATTCTAACTAGTAACTATCTAAAAAACTATTAGTGCAAGCAACAACAAAGAAAGAAATTTCAAATAAATTTTGTAAATAAAAAAAAACATTTCATGTAGAAAGCTAGTAACAATCTTAAAAAACAAGTAAATAAGACTAATGCAAAAATCTTTAGAGAAATATGTAAAAAACACTCTTCACATAGCTACTAACGCTTCTAAAAAGCGCTTTAGGTGCACAAAAACTTATTTAAAGCTTCACAAAATCTAATAAAACTTTTCTGCATTCTAATACTGAGCAAAAGACTTACAAAAAATTTTGATTTTTTAATTTTTTTCTATAAAAAGTTTAGAAGACCGTTAAAAAAATTAACAAAATTCTAAAAACAATCCAAAACCTTTAAAATTACCAAAAAAAATAACTTTTCTAAAAATCTCAAATTTTTTTGAACTCTTAAAAAAATTGAGATTTAAAGAAAGAATGAGTAATTATTTAGAGTTAATTTTAAATTATTAGAAATAAAAAAACTTAATATATTTTCAAAAAACTCAATGGACCTCGAAAAGCCCACGCTTTAAAAGAATCGTTTTAGACTCCAAAAATCTTTTTAAATAAAAAAAAAAAAAAAATTTAATTTTAAATAAATTATTTTTAGATTGTAAAAAAAATTAACATATTTAAAAAAATATTTGATTTCTTTCCAAAAAACTTGGAGACTCTAGAAAACTTCTATCCCGTAAAACTTTTTAATCTTCTAAAATTATTTTTAAATTGTAAAATTTTTTTACAAAAAATTAAAAATTTATTTTTATAAATATCTAAGACAAATAAGAGCACATTATTATATAAATTATAATGAACAAAAAAAATTCCATAATATAATTATTATGTAAAAAACAATATATAATTAAGAAAAGAATAAAAGAATATTAGACTCACCTAAGGGCAGACGCATTTACTTGAATTAAGTTGAGTATGTTTGCACCAACGTCAAATGGTTTGTAGGCCATTGACGGGCCCTTTTGTATGCGGCGATTTGCGCGTTTTTGTAAGTTTTTACGCGCAAAATAAATTTTTACATGACAGTCGTATACTGGGTTTTCGGGCAATGATAACAGAGACCGCAGCGGTGAAACAGAGCAAATACCAAAATGAAGTTCGGTTGCAGAATAGCCAGTAGACTCGTGAGTGACGTTGTTGAGTATTTTGACAAAAAATGGAATCTTTTTAGCACATCCTTTTTGGTTATTGGGCAAATTGGTTCGAAAAAGTCTTTCAAGTTCCCGCATTACTTGTTCTGCAGGATTACCTTGAGGGTGTCGCACGGACGAATACACCGGGGAAACGAAATGATCTTTTAAAAATTGTTTTCAACATTTTGACGTGAATTGCGTCCATGATCTGTCAGGATACGAGCAGGTATGGCAATTTTGGAAAAATAGTGGTTTTTTTAATCTATTTACTATAGCTGTAGCTTTTTTTAATGGGTAGAGGGCTACTAACTTAGTGAAAACATCAATGGTCACAAAGAGGTAAGCTACTCCTCCAATTGAACGAGGAAGGGGACCATAGATGTCTGCTGCAACGAGGTCATTTAGAGCCTCAGGTATTATGGGCTCAAAAATAGGCTTTGGTAGGCGAGTTACTTTGTTGCGTTGGCATTCGTCGCAATTTTTTAACTCATTTTTAATTGTTCGATACATAGCGGGCTACCATAAATCTCGTCGTATTGCGCACCATGTTTTATAAATGCCAAAATGAGCATAGAATTTATGATATAGTTTTATAAACTCGCCGACAAGTGTTTCAGGAATAACAAGTTATCATAAAACAGAAAACGAGAAGCTGGCTCAAGTAGGCAATTATTTATTATTTTGGCAAGCCGAAGATCTGCCAATTGAGCTTTACGGAGTTTGGCTACTAAAGGTTAAGCACGAATATCTGCAACGCAAGTCATTACACGGAACGTGCGGTTTAATAGAGTATGTAAACGATTAGGGGGGTTTCTAGATAGTACATCCGCAATAAGATTGTTTTTTCCCGGAACTAAATGGATAGTAAACTCATACTCCTGCAACGCAAGCACCCATCTTGCTATGCGGGAAAAAAGCAATCTACATCTATTCAGATACACAAGAGTACGATGATCGGTGTACACATCAAATGGTTGCCCTAAGAAAAAAAACCGCCATCTGCGGAGCGCGGCAACTACACTGAGGAGTTCTTTTTCAGGTACAGAATTGCGCGTTTCACGATCTAACAATAATTTGGTAAAATAGCTAACTACTTGTCGTGTTCCATTAACCATTTGATACAGAACTGCTCCAATTCCGACATCACTGGCGTCGCATTGCACGACGTACGGAGTGTCAGAACGGGGGTGATGTAATAATACCCCATTGGCTAAGGTGTTTTTTAATAAAAGAAAAGCGTCAGTTTGAGCTTGCCCCCAAGACCACTTACAGTTTTTACGGAGTAACTGAGTAAGCGGAGCTTCTAATAAATCCGCGGTCACAATTGGCAAGTCCTAAAAATGCTTGAACTTGGGTTGTGTTTTTAGGTGTAGGAAAATTGTTGAGAGCTTGATCCCTGTCTGGGTTGGGACTGATGCCACCTGGAGTTAACACATAACCCAGAAAATTCAATCTTTAATGTAAGGCCGGCATCACGTAACCGCGATAATATGACCAAGGTGTTCTTCAAACAAGTTAGAAGTTATGAGCAAATCATCCACATAAGCATGGACAAATTACTCAAAGGCAGGGCCCAATACCCTATCCATACACTTGGTAAAACTTGATACAGCAGTCTTGAGGCCAAGTGGCAGGACATTAAATAGATATGCACGTGAACCGATCCGGAATCCAGTATATTTACGATGTTCTGGCTTTGTAGGTACTTGCCATTATGAACATCGTAAATCTAAAGAAGACATGTATTGAACACCCGATAAGTTGCGCAAAATGTCTTCAATAGTCCTAGGCAGCTTTGTATCCGACTGAGTAACGGAGTTTAAACGCCGCGCGTCCAAACATAGTCTCACGGACCCGTCCCGTTCTGATTGTTGGATAATCCCCCAAGTTTCCATCTTTTCTATTTTGCGTTGTACTGCTACCCGGTGTGCTATAGGGTACTGTTTGACTACAAAAGGTTGCGTGTCAAGTAAATGTATCTCATATTTATACCAATCTGTTAGATCAGGTTTGTCTCTAAAAATTTCTCTATGACTTTTAAGAAGGATCTTAATTTTTTTTTTCTATTTTTGATAATGAAAGATCGTTGATAAATTGGTAAGAAAAACAGTTTTTTTTCAATGCATGGCGGCAAAATATATGGTTGGGTGTTTATACTGCAAATATGCAGTGCGGCTGATGTTGGCGGTTTAAAATCGTGGACTAGTGCAACTGTGGGTATAGATATTACAGTATTTTTATAGGACAATTCAATTTGCTGCTCATGTATAATAACAGTAATCATAAAAGCGGATATGAAATCAGAAACTAATATTATAGGATAACATAGGTCCGGTACTACTAAAAGTTCAAAATATCCTTGAAATTGTTTTAGAGAAAAAGGTAGAAGTACTTGGTGACTTTTCCTGGTCTGGAGCGGTAAGCACCGTTAATTTGAATTCTCTGAACTGGAAACAAAGGCATTCCTGGTAACACTGATTTGATCTGTTCAAAAGTGGTAGTATTTAGACAAGTTATGTTACTACCAGTGTCTGCCAATGCTGGAAATTCAAATTTGGCTATTTTAATAAGAACAGTAGGAGTACAGTTGTAGGGAGAACAATGAATAAAATCACTTCATTGGGTTTTGATTTATAAAATTGTCGATTCTTTGTAAGCTACCCACTTTCGGATCTAATAAGTGGGTTTCAACTTGTTTTCTGAATGAAAATTTAGTGGAGTTTCAGCTACAACACTTTGTTGTTCTGTGACTGCTAGATAACCTGTTTTGGATTGGGGTTCTATTTGATCTAGCGTTATTTGTGCTATTTTTGGATTTTCTTTGTTTTGGTTTCCGTACCTAAACTGTTGGTTGGTTGCGGGTGGAATAGAGTGCGACGGGTTATGGCCGTTTCGCTGACTATTGTGCGGTAAATGCATAGGTTGGTAATGTTTTTTTCTAGTTATAAACTCTGTGGCCCGTAATTGCGAAATAGCTTTCGATAAGGAGTTTGCACCTATAAAGCAAGTTGCTACATTTGGTGCAAAATGGCGTGCAAGAATTTGCATCATTTGATAGTCTTTGTACTTTGGATGAAGAAACTGAGATTGCACATACAGTTTTAGAAAATATACCGTATATGATCCTTCGGAAGGATGGTATTGTCCCGTTTCAATTATAGCACGTGCTTCTAACCGTTTATCTAATCCCCAAAATTGTTCTAGAAAAAGTTGTTTAAAGTCTTCAAACGTATGACACATATCAATAATTACGGAATACCAAATATTTACGTCTTTAATAAATAAAGTATGCACCCATAGCGTAAAATGTTCAAAATTTAAGTTACAAGTGGCAACCATGCGTTCAAGTGTTTTTAAAAAAGTAATAGGATGCGGCAGTTTGCCATCAAAACTTGTTTGTCCCTTAAATGGATTTATTATTCTTTCATTTGACATTTGATTTGAATTTAAATATACCGGCGGCAGTCTATAGTTTTCAAAATAGGGTGTATATTTAAAATTACATTGTGGTGGTATTGCTGACGGCTGATATATAGGTGCATAGTTGTTTAAATTTGAAGGTATTGCTGAAGGTTGATACACAGGTGGATACATAGGTGCATACATAGGTGGATAATCATTTACATTTGGTGGTATATACGTAAAATTATCTTTACTATCACTTTCAACTTGTGTTAACTGCCGGCTTATTCCAAGTTGTGACATGTAAAAAAATATATAAAATTAAGAAATGAATAAAAAAATATTAGACTCACCTAAGCAGACGCATCTACTTTAATTAAGTTGAGTATGTTTGCCAGTACGCTACTTAGCTATTACGCCGCGAAAGGTTTCTAATGGCGGCAGCGATAAAAAACGCAAACACAAGTGAGGCTCTCGCAGTCTCTTCATCCCAGCAGACCGGGCCGCGAAACCCCTACGTCACAGTCACGAGATTGCGGAGCGTAGCAAGACGGCACGATATTAAATAAGCCGAAGAGACGCGTGCCGCGGCAGTAGCAGCGCGGCTAGGATATATACCGTTATAAAACATACAAAAAAAAAACTATTAAATTTTTTAAAAATTATTTAAACAATTTTCTAGGCCTCAAAGAGCTCTACACAAAACTAGGAATCTTTTTAGACTCCTAAAAAACTTGTACTCAAAAAAAATTTTAAACATAATTTTAAGAAGTTTAAAAAAAAAACCTGTGTAAATCTTTAAAAAATTTCTGCAAACGTTAATAGTTTTACAAATTTTCCAAAAAAAAATTTACAATTTTTTTTTGAATTCTGTAAACATGACTTTCAAATATTCTTGTTAGACTCTTTTAATTTTTAAACTCTATAAAATTGTAAAAAAAGTTTTCTCTATAAATACCAAAGTGTAAGACCAAACAACAAAATCAAAACAAATACATTTTATGACTAAATATGATATAAACGCTACAACAAAGCGATTAAACTTATCAGAACAGCAGAGATGATAATTCTAAGATCCATGGTAGGCTGCAGTCTAAGAAACGAAG
The DNA here is from genome assembly GCA_963932245.1 of Tachinus rufipes. NCBI lineage: Eukaryota > Metazoa > Arthropoda > Insecta > Coleoptera > Staphylinidae > Tachinus > Tachinus rufipes. The sequence goes on from OZ010743.1 coordinate 110,338,530, forward strand.
ACATTATAGCACAGTGCGACATACAAGATGTTGTGAAATGGGCTTATAATGGAAGACCGGAATGAAGAGACTACGTCGATAGAATAGAACACTAGATTATTAAAAATTGCCAAAAAGGAAGTCTCGATATTAAAGAGACCTCCAGAAAGGCAAGGTATGAAAACTGAAGCTTGGCATCTCAACTGCGGCTGTAACGGTTAAAAAACACTTTTGGTAGTCAAACAGTTATCATAAAAACTATTCATTTATGTTACAGAAATATTTTTTTAAATTGATGATGGCTGCTGATACAGTAAAATTATTGAGGCTAAAGTCACAAAATTAAAATTTTGAGGTTATTAAGCATAGGAAATGAAAGAAATAGTAGCCACCATTTTTAAATTTTTATCAAAATGCATTTTTTAAAGCCAAATATGTTTAGTTTGTATTATGAAAACTTTTTGGCTTACGCTTAGGAAGAGAATTTGTAGCGATTGCGTTTATCTTATTAATGTTTGTTTGCTATCCAAAACTTCTATTTTTAAAACCTACAACATTGCAATTAACGATACATTTTGCGGAAAAAATACTACTGTTTTGCAAATCTGACTTGGTTTGGTGGTAGGTAGAATATTTTGCTGTCTCTTTGCTACATAAATTGACTAATGCTATTTTTTTTTTAAATTTCTAAAAAAATTACATAAGCTTCCAAAACGATAAAAAATACAAATCAGAAGTCACAGAATTGAAGTCCTAAAATATATTATTTTTTTTATTTATTGAATTGTTATTAAAGCGTGCGGTGAGGTTGTAAGGGATGTACTTTCTTTGAACTTTGAAAAAAATATGACCGTTTGATCAACTTGCTAGAAATTTTTGCCGTCCGATGTCTCAAAACTTATATTTTTGAGTATTTTTTAGTTTAAGGCAAAAATAATAATGGAAAAAATTTGCACAAAATCAGAATAAAATTTTACAAAATCTTGTTATTTGTGTTTAGTGTTTTTGCAGTTGCATTGTGTTATTTTTGGTTTTGGCACAGTACCTACTGTTAGGCGATTGCGTTTTCTAACTTGCGCGAATTTTTTATGATTACTGAAAACATGAGCTGTGCAATGTACTTTGATTGTCAAAGAATAACCTTTTATTGGAAGAGCATCTATTACGGCCTAGCAGTAGATCTGATTGTAACCTTCTTTTTTACCGTTTTAAGTAAAAAACTAGTTTGCTTTAGCATTTTAATCTAAAGGATCCGTATTTTATATATAATACATAATTTAATTAAATGAAATTTCTAATGTGTTTTCTGTTTGTTTCAGGTATGTTGGTTTGGATTATATTATATCTATGATGAATTATTCAACAAGAGTACGTACTTAAATTTATTATTAATAATATATGTTATTTTAATATATTTATATAAACAATGACAAACTTCAAATTAATATAAGCTCTGCTTTGTTGCTAATTTAATATTAAAATTAACAAAAAGACGACAAAGAATATTTCCCAAAGAGAACTGAACAGATGCTGATTTGTGCGGATTAAAATTAAATAATGCAAAAGCTTGTTAAGTAAGTTTTGGTGATTATGAGATTAAAAAGTTATCACGTCAGGAAGTTATGGATGTTCGAACATTATCAGCATAAAATCTTTTTGATTGATTTTTTTGTGTTTTTAATATTAAAATTACACTGACGTGTAAATAATTTTAAGAAAATAATTTAATGATTATAATTTAATGAATATAATTTAAAATAAAACGTAAGGTAGATGATATAAGACTGGTCCGCTTTGATGTATATGTTTTCATTACTCTAATTGAAGCAATAATTTACGCAAAATGTGCGGAAGGAATGTAAAAGTGGCCGTAAATCTACTAGTTAATAACAATGCAAATCAGGTGGTTTAAGAATGCCCCGCGAAGAAGATCACCCCACCATATCGATTCAGAAAACCTTCTGTTGCCCCTCAAACTACAACTATTTTAATAAAGAATTTAACAGCTTATGGAAATTGTTTGGGTAAACTTTTCTGAATTAATTATTAATTTAATAAAGAGGCCAATAAACAATTTTTATTTTGTTGTAAAGCATTTCAGTAATGTAAATTCTCTAAATGCTAGGACTGTAATTTACTCCTGGACCTACATACCTACATCTAAAGGGATGTTATCGCCCCGAGATTAATTAAACATTGATCAAGTTAAATAGACATGAAACGTTCAGTTTAGTCCATTGAGGGCAAAAAATGGTTGAATCGCAACGTAATTATTAACGAAGCTGCATTCATCGAATAGCTGTGTTATTTTTTCTCCCAGGACAACATACATTTGTCTTTATTGTGCAACATAAAAGAATTCAATTCAATGGATAATCAATATTGCCAATTAACTCTTACTTTTATCTAGTGTTTGGATATAAAATTTAAATATGAAAGCTGATATGAAAAAAATTGTTGATAGAGTCGGTTTGTACTACCTTATCGGAATTGAAAGGAAACACCTAAAATCCCTTTCCGGATCACATCCTTACTTTAACAAACTCTTATCGTTATTAATATTAATCCGTTCTGAACAAACAGTTGAAGGTATTAGGTGATGAAGTCGAGATTGATAAAATCTAATCCATTAAAAGTTTCACACGGATTGTATTTTTGCAATTTTTATGTTTTTTTATCTCTCTTTGTATCGATTGCTGCGTTTTACTGGTTGGGATAACTACGGATTAATGTATTTTTTTTAATCTTTCTTCTAATTTAAAAGTTGGATTCTTTATTTTTATGCAAGATTTGTTACTTTTATGTCAGAATTTTTACGTTTCAAACTGGATTTTATGTACTTCTGATGGATTATTTAGTTTTTTTTTGGAATTCTTTAATTGTAATCGAGTTTTGCGGACCCATTTATGCAGCAGAGGCCGGACATCTGATAGGCCAAATTTATTATTTCTAACTTTAAATTGTTTACTTAAAACCACATTTTTTTTTGTTTGGGCCGGTTTTTTTTTAATTTTAAAGTCTTATTAACATCTTAAAGCCAAATTTTTATATAAATATTTCAAATTGACTATTTTTTGGGTCAAATTTATATTATAACCATTAATTAATTATTGAATTGTAATAATATAGAAAACCCTTTGTTCTCCTTTGTTTATAAAACAATTATTTTCAATTTGTTAATAATATTTAATTCAATTATAAACAAATTTTCAGTTTGCATATAATATAGTGCATAATAAATTAATTAGATGGCATATTAATGATCATAGTTTAAATGCGCATGCAGTATGTGTGGTAGAAGCCACCACCAAACATTATATCCAAGCCCCATTATTGCAGAATGACATTTCCCTTGGCTGTGTGAAGTCTGCACTGACAAGACTGCAAATGACATTTTAATTGTATAATAATACGCCTTAACCAACCGTAAAGTAACTTGATATTAATTTTAGAAACTAATTAATTTCTACTTAATTGCAATTTTTGCGATCAATATTTACAAAGAAATAAACGCAATTCAATTGTTGATAATAATGTTTGAAAATAAATTGTAGATACCCTTCATCCAACGTCGTGACCGCTGAAATAGGAAATTAAATTCTTCAACGTTGACGGGAAAAAAACCGACGACAGGAACAATGAAAATTGTGTGTTTGGTGTAGCAAAAAGGGGGAAATATTAAAGGGAAATACTTTAGGGAGTGATGCTTTCTGTAACTACACTGGGTTAGATATATATTTGACTTAGATTGTTATATTTATTTAAAAGCTTTTATTTAAAGAATACTTTATTGGATTATGTTTACAATTTCTTTTAAAAGTATGCATTAGACAATCAGTATCTACAATCTTCTTTCCAGACTGAAGTAAAAAAAAGGGTCTGAAAACTAACAGTAAAAAAGAATTAGTTGAGAATAGTTCGACAGGGTTAATTGGTCTTACGTTTAAGTCGGATTTTATTTGGTTTGGAAAGTCATCACCTACGATTTTTATCTGGATGGAATTTTTTTGTCTATAATACTGAATAATACAGTTGGGAATATATTATATAGAGTTTTGCAGGGATATCACTTGGCTTAAAGGAAGAATTTGCATGGATTTTATGAACAATATTTATTTTAAAATATGATATATAGCCTTAGGGGGCAGACAGACTATTTTAAGCCGCAAATTCTACAAAAATATATATATTTTATGTGAGTTGGAACCGCATCTTTGGCTAAAAACTTGCTTAAATTTACCCTTGTAGATTGTGACAAATAAAGATCAAACTTATTTTATTAAAATAAAATCAATTCAAAATAATTTACGGGGAAGATTTCTGGCTAATTGTATTTATGTTTGATATTATATTAGCAAATAGCTTTTGCTATTACTCTATGGCCGGTAGAAGATTTGTTATGTTCTGTTGTAAGGACACGCGTTTTTAATTTTTTGGCTACGCATAGCTTGTAAGTCATTTTTCTTGGCATCCTATTCAGGTTGTGCTAAAAATTGACTTAAAATCCATACACAGGTCAAGTGCGTAGTTGTTTATGAAAACAGACGTATTAAATCTTCAAAGCTATAACTAAAACTGTTGGTCTTGAAGACTTTGTAATTTAATATGACCGCTACTAGTGTTGAGTTTGTATGTACACGTTCTTAATGTAGTACCATACGTCAGAGATATTTTAATTTCTTTTTTCAGAATTGGTATTTGTCTATGCTAAGCCTAAGCCTTGAATTTTGCATTTTTTTAAGTTATTTTTTTTTTATTCTATACATGTTTGGGAAAGGATTTTTTAAAAGACGATATAGTCTAGGTTTGCAAATGCGTGTGGTTCTATGTGGTTCTATATTAGGATTTTCATTTAAAATTGTTTGAAAGGTGGTCAGAATTGAATGTAAGTATTATGACATTATCTTTATTTGAAGTATCTTTTGACCCACGAATGGCAAAGGCTGTTTTAGGTTTGCTATCTAAACTTAAAAGAACTTGCAAACATTTGTGACAAATCTTCACCACGCAGTGGTGCTATATTTGTATTGGTTGTTGTGTTTGTATTTATTGGTGTGGTTGGCAGTTTGGCAGAGGTTATGCCACTGCTTAGTCGCAGACTTGGTTCCGGTTGGTGGATTGAAGTTGGACTGAATTGTTTCGTTCTGCGGGGTTATGATTGGTTGTATTGGATGTTGGATAGACACGTCTACTTGGACAGCATTAATTCTCCGCTTTTTCTTTGACAAAAGCATCATTGGAACTTGAAGTTTTTTAAGTGGGGTTTGTCAATTTAGTTTTAGTAGTAGTTTGGTGTGGCGTGTTCAGCGGTGGCAAAATGTATCATTTGTATCATGTATATTTTTCTAAACTTTGTCGGCGATGTCATCAGTGGTAGCTTGTCTTTGGTTTTCTTTATTTGGGAACAAGTTTATGTTTTTTTTTGGTTATTTAGTAGATTTGTTTTTTTTTTTTTTTAGTTTAGTTTAGTTCTAAGTAATCCTCTGGTACGACTTTTTTGGCGGCAGTGAAATATGTCACAAAGACGATGCTGAGCTAGTGATTGCGACTCTTTATCAACTTTTTTAAATTTAGCTGATTTTATTTCTGGTCTTCTGTAATTTTATGATCTGATCTGAGGTTGTCATTTCAAATATTTTTTTGTCTAAGTTAGTTGCGTTGGGACAATTTAGCTTTCATTGTTCAGTTTCATGTCTGGCATCGTTTTGGTAACTTTGACTACTTTGTTGCGGTTGGCAAGGTTTTGCAACAATTTCTGTTTTTGACATGAACTGGATCAGTGGTCTAGCAACTTTTCTTTTTGCAGGGACGACGCACAAGACAATTTGAAATGATTTATTTCTACTTTTTTGATCTTGATACCGGTATTAGAGGTGTTTTTTTTTTTCAGTACTTTATTGACTTTTTTGGCATTTGTAGTTTGTCTAGCCTTTTGTAAACTTGACGATAGGCTATCTTAATTGTAGCGGCGTCAACCAGGAGTACATTTGTGGTTTCTTTAGCAAAGATTTTGTTCAGTCTGTTTATAAATTTCTGTATTTGTTCTTTTAAGGGTGAGGAGGCAAGCAAGTAAGCAAGATGTTTGTTTTTTTTTGCAAAGGATCTTGTTGTTACTGTTTGTTTAGCTTTGCAGAAGTGTTTGATGGGATAAGCATTGCAGGAGCGGTTATAAGGTTGCTAACGAGGCATACTCCTAGTTGGATGTAGTTGGTCACGTTGTTTTGCATTGTTGATTGTTTTGTCTACTTTGTTGTGAAGTTTTTTGTTGAAGTAATTGGAGATCTTTAAACTTTTAAGGTAGTTTTCTATGATTTGGAGATATTTGTTTTTAATTTTTTTTTTACATCATCGCTGATGATTTATACATTGCAAAATTTGTAGGTATGTAAGTAGGTTGCTCAAAACTTCTGTAATATTTTTCTATGGGCTGTAGGTTTTTTGTTTTTATGATGTTTTCTTTGTGGTGCCCTTTTAGTTTCAAGGGTTGTTTTTTGGGGTCAGCGAAAACACCATTCTGTTGGTTGTCATACATTGAGCACCATTTGTTGCAGGCAGCATCTTTTATTTTTATGTAAAAGAAGCTTACACGAGCAGTTTTTTGGTCTCACAAAAGGTTGTCTAGGAACAGTGAGTTGCATTACATTTTATTAATGTGATTTTGATACCTTTTTGCTATAAATGTATCAAAAATTACTCAAAAAAATATTTTTTATTTAATCTTACAAAAATTATAAATAATCAAACGAAAGACTGGTTTGCCATCTAGTTGCAATTTTTAATACTAAAATGTCCGCATTAATCGGTATCATTTTAGCATTTATGCAATTGGCAGTCATTTCGCGGCTATAACGATTTTGAATCGCCAATAAATTATGAAATGAATTAATAATTTATTCAAAATCAGTCAATCGAATCACAGCGGCCAAGGGTCAAGCATAGACAATTGTTTCGGTTCTACAAACCTCGTCAGTATGCCTTGTACGACCACGGCATAATTGTCTATGCTTGACCCTTGGCCGCTGTGATTCGATTGACTGATTTTGAATAAATTATTAATTCATTTCATAATTTATTGGCGATTCAAAATCGTTATAGCCGCGAAATGACTGCCAATTGCATAAATGCTAAAATAATACCGATTAATGCGGACATTTTAGTATTAAAAATTGCAACTAGATGGCAAACCAGTCTTTCGTTTGATTATTTATAATATCAATTGTGTTCATAAGAACAGAAATATTTATTCAAAATTGTCTTCGCTATCATGCGATGCCGTGGTCGTACAAGGCATACTGACGAGGTTTGTAGAACCGAAACAATTGTCTATGCTTGACCCTTGGCCGCTGTGATTCGATTGACTGATTTTGAATAAATTATTAATTCATTTCTTACAAAAATTGCTTAGAAAACTAAGAAAATCTAAGATCAACATTTAAAAAAAAATATTAGAATTTAATTGGTTGTTCTTAACAATTTTTAGAGTTTTTCTAAACCTAAAATGTAAGTTTGATACGTTGCTGCTATAAAATTAGTCAAAAATGTCTCAAAAACTTTTTTGTGTGAAATCTCTTAAAAATTGCTCAGAAAACTTTTGAGAACTAAGACAAATTTTTATAGAATTTTTTTTTAATTCTAAATTAGTTTTGATTTATTTTTGCTTTGAAGTTTTTAAACATCATCTAAATATCTTACAAAATATGCTCAGAAAACTTTGAAAAAAATTTAAGAGCAAATTTTGTTTGATAGAAAGTTATCAAAAATTACTTAAAATTAATTTTTGGTGTAAAATTAATTACTTTATCAGATAATTTACGAAGTCTAAGAACTATTTTTTTTGCGTGAAATCTTGCAAAAATCGCTCAGAAATGATGAAATTTAAGAACACATTTTGTTCTTTTTTTTTAACTTATTAATTGGTTTTAAAACAATCTTATAAAATCAAAAACCATTTATTTTGTTTAGTTTTTTGAACTATAATGTAATTTTAACACATTTTTGCTAAAATATCTATCAAAAATTACCCAAATAACTATTTTTTGTGTGGAATTTTAGAAAAACTGCTTAGAAAACTTAAGAAATCTAAAAACAATTTTTTACATATATTTTTTAATTTTTTTTTAGCTTAAAATGTAGTTTTAATACATTTTTGCTATTAAATTTATCAAAAGTCACTCAAAGAGCTATTTTTGTGTGAAATCTTACAAAAATTACTCAGAAAACTTATGAAATCTCAGAACAAACATTTTTTGTTTAATTTTTTAAATTATATTTAGGTTTATCAAAAATTTCTCAAAAAAACAATATTTATTTTATGTTTTCTGTACATACATTTTAAAGAAAATAAAAATATGGCAACTAGTCTTGCATTTTAAGCATAAAACTGATATAAAATACGTAAATGTTGAATATATTTACAAAAATTTCATAAAAAACGCATTTTTACATAAAATAGTTTAGAAAATGCTTTAGTTACATAAATTGGATTAGTAAAAAAATGGTAATACAAAAAACTAAAACAAATTTAAGTTGTAAAATTGATCAAAAATACGCAATTTTAGAATTAATTTACAAAAAATGCTTAAAACACGTTTTTATACAAAAATTTGATCAGGAAATACTTTATTTACATATATTTTACTAACAATTGTAAACAGAAATGCATTTATAGCGTTAAATGTTGAATATACTTACAAAAAATTAATTAGGTTTTTCTAACTTAGAATGTAATTTGGTAACATTTTTGCTACAAAATCTATAAAAAATTACTCAAAACTCTATTTTTATGAAAGTTTTAGAGAAATAGTTCAAAAAACTAATGAAATCTAAGAGCAAATTGTTCCAAAATGTTTTTTTTTTTGAACTTCTGTGGTTTTGAAACATTTCTTTTCAAAAATTGATCAAAAATCAGTCAAAAAAAGCTATTTTTAAAATGTTGTTTTAATACTTTTCTGCTATAAAATCTATGAAAAATTATTTTCAAAAGCATTGATTCTTTACTAAAAAACGAAAAGAAAATGAACATACTGCATTTAGATCTGCATTTTAGGCGTAAAATAAAATTAATTAAAAAATATGCAAATAATAAATTTATTTATTAATAAATGCTTAAAAAACTTATTTCTTACATAAGATGGAAAACAGAAAAGGAATCGGGGAGTAAAATTGATAAAAAATACAAAAATGTTAAATATATGTATTTACAAAAGTTTGCATTTTGAAAATCGTTTAGAAATTGCTTTATTTACATTAACTTTTATAAAAACGCAAACAAACTAGAAGTACAAAAACAGAAATGCATTTGAGGCGTTAAATAGATAAAAAATACGCAAATGTTGAATATTTTAACAAAGCTTTATTTGCATACATTTTACTAACAAACGAAAACAAAATGAAAATATGAAAAATTGAAATGCATTTTAGGCGTAAAATTGATAAATAATACTTGATTGTTTAATTTATTTACAAAAAAATTGCCCAAAAAATCATTTCTTACATAAAATCTCTTAGAAAATAAAAATATGGAAAACAGATATGAATTTGATGTGTAAAATCGATGAAAAATAAGCTTAATAAATGCTGTATTTACATAAGTACTAAAAAACGCAATCAAAATAAAAAAGCGTTTGAGGAATAAAATTGACCAAAAAATCGCAATTTTTGAAAAAATTATTTATTAAAAATGGCTTAAAAACGTATTTTTAAACATAAAATTATTTAGAAAATGCTTTATTTACATAAATTTTACTAAAAACGGTAAACAAGCTGAAAGGACAAAAAACAGAAAAGCGTTTGAAGCGTTAAATAATAAAACGCTTATTTTTTACATAAAATACCTCGGAAAATACTTTATTATTTATTATTAGTAATACGGAAAACAAAATTGCGTCTGAAAAGTAAAATTAATAAAAATTACGAAATGTTTAATCTATTAACAAAAAATTTCTCAAAAAAACGCTTTTTTTAACAAAAAATTGCCTTATTTATATAAATTTTTTGAAAACAAAATTGCGTCTGTAAAGTAAAATTAATAAAAATTACGAAACGTTTAATCTATTTACAAAAAATTGCTCAAAAAACGCATTTTTTAACAAAAAATTGCCTTATTTATATAAATTTTGCTAAAAACGTAAACAAACTGGAAGTATGAAAACAGATATGCATTTCAAGCGTTAAACAATACCCAAATGTTAAATATATTTACAAAAATTTGCTCCAAAAATGCATTTCATACAAAAAATTGCTTAGAAAATGCTTTATTTACTAAAAATCGTAAACAAACTAGAAGTACAAAAAATAGAAATGCATTTGAAGCGTCAAATAGATAAAAAATATGCAAATGTTGAACAAACTTTTTCGGTTTTTTGAACTTTATATGTGAGTGTGAAACAATTCTGTTAAAAATCTCTTAAAAATCACCCAAATAACACTTTTTGTGTTGAACTTTACAAAAAAAAACTTTTTTGAAATTTTTCTAGGTTTTTCTTAACTTAAAATGTAGTTTTGATACATCTCTGCTATATAGTCTATTAAAAGTTACACAAAGAGCAATTTTTTGTTTGAAATCTTACAAAAGTCGCTCAAAAAACTTAGGAGATCTGAGAACAGTTTTAGTTTTTTTTTTAATTTTTTTTTGGTTTTTTGATTTTAAAATGTGGTTTTGTCTTATATTTACTATAAAATCGATTAAGAATCAGAAAATACTTTAATTGCACAAATTGAATTAGCAAGAAAATGGAAATACAGAAAACCAAATTGATTTTAAGGAGTATAAAAAACGTGTTTTTTGCTTTAAATTTTATAAAAATGCTTTTACTTAAATTTGACTACAAACGTAAATATATAAGAAGTAAAATTGAATAAAAATTTACATAATTGCACAAGAAACACATTTATTATATAAAATTGTTTAGAAAATGCATTATTTTTATAAATTTTACTAATAGCGTAAACAAAATAGAAATATTTATATATAAGGAGATGCATCTGAGACATAAAATTTATCTAAATTTTGCAAAAGTTGAATAAATTTCCACTAAATGCTCAAAAAACGCATTTTCTATTGAATAAAATCGAAGAACAAACTTTTCAAAACACTTTTTTAATTTTTTTTCTGAAGTTTTAAAATATTTCTGCTATAAAATTTATTAAACAAGAATAGTTTTTTGTGTAAAACCTTACAAAAATTGCTGGAAAAACTTGAAATCTAAGAACAACTTTTTTTAAGTTTTTATTTTGGTTATTCTAAACTTAAAATGTGATTTGGAAACATCTTTTGCTATACTATTTATCAAAAATTACTTAAAATCCTATTTTTTAAGCAAATTAAAAAAAAAAAAATTAAAAAACTAATAAAATCTAAAAGCATTTTGTCATTTTGAAATAATTCTGATTAAAAATTAATCAAAAACCACTCAAATAAACTATTTGGTGTGGAATTTTACAAACATTGCTAAGAAAACTTAAGAGATCTAAGAACAAACTTTCTAAAATTTTTTTTAACTTAAAATGTTGCATTAATACTAATGTTTTTTTAGAACTATATTTTAATCTTTTTTTGGTTTTTTTGACTTTAAAATGTAGTTTTAAAACATAGGTGTTCTAAAATTTATAGAAAATTACTTAAAAAGCTATTTGTGTGTGTGTGTGAAATCCTACGAAAAACGCTCTCAAAACTTTTTTCAGAATATTTTAAAATTTTTATTTAGTTTTTTTTTAATTTAAAATGTAGGTTTAATACATTTGTGATATAAAATCAAATATCAGTCAAAAAATTATTTTTGTTTGTGAAATTCAACAAAAATCGTTCAGAAAATAAAATCGAAAACTAAATTTTTTTAGAAATGTTTAATTTTTGCTATTTTATAAAATCTTAATAACATTTTTTTAATTTTTTTTCAAATTTTTTTTAAGGGTTTTCTATATTTTCAATGTGATTTTGAAACATTTCTGCTATACAATCCATAAAAAATCACTCAACAAATTATTTTTTTCTGTGCAAAATTTGCAAGATTGCTCAGAAACAATTTTTTTCAGAAATTTGATTACTTTTTTTTTAGTATTTTTTTAAACCTAAAAAGTTATTTTCCAATATTTTTTATAAAAAAAATTATTCAAAAAACTATTTTTGTGTGTGAATTTTCAAAAAAATTGCTTATAAATTTTGAAATCTAAGAACGATTTTATTTAAAAAATGTTTTAGTTTTTTTTAGGTTTTGTTAATCTTAAAATGTAGTTTTGATACATTTTTGCTACGGAATTTATTAAAAATCACTTAAAAACTATTTTGTAAGTGAAAATTTTTCATTTACATTTATTACATAATGGAAACACAAAAACTAGAAATGCATTTAAGGTGTAAAATTGATAAGTAATAATTTATTTCTTACATAAAATCGCTTAGAAACTGCCTTATTTGTATAAATTATACTAAAAAATTTAAACTAAATGGAAATGTGAAAGACAAAAAGGCGTAAAATTAATCAAAAATAAGCAAAGTTTAAATGTTTTTACAAAAAATTGCTTAATACAGTCATTTTTTTCAAAATTAAAAAATGCTGTATTTACAAAATTTTTACTTAATACGGAATACAGAAATGAATAAGATTGATTAAAACTACGTAAATTTAAATATGAGCACAGTTTTTGCGACCACTTTAGTTGGTAGCATCTAGTTTGACGTTACAATCTTTGTCGAAGCTTACATGCAATTTTTTTCAGGTTATTTTTAACTTAAAATGTATTATTTTTTTATCAAAGTACACCAAAATAACTTTTTTTTGTATGAAATCTTGCGAAAAATGCATAGAAAACTTTATTATTAATCTAAAAACGACCAAAGAAAAAAAGTTTTTTTTAAGTTTTTGTTGCTTTGGATGTAGTTTTGACACAATTATTTTGAAAAATCTATCAATATTTAAAACTATTTTTGTGAATGAATTCTTAAAAAATGCTTAGTTCTGTCTATAAAATTTATCAAAAATTACTTTGAAAACTATTTGTGTGAGTGAAATGCTACAAAAGTTGCTCTGAAAACTTTTCTAGAATATTTTTAATTTTTTTATGTTTTTCTTAACTTAAAATCTAGGTTTAAAATATTTTTGCTATAAAATCTATCAAATGTCAATTAAAAAAAATATTTTTGTGTGAGAAATTTTACAAAAATTGATTAGAAAATAAAATCGAAAACCAAATTTTTTTAGAGATCTATTAAATCTTTGTTAGTTTTTTTCTAAACTTGTTTTGTTTTGTAATGTAAATTAAAACTAGTCGAAAAACTATTTTGTTATATGAAATCTTACAAAAATCGCTCAGAAAACAAATAAATTCTAAGATCAACTTAAAAAAAAAAATTATTATTTTTACCGGCTCTTCTTAACTTTAAATGTAAGTTTGATATATTTCTGCTATAAAATCAATGAAAAATCACCCAAAACAATTTTTTTGAGTAAAATCTCACATTTGCTCAGGAGGTTTTTTAAATTTAAAAATTTACTTTTTAATAGATTATTTAAATTTTTTTTTATTTTTTTTTTTTAACTTAAAATGTGGCTTTGAATCATTTCTGTTTTAAAATCAATTAAAAACTACTCAAAAAACTATTCTTTTGTGTAAAATTGTACAAAATTTTTTTAGAAAACTTGTAAAATGGAAGAACAAATTTATTTGTAGTTTTTTTTAAATTTTTTTAATATTTTATTGTTTTTAAAATGAAATTTTGTTTTTAGGAATAAATTTAAATCATTTTAGACTTTAAAATGTGTTACAAAAATTGTTGGTAAAATTAAGTTTTTTAATTTTTTGTTTGTTTTTTAAGTATTTTTTATCTTAATAAGTAAGTTTGATATATTTCTTCTATAATATCTATCAAAAGTCACTCAAAAAACTATTTTTGTGTGTAAAATCTTACGAAAATTGCTCAGCAAAACTTGTAAAATTTAAGAACAATTTTTTTCTAAAGTTTCTTTAAATTTTTTTAGGTTTGTTATTAACTTAAAATCTAGGTTTAATGCATTTCTGGTATAAAATTTATTTTAAAATTACTTAACAAACTAAGTTTTTGTGTGAAATCCTACAAAAATCGCTTAGAAAATTTAAAATGTAAGAAAAAATTTTGTAAATTTTTTTTTTTTTTTTTAATTTTTTTAAAGTATAGTTTAAATTTAGTTTTTATACATTTCTGTTTTAAAATCCATCAACAATCACTTAAAAACTATTTTTTAGTCTCTTACAAGAATCGATAAAAATCTAAAAACAAATTCTTCCCGAAAAATTGCAAATTTCTAAGAAAAAAGTTTTTCAAAAAAATATAAAACCTATTTTTATTTTTTTTTAACCTGGAATGTAGTTTTTATACATTTTTGTTATGAAATCCATCAACAATCACATATTTTTAGTGTCTTACAAAAGTCGCTAAGAAATCTAAAATCAAATTTATCCAGAATTAAAAAAAAAACTTTTAAAACGTGATTTTGAAACATTTCTGCTATAAAATCTAATGAAAATTACTCAAAAAACAATTTTTTGTATAAATTTTTATTATTTTCTTAGTTTTTTTAAATTAAATTGTGGTTTTTATACATTTTTGCTATAAAAATGAAATGTGAAATCTTACAAAAATTATAAAATGTAATAACAACTTTTCCAAAGATTTTTTTAAACTTTGTCTAAGTTTTTCTGTACTTAAAATTCTGTTTTGAAATTTTTTTCTAAAGATATTTTAAATTTCTTCTAGGTTTGATATTAACTTAACATCTAGGTTTAATGCATTTCTGGTATGAAATTTATCATAAAATTATTTTAACAAACTAAGTTATTGTGTCAAATCTTAAAAAAAATTATAAAATGTAAGAAATTTTTTTTTATTTTTTAACTGGAAATGTAGTTTTTATACATTTCTGTTTTAAAACTCATCAACAATTACTTAAAATTTATTAGTCCTTTTTAAGAGTCGTTAAAAAATCTAAAAACAATTTTTTTCAGAATTTTGTTAAATTTTTTTCAAAAACTTTTAAAACTTATTTTTAGGTGTTTCCTAACTTTGAATGTAGTTTTTATACACTTATGTTATGAAATTCACTTAAAAACTACTTCAGTGTCTTACAAAAGTTGCCAAGAAATTTAAAAACAATTTTTTTTAGATTTTTTTTAGTTTGTTTTAAACCAGAATTTCAAATATGTATTATCTTATTTTTAATTTTTTTTATTTAAATGTGGTTTTGATACAATTTTGCTTTAAAATCTATCAAAAATTACTCAAAAAACTAATTTGTTATGTGATATCTTACAAAAATTGATCAGAAATTATATGAAACAAATTTAAAAAAAATTAAGTTAAAATGTAGGTTTGATACATTTCTACTCAAAACAATTTTTTTTGTGAAATTTTACAAAAATCGCTAAGGAAATTTTTGAAATTTAAAACATTTTTTAAATTTTTTTTTTTTAATCTGTTTCTGTTTTTTGAAATGTGGTTTTGAAACATTTATAAAATATTGCTCAAAATAGTATTTTGAATTATTTTTTATGGTTTTTTGTGTGAAATTTTGCAAAAATTGTTTAGATAACCTATAAAACTTTTTTAGAAATTTTTCTGTCCTTAAAATGTGGTTTCCAAACACTTCTGCTATAAAACTAATCAAAAATTACTCAAAAAACTATTTGTTGGTATGATTTTTTTCAAAAATTGCTCAGGAAACTTATAAAATCTAAGAACAAATTTTTTTAGAGATTTTTTCAAATCTTTTTCAGTTTTTTTTTCTTAAAAACTGTATTGAAATATAAAATCTATCAAAAATTACTTAAAAAACTATTTTTTGTGTGAAATCTTAGTAATTTAATTTAGAAAATTTGAAATGAAGTCTAAGAACAATTTTTTTAGAAGTTTTTTTAAATTATTATCAGGTTTTTTTAATTAAAGTTTTGCTTTAAAACATTTTGCTCAAAATTGCCCAAAAGCTAATTTATAACAAAATAATTTTAAAAAATTATGAAATCTAAGAACAAACTTAGTGATTTATTCTAAATCATTTCAGGTTTTGCTAAACTTAGAATGTGGTTTTGATAATACATACTATGCGATAAAATGAAAATCATTTTTTGTGTAAATCTTTAAAGAAATGCTCGGAAAGCTTATAAAGTTTATGAGCAAATTTTAAAAAAGTTCACATACAGTCAATCAACATTAATTGTCAATAAACTGTGAAAATATTTAAAAACTTTTATGTTTTAGGTACTATTATTGAAAAATTGTTAAAAAAACGTTAAAATGTTGACATACTGTCACAACTTAAGTCTATAACTTAAAAGTCATTATTAATTGCCAATAAACTGTCAAGTTTTAGGTCCTGAGATCAAGAAAATTATTTAATTTTTTTTAGAACTGTTAAAATAATAATAATACTACACATCTTATCAATTTTTGTTGACATTGTTAAACCATAATTTTGTACTGATATTTTAGCATAGTCCTAGCGCGTTCTGCGCAAGTTTCAGTATATATTTTAGCAAAACTTTTGATTAAAAAATAAAGGAATTTAATCATATTCATACTTTTAATTATTTAAATTTTTTAACAAATTCAACAAAAATCTTATTGTTCAATAGATTCTTTAACAAAGTTTGTTGCAATAAATAAGCTAGAATAACAACATCCTTGTTTAATTTCCTATAGACACAAGAAAATATATAAGCAAAGTTCCATTATAAAAAAGATTAATTAAGGAATAATGAGATGGAGCGTCGATACAGACGTCAGAGCATAATGGCACAAAAAAAACTCGGGTTCCTTTCATTCCCTCCTTTTCTGTTTACGTACGTGTGTGTGTAGGAAATTTGATATTTCCTTCGCACCGGTAATCTGTTTTCCAGTCCCTTGTACACGGCGATATCAGTAGAATTACAGCGCGACGCTTAAGGATCCCCACCTTGAATGTACTACCACGTTTTATATAAGAGTCTCTTTGACAATGCCTGCGGTTTATTTGCTTCGAGTAGAATTGTAGATTACATTTGATGTTTTTTTTTTTTCATAATAATTAACTAATTATAAATCTAAAGTGGAAAATTCTTTGAAATCATTAATAGAAGATCTGAAAAGCTTGAAAGAAAATATGTTATTTTATTATATCAGACAGATATTTTAAATTACATTTCCTCCCTTGAGAGATCAACGAAAACAAATGTCATAATAAACTACATTTCTTTGAAATTATATTTCAGCTCGTTATAATAAATGAAATGAGCTTGTTACAAAAATTAACTAACTACACGGGTATTTATTCAAACGGAGATAATCATTCATGATATGCATAGGAAATGCATTCGGATTCACACTTAAGTACACTTAATGTGCATCATTTGAATGGGACTAATAAATTAAGATTGCGAGATTAGTTTGTGCGTCCCGATGTAGTGTAGTTGGTGGTGGTGGTAGTGGTGGGATGGGACTAGGAGCTTGAATTACTGCTCTGGAATTAAATTATGATTATTTAGCTTAGATAAGACAAATTGAGTTAGGTCTATTAATGCCGTTAGTTTATTTCTTTAAAGGTGTCAACATGTAAGTGGGCGGAATTACATTGATTTATGAGGTGGGTAAGGTTAAGGAGTTCTATTATTAGATTATTGCTTCTGGAAATGCGAAATATTTTGTTTGATTTATTTATTAAATTGAAGGAAAAAAATCCAATATAATAAAAATAATTTTTAGTAAGACTGAATCGGTACATAACAGATATTTTTAAATTTCAAATCAATAAACGTTTCCTGTACGCAACCATATATTATAATTAATGCATAAATGGTCTCCACAGTAAAACATTCTATGTTATTCCCCATGATATCCGACTGCAATCGAAAAATAAATATATGCAACGATGAGTGGTTGTTTTCCATTTATTTATATTTGTGTGAAAATGGCATAAAACATGTTGAAAGCTCGGATCAATAGCAAGAAAACAATTACAAACAATATATTGGTTTGAAAACATTTATTTCCATGCAAACAGCAAGAATATAAATGAACAGATCAATATCACATAAAATTAAAAAAAAATAAAGCAAATTGATCCCGACTGGTAATGTCGCGGCTTTAATATCATTCATAATAAACATCACGGCTAATGTGTAAATATGGACACAAATTTTAATTCAGTTATGATGATGAATGTGTGAATTAGGGATTATGTCACAATTTCCTCATTTGCCCAGGATGAAATTTAAAGTTAATTACATTTTATTTGACGAATGATGCTATCAAAACATTTGTTTGAAGCCCGCGCGATTTTTTTTTATTTGCTTTTGTTCTATTATTTAAACGTGTTTGTCTGGGACTACCGGTGGCTTATGTAGCATTATTTTTTTTATTTTACTAAATGTGCACGTTTAATGTATGTGTAATGAAATTGAGGTCAAACGTTTGACATTTCAATGTTTAATTAAAATGTTTACCGAAAACGTATACGGTTAATTGTTTAGGGTTGAAATTTAATTAATGATTTCTACAAATTTACTTATAATATTGTGTTAATGGTAAGGAGAAGTTGTGAAGGAATAATTGAGTTATTGAAATATTTATTAATAATTGAATTTAATTGTTTATATAATTGTTTATAGCATTTTATATAGATCTTAATGCTGTATGATGGTTTATTATTGACTTGTTATTGGCTTTCATTCAGAAGCTGATCTAGAATAAAAAAATTTTTACATATTTTTTTTTAATTTTCTACTTAAACTGGGGCTCGAACCTGCAACAAATTATGCGCGCTTCACCTAACTGAGAAGAAGCTACTTGCTTACAACTTAAACTTGGTTTTCGCTCGCCCACCAAACGTTTGTCATCAAAAAACTTGTTGCAAACTAATCTTTTGTTGTATTGCTAAGAACTTACAATCATTTTTTTGTGAAAAATAGCAGCATGAACACAAACGTATGAAATAATAAATTTTGATTACCAATACTTGGGTGGGTGGGTGGGCTACAGTAGAAGAAGCTAATTGCCCATAACTTAAACTTGGTTTTTGTTCGCTCATTCAAGCAACTTGTTGCAAACTAATTGTTTGTTGTATTGCTGACAATTTACAATACATTTTTTGTTAGAAATAGCAGCAGAACACAAACAGTAGATGAAATAATAAATCTTTTCATCACCAACATTTGGGTGGGTGGTTGGGCTACAGTAGAAAAAGCTACTTGCTAATAACTTAAACTTGGTTTTTGCCCGCTTACCTAAGCATTTGTCATCAAACAACTTGTTGCAAACTAATTGTCTGTTACATTGCTAACAAATTACAATAAATCTCTTGTTAAGAATAGCAGCATAAACACAAACGGTGGGTGAAATAATATATCTTTTGATGACTAACACTTGGATAGGTGGGTGGGCCACAGTAGAAGAAGCTACCTACCTACAACTTAAACTTGGTTTCATCCTGCCAGTCTACCCAAACGTTTGTCTTAAAATAAAAAGTTGTGAACTAATTGTCTATTACATTGCTAACAACTAACAATAATTCTCTTGTTAAGATAGCAGCAGGAACACAAACGGTGGGTGCAATAATAAATGTCTTGATCACCTACACTCGGGTGGGCGGGTGGGCCACAGTAGAAGTAGATACCCGCTCACAATTTTAACTTGGTTCTTGCACGCTCACCCAAGCATTTGTTATTAAGAAACTTATTGTAACCTAATCGTCTGTTGTATTGCTAACAACTTACAATAATTGAGAAGCTTGGTGCAAGAAGAGGATGAGTCACTTTTTGTATTTTTTTCAGGAGAACCAAATAAAAAAAAATTGTGATAGAGTACATCTTGTATTTGCATATAAATAAGACCTTGGGTTATTTTGCTTAAAACAAACAAAAACATTTTCAAAATTTGTTGTTTGGTACAAGAACTGGATAAGTCACACAACAACGCAAAATTATAAAATTTACAATAAACGGGATAATACATTATCAGTCAGACTAATTTTTACTTCCATCGGTGTTTGAATCATCATTTTTCAGAGGAACAGAATCGCCTTTTAAAGTGTTGGCATGTCACTTTTAGGTACATACTCTGCAGCCAGTTGCATAACATTAGCTTCTCTGTGGGAGGTTGCTGATCATTGTGGTTATTTTAACTTTTGAGATGGCTGAGCGGAATTGGTCTGCCGATGACATTCCAAACCACTCCCTGAGATTACGCAGCCAGGATATCTTCTTCTCACGCTGCGTTTTTCTTGAATTTTTCTTTTGATTATTAGTTGAAGTATATGTTATTTTTGTTTCTTGTGATGTGTCCTAGGTATTGGAGCTTACGTTTCTTTATGGTGAAAATGACTTCTGTGGATTTGTTCATTTTTTGATGCACTTTGATGTTAGTCACTTTATCCACTCATGGTATACGTAGTATTCAGCGATATACCCTCATCTCAAAAGCTTCAATCCTTTTGGTGGTTCTTTGAGTTACAGTCCAGCTTTCTGCCAGATTGGAAAAATAAAGCAGCGTATCATTCTAGTCCTTAAACTCAGGCATAGGCTTAGAGAAGTTAGTAGTTTTTTTTTTACAAACGTTGCTCTAGCTTGTTTGATGCGTGTTAAGATTTCCTGTTGATATGACTATATGTTATTCATCCAGGTTCCAAGATATTTGTACTTTGATACTTGGTCGATACGTTCTCCGTTTATTTGCATTTGGAATTGCTGTTTAGTTTTAGAGATTATCATAAACTTTGTTTTTGTTAGGTTCATTTTGAGGCCATACTCTTTGCTTTTTACTTCTAGGTTGTTTAACAGAGTGTAAGATCTGCTAGAACAACCGTGTCATCCGCGTAACGGATGTTGTTTACTCTATCAATTCCTGCATGCTCTTTTGACATGGCTTTAGAGTATATGTTGAACAGCATTGGGGAGAGAACACATCCATGTCTGACGCCTTTTTTTATGTTAATTTTGTCTAACAATTTACTTTCGATCTTGGTTTTTGAAGTCTAGCTGCATGAACACAAACGGTGGGTAAAATAATGAATCTTTTGACCAGTAACACTTGGGTGGGTGGATGGGCCACAGTAGAAGAAGCTACCCGCCTACAGTTTTAACTTGGTCACCGCCCACCTAAGCGTTTGTCTTTAAGAAACTTGTTGTAGACTAATTGTCTGTTATATTGCTATGAACTTGCAATAAGTCTTTTGTTAAGAATAGCAGCAGGAACACAAACTGTAGGTAAAATAATAATTTTTTTGACTACAGTAAAATTGCTACTTACCCACAACTTAAACTTGGATTCAACCCGCCCACCCAAGAGTTTGTTTTCAAGAAACTTGTTATAAACTAATTGTCTGTTACATTGCTAACAACTTTCAATAATTCTCTTGCTAAAAATAGCAGGAACACAAACGGTGGGTGAAATAATAAATATTTTGATCTCCAACACTTGGGTGTGTAGGTGGGCTACAGTAAAAGAAGCTGCTTGCCCACAACTTAAACTTGGTTTTAAATAAGACGCAATTAGTCTAACGAATTTGAGCGGACAATTGAATAAAAAAAAATTAAATTTAGTGCTAGATATTGAGGATAGCCTGGCTTCTTTGATGGACGTAAAACAAATTTACAAGTGTTTAGTGAGCCGATTTAATTAAGCAACTGAATGGTTGTAAAGGCCATGATTTACAGCCATTTTGCATCAATATGGTTTTTAATTAATTTTAATATGACTTTGCTTAGAGTGCATAGAAGACTTACCAGGTTTTAGGATTTTATCATTTGCAAATATTTTGATGACGTAGGAAAATGTTAGATTGTAGTATCGGTGCTTTAGGAAATTACACTTGCAGAGCTTTATTTAATATACCATGCAGACCATTGTTTTAGGTTCAAGATAGTCTGCCCTACTTTGGGTGGTTGGGACTTTTTAATAGTGTGTCATTGCCGGTGTTTGCTTAGAGTTTAAAGGCATTTTGGTAATTTTTTTTTTATTGCTGTTGGCAAGTGTTTTGGTTTTTTATCCCTTCTTGCCGTAAATTACTTATATTGATGTTGTCTGTTTACGAAAAGCTTTAGTAAATTGATACATTGGATTTTCTTCACATCAGTGGTTAACTTTAGTTTTTTTTTATTGCTTTTTGATGAGTTGCTCTGGCTTTTTTAGTTTGCAGATGAGGCTTTATGCACAATTTTTACTCTATGCATTTACAGATGAAGGAATTTGTAATGCTCTTAGTATATTGTTTATCTAAACGCTAAATGCTGCTAATTTTTTTGATAGTTTTTTTCATTTGCTCTGTTAGGATTTTAATGGCGTTTTGTGATCTGAATTTTGGTAGTTTACAACTTCTGGAAAATAGGCTCAAAGAAATCAAGAAAGTAGAGGATTACTTTTGACTGAATTCAAGAAACTATTACACAATATAGTGGACAACATCAGAATAAATTATTTAAGATGGTTTGGTCTTGTTTAAACAAGTTGGACGAAAGTCTCTTAAAACAATTATGCGAATGGACACCACAAGGAAGAAGTAGAAGAGGAAGAGTAAAGAGGCTATAGATAAGGAACTAACAGAGAGAGACCTATGGATGTTCAGAGAAAAATTGAGACTTGAATTTGGAAGACGTTATAAAGCAATGATTATACAATTAATTTTTATAAACATTTTTGCATTGACAATTTTTAAGAATTGCAACGTCAAGAATGGCACTACAATAATCTTATCTTATCTGGCATTTTGGTCTTTGTTGTCAATCTATTTTATACAGAGTGATTTGTATTAGATAAACTAATGAGAATTTTAGTGTGCATGGTTTTTTGCTCTTTGGAAACTGTACTGACAACAATAGAAAATGCCAACAAGCGGCTACATTAGGAACCTCTAATGTAAATGGTGAAGAAGAGTTGCTATTGTCAAACTCCAATAGCAAGAAGCAGCACCAACAACAACTGTCTTAGTTCCTAATTGACTAAACTTTGTCACTTGAGTGGCAGCACAAACTTTTGCAACTGAGAATTCTATAGAAGATCTTACAAGACAAAACATCACATTAGTGTGAAGACAGATATAATGCATGTGTGCTGCAAGCAGACTATTTTAACAATATAACACTATTGAAGACCTCTAAGATTCACCAGCGGCACATACATATTTATTAGAAGAAGAGAAGAGAATCAGTTTATGTATCTTTTGTGAAAATTTTTATAGCCTAGGGGTACGTAATACTGTGTTGGAGATTTGATCCGAATACGCCCGCTAGGAGGCTCTGGCTATCAAAGGACACACTTTTCAGTGATACCCGGTAACCAATTGTAAAAAACCAGTCTTCTAAGAGCTGATGTACGAGCAACATCAATCTAGAAGAGCTTACCACGCACTCAGGCAGATTAGAATTTTGTTTCTTTTGTCATGCAAGCAATTCTTACCACGTAGACGACGCTCTGCTGATTCCGACATACTCTATAACACATTGCACTTTTTTGAATTCTTTATCTTACGCAACTTCCTTCAATGACAATCAACTTTATACCCCGAGGTATTTCACTGTTTGTCACGGGCACAGTTATCAACTTGACTTACGACTTAACAAAAACTAAAATTGTAATCCAGCTGCTAGTAGAAGCTTAAGAAAGATATCAGAGGGAAATCAAAGTATGTAGGTTAGGTATTAAAACCTGACTATGTCATCAACCTGAACTCAACAGGAAGAGTTGTCTAAGTTAACTTAGACTATTGCAGACAAAGGATTACGCTTTGGACAAAAAACTTAGGAACTTGCAATAGCATTCTAGTTTGGATTACCCATTTTGAAAATTTGTAAAGTACTTTAACCGCATCACTCAGCAAATCTATAATAACCACAACTATCTTAACAGCAATTTATCTTTATACCAATACTTGCAAAACTAGACTACATATGGATTTTAATACTAAGCACAAACTAAAGAAAGACGGCAGTCAATAGAAAGCAGAGCAGGAAGATTTAAATTAGTTGTTACAATATGCTTCATGAAATGCCGTTAAATTAACCACCAGCAAAACTGTCATTGCTACCTAAAGGTTTATGTGTTGGATAACTGCACTTGTTTTATCTTAACATTTTTTAATTTGATTTTCTTGGAACTTATTTTGATGCAAAACCCCGTTCTGCTTAAACATTGCAACTAACCGGACGCGATTTTATTATATTTTATTTTTTGGCTAAATTTAGTGCGTGATCTATACAGGTTTATCGGGAATTTTTGCTTTGATTATAGCAATGTACCTTTGCTTATTGCTCAGCTTTTTATTTCTATAATACTGGAATTTTTATTTGTAAAAGTTATCAACCTTTCCTTTTGCTCCGATTTTTGTATTCATATATCTATAGGCTTGAAACTTCAGTGTTTTAGGGTCGCAGCGCTGAACTATGTACTAGGGTGCAATGCTATGATTGGTGCGAGGATTTTCAATTTGTCTATTTTGATGTGTACTCAAGATATGATTTTAGCTAAATTCAGGATGCTCATTGGCACTCGCTATTCTATAATCTGATTTTATTGTGCAGGAGGATTAACCTGAGTTTATAGTTTTGTGCAGTTTGAAGATGCGATTATACCTGGCACTATTTCTTCCATTATTATTTTTTTATTGTGCATAAATTGTAGTACGTCATGTACACTTTGTGCCACACACAGGGCAGCAAAGCCTGATTTTTTGCCATTGCATATATCTGGTTCGAGGTCATCTACAGATAGCTGGACGAGATTTTTAGCAGACTCAGATCTTTGGTGGCTATTCCTAGGGGGAATACAATACTTATATAGCTTTATAGGTTATTATAGATATCATTTTTTTTGTCTCTTCTATTGCAAAATTTTTAATTACAGTCTAAAGCGGTGAATCTGTTTTGTGCCGGTTGTAAGTTTGCTAAGCTTTATTATTGAGCTATCTTATAGATTGTATTTTTGACAAGAACTCTGTTTCGTTACTTTATTTGGGAGGTTTGCAAATTGTTTAAACAGTGTACATAAACAAAGTTTAAACGTTTTGCAATTTATCTATTTAGTTGTTCTTGCGTGGATTTAAAACTGGTATAAATAATTTAAAATAATTGTTAATCAATATTTCAATACATTTTGTTTATATTAAAGTTCATGACAGGAATTTGTAAATCAATATTAAATTAATTATATAACATAAATGTTTAATACTGATTGGCGTAAACAATCTATATACTGCACATTGTATTATGATAACACTATTAACAGAATGCTTTATTAACGTCCAGTTTATAGATTATGGTCAGCCGATCCATTATAGCAGTCCCTTAAATGACCCACACATAAATCCCATATGATGATAATGTACAGACATAAATGTTGTCAAAGAAATGTATTAATTGTTTAATTTTGTTGAGTGCTGAAATGATGTTATAATAACAATAATTTTTATTAATGATACTACTAACAATAAAAGAATAATAAACTTGTAATAAAACAATACTTCAGAACCTGTTATTAATAAAAGTTATAATACCAATGTAGTCCAAAAATTGAATATTTATTGGAAAAAATCAATGATAATAATGAATGTGTGAAAAATAGTGTCTAGGTAAATATTTATTGGTGTGGTATTGATTTTAACGTTGTTCTATTTATTGAAAAATCACTATGTTAAAGCGGACCCAAGCGGGCGTAACCGAGAGGCGTCCTGGGGACATCACTAGCTGAGACTGACTCAAATACGGAAGCGCCTCAGATTCCCCCGGAGACCATCCGGAACTACCCTATTTGAACCCATGCCCATAAAATAAAAATATGGCGTATAAAAACACATAACATGACGTGCCTTGCCGATAAGAACGTCTCTTTGGTAAAATTTTCCAGTTCAGAAATTATGGAAACAGTATATTTTATATATAAATAAATGTTGTCAGATTATAAAAAGGTTATGAACCAGGTGTCCCTAAACACAAGTAATCCTATACCTGGCTACAACATGACAATAATTAAACAGGTATGATCGACACGTGTAGTTGTTTTAATCAGGATGTGATTTACAATCTCAATATAAGCGAAGATGACTTGCCACTGTTATTATAGTTAATCCTTTCAAAAATATTACCATGATTAAAACATCCATTTAATAAATTATTGATTTAATTACACCTTCGTTTTAATCACTGAATTTATTATATACTTATGTGCACTCTTTCTGGTCCGCATTTACATCCAATTTACATATCAATACTTGCAACTTTATTGCACGTAAATTAACTCATTCATTTTGCAACCATAATAAAATGTATCGTATTGAGTTCAAGTGGATAATGGCCTAGAAAATAATTCTATTGTAAATATCTTTGACTGTCGGCAACAAAAAGAAATATTTTAAACTACTATTTCAACATTAAATCAGTGTTAAGATAATTATATTGTTTAATATAAAATGTTTTAAATTAAATATCGTCTAAGAGAAGACTAGAAACCCGCATTCAATATGCATTGTTTCAAATCGCAATTAAAATCCTCTATAGTAGTTGCGGTTTTTTTATTTGAAAATCCTTGAGAAAAAAATTTAATATCGATGACGATCGTAAATCGTAAAAGTCTGCAAAGTATGGGGCCCAGCTTACTGTAAGAAACATGCAGCGTCAGTATGATCGAAAGGGAAAGATGACAAAAGACGCTCGTAAAAATAACAATGACCGAAGACAAGGTCCTTATATGGAACTAAGATGTCAGTCGATTGTAAACACTGTAAACTGTCAGGATGGATGGGGTAAGCTATAATAAAAGCCGATATTTGTTGGCTTTTAAATCGATTCCACAGCACTCAGCAATAATGATACTCTCAAGATGTATGAAGGGATGTATGCTAAAAAAGGGATTGTAAAATGAAATCTGTATAATCTTCTAGTAATTTTCAAGATATTCTTTGTTTATCGTGTAACATGTCCCCCAAGAATAGACCGCATCCGTTTACGAGAGAAAACCAATAAAAAGTTCTCCCCATATATCGTTCAACCTGACGCGGCAATGCATAACTAGTAAAGACACCTGTATCTTGGTAATCTTTGATAGGGAGGATAAGTGAGTTACGCACGTCTCCGGATCAGATTACACCCCAGAACTCCTGGAAATACCTTTAGAAATCTAATAATTGTGGAATTTGCTATATATCTTTCCCCGCGGGGCTTTGGTTCCTTCACTATTCAACGATACTTTATTTTGTGAGGATTTTCTTGGATATAAAAAAACTACCAATTGAAGTGTGATTACATCAACGGTTATTATTATCAAATTTGTTAATTTATTGAAGCAATAGTTAATGCACAATTGTAACAATATGTAATACTTAAATGACTGCCAATTACTGCAGATTTTATTAAATAATATTTTACATTATTTTCTACTTCCGTCTAAAATAGGATTATAATGCAACTTATATTTTGTTAACAATAGAATTGTTATTGCAATTTATTATTTTATATTGTTATATACATTAAAACCAAATAAGGTTTTGTAACCTCGGTGGTATCGTTTCCACCGTTTGCAATAACGTAAGCAAACCTAAAATGTTACGTTAGTAGCTACTTAATTACTTACTGACTGGTCAGATTCTTCGTATGTGGTTTTGTCTCCACTACTTATTAGACCGCACAAACTCTCTCGTAGGGTTTTTGAAATCTAGTAGAACCTTCCATGTTACCAACAAGATATTGATCGTTTCCTAAGACCTTCTTTACGGTGCATGGACCATTAAAATTCTTTGGTTTACATCGGCTCTTATCATATCTCAACTTTTGTGCTGCCTGCTTTTTAATTATTCTCTGGTTTACTGTTGCTCGAATAGCTTTAAGATTCGTATTTTTGCTGCTTTGACCTACAACACAAATAATTGAGTCACTTACACCTCGAAGATTATATCTAAAAAATAACTCGTATGGAGTCTTGGCCCGTTGCCGAATTTAACGTAGAATTTAGGCCCCATTTGACTCTGCTTACAAACATGTCTCATTGTTCTTCATCGTCTACACACGAAGTTAATTGGGAAAGTATGGTCCGATTATATCTTTCAACCTGACTATTTGCACGTGGGGTAGCTGTTGCGTTCAGTACCAAATTTACATTCAAACTCTTGCAATAATTTTTAAACTTTTTGCTCGTAAAACACGGTCTTCTGTCTGTGACTAACCGCCTTGGATCACCAAACGTTTTGATCACACTGTCCATATACTTAATGAGAGGTCCCACTTGAGTATTCGGAACTGCTTTCATGAATACAAACTTTGTAAAAGAATCCACCATAACAATCAAATACAAATTCTTCTGTATGTTCTTTACAAAAGGTCCCAAATGATCCACGTGCAACGTATTAAATGGACGCGGTTTTTTTAGTATTGGGTTTAAGAACCCAGGTTTTCTTTCGTCAGATTCCTTATTGTACAGACAATCTATACATGATCTCACATACTTATGGACATATCTTCTCATTCTTGGAAACCAGTAGTCCTTACTTCTTGATCCAATGGTCTTCTCTTCTGATAAGTGTCCAATACCATCGTGGTGACTTAACATTAGTTGGCGCCTGACTAGTCTTGGCACAACCCAATGCTTTCCTTCCAAAGTCACACGAAATAAATGAGTATCTTTAATCACATACTCCTTGTGCACCTGCTTCTCTTTTTCATTTTGTGGTTTGCGGTTCAGCACTTTAACCAAGTACTTGCATCTGTTGTCTTTTAACTGCACTGCCAAAATCCAGTCACCTTTGTTCATGTTAATTGTAAAAACATCTAAGTTGTTTTCCTTTTTGTTAGGATTTGGATTACGACTAAGAGCATCAACATGCGACATCTTAGCGCCTGCTCTATATTCGACATCGTAGTCAAACTCTGATGTTAGTAATTACCACTTTCTAATTCTTGGCACTATGTCTCTCTTACTCAAGGTCGTCCGTATTGCGTTGAATTCTGTAACAACCTTGAATTTTACTCCAAGCAAATATATTCTAAAATGCTTCATAGAACAAACAACTGCCAAGTTTCTAGCTTGTAAGAATGATAACGTTGTTTTTTTTGGTCGTTTGCCTAGTATAATACATTACCTGTCGTAAGGAGTGGTCTTGTTGTCTTTGTAGTAGAATTCCTTCTACGCCCCATTTAGAAGCATTTGTATGCAGTTTCGTTTTTGCTAAATGGTCGTAGAGTGCTAAAACTGGTCTATGGACCAACATTTTTTTAAAGTCATAAATGCATTTTCTTGTGCTTTGGTCCAGGTAAATTCAGCACTTTTCTTTGTTAATTCTGTCAAATGTTTTGCCAACGTTGCAAAATTTTTGACATACTTACGAAAATATCCGGCCAGGCTCAAAAACTGACGTATTTTGTGGACATTCGTTGGACGTGGGAAAAGCTTTATTGCCTCGATTTTGCGTTTACCTGGCTTAACTCCATCCGAACTAATTTCATGGCCCAAATAATCTATCTACATACGAACTAAATAACATTTAGACAAATTTAACGTAAAACTTATCGCCCTGAGTAGTGTAAATACTTTTTTCAGATTTTTTAAGCCACTTTCAAAGTTTGTTGACGGAAATAAGACGTCATCCATATAAGCTATTGCAGTACCATGACGTAGTGTACCCAATGGCTTGTTGATAGCTTGCTGGAATACTGCTGGTGCATTGGTCAAACCATTCGCAAATATTCATAATGCTCATCTGGAGTAACAAAGGCTGTTTTAGATACCGAATCCTTGCTCATAGGAATCTGATGGTATCCGCTTGCCAAATCCAATGTCGTAAATAGACTACATCTTCTCAACTTGTCAAATGATCTACTCTTGGTAAAGGGAATCTATCATTTACGGTGCTAGCATTCGATGTTGACCATTCTTTTTCCGTACCAACAAGATTGGACTAGCATAAGGCGAATCAGATTTGCGGATCATTTTGTTGTCCAACAAATCATTCGCAATACCTCGAACTATATCACGTTCGTAGTGAGATAGTCGGTAAGGTCTATAAACTACAGGCGTTTTGTTAGTGACGTTGATTTTCATTTCTGTTCGATTCGTTTTTCCCAATTCTTTTGTTGATTGAAAAAAACAATTCTGGAACTCGTTCATCAACCCCAATAGCTGCTCCTGTTCACTACATGTCAAATTATCGCGTATTTACTCTTGTATTTCTGCAAGTTTAAAATTAAGCTACACCAACACTAAATACGTTAATAGAGTTGCAATTGTATACTCTTCACATAAATCACCTCTAACCACTACTTGCCCCAAACAATGTTTTAGTGGTTTCTGAGATAAGCTTGCAACTGAAACAAAGCCTTCTTTGGCATTTGTTATACAGCTGCTCACTACGTGCTCAGAACTAGGCAACATACGATTAGCTAATTCTACAAATGCTGACCCTCTACAATAGAATTCACCAGAATATATCCACGGTGTTTGGAGAAATTACAGTTTCTTCTACCGACTTTAATGTCACTTTTGTTGTGGGAGGTGGTAGATTTACCTGCACCTGGTAGTCTTCTTCTCGGAATATCCTAAAGGAATTACCACTGGATATATACGTTATGCTAGGGTGATTTAGAAAACTCTGTCCTACCAGCACTGCAATCTACTCAACGGCATCTCCTACAACAAATGCTCTTACCTGCTTAAGAACAAGGTCTACCTTCAAACGTATGTCGACTTCTCCCAAGATGGCAACTTATTTTCCGGCATATCCTCTGACAACCTTTGTAGTTGCTCGTTGGTTTAGCAGCAACGCCCGTGCAGTCATGTGATTAATAATTATATGTTTACTTTCAGTGTGCACGTAACCTCTGAATGGAACGTCATTCACCACACAATCGACAAAATACTTTTTGTTGATTTGATTAGTTGAACAGGTCAACAAAACGTTCGTTGTTTTGGTTGAACTTGTGCAATGTTTGGATTTGTGACCAAGCCGTTTGCAGTTACTACATTCTTTACGCGGTTGTCTACATGAGCTGGAGTAGTGACGCCTCGCGTTGCAGTTGTAGCATTTTGGCTCATACGGCTTCTTCCGGCTATCTGCACGATTCGGCCCCTTTCTCACCGAGCTAGAGCTAGCTTTTGGTTCACTATGCTCTGGTTTTGGTAAAGGCTTCTTAACATCGTTTAAAAAATGGTTGTAGAGCGCCTAGGGCGTCTTGTAATGTCATGCTCTAGCATCATTTTGTAAAGACGTGTTGGTGATATCATCAATTATTACTGACTCAGCTTTTTTTTCATCTATCTCGCAGAGTTGAAGTAGACAAAATAACATTCCTGGAACGTCTCACTTCTCTCTTTGACACGTGCCAGAAGTTTATGCAAATTCCTTGCATAATCTTAGTGCTCAGAAAACGTCTTCCTTCCATTCCCTTCAACTGTAGTTGTACTTGCTAAGGTTGTCAAACCAAATTTTTGCTATACCTTCCAGCTTGTTTGTCATGGCGTAAATGGTAGTATCTTCCGACCATTTATTGACAATTGACAACTGGTCAATTTTCTGGATCCACTTCTCTGCCATTAGAGTGGATGCACTAGGTGAAAACTCCGGCAATCTATCTGGTTGCACATAGTGGCGATGGCTTCTTGCTCCAGTTCGTTTGGATCTTGTAGAGTTTCTTTTACCTCAAAGAAGTTTCTCTACAACTCTTTCCAGTCGTATCAACCGTTGACTATTCGTAATAGCATTCTCGCTCGTACTTGGCTGCGAAATCTTCGTTGATTCCGTTATCGGAGGAGTGCGACCCCTCACGGTACAAGTGCTACTATCAGATCCCAAAGAATCGGTTGTCTCTGAAAAAAAAATCACGTGGCATTCTGGTATTAATTTCGTTATTAACACCTATAAATAAATAAATTGCCAATCGCACACAAAAACTTATGTTGCTTAATAAGCAACAAAAAGAAAATACTAATTAACTTGATTAATTAGTTACGTTTACTAATGTAAATTCAATTGTATTGTACTCGTAATAATACTGCAAATTACCGGCAAGAATTAATTCAAATAAATCTTTTTATTTGACTTACCGTTCAGTAATATTTAATGGTAACAAAAATCTTCACTGACGTAGTGAGGCACTAATCTGGTTATAATATGATTTTCGTTATTGAAGTCAACATTTTTTCAAAAAATTGCATCAGTTTAAAAACGACTTCTCGAGGTTACTGGGCTGAGTCCGTTACTGGTGTCATTTAATAACGAATTGGTAGTTTTTAATTTTAATCTACGAAGAGCGTAGACAATAAAAACCAAGTTATTGGCTGCGACGTATTTTCAGTTGATAGACGCGCTGCTATTGTCACGTTTTAAAGTATGCAAAAGTGCACGGATTGCTAACAAAACCTGTCTCCGCCCGGTATATCCTCTTGTCTTACATGATAAAAAAGTTGAAGTCGGTGGTTGCAAAAAGGTTTTGGATATCTTTTTAGTGTTTCTGCATTGTTAGAACTGAAGACACCTGGCAAGCGTATGTAGTTTTTTATACTTTGCGGGAGTTACTGCAACTTGTTTTGGGATTCAGGGGTTTAAGGTCTTGTAGTATATTATACGAGAATAGGGGTCAGTTGAAGACTTGAGGCTTAAGGGCAAGTCTTTAAAGCCGTTGACTGTGTAGAAGTACAGTGTGTTTCTGCCATTATTATATTTTGTTTTAGGCCTAACAACTTATTCATTATATCTTCCGCCTGCTTTATATTTCTTGGCGTTTGCCCGCTTTAAATATTGTAGGTTTTTGTACGCCGCTTGCATTTGTCAGGTTTGTTGCAGGCGGTGGTATTTGTATTTGAGTTTTTTTTAGGGTGCGTCTTAACCGCCTGGTTTGGCAAGGTTTTGTCAAAGTAGTAAAACTTGCTTGGAGTTTTCTCCGTAGAGGCTTTGCTTTGTTTTTTTTTTCTTTGCGTGCCTTATTTCTATCTGGTAAGTTTGCAGATGGTACGTCGGGGTGGTGCGGTGTTTGATCTTTTATCTTTGTACCGCGTCCTTGGCTTCTGAATTGGGTCTTGTTGTCTGATAATATAACCTTGGGGTAGCCCCATCTGTTGTTGTTTCAAAATTCTGGTTGTTGCTTTGCTAGTAGCCACTGGTACGCCCGTACTGCTTTGACTTACTTGGTCTATCATGATCAACCCGTATTAATGTCAAACGTGGCGTTCATTGGTATTACGTAGTTAATAGTTACTTGTTTTGTGACGGTTTTAACTTTTAGGCACCCTTGTATGAAGGTCTTTTTCACATTTGTGCAGTGGTAAGCTTGGAGGATGGCAGCCATGGTTTTATCTTTTCTTGTTGCATGTCAGGGGTAGCTGGTTGTAGGCAGAATTTCTCTTCATGAGTTTACCATTTTTTCTTATCTTGTATCTTACGTCTGCTCTTTTTCTGTACTTAATGTTATCTACTCTTGTTTAGTACTTTTAAATTTTTTTAACCGTACTAAAGCTTGGTCGTTGGTCTGGAGTATGAATGCATTATCTTCCAGGTAGAATGCAAGGTGTGAGTTTGGTATTGTCGCAAAAGATGAAGTGCCATTTGAGCCTTTCTTCTTAACATGGGACTGCATTGAAGGTTAGTCTAGGGGGGGTCTTGATTTAATTCACAAAATCAGCTTTTTGGAGCATTGCAGTGTCATGAGGGAATCTGCAGGTTTTAAGTAACACAGCTACGTGCACAGTTCTAGGATTTTGCCCAACTGCTTCTTGTTTCAGAGCGGTGTTTATTTTTTTTTATTATCGTTAGATGGTCTGTCAACGGCCGAATTCCTTTAATGGCCTAGGTACTCGATTTTGCCAAAATTGCATTTTTTGCATTTGGTACTTTTGAAGTTCTTTTAGAACTAAGCGGAGGTGTACTAGATGTTTAAAATAATCTTTGGAGTAGACCAAGAATGTCTAAGTATACCAGCACGATGTTTCCTAACAAGCCTGCTAGCACCTTTGACATCAGTTTTTGAAAGGTGGCTGGTGCATGACCTTGAAATAATATGTACTACCAAAGGCGGTCAGATGCTTGGTGTTTTTGCTCATGGCGATTTGCCAACAGCCTGTCTTTAGATCAATCTTATTGAAAACTTTGGCGTTCTCAAAATCTTTCAAGGTTTCTTGTATTTTGGGGAGCGGGGTGGTCTTGTTTAAGGCGCGGCAATTAATCTATCCAGTTTTTTTGCTATTACTACGGGTAGCACAATAGCTGCTGGTGCTTTGTTTAATGAAAAATTATTGCTCTTTTTTTTAGCGTTGTAAGGGTATTTTGCTGATCAAACTAGGGTAGTGTTGGTCAGTTCGATGCGGTATAGTTGGTGTTGTTGTGGTTGTGACATTTTTGCGGAAAACAGTTAGGAATTTCCGGACTAGATGGCTGAATCCCTTCGATTCCTAAAATATCGTATTCAGTGAGCTTGGCCGGCTTATTGTTGTAGTGGATGCATTGGCGAAGGTAATCTATAGTGATTTGGTAGTCTATTAGCCAAGAGTTGCCAAGTATTACTTTCTTCTCAGGGTTAGCGTGACCAATAAAGAGACGGAAATTTGATAACTGACGCTTACGTCGATTTTTACTTTTTTTGTGATTAACAGTGAAGCCGTAGAATTAGGTTGGGAGATAGATTAGATTGTTGCAGCTTATTGAAGTAATTGCTGGCTTCCGAATTAACCAATATTTTCATCTTTTTTTTATCAATAGTATGATTTGGGGTAGGTGGTGTTTTCTTACTTCGTCTACACTAGCTTGAAGTTGCACGTTTTTGGGGTGTTTCCTGAACTCTGGTTGTTGCGGTTGGTTCCAGGTAATTTATTTTCATTTCCAGCTCTTGCTTGTTGGCGGGTGATATTAGTTTTGTATCCTATTGCGAGGAGCTGGTCGAACGTTTAGAAGTGTATTGCATCCAATGAATGTTGTATTCTGGGTTTGACTAAAGTAAATACTTAATTATCATTAAATTAAAAGATGCTAACGATTGTTAAAATAGCGAACAAATCTACATATAATTGACTGTCTGGCTTGAAAATAGAATCCTTTTATTTCTCAGTTTCCATTTTAATAATCAACATACGATACTGTTACAAATTGCATTTAATGAAACCCTCAGTACACAACAGTATCATTTCTATTCCAACTAATATGAAATGTTGCGGTATTTGTAAATACCATGTTTAACATTTAATTTAATATTGTTCAAAAATAAGCCGAAGCAAATGTTCACGAAAATATATTCATGTATTTACGACTAGGCTTAGAATAAATCGGAATATACATTTATGTAAATTACCTTTAAGGATTTGTTTTCTTATTCCGTATACAGTTTTGAATGCCTGATACACCCTCATAATGCACGAACGACGGACCTTTTCCTTATTTATTTATTTAAAAGGCGGAGAAAAGAGAGCAAACTGTTCTTAAGAAATTTTTTAATAAGATAATCGTGCTCTTTTATTAAATTTTATATTGATCTTTATCAAATATTATTATGTTACAAAGTAAGAGTTTAATTATTCATGATGTAATGGATGGGGTTTACAATGGTTTATCGAATAAGAAATTTATGTTTAAACGATTTATTTATGTTTTATTATTAATTTATTCTACAAATTGTGTTTTGATTGTCTGTAATTGTAAGTGGCACAATTTTTGGCTATTATTTGTAACTTATTTATTATTTTGTTAGTTCTGACAAAATAAAAAATTACAGTTATTAGTTTATTTACAATAATATTGATACGAATCTTCGAATCACCGCATGTTTAATGGGATTAACAAATGTAATTAAATTATGCGAGGAAATGAAATATTTTTAATTAAATAAAGTGAAATATTTACTTAATTAAAAAATGTTCAACAAAAACAAATATGGAAACAATGTAATTTAAATTTTTTTTTGTTAAAACTGCATGACTTAATAACTTAAAATATTTGTAAATATAATTTATTTACAAAGAAGAGTCTCCTGTGAAGATGTATTGCATGCAATACAAAAATATATAGAAATAAAGTGTAAAAGAAAACTTGTACGGTACGCAGATGAAATAACATTCGGTTGCCGCTTCTCAAAAGGCGGCGAAAATTCGCTTAAAAGGGGGCGCGAGGCAACCGCGTGTAGTATTTTATCAAATTTAGTATCAATACGATGCAGATAGGGAGTAAAAATAAAGTTGACATTTTCAGTGTGCATATTTTATTATTATATAGAGAGAAATTTTATGCCTGTTTTATGCAGCTCTGCTCATATTCCTTTTATATGTGAATCGCCAACTTTCAAAGTAGTTTTATAAATAAGCACAATAAAATTTTCTAAAGTGTGTGCACATTAATCAGTGCTTTTACAGAGTTTATGTGATTGTATTATCATGGTTTTGATTTAAAAAATTTAAATAATTTAATGTGTGTAACAAAATACGGAGCAAATAACGCAATTTAATTTTTTAAATTGATGGAGTTGATGTTTTTATTTTTGTTTGTATTGTATGATTGTCTTTCCGAATTTGTTTTAATATTACCTTATTAAGTGTTGATTAACCTGCTAAACTTCTGGCTGTGTTTTTTTTTTCTATTAGTTTGATAGTGTCCGTAGTTAGCCATTTACTATTTTAGGCTTTATTCCTCATACAAATCTTTTTAGTGCAGACTTTAATATACGTTTTAATTTATGTGATAACTGGTTTAAATTTATATCTTTCAGTTCTTTGATTTGTTTAAATTTCTTAGTAGTTCTTCTTGGTATTTGTATTTGTTTTGCTCTATGGCATGGCCGGATTTTTGCATTCCATGGCCGGACTCTCGCCTCCACACCGCCAGATTACACATTACATAATCCAATTTTGTCTTACAAGCGACTTTATTCCAAAGCATGATACGAGTCTGTAGTTTGGATTAAAGTGGCCTACCCACCCATCCAAGTGTTGTTTATCTAAATGTTAGATTGCGACCTTCTCTTGTGACAAAATGACTCCTGATGCTTGCAGTGAAGTCAAATATTTAATTTTTTGATGACGAACAATATATATTAGGTTTTATTTTTTTTTTTATTATTTAAATTATAACTTTTTGGAATCTAAAAACATTTTTTGAAAATCCAATATTTTGTTCTCTAGTCTCTAGAAAGTTATTTTTTTAGTCCGTAGATTTTATTCAAACTTTTTGAGGTCTCTATTTTTTTTAAGTTTAAGAGCTTTTGAAAATATTTTGCAGTTTTTTGAGCATTTGTAAAGCTTTTTTTAAGTCTAAAGAAACAAACTATTTGTATGTCTAAAGAACTTTTTAGAGTCTAACGAGATTGTTGAAAAATTTTGCATTTTTAATTTATTAAAAATTGTAGAGCTTTTTAAAAAAACTGTTTGAAAATGTTTTTGGAGTTGATGGAGCTTTTTAAATTAATTCTGTATAGTTTTTGGAGTCCAGAAAAAACTTCTGAAAATTTTTAAATATTTTTCTTGTTTCTGTGTGAAAAATTTACTTTAAATAAAAAAAAATGTAGTAAAATATTAATTTTAAATATTAAAGTTAAAAATTCTCAAACTTTTTCCTAGAAAACTAAACAGTTTTTTAAGTATGTTGAGCTTTTTGTATATTTTAAATTTTGAAACATTTGCAAACTTTTTGATACATTGCAGTTTGTTTAAAAAATTCTTTTTTTTTAAAGATCAAAAAACTTTTTATAAAAATTTGATTTTTTTTTTTTTTATAATTCTAAATACATTTATTTTTGTTGTAATATTTGTAAAGCATTTTTAGAACTTTAAGAGGTAGTAGTTTGGATTGGAGTGGCCCAACCACCAACCCAAGTATTACTTATCAAAATGTTAGATCACGAACTTCTTTTGCGACAAAATAACTTTTGATGCTTGTAGAGAGGTCAAATATTTAATCTCTTGATGACGAACACTTTACTGGGTGGGTGAGACACTACATAGCATGATAACGAGTCAGTAATTTGGATTGGAGTGGCTCAAACATCCACTTAAGTGTAAATTATGAAAATGTTAGATTGCGGCTTTTTCTTGTGACAACATGACTTTTGATGCTCGCAGAGAAGACAAATATTTAATCTATTGATGATGAACACTATGGCGGGTGGGTTACTTTATAGCATGATAACGAGTCAGTAGTTTGGATTGGGGTGGCTTACCCGCCCACCCAAGTGTTAGATCGCGACCTTCTTTTATGACAAAGTGACTTCTGATGCTTGCAGAGAGGTCACATATTTAATTTATTAATGACGAACATTTGGGTGGGTGGGTTGGTCACTTCGAAGCATGATAACGAGTTAATAGTTTGGACTGGAGTAACCCACTCACCCACCCATCTAAGCGTTAATTACCAAAATGTTAGATCACGACCTTCTTTTGCGACACAATAATTTCTTATGCTTGCAGAGTGTTCAAATATTTAATCTCTTGAAGACGAACACTTGTGTGGGTGGGTGGGACACTACATAGCATGATAACGAGTCAGTAGTTTGGATTGAAGTGGCCCACCTACCCACTTAAGTGTTTGTTATCAAAATGTTAGATCGCGACCTTCTTTTGTGACAATATGACTTTTGATGCTTGCAGTGGGGTCAAATATTTAATCTTTATCTCTTAATTTTTTTGCAAAATTAATTCTGGTGCTTGTAGAGAGGTCAAATAGGTGGGTGGGTGGGTCACTCCAAAGCATGATAACGAGTCAATTATTTGGATTGGAATAACCCACTTATCCACCCAAATGTTAAGTTGCCAAAATGTTAGATCACGACCTTCTTTTGCGACAAAATAACTTCTTATGCTTGCAAAGTGTTCAAATATTTAATCTCTTGAAGACGAACACTTGTGTGGGTGGGTGGGACACTTCATAGCATGATAACGAGTCAGTAGTTTGGATTGGATTCGCCCACCTATCCATCCAAGTGTTAGTTATCAAAATGTTAGATCACGACCTTTTTTTGCAACAAAATAACTTCTGATGCTCACAAAGAGGTCAAATATTAAATTTCTTGATGACGAACACTTGGGTGGGCGGGTGGGTTATTCCTAGCATAATAACGAGTTAGTAGTTTGGATTGGAGTGGCTCACCCACCCTCCTAACTGTTAGTTATAAAAATGTTAGATTGCGATCTTGTTTTGTGACTAAATAACTTCAGATGCTTGCATAGAGGTCAATAATTTAATGACGAACACTTGGGTGAATGGGTGGGTTACTCCAAAGCATAATAACAAGTCAATAGTTTGGATTGGTGTAACTCACCCACTTATTTAAGTGTTAGTTACTAGAATCTTTTTTTGCAATAAAATAATT
The DNA here is from genome assembly GCA_963932245.1 of Tachinus rufipes. Classification (NCBI taxonomy): domain Eukaryota; kingdom Metazoa; phylum Arthropoda; class Insecta; order Coleoptera; family Staphylinidae; genus Tachinus; species Tachinus rufipes. The sequence goes on from OZ010743.1 coordinate 110,377,758, forward strand.
TTTCATACTCACAGAGAAGTCAAATATTCAATCTCATGATGACGAACACTTGGGTGGGTGGGTGGGCGGGACACTCGATAGCATGATAACGAGACAGTAATTTGGATTGGAATGTTAGATCGCGACTTTCTCTTGTAACAAAATGACTTTTGATGCTTGCTGAGAGGTCAAATATTTAATCTTTTGATGACGAACATTTAGGTGGGTGGGTGGGACACTCTAAAGCATGGTAACGAACCAATAGTTTGAATTGGAGTAACCCACTCACTCATCCAAATTCTAGTTACCAAAATGTTAGATCACGATGCAGAGAGGTCAAGTATTTGATCTTTCTTTTGGTGACAAAGACTTGGGCGGGAGGGTGCATGGGTCATTCCAAAGCATGATAACGAGCCAATTGAGAACGAGTCAGTAGTTTGGATTGAAGTAGCCCACCCACTCACCTAAGTATTAGATCACGACTTTCATTTGCGACAAAATAACTTCTGATGCTTGCAGACAGGTCAAATTTTAAATTTCATATTTGGCAAGATTTTTATTTAGATTATTCAATTTTGTTTTGCAAGGTCAGTTTGTCAGATTACATAAAGCAATTTAAAAGCTTTTGGCTCAAACTTTATAAGTAGATTGGCTAGGAGAATTCTGGACCAAAATCCTATAAGAATTTACATGGGGGACTAAATTCACATTTTAGATTTTTGGGAAATGGTTAAATAAATAAACAAATAATTATAAACCACTTGTAAAGTACTCTAGTTTGTGATTACTGTGGAGAAGTTTTGTTTGAACTGCTCACTCAAGATATTGGAATTTTTTTTAGGGGATGGTGATGCCAATTTCTTGATGATTTACACTTGGGCAGGTCGGTGGGACACTCTAGTTTGTATTTACTATCGAGTAGTTTGAATTCTAGTGCACATCTACCCGCTCGAGTATTAGTGATCTAGAAATTGATGACTAACATATGTGTGGATTAGTGGAACACACCAGTTACAGATTATCAGCCCGTAGTTTGAACTAAAGTGTTCACCCATACGCTCTATTGTTTGTGATCTAATGATTTTAGGTTGCTTCTCTCTACAAGCGTTAAAAGAGGAGGCGGTGGTGATACTAATCACTTGAACACTTGGTGTGACACTCTAGTTTGAGTTTACCATTGAGTAATTTGAACTGGAGTGGTTTGTAATCAAGAGATGCAAGTTTTTTTTCTCTACAAGCGTAAATAGTGATACTAATTTCTTGATCATAAACACTTTAGCGGGTGGGTGGGACACTCTAGTTTTTGATTACCATTAAGTAATTTAAACTGGAGTGCCCACCTAATCACTTTAGTGCTTGTGATCAACAGATTTTAGGTTTTTTTTTTTACAAATGGTAAAAGTTTTTTGTGGTGGTGATATCAATTTTTTAATCACAAACACTTTGGCGGGTGGGTGGGTACACTCTAGTTTATGATTACCATTAAGTAATTTGAACTGGAGTGAGATTTTAAGTTTTTTCTCTCTACAAATGTTAGAAGTTTTTTTTTTGTAAAAGGAGGCGGTGGTGATACCAATCTTTTGACCACCAATACTTGGGTGGGAGGGTGGGACATTCCAGCTCACGCACCGTTTAATGAACTAAAAATTGGAAGATTAAGACGTACTATAGTTTGCAATATAAATTCTGGAAAAGCATAAAAAGCTCACAAGACGATAACAACTAGAAGAAATCAACTCAACCCTGGAACAAGCAACAGATCTTTATTAACACATCTTGGTCTAACTTTACATGGTATACATCCCTAAACTTTGTACACCACAGAGTATCTGAATTCACTGAAAGTTTATAGAAACCGGAAAGCTCCGTACATTTTTTTTTAATGCTTAAATTGGTTTTATTTTAACACTACCACTTAAAGCCACGTGATTCACACACATATACATACACAACCTCAAACGGGTCACGCACCGCTTTTTTGTATCGACGTTTAAACCACTTACTAGGTTATAACAGCATTGTCTTCATATCCTAAATTGTTTGATGACTTACACCCTACACGTTCAAGTATTAGTGATCCAGAAGTTGGAAGGTTATTGTCTCTGCAAACATTAAATGTCTCAATACTTGAGCGGGCGTGTAGGACACTCTAGTTTGTGATTACTATCCAGTAGGTTGAACTGGAGTGCCTACTTGAGCGGTGTCAAGTGTTAGTATTTTAGATCTTGAAAGTTTTTTTTTCTGCAAGCGTTATGTTGGAAGATGCTTTGGTGACACTTATTTTTTTATGACCAACATTTGGTTGGGTGGGTGGTTTACAGATTTTCAGCTAGTAGTTTGAACTGATAACCAGTCATCCGCCTGACTGTAATTAAAAAAAAATGTTTCTTCTTGCAAGCGTTGAAATTGTTTTTGCCGGAGACGGATGGGGTGATACTAATTTTTTGATCACCAACATTTGGGTGGGTGGTTAGGTTATTCCATTTTATATTTATCATTGAATAATGTGAACTGAAGTACTCACTCACCCGCCCTAAGGCTTGTGATCAAAAGATTTGTTTGTTACAAAAAGTTTTTTGTAGGAGGAGGCGGTGCTGATATCAATCTCTTGAGTTGTATTAATGTCTTGACAATCAACATTTAGGAGGGTGGTTAAACACTTCAGTGTGTGATTATCATGGAATAGTTTGAACTGGACAGCCCACTCACTCTGAAACTTTGTGGATTCTTATAGACTTTGACCTACAAAGTAACGAAAAATTGGTGAAAAAAACTTCTTAGATGAAATAAGATAGTTTTTAGGGTAACAAAATACAAAAAAACTTGATAAAAATTTAACCGGCAGTGGCGTCAATATAAAAAGATGGTGTTTAGAAAAAAAAAATTGTTCAACTATTGAATTTTTTTTTCCAAAATTTTTTAACTAAGTTTAGGAAACTATCTAAATTAATTAATCTAAAATTAACTAATTGACTTATTGAATATTGTTTAAATTTAGTATTATTTTTGTTATGTTAAAATAATTTTTCGTGTACTTTCAGTTGTCTCTGTTTTTCAACTATAGTTTTTGTGGTCTTCTCGCGCAATGTTTAGTTGTTCTCGGCGCACGTGACGTGAACTATTTTGTTTGTCTATCTTTATTCCGCTTGCGAGTTTTATTGTGTTTTAGCTTGTCTCTTAAATATTCGCTTATGATACGTTTTATTTCTTTTTGCAGAGTTTAATTTTTTTGCACTCACTTTTGTTAGTGTTGGTGTTTATCATGCGCAATTATTAAAAGGATTCAATTATTGGTGGTCACGAGAAACAATCCAAGCTGTTAACATTATATTACAATCAACTAACTGCCAAAATCGTATAAGGTTTTAAATAATATAACAAGAAGATGCCTAGTGAGTTACTTTTTGTCAAATTCTTTGGTCGCTGCCTTTTTTGCCTCCTAACCACTTAGAATCTAAACCAATTTTTTTTATTCAAGTACACTATATAAAAGTCTAGTTATCATAGAAATATTATTACACTCGACTTTATCGTATTGCACTATCTTTTCTTAGAACTATTATGTCTTGCAAACAAAAACAAGCATTTTTTTTTAAGAATAAATCTATAACAAAATTAAAGATTTATTACAAAATGTTGAAGACCCTTGTCAAAAAAAGTTAAACTTAGAGTAACTTTAACCACTTTACAGACTCAACAACTTTTTCAGCTTCCAAAAAGCCTAAATTTCAATACCGAGTAATTTTCTTGGTAGGCACATCAAGCACCAAAATTTTTAATCAACAAACCGTCTTCAAGCTGACGCAAACAAATTTTAAACATTTTGACTTCTTAGCAAGCAACGTTTTGCTTACGTCGAACCCTACAAATATAACAAACAATGTAGACTCTTTTAGAACATCAGCTTGCATTAATTAGTGGTTCAAAAAACAGCTACAGTTGTACTAAATAAAAAACAAAACAAATTGTCAATAACCTATCTCACAAATAGCAGGTTTCTCTATGATAAATTTACTTTTAACTAAGCTCACTTAAACATTAACTTGGTTTATTTAACAGTTTTTTGTTTAAAAAATGTTGCATGCAAATTTGAAAGTCATAAAAATAATTTGTACTAATTTTAAAATATCCCAGAACCTTTGCTTTAGTGTATTTATTCTTAATTAATTTTTCAATATATTTTAATTAGCTTGCAATTGGCAAAAATTCTACCTTAATGTTTTGAATGATGTTGATTTAATGTAGTAATTAATAACCAGTGATCTCCTAATTATGTGAATAAATCGTCCAATTAAAATAATATAAATATAAATTCTCATTAACATAATGGATGCCCATTTAATTAATAAACATGTTAATATTATTAACATATTTGTTTTCGTGCTGGCTGTCATGCCTAATAAGACTATCAAGACAACTCGTTACCGGTTGCTTTAATGGAATGATAATATATTAATATAAAATACTCATTTAATTTATGTTTGAACTTAAGAATATTATCAAAGAGAAATTAATCAAAACATAATTATTTAAAAATGTTTTTGTTATTATATAAAATTTTTAATTAATTACACATCAATTAGTAAACAAGGCTTAGCTGTAACAAAAAAAAACATTAAAAATAATTCATACAAACTTATTTCTCAAAAATATGTAGAGATTATAGCACAGAACTTCCATCTCTCAAAAACAGTTGCCGTCGACTCAGTTCTGTATAAAAAGTAACATTTCCCTTCCGAGTTCCATTTCACTTGTTTGTAATTTCTCAATTAGTTTATTACATAGTAAGTTGCTTTTAGCAGGATGCTCCCAACATCCAGCAACAAACTTTTGTTTTAAGATAACATTAACACGTCTCCATTCACTCCCCCACACAATCCCCTTATTCTCAACATACATGTCAGCTTTAACATTAAACATACTTCGAATTGTTTTAAACATTAATTGTTTTTAAAACAAATCTATTTTTATAATACATTATCATATATAGGTCGGAATGTAAATAAATTACTCATAACGACCAATTTATATAAAAGTATGTAATTGTGGCTTCCGCTCGGAAATACATTGTAATGCTTACAATTTCTTGTGTGAGTGAAATGGTCATTAATGGTATTAGTGTAATTTGAATTTCGTTGCTCATAAATCTTGTAATAATTACCAAGTAATAACTATGTTGTTTTTTGAGTGGCTCTATTTCCACTCTGTTTTATCTACTGAATTAATTATTTGCGTTGTTTGTATTGTGCTTAATTGATTTACATTTCCATCGCATTATTGGTAAAGGATTTATTTTTTAAGTTATATTGCATCATGATGTTTTTAATTAATTTTTCAATTGTTCAAAACTATCTGAATGTAATTAATAATTTTTAATTGTTTTGAAACTGCCATTCAATTTGTTTAATGTAAATATGTTTAATCAAATGTTAATTAACTATAGTTTGCTTTATTTACATAATATGTTTGCTGTATCAAAAATTTTATTATATTATGCAGCGTTAAATAGCTAAATTGATATCAAAGAGAATATGCTGCAACGTTATAAATATAAATGAGTTATTTCATGTTAAAAATCAAAAGTTATGCTTGCTTTTAAATTTATAATAGTTATAATATAAACGCTTGTATTGGTTTTGTAAGTGAATCAATAGTGATTTGATTGTTTTAGTTTTGTTATTATACATAATCAGGCCAATGAGATTCTCCAGATGGTTGAATGTTTGACTTAGTATAACTATCATAGATTTTTTCATTAAAAAAAAGTGACCAATTTTATATAGATATTTAATTTGGGATAAAATAATTTGAATCACACACATTTATTGCTGCGATAGAAACTTTTTGTTATATATTAATATTTCATATACTTACTTACAGCTTGAGTGTTTGAGTGTGGGGCTCGCACTGACTATCCCCTTCTACTTGGCGAGATATTTATATTCTTGGAATTGCTAAGCATACCTTCAAGAAAACACGCTTGGGCGTTAGCGGCACTAACCCCCTAGATTGTTTCTGCATCTTGCTCTTCTTTCTCTTTTGTAGAAATTACTTTCTTTACAAACTCTTTAACTTGAGACCACATGTTCTTGCTTGACAGTTTAACATTAGACCGATTGCGTTTTCTAGCTGGTTTCGTTCTGCATACCATCTATGGCAATTATAGAATGTGTGCTTTGGGCTATCTTCTACCTGGCACCTGTTGCATATGTCATCGTTGTTTAAGCAAAATTCTTTAAATATATTTTGAAACAACCATGTCCGCTCAGAAGTTTAGTTAAGTAATATTCAACTTCACCAAACTTTTTTTTTGCCGTGTTGGGAGGTCTTTAATGAGTTTTTGTCTACTCCGCAACTCTGATGTTTTTATCCCATTTAAGATTTTTTCTTCTTTTAGTTGCTTTTTGGTGAGGTGATTTGTCTTGTCTTTCCGTTCTTAATTCTACCTGAAAATGGATCAGCACGATTGAGTCAATTATGAGGGCGGCTTTCTTAGAGATTGTTTAGTAGCCACTGACTATTCTCAACGCCAATCTTCTTTGGTGTTTTAGCAACATGTTTTTGTAATCATCTCCCATACTTCAGCAGCATCTAACATTATTGAATGCGCCACGATTGGTAGCATTTTTATTGTTTCTTTCTTGGGGCCTCTTACGTTTGGCATCAAGATGGTTAAAGTTTTTTTTTACGTGTTTGCACATTTTTAAGTTTTTTACTTTTATGACGATTTCTTTAAATTTCCTGTTTTTATACAAAATGACGGTTTTGGTTTTTTCTAGGGCAATCTCCAATTCTAACTCGTCGATTGTTCGGATGACCTTGTTGTTCTTCTTTCTTTGCCATTGTAACAATTTCCGTAGCAAAGCACAACAGTGTTGTTCTTTTTGGTATGGTTTCTCTTAGATGCTATTGTAATAGACGATCTACAGCAGAGGTTCTAAGTTAGAGCTCTGTGGTACGACGCACGTGATCAATATTTGTTTACTATTTCCTATCAGCAGTTTTTTGCTTTCCAGATATCCAAATGAGTCTTTTGTTCACTCTTATTCTAGTCAGTGCCCGTATCACGGGTTTCTTTTTATGTCGTTGGTGGTTAACATGCAAAGCTTTTTTATTAACTTTATCAGTCTATAGTAGACCTCTATTTCCAAAATCCGAACTGCTTTTTGGATAGCTTATTCTCCACCTCTTTCCTCAGTCTTTTTGCAGTTAGGTGTTCTTAAATTTTTTTCAAGGTTTTTATAAGGCAAATTTGCCTGTACTGTTTTTGTTTTTAGTTTTTTGCGGTTTAGTTATTAGCACCAGTTTTGACAGTTTTTTTACTTTGGGACCTACTTTTCTAGAACTCTTGGTTTATTACGTTTAAGATAGTTTTAGGAGCAGATTTTACCATTTCTTTTGCAACTTTAGGAGGTATTCAGTTTTTTTTAATTTTTCAGCTTTGCGGACGTTTCCAGTAACACCTGCAAAGTGAAAGGAACAGTAACTTTGTTTTTGGAGACCTTTGGCAATCTTATCATATTTGAAAAAAAATATGATAATTTCTTTTTGTTTTTGGTTGCTGAGTTAGATTGTTTGTGCCCGGTTAAATTTATTTTGAATTCCAGTCCTCACACATCATATTCCACTTTGTTCAAGTCTTTTTTTGGCTGTCATAATCGCTTTGGTGCACTTAGCTTTGAGTGTAACCTAACCTAACCTTTTTTTTTTCAACGTGCCCGGGAGTGTTGGACTTTCACTCACTAAACAACCTCAAATTCTTTTCAAAGGGTAGGCGGAATACCCTGATAAAAGTTTGCATTACCTACCCATCGGGCCTCATTTAACTCTGTCTGTTGTTGTTCGGCTTTCTGCCTGGCCAGCTCATCTCGTTTTTTTTGTGCTTATTGTGTTTTTTACAAATGAGTACATCTGCTTCCTGTTGTACTTGCTTTTGAGAAGGAGGTTCATTAAGCGTCGATTTTTAATGCCTTTCCTGCCGCTGCTTCTGCTTTGTGTCTTCCAACGTGTCATCGCATGCAATGGAAGATGGTGTGCTTTGGGGATTCTGTTTTGCCGCAGTAACGACAATAGTTACGCTGGGTTTTTACAATTCTCTTGCTGTAGGTACAAAAACTCCCGTGACTCGTTGTGTGAGAAAGTAGTTGGTGTTTCTGTGAGGGCATCTCACCCATCTACGTATTGACCGAATGAGGGTCTTTGTCCACTGCACCGTGTGTCATCCCACTTTTGCTGTCATTGTTCTTTGATGTTGTACGTTTTGCGGCTATCTTTTCTGGCTTGATACTTCTCTGCCAGCTCCTTCTCTTTTAGGTCGATCGGCGTGATCGCCGCAATGACACAGGCTCTCTTGCCATTTGTTGTTTGGTATACGCTGATGACTCTTAGTACGACTTTTTTCTGTGAGAGTAAAAGCGCTATCAGATGTTTGTTTACGCCAAGAGTCCGCTTCTAGACCGGCGCCGCGTAGGTCAGTATGGATTAGATCACTGCTTGGTAAACCGCTCTTTGTTTAGCGATTTGTCCGCTTACGTTTGGCATGATCTTCATTAGGGCAGTTATGGTATTTTCTGCCTTGCCGATGGTGTTTTGTACGTGTGGGCTAAAAATCCAGTTTGAATCCAACTAGACTTGCTGGTACTTTACAGATTTTCTACTTTTAAGACGAAGGCGACCTCGGTTTTTTTTTTCCTTGTGCTTTTGACGATTAGTGTCTTGGTTTTATCGGGCGCCAGTTCCAGGCCGTTTCTCGTTATGCATTTGTCTACCGCCTTTACGGCTTTGTTTGCAACCTTTTGCATCACTTGCATGTTGTTTACTTTGACTACCACTGCTAGGTCGTCGGCGTAGGCAGCTGTTCTGCACTTTATTGAAAATCATAAGCTCAGCATGGGGTTGATCATGACGTTCCACAGAGTAGGTCCTATGACGGAACTCTGCGGAACCCCCTGCGTCATGTTCTTCTCTTCTTTTGTGACGATTGAATGGTTTGTTCTCTCAGGTAGTTTGCTATGAGATCTAAGAGATGCCGACATGTTCCTATCTCTGTCAGTCTTTTTTTGATTTGCTCTCAGCTGGCGGTGTTGAACGCGTTTCTTTCGTCCAGCAGGATAATAACGGTCCACGCGCTTGCTCTATCTTCGCGAAGCTCTCTTGTTTTCATGATGCCGTCAACTGTTTAGCGGTTCTTTTTGAATTTGTATTGAGTGCTGGATGAGCCTGAGTGTGGAGCTCGCATCCACTAACCCCCATTTTAATTGGCGTTTTTAGTAATTCACCCCGGAATTGCCGTCAAGCATTATTTCAGGGTGAGTTTGCCCGGACCTGCATTATGCATGCCCTAGATCCATTTGATGTTTATCACCTTCTTTGGTAACCATTATTCTTTGTATCATGGCTGTTATGGCGTTCCATGTGCTCTCGTCCTTCACAAGGAGGCTGCTGATGTTCTCCTTAGTCATCTTTTCACCGCATATTACTTCTGTCGGAGCCCGTTGATCATTCCACCGTGCGCAGTGGAGGAGGGTGTGTTTGGGCAAGTCCACATCGTAGCAGTGCCAGCATTTATTGTCTTCCTGCTTCTGGATTTTCTTCAGGTACGTCTCAAAGACTCCATGTCTCGTGAGCACTTGAGTAGTGTGGAAGTAACTGTTTGTCCAGGTTGTGGTGACCCATGTGTCTATGTCCTTTATGAAGGTCTTGGCCCATCCTTTGTAGGTGTTCCAGATTTCCTGCCGCACAGTGCGTTAGTGTTCGTTGTTTGATTTTGGTTCTGGAGTCTTTCCCTTTCTGGAACATGCTTGTCTTCTCTTCCACTTGCAGCTTTATCGGTGGGAGCTTGGCTATCGCTAGGATCGCTGTTGTTAGTACCGTGCGGTAGGCCGACGTGATTCTGATTGCGAATCTCCTGTTTGTTTCCTCCATTAGGTTTTCGTAATGCTTGTACCTGAGCGCGTTTGCCCAGATCGGAGCACCGTATAGCATTTCGTTCTGGACGGCTGATGCCAGGATCCTTTGTTTTCTTGCTCCAGGGCCTCCTAGGTTAGGCATTATTCTCGCCAGTGCCATGAAGCTTTTATTTGCTTTGGCGCATGTGTTTTGGATGTGCGTCACCATCTTTGCATCGATATCTATGTAGACGCCCATGTACTTCAGGGCTGATTGGCTGTCTATGCGTAGGTTCTCCAATTCTACCTGCATGTTGGTGAGCTTCCTTCTGCCGGCGAGGATTACCACCTCTGATTTTTTTGTGGCCAGTTTGATGTCCTCAATCGCCGAGGCTACTTTTGCATTGCAAGTTGCGCACGAGCTTCCAGTAACTACGATGACCAGGTCGTACGCGTAGGCTACAAGTGTAACTTCGGATCCTGTGTCCAGCCTCAGGATTTTATTGTAAAATACGTAACAGAGTGTGGGTCCCAGCACGGAGCGCTGTGGTACCCCGCATGAGATTTTGACAAGACCTCCGTTTGGCTTTTGTATATATCGTTCCGTCGGGTAAGATTGGATAAAGTTTATTAGATACGCGCTGATGTTTGTGGCTTTCAGCGCTTCGATTATTTTTGGCCACGGCGCCATATTAAAAGCGTTCTCTATATTCAGCGTGACCATCGCTGCGAAATCCTAATTCTTGTAGTTCTTTTCTTTGATTTTTTTGTAATGTCCAGCACCTTATTGAGGGCTTCTATTGTGGACCGTCCTGTCCTGAACCCAAATTGGTTACAGTTTATGCCTTGGTTTTTGTCGATGGACGACCTCCAGGCGGGTTTTTACCAGGTTTTCTAGAATCTTACCCGCGACGTCTAGTAGGCATATCGGTCTGTAGGTACTTGGTTGATTCTGGTCCTTCTTCGGTTTTGCGATGAGTACCAGTTTTGCGATTTTTCAGTTTTTTTTGGAATTCTCCTTTGAGGAGACACGTATTCATGACATCTTTTATATGTTTCGCGTTTTTAGATGATACCTAACCTAACCTAACGTAACTTAACCTAACTAATTGAAACTGAACCGTTTGTTTTTTAGATGATGGAAGTTTGACGCTATTTGGCCGTAATGATTTTCTCAACTTGCTAAGATGATTTGCGGGTTTGAATTACATAATGCTCTTAGTGAGTCGCCTTATAAGCGTTGCATAGTGTTTGTGGTATCACGACTATGTCTGGGAAATCAGACTATATAACAAAATCTGATGAATTAACTTCTTAAAACTATTGCCGCTTGCTGATTTTTGTCAATGAGTGGGCGCTTTGCACAGGGGTGCTTGCGAGTAGAGGGGTAGACTGCTGACGATGAGCAGGTGCTTGCAGTTTTACGTAAACCGGGCAGTCTTTGTAACTGACTGACGGCCCACCACATCTGGCGTGTAGCTACATGCCTTTTTGGTAACGATGGCATGCCGACTTCTTTTTGTACTTGACAGTACAAGATAGCCCGCAGATCTTGGTGATGGACAAAACCTTTTTGTTTTTTGTTCCCTTGGGGAACTGGACATACAATATTGGGAACGGTTTTGCGTGTACTCGAGGTCGGTTTATATTTTTAAGCAATAACTTTGGCTTGTACTACGTATGTCGTGATACAATTAAGTATGCTTCTGATAACATACTTCAGGGTCTTTTCAGCCTTTGGTTGATATTTAAAGTGCTCGATCACAGCACGAAAATCTATATAAAAGAAAGAAGAATTTTTCCCGGATGGTTATGGGAAGTGGACGACGTGCGCCAGCACTCTCTGTGAAAACCAACGGGTGGTGGCTGAAGAGTCTTTTGGCACTGAAGGGGCCTGACTGGGATTTGCTGAAGGTATAGAGTTACAATTACTCAGGGAGCACTTAACCATATCTTTCTTGAGCTTTTTTGACTTCTTGGACTTGGTGTCCATCGGTTTCTCGGAGTCGGACGGGTAAGAGTCAATTGGACTTTTGGCCGGCGTTTTGAGAGAGGCTTGCACCTGGTGCTTTGTGGTATTGGGTGGAGGGTCGGCAAGCGGTGTTAACTTTGCGACTTTTTTGAGGGATGCTTGGGTTTGTTTTTCTCGTGTGGTTGGGTCACGAGAGCGGGAGTTCTTGCTTTGCTTTAGAGCCAGCTTGTATTCCTTTTGGAGCTGGAGGATTTCAGCGATCACGGAGTCTCCGTCCGTTTGAAGTGACGTAATTCATTTTCGCAGCAGTCAAGGCGGTATTCCTCGCTCATGTGCCGCTGGTACCTTGCGTTCATTTTGTTCAACTTTGTTGTCATCTTTTCGAGCAGGGTTTTTGCGTATATGATCCCTACCCTATCTGACCATTGGACAGCTCGGGTGCGGGGCCCTTGCTTAACGACGCCGCCATGACTGAGGGTAGCTTATAAACAAAGTAGCGTGGGTTGCAGTAAAAACTGCAGTTAATTGCGGAAGATCTTCACTTTTTGACGGCACTCGCAAATTTTTCGAAATTTTGCACTAGGTTGCTTTTAGGAGTGGTTTGACATATTTAAAACATGCTAAATAATAATAAATAACCTATAAAATTCACAAAGGGTTGGGATTCCACTCTTCTCTATTACATTGTATTATAATTTAAAACAAAATAGTTAAAAGTTAAAAATCAATAAAGCTTTTCAGTGAATAACATTAATATTCCCAATGGGGGCTTAACTAAATGTAACACTGTGTAATGCTTTTTTCGTTTGTAATTATATATCAAAATGGCACTGCAGTTCTAGCAAAGCACCATTGTATATGTCAACCGGAACAAATTCTGAACGGCTTTTATGTGCGCAAAATTTAACAAACATAATGCCGCCACTTATTATACGTGAAATTTATCGATAGAAAGTTTAAAGTAAGTTTTGTAACATTAGAAACGTAATTGAATATTATTATTATTACAATAAGAAAGGGTGGAGACGCGAGTTGTGTGTAAAATGATAATAATTGTAATGAGGCCTAATAATAGAAAGTACCATGGTCGTTCTGTAAAGATGAGAGATCCTTAATTAGATCTTTACAGCCACATTTAATTTATTAATAATGAGGGCCGTTATATATCTGGGTAGTCATGCACAACGATATATAAATGAAATAGCGTTAGAGGGATTCTAGGCTCTGGGGAAGGGCGTGGGTTATCTTCGAGAGTCAGACGCTGGAAACGTGATCATCTTCTACTTGTTCGAATATGACATATTTATATACGCAAAGGATATGTGAACTAATAACTGCATGTCAGCGTGGAGGAAGATTTACGGGGTATAATTCCCATGGCGCAAAGAAAAAAATAAAATAAAAAAATAACCCAGGTGAAAGAATCTAACAGGAAAATTCTAGTTAAGGAAACTTCATCTCCTTAAATCAATGTTTATCTTTGGCTTAGTTCTGGGTCTATTTTTCAGGGGAATTATTGAGAGAAAGTAATCTCAACATCTTAATTTAGAGGTCTTATAAGTGATATGGGAGACATAGTAATTCTGACCCTCCAATTTACTTTCTTGATCTGATTTGCGTCAACAGCGGGTTCCTCAAAGCCGGCAATTACAGCTTTGTCTTTGTGTAAAGAGCTGAAGTGTGAAATGTAACTTTCTGGGGGTTTCAATTCCAATTATTATAAATGAATAAAAACATAAAGTTGTTATTATTATAAAATACTTGCGGCACAATCTGTGCGCACAAGAATGCTTTTGCTAGCTTATAAAAGTCTAAAAAGTAATTTTCCTAAGAGGTTCGGCATCCGAAGTTCCTAGTTACTGGAAGACAAGCTGTCAGATGGATTTTTGGTTGTCACGAGCAGAACGTCGATAAAGTATAAACCTAGAGAGTATTATCTCTTTTCTGCAGACTGAACACCAAGTGTAAGCTATATTTCCTGTCATACTCATCATTGCTGTGTCTTCTTATTTTCTCCCAGTTCCGCTTCATTACACACGTTTCAGGAATTAGTTGGTATCACTTTAAATTATATACTTAATCCGAAACGCAATTACATTATTTTCTTATTCAGTTGGGGATGCATTGTAGATTATTGAACCATTTATTTGTCTGCAGTAGTTAATTGATGAAATAGTAAACTGTCACGGGAAGAACCCGCAGCCATTTATTATTCCCGACGAATTCAAATTAACAAAAAAAATGTTATTTTGTTTCAACCAGGCTGAAAAGGGTGTTAATTAAATTTAAATATACTGCGGCGACACTATTAAATGCAAATTTCATTAATTGGTTCGACCCACGAAACTGCATCAATAACTTGTTATATTTTTAGAATAAAAATGAAATGAAACAACATATTTTCGGTTTTGTCTTCTATATGTATATGTAAAATATGATGGATTTCGAATTTATGCTACGTATCCATTATTCCCTTTTCTCCCGTTATTTTTTTTCCTCGCTGAAATATTCCAAATATTTTTTTTGTCTTCCACTTCTGATAACATTTTATACCACGAGGCGTCTTCCACTTACACGTTATTTCGATGCACATATAAATATATTCAGCATTTCAATATTGAAATTATAATTTATATATTTTTCTTGGCCTTTTTTGCTTTTTATAAAAAAAATTTAGGTGAAGAAACAAATGTGAAATGTATCCGGTTAGATTATATAATATATTACCATATCTTCAGTATCAGTAGCTGGTTTATATAAATTTATATTTATTTAAAAAAGTCATATTTATTTTAAAAAGTCAGTTTTTTACTACTTCAAATTATTAAAGTCTACATTGTTTGTAATATGTATAATAACAGCGTACTATATTTTGTATGGAATTAGAAGGTGGGAAGAAGATGTAGAAACTGATGTAGTGCAAATTTAAAAAATAAGTTATTGTCAAAATTCTAGGTTAAGTGGAAGACCAGTGCTAGAACTGAACTTTACCTTTTTCTATATTGAAAATAAAGACAAAATTATTTTTATAATAATAATTTAAAAAAATCTGTTTGAATTTTGTTGTGTTTTTGTTCTAATTTTATATTTTCTTTTGAATTATATTTATCGGATTTAAATTTTGATAAATTATCATTAATTTATAATGGTATAGGGAATTTATAATAAATAGTTTTGTTTGTTGTACTGGTGTTTTTTTTTTATTTTTTTGCATTTTTTTAAATTATTTTTGACATTAGTAATTTTTTTTTCTTATTTTTTGATAATTTTAAATTAGTTTGTTATTGACATTTTTTTGTTTTAATAATTTTTTATTTTTGTTGATTGTTTTTAAGATTATAAGAGTCAAGTAATTTCTTTTTATTTTTTTTTATTTTTTACTATTTTATAAATTTTTTTGTTATTCAAAATTACATCTCACTTATTTTAAATTTAAGAATATTTAAAGAATTAAATAAAATTTCATAAAAATATATAAAATTTATAACGAATTTAAAATAATAAACCAAAAATTTTTTTATTTTTTTTTAAATAAATAAAATGCAAATAATGTTTTTTTTATGATTTAGAAAATAATAAGTTTAGGAAATGCAAAAAAGATACGGGTGTGCCCTCCCTAAACTTTTGTAACTCGAGGCTTTCAACCAACCCAATCAAGTGCCTTCAGCAACAAAAAGGCTTTCAGTCACCAAACAGGCTTGCCGCTAAGTCCGCTTCCACGACCCGCAAATTTGCCAGTTCCCACTGAGAAATCTCTTTTTTATGAGCAACTTTTAAGTCGTTTAATATCACCATCAACTTTGAAAAACGTCATTACTAACATCTGTCAAAAGTGACTAAAAATGTCAAATAATTTTCAGCAATGAAATAAGTTAATTACGGACACCAAAAAGAAAATACAGATGTGAAAAGAGGAGAATCATGGTATAAAGAACGTTTACGCTGGATCTCAAATAACAAAGGAGGAGGTTTGAAATGCGATATACACTCAACTTTATAATGCAGTATATGATACCGGAAAGATACCCGAAGAATGGCTAAAATCTACATTTATTACTATTCCGAAAAAACCAACATCAAAGCAGTGCGACAAATATCGTACTATAAGCATAATGAGCAATGCCCTTAAAATATTTCTCAAAATTATACACCGCCGTATATACCGACAATGCAAAGACCATATTGAAGAAACACAATTTGGTTTCAGGAATGCGTTGGGTACCAAGGAGGCACTATTTGCGCTTAATGTATTAATCCAGAGATACACTTGTGTTTTATAGATTTCATTTAGCAAAGCGTTTGATTGAGTAAAACAGGATAATACTCAAAACCACCAGTGCCGACAACAAAAACATCCGCATAATAGCAAACATCTACTGGCAACAAACGGCAGAAGTACGAGTTGAAGATCAAAGCACGAGAAATATCCAAATTTGCGGAGGTGTGAGGCAATGTTGCGTGGTTTTGCCAAACTTGTTTAACATTTACTTAGAAGAAATATTTAAGGAGACGCTGGATGGAGTGTAGGAAGGAATATTGATCAACTGCGAGATAATTAACAACTTAAGGTATGCGGACGACTCTGTTATATTGGCGAGTACAGCTCAAGGATTTTATCTGATAGTGCATAAGATCAAATTAGTCAGCGAGAAGTACGGAATTGATCTCAATCTCAAAAAGACCAAATATATGCTTGTCAGTAAAGATAATCTATCACAGCGGACGTTACTTCTTATCAACAAAACCATAGACCAAGTGGACAAATACACATATCTAGGCACATGCGTGAAAAAACTCTAGGATTATTTAGTAGAAATTAAATGCAGGATAGAAGAAGCGAGAACGACATTTATCCAGATAAGAAAAGTTTTCAACAGCCGAGACTTGAGCATGCAAATTAGGATCAAAATGTTCGCTGCTACTTTTTCTCAACACTAATATACGGCGTCGAATCTTGGACCCTATCAAAGGATACAGAGAAAAAACTAGAGGCTTTTGAACTATGGACATATCGTCGTATTCTGAATATCTCATGGAAATAGCACATTAGTAATGAGGAGGTTTTGCAGAGAATGGGCAAGGAACAGGAAGTATTGAAAGCTGTGAAGGTTAAAAAATTTGAATATCTCGGGCACGTAATGAGGCATAGTGATAGATACAGAATACTCCAACTGATTCTGGAAGGAAAGGTGATGGGAAGACGCCAAATTTTATGGCTTAAAAATCTACGGCAGTGGTTTGACACGACATTGCTGCAACTTTTTTGCAGTGCAGTGGACAAGGAGAAGATTGTGATCATGATGATTGCTAATATTCGGAGCGGATGAAGCACGCTAAGAAGAAGAAGAGTAAGTTGTAAGCAACTTGCTAGATCTGACAAATTGTATTCTAAATTGTTACTAAATCTGTCAAAGCTTTACAAAAACAGTTTACAGCAATATAATATGTTCTCAAAAACTTTATTATATCTAAGTAGTCAAGACATACTGACGAGGTTTGAGGAACCAAAACAATTGTCTATGTTTGACTTTTGGCCGCTGTGATCGTGAGATTGAAAATAAATTATTAATTCATTTTATCATATCTGTCAAAAAGTTACTAAAACTGTTAAACAGTTTACTATATTATCATAATTTGGCAGAAACGTATCAGATCTGTCTAATAAAATTTTAAACTATTTGCAAAATACTACACAGGCCGACCAAAGAACGGTTTTGAAAAAAAAAACGTACAATTTTGTAATTCTTTGTATTTTTACAAAAACTCCGCACCCGATACAACCTCAAATCCCAGTGCACAAAGCATACTCTCAACAGCTGTTACGCATAGGACTTTAATGTCAAATATGGTGTAACCCTAAGACATCAAATGCCAAATGCCTCTCTCTTTAATAATGTGTGAGATTATTTAACAATCTGGTTTTACAAGTATTAGTTTTCCAGCAATGTTTTAATTGTGTTGCTCTTAAATTATTCTTTTCCGACGTATTTTGTTGTCTCCCCAAAGTGCTGGCATAAGTTACTTTTCCTAATTTGAAATCTTTTGAGGTAATTACCAAAGCATCCATGTTTTTCCAAACTTTAGGTGAGGTAGTAGTTTACCTCTCCGTGGTCTTTGTTTATCCACATTTTTAGGTTTCTGATCAGTGACTTAGTAGAGCTAGGCTTACCGCCTCCGTGGTTT
Source organism: Tachinus rufipes (assembly GCA_963932245.1). Lineage (NCBI taxonomy): Eukaryota > Metazoa > Arthropoda > Insecta > Coleoptera > Staphylinidae > Tachinus > Tachinus rufipes. Next base: position 110,395,779 of record OZ010743.1, read on the forward strand.
TTTTCCATTTATTTACTCAGTTTTTTTTTAATTTTGTTGTTCTTTTCCCGTGTTATGTATTTATTTTTTCTGCAATTACCTGCACTGCTTCTAGGGAAGTAGTACCACACTTAGTTTAGTTCTTTTTTGGGTTCTGGTAAAAATGTGTAGTTTCCTCTTCTTCTTATATAGGAGCTGCGTACAAGATTTTAAAGTTTACAACAAAGCACAGTAGTTTTTTTTTTTCTGCATCTGGGACTGTTTACGCTTGGCATTAGCTCGCCAGTGATGTGAGTGCTTTTTCTGCTTTTGTATTAGCTCTTTTCAGGTGCTTTAATTGATTGTTGTTCTTGCTAAACATGACTTGAGGTATTGGATACTTGGTTTTAAGGCAATTATTACCTTTTGAACATTAATTTCGACTTCTATGAGCCGCTTTTTGTCAAATACGACCACTACTTTTGTTTATTTGTTGGGCAGTTCAAATCCAAGGCTTGTGTTTAGTCTAGTTATATCTTTGATGGTTTGGTTTATTTTGTCCTCAATATTGTGTTGTTTTACTCTCTTTTTAGTTTTATTTTTTAGTACCTGTTTGTATAAAATGTATCAGAGAACCGGGCCTAGAACTGAACCTTGTGGTATACCGCAGCAGACTTTTTTTTTATTAGTTAATATTGACTTTTCACCGAGATAATTGTTCAGCAAATTAAGAAAGTATTTGTTTATTTTTATTTTTTTCTAAGTTGAACCCCAATGTCAATGTACTTTGTTTTACACACATCTAAGACTTTGCATATGCATATATTTCTTAAAAAAAAAAATTTATTTTAATACATTTTCTTATTTTTTTTATTTTTATCTTAATTTTGTTTTAATTTTCTCAAATTTTTAGTTTTTTTCTGATTTTTTTATTATTTAATTTTTTTTTAATTTTTAAATTTTTTTTTAGATTTGTCTAAAAAATTTTAAACATTTTCTCATTTTTTTTTTCCTTAGAATTTTCTTTTTTGTTCATTTATCTTATTTTCTTAAATGTTATTTTTTATCAAAAAATATTTTAATTTTTTAAACCATTTTTAAACTTTTTTAGTTTTTCTTAAATTTTCTTAAATTTTTTGAATGTTTCATAAACTTTTTTAACCAATAAATAGTTTAAATCTTGGTTATTAGTTGTTATTTTTTAGTAATTACTATGCGAATTTCGATTAGTGACTAATAAATCAGTAATCGTTCTTTACTAACTAATGGCTAATAATTGTTAGTCATTAGAGGTTAATCAAAAAAGAAGTTATTTATAATTATTTGTTATTTGTGCTAGTAATGATTTGTTAGTTTTATTTGTTAGTCAGATTACACTTTGTCTTACTTTGTTTCTGAACCATTCTGGTGGATTAAGAGCAAGTTATTATTTCAGTCATATTTTGGGGATTGAACTGACTGCTTGCATGATATGCATAGTAAAGGATTACATAATAATAATAATAATAATAATAATAATAATAATAATGACTTTATCTATAGTAAAATATACACATCAAAAGACGAGGGTCAGTATTATACTGCCTTACTACCTAAGTTTAAATGTTTACAAACAAATGTTTTTTTTACTAATACAGTTTGCTTTTGTTTTTTATTAATTAAAAATTTGAAGATGCATATTTGTTAACTTGACGTTTTTTTTGCTGATTGTTTGACAGTTAGTTTATTTTATTTTTTTACAGTTTTAATGATTTTTATTTTAGTTTTAATAATTTTTGAGATTTTTTACAGTTTTTGTGATAACTTATAAATATTTTGACATAATTTTTACAGTATTATCAATATTTTGACAGTTTTACAGTTTTTTGACAATTTTAGAGATTTTTAACAGTTTATTTTACATTTTTTTCATTTCAGTGATGTTTTTTTTTTTTACTTTTTTGGCAGTTGTAGAGACTTTTTATAGTTTTATTTATCTTTTGAAAGTTTTTGTATTTTATTAGTTTTGGGGACCTTTTGACAGTTAAAAAAAGTTTTCTATAAATTAAATAAAATTTGCAAAAATGGTTTTTGAGTTTGAAAAAGGTTTTGAAATCTTAGCAAATTACAAAGAAACATATTAAAATTTATAAAATAAATTTCAACTAGTTTTTCAATATTACAAAGAAATGTTCTCTATAATCTCTAATAATCTCTATAGATATTTAAAAAAACTCTACAAGCTTAAATAAAATTTCTAAGAGGTTCGTAAACTTTCAAAAAGTTATTTCAACTTCATAAATTTTTTTTTGAAGATCCACAGAAGACCCGAAATACTTATTTTTTGAGAAGCTATTTTGGTTTTTAAGAAAGCTGAGTAATTCTCAGCTTATAAATTCTATGATACGCTTAACATTCTATAAATTAATAAAAAAACTAAAAATAGTTTAAAAAAAAACTCTTTAATATTTCCAAAAAAATTCTATTTAAAAAGCTCAACATTCTTTAATTCATAATTTAAATGTTCAAAAAAAAATTTAAACTCTAAAAAGATGTAAAAAAACAAATCAGTTTTTTAGACTTTCACAAAAGCTCTGCAATCTATAATAAACTCCACAAAATACAATCAAAACTCGTTAAACTTTTGTCTTTTTTGTTTTTGGTCTTATAAACCTTATCAAAATTCTACACACTTTTTAATCTTTTTTGGTAAACTCTAAAACAACATTCTAAGAAAAAAATCAACAAATTAAAAAATAAAAATGATTTAAAAAAACTATTTAAGCTTCTAAAAAAGTCTGCGGACATTATTTAAATTTAAAAAAATTATAAAAATCTTTGCAACTGTTCAAAAAACTCTGCAATTTCTTCTTTAAACTTAAAAAAATTGTGGGTTCTAAACAAATTTTTAAAACGCTAAATACTTACAAAAACTGTTTATTTTAAAAAATATATTAAAATTAGTTAATTTAAATTCTAAAAAACCACAAAAAAATTAAAATTCAAAATATTCAAAAAACTTTATTTTTTTTTATTTTTTGGATTCTAAATTTCTACAAACCTAAATGATTTTTGAATTTTTAAATAATTGTTTTTTAAAAGTTTTTTTAAATTTAGCTTTATATAAACTTCATATCTATTAAAATCTAACTAAATAAGTTGGAATATTGTTTCATTAAAATGGTTTTTGGAAGCTAATTAACTAAAATCTTTAGAATTTCTGCTTAAACCGTTATCAAACAAAAACAATTTAACAGATTCTGATTAATTTTTTTGGAAATTAGCTTATGGTTTTGGGGAATATAATAAAATTATAAAAATTGTAATATTATTACAGTACAATAGTTTTTGGAAGCAATTTAAGTACAAAAACGGTAAAATTCTTGCTTAAATTTGTATAAAACAAAAACAAGTCAACCGCTTCTAATTAAATTTTTTGAGAACTAACTTAAAATGTTGCCAAATAAAATAAAATTACAAAAGTTAATATTCTTACATTAAATTGGTTTTTGGAAGCTATTTACGTACAAAAACGGTAAAATTTTAGCAAAAACTGATATAAATTAAAAATTAATTAATTGATTTTGATCAATCTTTTTGAGAATTAGCTAATGGTATTGCAAAATATAATAAAATCATAAAAATTATAATATTTTTACATTAAATTGGTTTTTGAAAGTTATTTAGTACAAAAACGGTAATTTTTATGTTTAAATTGTTTTAAAACAAATACGAATCAAACGATTTTGATTAAATTTGTTGGGAATTATCTTATGGTATTGCGGAATATGATAAAATTTTAAGTCGTAATAATGTTTCAATAAAATAATTTTTGAAAGTTATTTAATGGCATAAACGGTAAATTTTGTGCTTAAATTATTATAAAACAAAAACTAATCAATCGATTTTAATCAAATTTGCTAATGGTGTTGTTGAATAAAATATGTCAACTGTCAACGTGACTTAAAACTGTTGTCAATATGAAGTTTAAAATGCTATCAAAATGACAAAAATTCTTGAAAACTATCAAAGTGACAGTGATCATGAAGGTTTTAAATTGTGAATACTTGCCTACTATCAAATTAACAGTTAAAATGTCAGCTGTCAAACTGTGTTATTGTACATTGTCAACTGACTTCAAGCTGTTATAACTCATAGACGGATGGTCTTAACTGAGGTACCTGCTCACCCGTTCAAGTGTTAGTTATCAAGAAATTTGAAGTTTTTCTTATCTGCAAACGTTAAGAATTTTATGTCAAAGGAGGTGATGGTAACATCCAATGACGGACATTTGTTTGGTGGGTGGGTCACTCCAGAACATGAGCATGGGCAAATAATTTAAACTGGAGTTTTTGCCCAAGTTATCAAAAAATAGGAAATTTTCCTTCTCGGTAAGCTTTAAAAATCTCTATTGTTAAATGAGGAGATGGTAATATCAATTTTTTTATCACAAACACTCAGGCGGGTGGGCAGGAAACATAATCCAAACCACACGCTCACTAAGTTTGAACTTAATGCTCGCCAACCTTTTCAAGTATTTGTCATCCCATTTCTTAACCACAAACATTTGGGCAAACACAAATCCAGATAACGCGCTCACAAAGTTTAAACTTATTTTTTGCCCACCCTCCCAAATATTATTAATCCATTTTATTGATTACAAACATTTGGGCGAGTGGTTGGGCAACACTAAGCCAAAACACATGCTTACAAATTTAAAACTTAGTTTCCGCCCATCCACCCAAGTGTTAGTAATTTAATTTGTTGATCACAAACACTCTGGCGGGTGGGCGGGTAACACCAAGCTAAAGCACACAGCTATTAAGTTTAAACTTAATACCCGCCTATCCACCCAAGCGTTAGTTAACAAAAAGTTGAAAGTTTTCTTTCTCTGCAAGCGTTAAAAGTCTCAATATCAAAAGAGGTGATGGTAATATCTAATCTTTTAATGACAAACACGTGGGCGAGTGGGTGGGTCACTCAAAAAAATAAGTACGGACGGATAGTTTAAACTGGGGTTCCAACCCACTCGTCCAAGTGTTTGTTATCAAGAAATTTGAAGTTTCTCTTCTCTACAAGCGTTTAAAGTCTTAATGCCAAAGAAGATGATGGTGTCATCAAATTTCTTGATGACGATCACTTGGGTGGGTGGGTGGGTCACTCCAAAACATGAGTACAAACGGATAGTTTAAATTGAGTTTCCCGCTCACCCGCTTAAGCGTTTGTTATTAAAAAATTATATTAAATTTCTTTTCTCTTTACACTTTAAAAGTCTCTAAAGTTAAAGAAGGCGATGATGGTAACATTTTTTTGATGACAAACACTTGGGCGGATGTGTGGGTTATTCCTAAACATTAGTATGGACGGATTGTTGAAACTGGGATTTTGACCCACCTACTCCATGCGTTGAATATTTTTATGTCAACGGAGGTGATGGTGATATCCAATCTTTTAATGACAAACACTTGAGTGTGTGGTTGGTTTGCTTCAGAACATTAGTATGGACGGATAGTTTGAACTGGGGTTCCCGCCCACTTGCCTAAATGTTTGTTATCAAGAAATTTGAAGTTTTTCTTCTCTGTATGAGTTAAAAGTCTGTATGTCAAAGAAAGTGACGGTGGACATTAAATTTCTTGAGCACGATCACTTAAGCGGGTGGTTGAGTCACTCCAAAACATAAGTATGCACAAGTAGTTTGAACTGGAATTTCCACCCAGCCGCTTGAATGTTCGATATTAAGAAATTTGAAGTTTCTCTTCTCTGTAAGCGTTAAAAGCCTTGATGTCAAAGAAGGTGATAGTGACGTACAATTTTTTGAAGACGGACACTTGGGCGGGCGAGTGGGTTACTCCAGAACATAAGTACGGATAAGTAGTTTGAACTGGCTAGCAAACTTTATTTTTTTTAAATAACTTTAGTTAGTTAGGCATTACGTTTATCAAGACTGTCAAATAAGTTAAAATTAGTATAACTCTCTTTAGACTCTAAAAATACTTTACTCAACATATTTTAAAACAAGCTTTTTGATCTTTCAAAAAAAAATTTGCAGGTTATACAAGATATCAAAAAAAAAAAAAAAAAAATTCTAAAAAAAATGGATTTTTGGATCTTTGGAGTCAATTACAACAAACTAAAAAAAAGTTTTTTAAAGTCAGAAAGATTTTTTTCTTCTTTTTAAAAAGTTTCCAACTTTTATAGGGTCCACAGAAGACTTTATAAGACTTGTATTTTGATAAACTTTAAAACTCTAAAAAAGTCTTTTAAATTTTATCATCAAATTAACTTATCGGGCACAACACCGTTTGCGGTAAAACAGTATCCGGTTCCGATCGCGTAGCAAACGGCGGTTCAAGCCGAAATTGATCGTATGGAAGCGTGGGGAATAATTGAACGATCCGATACCATGAATCTCTTACCAATCGTTCACGTTAACGGATTTTACGTGGTCCCACTGGCGGGTCAGTCCATTTTTCCGAAGGAGACCTGGTTTGGTTGAAAGCCAATCCCATTTCTTCGTCTCTATCTCAAGAGACAAAAAAATTCTACCTATCTTTGAGGGCCCTTACCGAATAGGTAAAAGTATCGCTACAAAGACATATATTCTCTTAATTCCGAAGTCCGGTATAGAACGGGGAACATTTCATTCAACTCATTTAAAACCTTACATAACTTAGTTTCCGAAAACTATCAAAATAGTTATTTTTTGATAATTTCCGAAAACGGGGCAGATGAGCAGAAGCACATTTCTTTCTTTCCCTTTTTTCGGCTCATTCATTTCATTTCATTTTATTTTTTTTTTTTTGCGCCGTATTTTATTTTAAGGAAAATAAATTGTTTTTTAATTTTTTTTATTGATATCATATATTCACTTTCACCTATATTTCTATTCTTCAATCTGCTGCCTCATGGTAAGTTCCCGCATACGTTTACTCAACGATGCGTAATTCTCTGCGCGGTAAGTTTTTCTTTTGTAACTATCTATCCCTATCAAAGTAAGCACCCTAACTGGTACAAGTAATAATCATGTAATAATACATTTATATTCATTAAGTTTTAATTCTTTGATATCTCCTTTGCATAACCGCGACCTTCCTATGTGGCATGGCTTACTTTTAAATTATGTTTTTAGGTATTTAAGGATCAATAATCGTTGTCATATTATTTAAATAAATTCATCACGGCGTACGACGCATTATTTTTCTCCATCTACACGCTGGTCCAACCCACTACCCTATAATCCGACAAGTACCTGAAGGTTTTGTCACAACTTCTAAAAATTAAAAGAAGATTCAATGACTAGTTTAATAGATACTGTAATCGGTAGCAAACGTTGCAACAAAATGATCGATAATGAATTTATTCTATTTTGCAGCACAATTAGTACTACATCAGTAGCTCAATCTCTAAGCATCAAAACAACATTTAATGTCCAGTTGAATAGCAAAAGTTAATTTTTAAGCTTACCTTACTCACTTTAAATTTGTTTTAGCATGTAACAAAATAAACTGAATAGAATTTATTTTATTTTGTAAAAAAAATAGTATTTTACTAGTCGCTTAATATCTAAAAATAAGAACAACATTTAATATCTGGTTTAGTAGTTACAGTAACCGGGAGTATGAGTTGATTTTTAAGCTTATATGCAATCACTTAAAATTTGTCTCAGCAAAAGTGTGTAATTTTTATTTTGCCTAAAGAATTAGTACTACACAAATAGCTTAATTTAGCTTTTTTAAAATTACGACAACAATTTCGAAAACATTATAAACTATCACATAGTAAAAAAAGCTTAATATAGAAACATAATTTGTTGATTTACAAAACAATAATAATTCACATGCATGTGACTTTTAGGCTGGTTAACCCGAAAACCGCGGCACCCATACAAACGTCCATGCATTTTATCCCAATTTAAATGCATTTGAATAACGCCCTCTACCCGTGCAATATACTGCGGGCTCGATTCGAATATTATGCACGATTTACTGGCAGGAATGTTTATACTGGATGTGGCGTGTGATGTCCGAGAGCGAAATATTTAATCAGGATCGGGAAATGTGGCGCAAAGTGTGGGAGGAGATAGTTACCGACATATATTGCATTGGCAAATATTGAATTATTTACATGTCAAAACTGACTTGTCGTGTCTCAATGCAGATTTCTTAAGGATTTGTTTCTGGTTTGAAGGGCATCATTTATTCAAACTTGAGGGTTCGAAGGAAATTTTCTCTGCGCTTTGATGGTTGAAATATTAAGGACGTATCGATTTTGTAATGTGTGGAAACAGGATTTTTTTCTCATATCAATAATTTAATCATTTTATTTTGTCTTGCCTTCTGAAGTTTTATTCTAAATATCTACTTATCACATAATAAAATATTCTCAAACTAAATTAATGATTTGTGATTAAGTGCAGTTTTATAAAACGACTTGACAACACTGTAATAAAATGAGAATGTTAAATTAATACATGTAATAAAATGTGCACAACATGGTAGATATGAAGCGATAAACTTGTTCAGCAATTTTTCGCAGCTCGGAAAAGCTTTAAAACACATGTATAAAATATGATGTAGAACTTTATTAAAATATTTCTGTAATATATGAGTTATGATAATAATAATTTTGTAATTTCATTTGTAAATATTTAATTATGAGGCTATACAAACCTGTGCAATGTTATTGTAAACTGGACGGTCATAAAGTCAACAACTGCGGACATATATTGTGATTTACAACCAGTCCCCTAAATAATAATTCTCCTCAAATATTTGCAAACTATTCATCAGATTTTGGTGTAAAGAATGAGTATTGAAATAAATTAAAGGAAATATTTTCCTCTGTCGTCAGCGCCATTAAATCTTTTGTTTAGGTTTTCATTTTTTTCCTGCAATTTTTACGGTCGGTAAATAAAAGAGGTGGTAGCTGCGACTTTGCTGACACTGAGTAAATTACAGGATCAAGGGGTTGGAAATGTACATTGTCCATATAATACTAGGATTTGACCTTATATTTTTAACAAGTTTATTGTGTCTTTTAAATAAAGGAAACGTGAACAATAAATAAATAACTTTATAGGATGCGACCATTGAGTGGCAGATTTCTTTGTAATAAAATACGCTTTTCCAACAGAATCGTATTTTATTATATTAAAGATTTAAAATAAATCAAATAAAGCCGAAATAATTATTAATTTGATTTAAGTGACCATTTTAATTTTTTTTTTCATGTTAGTTTCTTAACTTAGCTACAAATCATGTTACTTCGATAAAGTGTCAAATAAAATTCATCTATTCCTATCTTCCCATCCCTAGAGATATAAATATATTGCTCTCACAAGAACTATCCAAACAGGGGTTGATTTAGAAGCCAAAAATATCGCTCCCCTTAGATAAAAAAGGAGGTGGGAAATCTCAAAATGATTAAGTTATTAGTATGGCAATAATTAACTAATATTATTAAATTGTTTGCTGCTTTTATACGTCAATTAATAAAAATACTAGATGGGATTAGTGAATTGGGTTTAATATAGGTAGAGTAGCAGCAGCAGAAGACTTAGTGTGAATATTATTGGTTACAGAATTTACCAAACTAGACATTGAATATTCTTCTAATTTTTAGAGATTAAGTATATTAATTAGTAGTAGCTGAATAAAAAAAAAAGTTTTATGATAAGACAAAATTCAAGTGAAAAAAAAAAAATGTTTGCTACCGGTACATGTTTATTAATTATATAGACCAAGCTTCTAGTATAGCACTTATGTAGTAGTAAAATGAAATATTTGTTAACGATCAATTATGTTGCATGATGAGACAAATTTAAAGTGATTGCATATAAGCTTAAACATCAACTTTTGCTACCGGTTACTCTATCTACTAAACTAGACATTGAATGTTGTTTTTATTTTTAGAGATTGAGCTACTGGTATAGTACTAATCTAGTTAGAAAATAGAATAGTTTTTTTATGGTCAATTTTGTTACAAAAAAACAAATTTTAAGTGATAGGTTATTTTTATTTTATTTTATTTTTTTATTTTTATTTTTATTTATTTTTTTTATTTACATATTTATAGTTTATAGCTTTGTATTTGGGGCACCATTTTATGTTTCAATTTTTCTTATTTGTTATATGCTTAAAAATTAACTTTTGCTACTGTTTACAATATCTACTAAACTAGTCATTCAAAATACAAGAAATAGGGCAGAAAAACTTTGGTTGATAGCCATTTTCATATTTATATACTCATTTCTATTTTACTTTTAAAATATGTTTATTTTTTTTATTTACTTGTTTATTACTACTAGAAGAAATATTATACTGTCAATTTTGTTAAATGATAAGACAAATGAGTGATTGCATTTAATATCAAAAATAAAAAGCTGACAAAGTTTTTGAAAATGAACACATTTTTTTTTGGAAATTCTCAGGTTTTTTTAGGGCCAGCAGATCTTTTTAGAGTTTATTCAGCCTTTTAAAAGTTTGTAGAATTTTTTTTGGGTTTTTCAAAAGATTAAAAAACTTTTTAAAAGTCGAAATAGCTTTTTTAAAAAAAAAAATAAATTTGTAAAGTGTTTTAAAAAAAGTTTTTTAAATTTTTTTTTAATGTCTTTAGAGCATTTTTGTAGTTTAAAATGAACAGTTCATTTAAGTTTTGTGAGTTTTTTTTTTTGAAGTGTATTCAAATTTTTGGAGTGTTTTGGTTTTTGAAATTATAAAAAGTTTTATGTAGTTTTTGAAGTTTTTTTTTTAGTTTTTGAGGAGGTTCAAGGAAGTTTTTTACATTTTTAAGAGTATAAAAATATTAAAAAAAAAACATATTTTTAGGTTTTTTTTAAAGATTTATGGTCTACTGGGCCACAGATATTTTTTTGTGAGTTTAAAAGAGTTTTTTGGGGAGTTTTGAGTTTTTTAACTTTAACCAGTTTTTTGAAAAAAAAAATAATTATGGAGTTTGCTGAGTTTTTTTTTGAAGTTTGTAAAATTTATACGTACCCCAGAATTTATTACCTAACAATCGTTCAGCTTTTTTAAAGATTAAAAAGCTTCCAAAAAAAGTTTTTTAGGGTCTAGGGACTTTATAAAGCCTTTTTTTAAGTTGAAATAACTTTTTGTAAGTTTAATTTTTTGGAGTTGCGGAGCTTTTTTTGAATATATATATATATCCTTTTAAAATTTAAAAAGAAATTTTTTTTGTGACTTAAAAAATTTGTTGTAATTGGCTATGGTTCAAAAAACTTTTTAGAACTTGAAGTTTTTTTGTTGTAATTTTATTAAGCCCGCAGACTTTTTTTGAGAGATTAAAGAAATTATTTTGAAATATGTTAAGTCTTTAGAGTATTTGTAGGGAGAGTTTTGGTAGTTTTATTTTGTTTGAAAATTGAGTTTTCAATTGCCTGCGGAGTTAGTATTTAAAGATTTATGTAGTTTTTTGGCCACAATAAAGTTTATATAAAGTCTGTTTAAAGAGCTTCTTAAAAATGTTTATTATTTGGTGTTTTATTTTTAAAATGTTGAGTTACAGTTCTTCAATATTTAAATTGTCTAATTTTAAATGTTTTATGGAACCTGTAGACTTTTCTTGGATGATCAGTTAGCTAAGTTTACAGAATTTGTTGATTTTTTAAGGAATCCAATTTTTTTTTAAGTTAAAAAATAGTTTTTTTTTCAATTGTAATTGGCCAAGGTCTAAATTTTTTATTAGAGTTGAAGTTTTTTTTTTAATCTTATAGGGAACTTTGTAGGAAGATCAAATTAGTTTATTTTATAGTTGTTAAGTTTTTGTAGAGTATTTTTAGAGTCTAAAGAGAATTTAAACGTTTTAAAGTTTTTTGGTTTTGAATTTTTTTTTTTATGCCCCGCATATTTTTTTATTGTCTAATCAGTTTCTTAAAATTTTGTTGAAAGTTTAAAATTATTTTGGAAATGTTGCAAAATTTTGTCTAGTATTTTGAATATTAGTAGAGAGTTTAGAGTTCAAAAAGAAAGTTTTTTTAAGTTTAGTTAGCTTTTTTTTAGCCTCTTATCTCTTTTATAATTTTAAAAGATTTTTAAGATTGCAGATTTTTTTGAGAAGGTGCAAAAATTAGTTTTTTGGGGTTCACAGGACTAAGACATTTTTTTTGTGAGTTATAGAGCTTTTTTAAGTGACTTACAATTTTTTTTGTAAGTTTTGAAGTTTTTAAAAAACTTGCAGAGATTTTTATAGATTGCGAAGTTTTCGTGGAGGTTTAAAAAACTATTTTTCAATTTTTAGAATTAAACATTTGTTGAGACTTTATAATAAAAATTAAAAGATTTAAGTTGGAATAACTTTTTGGAAAAAGATGGAAATATTTTTGTGACTTTTTTTAATTTTTTTATAAAGTTTGTTGTAATTGGTTACTGTTCAAAAAATTTAATAGGATTTTTTTTTTTTAATTTTGAAATTTTGTAGAGCCTTCAAAACTTATTTTAAAATATATTGAGTCTCTGTAAAGGATTTTTAGAGTTCTAAAACAGTTTTTTTTTTAAGTTAGTAATTTTTTTAGCGTATTATAGAATTTATTAGCTTGGAATTACTCAGTTTTTTTAAAATCTAAAATAGCTTTTTAAATATGAGTTTTAAGGGGCTTCTGCGAATCTTAAAAAGATTTTTATTAAGTTGAATTTTTGAAATTTATTTTTTGTAATTTGTGGAAAGAATTTTGTGACTTTGATGAGCTTCTGGGAATTTGTTTTTCAAATTTTAAAATGTTTTTTTGTAGTTTGCAAAGGTTTAAAAAACTTTTTAGAACTTGAAAACCTTTTTTATAAATTTTATATATCTTATAGAGAACTTTTTTTTAACTAAGTTGAGTATTTAGAGTATTTTTAGAGTCTAAAGAGAAATTTGGTGGGATTAACTTTTTTGGTTATCTTATCAAGATTTTTTAAATTTATTTAAAACTGTTTTTAAAATTCAAAAGATTTGAAAGAAAATTAGAGTTTGACTTTTCTTGTAAACTTTGATTTTTTATTAACCTGGGTAGTTTTTTAAAGATTTACGCAATTTTTAGACACATTTTTTAAAAGAGGACTCATGAGCTTAGTTTACACAATTGGTTGATTTTTTTAGAAATTAAAAAGTTTTTTGAAATAAAAAAAGTTTTTGAGTTTTTTTTTTAATTATTAGAACATTTAACAAAATTTGCATAATCTTTGTAGAGGTTTTAGGAATTTTACTGGAAGTTTTTAACTTTCTAGATTGCAGCTTTTGACTCTTTAGGCTTTTAAATTTATTTTTAGAGCCCACAATTTTTTTTAGTCTAAAAAGTAAAAAAAAATATATGAAAGAAAGGTTTGACTTAACAATCTTTTGGAGTTGTAACGAGGGTTTTGAAAATAATCGAAAATCAATAGTTTTGAAAATTCAAACTTTTTTTTTGGTTTTAAAAATTATTTTTTGGTATTTTAAATTACTTTTTTGGTAATGTTGCAAAGTTATTTTAAGCCTGTTGAGTTTTTTGTTATTTGGAGTTATAAAAAATTGTTGTGATGTGGACTCACAAAGTTTTTTTTAAACGAGTTTTATTGTGTTTGAAAAGTTTTTTTAAGGATTTAAAATATCTATTAGAATTTACAGATAAATTTTGGGAGATCAAAAATTTCTTTTTATGTTTTTTTTCTCTAATGAGAACTTTTGGGAGTTTAGACAGCTTTATTGGGTGTTTAAGTAGTTTTTTTTAATAAAATTTTTTTATTAAAAATTAAATTTTTTTTTTTTTTTAATTTACGGAAAGTTTTTTAGAACACACCGCAAGGTTTTTTAATTTACGCTTTTATTGAAAATTTAAATTGCTTTTTAGAAATTTTAGTTTTTTTGGAATCTGTGTTTTTTTTTTAATTTAAAGATTAAAAAGAAACATTATTTACGACAGACTGATTAAAAAAATCAATTCATTTTTTTTGTCTTATTTATTAAATTTTTTTTACTCAAACAACAATTATAAGCTAAGTACTTAGGCTGAAAGTCAAACATTTTTTAAAACATTTTTTTAAATTTTTTAGATTAAAAAAAAATTACTTGACCCTAAAAAAAATTAAACGTTTAAAAAGCCAAAAAACTGCGATCTATTAGTTATAAAACATTCAGTAAATTTTTTTTCACAATAGCTCTGTACATTTTGTTAAAAGTTTTAAAAGTAAAAATCAACAATTTTTTTTTTGAAATAGTTGTGAGTACTGTAAATAGTTTTTCAAACCTCTATCAAATTCTCAAGAACAAACAAGTAATTAAAATTTAAAAAGACCAAAAAACTGATCTTTTTAATTTTTTATTTATTAAAAAAAAGTTTTTTTTTAAATTTTTTAAATAATTATATCAACTTTTAAAAAAGTTTTGTCAGCCCTAAAAAAAGGTCTGTTAACCCTAAAAACACATTTTTGAGAAGATTATTACATTTCTAAAAATTACTCAACAAATTAAAAAATAAAATTTATTTAAAAATTTTTTTGATTTTTTAAAAAAAGTTTGTGCGCTCTAATCAATTAATTAAATTAAAAAAAAAAATTAAACATCTTTCCACCTTTTCAAAAAAAAATCCAAAATTATAAATAATTTAATATTCTCAAAAAAGCTTATAAAACTTAAAAAAAAACTTTTCTTTTTGATTTCTAAAAATGCTCTATAAACATTTAAAATGTTTCATAAAATTTTGAAACCATTCCAAAAATCTTTTCAAACTTTCAAAAAGTTTTACAAAATTTTAGGAAACTGATTGAACAATAAAAAAATATGCGGGGTCTAAAAAAACTTTTTAGAGTTTTAAAAATGTCTAAGAAACCTGAGTTTATTTCAGATCCTGAGCTTTTATTTTTAATTTTATAATACCTAGTCACAAAGCTAGTGGGATTTATACAACTTTTTAAAAGCCCCAAACTTACAAAATAGCTTTTATGCTAAAAATACTAAAAATTAAAAAAAAAATAGTAAAAATAAAAGTTCTGCAATTTGAACGAGCCGTTAAAAGTTTTACAAACTTTCTCAAATGCTCTGCCGACCCCAAAAACACTTTTTTAAGAACTTTTTTAGGTTTTACAGACTACGTTACTTTAGATATGCTTAAATATCTAAACAAGTAAGTAAGTCTTTAAACTCCGTAAGTTATTAAAACTCTAAAAGTTGCCAAAAACTCAAACTCTATTTTTTTTTTTAATTTTTGGATTCTAAGATCAATTTTAAAAAAATTCAAAAATCTTGACTGCCAGAAAGTTTGTTAAGACTTCTAGAAAAGTTAAACCCACCAAATTTCTCTTTAGACTTTAAAAATAAAAAAGTTTTTGAGTTTTAAAAAGTTTTTTGAATCTTAGCAAATTACAAAAACATTTGAAAATGTAAAAAATAAATCTTATTTAAAAAACTCTTAATAGTAAAATTGTTAAAAGGATTTTTAAGATCTTCGGAAGACCTTAAAAACTCATTTTTGAGAAGCTATTTTGGATTTTAAAAAAGCATAGTAATAATCTAAAAATGTTACAAATTTCAAACAAAAATTTCAAAATTCTAAAAAAAAAAAGTTGTAAAAATCCCAATAATACTTCCAAAAATGTACAAAAAAAAACAAATTTTTAAAAAGTTCAATATTCTTTAATTTTTAATTATATTAATATTTTAAATTATCTAAAAATGAAGATTAACATCTAAAAAGGTGGAAAAAATCAAGACTTCCACAAAAGCTCTGCAATCTGTAAAAAAACTCTACTCAAACTCTACAAACTACTAACAACACACGTTAGACTCTTGTTTTTTTTTTTGTTCGGTCTTATAATCTCAAAAAGATTCTTCACATTTTTTAAACTAAACAAAAATTTGCAAACTCTAACTACTGCGTACATTCTTAAAATAACTCAACAAATTAAAAAAAAAAAACACTATTTGATTGAGTTTTCGCACACTAAAAAATTAGTTAAACTAAAAAAAAATTTGATAAAATTTTTTGCATTTTCTCAGAAAAAAATATGAAAAAAATATTATTTAAAAAAAAAAATTTATTAAACTTTAAAAAAATATGAATTCTAAAAATCCTCTACAAACATTTAAAAAACTCCACAAAACTTTGCATCATTTTCAAAAATCCTTTAAAACTTTCAAAAAGTTCTACAAAATTTTAAATTAATAAAAAATATATTTTCAAAAACTATGAAATTTTTAGCTTATATGCAACACTTAAAATTTGTCTTATCGTGTAATAAATTTGAGTTTTATTATTATTATTATTCCAAGTTACACCGTTGCCTTTTGGGGTAGGCCCTCGAGGTTTAAGGCCGAAAAAATATATATACTCGTGTATATGTTCGGATGCCTAAAAATACTAAAAAATCTGAGATCTAAAAACTAGTAATGAAAATTCAATAAAATTTATAAGACCTCCACAAAGGCTCTGCAATGGAGGGACCGTTAAGAGTTTTTTAAATTTACAAAAACATTTTGCAAACTCCAAAAAACTTTTTTGTATTTCAAAAATTTTCTGCATTAAATATTTTAACAAATTTTATAAACTGATCTTCCAAAAAATAATTCTATAAGACATTTTAAATTAGTCGATTCAAATTCTATAAAGCTGTAAGAACTCTAAAAATGTCTATTATAAAATTAAAAAAGAAAAAAATAAAAAAAAAATAAAATCAAAAAAAAAATATTTTTTTTAATTTTTTTATTTCTTTAGACTTTATTCAAAAAAGTTGCACAAACACAAAAATATTTTTGATTTTTTAAATAATTATTTTAATTTTTAAAAAATTCCAAAAAGCTCTGACAACCCAAAAAAGGTCTGCCAATCTCAAATCAGATCGTCAACTTCAAAAACACATTTTTACGAAGTTCTTTAAGCTTAGCAGACTCTAGTTTATAGTTTAAAAGTTTTTAAAAATACTTATTTTTTTTTTATTTTTACATTCTAAAATAAATTTTAAATAAATTTCAAAATCTTGATAAGACTGCCAAAACATTTGTTAATCAAGTTTAAAAAAACTTTACTAAAAAACAAAACTCGGTAACTTACTAAAAGATTTTTTTTTTGTTCTGTAAACCCCAAAAACATTTTTACATTTTTTAAACTTAAAAAAAATTGCAGATTTTAAAAGAACTTACATTTCTAAAAATAACTCAACAAATAAAAAATAACTGCAAATAAAGCTATTTAAATTATTTGATATTTTGATAGCCAACTTAACAAAAACCGACTACTTCATATCTGAAAATAAGAATAATAATGATAAACAAATCGAAACAAATTTTAAATTTTTATTTTTTTGTTTAATTAGAGATGGTTTGTCCTTTCTCTATAACTGAGCGACAACACAGGAACATTATAAATCAAACGAAACTATATTATTACATATTGTAGAAAATTGCCGGTGATATTTTCATGTTTGCAGACGTTTATAATAAAAATGTTAAAGTTGCTTTTTTCTTTGTTTCAGGTAAGTTACTTTCCGAGTTAAATTGGACCAACTCAATCATAAAATAAAGGAAATTGCACCAAAAATTGCCGCGGAAGAGCACAGATGAATAACGGTGGAATTTACTACCCTCCGCTTCAACAATTTTAGTTTCCTGAAATAATTTCAACAAAAATATAGTCTAAGTATACTTCTTTTATTTATTGTGCCCTCCGGCGGGCGCGCATATACACGTCCCATAAAAAATGCGCTTTATTACCATCCAAGGCGACTTGATAAAACTTTGCATGGTTGGTACACCCGGTAAATAAATAACTCTGTTATAATGTCGCGAAATATTGGAGTCCATCTTAACTGTAATTTAATATAGTCGCCCTTTGAAGGGAATACAAGGGGGGTTTTGTTATCTCGCTTGCGCTGATGCTTTTCAACGAAACCTCTTGAAGACTATCTGGTGTTATTAATTTGATATAGACTTAGTTTACCGCTCGGTTTGCCAAACTAAAACCCGACCTACGAAACCGCCGGCCCTTCCGAATTCATCCCGCCCTCCACTCATATTTTCGAATTTAATTAATAAACATATTAATAAAGCAGAAACAGCTTGTGAAATTGTTAACCCTCGGACCCATAAATTTTACAAGGCGGACGTGTGGTTTTTTTATATTACTTTTAAGGTTAGTTTGGTTGTTTTTAAACCGATACACTGTTTAAATTATTATTATCTTAACAAAAATATTAACAGCAGAAAATATATGGTTTTACTAAAATTGCAGCTAAATCAACTTGTTGCCAATAAAATTGATTAGAACTTTACACTGTAGCAATCCACTGATACAACTATATAAGATACTTTAATTAAGAAATAAATGTACAATTGTAAGCAATATCCCATCATTATATTTTATGAGGAATAAGTCGAACGGGAATAAAAGCTGAGGAGATATTTTATTATAATTGAAATGACTTCTAAACGAATTGCGAGTTGCCATTTAGAGGACCAGTCACGTCTCTTTCAGCCTGTTATGTTTCATTAATGTCAGAACTCAGACCAATTTAATTTTATCTTCTTTTTTTTGTGTTCTCTTTAATTGTATTATTTATTATTCAATCGATGATGATATTGAAACGGAAAGATATGAGCCCTGCGGATGGGTTGTAGCCAAGTACTTAGTTACTGTTTGAATTTCAGCCGAGTTTCAAACATTTCAGTGCAGCTTAGTTAAATATTTAGGGAGCATGTACTTTGATTTGTTCGGGCTAGGTTTTCGGACAGACAAACCCTGTTATCCGTTGTGTCTACTAAAACTTGCATGAGATTCCCTAAATGAAAAAAATATATAAACCAAACATAAAATAAAGACCTCATATTATATTTTATGATGTGGAAAGGATGGCCATTTGGACTCACTTCACGTATACGAATCTAGCTACACGCACTCAAACGTGCTCCTTTCAATTGATTCGGGATATATCTTAATAATATTTCAAATAATGTGTGATTTAATGGAAACCGAATATTTCTTCATAGTTCAAGGCTGAAAGGATAGCCCGGTACATTCCTTAGAGATCAGACATGAAACTTCCCGGCGGAAGTGGGCGATTCTTTCCCCGAGGGGGTAGACGTAACTCTATGAGATTTCCAACTCATTGTGCTGGTGCTTTATTGGCTCGGTCGTCTTCCACTCGAGTTTATGTTGTTGAATTCGAATCACGAGGAGCGTTTACAATATATTTTTGGGGGGCTGTTTGTGAGATTTCCAACACTATTTAAAGTTATTTACTTATGCGGGGTGACGGCGACGCTATTTATTACAGTCCGGGGCCAAAGTTTCACACAAAGCTTTGTTTCGGACACTTTTATACAACTTGATTAATTTTATTTCTGCTTATATTCACAAACAGAAACACTTTCTTTTAGTTTTTTTTTTCTCGTCTCTCCTTATTTTTTTTTTACTTTATGGTTTGTTGTTCTTCGACCGAGTTTCGGACGTAGCAAACGACCGCCTTGACAAACAATCATATTTTATTTTATATAATTGAATTATTATAAAATATAAAATATTATAATGAGAGAATTTAATTATAAAATCAATGATTGCAAATTTTTTTATATAATTTTGTTGCGTAATAACTCATACTTCACACTAGATTTCATAATTAGGCTTTTAAACGTAGATTCCATATAATGCATACAACTTATTACGAGTACAGTGAAGTAGAATATTTTATTAAAGATGGAATCTGGCACACCAAATTTTGTCTCAATATTGCTATGCGAACATAAAAGGTCTTGAAAGGCGACTATAAAAATGACATTATTAAAGAGAACGTATTATGTGGTTCTGTTTGCTTTTTTACAAAGCAAATCTTGAAGAAATTTTTTCTGGTCTGATGACGACCTGTGGAGATGATGCAGTGGTCAAACCAGCTTTAGTCAATAGGTGCTCGCTTTCTTGATTTTTTGGAAATGATGCTGATTTGGTTTTGGTCACATCATTTTACTTTTTGAAATCTATGCAAAAGCGTGGCTGCCATCTATTTTGTTAATTAGTACTACCGGGGCGCAATAACTGCTGCTGTTTTTTTATTATCCCGTTGGTAAGTAATTTGTTATTTGTTCAATAATATGGACTTTTCAGCGAGCAGCGAGCTTGTACTGGAGCTTTCTCCGCTACATAGATTTGGTGGGGGATGGTCTTATTGGCCGTTGGAATGATGTTATTGTTGACTACCGTGTAGAACTTCAGATATAAGTCTGTTAATTATGCCTGATTTGGGAAGAAGTTGAAGAGAATTTTAATTTTTTTTTGGCCAGAACTTGTATTGATTGTTTTTGCGACAAGTATTTGGTGGACCGGCGATATTTTCCGTAGTGCAAACATTAGCTTGAATAATTGGTACCCACTTTCTTATTAATCAGCCATTGATGGTTAAGTATTACTTTTTTCCTAGACTGGGTCTGATAAAAACGAAAATGACCTTGCATTGGTTGCAACTTTAGCGGTTGTTTTCACTTTGCCTGTGATTTACATTGAAGTTTTTGGGTCGGCCTGCTTGAATTATCCGCTTGATGGTTGTGTTTTGGGTAGGCAGAGCTTAGTGAAGTTTTGGTTTGCCTTCGAATCTATTAAGGCTTTTAAGGTCTTGTTTTGATTTTTTTTTGCGATGGTTGTTGTGTCAAATTGGTCTATTTGCGTTTTGCGCTTAGATCTTCTACTTGTTGTCTGGCTATGCGGCGTTGGTGAGAGTGCTTGCCGTTGTTGATGATCGTTTGTGGACTAGCCCAAAAAGGTTTGCGAATAGCAAAATTTGATTTCCACTTTTATGGCGGTTTCTATCAATTGCTCAAACATTTTGAAAGTTGATGATATCTAGCAACTGCTGGATTTGAGGTTTTACTAAAATTGCAAAAGTGTTGCACATGTTTTTTTCAGACTTGTTCTTTTGGCTCGAGCATGAAAGTGGTTAATTGGTAGGTTATTTTGACCAGTTCTACTAGGGTACTACTGAAGAATTCTTACCTTTAAGTTTACATAGTTTGGGTTATACTTTTGATGGAGTTACCACTTATTATCTAACTTGTGTTAAGAGCACGTAAATTAATTATTTGAATTTATCCTTCACCATCAAGCTATGCGGTACCACCAAGATGCACTGATAAAAATTTGTGAAAACCAAAACAATTGTCAGTATTTGGTTAGCCGCTTTGGATTGAGTTTGAGTATTTGATTTTAAATTTTTGTTTTTTATTTGATTGTCTACTTTTTTAGACATTGCAATTTGGTTGCCAGTTGAGATATTGAAGTTTTATTGATGATATTTGGTTTCTTTGGTTGAAGCTACAAGATGGAGCTACAACTACTTTGCACTACCAATTACCAGCTTCTTTAAGTCTTGGCTGTTTTTTATTTTGGAAAAATTGTTGCTATTTGTCATCGTTTTTTCGGTTTATAGAAGTCCAATGGATGGGGAAACACCCAGAAATGATGCAGTAATCTACTTAAGTGTTTATTATCCAGAGGTAGGTTGCTTCTTAATGCAAGCAACATTTGGGTGGATGAATTGGTCACTTGGATTATTGATTGTAAGCGTGTGGCTTAAATTGGAGTGTTTTGCTTACGTACTTAAGTGTTTCTTATTAAAAGTTGTGATGCTATCTAAGGCCTAAACATGTACTTTGTTGCAATAGGGGCTTAATTACATATACCTGCCTAAACTATTCCGGTTTTGCGGCTTGACCTACAAAGACTTTTACAGATTGTCACGCACCGAGAGCAACATTTTGTATAAACGTTTATTACCGCATCCTGTTGAAAAGCCTAGAACACTCATACCTTTGAAAAGCGACAAATCTGTGAACCGTATCCGAATTAATTTAAGAGCAGATGCTTCTTAGAATCAAGAAGCAAATGCGCACTACTGATGGAACTACAGAGAAGTAAGAAGCTATTCCCAAATGCATACAACAAGACCGGCAGCAATAAGACAATCAGAGACCGGACCACAACACGTGGTATTCCAATCAGATTGGGCCACTGTGCAGCGACAATACGTGCATGCGTGCTCTGCCAACCTTGTTCCTATGTTACAGGAAAACTGCTCTTTTACTCCGGGGCCTGAAAAAAAAAAATTGGCGATACGAAGAGCAATTTATTAAAGGGCCTTTACCGAGCTATGGACGGATCAAATAACGACTCTTCTGCAAATGTAACTATTGGCGATACGATGAGCATTTTACAAAGGGCCCCTAAGGAGCTATGAACGGAGCAAATAACGACTTCTCCGGAAATGTAACAATCCGACGCTAATCACTTGTTTGGCGTACACTGTACACTAGTCTAAAGAGTAAGGTAAACCCACAAGTCGACGAAATGAATAAGGCTTTAGTTATCTGGATTGATCCTAGGATTCAACAAGCTTTAAAGATGTTATGGTTTGCAAATCTGGAACAACTGATAGAGTATGCCAGCAAAGCCGAGGCTAATATTGAGCATTGTAAGGGCTTGCGTTCTAATAACAAACCCATACTCTGAAGAATTTGGAAAACGAAAAAAGAGCTGGACTGAGTTAAACACCACAATTGTACCGGTCTCTGTTGCAAAAATATTGGACAAAAACACTCCAACACTTAGTGTAGGGTTTATAGGGCCACCAAACTACTTACCTTGAATAATAGTAACTATTGAAGGACAAAACAAACTTTGGAGCCAGTCAGAACTTGTCATTAGCAGGAGCTAAACCATCAACTACGGCTATAGCTCAAGCTAGCCACAAGCGAGGCTCAAGTTCAGCTAACCATAGGCGACCATCACAGCCAAGCTCAGTTCCTGATAGCACCCAAGCTAGGTGAAACAGTCATCTTAGGTCACGTATGGCTAATTGAGAACGATGCTAGCTTTGACTACATTTTGGCAAACTGAAGAAAGCAACGGTATACTGGAAAGGAACGTAGAAAACTGCTGAAACAACCAAGCTACATCCCACTCTACCTGATGAGATGTCTAAGCAATCAGAGGTGACATACTTAGTATGTGCTTTCTCATCTGCGTTTGCACGTGCTGCCTACAATCACGCGCACGATAACGCACAAAATTTAATTACAAGACCGCACCCCGGTCAGGGCACTGAGGTATACCTACAATGTCCTCAAAAAGTCGGCGATACTTTGACAAATTGAGGAATTGCTTATCACCGGTATTATAGAGCCAAGCATCAGCGACTACTGCTTCTCTGTAGTCCTGGTGAAGAAGAAAGATGGACCTTCAAGGTTTCGTATGGATTTCAGAAACTAAAATTGACTTAAAGACCTAAAGGGTATTGGCAAATCCCATTGGAAAAACACCGTTGCTATTACACCACTTTTACAGCACCGGACGGCAGAAAATATCAGTTTTGCGTCATGCCGTTTGGTTTAAAAAACGTTCCAGCCTTGTTTTAGAAGCTGATGTTGAGGGTATTGGGAGGACTATTTGGCGAATTTGTACTCGTATATTTGGACGATATTCTCTACTACTCTGAAACATTTTAAGAACACGTATAAGATCTTTGCTGAGTATTGGAAGAACATGGCCTTAAGTGCAAGCTTAAGAAATACGAATTTTTCAAATCCGAAGTAGAGTACCTGGGACATAAAAAACGTTGGAAGGCAACCAACCATTACAACATTACCTGACTTTAATTAAAGATTACGCCTGACCAACCAATAATACCAATCTACGCAGCTTTTTGGTGTTATGCACCAGGTTAAGAGAGTGGAGGCTTCTTTCAGAAAAATACAAGGCAACAAGAAACCATTTGTGTGGAATGATACCGCTGAAGAATCCTTTTAACGGATCAAAAGTAGCTAGGACAATCCCATAAAAACGACCGCGACCAGGCTTGCGATGTCTACTACAAACAGACGCATCTAAAGCTGGTCTTGAAGCCGTGTTTTACTAAGAAAGCTTTTGCAAAGCGCAAATTGACCAACTCTTAGACTCTGTTCTACTCGAATGAGCCGGAATGTGTGGCCATTGTATGGGCAATTATAAAATATAGATAATACTTAGAGGATGAACCGTTTATTATCGGAACGGACAATTGGGCTTTAGTATGGTTACATAACTCCACACACATTAAGGTTGAATTCACCTAATGGTCGCTACTCCTATCTGAATTTATTTTTAACATAGAACGCGCTGCTCCGAAACCCTGGCGACAAACTAGTGATAAAAGAGGTAAACACCGCCAATCTTAAATGTACTTTACCAACTATTTGGCCGAAAGTACTAAGTAAACCATGATTGCATACTGACCTATGAAATTATACGCAAATACTGGGAATATAAGGCAGAAAGGAAAAATAATTACCCAGACCTCACCTAAATTGTGGGTAAACATTTTGAGAATTTGCATCAAGGTCGGTTGGAACCAGCTAGTGGTACTATCACAAGCACAACGAAGGGTACTAATAGCACATTATTACACTTAAGATAGGGACACTCGGGGAGAGAAGAGACCATTGCGGCTATTGTAAAGGTTTACCATTGGCAGATGATTTCAAAAATGAAACAATTCAAAGCCCAGGAAATGGATTACATAAACTTATCAACCCGCACGGCAAGCGTGATTAGTAAACGCCAAACTCCCCTTCTTACTTTTTACATGAATACAGGACAGAACCAAAGGCTGTACGTTCCCAGTGACCCGCAACTTACCAACCAAAGCACCGGGCGAAAAAGAGAACAGGTCAGGGGTGCTATAAATCACTGGAAGACTACAGGTTGCCAACAAAAAGTATTACAAATCGCTACTTATAATATACGGACCTTGAAAACAGACGAAATACTACAGGAATTACAAGAAGAACTAAAACAAATAAAATGGGACATAGTGGGTCTATGCGAAACTAGACTCCCGGAGAAAAATGCACTACTTTAAAATCTGGGGATATGCTGTTTCAAAACAACTCTGAAACAAATTCACACAATGGCGGCGTTGCAATTCTCGTAAATAAAAAGCTAAAACACCTTATTACTAATGTTGTACCCATATCGAACAGAGTAATTTACGTTATTGTTCAACTATCAGATAAATACAGCCTACAAGTTATTCAAGGGTATGCACCAACTAGCGAAACGGGAGAACCTGAAATAGAACAATTTTATAAAGATATATCAACAGCTTGCAGACATGAAATAGTACAGTTTTCACTAGTTATTGGTGACTTTAATGCGAAAGTGGGCAAAAAAACTGGATGGAGTAGACGAATACAACAGGATAGGTAATTTTGGTCTAAGGAGACGAAATGAAAGAGGCGAAATGCTATTAAACTATTTGCAAAATGAAGACCTTTATTGCATGAACACGTTCTTTCAAAAACCTGTCCAATGCAAGTGGACTTGAATTAGCCCTAACGGTAAAGTAAAGAAAAAAATAGACCTCATTCTCTCAAACAAGAAATACATTGTTACCAACGTCTCTGTCCTGAATAAAGTCCATACTGGAAGCGACCATCGAATGGTGAGAGCAACAGTAAGAATGAAGGCTGTAAGACGAAAACTAATTAGGGTAAAAATATACTATAACATAGAGCAACAACTAAAACAAAATTGTGAGAAATACAAATCAGAACGAGAGTCCAAACTGAACCCCACCTGCAACTTAGAGAATCTAGGACTAAAGGAACTATCAAACAAGATCATCAAAGATATACAAACAGTAAACAAAAAGATATGTCACAAAACCAAAACCTTAAAAAACAATAAAATTAGTACGGATACTCTGAAACTCATTGAACAAAGAAGAACTTTAAATAGAGAGTCTGCCGAATATAGACAAATAAACACGGATATCAATAAATACATACGAAAAGATATTAGATCCTACAATACTGAGATGATTAAAGAAATAATCGCAGATAACATGAACATGAAAGTACTGAGAAGTGAATTAACAAGTGGGCGAACAAAGATAACTAAACTCAGAGACCAAGAAAGTGTGTTAGTACGGGATAAGCATGACATGAAGATAGTTATCGAAACATTTTACAAGAAACTCTATAAATCAAATATCATCAAGGACCAACCAACACGGTCGCACACAATAATGAATTCTGAAGAAATCCCAGACATAACAGTGCAAGAAGTAGAGGCAGCACTAAAACAAATGAAGAAACAACGATCACCAAGGGAAGACAAAATTACAAGTGAAATGCTAAAACTTGGCGGTTATACGCTATCGAGAGCTATTAGTATACTTTTTAACAAATGTATTACAGAAGGCAAAATTTGCGAGGACTGGCAAAATGCTAACGTAATACTCATACTAAAAAGAGGCGATACAAACAAAATCGAAAATTATTGCCCCATAAGCTTGCTATCACACCTATAAACTATTAACAAAAACGAATAGAATCACAAGAAAACTGGATTTTTACAAACCTCCCGAGCAAGCCGGCTTTCGTAAAGGATATAGCACAGACCACCTGCAAACTATCCGTTTATTGATCAAAAAGAGTGCAGAATATAACGTGCCTCTGCATATAGCCTTTATAGACTACGAAAAGACACTCGACTCAATAGAGCTATGGGCAATATTTAATGCAATGGACAACGCTAGAATAGATTCACGCTACACCAATGTATTGAAATTTATCTACAGCAACGCAACAATGCAAGTCAACATAGTCGAAGATACTACCACTGATAAGATCCGTATAGAGAAAGGAGTGAGACAAGGGGACACAATATCACCCAAATTATTTACTCTAGCTTTAGAAGATATTTAAAAAAAAAACTATCTTGGGAATCTAAAGGTATAAAGGATGACGGAAAATACCTAAACCATCTTCGGTTTGCGGACGATATAGTTCTTATTAGTGATAATATCGAGGAATTAGTAGATATGCTGAAGCAACTTAACGTCGAGTCGAGGAAAGTTGGTTTGAAGATGATTTTAACAAAAACGAAATTAATGAGTCCACTGGAAAATAAAACCGATGTAACCATCAAAGATCAAAAAATTGATTACGTAGAAGAATACATCTACTTAGGCCATAAAATAAAATTAGGCAAAGAAAACCAAACCGCTGAAATAGCACGAAGAATACAACACAGTTGGGCAGCTAAGACACATTCTCAAAAACAAAGACATACCACACAGTCTTAAACGAGAAGCGTATGACAAGTGCATACTACCCGTTAAAACATACGGATTGGAGACCATGACCTTCACTGTAAGAAGTTCAAATTGGCTAAGAACAACACAAAGAGCAATGGAACGTGCCATGCTCGACGTAAGCTTGAGGGATAAAATTCGCAACGCCGAAATTTGAAAAAGAACAGGCGTCACTGATGTAATGAAAAGAGTTTCCGAACTTAAGTGGAGCTGAGTAGAGCACGTTGCAAGACAAGATGACTCTAAGTGGACAAGTAGAATCACAACATGGAAACCGAGGGAAACAAAACGAGGCGTTGGAAGGCCGCAAAAAAGATGGCTAGATGACATCAAAGAGGTAGCAGGGAAAAGATTTCAACACCTAGCAATTGATAGAGAAAAATGTAAGGGTAAAAAGGAGATCTACGTCCAGACGTGGACATTAGAAGGTTGATGAAGAAGAAGACCATTGGCCCAAGGTCAGGAAATACGGACGCACGTTTATTAGAGGTTGCTTGATATGCACTAGAGCCAAGCGATGGCACCAGTACCACCAGCATTGCTAAAATATTAACTAGCGGGTGAGCTTTGGCAGAAAGTTGTCATAGACTATCGCTCTAATTAACACAACCATGGCGGGTAACAAGGTAGCCCTTACAATCATGGCACGTGCAGCTGTTGGCTTGAAGCAATTCTAGCTCTATCGATTATATGACTACTGGAGAAACATCTTTTTTACCGGTTTGGTTACCCAAAAATAATACTGAGTGACAACGGATCGCAGTTCAGCAGTAAACTGTTCCAAGATGTGACACAACGATGGAAAGATATTCATTACACAACAGAGAACTACCACCCACAAGCTAACGCGGTAGATAAGAAGTCGCTGAACTCAGAATATTGACAGTATATTACAATAACCGTTGTACCAACGCCGCCACCGGATAGAATTCCAGCGATCTGTTTCCTAATCTTAGGCAACTAGTCGAATGGTACACACCGGACTATCTTGCACAAAGCACAGACCTCGACACCAGGCTACAACACGCCAGACAGCGTCAATTCATTTACAAGGAAAAACGTCCACGTCGACAGAATGCGGCACTTATACCAACCAGGTGACATGGGTGATGGTTAGGGGAAGAGCAAACGGTTTTAACAACAAGTGGATGGGTCTAAAGAAGATTATCACAACCGCGGGCATCTACTGTTTTTTGATAGAGGATCAATACTATTATAATAAATCTATTTTTGCCGAATTGTTAGTTGATCACAAACCTTTAGAGAAGAACGACTACAGTATTCACCGTCATTTTAAAGGAACTATGGATAGACAATAAACCATCAACTCACATGCAATTAAGACGACCTCAGCGATGTTGCCGGACTTTTCTCATGTACAACGAGATACACCGCCGACAGCACCAGGATGTTGTTTTGCATCATTTTCGGCAACTTGACGACAGCCCATCACCGACCTGATGGAACACACCCATCATTTAATTGCACGGAAACCGCACATTACTTTTTTCACTCCATCTTTGAGACCACACAGTGAACTCCTGGTGCTTTGGTAGGATGACGCTTTGATCTCTTGTCCGAAGCACTCTTGACACGGGAGTATACTACCATTTGTGCCGTTGCAGGGGAGACGCTTTCCAAATATCTTGGTTTTGGTTCAACAACCACACAAACTATTATGGAACTTTATCTACCATCTCTACAGGGACAGTTCAGATCTAAGGGAGCTCCGTCACCCCTCAGGTTACTACTGGGGACATGCCGGTAACATTGTTTCTGCAAGAATTTTGTATTCATTAAGCCATCGACTTAGTAGTACCATTTAACGCTGATGAAGAAGCGTTTGATACAT
The DNA here is from genome assembly GCA_963932245.1 of Tachinus rufipes. Lineage (NCBI taxonomy): Eukaryota > Metazoa > Arthropoda > Insecta > Coleoptera > Staphylinidae > Tachinus > Tachinus rufipes. The sequence continues at coordinate 110,424,648 of OZ010743.1, forward strand.
TTTGTTGACTCCAATAACATATCAACCTTTGATACTTCTAAGGACATGACCCAGATGACTATATAGACATCGACGAATGCACCGGTGAAATTTACTGTTCTCTGGACACCACACACTTTGCGGTATTGCGCCTTCTACCGCGGGTAAGCCGGGAGCGCACTTCACGATTCCAAACCAATTTGCGGTCTACTGCTTTTGCACTATTTGCCGCAGATTTGCGCCCGAATCTTGGGGCAAATTACTACCAGTTTGGTATACTAGAGGAAATAGTCATAGTCACGCCACCCTCTTGTAATACTTTGAAGAGGGAAAAGTTTATACTTGGGCTTCATCTACTTGGCTTTGTGACAGGTTTTATTTTTTCTTTAAGGCATTTAACGACTCTAAACTACGGGAGATCACAGGTGGTATTTCAATTACCATCAATCTCAAATCCATATGACGTATATGGCCCAACTACTCTTGCTTCTTCGGGTGTCCAGTCGGTAACAGTTGGGTGTTTCTTCTCATTGCAAGTTTTGTATGTTCTTAAATTTGGAGAAAAAGGTAACGAATCTAATCTTAACACCATCAACATTAGGATTTGTTTCGTTTTAATTGCACTGACAAAATTTGTTGGATTTTTTGTAAGCCATTCCTACTATACCGACGTCAGAAACAATGCTCAACAAACGTGAAATGCGTAAATATCTTGCAACATTTAGGGAAAAATTTAAATGATCTTTACATAATCTAAAAAAAAATATCCATATGAATCATTTAACTAACTAAAAATGGGATCTAACTTTTAGTTATGCAATTGTCATTGAAAAATGACACCTTTACCAATATTAAGTAACATAACCTAAAAAATATTGATTTATTTCTCTGTTACTTTGCGTTTGTCAGGTGCACATAACTTTAAATACTGTCAACACTTAATGTATTATAATTAACTATCTTGATGATGATTTTGTTGCCATCTTTGTCCGTGTTTATTCAATTTTTATGTGGGTTTGATCCCAAATAATGGAATAAACTGTATTATATGGACAAAAACAATTAATAAATTTCAACTTAGTTTTAAAAAGTTTCTAATAACTTGAAATAAATTAATTTAAAGTATTGGCAATAATAATAAAAATGTTGACAAAATTTGATCACAAATTCTTTTTTGATAAAGAATATTTATGTTGAATTTATCGAATAGTTTATTTAAAATTTTTGGTAAGTTATAAATTTATTTTTGCATTGTTGGCAAGCCATCAACAATTCATTAAATCACACAACGTGTGTTTAATACTCATTTTTACTTTGACCCAAAAATGTAGAAAAGAAGAAAAAAATACTTTTTTCCCCTTTATTTTATCTCCCATCCGGGCAAAAGTAATATCCATTTTATTACTACTCAGATATATTCCGGGGCTTCTCTGAATTTTATTTAATTATATCAGTTGGTGCTGAATGAGGGTTGAGTTTTTATGCTGCCGCTATTACTGGAACATCGAACAAGGTTAGCGTTATTCCTGTGATTTTTTTCTACAGGAAGAAAAAACTTTTCGGCTTTTAGCTGTAGGTTAAAAGCAATTTATACACCGTCTAATTCCATATTCGGTGCTGCGCCACTTTATATTTCATTTTTGCGGTCGCATAATCGAATTTTAAGGGGTGGATTTGTACATCTTTTCGCATTATTTCAGTGTGATATATATTCAAGTTAATTGTAAATCACTGGCCAGAAAACGCAATCAACAAAAGGGGTGGGTGGTGACCGGCTCCTATTGTGCCTTTATTGCACATTTTCTCTCATTTAATCGTATTTATGAGGCCCCAATATCCGAGCCAACTATCTCTCTTTCTCAATGTGTGTAGCTTCGTTTGTTTAATACAATAATAATCCTATGGAATCAATATGCATTCATAAGATAGGCCAATAACTGAGTTCTATCATATTAATTGCTGACTGTATAATAGACATGTATTATTAGTTCTACTTCACAGGACAATCTAATAGTCTATAGTTGAATTTAGTCCAGACTAAGGTTAGTATCGGTAATTATATTCAGTAGGATATGTGACCTATAATTAACTTCGTCACTTTAATAAAGCAGTTCCATTGCAATCTTGGTTAAACAATGCTAATTGCTTCTGTTATTACTGTTACGATTTGTAATTATTGTTTTTTTTTTAATGCTTTATTGTAACACTCTAGGTGGATATATTTATTATACAATGCCATAGGAATTTTAAAGCAACAAATTTAATTTAGTTAACATCTTCTCTGTAGGATTTGGGGGTAGTTTTGCTTTTAGTTACTAATATCTGACGATACGTTGTCTTTATATAGGTAGTTATAACGTTGTTGAGAGCAGAGTAGGGCAAAGTGTAATCTGACTAACGAATAAAAGATACTGACTAACAAATCATTACCAGTCCGAATAACGAATAATGACTAATAATTATAAATAAGCACTTTTTTGACTAACGACTATCCGTATTTGATGTGACTAATGACTAATAGTTAATTAATCATTAGTCAGTAAAAAACTAGACTAACGAATAACAACTAAACAAGGTGTGATAAACCATGTTAAGAAATTCAGAAAAAGTTTAAATTTATTCTTAAATAATAAAAAAAAAAAATTAAAATATTTATAAAAAATTTAAGATTTCCAGAACAATGGAGAGCAGAGAAAGAAAGGAAAACGACAGTAGAAAAACATTTCAACAGGAAATATATAAAATAAAGAGAAGTTAGAAGAAAACACACAGAAAAGAATACAAAGACAATACAAATTCAGAAAAGGACATGGAGAAACTAAAGAGCATGTTTAAGGAATTAATGAATGAGATGGCAAAATGCACAAAGGAATTAAAAGAAGAGATTAGAGAATTAAAGAAAGAAAGAAGAAATAAAGAAGTGAAGTAGGAACAAGAAAAAATACAGATGTTCCAAAAACTTAAAAAACCTAGAAAACAAAGCTGAATAAGAGGAAAGACAGAAAAAAAAAATGACATGGCGAGGAAATAGTACAAGAAATAAGATAAACAATACAAAGACCAAAGCAAATAAAAAAACATAACTAAAAAATAATACAGAAAAAGAAAAAATAGAAACATGGAATATAAGAGGACATATGGAAAAAAAAGCTAATCTGGTGGAAGAGATAATAAACCAAAAAATAGAAATACTAGGATTAACAGAAACAAAAAGAAAGGGCAAGGAATAGTAAGAATACATAAAGAATACTGGTTAATGTGGATACAATAAAAAAAATTATGACAGTAGAAATGAAGCTAGTAGATAATGAAACATAGACCAAAGCATACGGACCAAATGAAGACGCAAAGAAAGAAAAAAAAGTTTATATAATAAAGTACAACAAGAAATAGACAAAGGAACAGAAAACATAATGATACTTGAAGATCTAAATAGGAGAGTAGAAAAACAAAACAACAGAATAAAAGAAGTAATGGAAAATGAAGGAGAAGAAATAAAAAATAACAATGAAGAAAGAATTATTTAACTATGCATTGAAAACAGTTTGGTAGTAACAAACACCAAATCTACACACAAGAACACAACCAACCAGAAATGAGACTACCTAGTTAATAGAAACAACTGAAACAAGATATAGAATGTAAGAGTAACAAGACAGGCGGAAAAAGGAAGCGACCACCATTTACTACTAACAGACATAAATGAAAAAAATAAAGATAAATCAGAAAAAATATAGAGGAAAGTGAAGACGAAGATAAAAACATACAAACTAAAAAAAAAAGTAATACTACAAAACAAATTTAAAGAGAAAGAAATAAGAACGTACATAGAAGAAAAATAGGAAACGTTCAAACGTATCATACTAGAAGCTACAAAAGAGAGCTATAGAACAACAAAAACTGTAAACAAAAATATAAAAAAATACAGTTGGTGGACAGAAGAAGTCAAGAAGGAAATATAAGACAAAAAAGAAAACTGGAAAAGATAAGATAAAACATCTAAAAAAAAGAAACAACAAAATATGATAATATGATATCGGAAAAAGACAAGATAATGGAAAGATGGAAGCAATACTTCTAAGAACTAACAGAACAAGAAGAAGAAGAAAACAAAACAATAGACGATGAAGTTGTGATACGGGAGAGAAGATCGGACTAAATAAAAGAAATTTAAAAAAAAAACGAAGTAATAGAAGCAATTTAGAAAATAAACAACGGGAAGGCACCAGGAACTGATGATATTACGCCGAAAATTATGAAATTTATGGGTGAAGAGGGACAAATAACGGAACTAATAAATGACTTCAGTCAGAAGATGATAAAAAAAATAGAATAATGCACGTATGCTGTGTTGATCTCGAAAAAGCATTTGAGAGGATCAAATAGAAGATGTACAGAATACAAAAACATAGTAAGAATAAACAAAAAGGAATTAAAAAAATTTAAAAAAAGGGGTGAAGCAAGGAAGCGCATTTGATATTTTTAATTGTTTTAGATAAAACATGCAAAGAAAAATATGAAAACAATAAAAATAAAGTATTGGAAGATGGTAATAACAAGAATAGCGGAATTACTATTTGTTGACGATATGGCAGTGATTGCAGAAGAAAAGCTACAAAACAACATGGAATAATAAAGGAGCAACTAAAGAAAATTATTTATGAAAAAACAAAGACTATGATAATTGCGAGAGAAAAAGTAAATCACAAAATAAAAATAAATGGAAGAATAATAAAACAAGTTTGTACTGTACAGGTACTTAGGAACAATAATATAGAGCAACGGAAAATTTGACAAAGAGATAGATGACAAAATAGGAAAAACAGCAAAAATATATAACATGCTCTAAAAATAATTTTTTTCTACAGAAAGGAAATAACAAAAACTGCAAAAACAGAAATAGTTTAAAAGTAATTATACCAACATTAACATATAGTAGCGAAACATGGACTATGACAAGAAAACAAATAGAAAGAATAAATGCTATGGAGATAAGATTTCTTAGGAAGATCAAAAATAAAACAAAAAAAGATAGATAAGATGAATTTACAAATAAAACTAATTTAAGAAAAAAATACGGAAGACCAAATCCTTATTGCGTTTGCTACTTCCGGTACACAACTCTTACCTTTCATTGATGACTCACCCCAATTAAAATTTTTGACATGTCTCGACACGCAAAATTTTAATTACGTCATCCATCCCAACTTACTGTTTCTGCCACCACAGCGCTGACGTGCACTCATTCTCCATCGCACACCCCTCGCACTCACATACTCTCATGGCGTCGCCCACTTCCTTTGACATGCCCAGATGGCCGTCTCCGACCGGATCTCCAAAATCCCACGGTCACCCCCAGCGCCCACTTCCTTTGACACGCTCAGATGGCCGTCTCCGACCGGATCTCCGAAATCCAAGATGGCGGCCAAACGGCGATTTTGGACCCCATGTAAATCTCCATAAAAAATTGGCCCCAAATCCGTTTAGTACAACTACTAAATACTAAGAAAATATATGAGACAAGAGTAACAGAAAAACAAAAAAAAAGGAAGACCCAAAAAAGAATGGGCCTCAAAAAAAGAAACACTGGGAAAGATATAAAGGAGATAGACAAGGATAGGAAGAAATGACGTGAATATTATATAAATTAATAATACGCCATACAGCCTTACACTGAAAGGTAGAAAAGCAATGGAATTAATAAAAGTTAAGTTATAAAGAAAAACTAAAATTGATGATCATTTGTGCGTTTTAAAAATCAGCTGCAATTGCATGTACAAGGTTCCGAAGTTTGCATACAGTACATCAAATTGCAGAATTATTATTTGAAATACATAAATCATATAAAGATTAAGGCAACAGTAACTGATAACGGAAGCAATTTTTTGAAAGCTTTTAAAGATTACGCAGTGAATAAAAAAGCTTGCGAAGAAGAAATTGATGAATTGTGTTTAGATAAAACAAATATTGAATCAGAAAATGAAGAAGAAGATAAAGAAGAAAACTTATCAATAAATCAAGAAGTTACAAATAACGACATTTCAATACATTTACCTAATAATATAAAATGCAATGCACATACTATAAATCTTTGTGCTTCTTCTAATTTAACAAATACAATTTTGTTGTCAAAAAACTTATTGGCAATTTACAATAAAGTAATGTCAAAATGCAACAGTTTGTGGTGTGCCGTGGGACAACCAAAAGGTGCTGAAATTTTGTTTAAAATTTTGCAGTTTTTCTTAAAACAAACTTGTAAAACACTATGGAATAGAATTCATTATATGATTCCTTAAAAATTATCAGAAAAATGAAGGATAAATCTCAGCAAGTGTTTCAAGCATTACAAATTAAAAATATGGTGACTAAAGACTTTCTTTACATTGAAGAACATTTAGAATGCGCCAAACCTGTTGCTGACCTCTTGGATATTTTGCAAGGTGATAAATTTGTTTACTACGGAACTAAAATATCTGTTCTTACGCGTTACTTCTAAAACTCAAAAAAATAAATCAGAAGAAATGGAGATTTTGCAAACTTATAGCAGAGTCTTTATTAAATAGCGTAAACTTTCACAATTTTTTGACCAACGAGTCTCTAGACACTGCTTTGGCTTGTTTGTTACATCCTGTTTTTAAAGACAGGTGGTTTAATCGTATTCATTTTACAATACAAAATAAAATTGTGAGATTGTAAATAGAAGTTGGCTACTTTATCTGAAGATTGTCACTTACCAGATTTGGAATTACGAAATAGCAACCCAAATTCACCAAGTTTAGATTTTTTTTTAATTTTTCTGAAGAAAATCTCACTCATTACATCGAACTTTCTATAGAACTTGAAACGATACTTATAGGGAATTAGGGATGTTAAATAGAGATTAAATTAGAGATGTTAAATAAATTTCCACTTATAAATTAATTTTTTACCATCATCAGCAGCTGTGGAAAGATTATTTAGCTATGCGACAATGACAAATTTACCAAAGTCAAATAAACTAAATGATAAAAAAATTTAATTAAGGGTCTTAATGAAAGCCAATTCAGTATTTTTTTTAATAATTAATAATTTCTATGTTAAATATTTTGTGTTGTTTAGATTCTGATTAATAAATTTATTTAAATTTACATTTTTTTTTTTTTTAATTTTTGCACATTTATTTTTTTATGTTATTTACAGATATTGTTAACAAAAATATAAAAGAAATTACAACACCAGTATACAAAACTGAATGTTTACAAAAAAACATTAGGCGGGGAAGTAATTGTATACAGGAAAGTTTAACTCAAATAGTCAATAAGTTATAGAAACTAAAAAAAATACAAAAGCAAGTTTCTCAACGCACCCTCCCCCCCCCCCCCTAGCTTTGGTCCGTTTGAAATGGAATTGCCCATTTAAAATTATTTTTTTTAAATTTCAATTATTTTTAATTTTTTTTAGTTTTTTTTTTAATTTGATTTAATTTTTTTAATTCTATGTTTAAAATTACTGCAATTTAATTTTGAAAACTATACATATTTGTCAATAATTTCCAAAATATATTTTTACTTTTGATTACTTTTTAAAGTTAATTTTTTTATATAAAATAATTTAATTAGTTTTGACTAACCATTAGTTGCAAGTAATCGACTACTGATCAATCTGTAATCGTAAATAATGACTAATGAAAAAAAAATTGTGACTTATGACTAATGATTGATTAGTTAGTCAGTAATCATTAATCAAACTAGTATTTTGACTAAATGGTTAATCATTAACGTCTAACTCTGGTTGAGAGTTCTAAATTGGCATAATATTGAAAACAAATCTTCTTGAATTGTTCGGCTAGTTTGTAGCATATCGTTTAAGAGGCTAGTACAGGGAATTACATGTATACGGGCGCCAAGATAACTAATGCATTGGTCAAGATAATTACAATCCGAGACCGGATATAGAAAACTTAAACATTTATTCACGATTGGATCGAGGTGTTTTAATAATGTTGTTATTAAATTGTTATGATGAATAAAGCTTGCATACCTTCTTAATTTTATTAAAACCAATGCTTCCAATTTTGTTTAAATTATTAGTTAGTTACATTTTCTACTATGTTATCATCAAATATTGTCAGAAATTTAGCCATAAACTGTTGAAAAGTGTAATAATTTTTAAAAATAGCCAAATCTGGCCTAAAACTATCAAAATTTGTTAGGAAAACTAAAACCTAATCAACTGTTGAAACGTGTAATTTTTTTTATAAAATTTCAAAAATTAGGAATCAAAATATTGTTAAAAATAGCATAAATCTGCTGTTAAATGCCAAAAACTATTCATAAAAAGTCAAAAATAGCATAATCCGAGTAGAAATATTAAATTATTATTAGAAGCTAGATTATAGTAAGGATTATTTGTAATGAAAATCGTATTGAGCCTTTCAGTAATTTTATTAAATATGTAATATATTACATTTACTCTTACTACTTATGTCTCATTTCTTTTTAATAATTGTATACAAATTTTTTACTTTAATATATTTGTATAAAAAATAAATATCTGCTTGGATGAAAGCATTAACAAAGCTTCCAGACGGAAAATTTAAAACGTAAAATTGCGTTTGGAATATTAAATAAATACGCAAAAAAGCGTGGGGGATTTTTATTGCACGGGAATGAAACCGTGACGTCATGCATGCGGAGTAATAGACAGTGGACGACAAGGAGAAATTACAATAGATTTACATATAAATTGGATGTATTACATCAAAAGATGAAAGTCACAAATATGCAATGCTAAACCCGTGAGTTAAAAAAAAGAGATTATTTTTTTAAACTCATTTTACACAAATAAATTGGTTTATTTGCACATCCGCTTACTGACCGCGAGCGCATGATGAAAAATAAATTTCCTTTTTAACCATATTCAAATAACATTTTTTCTCTTCTCCATATATATATGCTCAAGATATCTATTATTCCCAACATGTGAGAGATCGAAAGGAAAAAAAAACGAAGAAAAACTAAAAAGAAATCGTAAATTTAATAGCTGCGAATCGGGTTGACATTCTGTCCTCCTTCGCGAAAGGTTGTTTTTCCAATTTGTTCTTTATCCCGAAGCGGCACAGAAAAAAATTCAATAGAAACACTTCTTATTCAAATAAGCGTCGAAAAATCTATTATCAATCACTCACCGCGTATATAAATAAAATAAAAAACTAAAAGAGTGAGAATGGTGACGTAAGTCAGCACGCGCTACTAAAAGGCTTATTATACATTTTTTTATTTGCTCTAATTTTAATGTTGTTTAATTTGTATGGCCGGATGATGGAGGTGCAGTTGAGGGAATAAAGGCGCAATTAAACCGATCGCGCATATAACAATAAGAGTCGTGCATCGTTAAACGGCGTGAAATGAAATTGCTGCCGATATAATTGAACTATGACTACTGGGATATCTATTCATTTCAGTCGCTTCCAATTTTGATTTGATTTAATTTATCATTGAATTATTTATTAATAATATACGTTGAGTAATATATCTTAATGTCTCTTCAGACAGTCTGAAAACTTTTTAGAAGGTGATAGATGATAAGATGGATTTTATGATAAGTTTTTGTGGTAGCTTGAGGACTGTCTGAGGACTACTCACACGGTTTAAAAAGTTTTTTTATTATTATCTAAAATCTCGAATGATAATGTTTAGTGAATTTGAAAGTTAGCTACTTTTTTATTTTTTGTATAATAAACTCTAGGCTCTTTCTGTTGCAGAACGCAATCTTCTCAACTACGAGATATTGAATAAGATGTGGTTGCTAGATTGTTGCTAAAATATTGGTAGCAGTAGATTCAGTTTTTAGGTGTTTGTCTTTTTACCAAAAATCACTACAAACTGCATTAAAGCAGTTACTGTTGTCATAATTAAATATTGGAAGTGTAAGTGGACTAAATATTTAGCCTTGTCAGTATCTAATAACGACTTCGATTAATTTATTAGGCGACAAGCTGAGATGCTAGTCGGTTTTCTTGGGTTTTTGTTGTGCTGGCAAACGCTGGGTGGTAACTTCTGTATCTCGTAGGCGTGTGGTGAGCCTTTTTTCAAAGCATTGCTGATGTTCTGTCTAGCTTGGTTTATACGTGTGGCTGAAAGAGTGCTATTTTTTTATAAAGGAAGTGCTAAGATGATGCCACTTTGTAGGCGGAGCACCTATCAGCTCAAGCAAACTGTAAAAACATTGCGCATTTGGGGAATAATTAGTGACTAACAAACTGTCCGGTCTTACAAAAATATAGACAGGATTTTACTCTTTCCTTCAAAATAAAAGTGCGATTTTGCAGCTTCATTTATCAACCTTTTTTATGTCGTGTTTTTGCAAACTCAAATTAATTCTAGGAAATAATTTTAAAGGTAAATGTCTTCAAGAGCATTTAGATTGTTGTTTTGATTATTTTATTTTTTTTTTTATTTAAAAAGTTAGCTATACACTCCAAATTATTGCAAAGCTTTTAAAAAGTTTATAAAAGCTTTTAACAAGTTTTCAAAAAAATTTAAAATGTTAACAATCCTTAAATCTTAAAAATTTGTTTAAAACTTTTAAATTGTTCTCACAAAAAAAAATCAGGATTTTATGAAATGATTTTAAAGCTTTAATAGCGTTTCAAGTACTTGCAAAGCTTTCAAAATGTTTTTAGGAGCTTTTAACAAGTTTTTAAATGTTTTTAAATGCTTTTAACAGCATTTAACATGTTTTTAAAAACTTTAAATTTTAATGTGTTTTCAAAGCTCTCAAATGATTTTAAAAACATTTAACATGTTGTGGAAAAGTTTTTAAATATTCACTGATTTTGTGCTCAGAGTCCATAAAATATTCTTAGAGCTTTTAAGATGATATTCTGAAAAACTTTTTATGAGTTCTTGGAATCTGATATCTTAACTTTGAAAAAGTTCCTAAAGCGTTTCAAACAAATGCAAAGTTTTCAAAATGTTATTTAAATTTTTTTATAAATTTTTTAAATGTTATTAATTTTTTTTTTAAATATTTTTAAGAACATTTATTTAAAACTATTTTCAAAGTTTTTTAAAAGTTTTTAAGAGCGTTTAGCAGGTCATCAAAAGCTTTTAATGTTTTCAACGTTTTTGAAATGTAATTTTTTTTTTAATTTTTAATTTTTATTTTAATTGTGTTTAGTATAATCTTAAAGTTTTTGAATTATTAAGAGCGTTTAAAATGTTCTAACAAAAAAATATGTTTTTTAGATTATCTATCTAATTTTCAATTTTTTTTTAAATATTGTTAAAGTTTTTAAAATGTTTTCAAAGCATTTAAAATGTTTTAAGAGCATTTGGCGTGCTTTTAAGGTTTTAGTATGGTTTTATAGCTTTTAATATATTTTTAAAGTTTTTAAAATGTTTTTAAAAACTTTTGAAATGTTTTTAAGAGCATTTATCGTGTTTTTAAAAGCATTGAAGTGTTCTTAAAAGTCTTTGAAATATTTTTAAGAGCATCTAACATTTTTTTAAAAACATTTATTTTTTAAGAAGCTTTTGAAACAATTTAAATGTTTTTAGAACATTTATAATGATTACAAATACTTCTATTATGTTAATAAATGTTTTTAAAGCTTTCAAAGCATTTAAAATGTTTTAAAAGCATTTGGCATGCATTTAAAGGTTTTAATATGGTCTTAGAGCTTTTAAAGAATTTTCAGAGTTTTTAAAATGTTTTTAATACTTTTGAATTGTTCTTAAAAGCATTTGACACGTTTATAAAAGCTTTGTAATGTTCTTAAAAACTTTTAAATATTTTTAAGAGCTTTTTACATGTTTTTAAAAATCTAAATGTCTTCAAAGGTGTTAAAATGTTCTTAAACGTGTTTTACAAGTTCTCAAATGTATTTAATATGTTTGCAACTTTAAATATGTTTTCAAACCTTTTAAACAGTTCTTAAAAGCATTAAGCATGTTCTCAAAATCACCAAAATGTTTGCTTTTAAAATGTTCTCAAAGTTTTAAAATGTTTTCAAAAATTTAAAATGTTTTCAAATCGTTTAAATGAGTCATAAAAGCATTTTGCAAATTCTTAAAATCTATTTTTGTTTAACATATTTTTAAGAACATGTAAAAATTGAAAGCTTTTAATATGTTTTTAAAACTTATAAAATGTTCTCAAGGTTTTAAAAATATTTTTAAAGTTTTTAAATTGTTTTTAAGAGCATTTAGTTTTTTTTAAATGTAAACATGATTTTAAAATGTTACTATTTTTTTTTAATGTTTTTAAACTTTTTGAAATGTCTGTAAAGGCATTTAACATATTTATAAAAACATTTTTCAAGTTTTTAAAATGTTACTAATTATCTTAAATTTTTATTTGAAGCATTTGAAATTTTTTTGAATCATTTTAAATGATTCTAAAAGCTTATAAAATGTTCTCAAAAAAATTCAATATATTATCAAATTTTTTAAAATGTTCTTAAAAGCTTTTACCATGTTTTAAACAGCTTTTAGTATACTTTTATCTTTTAATATGTTAACAAAGCTTTTAAATTGTTTCCAAAAGCATTTAGCATGTTTTCAAATAATTTAAAATGTTTATTAAGTTAAAATTTTACTAAATTTTTTTAAAAGTTTTTGAACTTACAGAAATAACCTAATTTTTTTAATACTTTATATGCGAACCAGTTTTGTCGCGAACTTTTCATTAAAATGATCTCATTTTTTTTTTAATATATAAAAACATTTATCATGTTCTCAAAATTAATTTTTATTTAGTATGTTTTTAAGAGAATTTAACATGCTTTCAAAAGCTTTTAATGTTTTTGAAATATTTTTAATAGCATTTGACATGTATTTAAAAGCATTTCTTATGTTATTATAAAAGCTTAAGTTGTGCTGAGCATTTCAAATGTTTTTAAAACCATTTAATTTTTTTTTTAATATGATATCAAGCGTTAAAGGTTTTAAATTATTACACAATATCTTAATAATTTTTAAACTATTAAAAAGTTTTTTAAATGTTAACAATTTTTTTGTTGAAATATTCTTAAAAGCGTTTAACATGTTCTTTAACACAGTTTTTATGTTTTTAAGAGCATGTATCTTATTTTCAAAAAATTTTAAGATGTTTTTGTAGTTTCTAAAATATTTTAAGGGCATTTGACAAGCTTTTAAAGGTTTTAATATGGTTGTATAGTTTCTAATATGTTCTTAAAGTTTTTAATATGTATTTAAAACTTTTAAAATGTTTTTTAAGAACTTTTAATTTTTATAATGTTCTCAAAAGTTTTTGAAGCATAGTTAAGAGCATCTAACTTGTTTTTAAAAGCATTTAGTTTATTCTTATAAAGTTTTAAAAGTTTTTGAAGTAATTTCAATGTTCTTAAGAGCATTTATAATGTTCATAAATACATATTTTTATTTGTTATCAAAGGTTTTTAAAGTTTTTAAAATTTTTTCAAAGATTTTAAAATGTTTTCAAAGATTTTAAAATTAATAATAAATTATAATTTTTTTTTTAAACGTAGTTTTTACAAGTTTTCAAAGCATTTAATATGTTTTAAAAGCATTGATATGCTTTTAAAAGTTTTAATGTGGTTTTATAGCTTTTAATATGTTTAATTAAAAAAATTAATTTAAAAAATGAGTTTTTAAAAAGCTTTTTAAGCAATTCAAATGTTTTGAAAAACATTTATAACGTTCACAAATACTTTTATTATATTATAAAACGTTTTTAAAGTTTTAAAATGTTTTCAAAGTTTCTAAAATGTTATTATAATAGTTTTAAAGCGTAGTTTTTAAAAGTTTTAAAGCATTTTACAAGCTTTTAAAAGTTTCAATATGGTTTTATAACTTTTAATAGGTTTTTAGAGATTTTAGGATACTTTTAAAGCTTTTGAAATAGTTTTATAAGCATCTAACTTGTTTTTAAGCATTTAGCTAAGCAAACAAATGTTTAAAAAAAAATTTATAATGTTTACAAATACAAAAAGAAGAGACGCAATGTCCTCAAATGAGACAGTTGTAAAAGCAATAATTTCGAATAAAGCCTAGTTAAATAGGTTATATTTTATATATGTTCTGATATACACGAAATTGTATAATAGTAATTATAATTTATGCAAAAAAATTTATTCTATTTTTAATTTTCAAATTTCCGTTTTAATTCTTTCATGTCATTACCATCAGCTTAATATCCCGAAATAATTAGTTTATTTGTTCATTCTCAGAATGCTATTAACCATAGCCATTAAATAAAGTCATTAAGTCAGTTAGTATAAATAGTCAATACACCCTTTAAAATATTCACTTTGAATTGTGGTGGTGAACAATGTTGACGAAGTAAGTTAAAAATCAATTAGTTTAAATAAATAAAGCCATACTGATGAGAGGTAAACCTCGAAACGCGTCTATGGATGGTTTTTTTTTTTTTTTTTTTTTTTTTTTTTTTTTTTTTTTTTTTTTTAGTTTAGAATATTTTTTCATAAATTTAATTTTTTAATGTTTACAAATACTTTTTTTATGTTATAAAATGTTTTTAAATTTATAAAATATTTTCAAAGCTTTTAAAATAATATTATAAAATTTTTAAAGCGTATAAAATGTTTTCAAAGTTGTTGAAATGTCTTTAAGATTATTTAACATGTTTTCAAACGCTTTTAATATGTTCTTAAAAATTTTAAATTTTTGAAATATTTGCTTTTAAAATGTTTATAAAGTTTTTAAAATGTTTTTAAAAGTTTTTAATATGTTCTTAAAACTTTTAAAATGGTTTCATAGTTTTCAAAACGTTTTTAAAGTTTCTGAAATGTTTATAAAAGCATTTCAATGTTTTTATTTAAAACTTTTGAAATATTTCTATATGCATTTAGCATAATCTTAAAATGTTCTTAAAAAAAATATATATTCTTTAAATGTTTTTAAAAGCATGTTTTCAGATGGTTTTAAATTTTAATATGTTTTTAAAGCTTTTTAGTTATTTCTAAAAGCATTTAGCATGTTTTTAAATACTTTTTAAATCAATGAAATGCTACTAAATTTTTTGAAATTTTTTTGAAATTTTTTTTAATACTTTTTATTGGCATTTTGTCAAAAACTTTTAATTTAAATGATTGAGTTTTAGAAAATTAGTTTTTATTTTAAATGTTTTTTAAGAGCATTTAACATGCTTTTAAAAGCGTTTAACGTTCTCAAAGTTTTTAAGATGTTTTTAAAGTTTTTGAAATTTTTTTAAAAGCATTTGACATGTTTTTAAAAGCACTTTTTATGTTATTATTAAAGTTTAAGCTAATTCATTAAAGTTTTTAAAATTTTTTGAAAGCTGAGCGTTTCAAATATTTTTAAAAGCATTTTCAAACTTTCAAGCGTTAAAGCGTTTTAAATTAATGCACAAGTTTTCAGTATTTTATAAAATGTTATCAATTTTTTTGAAATATCTTTAAAAGCATTTATTTAAAATGTTTTTAAAATTTATCAAGAGTTCTTAAGAGCATTTGGCATGTAATAAAAGCTTTTAATTTGCTTTCATAGTTTTTAAACGTTTAAAAAAATGTTTTAAAGTTTTTAGTATGTTCTTAATGTCGTTAGTGTGGTTTAAAAGTTTTTAAAAAATATTTTTTTTTTAATTTTTAAAAGCGTTTAACGTGTTCTGAAAAACAGTTTTTATGTTTTTAAGAGTTTTTATCTAATTTTTAAAAGCTTTTTTAAAAAAGTTTTAAGAGCATTGGACAAGCTTTGTTGTTCTCAGAGTTTTTAAAATGATTTTAAAGCTTCTGAAATGTTTTTAAGAACATTTAACATGTTTTTAAAAGCTTTATAATGTTTTCATCAAATTTTTTTTAATATTAAATAAGAGCATCTATCATGTTTTAAAAGCATTTAGCTTATTCTTTAAAGTTTTCAAAGATTTTAAAGCAATTTAAATGTATTTAAGAGCTTTTATGTTGTTTAAAATTGTTTGTATTATATTATAAAATGTTTTAAAAGCTTTCAAAATGTTATTATAATATTTTAAAAGCATAGTTTTTAAAAGTTTTTAAAGCATTTAAAATGTTTTAAGAGCATTTGGCATGTTTTCAAAGTTTTTAAATTGGTTCATAATATGTTTTTAGCAATTTTAAAATGATTTTAAAGCTTTTGAAATATTTTTGAAAGCATCTAACATGTTTTTAAAAGCATTTAGTTTAATGTTAAAAAAATAATACAAATTTTTGGATCAATTTAAATGTTTTAAAAAGCATTTATAATGTTCACAAAATGTTATTATAATATTTTTTAAATTTCTTCAAAGGTGTTTAATTTTTTTAAAGATTATTTAACATGTTTTTAAAAGTTTTTAATATGCTTTTAACTTTAATGTTTTCAAAGCTTTTGAAAGATTCTTAAATGCATTTAGTATGTTCTTAAATTTTTTGAAATGTTTACTTTTGAAATGTTTTTAAACCGAATTTTTATAATGTTTTTAAGAACATATAACATGTTTTTAAATGGTTTTAATATGTTTTTAACGTTTTCAAACTATATTTAAAATTTTTGAAATGTTTTTAAGTGCATGTGTTATTATTTTTTTTTAATATTTTTAAAGTTTTTTAAATGATTGTAAACGCATCTAATATATTTTTAATAAATTTTTATCATTTTTTTAAATGTTACCAATTTTCTTGAAATGTTTTTAAAGCATTTAAAATGTTATTTAATGATAATAATAATAATATTTATTGACGGTTTCATTTTTTTTAGAAACAAGTAAATTTACAATAGTTTACATAGTTGTAGTAGGTAATTACAATAATATATAAAAATAAATATAACTAACAAGCAAGACACTTATATACAAATATTTACATTTACAACATGTTTTGAAATGAGAATTTAGAAAGTTTTTATAAGCACTTTTTATGTTTTTAAAAGCTTTTGCTAATTATTAAAAGTTTTGAAATGTTTTTAATGCATTTCAAATATTTTTTTAGCATTTAAAATGTTTTCTAAAACTTTTATTATGTTATCAAAGTTTTAAAAAAAAATCTTAGAAGCATTTAACATGTTTTAAAAAACTTTTAATAAATTTTCAATACGTTAAAACATTTTCAAATTTTTTTTATTTGTTTTTAAAAGTATTTAATATGTTTTTTTTTTCGGTATGTTTTTTAATTTTTAAAGTTCTTAAAGTTTTTAAAATGTTTTAAAATTTTTTAAAATGGTTTTAACGCGTTAGCTTTGAAAATCTTCTTCAAGCTAATAAAATATTTTCAAAATTTTAGTTTTTAAAATATTTTTAAAGCGTTTAAAAAGGTTTTAAGAGCATTTTGCATGTTTTCAAAATTTATTGTTATTTTACATATTCTTTAAAGCATTTTTTAAAACATTTAGTTAATGTTCAAAAAAATTTAAAATGTTTTCTACGCTTTTAAGTTTTTTTTACAAATGTTTGAAGGTTTTGAAATGTTCTTGAAACTTTTGATTTTTTTTTTAACATGATTTGAAAATGGTTTGAAAAATTAATGAAATGTTTTCAAAATTTCAAAAATAGTTTTGAATTTACTGATAATTTCTTATTTGTTTTTTATATATTTTTGTAATTATGTAATTGTTAAAATATATATTTGTACTATGGGCAATAAATGTATTTATTATTATTATAGTTTTAAATTTTTTGTAAGCTATTATAGTTATATCAGGGACAGTTGACATCTTATCTTTAAGCTTTTAAAATGTTTTTAAAGTATTTGGAATGGTCTTAAGAGCATCAGTATTTAAAAACTTTAATTTTTTTTTTTTAAAGCTGTAAATTGTTTTGGAAGCAAGTCAAATGTTTTCAAAGCTAATAAAGTTTTTCAGATTTTTTATCAGAATTTTTTTTTTTAATTTTTTTTTTGAGTTCTCAGGTTTAGTTAATTGTTGTTAAAAACTTTTAAAACTATTTTAAAACGTTTTTATAGTTTTTGAATTGTTATTGTTGAATTTAGTCTTATTGATTTTTTTAAATTTTTAATGCTTTTTTTATTATTTTTTTTAGCAAATTATTAATTACTGTGCAGCTTGGGTTATGTTTTTATGCACTAGAAGTGCGGAGTTTGTTTATACACTGTCTGGGACAAAAATGCACTAAATTCAACATAAATATCGCTGACTATCTGTTATTACTTTAACAAATTTATTAAAAATTATGCAATTATTACATGAAATTCATCAAATCCTATAAAAGTTTTGAAAAATTTAGAAAAGCTCACGCCTAAAACAAATGTTATAAGAAATTTATTGAAAGTTGCACAAAAAATGAGTTTTTATAATAAATTAATCAAAAATTGCACAGAAAACTATTTACTGCATAAAATATAACAAAAATCTTATTAACTCTAACAAATTTATTTTAAAAAAATCTAGAAACGGTATCAAATTTCGAAAACTTGCATAAAATAATTTTTTTGTAAATTGTGGAAATAAGTTTTTTTTTGTAATAGATGATCAAAAATTGCACAAAAAACTATTTACTGCAATAAATCTAATAAAAACTTTAACAAACTGGAATTGTGTTTTTTGAAAGCGTTGTTTGCTGATTTGCTGAAGTGGGCCAAATAGAGTAACTTTTTTTTTTTTTTTATTGACGTAATTGTAATTGTAATTTTTTTTGTTTTTTTTTTTATTATTATATAGTTTTATTATAAAATATTTACATATTTACATTTTATATTATTAGTTTTTTCTTCCCACTTGCTGCTCTACACCGTTTCCATGTGGATGGCTGCAGAGCTTCGTATTCGGGGCTTAATTAGTATTAACCAAACGTTCTCTGACATACAAACAAATCACATGTACTAACTTTACAAATCGTTTTAATATGGGGCAAAGAGTGACATAATCTTTTTAATTCTGCAAAACCACTCCCCGAAAAAAAAAAAAAGAATAAAAAGTACTTTGTCCATTTTGAGTTGTCAAAATCAATCTACCAAGCTGGTTGACTATTGTACCTTATAGAGTCCACTTTGTTTAAGATTTGTGACAATTACTATTTGCTAAAAAATCTAAGAAGTTTATGAAAAATGCTCTTAATAACTTAGGGAATGCTTTTATAAATATGCTAAATGTGTTTGCAGACGTTTCAAAAACAAACAAAAAAATTAACATTAAGAAAAAGCTAAATGCTTTTAAAAACTTTTCAAAAGCTTTAACAATATTTTAAAAATTTTGAGAAAATTTTATAAGCTTTAAAAACATATCAAAAGCTTTTAAAAATATGTTTTTAAAAATATCTAAAATAAAAATAAATTTTAAGAATTTTCAATAATGCATTTATAACTATTTTAAGCGCTTTGAAAACATTTTAAAAGCATTCATTTTGAAAAATTAAAAAGGGCACATTAAAATTGTTAAATATACTTAAGAATGTTTCAAGAGCTTTAAAAGACTCCTTAAAAATATTATAATAACATTTTGAAAACCTTAAAAACTTAAAAGTATTTGTAATATAATTTTTAAAAGCGGTTAAGAATAAGGTAAAATCTTAATAACATGTTAGATGATCTTAACAATATTTTAAAAACTTTTACGAACAATGTAAAGCTTTTAAAAACGTGATAAATGCTTCTAAGAGCATTTCAAAAGTTTTAAAACTTTTTAAAAACTTTAATAGCTATAAAACCATAAAAAACATTTAATAACATAATAAAAGTATTTGTAAACATTATAAATGTTTAATTTGCTTCAAAAGCTATATGCTTTAAAAAACATTCTAGATGCTCTTAAATATGTTACAATAAATTTCAAAAACATAAAGCTTTTAAAAACATGTTGAATGCTCTTAAGGACATTTCAAAAGCTTTCAGAACTCTGAAAATATATTAAAAAATATAAAACCATACTAAAACCTTTGAAAGCACGCCTAATGCTTTGAAAACATTTTTAAAACTCGGAGCACAAATTCAGTGAATATTTAAAAAATGTTTTTAAAAACGTTTAAGAGCCTTTAAATTATAATAATGCGTTTTTATAGTTTTTAAAATGTTTTCAAAGTTTTTGAAATGTTTTTATAAGAATTTAGAACGTTTTTAAAGCAATTTTTATGTTATTAAAAGCCTAAAATGTTTTTAATGAATTTTAATAGTTTTTAGGCAATTAAAATATTTTACAAAAAATTTGAATAAGCTTTTAAAATGATCTTAAGAGCATTTAAAAAACTTTTAATATTTTATTAAAACATTTAAAATGTTTTCAAATATTTTATTTATGTTTTTATGAGTATTTAATATATCATAAAATCTTTAAAATGGTTTTAACGCTTTCAAATGCTAATGAAATATTTTCAAAATTTTAAAACAATTTTTGAATTAACAAATATTGCTTTTAATATGTTTTTAAAGTATTTAAATGGTTTTAAGAGCATTTTGCAATAAATTGTTTTCAAAATCTTTTAATATGTTCTCAAATTGATATGTTTTAAATTTTTTTATCATTTATAGTTTTGATCATTTTATTAAAATTTAAATGCTAAACATTTAATAGGTTCTTAAAGTTTCTAATGTTTTTCTAAGAGTATTTAGCATATTTTGAATGTTTATAAACTGTTTGCAAAGCTAATAAAATGTTTCCAAAATGACAAAAGGATTTTTGTATTTTATTTCAAACGGACCA
Source organism: Tachinus rufipes (assembly GCA_963932245.1). Classification (NCBI taxonomy): domain Eukaryota; kingdom Metazoa; phylum Arthropoda; class Insecta; order Coleoptera; family Staphylinidae; genus Tachinus; species Tachinus rufipes. The sequence continues at coordinate 110,445,218 of OZ010743.1, forward strand.
AAGCAGGGTTTTTTTCCGTTTCTATTACTTTTTAGTTGTCTTTTGATTGGTACATGAGGGTATAAAATTCTCAAAAAAAAAGTTTTTTGTCGTTTTGAAACTTTAACGAAAATCGCATTTTTTGTTTTAAAATGGCAATTTTAATTCAATTAAAGACGCATCTCTCGGTCTGATCTGGTTCGTTTAAAATGAATTTGCTCTTTTTGAACTGATAATTTCTCAAAGTTTTTTTTTGAGGTTTTAAGTTTTATCGTTTATAAAGTAGTTTACATGTTATCCTATATTTTTAAAATGATCCTACAAATTTTAAAATGTTTTCAAAGCGTTTAGAATAATTGTAAGAGTATTTAATATGTTTCAAAAGCTTTGAAACGTGTTCAAAAACTGTAAAATGTTTTTGCTAATAATATCTACCCAATTAAAAATAAATTAAACTTACGAATAATGTTTTCAGATTTTTTTATGTTTTTTAAGAGCAGAAAAAAAAACTTTTAAAATAATTTTAAAACTTTTAATACTTTTTTAAAGTTTTTGAATTGTTTTTTATTCATTTTTGTTTTAATTTTGTATTAATTATTTATTATTGTGCTTTTTGGGTATTCTTTGAATTATACTTTCAGGCACTAAGCTTTGTTTAGAATTCTTGTTTAATTATCTTTCAGCCATAATGAAATGAAGCTGTTGCTACACTGTCTGGATGCTACTAGAAGTTCTGCACAAAGTTCAACATAAACATCGCAATTTATCTGTAGTTACAAATTTATTAAAAATTATTTAGATATAACATTTATTGTATAAAATTTATTAAATTTTTTTTAAAACTATCGAATTTATCAAAAATTGTAGAAGAAATTTATTAAAAATTGCACCAAAAATGGGTTTTTATAATAAAATGATCAAAAATTGCACAAAGGACTATTTACTGCATAAAACATTACAAAAATCCTATTTACTCTAACAAATTTACCAAAAAATATTAAAATAATACATTTATTTCAAAAATTTATAAAAAAAAACTTTTGCATAAATTAATTTTTACATGAAATTTATTGTAAATTGCGTGGTCTGATCAAACATTTCTCAAAAAGCTATTTACTGCATTAAATTCAATAAAAACATTTCTGAAATTTTATTTACTTTAACAAATTTATTAAAACTTATGCAGATAATACATTTATTCATTCGGTGATAGGCTTGCGTGATTGTTGTTTTTTTTTTAGTAGTTTGGTGTTGTGGGTCAAACAGTGCACATATTGTCAAGGTTAGATTTAGTATGAAATGCTTTGTGCACCTTCATGATGTACTATGTCCAATAACTTAATTGGTAATAACCAAACGTTCTCTGACACACGAAAATTACAAGTTGTACGCCTTAAAGACAAAGACATTTTTTTTGCAGAAATCATTTGGCTCTGAGACTTTTTTTACTTTATTTTGAAACTTATGACGAATAGTTTTAATATGGAGCAAAGAATGACATCATCTTTTTAGTCCTACAAAGAACTCTCTGCTACGGAGGTAAAGTATTACTTAATTATTTTTGTTTATTGGACCTCATAAAGGCCACCTCACGCAAGATTTGTAACAGTTATTATATGCTAAAATTCTAAGTAGTCGGAACCGCTATCCTTTTATTTGATTTAGTTGTAAGTTTAGCAAGCAGATACTAACAATATACTTTGTTTGATAAATGCTTAGCTTTATTGGTCTAGAACTCTAACTACTGTTGAGATTACCAGATAGTTTGCAGGTTATTTAGCTATTTTTTGACGCAATTAAGCTAAGTCAAGATTGCCACCATCATAAATACAGAAAAAAGCTCCAACTTCAACCAAAGTTTTTCCAAGAATTATCAACTACTCTAACTAAGACAAAACTAATAAAAACTGCTTTATGGCTTACATCATTTTACCAAACGTAACTGAAGACAACAGTTACCTCACTTTTTGCATCCAGACTGTATCAGAAGAATAAACAACTCAAACTTATCTGTCTCATTTTGAACAGTACTTTCTTGATGTGAAGAGCACAGTCTACATTTAGCTCAATTGATGATATCTCAAAAAGAATCTGAATTAAGTAACAATTTTGGCATTTTGAACATTGTGACAAACATTCCACAGAATAGAAACGCACCAGACAGTGTTGTAAGTACTACTGTTTAGGATATTTGTTAAACCGCCGCCATAGATGGATCCTAAGTGTGTAGACACAACGAAGACTCTTGCTCCGACTTTTGCTCCGACTAGCGTTTTACCTTTTGCTTATTTCTTAGCTTTTTTTTGAAACACTTGAGATTTAAACCTAGTTGTTGCTTTCATCTATTGCTCTATGTTCTAGGGTTTTACGATCTGAGCGCTAAGCGAGGGTACGAAGCTTTTATTGGAGAGAAGATTTTTGTTGTGTTTGCAGCTTAAAGATTTTAGACAAGCCAATGATTGCAAGTTAATAATTTTTTGACACCATGATTCATGGTTGATACTAGCATTTATTCTACTTTTTTCTCGAAACAATAATAATAATAATTACCTGAATTTAAATTGAAAGGATTTTTTAGCAAAAAAAAAAATCTGTTTGACGCAAAGCTTTGTTTAATACCAAAATTGTTGCCAGCATCTTTAATCAAATTTGAGAGTTATGCATAAACGTCAAATAAATTGTAACATTTTTATCTTAAACTGCAGCAGCTTTCAAATAAGCAACAATTTTTAGTGGACATCATTTCTGTTTTCTGCTTAAGTTTTTAGCGTTTTTGGCCGATTTTTATTAGAGTGAGGAACAAACTTTGACCTTTTAGTGCTAATATTATAAAAATCAAAGTTGATCTAAAATTGTGTAAAACTTTTTATAAATTTTAAAAAAGTTTTTATAAAATTTTTACTAAAAATACTTACCGAAATGTTCCTCTTTGAGAGCCTATTCTTACTTCTAAAAACTTGTCTACTAAAGGTTTTTTGGAAAGTCAAAAATTGTGGTTTTGCAAAGCATTTTTCAATCTTTTGCCCTACGTAAAATTGCTTTTATTGGTAAGGGCCATTATTGCTTTGTGCTGGAAAAATTTCAGAGCTTTGTTAGGAATTTTCAGTCAGTGTTCTTTAAGAAGTTATTGACTTTTTTGTTGACTTTAGTGACGTGCTCTAGATTAGTTTATTCTGTTATTGAGAAAAATGCTTTGACTTTTTTTTTATAGAATATATAAGCCAATTCTGGTTATGTATGACTAAATAAAATAAATTTTTTGTTCAAAATTATTGCGAGAAGACCGGTTTTTTGTGTTTGCTGTTTTTGGTGTTGGTGGCGCGAAACGAACGATTTGTTTGCAATAGCAGGTTTTGGGGAAATTTGATCTTTATGAAGAAGACTAAAGCTGGTTGGCTTGAGCGGCCATCATTTTAAAGAATGAATTGAAATTTGGTTGGATGATGGCGCATTTTGGAAGTGCGTCTTTGTAGCACGCCAGTTACTGGTTGGTGGGGTTTCAAACAGTTACGGCAGACAAGACTTGTTTTAAAGTTGGCATTTCTGGCATTAAGCTGCAAGCCACTGTCCCGTTTTTTTTGGTTTAACTTTAATTGTTAGACTTAAGAGCTTTGTGAGCTTTATGATTTTTGTGTTTTTTGCTTTTTTTGGAAGTTGAACGGAGAACATTGGGATGCGATCAAATTTGTTTTCTTTTCAGTGTTTGTTGGATCGAGTGAAATCATGTTATTCCTGATTTCCTCAGTTAGGTAAAGCGGCATAAACCGGATTATTACATTGAGGCAGCATTTTTTAGAGCTCTAAGAAGTTGGCCGTATTGCGTTTGAGAAGGGCAGTTGTTTTTCTATAATAAGCATTTGTAGCTAAATTACCTGAATACTATCGTGGGTATTGCTGGACGAGATAATGGGTATTTAGTTATTTTTGAAATATTGGAAGAAGTTGGGGAAATGATGTTTATCGGCTATAACAAATGCCGGTGGGTGAGAACTAGAACTGGGATTCTGTGGAAGTACAGTTTATATCAGTGGTAGCCGCTGCTGGTTTGCATGCAGTCGAGGGTGACTGCTTGGCGGTGGCTAAAGGCGCATTTTTATTTTTAGTGGATGAGCCCACTTTTTCTATTGCGGGAGATATCTGGGTGGCCGCGTCCACTGCAAAAACCTGGTGGTGTAGGATCGAGTTTTTTTTTCTGGGCGTTTGTGGTTGAGGATGTGGGCTACTTTCTCCACTTTTTCTTTTATTTCCGCAAGGTCCATGTTTTTGCTGAAGAAAGGAATTGGGGCCGCAGGCGGTGGAGGTCATCAAATTGACGGATGTTACCAGTTTTTGGATGGTGGCTTTTAGGGCTTAAATTTGAAATTTCAATTTTGGAAGTTAAAGTTTTTATTATCTTCCTTCTTCTTCTGCACCTGGTGGCTTAGGACTGTTGTCTTCGACTTAGATTTTTAAGTTTTCTATGAGGTCTTGGTGCTGCTGCTCCGGTAAGGAAGTCATTGCAGCAATGGAGGTCTGCGCTGGAAGAAATTTCAATTTTTTTAGTTTTTCCTTGTTAAATAATAATAATTATTGTTGTTGCAATTAAAATCGCCTTTACTGTTTTCTGCAGTTAGGTGCGGCTGGCTTTTCGGATATTTGCGTGCAGTTTGGCTATTGGCAGTCGATTGCTGTGTTAAGCTGCTGCTTCTGCTCGCTCCTTAACGTTATAATATATTTAAAACTGTTTAAACTTTATAACTAAATTTATTAAATCTTTGATCATGTTTTTAAAGCTACTGAGTGTTAATTTCTTTACAAAAATTATTAATTAACAGAACGAACCAAAGTTTGCCCAATCTTAAAATTAATTGAGTTACCTGATACAAATAAGAAAATATATATCAGTTATAAATTAATTCTAATAAACAGTATGATGAAGTAATCAAACGGATGTTATTTCTCCTATTTGTTAATTAATTAATTAATTAAATGTCAAACAAAGACTGAAAATTAATTGCACAACAAAACATTCCTTATAGGGTTTGATACGAAATTGAAAACAATTATATTGGTAATTACAATTCTATTTATACATCTGCCTACCATAGCGATTTCTCGAGTATAAATTTAACGACACGATTAAACTTATTAAGTCGAGGGTGTGAAATTGGTGTTTATTAAGAGTTAATTACAATTAAGTGCGTTTGGGTCATTCCCCTTACGAGACGCCATCACAACCACCATGTTATTACTTTCTTGTTTGATATTTTAATATATGTCTGCAATATATACATGAAAGTCTTTTGATGTGAGAATATTAAGGTTTCAAATTACAATTATATATCTGCTTGATGTAGCTATATGAGATGAAATGTAATGATACACATTTTTTGCAAGCGTAGGATATATTGTTACGGATATAGATTTTGGGGTAAAGAAGAGTGAATTCAGCTTTTCTCAATATGATTTGGTTGGTTGGGGGTAGTATGAAAGCCACTTCAGTCGTAAATGATAAATCGTGGTTGTTCTTCAACAGATGTCTCTAGGGCGTCATAAAAGTCGAATGGTTAAACGTAGCCAAACCAATACTGATGTATGGATTATGGTTAGCAGTTAACATTACTAACATTACAAAGCTTATATTGTTAGAATTTGATATTAATTATAATTTTGTTGCTTGTTATTTTAGTTCGATTCAATGGTTTGCTTTACTAATTGGTTACACAATCGCCAATACATTTCGGTTTAATTGTGTCTGATTGAATCAAGGATGATGTTTTTTTTTTCATTTGTGTTACTTTGAGAGAAATAAAATTAATGCTTTTTTTAATTACAGCAATTTAATTAGGCTACGTTTACGATTTTTTACGACGTGCACAGGTGACGTGTATGAGTAATTTTTACAGTCCATGAATTACGTCGTTTGAATTGGTCTCTCGAGATGAAAGCGCTGTGCTATCAACGAGTAGAGAGCGGATTTTTATAAAAAAAAATTAGTTTTACGTATGCAACGTTAAATGGTTATAATTTATATATTTATTATTGAAGAATACCTTGTCTTGTCTTTATTTAACATGTTGCTTGACCATAATAATAATTCTCTGCGGCTTAGTGTGTTTGTAGCTTTAAGACTTTCCTATTTTCGTTTTTTATGTTTATGTTTGATATTTTTTATATTATTTTTATTATTACATTATAGCAGAATTTAAGTATGCGGACACAACTAAGGTTTGTTCTGCACTAGTCTTTATTGTGTTTACTAATTGTTGCTATGTTTTTTCTACCGGTGAGATGTTCCTTGATATTATATATTTAATATTTGCCAACAAAGTTTTGCTGTATCTAGTTTAATGCATTTTATCTTTTTTGATGTTGTTTTTACTTGTGGAGTTTTTAGAGAGATTTGGATAGTTGGGTCTGCTAGATTATGATTGAAGCTGATGTTTGTTTTTGGGTATGTTTTACGTTTTTTATTGTGCTACGAAATTGTTTATTGGCTATAAAAAGAATACTCATTTCTCCGTGTTTTGTAGCGACTTCTAGGCGTACAGATTTTTTGTGTTGGGTGTTGGATCCAGGTGTTACTAATTATTAGGTTATTAGGCATTGCAGCAATCTGACTTTATTCTGATTTTTTTTTGTATCATCATGCATCTCTTAGTTTATAGTGTTGTTGCCGCCTAGTCTTGCAGTTATTGGTATAAGGTGGTGGTTTGGGTATTGGGGTTGATTTGAAATTTGTTGGGGGGCCCTGGGAAGTGCGTCCAGGGATATACTACTTTTTCCAACTTAGTTGGTCGTAGCTCCAGGACTGCAGTTTCCAATATGGTTATTTTGGGGTAGCTGCAGAAGCGGATAATCCTTCTGGAAAGTTTTAGAAGTTTAGATGTCCTAGCCCGCTTAGGGTGCAATACAGTTTTCTTTTAGCGCTTTGCTGGAAGTCTACGTTCTTTCTAGGTTTTGTTAATCTTTGTTGTAACCAGTCGATAATTTTCTGCATTAGCGGTTACTTTTGTTGGCTTTGTTTTACGGCGGCAGACAGATGCCCAACCCACATAGGCTGTAGTACAAAGATTTTTTGGTACTTTAGTTTTACCGTGACAGTCCCGTAAGGTTAACAGGTTGAGCCATGTTGTCGAGAAGTAATAGTTAATCCAAATTGTTGGTTTTGCTACCGGTTTCTTGATTGCTGGATGCTAGGCTTTGGTGTCTTAGGCACGTTATAGTGTAGCGTAATTTATAACTTGTTTTCTCCTGGTACAGTACCGTTTTTATGGCAAGACGGTTTGCAGAACAAACTTCAGACCAGATCGTGGGCGGTCTAGAGTCAAGGGTTTGTTGGGTAACGTCTTAATGTGGTGTTTCAGCGGAATGGACGTTTTCTCTCTTGTAAGTCTGTGAGGGCGGCGGTTTTTTTTGCAAAGTTGTCAACGTATTCCCGGAACTAAGTGCAGATACGCATGAGACTAGTGTGGTTGCGGATAAGACAAAGATAATTTTCTAACGGCTAATTTTTTTGAGCTATAATTTTGTTGTCCTAGCTATTCAATCTCGGGTTGTTTGAAGTTTAACTTTTTTGGTTACAGCATAGCCTTCTTTTTCACTTTCATCAGCTTTAAGTGTCGTATGTGGTCGTGGTAGTTGGTTGAATAAACGACGAGGTACAATAACATAATTTTGTTTATCTAACCCGCTAGAACTTTAGCTTTGGGAAGGAAGCGGGCAGACTTAAAGTTAAGAAGCATGACTTTAAAGTAGTAGGTAGCCCCGTTCAGTGTGGTAAAGGCGGTTAGGTGGTAAATATTCTTGTGCAAGAGTATCTGCTAGTACATGGTGGTTAAGTTTAGCTTGCGTTTTTGGTAGCGCCGTAGTCACAATTTTGGCTGTTAAAGCAAAAGCGCGGTTTATTGTCTTTCTGTTTGATGATAACTCTGGGTGCAGTACTTGCTGGTGTAGGGTTTGATTACGCTTTTATCGAGCATTTGAATGGGTCACCGCGTCAGTAGTGGGTGGCTTACAACCTTTTACAAAGAGGCTCAAAAATCTCGTCTTAGTTTGAGATATCTGTGGCAGTCGGAAAATGCGTGTTTAGGCTTTAAGTATTGTCGCCAGTTTTGTTTGATGATGCGCGTGACCTAAAATAATTTCTTTGCCAGTGGCATTTGTATAAAAGTAACAGTTTGTTGTTGAGTGCCGACTTGGATGGTGGTGGTTGTTTTTTTAGTAATGGCGAATTTGTTGTTGGGGTTGGTTTGGTAGACGACATAGTCGGTTGCGTGCTCTCTGGGTAGAGCTAGCCGGGTGAAGTCATGGCTTCTAAGGCAAGATTGATCTTATGTTATGTGGTATGAATTTTTGATTGACCCGCTGCTTGTTTTGCACTGGTAGGAGGATGCGAAGCTGCTTTTGTAAAGCAGAATTTTGCAGTGCACATTGCTTTAAACTGGGGCTAATTTAGCATTAATTTATGTGGCTGTTTTTTTGAGGTGTTGGAGGATTCTTTTCCATAATGCCAACCATTTGCATGATTAGCCGATTAGCCATGGCCGCGATGCGTTGGTATAGCGCAATCTTTCAGTGGAGAATGGTGACAACTGGTTCCTTGGCTTGGTGTATCTCTGTGCTTAGATCTACAATCAAATCAAGTTTTGCATACTTTTGCAGAAGGGTTGGTTTGTTTTTTTTTGTAGATAAGCCTAAAGTTACTTTTTGGCTTTGCTATTCAAAGCTTTTACCAAACATTTATGGTGGATCAGCTTGGGTACTTAGAAGATCAAAAATGGTGTTTAAGTTTGGTAAAACAATTATAAGGATCTTTGTGTTTTTTAAGATCTTGAAATGTCTGCAGGTGGTCTTCATGCCGGATTTTAGTAGAAGCTCGATTGTTTTTTGGCTTTTGCATACGACACTACAATGTCATTGGTCATATTGTCGCGAAGCGGAGTCGATTGGTGGTTTTTTTTTAAACCGATTCTGTGGTAGTTTGGTAGATTTTTCTGGGAAGGAAGATGTTAACAATTCTGGAAAGTTTAGGACCCAGACGTGTTGAGGTTTAGGTCAAAACTTCAGTGAGTGGTTGCGGCTGATTAGCAGTTTTTGTTAAAATTGATGGATTTAGTTTTGTTTGGAAGGGGGGGGGGTATTTCTTTACAGATTCGAGACTATGTAGTTTTGTTAATGTTAATTAGGTCTACGTTACTACGTTTGGTTAAATTTTCAATTAAAACGGAGGGATTTGTTGAAGAGGTTTACTCAGGTGTTGGGGGGGGGGGGGGGGGTTAATGGGGTTGAGGCGTCTGGAAGCTGTGGTTGATTTTGGTATTTTTTGTCAATAGATACACTTCTTTTCTTTTCTCATTTGGTTGGACGTAGCTCTAGGTTTGCAGTGTCTAATATGGCTACGTTAAGGTAGCAGCGGGGAAGATGATCCTTTTAGAAAGTCCTGTTACCGGTTTATGTTCCACATGATCAAAAAGGGTAGAATCAGTGGTAGTGAAAATGTGTAAGGAATACCTTTTCATTGTCTTTGCGTTGGCAGAAAGCGAATAAGGTTGGTTTAATGATTGCACTTAGCATCTAACTGGAGGCACCTTCCACCAAGATTCTTACGAGCACTCCAGGAATTGAGGACGCCAGCAAGCGTGTGGAGTGATTCCGCATTTAAGGGTTAGTGCTTCTTGATTAGGGACAAACCCGTGGCCCAGAGAATGAACTCTCCGATAGTTGACTGAGTGGTGATCGGTTTATAGGGTTTGGTTTGAGACGCGACTCACGGCGGTGTGTGCAGTTCCATGGGTTTGTTGTGGATTTGAGGCAAACGTGCAATTCCGCAATGCCGGCTTTGGTGTAGAATTGATCCAGTAGCAGTGATCAAGGTGAATAGCGGCGACTAGCGTCGAATTTGTCTAATTTGGGTTTCCCTGGCGCAGGATGGGACCTACGGCGGTTGGTGCAAGCAGGTAGGTTTTGTGCAGCTCAGGAGTTATAGGTGAAACTGCTGAGGCAAACGTTGGTATACTTTGTATTGGTGGTAATTGTTATTTTCTGAACATCTACAATAGTGCATTGTAGTTCTATCTAAGTGATATATTTTACTGCTCGGCCATCTTGTTTTGCATGACTTCTAGAGTATTTCAGGTTTGTGCAATGTTTTAACATTTCAATTCTGTTCACATTGAATGATCTGTTACTCTTTTGGGTAGTCGCATTGTTGTCATTTGGAGTTTTGAAGTCAGTTTGCTTGATACATAATCACATATAGTTTTGGTTATTTATTTGCTTTTACTTAGGAACATCTATAGGGATTCTTAATGCAGCTGTTGTAAGTTGCCTTTTGCATTTCTTTTTTTTTATGACAAGAGGGTGATTTTGCCAGCTCTTTTACTAGAAAGTTGTATACGTATCAAGGCTTACTACTAATGACAAATGAGACTACTTTATCTAAGTGTTTGTCATTTAGAAATTGAATGTTTCTTGTTTTTGCACTTGTTAGTAAAAAGTGTTGTTTGGATACTTTTCACCCTTTGAACGTTTCAGAGAAAGTTTGAATGACTGAAATTATACACCTGAACTTAGTTAGAGTTGATTCCTTTAGGGGTCATATAAAATGTGAGTTGTCTAAACTTGACCTTTTGTTGATATCGGAGTTCAGAGTGCCTGGTGCTGGTAGACATTTTGGTAAAAGGACTTTTTAGGGGCCAAGGACACTTAGCAAGCATTTAGGGTTGTTCTATAACTTTAAGGGGTTTGGTGAAATTTGGTTAGGGACGAACTTACAGCCAAGTGATTGCATCTTTTGATAAATTGCTGAAGAAAGATTTTGGGGTTGCTATGGAAGCGCCGCTATGGTCTCATAGTACATCCTTTGTGTTTGGTCTACAAGGGTCGGGACATGATTTATGTCGGTGGGTAGGTGGGTGGTCTTGGATGGTGAAGCGTAATAAAATCCGTAATCAGTGGGCGTTGTCGTCAATGGAGATTTTTTGTTTGTTTGTTACTAATGTCAAAAAAGGACCTACGACGAAGTGTGCAGCCTTGTAGGTCTCTTACAAGCAAGCCAGGTTCTAAGATTTGCTTACCTAGAGCGATTGTCGGTGTAGATTTGAATTTGTAAACGGGGTTAGTAGGCAAAGCGGTTGTTGAGTTGTAGTAGTCTGGGTCTAGGTCGGAGTTTTAACTAGAGTTGGTTTTGTAGGAGACGGTTGAGATCCTGGCTAATACGTATGCTAACGATGCTTGATAGTAATTACTCTGTAAAAATTTTAGCTTTATAGTTTTTTGTCGGTTTTTCTTAGTTAAAGGAGGAGGAGGCGATTTCTAATCTCTTGATGATTAACACTTAAAATTATTATTATTTTTAAGTAGTTTGAATTGAAATACCCTCACACAAGTTTGAGAGTTTGTTATGAAAAAATTGGAAGATTTCTTATTTGTAAGCATAAGACGTATTTTTGTTTAATGTATCAATTTCTCGACCGAGTTTTTTTTTATCAAAAATTGAAATTTTATTCATTTTGCAAGTAATAGAAGTTTTTTATAGAAGTGATATACAATCTTTTAGAGGAAAACATTTGGGCGGGCGGATGGGTCATTCCAGATTATGATTATCAGCAATAGTTTGAACTGGAGTTATCACTTACTCGCCAGAAGTTTTTTTTTTTTGTAAATGTTAGAAGTTAAACTAAGAGTAAGAAGTAGTGATATACAATCTTTTGATGAACAACACTTGGGCGGGTGGGCGGGTTACTCTAGATCATGAGTGTTTTTTTGTCTATAGTTATTGGCTTAGATTTTTGTTTAAGTTTGAGTTTGCATACTTTTTGAGGAGAGTTTGTATTGTTTCTTAATACATAGACTTTAAGTCTCAATTCTCTTGCTTTTGCCACTATTTTGCTTAGCTTTTCAAAGCTTTTACCAGACAACTGTGGTGAATTAGCTTGGGTATTTGGAAGACCTAAAATGGTCTTTGTATTTTTCAATCCGTTGGAACGTCTGCAGGTGGTTTTTATGTCGGATTTTAGGGGAAACTTGATGCACTTGCTTATTTTCTGGCCTTTGCATACGATGTTACTTGCTTGGCAAAGTCGTTAGGCATATTGGCTTTGTTTGGGTTGCACAGTGGAGTGGATTGATGTTTTTCAAACGAGCTAAGTGGTGATTTTTGGCTCAAGCAGTTAGCATTTCTGAAAGCCAAGGATTTGAGTCCTAGACGTGTTGAGGCTTAGGTGGAAACTCAGGTAGGTGGTTGGGGTGCGTGGATTGTTGTTAGTCTGCTAAGCATTCCACGTTGTAAACTCATCATCTTGGGGAGTGTAGGTTTGATACTCTGGCCGAGCCTACAGGCAGTTTTGTTGAAAATTTTTGATTATAATTTTTTTATCTGTTGGACATTTTTTTATTACAAAATTTATGGGTCTAAATTGTTTTAGAAAGAGGGTACTTTTTGCGAGACTATAAGCTTTTTTGTAATGTTAATTACGTTACTACTTGGTGGTAGATTTTCAATCAAAACGGATGGATTCCTTGAGGAGGTTTTTCATGTGTAGGCGGTGTTCTGGGTGCTGCGGTTGATTTTGCCATTTTTTGTCCTGGGATATACTATTTTTTTCTAATTTAGTTGGACGTAGCTTTAGGTCTGCAATGTTCAATATGGCTACATATCGGCAACGGGGCCGAATATCTTCTTAGAATGTCCTAAAAGTCATGTTACCGTCTCTTGTTCTACATAATTAAGAAGGGTGGAGTTAATGGTGATGAAATGTTGTAAGGAATATCCTTTCACTGTTTTTGCGTTGGCAGAAGGCAAATAAGGGTGGTTACATGCTTGCACTTAGCGTCCACTTTGTGGTTCTAAGCATCTTGGTGGAGCGTATTTTTACCAAGATGCATGGTGGTGGTGCCCATAGCAGTCTCCAGGGTTCAAGACGCGACTCACGGCGGTATATGCAATTTTGAGGGTCAGCTTTGGAGGCAAAGGTGCAACTCCCCAAGGCCGACGACGGTGTAGAAACGATCCAGTAGCAGTGATTAGAGTAAATAGCGGCGACTAGCGTCGAGTTTGTTTAGTTTGAGTTTTTTGGTGCAAGAAGAGACCTACGGCGGTTGGTGCAAGCAGGTAGGTCTTGTGCAGCTCAGGAGTTATAGGTGAAACTGCTAAGGCAAACGTTGGTATACTTTGTATTGGTGGTATTTGTTATTTTATGAACATCTAGAACATTGCATCGTATTTTTATCTAAATGATATATTTTACTGCTCGGCCATCTCGTTTTGCAGGACTTCTAGAGTCTTTCAGGTTTGTGCAATGTTTTAACATTTTAATACTGTTTACATTGAATGATCTGTTACTTTTTTGAGCAGTCGCATTGTTTTCATTCGGAGTTTTGAAATCAGTTTGCTTGATACATAATCACATGTAGTTTTGGTCATTTATTTGCTTTTACTTAGGAACATCTATAGGGATTATTAATTCTTAATGCAGTTGTTAAAAGTTGCTTTCTGCAGCTCCATACCGTTGGTTGCTGATTTGTCCCGGTTTAGGGAAATAAAAAATTTAAGGCAAGATGGTGCGCTTGATCTTGCCAGCTCTTCTACCAAAAAAATGTGTACGTAACAAGGCTTACTACTAATGACAAATGAGACTACTTCACCCAAGTGTTGCTCATTCGGAAATTGAATGTTTTTTTGTTTTTGCACTTGTTAGTTGACACTAAGTAAGAAAAGATAGTTTACAAATTGTAGATGTGTGGTTTAAATTAGAGTGGTCCGACCGCCTACCGAAGTCTTGATTATTTAAAAATTAAAAGTTTTTTACGTCTGCAATACTAAAAAAACTAACGCTTAGTTTATATTTGTTGTTGTTGTACTTTTTACGGCTATTTTACATCGCCACAGTAAGTCTACGACTTGTTTAAATAGATATGATAGAACCAACAGCTTATTAGGTAACTTTTGAACTATCCTGGTGGATACAGAACAAGAGTTTAATTAGTCTTGTCAGGGATTGAACCCTAAACTGCTTGCATGATCTGCAAGGGCTCTATTATTGAGCTATTATAAGAGAAGAATTTCACATATCCAACATTTCAATGACAATACTTGTAGGTGGAGGATGCAGTTTACAAATTATGGACGTGTTTAATTTAGAGTGCCCGTCTACCCATCCAAGAGTTATTAAAAGATTTTTTCTTTCTTTACAAAATTAGTTGTTACTTATTAGATAAAAGAAGAAAAATAAATTGCAAATGACATAGAAAAGTGACACAACTAAAAAAAATATATTTTGCAACTCAAAATTGACAATCATCTATGAAGACTACAGTCAAAGTCTACAATATAAAATAGCAACACAACTGCTCTCTAGTGGAAATAAATTTAAACTAGAAATATGCTTTTCTATAACGATGCCGCATATACTTTTATTCAATTCAATACATTCGCACATGATATAGAAAAGTGACACAAATAAAAAAAATAATTTTTGCAACTCAGAAGTGACTCTGATCTATGAAGACTACAGTCCAAGTCTATAATAAAAAATAGTGACACAACTGCCCTTTAATTTAAGCTAGAAATATGTTGCTTTTCCATAACTGTAAAGCAAACACTTGTGAGAATACATAATCTTCTATTAATTTAAAATAGCACAATTTTGAGTTGTCACTTTTCTATGTCACGTGCGAAATGGTCAAAGGCTAGTTAAGTCAAACAGGTTACCGGCTATTGCCACGCATGGTGAAAGGGGTGGGAAAGGGAGAGTTGGTGGTTGTAAAAAGTGTTTTTTGGAAACTTTTCAACTTTTGAACGTTTCAGAGAAAGTTTGGATCACTGTAATTATACACCTGAACTTGGTTAGAATTGATTTTTTTGGGGGTCATATAAGATGTGAGTTGTCTTGACTTGACGTTTTGTTGATATTGGCGTTCTGAGTTTACCTGGTGCTGGTAGGCATTGTCGAGGATACTTAGCATTTAGGGTTGTTCCATAGCTTGCGGGGGTTTGGTGAAATTTGGTTAGGGACGGATTTACAGCCAAGTGGTTGCATCTTTTGATAAGTCGCTGAGGAAAGATTTTGGGGTTGCTGTGAAAGCGCCGCTATGGTCTCATAGTACATTTTTTGTGTTTGGTCTACAAGGGTCGGGGCATGATCAGTGGCGGATTTTTGGGTCCGACCGCAAAATATTGATGAAGGCCCACTCAGAAACAATTAAAAAAAAGTTCAATTTAGTTATTTATTAAATCTTTATTTTGTGAATTTTGGGGGCCCTAGGTTTTGAAACAAATGTCGGGGGGGTTCCTTATGGCTGTGGGACCTTCCGCATTGCAGATCCTTGTTTACAGGTAGCTCCGCCCCTAATCACATGATTAATGGCGATGGGTAAGTGTGTGGTCTTGGAGGGTGAAGCGTAATAAAGTCAGTGGGCGTCGTCGTCAATGGAGATTTTTTTTGGTAGTTACCAATGGTCAAAAAAGAACCTACGATGATGTGTGCAGGCTTGTAGGTTTCTTACAAGCAAGCCTGGTTTTAGGAGTTGCACACCTAGAGCGATTGTTGGTGTAGATTTGAATCTATAAACGGAGTTGGTAGGCAAAGCGGATGTTGAGTTGTAGTGGTGTGGGTCTAGGTCGGAGTTTTAACTAGGGGGTTGCATGGTGGTTTTGTAGGAGACGGTTGAGATCCTGGCTAATACGTATGCTAACGATGCTCGATAGTAATCAATCTGTAAAAATTTAAATTTTATAGTTTTTTGCCAGTTTTTCAGGTTTCTTGATGCTTCTCTCACAATGCGGCATTATAGGCACGTGGTTTAAATATACTCTGCCCAAGTGTTGGTCATCTGTAGATTTAATGTCTACTTCTTTTATTATTTTAGTAACTATTAACGTTTGCAAGAAAAAAAACTTGAATTTTTTTGATTGCAATAACTTGGTTTGGTGGGTTTGACATTTTAGTTTGAAATTAAAAATTGGAATACTTTGCCACCCGCTCATTATAGACTGAAGTAGTGTACAAATTATGATTAATATATAAATAATTATGACTACAAGTTTGACTAGGTAGACATCCTCTTGACTGTAGTTTTCAAAATCACACCTAAGAGCCGTAAACAATAACTTGAAAATACTTGAATTAATTTGTAGTATATGATGATGTTTTTGAAGAAGCTATTTTGAATTTTCTCTAACGTCTTTGTTTGATATGTAACTGATGCCGATTTGTGGGTGAGGTTAATCAACAACATAGTCACCACTATCAACTAGTCTAGCACTTTTGATGCTTTTTGACTAGTTTTATTGCCTGTAGTCACTTATTGCACGTTAGAGTGGACTTACCAAAATGATTTGTTTTTAATATGCTTCTGGTCTTTTAAAAGCAGAACCTCGATTTACCGACAACTTTGCACAAATCAATTTTAACCAAAAAGTGCCAATTTGTTTAACGGTTTTGGACAACCACCTGGGTTCCATCAAAAACAACATATGGTGTTACCATTTGAAAAACGGAGAGTATTAATACCGTCATCTTTGGTAGTTCTTTAATGGAGATTAGCTGCCGTAACTTTATTATTTTAGATTTTTGTAAGGCGGTCAATCAGTTTAAATGTTATTTTCAATATGAGTTTTTACCTTTTAAAAACCACGCTCTAATTTTTTGACAACTTTCAACAAAATTTCTACCTCTAGAGTTAATCAATTTTAACCGAAAAGCGCTTATTTGCTCAAAAGTTTAGGACAACTAAATGGGTCTCAGCAAAAAAACTAAAAATCTGTTTTTAAGATGCTTCCTTAGTGCATCTTTGAGAGTCCGTCAATTTTGGATTTGTTACTTCTGTTCCAAGAAAGTATCAAGTGTCAGTTATTAAGTTTGCAATACATGTGACGGGCGAGGTACTGCAATTTAAACTGCTTGCTTGTAATCATAATTTGGAGTACCCTTCTACCCGCCCAACTGTTAGTGCTAAAAAAATTTGATCACAAACCTTTGGGCGGGTGGGCTGGTTACTCTTATTTAAAGTAATTGCTTGTTATCATATTTTAGAGTGTTCCGCTCACCCGTCCAACTGTTAGTGCTAAAGAAATTAGTGCGGGTCAACCGGGGCACTTCAATTCAAACCATTTGCTTATAATTAAAATTTGAAGTTTACCCGCTTACCTGCCCAATTGTGAGCTAAAAAGAAACTAGATTAGAAATTCTCAGGCGGGTGGGCGTGTTTCTCCAATTTAAACTATTTGCTTGTAATCAAAGTTCTTCCCTCTTTTCCGGGCTTGGGAGTTGGGACTAATTATTTTTTAAATTCAAGAGATGTTTTAAATTTTTCTAATAATTCTTAGTCAACTGAAACAATGAAGTATACTAATCTTGAATTTGAAGTAAATTTTTCAAAATTTGAGATAATTTTTTAAAATATTTATCAATTTTTAAAAATTCAAATATTCCTTAATTATCAAATCAAGTTTAGATTCTCAAAATTTGTGTCATAATGCGCAGTAAAGTGCTTCTACCAAGCGTTCATATCTTCATTGTTATGGTATCATGCAAATTCATCAACTCCAAAGCAAGAGTAAATTGACAATCAAGATACTGACTTCTTATGTAAGCTAATTGGGTATTCTTTGAAAAAAAATTATTTTGTTGTCGTTTATTACAACTTGTAACAATATGGGTAGAATGACAAATTAATGACTCAATATTATCCCAACAACAAACTTCAGCTTGAATACTCACGTGTAACATTCTACTGAAGCGACAAATCTTAATCGCGTGACCTCAATTGAGTAGCAAAAAAAAAATTAAATAATTCATGATTCAGTCGATTTCCTTTTTATATAAAAGGTCAATAACAAACTGAATTACATTTACGACCCACAACAACAAGAAACAATAAACAACAATCAAATTATACGATTTTCTATAGGGTTGGTTTCCTAATAATAAAATTATTCAATAATAAATTTTATTGCAAATAAGCGTTCCCAATTTCATCTCTTTGTGGATGTCGGTGTACATAAAACATGGCCTATCTATGAAATAATAATTCTCATTGGAACGAATGATACCGAAGGACATAAAAGAAACATGTAACGACCTAACCAAACTAACATAAAACGCATCTTTATTTTCCAAAGAGCTCCCTAACGGCTCCTTCACGTGCAGATTCTTCACACTATAATATTTTCACGTCTTGTTTTGAATATGCTATGGGGGAGGTTGTATATTATTGAAAAACGTCTCTTGAAGGACTATAATATCTAACGTAAGAAGTAAGAAACCAATCATTGGAATGTTTTTAAAATAAATTACTTTAATATATCTTAAATTAATTATAATATTGAAAGACCGTAATAAATAATTTATTAAGGAAATTGTCTGCATCAATTTCACTTTGAAAATGGAGCGCAACAAGAAAGATTATATTTTACAAAATTTAATTATAAAATTAATTAATTTCTGACTTAATTAATTGATTGATTCGCAACGATGATGGAGGAAGTATATTTTTCTTTAGAAAAAGGATTGAAATTTATGATAGGAGCGTGCGTGCTGTAGCTATATCTTTATGTCCAATCCACTTTTGGGAATCTTCTATTATCCCCGCCGTACACGATCCCCGTGGACCAGGAGTTGAACAGAGCACAAAAGCGACTTGACAAAATGGTTACTGATAACGAACATTATAGCTTCCCGTTTGCACATATAAAACGTTTAAGCGCATACATAATACCCCTTTTGCTTCTGTCTCTTTCTCATTCTGATTACAATGCATAGCGGCAGAATGATAAACAACCAAATTGTTCAAGGAAATGTATAATGTATTACTTGGGTATTAATGAGCGGAACTTATAAGTTTAAATTGTATCAAGATTTATTTTTTTAGTTGATGTTTTAGTATGTATGGTAAACGCAGTGCACTAATATCTCTTACGAATGGTAATGTGTATTCACTGCACGCTCATTAGTCCCTCATAACTGCAGTAAACAATGCACGTGTGCGCGGTGTTAAAATATATGCATGGAGCAAGCAAGCCAACAAGAGGTAGAAATCCCCGGGATTAGTGGTTGGAAGGGGGAAAAACGGTAAAGTACATATGAACCGAATCCCTATTATAAATCATAAGTAATATTTATCTATGGCGCGCTTTTGGTTATAAAACAAATGCCTGAAAGAATTAAAAGTTTAAAGCAATAAACTTAAACATTGATTGCTTCATTCAAGAATTAATACACAATTAAAAGTTGGCATAAGAGTAGGAGTAAGAGTTGGGAGTTCTAATATAGTAAAAAAGATAATGAATATAATAACTAAAAATTAATAATATGCAAGACAAAACTCAAAACTACAATAAAAGCTTATAAAAAACGGAAAGCTTTTATTAAAATCCAATGTTTAGTTTAGAAGTCTATTATAATCTATTATAACTCTTCTGCTTTGAGTTGATTTAATCGAAATCAAGTAAACTAAGTTTAATAAAAATTGAACCTGTCCTCTTGGCCAAAGTTTACAAATTTTGTAGTAACACTAATAAACTTCATTGTTGCAAGATTTAGGTTAAATTTATTGTTTGGTTTAAAAGTTATTGCAATCTACATCAACCCTTCTGCTTCCGATTGATTTAATTGAAACTAAGTAAACTAAGTTTAATAAAAATTGAACCTATCAATTAGGATACAATTTACAAAATTTATAGCAACACTAATAAACTTCATTGTTGCTAAATTTCATTTAAATCCAATGTTTGATTTTAAAGTTATTGCTATCTACATTAACCTTTCTGCTTCCGATTAATTTAATCATAAACAAGTAAACTAAGTTTAATGAAAATTAAACTTGTAAATTTGGTTAAATAAACTTCAATATGGACAAATTTTATTAAAATCCAATGTTTGGTTTAAAACTTATTGGTATAAGTATTAACCTCACTGCTTCTAACTTGTATGATGACTTCTGCTATGCCAGACGTACATTTTCCCGAGATGATGCCGACCTACGTCATGACTACGAATTATTTTTTTGATTCTACTTTTGCAACGACGCATCGTCTTCGGCTCATTTTAACATTTTTTATATTTACTTTGACAACACTGGCCGTTTTGAATCTACTCCAACATACCACAAAACAGTTCCAGAGAATTGGAGAAGACGTAAACATCGTTTTGGCACGCACACTGCCACAGACCAGTCTATACCGACAAAGACCAAAACGCACATACCCATAAAGTTGTCCGTCTTCTAACCTAAGTCCTCTGAAGTCAATCATGCAGATTTCAGTGCCACTTTGAAAATTGCAAGTAAAGTTACTGCAAACATTGTCATTTGACAAATAACACAGGAAGTGTTATTGCAAGTGGCACCTCATCTGGGAGTACAGGTGATAATGGGAAACTTCTGGTTTGCAAACAATGATGTGAGTATCGACTTAGAAAATGTTTACATTTTGGTCAACTACAGTGTATTGGTTGCAAATAATTAATACAAAAACCATGCACCCCAAGACATTTTAGTTTAGTTTTTAATTGTCCGTTTCTGGATCTGTTACGGTTGAAACACTTACTAAAGTTAAGAGCGGTTTTTTTAGACAATATTGTTTCTACCACTACGCGCATGGTGATTTATAAAATTAAACTTAAAGATTTAGTGTGCTCCAAGCTATTTAAATAACGCGAATAAAAGGTCTACCATTTATAAACAAGTCAAGGAGTTGCTTGGCAAGCATTAATGAGCAAAGAATTAGCAAGTATAGGTGCATCAAATACACAGTTTAAAAAGGAGTACGGGTTACAATGCTTCTTGTATAGACTATCTCAAAGTTAACGCGGCAAGCGAGGACAAGGTCGCCCTTTTTGAAAATACACGAAACGCTAAAAGATGTTTACACAATTGAATCTTAAGTCAGGATATTATAAAATTCTTATGGAAGAGGTCCAAAAATTAATATTGCGAGTGCTGGCTGGATTATTAGGTTTGTTTGTATTTTTTTTTTATTGTGAGTTGGTAAAGCTCTGCCAGCCTGAGTGTGGAGCTCACATCTACTAAACCCCTATCTCACTTGGCTTTTTTTACTAATTCACCCCAGAATTGCCGTCAAGCATTACTTCAGGGTGAATTTGCCCGGACCTGCATTATGCATGCCCTAGTTCCATTTGATGTTTATTACATTCTTTGGTAACCATTATTCTTTGTATCATGGCAGTTATGGTGTTTCATGTGCTCTTACACAAAGAGCCTGCTGATGTTCTCCTTGGTCATCTTTTCACCGCATATTACCTCTGTTGGAGCCTGTTGATCTTTTTACCGTGCGCTGTGAAGGAAGTTGTGTTTGGGCGAGTTCACATCGTAGCAGTACCAGCATTTATTGTCTTCCTGCTTCTGGATTTTCTTCAGGTACGTCCCAAAAACTTTTTGTACCGTGAGCACTTGAGTAGTGTGGAAGTCACTGTTTGTCCAGGTTGTGGTTACCCATGTGTTTATATTCTTTATGAAGGTCTTGGCCCATCCTTCGTAGCTGTTCCAGATTTCTTGCCAGTGCGTTAGTGTTTGTTGTTTGATTTTGGTTCTTAAGTCTTTTCCTTTCTGGAACATGCTTGTCCTCTCCTCCACTTGCAGCTTTGTTGGTGGGAGCTTGGCTATCGCTAGGATCGCTGTTGTTGGTACCGTGCGGTAGGCCGACGTGATTCTGATCGCGAGTCTCTTGTTTGTTTTCTCCATTAGGTTTTTGTAATGCTTGTTCCTGAGCGCGTTTGCTCAGATCAGAGCACCGTAGAGCATTTCGTTCTGAACGGCTGTTGCCAGGATCCTTTTTTTTCTTGCTCCATGGCCTCCTAGGTTAGGCATTATTCTCGCCAGTGCCATGAAGGTTTTATTTGTCTTGGCGCATGTGTTTCAAATGTGCGTCTCCATCCTTGCATCCTTATTTATGTAGACGCCCATGTACTTCAGGGCTGGTTGGCTGTCTATGCGTAGGTTCTCCAATTTCACCTGCATGTTGGTGAGCTTTCTTCTGCCGGCGAGGATTACCATCTCTGTTTTGTGGCCAGTTTGATGCGTAGGTCCTCAATCGCCGAGGTTACTTTTGCCATCGCGAGTTGCGCACGAGCTTCCAGTAGCGTTTTTGTTTTCTCCGTAACTACGATGACCAGGTCGTCCGCGTAGGCTACAAGTGTAACTCCGGATCCTGTGTCCAGCCTCAGGATTTTATCGTAAATTACGTTCCAGAGTGTGGGTCCCAGCACGGAGCCCTGTGGTACCCCGCATGAGATTTTGACAAGATCTCCGTCTGGCTTTTGTATATATCGTTCCGTCTGGTTAGATTGGATAAAGTTTATTAGATACGCGCTGATGTTTGCGGTTTTCAGCGCTTCGATTATTTTTGGCCACGGCGCCGTATTAAAAGCGTTCTTTATATCCAGCGTGACCGTCGCTGCAAAGTCTTGATTCTAGTAGTTCTTTTCTTTGATGTCCAGCACCTTATTGAGGGCGTCTATTTTTACCGTCTTTTCCTGAACCCAAACTGGTTACAGCTTATGCCTTCCTCCAGTTTTTCCTCCAGGAGGGTTTTTAACAGGCTTTCTAGAATCTTACCCGCGACGTCTAGCAGGCATATCGGTCTGTAGGTACTTGGTTGGTTCTGGTCCTTCTTCGGTTTTTCGATGAGTACCAGTTTTGCGATTTTTCAGTTTTTTTGGAAATTCTCCTTTGATGAGACACGTATTCCTGACATTCTTTATATGTTCCGCGTTTTTGGATGCTACCGTTTTTATCACTTCCGGCGGGATCATATCCGGGCCCGGGGCTTTCTTGTTTTTAATTCAGTTTATAGCGGTTTTGATTTCATCTGTTGTGTATTTCGGTACTTCGGCTTCTGTTACGCTAGTTTTTTTCCACGTTATTCGGGGGTGCTTTGGAAATAACTTGTGAATTTGTTCGTCTACTTTTTCTGCGATAAGGGTTATCTGCGATTTTATCCTTAGTTTTTTGGTGACTATTTGGTAACCTTTGCCCCATATGTTGTTTTCGAGGTCCTCGCATAGTTCCGTCCATGCTTTGTGTTTTTGTCTTGCCTTTTTTAGCTCCTGTTTGCTGCTTTGATATTTTCTTTTTAGGTTTGTTTGTACTAGTGTACTTTGATGACATATTAGTTTATTTGGACAATCACAACGACTATCTAGAACAAACTATCCAAATGCGAGTTTGGTCGAGAGTCGATTGAGTACCTTACCTAAGACTCGTTAAAGATTACAAAGTACTCAGAACTAGGAAGCAGCTTTGAAGTTTTTGGGTATCTGCAAGTAGTTCCGCGAGTACCTAGGAATTTTTCAAAGTTGCTGTACCGCTCATGGACTTGCAAGGACCAAAGAAACCGTTTTGCTTGACACAATTAGTGTAAGACCTACTAAGCCGACTAATGAGACTTACCCGTCTACGACTTGACTTGCGGTTTAAAATACAGACCAATGCGTGTAACACAGGATTAGGAGCTGTGTTATACCAAGAAGAAGGTGAAACAAAATACGTAATTCTCTATTTAAGGAGCGTCAAAAAAAATATAGGGAAAACCTAAAAAAATGCTTTTTTTACACTAAGAACGGACAATCAATAGTTGGTATGGCTGGACAAGTTATCTGACACAAAGTTTTTTAGGTGGTTGATGATTTGACAAGAATTTTTATTTAAAGTGCAACACGTTCTGGATCCATCAACCACCTGCCTGACGCACTATCTAGGAATGCATACGCAGATATACAGTTACTGTTCTTAGAAAGTGATAAGATCTAAACAACCGAAAGCCATCTGTGGCAGAAAATTCCATGTTATGAAAGACAAAATTTGCGTACAATGTGAAGAATCTTTGGCTGCTTTAGTACCGAGTAGCCTTAAACACAAAAGATAATGCGTAAGTATTAAGCGACGTTAGACGACTTTGAAATCTCAGATGAAATTTAAGTGGGTTAGAGAAGCAGGGGAGCTTTTACATGCATTAGCAGGACACTACTATCTAATAGTGACATCTCCAGATAATCAGAAGGTGCTGTATTTATATTATTTGAGCAGCAACATTGCAGGGCACCCTGGCAGAGACAAAATCCTGTCATTAATACTAACGGCATACCACTGGCCACACGTTCGAAACGACGTGCGCATCTTTATCCGTTTATACGTAATGTGTGTCCGAATTCAAGAAGGTCACGTTGGATTTGAAAATTCGTTATCTCTAGTATTCACTCTGGGAAAGATAGCAATTGATTACATTGGCTCTTTTGACGTTACTAGGTCGGGAAATAATTTACGCTAACGATCATGGACATGAGTAGCCGCTGGGTAGAGGCGATACCAGTACCGGCCGCAACTAAGGAAGCCACTACAGAATTGTTTGAGAAAAAGTTTTTTTATGTTACGGGAGTCATCTTATCAGACAACGGCCTTCAGTTCGCAAAGAGAACAGTTGAAAACGAGATGAGAAAGTGGACGTGCGTACACTAGACGACGGCTACTTACCATTCAGAGGTACAAAATGTTCACAAGCACTGAGATAAAGTTGTCACGTTAGCAGTCTTCCACAACAATTGGCAAATAACGCCGCTATTGGAGAAAATCCAATCTACATATTTTTGGGACAGACCTTGAAACAACCTGGAGGCTGGGATGACCCTGACAAAGACAAAAATAAAGAAGATCTAGAGAGAAGGTTGCAAAAGGCAAGGCAACGCTAAGTCACCTACCTGCAGCAACAGTACCCACGACGAGACAAAGCAGCCAGGTTTTACCAACCTGGAGATATTGTTATGGTCAGGGGTAGAGCACAGTGAGCCACAACTGACTAACCACTTTTCTAGTCTGGACCCTTTTTCTTCCACTTTAATGGAAGGCAAAAAAAATTCCCAAACCCAAATTTTTAAATTTTATTATTTATTTTAAATTTTTGAAAATCTATTTGTTTCAAAGTAAAAACCTAATTTAAGGAACGTTTTTTGATCATTTTAATTCTCAAAATGTTAATTATTTTTTAAATGTTTACTAATGTTTGATCTACTTACTCTTAAATTAAAAAAGATTAATTTAAGTAGATAGTACGCAATCTTGCAAATCCAAGCCATAGTTTTCAGTTGGTCATTACATTGAGAAAGATCGTTTCCAAATGTAGGCTCTCTAGCTAAGCGAGATTTTTATTTTAATTTGTTATATGATTTTAAATCAGTTAATTGTTAATTTATTTTTATTATTTACAATTAAACAAAACAAAATCTTATTTTTTTTTTATTTTTGTCTTTTTTATCTGAAAAAATAATAAATAATAATTTACTCTACAACAAGAGTTACTTTGTATTTACACATTATAAAACATAACATTTTCACACTTATCAGCATACTTTTTACAATAATTTACAAGAAAACGCAATAAATATCTAATTAATAATACTAAGAAATCCAGTTGCATATCTTATTAATTAGAAACGCACGAAGACTTAGTAATTAATCGTTAATTAATAACAACTTTTTTTAGATTAATGTTTACAAACAGTAATTAGAATCACCTCCTGGAATGCAATTAAATAGACATCCTTATTTAAGATATAAGTTATAATTAATGTTTTTTTTTAATAAATAAGAAATTACATTTCTATATGAGGTATTCATGGTTTGTATATTTAAATTACCACTTGAGAATTATATGATTCTCGGAAAACGTGCAGCTTATTAACATGATGTGAGGAAGCTGTGTAAATGGGAAACGTGTTTAGATTATGTAGGTTAAAATATTTTTCTCTTGCTTTTTAACAATATAAATTTACTAAGCTAATTGTTCAGTTTTAGTAAAAACTTGTGAACAAAGATGATTATATTCTCGGTTAATCCCAACATATCAACCGGAACGTTGAAGAAAAAAGCGAAGCCAATAATTTGAGATAAAATCGAGCCCGGTCTAATCTAACTTGAGGGTGTTTTCAGTCGCAAGTTTTCCACGATAGTGGAAGCAGCGAAAAAGAAAGAAGAGAAAAAAATAGGTAGATGCTTTAGTATCATCGCGGCCGTATTTTTTCGCGGTAATCCCGTTAATCCAGAGAGACCGTGCGTTATTTACAAGGCATGTGGGTAATTAGCTGTCAAAACATGCCACCTTGCTACGTACATCTCTTTAGGGGATATTTAAATTAAGACACCCCTCTTGTATTATAATTCACAGTATGAGACTTTTTAATTGGCTTATATAATCTAACACAATTTTCAATCCTAATCATTAATCCTTTAAAATTGAATATGTCAAGAGAACACGTAGAATTTAAAGTGAGCAAAATAAACACCAATGAAGTGGTAATCTGAATTAATACGAAATCTTTTTCGTCAAAGTATATATGAAATAGCGGAATCTTTCTACCGTAAACTTCAATTAAAGAAACTTAATAAGTTTCGATTTCCTTTTTGCGCCAAAGGAAGCGGGCGGCTTCTTCTTAGAACTAGTAAACTGGATGGGTTTCTAGTTAAATTTTAATTCTAAAGGTAAAGAATTTAATACGGTACATTTACAAAAGACTAAATTACATACATCTGATTTATTTAAAGTTCCCTAAGGGTACAACTCAATAAATTCAACACCTAATATGAATACTTAAGTTTCAATCATGAATGGGTAAAGAACATGTAAACAACATCATTAATCATCTCAGTGATATTGTAAATAAAATATTGAACCCATTTGTTATTCGTGTACTAACATGACTTTTATTATACAATACCATGCGCTTAATATAAAACTTTACAGACATAATTAAATGTTCTCTCTTGCTCTCTTTCACTCTATACTCTCAACACTTTTAAAATTACACAATTCCTAAATATACTGGCCCGAAATGTACAAATTAGCAAACTTTCGACATTAATTTTAGAGAGATAATAATAAATTTTAAGTTAATTGCTTCACGTTGGAAGTTTCTGTTATAGAATTAAGCTCTATATTTTAATATATTATTTATAAAAAAATCATTTATATTTAAATTTATATCTACCACAGTACATCAAAGTTTTGATAAAAGTAAACAATTTTTTTTGTTATTAATTTTGAATTTAAATATTTGTGTATTATTTAGCTATGTACTGAGATATTTTGTCATTTAGCTGTTGATCAAATAACTATGGAATCAAATAAATTTAGTTTTTTCTTGCCAATATAAAAAAAAATCCAAATTTCTAATTCTTAATTTTTTTTAAAACAGTTTGGTTAATTTTTACAATGGCAAATTCTATTTCTGCTGGATTTGTTATGTTCTAGCGTAGATATACAAGAGCAAGGATTGAGTATTTGGGCGGTTTAATGTGAGTGGCATTAGTGTTTTTTTTTTTAATACTGGTTTGCTATTTTTGCAGATGACTTAGTTAGAAAGTGATTCATAATTGATGTTGGCTCAGTTTGGTCTATAAACATTGTTATTTGGGATTTGTTAGTTTTGTTGATTGTTTTTTTGCTGTCTTTGTTGCTTGGACAAGATTTTTGTTTGTTATGTAGTAAAGTAAGCCAAATCTCTTTAGAGTTTTTGTTTTGTTTTTTGGGTTTAAAATTATGTATTGTTTTCTAGAGGGTTGTCTAGTAATTTCTGAATCGGTTTGGGCTTACTACTTTTTGGCAGTTTTCTATAAAATATCTGGTTTTGCTCTGTTTATCATATTTTGTTTGTGGGGGTGCTAGTGTTAGGCTTTAAATATTGATGATTGATGATTTTTTTGCGGTTCCCGTGCAATGACACAGAAGGTAGTACATCTTTGTGAAGAGTGAAAGGCCGCAATGCTACGGTTGGGAGATTGAAGCGGGATCCCGCCGAAGCACTTGAAATCTACGGGGTGGACTTGGTGAGGGAGAGGGGAAAGTAATGATAGGCTTTATTCATTTTTTTATATTGCGTTTTAGTCCGTGCTTTTGCAGGCGTTCAAATACCTTGCATAGGTGACCTACGTAATCTTAAAAAGTGTTTAAATATTCTACGGTATCGACTTTTGACATGAGTTTTTAGAATGAAGCAGGGGATTTTTTAGGCAAAACGGAAGTGTAATGGCGATGTTGCTTTTCCAATGGGATTTGCCAATAGCTTGTTTTTAGGTTTTTTTTTATTCAGGTATTACCAACCTAGGCTCCGCCAAAGTCTTTGATTGTCTCATGTATTTTGGGTAAGGGCGCAGCTTTAATTTTAGTGGTTGCGAACGCTACTGAGGAGCACTAGTTGCTGGTGTTTTTTCTTTTCTTTAGAATTACTGCCTTCTTGTGTACGTTTATATTTGCAAAAATGCATGCATTGCCGCGTATAGTCCAGGCTTACATTATTATTGTGTAACTAGGCATGGCTCAGTATGGCCGTTTCTCGTAGCTTGGGTGCGATCAGAAAGTGTGTTTGACTGGAGTTTTTTATTTCTTCAGTTAACTGAAGTTGTACGTTGCTAGTTGCTACTAAGATAGCACCTCTGCTATTGCCGTGTTTAGTGGCTAAGCTCTTGCTAGTGTCAGGTGGGATAAAACCTACCGTAACCGACTTGGGTCGAGGCGTTTGGCGTTCTTTGTTGGATTGTTTTGCATGGGATAGTTGCGGTTGATACTGTTGGACTGATTCCAGACTTGCATCTTTTTGCAGTCGGATCTCTTTATCGATGTCGATGGTTATTCTCATATATTCTTGTTTAGTAAATGAAGGACCGCATTACGTCAAACACCTTCCCACTTACAATGTCTTGGCAAATAAGGTAGTACACTATCTACCTTTGTCCGGACACTCTGTACCACAACACTAGGTAATAAGCTGAGACTCAACATAATTTTTTCTTAACTATTACTAGATGGGCGAGAAGCATGTAACAATAGTTTCAACTGGTGCCCACCCACCAAAGTGTTTGTGATCCAATTTCTTTATTACAAACTTTTGGGTGGGTGGTCGGGTCACTCAGTTTATGATGGAACAGTAGTTTTAACTGGAGTTTTTGCCCACTAACTTAAGTATTTCTGATGTTATTTTGAATTACAGACACTTGGGTGGATAGGTGCGACACTTAGTTTATTGATTACAGGACAATAGTTTTAATTGGAGTTTTTTCTTATCTACGTAAGTAATTGTGATTTGTTTTATTAATTACCAACACTTGGTTGAAAGACTCAGTTTATTGATTACAGAATACTAATTTTAACTGCCCATCTACTAAAGTATTTGTGATTCAATTTTGTGAACTAAGTTTAATTTAATTGGGCGGGTGGTTTGGAATTGTTTAACCCAAGCCACCCGCTCGAGTGTTTGTTCTTCAATTTCTTGACCACAAAAACTTGGATGGTTGGGCGGGAACTAAGTATAATTTAATTGGGTGGGTGGTTTGAAATTGTGTAGCCGCCCGAGTGTTTGTGCTTTAATTTTTTGGTCACAAAAACTTTGTGGGTGGGCGGTAACTAAATTTAACTTAATTGGGCAGGTGGTTTGGATTTGTGTATCTTACCCACCCGCCTGAGTGTTTGTGCTTTAATTTTTTTATTATAAACCCTTGGGTGGGTAGGCGTGAAATAAGTTTAACTTAATTGATGGTTTAAAATTGTGTACCCTACCCACCCGTTCTAGTGTTTCTGATCTAAATTTTTAATTACAAACATTTTGGTTGGTGGTTTGGATTTGTGTACCCCAGCCACCCGCTGAAGTGTTTGTGCTTTATTTTTTTGATTACAAACACTTGGGTGCGTGGGCGGGAACTAAGTTTAACCTAATTGGGCGGGTTGTTTGAAATTATGTACCTCACTCTTTGGCTCGAGTGTTTGTGCTTCAATTTTTTGATCACAAACACTTGGGTGGGTGGTCAGAAACTAAGTTTAACTTAATTGATTGATTTTGGTTGGTGGTTTGGAATTTTGTACCTCAGCCACCCGTTTGAGTGTTTTGCTTCAATTTCTTGATCACTAACACTTGGGTGGGTGGGCGTGAACTAAGTTTAATTTAATTGGGCGGGTGGATTGGAATTGCTTACCCTACTCACTTGCCCGAATGTTTGTGCTTCAATTTTTTTATCACAAAAACTTTGGTGTGTAGGCGGGAACTAAGTTTAACTTAATTGGGCGAGTGGTTTGGAATTGTGTACCCCATCCATCCGCAAGAGTGTTTTGGTTTAATTTTTTTTATTACAGAAACTTGGGCGGGATGACGGGTATTACGTTTAACTAAATTGGGCGGTTGGTTTGGAATTGTGTATCTCACCCACCAGCCCAAGTGTTTGTGCTGCAGTTTTTTGATTACAAAAGCTTGGGTGGGTGGGCGGTAACTATGTATAATTTAAATAGGTGGTTTGAAATTGCTTTCCCTACCCACTTGTCTGAATGTTTGTGCTTTAATTTCTTTATCACAAAAACTTTGGTGGTTGTCCGAGAACAAAGTTTAGTTTAATTTGGCGGGTGGTTTGGAATTGTGTACCCCACTCACCCGCCCGAGTGTTTGTGCTTTAATTTTTTGATTACAGACACTTGGGTGGGTGGGCGGGAACTAAGTTTAACTTAATTGGGCAGGAAGTTTGGAATTGTGTACTTTAGCCACTTGCCTGAGTGTTTGTGCTCTAATTTATTGATTACAAAAATTTTTAGTTTCTGTGTTCCAATTTCTTGATTACAAAAACTTGGGTGGGTGGTTTGGAATTCCTTACCCTACCCACTTGCTCGAATGTTTGTGCTTTAATTTCTTTATCACAAAAACTTTGGTGAGTGGGCAGGAACTAAGTTTAACTTAATTGGGCGGGTGGTTTGGAATTGTGTACCTCACTCTTCCGCCCGAGTGTTTGTGCTTCAATTTCTTGATCACATACACTCAAGTGGGAGGGCGGCAACTAAGTTTAACTTAATTGGGCAGGTGGTTTGGAATTGTGTACCCCAACCATCCGCAAGAGTGTTTGGGTTTAATTTTTTTTAATTACAGAAACTTGGGCGGGATGGCGGGAATTACGTTTAACTAAATTGGGCGGTTGGTTTGGAATTGTGTACTCCACCCATTAGCCCAAGTGTTTGTGCTTCAGTTTTCTGATTACAAAAACTTGGGTGGGTGGGCGGGAACTAATTTTAAATTTATTGGACGGGTGGTTTGGAATTGTGTACCTCACCTACCCGCCGAGTGTTTGAGCTCTAATGTCTTTTATGACAAACACTTGATTGGGTGGACGGGAACTAAGTTTAATTTAGTTGAACGTGTAGTTTAGAATTGTGTTTGTTAATCACAAACATTTTGGTGGGCGGGCAAGAAGCAAGTTGAAATTAATTGGGCGTGCGGTTTGGAATTGTGTAACACACCCACCCGCCTGAGTGTGTTTGAACTAATTGTTGAATCAACAACACTTGGGTGGGTGAGTGGGAACTAAGATTGAATTTTGTGGGCGTGTGGTTTTGTATTGTGTTTTCTACTCACCTGGTCAAGTGTTTGTGCTCTAATTCTTTGATCACAATCACTTGGGTGGGCGGGCGGGAACGAGTTAAATTATTTGGGCAAAATGATTTGATGATGGTGTTCCTAAGTCATCCGCTCGAGAGTGTATGAATTAATTTTTGAATCACTAACACGTGTGGGTAGATTGGTAGGAACTAAGTTTAAATTGTTTGGAGGTGTAGGGGTAGTTTATTAATTTTGGGACAATTATGTCTACTGTGGTATTTGCTTTTCTACTTAAGTGTTAGTAATCTAACTTTCATTATCTCTGGGAATTGTCGCATGGGCGAAAACTAAACTACTGGAGGGTTTGTGGTTACCACGAGGTCACTAAGCGGAGGTCGACGGAGATTACTTATTTGGCTTGTTGCGCTAAGTGTGATGCAGGTCGGTGGCTGGGGTCTGCGAGGTTTTAGTGGAGGTGGGCAACCGTACCTTCTATGAGTTGTTTTGTTGCGGCCTGGTATGCCAGGTGTCAGACGAAAGCAGAAGTGTTTTGTGTATTCTGATTCTAATAAAACAATTTGAAACAAAAAACTAAATATTTTTGAAACTATACATTGGATTTTAATAGAACTTAGTAACAGTGTACATTATTACAACTGGTACTAACCCTAAAAATTGAATCAACATTGAAACGATTTTTTTTTTATAACCTTAAAATTAATGACCTTATATCAGTTGGGAATAAAAAAATTAAAAACTAAAGAAACTGAATAACTTTGCAACTATAAATTAGATTTTGATTAAATTTTACTTTATTATAATTGCTATCAATTATATAGCATTGCATTGTGTGCTTGTCCTGTAGTTGCGCGCACCGGAATAGCACTGTAAGAGTTTTAGAACATTAAAAAATAGTCGCGCAATCTGATTATGTGTTGTGGCTTGGTACCGCCGTTGAATAGCACATTATCTAACAAATAGGGTGTAGTATATCTAATCACGTGCCGTGGTTGCGCATATCGGAATAGCAAAGTTTTGGAAGATAAAAAACGTTAACAAGTAAAGTGTATTTATTCAACCAGTAAGGTAAAAGTTGTGTAAAATACTACGGTCGCGCTCATCGGAATAGCATTTCAAGATTTATAGATTAAAAAATTGAAAAACGTTAGAATAGGAACGTTTTGGTTTATTGCCTAATATTGTATATATATTGAATCAAAATCTGGGATTTATAATAGTTGAATTTAAAATTTTCTATCAAGGGTAGGTTTTTTTATGCATTTGTAGGTGTATTATTGTGTTTTTTGTTTAAACAAACCATAAATATATAATTTTATAAATTTGGCGTTTGTAATGGTCTTGAATAATTTTATCTTTTCGTTGTTGCTGTAGCGCTTTTAAAGCTGTATTATTAATTTAGAAAATTTGAATTATCAACATCAAAGATACACATGAAACATTCCAGACGATTATAATAAATGTAATAATCCAGCATTGCGTTAATTAATTTTGGTGGAAAATTTATTAATTTAGATGTTAATGGGATCCCTTAACTTGCTCTTATTTCAAATGTGGTAACATAAACCCAGTAATGTAAATGATAATTATGAGGTATATAGGCGTACATATTTATGCAGGTCGTGTTTATCTGTGTCTTGCAAATCAAATTAGTCCGCTACGAGTACTTTTGAAACCAATTTTGGGGGAATTGTGCGTTAAACTAGTTTACACATGGCGGCGTTATAAGCTCGGATGCGGGTTGTGCAACCTACAGATATGCTCATCTTGAATATATGTATAACGACACAGTCACCGTCTTATAACACACTTCCTTTCCATTCGCATCAACCGAGCACGTGATTATATTTGCAAGAAAAATTATATCATAATTAATCTTGCTTCGCCTTGTCTTATCTTGTAAGATTTGAGGCTCGCGGGCGAATTTATCGATTACTTATCATCTGCTTATCAACAGCATCCTATATAAGCCTTGCGATGTTATTAAAACTGTCTAAGTATATAAAACTTGACGTGTTCAAATATACTTATTGATCAGCCCCCAAGGATAATATTCTTCAGCAAAATTTAATTTAGAAAAATAATCCTGAAACAAACAATTTATAATTTATGGATCAACTTGATTTGGCACCTTTTAACTTAATTAGTTTGTTTTACTCATGATTAAAATTATTTTAATACTAAATGCTGCAATATCATGAATAGAACATTGCATGCTAAATACAATTAGTTAATATAAATTACGATCTTGTTGTTGTATGTTCGTTTCCGGAGTTTCTCATTATGCTAAAACTAGCATACGATCGAAACATTGATTAAGCTTAATAAGGACATAATATTTACATTTATGGAGTTTATGTTTATATAAAAATGACATTATTTAAAATAAATGTATTTTGCTGTCGACTATTTAATTAAATTCCGGATTTTATTCGACTGAATTATTCATATTTATATATAAATATATCTCGGTTTTATTACCTTATACGTATGCATTTTCTCACCTGCATTAATGTATACCACGTATTTAAATTTAATATTATTAATAAATTCATTTGCATGGAGTCAGCGACGGAATTAATGTGTAAACTAGAGGAATCTCGTAACTGTTATGAATTAAATGGAAATTGCTACATTTTCACTAATGATGCAGCAATACGTTATTATTAGTTTTTATTATTATTTAAATTAATTATGGGCATAACTTTACAAATGAATTGATATTACTTTTTATTATCTAATTACACAATCATTTATATCTAAATATGTGAACAGAATTACAATTTTTCTACAATAATAACGCAATTATAAAGTAGGAATTAACTCACTTTTTGAATAGTTTTTGTGCTAATTTCAATTTTTTTAAATAACTACTTTTTGAAATATTTAATTTTTGAATGATTCAAAATTTTCTTTTTACATTTTAGTGCGTGGTTCTGTTTTTCTTTATTTTTTCTATGTTTTTGCAACAATGATAGCTTTTATGTCAGCGTGCTTTTGGGAGGTTGTTTTGTATTTGGTCTTTGCACTTGCTTTATTATTTTTTTCATTCTCTCGATCTGGTTTCTTCAATGTTTTCTTTTGGTTTTTTTCTACCTAATTATGTTTTGTACTGTACAAATATTACTCTGTCGAGTAGACTCAGTCTGTTGATGGTTCTTAATGTTCTTATTGTTGTTAATCTGATGATTTGTTTAGTTTTTGTGGTTTTGGCTCTTGTTTCAGGTAGTTAGATTAGTGGGAAAATTCCGAGGTTGGTCCAAATATCCGTGTTTTGACCCAACAATAGAGATCTGATGAGCATCTGCAAAGTCGTACTTTGGTAAGCCTCAAGACGACTGAGGTAGCAGTTTGCAGCTATTTATAGATAATAGTTTTTATGAATGCTTTTTTTCGGGATTTATTTTGACTTGCCATTTGTTTAGCCAATTTCCTAGATCGGATGTGGCGTTTTGTAGCTTTGTGGTTACTATTTTTGGTGACCTTAAAAAGTAGAGAAATGCTGTGTCGTTAGCATATTGAGCTATTTTAACTCCGTACATGCTTTCGAAAACACAGAAGCACGAAAGAAGAAATGTGGTTCCAAGCTTCACTGCCAGTCTTCTACTGCTTAGATACGAGGTTATTAGTTTTTTTGTCTATGTGGTTTGTTACGCGGTTAAGTTGATGAACACTAATGTGACCCCATCTGAACCTATGTTGATGGGTGAGGAGAAGTTTGTTTGTTTTTGTATGATCTTGAATTATGTCTAAGATTACCTTCTCTATGACTTTACTTAAGGTACATAGTAGACTTATTTGGATGGTAGTTTTGGGGAGTTTTGTTTTTTTTTTTAGGTTTTGGGATGTTGATCACGAGTGAGCTTTTCCATTCTGTAAGAAAGTATTTTGATAATCGCATTAGCAATATTGGTGAGAGTTATTTTTGCTTTATGCAAGAACGATTTCAAAGCTTTGTTTAAGATTTTATTGAGGCCAGTGGCAGACGGAGATTTTAAATTTTTGAGAATTTTTTTAATTTGAGAAGGTCTAACGCACTTAAGTGGATTGTTGTTGTCAAAGGTTTTTAGGAAATTTCTGTTTTCCTGTTGGACTCTTTTGACGTGCTCCAGATCAGTGTCTTAATGTATGAGGGGAGAATTGGAGTTTGATGTTGTTGGCGAACACTTTAATTATTTCCTTCTATAGTGTATTGAACTCCATTCCTGCCGTGAATGGCGGGATTTGTCTCTTTTTTAGGGCTCTGAATATCTTTCACAAAAGATTGGATTTCCGATTTTATACATCCGAAATTTACTTCTTATTGGCATATATTTGTTCTACCATAATGTATTGTGGAGGGCAAATAACAATACTGAGTTTTACTTCTAATTTGTTTTTTATTGTTGCTGGATGTTTTGGCTTTGAAATATTTGAATCGCCTTACTTGCTATATCAAAGTTTTGTAGATTACATTGTATAGTAGTTTTAGATTTTGTTGTCTTCAGTTTTGGACATAAAATTGACATTATCTGCGTAGCTTAGAATTTGAAGTTATTTTTCCGATTTTGTAGCCTAAATTGGTGATTTTTTCAAGTTTTGCTTTTATCTTAAAGCTACGAGATATCTTTTCTATCAATTGATTTTTTTCTTTTTATTTGTTTTTGTATTTGAGGAAGCTTCATCTTTTCTCGGAAGATGTCTAAGATATTCTTTTGGTCTATTTATGTTAAAGATTTTTTTGGTTTTAATCATTCTATTCAGTACTTTTTTGTTGGTCCATAAAATTTTGAGCATCACGTTTTAAATGTTTTTAAGTTTTTGATGTTGTTTACTTTGTTGTTTTGTTGTCCTGGTTTATATCTGAACTGTTATATTTAACAAAAACAAGGAAATCTAAATATTTTGAGCATTTTGTCATAGGACCAAAGTATCATCTTAATTATACAAGGGAAAGGTTGAGGGAAAGAGATAGATAGGACCTAAGAAGTGATAGATTTTTACGTCCTATCCATCTCTGCTGCTCCTCAACATTAGACAATGGACAGGCTTAACAGTTAAGAAGTTGTTTTGAGCTGCAAAATTCTTTCTTCTAGTTTTGCGTATTATTGTTAGAAAGATTTTTAGGATGTGGTTTATCATGATTATATGGTTGGAACAGAGTCAGAGCTTTGGTTTAATTTTTCAATGATATTATTACAAATGTTTACGTTAACTATTTGTTTTATTTGTTGCTATTTTCGTTAGTTTTTGAAGAGATAAATAGGATATCTTTAGAGTTTTTATTGATAAGTTTTATTAACTCACCTTGTCGGATCCAGTTTTATTTTTTAGATTTGGCGTTTTTGATTGCTTGTACAAGTTTTTTTTTTAGACTTTCTGGACTAGTGCGTTCTGAATTGGAAGTTGTTGGAAGTTCAGTATTTGTCATTAAATAGTTTTTGTATGTGAGCAATTTTATTTCAAACGGACCAGAGCAGCCCTCCCTTCCACTTTGGGGCTTAATTTTTCTACTACATAGATTCTTCACCATAATACGGTTTGAGATCTTTAACGTGCTAGGTTCCGTCTAGTTTTCTATCGACAGATTCTAGCCGGTATGTAATGTAAGACACCACTGATTTGACTCGGTTCAACACGTACTTAGGCAACAACTTAGAGGAAATTCTTTCAGCCGTTTTAGATAAAGTCATATTTCTTCTCCAAACTAGGTCGCCAACCGAAAACGTTTGTGACCTTTTCCTAAGGTTGTACTGATGTGCTTTAATATCTTGGTAAACCTCTGGCAACTTATCCAACAATAGGTAATAATCTTTCGCGCTCATTGTAGAGAAACCTTCCTTAGGATCATAGTCTTGATAATAAGTTCCACTAATTGGTATGTTCCTACCCTAGACCAAAGTATTTGGTGAGTAGCCAGTAACCTCATGTACTGCCGACTGTATAGCACTTCCAATTTTGAAAACTTCTTTGTTCCAATATGCATGTTCTTTTTTTTTTTTCATATAGGATCTTATAGCGGTACCTATTACTCGATTCACCCGTTCGGTGAAATTTACCTGTAGGTGGTATTTGGCATTGTATAACAAGCGCGGCACTTGGTATTCTTGAAGTAAGTCTTTAAAGCGCTTGCTAATAAATTGCGGCCCATTATCGACCATTACCGTGTGCGGCACTCCAAAGGTCAGGAATAAATGATTTTCTACAAATTTACAAATTTCAGGATGCTTTGCGCATAGGCTGCAACAATACAAATTTGGTAAACCAGTCGGTAATAACCAACAAAACCCGATTCTGGTTTTTGGATCTTGGAAAAGGTCCCATCAAATCCATCGATATGGTTTGAAATGGCAGGTAAAGCATTTTTGGCTTACCCATTAGTCCAGGTCCGGCAACATTTGGGCTTTTTTGTGCGCCACAAACCTTACATGTTTTTACATATTTCTTGACGTCAACTCTCATAGATTGCCAAAAATAGGTTTGTTGAACTCTCTTTATAGTTTTGAAAAACCCAAAGTTCCAGAAGTTTGTGGAATATGGTTGGCTTCAGTTGCTGCAGTCCTACTCTCTAAAGGTAACACAATTTTCCAAACCGGGTTATTTATGGGGTAAAGTCGTTTATTT
This sequence comes from Tachinus rufipes, assembly GCA_963932245.1. Lineage (NCBI taxonomy): Eukaryota > Metazoa > Arthropoda > Insecta > Coleoptera > Staphylinidae > Tachinus > Tachinus rufipes. Next base: position 110,483,152 of record OZ010743.1, read on the forward strand.
TGTACAAATTTGTACAACTTACCCTCTTCAATCCTCTAATTTGGGAACTTGTGTGGCGTCTCCAAAACGTCTTTAAATCTAGCAACATACCATTCGTCTTTCACATCTGTAACCTGAATGCAAGATACTTGTTGAATTCTATACAATGCATCCGGCACAACTAGCGACTTACCTTTTCTATGAACCAGTGTCATATTGTGTTGGCTCAATTTCATTCCCCAACAGGCTAGACGACCTACCGAGTCTTTAAAATTTTTCAGCCAAAGAAGTGAGTAGTGGTAAAGTGCGTCCCTTCCACATACGGCCTAAATCGTTCAATTGCAAAAAGCAATGCTAGACACTCTCTTTCCGTTATTGGATAGTTATTCTAGGTTCTGCTCAAGGTTCTGCTTGCATATGCAATTACTCGTTCACGATTCTCTTTATCTTTCTGTTAATATTGGGGTACTAACCAAAGCTTCTTTAATTTTCTCAAAAGCTTCCGCTGCTCTTGACGCCCACTGAATTTTTTGTCCTTTCTTCCGTCATTTGATCAGATCATGTATAGGGGCCATTACCGTTGAACAATTTGGCACAAATCGGCGGTACCATGAACACAACCCAATAAATCGCTTTATCTTTGTGGTATTAGTTGGGATCGGGTATGCTAACATACTTGCTATTTTATCGGGATCCGTTCGCAGACCTTCTTCGTTCACCACAAAACCTAAGTATTTTAATGACGATTTACAAAATTCGTACTTCTACACATTTACAGTTAAATTGGCCCGGACTAACCATGCACAAACTTCCTTAAGTGTCTCAATGTGCTCTTTAAAAGTTTTATTTATAACGATAATATCGTCTAAATAGACGAATACATTAGGTTCCATTTTTGGCCCAAATATTGTGTCCATTAAGCGCTGCTGGATTTGAGCCGCATTGTTTAACCCAAAAGGCAAAACATTAAATTCATAAAGTCCCCTGCTAAGAATCGAGAACGCCGTCTTTTCTTTAGATTCTTCTGTGAGCGGAATCTGCCAGAAAGCGCTCTTTAAGTTAACACTGGATATGTATTTAGCGTCTCTCAACCTGTTGAGAATACTATCAAGATGAGGTAAAGGATAAGCCAAGGGTTTGGTAACCGCATTTAACCTTCTTCCGTCAAAACAAAAACGGTAAGACCCGTCGTCCTTCTTTACCAGCACCACTGGCGAACTCAAATCAAAAAACAATTTCTTAGCCTCATCTAAATTTGCCAACTGCTCGGAAGTTAAAGTTTATGTAGACTTAATCCCACATATTTGATGTTGAGTTATACTTTTATTAGGCCTAGGCGTAACTTTACTTTTCTGGCCTCCTATACTCCAATTATTATTTACAAAATTAAAACTCATTTCCTGCTTTTTGATAAAGTCTGTACCTAAAATCACTGCAAGTGGAAATGACGACACCACATAGAAATCAAACAAACAAAACTTATCGGCTACCTTAACATTAACTTTAATGTGTTTTTTTACATCCTTAGGCGATCCGTCGGCAACATTTACAGTTTTGGTTGAACAATATCCCATTTTCATATCCAAAAGCTCTTGTCCCAACAAATCAACTGCTTTACCTCTTAAAATAGAGCAATTTGCTCCCGTGTCTATCAATGCCAATAATTCAATTCCCAAAATTTCAACGGTTATGTGAGGTCTACCATCGTCCGTGAGTTTGATAAAAGTTGGAGCAATATGTTTTTGGTTTAAGTCGGGAATAGTACTAGACGACTCAAGAACCTTTGCTTCTATAACGTCTGTTACCGGTCGCAAAAAATTGTGAACATGTTGTTCCCATTTACTTCATTCTTCCTGACTGACCTTAGATGGTTTTTGGGAGATGCGTCGGTCAAAGTGCACTCCTATTTTTTGTTTTTTGGGCACTTGGTACAAGATCGAGAAATCTGTCCTTTTGCTCCACACCTATAACAAAATTTTCCTGTCTTAGGAACTGTACATAGTTGGAAGCTGTGCCCATCTTTGTTAGTTCTTGGTCTTAGTGGAGTTTCCGATAGCGTATTTTCTATCTTGCGACACAATGATGTTAATTGGGCAATAGTCGTTATATCAACCAGACTAAGACGCGCAACATAAACAGGAGATAAATTTTTCCTCGGACTAATTTATCCCAATCAGTTACTCTACTCTTAGCAAACCTGTACCATGCAACTGCCTCACCTAAAAAAAGATCTACCGCTGAAGTAGAAAGGGTTGCCTTTGAGACGCTCTTGCACACCTCAGTTTCTCAACCTGCTCTAAAAATGTTAACAGCCCTTCTGAACCAGACTTTCCATCAAATTTGACATTCCACTTATAAATAGGAATAGAGGGTCTTCTCCTAATTGCGTTACTAGCTGACGGTCTTACAGGGTCAACCATTTGCACCTCACTTAACTCACTGGAGTGGGACAGTTGATCATCGTCCTTGTCGCTCTCAAACTTTACTTCAGGGGGATTTGCTCCATCTCCTACAAATGTGCTGGCTATTGACTTAATTAAGGTTGCTGCTTTCAAATCTAGTTTTGTTTGGAGATTAGTACAAAAATCAATGAATGACTTGGAATACCTTTTTAGCCTACCAGTCACGTGAAGTATGCGGTTATTTATTCGACGCTGGGACCTTTTGGCATCATCTCCTGGGTATAACTCAATAAGCTTGCTGATGTCGCTTATGGTTTCTTTGACTTCTTTTCCTTGTGCGTCTGTCCATTCTTGACCTTCCGATACTGCCAATTTTTCTTCTCTTAATAAATTACGTAGCAAATACCTCAGTTCTTTCACTTCCTCAGTACCTGACAGTTTAAAATCCCTAATTTTTATCTCATAAAGAAGCTCACTCTTCTTTAAGTGGTCTGCAGTTAAATAACTCTCTGTAGCCATTTTTGTTACCTAACCAAACACTACTTAAAACTTTCAAACTTAAATTGCAAATTTTGCACAAACAAGCACACTTGAAATCTCAACCCTTTACTTAAGACGTGCAACCAACCAGATTTCCAATACTTTATAATCTAGTAACAAAACTACCTTATTTTTTTTTTTTTTAGTTATATCAAAAAGAATTGAATTGAATTAAATTTAATAACAAGAAAATTTAATAAATAGGAATTAAACAAAAGGTAATTAATAATTAGTTAAGACACAAAATCATAGACATGCAGAAATATGCACGATAAAATAAACTATGCAATAAAAAACGTTACAAACTAACTAAAAGTGGCTGCGGAACCGATTTTGTATGAGTCAAAGGTAGCAGTCGTATACTCCTGATGATAAGCAAATTGTGCAAACTTAGGCGAGAGCATTAGAAGAACAGATTTTTATTGGTGGACATTTTAATGCTAGGTCTAACTCAAGTTTAACAGTAAAAGACGTTATGGATTGCATGCGGAAATGGATTAATTAGCAAGCAGCACAACTGCGTTATAAAGAGAAATGGATCATATTTTTATCTTGACGTAACGATGTGCACATTGGACATGGTAAAAAACGCATAAGAAAATAGAGGGTAGGAAAACAAGAAAATTTCAGTGACCCCAAAAACTTTTATATTTAAATAAGACAAAAAGTAAACACTGTTTCCAGCATATAATGACTATTATGAAAGTAATGCGCATGATTTTATTGTAACGCGACTGACTATCCCAGCTCGGTAAAACCGGTCGGGAAATGTGGTGGGAGTTCTGCTTTGCCAATTTGCTTCCGAACTATCTGAGCGGAAAGACGTTTCTCTGCGTGAAATGTGTTTTTTGACTTTGTAACATGGTTCGATGGAGCGTTTGTTTGAACATCGATACGCTATCAAGTTTTGCGTTCTGCTTGGAAAAAATGCAACCGAAACATTCCAGATGCTTCAAGAGGCCTTCATGAACGACTGCATTTTAAGGTCACAGTCCTGTGGTACAAGGCGTTTATGGAGGGCCGGGAGGAGGTCGTCGACAAACACCGTTCTGGACGCCCAACAACGGCTAGAACCGACGACAACGTGAATCGTGTTCCAACCGTCGATTGCACATTGCTGACACCCTAAACATGTTTACATTTGCGGTACATGGGATAGTGACCGATGATCTGAAAATGCGCAAGGTCTGCGCGAGCTTGATCCGAATGTGTTGACGGAAGACAAGAAAAAATTTTGAATTTTGCAACTTTCGCATTTAGTCAAAATGAGCCGGACCTTCTTAACTCTGTCGTAACCGGAGACGAATCTTGCATGTTTGAGTACAATCCAGAATTGAAAAGGCAGAGCAGCGCGTGGCACACAAAATTATCTCCTCGTTCCAATAAAGCTCGAATGAGCAAGTCTCGCATCAAATTGATGCTCATTATCTTCTTTAACGTCCGAGGAATTATCCATTTCGAGTTTGGAGCCGGATTGCAAGGTTACTTCAAAGACACTGTCAAGCTCCTTTATGACAATGCCCCCAGCCACACGGCCTTTATCGTTACCAACTTTTTGGCCCGAAACAACATCTCGGTGATCTCCCAGCTCCTTAACAGTTCCGAATTGGCTCCGTGCAACTGTTTTTTGTTTTACCAACAGAAGAGAATGCTGAAAGGAAAACATCCAAAAGCATGTTACAAGGTTATTAAAAGACTTCCAGGCTTGGCAGACACGGAAGAAAAAGAAGTTTTAAAGAAGGGTATGAAATGAAATGATAGATAAAGATTAAATAAAGATAGGTCAAGAACTATTTTTCAAACATTACTAAACAAAAAATTACTTGAACAGTATAGAAATACTATCATGCAATTCGTAAGAAGTAAGACAATCTGGAATTAGATTAAAAAAAAAGACAAAACAGTTGGCTCGAACGGTATACCACCGAAGCTGCGGAGGTGGCAAATCCATAGCATGATAAGGAATCAGTAGTTTGACTTGACTTGGGGGGGACATTTCATAATATGGTAACAGTTCAGTAGTTTGAGCTGAAATGGCTCAAAACAAATTTTGAACACTTGCATACTTAATTTGACTTGAGTTTAACACATGTGGAGGAATATCAAACTATCAGTGTGGCTTTAGACAGTGCCGGTTTACAGTGGACGCCGTAGAAACGGTATAAGGACTAGCGAAAGATGCACTAAAGAAACTAATTTGCCATCTTAGACGTTCAAAACGGTTTTAAATCGACACGTTAGAAAGGAATTATAGACGAGTTGCACTGCACCTGATTAAATTAATGTATAGTCTCCAAGGGATTGGTAATTTGATCAACTAAAAAGTGTTGATGTATAAAACGATGGGGTTTGGGATGCGGCGGAAGTACGGAAGTAATTGAGGAAAACGTAGAATGGAGAAATTTGGATACAAAGGAGCAGACTGAACTTAGCACGCACAAAACTTATGCGATAGTCAGACAGGATATATTTAGAAACAATACAGGTTAACAAGAAAAAGTAGCAGCAGCTCTTGTTAGGCTAATGCCAAACATGGGCTCAGACCAACACGCAAAAAGGCAATAAGTGAAGTGGTCAACTCTATACATTTTTATAGAGTTCTGGTATGGAGAGAGAGTAAACACATTAAAGTGGCAGGAACAACACTTATACATTTGTTGGCAAGAAAAACAACGTACAAGCAAGGTGCAAACTAAACTGCGCTAACAATAATAGCCAAGACAGAAAACCTTCTCAGAGGAAAGAAGATTAGAACCAAGAACGAGAAACGGTAAGCTGGACAATGAAACTAATATCAGACGTAATATCATGGGTGACCAGGAAGCACGATGAAGTAGGGTACAACCTGACACAAATTTTAATTGGATGTTTTGGATTGTTTCTATATGCAGTATGAAAGTGTCAGGTAATGCAACTGTGCATACTGAGGCCACAGTACTAAAGTGCCTGAATGAAGTGATGGAGAACAATAAGGGTCTTGGCGACGCAAGATCTAGTGGAAACACTGACTGTGGAAAACAGTCCTTAAAGAGTCTTCCTTCTTTAGGCAAAACGTTTATTTCTAACTTTAAATTGAAAATTGTCATTAGATTTTTGAAATATTTTTCAAATGTTCCAAAAAGCCTTATTTAAGGAACATTTTAAATTTTTTAGATAATTTTTGGCAAACTTTTATGATTAAATACAGTGTGCTTTCCCTAAATTTTAAGTCAAACTCTCAAAATTTTAATTAGTTTCTAAAATACTGACCAGTTTTTGAAAATTTAATTATTTCAAACTTTTATTTTAATAGTTTGTAGGTAACTTTTTTAATTAAATTAAGTGTTTTATCGCAAATTTTAAATCAAATTTTTAACTTTTTATTTAGTTTCTTTAATTTTTAAAAAATTTACCAATTTGAAAACAATGTTTATTTATAAATAAAAACTTATTTTAAGTGTTTTAAATTTTGTTGATAATTTTAATTTTAATCCAAAGTATTAAATGAGATTTTTATAACTCTAATTAGTTTTATGAAATATTTATTATTTTTTGAAAGCTTTTATATTTATTTTGAAAATTTCTAGTATTTTTTTAAATATTTAAAAAAAATAGATTTTTTTTATTTTTCAAGTTATAAATATAGATGCTTTAATTTTTTAAATAATTTTTAGCCAACTTTTTTAATTAAATCAAGTATGCCAATTCCAAAGTTAGATTCTCAAAAAAAAAAAAATTGCAATGTTTTTTATTTTTTTTTTAATATAACTAATTTAAATTAAAAATTTAATTTAATTTTTAGAAATTTAAGTGTTCTAATCTAAAATTTTAAGATTTTTACTTATTTTTGAAAATTTTATTTAAAGGATGCTTTGAGTTTTTTGATAATTTTTGATTGAACTTACTAATTTATTTATTACATAATAGAAAGTGAATTTTTTTTTGTCAATTTTTTATTTAGGTCAATAATTTAATATATACTTTTTATCATTATTGAGTTTTTTATATTTTAAATTATATTTCTATAAATTCTTACTTATTTTGAAATAATATGATTGATATTACTATAACATTCTTGAAAGCAGCAAAGTAACATTTAAGATTTTATTAAAGTGGCACACTTTTTCAAAATTGAATATCTATTTATAACAATTACGCTCGAGCCGTCTGAATCTACTAAAAATAAATCGCACCCCTTGTATCCTGAAAAGTCCATATCAGTTCGTAACACCATGATTAATTCTTGGCGGGGATACATTAATCATACCACCTACACATACATACATACATACTCACACACATTCTTTCCGAATCAATAATATATCACGCCGGAAGTGAAATGAGTCAAGGAAACGAAACAAACAAATAAATGTAGTAGAAACCTTTTTATCATTCTTCATGCTGGATTTACATAATTCAATTGAACATGAATTTTGAGAAATAATTACTGAAAGTAAATATAATGCGAGACAGTAATATACAATACAATTTATAAGCTGAATTATAAAAATGTTATGATTAGAGCGCACGCAGGTTCTTTGGTGTGAATCCGCATGTGTTGTGGAGAATTTCATCCACAATTACTCAAACGTAACAGTTCTGGAAATAATTTAAACTGACTTTTTGTCAACATTTTTTTTTTATTTAATTAGTATTTGCTTACAGAGTATTATTTTTTGAGCTTGTACTTCAGTTAAAAGATTTTATAAATATTATTTTTAGAGTATATTAAATTTTTTATACAATCTTTTTATTATATCAAACCTTCAATTCTTATTACCAAACATATATTTCATATACTAATCTATATTTTCTGTTCTGTTTCAGGTGAGTTCCTTAAATCCCTACATCAAAATTCGCAAATGCAAGTATAAAATTTATGCTGACAAGATTGATCCTTTTTGTTTTATATTTTGTGATGAATAAATAAGTGAAGTAATTCCAGCGGGTGGCAATAAATTTGTATTCATTTAAAATTTAATTCGTGTAATATCCCAAACGAAAATCACATTACAGAATTATAAAACAACATTTATTCATTAATATAATATGAAAATAAATATTAGTTTGGTATTAAATTTTGTAATAATGTTATAATACTAAAAAGTGTTTGATATTTGCAGCATAAAGACCCTTTACAATTCTCACCGATATATGTATTGAATGCTGCCGTTTTATATAAAATCTTTATAGTCACTTGCTAGGTACATTTTACTCTTTGTCATATAGTATAGAATGTGAAATTTAATAACAAACAATTCCCCGACGAGGAAAAAAACTGGCATTACGGTAAAACGGCGGATGAAAATTTGCATAATGAACCGATGTGTGTTGGCCGGGTTGAATGAGGAAGAAAAAAAACTGGTCTAGTGACACTTAACGAATTCACAAAGGACATTGTAATGTCAAGCGTTTTAACCACCACACATACAAGAACCGCTATTGAATTCCACTCGACGATAATTCTCCTTCTGCCCAGGAGAGGTGTTTCTTTTGTCCTCGTAGGGCTTTTATTTTATTTTATACTCACTCAAAAGGGGTGCATTCAGTAATAAAATAATGCAAGCGATCTTTAAATTTAAGAATATATCATATTTAAAATGATACAAATTTTGGTACGCTACTGGTAAATAATGGATAAACTTAACGAGCCCTCGTTAGGACTCGAAACGTGCCTTTGTCACAACACACCGAAGCCCAATAACGCTAGAACCTACACGAACTACTGATATCCGGGGTGGAATAGCACAGCAACCCCTATATTCTGACCGGATACCTTACGCACAACTTGAACCGTGAAAAGTTACCGCACACCCTGCCGGTAAAGTTGCGTTGCTATAATTGCATTGCTCTCTATCTGCACGAAACATATATACACAGATAATCTTATTTGCAAGTTAATTGACTAAACTACTGCTTTCCACTTGTAATTGCACATTATGAGTTGAAGTCAAAGGACCCAATTGTTAATGTATTCTAGATATTACTTGGGAGCTAATTTGATGGACATTTATAATCAGAAATTAAGCTTCAATCTATATTTGCATTGCTATTAGGACACAGCATTTATAAATAAGACTAAATTAACCAAACAGTTTCATGAGACTAAATTAACTAAAATAGTATTACGAGTGTTGTTTTATTCGTTGAAATTTAAAGGTATTTTTATATTGTTGTGACATATTAAGTAATTCTTAAATATCATATTTTGAAATATAAAAAAACTCTTTGTTGTAGTTTTTCAATAGTTCATAAATCATAATATATTGGAAAATAGGAAATCTTCTTATGGTTTTAGATTACTTGCATAAAATATCTTTTCTGAGTATGAAATCAATTATTAAAGGCGCTTTGCAATAAGAAGATTACTTTTGTAAACTCATTGACTTTTATCGTTTGAGATTTTATTAAATATTTGTACACTTACTGCTAATTTGTCTTGCTTGCTTCAGGTTGGCATAAGGAGTTTATTTTTTCTGAATTACTATTGTGTAACTGGTTATTGCTTACAGTTAAAGCACCAACTTTGAGAATTAGAAGTTGTTTGCTAGACCGACTTTTTTTGGCGTTATTTGTATGTGTAGTTTTTTAGTTTTTTAGTTTTGTTGTTTTTTTGGATTCATGATTGAAAAATTTTTGATTTAACATTTAAGCATTTTATAAATTTAGGTTTTATACGAAACTACCAATTTATCTATGTTTTTTTTTTGTTATATCATTACTCCTATTTTAGGAATCTATTCAGACTACAAAACTTTGTTTATGTTTGTTTAAAGGCATTACAGAGCAACAATATCTAGAAATTTACACAGGCAGCTACGTTCAAATTTTGAGAAAATTTTGTAAGTAATGCTGGATCAACCAATCTGTTTTAAAAAGTCTGATAATTTCTGCCTTATTGCAATGTTTGAGTTGATTTACGCAGCTTATTCAAAAAACTGTAGTTTAGTTAAAAGTGTTGCATAGAATAATAATAATAATAATAATAAACTTTATTTCTATTTAATCCAAATTATACAAATAGAAAAAGGCAAAGTTCAGACTATGTCTGTTCTCCCACTTAACCTTTATAATTTTCACAATAATAATTTTGATCTAAATTGTTTACAAACTTCTTTTTCTTCTATTCCTGTTTCTTTGCTTCATTTAATACATGGTTTAATCTTATATTTACTACTGTAGGTATTGCAGGCACTCCAATTACAATAAAATTTAAACAGCAAAAAAATTGTCAACTTGACATTATTTCTGACATTTTTTATGTTATTGGTGGTGAGATTAGTTATTAAATTGTAACAATATTTAGAATATTTTGTCTAAAATCTTTATTTTTATTAAAAGAGAAAAACTGTTTTAAGTTGCGCGGTTTATGGGCCTGTTAGGTGCTTTTCATGATGGTTGGTATTCTTAAAGGAGCTATGGATACGCTAATTGGTTTTGAAGTATAGATCAGTAATTACTTGCTTTATATGTGTACTCGGATGTGATGTTTATAAGAATAATAAACTATTGGTAATGTTTAAATAGCCTGGAATTGTGGACGCTAAAAGCTAATTTAATAAATAAACAAGATTTTTTTTAAATGTGGAGGCAATCCGAAAATTGGGATTTGGAAACCATGAGCTGTACGCAACTGTAAAGAAGAAAACAATTTCTTATCTTAGCCATTTTATTTGTGACAAGTATCAACTACTTATCCTATAAGGCAAAACGAGAGGAGTAATATACTAATTTAAAGTTAAATGCTAAATGCAAAAAACTATTACAAAAATGTTTATCCAAATGTTGGAAAACTACATGGTATGGCTATAAAGTTTTAAGACTGATTTTATTGTGGCAAATTGAGTAGTTCCATCTATACATGGGCAACGGTAGTACGTAGTGGAAAGTCTTCCAAAAAACTAGTGAAAATTTCATTAGTACAGTTGTCTTCATTCCGTAATTATAACGTTTTTTGTGAAGCGCGTTTTTTACCACACATTGACCAGCGTACAGCAATTAAGTTTGTTTTAAAATCGGTAAAACAGCCACGGAAACGTATCAACTGTTACAAACAGCTTACGATGAGGAGTGCAAATCACCTCCAACTGCGTTTCTGTGGTTTAGTAAGTTTTGTGATGGCCCAGACAAGACGATGAAAAGACGAGTCGTCTTTGCACAAGCCAACGAATAAAAACATCGAAGCTGTGCGCTCTGCCCTGAATTCTGATTGTTGATCAACCATCAGAAGGATAGCAGACAACTTAAATATGGATAAAGAAACCGTTCGTTAAGTAATTCCAGAAAAACTAGAAACAAAAATTGTGCCTGTTTTGTTCCGCATTCTTTGACCGCTGTTAAGGATGATTATGTGACCTTGTGTACAGATCTGCACGAATCACACAGAAACGATCCGAGATTTGTGGTGATTTACGTATGACTCTGAGACCAAAAGACAGAGTGCTAATTGGAAAGAAAAGGGGTTTCCAAAACCGAAAATACTCTGTTTTCAAAAATTGATTGTCAAAATTTGTTCTACCTGGTCAAAACGCTAATCTTGAGTTTTATAAAGTTGTATTATACCGTTTGCTGAAGTTTGCTTGGAATTGTTTGCGTCCATGGACTGGGTTCTGTTACACGATAGTGCGCCAGTCCATAACGCCATCATTGTTAGACAATTCTTGTCTAGATAAAAGTTTCCGTGTTGCACCACCTGTTGTAATCGCCTGATTTGGCTAGGGCCATCTATTTCTTATTTTCAAAAATTAAGTTGCATTTAAAAGGCCGTCATTTTAACAATGTTTTGACTATTCAAAAAGCTATGACGAGGGAGCTTAATGAGGTTCCGAAAGAAGACTTTGCTAAAACCTTAAAACGATTAGCGAATCGCGCTCAGATGTATTGATGTACATTGAATGAAATTGAAAAAAAACGTTTTTTTTTTTTTAAATTTATATAAAAATGCGCAAATTAATGTAGGCTTGCGTATTATAATGATCTAATACAAAGTAGAATGCAACAAACTGTCCGATAATCGCATTATGCATGCATATCTTGTGAACTATTGTAGTGTTTGCTATTTAAATATAATAATACTTTATTCACGGTATAATCTTACCATTTACATCTACATCAAATATAAATAAACAATGATGTTTTACAATACAAAAATAAAGAATACAAATATACTATTCATAAAAGCGCACATATTAGACATTAGTCAGCATGACTTAGCTGACTTCTGAACGTAGATTTAGAGACACAAAATACATTTATATCAGTTGGTAAATTATTTGCAAATCTACACATTCTACCGAGTGGATTGTTGAAACCATAATTAGTAGAATGAGTAGACTCGCGAAATAAAGAAGAATGTCTGCTATGTCTATTATTAGGTGCTACATGGAATGGAAGAGTACCAAGTAGCTCCGGACAATCAATCTCAGACATAATTAAATTACGCAAGAACGACAAATCAGCTCTTTTGCGGCAAATCTTCAATGGCGGTAGATTGTACAATAAAGCAATGTAGCAGTAATCATAATTTACAGATAATATGCCGGATTTATAAGACAATAAACGACAAAACTTTTTTTGAATTTGTTCAATATTACTGTTATGAATTTCATAAACAGGACTCCAAACTGACGGAGCATACTCTAAATGCGAACGCACCAAAGCACAATATAAAAGTTTAAGTGTACTGGCTGATAAATCCGCGGACATTCTATATACAAATCCTAACATTTTTATGGCACGATTGCACATGATGTTAATATGTTCAACAAATGTAAGTTTATGATCAAAAATAACGCCTAAATCTATTATTTGTGTGACTTTGTTTAACACTTTAGTGTCAATTATATAGTCAAAAGAAATTTTACTTAAAGTTCTATGGAAACTTATTGAAAAACATTTATTAGCATTAAAAAATAATTTATTAATAAAACGCCAAGTATTTATAGAATCCAAGTCCAGTTGTAAAAGATGGCAGTCATTGAGAGATGATATTCTTCTATACATTTTTAAATCATCCGCAAATAAAAGAAATGACGATGAATTAATATACTGTGGGATATCATTAATGAAATGCAAAAATAAAATTGGTCCACAATGAGATCCTTGAGGAACACCAGATGAAACAAGAATGGGCTGTGACAAAAAAATATTAATTTTTACACACTGCGTGCGATTTTTCAAAAAGCTGAATAACCAGGAAGTCACGTCATGATGAAATCCCAGAGCAATGAGCTTGGCAATCAAAATATTATGACTCACACGATCAAGCTCTTTTGAAAAATCGGTGTAGATTGAGTCAACTTGTACTTTAGATTCAAATGCATTTAACATATCATTTTCATAACAGAGTAAATTAGTAAGTGTGGAACGCCCTTCACGAAATCCATGCTGCTTTTCTATTAAGATGCTTTTGCACATCTATTGCAACTGACTAGTTACAATTTTATCGAACAATTTAGGTATAGCAGATTGAATGCAAATGCCTCTATAGTTAGAGATATTCTCTTTGGCTCCAGATTTAAACAAAGGCGTAATATAGCTTTGTTTCCATATTTGAGGAAATTAAGTTTCATTCAATGAAGCATTGAAAAGTAAGTGCAATGGCTTTGCAATAGAATAAATGCACTTTTTTAACAGTAAAGATGGAATGCCGTCGGGTCCAACGCATAAATTACATTTAAGGTTTTCAATTCCCTTAAAAACATCACACAAACTAATAGAAAATTTTGAATGTATTACGTTATTATTAAAATTAAACAATGGAGTTGGATGAGTTTCGTTATCATAGACTGAAGAAAAAAAATCTGCAAAATTTGTTACAAAGTCGTTCCCATTATTACAAGTTTGATCTTTATAATGCATTGTGGCTGGAAAACCATTAGTTTTTTGTTCTCATTAACAGATCTCCAAAAATGTTTTGGATTATTTTGAATTTTACTTTCAGTTTGTAAAATATATTGCTCGTATTGATGAGCACTGAGATTTTTGCACGTAGTACGAATAGATTGGAATTCATTATAGTCCGACAATAGTTTTAAAGATTTATATCGTTTGTGTATAGTTTTCTTGAGTTTAGTAAGTGATATCAATTCTTTGTTGAACTAAATAGGAAAATTGCTTTCACGCCACAGTTTTTTAGGGACAAAACAATCAATAACATAATCGATTACAGAGTAAAATACATCAAGACACATATCAATATCACAGTTATAAAATAGTGCAGTCCAATCAACATTCAACAAATAATTATTGATTGCGTTGTAGTCGGCAAGTTTAAAATCATTAAAAACATAATTACAATTTAAAATATCACAGGTAGTATCACATTTTATAGTTACCAAGTACGCAGTATGGTGTTGGCTTAAATTTAACAAAACATTTACAGCTTCTATCACAGAAATATCACGATTGTTAGTAAAACATAAATCTAAAAACACACCCTCACTATTAGGAATAGAAATGCATTGTACGCAGTTTAAGAACCCAAATGAATTAGCTACTAAATGAGCAGGGTAACTATCATTACAAATTACTCTTATACCTAAATCATCGTTAACCCAAGAGGCTGCAGGTAGATTGTAATCGCCCAATAAAACTAGTTTACTGCTTGGAAACTCGTCGGCAATAGATTCGACGGAATAACAATGATCAAGATATTTGTCACTAGTTGAATTAGGTGGTAAATATACCGCACAAATTATATAAGACACAAGATTAAACTTAACAACTACAAACAAATGTTCAACACTAATAAACGTGGGGTAAAGTAATACAGATTTGAGGTGAGTTTTGATAGCAATTAAAACACCACCTCCGCTTTGTTTAGGGCTTGTAAGGGCCGAGCGATCACACTAAATAAATGATAGCCTTTTAGATTTAATTCAGAGTCACTGATGTCTGTAGAAAGCCAGGTTTTAGTGAAAACAATCACATCGTAGTCTGATACGGCTACAGCTAGCAAGAGTTTTTTGAGTTTAGTTTTTAAACCCCCGACGTTCTGGTAGTAGATGGAGAAGCCGTTATCATTCCTGAAGATGGGTCCAAGCTGTTGACAGGATTCAGGCTCCGAAAATACATTGGAGATGAAGCAGGAACATTTTGTGAACGACCATAACTCACAAATTTTTTGACAGCAATGTTAGCTGGCCAAAAGTCTTTGCAAATAATAGCTTGAACATGGTCGGCTGGAACCGAGACTTTAAAGCTACTGTAGCTTCCAGATTCTACAATTAGATCTACAGCGTCGATTGATATATCGGGTATTTCAATTTAATGTAGTTAATAACATCGGATTTATTAGTTCTGCGTTTAAGTTTTGAGACATGTATATATGAGTTTAGCACATATGCCTGCAACTTATCGTTACTTGGACCACAACCAAAAATTGTTGGGGTTTTAGATTAAACTTTCTATTTAGGTTTTGTTTGAGCTGTAAGAGTTGCAAAAGAAAAAGAATTATTAATTACAGAATTAAATGCAGGTGGAAGCAATTGAATTTCCTCATTAATAGTTGGTGTAACTACACAAGGCATAGATTCTTGAATACGAGTTTTGTATTCAAGTATTACCTTATCTTTGTCTGCAATCTTCTCTTCAAGATACAATACTTTATCTAATAGCAATTTATTGTTAGACCGAACTTCATCTAACAAAACTTGATACAGTACGATAGTCTCTTTATAAAGCCTGGGAAGTTCGGAATTGTCAAGTTCGAATGACGTACCACAGTGACATTTTTTATGGCGAATGGCACAACTGTTATGAAATATAATTCCACAACTAGTACATGTTACGCCAGATTGTGCAACACTTTTGCATTTGCACGCTTGACCGAACATAATAAATTAAAATTTAAAATATAAAAATTTAACTATAAAAGTGATTAAATATTTAGGAATAAAAAATAATACAAGGATGATACAAGGATACACAATTCACACCGGTGCGGTCCTTCATCTGGTGACTAACTACAAACAAACAAAAGCAGACCACGGTTGGGATAACACAAGAAAACAAAGGAGTGTTTAAAACAAGCTTAAAATATAAAATCACAAATTAAAATTTAAAATCACAAATTAAAAGAAAGCAAGTTACGCCACTGGTAAGAATATTGGTTTGCGCTGCGCGGATGAGAATGCGCGAGCGGCGGCTATAAATTTAGGTTAAGTTTTAATAAACAAACTTTACTATAAATTTACTGAATACTGATTAAGACAGATAGCACAAACAATCACAAATATAATTACCAGTACGTTAGGTAAAACTTCACAATTAAAAACACTTATAAACACTTAAAATTGAAAGAGTAAAATATCACAACTCAGTGCAGTGCAGGTAAATTCAATGTAGATTTTTGATGTAGATTTAAGTAGTTAGGTTGGTTTATATAGGCTAGGTACAAGATTTTTTAGTAAAATGCAAAAAAACTGTCACAAAGTACTAAACTATTGTCTTGATGATTTGTCTAATATTATTGTAGAGGACAAAAAATTTGAATAATGCACAATTCAATGTAACGTGCACGTGGTAATGTTGCTTTAGATGGGCCCAATACAAAAAAATTGTGTAAAATGCTACAAACTTTTGCAAAGTTGCACTTAATTTCAATAATGTGTTTTCTCCCTCTGTAGGAAACTGAAATTTATTTTAGCAAATTGAAACTAGTCCTAAATGGTGCACAATTTAATATATTTTTTAGAGTAAAAACTGTTGCAAAACTGCACTTTAGTTAGAAATGTTTTAAACTATTGTTTTGTTACTCTATTAGCATTCTTAAAATGTGTTATTTTTAATGTAATTTTGGGTGATTAAGTTGAGCTTATTATATATTACGAATTTTATGAATAAAATGCAAACAGCTATAGCAAAGTTGCACTTTTAAAGCAATTGTTGTAAACTATTAACTACTTTTACAGCTATGTCGACAACATGGTTGTTTCAGAAAAGATTATGTGAGATTGTTATTAATTGTTTACAAAATGCAGTTAACTGTTTAACTGTTTAACTGTTTAACTGTCGGGAATTTGCAGTTTTTTCTTCTTCTTTTTTTGTCAGCCATTTATACGCCACTGCTGGCGTCTTTGCCTCTTCTCTGCTTGTAATGCTGGCAACTTACATTACAAGGGACCTACAGTTTTAAGTGGATTCCGAATCACTAGAGAGAATTCATCACTCTATTAGAGAAGGTTTTATCAGTAAAATTCCACGTTGGCAAGGCGGCTTGGGGAGTGGGAGAGCGTATAGAAAGTGAAACGGTATATGGGAATCGAACCACGATCTTCGGTACAGCGGCCGGATACCTAAACCACTGCGCCACGCTCTCCTCAATTTGCAGTTAACTGTAATACATTGTTAGGCAGTTAATACTGTAAATAGCTATTTATCTGTAAGAAATTAGTAGTTAACTGCCAAAATAATAAATAACTAAATATAAAAATAAAAATAGTTATTAACTGTTACCAAGTTACAGTTAGATACCTTAATAATGACTTAACAGCCAGAAACCCACAACAACTGTCAACATTAATTAATAACTATACACAACTGACTTAGCTATCAACAACTGTTTTGTCGAAGCGTCATTAAACTTTAAAATTAAAAAATTAAGAATTTTTTGTTTTTAGTTTAGCTTCTTTTAGCGATGCTTTTTGTGAGGAATGTATACGACCAGTGGAACTTTTTAGATTATTGCCCGATTTCTAGAGGTCAACATTGACGAAATAATGAGGATTTTTTTTAACATTTTTTAGAGCCGAGACAGGTTTTGTCTTGTAATCCAACATGGTCGAACTGAGGCAGTCAAAAAAGTACGCATTGCAAACGCAATCGTTAAAAACGCGAATAACTTTTGGTTAATAAATTAAAAATGATTTAATCAATTTGATTGTAATTATTAAAAAAGATTTTTTAATTTCTGCTAGAATAATTTTTTTTTTTTTAAGTTTGTGCGGACAATATTTAAAATAAAGAAATTGCTGAACATATCAAATTTGTTTTAGAAAAATGCGAAAAACTTTTAAAGCAAAGGTTGTAAGCTATATGGACGTTGAGTTTTCTAATATTATTGTAGAGTTAAAACTAGTCTCAAAAGTTGTGCAGTTTATTTGGTGAAGAGTTGAAATATGTCTCAAAAACGCGAAATTTAATGTAAAATTAGGTATTGTGTTCATTTATATATTGCAGTACAAAGTTTTTGAGTGAAATGGAAAAAAAAACTGTTGCACTTTTGATGCAATTGTTGTGAATATTGTGTTGATGGATAATTAAATAACATTGTGAAGCATTAAACTGGTTTTATTAAACGCACGTTTTAGTGTAGGTTTACAGGTTTTGTACAAAATTAAGTAAGTTAAGAAAAATGCGAAATACTGTCGAAAAATGTGCAGTTTTTATGCAAATATTGTCTTATTATAGAGAATTAAAACTTGTTTAAAAAAATGCACTATTTAATGCGGGTCTCTTTGGTTAACATAGGTGAAATGCCCCCCATCACGAATATCCAAATTACTTTAAAAATTACTTTCTTAGCATCAAAGAAACATGTTTGATAATATTTTAAAATTTTGATACCACCCCTTTTTCCATAGGGGGCAAAAATAGCATTTTTTTGATTTTTTTTTCCGCACCTATTGAATGAAAAATTAAAAAAAAAATCATGGAAGTAGGGTTTTGGGTGTCTTCCAACACAATTTTTTTAGCCCCACTCTGTATACAATTCTTAAAAAAATTCTAGGATAGCACCCCTTTTTCTATAGAGGGCAAAAAATTTGTTCCTATTGAATAAAAAATTCTAAAAAAATTCATGGAAGTAGGGTTTTAGGTGTCTTCCAACACAATTTTTTTAGCCTTACTCTGTATACAATTTTTAAAAAAATTCTAGGAGGGTTGAAATTTACATTTAAAAACCGATCACTTTTTTGCCATTTTGTGACTCTGCAAAGCATTTATAGTTATTAAAATACTAAAATTTGGATTCTACGAAAAATTTTACATCGTGTAGGTATCTTGAGTATAATATTTTTATCAATTTGAAATGATTTGACAGCTCAAAACACGATTTTTTTTTTCATATTTTTAAATGTCAGATTCGTATTCCTGGCATCAAAATTAGTCAGTAAACTAATTTTTATCAAAATCGGTAAAGGTCAAAAAAACCACCCTTATCAAACTTTTTTCACAATTTTAAGACTTTTTGCACTAAAAAATAAAACTTAAAAACGGTTAGTAATAGAGACACTGTACACACATCATCTTTAGAAGGATGAAATCTATCAACTTAATTGGTTTAATTTTTTTTTATTCAATTCTTCTTTTTAGAAAAAAATGTTGGCTGTCATTTTTAAATGGTTTAACTTTTTCAATTTTTATTTATAAAAAATACGATAAATTGTGTTTTGAGCTGTCAAATTATTGTAAATTGATAAAAATACTATACCCAGGATACCTACTGGATGTAAAATTTTCTGTAGAATCCGAATTTCAGTATATTGAAAGCTAAAATATATTGCAGAGTTACAAAAGCAGTATAAATGGCAAAAAAGTGAAAAAAACAATTTTTAATAGTGGCGGTGCTCGCAAAAATTCCAAATAAATTATGGATAAAGATTTTTCAATTACTTATGAAGATAAAAAATAAAATTTCCTGCAATCAAAGGTTTAGATAACCAAAAGTAAATTTTAATTCTTTTGGAATTTTTTTAAGCTTTGTATACAGAGTTTGAGGGACTGAAAAAAATTGTGTTGGAAAACCACCCAAAACCCTACTTCCATGATTTTTTTTAGAATTTTTCATTCAATAGGTGCGGAGAAGGAAAATAACAAAAAAATGTTATTTTTTGCGCCCTATGGAGAAGGGGGTGGTATCAAAATTTCAAAATTTTATCAAACATAATTTTTAGATGCTAGGAAAGTTATTCTTGAGGTAATTAGGATATTCGTGATGAAGGGCATTTCACCTATGTTAACCGGAGTGACTTTTTATACAATTAAGTTAGTTTATATAGACCTAATACAATTTTTTTTGAGTAAAATGCGAAAAACTGTTTTTATGGTCGCATTTCTATGCAAATGATGATAATTATTGTCGTAACTTGTTAAGTAGTCTAATATTGTAGAAAATTAAAACTATTTTAAAAGGTGCACAATTTAATGTATAGTCACTATGCTAGATTGATTTATATAGACTGTTGTAATGCATTTTTTAAGCAATAATTTTTGTTAGGTAATCAAATAACGTCACAGTGGGTTACAACTAATTTTGAAAGATGCGCAGTTTAGTGTAGATATACGTGGTGAGGCTGGTTTATATAGACTCAAAACAAAATTATTGAGTCAAAGAGAAAGTTTTTAATCTTTTAAGATATGAAAATGACAATTTCTAAAACAAGTATCTGGGTGGTTCAAATGATAAAAACTCACACCGATGATATATCAGTTTGTTCTACGGAATATGGGAAAACAAGAAAACCAAACGCAAACACAAATACTAGTACTTGAGAAAATGAAATGAGATTGACTATACAAATGAACGAAGCAGTTAGAGAAACCTTAGAACACGAATTGGGAAACATAAAATGAGGAGTTCTTGGAATATGTGAGACTAGGAAAGAAAGATAGAAAGCCTTAAGAGCATACCGACCGCTACCTTGATTTGTAATATTTTAACAAAAACGGCAACTTTGGCTTCATTGTTGCTTCTACAAATAATTTGATAATTGATTTATTTTTGTACCAGTACATTTAGAAAGGATTAAACTATTAAAGACTCCGCGTAAAGTGTGTTTTTTGACTTTGTAACACGGTACGATTTTGCACTGTCAAGAACTTTTGAATTTGATTTAGAATGAGCCGGATTTTCTTAACTCTGTCGTAACCGGATACAAATCCTGAATGTTTGAGTACGCCTCAGAATCAAACAGGCACACAAAATCATCCCCCCACTTAAAAAAAGCGCGAATGAGCAAGTCTCGCATCAAAATCGTTCATTTTGAGTTTGTACCACAAAAAGAAACTGTCAACTCAGCCTTTTACCTCGAGGTGCTCAAAAGATTGAAACGCCGGATTGAGCGCGTGTGGGATGACATCAAAGACACGGTCAAGAAGCTCTACCATGACAATGCCACTAGCCACACGGCCTTTATTGTTACTAACTTTTTGGCCCGAAGCAACGGTGGTCTTCTAGCCCTCTTACAGTCTTGACTTGTCTCCGTGCAACTTTATTTGTTTCTTCTACTGAAAAGAAAACTGAACGAAAAGTATTGGGAGTTCTTGAAAAATATCCAAAAGCATGTTACAAGGTTATTAAAAGACATTCCTGTTGAGGAGTTTTAAGGTGTTTTCTAGGCGTGGCAGACACGTCTCCAAAAGCGAATTGGTGCAGGGGGAGAGTATTTCAAAAAAAATTAAAATGAACTTATTTTTTTAATAAGATTTCTAATTGTTGAAAATATCAAGTTTGATCTAGTAAAATGAAAAAAACTGTCATCAAGTTAAAGCGCAACAACAAGCAAATGTAAACTATATTTACGATGTCTATCCTAATATTATTGTAGAGAGTTAAAACTAGTCTCAAAAGACTTTGACGCATGTTGTAAATTTGTAAAATGCTTTTTTGAGTATTTTTATATTATCATAGAGAATTGGGACTAGTTTTAAAACATGCTCAGTTTATTTACGTGGTTATTCCAGTTTTTTTAGTTTTTATACAACGTTTTTGAGTAAAATGCAAAAACTGTTGTATAGTTGCAAACTATTGCAAAATTGCACTCTTGATGCAAGTGTTGTGTATTTTTATGTTATTGTAGATAACTAAAACTAGTTTTAAATGCAGCGTAATTCAGTATGTGCAATTTTATTGCATTGAGAAATTTGCTTTAGTATTTTTTTCCGTTTCTATAACTTAGTAGTTTTTTGATCGGTTCATGAGGGTATGAAATTTTTAAACAAAGTTCTGAGTTTTTTAAGTTTTTTTGTTGTTTTTTTAATTTTTTTTAACTTTAACTTTGAAAAATCGCATTTGTTGTTTATAATATTTGGTGTATTGTTTCTCTGAGCGCTGCTAATCGTGTATTTCTAAGAGTTTATGATGAAAATTAAGCCAATTTTTGCAGTTTTTTCTAGTTTTAGACCCGTAAAACTCAAATACACAGAACAAATTATATTTTCTAATTAATAGTACGCTTTAAATTACGTCAACTTTTGGCGGTTCATTAGGATTAAAATATTTGTTTTTTTGGGTTTTACGGCGTATAAAAGCGTGGACTTAAAAATGACGCCAGAATTGGATTTTACTGAAAATTTCTGATTGATTTCACAAGTAAAATTTTTTTAAATCAAAACAAAAAACAAAAAAGCTTTTTATGAATCAATTAATAGACCACTAATAAGTTATGGAAAAAAAAAATTAAAGCAAGTTTTGTTTTGTTATAAAAACCGTAAGCTAATTGGGCGGGATACATCTGTAACTGCGCTGGGATGAGTACAGCATGTCGTATGACGACGTCTTTACATGACAATCATGCAGTAACTACTAACAATATATAGTGATAAATTAAGATCAGCATTGTGGCGGTTTTTGAAATCTAGGTAATGAGCGTAAAAACAAAGACACATTTACTTTTTTGCTGATTTTTTAGCATTGCAGTGACAATGTTAACGTTGGTTTCTGGTTGTGTAAATAATTCAATTGTCGAATTCTTTCTTGTAGACTCAAAAAAGTGTTGTTCAATTAATATGGATTGCATATAACAGTTGTTAGGATAATTTTGGTTTTGTATTTTTTTCTGGATTGTACCAAGAAATCTGTAGTAGTTTTCTATTTTTATTAAATGTGCTTTCAAATTGTTGCAAAACATAATATTTTCTGCTTTTATTTCTTGACTGAGTTTATATTTTTTAAATGAAAATAGGTTATCCTACATTTTTTCTTTCTTTTTTTTTGCAGCCCTTATCTATACATTCTTGGATGTAAGCCTCTTTTAAATTTCTCCATGTCTTTCTATTTTGGGCAGTTTGTGACTTGTTTTTTTATGCGACCTCTTGGATGTCGTCTCTCTACCTTTTTGGGGTCTTTCTACGTTTTTTTGTGCTTCTTGGGCGCCATCTTGCCATTCTATTTCTCCATCTGGTATGGTCCAGCTTTGCTACATGGCTAGCTCATCTCCATTTTAGTTGTGCTTTTATCTTAAGAACGTTGGTTACCTGGTTCTTTCTTTGGATTTCTTCGTTTCTAATTCGGTCTTTGATGCTGTTTCTGAACATGGCTTTCTCCGTTGTGTAATTAGTATTTTATTTGCTGTTATTGCCACGGTTTCAAGGCCCTACGTGAGCACTGGTAGGATACACGCCTCGTAAACTTTCATTTTTAGGTTGATAGGAAATTTGAGTGATTTGATTATGAATTCCAGTTTTCCAAACGCCACCCAGCATTGACCTATCTTCCTTGCTATTTTGGTAGTTTAGTTTTCTATGCCTGTCTGGATTTTATGGTCTAGGAAGATGTATTTGTCTACGGTTTCAAGTAAATTGTTTTTGATGGTCACCCGAGTGTGCTCGGAGGTCATTATTTTTGTTTTATTGAGATTTATCTTTAGTCCAATTTTTATCAATGTTTGGTAGAGTTCTTCTAGCATGGTCTTTAGTTTATCGGTTGATCTGCTGATAATAACAATATTGTTTGCGAACCTGAGGTGGTTGAGCTACACTCTGTCGATTTTAATTCTTTTTTGGTCCCAGTTTATGCTCGTAAACACCTTGTCTAAACATAATGTTGGCAAAAATGCAAAACCTTGTATTTGCCTTTTTGTCAAAAAATATTTAATCTTTTTTGAACCGGGGTTGTTCTACACATACAAGTACAAAACCTTAAATCTCTTAGTTTATTTTTATTATTATATTGTGATTCATAATAACTTTTTTATTTATACTTGAAGTATAAAGTTTTTAATATCTCCTGGAATTTTTTTGTGAATGTACTATTTTCTTACATGTATTGAAAATGTTTTTAAAACATATTGAATTTAGTTTGAAAAATTTGTGCTTCAAGTACTATTAAACGTCAAAAAATTGATTTAAGTAATTTCAAGTTTTTAAAAATTATTAAAAAAATATTGCTGAAATAAAAATAAGATTAAACGTAATTTTTTTTTAAGTAATTTTAAGTTTAAAAAATAATGTTTTGCTTTTTTCTGAAATAAAAATTAGTTATTCAACATTAGTAGAATATTCTTACATGTTTTGAGAATGTTTTTTAAGAATATTAAATTTTTATAAAAATGCAAGTGCCTTACACCAAAAGGTAAAAACGGCAAAGGAATAAATAAATAAAATAAATAAATAAAATAAATAAAAATGCAATCCTGTAAAGTTACATATTAATCAGCAATTTTTTTAGATCATTTGTAAAATTTACATTTTTTAAGATTATTATAAAATTTTAGTTCAGCTTGTGAGGTCATTGTGAATTATAATTATTAAAGAAGAGAATTTAGTTTGCTTTTAATCAACCATTGGTTGCTGAGCCAATTTTGATGAGTCTTCGAAATTTGAAACCATCATCTTATTGCAGTTGGATTTTTCAGTGAATCATGTATAATGTCCCATCCACCCACCCAAGTGTTAGTCGTCAAAAGATTTAAGGTTTGACCTTTCGGCAAGCGTCCCAAGCCACATTGTTACAAGAGAAGGTTGTCATCCAACCTCTTGATAACTAACAGTTGGGCGGGTGGGTGGGCCACTCTTATCCAAATTACCGACTTGTCATTATGCTATAGAATGTCCTATTTACCCACCCAAGTGTTTGTTATCAAGAAATTTAATGTTTGACCTCTCCACAAGCGTCAGAAGTCACTTTGTCACAAGAAAAGTTTGTGATCTAATCTCTTAGTAACTAACAGTTGGGCGGGTAGGTAAGTCACTCCAATCCAAATTACAATTTTGTCATCATTTTATAGAGTGTTTCACCCACCCACCCAAGTGTTTGTCATCAAGAGATTTAATGTTTGATCTCTCGGCGAGTGTCAGAACTTATTTTGTTGCAAGAGAATGTTGTGATCCAACCTCTTGATAACCAACAGTTGAGCGGGTGGGTGGGCTATTCCAATCCAAACTATCATTTTGTCATCATGCTTAAGAGTGCCCCACCCACCCACCCAAGTGTTCGTCATCAAGAAGTTTAATGTTTGACCTCTCCACGAGCGTTAGAAGTCACATTGTCACAAGAAACGGTTGTGATCTAACCTCTTGATAACTAACAGTTAGGCGGGTGGGTGGGCCACTCCAATCCAAACTACCGACTTGTCATCATGCTTTAGAGTGTCCCACCCATCCACCCAAGAGTTTGTCATCAACAAATTTAATGTTTGACCTTTCCGCGAGCGTCAGAAGTTACTTTGTCTCAAGAGATGTTTGTGATTCAATCTCTTGATAACTAACAGTTGGGCGGGTGGGTAAGCCACTTCAATCCAAATTACCGACTTGTCATCATGTTATAAAGTGTCCGACCCACCCACCCAAGTGTTCGTTATTAACAAATTTAATGTTTGACCTCTTCGCAAGCGTCAGAAGTCACTTTATCACAAGAGAAGGTTGTGATCCAACCTCTTTATAACTAACAGTTGGGCGGGTAGGTGGGCCACTCCAATTCAAACTACTGATTTGTCATCATGCTAAAGAGTGTCCCACCCACCCACCCAAGTGTTTGTTATCAGAAAATGTTACGTTTGACCTCTCCACGAACGTCAGAAGTCACATTGTCACAAGAAAAGGTTGTGATCTAACCTCTTGATAAATAACAGTTTGGCGGGTGGGTAAGCCACTCCAATCCAAACTACCGACTTATTATCATGCTTTAGAGTGTCCCACCCATCCACCCAAGTGTTTGTTATCAAGAGATTTAATGTTTGACCTTTCGGCGAGCGTCAAATGTCATTTTGTCACAAAAAAAGGTTGTGATCCAACCTCTTTATAACTAACAATTCAATCTTAACTTCCGACTTGTCATCAAGTTTTAGAGTATCCAACCCACCCACCCAATTGTTTCTCATAAAGAGATTTAATGTTTGACCTTTGGGCAAGCGTCAGAAGTCACATTGTCACAAAAGAAGGTTGTGATCCAACCTTTTTATAACTAACAGTTGAGCGGGTGGGTGGGCCACTCCAATCGAAACTATCAATTTGTCATCATGCTATAGAGTGTACCACCCACCCACCCACCCAAGTGTTTGTTATCAAGAAATTTAATGTTTGAGCTCTCCGCGAGCGTCAGAAGTCACTTTGTCTCAAGAGAAGTTTGTGATCCAACCTCTTGATAACTAACAGTTGGGCCGGTGGGTAGGCCACTCCAATCCAAATTACCGACTTGTCATCAAGGTATAGAGTGTCCGACCCACCTACTCAAGTGTTTGTCATCAACAAATTTAATGTTTGACATCTCCGCGAGCGTCAGAAGTCA
The DNA here is from genome assembly GCA_963932245.1 of Tachinus rufipes. Classification (NCBI taxonomy): domain Eukaryota; kingdom Metazoa; phylum Arthropoda; class Insecta; order Coleoptera; family Staphylinidae; genus Tachinus; species Tachinus rufipes. The sequence goes on from OZ010743.1 coordinate 110,509,498, forward strand.
CTTTATCACAAGAGAAGGTTGAGATCAAACCTTTTTATAACTAAAAATTAGGCGGGTGGGTGGGCCACTCTAATCCAAACTAACATGCTATAGACCAACCCACCCTTAAGAAATTTAATATTTGACTTCTCCGCGAGCGTTGGAAGACACTTTGTCACAAGAGAAGGTTGTGATCTAACCTCTTTATAACTAACATTTGGGCGGGTGGGTAGGCCACTCTAATCCAAGCAATTAATTGAAGAAATAGTATTTTTTTAACATAAGAGCTTGTGTAAAATATTAAATCAAATGTTCTTTTTTTCAATGTATAAGTATAATTATAGGTTTGCTAAAGCAGTTTTTATTTAATTTTAAAATTTTTGTTGGTAGCTTATACAAACATTTTATGCCAGGACCAAATCTGATCCATTTTAGTTGTAATTAAAATATAAATGGAAGAATAACTTTGTTCAAGTTATATAACCTTTTCTATATAAAAAACTAAAGATAATAATAAAATATAATGAAAAAAATGTTGATGCAAACCGCACATTTAGTCCCCTTATTGTACCGGGCGAATCTTGAAACTGCATAAATCCCTTTTAATAAAATTCAAATCACTCGAAATATTTCAGTGGGCCCTTTCCACCATTCTTTTCCATTTTGGCGCAGGGTAATTTTATAATGCAAATATAATCCGCATTTAAAGGCAATAAAAAAAGCTTTGTGCAGATCTTCAATATCCTTAAAAGTTCGTAAGCTGAAGCGAACCTTAAGTGTATCAATTCCTAATCCACTTTAAAAGCAAAACTTGACTGATTGCGTAAATCTTGATCGATGAGGCAAAAGGGCGGCGACTTAATCAGCTGCGACATAGTGACACAATGATGAGCCCAACCGCACTGTTATTTAGTATAATCAGTAAATTGGTTTTCCACAGTCCTATATTTACATTAATCATTCTTTCATCAAGAAATTGTACAAAATATAATTTTAACTGTGCAAATCCCCCATGTATGATATAAACTCACTTTATATAAGTTTCCAAGTAATTTGTCATCGCCTGCAGTAAAACCGTCGAACAAATAACACGGACCATTATTTTAGGGGGCACACAATATGTATCGTGCCATACTTCAGTTTAATTCTCCCCTTGGAAGTTATAATTCACACTTATGTGTGAACATTTAATTAATAAAGGAGTAATCTAGCGAAGGTTAAATTGGTTTAGTTTTAAGATTAAATGGAGCGTTGCAAGACGTATATCTATCCAACCGGTCAATAATTGTGATGGAATGTTGTGCCCGGCGCATTCACCATTTGCAATTGGAATAAAAATTTAAAAAAACGTTTTTATTTCAGCTTTAATATTGTTTCTTATTTTAAAAGGTAAATCGAGTCAACTTAAATTTTATTACGTCCCTTTCGTGTTTTTTTTTATTACATTACTATCTCATATTTTGAAGGCAGAGGATGATAAAAAAACTTATTGGATAAAGCCGCTATGTAAGCAATGCCCACCAGAATGGACACTTTTATACAATATAGTTGGAAATGATGGTGCAACCGCTTCGGCAAATAGAATTTACTGAAAACGTCTTTTCGAAAGTAAATATAATAAACTAACCTGTTTTTGTTGCACTTATTGATTCCTGGGCTTTAATATGTCTTCCGCACTCGAAAAATATTGTTTGTATAACGGGGCTTTTCTTATATGATATGACAGTTCAGATTCTTTCGCTGTTTCTTTTTTATCTAGAGCTTTTTCCTTTTGCGTTTTTTTCTGTATTTATTGCTTTTTTACACGTCGTCACATGCATGAGTGGGGCTTTTTTTATTTATATCCAACCAACAGAGCTTCCACAATTTAATAACACAAAGACAAATAAAACTATATACAGATTTTCCCCACTGAATTTATTTAAAAATAAATTCTATATCTAATGCGTAAGAAGTGAGGTCTCTTGTGGATACTGAAGCAAGTTGGTGGATTGAGTAAGGATTATAGTTTGAATAAATTGGCGGAACAAAGTCTATTCAGTTCTATAAATCTATTTATTCCGGTTAATATTGATCAAACTTGGACAGTAAACCATTGACTAATAATTTATCCATTATATTTTATTAATTTATATTGATATATTCATTAAATGTACAAAATACAGAGCTGGGAAAATGTTATACACACTAATGGGAGGTACATAATTTAAAGCACTCATGTTTAGTGATGTTTTCCACAAGATTGCAATTATTTATGGTTGGTTGATTTATATTGATGCACTGCAGTTACAAATCAACATATTAAGTTTCCTGAAGTTTGCTGAGCTTTTATGAAATTGTTGTAGTTTTTTTTAAACGTTTTGCAAACCTTTATAATTTCTAAAAAAACCTGTTATTACAGTATTAGAATCAAAATAAAAAAGTATAATTTTTTAAATTTGTACACAAGCGCTGCTATTTAAAAACTCAAATTTAAAAAAAAAATTACCCTAATTTACAGTTTTTTTTTAATCATCTTCTGCAAAGCTAAAACTACTTTTTAAAGGATTGAGAGTTTCTAAATAAACTGCACAAACATTACAAAAAGTTTGATAGTTTTTAAAAGTTTTTTAATTTCCAAAAAAAACTGTCTAAACTTCAGAAAACTTTAACAAATTTTCAAATCTTTTATGGATTTTTAAAATAGTTTTGAAAACTTTCTAAATTGCTTGATAGATTTAAAAAAGCGCTTTAGAGTTCCAGAAGTTTTATTTAGACTTTAAAAAATCTTTTTGAACTCTAGAAGGTTGTGAGATGTTTGATCAATTTTGTTGAATGTGCTTTTTGGCACTTTTTAAAAAATTTAAAAGCATAAAGTTTGTATGAATTTAACTTGCAAAGGAAACATTTTTTTTACACAACTAATCTACCAATATTTAACAAATAAAAAAAATCCAAAAAGCTTATTAGTTTAACAAAAAAAGCGGGTTTTAAAAAGCTTTGCATATATTTAAGAGCTAATAGACTGTAAAAAATTTGTGATATTTTTAAAGCTTTAGAGTCTTTAAAAAAAGCTTTGATTATTTTCAAAAAGCTTTTTAAACACTTTATCAGTTTACATCCTTACAAGAAAGCTGTGAAAATTTCAGAAAACATTTACAATGATATTTGGCAAGCCCAAAATTTTTTTTTTTTTCTTAAGTTTTTTTGGAAATTTACAAAAAAATTTTGGACTGTTTCATTACTATCTATCATTTTATTAAGTATTCTAAAAGCAATTCATTAAAATATTGAATATTAATTGTAAGAAGTTTTCTAAAAAGTTGTGAGATTTTTTTGGATTTTTAAAAAAGCTGTGCAATCTTAAAAAGCTTTGTAAATTAAAATAAAACTGTTTATAAACTCTTTTTTTTTTCTGGTGTCTAAATATGCTTTACAAATAGCTTAAGAATTCCCAACAAAATTTGTGATTTTCAAATCATTTAAAACACAAAAAAAGCTTGTTAAAATGCCAAAAAGATTGTTAAAGCTTAAAAAAGATAAACTTTTTCTTATTTAAATCTACAAATATTCAAAAAACTTACTACAATTAACAAAACTTTTAGATCTGAGCACACATTTTTTTAAAGAAACTTGAATTTTGAAAATTAATAAAAAAAAATTTATAAAGTTTTTTTAAAAAACAAAAAGCTTTGTTTTTTTAAATTTGCACATTTTTAAGAAATTCTACACAATTTACAGAAAACTTATTAAATACTCGAGAAAACAAAGTTTTTCAAAAAATCTTTTTGGACACCAAAAAAAAAAAAAACGCTACATATATTAAAAAAAAAAAAAAACAAAACTTAACAAACCACAAAATACTTTGCAACATTTCCAAAAACCATTTTAATTTTTCAAAAATATATTTGAACTTTAAAAAGATTATAAAAAAAATTTATAGATATTTAAGAAGCTTATTATAATTAAAAAAAATTAGATTAAAAAAAAAGGTATGCGGTCTTGAAAAAAAAAAATTTTTAAAGAAGCTTGAACTCTAAAAAAAATTGCACCTTTTTAAGAAATTCTACACTAACTACAAAAATCTATTTAAATAAACCAATGATTTTTTAGACTTTTTAGAAAAAAAAAATTAAAACAGAAAATTTTTTTTTTGAGATTTAAAAAAGCTCTATCTAGATTAGAAAAATAAAAACAATAACTTAACAAACTAAAAAAATCATTTCCAAAATTTAATTAAATTTTGCAAAATTATTTGAACGTTAAAAAACTTTAAAGCAAAATACACAAATTGAAGAAGTTTTTTGAATTTGTGGACTAGAACATTTTTTTTTTTAAATCTTGAGAACTAAAAAAACCTTTGTTTATCTTAAAAAAAGATGTTTTTAAATAAAAAAAAAAAAATTTTAAACTCAATTTTTGTGAAGCTTAAATAAAACTTTTTAAAGGTTTGTACATTTTTAAACAAAACTGAGTTTACAGCTTTTAATTTTTTTACAAATTTGAAATAAAATTTAAAAAATAAAATTCAAAACTTTGAATTTCAAAAATTTCACAAGTTAAAAAAAAAGCAAAATTTAAATCTGCAAACCTTAAAACAACTTGAAAAAAAGTTTAAGAATTTAAAATTTTTGAATGATTTTTGCAGTTTCTTTGGAAACCGCAAAACTTTTACAACCTTTTTTTTAACAGTGAGATTGCTTTTAAGAATTTAATAAGTTTCCTAAAAAGCTTTGCAAACTCCCGAAAGTTTTTTACAAACTTTTAAAAAATTGTTTGGATTTTCAAAATAGTATTGAAAATTTTAAATAAATTTTTTAAAATTTTTAAAAGGCGTTTTAGAGTTTTAAAAAATTGTGGAAATTTTAATCAAATTTGTTATAAAGAATCCAGATTTTTTTTTAAATATTTATAAGACTTAACATGCTATACAAAAAGGCTTTTGAAGTCTGCGGCTTTAATAATACTTTAAATTTTTTTTAAAACTCTGGGCTTAAAAGTTCTGTAATTTTAAAAAACTTCAAATTTTGGAAAAGCTTCAAAAACTTTAAATAATTTAAAATGCAAAAGAGAGAAACAGTCGAAACTGGGACAAACAAATTCCTAAAGTATAGGCCGATCTGCTAAATAAATTCTTAAGAATATTAAAATGTGCATGTTTATCATGGTCGACTTAAAACCGTCTTTGGTACTGTTTTGTGAGACGAGGTGGTACTAGGGTTAATCAGTTAATCAGAGAAGCTAAAAAAAATGATTTTTACGTGCGACGAGCCAGAAGGCTTGATCGTGGGTTCTCTACTGTGGACCATATACTATAACAGCGAGGGGAACTACGCTGCTGTGCTTTTCGGACGACACCGGCATTATTACAACGGCGGAAGGGGAAGAGGAACTGGTTATGGTAACTAACACGGCTGTAAAAAAGATCAAAGCCGACATTGAGGGGTTAAGGCTGGTGATTGCTGCCGAGAAAACCGAAACCGTCATTCTGTACGGTGGCAGGACACTAGAAAAGACGGTAATAATGATGGGCGATGCCAATATACCAACAAGGAACGCCGTAAAATACCTTGGTGTGTGGTTTGGGTTTGATTGGAACACCAGAATGAGGTGTGGAGGAACCTTGAGATACGGTAAATACAAAGACACGGTGTTGAAGCAGCAAAGAAGATTGGCGAATAGTTGGCGGGTACTGAACCATATCTAAGGAAGCCATCCCTGTGATTGCCTTGGTCATACCGATTCATTTATATACCGATTTATGCAGCTTGCTAAGTGGAAAACAGCTCTGAACATACATTCTACGCCGCAGATGGGCTGCGGCTAGGGAATAGATAAAGAAAGAGGCAGGTGCGGTGTTGGCTCTGGACAACACTATTGAGTACATGTTGTCGGGTGAAGCGGTGTGACAAAATAGAGAGTTAGGGATAACATCCGAGGATACAAAGATCACGCCAAGTGGATAATGGGTTTAGTGGATGAGAGCTTCACATCAGGCTAGTAGAGCTTCTCGAGAACACAATTAAAAAAATATTAGGTTAGGTTACCTCGTTAGACTTTATACAAATAATTTTTTTTAGACTCTAAAAATGTTCAGAAAACTGCTCAAAACTAAAAAAAATCGAAAGTTAAAAAAAAAAACCTGAAAATCCCCAAAAATTATTTAAGAAAGATTTGCAAGCCGTTAAAACTCTACAAATTCATATATTTTTTTTTAATTTTTAAAAAAATTATGTAAATCAAAATAAACTCTTTAAATTCGTAGAAGTTATTTTAAGTTTTAAAATTTTTATAGTTTAGAAATCTTGAAAAAAACTATTTAGACTTCTAAAAACGACAATTGTTGCGAACTGAAAAATATATTAAATTTTTAAAAACTTTTTTGAGATTCCCAAAAATAAATAAATAAAAAAATTTATAAAGTTTTTATACCACAAAAAGCTTTTATTTTTCTAAAAAAATTAGACCATTTTCAAGAAATTCTACAAAATCTACAGATTTTTTTTAATATTTGAAAAAACAAAGATTTTCAAAAAAAAATTTAATTTAAAAAAAAAATGGTTTAAAACGCTACATATTTAAAAAAAACAAACTTAACAAATCACATAATACTTTGCAACATTATCAAAAACCTTTTTAATTTTTCAAAAAAAAAATTTGAACTTTGAGAAAGACGTCAGACTAAATGTACAAATTTAAGAAGTTTTTTTTTAAATTTAAAATGGATTTTTAACATTTTGTTTTCAGAATTTTTTATCAGAATCTACAAATATTCAAGAAGCTCATTATACTTCAAAAATTTTAGAATTAAAAAAAAAGATTTGCGTCTTAAAAAACTATAAATTAAAAAAAAAAAACATTACAAAATCTCTGCTATTTCTAAAAAGAAATGCACATTTTTAAGAAATTCTACACAAACTACAAAAACTTATTTGAATATTTAAAAAAACTAATGATTTTCAAAAAACTTTTAGACTTCCAAGAAAAAAATTTGAAACTCAAAAAAAAAATTTCTTTTTAAGATCTAAAAACAGCTTTACCTATATTAAAAAAATAAAAACAAAAACTTAACTACAAAATACTTTGCAACATTTCCAAAAACTTAAATAAATTTTGAAAAATTATTTAAACGTTAAAAAAAAGCAAAATACACAAATTAAAGAAGTTTTTTAAATTTGTGGACTATGACAGATTTTTTTAGAGGTTTGAGAATCAAAAATAGCTGTGTAATTTTAAAAAAAGATCCGAGTTGCAATTTTTAAAAAGTTACAATTTTGAATTAATATTTTAATTTTGTTTTGAATTTTTTTTTTTAACTTTAAAAATGTTGAAATATTAAAAAAAATAAATTTCAGAAAGATTTTAAAACTTTTAATAAGCATTTAAGCTTTTAAAATGATGAAGTTCTTAGGTTCCCAAAAATTCCACGAGTTTAAAAAAAATATCAAAAATTAAATCAGCAAAGTCTAAAAAATTTGTTGGATGTTTAAGAATTTAAAACTTTTGAATAGTTTTTGCAGTTTGTTTTGAAACAGTAAAAATCTTACAAAGTTTTTTTTTTAACAGTGAGTATTTAGAAGTTTCTTAAAAAGTTTTGCAAACTTTTAAAGAAATATTTGAATTTTCAAAATGGTATTAAATACTTTTTTTATAGTTTAAAAATTTATTTAGATTTAAAAAAAAAGCTCTATAAATATTAAAAAAAGTTTGCGAACTCTAAAATTAAAATTTGAATTTGTGTAAATTTTAATCAAATTTATTAGAATGAACCAGAATTTTTTTAAATATTTAAAATGAAAAAAACTCGGTAGACTTCTCAGTGAAAATTAATTACTCAAATAAATTGAGCTTTATTCTAATCAATTGCTTGTGAATAAAAAATTGACTTGCACTTAACTACAAATATTTATAAAGCTTAACATGCTTTATAAAAAACTTTTGATCCATCAAAAAATGTGTGCTGTTCTAAAAATAAATTTTTAATTTATAATAAAAAATATCAGCAACTTTAAAAAACTTTGCAAGTCTTGGAAAAGATTCACAAATTTTAAACAAATAAATAAATTTTGTTCAGTGGGACGAGGTGGGACGAGGTGAAACAAGGTGGAACGAGGTGGAACGAGGTGGTACGAGCGCTGAAGTACGGGAGCGAGTAAAAGGCTCATCAAACTAATTTAGAGCTACCTCTAAAGCAGAGATCTGCTGTTAGGAAGAGGAGGGTTCAAAATTGGTCTTCTGTTGTGGACCATAAACTATAACACCGTACTGGGAGTGGTTATGCGACACCGGCGGAAGGGAAAGAGGAACTGAATTTGAGGTGTTATGGCTGGAGATTGCTGCTGAGAAAACTGAGGCCGTCATTCTGTATTGTGGCAGGAAACTGAAAAAGGCGGTAATAACGATGGGCGATGCCAATATAACAACAAGGAACGCCGTAAAATACTTTGGTGTGTGGTTTGATAGGAACACCAGAATGAGATACGGTAAATACAAAGACACGTTGTTGAAGCAGCAAAGGAGATTGACGCTGAGAATTGTCGGCGGGTACAGAACCATATATACGGAAGCGAATCAACTCACTAAGATGAGATTGAAAAAAGATGCAACTATCAAAGGGAAAGTAGTATGGGACCGAGATATTGGAAAGGCGGCGTAGACTAAGAAGACGATTAAATACCTACCTGAGTGGACAACGAGGAAATTTGGATTTGTCGATTATTACTTTTGCTAACTCTTGAGCGAGCACGGATGCTTCAGAATGTATCTCAAAGAAAAAGAATTTGCCACAGAGGTGGTCTCCTCAATGGAGAAGGGGGAGAGAGAGAGAGAGGTCAAAGTGACAAACTAGGGCGTTGGGGATAACGTCCGAGCTTGTATCCTTGAAGATATGCTTTGCGATTTCGAAGATACAAAGATCACGCCAAGTAGGTAAGGAGTTTAGTGGGTTAGAGTTTCACACTCAGGCTGGTAGAGCTTTTCTAGACCACAATTAAAAAATATAGGTTAGGTTAGGTTAGGTATTACTTTTGCCAACTCTTTGGAGGACACGGATGCTTCAGAATGTATCTCAAAGAAAAAGAATTTGCCACAGAGGTGGTCTCCGCAAAGGAGAAGGAGGAGAGAGAGCAAGATCGAAGTGACAAACTAGCGCGTTGGGGAGAACGTCCGAGCTTGTATCCTTGAAGATATGCTTTGCGATTCCGAAGATACAAAAATTACGCCAAGTAGATAGGGAGTTTAGTGGATGAGAGTTCTACACTCAGGCTGGTAGAGCTTTCTTAGACCACAATTAAATAATAAAAGTTAGGTTAGGTTAGGTATTACTTTTGCCAACTCTTGAGCGGACACAAATGCTTCAGAATGTATCTCAAAGAAAAAGAATTTGCCACAGAGGTGTAATCCTCAAAGGAGAAGGAGGAGAGAGAGACAGGTCAAAGTGACAAACTAGGGCGTTGGGGATAACGTCCGAGCTTATATCCTTGAAGATATGATTAGCGATTTCAAAAATACAAAGATCACGCCAAGTAGATAAAGAGTTTAGTGGGTTAGAGTTCCACACTCAGGCTGGTAGAACTTTTCTAAGTTTTGGAAAAGCTTCACAAACTTTGAATAATTTAAAATGCAAAAGTTTTTAATAATTTGGTTAGGTTAGGTTAGCTCTTTAGACTTACAAATATTTTTTTTAGACTTTAAACAAGCTTTACAAATGTTTAGAAAACTGCACAAAGCTAAATATTTTTCAAGTTTAAATTTTTTTTTCCAAAAATTTTTCAAACATGAATTTTTTTCAGATTTCAAAAGAAAATCTAAAATTAAACATTTTTGGATTTTTAAAGCATTTTCAATTTTTTTTTTCAAAAGTTTGTTAGTCTTTTAAGAAAGCTATTTAAATTTGCAAAAAAATGTTATTCTCCAAAAATGTTTTACAAAAATAAAAAATAACTAGCACTGACACTGACAAAATTTTAAATTTTGCAAATAAAAAAAAATTTGTTTGGTCTAAATTTATTTTTTAAGCTTAAGATTTTTTAAATTGCAAAAATTTTCTAAAATGTTTGCAGGTTTTTAAGAGCTTAATAATTTTTTTTTTTAAATTTGTTAGATTTTTAAAAAGCGTTGGTAAGTTCTAAAACTTTTATTTAGACTCTAAAAAAGCTTTACAAATATTTACAAAGCTCAACATACTTAAAAAAAGCTCGATTAATATTAAGTTTTCTAAAAAGTTTTTAAATGTTTTAAAGAGAAAAAGTTTTCAACAAACTGGTTAGACTCTTAAAAAAGCTTTTTAGATTTACAAATATTTTTTTTATTAGACTTTAATAATTCTTTACAAAATTAAAAAAAAAAATTTTGTAGGGTCAAATTTCAAACACAATAAAAAAAATATATTTTCAAAAAAATATTAAAAATAATAAAAAAATAAGCTTTTTTTAAGCTTTAAAAAACTTTACAAGTTTCCAAAAGCTTTATATAATTAAAAAAATGTTTTGTGGTATTTCATATTGACCTGCAAACTAAAAAAAACTATGAAATATTTTAGTTAGTTCCTATAAAATTGTGAGAATACGGTTAAAGTATTGCGATCTTTTAAAAGTAGTGTTTAATTATTAAATTATTTCAACTTGATTGTTAGATTTTTATAATTTCAAAAATTTTGACATGGTTAAAACAAACAAAAAATCATAAATAAAGCCGAAAAGATTTTTTTCAAAGCTTGTAGACTTTTCAAACAAACTGCGTAAATTTTTCAAAAAGTTTGCAGACTTTTAAAAGCTCCACACATTTTTATAAATGCTTTACAAACTTTAAATTTTTTTTTCTACATTTTTTAAGAACTTACAAAAAAGTTTTGAAAACATTCAAAAAGCTCTTTAAAGTTCCCAATTTTTTTAGGCTTAATAAGGTTAAATTATCATGAAACAATTAAGACTCAACAGAACAAAAATATGAATAAATAATTAACTAGTTGCAATGCGAAATTATCGTAGAGTCGTGTGGAACTTAATGACAACCAATTTCAAAGTGATGCAAAAGCAATTGCACTTATTGATTACCAATTTCAAAGTTACAAATGATTAAATAATCAACTTGCAATTAGTAACAATCAATCGCAAAGCGACAAATAAACAAAAAATGAATTGCACATAAAAACAATTAACCAATTTTACTTGGATAGATAACGATAATGGAGTGTTTTGTAATTCAATTTTATATTAAATTATGATGCCCAGGAATCTGAAATATTTTTCGTAAATTTACAAACTGATTGAACTAGCTTTGATGGTTGATTTATTGTAAAATTAAATATTTTTGTTTGATATGGATTTATTTAATTGAATTCTTACATAATTTTTGCAATAATTTCAGAGATTAAATTTTAAATAAATTTTAGTTTAGTTAAGAAGTAATCAGTTCAAAACATCATTGTTTGTCATTGGGTAACTGATTGAAATATTATCGCATCGTTAAAAGATATTGTCAATTATCTAAGCGAAGAATATAATTAAAGCTTTTTATGTAGGTATTTTCTTTATTTAGTATCGCGCCGAATTTTATTTCATGAACCCTCTTATTCAATGTAATTACTTTATTCTAGACACCCTTTGAATTTGTTTGTCCTTGAGTTTTAATTAACTAATAAGTTTCTCTGGATATTATTGCTGTTTTATAAAAAAAATATTTTTTGTATTTGTTTTATAACATTTAAAGTGAGTCGCTCAAAGGTCTGTATTTAATTTAAAAGTTTAATTAGTTTCATATTTGCTTTCGGGTTAATTTTTTTTTATATTATAAGCGAAACGAAACATAAAAAGTGTAAGTTGCATGTTTTACTGACGGTGTAAATGCCGCATTATAAAATATACTCTTCAGGGCTGACATATGAGGGGGATAAGGAAGCTCCTGGGAAATGTTATTGAAATGATCCAGATCTTGCGTTATATAGTATATTCAGTAAGGCCCGATGGGATCAGCCGAATATCACGATATCAATTTTTGCTTTAAACATATCTTTTTATGGAAGATTATATTCACCTACAACGTATGCCCGCAGTATTTTTTATAAGCGAAATATTATTACATAATATAAAATTTTTATTGGTGAAGATGCCCTGCTGCAAGAGATATGTGGAAAAAGCAATCAGTATATCTCATAATTCATTCAGGATCATATTTCGAGCGGATCCTTATAAAAATGCTAATATAAATCAGACTATGCCTACATAATATATGGAAAATACATTCCGATACGTGGCGCTTTGGTGATGTGATCGAACACTATCATCTGCAACTCCAACCGCAAAATACACCGCAACGATATCATCCCTTGAATTGTGAACTCGTCACGTTGTAGTCGGCGCGTCTTCTTTTACAACCAGGAAATAAAAATCCCGGATCGATAAACTTGGCGGATTTTAATATTCAGTAAATGTTTCAATTACAAATTAGTTTTAGAAAAAATCTTATCTTTAATCTGACAGTAGTTTTGTAGAGGGTTGCAATAAACACGCTAATGAAAACTTTACCAATTTTAAACTAAAGGCAATTAAAACACGTGCGAGATTAAAATTTAATGTTTGCATGAATATTTGGTAACCTTTCCTAACTTAAACATTAACCTGAAACTTTGTCAAGTTTGCTCGATGAAAGAGAATTGGGATCAATATTGGTATACTATTAGTTGGGAAACTATGGACAAAATAAGGGAAAGCTTTACACAATTGTTTTATTATTAGATTAACTATATAAAAATTACATTATATATTTAATAAGCTAAAATTTTTATGCGAAATTTTACATGATTTATATATATGTTTAATAATATTTATTGATTTTACTCCATTAATTGTTTTATAATGGTTGAATGAATTAATTATTTATATTTCCAATAATGTATTTATATAATTCAGTAATGATCAATTTAATATGAGTATACATTGTATAAAGAATAAAAAACAAACAGCATTTATAATATAAAAACGATGAAGCAATCGGGTTGTTTCTATAGAGATTTATTTAAGTTTCCGATCGATTAAAGCGAAAATATATCGAAAAAGACTTTTACTGTTTCATTGTTAGCGAACCTTAATAAAAGCACGGAAGGAACAGTCTGGGTCCAGTATTTGTTGAAAGTGCTATATGGCATTGATCACTGCCTTTCCTTTTTCCTTGAGGGGAAAAGGGTGATGCAAATGGTTCCATATATTTCAAAATAAAAAACAATCTCTTGTTATTTTAAAGAAATGATTGATGTTATTGAAGTGCGTCATTATTATTATCTGGAAGCGAATGGTAGCAATTACAGTTGGAAAGTTTTGAAGAGAAAATACAACTTGTGCATATAACTAGTTGTTTCAGTAGCTTTATTATAATGCTCGAGGCGATGCGAACTGTATTTTAACGAACATGTAGATTACATTCCAACAAAAGGCAAATGTATTTTTGGGATTTTACATTAAGGTATTTTATGAAACCTGTTTGATTGCGTTGAAAAGATAAGTCAGTCATTCTTTAATCGATAGCAGGCGGCCATCACCGATAATCAAGTGCAATTAAACAAGTTAGAAGTTCGACTTCTCTTAGTTGGTTTTAAGCCTGGGAGATAATTAAGTTCATGTCAGCAGCGCGAACCGTTCAATAAGTAACTCCTAAGTGTGGCCCGGAATCAATCTGATCTGGAATTGAGCGTCGGGGTAGTCACCCCACATCCCCTGCCAGGATAACCAAACGCTGACCGCAAACCTTCCTTCTAGTTTCGGTGAGCCAAAAGGTTATTTATGAGTTTGTAGATAGTGGAGGAATTGTGTTATTTATAATTGTGTCAATTGGAATAAAGATCATATCAATCTTAATGCATCTTACATGGTGACAAAGCCATTTAATAATTGACTCTCCATTCGGTATAAGCGGTACAGTTGTCCGTACGGCGGTGTGCGATTGCAGTGAGATGGATTGATGATGATTTAAGGTCCGATCCCCCAGTGAGTAAGGGTCATCATTGTTGTAAGCACGTCCGCAATGCCGAAGACGCGTGCTCCCCGCATTCCTATCACATTCACTTACGTTGTGCTTACAGAATTTTTCATTCGACTTCATAAATACTTCAGATGCCAAACCAGCGATTTCATCAATATAAGCATTTCAAACCAATCTTTGGAATGCTACTATTCTACGTTTGTGTCAATATACCCAATCAAAATTTGAAATTACTGGATTATTAATAGGAACTAATGATGCCTAGCGGACGTGTAATTGGCATGCTATATACATCAACTTCGCACAACTGTTAAACAATCATCAGCAGAGAAAGCGTATTATCAATTGATTAAAACAACTATTCAATGTTTGTTGCAGTTGTGGTTTATGCTTCTGTTCCTAATAACTAAGCTAAAGACAATCAATTTCAATTAATTTATATAACAATTCAAAAATCTTATTTAATATTAATGAATTGTTTACTAATCCGATGGAAATTGTGTGTTGGTGAACAATGAATAAATCTGCTAAGTACTTAAGCCGCTTGCACAATATATTATAAATAATATAAAGATATAATTATAAATATAAATTACACTTTTTGAATAAAGGATATCTTAACATTCACATAGTTAAATAAAGTTAAGGCGATCAATTTAATTAGTTTTCTTGCAAAATTAAAGTATTTTAGTTTGTACAGAAGACTCTTGTTGAAAACTTTCAAGACATAATCTGTCACACGAACCAACTGATCTGCAGACTGTTTGTATCGGAAATTTTTATGGTAGTCCGTCAGCAAGCGCAATGCTTTAGTATGATTTTGATGTTTTTCTAGAATCAATTTTTTTGTTACCTTACTTAAGGTGCAAGACTTATTAGTCAAAAGCTTGTTTTTTTTTTGGTTTAGAAATGTTATTAATTATTGAGAGCTTTTCACTCAGTTGGAAAATATCCGAGATTATTTGGAATACTATTATGGTCCTGAGCAGACTTGCTTTTAAAATGGGATTGTCCCTCAAGAGGCGATTAACTTCTTGTGAACACAGTCGACATGTTTTAGGTCTAAATTGTTGTTGTAGGCCAGATAGCATTGAAGTTAATGGTAGTCAGCAAATTCTCTAATTTTGTCTTCAGTTAAGCCGTTTGAGCAAGAATAGGCGAAGTTGGTGTTCTTTTGGTTTGAAGATTTGAAGTGTTTTTGAAAATTGCTACGTTTTTACGTTTTGTGGTTCATTTGAGTGTATTTTGTCAACATAAGTTTTTGAACTTTTTAGTAGCTTGCTTCTACCAAACATACTTGGCATGGTTTTTAGACTTAGTGGGTTGATTGCCCAAATCTTTGTCCAAAATGCTAAAGAATGCGTCATTGTTCTTTTGAGTTCTACTATGAGTTTGGGGAATTGTCTGAACACACGGCACGTTTTTGTTCAAAATTATTTAGGTTTCGGATTTTGGCGGTGGTTTTTGCGGTATCTTGCACTAAGAGTGCACAAGTTTAGTCTTTTCAATCTTTTGCGTATTAGGTCTTTAAGTACTACGCTCACAAGATCCACTTCGGATGTTGATCGGAGTAAGTTGTTTTTTTTTTCCTTTTTCATACGTTTGTTCACCAGGTGCAGGTTATTGTGTTTTATTTTCAGTTTGGTGTGTTTGGTATCAGGATTTTATGCCTGTCAAAGTTGCTTTTTTGTAGTGGTAGACAATAGTGATAGTGAAGTGTGCACAGATTGCACGTTAAAGGTTTTTCTAGGTTCAACTACAGGTTGTTTTAGTGTGGCTTCTTTGGTTTTTTCTGGGAAGTGGGTACGCTTTTAAAGTGCATGGAGATAGGATGTTTTTTTTATCGAAAAGTTTTTTTTCGATTTGTCATGTCCAGTAGTGTCACAAATGTTCTTGACTGCATGGAGTGTAGGCCGAAGTGTAATACTTAATAGTAGTACTCTTTCTTGATTTTGACGATCATTATTTGTTGCTTTTCGACAAGTTTTGGTAGGTGTTTTAAAATTTTTTGATAATGCTATTGAGAATAGAATTTTGTAATTGGTTTGGCTTTGCTAGCCATGTTTATCTGTTTAGCATGTAGTTTGTAGATCATTCCAAGTCTGCAATGATTTTTTGTCTTATTTGCCAGTTGTAGATGTACTTAAGTTTGTTTTTTGTTTTTATTATGAGTAAATTACTCGTATTTTTTATGGTAATAGATAGGTACAGCGCTAGGTAGGTATTTGCTTTTCTGTAGTTGTCAAACTGGTAACGTTGCATGTGTTTTGGTCTAGTTTATTTTGAGGTTTAAGTGGCGATATCGGGCGCGCCCGTATTTGTTTGGGTTTTGTTACCGGCGCCGGTTTTTGAGGTAGTCGTGAGGACGGCATCGTTGGTCTAAGCATCATGAGTTTTTGTTATTTTTTCCCGGTGCAATGATACTTGGTGGATTGTACTCGAGCATTCGGGGTGCAAGGCTAAGTCTCATAAAACGTATAGTCTACGGTGGGATGTGCTGGGGCCGGGAGCAGTTGCAATGTTCTTGGCGCTGGCGTTGTGCGACAAAATCTGTAGTCGGGTAGTCTGGGTCTAGTACAGGGGTTGTTATATTAGTTGAAGTCAGTAGTAGGTCATTTCAGTAGCTTGAAGTATATATTTTAACGGTGATTCCGATCGCAATGCGAAGAGTCTCTTAGTTAGTTTTTACTGCCAAAATTCTGGATTTGTTACCAACATACCTCCGCGAGGTGTGGTGGGGGTTGTTTGTCCAAGTTCCGGGGTCATTTTGGGTGTGAGGTTTGAACCCGAAGATTCCGACATACACGACACGCAATAAACTCGGAGGTTCTGACTTATGCAGTGGATTTGTTTTGTGGATCGACGTGAACCTGTACGAGGCATGTTCATTGGCCATTTTTAAATCCAGGCGGGGTGTGTAAGCACCGGGTATATTGTTGAAAGAAGGTGGTAGTGACATTCAATCTCTTGATGACGAACGGGTGGATGGGTGGTTTACTCTAGAACATTAGTTTGGACGGATAGTTTAAACTAGGTTTTTCGCCCACCCGCCTAAGCGTTTGTTGATAAGAAATTATTAAGTTTCTCCTTTTTGCAAGTTTTAAAAGTTTCAATATTAAAAAAGGAGATGTTAACATCCAATTTCTTGATAACGGACACTTGGGTAGGTAGATGGGTCACTGGAAAACATGAGTACAAACGGATAGTTTAAACTGGGGTTACCGCCCAATTGTTTGTTATCAAGAAATTTAAATTTTACTTTTTTGCAAACGTTAAAAGTCTTAATATGGTGACATCTAATTTCTTGATTACGGATACTTGGGTAGGCGGGTGGGTCACTCAAAAACATGATTACGAACGGATAGTTTAAACTGGGGTTCCCGCCCATTCACCCAAGCGTTTGTTATCAAGAAATTATAAGTTTCTTTTTTCTGTAAGTTTTAAAAGTCTAAAGTTAAAGGAGGAGATGATGATATCAATTATCAATGAATAATATAAACTGGGTTTTCCGTTCACCCACTCAAGCGTTTGTTATCAAGAAATTGGTTTTTCTTTTCTGCAAGCATTAAATATTTGAGATGGTGATATCCATTAAATAATCTTTATTAAGAAATTTGATGTTTCTATTTTCTGTATGCGCTTAAAGTTTTTTTTTCAAAGAAGGTGATAGCGACATACAATTTCTTGACGACGGACATTTGGACGAGTGGTTGGGTCACTCAAAAACATGAGTATGGACAAGTAGTTTAAATTGGAGTTTATCCGCCCGAATGTTTGTTCTTAAAAAAAAGTCGTGGGTGTGTATTTTTGGGGTTGGCTGCGGTGATGGTAGCGTCCTTGGAAGGGGCCAGAGGTTTGCTATTTGGCGTTGGATATACGGGTGGTGATTGGATGCTGCAGTTGGTTTGAAGCAAGTTATCCTGAGGTACCAAGCAAATTGCCTGAGAGTGGTGGTTGGATGCAGGTCTTTGTCAAAAGTTCTGCTTTGCTTTTAAAGTCTCAACTGACTGTTGGAAGAAAACTGTCGGGTTTTTATGGCCTCGGCACATTTGTTAAGTTCTCTGATTGGTGGACGTGGCTCAGGCATTAATTCCCCCCATTCTCTTGCATTGAGTTTTTGTTTTATTTTGGTGGTGTTGTTTGGTATCTTTGATTTTTCTTTTAGCACTATGATTGGGACGGAAGTAGTGTAACAGAAAGTGAAGTGTCTATTTGGGTTTTACCATTAGTTTGGGGTGGCACGGTTTCAAATTGTCTGGTTGGTTCAAAATGTTATATTGCGGGTACTGGTAGTAATTTTGGTGGTTTTGGCAATATTCTGTACTGGTGTAGCACATGAGTCATTTCCACAACTTCTCCCGCACAATTTTACAAAATACTCCACGGTACGTTCACTTGGCATAAGATCCACCTAGGTTCTAGGTAGTATTTAGGCCACATCTCTAGAAACCAATAGTATGGGTTACTACAACTTTTAATCCATGGGAAAATCTAAGGGAAACGAAGCGTAGGAAGGCGACGTGTATCCTGGCTGTGTAACCTGCGGGTGACTTGTTTTGTTTGGCTTTCTCCAAAGTTAAAATTGCCACGATGATCAGCAATTTCCGACGGAGAAGCTGAGTCAAGAAGAAGAAGAAGGTTCTAGGTCGGTGGAGTTAGTTTTTTTTTTTTATTTTTTTCTTGTATACTAAGTGCAGGATAGTCGGTATCTTTTGACAGGGTCGATTAGCTTCGTATAAATTGTCCTGTTTTTTGAAGCTCTCATCATTGTTGTGCTGGATAGGAGTGACGGTGTCGGGGACATATGCATAGGTTACATACGTTGCATTGGGGGCTACGCAGCGCTCAACAGTAAGTGCATCTGATGTGGCATTGTCGGGTTTTGTTGGGAGGTTGACTTTGGAGTTAGACGAAGTGTCGGTTTATGTTCTTGCCTAGGTTCCTGGATTGTCTAGAGTTAAGCTCATCTTCTCTTTGTAATTAACCGTGAAACGGTTTTCTTTTGACTTGTTTTATTCGGTGGGGTCACATTATTTGGATGGTAGAATTGAAGTGTATTACTTCTTTGTGGCGTTTTCTTTTACACGGGTTTGTGACAATTTGGTTAGTAGAGTCGAAATGTACCACTTCTTTGTAACACTCTCCTTCTATTCTTGTCGGTTTTTTTACTTTAACATTGGGTGTATACGGTGTGGCATTGGAAAGTTCCGTTGGAAGGTTGTCTTTGGAGTTAGACAGAGTAACGGTCTGTGTTCTTGCCGAGATTCCTGGATTACCTAGAGTTACGCTCATCTTTTTTTTTTGGAATTAACTTTGAAGCTGTTTTATTTTGACTTGTCTCGTTTGGTGGGGTCACACTATTTGGATGGTAGAGTTGAAGTGTATCACTTTTTTGTGGCACTCTCCTTTCATTATTGTCGGTTATTCTTACACGGGTTTGTGACAATTTGGATGGTAGAGTCGAAATGCACCACTTTTTTGTGACACTTTCCTTCTATTCTTGTCGGTTCTTCTACTTCAACATTGGGTGTATTTGGTGTGGTTTGGCAGGTTCCGTTTGAAGGTAGGCTTTGGAGTTAGACGGAGTGCCGGTCTGTGTTTTTGTCAAGATTCTTAAATTGCCTAGAGTTACGCTCATTTGAAGCGGTTTTCTTCCGACTTGTCTTGTTTGGTGTTATCACACGGGTTTGTGACTATTTGGATGGTGGAGTCAAAGTGCATTACTTTTTTGTGGCACTTTTCTTCCATTTTTGTTGGTTTCTTTACTTTTTGGACATTTATCCGTTATTTTTTTATAGGTTCGGGTACGTATTCTTGAACTTTCTTTTTAGTTTTTTTTACGTTGTTTACGTATTACAACTGGACTTGTACTTGCAATTCTCTCAGCTTTTTATCCATGAAGATTAGCTATGATTTTTTGCTTAGTAGGCTTGTCATAGACGTACTTGGATGGTTGGAGCATTTGCATACGCATTGGCTTTGGTGGCGTCTTAGTCTTTTGCCAACGGAGGCTGAAAGCAGAGCTTGCAGTCATATTGTTTGGGTTGTCAGGGTTGTGCGTGACGGTGACTGCGCCGTTCTCTTAGGCTATTGTGCTTCTGTAGTACTTGTTGGTAATTAAAGGGTTGAGTTCTACGTTGTTTGCGTTTTGGTAGTCTGCAAATCGAAAACTTTGCATGTGTACCGGTCGGGTTTATCTTGGCTTATCTTAAACTGCGTCGGGACATTTCCTTTGTCTACGTTAGAAGTGCTGACTGAGTTGTGCCGCTGGTGGTAGGACCAGTTGGTCCTACCCAGCTAAGATACGGATTAATTTGCTATCTTGGCCTATCCGGCACGCCAAGTCTGCTTTGGTGGGGTTCTCGAGCCTTAACAACACTTTCCGGTGACGTTAAGCCAGCGTGCAAGTTTGCAGTCATTTTTTCTGTGCTCGTTTGACCATGTCAACCGTGGTTTTGGCCTGTAAGACAGCTACTCAGTTGAATGGCTCCATTAAGTTGGCTCCCCCCACTAAAAAAATTTAAAATTTAAAAATATCAAATTAATGCGCTTTTATGCGCTGCAAAAAAAAATGTATGCGCTTATCTGTAAATATGATTTTTGAACCATTTTATTTGGGGGAGGGGCAACTTATTGATTAGCCTCCCTTAGTAAAATTGTTCAATTGTGAATATACTATATAAATGCGCTTGATATGCGCTCTCATGCGCCTCAAAAAAATGTTTATGTGCTCAATTGTAAATATGATTTTTGAACAGTTTTAGGTGGGGGGTGGGAACTTAATGATTAGTCGGTTCTATAAAATTAGCCTTCCAGGAAAAAAAGTTATAAGTTTGAAAATACCAAATTAATGCGCACGTAATGAGCTCTTATGCGCTGAACAAAAAATGTATGCGCTCATCAGTAAATATGATTTTTGAACAATTTTACGTGAAGGGGGGAGGGCAACTTAATGATTAGTCCCCCCTTCTCAGTAAAATTTTTCTATTATAAATATACTATATAAATGCGCTTGATATGCGCTCTTTTGCGCCGCAAATTTTTTTTTATGCTCTCAATTGTATATATAATTGATATGATTTTTTAATTTTTGAACAGTTTTAGGTGGGGGGCGGGCAACTTAATGATTAGCCGGTTCTATAAAATTCCAGGAAAAAAAATAATTGAAAATATCAAATTAATGCGCTCGTAATGCGCTCTTATGAATTGCAAAAAAAAAATTGCTTAATTGAAAATATGATTTTTAAACAGTTTAATTTTATTGGGCGGGGGCGGGCGCTAATTATTAAGTTGCCCTTTTTTTCCTTACCTAAAGTTGTTCAAAAATCATATTTACAGATGAACGCATACATTTTTTTTGCAGCGCATTTTGAGCGCATTAATTTGGTATTTTCAAATTTATTTATTTTTTTTCATAGAACGCCAATTTTATAGAACCGGCTAATCATTAAGTTGCCCCCCCCCCCCCCACCTAAAACTGTTCAAAAATCATATTTACAATTGAACGCATAAAAAAATATTTGCGGCGCATATCGAGCGCAATAATATAGTATAATCAAAATTGAAAAATTTTACTTGAGGGGGCTAATCATTAAGTTGCCCCCTCCCACCTAAAATTGTTCAAAAATCATATATAAAGAAAACCGCATAGTTTTTTTTTGCAGCGCATAAGATCGCGTTACGAGCGCATTAATTTGGTATTTTTAAATTTTAAAATTTCTTAGTGGGGGGGGGGCAACTTAATGTAGCCTGATTATAAACATTTGTATGCTATCTGCGGATTCTGTTTTTGAAACTGTGGATTTTCCGGTGACATTAACTTATCGGAGTTATCGATTTTTTCTGTTTGATTGACTGCTTTTGGAGTGTGTTTTACTTTGTACTTGAATTAGTCGAGAATTAGAAGCTATCACATAAACTTTGACTTTGCTTTTGTGGACGTGTTGAGCCATACTAGAGTTTTCTTGAGGGTCCGTACTGTAAAAGAACATTGTCTTCTAGGTATGGTCTATATTTTTCATGGTCTATTGGATGGCGTAGCATTACAATTCATTGGAGTGGAAGCAAGACTGTCTGTTTGTCAGCTTTAAACTGCCGTATAAAATTATATGTTTTTATAGGCCTTCTTCTTGGTACACTACTGCACCGACAACTTTAATGGACGCGTCAGCTTGAAGTACGAATCTCAGTTCTGGCTGCGGTCTGGCCATCTTCAGAGGTTGATCGATAGCTTTCTAGCTGGCTATTTTCCGTTTTTTCTAATTTAATTGACGTTTTAATTTGCAACTCATTCAAATCTTAGTCCGGCCAGACTAGTTAAGTCAGTCAAGGAAGTTTAGGCCTATATTTGACCGGTAAATCAACTTAAAGTAAAGTGGTGAACACTACCATTTTACAGCCTAAAGTGCGTCCTAAGCAACCATCTTCTTAAATCCTACCTACAAACAAAGTCCATACGCTCTTAATTTTCTAGATTTCCAATAATAGCAAAGTTTAGTTGCTAGGCACTTTTCTATTGAGTGATGCATTAAACAATAATAAAAATTTGGTTCAAAATACTTTATTACCTCATCTTATTATTTTTGGAAACTATAAATCAACTAAAATTGCTATAACTTATAAACTATGCATTAGAGAATAACACAATATATTATAGTATTATTGTAGTAAGCACCAAGTGCGCAAAAACTATTTAACAAATCACTCTTTTAAAAAGAGATTGGAAATAAAACAAAAAACGCCAATTTTAATAACAGTGAATAAAAAACATCAATTGCTTAAAAAATATTAAAAATTGAACAGTTCCATTTCCATTACTTCTGATAGCTTATACCGGTATGAAAAAAAAAAAACAAATTGTATCAAGAAAATTTGTTCCCCATACGTAAAACAAACATTTATCGTCTGCATTCCATCTCGTTCACCAACAAATTTCAGAACAGCGTGAAAAATTGATGGAGCCTATTTCCCGAATAAGGTGCTGTATAAAAAATAAATTGATAGACGATAGACGTGATGATGGGGAATAATTTATGACCGAAAAAAAAATAGAGCCGTGTAATTTCTAAAAGCTTCTTCATCCATATTACACAACAATACAGCAGGATGATATATTTTAAACTCTAAACCGCATTATATCCTGTTGCAGATATTTGTTTTGTAATTTGTGCATAAAAAATTCGCAATGTGAATAATTAATTCCTACATTAAATATACACGGTATACATGTGCTAAGCGAAGGGTATAAAGACGTCTGGTTCGGGCCCCTAGTTTTTCCCGCAAAATGTTTTTGTATCAGGCTCTATTTATTTTCCTGTTGTGAATATTTGAAAAGCTCTTGAAAATTCCATTTCCTGAAAGCATATTGTTAGAAGGCATATTTCAATAAGATATGAATTCCTTTGTAAAAATATATACGTAGTATAAATATTTAAATAACACACATCATTCTCCATTTCTTTAATCTGTCTATTATAATGATGAAACGCGCAATAAAAAATTCGGAAAAAATCTAATTAACCCGTCTAGATGGTAAATACACAACATTAAAGATCTGTCAAATTTACACCTCGACTTCAAAGTGAAGGGGTTGCTTACTTTGTGAGAAAACCGGCAGGTGTTAATAAAAGGGGTGAGCTTAATAAAACCCTTTGAAAACCAACGAGTTTTGTTAACTCGAGTTTATTGATGATTGTGGCCGCGTTGCCTTGGCTAATATTAATTTTTGAAACTGTGAAAAGTTGGCCACTACATTATATTACGTTTGAATTTTTATTCCAGTGAAATGAATGTTTTTTTTTTTGTTTCTGTCCTCTAATGAATGCATAATTATGCATTTCGTTTGCGAACTGTTTTCAACTGCATACATATTTTATTTTTACCAGCTTCCTGCTCACAACATTAACGCAAATATGTCTAGATTCTGGATTAATTAGCTCAGTTCGTACACAATGTTATATTCATAATCATAATAAAAATGTTTTTTTTTATGTTTTTCATTAATTAGTTAAGTTTGCATTTATTAACGAATTGCTAATTACTTGTAAAAAATACCATTCGTAGTTTTTTTCTGTTTGAAACCTTAGATGCGGTCCGTCACGCGGTTTAGTTTATGATTAACTGAATGACTTTATAGAAACCCAGCATAATGGAGGGCGACAAAAAAAATTGGTTTTGGATTATGTCTTAGATAATTCTTTTTATGATCTTACTTTAAGTGCATAGAAGACTGATTGGGTTTTAGTTTTAGTATGTTTATTATGAGCGAGCTGTTTCATTCTGTATCTAAATCTGCGGTAATATTTTAGTGGAACAGTTGTACCATAGACCGAAGAGCTTTTCTGCTTGCACAGCATTAGCGTAACTGAAAAGTGTATTGATACACTTACTCACTCCTCACTATTTGGCCTTGTTGGCTGATGGCTTTGGTGGCGCTGAAGACGCCTCACTTGTTGGGCTGGCCGAAGCAGAAACTGAAAAAAACTTATTCGATTTTTTTAGTTATTTTGACTTTTTGGAGTTGGCTAGGATGGTAATTTTTTCCAACTGGACATCCATCCAGATTTTGTCTTTGGATGGGCTGGAATTTTTTGATTTTTTGGTAGGCCTCTTGAAGGAGGACATGATTGGGGAGTCTGAGGTTTTGGTCGGCTAGAGCTGTAAAAGATGCAAGGAATTTTTGGATCTTTTTGGGAAAGCTCTGGGCCGGAACTCTTAGTAGCGTGGCTGGTTGGGTGGTATGCCCAGCGATAAACGATATAGTGGCCGTGTTAGAGGCGAATTTGCTTTTTTACCTTGTGGGAGTTGTTCATCTACAGGCTAAGGAGTATTTTTTTGGAGATCCAACCTGCTCTGCTTTATGTCGTCGGAAATGAGTTTGGTTCTTTTTCCTCATTATTGATCATCCCGATTTCTTTCTTATTCTGCTTCTTTAGGTGGGCTTTCATTTTTTTAAACTGGAGGTAGAGGAAGCTTAAGATCTATCAGTCATGTCGGAATTTGACTCTATTGTGAAAGAAATTTTGAATTAATTAATTAATTTTTAATTAATTACTTTAGTTGAATTAATTATGAAGATGGCTTTATAATTAATACGCAAATCAGTTATGTGTACTTTGTGCGTAATTCCAATTAAAGTTGCATTGAACCGGGCTACGGGATTCTTTTCATTGGGTGGAGAAGTGGGCCTCTCTCGGTGTAGTCGTGTCAAAATATTGTTTGTAAAGTGCAGAAAATATATAAACAACATATAAAAAATTAAAAAAAAAACATTTAAAAGATTTGAAAAACATTTAGTTTTTTTAGTATAACTTTTTTTATTTGCGTTTTGAAGCAATGAAAAACATTAATTTTTTTTTAGATGTATTTTGATACTTTGAGATGCATTTAGAAGTTTTGAATGCTTATAAGAAGCTTTCAAACGCATTTTGAAGTTTTATGAAATTGATTGAAAGGTAATAAGTACAACGGGACGTTCTATGAAGCATGTTAAAGCAATTGATTAGAAGTATTGAAAACGTTTAAAGCTTTAAGAAGCATATACAAAATTTGAGAAAAATGTCAAAGCTTTGACAAACATTTAGTTTTATTAAAATGCATTTTGAAACTTTGATATGCTTCTAAATAGCTTTGAGAACATATTAGGAGCTTTTAAACGCATTTTAAAGTTTTAAGAAGCATCGATTGAAAGCTTTGAAAGCGTTTGAAACTTTAAAGGATTTGTGAAACATTTTAAAGCTTTGAGAAACGTATGGAAACGTTTATATGCATTTTGAAACATTAAAAGTCATTTAAAGCTATAAATTGAGAATTATTTAAACAGTTTTAAAAAGGTTTGAAAGTTTTTATAAATATTAAGAAACTTTGAGACGCATTCCGAAACTTATTAGGATTTTTGAAACGCATTTTAAAGATTTATAAAGCATATTAAAGCAATTGATCAGAAGTTTTGAAAAAAGCGTTTCTAGTAATTCCAAAAATTGAAACATGTTTTTTTGTAGATTGGGAGGAGAATCTTCCTAAAGAGTTACAAGTGTTGAATTTATTGATTTTTTTATTGTGCTTTTTACGGCTACTTTACATCGCCACAGTAAGTCTAGGACTTGTTTAAAGAGGTTTGAAGGGATCAACGGCTTATTAGGTGACTTCCGAACCACCTTGGTGGATAAAGAGCAAGTCATTTTTTGAGGATCGAACTCCGGACTGCTTGCATGATATACAAGGGGCTACATTGAGCTATCACACCATAATTTCTATTTGAATTCTTACAAGTTTGGCAATTACTGGATTATTGACCTTCCTGGGAGTGCTTCGGGGAGGAGCAGGAATCTGCTGTTGAGAGGCAGGTTCATTGAGGTGGGCTTAAGATGAAATTGGCTTACTTTTAGCTTGGGACAAACTGGGCAGCATTTGTAGCTTGCTGTGTGCGACCTATTGCACGAGCCGCATTTTTTAACAAATGAAACTGGTATGGGTTCTTGCTTATTTTACGCAAACATACGGTGAATTGCACTTTGGTGCCGTGTGGCTATAACGTTGGCAACGGTTGCAATGTAAAATGTCGCCAGACCTATGTTTGTAGTCTACCCGGATTATAAGGTTGCACAATTTTGAGACACACGAGATCTTTCGGCTTTGTTGGTTCTGCAGTAGCTGATTGTAACATATAGGGAAATTTTTTCTATGCTTTCTCATGCGTTTGACTGGAAGAGGAACGTACCTTAAACCGATGAGCTCTGCTTGCACCGCATTAGCTTTGATGCATTAGGGAACGTTCTTAAAGGTTTTTTTTGGAACCTAATTGAAAAGTGTAATGATACATAATGTTGCTCTCTTTATCATTTGACCTTGTTTGCTGATGGGTTTGGTGACGCTGAAGACTCTGATTCTGACTCTGCAGATGGCCTAGATAAAGCAGAAACTGGAAGTGATGTATTTGATTTTTTCAGTTTCTTTGACTTTTTGGAGTTGGCCAGGATGGTAAATTTTTTCCAGCTGGACATCCATCCAGATTTTGTTTTTGGATGGGTTGAATTTTTTTGAATTTTTGACAAGCTTTTTGAAGGAAGACTGGATTGGGGGTTTTGGTGGGCTAAAGCTGTAGAAGATGCAAGCATTTTATGGCTTAAACTTTTTGTGGCGTGGCTGGCTGGGTGGTATGCCTAGCGACGGACGATTTAGTGGCCGCGTTAGAAGCGGTTTTGCGTTTTCTTATTTCCTAAGAGTTGTATTAGCACAAGCTAAGTAATGAAGTTCTCTTGGAGATTTAACCTGCTTTGCATTATGTTGTCGGCAACGATGTTGATATATATCGCCTCATCGTCGGTTATCCGGATGAAGTGTTTTTTGATCTTCTCATTCTGCTTCTTTAGGTGGGCCTCTACTTACTAAAACTAGACGTAGACAAAGTTTAGGATCTGGTTAATAGTCATGTCAGGGTTTGGCTTCTTCTTGAAAGAAATTTTGAATTAATTATTCAATTTCTTAATTAATTTAGCGTTTAAGCTTTGAAAAATACTAAGAAACGCATTTTGAAATTTATTAGGATTTTTGAAACGCATTTTAAAGTTTCATGAAGCATGTTAAAACAACTGATCAGAAGCTTTGAAAATGTTTAAAGCTTTAAAAAGCATATAAAAGATTTAGGAAACATTTGGCAGCTTTGATAAACGTATAAAAAAATTTATATAAATAATATTTAGTTTTTCTGAGACGGATTTTGGAACTAATTAATAGTTTTAAAACGCATTTTGAAGCTTTTTGAAGCATTGATTAGAAGCTTTGAAAGCGTTTGAAACTTTAAAAGATTTGAGAAATATTTGAAGCTTTGAGAAAGTCATGCAAACTTTCATATGCATCTGAAACAAAAAACATTTGAAACTTTAAATTAAAAATTATTTTAAAAAGTTTGAATTTTTATAAGCAATTTGAGTGACAGTTTGAAAAATATTAAGAAACGCAACTCGAAATTTATTAGGATTTTTGAATCGCATCTCATAGACAATTTAAAGCAATTAATCAAAAGCTTTGAAAATGTTCAAAGCTTTAAAATGCATATTAAAGATTTAAGAAAAAAATTTGTTTTTGAATGTTTTGAAAAATTTTAAATTTTTGATGAAAATTGATATTTTTGTTTCAAGTCGGGTTACAATCCAAAGGTATATACCTTTGACATTTTTGTGTTTGAACAAAAATTTTGAGAAAATTTGTTTTTGAATGTTTTGAAAAATTTTAAATTTTTGATGAAAATTGATATTTTTGTTTCAAGTCGGGTTACAATCCAATATATACCTTTGACATTTTTGTGTTTGAACAAAAATTTTCAAAGATTTGAAAAAATTTGTTTTTGAATGTTTTGAAAAATTTTAAATTTTTGATGAAAATTGATATTTTTGTTTCAAGTCGGGTTACAATCCAAAGGTATATACCTTTGACATTTTTGTGTTTGAACAAAAATTTTGAGAAAATTTGTTTTTGAATGTTTTGAAAAATTTTAAATTTTTGATGAAAATTGATATTTTTGTTTCAAGTCGGGTTACAATCCAAAGGTATATATATACCTTTGACATTTTTGTGTGAAACTTTGAAAAACGCATGGAAACATTTATATTCATTTTAAAACAATGAAAAACAATTAGTCTTTTTGAGACGTATTTTAAATTTTTTGTTTTGCGTCTCAAAATTTAAAATTACGTCTTAAATTCTTAATAGGTCTTTAAAGCTTTTAAATAAAAAACACATTTTGGAGTTTTATGAAGCATTGATTAGAAGCTCAGAAAGCGTTAAAATCTTTAAAAAGAATATAAAAGGTTTGAGAAACATTTTAAAGCTTTGAGAAACGTATGAATATTTTTAAATGTAATGAAAAAAAAATAGTTTTTTTGTTTTGAGGACTTATTAGGAGCTTTAAACTGCATTTTTAGGTTTTATGAAGCATCTTATAGCATCAAGAGTTTTGAATTTTTTTTTTAAGTTTTAAGCAGTTTTTAAAGCTTTAAGAATAATTTAAATGAGTTAAAAAGCATTTAAACATTTTGAAAATATTTTAATTAGTTTTATTTAGTTTTGAGTTTTGAGAAGCATATAAAAGTTTTAAAAAAATTTTAAAAGCGTTTTTAAACAATTTGAAGCAATGAAAAACATGTAAAAAGATTAAAAAAACATGAAATTAAAAACAAAAGTTAAAAAGCTTTTATGGGTATTTAGAAAAACATTGAAAAACTTTGAGACGCATTTTGAAACTTTGCGAAACATTAATTTAAGCTTTAAAAGTGGTTAAAGTTTTAAAAACATATACAAGATTGGAGAATCATGTAAGTTTTGTAAAAATTTGAAAGCGTTAAAAACTTTTCAAAATTATGAGAAACATTTAAAGTTTTAGATTCTAGATTGAAAGTTGGAGAGTAAACCAAAGCCTACTGCACCTCATTAGGCCCTTTGCATCTCTTTCAGTGGTGACCTCACTCCATTGTCTTTGCATTTAACCACCCTATGTGGCTGATGTATGCAAGTACAACGCTTGGAGGGGTCTCTTTTATGCTGGCCATGTCAAGCCAGCAGCTCCCCAACATGGATTCTCTATTGTATGAGAGGGCCGGGCATGTGCATAGCATCCATTTTACATCCTCTACACGTACCAATCGTGTGCATGTGTTTTTTTAGTTGGCAGTTTCCTGTCAAGATTTCTGTCATAATTTTCAAGTTCCTTCTGGACAGTTGCAAGTAGTAATTGGCTGTCTTTGCGTTTGGAGCAGTCATTGCTTCTTTTGCCTGTCTGATGTGATTCTAGGCTTGTTTATAGCAATTAGGGCCGCTCTACTATCCGTTAAAATTTGGACATTCTTGCCAGATATTTTGCGATTTACAATTGCCATAACCCCATAGGTTATCCCAACTACTTCTGCTTGAAAGAGTCGTATGAGCTCTAGTAGTAATGATATTTTGAGGTTTAGGTCTTGCGAGAAGATTTCCGCTCCAGAACCATTATTAGTTTTGAGCCATCCGTGTAGATTCTAATCGAATCATTGATCACGTTCTGTTTCTCTTGTTCATGTGTGCGCACGTTTTATGATGGCTGTGTACAGCCATAACACTATTTTTGGAGACAGTCCTCATGTTTTCATCTCATATTTAGATGTGGTCCCCATGTGAGCTTATTGTCAAAAACCACCCTAAGATATTTTACCTCGGCTGATAGCGGTAATGGGGTATTTAGGAGTTTTGGTAAGATTAGATTTCCAATTTTCCTATTTTTTGTGAAGAGTACCAGTTTGGTTTTCGGAGGGTCTTTGCATCAATTTTCGATTATTCTTAAAGCCTCTTGCATCGAGTTACAGAGTATGCTTTCGAATTTACCGCTTAGTAAGATTGTTATGTCATCTGCATAAACAATTGTGTAGAAACCATGATCATTGAGTAGCCGTATAAGGCTATCAACTACTTTATTCTATAGTAGTCGAGATAATACACTTCCTTGGGAACATCCTTTAGCAACGACTTTCGTGACCGTCAAATCCCCTACATTAACAGTAACGGCTTTTTTTTCCAAAATGTGTTTTATCCATCCACTAATTGTGGGGCTTACACCATGTGTTGCAAGAGCAGTTTCTTTTTTATTGAAGGTGGTTTTATCAAATGCGCCTTCAATATCTATAAATACGCCCAAAGTAGACATTTTGTCTCTTTATGATCTTTCAATTCGGTCCTTTACGAGATGTAGGGCCGATTTGGTAGATCTTCTTTGAGTGTATGCATGTTGGTTTGGGTGTATTGGTTTAGTAATAAGAGCCGTTTCCCGAATTGATTTTTCGCACAATCGTTCTAATGTCTTCAGAAGAAAAGACGTGAGGTTGATTGGGCGATAGGATTTTGCAAGGGTGTAATCGTTACGCCCTGATTTTGTTATAAATACAACTTTTACTTCCCTCCATGCTATAGGTATGTATCGAAAAGCAATGCATGCACTATAGATTCTTGCCAGGTAAGTTCGCCCCATTGTAGAAGAGCAGAAAAGCCTCCATCTAATTCTGGCGCATTATACGGAGAGAAGTTTTTAATTGCCCATGCTATACGCACCTCTTCAACAAGCTGCGAACAGCTACCCAGACCTCTTCTGATGGAGCTGGAATCGTAGCGTCGGACCAGACTTTTTCCGGGGCGGTACAGCCTGTCAAGTGAGTTTCTAGAAGTATCTCCGTTGCTTTCGATAGATTGGCTGTGTATGAGCAGTCAATTTGTTTCAGGCAAACCAGTTGCTGTTGGAAGTCTTTCGATAAAAAAAATTTCAACCTTGCAGCAGTTAAGGTGTTTTCAACATCCTCACAAAAAAATTTCTAAGTTTCCCGTTTACGTTGACGTATGCATTTTTTATAATCTTACTGGGCATTTTTTTATAACATCCAGTCTGATTGGTTTTTTGAATTTTTTGCTCTGTTGTTCCTCACACTACTAAGGTTTGGTGTTGTCGAATTTGGTAGCCAGTCTAAACAACTTACTTACATAGTTTTCTATTTCTTCTACACTAATAGGTTCAATTAAATCTGCACAAGTACTTAAACTCCGCGATAGGTTGTCTCAAAAAGCAGCCTTATCGGTCAGCCTCGGGTTTTGGTAGGGCCTGATTATTGGTTTTGTTTATGTTCTACATTAAATTTTATCCACCTGTGATCTGACATTGAGACCAACGTAGATACGTGCCAATCGTACATTTTGCTTGAAATGCTAAGAGTTGCTAGTGTGATATCTATCACAGTCTGGCTGCGGAACGTAACGAACGTTGGTTTAACTCCTCGATTTAGTATTTCTAGGTTAGTACTGATAATAAAATCGTAAAGTTGCTTACCACTGCCATTTGTGTCTTCACTTCCCCATACAATATGATGGGAGTTGGCGACACATTGAGGTCAACATTTTCTCTCGTACAGTAATACACCAAGTTCTCCAGCTGTGTTGTTGGAGGTGCTACGTCGTGCGCGAGGTATGCCGACGCCACAATGATATCTGGCTTCCGTTTGTCTGCCGAGCTGATTCTGAAGGTTGTGAGATCACCGTCGGAAAGCTGTGGCATAAGAAACGCTGTTATGTGCTTAGGTATGTATATACACGTCCGTAGCTTACCGTTTGTTGGGTTTGAAAGTACCTTCCCACTTAGTTTTCCGCAAACCCTAGTTTGTATGATCCAATGTTCTTGTATTAGGGTTATTGTGTCTTGTATCAGCTTTAGTTTGCGGCATAGTGTTGCTACGGCAATTCGACAGTGATGCAGGTTGCATTGTATAACATTAATGTGCCGCGTCATTGGTCGGCTTTGGGGACAGTAGTGTATCTCCACCCCGGTTTTGACCGGGTGGATCAATAGCCTCTGTTTCCATTGCTTCCTTCTGCGGCGGCACATTTTTTGTTATTTTGATGGTGGGTTTGCTAAACATATAGGTTAGCAGATGTCCCTTACCATTTACTGTGCGTACATCTTTTTCACCTATTCCTAGAACAAGGAGTCGGCTCTCCGGTTTCTTGGACTTGGCGGTGTGGAAGATGCACCAATCGTTTACTTTGAGCCACTGATTCTCCTTTCCCAGCCGACTCATGACCAGCTCTACGACATCCGGTTTTTCTGGAAGCCACAGAGTAGCCTTTGTCAGCTTAGGAAGCCGGCTTAGTGGCACAACGCTTAGTTGTGATTCTAGCCACAAAGGTTGTAGACCGAAAATCACTTTTTCAAGCCACCCAAGTGAGACGTCATTATCACAGGTGATCCTAAGGATCTCTCCTGTGTGAGTTAGCCCACTAAAGGTGGGAGGTGTTTTGCCTGGTGTGGATAAGGTATTATCTAGCTTTCGGAAAAGAGCATCCTTAATCAAATTACCTTGCTCACTAGTGGTCTTACCCAGGGGATGAGTCAGGCTGGTAACCGCCACGCAAAAGTGCGGTGAGGCAACCTCTTTGTAGCTAGGTCCCCCCTTCTTTCTCGTAGGAGGGATGTTGAGTTTCCCTCTAGTGTCTTTTAACTTTTTACGGGGCTGTCTAGGTGATGGTTCAGATGTAGAGGAGCGTATTCTCTTTTTTGGTGCTCCCTGTTTTCGAGAAAGTGTCCCTTTGCCCTAAGGTTTTGGATTTTGCCACTTTTGAGGGGGTTGCTTGCCCAGCACTTGAGGTGTCTGCTTTGCCGGAAAGGGGATGGTTTGATTTTCAACAACCAAACGCGCCTTTCTTTGTCTTTTTGCTTCAGCCCTGCAAATCCTGTGTTTTTTGACACCGGTCTGTGGGGTGTGGTTTAAAGGCGGAACAGTTTTGGACGTCGATGGGGTAGATGCACCCACCGAGTCTGTAATTTTCAGAATATCCATAGATTCACCTGATAGATTGGTTTTGAAATTTTGGTTTTTCATAGTTGAGAGACTAAAATTCATTTCTCTGGCTCCCCACCCGCCTTGGAGCCCGCAAATTTGAGGACGTCTACAATAGATTGCCAGGGTTACCAGGTAAATATAGCTCCTAAGGTGGGTTGTATACGAACAAATAACGCACATCAATTCAATAAGTGTGCGGCCCGCTGCATACCCCATCACTTTCAAGGACTCACCCTGTCGGTCATCTGACTGGACAACGACCTCCCGTTTAAGGAGAAGTCCAGGCCAAAGTGGAGTGTTGCCAATTCCCAGAGACGCATCTGTAGGGTGACTCAGCTACCAGGACCCCTTTATCCTCCCTTACGGGTTTACACGCACGGCACAAACACGTTGGTAGTCATACCACAGACCCTCAGCGCGACTACTACGTTGTGGGGTGATTGTAATTAGTATGGAATTTTGCCCTTGGTCGCTTAGCAGCTTGTTGTCCGATACAAGGAAGTTTCCTTCCGACCGGACCTACTGACCACGTCCAAGGGGGAACACGCAAGCTCTTTAACCACCGCAAGGTTACGATCTTCAAAGGAGGAATAGCGTTGCGTTTGATTAGCTATTGCCCTTCCTCTATGGGGAACATTTAAAGTTATAGAAAACATTTAGAAGCTTTAAGACGTTTAAAAAAATTATGAAAATGCTATGGCAGCATTAAAAAGTGTATTATGTTTTAAAAAACATTTAGAAACATTTGATAATTTTAAGAAAACCTTTAGGAGTTTTTATATTAATTTAAAAAGTTTTGTGGTGCATTTTAAGCTCTAATGTGCATGTAAAAGTTTAAAAAAAAAACTATTGAATTTCCTAAAGTTCAACTTCTGATCAATTGTTGTCTGTAACTGATAAAGCGCTAATCACTTTAGTGTATTAAAGCAATTGATTAGACATTTTCAAAATGTTTAAAGTTTTAAAAAGCATATAGGAAAAATATTTGAGAAATGTATAAAAACTTTTATGCATTTTGAAGCTATGAAAAACATTTAGTTTCTTTGAGACGTATTTTGAAACTTTGAATCTTATTAAAAAACTTTAATGACCTATTAGGAGTTTTGAAATGCATTTTGGAGTTTTATGCGGAATTGAATAGAAGCTTTAAAAGCATTTAAAACTTTTATATGCAATGAAAAACATTTAGTCTCTTAGCATTGACAAATTTGAAGCTTTAATACAGATTTTGAAGATTTATAAAGCATTTTAATGCAATTGATTAAAAGCTTTAAGAAATTCAAAGTTTTAAAAAGCATTAAACGTGTTAAGATGCATTTAAACATTTAAAGTTAAGGTTTTGAGCTTTATAAGACATTTAAAATCTTTGAGAAGCATATAAAACTTTTAAAATACTTTTAAAAGCATTTATAAGCAGTTTGAAGCAATGAAAATCACTTAAAAAGTTTTAAAATCTTTTTAAAACGTTTAGAAGTTTAAAAAAGCATTAATAAAATTAAGCTTAATTTTGAAACTTTATAAAGCATTGATTTAATTAAGTCTTTCAAACGTTTATAACGTAAAATAATAAAAAACATTTAAAATTATTGAAATCATCTTAAAAGAGGTTTAAAAAAATAATGAAAGTATTGAACTTTTCAATGCTGCTAAAGTTTTAAAAAACATTTAAAAGTTTTTAGAAGCTTATAATAGCATTTTAAAATTTTAAGAAATTGATTAATTTAAGTCTCGAAAGCGCTTAAAGTTTTAAAAAGCATATGCAAGATTGGTGAAACATTTTAGCTTGGAGAAACGTTTGAAAGCTTTTTAATTATTTTTATTTGGATTTGATAATTTTGAAAATTAATGTAAAGCGTATAAAGTTTTAAAAAACACTTGAAAGTTTTCATAAAATAAATTTGCTTATAAATTGTAGCTTTGTTGCTTTATTATAGCAAAAATATTCATCAAAATTGATCGCTTAATGCTAGCAAAAAATAGCATCAAACTTAGCTACCATGTTCATTGTCTCCATTAAGCTAACATTTTATTGCGCCAACAATAAAGGAAATCGAATTTTACTCCATTAATATTAAAGGTTGCATTGTGTTGATATCACACCGATTTATCATCAAACTATAAGAAATATTATAAAAGAAACTAAAACATTCTATAGCATTTTCTTAAAGAATATTACAACATAAATATAAAATTTAATTCCAACATCTAGTTTCAACTTTTGTAATAATGTACTAATCTTATTTCTTTTGTTTCAGGTAAGACTTCCGATTACACATTTAACGCAAAGATAAAACGGTAAATCTCTTGCAAGTTTATATTAATAACCATAATAACACCTTCAAAGGGGCATGTTTGCACTCGTGCTTATTACCCTCTTGTCTATTTCTATTCAAATGTAACGTCCTCAAAAATGGAAAGCTCGGAGGCGTGCAGACTTGAGAAAATCTGGCCACGTTTAAAATGTAAAGCCTGTGAAAATCTGACGCCTTAATTTCGTGTTAAACACCCAGACAAAATAGAGCACATTAAAGGTCTGTACCTCATTTATATAGATGAGGCAAGAGATAAGTTAACTCTATGTAAATTTAAATCAAGCTTTAACAACGTCTTGGAATTAACAAGATATTTTTTTTTTTAATATTTGAAACGACTGCGAAATATTAAAGTTGGGACTGTTTCTCCGCAGGCTAGATATAACACCCACTTCTCCAGATTGCTTTTGTGAGAATTAGGACATTCTGAATATGCCGAAGTACATCTTTCAAAAGATATTGCTTGTCGGAATTATTAATGTTCGGTAATACAGACTGAAAATAGACTTTTAAATTTATTCGGGCCAGTTTTACATTCAGATCCAGAGACAAATCACCCCACGCTTGTGATTTATACAAAAAGATTTTATTTCAGAAAATGTTATTGATTTAAGTTAAACATTATTTTATAATTTAATAATTTTGTTTTAACAATATATTAAATATAAAAAAGCAATTATTATAATTATTATAATATGAACTAGTTATAAAACTTGTCTGAGGGTACTTATTCTTACTTATAAAGCACTTAACACTTGTTTATTTTGTGTGATATAATTGCCAAGCCTACAAACATATTTTAATTACGTAATGAGTGCTTAGAACTTTCTCCCCTTTCTACTTTAAGAAAAAATAATAATATATCAAACGTTAATTGCTTCTATTTATTTCTGATTCTTTAAGGATGTAGGAGACTATTAGTGTATCGACAGCGTTAATAATTAAATAACTTCCTCGTCAAATGTACCATGAAAGTTGGACGTTTACAACGCTCCAAATAATAAAGTAACTTTTAGATATATGAGAACTGTGTCGAATTATGAGTATGTGGAAACTTTGACGAGGGTCTCAAAACATGAAATTTCTCTACAACCTCTCATTATTGTTATTAACCACCAAATTGTAAACCACGATTAGACATAATGAGATCATTAATTTACATAATTTATCAAATATTATGATTACTGTGTCTTTAAGGAAGTTTGTTTGGAAACTATATTAATTAGCTTTAATTGTGTGATAATTATTTTATAATTTGAAAATAATAGACTTATTATAGAATTATTATTATAGTTTTAGATTGGTTGGTTGGTACAGCTATTATATCAATTTAGCATGAATACGACCTGCAAATGTCGATTAGACGTTGGTGAATGGTGATAATGATTGAGGATACTGAAAATAAAATACCAAAATACTTGCTATTGTAAAACACTGGTTTATTATTATACTATCTAAGATGTATAAAGGTGGGTTGCTGATGTTTTTACCGAAATTGCTATTATATCTCTTATAACGCGCTGGAGGCCAACAAATTTTATTGGTTCTTGACATCGCCAAGTTAAGTCAAGTAGAAAGAATGATAGTGTCATTTGACTTGATGGCGGTTTTTAGGAGATTGTCTACTTTGTCTGCAATGCTACGCTTTTGTTAAAGTATCGCGGTGATGGTAGGCGATGACTAAGGATTTTTTTGTTTGGTTTTTTTAGAGAAGAGTGTGGATATAATATTTGGCAGAACACTGCTCAGTGCGATTGTCACTTTAAAGAGAAGTTTGTTTAACTTTTGTCTTTACGCATGACGGGCTGAAAATAAAGCGAGAATTTAACGAGTCTAATGATAGATTAGGGTTCTGATAGCCGCTTGGCGTATGCTGCTTACATAGGCCTTAGTTGATAGATGGTGGTGCTGGTTCTCAGTTTAGTAGCTTTGGGTACCGGCTATTGAAATGACTTGTTTGGAAATTATTAAATTATTTGTTAGGTTTTTTACTATTTTCAGGTTGCCTGTTTTTAAGCTTTAGCTCTTAGTTAACTACTAACTACGTTGTCGGTACTTTGCTTGTCAATGTTTTATATGCTGTAATGCAGTCGGTTGGAGTTTTGGCCTATTGCTCTGTTGGTTTGATTGTTACAATAACTTATTCCATTAACGGTGAATGTGTGTTTCCGTTATTAATTGGAGGTTGGTAAATTTATGTTGCTAACAAGTTCTAACGGATGAAGTAAAGAGACCTGGGGTTGTTTGGATTATTCCAAACTAAGTGCTCATGGTGTTGTAAGGGTTTTTGGGCAATTTTTACAAGATCTAATTGTTTGTTTATCTTTAGGAATGCGGACGGCAATATAGATGACTTCAAAATTAGTAATTTGTCCTATGGTTTGCTGGAGTGACTTTAACAACTTCTACAGTTCTGGTTGGCGTTGTTCTACGAGATTAACCTAACAAAGAAAAATGGCTGTAGTGTGGTGGTGGTAGTTTTGCTGAATTTTAGCTTTATTATTTTACTAATCATATACTAATATCTCGAATTAATAATTGCCAGGATTTCTTCAAATGTTGTGCTGTAGCTGGGACTCGAACCTACGCCAATTTATTATAATTATTTTGCTAGTAGCGTTGCTGTTACCAAAAGCTTTAGCCTAACAATTGCACATTACGGTTAGTATAAACTACTTTTTAGCTAAATTTGTAACTTAGGATCTCACGAGTCAATGGATACATGTTTCCAGGGGCGGTCGACTAGATGATACTTAATGACAGCGGTTTTTGGGTGAATTCTGCTTTAATCTAGATACATGAGAAGCGTGAACATTTTTTAAAATTTTCAACCATTAGTAGTTAGTAATATGTTTCTTTTTCTTCTTCTTTTTTAGGCTGGTCCATTTGGTTCCATCTTGTCTTGCCAGGTAGCCCGCCCATTCTCCACTTCAATTCTGCTATTCTCCTGGTGACGTCTTTGACTTTTGTTCTACTTCTGATTTCTTTGTTTTTGACGCGGTTTTTGAGGCTGATACCTAGCATCACTCTTTCCATGGATCTTTGCGTTACGATGAGTTGGTTTGCGCTTCTTAGCGTCAGGGTTGCGGTTTTCATTTTGTAGGTTGTGACAGGTAGTATGCAGCTGTTGTATACCTTTCTTTTAAGGTTGATTGGAATGGTTCTAGACTTTTGAATGTAATCTACTTTGCTGAATGCAGCCCAGCTCATCTTTATCCTTCTAGTTATTTCCGCTGTTTGATTTGGTTTGCCTAGTTTGATATTGTGGCCTAGATATGTGTATTCTTCTACCGCTTCTTCTGGTTCTTCATTAATGGTTATTCTAGCGTCCTCATTTGTTATTGTTTTTGTTTGGTTTATTTTTAGTCCGATTTGTTCTGATTCTGCTTTAAGTTCTTCTAGCATAGATTTTAATTTGTCGTTATTATTGCTGGTCAGCACGATGTCGTCTGCGAAGCGGAGGTTGTTTAGTCGGGTTCCGTTTATATTTATTTTTTTGGTTTCCTAGGCTAGGTTTTTAAATATGTCTTCTAGGGCCGCTATGAAAAGTTTTGGTGATATGACATTGCCCTGTCTTACTTCTTTCCGGATTTTTATCTTATCAGGTACCATGTCTTTGTCTATGGTTATGTGCATTGTAGCTTTATCGTATATGTGTTTCATGATCCTTGTGTATCGTGAATCGATTCTTCCACAAACGCTAATTTTATAGGGACATTGTACTCTGTGTACTTTTCTATCAGACAAGGTATCGTCTGGAGGTGGTCGTTTGTGCCGAATCCTTTTCGGAACCCTGCCTGCTTGCATGGTTGGTATTAGTCGAGCTTAGTTGTCAGGCGGTTTGTTGTTATCTTGGATAGCAGTTTGTACATGTGATTTAGAAGGTTAATTGGTCGGTAGTTGCCAATGTTGTTGGTGTCGCCTTTCTTGAAGATCAGAATTACTTCCGCGTTCAGCCGGGTTTTAGGAACTTTTTTCTCGTTTAAGCATTTGTTTAGTAGGGTGCAGATGGTTTGTTCTAATGTTGCCCCTTCTATTTTTAGCATTTTTGCAGGAACTCTTTTTTTTTCCTGGGGCTTTCCTGTTTTTTATTTGTTTTAGCGTGGCCCGTAATTCTGTTCTCGTAATCTCTGGTATTTCTTCCGAGCTTACGTTACGCATTGTATATCTACCTACGTTAGGTTTTGCTATGTGTGAGGTGTAAAGGTCTTGGTAAAAATTTTGGATGACGTTTATAGTTTTTTGTTTATTTGCGGTGATTTCTCCGTGTTGGTTTTTGATCCTGTACAATTTTTTCTTTTCTTTTGATCTGTTTCTTCTTAGTATTTTTATGTTTGCGCAAGGGTCTTTTTACAGGACACAAACTATAGGACTCTGATGAATACAAAACAGGTTATTTGGTGGAACAAAACTATTGCGAAAAAAAGAGAAATAGAGTATAATTAGGCTAGAAAATAGTATAAGTATAAAATTATAACTAAAAAATGGATGGAAGACCGGTGGAATAACTTTCAGGAAAATGTAAGAAAGGAAAGAGTGCTTTTTCTGGCACAACCAAGGTTTGCCTGTACGAGACAACCACCAAAGAAGATACAAACACTGGCTATAGCAGCTATAGAGCCTTGGAGCTGGATGGAATTCCTGCAGAAATTATTAAACTGTTGGTAGAAGTAGTTCCAGAACCGATTTCTGCTGTGTTTAACTCACATGGGAAAGAGGAAACTTTCCGGACACATGGATAATGGCTAATCTAAAATTAGTTGAAAAACCAAACAAGAAAAAAGGTAATTTGAGATCATACCGTCCCGTATGTCATATCAGCACGTCATGGTGGCAAGAATAAAAGAAAACTAGAAGCCCCTTCTTTTTAAACCGAGATGAAAAAAACACTGAAAACAAGGAGTCTATATGCGCTTATAACAATTGATTCTAAGAATGCCTTTAATTTGGCGGCAAAAAAAGAGAAGATCACAAAGTTACAGGAGGGTCAGTGTTGGGTACTCATCTTTGGAATATTTTATATCACGGACGGTTGAGGCAGGACACTTCCAAAGAAGTAACGCTATTGGCATATGCTAATGATTTGGCAATGGTAGTGGTTGAGAAGACGGCAAAAAAAGTTGAATCAAACAAAACACTCAAAAAAGCTGATAAGTATATGAAAGACTACAGACTAGAACTGGGAACTGAGAAATTGGAAGCGACAATGCTGATTGGAAGGAAGAAATGCGAAGACATAATATATGTATTGGGGCAAAACACCATAACGCCAAAAAAGAGTATTAAGTATCTAGGAGTGGTAATAGACAAAAATTTATCGTTTAGGCAACACGTAAAATTGGTGATAGCCAAGGCAAAAAAGGCAGCCGCTTTTGTTGGAAGGATGATGCTTAGGATAGGGGGAATCAGCGAAAGCAAGAGAAGGCTTTTGGCGTCAGTAGCCTTGTCATATTGAGTGGTGTTCTCAAATTTGATAAAAACGTTAAAACGCTTAACAGTCTTTAGAGAAATCAGTCAGTAGGGCATATAATACGATCTCGACGCATGGTTTTTTTATTTTTCTAACTGTTGAAAGGAGTAGCACAAAAGAGAAAGGAAAACAGGAAAAGGAGCAATCTAAAAACAAATCATTAAATAGGTAGCAGGAGATGTTTGTAAAAGATGTAGAGAGACAGTGGACCCACGAGATGATACCCAATATAAGAAAGTGGATAGACAGGAATCATGGGAAAATAAATCACTTGAAGAAGATGATAAGATAACAGATAATAAATGCGTGTACTGCAAAGAGGCTAACACTGCACAACATACGATGTGTGCATGCATCATATGGCAAAAAGAAAGAAGTGAATAAGAACAAAGCCTGCAAATAAAGCTGACAACATATAATATGGTGGACTTAATCCTTGAAAACAAAAAATAACTGGGAAGTCATAAACGGAATGCTAAGTCAAATCATGGCCAAAAAAGAAAAGGAAGAAATATTAAGAGAAAAGAAGAACATTAACAAAACCATAGTGAAAGAAAAATGGGAAAGTGATATCATCTATGAAGGTGGGTTTAGTGAGTAGGATTCTTTTTGAAAAAAAAGGAAATAGTCCTACAGATTCTAGGTAGACTGAACATGCGGACGGCGTCGTTGTTGTGACGTTGCCTAAGCCTTTTTTATTTTATCATTGGCGTTTCTAGTTTATTCCACTTATCCTATGCGCGATATAGCTTGCTTTTGGTTCTGAGCTAGTAATCTGGATCTGCGTCTTATTCTTTGGCCAATATTAAACATAGCTTATCGCTAATAGTGTGAGTTTGTCTACACTTTAGCTAACACTAATTTAAGGCCGAGGTTAAAAATTTGACTTTTAAAAGTTTTTCATTGATTATTTTTTTGCGACAGTCTATTTAGGTTGATGGGTTGGACCATAGTTTTTAGTAACATTATTGTGTACATGTTGCCGGCTTGTTGGTGCGTTTTCATAAAAAAGAGTTTGTTATCAAGAAACTGAGTATCATAATTTTTTTTCTAACTCATTATTTTTGACTATTGCAGAGACGGAAACAAATTCTTTGATAAGAAACTCTTCAATGGTTGGGCGCCGCACTTTCAAATTATTTGTTTGTAATCATAAAACAAAGTGTTCCGTTTAAGTGTTTGTTGTTGAATGTGAAGATATTAATATAACTATTAATTTGCTTGTTATGTGCTGTACTCCCACTCCTGAGGGCTGTATTACGCATACCTTCTTAAATCTATGTTAACATCAGTGCGTAATCATTCATTTGTGCCATTGCGGGCTGTGAGTTTGCAGCGAGTATTTGCGTAAAATATATATTTTCGTTAAAAAAGTGAATTAGTTTTTTATGTCTTTAAATTGTACTATGTACGGGATGGAGCAGAAAAGTTTGCAGAAGTAGTTGGAAGTATGTTTGAATGATGATGTGGGTTTTGCGGAGTTTGACGATGATGTTGAAGATGATGGATTGGAAATTGAGATCCTAAATACAGATAACGAACAAGAAATGTTTGATTACGACGAAGACTTTTATGATTTGACTTCAATTATAGGGAAAGATAATGTTACAAAATGGAATAAGCATGCACCTACTAGAAGCATGGTATAAAATTTGCTGTAAAACAATTGAAATCAGCGATAGAAATTTGGAAACACTTTTACGCAAGAAATGCTAAGTGTTATTGTAGAATGTACTAATCGTCTTATAAGATCTTATCAAGCCAATTACTAGAGGAACAGGGATTATAGGATTACTATATTTGACTGGAATTTAAAAAGCCAATCGTCTGAATGTGGAAAAATTGTGGAACAATAAAGGTACGGGTTATAAACTATTTAGACTAACAATGATAAAGGCAAGGTTTTAGTTTTTTTGCAACATTTGAAATTTGATAAAATCAATCAGATTGATCTTCGATTCTTTTGTCAAAAATTGTAAAACAGCGTATACTCCTTTCGAATATGTAACTATTAATGAAAAGTTAGAAACATTCAGGAGCAAATGTAGTTTTAAACATACATACTTAGTAAACCTAATGAGTATGGCATTAAAATGTTTGTAAAGTATACGATGGAAAACAACCCGACGGTCTATATTTTGTAGACAATTTAGCTAGTAAGGTGGTGCAAAGATTATGTCAACCGACAAAAGGTACATTATGGAATCTCATAGTAGATAATTGGTTTACTAGTGTGGAGCGTGCTGCAGTGGTTTAGGCATCCGATTGCTGCACCGAAGATTGTGGGTTTGATTTCCATATACCGTGATATACTTTTCTCATGTTTATACGTTCTCCCGCTCCTTAACCCGCCTTGCCAGCGTGGGGTTTTACGGCTAAAAACCGTCTTTGATGAAATGATGAAACCCACTTAAAACTATAAGTCCTTGTAATGTAAGTTACCAGCATTACGTGCAGAGATGGAGGCCTATATCTAAAAAAAGGAAGGAAAACGGCTGATTAAAGAAGAAAGAAGAGTGTGGAGCTATTTGAAACTTTATTGAAAGATTTTAAAATAACGTTTTTGGAAACAATCAGAAAAAATAAACGAGAGCTGCTACTAGAAATATCGAATCCAATTAGACCAGTAACAAAAACAAGCATGTTTGGCTTCAACAAAGTTGCAAATGTAGTTTCATATATCCCTAAAAATAAAAACATTATACTAATTTTAAGCCTACACCGTGATGGCAAGATCAACAGAAAAGTCCGAAATATTAATAGACTACAACATCAAAAGAAGGGGTTGATACCTTGGATAAGTTATGCGCTGCAGTTATTGTGATCTAAAAAAGAACGGCCAACCTGATTTACATGTAAAACATGTGTCAAATTTGTGGAGAGCATTTGTTTACCAATGAATTTTCTAGTTTTTTTATCTATCTTCCTCCTATTCCTTGCATTCTACTAGAATATGTTCTGCAATGTTCTGTATTTTTTCAGACAGAATAGTCTAGTATCTTTTTTTTTCTTGAATAATTTTATTTTTTTGCAAGATGTTTTAGGTTATATTTCCGGTCAGTATTTGTGTTGTCTATATAAAGCAGAAAGTGATGATGATGGTATTGGAGTTTTTTGTGTTACTCCTACGCTGGGAGTCCTTGTGTAGTTCTTTCAGTTGCAATTACTTGTTTATCTGGGAGCGGGCGGCAGTTAAGATGGCGTTGAAATTATTAGTTTTTTTTCATGGTCTTAAGGTCAATACAGCGTATTGTTTTACGAGGTTAGACTGGCGGTGGTAAATAAAGTTGTTGGTAATTGGTAAACTTATGTTTCCGACTAGCTCCAGATTATGCATGTATTGGCACAGATGATTTCAGGGTTGTTTGCGTTAGCTTAAGCTACATGTTGTGGAGGTTTTTAAACATTTTTTTATACTTTTATTTGCTTGTAATAGTCTAGACAAGACGCTAGTTATGCAGTAGGGTTTACTGGGCACTTTTTCAAACTGAGGTCTATTGTCATTTCCACAGTTCATGGATCAGCCGTAGCAACAACAAAATTGTGGTTCTAATGTCTTAATGGATTAGACGCAAACAATTATTATAGTTGCGTAACATCAGACAGTGGACCGGGATATTTTAAAGATATCAGTAAATTACCGACATGATGATAGCCAACGTCTGAAAACAGTGATTTTGATGGTGGCAAAT
This sequence comes from Tachinus rufipes, assembly GCA_963932245.1. Lineage (NCBI taxonomy): Eukaryota > Metazoa > Arthropoda > Insecta > Coleoptera > Staphylinidae > Tachinus > Tachinus rufipes. Next base: position 110,554,250 of record OZ010743.1, read on the forward strand.
ACTTTGACTCAGTGGTTGTAAATATTCATGATGGGTAAAATACTCAATTTGAGTCTAGAACTAATTATCTGAAGTTTGTGTCAAGAAGTGACTTAAGGGCGGCTAATCGTTGAGTGGATTCAGTTTTTGTCTTGGCACACATGAAGCGTTTGCCTTGTTTTTGACTTTCAGCAATAAATTATTTCTAATATCACATTTTAAATCTAAAAAAAAAGTTTAGACAATCCGGCAGTGACAGAGCTAAGATATTTGGGTCCTACTGCCATTTTTACATTTTAGAAAATTTTATCTTTGACAATGAATGAATGAATTTTTGACAATTTTAACACATTGTTAACAACTTTAAAATTGACAATACATCAAATACATCAGATTTGAGGAACATTTTTGATAATTATGATACACTTTAGGAACGCTTTTGCCACTTTCCAATCATATTTGTGGAACATTTTTAAGAGTTTTGGAATATTTTTGATAGTTTTAGAATGTTTTATCAGCAGATTTGAGAAATATTTTTAACAGTTTTAGAACATTTGTTAATCATATTTATATGTTTTACATCTGAGGACAATTATAATAATGTTGAACATTTTTTACTGTTATTTAAGGAACGTTTTTTGCAATTGTTTTAACATTTATAGAACATTTTTGGAAATTTGTGATCTAATTTGCTTAAATTAAGAAACAATTAAGAAAATTCTTTATAATTGTAGAACATTTTAGACAATTGTGGAACGTTTCAATGCTTGAAGAAAACAGTTTTTATAATTGTAGAACATATTTTGGCAATTGGAAAACATTTTTTTTTTAAATTGGAGCATTTTAGACGTTTTTTAAAATTTAGTTATTTTATGGAGGTTTTTTTGAGATTTTGGAAACATTTTTGTTAATTATTATTGTAGAGTATTTTGTGACAATTATAAAGCATTTTTAACAATTGAAGAACGTTCATGACAATTGTAGAACATTTTTGACATTTATGGAACGGTTTTTGACTTTTGTAGAATTATTTTTTATTTTGTTCAAATTTTAAAACATTCTCAAGTTTTAGTGTCAATAGATTTAGTCTAAATGGTGCCGCAAGCACGGAAACCACTAAACTAGAGGTAAAATTGCCCAAAATCAGTTCAAACGACAAAAAATGTTTTTGTCAAACGTTTAAAACAAGTTTTTTGTCAAAAAAGTTGCAAAAAACTGTCAAAAATCTACAGTTTATATATTATGACTCAAACAATTTAAATCAGTTACTAGAATCTTTAAATTGACAAGTTTTAGTCTAAAGTTATTTGTTAATAAACAAAACAGTTAGAAATGATTTATTCTAAAACTAAACCAGTATATCATCTGGGTTGCGCAGCATTAAGTTGGTTTGATAAAATCACATCCAATTATAGTTTGTGTTTTTTGGGATCTACGTATTACGTTTGGTGGTAGGAACAATTGTGGTCATGGACCTTTGCGATTGCTTGACTACCTCGCATTTAGGTTCTGGCGGTGGCAGTAATTTTTAAGCGGTAGGTTTAGGTTTTGCTTTGTATATTTTTAATTGTATTTGAATAAGTTTACATTGTTGACAATTTTAAACATTTTTGGGATATTTTTGACAATTTTTGAAATTATCAAGAGACTCTAGAAACATTTTTGGAACGTTTTTAACACTTTTCAAACATTTTTTAACAATTTTAGAACATTCTTGACAATTTTAAAACGCTTTTGGAATTTTGTTGACGATTTTAGAAAGTATTAACAGAATTGAGAAATATTTTTGAATGTTTTGGTAAATTTATGACAGTTTTAGTATTTTTTTACAGTTTTTTATGTAAATTATGTAAATTAGACAGGAATAAGAAATTTTAGGGAACTACGCCAAGCACCAGAATTTTACATATTATTCAATAAATGATAGTTTGCCAACGCACATATGGAGTCTTTAGTTTAATAACAAAATCATGCTTATGCTTAATTGCACTAATAAAGCTTGCTCAGCAGCTTGAAACATCATCTAATTAAGAAGTAGTTGCTCCGAAATTATTTGCTTACTGCAACGACTACATTCGCACACTCAACTATACCTATCATTGGCTACTTTTATAAATACTATTAACCTAAACTGGAGCAGATGATTTTTAATTTGAAAAAAATACTGTCAGCAAGTCTGTTAAGCAGTTAACTCTTTTGCACTCAACTCTTCCTGATGATAGAAATCTTTACACATAAAATTAAACGTTTAAATAATTAGTGCAAAGATATGTAGATCTTATAAATACAGCCTCTTAGGATAAAATTTAATTAATTAAAAATTATAATTCCGGGTCTTTGAGATTAAGTAAATTGAATTGATTGTAATGCAATAAGTAAATCTCGGTTCCGTGAATTACTGCATGAGATGCAGTTTCACTAGAAATTCATTAATATTTCATATGGCTTTAATCAGTGATGTATTGCCTTTTCTGTGGTTTGTATCGGAGTAATCACATTAATAGCTTCTGAGAAACTTGTGCATCTTTATGCATTACGTGCGCACTCCAAATTAGGACCGTATGAATAAATTATAGCACATACTTTTTATTTATTTACAATTTAACGTTAATAAACAATGAATGCTCTCTATGCATTATTTTATTTACCATTAACGTTCCATTAAATTTGCTTTTATATATATTCAATGCATTTAAATATCGATTTCATGTAATTTACAACATTGTTAATGATAAGATACCAATTGGCCGGTAAAAATTATTTGTAGTAGGGTTTTGTAATTACAAGTTTGTAAAGTAACTTAATTAGATTGCTCGTTGCACATTAATTGTTATGGTGCTGTGACACGGCACAGATTCAAAACTTAATGTCATAAAGGGGCATTAATTTGTTCATTCAATATTATTAGTGGCTGTAATAATCTCATTTAATTGTATCATTAATATTCGCAAACTTACGTTGTTGTAATTACGAATTTCTTGAAACTAAGTGCAATTAAAAAGCTCCGCTTTTAAAACGCTTATTTATTTTATTTTGTATGTTTTTTTAGTCTAGCAGAGCTTTATTATCCTAGCGCAGGATAATACAGACACAAATGTTTTTAATCTCCAGGCCGGAAGTCTTGTCCTCGTGTCTCGGCTGTTACTTTCCGTCGCTCAGGATTCAAGGCGCGGCCAGGACACGACGTGCATATTAATAGGGCCATGCATCTATCTGCTGTGCCGTGCTCTCTTATTGTTATTCTTCTCGCTAAGATTGGCAAATGTGCAAAAGACATTGCGAATAGATAAGAAGTTAACGAGGATGCGGTCGTGGGACTCGCAATTTAATGTTGCCTGCGAAAAATGTATTACGCGCTCGGTTGGGGAGGGATGAAAAAAAGTGCTAATTAGTTTAGATTATACTGGGGATATTCTTTTTTTTTTCTACTCTTCTTCTTTCTCACTCATTGTTGTTATGTTGTTGGATATTCAATGAAGTTTATTAAAAATCTCATTAAAGGTTTTATCATTAATTACAACAATCTATAATTAAATTAATTAAAAAAAATATTTGTAATTTAGCTTCATTCTATAAGAATTTTAAATTGTGTTTTTTATGGGTCTTTTATGTAACATTTGATTGAATGGCGATTGATAACATTGACTGACCATTAGTGTTAATACTAAAAAAAATGCTATGCATTTATTTTAGCTCATAATACCCAATCGAAACTAGAGTGATGGATGAAAGTGCCTCCTCACTGATTACCGAATCAATATTTTTGTTACGGTCTAAGCACCTTGTCACTAGCAGAGCGAGCACTAGCGCACACATGTTTAATCTACGATTTGATATTTTGACGCAATATTAATGATGTTTTAAAATGGAAAAAAATATTAAATGGATTGTAAGTTTATAAAGTTAGTTAATTAAATTAAAAACAAGTTAATTAATTAATTAATATTATGAGTCATTGTAGGACAAAATAATGGATAACTATTTAATTATTATAACGCATCAACCTAATTTTAGCCTGACACTAGTCATTCATCATATGCACTCCTCATCTCATTACTTGAAAATATGCTAGACACAAAAGAGGTGTTTACTCTAAACTAGGAGTAAATGTTTATTTTTATACTTTGATTTTAGATCAAATTTCCTAACAACCACAAATTCTCTTTTAAACATTAAACATCAGAAGAACAGAAGTTTGTCCAATCAATTACCACCAATAAGTTCTTTAGAACATTTATTACTTCTTTAACAGTCATATAGGCCACCTACTCTGCTTCATAGCTTTGAACATTACAGAAAATTTGATTTAAAAGATAATTTTGGCGTTTACTTCAAAAGGCCTTACTGATTGTAGCGTTAAACAAATATATAATTCATGCAAAGTATTGCATGGTGCAACTCTGCTTCTCTTAGGTTTGACTTGTTGCCACTCTCCGGCAGTCTTGTTACTAAAGATTCCATTAAAGGCAGTGATCTAGGTATGTTGTGAGTGCGGAACCGCAAGTAACAGTATTAGTGGCTTGTCCAGACTTTTTTTGTATTGCGGCATTTTGACTAAAAGGCGTTTGACCTTAATGTGAGTATTTACTTACGTGACATAATTTTGGGCGTTACGTTAGAGACTGAAATGGAGTTTGGAATCTTTCTTTTGGGGTAGCCATTTTAGGATGGATTTTTCATCCAAAGTAGTGCTTGGGGTTTTGCCATTTCTGCTCAAAAGATATTTTTTGGCACGTTCATTTTAATGTTATTGATGTTGACGTATGTTTTTGTTAGGATTTTTTTGGTTTTCTGGTTTACTCGGGTTTCTGCTTAGTGCCAATTTTGCTTGCCAGAGATATATTTTTAGACTTTACTATTTTTTTTTCTTGGTAATAATGCTTTGTTTGCAGTTTTTACAGGTAATTTAGCTTTTTAGGGATTTTTTGTTGATTGTTGGTTTAGTGATTGGCTTGCAGCTTTCTTTAGTACGTGGGTTCTTGCTGGGGTGTTGCGTTGATTTACGTTTTTGTTCTGATTTGTCGGTTTATGATCGTTTATTGGACGTTTTTGAAGAGAAACTTGGCTGGTGCTGCTGATGAGCATTGGAATGGATTTTTTTTTTTTAAATTTGTTTTTTATTGATTTTTTTCAGGCATTTGTTGAAGTTTGGATATTAGGTTTGAGTTGGCTTGAACGAGGCACATTTGCATCATTATCTTTATTTGTCAAGATCTATTACTTTATCGAGTTCTTTAGAAAATGATTCACTTTTTCTTGAATAGATTTTTGAAGGCTTCAAATTTTTTCTACTTCTTGGCAGGTTGTACGGCTACCTTCTTCTTTTTGATCTTGCTTTGTTTGGGTGCTGAACAATAAATATTATCTTGAGGTGTGGTTTTAATTTTTTTTTTTTTGGTGCGACGTGGTTTTGGGGACATTTAAGCCACGCTTCTTAATTACCATGTGGTTGCAACACATCTGTGGAACATTAAGGTTTTTTCTACATAAAAGCAACGTTTTTTTGGCAACTTGCGCCGATGATAGTTTCACTCTGTTTTTAATTGGGGTATTATCTGTCTTTGAGTCTTTGTCAATTTTAACTTGGATGGACGCGTTTTCTTAGATCTGTTTGATAAGGTTTGAGTATCTGGAGTAGATTTTTGCATTGTCTAGAGATTTTAGTTATGCTATGTGCATTGTTGTATTATACTCAGTGCTTTTTTTGATGAGAGTACGAAGTGTCTAGAAGTGGTCTATAGTTCCAAATCCTTTGCCGAATTCCTCTTGTTTGCATGGTTGGTATAAGTCCATTTTGTGAGTTAATCGGTTTGTTACAATCTTTGTTAGTATCTTGTATAAATGTGACAGCAAGCTGTTAGGACGGTTATTCTCGGTGTTATTTCTGTCACCTTTTTTGTTTAGTAGAATAACTTTGGCATTTTAGGATTCTTCCTTCTATCATACAATTGTTTAGTAAAGTTTGTACACTTTCCAGAACGGCTTTGCTTCCTATTTTGATCATTTTGCTGGTAATTTGATCCTCACCTGGACTTTTTCTGTTTTTTATCTGATTTAATGTTGCTATTAGTTTGTCTGTGTCTATTTTGGGATTTCTACCGATTCCACGTTTTAAATTTTTGATCTCTAGTATCGATTATCCTGGGTTATAGAGCTATATAGCTTATTATAGAAGTCCTGAACAGCATCTGTGATTTCTTTCCGGTTACTGCCATCGGCATCATAGCCATCTTTGTCTCTAATTTTGGTCGTTTTTGATATTCCATTTGATAGCTTGGATTTGAGAACCTTCATGCTTTTGTTATATTTGATTGTATTTCTTATCAGTTTTGTTTTATGTTTCTTTAGATTTTTTTGGATATTCTTGCTAATGTTTTTATTAATTTTGTTATAGCTTTCTGCTTTCCGATCTAATTGTCTTCTTATTTTTATTTGTAAGTTTTTTGTGTTTGTGCTAATTTTCTTTGAGTTTTCTTTGTGTTTTAAACATATTCGTTGGAACTTGAATACTCTTTGCGATGTGCTCGGACAGTTCGTCTATTCCAAATTGTAGGAGTGTTTTTGGTTTGCCTAGTTTAGTGTTTAGAGTACGTTGGAATGCGTTTTTGCTCTGCACCTTAACTGTTGGGTATTTTTGTTGGGATATTAGTTTATTTCTTTCAAGTTTTGTGTTTATTTGTAAGGTTGCTCGGACTAAACGATGGTAGCTAGTGTCGAATCGGTTTAGAACGGTAACATTTTGGCGTATATTCTTTCTGTTGGTAATAATGTAATCGATCTTGTTTTTTACGGTACCGTTTGGACTTTTCCAGGTCTACCTTTGTTGCGGAGGTTTTTGAAAAAAGGAGTTTATACAGAAAAGGTTTTCATTTCTACAGTAGTTGATTAGCATTTCTCCTCTATTGTTCTTATGACCAAGACTAAATTTACCAACATTTGGTATGGTATATCCTCGTCTGTGTTTTGTTCAATTTTTGAATTAAAGTCTCCAATAATTGTAACGAACTTTTTGTTTTTGACAGTGGTTACCCCTTGGTTGCAAATCTACTTCTGAAGAAATCTTACAAGTATTTGTTTTGGAGTTTTATATTGTCGACGCACTTAACTATGTGAAACGGTGTTGTTAAGCCAGGTGGGTGGGTTACAAAAATAAATTGAAAACGCTCAATTGCTGAATTAATGTGGCCCACTTATCTATCTGAGTGTTTGTTGTTCAGGAATTGGCTAATCAATTACTGCTGATGTTCTTGCTGTCATAAAATAGAGGAGTACACATGATAAATGTCAAAAATATTTGCAAGATAGGAAAAAATATAATTTCCTTAATCATAAACACTCTGGTGGGCGGGTTGGTTACAAAATAAATCGAGTCCGGTTTAATTATTGTGACCCACCCACCCACCCGAGTGTTTGTTGTCTAGGAATTTGCTAATCAACAACTGATGATGTTTTTGCTGTCATAAAACAGCAGAATACAAATGACAAATGTCAAAAATATGCGCAAGGTAGAAGAAAATATACTTCTATTGATCACAAACACTTGGGTGGGTGGGTGGGTTACAAAAGAAATTAAGTCACGCTCAATTATTACTACTACTGTAATCCACCTACCCACCCGAGTGTTTGTTGTCAAACAAAATGGAAGAAAATATACAATACAAAAATAAATTGAGTCTGGCTCAATTATTGGACTACTGTGACTCACCCACCCGTAAATTTGTTGTCCAGGAATTAGATAATCAATTACTGCAGATGTTGCAGCTGTTTAAAGTACTACAGTGGACAAAATTATGCTCAAGGTAAAAGGAAATATAATTTTCTTGATCACAAACATTCGGGCGGGTGGTTAAGTTACAAAAATAATTTGAGCCTTGTTTAATTATTAGACTACTGTGGCCCACTTACCCACCCGAGTGTTTGTTGTCCAGGAATTAGCCAATTAGTCACTGCTGATGTCCAAGCTGTTATAAAGTACGACAGTAGAGGTGACAAATATCAAAAATATGCAAGATGGAAAAAAATATAATTCCATTGATCACAAACACTGGGGTGGGTGGGTGGGTGGGTTACAAAATTAAATCGAGTCACGTTTAATTTTTGGACTACTATAGCCCACCCACCCACCCGAGTGTTTGTTGTCTAGGAATTTGCTAATTAACAACCGATGATGTTCTTGCAGTCATAAAATAGCAGATTACAAATGACAAATGTTAAAATATGCGCAAGGTGGAAGAAAATATAATTCTATTGATCACAAACACTTCGCTGGATGGGTGGGTTACAAAAATAAATTGAGTCTCGCTCAATTGTTGTACTACTGTGGTTCATCCACTCTCCCGAGTGTTTGTTGTCCAGGAATTAGCTAATCAGTCACTGCTGATGTTTAAGCTATTATAAAGTACAACACTAGAGGTGACAAATGTCAAAAATATGCGCAAGGTGGAAGAAAATATAGTTCTATTGATCACAAACATTTGGGAGGGTGGGTAGCTTACAAAAATAAATTTGAATCCTGCTCAATTATTGGACTACTGTGGCTCACAAACTTACCCGAGTTTTTGTTGTTCATGAATTGGCTAATCAGTTACTGTTGATGTTCAAGACGTTATAAAGTACGACAGTAGAGGTGATAATTTTTAAAAATATGCGCAAAGTGGAAGAAAATTAAATTTCATTGATCACAAACACTCGAGTGGATGGGTGGGATACAAAAATAAATCAAGTCACGCTCAATTATTGGACTACTGTGGCCCACCCACCCACTTGAGTGTTTGTTGTCCTGGAATTAGCTAATCAGTCACTGCTGATGTTTAAGCTGTTATAAAGTACAACAGTAGAGGTGACAAATGTCAAAAATATGCGCAAGAAGCAAGAAAATATACTTCTGTTAATCACAAACACTGCAGTGGGCGGGTGGGTTACAAAAATAAAGCAGATACGCTCAATTGTTGGACTACTGTCTTGGTTATAGGCTTATTAAAAGATTTTTCTATACGGGGTAGTGGTGGCTTTGCCAGTTCTGCTTAGGAGATGGCACTTAAATTGTTGTTGACGATTTAGGGTTGGGGTTTCTTTGATTTTGTTACCACTCTTGTATATAATTTGCTTCCTAGCGCTGGTCTGCGATTTTTAAGGGTAATCTAGTTTCTATGATTCATTCCGAGAACTGTAGGATTTTTTTTTGTGGTACGAAATGTTTTTTTTCTGAATTTAACTCAAGCTTTTCTTTTTTACACATTTTTTAGTTCTTTGAGTTGATATTTGAATGCTTTTCTGTTGTAAGTTTGTACCAATATTTTTTTCTTGGGCTATAATTGTGTTCATGTGAGCATGTATTGGAGTAACCGTGTATAAGTTTTGTATGTTTTTGGGTAGTAGACTTGTTTCAGTACTGCATGTTTTGTGTTCTACATTCGGTTTTTTTTTATGTTGTGTTTGAGTTAGGTTGTCCTTCTCAGTTTTTTTTTTGCTGTTTTGGGAGCATTTGTCGTCTTGAGCATGTACTGGAAAGACCGTGTGATTTTGTATGCAGCTTTTGTCAATTTTTGCATAAAAAATTTGCTCCAGTTTTGCATGATTCAGTAGGTTTTTGGTGCTTTTTGCAACTTGTAGAGATTAGCTTTCAGTATGTTGTGTGATTTGTCGTATTTTATGCAGCGGTTTGGACTAGAAATGTTTGACTGTTTTGCTGAGTTGTTCTTCTTGGACTCTGCTAGTACGCTTGTGTTATAAAATTTTTAGCTCTAACCTAATTTAACCTAACCTAACTAGCGTTTCCGGGTTTGTTACTTGCCTGCGTTGCTGAACGTATTAGTAAAGCTTTAGTATTTTGCGTACTTGCTCTTTGTTATGGGAGTTTGGAGTTGATCTGAAAATATTTCCCTTTTGAGAAGGGTTTCACTCTGCACTTAGCAGAGGCAGCTTTTACTACTTTTAGGCAGCCCGGTTGTTGCTTTTGGCTGTTTTTTTTATAGCAAATATTTCAGTAAGGGCGTTAGATCAAGTTTGATGTAGTGGTAGCGGTACGGTAAGTAGCAGCAGTAGCAGTAGTTGGTCCAGACTTTATTGGTAACCTTTTTTGTTTACTATTATGGTGCTGCTTTAACGTTTGGGCTTTGAGTGAGTGTTACTAGGAAAAAGATTAGAGATCAAAGATGTTATTTTTTTTAATTCTGGACGCCGTTACCGTACCGGTAACATATCTTTCTTTTTATGCGACAGAGTTTGTGTCTTTTGGGTGGCCACGTTGGAATGATACTTTGCGAGATCTTGTAAAAAAGAATTTTTGGTTACATTGGTTTCAGGGTCTAGTGATTTTGGGATGGGTTGAATAAAAAAATGTTTTTGTCAACTTGCAAGTCTATCTTGGTTGATGCTAACGTCTGCTTTAATCGAAGTTTCTTTGGATATGCTTGCGGTTTTTGATGGCAACTTTGCCTCCCAGTGGTTCATTTTTTGCTAATCTGGTTTGATTGGTTAGCATTATTCTTTCTTCTTTTGTCGAGTTTAACTAGTTCTTGTTTTCTTCCTGATGATGCTAGCTCGCAGCTTTTGCAGGTGATCTTGTTTTCCAGCGATCCTTTGGTAAAGTTTAAGGGCTTGCACATTTTTTCAGTTTCATGAGGCTACGTGCTCTGCTGTGAGTTGCGTTGTTTGTCAGGGATTTACATTTTATTTGTTAATCATTTACTGGGCGCTTGTTAAAAGAAACTAAGCTGGCGCTGGGGTTAGGCGATCAAATTGGCTTGGTTGGGGTCAGAAAATAGGTGGTAAGATAACTCAGCCATTCAGCGATAGCGTAGCAATAGTCTGGGATTTAATTTCCAAAAAATGATTAAAATAATAGTTTGTTTTTTGAAGTCACCTACTAAGTCGTACAAATTCAGGGGCGAAAAGCTGCAAGAATAAAATTTTAGGTTTTTGTTTTGGATTATGTTCAGTGTTGTTTTTTGACGAGTTGCTGAAATTATTTAAGGAATTTTTTATTTTGTTTTTTCTTTAATTGTTATTACTCGGGCATTTGTTGGAGTTTAGCTTTCAGGATTGAATTAGGCTGATCGAGGGTTTCATCAAAAATCTTTTTAGAAGCGTTTTAAAGAATTGGAAATTGTTAAAACCCTATCGAAATAACTTCCAGACCTTGTAGACGTATTCAGAAATTAACATTTATATTGTAATTTTGGTTTAAACTCAAATCTCAAAAGCTTTTGACTATATAACACTGAATGGATGATTAACTAGCATTCGTCAAAAACTAGCATTTGTCACGACTTAACATCGTTGTCTTATCAACCGACAAGCATAGATGACACGGACTATATACCGTGGTAACAATCTAGTGTCAGTCTACACTTAAAAAAATTACAAAAGTAGAAGAGGTTTACAAGCCGGATGTTGAACTAGCAAGCAGTCTGGCACCAAACTTGTAGCGGCAGTTAAAACAGCCCTCTGGAGATTAAGCCTAAAGAACAAATACCAAACTTCTACGGTCTTTGACATGAAAATTAAAAAAAAAACTTTAACGTTCTAGAATAACATTTTGAAACCTTCAAAGTACTAGAAGTGCTTTATTACCATTGTCTGACCCAGTGCAAAACAAAGCAAAAAGCTGGGAAGAGCAAACAAATAGAGGTAGCGCTCTACCAACAAATGCTCCAAAGGTCTTGCAGGTTTATTTTATAATTCATAACAATCTCATTATAATTCGATAATTAATGCTGAACGATCAAAGTGATTTCAAAGATAACATGCCTTGACGATGTTTTATAAAATAGGATTGTTAGTCTACTTTGACAATAACATCTACAACATTTCCGACTTGTCATAAAAAGGCTACAGAAATACGGTTTCTACTGCAAATATTGCAAATGCAACTTCAGCAAGCGGGAAATTGAACAATTGAACACTTGGATCATCAGATCATTAACAATAAATCCACTTGTTGAAACATCACTTGCAAAAAATTTCCCTGACAAAACACTCAAAAGCTTTCTGGAAGTCCGCATTTAGTTAAAGTAGTACGTTCCAAAACTCGCAGAAATTACCAATTTTAAAAAAAACAAAAATCCTTTCAAGTGGGACAGCAAATCGGACCAGGTTTTCCAAGCAGTATACCACCTGCTCACTTAACTGTTTAGATCAATCCAAACCCAGACACTGGTTTGTGTTGAAAACTGAAATGTGCAACGAGAGATTAAAAAGAAAAACAAATCATCAACTCTGCCACCTCTTAGTTCAATAAAATACAGCAACAAGCTGGAATAATTTGTTTTTTTTTAAACAAACTTAAATTTGATACAAATGACCTTTTTAAAGTTTTTTAACAAAATTTAAAATAAACAAACCAATAAATTTCTAAATATTTATAGTTAGTATTATATTTTTTTAATTAAATAAGTGCACAAGACATGTGTAAAACAATTGGCTCAAAATACTTAACTATAATTTACAGTTGAAAACTGGATAACAGTTTTAACTTTAACTGGTTGGGATGAAATTAATTTTGTTGTGAATTTTTATGTTTTGATTTTGTGTACAAATTAGTATTAATACTTTGATTTCAATTTTACATTTAAATAGTCATTAAATTTATTGAATAAAATTGCATTTACAATAATACAATAAAATCCTTTTATGTAATAATTTTATCCGCAGTTAATAATAATTAATCAAACAAAATAACAAAATAATCTATTGTTAGTTTTGAAATTAAAATTGCTAATTGCAATCCATTATACAAGTTCTAAAATGAAAATAATGCAAATTTCCATTGTAACCCGGCGATTTAAATGTTTGCACACGGAATACCTATGTATGCAGGATAGTAAAGGTCCAATCCTAAGCTATTAAAATGAGTGTGTACACATTCGAAATCCATTAAAGACAGAACCCCGAATAGTAGATATGTAGTGGTGTCATCACATTTGTGAACATTGCTGAATATGACTCATGGCGTCATGCTGAATCTGGGGGAGCTTTTATAGGGCTTTACTTGGCGCTTGTCCAAATCTAACCTTGTAAATCACTGCAGGTTCCCTCTCTTACTGGAACAAAACAACGGTGCAAATACTACGACAAATTGGTCTTGTAATTAAATATAATTTGCTTTAAAATAAAAAGTAGGTAAGTGTACAGTTAATCGTCCATAAGATGGGTTAAAACGTGTCAGAGACAAGAGCGTCGGGTATAATTAGTCGGGCAATTTCAATCACACAATCATGACAGCGCACCGATGACAATTAATCACAATGTCCGTTAATTAGTGACTGTTATCATCGGGGTGTAAGTGCAGCAATAATTAGAATCCGATGGGGAGTTTCACGCTCTGCAGGTTGGCAACTGACACAGACTGAGGACGTGTTTAAAACGCTGTGACATTCCCGAATTGGGAGCATTTGTTTCGATTACATTTGGATTGCAAACGATTTATTGCCCGTTTTAGCTTTATTTGTTTTGGTTTAATCCTTCCAAGTTTATTTACGAAAAGGGTTACCGATAATAGGTCCTTTTTATCCCCGTCTTGTTGTTCTCCTGCAAAGCCACCCACACAAATGAGCTTCTGTTTCAATCAATCCCTCGAGCCACCCAATCTCCTCTTTTAATCATAAGCATCCGATAACGACATCAGTAATACAAAACGCTATAATTATTTTAATTATCTTCGGAATATATTTTAACCTACTTTATTTAATTGAATCAAATTTACATTTAATTTTTTTATACAAAATTAGATATGCTATTTTATGAAAATGAACTGCGTAATGAAGTTAATTTTCGTATTTATTTTTAATCGTATTATACTAACATTAAATATAGATTTGAATCTAATATATTACAATTGTAGACAAAATAAAAATCTACTGATTTGATTTTGTTTATCTTATCCGCATTTTATCTAAGGAAGTTTAAAGAGACGTCTCTAGCACCCCATTTTCTTCAATTTTCTAAATTAGTTTTACATTATTCTATCTATCTTTGCATTCCATTTTGTGCAAATATTATTTTAGTATTAGTTTTGGATTAGCACATCTAGAAGTATAGACATTCTTAAGTAGCCTGTAGAGAATAAATAAAATACTAAACTAAAATATTACTAAATTACTAAATTACTAAATTAAAGTTACTAAATATATAGTATCTTTTGTAGTTTGGATTAGAGTTGTTTGAAAAGATATTTTGACTTTTATTTTCTATTCAGCTGGTAAGTGGTTCTACTATTAAAAATTAAGTTACAGTACAGACTGGAAACATTTTTAAGACGTTTTAGTATAATTACTTCAGAATATAATTTCTAATAGAAACTTTAAACGTTTCTTGGCAGTTGCTTATGCTGACACTATTTTATGTAAGTTTTTGCAAAGACGTAGAGTATAGATAAGAAATTTAGTCTGGATGATTTTTCAAATGTATTACATTTTCAAAAAGTTGTTAAGGGTTTTCAATGTTTTTTTTAGAAAAGTAAGCAATTATTATTTTTAGTTTAAAAAAGAATAGAATTTCTAGAAGTTTAAAGAATTTTTTTAAGAAAACTTTTTTATTTAAAATTTACAAAAAGTTTTAAGTAAAAAAAAGTTTTATAAAAATGCTCTTTAGGCTTCACAAAACTTGTTTGAAAGTTTAAAAAATGTTTTAAAATTTTATTTTTTTTTTAATCCCAAAAGCTCTTCTAAAAAAATAATTTTTAGAGTTTGCGAATCTTTTTTTAATAAGTTTTAGCAATCATTTTAAATTAATTTAATTGTTAAAGCGTTTTTTAAAGTAAGCATTTTTATTTAAAATTCAATTTTTTTTTAAATATTAATTTTTTAAAATTGAGCTTTCTAGAAATTTATAAGGTTTTTTTAGAATTTAAAATTAATTTTTGAAAATTTGAGTTTTTTTAAATTTTTTACAAATTTATGGCTTTTAACGGCCCACAAAACTTTTAAAAAGTTTTAAAGAGTCTTTTTAAAAAAATTAACAAATTTTAGGAGCTTTATAAATTTGTTTTTAAAGTTTTACATTTCCAAAAAGTTGTTAAGCGTTTTCAATGTTTTTTTTTTAGAAGAGTACGCAATTATTTTTTTTAGTTTAAAAAGTCATAGAATTTTTTTTTAAATTTTAAAAATTTTAGAACGATTTATTTAAAATTTAGAAAGGGCTTTAAGTAAAAAAAGCTTTATAAATATGCTCTTTACGCTTCGCAAAACTTTTTTAAAAGTTTAAAAAATGTTTTAAAATTTTAACTTTTTTAAAATCCCAAAATTTCTTTAAAAAAATAATTTTTAGAGTTTGCGGAGCTTTTTTAGAAACTTTTAACAAACATTTTAATTTAATTTAATATTTAAAGCCAGCATTTTATTTATTTATTTTTTTTAAATGTATATTTTTTAAAATTTGCATCCCTTTTTTAGAAAATCATTGTTTTGTTAAAATAATTTGAGCTTTTTGGAAACTTATAAAGTTATTTTAGAATTTAAAAATAACTTTTGAAAAATTGATTTTTTTTTTTTAATTTTGATTTTTTTTTAATTTTTAACAAAATTTATGGCTTTTAACGGCCCACAAAACTTTTAAAAATTATAAAGAGATTTTTTTAAAAATCAACCAATTTTAGTAGCGTTATAAATTTGTTTTTAAAGTTTTACAGAGTTTTTTGAAAATTTAAAATACCTTTTGGAGCTTGCGGACTTGTTTTGAAAAACAAAAGCTTTTTTTTAATTGGTAAATTTTTTGAATGATTACAGATTTTCTTTAGAGGGTAGAAAGAATTTTTGGGAGTTTAAAAGGTTTTACGATTATTGCAGATTTTTTTTTTTAGAAATCAAAGAACTTTTCAAAAATGTATAGAGCTTTTATACAATTTTGTTGACCTGATTTTTTTATATTCGTTTTTAACAACTTAATTACCAGAGAATTACTTTGAGCGTCTTCATCCTAATATCAAAAGTGTTAATTTACTAAAATTGTTCACTTATAACTGAATAAATTTTATTTGTATAGTTTTAAATTTGTAAAAAAATTACTAAATGTTTGTTTCTTTTTGTTGCAGGTAAGACTTCTGATGCAAGGAAAAAGCTACATATCTTTTACATTATTTGTAACCATTGTGAAAAAAATATTAATATATTATGACTTCGAACTAATGGTAATGCTACGACAGGTTAAAAGCATGTTTATAAATTAGGCTTTCCGCACAAAGAAAACAGTGGTATGTACCAATTAATAATGTTTTAAATGCATTATATAAAACTTTAGTTGAACACAATAATTTTGTTTTCTTTTTAAACTGTGCAATAGTAAATGAAGATATTAGTGACATAATTTAAAAATGTTGCAAGGATTTGTTTCTTAAAATAAGTGAAATTCAAAAGATCACATCAACGTTAAGGTAAAAAAAAAACATTGCAATAAAAGTATATGATGCAACCGCAGGAATAAATACTCTGCAATTGCTTAAAAGACCACTAGTTAGAACTGGAAGAAGGAGAAGCACTTTTTTGCAAAAATTGAAACCAAAACTACTATTATGACGCATTAATCAAGCTAAATAAAAAGAATGCAGCAAAAAAAAATTGAAAATTCCTTAAACTAGAAATCAAACTAACTTTTGGTTTGATTTCTAGAAAATTTTCAAACAAAAATATTTTTTTTGCGGAAATCAAGCAACGATAGTAAGAAACAGAGAACTAAAAAGAAAATTAGACTACTGATATAAAAATCACTAAAGCTTATTAAAACATTTTTCAAATTTCTAAAAAAACTATAAGCAGTTTTTTAGGCTTCTAGAAGGAGAGTCTGCTGGCTCTAAAGAGTTTTTAAAATTTTGAAAAAAGTTGTTGAATTTTTAAAAGTTTTAAGAAATTTGATAAACATTTTTGGACTTCTACAAAAACTTTAAAAAGTTTTCATAAAGCTTTACAAACTACTCTTTGAATGTTTTAAAAAGCAAAAATTTTCAAAAAATTAAGCTTAGTAAACTCAAAACCATTTTTTTTGGAAATAACAATTTTCTAAAATTATTCCAAAAAAGTTAAAATTTTTTTTGGAATATTTTTAAAAAACTTTTTGAACTTTTAAAAAGTTTTTTAAAGACCTTTTTTAAAAAACTATTTAAATTAAAAAAAAGTTGTGGATTTTCTGCTTAAAGCATTCTCAAAAAAGAAGTGTAAAACCTTAATATTAAGCTTCAAAAAAAAAAATTTAATATCTAATGACGTTTAAAAAGCTTATTGTATTAAAAAAAAAAACTTTTTTTTTCTAAAAAAAGTTTGAAGGCACTAAAACTTATTTTAAATTAAAAAACAAACTTTTTGAACCGTAAAATGTTGTGACAGTTCCGATAAAGTTCAAGGAACTGTTTATAAAAATTCTTTGAAAAAAAGTTTGCGGACTTTAAAATTTGGTTTATGAAAAAGCTTTTTGAACCTTAAAAGTTTCCAAAAAAGTTTCACAAATTTTAGAAAATGTTTAAGATTTTTAATTTGCATTCCAAAAAAAGTATGCTTTGAATAATTATGTTTAAATTTTAAAAAATGCTTTACAAATATCGAAAATGCTTTATGATTTTTCAAAAAAGTCTGCAAGATTTAAAAGAAGTAATAATTTATCAAAAAGGTTTTATAAAAGTTAAAAAAAAAGGAAAATGGCTTTAAAAAACTTAAGAGTTTTTATACTTATAACTAAACAAGCTGCACAAACTCCAAAACATTTTGCAATATTTCTAAAAAAAATATTGAGTTTAAAAGAAGTTTAAAAAGCTTTACAAACCACTCCTTGAATGTTTTAAAAAGCAAAAGTTTTCATAAAATTAATTGAGCTTATTAAACTCGCAACAATTTTTTTGAAATAAAAATATTTTACAATTATTCAAAAAAGCTTTACAATCTGTAAAAAACAAAATTTTCATAAAACTTTTTAAAGAATTATTTAAATTTCTTAATGCTCTGAAATTTAAAAAAAAATTAACAAACCATTTTCTGATTTTTTTAAAAAACTGGTTAAGCTTTTGAAACTTACAAGGTTTTTTGTTCATATTTTAAAAAAAAACTAAAAAATGTGCAATATTTAAAAAAAAAAAAAAAAACTAAAAAATCTCTGACCTCAAAAGTTCTAAAGATTTTTAAGAAATCATTTAATTAAAAGAAATGTGTGGACTTTTTGGAAGTTTGAGCATTCTCAAAAAAGAAACCTTTATAAAAGCTTTGTGTTTTTTTTTTAAATAGGTTTGCAGGTACTAAAAGTTTAAAAAAAAAAATTAAACTGTAAAAAGTTGTGACAGTTTCGATAAAGTGCAAAGAACTTGATCGAAACTGTTTACAAAAACTTTTAAAAAAATGTTTAAAGTTTAATTTTTTAAAAAGCTTTTTGAGCTTCAAAAAGTTGGGACGTTTTTTGGGCTGTTAAAAGTTTGCAATAAAGTTCCCAAAACTTAAGAAAAGATTTTAATTTGCATTCCAAAAAAGTTGATTTTTTAAAAACGTTGTAACTTTTGAAAAAGTTTTAAAAAAGCAAATGCTAATAAGTTGTCTAAATTTTTACAAAAATTTTGCAATCTTCAAACATTCTGCAAGTTTTCAAAATATTCCGGCTAAAAATTTTTCATACAAAAAAAAATAAATTAAAAAAAAAATTATTTAAAAAACAAATTAATTGATCAAAAACTAATTAATCTTAAAAAGCAGTACACACTTTTAATGTTTTATAAGATTTTGACATTATTAAAAAGCTTTTTCTTTCAAAAACATTTTTCAAGTTTTTTCACTCTAAAAATTTTTAAGTTTTTTGAAAAACGTTTAAAAAAAATGCATTTTTTTGTTTTTTTATAAAAAAACCTAAAATTTTTAAAAAGTTTTTTAAATTTTTATAAAAGTTTTTGAAACTCACATTTTTTAAAATTCTAAAAACGCTTTGCAAATAAGATTAATAAATTTAAAATTTAAAATTTAAAATGTTTTTTTTAATTAAAAAATTAATTTGAATTTTCAAAAAAACACAATGGGACCGAAAATAATGTTTTTTAAACTAAACTTAAAATTTTTTTTTGCAATAAGCAAAAAAATTATTTCTATTTTAAAAAATGTCTTAGAGTCCCAAAAGGAACTATTTGAATAAAAAAAAGTATGTGGATTTTGAAAAAAACTAACTGGAGACTTTATCACATTCAAATAGCTTATTGTACTTTAAAAAAAATATTTGTTTTTCAACAAATTTCTGCGGTCTTTAAAAGTTATTTTGAGTTTAAAAAAAAACTGTTTGAATTGTAAAAAGTTGTGGCAGTTTCAATAAAGATCTTTGCATTTTTACAGTTTTTAGAACTCTCAAAAGTTATTAGCGTTCTGAGAAAATTCTTTGTACATCTACAAAAACTATATGATCTTTCAAAAAAGTCTGCGGGTTTTAAGAATTATTTTAAAGTTTTGTGAAGCCCAAGAAGCATATTATTAAAACTCTTAACACTAAAAAAAAGTCTATTAACCTTTAGAGAGCTGAGAATTTTCAAAAACTGCCCAAATATAAAAGCTTTTTAAAACATTAAAAAATTTCCTCCCAATCAACAGCGTAAATCTCTAAAAATTGTGCAAGCCGTTAAGATTTCTATAAATTTTTAATACCTTTACAGAACTGTAAACTCCTAACTTAGTAAAATTTATAATTTTTTTTACATATTTTCAACAAGTCTGTAAGCTCTAAAAGACATTTTAAATTCTCAAAAAAGCAAACTCTAAAAACCTCTACAAACCAAAAAATTCTTTAAACAATAAAAAAAAAATATTGTTGGTCACAATAAACTCAAATAAGCTTTAGAAACTCCAAAAACATCTGCTATCAAGCTTTTTAAAGTTTCAAAAAATTATTTGAACTTTAAAAAAAAATATCACACATTTTTGAAAAACTTTTTATATTTAAAAAAATCTGCAAAAACTTTTAATAGTAAAAAATATGAGTAAATTATGAAAAAATTCTACAATACTGATAAAAGTTTTTAAAAAATTTTGAAAACTCTAACAAGCTTATTAACATTTTCAAACATTTACATAATTTTTTGAATTTACTAAAAAATCTGTAAAGTTACCAAAAAATTTTTAAAACTAAAAAAACTGCAAATAAACAAAAAACAAAATATATTTTAGAATTTTTTCTTAATTTTTAAAAAAGTTTTTTAAATTTTAAAAATTCTAAAAGAAATTCTTACAAAAACTTATCAAACTCTGTAAAGTTGTAAAATAATCTAATAAACTTTCTCGAGCTTCTATAAAGGCCTTGCATTCTAAAAAAAAGCTAGGTTTTAGAAAAGAAACAAAAAAATATTTAAAAACCAAAGTTTTGGAAAAAAATAATTTCCTAAAAAAATTTTTATTTAAACAAAAAAAACTTTAAAAAAACTTTATATAGTTCAAAATCAAAAAAGATTAACTTTTTAGAGTGCTAAAAATTTTCAAAATATCTAAAAGCTTTGCATGCAAATTTCTAAAAAGCTTTAAATCTAAGAGTTGTGAAATTTTCAATAAAGTTCTTTAGACCTCTACAAAAACTCTAAAATCTCCAAAAATCTCTGCAAACTTTTAATAAATTCTAGAAACCCCAAACAGTTTCAAAAATTAAAAAAAAATGTTAAATTCACAAATAAACTTTTTATACTCACAAAGAACTAAGCATTCAAAACTGTTGAAAAAAACTACAAATTTTAATTAAATCTGCAAATTAAAAAAAAAAGTTTTGATCTACATACGTCAAAAAGCTTGTTTATCTTTAAAAATAAGTTTTCAAGTTCTAAAAAACATTTTAAATTTTTAAAACTAGCTGTAATTCCAATAAAAAAATTTAATCCTTTCCAAAAACCTAAAAAATCTATCTAGAAGCTTGAGAATTCTTTGATAAGACAAGCTTGTTAAATATGTCTTTAAATCTCAAAAATTAAAAAAAAACTTTTTTACAATTTTTAAAAGCTTAAATTAAATTAAATTTTTGAAACTGCTAAAAAAATTTTTTAGGCTTGACAAATGTTCAAAAAACTCAAAATACTCAAAATTCTTTTAAAAATCATCTCCAACAAACCAACATTTTTTTTGAAATTTTAATAAGAGATTTCTACTCAATAGACTAAAAAACTCTTTCATCTTCTAATCTAAATTTTTTTTAAACTGAATTGCACAAAAACTTTATTTATCAAAAAACTTGGCAACTTTTAAATAACTCTACAAAAATTATAGCTCTGTAGGCTCTAAAAAGCATTAAATTTAAAAATAAAGTATTTATTTCTAAATTAAGAGTAAAAGACCTAAAAATTAAAAAATAACTGCGTTCAGACTAAATTGTAATTTTTTGATTATTTTTTTAATAATGATACAATAGATTGGAACACCAAAACTTTTACAAAACTTGTAAAAAAGTTTCTTTTGGAGTCTTATAGATTCCAAAACTATTCTTTTTTGATTTAGTATTATTGAACTTTTAATGATTTCTTTTAATCATTCTTAAAAATCTTTGAAAGTCATAATCTATTTGATTTGGTATTTTTTTAAAAGTGCAAAAAACAAAAATAAATAATCCTTTTCTTAAATTATTTTAAATTTTTAAATAGTAAGTTTTATAACTAAAAGTTATGAACTTAATTTGCTTTTTTAAACTATTTTTCCAGTAGCAATGTGAATTAATTGATTAAAATAATTTGTCTATTTTAATGGTTTTTAAAAAGACATATAAGTCTGAAGCTTTTAAACAATTAATTAATAAGATTGTTTGTTTATAATTTGATACGATAAGACTTTCCAAGATCAAATATGTTACATTGTATAATACGAACCAAACTAGTAACAAAGTTTATATAATTTTGTAAGAGTAATCTAGTGACTTTTTAAATATTCATTTTTATGCTGCATTCATTTATATACTTTTCTTAATCAAGCTTAACAATAGTTTTAAGGCTGTCTCTTTAATACTTCAAACCATTCCTTTATTATCCAAACCTTTTTATTACAAATTGTAATTAAAAGAAGTCTTAATAATTATGTTAGAAGCGTAAATATATCTTTTATATTTTTCTTTGCTATAAAGTATAATAAAAAGTACATAGATTGCAAGCTTACTTTACTTTCTACGGAAAAATATAAAGTCTCTTACTTAATTAAAGTAAAAAATAATTTTCTCATACTCTTAATTCCATTTTACCTGCACACAAGCAGCCATAAAAATAGAACTGCACAAAAATACCATTACCGCTATGCGAATAATAAAACCCATTTCCTCCTTATATGTGAGGTACGTACGGAAAACGAAAATTAACTTTGCTCGGCTTAAAATTCCGCAACGTTAACCTGTTATTTATAGACGAGCGGCTTAATTTGACCACGCCAACAATTTAATTATCAACATACTTGAGTCCGTAAGTAATATTAACAAATATTTGTTTTGCATCATTCTATCTCTTCTTTGTTAGGAAAATTATTATTTACATCCAATTAGGCAAAGTAGCTGCTTAATGGAAACCTGCTTCTCCGCCCATTGCACCTTCCTTTAAAATATCCCTGATGATGTTTTAACTTTCCATTAAGGATCGAGTTTAATTAATTGTGTGTGCCTTTAAGATCGTTCCAGATTTAACGGACTTTTAAGTGGCGACAATTAGGAATTTTAATAATCTCTCCAGAATTTAATCACAATTCTATCTTAACAAAATTTATTAATATTTATAAAAATTCTATGATATATTCTTAATCATATCTGCATTAATGCTGTTCCATCTCATCAAATATTAAACCCATTTACATTAATGGAAGTACATCATTACAATTTCCATTAATAATAAGAATAAGTTGCATAATACATGAAGTCGACGTAGTGGACATTACTGGATGAAAGTAATCCACTAGGATTTAATCTTTGCTTTAATGGATATTGTTTAATTTACTATTGGGAAAATATGGTTTCTATATAAAACAATCAACGTTTTATCGATAGACTGACAACGACATGTATCACACGATTTAAATTGGATATTGGCACTGCATTTACGGAATAATGTTAATTGTTCTATTTTCAATTGGATGGGCTGTAATTAACTTGGGCTATGGCTAAAATATGGCTTTGCGTTTACACATCGAGGCGTATTCTTTTGTTATGTTCATGAAATTAATGGATTATTATATATTGGATTAATTAATGATTTATAGATGTAATTATGTCTATTAAAACAGGAAAACGCATCTTTTGCTGGTCTTATTTGGTATTCGGCATTTACATGAACAGGTGTTTACTGCTATGTTGTTAAGATGGTTTTCTGATTTCATTTTATCAGAGAGCTTTATACAAGGTTAAAGAGTTGATTTGAAAGCTTATAGATGTAGAGCTCTAAAAAGATGTTAATAAAGTTTAGAGTTTTTTTGACACCTAGCTCAAATACAATATTATAGTTTAAAAAGCATTTTAGAATTTTGTAAAAAAAATCTTTATAAGTTTAAAAAAAATTAACAATAATTTGAAATTTTTAAAAAGTTTTTTGTATTTTGTTTCTTGTAGAACTTTTTAAATATTGCATAGTTTTTTTAGAATTTAAAATAATTTTTAAAGCTCCCAGATCTTTTTTAGAAAATACATTTTTTTTAATTTTTTAATTTTTTTTTTAAACGTTTAGAAAATATTTAGAAAATTAAAAAGTTTTTTTGGGAGCTAAACACACTATTTAGAATCTATAAACTAGATTTTAAACTAATAGAGTTTTAATGGTTTAAAAAAATCTTTAAAAAAACTTTATTATTTCTTAAAAATTTATATTCAGTTTTCTATTTATTTTTTAGTCTTAAGAACTTTTTAAACATAAGTTTAATACGATTATTGAGAACTTAACAAGCAGTTTGGAAGTCGTATTTTGATAGTATAATATATAAAATTATACAGAATACTAAAAATATTTTGAAAGTTTAGAGTTTTTTGGGGTTTACAGATTTTGTTTTGGAAGTTCAAATAACTATTTGAAAATTGAAAGTTTTTTGAGAAAGTGGCAGATTTTTTGAATATTTGTATAATTATTTTGTACTAAAGAAAAATGTTTGTGGGTATATAGAGCTTTTTGTGAATTTAAAGATTTTTTTAGATTAGAAAAACCTTTTTTGGAGAGCTTTTAAAAAACAGTTTTTTATTTCAAAGAATTTGGAGTTTGTGTAATTTTTTTTGAATACAAATTGTTTAAAGCCTAAAAAAGCATTTTTAGAAAATACAAATTTTTTTAAAGAGATTAAAGATTTTTTTAAATTGTTGAGTTTTTTTACAATCTAAAAACTATTTTAGAAGATTAAAAAGCTCTATGGTGTTTTAACGAATTTTTTTAAAGTTTTTTAGAATCTAAAGCGCTTTTATAAAGTTTTTTGGTTTTTTTTTTTTTTAAAGGATCAAAGATTTTTTTTAAATATGTTGAGTTTTTTAATCTTTTGTTGAGTTTTTATACAATTTAAAAACAATTTTAAAAGATTTAAGAGCTTTATGGGGTTCTTACTAGTTTTTTTGAAAATTATAAACGTTTTTTGGAGTTTTGAGTGCTCCGCCTACCCGCTCAAGTGTTTCTGATCAAGAAATTGGATTACAGACACTTGGGAGGGTGGGTGGGAACTCTAGTTGAAACTATTGTCCTGCAATCAATAAACTGCGTGACTCGCTCACCCATCCAAGTGTTGTGATTAAGAAATTCGATCACAGACACTTGGGCGGGTTGGCGGGAACTTCAGTTGAAACTATTGTCTTACAATCAATGCAGTGAGTGCCCCGCCCGCCCACTCAAGTGTTTTGATCAAAAAATTGAATCACAGACACTTGGGCGAGTAGGTGGAAACTCTAGTTAAAACTATTGTCCTGCAATCAATAAACTACGTCACCCGCCCACCTACCCAATTGTTTGTGATTAAGAATTTGGATCACAGACATTTGGGCGGGTGTGCGGGAATTTCAGTTGAAATTATTGTTTTACAATCAATAAACTTAGTGCCCCGCCCGCCCATTCCAGTATTTGTGATCAAGAATTTGGATCACAGACACTTGGGCGGGAACTTTAGCTAAAACTATTTTTCTTCAATCAAAGAATTGATTGCCCCACCCACCCGTCCATTTAAGTGTTTGTGATCCAACTTGAAGATAACAAACACTTGGAAGAGTGCGGGCGGGAATTCTAGTTGAAACTATTGTCCAACAATCAATGAAATGAGTGCTTCGCTCGCCCACCTACATGTTTGCAATCAAAAGACATTGAAAGATTATAGAGGTTTATGGGGTTTTAACGATATTTTTTTAAAAATTTTAAAAGTTTTTTTGGAGTCTAAAGCGTTTTTTATAAAGTGTAGAACTTTTTGAGATCCAATGAGTTTTTTTGGAAAGATATCAAAGATTTTCTAAATACGTTGAGTTTTTTGAATTTTTGTAGAGTATATTTTACAATCTAAAAATTAATGTAGGAAATTAAAGAGCTTTCTGGAGTTTTAAGCGTTTTCTTTAAAATATAGAGCTTGTTAGGGTCTACCAAGTTTTTTTTTTTAAACAGTTAAAAGATATTCTTAAATATGTTGATTTTTTTAAATTTTGTAGAGTTTTTTACAATCTAAAAAGAATTTTTGGAAAATTAACGGGCTTTATGGGATTATAACGAGTTTTTTTGGAAATTTTTGAAAATTTTTGAACTTTTCAGCGTTTTTTTTTTCAAGTGTAAATTTTTGGAGTTCAGAGAATTTTATTGGAAAGAAATCAAAGATTATTTCAAATATGTTGAGTTTTTTTGGATTTTTGTAGAGATTTTCACAATTTAAAAATATATTTAGAAGATTTACAAATTTTTTGGAGTTTAAAGCGTTTCTTATAAAATGTAGAGCTTGTTGGGGTCCGTAGAGATTTTTTTTTAAGAAATAAAAGATAATTTTAAAAATGTTAAGTTTTTTAAATTGTTGTAGTTTTTTTCACAAGATTAAAAAGCTTTATAGAATTCTAACGAGTTTTTTTGAAAATCTTGAAAAACCTTTCAGAATATATAGCGTTTCTTATAAAAAGTAAAGTTTTTTTGGGGTCCACCGGTTTTTTTTTTTAAAGAGATCAAAGATTTTTTAATTATGTTAAGTTTTTTGATCGTTTGTAGAGTTTTTTAAACAATCTAAAAATAATTTGCATAATGGGATTTCAACGAGTTTCTTTTAGTTTTTAGGGTCAACAGAGTTTTTTTGAAAAGAGATTAAATATTTTTTTAAATGTTTTAAGTTTTTTAAATTGTTGTAGAGTTTTTTTACAATCTAAAGAGTTTTTAGAAGGTTATAGGTTTTATAGGATTTTTACGAGTTTTTTTATAAATTTTTATAAAGTTTTTGAAGTCTAAAAAGTTTTTTATAGAGTTAAAACTTTTTTGGGTTTCACTGAGTTTTTTTGAAAAAAGAGATCAAAGATTTTTTAAATATGTTAAGTTTTTTAAATTGTTGTAGTTTTTTCACAATTTAGTTTTTTTTTAGAAAATTAAAGGCTTTGTGGGGTTTTAACAAGTTTTTTTTTGTAAATTTTAAAAACTTTTTGGAGTCTAATGAGTTTATTATAAAGTTTAGAGCTTTTTGGAGTTCACAGAGTTTTTTGGAAAGAGATCAAAAAATTTTTTAAATAAGTTAAGTTTTTTGAATTGTTCTAGAGTTTTTTTACAATCTAAAAAGAATTTTTAGAAGATTAAAGGTTCTATGGAGCTTTAACGAGTTTTTTTGAAAAATTTTAAAATTTTTTTGAATTCTAATAAGTTTTTTATGAAAGATTTTTGAATTGTTGTAGAGTTTTTTTACAATCTGAGAGAAATTTTGATAAGATTAAAGATTTTAACAAGTTTTTTTAGAAATTTTAAAAAGAAATTTTTAGAAGATTAAAGGGCTTTGTGGGATTTTAAAGATTTTTTTTGAAAACTTTAAAAAACTTTTAGGGGTCTAAAGCGTTTTTTTATAAAGTGTAGAGTATTTGGTCTTTAGTTGGAGCTTTTTTGGAAAGAGATCAAAGATTTTTTTTTTAATATGTTGAAATATTTGATTTTTTGTAGTTTTTTTACAATCTAAAAATAATTTTAGAAGATTAAAGAGTTTTATAAGATTCTATTTTATAAAGTGTACAATTTGTTAGGGCCTAAAGAGTTCAATTTGGAAAAAAGATCTAAGATTTTTTTAAATATGTTGAACTTTTTTTATTTTTTATAAAATTTTCTGAAGTCTAAAGCATTTCTTATAAAAGGTAGAGTTTTTGGAGCAAACAGAGTTTTTTGGAAAGAGCTTAAAGAATCTTTTAAATTAGTTGAGTTTTTAAGTTTTTGTAGAGTTTTTTACAATCTAAAAATAATTTTAGAAGATGAAAAAGGTTTATAAGATTCTAACGTTTTTTTGAAAATTTTAAGAAGTTTTTTAGAGTTTATTCTTTTTTATAAAGTAACAGTTTGTTAGGGCCTAAAGAGTTTTATACGTTGAGTTTTTAAAAAAATTTCACAATCTAAAATTAGTTTTAGGAGATTAAAAAGCTATATGGCATTTTAAAGAGTTTTTTTTTAGTAATTTAAAAAAGTATTCTGGAGTCTAATGCGTTTCTTATAAAAAGTAGAGTTTTTTGGGGTCCACAGAGATTTTTGGAAAGAGTTTAAAGATTCTTTTAAATTTAGTTGAGTTTTTTCAATTTTTGTATATCTAAATATAATTTTAAACGATTAAAGAACCTTATAGGATTCTATCATTTTTTTTGTTGGAAATTTTGAAAAGTTTTAAAGTTTAAAGCGTTTCTAATAAAGCTTTTAGGGGTATATAGATTTTTTTGGAAATATGGTAAATTCATAAGTTTTTTGGAGTTTGTGGATGTTCTTTGAAAACTTGTAGATCTTTTAACAGTTTGCAGAGCTTTTTTTAGAGATTTATTATAAACGGAATTTTTAAATAGCTTTTTGAGTTTAAAGCGTTTCTTATAAAGTGTAGAGTTTTTTGGGAAAGAAATTGAAGATTCTTTTGTTTTCTGATCTTTTGTAGAATTTTTGTATACATATTTAACATAGCTTTAGAAGATTAAAAAACTTTTTTAGAAAGCGATTAAATTTTTTTTCAAATACTTTGAGTTTTTTGAATATTTATTTTTTTTAAATCTAAAAATTTGTTTACAAGATTAAAGAGCTTTATGTGATTCTAACGATTTTTTTTTATATTAAAAAAAAAATTCTGGAATGTTAAACGTTTCTTATAAAGTATAGAGTTTTTTGGTATTTAAAAATTTTTATACAGTCTAAAAATAATTTTTAAAGATTAAATAGCTCTTTGGGATTCTAATGAGTTTTTTTGGAAAATTTAAAAAGCTTAAAGAAGTCTTACGCGATTCTTATAAAATTTAGAGTTTTTATGGTCCAATGAGTTTTTTTGGAAAGAGATTAAAATATTTTTTAAATACGTTGAGTGTTTTGAATTTTGACTTTTACAATCTAAAAAGAATTTTTCGAAGATTAAAAGTTCTATGGGATTTTAACGATTTTATTTTGATAATTTTAAAAACTTTCTGAAGTCTAAAAAGTTTCCTGTAAAGTTTAGAGCTTTTTGGGTTCATAAAGTTTGTTTGAAAAAAAATCAAAAATTTTTGATTTTTGATTTAAAAAGTTTCCTGTAAAGTTTAGAGCTTTTTGGGTTCATAAAGTTTGTTTGAAAAAAAATCAAAAATTTTTTTGAATATTTTAAGTTTTTTGAATTGTTGTAGAATTTTTTTACAATGTAATAATAATTTTTAGAAGATTAAAGGCTCTATGAGATTTTAACGAGTTTTTTTGAAAATTTTCAAAAGTTTAAAGAGATTTTTATAAAGTTTAGAGCTTTTTGGGGTTCACAGAGTTTTTTTGGAAAGAGATCAAAGTTTTTTTTAAATATGTTAAGATTTTTGAATTGTTATAGGGATTTTTTGCAATTTGAAAAACGTTTTTAGATGATTAAAGGTTTTATGGGGTTTTAGAATAGAAAAAAAATTTGGAGCCAGCAGATTTAATTAAAATTAAAATTTGTAGTTATTTTTTTAATATTTTAGTGTTTTTTTGGAAATGTTTCAAAGAATTTGGTGTTTGTGTATTTTTTCTTTGAATTTGAGATTTTTAAAGCTGAAAAAGCTTTTTTGGGAAATATATATCAAAAATTAAAAAGTTTTTGAGATTTTTACAGTTTTTGCTTGGTTTTTTAATAATTCACCACTTTTGTGGAGGTAACGTTAATTAACTTATGAGGAACTTGAAAATCAATAAAAAAATTTATAGAGTTTGCAAAGTTTTTTTGGAAATTTTTAGCGTTTTTGCCTGTTTGAGGTTTAAAAAAAAAGATTTTTTTAAAGAGATTACAGATTTTTTTTTAAATTTTGAGTTTTTTTGCAATCTAAAAGTTATTTTAAAAGAGCTTTATGGTATTTTAATCTTTTTGGAGTCTAAAGCGTTTTGTATAAAGTGTAAAGTTTTTTGGGGTTTACAAAGTTTTTATACAATTTATAAACAATTTTAGAAGATTAAAGAGCTATAAGGGATTCTAACTAGTTTTTTTGAAAATTAAAAACCTTTTTTGGAGTTTTGAGTGCCCCGCCCCATCCCAGTGTTTGTGATCAAGAAATTGGATCACAGACACTTGGGCGGGTGGGCGGGAACTCTAGTTGAAACTATTGTCCTACAATCAATGAACTGAGTGCTTCGCCCGCCCACCCAAGTGTTTGTGATCTAATTTGAAGATTACAAACATTTAGGCGGGTGGGTGGGAACTTTAGTTAAAACTATTGTCCTACAATCAATGAACTGAGTGCCTTGCTCGCTCACTCAAATGTTTGTGATTCAACTTGAAAATCACAAACATTTGGAAGTGTGGGCGGGAACTCCAGTTGAATCTATTGTTCCACAATCAATGAACTGCTTCGCCCGTCCACCCAAATGTTTGTGATCCAATTTGAAGATCACAAACAGTTGGGCGGGTGGGCGAGAATTCTGGTTGAAACTATTGTCTCACAATCGATTAACTAAGAGTCTTGCCTACCCACTCAAGTGTTTATGATTAAGAAATAGGATTGCAGACACATGTGCAAGTAGTTGAGAACTCTAGTTGAAATTATTGTCCCGCAATCAATGAACTGAGTTATTTATAAAAGTACAGTTTTAAGGTCTTCAGAGTTTTCTTAGAAAGAGATTAAAGATTTTTGAAAATACATAAAGTTTTTTGAATTGTTGTAGAGTTTTTTACAATCTAAAAATAATTTTAGAAGATTAAAAAGTTTTATGAGTTTTTGACGAGTTTTTTTGAAAATTTAAAGAAGTTTTCTGAAGTTTAAATTTTTTTGTATTTGTAAGTGTATTTTTGTTAGGAGTTTTTTTATAAAAGATTTAAGATTTTTTTTTTATTATTTTGAGTTTTTTAAATTTTTGTTTATTATAATTTAAAAATATGTTTAGGAGATTATAGAGCTTTATGGGATTCTATCGAATTTTTTTTTTTTAATTTTAACAAGTTTTTTGGAGCGTTTTTTTTTATAAAGTGTAGAGTTTGTTGAAGTTTACAAAGTTTTCTTGAACTGAGATCAAAAATTCTTTCAATTATGTTGTGTTTTTTTATCTTTTGTAGAGTTTTTTATATAATTTAAAAATAATATTAAAAATTAAAGAGCTTTGTGGAATTTTAAATTTAAAAAACTTTCCGGAGTCTTAAGCATATTATCCTATAGTTGAGCTTTTAGGGTCCATGGAGTTTTTTTTTCAAAGAGATCTTTTTTTTAATTTATTATTTTTTTTTTAATTTTTGAAGTAAAGAAGATTAAAGAGTTTTATGGGATTTTAACAAGTTTTTTTGAAAATTTTAAAAATATTTTGTAGTTTCTTATAAAAAGTTTTTTAAATTTTTGTTTATTTTTACAATTTAAAAATAATGTTTTAATGATTAAAGACCTTTATAGAATTTTGACGAGTTTCTTGGAAATAAGCTTACTGAAGTCTAAGCCGTTTTTTTTTAGTTTTTTCGAGTTTTCAAGGATTTTTTTAAAAATGTTAAGATTTTTGAATTGCTGTAGAGTTTTTTTGCAATCTAAAAAGAATTTTTATGGGATTTTAACGATTTTTTTTTAAATTTTCAAAAACTTTTTGGTGTCTAACGAGTTTCTTATAAAGTTTAGAGTTTGTTGGAATTTTTTTGGAAAGAGATCAAAGTTTTTTTTTAAATATGTTAAGTTTTCTGAATTGTTGTAGAGTTTTTTACAAAGAATGGATAAATCTAACTTTTTAATAACAAACAACTGGGTGGGTTATTAATTATAGGCCAGTAGTTTCGACTAACGTGTGCCGACCCCCACCACATTGTAAGTTATTTAGAAATTAAATATTTTTCTTCTCTGCAAATGTCAATTATTACTAAATTAGTAAAGATATGTGACAGATCCAATATCTTGATATGAAAACAGTCAAGTGATATTCAAATTTTTGTTTTTTTACTTTAGCACTACGAAGTCTGCGTCTACGTCAACAAGTCCGTTAAGTTTGTAGTGGTTATTGGGTTTGCTTGTTTTAGTTAACCCTCTGGGCGTAGGCGATGGTTTTGATAAAAAATTACCCTTTTAGAAGATAAAAAGTTCTGTTGGATTTTATCGAGTATTTTTTTGGAACTTTCTGGAATCTAAAGAGTTTTTTATAAAGTTTATAGTTTTTTGGGGTTCACAGAGTTTTTTTGGAAAGAGATCAAGGTTTTTATTTTAAGATTTTTGAATTGTTGTAGAGTTTTTTTTTAATCTAATAGAGTTTTTAGAAAATTAAAGGCTCTATGGGATTTCAACGAGTTTTTGGAAAGCTTTCTGGAGTCTAAAGAGTTTTTTTATAAAGTTTATAGCTTTTTGGGGTTTGCAGAATTTTTTTTGAAAGAAATTAAAAAATTTTGAACTGTAGAGTTTTTTACAGTATATAAATAGTTTTTAGAAGATCAAAGGCTTTATGAGGTTTAAACGAGTTTTTTTGAAAAATTTTAAAAATTTTCTGAAGTCTAAAAAGTTTTTACCAAGCTTAAAGCTTTTTGGGGTTCACAAAGTTTTTTGGAAAGAGATCAATGAATAAAGTTTTTAAAAGCTAAAAAATTTTTTTATAAGATTAATGGCTCTATGGGACTTTAACGAGTTTTTTTGGAAGTTTTTAAAAACTTTCTGGAGTCAAAGAGTTTCTTATAAAGTTTAAAGTTTTTTGGAAGTTTACTGAGTTTTTTTGAAAAGAAATCAAAGTTTTTTTAAAATATGTTTAGTTTTTTGAATTGTTTTAGAGTTTTTTTACAATCTAAAAAGATATTTTAGAAGATTATAGGTTCTTTGAAATTTTTCAAAAACTTTCTGGAATCTAAAAAGTTTTTTATAAAGTTTAAAGCTTTTTGGAGTTCACAAAGTTTTTTTGAAAAGAGATTAAAAATTGTTTTAAATATGTTAAGTTTTTTGAATTTTAGTAATTTTTTCCACAATCTAAAAATAGTTTTAGAAAATTAAAGAGCGGTTTATGGGATTTTAACTATTTTTTTTTTTAATTTCAAAAAGTTTACTGATGTCTAAAGCGTTTTTTTAATAAAAAATAGAGTTATTTGATGTATACAACATTTTTTTTTGGTAAGAGATCAAAGACTTTTAAAATTAAATTAAAAAAATTAATTTTAGAAGGTTAAAAAGCTTTATGGGATTTCAACGAGATTTTTTGGAAATTTTAAAAAGTCCGTCGAAATATAAAACTTTTCTTATAAAAAATAGAGTTTTTTAGGATCCACAAAATTTTTAGAAAGAGATCAAAATGTTTTTTAATGCTGAGTTTTTTGAATTGTTGTAGAGTTTTTTTTACAATCTAAAAAGATTTTTGTAGAATTTTTATGGGATTTTAACGAGTTTTTTCAAGTCTTTGAGTCTAAGGCGTTTCTTATAAAGTGTAGAGCTTTTTGGGGGTTACAGAGTTTTTTAGAAAGAGATCAAATATTTTTTTAAATATGTTGAGTTTTTTGAATTTTTGTAGAGCATATTTTACAATTTAAAAATAGTTTCAAAAGATTAAAGAGCTTTATGGGATTCTATGAGGTTTTTTGGAAATTTTAAATATAGTTTAAAGCGTTTTTTATGCTGTTCAGAGCTTTTAGGGGTTTATAGAATTTTTTGGAAGTATGTTGAGTTTATTTATTTGTAAATCTTGGAATCTAACCAAGTTTTTAAAGTTTAATTAGAAAATTAAGCATTTTGGAATTTGTTTTTTTTTTTGGATCATTCATTTTTTGGAGTTTGTGGTGACATAAAACGTCTGTAAGCAAATAATTTTTTTAATGTTATTTGTGAAGCGTTACAAAGCCTTGCAAAGCAGCATAAAGTATTTTAAAACAACAACAAACACAAAGTATCTAAAGACCAATAAAACATAAAAGCGAATGATATTTTAATACAATATTTTAAGGTTGTTTGCAAAGTTACACAAGGCGAAAGAACACAAAGCACCTAAAAAAAATAAATAGTCAAAACCATATAAACGTTAATTGCGAAGTAAGTAACAGAGGACATTCAGAGGCAACTAAATTTCTAGCAAATAAACTCAAAGATCTTTAGATTTACGAACACACAAAGAAATTTACTATTTATTTAAAATCTTGAGTGGAGAGTACTTGTAAAAGTATGTAAGGATTCTAAAAAAGCTTTGAGAGGTTTGTCATAAAGCATTATTTTTTATTATAAATTATATTTTATAAAGAAAATTTTATTATTTGTAGAGTTTTTGATTAATTTTAACATTACTTATTAATTTTTACAATAATATTAGTAGTTTATATTAAATATTGATTATTTTTTACTAAACAATGACCTATGTGATTAAAGGTTTATCATAAATTGTAAATTATGTTTTAATATTTTGAATGTCCCAGGGATATGTTAATTAATTTATCTTAGTAAATTCACAACCCATTAACGTTTTCCCTTGTAATAAATGAATATTTAAAATGTCGTTTCAGCAAGTGTCGCGCTAAAAATAATTTTAATCAACCCTTCCAAAATAGATTTTAATTAAAAACCTCTTTTATTCTTCCATCTGTATTATCCGTTCTAAATCGAAACAGGAGATTAAAGACACATAAAAAATATATTGAATTAAAAAAAATCATCATTGTTGTAAATTTCCAGATATATCCGTAGAATTGTAATGTGGGGAGGAATATTTAAATCGCGTAGCATTCATAAATTGGTCGCGAAACTTTGCAGACTATGATTATTATGCGCGAAGTCAACGTGAAATGTTCGCTTTGCAAAGATCAAAGGGACCAATTCCATTCTTTCTAACCTAATAAGGGGAAGTAATGCAATTGCTACGTTATTAATTGATTTTTTTTAAATGGAAATATTACGAAAGTAGCTTTGCAAAAAGAAGTGTTTGAAAAGTTTGCGACACTTTTGAATTGAAAGATTGTATTGATGTAGCAGCAGTGAAAAATACAAAGTTAACTTTGTTTTCCACTGAAGCATTGCGCGTCTTTGTTTTGTATACATTAGTAGGACATGTGGAAAAAGGGGATTCAAAATATACAAGAGACGTACATCAGGGGTTTGCTCTATGCGGAAGACGGATGGCGCAAGCTGTAAGCGTCTCGACGCCGATGTTAATTCTCCCATGTCATCGCCGACGCCATTTGTATACAGGAAGCTATATTTCAAACAAATATCAATATATTGATTTTTTAATAAATTTACTTACAACTTTAATTAAGTGTATTGAATCTTTAATCCGGTTTGTTTATTTTTGTAGTGCAATGGAAAGATTCCCATGCATTATTCGCTCGCTGTGAAATCCTTGTAAGTGCAGCTTAAGCATGAAAAATCCTTTGTTGAAACAGCGATAACACTAACCACAATAAGGAGAATTTATCGTGGAGGTTCCCTAAGTGCAACAAACGGGTATGCTCGGTAAATTTTTAAAATATCTGGCATGGCAATGATTTTTATAGCCAGTGGAAGATAAACCTCCGCCGCTTTTTCAATGTATCAAGTCGATACGTGTCGGAGTTTTCCCATTGTATTGTATATAGAGATATAAAGGGAAACTGTGGCAAGTGAATTGAATTTTTTTACTGTGTTCTGATCCGAAATGATTTATATAATACAATATTGTTATCAATAATATTTATGCAAATTGATAGCTGTGATATATTTTTATTATTAACAAAGAGAATGCACGTCTGTTACATTTTAGTTTCAATCACATAAGCGCATTTGCTTAATCCGGTTATTATCATGTGCAAGAACAGGTTTAATCACACAAACCCGGATGAGTGGTTCATTGGTAAATAGATTGATTTTCACATTGAACGGTTTCAGCGGTAAATTATTTATTCTTGGTTGTAACTCGTCAACCTGCAGAATTGCATTCATTACCATGTTGCTTTTATGTTACTTTACAAAACTGTCACATGATGGCGCAATATTGGGTAAACTTAGTTATGTTTACAATAATTTTATAATATTATTTTGTAACATGTTTTAATTTTTATATTACTATAAGGTTCATTTGCTTTTAAATAAAACTCAAACTATAAGTTTCAATCACAAATTTCTTCCGATTATTAGCGGTTGCTTTCTAAAGTTTAGTTTTTTTATTATTAAATTTAACTTGGATCCTTTAGAGCATCGCATGTGATATACGGCCTTGGTTAAGGTGGGCGACGTTGCGCGGTTTTCCAAGGGTAGAAAATGCGTTCATGACTAAGGCCAAAAACTGCCAACATCATGAAGTGCAATGCCATGGGTGCAGGTGGGGTTTAAGGTAGATGAGTACACCATCTAGGGTGTACCGTGTGGAGAGACAAGTCATTTTTTTAGAGTTGAGAAGCAATTTACAACGATGGGTGCAATGCCGTGAAGAGTTTATTCTTGGTCCAGTCGTCGGTGTAGAGGTATGGATAGTGGTAGATCCAAAATTAAGTCTATGCGTTTTACAGTCGTTTGCAGCTCGATAGTAACTAACTTTGCTTGTTAAAGTGCATGTACAAAATATCTTTTACTCAATAACAGTTTGTCTTAGTGATCACCCGTTTAGGACTTTGTCACTTGTTGGTTAGCTTTTTTGCTTGTTTTTGCACCTTTCTCTTGGCTTGTAATTTTGAACGTTTTTTTTTTTTGGGGGAATTTTCTTTCTTGATATGCGGTTTGGCATTGTCGAGTTTGTTGTAGCCGGAGGTGTTAACCCTGAATTGTTGTGTAGGGTGTGTATTAACTTCCCGCTTTGGCCAAGTTTTACCCTAACAGGAGTTTGCTTGGGGTTTTGCCGGTAGCCGCGTTTATCTAGCGATTGCAATGATAAACTTCCAACGGTAGGAGTTTTTATACTTGCTCGTGTTTTAACTTGTCTGTGTTTTGTTTGCAGATATCTGGAGGGTCTTTGACATAGCGGGTTTTGTTGTGTCTACGTTAATCTTTCCAGATTATAATTACCAGCAAGTAGTTTGAAATGGAGTGCCCACCCACCCTTCCCAGTGTTACCTATCAAACAAATAGTTTCTTTTCATTGTTAGTAATAGAAGTTGCTTAGCCAAAATAGCAGAAGATTCAAGGTTTTGAAAACCAACACTTGGGCAGCTTGGCGTATTACTCCAGATCATAATTACCAGCAAGGAGTTTAAACTGGAGTGCTCAACTACCTAGTCGAGTGTTTGTTATCAAAAAATTTAAAGTTTTCTTTTTCTAGAAATGATAAAAGTCGTTTAACCACAGAAAGAGAAGGTAATATTAAATCTTTTGATGAAAAACACTTGGGCGGGTTAATGGGCTACTCCAGATCATATTTACCAGCAAATAATTTAAAATGGAGAGTTTTTCTACCCGCCCTAGTGTTAGTTATCATGGAGTTGAAATTTTTTTCTCTCTGCAAGTAATAAAAGTTGCTTAAAAAAAATTTATTCCTTTTTTTAATGATCAACGCTTAGGCTGGTGGTTGGGTCACTTTATCTAAATTACCAGCTAGATTGAACTGAAGTACCCACCCACTTACCCAAGTGTTTGCTATCAAAGAATTGAAAGTTTTTTTTTCTTTACATAAAAGTGGTTTAGTCGAAGGAGGAGAAGGTGTTATTTAATTATTTGATGATTAACATTTGGGCGGGTTAGTGGGTCACTTAAGATTATAATTATTAGCAAGTATTTTGAACTGGAGTGCCCACCCACTCATCTGGAAGTTTAGGTAAAATTCCTTCCTCTGTCGATGTTTCTACATAGGGTAGTGAGATTTTAAAGGTGCTTTTGGTTGGGAGGTTTCTGTCTTAACTTTGGCATTATGCATTCTTTGATGAAAGTGCGTACGGTTTTGCACATTTTTGGATTTGGTTAGTGGTAGGTTTTAAGAATGGCGTCTGTAGTTTTCTTTCTGCTGGATGCTCTGTGGCACTGCCAGTTGGTGATGGCCAGCATTGGTTCTGTTTATTCTTTCAGTTTGTAATCTAGGTCTATATTTGTAAGGTTTTCTGGGTTGATGACTTGAATTTGTTTGCACCCTCTCTGCGCTTGCAGGACTAGGTCTGCAAAAGTTTTTCCGGTCAGCAAATGTATTTTTGTTTGCTGGGGGTTGAGTGCTTGGTCCATTCGCTGGTTTGGACTCTTCTATCGACGTTGTTGCTTGGGTTTCAACTATATTTACGGCGTCAGGACTATGTTCTACAGTAAAGTATTTTTTTGTAGAATGAAAAACTACATTGTGAACTTAGATTTGGCATCTGGCAAATTCTTTAACTAGATCAAAGCTTCCATCCGGAGTATAAATGGTGTGTCTTTGAGGTAGGCTTAATACTTTTATTTATTGCTTAAATGATGGCCATGTTTTTTAATTTATTGGAGTAGTACCTTGTATGGCATGGTGTGAGTTTTGCGTCGTCGTAAGACACCACGCTTTGGTGTAAGCTTTCTTTTTATTACAGAACTTTTCTTACTCTAATGTTGCATGCGTCTATCTGGAGTACAAACGGTAGCTCGGGTTTTGGTCGGGCGAGCATCAGATTAGTTTAGTGTGGTTTTGATAGCTTGGAAGGCGCTGGCTTTGTGATAGCCCCACACAAACGGTTGTTTCTTCTTCTGTAGTGACATCAGAAGAGCCGCTATTTTGGAGTAGTTTGGAAAGTATTTCCAGGGGCAAATGTAATTGACCTAAGAAACTCCACAGTTGTTTTTTGTTTTGCAAAGTGTCTTGGTCTTTGATGACCTTTAGGTGCATTGCGCTAAATGTTAGTTACTGACAGCGTTGATTCTGTGCCCCATATATTTGACGAAGTCGGTTTTTAACTGCTTTGGGTGACAGCGTAACCTGTACTTTTGCAGAAGTTTTAGCAATTGTTGCATGTGGACTAAGCGCATAGATAAACTAGGACTATGCTTCGTAGTAAGTCTGCTAAAACATGCAACATTAGTTTTTGAATCGTCTCTGATACGTTTTTTGGTCTAAAAGGCATTGCACATAACTGATATGTTCCTTCGTCTGAGGCAGTAAAGGCGGTGAAGTGTTTGTGATCATTATTTATGGGTGTTTGCCAATACTCGGTTTTTAAGTCAATTTTTCTGAATACTTTGGCTGCTTTGAAGTTTTTAGTAATTTATGACACAGTCAAATAATTACAAGATAGTAGTTTTTACTTTAGTTCCCACCCAAGTGTTTGTAATCCAATTTTGTGACCACAAAACACTTGGGTGGGTGGGCTGGCACACAGTTTAATAATTACAGAACAGTAGTTGCTACTTTAGTTCCCGCTCACCCACCCAAGTGTTTGTAATCCAATCTCTTGATCACAAAACATTTGGGTGGGTAAGCACAATTCAATAATTACAAAACAGTAGTTTCTACTTTAGACCCCGCCAAATGATGACAACAATATTTCCAAAATTTCACAACTCTTTCTGATCTATTTGAAGCAACTGTTTACAAAATATAATAAAATTTCTCAAAATATTTTCAAAATTAGGACAAAATAAAAAAAGCTAACAAAAGCATCGTTAATAAAATCAACAATTTTCTTAACAAATTTTTATTTAAATCAACCATGACTTCAAGCTTAATGTAAGTAAACTAAAATAGATTCAAATTACTCAAAACTGACTGTATCAAATTAGTTGCAATTTACACAGTTGGTTGCAATGATATTATACTGCATTGTTGCCAAATTGTATAAAAATTCAATGAATAGTACAAAAGTTATACCATAATTTCAATCACCCTTGACTTCAAGCTTGGTATAAGTAAACTTGATAGTTTTAAACTACTCAAAACTCAACGTATCAAATTAAATGCAATTTACACAGTTTATAGTAATGGTATTGAACTGCATTGTTTCCAAATTGTATAAAAATTCAATGAACAACACAAAAGTTATAACAAAATTTCAATCACCCATTACTTCCAGCTTGATATAAGTGAACTTGAATAGATTCAAATTACTCAAAATTAACCTTATCAAATTAGTTGAAATTTACACAATTGATAGTAATGGTATTAAACTGCATTGTTTCCAAATTGTATAAA
Source organism: Tachinus rufipes (assembly GCA_963932245.1). Taxonomy (NCBI): domain Eukaryota; kingdom Metazoa; phylum Arthropoda; class Insecta; order Coleoptera; family Staphylinidae; genus Tachinus; species Tachinus rufipes. The sequence goes on from OZ010743.1 coordinate 110,593,719, forward strand.
AATTCAATGAACAATACAAAAGTTATAACAAAATTTCAATCACCCATTACTTTCAGCTTGATATAAGTGAACTTGAATTGATTCAAATTACTCAAAACTGACTGTATCAAATTAGTTGAAATTTACACAATTGATAGCAATGGTATTGGACTGCATTGTTGCCAAATTGTATACAAATTCAATACATAATACAAAAGTTACAACATAATTTGAATCATCCAAGACTTTAAGCTTGATATAAGTGAACTTGAATGGACTCAGTTTACTCAAAAATGACCGTATCAAATTAATTGCAATTTACACAGTTTATAGCAATAGTATTAAACTGCATTGTTGACAAACTGTATAAAAATTCAATGAATAATACAAAAGTTATAACATAATTTCAACCACCCATGACTTCAATCTTGATATAAGTGAACTTGAATATATTTAAATTACTCAATACTCACCGTATCAAATTAGTTGCATTTTACACAGTTGGTAGCAATGGTATTGAACTGCATTGTTGCCAAATTGTATAAAAATTCAATAAATAATACAAAAGTTACAACATAATTTCAATCATCCATGACATCAAGCTTGATATAAGTGAACTTGATAGATTGAAACTACTCAAAACTCAACGTATTATACTAAATGCAATTTACACAGTTAGTAGTAGTGGTATTAAACTGCATTGTTGCCAAATAGTATAAAAATTCAATAAACAATACAAAAGTTATAACAAAATTTCAATCACCTATTACTTCCAGCTTGATATAAGTGAACTTGAATAGATTCAAATTACTCAAAACTGACTGTATCAAATTAGTTGAAATTTACACAATTGATAGCAATGGTATTGGACTGCATTGTTGCCAAATTGTTTTCAAATTCAATAAACAATACAAAAGTTATAACATAATTTCAACCACCCATGACTTCAAGCTTAATATAAGTCAACTTGATAGATTCAAACTACTCAAAACTCAACGTATCAAATAAAATGCAATTTTCACAGTTGGCAGTAGTGGTATTGAACTGCATTGTTGCCAAATTGTATACAAATTCAATGAACAATACAAAAGTTTTAACAAAATTTCAATCACCCATTACTTCCAGCTTGATATAAGTGAACTTGAATAGATTCAAATTACTCAAATCTGACCGTATCAAATTAGTTGCAATTTACACAATTGATAGCAATGGTATTGGACTGCATTGTTGCCATTGTATACAAATTCAATGATCAATTTAAAAGTTATAACATAATTTTAATCACCCATGCCTTTAAGCTTGATATAAGTGAACTTGAATAGATTTAAATTACTCAAAAAAACTTTATTGTTGAGCTTTCTGTAGTCCACGTATAAACGTGTCTTCCTTTTTTACAATGACTACCAGGGCACAGTAACTGATTTTGCTTGTTTGCTGCGGTTTGTATTGGTGCTGTGTTTGTCAATTTGATATCGTGTTTTACGTGGATGTTACTTTGTTGTTGAAATTGTGAACCAGCTACTCGAATTCCATAGTGTCGGGGAACAAGTATTTAGGTAGTTGTACTGCTTTGTGTGCTTTGGTTGGCGGTACCTTTTGGGGTGCCCTATAATTGGTCAATTGGTTTTTGCTTTTAAAGTGTACTTTCTGTCAGAGGTAGTTCTAGCTTGCTTGTTGTTTGTTTAAGAAAAGTATGGACAGGGGGCATAGCAACGCTGAATTTGCTTTGTGTTTGTCACTGTTGGTTTGCATCTTGAAGTTGTGGAAGAAAGCATGCGGGAACGATGGAGGCCTTATCAGTAACGGGATGATGTAAGAAAACGGGATGTACCAAACCGACTCAAAGCGTGAACAGTGGGACAAGTAGTAAGGAAGAAAAAGGTTTTTATTTTGCACTCAAAAGGCGCGGTTGCATAAAATATTAGCTGAGAATGCTTTAATAAAATTGGCGCCAAGCTGCATTGAGAAAAAGTAAAAATGTTAATTAAAATATAGCTTTTATGCTCGGTGTGGTGGTTGAGTGGTTTAGCGTTTGTTGCGTCAGTTATTTAAAATTTAAATTTAAATAACTTGAAATGTTTTTGTATTGATTTGAAACAAATAGCTTTATAAGATCAATTTCAATTATTATTTTTTCTTTAGAGTTGTATTAAAAAAAGCATAACATTTTTGGATTGATTGAAAAGTGAAAAATTCTATTCATAAAAACTCAAAAATAACAAAATTTGGTCATAGATTATTGTTTCAGAAAAAACCAAAAACGGGTGAAAAGTAATGTCAAAAATATAATATAAAATGTCAAAAGTAATAAAATCCGGTTATGAAATATTAAAATATTGTTAGAACAAAAAATCCCATAAACATTTGAAAAGTGCAAAATCTTCATACGAAATGTCAAGAATTGTAAACTGTTGAAAAGTGCAAAATTATATTTATAAAAGGTCAAAAATAACTAAATGCAACAAAAACTGTTGAAAAGTGAAAAATGTTAATATTACAAAAAGTAAAAAATGACAATATTTGGTTATGAAATATTAAAATATTGTCGGAAAAAACAAAACTCAGGTCATAAACTATCGAAAGTGTAAAATTCTATTCATTGAATTTTGAAAATAGCTAAATCTGACTATAAATTATGAAAATATTGTCAGAAAGCATCAATAAATGCAAAATTCTAGCAATGAATGTCAAAAATTGAAAAATACGGCTAAGATATGGTTAAAATATTGTCAGATAGAACTCAAATCCGGCCATAAACTATCGAAAATTGCAAAATTCAATTAATAAAGTGTGAAAATTAACAAAATCCGGCTATGAAGTATGAAGTTATTGTCAGAACGCATTAAAAGTTTGGTCAAAAATTGTATACAAATTCTTGTTTTGAAAAGACAAAAATTACAAAATTGGGCCAAAAGCGATTGAAAAGTGCAAAATTCTTTTCATAAAAAGTTCAAATTATCAAAATGGTTATGGAACATTAAAATATTGCTAGAAAACACAAAAAAATGCAAATATTTTGTAATGGAAAGTCAAAAATAGCAAAATCTGCCCAAGAAGTATGAAAATATTGTCAGAAAGCACCAAAAGCTTGTCATAAACTGTATAAAGATGCAAAATTCTTATTATAAAAAGTCAAAATCGGCAAAGTCCAATCTAAAACGATTAAAAAGTGCAACATTTTTTTTATTAAAATTTAAAAACACCATTTTTTTGCAATAAAATATTAAATTTTTGTCAGAAAAAAATAGAATTTGGTTTTAAACTGTCAAAAAGTGGAAAATTTAATTTATAAAATGTTAAAATAGCAAAATCTGGCCGAAAATATTGTCAAAAAGCAGTAAAAGCTGGCTATAAAGTACAAAATTATTCTCAAAAAACACTAAAATTTAGTTATAAACTATATAGAAATATAAAATTCTTGTTGTGAAATGTCAAAAATGGCAAATCTGGTCAAAAGCGATAGAAAAGTGCAAAATTCTTTTCCATAAAAAGTTTAAAATAGCAAAATGGTTTTGGAACATTAAAACTATTGTTTGAAAACACTAACAAATGCAAATTTTTTGTTGTAGAAATCAAAAATGGCAAAATACTGTCAAATCGGTTGAAAAGTGTAAAATTATATTTATAAAAAGTCAAAAATTGCAAAAAGTACAAAAACATTGTCAGAAAGCACCAAAAGTTTGTTATAAACTGTATAAAAATGCAAAATTGTTAATATGTAAAGTGTAAAGTAAAAAAAACGTCATAATTTGACCAAAAACGAATTAAAAGTGCTAAATTTTTTTACAAAAAATTATAATCGGCAATATTCGGCTATGAAACATTAAATTATTGTCAGAAATAAACAAAATCCGGAAAACTATGGAAAATTTAATTTATAAAATTTGAAAATTAGAAAAATCTGGCCAAGAAGTACAAATATATTGTCAGAAAGCACCATATACAGTATAAAAATGCAAACCACAGTAAAATCCGGCCATGAAGTATGAAGTTATTTTCAGAAAACTATGAGTTTAGTTATCGAAATGTAAAATTTTTGTTATGAAAAGTTAGAAACTGCAAAATTCGGATTAAAATGAATGAAAAGTGAATAATTCTTTTCATAAATTGGCAAAAATAGCAAAATCTAGCTATATCGTATAAAATATTGTCAGAAAGCATTAACTTTTGATCATAAACTGTAAAAAAATGCAAAATTTTGTTTATAAAAGTCATACATGAATAATTCCAAAAAACTAAAATGTTTTCAAAATAAATTTTTGTGCAAGGTTTTCTGTTTTTTTTACACTTTGAGATACAAAAGTTTAGCTATAGAGAAATAAAAATGGTAACGAAATATACTCAATTTAATGTTTATCTTAGTTTATATAATATTTTTTTATAATTACACGCAATAAACGGTGAGAAAATAGCATTGTTAATTCAAGTTTTAAGTTAATCGCACATGTTGGGATATAAAATTTAACCTTGAGAACTAAAAAGGGTAACAAAGTATGCTGAATTTATTGTAAATTTGCGTGTTTGCTTTAGTTTGTAAACGTCAGCAACAAATTTGATGAGTGAAATGCAAAAAAGTATAAATAGGTTGCATCTTGGAATACAAAATTTATAAATATTAGAAAACAACAAAAAATATTAAAAGGTTTTTAATTTTAGTTTAGTACTAAAAAAATAAAATAGCCAAAATTATATAAATTGTTTACCGTGAAGACATCTTGTAAGTCTTATTTTTATCATGAACCTTTATTCATTATATTCAAAATAATAAAACAAATTAACGATTATTTACTCCAAAGGTGAAAAACAAATTAATTTATAAATATGAAATTACATTAATAACGAATATTTATGATTAAATCAAAATAGCAATTTTTGTTTTATTTGATAAAAAGTGATCTCACAAAGCGGATACATAAAGTCAAGGATAATGAGAAAACACTGTGAAGGGGGGAAAAGAGAGAGAAATATATTACTCCGAATGTAAAATATAATTCTCGCCGGGCTATTTATTATTTGTTATAAATACGGCGAAACGAGATGGAAGATTGTTTTCATATTTCAAGATATTATGGGGCGATTTGTTACGCCCGTTGTCGACAAAACTTGATTAAAAACATGTTAAAGCTAAATTACACATACAACATGCTGCATTATTAATCTAAATTTTATTATATCGATCACAATGTACATTAATTAATTAGTTCGAACCATTATTGTTTTGTCCTGTACATTTGTTCGTGCATTGTTGGTTTTATTTTAATAAAAGAAATCCTCGGGTAATTTTTCCAACTGTAAAGAGTAGAAATAAAATTACACAACCGTTGTTGTTCAATAAAATAAATTGTAATGTAGACGCTTTACTACATCGGGCGCCTGTTTCCTGTTGAGCATTATAAATATAGTCGGGGGAAACGAGGAAACGGTCGCCAATAGCGGCCAGAGTTTGTTTGACCAAGTTTTATTATCCTGTAATTACATTATAAAAATGTTTACTGTGTCACGTTTTAATAATATAAATCGTCGAGACATCCGACTATTTATGAAAAATTCAAGAACATGATGCATACTACCCGGCGCATGCACCTTTTTAAAGCTCTACAAAGATTGTTTTGAATTTATTTTTATATTTTGTTTAAGACTGTAATCGGCTTAAAGTTTTATCAACGAAAGACGAAATAATCTTTATTTGAGCATTATTTCTTTGATATATTTATTACACATGTTATGATAATGCCTCAAAGCTTGCATTATTTTATTGTAAATGTAAAACTGAATTGGGATATAAATCTGTATACAAAATTGTATCTACTTGGCAATTTCTATTAGAAAGTTTTGGTAGACATGTGTAGCAATTGATGACAAAAGTGAAACTACTTTTTACCAGCAAATTCAATATCTTAGATTCAAGGGATTCATACGTTAAGTTGTCATTGTCACTAATATGGTACTAATTTGAGGTGGGTTGGTTTCGGCATTGCGGAATTTACGCTGTCGCGGCCCATCTCACTCTATACCTTATTTTTCTTGCTCTTTTTTTCTTTTTCTTTTGTGGCTTTAATGTGTTTCATTACATTATGGTTTATTTAAATTTTGAAGGTTTAAACTCTTCTATCTTTTTATCAGTACTGTTGTTGAAGAGTTTCTTAGAGCTTGCCATTTGTATTTGTCACTCATACATATATTAATGATTAGAGATTTGTTGGTTTTGTTTGCTAATGCTTTTTTTAACTTTTTCTTATCTTCCTCTCACGCTTTGCACTCCACTAACGTATGTTCTGCGTCGTTATGCATGTCTTCTTGACAAAATATACATTTTTTTCTTTTTATTTTTTTTATGTTTTCAATGGTTTTATGTCCGGTGAATAGATGTGTTGCATAGTAATAGGTCGCCGCTTTTTTTCTTTTATTAGATTCCTTGTTCAATATCATTTCTCTCTTTTTTTCCACTGTTTCTGCCATCTTTTCATCGTATTTTCTTTTGTTCATCTTTTGGCTTCTTGTTTTCTAGCTTCTTCATTTACCATTTTTGTCATGTCTAATCTTTCTTATACTGTCACTATCAAATATGTAGGTACTCTTGCCGCAATTACCTATAGTGCATCCTACGACATTGTCCTATAGGTCCTGCGTATTTTTAACAAGTATGCTTTCCTCATGTTTCTGCGGCGTACAATAATTCCAATTTTTTAAAAAATCATATTTAGGTGGGTTGACTTCAACTCTAGTTTAACTGGTCGCTTTTAGTCAAGCTCTAAAGTTTTGGACCATTTGCCTGAGTATTTGTTATCAAAGATATATAAGTGTTCTTCTTTTTTAAAAATCTTTTAAATTAAAAACGAAGAGGTGGTATTAAATCTTTTGATGAGTAACACTTTGGTGGGTGGGTGGGTTAGTCGGTGGGTGGGTTAGTCCAAATTAAAATTACCATTGAGTTGTTTAAACTAGAGTGCCCATCTAGCACAAGAGTTTGTTATCAATAAATTGAAAGTTTGTTTTTTAGCTTTAGAAGTTTTTTAAACCAAGAATGAGGAGTTGGTATTAAATCTTGCGATAACCAACACTTGGGTGGGTGGGTGGGTCACTCCAAATTATAATCACCATTAAGTAGTTTGAACTGGAGTGCCCACTCACCAACAAGTAGTTTGAACTGGAGTGCCCACTCACCCGCCCATGAGTTTCTTATTAAAAGATTAACAGTTTTTTTTTTTTAAATGCGGTAAAAGTTTTTTAGTTTAAGAAGGGGGAGGTAATATTCAATCTTTTGATAAACAACATTTGGGTGGGTGGGTATCTCATTCCAGATCATAATTACCATTAAGTAGTTTGAACTGGAGTGCTTACCTACCCGCCCAAGAGTTGGTTATTGATGAAATAAAAGTTTTTCCTTTTTGGAAACGTTAAAAGTTTTTTAAATTAAGAAGGAGGAGGTGATATTAAATAATTTGATAACCAACACTTGGGTGGGTGGATGGGTGGGTTACTCTAAATTAAGATTACTATCGAGTAATTTGAACTGGAGTACTTATCCAGTCCAAGAATTTGTTATCAATAAATTGAAAGTTTTTTTTTAAGCGTTTTATGTCTTTTAAACCAAGAATGAGGAGTTGGTATTAAATTTTTTGATAACCAACACTTGGGTGGGTGGTTGGGTCACTCCAAATCATAATCACCATCAAGTAGTTTGAACTGGAGTGCCCACCCGCCTAGGAATTTTTTATTAAAAGTTTAACAGTTTTTTTTTGTATTTGTTAAAAGTCTCTTAGTTCAAGAAGGAGGAGGTAATATCTTATTTTTGGATGAACAACAATTGGGTGGGTGACTGTGTCATTTCAAATCATAATTACCATCAAGTAGTTTGAACTGGAGTGCCCACCCAAGAGTTAGTTATCAATCAAATCAAAGTTTTTTTTTAAGTTAATAGTGTTATAAATCAAGAATGAGAGGTGATATTAAATATTTTGATAACCAACACTTGGGTGGATGGGGGGTGGGTGAGTTACTCCAAATCAAGATTAGTATCGAGTAGTTTAAACTGGAGTGCCCATTCAGCCTAAGAGTTTATTATCAATAAAAAAAAATCCGCAAATGTTTTAAGTCAAAAGAAGGAGAGATGATTTCTAATCTCTTGATAACTAACACTCGGGCGGTTGGGTTACTGCAGATCATGATTTTGTAAACAATAAATTAAAAGTTTTTTTCTTTAAAAATGTTAAAAGTTTTTTAAATTAAAAAGGAAGAGGTGGTATTAAATATTTTGATTAGTAACACTTTGGTGGGTGGGTGAGTTAGTCCAAATTAAGATTACCATCTAGTTCTTTAAACTGGAATGCCCATTTAGCACAAGAGTTTGTTATTAATAAATTGAAAGTTTATTTTTTAACTTTAGAAGTCTTTTAAACCAAGAATGAAGAGTTGGTATTTATTCTTTTGATGACCAACACTTGGGTTGGTGGGTGGGTCACACTAAATTATGACACTCACCCGCCCAAGAGTTTGTTATAAAGAGAATAAAAGTTTTTTCAATTCTTTACAAGTCTTTTTGTCTGAAAAGGAGAATTTGGTTGATAACCAATATTGAGTGAGTGTCTGGGTAACTCCAGATTATGATTACTATTGAGTAGTTTAAACTAAAAGCCCATTCGCCAGATTATTCAGTCTAACTAAATTGATATTATATAAATCTCACCGTATTGAATTTGTTGCAAATTACACAATTAGTAGTACTGTTAACGTAGTATTTTTTTTACAAATCTGCAACAAAATCCAATGAAGCGTTCAAAAATTATACTAGTTTTTAAATAGTTGCACTGTCCGTCTAATAGATTATTAAGTCTAACTAAATTGATATCATATAAATCTCACCGTATTGAATTTGTTGCAAATTACACAATTAGTAGTACTGTTAACGTAGTACTTTTTCACAAATTTGCAACAGAATCCAATAAAGCGTTCAAAAATTATACTAGTTTTTAAATAGTTGCACTGTCCGTCTAATAGATTATTTATTCTATCTAAATTGATATTATATAATTCTCACCGTATTGAATTTGTTGCAAATTACACAGTTGGTAGTACTGCTAACGTAGTACTTTTTTACAAATTTGCAATAAAATTTAATAAAGCGTTCAAAAATTATACTAGTTTTTAAATAGTTGCACTGTCCGGCTAATAGATTATTTAGTCTAACTAAATTGATATTATATAAATCTCACTGTATTTAATTTGTTGCAAATGACACAGTTGGTACTACTGTTAACGTAGTACTTTTTCACAAATTTGCAATAAAATCTAATAAAGCGTTTATAAATTATCGTAGTTTTTAAATAGTTGCACTGTCGGTCTAATTGATTATTCAGTCTAACTAAATTGATATTATATAAATTTCACTGTATTGAATTTGTTGCAATTTACACAGTTGGTAGTACTGTTAACGCAGTACTTTTTTATAAATTTGCAACAAAATCTAATAAAGCGTTTAAAAATTATACTCCTTTTTAAATAGTCGCACTGTCCGTCTAATAGATTATTCAGTCTAACTAAATTGATATTATATAAATCTCACCATATTGAAATTGTTGCAAATTACACAGTTGGTACTACTGTCAACGTAGAACTTTTTCACAAATTTGCAACAAAATCCAATAATGCGTTTAAAAATTATACTAGTTTTTAAATAGTTGCACTGTCTATCTAATAGATTATTTAGTCTAACTAAATTGATATTATATAAATCTCACAGTATTGAATTTGTTGCAAATTACACAATTGGTAGTACTGGTAACGTAGTACCTTTTTTACAAATTTGCAATAAAATCCAATGAAACGTTCATAAATTATACTAGTTTTTAAATTGTACTTTCTTTCTAGTAACTTACTCAGTTTAATTAAATTGGTTATATCAAATTCATTGTATTGATTTTGTTACAAATTACGAAATTGGTAGTACTAATTAAGTAGTACATTTACACAAATTTGCAACAAAATCCAATGTAGCGTTTTTTTGCAACAAATTTTATTGTAGCATTTGGAAATTATACTAATTTTAAAATTGTTGCACTTTTTTCTAATAGATTAGCCAATGCACATTAATTTAGGTTACATAAAACTCACTACATCAAATTTTTTACAACTAACAAAGTTGGTAGTACTGATAAAGTAGTACATTTACACAAATTTGCAACGAAATCCAATGTAGCGTTTGAAAATTATACTAGTTTTTAAATTGTTGCACTTTTTTCTTACAGATTAGCCACTCCACATTAATTGAGGTTACATAAAACTCACTGCATCAAATTCTTTACAAATTACGCAATTGGTAGTACTGATAACGTACTACATTTACACAAATTTGCAACAAAATCTAATGTAGCGTTTGGAAATTATACTAATTTTTAAATTGTTGCACTTTTTTCTAATAGATTAGCTAGTCCACATTAATTAAAGTTACATAAAATTTACTGCATTAATTTTTTTACAAATTACACAATTGGTGGTATTGATTACGTTTAAAATTTACACGAATTTGCAGCAAAATTCATTGTAGCGTTTGGAAATAATACTAGTTTTTAAATTGTTGCACTTTTTTCTATTAGATTAGTAAGATCACATTAATTGAGGTTACATAAATAAAACTCACTGCATAAAATTTCTTACAAATTACACAATTAGTAGTACTAATAACGTAGTACATTTACACATATTTGCAACAAAATCTAATGTAGCGTTTGGAAATTATACTAGTTTTTAAATTGTTACACTTTTTTCTAATAGATTAGCGAGTTCACATTATTTGAGGTTACATAAAACCCACCGCATCAAATTTTTTACCAGTTACACAATTGGTAGTACTGATACTGTAGTACGTTATTACAGATTTGCAACAAAATCTAATGTAGCGTTTGGTAATTGTACTAGTTTTTAAATTGTTGCTCTTTTTTCTAATAGATTAGCCAGTCCACAATAATTGAGGTTACATAAAACTCACATCATCAAATTTTTTACAAATTACACAATTAGTAGTACTAATCACGTAGTACATTTGCACAATTATGCAACAAAATCCAATGTAGCGTTTGGACATTATACTAGTTATTAAATTGTTGCACTTTTTTCTAATAGATTAGCCAGTTCACATTAAATGAGGTTACATAAAACTCACTGCATCAAATTTTTTACAAATTACATAGTTGGTAGTACTGATAACGAAGTACATTTACTCAAATTTGCAACAAAATTCAATGTAGTAATTGAAAGTTATAATAATTTTTAAACAGCTGCACTTTTTTCTAATGTCTATATAAATTGAGGTTACATAAAAGTTACTGCATCAAGTTTCTTACAAAATACACAATTGGTAGTACTGATAACTTAGTACATTTACACGAATTTGCAACAAACTTCAATCTAGTAATTGGAAATTATAATAATTTTTAAACAGCTGCACTTGTTTCTAATGTCTACATAAATTGAGGTTACATAAAACTCACTGCATCAAATTTCCTACAATTTTCACAATTGGTAGTACTAATAACGTAGTACATTTACACAAATTTGCAACAAAATCTAATGAAGCGTTTGGAAATTATACTAGTTTTTAAATTGATGCACTTTTTTTCTAATAGATTAGCCAGTTCACATTAATTGAGGTTACGGTTACATAAAACTCAATGCATTAATTGTCTTACAAATTACTCAATTGCTAGTACTGATAACGTAGTACATTTACACAAATTTGCAACAAATTCCGATGTAGCGTTTGGAACTTATAATAATTTTTAAACTACTGCATTTTCTTCTAATGTCTACATAAATTAAGGTTACATAATACTCACAGTATCAAATTTGTTCCAAATTACATTGTTGGTAGTACTAATGACATGATCTAATGACATAGTAGTTTTTCACAAATTTGCAACAGAGTCCAATGAATTGTTCAAAAATTATACTAGTTTTTAAATAGTTTCACTGTCCGTGAAATAGATTATTCGGTCTAACTAAATTGGTATTATATAAATCTTACCGTATTGAATTTGTTGCAAATTTTATAGTTGGTAGTACTAATAACATAGTATCATTTTACAAATTTGACACAAAATCCAATGAAGCTTTCAGAGATTACACTACTTTTTAAATAGTTGTACTTTTTTCTAATAAATTACTCAGTTTAATTAAATTGAGGTTATGTCAAACACATTGTATTGTTTTTGTTACAAATTACACAGTTGGTAGTACTGATAACGTTATATATTTACACAAATTTGCAACAAAATTCAATGTGGCGTTTGGAAATTATATTAGTTTTTAAATTGTTACACTTTTTTCTAATAGACTAGCGAGTCCACATTAATTGAGGTTACATGAAACTCACTGCATCATTTTTTTTACGATATACACAATTGGTAGTACTGATAACGTAGTAAAGTTAAACAAATTTACAACAAAATACGTTGTAGCGTTTGGAAATTTTACTAGTTTTTAAGTTGTTGCAGTTTTTTCTAATAGATTAGCTAGTTCACATTATTTGAGGTTACATAAAACTCACTGCATCGAATTTCTTACAAATAACTCAATTGGTATTACTGATAACGTTGTACATTTACACACGTTTGCAACTAAATCTAATGTAGCGTTTAGAAATTATACTAGTTTTTAAATTGTTGCACATTTTTTGTAATAGATTATTCAATCCAATTAATTTAAAGTTACTAAAAACTCACCGTATCAAATTTATTACAAATCAAATTTGAAAAGATTTTAATGAATTTTTAAAGACACTGAATGCTTTTAAATGATTACAACAAAGTCTAATTAATAAAATATTAACCATAACTGCTTATTGTTCAATGTTTTTTTCTTTTTAGAGCAATTGTACAGAATTTTAAATTATTCTAGAAAATTTACTTTGACAAATTCCAAACTAAAATAAATAATTTAATTTATTATATTATATTATTATATTATATATTATTTAATTTATGCATTGCAATGTTGAAATCAATTATAAACTATTTATATTAAAGAATTCCAAAAATTAGCAACAAATCCTAAATGCTTGTGATAAGTTAAATGAGAAAAAATATTGTAAATAAAAAATTAATTAAAAAAAACATATAATGTAGCTAGCAACAAACATTAACTATATATAATTAAAAAAAGTTATGTAGAATATATTTCACAATGTTATGAAAATATTAATGACATTGCATAATAAATACAAATTCTAAAAACTACGTTTCAGACTAAATTTATATAAAATTTGCACGTCTCTTCATTTCAAACCGTTAGCTATTATAATTCATAAAATGAAATAGATTTTTGAAGTAAATTATGTGCAGACAGAGAAGCGCTTTAAACACCGGTAATAAAATGAAATTAAACATGAACTTGCAGTATTATGAGTCATATATACCTCACGTCTTCTTATTAAAGGAATATTTGTCAGCTCAAGAAAATTATGTAGCATTTAATTGATGATATTTTTAACATTAGATGGGTATATATCACGATGTTTGTTGAAAACCAACACATAAATACTGGAAGCATAAGCAAACAACGATTTACTTTGTCAATGTTTAAATGCTTAATGGGAGTCAATATTTTTTCGGAATGTATATTACGTATATACACACGCACAGACTAAAGCTAATAACACAATAGGACTTAAAAGCATTTCCTTTTGTTGTATCTCCTTCGTCTAGATTCCATATTTATTGCACAATAACATCGGATCATATTAATTTTAATGTTCCTGCGGCACTAATTTATTATTAACTATTTTCAAAGGTTGTTTAGTTAAAGGCATTAATGTTGTTTTGGTAATTATCTTAAAATAATCAATTTAAATATGGATAATTAAAGTGTGACTTCCGTTCTCATTCACATTTTCATTAAATAATGCTCAATGTTGAAACAGCAAACATTAATCTTGACTTAATAAAATATTAAAGAAAATGAAATGTACCCAACTTAAATTAACAAATATTTAAACGTCGTAATTACACAAATATTTGATTACAACAAAAACTCACTTCCTGCAATCTACACCAATCTTTTCTTATATACTTTTCATCCATTAGACGAAGAAAACAAGCACAAACGTATCAATGACTTGACCTTCTATGTGAAAAAATAAAGACAGGATATATAAAAATCGTAAGCGATACTGCCCTTTCGCAAAACTTGACACAGTTTAGTTTAGGCCGATATCAAATTTCAAACACGCTCGGATATAATGATATCTACTAACGGGAGGGTTGAAAAATTTACTAATATTTGCGGAAGGGATGGATGAGTAATATCAGCCCCTCATTTTTTGTGCGTAACGCAATAAATGATGTAAAATGTGTGTAATGTAGTGTGAAGATTTACAGCCACATAAAACAGACTGTAATTAAAAGGAATTTATATTTTACAAAAATATATGTAATGTATTGGAATTTCCTTGCTTTTGTTCTTAGTTATTTTGATAATTAGATGTAATTAATTTATAGAATGTTTGGGAGAAATTTATGTTTAAGTGTTTAAGAATCTTTATTTTTTAATAAACTTTAAAACGTTTTATATAAAACTAGTTATTATCTGAATCATTCTGTTTGTATTTTTTCTCTGTCAATTATTATTAATAATATTAAGCGCTTCTATTACTATACAAAATGGTTACCCATTATTAAATCTTTAGGTGTCCATGTGTTTCTTTTTTGTTGATATATATACACATATTTTATACACTAACAAAAAAGGTCGGATTTGTATAGGATCGCCTAAAAATCGGCCTGGGACACGCATTGATTTTGGTTTAAATAACCAAATGAGTTTTAGTAGGAAAAGTTGAAAGGCAAACGTGAAAAGATTTGAAAGCGTGTTAAGTTAACACGTCTCTCACTTTCAATGTAGCAGTCACAGCAAAGTGGCAGAGTAATGGATATCTGGAATAATTTATTCCGTAACATGCCCGAACAAACTTGTGCCGTTCGCTCGATACCCAAACAAGTTTCACGGCCTTACTACCTCACCGCAATAATAAGCTTAAGTATTATTATTGAAAATAATATAAGAATTACAAAAACCGGTCTTAAGTCACGCACGTATTGTTGGCACATATTTATTTGAAACACCTGTAGGTGCAAAAGTCTTTTGCAAGTTTATTACTCTCGGTTGTCTACAGATGGGGGAGAATTAAGTTGGAACCAACTTTATGAATTAATACAGAGTTTAGATGTTGGTTCAGGGCGACGTTAAATAAACTATCGAACTCTGTGCTAAATAATAAATAGACAATTTAATCCGCATGGTAGTACACTAAGATTAGATTTAGATATATGTAGAGTGCAATGGAATCGAGTTTGCCTTGGTAAAAGCTCCCAAAAATCAAGATAAAAGCTTCATTACCTTTGCACTTCTATCTAAAATATAAAGATATCATAAACATGTCACGGCTTATTTTTATTGCAGGAATGCGATGTCCTTTAATATCATCCGAATTTTATAGTTGTTCAGAGTAAGGATTTACATATATAAAACCTTAACCGTATACTTATAATATCATTACCGTATTGTATGCGCGACAACAGCGACGACAAAAGGGGACCTTTGCTTACTCGGGATAGTTTTTAATAAAGGATGTAATTTTTGGGGGCTAAATTTTCTTTCGCTTTTTTTAATATAGAGTAACATATAAGATCCTACTGAATTATTCATGCTTGTTCTCCACCTTGTTTGTAAATATATTTAACACATTTTAGTTTAGAATTTAGTTAAAGCTATCTTTTTATTTTTAAGTTTGTTATGTTAACAATAAATTTATACAAATTATGGTCTACATATACATTGAGGGTGATGTAGTCAAGTTTATTGAAACTGTTTGCTTGTTACAAGATTTTCTATGTATCCACTTTATGTGGGATTTTATTTACGCCTGTTTGATTTAGGATCTATTTGTATAGCCACAGGTTTACTAATTTTTGTTGTATTTAATTTACATTAATTCACAAATTACTCATATAACTTGCTTTTAAGCTTAAAAGCTATTGATTGCAAAATAATCATGTTGCAACTTTAAAATTGCATAAAAACATTGTATTATAAAAAAAGTGACACAAAATTTGATTAAAAATCACGTTTACCATATGAAATTTATTAAACTTAGCTCACAAAACAACATTTTTTAATGCATAAATCACGCAGAAAACTTATTTGCAACATAAATTTAACTCAAAAATGAAATTTAACATAAAATTAATTAAAATTAGCATAGAAAACCCATTTACAGTACAAAATTTACTTTAAAAATAATAAAATAGCACAAGAGAGAACGTTTATAACATAGAAATTGCACAAAAAACTTACTTCCAAGAAATCGTTTAAAAAAAACGTTTACTATGAAGTTTGTAAAAAAAGAACAGAAAAACTATTTATAGTTTTGAATTTACTTTAAAAATCTTAAAGAAAAACATTCATAATATGATAAATGCGCAAAAAAAATAGTTTTGACATGATAAATTGCTTGAAAATTACGTTTATCACATAAAATGTATAAAAATTTGCGCAGAAAACCTATTGGTAGTTTAAAATTTACTTTAAAAACTTAGAATTAAAATAAAAACATTCAAAATCACGTTTACTACATGAAATTTATCAAATTTTATGCAAAATACTTATTTATTGTATGATATTTATTTTGAAAACTTTAAAATTGCACAAAAATCTATAACAGACAAAAATACTTGCTATTTGGCATCATAAAAATCATTAAAATTATTGCAGAAAACTCATTTATAGTATAGAATTTACTTTAACTTAGTGGCCGGAACTGGATACCGGAATCATCACCTAAAAAATAACCGGAACCGAATCCATGACCGGATCTAACCGGTTCCATAAAAATATACATTATAATTTAAGTATTATTGATAATATTGATTAATATAATATTTTTATGATTATTTTTAAATATAATTATATTATATTTATTAACATTTTTTTAAATTTTTTTTCATTTTTATTCTACTTTTGTTCTTTTTCTTCTTTTTCTTTAGTCTGTATCTATCCACTTCTGGACATAGGCCTCCTTTAAACTCTGCCACACAGTCTTATCTTTAGCTTTATGTTGCCACGAATTGCCGGCGACTTCTCGGATGTTGTTTCTCCACCTTTTTTGGGGTCCTACACTTTTTTTAGAGGTCCGTGGTCTGCACTGCATAACCCGTATAGTCCACTTTGCTGGGTCCTGTCTTGCAACATGGCCTGGCCAGTTCTACTTAAGGTTTGCGACTTGTGTGATAACAACTTTGACACTTGTTTGCTTACGGATTTTGGTGTTTTGAATGTGATCCTTTAGGCTTACACTTAACATGGCCCTTTTTGTTGTCATTTGGCAAGTTTGCAGCTTGTCTGCTAATCTGTTGGTAAGGGTAGTTGTTTTAAGATCATACGTAGTTACGTGGAAGATGTAACTTAGCTTACCGATTGCTGCCCAATTCATTCTAATTCTGCGTTATACTTTGGCGATCTGGTCTGGTCACATGACTCAGGTACTCATACTCTGCTACGTTTTCTACCACATTTTGTTCTATGGAGATAGGAATTTTAGAATCACTCATAATTTTGGTTGTTTTGAGGTTTATCATTTATTATGAGTACGATTTTTTTGAATGTTAAATTTAGTTGTGTAAGCATGTTTTTTAACTCCTTCATATCTGAGTTAATAAGAACAAATGGTTTAAATGTTTTCCATCGATGTTTACACCGTTTTTCTCCTAGTCCAAGCGTTTAAAGACAGTTTCTATTGCCAGCGTAAAGAATTTTGGTTAAATGGTATCATCCTGCTTTACTTCTTCTCTAATAAGAACCTTGTTAGTAATGGTGTCATCGTCCAGCTTAATTTGAAGTGTCACATTTTCATAGATGTAGTTCAGTTCTTCGAGTATCTGGAGTCAATACGTGCGTTGGTCATTGCATTTAATACTGCTCAAATCTTGATTGAGTCGAACGCCTTCTTGTAATCTACAAAGACTAGGTGTAGAGGGATGTTGTACTTAACAGATTTTTTGATTAGCGATTGAATGGTTTGGAGGTGGTGTACTGTACTAAATCCCTTTCAAAAACCTGTCTGCTCGGGTGGCTGGTAGAAGTCGAATTTATTTGTTAGGCGATTTGTTATAACTTTTGTGAGCAGTTTATACAGGTGTGAAAGTATGCTGACTGGGCGGTAGTTTTAATGTTTGCATTGTTGCACATTTTGTGAATTTGGGTTGGTATCTTTTCTTCTTTCTTTCTGCCATTCTATTGTTATTTAGCCTAGTTGTTTGATTTGTCCTTAGATGTCTTCTTAGTTACTCTAAGTCTTCATTGACTTCTTTGTCGACGTATCCTCTCTCTTTCATGAATATTTTGTGGAGCTCTATTAGGTGTACCCCCTTTGGTAATCCTAGATTTGCCAATTTACTTCTAAGGATATTCTTGAGTCTCTATTTGGAATTATTTCTTTGTGTCCCCTGGTTGCCAAATATACTCTGACCATTTCAAAGATTACATTGTCAGTCATCCTCGAAATGGCGTATCTACCATTTGGAAATTCTTTGGTCAGTTCCGTCAGTTTGCTTTCTTTGGGCAGTTTTTTTTTCCTTATTTCTGCAATTTTGATTGGTACTAATGATTTATTGTATATTCTTTTTTGTCTACTTTCTTCTCTTTCATTCCTTGGTAGGCATAGTTGTCTTGACCTTCTATGTATTTTTTCTTTTCATTGCTTTTTTCTATGTTCTTTTGCTTCCACTTAGCTTCTCTTTCCTCCTTCATTTGTCTTCTGCGGCTTTTGATGTCTGTGTTTACTTCCATTTTTGTTTATCTAGATTTTGAGTTTTCAAACTCCTCTATCTTTTTTCTCATTACTACCATTGCATAGTTTCTTAATGCTCTCCATTTGTTTTTGTCATTCAGGTAAATATTAATTATTGAAGATTTATCAATTTTGTTTTCCAATACTTTCTCTAACTCTTTCCTATTATTCTCCCACGCTTCGCACTCTATTAGCGTATGTTCTGCGTCGTCATACGTGTCTTCTTGGCAGAATATACATTTCTCTTCTTTCTCCATTTTATTTATTTAAATACTTTCCAAAGGCTCCATGTCCGGTGAGTAGTTGTGTTGTATAGTAACACGTCTCCGGTTTATTCTCTACCCATTCCTTTATTCCTGGTATTAATTCTCTTGTTTATTCACCTTTTTTTCCGTCTTTCCACTGTGTCTGCCATTTTTTCATTGTATTATCTTTTGCTTGTCTCTTTGCTTCTTGTTTAGTATTTCTTTCATTTACCAGTTTTTTTATGTTTAATCTTTCTTCTACCATCAATTCTGCGGGTAGTGTCGCCGCGGTTACCTCCAGTGCTTCTTGCGACACCGTTCTGTAAGCCCTACATATCCTTATCGAGTTTGCTCTAGCGGCTCCTCTTATTTCTTTTTTAATTTTTTTTTTGTCTTTAAGGCATCTCCCCATGTTTTTGCGGCGTACAATTGTTTACTTTTGGCCGCAGTTGCTATTAGCCTTCTTGCCTCTTGTCCTGGTCCTCCCTTGTTTGGCATAAGCCTACTAAGCATTCCTTCCATTTTCTTTGTTCCTCTTACCGCTTCCTTAATCTGTTTGTTGTGGTACCCCTCTGGTCAGTCTAAATTTACCCTTGTTGGTCACTAAGTTTCTTCCTTGTAGATAACTCCATATTATCTTGATCGTTTTCTTTGTCAATTCTTTCTTTTTTGCTGCTTCTATAATTGCTTCCCATAGTACTCTATTAAACGCGTTTTGTATATCCAACGCTATTATGATGCAATGCTGTCTTTTCCTATGTGGGCCGCTGTTAGCTTTTTTTGCTGCCGTTTTTACCTCCTTCTCGATAGCTCCTAGCGTCGATCTCCCTTTGGTAAATCTGTATTGTTCACTTTCCTATCCAACCCTTTCTACTATTTCTTTTTCTATTCTTCTCACAATAACTTTTTCCATTATCTTTGATAATGTATTGATTAAACAAATTGGTCTATACGTCTTTGATTTACCTGCTTCTTTCTTCTTCTCAATCAGCACTAAGTTTGCCTCTATTCAACATTTCGGGAATGTTCCTTCATTTAGACATCTGTTTATTATTTGTGTTAGTTCTATTTTGTTTCGTTCTAACGCTGTTTTTACTATCTCCGCTGTTATCTCGTCCGGACCCGGTGCCTTATTGTTAAGTAGTTCTCTTATGATCTGTTTTATCTCCTCCACTGTTGTCATATCTGCTTCCTCTTCTTCACTTGTTTCTGTTGGTTCTTTTACCGCTCTTCCTTTGGGAAACAATTTCTCAATTATTTTGTCTTCCCCTTCCCTTTGATCTTCCTCCCAGTTTATTCATTGCAATTTTGTACGGCTTTCCCCAGGGTTTCCTATCTATGGATTCTATCATTTCTTTCCAGCATCTCTTCTTGCTGTCTTTTATCGCATTTCTCAGTGCTTTTCTGTTCATTTTTAATTCTTCTTTTGTCTCTGCAGTGTCCTCCCCTTTTCGTTTCTGTTTTTTGATCTTCCTTCCGGTTTGTATTGCCTTTTTCCTGCTTTTCTTTATCTCATTGCACCACCAGTACGGCCCCTTTCTTCCTCCTTCTCTATACCTGGGGATTGCTTCTTCCTCTGCCTTTCTCAGTTTTTCCGAGTACCGTTTGCATCTTTCCTCTATGTTTTTGCTTTCTTTTACTTCTTCTACCTCCATGGCTCTTTTTATCTTCTCTCTGTCCATCCTTCGCACGTTCCATCCTCCTTTTTTTGTATTTTCTTTTTCCCCTTTTCCGATCGTGTTGTATTTTATATATTTATGTAGGCTCAGCGATTCTTCATCTGTCACGTTTCAGCTGCCTACTACTCCTGCTGTTTCCCACGTTGCTATGGCAATATCGATATGAAACTTAAATCTTCCTCTTACAAATGTTGGTCTGGTTTGCTCACTATCACTATGTCTATTTCACTTTTCGTCTGGAATTTTTTTAAAACTGAGACATCCTTTACTACAGTTTTGTTATTTGAAATTATGTAATCTTACCGTTTGGGCTGACCCAGGTCCACGTGCGTTGTTTTTTTTTGTGGAAAAATGTGTTGCTTTAGATAGTTTAACAACGTTTCTTCTCGGTTGTTTTTTTTACTTGCCAAAATTGCCAATATGGTTTTTATTTAGGTCTTTTTTTCCTTATAGCTTTGCATTAAAGTCGCTAATAATAATGAAAAACTTAGGCTTTTTTGCTCTTTTTGCCGCCGAGATATTGTCGTAGAATTGTTCTATTTCTTTCTCTTCGGATACACTTGTTGGTGCATATACTTGGATAACCTGAAGGGAATACTTTTTGGAGACTTGTAGCATTATATATATATATTACTCTTTTGGAAATCGGTAGCATCTTTGTGAAGTTTTGTTTATGATGATACCGACACCGCCAATTTCTGAGTTATTCCCAGAGTTGTTTAGGTAGAGTACATGTCTTGATTTTAAGTTGGTGCACGATTCTCTAGCTTTTCTAGTTTCACACAGTCCGACCACATCCCATTTTATGTTTGTGAGTTCTTCTTCAACTTCTTCCAAGCGTTCGATTAATCTTATTGTCCTTATGTTGTATGTTGCTATATAGAATCGTTTTTTGTGGCAACTTTTATTTTTGCAGTAATTTTTAGCATCCCTGATTTGTCTTCCAGTGCAACCGTTGCCTTGGCTGCGGAGTGACAGGTCGCTGTAAACTCGGGGTCATATAGTAGACGTTGTTTGCATACTTAAAGGGTTCTGGCTATGACCTACCACGCTTGCCCTGCGGGTTAGTAAGTTTGTGTAATCCAGCTAACTAGGATTTTGTATGGTCTACAACTAATTATATCCTGCCGACAGAGTCTTTGCCTTTGGTTACTCCAGGTGGCTTTCTTGCTATCGAGAAACTTGTTTTATGTTTTACCGTTTCTATAACTTATAAGTAGTCTTTTGATCGGTTCAAACTTATTAAAATTAGTGAAGAAAACCCATTTACTGTATAAAACTTGATTTGAAAATTTTAAA
The DNA here is from genome assembly GCA_963932245.1 of Tachinus rufipes. Lineage (NCBI taxonomy): Eukaryota > Metazoa > Arthropoda > Insecta > Coleoptera > Staphylinidae > Tachinus > Tachinus rufipes. The sequence continues at coordinate 110,615,756 of OZ010743.1, forward strand.
CTTGCTCAGAAAGAACATTTATAACATACAAATTGCGCATAAAACTTACTTCTAACATGAAAATTGCTGGAAAAATACGTTTGCAACATGAAATACATCAAAATTCATGCAAAATTTTCTTTTATTGTGTCTAAAATACTTCAAAATCCTAAAAAAAAAACATTTATGATATAGAAATCGCACATAAAACTTACATTTAACATAGAATTCATTCAAAAGTTGAGTTTAAAATTGCTAAAAAAAACATTTATTGGATAAATACTGCAGAAAAACTTATTTTGAATATAAAACCTGCTTAAAATTACATAAAGTTTATAAAAAATTGGCACTGAAAACTTATTTCTAGTATAAAATTCATTAAAAACCTTACAAATGCACAAAACCATAACATGAAAATTTGCAGAAAACTTACTTCCAAGATAGAGATTATCAAAAATTAATCTAGAAAACTAACTTTTTACATAGAAATTGCTGGGAAATTACGTTTACCATATAAAATTTGTCAAAATTGGAGCAGAAAATACAGTTATAGTATGAAATTTACTTGAAGAAGTTTTAAAATGTTAAAAAAAACATTTATCTCAAATCAAACGTGGTTTACCACAAGAAGTATACTAAAAATTAGTTAGCAAACTAAGTTAAGGTCAATATTTACTTTGAAAACCATAAAATTACACAAAAAAACTCATAATTATAAAATTGGCGTTGAAAACTTATTTGAAGTTTTAGGTTATTTTTGGTTAAAAATTGGTTTAAAAACTTTATTATTGGTATAAAAACATTATAATTGCACATAATTAAAGTACATTAATAAGAAGAAAACCACGCAAGAAATTTGCTTTCTACTTTTTCTAGTTTTTTTTTTCAAAATTTTGACTCCAGTCGACGCTTTTGTAAATTGTTTCAATCGTTACCTAAGGTGGTTACCAAATAGGTTAAGCAATTTTCTTTAAAGTTTCACTAAGATTTACATTTTGAGCTACGCATCTTTATCTACAAATAATTTTTTTTGAGTTTTATTTATTCTTCTTAACTTTCTCCAAGAGACCTCAAAAATTACTGGCATTTACGATGCTTTGCACACTTACCTATAAAAGGTTTGGACGGGGCATAGCGATTTTTGGGTTCTATCGCTCTTTATCTGCAATTTGAGACTAAGCACGGATTTTTTTTTTTTAATCAGTGATGTCTTGAGAATTTTTTTCCAATTAAATGTAGATTTGCAATTACTGGACCAGTTTTGATTTGAGGAAGGTACTTGAAACTGTACTAGCACGTAATCAATGAACTAAGTACCACAAACACTTGGACGGGTGGGTGGGAACTAAAGTTCAATCAATGAACTTAACGCTAGAGAATTGCCGAGTTAGTCGCCCCATCCTGTTGTGGTGCCACTAGTAGTATTGTTATGGAAAAATATTAAATCCTATCACATCTACGAGAATATCAGTAAACTTTACTCTCTAGAAAAATATTAACACGTACAGCGCCGTTTTTAAATTAAAATTAGTTCTTATAGGACAAAACCCCACCAACTCAATATCCAAACGATAAGATTTTAGTCATTACTTTTTTTATATGTTGAACTACATACAATATTCTATGTCTTCATGTTTTTAGATAAAGATTTGAAGTTATATTTAAAGAGTGAAAAAATAACAAAAAACCAATTAAAAACGTCACTTTTTGAAAATTAATTGCAAAGAAACGACTTATTGCATCAAATTTCTACAAGTTTGAGGACACAGATTGGACTTTCTTCTACAATGTGTGAAAATTTTATTCAATTATATTCAGGCGTTTTCTTGCTGAGTTGGATAATAGCGCAATAATTCTCCCCCCTTAACGTCCCACCCACCCACCAAAGTATTTGTGACCCAATTTTTTGATTATAAACATTTTGGCGGGAACTAAATTTAAAACTACTGACGCGCAATTAATGAATTGAGTGCCATACTTACCGACCCAACTGTTTGTGATTAAGAAATTGGATCACACACATCATATTAATTTATTGCAAACAAAATTTGCTTAAATTTAAGTTTTTCAAAAATTTTATGGTTTGTAACTTGGCTAAATTTGGTTTGAAACTTGACTCACTTAATAAAAATTGATAAAATTGGTTAAACATGTAAATTTGCTACTACATAGGGCGCTTAGATTTACCTTATTATTGATTCAGTGGTTTGTATCTTGACTATAAATGATTTGCAACTTGACTTACTTGATCAAAAATAATTAAATTTGTTAAAGATTTTAGTTTATAGCAACCACAACTTGTTAAATGTTTAATTTTATTTTGTTTACAGTTTTTAAGGTTTGCAATTTGACTAAAAATAGTTTTATTTAGTTATATTTAATTGCGAAAAAACAAAGAGCAAAGAGTACTTAGTCACTTAGTCTCTTACTGTTAATTGCGAAACGACAAATTGTTTTAAAATAAAGTTGCGCTTAGTCACAATTAATTGAGAAACGACAAAATGACTTTAAAGCATTAGGACTTTAGTCACTATCAATCGTGAAGCGACAAAATATTTTTACTGATTCTGCACTTAGTCACAATTGATTGCGAAGCGTGACAGGATTATAAGTGATTCTGCACTTAGTCACAATAAATGGCGCAACGACAAAATGTTTTCTACACATTTTGCACTTATCTGAATCAATCGCAAAGTAACACAACATTAAGTGACACTGCACTCAGTTACAATTGATCGCGAAGCGACACCGGACCCTATTTCTACATTTAATCACAATTAATCAGGAAGAGACAAAATGTCATGACATTAGATAACTTTGCACTTAGTCACAATCATTTGTAAAGCGACGTTAAGTAATTCTGCATTTAGTCACAAGTGATTGCGAGTCGATAAAAAGTTTTTTAGACGTATTGCACTTAAACACAATCAACCGCGAAGCGACATAAGATATTAAATGGTTTTGCACTTAGCCACAATTGATTGCGAAGCGATAAAATGACTTACACGTACTGCACTTAGTCAGAATTAATTGCGAAGCGACACAGGAGATTTAGTATTTCTGCACTTAGTCACAATTAATCGCAAAGTAACACAGGGTATTAAGTGAATTAATTGCGAAACTCTGTACTTAGTCACAATTGATTGCGAAGCAATAAAATGTTTTACTTACGTATTGCACTTAATCATATTCGACCGCGAAGCGACAGGTACATTTGTACATTTGATTGCGTAGCGACAAAATGTTTTTTACACGTACTGCACTTAGTCACAATCAATTTCGAAGCGATACAGGACATTAAGTGACTGCATTTAATTTAATAAGTTTTAATAAGTTTTTCTCATATTTGTACTACTTTTTTGGTTCAACGGCGTTATCAAAATGTTTCTAATTACAATCTAAATTTGCATTTTTGCGAATTTACAAACCACGAATTAATCTCTAAACATTATTGGAAGACTTTTCGAAAGGGGAAGTAGTTTAATTTTTGAAGAGTGGGTTTCCAAGTATTGCAATTAAATGCACTTTTTGAGAGTATGGCCCCTGGTTAACTAAAACCCTTAAAAATTATCCTAATTTTGAATAAAATATCTATTTTTTACAAATTTTTATTTTTATAATTTTTTCATATTTCTACATATTAACCAGTGACGGTTTGTGATTGAAAGAGGAAGAGTTAATGCACAATTTGTTATATCAAATTTATGAATTTTTGCTATTTTAAATTTTAGCTATTTGGAAAGGAATTGATAAAATTTTGAAAAAAAAAATTAAGTTCTTTATATGTTGACTGTACTGGCAAATCAAATTTTTAATTATTTTTTTTTTAAGTGACAAAATTTTGAAGACTTCCGAAATTAATGGACCAATATTGTTCAAATTTAGTAAAATACTGCAAAGTTTCTAATTAAAAATTAAATTTTGATATTTGTAAATAACTTGATAAAATGTAGGGCAAAATATAAAATATTTGATCAATCTGAACAAAATTAAATTATTTTTTTAATTTTAAAGTAAAGATATTTCTAAATTTTTAAAAAAATATTGACCACATTATCTTTGTTTTGACCAACAACCTAACCGAACTGTGTTATTTATCTTGTCATATTTTCTAAAAAAAAAGAAGAAATTATCAAGTTTGTATAAAATTTCATCAACTATGGTGTATTAAACCATAACTTCTAAAGGGCAAACTTATTAATTGGAGATAAAATATTTAAAATAATAAAGTAGGTACATAATGGATATTATTATTAGGCACTAATTGAACTCAATAGGGATATGACATGTAGCTATACAAAGCCCTAAATCGACAATAGGGATTATTATGATATACTATGTCAATGTAAGCATCTGTTGAGGATGGGAGAATATGTTGTTTGGTTTCCTAGTGAACTAGATGATTTTTGCAAATTAAAAATTGTTTGATATAAAACTTTTAAATTTATTTTGCTTTGTTATTTCAATGCACTTAATTGATTGAGAAAATTGTATATAAAGACAGAGTTTGTAATCGGTTGATTAATTTACGCGTTAATTACTATTATGGCTACCAATTGTAGTTGAAAGAATAAATAAGAGAAATTTTGTTCTAATTACTTACGAATTGAAAGTCTACGACGAATTCAACAGCAATACACTTTAAATGTTTAATGGATGGATTGAGTTTGATTGGATGGGACACTGAGCAGCGCAACCCTGCAAAGTAGCGATGCAAATTATGCAGGAGTGATTAATCTCTGTCAGGATTAGTGCAGACTTGCTGTCAGTGCTGTTATTATTGCTTAACAAGGATTATCGATTCACATCCGGATTCCACCCATAATAGTAAAATAAAAAAGCGTGCGGTGTTTGTAGCAATCAATTTATTGTTGGCACTTATTTTTCTAAAATTATGCCAACCATCAATCATTAATAAGCGACGCAGCCAGTCATTAACTTGCAAGAAAATTTGTACTTGCTTATAACTTTTTATCGTTCGTGAGGCACGCAGTTTTATGGAAAAAAAATGATTCGATTCGAAACCAGTGAGGCTTGATATAATAAGATTTTTATACGCCACTTCTTCACGTTAATTTGAAGCTTTTATGGATTCACGTTGATGCAATTTATAGCGAGATTAAAATTGATAATAAATTACAAATTATTAATTAAAGTATTGATGGATAAATCTTTTCAAGGGTGACTTTAATGTGTCCTGAATGTGTTCCAAGGAGCTGGCTAATTTAACAAAAAGCTGAGGTCGTTTATTATAAGTAAGAGCATCTATTAAGAAGTGTTTCTTTAGTTGTACTTTTAACCGCTGGTTAATGAGGCGCTAAGGACCGACCTATTCCTGACCCGGCGGGGAATGGATATGCATCGTTTGACCCCACTCACGGTCATAAATCCCGTAAGGCCATAACGAGACCACTCTAGGGCTGTCTCGGCAGTATGCCAAACAATGGGGAAACGATGCCAGAGATACGGGGGTGGATGAGGGAAGCTCGCTCGCTCGTTTCGATTTCCAAATTAGTAGGATGTATTTTCATTTCTAACTACGAATGCGCAACTAACGTTTCGATAACATTATCTCCTTAGTACAAAGATGCAATCCAGGATGGAGGAAACATGCCGGGGGAAGTTTCTGTAGTGAGCCGCCGCCCGACGCTACTGCCGCGCAATTTATAGTTTCGGACATGATCTGGATTTGCGATTAGATATTCCATTCTCGCAAACACACACATATCCAATTCAATTCCATTCAATTGCTACATTGATATCTACATGCCGTTTCCTCATTACCATAATTACACATTAAGCTTGTACCTGATAACACCTTTGATAATTGTTTGACGGGATGCATCATTATTGGGATATCTTAAGTTTCTCTTATCTTATCTAAAAAAATATTAATTAATAATGCAAAATTATTATATTTTTAAATTAAACGGAAAGTTAGATAGATTGACTTTTAAGATTGTTTATGTTATTTTATGTTTTGTTCTCGATGCTGACTTTACAAATAGATATTACTTACTGATTGCTTGATTTTTATTTGGTGTTAATGATAATTTAAACACTACTGAATATTGTTTGAAAAAGTAGCACAGTTTTTGATGAGATGATCTGTAGATTGATGGAGTTGCAGCTGGTAGACTTAAAGATGTCATTAAGCTTTTTGTTGAGAACCCTTAATTAATTTGATTGGTACTGCCTGAATTCTGGATTAGAGTTGGAGGGTAAACCAAAGTTTACTGCACGTATGTCTCTTCAGGCACTGCCTGGATGCAATGATAGGTTTGGAAACTAAAAGAAAAGTTTGTTTTCTGGTAATTTGGTATTATGGCTAAATATTGCTAGAATGTTTTAAAGGTTTTCAGGCTTGTGGCTGGAAACTTTGGCGTTTTTTAAAAGTTTGTTGTAATTTAGTAGTAGAGAGCTCAACTGCGTATTATTTTTTGCAAAATTGATTAGTAGATAATGTCGTTGGCTAAGAGCAAGCGGTTTACTTGCTTTACTTATGTGCCATTATTTGGCGCCGTTAGGGTTGTTGCCTCACTGCTGCGACAAATTAATGATGCCACTAGTTAGAGTGTTACGGGAAAAATATTGGTGAAGTATTACTTGTTTTTCTTCTAGTTTTTCCGTTGTTTAAGGGTGACGTAGATAAGTTTTGTGTTACAATGATTTTGTGACAAGAAACTTGCTTTTGTTTTTTTTTGAAATTTATAAATTTTAGTACATTGAGTTTGAGGGGAAGATTCTACTTAGTTTCTTTACTTTGGGGTTTTGATAACGCTTTCTCTACTTGCATTGTGGTTTTTGATAAACTAGTTATAACTTAAAAATATTTTGGAAACATGTTCGAAAAATATTTGTTGATCATTTTATCAAATTAAGGAACATTATAAAACTTGGTAGTACGTTTTGGATCACTAAAAATACCACCTGGCCAAACAAGTTTGAATACTAGTAACATTTTTGGATACATTTCTGAGTTAAAGAAATCTAACGATTACAGCGGTTAAAAGCCAAGCACAGACAATGGTTTTTTTAAGAAACATTTTGACAACTACGGGAACATTTTTAGAGTACTTTACACAATCAAAGAACATTTGTACAACTAGCAGAACATTGTAATTAAAACAAATAGGCGCAATGGCTAGTATTACTTTTGTGAAGCTGATTCTGTACGCGGACGAAACGTTGGAGGAATTTTTGATTTTTGTTTAAGAGCTCACTGGTTCTAGATGGGGGTTTTGTATAGCACTATTGATGAGATGACGCTGCACATTGCTCTTTTTTTTTTTTTTAGGTTCTCCAATCTTGGGCATCAGTTTGGTTATTATCGCGGCAATTTTATCGTTTTTTTGCTGCTTCTGCAATCTGGGAGCTTATGGTTATATTGTTGGCAAGATATTATTGGCACGCCGTTGATCTTAATTGAGAAAGTTTTGAGGCATTTTTTGTCCGCAAAACAGACTTCACATTTTTCAAATAGTGTTTCTTTTTTTTTTTTTTTAACAAGTTTACTCACTGTTCATTCAACATTTCTTCAATTTTTTTAATGCAGCGTAGCCAGTTAGGAAAATATTTTTGGGCAATTCTACTTTCAATACTTTGTCTAGCTGCTGTTTTACAGTGTCAGGCTCTTGACCGAGCCCTGTGGTGATTTCTATCTTGTACGCGTTACCTATTGGGGTGTTGGGATTCAATTGCAAGTAGCCTAGATTAAATATTAAGAGACACTAATCTCCGGTTTGATGATCTTTCAAACGATACAAGCACCACAAATTTTTCCTCATTTCTGTTCTGCCACTTTTTAAAACTGAATTGCAAGTTTTCTTTTTTTCTAGTTTATTCTGGAGACACATTAGGATTATGTAGTACAACTGTTAACATTTTTGAACAAATTTGTGCAATCAAAGAATAATTTCACAACTTGAAAATAATTTGGACAACTAGCAATCACTTAAAGAACAGATTTGACAACTGATAATATTTTTGGACAAATTATGAGGTAATAACTATTTTACAACTAAGAAAACATTTAAGACAATTCGGAATAATTAAAAGACACTTGAGGAGTATGTTTGAAAACAGTGTAACATTTTTGGACAACTTTTTGCAAATTTAAACCTTTTTACAACTAGCAAAACATTTTAGACATTTAGAAATTGCTTAGAGGCACTTTGTGAACATGTTTGACAGCTAATAACATTTTTGGACAAATTTAAGAAATGAAAAAATGATTTAATAATTAAGGGAACATTTTAAATAAATATTGATAATTTAAAGATACTTAAAAACACGTTTGGATAAATTTATAAAAAAAAAAAAATTTTTGACAATTAGAAATAGATTTTAAACAATTAACAAAAATTCAGATGTAATATTTTTAGACAAATTTTTGACAATTTATAGAACATTTCAGTAAATTTCTGGGAACATATGGAATCATTTTTGTCAACTATTATATAAATTTGTTTAAAAAAAAATCAATTTTTGTCTAGAACAATGGAGAACATTTTAGACACTTAGGAATAACTTAAACATTATGTTTGACAACTTGCAATATTTTTAGACTTTGTTACAATTAGGAAATGAAACTCACTAGAGACAACTGGACATTTTTTGAGAACATGTTAGACAATTGCTAAAATTTTTGGACAGATTGATATACAAAATTTGTATTTTAGATAATTAGGGATAAGTTAAAGACAGGTACTTTAAGAAAAAAACTTGATGCTAACATTTTTTTTAACTAGAAGAACTTTTTAGATAACTTAAAGCTACCTGAAAAATATTTTTAAAATAAAGCAATGTTTTTGGGCAAATTTATGCAATTAAGAAATTTTGTAACAACGAAAAGAACAGTTTAGACAACCAACGATAGCTTAGAAGCACTTAAAAAACATGTTTTATAAGTAGTAATTTTTTATGAATTTATGCAATCAAGAAACTATTTTACATTTAGAGAAACATTTTAGTGATTAATTGGTAACATTATTAGACCAATTTTTGACATAAAAAAACCTTTTGATAACTAGCGGAATATATTATAGGTTTGGTTAGAATTTAGAGAAACTTTTATGATAACTTAGAGATACATGAAAACATACTTTATAACTTTTTTGGGCAAACATTTAAGATAAAGAAACTTTTTTGATAAGGAGAACATTTTAGACCATTTTAAATATCTGATGAACATGTTTTATAATTGGTAAAAATTTTGGACAAATTTATAAGATAAAAAAACTGATAACAACTATGGAAATATCTAGACATCTAGTATTAAGAGACATTCAAAAAACAATTTGTAATGTTTTTGGACAAATTTAAAAAATAATAAAACTTTTTAATAATGTAGTAAACATTTTTAAATATTTAGAAATATCTGGGAACATTTTTGAATTTGCGCTATTAGAACACATTTGTAAAACTTGTAGATAATTTTGGACTACTAAGAATGTTTTAGATACATTTGGGAAAGTTGGGTAACACTTTTGGACAAATGTAAAATATAAAAAACTTTTTAACAATTAAAGAAACATTTTATATAGCTTAGGAAAGAAAAAACTTTTTGACAATTATAGCAACATTTTAGATAACTTAAAGATAGTTAAAAAAAACGTGTTTGACAATTTATAAAACTTTTGGGCAAATTTATGCAATCAAGAAATTATTTTACTACTTAAGGAGTATATTAGATAACTTATGCAATCTAGAATTTGAAAGTATTTTAAAATATTTTTGGACAAATATAAGCAATCAATTTTTTTATCTAACATGTTTGCCAATTGGCATTTTTTTACAACTAGAATAAATTAATAAAATTAAGATTTTTTTTGTCAAAATTTTTGGACAAAATTATGTAATTAAAGACACTTGAGAGCATCTCAGACAACTGATAACATTATTGGACAAATGTAAGCTACATTATGCAAATTTTTTTTTACAATTTAAAGAAAGTTTAGGTACTTTGGAATAATTTAAAGACACTTAAGAAGCATACTTGACACCTAAAATTTGTAAACAAACTTATGCAATTAAAGAACGTTTCTACAAGTAGATGAACATTTTAGACAAATAGATATAACACCTGAGGAACATGTTTGACAAATAGTAACATTTTTGAACAAATTCTTGTAAACTAGCAACCTTTTTAGAAGTTTAAGAACATTTTAAACAGTTAAAAATAACTTAAAGATATCTTAGGAACATTTTTGGAAACTGGTTTTATTTTTGGACAAATTTATGAGATATAGACATTTTTGACAACTAGAAAAACTAAAAATTATTTAAAGACACTTAAGGAACATGCTTTACAAATGGTAACGTTTTTGGACATTATTTTTTAATTTATTAAAAAATTAAGAAAACATTTTAGAAAAAAATCACATTTTTGAACAAATAGTCGGAACTTTTACAACTGGAAAAACGTTTTAAACATCTAAAAATTACTTAGAATCATTTTGTAAACCTGTTTGACAATTGGTGACGTTTTTGGACAAATTTATATTATAAATTAAAAAAACCTAAGAGTTATGTTTATCTACTGTTAACATTTTTGAATAAGTTTTTAAACTTTTGAAACAATTTTTAATGATTCGAGACTTTATCAAAGCTTTAAGGCAATTATAAAGTTTTTGAGCCAATTTTTAAAGCTTTTGAGATTATTTTCAATGTTTTTGAGACTTTATCAAAGTTTTTAAGACAAATTTCAATGTTTTTGAGACAGTTTTCAATACAATTGAATTTTTTTTTTATTTTTAGACTTTGTCAAAGCTTTTAGGATTTTATCAAAGCTTTTGAGACAATTTTCAATGTTTTTGAGGCAGTTTTCAAAGCTTTTGAGATTTTTTTAAAGCTCTTTTTGAACGGATGATGATTTTTAAAATTTCAACTTTTTTAAAACGTTTTTAACATTTGTGATTTCAAAAAGTTTCCACTTTCTAGAGTTTTTAAAAGAAGTTCTTTTAAGCTTTTAAAGTTTGCATAACGAAAACTGTGAGAAACAAATATTTAAATTTTTTTTAGAAATTTTTAAAGTTTCTTAAACCTTGTACTTTACCAGTTTTTAAAACTTTTTTAAAAAAGTGGTTGAAAAGCTATAAAAAGTTGCTTTTTTGCAAAATCTCATAACTAAAGTTTTGAGAAACGAATGAATTAAAACAGTTTTTATTTGTTTTCAAAATTTGTCAAACTTCCCAAAGCTCTCTTCCAGGAAATTTGTTAGAAAGCTTTGCAAATTTTAAAAAGCTTTTTAGAATTTTTAAAATTTTTGAAACCTAGGACATTTATAAAAGTTTCCAAAGCTCTTTCTGGAAATTTGTTAAAAAGCTTTTGAAAATTTTAAAAGTTTGCAAAATTTTACGTTTTTTGATCAATTCTTAAAGACCCTTTAGACCATGAAAGTTTACAACGCATAAATTTAGTTACAAATTTAAAGCTTTCTAAAGATTATTTAATAATTAGGCATTTATAAAGCACACAAGAAACTCTCAAAACACGTCATATGTCATAAATGTTTACTTTTAAAGCTTCTGAAAATTTTAAATAGTTCATTGAAGCTCATAACTTTAGTTTAATAATGTTTTTAAAACTTTTTTGACAATTATTATTGTTTTTAAATTTTTTTTAAAGCTTTTAACATCATTTTTGAAACGTCGTTTCTTTTAGAACAATTTTGAGACATTTTTAAAACTTTTGAGATAATTTTCAATATTTTTAAGTCATTTTTAAAATTATTGATTCATTTTTAAAGCTTTTGAGATAACTTTTAATGTTTTTGAGACTTCATCAAAGCTTTTGAGACGTTTTTTTTTACAATTTTTCAATTTTTTGAAAACATTTTTCAATTTTGTGTTAAAACAATTTTCAAAGCTGTTTCAAATACAACTTTTTAATGTTATTGAGATAGTTTTCAAAGTTTTTGTGACAATTTTTAATGTTTTTGTGACATTTTTCAAAGCTTTTAAATCAAATTTTAAAGTAAAGACTTTTTTTACGTTTTTGAGATAATTTTCAAAGCTTTTGAGACAATTTTTTAAAACTTTTGAAACATTTTTATCTTTTTTGAGACAATTTTCATTGTTTTAGCTAAGACTTTATCAAAACTTTAAGCTAATTTTTAAAGTTAATAATGATCTCAACATTGTCAATGTTTTTAAGATTTAATTGAAGCTTTTCAGACAAATTTTAAAGTTTTTGAGACTCATTTCAATGTTTTTGAGACATTTTGAGATTTTTTTAAAGCTTTTTGCATCATTTTTAAGAGATTATTGCTTTAAGGACAATTTTCAAAGCTTTTGAGACTTTTTCAACACTTTTGAAACAATTTTCAATGTTTTTGGGACATTTTTAAAATTATTGAGCTTTTTTTAAAGCTTTTGAAATACTTTTTATGTTTTTGAGATTACATTAAAGCTTTTGAGACAAAGTTTTCAAAAAATATCCCAATGTTTTGAAAACTTTTTTAAATTTTTTGTTAAAACAATTATTAAAGCTTTTAAGACAATTTTTTAAATTTTTTTAAATAATTTTTAAAGCTTTTGAGACATTTTTTCAAGCTTGAGACAATTTTCAAAACTTTTAAAACAAATTTTAATGTTTTTGTAACATTTTTCAAAGCATTTGAGACGTTTTTCAATTTTTTTTTCAACGTTTTTGAGACAATTTTTAATGTTTCAAAACTTTATCAAAGCTTTGGAACTATTTTAAAGCTTTTTAGTCAATTTTTAAAGCTTTTGAAATTATTTAAGATAATTTTCAGAACATTAAAATCAATTTTTTACTGTTTTAAAAATTTAGTTTAAGAACATTTTAGACAATTAAAAATTATTTTATAAACAAATAAAGACATTGGAAAATTATGTTTGTCAACTGGTAATATTTTGGACAACTTTTTTTGACATAAGATTTTTTATTGTAACTGTAACATTTTAAACTACTAAGGATAAGTTAAGCGTGTTTAAGGAACATGTTTGACAACTGGTAACGTTTTTGTTTGCAATCAAGATTTTTTTTGCAATTAGGAAACGATTTTAAACAATAAGGAATAATTTAGAGCCATCTGTGGAATATCTTTGAAAATTAGTCACACTTTTGGACAGTTTTTTGCAATTAAGAATCTATTTTGCACAACTATAACGTTTTAGACAAGAAGAACTTTGAGATACCTAACAACTAGAAAATATTGTTAAACAGTTTTATACAATCAAGAAACTTTTATACAATTAGGGTTTGTTTTAAAAGTAGGTATAACTTAAAGGCATATGTGGAACATGTTTAACAACTGATATTGTTTTTTTACAAATTCATGCACTTAAAGAAAATTTGTACAACTAGGAGAACTTTGTAGACAAGTGGGAATTACTTAGATATACTTGGAACATGTTTGGATAACATTATGAGATAAAGAAACTTTAGGGAAATACTTTAGATTATTTAGAAATACTTGGAAATACATGTTTCACAACTGGATACATTTGTAAATTAATGTATGCCAGCAATGAACAATTGTACCCAAGAGAACATTTTAGATAACTAAAAATAACTTAAAGACTAGGGAAACGTTTTGGCGGTTGGTAACATTTTCAAATAAAGAAAAAGGACATATTTGATAACTGGTAACATTTTTGGACAAATTTATGCACATAATAAATATTTATACAACTGAAAAAAACATTTTAAACAGTTAAGAAGACATCTGCTTACTTTTTGCAATTTTTTTGGCCAAATTTATGCACTCAAGAAGCCGTTTATACAATTAGAAAAACATTTAAGATAACTAGCGATAATTTAGAGAGAGATATTTAGTAATATATTTGATAACCGCTAAAAATTTTGCTAAATTAATGAGACAAAGAAAATAGAGTTAAAGAAAATTTTTGGCAATAATTTTGACCAAATTTGTGCAATCACAACCAGGGGAACATTTTAGATATTTGAAATTAACTTGTTTGATAGTTGGTTTGAGTAAATAAATCTTTTTACAAAATTTTTGGACAAATTTATTTATATTTTTACAATTATGAAACAATTTAGCGATAACTTAAAGACACATGTGGAACATGTTTGACTGATAACATTTGTAAACAAATTTACGTGACTTTTTGACAACAAATTTTGATAAATTTAATAAATCAAGAATTTTTTTAGAATAGGGAAATTTCTTAGACAATTAGCGATTACTTACGGATACCTTGAAACATGATTGACAGCTGATAACATTTTTGGACAAATTTATGCTTTGTTTTAACAACTTGAAACACATGTTTGATTATGATTTTTTGACAAATTTAAAAAAAACAGGAATTTTTGTAATCATATTTTTGTTAGATTTATACAATTAAGAAATTGTTTTACAATAAGAGAAGAATTTTAGACATCTAGGAATAACTTGGAGACTAGATGGCAAAAAGTTATTATGCGAATAATGAATAAAATTATCAAAATTATCAAAAAATATTTTAAATTTTTATAAATTATTTTTGACTTATTCTTAAGACTCAACAACGTCCATAGCATGTTTGTAAAAAATATTGAGCCAAAATTTAAATAAGTGTAATCACAGCATTACAAAAAGTTATGATATGATTTATGATAAATTTATAATTTTTTTAAAAAATTGCAAAAAATTTATTTGATTTTTAAAAACTATTTCTGACTTATTCTTACGATAAAATAAAGTCTATATCATGTTTGTAGAAAATATTGAGTCAATATTTTAAAAGTTGTGCCCTCAGCTTTACAAATGTTATTATGCGATTTATGAAAAAATAATCAAAAAAATCAAAAAATTATAAAAAATAATTAAAAAATTTAAAAAAAAATCTTACTTATTTTTATGACTCGACAAAGTCTATAGCATGTTTGTAAAAAATATTCTGTCAAACTTAAAAAAATTGTGACCGCAGCTTTACTAAAAGTCATGATATGTTTTATGAAAAAATTAAAAATTAAAAAATTGTAAATAATATTTTTGATTTTTAAAAACTATTTTTGACTTATTTTTACGACTTAACAACGTCTATAGCATGTTTGTAGGAAATATTGAGTCAACATTTTAATAAGTGTGATCACAGCATTACAAAAAGTTATGATATAATTTATGAAAAAAATATAAAAATTTTAAAAATTGAAAAATTTATTTTTGATTTTTAAAAACTATTTTTGACTTGTTCTTACGACTAAACAACGTCTATAGCATGATTGTAGAAAATAATGAATCATAATTTTAAAAGTATGGCCGCAGCATTACAATAAGTCATGATATGATTTATGAAAAACTTATATTTTTTTTTTAAATTGTAAAAAATATTTTTGTTTTTTAACTAATTTTAACTTATTCTTATGACTAAACAACGTCTATCGCATGTTTGTAAGAAATAATAAATCAAAATTTTAAAAAATGCGCTTTGATCACAGCATTACAAAAAGTCATTATATGATTTTTTAAAAAATTATAATATTTTAAAAAAATTGTAAAAAATATTTTTAATCTAAAAAACTGACTTATTTTGTAACGTTCAAATATTACATAAATATTATTTATTTATTTGGTCTTCTTTTATTGAACGTACCATAGTACATTTGTTTAATAACAGTCTGGCTGCCTACCTTTTCCGCGCATCATTTTCAAAACACCTCGCGACCTTCTGACCCCGCGAATTAACCACGGACCAGTACGGCCATAAATGAATAGTCGAGCTGGGGCCGCGGTTTTGAAAACTACAACAGGGTGCGGTTTTGGGTTTGTTTTAATAAATCGACACATTATAATTTGTGTTAACTGCAAAGTGTTAATTAAATTGAGCGTATGAATATTATTAAAATAAATCAACGCATCAATAAGTACTTGCGTTATCATCTCTATATTTTGGATGCGTTTGGAAACGACGTGGTAAGTGTTTCAATCTTTATCTCGGTCATCCCCTAATTTGTGCAATTTTAAATTATTAAATAGGCCCCACATAATACGACCCAATACCGCCCCAACTATATTTTCGATCCTCCATGCGATTGGAATCTTATTTGGACTTCTCCGTATGAGCCGAAACACGTGGATCATCCACACTTCAAAAGAAGTCGTATGGATTATCCATCCTTTTAAAAGAGCCGCCGACCACATGGAACCTGTGTTGAATAAACAAGTAGCTTGGATTAGGAACTGTAGAACCAGCAGAAAAAATACTAAGTATTAAAACCCCACCTTTCTAAAATTTGAAAGAACCTATTTTCTTAGGTTTATTTTTATAAAGTTTAATTTAATTTAATTTAGTTTTAATAATACCTATGTTTGTATTTTTCAATATTTTTTATAAAATATTGTGGAGCCCTATATCTCGGACACTATTTAATTTGTTTTTTTTATATTTGAATATATTTTTGTTTATTGTGGCAATTTCCATTTGTCTATGTCTATTTTTATGAACCCTCCCCGTAGCTCTACCGGCATCAGGCGCCGTCAGCCAGTGCACCAATTAAAAACGGTACAAGAAAACTGGAGCCCAACGTGGGGCCCGAGCAATTAAACTAATTAATAGATAAAATAGATAAATGGAAATTGTTATATTTTATATTATTATAAATATTATATATGTATGCTTATAAATGTATTTAACATTGTTAGCCGTTCTAGATAACCCAATCCAAGCAAAAAAAAAATTTCAAAAAAATCAACTTTTTCTGACTGGTTTAACCTATGTGGCAATATGAAAGTATGAAGGATTTTTCTATGAGAGTCCAAATAAAATTCCGTGGATGAATAGAGGATTAGTTTTTGAGATAGGAAGCCGATTGAATCAATATACAGGGCACTTACAAAATCAAGGTAAAATCTTCTTCGTTTGATTTACTTAATACCTTTTTCGGTATTTGAATATTTAAGGAAACAGTTGATTATAGTATTACTAAGGCGTACTGTTGTTTACCTATCTGCATTTGTAAGTACGTCATAGTTTAGTATTTTCACGATACATTTTACTTTGTAAAATATATAT
Organism: Tachinus rufipes; assembly: GCA_963932245.1. Taxonomy (NCBI): domain Eukaryota; kingdom Metazoa; phylum Arthropoda; class Insecta; order Coleoptera; family Staphylinidae; genus Tachinus; species Tachinus rufipes. The sequence continues at coordinate 110,632,723 of OZ010743.1, forward strand.
ATTTATAGTGTTTGATAAGAAGTTTTTTTCTTCTCGCATATTTGACCAATTGTTTTACAACGATAGCAATATTATGTAATTACGTACTTGTACAAAATAAATTAAAAATCACAAATTAAAATTTTAAATTAGTAATCTGATTACGATCTCGATAGTAATTAACGAGTGCTAAATGGTAATAAATAGAAACCGTTAGTAAAGTTATAAATATAATATACATAACTTAGTCAAAATTATTTTTAAAAAAATATAGCGATGGAAACATTTAAAGTTAACTATTTGTCGAGTAACGAATTGGAGTACGAGCTACGTATCCGTGGTTGTACTACAGCTAGAATTGTCCAAGATAAACGTAAAATATTAACAAGACTGCTTAGAACACAAACAGACCCTTTGTTGTTAACAGACCCCAATTATAGTTTTGATACAGAAAAAAACGTTATTGAGGAAACACTAGCTTCAATTAAAATATTAATTGATGAATTTGATGGCCCTCAGTCAGATTCCACATTTACGAGAATACAATCTCGTTTAATTCACATCCGGCATAGAATAGCTAGAATCGCTATTATTGATACAACCCCAGACGATATTGCAACATTTAAAAATGAAGCAACGGCGTCTTGTCTGTTATTAGAATCTGACTTAGACGAACAAGTTTCTAGTCATGAAGACATTGGCTCAAATCTAACATTGCTAGAAAATAAACCGTCAACTTCAATGGTAGTTACTCAACAAATAATTAAAAAAACTTTTCCTGTTTATAAATGGAATTTAAAGTTTGATGGCAATAGTACAAGCATTCAGAGTTTTTTGGAAAATGTCAATCAACTAGCAGAGTCCCGAAATGTTACTGAATCAGAGTTATTTACATCAGCAATCGAATTGTTTACTGGTCAAGCACTAATTTGGTACAAATCAGTCAAAAGCAATGTATCTACCTGGCCAGAATTATCTACCCTTTTAAAAAGAGACTATTTACCAGGAAATTATCAAGATAAACTTTGGGAAGAAATTAAGAACAGAAAACAAGGTCGCACGGAACCGGTGTTGCTATACATTGCTGCTATGCAAGCGCTTTTTGGTAGATTAGAAAATCCTCCAGCAGAAGTAACCAAATTAAAACACATTAGAAATAACATTCTCCCGGTATACGCTGATAAATTTATCCTGATTGATATTACTTCTATTTCACACCTTGCCACCTTGTGTAGAAAAATTGACGACAATTTAGCTGTACAAAGCGATAATTATGTACCAAAATCTAAAAAGTTTTTAGAACCAGACTTGGCGTACGTCTCTTCTCCAAAGGAATTAAACAGTATGTTTTCAGACAAACAAAAGAACAATTTCACAACCAGTAAGACTGTACAAAAGACAGACCAAACAAAAACCAATATTAAATTATCACCCATAGTTTGTTGGAATTGCAAAGGCAATAATCATGTTTTTAGAGACTGTAAAAGTAAGAGGACACTGTTTTGTTATAAATGCGGGAGACCTAATTGTACAGTTCAAAACTGCCAAAAATGCAATTCAAAAAACGAGTAAGTTGGGTGCATAGTCCTGACCGCTGTACGCCCCTAAATCAGGTCACACTAAAAAATAATGTTGCCGCTAAACATAAGACTATTTACGTTGTAAACAGTAAGCGTAAAACAATAAGTGATAATTGGTCGAAAAAATTTGAATTAGATCAGTCTAAACAATCAAGGCTCAAAGACAGTATTAACGTCAATAATTCCAAATTAGATATTAAGGTTAAGGAGAGTAAAGTAAACCTCAGTTATTTTGATGAGTTAAGTTGGGAAGACTGGTTAATAAAAGTTAAAGATTTTTTTAAGCGACCTACCGTGCATATTAACGAGGTCAATGAATTACTGGTAAAGAAATCATTTGACAACAGACCCTACATTTCTGTTCCTGTCTTAAATGAGAATATTGTAGCTATGCTTGATTCTGGGTCTAATCAATCTTTGTGCGGAAAATTTGGGATGCACTTAATAAACAGTTTAAAACTAAAAATTACAAGTCATAAAATTAAAAGACTATCAACAGCAGATGGGACTGAGCAAATAGTAAAAGGATCAATTTGGTTACCAATAATAATAAATGGGAAATGCAAACTTTTCGAAATATTGGTGGTCCCCTCGATTCAAACAAGTTTTATTTTTGGATCAGATTTTTGTACTTTGTTTGGAGTAATAGTAAATTACAAAAATGGAACTTGGGAATGTACGCCAAATTCAGTTTTTACCATCAGCAACACGGACACACAAACAATTAACGGTCCAAGATTTACTCCAACCGAACAAAAACAAATTGATTGCATCATTCAAAGGTTTAAGAAAATAAGTAGAGAAGACCGCCTTGGTCGTACACACTTAATGACACATCATATCGAAACGGGTGATGCTGCCCCAATAAAACAAAAACAATATCTAATGTCACCATTTATGTTGAGGAACTTGAACGAACTTTTAGACAAAATGATAACTCTTGATGTAGTAGAACCGTCAAAAAGTAGCTGGTGTAGTCCAGTACTATTAGTCAAAAAATCAAACGGAGAATTTCGTTTTTGTTTTGATGGACGCAAATTAAATTCGGTGACTAAATCTGACAGTTATCCTCTTCCATACATTGATAGAATCCTAAACATGCTGCGCGACGCAAAATTTATTTCGTCAATAGATCTAAGATCAGCTTTTTGGCAAATCCCGTTGGACCAGGAATCTAAAGAGAAAACTGCATTTGCTGTATCAGGGCGTGGCCTTTTTCATTTTAAAGTTTTGCCTTTTGGCTTATCAAATTCAGCCCAAGTACAACAAAGGTTAATGGACAAAATTCTAGGTCCAGAATTAGAACCAAAAGTATTCACTTATTTAGATGATATAATTGTGACCGGTTCAAGGTTTAAGGAACACACCGATATCTTAATAGAAGTTTGCAAACGTCTAGAGAATGCCAACCTAACTGTTAACTTGGAGAAATGTAAATTTTATTCACGTTCTTTAAAATATCTAGGATTCATAGTAGATGAAAATGGTTTGAAGACAGATCCAGATAAAGTAAAAGCTATGGTAAACTACCCTAGACCACAAACAACTACTGAAATCAAACGTTTTATGGGTATGTGTTCATGGTATAAACGATTTATTTCGGATTATTCCACTCTTATGTCGCCTATATCCGATCTCACTAAAGGCGGACTGAAAGGACAAAAAATTACATGGAACCAAGAAGCAGAAAAGTCTTTTGTACAAATTAAACAAGCGCTCATATCTGCCCCAATTCTTACAACTCCGGATTTTACGTTGCCCTTTACTATTCAGTGCGACGCTAGCAACATTGCTGTTGCGGGGGTATTAACTCAAGTTCAAGGCGGGCATGAGAGAGTAATCGCATTTGCTAGCCGTAGTTTATCTAATGCAGAACGAAACTATGATACAGGAGAAAGAGAATGCCTAGCAATCATATTTTGCGCAGAAAAATTCAGAGCTTATATAGAAGGAACAAAGTTTACTGTGATTACTGATCACTACTCCTTACTATGGCTAAAAAACAAAAAAGATCCATCCGGAAGACTTTGTAGATGGGCCTTAAAATTGTCCCAATATGACTGCACTATTCTGCATAGGAAAGGCAAATTTCATTTAGTTCCCGATGCATTAAGTCGAGCTGTCCCTGACGTAAACTTGATTGAGTTTGATCATTCCAAAGTAGATACTTGGTATTTAAAAATGTTAACAAATGTTACAAACGATCCTGACAAATATTTTCAGTGGAAAGTACACGATAATTTACTATATAAACATTTTACAGTAAAGTCACATGTTGAATCTAATTTAAGCGAATGGAAGATAGTTGTGCCAAATTTTTATCGTTTAAAGATTATTGCACTTTATCATGATGAGGCTACTGCGTCGCATTTTGGTTTCTTTAAAACGTTTAAAAGAATTTTTGAAAAATATTTTTGGTCAAATATGCGAAAAGATATTTTACGGTATGTTAAGCAGTGCAAAGTGTGTAATCAACAGAAAGTGCCTAATACACTTCCAAATGGTCTTATGGGTCGTGAAAGGAACGTTCAATTTCCATGGCAAATCATATCTGCAGACCTAGTTGGTCCCTTACCTCGCTCAAAAAAGGGCAATGTATACTTGCTAGTAGTAGCAGATTGGCTGACAAAATTCACCTTGTTGCACCCGTTAAGAGAAGCAAAATCTGCTTCTATTGTAAAATTTGTTGAGGACCAAGTATTTTTAACGTTTGGTGTGCCTCAAATAATAATTGTTGACAACGGACCACAATTTGCGGGAAATGTTTTTAAAAAGTTAGCCGACAAATACAAAGTACAAAAAATCTGGTACAATGCACGATATCATCCCCAAATAAACCCCGTAGAACGAATTAATCGTGTAGTGACCACAGCTATTCGCAGTTATATTGACGGTGACCACCGTGATTGGGATAAAGAAATCCACAAAATAAACTTTGCAATAAATACTGCCACTCACGAAGTAACTGGCCATAGTCCAGCTTTTTTGAACTTTGGTCGTGTTCTACCAGGCAACTTTTATGGAAACATTACCTCGACCAAGGATATAAACTTAAACCCTATTGACCGAAACCATTTAGTGGAGGATCTAAGCCATCTGAAAGTTATTTTTGACGAAGTTCGACAAAAGCTTAAAGTTTCGTACGAAAATAATGCAAAAAGATATAACTTAAGAAGGCGAGACGTTTCTTTTAAACAAGGTGATTTTGTTTGGAAACGCAATATGGTTTTGTCAAACGCAGCAGCAAAGTTTGCCGCTAAGTTGGCACCTAAATACATTAAATGTATTGTTGTAAAGAAAATAGGTCAGTTGGTATACAATCTACAAAACTTAGACGGAACTGACGCCGGTAATTGGCATATTAAGCATTTAAAGCCTTATTATGGGTCAAATTCTGATGTGTCTGTTGGATAAGTTTTGGATGTTACCAGGAGCTTATTATTAGTCTATTCTATTAGGTTTAATTTGTTTTTGTGTAATTTTTTTTTCATTCTTTCTAATTTTTTTATCTGTTCAAGTTTTCGATAAAGCAGTAGTCCAAACAACCCTATATTTTAACTTTACCTTATTTTGACAATACCGATTTTTGACTACCCATATACGATTTTCTTTTTTTTTAAAGCCTTTGGTACGGGAAGATACCATAACTACGTAGCTAATTGTAACTTGAACAAGTCTTATTTGATTTTGGGTTTTTTATTTATGTTTACTTTTTTGGAGGGGGGTGGTGTAACGTTCAAATATTACATAAATATTATTTATTTATTTGGTCTTCTTTTATTGAACGTACCATAGTACATTTGTTTAATAACAGTCTGGCTGCCTACCTTTTCCGCGCATCATTTTCAAAACACCTCGCGACCTTCTGACCCCGCGAATTAACCACGGACCAGTACGGCCATAAATGAATAGTCGAGCTGGGGCCGCGGTTTTGAAAACTACAACAGGGTGCGGTTTTGGGTTTGTTTTAATAAATCGACACATTATAATTTGTGTTAACTGCAAAGTGTTAATTAAATTGAGCGTATGAATATTATTAAAATAAATCAACGCATCAATAAGTACTTGCGTTATCATCTCTATATTTTGGATGCGTTTGGAAACGACGTGGTAAGTGTTTCAATCTTTATCTCGGTCATCCCCTAATTTGTGCAATTTTAAATTATTAAATAGGCCCCACATAATACGACCCAATACCGCCCCAACTATATTTTCGATCCTCCATGCGATTGGAATCTTATTTGGACTTCTCCGTATGAGCCGAAACACGTGGATCATCCACACTTCAAAAGAAGTCGTATGGATTATCCATCCTTTTAAAAGAGCCGCCGACCACATGGAACCTGTGTTGAATAAACAAGTAGCTTGGATTAGGAACTGTAGAACCAGCAGAAAAAATACTAAGTATTAAAACCCCACCTTTCTAAAATTTGAAAGAACCTATTTTCTTAGGTTTATTTTTATAAAGTTTAATTTAATTTAATTTGAATTGAAAAATACAAACATAGGTATTATTAAAACTAATAATACCTATGTTTGTATTTTTCAATATTTTTTATAAAATATTGTGGAGCCCTATATCTCGGACACTATTTAATTTGTTTTTTTTATATTTGAATATATTTTTGTTTATTGTGGCAATTTCCATTTGTCTATGTCTATTTTTATGAACCCTCCCCGTAGCTCTACCGGCATCAGGCGCCGTCAGCCAGTGCACCAATTAAAAACGGTACAATTTTATGACTCAACAATGTCTATAGAATGTTTGTAGAAAATATTGAGTCTATATTTTAAAAATTGTGCCCTCAGCTTTACAAAAAGTCATGATGCGATTTATGAAAAAATATTGAAAATCTTCAAAAATATTTAAAATTTTTAAAAACTATTTCTTACTTATTCTTATGACTCAACAACGTTTATAGCATGTTTGTAAGAAATATTGAGTCTAAATTTCAAAAAGTATGACCGCATCATTACAAAAAGTTGTAATATGATTTTTGAAAAAATAATAAAAACTGTAAAAAATATTTTTAATTTAAAAAAATTATTCCTGACTAGCTTTTATGACTCAACAATAGTTCTGGCATGTTTAAAAAAAATTGAAAATGTTTGCAATTGAGGAACTTTTTTGGAATATTTGGATTTTTTAAGCAATTTTTTTTTAAGAACATTTTAGTTTAAAAAAAAAATTAAAAACTTTTGAAAACATGAAAAAGTACTGATAACATTTTTGGACAATTTTTTGCAATCAAGAAACTTTATTGGTTGGATTTTTTGGTGTAGTTTTCTTAGGAGATAAGAACAATTGTTCTCAGTGCAGTGGTGCCTTTTTTCTAGATACTGGTGGTGGTTCTAGTTGTGAGGTTGTAGCTTTGATTTGCAATTTACAGTTTATAAAATAAATTTTCCAATATATGTTAGCAAAACAAAGAATTTAATTTCATATAAATATTTTATAAACGTAATACAAACTTTAAATGCACATTCCAAAAAGATTAATTAATTTTCAAAGCGATGAAGAATGTTTCCATTAAATAAAGGAAAACTTTTAATAAATATATGAAAAAATATTGCAAACGCATCAATAAATTGAAGAAAAGTTTCGGGGCGCACGAGAAATAAAAATAAAACTACCATTACACAAAAGGAACGTTACAAAAGAGATGAGCCATTAACTACAGGCAGAAAAAAAAAATAAACATGAATCTCCTATATATACCTCTAACATACATTTTTTCCTTCCTAAAACATCATCATCATCCTTCGCATTGAACGTAAATGGGAATTGCGGATCTATTCTTACGGGCCAAAGTTTTAATAGGCAATTTTTAACTTACGGAGGAAAGAATAAAAAAAGATAACCCGACGAAAATTTAATTCGCATGCCTACTTAGTCGATGTTATGATCCGGCAAATGAATCCAACGCTCCCTAAGTTTACGAATAAATATTTTCGTTATTCCAAGGATCAACGGATTCAAGTAGTGTTATTCTAGCACGCCTTATGATATTTACAGATCCCATTAACGTCCTGCCATTCAGTATAAATGAAATGGATTAGGTTTTGAGTAAACAAACAAAAAATTGTTGTTGATTTCTAGGTAGTTCATTTATACGGGAACAAAGTGTACGGGCTTCATTATAAATTTGACTAATCACATTTGATACAAATTAACCGCATGCAAATTAGTTCCAAGTCGACATTGCATTCGCCACGGATCACAATCAATTGCGTAAGGTTTATGTGTTCAATATTCATGAGCAATTTCGTTGCGGGATCAATGCAATTAAAACGGCCAACACCTTCTGTATTGTTTCCGGCTATATATTCCTTAATTGATAAAATATATAAACCTACATCAAAGAGATCCGTTTCAATAATTTCCAATATCCTTGCTTCCTATAGCGTATATTTATTATTTTAATAACTAATTAAAATGCATTAAATTTATTTTGTTAACAAACTCCTTCAATCAACAAAGATTAAGGAACCACTTCATGTGCATTTATCAAGCTACTTATAAAAACCGCATTACTCGTGTAGATCCCCTTAAGGTCCATTTAAAAGCCAATAAAATTTACCAGAACCTCCTTGTTCCTTGCTTTTATTATTTATATTTACTTTAATATCCCCCGTTTTATAAAATTTACTGCTGCCTGCGATTTTATGTTTGATTTAATTGAGTACTTTTACGGTTTAATTCGAACATAAAAATTGGTTACGCAACTTGCTTTATTGCCTGTGCAAAATGAAAACAACCGCCGACTCAATTATGAAATAAATGAAATAACTTTAGCCAACTTTTAAATAAATGCAAATAGTTTTAAAACTGATTTTTTGTTTTGTTTGTGTTTCAGCCAGTGCAGTGTACAATATTGAAGCGGTTCAAGGAGGTGTAGCAAAACTCCCTTGCGATATAACCCCATCATTGCCGGGGGATAAGATGCACATAGTGATCTGGTTCAAGGAGGGTGCAGGGCGCAAACCACCTATATACTCGTAAGTACACAATGATGAGCGGGATAGGGGTTGCAAGTGATATGCATGAGTGTTTATTCCGTGCCTTTATGATGCTCATCATTTTTTATATTATCCCCAGACAACAACAAAATTTATTAATTTGATCATAAATGTCAAGGCTTAATATAGGTTTGGATTAGATATTAAGCATAGTAAGCAGATGCTTGCATCTATAAATCTGAATACACGGCAAAGATTAAGCGATTATGTTTATAAAATCGATTAAGAAGGTTGTAATTTAGATTTGGGTGCAATTTATCACTTTAGAAATTGTATGTAATGTATTCCACAAATTAGTCAATTAGTGCACGGTGCTAGATATACTAAGCAATTTTTTTTGTTTTGTTTTTTTTAATTATCTTGAAAGCGCTTTAAGAGAGGAAGGTTTATAGTAAAAGAAAGCACCAGCCTACAATTTAAACTTGATGTCTGAAGTGGCAGTTTACATTTATTTGCTTGTATATAGAAGCTGCAAGAACACAAGAGGTAGAACCTACTGTGGCCCACTTACCCACTCAAGTGTTAGTCATTAATGGAATCTATTGCTTCTTCTACTTTATTTGTTTTTGTGGCTTTTATGTACAAGACAATGAATGTCAGATAGCATTTAGACATCAGAGAATTGTTTAACACTGAATCCCTTGATAACAAACCCTTGGGTGGGTGGGCGGGCACTAAATTATAATTGTGGGCGGATAGCTTCTTCTACTATGGCCCACCTACCCACTTAAATGTTAGTCACCAAAGGAATTTATTGCTTCTCTCTAAATGTCAGATGACATTTGGACATTAGAGTGGGTGGGCGGGCACTAAGTTAAAATTGTGGGCAGATAGCTTCTTCTACTATAGCCCACCCACCTATTTAAGTTTTAGTCATCAAAGGAGTCTATTGTTTCTTCTACCTGTTGTGTTCTTTTAGATATTACAAGAATCCATTGACTCTTCCACTTCTTACTTCTTGTATTTTTGTAGTTATTAAGTACAATACATAGAATGTCAAATATTACTTAGACATTGGAAAAGTTTTAATACAGAATCCCTTGATAACTAACGCTTGGGTGGGTGGTTGGGCACCAAGTTAAAATTGTGGGCAGGTAGCTTCTTCTACTATGACCCATCCACCCACGCAAGTGTTAGTCAACAATGAATTTATTGTTTCTTCTACCTCTTTTGTTCTTGTAGCTACTACGTACAAAACAATGAATGTCAGATGTCACTTAGACATTAGAGATTTGTTTAACATTTGTCACCTATTGAGTAGTTGGGAAGTCGTAGCTTTCATCTGGGACGGAATTCCGGTCGTCGATGTGTCTGCGTTGAGCTCTGGAGTTAGACTGTCGAATGTGGAAATTAGGTTAGGCTTTATACTGATGTTGGGTCCGCTTAGTCAAGTCATCTCCTGACTTCTGGCGGCTGTAACAATTTACCCTCTTTTTTTTTAGACGCCAATACATCGTGCCCTTGGTTTTCCTAAGGGGTTTCCGTTGGGATTTCTACCCTTAAAGCATCTTTGAGAGTTGGTGCTTTTTGCAGATTGTTTGCATGAACTTTTGTTGCGTTGGTAGGTGGCTATGGTGTGCTGTGCATTTTCATCGCTGTGTCGCATCCGCAAAGTATTTGCTAGCAAATTGGGAGCCATTATCTGATAAGATTGTTTTGGGGTACCTAAATTTGTGGAATTTTTTTTTTCAGCAGGAGGACAGTAGTCTCCGCGTTGGCTGCGGGTGCGGCGACATCCTCTACCCACCTGGTGTAAACATCCATTATGGTTAATACCACTTTGTTATTGGAAGGTTACGTCGAAGAGAGCGTGGCGCAGTGGTCTAGGCATCCGGCCGCTGTACCAAAGATTGTGGGCTCGATTCCTATATACCGTGATATACTTTTCACTTTTTATACGTTCTCCCACTCCCCAACCCGCCTTGCCAGCGTGGGGTTTTACGGCTAAAACCTTCTTTGAGGAGTGATGAATTCTCTCCAGTGGTTCGCAATCCAGTTAAAACTGTAGGTCCCTTGTAATGTAAGTTGCCAGCAATACAAGCAGAGAAGAGGCTAAGACGCCAGCAGTGGCGTATGAATAGCTGACAAAGAAGAAGAAGAAGAAGAAGAAGAAGAAGAAGAAGAAGAAGAAGACGTCGAAGGGGCCAATGTAATCAATGTTATTTTTTTTTACGGTTTCTCCGCTTGTTGTGGTTTCAGGGCGGTTGTTGTGTGCCTTGTGTCGGTTTCTGTGCGTGCTCAGGTCAGGCATCTTTGCACAAAGGTGCGTATCACTTGTTTTACTCCCGGCCAGTGGTATAGGCGGAAGAGCGTCCTGGCTGCCTCGTTAGGTTCAGGGTGTCCAGCTGTTTTGGAGGAATGGAAATGTTTGAGGAGTTCTTTCTGAGCGGCTGGTGGAGCGACTACCTGGTCCCATCTTACTTCGGTGCGGTAAATTTTGCCGTTCTGGCTCAGCCTGTATCCCAAGTCTATATCTGGAGGGTTTTCGGGACTGTTTACCGATTCTCGTTATTTTCTTATGACGGTTTTCGTCTGCATGGAATTTGCGTTGAACGCGCATGAATATTTCTGATACAGTTTTGTGCTGGTAATATCCTGTCTACTTCTTCGATATTCTTTCCTACTTCTTTGTCGTCTGGGTATTTGGACAGGGCGTCCGGCAAAACGTTTGTGGCTTTAGGCGTGTATTCTATGGTGTTGTTGAACTCTTCTAGGATCATTGCCCATTGAGAAAATTTGCTTTTAACATCAGGAGAGGTGTTCAGCCATGTGAGGGTTTTGTTGTCGGTCCTTGTAAAGTGTAAATTGTTCATCCTCCAAGTATGGTCGATATTTTTTCACTGCCCAGAGTATTGTCATGCATTCTAATTTATTGGAGTGAAACTTGGCCTGTCGGGGTGTTAGTTTTGCACTGTTGTACAAGATGATGTGCTTCCGGTCTCCTTCTTCTTGGTACAGGACGTCTCCGACTTTCTGGTTTGGACAAATTTTAGGTTTGGCTGCGGTTTACCTAGTTTGAGGGGACGGTCAATTGTTTTCTTAATTTTTTTGAAGGAGGTTGTGGTCTCGTGCATCCATCTGAACGTTTGCAAATTCAGGGACGTACTCCCTGAGCCAGGTGCAGAGACCTAAAAAACTGAGAAGCTGCTAGTAGTAGTCCCAAATTGATTTTAGATGATGTTCCAGTGGTTTATTGCCGTTTGCTGTGACTCGGTGGCCCAGGTATTCTACCTCATCCGTTCTAAACTCGCATTTCTTAAGGTTGCAGCGCAACCCGTGTTCTTGTAGCCTTTCTAATACCAGGCGTAGATGGTCCCGGTGTTTGGTTTTGTTGTTTGAAAAAACTATTATGTCGTCTACGTATACGAGTACGCATTTACCCAGTAGACCAGCCAGCACCTGCAACATCATTTTTTGGAAGGTTGCTAGTGCGTTCTTCAGGCCGAATGGCATGACCCTAAACTGGTACGTTCCCCGTTGAGGGCGGCAAAGGTGGTTAAATGTCGGTGCTCTTTGTACATTGAAATTTGCCAGTACCCCAATGTGAGGTACATTTTGATAAAGATTTTGGCCTCTCCGAAATCCTTGAGTGTTTATTTTCTGTCTTCGTGGATTTGTTTAGGCGTTTGTAATTGATGCAGTACAAGAGTGATCTATCCTTCTTCTTTACAATCACCACCGGTACGCAATATTCGCTCGAAATTCTTTTCATAATGCCTGATGCTAGCATTTTTTTGATTTGTTGGTAGATCATGGATTTTTTGTGAGCGTTGTATGAGTACCTGGCTGGTCGGATTGGGTTTTTATTTGTCAGTTTGATCTTATGTGTGCATGGTTTACCTGCCGGATTTTTCCTGAGCTTGGTTTTTAGGTATGGAGGTCAAGTCACGTGAAGTTACGATTGGTCTCTTGATCTGTAAGGAAATGCGGAAGAGGAGGTTAGATTCTCCGGCCACCTCAACCGTCACGACTCCTAGTGGTTTCCGGTAGGGGTTGCCTTGTTTCTGTTTTTGGGCCGGTTGGAGTTGTTTGCCTTGTGGCTGACCGGGGCCTTGTTTTCTGAAGCCTTGGACGTGTCTGTCTGCTTCTGATTGAAAATCTTTGCCATTTGCGGTGTTTAATTGCGATTTCAACTTGAGTGGCAACGTCTATCAATTCTTTCAGTGAGCTGAATTGTTTGGCGTCTATCGACTGTTGGATGCGTGGTTCCACTAAAGTCACTAACGTCGTCGTCATGGTGGTTGGGTTATGGCCCGGATAAATCCGGTGATATACGGCTGCTTGACGGCGGAGGAATGCTTCCACTGCTTTTGTTGATACGTATTAGCAGAAAATTGTTTAGCAATGAATCCCTTGATAACTAACACTTGGGTGGGTGGCCCGTCTACCCACTTAAGTGTTACTAAATTATAATTGTGACCCGTGACTTCTTCTACTATGACCCACCTACTCTCCCAAGTGTTGGTCATTAAAGGAATTCATTTTTTTCTTTCACCTCTTGTGTTCTTGTAGCTGTTACGTATAAAGCAATGAATGACAGATGTCAATTATACATCAAAAAATTGATCAATTAATTTTTTGATAACTTACGCTTGAGAGGGTAGGAAGTCACTAAGTTAAAGTTGTGGCGGATAGCTTTTTTTACTATGGCCCACCTACCCAGCCAAGTTTTTTTCTACTTTAGATTGTCCACCCACCAATCTGTTAGTCATCAAAAAAATCTATTGTTTTTCCTACTTCTTGTGTTCTTGTAGCTACTGCGTACAAAACAATTAATGTCAGATGTCACTTAGACAGCAGAAAATTGTTTAACAATGAATCTCTTGATAACTACCGCTTGGGTGGGGGGCGGGAATTAAGTGGGCGGGTAGCTTCTTTTACTATGACTCACCCATCCACCTAATAGTTGGTCATCAAAGGAGTTTATTGTTTCTCTCACTTCTTGTGTTTTTGTAGCTAATGCATACAAAACAATGAATGTTAGATGTCACTTAGACATCAGAAAATTGTTTTAAAATCAACAATTTTCTTCATAACTAACGTTTGGGTGGGCGGGCGGGCACTAAGTTAAAATTGTGGGCGGATAGCTTATTTAGTATGTCCCACCCACCCATCCACCTAAGTGTTAGTCATCATAAGATATATTACTTTACTCACCTTTGTGTACTTGTAGCTATTACGTACAGGACAATGAATGTCAATTGTCACTTAGGGAATTGTTCAACATTGAACAACAAGTTGAAATTGTGGGTGGTTAGCTTCTTCTACTATGACCTACCCACCTTCCTAAGTGTTAGTTATCAATGGATTCAATGTTAAACAATTCACTGATATCTAAGTGCTATCTGCTGCTTGTAACCATCTTAGTGGAGGAGCTCTTCAGGGATCGAGGGCACTTGGCAAGCGTATGGGGTTTATCTAGAGCTAGCTGGGGTTAGTGCGGCTTGAGTAGGGACGAACGTACTTTGCTGGGTGGTAGTGGAGGTTGCTTGGGAAGCAACGCTGTAGTCTTCTGGTCCATTGTATATTAATAGTCTTTAGGGGTAGGGACGTGATTCAAGATGGCCAGTGCCGTGGGTTATTTGTGGACTTGTGAAGAAAGTGCAAGTTGTTGGTCCAAGTGATGTAATTGCTGTAGTCAGGAGTAATAGCATGGGTCGGCGCCGAGGAGAAATTTTAATTTACATTTCTTTTGGATCCAGAGAGGGCCTTTTGCGGGAGGGTGAGGACACTTAGGTTCTGTAGGTTCTGCGCAACCCAGGAGTTGTATCAATCTTGTCCTGAGCCTTACGCTGCTTGTATAACACCGACTTTGCAACTTGTAAGTTTGTTTGTTTGTTTACTTCTCAGTTTCTCGATTCTGCTCTACCGGCGGCATTAATTTCCCCCCCCCCCCCCCCCTTTACTGGACTGCGATTTTTGGTGTTGGGGTTGGTGTTTTTGAAGGTGTAATAGGTAGCCGGTCGTCGATGTGAAATTTTGCTGGTGGTCTGTAAGGGCTATTTGGGTTTTTGCTGCGTTTTTGGTCTAACCACTTGTTACTTAGCTCTTTGGTTCTTTCTCGTACAATAACCAGCTCTTCTGTCATATATTTTTTGGCGTTTACTTGTCTCTGTTTGGCTTGTTGCAGGCGGTGATTTATGTCTTAGGGTTCTTTCAAGGATGCATCTTAACTGCCTGGTTTGGTTAGGTTTTCTCCAATAATAATTTTTTGGAAAGTGGAAGACTACCAGGGTCAGAAGATTGTCCTATTATTTATTTGACTTTGTTTCTTTGAGGGCTTAGAATGTTTTTCCTCGTGCTTTTGTTCTATCTTGTGTTGGCTCGTACATTGGGGCCGTTATCGGATAGCAGGGGTAACCCCACGTCTGCAACAAGTGTTGTTCTAGGAGTCTCGTTGTTGTCTTGCTGGTACGGGTACTATTTTGACCCTTCTGGCGCAGAGGTCCAATTGTTGTTTGCGTTATGCCTATGAGGTCTACGCAGTCTATGGCCACTTTTTTTGCTTTATTTGCTTTTTATTCTTGGAGGTGTTGAACTCCCTTGGATTTTTAGCAGGAGGTTTGGTCCGGGGAGCGTTGGTACTGCAGCTGCTAGAGAAGACGCTGCGGTTTTTAGGACCTTCTCAGAAGGTACTTCCGGTAGTATAGGTTGCTGTGAGATCTGCCTGGCTATAAATGACATCATGACCGCTGTTAATGTAACTTTGTTTCTTAAATTCTTGCCAAGCTTGATCAGCCTGCCGATTTGGTTGGGTTTACTGATCATCTTTTTTCCAAAATGTTTTTGACTGTGTTCTAATCATGTTAAATACAATTTTTCTAAACGTTGTGCTTATTAGGCTAGTGAGGTCATTGGCAGAGCCTTGTGCAAGGAAGTTTATATAATATCTTTAATATTCTGTCTATGACAAGCAACTTTAGCTCATAATGTGTTTGTTACAGTTTAGTTCTTGAGCATAGAGTATCAAACAAGTTTTTTTCTGTTTTTTATTGCTGTGACAATGGATATGATATTGTTGTTAAAGGCTATTTCAATAATTAAAGAGGCTCCTTAAGTATTTTTTTGAAGTGTATATTCTTTTCACATCTGTTTATTAGTTAGTTTGCAGGATTTTTCTAACTGGTTTGCATATTGGTTTAGTGTAGAAGCAAATTCTTGAATACCTGACAACTATTTATTTTTTATATTAGTTGTAGCATAAAAGATGTCATAGTGATTAGTCTGTAGGATTTAGCTATGGTTTTTATATAAATACTACCTTAACTACCTTCCGGCAGCTCAGTATACATGAAAAAGTTAGCCTGGCTTTAAAATTTTTACATGATGGCCTTCTTAGAACATTAAGCCTCTTCTGTAACATGATAGGATAGATTTTGTCAGCAAATTTATCATTTAAAAAAAAAAATCAAGTAATTATGCTTAAAAGCCTGTACCTAGAAGTCGTTCTTATAATTTTTATTTCCAAAAAATTAAAGGAACATAAAGATAGCTTTGGATATCAGCCTGCATCTAAGGTATTGTCGTTTAGAAATTATTGCACCTAGCAGTTGCCCTGGTAGAGTTTTTTAAAACATCAACATTCATAAAAGCCAATAAAATAGTTTTTGCGGTCTGCTTGCACCCAAAGAGTCTACTCAATTTTTTTTCCAGAAAATCAAAAAACATGCACGAAACCAACCAATGGTTCTTAGAAATGTTTTTTTTAGAAAATCAATAAACACAGAAGCCTAGAAGGTAGTCCTTACAAAGTTTTCCTAGAAAATAATGAAAGCATGCATAAAAGCCGTTTAATATAACTTTTGAAATAAGTCTGTACCTAGGAATTGTTATCAAAAATGTATATAAATAAATTAATGCACAAAAGCAAGGGAATTTGCACAAAATCTATTTAAGACAGCTTTTGATGTTGGTCTGCATTTAGTGTGCCGTCCTCAGAAAGTTTTTGCAAAAAAACTTGCGTAAAAAGTTGAAGCTAAGAATCATCCATAAAAAATTTCTTTTGAGATTGTCTTATATCTAAGAAGTTTTTATTAAACAAATTTTCCAAACAAATCCACAAAACATACATAAAAGACTGTACCTAAGAGTTGAAATTGGTTTGAATCTCAGTAGTTGTTCTCAAAATTTTGTTGCAGGAATTTAGGAAAACATGCACAAAAGCCTGCTCCTATGAGTCATCATTTCAAAGATTTTTAAAAAAATTAAGGAAACATGTATAAAATAGCTATTAGGGTCGCATTGCATCTAGAGTCTTCAGCAATAAATTTATAAAAAAAAAATTGTTTAGAAAACCAATAAAGCATACGTAGAAGCCAATCTACATCGGTTTTGGGTTCCAGTTCTACAAAAAACCTTACCTGTACTAGAAACACACAAAGAAAATAATCTACAAAGATGCGGCAATTTATGGACAACGTTATTCTATAGTTTACTAAAAGTATAGACTAAAGTAGAAGTAGCAATAAAATACTAAAATATGGTACTTTCTTTAAAACCTCCTGTCACAGTCACAATAGACGGACTTGCGCTATAGGAGGTGATTAACTCAAAAACAAGAAAGAATTTTCTTGGTTTATTAATATTTTTATAAAAAACATCAAAATTTGAGTTTAGAATAAATTGTGTGCTTAGAAAGTATGCAGGTTGCCTTTAAAAATTCAAACATACTTTACTCATTCCGCAATTGCAAAATGATTTAATTAAATTGGTTGCATATGAGCTCAAGTTGCCGCCGGACTATATTTATTAATAATAAAATACATCAAATATTTGCGACAATTATGCATGCAATAACGTTTCATTAATAACCAAACGGTTCTGTTTATATTAAAAAATATCAAAGCTTTATATTTAATTTTCAATTTCCACTCTTGACTTAAAAAATAAAAAAATAAACTAAATAAATATGCAGAATGATTTGAAACGAAACACTCCACATACACCCACACGCCCACCCACACACAGCTCTCGCAACATTTATTAAATTCCATATTTATACATGAAAGATTGCAGTTTTGCTGGAACAAAACCGCCAGCTACTACTATGCTACCAACCAGTTAGCTCCACTAGCTATATAATAACTAAAACATCACTCTGTCAGCCCGATTATTTAACGCTCACAATTTTGACAGGCCAGCTATGTAGCTAAATGCCGCACCGTGCACAATTAATCAAGAAATTTCCACGAGATAATTTCTAAATTAAATGCATTAAACAACTGAAATTTTCATTCAATTTAATTAAATCATACAGTGTGACAAAGAGATTAAATTGTTGATAATTTCATTATTGTATGTTTAATTAAGTTATATGGCTAATTAATATTGTTTCAATTTTTTGGGATTAGTAGTTTACAGAAAGTTGAGTTATGGATTTTCAAGTTTTTAGTTAGTTTGTTGGATGTAAAGATGAAATTCTGATTAAAATAAATTTATTTCAAATTGAGTGTATAGATTTTGAAATATATATTTTACAGTTAGTATTTATGATATTGATGTACATTGTTGCCAAATTACAAGAAAATCCAATAAACTATCTTTGAGTTATGGATTTTCAAGTATTTATCAAGTTTTTTGGATGTAAGGATTCGATTTTGATTAAGTTTAGGTTATGTCAAATTGAGCGTATGGATTATCATGATTTTTTTATTGTTGGTAGTAATGATATTTTGTACATTGTTGCCAAATTACAAAAATATCCAATAAACGATCTTTGAGTTATGGATTTTCAAGTATTTATTAAGTTTTTTGGATGTAAGGATTTGATTTTGATTAAGTTTAGGTTATGTCAACTTAAGCGTATGGATTATCATAAATTTATTACTGTTGCTAGTAACAATATTGTTATATATTTTTGACAAATTACAAACAAATCCAATAAACCATTGTTGAGTTATGGATTTTTAAGTATTTATCAAGTTTTTTGGATGTGAAGATTTGATTTTGATTAAGTTTAGGTTAGGATTAAGTTAAGGTTATGTCAAATTGAGCGTATGGATTATCAATAATTTTTTACTATTGGTAGTAATGATATTGTTGTACATTGTTACCAAATTACAAAAAATTCTAATGAACTTGCTTTGAGTTATGGATTTTCAAGTATTTATCAAGTTCATTGGATGTTAGGATTTGATTTTGATTAAGTTTAGGTTATGTCTAATTGAGCGTATAGATTATCATGAATTTTTTATTATTGGTAGTAATGATATTGTTGTACATTGTTGCCAAATTACAAAAAAGTTCAATGTACCATCTTTGAGTTATGGATTTTCAAGTATTTATTAAGTTTTTTGGATGTAAGGATTCGATTTTGATTAAGTTTATTTTATGACAAATTGAGCGTATGGATTATCATGATTTTTTTACTGTTGGAAGTAATGATATTGCTGTACATTGTTGTTAAATTACACAAAAATCCAATCAACAATCTTTGAGTTATGGATTATCATGATTTTTATACTGTTGGCAGTTATGATATTGTTGTACATTGTTGCCAAATTACAAAAAAATCCAATGAACCTGCTTAGAATTATGGGTTTTTAAGTATTTATCAAGTTTTTTGGATGTTAAGATTTGATTTTGTTTAAGTTTACGTTATGTCAAATTGAGCGTATGGATTATCATGATTTTTATATTGTTGGCAGTTATGAACCTGCTTAGAGTTATGGGTTTTCAAATATTTATCAAGTTATTTGGATGTAAGGATTCGATTTTGATTAAGTTTAGGTTATGACAAATTGAGAGTACGGATTATCATGATTTTTTTACTGTTGGTAATGATATTGTTGTACATTGTAGCCAAATTTCAAAAAATTCAAAGGATATCTTTGAGTTATGGATTTTTAAATATTTATCAACTTTTTTAGAAATAAGTATTTGAATTTTGATTTTGATTAAGTTTAGGTTAGGTCAAATTGAGCTTATAGATTATCATGAATTTTTTATTGTTGGTAGTTATGATATTGTTGTACATTGTTGCCAAATTACAAAAAAATCCAATTAACTATTTTTGAGTTATGGATTTTCAAGTATTTATCACGTTTTTTGGAATTAAGGATTTGATTTTGATTAAGTTTCGGTTATGTTAAATTAAGCTTATGGATTATCATGAGTTTTTTATTATTGGTAGTAATGATATTGAAATCCATCATTACTACCAATGAACTACTTTTGAGTTATGGATTTTCAAGTATTTATCAACTTTTTTAGATATAAGAATTTGACTTTTGATTTTGATTAAGTTTAGGTTAGGTCAAATTGAGCTTATGGATTATCATGATTTTTTTACTGTTGGTAGTAATGATTGTACATTGTTGCCAAATTACAAAAAAAGTCAATGAACCACCTTTGCGTTATGGATTTTCAAGTATTTATCAAGTTTTTTGGATTTAAGGATTCGATTTTGATTAAGTTTAGGTTTTGTCAAATTGAGCGTATGGATTATTATGAATTTTTTACTGTTGGTAGTAATAATATTGTTGTACATTTTTGCCAAATCACAAAAAAATTCAATGTACTATCTTTGAGTTATAGTTTTTTAAGTATTTATCAAGTTTTTTGTATGTAAGGATTCGATTTTGATTAAGGTTAGGTTTTGTTAAATTGAGCATATGGATTATTATGGTTTCTTTATAGTTAGTAGTCATAACATAGTTGCCAAATTTCAAAATTTTTCAATGTACTATTTTTGAGTTTTTTTAAGTATTTTTATAAATATTTGAAAATTAGTACTACTAATATTTTACTTTATTAAAGTTTGTGCTATGATTATATCGATTTTGTATAATTGAATATTAAAAATATTTTTTGTGATAAAATCCTATATGATAGGAGCAAATTAATTATGAAAAAAAAAAAATATTTTTTCTAATTGCATCCTTCTTAGCCAGTAAATTGTATTTGGGTCACAGAAGTCGCAATCAATTTAATTAAAATTTTCGCCGTAGCGACTTAAAATAATAGTGAAGTCATTATTAGTTTTGTTTATTGGTGGAAGAGAGGCCTCTCGTCGGGTTCGTTAAAATCAGTGCGAGCACCCACCACTGAACTGACTGCGTTGAATAATGAATAATTCGCAGAACGCGGATGCATTGTCATTAAGTGAAGTAATTGATTAATTAAGACTACTTCAATGTTGCATTGCTGAACATACATACACGCAAATGAGCGCTGATTCAGCTTGGTGATTATTATTCAGTGGCATACATTTTGAAGCAAAACAATAATTTAATTTACGTTTGATTCGGTTTTTATTGGATTATATGGCAGACTTGTTTGTCACGCATTTTCTCTAAGTGTGTGAGTGATAAATGAAGTAAATTAATGTCAGTCTGGACTGCATCAAAATAAAATAAAATCTATTCAGAGAGAACAAACAAAACTCGCATCAATTTCAATATAACATGGGTAAACAATCTGTATTATAACTAATGCATATGTATCACGGATCGTTGTAACATATGTAGCAGGCAAATCCAAATTGCACCCAGGTAATGTATCAAACGTTCAGACGTAATGGACTAAATGCTCAATGTTAACTTTGCCAATTAAATTGAACAACCCATTACAAATCCATATGTTCCGTCCAGGCCCGCAGTTTTAACCGCAGTCAATTTGCCATTATGTTAATTGATTAAAACATATATGTAAACACGACTTTCCTAACCGCTACCATTCAATAAGCTACAGCAATCTATTAAGCTGAAACATTTATTATCAAAAAATTTATTCATAAATTATATTAGCCCATTCATTTTAATAACTGATAATTAATAACATTTTTATACCCTTTTAAAATTCATTTGCTGCGAAATGATTGCAGCTATTAATCACTTGACGCACTTAAATGTTTATCATTATTTTGACTCCTCCAGATAATTATTAACCGGCGTCACGGCCTCCAAGAAGAAACGACTTTCAAATTAATTGAATAAAAGGCCCCCGCTTAATAAAAAGACAACAATATATCATACAGTTAGCTGATGCAAAATTAAAATTTTGTTGACATCACTCTTTATAAATATGTGATGATGCCAACAATCTGCAAGGATTCTAATTTCAGTATGAATAATTGAAGAGGTTTTGGCGTAGAGAAGCAATCAAAATAATTTGAATCGAAAGACACTTATGAATTATGCTAATTAGTAGTTGTATTAAGTAAAGCATGAAATTGAAATTGCCGACGAGGGTGTCGTGATATAAACGATTGCGGTTTCGACGATCCAGTGCTTTGTTGCAGATGGCTGTAATGTCGGGATTAATTAACATGAACTTTCTTCTACTACTCAGACCGCAATTAAAATTAAGTTGTTGAGGCTATTATTATGTTTTTATTACTTCTTGTCTTTTATTGTCTTCAAAGTTATTAATACAAGCCAATTACATTATAAGCAATGAATATCATTTTAATTAATTCAAAAATTACTAAATGAAATAAACTAAGTGAATAATAGCAGAGTTAAATAACAAACAGTCATCTTATCACTTCATATGGCATATTCACCTCGGTTAAAGCAGGAAAAGTTTTTTTACTTCATTCGGGAAAGTTGGCAAATAAAAAAGTTTGCTCAACATAATTTGCAAGTCAATATACTTTGCGTTTAATATTTAAAAAAAGTTCGATATGAGATTTTATCAATAAGAAAATATATTAAAAATTAATTTGCATTAATTTTTTTATAAAATTATTGCTTGAATTGTTTTCAATCTTACATTTATTAATTATTACAGTAAAAGTTGTTTTTTATATAAAATATTTAGATCAAAACAGTTTTGATGCTTTTAAATTTAAATTTAAAACACACCTAAAAGATGTGTTTTAAATGTTATTAAATCCACAGTTGTATGGTCAGGTCTATACAAATTGTCACAGAAGAAAATGTTTAGTTTTTGGGTATTTAACTGACGGCACATCATTTTCTTGTGTCATATTTGCAGCTCTTTTCTTACTTTTTTCTATCCAGCGTTGTAGGCCTTAGCAAAGCTCTATTATGTCCGTTACGGTTTTGGTAATTTTCAGATTGCAGTGATTTTTAAAATTTTTTTTTTGGGACAACCTTTACTGCCTTTAGTGTCAGGTTATTACTGACTTCCAAATTTCTCTTTTCTTTTTTCTAGGCAGTTTGCTTCAAGCCCTTTGCACTGCAGGCTTGTTGATCTTATTGTGTCTTACTCTTTTCGCACATCTTTGATAAAGTCCAGAATCTTTTGCCAAAGGATTACTGTCAGTTTTTATTTGGTTAGGTTATGTTTGCAGATAATAAATTTTGCATTTATTCAGCAGTGTCAGTTATGAGACTCCTAAAAACAGGTTTGGGTTCAGTAAATGTTCTGTTTGTTTTCTCTTTTATTGATGAGTTGATTTGCCATGAGGTTTTCTTTTATCCTTTGATTCTTTGATTTCTTTCTGCAAATTGTGGTCAATGCTTCCAAACTATTGCAGGCTATGACTTGTTTGGGTTTTTTTTATTATTGGTCTGTTAGGGTTTAGTCTTGGGCACCAGTTGATGGCGTGGCTGCGTCTGGATATCCGAGTCATGTTTCTCTAATGGTAGCAAAGTGTGCTTTTCTTAGTTTTTGTTCTTGTAGATTTTAGTCTTTGGCTTCATATGTGTACCAGCTTTTTTGACTGTGCCTAGGTATTTTTTTGTTTTCTTGCTTTTTTTGCATCAAATATTTTTTAATGTAATGGCCTATTATGAAGTTTGACTTTCATAGCTGCTGAGTGCGTTCTTATTGCCTTTATTATCAGCAAGCATACTAGCTTCTGAACTGCGGTGGACACCTAAACTACTACCAAGCGCGTTCCTACGTGGTGGATAAGGATGCTTGTCTAGGTGGAAAGATATAAAATAGAACAAACGGACCAAATATGATTGCAAAGAGGACTAAAACCTTGAAGTAAAAGTATTGCTTTGCTTTAATACTCTTATACTTCAAGTTCTCTTCTTAGTTTTTTTAATTCTAAAAATGGAAGATCTAAAGACAAAATACAAACCTGCCAAGATGTTACTGACACAAAACCGGGCTGCGGGTTCTGGGGTAGCTATGAGTAGACATATAAAATAGAAAAGAAAAATGGATAAAGATTCTGTGAGTGACTCCGAATATTTGGATGATATAGAAACTTAAAAGGTCGAGCAGGATATAGATGAAAATGCATTAAATTCTAATGAAGCAAGTTGCGAAGAGTTTGAGGTAGAGTTGCTAAGCAAAACTAAAAAGAAAACAGTTAAAAGTCTTAACATGGGACAAAGGCAAGAAGCTGATCTATATACAATAACAAAGATTGATGATAATAAAGTGTAAATCTCAAATGGAGAATGAGCGTATATTGAAACGGGAATTGTTGCCCAAATCAAGCCAAAGTATACCAATTAGGGAAAGAGTAGATTTAGTAGGTTTAGTTGCTGCACTGGCCTGAGTCTGTGGATAAAAAAATTTATGCAAACTGATAACAAAAAAAAAAACTAAAGAGAAAGATAAGTAAAGAAAACATAAGACAAAAAAGATGGATTACCATTTGCCAGATGAATTGAAAATTAGTAAGGAAGAAGGCTAGGACATAAGGTACATGATTAGGCTAAATAACATCATAAGTGGCATTAAGAAAGAAAATCAGAAATTAACAGATTTAATCAAAAAACATAAAAGTACCAAAACTGAAATAAAGAAAGCCATCAATAAAAAAGAGAATCTAACGCTCAGAATAAAAAAAAGGGATTTAGATGATCTAACTAAAAAAATGTTTAAGGATTCCAAAGCAAGGAAGGAATATTCAAAAATTATATGTATAGATGCAAAGACAGCGAACGAAAGAAAAAAAAATTACCTAAAGAACTTTGTTTAAAAATACATTGTAAAGAAATTGATTTTTCATATAAATCCTGTGGTATAAAGGAGTTATTAAAAAGTGAGGAAGATGATCTTATTTTGATAATAGATCATAAAGTAAACCTGGAAGAAGACAAAATTCTGAACAAAATTAAGAACAAAATTGTTGAAATAAATCTACAAATTAGTAATTTAATTAATAATAATTAAAGATTGCGGGGGGGGGGGGGTTAATCTTTAGAAGCCTTTTATCAGTGCAGGTTGATGGACTATGTGTATTTCCTACAAACCGTAGAGAAAGAAATCTATGAGTAAGGGGTAGATGAAAACATAAATGACAACATGATAGAGACATGTAAAAAAATATAAGACAAATAAATTGCTTGTTTAGACCGAAATCAGGAAATAAAAAATACAGAATAATTGGTGAGTACATATCTAAAAAGGATATAGTACTAAAAGTTAACAGACAAACGGACAAAAAAAGAAACAAGCACATATGGACAATTGTTAAACAAAATCGATAGTCATAAAGTAAAATGAAATGGGTGCAAAGACTTATGCGGAAACATTACGAGAACTAAAATAAAAAATAAATGTGGATAAGCTTAGCATAAAAATAAAGAAAATAATTGAGACTAACGAAGGTAACAATTTAGTCACCGTAACAGGGAAAGAAGATCGAAGTAAATTAAAGAATTTAATAAAGTAATGGTCAACAAATTGTTTGCACTTATTAATTATCCTTTCAAATTAGTAAAAAAATTGACGTTTTATAGAAATTGAACCCAAGGTTTAGCGGCCTGTATACTGAGGTGTATTTGGATTATTTAAAGACTATTTTTACATGACGCACGCATGAAAAAGGTGGTTTTGGAGTAATAAATATATATAATTTAATTTTTGTGTTTTTGAATGAGTTTTTGCATTTTTATCAGAAACTATGCATTTTCGGCAAAAATTACTTACATTACAAGTTGTAGAGCGGAAAATTTCCAATCGATATAGGTCATTTGAATTTTCTTATAATTTTCCGTTTTTCTGCTAAGAAGCGGCCAACGTGGCTATGGATTTATTGCATGGCCCATGGATTATATACAATTGGAAAGATGCATGAGTAGAAAGCTTGGTAAACTTCTAGCTAACCCAATTTCATACCTCGTAAAAATTTAAAATAAAGGCAATGGGCCTCCACACACACCAAATTAGAAAATAGGGTAGAACATAATTGTTTCCAATTGAAAATAATTTGAATGCTTTGCAGCAGAGCCAGATTCAAAGCCATTTTATTTCATTCTAATTAAATTGCAAATCGATTAAATAATTACGGAAAGGAAGTAACCTATCCAATTTGGTGGCAATTTCAATGGCTTAACACTGTTTGGACAAACCTACGCACCAAAACAACTTAAAAAAGAATTTATGAATTTACCGACCATATCAACGTTTTTGTAATATTTCCGAAAACCAAAAAATCAACAATTTTTGGGAAATCACTACGCAAACCATAATGTACGCCAGTATCGATAAACTCAAAATTGAACCACCTCTACAACTTGACGAAATTAAAGAAGTCAACGATGTTATATAAACTTCAATTACCAAAACAACAATGGGGATGTCTTATTTCACTTTTAAATCAATTTTGAGTAAATATGCCAAGAACAGTGAATAGTTAAAGATGCCAACTCTTTGCTTAAAAGGAGCAGAAGTATGAATTGGATAGCACTACAGCACCGGTTTTACAGATAGTATTATTACGACAATGCAGTATTAAAGTGTTTGAAGTAATTGAAGAATAATAAGAAAAAATATTTTTTGTTCAATCCGGATCAAAAAGAGTTCAAGTCCGTATTGAAAAAACTTAATTATATTTTTGAAGTTGTAATTCAAGACGCACTTAATCCTAAATCTTGCACGTCCGAATCCGTGCACATGTTCAGAATTGGATATGATACACGGTCTCAATAACGTTTTGATTACTCAAGACAAAACTAATTATACAATTAAAGTTGATGATAGGAATGGAATTTTAAATGGAAATTGATGAAACAAGAAGCAAAGATAACGTGGTTGAAATTATGCTAAAATTAGATAACATGTAGAATAATATCTACGTTTATGTTAAGAATCTTCACGGTTGAAGAAGAGGATAGAAAAGTAAAGATTAATATCTATCATTTAAGATTAATTACTTTGGAAGTAGGATACATTAATGAAAGTCAGTGTATGCTAATTTTTAATAATGGATGGAATAACTTTTCCACATACAAAAAAAGCTTTTGAACTTAATTTGTTGGCCATACTTGTGAGCGTTATTTTACTTCTAATATTAGCACTTTATATGTAATGATTGGTCTTATTACTATTGTAAATAGCAATTGGTCACATTAGGTTGCAATCTATATCTGCGTATGGCCATCATTTTGGTTGCAAAGAGCGTCCGAATAGCTTGTGCGGTTATATCATCCAGATGAATTTGGAAGAATAGCTTAGTATCAACCGTCATTGAAAACGTGGTTTCTTAGGTTTTTTAGGTACTTGGGTTTGTAAACGGTACAACTGCTGTTACCTTCCTACGGCATTTAGATCATCAGCTTAGCCTAAGGCAAATACGCCAATTTGGTTGAGTATGTGTAGCATACAGTCAATGACAGTAACGGTGAAAGTACACCTGCTTGTAGACACCCTTCGGCAATTTTTACTTTTACTGTTTTTCTTCTATATAATGATTTGATTTTGAGCATTGACTTTAATAGCATGGTCTTTGCTGATGGGGTTTGGGAGGTTAATTTTGGTGTTGTAAGCTTTTATTATGTTTGTTGCGTTACTAATTGGGGTTTGGCGGTACATACAAATTGGTTTCTGCCCAAATTTTGGTTGGCCAAGTAGTATTGAGCTTTAAACTTACATTTGCATTCCCTGAAACGTTCTTTTTGTAATTTTGGTTGGTTGAGGTATTAAAAATACTTCCAACTTTAGTTCGCTGATAGTTTCGAGAATGTCAAAGATAGTGTATCCTTTATTAATAAGAGACTTGCATGTATATGGTTATCTAAGATTTGAGGATAATTAAGCAAAAATGATTTTTTTTATGGATTCTTTAGGTTTTGTAGTTTTCCAAATAATATTTATAGTTCAAACTTTTCCAATAGAAAATTTTTACTGGTATTATTTGCACTATTTTTTGCCGGTGATAAGTCTTCAACGAACAAATTCATTTTATGGAAATTTAGAAAAACTTTAAAAATTTTAAAAAATTTAAATGTTTTTTTTAAATTTTTTTGAATTTGAAGTTAATCTATAAAAGGGGCTGATTTTATTACTGTTATGGACACAAATCTAAAACTAAGAACTCAATATTTTAATTAAACGTAGCCTATACATGATTAGTTATTTGAAATTAAAGTTATAGAATTTAAAGAATCACTTTTAGTTTTATTGATGCTGCAGACAAAATTATCAAATATTTAGCTCAAACTAGGTTTGATTTTATTGATGCATAATTACTATAATAGAAACTCAATAGCTGAATTGATGAATTTCTTAAATTGAAATTTATAAAAATTTTATAAATATTTGTAAAAAAAGTTGCTTTGATTTTTTATGCTGAAGATACAATTTTTCAACTAAGAACTCAAAAATTTTGCTAATACTAAGCCTAAACATGTTTAATTATAATGAATTACTCAAAAAATAGTTCTATAAATTTTTTTTTTTAAATTTTAATTAAATTTGAGTGAATTATTGTAAAAAGCAGATTGTATTGATAAATTTTGCTCATTTTCCGCTCTACAACTTTTAATAGAAATAAATTTTTTGCCCAAAACGCATAGTTTTTGCTAAAAATGCAAAAAACTATTCAAAAACGTAAAAATTTATATAAAAATGTTCATTACTCCAAAACCATCATTTTTCATGCGTGCGCTATTTGAAAATAGTCATCAGACAGTCTAAATACACCTAAGTATACAGGTCGCTAAGCTGTAGATAAAATTTTTCCAAAAAATATCAAAATTGAAGGGACTATAACTAAAAATTGAATTTATGAAACTCAAAATATTTTTTTAAATTTTTCTAACGGTAAAAATAGTTACTGGCCTACAAATTAGACTTTGTTCTTACCCACTCACCTAAGCGTTAGTTTATTTTTAAACAATTTTTAGATTTCTAAGTGCAAACACACAAGAGGTGGCGGGAACAGTAAATCTTTTCATAACTACCGCTTGGGCGGGTGGGTGGGTCACGGTAGAATTAAACGTTAATTCCGCGCAACCACCCAAGCGTTAGTTATTAAGAGATTTAATGTTAAATAATTTTTTGATATCTAAGTATACATATAAGAGGTAGAAGGAACAATAGTACCTTTGATGACTAACATGTGTGCGGGTGGGTGAGTCACAGTAGAAGTAGCTACTGGCCTATAAATCAGACTTTGTTCTTATCCACCCGTCTAAGCGTTAGTTATTAAGAGATTTGTTGTTAAACAATTTTCCGATATCTTAGTATAAGCACAAAAGACATGGAAGGAACAATAGATTATTTGATGACTATTACTTGGGCGGGTGTGTGGGTCACAGTAGAAAAAGCATTTTGCCTGCAAATTAAATTTTACAGTAGAAAAAGCTATTTGCCCACAAATAAAACTTTGAAATTATTTGTTAGACAATTTTCTGATATCTAATTGTAAGCACAAAAAAGGTGGAAGGAACAATAGATTCTTTGGAGAACAACAGTTGGGCGGGTGGGTAGCTTACAGTAGACAAAGTTACTGGTACACAATATAAACTTTGTTCCCGCCCACCCTCCCAGGTGTTAGTTATCATGGAATTTATTGTTAAACAGTTCTCTGATATTTAGGTATAAGCACTTAAAAGTTGAAAGGAACAATAGATTCTTTGATAAGTAACTCTTGGGCGGTTGGGTGGGTTATTGCAGAAAAAGCTACTAATTCTTGCTTACCCTCCTAATTTTTATTTTTTTTAAGTTTTTGTTTACAGTAAATTATTGCAAAAAAAAAATTTGATTTAATTGATGCTGAGGTTACAATTTTTAATCTAACTACTCAAAATTTTGCTCAAACCTATCTCAAACGTTAGTAATTATGATGAGTAACTTATAATTGCATGTATAAAATTGAAAGCAATTTTTAATTTTTTAAATTTTTTTTTCAAAATTACAGTTTATTATTGAAAAAAAGTAAAGTTGATTATATTGATAGTGAGGTCACAATTTTATACTAAGTACTCAAAATTGAGCTAAAATCTTGCTTAAATGTTAGTAAACATGATGAGTAAATCAAAATTGAAGTTTTAAAACTCAAAACATTTTTTTTTATTTTTTTTTTTTTTTAATTTTATTAAAATCACAGTAAAAATTAGCAAAAAAGTAGATTTGATTTTATTGATAATAAGTCACTCAAAATTTTTCTGAAACTTAGCTTAAAGCTTAAACATCAGTAATTATGCTGAAAAACTCAAATTCAATTTAATAAGCTTTATACACTTTTATTTATTTTTTTTTATTTAGTAAAATTACAGTAAATTATAGCAGAAAAGTAGATTTGATTTGATTGATGCCGAGGCTACCATTTTTAAACTAAATACTTAAACATTTTGCTTAAACCAAGCTTAATAATTAGTAATTATGATGAGTAACTCAAAATTGATTTCATAAACAAAACATTTTTTTAAGTGTTTAAATGAAAATTGTTGCACAAAAGAAAATTTGATTTTATTGATGCTGGGGTTACAATTTTTAATCTAAAAACTCATAATTTTGCTCAAACCTAGCTTAAACGTTAGTTATTATAATAAGTCATTCAAAATCAAAACATTTTTTTAATTTTTTATAGTAAATATTGCAAAAAGTAGAATTGTTTTTATTGATCCTAAGGTTGCAATTTTTAAACTAAGAACTTAACATTTTGCTCAAACTTGGCTTAATAACAATTTTTTTTTTAATTTAATAATATTACAGTAAATTATTGCAGAAAAGTAGATTTGATTTTATTGATGCTTAGGTTTCAGTTTTTAAACTAAGTACTCAAAATTTTGCTCAAATCTAGCTTATACGTTACTAATTATGATGAATAAGTCAAAATAAATTTTATAGAATTTAAAACATTTTTTAAATTTTATTATAATTACATTAAATTATTGCAAGAGTAGATTTGCTTTTATTGATGCTGATATTGAAATTTTGAAAATAAGGTTTAAAAATTTTGGTCAAACTTATCTTAATTGTTACTAACTATGATGAGTAACTCAAAATTGAATTTATAAACTTTAAAATTTTTTAAATTTTTTTTTTAAGTTTTAGTAAAATTACAGTAAATTATATCGAAAAAGAAGATTTGATTTTATTGATGCTAAAGTTACAATTTTTGATTTAAGTAATCAAAATTTTTGATGAGTAACTTAAAATTAAGTTTATAAAATTTAAAACATTTTTTTTTTAATTTAATTAAATTATAGTAGAAAAGTAGATTTTATTGAAGCCAAGGTTTCAATTTTTGAATTAAGTACTTAACATATTGTTCAAACTCAGCTTAAATGTTAGTAATTATGATGAGTAGCTCAAAATTGAATTTAATAAAGTTTAAACTTTTCTTTTTATTTATTTTTTTTATTTTTAGTCAATTATTGCAAAAAATAGATTTGATTTTATTGATGCTGAGGCTACATTTCTGAGGCTACAATTTTTAAACTAAAAACAGATTTTTTTGCTCAAACCTAGCCTAAACAAGATCAATTATGATGAGTAACTCAAAAATAGTTTTATAAAATTCAATTTTTTTTTTTTTAATTTTGGTAACTTATTATAAAAAGCAGATTGTATTGATACTTAGAATACAATTTTTAATATAAGAACTGAAAATTTTGCTCAAACCTAACTTAAATATTAGTAATTATGACAAGTCACTTAAAAATGAATTGATAAAACTCAAAATATTTTTTTAGTTTTTAGTAAAATTACTCAAAGAAGAAGCTACTGGCTCACAAACTAAACTTAGTTTTCTTTCGCCTACTCACACGTTGGTTATCAAAAGATTTATTGTTAAACAATTTTTTAATATTTAAGTGCAAGCACACAAAATGCAGGCCTAACAATAGATCCTTTGATGACTAACACTTGGGCGGAAGTAGAAAAAGCTGCAGGCTCACAAACTAAACTTATTTTCCGCCCACCCATAAAAGCGTCAGTTATTAAGAGATTTATTGTTAAATAATTTTCTGATATTTATGTATACGCACACAAGAGGTGGGACAAACAATAGATACTTTAATGACTAACACTTGGGTGGGTGGTTGGGTCACAGTAGAAGAAGCTACTGGTTTACAAAATAAATTTAGTTCCCACCCACCCAAGCGTTAGTTATCAAGAAATTTAATGTTAAACATTTTTTTGATGTCTAAGTAAAACAAACAAGAGTTAGAAGAACAATAGAATCTTTGATGACCAACACTTGAGCGAGTGAGTAGGTCACAGTAGAAGATGCTTTTGATCCACAAATGAACTTTACTTCCCGCCCACCCACCCAAGCGTTTGTTATCAAAAAAAATATTGTTTAACAATTTTCAGATATTTAAGTGCAAACACACAAGAGGTGGAAGGAACAGTAAATCTTTTGATAACTAACACTTGAGCGGGTGAGTAGGTCACAGTAGAAGAAGCTTCTGATCTACAAATAAACTTTAGTTCCCGCCCACCCACCCAAGCGTTAGTTAATAAAAAATTTATTGTTTCACAATTTTAAGATATCACAAGAGGAGGAAGAAACGGTAAATTCTTTGATGACTAACACTTGGTCGGGTGGTTGGGTCACAGTAGAAAAAGTTGCTGACCTTCAAATTAAACTTTGTTTTTGCCCACCCACCCAAGCGTTAGTTATTAAGAGATTAATTGTTAAACAATTCTTTGATATCTAAGTATAAGAACACAAGAAGTGGAAGGAACAATAGATCCTTTGTGGACTAACACTTGGACGGGTGAGTAGGCCATAGTAGACAAAGTTACTGGCCCACAAATTAACTTATTTTTTTGCCCACCACTCAAATTTATTGTTAAACAATTTTTTTTATCTAAGTATACGCACACACAAGGTAAAATGAACATTAGATTTGTTGATAAATAACATTTGGACAGGTGTCACTTGGAAGTGTGGGTGGGTTACTGACTCACAAATTAAACTTAGTTTTTTCCCACCTACTCAATTTTTATTTTTTTAAATTTTTGTTTATTGTAAATTATTGCAAAAAAGTAGATTTGATTTTATTGAAGCTGAGGTTACAAGTTTTAAACTAAGTACTCAAATTTTTGCTAAAACTTAGTTTAAACGTTAGTACATATGATGAAAGTAACTCAAAATTGAATTTATAAGATTAAAAATATTTTTTTATTTTTTTTCAAATTTACAAAATTTACATTAAATTATTGCAAAAACTAAATTTGAACTTATTGATGCTTAGGTTACAATTTATAAATTAACTCAAAATACTCAAAATTTGGCTCAATCCTAGCTTAAACGTTAGTTATTATGATGAGTAACTCAAAATTAAATTTATAAAATTTAAATCATTTTTTTTTTAATTTTTAGTAAAATTACAGTAAATTATAGCAAAAAAGTAGATTTGATTTTATGTATGCTGAGGCTACAATTTTTAAATGAAGTATTAAACATTTTGCTCAAACCTAGCTTAATTTTTAGTAATTATGTTGAGTAACTCAAAACTAAATTTATAAAATTTATTTTTTTTAATTTGTTTAAATTTTAGGTTATAGTAAATTTTTGCAAAACGTAGATTTGTTACAGTTTTTAAACTAAGAACTTTACATTTTGCTCAAGCTCAAGTAATTATGATAAGTAACTCAAAATTGAATTTAAAATATTTTAAACATTTTTTTTAAAATCTAATAAAATTTACAGTCAATTATTGCAGAAAAAAAGATTTGATTTGATTAATGCTGAGGTTACAATCTTAAAACTAAGTACTCATAATTTTGGTCAAACCTAATTGAATATAAAATAATTATGATGAAAAACTTAAAATTAAATTTATAAAATTTAGAACTTTTTTTTTCAATTTTATGAATTTATAGTAAAATTACAGTAATTGAAAGCAGATTTGATTTGATTGATGCTGAGGTAACAATTTTTAAGCTAAGTACTTTTTACTCAAATTTAGCTTAAACGTCAGTAATTATGATGAAAAACTCAAATTTAATTTAATATGTTTTATTTTTTTAATTTTTTTTTTTTTAATTTAGTAAAATTACTGAAAATTATACTGGGCTACAATTTTTAAACTAAAAAGTGAAATTTTTGCTCAAACTTAGCCTAAGTATTAGTAATTATGATGAGTAACTCAAAAGTTGAATTTATAAAACTTAAATTTTTTTTTTTAATTTAAGTAAAGTTACACATTAAATTATTGCAATCAATCAATTATAAAGCGACATTTGATTAAATAATCACTCTGCAATTAGTAACAATCAATTGCAAAGCAATTAATACGCAAATTTAAAGTTGCGTTTTGTTACAATCAATCGCAAAGCGACACATGAATAAATAATTCACCTGCACCTAATGACAATCAATTGCGAAGCAACATATGCTGTGCAGCACTTAAATTGCTGTTTATTGAATTTATCAATCTGGATGCTGTTCTTCAGATCTTCAGATAGGTATTAAACGCATCATATTACATTATTCTATTTGCATTTTAGTTTAAATCAGATGTCCACAGCAATTAAACGATAGTAAATTCAATGTTCACATGATGATATGTTATAAATGTAATAGAGAACGTAACGAGCATTCACAGTATAGAGATTAAACAATTTTACAAACATTTCCAACAGAAATCATTGCAAATGTCTCCGTAATTAAATTATGAAATTGTTATGAAACAATTCAGTTGCATTGAAAATAAAATAATAAAACATTCCGGAATCCCTATTCGCGATTATAATAAAACATCGCCGGGCGAAATTAAATTAAATCCTAAATGCAACTATGTGTGTAGGGACGAAGGGTTATTGTGTCATACGCGAGAGCGAGGGATATAGTTGGGAGTAAATTATCAACGATAAAGTTTCAACCCCCGCGATAAATCGCGCAGGTAAACTAAACATAAAACTTGATACATTCCCGAGCTGGCTGAATTCCCTAGAGGGTATACAATGAAGATAGTTATTTGTGAAATACCTGTACCTACCACATTGCGTTATTCCAATTGAATGAGCCTTTCTAGTTATATCGGTTGGAGATTTCAAAGGAAAAATACTAAAGTCCTCTTTATTCAAGCGTTAAATGGTAGAAAGGAAGAGAAAACAAAATGTATATATATATATTTTATTCTGGATATATCGAAATGCTATCAGCAGATTAATGCGAATTTGATGAATAATGGGGGATGCATATAAAATCGCGTGATTTGTTTCCCTTTTGTTTTCATCTAGATATGCCTTCACCTATTATTAATTTATTTTGTTTGCTATTCCGATTCCAATCGGGCTATTCGTGTCCAGTTTATTATTTGTAATATTGAAATTCTGTCACGCATTTAGATTGTGACACTGATATGCTGCATTGTTTTCAATGCAATGCCGTGTGGAAGAATGCAGTTTTTCCAATTCATTCATGTGGGTGGTGTATTTTGCTGATTTTATGACCTGCCTGTGTGTGGTGCGGATAGAAAGAGATGAATGATTTGATGGCTTGTTGCAGGTTCGACTCTCGCGATAAAAATCTGGAGCAAGGGAAACATTGGTCGGACGAGGCGATCTTAGGTGGGCGAGGTTATTTCCGGTATCAGGATGATCCGGCCAAACTCACCCTGGACAGCGTCCGGGATACCGATGGAGGCATTTATCACTGCAGGGTTGACTTTAAGCAAACGCCAACACGGAATGTTAAAGTCAACCTTACCATTATAAGTAAGTACTTTTATTATTGTTATTATTATTATACATATTTAAACCACAATTGAGTAATTAGTATTCAAAAGTTCTATTCTTAATCTAATCTGAAACTTTGGCTTGTATGTTGTTGAATTAATCATGTAAGGTTTGAATATATCGTGTAGCTAGCTGTAGCACTGTGAAATTTTGTTGAAAGTTTTCTCGTGCGTGTACCAGAAGTTGTTTATTTAAGTTGTGCCCTGTGGGTCCTAGTTACACGACAGTGTAATTGTGTCGGTTGCAAATACATAGATGTAACGACTGAGATGTTTTAATTAATGTTGAAAACGAAGATGCGGCTACGTTGAAAGCAGTCGGTTTTGGAGGGCGAATACAAGTTCTAACTTTTTAATTATTTAAAAATATTTAAGAAAATATTATGTTTAATTTGTTGCTGAAAAATAATGTCTTTGCGGGAAATGTTTGCTGAATTATTTATAATAATATTTAAATTTGTGAACAAAGGGATTGTAAAAATATAATCGATTGTAGTGTCGCCATTTGCAGCACACAAATGCGCAGCTTATATTTTTCATTGTCACCGTCTTTTTAGCCTACGGGTGTTTGCAGTTAATCATGAGGACGTAAAGTTATACTAATAACAATAGTGTATACAATTATATAGTGCGATACTGTAGACGACCCTTTGGGTGGTGTTTCAGGAAATGGGACGTTGAGTAATGTGACTTTTTTAGTTTAAGAAGCTTAAGGATAGCGTTTTTTATTCAGTTTATACCAGGTCTACTAGTAGAGATTGAAATAATTTTGACTTTTTTCCAGTTTATGGTAAGGTTTGGCGATGCCAAGGCTGTTTAAAAAACAGTTTGTTGATGAATTAATAAAGCGTCAGGTCTAGAGGTGTAGCAGTAGAGACTGGGGCAGCTTTAAAACTTTTTTTAGTCCTCGGTAAGGTTTGGAGGGTGCTTGTGCAGTTTATGAAGTAGGTCGTTGCTGCTTAGTTATTAATAAAAAATTTGCAAATTTGAAAATATTTTTAGATAGTGGACACTTTTTATTGTCTCATTACCCAGAAAAGTTTAGTTGATTTTTTTTTGTTAGAAAGAGTTGGGACGGCAATTTTCTTCCAGCAAGGGCAGCTTTAGAGGTTTAACAATAGAGACTAGAGTAGATTTGATTTTTTTTTTAATTTTTGGTGAAATTAGGTGGTGTCGAGGTTTTGAAAGTAAGTATTGTCAAAGTTATTGGAGTAGTATTGGAAACTAATTGAACATTTAAACTAACGGATTTGAAGATTTTGTTGCGGATGAGCTTTTTTGTAGCTTAGTTTTCTAAATGGTGTTTAGGAAGCGATACGTTAGGTTGTGCGGACATCAGCTTTTGCCCAGCAGGTGCCAAAAAGTTTGGGGGTTATAGTAGCTTTTTGTATTTTTTTAGTCTTTGGTTTGAGATCGCTCAGGTTGCTTAAGAAGTAGGTCATTATTGCAAAGTTATTGGAGCTATGATGGTAATTGAGAGTGCAAAGCAGGTTTAAAACATTTTGAGAATTTTTGTCGTATGCAATATTTCACAGGAACGGTTTTAGCACTGTGGCGCCCTGCTTGTTACTTTTTCTCTTACTGTAGCCTTGCCATTATTGTACTTGCAATACTGCTTTTTTAGATACCTATTGACTATACTTCTAATGACAAAAAATAATCTTTTTTTGCTAGCGCTTTAAATATTACTTGTCAGCTATGGCGCGTTGTTATTGTTTTCTTGAGTGCTAAAATTTACCGCTTTTGCAACGTCCTGGACAACTTGGAGTACATCACCCGTCGATCTTTTTTTTTGCAACCTAAACTGCCTGGTAAAAAACTATCTAACGCCTTTAACTCTTGAGCAATGTTCCTGCTCTATCTAGCAGGCAGATTGGTTTATATGATGACGGCGTTTCTGATGTTCTTTAGTACCATACTACCTACTTGCTGTATTAGTGTTGAAGGCGGGGCACTTTACCATTGCTTTTATTAGTTTGTTTGCCAGGTCATTGCGGCTAGTGGCTTCTTGTCTCTGTCGGTTTGTGTACTTGCTCTGATGCTGTCGTGGCGAGACAAGTTGTAAGAGGTACGTCTATTTCCGCCCTGGTAATTTGTCATCTATTTTTTATACTACTAGCCGGTATTGTAGGCTCCACGAATCTTCATCCACCTTGCAACATACCTTCTTTTAGCATCTTGGCGGGCTCTGTGAAATTGATCTCTAAAATTGGCAATTTACTTGCACTATTAGTACACCAAAAGGCGTTTTTTTGTATGTTTTCTTAGTAATGCAACCATGCATGCCGTTTGAATGGCACACATGACATCGGCGCAATTTCTGTCTGCATTGATTCTAACAATTTTGCTTATGGCTAAACTTTTTAGCATTTTTTTTTTAATTTGCAAATTTCCATGACTGTCCGTAGATTTGTGTTTTGATTCTATAGCGGAAGCTGGACGTGATGCACCGGTCGTTGCTAAGTGTTTTTACTTTTGCTACTATTTAATCCGCCATCCTATATACAATGTCTCCTTCTGAAGCTTGGAGTGCTGTCTCGAGTACATGTTTCCAGGCCCAAGCTTGTCATCATTTTGATGACTGTTTGTTTCTGTTGTTTGTGACATAACAATTTAAGTCCTTGCTTTACTTTTTGTCCTTCTACTACCCGAATCTTTGAGTTTCTCAAAACACTTTATAAACCCGTCTTTTGTTATGTTCAGGGATCTGTAACCGTTATAAATCTTAGCTTTAATCCACAGTATGCTATCTATGAACTATCTGCTCAGGGCTGATATTGCCGCTGATCCGATTGGGTTTTGCAGTCATTTCTTTTTTACTCAGTTTCCAACAGTTGGTAGACGTTTTCTATTGTAGTGTTGGTCTGTAAAAGGTTGTGCGGTGCTATTCATCACTTTAGGTTTATTTGGAGCAGTCTAATTGCTATTTTGGTTATTAGCTAAAAGCTTTACCGCCGCCTTGGTTTCTGCGATATTCAACCTTTCCAGGACCGAGTCTAATTTACTTTTCTGGAGCGTTTGTTGGTGCTTTAGAAAGTGAGACGTTGGGTGCTGGTTTTATTTTAAATATTTTATAAGAAAATTTATTGACTTTAATTACCTTCTAGTAAGTGTGGCAGGTTTGAATGTTTAATAATTAAGGACTAGGGTATCTCTGGGTTTTTCTTTAATGTTTAGTTTGACGGACTTAAGAAATAGGTTATTGTAGCAAAGTTATTAGATAGGCCGATATTACGGCGCGTTTTTTAAGATGTTGCAGTTGCAGATACGTGAAGTCTCGGGTAGCATTGAATCTGCAGTTGGTTCACTAGGTCGCTCACATTTAATTCAAACAAGTTAAGTCCAAACATTATACTTGGTGGGTACGTTGCAGTCCGTTTAGTGTCAATTAGGAAACTGTTCATGCACTAAGTTTATTTTCATTTGCGTTAGGTTCCATAGTCACTTTTAAAAAGCTTACATACGGTCTTGAGAAATGTTGTAGTATTATCCACTGTAGTCTAGTCACAAAATTTGCAGTATGAGTTTTAGCGGATGGCGGTTAGTAAATTACTTGGTGGTAGTTCATGTGGTAGCTCTAAACTTACTTACTTGTTTGGGTTTTTAATTGCTTTATAATCTTGGCGTTGCAGCTTTACTGGTGATGATGTTTTGGAATTTACAAGGTTTTTGTCTCTGGGTAAGAAGAAACTTGTCTGGATAAACATGAGCAATCATAACACGTGCGAGATTTTCTTTTTTTAAGTTTAGTTGCAGTTTTTTGTTTTTTTTTTATTTGTGGAGCGGTTTTGGGTTATCCAGTAATTAAGTTTTAATTTAACACTGAGGTCTATGCTCTGCTTTAATGGATCCCAACTAACTTTGGAGAATGTTTGATGCATGGTTTGTTTTATGAGTAAGACAGCGTAAGCAGCGGTTGTTGGTTTATTTTAGTTTAGTCTAGGTTTATACTCTCTTCTAGCTTATTAAAGGTACCATGGTTAGCACTTTAAGTTGAAGTAGTCCAGCTTGCGAGGGATTGTCTATTCTGGTTTTTTGGGGCTAGTTTCTCTTTAGTCAAAGGTCGAGTAGGATTGGTTTTTTGGCTTTTTAAGCTTTGTCTTAAGTTTTAGTGTTGGACTTTTGAAGTTTCAGGCAGAGCGTTGCCAATTATAAAGTTTTAGATGATAATTCTAAAATTTTTTAAGCGTGGTAAAATTTTATTTTTGTAACGTTAGTAAATTTAAAATATTATTGAAAGCTTTTTGAACAAATTTTAGAAACTTTAGAAATTTATTATTAAAAGCTTTGGGAATATAACGAGTTTTGAAAAAATTTAAGATGCTTTGAGAAATTATTGATTTAAAAGTTTTGATTATTTCAATAGTTTTTCAAATAAAATAAAGGTTTTTTTGAGCTTTTAGATTATTTTCAAAGCAATATTAGAACCCTTCAGATTTTTTTTTAATTTAAAACAATTTTTAAAAGTTTTAAAAATTTATAGGAGTTTTCAAAAGTTTTTTAAACAAAGCCTGAGAATTGAAAAAAAAATTGAGAATCAAGGTCTTACACAATTTTTTTTTTTATTTATTTTAATATTAGTTAATTTCTAAAACAATATTGAAAGATTTACAACTTCTAAAAGCTTTATTTTGGAGTTTTGAAAGTTTTTTATAAACTTTGAGAATTAGTTGGTATTTTGAAATAAAAGTTTTTCAAAAGATTTAAAAAAATTAATAACAAATTGAGGTCTTTTTTTAGTTTTTAAGATTATTTTAAACGTTGGTGAATTATCAAAATATTTTATGAATTTTTCAAAAGAGTTTTTAGAAGCTTTGGAAAGTTTTTTGAATTTTTACAAATTTATACAGGAGCTTTAAAGATTTTTTAAAATTAGTTGGGACATATAACTCATTTAAGTAATTTTAAACGTTTTTTGAACAGATTGATACTTTTCTTTTAAGCTTTAAAATTATGCAAATAACAATTTAAAATAGTTTTAAAACTTTTGTTATGTTAATGAGTTTTTGGAAGCTTTGAGAACAATTATTAAATGTTTAATGAAGTTTTCAAAAGCTTTTGCAATTTTTTCAGAAACTTTAAAAAATTGTTTGGATCTTTGACTCAAAATTTTTGAGAATTTTTTTAAGTTATTGGAACATATTGAGTCACTTTTTGAAGCTTTTAGAATATTTCAAACGCAATAAGAACAATTCGAAAACTTCAAAATTATTTAAAAAACTAGTTAATTAATCAAAACATGTTTGGAAGTTTTTAGAACATTTTTTAGAACCTATAATAAATTCTTAAATTTTTACAAGTTTCTAAAATAAGCGGTACTTTTGAAAACCCTTTATAAGATGCGATCTTAAACTAAAAACAGTTTAGATACTTTGAAAACATTTTAAAAATTTAAGCTTTCAAACCAATTTTTACAAGAACTTTGAAAATATACGGGAGTTTAGAAACTTTTAGAATGAGTTGGACGAAGTCAAAGTTTTTAAAATATATTTAAACGCTTTTTCTGAACAATTTTAGACTCTTTTTAAAGAAGATTATTTTAAAACTTTGAAAAAAAAAATTGCAACGGTAATGAATTTTTGAAAATTTTTCAGAAGCTTTGGAAATATACTGAGAGCTTTGAAATTATTTTAAAAACTTTGAGAAATGGTTTTACGTAAATCTTTAAAACACTTTTGTAAGCTTTCAGAACAGTTATAAAAGCTTTGGGAATTACTATTTAAAATTTTAAAAAATTAAAAATATTTTGAGTTTTAGGAAACTTAAATGCAGCAGGAGATTTGATTTTTTTTGTATAAAAATTAATTGGGATTTTAAACTCAAAATTGATAGAAATTTAACTTAAAGAAATAGTTCTTTAACTTTTAAAATTTTTCAGGTGTTTTAGAAAATCAAATTTTGAAAATTTAGTAATGAATTGAGCTTTTTTAGGAATAAATTGAGTTTTTTTAAGATTATTATTTTGTAACAATTGTGAAGCTTTGAAAATTTGTTAGAGTTTTTCTCAGAAACTTTGGAAAAATATTGAGAGTTTTGAAATTTTTTTAGAAACTTTGAAAAACAATATGGATCTTTAATTTAAATGTTTTGAGATAATTTCAAAAGTTTTTGGAACAAATTAAGTTTTTTTTTTAAGCTTTAAGATGGTTTTACATGCAATAAAAACAATTCAAACTTTTTTAGATTATTCTAAAAACTTTCGCAACGTTAGTAAATTTTTCAAACATTTTTGGAAGTTTACAGAACACGTTTTAATAGAAAATTTAAAGGAGTTTTTTTAGAAGAAACTTTGAAACTAAAGTTCAAAAACTTTGGCAATGTTGGTAATATTTCAAAATATTTTTAGAAGCTTTTAAAACAAGTTTTAAAGATTTCTTAGATTTTTTAGACACTTTAGAAAAATAGGGGAAGTTTTGAAAAAATACCTTTCAGAAAGAAGCTTTGCATATTTTGCAAATGGGATTTTAAATTCAAAGTTTCTGAAATATGTTTTTGGAACAAATTGAAATTTTTTTAAAGTCTTAAGATTATTTTGAAACCAACAAGAACAATTTTGAGAAGATTATTTTAATTTTTGCAGCGTTATCAAATTTTTAAGTAACTTAAAATAGACAAGGAGCTTTGAAACTTTTTTTTAAGAATTAGTCGAGACTAAAAATTGTTTAGATTGTTTTAAAAACTTAAGAAAATGTTAAGGCTTATTTTGTAGCTTTGAGAAATAGTTGGGTTCTTTAAATCAAAATATTTCAGATAAAGGCCAATAAAAAAAAAAATCAAGAATAAATTGAGGTTTTTTAAGATTATTTTAAAAACAGTTTAGATACTTTGAAAACTTTGTCAACATTTTTTATTATTATTAAAGTGTTTTTAGAAGCCTCCAAAACAAATTTTAGAATTTTTATAAACTTTAAAAAATTACGGGAGCTTTGAAGGTCTTTTAGAAGCTAGTCAAAGTTTTTGAAATATTTTTAAATTTTATTTAAACAAAATGAGACTTTTTATGAAGAAGATTATTTTAAAAATAATTTGAAAAAAAAAATAAAATTTTTGCAATAAAGCTTTAAAAATTTATTGAGGTCTTAGAAGCTTTGGAAATATGTATAGCAAAAGCTTTGGAAACTTTTTAGAAACTTTGAAAAACATTTGGATTTTTAATATGAATATTTTGAGATACAT
Organism: Tachinus rufipes; assembly: GCA_963932245.1. Lineage (NCBI taxonomy): Eukaryota > Metazoa > Arthropoda > Insecta > Coleoptera > Staphylinidae > Tachinus > Tachinus rufipes. The sequence continues at coordinate 110,675,273 of OZ010743.1, forward strand.
CAAAAAATTTTGGAATAAATTGAGTTCTTTTTTTTAAGCTTTAAGATGGTTTTAAAATCAATAAGAACAATTCAAACATTTTAAGGTTATTTTACAAAATTTTGCAACGTTAGTAGAAAATTTAAAAAAAACTTTTGGAAACTTTCAGTTTTTAAAAGAAGCTTTGGAAATAAAGCGGGAGCTTTTAAAAGAATTTACAAGCTTTAGGAGTTACTCCTTAAAATTTTAAAATTTAAAAATTATTTTGAGTTTGAGGAACAAATTGAGGCTTTTTAAAGATTATTTTAACATTTTAAAAACTTTGGCAACTAAAGTGAATTATTAAAATATTTTTAAAAGCTTTTCAAACTTTTAATGTTATTTAAAGAGTTTTTATAAACTTTGAAATTATACGGGAGCTTTAAAGACTTTTTAGAAGCCTTTAGAATTAGTTGAGAATTTTTGAATTATTTTAAACGTTTTATAAACATTTTAAAAAAATTTAAAATTTTTGCCACGACAGCGCAGCTTTGGAAATAAAGCAAGAGCTTTGAAAACTTTGAAAAACGATTTGGATCTTTAATTTGAATGTTTTGAGATAATTTTAAAAGTTTTTGGAACAAATTGAGTTTTCTTTTATGCTTTAAGATAATTTTAAAAGCAATAAGAACAATTCAAACACTTTGAGATTGTTTAATTTGTTTTTTTGCAACATTAGTAAATATTCAAAACATTTAATGGAGTTCTCAGAAAAATCTTTGAAAATAAAGCGGGAGCTTTGAAAACATTTTACAATTTATACGCTTTAGGAATTAATATTTTACATTTTAAAAATTTAAAATTAGTTTTAGGAAACTTAAAATGCAGCAGGAGCTTTAATTTTTTTGTATAAGCATTAATTGGAACTTTAAACTCAAAATTTAATTAAATTTAAGATTGATTCACTTTTTTTTTTGTTTTTTTAATTTATTAGTGGTTTTTTTTGTTTATTAGGAAAAAAAATCTTTAAAAAAATTTCTACAATTTTTTGTTGTTTTTTAATCCCTAAATTTTTTTTTGTTCTTTGGAGAATCAACAAAAAATTTTTTTTGGATTTTTGTTAACAGCCGAAGTTGACGTATTTTGATGTAAATTATTTGAAAAATATAAGTTTGTTTTGTGTATTAGTGGTCTAAATCTAACATCAAAATTTAACATTATTTTTTACAAATACACGTTTAGCAGCGTTTAGAGGAACTTTAGACCTAATATTATCAAAAATTTAAATGTTGCGGAGAATTTTACATAGAAAATAGTTAGTGTTGTGTTCATGGGCCGTAGAAAATTTTACTGTTTTCTTTAAAATTACTATTTTTAAACTTTTTTTTTTTGGTTTAACTCAAAATTTTTGAGATGAGTTCAAAAATCAAGTTTTTTTGATTTAGGAATAAATTAAAATTTTTTAGGAACAAATTGAGGCTTTTTAAGATTATTATTTTGTAACGATAGTGAAGCTTTAAGTTCAGAAGCTTTAGAAATATATCGAGAACTTTGAAAAAAAAAAATTGAAACGGTTTGGATTTTTAATTTGAATGTTAAAATAATTTCAAATTTTTTTTATTCAAATTAAGTTTTATGATGATTTTAAAAGCAAAAACATTTTGAGATTCGAAGAATTTTCAGAACCTTTGAACATTTATTGGAATTTTTAGAAGCTTTGAAAACAATTCAAAAAGCTTTAGGAGTTAGTTTTTAAATTTTAAAAATTTAATTTTTTTTTTAATTGTTTTTGAAATTTATTTTAAAACTTAATTTTGTTTTTAGTTATTCTAAAAGGAGTAGAAACAGTTTAGAAACATTTTAAAAACTTTGGCAGCATTAGTGAGTTTTCAAAACATGGAAGCTTTCAGAATCATTTTCAGCTTTAATTTTTTTTTCAGTTTTGGAAATGAAGAGGAAGCTTTAAAAACTTTTGCGAATTAGATGGGAACTTAAACTTAAAATTTTTGAGATAATTTTAAACTTTTTTGAAACAAATTGAAACAAATTCAGATTATTTTACAAGCAATAAAAACTATTCAAAAACTTTGAATTTTTTTTATAACTTTTTAGATCAAATTTTATAAGTAATAAAAAATTATTTGAGTTTTTAGAAATTTAAAATGAAGCAGGAGCTTTTAGAATAAGATTTGATTGTTTTTTTTTTTTTAATTTTAATATTATGTTATTATGTTTTGAAAATATTTTAAAACTTTGGAAACCTTAGTAAACATTTTTGGAAGCTTTACAACAGGTTTTCAGAAGCTCTAAAAATTTATTTGAATTTTTTATGCTTAAAATATAGCAAGAGCTTTTTATAAGTTTTGAGATTTTGTTTGGGCTTAAAGTTTTGACGATAGTTTTAAAAAAATTACAAAAAAGTAAAGTGAAGTGGTATTTTTAAACTTTACCTTGCAAATTAACAAATTTTTGTTGAAAGTATAAACATTGTAAAAATTGTTTTTTTAAATTTTTGTTGTAATTTTATTTTTTTGAAAAATTGCTTTTTACGGATTATGAATTAAAAAAAGTTTGGATAAATGTCGTATTATTCTTTCTAAGTTTTGGTGAATTAAAATTTTTATGATTTTTTTAAATTAAAATTGAAATTTTGATATGGATATTTAAATCGTTTTGCATCATATTATTTATAGAAAGTTATAATTAGTTTTAAAGATTATTTTATTTGTTATTGAAATTTTTTATTAGCTATCTGAAGATTGGAACGTATATTGGAAGCAAGGTTCTGAAAAGCTTTTTGTAAATCTTGAAACCTTATTTAAAAAGCCTTAAAAGGTTGTACATTTTGGAAAGATTTCATAATTTAATCAATTTGCTTATGAAAGTTTAAAAAAATTTTATTATGCAAATTTAAAAAAATTTATTTATTATTTACTCTCGATTTTAAATTCTTTATAGAAATTTTGCTAATAAAGCACTGTCATTGTTATATTTTAACCATACATTAACATATCAAGCTGTTATTATTTTGTAATATTTTTTCACATAAAAGAACGTGTGGTAAGCGTATTCCAACATGCTTAGCATTTGATAGGTCTTATGGTCTCATACGCTAACGACAATTTAATCATATAACAGTTGTACATAATTCTAAAGTAATCTGCGGATAAACGAATTTCGATTGTATGGAGATAAAAAGGGGTTAATGTGTCTGCAGTAATAGGCCATGCATTTCAGAATATATCTAGTGATAATAAAATATGAGATGCACACCTGTACCTTTCCGAACATGTTATTCGATTCCACTTTAATAAACTGTATCGATACCATTTATGCAATTGAGTGATAAAATTGGTTCATATCTTAACGAGTTTTAACAGTGCTCACTTAAAACTGACATTATTTCATTGTGCAGCATTGACTGCGTAAATGATTCAAAGTGCTGCCTGAAATTTATCTTGGCATTAATTCTGATTTACGCGAAGCGCTGAAACTCTCACAGCTTCCGTCCCATTTCTCATCCGCGATCCGTCTATTTGTCGCACCTCTTTTTTTCCATAAAAAAGAACTTAATAATAATCAATTTATTTTAAACAATTAAAATTTTTCCCTAATTGCATTTCTGTAAAATGCACATCAATCAACTCTAAAATATAATTATACAAGCCGTATCATTACCACTTTTTTTTTATTCTCGTAATGTAAATTTAATTATATTTTCAACACTAATTCTCTTCTTCTGTGAAATTCATTTTTCACTGTTGAAATTCATATTTAACAATTGTTTATTTAAAATACGACGGTAATGTTATAGATTATAACGTGTTTGCTTTTCATGAATATTTTAATATTCCATTTTAAACTTGCAACGTGACTTTTTTAATTTACATATAGTTTACTCAGCGAGATATAAACCGAACGTGAATTTTCGGAATGGGTTGAAAATATTTTCTCAATTGTCATATGAATATAGCGGCGGCAGCAACAACATAGATATAAAGTAAAGCAAGCACATGAAGGGATGGGGTTGAAATTATTACTTTCAGGTTTTGTATATTTTTTTGTAATGTCGTTTTTTAAACCCTTTAAGTGAAATTTTATCTGAAGGAATTTATTAAATTTTGGTTTGTATAATAATACAATTTTGATTATAATAAAATTTTAGTAATAATGAATTCAATATGTTTGTACAGATAGCAAAACTATTTATTTATATCAATTTTATGCTTAGATTCGAACGAATTTAAGTTTAGTAAAACGTGAAATTGTATTTTAATGCTCGATCAATTTCGACGAATTCGTTTACAGAGTTTCGAGTTTAATATATTGACGAAAATAAACAAACAGTTTTTTGTTGTTTTTAAAAATTTTAATTATAAAATCGTGCAAATTCTCTGAATTCATAAATTTTGTCACTTTATATATGCATTCCAACACTAGCAACACATAAAAGTAAATTTATATTAATACAAATAACCATGTTGAAGACCACAAAGCCAAACCGACATTCAGCACCTGTTTAAATAACTAGAACGGAATTTCCATTTAAATTCAAAATTTTATATTAAAGCACAACACAAAATTACACCATCCTGTTTGTTGGAAAATTGATGTTCGTCTTAATCATGTAGTAAAAGACCTAATTATATATAATTCTGCTTTCGATATGTTCCACATGCACGCCTGCCTTAATGCATTGTAAATATTACATGCGATCCAATTATTTTAGAAAGAAAATATTTAATATACTGTTGTTGTGACGATGCTATAACGGAATATTATTGATTTATTATATTCAAATGATATTTAGGAATTACATTAAATGATACAGCAACTTTTATAATCATAATTTTATTGGTACAAATAGCATAATTATCTGGCAACATTGCTTAGCTTGAAATATAAAATATTGTCGCGCTGTAATATAATATTGGATCAATATAACGTACTTAAAATCAAACACATAAATCATTTTTCTATGTTTGTTTTTGGCTAGAAATCAATTTGTTTGTAAGTCAGCTATTTTTCAAACGGTTTATTTGTATTATTGCATTCAAGGTAGAAGAGCCAGCCGATTCACATTTAGATATCGAAATGCAGTACTAAATCAAACATGTCTTTTACGATGTTTTATATTAATTTAAATTGAACTGTTTTTAGAATTGAATTTTACAAATTTATTTAGTTATTATTGTTATTCTAAAAACCAATTCAATTTTAAATAAAGTAATAAATGCATTTCAATTAAAATAAATATGAATATTTTTGCAATTGTTAGTAATTGTAAACCACTTAAACTGGAAATTTATTATAATTAAATTGTAAATTTAATTTACAATTCCATTGGGGAATAGTATAATAATCCCATTATCTTCACACACATTACCCAATCACTTAATCATTTCTGCATTAAGTATATTGACATAATTTATCTAAGATTACTTCCTACCTTGTGAGATAATGCACCGCCGGTCGGTCCTCCGCCAGTATGATCAATTTATCATGCGTTTCTTGCTGAATGCCGTTGATCTTTGCCATTCCGGAATTGTGAAAAACTTTCAATACTTAATATACTACGTACACATAATACATGTCAAGTGAAATTTATATTATACTGAGGTGGAAAAATGTTCGGATATCATATTCTCAATTTTTCTTATTTATTTATAAATTTATTTTACATTTTGTGAATCCTTATATGACGTTTTTAAGGTTTTTTTTTTAGTTTTTTTTACATTAAGCGTGTTATATTTGCATATTGATTTTTTGTCTCTTATTGTCTCTACGTGCACTACGTGTATTAACAATAGTTTACTTGTAAAGGAAAGTATCTTCTTCTTCAGCCTGTCTCTGTATTGGGCTGTTAGAATCCAATTTTTTTTGCGGTGTTTTGGATATTGTTTTTCTTTGTTATTTTTGGTCTTCCAGCGCTTCTTTTACTGTTTTTTGGTCGCCATCGTATTACCCTGTTGGTCCACTTTAATTGATTTTGCTCATCTTCATTTCAGTCGTTATTTGCGTCATCACATCTGTTATCTGAGTTTTTTTTGGATTTTTTTGCTTTTGGTTTTATCCCTAATGATAATCCCCAACATGGTTCTATTGCTTGTTGTGTAGTTTGTAGTATGTTTGCCGTATTTTTTTTTATTGTCATGGTCTTGGTTCCGTAGGTACGATTTCTATACTTTTTTTTAAGTTTATAGGGACTATTGGAGTCTTGAGTATGAGGCCTAATTTTCCAATGCCACTCAACAAAGTCTTATTCTTTTAGGTATTTTACAGGATTAGTTCTTTTTACATAGTTCTATTTTGTGTCCGAGATAGACATAGTTGGTTACGTTTTCAGTTTGTGCTGATGAGGACGATATCCTCTGCTTAGGTGGTTAAGGTGTACTTCATCAATTGTGATTCCTATATGATCCCAGTCTAGTTCTTTAAAGAATTTCTTTATTGCAGCTGTGAATAATTTTGGGAAGATAGTGTCCCCTTGTCGTACTCTTCTCTTGTCTATTTTTGTATTTTTGTTTAGTGTGCAGACACAACGGGACACTTGCTACAATCATAGAATCTTACTTTTTTGCACTTTACTCAGTATTTTTACTCTGAAACACTAGAGCTTGTTACTCTCACTCATTGCTTCAATATAAACAAAAAAACTGTGTTTTGCCTTATCAAAACCAATTTATATGTTATTTAAAATGTCTTTAGAATGTAAATAGTTTTCATAGTACTGGAAACTTTCTTACATATCAATTGCATCAAATTTTAGATGAATATATAAACAGTTTGCAATTCCTTAGTTATTTGACAAGGTTGTTTTTGCACAAAGCTGTTTTTCTTAAAATTCTATATGGACAATTTCATTTCAAACAGACCAGAGCTGGGAGGGGGGGGGGGTGCATTGAGAAACTTGCTTATGTATTTTTTTTAGTTTTTATAACTTATTAGTAGTTCTTTGATCGGTATATAAGGGTATGAAACTCATAAAAAAAAATTCCTTTTTTGCATTTTTTGTAATAATTTAACTCAAAAGAAATAAATGTACTAATGAAATCAACCTGAAATTTTCCGTAGAATCCAAATATGGCGCCTTTTCAAGTCTATACCCTGTTTATAAACCGCAAAAGCCATAATACCATGTTTTTGTTCTCAGTGGGCTGGGCAAAAAGGAGCATTTTTTAATTTTTTTTTACCCGTCAAAGTTGACGTATTTTGATGTAAATTAATTGGAAAATATAAATTTGTTCTGTATATTTTAGTTTTAAGGGTCTAAAACTCAAAAAATCTGCAAAGTAGGCCTATTCTTTAACATAAACTTTTGCAAATGAACGTTTTTATTATTAAAAGTGTGTATCACTTGAAGTTTTGTTTGCACTTTAAAACATTGGTCCTTCGAACCGGATACGGAACTTCTGGTATTAGCGAGTGCTTGGCGAACCGTGATACAGGCACACCATTCCAGAAAATACGCATTTTTAAGTACAATAGACAAGTTTAATCAATCAGCATGGACGCGTTGATTAAAGAAATCAAAGGAAAGTGCAAAAATCTTAAGAGTGATTTAACACGATTATCCAATGACATTTCAAAGGCAGTAACTGCTGGACAAATTGACAAGCGTGTCAATAAGTGCATCGATATGTACAATGAACTCGGCAAATTGGAAGGCAAATCATTTTGTGAAAACGATACATATGAGGCGGACGACAAAACCGACGCGTATTACCACAAAGTTTTGGCAAATGCTGCAGATTATTTAGATACCATAAATACGGACAGTACATCAACAAACTTGGAAAGCGTTGGTAACACGAAGATTACTCAAGTGAAGCTGCCATCAATAAACCTGCCGGAATTCGCCGGCGAATATAAAGATTGGATGGAATTTTACAATACTTTCATATCGTTAATACACGAGAATAGTGAGTTAACAGAAGTGCAAAAATTTCACTATTTAAGGCAACTGTGAAAAAAGAAGCAGCCCAAGCGATCAGTGCTTTAAATATAACTGCACAAAATTATGAGGTAGTTTGGAGTATATTGAAGGAGCGTTTTGAGGACAAAGCAGCAATAATTAATTGTCATGTAAAGGCATAATTTAATACTCCAATAATGCATAAAGATTCATTTGATTCTTTGAGATTGGTCATAGACCACGTGGTACAGCACACTTAAGCATTAAAAGTGTTACAGCGCCCAGTTGAACAATGGAACGATTTATTAGTTCATATAATAGCCACAAAATTGGACAGCAAAACACGACGAACATGGGAAGAATCCATAAAATCGAATGAAATCTCAACGTACAATGAACTACATGAGTTTCTTATCAGAAAATGCAGAACACTACGCAGCATATGCAGTGAAAATACCATTGATTTTTACACTAAGGCAAATAAACCGGCCAGATCATTCCATGTAACCAGCGGAAAAAACATAAGATGTTACTTGTGCAACGAAGGGCACTATATTTATGCGTGCCAAATGCTTTGTAGAAAAACACCATTGGAGCAAATCGAAATAATCAGAACAAACAAATTTTTGTATAAATTGTTTGCGGCCTGGTCATCTTGCTAAGGATTGCACATCAAGCAATTGCCGTTAATGCGGAAAGAAACATAAAACAGTTCTCCATTTAGAAGATGAACTAAATTCTCAAGTACCCGGCATGTCTAGCAATGTTGGAAATCACAGCAGCGAAGACCAAGTGATTCTATCAACATGCCTGGTCAACGTCAACGATATATGAGGAAATCAACACGTTGCTAGAGCACTACTTGACTCAGGTTCCCAAGTAAACCTCATGAAGGCAAGTTTAGCAAAACAATTAGGACTAAAGTACCAGCAGACTTCAGTTCCAATAACAGGATTAGGAGAATCCAAAGTTAAAATAACAACTCGCGTGTCGACCATTGTGTCGTCTAAAGCCAGCGAATACGAAACGGAACTAAACTTTTTCCTATTGGATACCATCACTTCGCGAGTGCCGTATCAATCATTCGACAAGAATATCCTTGATACTCCTAAAAATATACATAAATTTTAACGAATCTCGGGAAGTTGAATTGTTGATTGGAGCGGAGATTTTTTACAAACTTCTATGCGTGGGACAGATACACACATGTAAAGGCAACATTTGCTTGCAAAAAACGCGATTTGGCTGGATAGTGATAGGATGCGTACCACAACTTAGAAAAAACAATGTCATTATTCTGGGAAAATAAGAAAATGCCTGGTGCTACGCGGTTCATAGAAGAAAAATTATGCGAAGCCCATTTCATTACCACGCACACTAGAAACCCATTTGGCCGTTTTGAAAAACGTTTAAGTAAAGACCCACAAATGAAGATCCAATATCAGGACTTTATAAAGGAGTATTTAGATTCAGGCCATATGGAAGAAATGTCCGATCTGGAAGAGCAATACGCAGGATATTATTTGCCGCATCATGCCATGCTGAAGGAATCAAGCATAAGCACACAATTAAGAGTAGTTTTCGATGCATCTATGAAAACTACAAATGGAAAATCATTAAACGATGTGCTACGAACTGGTCCAACGATTCAAGAAAATCTGTTTTCAATATTGTGCCGTTTCAGGACACACAAGTTCGTTTTAACAGCCGATGTAAAAAAAATGTATCGTCAAATACTTGTAACTGAGAATGATGCTAAGTATCAACGAATCCTGTGGAGAGAGCACATCGACCAACCAATTGTCACATACAAGCTGAAGACAATAACATACGGCACTAGTCCGGCGTCGTTTTTGGCGGCAAGATGCTTGACAGAAATAGCAAATCTAAACCAAGAGAAATACCCTGTCGCTTCAAACATAATTAAACGAGACTTTTACGTAGATGATTTGTTGACAGGCGCACAATCAATTGAAGAGTTGGGACGCATACGTGGTGAAATAAGCAAAATGCTTAAGGAAAGCGGGTTGGAGTTACATAAATGGGCATCCAATTGCAAGAAGACATTGTGTGGGTTGGCGTTGCATGAACAAAATGTCCTTTCTTGGGATAAGACGGAAACAATCAAAACATTAGGAGTACAGTGGAATATGAAAACAGATATGTTTGGTTATTCAACTAGCATACTGAAACCCACAAGGCGAATTACTAAAAGAGTAATGCTATCACAAATCGCGCAGATTTTTGATCCACTTGGTTTGATGGGCCCTATAATAATTGTTGCAAAAATATTTATGCAACGATTTTGGATGGAAAAATTGCACTGGTATGAATCAGTCCGGAATGGCATACACACTGAATGGAACAACTTTATAAGCCAATTAGGGATCATTAATGAATTTCATATTCCCAGAAGTACCTCGTTCAACATGGAAAGTGACTACGTTGAACTCCACGGATTTAGCGATGCAAGTCAAGCAGCGTACGGGTGCTGCATATATATTAGAACCACGGACAAACATACCAAAGAAACTACTAGCACTCTGCTTTGTGCAAAATCAAGAGTGGCACCTCTCAAAGTCTCCAGCATCCCTAGATTGGAATTGTGCGTTGCAATGCTACTCGCCCAGCTTGCAAAAAACGTAAAAGAAACAAAAGAGCTGAAATTCAGAAAATGCTGCTATTATACTTATTCAACAATAGCATTATCTTGGATAAAGACAGATTCAAGCAAGTGGAAAACCTTTGTAGCAAACCGGGTAAGCGAGATACAAGAGTTAACGGACCCTAACGACTGGTACCATATAGATACAAAGTCTAACCCAGCAGATATCATTTCAAGGGGGACATCACCTTCGTTATTAACGTAACAATAAATTATGGTGGAAAGGACCAGACGTCCTGATAGCCAATACAGCGACGTTATCGTCATATAACTCATCGAATGATACACCAGAAGTAAAAAGAGTATTTATTCTCACCAGAGAACGACAAGCATTTGGTGATTTCTTGATTTTGCGTTATTCATCGCTCCAAAAGTTAATACGAGTTACCGCATTGTGTTTAAAATTTATTAAAAAAATCCAATGCATAAGAAGAACAGTACAAGGATTGCATAATCTGGTAATGGATGACTACAAATGTCAAAATGAAGCGAGAGTACGATTACTTCGACTAGTGCAGGAAGCTGAATTTGGTAAAGAACTCCAAGGCCTACAGACAGCAAGACCACTAAGCAATGCAAGCAATGCAAGCAGACTGTCTAAATCCGTTTCTGGATGTAAATGGGTTAATTCGTGCAGGTGGAAGACAATATGTGAAAAGGCATCCAATTCTTCTACCAAAATCGCATGCTTTCACCAAGCTGATCATTCGTGAAGAGCATGTAAGAAACTTCCACGCAGGTGCACAAGCAACGTTAGCAGCTATAAGAAATCAATATTGGATCATATCAGCACGAAGTGCAATAAGGACAATTCTTTGTAAGTGCGTTGTCTGCTTGAAGAATAAACCAAAACCTGCACAACCTGTCATGGGAGAGTTGCCCTATTGCCGTACTGAGCCAGCACGCCCATTCCTAAAGAGCGGAGTAGATTCCTGGGGTCCATTCAACATTAAAGAGGGTTCCCGAAAAAGCAAAAGGACCATAAAGGCTCACGCGGCTATATTTGTATGCATGGTAACAAAGGCGGTGCATATAGAGCTAGTCACTGACCTCACTACCGACTGCTTCCTCAGTGCACTTCGTAGAATTATAGCACAAAGAGGCTCAGTAAAGTAGATGTATTCGGACAACGCCACAAACTTTATGGGTGCTGATAACGAGCTGAAAAATTTTGGTCATCTATTCTCCGTAGAAAATCAAGAACTGATAACGAACATCTCGGATGTCAAAATGCAGTGGCATTTTATTCCACCTGGATCCTCGCATTTTGGAGGAATTTGGGAAGCGCTAGTTAAATCAGCTAAGCACTATCTTTGGAGAGTAGTTGGAGAAACGCTTTTAACATACGAAGAAATGTCGACGATGCTCACCCAAATAGAAGGGATCTTAAATTCGCGCCCATTAACGCCAATGAGTGATGATCCAAACGATTATAGTGTTCTTACACCGGGACACTTCTTGATAGGAGAGCCAATGAACTCCATACCCGAACCTGGTTTAATGCATCTACGGGTAAACAAATTAAGTAGATGGCAACACCTACAACAAATGCGTGACCACTTCTGGAAAAGGTGGAAAGATGAGTATCTCGTTGAACTCCAAAAGCGAATAAAATGGAAACATTCCAAAAGATGCTCAATTAAACCTGGGCAGCTGGCAATAATACAGAAAGACAATTTGCCACCCTTAAAATGGAAGAAAGGAAGAATTGAGGAGATCCGTCCCGGAAAAGACGAAATAATTAGAGTTGCATCCATCCGAACTACGGATGGTGTTATAAAACGTCCAGTGCACAAACTATGCGTATTCTTAGATGAAATTCAATCTTGAAATAGTATTTCAAGGGGGGCGGTATGTAAAGAATTATACTTGGGAAAACGGGATTACCTAGAACCGGATTATAAAACATTAATTGCAACAGCTGCTTAATGAGATTGTAAAACTGTTTGTATTTATGATAAGTACTGGGTTTTTACATCGCGTTAACGATGGGATTAGCGTCTCGCAAATCTATTTGGTATTTCCTATAATCTTTAAAGATGTTCTTTCTCTTTTAGCCCTTAATTTTTAAGTATATATATTGTATATTATTTTGTGTTTAGTTAGTAAGGTTTATGATTTAGAATAAACAAATTCTACGACGCGTTTTTCTTTGATAGTGTGAACAAAATTCTGTTTGCACTTTAAAACAAGTATCTTTATGAATGTATCAAAGACAAAAGCTTGGGTGCCACTCCAGTATGAGTATGAGTATAGATGGATAATTTAAATTTGGGTTCCCGCTCACCCGCCGAAGTGTTAGTTATCAAGAAATTAAAAATTACTTTTCTCTGCCACGTTAAAAGTTTTTTTATCACCGGAGGTGATGATTATATCAATTATTTGTAGACAAACACTTAGGTGGGTGTTTGGGCCACTCCAGATCATGAGTATAGACGGATAATTTAAACTTGGGTTTCTGCCTACCCGCCCAAGTGTTAGTTATCATGAAATATAAAATTACTTTTCTCTGCCACGTTAAAAGTTTCTTTATCACTGGAGGTGATGAATATAATTGTATACAAACACTTGGGTGGGTGGGCTATTTTAGTACTTTAGTATGGACGGATAGTTTAAACTTGGGTTCCCGCCCACTCGCCCAAGTGTTAATTATCAAGGAATTTAAAATTATTCTTCACTGCTGAGTTAAAAGTTTCTTTATCACTGGAGGTGATGATTATATTAGTTATTTGTAGACAAACACTTGGGTGGGTGGGTGGATCTGTTACTCTAGGACATGAGTTTGGACGGACAGTTAAAATTCGGGTTCCCGTTTACTAGATCAAGTATTAGGTATTAAGAAATTTGAATCAACTTTTCTCTGCCGCGTTAAAAGTATCTTTACCACTGGAGGTGTTGATTTTATTAGTTAATTGTAGACAAACACTTGGCTGGGTGGGTGGGCTACTTCAGAACATAAGTATAGTCGGATAATTCAAACTTGGGTTCCTTCCCACCCGCCCAAGTGTTAGATATTAAAAAATTTAAACTTTTCTTTGTAGACAAACACTTGGGTGGTTGGGTGGATGGGCTACTCTAGAACATGAGTATTGACGGATAGTTTAAATTAAGGTTCCCGCCCACCCGCCCAAGTGTTAGATATTAAGAAATTTTAACTTTTCTGCCGCGTTAAAAGTTTTTTTTATTACTGGAAGTGATGATTATATCAGTTATTTGTAGACAAACACTTGGGTGGGTGGGTGGGCTACTCTAGATTATGAGTATAGACGGATAGTTTAAATTAAGGTTTCCGCCCACCCGCCCAAGTGTTAGATATTAAGAAATTTAAACTTCTCTGCCGCGTTAAAAGTTTTTTATCTCTGGAGGTGATGATTATATCAGTTATTTGTAGACAAACACTTAGGTGGGTGGGTGGGCTACTCTAGAAAATGAGTATAGACGGATAGCTTAAACTAAGGTTCCTGCCCAGCCGCCTAAGTATTAGTTATCAAGAAATTTAAAATAACTCTCCTCTGCCGCGTTAAAAATATTTTTACCATTGGAGGTGATGATTATTTCAGTTAATTGTAGGCAAACACTTGGGTGGGTGGGTGGGCCACTTCAGAAGATGAGTATGGACGGATAATTTAAGTTTGGGTTCCCGCCCACCCGCCCAAGTGATAGTTATCAAGAAATTTAAAACTACTTTTTTCTGCCACTTTAAAAGTTTTTTTGTCACAGGAGGTGATAATTATATCAATTATTTGTAGACAAACACATGAGTGGGTGGGTTGGCTACTCCAGAACATGAGTGTTACTTATCAAGAAATTTAAAATTACTTTTCTTTGCCGCTTTAAAAGTTTCTTTGTCACTCGAAGTGATGATTATATGAGTTATTTGTACACAAACACTTGGGTGGGTGGGTGGGCCACTCCAGAACATGAGTATAGACGGATAATTTGAACTTGGGTTCCTGCCCACCCGTCCAAGTGTTAGTTATCAAGAAATTTAAAATTACTCTCTTCTGCCGCGTTAAAAGTTTCTTTATCACAAAGGGTGATGAATATACCAATTATTTGTAGACTACCATTTGGGGTGGTGGGTGGGTTACTTTAAAACATGAATATGAACGGATAGTTTAAACTTGGGTTTCTCCTTACCCGCCCAAGTGTTAGTTATCAAGAAATTTAAAATTACTTTTTTATGTCACTTTAAGAGTTTTAATTCTAGTCTATAGCTCCGCTCCGGTTTTTATTGCTTTTTAGTCACTGTTCTCTGGAGAATTATTTTAAACACTTGCCCACCCGGGCACCTACCGACTAAACTGCCCCCCTATTGCTTTTCCTAAATGTTCGGCACCTACAGGGCCATTGACCTTCCTGCCTAATTGATATTGGTTTTGCGTTGGGTGTGCTTCTGGGAGGAGCAGATGCTTTGGATCGGGCCTTAAACGAAGATTGGTTTGCTTATAGCTTGATGTAAGCGGGCAGCCTTTGTAGTTTGCAGTGTGCGGCCCACTTGTAGGACGGCTGGCAGGCTGTGCAGAAGTGGGTTGACGATCTTTTGTCTTTGTTGCCTTTGTGGCGCATAGTGCGCTTGAGTTGAGGGGCCAGCTGAAGGCTTATTAGTTACAGAATGAGGCTTACCAGAATCCATCTTCTGTTTCTTCTTCTTAGAGTAGTCCGCCACTTGGAATTTCTCCTCTTTGGCAGGACTTCTTTTGGGGCGGTAGCGTTGCTCTTTTGCTGAATATCTATCGGTGCTTCGACCGGGTTCTGGGCTGGCCTCTTGAGGGATTCTTGGTGAGCTGAAGCATATCTTTATAGGAGAGGTTAGTACGGTGGGTTTCGGTATCTTATCAGGCTAGTTGAATTACTTGGCGACCTGCTTGCAGGTTCAAGAGGAACTCGTTGAGATCAAGACGGCTTTGTTATAAGTCGATTCTTTTTGCCTCGTCCTCGACTAACCTTATGACGGGTTTTTACAGCCCCTGAGTTCTTTGCCCTGCGTCCTTAGGTGCCCTTCCATCTTCTGGAACTCATGTTTATGACAAAAATTTCTGGCGATTAGTATAACTTTCAGGGATGGTTTGTAATCGTTGCTTTCTTTGTGTTTTTTGTAGGTTAATTAAACACTGTCCTTACAGACTTATCTAAAACAAAAAAATATGGATCGGCATTTTGTTTTTTCTTCAGATAACCGGCTTGCGTTTGCATCTTTTGATTGCCTTTTTGAGTGCAGTGTAGGATGGAGTGACGATGGTATCGGTTTCTTCTAGTTCATTGGACAACAGCAGCGTTTTTAAATTGTCCGACCGACTGACTTTTTGCTGGACGCAAGGCGAGACTTTGAAAAAAGTTAGCGTTTTGGGCCGCATGGGCTCCGCAGGTGCAAAAGACTTAACGTGTGGGATTTACTTGTCAAAAGTATGGAAGCGCTTATCAACTAAACTTTCCCCTTCCCTCTTTGATGTAAACACTAAGAAGTACTGTTTTCAAAAGGTTATTAGAAGTGTGTCAGCTTTGTAGGCGATGATTTTTTGTGGTTGCGGTCGGTAAACGACGATTTTCCGTACATTAACTAAGTTTTAAGTGCCTCATAAGCCGCTTGAAGTCTTAACGTAATGATTTCTAGTACCTTGCAGTGTACAACAGTGCCGTATCGTCGGCGATTTTGTCACCAGGCGTGATGCACGGTATATCAGATACATACAAGTTGGAGAGCACCGGAGATAGTTTCACTGGAGGTGATAATTAAATCAATTATTTGTAGACATACATTTGGGTGGGTGGGTGGGCCACCCCAGAACATGAGTATAGACGGAGAATTTAATCATAAGTACCCCGCCCACCCGCCCAATTGTTAGTTTTCAAAAAATTTAAAATTACTCTTCTTTGTCGTGTTAAAAGTTTCTTTATTACTGGAGCTGATGAATATATCAATTATTTGTAGACTAACATTTGGCGGGTGGGTGTAGTTTCCGCCCAAGTGTTAGTTAGCAAGAAATTTAAAATTTAAAATTATATACTCAAACCACTCCTAATAAATTATAGCTCTAAAAGCTATTATTATCTTCTTAATTTTATGTGAAGGTGTTTTTGGTATGTGTAAAGACTGTGAATAAGTATTGCTTAGTGGTTCTTCATATAACATATTGTTACAAAAGTTTGCAAAGTCTGATCAGCAAAAGTGTTTAAAATAATGTGAAATATATTAAACAACAGCATAAAAAAACCCCTTTTTTGACATTTTGTGGTTAAATCACTACAAAATTAAAGAAATATCACTCAAAATTTCATATTCAGTTATTGCGTTTTTTGTGCATATATATAATAATATAATAACATTTTTGTAAGATGTAAAACCATTTATTGTATGAAGTATATAAAACTCAACTGAATTATTTTAGTTAGATTTTTATATGAAATAAAACAGAAAATCTATCGTATAAGGTTTTGAAAACTGATCTATATTTAAATAGTAGGATAAGTAGGAAGCATAAAAAATTAACAACAAGGTTTTGTTGCGGAAATGAATAAAACGGAAACAAGAAGTGGGAAGAGCACATATTTTTGTGCAGGCAGAAAAAGCAGTAAAGTATTGCATTGTAGATTCAGTACGTGGGCGTCGTGGAGGAGGACTAGATTGGTGTTCTGAATGTCTAAATAAGAACAAACAAAATTAATAAATATAATAAGTTTTATTATTGTGATTCAAAGCAAATAATTTAACATGATTTGCATTACTTAGATAATGTAAAATGTGCGGAGACAGCATAGAAAAATATGTTTCAACGATTCAACCATTTAAAATCTAAAATCATCTGCGACGAGTGCCATTTACAATCTAAAATAACATTATAAAGTGTAATACCGAGTCTAACGACATCTGATATAATCTTGCAGTTTTGTTGAGGGAGCCTTTAATGCTTTTTGTATTTGGAATTGGATCGCTATGTGATGATATCCCCCTAGTGGCAAAGCAACACTTCCATTCTTAATTAAAACAGCATGAAAAAGCCAATCATAAATTAATAATAAATTGATTGAATTGGAAATAATAAATTCAATTAAAAGTAAGTTGCAATTTGAAGCAATTACATGTAGTTGAGAACTCGTATGGAAGTTGAACGCACTTGAGACCTCATAATGTAATTTAGCCTCACAATGGGCAGCCTGTAATTACACTATAAGTTAATTCTTTACTAATGTACACGCTCACAACTTTTCAATTTGCCTTTGTTTCTAAATTAATTGCTTTTAAATATGGTTTGTGTGTGTTGGTCCGGATTAAATCAAAATTGCATTTTAGATGAAAAGAAGTAATAATAAAAAAAAAAACAAGAAATCTAATGAATAAATTAATGGTGTTAATTAATCTGATTCAAAATTAGGTGATGAATTGTGTTCTTCGAAACAAGCTTCATTGAAATACTTGTAAAGATCCATCAACGTCCGCAATGAATAATGCAATATTCGTCAGTGCGCGACATGCTCGTACGTTTATATTTAAAGCAAATCTTAAGATGGCCATTCTAAAGATTAACGGCGGGTCAGAAACAGATGTAATCTCTAACGTGAACAAGTAATTTAGCAAACCGAAATTAGTTACTTAACTACAGCAATTTGCTACATGTCTGTTGACGGGCCCCTTTCGTTAGATCGGGTCGCTGTCAACCAAAAGTTGCGAATTCGATACCACGGTTAATAATTAAACGTCCTTTTAGCTCAACGGGGTGCTTTATTATCATCTACTAGTAAGCTGAATTAAAGTTAATCCCAAATCCACAATTTATCACTAGAAATGAATATTATTTATTATAAAAATAATATAAGAGCTTTGCAAATCCTAAATACTATTCAAATTTAAATAACAAAATATAATGCTTTGTAGTTTAATAAAAACTTTGAATATCAAACAAAACTCAATAAAATCTACTAAACATAAACTGTTTATTAGTTATTCTGATTTTACCTTAATTGTCTCTTCGGCCAGTGAGATGCTAGACACACTGATGATGAGTGCATACCCTGAAACACGAGTGTATGTGTCTCTTACTGGATGAAAAGGCAATTTACATAAAATACATTTTAAACTCTATAAAGTACAACTATCTATAAAGAAGCTTACTAAATATGAAATTAAAATAAGAACCTAATTGACAACTAGTTACGTGTGACAGTTTTAATAGCTAATTAACTCCCAATGTTTGTAGTATAAACATTTTCCACAACCTTATATTAATTTATAACTAATAATTCAATCCAAATATTTCATTATTAAATTTTATTGCAATTTAATAACAAAATAAATTGAAATCAATAAATTTCAATTCAACATGATTTATCCAGTAATTGTGTTACTTCGACTAGACCGCTTTTTATAATATTAATGGAAATAAGAAGTAGATAAATAGTGCGCTATTTTCCAAGCAGTTAACCGCACTGCTTTGCCTTAGTTTCGGTATTAAATCACGATCAGGGACGAAATGAAACAAAACTAAATATGAATTGTTTCCACAATGCCTGCCACGTTATTAATGGGAATTACCCTTTACTTACGTGCTCTTAAAACAAAAGCTTTACGTTTCGAGATGTATTATGAGAAGGAAAAAAAATAACAAGTACTATTATTAGACTGGCAACATTGTTCTTGTTTGAATATACATTTTATCTTAAAGTCAATAGATATTATTTTAAATGAAATTGTTGACATTATTAAATCATCTTAAATGGTATAAATTAATATCAATTTTTTAGAGTCAATGCAATGTGTTGACGACAATGCTCTACATTTACTGTAACAGTTTGCGTGTAGTTATTCGCAATTAATTTAATTAATTGCAGTGAATATCACTTTGGATTGTTGCATGCGTCTTGTTTCATAAGCGTTGGAGCTGTTTCGAGTAACGGAATCTCGATTGGTGATAAAGTTACTGCATACATTCACTCAACGTGTTCACATAATATATGTAGAATGATAGATCAATCTGTTTATTAATATTAATTCGTGCTTGTTAAATTGTCTACATATAAAAGAATTCATTATTGAAATAATATAGTAAATAAAGCGCAGATATTGTGGTTGAGTACAATTCTATAAGAGTGAAGGTAATTAATTGAATAATTGATTACGGTAATTGTTAACAGAGCATGTATTTCATTATAATCTGATTGCGAATTGTTTTCACACAAGTATTATAAAACTACAATTCATTCAACTGTATTGAAGTCGAATGCTAATTACACAAATCAAATTAACAATTCAATTAATTTGCAAAAATTGTAATGCATGCTTGTTTTACTCTGACAATGATTTATATAAATAACAGAATACTCATTTTATTGATTTGTTCACTGTTTAATATATTTATTAAATACCCGACGCAAATGCACGAGTAAAAAGAACGCACTAATGTTGAGATTGCATTGATGGCTTATCAGTAATGAAAATAAATCCGGTTGAGTTTAAAAAGTACTGACAATGCGCTTATCTCTTTGTAAAAAAATGTTTACATAAAATACGTATATTTTTAATTTTGTATATAAATAGATATTGATTTGAAATGTTTTTTGAAAATTATTCTTTATACACAATTTTATTATTTTATTATTGTATTTAGCTAGATTACATAATCGTTTGAAGTATTATGTAACACATTTGTTAATTGCTGAGCTTTTTTAATATAGTTGCGTGTTTATACTAAATCCGCCTAACCCAATTTTTAATAATCGAATGAGTTAATAGACATCTTAGGGTTGTGATAGTAAAGTACATTGACATTGAGACTGAAGTATTGTTTCACAACTGACGTTATTCACACATAGATTGAGGGAAACATGGGTGTAAATAAAAGTACATTGACTTTATGCAATAAATAAATAATTCGATGTAACAAGCACAGACATTTGTTTTAATTTTACAAACCTTATCAGTGGGCTTTGTATGACTACGGCATTGCATGATAACAATACAATAGCTTATATAAATAATGAAACTAGATTTGTTTCTTTTTTTATACATTAACATTATTTTGGCATTGATGATACAAGATTGTTATTTACACACTAACATTAGATTTATTAACAGAGCATGCTATGCACTGGCATTTAACGTTTTGAGTGTTTTACAACAACTGAAAAAGATTGTTAAACTTGCACTGACTAGTAAAGCTTTATGGATTATGTTATTTAAGTGATTGTGAGTGAAGTTCTTATAAATGCTTTGGTGTTATAGTAAATCATGTGTTTGTGTGATGATAAAGATTCTAGCATTACTTATTTGTTCTAGATAAATACTATATTGTACAATAATGTTTATGCATTTAATAACTATTTGTAGCTTGAATTGATAAACGGATAAGCACAATATACTAGACTCAAGATTAAATTAAAGTGGCCCGGGCAAGTATGTAATGCGGTCGATTAAAATAAAAGCAGACGACGCTTAGATAAATGAATGAATTAAACTGCTTGGTGTGGTAGATGGGTAGTTGAGCATAATTAAACAAACAAACAAAACGCTGCAAATTATATCTACAGAAATCATAGTTTTTTTAATGTAAGTAAAATCATATAAAAATGTTCATTAACTAATGACTTAGATACAAAATTACAAAAAATGTATTTTATGTTAAAACTTAATGAAAAGTTGTATAGAAAATCCAATTTTTATAACAATTAATACATAAACCACTCAATTATTGCACATTTTGTTTAGAATGAAAAAATTTGCTTAAAAAATAAGTTTATGTCATAGAAAACCCGTTTTTTTTTTTTTAAGTTTGTGTATATACTACTCAAATATTGCCTTTATG
The DNA here is from genome assembly GCA_963932245.1 of Tachinus rufipes. Lineage (NCBI taxonomy): Eukaryota > Metazoa > Arthropoda > Insecta > Coleoptera > Staphylinidae > Tachinus > Tachinus rufipes. The sequence goes on from OZ010743.1 coordinate 110,696,607, forward strand.
GTTAGTAATTAAATTTATTGTAAACAAATAAGATAAATGATTTTATTTTTAATATTTATTATGTTTGATATTTTAATGCAAACTAGTTTTGATGAATAATCATCATGATCAATGTATGAATAAGTATTAAAAATATAATCATTTATCCTATAAAATGTCTACAATTTAGATTTTATAAAAAAACAAAGAAAATATAAAACAAATATTAAGTTTACTACAATATATTATGTTTCTCTTTAAAAATAAATACTAAATTCCTTAGAAAACCTATTTTTCTAAACATTTGTTTACATAAACCACAAAAATGTTGCATTTTTCTTAAGAATCAATACTCAAGCTTCAAAATACGTTTTTCTTAGTTTTTGCAAAACAAACATTCTTAACTGTTTTTGTACACAAGTTACTTAAAAATAGAAAATTGCTTAAAAAACTTGTTTATGTATATATGTATATATGATATACCAATATTACCTATACTTTTTTTCTAATTTAGGTCCGTTAGCACCAATAGGCATCCAAACACACACATGTCTTCTCTAACCTAACTTTTTTTTTTATGAGGAGGTGGAAAATCTTTATTAAGACACCTCGAAGGGTAGTGTCAGATTCTTACTGACTAAAAACGCCTCCTCCTCTTCTTGCGGGAATTACGATCTTTCTCCACCTCGGAATTGCATTTAAGTATTACGTCGAGGTGGAGGTTTCCGCGCGCCAATCTTTAGGCGCAATTAACACACATTTACATAGATTTGACAGCTTTTTTTTATGCGTTTTGGTTTGGGCACTTTTTTTAAATTTTTTTGTTTTGGTTCTTTTTGTTTGCCCAGCTTTAGGTGCGCACATTTTTTACATATTTTTGACAAATCAGTTTACAAAACATACATAAGAACTGAATTTACAATTACAAAATACATTAACGAGTAGCTACTGCCTCACCCCCTTCCCGCTTCATTCACACCGCACCATGGAGCTAACTCCCTCTCTTCTTTTTCTTTCATACGTAGCATGGACTCTATCATGTTGGCCACAATGTCCCAATTGTACTCCGAAGACAGCATTACTACCACCATGTTATCCGGGTTCAAGCTTTCTCCCATCAGTTTCACTCTTGCTCTTTTACGCGTCTCCAACCATCTCTCGCAATGGAACACGGTGTGCTCAACCGTATCCCTTTGACCACAGTAGAGACATTTATCAATTTTATCCAATGCAGGTACGCCCGGAAACAACCATGTCCCGTTAGTACCTGCGTGAGGTAGTAGGTTACTTCACCATTGCCCCGACTCACCCAACGCTTCACGTCTGCGATGAGCCGTCTGGACCATGCCGGTTCGCTACCACCTCTTCTGCCATTCCCTCCACATCCATTCTTCCGCTTCACACTTAGTAAGGCGAACCTCCCAGACCGTTTTTTTCACTTGCACTACAAGATCTAACGGCTTCGTGCCTGCCACAACCAGAAGGCCCGCCGTCGGCGCTATCCTGTATGTGCTGCAAACCCTCTGGCAACACCTACTCTGAGTCCGCAGAACTATTTCCCTATGCTTTTTGTTGTTGCACACGGCATCCCCCCATATTTCGGCCCCATAGAGCACTATGGAGGAGACTACCGAACACATCAGGCGCCTGGTGGAAGATTTAGCTCCCGCCAGGTTTGGCATTAGCCCTGCTAAGGACCGAGCCGCCTTCTCCGCTTTCTAACACACTTTTTTTACATGCACACCCCACTCTAAGTTTGTGCTTAACGTAACCCCCAAGTATTTTACGCTCTTTTTAGACCTGGCGGTAATCCCCGAGACGGTCATTTCCATTTGCTGTACTTTTCTTGGGCAGGAGAGCACCACAAGTTCCGTCTTTTCTGGGGCCAGTTCTAACCCCAGCTCCGTGATTTTTTGCTCTATGAGGGCAAGAGCGCGGTTTCCCGTCTCTTCCAGTTCCCCCTAGAGCGTTTTGTAACGATGACCGCCAGGTCGTCGGCATACGCCACCTTTTCCACTCCTAGAAGCAGCTCTAAGCTTACCACGTCGTCGTACAAAACGTTCCACAAGGTGGGGCCCAGAACTGAATTTTTTTTTAATTTTTGACTAGATTGTAGTGTTTCTTAAAATATTTTGATTATTCTTAGCTAGATTGAACTATTTTTGACTTTTTATAATAAGAATTTTGTGTTTTTTAATAGTTTAAGACCAAATCTTGGTATTTTGTGACTTTATTTTCATACTTTAAAGCCAGATTTTGTTATTATTGACTATTATAAAAAAAAATTCCATCTTTTGACTAAATTGTGGTGTTTCTTACAATATTTTGATAAATAATAACCAGATTTGGCTATTTTTTACTTTTCATAATAAAAATATTCTGTTTTTGAACAGTTTATGACCAAATTTTGGTATTTTGTACAATATTTTTATACTTTATAGCTAGAATTTAGTTTCAAACTGTGTTTCCGCCCACCCGCCCAGGTGTAAATTATAAAAAAAAAATTGAAGTTACCATCACCTGTCGTGTTCCTGCAGCTAAAAACCTTTACAGAAGAACTGACAGAACTCATTAAGGTACAAGAGAGTGAAAACGTAAACAATTTTTTGATAACAAACACTTGGGCGGGTGGGCGGGAACACAGTTTAAAACTACCGGTCCAATTCTTCTAAACTGTGTTCCCACCCACCCGCTCAAGTGTTTGTTATCAAGAAATTTGAAGTTAACATCACTTGCCGTGTTTTTGCCGCTAAAAACCCTAACAGAAGGACTGACATAAATTATTAAAATACAAGAAAGTAATGATGTAAACAAATTCTTCATAACCAACATTTGGGCGAGTAGGCGGGAACACACTTTAGAAGAGTTAGATTGATGGTTTTAAACTGTGTTCCCGCCCACCTGCCCGAGTGTTTGTCATAAAGAAATTGAAAGTTACCACTACCTACTAGGTTCCTGCAGCTAAAAACCTTAACAGAAGGACTGACAGAAGTCATTAAGGTACAAGAGAATGACGACGTAAACAATTTTTTGATAACAAACGCTTAGGCGGGCAGGCGAGATAACAGTTTAGAAAAATTGGAGCGTTTGTTATCAGAAAATTTGAAATTAACATCACCTGCCGTTTTCCTGCAGCTAAAAAATCTAACAGAAAGACTGACAGAAGTCATTAAGGTACAAGAGAGTGGTAACGTGAACAATTTCTTGAATACAAACACTTGGGCGGGCCGGCGGGAACACAGTTTAGAAGAGTTGGATCGGTAGTTTCAAACTGTGTTCCCGCCCACCCGCCCAAGTGTTTCTTATCAAAAAATTTGAAGTTAACATCACCTGCCGTGTTTCTGCAGCTAAAAACCCTAACAGAAGGACTGGCATAAGTCATTAAGGTACGAAAAAGTGATGATGTAAACAATTTCTTGAATACAAACACTTGGGCGGGTAGGCGTAAACACGGTTCAAAAAAATTAGACCGGTGGTTTCGTACTATGTTCCCGCATAACCGCCCGATTGCTTGCCGTGTTCCTGCAGCTAAAAACCTCAACAAAAAGATTAACAGAAGTCATTAAAGTACAAGAGAGTGATGACGTAAACGTTTCTTGATAACAAACATTTGGGCGGATGGGCGAGAACACAGTTTAAAAGAATTGGATCGGTGGTTTCAAACTGTGTTCCCGTCCACCCGCCCGTGTGTTTGTCATAACGAAGTTTGAAGTTACAACCACCTTCCGTATTTCTGCAGCTAAAAAAATCTAACAAAAATACTGACAGAAGTCATTAAAGTACAAGAGAGTGATAACATGAACAATTTCTTGATAAAAAACACTTGAGCGGACGGGCGGAAACACAGTTCAAAAAAATTTGACCGGTAATTTTAAACTGTGTTCCCGCCCAAACGCCCGAGTGTTTTTGCCGCTAAAAACCATAACAGAAAGACTGACGTATGTCATTTAGGTACAACAGAGTGATAACGTAAACAATTTCTTGATAACAAACACTTGGGCGGGAGGGCGGGAACACAGTTTAGAAGAATTGGAGCGGTAGTTTTAAACTGTGTTCCCGCCCACCCGCCCGAGTGTTTGTCATAAAGAAATTTAAAGCTACCACCACCTACCGTGTTCCTGCAGCTAAAAAACCTAACAAAAGGACTGACATAAGTCAATAAAGTACCAGAAAGTGATGACGTAAACAATATCTTGATAACAAACACTTGGGCGGGTGGGCGGGAACACAGTTTAGAAGAATTGGACCGGTGGTTTCAAACTGTGTTCCCGCCCACCCGCCCGAGTGTTTGTCATAAAGAAATTTGAAGTTACCACCACCTGCCGTGGTCCTGCAGGTAAAAAATCAAACAAAAGAACTGACAGAAGTCATTAATGTACAAGAAAGTGATGACGTAAACAATTTTTTGATAACAAACACTTAGGCGGGTGGGCGGGAATACGGTTCAAAAAAATTAGACCGGTTTTTCCAACAGGGGTACCCCCCCAGTTAAAATTACCTCCTCTTTTTTCCCACCATCTCCCACTTCTCTTACCTAACCTAATCTAACCTAACCTTGGGGAACACCAGTAAGTGCTGGATAGTTAGCGGATTTGAAGTTTAAAACCTCAACATACTGCAAACTGTGATTAAGATATGACTGTAATAGATTACAAAGAATGTTATCGCATCCAACAACACGCAATTTATTTATTTTAATCCCGTGGTCTAATGTGTCAAATGCTTTACTGAAATCAGTGTATATATATATTATATATATGTATTACATCCACTTGTTGTCGCATATCGAGCGATGTGGAAACAAATTTTGTGAAACATAGCAAATTTGACGCAGTAGACCTCTTTTTAACAAAACCGTGCTGGTTATCTGATATTAGACTTTTTACTCTAAAATAAAGCCGTTCTGCTATTATCCGTTCAAAAACTTTGGCAAAGTTGTTAATTAAAGCAATTGGACGATAGTTTGATATGTCTTCTTTGTTTCCATTGGGCTGATACGGGCAATTTTTAATAGTTTTGGAAAAGTTGAAGTTTTTAATATTAAGTTAAACAAATAATGCAGTGGATTGGCTAAGACAGTAGCGCAGTCTTTGACATAGAAAGAAGGAATGCCATCAGGACCTGACGTGTATTTTGCTTTTAGACGTTTAGAAGCTTGCACAACTTTATCGGATGATATGGATTTAATTCCAAATTGAATAGTATTATTGACGGAATTAGAATTTGATGGACGATTTGAAATTTTGTAAATACTACTAAAAAAATTTGCAAATGAGTTTACGATTTCTTGTTGGTTTGACGTCATAATCCCATTATGTATCATAAATGATGAAATTCTTGAACTGTTTTTCAAGCAATTAATGTATGACCAAAATTGGTTTGGATCGTTTTTCAATTTTGCTTCAGCTGCAGTAGTAAACATTTTTCTATCCAATGAAATACGGCGTTTTGTTTCTCCTCGAAGGTTGAAATACTTTTGCCGATAATAATTGGTTTTATGTTGACTATATAACTTGTGGTAACGCTTTTTTTGCCAAGAATTTTGCATAAATCAGTGCTGAACCACCCAGGATATCTAGACGACGATTTACGTAAAATTGACTTTGGAACATGTCTGTCCAATATTTTTTATATTGTTTGGTAAATTTTATCAACATCTGTCTCAGCATACACTAATGACCAATCAGTGTCAAGAAAAGCAGTGTACAAGTTGAATCAAGACTCCTTCATCAATTCTTATGTGTAATAGGGCGTTTAAGTATATATGTTTGATGATTGCTGTAGACATTTGTTTTGGAGGACCGTGATTGAGTTTATTAGTGTTTTATTTCCTAGTTTGATCATCTCTGCAGTGATATTGTCAGTCTACTATTTTTTAGTTGTCTTAGAGCTTCCTCTATTTTTTCCGAACCTACGTTTGTTACATGGGTTCTTGTGCCGTGATCTCTCTTAGTTGTTGAGTATAGTTTTGCACAGAAAATCTCTACTTTTTTAAGGATGGTTTTCTTGTTTAATATAGTTGTGCCATTTGCCGTTAGAAAGTCTTGATTGCAGTACCTTCATGTTGCAGTTCTTTTTTATGGTCTTGTCTTTGTATTACGGGTTCTTTTATTTTTGCGTATCCCCTTTTTGATGTTTTTGTTGGTTTCTTTGTATAGATCTATTATTCTAATCACATTTCTGCGTGTTTTTATGAAATCTAATGTAGACGAGGAAAGTTTAAAATTTTATTTGCGTATTCTTTGTTGTTGAACACACTTCACACTTCACACTTTAATTCAATTAATAAAAAATTCATTAAAATACAACAATAGAAACAGTATATGTACACAAATATGGTTAAAAAAAATTCTTAATTAAAAAGTTTTCAAAAATTAAAATGGAACAATATAAACCTAGGTTAACAATTCTGGTAAAACTTTTAATACTTATGATCCATTCTCTCACAGATTCATTCTTCTTTCACTCACACAATCATTCATCATTCATTCAGGTTAAAAACATATTTAAAAGTTATTATCATTAAAAAACATTACATAGACCGCAGAAATGTCGGTATTATGTTTATAATTTTTTTTGTTTAAGCTTAAACCTAACTAACCTAACCTATCTATTTACAATAATATATACAAGAACTCACCTAACCTAACTCTACTATGTACAATATATACAAAAACAATAATTTTGACTCTAAAGATCAAAGTTTACAGAGGCGGTAAGTATCAACTCAAATGTGTTGATTGAAGATAGGTAAGCACTGATAACTGAGCTTATGTTTAGTTCTGAAAGGTCTATTGTTAGATTGGATGCTGGTGAGCCCTCGTAGAAGAGGGTTATTTTTTAATTTAAATTTATAAAAATTTTGTGAAATTTCCATTAAGTAGTCCGAAATAAGAGGTAAATTTGCTTATTCGTGCAAATCTCTGATTCTGACATACCTGTCTTTGCTAAGTGCCATTCTCAGACACTTGTTCTGTAACACTTGCAATCTATTCAGGTTCGTTTTACCTACGCCGCACCACACAGGAGCAGCGTAGGTTAACGAAGGTCTGATTATTGTTTTATAAAGATGAATTTTGGTATCAGCCGAAAGAGAACTATTTTTGTTTATAAAAGGATATATTTGTTTGATGGCCTGATTTGTGTGTTAAATGTTGTTGGTAATTTAGACGGGAGTCTAGATGGACTCCCAGATACTTGACGTGCTGCTTTGTTGGTATAGCATCATTGTCGAAAGTTGTTGGTGTAAAGGTTTTGATATTAGTGAATTTACGTGTAAAGAAAATTCTTTCCGATTTTTTGGTGTTAATTTTAATTTTCCAAAGGTTGAAAATTTTTTGCAGCGTGTTTAGGTGAATTTGATTTTGTTTCTGCGTGGCCACTGCATAAAAAGATCCTGAATAGATTGCAGTGTCGTCTGCATAGAAAGCAAGACTCGTTTTTGCAAAGGCAGGTATATCGTTAAAATAAATATTATAAAGTTTTGGTGCCAAAATTAAACCTTGCGGTACACCAGCATCAATATTTTTTGTGAAGGACAGAGTGTCGTTGACTTTTACCTGGAATTGCCTGCCTGTTAAAAAATGGTGAATAAGTTTAATAATGTAAAATGGATAGTGTTGTGTTTCCATCTTATGTATCAGTCCATCGGTCCATACTCGGTCAAAAGCTTTTTTGACATCAAGCACTTTGTCTTTATTAAAATTGATGTTAATGTCATTGACGATTCTAGCAATTTGCTGAACCGTTCCATGTCCACTTTTAAATCCAAATTGATTGTCTGTCGTCAGTTGATTGTCCGATTCAAGAGAATCCAGTTTTTTCATTATAATTTTTTCAGTCACCTTACTTAACGTTGTAAGTAAGGATATAGGTGGTTATGAGTCGGGTGATGTAGCTGTCTGGCCAGATTTGTGTATGGGCATCACGTGGGCTACTTTCCAAGATTTTGGAAAATAACCCAACCTGATGACTCCATTTATTATGTAGTGCAATTGCACTACTGTCTTTTGTGTTAAGTGTTTCAGTGTAATGTTCTGTATTTTGTCATGTCCTGCTGCTTTAAGGGGTGGAAGTTTTCTGATCGTTTCACAAACCTCTTTTGGACTTGTCAAAGACATTTTATCCAGAAGAGGTCGATACTCCGACAGAAACCTTTCCACTCTGGCAGTAATTTCTTTTTGTTTGTTAGGTTAGTCACGCCTTCCTCCAAAACATGTACTTTTTCTAATGTCATTTCTGCTTTGTCAACGTCAGTGAAGGCGGTAGTAATACCGTCTTCACTTATCAACGTCGGTATCGTTACTGTCTTCCGTTTGATCGACTTCAACAGGGCCCAAACTGAATTGTCCTTGTGTGAAAGTTTTTCAATCTTGTCGTTCCATTCTATATTTCTAAAATCACAAATGTCTAATTTAATTTGTCTATTCAATTCGGTCATGTTGTTTTTTTTGTTTCTGTCTCCAGTCCGTTGTCAAATTTTTTGAATCCTATTCCTGGATAGAATTTTGTCTACTATGTCTTGAGGTAATCTGTCAGCCAAAAGGTCATTTTAATGCTTTTCTTAGAAGCATTTTGTATAATTTTGGTTAAGTTTTCGACATGTCTGTCAATGTCTTTGGGGGTATTAATATTTCTGTCAATAATAATGTCTCTGTCAAATATCCTTCTAAAAAGTGGCTAATTGGCACTCTTATAGTCAGGTCTCTGGACAATTTGTTTCGGTCTGTTGATCGTGTTGTACAGTGTGGATGTTACTAGTGTGTGTTCCGAACTCAATTCGACCACTGTCTTCAAATCAGATACGTTTGTCACGTTTTTGTTAATATATAAGTCAATTGTGGTTGGTGTCATACCATTAGATGGAAAATGTGTATGTGTGGGTGGATACATAACGTTTAGGTTGTGTGCAATGGACTTGTTATATAAACATGTACCATTGGGGTTATTTAGGTGACAGTTCCTGGTATTATGTCTGGCATTTAAATCCCCGACAAGAAGAACTCTGATCCCCTTGTCGAGGAGACTCAGGACGTCGTCCTTCCTAAACTGAAAATTTGGGCCACAATAAACTCCTATCAATGTCAAACCATCTTCTAACCTAATAGCGACATGCTCAAAATTGCAATTTATTTGCATGCAGCTGATAGAATTCTTTACAAGAACGGCTACCCTACCGCCAGCAAGATTTTGATCTTGCCGTTTAATGCGGTAACCCTTCACATTGAATTTTACGGTGAGATCTAATTTAGTTTTTGCGATTATCAAAATATCCACAACCGTTCTTGAAAGGAACTGTATCAGTTCGCCAACTTTTGATTTAATACTATTGGCATTCCATTCAAAGATGTTTAGCCTATTAGCCATCTAATCCAATTGAGATAATGGTTTGAAACTTTTCTGCTTCAGAATGACAGCATTCCAACCTATCATTCATGTCTCTTAATAGACTAAACATCTTTGAAAGATCTACCATACCTTTCAACCTGCGTATTTTCCACATGACGCCATTATAATCATCATAGCTAGGAAATGCGAAAGACGGTGAATTTTGACGAGTAGAGAATGGTCCTTCCTTCAGCAGCGAGTAAGCCAGCAGCAGCTGCTGGCTCTGGCTCTGCGTCACTGCGGCATCTTCTTTTTGCTTGGGCCAAGGCGTTCACTTTTGGGGCTGCCGCAGGAACGTACTTTATTGGTTACAATTTTCCTGGATTTTGTGCGTGATGCCTGGACCTCTGTTTCTCCATAGCAGCAATTTTCCTTTTGTAAATTTTACAGTCTACAGAGTTTGCAGGATGCGCCCGTCCGCAGTTGACGCTGCTTACCTCCACATCTTTGCTTTTTGTGAAAATGTGCGTTAAGTGTGGGCCAGCACACTTCAAGCAACGAGGATTGACGTTGCAATTTGAAGTAGCGTGTCCACTCTTGACAGCGGTGGCACTGGCTCAAACCTTTTTTATTCACATATCGATCGAATGTAACCGACGTATGGTAAACGTAGCGAACTCTGTTATTGAGCACATGTAGTTTGGATGGGAGTGGTCAGAACATACACAGGGAATTTAGTGTTTTTTATTTTGTAACATTTTAGAATTTTAATTTAATAATTTTCAGAAATTTCACTAATAATTTCTTCTGCGGTGAGGTTCATCTGGGGCCCCATTATCACAAAGGTGTGAGTTTTCTCATCCTTGTGAGTAAAAGTATGGAACTCCAGTTTCTCTACCTTGCAGGCTTGTTTAAAATAGCCGATAGTCTGACACACTAGTAGTATAAATAGAGACACGGTTATTAAAACCGTGTTTGATGTGAAATATTTTGTTAGTGTTTTTCTTAATAAATTTAAAAAGGTTTTTTAAATTTTGTAACTGTGTAAGCAGAACTATCGGTGGGTTTTTAATTTTGATATTCGAAATTGAATTTTGAGGTTTAGACGTATTTTTGTCAGAATTTTGGCTAATAACAAAATTGTTTGAGTTGATTTCTTCACTCACAATAGGCTCATTGTTCATTGGTGTTAACACCTCGAACCTATTGTGATTGAGGACCTTACCACTTCGTTAACTATATGTCAAGTTAGACTCGGTCTTAATTTTACGTTTCAATGTTTTTGCAGTACTTACTGCGGTCAAGAGTGGGGCTGTCGTTCCAGCATCATTTTTCTGCATCGTCCTTAATTTCAAATCCAATCCAAAAAACTCCAAAAAGGTTTAATTTAATAAATTTATATAATTAATTTGACTGACAAATTAATTTGACGTTTGCCAGAAAATTTTTAAAATCCTCTTCTGAGGGCCTCCGACAAAAAGTGATTTAGATTTTCTAAAGAACAATTCCGATTTTGACAATTTTTGAATATAATTTTTTTTTTGATAATGCCCAATATACCATTTTTATATTAATAACTTTTTTTCTTGTAGTCTAAAAAGTATTTATAGTATATAGCGCTTTTTGGGACCTGAAAATTTCAAGTTTTGAACATCGCAAAAATATGTACAACTTCCTGCATCAAAATAGTAGTGTATACGTATTGATTCTTTAAGTCTTGTATAAGTCTTGTGTGATCACTTTAAAAAAGATTAAACACGAGGAAATCTAGACGTTGTGGATCAAATTTTGTAAGAACGGTTTAAAGAAAGCAAAGTTTTGCAATTCTGCTAAATTTACAGTTTTTTTTGGAATAATGTTTGAAGTTTAATATATCAAAATGATTGCTACGATAAAAAACATAAAAATATGGGTTTTAAAGTACATGTAATAAGAAATAATTTGAGCTATCGTAGACCTTTTTATCTTTTTTCCAGAAGCCCAAAAATTGAGATACAAAATAAGCTAAAACAGTCGTTTTATTGTGAATTTTTTGACCTTTAAATGTGTGTCATTTTGAACAGGCAATATTCTAAGGTCCAACATTTTGAGAATCTCATTTTTTGCATCCATATTTTGATCCCTGAAAATTTGATCAAAATCAAAGAGGTCGACTTTTTCAAATTAGTCGAAAAGTACCCATATATTAAATGTAAAGAAAAGGTTTTTTTGAAAACGATTTTTTTAATATAAATAAATGGATTTTTCAAGCTTTTTTTTTAAATTCTCAACAATAAATGTTAAATTTGGTTGTTTACATTTTATGAAAAAAATTTTGAGCGATTTTGCATTAGTTTTGAACATAAAATGCATTATTTGAGTCATTTAAGCAAAAAATCTGTAAGCACCTAGTCTTTTGAGTTTTATTAAATTGATATAAAACCCAATATTTGAATGGATGGGTTATATTTAAAAATAAACTGCTTTTTAAGCGATTTTTGATTAGTTTTTAACTAGAAATAGATTATTTGTGCTTATATGTTCAATTTGTGTATTAATAAAATGAAAGGAAAATAGGTTTTTAAGCATTTTTTTAGCAAAAAATAATTGTTAAATTTTGTATGTAAAAAGTTTTAAGAATAATGGATATTTTTAGCGATTTCATATGTCATTCTTAACAAAAAAAAATAAAAATTTTAGTTGTTTATAAATCAAATTTAAGAAAAACCTGATTTAAGCAAATTATTAATAATTTTAAACAAAAAATTCAATATTTTAGTGATTTTGCGACTTTTTCCTACTTTTTTATGTATAAAATGTTAAGAAAAACTAGTTATAAAGCGTTTTTTTTTTAATTCTTAACAGAAGATGTTATTTTTGATTTGTCTTTATATAAAATTTAAGAGAAACCAATTCTCTAAGCAATTTTTGATATAATTTTAAGAAAAAATGCAATTTTTAAGTGATTTAAGATTTCATTAATGTTACAAAAAAAAATTATTTGGAGTATTGTAAGCACATAGTGTTATGAAAAACTATCATTTAGACTATTTTTCAAACATTAATACTAAAAGTGCAGTATTTGAGGGGATATGTACATAAATGTTTAGAAAATCGGGTTTTCTAATAATTTTTTAACAATAACGCAATATTTTAGAGGTTTGTGTACAAACAGGTTAAGAAAAGCAGGATTTTGAATCCATTTTTATTGTTTTTTATCAAATAATGTAATTTTTGATAAATTTCTGCATAAAATGTGATGAAAAATAGTTTTTTTTAGCGTTTTTTTATTAATAGATTTTACTTACATTAAGAAATAATTTAAAAGTTAATTAATAAGATTGATTCTTTGTTTGTAAACAAAGAATCAATCTTATGAAGAGTGTTTTTAAAGTGTATGTGCAAGTTTGTTCGCGAAATTTTTTTATGTATGACAATTTTAGCAAATAGTTTTAAAGCTCTGAGGAAGGCAGCAACGCTGCCGAAACGTTAGCTATTAAAAAACCAAATGCTATAAGCAAATAGTTTAATTATTATTTTATCCTATCTCCAAAATAATTAACTTTTAAATCAATAAAAAAAGGATATAACAACAAAACAAAATTAAGAAATAAAAACTACGATTTGTCTGGCTATAGTTGACGCCTCATGATTTCTGTGCTTTTGACAGGTAGTCCCTAGTTCCTGTTATATTTACCGAACGTGTAGGTTTGCTGGATAACACTTTTATAATCAGGATCTCAGTTCTTCATTGAGAATGTAGTTTTAAAAGCCGGTATTTTGCAAACATTGGATACTTAACTACAGCAATTTACTACATGTCTGTTGACGTGCCCCCTTCGTTAGATCGTTGTCAACCAAAAGTTGCGATACCACGTTAAATAATTAAACATCCTTTTAGCTCAACGGGGTGCTTTATTATCATCTACTAGCAAGCTGAATTAAAGTTTATCCCAAATCCACCATTTATCTTCAGATATGAATAATATTATTTTACGCGGTTATAAAAATAAGAAGAAATTGGGAACAACCCCATTTGGGATTCATAACTGTATAAATTGCCGTTGATTGTGGTGGCTAAATGTATAAAACTATGAATATATGGCATATGAAGAGATTTCGGTGAATCCGGTTCCATGTTAGGTTTATTTTTACACATTTACATACTGTAATGAAATTCTGTTTGAGAAAGAGCTACGCTGACAGGATCCGCTTTCCAAATCAAATTAACTTTTAATAGAATATTCCATCAAAGGGAATTCTGTTTTGTTATTATTACAATCTAATAAATCATTATAATATTTGGAATCCCCATCATTCCAAATATTTCCCTCCTCTTAACGTGTTTTATATACTAACCCTCAGGATTCATCCTCTGGCGTCAATGTAACATTTACTATTTTGACTTAACTAGATAATTCATCTATTCACTATATTATAGATCAAATGAACAAAGTGGAATCTGAAATAATTATATTAAGCTATTGTATAAATTTATAATATTTAACAAATATAAATTAGGCAGAAAAATAAAGTAAAATTTATTATGATTATAAATTTTTATTGTCAATGAAATAAAATTGGGATTTTTGCAATATGCAATATAGAGTTATTGTTAAATTAACTATATTTGTCGCAATATATATTGTAAATATGTAGTTCAGCTCTGCAATAACTATAAAAACGAACTGCAGCATACTTATTGATTAAAGTGGTTGTCAGTAATTTATAGAACGTATAACTTATATTTCTGTTAGAGTGTTTATTTGAAACCATACATTCCACATAGAAAATGGGGCAAATGTTTTGAGAACATTTTTAAAAAGAAAATAAAATACTTAATATAAAAAAATTCACATGCGATAAATCCTAAACTGAGTCGTTTTATTTCAGTACCGCCAGAGAAGTTGAGTATCCTGGATGAACGCGGCGTTCATATACCCCACTATATCCTAGGTCCTTACAACGAAGGAGCATCTATTAATATCACTTGTGTCGCCACTGGAGGTAACGTAATTTCGTTATAATTTTCCCATTGAAAAACAAACTTGATTTATATTGTTTTTGCAGGACGTCCACCACCGAAGGTGACATGGTGGCAAGAGAACGCATTACTGGACGACGCCTATGAATATTTGTCTGAACGAAGAGTTAGGAATGTGCTGCATTTAGAAAAACTACAACGCAAGCACCTGCATACCGTGTTCACGTGCCAAGCTTCAAATAACAACCTGGTGGCACCCATCTCAAGCTCAGTAACGCTGGATATGAACTGTAAGTTACACATGAAATTAAAGTAGTTTTGCAATTTTGCTAAGAGCTGAGAGAAATTATTTCCGAGCGTATTTTAATGGCAGTAGTGAACACATAACATTGCACACACACATCTAACTGGTGTTACAATACAAACACTTAATTTAAAATTAATGCATTGCGCGCCTTGTTTGCCTCAGCTAAGAGGAAACAATATACTGATCTATCTTTAATAGTTTATTTAGTTGAGTATAATTATTTCTATGTTTACTCAACAAACTTTGCTCGATTAATTTGCAATTTTATATTAAAATTATATTAAATTAGTGCAATGTACTAAATACGAACAACCTACTTTTCCGCTTGGATTGTCCTTTAAGTTCCGCTTGGATACAAAAGCGCATCGTTATCCTTGAATATATGGGGCATAAGGGAATCCTACTATTTAAATAATCCACTGTCGGTCAAAAAGCTATTGTGTGCGCCCGCATGCTCGTCCCTTTTATAATAGAATGAACACCTCCAAACGACGAATCTGATTCTCTAATTTCTACATGAAGTCTCCGAAATGCAATTAATTCAAATTAAAATGCAATTTCTATGTAATTTATAATGTTAAAAGATGGCGCAAAGTAGAAAATCACTTTTGCAGCACTAAACTTGACGTGAATAATATATAAATAAGGACATTTGACATGGGTCTGATCTTAAACTGCCGCACTTAAATAATACATCATACCTTTTCTGTTGACTGGAAGGAGCATGTCCAACTAACTTGGTCATTATACAATTTTAGGGAGACATATTTTTGTTTAATATATTAACGATAACAAAGATTGTTATCATTATTTATACGAAAGCATATTTAAAATGTTGTGGGTTTGATGTTTTATATTTTTTTTACAATACGCAAATGTTTTGCTCGATTTTTATTTTTTTAATTGGCAAAGTTGTTGAATTAGTTTGTAACATTTCAAAAATGTTTTTCTGTTCAAGCGCGTATATCATGGCCTCAATAATGCAAATTTACAGTTAACTGAATAGTTATAAAATAGTATATTATATATTGGTCTAAGAATAATGATAATAATATTTTTTTAGTTGAAGTAGGCAATTTTATCTTAACGCTATAAAACGTATGGAAAAACAAAAATTATTTTACACAAAAATAGTTTTTTTTTATGTTCTGGAAAAGTTGCTGTTAATTTAAAATTATGACTGCTTAGTATACAGAGCAGACTACTCCATTTCCTAATTGCTGATGCAGTCTGGTTTTGAAAAAGTTGCTCTGGTTTTGTGTTATATGATCCGATCCATACGTGAAACGCCATTTGTTATATCACAGTCTGGTTTAGTCAAAGAGACTGGCCAGCGCAACAGCAGCAAACTTGCTAGAATCTTTAATGAATTCTTTGATAGTTTCTGCGTTTTTAATAATTCAACCAAGGTGACTGCAGCAATAGCCACAAAGTTTTTGAATCTATTGGCAATGCTGGGAGGAACGGAGGCTGTAGTTGGGTATATAATACTCAAACAAACAGCAGCTACATTAACAACACGGCTTTTAACTTCTCAGGCTTGATATCCAAAATTTCAGATGCTAAAATAGTACTAAAGTTGTAAACTTGTTTAAAAATCAATCCATATGAGAATAGAAAGTTGTTCAACACGTTATAAGATATAGTTTCTGAAGCACTGACTATATTACCTTCTTCAAAATATGTGTATTATTGATCATTTTAGTTGTACTTTTAGAAACTTTGGTTGGAATTAACAATGCTTGGAAGAATGATGATTTTTTTGAACCTAGATTGGTGTTTTGGACCAGGATGATGACGGAATGTGAACCGATTGCGCCTGGATGAGCTAAACACAAACTTTGTTTTTTAATTGTTTGTTGCGTACATTGACAAGGTCTGGACTGGTGAAAACAAAGCCAACATTATCGCGGCTGTGCGGCTTTTTCAATGAGTTGTTGCGTTGATGGTGACCCTTGATTGTTTTACGCATCACGTTTTTGCCCATGAGTACTGTGGCGCTAGTACCACAGGACGACATACGGATTTGCTGCATTTGTTTGGAACAAATTTTGTCAGCGCTTACAATAAAGCATTTCTTCTATTAATTAAATAAGTTTTGAGAAGTAGTTTGACTTATAAGTGGCCTTGTCCTTCTTACTCATCTTGTGGCGTGTAGGAACTTTAATGAACAACCCAAAATATATGGACTTGGTGTTATTGTTACGTTGGGGTTTTGGATAGTTGCAGTATAAACAACAGATTTTGCGGCAGCAAGAAAATTTGTTGGGAGGGTTTATTTATGAGTTTGTGGGTAGTTGTATGGGAAAGCTGAGGATGTCTACGTGGATTGTAGCTTGTGCACGTTTTTTTGATCCTATACCAGTTTGCTGTGAACTTAGTGTAGGTAGACTTTCTTTGCTTCTAGCCGTTTTAATATATATTTTTTTTTTAGTACTAGCTGGACTTGAAAGTTTTGTTTTTGTTTATTTGATATTACATGTTGATCTTGGCTGAGTACTTTCTAGAGCACTTCAAAACAACAGAAGATATGATTATTTACAATTAATTCATTTTGCAGTGTTTTACTCTAAATTTAAAAGTATTTAGCTTCAGTAAGCAGTTACTTTAGTTGATGGAAACTGTAAAAGGAGGCTTTGGTTTGATTTACTTCGTCGATTTTTTTTAGTGTAGGGCGACACCGTTTTTTACTTTTTTTGTATTGATTTTTTATCAATTTTTTACTGATTATTGGTCTTTTCTTGGCAAGTCTCTAATAACTTCTAGATTCTTCTTCTTTGTTTTTTAGTTTCTGTCAATCCACTTTGTAGGTCTTATCATTTGTTTGTTGTAGTCGTACACACGCCACTGCTTACGCGTAGGCTAGTATTCTGCGACTAATTCCTGCCGAATGTTGTTCTTTAGCTCTTCTAGGGCATGTTGATATAAACTTTTGATTTTAAATATCCCCACAGAAAAAAGTCTGCAGGCGTTAATCAGCATATTTTGACATCAAACGGCCTGGGAACAATGTCTTCAACAAATCCAATGTAGCTCGAGCAGTGTGCTGTAGAGCGCCATCTTGTTGAAACCAGAAGTCATCCATACCATTATCACGCACAATTGGCATCAAAAAATTGGTTGGCATTGTCCGATAACGCACCTGATTGACGATTTTTATTTGGCCGTTATTATCTTTGAAAAAGTACCATATCAGCACAAATACCGCACCAAACAGTAATTTTTTGGTCGTAGAGAATTTTCTCTTGAATAATTTGAGGGTTTTCGGTGGCGTAGAAACGACGGCAATTTTGTTTGTTTACGGTTCCGTTTAACGTGAAATGCGCCTTGTCGTTCATGATAATTTTTTACCAAAAATGCTCGTCATCTTCAGCTATCTTAATGATTTTTTTATTTCATTCCAATCGGCGTGGCTTATCAGCAGGCAACAGTTTTTGTGTCACTTGAATTTTATACGGGAACATATGAAAATTGATACGTAAAATGCGACGTATAGTGGATCGTTTTATGTCGTTTTTTAGATGTTTTTGGAGACGTGCTAACACTGGCCTGTACGAGTACGATATTATCATCTGATCGCCTTAGTCGCTTTTTATTTGGTCATTTGGGGTTAGTAAGTGCCGCACCAGTTGTAAATCTAACATACAACGATACAATGTGGTTGCAGATGGAGCATTTCTCACTTTGTTCATTTTCCTTCATGCACGTTGCGTTTTCACAATTGACTTGTTTTGTTGAATGTCGATCTGGCATCTCTGTCAAAAGTTACAGTGTTGCCCAATCTTTTTGTTAAATATGACCAACCTCGTATACGTTTGAAATGATTTTAGTTGTGAGAATCAAATCCAAAGCTTTTGGTGCAGTTGATGCATGTCTAGACTACCGCGCTACTCTTCTTCATACCTTCTTTCTATTTATGTCAGTAATTTTTTTTTGCTGACTGGACGATGTCTTTTGTCTGTTGTTTTGGTGTTTTACGGAGACTCTGTTTTCATTTTTTTTTTCAGGATTGTCCTTTTTTCATCTACCTCTATTTTGCCTCCAAAGCTAATCATCGATGCCAGAGGTTAATACTCCCTCATCTGGGATTTTGCCGCAAATTTATGATTTTTCTTTTAACGCGCACTTTTTATGATTTGTTTAATTCTATTTCTTTATCTGATAGACAAATGTTCAGCATGGGTTGGTTCATAGCGCGTTGTGTCGTTCTTAACTTAATTGTACTCTGAATAGTTAGGGTGGTAGTTTCCAAGCTATATGTAAGTACGGGTGGTGGTTTTGCTTACCCAGTTTTATGGTTTTTGTATCAATAAAGATAGTTTGGTAAAATCTAAAATCGGATAATTTGTTTGGCTAGACTAAGTCTTTGTTACTAGATAGGATCATTTGTTACCGGCTGGTTTCCAAAGATAAATGCAGATGCGACTGGTCCAATCTTATCTGGTAGTTTAAATATGTTTTCTAGTTGACGTCGACATTCATTTACGGCATTATTATACGAAAATGAAATTGTATACAATCAAAAAGTGTTTACAGTTTTATTAAATTTGGGTGTTGCGGTGTTTTTTAAAGCACTTGCAGCACGAGTTGTTCTAAACTTGTTATGGTCTAGGTTCAGTCGGGGTTTTTCGGATACACTGTATGGGGGTAGGACATGTTTATAAGTCGCAGATTACACAGTGTCTATCTAGGTAAGTAGTTGCCGATGATCTTTTTTTTTTTTTGAGTTTTTTGTAAGTTATATGTACAATGGTTTCCCAAGGTCTATCTAGTTTTGCTGAATTGTGGCTTCATCAGCGGTAGATAAGGTGATGACAATGGCAGGTGCACGTGTGTAGGCCACACGTATTGTGCTTTGTGTTGTGCTAAAGCGCAGAAGTTTTTGATTGGTTGTTTTTGACGTCTTTTTGTGTGTCTGGCTTAAGAAGGGATGGTTTCTTTCTGGCCCATGCTTTTCGGGTTTATTTTGAATGCAAGATAGTTATGATACGATTCTTGGACGTTAGCCGTGAAGTGCTTTTCGTCAATATGATCTTGTCCACGTGGGTTGCTGATAATGTTTATTGCAGTTAAGGCATGCAGCTTCTTTGGCGCTTTTGATGCTCAAGATTTTTGCTATTATTGTAATTTTGGACGGTTATGATTGGCTGCGTAAATTTGTTTTTAATATTTTTGACAACCATCAGTTTTGATTTTGGTTTAATTTTAAGGATTTGTTTGGTTTTTATGTTGGTTTTGCTGATAATAGCAGTTTTGAGTATTGTTGTCCGCTATTTCATTTCTATTCTTAAATGGTATTTGCTTTCTATGGAACCTATATTCCGTATGGCAAATATAATTTGGACTCAACTTGCCTGGCTTGTTCTGACAGGTTGCTAAGTAGTTTGGGTCTGGAGAAATTTATTATTGAGCCCATTAGATAGTTTAGTAAAAGGTAGGGTGCTCCATCCTGTCTGTGCACTTAGGTGCTAGTCTTGTATTAGGTTTGGATTAGAGAAGCTACTTAGCTGATTTTTTGGTTGGTAGTCGTTTTTGTTTGATGCCAAGTTAATGTAGTTTTGTTTAAAGTTGTTTAAATACTCTTTAAGAGACTGTTGTTTTTCTTTGGTCTATTTGCGGTATTTTTTGTTGCGTTTTCTTTTTCTGTTTTAAAAGTGTTTTTGGGGTAGTAAACATACCATGCTATTCATTGCCCTACGTTAAGCGCTATTTATTACTGGATGGTCTCTAAAGGTGGCTGAAAAAATAGCTGGTTGAAGCCTAAGCATCTATACACTGTTTCTACAAACTAAAACCCTGCCAGTAAGAATTAAATAGACAAAAAAATGTTAAAAATTATGACTCCAGGTGAGTAACACTAATAGTACAAAATCCAAATTTGGTCACAAATCAGGAAGATTTTAGGATTCTGGACACTATTTGAGAGCATAAGCTTTTGGGGAACGGCCAGACAAACTCTGAAAAAATAAAGCATCCAAGCAAACAAAATTTCCACTACCACATACAAAGTTGGACAAGTCTAGAACGCAACACCAATTCTTAACACTATTTTTATCAGCTGTACGCACTACAGTGGCGCAAAAGCAAAATCTGTTCTGCGGCAGTACATTGGCGTCGCAAGGTGTTGGTTTTGGTGTTGTCAAGGCACCATGTCATTCTTTGCTCTGCGTTGCGTCATTTAGTAACGGCTGGTTTTTGAAGATTGCTGCAGAGGTGGCTGGTCTAAACCCGAAAGCGGTTGGGTAGCTATTGGTGAAAGGGTTTGGTGGGTCGGATGTAGTTATTATGAATAAAAGTTTGATTTTTTTACACACTTACTCAGAGTGTCGTGGATTTGTTACGCGTACGCAACTACACAAGATGTAGTTCTAAATGATAACAAGTTGTTGTTTGAGGATTGACGTGAATGTGAAAATTGTTCTGAAACTTTGGTGGGGTGTGCATGCAAAATAATTGATCGTTGAGTGAAAGAATATTACAAAAAGCTTCAAGGCTAATATATATGTATGCGTATTTGGGTGTGCCGCTGCTATAGATGTATCTATCTTCCTCCTCTCGATTATCTGTCATCTGCAAAACATTGGTAAGGTTTTCAAGAATTGAAGATAGCTTATACTCGATATTTAGTATGCGAGGAGGTCATATACATCTAAAAGAGCACTTAACGGTATAATTGTCGTGTTTGCCTTGGTAATGCTTTGGAGGATGGAATTCAGCGGAGCGTTGACGGCTTGCAGGTGTTTGTCTGGAAGCTGCAGCGCTGGACGGATGGTGGCAATAGACGGAATTTCCAGTTTATAGTTGTTGGGCTGTGGTTGTCTCTTTTGGTGTTAGCTGTTTAGGTTTTTTTTGATATTTATAGGATTAAGATAGGAAAAAGCACGATTTGTATTGGCGTTGGCAAGGAGAAGAATTGTTATTTTGGTGGGTCTACTTCAAACTATTTCTTCGCAATTTTTTAACTGTAGTACCTTGCCTACCCACCTAGTTGTTAGTGACTTTCAGATAGGATCTTACCTTTTTTTTTATTTATTAATTTTTGGTGCATTTGCAAAGAAGAGAAACATTGATCCTTTGATTACAAACACTTAGGTTAGTGGGCGGGGCGCTCTTTAGTTTAAATTATTTGTAAGCAATTATAAACTGGAGTATTCAGCTCACCCTCCCAATTGTTAGTGATTGGTAGATTGGATGTCAATTTTTTTTTTAATAATTCATTCTTAGCGTTTGAAAAGAAGAGCATAATTTGTTAAATACAAACACTCCAGTTGAAGTTGTAGTAGTCTGCTTACCCGCCTAACTGATAATGTTTTGTAGATTGCATGTCACCGTCATTTCTTTTAGTTTAGTGATTATTAATTTTGCAAGGAAGAGAAACATTCAACACCTTGATTAGAAATACTCTGGCGGGTTGATGAGGTCAGTCCAGTCAAAACTACTTGTTTGCAAACATAAATTGTAACGAGGAAAATGGTTAGTGCTGTCAAAGACCCCACCCAGTTTAGTTTTTTATCAAAATATAGATAGTTTTTGAGAGTAATCTTTACAGTTATATTTTTTTCTCAAAATATAGTATATAATTGGATAAATTTTGAATTTTGAATTTTTAATTTAGAAAGTTTAAAAAAATGATTTTTTACTAAAATAAGCATTTTTATGCGTTTTTGTAACTTTATAGCATAATATTAAATTTATATTCTGAATATTAAATTCAATAGTCGTATCAAGTGTTGAGATAAACTTCATTAAACACCATTGTACAGCTATAATAATAAAAATCTCTAAATTTGTAATTTGTAAGTTTTTTTTGATATGGGGTTGTCAACGACCTTACAGGTATGTCAATATTACAAAATAAAGGTGATGCAGCTAAGGGTTAAACTATTTGCCCGCATTTATGAACTGGAGTATTTTGTTTACCACTTAAGTATTAGTGATCCGTAAGTTGGATATCACTTGTTACCGCCCTCGAGACCCCGCTTTGAATGCAGTGATTTCTGGGGTTGCTGTGCGGATGGCTTTGAAATGTTCATCTAAATTGATATCCAGAATACCAAAATTAAAGCCGTTTGGTGCAATGTTTTTAAGGTTTTGAATACCATTTCTTCAATTTTTGTCTACTGCAACAGTTTCTTTGGCACCTTTTTTCACAATTTTGGAAAAAATATTTTTTTTTGTTTTTAGGCTTTGGGTGGTTTTGGATTGCGGACATATGTGTTGGTTTTAAATTAGCTCTTGGTTTTTTTGCATTTTAGCCCGTACTCTTGCCGCCAGAATTTGGCGGTAGTGGTGGATAAGTTTTTTGTTATTTTGTGAGTCTAATGCGATCTAGGTTTATTCAACTTTTTTGTCATACATTTTTGGAAAATGGCTAGCCTATTTCAATTAGTATTGCTATTATCTGGTAAAATTATGTTTCAAGGTATCTAGATTTTTGCGAGCCAAGCCCGTTTCTTATTTTATTCAGTTTTTAGTAGTCTTTGCGCAAAAGCGTGGTTTGCTATTTTTATTATCAGCATTATTGGGGCACAATTACTGCTACTGCTATGTTCAATTATCCTGTTTGTGAGTAGTTTATGAGTCTGTTTAAATATTTGAATATGTATATTTGGGAGTTGAGTTTGGAACGTATGTGCAAGTATTTTTTTACAACAGTTGCTATTCAGTGTGTAGTCACTGACGTGAGTAGTCAATGTTAACATATTGGTTTTTAACCATTATACAGAGCCCTTATACATATTTTTTTCTGAAACTAGGGCTAATTAGGAAAGGAATGACAGCATTGATTGCCAATCTACATTGTCATCATCACTTTTTTGTGATTTGCTGATCTACACGGCTGTTTTTGGATTGGCCTGTTTAACTTTTTTATTTCATGGTTGGATAACCGGAGCCGAGTAAAGTTTTGACGCAAACCCAAATTGATCAAAGCTTTAACTTGGTTTCTATTGATGTTTATGTTGATGCGGTGTTAAGGTTTTTTTTCCACAATTCTTACGATTGCTACTTTTGTTGGTTTTTTGTTTGAATATTGTTTTTTTGTTAGGAATTGTGGTGTTCTTTTTTTTAGCTTTGTATTTTTTTCTTGACTGCGTGAGGTTAGATAGATTGTTTGTTGTGCTTGGTAGTTGAGGATTTGGCCTAGGAGATTACTGCAAACGCCAAATTGTTTTTACCTTGATAGCAACTGTTTAAAATTTTTAAAGATAATAATGTCCAGTGACTGCTGAAATTGAGGTTTTATTAAGGTTGCGAAAGTGTTTGCCATAACCTTCTCTGGGTGGTGTGGCTATTCAAAATAGTTGTGCGGAACTCGCAAACAGTTTCAAGAGTTGTTGCTTGGAGTTAGTTAAGATGGGCTGGGTTTTTTGTTATATTGGTTTTAGAATGTTTTGGTTGTTTCTCGTAGTTTTTGCCTTAGCACTTTGGCATGACAAACGATTTCTAAAAGCATACGCAAAAGATCATTGGGATTCTTTCTATCTTACATTAACTGCGTTTGTATGTTTAAGAATTCTACTTATTAATTTTATTTTAATTATCATTTTATAAATAAATAATAAGCAAAAATACATTATAGGCCAACAAATAAATAAATAAATTGACCTGTAACAGCTGATTATCGTACTTGGTGGCCGTATAAATATTGTTCAAGGGCTTTGAAGAAAGGTTCTGGGATTTTATAAGGTTCTCCACCAAAGCATTGTGGTTCTAGTGACTATTTTGATGGGTTTGCAGTGAGTTTGCAACCTTTACTAAGACATTCGTCTGTGCTTGCCGTGCTTGCATAAAGTGTTATTGTTCATACATGTTTCTTTCTTAATATTTCCATTTTTTATTAGTTTTTTCATATGTGTTCATTTTTGGTTAATTTTAAATATTATTTTTGATGTCCTTTTTTACTTCAGAGGTTGTGTTGGGGTAAAGTAAAATGTAAAGGCACTATGCTTTTGTATTCTTTATCTTGGGCACTATTTCTTACCGTTCTGAAAACTTAAAGGCAGTTTGTTAAAGACGAAACACTTTGGCGATAGTGCTATTGGTTTACCAACTTTTTAGATTTTTTACTGTTTTCTAGGTGACCAACTGAAAGTATTGTCTAGGTATGGAGGGGCATCTGTGATGTATTTTTTGGTGCCGAAGTGTGCTGTGACATCGGGAAAGCTATGGTTTAGTTGATTGTGACTTATTGGCCGAGTTTTCATGTGATTCAGATTTTAAGATGCAACTTGAAGTTAATGTGTGGATAGGCGTTGAGACGGTGTTAGATTCTTTTGAGTGGTCACCTTGAATAGTGTCTTTAAGGCCTATTAGTGCAATGTCTCCAATCTTGTGTTGCTCCGTATTTGAAGTTTGGACCGTTTCTTGGGCGTAAAAGATCAGGGCATTCTTGGTGTGTGTATTGTTTGATGAGAATTTGTAGAAATGTAGAAAAGTTTAGAATTACTTTCTCGGTAGTGCTTCTGGTTTTGGACTGACTGATTAATTATTTTCTCAAAAATTAGTAATTATTGGGATTTGCTAGAAGAAATTTTCATATACCGGACGGGTAGGGCACTTCAGCTTAAACTAATTGTATGAACCTTGAATTGGAGTACTCCGCTCACACGTTCAAGTGTTAGTGAACTGTATATTGAATGTTACTTTTTTTTTATTTTTAAATTTAAGTGTTTAAGTGAACTCTTGATTGGATGTCACTTTATTGGCGTTTATTTCAATAAACGAGAAAAATATTCAATTTCTTGGTGGATTTAGTTCAAACATTTTGAACGCTCAACTACTCAAGTGTTAGTGATTCGTAGAGTAGATGTCACCTTATTCTTTTTAGTGAGTATTTGCGTTTGCAGGGAAGAGAAATTTTTTTTTTTTAATTCACCCCGATTGATGTCCGTAGTAATAGCCCCAGTAGCTTTAATTTTGTTGTTTTTTGTTAAAATCCAATTTGTTTTTTGTTACTGTATATATAATCTATAACCGTTCAATACCGTTAGGTGTCGAGGTGTCGGACTCACCGATCCACAAAGAAGACATGTGTATGTTTGAATGCCTATATGAGGTAATGGGGGAAGAACCCATTCAAGTCGTGATTGGAGCGGCCGTTGCTTAACTATTGTTAGCGCTGATAATCATACATGCCCTCTCTGCCGTCCTACCAACTTCTTTGTTACTACAAACCAATATTGTTACTTAGTTTATCGTTGGTAACTTTCTAGTTACGTGTGTTGCTGGCACTTATCTATTTCCAGCAGCATTTGGCAGTTTGTTTTGTTGCTGCAAACGGAAGATACGTAGAAGGCATTTTTTTGTTATTTTTCTAAAATTTCTAAATTGCTTTAATGTTTCTGAAGTGTTTCTACTACTTTTAAATAAAAAACTTTTAGTTTATAAAAGGTTTTGCTTTATTTTTAAAGATTCTAAAAACTTAATAAATAGTCCAAACTTTACAAAATTGTTCTATAAGTTTTCAAAAATGTTTTGAAAGTTTACTAATGTTGCGACAAGTTTTTGAATAATTTCAAAGTTATTGAATTGTTCTAATTGTTTTGAAAATAATCTAAAAGCTTTAAAAGGGGACCTAATTTAACTTTTGAAATTATCTCAAAAATCTTTACAAATAATGGATTGAGGGCGGTTAAGTGGAATAAAAGTTTAATAACTTTTAGATTATTTAGACAAATAAATTAACGACGTTTACTGATATATTAGGTAAACAACGTTAATCTCTGACTTTTTTATTACTATTTAGGTATGGTCTACGCTTTTGTAAACCAAATTCTGAACAATCAAAAATATTCAAATGTCTAAAAAAAAAGAAATAAAGTAGGTTTAACTTACTTAAATAAGTAGGTTAAACTTCTTAATTATTTTGCAAAGGTTTGGTCGGAGCAATCTGAACACTTTTATACTTTTTCAGATAAATCGCAGAAAATGTTTAGAATGGTTTTAGTGTTTTTTTGTTATATACAATTTTAAAAATTTTGATATAAGTTGTTTACTTGAACCTTTACTTCTACGACTGATGAGAAAAATTATTAATAGGCATATTATGATGCAGTTTCACTGTATTCGGTTTTGTTGAACGTAGATTATGATCATTATTTTGCAGTTTTTGGGTAGTTTTCTAAAAGATAAGCCTTTTGGAGAATAAAATGCAGGAAACGTTCTCTGCATTTTTTGAAAATATCAAAGCTAGCAATTTGTTGTTTTGTGTTTCTGCTTGGTTTTGTGGCGATGTTAGTTTTTTTGATTTTTATTGCTAAAGTCAGCTTCAACTTGTTCAGCATGTCTGTTATGATGCCTTTGTTGTAGTGTAAGGTAACTTTTTTAGAAAAAACGCTTTTATTGTTTTTTTTTTTTTTTTTTTTTTTGAGTTTTTACGCTGTTATTGTAATATATTTTTTGTAATTGTCTAAGTAGTAGTGGATTTTGCACTGGGTGGCCGACATAATGATAGAAACAATGTTGGTAGTAGTTATTAAACTATTCAGCTTCCGGATGTGATGTGAATTTATTTTTAATTTAAATATGTGCATACAACTTTAGCAATTTTAAACTATTCAATAAAGGTTTCTGAAATAGGGTCAACTTGAATAGCGAAATTATTCCGAATCATGCAATAAAATGATTTAATAATTTACAAAATAAATAATAAAACTGAAATATATTTTATTGATGAAAATTAAAATTTTATATTGCTACCGCGTTAATAATGTAATTCCTTCCTGCCTTTGACTCAAATATACTTTTTTTTTCTTGCCATCGTCGGTGCATTAGAAATCTTTCGTCAAGAAAAGATCAAAGATGATCGAGTTATTATTTATCGATGCGTCCAAGACCTTAATTTGAAATTATATTAAATATCTTGTAAGTCGATTATACCGGTAGCAGAGTTATCTCAAAAGATGCCGGAATTATTACTTTTTTCTC
Organism: Tachinus rufipes; assembly: GCA_963932245.1. Classification (NCBI taxonomy): domain Eukaryota; kingdom Metazoa; phylum Arthropoda; class Insecta; order Coleoptera; family Staphylinidae; genus Tachinus; species Tachinus rufipes. The sequence continues at coordinate 110,724,110 of OZ010743.1, forward strand.
TACTTGATTTTACTTTTACATTTCTCTTCGTCAAAGGGAAAAGGCCTTGTAAGAATTATCTCTATATTATTTTTACGCTGGTACTTCTAAGAAACGTATAATTTTAACAATGTTATTACAGTATTTTAGGATAAATATAATATTATTTACATTTTAAATAAAGGCTCATTTAATATTTACTAACTTATCTAAAAAGAAATATTAACAATTTTTACAAAACATCATGTTAAATAAGTAAGAGTAAGATTATATGGGAATGTTGTTTCCTCGTTGCAGTAATTGAATTTATAATTTTTATTAATGATACAAATGAGTACAGAAACAGTTGCGCGAATATGCAATTAAATAAAAAGAAACCTTAAGTGTAATAATACAAATTACAAGTATGCAAAGCACCGCCCAAATTGGACTTGATTCAATTAATATAATTAGGAAGCCACCAGAACGAGGTGCTAGTATGCCGTTCAATTTCCTTGCTTGCATCGTTCAAACTGACATTAAATGCAACAAGAATGGAGTAGACGCGAACATTTTTATTGGCACCAATTACATAATTGTAGATATTTACATTTTTAATTAAATTAACATTAAAATGCATGTAGCAATTAATTTTATATGTATTATGAGACAATATTATAGACAAAAAATTCTTAATAAAGCTCTAAGTTTAATGCTCAAGGCGTAATGCTATTTAAATCTCTTTATATACTCTTTAAATCCGTGTAATGAGCGCATTAATTCATATTCTAATTATTATTCACCGCTCCATTCCATGCAGATTTATATTAACTCTGGCATTCTTATCTGCCTTTAAATTACTTTTAAGACTTCCCTAACACACATTCCGTGATGTGACTTGCAATATTGCGATTTACTTTATGTGTTTTATGTCGCGTAAAAAATACCATTAAATTGATACCATCATCGTTCGTTAAGGGGGTGAGCCTATGCAGGTATAATTATAAGCCCATCAGATTTGCTAAATTGCCGACATGCGTGTCTGACTAGGAATAGATTGAATTAAATGGAATTAGCTTCTTTGGCCGAGTTGATGGATTCGAGTAGGAAATGATAAAACGGGAAAAGCAAGCGGAGGAAATGTAAATTCGGTTAGTTTTATTACTGCCGCCGCCTGGGATACGAATGATCGACGTATACAAATTTTAAATATTGATCTAACTCTCGTCTTAAAACGCAAATATTAACTTGGTGCATGTTGCAATAAAATCCCGACATAAAAGTCGCATTTTAAGCAGTTAAAGTTTTTATATTTTGAAATCTATTTTCATGCTGATCGCAAAATTAATTGGCTTTAACATATGAAATTACCTTCTCCAAAAATTCTGCTTCTACATTATAATTATTGCAGTGGTGCTATATATAGTTAGCGATCGAGTTTCTAAAGTTTTTGATGTTACCCAACAGTCTAGAGCCAATTATGTCTGCACCTCGTGCTGCATTTAATCGCATCACAGACCGGAGCCATCCAACCCTTATTAAAGCTCGAGATGCTCTCCTTTTATTGCCGAGATGAAATTATATATAACTTTACACCGTTGAATTTGTTATTGGATGTGTAAGAATGTCCGAAGGGGACGGAAGACTATGGATTCAGGCCACAGAACACTACTAACTTAGCTTAAAAACTATTAACCGAGAGAAGTTTAATTGTGGAGCAGATCCCTGAGGATAGATTACATTCTACTGTGAAATGAAGACAACAAAGTCTCCTCCCTTCACTAAAAGGTTATGGACGAAACTAATAATTCCTTATGCAACTATAAATTTATTATGAAGAGTGTTTTGTGTTATCTTTATTAATTATAACATTAATGAAGAATAGTGTTCAAATCATTTATTTAAACCTTTAATGGATTGAGATGAATGCATAATTACATTTGATTATTAATCACACTTAATATGAGACAAGACAATAAATAATTCTTAATTAACTTTCCAATGATTAATTTTTTATTTAGAAAAATATTAGTTACGCAATCCTGCACAACTCGTCATTTAATTTCTGAAAGAATATTATGTGACAGATTTCTACTTGGAAAAGCATCATCTGAGGTTTGTCACAAGAGTAAGGAAAACTTTCTATTATTTATTATTTTTTTTATGTTTAAAAAAAGGTTTGCCGATTTGGGTATTGGTTACATTGAGTAGTCTTTTGATTTGGATTTTTAATTTATCAAGTCAAATCCAAGAAACATGGCCGATATAATCTTGACCTAAATAAAGTAAGCAATTAAACAGTTAAGGCAGTATCTAATAACTATCTAAATACCCGAACCGAAATAAACTGCACAAATTATAAGACATTTTTTTGGTTTATTCTTAGTTAAAATGAAATCAATTTCGCAATTAGAAGCAGCGCTGCATTATAGATTTGAAAAGATTACAAAATATAAATCAGATACAACGACATAGAAGCAAACTATGGCGTTCTTTGTTTCAATTTTTTGGAGCAAACTTTTTCTTGTTACAAGATTTTGCAACAAAGAAAATCTAAAAAATGCACTATTTATAGTCAGCTGAAGTGATAGTGTTTTATCCGTAACAGTCCACAATTGGTCAGAAGCTGAGTTTTTATTATTTTCTTACAACGCTACCTCTTTTGCTGGTGCTAATAATTGAATTAAGAATTTCTATAATTTTCTTAAAACATTTAAATGCGTTTCAAAGCTTTTCAAAACTTGTAAAGCTTTAAAACGTTTTCTTAAACTTGTCAAATGCTTTTAAATTTGTTTGTTTAAAAAGTCTAAAAAGTTCTAATTGTTTTCCATAACTTTAATTGTTTTTTGTAGTATTCAAATCATTATGGAAGCTTTTGGACGTTTCGCAAAGTTTAATTGTTTCGTAAATTTTGTATAATGCGTTTTAAAGCTTAAAATGATTTCAAGTTTTAAATCAATGCTTAAATATAAAGTTTTAAAATGCGTTTCAAAGCTTTTAAGGGGTCTTTAAAACTTTTAAATGCGTTTTAAATTTGTTTTTTTATGCTTATCAAAACTTTAAAATGTTTACTAAAGCTCAATACTTTAACTTTTAATTATTTTGTAAAATGTTTAAATGCTTCTCAACACGTTTTAATGTTTCTTAATCAAAGCTTTAAACTTTAAACTTTTTTTAGTTACAAAGTGCGTTTAAAAGCTCTTAATTGGCATTCAAAGCTTTCAAATTTATTTCAAATTTTGGGTCATTTTAAACCATGATTACTAGCGAGTAGTTTAAACTGGAGTGTTCACCCACTCGCTTAAGTGTTTGTTATCCAAGAATTAGAAATTTCTCCTTTCTGCAAATGTTAGAAGTTCATAAAACAGAAGAGTTGGAGGTGATATTCAATTTCCTGACGACCAACACTGGGGCGGGTGGGTGGATCACTCCAAATTATGATTAGGAGCAAAAAGTATAAACTGGAGTGCCCACCAACTTGCCGAATAGCTTGTTATTAAAGAATTAGAAATTTCTCTTCTTTGTTTGTGTTAGAAGTACCTTAGACAGAAGAGGTAAAGGTGATATTCAATCTCTAGATGACTAACACTTGAGCGGGTGGGAGGGTCACTTCAAATTATGATTACTAGTAAGTAGTTTGAACTGGACTTTTCATCCACCCGCCCGAGTGTTTGTTATCAAAAATTTTAAAATTTCTTTTTTCTGCAAATGTTGCAAGTTTATAAAATAGAAGAGTTGGAGGTGATGTTCAATCTTTTGATGATCAACACTTGGGCGGGTGGGTGGGTCACTCCAAATCAAGATTATCAGTGAGTAGTTTGAACTGGAGTGCTCACTCACCCACCTAAGTGTTTGTTCTTGAAGAATTAAAAATGTCTCTTTTCTGCAAATGTTAGAAGTTTATAAAACAGAAGAGTTGGAGGTGATATTCAATTTTTTGATGGCCAACACTCGGGCGGGTGGATGGGTCACTCAAAATTATGATTACGAGCAAAAAGCTTAAACTGGAGTGCACACCAACCCGCCCAAGTGCTTGTTATTGAATAATAAGAATATTTTTTTCTTTGTTTGTGTTAGAAGTACCTTAGTCAAAAGAGGCAAAGGTGATATTTAATCTCTAGATGTTTTTAACACTTTGGAGGGTCACTTTAAATTATGATTACTAGTAAGTAGTTTGAACTGGAATTTTTCTCCACCAGCCCAAGTGTTTGTTATAAAAAAAATAAAAATTTCTCTTTTCTGCAAATGTTAGAAGTTTATAAAACAGAAGAGTTGGAGGTGATATTCAATCTCTTGATGATCAACACTTGGGCGGGTGGATGGGTCACTCCAAATCATGATTATCAGTGACTAGTTTGAAGTGGAGTGCTTAAAGAATTAAAAATTTCTTTTCTCTATTTGTGTTAGAAGTACCCTAGTCAGAAAAGGTAAAGGTGATATTCAATCTCTAAATGACCAACACTCGGGAGGGTCTTGTACTCACTCCAAATCAAGATTACTAGTGAGTAGTGTGAACTGGAGTGCTCATCCACCCGCCCAAGTGTTTGTTATCAAAGAATTTTTTTTTTGCAAATGTTATAAGTTTATAAAACAGAAGAGTTGGAGTTGATATTCAATCTCTTAATAAGCAACACTTGGGCGGGCGGGTGGGTCACTCCAAGTTATGTTTACGAGCAAAATGTTTAAACTGGAGTGCCCACTCACCCGCCCAAGAATTTGTTATATAAAACAAAAGAGGTGAAGTGACATTCAATCTCTTGATGACCAACACTAAGGCGGGTGAGTAGGACACTCCAAATTATGATTACGCGCAAAAATTTTGAACTGACTAAATGTATTTTATCACACAATAAAGATTTTATACGTTTCTATTTATTTTTTAGTTTTAAACGCTTTTAATGCTCTTAATAGGTTTTTAAAGTTTCTAAGTGCGTATTAAAATTTTAAAACACGTCTTAAAGAGATGAATTTGTTGCTTCAGAATGTTCAGAAATGTTTGTTATTTTTGTATATGCTTTTTAAAGCTTTAAACTTTTTAAAGTCCTTGATCATTTGCGGTAACATGCTTTATGAAGTTTTAAAAATTGTTTCAAAGCGTATACTAAGTCCTCAAAGGTTTTAAGATTTTTCATTAAAGCTTCCAAACGTTTTTAAAAGATTTCAAGTATTTTTCAAAATTTGTTAAAAACATTTAAAACAATAAAAAAAGTTTTAAATGTTTTTTATTGCTTCAAAATTTTAAATATTTTTAAAATGTTTAAATGTTTCTTAAAACTTAAAACTTTTCAAAAGCTTTACTCAATTGCTTTAAGATGTTTCATAAAGCTTGAAAATTTGTTCTTAATAGGTTCTCAAAATGCATCGACTAAATGTTTTTATTACATTAGAAGGTTTTCATACATTTCTCAATAGTCTCAAATGGTTCACAATTTTTTATATATTTTTTAAAGCTTTTAAAGCTTTTGATCAATTGCTTTAACATGATCTAAAAAACTTCAGAATGCGATTTACAGATCCTTAAAAGTCTTCAAAAGCTTCTAATTGCGTAGTAAAGTTTTAAAATGGATTTTATGTGCTTATTAGCTTCTAATTGCATTGCCATGTCATTATGTATAAGTCTTTAAAGCTTTTTATGCACAGGGACGGCGCTAGGTAGTAAGCGAGGTAAGCGCCGCTTTGGAACGCAATACGTCAGGGGCGTCGTAGCTGGCCTGCAATAGTTTACATTTGCATTATATTATTGTAATGTTTTTTTAACTGTTTTCTGTACTTAAAAAATTGTTTTATTTGCTTTTAAAAATATAAAGAATCATAATATTACAATGGTTAATAACAGATTAGATAACAATTTACTTTGTTACACTAAAATCTACCAAGTCTTGGACAACTTTCTGGATATGTTCATTAGATGTAGAGAAGCCTCAGGGCTGTTGTGGTGGTGTTGAGTCCAACCTAAATTACAACTCTGAGAGCGGCGTTTGCAAAGCGCGTGTGGTAGTAAAACGCTCATTTGGAGTAAGAGTAGGGCGTTAGTTAGTGTACAAATAGTTTTTATTTTGTTTGTTAGCCACTACAGCATTTGTTGTTGTGATTCTGTTTGGTTGCTGTGTTGCGGACTTGATTCATTGCTTTTCAATTTAGTCTTAATTTTCAATTGGGATACTTAGAATTTCTTTTACGGAACTGCTCCGTGATTGTGACTGACTAGTGGTCTGTCTGTCAAACCGTTTTTGCCACCTGCACTAGGTTTTCCGCCAGGACCCATCTGTGTGCGTTGAAAGATAGTTGCAGTGTTTCCGTGTGATAACTCCGCAGCTAGACCTCAATTTTACTAGGCTGCAAGGCAGATGTTGCTTGGTCTTGTTGGCATGCTGCCAGGTAAATGGGCTGCTATGGAGTTTGCTTTTTGATACAACAAATATGTGCATTGGTGACTTTTCTAAACCTGGATTTCTGGTCCTTGCTCTGGTTTAGTTCATGTCTGTTATGATTTGGTAAGAGACTTCTATTATGATTTGGTAAGAGATTTTTTTAAAGACTGCCTAATTCACCTTCTGAAAAGGAGAATGCCTATAGACTAAACTTTTTCCAAATCATCAAAACTGTAATGCTTATATACCTTTCGTTTGCAAATTGTATTTTAGAAGAAGGATAGTTAGGAGCCTTATAAGTTGCGGGGTGGGATTGTGGGGTAAAACATTTTAGAACGTATGGCTTATCAAATCTGGTTAAATTAGGGCTGGGATAAACCACAAATTTTTAAAGTATTTTTTGGCCAACGTTATATTGTGTGGGCGCAGCTAGAGAATACTGAGATTGTTACAAAAGTAATACTCAGATACTTGACAGCATTGGACCACGTTATAAAAACGTTGTTTAGAAGTTTAACACCAGAGTTTTGCGGTTTAGATATGATGCTATCAGCTCTATAAGACACAGAGAAAATTTTAGTATGTGCAGTTTTAAAAGTACACTTTTATGTCAAGCCTTGTAAAAGGTTTTTATCAGTCTGAAACCTATGACAATGTGGTCAATGAACTACAGAGTAGTCCCGTTAAAATCTAAATTGTTAGATTTTGTGTGGTCTTGAATTATTTCTGATTTGAGAAGTGTCTTCTAAGAAATCATTAACTTCTTGGTAGACTGACGTGCTAAAGATTAGTGTTCTTAGTCATTGAGAAGAAGCATTAAAGTTCTACGTTATTATCAAATGACTGCACAAACTTGTAAATTTCTAATGTCTAAGGTACGGTCCAAGGTTTAAAGGTTTAATACATGACAAAACTGCGTAACGGCGACACAATCGCATAGAATGAAACCGGCTATATATGTAATCTCGAATCTTTTTTTTGTGTTTGTTTTGCTGATGCGAGATGCATTTACAATTTAATTTTTTTTACTATTGTAAAATGAATTTAAAAAAGCATATTTTTTTTTAGTAACATTTATTTGTTTTTAACACTAAAAGACGGGGGCGACATATTTGAAAATTGCGGGGGGGGGAGGCTATTGTAGTTAACGCCGCCTCTGCTTATGCATATTTAAATTTCAAAAGGCATCTAAATGTTTTTTATTGCTTTAAAAAGTATATGAAAGTTTCTAAACGTTTCTCAAACATTTAAAATGTTTTTCAGATCTTTTATGTGCTTTTTAATGCTTTAAAACTTTTTAAAGTTTTTATTCAATTGTTTCTAAATCTTTAGAGTATTTGTAAATGTGTTTTAAAGCTACTTGTGTCTTATAACTATTAAATGCGTTTGAATTGCATCTTAAAGCTCTTAAATATTTTCTATTTTTATTTTCTTTTGGTGTTGTTTCATATGAAAGTTACTCTACGTTTTATAAAGCTTTCAATTGTTTTTTAAAGTTTTTAAGTGATTTTAAAGCTTTAAATATATTTAAAGCTTTTTTAAACAATAAATCTTCATAGCAGCTGCCAAATAAGTTTCAAAAATTGTTACGGTTTTTTAATGTCTCAAAGTTTCTAAATATTTTTTGTGGCTTTAAGCTACTTTCGAAAGCATCTAAATGTTTTCAAGTGTTTTCTAGTCTTTCTAAATGTTTTTATACTTATTTTGAAGCTTTCAAATGTTCTTCAAAGTTATTAAATGCGTTGCAAATACGTCTCAAAACTTCTAAATCGACATTAATAGTCTTTTAAGGTTGATATGCCAAAAATCTAAACTAACTAATCAAAACTTCTAAAAAGTTTTCAAATGGTTTTACCAATTTTTATTTTTTTTTTCAAAATTTAAACGCTTTTAAGGCTTGAATCAATGCTTTATAAAGTTTTTTAATGCGTTTTAAAGCTTTTCATGGGTCTATAATGCGCTTTATAGTTTTTTATTATTTTTTAAATGCTTATAAAAGCTTTAAACGATTTTAAAAGATTTCAAAAGTTTATCTATTTTTTAAAAAGCTTAATAATGCTGTTTGGCTGCTCATAAATGCTTTAAATTTTTGTTTAAATGTTTAAATGCTTTTTATAACTTTAAAACTTTTTAAAGCATTTACTGAATTGCTTTATGATGTTTTATAAAGCTGCAAAATTAGTTTTATACACCTAATAGGTTTTTGAAATGCATCTCATAGCTTCTAAATGCACTTTAAAAAGAATAAATGTTTTTATTACGTTAAAAAGTTTTCATACGTTTCTCAAAATTCCTAAACGTTTTTGAATTTTTTATTTGTTTTTTTAATGTTTTGAACAATTGCTTTTACATGCTTCATAAAGCTTCAAAATGCGATTTACAGATCCTTAATCTTCAAAAGCTTCTAATTGCGTCTTAAAGTTTCAAATTAGATTTTATGTGTTTATTAGCTTCTAATTGCATTAACATTTTTCAAAATGCGTTTCTAGTTTTTTATAAGTCTTTTAAATGCATCTTTAAATTTTAAAAAGTCTTTCAAGTAGATTAAATATTTTTTATTGCTTTAATAAATGTTTCTCAAACCTTTCAAATGTTTTTTAGATTTTTTATTTACTTTTTAATGCTTTAAAATATTTTCAAACTTCTTTTTAATTGCTTCTAAATGCTTTAAAAAAATGCGCTTCAAAGATGCATGTGTTTCATAACTATTAAATGGTTTTAAAATGCTGTGTAAATGTTTTTCTACGTTTTTTAATTGTTTTTTAAATCTTTAAATAAATTTAATTCAAAAATTTTATAGATGTTCTTTAGTTTTCAAATGTTTATGCAAATTTTTAAATGTATTTCTTAAATGTTTCTCAAATTTTGTATATGTTTTATACGCTTTCAAGGCTTGGATGAATGCTTATAAAGTTTTTAAATGCATTTTAAAGCTTTAATGTATCTATAAAGTTTCTAAATGCCCCGCAAAGGTCTTTAATGTTTTATCTAAATGCTTGTAAAGGTTTTTTAAACGTTTTAAAAGTTTTTTATTGTTTTAAATTAAAGTTTATTATAAATGTTTTTTAAATGTTTTTTAAAAACTTTAATATGCTTTTCAAAACTTTTAAATGCTTAAAGCGCAAAAAGCTCAAAATCTTAATTTTTAAATGATTTTTTTTAATGTTTAGTGCTTCAGAATACGTTTAAATGCTTTTTAAAGCATTTAAAAGGCATTTACTCAATTGTTTTAAGATGTTTCATTAAACTTTAAAAAGCATTTCAAAGCTTCTAATAGGTCTTAAAAGTTTCTAAATGCATGTTAAAGAGGTTAAATGTATTTCATCACGTATGAAAGCTTTCATAAGTTTCTCAAAGCTTTCAAATGTATTTTCAAATATTTAATCTGTTTTTTTTAAGTTTTCAAATGCGTTTTAAAAACGTCTCAAAACTTCTAAAGATGTTTTATAGTTTTTAAATGTTTATGCAAATTTTTGAAGCTTAAATGTTTCTCAAATCTTGTATATACTTTAAACGTTTTTAAAGTTTCTAATTATTGCATTGCATTAACATGTTTTACTAATCTTCTTAATAAGTTTTAAAAGCTTATAAATGCATCTTAAAGTTTTAAAAAGCATCTCAAAGTGATTAAATGTTTTTTATTGTTTTAAAATGAAAGTATACGCGTTTTTCAACGATTTTATTTTTTTTTTTTAAGTTTTTGTTTTAAATGAAAGATTCTGAACGTTTAAAAAAGTTTTTAATTATTTAATTTTTTTAAACGTTTTTTAAAGCTTTAAATGCATTCAAAGCTTCAACTAATTTTTTTTTAAATTTTTAAAGTTTTTAAAGTTTTTAATTATTGCTTTAAAATGCGTTTTAAAGCTTTTAATAGGTATTTATATCTTCTTAATGCGTATCAAAGTTTTAAAATGCATCTTAATTAGTCTTTTTGTTTTTCATTGTTTCAAAATGCATATGAGTATGATCGTATGGAACGTTTCTCAAAGCTTCGTATAGGTTTTTAAAGCTTCTAAATTCATCTCAAAATTTTAAAAAGCATAAACTAAATGATTTTGTTGCTTTATATTTTAATTGAATGTTGCATCTAATGGGTTTTCAAAGCTTCTAAATGCTTCTCAAAATTTTAAAATGCATTTTATATGTATATTAGCTTTTAATTAGTTGCATTAACATGCTTTACAAAGCTTTAAAATGCGTTTTAAAGCTTTTAATAGATCTTTATAGCTTCTAAATGCATCTCTAAGTTTTAAAAACATGCTTACAAAGCATTTAGAAGCTTTGAAAACCAATTAGCAGCTCCAAGTTTTAAAAAGCATTTTGATGTAAATGTTTTTAAACGTATTTTATATTTATTCTCTTTTGGTGTCGGTCTATGTAAAAGTTTCTGTACGTTTTTCAAATGCTTTAAATGCTTAAATGCTTAAAAGCTTCTAATTGCTTTAAGATACTTTAGACAACTTTAACATGCTTTTCAAACCTTCTAAGTGCGTTTTAAAATTTATTTAAAATTCTCAGTAGGTTTTCAAAGTTACTTACAAAAGCTCCCAAATGTTTTAAAAAGCTTTTAACTGCTTTTCTGTACTTTAAAATGTATTTTATAATTTCAGACTGTTTATAAATGCTATTAAACGTTTTTAAAGCTATCAAATGCTTTTCAAAACATTTTAAAGCTTACATTTAGTTGCTTTAAACGCTTTACAAAGCTTTTGTATGCGCCTAAAACTTTAAACTGTTAAATGAATCTTAAAGCTTTTAAATATTTTTTATATTTATCCTTTTTTTGGTGTCGGTTTATATGAAAGTCTTAGAAACATTTGATAGCATTTAAAAACCTTTGAAAGCTTTTATAAGCAAATTGATGTCATAAAAGACATTTTATTCCAAAGGTTTTTAAATGCTTTCAAATGTTTCTGAACTTTTTTAAATGTTTTTATTATTTTAAACTGTTTTTAAACGTTGTATAATTTTATAAATGCTTTTAAAGCTTTTAAAGTTTTAAATTTTTTCTAAAGCTTTTAATTTTTTTATTTAATTAGTTTTACATGCTTCTGAAAGCTTTCAAATACGTTTTAAAGCTTTTAAATACGTTTGAAATGCGTTGCAAAGCTTCTGAATGTGTCTCAAAACTTGTTTCATAGTTTTAAAATGTTTTTGCAATTTTTTAAATATTTTTTAAAATGTTTACAAGTTTTTCAAAGCTTTTAAAAGCTTTTTAAAGCTTTTTACTTCTTTAAAACTTTCTTTAATTGCTTTTTATAAAGTTAATAAGCTTAACAGCTACATCATTTGTCGCAAAACTATTAAATGCATCTAAAATGCATCTTGAAGTTTCTTAATGTTTTTTTTTTTATATCTATTGAAAACTGTAGTTAAACGATGATTAAAACAGACCATTAAAGAACACTAGTCAGATACTGTATTAATTTCTGACACTATTGTTTCGATTGATTTTCTTTTTAAATAAATAAACTACTCAACCTCCACACTAAGCATTTATTTTGAATATTAATTAGTTTCAATAATTTTATTTAATTGGCTTTAAATTGAACGTATTATTACGCTTCTAAAACTTTTATAATGTTTTGAAATATATTTTTGCCGTTGCAAATAATTTTTCCGCTTTAGGGCCACAATGCATCATTTTTCGATCTATAATACGAGCAAAACAACGTTTAGAGTGGGACAAAAAACCTTTTATAAGATGAACGTTGTGCGAAATTAATACGTAGCTTTCTTGGAGATCAATCTCATTTTATTTTTATGTTTTTACATTTGTGACGCAGTTGAAAAGTAGAAATTAGTTTAATGTCTTGTAACTACTTTTAATAGTGACTAAAAATATATAAAAATTACTCTGCCGATATTGCAAGTGATTAAAATTAAATTCTCAATTTTATTTATAAATTTTAATAAATCATGTGAATATAAATATGTTATCACATCACGAAATCTACAAATCTGTTCCTACATATTTATCAAAAAAAATTAATTACCTAAACTCTTGAACAAAATATACTGTAATCATGCTATAAAAACAAAACGATTTTAGTAAACCCATAAAAAACTTAACGTAACATATTGCTATTAACTTGAACCTATTAAAGCTAAAATATTTTACACTTAGCAAGGTATAAAAACAAATCAAACACAATCTCTATTTCCCCCCATTTATAGCTCTAAAAAAACAGGTTCATGCACTGCAGTTAATACTTATATTTATATACAACAAGACGAATAAGAGGAAGAAAAAAAATGGGCAACTCATATATTTCTCCCTCTCTAAGTTTATTGGGTTAATAAAAGCAAGCATGTGAAAAAGTCGACATTCCTCATAGTGGGAGCCAAGTCGGACGCCAAAATTTTTGATTGAGTACTCCACTCTAATAGGATAGAATTACTAAACGAAAGAAAATATTTTATTATTATAACTTCAATGCATGAGGTGTATGCACAGGCTTTATATAAAATGTCGGAAAATAGTTTTCGAGATTCATCCTTGTGCATATCACTCCCGTGGGATTCATTCGGAGATATTTTTCATTTGCTGGCTCCACAAATAAATCTTCCGAAAGCAAACGATATATTATTAGAATTGACTAATAAATTTATTTGCGGAAAAGTATCAATTTTTGTGTAAATATTACAATTACATTATCCCTATCAAACAATAATAACAATTTACATAATAAACGGAAATCCGATCGCGTGCGCGGGTAATCAAGCGATAAACCTAAATTCGAGCTGCTGTAGGCATATAAACGGCATAAACCGATGGGTCAGTTAAGTTTTAGGGCCTATTCCAACGCTATAGTGGAATCAATATCATCTCGAGTAGATATCAATTTTATTGACAGAGACTTTATCACTTTAGGGCGAAGCAAACTAATCAAAACCCAATTAATTTTCATTTAAAATTTACATATCATTAATGAGTTTTAAAATAAGGTTTTTTAATTTTATTATTTATTCTGTAACAAGTTGAGTTAGAAATTCAATTCTACAAGTTCTTATTCAAATATGAGAAGTTGATTCATGTCAAATTTTATTAATTGTAACGTTTTGTAAATTTGCTTTATAAGCGTTTTCTATTCTTTTTGTTTATGTATTTTTAAGAATTTAACGCGATTTTAATTATTTTATTTTATCTTAAAAATAAAAAAACTGAAAAAAACTATACCAAATGACGAGGACCATTTGTTGTAAGCAAAATTGCATGTTTTGTAAGAGATTTGTTGGTTTTAAGAATGTTTTGGTTTTTGTAAAAAAATTCTCAGACGGTTCTTAATGCTCATCATAAACTTAAGAAGTCTCTAACAGCTATCAATAGTTTCTTGATATTTTTAAAAGTTTCTAAAACTTGCCAGAGACAACCAAAGCTTGGTAAGCCTTCTTCTTATTCTTAACAATGTTTAAAATAAAATATAATTGTTTGGAAACTTTTTAAACGGTTTTAAGTACTTATTAGGAATAAAACCAATGATTCTTTAGTCTGTCTAAACTTTCTAGTATTTGAATCTTTAAAGCTTGTTAAAGGTTTGTTGGTTTTATTTTTTGGGTTAAAAACGGTTAAACGGTTTCTAATACTCATCAGAAGCTTTGAAATATTTTTTTTTGTTTTTCACCACATACCAAATGATTCTTCTAATATTTGATAAAAACTTTTAAAGTTTATCAAAAGTTTTTTGGTGTTCAATGTTTTCTAAATTTTATTGAATCTTTTAGAAATTGTAAAAACTTTTCTAGAACAAAGCCATAAATAAATTTTTGATCCTTTTTGAAAGCTTTTAAAAGTAGCTTGATCTTATCAATGTTTTCTAAAGAATTTGTTTGGAATTTGTTTTTAGTGCTCATCAAAAGCTCAGAATTAAGATTTTTGCGGGGTGGAACTGGTTGGGTGGAAATCTTCTAAAGACTTAACACGTGTTGGATTCACCCATTTGGTAGCGCTTGCCGACTAAACCTCATCTAGCTGGGATTGCTAGGAAGTTTAAGGTATCAGTCTCATGACCTTCCTTTAGTAGATAAATTGGAAAGAAAGAGGATGGAACGCCTTATAGGCTGATGGATGAGGTTATGGGGTAGCTCAATTTTAAGATAAGATTTGGTTAACCGGTTTCTTATAGGAGTGTGCTTCTTTGTCTGGTTCTATCATACCAGATCAGAATGTTGTGAAACTTATGATGTACAAAAATTTTTTTTGGCTAAAGCTATTCAGGTTGTTACGACTTTTTTTGTTTCTAACGTACTAGTGGCTCCGACAATCCAACGCAGAGTTAGGCTTTGATCAGACTGAGATTTGAGTTTAGATATAATTTTTCCAGTGCGGGACGGTTGAACTCTGTTCAGCGATGTGTTGTATCAGAAACATCCTTAAAGCTTAGAATGTGTTTCAAACACATCTCTAAAGTCTCAAACATTCTTAATATTTAAAATATACTCCCTAAATATGTTACCCAGATGTTCCCAAAGCGTTAAATGTATTTTCAAAGCTTTATATGAATTCCCTAAGCTCCAGCAACATTCTCAAACCTTCAAAAATGTTCCCAAAGCATTTTCAAAGCTTGTAAAATGTTTCAAAAGCTCTCAAAGCTTTTAATATGTTACTCAGAAGTTCAAGAAGCTTCAAACATATTTCCAAAGCTCTCTAATTTTTAAATATCTCCTAGATGTCCTCTTAAAGCTTCAAATGTGTTTCCAATGCTCCCAAAACATTCTCAAATATTCAAATATGTTACCCAAAGTTTCAAAAATGTTCGTAAAGCTCCCAAAACATTTTTAATTTTTCAAAAATATTCCCAAAGTTCTCAAAACAATCTTAAAGCTTTGTATATGTTACCCAGATGTTCCCAATTTTTTCTAAACAATCAATAACAATAAAGCTTTAAAGATGTTCTTAAAGTTCTCAAAATACTCTTAAAGTTTTGGATGTTATAGAAAGCTTGAAACATGTTCCCAAAGCTCTCCAAACATGCTCAAAAATGTCTCCCAGATAACTTCACAGGTTCAAACATGTTCCTAACACTCCCAAAATATTCAATTATAGTGCCCAGACGTCCTCAACGCTTCAAAAATGTTCCAAGTTCCAGAAACATTTTCAAAGTTTCAAAAATGTTTCCAAAGCTCCAGAATCATTCTCAAAGCTTCAAAAATGTTTTCAAAGTTCTCAAAACATTCTTAAAGCTTCAGATATGTTACCTAGATGTTTCCAAAGCTCTCTAAACATCTAAATGTTCTAAAAGCTTTAAAAATGTTCCCACAAAGTTCCTGAAACATTCTTAAATCTTCGAATATGTTACTCAGTTGTTCAAGCTTTAAACATGTTCCCAAAGCTTTTTAAACATTGTCAATTATTCCAATATGTCTCCCAGATACCCTCAAAACTTTCCAAAGTTTCATAAACATTCTTAAAGCTTCAAAAATGTTCCAAAAGCTCCCGAAACATTCTCAGATTTGAATGTGTTTCCAAAATATCCTAAACATTCTTAATGTTTAAAATAGATTCCCGAAGCTCTCAAATTTTCTAATACATATCAAATCTTTAAAAATGTTTGGAAAACATTCTCAAAGCTTCGAATGTGTTTTCAAAATATCCATAAAGGTTCCAAACATTCTTATTGCTTAAAACTTTATTCTCAAAGCTCAGAAAATGATCTCAAAGATTTGTATATGATACCCAGATAGTTTCAAATGTTCAAATAGGTTCCCAAAGCTCTCTAAACGTTCTCAAACATTTAAAAATATTCTAAACTCTTTCAAATGTGTTCTCAAAGCTCCCAACATTATTTCAAAACTTTGAACATGATTCTAACACATTCATAAAGCTCCTAAACATTCTTAATGTTTAAAATAGATTCCCAAAGCTGTCAAATTTTCTAATACCCAGATGTCCTCAAAGCTTCAAAAATGTTCCGAAAGCTCCTGAAACATTTTCAAATATTCAAAAATGTTCTCCAAAGCTTCAAAAGCATTCTCAAAGCTTCAAATGTGCGTTTAAAATTTCCATAAACGTTCCAAACATTCTTAATTCTAGAAACTTCATTACCAAAGCTCACAAAATGATCTCAAAACTTTGTATATGATACCCAGATAATTTCAAATGTTCAAATAGGTTTCCAAAGTTCTCTAAACATTTTTAAACATTCAAAAATGTTACCCAAATATTCTCAAATTTTTCAAAACATTCAAATTTTATCCCCAAATGTCCTCAATGTTTCAAATGTGTTCTCAAAGCTCCCAAAATATTTTCAAAACTTTGAATATGATTCTAACACATTCATAAAGCTCCTAAATATTCTTAATGTTTAAAATACATTCCGAATATCTTTTGAATCATTTTTAAAGCTTTGTATATGTTACCAAGATATTTTTAAATCTTCAAATAAATTCCCAAAGCTTTAAACATGTTTCCAAAGCTATCTAAACATTTGCAAACATTCAAATATGATATTCAGATGTTCTCAAAACATTCTCAGACATTCAAAAACGATCTCCAAATGTCTCTAAAGCTTCAAGTATGTCTCAAAACATTCTCAAACATTCAATATGTTCCGCTGATGTCCTCAATGATTGAAATATGTTTTTAAAAATCTCAAAACATTCTTAAAACTTTGAATATGTTTCCAACATATTCTTAAAGCTCCCAAACGTTCCTAATGTTTAAATTACATTCACAAAGCTTTCAAAACATTTTCAAAGCTTTGTATATGTTACCCAAATATATTCAAAGCTGCAAATGTGTTACCAAAGCACTTAATATTCTCAAATGTCCTCAAAGCTTTAAAAATATTCCCAAAGCTCTCTCTGCATTTTGAAACATTTAAATATCTTAACCAAATATCCTCTAAGCTTCAAACAAGTCCTCAAAGCTCCCAAAATATTCTCATAGCAACAAATATGTTTCTTAGATTCTTAAAGCTCTTAAACATTCTTAATGTTTTACATACGTTCCCAAAGCTCTCAAAACATTTTTAAAGCTTCTAATATGTTACCCAAATGTTCTCATAGCTTCAAATGTATTCCCTGGGCTCCCAAAACATTCTCAAAGCTTCAAATATGTTCCCAAAGTTTTATAAACTTCTCAAAGTTTGTAGTATTAGTAATATATTTTCAAAGCTTAAACTATGTTCCCAAATCTCCCTTGAGATGTTCTCACAGCTTTCAAAACATTCTCAAAGCTGTAAATATGCTATCAACATATCCTCAAAGTTTTAAATGTTCCCAAATCTATGTTACACAAATATTTTCAAAGTTTCAAATAAGTTTGAAAAGTTTTATAAAAACTCAAGTGTTGAAAGATGTTCTCAAAGTTCCCAAACATTCTCAAAGCTTTACATAAAACTCCCAAACATTCTTAATGTTTAAAATACATTCTTAAAACTCTGGAAAAAAGAAGAGATCTTTATTCTTTTGTTCAAATTTTTTGATGTGCTCCTGATTTGTGTCCTCTGTCTAAGAGGGGAAGCATTGAAGTTCCAGGCTGTTGGCAAATGCTTCTTTTTTTTTCTCGATTCAGTATTAGAGCCTTTTCTCATCATGAATGACTGGTATGGGAACTTTCCTGTTGCGTAAGGCTTTGGAGATCTTTCACATTAGTTTTACATTTTTTGTGGTTGATTTCAAGGTTTTTTTCTAGCTCTGATATTTGTGCTGCTTTATAGTGGATTTGACTTTCCTGTTTAATTTGTTGAGGATTTTTTGTAGCTTTATAAATTAGTTTTTTCAACAATCTGGGGTTAGCTTGACTATGATTTCTATTAGGTATCTTGGGAAAAGAGTTTAATTAGTGTGGGTAATAAATTGTCTTCTTTCTCGTCAGATCCATTGATTTTCTGTATTACTAGGATGTGATTGGAGCATAAGTTGTCGATTGTCTAAATCTAGATTTGCGAGTTGACGTCTTTTAGTATTGCTACATCTATAACGTCTTTTTGGTAACCAGAATTGCTGTAATGAGTAGGTTTTTCTGGATTTATGACTTGGTAACTTCTGCTTTCATCGTATTTTTTCAAAGCTTGACCGTGGTTGCATGACTTTGGATTTTTGTAATTAAAATTACCAGCAAGGATAGTGGGAAGATAAGACGAGAGATCCTTTTTGAAATCCAAAATTTATATTGGTTAGGATAAGTTGAGATACCCAGATGCGAGTTTGAGAGTGCCAGGGGCTGGGCACAATCGCATTTGTTTCTAATAGCCGAGTGTCTGGGGTGTTCACCTTGGAATAATCCGGCGATTTTCTTGCAAAGATTACTATGGCAATCTATCTCCGACGTTTTCAAATACGTGAAAGTATTTGGGTCTCTTAACGCGTGCAAGGAACGGTGGTTTGACTCACTCAAGAGCATGACATCGATTTCCTAGACAAAGAAAAACTCTTCCACTTTGCTCAATCAATCAAGCATACTTTTATTAGCATTTCAGGTGAATTGTCCATTGTTGGTTTGGATGGACAAGAATTTAGCAACCATTTTTACCTGAGGTGGAGCTGGTGGGGTAACTAAACGTTGTGATTGCTGATACGGCTGCGGAGTTGCAAGGTCCGGAGCGTTGAGAAGTGGTTGGGGCCTGTGCCGACAGAGATTTGGGCGCCGACTTGGTTTTTTTTTTGTTTTTGGCGATGGATGCCATTAATTTTTTATAGACCTTAGAACCTAAGTAGTTGATCGGATATGGACCAGCGCAAAGAGAGCATTTAGGAGTTGTGTCTTTTGGTCAAGCTATGATGAGGCTCTGAGCAGATTCTGCAAATAAACCCTGCCTTGTAGCAGTATTTTGGCGGTGTGCCCGTAGCACTGGCATTTTTGGCATTGAGGAATGCCACTGCCTCTCATTTTTGCCTCTCATTTTTGCCTCTACCGTTGCGGTGAGGTTTAGGAGTCTTGTTAACTCTCTAATTTTGCTTCCTTTCAACAGTTGGGCAACGACTAGTGGGAACCGGACAAAATTTGTTTTCAAATCTGTGAACTTTTGATGGCACGAATCTCAGGGATTTTAGTCCCGGATAACCATTTCTAAGCGTTGTTTATCTGATGTGATATAAATTCTGAGCTTGTTTAAAAGTTTCTTGACATTTTCTCAAACTTCAAAAACTTACAAGAGATTTCGGGAAGGTCTTATTTGAATCTGAAGCAAAAAACTCATTCATAGCATAAATTTTGCTTTAAAAAACCTTAAAATTTCACAGAAAAAACATATTTACCAAGAAAATCATGCATAAAACTTATTATAGCACAAACCCACTTCAAAAATTACCTTTCCTACATTTTTCCAAATTAGCGCAGAAAACTTATATATATATATATATATATATATAGGCACAAACTCTGTATTAGGAGCGTTTGCTCTCGAGAGGATTGGGAGCGTTTAATTTAGTTTATAAACTAACCGTGCCATAGTGTTTCAGTACTATCTTTATACGGGAAAACAACAACAATTTATTATTAAATTAGAAGATTAATAAATAGTTTGCAAAATAAATTTGAAAAATGATCAAGCAATTCGTTATTTTGCCGAAAGGTTAAATTAGAAACCTATTTTATATAGTTTTTATTTTAATACATTTGGTTCTTGTCTAAGTTATTTACAGTTATGGCTAAACGCCCCCAAAACTACAAATTAGTCATGTTTAGGGGCGTCTAACCGCATGCTTATCCTATTGAGTTTAAATGTTTACCGCTAGGGCTATACTACAGTTCACGGCTTTGCCGTTAATGTGTAAACGCCTCTAGAGCGTGTTATGTGCAAATAAACGCTTCTAAAACGTATATTGTGCAAATAAACGCCTCTAAAACGTATATTGTGCATATTAACGTTTTTAGAACGCAAGCTTTCACGATTACATTTTTCATACACGTTTAGTTTGATAATTAAACATCAACAATAGATATGGTATAATTGACTTACCATTAAATAATCTAACTATAGATAATCTAATAAAAAATATGAAATATTATTTATTTCAAATTAGAATACATTAACTAGTTAAAATTATGGCCCGTGTTAAGCCTGCGTTTGAATCAATTACTTATCACTGCAAAAAAAGTGCAATTTAGTTTTAGGCATTGAAATAAGTAGTTCTAAATATAGACCTATTCTTAGTATTGAATTAGTTTTATGGTTAAAAAAATAGAAAGTTTGTTGACATTGCCACTGCAATGCAAGGGTAATCAAACATTTTATTTCAACAAATTATGTATAATGGTTACATAAACGTGACAAAAGATGTTTTAAAATTAGCAATATTATTTTTTTAATAATTTAATTAAATAAATTATTGATTATAAATATTATAATAAAATTATAATCGGTATTAATTGAAGATTATTATTATGGGATTTATTTTTCAAGTGGGATGTTAAAAATAAAAATTAAACAACCATAAACGGCAGCCAAGACAATTTTTTTTGTTTAATAGTATTTTTTTTAATTTACTGTTATTTTTTGTTAAAGCTGCCGATTATGATTAAATTAATTAATTTATTTTTAACATCTAGCTTGAAAAGTGCACACCATAATAATAATTTTAAAATCTAATCTATTTATTTATAAGAATGTTGTTTTTCAATAGATTTTGATAATTTGACTTTCTTATTGTGTGTGGCATTCATAAATAATAAAATGTTGTGAACATCAATGTCATAATTGTGCCGCCTCTAACAGAAATTATGTTATTTTAACTTAATTATTGTAATGAACATACTTAAATAATTTTGTCTAACAAACTTTATTAAAAGTATAGAATTTTGTGTATTAATGTTATAATTGTGTCGAATTAAGAAATTGTGCCGCGTTCCAACAGAAATTTTGTTATTTTGACGTTTTGATTGTAATTGTATACTTAAGTACCCCTGTCTACCAAAATTTATTAAGATTATAGAATGTTGTGCATTAATGTTATAATTGTGCAGCCTCTAACACGAATTTTATTATTTTACTGTAATCATTGTAATTGGAATACTTAAGTACCGCTGTTTACCAAAATTTATTAAGATCATAAAATGTTGTCCATTAATGTTATAATTGTGCCGCGTCCAACGGGAATTTTGTTATTATAATTTAATTGAGATACTTAAGTATTCCTGTCTTCTAAAAATCATCATGATTATAAAATGTTATGCATAAATGTTATGATTGTGCCGCTTCTAACAAAAAAATTTGTATTTTAACTTAATCATTGTAATTAGCATACCCCTGTCTATCAAAATTCATTAAAATCATAGAATGTTTTGAATTAATATTATAATTGTGTCGCTTCCAACAAAAATTTTATTATATTAACTTAACTATTGTATATAAAATACTTAAATACTTTTGTCTACCAAAATTCATTAGGATCATAGGGTTTTGTGCATTAATGTTATAATTGTGCCACTCAACAAGAATTTTGTTATTTTGACTTTTTTATTGTAATTGACATACTTAAGTACCCAGTCTATCAAAATTCATCAAGATCATAGAATGTTGTGCACTAGTATTATAATTGTGCTACCTCCCAACAGGAATTTTGTTATTTTTACATTATTGTTGTAATATGCTTACTTAAATGTTTTTATCTACCAAAATTCATTAAGATCATAGAATATTGTGCATAAATGTTATAATTGAGTGTGTGTGGTGTTTGGAATACTTTAGTACATCTATCTACCAAAATTCATCAAGATCATAGAATGTTGTGCAATAATTTTAAAATTGTGCCGCCTCCTAACAGGAATTTTGTTATTTTTACTTTATCATTGTAATAAGGTTACTTAAATGGTTCTATTTACCCATATTCATTAAGATCATAAAATATTGTTCATAAATGCGCCGCTTCCAACAAGAATTTTGATATTTTCAAATTTATTATTGTATTTGCCATACATTAGTATCTCTTTCTACCAAACTTCATCAAGATTATAAAATGTTGTGCAATAATATTATAATTGTGCCGCCTCCCAAAAGAAATTTTGTTATTTTTACTTTATCATTGTAATAAGCTTACTTAAATATTACTATCTACCAAAATTCATTAAGATTATAAAATATTGTGCATAAAAGGTATTATTACGCCACCTCCAACAAGAATTTTGTTATTTTGACTTTATTATTGTAATTGTCATACTTAAGTACTTCTATCTACCAAAATTCATAAAAATCATAAATTTTTGGGCATAAATGTTATAAATGCGCCGCCTCCAACATAAATTATGTTTTGACTTAATCATTGTAATTGTCATACTTATGTATTTCTATCTACCAAAATTCATCAAGATCATAAAATGTTGTCTATAAATGTTATAATTGCGCCGCCTCCAATGAATATTTTGTTATTTTGAATATATTATTGTAGTTGTCATACTTAAGTACTTCTATCTACTAAAATTCATAAAAATCATAAAATGTTGGACATAAATGTTATAAATGCGCCGCCTCCAACAAGAATTTTGTTGTTTTGACTTTATCATTGTAATTGTCATGTTTAAGTAATTCTATCTATCAAAATTTATCAAGATCATAAAATGTTGGGCATAAATGTTATAATTGCGCCGCCTCCAACAAGAATTTTGTTGTTTTGACTTTGTCATTGTATTTGTCATGTTTAAGTAATTCTATCTATCAAAATTTATCAAGATCATAAAATGTTGTGCATAAATGTTAAAATTGCGCCGCCTCCAACAAGAATTTTGTTGTTTTGACTTTATCATTGTAATTGTCATGTTAAAGTAATTCTATCTATCAAAATTCATCAAGATCATAAAATGTTGTGCATAAATGTTATAATTGCGCCGCCTCCAATGAAAATTTTGTTGTTTTGACTTTATTATTGTAATTGTCATGTTTAAGTTATTCTATCTATCAAAATTCATCATGATCATAAAATGTTGTGCATAAATGTTATAATTGCGCCGCCTCCAACGAGAATTTTGTTATTTTAACTTTATCATTGTAATTATCATACATAAGTACATCTTTCTACTAAAATTCATCAAGATCATAAATTGTTGTGCATAAATGTTAAAATTGCGCCGCCTCTAACGAGAATTTTGTTGTTTTGACTTTATCATTGTAATTGTCATGTTTAAGTAATTCTATCTACTAAAATTCATCAAGATCATAAAATGTTGTGCATAAATGTTATAATTGCGCCGCCTCCAACGAGAATTTTGTTGTTTTGACTTTATCATTGTAATTGTCATGTTTAAGTAATTCTATCTATCAAAATTCATCAAGATCATAAAATGTTGTGCATAAATGTTATAATTGCGCCGCCTCCAACGAGAATTTTGTTGTTTTGACTTTATCATTGTAATTGTCATGTTTAAGTAATTCTATCTATCAAAATTCATCAAGATCATAAAATGTTGTGCATAAATGTTATAATTGCGCCGCCTCCAACGAGAATTTAGTTATTTTAACTTTATCATTGTAATTAGCTTACTTCAATGTTCCTGCCTACCAAAATTCATTAAGATCATAAAATGTTGTGCATTTATGTTATAATTGTGCCGCCTCCAACAGGAATTTTGTTATTTTAACTCTATCACTATATTTATATAAGTACCCCTATTTACAAAAATTGATTGAAATGAGAAAGTTGTGCATTAATGTTATAATTGTGCAGCCTTCGTTAATATCATATAATGCTGTTTTAACTTTACCGTCTCTAACAAGAATTTTGTTATACTGACTATATCTTTGTAATTAGCATATTTAAATTCCGATGTATACTAAAATTCATTAAAATCATAAAATTCTATAAATATTAATATAATACTTTTGCCGCCTCTAATTTTTATTAGAAGCGACACCTTTGTTGACATTATCTTTGTAATTGGCGTACTTATCCTTGTCTACTAACTTTTATTGTTTTTTAATTTGTTTAGTATTTACTATTCATTATAGCATGTATAAACGTTAGCGTTGACCTTAAACTTGGTGTGACCTAGAAAAATGATTGACCTTAAACTTCAACTTTTAACAAAATATGAATTCAAGCCTGAAAAATAAATACAATCTGTTGTGTTATCATGTAAACTAGTTATAAGATTTATATTTTTTTATATCAAGTAATATTTTAGTTGATTTATAATACAGGCTAACTAATATTTTAAAAAAAAGTTTATTAAAAACTTGTAAAAAAAAAAAACATTATGTATGTCAATAACCCTATTCGATTTGATTATATTACCGTAGATATGTCCGCTACAAAAGCGCAAATGTGTGGCTACAGTAATGTACTAACAAATTCTGTCAATCTTGATTTTAATGCCATCTATTAACACTCAATTTGAACTAACCGTTGGACGCTCTTAACACGTAGTTTATATGCACGGATTGGGAGCGTACGCTTCCAATCCTTAGACGCTTTTACGACGTAGAAAGCGTGCGCTTAAACGCTCCTAAACCAGCGTTTTTATCTCTATATATATATATATATATATATATATATATATAAAAAAAATATGAAATTTTCTTAAAAAACCTTTAAAACTACACAAAAAATGACAGATGCAATTTTTACTTTGTAAAACCCTAAAGTTGTACAAAAGAGACATAATTTAAAAATTGCGCACCATTCCAGCATCAAATTTGCTTGAAAAACTTGTTTATCATATAATAAATATCAAAAATGGCACACAAAACCTAGTTTTAGCATAAAGTTTGTTAAAAACTACAGATTATACACACAATTTTATTATTTAAAATTGTACAAAATAGACTTTTGTTTATCACATCGCAGATATAAAAAAATGACAAAAAATCAAAATCTATTTTCCGCATAAAAAATTATTTATTGAGTAAAACTTATTGACCATTATGTTTGAATACTAAGAAAATATAGTTACAAGCCTCAAAAAATATTGGTCAGCCTACCCTGCATAGGAATTGCGTGACTGTGACATTAAATATTTAAATGAACAAAAAATCTCAAAAATGTAGAACAACATTGTTACAGTTAATGGTAAAAATAAGCCTACGCAAATTTCCATTATATTTTTTAATGAATTATTAATTTATTACACGAACTGTTTATACACCGCTTTTATCATTAACTACCACTAGCACGTAATGAATCACTACGGAAACGAACAATAATTAATAATAAATGTGCGCGGTATTAACAAATATTTGTTCAATTAATAAAGCTCGTGTGTATCTTCCAACAACTCGCGCTCATTTTATGGTTATATTGAACAAGAGAAGGGTGTAGTAGTATATTATCAGTTCCGTCGACACATATTGCATGCAGGAGTAGCAGACATGTCCCGTCAAAGGAGATCCGAAATAAATAAAATTCCTGCTGGTTTATATTCGCATTAGAGGGGTCCTTTTGTGTAAGGCATCGGGTGTGTAGTAGATTGGTGGAATCCACCCATTCACATATTTTTTTTATACTACAGGATATGATTTATATATAACGAGCCAACATCACCATGTAGGTAGATATTCAGCGAACAAGTTTGGAATTTCTATGTGGAAAAAAGCGGCAGGCATCTCTTGGAGCAAATTAGTAAACGCGACAAGTTTTTTTTTTATTTGTGCGGCATGTATTCGAAGCTCACAGCAGCTATAAATGGCATTTTTGTGCACACTGAAAAAAAAAACATTGCGCTCTGAATATTTTTAATGCCGTTTAATTAATCTCCGACCATTTATATCCATCTAGTTATGAAGGACGTGGTTTTAAAGAGGAAATATAGCTTGATATTTTTTGTAAATTATATACACCGTAGATTTCTCAGTTAAAATGAAATTTTTGGGATATTTGAATAATTATTTATGCAAAATTAAATAACTAAAATAGGTACTTTAACTCAATGGACTTTATAATACTAAGCAGAACATTGAAGCTAATAGTATTGTGTACAGTCCTACAAAAAAAATTATATACATTGTTTCAAATTATTAACTCAAAAAAAATCAATATTTTTACCATTTCATAGCTAATACTAATAGAAAATACTCAACGGTTGCTTAATTAACTCCATTCATAATATTTTACATTTTTTACTAAATACTTTGCTTAATTAAGTTTTACAATTTACTCTATATTTTTTTTAAATCTTAGATATAGATTAAATTTGACGTAAATCAATTCTGAAAGCTTAAAATAAATTTGATCTTTTTTAAAGTTTTATTTTATAAGCTTTCTGAATTAGTTGTGAGCTTTATCTTAAAATAAGAAACAAATTAAAGCTCCTTTGAGGTCTTTTTAAATAAAATTAAAAACAAATCAAAACTTTGAAAGTGTTTTAAATATAGTAAATTTACAAAACAAGTTTTAGAACTTTCAGAAAAATATTTAAAACTTTAAAATTTTTTTATATTTTGAGAAACTTTGAAAAGCCACTCATCCGAGTGTTAGTTATTAAGAGGTTGAATCACGACCTTCTCTTGTGACAAAATGACCTCTGACGACCGCAGAGAGGACAAATCTCTTAATGACAAACACTTGTGTGGGTGGGTTGGCCACTCCATAATATGATAACAAATTGGTAGTTTGGATTAGAGTAGTTTGTCTTTAAGAGATTGAATGTTTGACTTCTCTACGGTCGTTAGATGTTATTTTGTCACAAAATAAGGTTGTGATTCAATCTTTTAAGGATGGACAATTGAGTGGGCAGGCGGGTTACTCCATACTATGGCAACCAATCAGTAGTTTGGATTGAAGTGACCTACCCAACCACCCACCCAAGTATCAGTTATCAAGAAGTTGAATCACAACCTTCTCTTGTGACAAAATGATTTCTGACGACCGCAGAGAGACCAAACATTGAATTTCTTAATGGCAAACATTTGGGTGGGCTGGCGGGACACTCCATATTTTAATAACGAGTCATTAGTCTGGATTGGAGTGGCCCACCCACTCACCCAAGTGTTAGTTATTAAGAGGTTAGATCACGATCTTCTATTTTGACAAAATTACTTATGACGATTGCAGAAAGGCCAAATGTTTAATCTCTTAATGACAAAAATTTGGATGGGTAGGTGCGCCACTTTATATCTTGATAACGTGTTGGTAGTTTGGATTTGATAGAAGAGATTGAATGTTTGATTTTTCTGCGGTTGTTAGAAGTCATTTTCTTAGAAAAGAAGTTTGTGATCCAACCTTTTGATAACAGACAATTGGATGGGTGGGTGAGTCATTCTATATTATGATAACCAATCAATAGGTTGGGTTAGAGTGGCCTACCTACCCACCCAAGTGTTAGTTATCAAGAGGTTAGATTACGACCTTCTCTTGCAACAAAATGATTTCTGACGTCGGCAAACAGGTCAAGTATTCAATCTCTTGATAACGGACACTTGGGTGGGTGGGAGGGTTACTCTATATTATGATAACCAGTCAGTAGTTTGGACTGGAGTAGTCTAACCACTCAAGTATTAGTCTTTAAGAGATTGAATGTTTGTCAAAAGTCATTTTGTTACAAAAAAAGTTAGTGATCCAACCTTTTGATTACGGACAATTGGGTAGGCGGGTGGGCCACTCTATATTATGATAACCAATCAGTAGATCAAACTGGAGTAGTTGTATCACGACGTTGTAATAGAATGTGATGTTATTATTTTATTAATGGGTGGGTGGGTGGCATACTCTATATCATAATAACAAATTGTTAGTTTGGATTAAATGATTGACTTCTTTGCAGTTGTCAGAAGTCAGTTTATACCAAAAAAAGGTTGTGATGTAACCTCTTGTTGACGGACAATTGGGTGGGCGGTTGGGTCATTTTATATCGTGATAACCAATCAGTAGTTTGGATTTTAGTAGTGTACAAAATGACTTCTGACGACTGCAGAGAAGCCAAATATCTAATCTTTTGATGAGGCTCACTATTATAATAAAAAGTCAGTAGTCTGGATTGGAGTGGCCCACCTACCCATCCAAGTATTTGTTATCAAAAGGTTGAATCACAATTTTCTCTTGTGACAAAATGACTCCCGACGACCGTAGAAAAGCAAAACATTCAATCTCTTAATAACGAACACTTCGGTGGAAGGGCGGGCTACTCTATATTCTAATAACAAGCTGGTAATTTGGATTGGAGTAGCCCACCCACCCGCCCAAGTGTTTGTCTCGAAGAGATTGGATGTTTGACTTTTCTGCGGTTGTCAGAAGTTACTTTATCACAAAAGAAGGTTGTGATCCAACTTTATACCATGATAACAAATAAGTAGTTTGGATTAAAGTGCCCATCCACCCACTTAAGTGTCAGTTATTAAGAAGTTGGATCACGACCTTTACATGTGACAAAATGATTTATGAGGACAAACATTTAACTTTTTAGAAACGATTGCTATGGTGGGTGGGCTACTTCATATTATGATAACGAGTTAGTAGTTTGGGTTGGAGTAGCCCAACCACCTGCCCAAGTGTTTGTCTTTAAGAGATTGAATGTTTGACTTCTCTGCGGTCCTCAGAAGTAATTTTGTCACAGAAGAAGTTTGTAAACTAACCTCTTGATAAAAGACAATTAAGTGGGCGGGTCATTTCATACCATAATAACCATTTAGTAGTTTGGATTGGAGTGGCTTACCTACCTACTCAAATGTTAGTTATCAAGTAATTGGATCACAATCTTCTCTTGTGACAAAATAACTTCTAACGACCGCAGAGAGGCCAAACATTTAATCTTTTGATGATAGACATTTGGGTGGGTGGGCTTGTCCATATCATGACAACAAGTTGGTAGTTTGGATTAGACTTCCCCAACCACTTCCTCAAGTGTTTATCTTCAAGAGATTGAATGTTTGACTTCTCTGCGGTCGTCAGAAGTTGTTTTGTCACAATAGAAAGTTGTGATCTAACTTCTTGATGACGGACAATTAGGTGGGCAGGTGGGTCATTCCATCCTATAATAACCAATTAGTAGTTTGGATTGGAGTGGCTTAATCACTCACCCAAGTGTCAGTTATCAAAAACTTGTTAAGTTATCAAGAAATTGGATCACAACATTTTCTTGTAACAAAAGACTTCTGACGACCGCAGAGTGGCCAAACATTCAATCTCTTAATGACTAGTCGGTAGTTTGTATTGGAGTAACCTACAAACCCGCTCAATTGTTTGTTTTCATGAGATTGAATGTTTGACTTTTCTGCGGTCGGTAGAAGTTATTTTGTCACAAAAGAAACAAAAGAAGATCGTGATTCAATCTTTTGATGACGGACAATTTGGTGGGCGGGTGGGTCACTATATCATGATAACTAGTCAGTAGTTTATACTGGAGTTGCCCACACACCCGCCTAAATCTTTGTCTTTAAAAGATTGGATCACGACCTTCTCTTGTGAGAAAATGTTTTCAAACAATCGCAGAAAGATTAGACATTTAACTTTTAGATGACGGATACTTGGGTGGGTGGGTGAGACGCTCTATTGCATATTACTGAGTCAGTAGTTTGAATTGGGCACACCTATCTACCCTATTGTCCGTCATTAAAAGATTGGATCACCTCTTGTGACAAAATGAATTTTGACATCTGCGTTTTTTTTGTTTTGGAAAGTTTTTAAAACAATTTTGAGATGT
Organism: Tachinus rufipes; assembly: GCA_963932245.1. Classification (NCBI taxonomy): domain Eukaryota; kingdom Metazoa; phylum Arthropoda; class Insecta; order Coleoptera; family Staphylinidae; genus Tachinus; species Tachinus rufipes. Next base: position 110,753,945 of record OZ010743.1, read on the forward strand.
ATTGAAAAATTATAAAAACTTTCAGAAACTTGTAAACGAAGCGGGAGCTATGATAACTTTTCTGTTTAGAATTGGTTAGAATTTTAAACTAAGTGAAACAAGTTGAGAGCTTATTTTAAAAACTTTGGCAATGTTAGTGAAACCTTAAATATTTAGAAAAAAGACCTTGAACACTTTTTAAAAGATTTAAAACTGATTAGAATCTTAATTAAATTAGAATTTTAAAAGATTAGGAACAAATTTAGGCATTTTCTGATGATTTGAGATTATTTTAAAAGCAATAGGAAGAAATCAAAAACTTTAAAAATAATTTAAAAACGTTAGTAATCTTCAAACCATTTTTGTAAGCTTTTAGAACAACTTTAGAAGCTTTAAAAACTCATTTGTGTTTTATTGTGTCTAAATAAGTAGTATCTCGAAAACGGTGCGTTTGCGGAACCATGTTAATGGGAACTTTTTTTCTTATAATTAGCCAACCAATCCCACCCTTTATTTTCCGACACATGTTTTGAAACACCCTTATTGCTAACTCATGAAGATTGTTTAAAAACATTTGATTGCTTTACTAAGCAGCCTAAATGAATAAATTTGTGACTAAATAAATGTTGTTTTACGATTCATTCTGACTAATAAAGATAGAGTTTGTTGATCTTGTGTTGATTCGAATATTTAGTTACTTTTATCAACTTCTGTATGCGGTTCCCTACAAAGAAATATAATATTTAAATTATTTAAGAACACTTTTTATTAAAAAATTTAGGATTTTTTGAGACTTTAGAACTTTTTACAGTTTAGCATTGCTTTAGAGATGTTTTTAAAGTTTTCTTTAATTTTAGATTTTAAAATTTTTTATGATTCTATGGTATTTTTCTGGAACTGTTTTGGACTATTTAATACAATTAACATTTTTATAAAAGAAAGCCGATGTTAAAAATGTTGTATGGTATAAATTGAGAACGTTGTTTTAGAGTATAAATATGCTATTAAATTTGCTTTAGATGAGCCATTGTATTAATTTTTAAGCTTACATCTTGTGCTTATGTATACATAAAATTATAGTATTATTAAGATATGGATAATTGGCTTAGTAGCGTATTAAAGTCGTGTCGTTGGTATTCATTGAATGAGTAACGTATTAAAGCGACAATAAATACAAAGTGTTGAGGATATTACGTAGTGTAAAACAATATCAGTTTATTTTAAGTCTATATAAACGCGCTGAATCCGAAACGACAATGTGTGCTATCAGCGCCGGCAACAAGGAAACATTGTTTCCTGTGATTACAATGGGCGTTGTCTTCACCTATGGTGTCATTGTATGCTCTATAAATCCCACCAGTAACAATACCCAAAACTATTTAAGGCTCGTTTTAAAATATACCGGTCACTCTGTGTTATTATGCAGATCTTTATATGCAGGATTTTTGGGTTAATTACTGTTTAGGAAATAGTTCCGTACTCGTTAGATGAAATTGCAGGCAAATTCCCGGACTGAAATGGGGAGCTATTTTTCACGGAATGTTCCGGAATCAAATCTATATAGCTTCTGGGCTTAACTGATAGTAGCTTTAAAATATTCTATAATACGCATTACTCCCAACTCTATCAACGTTCCACATCCGTGGGGCTTTGTTTGCGAGATTTATTTTTATAGTTGCGCTCTCGTTATATATTTTTATGCAACGAAATATTTGTCGCATAATAATTTCTTTGTATTACCGTTTCTACACATTGTTATTTATTGCGTATGGTTTCATTGTTTTTAGGGGGGAATTTAACCGGCGCATTTTTCGGGGTAATCTGCTGATGCTTTTAATAACTCCATTGCTGGAGCAATGCGAGGAAGCGGATTTATTTACAGATAAATACCCATATTTCATAAAGGGGCTCTCACACGCCGATTCTGGACATTCCATTCCGACAAGATCCATACAGCTAAACCATAGCAGCGTACCAAATCGGGCTTTGCAGTTATATATGGTTACTGAAACTAATAACTATTTTGATGTATCGATTTTGTTCCCCATTGAAAGCACTTGTTAGTAAAAAAATATATGCATGCTGAATTCCCTAACGGCAAATATACAATTTCAATCTATGTTTATGAACGGTGAATTCACTCACATTGATTGGGTGCTGTAATTAAAATATTTTAAATACAATTTATAATAAATATGTACTTTCATATTAATTTTTGATTTTTCAGAAATATTACATAAAAAGATTTTTATATTAGAGCAATTCCATTTCAAACAGACCAGAGCAGGAGAGGTGCATTGAGAAATTTGCTTTAGCATTTTTTTTTTTAGTTTCTATAACTTATTAGTAGTCTTTTGATTGGTTCATAAGGGTATGAAACATGTAAACAAAATTTTTATTTTAGTTTTTTGATGTTTTTTAACTTAATCGCCTTTTTTTGTTTAAAAAAGCCGTAAAACCATTTTTTGTTCTCAGTGGGCTGTTTACAAAGGATCTTTTTTTAATTTTTTTTTTAATTGCCGCACTTCCAAAACAACTTTGTAGACTACATTTCTTTTTTTTTTTGAAGCACAACAAATTTTAAAATATTTTCTGAAAACTTCCACAAAAAGATTTCAATAAACTTCTGAATAACCGCAAATTATAAAATTGTACATTTTTAAAAATATACTTTTTGAATTTTTAAAAAATTAATACAAAACTAAAAATTTTCAAAAAAAATTTAAAAAAAATTTTATATTGTGTTTTTTGAATTTTCAAAAGTTCCAAAAAGATTTAAAAAAATTTAAATTGTGCTTTTTGAACTTTTAAAAGATCTTTGGTAAAAAAAAGATCTGAAAAAAGTGTTTTAGAAGTTTTAAAAAAATCCAAAACACTCAACTTCAAAATATGCTCTTCTAAAAAAATCTGTGAACTTCAAAAAAAGTTCTGAAAAACACCGCAAACATATAAAACTCTACAAATTTTAAATTATGCTCTTGGAAATAAAATTTAAGAATTTTTAAAAAAGCACAGCAAATTTAAAAAGAAACTTTAATGTAAAACTATGTTCTATAAACTTTTAAACATGTTTTGTGGATTTTAAAAAAATTCTGAATAACCAAAAAAGGTTAAAAAACTAAAAATATGCGTTATTTAAATATGCATTCTGAACTTTTAAAAAAGTTTTGTAGGCTTAAAAATTTTCTGAAAAAAACAGTAAATTTAAAAAAAAACTCTAAAACAGTAAATTTCAAAATAAACTTTTTAAACTTCAAAAAAACTCTGTAACTTTGGGTATCAAAAACTTGTTCGTTGACATAGTGACTATTGGCACAACAAATTAAAGTCTTTAGGAAATCAATATTGAAGCTTTGAATTTGCTTGTGATGTAGCATAGATTCTTATGCATTAAAGTAAAAAGATCAATATTTATGTTGCTCTGCCGACAATTACAAGCCAACCAGTTCTGCCACTCAACCGCTGCTCACGTCGGCTTCGCAAAAACAACAAACGCAGCCCGAGAAGAAGCAGGACTTGTTTCTGCTAGACAAAACTTTATTAAGTTAAAAAACAAAAAATAACTATCAAAAGCCTCAATGGCACTTGCAACAATAATCTTCTAAAAAAATCAAAACAAAAACCTAAAAAACGAGCCACCTAAAGCGCTATCCAAGTTAACTATTCTTTCTACAAAACTCAACATTTTTTGTGCCATAAACACGGTTGATAAAGGAAAGCTATAACAAGTTTTTTGTGCAGAATATAGTACTCATAATTTTATTTTAGTTTTTAAACCTTGGTCAAGCAAATGTGGTGATTTAAATACTGCTACGCTTGTCTTAAATTAGCTGATTTCAATGAAGTTCTATTATTATCCACATAGTCTTTAAGTTTAGTCATAAACTTTATTAAATTTTTAAAATGTTACAAAAGCTGTGCAGAATTTGTAAAAACAGAAAAAAAAACAAACATTTTATTAGAAAAATTTAAAAAATATTGTGATTGCGTGCTTCTTAATTTTGTTGGAGGTTCCTACAGATGCCACTCGTACTATTTTGTCGACTCCTGGGTGAATTAACGACTCGTCTTAGAATCCAATGTCCAATGGGTATTTTATCTTCTTTGATGATGACAAGGGATCCTTTTTGTAGATTTGGGTTAGATCTCTTCCATTTTGTTTGTTGATTAAACTGGCCAATATATTCCTGAGACCACCGCTTCCAAAAGTGATGGTATAATTGTTGTATTAGTTGCCAACGACTAAGGTGATTTACATTAATATTTGTTATATCAAGATCTGGAATCCTTGTAAGAGGCTGTTCTATAAGAAAGTGAGCCGGGGTTCAAGATCATTAGGATCGGTAGACATGGAACTTATTGGTCTGAAGTTTAATAATGCTTCAACTTGTACTAATATAGTATAAAAACATAGAGTACATGGTGGGATAAATTGCCAATTAATATTACTGCTTGCACATTCTGCCAAAGTTATAGTTTTATTTGAAAATAGAAAATTGTGTAATTTTTTATCTCATTATCAGCACCTACAAAATTGGTTCCGTTATCTGAGAAAATTTGTTTTAGTTTTCGAAGGCGCGATTCAAATCTCTGAAATGCGCCTAAAAATGCCTCGGCAGTTAAATCAGATAACAATTCTATATGAATGGTCTTGGTAATGATACAAATAAAAACACTAATGGATGACTTGGAGTTCATAAAGCCACGACCGGCTCTTCTTTTAGTTTAAAAGGATCTGCATAATCTATTCCAGTTATATTAAATGGACTTGCAGAGGTTACCTATTGATCTGAAAGTTGTCTCATAATTTGGGGTTAAAACCTAAGTCTACACTTGAAGCAGTGAAAACATTTATGTACAACTGATTTTGTTAAATTATGACCTCCAGTTATCCAGAACTGTTGTCTAAATGTTAATAATAGTAATTGAGGACCTGCATGGTGTAAATTTTTTTATTTTTAAAATGTTCAACAATTAAGGTTGACAATCTATGCCAAATTGGATGTTTTGCGTCATATTTTAATTTTGAATTATGTAAATGACCTCCCACACTTAATATACCATTTTTATCAAGAAATGGTGTTAGGCTTAATAACTTGTGTTTTGAAGGTAATTGATTTCTTGATTGGATCAATTTTATTACATCAAAATAGACACTTCTTTGTACTGCCTGTACAATATGTCACAACGCTTTTTCTATTTCTGAAATTGTTAACAAATCTGTAGACCTTAACTGTGAATTTTGGCATTTGGTTTTAAATCTATAAACATAGGCAATTATTCTCTTAAGTTTTGAAAATGATGAGCAATTTAACAACAAATCATTAAAGACATTTGATTTTGTAACTGTAATAAATGTTTGAGTTTGAGGAACTTGAGTATTTGACACCGGCTTTTGTGGCCAATGTTTGCTATCCTTACTAAGACATTTTGAACCTGATCACCAAAGACTTGAAGCTACAAGTTTGTCAGGCATTAATCTTTGTGAGCCAAGATCTGCTGGATTATCATTTGTATTAACATACTTCCAGTTATGAATCTTTGACAAATTTTTAATTTTTGATACCCTATTACTGACAAAAACTTGTAACAATTGTGGTTGTGTTTTAATCCAACCAATTGTTACTTGTGAATCAGTTCACAAAAAGTATGTGTACTTCAATGTTAATGAATTTTTAACCTTGGTGAATAAGTCTGCTAATAGTAATGCTGCACACTTTAGTCGAGGTATAGTGATTTGCTTTGTAGGTGCTACCTTGGTTTTTGCGCACAATAATTGTTTGATGTATCTGTAGTGCGAACATAAATGCATGCACAATATGCTAATGTCGAGGCATCGCAATACTCGTGGAGTTTATGTATGATTGGGCTCTCAATTGTAACTTGCTTAGGAATGCGTAATTGATCTAATGCATGAACATTGTTTAGAAATTTTTTCCAGGTTGATTGAATATCGTCGGGTACTGGTGCATCTGAGTCCACTTGCAATAACCATAATTTTTGCTATGATTAAACAAGTCTTAATGGATCAAACAATTGTGAAATATGTAATAAAATTGTTCGTTTTTTAATTACATTATTTCCTTCTTCTTGAATTTGATATGAAAGTTTATCTTGTTCTACAATTCATTGTATCCCCAGTGTTTTAATATGACAAATGGATAGAATATTTGTAGTTGTATCTGAATTATCTATTTTACTAAAAATAGTTGGATCGTTTCAAAAAACTAAAAAAATTAAAAAAAACAGAACAAATTAAAAAAAAAACTACAAACTTCAAAATGTGCTCTTGTAATTTCTAAAAAACTCTCTGATTTTAAAAAAGCTTTTAAAACTTTTGAAAAAAAAAGCTAACTATTTAAGCTTTTAAAAATTTCAAAAACTTCAAAATATGCTCTTAAAACTTCTAAAAAGATCTGTAAACTGCAAAAAAGAACTTCTGAAAAACACAACTAATTTTAAACAAATTATATAAACAACCAAGTTATCAAATATAAAAATTGTGAACGGTTAAGAAGCTTATAAATTCTTGAAAGTTTCTGAAAAAAATACTAACAAAAAAATCCCATTTTTAAAATATGCAAATTTGAATTTCCAAAAGAAAATTTTAATAACTTATGAAAAATCACAAACATTTTCAAAAAACTCAACAAATCTCAAAATAAACTTTTTAAACTTTTACAAGCTTCAAAAACTCTTTTTTTAAACAAGAGCAAGTTTATAAAAAATTATAAATTTTAAAATGTGATTTTTAAACTTTTAAAAGATTTTTATAGACTTAACTTACAAAAAAGCTTCTTAAGTTCTACAAACTTCAAATTATTTTATTTTGAACTTCTGAAAAAGCTTTGTAGATTTCAAAAAAACAAATTTTTAGAACGTTAAAGCTCTCAAAAATTAAAAACCCGCAAATTTCAAAAATTGTTATAGAAAATAGCAAGTAAAAGTTGTGAACATTAAAAAAGCTTTATAATAAAAAATCTTATTAGACAATTCTAAGTCTAATCTTATTTTCTAAAAAACCAATTTATCAAATAAAACAAAATTTCACAAAAAAACTTTATAACTTAACAATCAAAATACTACACAAACTTGGAAATATGCCCTAAAAAAGCTCTGTGGAATAGACCAAATCTATAAGATTTTAGAAAAACACCGCAAGTTACAAAAGAATTCTGCAATTTTCAAAATATGCCTTTTAAACTTCTAAAAAGTTCCGCAATTTTCAATTTTTTTACGAATTTTAAAATATCTTATTAAAACTTTAAAAAATCTTTGTAGACTCTTAAAATGCTCTAAATTTTGTTGATAAAACACTGAAATTTTTTTAAATTCAAAATATGCTAGTTAAACTTCCAGAAAAGCTTCATAGACTCCAAAAAAATTCTAGAAACACCACAATCTAAAAAAAAAACTGATATAGCACAGCAAATTTAAAAAAAAATTCAGACAATTTTTCAATTACAATATACAATAAAAAATAATACAAAAAATTAAAAAAAACTTTGTAAAATTCAAATATGATCTTTGTAGTTCTGAAAAAGCTATTTGAACACAAAAACTTCGCTGATATAAAAAATTCTACAAATTTTAAATGTGCTCTTCAAACTTTCAAAAAAGTTTTGTAAACTGTAAAAAAGCTTATTACATTTTCAACAAAACATAACAAATTTATAAAAAGTTTCAAAATATGCACATATAATTTCCAAAAAAACTTTGCAAAGCATCTGAAAAAGCTACAAAATTCAAAATATGCTTTTAAACTTTTAAACTTAGTATACTTGAAATTTTTTTAAATAATTCTGATAAACACATCAAATTACAAAAGACAAAACTTTTTAACTTTTAGAAAAAATAAAAAGTATTTGGAATAGCACCAAAAATTTTATAAGTTTTATAATATGTCTTTGAATTTTTACAAAACCTCCGTACTACAAAAAAATTCTAAAAATGCTTGAAGAATTAACGCAAATTTTAAAATATAGTTTATTTTAAACTTCTAAAAAAGCTAAAAAAAACTTTGACTTTACCAAGCTATATAAATTTTCAAAAAATCCTACAAACTTCAAAATATGTTTATTAAACTTGGATTTTATCTTATCATCTAGAAAACAAAGTTAGCGAATTAAATTTATATAAAATCGCAAAAAAATAAATACAAGTAAACTTTAGACTAAAAGCTCTAACAAACTTCAAAATATGCTGTATGAACTTATAAATATACAAAGTTTCTTTATAAGTTCAAAAAACTCCAAAAAAACACTACAAATTTCAAAATAAGTTGTTAAAACATTTAAGAAAACTTTGTAGATTTCAGAATTTTCTAAAAAACTAAAAAAGATTTCAAAAATGCTATTTTAATTTCCAAAAAAGCTAAAACTTAAAAAAGTCTAAAAACTTCTAAAACACCACGACAAAAAAACACATATTTCAAAATATGATATTTGAATTTCCAAAAAAACAAAAGAAAATTTTAAAATTTCCAAAAAAGCTTCAAACACCCCAAATCATCTTTTTAATACACTGCAAATTTTAAAATGTCCTTTTTAAACTTTTTCTAAAAAATCTTTATAATGATTTGAAAAACACAACAAATTAAAAAAAAACTACAAATTTTAAAATATGCTACTTTTCAAAAAACTTAAAAAAATTTAAAATATGCTCTATAAACTTCCAAAAACTCTAAAGAAATAATGGGTTTTAAAAAACTCTTGAACTTTAAAAAAACTTTATATACTTCATAATATTCTACAAACTTTAATTTTTTTTTTTAATTTCTAAATAAACTCTAAAATTATATAAATTATCTTGCAAAAATTGCAAAAAAAACTGAAGTAATGACTATTTAAACTATCAACAAAATTGAATACTTTAGACATATTGCCAACATTGCTTTATAATTTTGTCTGTATGCTTTAAAACAGTAAAAAAGTCTAGAACTCATCAGTATGCTTTAAAAATTACAAACAAACTCCTGAAGCTTCCTAAAACATATCAGAAAGTCATAAACTCGCCATCATGTTTTAAAATCTGTAATAAATTTTTTAGTATTTTTCAATTAACCTTAAAACAAAACAGTTTTTTTAATACTACCTAGAACATATCAAAATATGAAAAAAACTTGCCAATAATATTGTAAACTATTAACAAGGAGTTCTAAAATTCACCAGTGAATCCTAAAATTTGTCAGTAATTTCCAAAACTTGTGAGTATGCTCTAGAACTTGTAAATGTATTTAAAAAATTATTAGTAACATTCTAAAGATCGTAAGTAACTCTTACATCTTATCAATGAGTCCTAAAACTTGCCATTATACTCAAAAACCTGTCAATAAAATTCTAGTATGTCAGTATATTCTAAACAATAAATATATTTTCAAAATTGTCCTTAAACTAGAAATTATGTTCTAAAATTTGCCAATAAAGTTCTAGGTGTAGTCATTAAGTTCAAAAACTCATCAGTAGAACCTAGAATTTGTCAAAAAATCCCAAAACTTGTCAGTGTGAACCTGTACATGTATTCTAAAAATTATTAATAAAATCACTGATACTAATAATTTATCAATGAGTCTTAAAACTGTCAATAAATTTATATATTCTATAATACGCTTTAAAACTTGTATTTTAAAATTTGTTAATAAAGTTTTAAACCTAGAACTTGACAGTATACTCTCAAATCTGTTAATAAAATGCCAGGTTTCCTTAGTAAATCTATAACGGCAACAGCATCCTCGTAAAATCTTTCAACAAATTTCTAGACATTGTCAATATTTTTTATAACATATCAAGAAGTCATTGACCTGCAAAAAAATCTAAGCTTTGTTTACAACTTATCAGTAAGTTTGGTATCATATTTATAGTTTTCATATATTTAGTTTGTTTTTGTCGATTCAGACTTACATATTTAAAAAAAAGCTATATAGTTTATATTTGGCTTATTCAAAATCAATTATTTAAGGTTTCAGTTTGTATGTAATACAAAGTTTTTATGTATTTAATTTTTAATAATCTTATTTTTGCATGATAATGTACTAACACAAAAATCGCGTATTGCTATATAAACAGTTCGTGATTTGGCATTTGAATTCGCCGGATCTGCTCAAAATAACATCAAGTAGAAAAAAAAGTCTAAACAAATCGCATTTTTTTTTAGACAAAGAAATAATGGACGCCATAAATAGATGAATTGTAAAGAAAGATAAAAAATATTTGTTGCTTCTGTACTATATACCACTTATATTATTGTATATGTTTCTTTCAATTAACTAATTTATCTAAGAAAATATCAAATGTAAAAATTAATGTCACATCCGTGGCTACTAAAATATAGGTTGAATGATTAATACAGTAAAAAAGATTATCAACAAATTCTTTAAATAAATTTCTTAATTTGTCTTACAATGATTCAAAAACTCTAACAAATTCATTAATATTTTGCTTTATATGAGTCTCTTCTAGAAAATAATAAACTTAATTTTTAATTACTGTAGCAAAACAATTTTAATGCTTAACTATGTTGCATATTTCAAGTATAAACCTATAAAATTTGGTTTTATTTCTGCCTGCTGGTGTCATATTTTAATAATAAATTAATTGATTTAAAAATCAGTTTCCGGCTGAATGAACATTGACCTATAAATCAATCACAAATAACAAAAAAAAAATCTTCTGGTCACTTTGACCCGACGCATTCGAAATCCTCCCAGCATTAATCCATACCAGTCGTTCCGTTCATAAATCTATTTAGAGCCTCACCTATAGTTAATCAACGATTTATGGCGCCCCTTTGATCTAAAAATATACGCGCGCATAGTGACTTTTTGCGATTTTAATATCCCTCTCTAGCTATCCAACGTTTTATAGCCTTTTACCATCAAAAACATTCCATTTGCATCCAGCTTTTTTCATACACAATAATATTGGATTCTAAAAAAAATTATATCAAAAATCAAGAACTTACAATGTATGGAATCGATAAATGCCAAACATTTTATTTATTCCTGCGGATAAAACTTTGTCGCCGGCTATTGTTAGCAGGGAGGGATAAAAAGCGACACATTTTTTTTTGGTTACGTTCTTACAATTCAAACAAAATAAAGCAGTTTACACGTTGTGCTATAAAACCCCAGACCTACCCACAGACGTGCAGGATTTATCTGTGATTACTGCATTCACAATGTACAAGAAGGAAGAAAAATTTATAGACTTTTAAATTAATTTATTTTATTCGAATTAAAATTGTTTTAAAAATAGAATCTATTCTCAGGTATTGTATATATGGCAAGTGAAATATGCACACTTCAAAACAATGGGCTCCTAAATGCAGAAAGTTTAGTTAAAGAGAGCTTTTGCTAAATCCCTCCATGACGAAACAGGATGAAGCCAAAGCCCAGGACGCGCTTTCACACTAGAATTTATTATAGAATCGAAGTCGTTAACGCGTATATATCGTACGAACGTTCTACCCCAGCTACTTGCTATAAATATATAAATGTATTTCTTTGAATTTATCATAATAAAATTTAATAATAATACAACCCTTCTTTAATTTACGCTAAGTGATGTATTTATTTAATGTATTCATTGCTTTATTTCAATGCAATTATCTTTGAATTTGCATAACTGCGACGAACAGTATAAATCATCAACAGTATCAGTTTAAACCCACCGTGAAATATTTTATTTAATATAACTTTCGCCCGGTTGAAATTAATTAAAACGTTTAAATTATGCGATGGGATGGTTTTTAAATTAAAAGATAACACAAACATGAGATAATTTACTTAACTTGGCAAAAATATTCAAATGTGGGGACGGATAAGTCGCCGGTGTTATTGTTTTTTATGTATTTTTGATTTTAAAATATATTCTAAGCGCAGTCGCCAAAAAGACGTTGATCTTAAAGCGTGTAAATTGCCGACACATTGAAGCAAAGGGAATAAGTTTTGGGGTAATAAAAAAGACTTTCATCGCTTTAAGACGAAGTCGACAATACCCCAGTGTGTTGTAAAGCACGAGAGGCCTCTTAATGTTTTCTTATATTCATGTACACTGGGAAAATAACAGTTGATGATGTTGACAATCGTTTTAAAGGTTGTAAAGTGCGTGTGTTACGTTATTCGACAAATGCGTGATGCTTGCTTGCTTGTTTGCTTTTGCGCCCACTTCACACGAATATATTTGATATGTTTCATTTATAATTTAATCAATGGTAAACCAAAACTGTGCAAATATCTATTACAAGGATTAACATGAATTGTTCTTATATAATACATATAATAGACTATTCTTCAAGTCTACTCTCCATTAAGGGTTATGTTAAATCTACTACATCTCAAGATAATTTGTATAGTGACATTGTCAGTAGAAGTAGTAAATTAATTATGTGATGATATAATGAATACGAATCGACTAAAAACTTTCCTCATAATAACGACAATGATGATGGTGATAATAATAAAAAAATTATTATCTATATTTTTATTTTTTCTATATAAATTCTATTCAATAAATTTGTTTAAGATAGTAAGATAAGATTTTTCAATATTGTCTCCAGAAGTTTAGATTTTGTATGTCTTTTAAAGTTTGCGGTACTCTAAAAAAAATGTTGAGTTTATTTTTTTATAAATCGTATTTTAAATTTTTATGGTGCGTTATATAAAAATTTTAAAAGCTTTGTTGGAGTTTTTTGAAAGTTTATAGAGCATATGAAGTTTATGGAACTTTTTTTTTAGTTTTGTGTTTATTGATCCAATTTTTTTTTGATAAATTTTTTACTAGATTTTTAATTTTTTGAAGATTTTTGAAATTTGCGCTATTTTTAGAGTCTGCAGAGCTGTTTTTTACATTTCAATAGCAATTTGAAGTTTGAGTTTTTTTTGAAATTTATAAAGTTTTTCTAAAGTTTTATTTGATACATTTGTTTACTAGATAATAAGATAAGATAAGATTTTTCAAAATTGTATAAAGATATTTTAGTTTCTTTACGTTTTTTTGAAATTTGCGGTGTTTTACAGAAGTTTTTAGATTTTTTTTAATAGTCTACAGAACTGTTATAAAAGTATAAAGAGGTTTTGAAGTTTTTTTAAATTTAAACAAGTTTTATGGAGTCTACGAAGCTTTTCCGTAAGTTCAAAAAGCATATTTTGAAATTTGTAGAGTTTTTAAGTTTGCAATCATTTTTCATACATTTTTAGAGTTAGAGTCTGCAAAGCTTCTTTGGAAGTTTAAAAAACAAATTTTCATATTTGTACAGTTTTTTAAAGTTTGCTGTTTGTTGTTGAGTTTTTTCAATTTTTTGGCTTTTTAAAAACTTTTTTTTTCTACAATTTTTTGAAATTTACTGTTTTAAAAATTTAGTTTTGGATCTTACGAAGATTCTTTGAAAGTTCAATTACAAAATTTAAATAAGGTATATTTAAATTTTGTAATTTTTGATTTTAATTTTTTTTTTTTTTTTTTTTCAAAAATTTTAAAAGTTTCTACAGAGGAGTCTACAGAGCTTTCTACAATAATTTAAAAATTAAAAGCTCTAAATTTTTTAGGAGTTCAAGTATATGTTGATATTTGAAAACTTTTTTTTTATTTTGCGTTTTACAGAAAAGTTTAGAGATTTTTTGAGCTTTTTTCCAAGTTCAAATAGCATATTTTGAATTTCGTTTTTTTTTTTATTTTGCGGTGTTTTTTAAACAAATTTAGTGCTTCTTTGGAATCTACGAAACGTTTGTAGAATTTTAAATTTGCGTTTCTTTGTTTAGAGCATATTTTGAATCATTTAAAGTTTTAAATTCAAAAAATATATTTTGAGAATTGATGAGTTTTTTGAAAATGTTTATAGTTTTTTTTGGATATTTAAATAGCATATTTTAAAATTTGTGTTTTTTTTTTGTTTTTGGTGATTTTTTCAAAAACTTTTTGAGTCTTTGGAGTCTACAAAGCTTTTCTGGAAGTTCTGAGAACATATTTTGAAAAGTGCAGTTTTTTTAAATTTTATGTGTTTTTAAAGAAATTTCACATAGCTTATTTGGAAAATGTGTTTTTAGTTTTTTTTTAATTCGTATTTTTGATTTTGAAATTAGTAAAGTTTTTTAAGTTTGCTGTGCTTTTTCAAACGTTTTTAAAGCTTTTTTGGAAGGTTATAAAGCAGAGTTAGAAATTTATAAAAAATTTTGCGCTTATTTTTAAATATCTATTATCATATTTTGAAATTTTTTTTAAGTTCATAGAGCATATTTTAAATTAAAAAAAAAATTTAATTTGTGTCAAAACTTTTATGAAATTATTTTTGAGCTTTTTTGCAATTTGCTGTGTTTATTAGAATTGTTTAGTGCTTTTTTTAAAGTTTAAAAAGCATAGTTTAAACTTTGTAGTATTTTTAGATTTTTTTTTTAAGTTTTTTTGGAATCTAAAAAAATGAAAGTTGAAAGAGCATAGTTTATAATTTATAAATATTTTATTAAGTTTGTTGAGTTTTTTGGAAATCTCTAGAGTTTTCTTAAAATCCATAATTTTTTTAAAGTTTAAGTAGCACATTTTGAAATTTGTAGATTTTTTGTAGTCCATAGAGCTTTTATAGAACTTCAAAGATTATATATAACTTTCACATATTTTTTTGATTTTTTATGTTATTTTTTTATTTGAAAAATTGCCTAAAAGTTTTTTGAAATTTGCTGTGATATAACAGAATTAGAGTTTTGGAGGCTACAGAACTTTTTTAGAAGTTCATATTTTGAAGTATGTATTTGTTTTTTTTTTTAATTTGTGGGTTTTTTTAGAAAGTTTTTTAGGATACTAACTCTTCTGGAAATTCAAAATCGTAAATTTTAAAATTTGAAGACTTTTTTAAATTTGCATTGTTTATTTTTAATGTTTAGAGTTTTTTTGGATATTTTGAAGTTTGTAGAGTTTTTTTAAATTTGCGGCGTTTTTCCAAAAACGTTTAGATCTGTTTTAGTCCATAGAGCTTTTTTAGAGATTATTTTGAAGTTTTTTGAAAAGTTTTAAAACTTTTTTAATGTTTACAACATTTGTTTTATTTAATGCTATTTTTTATAAGTTTTATTTGATAAATTGTTTTTCTTGAGAATAAGATTAGACTTCTTAAAATTGTCTAAAAAATAATTAAGTTTTTTACATTTTTTGAAATTTGCGATAATTTTTTTAATTTTTACAATTCTTTTGTAGCCTACCGAGCTTTGTAGAAATTTTATAAATTTAATCTAAAAGTCTACAAAATATTTCAAAATTGTTTAAAGAAATTTTTGTTGTTACAGAAGTTCAAGTTTAGGAATTATATTTATTTGGAAATTTATATAGTTTTTTGTAAGGCTTTTTGTAAATTTGAAAAGTTTTTTTTTTAAGTTTAAAGATAAAAAGGTTTTGCACAGCTTTTTCGATCAACCATACTACAGACTACGTGGATAATTATAGAAATTTATTGAAATCAGCATTGCTAATTTAAGAAACCAGCGGTTTACACGAAAACAGGTGCATTGGACCCTGTTTAATTTGACATAAACTGGACAGTCTTTGTATAGCCTAAATTCCTTATTTTTTGTATTTTATTGTTTCTGTTAGATTAAAGAGTTTTGTAAGATTTTTAAGATTTAGGAAAGTTGAACGTATAGCATTAGACCTTGCTATTCTAAGATGAGTTTTTATGATTTTGGCAAAAAAGCATTTTCTCTCAGAACCACATTTGCGCTGCCAAAGTTTAGAAATTAAAGTTATGAGTATTGTTTTCTACACAATAATGAAGCACTTGTTATAGTCTATCTTTATCAAATGTGTATGTAGAAAGGGAGATATTGAATTTTGTGGAAAGGATGGTTAATTTGGACAGCGCTTCTTTTTCAGGTAGTTTGTTCTCTTGGTTTTTCTTTTGTCATCTAGGCATTTAGTAGTTTTGTTTTGTTTTTTGAAGCTTTTCAGTGCACTATAGCAGGGACAAATCTTGCATTTTTTGTTTGTTGTTGTTTTGGCGAAGCCGATGTGAGCAGTGGAACTGGTTGGTCTGTAAATATCAGTAGTGCGGCACGTCTAGGCTACATTACTGCCAAATTCAAAGTTATTATATATATATATTTTCTAAAGACTTCTATTTGTGGTTGCAATGCAACTTTTTGGAAAAAAATTATCTTTTAGTAACTCAGGCAAACCGTCTAAGGTTTATCTGGGAAGATTCCAAAACATTACAAGACAAACAAACTGCAACAGAAAGATAAACCTTTTACTAGAGTCTACGCGCGTATATTCCGACAATGGTTACACCGTAGAACCTTTTTACAAACTTGGGTGGAGTGTTGTTGATTAAGAGATTATCTTATATGTAAACGTCATTAGTCAATATGTCAGAAAAGGAGATGGTGATATTTAATCTTTTGATAACAAACATTTGGATAGGTGAGGCACAAAACATAATTGCTGACAAGGAATTTGAACTGGACTGTCCCACCTATTTAATCGAGTGGTAGTCATTAAGAGATTGGATGTTTGTCTTACACGTAAATGTTAATAGTCACCATGTTAGAGGATAAGATGGTGTTATCTAATTTTATCAAATTTTTTGATAATAAGCATTTAGGTGGTTTGGTGCGGTACTTTGGAACATGAATACGGACAAGTAGTTTAAACTAGAGCAAACTGCAAATGTTGATAGTTACGAAGTGAAAGGACAAATTGATGATTTTTTTTTTTTTTTTTGAGAACACACTTGAGCGGGCGGGTACTTTGTTTATAAATACAAGCGAGTAGTTTGAACTAGAGTGCCTCACCCATGTTTTTTTTAATTAAAATACACTTTGGAGGGCGGTTATGTTAGGTTGGGTTAGGTTAGGCCCTATCTACCCGCCCAAGTGTTTGTTATCAAGAGATTGGATGTTTGTTTTTTTTTTCTGTAAACGTCACTATGTCAAACGAGAAGATGTTAATCTTTTTTTTTTTTATTAAAATACATTTTGGAAGACGGTTATGTTAGGTTGGATTAGGTTAGGCCCTATCTACCCGCCCAAGTGTTTGTTATCAAGAGATTGGATGTTTGTTTTTTTTTTCTGTAAACGTCACTATGTCAAACGAGAAGATGTTAATCTTTTTTTTAATATTAAAAAACACTTTTAGGGTACTTTGATCATGATTACAAAGAAATAGTTTGAAGTGGAGTATACTACCCACCCACCCAAATATTTGTTATCAAGAAATTGAATGATTGTCTTCTTTGTAAACGTTAGTTTTTCAAACAAATTTAGAACTTCTACAGAGTTTTTTGAAGTTTAAAGAGTTTATTTTGAATCTTTTTTTGATTTTTTAAATTTCTTCTTTATTTCAGAATTTTTTTGAGTTTTTTGGAGCATATTTTAAAATAAGTTTTTTGCTTATTCAGAATATTTTAAAATCTACCAAACTTGTTTGAAAGTTTATAAACTATAGTTTAAATACGAGTTTTTTTTTATTTGCTGTACTTTTTTAGAAATTAATACAGTTTTTTTGAATCTACAAAGTTTTTTGAAATTTTAAAGAACACAATTTGAAATTTGTAGTACTTTATAGTTGGCGTCTTTTTTCAGAAATATTAAATGCTTTTTTAGAGTCCACATAGTTCTTTAAAAATTACAAGAGCACATTTTAAAGTTTGCAGTTAATTTTTAAGATTTTTAGTATACAATTTTATTTAGAAATTTAAAAACATATTTTAAAATTTGTATAGTTTGTTGAAATACTTTATTTTTTAGATTTTTTTTTTATTTTTTTGGAGTTTACATAGTTTTTATTTCAAAGAGCAAACTTTAATATCCCAAAAAACTTTTTTAAGTTTGAAAAAGATCTTTTAAAAGTACAAAATTAACATTTTAAAATTTTTAAAATTTATTTGGAGCTTTTGAAAATTCAAAGAAGATAATGTAATTTTGTTTTTTAAATTAACTGTGTTTTTTATTAAATTTTAGTTTTGTATTAATTTTTTGAAAATTCAAATAAAAATTTTTTAAAAATGTACAATTTTATAATTCAGAAATTATTTGAAAGTTTTTTGGAACCTGCAAAGTTTTTTTGGAAGAACATATTTTGAAATTTGATGTGCTTTTTCAGAAGTTTTTGGAGTCTACAAAGCTGTTTTGGAAGTTAAAGCGCGTTTTTTTTAAATTATTACAATATTTTTAATTTAGATGGAGGCAGTTGAACCATGCCCAGGTGCTTAGTGGTGTTTTTGGGGTGATCAGTTTGATTTTTAAAAGAAATGACGTGGTAATGTCAGAGCAGATGTCAGTGGTAGTTTTTAAACGTTGGGGGGGTGTGAAAGCACAGAGTGTATGTTTGCAGTCCTTTAGAGCAAAACTGATTGTATCTGACTATTAAATTAACTGTTAGAAGACGTTTATATATGGTTTTCTTGATAGAATTTATAATAATACTTCAAACAATATTACTTAAATCTTTAACAATTTATTAAAACTATATTTGAAACCAAAAATGTTAACACAATCTACAACCTCATATTGCTTACAATCCAATTAATATAAGTAGAAACATTTGTATAAACACCAGGCCACCCATCCATACCACAAGGTGTAGTACCAAACGAAACAATTCCTGCACAAGTCCACCATGGATGTCCAGGCGTTGGTATGGACATCAAAGCACCACCACTATCACCTCTGCACGAATCTTCACCTTTCACACCACCAGCACAAAATTGTCCAGACTTTAACGTAATTTTAGCTTTACGATAAGTAGCAGCACATTGATTTAGGGGAAAACTAGGAACCTAAACATACGTTATATTGATTTAATTTGATTAAATTTTTATTTATATTACCTTTATTTTAAGTTTAATGTCGCTTATTTGATTGCTTTCCGTCATACCCCATCCAGCCACCATGTATTCATTAGCATATGTTCTAGCTATCTCTTCAGCGTTTATTGGGAGACATATTGGTCGAATATAATCTAATTAAAAAAATTAAATAATTTAATGCAATTTTTATCAAAATATTTACCTGTAAACTCAATAATTTGTGCACATCTAATCACACCATATCATATTGTTGATTTCTATCATCGGCTACGTAATTTTCATGGAAAATTTTCTCTTCGATTCCTACTTCGACGATAGGATCTGCGCATTCTTTTTCGCCGAATTCACGTTCAATGCAATCGATGTCGGTTTTTTTATCATATTCTCCTAATCGCACGCTATATCTAATAAGAAATTTGTTTTATTTATACTTTTTATTGATTTTATTTAATTAACTCACAAATGCATCCAGTGAGGCAATCCTTCCATACAATGAGCTGCTGTTAAGACGTATCTATTGCTGATTAGGACACCACCGCATTCGTAATTAATTGTGCCGGCGTATTCTAAGATTAAAGTTAATTTTAAAATGAATTTGTTTGTTACCAATAATTACCCATATAATATCCAATTAAAACACTCCATGGAAAATCTTCAAGGTCTGCTTTCTCACCACCAACGATTCTATGAGACATACTGAATCCGCATTCTCTTTTACTTGGAAGCAATTCTGCAGCTATAAAATTAAAAATTTTGATTCAATTTATTTTAATATTTATTTAATAACCTGCTGGTTTAGAAGTAGTAGTAATTTCTGGTTCAATTTGTGGTAGTTATGGAGGAGAATATTCTGAAATTGGGCAACAAACTTTTGGCATCCCAGTGCTTGGACATTCATTCATAGCTTTATTTAGGTAATCGGTGGACATTATAGATTCTCTAATCATTGACATTATTATTGCACAATCGCCGAATTGGATACAATTTCCAGGTAATCCATCCAGATTTGTACATCCTTGAGAGGCTAGAAAATTGATATTTAATTAAAACTAAAATAGTTTATATAAATTTAACTTACATGCAATTTGTAACAATATTGCTGCAACGTAGTAAATAATACGTTTTGATGTACTCATTTTCAGGCCGCCACAACGGCTATAAAATAATGTTTTGGACGTTGTGTTGATAAACGAGTTAATTTATCCCAAGTAACATATTAAAATGTATCTATTTTAGAAGGTCAAACACAAATATACGTTCGAATAATATTTTGGTATTGAAATTAAGTAATAATGATAATAATCTATCATTGTTAGTACTTTGCTTTTAAATTAAAGTACGAAATTTGTTTTTTATTATAATTTCGTATTTTTTATAACTGCAAAACATTCATGTCTGATTTTTGTTATTGTTTATTATATTTGAATGTAGTACTGGAAACTGGATACTTATTCTAAAATTTATTTAGTTTTAACTATTAAATGAAAATATTTGTTTAATATCGAATTAATGTTGCAATGGGTCATTGTCTCAGTTTTGGATTAGCAAACCATGCAAAAACTGTCAATATTTGTTAGTTTTTAGAAATGTTTTTGATTTTTAACGTTGAATGTGATCACTAGAGTCTAGTGACCACAAACATTTTACACACAAGAGCTCCAGCAGAAGTTATTGGTAATTTTTTGAACTTATGTGGTCTATGAAGTGCAGGGAAAATAACACAAGGTTGCAGGCCCATTTTTATAGATAGGGAGAAGCTATTTTTAATTTATTTTTTTGCTATTTGTGTGGGTGGAGATGATGTGAGTGATTGAGGGTTTTTGTTAGTTAATCTGTAGGCAGACAAGTTATAGTTGAAGTTTAATCAAATATGTTGTTTGATTATTGTTTTTAAGAGTTGGTTTGAAAAGTTCAAACCTCGCCTGAAAGCTACCAAATAAATTTTGTTGGCTTTGTCTTTTGGTATTTTTTTCTTGTTTTCTAGAAAAAGACTGGGTGTGTTATTTTTTGAGGATCTAAACGATCTAAACACGACATAGCCACACAAATTTTTAAGGATTTTATTTTTGCTGTTGATTATTTACATAACGGCTACAGGTTTGTAACGATCTAAACGGTTTGATTAGGTATTTTTGAGTTTTTAGAATATGTTTTGAAATTTGTAAAGTTTTTCAAAGTTACTGTGATTTTTCAGAAATTGTTGGAGTCTGAAATTTGCAGAGTTTTTTGAAATTTGCTGTGTTTTTCAAATGATTTTAAAGCTTTTTGAAGTTTTTTTAAATCTGCAGTTTTTTTTTCAGAAACTTTTTAGAGCATATCTTAGTCTACAGAGCTTTGGAAGTTATGTGCTTATTTCAAAGTTTTTTTTAATTTTTTGCTGTTTTCTATAAGTTTTATTTGATAAAGTTGTTTTCTAGAAAATATTTTTTTTTTAATTTTCTAAAAAGATTTTTCAAAATTTTTATACTTAGTTTGAAATTTGAAAAAAAAATAGATTTTATAAAGTTTTTTTAAGATTTAAAGTTTTTTTGAGTTTTTTATTTTTACAATTTGAAGAGTTCAGTCTTAGTCCAGAACTGTGGTGGGTGAGTTTTTTTTGTTCAAAGTTTAAAGATATTGCAGTTTTTTAGATTTATTATACTACTGACTATATAAACAATAAAAAAAACTTTATTGAAGGCAGCATTGCTTGCTTAAGCTAATCGTAGAGGTATCTCATTTTGTTTGAAAAGATTTGCGTTTGAGAGCAGTGGTTTACAAGAAAGCAGGTGAATTGGGTTGAGCCTTATTTAACCTGAAATATTCTGAGTTGCTACATTGTTGGCAATAATTGCTTTATCTAAATTTCTAATTTTTTTTTGTGTTTTATTGTAATTGTTAGATTACAGACACTTCAGAGAAAGAAAATCTTTTAACATATTTTATATTTTGGTTTAAGTATGGAGAAAAGATATTAGGAAAGAAACATTGTTCTCATCATGACTTATGATGTAAAATGTAGTCCACTCAATCGATAAATTATCAAAAATCTCTGAATACTTTAAAAATTATTAAAAAAATGATTAGCAATTTTCATTTTTTTACAATAAATGTCTGTGAAGTGAAATTTTTATTCAAATATTTAATAAATTTCACCCTTACTTTACTTTATTGTTGAAACACGATTAATTTTAATAATCTGTAATCATTTTAAGATGATTTCACTAATAATTAATTAAAAAATTGTTCATTATTTATTTACGACACAATGTGTCTACTTAAACCATCATAAATCATATTAATGATTGTTGTAATAACACAGAACTTTCCCTATCCTCATTTACAACAATAAAAGCCAACATTAATAACAATGTTTATGCTCTTTCACGTAATAAAAACCTTTTTACAAACTATCAATTAGTTAAATCTTAAAACTAAACGCAATTAAAACAACTATAAAATAAGAAATGTTTTGTCCGACAATCATGATTTTACACGAAGACAAATTGCACAGTTATATTGCCAGCAGGTTAGTAGTGCCATTAATATAATTTGTAGTAGTAGTCTGCAGTTTACGATGAGTAGTTTCAAATAAAATATTCTAACGACAGTTTTAAAGTGGGAATATTACCTGGAACAAAAGGATACGATGGTATTTTTCAAACGAAATTTTTGGTATAATAATGGAAAGCTGTTGCAAAAACACGTTAAATATTAATTGGTGCTTGTGTTGGACGTTGAATTTTTAATGGTAATCTTGGTCTGAAAAGAGCTTTAATGAAAGAGGGGATGGGATAATCAATTTTATCATTTCCATTTTTTAATCCTCAAGGGGCAACATGATTACAATTTTTGTATAAAATATTTATTGCTTGTAATTTAAATGTTAATTATTTTTTTTCTTTTTGTTTCAGGTAAGTACTCCTATGGAATAGCTGTAAGTAAGTGTGTTGGACTGTTATATAATTACATCTAAAATTTTACAAATAAAATTTTAATCAAATTAACGAAATACTAAAATAAAGACGTTTCAATTTGTTAAATGAATACTAATCCAGATAAGTTGAATTGTAAAGCTCCCCTTTTCTTGTATAAATTACACCAAAAACAAATTGAGTTATGTTTAGTTTACATAAGAACCGCATACGTGAAATATGTCGGGTTGTTGTAAAGAAGGACGATAATGATGTAATTTTTCAACACACACAATGGCCTTATTTTCGGGTTGTGCATTAAAACGAATGCCCTTGGAGATTAGATGAAATTTTTCATTATTAGTATAAACGAGGCCATATTTCAAACGGCTGATTTATTTTAAACGTTTAAAAAGTATTTTTTTTACAACTACCCTTTTCGACTCAATTAGTGTTGTATCCGTGGACAGCATTGTAATGATGTAAACATGATTAAGGCCCATCCTATCTTGTTCACTGAGTGTTAAACCGAATTTATATTATGTATATCAAGTAACATGAAATTGTATTTGTAAAAAGTCGAGTCAAATCTCTGACTTGAATTAACAAAGAGTGAATAAAGGATTTTTTATTAATTGTCGCATTGCAGGGCTGCGCCAAATCACTATTGTACTGAAACTAGCAGATAAATGTTACTTTGATATTATTTAGTTAGTAGTTTGAATAGAATAGCTTTATTTACGTAAAACATTTTATTACAAAATTAGGATTGGATTGGATTGAATTGAAATGTAATCAAAGTGTCAAATGTTTATGTATTGTATACGTTTGTAAATTTTGTTCAATTATCAAATTGATTTAATAATTATATTATTGTAGCTGACATATGGCACGGTTATATTATTGAGCCATAATATTTTCTGAATTCATACTGCGCTTTTGAATTGAGTTGTTTTTTCTGGTTGAATCTATATGAGTACAATTGCATTTTTTTTAATAATTTTGTCATTGTCATTATATTATTTTTTGTCTTTATGTATCTAAAATGTTCTATGTTTGATTAATTGATTATATGCTATATCAATAGAAATTTCTTGTCTACAATCATGTATTAAGTGATCCGACCATTTGCTTTAAGAAGTTATTAGCACTGGAAGCCTGTACTACACAGTAATGCATTGTTAGGAAGGGAGGGATCCATCTCTAGACATTGCTTCACTCGTCCTTAGTTTAAGCAGCATCTTTCTTCTGACTTCTCTTTTTCTTTTTGTTCCTCATAATCTTTTGTATTACGTTTGAGATGCTTAAAATCTTGTCAATGATGTTGTTGACACTTAGAATATGCATCTACCTTCCTGACTTTAGCTTTGTTGCAGCCAACTTAATTCATTTCAGGATTGTGTGTGGGGAGTCTTTGCAGTAGGAACATCTGTTATGAGTCTTGATGTTCATGCATTTTGAATAGTTTTTGAAGTACCCATATCTTGCTAGGAACTAATTGAAAAAGTAACCAATTTTTTAATGTTTTTTAGTGACCCATGGTGTAATCTCCTTGATTAAGGTTCTGGTTAGTGTGGCTGTAGTGGCATTTGAGTTCTTCTATTTTATTTTTCATGTAGCAAGACAATCCTACCTAGACTTGGATTTCTTTTATAATTTTTTTTTGACATTTGATTGTACCATACTGATATCTCATATATTATAATCAAATTGACCACCGAGCACAACGTTTTTTTTTTTTCAAAAATGTTGGGCATTATAGGCATCTTAGTGCGTTTATTACTCCCACTGCTTTGGCCTCGGTTCTCATCATGTGTTCTTACATACTTAAGTTATGGCCCAACTTTACACTCAGATATTTTAAAGTTTTTTGGCTGTTGATGTTTACTCTTCCCATTTTTACTCAAGAAGTTGGTTCAAATAGAGAAAGCTTGTGCTGAACGAATTTGCATGGCCTAACTGGTGAAAGAGTAGTTAGCGGTTCTGGCATGAATGACTTCTATAAGGTCATGCAAAATCCTGAAGTATTGGCTGCAATTCAGGATTCTGCTATTATTATGAAGTACAGAACAAATCCTAAAGTTTAAGCATTAATCAAAAAGTTTTTAACAAAATTTTCTAGTGGTGGTTTGGGTCTCTCGGTATTAGATGTTTTTATCTTCCAGCGACAGGTTTTTCTTGTCTACTTATTTCTCAATCTTTATAATCGCTTATACTTTTTTTGCGTTTATCAGTAACTACCACCGCCTACGTCAGCGTATGCGATACACACAATACTGTTTTCTTTAAGCTCAAGCCAAGAACAGATTTTTGCGTCATTTGTATAATACGCTTTCTGGCTGTTATGGTCCGATCTTTTAGGTATGTCTAAATTATATTAATGAGGTAGATCTATCTTACTTTTTTTTGTATTCTTTTCCAGGAAACCGAGTTAAAGGTTTTTAACATCGACTGAGACTAGCGCTGCATGCTGCCTGTAAA
Organism: Tachinus rufipes; assembly: GCA_963932245.1. Classification (NCBI taxonomy): domain Eukaryota; kingdom Metazoa; phylum Arthropoda; class Insecta; order Coleoptera; family Staphylinidae; genus Tachinus; species Tachinus rufipes. The sequence goes on from OZ010743.1 coordinate 110,779,084, forward strand.
TCTTGGTTTCTTTTACGCTTTTTTTACCTGCTTTATTGCGTCTACCGTGGGTTTGCGTTTGCAAAAGTAATAGTGTTCTCTGAGCAAGCCTCTTTTTCTTTTATTTCCTCTATAAGCTTGTTAATTTTGATATGCTTTTAATGTTTTTTTAGCAAACATATTTGTCCATATGCTAGGTTGCAGTTGCATCTTTTTTTGGTTTTTCAATTACTTGGGTTCTTTAGATATTGGGAAAGGAATCTATTTTCAGCTGGTGTTTGAATCAACAGTTTTATTTTGTTGGGATGTTTTTTACACAAGCTTTATCCACTTTTTGTTAGTGCAAGCGAAAAAATAGTTTTATTGGCACCTAAAAGAACTACAGGTGTTGCGCGGCGTAAGTAAGATGATTGTGTACCACGGCGCCGTGGAGCTATTCAGCGGTAGAGCTCTGTTTTGGCACAATCATTACAATTGGGATGAACTTTGTGCAGTGCTTTGGGCCCAATCCTCGTTCCAAAATTACAACGAGCGTCTGTGGGCACAGATCAAAACGCGAACTCAGGGAGAACACAAGCCTATCGGTATTTTTCTTGTTCTTATCCGTAACCTTTGCAACCAATTAACCAGTCCCATGCTAAAGAAATGAGGTTACGAATTATTTTCTCAAATTTGCTTCCGGTTAACTAAATATTTTTAAATATTTTTGGTTTCTTACCCGGTGAAATCTGAGGAGGAATTCTTGGAGCTAGATCGCAAAGCAGATGAGTCTTGGAGATTAATGGAGGGAACAAACAGGATTGTTGGGAGAGCTCAGGCTCTAGTTGGAGATATAATGATAATGCGCATTATCTAAAAGAAAACGTTAATTTTGGGATACCGCAAGGGATTAGCATCACTAATTGTTTTTGTTGTGGGAAACAATGCCCTTATGCTTAAGCCGTAACTGTATTGTGAAAGTTTTAAAATGTTTTATGTAAGGCACAATGTTCGGAAAACGGCTTAAAGAAGTAGTAAGCAATTAAATGCTGATTGGCATGTACATAGCACCTAGTCGGTTGTCTAGTCAATTTTATTCCTTCTTCTGTCTTTCTCTGTATTGACGTTTGGAGTGTCATCTCAACACTTTTTAGTGCGTTGTGTGTGTTCATTTTTAATAGATCGTTGAAGCATTAAGTGGTAAAGCGGTCCAAGATTCAGGCCCACACGCAATGATAGTTGACTCTTTACGGGCTAGCCGTTTGATTTAATGTTACCCACTCTGTTGGAATGTTTTTTCACCTACAGCAGTTTGATGTTATTTCTACAAGTTGTTAAAATTACGATATGGTGACATTCAAAATTCAGCTTTGATGTGAATTTTGGCTTACTTGTAGCAATGTGTTTGGTTTTTACCGAGCAGATATGCCTGTGAAGGTTTATGGCCGCTTTACACTAGTTCAAGTTGATTTGGATAATTTCAATTTTTGCTATTGTTGATTGTGCTTTTTGTTTGTCAATGATTCTGTTTTATGGCTGGTTACTAAAAAGAGGTAGCACGACTGATTCTGAGTGCAAACTCTGGTTCTGTGATCGGTTTTACTACATCTGTGAGAATAGTTTTTTTTTTAATACTACAATTGGAGATTTTGCGCTTTACCTTTTTGCAACTGTAGCACTTAACGGTTGTGATAATCTTCCTAACTCTGCACCTAATCTAACCGGAATCAATTTTATTTTAGGTTTATCATCAGGGGGATCGTTTTCTTGCAGAGTTTAACAAGGGCCTGCTAGGCGTTTTTGTCTCTTGATTTTCTCAGCATATTTTGACCTTTTTTTAATCATTTATTTACCATTGATTTATTTTTGCTGCCAAGGCTAATCATTGTCGCCAGAGGACTACCACATCTAGGAATTCTGCCGCAAGTTTAGGAATTTTAACTTAAATTATTAGGTTTTTTAACGTGCACCAAATATTGGGGCAGTGAACGGTTTGCTTGAGCTTTTGGATAAGGAATCGAATCCCAGACCTCTAGTGTAGTAGTTGAGTACGCTAACCACTACATTACCTGGGTGGTTTATTTATACTGATTATATAGAATTTTGGGCCATTTATCTGCTTTTCTATAAGGTCGTCTACGTCTTACTTGGTCATCTCAGCGTTCAAATCTAGCAATATTAGAATATTACTTCTTCTCTTAGGGAGACTTCTATGGACGTCAATTGCTTATTTTTTTTAGTTGTAGGATTGACATAGAAATGCGTTTTCGGCCTTTTTCTTTTGCATTAATGGTTTTAGATTTTAAAGCCCATAAATGTCTTTCTTCGACTTCTCCGTCCATTTAATCAAAATTACATTTGACTCCCATCGACAAAGAAATATGTACGATATGATTTAAGCAAAAAAAATCATTTTTTTTTAACTTTATGGTTTTATCAATTTATAGTTTGACCAAATTGCTTATCATTTATTTAAATATTTATTTTAAAATTTATTCAGACTAGCGTTCAATTGATTAACTCCACTTTACAGTACTCGATGGTAATCATAATTTGGAGTGACTCACCTACCTACTCAAGTTTTGATCATCAAAAGGTTAGATTTATCATTTTCTCCTCTGACTTAAGAAATTTCCAACACAGACGGAAAGGAGAAGTTTATAATTTTTTTATAACAAAGACTTAAGCGGGTGGTTGGGCACTCCAGTTCAAACTACAACTATCGTAATCATAATTTGAAGTGACTTACCTACTTATCCAAATGTTGGTCATCAATAGAAGAGATTTACCGTTCTCTTCTCTGACTTAAGCGACTTCCAATATTGGCAGGAGGAAGAAGTTTTAAATTTGTTGATAACAAACACTCAAGCGGGTGGTTAAGCACTCCAGATCAACTACTCAATTGTAATCGTAATTTGGAGTAACCCACCCACCCAAATGTTGATTCATTATCTTCTCCTCTGAGTTAAGAAATTTCCAACACTGGCAGGAAGGAGAAGATTTAATTTTTTTGATTAAAAATACTTAAGCAGGTGGTTGAGCACTTCAATTCAAACTAAGAGATAAAAATTATAGTTTGGAGTGACTCACCCGCCGACCTAAATGTTGATCATCAAGAAGTTAGATTCATCATCCTCTCCTTTAACTTAAGAGACTTCTAACACTGGCAGGATAAAAAAAAACAATTTTTTGATAACAAACACTTGGGCGGGTGGTTGGACACTTTAGTTTAAACTATTTGATAGTAATTAAAATTTGGAGTAACCCAACCACCCACCCAAGTTTTGTTCATCAAGAGGTTGGGTTCATCACCTTCTTCTCTAACTTAACGAGACATCCTACACTGGCAGGAAGGAGAAGTTTTAAATTTTTTGATAACAAAGACTCAAGCGGGTGGTTAGGCACTACAGTTCAAATTACTCGATGGTAATCAAAATTTGGAGTGACCCACCCATCCACCTAAGAGTTGGTCATCAAGAGGTTGGGATTTATCATCTTCTCCTTTAACTTAAGAGACAACCAACACTGACAGAAAGCTGAAGTTTAAATTTTTTTGATAACAAATACTTGAGCGGGTGGTTGGGCATTCTATTTCAAACTACTTGATGGTAATCATAATTTGGAGAGACCCACCCTCCTAATCAAATGTTGGTCACAAAAAGGTTAGCTTTATTGTCCTCCTCTCTGACGTAAGAGACTTTCAACACTAGCAGGAAGGAAAGGTTTTCAATTTTTTAATAACAAACACTGCGGTTGATTGGGCACTACAGTTCAAACTACTCTATAGTAATCATAATTTGGAGTGATTTACTCATTCACCCAAGTTTTAGTTATCAAGAAGTTGGGTTTATCATCTTTTCCTCTGACTTAAGAAATTTCCAACTCTGGCAGGAAGAAGAAGTTTTCAATTTCTTGATAACATACATTTGAGCACTTTAGTTTAAACTACTTGATGCTAATCATAATTTATAGTGAAGGTTAACTTTAGAGACTTCTAACAATAGCAGGGAGAAGAAGTTTTAAATTTTTTGATAAGAAACACTCGGGCGGGTGGTTGGGCAATCCAGTTCAAACTATTTGATGGTCATCTTAATTTGGAGTGTCTCACCCACCCAAATGTTGGTCATTAAGAGGTTAGATTTATCATTCTCTCTTCTGTCTTAAGAGACAACTAACACTGGCAGGAAGGAAAGGTTTAAATTTTTTGATAACAACACTCGAGAGGGTGGTTGGGCACTCCAGTTCAAAGTACTCGATGCTAATTATAATTTAAAGTGACCTCTCCCACTTGCTCAACTGTTGGTCATCAAGAAGTTAGGTTCATCATTATCTCCTCTGACTTAAGAAATATTCAACACTGGCAGGATGGAGAAGTTTTAATTTTTTTAATAACAAACACTTGGGCACTTCAGTTCAAACTACTTAATGGTAATTTTAATTTGGAATGACTCACTCACCTACTCAAATGTTGGTTATCAAGAGGTTAGACTCACCATTTTCTTCTCTGACTTAAGTTACTTCCAACACTGGCAGGAAAGAGAAGTTTTAAATTTTTTGTTAACAAACACTCAAGCGGGTGCTTAGGCACTTCAATTTAAACTTCTCTATGCTAATCGTAATTTGAAGTGACCCACCCAACTGATGGTAACCATGAGGTTGGATTCATCATCTTTTTTTTTTTATTTAAGAATTTTTCAACACTGGAAAGAAGGAGAAGTTTTAAGTTTTTTTGTATAAGAAACACTTGAGCGAGTGGTTGGGCACTTCAGTTCAAACTAATTGATGGTAATCAAGATTTAGAGTGGCCCACCCACCCACCCAAATGTTGGTCATCAAGAGGTTAGATTCATCATCCTTTCCTCTGACTTAAAAGACTTCCAACACTGGCAGGAAGGAGAAGTTTTAATTTTGTTGATAACAAACACTTGGGCGGGTGGATGGGCACTTCAGTTTAAACTACTCGATGGTAATTATAACTTGGAGTGACCCACCTACCAACCCAAGAGATGGTTATTAAGAGGTTAGACTCAGTATTCTCTCCTTTGACTTAAGAGACTTTCAACATTAGCAGAAAGGAAAACACTTGAGCGGGTGGTTGGGCACTCCAGTTTAAACTACTCGATGGTAATTATAATTTGGAAAAACCCACCCATCCACTCAAATGTTGGTTTTGAAAAGGTTGGCTTTAACATCTTCTCCATTGACTTAAGAGATTTCCAACACTGGCAGGAAAGAAAAGTTTTAAATTTTTTGATAACAAACACTCAGGAGGGTCTTTGGACATTTTTATTTAAACTACTTGATGGTAATTATAATTTAGAGTGATCCACCTACCCACCCAAATGTTGGTCATCAAGAGGTTAGATTTATTGTTCTTTCCTCTGACTTAAAGAGACCTCTTACACTGACAGTAAGGAAAAGTTTTAAATTTTTTGATAACGAATACTTGAGCGGTTGGTTGGGTTCTTCACTTCAAACTACTTGATGGTAATCATAATTTGGAGTGACCCACCCACCCACCCAAGTGTTGGTCATCAAGAGGTTAGATTTATCATTTTTTCCTCTGACTTAAGAGACTATCAAGACTGGCAGATAAGAGAAGTTTTCAATTCTTTCGGGTGGGTTGTTGAGCATTCTAGTTTAAACTTCTTGATGGTAAAAATAATTTGGGGGTTACCCACTCACCCACCTAAAATTTGGTCATTAAGAGGTTGGATTCATCATCCTTTTTCCTGATTTTAAAAGACTTTCAACACTGGTAGAAAGGAAAAGTTTTAATTTTTTTTTTATAGAACAAACACTCGGACGGGTGGTTGGGCACTCTAGTTCAAACTACTGGAAATTATAATTTGGAGTGACCCACCCACCCAAATGTTAGTCATCAAGAGGTTGGATTCATCATCTTCTCCTCTGATTTAAAAGACTTTCAACACTGGCAGGAAAGAGAAGTTTTAATTTTTTTGATAGAACAAACACTCGGGCAGGTGGTGGTTGGGCACTCTAGTTCAAATTACTTAATGTTAATCATAATTTGGAATGACCCACCCACTCACCTAAATGTTTAACAAGAGGTTAGATTTATCATTCTCTCCTCTAACTTAAGAGACTACTAACACTGACTGGAAGGAGAAGCTTTAAATTATTTAATAAAAAACTCTTGGGCGGGTAGTTGCGCACACTAGTTCAAACTACTTGATGGTAATCATAATTTGAAGTGACCCACACACCCACCCAAGAGCTGGTCATCGAGAGGTTAGATTCATTATTTTTTCCTCTGACTAAAGAGACTACCACTGACAGGGAGAAAAAGTTTTCAAGTTTTTTATAACAAACACTTGAGCCGGTGGTTGGGCATTGCAGTTGAAACTATTCGATGCTAATCATAGTTTGAAGTGACTCACCTACCCACCCAAGTGTTGGTCATCAAGAGGATGGATTTTTTATGGGCGGGTGGTTTGGCACTCAAGTTTAAAGTACTCGATTGTAATAATAATTTTGAGTAACCCATTTACCCACCCAAATGTTGGTCATTAAGAGGTTAGATTCATCACCCTATCTGTTTTAAGAGATTACTTACACTAACAGGAAAGAGAAGTTTTTGAGCGGGTGGTTGGGCACTCCAGTTCAAACTACTTGATACTAATTATAATTTAAAGTGACTAAACCACCCAACCAAGTGTTGGTCATCAAGAGGTTAGATTAATTATCTTCTCCTCTGAGTTAAGAAATTTCCATTACTGGCAGGAAGGAGATGTTTTTTATTTTTTTATAAAAAAACACTTGAGTGGGTGGTTGGGAACTCCAGTTCAAACTACTCGATAGTAATCATAATTTGGAGTTACTTAACCTAACCTAACCTAACCTTTGTGGCAATTACTACATGTTTCGAACCATCTTTAATTACTTTTATATCGGGACTTTTGCGTTAAACTATTTTTGATTTTAATTAAATTTTTGGGTCTATTGAGTTAACCTACACTATTAGATTGGAGTTTTTTGGAGCGTCTAGGGGGTTATCCTTGTTTACTTTAAAACATTTTTTGTAGTTCAAAAGATGGATTAGTTGTTTCTTCCGCGTTTTTATTTGGTTTTAGTTATTTGAGATGCACGTTTATTATTGACTTCAGCCAGCGTTGTTCTGAGGGAGTTTATTTTTTTCATTTGGCCTTGCGGTCTTTTCTTGTGTTGATCAGTTGGACACTGAAGCATTGCATCTCCTTACGCACCTGGTTTGTTTTATATTGATTTTGTTTTTGTTTCTGCTTAACTCTAACACTTTGTTGGTTTGCGCCCAAATTTGAGTTTTTTCATCTTTGTGAACATTTCTATTTGCGCTGTTAGAATTGGCTAGGTATTGCAGGGTTTTTTCAATCTTGTCTTTGGCTTTGGAGCCTGCTTCTTTTGCTTTCTTAGTTTGTTTGCTTCTTTCTTTGAGGTCAACGCGTTCATTTGAGTCCATGACTTTTCTTTGCAATTAGCTATCGCAGCTTTCTCGTTTGAGAATATTGGGTCTAGGTTAGTCTTATTTCCTTTTTGTCTTTTGCAATGTTTGTATGCTTTTTAAAGTAAACTCTGACATGGAAAGCTTTTAAATGACCTTTGTTTTATTTTGACTTTATAATAAGAAAATTAAAGTCCTTATTTAGCTCTAGGTTATTGTGTGGGGTATCCGATAAAAAAATATCTGCTACTTTGCCCACAATTGCACTTTTTTGCAACTGTAGAGGTGTCTTGCAAACATTCTTTTTAAAAAATGAAAAGTTTGCAAAAATACAAGCGGCACTGAAATTTGGGTTAATCGGCCCACAGAAGTATTTTGTGGATTTAGATATGGACGTATACCACTATAAACAATGATTCTTGTCCAATTGTCACCAAACTTGCACAGAATACTTATTCGAGACGTTCCTTGAAAGTTTAAATACAACACGTCTTCTGATGCTTATAAGTTTAACAAATTTGAATAAAACTGTCTACGTGGATCTTTCTTTGCGACGCATTATCTTTACTTTTAAAAAATACAATAGTTCAATTATTTTTTTACAAAAACTGATTGTGTGAAATGTGTTATTATTAGCAAAAAGTCTAATATTTAAATGTAGATATTTAATATTCTCATCAATGATTTCACAATAATTTAATCAATTTATTTTTATAAAAACTGAATATAATTTCATATACAAATCAAAACCATTGAAATCGCCTCCTTTTGTTTCATTTCTGCTTAATGAAACCACCAATTGCATTTCGATTCAAAGATACGCATCGCTTCATTACAAATATCGATTAAAACCAGCAAGCCGGTGATTAACAGCTCGTCAATAATTGCATGTAATGAAATATCGTTAATGAATCTTATAATATAGTCGTGTTAATTGCATTGATGAGTATCGCGAATAAATAGAATTCTGTAAGCCGATATCGCCAGCTGACCGCGGAGATTAAATAACTGAAAGCCGAATATATTAAAACCGCTAGTTAATTAAATCCGACGTAATACCACACTGTGACTATAAATAAGTATTACAAATGGCTTGTGAAAGAGGGAGAGAAGTATATAACTAAAAAAATATATAGAATGAAACTGGAGCGAGTTTATATCATCTATAACATAAAGAGATAAATGTGATCCATCAACTTGGCTTTAATAAAGGAAATGCACAACTGTTTACAACTAGGATCACACACACAGACACACACATTTGAAAAAAATAAACAACGAGATGAAAAATATATCACTTTTATAGAGTATAACATTTCATTTTCGAGTATTTTCACATATTACAGTATTAGTTCTATTTTATCACAACGCTTTTTGTCTGTAGTGGAGTTCTGCGGAAGACGAATTACATAACTCCGCAATGAATATGCGGAGAGAAGCTGCATTGAATCAATTTCGACTACATACGAAAGTTTGTTATAATGTGAATTGGTTGTTTTCAATGAGCGTTATCCGAGAGTGATGTGGCGAGCGCTTAATTCCATCTCAAGCGATCCTTACCGGAATACAGATGAGGATGAAAACGAAACTTTATTACAAGTTGAGTATGTTGTATATCTAACATACATATCTAAATACGTGCCCCCTTAGATCCGCAATCATTATAAATTGCACGGGGCCGTTCGTTGATGGAGTGTGATTACACTTTCTTGTTGATAACGATTAATTAATTTTAAACGCTGTCGACGGGTAATAAACTTTACAATTGAATAATGTCTACCAATTTAACATTGTTTCCAGAACAATCATTTTTCTCTATAATTTATGAAACTTGTTCATGTTAGTTGTCGGATACTTTTAACAATCAATAATAACACTATAGCGAGTTTTATTCGGTCAACATTTATATAAAATTGTATTAGTCTCCAACAAAATCAAACAAAGTATTTTTACCAAATTTTAAATTTATTTTCTTTAAGTGCCGTCTGCGCTGCGAAGTTCGGCAATTATTATTGCCGTGAATCTTTCCTTGCATGATCAGCTGTAATGAGTTCTGACCTCTCATAACGTAGCCCAAGTGGTATTCAAGTTTTTGTATTAAGATTTTTCGCTGTTTATTCATTTTTTTTAATATTTTTTTGTAGGTTCTAACAAAGCTTCTTTAAATTTATTCTAATGTGTTTCCACTTAAAGTTCTGATTTGATTTTCTCAATTTTTTTTAATTTGAATTAGATGTCTATTTTTGTTTGATGTTTGAAGTTTTGGTTTGGTTTTTTGGAGGATATTTTTTGTTCAATATCATCTTCATCTTCTTTGCTTGATTCTCTAAATTGGCTTTGCATTCTCTACTACCTCCTAAGCTTTTTTAATTTTTTGAACAAGACGTGCAAAGAACAATGTCCCCATAGCTTTCAACGTTCTCTTTGTCTTATAGAATTTATCCTCAAGTTTGGTGAATGTTTCAACCACAGTCTCGACACTTATGGGCACTAGAGGCTTTTTTAGAGCAAATGTCGGAAATTGAGGGTTGTTTTTGAGGCTCTGCTTGATAACCATGTCCGCTTTTCATAACCAATTTGTCAATTTATCCTATCTTTTCTAGCTCTTCTTTATTTTGTATTGGATTTAGGAAAGAAGTTGTGAGACTTACCTCTACCTTGCAGCTGATAAAAGCCTCGTGCGGCAATTTCTTTATACTACAATGAATCTTAGGTTTTTGCTCCATCTATCAGTATTTTTATTCTGCATCTATGTAATAAGCATGTTTTTGATGTCTTGGTCTCTCTACACTTTCCTGATTTTGCGAATGACGTGGCATTTCGTGGACGACTTTCAATGCTGGCCACAAGTTTTTTAGATTGTTTACAATATTGTTTGCAGATTCTGCTATTAGTTGATTGTAAAATTGATACAGCTCCGAAGAGCGTAAATATATCAATAAGGTTGCAGGTTACTTCTTCTGCTTTTTTTTGATTTTAAACATTTAAGGGCCACAAACTTTGTGAGATAGTTTTGATATACCATTATAAACTTAGTGAACTCTCTATCAGGCTAAGATTGAAAATCTATTAGATCTACTTGGCAACGGGAATTAAATTCAGAAAAAAATATAGACTTTACCACAACACCTTTTATTGAACATTTTTGTTTTTCTGACGCGTTTTAAAATGTAAAATTTTGTTTTTGATTGAAAGTTCCTTTAACGTTTTGTCCTTTTTTCCCAATAGCTAAATGAGTTTTGTAAAGTACGTCAAATAGTTTAGTATCCGTTTTATAACTGGCATCGATCTTTTGTTTCTGCATGACTCCGATGCTTCCATCTCTTGCAACATCTTGATTAAAACTAATGCGGGTAAAGCGCACGCCCCCACACGTTAAGTAAACACGTAATGTGTAGTTTTACTTTCTGTAACTTAATTTAGAAGATAGGAAACTCAAACAGGTCGCAAGGCGCAAAAAAGAACAAGTGAAACAAAAAGACTTCTATAAAAACCTTCTTCTCTTTTTCAGCTTGTTTTTATTCACTTCTGGATGTAGGCCTCTTTTAACGTTTTCTATGTTTCTCTGGATTGGTTCTTTTGTCGGCCGGCCCACGTTTCTTTTTGTTGTCCTTGGGCGCCATTCTATGATTTTTTTGGTCCACTTGGTTCCATCTTATCTTGCCAGGTAGGCCGCCCATCTCTACATCAATTCTGCTATTCTCTGATACCTAGCATCGCTCTTTCTATGGATTTTTGCGTTACGATGAGTCGGTTTGCGCTTCCTAGCGTCAGGGTTGCGGTTTTCGTTTCGTAGGTTGTGACATGTAGTATGCGGTTGTTGTATACCTTTCATTTAAGGTTGATTGGAATGGTTGTAGACTTTAGAATGTAATCTACTTTGCTGAATGCAGCCCGCTCATCTTTATCTTTCTAGTTATTTCCGCTGTTTGATTTGGTTTGCCCAGTTTGATATTGTGGCTTAGATATGTGTATTCTTTTTCCGCCTCTACTGGTTCTTCATTAATGGTTATTTTAGCGTCCTCATTTGTTATTGTTTTTGTTAGGTTCTTTTTTAGTCCGATTTGTTCTGATTCTGCTTTAAGTTCTTCTAGCATAGATTTTAATTTGTTGTTATCATTGCTGATCAGCACGGTGTCGTCTGCGAAGCGGAGGTTGTTTAGTCGAGTTTCGTTTATATTTATTCTTTTAGATTTCTAGGCTAGGTTTTTAAATATGTCTTCTAGGGCCGCTGTGAAGAGTTTTGGTGATAAGACATCGCCCTGTGTTGTGTTGGAGCTGAGCTTTCCTGTTTTGGGACCTTTTCTATAATTTTCTTTACTGCGGTTCTTATGCTGTTTGTTATGTTTTCTGATAGATGGTCTATGTCCATTTGTCTAGGTCTTTTACTTTTGGTAGGCTTTTCTTCACACTGATATTTGATCTCATTTTCCTTTAGGGTTTCTGTTGTTGGGTATTTTTTGTTTTGGATCATCTTGTTTCTTTCCAACTTGATGTTGATAGTAATAGTTGCCCGAACTAGTCTGTGATCGCTGCCTGTGCTGAATCGGTTTAGTACAGTTACATCGCTGCATACTTCTCGCCTATTTGAGATTATGTAGTCGATCTTATTTTTAGTGTGGCCATCTTGGCTTCTCAAAGTCAATTTCATTTGGCGGGCTTTCTTAAAGAAGGTGTTATGACAGTACATGTCTTGTTTTTGCAGGTATTCTACGAGCATTTCCCCTTTTGCGTTTCTGTTTCCCAGTCAGAAAAGCTCTATATTTTGTGGATCGTCTCTCAATTTTCCCCCAATTTTGACGTTGAAGTCTCCTATTACTATTTGGAATTTGGCTTTTTCTAGTTCTTGAGCTTTTGTTATGTCTTCGTACAAGTTTTGTATGTTTGCGTTATTTGTACGGAGTATTGATAAAAATTGCTACCCCTCCGTTGTGGTGGTTCGTATCGGCCTTTTTCTGGTATAGGAGGTGGCCTGATTTGAGGGTGGTTGCCTGTTCTCCAGCTAGTCTTGTTTCGCATAGACCAAGAATATCCTTTTTTATGTTGCTTAGCTCGTTCTCCAGGATTTTAAGCTGGCCATCTGGCTTTATGGTTTTTATGCTGACCGATCTGGCAGTGCGAGATTTTGAGTGTACTCTACTCGCCTGAGGTACTTTCTTTTTAAATCTTAACATTTCTAGCATTTGAAGGTTTTGGCAAGGCCACGCTTGCCGAACGTGTTGGCCAGTTTGGGTGGAAATTACATTTCCTTAATTTCCGTTGGAACGGTTATTCCGCCGTGTCTCGGTCGCCAGAGTCTCGTTCGTTCTCTAGCAGGGTGCTCCACGTGCAGGTGAGGATAACTTTTGAGTTGATAAGCTGTTGGTTTAACCTATTACACCCCCTTAAAGGCGGGATATTGCATTATCAGTAGTATCGGAAAGATATCTTGAATACTCCCTCAATGCCAGAAAATCAGAATCTATGAATTTTCTAACTTTGGTAAGATTGACAAATTGCAGAAGCCATGCATTACTGTTTTCTAAAATGCACTAATAAAAATAAAATTTCTAAAATTCGATGTGCAGACAAACCAACCACAAAGTGGCTCCGCAGCTTATCTGCTTTGAAGAGTACATGGAACTTTAGATAATTGGATTAAGCAGCACTAGGAAGCTGTTCAACAAAAAGAAGAGAAAAGATGACTGGGTCTTATACAGAACCAATCTAACAATGCTATAAGAAAGCAAACTTTTGAAGAAGAGAACAAACTTATATGTTTTGCTCTAGGCAAAGATTGCATTACAAATATTGGATTCCTGCTGATAATAGAAGAAGATTACACAAAGTAAGTTGAAGGAAACCTGCAGGAGTTATTGCAAACGCAGGTTTTACGCTTTTAACAAAAAAGATTTAACAAAAACAAACGCTATAGTGAACAAAAGCATCTTAAAGTCTATAGTCTGTCTAGAGTCCCGTACTTTGTCTAGCGTCCACATTACGATGTGAATTTCTTAATCTCATCTTTGCAGTCCACCATAGAGGACATTGTAAAACTTTGGAACCTGTAAACGGCCAAACCACTCCACTCGGTAGTTGGAGACAGACTGGGACGTGTCTACACTGTCAAAATGTTGCGCAACATGTCTAACGTTGCATGCAGTCTCCCATTCCGATTAGGAGACTTTAAATCTGCGATTTTTGGCCTTGCAACAAGCCCGTAGACGAGGATTGGTTTATAGACATATTTACGTAGACAACCTGAGACACACCTTTAAGACCAAAATTGCGCAACATGTCTACTAGTGTGTACTAGGCTTTAGAATGGGTAATCGTTACGTTTAAACTATTTTATGAATATATAAAGACAGTAACCGGGGGCGTTAATTACGTTAAGCTTGAGCAAACATGTCTTATTTTTTTAAGCGGATATGCCATTAAATCATTTTCTAAAAATATGATCAAATTGAGACAAAACTTAAACAGACCGATAAATATCATATCGGACAGTCAAGCAGCACTACAGGCAAAACCCTCATTTAGTATTATAAGTCGAACTATTGATAGACAGCATAGCCAGTCCGGAAGCATTACCTACAAACAATAGGTTACGCCTGATCTGAATAAAAGGGAGAAAGCTGTGGGCCCAGATGAAGTGCTCATAGAACTATTAAAACTAATAGAAATAATCGTTGACCTATACAATACCATATATAGAACAGGCGTAATACCAAAACAATGGCTTGAATCTACATTTATTACTATTCCGAAGAAGTTAAATGCCCGAGAATGCAGTGACTACAGAACAATAAGTTTTATGAGCCATACCTTGAAAGCATTCCTGAAAATAATAGATACTTTACACCAAATTTGAGCAAGATATTAGCTCACTCAATTCGGATTCAGGAATGGCTTAGGAACACGAGAAGCATTATTCGGCATTAACGTACTACTACAAAGATGGATGGATATGAATGTCAAGGTACACGCCTGTTTTATAGACTACGAGAAGGCATTCGATAAAGTACGCCATGAACTACTTGTAACACTTCTAAAAAGCAAACGTATTGACTCAGAGGACATACAAATAATTGAAAACCTGTACTGGAACCAAACAGCGACGGTGATAGTCGAAAATGATTCCACAGAAAGCATAAACATCGAACGGGAAGTGAGGCAAGGCTGTATACTGTCACTGTTGTTATTCAATCTATACTCAGAAGCTATATTCAAAGAAGCCTTATCTGAAGAACTATGTGGGCTTGTTGTTAATGGGTGACCAATTAACAACATTAGATACGCTGATGACACAGTGATAGTAGCAGACAACATTGTAGACCTGCAAAGAATGGTGGAACAACAAAAACTGTCAGCTCAAAATATGGATTCAATATGAACCTCAAGAAAACAAAATACATGATCATTTTAAAAGCAAGTGTACCACCTAACGCAAATCTTCTTATTGATAACACCTATATTTAAAAGGTTACCAAGTACAAATACCTAGGTACGTGGATAACAAATACAAACGAACAGACAGTAGAAATCAAGTCCAGAATAGAGATGGTTAGAACTGCCTTCTTCAAAATGAGAGATCTCTTCTGTGATCGCGATCAAACTTTAGAGCTTTATGTTAGAATGGTAAGATGCTACATATTTCTAATTATACTGTATGGTATGGAAACATGGACACTGAACCAACACTCTAAGCTTTTGAGATATGGACGTATCGGAAAATCCTGAAAATCTCATGGATGGACAAAACCCCGAATGTCGATGTCTTCACAAAAATGGGAAATGACCTAGAAATCCTTCACATGATAAAGATCAGAAAGCTGAAATATTTGGGCCACACCATGCAAGGGGATAAATATAATGTACTGCAGCTGATGCAGGGGAAAATAGCAGGCAAGAGAAGTGTAGGAGGACGCAGAATGTCCTGGATGCGGAACCTAAAAGACTGGTTTGGCTGCATTTCTAAAGATCTTTTCCAAGCTGCTGTTTCAAAGATCAGAATAGTCACGATGATAGCTAACCTCCGAGTCGGAAATGGGACGTGAAGAAGAAGATCTGAATACCAAAAGTTTGGTGTTTAGTAAAAACCTTAAAACGGACCTTCTCCAAAACGGACATTATAGAAACATTTACTGAATCTGATTTTTTTTTTTGGGATTCAATAGGAGACCAGATAACAAATAATTCATACTAAACTTAAAACGGAACACAAAAACCTGTAAAAAACTATCTGGAAGTAAAGCTATTCCCAACAAAACTATTACGCAGATGAGCAAAACAAAACCGCAAAAATTTATAACTGAATACTGTGGTTTGAACAAACACTTGCATAGAATGGCATTTTAGATATGCCGCGGATGTCTGGAGAACCAAAAAATTCCGCTACATATGCTGAGCAAATGCTTTCTTTGGCAAACACAACCTAACCAAAGCAGCCAAAAACCTTTGGACTTTATTGAATTAACGGAACTACTACAAAAGTAAGAGCTAGAAGTGCACAATAGACATCCAAAATTACGCAGTATGAAATTTTTATCTATTATCACATTCTACACCAAGTTTAAATTAAGCAAACGATTGATCAAAATGAGTTTAACAAAACCAATGTGTTTATTCAAATTTTGGCATATCTAATAGGTCCTAGCTTATTGAGTTTTGAGTTCAACCTTCTGGAACTGTTGTAAGTTTTCTGATATTCTGATATTCTTCTACATCCTGTGAAAACTTCAAGAGGTTGGTCTATGAAACCGCCCCTTAGGGTGTGTTTAAAACATCAGTGTTGATTTCTAGAGTGGAGGCAAAAAATAAGAAAGGTCTTGCCAATTTGTACCAATATCCACAGCATGTCTCTAGTCGATAGATTAATGTAGGGAAGTAAAGTTCGGGTGCGTCGGGAAGCGGATTTTGGCTGACTTGCCGGGCGAGGCCTTTGCGTGGGACCAAGCTTGGTCCCGTGCCTTGGCCTTCCGTGAAATTTTTAAGCTGCGAGGCCCGGCCGGCAAAGAAATTCATAATTACGTTTGGTTATTGTAAAACCAAAATAAACTTCTTAGCCTCAGGGACATATTTAACATGCATTTATAAACTGCAAACTTCTAAGCTTTAAGATAAATGGTTATTAGTTTTCAGGTATAACCCACTTTATATCTCATCCTTTGCGGTCAATAAAACAACAATAATAATTAAAAAAAAAAAAGAAAGAACACTAACAGTTTACGCTGGATTTTTTTGTGAGGAATAAACTTTTGCTACTTTCTAAAAAATGTTTAAATGAATTTGAAAAAATATATTATTCTACTTTTTTGTAGTTTTGCAGATATCCTAATATGGTACTAAAGATTAAAAAAACACTAAATTATTTTATGGGACTAGCTTTTTGAAGAAATTTATGAGCTTCATTAATGTAAGCTTTAGAAAAAATTAGTTATTTATTTCATACTGAAAATTGTTCTCAAATCTTGAAATTATTCTCAAAGCTGTGAAAATATTTTTAAGTTAAGTTAAATTATTTCTTTAGTTTGAAATGTCTATACAATTAGTATTAAATGCAAGAAAATATACTGTTCACTATTAATAACAGCACGTTTAAAACTCATCTTCTAAAACGATGGATGATTTACGGCAACAAAATAATTTCTCTACATAATTTGAATGCATGTAAAGCTCCAAGTCATGACTCATTTTAATAACTGTATGAATACAATAAGAAACACTTGCTAAGTAGTGAGAAACATTTCCTCAATGAAGTAAAGTGCAGCAATTACACACACTTCACCTACGGCGTTTCAATTTATCACAGGTCTACGTAATAGCCCATTCTGCACTAATTGCGACCTCTTATTGTTTGTTATTATTCTCAATTACATTAACATCAAAAGGAATGAAGTTTTTATACTGGAAGAAAAGCCAACAAGCTAAATGAGAAATCAAAACTAAATATAAACTTAATTAAACTTGGAAGATACTTTAGCATAATTATATTTGTTAATGATTAAATTTAGAAAAAAACTAAAAGGGTTAAATTGTTGGTCGTAAAAGTAATCTAAAATTAAGTCTAATCTTTTCACACTAGTAAAAGGATTATGTGTAAATAATGAGAGGTGTGTGAAAGGGGTACCGTATAATTACAGAACGCATCCAATTAAATAGCAATTTGTTGTTTAATTCCCAACAAAACGCCAGTCCCATAATGTAAAATTTTTCATATTTTTTTTAACCCACCCCCTGAGAAAACAAGAAAAAAACGTTACAAAGAGAAGTGAGCGTTTTTATATTAGCGCTGTTATTTTTTTCAGTGATTAATTATTTTTCACATTTGGCTTCCCGCTTGCTTGTTATAACAGAATGAGTTTATATATCAGAATTATCTTTTCCGTATCGTCATTTTTAGTAAATGATTCAGTGGTATTAAGCTGGCCAGGCCGGATAATGGTCGTCCTAATTCTAGACTGGATACAGAGAATATAACCATTGTTTCAGAATTTTAGCCAGGATTAGCATGCAGCGAGATTTGAAACAGTCATTCGGTTCGATGAACTTTTATTTAGACCACGCGAACCGTATCCGATTCTTTTATTGAAAAAAAATAACAACAAAATCATTGCAGCTTAATCCTATAGCTTAGGTTAATTGGATTGAAAACTTGTCTGCACAATATATGCAAATTCAGAAGTGTTTTCTTCTCTCTAATTTTCCCCGGAAAGATTAACTGGGCAGTTAAACCTTTCACTTAGGCAATTTAATCTTTACAAACAGCAACACAACAATGTAAGGGGGTGCGCGCAGGGCACCTGATATAAATTTAACTTTTTTTTGTATTCAGATTGTTATCTATAACTGTGTATAGCGCTCCGGTTCGCGTGAATATTTTAAAAGCTTTTGTTTTAATACTTTAAATTGGGTTATATGACACAGTTACGCGCGCAATTTAATATCAACTACAATTCGTGTTTATAATTAGTTTATTTGAATTATTTTAGTTCGGTTGATTCAGTGTAGATAACATCTTTATTATATCGTTGCTCTCTCTATTCTGTTCAAATTGTAATTTGCGTTTTAATCGACTTTTTGTGGTGTGGATGTTTCCGGAATTATGTTTCACTAACAATATTGCAAAATTTATTATTCAAATTAATTAACTAATACAATAATTAGAAATTATTTATAATTTTTACTATTAATTGCAATGAGATATTCTAAACCTAGAATAAATTAAAACAATTCTGAAGCTGAAACTAGTTCAAATTAGTTTTTGATAATGACAAACAAATTTGTTTACAAACAACTGAAAAGCAACATTTTAAGGCTTTAAACGTATTTTAAATTAATTGAGAAACGATATTTTAACTATTCTATCTCTAGAAGTAACATTTAGGGGTTTAGGGTTTTTGAATTGATTTTGAATTAATTGCTAAATGTTGAGGACAACAAAATAATTTACAATTAATCACGGAATAATATTCTAATTATTCTAACTCAAGAAACAGTATTCTAAGCCCTGAGGCTTTTAATTTGGTTTATACTTTTCCGCAAAAACTTAATATTTGTTCTAAGGACAACAAATTGGTTTATAACTAGCCGAGAAGCGAGTTATTCTAACTACAAAAGCGGTATTTTGAGCTCTAAAGGCTTTTGAAATGTTTTATAATTTCCTGCCAATCTTAATTTTGAGGATAACACTATAGTTTATAATTAGCCGAGAAGCGATATTCTAATTAGTCTAACTTTAGAAACGACATTTTAAGCTTTGTGGCTTTTGAATTGTTTTTTTATTTACTTGTAAAGTGCGAAACTTGGTTCCGAAGACAAACAAAATGGTTTAGAATTACTCCAAAAGTAATATTCTAACTCTAATATCCACATTTTTTATCCCTGAGCCTATTAGCTGGTCTTTACTTAACTGATAAAGAAACAAATTAGTTTTGAGGATAGCAAACTAATTCACAATTAATCGCAAACCAATATTCTAATTATTTTCACTGTAGAAGCTGCAGTTATTGAATACGTTTGTGATTGTGAAGCAAACTTAATTTTTGAGGCTTTTGAGTTGGTTTTGGATCAATCGCGAGTGTTAAACTTAATTTTGAGTACAACAAGTTGGTTTACAATTATTAAGTTCTATGTCTATTGATTTGCTCATCTAGAGTATGAGAATTTACCAAACATTTCAACATTAAATTTGCTTCCGACACAAAATACATTCTTAACAAAGCTTTGAGATTTTTTTTTACAAATCGGCAATGTTCCTCTGCCAAAGTTGATGTTAACCCGAATCTGGAATCACACAGTAACTACAAACCTGACAAATCACTAAAACGGTTTTTAAAATTGATTTTACACAACTTACCAACTAGCTTGATATGTTAACTAAATCAAAACTGGTTTTTAAACAAAAAAGGGTCACTAGTTTCATTATTTTGATGAAGCAAAAAGTTTTAATAATGCTTTAAATTTTCTGTCTGTATCAGCAGTGGGTGCGACATGAAATAGTTTGATAACAAACACTTGGGTGGGTGGGTGGGACAAATAGTTTATCTATTGGGGCGGGAATTTTTAGAACTGTGTCCCCGCTCACCTTGCTAGTGCGCTTGAATTTCACTTGACTTTTAATCTTTTTGATGTAATAACTGCACAAGCATCAGCAGTGGGTGCGACATTATATAGTTTGATAATTTACACTTGGGTGGGTGGGTGGGACAAGTAGTTTATCTATTGGGGCGGGGATTTTTAGAACTGTCTTCCCGCCCACACACTTAAATGTTTGTTATGAAGTAGTTGGTTTACTCTTTATGTTAGTGCGCTTGAATTTCACTTCACTATCAAACTTTTTGATGAAAAAACTGCAGGAGTATCAGCAGTGGGTGCCACATAAAATAGTTTGATAACAAACATTTGGCTGGGTGGGTGGGACAAGTAGTTTATCTAATTAGTTTTACTAGCTTGTCTGTTTGTTCTTGTCTATTAAAACCTAATCTTTACTTGACGTTTAGTGCTCAATTTTGGAGTTAACTAAAACCTTGCATCAGGAAAGGTACGCCTGAACATGCATGTTACACACCCTAGATTTTATCAGTGTTTGTTAGTTTTGTTTTGTTTAGTAACTTCTTTGATCTTGATTCTTTTTTGCTTGACCATTTAGTTAATCGGCTTTATCGACGATAAAGTGAATACTGCTTTCTAAAGATTTAAATTGCTTTTTGATTATTTAATTTAATTTAAAGCAACAAACTTAGTTTTGAGGACAATAAAATGGTTTACAAATAATTGCAGAGCAATATTCAAACTATTTTAATTTCAGAGATGACTTTGAGGCTTTGAATTAGTTTTTGATTGATTACAAAGCGACAAACTGAATTCTAACGACTATAAATTTGTTTATTTCAAAAAACTTAATTTTGAAGACAATAAATGGGATTACAATTAATTGCGGAACGATATTCTAACTCCAGAAACAACATTTTGTGGCTTTCTATTGGTTTTTCATTAATGGCGAAGCTACAAACTAAATTTTGAAAACAAGAAATTGGTTTAAAATTAATTGCAAAAGGTCTTCTAACTATTCTATTTCAAGACGTGCGACGTTTTGAGGTTTTCAATTGGTTTTAGAATAAACGAAAAGCTACTAACTAAAATCTGAGGACAACAAATTTTAACTATTCTAACTCTAGTTGCAAATCAATATTCTAATTTCAGAACCAACATTTTGAGAGTACTTTTTGGGTTTGATTAATTGCAAAGCAACAATCTAAATTCTGAAATCAACAAATTGGTTTGAAAGTAGTTGCAAACTATCTTCTAACTATTTTACTTCCAAAAGTTTTTAATTTGTTTTTGATTAAACGCGAAGCGGCAAACTGAGTTCCGAGGTCAACAAGTTCTAACTATTTTTGCGAATCAATATTTTAAATTCAAAACTAAGATTTTGAGATTTTCTATTAATTTTTGCAATTACAGAACAAGCTTAGTTCTGAAAATATTTTAACTTAAGAACATTTGCAGAACAACAAACTAAATTTTGAAATTAACAAATTAGATTACAATCAATTTTGATGCTATAATTTAACTATTCTAATTCCAGATGCGACATTTTGAGTTTTTTAATTAGTTTTTGATTAATCGCAAAGCAACAAAGTGAGTTCTAACTATTCTAGTTCACTCAATTTTGTGTTTTTCTATTAATTTTTGATTAATGGCAAAGTAAAAAACTAAATTCTGCAATTAACAAATTGGTTTGAAATTAATTGCAAAGTATCTTCTAACTACTTTATTTCCAGAAGCAATATTTTGAGGTTTTTAATTGTTTTTTTATTAAACGTGAAGCGACAAACTGAATTTTGAGAACAAAAAAATCATTCTAATTGCGAATCATTATTCTAATTTTAGAATCAACATTTTGAGGTTTCCTATTCCTTTTTGATTAGTCCAAGGACAACAAATTATTTTACAAATAATTGCAAAGCAGTATTCTAACTATACTTACTCTAGAAGTGGCATTCCGAAGTTTTGAATTAGTTTTTGATAAATTGAAAGCTGAAATCTTAATTCAGACAAGAATTTGGTTAACAATTACTATATTAACTAAAACTATACTTTTGCGTCTCGGAGCTTTTGAGTTAGTTGAAAACATGAACATGGTTTACAATTAATCACGAAACAATACTTTAACCTTAGAAGGACAACAAATTGGTATGCAGTTTGCTAATGAATATTCTAACTCCAGAACCAACATTTTGCAGTTTTCTATTGTTTTCTGATTAATCGCCAAGAAACAAACTAAATTTTAACTTTTCTCCAGAAACAATAATTTTGAGCTTTTTTTGGTTTTTGGTTAATTGCAAAGCAAAAACTAAATTTTAAAAACAACAAATTCATTTAAAATTAATTGCGAAAAAATATGTTATTCTAACAGCGACATTCTGAAGTTTTGAATTAGTTTTTGATAAATTAAAAGCTACAATCTGAATTCTAATAACAACAAACAATAATTTGCAAAGTAATATTCTAATTATTCTCAGTCTATAAGCATTATTTTGAGGTTTTAAAGTTAGATTTTGATCACGAAGCGACAAACTAATTTTTAAGAGCAACAAATTTGTTTGTTGTTTATATTCTGACTATTCTTTATTTAGAAGCTACAATTTAAGGCGACAAATTTAACTTTGAGGATAACAAATTGATTTACATCAATTGGGAAGCTATATTCTAACTAATTTCTTTCTAGAGGATCCAATTCTCCGTTTTCCAAATTTTTTGCTCATTTTACGGCTGTCTAAATAACGCAGAAAAGAAAAATTTTAAATTTCTTGATAAGTAACTCTTGGGCGGGGGAGCGGGAACTCCAGTTCTAATTATCCGTCCGTACATATGTTTTGAAGTATCCAACCTGCTTGCTCAAGTGTTTGGTATCAAAGAATTAGGTATCACATTACTTTAGTTCAAATTCATTGTCCGTATTTATGTTTTGAAATTACCCCCCCCCCCCCCCCCCCCGCAAGTTTGTCATCAAGGGATTGGTTATTACCATTACCTCCTTCGACTTAGAGACTTTTAACGCTTGCATAGAAGCTTTGTGAATTAGTTTTGAGATTAAACACAAAATTAGGAACAAATTAAAGCCCCTTTGAGATCATTTTAAATAAAATAAAAACAAATCTAAATATAGTAAATTTACAAATCATTTTTTAGAACTTTCAGAACATTTTTTAGAAGCCTTAAATTTTTTTTATAGTTTTTAGAAGCTTTGAAAAGCTTACTCTCAAAGTTTTTTAAATAATATGAAAAGTTAAAAAGAAATTTAGGTCATTTTGAAATTTTAAGATCATTTAGGAAGCAATAGAAACTAATCAGAAACTTTAAAAATGTTTAAAAAAAATTAGCAATTTTAGTGAATTATTTTTCAAAACTTAAGGAACAATTTTCAAGTCTTTGAAACATTATTGGTATTTTTAGAAGCTTAGAAAATACAGCAGACATTTTAATGGGTGGGCCACTCCATATTATGATAACCAGTCAGTAGTTTAGATTGTAGTGGCCTACTTACCTACCCAAGTGTTTATTTTCAAGAGGTTGGATTACAACCTTCTCTTGTGAAAAAATGAGTTTAGACGTGGGCAAAGAAGTCATATACCCAATCTCCTGACAACTAATACTTGGGTGAGTTAGCGAATCACTCCATATTCTGGATTCTGGATTGAAATTTGGAGGATAAATCAAAGTCTACTGCACGTAGGCTTCATTAGGCTCTGTGCACCTCCTCCAGTATTGACCTCAGTTTGTTGTTCTGGCATTCAACCACCATGTGGCTGTTGTATGCAAGTACAACGCTTGGAGGAGTCTCCTTTATACTGGCCATGTCAAGCCAGCAGCTCCCCAACATGGACTCTCTATTGTAATAGAGGGCCGGGCAAGTACATTGATTTTTGTTATCCATTTCCATTTTGGACATTTTTACCAGATATTTTGCGGTTCACAATTTCTATAACCCCATAGGTTATCCTAACTACTTCTGCTTGAAAGATAGTTGTGTGAACTCCTATTGATAATGATATTTTGAGGTTTAAGTCTTGCAAGAAGATTCCCGCTCTAGAACCTTTATTGGTTTTTGAGCCATCTGTGTAGATTCTAATCGAATCATTGACCACGTTCTGTTCCTCTCACTCTATATCATGATAACGAGTCAGTAGTTGGAGTGGCATCAAGAAGTTGGATCACAGCTTTCTCATGTGACAAATTGGCTTCTGAGAACCGCAGAGAGGCCAAACATTCAATTTCTTCATGAGCTACCCCATATCTTGATAACGATTTGGTAGTGGATTGGAGTAGCCCATTCACTCACCCAAGTGTTTGTGTTTGAGAGATTGAATGTTTGACTTCTTTGCAGTCATCAGAAATCATTTTGTCACAAAAGATGGTTGTGATCTAACCTCTTAATGACGGACAAGTGGGTGGGCGGGTCGGGAACCCAATACCATGATAACTAATCAGTAATTTGGATTAAAGTGATTCACTCACCTATCCAAGTGTCAGTTATCTAAAAGTTTTATCACAACCTTCTCTTGTGATAAAATTACTTCTGATGACCGCAGAAAGTTGGTCTCAATCTTTTGATGACGAACACTTGGGAGGGTGGGTGAGTAGGTGGGCTACTTCATATCATAATAACAAGTCAGTACTTTGGATTGGAGTGGCTTACCCACCCACCTAAGTGTTAGTTATTAAGTGGTTGGTTCACTACCGTCTCTTGTGACAAAATGAATTCTGAGAACCGTAGAGAGGCAAAATATTTATACACTTGGGTGGGTAGGTGGGTAGGTGGGCTACTCTATAATATGATAACGACTTGGTAGTTTTGATTGGAGTAGCCCATCCACTCGCCCAAGTGTTTGTCTTCAAGAGATTCAATGTTTGACTTCTCTGTGGTCGTCAGAAGTCATTTTCTTACAAAAGAAGGTCGTGATCTAATCTCTTGATAACGGACAATTGGATGGGTGGGTAGGCTACTCTATATCATAATAACGAGTGAGTAGTCTGGATTGAAGTGAGTCACCCACCCACCCAAGTGTTAGTTATCAAAAAAGTTAAATTACAATTTACTCTTGCGACAAAATGACTTCTGATGTCGGCAAACATGTCAAACATCTAATCTCTTCATAACAGATAATTAGGTTAGTGGGTGGGTCACTCCATATTATGATAACTAGTTAGTAGTTTGGACTAGTGCCCACCCATCCAAGTGTCTGTTTTTAAGAGATTGGATCACGACTTTTTCTTGTGACAAACACTCAACTCAACTATGATGACGGATACTTGGGTGGGTAAGACGGCAAATTGGTTAACCTTTGGGTTAGCTCAACTCCGTCTGTCAAACTAACCGTTGATTGATCATGTGGTTTTTGACACTAGTGATCTTAGATTTTTTGTCGTCATCTTGGAAAGAGCCTTAACGGTCACTTTGAAAAACCTTATTGCCTGGGGAATATTTTCAAGTTTTAAGCAAATTTTACCGAATATTATTGCTGTAGCAACTTAAAATAAGTCTCAAAACATTCAAAATTCAAGTTTTTTGCTTGGTTTATAGGTCCTTTTACAAAGTTTATGAGTAAAATGTGAAAACTATTGTTTATGCAAATTTTGTGTTTGTGTCTTTCTTGCACAAATCAAATACCTATTGTTATAGCAAGTTGAAATTATTCCGAATAGATGCAGAATTTTATGTTTAACTTGGTTTATGTAGGCCCAGTATAATGTTTTTGGGAAAAATGCAAAAAACTATCGAAAAAACGCATTTTTTATGCAAATTTTAGGTTTTTGTCTTTTGTACGGAATCAAATATTATTGTAGCAAAATAAAACTTGTCTCAAAAAATGCTGAATTTTATGCAAATTTTAGTGTATTACTTAGTTTATATAGGCTCAGTACAAAGCATTTGAGCAAAATGCGAAATACTATTAGAAACATGAATTTTGTACGCAAATTGTGTGTTTGTGTCTCTTGTACAGTATCAAATATGGTTCTAACAAGATAAAACTTTCTCAAAACATGCAGAATTATATGTAGATTTACGTGCTTTTTTGGTTTATATAGGCCCAGTACAAAGTTTTGAAGTAAAATGCCAAAAACTTTGGAAAATACGCATTTTTATGCAAATTTTCTGTTTGTTTGTGTCTGTTGTACTGAATCAAATATTGTTGTAGCTAAAACTAGTTTCAAAAGATGCTGAATTTTATGCAAGTTAATTGTTTTGTTTGGTTTATATAGGCTCAGTACAAAGTTTTTGAGTAAAATGCGAAAACTATTAGAAAACATATTTTTTATTTTTGACTATTTTTGAAAAAAAATTGTGTTTCTTGTACGGGATCAAATATTGTCGTAGCGACTTAAAACTAGTCTCAGTAAATGTTGATTTTGATCTAGATTTACGTGTTTTACTTCAATTACATAGGCCTAGTAAAAAGTTGTTGAGTAAAATGCAAAAAACTATTGAAAAATGTATTAGCATGTGACGCTTATACATGAGCTAACTGCGATGCATGAAAGTCTATGCAGAAAAAAATGTGTTTTTATCATCAATTTTGTACTTTTGCATATTTTCAAAATTTTCAAATTTGAATTTGAAATTTTTTTAAATTAATGTTTTAATAATCTCTGAATGTAATTGATTTAAAATTAAGAAGTTTTAAGTAAACTAGTTTTGTTGCAATATTTAAAGCATTTGAAAGTAAACATCAAACAATTTATAAGTAAAGCATCAACAAATTGTAAACAGTTAATTTAAATACATAAGTAATTGTTGTTTGTAATTATATTACTAAACTTTGACATTATATTTTTTCTCAATTTGCACTTGTTGCGGTTTGAAAAAAACAACTTTAATAATTAGTATAATACATTTTCTAATGAAACACTTAAGAAGAAGTAGATAAATGAAGCGAACCGTATCGTTCGTAGAAATAAAATAATCATCAGCAATAGCGCGAAGGTAACAAGCAACACATCTCACCATTCAATTTTTCAGCAGCAGTTAAAATACCCCTCCGTATTTCGCACATACATCAACGTCTGCTTCAACTGCAGTCACTTTATTGTACATGCCAATTTTCCAGTCATTCCATATTATTATTTATCATCCAACTACGAACTGCAATTGCCTTCGAAAATAAACGTGTATACTTCCATAAAGGAAAGGAAATTGCATTGAGTTTATTCTATTGGAAATGTATCAATCCATATAAGAGAAAATTGTTTTTAAAATATTATTCATCATTGTAATAATTCATTTAATGAAATCTGCGCGAAAGGAAAATAAGAAATTAAAGCTCGTTAAGTTTAAAATCTGAAGCGTATTCTTAATCCAAATCTCCCTAAATGTGACAGGCAAAGAGAGAGTATCCCCACCCATGAAAGTTGCCCTGACTTACACAAGAATGCACTTATTCTGCTAACTTCTTTAATTAACTCACTGTTGACATATAAATGGAAATTACAGTTTACTCGAAAATAATAGTTGCCTCTCCTTATCTGTAGATAAAGTTTGTTAAGTTTTAAACTGACTTTGACAAATACAAATACAAACTGGATACAATAAAAATGGACATGTTCTGGCCTGAGGATAGCTTAACCAATATACATGTCATTGTGTAATTGCAGCAGTTTCCGTGGACTGCTCTCGAGGGTCTTGTTAACTCGACCCAGCTACCGATCATCTTCCAAGAAAACCATTATCTCTCTCTCATACATGTAAAATAAGGATGCGACAGTGTAGCTTGTAAATGAACTCTGTATTATTATTATTATTATTATTACTGCGCTTTCATTATACTCTCGCGACGTTCAGAACTTATTCATATCAAACAGTAGTAATAGTAATTGTACTCAAGGAAAATGTAGGTGGGGGTTTTATATATATTTTTTGATTTATGTCGACAGTGAAAAATTTATCGCCATGTTTGTAGCATGGCGAGCGCAATCTTAAGGAAAAACCTGAATTTTTGATGAGCGGCAAAAGTTAATGCCGGATTTTTCGCATGAATTTCAAATGCGGATCATTTAATTCATCAAATCAAATATTCCGGGGGGAGGGTCTCTTGAAATTGCAACGTTCGTATATAAAGTTTATTTTGTATAATCAAGTGTTTTTCAAATATTTATTATTTATATTTTCAGATAATTATGAACTTGGTTATTGCTTGCGGTTTCTGTTTATTGATGATTAAACTTATTAAATGTCGAAGGTTAATTAATGCCGCGACATATTTTTTTTATTAATATTTAATTACTGTAAATTAAGAAACTGAAATTAATTTAAGTTTTAATTTATTGCTAATCAGAAATTACTATGCACCACGTTGGATAGGTCAATACATTTATTTCTGTTTTACTTTATGTAAAGGAATGATCAAATTTTTCAGGTACAAGAACCAATATTTTAGGGCTTAAGCTTGTGTTACAACCTCAAAAGCCTCACCTTACCTGTTAATGGAGAGAATCGAAGGGCTATAGATACTGACGAGGCTTAGTTTCTGATTCACCCACACACTAATTAGACCAATGTCCTGAATAAATAAATCCGCGCGGCCGCTTTAGACGCATATATAGAACAAATTATATTTATTAGCTTAGATTTCAAAATACAAACTACATTTTGTATACCTACAGACAAGTTTATAGTTTTATACAAACTTCTAGTTTTTTGTGAGTTAAAGATTTGTTGAGACTGTTGTTGGTCTATGTCTGAGATTAAGCTTCTAGATTCTGCATGGGGGGTGAATTCTTTTTTGTCAAAATAAATCATTATTATTGGGGCATTTTTGGTGCTCGGGGTTGGCCTAAAAAAATTAAACCCGGCAGTGACTGCCGAATAAGTGGTTCGATTGAAGTGTTGCCGTTGTACTCAACAGTGGCAACTCTTGTTTCTTTCGAGCCGTCTTTGTGGTTGATCTTGGGCGGTCTCTGGCGAGCAAAGGATTTAGTAAGGTTAGTGATAGCAGCGACTGTTTCAAACTTTCTTTGTGAAGGGCTTTTTACTAATGTTGCTGCTTTGACGCTGTGGTTTAGAGTGAGATCTGCGGAGAAAATTGCTTAGAGTATGGCCACGTACGGAACGCTGCTTGAAAGAGTCCCGTGATGGTGGAGAAACCGTGCTTCAAAGTTTTTGTTTTCTTCCCGGAACGCCTCCTGGCCAGTAACAATCCCTTTTTCTTATGTGGAGGAACTTGGAGTACTGTACTGTACTGGAGTGTAGAATGTCATCCGGTGACTTTATGATAGGTTTGACTATTTGAGGTGGTAGTTGGACGTTTACAATTCCTGCCGAAAAGCCTTTCCTTTTGGCGGGAGTTATCTACCAAAAGAAAAATTTATTTCCATTTCCATTTTTGTGGCGTTGATGGTATCAGCTTTTGTTTCTTTGGTTTTTTGGCGATACCTGAGTTTTTTCTTTTTCTTTTTGGTCTTGGTTTTTACAGGCCACTTTGTCTGCTAGTGATCTGTTGTCAGTTGCTGGTCTGGTCTAGTTGGTGTGCACTCTTCTTCCGTAGATTGCTAGTCCGGTTTGGCAGGATTGCGCATTTTGTTGGTTGGTCGTGACTAGATGCTAAGGTGGGATTTGCAATGCTTTCTGTTTTTTTTATGCTTTGTTGTTTTTTGATTGTTCTTTGGACTTTGTTAAAGGAAACCAGGCTGATGCTAATGTTGGGCGATTTTATTGGTTTAGTCGTGACGGACAGTCATTCGTTCTGAGTTTTTTTTTGTGTTTCGTTTGGTGTAGTCTTTTGTCGGGACTATTTTCTATTGCGGAATCGACCAACCACCTATGTTGTTTGTAGTTGTATGCGGCGTAGTTTGTTCTCATCCTTTGGGCGTCGTATTTGACGTTTTAAGCAAGTACCCTTTGTTCATGTACGGGTAGTGTTGTACCCAATTTACCAGGGATCTTGCTGATTTGTACATTTTGTTGGTTGCACGTGATTACGTGCTGAGGTGAGATTTGCAATGCTTTTTGGGGACTTCAGCTTTGTCGTTTTCTGATCGTTCTTTGGACTTTTGTCGAGGGGAACTAACTAGGCTGATGATGGTGTTGGACGATTGGATCTGTTGAGTTACGGACAGTTTTTTTGCTGCTTTTTTTGGGTCTTGTTTAGTGTCCCACTTGTTCTTGATCATCAGTGTCCTGGCATTTGATGGAAATTGACCTAGCTTAGCTTGGCTTGACATAGGAGTGGTCTTGCGTCATTAGTTTTATCTTTTGGGTCTTTTTTATCCATAGAGGGTTTTCCAATGGAGTCTGCATAAGTCTTGGCTTCTGCTGGCTGATAGTTTTTTTGCTCTTTGGCAGGTGTAGCTTCTTTCTTCTTTTTGTCTTTGGTTGACTTTGGGATTTGGCTGCTAGCATCGACTGGGGTTCTACTTCTTCACGCTGCTTGAGAGGGCTCTGGTGATGGTGATGGATTATCTTACTGGAGAGTGGAATGTTGTCTGGAAGGTGGCTGGTTGTCCTTCCTGTGGGGGTCCGGTGGCTTTGGGATAGGGTCAGTCAACCGAATTGGTGGTTAGAGGTTTGCTTTTTTTTGCAAAAAAAAGAGTTCTATCTTCATTTTTATTTTTGTGGCGTAAATGCTGGTATCAACTTTGGTTTCGGTTTTTTGGCCGTACTCGAGCTTTTCTTTTTTTTTTTGGTGCCGACTTGCAGCTTTTGAAAAAGACTTTGCCAGCCAGTTTTTGGTCTAATCTGGTCGCTTTGCACTTTATTTCTTTTATTGCATGTGATTACGTGTTTAGGTGGGATTTGCAATGCTTTCTGGGACTTTCTTTTTGTTTTGCTTTGTTGTTTTCTGATTGTTGCCTGGATTTTGTTAAGGAAAACTAGGCTCATGCTGGTGTTGGACGATTGCATCGGTTCAGTCGGGGACGGGCAGTTTTTTGCTTTTTCTGCTTGGTCTGGTTTAGTGTAGTCTTTTGTCGGGTTGCTGGAAGAAGTTAAAGTTTCTTTTCTCTCATTAGCTTTATTTTCTTAGTGTGTTAGTTGTCAGTTAGGCGTCGTATTTGACGTTCTTTGCAGATTGTTTATTGTCCTGTGTCGTGGTAGGGAGTACGTATCGAAGCGATTGTGCAATGTACTTTTTGTTCATGTATGGATAGTGATTTTCTCTCAAGGCTGCGTGGTTTAGCAAGAACTTTTCTGCTGTTTTTTGTGGTCCTTGAGTTTTTGGTCTGGTTTCTTGTTTTAGGTTTTGTTGTCTGAATGGTAGCTTGTCATCTTTCCTGTAGAGGTTTTGTGGCTTTGGGATAGAGTCATCCAACCAAAATTGTGGTTGGAGGTTTGCTTTTTTTGCGCACAAGCAAAAAAAAAGTTTTGTCTTCATCTTCATCTTTGTGGTATTAATGCTGGTCTCAACTTTGGTTTTGTTTTTTTTGGCCGTACCCGAGCCTTTCCTTCTTTTTGGTATCGATTTGCATCTCTTAAAAGTAACTTTGTCTTTGGTCTGATCTGGTCGGTTTGCACTCTAATTTTTTCTTTTAGTTTTTGTCGGTTTTGACAAGTTTAGTTTTTCAGATTTGCGCATTTCTTTTATCGCATGTGACTACGTCTTGAAGTGAAATTTGCAATGTTTATTGAGGACTTTCGTTTTGTCCGCTTTGTTGCTTGTTCTCTGGACGTTTGTCGATGGGAACCAGGCTGACGTTGATGTTATCTGGTTAGATCGGTTTAGGGGCGGACAGTTTTCCGCTTTTTCTTTTGGGTCTTGCAGTAGTAGTAGTTGTGTGTTGGGTTGCTGGCAGCAGTTTTCGTCTATCATCTGTTTTTTAGTCTTCAGTGTCTAAGCATTTGCCGGAGCTTGATTTCCCGGCTTGGCTTGGCTTGATAGGGAGGCTTTATCCTTTGATTCCTGTATATCCATAGAGGCATCTAGATGGTACTTCAGTGGTGTTTGCAT
Source organism: Tachinus rufipes (assembly GCA_963932245.1). Lineage (NCBI taxonomy): Eukaryota > Metazoa > Arthropoda > Insecta > Coleoptera > Staphylinidae > Tachinus > Tachinus rufipes. The sequence goes on from OZ010743.1 coordinate 110,810,908, forward strand.
AGGTTTTGACCTCAGCTGGCTGGGCGTTTCCTCTACTCTTTAGCAAGTGTAGTTACTTTTTTTTTGTTCTTAGTTGCCTTGATTGCTAAAAGATGGATATTACTTAAGGGTTTTTTTCTGAATTTGTTTTTCTTGTGTTGTCACTTTTTGTTTTTAAATCCTTGAAGTTGTCGTTTTAGTTTTTTATTATGTGGGCTTGCGTGGCAATAAGGAGGGCGTTTGTAGCAGATGACGTGGTTGCGGTGGCAGCAATTGGTGCGGCGGGGCTGTCTGTGGCGTAGTTTGTCTTCGTTGGTTGGGCATTATACTTGACGTCCTTTGCAGCTGTGATCAAGTTGTTAATGGGGGGTAAGTCTATACCTATTATTTTGTCCTGTGTTGCGGTTGGGAGTACGTAAACAAGCGATTGTGTAATGTACTCTTTGTTCATCTATTGGTAATAGGAAATTTTCGGCTGTTTTTTGTCGTCCTTGAGGTTTTGTATGTACTGTAGCATCTGTTTTTGGACTGGTTTGGTCGGTTTGCACTTTTTTTTCTTGTTTTAGGTTTTGTTTGTTTTGACCAAGTTCTTATCTTTTTGGTTGTCAGATTACCAGGGATCTTCTGTAGATTGTTGGTCCGGTTGGGCATGTTTGCGCAATTTGTTGTTCGCACATGATTACGTGCTGACGTGGGATTGGCAATGCTTTTCGGCGACTTTTATTTTATTGATTTCAGATAGTTTTTTGGATTTTTGTCAAGAGGAACTAGGCTGATGCTGGTGTTGTAGGATTGGATCTGTTCAGTCGAGGTCGGACAGTCTTTTGCTCTTTTTCTGGGTCTAGTTTGGTGTAGTTTTTTGTCGGGTTGCTGGAAGCAGTTAAGGTTTTTTTTTCACATTTATTCTTTGGTCATCAGTGTCCAGGCATTTGCTGGAAATTGACCTAGCTTGGCTTGGCTCGACTGGGAGTGGTCTTACGTCATCAGCTTTATCCTTTGGGTCTATTTTGTCTATAGAGTCCAGTGATGTCTGCCTCACTTGGCTGAGAGTTTTTTTTCCTTTTTGGTAGGTGTACCATTTTTCTTCTTTTTGTCTTTGATTGGCATGATTGCTAATGGATGAATATTTTCTTGCAATTTAGCTTGCTGCATCGGTTTGGGTTTTGCTTCTTTTTTTAGTTTGTTTATGCTTTCTTCAGGTTTTTCCTCTTCTTTCTAAACCTGTTCTTTTTATGTAGACATTTCTTGAAGTAGAGGAACTAAGAGAGAACGAAGCCAATTTCTTATGGGCATTTACAAGGGGTCCAAAATCCGCGTTTGGCGGCCATCTTGGATTTCTGACATCCGGTTGGGCACGGCCATCTGGGCGTGTCAAAGGAAGTGGGCGCTGGGTTGACCTTGGGATTTGGGTATCCGGTCGGAGCCGGCCATCTGGGCATGTGAAAGTGGGCGCCGCCTGTGGCGCCCTTCTGTGTGCAAAGTGTGCAGTACCTCCATAAGAGTGTGTGAGTGCGAGGGGTGTGCGAAAACTCGGAAAGAGTGGGATGGAGAATGAGTGCACGTCAGCGCCGCGGTGGCAGAAAAAGTAAGTAGGGATGGATGACGTAATAGAAATTTTGCGTGTCGAGACATGTTAAAAATTTTAATTGTGATGAGTCATCGATGAAAGATAAGAGTTGTGTACCGGAAGTAGCAAGTACGATAAGGATTAATGCACCGGAAGTGCATCCGGTGTGATAATGGGTGTGTGCTTAATTGGAAAGATAAGGATGAATGTACCGGAAGTGCATCCTGTTGAAAAGTGTTGTGTATCGGAAGTGGATTTTGTAAGAGTCGAGCGTGTTGAGACTTGTTTAAAATGCTAATTGGGGTGACGTAATATAAAAGTGTGGGAAAATGGTCAATTAAAAATATTATTGGGATGACGTCATGCAGACAAGGGCGTAAGTAGTTTATTGAAATTGAGCATGTTGAGACTTGTCGAAAAATTTAATTATGCTGACGTAATTTAAAATTATTAGCGAAAATTTTAATCGTGAAATAATTAGAAGAAAAGGATTTAGGAGCATTTTGATTGGAGGAAACAAGTCACGTGACGTTTTGCAATTTATAATTTAGTATAAAAACAAGGATCAGAGGGTTCAAAATCAGTCTAGTACAACCCTCGAGAGTACACTACTACTTTATCATCATGGCTACAATTTCACGTGACTTGTTTCCTCCAATCAAAATGCTCCTAAATCCTTTTCTTCTAATTATTTCTATTAGCGGTATAGCGGTATAGCGCTATAGCGGTATAGCGCTATAGCGGTATAGCGGTATAGCGCTATAGCGGTATAGCGGTATAGCGGTATAGGGGTATAGCGGTATAGCGCTATAGCGGTATAGCGCTATAGCGGTATAGCGCTATAGCGGTATAGCGGTATAGCGGTATAGGGGTATAGCGGTATAGATGTATAGCGGTATAGCGCTATACCGCTATAGCGCTATACCGCTATACCGCTATAGCGCTATACCGCTATACCGCTATAGCGCTATACCGCTATAGCGCTATACCGCTATACCGCTATAGCGCTATATAATCGGTGGCTAATCGGTGGCTAACGGCGGCTAATCGGTGGCTAACGGTGGCTAATCGGTGGCTAATCGGTGGCTAACGGTGGCTAATCGGTGGCTAACGGTGGCTAATCGGTGGCTAACGGTGGCTAATCGGGTGCTCTATTCACTTTCCATCCACTTGCATCCACTTACATCCACTTTCCATCCACTTACATCCACTTGCATCCACTTACATCCAGCGCTATAGCGGTATAGCGGTATAGCGGTATAGCGCTGTAGCGGTATAGCGGTATAGCGGTTTAGCGCTGTAGCGGTATAGCGCTATAGCGGTATAGCGGTACTAGACTGATTTTCAACCCTCTGATCCTTGTTTTCATACTAGGTTATAAATTGCAAAACGTCAGTAGTTTCATCCAATCAAATGCTCCTAAATCCTTATTTTCTACTTACTTAAGCAGAATTAAAATTTTTGTGTACCGTCATCGCTCTAATCTTTTATATGTCCCAACTAAATACTGCTAAAGTGGTGGAGAAAACAAACACAAGATTATACTAATAACATATTTATTAAAATTAATATAGTTTTTTATATACATTTTTCTTATCCCCACCATATTTTTCTCTTACTTTAACTCTCCATTATTGCGTAATGTCCCCAAGGCAAAGTCTCGGGGCTTCCCGGAATCAAATATCTTTTGTTATCGTGTGGACTTAGAGATATTTTTTTCTGATTTATAGTATATATAGTATGGTTCATCGACCTGATGGAATGCTGTTGATGAGCCATTTCTATACCTCCGTTCAAACACCTCAGGTAATCGTCAAACGTAATGTGAGATTTCACCACGTATGATTTTATACCTTTAGCCTTCTTTGTGACGGGGTTGTCGGCCGATGGGACCATACATGCGTACATTTTAGCTCTAAGTCCTACAAACTCCGTCATGATTTGACCGTGGTTTTCATCCTTCATTAGCCCCGGAATTTTCTTGTTCAATAAAGGAATCCCATAAGCGTTCTTCCGTGCGTATTCAGAAGTATCAAAGCGGTGGATGTCCTGCTTGATGTCGCTGTATACATCATCTGTTTCAAGCTCGTAAATAAGGGAGTCGGTGTCGGTGTAACAGAGTCGAGCATTGTCTCCGTACTTGTTTTTTATGTACTTGTAGTGGAACTCGTACAACAAAGTTTTTGAAATGTCCAAGATAGCCATACCCACGTAAATCGGTTTAGTAAACAATACGTCGTTTTTCAGCATTTCTATCAACACCATATTTTCTTCCATTATTTTACAGCTGTGGAAACACGGACTCGCAATTCGAGCTTCTGCGCCGTATCTTCCATCCCATCTGGTTATTAATTTAATCGCTCGTCTGTTCCTCACATTCTCCATGGTTTTTCCAAACACAGCGTTACTCATCAGTTTGAAAAAATCTTTCTCAAAGTCATTTAACGATTTTCTGCGCAGCTCGGCATTTAGATCTATATATTTTTTTAGCCATGGAGACTGGCAAAACTGAAGCACTCTATGGATTTTCCTCACAACCAGACCCTCCGACACATACTGCTTTAAATTACGATAATGAACGACATATTTTTTCTTATCGCAAACAGTCGCCAACATTTTTGGTTGCTTCGAGTCTGGAGGGCATCCTTTCTCTGGGGCCATTGGTAAATCTTTTTGTCTGTCGTGGATGCTCTCGGGATACTCCAAGTCTACCTCCAGTATATACCCTATAGATGCTTCATCGGATACCTGATAATTAAATGCGGACACGTCTCCTTCCACCCACTTGAGATTGCCTTGCGGCAAATATTGCGACATTGCCCAGGCATACATCGCGTTAATATCATAATACATTAGATATTTTTGAGGTATGCCCGGGTTGTAGTTGGGCATGTATTTATTATTCGCCTTCGAATGTCTTTTTGAGCATTGGGTGAGACCTCCACGTATCCCTTTCTCAATGAACATTAAAATATCGATGTCGTTAATGTAATCGAGCTCCTGTTTGGTGCATTTTAACATGGCGTCCCAACTAAGACCCGGAGCGGTGAAATAATGAGCGGGATCCAACCGATAGTGTTTCAGACATACATCTCTAAAACTCTCAAAAACGTCTGCCAGCAACAACACGTCCGTTTTTAAGTACAGATCGCTGTACTCTCCCAACGTTTGTATTCGGAATTCATTCCATACTTTTTGCGCGTGTTCGTAGTCTTCAAAACTTATATTGGACTCTGTCAGCTTTGAATAAAATTGATTATACGTTGGCAGCACTTTTTCATTCAGATTTTCCCAAGATTTTATATGATCGTATGGGAAAACCCCCTTGCGCGTCAGCAGTTTAAACAGCCCATCGTCAATATGACCAAACTGAGATTTTAAAATTGGTTTATCGTCCAAGTTTGAGCTTAATTTATCCAGGGAAGATGCCATGAATCGGAACGAATCTATGAATTTAAATTTCACTTCGCTTTCTGAAATATTTTTTATCATGGCGATAAAATTTTCGGTGTTGCTTGGGATCAGATTTACGTTCCCGTTTATTTTTAATGCCACATCTTTCAACATAATATGCGAATCGTATCCGCTCCAATTATGGAAAACCACCGGGATGGTGCGGCTGTCTTGGTATTCAATATTACAACTTGTATGTGCGGCTCCTCGATATTTCCCCGTCAAATGACAGTGGTCTCTCACGCGATCAGACTCCAGAGGTTTTTCGCATATATGGCACAATGATGCTCGTCTAAACTGGCGTTCTTCATTCGGACTAATTTCCATTGGCATTTCGCATAAATATACTGTTTCGACGTCTTCGGCAAGCTGCTTTAACTGCTCCGCAAACCATTCGGCGCAATTAGGACCTCGGTAACTTCGGTAGAAGGATAGGGTATCGTCATAAGCACACTTAAAATAATATCCTCCGCTATAAGCCTCGTGCTGCTGGTACTTGACGCTTTTGTCGCCCATGCGGATATTCACCCGATTTAATATACATTCAAAGTCCGCATACACAATAAACGGACATCGCTCCTTGTTTTTATAGTTGTTAAATTTAATTTTGCCATCTTTTACAAAACTCACCTTATATTCATTGTTCTGCTCGCAGTCCTCAATATGCGTTTTCAGTTTACTCTCGGTTTGGAAGCAATGCAAGCACCGATCGCAAATAAATGTTTTTCCATTGTGCTTAGTCAATTGTGCGCTAACCAGCCTCGACAAATTTTTTATCCATACGTAATGGTATTTCGGTTCGGATAAATCCGTATCGTCTTCCTCTTCCTCCGTACAATATTTATCTTGCACAAGCAATAAGTTCACGTGTCTGTCTCTCTTTTGTTTTGCTATTCTGCTCGGACTGACTACATACTTTTTCCCTTTTTTATTAATAATATACACATTCACAGAAATGTTATTTAATTGTTCGAATTTTGATATATCCTCACGCCTTATTGGAAAACTAATGCCGTCCAACTTTAAAACTTGCGAATAATGCGGGTAAGAAGATATGCGGTCTGGATGGTTCTGGTAGTTTACTGGGTGCAAAGCCGATACCACCGCCCACGCAAAACATGCATCATCAGTGTTTTTTACATTAACGCACGCCTGTTTCAATTTAATTTGCGGGGGTAAATCCAAGTATGATGACCCTCTCAGCGGATTATATTTATTAATATTGATGCACAAATTAATAATCGCCGACAATGCCCACCCGCTGTCTCGCTCTTGAAATTCTTCCAACTTACGCAACAGCACGGCAGATATATTCTCTTCAAACCATCCATTTAATTCACAGTCTCGATCAACCACCGCATTTTTTGTGTTTATGTACTTGAAATCTTCCACGATTCCGTCTTGACTGGTTTTCACAAATTTACCACAAAATACTGTATTTATTTTATAAAACGGCTCCTTCTTTAACGCTAGTCTTATCCTTCTTACAAACAAAATTTCACAATCTTTAAAATATGTTGTTGGCTCCCTATGTTTTATGTTGGTTAAAACTCCCGTTCTAATTCTTCCGTCAAACGCAGATTTTGAATCTTCCCACTTTACCGCCTCACTAGCCCGATTAGCGTGAGTCTGAGCGTTACTAGAGATGCTGCCTCCGGCTCTTGCAGGTACTCTCAACAAAGTCCTGTATGTCATCATTTTACTGATTGTCGACAATATCTTTTGCTGTACTCCCATAGACGTCTCCGCCTTTAACGCCGTATTTAAAATACGAATTTGTTTAGAGCAGTGCTTGATCCATTCTTCTATCACACTAATATCAGTCTCCTTTCGCGCCATAAATTGCTCCATTATTCGGACCATGCCGTCAGCAACGTCTGAAATTGTAGCCATGATGATAAAGTAGTAGTGTACTCTCAAGGGTTGCACTAGACTGATTTTGAACCCTCCGATTCTCGTATTTATACTAGATCGTAAACCGCAAAACGTCACGTGACTTGATTTCAACCAATCAAATACTCCTAAATCCTTACTTTCTAATTATTTCACGATTAAAATTTTCGTTAATAATTTTAAATTACGTCACCCCAATTAGCATTTTAGACAAGTCTCAACAAGCTCGACTTTTCAACAGGATGCACTTCCGGTACATTCATCCTTATCTTTCATCGATGACTCATCACAATTAAAATTTTTAACATGTCTCGACAAGCAAAATTTCTATTACGTCATCCATCCCAACTTACTTTTTCTGCCACCGCGGCGCTGACGTGCACTCATTCTCCATCCCACTCTTTCCGAGTTTTCGCGCACCCCTCGCACTCACACACTCTTATGGAGGTACTGCACACTTTGCACACAGAAGGGCGCCACAGGCGGCGCCCACTTTCACATGCCCAGATGGCCGGCTCCGACCGGATACCCAAATCCCAAGGTCAACCCAGCGCCCACTTCCTTTGACACGCCCAGATGGCCGTGCCCAACCGGATGTCAGAAATCCAAGATGGCCGCCAAACGCGGATTTTGGACCCCTTGTAAATGCCCATAAGAAATTGGCTTCGTTCTCTCTTAGTTCCTCTACTTCTTGATCTCGAAATTGGAGTTTTAGTTTTCTTATTCTGAAGGCTTGTTTGGTAATGAGGAGGACGTTTGCAGCAGATGACGTGGTTGCGGAAATTAGTTTGGCGGCAACGGCAATTGGTGTGACTCCGACCAACCATCCGGGTTCTTTGTGGTTGTCTGCGGCGTAGTTGGTCTTTGTGGGTTGGGCGTCGTATTTGGCATCATTTGAAGCTATGATTGAGCTGATCATTGAGGGTAAGTTCATACTTATTATTGCGTCCTGTGTCGCGGTCGGGAACACGTATCGAAGCGGTCGTGCAGTGTACCCTTTCTTCATGTATCAGTAGTCAATTTGTCTCAAGGCTGCATAATTTAGTAGTAATTCTTCTGTTATATCTTGTCGTTATTGAGCCTGGTACATGTGGTGTGATGATAAGATTAAGTAAACTTGCTGTATTTTTTGTCTTGACTTTTTATGCTGTTTTTGATAGTTTCCGTGGAAAGGCGCTTGTGCTTTATTCGTTTTTTTTGTGCAAACTGTAGTAGCTCTTTTTGGAGGGTTTGAATCATCTAAAGCTCGTTTAGTCCTGGTGAGTGCTGCCGTTTGGGTATATTTTTTGTCGATTTTATACGATTCTTGGTAGATTTGAAAGTTTGAGGCTAGCACAGATTGGAAAAGATTGTAGGCATTTTTCTATTATTATTGATAAGTGATTTTCCATCTTGAGATTTGAATAAATCCAGTCAGTAATCATAAAAAAAGTTTTTTTTTGTCTGCTAAATTTTTAAAACTATCAAAATCCGGTTTGAAGGACCAAAAAATGTTTTAACAGATACGTGCCGAACTGATGCAAAGCGAATGAAATTGATAACTTTTACAAAGTTTTACAAGAAAATGGTTTAAATTAGCGACTGTTTTTGAATGACGATTTGGTCTTTAATTTACTAAAATCTTGTCATAAAGTTACAAAATCTAGACATAAAAATAATGAATTGCACAATTACTGTAATGATCAATAACTCACAAAAGAAATAATTTAAATTAAAATTGGCACTGAATAAAATTTGGTCTTTAAGTTATTAAAACTCAGCCATAAAGTCATAAAATAGTCAGTTATAGAATAATTCACATAAAAAACGTTTTAAAATTGAGACTTTTAACTCACTAAATCCGGCAGTTAAGTCATAAAATCTGGCTAATCAAATTATACAATAATTCACAAAAGGGACGTTTTGAATTTAAGATTAAATGACAACGAAGTCTACAAATCACTAAAATTTGGTCATTAAGTCACAAAATTTGGTTAATAAAATATCAAGGTATACAATAACTTAACAAAATGACAATTTGGCTTTTATTTATAAGTACCAACTGTGTAAAATTAATTAAAATCCGTACGTCTAATTTTGCATAACTTTAAACCATTTAACTTCACTTGACTGAATCATAAGACAAAAATTTTTTTTTTAAAATTATAACTTCTAAACACTCCATTAAAAATTGTTGCAATTTGGAACTAATACACTTTAATACCATACGTACCAACTGTATAAAATTAATTAAAATTTACACGCCCAATTTTGCATAACCTCGAATTACTCAACATTACTTAACTAAATCCAACCACAAACAAGATTATAAACAAAATCATAACTTCTAAACGCCTTATTGAAAATTGATGAAATTTGGTACCAATAGACTTCAACACCATTAGTACTAACGGTGTAAAATTAATCAAAATTCATAGCCCCAATTTTGCATAACCTCAAATTGTTCAACTTCACTTAACTGAATCAAGCCTCAAAAGAGATTATAAAAAAAATTATAATTTCTTAACATTTTATTGGAAATTGATGCAATTTATTACTAATATACCTCAACATCATTAGTACCAATTGTGCCAAATTAATCAAATTTTATACGCTCAATTTTGCATAACCAGGAATTATTTAACTTTACTTAACCGAATTAAGCTTTGAAGAAGATAATTAAAAAAATGATAAATTCTAAACGCTTTATTGAAAATTAGAACAAATTGGTACCTAAACACTTTATTACTATTAGTACCAACTGTGTGAAATGAATCAAAATCCATACGCCCAATTTTGCATAACCTCAAATTCTTCAACTTCACTTAACTGAATCAAGCCTCAAAAGAGATTACAAAAAAAATTATAATTTCTAAACGTTTTATTGGAAATTAATGCAATTTATTACCAATATACCTCAATATCATAAGTACCAACTGTGCCAAACTAATCAAAATTTATACGCTCAATTTTGTATAACCTCAAAGTATTTAACTTTTCTTAACCGAATTAAGCTTTGAAGAAGATATTTAAAAAAATGATAAATTCTAAACGCTTCATTGGAAATTAGTACAAATTGGTACTTATACACTTTATTACTATTAGTAACAACTGTGTGAAATGAATCAAAATTCATACGCCCAATTTTGCAGAACCTCAAATTGTTCAACTTCACTTAACTGAATCAAGCCTCAAAAGAGATTACAAAAAAAAATTATAATTTCTAAACGTTTTATTGGAAATTGATACAATTTATTACCAATATAGCTCAATATCATAAGTACCAACTGTGCCAAACTAATCAAAATTTATACGCTCAATTTTGTATAACCTCAAATTATTTAACTTTTCTTAACCGAATTAACCCTAGAACAACAACGTGGGTTTTGAGTTCCGTTAGTACCAACGTGGCGTCGTATAGGACGCCATACAAAAAGAGTCATATCGTATTTATGGTTAAGTAATTAATAGATCTAATTATCAATAAACATAGTTTAATTCATTAGTAATCAGCTCTTAATGTTAGAATTAGATCTTATTTTGTCAACTGGGTACAAAAAAGAAACAAAGCAAATATGTGAAAATAACGACTAATTTGTTTAAAGTAATAAAATATTTTTTTAAATATTTTTATTAATTAAATTTTATGTATAATGTGTTAATAAAACTCCAATTTATCACTTTTTTGGCAATGTGTGTGTTTCACTTGCAGTCCATACAAATGGCCAGCCGATGTTGTGCTCAAAAATTTTTACCGCAATGTTCACATTTATTTTGTGCTTTTCGGTTTTTTATGCAAGGGCAATATTTGCAACGACTTAATGGACGCTCAACTCTTTGTAAAACTTCTTCTTCTTTGCATTGTAATTTATTACTACATCTTCATTCTCGCTTTCTTCACCCTCACTAATATTATCATCTTCATCAATGTGTCGGCCGTCTAGAATTTCTTGTGCAATTATTTCAAATTCACGATCAGCCAACTTGCGTTTTCTATCTATTCTTTCAATGTTTATGATCTAAAATATATTAATTTTTATATAAATACAAAATAAAAACCTATTTCCGCATATATATATACCAACAAATATTATATAACGTAAGCAACAACGTGGCGTCGTATCCGACCCAAATAGCACTTTTTTTAGGATACTAAAACTATACAACATCCACCTGTCACTATAACACTCCACAGAATAACACAGGAAGGTACTGAGACGCTCAATGTCAAATATAATTTTACTTGTGCGCAAATTGCAATTTTAGATTTTGCTGGTCGCCGGCGACACCATGTTGTTGTTCCAGGGTTAAGCTTTGAAGAAGATAATTAAAAAAATGATAAATTCTAAACGCTTCATTGGAAATTAGTACAAATTGGTACCTATACACTTTATTACTATTAGTACCAACTGTGTGAAATGAATCAAAATCCATACGCCCAATTTTGCAAAACCTCAAATTGTTCAACTTCAGTTATCTAAATCAAACCATAAAAGAAATAATAACAAATATGATAACTCGTAAACGCTTTATTGGAAATTAAGATAATTTGGTACTAATACATTTCAATATCATGAGTACCTATAGTGTACAGTTAATAAAAAATCATAAGCCCAATTTTGTATAACCTCAAATTATTCAACTTCAGTTAACTGAATTAAGCTACAAAGGAAATAATAAACAAAATCATAACTTCTAAACGTTTTATTGGCAAATTGAGCGTTTCGATTTGAATCATTTTTATATAGGTGGTAGTAATAATGATAGAATGTTTTAGTACCAAATTGCATCAATTTCCAATGTATGGTTAGTAAGTTATGATTGTTGTAGTAATGAATTAGCTTGGATTAATTAATTTGTGAATATGTCAAACTGAGCGTATCGATTTCTATAAATTTATTAAAATTTGTCTTTTGATTCACTCAAATCCGGCCAATAAGTAACAAAATCCGGCCAATAAGTAACAAACTCCGGCCAATAATTTACCAAATTATTTTAATTAAAAGTTTGTTTTGAAATACAACTATTAAACCACTAAAATCTGACTTTGAAATGATCAAAATCTAGCTATAAAATTACAAAATCTGGTTATTAAAGTACTAGATTATAAAATAATTTACAATAGAAACGATTTAAATTATAAAATGCCACTGAACGACAAATTCGTCTTTTAATATTCTAAAATCCGGTTATTTAATTGCAAGTACCAAACCATGCAGCATTTTACAAAATGAATGTTTTAAATCTAGGACTGCCACCAAATGTCCATCTGGCTTTTAAATCATTAAAATTTAGTTGCAAAATCTGTACGTTAAAATACTAAATATAATAACTCACAAATTTAAGACTGAATAATAATCCGGCCTTTAATTCAATAAAATTTAGTTACAAAACTGAGTAATAAATAAAGCTTTGAATCACTAATATGCTATTAATTTACAATTTGAAATAAAACATTGTTTGAAACAACAGAATTGCTAACACAAATCACTATCAAGGTCACATCTTTGACTAATAAAGAATAAAATTTTCATATTTTTACTGTTTTATTTTCATAATAATATTTTAAAATTCAACAAAAATATTATAAAAAGCAGTATATTAAGTTTACAGAATGAAAAGAATTAACATGTTAACCAAATAACAAAATGTATGTAGACATTCCAAATGAAAACATTAAATGAATAACAAAATATTTACTTAATGTTGTTGTTTATTACGTTTGCAACTGCTGTGATAATTTGATGTATGCAAAGTAAAGAAATGAGCGTGCAAATATTTATTTAGATTCGGCGCAACCTCATTAAAAACTGAAGCAAATACTTGAAAGTTTTATGAATATAAAACGTTTATGTGGCAATATATTCGGGTAGTGGGACTCTTGCAATTTCGCAGATATGAATATTCAAAAGGGAAACATACATGTTTGCTAACAGGATCCATGATTGGATTAGTCATTAGACTAGGGCGGTAGCGTTGGCAGATGGCAATGTGTGACAAAATATGTTCACTAATAACCATTTTTTTTTTACTTTCAATACTTAATTAGATCTAATAAAATTCAATTTAATCAAGATTATTTAATGCGAATTTAATTTCAAAACATTTTGTTAGTTGACTCACGTAAACGCTTTTTGACTATTTGAAAATGGACATGAAAAACGTATTACATGTTTGCCATAACAAATCAGGAAAAATACATAAAAAAATACTTTATATATAAAACTATTTTTGCCAAGAGTGGCAGTGGATGGAAAGATAAATGAAAGGTAAATTATAGCCGTCTCGTAACAGGAAATTAGTCCGCACGACAAAAGTCAAACCGCCAGATCTATTCCGTGCTGAATAAAGAAAAGTAGAGCTCAATAAAAGGACCCATTATTCAGCTATTAATTGAATTACGTCCATTTTTCTTTTCTGCATTTTTATAGCGAAGTTAAAAACGTAATCTATTTTATTTCGTCCGTTTTTTTTGTAATGAGCTCTCGCGTTCGCGCTTTTAAAAGAAATTCGCTTTTAGTTTTAAGCTTCTCACAAAGGAACAAAGGATTGGACATTTTTCACTATAACACACATCAACAATCATTACAAGCTTTTAAAAGGTACAGTTTGTATGTCAATTTAAGAAACAATTTTACTTTATTTCAGTTCAATTAATCAATATCTTAAATGCAATTTAAATTATTATAACCAGCTTTTATATTATAAATAAAATGTTGCATTCATTTGCAATTTCTCTTCTCCTTGATATTGAAATAATCATAATAATTTAACCAATAATTACAAATCCATTCCGAATGCGTCCGCGCGATCCAATCATAAATTATTACTGTTACATGCGCAAAAAATATCAACGGTGAGCTTAATATGATTTTACCCAAGTGATTAGAGCAATGTATAGCTATTTACATATTCATATAATTGAAATATTTATGTTGACACTTATTTCTAATCATCAGACGTTTCCAATAATTACAAAACATGATATGAATATATAATTTACGCACATAAAATGTATATAAAAAATTACATCCTCCTAGCAGATATTAATTTATTAATTACATTTAGTAATTTATAATTTAAAGAAATTAAATCAGTAATTTGCTTCAATTAATTTAATTAAATAAGGTTTCAATATTTTTTACCTGAAAAATGTTACAATTATTTCAAACAAAAATACTTTTTCATTTTTATCAGTTTATTGTTAATAATGCTATAAACTTTTTACTATTTTTTAAGGAAGCTTTCATCATTTGTACTTTAACAAAGTGAACAGAATTAAAAACATAAAAAATTAGAAGCTGGAAGACTGGTAAAAAATGAAGTAGCCAGACTCTGGGCAACTTAGTTTTTCTTCTCCCCTTGTCATGAGCTAATAATTCTTTTAAATAGAGTTACAAAGCTGACGCGGCCGTCCGGACCTCATTTACAATGACAGCAACAGTTTTAGTTATTAATTTTCTTAGTGGCTATTTTTGTAACAATGTGGATTTCTAATGTTGCATCAAAGAGGAAGGCCACCCGTATCTTATCCGATCCTAATTAAATATTTACAATGGCAGTCAGGCAAGTGGGGTAAAGTATTTTTAGCGGGATTAATTTTAAGGAAATGGACCCAATATAAATAGGCTTGCTTTTATGTATATTTTAAGTAGGTGAAAGAGGATTGTTTTTTTATGGATCTTATAGCCGTAGATTAATTAGAGTGAATTATATTGTTTGGAAAAGGTATTTCTGTTTATGTCATTCTGTTTAGCAGTATTCAGCATTAAACACAACATTTTCTGCTGAATGAGTTACAATTAAATATTTAAATAAGTTCAATAAAACATTAAAAAACACTGTTTGCAATAATTACAAAACAAGTATTATTGTTATGATCAATTAAAAAAAATACAGATTTTATCATATTTAAAAGTTTAATTATTTTAAACTGTTATTGAAAACTTATTGAAAGTTAGACATTTTAAAACAAATGTTTTTGACAGTTGCACTGAGAATTACTACTGCAATAACAACAATTAATGTAAATAAAACTGTCAGAATATTTTGACAGTTATTTAAATATATACAGCAGTTATTAAAATATTGTAGCTGTTAATGACAGTTACTAGAATATTGTAACTGTTAAGAAGTCAGCAGTTAGAACAATTTGACAGATAAATATAGTAACTGTTAAAAAGTGGGCAGTTGTTAGAACAATTTGACAGTTCTATAGAATATTGTAACTTTGAATGACAGTTACTAAATTAATAAAAATAAAAAAAAATTACAGTTACTTCAATTTTGTAACTATTAATGACAGTTATTAAAATATTGTATTGTTTAATTTTAATAAAAGTTTATTGAAATGTTGTTGCGCTTTTAAACATTTTTGATTTTCATAGATTTTATGCTTTTAAAACGCTTTCAAAATATGTTACCTAAGAGTTTAAAAATCTGCCAAAGATTTTTATAAAATGTCAAAGTTTTTAAAGAGTTGCCAAATTTCTTTTAAAAAGGTATCAAACCTACTAAAGATTTGTTAAAACTTGTAAAATGTTCTTAAATCTGCTCAGATTGTTTAATTTGTGTATTGTTTATACGTAACCTAAGCTTTTATAAAAACGTCAAAAAGTTGTCAAAACTTTTAAAAAGCTGCCAACGGAAGTTCGAGACCTTACGGCTCATGTACCTTCTTTTTGTAGATTTAGTAATAGTTTGTAGATGTTTAGAATGAGCCCTATATGCTTGTGCGGTATTGTATTTGTTGGTTAGTTGTTTAGTAAGTTAGGGTGCGGCTATTTGGTTCACCGGTCGTTTATAGAAGAATATCTCACTGTCTGGCTCGGGAGTCGAGCTAGATCAGGGTTGGGATGATTTGCGAGATTATCAAAATACTTTGCGACCAAAGTTTTGATGTGTTGACTCAGCGGGCTTTTAACACGAGTTTTGACCAAATTCTCTATTTCGGAGATACCATAGAGCTTTGTGGAAAATCCTCAGAGTTGTGTTTTGAAAGGCTTCTAGGCTGTTAAAATAACAAGTAGCTTCAGTTCCCCAGATTAGGAACGCGTAAGTGAGCATAGGTCTAATGATAGATATGTAGAGCCTGGTTTTTGTTCCGGATCGACAAGCCACTATTCATTTCGGCTTTATTGAGAATGACTGCACGTGGAGTTTGTACGTGAGACCCTTGTCAAGAATAACCCCTAGATACTTGGCATAATTAGACCACGGTATAGGAAAGTCGTTGCCACTTATCTAACCATTCTTTGAGGTTGTCAGTGGCATTTTGAAGTCTCAAAGTGACTATCTCAGGCAACCTTAAAGAGTATAGAAGTGCTGAATCATCAGCGAATTGTGCCATTCTGACCCCATGTTTTGCTTCCGAAGGCATGTCAGCAAAGTAGAGATTGAATAGTAGTGAAGAGAGAATGGAGCCTTGAGGGACCTCTGCCGTTATCATCCGAGTGGAAGATATGTGCTTTTCCAGCTTTACCGCCAGCCTTCTGCTGTCAAGGTATGAGGCTATCAACCTCACTAGACGCGGAGAAAAGTTAGCTGTGTACAATAAGAAGATCATTGTGCCAAACCTTGTCGTCGAAAAAGACCACCATTTTTTACTCTAAAACCTTTGACAATGAGATTCGTCACGAGATTTAATTAATGTACACTTGAATGTTCCCATCTGAACCCATGTTGGTGGGGGGGGGGGGATGTTGTTCAATTTAATGTGTTCCTGGATTCTGTCCGAAACCGCCCTTTCAATAACCTTACTTAAAACTGATGGGCCGATAGTTTTGAGGAAACTTTTGCTCTTTTCCTAGTCTTATGTATATGTATTACCAGAGAGCTTTTCCAAACTGAAGGAAAGTGCCCTATTCGAAGAATCGCATTAGCAATGTTGGTGAGCGCCATTATTGCTTTATGCGAGAACACTTTAAGAGCCTTGTTAGAAATATTGTCAGGGCCAAGTGCCGTGCGAGATTTAAACCGATTGATGATTTCTTTGATGTGAGAAGAGAGTACTCTTTCCAGCGGTTCATTGTCGTCTTCCAACAAGTCCTCAACCATTTGTTCGACCCTTTCAACGTGTTCCATGTCCGCCGTTTCAGAGGTAGAGCATTGGAGTTTAAGGCTGTCCACAAACGCCTCGGCCTTTCCCTCGATAGAGTACTGAAGCCCATTTTTGCCATGAATGGCTGGAATGAGAAGTCGTCTGTTCCGTAAAACCTTGAAGATTTTCCACATTAGATTTTCATCTTCTGTGATTGATTCCAAGTTTTGCTAAGACAAATTTTTGTGTAACTTTATCGTCTTCCTTACTTTACCATGGAGCGAGTTTAATACCTTGCGATCTCGGGGTCGCCGCATTTCTTTGACGGATCAGTGTCTTAGTTTTGCGTGATAGTCCAAATGGATTATTTACCCAGCCCTGATGGGTCTTAGAAGCCTTTTCCGAGACTTGGTGTATTTGGCGCGTAAAATTCTTGACGGCTCTTTCAATATGTCAACCGTTCGTACTTGGGCAATCCTGCCAATACTCTCTTCCAGAGATTTGAGAAGAGATTCTAATCCGTGTTTGTTACGAATTTTTCTCCCTTCCCGGGTTAATATTCCTTTCCGTAGAATTTCAGTATTACTAGGCTGTGCTCGGAGCTAAGGCCGTCAATGACGTTTATTGAATACTTTCAGTATGGTGACGTTCTTCAGTATTGCTACATCTAGAACGTCTCTTGGGTGACCCGCGCCGCTGTGAAAAGTGGGTTTATCTGGGCCCATTGCTAACAGTTCTCTTTGTTCTACGTATTCGTGCAACGCACGATCTTTGGCGTTTGTTCCCAAGCTGTTCCACGCCGAGTGCTTGGAGTTGAAGTCCCCCTCTATGATTGTGGGGTGGAGATTATTAAGAATCGCATCGAAGTCCGCTGTTTTGATACGATTTGTCGGTCTTATATATGGCAATGCAAGCTTGAATGTGCCTAACCCCGGCACATTCACCACTTTGGAATGGTCCACGTCTCATGGGTACCTCCGACGTTCCCAAATACGTGACGGTATTTGGGATTCTCAGCGCTTGATTGGGTTTGTGGCGCGACTTGGACACCAGCATATCGTCGAGTTTCTGTTCGATGAAGAACGCCTGCTTTTCACCTAATTTTTGTGTAATGCCATTGGAGTTAGCAAACATAGTGTTTACTGATGTTGCTGCAGATCTGCGGGGACCTGAAGACTGAGATGAAGCCTGAGTGGCTGTCGGAGCTTGGGCCGATGTTAGTTGCGCTGCCAGTTTTTTGCCATGCAAGGCCAACATGCGTAGATATACTTTGCATCTCCTGTAATTTGCGGGATGAGGCCCATAGCATAGGGCGCATTTAGCCGCCGACTGGTGGGGCCCTGCGCAGTTACAGCAGACGACTGTCTTTGTGTAGCAGCGATTAGCTGTGTGGCCGTGTCTCTGACACTTGTGGCACTGAGGAATGCCGCTACTGCGCTTCTTGCGCTTGACTGCGATCTTGAAACTGCAGAGAACGTTGAGATCCATTATCTCGGCGCTCTTTGGTTCCTTCGGAAGTTGGACTGAGACCATATGAAATCGGATAAACTTGTTACCCATGCGACGGACGTTTGACTGGCAGAACCCTATCGATTCCAACGCCCGTCCAACATCATCCTCAGTGAGGAAGTCCGGTACATGCTTGATTACTATTTTAAGGCAATTTTTGTCGGATCGCGCCCACGTTTGAAAGCCGTCTTTGCGAGAATGGAGAAGATTAGTTGCCTTTCTGTGGTCGGCAACGGTAGATGGCATCATGCGTATACCCTCGTGAGTGTTACGTGTTGATACAATATTAATGTTATTCTTCCTAAACGCTTTAGAGAGTTCGTGATATGTTTTTTTATCGTCCAGGTCGATTGCCGTTGGGCGAGATTTAGGTTGGTTGACATTCGAGGCAGCAGGTCTGAACCTCATCTCGGTGTGGCCGTTTCTGGCATTTCCTTTTTTAGCATGGCGGCGCCTTTGGTGGCAGAAAGCCTAAGCGCCGATTGGCCTGAAGGAACGGCGAGATTAGCCACTGATGGCTGGTTTGTTGCAGTTGCTGATGGCAACTGGGAATTGGCTGATTGCCCTTCAATAATTTTTAAGGGTGGTGACTCACCCCTGGAATTTTTCCGCTTCCTTCCTCTTACCAGCTGGAATCTATCAACATCGATGATGGGTCTTTTGGGCTGGGGTTGGGGGTGCCGCAGGAAACTTGACGGTGAAGTCCGTGGCAGCTGTCGGTGAAGACTTTTTTGCGCTGAAGACTTCGTCCATCGGTTTCACTTCGGTTTTTGCTAGTGATGCGGTGGCGGTAGAAGGTGCGGCTGATGCTGCGTTGGGAGAAATAGCATTATTAGTTTTTTTATTGACCTTCTTCTTAAAGGACTTATTGGAGGCGGCAGGCTGGTCTAGATTTTTGTTCTCTGATGGTAGTTGAGAGGCGGTGGAGGTCATGGCGGCTGCCAGGGTGGCGGCCTGGTCCACGTTTATCGTTGTCAGCGACGCAATAGTTTCCTGCAGCGCCTCAACTTCTTTTTGAAGTTCTCCGCCACGGACGTCATCTGCAGTTGCATCCCGGTCAGTTTGCTCTCCAAGGTTTTAAGTTTTTTTAGATTTTTGGCATATCTGCTTAAGAAGACTATTAATTTCTCTAAGGTTCTGACCTCGGCCCTGGACTTGGAATAGCTCCGCTCGAGCAATTCCTCCCTGGAGCGGTGGTGGCTCCTGGCCCGTTTCTGCCGGTCCAGCTCCAGTTGCTGGGACGCGGCGTCGGAGGCCACCTGGTTGTCGCCAATTGCGACGATGGGATCCTAGAAAAAAATATTTTCTGCTTTTCCATGCTTGTATTTGAAAAAGCAGAAAATTAAATATTAATTGGAAGTATTATTAACTATTAATACCTGTTGGCATAATAATTATTAACACAAAAGTGCAATAATAATTGCAGTTATGCTGATCGAATCGTTGTGGCTGGCTGGTAGCTAACGTCTCGGATTCTTATGTTTCTACTTCGGCTGCTAGCAGTCTAATGTTACCACTGCCCAAATGATAGTCATCAAAGGATATAATGTTCCTTCTATCTCTTGTGTGCTTATACATAGATATAAAAAATTGTTTAACAATAAATCTCTAAATAACTAACGCTAGGATTGATGGGCGGGATTAAAGTTTAATTTGTGGGCCAGTAGTTTCTTCTACTGTAACCTAACCACCTGCCCAAGTGGTGCAATGGCCCATCAAAGGATCGATTATTTCTTCCACATGTTGTGTGCGGGAATAAAATTTAATTTGTGAGCCTGTAGCTTCTTTTGCTGTGACTCACCCACCAGCCTAAGTGTTAGTTAAAAAAGATTTATTGTTTCTTCTCTCTTGTGTGCTTATACTTAGATATCGGAAAATTGTTTAATAACAAAGTTTAATTTGTGAGCGAATAGCTTTTTCTACTGTGACCTACTTGCCCGACGAAGTGTTAGTTATTATCAAAAGAGTTATTGCTCTCTTCACTGTTTGTGTGCTTATCTTAGATATCAGAGAATTGTTTAACAATAAATCTTTCGGGTGGGTGGGCGGGAACTAAATTTAATTTGTGTGCCAGTAGCTTCTTCTACTTTAAAACTGTAAAACTTAAAAAAAAAACTAGCATGGTTAACAAAGCTATTAAAACCAAAAGCCACAGCTGTCAAAATTTGTTCTAAAACTGTCAAAATTGCTAACATTTTGAAATAATTTGAGAATTTAAAGTCTTTTGAAAGCTTTAGTTATTTTTAAAGGATTTATTGACATATTTATTTATTATATACTTTGATTTGAAATTTTGACAGTTTAAGAACACATTTTGACAGTTTATGAACTAAAACTGTCATTGCTATCATTTAAAAATAATTTAAGAATATAAAGTCTTTTTGAAAGATTTAGTTATTTTTAATGGTTTTAGTGACATATTTATTTATTATTATTTATTTGAGTAAGTAATTTTGTTTAACTTAACATATTTTTATTAAAACTTATTGACAATAATAGTCACTTTTTGTATGACAGTTTAGAATAAATTAAACAAATTTAGTACATTTTTGTCAACTTTTAATATTTTTATATATTATTGTAACTCTTTTACGGTTATTTTGGCAGAACATAACTGTTTTTTGCCAACTTATGATGTAAACATGTAAATTATTTTACAGTTTTAATACTTGTAACTTTTTGACAGTCTAAAACACAATTTTACTAGTTTTGTACAGATCTGTTAACTTATAATATTTTTATACGTTACTACAAATAGTTTGACAGTTTTAATAAAATTTTGGCAGATTTAGTGATGCTTTTGACACATTTTGCAGTTTTATAACTTATATTTTGAAAATTATTTGACAGTTTCTGAATGCTTTAGAAAATTAAAGAACATTTTTAACAGTCAAAATGTATCACACATTTTTCATGGTTTCTTCAGTATTTTGACTGCTTAGTAACAATTCTTGAAAATTTTGACAGTTTTAATACATTTGTCAATGTAACAGCAATTTTAGAACATTTTTTTTTTAATTTTTAACAGTTCTGAAAACATTAGAATTATTTGGAGCAGTAATAAACTTTTTTTGTTAATTTTGGAACAATTTTGACAGATTCTAAAATATTTTAACGGAAGATTTTGATAGATTAGGTACATTTCTTATTAATTTGTAAAAATTTCTGAAAACATTGAAATTATTTGGAGAGTTTTTGAACATTTAATAACATTTTTGACAGTTTGTGTACATTTGACAATCTTATCTTCATTTTACAATTTTTGGAAATTTAGAAAAATACAAAAAAAAATTTAAAAGTTACTATAGGCTATTTTATCATATCTTTTAGCTTCAGTAAAATACAAAATTTAATATTGTTCCAACTAAATTGCATTTTTTTATTCAATTTTGTCAAACCGCGACTGGTTTATTAGTAAACATATTCAAAACGCAAAAAAGATTATTATAGAATTGAGTTGGATTTTTTTTTTTGTTCTGGTTAAGCGGGATTGGTCTTTTGGATTGTTGGACGCCACTGTGTCATTATTGCGCTTGTAGTCACTTCTACCGTTTTAGGCAGAAAAATTGTTGCTACTTTGACAAATTGTTACTGATTTATTAGTAGCAATTTCAAACAAATTTATTGTAAAACTAAGTTTTATTGGACTAAGCGCAGCCACTTAAAGTGGTGTTAGTAGAAAATACATCATTATTTCATCAAAAAGAAAAAGAAATTAAAAAAAAATTATAAAATTAGTTGTTTTAGACAATTGACACAAACGCTTAACTACCCAACCACCACCACGAGCGTTCACGTCATTCATAATTTACATCCCGAGGTTTGTTGGAGCTGTAATGTAACTATTTACGATTGATTCTTGTGGGAAATATAGTACATAATTAAATTGTGAAATCTTATAAAAATCTGGCCGTTAAAAGATAAAACCAGATAAGAAAGCACAAAATCCAACCATCAAACGTTAAAAAATAGATTTTAAGTACAAAATCCGGCTGTTAAACATAAAATATTATAATAATGTAAAAATCCAGTCGTTAAATAATGAAATCAGATAAAAAAATACTAAATGCGGTCATTGAAATATAAATTCTTATAATAATGTAAAAATCTGGTCGTTGAATAATAAAAGAAAGTATAACATCGGCTATTTAACGTTAAAAAATAGATTTTAATTACAAAACCTAGTCCTTAAATTATGAAATCTTAAGTTTTGTCAAAATCCGGCCGTTAAGTAACAAATCAAAACAAAGTACAATATCCCGCCATTAAACGTTAACGAACTAATTTTATTTTTGATAAATGTAGTCATATTTTTGACAATTTAGAATTTTTTTGACGTTTTTCACAGTAAGAATAATGACCCGCAACTTTTAATAAAATGTACAGAAATTATAAATATCTGTGTTTAATATTTAATTTTAGGTGAAAAATGGATTCGGAAGCAAGATTTAAAAGTTAAATTTTTAATTTTATTAGAATTAAATTAAATTTTGCTCAGTAATGGGTATAAAGGAATTTGATTATACTGTACAATCTGTTAATTTAGATAAATATATTAATTAAATTTAATTACAATTTAATTTAATTGTTAATATAACTATACACATTTCCACGCAGACTTAACCAAATTATACAAAATAATTAATTTGTTTATAAAATTTATATATTTTAATTCCATTATATAAAGTGCTGGACTTGCTTAGATTACAGCATATTAACACAGCTGATATCAATTTGTAAGTAGAAGTAGTATTAATCTATTCAGCAAACAACATTATTTGACTTTCCTCTTAAGAAAGGGGAAGTCATGATACTCATCATGCGTGTTGAGACCCTTCACTCTAGGTTTTTATATATGTAAATCCTAAAAAAAATCTCAAGTTGATCCTGCTTGTTTGTCTACTACTTGATTCTTTTTTTTTTGTATTTGTATGTGTACAATACCACCCTTCCTGTAGTAATTAGTAACTCACTTCACTCGTTTCTACACTTGGAGTTTATTTAGGTTTAATTATGACTGCACAGAATAATATTTCATTCAATTATAAGAAAAATTGCTTCAATTTATACAAACGTTAATGGATTTGTGTAATTATGTACATTATACTCTCTCACTATTGATTCGTCATCAATTTAACATTTGAGTGTTCTGAATTGCCAATATTGGCTACTCGTGTATGTGACTTCAAAGTGCTTTTAGTTCTGACCAAATATTGGTAGCAATTAGTTTATAGCAAATCTATTGTATAATTACTTTAACACCTTGTTTAAATGTTTTACAGTTGAGTGATGATAATTTAAATTAATTTAAAAATATAGTAGATTATCAGTACGTGGTAATTTATAAAAAAAAGTTTTTATATCTTTCTCAGACATTATATACATTGAAGCTGAGGTTCAGTCAAAACTGCAGTGCAGATGTAGCAAATCAATGTAGCAATAATTCAGTTGCTAAAAAAAACTGTTACTAATTAGTTAGATTTAATAGAATTTTAATTAAGTTATTAAGTTAATTCAATTTCTCACATTTGTAGCAACTAATAAATTGCTAGATTAAATTTTTTTGCTACTAACTGTTGTTAATATACTAATTTCAATAAACAAAAATTGCTGCACCTGTTCTCACATATGTAGCAAATCACTATAGGAATTGGTATATTGGTAGATTGCAGTTGCTTTTTAATTGAGTCATTAAGTTAACTCAAATAATTTTGCTATTCAAGCTTGCATTTAATTGAAAATTGCTACATTTGTTCTTACATATATAGCGAATTAGTGTTGCTACTATTGCTAGAACGTCTTAGCATCTAAATCTGCTATTGAACAAAGTTTGATATGATCTTGAGTCCGAATACTTTTCCCGGCTTTGATTCACATAGTACCAAGTCCTATCCTGCATCATGATGCTATATGCCATATTCTTGCAAATTGACTAAACAATTTGTCTTGTAACCTGTTAAGATGCAAAACATTGGATATGGCCTTCAATAAAATAATTTGTCTTTAATGAAATCAAACTTCTAACACGCTGTGCTTTGATTTATGACTGAATACGCATCAACAATATTAAAACCAAATATAATTTTCATTAACTAATATTTAATGGATCCAGATTTATTAATTAGATCATTCTTTTCACTGTAGCAATTAGTGAATGTAATAAATTACCACATCAATTGTATGAATAAAACAATCAAATACCACAAACGCAATTATTTAAATTCATGGTGTTAAGCGGTTAAGAATCACGCTCATGGAATGAATCCGAAATCAATTGGAATGTATAGTTGTTGTACGATGGCGCACGTATATTTAGTTTTATGCTACTACCAGGTGGAAGGATATCCACTTTTTTCTTTCTTGAATGAAAAGAAGGCCGGCAAAGGTTAACCGCCTCACCTTACCACACTCTTCGAACCGTGAGAGAGTGCTGCAGGCGTCCTCATCTTCAACCAAAAGCCTTCATTGGTTGAAGTCGCGTGTGCACAACCCGATCTTGTAAAAGGTATAAACACAGGAGTAATACTCACTCGTTAACCGGCGCTATATAAATTCCCCACGTTGTTGTTTTGCAGCAGGTGCACGCCTGAACAACTTCTTTCTATGAATAAACCAACTTCTTGCTCTGTCTTTCCCACTCCACGCTACATTTATTTATTAATCTCACCGGCTTTTAATTGCAATTACCATACCTCTACTACAAGCCGGCTCATAATTAATTAATTTATTATAATTGCAATCCAGTTGTCAATTTATTAAAAGAGAAAGAGAGAGAAAAAATGCATTTGCTCCTATATATGCATGATTCAATTTCGGAAATTGATGCTTGGTGTTCCGTTCGATTGTACACTTGACACGATTTTCCGAAGCTGGGGTGATACATTTTTTATAACCCTCCCACAACAACAGTATGTGCGTGATGTGTTGACTGCTGTGCTCCATACAAATCCAAATAATTTTGATTGAATAATGTAAAAGGTTTGATACAGTGCATTATTTCAAGCTTATTGTGATAGCTATTACATTATTGAAAGCCATCCAAATAACATGAATTTAATATTAACTATGAATAACAATAAAAATAGAACAAAGAAATATACTTGATAGCACATACATACAATCAATAAATTTTAAATATGTATTATATTTTACAAAAATACTTGCAAATTGTTATTTAGTCATTTTATTAATTGCAAATTGCTTGCGTTTTTTCAATATTCTAATCATCTACAAATTGTTCTAATTTCCGAGTATTTTAGCCTTAGAATTTGTTTTAATTTTTTTAACTGTAAGTCAATGAGTTTTTAGTAACACTGAACTAGCATTTTTATAATTAAGTTTGCAGAAAAGTTTTTGTCACGAGAAAGGGTGGTTATATCTTTCCTCTTGATGACTGACAATTGGGTGGGTAGGTGGGCCACTTCAGTCCAAACTACTCGATGGTAATCATGCTATAGAGTACTC
Organism: Tachinus rufipes; assembly: GCA_963932245.1. Taxonomy (NCBI): domain Eukaryota; kingdom Metazoa; phylum Arthropoda; class Insecta; order Coleoptera; family Staphylinidae; genus Tachinus; species Tachinus rufipes. Next base: position 110,836,791 of record OZ010743.1, read on the forward strand.
CACCCACCCACTCAAGTGTTGGTGGTCAAGAGGTTGTATATTTGTCTTCCTTTTGATGACACACACTTGGTGGGTGGGTGAGTTATTCCAGTTCAAAATACTGGATGGTAATTATGTTATAGAGTACTCCACCCATATTTGTCCTTCCTGAAGACGTCAAAAGACTTTTTGTCACAACGGAAGGTGGTGATATTATTTCTCTTGATGACACTTTGGTGGGTGGGCCAGTTCAAACTACTCGAAGGTAATCATAGTTGGGAGGTTTCTACTTACCCACCCAAATTTTTGTGATCAAGAGTTTGGATAATTGTCTTTTTGAAGTTGTCAAAAAACTTTTTGTCACAAAAGAAAGTGGTGATATCTTTCCTCTTAATGACTGACACTTGGGTGGGTGGACCACATCAGTTCAAAATACTTGATGGTAATTACTCCACTTATCCACAAATTGATTGACAGCTAATTTGACATATATGATAGAAGCTGCTTTGTTAATTAAGCATTTGATCAAAACTTTTTGTTTTGGTTTTTGGCTTTTTTAGCTAATTTTTGGATTTATTAAAAATTTTTGGTTTTAGCTAAAAGTAAGTTATATTTTTTAGACAAAACCAAAATGGCGTCTGTGGAATAGTTACGTGTCCATTGTAAAATGCCCTAGTGGCAAAAGATGCAAAATTACTCGAAGTACTAGTAACACCTCAGAAGAAACCTTTTTTCTAGTGCTAATGTTTGTTTATTTCAAAACTCGTTTATTTTACTTTGTTTGCTTTTGCAATGCGGCAAAGTTTGTTTTTTTTTTTGGAGTTGCTTTATGCGTGCATATGCGTATACCAAGGATACCTGTTGATAGTTTTTCTATTAACATATGAAAATTCAACTGGATGTAATGACAGGACAGAATTCTTTTGGGTGTTCACTTTGTAGAATAGACTTAAACCATTTTTTTTTGTATATTGGAGGGAGAATCTCTGCAATGACTAAAAAAATGTTGGATTTACCTTTACGAGCGCTTACTGACTAAACTTTTCTCTCAATGGTTTCTAGAAGTTTGCACTTTTTAGTGCAAGGACCTAGGCATAGTGTTTGGGGGAACTAGGAGATGTGTTAAAAATAATAAAATCTTTTTACAATCAACGTCACTCGTTTGAATCATGCGGAGGAAAAACTGATTTTTTACATTTTGCGCTTGACTTACCGTTGCCTGAACATAGGATTGTTCCTTGCCGACATTAGGAGTGCTCCGGTGAGGAGCGGGAATCCGCTATTGAGAAGCAGGTGTCTTCAACTTGATGAGGTCTGGGCAGCCTTTATAGTTTGCTGCTTTATGTCTTGTTTCCTTAGTAAATTTGCACGTGATGCTGAGATGGGCACCGGCGCACTTGACGCATACGTATGGGGAAGGAATTGCATTGAGATGCCGTGTGGTCAAAATGCTGGCAACGGTGGCATTGAACAATGTCCTCTGATTTGCGTTTAACCTTTAACGCTCGCGGTGAGTTTGCAAAGTTTTGTAAAAAACAGAATCTCTTTACTTTGCGCGTTCTGTAGTAATTGAATGTAAAGCTTGGGGAAGGTTTTTCTATTTCTTCCCATGGGTTTGATAGATAGTGGAGCATATCTTAGAGCGGATAACTCTTTTTGGACGCTAATTAGTACATGTAATGGTATACGTCATTGCTTTCAACGTAAATAATCTCAGCTTAAAAATCATGTCATCTTTGACATTGACGGACCGATCGATTTCAATCTTTGAAAGTTGCCAACAAATTAGGAAATACGGATCTGTCCCGTATTGTAATGGGAGGTGGGCGACGTATTCCGAGTTTTCTGTAGTTGCTGACTGAGATGGAGGGCTAATTGAAAGGTCACGGGAATAAGAGAAGTAGACGTTTTGGCTCTGTTAGCCGGCTAGGTCGTAGACCGTTTGGCCTTGATGGTTGAAGATTCTAATGGCGTTGAAGACTTGGAGGGCCAGTTGATGGCTTAATAATATTGGAATTAGAAGACATTGTCTTCTTTTTCTTATTCTTTGACACCTTTGTGTCTAGTTGTAGCTTTATGGGCTCTTCGTCGTTATGTTGCGTGGCCTAAGAGTTGACAAAACCCCGCCGCGCCAGAATTTGCTAGCCAGTTTTACCGCAATTTTGAGGCCACAAACTGTTGAGATGAATCAATTGGCCGCGATGGGCTAGTCATCCGAACCAGGACTACCTGGAAGATGACTTGAAGACCTCTTCCAAAACCTAGTAGCGTTATCACCACGACTATCGGTCGCTACGGGCCTGAGGTGGTCTAGTCCTGGAAACTTCCGGGAGGATACTTTTGTACTATGTCTCAATTTTAAGCCCCAGAGCATCGTTCCACTCTCAGAAGGATCAAACTACAAGCATTAATCATTTTTATATTTTTACCAGCTGAAAAGGTATACCACTAGCCCAGAACTGCCGTCATCAACCGCTTCCGACGAGTATTAGAACGTGACACTTAGAGCAGCTGTACTCGGCCTGGTTGGCAGCAGCCCTTTTGAAGGAGGTCTTGGACGTCTTGATGGGCTGGTTCATTTCGACAACAGCTGGTAGAGATTCTTTGGTCATCGGCGACTCTATGTGGATGGTAGGGGCCGGAGCAGTTGCCGGCTGGTTGATCTTGTCAATTTGCTTGACAACAAAGGATATTATTGCTGCGGTGGAGGTGGTTTTACTCTTCTTGTTTTTCTTACTGATATTAGCCCTTGTTGTTCAGTCTGCTCTGTTTGATCTTGTCGAATGCGACGTCTATTTTATTAGCTTTGTTGTCGATTAGGAACTTCTAGAGTTTATTGAACCTAATCTTCTATTCCTCGAAGATGTACTCCTGCTTCTGTAGCTGGACGTATCGTTGCTGGTTGGTGTTTGTTTGATTCTAAAATAAAGTTTGAAATTTTTTAATTAATTAACTGAAGCAACGATTAAATTATGCGTTGAAATAATTGGCAATTAAATAATCTAATCATTAGCGTGACTTTGATTGCAATTAAAATTGCAGGTTCTTGCTTCCTTTGGGGTAATGAAGTTGGTTACTATAGGTTTTGTTGTCTTGGCTGCTTGCAGATGAATGCTTTCTTACCATTACCGATTAATGCTCAAAAACATTGTTTTTTATACTAAAGGACTAAACTATGTTGCGTTTGATTGCCCAAAATTTGCATTACTTTTGAACAGGGACGCTTATGCTATAGTTGTTAAGTTGCGCTGCATAGAAACTTGTTTTCATATTATACCATTGCACATCCCGCCAAGGGCAACTTTCAGTACGGCTATTATGGGTAGTTTATAGCATTTTTAGGCGACTATATTTGATGATTCTGACTAACAAGCTTAGTCTGTATCTAGGAATTAATCTAGGAGATGTGCTGAAGATAATAAAATTTTCTTAAAATCAGTGTTGCTTGAGCCAAGTGCAAGAGAAACTGATTTTTTACTGAAAGCGTAACGTGATGCGCTTGATTTCCAGTTGCCTGAGCATAGGATTGCTCAGTTCCAACATTAAGAGTGGAGGAGCGGGAGTCCGTTTTTGAGAGGCAGGTGCCTTCAATTTGATGTGGTCTGGGCAGCCTTTATAGTTTTCTGCTTTACGCCTTGACTTCTTGGCAATTTTGCACGTGGCGCTGGGAGCATGGGAAATGTTTTTCCATATATTCCAATGCGATTGATACCATACTCCAGAGCTGATAACTGTGTCTGCGCCACATTAGCCATGATGCAGTTGGGTATGTTCTTGACGACGTCTTTTCAGACGAAAATTGGTACTTGTAGTGGTGCACGTCATTGATTTCAACGTAGTTGATCGCAGCTCGAAAATACGCAAGCAATGTTGGATGCACGCGGATACTATTTTTGACATTGATGGATCATTGGCGATCATGGCGATCTTTTTAAAAGTTGTATTAGGAAATACAGATCAGTCTTGTATTGTAATGGGAAGTGGGCGACGTGTGAAGCGCTCTCTGTGGTTGCTGACTGAAATAAAGGGCTTGCTAGAGAGCCAAGGGATCTAGAGGCGGTGCTATAAGCGGACGCTTATATTAGCCGGCCAGGTTGTGGACTGTTTGGTTTTGATGGTTGAAGACTTTGATGGCGCTGAAGACGCCTGACTTAGAGGACCGGCCTAATAATGTTGGAATTAGAAGACAGCGCTTTCTTCTTTATTTTTATTGTGCTAGGAGGAAAATTTTCTTAAAGCTTGCAAAGTGTTGGATTAACCATCACGGGAGCCTACCGACTAAACGCCCCCCGACTTTGACTGAGCTGGAAGTTTGTCCCTGCAGGGGACATGGTCTTTAGGTAGCCTTTGCCCTTGATACTCATTTTTATTGTGGATGGTAATAGGAAGAGGGCGGCGTGCACCAGCTCCTACTGTGGGCGCTGGGTGAGCTGAGTGGCCTAAGATGCTAGTATCCGGTCCAGAGTTGGCGGCCCGCCTCTAAAACAAAATTGAAAATCTTTTGGCCTTGTGGCTGATGACCTTGATGGTGCTGAAATCTTTTTTCTGTTTCTTCCTACCCTTGGAGTAGACCACCTTGGGGAATCCGTCCTCGTCGAGACGGGGTTTTATCTGGGTGTTGGCGTTGTTGTCCTGTGACGTCACCTTAAGTGATTCGTCGTCATCGGAGCTGAGGAAGTTCTATTGTTTGGCTGGTCTTTTGAGGGAGGTGGCCGGAGGTTTGAATACAGTAGGGGGAGGTGGTGGTTCTATCTTCTTGACTTAAGTTATTCGTCGTCGCTTTGTAGTTGGAGCAATTAAAATTGCATTTAGTGCTGCTGCGTGGTTTGGGCTGCGGGCTGGCTTGAGAATTTGGCTCGGTGTGGATTCGTTGACTGCTGACAGTCGACCGCTCCTTTTTCTTTTTATTCTTTGACTTAGGGTAAGTCACTACAGTATGCCCTCTTTTGTGGCCGGAGCACATTTGTGTCTAGCAATAACTTCATGGGTGTAACAAGGATCCTTCTTCTGGAGTGATGAACGTTGCCTGAGTCTAGGTGTGACTCCCAGACGATGGTTGTACTTTGTTTTTTATGTGAACTAAAGTTCCTTACACACGCGTCACACAGACGCTCACCACACAGGCGTTTGCCACACAGGCCTTTACTGGTAGTAGTGGAGATTGGAAGCTGCAGCTACGGTAGGCAGGTCATCAAGTGGCACCTAACCAGAAGAAGCTAGTTGATCGGTGACTCGATGAGTTCTGGTCCTAATGTGGTCTGCTTGGGCTCTCGTTCTCGACTGAGGAGCAGTGGTGAATGTTTGATATTTATAGGCGCGTGGTTGCGCGCGCTTCGCTGTGATTGGCGGGCGGGGCACCGCTTCCGTGCGGTAACAATTTTAAACCAGTCTCCTAGGCTGAGCTTCCGTTTTTGCCTGGCGAAGATGTTGTCCAGGTATCGTCGTTTTTTGGTTTGTTGATCTATTGCAAAGGATGGGAGTATAAAGAAAAAATGTGTCCACGAGGGTTTTACTATTAGTTTGGTGTCGCGGGGATTAACGACGCGGGCGGTCGGTTGGTTGGATAGTAGTTTGAGATCGTAACGCTTGAAATCAGCGAAGTACTCCTGCAGTGACTATTCTTTTTCATCTTTCTTGCGACGCTTCTGTTGCCGAGTCTTCTTCTTCTGTTTCTTTTCAGGTTGATGTTGAGGTAAGGTGATTGTGAACCGAAGTTCCTCACACACAGGCCCTCACTACGCACGCACACACACGTACACAGCGTGCACCACGTCGCTCCTATAGAGCTGGTGGTTGTTGTGGATTGACGTGATTCCGCACAAGGCAAGGAACAGTGGCCGTCCTGAAATCTGGGCGGGGTGTGCAAGCACCGGGTAAGATCGACAACTCTGGAGAAGCCAGGAGTAGACTTGGTGTTTAGCGGGGCCGCCTCGGATGGAGCCGGAGGGATGGCTTTGCTGGTGGTAGTCCTGGTGGAGATTGGAAGCTGCAGCTTGACGACCATTGCCAATACTCAGTAGCGTCATCATCACGACTATTGGTCGCGATCGTGGTCTATTCCTGGAAATTTACGGGAGAATACCTATGTCGGTCTTTGCTGAGACTTTGTGGTACGCTGTAAGGTTACCTTGTCTTAATTCCAGGACGCATTTTTTTTGACAGACAGTCTCAGGGCATTGTTTGACTCCCAGGAGCATTTTCAGGGGGAACAAGCAACAATTGCACTAACCACATTATTAACTTACCAACTAACCAAACTATTGGCGTGAGTATGATTGCAATTAAAATTGCAGGTTTTTGCTTTCTTCAGTGTAATGAAGTTGGTTTCTCTTGGTGTTGGTTGTCTTGGCAGCTTGCAGTCGAATGCTCTCTTACCGTTACCGCTCTATCTTATTAATGCTTTTAAACATTATACTAAAGGATTAAGCAACGTTGCGGTTGATTGGCCTAAAATTGATGTTGATTGGCTTTGCCCACAATCTGCATTACTTTTGAACAGGGACGCTTATGCTATAGCTACCGACCTACACAGAAACCTGTTTTTATATTTTTTACCATTGCACATCCAGCCAAGGGTAGTTTTTAGCTTTTTTACGTTCTACTACACAAACATAACCAAGTTTTTTTGAGAGTTTCAAAACTCTGATTATTTCTTTCAAGGTGACTGAAGTTTTTTAAATCAAACTTAAATTTTATGTGAAATAAGACTTACTAATCGAACAACAAAAACGACCTCATTGACAACTTTTTACTTTTTATGTTGAAGACCCTGCCGATAATAGTACGACCGTGAATCAAAGCAGTCCTGCAATGTGCAAACGAAACTACGTTACAATCTTAAAGCCTTTAGATACAAACCGTCTAAAAATCGATTACTAGAAAGATTAAGTAAATTATTGTGGACAATTAGTTTTCTAACTTGCAAATTTTTGGGAGTTCTACACCAATGTTGGCATGCCGGCAAGATGTGTCGGACACGTTGCACGCCAGTTGAATTAGCTTTAAAAAAGTATAGCTAGGGTGAAACTATCATATTGAAGACTAGATTTGAACATTGATTTTAAATACTTGCGGCTTAAAGTCTCAAAAAGTACTGAATATGAAAATTTATTTGCAATTTCTTAGTAGTCTAATATGCGGAGTGATTGCTGCAGCCGACAGAAGTTGAGGACTTTAATTTGGACACACTAGTGCAGCCAAGTATTAACAAATTTGGTCAAACCGAAGAAAGCTTTTGAAGTTAATCTACTTAGCAAAGTAGACGAAGAAGTTGTCTATATTGTTGTCATTTAGTATGAGTATGTCGGCATGGCAACATCGTTTTTGCTTGTTTTGGTCATAGGCTGGAAAGTCTACTAAAAGTAGTCTGGCGGTTCACACGGTCTTCATTACTGTACAAGCCAAAGATACCGGGGTGACCCATATTTTTTAAGGGAGAACTTCTGATAGTGGACCAGCAAAAGTTACGCTTTGAACAAAAGGCAACATCACTGGTCAAAACATCGATTGATCCATCCTCTCTAAAGAAAGTAGCATCTGAAACTACATTATTTCTACTAAAACCTATTCAAACACGAGTTTTTTGAATCATTGCCATTCCAAAATTGATTAATTGATTTGTAAAGTATGCTAAAGATTTTTGCAATTTTTATAGTTATTTCTATGAACATTGTTTATACAAAATACAAGATATTATATTGTTATCTAATTGTTTCTAGTCCAAGGCATTACTGCGTTTATGCTCTTAATCAACTGGCTTTCTTGAAAGACTAACTAAGAACAAAGGAACATTATTAACGTTTAGCAAAACTTTTCTTTTTAACTGATAACCTCATTAACTAAAATTTGCAAAAAACTACCTCAGTTAACCTCAATTATGACTTCAAAAATTACTTCTCAAATACTTATCAGTGAGATGACCTCAATAATAAAAAACGTATTAATTAAGTCATCTTACTGATGACCTCATAAAAAAACTAACAAACTACAAAAGATTACATGAGTTTACCTCAACTATAACTAAAAAAATAAATCCTTAAAATAACCTCACAAATAATCAAAAGTGAGATAACCTTATCAGTAAAAAAATGTTTTAATTAGGCCATCTCACTAATGAACTTATTAATAAATAATTGCAAAAGACTACTTTAGTTAACCTCAAAAACAAAACTTTTAAATAACTTCACAAAGACTCATCAGTGAGATGATGTCAATAATAAAAAATGTATTAATAAGGTCATCTTACTGATGACTTTAATAATAAAAAAACTGCAGTTAACCTCAACCAAAACTTCAAAAATAAAACCTTAAAATAACCTCACAAATATTCATTAGTGAGATGACCTCATCAATAAAAAAATTTATTATTGAAATTATCTCACTGTTGACCTCATTAATAAAAAAGTGCAAAGAACTACCTCAGTTAACCTCAAAAATAAAATCTTAAAATATCTTCACAAATACTCATGTACTACTATGAATCAAAATATAACCTCAGTTACTTTAATTTCAAATCAAAATTTGTGTAAATAAATGAAATGAAGAGGGCCTCAAAAATAAAAAAAATGCAGACCTCTCAATCACTCATGTACACTTATCAGTAATTTATATTCTTGCAAGTTGAGAATGAGATACTTTAAGCCAACGATGACTTCTCATAAATGATTGAATTTAGAAGAAATAATTTTTTTTGTGAAACCTCTACAATCTATGTATAGAAAGTTCAACTACAACACCGCATTACCGATGAGGACTTACGGAAAATAATCAAAGTGGTAGACGTAGTTGAACGAATAACAAAATTCAAATGGAGACCAATAGCCTACAAACTCAAAAGAAGAAGACTACCTATGCGCTGGATCAACCAAAGAAAGGATTGCAAAAAACTGGGTTCAAGAAATCTAAGACAGGAGATAGTAGCCTATGGAGGAAGCATATGTCTAAGAGTGGATGGAACGAGCTCTACAATTTGAACAAAAGCTTTGACTTGGTCAAAAAACTATTCCATCAAATTGTTTCCAAATATTTAGCAAAGAGTTACAAAATGGTTTTTTTAAATTTTTTCAAGAAATATTAAACTAATTTTTTTTGAATTTTCTTAGAATATTGTATTTAGACCTCTTGGATTACGGAATTGTTTTAATTTTTTTTTTGTTGTATTATTTTTGTAGTTGAGGTGCTAAAAAAAAGACATCCAGATTATTCTGGTGAGCTGAACCTTAACTAATTTGAGGTGAATAAATTTATTATTATTATTAATATTTTCTGTTTAAAAAAATTGTAGACTTGCTGCCACGTTGTAAAATAGCTGTAAATCGCACAGTATTTAGATATCGTTGCTTGAATTGGCGTAGTCGTAGTTTACAGGAAGCGAATCTTGGACTGTAACAATTTATTTTAAATAAATATAACTTTAAAGAAGCATTAGTAGATTTTACTTCAGAGTATTAACGTTACGTTTAACTGAATTTTTATTCTGAAATGTAATAGAAATGCAACTTTTATCCAATTATGTACTTCAAAAATATTTGTATGAAATATAGGATAAACCAATTGTAGTAAAGCTGATCTCTTAAAAATATAAATTGCAGCAGTCATTCCTTAACATTTCATCCTTGAGCGTAGTGGAAGGAAACTCAACTTTTATAAAAATAAAAGCACCCGTCGCATTAAAGTTTTTCATTTGGCAAAATTTTCATCCCACATTTCTCCTTTACCATAACATAACTGCGCTCCCAAACTATAATAGAAATTGCTTAAAAGCATCCCGGATGCTCTTACATCCTGTTGTAGATGGAAGCCACCACAATCAATATCGATTCTAATTAAAATTGCAAATTATATATATAATAGAGAATATTTAAAAAAAATAATAATTAATTAATCTCAAAAGATTTAATATAAAGAGAGATATGGGTCAGTTTGCTGTACATGGCAGCATCAGAGGTTAATGCTGCTCTTAACCGATAACGAGAAATCCTGCCCAGGACATTTAGTGTCTAATGACTTTACTGCTTTCCATTACGTCTCTTTTTTTGCAACACTTACCGATAAATAGGAGTCCGTTAATTCCGCAATGTTTTTATAAAACTTTACATGCCCTAACCCTTTTATAGTCCGTTTTATTTCTTTCCTTCTTGACTTTATTTATAATTTCGTAAATAAAATAAAAATTAAAAGTATATTATAGTCCCAGTTTTAAATTGACTTTTTAGATGTTCTTTAAAAATGTTTCTCTAGTACTTCGACTCTTGTTCAACTTTGTGGAATTTAATTTAAAAGTTCCCCTTTTTTACTTCTCTCTGTGTGCATCTTTTTCTTTAGCCGTGTGCAGTTTCATTAAAATAAGCGGCGGATATTGGTTTTACATTCTTTATAATTGCATGTTTTCCTAAAGAAAATCAAAAGAGTTGATTACATAATTATGTTAATAACTCCATTATATCTGTATGTACGTAATTCTATACACTTAACTCTAGAATATAATTTTAATTAAAATTATATTATACTTAGCGGTACATTACAAGTTGTGTAATATTTAAACAAACATTGTTTATCTTTATTTATCTTATTTAGACTTACAGCAAAAAGAAATATTGATATAATTATAAGTAAAATGTATTTGTAAGAATAAATTTGTAGATTATTTTATTGTTTCATCTGAAACTTTTTTGTTTATTTTTTTTTAAATTGCAATAAATTACTTGCAACACTGCTTTATTGTTGCACCATTTAAAAATATAATAATTGATTAAATTCTCAAACACTTTTCATTGTAAAACTTTTCCATTATACCAAAAATTTATTATATTCCTAAAGAATATCAAATTAATAGCTCCATTTAATTAGAATCAATTAATTCAGCCGATTAAATTATATTTTTCTTCAAAAAGAAGGCAATCAAAATTGATTGCCATTAATATTCCCCTCATTTTTTGTTTAAATTTTAAGCAGTAATAATTCACATCTGAAGGTAAAGTTCAGTTTCTTCATGAGCCACTTAAAGGGCGATCTCTTTCTGAGTTTTATTTTACACGCAAATTATGCTAATTCACGAGATGAGGGCGACGTCACTCCTCAGTATACTTGGAAATGTCGCGCGGTCTGTTGCGAAGAGAGTAAAAAAATATATATAAGCGCCACGCGAAAATCCGAAACAATGCGGGAATATTAATGAGGACCCTTACGGTTTCGCTACAGAGATGAATTTGAATTTCATATCATAATTAATTTCATTTTTTTTTTGCACCCTAACCAGCGTGAAAATACATTTTTGAAGAGCTATTTGTTTGTTATAAAAACAGACGTGGAAATGTATTATGGAAAGACAATGCAGCAAATTTATGTTTATTTTTAATAGATTATACTAGTTAAGTGCTTCCCTTTAATTTGTTGACAGTTATTTCAGTTAACAGTACATTTGATTATCTTACATTATATCATTATTATATAAAATATTTTATTGCACAGAAACAATTTTCTTTCACTTTTGCTTAAGTTAAATTTATTTAAGTACGAGTTTTGTTTATATAAAATCTGATTAACTCAAAATACATTCAAAAATATTTAAATAAACCCAAAAACTTACTCAAAAATTTCATATATTTTTTAGTTAAGATTTATAAATCGTTTTGAAACGATTTCACAATTTTTATTACAAGTATTGAGTCAAATTAAATTTATTTATGTTTAAGAAAAAAATTGAGGAGTTTAGGAAAGCTTTAAAATAATTTCCAAAAACTTTAAAATTTTAAACATTTTTAAAACAATATTTGATTTTCAAAAAAAAAGTTGAGCTTGTATATTTAAAAAATGCAAAAAATAAGATAAAAAATTATTAGAAAAAACTTTTGAAGGTAAAAAAAACATTTAAAAAAATATTTGATTTCAATAAAACTTTTGAAAAGTTATTTATAAAATTTTCTACAAATTTTTTTTTTTTAGATTTTAAGAAAGCTTTGAAAAAGTTTTAAAATGTAAAAAATAAAGAGGAAAAGCATTTTGAAAAATTTCTTTGATTTTCAAAAATGCTTTTTAGATTACTTTACTTTAAAACCTAGAACAAAGATTTAAAAAAATCTAATTAGTTTAAAAACAAAAAATATGAGAAAACAATAACAATCTTGGAAAAATATTGACAAAAAAAATCTATGGTTTCTAAAATTTAAAAATTTAAAGAATTCTGCAGACTATAAAAAAATCAAATTTTTTTTTTTTTTTAATTTGATTAAGAAATCTTTTGGCTTTAAAAAAACTTTATATTTTTCTTTAAAACAAGCTTTTTAAGCTTTTAAAAAAGCTTTTTAGACACTAACAGATGTTTTTAATAAATGAAAAATTTGATTTTGAGAAAACTTTGGATTTTACAGTTCTGTATAAACTCTAGAAAAGCTACACATACAAAAAAACTAATAGAAAATCATACTTTTTAAAAGAAAAAAGCTTTAAAATAAAAAAAAAAATTAAACAAAAAATAAAATAAAAAAGGTTTTTGAAGAAAATATAATATTTAAAAAAAAATAGTTGACATTAGAAAAGTTTTTTGTAGATTTCAAGAAACACTACAAACTTCAAGACTTTCAACAAAGATTAAAAAAAAATATAATTTTAAATACTGTTTTTGACTTAGGGGTTTTTTTAATAACTCTAAAAAACTTTAATGCTTTTTAAACTTTTGATAAAGATTGAAAAAATCAATAAAAAACAAAAAGAAATTGATTAAAGAAAACTATGTAGACTTTAGATAAGTTCTGTAGATGTTCAAACTTTAAAACATGTTTTTTAAACTTTCTAGAATACTTTGTAAGCTAATTTTTTTTTAAGTTTTTTTTTGCTTTTTACAACTTACAAGAAAGTAAACTTTTAAAAAGATTAAAAAAATTTAAAAAAATGCAAAAAAATATAATCTTTGTGGTTAACTTCTAAAAGCTTTGTAGATTTACAAAAAACTTTACATACTTTGAAGTATGCTCTTTAACTTTCAAGCTCCAAAAAATTAAAATAAAAAAAAAATTAAAAAATAGATTTTTAAAAAAACATATTTGATTTAAAAAAATAATTGAGATTTAGATTTTAAAATATGCTTTTTGAATGTTCAAAAAGGCTTTGTTTATTTTGAAAGAGTTTAAAAGTAATTAAACTAGGTAATGCTTTATAAAAAAAAATTTTGAAGAACAAATATATGATTTCAAAAAATTATTATTTGTCTACTTAAGAAAAGCTTTGTAAATTTTAAGAATACTATTTTTAAACCTAGAAAGATTTAGAAAAGGCAAAAATAGCAAGAAAAAAAAAAGGTTTTAAAAAAAAATTGAACATAAATTTTGTGGACTTAATAAAAGCTTTTTAAATTTTCAGAAAACTATAAACTTTTTAAACGCAAAAAATGTTAAGAAAAAACAAAAGATTTATTAAAGAAATATTTTATTTTTAAAAACATTTTGTGGACTTTAGAAAACTGTAGATTTTCAGAAAATTATAATTTTTTTTTAATCATTTTTAAAAAACTTTTGTGAAATTCCAAAAAACTACAAACTTTAAAACATGTTTTTTAAACTTTTGAGAAAGTTCTGCAGGCTAGAAAATATTTTTGAAAACACAAACTACAAACTTCAAAAACTTCAAAATAAGCTTTTTAAATTTAAAAATAATAAAGCTATTTAAATATAATTTTTGGTTTAAAAAGACTTAGGATTTAAAAAAAAATTATAATAATTTAAAAACAGTAAAAAATCAACAAAAAAAAGTATTTATTAAAACACTGTGGACTTCAGAAAAGTTTTGTAGATTTTTAGAAAACTACAATCTTTAAATATTTTTTTTAATCTTTCAAAATGCTTGACAATCTTTTTTTATAATAACTCAGTTTATGCAAAAAAATAAAATAAGCATACATATTTGATTTTGAAAAAACTTGGTGCTTTTAGAAAAGCTCTATATATTTCCAAAAAAGTTTACAAACTTTACTGCTCTTTAAACTATTAATATATAAAAAATAGTTTTTTAAAAGAAATATTTGATTTCAAATTTTTTTTTAGAAAAACTATAGATAGAAAACTAGAATAAAAAGCTTTTTGAGAAAAAATAAATGATTTCAAAAACAATATGTCTATTTAAGAAAAGCTTTGAACATTTTGAAGATTACTATTTTCAAAACATGCAAATAAAATTTAAAAAAGTTTTTGAAAAAAAAATTGAGTTCTGTACAGTCAAACAAACTCTGCAAATATTGTATAAACTGCAAATTTTAAAATATGTTTTTTACTCTTCTTAAAAACTTAAAAAAAAAACATTTAAAAAAATTTAATGATGAATTTTATTTTTAAAAATGCAAAAAAACATCAAAAAAATTTAATAATTATTTTTTTTTAAAGCAAAATATGTTAAAAAATTATTTAAAAAATTAAAAAAATTTTTTACTCATTTTTTAAAAACTTCAAGTTTCCAACAAACTACAAACTTTAAAACATTCTTTTAAACTTTTGAGAAAGCTCTGCAGGCTTAAACTAAAATCTATTAAATAAAAAAAGCAAAAAATTACAAAAAAAACAAAAAACTCTTAAAAAAAATGGTTTTTGAAAACACATACTACAAAGTTTGCTTATATTTTTTTTAAGAAAGCTCTGTACAGTTTAAAAATTATATAAAAACAACAAAAAAGCTTTAAATTTTTTTATGTATATTATAAGATATAAAAAAAAAGTTTTATAAATTTTCAAAAAGCTCTACAACAGACTGAAAAAGATCTAAAAAAGAAAATAAAAACTTTGAAATGTTAAAAAAATAATAAAATTTTTTCAAAGTATGATTTGATTAGAAAAAAGCTTTGTAGATTACCAAAAACTTTACAAACTTTTAAACATGTTTTTTTAAATCATGCAAAAAAACAAACAAAAAAGCTCTTTAAAAAATAGTTAATTTTTAAAAACACTTTGTAAACTTTAAACATTAAAAAGTTATTTTTTAAACAGAAAATATAAGCAATAAAGCTTTCAAACAAAATTTTGATTATTAAATATTTTATATACTTTAACGAAGCTTTGTAGATTTTCAAACAAACATTAATTTGTAAAACATTTGGTTTAAACTTTCAAAAAACTTTGGTAGACTCTAAAAAGCAAAAAAAAGTAAAATTTTTTTTTTTTAAGAAGTATTTGGTTTTGAAAATAAACTTTTAAAAAAGCTCTATAGACTCTGAAAAAATTTAAAATTTATTAAAAAGAAAAAAAACGTAAAAAAATATTTAAAGTATAGAAAATGACATATTTAATTTTAAAAAGTTTTGTATAGTTTGAAAATGCTTTGTTGTTTTCTAAATGAATTCTACAAACTTCAAGTGTTAATTATTTATTTAGTAGAAGTTAAGTGTATCAATTATATATTATTGTACCAAATTATTGTTTGGATTTTAATATTTTAATTTTGTCTAAAATTGGTATCAATAAAGTAAAGATGCACCAACATCTAATGCATGGTTTGAGTTTTTTGTTTAAAACCATCAAGTTTTTGAAGACAGTTGTAAAGTACAAAACCTGCTAACTGCGTGCTAACATTATTTCAATTTGTTTCAAAGTTAATACCAATAAAGTACTATAATTTGCCAAAGTTTTACCAACATCCAATGCATGGTTTGGATTTTATTCTTAAAATCCAAAGTTTTCTTAAAATTAAAAGTTTTTTAAAAGAAATATTATTTTAATTTTGTTCAAAGTTAATACAAATGAAGTACTATAATGTACTAAAAATTTATGATTTGGACTTTATTCTTGAAACCAATAATATTTTTACAACAATTTTAATATTTTGCTAAAAACTGATTAATTTAAAAATATGCTCTTTAAACTTTTAAGAAAGAAAAAGGTTTAAAAAAATTCTAATTAAAAATAAACTTTGTAGACATTAAAAAAGCTTTGTCAAAAATCAAAAATTTCTACAAACTTTAAAATATGCTCTTTAAACTTCTGAGAAAGCAGAGAAACGTAAAAAAGCTCTGTAAGAGTCTAAAAAGGACTTTAAAAAAAAGCAAAAAAATGTAAAAATATATTTGATTTAAAGAAATTTCTGGGCTTGATAAGCTGTAAACTTCTAAAAACATTAAAACAAGGTTTGTAAACTTTTGAGAAAGGTTTGCAGCTCTGTACATTTTTATGAAACTTCAAACTTGTATGCTTTCAAACTTTCAAGAAAGCTTTGTACAGATAATTTAAAAAAAATGGAAAATATGTAAAAAAAATTAAAAAAATATCAAAAGACATAGACATGTTTTTTTTAAATTTCAAACATAGAATAAAAAAAATTTAACAAAAAAACTATCTAGACTCTAAGAAAAAATACCTTTAAAAAAAATATGAAGCTTTCAGAACAAATTTCTAAAAAGACTTTCTGGAAAAGTTTGGTAGTTTTCTAAAAAAACTTTTCCAATTTACTCTCAAAAAGGTCTAACTTTGGAATAGTTCTGTAATTTTTAAAAAGCTTCAAATTTACTCTTAAAAAGGTCATCTTTAGCTAGTAGAACCAGGTATGAGTCTGTTCTCTGTTAGAATTTTTTTAGAGTGAGTTTTTTAGGTAAAATAAACTTCAAGTAAGCTGAATTGATAGATTTGATGTCAGGCTTTGTGGACTTGTTGTGTATCACTGGCAGTAGCGTAACTAGAATTTTTGGGGCCCACCAAAAAATATTGAAAATAGCTTTTTTAGAGACGTGCAATTTTGTCTTTTTTTGACTTCATTATGTAATTATGAGCCTTTTGCATTGCAAATTTGTGTCTACAGGTAGTTTTGCCACTGCTGTTTATTTACAATTGAAGTAAGATTAATGTTATCTTAAGCTTAATTTAATTAAGTTGACCAAACATTTATAAAATAAAGAAAACAAATTTATTTTGTACTCTATTACGAATATTATATTTAGACTCAAAAATAAATAAACATTTTTTTGCTGTTATTTTGAATTCAAATGTGAAACACTAACAAATCTATTCCGCTTGCATTGACACAATAAAATACCACAGCAATGTTCTAAATAAATGGTTGAGAATTACAGGAATCATTCTTGTGCATGGCTCAAGATATAAAATATAAATGTAGCGTAAAATGCATTTTAGTGTGATGATTAAATGCGGTTTGGCCGCATATGATTAAACGTTCTCTTGGTGAACAAGCAAAATATATATAATAAGGGGGATAGTGCAAAATACAATGCGGTTCCGTGTCGTGCGGTGTTGTTTATTTATGTGTACTAAAGGACGTGAATAGTACATGAAAGTTGTGATGTGTATATGAGACTGTGAGTTTGTTAGTAGTCGGCACGAGGGCCGATGAAATATCGTCGCAACCGTCGGTTACTTACTAACTCAATACGAACACCGTAAAAACGCACGCGGAATACATTAGGAAAAGTTTGTGGGGTAAATAAAAATAAAACAAGACGTTTCGTATAATGAGCGGATTTACACATAGCAAATGTTATGCAAAATATGTAATTACAGGAACCAAATCGTATGTAAATTGGAGATTTTGTGATTGCAGATGAGACTATTTCTGCACGAAATCGCAGCTTGAGACTGTGCCGCTGCAAAGTGAAATAATTCCCAGTAGTGCACTTCGCCCAACAGCGAGGATGTACAACTATTCATACAGTTAAAATAATTTACTACATGAATACATAATTTAATTGAAACTTTTGATTTAATAATCTAACATTA
The DNA here is from genome assembly GCA_963932245.1 of Tachinus rufipes. NCBI lineage: Eukaryota > Metazoa > Arthropoda > Insecta > Coleoptera > Staphylinidae > Tachinus > Tachinus rufipes. The sequence continues at coordinate 110,854,472 of OZ010743.1, forward strand.
TTAATCCTAATTTTTATAAATGATATACTAACTTAATTGTTATATTAAGTGCATGACGCGCACCTCTTAATTTACTAATTAGATGTCATGTTATCGCACCGCCTGACGCTATTTTAACTAACTATATGGATTATTCCCTTCTAAAACTTAATTAGCGCCCATGAGTGCAGCGGCACATTATACTCCCTCTTCTCGATAGAGAGAGTAATCTAATTTTACTCAAAGATGCCCTCAGTTTGAAAATTCGATAAAATCACCGTCTGAATAAATTCATACCGCAAACATTTTCTATCTGAACACAAAATTTATATCCCATCATTACACTCTAAATATATAACATCATAACCGCTATATTTTCGTTTGCTATATCTATCGGGGCATCCTGTACTTATCCCAATGATTTAACGGCGAACGGAAGAAACGAGACAATTTATTAGAAAAATTGCAGTAATTTTTCGCTACAAAACGTTTGCCAACACAAATTGAAACCCATGATTTATTATTATAAACAACGTAAATCGTAATATTCAAATGTGCTTTTACTGCATATAACCTACAATAGCAACGAAAATTAACCTAATAATGTTCGCATATAATAAGGTGTCGAGTCCATCAAATGTTTTTGGATTCAGACTTAATTTTATTAGTACACAACTTAAGTTTTCTTTAAACAGAATCAAAACACAATAAATATAATAAAAATTGTGAATTTGTTTCAAAAAAGCAATTTATAAAGCTGGGATTTGTTTTTATGTTTGTCAGATTGTAATTGTAATAAAAATTGTTTTAAAAAACAATGTTTAACTAAATCCGGTCAAAAAATTTGTAAATCTTAATTAAATAAACAAAATCTGGTCATTTTTTTTTATTATTTAACTAGCAAAACCCGGATTAAGAGTACATAAATTTTGTATAAAATACTAAAATACAATTAAAACTAATTAAATTAGCAAAATTTGGCCAAAATGTTTATTATTTGTTTTAAAACTAATAAAATCTTCTTCTTTAATTGCCATACAACGCTTTAGAAAAACAGTTTATCTAAATTAGGGGTCGGGAAACTTTTTTTTTAAAAAGGTCAGATCGTAAAAGTTTTAAATTTTTTTTGCACTTGCTAAGATTCGAAAAACGTTGTTGGAACTGTAATTTAAGTTCAGAAAGGTATTCACTAACAGTTAAACAATATTTTTGACAATTATTGACCCATGTTTTTCAATAACAGTTAAATATCTGTTAATTTGCACTGGTTGATAGTTTTGACATTAACTAATTTGTGTCAGGTAAACAAGGTTTAAACTGTTATAGTTTTCTGAAGTGGTTGCAGTGGTGATGCTGGTTTATTGTTTCTGCTGGAGTTGACTAGGTGATCTTGATGATGGATATATACAATATTTTAGATTTGATTATGTAAATGCATCGAGATTTGCTTGTGACGCTGAAAGTTCTAAGGCTTACCACATAAGCGGTGCAGGCTGAAGTCCATGATGCTTGTGTCAGCTTAGACTGCTTTGTCACCGACCCGAAATTATCTTTGGTCTAAAATTATTTCTGATAATTTTCCAAACAAGCCAAGCTAAGGGGTCAGTCGGAATACATGAAATCATGGATCAAATGTTGTTGTAGGTTGGGATTAGCATACATTTTATTTGTCTTGCTCTTTAGTTATTTTCTTTTCTTATTTCTTTGATGTCATTCATAATTTTTTGTGGTATTCTTGCGCTGATGCTAACAAGTTTAATCTTTCTATTGATGCATCTCAGCACCGAGATTGTTACGATTTTTGTTTGTTTTGAACGTACCATAGAGCTTCGATGAGCATCCGCAAAGTCATATTTTGGAAAGCATTAAAAAGAGTGAGGTGGGAATTTGCAGCTAGATTTGAAACGCAATGGTAATTTGTGGTCTGATGATAGGATTTTGTGTCGAAAAGCATTTTAACTAAAAAAGTTTTGCTTATCTGCCTACGTGCAATTTGTACGTAAGTTTTTTGTTAAAAATGATTCTTAGTTGGCATCATCTGACTAAGGTATGAAGAAGACGTTATTGTGAGGAGTGGTTTGCTTTTCTTTGGGTTTACTTTGACGCGCCAATCATTTAACCACTTTTGTGGATCACTGGTGGTGCTTTGTAACCTTAGAGTGACTACTTTTGGTGAATTTGAAGTGTAGATTAATTCTGTGTTGTCAGATTTAAATAGCAAAATATGCTATTTAAATATCATAGGTTAAATATCTGAAGCGTGAAGATAAAGCGTTGAGGAACTATTGCCACGGTCAGCTGAGTGATCAAAATATGGTTTGAAAAATTAACTACTAGAGTTCTGTGGTTAAGATATGAAGCAATTAGCTTTATAAGATGCAGAGAAAAGATGTGTCAGTGAAGTTTTAGTAGAAGATTTTAGTGATGGACTTTAGTGAACCTTTTTGATCTTTTTTTAGATTCAGATTTGTGTTCTTAGCCATAGAGAGGAAGCATTGGAGTTTGAAGCTGTCAGCAAATGCTTCGGCTTTTTCCTCGATTGAATATTAAATCACATTCTCGTCATGAATGGCTGGAATGGGAACTTGTCTATTTTGTAAAGCTGTGGAAATCTTTCACATTAGATTGTCGTTCTATGTAATTTTCTAGCACAGGTTTTTGTGCAACCTTATGGTTTTTTATACCTTTGCTATGTAGCAAGTTTAAGATTTTGCAGTTTCTGAAGTTGCGATGCTTTTGTCATTGATTTTGTCTGCTTATCAATACTTTGACTGAGCGGGATATCCTTAAAGGGTTATCAGCGCGAACCTGATGGATTTTAGAAGCTATTGCGGCCAGCCCGCCATTTTTTTTTCAGAAGTTTAATCCAAACGCGTTACAATTTTTTTTTCTTATTTAATTTTTTTTTGTTGAGCTCCAGTATTACTGGGTTGTGATCGGAGCTAAGTTCATTGATTGTTTTTTTTTTTTAAGCTGACGTTCTTAAGTATTGTTACATCAAGAACGTTTCTTTTGTGACCAGTAGAGTTATAATTAGTGAGTTTATCTGGACCGAATACTTAAAAAATTGGTTTAACGTAACAAAGCACTATTTTTGGCACTGTGCTTTAAATTAAAGTCTCTAGCAGCTATTGTAGGAAGAAGATCATTTTTTTTTGAAACCCGCAGTTTTGATAAGGTTGACAGGATTTATGTATGCAGATACAATCTTGAGTGAAGGAGCTTTATTGTGTTGAGGGTATCCAAAAATTAAAGATTTTTTGCAAAAATGACAGTCCATACTTTTGGTTTACCACTGTTTTGGCTGGGTTTGTGGTTTGACTTAGATACTAGTTTGAACAAGAACTTTTCACTTTGCTTAATTTTTCTGAAATGCCGTTTGCATTTTAGAAGCAAATTTGGAATAATACTTTTGTTTTGGAGTTTGGTGAACACGATTTTTTTGTTGAAAATAATTGGATTTTGCTTAAAGACAGGTTATTTTAGAGTTTGCTATTTGCTGTATTTGGGACTGATGCCACAAGAATATTTTCAAACGATTTTGAGAAGAAGACGAGGTTGGAGAAGTTGTAGGCTTGAGCTCCTGTCTGCCGTTTTTTTTTTTTAATTTTTGGTTAGAGAGGCTATCATTTTTATATAGGTTTTGCATACTTAAAAGTTGGCGGAATAAGGGCCAAAGCAGAATGCACATTTAAAAGGTTTGTTCTTGGAGCAGTCCACCAATTGGTGGGGGTCAGAACAGTTAAGGCAAATGACGTACGTTTTGAAGCATCTTTTAGTTGGCCTTTTTGGCACTCTGGTAGGCCGCATTTTTGCTTTTATTGGCTTAACAGTGACCTTTACGAACAAATTTATTTTATTAAGGCATGAATTATGTGGATATTTTTGTGGGTATTGCAAGCTGAGAGGATTGCGAATTTGTTGTTACTAAAATATTTTGAGACGCCCGGGAATTTGTCGTCAAGACAGTGGAGTTGAACTTTGCAGCGGCTGATTTAAATCTCACCTTGTAAATACTTTTTTGCAATCTTTTTTTTGCTGCAGCGTTGCTACTTTTGGGAGCGAGCGGCATATGTGTTTATTATTGAAGGACCGGCAAGATTAGTTGTTGGTAGATGTCTAAGTGCAGTTGCTGGTGGCAACTGCTAGGGCTAGGCTGATGGCTTTTTAGTAGATGGAGCGCAGGAATTCTGAATTCTTTTTTTTTTGTTTTTTCTTTAACTGTGATGAATATCCTTTGGAGTTGATTTTTGCAGTGTTGTTTGCTTTTTCTGGTGCGGGAAGGTTTAGAATGACGGCTGATTTAATGTTTTCTTTGTCTACCTAGAGGTGGAAGGCGATTTTATTTTTACCACGAAAGGGTTGACCGTTCTTAGTTGTTTTTTTGTTGAAAAGTTTGCCTTTTGATTCCAGTTTGGCTACTTTTATGTCTTTTACTATGTAGGAGGCATTTGAATTGGAGGCCATTAGGGCGAGGTTTTAATTAGACTCTTGATGGTGACGTTGAGGTTTTTGAGCTTTTGGTTCAAGCTTGTTGCTATAGCTGACAGTTAGTCTCTTATTTTTTAGATCTGGTACGCGACTACGGCCACCTTCAACTTGGGAGCTGTCTCTAGGCTGCGTTCTATCCTTCTTCTTATTCTCTTTTTTTTGGAGAGAACGAATGATTTTCTGCAAGCTATTAGGCTATAAAATACCTATTAATATTCTTTTGCATTTATAGCTTTAGACTTAATGGTATGCTGCAGGATAGCGTTTTTGAATTAGCTGGGATTAGTTTGTCTGTTGACAGTTGAATGCATGCCTCTTCAATGCAAGAGCCGTTCTATTTTATTGGCCAATAAACCTCCTGTTTTATTAGATATTGATTAGAATAGTTAGATGCGTTAATACGCCACCCGTAGGTGTAATGTAAGTAGGTATTTAGTCTACGTAGTCAACAGAATTGTTGCTTTTGGATATTTTAGATTCTTAGCTGCGTCGGAGTGGATGATTTTCCGATTGAGATGTGATAGTGTCTTTGTGAAGAAAGATTACGCTAATTTGGTGATTGTTTCTTTTAGAGGTAATATGTTGGTGTTTGATCCAGTTGGAGTTAGATGTAATAGCGTAGATGGGGCAGGCGTAAAGATTTTGTGGCCTGACAGTTTTATAGAGACGTATCTTGTTTTCAATGCTTAAGTTAGATTTTTTGTAAGACATTGGAGATAACATATTGATGGCTAGTTTGGCCTTGTTGATGACAGTAGAGACCGGTTTGAGCCTTGAGGAACTACAGCCAAGATGGGTCGGTTGGTAGAGATGGTCTTGTTTATTTTGATAGAAAACGTGCGGTTTTCTAGATATGAGGCGACTAATAAGGAGCTGAGCAGGCATATCGGTAGCGGTAATTTTGCGGAAACATGCAATCTTTACTAGGTTTGGGCAACGTGGGCTCTACTCCAGATGGTAGGGAAGTAAGAAAGTTTGATCATGCAGTTGATAATATTGGTGATAATTAGCACTGGAATTTTTGGAAAAGATTTGAGGGCCGCGTTGGATATTTTGTTAGGACCTGGAACTGTGCGTTTTTTGAGCTCTTGGATAATAGTAAGTATTTTTGGCTGGATTATAGCTTGGATATAATGGATTTTCCGGTGGATGTTGTTGATGTGATTTAGGTCAACATCATGGTAGTTAGGGGAGTGTTGAGTTTTTGGACTATCAGTCATAGCTTCTGCTTTACCTTTAGTGGTGCGTTTGATTTTGTTTAGGCAGTGATTGGCTGGTATAGGGGTCCTTTTTTTCTAAGTGCTTTTGATTTATTCTAGAATTAGGGTTTATTTTGCCAAGGAGGTGGGACCAACTCTTTGATTTATGGATTTTTAATTCTTACCGGAAGCGGTTTTGAAGATGGTCTGTTTTCAGGATTTCTGGACCTTTTGCCTCTTTAAGTGGGACCTGGTTTTTTGGCGGAGTAGGTCTTTAAGACTGTTTGAAATGCCGAGTAAATTGTATGGCTTGGAGGGATAGTAAGTAGTAGCCTCGTGGCGAGCAGCAATAATAGTGCTGATTTGGTTGCAATGCTAGTAAAATTGTTGCTTAAGTTTTGTGCACAGTGCATGGACCGCTAATGAAACGTTGTGTGAAAAGGGATTTACTTTAGTAGGCGGTGTATGTTGCGGTTTAGCTCCAACGGTTTGAACTGAATACGTTGGTGCTTAAGTAAACCCAGATAATGCTGGCTTGTTTGTATTTAGGATTTTTAGCCAGTGTTTTTACTGTTTGCTTGTACAAAGTTGCTCGATATAGTTTTAATGCGCAGTTTTTTATTCATATTGTATCAAATGCGCATTATTTGGTGCTACTGTTCTTTGTTATGGACATTCTTGGAAACATTATTGTTTTACCGGATTAGTGGGTTAGAGATTGACTGCAGAGTCTTGCCGAGTTTTATCAGTTCCGTGGCAAGGGGTAAGCTCAATCGTTTTTTTTTTACTTTTTTGACAAAGTTTTTGGTTGATCTGTTAACGCAAGGGTTTGCAGATTTAGTCTATTGCGCACTACAGTTTTGCACAGAGACTGCATTAAAGTTTTTTCACACTGTTTGTTAATTGGAGTTTTGGTGTGATCTCTTAATTTAGCGCTTTTTCAGCAATTTTACCTAGGGAGCTGAGCAGGTTTATTGGGCGGTAATTTTGCAGAAACATGCAATCTTTACCAGGTTTGGGCAACATGATAACGTGGGCTCTTTTCTAGAAGGTAAGGAAGTAAGAAAGTCTGATCATGTAGTTGATAATATTGGAATTAGCACTGAAATTTTTGGAAGAGATTTGAGGGCCGCGTTGAAGATTTTGATCTCTTGGATAATAGTAAGCATTTCTGAAAGTTTAATGTGAATGGGGTTGCTGATGGGGATTATGGCCCGGATATAATGAACTTTACGGTGGATGTTGTGGATGTGATTTAGGTCAACATCATGATAGTGCTTCTGATAAATTCCAGAATAAGGGTTTATTTTGCCAAGAATGTAGGACCAACTTTTTGTTGCACGGACCGCTAATGAAACGCTGTGTGAGAATGTCACGGGGGAGATTCTTCTGCGGGGAAAGGGGGCGTAGCACAATCACTTCACATTCACTGGAGACACAAAGTAGCGGTTCGGGGTGATATAGTCATACACAATAGTCAGTAAACAAAAGTCTATTCGGTAACGAAAGGTAATGTTATGAAATTAACAAATTTACAATACAAGCCACAGTTGGTCAAGTCCGGTAATAAGAAGAGATTTACTTTAGTAGGCGGTGTATGTTGCTGTTTAGCTCCAATGGTTTAAACTGAATACGTTGGTGCTTAGGTAAATCCAGAAACTGCTTGCTGTTTGTATTTAGGATTTTTAGCCAGTGTTTTTACCGTTTGCTTGTACAAAGTTGCTCGAAGTAGTTTTAATGTGCAGTTTTTTATTCAAACTGTATCAAATGCGGATTATTTGGTGCTACTGTTTTCTGTTATGGATCTTCTTGGAAACATTGTTTTGCCGGATTAGTGGATTAGAGATTGACTGCAGAGTCTTGCCGAGTTTTATCAGTTCCGTGGCGAGGGGTAAGTTACGTTAACCTCTACGCGCGCTTTCAATCATTTTTTTACTTTTATTGACAACGTTTCTGGCTGATCTGTTAACGCAGGGGCTTGCAGATGAAGTCTGATATGTACTACAGTGTAGCGCGGCACGGATTCTAAAGATTGCATTAAAGTTTTTGCACATTGTTTGCTTCTTGGAGGTTTGTTCAGATTTTGTAAATGTCTATGATTAGCCTTTTTAGCAGCATCTATTTAGGTCTCGTTTATGACCTAAAATTATTTTGTTCTTTTGGTTTTCAGTTCATAACTTTAGACATCATCATCAACCAGCCACTGGAGAGATTATTAATCTACTCCATCTTAGTGAAAATAAATTAATAAAGTTTGTAGTTAATACGCTTCAAGTTTCTCCAAATTAATTTCATAAAAAGCTTTAATAAGTTTGCACTAATAACAAAATGGCCGTCGATTGACTTAAACCCAATTTTTAATAAGATTTAACGTGGTTCTTAATTAGATTATAATCTTGGATGTAATGAAAATATATTTATAAAATTTGCACTAAGTATACTTTAGGTATTTTTTATTCTATTGCTTCTTACATTGAAAATGAAATTAGCGTTTTTATACTCTATCGACCTCATCAACCTGGTTCTAGCAGGCCAAAGGTCCTTCCGAGTATGAATGATGAAATTAAGCGAGATGATTATTGTATGTAAATTTGTTTGTCGCTGAAACCATGAATGCCGAAGCGGTTAAAGCGGTGAACAAATTCACAAATAATATACGGCAGGGTAGGATTTGAACTCAGGAACCCCAGCATGAGAGGCAAGCATCTAAGCAACTAATTCTTACATTGAATTTGTCAGCATTCAGCATGAAAAGCAAAATGAATTTTAATTATATTAATACTTATTAATGCAACGTTGCAAAATAATTTTTTAATATTATAAATCCTTCTGTTGATATTTTTTATTAAAGTCTTATAATAATTTTTTTCCTTCTGTGTCGTCTAGTAATATCCAACGCTCCATGGCACGAGCTTGCAAAAAAGTGACCCATTTACATGTTCTTACAGTCGAGTTGAGCTGATTTACGGGATTTAATCGGGTACATTTCCGCTTTAATTACGATGGCATTGTTTGTAATACTGTGATAAACATAATTTGACTATAATATATTTAGAAATAATTTTTATACTTGAGATTTATTTTAATATAAAAGACAAAAGTTGGACGTTTCAAAGCATAAAGTTAGCCCTACAGCTTACACACATACTTTTAACTTTAAGCACGCACAAAGAGAAGTTGATGATAATAAATTAATCTCTGAAGAGCGTGCAGCAGAAAGGATCCTTGAAGTGCTTTTGCTATATAGGGAATTAACACACAACCGTCTGTTAATCTTGACTGTGCATAACCGCATTTGCAATCGAATCTACTGCGTGTAATTACATGTCGACCGAAGCCTAGCTAGCACACAATTACAATATAATTTTTGGCGGAAAATATGCAGCCGAATCCATAATCAGTATTTTAATTGCAAACACAATGTAATACTAATTTAGTTAAAGCGATTAATTTGAATTGCTGATAGGGAGCAGATCGAATTGGGTGGGCATGGGGAATTTTTAAGTAAAGCAATAAACACGATTCGCGGGGGTAATTTAATGGATGCGGCAATAGGCTCTCCATCCGACTGTGAAAATGTACATACGCACACATTCAAATATTAAATTCAACACATTAACACTACTATTTATCTACTTCCCAATTGGAAATAGTAATTCAATCAGTTCTATATGCACAGAAATAATTTCAAATAAGAAGTAACAAAATATGTATTTAAACAAGAATTAATTAAGTTTGCCGAGTTCATATTAGTATCCAAATCTGCCGCAGAATCAGCAATCTTTATTTTTTTTTATTTTAGTAATATAACAAGTAGGCTTGTGGTTCAATTCTCAATAGTGTATTTTAATATTCTAATTGATTCGCATATTTATACAAAACTGTAGTTCGTTAATCGAAGCATAATTAGAATGTAAATTGGATAAAATCGGTCGTGATTTTGAGTACAAAACAAATGTTTTAATAAATAGGCGGAAGTGGAAAATGTAGCGATGGAAATGTGTGTTTAGATTTAAATTCGGGCGTCGATTTTACGACGGAATAATTTATTTTAATATCAGATATATTATGCATCGCGATTGAAGCCATTTGGCATGTACTGTGCCCATAAAATGACATTTAATTCTAACAATGAATTTTAAATGGAGTTTACATTTTTAATTCCTCATTTATATAGCAATAATGATTGTGCCAGAACCGCAAGAGATTATAATAAAACTAACTATATGTTTTCTATTTGTTCGAAAATTTTAACATTAATTGATTATTTATTTTAAAACGTTTAATTTATAAGCAGTAAAGTTAACATCTCTCACATATTTTTATACATAAAAGTTATGAGTTAATGTGAAACGTGGAACAACACAGTTTGGCTCATAAATCAGTTACCAGCAACCTCCTAGCAAACTACAAACTAAAAGAAGGAAAATAATAAATACCTTTTAATAAGAAGCATTGATTGCTTTACCATCTCTTACATATTTTTATAAATTTTTTGACTAGTGTGATGCTAGGCACACTGATGATAGGTGCATACCCTACAACACTCTTGAATGTGTTTCACACTGGGTAGAGAAGCAATTTACATAAAATACTAACGTAAGATTTTTATCAGATACTTGAGTTAAGTCTAATGAATTCGAAGCTTGGTCTCGCGTGGATTGGGGTACAAGTCGCACTAATCCACGGCGCAAACTACCCACAAGGTTGAACATGGCTTATGATACTATTAAATTTAAATTTTGTTTATCAGAATTTTAAACACAGAAAACAATAAAGGTCCAGATTACTTCAAGTTTGATTCAAATAACTACTATTTATAGTACCAATATACAGCTCTAAAATGAGCAAATTTCATAATAATTCATTGCTTGCTTTCTGAGTTAGGCTTGTTTGATTTTTGATGATAGCCTTGGTTTAATGTATCGTCTGATACTATTTAAGGTACTTAAATTAAATTAGTCGCATTGATTTGATTCAAATTAGTACCATTTTTGGTACCAATATATAGCTCTAGAATGTGCAAATTTCATAATAATCCAATGCTTGGTTTCAGAGTTATGGGAGTTTGATTGATAGCTTTGGCTTCATATATCAGCTGATACGGCTTAGAGTACTGAAATAAAATTGGGCGCATCGATTTAATTTATATTGGTATTATTTATAATATCAATATAAAGCTTTAAAATGTGCAAATATTATAATGATCCAATGTTTAGTTTTGCAAATATGTGAGTTAGATTTTTCAGAATAGCTTTTGGCTTAATTTATTGGCTGATACAATTTGGGGTACTATTTAATTCAAATTGGAACTATTTATGGTACCAATATAAAGCTTTACAATGTGCAAATATCATAATGATCCAATGTTTTGTTTCTGAGATATGCGAGTTAGATTCTTCAGAAAGGCTTTGGCTTAATTTATTGGCTAATACGATATAGGTTGCTTAAATAAAACTGAGCGTATCGATGTAATTCAATTTAGTACCATTTATGGAACTAATAAGTAGTTCTTAAATGGGCAAATTTTATAATAATTCAACGTTTGATATCAAGTTATCTGACTTAGATTCTGTCTAAGAGCTTTGTTTTATCACATAGGCTTGCAAGATATAGAGCACTGAAATCAACTTAAGCGTATCGATTTGATTCTAACTAGTACTATTTGTGGTACTAATATATGGCTCTAAAATGTGCAAATTTCATAATAATTCAATGCATTGTTTCAGAGTTACGCGAATTTGATTTTTGATAATAGCTTTAGCTTTACATATCAGCTGATACCGCTTATTGTACTTAAATTAAATTAGGCGCAACGATTTATTTTAAATAAGTACCCGTTATAGTACCACTATATAGCTCTAAAATGTGCAAATTTTATACTAATCTAATGATTGGTTTCTGAGTTTTGTGAGTTTGATTCTTTATAATAGCATTGGCTTAACATATTGGCTGATACGATTTAGGGTACTTAAATAAAATTGGGCGCATCGATTTATTTCAAATTTGTACCATTGATGGTACCAATATTTAGCTCTAAAATGTGCAAATTTTATAATAATCTAAAGATTGGTTTCCTAGTTATGTGAGTTTGGTTTTTCATAACAGCTGTGGCTTAACATATTGGTCGGTACGATTTAGGATACTTAAATAAAATTGGACGCAATGATTTAATTTAAATTGGTACTGTTTATGGTACCAATATAAAGCTTTAAAATGTGCAAATATCACAATGATCCAATGTTTAGTTTCTGAGATATGCAAGTTAGATTCTTAAGAATGGCTTTCGCTTAATTTATTGGCTGATACGATATAGGTTGCTTAAATAAAACTGAGCGTATCGATTCAATTTAAATTAGTACTATATAAAGTACCAATAAATAGCTCTATAATATGCAAATTTTATATTGATCCAATGTTTAGTTTGCGAGTTATGTTAGATTTATTATTCATTCAATTGTTTTGGCTTAGCTTATCAGCTGATCGATTTAGGGTATTTAAATCAAATAAGGGAGATTGATTTAATTCAAATTACTATTATTTATGGAACCAATATATAGTTCTAAAATGTGAAAATTTTATAATAATGCAATGCTTGGTTTTAGTTTAGGGTACGTCGTACAAAATTTAGAGCTTAGTTATAACAGCATATTTCTTAACCAAATCTTGTGATTGTGAATTTAATTAATTATTTTCTGTAGAAGAACAAACGAATTCCGGATTTATGACTTAGGAATTCAAGGTCAAACTAGTTTTAATAATTTTGTCCGGAGGTGAATTGCTTAAACAAAGTTTTTTCATTGTTACTAAGTTGCACCAATTTTTGGTATACGGAATTATGATCCATTATGTTAACTCTAATGATTTATAAATTTGCTAAGTCAGGTTGATTGAGATTATGTCAAAATGAGCGCATGGATTTAAACAAAATTTACACAGTTGGTACTAATAATCTTGAGCTATGCTAGTAACAAATTGCATCAACTTCAAATACATTGTTAAGAAGTTAGGAGCAATTACGTTAACTTAAATTACTTTTGATTTTGTAAAGTCAGATTAATTGATTTGAGGTTATGACAAATTGAGTGCATGAAGTTAAAACTTTTTTTCACAATTTGTACTAATGATATTGAGCTATATTAGTACCAAGTTGCATCAATTTTCAATATACGGATTCAAAGTTATGAGTCATTATGTTAACTAGAATGAATTATGATTTTGCTAAGTCAGGTTGTTTAAATTGAGGTTATGTCAAAATAAGCGCACGGATTTTTACAAAGTTTACACAATTAGTACTAATAATCTTGAACTATGCTAGTAACAAATTGCACTAATTTTCAATATATGGTTTAGAAGTTAGGAGCAATTACGTTAACTTAAATGACTTTTGATTTTGTAAAGTCAGATTAATTGATTTGAGGTTATGACAAATTGAATGAAGTTAAAACATTTCTACACAATTTGTGCTAATGATATTGAGCTATATTGGTACTAAGTTGCACTAATTTTCAATATACGGATTCAGAGTTATGAGTCATTATGTTAACTCTAATGGTTTATGATTTTTTCAAGTCAGGTTAATTGAATTGAGGCTATGTCAAAATGAGCGCATGGATTTTCACAAAGTTTACACAGGTAGTACTAATAATCTTGATCTACGTTGTTACCAAATTGCACTAATTTCCAATGTACGGCTTTTAAGTTAGGAGCAACTATGTTAACTCAAATGACTTCTGATTTTGTAAAGTCAGGTTAATTGGTTTGAGGTTATGACAAATTGAACTCATGAAATTAAATCAATTTTACACATTTTGTACTAATGAACTTGAGCTATGCTGGTAACAAACTGCACTAATTTCCAATGTACAGTTTCTGATCTAGGAGCTATTATGTTAACTTAAAGACTTCTGATTTGGTAAAGTCAGGTTAATTGACTTGAGGTTATGTCAAATTAAGCGCATGAAATTAAATAAATTTTACACATTTTGTACTAATGATATTGAGCTATATTGGTACTAAGTTGCACCAATTTCTAATATACGGATTCAGAGTTATAAGTCATTATGTTAACTCTAAAGATTTATAAATTTGCCAAGTCAGGTTGATTGAATTGAGGTTATGTCAAGGGTTTTTACAAAATTTACACAGTTAGTACTAATGATCTTGAGCTATATTGGTACCAAATTGCACTAATTTATAATATACGGTTTAGAAATAAAGAACAATTATGTTAACTCAAATGACTTCTGATTTTGTAAAGTAGGTCAAGTTAATTGACTTAAGGTTATGACAAATTAAGCCACATGAAAGGAAACATTTTTAATCTATTTTGGACCAGATAAGGTTGTTAGTTGTAAAACTTCACGATGACGAGGCGGGCTGAGAAGTGAGAGAGCGTATAAACGTTTGAAATAGTTTTTGTTGTGAGATTCGAACTCACGATCTTTGGTGCATCAGTCTTTTTTGAAAGTTTTATTAAGATTCAGATCTAATACTTAAAAACTAAAGATTATATAAAATTTTATGGAAGGCATTGAAGCAAAGAGAAGTTCTCAAAATTAGTCCAAAATTGTTTCCAGATTGATGAGTAGGTTTTATGTGTAAACATTTTCAAACAAAACTCTGAGCAGAGAATATGCGAACTGTTTTGAAAACATTTATTAAAGCTTTGCTGAGAACTCCTTTAATATTTTCTTGTCATTGATCAATTTGTTGAGTGATATTGTTTATTATGTACCCTCTGTGTGATGCGATTAGCTGAGTGTTAATTTAAAACGTGATTCAAGCAAAAAAACCGGAGAAATGTATTTTGGATGAAATATAATCCCAAACAGAAAATCGGATTAAATATTATTTGTATATTTCCTGTTTATTAAAAGCTTGCCTTCTTTTTATAGGCCCAGAAAGGTTAAAAATATGATTTTTTCATATTGGAACAAACTTAATTATAAATATATTCCATCGCAATATGATTCAATTTATAATATTACTATCTATATAATATATAAAAGAAAAATAGAGAAAGAAGCAATAAAATCAGCCATCCGTCTAGGCGGGCTCCATTATTACACATCTGCTTTTTTTCATTCCGTTTTTCTCGCAGATACATTTTTTATTTGTTTGAAAGTGTCTCAAAAATGCGGTGATTTATTGGTAGACTTGATACGACTAATAGAGCAAAAGGAAAAATCATTTACAATTCTGCCATTCCCAGTATTTCCATGTTAGGATATCGGTGCTTTATATATTTTTTCTTTGTTTTTCGGATGGACCATTCTCTCTAGGCCTCGCACGCAGAGTCATTTGCGATTGTGGTAGAAAGAAAAAAATGCAATTTCCTCTTAATTCCGTTCAGTGTATAAAAGCTAAAGCTTCCGAGTACTAGTTGTGATAGTGTTGGATTATATACTATGCTTTTAACGAATATTACATGTCAAGTACAAAGTAGCTTTGTACAAATTGTTATAATAATTTTAATACTTAAATTATGAAATAAACTAGTAAATTTGCTAGTTTTATGATACTAGATAATTTTGATGATCAAATAAGCAAACCAGCATGTGTGGATGTTCGTATATTAGAAACCTTTAAAGTTTTCATCCCAACATGGGTCTGACATTTTATAAGTTTGCATTTCCGCTTGATGGAAGGCTCGATTTATGTGTAATGGGTATTTAAGTTAGAACGTTAAAGTTTTCAAATTATTGTTGTAATAACATAGTGTTAACACAATATGTTTCAATATTTTCAAACAATTCAACTAAATTATGATATGATTAAATAATTTATTCAAACTTAATCCAACAACCAATTGTTTCATCATTAATTTATTTCATTTAAAGAGCATATTTATTTTGGAAAAATTTTCTGAAACTCTGGAGGTTTTTAAAATGTTGTAAACTTTTTATAAATCAATCCAAGGTTTATTCATATGCGTTTAAGGGTTTATTGTGGGTCTTAAAATTTGTTTTAATATAATAGACAATTAGACAATTATTTTAAAAGATTTTTTCATTCTTTTGTAGTAGTTTCTTTAAAATGTTTTATCAATTTTTTCATTTTTTTGTAGTCGTTTTTTGGCGTATTTTTTAACTTTATTAGCTTTTAATTAAGTTTTTTATTGATTATACTTTGAAGCTTTATTGAGTAAAGTAAATCTTTTTTTTTAAACATTTAACCGTTTTTTTTTTTAATCTTCTTGAGTATCTAAGTTTTCTTTATTTTAACAATTTTGGAGCATAGGCAAGGCGTATTTATGAAAAAACTACTCCAAACCATGATAACGTGTCAATAGTTTGGTTTGGAGTGGCCAATCTACTTACTCAAATGTTCGTCATAAAGAGATTAGTAGTTTGACTTTTCTGCGGACGTCAGAAGTTATTTTGTCAGAAGAGAAGGTCGTGAATCAACCTCTTGATAACTAATACTTGGGTGGGTGGGTAGGTGGGCTACTTTCGACCATGATAACGAGTCAATAGATTAGATTGGATTGGCCCACTTACCTACTCAAGTGTTTGTCATTAAAAGATTAGTAGTTTTAACTAAAACTTGGGTGGGTGGATAGGCTACTTGAGACCATGGTAATGTGTCAGTGTTTGGATTGTTTGATCCAACTTCTTGATAACTAACACTTGGGTGGGTGGGTGGGCACTATAGACCATGATAACGTGACAATAGTTTGGATTGGAGTGGCCCACCCACTCACCCAAGTGTTTGTTATCAAAAGATTAGTAGTTTGACCTCTCTGCAGACATTAGAAGTTATTTTGTCACAAGAGAAGTCCGTGATCTAATTTTTTTATAAGTAACACTTGGGTGTGTGCGTGGGCCACTTCAAAGCATAATAACTAGTCAGCAGTTTGGATTGAAGTGGCTCACCCACCCATTCAAGTGTTTGTCATTAAGAAATTAGTAGTTTGACTTCTCTGCGGACGTCGGAAGTTATTTTGTTCAAAATGGAGGCCGTGATTTAACCTCTTGATAACTAAAACTTAGGTGGGTGGATAGGCTACTTGAGACCATGGTAATGTGTCAATGTTTGGATAGTTTGATCCAACTTCTAGATAACTTACACTTGGGTGGGTGGGTGAGCCATTCTAGACTACAATAACGTGTCAAAAGTTTGGATTAGAATGGCCCACTCACCCACCCAAGTGTTTGTTATCAAAAGATTAGTAGTTTGACCTCTCTGCAGACATTAGAAGTTATTTTGTCACAAGAGAAGTCCGTGATCTAATTTTTTTATAAGTAACACTTGGGTGTGTGGGTGGGCCACTCCAAAGCATAATAACTAGTCAGCAGTTTGGATTGGAGTGGCTCACCCACCCACCCATTCAAGTGTTTGTCATTAAGAGATTAGTAGTTTGACTTCTCTGCGGACGTCGAAAGTTATTTTGTTCAAAGAGGAGGCCGTGATTTAACCTCTTAATAACTAAAACTTGGGTGGGTGGATGGGCTACTTGAGACCATGGTTATGTGTCAATAATTGGATTGTTTGATCCAACTCCTTGATAAATAACATTTGGATGGGTGGGTAGGCGGGTGGGCACTCTTATCCATGATAACGTGTCAATAGTTTGGATTGGAGTGGCCCACCCACCCACTCAAGTGTTTGTCATTAAGAAATTAGTAGTTTGGCTTTTCTGCGGACGTCAGAAGTTATTTTGTCAGAGAAGGCCGTGATCTAACTTCTTGATAACTAAAACTTGAGTGGGTGGGTGGGTCACTTCAATGCATGATAACTAGTTAATAGTTTAGATTGGATTAATCTAAAAACAAACTTTTGCTTGAAATTATGATGATTTTTACGTTGTCGGTCAACTTTTTGGTCGTTTTAAAAAAAAATTTGTTTTATTTAAAAAAAAAAATTGTTTAGTTTTGAAAAATGTTTTTTAATTTTGTTGTATGCTTTTAAAACTACGAAAAAAATTAATTTCTGTACATTTTAAAGGTTACCTCTTTAATCCTAAAATTAATTTTTAATTTTTTTTTTTATTTTGAAATTTTTTAATTTGTATTTTGTAACTTCATACTTTTAAAATACTACAAAACTTATAAATTTAACGAGAACATAATTTCAAAAGAATCTATTAGTAATTTTAAAGCTTTTTTTTTAATTTTGAAGAATGTTTTTCTTATTTGCTATATGCATTAAGCTTCTAAAATTTTACAAATTTTATAAATTTATGCTTAGATTCATAAAGAGTCAAAGAAAAAATTTTTTTTTTACTTTTTGAAAATTTACTTGTTTTTAGTCATATTTAAGACATCTCTTAAAAGCTTTGTATTTGATTTTTTTATTTTAAATTTTGAACAATGTTTTTTTATTTGTTCTTACGTTTTTGATCATCATTTTAGTCATATTAAAAGTTTCTTAAATTTTTTTTTTTTTTTTAATTTTCAACAATGTTTTTTTGATTTGTTTCATGCAACATTTTTTTTTTATTTAAGTTTTAAAATTTTTTATGATTGTAAAAATTAAAAAAAAAACAATTTGATTCTTTTTTTTACTTTAAACATAGATTCTTAATTTGTTTTATGCTGCTTCAAGCTTTTAAAATTTTATTAAACTTAATAAATTTGAGCTTTAAAGTTTTTCATGAATCTAAGAATCAACTTTTTACTCATTTTTAGAAGATTCTCAAGTTTTAGTTATCATAATTTTTTTTAATTTGATTCATTTTTTTAACTTTAAGCGTTTAAGATTTTAGGATACAAGTTTAAGCTTTGAAGTTTTTCATGAATTTAAGAATCAACTTTTGTTTTATTATCTTTAAAAAATGTTATAGCTTGGGTGGGTTTAATAATAGTCGTATTATTCTCAAAGTAAACTTATATTTAATAACATTATAAACATGTGTTATATCTCATGTCTTGAGAGCAACCATGACGAACTATCATCCTAAGTAGATGTTGCGCACTACTTTCAAGACGCACATGCGCCTTGTATACATAACACCTTTAATCGTTTTTTTTTTAATTGAAATATTTAAACAATGTACAAGTTTTTTATTACAAATTTATTCTTCTTCTTCTGGTGCCGATCGTTATTATCATAGCTATCTTTACTTTATCTGTAGGACTAGCTGCAGTAACCCCTATATATATTTTCTTTTCTTTACTGATTCTGTTTAGAACATGTTGATTGCTGACATGATCCGTCCAGGGTATTTTCAGAATGCGACGGTATAACTATAACTCATAGAATTCTAGCTTTCTGCATGTCGCATTTGTTAAAGTCCAGGATTCGGTTTTGTATAGCAAGATTGGAAATATGTAGCACTTAAGTAATCTTATTAGGTCATGTGTTTTAAATATTTTTGACATTTTTGTGAATGAGACTCTGAATTTTTCTATTCTGCACTTTATCTCTCTTGCATGATCTTGGGATTTGCTAAGTGTTGTGCCTAGGTTAGTGTATGTTTCTACTCTGTCTATTGTTTTGTTGTTTATTGTTTTGATCATGATTCTGTTTAGAAATTATCATGTATTTAGTTTTCTTTATGTTAAGTGCCATATCTTTGGCTGTTTTTTTTCTACTCTGTTAATTAATCTCTGGAGATGTTCGTGTATGCGAATACCGCCGTATCTTATGTTGTTTATGATTTTGTTAACTTTAATTCCATATTCCATATATTGGCGACAGTACGCATCCTTACCGAACTCCTTTTTTTTTATTTTGATCTTCCTTGAGAACTCTTCTTGAATGCGTGCTGAGGCTGTTTTGTTACTGTACAAATTATTTATGATATTAAGTCATGGTGATCTAACCCTATTTCTGTTAGTATTTCTATGAGCTTACCATATTGTACATTGTCAGAAGCTTTTTGATAATCGATGAAGCATACTTGTACATTGCAGTTTACATCCCTGCATCTTTTAACGAGGACCTGGACAGTAAATATAGCTTCTCTTATATGTTCTTTGCATATCTTGCTTATTCTCCTTTGTATGATTTTCAGAAACATTTTTAATAAATGGCTCCTTAGGCTGATGGTACGGTAGTCATTACATTGCTTTGCACTAAGTTTCTTAGGAAGCATTATAAACGTCGATTTTAGCCACGGCTGTTAATCATCTTATGCAGTCTTTGTCAAATAGTTTTATTAGTTTGCTGTGTATGTTGTCTGGTCCTGGTCCTTCTTTAAGTTGTGATATTGCCTTTGAGACTTTATCTGATGTTATAGTCATGAAGTTAAAGTTATTTTTTACAGGACCTTGTTTTCTCCGGGTGTCTTCAAAGAGTTCTGTTAGATACGCTTTCCACGTGTCCATTTTTTCAGCTTGGTCTATTATTATGTTTCCATCAGCATTATGTAGTATTCCTGTTGTATTGGGTTTATTAAGACCTGATGTTTCCCTGATTTTCCTGTGCATATTAAATGAATTGTATTTTTTCTCCAAGGCCATTATTTCTGCGCATTGTATATTAAGCCAGTTTGCTTTCGTTGTTCTAATCTCCTGTCTTATTTGTCTCTGCAAAGTTTTGTATTTTGCTTGATTGGTTTTTACTTTTTTTCTTTCTTCTATAAGTATTTTGTTCGTCATCCAGCTTTTTCTTCTTACCTGTTTATCCACTAGGTGTTTGTTTTCTACTTTTTTGAACATTCTAGATAGGTTTTCTAGTGTTTCATCTAGTGTTTTATCTGTATTATTCCTTTGCTCTTCTATCTCTTTACGATTAATGTTCATTATTTTTTTTTACTGTTTTGCTTGTTTCTAGTTCTTTTAAACTCTTCATATTCAACTTTTTCCTAATAATTTTTTTCTTTATTTTTTTCAGTTTAATTCTGAATCTTCTGATTAAAGCGCAATGGTCCGATGATAATATATCTGCCCCAGCATAAGTCTTAATTGATAGACAGCTGTTGCGAAGTCTTTTATTTACAAGCACATAATCAATTTGAATTTTGATGATATTCTCACGTCGGTTTTGTGGTGATGTCCATGTGTATAATTGTCTGGGTGAGAGTTTAAAAAAGGTTTTTAGTATGACAAATTCTTCTTCTTCTGCAAATAACTGTAATCTATCTTCTCTGTAATTTCTGACCCCTAGGCCCCAATGCCCTATATATTCTTCATTTTTTTTCTTTTCTAATTTTGGCATTTATGTTCTCCATGATAATGGTTATGTCATGTTTGTTGAGTTGTTTGAGTATATCTGTCAGTGATTGGTATACTTCTTCAACTTCTTTATCTGATTTGTTGGCGGTTGGGGCATAACGGGTGTGCTTTCTATTTGAATGAAAAGCATTCTTTCTGATATTGGTGAGAAATGAATGGTATATTCTTGAAGTTTTTTTGATATTATTATTCTTACTCTGTGCTTGTGTTGTTCATTAGTATTTCCGAAGTGGTAGATCTTCCACTAATCTTGTTCCTGGCTAGCGCATTTTACTGATGCCCATTATGTCTACTCTAAGTTTGTTCATTTAGATGGCATTTTGTATTTTCTTGAGCCACAGTTTTTACATTCGATGTGTCTATGTTATTGGTTCTTTGGTTTTTTTCTTGTGCTATTGTTCAAAACTTTCTTTAATGCAGTGGTTTTTTGTTTGGTTTTGTTTCTGCATCTTTATCCCGTTGATCATGTGTGGTTTGTCCACCTTTTGATTTCTTACTCCAAGGACAAGAGCATTCTCTTTATTTTGATCAGCTCATCCACTCGAAGCTGTTGGCTGGCAAGAGGAGATTAATTATTTCGCCAATCATTTGGTCGACAGAGCTTTGTTAGTTATCCAGCAGGGTGCACCGCGGGCAGGAGAGGTTGTCATTTGGGATGACCTTTGGGTTGTGTCATTATCGCTTACATTTGTTCTTACAAATACAATACTAGTTTTGGTTCTACTAGAGCCTTCTACAGATGAAATAAATTATATCGGTAAAAAAGTTTTTTTATTAATTTAATGAACAACTTGAGATTGTTATTTTTACGTTTTAAAATCAGTTTTGAATGTAATTTTAATCTTATAAAACTTATAAATACTAATCTCTGAAGTTTTTTTATGAATTTAAGAATAAATTTTCCTTTGAACTTTTGTAAATTGTCACTTGTTTTTAATTTTTTGCACACTTTTAAAATTTTAAAAAAATTATAATTTGAAGCTTTGAAGTTTCTCATTTTTTTAAAGAATCTGACGTTTTTAGTATTTTTTTTTTTTTAATTGAAAGCTTTTTAAAAAGTTTTGTTTTAACTTTAAACAATGTTTATCACAATTGTTTTATGCAACTTTAAGTTTTTAATATTTTACGAAATTTATTGGATTAAGCTTTGAAGTTTTTTGGAAATTTGAGATTTAATTTTTTTTTTAGTTTTTTATACCATTTTTAAAGCTTCTTAAAAAATTAATTCTGTTTTTTTAATCTGTAAACATAGTTTTTTTATTTGTTTGTGAAACTTTAAGTTTAAAAAAAAAATATGAACTTCTGAAGATCTTTACGTTTTTGTACTTCAATTTAGTCATTAAAAAAAATAGATTTTGAACTTTTTTATTTTATGTACAAAATTTATAAATTGAAATTTTTAAGATTTTCTTAAAACTTTTGCTCAACATTTTTTTGTCATCTTTTTATTTTTTTAAAAATAGTTTTTTTTTAAACAAAGAATTTTGTTTGTTTTGTGCAACTTTAAGCTTCTTAAACTTATAAAACCTAGAAATTTAAGTTTTTTATAAATCTAAGAATCAATTTTTTCTTGAATTTCTGAAGATTCTCACGTTTTTAGACTCCATTCAAATCACTTTAAATTTTTTCTAAAAAAAAACAAATGTTTTTAACTTATCTTAAAATATTCTTAATAAAATGATTTTTTTTAAATTTTATTAATGCAAATTTAAGCTTCTAAAATTTGACAAAAATTATAACTTTAAGTTTTAAATCAACTTTTGCTTGAGTTTTTTTTGCCAAATTATTTTTTTTTTTTTTTATTATAAAAGCTTTTTTTTTCTTTCTATAAACAAAGTTATTTTTATGCAACCTTAAGCTTCTCAAACTTAAAAAACTAAGAAATTTAAGCTTTCAAGTTTTTTATAAATCTAAGAATCATTTTTTGAACTTTTGAAGATTCTCAGGTCTTTGAACTTCATTTTAGTCATTTTAAAAACTTTGTTTTTTATTTTATGTACAAAATTTATAAATTTAAGTTTTTTATAAATCTTAGAATTAATTTATGCTTGACGTTTTTTTTTTAACTTCTGTAGATTTTCAAGTTTTTGGTTTCCATTTTAATCATCTTAAAAGCTTCTTAAAAAATTGTTTTTGTTTTACTTAATCTTTTACAAAATTTATAAATTTAAGCTTTGAATTTTCTCATAAATGTAATAGTCAACTTTTCTTTGACTTTCTTTCTAAAGAAATTTTATAGTTTTTTTTTATTTTTTTTATTTAAATAATATTTTTTTATTGGTTTTATGTAACTTTAAGCATTTTAAGTTTTACGAAACTTATGAATTTATAAGTTTTTTTATGAATTTAGTTTTTTTATATTAAAAAATGATATTTTGCATTTTTTTATTTTTGTTTGTTTTTTATGCAATTTTAATCTTTTAAAACTTTACAAAACTTTTTGTAATTTTAAGAGTAACTTCTAAAGATTCCTACGTTCTAGGTCACATTCTTAGTCATCTTAAAAGCCTTTTAACATTTTTTTATTTGTTTTAAATTGCTTATTTATAAAATAAAGTTTCTCTTAAATATAAAAATTATTCTGACGTTTTTGGTCACTTTTTGGTCATCTTAAAAGTTCATTTAAAAAAGGTTTTTTTTTTACTTTATACAATGTTTTATCTTACTTGTGTCAGGCAATTTAAAGCTTTAAATAAATTTAAAAAAAGCTTATTTGCGGAACTTTTTGTTTTTTTGGTATGTTTTATGCAACTTCAAAGATTGAATTTATAAGTTTTAAAAGCTTTGAAGTTTTTTATGAATTAATAATCAACTTTTGTAGATTGCGACAATCTTGAAAGATTATGATGGACCTTTATTGAATTTTGTAAACATACATTTTTATTATTTTTTAACTTTTTTTAATTTTTATACTAAATTACTAAAAACATTATTTTTGAATTTTTCAATCATTTGTAAAGCTAACAAATCTAAATTGGCATGAAAAACTCTTCAAAATAACAAATGTTATTTTGATGTTTCTTAGAGATTTTATATACTCAATGTTTTTATAAATCTATAAAATTTAATCTTCAAAAGATTTTAAAATTGATAGAAAGATTAAAAAATTTAAATTGCTTATTAGTTTCAAAAATTATTTATAAATATTATTAGCTATTTAAAGCCTCGTTTGACTATTAAATGTCAAAGTTTTCTTAAAAGCATGATAACGAGTCAGTGTTTGAATTGGAGTGATCCACCTAACCACCCAAGTGTTTGTCATTAAGAAATTTGTTTATTGTCTCACTTTTGACGTATTTCAGCTGCTGGACCATCATCAGTGTTTGATTATGCAACGATTGGATGACGAACACTATGGTGGGTGGGTGGGATATTTTAGATCATGATAACAAGTCCGTAGTTGGAACTGAAGTGACCCACTCACCCACCCAAGTGTTTGTCATCAAGAAATTAGTTCATTGTTCTACCTCTGGCGGATTTTAGTTGCTGGAGCATTGTCAGTGTTTGATTATCTAACCATTTGAAGACAAACACTTGGGTGGGTGGATGGATAGGTCACTTCTAATTACTGATTCTTTATCATGATCTGAACGCACTCAAGTGTTCTTTATCAAATTGTTAGATAATCAAATACTGATAAAGATCCAGCAGCTGAAATACGTCTGAGGAGGGACAATAAACAAATTTCTTAAAGACGAACATTTAGGTGGGTGGGTTGCTCCAGTTTCAACTACTGACTTGTTATTATGATCTGAAATGTCCCACCCACCCACCAATCGTTGCATAATCAAACACTGATGATGGTCCAGCAACTGAAATACGTCAGAGGTGGGACAATAAACAAATTTCCTGATGACAAATACTTTGGTGGTTGGGTGAGTCACTCCAGTTCCAACTACTGATTCGTTATCATAATTAAAAGTGTCCCACTTACCCACTTAAGTGTTTGTTATTAAATTGTTGGGTAATAAAACACTGATGATGATCCAGCAGCTGAAATACGTCTGAAGTGAGACAATAAACAAATTTCTTGATGACGAACATTTGGGTGGGTGAGTGGGTCACTCCAGTTCTAACTATTGACTTGTTATTATGATCTGAAGTGTCCGACCCACCCACCCAAATGTTTGCCATAAAATTGTTGAATAATAAAACACTGATGGTGATCCAGCAGCTGAAATACGTCAGAGGTGGGACAATAAACAAATTTTATGATGACGAACACTTGGGTGACTGGGTGGGTTGCTCTAATTCTAACTACTGACTCGTTATCATGATCTGAAGTGTCTCACCCACACACTCAAGTGTTTGTCATCAAATTGTTGGATAATCAAACACTGATGATGATTCAGCAGCTGAAATACGTTAGAGGTGGGATAATAAACAAATGTTTTGATGACGAACACTTGGGTGGGTCACTCCAGTTTTAAATACTGACTCGTTATTGTGATCTGAAGTGGTCTACCAACCTACCCAAGTGTTTGTCATCAAATTGTTGGATAATAAAACACTGATGATGATCCAGCAGCTGAAATACATCAGAGGTGGGACAATAAACACATTTTTTGATGACGAACACTTGGGTGGGTCACCCCAGTTTCAAATACTGACTCGTTATTGTGATCTGAAGTGGTCCACTCACCTACCCAAGTGTTTGTCATGAAGTCATCAGATAATCAAACATTGATGATGATTTAGCTGCTGAGATATCTCATGAAGTGGGAGAATAAACCTTCATAGCATGATTACTATTGAGTAGTTTGTGTAGTTTGAAGTGAAGTTTGTTTTATTCATAATTTCTAATTTCTAATTTCTAAAACATTAAATTTGTTTTCAAAGTTTTGGAAAAACAATTTTTAATTTGAAATTTAATTTTCTGATACTGTCAACCATCAAAGTACTTATTGAAGATTATTCATCCCTTTAATTTTACATAACCTCAATTTAATTAACTAATTTGGTCTAAAAACTTGAGTTCATAAATTTAGCTCTAACTTTTAAACCGTGCATTGAATATTGATGAAAATTGGTACCAACATACTTCATTATCATCAATACAAATTCAATAAATTTGATTAAAATCCATACGCTTAAATTTACATAACCTCAATTTAATTGATTTAAAAATTAAAAATTAACGTTATAGTCTATAACTAAGCCTTTTTAAAGCCTGCATTGGATTTTTATAAAAATTGGTACCAATGTACTTTATGATCAATCTAAATTCACACATTAGTTGTTGTGATCAATAATATGCTGCTGAATAATCTAACACAATCTTTACATCTACAACAAATAACCTAATAGCTTAGTTGATTCCAGCATTATTTGATGGATATTTCAATACATTTATGATAAATAATTTAATAATGATTAGCGCAACACACAGAAACCGCAGCGTGTATATTTTACTCCATACACATTTATATTTCATTATGTTGTAATTATAGTGCATTGTTATTCAGTCGCTCTAGCAATGTATTACAACCTTTGTGATTAAATTAATATGTTACTAATAGGGTGCATAGTTTATGTATTCAAAAATTAATACTTGACTGTAAAAGAAATAAATGTTAATTACAACCTTTTTTTGGGTCCTTGTGTCGCATTTTATTTTCCCTAAATCCCTTTACACAATTTGCATTATCGGGGGATAATCCCTCTCCTTTTTCACTAATCAATATCCTTTATAAAGTTAATCCAAACGCTTGCGGTACGAGAAAATATTCCACGAGAATAGAAAAAAAGTATAATAATAAACGAGGTGATTTTTATTTTCCCAGATTTTACGAGTAGCAAGCAAGCAAGCATCCCGACCCGAAACTATCCCAATAAATCTGATCTCTTAGACGGATTGGAATTTCTAATAACTGGTTGGAATAAGCAATAAGAGGGAAAAGATTCGATATCCGAGTTGTTCTTGTAAAAGTGTCGGAATGATCGAAAGAGCACCCTCAAATTATCCATGGATATAATTTCAAGAATGAAATGGAATTGTTATTGTCATTTGGGGAACTTCCAAGCGTCACATTAATGCGTTTATTGGAGGAAAATAAAATTTTATATTATAGTATGGTGATTTTGAGTGGAAAAAATGTTCAGACCATTTTTATGATTTATATTTACAAAGTTTGTTTTAGTTTAACCCTGCTGTTCAGATCAATTTGACCCGAAATAAATTTCCATTGTTTATCAGAATTTATTTGGTTCAGATTTTGTTATGACATTGCAAAGTTTTCAATAATTTAATATGAAATTGATAGTTTTTATTATATGTTTATCAAAACATAAAGGTTAATATAAAACTTTAACACAAAATAAATTTAATTATAGTGAGTTTAGCAAATTATTGGCTGTTACTGCATAAGACTTATGTGATTTGGAAAAGCCGAATCATTAATCGTGTAATCAGTGAGTTAGGATCGAAAATTAGATTAAAACATTATGCTAGAAATGCATTTATTAACTATTCCCATCAGGATTGAAAAACTTTACAATTTTTTTGCATTATTTTGAGCTATTTGGAATTTGGCATATTTGGAAATAATATGTAGTTAATAAGAATATGATAAAATTTAAATTTATTTAAAAATATAAACATTGTTGTTTTAATTAAAGAAATCTTTTAAATTAGACTTATTTATGCTACTCTTATTAAATTCTAATCAAGTTAATTAAGCCAAACTGATAGTAATCTACTCCAAATAACATTTTTTAATACATTATTTTAACAAATATTATAATTTTGAACAAATTCAGCATAAAATCAACGAATTTAGAGCTTATCTTATAAAAATTGGCCATTAATGCTGCCTAATATACATAATAACAATAAAATTAACGTAATTTTATGATCTCGATCCGCACAAGCAAGGAATAAAACTTGACATTTTTAATGCGTCATAAATAATCGCCCACACATATCGCGCAAAAATAATAAACCCTACCGCAGAGAAATTCATAATCCTTATCTTGAAACTCTAATAACAATTTGCGTGCTTGGATTTTTTTAAATAATTCATATTTTAATACATTTATCAGTGGACACATCTATTAATTCCATAAACAATTAATTATATTACAATGTGAAAACATTCTAATTAATTTTTTCATATGCAATTTGCAGCGATCATAATGTGAGGAAGTTTAAAATTGGATAATTTCATTGCGATTCAACACTGAAATTATAATATTAATAATTGAGTTGGTTAGCGCTGAGTTGGTTTTAGTTTGTTCTATGCAATTATAAAACAAAAAAGTTCTAATTATTGTATCAACAATTGTTAAATATGTTACTTAAAGAAAAGGTTTTTAAAAGGAAAAAAAAACAGATTTGTGATTGAGAGTTTGAAGTTGATTCTTCCTGTTTGTTCGACAGTTCATTCATCTTTTAGAGCATCGGAATTTCAATTTGCTTTCGAACAAGCCCATCCGACATTTCTTGTTAGCCTAAATAATTATTCAAATTTATTTCCATCCACAAAACACGCACACAAAAATTCACTATAGAGATGTATAAAAATGATAAAACGTGATGGGATTTGTAATGGAAATCAACTAATTTAAGACTAAACAATAAAAATGTAATGAATGGACCAATTCGCGCGAATTGTACAAAATGAAAGAGTAGTTTTTTCATCTCTCTGTGCTCTGTGTTCCATTTAATCGATTTTAATTCACAATTAAAAATATTTATTAATGCGTGATTTAGTTGTCTGTGATGGATTTGATATTGCGTATTATTTTCGGATATTTCCATATTAATAAATCAAATTTTCAGTTGGATGAGATTACATTACATCATCAAATAAAATGGATTTTAGCATCATTGACGTTTTTTTAATTATAAAAATTATTAAAATAATTTGGTTTCATGTAAATATTTTTTGAATTTGCTACAACACCATTCCTAAACAGTGGAGAAGAGTAATAAAATTGACCACAAACTTCTAGTCAAATAAATGAAGTTTACAATTAATAATATGTTACAAATGCTTACGTTAAATGCTTTAATTGTTAACAATAATAATAATAAGTTAAGTAAGAGGCAGGAAAAATCATTGTTGGCCAGATAGTGTTGTTAAAAATGAGTGACTTAACCATTCAGTATTAAGTACACTAAAATCTCTTGACAAAATAATTTCAGCTTTTCTATAATTACCTCGAAGAAGCTTGTTTAAACTTGCAGAAAAGTTATCAAAAACGTTTGGACTAGTCTTATTTGGAGAACGAGTTTTAAAAAGATGCTATTATTACTAATGCTATGGAACTTATTTCGCGAAGAAACTGCTTCTTAAAAGTTTGTTCTGTTCTTGACTTCACTCGCTAGGAGAGATCTTAAAGTCTTCAATCACTCAATTCAATCTAGAAAACAATTATTTAATCTTTAAACTCTTAAGCATCTTGAAATAATATCGAACTTTTAGTGATAATTAAATTTTTTTGGATTTGCTTCTAGAAACCATCTTAAAATATTCCAAAATTTCTGAAAACCATCAGACAATAAACTTCTAAATTTTTTTAGCAATGTCAAACTTTTAAAAATCATTTTAGTTAGTTTTTTTTCTAACTGTAGCAAATTTTTTAAAAGCATTTTAAGTTTCTGGTGATGAACTTAAGTTTTTGAAACCATTCTAAGTTTCTGAAGATAGAATGAAGCTTTTGCAACCAATTCCAAAAATTTTTGCAAGATTGTAAAACAATTTAAAGCTTCTAAAGATTAATTTAAATTTCTGAAAACAATTTGAAATTTTTGGAAACTATTTAAAAACTTTAAGAGTATTTTAATTTTTTTTTTTAAATTATCTTAAGCATCTAAAAAATCTTTTGAGAAAGTTTTTATTTATATATTCTGTAAACAATTTTACTTTATTATAGATAGACCAAAATTTCTGTAAAACATTACAAATTTTTTACAATTTGCTTACAACTTATTGACAAGTTCTATAACCACTTTTTTGTAGAGAGTCTTGCGCACCACTTTTTTGGTTTGTGCACATTTTTCTTAATAACGTATTTGTAACAAAACATTTGGTTTACATTTACCTTTACATTAACATTTATCTACGGTTCTACTCTCTTCTCACTTTATTTACATCATGCAGCTAACTCATTCTGTTCTGCCTCATTTGTATGCAGCATGGACCATAGCATGGTGGCCACAACGTTCTAGCTGGACACCGAAAACAGCCAGCATTATTACCACCATGTTATCCAGGTTTAAGCTTTCTTCTAACAGTTGTATCTTAGCTTTTTTACGCATCTTTTGCCATCTCTTGCAATGGAACACGGTGTGCTTAACAGTATCTTTTTGCACATAGTACAAATATTTATTGCTTTTAATTAGTTTCATCCAACACATGTCCTGTTAGTAATAGTTTACCTTGCTAAGGCCCCGATTCACCTAACGTCTTACGTCTGTGATGAGCCGTCGGAGCCATGCGGTTGCTGCCCCACAACTCTTTTTCCGCTTTACACTTAGTAAAATGATCTTTTTAGACCGCCACGGCTAAAAAGCCTGCCGTTGGCGCTATTTTGTATGTCTTGCAGACCCTCTAGCAGCACTTCTACTAAGTTTGCAGAATTAATAGAGCATTATGTAGGAGTCTACCGAACTAATCAGGCATCTGTTGCAAGATTGCGCTTACTTTAAGTTTAGCAATGCTAAGGACCGGGATTCCTTCTCCATTTTCTTACACACTTTTCTCACATGCATACCTTACGATAACTTTGTACTTGTACGTGACTACCAAATATATAAGCCGCCGTTTTGACTTGATGGTGGTCCCCAAGATAGTTAGTTCTACTTGTGGCACTTTTTTTGAGCAGGAAAGCACCACAATTTCAATTTTCCTTCTTTTCCAGTTCTCTTCTAAAACGTTTGGATTCTTACCAAACGTTTTAGAAGAGAACTGGAAAAGAAGGAAAATTGAAATTGTGGTGCTTTCCTGCTCAAAAAAAGTGCTTTGAGCTTACCAAGTTATTGTAGAATACGTTTTACAACGTAGGGCCCAGAACTGATCCCTCTGGTACTCTCTTTGTTAAATTTATTTTTTTTCTTTTCTCAACTTTTACCACTAACAAAATTTTTACTCAAATATCTACTGATAATATTTATTAGATATTTGGAAACATCCTTATCTTCAAGTCTTTAACATTCTTCTTCAGTTGGCCGTGTTAAAGGCATTTTTTACATCTAAAGCGATCAAGACGCAGGCTTTTTGATGTGTGTAACTGTATTTTTTAATAATTACCACAGCCGCTTTTACCTCAGCAAGCGCGCTTAGGATTAAACGGATTTTCCTAAATCCGTACTGGCGCTTGCTGAGAGTTTGGTCATTTTGAAGTGCTTCCAGAATCCATTCCACTATTAGGTGCTCAAAAAACTTTTTGGCTACATTTAAGACACATTTTTATCTCTTGTTTAAGAGAACAAATCTTTTTTTAGACTTTTGGGAAGTTTCCGTTACGCTAACTTAACTTTATTTATTTATTTAGCGTTGGTTTATTTTTGCTGCCAAGGTTTATCTTCGACGCCAGAGATTAAGACGACCACATCTGCGAATTTTGTCGCAAATTCAAGAATTCTAATCTAAATTATTGGGTTTTTTTAACGTGCACGCAATATCGAAGCAGTACACGGGACTAATTAAAGTTTTTTTTCTTATCCGAAAGAAAACGGGACTTGAACCCAAGACCATTTTTGTAGCAGTAGAGTACAATAACCGCTACACAATCTAACCTAACCTAACCTAACCTAACCTAACCTAACCTAACCTAACCTAACCTAGCCTAACCTAACCTAACTTAACGTAACCTAACTTTTTTTGGGAGGAGTAAAAGAAGCTACCCGCCTACAATTTAAACTTAAGATTGATTTCTTGTTAAAAATAGCAGCAGAATCACAAGAAGTGGTTAAAGCTATAAATTTTTATTCACCAACACTTGGGTGGGTGGCTGAGCTACAGTAGAAGAAGCTACATGCCTACAATTTTAACTTAGTGTTTCTAAAATTTGATTTAATGTTTTAGAAAATTGTCAAAAAATTCTAGTACTCCTCAAAAGTGTTTAGTATTTTTTAAAAGTTTTAAAAGTTTGGCAAAAGTTTCTAGATTATTTTAGAAATTATAAAGTTTAATAAAAAGTTTTTGACATTTTTTAGGAGTTTCTAAAAGTCTTCAAAGGTTTCTAGTACTTTTCAAATATTTATAAAATTGGAAAATTTTTAAAATTGATCAAAGTTTTCTAGATCTTACTCTGGCTACAAATTTCTAGTTTATTTTACTTGATCAAATAATCCTGATATTTTTCAGGAGATTCTAGAGTCGGTCAAAAGTTTTTAGTATTTCTTAGGAATTTCTAAAATTTAACAAAAGACTTTTAGTGGTCAAAGAATTGTAGAATACTTTACAGACTTTAAACACAAGTTTCGAAAGTTTTTAGAGCTGGTTGACGGTTTCTAATATTTTTTAGGAGTTATTAGAATTTAGTGAACATTTTCTAAAGTTAGGCAAAAGGTATCTAGTTTATTTTAGAAGTTTTTAGAAACTGGTGAAATATTTCTGAAATTTTTCTTAAAAGGTTTTTAGTATTTTTAGAATTTGATAAAATGCTTTTAAAGTTAGTTAATGGTCCTTGAAAACTTTAGAAGTTTTTAGAATTTAATCAGCAGTTTTTTTGTAAACGGCTTTTAGAGCTTTTAGGATCACTTAATTAGTTTTAAATTTTTTTTCAGGAATTTCTAAAGTTTGTTAAAAGTTTTTAGTTTAGGTTTTAAGAGTTTTAAGAGTTGGCCAAAAGTGTTTAAATTATCTTAGATGTTTCTTGATTTTGATAAAATGATTCTAAAATTTTTTAGGACATTTTAGAGTTGGTCATAGATTCCTACCGGCTAAAAACTTTTTAAAGCATTATTTTGGGATAGAGAATCCTGGATGGCAGCTACATAGCTACTCGCTTACCTAAGGCAAAATCCCTACCCTCCATTCATCCACCGGAGCGAGCTCTTTCTTCTCTTTTTTTTTGGAAAATATTTCTTATAATGGTGGACACAATTTTTTAGCCGATCTGGGACGCTATCATTGTTTTTACTATGTTATCCGGACTTATGCTCTCTTCACCCATTCTCGCTCTTGTTCTTTCTTTTACTTTCGTCCAACGCTCGCAGCAAAACACAGTGTGCTCGACCGTGTCCCTTTGTCCGCAGTACAAGCATAACACATTACTCTTGCACACTTTCACCTCCAGCAGGTACGCTTGGAAACTACAGTGTCCCCTTAGTATCTGCGTGAGGTAGCAGTATTTTTTTTACACTCATTCATCTCCTTTGCTTCTCGAGACGCCTTTTCCTACACTTTGGACTTTATCTGGACTACGAGGTCTGGTGATCTTGTTCCCGCAACCATCAAAAGAGCAGCAGTTGACGCCGTTTTGTAGGCGCTGCATATTCTCTGGCAGCACATCTTCTTGGTTTGCAACCTATTCTCTATGCTCTCACTCTTGTTCCTCCCAGATTTGGCATGAGACTTGCTAACGACTGAGCCGCCTTCTTCTTCTTTCACACACTTTCCGCACCTGCCCGCTTTATTCCATGTTGTTGGACAACAATATTTGAGCTGCCTCTTGGACTGGAAGGTGGTCCCCGTGACAGCTAACTCTACTTGTGGTACTTTCTTTGAGCACGAAAGCATAACAAGTTTTGCTTTTTTTGGCGCCAGTTGCAGTCTTAGCTCGTTCATCCGAAGCTCTATGAAATGGAGATGATTGCCTGTTTTTTCCAACTCTTGCCAAGAGCGTTTCTTGACTACCACTGCCAGATCGTCCGCGTACGATACCACTTTTACGCTTTCCGGCATTTCCAGGCGTGGTAGACGCTGTCATAAAAAATGTTCTACAACGTGGGTCCCAGGACTGACCCCTGTGGCACATCCTCGACAGCTTCATCTCTTCCTTCTGCTTGCTTTTGCACAGCAACAAATCTCTTTTTCACAAGTAACTGCTGATCAGGTTCAGCAGATAACCTGGAACCTCCTGCTTTCCAGCGCCCCCAAAAGGTTACCCCAGTTGGCAGTGTTGAAGCTATTCTTCACGTCCGACGTGATCAAACCGCACACTTTCTTATGCGTGTATCTAAATATTTTTGCAGCAACTACCGCCGCTATCACCTCACCAAGCGCGTTCAGAGTTGACAACCATTTTTGAACCCGTACTGGCGCGTCACTTTGCAGTCTTTTCACCACTAAATGTTCGAGAATTTTTTCCCCACGTCTAGAAAGCAAATGGGACAAAACGCCTTAGCTCCCGTATTCTCTTTCTTTTATTTAGCAGGACAAGGTATGCTTTTTTCTACACTTTTTTTGACCAGGCACCGGTTGTACTTTAAGTTAAGCCTTAGGGCCACGTCCGACTAGGGCTTTGACGAGTTTTGTTGGGAACCCGTCAGGCACCGGTGCTTAGTCTGATTTTTGCTGAAGTTTCTAGAAGCTCCTCTTCCGTAATGAGTCGGACGCCCCCAGCCTCAACTGGCCACTTTCTGTACACTGTTCCAACCTGTGCTGGAAAAAACTTCCCTATCATAACCCTTTGAACTGCTGTATCTACCTTCGGCGGATTTTTACCCACTTTTCCTATCACTATTTTGAAACTCCTGCCTTATATGTCTCTATCAACCTTGTCGACCAAAAGTTTCCATTTTCCTTTCTTGGCTGACTTTATGAGACAAACCTAACCTAACCTAACCTTTTTTTTTTAAACCTGGAGGAGGAGAGATTTTCAAAAGATACCTGCATTCTGCAGGCATGCCGGATTCGACTACTCCTGTAGCCTCCTACCGACTAAAACTCCTCCTCCCATTTCGCTGAGTGGCAACGGAACCGCGCGAGCATTACTTCATTACCTCCAGCATGTCTTTCTGTATCCTGTTTGTTATCTTTCCTCTCTTTGTCCTGTTCTTTCTTCTCTTTGTCTTGATCTTTCTTAATCCTCTTTGGTTTTTATTAATTTTGTTGTCGTCTTTTCGATGGCTTCCCATTTATGTTTGGTCTCTAGCATCAGGTTTGTTAGATTTCTTACCGTGATCTGTTCTTGTAGCTCAGCCTCTAACTCCATTCTCTCCACTGCCCATCTCGAACACTGAAACAGTGTATGTTCCGGCGTGTCTACTTCATTGCAGTATACGCAGGTATCTCGCTCTAGTAGGTTCATTTTCTTCAGGTGTACCCCAAAGCAGCCGTGTCCAGTCAAAATCTGCGTTAGATGATAGTTAAGCCTACCATGCTTTCTGTCTACCTAGGGCCTGATGTCCGGGATGAGTTTTTGAGTCCAGGCAGCTGTCCCAGTATCCTTTCTCCATTCCTCAGCCCATATCCTGAGTGATTCATCTCTAGCAGCTTTTTTGATTTGTTCCTTGTTTTCTCCTTTCTCATAGGATCTTTCTTTAACCATAAGGTGGATAGGTATTGTCTTTGTGATACCGAGAATTGCTTTTGTGGAAACCGTTCGATAGGCACTTGCTACCCCAATTGCCATAACTCTCCTTGCCCTTTCCAATAGCCCTCTGTGCTTTTTATTTTCAGCGTACTAAATCGGCGCCCCATATAATAGCACAGAGTTCACTACCGCCAATAACGCTCTTCTTTTTTCCTCTTTTGCCCCTCCATTGTGTGGCATAATTCTTCTGAGCACCATTGTTAACTTTACGGCTTTTTGTGTCACCTCCTTTATGTGATGGTTCATATTCAAGTTTCGGCCTATTCTTATGCCCAGATATTTGACGCTATCCTAGGTTTCTATGACGCTACCTCCTACCATTATCCTCACTTTAAGGTCCCTTTTCCATCCTGCTAAAATTACGGCCTCAGTCTTGTGATGAGCCATCTTGAGACCTTTTTGGTCTAGCCATCGTTCCATCTTCTCTACTGCCCATTCCGCATCTTCTACCAGCTCTTCCATATTCCTGCCGCATACGACCAGCGCTACATCATCTGCATAGGCAATCATCTTCGTGTGTTCCGGCATCCGTTTCTTTAGCAGGGGATCGTAATATATGTTCCACAGGGTTGGTCCCAACATCGAGCCCTGTGGTACCCCGCAGCTCAGATCGACAGTATGGTTTTCCCCAACCTCAAGCGTCCTGTCCTGTAGATAGTTGCCTATTATTTTCCTCAGGTGTGGCGTAATCTTTCTCGCCTCCAATTCCTGCATTATACCACGCCATGGAACCGTGTTAAAGGCATTCTCGACGTCCATGGTGATCAGTAACTTAACCTAACCTAAGCTAACCTAACCAAACTGAGAACTCTTTTTTTTTATTTTTAACAATTTTAATTTTAATGTTATAAGTATAACCTGTATTAATTTAATTTAATTTGGCAAGTTGGATTTTACTTCTACTAGTACAATTTTACTTCTACTAGTGCTTGGTAACGCTGACATGAAGTTTGCAACATTTAAAAGAGGAAGTGACATAAAGTTTGCAATTAATTTAAGTAGTAATCAATTGAAGTAAGCAAACAATTTAAGAGGAAATAATATTAAGTTATCAAGAGAATGAAGAAGTAATATTTAAATTACGTGGGCTTTATCAGCTGCTACACTTTAATATTCTCTTGATTAATTTAAAATAACATGTTTTTTACATTTTTTTCTTTATGAATATTATATTATAACAGAATTTAAAAGCCTTTTGTATTATAAACAATTTTGTTTAAATCTCAGGACAAGCTGACATGTTATTTATTTATTTAGTTTACCTTTCGGGAGCTTTAGCATTCAAGGAGAAAACAAAACGAATTGATTTGTTTTCAAGTAATTCCTTAACATAAAAATATCTTTTTTGAACAAAATCAATATTTAGCATTACCTTTGAAGCAGTTAAAGATGATTATTTAGTAATTACTAAACATTGAACTTGTATAATAATAATAATGTCAATATTTATTGTTGCCTCGACTCTGTCAACGATTTAATTATTAATCAGAATTATAACGCTTCCATTAAGAATGTAAATTATGTATTGGATGATTAATAATTCTCACATAATGATTCCAATCTAAGTTAAGTCAGAGTATTATGGTTGCTTATAGGTTACAACAATACATATCAAATTGTCATGAATTTAATTATGCAATTTACTGATGAATACATATTTTGTAAAATAAATTGACAAAGCAATAATTAAATTGTGTATTGTTTTTACATTATAACAAAATTCAGAAAAGTGTTTTTGTGCACATTGCAGCGATCTTGTTTATATTAATCATTGAATGTAATGGAAAGCGTGCTTGGAACCATGCATGGTATGCAAAGGAATGCGGTATCGATGTAATAAGGTAAACAGAAACATAATTGAATCATAAAGTTTACAAAATAATGTTGCGGGTTAGTTTAAAATTATTGTAATGCATATTACTGTGTGCTTTTCAAATATTATTATTTAATCATTTATAAAAAAAATGTTAAAATATTGCATAAATCAATTTGATTAATTTAAATTGAATATAGTTCAACAAATCTAATTATATATTCATTCCAAACAGAAAGAAACTTAATCAATCTTTTTTGCATGTTATGTATTGATTGATATCTAAGCGAGGGCGTTCCCCATTTATTCAAAGCTAATGGAAGATAATTTTGATGCATCATATTATTAAAGCTTAATTTTTATTGATGAAAAATATAAAATATAATTTTTATCTGACACAAAAAAATCGCTCAGACGTTAAACTAACAGATAAAGATGGGCGACAGTTGATAAGGGTTAACAAGAAAAATGAGAATGTGGATCGGTATTATGGCGACCGGACAAAAACAACCGTAAACTTACTGGACATATCACTTTGATCGTGCAATATGTCAAAACGTCCGTTAAGCATCATTAATTGCCGTGGACACTAAAAACGGAACACACATTCACATCCACCGTTTGTCAGAGAGGGGTGCCCTGCGATTTATATTAATTTTTTATATCCATAACCCACAATGCAAATTTTGAGGGCACTTTTTTTCATTGTAATCGCACCTGTTTTATTACATTTTACAATCAGTTGAATGAACGAGAAATATGTAATTGCTTTTATTAGAATTAATAATATAAACTGTTTGTACTAAATGATTTTTTTGTTTGTTTTAGGTAAGTGAAATCAACTTTATACCAAATGCTAGTTGTAAGTACAATTATTTTATGCATTCCATAATGAAATCTGTGTTTGAAATTCTGCATTTTACGAGCATATGCAGTAACATAACTTGTTGCAATAGTAAACCAAAATATCCAACTAACTTTGAGACAAATTATAAGAAAATTAATTTCATCTGGTATTTATTGTCTTAAACCATATACACATCTTTTGACGATACTTTGAGATTAACTAAGAGATTTGTTAAGACACATTTTACGTACTTAATTTATATTTTATAACTGAACTAAGCGCGATGAAAATTTTTATCAATAATAAAATTGTAAATAGTAAATCTATTTTTATTATTTAATTGCTTGTAGGTAGTAGCGTGTGACGTCATTTGTTTGCATACAAAATTGTTATGTTGGCTTCATCATGCGACGAGAGGATATTTTGCAATTTGTGATATATCAAGAACACTTTAAACACAAAGATCAATTTGGCAACCATGAGACTGTTGACTTTTTAGTGCCAAACCTGCTGAAGATAGTTGACGTCGCACAGTGGGGCAGAACAACCATTTTTTTGGCAAAAAATCTGAAACTTATTAGTATAAGAGCTAGCAACGTCGAAAAAAAAATTATTTTAGGTCGGCTAGTTTTTGAATATTTCTCATCCTTATTGACGATAGGTAAGAACGCGCCGAGTCTGGCAAAATTGAGCATTTTCAAAACATTTTCAAAACGTTTTAAGGCGAATTTTGTTTGTTTTATAAGTCATTTTAATGTAAATGATCTCTAATAAACCAAACAAAATCAAATTGATTATTCTTAATGGTTTAACCAGAAGCAACTGGAGATAACGAGGATGGATATTTTAAGTAGGCGTTGCTCCAAAATTTTGTTGCATATCAAACTCGTAATAAATGTTGCAGTAGTTCTGATTTACATGGAGGTAAATTTGATGAGACAAAATTCTTGAACATTTTCTTGAAGGTCTCGTCTGGGTTTTTAGATTGAAACGTACTGGAGAATAAGTGAAATCTCACATAATTGACGTTGCAAAAATTAAGCACTCCATAAATATGGCAAACAAATTTCTCTAACGTAGCAAAAGCACTCTACATTATCCTCATTATCAGCGACAAGATTTTGAAATGCTAATTGATAATCTTCCAATTCCGTAAACAATTTGAAAGGCCGGAGCTTGTCTTTACGAAAAAAGGCAAGAGTGTAATCACAGCCTGTCATTGCGTGGAAGGCCGGCAAAGCTTTACATATGTTACTGCCAAGTGTAGTATGCAATTTATTGATATTGAGATATTGCTGGTGATTTGCGAAGTGCACGCTCACAATCTTTTATTAAAGATGTAAAATACTGATCAAATACTATGTCAATACGCTTTGCTTTTGAATTGGTAATCATGCTGAGAATTTTTTTTTCAAAGGTTTGAGGAATTTCTGTCATAAGGTGCAGCATAAAAAACCGTCTATTACAACTATATTGACACACTTCTTCTTCTTCTAGTGCTCCTCCTATCGGAATTTTGCTATCATCATGGCAATGCACACTTTGTTGACGGCAGCTCAGTTGGATGTTGGTGCAGCCAAACCATTCTCTTAAGTTTTTGAGCCAAGACGTTTGTCGCCTGCCGATGTTCCTTTTCCCGTTTATCTTTTCTTATATTATCAGATGCAGAAGTTTGTACTGTAGTTTTTTCGTTTTAATGGTGTGAATGATGTTGCATTCCTTTTGAATTTTGTTTAGGACTTCGATGTTGGTAACCCTATCAGTCCACGAGATCCTCCACATTCTTTGGTAACATCACATTTCGAAAGCTTTCAGTTTGTTCATGTGCCATTTTTTTAGCGTCCATGTTTTTACCCCATAAAGCAACGTGGAGAAAACGTAGCATTGCAGCATTCTTATTTTAAGCTCTATGTTAATATCTCGGCTTATGAATAACTTCCTCATTTTCGTAAAGGAAGATCTTGCTACCTCAATTCTTGATCTAGTTTCTCTTGTTATGTCTCCCGTTTGTTCCATCTATGCCTCTAGGTATTTATATGTCTGTACATTTTCTATTATGGTGTTTCCAATTCTTAGATTTAACTGGTTTTGGTTTTGTAAAGATTTTGTGACTAGCATTATTTTGGTTTTATTGTAGTTAATTTTTAGACCATATTCGTTGCAACGATCATTTAATTTATTGACTAGTTGTTGCATGTCTGTTATAGGACTGTGTTGTCAGCATATCTTATATTATTGATCGCTTCTCCATTTATAATAATTCCCGTCATTTCCTCTTCCATGGTTTCCGTAAAAATAGCTTCACTGTACAAGTTAAATAACATTGGTGATAAAATACATCCTTGTCTTACTCCTCTGCGAATCTCTATTTCTTCCGTTAGTTGATTTTCTACCATTATGTTTGCATTTTGACCCCAGTATAAGTTGTTAATTATTCTTACGTCTCTCAAGTCGATGTTTTTACTAATTAATATCTGTTGTAGTTTGTCGTGTCTTACTTTGTCAAATGCTTTTTCAAAGTCAATGTAACATGCCAGCACATCTTGGTTCATATCCAAGCAACGTTCGAATAGAACGTTGATCCCGAAAAGCGCTTCTCTTGTTCCGAGTCCCGCACGAAATCCAAACTGTGTGTTGCTTATGTCTTCCTCGAGTTTCTTATAGATTTTCTTATGAATTATTTTGAGAAACAATTTCAGTGTGTGGCTCATGTTTTCTTGGAAATAAGTATAAAAGTCGACGTTAACCATTGTTTAGAGATTTCTCCTTTATCGTAGATGAT
Source organism: Tachinus rufipes (assembly GCA_963932245.1). Lineage (NCBI taxonomy): Eukaryota > Metazoa > Arthropoda > Insecta > Coleoptera > Staphylinidae > Tachinus > Tachinus rufipes. The sequence goes on from OZ010743.1 coordinate 110,895,192, forward strand.
GTTGAAAAGGTCTAAGAGGATATCTATTGCTTCTTTATCAAAAAGTTTGATAAGTTCTATTGGTATCTCATCGGGACCTACAGATTTTCCAGACTTTATGGAGTTTAGGGCATGTTCTAGTTCTGTTCTAAGTATTTTTAGGTTTGTGTTGTTTACTTCTATGGTAGGCTTAAGAGATCTTACGTCATCAAATAGTTCCATCACATATTCCTTCCATCTCTTTAATTTAACCTTTATATCAACTATTATATGTCCATTTGTATCTTTGAGTACATTACCAGTATTATTATATTTTTTGCATCCAGTCATTTCTTTTATCTTCTTATGCATGTGGAACCAGTCAAATCTCTTTTCCATTGCCTCTATTTCTGTACATTGTTTGGTCAGGTATTTAATATCTTTTTGTATTAGTTTGTGTATTCTCTTATATTCTTCAACGTTGTTTTTGTTTTTCCTTTGTTTCTCCATGCTTTCCAAGATGTTTGTCGTTATCCATGGATTTTCTTTTTGCCACTCCTATTTACTAGCTGATCTTTAGTTATTGTTTCCAATTCTGTTTGGATACATCTCCAATTATCCTGTATGCTGTTTTCACTTGTTGTAATGGTGGTTCTCATATACTCGTTTACCATCCCTTTAACCCTATGATGAATTTTCGGGTCCTTGAGGAGTTTTGTGTCTATATAGTTGTTTTGATATTTTGTTATCTTTTTCATCTTTATGTTGATTTTAGCTACTATCGGATTATGGTCGGAATTAATGTCAGCACTCGGATATGTTTTTGTAGACTTGATTGCGTTCTTATAACGGTTGTTTATGAGGATGTAGTCTATCTGGTTTCTTACAATTTTTTCGGGTTTATCCGCTAGAGATTTCCACGTGTACAGTCTTCTCATTGATAGTTTGAAGAGTGTGTTTGCTATCGTAAGGTCTTTATCTTGGCAGAATTTAATCAAACGGTCACCTCTATAATTTTTTTCTCCCAGACCGAAACCGCCAGTACATCCTACAACTTTTTCATTGCCAACTTTTGCATTGAAATCACCCATTATGATCATTATTTCAGAACTTTTGATGTTTCTAGTGATCTTTTCTAATTGCGTATAATATTTTTTATTTCCTCATCTTCCTTATCTGCCGTTGGTGCATATGTTTGTATGATGTACATACTTCCAGTGGTTGTTTCTAGTTGGAGCATCATGACTCTGTCTGAGTATGGAATGAAACTGACCACTGATCCTGCTATTGTCTTGTCCACGATCATTCCGACCCCATATTAGTGTTTAGAGTTGTTGTTTCCCGAATAGTAAAATGTGCCATTGTTTGTTTTGCATGTTCCACTTCCCGACCATCTACTATCGCTAATCCCTAGGATGTTTACTTCTAGTCTTGTCATTTCCATTACTATGTTATCCATTTTTCCTGGTGCAAGTAAGCTTCGTGCATTCTATGTTCCTATTTTCATGTTGTTTGGTGATATTGTCATATGTTTGTTGAGATCCGAGTGGAGAACTTTTTACTCCGGTATGATAATTAATATTATTAGTTCTGAACATTTCCATGATGATTGTACTAAGGATACCCTTGTGGGTCTTTAATGCAGTAGTTTCCCATTGCTTTCTGCATCTAGATGCCGTTTATCATTCTTGATTCGTTTGCCTTTAGGATTGATTTCTCTTTCCTAGGACAAGTAGGTGCCCTTACTCCTACTCGCTTTTCCACCCGAAGCTGTTGGCTTGTAGGAGGGATCTACTTCGTCGACATTGCCTCTTTAGTTTTCTAGCAGGGTGTACCACCTGCAGGCGAAGTTGTCATTTGGGTTTTGCTTCAATGCTAGCCCCTTACACCCCATTGACACACAGAGGATGCAAATTGTTATCAACACTCATTTTTTTTCCATAATTTTAATCAAATGCGATTTGTCTGTACAGTACAGGTGTAAGAGAGAAAGTTGATACTTTTTAAATGTCAACTTTGTGGTTCTGGGATATACCAAACATGCGATCAAACAAATCTCTCCTTAATTCAACAATTTTATTTCCAAGAGTAACATTTCTTTTCTTTGGAGCAGCAGAAAAATTAAGTACTTTATTTTTTTTTATAGGCTTGTCGAATTTATTTTCTTCTTGAACACATTCATCAATAAACTGTTTTCTCAACTCATCACCATTTTCTTCCATTTTCAATAAAAATTCAGCAACATCCGAGGAAGCAGACCGTCCAGTCGAAATATTATTGTGATTATCTTTATCTACATTAGAATAAATGGATTTAAATTTTTTGCAATATCTCAATAAAGTTTGAGACTTGTTTAGCATAAATTTTAATTCTGCTCGGTTCTAAATCATCTTGTAATTTCTTTAAACCACAAAAATCAAGAGTGTTTGAAATTAAGGCAGCTCTTATGCTATGACTTTTTGTCTAGCGTTGACGTGCTGCTAACAATTTTGTAAAATGTGCAATGCCACTTAATCGTCTGGCTGCATCGGCATTATTGTTTGTTTCAATGTAAGATCTATAGGTATTCTGGAAAAAGGTTTATTTGTTATTTTGATGCCAAAGTAACCTTTTTTAAAATCGTTTTCCAGTCCCGGGTGCGTCTCATTAACTTTATTTAATTTATCCGAGTATTTCACACACCATCGTGCATAGTTTTGCTGATTCTTCTTCTTCTGGTTCCTATCCGTTTCGGACGTTGGCAATTATGTTCGCTATCATCACCTTGTTGGCTGCAGCTCTGAAAAGTTGCGTGGTGGTCATTGAGAACCAAGTTTTTAAGTTCTTAAGCCAGGATGTTTGCCGTCTTCCCGCGCTTCTCTTTCCCAGCACCTTTCCCTGTAGGATGTTTTGCAGTAGTTGGTATCTGCTCTCGTTCCTCATGATGTGTCCAAGGTATTCAAGTTTACGAGCCTTGACGGTGATTGCAACCTCTCTCTCTCTTTTTACACATTCTTAGTAGGATGTTTTTGTTTGTTACGTGCTCCGTCCACGATACCCTCAACACTCTTCTATAGAGCCACATCTTGAATGCCTCAAGCTTTTTGGTTGTTGCTTCGGTGAGTGTCCATGACTCCACGCCATACAGCAGGACTGGGAATATATAGCAACGCAGAAGTTTTACTTTTGTGTCTAGTGTAAGATGGTGGTTCTTAAATACGACACTCATTCCGTTGAACGCTGCTCTGGCTTTTTCAATGCGTGCTTTTATTTTCTGCGAGTGGTCCCATTGGTCGTTGTTGTTGGTGCCAAGGTATGTGTATTTGCTCACTTGCTTGATAGGCTGATGGTTGCTTTGGATGTGGAAATTCGGTATGTAGGTTTTGCTTATGATCATGAACTTGGTTTTGCTCGCGTTGATATCGAGTCCGTATTTTTGGCTACTTGTTGTTATTTTGTCTATGAGTTCTTGTAGATCTTCTAGAGTATCGGCAAAGACTACTTTGTCATCCGCGTATCGAATGTTGTTCAGTTTTTTTCCGTTTATTGAGATTCCCGCTTCGATGTCTTCTAAGGCTTCGTTGAATATTTGCTCTGCGTATAAGTTGAAAAGCAACGACAATAGTACGCACCCTTGCCTTACGCCTCGAAGAATCCTGATTTTGTTTGTATTTCCTCCTTCCAATCTCACAGAGGCGGTCTGATTCCAGTAAAGCTTGGTGATGATTCTTAGGTCTTTGTCGTCTAATCCTGCGTTTCTTAAAATGTCTATCATTTTGTGGTGTTGAATTCTATCAAACGCTTTTTGGTAGTCTATGAAACAAGCGTAGATGTTGACGTCCATGTCTCCTGTACGCTGAACAGAGCCTCCCGCGTGCCAATTGCATTTCTGATCCCGAATTGAGTTGGTGATAAGGGTTCTTTGCTGATTAACTATGAAAATTAAGATACTTATTTTTGGTATCATATATTTATACATTTCAAAATCACCCATACGTCTTCTAGAGAAGCAGATGTAATAATTGATGAGCTGTATATACATTATATAATACTGAGCTGTCTTCCCATGGTCGCCTCGTCGTGTACTATTGACATATTTTTTATATGATGAAAATAATCCAGATAAAACTTCATTTTGAACTACCTCTGACGCAGTTGGATACGAAATATTTGTTTCTTGACATTTTAAAAAATCGTCGTAAATCTGCTCTTTAAGAAAATTATATTCAACATTTGCAAACCAAGAGCCATCAAAAGATGCAAACGTTTACAACGATTAAAATGTTTCTCTTCAATAATCCCGTTTATCGATCCACTAGCTATAATTTTGCTCTCAATCAGCATGTGCATCAATCCAGACTCATTTATAAATGTCCCAATTGATTTGAAATATGCCATCATTAAGTGAAACAAATCGAGATGTATGAACAGATTGTCAAACCTAGGCTTTTCCATAGCTTGAACTTGCAATGCAATTTTTGTTATTGCTAAATCATAAGTTACTTGTACGTGAGTTTGATTACATTTCTTACCAATTTGTTGAGCCTGTTCCATTGTATTAAACAACATAGCTACATTGGTAGGTGAAGAATTAATAGTCGTTAGATATGAGATTTTTTGCTTTAAGCTCTTGTCTTTCAACAATTGACAATTAAAGCCTGTCCACATTGGAGTGTTTGGCACATGAAAAAAATGTGAAAGCAAGTGCAATAAATCGATAGATAGAGTAAACTTATCTTGCTCAAGAGGAGTTAAACATCCAGACATCCTCCAAAGGTTCTTCTTCTTTTAGATGGGCCTGGCAACATTTCATCAACTTCATCACTGGCATTTAGATTTTGTTCTTGACAAACACTATCATCTATATTTTGATAGATGATTCCAACTGTGTCATATAGAGTTTCTTTTCCATTAATTGTATCGACAAACCTGTCAAAATTATCAAATGCTACCCCTGTGCACAATAACAAATTGCAAATAATGTCAGGAGGAAAAATTTGCGATGAAATGGTAACTTCAGTTTCAAATTCTTCTAGAGTGTTATAATTGCAGCAATGTCCAAATCTATTTAAAATATTAATAATCTTTCGGTTATTTGTAAGACTTTTTATAGTCATTTCAAGAGTTATATGTTTAGACGGCTTAACTATCCCATTACTGACACAAAAAACAGCATCTGAGGCTAATGAACTCGTCAATTGCCCACAATTTTCACCATCTCTTTGTCGAGCATCTTTTCTTCCGATCAAGGCTTTGAAGAATCGGTCCAATATTGCCGGAATAGAACATTCGCCTTTAATTAAATCTTCAGTTTTGATGTTTGATGGTAATTTAGTTTTATCTATATTTAAAATTGATTTCCGCAGGATTATTGCCGTTTTGTCGATCAAATCATTCTCTTCAAGACTTGCTAAGTCGTTGTCTTGAATTAAATTACTGTCTCTGTTCAAGATCACTTTATGCTTATTTTTAATTTTAATTTTAATTGTTTTTTGGAAGTGTTTTACTATCTTATTTTCAAGGAAATGATTAGTTATGTAATTTGAGTCCGGTAAATTTTTTTCTTGTAGTTCAGTCGTAGTTGTAAATATCACAAAGAGATGACAATAACAAACAACCTTTTTTTTGTATAACGATTTATAGTGTTTTAACAAAAACGGCAACTTTGGCGTCATTGCTGTTTCTGCATATTATTAGTTAATCAATTTACTTTTTTACTAGTACATTCAGAAAGGATCAAACAGTGATATGACGAAGTATTTTAGTCAAATAATAGTTAGAAAATAGCAGAAAAAGTCATCAAATATAGAAATAAATACGTTTTTATGTACGTTTGAATGCATTTTATTGCTATTTGCAAATCTAATTTGACAAAAAATACTCCGGCATATCATAGTTTGATCCTTTCTAAATGTACTGGTAAAAAAATAAATCGATTATCTAATAATATGTAGAAATAGCAATGACGCCAAACTTGCCGTTTTTGTTAAAATACTACTAATCAAGGCAGCGGTTAAAGCGCAAAAAATTGCAAAATTTTAAAATGTACCTTAATTCTACTATGACTACACATTTTAACCATGTAAACAAAAGTGTTCGATCTAGCTCGATACATAACTAAAAGTTTACTTATCTCTGCAAACACACTATTTTGCAGATATTGCATATATAATAATAACTTTTAAACGTTTTATTTAAGTGTTACTACTTTTTCACAAAAAAAAAATACTGAAAATATAACACATATCTGAGGTTGACATCTCCATGACAAAAAAGTTAAATTTAGAGCGATTTAAGAATAAAAAACACAGTTTTCAAAATTCACTCAACAAATTGTTTTGAATACAACGCTAAACGCGATCTTTAAAAATTATTTTTCTCAATTGCAGCAAAGGCCAAGAAAAGCGTTATCGGTTCTGAATCACACACATTTTTACAGGCCCAAGTATTGGCTACACTAGGCCATAAAGACAAATATGTTTATTGCACTTTAATTTTTGAATTAATACCAGCTTTTAGAGTAACTGGCCCCACTGTGCGTCGTGATCTTTGTAAAGAATTTTACAGGTCTTCCAAAGTTACGTTGTTATTATTGAATTTTTCTAATTACAATAATCTATGAAGTTTAATAAGCCCAAAAAAAAAACAACAGAAAGAACAAAAAAAAGTTTGCTCGACGACATATACAAAGTAACAGGAAGTACAGGATTACAGGATGGTACAATATATACCGGCGTAGAAATTATTAAGGTAGGCTTACGTCCAGAAGTAGACATCAAATGGCAGAAAAGAAAAGTAACATACTAACTAAAATAACAAAACAAATATATAGTCTAAAAATAGCAAAACCTGTCAAAAATTAAAATATTGCCAGAAAGTACTAAAATTTACTGTAAAAACTGCAATAAATAGCAAAATTTGGTCTTTAATTAATAAAATATTTTAAAATGAACCAAAATCCGGCCATAAACTGTTAAAAAATGTACACATTTCAAAAATCTAGCAATAAAATACCAAAAATATTGCTAGAATAGACCAAAAAATGCAAAATTCTTTCAATGAATTGTCAAAAATACCAAAATCTGGCCATAAAATATCAACATATTGTTGAAACAAACCAAAATCTAGCCTTGAAACACCAAAATATTGTCAGAAACTGTTAAAAACTGCAAAATTCTATTAATAATAACTCAAAAATAGTTAATCTAGTCATAAAATATAAAAATATTGTTAGATAGAATAAAAACCCGGCCAAAAACGATTAATAATTGCAAAACTTCATTTATAAAACAGCAAATTGTGGCTTTGAAACATCAATTTAATGTTGAAAAGCATAACAAATTGGCCATAAACTGCTTATGAAATCCCAAAAATAGCAATCCGGCCATAAAATATCAACGTATTGTCAGTAGGATTTAAAATCCGGTCATACAGTAAGAAAATGTTTTCAAAAAGTTCCAAAATTTACCATAAATTGTTGAAATTGTAAAATATCTAAAAGAGTAAAATCCAGCCAAGATAAAATATTTTTAGAAAGAACTTTTTATTCATTTTTGTCAAAAACAGCAAACTCCGGCTCAATTAGACGTGAGAGGGCTCTGTAAACCTGTGGGCCCTTCTGCATTGCCAACCCTTAAAAATCCGAGACGACAATAAAGCAAGGCTTTTAGGTCAACCTCGTTTAATCACTAAGAATTTTACTGAAAGCAAAACAACTCATTAAGGACATATAAGTGTACCTGCATCAAAAGCGGTTTGGTCCGCCCTTTTGTACCATATATACTTCTCAAAATTAATTTTCATCTACCTTTCCGTAAGCATAGACGTATAAGGTTATTTTTTACAATTTTACAGTTCTATATTGCTATAATATAATTAACACATTTGCATTCAAGCTGCAATTTTGCGTTTTTTTTGCAAACTAATTATATGTTGTATCTTTTGTACATGTTTTTATATTTTACTCAATAATTGAAAATGTTTAAATGTTGCATTATGCATGTTGAGTTATGGATAAATATTTCATAATAGTTAATTTCAATTGGAAATTCCGTTCACATAAAGAAGTAGTAGCAGCAAAAGCATCGGACAATCCAATATATAAAATGGTTTGCAACGTAATAGGATGATGCATCAGGAATGGAAAATATGTAAAAGCCAAAAGACATGAATTGATATTAACAACTTTATCTCGAGTTCGAACATAATCATTTGAAATTTTCCGGATATGAAATAGTTAAGCGCATACAAAGTAAAATTTATTGGAGACCGTCTACTCCCACGGTCAATTCCTTTCCACCCAACCCACTTTACCAAAGATGAAACGTTTTTATTGTGTTTGTTTGGGGATAAATATGATTCGGAGGGCGGGAAAATATTTCCAGATTATTTCATATTTACAACAAGTACTACTTTAGAAATATGAAGCCGCAATTTTTTCTGACACTAATAGCTTGTTTGATGTATTGAAAAATCATCATCATCGATCCATTCCATTGAAAGTATATGATATGAAGATAAAGTATGCGATTAAAATTCACTGCAGTATTTTATACTTCAAGTCTCATTGAATATATAACAAACAACATTTTAAGATCAAGAATCAACCATTAATCACCAAAACCAATATAAAAATATTGTTTCTATAATATTACAAATCAAATAACAAAGCTACCATTATGTTAAATAGGTTGTGTAAATGTGAGGACTGCTTTTAATATTAAATGGCTTTTTGAGGGTTGAAGGGGAGATTTCATTAATCATTCATTCCAGGGTGGATTCTAAATACAATACATGGCAGGTAACCGATCAACAGATTGGAATTAATAATTTATTGCTGTTAAAGTTATTAAAGCAAAGATTATCTTGCTTTATATTTAAATTCAATTTAATTTGCGATGCAAATGTGCATGCAGTTGTATTTCTTTTTTGTAGGATGTGTGTTATTTCGTTGTATTTATAAAGGATACAAAGAGCAAATGCAAAAAGCAGATTAAGTTGGGAATCTCTGCAGCAAAGCTCCCTGCAGGGAAGTCCTATGTAGATTACAACGAATGAAACCCTAAGGTTTCCTCAGGTGCCCTTTTCAAATTAGTCCCGTTCTTATCCAGATCGGGCAAGTTGCCTTTCACCCCGGACCGCACTGACCTTATCCAAAAATATCATTTCAGAATATAATAAATTTCTATTTCATCCGTATATTGGAAACTTTATCATAGTTTATGTACGTATGTACAAGCAATCGGAAAATTGGAATAATTAGAAATGTTTACAACAATGCAACAAATTAATATGAGAGCCAGATAGTTAATTATAATTAATGGAATCCATATGTTTTATTAAAAAGCTTTTAATGTAATACTTATTAATTAAATTCAATATCAAATTTACTATATATTTCTAAACATCTAGTAACAGAGTTTTGTACAAACTTGATATGTATTTAGGACTGTTCCTTTGTTGGTATTCAAATAGTGGTTTTAAGTTACCATTTGCTGCACCTAGAACTGCTTCAAGTTGAGTGTCTACATTGGTTAGATGCGTCTTCTAGGTCAATAAAAGAACGTCCTTGTTAGCGGTGGCAGTAGTTTGCAAGGTGGTAGGTTATTGTAAGCTTCAGACCAAATATTTGTTTTTTGAGCTACCGGGGTTTAATGTAGTAGCTAGCTAATTTCAGATTCAGTAAAAAAACTTGTCTTGCAAGCGGTTAAAAACTGATCCTTCAAATGTCTCTTAGTGCAAGAATGTCCAAGTAATTATAAACTTATCGTGACCTTTCGGAGTTCTGGAACAAGATTTTTTTATTCTCTATGCTTGCTTGGGAAGGACAAAAAAAGCGTATCATATAGTTAATAGCGCCACTTGTTGGTTCATGCACACAGTCAAGTTCTGTAGGTTAAACGTCTAGGTTCCAAGACCAAAATCATAGTTGAATCCTATCTTGGCCAGCTGATATAATGTGTGTCGTTTGTGGTCTATCCTTTTGGGTTTTTGGCTACTAAGCTTGTCTCTTAGACTCGAACAAGGTAAGCATTGTCCAATTTTTTAGAATTGTCCGTCTTTAGCTTTTTGCGCTTTTATTGGTAACAATATCTCACACCCCGGAGCAAGTATATAGATTTATATTGGTGTTTTGCTTGGTATTAGTTTGCTGATTTGCCACTAATGTGGTACCAGTTTTGGCAACACTTGCTGTCCTTGGCTGATAATTTTTCTTATACATTATTTTTCTATCCTACTTTCTTCAATGATATCCATCTTTTTATTCTCCCATTCTTGTGATATTCAGCCTAGTTATTTGCATGTCCATAGGTATCTTCTTAGCTTTATTATATCTTTTTTTAATTTTTTCTTTTATTTGTATCTCTTATTCTCTTTTTCATAAATATTTTGTGTTGCTCCATTAAGTGTATTTCCTTTAGTAGTTTTAGATGTGTCAGTTTGACTTCTAATGAAATTCTTGAATCTCCATTTAGAGTTAGTTTTTTGTGTCCCCTGGTTGCCAGTTATATCTCTTAATCCTGCAAAAACGGTTGGAACTAATGTTTCAGTAAATATTCTTCTTTTGTCTATCATTTTATCTTCAATTCTTTGGTATTCATAGTTGTCTTGGCCTTCTTTGTTTTTTTCCTTATCATTGCTTGTTTCTATGTTCTTTTGCTTTTATTTAGCTTCTTGCTCCTTCTTCTTTTGTTTTCTGTGACTTTTAAACTGTGTGTTTTCTTCCGTTCTATTTTATCTGAATCTTCAAACTTTTTTATGTTTTTCTTCAGTACTGTACAATGATTGTAGATTTGTCAATTTTGTTTTCCAATTTCATGACGTTTTTCCACTGGTTTTGCTTGTGATGGTAAGGTGGTAAGAAGCTTCTGTGAGAAATTTTAAAATTTATCTAATGTTCATCACCGTCTAGATAATCTTTTTTTTTTTTTTTTGGGCTAGGCGGTAAAATCTTCTAAAGACTTTCAAAGTGTCAGATTCACCCTTTCGAGCGCCTACCGACTAAAAACCGCCCATTAAATTGCCTGTGGAAGTTTGTACCTTTTGGCACATGCCTTCCTTTGGTTAGATGGAATTGGGAAGAAGGTGGGTGAATAGCCCTATAGGCTTTGGGATGATTGGTAGGGAGTCCCCTTTGTTACGATGCGATCTGATTGATCGGTCTCCTGATGGAGTGTTGCTCCTTGTCCGGTTCAGCAAACCTGGCCAGGTCCGGGTTGGAGTGGGTGCTGAGTTTGGCGAAGTATTTTTTAGCTAGAGCTTTCAAATACTGTGACAGCGGTGGTATCCCTAGGTCCTTACGAATTTCTTTGTTCCTGATGTACCAGGGGGCTCCAACAATCCAACGCAGGGTCAGATTTTGGAATGCCTCAAGACGTTTGAGGTGAGTGTTTGCAGCTGTCCTTCAGACTGGAGATCCAAACGCAATTTGCAGCCTAATGATGCTCGTATAGATCCTGAGCTTGTTTTGGATTGACAATCCGCTGTGTCGTCGTAGCATCGGTACGAGACAGTTTTTAGCCAATTTGGCTTTATCCAGAGTAGCTTCTACGTGTAGCTTATAGGTGAGGCCTTTGTCGAAGGTGATTCCCAGATACTTAGCAGAGCTCGACCATGGGATTGGAATTTCGTCTAAGTGTATCCGTTTGTGGGGTTTGTGACATCGCCTGGTGAAGAGGACAGCTTTGCTCTTTTCCGGGTTGACCCCGATTCGCCATTCTCTGAGCCATTCTTCAAGATCTTCGGTGGCCTTTTGAAGTCGGATAGTGATCACCATCGGTGACCTGGAGCTATACATTAGTGCCGTATTATCGGCATATTGCGCCATTTTAACCCCGTGCTTCCTGCCCGATGGCATGTCAGCGACGAAAAGGTTAAACAGCAAAGGCGATAGAAGAGAGCCTTGAGGTACCCCAGACTCGATCTGCCGAGTGGTAGATACGTGGTTCTGGAGTTTGACTGATAAAGTTCTGCTTTTTAGGTAAGACGCCAGAAGCCTTATTAGACGCAGTGGGAACCTTTGTCTATGCAGTTTGAGTAGCAATCCTTCGTGACAAACCTTATTGAAGGCTTTTTTGACATCAAAAAAGACCACCCCTGCGGACTTTTTTAGTCTAAAACCTTCGATAATGTGTTCGGTCACTTGATTAAGCTGATGAACAACAGAGTATTCACGCCGGGACCCATGTTGATGGTTGAGAAGAGAGTTAGCCTTGGCGTGTTTTTGGATAATGTCCAGAATTGCTCAAGGTGCATAGAAAACTGATTGGCCAATAGTTTTGAGGAAACATTCGGTTTTTCCCACGTTTTGGGATGCTGATTACGTGCAAGCCTTTCCAAACTGATGGAAAGTGCTCTGTACTCAGTATAGCATTTGCAATGTTGGTCAGAACCATTATTGCTTTGTGCGAGAAAGTTTTCAACGCCTTGTTTGGAATACTGTCTAGTCCTGGCGCGGATTGGGATTTAAGTCGAGATAAGATTTCTCTAACGCGGGACCGTCAAACGCTGTTTAGCGGCGGATCATCGTTAAAATTTTGTAAGAAGCCCCTGGCCTCTTGGTGAACCCTATCGATGTGCTCCAGATCAGTGTCCCAGTTAAAAAGGGGGGAGCATTGGAGTTCCAGGCTGTCAGCGAATGCTTCGGCCTTTCCCTCGATATCATATTGTAACTCATTCTCACCATGGATGACTGGTATTAGGACTTTTCTATTTTGCAAAGCTCTGGAGATCTTCCACATTAGATTAACATCCTCTGTGGTCGATTCCATTGTTTTTTGCCAGTTCAGATCTTTTTGTTGTTTTATAGTGGACTTAACTTCTCTGCAAAGTTCGTTAAGAATTTCTCGATCAACTGGATTGCGATGCCTTTGCCATTGACGTCTGGCGGCATTTTTTCTACGAATCAATGCCTTTTGTTTGCGTGATAGTCCAAGTGGATTATCTGCCCGAACCTGAAAGGTTTTAGAAGCCTTTTCTCTGGCTTTGTAAATCAGCTCTGTGAGCTGTTCGACGGCTCATTTTAGTTCTTCAACCGTTCGTACTGGATTCAGTTTCTCTATGTTTTTTTCCAGGTACCCCGAGAAGAGGGCCCAGTTTGTTTGAGTGACAAACTGCCCTCCTTCTCCCCACTGAGTCCCCTTCTCTAGAGCTCCAGAAATACCGGCATGTGGTCGGAGCTAAGGTCATTGATTATCCTAATCTTGATTTGAGAGTTGACGTCCTTTAGGATTGCTACATCCAGGACGTCCCCTTTGTGACCAGCATGGCTGTGGTGTGTGGGTTCTACTGGACCCAAGACTCGATTTCCGTTTCCCTCAACGTAGTCTTGCAAAGCTCGACCTTTTACGTTGGTTGTCAAACTGTTCCACGCCGGGTGTTTGGCATTAAAATCCCCATCTAACAAGATAATCTAGGGTTTTTGTAGGAGTAAGGTCTAGCGGGCGTAGTGTTGCAGGCACGTGACCGCAAGGGGCGTGGCCTGAGAGTTAAGAAAACCACGCCACGCCAGAATTCCTCAGCCAGTCTACCGCAGCGGCGAGACCACAAACATCAACTCTGTCACCACCCAAACATCGAGAAACGTTGCTATCATTGCATTGTTGGCCGCGACGGGCCAGTCACCCGCACCAAGATCACTTGGAAGGTGACCTGACAACCTTCGCCAAAGCACTGGCAACGCCAACACTGCTGTGCTGCATCGTTCAGCTGCGACAGGCCAGTCACCCGCATCAGGACAACCTGGAACTCCTCCAAAGCACCAGCAGCACCATCGCCACGACTATTGGCCGTGACGGGCCTAAACTTAACGTTAAACCACTTAAAAAACTTGATAATCCTTTTTCAACTCTTGTCAATTCATCGGCTGAAAACTGAACAAGACCACAGGTAACCTTCAATGCATTAACCAAAAGAAATTCGCCCACTAAGCCACTAAGTGTTATTAACTTAGTTTAACGTCCTTTTTAGTTAGCAAAATAGCTACTACCTACCTCTAGTCAGCGAATGCACAGACCCATCTTAGTAAAGGTTATCAAACGGTATAATAAAATTTATTACTTTGCTTTTAAACGTGTTTTTAGGTGCGGTTCGAAAATCTTTAATCATCCTCTGGCTCCAGTGTTTTAGAGTCGGATAAGCATTTCGAGGTTGACTGAGAATGTAACCTTTGAAATGGTCAGAGTATAGTTGGCAACCGGGGGATACGAAGAAATAATTTTAAATGGAGACTCAAAAATATCCTTAGAAGTTAAATTGGCAAATCTAAGATTACCGAAGGGGGTACACCTAATGGAGCTCCACAAAATATTTATGAAAGAGAGAGGATACGCCGACAAAGAAGTGAATGAAGACTTAGAGAAACTAAGAAGACATCTAAGGACAAATCAAACAACTAGGCTGAATAACAATAGAATGGCAGAAAGGAGAGATGAACGTCAGTATAGGACAGACAACAAATATAGTATAGGGAGAGATGAGCCGGGGACAGCATGTGTTGCCCCAGCAGTCTGTGTGAATCTCACAAGGCCGAAACCAGATCATCTCAAACTAATAATAGATTAGAGACAGACAAGATAAAGACAAAATGACAACAGAACTAACGTAGAGAAGAAAACCGAAAGGTATTGCGCTGCGTTAGTTATTCTCAAGGGCCACCACAACCTCACTACGTAAAAAAAAAAAAAAGAATCGGAACGTTGAGCAATAAACATGGTTGGAACAAAAGTGCCCGTGGTCAAAGTAATGCCGGAAAAAACTTCAAGATCATCAAGCATTTCCTGGTATAATTTCTTGTTTGTACAGATTTTGCCTGATTGATAGCAAGCAGAGTCTCGACATCCAACACCAATAAAGTAGCACTCAAAAATTGCAACATTTGGTAAGCCAAACTTCAAGGAAAAACTGATCCCTAAAACTGCCGCCAGCAAAACTAAAAAATTGCTTCTAAAACTTTCATCCAAACTCTAAAAAGAAGATCCGCGCAAATCTACTGTTGGATAACCGCAAACTTATCTTCATCAAGTCTGAAAATTATTAGATTTAATTTTCTCAAATTGATTAAAGTATGTAACCGTGGTCTGACTTAAATAAGATCAAATGGAAAATTTGTAAGTAAATCTGGAAACATATTGCCAGAAATACGTTAAAATACGTGGAGCTCCGTAGTTTACCGTATAGCTTAGATACAATTCAATCAAACCTAAATTTTTGGAAAAATTCTGAACTGCGCGTGATTTTATGCCCTTAATACATTCAAACTTCTCTTCTCAGACTCCAGTGATGCATAAAAAAATAATTACCAGATGACAAACTTCCAAGCAGCACTACTGACCTCTTCCAAGGCAACAAACACAGCTAGCTCTGATTAGACATAAAGCTCTAATGACTAAATTTCTATTAGTACATCTAGATAACAACAATCTCAAGTATTTTTAAAAAATTCTTAATATTTTAAAGCATTAATCAATAGAAGCTCATGACTACAAATTTTTAAGCAAGACCTAGCACTACTGACTTAATCAAACCTACTGGCAATACGACTAGGCAGCCAACAATTCAAAATTATCGGCTCAAAGATAAGACCTCAGCAGTCATAAATGGCAACCTGTTTTGTGTTAGAAGAATTCAGTTTCTAGTCTAGAAAAAAGCTAGACCTACTTTTTGTAACGTTTCTTTCAGTTCACACATCATAGTCCTAAGTTCTTTCTGGTTGACCATCTTAATCACAATCTTGTTGGCAAATAGAAGATGGGTTAAGAATCTCCCGTCTATGTTGACTCCTTTTTGTTGCCATGTTAATGTCTTCTAATGCCAAGGTAAGTAATTATGGAGAAATTAAAATACCCTGTCTGTATTAAGACCTTCTCTGTTATTAAGTTTTTGTCTATTTTAACATGGAGTGTTGCCCCTTTCTAGATGTCTTTAACAAGATTTGTATATCTTCAGTTAATCTTTGCGTTACTTTTTGTCTTTGCCCATATTTCAACAACTATCTTTTAAATAAAAGACAAGAAGAAAACAAAGCACAATTATGTTCAAACACCTAAATCCGGCAATCTCAACCAACGGACCAGAATTTACTTGCGTTCTCACAATAAAATACCAGAGAATTGTTTAACAATAAGTTTCTTGATAACCAACGCTTGGGTGGGTAGGCGAGAACAAAGTTTAATTTGTGAGTTAATAGTTTTTTTTTACGGTGACCCACCCACCCGCCCAAGTGTTAGTCATTAAAAATTCAATTGTTCTTTCCGCCTCTTATTTGCTTATATTTAGATACCAGAAAATTGTTTAACAATAAAATTCTTGATAACTAATGTTTGGGTGGGTGGGCGGGAATTAAGTTTAATTTGTGAACAAGTAGCTTCTTCTACTTTGACCCACCCACCCACCCAAATGTTAGTCAACAAAGGATTTACTGTTTCTTCTACTTCTTGTGTGTTTGTACTTAGATATTAGAAACATGTTTAACAATAAATCTCTTGATAACTAACGCTTGGGTGGGTGGGCGGGAACAAAGTTTAATTTTTGGGTCAGTAGCTTTTTCTACTGTGACTTAACCACCCGCTTAAATGTTAGTCATTAAAGAATCTATTGTTCTTTTTACTTTGTGTGTGTTTGCACTTAGATATCTGAAAACTTTTTAACAATAAATCTCTTGACAACTAACGGTTGGGTGGGCGGGCGGAAACTAAGTTTAATTTGTGGGTTAGTAGTTTTTTCTACTTTAACCCACCCACCCGCTCAAGTGTTAGATATTAAAAAATCTATTGTTTTTTCCATCTCTTGTTATATCTTGATACTAGAGAATTTTTTAATAATAAATCTCTTGATACCTAACGCTTAGGTGGGTGGGCGGGAACAAAGTTTAATTTGTAGGCCAGCAGCTTCTTCTACTGTGACCCACTCACTTGCCCAAGTGTTAATCATTAAAAAATGTATTGTTCCTTCCACTTCTTGTGTGCTTATACTTAGATACCAGAGAATTGTTTAACAATAAATCTCTTGATAACTAACGCTTGGGTGGGTGGGCGGGAACAAAGTTTAATTTGTGGGCTAGTAGCTTCTTCTACTGTGACCCAACCACCCGCCCAAGGGTTAGTCATTATAGAATCTATTGTTACTTCCACCTCTTGTGTGCTTATACGTAGATACCAGATACCTTTCAGTTCTTGTGTGTTTGCACTTAGATATCTGAAAATTGTTTTAACATTAAATCTCTTGATAACACACGCTTGGATGGATGGGTGAAACTAAGTTTAATTTGTGAGCGAGTAGTTTCTTCCACTGTGACCCTCCCACTCACTCAAGTGTTAGTCATCAAAGGATTTAATGTTCCTTTTACTTCTTGAGTGCCTATACTTAGATACCAGAGAATTGTTTATTAATAAATCTCTTGATAACTAACGCTTGGGTGGGTGGGCGGGAACAAAGTTTAATTTGTGGGTTAGTAGCTAATTCTACTGTGACCCATCCACTCGACCAAGTGTTAGTCATTAAAGAATCTATTATTTTTTTTACCTCTTGTGTGTTCTCACTTAGATATCTAAACATTGTTTAACAATAAATCTTTTAATAACTAACGCTTGGGTAAGTGGGCGAGAACTAAGTTTAATTTGTGGATCAGAAGCTTTTTCTACTTTGACTCAACCACCCGCTTAAGTGTTAGTTATTAAAAAATCTATTGTTCCTTCTACCTCTTGTGTGTTTGCACTTAGATATCTGTAAATTGTTTTAACAATAAATCTCTTGATAACTTACGCGTGGATGGGTAGGTGAGAACTAATTTTAATTTGTGAGCGAGTAGCTTTTTCTTCTGTGACTCTCCCACCTACCCAAGTGTTAGTTATCAAAGGATTTACTGTTCTTTCCACCTCTTGTGTGCTTGTACTTAGATATTAGAAAACTGTTTAACAATATATCTCTTGCTAACTAACGCTTGGCTGGGTGGGCGGGAACTAAATTTAATTTGTGGGTTAGTCGCTTTTTTTACTTTGACCCACCCACCCGCTCAAGTGTTAGTCATTAAAGAATCTATTGTTCTTTCTACCTCTTGTGTGCATTAGCACATAAACAATTCTCTGGTATTTAAGTATAAACTTAGATACAAGAGAATTGTTTAACAATAAATTTGTTGATTGATAACTAACATTTGGGTGGGTAGGAACTAAGTTTAATTTGTGGGCAAATAGCTTCTTCTACTATTTTACCACAATTGAGAGTTACCAAAATAAACGTTTTATGTTTGGCAGTTTTGGTAAATACTTTTTTTTTGTTTGTTGATAGATTCAGTTGGGTTTTTTGAGAGTTGGGAGGCTGGTCTTTGCACTAAGTTTTTAGTATTTTTAGCTAAGGCCTTTTTTATTGGCCTGCAGAGTCTGCACTCAAATTTTGTCTATTTTACAGACTCTTTTGGATTGTATTTTTTCTTGTTATTTTTGGTTAATTTTTATGATTGTGACGTTCTGATCCGAGTTATCACATTTTTCTGGTGTTTCTTCATTTTTTTATGAATTTACATTGCTTACTTCTTCTTCTCAATTTATAAGTCAAATCTGTATTAAATAAACGATACAAAGACAAAAATATTGTAAATAAGAACTTGCATTAAACCTCTTATGAATAAAGTTGGTGAATAAAAATTATTGGTGGATTGGTGGCAATAAAAGTGATAGAAGCAAAAAATGTTTAAAAAAGAACATTAATTATCACAATATTTTAATTACTACACATATATTTGACTTAACTTAAGAAGAATTATAATGAAAATACGAATGAATAAAAATGCAGATGATTTGAAAAATAGTAAAGAAATGTAATGTGATGAGAATATGTAGAGGTTTGTATGTGTCAACGTCGAGCGTAACTCAAACGGTCCCAAAATGGATGATGTATGGAGGGTCAGTAGAAATTCAATACCACCTGAAGGGGTTTAGATTCCTTGGAGAGTAGTGCGTCATTTGTAAAATACTACGAACAACAACAAAACATGAAATTTAAACCAAAAGTTTATTTTTGTTGTAAAGTATAATTTATTTTATTTTATTCTAAAATTTAAATTTATTAATCAATTGATTATTGATAATTATATTAAAATATTGAAACTAGTCTGCAAAATGCATACGATATAATAAGTAAAATCATTCATATAACTTTGTTTAAGCTAGCAATCTATAAAACAAATTATTTGTATTATAGCCTATAAAGCAAGTGTAAAATAAATCTATTTGAAGCGCTACAAATATATTTAGAATTTGTTGTGATCTCTACTACGTGATAATTCTTACGAATACATTACTCTACTGGAGCCTCCTACAGATGTAATAAGTTAAATGAGTTACATTCTACATTTGTAAAAGGCTCTAGTAGAGATATATAGAGATCATAAGAATAAATTTGTGATAAAAACATTGTATTTTATTATTTCATTTTTAGAATGGCGTTAAGTGAAGTTTCACGTTTTATTATGCTCTTATTGTATAAATTGTTAAATAAGAAAAAAAATTATTGGTAACATTTAATATTGCAATAAACAATTTTTTGCATTAAATATATTTTCTGACTTTTAAAAATACGAATCAAAATTCTCCGGTTTCAATACACAACTTATCTAATATTTTTCCGGATATATCGGAAACGTAAATCCAGTTGTACTTTCAATAACCGTCGAAATCAGGCAATCGACAATCCTCACACCATGATACAGTCTCCAACAGATTATGCACTTTCAGATTTTTAAATTTGTTTTCAAAACAATATTTTTTTGTTCAGTTGCTATATTTTTAATTATAAAAGTCTCTAATTAATTAAAATTTTATAACAAATTAAAATTTCAACTATTAAATTCAAGTGGTCTACTTGTGTAGCGCGCTCGGTGATTAAATCATAATTAGTTTCGTAATTTAATTATGCACGGACTATATAATGCCTCTCATATATTTTTTCACTGACATATTTTATTTTTATTTTACTGCCGGAACAATTCATTTTTAAGCGGATTTTAATTGGTGTTTATAGTAAAACTGGGTGGAATTGCAGAAATAACGATCAGTTTTAGTTGTGTGCACTTTTGAATCAATAAATTACATAAAACGGAGGTTGCTTTTTAGTTTTGCCAGATATGCAAAGTGTTGAGATATAAATCAAACACTATCGACGATACAATCTTAAATATTTCCAACTAATAGGATACAATTAATCTATTACATCCGCATCACTTACCATTTGCAATTTAAATTTATGTATGGAACTACTTAAATAATTTATATTTTGTTGAAACATTATTTTATTTTTAAAATGACAAATCTTTGTTAAGCTATAATCAAATTCTGCATAATAGTTAAACAACTGCAGCAAAGGGCCGACTTAAATTCATTATAGTAGTGTATGAATTAGCAGGAAATTTCAGTCTTGTCCTTTCTGAGTCGCAGGGGAAATCTTCCGATCCTGACTGGGATCGCTACTACATTTCATTAACATGGATATGCTTCCTGCCCTTTTCATCAACATTAATTAATTCATAAAATACCAAAAAGCAACATATTCTCTCATTAAAATAAATAAATGTTACTTATTTTATACAGAAACCAAAGCTGATGTCAACTTGAGGGTTTCCACTAATTAAAACCGTCTGCAACAATGCATTTCAGCAGCCTAACAAGTACCAGACTTTAATTATTTTATTGCTAAAGCAATAATACTTGTAAACTTTGGGATGCATAAACATTTTATTGTGTGATATAAAACTGGGGACGAATTAGTTTCTATAGTATGATGATATAATACTATACACAATTAATTACTAGAACCACTTAGTTATTGGTATTTGTATTAATATGTTTTTATTTTAAATTAAAAAAAGCTAATTAAATATAAATACAATAGGAAATTGTTTTGCTTCATTAAAGTTTTAATGTAATAAAGTCCCGCAAATTTCTTGAACAACTCTGCATAACAAAATTAGGCGAATTGTACTCGAGTTTTATTAGCTTAAACTTTGCAACCGGTAATTCAGGCAAATAAACCTTCTTTTTTCGTGTTAGTTGCAAGCCTTTGTATTTAACTCGAGGGCATAATTTAATAAAGCACATACGCGGAATTTATAATTTTCTACTGTGACAATTCTCCGGCTTAGTTAGTATATGCGTTGAATAAATAGGTGTTGGTGATGCAGGCACAGTACAGGGGCATCAAGATAGGCCACCTTAACCGACTGGAATTGGAGATATCCTTATCAGACTTATCTCCCGGGACGCGGTGCGGTTTTGGCATCTTACATGCGGCCATTTCCAGCGGTTGTCCTTAAACCGACCTCATCCCCGCGCTGTATCCGGAAATCCTAGATTTAGTTTATCACACACGCTCTTTGCTTATATGAAGAGAAATATCTATCTTCATCCTATATATACACACACACATTCCATCCGTGGTATATACTTTTTTATCTTAAGACCTACTTTATATAATCCCATTTAACTAACAGCAAAAGATACAATCTATAAAGATTGAACATCCATCACAGTATTACATCAAATAATCTATATATTTGTAATCAGTTTTAATACTACCAAAACAATAATAAATTAACTCAAACAAATAATGTAAATTTTTCTAAACAATTTTAGTAATTAGTTCTATGCTATATATTGAAAATTGCATTTATTGATTTTAATATTTTATACTATCACATCAGCTTAGTTTATTTTATATAAAATTGTAATATTTTAAAATCAAATAAACATTAATAACAAACATTTGATTTAAAATATAAATTGATACATAGTTATGAACGCAACTATATTGGGCTGACCTGTTGCGATCTTAGCAAAGCTTTTGATTGTGTCTCTCATAGCATTCTTATAGAGAAACTAATTTACTATGGCTTTTGTAAAGAAAGTGCAGCACTTATGAAATCATACTTAAAAAATAGATCACAAATGGTATGTCATAATAACAATTCATCCAGTTTGCAACCAGTCTGTCACGGGATTCCTCAAGGTTCTATATTAGGCCCACTTCTATTTGTGATTTATGTCAATGATATTCATAAGTGCACCAAAAACTCTATTATTTTATATGCTGATGATACCAGCATTATCAACACACATTGTGAAGTGGAGGATCTTGAAAATGCTATGAGAGTCACAATGTCAGAAATAGGACAATGGTTCTTAGCAAACAAACTAAGTTTAAACCAGGAAAAGACAAAGAATATGATTTTTTCACAATCAAAATTAAATTCAAATTCTCTTGCTATACCATTTTTAGGTATACAGTTGGATCAAAAATTAACGTGGGAAACCCATATAACCACTACTGCAAACCAGTTGTCAAAAGTTATTTTTTTAATCAGAAACTTAGCTCCAGTCGTTCCTTTAAATGTTGCATTACAAGCTTATCACGGACTATTTAATGCAAAATTAGTCTATGGAATTCTTTCATGGGGCCATTCTCCACATGCTAGTAAATTATTTGGCCTGCAACGAAAAGCTCTGCGATATATATTAGGATTACGTTACAGAATAGATGTAAAAGAACATTTTAAAAATAATAATATTTTAACATTGCCTTCGCAGTATATTTATCAATGTGTATTATTAGTTAAAAAGAATTTGACAGTTTATTTAGAACGTACAACTATTCACAACTATAATACTCGAACTAAAAATAATATAGAAATTAAATATGGCCGCATAAATAAAAGTAGATGGGCAGGTAGCTATTACGGACCTCTATTTTATAACAAGCTGCCAACAGAAATCCAAACGTTGAATCTTAATCAATTTAAAATTAAAACTAAAAATATTTTACTGCAGAACGCATTTTATTCATTCGATGAATTTTTAAAGTGTAACATATGTATTAATTAGATGTTTTATCAATGTGTGTTTTTTTATAACATATGCTATTATTACTTATTTGCTGTATGACGTGTGTAAACAAATGTACATTTGTATTTAACACTAAATTAAATTATTATCATTATGCACATTGGAGCAGTGTGCAAATGTGTCAAATATGGTTCAATACTTCTATAGTGTTTAATTTTAACAACAGAAATTTGCAAGTTAACGATATTTTGTTGGCACTATTGATACTTGTTTTTTTTTTAATTAATAATTTAATAAATTGTTTTAGCACCCAATGTGAGACACATACGCTAGTGTTATCTTACTGAAATGATTTATGTTTTAGACAAATTATTTACAATGTATTAATTTGATATTTTTCTCAATAAGTTATACGGGGGGGGGGGATTTTTTATTACTAGTTTCCAGTTTGTTGATGCCGCCTTTTTGAAGATTGGACAGAGTAAGAGGTGGCTGGCTGACGTTGTGCACCACAAAGATTCTTTTTACCTTTTGGGATGGAGTATACAATTTCCTTCTTTGCGGGGAGGGGGGGGGGGGGGGAGTTTGCATAGTTCTACATCAGGTCAGCTGGAAAAGGATTGAAAGAAGAAATAGATGTCAATTGATCTGTCGATATTGCTTAGAGAATGGAAGAGGAATTCTAAGGTTAATAGCTTGTTGATATGCTGGCCAATTTGCGTTGCAATAGTCGGGTTAATTATTGAAGTAAATCCTACAAAAGGCATGCGTTTTCTAGTCACGTAGTTAGGAAGAACTTTAGCAAAAGTTAATGTAGGGAATTAGATCCAAAGTGATGACCATATGGTCTATGATGAAATGGCTATGATAGTTTGAATAAGTAGGGTTGGTGCAGCATAAGCAAAATAAAAGATTATTTATTAGAATGTTAGCTAAAATGTTGTCTTTTGGGTTGGAGGACTTTTTTTCTGGATTTTTTATAAGAGAACCTAAAGGGTTGTATCTTTTTGCACTTTGAGGTGGAGAGTTCCGCGCATTAGTTTGTGATGTTCACACGGTTTTTTACTTCTTTACAACAAAACAGTTTACAAAACATTCATACTTTACTAATTTGCTTACAACTTGTTTACAAGTTTTACAACACCACACTTTTTTGTGCGGAGAGGCGAGTCTTGCGCACAACTTTTAGGTACACATTTTTTTTTTTATTTATTGACAGCTTATTATTGAACAAAATTTTGCAACTACATTCTACAATTTGGTTTACATTCATCCCTGCATTAACATTAATGACTAGTTACGGTTTTACCTCATGTCAACTTTATTCACATTATGGAGCTAACTCTTTTTTTCTTTTTTGTACCACAATGTCTCAATTGGACTCTAAAGTTAACATTTTTACTACCATGTTATCCGGGTCTAAGTTCTATCCTAAGAGTTTTATTTTAACTTTTTATTGCATCTTCAGCTCTCTTTTGCAATAGAAAAAGGTGTGTTTAACCGTACATCTTTACCTAAAGTATAAACATTTATTGCTTTCAAATAATTACATCTAATGCGCCCGTTAGTACCTGTGTGAGGTATTAGTTTACTTTACCATGACTCCGACTTACCCAACGTCTTACGTCCGTGATAAGTTGTCTGGATTATGCGGGTTTGCTGCTACCCCCACTAGACATGCATTTTTACAACTTTTTTGCTATTTTCCTTTAACCATTTTTTGGCATGACACTTAGTAACACCTTCTCTGAGTTCGCACAATTAATTTTTCTTGCTGCATACGCAATCCTTCACCTTTATGCCTTATAGATCACTATAGATAAGTTTACCGAGCACTTCAGGCGCTTGATCATAGATTGCGCTTCTCCAGGTTTGGCATTAGCCCTGTTAAGGAGCCTTTTCCGTTTTTTTACAAATTTTTTGATGGTCCTTTATACGATCATTTTGACTTGTGGCACTATTCTTAAGCAGAATATCACCACAAATTCCGTCTTTTCTGGGGCCAATTTGTGGCCAAGCTTGCTTCTAGTTTTTCTCTAGAGCGTGGTAACGGTAGGTCGTTAGCAGAGGCCACTCTTTCTACCTTTAGAGGCAGCTTTCGGTTAACTATGTTGTCGTAAAAGACGTTTTACAACGTGCAGTCTAGAACTGATCTCTATAGCACCCTTTTATTCCAGTTAAAATTATGTTTTTACACTTTTTCTCACTAACAAAACTCTGTTTCACAAAGAACTACTAATAATATTCAGTAAGTATTTGGTAACACTTTTGCTTTCTAGAACTCTTAAAGGTTTTTTCCAGTTTGCCGTGTTAAAGGCGTTTTTTTTAAGCTGCATTTTTTAACAGCTACAGCTTTTACCTTAGCAAGTGCGCTGCTCAGGGTTGACTGACTTTTTTTAAATCCGTACTGGCGCTTGCTGAGAGTTTGGTTATTTTTGGGGTGCTTTCATTAGCTTTTCTGCTAGTAGATGCTCAACAAGATTTTTGGGTATGACATATGGGCCAAAAAGTCTTTGCAGTTCCGCTTTTTTCGAAACTTTCAAAAAGTTTTCATTTTTAATGCACCTATTTACTGTGGTTAGCCACACTTTGATGCACCTATTTACCGTAGCTAGCCACACTTTGAGGTACCGCTTTGCCAAGGTTTTAACAGTTTTTGCGTTGATTTTGTCAGGTTCTAGTGCTTTCCCGGAGCGCATCTTTTTTTAAAGATTCCTGGAGTTCTTTTTTCCGTGAACGTACGGACGTCCTCTGCTTTTACAAGCCATTCTCTAACTACCTTTAAATGCTGTTTTAGGATGAGCTTCTCCAGCCTAAACTAACCTAATATTTTTTTAGAGAGATGAGTAATACATGATGCACCGTCTCTTTAATTCAGAGGTGTGTGGACATGTTTTTTGGTTCAGTAGGGTCTCTACTCAATAATTCTTTTCTCTTTTATCTTCCTCGATTTTATGGTTACCACTTATCGCATTGTTTTACTTTACTAAGTTTTGTTGTTTAATATGTTTCTTAGTGTTTTGTTATTGCTCCTCTGTTTTCTCTTTTATCCTTTCCTTTTCTTTTTTCTTGGTTATGATCTAGTCTATCATTCTGCTGATGATATCCCAGTTTAGGCTACTGTCTAGAATTAGACCATATTGTCAACTCTGTGCTTTGTGCAGAAGGCAGTGGAGAGAAGAGTGGCAGAGACTCTTCTCTCCACTTTCCATTTTGGGTAAGCTGGCAGAGTGTGTTGAGCTGTATCCACACCCACGCAGTATACGCATTTGTTGTAGTTTGTTTTCTTTATTTTTTTTTTATAGGCCTTGAAGCACCTGTGGGTGAGGGAGTATCATATTTAAGTCATGGGTCCACTTTTCTTTTTTGTCGGCTTTCCACATTGTTTGCCATTTCAGCATCGTCTCTCATCTTGCTAGCGTCTTATTTTTTTTATTCACCCAAGTAACGCGTTTCACTTCTTGCTTTTGCGGTCACCTTTGGATGTGTTTTCTAATCTAACCTAACCTAACCTAACCTAACCTAACCTAACTTAACCTAACTTAAAGATAATTGTCAGCCGTTCATATCCTAAAAGATACATTTTTCTTATTGAAAACAAAGGTGAATATAAATGTAATAGATGGAAATGTTATCAGTTAAGGTCTAACGAGCGGTAAAAGAACCAACAGAGACAAATGAAGAAGAGGAAGCAGATATGACAACAGTGGAGGAGATGAAACTGATTATAAGAGAACTAGCGGGATCTCTTGTTAGCGGCTGAGATACCGCGAATGAATCGCGGTATGACGGTTAAGTATCCCGCTACGTGTTAGCGGCTAAGAGATACAGCGGCGGTATGACGGTGTAGATAGTAATTCGTCATCCCGCTACTTGTTAGCGGGATCTCTTGACCTAACCTAACAATAAGGCACCAGGTCCGGACGAGATAACAGCGGAGATAGTAAAAGCAGCGTTAGAAGGAAACGAAATAGAACTAACACAAATAATAAACTGATGTCTAAATGAAGGAACATTCCCGAAATGTTGGAAAGAGGCAAACTTAGTGCTGATTGAGAAGAAGAAAAAAGCAGGTAAATCAAAGACGTATAGACCGATTTGTTTAATCAATACATTAGCAATGAAAATGGAAAATTATTGTGAGAAGAATAGAGAAAGAAATAGAAGAAAGGGGTGGATGGGAAAGTGAACAATACGGATTTACCAAAGGGAGATCGACGCTAGGAGCTATCGAGAAGGAGGTGAAAACGGTAGCAAAAGAAGCAAACAGCGGCCCTCATAGGAAAAGACAGCAATTATAGAAGCAGCAAAAAAGAAAGAATTCACAAAGAAAACGATCAAGATAATATGGAGTTATCTACAAGGAAGAAACTTAGTGACCAAGAAAGGTAAATTTAGACTGACCAGAGGGGTACCACAAGGCTCAGCACTAGGACCCAAATTATGGAACTTAGTATATAATGAGCTCTCAGAATGCGGCTGCCAGACGGGGTGACGATAACGGCATTTGCTGATGACTTAGCTATAGTAGGTAGGGATGCAGACATAGAAGTACTAAAGGAAAGGCTAGAGTTGGCAATTAGTATGATAAAAAATGGATGAAAAGTAAAGGGCTAGAATTAGCACCGCAGAAAACGGAAGCGGCATGGTTATCGACAAAGAGGACAAATAGAGGAACCGGAAAATAACAGGTAGGTGAACAAATAATAACCATAGGGAAGAAGATTAAATACCTTGGAGTTACAATGGGAGCAAAAGGATGGAACGAACAGATTAAGGAAGCGGTAAAAGGAACAAAGAAAATGGAAGGAATGCTTAGTAGGCTCATGCCAAACAAGGGAGGACCAGGACAAGAGGCAAGAAGGCTAATAGCAACGGCTGCCAAAAGTAAATTACTGTACGCCGCAGAAACATGGGGAGATGCCTTAAAGACAAAAAAAAACAGAAAAGAAATAAGAGGAGCCACTAGAGCAAGCTCGTTAAGGATATGTAGGGCTTACAGAACGGTGTTGCAAGAAGCGCTAGAGGTAATCGCGGCGACACTACCCGCAGACTTGATGGTAGAAGAAAGATTAAACATAAGGAAACTGGTAAATGAAGGAAATAGTAAACAAGAAGCAAAGAGACAAGCAAGAGATAATACAATGAAAAAATGGCAGACACAGTGGAAAGACGGAGAAAAAGGTGAATGGACAAGAGAGTTAATACCAGAAATAAAGGAATGGGTAGAGAATAAATCGGAAACGTGTTACTATACAACACAACTACTCACCGGACATGGAGCCTTTGGAAAGTATTTACAAAATATAAATAAAATGGAGAAAGAAGAGAAATGTATATTCTGCCAAGAAGACACGTATGACGACGCAGAACATACGCTAATAGAGTGCGAAGCGTGGGAGAATGATAGGAAAGAGTTAGAGAAAGTATTGGAAAACAAAATTGATAAATCTTCAATAATTAATATTTGCCTGAATGACGAAAACAAATGGAGAGCATTAAGAAACTATGCAACGGCAGTAATGAGAAAAAAGATAGAGGAGTTTGAAAACTCAAGATATAGATAAACGAAAATGGAAGTAAACACACACATCAAAAACCACAGAAGACAAAGGAAGGAGGAAAGAGAAGCTAAGTGGAAGCAAAAGAACATAGAAAAAAGCAATGAAGAGAAAAAATACAAAGAAGGTCAAGACAACTATGCCTACCAAGGAATGGAAGAGGAGAAAGTAGACAAGAAAAGAATATACAATGAAACATTAGTACCAACCGAAATTGCAGAAATAAGGAAAAAAAAAGAGTTGTTCAAAGAAAGCAAACTGACGGAACTGACCAGAGAATTTCCAAATGGTAAATACGCCATTTCGAGGTTGACTGACAATGTAACCTTTGAAATGGTCAGAGTATACTTGGCAACCAATGGATACGAAGAAATAATTCCAAATGGAGACTCAAGAATATCCTTAGAAGTTAAATTGGCAAATCTAGGATTACCAAAGGGGGTACACCTAATGGAGCTCCACAAAATATTCATGAAAGAGAGAGGATACGCCGACAAAGAAGTGAATGAAGACTTAGAGAAACTAAGAAGACATCTAAGGACAAATCAAACAACTAG
This sequence comes from Tachinus rufipes, assembly GCA_963932245.1. Classification (NCBI taxonomy): domain Eukaryota; kingdom Metazoa; phylum Arthropoda; class Insecta; order Coleoptera; family Staphylinidae; genus Tachinus; species Tachinus rufipes. The sequence continues at coordinate 110,924,076 of OZ010743.1, forward strand.
GCTGATTAACAATAGAATGGCAGAAAGGAGAGACGAACGTCTGTATAGGACAGACAACAAATAGGGTATAGGGAGAGATGAGCCGGGGACAGCATGTGTTGCCGCAGCAGTCTGTGTGAATCCCACAAGGCCGAAATCAGCTCATCTCAAACTAATAATAGACTAGAGATAGACATGATATAGACAAAATGACAACAGAACTAACGTAGAGAAGAAAACCGAAAGGTATTGCCCAGCGTTAGTTATTTTAAAAGGCCACTTGCTGAGGCCAAAACATCACTACGTCCTTAAATAAAAAATTTAAAAAAAAAAAAAAGGTCTAACGAGAAGTTGTTAAAGTTGTTTGACAGCAATTTTTGGAAAACTGAAAGGGAATGACACTCTCAAGACTATTCCTACTATTAGTATTATCACATAATACCAAAATTTTGGTAACACAAAAGAGCTGAATTAGCTCACATGACTGATAACCGGATACTGTGGGAATAATGATGACACTTTATGCCGCAGTTGCATGGAGGAAGGATAGATTTTGCTACACTTGTTGATTGAATGCAAAGCTTATAATCTGCAACTTTGGCAAACATAATCTAACCAAAGAAGAGTTGATGGTAATTTCTTAGCAAAAAATTGTAGACTTTATTGAAGAGACAAGGCTGCTAAAGGAGTAAGACGTTAGAGATGCACAGCAGGTGGGGGTTTAGTCAGTAAAAACCTAAAACTACTGGATAGTACGAGCTGTTCAGTATTTTTTAAAGATTTTTTTATTTTCAAGAAAAAAATATTGTCAATTTTTTTACAAACCTTGTCAGTGTGCTTTGTATCTTTGTATGACACTACGGCATTCCATGTTAGCTAATGACAAATTTGAGTATATAGTTTTGTGTTTTTAAACTTAATTGTAATATTTACAAACTTTAGTATAGTTGAACTACGCGCGGCAAGTGCAAAACTAAAATGTAGTAATGCGCTTAGAAATATTTTGTCAGACATCAAAAATGTTGCAATGAATAATCTTGAGTATACACCGATGGCCTAGGTGGCGCTGAAAGCACTTGACAAGATTGACCGGCTGATGGCCTATTAGCAAAAGTAACTGAAGGGGACTCACCCGATCCTTTTTTTAGTTTTTTTGGTGGTGGGAGGTGACGTTGCTGTCCGAGTAGTCTACGTCTATCTGTTGTTGGTTCTTGACAACTTCTTGTTGAAGTTCTCTCTTAGAGCTGCTTAGTTTGTTTTTTGTATCTTTCATCCGGTCTAGGATCTTGTTGGACTTTGCATCGACGAGATTTATGATTTTATTGCCTTATTGTCGAATGAGATCTTTAGCTTTTTTGAGCTGGACGTACATTATAGCAACCATCTCGTTCCTGCTTTGTCCTGTCGTTATGCTGAAAACGAATTGAACTGAGTGCTTTGCCCATCTACCTAACTGTTTGTGATGAAAGTATTGGAACTATCACCTTTTTCTCTCGATTTATTGACTGCTAACATTTGCAAGGAGAAAAATCATCTAATCTCTGGATGAACATATGAACTAATTCTTAATAAAACTTTTTTTTATAAACTGTCAATTTGACTTATAACTTTATTTTTGACAAATATGTCATATGAACTGTCAATTCAATAAAGCATTAGTTTTACAATTTTGTCATATAAATTGTCAAATTTTGATTGACAATTTTTAACTGTTTGACTTTAACGAGCTATCTGACTTATGAACTGTTAACTTTTATCTTGAAAAATGTGTTAAATAAATTGGCAACTGTTAGGTTAACAAATCAACAGTTAAGAGTCTGAAATGAACTGCTTTATATACAAATTGTCAACTTTTTATTGACAAATTTGTTGTATGACTTTTCAATTGTTAGTTTGACAAATCAACTGTCTACTATTTAAGTAAGCGTGTACGTCTGACGTATAAAATGCTTGACATATGAACTATCAAAATTGTTTAACTGTAAGTTAAATGTACAACTCTCTAATGTATAAACTGGCATGAAAAAAACGTGCAACTATCTGATATATCAACTGCTTCACATTTAAACTGTTAACTTTTTTCTTGACCAAATCATTCTTTACCTTTGTATCATTTTTGCATGTGTTCTAGTATGACAAACTCAATCTAATTCAACCTAAGCATGTAACCACACAGATATAATCCACACACTCGACATATATTAACTACAAAACTCTTCCGAATTCCGTTAATAAATTAAGATATTAAAGTACACAACTCAAATCAAATAAAACCAAGTAACATCACTTTTTATGATAAAGCTTGTCATTAGCACTTGCATAAACCTTAACTAAATAACAAAATATTTTATGCATAGAATTACAAATTTTAAGTCTGTCCGCACAATAATAAAACCAAATATAATGAGGAAATAAAACTATATGAGTCATATACCGCATTTATAAGCTTTAAAAATTTCTAGTTAATTTCATTTTATTGCGACTCGTAAATTTTACATGGAAAAAAACGTAATATGGAAAAATCATTAATATCTCAAGGGAAAAAACAAAGTTACTTATATTTATTTTATCTTTTACAAGAAAGACATAATAAATATTAGAAAACTTCCTGTTGAAATGATTATAATATAAAGAAGGAAGCAGCAAAGTTTTTCTTTTGTAAATCAATTATTCACATTAATAAAATGTTAAATATAGTTAAAACAATCAGTTCATTTACAAAACCGTATTTGCATTATTGCATTTTTTATTCGTTCCTATGATAAATATTATATGGCAGCAGCAATGGAAGGTTTTGGGGAGGTAACGACTTCCTGTTAATTTTTAAAAGCACAAAGGCGCCATTAAAAAAAAGCGGGCATGAAAATCATTCTCATTTATTAGAACGGCACAAAGGCGAACAATTTTTTTTACTGCTTTATATTGCTCGCGTATAAAATATAAACGGCGGACATATTACAACGTATTTTTTTGATTGTGATCGAAATTATTATTAAAAAATAAATTGAAAATAAAGAAAATGTAATACATATAAATTAGTTGAGGATTGAGTATCGATGCGGGGTGCTTTTTTTTCATGTCTAGGTGGTGTAAAACTGTTCGTATTGCATCATTTATTTAAGCACAAAAAATGTGATTTGTTCGAGTAGACAGTTATTAATAAAATATCTCAGCGTGTTACCTGATCTAATTCTTTGGTAGAATTTGCTGTAAATATGTGAAATGATTAATGGATTTTATTTAAATAAATTTGTTTGGATTGTCGATTAAAAATAAATAATATTACTTTTAACAGTATTTATTTAGACAACTTTGCTGACTCGTTGTGTGCTGTCTCTGTGACTGTTGTATCTTCGAAGGCGAACTATAAGCTTAAACATCTGTTTATCGTAAAGCTATAATATAAGATAAATATTGTGTGCATGTGCAAAGGACGCTGTAGGGGCTAATGTGCATTATCCTATACACAGCAGCATGTATCAGTTTGGTTTAAGTTTGATGCTGATAGAATGTTGTGTAAATATATTAATTGGTTTGAAACATGATTAGGGGTTTTACTTAAATAATTTTCAGTTGATAATTAAATTATTTGATAGGATTTAATCTTTAATTTAAATTTTTAATGAAGTTATATTATTATTTTGTACTAACTTATGTTTTTTTTTTTTAATTTTAAGTAAGTAAAATCAACTTTATAGTTGTAAGTAGAAAAACTTTAGTTTTATGAAGATATCTTAGAGGTGAGGATGATATTTTTACAGGTAGTAGTTTATTTTCTTAAACTTGAATGAATTTTTAATTTTATATGGACAAAGCATATTTTATGACCAAATTAAACGTTTTTCAATTGTGTTTTAATCATATCTTGTTTTTTGTAGCTTATTTTGATGATTTGTGATCGGTTTTTAATGACTTTATGTCCGATTTTATTGTTTCCTGTCCAAAATCATAGTTGATGACTAAGTTTTAGAGAAAAAAATCATGTTTTATGTCCAAATTTTGATGTTTTTAAGTTGAAATTTGGTAGTTTAGTCTTGTTTTGCTGTTAAAGTTTCAGATCATAAAAATCATGATTTATGACAAAATATTAGTTTTGTTTTGTTGGATATTAATTATTTAAAACTTGATTTTGTTGTTTCTTCTTCTTTCTTTCTCAGTCATCGTTTGTGCACCCTCAAAATTTTGATTTTGGGCAATTTGGGCAATTTGGCGCCAGTTTACATTATTTATTTAATTTTTTATTGGATGTCTTATGCTTCTCTTGATTTTTTTTGACGTCATTTTACCACTCGTATTGTTGATCTTGTTAAGTTTTTTTGTTGATTTGTTATTGGTTTTTAATAATTTTTTGTTTGATTTTATTGACCAGATCAAAAACATTTATAACAAAGTTTTGTTGCGCTTTGATCATCTAAATCAGTCTAAACTTTTGGTGGTTTATTGGTAATTTTTTTATTAAATTTTGATCAAAACATTAGGTTTTGTAAATTTCTAGCTAAATTATGTTAATTTGTGGTTTTTGGTTCTTCTTTTGGCTAAAAAAAATGCCCAAATTTTGATTTAAAGCTTGATTTTGCTGTTTAGTGGTCGGATTTTTATCATTTTTAGCTAGATTTTAATGTTTTAGTAATAAAACAACAAAATTTTAATGTTTTTGATTTAAATTTCGGTAGTTAATAGCCTTGTTTTGTTGTTTTGTAGCTTAGTTTGGTGATTTGTAGTCGGATTTTAATGTTTTCTTGTCCAATTATACGATTTTGATGTTATTAGTACAAAACATAAGTTTTTGCTATTTTGAAGTTAAATTTTGTTATTTTGTTATTTGGATTTTAATTATTTCTTGCTTGATTTTAATGTTTCCGTTTATAAAACATAATGTTTGGCTAAATTTGATTATGTTTTATTGGATTTTAATTATTTAACCTTTGAATTTGCTGTTTACAGGACAGATTTTTATCATTTCCAGCTAAAGTTTTATGTTTTTAGTAATAAAAAATGACTTATGATCAAATTTAATGTTTTTTTTTGGTAAATTATTGCAGTGTTTTGTTGTTTTTTACCTTATTTTAGTAGTTTGTGACCAATTATGATGATGCTTTGATGGATTTTAGTTATTTATAGCCGGATCTTGTTACCTAGTGAATGAATTTTTATGGTTGCCAGGCGGATTTTGATGATTTTATAACTTTTTTCAGTTAAAAAGATAATTTTGTTGGATTTTGATTATTTAAAATCGGATTTTGTTGATCACTTGCTACATTTTTATAGTTTTTGTTATATACATAAGCCACAAAACTTATATGCTAAATAAAATAGTAACAAGAACTAAAAACTGTCGAAAAGTGCAAACTTCTACTAGTGCAATATAAAAACACTAAAATACGGCCATAAACTGTTGAAAAATCAATTTTTGTTTTAATAAAATTTCAGAATCCGGCTATTAGATTCAAATTATTGTCAGAAAGCACCAAAATCCGGACAATAACAGAAACTAGTTATAAACTTACAAAATTTTGTTCATAAAATTGAAAAATCCGGCCATAAAACAAAGCATATTTTTAGAAACATTTAAAATTTAAAAGTGCAGCGTTGTACTTACAAAATCTTTAGTTGTGAAATGTCAAAAATACTACAATCCGGCTATGAACTGTTAAAATGTACAACATTTTATTTAGAAAATGTCAAAAATAGCAAAATCTAGCCTTAAACTGCCAGAAAATTTAAATTTTTTTTTATAAAATATTAAAAATAGCAAAATCCGACCATGACTGTCAAAAAAGGCTAAATTTTATTATTGAATTTACAAAACATGATTATCAAAATATTTTCAACAACAATCAAAACCGGCTAAAATCAGTTGAAAAAAAAAATTATTTGTGAAACTAAGGGAACTAAGTTCAAACTTTGAGATTTCAATTTGTGTTTGTGTTCTAAAAATAGCAAAATCTGGCTAGAACTGTAAAAAAGGTACAATTCTATTAATGAATTTACAAAACTTGTTTATCAAAATATTGTCAAAAGAACCCAACTCTGGCAAAAATTGTCGAAAAGTTTAAAACTTTATTTGTGAAATGTTAAAACACAAAATACGGCTTTAAACTATTAAAAAGGGCAAAAATATATTAACAAAATTTCAAAATCCAGTCATAGAGTATAAAAAAGTTGTCTGAAAGCTATGAAATATTAAAATATTTTTATAAAACAACAAAATCTGGACACAAACGCAAAATTTTAATTATGAAATATTAAAAATCTGGTCAACTGTCAAAAAAGGTACAATTTTGGTAATGAATTTTCAAAACTTGTTTACCAAATGGTTGTTAAAAGAACCAAATTTGTGCAAAATTCTATTTGTGAAATGTTAAAACACAAACTCCGGTTTTAAACTGTTTAAAAGTGTAAAAATCTATTAAGAAAACAGCAAAATCCGTCTAAAAAGTTTTGTTGAGTTTGGATTCTATATCCTGTTTACTATGTAGGTTTCTATTATTTCTTACCAGTTTTTTTTATGGGTTTAGTAATAGAACATGTTTTGTGAAAAAATTTTAATGTTTTAAAGTTGAGTTTTGGTATTTTTTGTCATTTTGTAGTTAAATTTTGTTGTTTTTTTGTTGGGTTTTTTATGAATTCTTGTTTGCTTTTATTGTTTTTGGCTAAAAAACATAATCTATAATCAAATTTTGATGATGTTTTGCAGGGTTAGGTTAGGTTTTTAATTATTAAACTTATCTTATGACCAAATTTGATGTTTTTAAGTTAAATTTTATTAATAATTATGCGTGTTGTTAGTTTGTACTTATTTTAGGGGTATTGTGGTCATATTTCAATGATTTCTTGACTTTTTTAATGTTTGTGTTCAATAATTGACTAAAATTTTCTGATGTTTTGTTGGATTTTGATTATTTATTATTTCTATCTAGATTCTTGTTATAAAACATTGAATGACTAAGTTTCAATGTTTTTAAATTGAATATTTGAATTATAGCTGTGTTTTGTAGCTTATTTCAGTGGTTTGTGGTTGGATTTTAATGATTTCTTGCTCAATTTTACGTATTAAATCAAAAACATTATGAATGGTCAAATTTTGTTGATGTTTTGTTAGATTTGGTTTTGGTTTTGTTGGACTATTTTTCATTATTTTCAGCTAGATTTTGATGTTTAGGGTAACAAAATATTAGGTTTTGTTATTTTGCAGCTATTTTTTTAAATTAGTGGTCTTATTTTAATGGTTTTTTGTTCAAATTGATAGTTTTTTTGCAAAGAAACAGAATTTAAGACAAAATTTTGATAAAGTTTGGTTGGGTTTTGAGTATTTTTGTTTAATTTTGTTCATTGATGACTGGAATGATGATTTTGAGTAAAATTTTGATGTTTCATAACTTTGTTTTTTTGATTTGTGGCTAATTTTTTTTATTTGTTTTTAGGTTTTATTGATTTCTTACCAAGTTTGGTATTTTTGTCAAAAAAACAGAACCAATTATCAAAATGTGATGTAATTTAATAGTAGTATCGGATTTAGTTAAATTATAGCCGAGTTTGATTGTTTTTTGACTAGATTTTAATGATTTTTTGCAGATTTTATTGTTTTTTGCTCAAAAGCAAAAATTATGACTAAAATTTTAATGATAATTGTCGGATTTTGATTTGTTTGTTTAAAAACCATAATATATTATTAAACTGTTATGATTTATTGCTTTATCTTACTTTATTGCGTAATATTATTTTAAAATAAGCCACAAAACGTATGTGTTTAATGAAAATGGTAACAAAGTCAAAAAATACAAAATAATATTAATGAAATTGCAACATTTAGCTATAAAATATCAAAACATTGTCAGAAAGAACTAAAATGCCGACATAAACTGTCAAAAAGTGCAAAATAATATTCACAAAATGTCAAAAATTGCAAAATCCGGTCATAAACTGTTAAAAACTAAAAAGTGTGAAAGTTGTAAAATGTCAAAAAAAGTAAAATTTGGCAGTAAAAAAATGTGCAGAATTTTGTTTATATAATTTTAAAAATAGCAAAATCTAGCTTTAAACTGCCATAAAGTAAAATTCTATTCATAAAATGTTAAAAATAGCAAAATCTGGCTATTACTGTCAAAAAGAGAACAATTAATTTAATGAATTTACAAAACTTTATAAAAATATTGTTAAATAAACTAAACTCTGGTCGAAAACTGTGGAAAACTGCAAAATTCAATTTGTGAAATGTTAAAACACAAAATACGGCTTTAAACTATTGAAAAGTGCAAAAATCTATTAACAAAACAACAAAATCCGCCCAAAAAATTGCAAAATCTATGAAATATTAAAATATTTTCATAAAACACTAAAATCCGGTCATAAACGCAAAATTCTAACTATGAAATATCAAAAATAGCAAAATCTTGTCATAACTGTCAAAAAGGGTACAATACTTTTAATGACTTTACATAACTTGTTTATCAAAATATTGTCAAAAGAACCAAATTCCGGCCGAAAAGTGCAAAATTCTTTTTGTGAAATGTTAAAACACAAAATACGGCTTTAAACTGTTGACAAGTGCCAAAATCTAATAACAAAACAGTAAAATCCGACTATAAAATTGCAAAATCCAGTCATAAAGTGTCAAATTGTCGTCTGAAAGACATGAAATATTAAAATATCTTCAGAAAACACCAATGTCTGGCCATAGACGCAAAATACTAATTATGAAATGTCAAAAATAGCAAAATCTGGCCATAACTGTCAAAAATGGAACAATTCTATTAATAAATTTACAAAACTTGTTAATCAAATAATTGTCAAAAGAACTAAACTTTAGCCAAAAATTGTCGAAAAGTGCAAAATTATATTTGAAATGTTAAAACGCAAAATACGGCTTTAAACTGTTGACAAGTGCAAAAATCTTATAACAAAACAGCAAAATATTACCATAAAATTGCAAAATCCAGTCATATAGTATGAAAATGTTGTCTAAAGGTAATTAAAAATTAAAATATCTTCCTAAAACACCAAAATCTGGATCACAAACACTTGGACGCCGGCGAAAAACTAAGTTTAAATCTTATAGGCGTATGGTTTAGATTGCTGTTTTGCATCTAAGTGTTTGTGATGAAAAAAATGGATTACAAACGTTTGGGTGGGTGAGCGGGAACTAAGTTCAAACTTTGTGGGCATGTGATTTCAACTTGTGTTTGTGTTCTAAAAATACCAAAATCTGGCTATAACTGTAAAAAAGGTACAATACTTTTAATGAATTTACAAAACTTGTTTATCAAAATACTTTCAAAAGAATCAAAAACTGTCGTAAAGTGCAAAATTCAATTTGTGAAATGTTAAAACACAAAAATGGCTTTAAACTGTTAAAAAGTGCAAAAATCTATTAACAAAATAGCAAAATTTGGCCATAAAATTGCAAAATGCAGTCATGAAGTATCAAAATGTTGTATGAAAGCCATGAATTATTAAAATATTTTCAGAAAACACCAAAATCTGGTTATTGACGCAAAATTCTAATTATGGAATATCAAAAATAGCAAAATGTGGCCATAACTATCAAAAAGGGTACAATTCAAAATTGGTTTACAATTCAAAATTGGTTTATCAAAATATTAAACACACAAAATTTTGTCATAAACGCAAAATTCTAATTATGAAACACCAAAAATACCAAAATGTGGCTATAACTGTCAAAAAGGGTTTATCAAAATATTGTCTAAAGAACCATACTCCTGCCAAAAACTGTCGAAAAGTGCAAAATTCTATTTGTGAAATTTCAAAATACAAAATACGGCTTTAAACTGTTGAAAAGTGCAAAAATATATTATCAAAATAGCAAAATTTGGCCATAAAATTGCAAAATTCAGTCATAAAGTATCAAAATATTTTCTGAAAGTCATAAAATATTAAAATATCTTTATAAACCACCAAAATCCGATCATAAACGCAAAATTCCAATTAATACCAAAAATAGCAAAATTTGGCCATAACTGTCAAAGTGGGTACAAATTTATTAATGAATTTACAAAACTTGTTTATCAAAATTATGTCAATAGAACCAAATTCCGGCTAAAAACTGTCGAAAAGTGCAAAATTCTATATATGAAATGTTAAAACACAAAATACGGCTTTAAACTGTTGAAAAGTGCAAAGATATAATAACAAAACAGCAAAATTTTGCCATAAAATTGCAGAATTCATTCACAAAGTTTCAAAATGTTATCTGAAAGCCATGAAATATTAAAATATTTTCATAAAACATCAAAAACCGGTCATAAACGCAAAATTCTAATTATGATATATCAAAAATAGCAAAATTTGGTTATAATTTGTTAAAATGTGCAAAAATCTATTAATGAAATTGCAAAATTTGGTTATGTATAAGTATAAGTATAAACAAGTATAAACAGAATGTCAAAACATTCAAAATCTGGCCACACTGTTGAAAAGTGCAAGATAATATTTATTAAAAAAAATTCAGAAAGAACTAAAATCTAGCCATTAACTGTAGAAAAGTGCAAAATTCTATTTAAAATAGCAAAATTTTGGTATCAACTTTCAAACGGTGAAAAATTCTATTTATTAAAAGTTATGAATTATCGGATTACTATTAGAAAGTATTAAAACTTGGTCATAAACTGTTGAAAACAGCAACCAGACTGAAAACATAATCTACGCCAATTGGAACTTTGAACTAGACCCTATCTTCAACAGACTACTAAACTTGATTATGTGAGCTAGGACGCCGATGACGGACTTGTTCAATCCGCCAAGACATCTAAAATGATTTGCTTTTAATTTCACACGAAAACATTTAAAACGATCCACTTTATTTGGTAGCTTCCGGGCATCATTTAACGTCCGGCAAATAATACTTTTTTAGGTTGCTGCCGCAATCAATATTTTTAGATCTATAATGTTCTTTTTAACAAGACTCTTCTTTTTCTGAAACTATACTGGTATTTTAATAACTTTAGCCAAAATTGAGTTTACTTTAAAACCGCAAATTTGTGAAATGATAAACCAAAAATCGGTTTTCGAGATATGGCTGTTACTTCCTATTTATTTCATAAAGTTTATGTTAAATCGCTCAAAAAAATTATTTATTGTATCAAATTTACGAATTTTCTTAATTTATTTCATGAAATTTCTTAAAAGCACAATTTTGTAAAACCATACGAAATGTGATCAAACGAAAACTTGAAATATGTTTACTGCATACAATACATTTTTTGAATTTTAATGATTTCTGGACACAAATCAGTTTGTAGTTAAATTTTTATGGTTTTTCAGTAAAGTTTTGATGATGTTGCAGTTACATTTTAGTGAATTATGGCTAGATATTGTTGTTTTGATGCCGAAGTTTTTTGGTATTTAAATTATTTATTTCCGGATTTTGACGGTTGAGTAATATAATATAAGAAGGCGCAATGCAAATATATGTATGCATACTTGTTTACTACAAGTTTGCATGGCTAGGAGGGCGAAGTACTTCAGTTTATGATTACAATCAAATAGTTTAAACTGCAGTGCTCCACTCACCTGCCCGCCCGTGCGTTTGTAATCAAAAAGTTAGATGTTTTACCTACTTAATAGTCACTTAATTAAAAGAAAAAAAAGTGACATCCAATTTTAATTTATAAATTTAGTTTTCTAAAATGTTTTGTTGTAGGCTGCTTTATTGCATATAATCAGAAATCTACGCATTTGACAATTTTAGTTCGATTCAAACTATATTTACTTTAAAATGTGTTAATTACAGGCATTTATCAATTAATTTTTAATCATTATGAATATCACTAATTTAAAGAACTAATAGCACACAATTAAAACTCAATAACTTTGATTGTGCAGATTGTCACAACAACAAAAAAATCTTAATAGTTTTTAATACAAATTTTGTGAAAAATATATTTAAAATATATATGGATATTTACAAAATTAAAAAAGCCATTGTTGGTATTTTATTTGTAGCGTCTGCATTGGCTTAATTACAAGAAACTCAATTATCAGGAAGAAGTAAAAAGTATACCGGCCAATTTGCATCCGGATCGACCTCAGCAATTAACTAAAGCCTGCTATAAGCACAAGCAAAAACTTGAAGCTTAATGAAAGTGTATGTCGATTGATATCCCAAAAAGGTTTAATCCCAACCTAATCTCCAACAAAACATGTTTCACTGATAGCAAGCTCTTGTTTTTGTGCATTATTTACACTCGACTGATTCTTTTAAAACTAATAAATTCACGACGCTGCTGAAAAATCGTTAATATTCAAAGATTATAAAGGGATAATTCATAATTATGTAACATTAGAGTCTTGTATGCATCGACATTCATCACAATCTTGTGTGACCAGAACATGGGATAAAGCACTATGTAAAGTGTCAAAGAAATGTATATAAATGATAGTTTGAATGCGAGACGAAGGAAAATCGATGGCTATTTTTACGCGTCCTTTAATCTCAAAATTTAACATATTATATCATACATAAAATTCCATTCGAATTGCAAAACGTTTCACACAAGGATACATTTAAACAATACCTTTTTCCTTTGTATTTGAAATCATTGAATATTTCCGAATGCCGCACACCCTTCCAATTAAATTAATTTTCCCCATCTAAGTTATGAATGGTGATAGGAGGAGGAGTGGGTGTATATAAAATATTATTGCTTACAAATAGCTCCGACATTTTTAGATCGAAACTTTTCAACTTCCATAAATGTTACGGTCAGTTTCAGAACTAACAAAGCCGAGAAAAAAGTAGGGAGTGTGTTTTACGACTTTGTAGGCAGCCAAGTTTCGAAAAACTTTTCATATTTTTCTATAAAAAATATCTATCGGCTAGTGATTTGTGTTCCATGAAATAGAACGTTGAAATATTTATTTCACACACAGAGAAAATATTGCATTCATTACAATTTTTTTAGTATATATTGTGATCAGTAACTTGCAGGAATCCTCCTGAAAGTTCAATTGGATATGTAGTGTAGGGGGAGATGAATTTCCATTTAAAACATGTATTTGACACGGCGAATGGCGTCAAAGGGAAAATGCAGTGAACCGCAGCAGACACCTCGCTGCAATCTGAGAGTATGGCGGTTGAACATGACACGGACACGTTTAGCCTGCTACTAAATCCGCATGTGTATTTCACTAACATGCAAGCCGCAGCAGTCCACTATTTTTATTATATTTATTCTATTTCATATTATGCTGTTTCATATCCTGCTGCAGCAGAAATTCCTAGCTACAATGTTAAAATAATATTTAAAAGAAAATGATTGACTTGAATTTAAATATTAACCCTCATATTCGTTTATGTAACTATAACGTGTGAGTGCCAGAGCTTCATGGTTCATCCAAGAGGCTTACGATTTAATGCGGTATCACTATCTAACCAAGGGTTTTACTACATCAATTCCTATTCGCACTAATTACCGTGGCGTAATATGGTTCAATTTAGTAATTAGGGTGCGATTTCCGAAATACCTCGCGGCCGTTTAATAATTGCAAGGGGTAGGGAGTACGCATGGAAAATTTAAACAAAAGAATGAAACGTCTCCTTCTCTCTCTCTTTTCATGTATGTAACTGGCGGCGATGTTATTATCGCGAATGTAATTATCATTCTTTTGATTAATAAATCTCTTTGAAGTTTTATTGTTGTATTTTATAAGTGGCAGGCTCTTATCCACCTGCTACGTCGCCTAATCTGCTTGGGGATGATTTGTAATTGTTATTAAATTTATTAAAAATTTATTAAATTGATATTGTTTCATAAAATAAATTGTTATATTAAATAATAATCAACTTCTTATATCACTAGGTGTTGAAGTGTCGTGCACACCGAGCCACACAGAAGACATGTGTATGTTTGGATGCCTATATTATCCAGTAAAAACGCCTTGATCAAAATGCTTGAAATTTTCACCAATGATTTTTTGAATATTTCTTAAATTATTTTTTTTGAAATTTTTTGAAAAATTGATTTTTGAAAAAATCACGTTTATTGAAATGAACACTAGCTCTACAACTAATGTGCTAAACTAATTTTGAATCAGTTGTGGGAAGCAAGATTAGATTATCAGTATTTTATCTTCATAATTTCCAAAAATATATGCACTCATGCACCGCACTTTGACACACAAGAAAATATTTTTAAACCGATGTAGTTGCTCAAAATATTGATAGATGGCAGCACATACCTTCTTCACATACGTTTTTTTTAATTAAATGTGAGTTCTCAAAGCAACTATAAAATATTTTGCTTAATGACTGCTTAAAAAGCAAATGTTTATTACAACGGATTTATTGGAAAGAACGCTACGCTCTGCATCACTTTGTTGGTCACCTATGCAAGTCTTAGACGCTCTGGTCTTTGCTTAATCTTTGTCAGCGCTGTTAATCATACATATCCTCTCTGCCGTACTGCCGACTGTTATATTAAATTTAACAATAAATTATCAAATCTGCTAGTAACTTTAGGGTAATTTTAAACAGTACACAACCAGTAAACAGCTACAGTTAAACAGCTAATATTGCAAGTTGTAGGAAAACATTTTATACAGCTCTTCAAGACTTGCAGACTTACTTCAAACTAATTAAAGATTACCCCGCTACTGGTTTTTGACATTAATGCTGCCTTAAAAATGTTTTATGACAAAGTTAACGCTAGATATATAAAGACCACTAATGATATCTTGCAAGTCTACCACTGACCAGAAGTACACAACACGTGCTAAAATTTAGTCTAACAATTCTTTCAGTGCTCCAGTAAAGAAAACTATTGTTACAAGGAAAAAAAGCTTTAAAGCAATGTAAAAAAATAAAAGTTATTTTAATTCTTTCTAAGATGTTATAACTTGGTTTTTCTTCAGTTGCCAACTGCTACTCGGAGCTTGGCAGTTTTTTAAGCTTTTGTAATCAAGAATGTTTTTTTGTTGGATATTTTGCTTATACTAAATTGCAGCAACTTATATTTTTTTCTTTGAATTGTGTATTGCAGATACACTAGTTTTTTTTTATAGTATGGATAACTTCTAGTACTTTTCTCATGTTCCTCAATACTTCGCGGTTGGTAGTCTGTTATCAATTCAAAGATTTGGAGTTTTTTAATGTTTTGCTGATTTATACCATATGGTAATATTGAACACAAATACCTTACCATTCTTATTTAAAGAATGTTATTTACACTAAAGGTCTTGGAATGCAGCACTTAGACAAATTTGCCAAATCTTAAAAACTTTAATGGTTTATCAAAAATTGTTGTAAGCTTTGAAATGTGAATACTTTATGGCAAATTAAAAATACATTTTACGCTAAATACTAGGTCCAACTACTCTTCATCTTCTCTTCAAGAACTAGAGGCGTTTTTATTTGCCTAACTTCAAGAAATGCTCTGCTTAAAAAATACTTAGGACAACCCAACTGAGGATAAAAAATTATAAAGAACAATATACTCTTAAAAATAACTGTTAGATTAAATACTTACAACAATACTACCCACGAAACAAGAATCAACTCGCTTAAAGACAAAAACTTTGCGGAAGAAAAATAGGTTGAAAACAAAATTTTGAAAATAGCAAGAGGGCTACTATTGTTAAGTAAAAAAACTATTTTTTGTCAAAGTTTACGTAATCAATGTCTGCACTTTGTATGTAAATGAGAGATCAGCGGAAAAAGTGGCTCAATGAAAAACAAAATGAGAAGGCAGACATCAGCGAACAAAGTTACACTTTTTTTTATCAAAACACACTAACACAAAGCTACTTTACGAGCACTATTACTTGTCAATCATTACAGCATAATATCAGACAAATTTGGACTGCACGGCTATCTTAATTGCATCTTAAGACAGCTACACGACCCCATTAGCTTACCAGATGTTATCAATTGAAAGGATTGTAATACAATAATACGGCTTCTTAAGTACAGGGTGCAGTAGAAAAATTTTTTAGATTTTAAAAATTATATTGTCCAAATAGTGGTCTAGATGGCCAATACATATTTTAACCTTTCTTAGAAATTTTTCATCTTTTACTTGCATGCCGGACAAAATTCTTTTAGTTGGTCCTACGACTGAAGACAATGTTTAAAAATTTTGGCAATAAAGTACTTTTACAAAAAAAGTTACAGTAACTTAAACCAAGCGAGCGCGCGCGGTGATTACGGAACTGCTTTGCGTAAAGAGTTCATTAGACCCTGGAACATCTCCTGTATTCTATGGCCAGAAGCTCCATTTTGTTAAAACCAAAAGTTTTATAGATTGTATTTTTATACTCTTAAGTTTATAAGCGCAATTCTCCAACATGTTGCAGCATTTTTTTTAAGTAAGGCCCAATAACGTTTATTGACGACACAGCACACCAAACGGTCATTTGTGGGCTGTGGAGAGATTGTTGGTGTATTTGTGGGGGTTTTCAGCAGCCCAGCAGTGAACATTTAGTTAGTTTACTGTACCAGAAAGGTGAAAATGAGCTTTACTGATATTTCACAGAATGCGCATAGCTACGATGATATCATTACAGAAAACCCACCCATTGCATTGGAAACAGCCTTCACTACAGCGATGTTGATTTTGATTGATCTCACGTTTTTGGGACGTTTAAGTAGTTTTTTCTTTGGTGCAGATTTTGTTACAATTACTCTTTAAACCGCCAGCAAAAACACGTAAACCAAGCCGCGTGTGAAAAAGCCCTTACTACAAACCTTGACGATTACCCGACCACGGCATGGTGGTGATTGAAAACTTGTTGTTATATACAGAATTAAAACCTTTACCAGTTTTGTGGACCCCACAAAGATTTTTTTTGTAGTGTCGGAGCTATTTCTGCCGCACTTTGCATTTGTAAGGAGTTTTGTTTATAATCTTATCTTTCATGCAACTAGACATTTATGACCGCGGCGAAACTTTTTGTCCACCTTGCCCACTCGTAGAAATTTTAAAGATCTGTTGATTGGATGTCAACAATCATGAACTGAAGCAACTTGCTTACTTACTCAAGTGTTACTAATTTATTGATTGGATGTCGCTTTTTTCTTTTTTAATTTTGTGACTATTGAAGTAGACAAGGAGCAGAAACTTCCAATCTCTTGATAACAAATATTTGGACGGGAGTTGATTATCTGTAAATTGGTTGTCACTTTCACTGTTTATTTAATGACTATTGGCGTTTGTAATGAGAAGAAATATCCAATTTCTTTATAACAAACACTTGAATGTTACCTTTTTTATTTAGTTTAGTGTTTATTGGCATTTGCGAGAAGGAGAAACATTCAATATCTTTATAACAAGAACAACAGCAATTAAGTTAATACTGCAGTTAAAACAATTTGCTTACAATCATTAACTAAAGTACATATTACCTACCCAACTGTTATTAATTGGTAGATTAAATGTTACTTTTGTTTTGTTTTTTTTTAATTTAGAATTATATATCTATATTTTTTATAACAAACATTTGGGTGAGTAGGTTGACATTCTAATTTAAACTATTTGTCTACAATTATGAACTGGAGCTCACCCACTCGCCCAAGTATTAGTGATCTAAATATTGGATGTCAATTTTTTTAAATTTATTGATTGTTGGTGTTTATAACAAATACTTGAAAAGGGGGTTGGCACTCCAATTCAAGCTTTTTGTTCACAATCATGAACTAAAATACATTGACTACCCAAATTAGTGATCTGTAGATCCAAATTAGTTTTTTTTTTAAATTATTTAGGGAGGAGATACATCTGCGCCGGCCCCGAATATGGTAGAGGAGCGACTTTGGTTGTCCGAGAGGAGTGTGAGTGCTTGTTGGCGACGGCCGGGAAATCTTCTAAAGACTTAAAGTGTCAGATTCACTCTTCCTAAAAGAGCGTTTACTGATTAAACTAACTCCCCCCCCCCCCCACTCACTCTAATTTTTGAATACTTTCAAGTTTTATGCTCTTTCGTTTGGAGATAGAGAATAGGAAGGCTGAGAGATGATACAATTGTTGAAATTTGGATTACGTTTATAAGCACATAAGCCCCCGGGACATGTTACGTTGCGCTGACCCTCCCAAGAGTTAGTAATTTGTAGTAAAAATTTAGTGGTTATTGGCATTTGCATTTGTTAGGAGGAGATACATCTAATCCTTTGATATGAAATACTCGAACGAGTTGGCGTAAACAATTATGAACTAAAGTATGCTGCTCACTCGCCTAAGAGTTAGTGATCTGTAAATTGGATGTTTCTCTCTTTCTCTCTTTTTAATTTATTATCTATTGACAGACCAACATTTCATTTTACGATCACAAACACTTGAACGGGTTAGCGTGGTACTTTGTACTTTGTGTCTGCATTTATGAAGCGGAGTAAACAATTTTGTCAAGAAAAACCTTTTTGTTGTTGCCGGTTACATAGCCTTTTTGCAATCTTTCACTACTAGTTTTTATTAAGTTTCTGAACATTATCGTAGCACATTTTTGACGTATCCGTTATTGGTGTATTGCAAGAATTTTGCTGCAATCGGTGCTTAGTATACTTGACCTGTGAATACATGTATACAACATCAGACAAATTTCTATCTCTATTCTTTGCATTAAATGAGACACTAGAGCTTTTTTTTTTTACCGAGTATTTGTTCTGATGACGATAATCTGCTGGCTCTTAGTCTTAGTAATTTTGCTCTAAACAAGCATTTTCACAGACTAAGTGACCGTTAATAGAAGAAGAAGGCTAGCACAGTTTATGCAAGGAATCCGATAACATAAACTCTAAAATCTGTTGTAGGAAAGGAGTATTTTTATGTTATTTACTAAGCTATGAAAACAAGGAGTTACAGGTCAATCAACATTTTATTTATTAACTTAAGAACTATTAGCAAGCTACACATGCTAATACTACTACAAACGCTAAGGGTTTGAAAAAAAAATTCAAAGCGACGTTTTCTTTGAGTTTTGAAAAGAGTAATAGTCACAGAGGACGAGGTTGTTTACTTTTTGAACAATTTATTCTTTATATAGCTTGCAGCTGTTGTGCAGAAGCATAGTAAATATGGGGTTTTGTTTTGTTATTGTAGTTCCTTTAGATTGTGTAGATCTGGAGATTTTCTACATGTTGGGTCATTATGAATAAATTTCTTGTACAGTTTGAACTGTTTGCGCCCATATTTAACTTGAAAATTGGACGGACTAAACTTATGTATGACTATAAAATGTTGCAAAAACTTAACTTAACTGTAATTTTGATTCTTAAAAAAAATTTACTTTTGCTTACAAAATTGTGTTTTCGAGTTGCCAACAAAACAACTTACAACGACGTTTTTTGATGTTGAAGCAACTGTTTGTCTTGGAAAATTGTTTATTGTCGACTTTGCATTAGTTTTATTTTCTGATGCAGCAGAGTTTTGGGCATTCTGCTCTAAAAGCTGGTATGATGTTTGGAAGGTGGCTAATTAATTATTGCTAATGTTTTTACTGTTATTAAATACAAAAATACAAATAACAGATGTTAATAATATATGCAAGGTTGGAAAAATTATAATTTTTATGATCATAAACATTTGGGCAGGTGGTTTGGACAAACTATAATTTTGGTGATCACAAATACTTGGCGGGTGGGTTGCTTATAAAAATAAATCTAGTTAAATTGTTGTTTTACTTTGAGAGCCCTCTACTTGACTGTTTGTAGAAAATCAGAATTTTGACAGTTGAAAAGGTAAGTCGGCATAATAGCATGTGTATGGGAATAACCGACAAAGTCTATTGGCACCTTTACTACTGATGCGATCTACGCAAACACGACTATTTTCTAGTGTCAACCGCATCTTAGCCTAGGCAAACACATAATATTTTGAAATAAAAAAAAAAAATTAAATTTAAATAAACAACAATTGCAGATCTGGATGAAAACAATACGCTCTAACTAATTATCTACTACAGGAAAGCGCCGTTTTGATCAAATAATGTCTAAAAGCACACAGGAAGTGCACTCTTAACAATATATTTGCAAAAGTATAATTGGACGTGCAGGTAATGACTGATTGATCTGGCACAGCAAGTCCAAATAAAAACCTGATTACTGAAGACAATCAAAATTGAGAGAATATTTGTGCATTATTGGAAACTAACGTTTACGGATTAGGAACTGGAAACCCCCAGCCGGTCAGCAATTACTGCAGATAGCTTAGTAAGCACCTTTCTTCAAAAACCGGGACGTAAGTGCGACCCTTGGATTGGGGAAGTAGATGAAAACAAAAACAGCGGTAGTAAACTTGTTTGAGGGTAAAACCCTTAAGTGACAAACCTGAAGTTGACCGTGAGGTAAGAAATTGCATTAGCAAACCCCAATAACAGGGGATAGCGAAGAAAATAGAGAATTGTAAGCAGTGAGTAAACTGACTTGATGGCCACGTGGTAAGGAAAGTTGTCATTGGCAAACTCCGAAAACCAGAAACTGCATTAAGTCATTGCTAACGACCTAATCTTTGGCTTACGTGACCGTAGAAGGCGACTTCTACTGTAGCAAGTAAGTTTTAAATGTATGGAAACTAGGCACTATGCCGAAGATTGCAGATTGCTTGGAAGGCTCTGTCGTAAATGTGTGGAGATAGGGCATATCTCCACACATTTACGACAGAGCCTTCCTGGCAATCTGCAATCTTTGGCATAGTCATCTGCGATAAGAGAAGCTTAAACAAGGACTACTACGCCAACAGTAACTTAGGCCCGGCATATCAATAGGAAAGAAAGGTTAGATAATGCCTAATGCCGTCCTGAACATCCTTCAGCTTAACTGCCAAAGAGCTAAGGCAATTATGCTGGAAGTCAAAAGGTTAATAGAAGAGGTAGGCAAGAGCCGTACACCCTAAACAGCAAGGCTACTGTACCTGCCGGCTGCATCAGAGTCGGGCATGAGACAGGCGCTAAGGCCATAATAGCCACCGAGACAGAAGCCTGTGCACGAGTATTAGACAGGGGCGTTGACATATATGTCTGTTTGCTGTACTGTTCCTTTGGAGATAAGATAGCAAACCAAATTAACTACTTGGAGCAAGTGCTAAGAATGGTGGGCAGGTCCCGTTTATAGGTGCAGATAATAACAGATGCTCCCAGTTGTGGTATAGCAAATATGCCACATCTGGCAGAAACAGTGAAACCAGGTTAGCGCTAGAAGAACTTATATTGGACTCGAATCTGAACATGCTAAATTCCTCAACCGACAAATATACGTTCTCTGGGGCAAACGGTATTGCGACATTGACATCTTTATGATCTCTCGGGATTGGCACCTGTGACGACATGGCAAATCAATTGGCCTGAAATCTACGCAAATGAACGAAACAAAGCAAATCTGAAAGCGACAATCCCTAAAAGGGGTTGCGTTTTGTGGTGGACAAACGAGTTAACTGAGGTTAGGTCACGGGTCAGAAGATTTACAGCTAAATGCCAGGCGATAAGAACGAGAGGTCTCAAAATAGGCGAGCATACTGTGGAGTATGTCCAATAGGCCTGCGACTACAGTGTTCATCTTTGTTGTTTCAAGGAAGATTACTGGAAAAACAAAGTCTACGTGATAGGCAACGCCGATATATGGGGAACAATTTACCGGGCAGCCAGGGGTAAAAACGACCGTGCACCCCTGACGTATTTTTTAACTGCAAATGGGTGAACTGCCACTTGGCAAATTACTATGGCCAAACTTATTCAGACCTGGATTCTTTCTAGCAAAATGCACATACACGTGGCAACGCTCTGAACACCATCCCTTTTTACAGCGAACCAGTTATCCTCAGCGGTGGCGGCAATGAAAGTGGGTAAGGTTTCTGGATGGGATAGCGTTAATAATAATAATAATAATAATAGTTTATTAGTGTTAATAGAAATTTTTACACACGTCTAGTTTGTGAATAACACACATTACAAAAACACATTAAAATTAAAATAAGATCAACATAAGACAAAAAATTTAAAAATTATATTATTATATTAAAATTAACTAAATCTATTACAATAAACAGTTGATTAGTTATGGAAAGTTTAATACCAATAGTTAGCACTCATAAAATAGAGTAACTATCTGATAAGCATTCCAATAAATTATAAAACGCTTTTTTAGCAAGATAGCTTTTAACAGTTTTTTTAAACTGTTCAATATCTAATTCTTTAATTGAATCTGGTAGTAAATTAAAAATTTTTGGACCATAATAATTTACTCCATTTTTTGCTTTTACTAGACGTAGAGACTTTAAACAAATATTAGTATTACGTCTGGTATTATGACTGTGAATACTATTGTGAACAAGATATGTAGATATGTTTTTTCGAACATGCAACAAACATTCTAATACATATAGTGACGGTAAGGTTAATATATTCTGTTTTTTAAACTCTATTCTACAATCTTCTCTATACTCTAAGTTGGATATTACTCTTACAGCACGACGTTGTAGTCCAAAGAATCGATTCATTATTGCAGAATGCCCCCATGCAAGAATGCCGTACGTTAAATGCGACTGACATACTGCAAAGTAAACAGTACGTATATATCTGTCAGAAAGTTTGTTTTTAAGTTGTCGCAGTAGAAATATAGATCGAGAAATTTTTTGCGAAACAACATCTCCATGGTCCTGCCACTTTAATTTAGCATCTAAGCACATTCCCAAAAAGGTTGTGTTACGGACATTGTCATCAATATGTTTTAATGAAAATGTGAGATGGACTGTTTTATTTGTATTTAATGTTAGCTTATTGGCTGCAAACCATTTATTAGCAGTTGACTGACAGTTATTATTTGCGTTTAATGCTGTTGCAAAATTTGTGGATTTATTAATAAATGTGGTATCGTCAGCAAATAAAAAAAACTGTGTATCTGTAGATATTAGAGGAAGATCATTTATATATAATAAAAATAATAATGGCCCAAGGATAGATCCTTGAGGAACACCATAATTTATATACATTTTACTAGATTGTTTATTTTTTATTGTAACCAGCTGTTGCCTTTCTTGTAAATATGAGCCTATCAACCTACAAGTACTAGGATGAAAGTTATAGAAATATAGTTTTTGTATGAGAAGTCTATGACAAATGCAGTCAAATGCCTTACTTAGGTCCAGAAAAGATGCCACAGTATGCATGCCTGTTTCATACCCCTGAATAATTTCCTCAGTAAGAGCAACTACCGCATCCGTCGTCGACCTTCCCTTACGAAAACCATATTGTGTTGATGATAACATATTTTGATTTTCTAGAAAATCTATCATTTGCTTAAATAATATCTTCTCAAACACTTTAGATATTACTGGGAGTATGGATATTGGCCTGTAATTGTTAACGTCATCACTATTTCCTTTTTTAAGAACAGGAATTACTAAAGCTATTTTTAGAGAACTTGGAAACATGCCATTTGTAATGCAAAGATTTATTAATTTTGTTAAAGGTATTAAAATTATGTTGATTACACTCTTTAGTAAATTAGAAGTTAACCCATAAATATCTCTACACGTAGAGTTTTTTAAGTTAATCAGTACATCTCTAATTTCATTAAAAGTAGTTTCTTTAAATTTAAAATAACTTGCACAATTATTACTATTAATATTAAACATAAAATTTAGAGGATTGTTTGTACAAGCAGGTAGATTATTGATTAGATTTTCAGCAATGCTGGTAAAAAAAACATTGAATTTATTAGGGCTAATATCACAGATTGTATCACATTGTTTTGATTTTTGACTAGAATTTACAATTGACCACATTGCTTTGGCATTATTGTTGGAATTTCTAATAAAATCTGCGTTTGCAGATAATTTTGCATTTTTTAGTGCTATATTGTAGGTGCATTTGTATTTGTTATAATGATCTTTTAACAGTGGGTTACGATAACTAGCCTCTTTAATAAGCAAGAGCGTTTCTCGCATATTTCGCAAATCGTTATTGAACCATGTTACGCATTTGTTATTTTGCACAGAAATTTGTTTTTCTGGGAAAGATTTAAGATATGAATCTTCTAAAATCTTTACAAACATATTAAATTTAATTTCAGGGGTGTAGCAACTGTCAATGAAACTCCAATCTATTAATTGCAATGACGAATAGAATAAGAATTTACCTTGTTGTGTAATTGGCCTAATAATTTGTTTTGGAGAATTGTGTTTCATAGTATTGATTTTAATAGTAACATGTATACCAATGTGGTCTGTAAACCCAAAATCACACGACTGTACAGATATATATTGCATGTTCGAAAAAACATTATCTAAACAATTTGTCTTACGTGTATTAAAATTTACCAGATTTGTGAGGCCATATGTTGTTAATAGGTCGCATAGAGTTCCAGCTTTACGATCGTTGGTATTAAACTTTACATTAAAATCACCTCCTATAACAATATTTTTGCTAATGTCAACACAATCCATTAGCTTACCTAAAATGTCTAAAAAAGTATCAAAATCACCATCAGGTGTCCTATAAACACAAATAATTAAAATATTATGCTTTGGCAGAAATGAGGCAGATATTTCACAATGTTTCTCTGCCGAGAAGTTATTAAGATAACATAGGTTTTTGTATTGCATATCGTTTTTTATAAGCTGCATCACTCCTCCACGCTCATATACTCGACGTGTAAAACACGATGCTACTATATGGTTTCCAACTTTTAAATAGGGAATTTCTGATTCCTTTAACCAATGTTCACCAATACATATTACATCAAATACTTTATCTAATGTTAGAAGGAATGCTTCCAGTTCAAGTATTTTACTTCGTACACCTTGAATGTTTAAGAAATATAAATTTAATTGTTTGGACGTCTCTTCTACAATCCTGTCGCATTTACTTTGCGTGACAGGAAAAAACGATTTATACCAACATTTTTCGGCCAGTTTGCGGGGTTTGTTATAATATCATTGTATAACATTGGTACGGTAACTTTAAATGACGAATATTCATCGGGAACTCTTGATAGAAGTTTCTCACACTTTATGTTTTCTACTTTTAAATCTTTTAAGTAGTTTATTATATTATCAACATTTGTTTCCTTATCAAGGCGATATATATGGAAATGATAATATCGAGGGGCAGCTTTTAATGCCATTTCATTAGATGTTCCATAAGTAATACTCCTATTATTTTTATTATTAGAGCGGCGATTTATTGTTTGCCATTCATTATTTGTATTATTATTTCTAATATTTTTATTTTTATTTTTATTATCGCTTTTTGTAATATTATTCGAAATATCTTCAATATCCTTTTGTGAGTTCAGGGACACATTTTTATTTTTAAAATCAGAATTGTTTTGTGAATTTTTTACTTCCGATATGGTTTTTGCGGCATTGGAATATTTTATTTTGTCGGCTATATGCTCCGATTTTTTCATCTCATTGGATACAGATGGCATAACTGTATTATCAGTTGGTAATGAAATTGTTTTCTGGTTTTCATCTTTTAACAATTTGATCTCTTTCATTAGCTTAGAAATCGTGTCTTTTAAAGGTTTTACCTCACTGATAACAATTTCTTGCAGAATTGCCTTAAAGTCTTCACTTTTTAAGTAGGAAATTACAGGATCCTCACTTGCAGATCTTAAATCTGATCTCGGCATTATGAGAAAAAGAGGTTTAATTCTATCACTTATTGGTTAATTTAATTTAATATTATATGTATACTATTGAAGCTCAAAAACACGTCCGACTCACGCGGAGGTTCGACGAAACACGTTACTGCAAGAATGGCTAAGACAGCCCACAAGGTCTTGCTGATGTGGCTGTTGCAATTACTAAACAAATGCATAGACTAAAAGAATTTTTCAAGGGAATAAAAGGTGACCCGTCTCAAATCAAGGGACAAGGACAAGTCGAACTTCAAGTCCTACAAGCCCATCTGCCTTTTTCCGGTTTTTGGAAAGCTGCTGGAGAAGCTCATGGTCATCAAGCTCCTAGATCTACCACAGTGAATAAAGTGTAACATCCAGTTCTGTTTTAAGATAAAACTATCAACTGAGGACGCGTGGCATTGAGTGAAAATGATTGTAAGTGGTTTCGTTTTAAATTACGTGCTTTGGGTGTTGGTAGATTTCAAAGGAGCGTTTGACAATCTTGTCGGCTGGATTCTGGATGTTCTTGGTTGTGAGGAGACGGAGCTCTGGGCAAACTATTTGAATTGCAGATGAAACTTGACTTGGTTGTTAAGTCGGCCTCGTGGTGGGTGTGCTTGTTAACATGTTGGTCATGGGGGGGGGGGGGCTTACTGCGTTATTCCAAATCGTGTTGAGGGTAGCGTACGTGGGCCCTGCCTCGGCGGGAGAGCTGCGTACAATCAGCTTGGGTACCAGACTGGTCCTGCAACCTGAAGTCAATACTGGTAGCAGTACTTAGTACGGCGCACTGATTTAGGCGTATCCCGATCCCTTATCCGTGAGGACAGTGTAGGTGGGGCCCTTAAGGTACTGGTACTGCACTTTAAATCTAAATGACATGTTGTAGTTGTAGCAAGTACCTCAGGTTTGTCAGCAGTACGGACAGTTTTTATTATCAGAAAGAAGGTTAGCCAGGTTAGATACCTAGTGTATAAAAAAAATAGTTTTTTCATTACTTTTAAAAAAATGTGATTTGAAACTGTCAAATAATGTCAAAAATGTTCTCCAATTATCAAAAAATGTTCAAATAATGAGTAAATTAACAAAATATTAGTTACTATGTTTCTGATTTGTCAAAGAAGTTTTTTAATTGTCAAAAATGTTTTTTAAAAGACTAAGATAATTTTGAACAATCAGAGAATTGTATTCTAACTCTAATTTATAAAAAGTCTGATTTTTCAAAAATGTTTCTAAAATATTAAAATATGTTTTTCAAACGGCAAAAATGTTTTTGAACAATCCAAAAATGTTTTTTTTACATTTTAAAATGTTTAATGTAAATTATAATGTTTTTGATTTGTTGAAAATGTTACTAAACTATCAAAATATGTTTTTCAAAAGTTTCAAACGTTATTAAGAAATCACAAAAAGGTTTTTTTTTTAATTTGATCAAAGTTTGGAAAATATAATTGGCCAAAATATTTCATAACTATTTTTTAATTTGAAAAAAAATTAATTTGAGCTGTTAAAAATTAAATAATTAAAAAAATGTAAATCACAGTATTCTTAATTTTACAAAAACATTTTTAAGTGTTCAAAAATGTTTCTTAATTGTCAAAAATATTAATTAAAAATACAACAAAATTGCGCACCTTAAACTTAACAAAAAAAGTTCTATAAAACTTATATAATTGGCGCAGTCTGCAGGATAAATTTTTATATATATAAAAAGATGAATTATATAAAGAAGTTTTATAATTATACAAAATGGAAATGGAATATTAAATTAAAATATAAATTTTAAAACAAGATTTATCTGCACAGAAAAAAAATCAAATAAAAAACACACAGATGAACAGAATTGGCGCAGTCGGTATTTAAATATATTTTTAAGAATTTTGTAAAATAGAAAACTAGAAAAATATGCAGTAGGTAAGTAATAATATAGTATAACTATCAAACTTTAAAAAACAAAAAATTACGATGTATCTGACTTGTCGACATTTTTCAATTATCCAAAAATGTTTAAATGTGAAATTAACGTTTCTGATTGGTCAAAAATGTTTTTGAGTTGTCAAAAATGTTACTAAACTATCAATAGGTATATGTTTTGAAAGAAAGAAGAGCAATCAAAAAATTTTTTGTTTTATTTTACATACATTATATATTATAACACAAATGTTTGTTCATTGTAAAAAAAATGTTGATGATTATTTCTTTTCTATACAAAATGGAGTTTTAACACAACTTTAAAAACTACACTACAAGTATTTAACCAAAAAAGAACAAAATAGTTTAGTTTTGGAGTTGTTTGTTTAACTTTAAAAAAAAATATTAAAACTGTTTTAGCAAATGTAGTTATATGATGAAATTCTGTGCGTAATAAGTATTTAAAACACATCTAGTGTTAAATTAAAGCAATTGCTACATGACAAGGGCAAAACCCTTAACAAGTTGACATAATATATAAACGTGATATATGGTACATTGAAAATTTCCGGAATTAGCATGCAGTTTTGTATGTTTAACTCAATTTTAAACCCATGTCAGCAGATGACTCGAGAATTTTATTTACAAGATTGTAAACTAATTATATTTTCCCTCGCGGAGTTAAATGCGAAGCGTTTCGGGGATAATTTTATTTGTTTTATTATGGGACCAAACCTACCTCCCCACTGAATTGCCAACAGAATTTGTAATTATATGATTCGTTGTTGCAGTGCGTCCTTTATGGGTGAAGTTACTTGGAGAAAATCGTCCCCTATCTGCTGAAAATACTTACGAATTGAGTTGCCAAGTTGTTGGTTCCAGACCAGCACCGACAATCACCTGGTGGAAAGGCAGTGTGCAGATGAAAAACACAAGGGAATATGTAAGTATTATATATGAATTTTCCATTAAAACTCTTCCGTTTGCTATTCAGTGCATAAAGTTTTGAGCGATTGGTAATTAGTCGATAATAAATCAAATAACAAACTATTAATAGCAGTGTGTTAAACTATGGTTCGGTCGATGGCTCCAACATCGACATTAAAGCTGAACTTTAAAGGCAATCTAGGAGTAATTTCCGTAGAGGGTGTCATTGTAGTGGTGGGCCGCCTCGAAGACCACCGCAGAATTACTATAAGATATTAAACAAGTTGGCCCACCCCTTCTTGCAGTTTAACTTCCTGCTAGTAAATACCAACTTCCACCTTAATAAAATCATTGCGGTGGTTGCATTTAGCAGTATACTTGTCTTGGAGAATAATAATACTAAGGAATTTTTTTATAAATTACAGTAATATTTATTTAAAGCGTTTTTATTAATCAATCATTTCACTATTTTTAAGAAAAAAGATAGAATTGAAACTTAACAGCATAAAATAATAGTTTGTAGTCTGCTATATTGTATTCCAAATCTTGCTTTCGCAAAGTATTAATGACGTTGATGTTTCATGCAAGTATTAAACTTAATTAATAAAACTCAACTCTTAATGCTATTATGTAAAAAGAAAAAGAAATTCATTTATAGTTAACTTTGAGGAAGGAATCTATAACCTAACCTAATCTAACCTAATAATTTTCTTATTATTGCAAAACGGGTACCACAAGCTAAACTAAAAAAGTTATTGCATAAGAAAAAAGGGTTTGATTGCAAATAACAATCTTAAATAATGTAAAAATGGCTGGTTTTGAAAGTTTAATACTGTTTGATAAACCAGAATAATTGGATTGTCCTGACACATTTGCAAAACTGTATAGTTGCTGCTCTATTGTGAGGAGTAGGAACTAATTACAAAATTAGTTAATCATTACTATCTTAATGGAATATGTGAAGTCATTGGCCTAAAGAGTCAATTTTCATTATTTATTTTACTATTTGTAGTATTTCCTATTTATATATTAACCTAGCAATAAATATCAATAGCTATTTGAATATAATCTCATCAATATTACCTCAGACAACGATGCACCTGTATAGCACTAGCAGTTTCCTCCACAATAAATAAATAAAAAGTGATTTTCAATACATGTCTGAGTTATGGCCATGTTTATTGCACGAATTGTGGAGCCAAGCGAGTGTAAGACCCAGTAAATAGTACGCAAAATGACCGCAATCATAAATCTCACCGCAGGAGAGTTTACGCTGCAGCGGTTTCGGGGATATCATAAAGAAGCCTTATCAATACTTACTAATAGTGCCATATAAAGTTCGTAATGGTTATTTTAAAGTTTTCTCAAACGGCAAATAAAATGTATTAATATAATAATCATATATAAAGTAACAAAATACCGCAGAATAAAAAAAAAATGTAACGAAGGCAATTTGAAAGTTTAAATTGTCCACATGGGTTTGCCGTTGGTATTAAAAATGCAAAAATTTTGTTGCGACGAGACCGCTTTAACCTCATAAAACCTAAATTATACTTCGTTGTAAAACTTTTTTTTTCCTCAACACTGCTGCGGCTGTATTTTTATATTCATTATTATAAATTTTACAACGCGTACCCGTCATAACCTACATTTTCATATATTTTCATCAATATATAAATAAAAGGGTGTAAGTACGAATGATAATTAAGCCTATTTGTATTGCAAAAGCACAAAAGCCATCATGAATATTAATATTTGTGTGTAACAGAATCCGCATGCGAATTAATTTATAATTAGCCAATTTTGATATTAGATTAAATCTAAACAATTTATAATGGTGCATGTAATTCTCATCTCTTTAGAGTTAGAACATTATGTTACAATTTACAATTAACACGGAATTAACTATTGAATTGATATTATTACTATTATTTACGTTAATTTTATGGTAAGCTAAAAGACTTTATATTTTAGTATCCTTGCAATTTCCGTTTATTCTGGTTGTATCTAACGCTAAATTTAATTACTTATTAAATGATGATATTAATAATCCTTTCATCTAGAATTGTTAATAAATGAATTATTTCAATTGTTTATGATAGCTGTAGGCCAGACAAATAAGCAAATTTGTACATTTAAAACAATTATATAAATGATTTATAGTTAGATCCAGAATTGATATTATCTTTGAAACACTGAGAAAGTTGTTACAGTCAACAATTATTAGTTAAGTTACTTAAATTAATTGCAAATATTTACAATTAAAAAAGAAACGAATACTATTGCCAATTATGGAGCAACATTTTTTTCAGGTTTTAAGGGTCAATAATTGTAGTCTAGTTCTAGTTTGTTATACTGAAGAGGATTTGTATAGTTTAATCACTTTTAAATTTAACAATTTTTTTAGTCACTTTAGTTAGTAATTCTTATAATTTAGTACTCGCTACGAGCGTAGGCAAGGTGTGCGATAATAGTTCTACACAAACATGCGAGACCTACAGTTCTACGTTAAGAAATCTAAACCAGAGCACTACAGAGGTTCACAAGGTAGATACTAATTTATTATTACTTTGCTAATGAGCGTACTAATGTTAACCAAATATTATCAATAAATAGTACTGAGGTACTACTTTAAATGACAAAACTAGCAAAAAGATCCAATGTCTAAAAATTACTTGAAAGACCAAAATCAAACTTTGATATTTAATCTATTTAACTAAATTTTTATTGTTGCTACAAATAAATTTAGTGTACTAATGGTAATCAAATTTTGTTAATAATTAGTACTAAGGTCTAAAACTTTTTTGATCTAATTTTGATTTTAAATAAATTTATCTAAATTTTTACTGGTGCTACAAAAAAATTTAGCGTACTAATAATAACTAAATTTTGTTAATAATTAGTACTAAAATGCTACTTCAAATGACAAAACTTACAAGAAGATTCAATGTCTAAAACTTTCTTGAGAAAAAGAGCGTACTAATGTTAACAAAATATTATTAATAACTAGTACTAAGGTACTACTTCAAATAACAAAACTTGCAAAAAGATCCAATGCTTAAAACTTTTTTGAGAGACCAAAATCTAATTTTGATTTTTAATAAATTTATCTAAATTTCTATTAATACTACAAAAAAATTGAGCGTTCTAATGTTAAATAGTTTTTATCAGTAGATAATACTAAGGTACTACTTCAAATGACCAAACTTGCAAGATTCAATGCCTAAAATTTTTTGGAGGGATCAAAATCTAATTTTAATTTTTAATAAATGTATCTAATTTTTTATTATTGCTACACAAAAATTGAGCAAATTAATGGTAATCAAATTTTGTTAATAATTAGTACTTAGGAGTTATTTCAAATGACAAAACTTGCAAAAAGATCCAATGTCTACAACTTTTTTGAGTGACCAAAGTCTAATTTTGATTTTTAATCAATTTAACTAAATTTTCGTTGCTGCTAATAACAAATGGAGGGTACTAATGGTAACCAAATTTTAATAATAGTTAGTACTATGGTGCTACTTCAAATGAGAAAACTTGCAAGAAAATCTAATGTCTAAAACTTTTTTGAGTGACTAAAATCTAATTTTGATTTTTAATATATTAAACTAAATTTTCATTGTTGCTCCAAAAAAATTGAGCATACTAATGGTAACTAAATTTTGTTAATAATTAGTACTAAAATGCTACTTGAAATGACAAAACTTGAAGAAAAATTCAATGTCTAAAACTTTTAAGATTTAATTTTGATTTTAAATAAATTTATTTAAATTTCTACAGATGCTACAAAAAAGTTGAGCTGTTAACAATTTTTTATTAATAAATAGCACTAAGATACTACTTCAATTGACAAAACTTGCTACCAGATCTAATATACCGGAAAGTGGCTCAGATGGGTTAAGCGCCTAGCTCATTTATCACCTCCTTCTCTTTTTAATAAGGGACTTCAAACACATGTATAAAAAAGAAATTTTTAATTTTTTGATAATAATCATTTGGACGGGCAGGTGGGTACTCCAGTTTAAATTACTCGATGATAATCATGATTTTGAGTAACCCGACCAAACTCTAAAGGACTTTGAACACATGCTGAAAGAAGAAATTTGTAATTTTTTTGATAACAAATTTTTGGGCGGGTGGCTGGGCACTTTAGTTCAAACTACTTGCCAGTAATCATCATCTGGAGTAACCTACTCACCCGTCTAAGTGTTGATGATTAAGAGATTGGCTATTATTTACATTTCTTTTGACTAAGGGACTTCTAACACTTGCAGAAAGAAGTAGGTTTTAATTGTTTGATAACAAACACTTGGGCGGGTGGGTTATCTTCCCATTACAAACTACTTGATAGTAATTATTATTTTTAGTGATCTACTCATCCAACAAAAGATTGTATTGGATCATCTCTTTAACACGGTGGCTTGTAACGCTTGCAAAGAGGAGAAACTTTCAATTTTTTGGGCGGTGGGTGGACACTTTTGGTTAAACTACTTAATGTTAATTATGATTTGGAGTAAACCGCCCATCCGTACAAGTGTAGGTCATTATAAAATTAGCTATCACTTCTTTCTTTTTTTACTAAGCGGTTTTGAACACAAATTTTGATAACAAACACTCAGGCGGGCAGGTAGGTACTCCAATTCAAACTATTTGATGATAATCATAATTTGGAGTAACCCATTCACCCGCCCAATTGTTGGCCATTAAAAGATTAGTTATCATCTCTATTTCTTTTGACTAAAGGATTTTTAACACTTGCAGAGAGAAAAGATATGTAGTTTTTAGATAACAAACACTCTGGCAGGTGGAAGGACATTCTAGTTTCAACCACTTATTGGTAATCATGATCTGTAGTGACCTAGCCGCCTAACTGTTGGTCATTAAGAGATTGGATATTACCTTCTTCCTTCTTAGACAAAGATCATTCTAACGCTTACAAAGAGGAGAAACTTCTAATTTCTTGAACTCCTGTCAAATTACTTGATAATAATTAAGATTTGGAGTACTTTCAATTTATTTATTTTTGCTTAAATAGCACGATGGTAATTATTATTTAATTTGGGATTGACTTATCCACCCTCTTAAGTGTTGGTTATTACTCCTCTCTTTTTAGGCAAAAACATTTCAGTTCAAACTACTTGCTGGCAGTTATGATCTGTAGTGACCCATCCATTTGCTCAAGTGTTGGTCATCAAAATATTAGATATTACTTCCTTCTTCCAGAACAAGGATGCTTTTATCCAATTTTTAATTAAAAATCTTCTCAAGTTGATTTAAATTTTACAAAATGTTTTTGAGATCTTGTTACAAAATGTTCTTGAAATGACTAAAATGACATAAATTGTTTTACATATGTCATAATATGTTTCTAGATATCCTTAAAAAATGATAAAATGTTTATAAAATGATTTTGAGTTTGTTTATCTCCAGAAAATCTTCTTGGAATGACTAAAGTGTTCTACACATGTTAGAATATGTTTCTTGACGTCCTAAAAATGTTTTCAAGATTGTATTTTTTTAAAACTGTTCCAAAATGACTAAAATGTGATCAAATGTTCTTTATATGACATCTAAAATGTTTTTGATTTGTTTACTGTTCGTAATGACTAAAATGTTCTACATATGTCATAATATGTTCTTTGACATCCTAAAAATGTTTTTTAGTTTGTTTACTGTTAGAAAATGTTCTTAGTGTGACTAAAATGTCATAAACTGTTCTTTATATGTCATATTATGTTCCTAGAAATCTTATAATGTTCACAAATTGATTTAAATGTCTGAATATGTTTTTTGACATCCTAAAAATGTTCTGGAGATTGTAATTTTTTTAATTGTTTAGAAATGACTAAAATGTCATCAAATGTTCTCCATATATGATATATATCTTAAAAATGTTCTCAAATTGATAGAAATCTCATAAAATGTTTTTGAATTGTTTACTGTCAAAAACTGTTTCCGGAATGGTTAAAATGTTCTACGTATGTCAGAATATGTTCTTTGACATCTTAAAAATGTTTTAAAATTATTCTCGTAGTTGTTTACTGTTGGAAAAATTTTTTGGTGTGACTAAAATGTCATAAAATGTTCTTTATATGTCATATTATGTTCCTAGAAGTCTTATAATGTTCACAAATTGATTTAATAGTCAGAATATGTTTCTAGACATCTTAAAAATGTTCTCGAGATTGTATTTTTTTTTTTAATTGTTTAGAAATGACTAAAATGTTATCTAATGTTCTCCATATGACATTTTAAAAATGTTCTTAAATTGATAGAAATCCCATAAAATGTTTTTGAATTTTTTACTGTCAAATACTGTTTCCGGTATGACGGTAATGTTCTACATATATCATAATATGTTCTTTGACATCCTAAAAATGTTTTCAAATTGTTTTCGAGGTTGTTTAATGTCAGTTCTTGGTGTGACTAAAGTGTCATAAAATGTTCTTTATATGTCATAATAGGTTCCTAGAAATCTTAAAATGTTCACAAGTTGATTCAAATGAATATGTACCTTGACATCCATCTTAAAAATGTTCTCGATATTGTATTATTTTTTTAATTGTTCAGAAATTACTAAAATGTTATCAAATGTTCTCCATATGACATCTTAAAAATGTTTTCAAATTAATAGAAATCTCATAAAATGTTTTAGAATTGTTTACTGATAAAAACTGTTTTCGGAATGACTAAAATGTTTTATATATGTCATAATATGTTCCTTGACATTTTAAAAATATTTTCAAATTGTTCTCGTGGTTGTTTACTGCCAAAAAATGTTCTTGGTGTGACTAAAATGTAATAAAATGTTCTTTATATGACATAATATGTTCCTAAAAATCTTAAAATGTTCACAAATTGATTCAAATGTCTTGAAAGATTCTTGAGTTTACTAAAATCTCTGAAAATCCGTTTTTCTGCTCGTATTATGCATTGCTGCTCTAAGGCAAAAAAAAATCTTTCTCAAACATTATTTTTAATTAAAAAACAATTTTATGCATTTTTTTCTGTTTAAATTACATTTTTTTTTATTTTGTTTGTGTCGCAATCTATCTTATCACTCGCAAAGCAACAGATTAGATTTTAAGATTTTTCTTAAAATATGTTTGAGTTACAATCTATTTTTCCTGTCAATCACGAAGCGACAAATTAGATATAATATATCAATGCTTACACAAATGTCAATCGCAAAGCAACAGATTAGATAAGAAGATTTTTTTAAAATTATATTTAAGTCGCAACCTATACTGTCAACCGCGAAGCGACAGATTAGATACAAAATGTCAATTCTCACACAAATGTTAATCGCGAAGCGACAGATTAGATAAGAAGATTTTTCTCAAATTATTATTGAGTCACAACCTATACTGTCAATCGTGAAGCGACAGATTAGATACAAAATGTCAATTCTTACACAAATGTTAATCGCGAAACGACAGATTAAATAAGATTTTTCTCAAATTATTATTGAGTCGGAACCTATTCTGTCAATTGCGAAGCGACAGATTAGATACAAAATGTCAATTCTTACACAAATGTCAATCGCGAAGCGACAGACTAGATTTCAATTTTGTTTTTATATTAAGTTTGAGTTGCAACCTTTTCTGTCAATCGCGAAGCGACAGATTGAATTAAAGATTTTTTTAAAATTAGATTTGAGTTGTAACCTATACTACGAAGCGACAGATTAGATACAAAATGTCAATTCTTACACAACTGTCAATCGCGAAGCGATAGGTTAGTTTTTAAAATTTTTCTTAAAATATGTTTGAGTCAATCTCAATCGCGAAGCGACAGATTAGATTTTAAAGTTTTTCTTAAAGTATGTTTAAAACGCAACTTTTTCTGTCAATGTCGAAGCGACAGGTTAAATACCAAATGTCAGTTTTTACACAAATGTCAATCGCAAAGCGACAGATTAGATTTCATTTTTTTTTTTTTATTAAGTTTGAGTTGCAACCTTTTCTTTCAATCGTAAAGTTACAGTAAAGATACAAAATGTCAATCAACTCAACTGTCAATCGCAAAGCGACAGATTAGATTAGAAGATTTTGCTCAAATTATTATTGAGTCGCAACCTATTCTGTCAATCACGATGCGACAGATAAGATACAAAATATCAATTCTTACACAACAGTCAATTGCAAAGCGATACAATAGTTTTTAAATTTTTTTTTTTTTATTTGATTCACAATCTATCTTATCTGTCAATTGCGAAGCGACAAGTTAGATATAATATATCAATGCTTACACAAATCTCAATCGCGAAACGACAGATATGATTTAGAGGTTTTTCTTAAAATATATTTGAGTCGCAACCTATTCTGTTAATTGCAAAGCGACAGATTAGATACAAAATGTCAATTCTAACAAAAATGTCAATCGCGAAGCGATAGATTAGTTTTTAAGATTTTTTTTTAATATTTTTGAGTCACAATCTATCTTTCTTGTCAATTGCGAAGCGACAAATTAGATATTATATATCAATTCTTGCACAAATGTCAATCGCGAAGCGACAGTTTATATTTTAAGGTTTTTCTTAAAGTATGTTTGTGACGCAACTTAATCTGTCAATCACGAAGCGACAGTTGTGTCAATTCTTACACAAATGTCAATCGCAAAGCAACAGATTAGATAAGAAGATTTTTTTTAAATTATATTTAAGTCGCAACCTATACTGTCAATCGCGAAGCGACAGATTAGATACAAAATGTCAGTTCTTACACAAATGTTAATCGCGAAGCGACAGATTAGATAAGAAGATTTTTCTCAAATTATTATTGAGTCACAACTTATACTGCCAATCGCGAAGCGACAGATTAGATACAAAATGTCAATTCTTACACAAATGTCAATCGCGAAGCGACAGACTAGATTTCAATTTTGTTTTTATATTAAGTTTGAATTGCGAAGCGACAGATTAGATTAAAGATTTTTTTAATATTATATTTGAGTTGTAAGCTATACTGCGAAGCGACAGATTAGATACAAAATGTCAATTCTTACACAACTGTCAATCGCAAAGCAATAGATTAGTTTTTAAGATTTTTCTTAAAATATGTTTGAGTCAATCTCAATCGCGAAGCGACAGATTAGATTTTAAGGTTTTCTTAAAGTATGTTTGAGACGCAGCTTATTCTGTCAATGGCGAAGCGACAGGTTAGATACAAAATGTCAATTCTTACACAAATGTCAATCGCGAAGCGACAGATTAGATTTCAATTTTTTTTTCAATATTAAGTTTGAGTTGCAACCTATTCTGTCAATCGCGAAGCGACAGTAGAGATACAAAATGTCAATTCTTACTCAACTGTCAATCGCGAAGCGACAGATTAGATTAGAAGATTTTTAAAAATTAAATTTGAGTCGTAATCTATACTGTCAATCGCGAAGCGACAGATTAGATACAAAATGTCAATTCTTACACAACTGTTAATCGCAAAGCGATAGATTAGTTTTTAAGATTTTTCTTAAAATATGTTTGAGTCAATCTCAATTGTGAAGCGACAGACTAGATTTTAAGGTTTCTCTTAAAGTATGTTTGAGACGCAACTTATTCTGTCAATGGCGAAGCGACAGGTTAGATACAAAACGTCAATCGATAGGTTAGATTTAAATTTTTTTATATATTAAGATTGATTTGCAACCTTTTCTGTCTTTTCTGCGAAGCTACAGTAGAGATACAAAATGTCAATTCTTACTCAACTGTCAATTGCGAAGCGACAGATTAAATTAGAAGATTTTTTTTTAAATTATATTTAAGTCGTAATCCATACTGTCAATCGCAAAGCGACATATTCGATACAAAATGTCAATTCTTACACAAATGTCAATCGCGAAGCGACAGATAAAATTTCAAAATTTGTTCTATTATTTAGTTTGAGTTGCAACCTTTTCTGTCAATCGCGAAGCTCTACAGTAGAGATACAAAATGTCAATTTTTACTCAACTGTTAATCGCGAAGCGTCAGATTAGATACAAAATGTTAATTCTTACACAACTGTCAATTGCAAAGCGATAGATTAGTTTTTAAGATTTTTCTTAAAATATGTTTGAGTCAATCTCAATCGCGAAGCGACAGATTAGATTTTCTGGTTTTCTTAAAGTATGTTTGAGACGCAGCTTATTCTGTTAATGGCGAAGCGACAGGTTAGATACAAAATTTCAATTCTTACACAAATGTCAATCGCGAAGCGACAGATTAGATTTCAATTTTTTTTTCAGTATTAAGTTTGAGTTGCAACCTATTCTGTCAATCGCGAAGCGACAGTAGAGATACAAAATGTCAATTCTTACTCAACTGTCAATCGCGAAGCGACAGAATAGATTAGAAGATTTTTAAAAATTATATTTGAGTCGTAATCTATACTGTCAATCGCGAAGCGACAGATTAGATGCAAAATGTCAATTCTTACACAACTGTTAATCGCAAAGCGATAGATTAGTTTTTAAGATTTTTTTAAAATATGTTTTAGTCAATCTCAATCGTGAAGCGACAGACTAGATTTTAAGGTTTCTCTTAAAGTATGTTTGAGACGCAACTTCTTCTGTCAATGGCGAAGCGACAGGTTAGATACAAAACGTCAATCGATAGGTTAGATTTAAATTTTTTTATATATTAAGTTTGGTTTGCAACCTTTTCTGTCAATCGCGAAGCTACAGTAGAGATACATAATGTCAATTCTTACTCAACTGTCAATTGCGAAGCGACAGATTAAATTAGAAGTTTTTTTTTTAATTATATTTAAGTCGTAATCCATACTGTCAATCGCAAAGCGACATATTAGATATAAAATGTCAATTATTACACAAATGTCAATCGCGAAGCAACAGATTAGATTAGAAGAGAGATTAGGAAGTATTTCCGTTTTTTTTGTAGTATGTTTGAGGCGCAACCTATTCTGTCAATTGCAAAACGACAGATTAGATACAAAATGTCAATTCTTACACAAATGTCAATCGCGAAGTGACAGATTAGATTTTAAGATTTTTTTTATATTAAGCTTGAGTTGTATATTTTACTGTAAATTGCAAAGCCACAGATTAAATACAAAATTTTAATTCTTACTCAACTGTCAATTGTGAAGCGACATATTAAATTTCAAGGATTTTTTAAAGTATCTATGTTTGTATTGCAACTTATTCTGTCAATCGCGAAGCGACAAGTTAGATATTAAATCGCCAATGTTTAGTCTCAAACTTAAACTACTTGTCTAACGGCAATTGCTCATAAACAGACGTTTGCGACTGCGTTTTAAAATTCTGCGGACTATTAGTGGTATTTTTATAATAATAATCGGAGAAATAGCACGCTACGCCTATTGTTGGGGGAATATAGTTAAACCTCCTATAGACCAACAGTCAATATGATCACGTTAATAAAAATTTGATTTTACTTCAATACTGCTAGAACAAAATATTCCAAACGATAGCACAAACAGATGAAGAGTATAGGCAGGCAGCAAGGACACTTATGTACAAGTTTTGCAATTGCCTTAATATTCTTCAGACATGAGGAGTACTTACTCAAATTTTATGCGCATAGCTACAAATATTTTGTTTTCATTTTTTTTTTAATAACTGAAAAAGCAAACTTCTCACACAGAATCTACTCTGAAAAGTAAGGGAACACTAGGAGCAGATAGATAGGCCATTAGAAGACGACTGCAAATCAACTAAAGAAACTTTGTTTCTGACATTTAAAAATTCTAATTTGGTTGTCGAAAGGAAGCTGCATTATTTTGGCCTAGCAGGCTGGGTTGATAGAGTTACTGTACCCGTTACTAGCAGAACCAAAGCGAAATTGTAAACGCTAAGGTAACACGAACAAAAGAAAGGAAATTGCAACTAGAGAAGGAAGAGCTTAAAAGAACTAATTTGGTAAACAAACTTTTTCTACAAGCCACTCATTTGTAAAGCCAAGTCAAAAACTTAAAGAGAACGCTTGATTTCAGTTTCTTAATTTTTATTGATGCTTAGTATTAGAGTACTACTTCAAATGACAACATTTGCAAAAGTTGTATCTTTTTGCAAATGCCATATTGTCTAAAATTTGATTGAGTGATCAAAATCAAGTTTTGATTTTTGATCAAAAATGAGCGCAATAATTTGACCAATAATTAGTACAAGGGTTTCAGAACAAAACTTTCAAATCAAACTCTAATTTTGGTTTTTAATAAAAAAAAAAATATTGTTGCAAAAAAAACTAAAGTTGATCAAATTTTACTATCAGTTAGAACAAATGTGGTAGTTTTAACGACCCAATTTGCAAAAAAGTCTAATATCTAAAATTAGATTGAGAGGCCAAAATCTAATTTTCATTCTTAATAAAAAAATAAATAATTATTGCTTTACAAAAAAATGAGCAAGTCAGTGGCGTAGTGTGGAGTTTTGGGCCCTACTGCAAATTATTAAAAGAAGTCCCTCGGAAACAGTGTTGGAAAAAAAACTTAAAATTTTGGCAATTTATTTTGTAACACCAGGTTTTAAAATTATAGTTTTGTGGGGTTTTGCTAGTCTAGATGGCGGAATATTAAAGTTACTGATTGTTTAAGTCAAAGGTTTTGCAGACAAAAAGTACAATATTACAACCCATAAAGATGGTGTACTGTAGAGACAAATTGTAACAATAACTACATAAGTTGTGTTTGAGAAAACCGTATTAAAGTAGTATTTTAAAGTTTTTTGTTTTTCGGAAGTTTGATTAGATGTTTTCAAAACTAAATTTGCTTGTTTTCAGTACCGGATTTTTTAATTTTAATTTTTGTAATTTTTAAAATAAATTTGAAATTTTTAAAGTCGGATTTTGTACTTTTTAAACCACATTTTGTACTTTAGAGGCCGGATTTTTTATTTTGTTATTTAGAATTTGGTAGATTTAAAGATTATTATGTTTGCAAGTGGGAATTTATAACTTTTGGAGCACTATATTATATTTAGTTGTGTTTTTATCTTAAAGATTGTATTTTTTATTTTGAAGGTTGGATTTTTTACTTTAATAATGGGTTACATACATTGAAGATCAGGTTTCTTAAATTTGAGGCCGGATTTTATATTTTTGAGACTGGACTTATGTTCTAAACTTTTGAGGATAGTTTTAAGACCGAATTTCTCAAATTTTAGTCAGTCCAAAATTATAATTTTCAAGGACAAAGCCGGATTTATCTTTTTGACAGGATTTTTTAAACAACAACAAAATTTGCATTGTTTACTTGATGGCCAGATTTGTGACATT
The DNA here is from genome assembly GCA_963932245.1 of Tachinus rufipes. NCBI lineage: Eukaryota > Metazoa > Arthropoda > Insecta > Coleoptera > Staphylinidae > Tachinus > Tachinus rufipes. The sequence goes on from OZ010743.1 coordinate 110,965,691, forward strand.
GGAGCCGGGTTTATCACTTTTTAATTTTTTAGTTATTTGTTTAAATTTTTTAACCATATCCGGCTATTATTTCTTTCTTTAAAGGACGGAATTTGTATTTTTAGATTGGATTTATATAAAAATTACTATAAATTTCACCAGATTGATCGGATTTATTGATTTATAAGCTACATTTATATTTAAAAAGCCGGATTTTCAACTGGTAAGGCTGGATTTATTATATTAAATGCCGGATTTTTCATATTTAAGGCCGTATTGCTTAAATTTGTGCCGGAAAAGCCGTATTTATTCTTTTAAGCAGCAGATTAGTTAATTTTAAGGCTGGATTTCTTACTAAAAGTGCTGGTTTATTACTTTAAATTCATTTTTTTTTTATTTTTAAGGCTAAATTTAACTTATAATCGCAAGATTTTGTACTTTTTGGCCGGATTTATTATGATTGGGGTTGGACTTTTTACTGAAAAACTCGATTTATTATTTTAAACGCCGGATTCTTAATTTTAATGCTAACTTTTGTAGTGCGCGAAACGAATATTGATGTTAAATACAACTCACTGTAATTCTGTGATAAAACAATCATCCAATGCCAAGCACAACCTACGCATAGAAGTTGACATTTGCATTTTCTAGAACTCAACAACAAGAAAAGCTACAGTTTTTATTAAAAATTGATTTGTCGGGACTTATTCATTCACAAAGAGCTCGAAGCGATTACTCGTCTCCGTTATTTTAAAATTGCAGGATTTTTACTACTTACATTACAGTTAATCTGATTATACATCTCCTAGTTATAACCGTTTCAGGCTGTAACAAAAAACAAGAATATTTATTTAAATTTAACAAATGATGTATTTTATCTATTAAATTTTTAATTAAATAATTTTTTTTATATGTTTTAATCATTTTTACATGCACAAACACAGTTTAACGTTTCTTTTAATAGGAGGCATTACGTTACTACTTATCTCAAGAATATTAATATTGACTTAGGAATAAAAAGAAACTACTATTTAGGCATCAGAATATAATTTTTATGCTTAATTATATTTTAATCATTTATGTATTTAATTAATTTATAACTTCAAAGCAGCTTGAAACAATAATAGTTTCACAATAGAAATTTTAATATATTATGACATAAGTTAATTGCATTAATTTTCCCACTGTACAATTTAACAAAAGAAAATTATAATGAATATAATTTATTAAGGAGAGTCAAGATGCAAACAATCCATTTCATCATCTCTTTTTGTGATGAATAAAATTTCTCCCATAAATCTCCCAACAATTTTTCACATGATGAATTTCGAGAAATCGCAATTGCAGGAAATAATATAAAAAGATCAGACAATGAAATGCTTCCTTTAGTTATTTTTTTTTTATAAAATTTAACATTATGATCCATCATCAAATTTAATTTAACAGCATTTGATGTTTGTTGATGCACGAAGTCACTAAAACCACAAAATTCTCATTTTATTTTGTACAAAAGTCTAGAAAATCTGTAAAGCAGAAACGATCCCATTCTTTAATAGAGATGACAGGACTTTTATTGTGAGTTGCGAACTACTAGTGCAGCCCCTGAAATATGCAAAGCAGCATTCGCCCGAGCATTAGGACTCAGATTTTCCATCGTAATTCAAAATGCATTTGCAGATTGTGCAGAGAAAAACAGATAAATTCCATTACTCCTAGAATCTCTTTGAGTTTATTATTTGTTTTACGAATTAATTATCGATTTTATAAAAATTGCTAGCACAATTGAAGACAGAAATATATTTTTACGTTTAGTACAGCCATGTCCGGTCATCCGCTAGGGTTGTTTAATTCAAACACGTTCATATGCAAATTTGAGGACCGGGAAAAATGATTTTATTATTATTATAAGTTTTGTCCGTGCAATTTCACCATTTTTTTTATGTGTACTGGGGAAAATGTGCGGCAGTAACCACGAGATAAATCATTTACTTTTCCGGTGGGAATGTTTATTTCACTTCCGTAATTTTCCCTAATTTCTACTAATTTTTCCGGCTGAAATTTCATCTATGCCGACGAAGTAAACATAAAACACATTTTTCACACGCAGAAAATTCAATCAATATAATAAACACATTTGTAAATTATATTTATAAAACTGGTTTTATATTTATTTTATTAGTATTCGCAACAGCGGCAATAATTTTGTTAACTACGGGGGGATTCACCAATTATACAACTGCACTCATAATTAACATGAAAGTATGTTAAACTATTATCATAAAAATTATATTGTTCCACAGCCATAGTTTTATCTGTCCCTAACAGCATATAAATTCATAAAAAATATACATTATAAACAGTTTAATATTTTTTCACAAATTAAGTGACTACACAGATGTAAAATGTCATTAAAAAATTATTACTAAAATATTAAAAATTAAATATGTTTTGTGTGATACAAGCCCGGCGCCTGCACCATATGTTTTATCAATATTTTATCCATTTTCTATCAGCCTTTTCAAAACTTTTTCTACAAAAGAACACTTCACAAAACTTAAAATTTATTTATCAATTTTCAAATTAAGACTAAACTACTGGAACGTCTTTTTTTTTTTTAGTTTAGTAACTATAGGAGTTTGCAAAAAGAGAAATATTCAATATTTTGATTGAAATGTTGCAATTTGGGCGAGTGGGCGTAGTTTTCCAGTGTTTTTAGTATTTTATTGAGGCGTGGGGTTGGTGCAACTTGGTTAGGTACGTAACCGCAGCCATGTTATTGCACGTCTTATGATATTGCATGGGGTTCTCTAGGGTTAGGTAATTGACCCACGGCAGACCCATGAATGCAGATGGTGCCTAGAGGTAGGTGAGTAATCTTTAGGGCGTTTATTGGTAATGTTTTGTAGACTGAGTATCTAGTATGTATAGCAGTGGTAGGTTAGGAGAACAAATACATTTTCCCAGTAGTAGAGAGAGATAGGTAGTATCACAAATCTGGAGTGTTGAAAAGCGACTTACGGCTGAGGGTGCAAGACCGTAAGTCGGGTGCAAGCCGGGATTCATGGGCATTATTTGCGGGGCGGTCGTTGGTGAGATTGGAAGTTTAAGATAGTAGAATAGCTGTGGTGAAATCGGTGTAAGGGTAATAACTGTGGGCTTGCATAGTGAGTTATTGGAAAAGACGGTTCAAATCGGGGTCTATGTTTTGGCAGAGGTTTGATGCTAATTAGTAACTAACGTTGTTTTGCAAAAGTTTGATATTTAGCCTACAAAGCGACAACTTTCTAGACAGCTATTACATTCCCTGTTTTTGGTTAATGATGTTGGACGCAAATCATCTAAGTTGAGTTTTACGAGTGGACTGTGAGGGATCTATTACTCAATACCAATTAGACAAAGCCGTGGTGATCATTTGTTAAGGACTTAATCATTTGTTGTTTAGTCTCACTACTCGTTCACGCACCATCACTAGATTTTTGGGTTTTGTAGTTTTGGACGTTTTGGACGTTTTCCCGCCGTAGGTATCTTAGTTCCTAAAAGGTTGCTAGTCGCTGTTAGGTTTACTGCAGCCGGAGGTCTTGGTTTTAGGGTGCGTTGCCGGTGGCTGCGTTTATACAGCCTTTGAAATGGTATACCGCTATTGGTAGAAGTTTGCTTAATCTTCCTGCAGCGCGCTTATGCTCTTGTTTGGTTTGTCTGCGTTCCACCGGATTGGCGGTTGTATAGTGTTTGTCCTTTCATTGTTGCACGGTTTTCTGAAATTATTGGTTGTTTATGAGGGTAATTTTTGAGAATTCTTGCTGATGGAACAGCTGTTGTTTAAGAAGCTTTGTGGTTACTTTTCAGGTGACCGCAGGCATTGGTATTGCCTTCTCCCATCTGGTGCGGTTTTTAACCTTTGTGGTAATTATGGGTACTATAAAGTTGATTGCGACTTTTTTCTAGGATTGTCTAGTGGGTGAGACATCAAAAATGTTTTTGGTTGTGAAGTTCATGATTACTTTGATCATGCATCCTTTGATAAACGTGTGCACATTCTTGAGTATGTTTTGGCCAGTAATGGACCGCAGGATGGCGGTTGTGGTTTTGTATTTTTTTGGTTGTTTGTTGTGTGGTAATCTCTTACTGGGTGCTTGGTGGTACTGCCATTTGGTTCTGACCAACATGGGTCCTTATCAACTTTTTATGTTTTTCCAGTTTGTAACACAAGTTCATGACTGCTGAGTTTTCTGGATTGTCAAGCATCTCCTGTCGCTTTCGGGTATAGAGTTAAATTTGCTCACATTTTCCTTGAACTTGTTGGACTAGGTCTGCTAAAATGTTGCCTGTCAGCAAACATATTTGAGTTCCATGGGGGTTGCGTGATGGACCAAGTTGTTGATATAGACACTGTATTGTGTTTTGTTGTTTGGGTCTTTAGGGGGTAGCAACCGTTTGAACTCTAGGGGTATATTTTATTTTAAAGTTGAACTCCTATCAAATGAGAGACTACTTGTTAAATTTGGTTTTAGCATCCGTCGACTTTTCCAGCCAAACCAAAATTCTATTGTCTACCCAGAGTGCCAATGGTTTTTTCTCTAAATAGGCTCAATATTTTTTTATTGCTCATACAATTGCCATGCATTTCAGTTTTTTTTAGTTTTGCGCCATCGTAGGATACTATGGACCTGTGTAAGCTTTCTTCCTGGTACAGGGACGGTTCTAACCCCAATGTTGCAAGCGTCGGTCTGGAGTACAAATGAAAGCCCTAGTTTTGGTCAAACTAACAATAATGGCTGGTTCAACATTGTTTTGATTGTTTAGAAGACGTTGGCTTTGGTGTCATCTCACACAAACGTAGTTTAGTTTCTTGTAATTCCAAGGAGTTGGCATTTTAGAACAGTCCGGCACTTTTTTTCGGAGCCAGGTGCATACGCATAAGAAACTCCAAACTTGTTTCTTATTTGGTGGACTGGTTTTTGATAAGTTTTAAGTTAAGTGTTGGGTCAAGGGTAGGTTATTATTGGCACTGATTCCCAGGTACTCAACGGAGTCTGTTCTCAACTAACACTTCTTTGGATGGCAGCATAACTTAAATTCTTGTAGTTGTTCTAGCACCAGTTGCAGGTGGATTGGTGGAGTGTGTAGCGTGGTCTATGACGATGTTTTCTAATAAACTTTTTAGTACTTGGAACATTAGTTTTTGGAACATCTCTGGTGTGTTCTTCAACTTGAAAGGCAAACCGCCACAAATGTAGGTGCGACACTCCAGTTCAAACTACTCGACGGTAATTATGTAATGGAGTTATCCACCTATTTCTGACTTTTCTGTAGACATCAGAAGGCATTTTATTACAAAAGAGGATAGTGAATTTAACCTCTTGACACCAAAACTTGGGTGGGTGCGACACTCCAGTTTAAACTATTCTATGGTAATCATGCTCTGGAGTGTCCCAGCCACCCATCTAAGTGTTAGTGATCAAGATGTTAGATTTTTGTTTTTCATGTTGACATCAGAAGGCATTTTATTACAAAATAGGATATTGAATTTAACCTTTACTTCAATTTAAAGTATTCCATGGTAATTATGCTTTGGAGTGTCGCAGCCACTCACCCAAGTGTTAGTAATCAAAAGGTTAGGTTTTTGTTCTTCTTGAAGACGTTAGAAGACTTTTATCACAAGAAAGAATGCTTATATCTAATCTCTTGATGACAGACACTTGGTTAGGTGGGTGGAACACTTTAGTTTAAACTACTTGATTGTAATTGTTATCTGAAGTTCCACCCACCCAAGTGTTAGTGATTAAGAGGATTGATGTCTGCTCTTCTTGAATACGTCAGTAATCATTTTATCACAAGAGAGGATGGTGAATCAGATTTCTTGATCATTAACACTTGGGTGGGTGGGTGGGACACTCCAGATCACAGTTACTATCAAGTATGTTGGACTGGAATTATTTAATCACCCACCCAAGTGTTAGTGATTAAGAGGTTGGATGTTTGTCTTTCCTGAAGACGTCAGAAGACATTTTATCATAAAAGAAAATAGTGATATTATATCTTTTGATTACTAACACTTGGGTGGGCGGATAGGACACTTTATTTTAAACTACTTGATAGTAATCATTTTCTGGAATGTCTCACCTACCCACCTAAGTGTTAGTGATCAAAAGGTTGGATGTTTGTCTTTTCTGAAGACGTCAGAAGACATTTTATTACAAAAAGAGAGTGATGATATTATATTTCTTGATTACTAACACTTTGTTGGGTAGGTAGGACACTCTATTTTAAACTACTTGATTTTAATCATACCCTGGAGTGTTTCACTTAACCACCCAAGTGTTAGTAATCAAGAGGTTTCTTGTTCGCTTTTCTTGATGACGTCAGAAGTCAATTTGTCACAATAGTGGATGGTGAATCTAATCTTTTGATGACGGATACTTTGGTGGTTGGGTGGGACATTCTAGTTTAACCTACTTTATGGTAATGAAGATCTGGAGTGTCCCCACCTACTCATTAATTAATAGGTTGGATTTTTGTCCTTTTTGAAGACGTTAGAAGACATTTTGTCACAAAAGAAGATGCTGATATTGTACCTTTTGATCAGTAACACTTGGGTGGGTGGGTGGGACACTCCAGTCTAAACTACTTGATGGTAATCATGCTATGGAGTGTCCCACCCAGACACCCAAGTGTTATATTATATTGTACTTCTTGATCACTGTAACACTTGGGTGGGTGGGTGGCACACTCCTACTTTGTGGTAATTGAGATGTGGAGTGTCCCACCTACTCATTTAAGTGTTGGTAATTAAGAGGTTGGATTTTGGTTCTTTTTGAAGACGTTAGAAGACATTTTGTCACAAGAGAAGATGCTGATATTGTACCTTCTGATTACTAACACTTTGGTGGGTGGGTGGGACACTCCAGTCTAAACTACTCGATGGTAATCATGCTATGAAGTGACCCACTCACCACCCAAGTGTTACTGATTAAGAGGTTTGATGTTTGTCTTTCCTAAAGACGTTTGAAGGCATTTTGTCTTAAGAGAGGATGGTAATATTGTACTTTTTGATCACTATCACTTGGGTAGGTGGTTGGCTGACTTCAGTTTAAATTACTTGATGGTTTGGAGCGGCGAAGGTTTGTATTTGTGGCTGCTCTTTATTGGTATTTGCCAATACTCCGTTTTTTGCTGCTTCAAAGTTCTTCATGGTTTCTTAAGTTTTGGGCAGTAGAGCAGATTTTTTTGAGTAACTTTGTTGAAGACTCCGTAGTCTACCCAGAAGCATGAGATGCCGTTTTTTTTATAGCGAGAGCTTCTTTTGATTATGCCACTAGCTAGTTTCTCCACTTGTTTGAAGATCACAACTTTCTTGTGGGCATTATAGGTGTACCGGTCCTTTTTTTAGTTTAATATAGTTTTTAACAGTTTTTTTGGTTAAAGCTGCTATGTCCTTGTTAATCACTGTTGGGAAGTTGCAAACCAGTTTAAACTTCTTGGTTTTTGGGAAAGAGTGGTTGGGTAACTAAATAGGATTGTGTGCTTTGGTAGGCGGTGTTTTTGACGCGCCTAAAAAATTGGTTATCTCTGATTTAGTGAATGCTTTGTTTGAGATAGTCCAAAACTTCCTGTTGATGGGCCAGCCACGGATTGCCTAGAATAATTTTGTCTCTTCTTTTTGGGGCTACCAGTAAGGTAACCAAATGGTCATTTACATAGCGGTTTTTTTCCGGCGTGTCTAGAGATACGGATAGGTCCGTCTGTGCAACTGAAATTATTGGGGGTCTTGGGTTTTCCAATTTTAGGCGGGTGAAATTGTGAAGTATTTCTATTGTCGCTTGGTGGGGTGCTGTGTATTTATTTGGTTTGTGTCTGTTTAGTCTTTCTCTCTTATGAAAGCTGACTTTTTATTAGTTTTCCGGCGTAGTGCGGGCCCAGTTGTATTTGTTTTTGAAGCATTTTGTTGAAGGGAAATGTTGGTTTTGACCTTGTTGACCTTGTGGAGCAGTTGGTCAAATGATTGGAAACAACGATATCCAAAAATTGTTGAATCTTTGCTTTGACTAGCGTGGCCAGTACATTGGCCAGAGTTTGCTTTGGCAGAAAACACTTGACCGGTTCTTGGGGGTTGCGTCAAAGGTTTTCAAAAGTTTCTAAATATTTTACAGAAAAATTATTTTTATAAACTTGAAATGGTTTCCAGGTTGCTTAGAGGCAAAAAGCAAACAAGACAGGCTTTAAATTAACTTAACAAAAACATACACCATATTTTTAAAAATGAAACAACAAATACAACAAAAATTAAAGTATTTTGAAACTTGGATGAATGTAGAATGGACATATTCTCAAGAAATCTTAGCTCACATAGGACAAGCTAGAGCAGTATTGGAAAAAAGTACTCTTGTACGGGATGGAAAGTTTTATTTTGCATTAGTGTTTTGGAAGATAAACAAAGAAACCAAAATACTTATTATCATTTAAAAAAAAAGTAAGCTAGAATATCTTTGCCACATTTTCAGAAATTTTCATGGGTTACCCTAGTTTATTATTTAGGAAAAATCCAAGAGAACCAAAGTGTAAGAAGTCGACGTAATTTAAAAATTGCCACGCTAATTAGCAATCTTTGATAAAAAAGCTGAATCAAGAAGAAGTTGAAGAAATTTTTATACAAAGTATTTTAAAGCTTATTGTGGCTATCTTAGTTAAATTTAGTAACTTTTATGGTTCTTGTAACGTTTTTAAAGTTTTACTAAGTATCTTCAGATGATTACAATTGTTTTTAGAAAATTGATAATGTCCCAATCACCAATGTTTCTAGATACTTAAGAATATTATGAAAAAGTTTAAAATAGTTTCTAGAAGTTTATTGTTGTTTGCAAAAGTTTTTGACTAATTTCAAAAAGCTTAAAAATGTTTCAGAAAAATTTGATTAAATCTAAAAGCTTACAAATGTTTGCAAAAACTTTGAACTAATTCCAAAAATTTAAAATATTTACTTTGTTTTGGAAACTTAAATCTTTATAAGCTTGAAATTCTTAAATCTCCAAAAATTTTGGAGTATTTGATGGTTTACAGAAGCTAAATTACAAACAATTTAAATAATTATTAAAAATTTGAAATTGTTTTAAAATGCTGTGGTTTATTTCTGGAATAAATGTCAAAAACTTTAGTTTGTTTCTGAAGCTTTAAATGTTTTTAAAATGTTTAAGTTTTGTTTTTTAACTTAGGAAGTAATCTAAAATGGTTACCTGCTTGTTATTGTTTACAGAAAACTGTTAAAAAAAAAAAATTGCAAATAATTACTGAAGCTTTAGATTATTTCTAGAAGCTTGTGACTGAGTAATCTCTAGAAACTTAGAATTTGCCGAAACTAATATTTTAAAAACATTTAGATAGTTTTTAGAAACTGGATATTGTTTTCAGAAGTATCAGACTATTTCCAAAACTTTATTTGCAAAAGCTCAAGATTGTTTGGGATTATTATTGGCATTGATCTCAAGAAGCTTAAAATTTTTCTAAGAAGCTTCGAGATTGTTTTTTTGAATGCTGGAAAGATTTCAAGAACTTAGGGATGTTTTATAAACGCTTGAAATTTGTTGCAATAGTTACTTCAGTTTTTTTTAGAAAGTTAAATTTTATTTTAGAAGTTTTGGGAATAATGTAGGCTTTGCATACAACGTCTAGTCGTTTGATTTGTTTGAATTTTATGGTTTTTTATTTTCTTGCACTGTTTTTAAGTAACATTAAGAATTTTTATAGAGTTTGATGATTTTGATAAGCGTTCTTACAGTTACAATAGTTTTCAACTTATATAAGAGACCATATTGCTATCTAAATAATTTAGAAACCAGAGAATTTAATCATTAGAATTGATATACTATTTTAAGAGTTTTAGTGCTAAACGCTATTTTAATTAAAGAAAGTCTTTTAAGTTTAGTAAACTGTACTATATAGAACACTTACTCACGACAAGAGGTTTTGTAATTGTAATCAAACTGTCTCAGGAGTTGTTATAAGGGTTTGATCTAAAAATCATAACTTTTATCATATTTTCTTAATAGTTCTCAAATTATATTTAGAGCTGTTACTATTTTAGAATTTGTCTGAATAGAATTTGCACTGTCTACCTGTAAGTGTACTTTGTTTTAACATTAACAGTTATATAACGTCTATTTTTTCTACCTAATTTAAGCTGTTTATCATTTTGAATTTAACCCTCTGGCACGTTTAATTCAAAACGTCAAGTAACATAATCAATTAAATATTATATTATCAGTGCCCCGGCGCGTACTAAATACAATATTCTCATCTGAATGCATCCTACAAACATCACAGAACTCAAGCGAGGATTGTCGTTTTCGAAATGTTTGTATCGGATATGTCAGTCAGTCATGTATCAAAATTAGATGTTACTCCGTACAATAATTCCAACATACAATAAACCTATTCACCATACTAATTGTACCCTATATTGATAACTATATATCAATAACAATATAAAATGTTAAATTTTTTAAACGTGTGTATCGACATGAATTAATTCGATATGTAAAACAATATTGCTTTATTGAAGCGTTATTTTATTTCAATTTTGTATCAAAAAATTGTTTGTTTGTAAATTTGCTAAAAATGCAATATTAGTTAAATTGAAAAAAATATTTTTATTAGTATTGCGTCAAACATTACTTAAAAAATATAAATATTCAGACATTAAATCACATCAAAAGGAAAACTTTCCGCCCCTAATTACCTTAACCTACATTTTCCATTACGTTAATTTCTTAAAGGGCAACTTTTCGTTATAAACTAACCAGATTTTGCTTGATTCACGCTTGACAATTTCAACGAGTTGCTTTTGCTTGTCTGATTTAATCTACAATTAGTAAATAAAAAAAGTGAATATTATTATTTATGCAATGTTATTAATTCAAATATCTTGCTCAATCAATTATTATTATAAAATCAATCAATGATGGATTGGTTTAATTATAATCTATGTATCTTCTCGGATTTAATTAAATTATATCAGATTTATTAGTATGGTATGCGTGAATCTGTTTTGTTCATTAACATGCAGCTGCTTTTTATAAATTTGTTCTGAAGGATTTAATAAATATTGCTTTATTTTAATTGATTGCAATTTTTCATTTTTTTTACAATTTGTATATGGTTTACTAACTCACTGCATGCAATTATTTATTCACAATCTATCAATAAATTTAGATAAGAACAATAATGTACTATAACCAGTCATTATAAGAATGATCTAAATAAGTTTGAGTTGAAATTACAAAATTTGGCTAAAGTATTTAGATAATAAATCATAAATATATTTAAATAAATTAAATATTTTTGTAAATTTTGTGTAATAAAGTCATTTTTTTGTAGCAGGTGAGACTTACTAATATATTTCACGTAGTGGATTGCTGTTTTAGATAAATTGGAAGTGGTTACAGTCGAGTCCGGGTGTAGGGAAAAAGAAATTATTGTTAATAATACGGGTTGGGCCAGTTTATCGAATTTGTGGGTTTACTGTAATCTCAAATGCTTCTGTACTACACAGAAAACTTTAAACAAGTAATGTCTTTGTAATTATAGATATTTTTTATGTTTCTACATTCAAAGTTTAGTTTAGGCATCATTTGCAAATTGGACTATAGACGATTGTAACTTAGCTACCGCTTAAGCAATCGCCTTTACAGCAGCAACACATCAATAGTCACTCATTGATTGTACAGAAGATTTTAATAATTTTAGTCTATGTGGGTATGCAAAATATTTTCATAACCACCTTTAGAGGGATTTTTTTTTTTAACTCAATAAGAAGGAGTAGATGAGAAAATGAAAACAGAAAAGAAAAACTAAGCCATTCTTTTTATTCTTTTTTTAAAGGTCAAACACTACAGGCATCTTTAACGGTTTTGTAAATTAATTTTAACCAACTTCTAACGAAAATAAATTCTAGTATGTCCGACCTACATTTTACTCTAAACGGTTGCGCTTTTACGGCCTCGCTACTATAAGCTTATCCACAATTAATAAAAATTTAGATGGATTGTTTTGAAAGTTTTATTTAAGATTTTTTTATTCATTTCTGACAAATTTATTTTTATAATGAAACGGGGGCAATTCCATTTCAAACGGACCAGAGCTAGGGGGGGGTGTGTTGAGAAACTTGCTTATGTATTTTTTTTTTAGTTTCTATAACTTATTAGTAGTCCTTTGATTGGTATATGAGGATATAAAACCCATAAAAAAAATTCTACAATTTTTTTAAGTATTTTTGACGTTTTTTTTTTTATTTTTTGTTTAAAAACCGCAATTTTAACTCAAAAAAATAAATTTACTAATAAAATCAATCAAAAATTTTCCGTAGAATCCAAATCTAGCGCCATTTTAAGTTTATACCCTGTCTATAAGCCGCAAAAGCCATAAAACCATGTTTTTGTTCTCAGTGGGCTGGGCAAAAAGGAGCATTTTTTAATTTTTTTTTACCGCTAAAGTTGACGTGTTTTGATGTAAATTAATTAAAAAATATAAATTTGTTCTGTGTATTTGGGTTTTAAGCGTCTAAAACTCAAAAAAACTGCAAAAATAAGCCTATTTTTCAACATAAACATTTACAAATGCACATTTAACAGTTTTCAGAGAAACTATACACCAAATATTATTAAAAAAATTAGTTTTGCAAACAATTCTACATAGAAAATAGTCAGTGTCGTGCTTATCTGGCAAAGATAAATCCACCTAGAAAAAAAAATTTGTTCAAAATTTACTTAAAATTTTTTTTTTTTTTATTTTTTTTAAAGATTATTTAGATTATATTTTTTTAAGTTGATTTCAGAAGTTCAACAAAAACATTTTTTGTCGCTTGAACCAATTTTTGGCCATTTTACTTTTTGTTTGATAGTTTTTGCGCCTGCGGCACAAATTTAGACTCGATCTATCGGCGCAAAAAATTAAAAATATTATTATTTTTGGCATTCAAACATAAATCTGCCTGTCGCTTGTTAAAATTTGTTAAAAAAAAGTTTTAAACCACACCCTAGTGTGTTTATAATATTTTTTGTAAAAAAAAAAAAATTAATTTTTAACGCATTTTTTGCATAAAAATTTTGTAAACATTTTTTTCTAGATGGACTTTTCTATAGACAATGAGTACAACACTGACAATTTTTTATGTAAAATTGTCCCCAGAATACAAATTTTTAATAATATTTGGTGTATTGTTCCTCTGAGCGCGGCTAAACGTGCATTTGTAAGAGTTTATGTTGAAGAATAGGCCTACTTTGCAGATTTTTTGAGTTTTAGACGCTTAAAACCTAAATACACAGAACAAATTTATATTTTTTAATTAATTTACATCAAAATACGTCAACTATGGCGGTTAAAAAAAATTTAAAAAATGCTCCTTTTTGCACAGCCCACTAAGAACAAAAACATGGTTTTATGGCTTTTGTGGCTTATAGACAGGGTATAAACTTGAAATGGCGCCAGATTTGGATTCTACGGAAAATTTCTGATTGATTTCATTAGTAAATTTATTTTTTTGAGTTAAAATTGCGGTTTTTAAACAAAAAATATGATTAAGTTAAAAAACGTCAAAAAAACTTAAAAAAATCGTAGAATTTTTTTTTATAGGTTTCATACTCTCATATATCGATCAAAAGACTACTAATAAGTTATAGAAACTAAAAAAAAATACATAAGCAAGTTTCTCAACGCACCCCCCCCTAGCTCTGGTCCGTTTGAAATGGAATTGCCCACGGAGTAATTAAGCGTGTTTCAGAAATAAGGTCATCCGATAAAAAGTTTTTTTTTTAATTTCAAACTTTGGAATTGTCGTAACTTTTGGTTTTGAAGTTATGGAATTGGGTTAAACTTTTACGTACGTAGGACATTTGGAATTTTATGAATCTTTTTTCAAAAATAATTTGTAACTAAATTTTTAAGATTTTTTTTTTTGCATCAACTTTATTTTTTATGGTTTAAAAAAAAATTAAAAAAATCTATATATATATATATATTTTTCTAGTTTTTTTTTTGTGGATGATTCTGATAGGGCGTATAAATTTTTAGGTTAAGTTAGGTTGGGTTAGGTTAACAAAAGTTTTTTAAAAAATTATTGGCGGCGTGAGAATTTTTCTCAAAAAAATAAATTGATTATTTTATTTGCAAGATTTGAACCAGAAAATGTTTTTTGTTGAGTTTTCTTTCATATCTGACCCCCATTCTTTGTGCAGTAGCGTTATCTCTTTTTTTGTTAAAATTTCTATTTTTTGAAAAAAAATATTTTACTAACTTTGATTGGTTTTCTAAACGCCATCTAAGGCAATAACTTTAAAAGACTTTTTGAAAAAAGAGGTGGTATTGTAGTGTGCGTTAAGCAACATTATTTCTGATTGGTTATTTAGTTTTTGAACAGTGGCGTTCCAAATATTGCAATTAAAAGCACTTTTTGAGTGTTTGTCACTGGTTAACCCAAATCCGCAATATGCTTAGTCTTGAATGAAAGATTCATCTTTTTACTGCAAATGTTTACTTTTGTAATTTTTGGATAACTGTACAAAAAACAAAAGACGTGAATGAATGAAAGTCCTAAGAATTTAAATTAGGTTTCAGAGCTTGAGTTCTCAAAAACGGCATCCTTTATTTGAGCTCTGCTTGACGCGAATAAGGTGAGATTTTGTTTTGGTGCAACGAAGTAAGCTTGGGTTTCAGTTTAAGGCCTAACTTGAAGTCTAGTTTGGGTTTAAGGTGGGAGAAACCGGGCGTAAGTCCTTCTTTAGTTTAGATGTTACTACTACCACTGTATCATCAGCAAAACACTTACTTGTACTCTTTCCATCATTTTCATTTCTAGTGGGTAATTAAAATAATAACTAATATTGATCTTTGTGGCACTTTGTACGACATCTTTATATGCATACTACTCTTTTTTTTTATTTAATTATTTAACGTCGGTCTATTTCTGATGCCAAGTTTAATCACCGACGCCAGAGGTTAAGACTTCTACATCTTTGATTTTTGCCGCAAATTCAAAAATTCCAACCTAAATTATTGGGTTTTTTATCGTGCACGCAACATCAAGGCAGTACAAGGGACCTACTAAATTTTCTCTTCTTATCCAAAAGAAGGCGTACTCATCACAACACATTTTTTCTTAACCAGAAAAACTGACCCTCCAAATAGAGGGCTTGAGGCTTGAACTCATGACCCTTGGTATAGCAGTCGAGTACGCTAACCACTACACCACCCGGGCGGTTCATCTACTCTTAAGTTTTTGTTAGTGAGTTTGTCTGTTATAGATTGCTTTCATCAAAGCTTAATTTCCACTCCTTTTTTTACAAAACACACCGGACAATGTAATTGATGTATTATATTATTCTAGCCTTTATATGCTCATAAAGTTTTCTAAAACTATTTGTAAGATATAACGGTCTATATTCAATAGGCTTTTTTCTTGATTTCTCCAGCAGCACCAGTCTTGATTCATTTCAAATATCTTAAATTTTTTTTTTTTATTTTCTGGTCAAACACTTTTAATACTATTTTGGGCACTTCTTGAACTGTTTTATTTACTATCTCCGGCAGAATGTTATCCGAACCTGGAGCTTTCTTTAACTTTTTAGCCACAATCTTGTACATAATCTCGCCTACCAACCCAAGTGTTAATTATCAAAGAATGGGTTAAGTCTTTTACTTTTTTTTTTGTATTATTGAGATTTTAAGAATAGAGTTTTATGTTTTTTAATAGTTTTAGTACTTTCTAACAATATTTTCATATTTCATGGTAAGATTTTGCTATTTTTGAGATTTTATGCAAATTTGTTTACTTTTTTGCAGTTTATGACTAGATTTTGGTGCTTTCTGACAATATTTTGATGTTTCATGGCCAGATTTTTGAGATTTTATGCAAATTTGTTCACTTTACAGCAGTTTATGACTAGGTTTTGGTGCTTTCTGACAATATTTTGATGTTTCCAGGTCGTATTTTGATATTTTTGACATTTAATAATTTAAATTTTGCAATTTTTAACTGTTTTTGACATTTTATGAATAGAATATTGCACTTTTAAACTGTTTTTGGCCGGATTTTGGATCTATCTGAAAACATTTTTTTTACGTTTTATTACTGCAGTTACTAAATTAGCTTGATTTTTTATGAATAAAGTCTTTTCAACCATTAATTTGCGCAGTTTTTAAAACTTGTACATTTTTCAACAATTAAGACCGAAGAAGTTTTATGCTTTTTAATAAAATTTTGATGTTTCAAAGCCGGATTTTTGACATTTTTGACATTTTATGAGTAGAACTTTACATTCATTAATAGTTTTATGACTGGATTTTGCTGTTTTTAACATTATTATGTAATAAAATGCATTTTTTAACAAATTATTCTCAATTTAGGTGCATTTTGACAGTATTTAAATTTTTGGCCGGATTTCACTTTCTTGACATTTTATAAATAAGATTTTACACTTTTCAACAGTTTATGCCTAGATTTTGTTTTTTTTCTAATAATATTTTTATATTTCAAAGCCGGATTTTGCTATTTTTGGCACTTTATGAATAAGATTTTATTTTTTGCAGTTTTGTGGCCGGATTTTGGTGCTTTCTAACAATATTTTCATATTTTATGGTCAGATTTTGTTATTTTTGAGATTTCATGCAAATTTGTTCACTTTTTAGCAGTTTATGACTAGACTTTAGTGCTTTCGGACAATATTTTGATGTTTCAAGGCCGTATTTTGATATTTTTGACATTTAATAATTAGAATTTTGCAATTTTTTACCGTTTTTAGCTGGATTTTGGTTCTTTTTGGGGAGATGGTTGAAAAGTAATGCATACGCCGGGGGGGGGGGGGGGGGGGGGGGGTTGCAGTCAGACCCATTAATTCACTCCGTTTTTCAACAAATTAGGTCCGCAGGGACTGACAAAAAAACTTTATCCCCGCCGGATGCATTACTTTACCCTAACCCAAAAATTAACTTGGCCCGGAGTGACAGGCGAAAAACTTTCTTCTAACAACAAACTTGCTCCACAGGGACTGGTGAAAAACCATTTTCCAACAAATTTGCTTTGCAGGGCCAGGAAAAAAACCTTATTTTTTAAAAACTAGTTTTGCAGGGACTGTTGAAAAACCATTCTACAACAAATTTGATCCGCAAGGACAGGCAAAAAACTTTTTCTCAATATACTTGTCTTGCAGGGATAGGCAAAAAAACTAACAATCCTGCCTTGACAGACAAAAAACCTTTTCCCACCAACAAACTTACCTGCAGGGCTAGGCGAAAAACCCTATTCCAAAAAACTTGTTTTGCAGGGACAGTCAAAAAACCTTTTCTCAACAAACTTACTTTGAAGAGACAGGCAAAAATTCTTCTTTAACAAATTTGCTTTGCAGGGATAGACAAAAAACGTGTTGTGCAAAAATCACTATTCATATGGGAAGTTGTTGGAGTGATGCGTCCGGTAGGGGGCCTTGCAGTTGAGTGCGTCCACTGCAACTTTGCCTTTTCTTTTAACAAATTAGTTCTAAAAGGACAGGCAATAAACACTATCTCTGCCGAACACATAATTTCACTCTTCTCTAAAAAACTTGCTACGGAGCAAAAAACCTCATTGCGACAAACTTACTTTTTGGGGATAGATGAAAAAACTTTTTTAAACAAACTTATTTTGCAGGGACAGGCAAAAAACACTATTCATATGCGACGCAAAATTTAGAAAACACTTGATTTAAGACTGTCTTAACTAATAATACTTTAATCAACTGGACACAACTTACACTATTTATCTTCCTTATACTGTATTATTGTAATCTATAACCAAATAACTAATTAACATCAAAATTGACTATTACTAAACTGTGGATTTCTGTAGATTATTTGAATTTTTTACTAGTTTAAAAGTCGTCTCGGGGAGTCTGTAACCCCTAGAGAGCGCGTTCCCAGGTGGCGGATAGGTGAATGCTCGGCAGATGTGCAGAGTAAGAGGGAAATAAAATACCTTCAGCAGACCAAACAGACCCAACAAAAGAAAGCAGAATTGTTGGAGCATTTTTAGATGGAGGCTATGGATGCTGGTTCAGCTAAAATGCAGAAAACTGGAGGCGTGAGACAAATATGGTCGAAGCGGCGAAAGTACTGCGATGGGGAAAGCAACGGGAAACCATAACACTCCAAGAACAATCATTATGAAGAAAACGAGCAATAGAAATATATATACCGATCTAGGAATTGGAAACCCGGATCTGGCAGAGGAAGGGAGCATGGCTTTCCAGGTCGTCAACCAGCAAAATCCCAGCAACATAAATAAAACAAGAACAAACACAATTTACCAAAACCAAATTAACATTAAAATAGGTACATGGAATGTTAGGACTATGGCACAAAATGGAAAAATACAGACATAATGAGCATCAGCGAGATGTGATGGTTTGGTACAAGATACTGGACAATTAATGAACACAAAGTTTTCCACTCAGGAAACAACGACGATAATCACATAAATGGGGTTGCTTTAATAATATCCAAGAAACTTCAACTATACTTCACAAACTTCACACCAATATCAAAGCAAATGCTAGTCACTTAGATAAATAGCACCCCCTACAAAAGTAAACAATATACAAGTATATGCACCCACCACTGACAAGCCAGATGAAGAAATTGTACAATTTTACGAAACATTAACAGATACCTTAAAACAACTCAACAAACATGAAATAACAATTATCATGAGAAATCTTAATGTCAAGATCGGACAAGAAAAATGTAGAGATTCTGTAGAAGAATACAGATTAGGCACAAAAAATTAAAGAGGAGATAAACTAAAGGATTTTTTAGAAAAAACTACCGCCAAGACGACTTTACACTTGGAGATCACCACAAGATAGAACAGATAACATAGTCAGAAATTAAATTGACTATCTAATGATAAACAAAAGATATAGAAACAGCTGCATGTTAGTCAAGACTTACCCAGAGGCTGAGATATCCTTATATCATTGCTCTCTTGTAGGAAATTTTAGAATCAAAATAAAGAAACTAAAGACAAAAACAACCCAAAAAAGATGGAACATGCAAAAACTAAAAGAACAAGAAACAAATAAAACAATAACAAATCTAATAGCAGGTAAATGCAAAGCATTAGAAGGAAATAATGATGTAGAAGAAACACTGGAAAGCTATCTAGAACATTTAAAAAAATAGGAGACAAACACTTGATAGTTAAACAAAAAAAAAAGAAAAGTTGGATGACAGACAAATTATTAAAACTCATGGAAGAAAGAAGAAAATTACGAGAAATGGGACCACTCCTTAGAAATAAAATGCCGAATAGAAACAGCCAGAGACTCATTCAACAAAATGGCAAAAATATTTAAAACACATTACCTTCACATAGCAACAAAGATCAGGCTATTGAAATGCTATATTTTCACAGTGCTTCTATATGGAGCGGAGTTCTGGACCCTTACAGAAGCCACCTGTAGGAGAGTCGAGGCATTTGAAATGTAGTTTTATAGGCGTATGTTAAAAATTTCTTGGACCGACCACATTACAAATCAGGTGGTTTTAGAAAGAATTAGGAAAGAAAAAAAGCTCTTAATGACAATAAAAATTAGAAAATTTGAATATCTAGGGCATGTAATAAGAAACGGACAACGTTATGAATTATAACAACTGATACTACAGCGGAAATAGAGGAAAGAATAGGGCCCGGAAGAAGAAAAACATCATCATCAACAACAAGTTTCTTTAGAGATGCAGCCGACAAAGTACGGGTTGCCATAATGATCGCCAACATCCGAAAAGGATAGGCACTAGAAGAAGAAGAAGAAAAGTCTCTTGAGAAACGGATTTGCAACAGTAAGCTTATAATGTTTAAATGGCGGTCCGTGTAAAGATAACTGCACGTGTCTCTAAACTAACTTCTTCAAAAACTTTAAAAGTGAACATTTTTTAAATGTTTGTGAAAACGCAAAAATATCATTAATGTAGACTTTTACATGTCAACTGAGGTGTGCGTGGTCTTGTTCAAGAGAGGGGTTTTTAAAATTTTGTTAATTTGTGTTTTAGTTGTCATTATGCATTGGAGTAACGCTGTTTGTTACACCTTTGCTTTAGAGGCTTATTTTTCAACGGCCGTTTGGTGTTTTTACTCGAAATTACTTCAAAATTGCGGTCACGTTTAGGAAAACTGGTTTTGTGCAAAAAAAGGAACTAGAAAAGCATGTTAGAGAGCATACATCGATTAACTGAAACTGGTGTGCTCCTTTAATATAATTGATTATGAACCAGGTTATTTTTTGTTGTAGTTGGAGTATTTATTTATTTTCAATTTGTTTTGTGTGCAGAACGTAGTAAGACTCTTATTGTTGGCTTGTTTTTTGCATCGTTATTTTACGCCGTTACCAATTTTGAAATTTAGATACCCCATGATCAAACTTTTTTGTCGTTTTTGCTCTGCAGGTTCTTATAGTAGCTGTCAATTTTTTTCTTTGTTTTTGTTGATTTTAGTTGGATACGCTGGTAAGATAAATTTTGTTCTTGCCGATATCTATCACAACTGTGGTAATTTTTTTATTGACCTAGAATATATCTTCTATATTCTGTGTTAGTTTATCACTGCTTAGCAGCCTACTTTAGTTGTGAGTTACGAGCCGTTTGTGTTTTTTGTTGCCAGAGTATTTGAGGACTGCCACTTATAATTGATTGATTAATAATAAAGATTTTCTACAAAATTACTAAAAAAAATTTTAATATTTTTTAGTTTCAAGGCCAAATTTTGCTATTTTTAATATTTCATAAATAGAATATTGCACTTTTTGATATTTTATAGCTGGATTTTGCAATTTTTGAAATTTTATAAAGATATTTTTTTAACAGTTTATGGCTAGATTTTGGTGCTTTTTGATCATTATTTAAAATTTTAAGAAATAGTTTTGCTATTTTTGGCTTTTAATAAACAAAATTTTATAGTTTTTAACCGTTTTTGTCCTGATTTTGTATTGTTAATGCTTTAGTATTGTTTTATGACCGAAATATGTCATATTTTATTTTTTATAAATAAAATTTTGCATTATTTTAATAGTTTATGAGCTAATTTTGGTGTTTTCTTGCAATATTTTTTACTTTATGGCCCATTTTTGACATTCTATAAACAGAATTTTGCATCTTTTGACGGATTGTGGTTGGGTTTTGTTATTTCTAGCAATATTTTAATATTTTTTAAATTAAAATTGCTTATGATAATAGCATGAGGATATTGTGCAGCTTTCACAAAGATATTGTCTTTAATGTTGGAAGTTGGATGAATATAAACTAAAAAAATATGAATAAAATTGTATTATGAAGAAATGGGATTGCAAAATGTAAGCAGTTGTTCAAGGGATTATTAATGCTAGGTGGGTTATCTTTTTTTAAAGAAACGTTTGGATGTGCCATCACTACGGAGTCTCTTCTGTTATTGTGATTTAGGATTGTGGAAGGATGTTGAATAGTAGACCAGTTTTGGAATGAAATAGGATTTTGGGTTTTAGTTTCAACATACATTGCACAAGTTGTTTTTTTTTAATAAAAAGTTTTTGATAAGGGTGGATTTACGTTAGAAACTATTTATGTTGGATTATAAAAAATTAAAGCTAGGCATTTTGAGATTGAGTAATGGTAATGGCCGCTTGTAGGAACAGTAGTAGGTGCGGGGTCAGGGTTAAGAATATCTAACATAATAATGAACATGCATTGCCAAAAAAAGAAACCAGTGTATCAATATTATATGTCTCAATGAATCCTAATTTTAATTTTTTAATGAGCTCTTGTCTGTGTTTTTTGGGTTTTAATTTTATGAAGGTGTCAATTATGTAATCATGGATGGTGATAGGTGAATGAATTCTAGAAGAGTTTGTAATTACTTGGTCAATATCTGCTGATCTCTTCTGCATTTAAGAGACCACGGTTTATGTCCTTCTTTGTTACAGAACTGCATTTGGTAGGTAGGTCCTTGTTGCAGCTATGAGTTTTATGTGATTCTTCACATTTACTGCATTTGGGCTGTGCAGTACAGTTTTCTGATGTGTGGTCAAACGCGTTGCATTTGGCACATAGTGTTGGAATTGGAGCAAGTGCGTGGCTTTCACAGACAGGAAAATGACAATTTTTGTAAAAAAACGCCATGTTGCAGTAATTTTTGGTTAGAATTAACGTCAGCCGTAATAATTATAATTTTATATGTAGGTAGTCCGGAAGCTCTAGATATTATCCGCTTACAATAGCGATGGTTGATTTCTTTGGTTTTAAGGACTGTTTCAATTTCTTCATCTGTTATATCTAGGTCTACCGACGCTATTACTGCCGAGTATGATGCCATTAGTGTTTTATTTGAGCTTGGTTTATTTTGAGTTGATTCATTATAATTTTTTATAATGTTTTTAGATTGTAGTTCTTTCATCATATTTATGATCACTTCTTTTGTTGGGTTAGTTTTGATAATATATCTATTTTTTGTTGTCAATATTATGTCGTATATATTTATCCTAGTATGACACCATATGTCCAATAGTTGCATCCGTGTGAGTTTTTGGATTGTCTCTACATAGTATACATGTTTGAAGTTTAGTTCTTTTTTTCTGGTTATTAGAGGTTATGGAAGTTGTGTTTTTACTTCATTGTTTGAGTTGATTAAATGTATAGCATTTGTTTGTAGATTTGTACAGTTGTTTGTATTTATGTTTGTTGATATATGTGTAGAGTTATTGTCAACAGATGTTGATGGTTTGTTAATTACATGCGACGATGTCGGTGTTGTTTTCATACCTTTTGGTGTATTTGTTGTTGTTGTTTTTAAATTATTAGTTTGCGGCATTTTAAAATAACTCTTGCATTTCTTTTATTAGAGCTTTGTGATTTTTTTATTTCGGCTTCTTTTTCTCGGAGTTTGTGATTTTTTTTTCCCAATCGGTATCCGTCTGCGACTGGGACAGAGAGCGCGAGCGTTGATCTACGCGCGAGTCGCTTTCATCGCTGTCACTCTCACACAATTCCATGTTTTCGCGTTCCGTTGCACTCATATGCGCCCACATAATTAATAGTAATTGCTAAAATATTGCTTTTTCTAACCATATTTTGATTATATAACCGCATTTTCAATAGTTTATAGCTTGATTTTGGTGCTTTTTGACAATATTTTAATGTTTCAAGGCTAAATTTTGATGTTTTTAATAATCCATGAATAGAATATTGCACTTTTTGGTATTTTATAGCGAGATTTTGCTATTTTTGAGATTTTATAAAAAAATTACACTAGTTTATGGCTAGATTTTGATGCTTTCTGACCATTGTTTAAAATTTCAAAATGATTTTAACATTTTTGACATTTTATGAACAGAATTTTGTAGTTTTTAACTGTTTTTGGGCCGGGTTTTCGTTTTTTTTTTAAATGTTTTAAATTTTTATGACCAAATTTTGTAATGTTTGCTTTTCTCAAAAAGAATTTTGCATTTTTCAACAATTTACAATCATATTCTGGTGCTTTCTTACCATATTTTCGACAAAATTTTGCTATTTTTGACATTTTATTAATAGAATTTTGCACATTTCAACATATTGTGGCCGAATGTTGCTATTTATAACAATATTTTGATATTTTATAGGTAGATTTTACTATTTTTAACTTTTTATGAGTAGAAGTTTGCCAAAATATTTTTATTTCCAACAATATTTTGATATTATTTAGACGGATTTTGCTACATTTAGGATATTTTTATTTTTTAACATTCTCAACAGTTTTTTTAATTTTATACATTCAAAGTTTCTTTTTCTTTGTACATCTTGCATGCTGCTATTCACCAACTTGAGTCTATTCTAAATTATTTACTCAGAAATTGTGCTGTATGATATTTCATCATCCCATGCTTCCTTTTGACGTATTTTCCGACACCTTTGTCCATTTGGACTTTCTTGTTCCTTTTTAACTAGTTGCTTTGCCATCCATCTAACATATCTAGATTTTTTTATATTTAACCAGTTTTATTTACTATTACTAAAATAGCATCCGTAGGGATCGTGTTAACATTCTTTTATTTCCTTTTTCTAGATTTGTGCTTCATAACTGTGTGAAGCACTGACTTAAGCAGATTTCTTTTATTTGATTTTTTATTTTTTTGATATTCCATAAACAAAATTTTGCTATATTTAACAATTTATGACCGAATTTTGGATTTTTTCAAGAATATGGCCGGATTTCAGTATTTTTGACATTTTATGAATAAAGTTTAAATTTTTAAATAGTTTTATGCCCGGATTTTAGTGCTTTCTAACTATAATTTGCAGTTTTTAACCGTTTTTAGCCGAATTTTGGCTATTTTGTTGCTATTTTTGACATTTTATAAATAGAGTTTTACATTTTTTATAGCCAAATTTTTCTATGTTTAAGATTTTATGCAAATTTGTTAATCTATATGCAAACCAAAATTCATTAATATCCAACAAAGATTAAGAAATTTATTAAACTTTTTTGGTTTAAGCCATATTGACAGAAAATTCAAAAATTCTCCATCATTTTACTGTTTTACAAAATTCTGTAAATATAATAGAACTATCATATTTGCACATTTATAGGTTATGTGTAAGTTAAATTTTGTAAAAATCAAGCAATGATTAAGAAAGTTATGCAACTGTTTTGATAAACTTTTATTTTACCCTTGATAACAATATTGCCATAACTTGTTTAAGTTAGCATCAAATTTAACTATTTATATATTGTTTATTTAGGCTATATAGATTGCAATTTTTGACAATTCTAATAAATTTTTAATTTAGTCAAACAAGCAATGTTGCCATAACTTGCTTATTTCAATAGCAACTTTTAAATGCTTTACGTCATTTTATGGGCTTTGATTTATTTAAATGAAATATTTCAGTTTGAGATTTATAACTTTCTAAATTTGCACATTTATAGGTTAGGTTAGGTTAGGTTAAGTTAGGTTAGGTTAGGTTAGGAGATTTATAACTTTCTAAATTTGCACATTTATAGGTTAGGTTAGGTTAGGTTAAATTATTATTTAACCAAATTTGTCTTGTAGTATCAGAAACAATAATTTCTTCAACTAAATTTCCGTTTAATATGTAAATCAGTATCAAAATTTAAAACTGTTTTATTGTCGGTCCGTGTAATCCATGCGCCAAAATGTTTTAAATAAAATCGTTGTAAGAATCTCCTTCAATCTGTGTGGCATAAAAACTTCATAAATTCTTGACAAAATTTAACTAGCTAATTTACCAGTTTCTTATGATAGTTTTATGTCTATATAAAACTGTTTTCTTTTCGCCATTTTAAATACTTAAAGATTTTTGTGGAATTTCTTATCTTAATTCAATTTTAAAAGTTGTTGATATTGTTAACACATTTATTTAAAATACTGACGTTCTGATTGATGAATAAATTCTCGTCGCCTTAGGATAATCTATAATTTCAATAGAAATGATTTATGATAGACCATGTGTGCTTTTATTTTGTATAATTTTATGCGACGTGTGTGCACGAAGGAAATGAATAAAAGCAAAAGCATGTGTGATAGGTTTTTGTGGCACATTTATCAAACGAATATAAATAATTGACTCGAATGTGAATTGACGCACGCATGCGATACGAATATAAATAAATAAATAAGGGATAAAAAATGTGTGCAAGGGTTTTGATGCGGGCATTACAATGCAAAGCGTTTTTTATTTTGATAGGCCAGGAAGTTTCTGATCTCTTTCCACATAATACGACATTGTGATCACATCTTCAACCCTGTATAGAAAGTAACGGTGGCACGTCCAGGATATTTTCACAAATGCGATTTGAAACTTCTCTCTTCCGGCGATATATCGCGGTTAAGATATAGATGAAATGTACGCTACGTGACGTGATACATATTTTTTATAATTATCATCCTGATGTTCAGTTGACAACGCAATTCTGTTTATCTAAATGTAAAAAAAAAAGGGGAACAATAAAAAATGCGATGTCGAAATGAAATATCGTCGTTGTTTCCATAAAAATTCTTCCCACATTATATTATAATAAGAATGCTATTCTGAGAAAACGTAAAAAAATGTTGAAATATGAAAATATACCGCGGGGGCATGATATTGTTAACTCCTTGCCATCAAGGACCTCTTTTATCAAAGCGTATTAGTAGCGCGCGCATTTTATTATTTCCATGTATGCTAAGAGCCTTTTTCATTTTTCGGTTTGATAACGATATGCGATTTTATTATATGTGTGCGTATATTTTTATAGAAACTAATGAAAATTTTTGGCTGAGCGAGCACTGCAATAAAAACATTGGCGAAGGAGAAGAAAAAATGATAATATTAAAGTATAAAAATGGAATCAATTTAATATCCTAAATATATAATTGGATCCATAGCAACTCTATTAAAGTTCAGATTGCCCGAGTACACGTCAGGCTTTTATTGACTTGTGGTTGACATGTCTAAAAGACTTCCAACTACGACGAGGGTTCAACAGCCAATCACTACCGCGCCCTTAGATTAAAGATAAGATTGTCTCTAATAATTAGTCTCTGAAACGAGGCCCGAGCGATGAAACGTGCTGATAATTATCCTTTGAAGTGTTTTATATCAAAATACACATTCTGTAAAATGTTGGCAGCACTCTAAAGGGGGCTGATTGTAATAATAAGGAAGACGTTTATTACACCTGCATTAAACTAGGCGGTTATGGTTTATTATATAGCAGGAAGGAGAGAGATACGATGGGGTCATCTGTTTTAGTTGCGAAGGAATGGAAAGGGAGGAAATCTCCCGTACAGAAACTGACATTCGCTTTATTTACATAAGTTGTTTATGGCTCGATATTCGTATGAATTTTGATATGAATAATGTTATTCCCGACGTATAATGCAAATATTATTAATATGTATTCATTACTTTCTCGATTCTGTTTGCTCTACCATACATGCAAAC
Source organism: Tachinus rufipes (assembly GCA_963932245.1). Classification (NCBI taxonomy): domain Eukaryota; kingdom Metazoa; phylum Arthropoda; class Insecta; order Coleoptera; family Staphylinidae; genus Tachinus; species Tachinus rufipes. Next base: position 110,992,634 of record OZ010743.1, read on the forward strand.
ACACATATCAACTGGATAAATATTCTACTATTTTCTATTTCATCAAAATGCATTTGCAGCATATTATGGAAATTATTGTTTGAATTTTACATCATTATTATAAAATCTCTAGTATATTACTGCAGAAAATTTAAGTATTGATTAAAGCGAATTATGTAACATCGCCACCATGAACTTTATTTAAAAAAAATCTATATGTAATTATTAAAACAAATGAAAAATGTTTTTGTTATAATTATTAATTGCACAGTTTCTATATTTGCTTAAATTATTATTAAAAACGTTGTAAAGTAAATTGTTGAGCATAAGAAGATTCGCATTTTACTTATGTCATTAGATGCTAGATACGCTAACGAGGAGTGCATACCCTAAAACACTAGTGTGCCAGATAGAAACTTAATTTGCATTAGATTGCAATCATTTTCTTTTGCTTTATAAATAGCCTAAATTTATCAAATAAACATAAATAATTAAATCGATTTGATGCACGCATGCGATACGAGTATAAATAAATAAATAAGGGATATAATAAAATGAGTGCAAAAGCTTTGATGCTAGTTTATAAATACTTTAAGTTAAAAAATAATCTGCTAAGTTATGTGAAAAACATAAATATCTATTAAAAATGCAGTTCTCAATGGATAACAATTTAAGAAGAAAGCATTTAATATAATTCAATATCTTCAACAACAAAAATTAAAAGCTAATTAAAGATACAAAAGATGCAGTTACATAATTATTAAAAATTTTAGTTTTTTTGTTTTTGTAGTTTTTAATTGGAGGTAACAGGTGAGATGTAAAAATATTATGTTTTCACATAATTTTTGAAACTTTTTTTGTTCAGAGACTGACAAGTAACATATACATTTTTTTTGTTTTCACAATTTTTTAATAATTTGTACCTTTTTTTAATCTTTAATTTTTTAGTTTTTGATCAAGTGGTGACAAGTGTTTTTACACAAACACGGGATTTCAAATACTCCCCCAAAAGTCACAAGGGGTCTAATCGAGTGAACGTGCCGGTTAAATCACTCCTCAGTGAGATGGGGCGTTCTGGAAAGTGCTTTTGCAACACTCTAATCAATGCTTTTAAAGTATGAGTCTTTGCTCTATTTTGTTGGAACTATATGTCCCATACATTTATTTTATTTAAGTCGTGGAAAAAAACTCCTCGAGCATATTTACATAACGGTATGAATTAACTATGACAGTCTGCTCTGCTTTTTTTTAAACGTTTTTGCACAATGGCCAACTTGTACTGATGGAAATAAAGTTTCTCGTGCAGAATTAACCTCACAGAACAATCGGAGTTTCTAAAAACATGTTTGCGCGCCGAACGCCGCAAAGATTACAAAACTCAAACCCTTACTGCTTCAATTTCTCAGGTGTTCTGATAGGATGTGCGTCTTCAGTTTATTTATTTTGCACAAAACCAGTTTTTCTGAACGTTGTGACCCATAAAAGAATTAATTTCCGGTTCAGGACAGGACCCAATATTGAAGCAATTTTGGGCCAAAACTACCAAACGATCGTTGAAAAATAGGCCTATAAGGCAAAGGCGTAACGAGCAGCTTTACTTTAATGCATAACTGATGAAAAGAAATCTGTTGTTGTCGACTTCTTCTTTTGGCTCGATTTTTTATTTTAAATTTTTCTGTTTTGAGATTGTAATTATCTGCAATACCATGCAAATGCACCCTTGTAATTGAAACTAATAATACTCTTGAATGTTTATTTTTAATAATGACATGTATTATAATATGACTGACGTAAGATTGATTCCCACAATCTTAATCCAGAAATAAATAACTTAAACTAATAATAATATTAACAATATAAGCGAGAAAACTGGAATACCTAGGACACATAATGAGGAATAATCAACGATACGGACTGCTACAACTGATTCTACAAGGCAGAGTGGGAGGAAAAAGAGGACCAGGAAGAAGAAGATTGTCTTGGTTGAAGAATCTACGCACATGGTTCAATACATCAACAGTAGGCCTTTTTAGAGCCGACAAAGTTCGAATAGCTATGATGATTGCTAACGTCCGAAACGGACGACCATCGTGTTCAAAAGTCTTGCTTTATTTTAGATATTTTTTTGCTAGTAAGATAATCGATTGCTTGGTAATCCCTGTACATTTGATTCTGGTAGGTCGGTTAGCTTGCAGCCGATTAGAAAATGTTCTGGAGTCAATGGTTCAAATTCTTCAGGATCACTGGACAATGGGAAAAGTGGTCTTGAGTTAAGACATGTTTCTATTTGCGTTAGCAATGTCTCAAATTCTTTATAACTAAAGAGATTATTGCCAGCCACTTGTTTTAAGTGGTGTTTGGTACTCTTAACAGCAGCTTCCCACAAGCCGCCGAAGTGTAGAGATTTTTGTGGAAGAAATTTTTTATTGTATTCCATCTTGGGCTGTCTGAGTCTCAACTGCCAATTTGTTTTCTTTGATCAGTCGTTGAAGTTCATTATTTGTTCCGACAAAATTAGTCCCGTTGTCAGAGTATATGGAATGCGGTTTTCCTCTTCGTGCAGTGAATCTCTTTAAAAAGTTTAAAAATGCTTCTATTGTGAGGCAGGATCCCTTTGTTTGATAAGGTTTTATGTTGAATGGCCCACAAAAATCCACACCGCAATGGAAAAATGAACGAGATGCCGTTATTTTTTCTTTGAGTAATTGGCTCATTATTGTTGTTGTGCAAATATTGGTTTAGCTCGGCAACATTTTACACACTCTTGCAGTATCTTTGTTGCTGTTGATTTCTCACTTATTGGCCAGAACTTAGAACGCAAAATGTTTAACAGTAAGTTTACCCCACCGTGTAGTTGTTCAAGATGAGCGTGGTTTATAATTATCTTAGTTATGGTGTGGTTTTTTGGAAAAATGATTGGATGTTGTTGATTATATGCCAGCTCTGAATGTAACAAACGTCTTCCAACTCGCAATATGTTACTTATATCCAGGAATGGATTTAATCTAATCAATTTGCTTGATTTTTTTATTGTGGTTGATGCTTTCAAATCCATGATGTCATGAATTTGGATGTTTGTGCCAGTCGAATCAGTTGAAGTAGTGCTCTTTCTAATTGTTCAACCGATAGTGATTCATAATTAAGTTCCTGCTTGGACTTAAGTTTGCAGTTTGAGACAAATCGTAGACAATAGGCCATAGTGCGTTTTAGACGAATCAATTACGTTGTTCGGTTAAAAATATATTGTGAATCATCGTCCAAAATCAACAAACTGACTGTTGTAAATTTAAGATCTGGTAGTTTTGGTTTCTGATATAGTGATAAAGGCCATTGTGCTTCGTTTTTTTGTTAAAAATTCTGGTCCGTGCCACCACAAAGATAGAGAAGTTAGTTGAATTGGATTTGTCTCTCTTGAGATTGCATCTGTTAATTTATTTTGCTAATTCTATTTGCAACAAATGTTTTATAAAGTTTTGATTGAGATTTGATCCAATCTAAAACTATTGTAGAATCTGTCCAATAATATTCCTTTGTGATATTTTTATGTAGTGCATCTTTTGTAGCTGCAATAAGTTGAACTAGTAATAAGGCACCGCACAGCTCAACACGAGGAATTGACTGCACCTTTATTGGAGCTACTCTCGATTTTGAACAGAGTAAATGTATTTTGTAGTTTTCATTTTCTGACTTTGTTCTGATGTATATACATGCTCCATATGTTCTCTCCGAAGCTTCACAAAAACCGTGCAATTCAATCTGGTTTCCTTTCACAGTTCTTCTTGGTATCTTGATTCGATCTAGCATTTCTAATTCTTTTTCATATGTTATCCATCTTGAATAGAGATTCATCGGAACTGATTCGTCCCAATCAAGTTTTAACTCCCATAAATTTTGTATGATTATCTTAGCAGTGATGATGACAGGTCCAAGTAATCCTAATGAGTCAAATATTTGAGACGATTTTGATAGTATTACACTTTTTGTAATCTTTCCATGGTTTTTGATCATTAATGGGTAAGAAAACTGAAGTGTGTCTTCCATAATAATCCCAACGTTGTTAATGTTGACTTGTTATTGAACAACGATTTTTTGTCATTTGGAGCATTCTTTGAAGTGTCATCCAATACTCTACTTGAATTTGAGCGAAATTTTCTTAAATGAAATCCACCCTATTCGAGTAGTTGTTGCAACTCCTTTTCTATTAGACCTAGCACTACTCTAGTAATGCAATTATCAACGTAAAACTCTTTTTTCAAACATTTCCTTGCATATGAATATTTGTCTTCTTCTTAATTTGATAATTGATGTAAACATTTGATAGCTTGAAACGGAGCTGATGATGTTTCATATGTAATGGTCGTTAGTTTGTACGTGCTTATTGCATCAGTTTTATTGTATCCCCAAAAGATTTTTTGGTAATTTTGATTGGTCTGGATGCACCTTGACTTGAAGGTACATTTTTTTTATGTCTCCCGTGAATACAAATTGATGTTTTTGAAATCGCACAATTATTGCAAACTGGTTATCCTGGATGGTAGGTCCTATGTAAAGTGTATCGTTCAATGACACACCGGTGGATGTTTTTGCGGAACCGTCAAAAACAACTTTAATTTTTGTTGTACTACTGTCGGTCTTGAGAATGAAATGGTATGGTAGATAGTATCCGTTTGTATTATTGCTTTCCATGTGACCCATGTTTTCATAATCCGCTATAAAATTACGATAATCTTGTTGTAGCGATAATTTTTTCTCAATTGACAACAGTCGGTTGGTAGCGGCCTGTTTCGAGGATCCCAATTTTTGTATGTTGCTGTTAAATGGCAATCTTACAATAAAACGTCTATCCTTGTCACGGTTTATTGTATTTGTGAAATGTTCTTTACAAATTCTTTGTTCTGGTGTAAGATAGCGTTTTTGAGTCACTAACGCTAACTCCCAAAATTGTTGTAATCGTTTGTCAATTTGTAGTCTGCTGACATGACAGGTTGTATTATGATCGATACTATATGTGCTGCCAGACTCAATCTATCCTAATCTTGTTTTATGTAGTATTGGCTCTTGCCTGTTCTTTGTTAATGACAATGAAAAGTAGTCCCCAAAATATATTTGTTTTTAATAACATGTCAATCCTTCCTGGCTTGTCAAAGTTTGGATCGGCTAATGGAGTTTTCTTGAGAATTGTGTATTTTGATGTGTCTAATAGTATTGATGGTTGATTAGACGTAATATTGGATATTACAGGGAATTCCAGTTTTTTAGAAAATGATTGGTCTCTGGAGTTCATTGTTGTTGTTGTTCTGTACGATATGTTAGTCGTCGAGTTGCCAATTCCGTTGACTGGAATATTGATAGACACTTGGTTAAGACGTAACTTTTGACACAATTGTTTGGTGATGAAGTTGGATTGTGATCCATTGTCTAGAAGTGTACGACAGATATGTTGTTTGCCGTTTTTGTCATTGATATAAACACTGGCTGTTGCAAGAATGACGTATTGATGCCTGTCTTCTTTAATTGCAGAGCATGATGTAACTGGTGCTACACTTTCTGAGTGATTGTGAAGAAGGCTATTGTGCTTTTCATTGCAAGTTTTGCAGCGTCTCGATTTGCATTGATCCAACGAGTGACCCTTTCCTTATGCACGAATGTTTTTGGTGAATTCATTGACTAGATTCTTTATTGATATTGCTGTATCTTCGTCAACCTTTTTCAATTCAAACAGCCGCCGAAGATGATTTTCTACAATAAGTATTTTATTTTCAAAACGATCTTTTAATTGTGATCGTGCTACTGGATAATTTGCGGATGTGGTCAATATAGAAGCTATTACTTGTTGAGCTTCTCCTGTCAAACATGACCGGAGATACATGAATTTTTAGATGTCACTCAATGCCTCGTTTGTGTCCACCAATGAATTGAACACATCGATAAATGAAATCCATTTTTCAACTGCGTCATTAAATTTGGGCAGTGAGTTTGTTGGTAATTTGAAGGATTTTTTGACTGATGAAAGACTTGTGGCTCCATTTGCTGATTTGCGTGCTAATGCGTTTAAAAATGCAGTAGCCATTGAACAATATGATTTTTCAAAGTTTGTCATCTCTTGGCATTGGTATTCATTGAGATTGACTAACTCTTCTATTTCGATCATTTTGATCTCGGTTTGAAATGCTTCAAATTTGATTGCTGTGACTTTCAGCTTGTCAACTTTTACTGAATTTTGTTCGGATAGGTTGTTTCGTTCATTGAAGAAGCGAATTGTTGAAGTCGAGTTAATGTTTGTTTGAAAACTGCACGTTTGAGTTTTAACTCTTTCAATGTCATCTTGAAGCTTTATTTTGAAAGAAGGGCGTCACGGACATATCCGGTTTGAAAAACCATACAATGATGATGAGAAATCTGTTGTCGTCGACTTTTTCGAATTTCTCTGTTTTGAGATCAAACACAAGCTCACAGATGTTGCACCCTTATAATTGAAACTAATAATACTCTTGAATGTTTATTTTTAATAATGACATGTATTATAATATGACTGACGTAAAATTGATTCCCACAATCTTGATCCAGAAATAAATAACTTAAACTAATAATTATATTCTATACAGAACATTGTGAGTGGGAAAATACACTCAACACTCCCATTGCTATACCTACAATGCCGGCTAGTGGAAAAATAATGGGTCTAATTCATTTTAGGCAACGGGTTGTTAAAAGATATCTTCTTTAATTAAAAACGAGAATGGCATCAGGTATAGATGAAATTCCAACTATCATTCTTAAAACATTTGCAAATGAATTAGCTTCCATTTTGACCAAAATCTTTTCTTTATTATACAAAAATGAAACATTCTCAAATTGTTGAAAAATTGCAGATGTTCAATCTATTCCTAAAAAGGGAGACAAGTCTGATTCTTTAAATCTGTCTAAAAATTTTGTCATTTGTCAAGTTCTTAGAACAAAATAACTTCATTTCTGATACTGAATGTGGGTTTTGATCAAAACATTCGACAAAAGATCTTCTGACTTATGTTAGTTACAAATGGAATTCAACTTTGGACAAACAAGGAGAAAATCTTTCGGTAGCTCTAGACATTTTCAAAGCGTTTGATCCTAATCTCGTCAAAAAGCTCTATTGTATAGGTCTTGATAAAAAAAACTGTAAATTTCATCAGTTTTTTTGAATAGAAAAATTCTAGTTAGAATTGATGGTTTTAACTTTGACCCCAAAATCATAAATGCTGGTGTTCCTCGAGATTCTGCTTTTTTGCCAACTTTTGATTTAAATTAATGAACTTTTTTAAATAACTAAAATTCTTATTCATAGTTTTGCAGATCGATAAATATGGCAGAGCGTCTTAAAAATTTTAGGTTAGAATCTGTAGCATCTATAAACAAAGACCTCAAAACCATATCTAAATGGGGCACTTCCAACATGATCAATTTTAACTCTAAAAAAACTCAACTTCTTACTGTTTCAAAATCCAAATTTGTGGTATCATCAGTACTAAATATTAAACTAAACAACAAATCCATATCTAAATCTTCTTCAATTTGTCTTCTAGGTGCTACAATTTTACCATGTTGTCGACATAGCTTTGAAAGTATCTAGAAAACTAAGGTTTTTTAATAGTTTTTCCAAGTATGCGGAGGAGCATTGGAAACTACACTATCTCTTCTAAACTTTATTCAGAAACGAGCAATTCGGATCATTCCCGATTCAAAATTGACTAATAATTAAATTAGATACATTACAACACAAGCGTAATGTTGCATATCTTTGCATTTTCTATAGATATTTTAATGGAAAATATTTACTAGTAGTACAAGGCTTGCTTGGAATTCTAACAAATATTCACGGACAGTTCAGAGATATAGGACCGAAACTTTTAAGAGAGATTTCTTTAACCGTACTATCGACAAATGGAATAAACTTTCAAATTCAGTATTTCCCGAGACTTATAAGCCACAAATATTGAAAGTCAATGTTCACAGACTGCTTAAATCTAGTCTTCAATGTGATACTTTCAGCAAGTGTGGTTCCTAAATATCACAGAAAGCAACAAACAATAATCAAAACTAACTATTAGAATTGTTTTTTTAACACACAAAATACTATTTTTAATTAAATAGATTAAACTTACTCAATATTGTTTCTTATTTTTTGTTAAAAATCTATAAAATATAATAATTAAAATATTTTAATCCAAAAACGTTATATTGTTTACATCTTAACGAAAGAACCCTGAAAGAATAATTTAATTTTTCATCTCTCCACATAATTCCCAAGATAATTAAACGAAGCAGCTCCCTGTTTATGAAAAATCGCTTCGATTCAGCTTATTAATTTAATATTCAGTTTTACGTGAACGATGAGTGATTGTTTTAGTGCCTATAAACGTCTTTTTATGTTAATGCGTCCCGGTAGAACAAAAAAAAACTCTCCCGCGGGGACAATTTGTAACGAATGCCTGCACTAAACCCACATAAGGCACACAGTTAAATGAGTGTATATTATTTCCTGTATGTGTACGCACCCCTCTATTTATTCTTGTTGTATTTTTTATATATATTCTCTGTTGTTACAGACGAGCCCCGATAGCAATTCGACCACCAGTGTGTTAACATTCGTCCCATCGGTCGATGATGGTGGCAAATATTTGTCATGTCGCGGTCAGCAACAACTCATTCCTGACAGTGGAATCGAAGATGGCTGGAAACTTGATATATATCGTAAGTTTGCACATAAAACAGATAACGTTCGTTGTGTTGCTAAAGGATTCTCCGCGTAAATGTATATATGGATCTATATCTATAAACACGCAAAAGTACGGCGGTAAAAAAGAGTCAAATATTTACGACATGCATTTGGAGGAAACTTTTCCCAAACCGGCAATATTAATCTGGGTCGTGATTTTCTCGTTTTAGTTTTCGTCATTCGTTCTTGCAGCACGGGATCAAATTCAATCAGGAATGTAATAAATAAATCCGAGAGTAATGCACCGTTTTTATTTTCTTTTCTTACATAAATTAATATTGCAAATAATCAAATGTTGTTATCAAAAATGCTTAATGATTCACTAATTAAATATAAATCCTTGACGCCTTTATACAATTGTATTCAAATTCTCATGCGATTGTACAAATCTGCATACTTATGAACTATATAGCGATTTAATGTCATTGCTATGAATGTAAAGCGTTTTGTTGTTTATTCCTTCCTACTCGTATTTTTATAGGTTCGTCATTCAATGTTTACTTGGTACGAAATCGGTGTTTTGTCGAAATACTTTTACAACTTTTATAAACTGGATTGAATGGCAGTATATGACAGGCATTAAACGGTTTATAGTCGTAAAATCTGGCTGTAAAATAAATAGATGCAAAACTTGGGATGAGAAGGGAATAAAATTCGAATCTGATAGCGACTTTCGATTATATTTATATTGTCGAACATGGTTGTTACTATTTTATATGATGTTATTAAAGATTAATATCATAAATTTTATAAAAAAATGGAATTTTAATTGGGAGAATAATTTAGAAAATTTAGATTAAGTTATACGAGTTTATTTTTTGAACTTTCAACTTTAATTGAATCCGCTTGGAAGTTGTTAGGTTTTGTCAAATCTGTGGTATCGAATTGGTTACAATTTCTATTATTGGTAGCAATTGTATTGAAGTGTATTGTCAAAAAATTACGTTGAATTTGAATACATAGATTGTGAGTTATGAATTTATTTCAATACTTAACCATCCTTGGAATGGGTTCATTGAGGTCAACTAAATTAAGGTTATGTCTAATCTGTCGTATGGAATTAGTTACAATTTTTAGAGTTAGTAGCAATAGTAATGAAGTATATTGTCAATAAATTACATTCAATTCCAATGCATAGATTGTGAGTTATGAATTTATTTCAATACTCAAGGACCGTTGGAATGGGATTATTGAGATTAACTGAAGAAATTACATTCAAATTCAGTGCTTAGATTGTAAGTTATGAATTTGTTTTAATATTCAAGCACTCTTGGAATATGATTATTAAGATTAATTAAACTGAGGTTATGTCTAGTCAGTCGTATGGAATTAGTCAAAATTTATATAATTGGTAGCAATAGTAATGAAGTATATTGTCAATAAAATACTTTCAAATTCAATGCTTAGATTGTGAGTTATGAATTTATTTCAATACTCAAGGATCGTTAGAATATGATCATTGAGAATAACTATATTAAGGTTATGTCTAATCTATGGTATCGAATTGGTTACAATTTTTACAGTTTGTAGCAATAGTAATGAAGTATATTGTCAATAAATTACATTTAAATCCAATGCTTAGATTGTGAGTTATGAATTTGTTTCAATATTCCAGCACTCATAAAATGGGATTATTGAGATCAATTAAATTAAGGTTATGTCTAATTTGTCGTAAGGAATTAGTCAAAATTTATACAGTTAGTAGCATTGATTAAAAAATTATTGATAATATACTTCACTAAGTCAATATTTTAACTCGTACTGAATGGTATTATTGAGATAAAATAATTTAAGGTTATATCTAATCTGTCGTAACAAATTAGTTACAATTTTCACAGTTGGTAGCAATGGTATTGAAGTATATTGGAAAAATTACATTCAAATCAAATGCTTAGATAGTGAGTTATAAATTTATTTCTAAACTGAATTAGGATTATTGAAATTAAATAAATTGAGGTTATGTTTGATCTGTCGCATCAAATTAGTTCTAATTTATTTAATTGGTTGCAAAGGTATTAAAATATATTATCAATCATTTGCATTGAATTTTAATGAATGGATTAGGAGTTATGAATTTATTTTAATATTCTTTTACATATTGAGTATTATTGAGATCAAATAATTTGAGGTTATGTTTAATCTGTCGTATAGAATTAGTTACAATTTCTACAGTTTATTGCAATGACATTGAAGTGTATTGTCAACAAATTTTACTAAAATTTAATGTATGGATTCTAAGTTATGAGTTTATTACAATACATTAGCACATATGGAATGGAATTATTGAGATCAACTATATTGAGGTTATGTCTAATCTGTCGTATTGAATTTGTTATAAATGATGTGGTTGGTAGTAATAGTATTGGAGTGTATCATCACTAAATTACACTAAAATTTAATGTATGGATCAGGAGTTATGAGTTTATTTCAAAACTCCAGCACTCTTGGAATGGGATCATTGAGATCAACTAAGTTGAGGTTATGTTTAATTTGGCGTATTAAATTAATTACTTTTTTTACAGTTTATAGCAATTATATTGAAGTATATTGTCAACAAATAGCACTAAAATTTAATGTATGGATTGTGAGCTATGAATTTATTTCAATACATCAACATTTACAGAATTATTGAGATCAACTAAATTGAGTTTACTTTTTATCTGTCGTATCAAATTTGTTATAAATTCTATGGTTGGTAGTAGCAGTATTGGAGTGTATTATCAACAATTTGTATCAGAATCCAATGTATGGATTAGGAGTTATGAATTTAGTTGAATACCACAGCACCTATAAAATGGAATTAATGAGATCAATCAAATTGAGGTTATGTCTAATCTGTCGTATTGAATTTGTTATAAATTTTATGGTTAATAGTAATAGTATTGGAGTATATTATCAACAATTTGTATCAAATTCCAATGTTTGGATTAGGAGTTATGAATTTATTTTAATACCCCAACACCCATGGAATGGAATTAAGGAGATCAATTTAATTGAGGTTATGTTTAATCTGTCGTATCGAAATTGTTATAAATTTTATGGTTGGTAGTAACAGTATTGGAGTATATTATCAACAATTTGTATCAAAATCCAATGTTTGGATTAGGAGTTATAAATTTATTTTAATACCCCAACATCCATGGAATGGAATTGATGAGATCAATTAAATTCAGGTTAAATCTGTCGTATCGAATTAGTTATAATTTTTATGGTTGGTAGTAACAGTGTTAGAGTATATTATCAACAAATTGTATCAAAATCCAATGAATGGATTAGGAGTTATGAATTTATTTTAATACCAAAACACCCATGGAATGGATTTAAGGAGATCAATTAAATTGAGGTTATGTTTAGTCTGTCGTATCAAATTTGTTATAAATTTTAGGGTTGGTAGTAACAGTATTGAAGTATATTATCAACAATTTGTATCAAAATTCAATGATTGGATTAGGAGTTATGAATTTAGTTGAATACCCCAGCATCCATAGAATGGAATTAATGAGATCAATTAAATTAGGGTTATGTCTAATCTGTCGTATCAAACTTGTTAGAAATTTTATGGTTGGTAGTAACAGTATTGGAGTGTATTATCAACAAATTGTATGAAAATCCAATGTATGGATTAGGAGTTATGAATTTATTCGAATACATCAGCACCCATGGAATGGAATTTATAAGATCAATTAAATTGAGGTTATGTTTAATCTGTCCTATCGAATTTGTTATAAATTTTTTGGTTGGTAGTAACAGTATTGGAGTGTATTATCAACAAATTGTATTAAAATCCAATGTATGGATTAGGAGTTATGAATTTATTTTAATATTTCAACACCCATGGAATGGAATTAATGAGATCAATTAAATTGAAGTTATGTTTAATATGTCGTATCAAATTTGTTACAAATTGTGTGGTTGGTAGTAACAGTATTGGAGTATATTATCAACAATTTGTATCCAAATTTATTGTATTGATCGGGAGTTATGAATTTATTTTAATACTACAACACCCATGAAATGGAACCAATGAGATCAACTAAGTTGATGTTATGTCTAGTTTGTCGTATCGAATTAAGTACAATTTTTGCAGTTTGTAACAATGATATTGAAGTATATTTTCAGCAAATAACTGTTAATTTTAATGTGTAGATTGTGAGTTATAAACATATTTCAATAATCTTGTACTCATAGAATGGAATCATTGAAATCATTTAAGTTGAGGTTATGTCTAATCTGTCGTATCGAATTACTTGTAGTTTTTCCAGTTGGTAGCAGTGGTACTGAAATGTATTGTCAATAGATTGCATTTAGACCCAATGTATGGATTATGAGTTATGAATTTATTTCATTACTTTAGCACTCATAGAATGGAATTATTGAGATGAATCAATTAAGTTAAGGTTAAGTCTGACTTGTAGTATCGAATTAGTTACAATTTTGATAGTTGGTAGCAATGATATTGAAGTGTATTGTTGCCAAATTTTATTAAAATCTAATAAAAGGATTAAGAGTTATGAGTTTATTTTATTACTGTAGCACTCATGTAATAAGTAAACTGGAATCAATTCAATTGAGGTTATGTCAAATCTGCCGTATTGGTTTAAGTACAACTTTCATAGTTGGTAGCAATAGTATTGAAGTGTATTGTCAACAGATTGCATTAAGATCCAATGTATGGATTATGAGTTGAATTTATTTCAATACTTTAGCACTCATAGAATGGAATTATTGAGATCAAGTAAGTTAAGGTTATGACTGATCTGTCGTATTGAATTAGGTACAATTTCTACAGTTGGTTGTATGGATATTAAAGTATATTGTGAACAGTTTGCATTTAGATTCAATGTATACTTTTTGAGTTATGAATTTATTTCAATAGTTTTGCTCTAATAGAATGGCATCAATGAGATCAACTAAAATGAGGTTATGTCCAATCTGTCTTATCGAATTAGTTACAATTTCTACAGTTGGTAGCAATGACATTAAAGTGTATTGTCAACAAATTACACTAAAATTTAATGTATGGATTGTGAGTTACGAATTTATTTCTTGACTACTTTACCAATAGAGTTTAATCATTGAGATCAATTAAATTGAGGTTATGTTAAATCTATTGTATTGAATTTGTTACATTTTTTACAGTTGGTAGCAATGGTATTAAAGTGTATTGTGAACAAATTTCACTAAAATTTAATGTATGGATTGTGAGCTACGATTTTATTTCTTGACCCTCGCGTGTATTAAATAAAATTATTGAGACCAATTAAATTGAGGTTATGTGAAAACTTTTGTATGGAATTTGTTATAATTTTTATGGTTAGTAGTAATGATATTGGAGTATAATGTCAATAAATTGTATCAAAATCTAATGAATGGATTTTGAGTTAGGAGTTTATTTTATTTTTGTACTCTTCTTAGAATTAATCAATTGAGATTATTAAATTGTGGTTATGTTAAATCTACCGTATCGATTTAGGTACAATTTCTACAGTTGGTAGCAATGGTATTGATCTATATGTCCTATTAATTGCAATCAAATTCAATGTATGGATTGTGAGTTATGAATTTATTTATCTACACCAACACTTGTGTAATGAGTTATTTCAGATTAATTAAATTGAGGTTATGTCAAATCTATTGTATTGAATTAGTTACATTTTTTACAGTTGGTAGCAATAGTATTGAAGTATATTGTGAACAAATTACACTGAAATCTAATGTATGGATTGTGAGTTACAAATTTATTTCTTGACCCTTGCACCTATAGAATAGAATCAGTGAGATCAATTAAATTGAGGTTATGTCAAAACTGTTGTATCAAATTTGTTACACTTTTCATGGTTAGTAGTAATAATATTGAAATATATTATCAACAAATTGTATCAAAATCTAGTGAACGGATTTTGAGTTAGGAGTGTATTTTATTACTGTATTTTTCTTAGAATTAATCAAATAAGATTATATAAATTGAAGTTATGTTAAATTTGCTGTTTTGAATTAAGTACAATTTCTACAATTGGTAGCAATGGTATTGATCTTTAAATCCTATTAATTGCAATCAAATTTAATGTATGGATTGTGAGCTATGAATTTATTTATCTACACCAACACTTGTTAGTTATTTGAAATTAATTAAATTGAGGTTATGTCAAATCTACAATATTGATTTAGGTACAATTTCTTCAGTTGGTAACAATCGTATTTGTCTTTATATCTATTAATTGCATTTAAATTTGTTGTATGGTTTTTGAGTTATGAATTCATTTCACTACGCCAACACTTATGCAATGAGTTATTTGAGATTAATTAAATTGAGGTTATGTCAAATTTGTTTTATTGAATTAGGTACAAATTATACAGTAAATATTACACTGAAGAGGATTGTAGACTTGAAACACGTGTAAATAGTCTGGTAGCGTGTTGCATATTGACTGAAATTTGTTTATTCTTTACAAAACATTTTATATAATAATATTAATTTCATAATATAATTTGAGTGAACTTGATGATGGTATCAAATTGCCTTGTTTGTAGCAAATTAGTCCTGAAATGTAGAATTAGTAAATTGAAATTTTTCTCTTCAAACTATTTGAGTAATGAACGGTGTTCAATGGGGAAGCTGCAACAAAACCGGGATATAATTTAACCGAGGATATCATCGTAACTATAATAATTAACCACAAGTACAGTTAGTCCCGGACCGTTAGTTTGCCAGTGCGGTAGATATGTGCTAATTTATACGAAGGACATTTTGCAAAAGAGATAGAGGGAGCGGGCTGACCCAGAAATGAAGCGGTCACTTGTTCGGTGATCTGGAAACCTTTAGATTGGGCACGAATTATTACATTCAAATAATTAACACACTTCATTAAAGTAACTATTTGAAATAAATTGGTCGTGGTGTCTTATTACAGCTTGATTGAATATGTGGAAAGGATATTAATTAAATTGTTGCTTGTAGATGTTCCTTTGGTGACGCTGGAACTGGGTAGCAACTTAAATGGAAGCACCATTAGGGAAGGAGTGGATGTGTACTTTGAATGTAACATTAAATCAAACCCGTGGGTCTATAAAGTCAGCTGGAGACATAATGTAAGTAGTAATTAATAATTTAACCGAATTTAATTTAAAAAATCTGCAGGGTAAGATGCTGTATAACAACGCTGCTACTGGAACTATCGTCAGCAACCAGAGTCTGGTTTTGCAATCAGTAACTAGAGCGAGGGCTGGACTTTACACTTGCGTTGGAGATAATCATGAAGGTGACGGGGAAAGTAATCCCGTTCAACTCGATGTGAAATGTAAGCAAGTCTTTTGTTTTTAACCCCACATTTTCTGATTACCTACGGGATTTAGATTAAATTCATGTTAACATTATTCAATTATTATCTTTAAAAGCAAAAATAAGATGATGAATGTGTTTGTGTATTGCAGTCGCAGGTATTTTCGTGATTTATTTCTTGAATATTAAAGTTTTTTTAACTTTCACAATATATTGCTAAAAAAACAAATATAAGCTTGATTTATATATTTTCAACTTTATCATAAACATATTGTGTCGGAAAGTTTAGATATTTTTTTTGTAGTCGCCCCTGTGTGTCGCCCTGGACAACCCAAGGTGTATGGTGTTGCCCGGCAAGAAATTGCAAGGATACCATGCGAACTAGAAGCCAACCCTACTGATATCCAATTCACATGGAAGTTTAATAACAGTGCTGAGGCTATCGATATACCTCAATCCCACGTAGCAAACGATAGATCGAAGAGCACTGCAGCATATACGCCGATGACTGAACTCGATTACGGCACTCTGCTTTGCTGGGGAAGGAATGAAATTGGGGTTCAAAAGGAGCCCTGCATCTTTTATATAAATCCAGCGGGTAAGCTTGTGTGATAACCGTGATGTGCGGCACGTGCTTATCCCATATTTTACAGGTAAGCCGGACCCCCTTTCGAACTGTACGATCCTCAATCAGACCGCCGAGTCATTGCATGTTGAGTGCATCGAGGGTTTCGATGGAGGCCTCCAGCAGGACTTTATAATGGAAGTGTATGATACCCAAACTAGGAAACTTGTAAGCAATGTCTCGACTAGAACGCCTGTTTTCACCGTTGGCGGATTGGAATCCGGATTAGGATTTGATATTGTGCTATATGCGGCGAACAAGAAGGGACACAGCGGCATCACTCATCTTCAGGCGTTCACGCTTAAGTCAGCCGAAAAACATACAGGTAATTAACTTAAATTATTATTACATTCATATTTTATGTTTCACCAACACGCATACATTAACAATCAATACGAATAACAACGCAATCCATATATCACAACACTTTTAGATATTGCTTGAAATGATTTATGTGACTTGTATGAAAAAATATATGTAACAATAATGAAAGCAGCCGATTCTAGCTTGTGAGAAAGGGACTGAAAATATAAAATCTTATCAGCATAGTTACAACAACATAAATAACAATTTACTTGAAATAACTAATTTGAAACTGCTACAATCCATCAATTAGAATCAAACGGAAATTTTAATTGCGGTTTGCTTAATTTATTTATATAAAATTTTAATTAATTTTAATTTGAATTTAGTCTTGAAACTTAATGCTAGATGACAAATAAACCTTTCTTCTTTTTTTCTAAAAGTTGCGCTTCATTTAAACTGGTTTTAATATCTTGTTTGTCCCACCTCTTGTGTGCTTGGATTTAGATATGAGAAAATTGTTTAACAATAAACCTCTTGATAACTAACGCTTTAGTGGGTGGGTGGGAACAAAATCTAATTTGTGGGCGAGTTACTTCTTCTACTGTGACCCAACCACCCACCCAAGTGTTAGTCATCAAAGGATCTATTGTTTGTTCCACCTTTTGTGTGCTTGGATTTAGATATGAGAAAAGTGTTTAACAATAAATCTCTTGATAAGTAACGCTTGCGTAGGTGGGTGTGAACAAAATTCAATTGTGGGCAAATTACTTCTTCTACTGTGACTCACCCACCAACCCAAGTGTTAGTCATCAAAGGATCTATTGTTTGTTCTACTTTTTGTGTGCTTGGATTTAGATATGAGAAAAGTGTTTAACAAAAAACCTCTTGATAAGTAACGCTTGGGTGGGTGGATGGAAACTAAACTCAATTTGTGAGCGAGTTACTTCTTCTACTGTGACCCACCCACCTGCCCAAATGTTAGTCATCAAAGGAGCTATTGTTTGTTCCACCTTTTGTGTGCTTGGATTTAGATATGAGAAAAGTGTTTAACAAAAAACCTCTTGATAAGTAACGCTTGGGTGGGTGGATGGAAACTAAACTCAATTTGTGAGCGAGTTACTTCTTCTACTGTGACCCACCCACCTGCCCAAATGTTAGTCATCAAAGGAGCTATTGTTTGTTCCACCTTTTGTGTGCTTGGATTTAGATATGAGAAAAGTGTTTAACAAAAAACCTCTTGATAAGTAACGCTTGGGTGGGTGGATGGAAACTAAACTCAATTTGTGAGCGAGTTACTTCTTCTACTGTGACCCACCCACCTGCCCAAATGTTAGTCATCAAAGGAGCTATTGTTTGTTCCACCTTTTGTGTGCTTGGATTTAGATATGAGAAAAGTGTTTAACAATAAATCTTTTGATAAGTAACGCTTGGGTGGGTGGGTGGGAACAAAATTCAATTTGTGGGCAAATTACTTTTTCTACTGTGACACACTCACCCACCCAAGTGTTAGTCATCAAAGGATCTATTGTTTGTTCCACCTTTTGTGTGCTTGGATTTAGATATGAGAAAAGTGTTTAACAATAATTCTTTTGATAAGTAACGCTTGGGTGGGTATTTGGGTGGGTGGGAACAAAATTCAATTTGTGGGCAAGTTACTTTTTCTACTGTGATTGTGTGTTTTGAACAAAAGATACTTTTTGTAGGTATTGGAGTATGATTTTAGAGGACGTAATTTGGTATTGCTGATAAAGTCTATTAGACGACATAATCTATTGGTTTTTGGGACTATTTTTTTAGTTGTTTTTTCAAAAGTTGCTGGCAAAGTTTTCTTTGGAGCTGTGAAAAAATTCAATTTGGGGGTTTTTGATTTTTAGATTTTTTATTATTGTTCTTTAAAAGACACTGCGCAGCCCATACTGTCTAGTAGTGTTAGGTTTTTACTTACTAAAAATCCTATTTTTTTCCTTTCTTACTTTGAGATGGTTTGCTTGGCACCACTTGCACTGCGGTCTTATTGGATATGTTGTACACCTCTGATGTTTTACTCCTCCGTCTCTTTGATGAAATTTAGTATGTTTTAGCATAATTTTGTTTAGGTTATGTTTGCCCAAGATTGCTATGCGTTGCAGTTTGTAACTTAGCAAGTGTATCGGAGTTTATTAATACTTTTATTCTATGCAAGTGCTAACTGAGACCACAGTGCCCTATTATCAGTCTTGTAAGCTTACGCAGTTCAATATCACTGTTTTGGTATTATGCGATGGTTCTGTTCTGGTCTCGAATGGGAACGCAGGTTCTACTCCAGTAAATGTTTTCTTTGCTCTTTGTTTGGCAAGCTAATTTGCCATGGGATTTTTTTAGATCATTTTTTTCTGTTCAATGTCAACAATAAATATCTTTGCAAATTGTGAAAAGTCTTATTTTATCAAGGAGATGATTATCTGGGGTCACAAATTTCTTGAGCTCAACAAAAAAAAAAGTTCAATTATGCCATGCATTAAAGACTCCATTACAGGATAAGGACAATTTTGACTATTTGGAAACTTATTTACGCATTAAGGCGTTCTAGATGAAACATAATATAATTTTCACATTTTTCAACGGTTTTGAGAACAGGGGAACATGTTTGAAAACTAATGACTAAATTAACAGCTTTAGCAAATTTTTTTGGCAACGTTGTAAAATGTTTTTAGAACAAGTTCACGTGCTTTGGCAACATTTTGAACTACTGAGAAATTTATATCTGCACTCCCATGAATTATTTTTGTTTTATAGAGATCATTTTTAACAACTTTTTTGATAACTTTTGAACAGTTTTAAAATTTAATTGGGAACATTTTTGACAATTCTAAACCATTTGAATAGCCTTTTGGACAACTGAAAAACGTATAGCTGCAATTAATGATCTCTTCTGTTCAATAAAGAACATTTAGTCAACTATGGAACATTTTGGACAATTTTATTTTTTACTTTTACAACTTTGGAGAAAAATTTTAAAATTTGTTAAACAGACAGTTTTGACATTTTTGACAACTAAAGAAGTTTTGGAAAGATTGCTTTGTTCAATATAAATCATTTTTGAAACCAACAAAAAAACAATTGTGAAACAGATTTAAAGTCCAAGAGACAGTTTTGGCAACTATAAAGTTTGTAATTTTAAAGAACATTTTTGAAGTATGTAAAACATTTTGGACAATTCTGAAACAGCTTTAAGATCTAGGAAATATTTTTGTCAACTGAAGAATATGTTTGCAGTTTGGAGAACATTTTGAACAACTGTGAAAAGTATTAATGATTACTTTTATTCAATAGAAAACATTAGAACAATTTTGAGTTTTGGAAGGCATTTTTAGCATCACAAGAACGTATTTTTGCTTTTGGAAAATTATTTTGACAACTGTGGAACATATTTGTGTTCTGACAGAACATTTTGAACATCTGAGGAACGTATAGTGGCAACCAATGATTGTTTTTATTTAATCGAGAAACATTTTGACAAATGTAGCTTAGTTTTAAGATTTCGGAGTCATGTTTGACATCACAGGCACGTATTTGCGCTTTTGGAACATATTGCTGTGTTTGAAGAACATTTTTGACATATGTCAGTTTTAAAATCCATGTTTTTGTCAACCAAGGAACGTATTTGCAATTTTGGGGAACAATTTTGCTAGGAAACATTTTGAACAACTAAGGAACATACAGCTGCAGTTAATGATTAACACATTTTTGACAACTGAGGAACATTTTTGACAATTTTGGAACAGTTTGCGGATCCAGAAGAACGTATTTGCAGTTTTGGAGAATTTTTAGTACCATTTTTAGAATATTTTGAGAATTGTGAAACAGTTTTATGTTCCAGGAGATACTTAAAAAAACTTTGAAACGTATTTGTAGTACTGAAGAATTTTTTGATATTTTTAGAACAATTTGCCGTTGCCGTTGTTTGGTATAGTTGCAACCAATGATTACTTTTTTATAATAGAGAACATTTTTGGCAACTGTTGAACAGTTTGCAGATTTAGGAGACATTTTTGACATTACAGAAAAAAAATCACATTTTAACATCTTGCTTTGCTCAGGGAATATTTTGATCAACTGAGGAATATGTAGTTGCAACTAATAATTACTTCTGATTAATAAAAAATAGATTGGAAAACTACTAATCAACCCATAATTGCAACAATTGATAATTTTTAATAACTGTGAAACATTTTGGACATTTGTTGAACAGTTTTCCAAAAGACATTTTGGGCAACCGAACAACGTACTTGCAATTTTGTTATCTGTAGAACAAATTGTCAAGTTTGGGATTATTTTGTATAATTAAGGAACGTATGATTGCAACCAATAATTACTTTTGTCTAATAAGGAACTTTTTTTACAAGTATGGAACATTTGAAGAACATTTCTCTTAACTGGAAATTATTGTTATAAATGAAATAGTTTGGTTTTTTTGATTAGTTGGGACAATTTTTGCGCTAAATGAACATTTTAGACAATTGTGGAACGTATAGCTGTAACCAATGATTATTTCAGTTCAATAGATAAAAAAAATTAAACTGTGATATATTTTTGACAATAATTATAGAACAATTTAAGAATTTAGGAAACGTTTTTGGAAACTGAGGAACGTTTTTTTTAATTTTGGAGAACATTTTTGTTAATTGTGATACAGGTTTAAACTTTAGAACACAATTTTGGCAATTATAGAATGTATTTGTAGTTTTTAGAACATTTTTGCCGTGCTAAGGAAACATTTTGGACAACTGTGAAACATTTTTGTAATGCAGGAAAAGTTTTTGACAACAGATGGATATATTTGCAGTTTTGGAGATTTTTTGAACATTTACTGTATTCTGGGAACATTTTGAGCAATTGAGGAAAGTTAAGCTGCAACCAATGATTACTTCTGTTTAGTAGAGTACTATGGAACATTTTTGAGAAACACAAAATTGTTTTGTATCTTAGAAGACGCGTTGACAGTTGAGGAACGTATTGGACATTTTTAGAACAATTAATGAAAACTTCTGATCAATACAAAACATTTTGAACAATTCTGGAATAGTTTTGAGATCTAGGAGACATTTTTGACAACAGAAGAATTTATTTGCAGTTTTGGAATTTTTTAACATAATTAGAACATGTTGCCGTGCTCAGAAAACATTTTGAATAACTAAGAAAAAGTATAACTACAACCAATGATTACTTCTGTTCAATATAGAACATTTTTGACAATAATGGAATAGTTTTGAGATCCAAGAAACATTTTTGGTTACTTACGAACACATTTGCAATTTTGGAAATTATTTTTGTCTATTGTGCAACATATTGTTGTGCACAGGGAACATTTTGAATAACTGAAGAACATTTTTGACAACTGTGGAACGTTTTTGATAATTGTGGAATGTTTTAGGCAATTTTAGAACATTTTGCTGTGTTCGACGAATATTTTGAACAACTAAGAAAAACATAACTGCAACTAGTGATTACTTCGGTTTAATTAAGAACATTTTTGACAATTGTGGATCAGTTTTAAGATTCAGCAAACATTTTTGTTAACTGAAAAACGTGTTCATTTTGAACAACTGACGTTTTTGACAACAGATAAACATATTTGCTGTTTTGGATTTTTTTTTTACAATTTTAGAATATCTTAAAATATTCATGGAACATTTTGAACAACCAATGATTACAACTGTGAAATACTTTTGAGAAATGAAGGAACGTATTTGACAATTTTAGAACATTTTACGGTGAAACATTTTAAACAACTGAAGAAAATATAATTGCAACTGTTAATTACTTTTGTTTAATAGAGAACATTTTTGACAACTGATATAGTTTTGTGATCCAAAAGACGTTTTTGACAATAGTATTTGCAATTTTAGAGATTTTTTTTTACATTTTTGTGCTTGGGGAACTTTTTGAACAACTGAGAAAAGTATAGCTGCAACTAATGATTACTTCTGTTCAATAGAAAACATTGTTGACAATTATGGAATAGTTTTGAGATCCAGGAAACATTTTTGGCAACTCCTAAACATATTTGCAGTATTGGAGAACATTTTTGTCTATTGTTGAACATATAGTTGTGCTCAGCAAACATTTTAATCAACTACCGAAAATTTTTGATAATTGTGAAACATTTTTAAAAATTTTGAAAAAGTTTTGCGATCTATGAGACATTTTTACAACAAAGAAACGTATTTATATTTTGGAGAACGTTTTTGTTAACTGTGGAACATTTTTGATAATTGTGGAATTGTTTTGAGATATAGAAGACCTTTTTGGCAGTACTTGCAGTTTTGTTATTTCTAAAAGTTATTGTTAAGCTTGAAAACTTTTTGGACAATTAAGGTTGTATGGATGCAACCAAGGATTACTTTTGTCTAACAAGAAACATTTTTCATAACTCTAGAATATGAAATTGAAATATTTTTCAGTTGAGACAAATGTTTCTCACATTTTTCTTAACTGGAACATTTTTGTCAACTGGAAGGGTTTTGACTTTTGACTATTTTTGACAATTTGCTGCGCTAAATAAACATTTTAGACAAAAAATTATTATTTTTGTTTAATAGGATATCATTTTTGAAATTCTGGAACAGTTATAAGGAATATTTTTGGAAAAACTGAGGAACGTATTTGCAATTTTGAAGAATTTTTTTCAACATTTTTAGAACATTTTGCCGATCTCATGAAATATTTTGAACAACTTAGTAACATATACCAACAACTAATGATCAATTTTTTTTAATATAAAACTTATTTGAGATTTATGAGACATTTTTGACAACAAATGAACATATTTGGAATTGTTAAAAAAAAAAATTGGACTTGCCGCGTTTAGGAAATATTTTTAACAACTGTGGAACATTTTTGACAAAAATTAATTATTTTTGACAATTCTGGAATAGTTTTGAGGTCCAGCAGACATTTTTGACAACAAAGGAACGTATCTGAAGTTTTAGAGATTGTGCTCAAGGAACATTTTGAACAACTGAGGATATAAAGTGTAGCTGCAACGAACGATTACTTTTTTTTTAACAGAAAACATTTTTAACATTTATGGATTAGTTTGGATATCCAGGAAACATTTTTGTAAACTTATAAACATATTTGCAATCTTGTAGAATTTTTTTTTATTATTGTGGAACATTTGTGGAAAAATTTTAAGATCTTTAAAACATTTTGAACAACAAAGGAACGTATTTATGTTTTTTTAGAACATTTTTGTTAACTGTGGAACATATTGTCCTCCTCAGGAAACTTTTTGTACTTGTTGTAATTCAGGAACCTATACTTGCAACTAATGATCAATAGAGAACATTTTTGACAACTGTGAAATATTTTTGAAAATTGTAAACCAGTTTTGAGATTCAGGAGACGTTTTTGATAACTGAGGAACCTAGTTGCGTTTTTGGAGAACATTTTTGTTAACTGTGGAACATGTTGTCGTGTTTATGAAACATTTTGGACAACTAAAGAACATATACTTGCAACTAATGATCAATAGAAAAATGTGGAATGTTATTGAGACTTGTAAAATAGCTTTGAGATTCAGGTGATATAGAATATATGTGGGAAACATTTTGCACAACTCAGGAACGTACAGTTGCAACTAATGACAATAGGAAGTAGTTTGACAAACTGTAGAATATGTGAAGAACATTTTTCTCAACTGTATAACTTTTTTTACATTATTTCTCACGCTAAAAGAACATTTTATACAATTGAAGAACGTCTGCAAATAAGAAAAAAATGACAACGGTGGAACATTTTTGGCAATTATGGAACAATTTTGAAACCAGAAGACATGTTTGATATTGGAATGTATTTGCGCTTTTGAACATTTTATAATTATGTAAAATTTGTTGAAAAGTTTTGATATTTTTAAGACATTTTTAACAACAAAGGAACGTATTTGTTTTTGGAAAACATTTTTGTTAACTGTGAAACATGTTGTCGTGCTCAGGAAACATTTGGACAACTAAGGAACATATACTTCTGTTCAATAGAGAATTGTGGAACATTATTGAGACTTGTAAAACAGTTTTGAGATTCAGGAGACATAGAATATATTTAGGAAACATTTTGCAACAACTTAGGAACGTACAGCTGCAACAAATTATGATTTCTGTTTAATATGAAATAGTTTTGACAAACTATGGAACATTTAAAG
Source organism: Tachinus rufipes (assembly GCA_963932245.1). Taxonomy (NCBI): domain Eukaryota; kingdom Metazoa; phylum Arthropoda; class Insecta; order Coleoptera; family Staphylinidae; genus Tachinus; species Tachinus rufipes. The sequence goes on from OZ010743.1 coordinate 111,017,760, forward strand.
AACATTTTTTTAACTGTATAACATTTGTACGCCTTGTGGAACATTTTTCAATTTTTTTTAGATTATTTGCCACTCTAAAAGAACCTTTTAGACAACCGAGGAACGTCTGCAACCAATGATTACTCTTGTTTAATAGGAAAAAAATGACAACGGTGGACCATTTTTGGCAATTATGGAACAATTTTAAAACCAGGAGACAACGTATTTGCGCTTTTAAAGATTTTTTGACAACTGTGGAACATATTGTTATATTCAAGGAACATTTCGGACAACTAGGAAACATATAGTTACAATCAATAACTATTTTTTGTTTAATAGGGAACAATTCTGACAACTGTGAAGTATTTAACAACAATTTTTTTAACTAGAAAACATTTTCAAGCATTTGGATATATTTGTTTACTTTGGAACATATTACCGCGTTCAATGAACATTTTCGACTACTGAGGAATTTATAACTGCAAACAATGATTACGTTTAATTAATAGAGAGAACAAAGGCAACTGTAGAATATCTGAAGAATATTTTTTAAAATAAGGAAACATTTTTACTCGTTTGGAAAATCTTTTTACGCATTTGGCACTAGTTTTGACATCACGAGGAGGACTTTTTTGACTACTTGTGAATATATTTCCGAGCTCAAGAAACATTTTAGACAACGATGGAACGTTTCAAACAAAGATTACTTTTGCAAAACAAGTAAAATATTTAAAGATTGTTTTTAATTGTTTGGAGAACATTTTTGACAGTTGCTAATAATGATTATTAATCAATTAACAAGCTTAGTTTGACAATTTGTAACAAATTTTGGCATTTGGAATTACTGATTTTGACAAATAAAGCTGTTTTGTAAATTTTTGACAAAACAGATTTTGACAGATGGCAATGGTTATTTTTTGACAGTTGAGAATAGTGATTTTAACAGATTTTGACTGTTAATAATTTTGACAATTTTGTAAGTTTTGTGTTAATGACAAATGATAATAGTTTATTTGACAGTTGACATTAGCTAAATAATATTTTTGACAACTTACAAAAGTAGTTCTTAATTTGACAATGATAAGGCGAAGCTTACAACAATAATTTACTTAATTGGCAACATTGACAATTTTTGACAATTATTAATATTAATTACAGAATTCTCGGATTTTATAAAAATTATTTTATTGCACTTTGTGGTGTTCCCAAGGATTTATTATTAAGAAAGTGCTATTAAGTTGGAACCTAATTGCATAAATTTATATAATTATAAATATTGCTTTAAGTATTGATAATAAATTGGACTAACTTTTTTATTGTAGCAAGTTTAAATTTAAAAGTTGCACAATTTAATGTAAATTCACTTGCTTTATATATGCCCAGTACAATGTTTTTGAGTGAAATCCAAAAAACTGTTGCAAAGGCAAATTTTTTATGCAAATCTCTTTTGGGTAATTAAACATTTTTGCAGAGAATTGAAACTAGATACTCAAATATTTTTATAGAAAGTTGAATTTAGTCACAAAAAATGCCCAATTTATTATAGTTATGCGTAAGTAGATGGATTTTATAGGCTTAGTATAAAGTTTTTGGGTAAATTGCAAAAAACTGGAGCAACTTTGCAATTTTTATGCAAATATTGTGAGTTATTGTTCTGTCTACTAAATTTTGGTCTCAAAACTACCAAATCTACCCAAAAATATAAAATATTTGAAGAAATTTTACTTTAAAGTCAAAATTTAGCTTTAAATTTATGAATAAAATAATAATATTTTTCTTTAAACTACCTAATCTAATTTAAATCGCCAAAATTGGGGAAAAAGTTGTATTTTTTAACCTCAAAATTACAAATGCTAAGAATCTGATTAAAACTAATAATTGGTTTAAAAACTAGTACATGTCAATAAATCAATGTTGAAATATAACTATTTAGTTTTAAAAATACAAAATCTGGTTTTTAAATCTAGAAATGTTGCCCAAAATACTAATGAACAGTTTTAAAATACCAATATTGGGTTTCAAAACTTCTATATTTGAATAAATCGTTTTTAAAATATAAATATTTGGTCTTAAAAATTGGTCTTCAAATTGATTTTGAGAAGAATATTAATATTTGAAGTAAAAACTACCAGATCTCAATGAATCCTGCTTGAAATATAACTATTAGTTTTAAAATGACAAAACCCGGTTTATAAATCTAGAAATTTTGCCTAAAATACTGATGAACAATTTCAAAATACCAATATTTGGTTTCAAAACTACCATATCTAAATAAATTGTTCTTAAAATCTAATTATTTGATCCCAAAAACCGGTTTTTAAATTGATTCTGCCCAAAATATTAAAATTTGGCGTCAAAACTACCAGATTTCAATCGTGTTTAAAATATAATTATTACAAAATTTGGTTCATAAATCTAGAAATTTAGTCTAAAATACCAACATTTGGTCTTAAAATTACTACATCTCAATAAATTGGGCTTCAAATATAACTATTTGGTCTAAAGTTTACAAAACTTTTGACCAAAATATTAATAATTAATCTCAAAACTACCAAATCTGAAAAAAAAAATATTTTATTGAGCCTTTTTCAGCTATTTTACATTGCCCAGGAAATCTTACGACTTGTTTGAAAGGGCTTGGTGGGACCAACGGCTTATTAGGTGACTTCCGAATCACCCCGGTGGATAGAGAGCTATAACTGAGCTGTCACACCGTTCTAGAAATTTTGCCAAAAATACTAGTATTTGGTTTTCAAAACTACTACATTTTAATAAATCGTGTTTAAAATATAAGTATTTAGTCTAAAAATTACAAAATTTGGTCTTTAAATCCAGAAATTTTGCCCAAAATACAAAAGTTTGGACTCAAACGTACCACATCTTAAAAATCGTGTTTGAAATATAACTAATTAGTTTCAAAACTACAAAATGCAACTTATATGTATAGAAGTTTGGCCCAAAATACTAATATTTGGTCTCAAAATTATCACACATTTGTAAATCAGGCTTGGAATATAACTATTTTTCTAAAATTACGAAATCCGGCATTAATGTTCAAAATACCAAAGTTGGTTTCTGAACCTATCACACTTAAAAAATCATTTTTGAGATATAACTAATTAGTCTCAAAACTACAAAATTTGGTTTCTAAATATGGAAGTTAGGCCCAAAATACCAAACTATTGCGTTTTGGTAAATCAGGCTTGGCATATAACTATTTAGTTTTATAATTACAACATTTGGCTTTAAAATCTAAAAATGCTGACTAAAATACTTATATTTGGTATTAAAACTAGCAGATCTCAACAAATCAGCGTTGAATGTTAACTATTTCGTGTATAAATTACAAAATTTCGCCTTCAAATCTAGAATGTTTGCCCAAAATAATTATATGGAGTCTCAAAACTATTTATTTAAAAAAATATATAAAAATTTAGTCACATTTTTTACTGACAACAAGAATATAACTAATAAAATGTTAACTATTTTTTTATTGCTGAGTTAAAACTCTTTGACCCACATACTTCTGGCTAAGTAGAGCTTTTTCTGGGGTCGGAGCAATTATTTTGGCTTGCCGGAAAATTGTCGTTTGAAAGTTGAGAAACGTATGTTTATCAAAAACTGAAAGAAAAAAGTTTAATAAACCTTTTTTGCCTTTCAAGACTTTAATTGTTTTTTTTTTTTTTATTGAAAACATAATGTTAAAAATTATAATAATAAGCACAAAATCAAAATCTACTTTCAACACTGTTTTTATTTTATTATTTTTTCTACTTAATGAAGGGAAGGAGATCTAAAGAAAAATTTATGTTTTAAAACCACACAACACTAACAACTAATACAACTTTAACACTCAAATCATTAAAGTTGATTCAATGGATTAATCATATAACAAATTGACTGTTAATTCAGTTGAAACAAACTCTAATGATCAATTAGATTCTCATCATGCAACGATGCAACTACATCAATCAACATTGCACTTATTTCTAACAAAACAACCATCCTTTACATTGCCTGCATAAAAGCAAACTTGTCACTTTTCATTTGTTTATATATTTTACAAAAGTTGACATTAATATGATCAAAGTGAAATGCATAAAAACAAAGTTTGGTTGTGCATGTATGTATGGGACGGGAGCCAAAGGCGGCGGCAACATAGTCGACCGACGGAAGAGAAGAGAACAACGTGACCCGAGCCGCAATAACAAATTTGAATAAAGCAATGCATCTTCGAGCATGTTATTACATTATCTAAATATTTTTCTTCATTACAAAATAGAGCAGCAAGCAGCGATATGAGGAAGGCTCCGCATACGTTATGTACTGTAATAATACAATCAATGTTGATTTTAACATGATGGTTTTACATGCAGACTTTTACAAAATAAAATTATTTATGAGAAACTGGATTCAATTTTATTATTTTTATTTTATTTCTTTTTTTTTTCTCTTTAATAAATTTCAGACTCTTTAAATGGCAAACCAATGCCTCCGGAAAATTGCACACTCTATCAACAGACCCGATATTACCTCCAAATCAAATGTCACGTGCCGGAAAAGCTGAGGGAAGAATTTCAGACGTATTTATTACAAGTTTACGATTCCAATACTAGGCTTTTGCTAGGCACCGCAACATCTCATTCGCCGGAAGCGATCACTATAACGTCGCTTCCGCGTGACCACGAGGGACTACTACTTTTCGTAAGAACTGTGACCGCCAAGTCATTGATGAGTGATGCGGCTATTTTATACGCTCCAGCTAGTAGTGATTTTAGGACTGGCGGTAAGATTGCTTTTGTTACTAACAGGTTTATTTTTATTGTGTGTCGTTGCTACTTATTAATATAATAATTCTTTTACAGCAAGCACCCCAGTATTCCTGCACATAACACCAATATTGGGAGCCCTAATTGGAGTCGTAGCGGCGCTAATTTTAGTTGCCGTCATAATTGTAATTGTTATACGTTTACGCGGTGGTGGAGAACGAGACGATAAAGACTATGATGATGGCGGTTTGTCTTCAGCTGGGCGTCGCTGTGTGGCTGGTAATGGCGACAAGGCCAGCACGGAGCCACTCAACAAGGATCTCAACGACAGCGTTGATAGTCTGGATGAAAAAAATCCTGATATCATCCCACAGAACAACGGAGAGGACGATTATCAAGACGAGGAAAGGGCATTTGAAAGACTGAACAATGCTTCGTTGCGAGTTTACAGCCGAATGCAGAGTCCCTGTCCTAATATCAAGAATGGCCCTTACGACTACTCATCTAAAACTGTAAGTGTTTATATATTTAGACAGAATTTACTAATAATAATATTAGCTTAATCGTTCGTTTCAGAACGATGAAATAACATACGCTGAATTATCTATCGCAAATCAACAGATGCCGCACGTGATCTACAGTCAGCAGGCTATTCCTATGTCCGTAATCCGAAGACAGGAGCCGACGGTTTATGCTCAAATTGACATGTCAAAGAGAATACCGAACTGCATGCAACCTATGCAGCCTCTCAGTCCACCGCACCCCTCCACCTTCCAAGGAATGCAGCATCTACCGACCTACATGCCCAGGCAAATCAGGGACGATTCACATTTACATGACGGCACTATAAATGCCGAAACGCCTTTGATAAATCCCAGGGACACCAGTGTGAGTACTACAATTGTATTACTATTGTATAATTTCCAGGGGACATATTGATCCACCTCCCATCCAAGCGCATTAGATTTAGCTCAGCATCCAGACGGATACGTTTTGTTTCGAATGTAAATAACAAATTTAACGACAACATTTTGTCATTCCTTACTCAATCTATTACTCATTTCAATATTTATCGAATAAATTATTTACTTACTTACTTACGTTTTAACACTCAGCTGCTACTATTCCCATCGGCTACATCTAGGGGAAATTTAGTATGCAATTGTCTCAACATATTAACACTCATAAGGAATAAAATTCCATACATTTTAATAAAATATAAGACCATTAAAATAGAATATGCAGCGTGCATTCACAGCACACTGGAAATATATTTACAATCTTCACAGTACTTCAAAGGTTTATTGCACTGAAAATTCTCTATTTTCACTTAATATTTTTATTCGACTTTATACTTTAATTTCTGGAAAGTGCACCAGTCTGTTATGTCACTTATTTGATTGATCATTCAGTATTTTAACTTTCTGTCACGCGATTAGTCGATCATTTAGCAACAAACGAAAGTAAAAACTAAGTGATGAACCCTTGAGACAAAATTAATGTTATAAAATATTGCGTAATTTTTTTTTTCGTACATCGTTTATCAATTCGGAAGGTTAACTAAATATTACTTTTTATATAATAGTCCAAATGTGTATATAATTTTTTCAATCAGTTCTAATCATTAAACAAATGTATTATCCTTGTTTAGTAGTGTAATTTTTGTTTGCAATAAAGTTAAACTAAACTGTCAATGACTTGCATCTTGTTTTTATAAATCAAATGTGATTGATAAAGTTGTTTTGTTATCGAGAAAACATTGATTAGTTATCAAAAACAGAAAGTTTGTTTAGAAAAGAGAATATCAAGAGTGACGTTTATGTGTCAATGAAATTGTTGTTAAAGGTTATGTTGTTTTGTTACTGAAAAAACGTTGATTTGTTGTCAAAAAGAGAAACTTTGTTTAGAAAACATAATGTGACTTTTTGTGCCATCAAAATATTTGTTTAGAAGTCATAAGTTATGTTGTTTTGTTTTTCATAAAACGTTGATTAGTTGTCACGTTTGATTAGAAAACAGAATGTTGAAGGTGACGTTTATATGTTATCGAAATTGTTGTTTAAAAAAGTTATCTTGTTTTGTTATACAGAATACGTTGATTAATTGTCAAAAACAGAAAGTTTGTTTATAAATTAGAATATCAAAAGTGACATTTATGTATCATCGAAATTGTTGTTCATCTAGAAATTAGATAAAAAAAGTTTATTGGTTGTTGGTGAGTTTTAAGTGAAGTGTCGAAGTTGGATGACAAACAGTCAGATAGGTGGGAGGCGTACTTAGTTCATTGATTGCCAGAGAGTAGTTTTAACTAGATTGGCCCATCCACCCACCCATCTAAGTGTTTATGATTTAAGGGATTTAATTATGTCTAAGTTGGCCTTAGTTAACCTTCAAAGAAAGACTAAAGAAATTTAAAAAAAAAAAATTGTTATCTTAAACTATGTTTGCAAATTTGCAATCAGAGCACTTAATTTTATTAGAAAACCCTAATTAATTAACTTAATTATTTCAAAATTGGTCTTAATAAGCTTTCAAAGTGAGACTAAAGAAATTTGAAAAATTGCTAACCAAGAAAATTGAGCTAAGTCAGCAACCTTAAGGTTTTTTTTTAATTTCATTAGAAACCTTATTTAAGCAAGTTAATTATTTTTAAATTGGTCTAAATTAGCCCTCAAAGTGAAACTAATAAAACTGATAAAATCACTTTGGCCAAGGAAATTGAGATAAATTAGCAACCTTAAGGTTTTTTTAAATTTTTATTGAAAATTTGCAATCTGCAATCTTGTTTTTACAAGACCTAAAGAAGTCCAAGTTGGTCTCTTAGAAAATTGAAATCTTTGCTTTGGCTTTGGCCAAGGAAGTTGAGATAAGTCAGCAACTTTAAGGTTTTTCAAATTTTAATTGAAAATTTGTAATTAACAATTTTGGTTTTATTACAATAAACCTTGTTTACAAGACCTAATTAAGTCCAAATTGGTCTTAGACAACTTTTAAAGTAATCTTAAAGAAAGTAAAGATTAAACAAATTTAATCAATTAACTTGGGTTGGTAAGTTGAGAAAAGTCAATAAATATAAAGTTTTTTTAATTTTTTTATTAAAAAATTTCAATTTGCAATATTGACTTGACCTAATTAAGTTTAAGTTGGTCTTAGACAGCTTCTCAAAATAAAACTAAATGAATTAAAAAAAAAAAACAACTGGGCTAGTGAAATTGAGGTAAGTTAACAAGCTTAAGGTTTTCTCAATTTCTGTTTATAAATTTGCAATCAGCATACTTGATTTCATTAATTAAAAGTTGGTCTTAATTAGTCTTTAAAGTAAGACTAAAGAAATTTGAAAAAAAACTGCTGTGGCTATAAACCTTAACAATCTGAAGGTTTCTTTGATATTTATTGAAAATAATAAAATCAGCATACATGATTTCATTAAGAAATTTAATTAAGTTGGTCTTAATTCGCCTTAAAAATAAGACTAAAGAAATTTCAAAAAAATGCGATGGCCAAAGAAATTGAAATAAGTCAACAACATTAACGGTTTTTTAAATTTTTATTAGAACTTTGTAATCTGCAAATTTGATTTCAATAGAAAATTAATTTTACTTACAGGATCTTATTAAGTCCAAGCTGGCCTTAGACAAGTTTTAAAGTAAGACTTGGTTAGTAAAATTAAGATAAGTCAACAACTTTAAGTTTTTTTTTTTTTTTTTTAATTTGCAATCAGCAAACTTAATTATGTTAGCTAGTCTTCAAAGTGAAACTAAAAAAGGTCATCAAAATTGACTTGGTAAAGTAAATTGAGTTAAGTGAACATTTTTAAGATTTGTTGCAAATTTTGTTTATAAATTTGCTATAAGCAAACTTAATTTTCTTAGAACTTATTACGTGCAAATTGGCCTTAGATAGCTTTCAAAGTGAGACAAAAATAATTAAAAAATTAACTTGTTCTAAGAAATTGTGGTAAGTCGGCAAACTTAATTTTAAATAGTCTAAAAGCTTCTCAAAAATAAATTGTTGACAGTTCAAAGAGCATGATTACAAACTAAAAAAAAATTCAAAACGTTTCAACTTTGTAGAACACAGTAGCAAATAGACACAAACGTAATTTGTTTAAACGATCTGTCAAACTGACAGATGAATTGTCAAAGTATTAGATTAAGCTGTCAAAAAGTCTAAATAAACTAACAATAAAGATTGAATATTACCTCTTCTTTTTTGGACAAAAATACTCCAGTTTATACTACTCGATGGTTATGATGACCTACCGAAGTGTGGGAACTCTAATTTAAACTACACGCTGGTAACTATAATCTGGAGAGACCCAGCCACCCGCCCAAGTATTAATCATTAAAAATTGAAAATCATTTTTTCCTTTTTAGACAAAATTTTTTTAACGTTTTCTAAAAGAAAAAATTTGTTGAGCGGGTGGGTTCAAACTATTTGATAGTAATCATGATTTGGAGTGACCCATCCACTCAATCCAACAAACATTTAGGCAGTCCAATTCAAACAACTTGATGGTTACTTTTATCTGGAGTGATCTATTCACCTACCCAAGTGTTGGTCATCAAGAGATTGGATTTATTATACTCTGTTTCCCATTCTTATTGTAGTTTAAACTACTTGATAGTAGTTGTGATCTGGAGTTACTAACCCACCCACAAGTATTGAATATCACTTCTTCCTTCTTGGATAAAAAAAAACTTGTAACGTTTGCAAACAGGAGAAACTTCTATTTTAGTAATAACAAACCCTTGAGCGGGTGAGTGAGAACTTCAGTTTATACTAGTTGATGGAAATTATGATCTGGAGTGACCCGTCCACCCTCCCAAATGTTGGTCATCAAGAGATTAGATTAATCATTTTTTTTTCTAACATAAAATTTTTGAACGCTTGCAAAGAGGAGAAACTTTTTATTCTTTTATAACAAACTTTTGGGCGGGTAGATGGGCATTCTACTTCAAACTACTTGTTAGTATTTATAATTTGGAGTAACCCACCCACCCGCCTAAGTGTTGGTTGTCAAAAGATTGGATATTACGTTCTCCTTCTTGGATAAAGATACTTCAAACGCTTGAAAAGAAGAAAAAATTTTAGTTTTTTGTCAACAAATTTTTGGGCGAGGGGCATTTCAGTTTAAACTACTTGATAGCAGTCATAATCTAGAGTGAAACAACCACCCACCCAAGTATTGGTCATTAAAGACTACGGTTACAGATAACAAACATTGCACATGCGCTCCACTTATAAAGTAGATTTTATTGGTGATTAATATCAAACGGACATTGGTGAAGTAATTTAACGGCAGCGTAACTTTTCATTACTATTATTCACTGATTTCAATAACGATAGCTTATTAATCAATTTTTATGAGTTAGTTGATAAAAATCTTTTAAATTTTATGCGGCACAACCACAAAACATATTCTTTGTGAGCTTTAATAACATTAAAAAAAAAAGTTGAGTGTGTAAATTTTTCCTCTTTTTTGTAAGTTTGCATTTTGAAAATTGAAGTCTCAGCCAGCAATTATGCAAAGTATTGATTGAAAACTCTTAAATAATGATTTAAAAAGGTTATTACGCTTTTTTTAAAGTTTTATTTAATTACTTCTGAAAGATTCTCAAAGCTTTTAAATACTTTTAAAATTTTCCAGATGCATCTCAAAGAAATGCTTTTTAATATTTTAAAATGTTTTTCAAAGCTTTGAAGTAGATCTGAAAGTTTCTCAAAGTTTTCAACGCTTTTCAAAAACTTTATTTAATTATTTTTTAATGATTTTCAAAGTTTTTAATTATTTCTCAAACCTCAAACATTGCCTTTGAAAGATTTTAAATATATCTGAATGCTTTCAAATGTATCTCTAAGTTTTAAAATAAATTTTGAAACATTTTTGACGGTTTTTAAAAACTTTAATTTATTGATTCTGAATTATTTTTAAAAGCTTTTGCTTTTCACTTTTTTTAAATCTTAATGCTTTGATATGTTTCTCTAAGCTTTGAAATGAATCTAAAAATTTTTAATGCTTTTCAAAAATGTTATCTTATTGCTTCTGAATGATTCTAAAAGCTTTAAAATGAAACTCGGTTAAAACTACTCTCTAGTAAATAATGAACTGAGTACCCTGCCCACCAGTATAAGTGTTAGTGATCAAGAAGTTGCATCACAAACACCTTAACGCTAGAGAATTGCTGGGTTTAGTCGCCCCGTCCTGTTGGGGTGCTACTAGTAGTATTGTTATGAAAAAATATTAAATCTTATCACATTTATGAGAATATCGGTGAACCTTTCTCTTTTAAATTAAAATTGGTTCATATGGGACAAAACGCCAACCAACTCAAAATCCAAACGATAAGATTTCAGTCATAATTTTTTTTTATATGTTGAACTACATACAATATTATATGTCTTCATATTTTTGGTTAAAGATTTGAAGTTATATTTAACAAGTTAAAAATTAATAAAGAACTAATTAAAAACGCTATTTTTTTTAAATTAATTGCGAAGAAACGTCTTATTGCATTAAATTTCTACAAATTTAAGGACACAGATTGGACTTTCTTCTACAATGTGTGAAAATTTGATTGAATTATGTTTGGTCGTTTTCTTGCTGAGTTTGATTCTGTGAACCTTTATAATAACGCAACTATTCTCCCTCTTAACACCAGTTCCAACAACACGCCCACAAAATGTAAACTAAGTTTTTGCCCACCCACCCGACTGTTGTTTAGCAACAGTTTTAGTTTTTTAATAGTTTAGCCCAGTCTACTCACCCAAGTGTTTGTGATAAAGGAATTGGATCTCAAACACTTTAACACTAGTTCAAACCATAATCCTACAAAATGTAAACTAAGTTCTTGCTCACTCACCCAAATGATCAAGAATTTGGATTACAAACATGCGGGATGGCGGGAATTCTAGTTACAACTACTGTCTTGCATACAATGAATTGAGTGTTTATGAACAAGAAATTGGATTACAAATACCTGGGCTGGCGGGCAAGTAATACCATTACAAACCTTTTTGATTTTGCCCATCTTAGTGTTTGTAATCAATGAATTGGATTACAAACACTTGGGTGGGTAGGCGTGGATTCCAATTAAAACTACTGTTCAGTATACAATGAACTGAAAATTCCCGCTCACTTACCAAAGTGTTTGTGAACAAGAAATTGGATCACAAACACTTGGGCGGGTAGAAGGGAACTAAAGTTGAAACTAATGTTCCTTGTATAGTGAACTGAGTGCCTCGACCACCTACCCAAGTGTTTGTGATCAAAAAATATGAAGTTCTTGCTTTTCACCATTAATAAGAAACTCTAAATATAATTAAAAATCAGTATATTGCTTTGCGATTAGTTGTTTATCTTGAAGCGACAAATTAGATATAAATTATTTTAATTTTATGTGCGTCCTTCGCGAAGCGACAAATTAGATTTAAATTATTGTTAAATTTATTTCTGATCGTATTGCTTTTGAATGATCTTAAACTTATTTCTAATTGCATTTCAAAATTTTTAAATGAATTTCAATGCTTTAAAATAGTTTTTAATGCTTTAAAATTGGTCTAAAAACTTCTCAAAGTCTTCAACGCTTTTTAAAATTTTTATTTTATTCTCAAAGCTTCCAAATGATTTTCAAGTTTTTCAATTGCATCTCAAAGCTTTAAAATAAATTTTTATGCTTTGAAATGTTTCTTTAAATGTTCAACTCAATCTGAAAGCTTTACAAAATGCTTCTGAATAATTCTCAAAGCTTTTAAATGATTCTCAAATTTTCCAATTGTATCTCTTTAATGTTTTTAAATATTTCTTCAAGTTTTGAAATGAACTTGAAAGCTTTTTAAAATCTTATTTTAATGCTTTATTTTCAAAGCTTCTAAATGCTTCTCAAACATTACAATTTCATTTAAGAATATTAAAATGCTTTGAAATGTTTTCTTAGCTCCGAAATAGATTTGAAAGATTGTCAATACTTCTCAAATTTTCTAAATATTTTTCAAATCTTCCACAAAGCTTTAAAATTAATTTCATTTCTTTTAAATGTTTCCCAAAGCTTTAAAATAGATTTTAAATTTTTTAAACCTTTTTTATAGTTTTATCTTATTGCTTTTGAATGATTCTCTAAACTTCTAAATGCTTCTCAAACTTTTCAATTATGTTTCAAAGTTTTAAAACTAATCTCAAAGCTTTGAAGTACTTTTCGAAGTTTTGATATGAATCTGAAAACTTTTCAAAGCTTTTAAATACGTCTCAAAGCTTTCAATTGCGCCTCAAAAATTTAAAATGAATCTAAATGTTTTTAAATGTTTCTCTAACTTTCGAAAAGGATCTGAAAGCTTTTTAAAGTTTTATCTTATTGCTTCTGCACAAAGCATGTAAATGCCTTTTAAACTTTCAAATTGTATCTTAAAGTTTTAAAATGTCTCAATGCTTTGAAATGTTTTTGTAAGCCTCTTTTGCCTTTTCAAACGCAAAAAAAACGTGTTTTCGGCGGTTATTTTAAAATTGACGCCAAGATGCTAGGAATATCGGAGTCGGACTCCCAAAATCGTAATTAGGGGTTCATTTTACGTCAGGAAATGCAAGAAAACCGATCTTTTTCTCCTAAAATTGAAAAAATCCTAGTCCAAAAAGGAGAAAGACCACCCCCTTTGCTATGTTTTGACTCTTTCGGTCGCCGAAGGAGAACCCTTTGAAACACGGAATTCCGCTTTGGCCGACAACCTACTGGGGTCTGTGGCTCAACACAAAAAAATCTGCGTCCCCATCCGCCGGCTAGAAGTATGTTAGTTGCACGTTTTTATAAATTTCAAATTGACCGAAAATAACCGTTTTTAACGCTTTGAAATTAAATTGCTTTTGATTGATTTTGAAAGCTTTAAAATATCAACGTTTTGAAATAAATGTTTCTATCAACTTTGAAATGGGTGTGAAAGCTTTTCAAAGTTTATAGCGCTTTTTAAAAATAGTTTTTGATTGCATTTTAATGACATTTAATTAAAGCTTTTAATGCTTCTCAAACTTTGTTTTAAATGCTTCTTAATGTTTCTCTAAAGTTTCAAATGATGTAAAAGCTTTTTAAAGATGTCATCGTTTTTCAAAAAATTTGTTTGATTGCTTTTAAATAATTCTTAAAGTTTTTACATGCTTTTGAAATTTTTCAATTGTATCTGAAAGTTTTAAAATGAATCAAAATGTTTTGAATTTTTTTTAAGTTATAAATGTATCTGAAAGCTCAAGGTTTTGTAACACTTCTGAAACTTTTATTTTATTGGTTCTGAACGATTTTTAAAGCTTCTAACTGCTTTTTTAAATGTTTTTCATTGCATCTTAAAGCTTTAAAATGAAGTTAAATGCTTTTGAATGTTTGTCTACGCTTTGAAATAGATCTAAAACTTTAAATCTGAAAGCTTTTCAAAGTTTTCAACGCTTTTTAAGTTTAATTTTATTGCTTCTAAATGATTTTTAAAGCTACTAAATGTTTTACAAATCTTTCAATTGAGTTTTAGAGCTTTAAAATGAATCTAAATGCTTCAAAATGTTTATATAAGTTTTGAAATGGACCTAAAATCTTTTTAAAATTTTAGGGTTTTAAAAAGATTTATTTTGTTGTTTCTCAATGCTTCTCAAATTTTCTAATTGCAGCTTTAAAAAAAATGTAATGTTTTGAAATGTTTTTCTAATCTTTGAAGTAAATTGAAAGTTTTTTAAAAGTTTTAACTTATTGCTTCTGAACAATTCTCAAAATTTTTAAAAGATTTTTAAACCTTCCAATTGTATTTCAAAGCTTTATAATCAATCTCAAAGCTTTGAAACGCTTCTATAAACTTTGAAATTAATCTGAACAAGCTTATCAAAGTTTTCAAAAGTTTTATCTTATTATATAATGCTTTGAAACGTTTTTGTGAGCTTTGAAATGGAACTGAAATCTTTTCAAACTTTTATACGTTTTAAAAAAGTTATATTTTATTGATACTGAATGATTTTAAAAGCGTTCTAATTGTTTTTCAAACTTTTTAATTGCATATCAAAGCTTTAAAAGAAACCTCAATGCTTTACTTCGTTTTTCAAAGCTTTGAAATGGAAAGTTTTTATTTCTTTGTCAGCCATTTATACGCCACTGCTGGCGCCTTAGCCTCTTCTCTGCTTGTAATGCTGGCAACTTACATTACAAGGGACCTACAGTTTTAAGTGGATTCCGAACCACTGGAGAGAATTCGTCACTCCTCAGAGAAGGTTTTAACCGTAATACCCCACACACTGGCAAGGCGGGTTGGGGAGTGGGAAAGCGTATAGAAAGTGAAAAGTATATCACGGTATATGGGAATCGAACCCACGATCTTCGGTACAGCGGCCGGATGCCTAGACCACTGCGCCACGCTCTGCACACACATAACACTTAAATCAAAAAGTCATTCTTAATTCCGAAAACTTTACAAGCAACTTAAATGTATTTAACTCAAAAAAGATACAATCGAATTTTATATAATTTTGTACCAATTCAACTGATTATAATTAGTACCAACTGTAAAATAATCATGAAAATCCGTACGTTTAATTTAACATAACCTTACTTAAATCAAAATGTTATTATATAATCCAAAAACTTTCAATCAACTTAAAAGTTTTTAAGTCAAAAATGACACATTGGAATTTGATATAATTTGGTACTAATATATGTGATTATGATAAGTACCAATTGTAAAATATTTATGAAAATTCATACGCTTAATTTAACATAACCTCACTTAAATCAAAATGTTATTTTATAATCCAAAACTTTCAAACAACTTAAAAGTTTTTAACTCAAAAATGATACATTGGAATATTATATAATTTGATAGTAATATACCTGATTATGATTAGTACCAACTGTAAAATATTTATGAAAATCCATACACTTAATTTAACATAAACTCACTTAAATCAAAATGTCATTTTTAAATCCAAAAACTTACAAATAACTTAAAAATTTTTTAACTCAATAATGATACATTGGAATTTCATATAATTTGGTACTAACATACTTGATTATGATTAGTACCAACTGTAAAATATTTATGAAAATCTATTCGCTTAATCTAACATAACCTCACTTAAATCAAAATGTTATTCTATAATCCAAAAACTTTCAAAAAAACTAAAAGTTTTAACTCAAAAATGATACAATGGAATTTAATATAATTTGGTACTAAAATACCTAATTATGATTAGTATCAACTGTAAAGTATTTATAAAAATCCATACGCTTAATTTAACTTGAACTCACTTGAATCAAAATGTTATTTCTAAATCCAAAAACTATCAAACAAATTAAAAGTTTTTTAACACAATAATGATACATTGGAATTTCATATAATTTGGTACTAATATATCTGATTATGATTAGTACCAACTGTAAAATATTTACGAAAATCTATACGTTTAATCTAACATAACCTTACTTAAATCAAAATGTTATTCTATAATCCAAAAACTTTCAAACAACTTAAAAGTTTGTAACTCAAAAATGATACATTGGAATTTGATATAATTTGGTACTAATATACCTGATTATAATTAGTACTAATTGTAAAATATTTATGAAAATCCATACGCTTAATTTAACATAACCTTACTTAAATCAAAATGTTATTCTATAATCCAAAATCTTTCAAACAACTTAAAAGTTTGTAACTCAAAAATGATACATTGGAATTTTATATAATTTGGTACTAACATACTTGATTATGATTAGTACTAAATGTAAAATATTTATGAAAATTCGTACGCTTAATTTAACATAACCTCACTTAAATCAAAATGTCATTTCTAAATCCAAAAACTTTCAAACAACTTAAAAGATTTTAACTCAAAAATGATACATTGGAATTTTATATAATTTAGTACTAATATACCTGATTATGATAAGTACCAACTACAAAATATTTATGAAAATCCATACGCTTAATTTAACATAATTCAACTTAAATCAAAAAGTCATTTCTAAATCCAAAAACTTTCAAACAACTTTAAAGTTTTTAACTCAAAAATGATACATTGGAATTTTATATAATTTGGTACTAATATACCTGTTTATGATTAGTACCAACTGTAAAATATTTATGAAAATCCATACGCTTAATTTAACATAACCTCGCTTAAATCAAAATGTCATTTCTAAATCCAAAAACTTTCAAACAACTTAAAAGTTTTCAACTCATAAATGATACATTGAAATGTTATATAATTTGGTACTAATATACCTGATTATAATTAGTACCAACTGTAAAATATTTATGAAAATCTATACGCTTAATTTAAAATATCCTCGCTTAAATCAAAATGTCATTTCTAAATCCAAAAACTTTCAAACAACTTAAAAGTTTTTAACTCAAAAATGAGACATTGCAATTTCATATAATGTGGAACTAATATACTTGATTATGATTAGTATTAATTGTAAAATATTTATAAAAATCCATACGCTTAATTTAACATAACCTCACTTAAATCAAAATGTTATTTCTAAATCCAAAAACTTCCAAACAATTTAAAAGTTTTTAACTCAAAAATGATACATTGGAATTTCATATAATTTGGTACTAATATACCTGATTATGATTGGTACTAATTGTAAAATATTTATAAAAATCGCTTAATTTGATATAACTTCATTCCAATTAAAACGACATAACTAAATCCAATTAACTTAGTAAACACTACAGCATTATTATCTGATAAAAATGATGTAAGTCGGTCAACAAAAATATATCACCTTAAGATAAAACAATAATTCTTGAATGAGATAAGAAAATAAATCGAATAAATATTATTTTTAACTTAGCGAAGTCGTCACACCAAATTCATGTGGAATAAGGCAAACGACGAGGAAAAGGAAAATTGGCATCACTTTATATAAAATATGTAACGCCTTAAAGCGGTAATATTTCTAAATTACATAACTTCTCAACTCAATTTTCCCAAGAGAAGAATGTACATCAAGGTATGACATAATTTGATTCCTGTGTGAAATAGAGAACTTTTATTGGGCACAGAGAATGCGGCGATGTTTAAATTGAATGCCGCCCCCGCTTTACACAACTTTTCACATCATACACGGCTTTTATATATCAACAACAACACTTTTTTATAATACATTCAATTTCAACAGGTTTAATTTTAAATGTTATATATTTGTTTTTTTTACAATATAAGAAAAATATCATAATTTAATGAAATCGTTAAAATTGATTTGAAAAACTTTTAAAAATTTTGTAAAACTTATTAATTATAAATTAACTATAAAATTCCACCTCAACTTTTAATGTTGAAATTAATTTTTGAAACTTTTAAATGTTTCTTAAGCTGCATTTATGACCATTTTACGATCAATTTATTAACCTATAGCCATTAATGTTGACGTCTTTCATGTTATCTCTTTTTTTTTCGTCCTGCTCCTTTCGAGACGAAGGTTCAATGGGAATGAATTATTTATTGGGTCTACTTTGTAACGTCTCCACCGATAAAACCTGAAAATACATTAAGCTAATTTAAAAATGTTATTTTATCCTTTAATAAACAACATAAATACAACGTTTTGTATGCAATTGAAGGTCTTTATGAGGAACAGATTGGGCGGAATGATAATTTCCTTTTCAACTGCTTGAGAGAATTTGTATAAAAAAAGTCGTATAATTGGTTTTATTAAAAGAGGAAGTAATTTTTTTTATTTATTAAATCATTTCGTTCAAATGTTGATTCTTCTTTTATATTTATATCTGGTTTTGAAAGGTAATTTTAAATTTATATAAAACAAAACAAAAATAATAATGTGATATTATTTCTATCAATAGTACGCAATTTATTGGAACGCAGTAACGTATCTCGTTTGCTTTGTTTGAATTTTGAAGGGATATTTTATAGCTCTAGTAAAAGGGGTTGATTTAAAATTATACTAATTTTACTCTGTTTGGTTTAGATATGTTGCGTAAATTATAGGATGCCATCATCAGTAATTTTTGAGTTATAAATTTTTAAATTGGTTCATTCCATCACAGTCTGAACTCTGATACCTTTTTCCAACCCTCATAACTCCTTAGAGGGTAGAATTATTATAATTTGATGCAAATTTAACCTTATTTACAACTATAATATACTAACACAATGTATAAATTACTACAACTAAACTTAAATCAAAATATCATTTTTAAATTAAAAAACTTTACAAACAACTTAAAAGTTTTTAACTCAAAAACGATACATTGGATATTTATATAATTTGATTATAATTAGTACCAACTGTAAAATATTCATGAAAATCTGTACGCTTAATTTAACTTAAATCAAAATATCATTTCTAAATCCAAAAACTTTACAAGCAACTTAAAAGTTTTTAACTCAAAAATGATACATTGGAATTTTATATAATTTGGTACTAATATACCTGATTATGATTAGTACTAATTGTATTTAATTTATATAAATCTATACGCTTAATTTAGCGTAACCTCACTTAAATCAAAATGTTATTCTATAATCTAAAAACTTTACAAACAACTTAAAAGCTTTTAACTCAAAAACGATACATTAGAATTTTATATAATTTGGTACTTATATACCTGATTATGATTAGTGCCAACTGTAAAATATTTATGAAAATCCATACGCTTAATTTAACGTAACCTCACTTAAATAAAAATGTCTTTTTTTAATCCAAATACTTTACAAGCAACTTAAAAGTTTTAACTCAAAAACTATACATTGAAATTTTATATAATTTGGTACTAATATACCTGATTATGATTAGTACTAACTGTAAAATATTCATGAAAATCCGTACGCTTAATTTAACATAACTAAACTTAAATCAAAATATCATTTCTAAATCCAAAAACTTTACAAGCAATTAAAAGCTTTTAACTCAAAAATAATACATTGGATTTTTATATAATTTGGTACTAATATACTTGATTATGATTAGTACCAACTGTAAAATATTTATGAAAATCCATACGCTTAATTTAACATAATTTAACTTAAATCAAAATATCATTTCTAAATCCAAAAACTTTACAAGCAACTTAAAAGGTTTTAACTCAAAAACGATACATTAGAATTTTATATGATTTTGTACTAATATACCTAATTATGATCATACCAACTGTAAAATATTCATGAAAATCCGTACGCATAATTTATCATAACTAAACTTAAATCAAAATATTATTTCTAAATCCGAAAACTTTACAAGCAATTAAAAAGTTCTTAACTCAAAAATGATACTTTAGAGTTTTACATAATTTGGTCCTAATATACCTGATTATGATTAGTACCAACTGTAAAATATTTATGAAAATCCATACGCTTAATTCAACATAACCTCACTTAAATCAAAATGTCTTTTTTAAATCCAAAAGCTTTACAAACAACTTAAAAGCTTTTAACTCAAAAACGATTTATTAGAATTTTATATAATTTGGTAATAATATACCTGATTATGATTAGTACCAACTGTAAAATATTTATGAAAATCTGTACGCTTAATTTAACATAACTAAACTTAAATGAAAATATCATTTCTAAATCCAAATACTTTACAAGAAACTTAAAAGCTTTTAACTCAAAAATGATACATTGGAATTTTATATAATTTTTTTACTAATATACCTGATTATTATTAGTACCAACTGTAAAATATTTATGAAAATCCGTACGCCTATTTTAACATAACCTTACTTAAATCAAAATGTTAATCAATAATCTAAAAACTTTCAAAGAACTTAAAAGTTTTTAACTCAAAAAGGATACATTGAAATTTCATATAATTTGGTACTAATATGCCTGATTATGATAAGTACTAATTGTGAAATATTTATGAAAATTCGTACGCTTAATTTAACATAACTAAACTTTAATAAAAATATCATTTCTAAATCCAAAAACTTTACAAGAAACTTAAAAGTTTTTAACTCAAAAACGATACATTGGAATTTTATATAATTTGGTTCTAATATACTTGATTATGATTAGTACCAACTGTATAATATTTATGAAAATCCGTACGCTTAATTTAACAAAACTAATCTTAAATCAAAATATAATTTCAAAATTCAAAAACTTTACAAGCAACTTAAAAGCTTTTAACTCAAAAATGATACATTGGAATTTTATATAATTTTTTTACTAATATACCTGATTATTATTAGTACCAACTGTAAAATATTTATGAAAATCCGTACGCCTATTTTAACATAACCTTACTTAAATCAAAATGTTATTCAATAATCTAAAAACTTTCAAAGAACTTAAAAGTTTTTAACTCAAAAAGGATACATTGAAATTTCATATAATTTGGTACTAATATACCTGATTATGATTAGTACTAATTGTAAAATATTCATAAAAATCCGTACGCTTAGTTTAACATAACTAAACTTAAATCAAAATATCATTTCTAAATCCAAAAACTTTACAAGCAACTTAAAAGCTTTTAACTCAAAAATGATACATTGGAATTTTATATAGTTTAGTACTAATATACCTAATTATGATTAGTACCAATTGTAAAATATTTATGAAAATCCGTACGCTTAATTTAATATAACTAAACTTAAATCAAAATATCATTTCTAAATCCACAAACTATACAAGCAATTAAAAGCTTTTAACTCAAAAACGATACATTAGAATTTTATATAATTTGGTACTAATATACCTGATTATGATTAGTACCAACTGTAAAATATTCATAAAAATCCGTACGCTTAGTTTAACATAACTAAACTTAAATCAAAATATCATTTCTAAATCCACAAACTATACAAGCAATTAAAAGCTTTTAACTCAAAAACGATACATTAGAATTTTATATAATTTGGTACTAATATACCTGATTATGATTAGTACCAACTGTAAAATATTCATAAAAATCCGTACGCTTAGTTTAACATAACTAAACTTAAATCAAAATATCATTTCTAAATCCAAAAACTTTACAAGCAACTTTAAAGTTTTTAACTCAAAAATGATACGTTGGAATTTTATATAATTTGGTACTAATATACCTGATCATAATTAGGACCAACTGTAAAATTTTCATGAAAATCCGTACGCTTAATTTAACAAACTAAACTTAAATCAAAATATCATTTCTAAATCTAAAAACTTTACAAGCAACTTTAAAGTTATTAACTCAAAAATGATACGTTGGAATTTAATATAATTTAGTACTAATACACCTGATTATAATAAGTACCAACTATAAAATATTCATGAAAATCCGTACGCTTAATTTAACATAACTAAACTTAAATCAAAATATCATTTCTAAATCCTAAAACTTTACAAGCAACTTTAAAGTTTTTAACTCAAAAATGATACGTTGGAATTTTATATAATTTGGTACTAATATACCTGATTATAATTAGTGCCAACTGTATAATATTCATGAAAATCCGGACGCTTAATTTATCATAACTAAACTTAAATCAAAACATCATTTCTAAATTCAAAAACTTTACAAGCAACTTTAAAGTTATTAACTCAAAAATTATAAGTTGGAATTTTATATAATTTGGTACTAATATACCTGATTATAATTAGTACCAACTGTAAAATATTCATGGAAATCCGTACGCATAATTTAACATAACTAAACTTAAATCAAAATATCATTTCTTAATCCAAAAACTTTACAAGCAACTTAAAAGCTTTCAACTCAAAAATGATACATTGGAATTTCATATAATTTTTTTACTAATATACCTGATTATAATTAGTACCAACTGTAAAATATTCATAAAAATCCGTACGCTTAATTTAACATAACTAAACTTAAATCAAAATATCATTTCTAAATCCAAAAACTTTACAAGCAACTTAAAAGTTTTTAACTCAAAAATGATACATTGGAATTTTATATAATTTGGTACTAATATACCTGATTATGATTAGTACCAACTGTAAAATATTTATGAAAATCCATACGCTTAATTTAACATAATTTAACTTGAATTAAAATATCATTTCTAAATCCATAAACTTTACAAACAACTTAAAAGCTTTTAACTCAAAAACGATACATTAGAATTTTATATAATTTGGTACTAATATACCTGATTATAATTAGTACCAACTGTAAAATATTCATAAAAATCCGTACGCTTAGTTTAACATAACTAAACTTAAATCAAAATATCATTTCTAAATCCTAAAACTTTACAAGCAACTTTAAAGTTTTTAACTCAAAAATGATACGTTGGAATTTTATATAATTTGGTTCTAATATACCTGATTATAATTAGTGCCAACTGTATAATATTCATGAAAATCCGTACGCTTAATTTAACATAACTGAACATAAATCAAAATATCATTTCTAAATCCAAAAACTTTACTAACTACTTAAAAGCTTTTAACTCAAAAATGATACATTGGAATTTTATATAATTTGGTACTAATATACCTGATTATAATTAGTACCAACTGTAAAATATTCATGAAAATCCGTACGCTTAATTTAACATAACTAAATTTTAATGAAAATATCATTTCTAAATCCAAAAACTTTACTAGCAACTTAAAAGCTTTTAACTCAAAACCGATACATTGAAATGTTATATAATTTGGTACTAATATACCTGATTATAATTAGTACCAACTGTAAAATATTCAAGAAAATCCGTAACTAAATTTAAATCAAAATATCATTTCTAAATCCAAAAACTTTACTAATAACTTAAAAGCTTTTAACTCAAAAATGATACATTTTAATTTTATATAATTTGGTACTAATATACCTGTTTATAATTAGTACCAACTATAAAATATTCATGGAAATCCGTACGCTTAATTTAACATAACTAAACTTAAATCAAATTATCATTTCTAAATCCAAAAACTTTACTAGCAACTTAAAAGCTTTTAACTCAAAAATGATACGTTGGAATTTTATATAATTTGGATCTAATATACCTGATTATAATTAGTACCAACTGTAAAATATTCATGAAAATTCGTACGCTTAATTTAACATAATTAAACTTAAATCAAAATATCGTTTCTAAATCCAAAAACTTTACAAGCAACTTTAAAGTATTTAACTTAAAAATGATACATTGAAATTTTATATAACTTGGTACTAATATACTTGATTATGATTAGTACCAACTGTAAAATATTCATGAATATGAATACGCTTAATTTAACTTAACACACTGTGGAGGGGTGCATACTCTAAAACACTACTATCTTATTATAAAACAATTTTTTACAATCAGATTTTAACATTAATATTTTTTTTTTCAGGCATTACAACCATTGTTAGAGGTAACATCAAGACCCCAAACAATCACATCAACATTGCCTAGAGTGGTGACTGCAACACGCTTCTGACCATGCCAACAGGAGTACCATTAAGACTGTTTCTTCATAAGACTAAATAATAAGAAAACAAATAAAATCTAATCAAAATTTGTCCACAATCATTAAAAACAGACTATGAAGGTATTTTTAAAACAAAAAGTGTGTGCGTGTGTTTTGTGAGTGTCGTACAATTGGCATAACAGGATTCTAATTTAATGTTTTTCAATTAAATCACAACGAATGCCAATCGACTACATTACTTCAATCATTGAACAGTCACAATCCGAATTTGTTAAAATGAAAAAAAAAATATTAAAAAATATATATATTGTATAAAAACAAACTTTTTATAGCTGTGAATTCAAATCAATTATATTATATATGAATCATAACTGTATAAAATATATCTGAGATTATTATAAAAATTAACTAATTCTCGTTTATTCAGATATGTTTTGTATAAACTGGGAAATGAATATAAATTTATATTAGCTTTATTAAGATAAATAAAATTGTTATAAATATATAAGTTAGATGTGTGATATTATTTATATAATATAGAATATAAAAGATTTTATTATTATGAAGACAAAAAATTACTAAACTGCCATATTATGATTTTAAATATAATTTCTGGGTAATTGGATTTGAACCGTCCAAATACTTATTTGTAAATTAGCGGCTGGTGAGATGAAGAAAAAAAATACTTGGATTTGTAATACCCCAGTCAGATTGTAAATATGTACATATTTTGCTCAAGACATAACCATAATAACTGTTAATTATTAAAACTTAGATCGGTTTTTTATAAATATATTATTATTAAAAAAGGAAAATGAAGAAGGTAATTGAGATTTATGTTTGTTTTAATGGCCAATTTCTTCATTTACATTTTGCATTATATTTCATGACAATAAATACAATTGTTGAGTTTTCAAGTGGCCTTCCAGAGAATATTGTACTTTTGCTTTGCGTTTTTTATATATTACATTTTTTTCATTTTTCTTTCGAATTCCTAGGAGAAATTTAATGTAATTATTATGGATTTGTATATATTATGTGTTATATCATGTATGTAATTCATAAAATTGTCTATTTAAAAAGAATACAATTCCCTTAAATAATTATTAATGTTGTTTTTTAAACCCTTTTCAGATATCCGATTAGACTTAAACTTTAAATCAAATAGTTTTAAACTTGATTTTTACTTCTTTTCGGCGTTGACTACTAAGATCATTTGCTGCATACAAATTAATGATAATCAAGGACCATTTTTTTTGTGGAAAAAAGAACATTTTTAGCTAAGACACTGCAAGCTCTACTGACTAAAACCCTTTCCTCTTACCAGCGGTAGTATGGAACCACTTTCCGGTATAACTTCACATTGCGAGCGTAGTAGTAGTACAACAACAATTCTGGACTCTTAAACTAGTTTAAGGCTACGGACAAGTAAAACTCCTTCCATGCGCGTTCCAGGTGGCGGATAGCACGGTAGCCTTGTATCGGCAATGCGACGACTATTTTCCTCTTCTTCTCTTTTTGAACTATCGTCCGCTTTCTCGGACAACTCTTTGGCCAACACTTGGTCACATTTTTGGCCTTTTTTTATTAGATATCGTGTGGAAAAGAAGGCCACAAAGTAAAGTACAACCAAAAACAATGCTTTCAGGGCCCTTGCCAAAAAGAAGGTGAAGAGAAAAAAGTCAATCATCTAAAATGCCTACTAATATCGTATAAGTAACCTGTCTAGGAGTAAGAAAACCATAGATCTCTTTGTAAACAAATGCGAAAAGAAGAAAGCTGCCTTCGCTCTGATCTTGAAGCCCACAAAGCAAAAACCAATACGCAATGCTTAACTGACTAATACGCAAACGCAGCCATCTACCTACCACACACCTACACCAAGATTTGCAAAACGTCCAGTAGATAGGAATACGCATGGGTGGAGAACAAGAATATTGGTTTACTATTCATGTTACTTCTCACCTACGACCCAAGCAGACGACTTCTGTAGCATTTTAATTGCTCAAAGATCTAAAGAAGCATACAAAATAAATCTTGATGGACTTGTAAAGAAAGGCAACAAACCGATCTTTGAAGGATCAGGTGGTTTGTTTTACATTGACTTGGCGATGTACTCAGCAAACCTGGCTAATACTTACCAAAAAGTGGGAAGTGAGCAAGGAAAAATCTCAGTTTCCGCAATACAACCAATGTAGAAGTCACAATCCAATTAACTTCAACAAAAGAGCGGCTGGTGCTACAAAACAAAAGCACGCAGACCAGTTAGTAAGCAAAATGCCCCAAGCAACCAATCAGGAGCTTTTTACGTACACAGTTCTTGAGCTGATGGGAGTTATAGTTAGAACCTGCCACTACGTCCTTGCCAGGAAAACGCCAAAAAGAATAGATAGAACAACAATATTGCTATAACTTTAGCGCAAGATACGTACAAGCTAAGTAGTTAAAACAACATGCAAAAGGAAAGGGTACACTCACTGGTAAAAATCTACAAACAAAGTGGTAGGTAAATAAAAACCGCAATAGTTGAAGCTAAACAAAATACGTGGGATTCCCTGTGCAACGACCTCTGAAGCACAACCTTCAAAAATTGTAACTGGCAAACTGCCAGTTCTGACGGATGAAGAACTAGTAGAGGTGACAAAAGAACTTTTTCACAAGCACCCAAAAGTGATGTGGTCGCGCATTGTATCTGAGGACGTACCCAACATCACCGAGAAGGAAATTGGGGAAGCATGCCAAAAAGTTAAAATGCAAAAAGCGGCGGTGCCGGATGGTATTTCAGCTGAAGTTATCAAGGTAATAGCTGAAAGGTGCTCAAAAGCCTTACAGACTACCTTCAACTCTTTCCTTAGCTAAGGTATCTTTGCAGCAGAGTGGAAAATAGCCAGACTAACGCTAATTGAGAAGCCTGCAAAGAAAAGAGAAGACAAGTTTTATAAACCGTTGAGCAACCTCAACGCAATCGGCAAGCTTTTCAAATAGATCTAAAAAGCTGCTAGATGAATTTAAGGAAAAAGGCAGCTTATCTACTTTAAGAAAGGGCGTTTCACTATCGACACAGAACAGAAGGTAGGAACTAACAATGTAGAGCCAAGAAAAAAATTGTGTTGATGGTTGTGTTTAACATCAAGAATGCCTTTAACTCCGCACGTTGGGACGACATAGTGAAGTGATTAAGATTACTTACAACTTTTTGGAGAACCACAACTTCCTGATAGACGGCAGTTTTGAAATAGAAGTGATCGCTGGGGTCCCACAAGGCTCAGTCAAGAGCCCGACACTATCACATTACAACGACGTTCTGAGGCTAAAGATGCCGAGCAACATCAGACTCTACGCAGATGGCTGCACAAAAAAAGCCTAAACTTACAGCCCACAAACTTTTGTCCATAACATAACATAAAACCTCGCAGCGTCGTGCAGAAAAGGACGGCAAAGGAGTTGACGATTAGGAAATGGGATTAAGAGTGGCAGAAAAACAACGGTACAGCAAACTAGACTAAAACTCTTATTCTTAATATAACACATATAACCAGAAACCATTTGCTAGACAGCGAACCAAAATGAAGGTTGCGTGCAAAACATCACATTCTTAAAAAAAAAAGAAAAAGGATGAAAGGGTAAAAGGGTGAAAAGTAACAATAGTAATCCTAGAGGTACTCATGTAGGTACAAGAAGTGGCTTTTCAAAAACGTTTAAAAGTCAAGAGTCTATTGTGATAACTTGCGGTTGCTCATGCATATTACTTTGCCGTGGTTCTGTTTGCTCTTGATTGTCAGTGTTTTTGATCATTAGTACCAATTTTGCAAACCGATTACCTATTTGTCTTTTGACTTCAGCATTTGTTTTACTGGGTTTGCCACTGTCAGAGGTTTACTAAAGCTGTGGCATTTATTATTTTACCCACCGTTGACATTTGAAAAGTGTGTGATCCGTATTGTAACACTTCTTGATTTGGTACAGGTACTGGCCTAAACACCCGTGACTCCTAAGAAGTTGAGTAGATGCCGCGCTGCTACGTTTTTTGCCACTTTCTTATTATAGCCACTCCCATTCAAGAAAATCTTTACCTAACTCCGGCGTAAATTCTTTTGCGTTTTTAACACTTTGGTCACTCGGTAGTACCGCCACCAACACCTTGTCCGCGTGCGTGCTACCAGCCGGTATAGTAGGCTCAATAGATCTTCATCCATCTTGTAACATTGCTTTATCCAAGCTTTTCTTTGCGCTATTAACCATGCTTCTCATTTGGCCACTCGTCAGCCGTCTTCTCTTCCAAGCTTTGCTTGTGTTCTACCGGACTATGTGGCACTGCTTTTAAAGGTTGACAATATCCTTGCACCATCAGTACACCGGGCCGCGCTCTTTTGTGTGCGATTTTAATAATGCCCATGCATACCGTTTAATGGCACCTATGACATTGGCGCAGTTTCTATCCAGCAATTACCGTTTTGCTTTTCAGCAATTTTTTTATAAAACTTGAGAGCTGCCTAGATAGCGTTTGTTATTGGGTGGATTCCTGTTGCAATTCTATAGTGGATGCTGAATGTGATTTCTTGGTGTACAGGTTTACTAATGCTCGCCGGTCTCCTACTGCCCAGATGCTACTCTTGAGTATGTAAACTACTTTCCAAACTCGTCCCTTGTTGTGCTTGAGAATGCGTAGAAGCTATAGATATTGATCTTTTTAAATATGGTGAGTGTTCAAGGAACTTTTTTGTATTTGGTTTTGCTCTTAAAGCTTTTTTTTCTTGTCTGCTATCGTTTATTTGATTTTTCCCAGCGCACGATGTCCGTGATTCCAATTTTTTTTATTTGTTTTTGGTTTGTACTCTGTCCTATAGGGTAAAACCAGATATGGTACTGATAGTCAACAGAAATGTTGCTTGTAAGCTCACCTTTGTCTTTTTGGTGTCTGCTCTGGTTTTGACTGCAGGTTTTATATATCCGCATTCTGCTGTCTTTCTGCATAAATTTGTTTTTCCATACGTCCTTTAAAAGTCCGGCAATTTTTGATGCTTTGTTCATTTGTTGAAATAATTAAAGCACATTACTTCTTCTACTGAACTGTCTCTGATAGTAAGTTTGCATCTGATTGGCTTTTTGAAAGCACCATTGACTCAGTTTTTTTTATGGAGATTTGCATATTGAATTGTTTGTATTATGTTGAACTTATAATGCAGGCGCTGTAAGTCATTCTAGTTTTCTATCAAGATTATTGCGTAATCTACGTAGAATTTGCTTTTGCATATCCAAGTTTATTGCTTTTATAACTTTAAACTTTATGACTTTGAGATGGGTCTGCTGCTGCGGGTAAACTTTATAAGCTTCTAAAGAATGCGGATACATACCTCATCAAACAGAACGTGGTTCCATAGAAACTGTGCATAGAAATACCTTTCTGAGCAATAGTTCTTTGAAAAAACCATAACAACCCGCCCGCCAGACACTGAGAAATAGCCAAGACTATCTACCGCATTGTTAGAACCTATTACTGGCCTGGGATGTACCGTGATATCAAGAAGTACGTTTACTGGTGCAACAACTGCTAAAAGTTTAAACATTTGCGGCAAAAGAACCCGGGAAAATGACAAGATTTAAGATATTTGAACTTTCAGAAACTTTCGCTAATTAGAAATTTTTACTGTTCTTAGATGACTTTGGTATCAACTGGTCAAAGATTCCTTCATACACGCCGCAGGCAAATTGTTGAGCAAACAAATCGATCTATCAAGACTATAATTTTTTAATATTGTAAAAATAACCATAGCCACTGGGACCAACTTTTGCTTAAACAAATGTTCACCATAAACAGCAAAAAATATGGCGCCACTAGTTTTTCTTCAGTTTTTCCCAGCAATACCACCAAGCTTTGTTTAGACGTCCCGTTTCCAAAAACTTTAAAAAATCAGTGAAATTGCCGCAAAAAGCAACAAAAGCACTACTACAATCTTTGCCAAAAAGATTGGGTGCTCAAGGAAAGAGATTGGGGTATGCTGTCCAAAGCTTTGCAGCCAAAATAGTTTTTAAGTTAGATGGTTTTTTATAACAAAAGTTTACTATCCTGTCTATTTCTGACTGAAAAGACCTGATGGTCAAAAAATGAAGCATGTCTACATAAAGGATTTAAAGTTGGTTTTGCTAGTTAACAATTTGTACAAAAAAGTTAAAAAAAAATACTAACTAACCGTTTTTCTTAGAAATCCGTCCGCTGGATTGGATTAGCAATCTTGTAAAAACAATGTGTATTAATCTTGAGTGTTTTTGTGGTAAAAGTAGCAGCAAAAAGGGAGTTGTTCTTTGCACCAACTTCTTCTAAATCTACTAAAAAGAAGAGGTAAAAAACATTGACAATGAGGTCAATAAAATACTGTACAACTGTCAATGGTTAATCATTTCACGCATAGACTAAAAGGGCCTTAAAGGTGTGTAAAAGAAAAAACATTAGCATTAAGGTTCTGATAAAGCTCTAAAAGATTGTTATTTATACACTGCTATGAAGCCTTGGAATTGTATGTTAACACCGTATTTGGCATTGAGATCTTATACGTAACAGCCGTTAAAAGCATGCTTTGTGCACTGAGATTTGAGCCCTTTGAGTTGCACAATAACTGCATGCTTACACTGGCCGGTTAAGTTTTAAGGTTGTATGCAGAGCACAATACAGGGCAGTTATAAACACACTTGATATGTGTTAATTAAGTGTTTTTTAATATAGATACTATGTAATGATTTTGGCATCACGATCAGTTGACCCTATGCTAGAGAGAAATTATCTATTAGTTAATTGCAGAGAATATATTATTATGTACAAGTTCAGTTTATAAAAAAGCCATGCGGAAACGATAGCAAACCGCAACAATAGCGCGCTAATGCGAAAAGACGAGATAAATTGGATAGACACAAATGAAACGCAGTGAATAATTTAGAGCGCAGGACAAAAAAGGACGTTAGTAACTTTTGCACAGTAAAGTGATGCGGTCGAATATTAAGTTAATTTATGTACAACGTTAAAACAGTGTAGTGGTTGGGAGGTTTAGTATTAAATTGTATAAATGGACGTAACACTATAAATAATACTACTATAATTTTTTTTTGTAAATATAATAATAATGTATGCAACCGTCACAGCACTGCATTGAATTTAATTTTATGTTTTTTGTTTGTACATATAACGTATGAAACCATCACAGTCAAATATAATATGCTGACTAACGACTTTTCCTACTTATCTCAGCAAGAGCCAGTAAGAAGAACTCTACAGCCTCCACGTTCCAACAATAATAACAGAGTAAATGTTTTACAAAATGTTCCAACCTATCCAAGGGATGTTGGTGCGGACATTTCTTTAGTGTTTGTAACTACTTATAAATTGCATTTTATTTGTTGACTGTAATTTTGTAAATAAATTTAAAGTTTGTTCTTATTATTTCTGCCCGCTACCTGTACACATTTTGAGGCACCCCAAATAAGTTAAACTTGTAGATTACAACCAAAGCTATCATTAAAGTACCGTAAAACACTTATTTCAAAACAAAACAAAAAAAATTTAAGAGAAGTAAAACTTCAATTGGATTCTATATATTAACAACGCATACATCACGTTTCAATACAACCCTGTATAGAAGTATTTAGTAGTACCGTCCTGTATATAATGCATATAAAGTTGCATACTCAAACTGCAACTACCTTCATATATATTATTTCAAACCAATTTTAAGCAAACAATACAAGTTATACATGTCCTAAAAGAACTATTGAAATATTTTATAACAGCATCAACGTATTTTTAACTGTATGTAGAACATTGCTTGCTTTGTAGCAGATGCAATTGCACAAAGAGAATGTAAGTTTGGTTGCCTATAATAAAATCTAAGGCTTGTTAATATGCAACTAACTTCATATAAAAACATTTCAAAACACAAAACAAACATTAACGAATTTTGATCATTCTTGTATTTTGATTACTACAATTAAATTACATTCTAACCTATATAATCAAAAGTAAGTAATAACCTGACATACCAACAATCATTACATTACATTTAATTATTTTGCAGTGGATAATGAAATAAGTAACCTAGCATGGCATCGAAAAAGAAAATCAATTCTGCAAAATATTCTCAATGATTTGTGCAAACTAGATGTTGCCCTTGTGGTAAATAATTAACAATAACATTACTACAATTAATAACCTCATTTCAGGATGCAGTTGAACTAAATAATATACAACCACTTGTTAACAAAGAAGACATTAATAAATTATTAGAAAAATTGGAATCAGTTAATAAATCATCAAAAACACAATTGGTAGGTAAAATTAAATAAATTATACATTATATATATATATATTTATACATTATAGGATTACCAAACATTAATATCGGAAATGGATGATAAAATAAAACAATTGGAACTTCAAAATAGATTGAAAAATGATCCTTGGATACGAGCAATGGAAGAATTATAATTGTTTTAAAATCCTGTATATCGTTTTCAAACATTTTAACCTTGGACGTGTTATCTAAAAATTAGAATTAATTATTTCGAAATGTATAATATATGCATACTTACAGTGAACAACGGAATCAGTGTCTTTCTATCATTATTGTATATCGTTAAAACGTTATGAACTTGTTGCTGTAATAAGAATTTCATGAATATAAAATATTTTAACAAATTAATTCTTACCATAGTAATCACTTCATTTATAAAAACATCTTTTATCGAATCCCAAGGAACGAATTTCGTGGATCGCCATAAAGAACAATGCGATTCAATTTGATAACCGATTGCTTTCATCACTAATAACCGCTCTAGAATTATTTAATCATATAACATCAATATTTAAACAGGATTTCGACTTACCGCTTTGCTCGTATGTTAACATCCGATAAATGTACAATGCAATAAGAGTGAATATGGCGGCTAAAATAATTGTATGATTGATAAACATGCAGCTGTAGAGTATTAACATTAATACAATACAGAATTTCTTATAAATATTCTGTTTATTATTCGTTTTGATATTGATTTCGAGTCCGTCTTTAAATTTGTTGACTTGTAGTCGTAACATGTGACCCGATATGTTTTCATAATTATTTTCTTCTATTATTTCATATCTACTTTCCATGTTGTAAAATTATGTTAAAGGTAATCAAGGATTTTAAAACTGACTTTGTCAAATTAATAAAATTATTAGGTTATTTCAAACAAATTGAAGTTGGCAATTGATAGGGGAAATTAGTAGGAGTGGGGATGAGAATGACGGTGGCATTTATGGATGATCAATAAAATATACAGTGCGATAGTAAATATTCTTTTATATACAGGGTGTTACAAAATTAAGGCAGTGTTAGTTTGCATGATTCAAGATCCAAATCTGTCCCTTTATTTCAGGACTATTAAAGATATAAATATTTGTCTGTTGCGATTTAATTGATGTCTTTTATTTGACAAAATAGTCGCACTTGGGGGCACTAATTCAATGAGTGTGACTAATAATTTGTCAAACGCGTGTTGTTTTCGATGAATTTGTTTAGGTAAAAACGTCCTACAAACGCTTAATATTTTCTATTGTGTTTGTCAAATATAAAAAGCTGTAGCTTGTGAAATTGAAAAATGTTTCAATTCAAACATACATTGTAAATAGTCGCACTCGACCTCTAACGCACAAATGAAGAACACCTAATGAGGTATGGAAGCATACTGCCATTTTTAACGTTTAAGTTAACTTGATGGGCACTTAAGCTATAATAATAGAACGAACGAATGTGATTTCATCTATTGCTATTTAATACTAAATATCTGCATTCTTTAAACGTCAATGAATTAATTATGAAATAAATTAATAATTTATTCAAATTCAATTAGATAAATTTTATTATAATGTTTTTGATTTTCTTTATGTCTGTTCCACAACAATTTTTGACATTTTAAGAACATTTTGAACAGTTTTATGATAGTTCAAAAACGTTTTTTTATGTGTGGACAAGAACAGTTTTGTGCCTCTTCCTAAAATATGCAAAACTTGGCTGGTACATAGACCCATATACTATTTTTGACCAAAGAAGGAAAGATCTTCAAAAAACCCTTAAAGAATTTTGGATTTGCTTGTTTGGCTCAAAACGACTAACTTCTTTTTCATGGTCTCACGGTGGAATTGCTATTTGGCATTACTTTGCCGAGGCTCGTTGTTTGCTGCTTCCTCTGCTTCTAGCACTCTTTTGTAAGCTTTTTTTATTGTAATAATCTCAGTAATCATTTTATTGATTTCTTGCGTTTTTTGTTTTTAAGCATGCAGTCTACTATTGTTTCTGTTTATGTTTGTCTCTGCAACTTACCTTGTTTGCATTTATGTATTCAGGGGTATCTACTGCACTTTAATACATGCAGCTCTCCTTGGTTGTCATTTTTTTCAAGTAGGAGCAGAAGCATCCGTATCTTGTGAGGAACTGGGTTAAGAAGTAATTTCCTTTGCCAAGTTTTTCTTTGGTATTAGAATATTTGTCTACTTTCCAGTGGACGCCCACTTTCATTCTACACCTGTTTCCATTTGAAGATAGACTTATCTCCAGCTGCGTTTCTTGGAGTTGTATGGGTTTTTCCTCTTCTGTGAGATCTTTCTTCTACTAACAATTGTATGGGTATCGTAATTGACAATCAAGTGTAGTGCTTTTGTAGGTGCCGTTTGATAGATGCTTGAAATGCGTATTGCAGCTAGTCATTGTACTTTTTTTAGTTTTTTTTCTGTTATTATGGATACTTACACTTCAACGGTGCAAAGTATACAAAAATCGAATGTGTGGCTCTTTTTTTGTCTGACCTGTTTTTGGATTGGCATTTGTTTGTTTAATGCGTTTGCAGACTTTGTTGTTTCTTTGGTTATAACCTCGACGTGAAAGCCAAAATTCATATTTTGTTTAATAAAGAGCCACGTTAATTGGTTTTGTGGTATGCCTGTTGGATCTTTCCTGCAGTCCACGTTTCAGTTCTGACGGCTGCGTGTTTCATGTTTTTTTTTATAGTTTACCTTCCTTTACAACAGATTATCAATGCCGGGTTGTTCACGTATTCATTTAGGTGGATCCTTTCCAAAAGTTTTATCCTCAGTACGCCATTTTACTAAACGTTTTACAGTTTTGATCCGATAACGGAGCCCTTGGTCATAAGTCTTTTGCCGATCAGGATATCTCTGTTTTGCAAAAACTTCTCTACGATTCTTCTTATGTATTACGAGATTTTCTGTCTAGTCAGTTCTACCGTGATATCTTTCCAACTGGCAAAGTGTAAAGCGTTTTCTACGTCTAAGGAAACGATTGCAACGTACTGTAGTTTCTTCTCTGCTTCGGCCACCAACCTTTGTATAGTCTGCATAGCCATAATCCATCTTAGAATTCAAACTGAATATTGGCCAGTCCTTCATCTGCTTTGATTTTTTTTAGGATCTGCTTCATTAATTTGCTCTTATCGTTTAGAAGGCATATTATTCTAAATGCTTTTATCTCTGCAGACTAAATTCCTCAAATTTATAAAAATAGTTTTATAGTTTTTGAGTTTCTTTCTTTTGGTCTTTGTCTGTTAGTGTAATGGACGACCCTAGTCTTAGTTTTCCGGTTACAATTTTGTACCCTATTTATAAGACGTTGCTGTATACTTTTTTGCATAGCTTACGCCATGCTAGTTTTTTGGAGTCTATTATTGATTTTTTGCGGTCCCATTTTTTGACCTTAAACTGTTGGTGCGCCTAAGTTTTATTGCTCGTTGTTGGCTAATGCTCCAAGATATACTCGGGAAAATTGCTTTTGGGCAGTACTTTTCTATCTCACCGTTAGTTGGTAGTTTACAACCACCTGCTAGTCCATCTGTGTAGGCTGTGGCTTTTTCTTGTACGTGCTTTCACATGCATTCTTAACCATTTGTGTCAAGTTGTTTATAATGTATGTTTTTTTTTATGTTACCAACAATCACAGACATTTGTTTTGATTATACAAACCTCGGAGGCGGCCGGTTTAAGGTTGAGAGCGTACTCTGGGGTTGGTGTAGTCATTGATGGCATTTTTGTAAACAAATGACGTTCTTGACAGACGCCTTCACTCAGAAGGCACTCACTTATGTACACACCCAGAGTAGCCTTTCTACGGAGACGCTCACACAAAGCGCTATCACCCATACGCATTCACACAGAGTGCGGTTTCCGGAAGGAACTAGGTGATATATTTGTGTAGTACGACCTGAGAAAGCGTAAAGCTACCCACAGTAGCCGTATAGAATGTTTCCCTTTGGCGGAAAGTGCAATGCCATGGGATAGAGGCTAGTCTCTGTGCTGTTGCTGGATGCCAAATCTTGGATCTTGGTGGGTCGTTGAGTCGTCGTTGGTAAGCCGGCGGCGGAAGAATGAGTCGTGTCCCAGGACTTCTTCGCCGTTGTTGCCGTTTTGGGGCTCTACCGGAATAAAAGGTGAGTGACAGCCGGACGGAGTTACAATCCAGACACTGGGCTTCGTTTGTCGAGAGCACGAAGTTGACGGTGCAACTTGCTTCAGGATTTTTTCGTGAATTCTGGAAACGGCAAGTTTTATACCCTCAATTTATGCGCGGGTTTCCGAAAGAGTCGTAGCTACAGGCAGATATACCCGTAACATCATATATATATCAATACTGCTTGGATAAATCTACTGGCCTCAATAAGCTCCAAGTCATCTGATCCAGGACAACCCATTCTCTGGAGGGTGACTCCGATGACCTCCGCCAAGACCCAGCAGAAGCTATCGGCCGCAATGTCGATCTCTGTCAACCTTCGCCGAAATTTTGTGGTACTCTCCAGAGCGCAATTTTCTGGATAGATATTTCCTAGCATTGTTCCACTCCCTGGTGCATTTTCCAAGGAAAACAAACTCGAACTGCACTAACCCATTATATGTATTTTATCAAATAGCTGATCAAGCATGCGACCAGCCAAGAACCGCCGTCATCAACAGCCTCCGACGAGAACTACTCCTTCCGTTTCCCATTTAATATACCACCGGTTTATTGTTTCCTATTTTTCTTCCTTTTTAGCTGTTTCTGTTGATAAATCTTCTCTATAGAACAATATGTTTTATTGCAGATTAATAAGTATTATTCTTATCACCTGTAACGTCTAAGCTGAAACGGTTTTGTACTAGCATTTTCTTTTGAATTTTCATTAGCCGAATTTTGTGTTTTACCTCTATGGCTTTATGCGTAAAAGATTGTTGATTTGGTGACGGAGTTTGTTTACCTTCTGGGCTACGTGATTGCAGACGGAGAACCTAATCCAGGTCTAGGATATGTCCGTGCCAGCCCCTTAAAAATTATGGTGTTTTGTTTAGATCAACGTAGAAGTGCCGTAGCAGTTACCAGTCTTGAAACGCTGGCGGCGTGTGCAAGCACAGGTTATTGTTATTGTGTACTTCCCCCGGAAGATCCCGGAGTTATTACTGCGATGATGGTAGTAGTCTCGGAGATGCCAAAGCTGTAGAATGTACTAGGATCAAGTCACCTGGTAGCACTAGTTAAAAGTTGTTTGAACTCTCAAAATCGACTGACTTTAGGGGCAAAAATCCCGAATCTTTATAGGACTTTAAGTGCTCTTCGCGCACTCTGGGTGGTGGAGCGTAGCTCCGCCCACGCGTAGTAACAACTATCTCCAATCACTTAGGCTAAACTTCCATTTTTTCTTGAGATGGTGTCTAGATGTCGCCGATGGTTTTGGTTTGGGACAGGAGTAGTCTATAAAATATTTAAATGTATCCACTAGAGTTTTACTATGAGTTCGACCTGTCTAAACACTCACAGCACAAGCTTGTCCAAAATCTCAACTGCAGGTCGTTGGTTTTCACTAGGAGGTGGTTGGAGTTAGTCGGAGTACCTGTCAGTGTTCCTTCTAATGCTTCAAAAGTTGCATAGAGGTACGATGTTCTTTTTGTCTTCAGCCGTAAAGCAACTTTTTTCCACTAATGTTTGTGACTGTATGGAGAGTAGAGCCAAAGTGTAACACTTCTTTGTGGTACTCTCCCTCGACTTCTTCTGCGACGGAGGTTGTCTGAGTGTTTGTAATCACCTGTTGCATTAGTTGTTCAATCTACAACCATTATTTGTCGTTCTTCGATTAGTTCCGGTACGTATTCTTAAACTTTTTTTGGTCTCCTCAGCAATGCTGTTGACGTTAGCGTGTTGCAATTGGGTTTGCACTAGCAATCATTTCAGGTAAGCTGAAGCCCTACCCAAATCTGCTGTCTTTTCAGTACGTTTGTTGCTTTCTTTACAAGCCATTTTATGTCTAAAAGTCGAATAGATGTTCAGTCATGTTAGAGGGATCGTTGGAATGATGAGTTATAGTGATTCTGCCGTTCTCGTAGGCTACTGTGTCGCCGTATCTTTGAGTGGTAATAGATGGGTAGCGTCAAGTATCTATTTTGCTATCTGTAGTGGCTAAACTAGTAGGCACATGTTCTACTCTGGTCCATCTTGGATTGCCATTGCCCGTATTTAGACAGTTCCCACTATGCTTATAAGGCAATGCAAGCATTTATTACAGATTTTTGATTTATTATCCACACGTTGATGCTGCTGTGGATAACGAGCCAAAACACAGCACGACAAGAGCAGGAAGTATAAAGACATCTGGTTCGGATTGCATTCCAAACAAAGCTTTGAGACTAATTTCTGACAAGGCTGTAATATTCCTCACAAACATTACAATTGCAATGCTAAGGACGTCCCATCTTCCGTCTTCATAGAAAAGATCTAATGTCATTCCTATTCCAAAGGTTGGAAAGGATAAACATTTTCCACAGAATTACCGCCCGATTAGACTTTTTTCGAAGGTTTTTTTTTGGGGTAGGCGGTAAAATCTTCAAAAAAGACTGGCAAAGTGTCTGATTCACCCTTTTTGGAAGTTCGTACCGTTCGGCACATGCCTTCCTTTGGTAAGATGGAATTGGGAAGAAGGTGGGCGAGTAGCGGCTGAAACTGTAATCTTGGATAGAAATCGAGATCACACGGCGACGGAAAACCGGAAAACCTGTAGCTAAATCATGAGCATAGTTTCAGATATGGACTTTTCACAACCCTTGAACTAACCAGAGTTACCGACCAAATTAAAACTAGTTTTGGTGCAAAACAGGTTCATATTCTTCGATGTTGAAAGATAAAGTCTGACACCAGAGACTACTCTCAAAACTCGATCAAGCCTTACTCCAGCAAGGAGAAGAGGAAGTATTTTAAGACCTCCCAATTACTTACCATCCACGTACTCAATTATATACTATTGCCAGCTTCTTTTGGTTGACAACTTTTTATGATACACAAAAATCAAACAATAAAATATAATATAAAAAACATTTTCCTTTAATATTTCAACAACAAATCATTCAGAATTAACCCTTTTCCTTTTAGTAGCCCTTGTAAACTTTTTAGCAGATTTAATTCGTTTCATATCTTTATCACCTTCTTCATCAACAATCTTTTTCAAATCAGCCAAAGCATCCTTATATTGTTCACCAAGTGGTTCCAATTGTTCCTCATCAATAGTAATTTCCAATAAATTATTCTTACTAGCTTGCTTTAACAATGTTTGAAATTTGGGAACTTGCGTCTTATGAACTAAAGTCACAGCCAAACCATCCTCGCCAGCTCTAGCAGTACGACCGGCTCTATGAATGTATGTTTTTATATGTTTAGGAGCACTGTATGAAATTACACATTTTATTCCGGCTAAATCAATACCTCTTGCTAAAGCATCAGTACAAACCAAACTAAAATATAATAATTAACTTAAATTGAATATATTTCAAATTAAATACTTACATATCAATTGATCCCTTTTCAAAATTATCAATCAATTTATTCCTTAATTTCGCTTCCAAATTCGAACTAATTTCCTCAATATTTCGTTCATTTTTAAACAAAGATTGCAACAACACTTTTAATCGATGCGTGCTATCTAATGAATGCGTAAAAACAATAGTTTTCGTCAATTTTTCCTTTTTAATAAATTCATACAAAACCAACGGTTTCAAATCCATGGAACAAACTATATATTTCTCAGTTAACTCTTTAGGTGTTGTAAATTTGCCTATAAATCTATCAGATATAACATCTTCTTCAATTGTACCATCAACAATAGATGTAAATAGTTTCGGTTGAAATAAGCCAAGTTTTTGTAATTTTTCAGGATCCTGTGATAGTGTTGCTGAAAATAGTAGTTTTTGTGGTGGGTGTGTTGATTTTAATGCATTCAGATTTAACATTCTAATGCCTGCTTTGTGTGTATGTTTTTCTAAATGATATAGCCAATCATTTTGTACGTTGTCTAAAACACGATCTGCTTCATCAATAACCAGGAATTCTAAATCTTCTAAAGAAAATCCTGGGGTGTTTTTTAAATGATCGACTAAACGTCCTGCAGTGCATATTAATATATCAACTTTACTTAAATATCCAAAAATTTTGCCTGAAATTGAATCATAATTAGTTTTAATTTATAGTAACCGAACATAAACTTTATTTTTAATGGTTTCAAAATTTAAAAAATAGTATTTTAGGTTATGTAATCAATTAGCACCCCAAAATCTCCCAGACCTTTTTTTGGAGTAAAAATAAGTCATTCTAACTCTACAATCAATCGTGAAGCGACATATTATCTTTTGACTAAATCTTTTTAGATCACAACCAATCGCGAAGCGACAATTAATCAATAAACTGAATCATTCTAGTTCACACATAATCGCGAAGCGACAAATTTCCATTAGAAATAGTTATGCTTCATAATATCAATCGCGAAGCGACATATCGTCACTAAGCTGAGTCATTTTGCCTCACAACCAATCGCAAAGCAAAAATTAATCAATAAACTGAGTCATTCTGGTTCACAAATAATCGCAATGCGACAAATTACTATTGGAACGAGATATGGTAAAGAATATCAATCGCGAAGCGACATACTGTCACAAAGCCGAGTCAATTAGCCTCACAATCAACCGCGAAGCGACAATTAATCAATAAACTGAGTCATTCTAGTTCACAAATAATCGCGTAGCGACAAATTACCATCGGAACAAGTTATGTTTTAAAATATCAATCGCGAAGCGACATAACGTCACAAAGCCAAGTCATTTAGCCTCACAATCAATAAGGAGGCGACAATTAATCAATAAACTGAGTCATTCTAGTTCACAAATAATTGCGAAGCAACAAATTACCATCGGAACAAGTTATGTTTTAAAATATTAATCGCGAAGCGGCAATCTGTTACTAAACTGAGTCATTTTGCCTCACAATCAATCGCAAAGAGTCAATTAATCAATAAACTGAGTCATTCAAGTTCACAAATAATCGCGAAGCGACAAATTACCATCGGAACGAGTTATGTATCAATCGCGATGCGACATATCGTCACTAAGCTGAGTCATTTTGCCTCACAATCAATCGCAAAGCCAAAATGAATCAAGAAACTGAGTCATTCTAATTCACAATTAATCGCTAAGCGACAAATTGCCATTAGAACCAGTTATGCTTCATAATATCAATCGCGAAGCGACATATCGTCACTAAGCTGAGTCATTTTGCCTCACAATCAATCGCAAAGCAAAAATTAATCATTAAACTGAGTCATTCTGGTTCACAAATAATCGCAATGCGACAAATTACTATTGGAACGAGGTATGGTATAAAACATCAATCGCAAAGTAACATACTGTCACTTATCTGAGTCATTTTGCCTCACAATTAACCGCAAGGTGACAATTAATCAATTAACTTAGTAATTCTAGTTCACAAACAATCGCGTAGCGACAAATTACCATCGGAACAAGATATGTTTTATAATATCAATCGCGAAGCGACATATCGTCACTAAGCCGAGTCATTTTGCCTCACAATCAATAGCGAGGCGACAAAATATATAAAATATTAATCGCGAAGCAGCAATCTGTTACTAAACTGAGTCATTTTGCCTCACAATCAATCGTAAAGAGTCAATTAATCAATAAACTGAGTCATTCAAGTTCACAAATAATCGCGAAGCGACAAATTACCATCGGAACGAGTTATGTATCAATTGCGATGCGACATATCGTCTCTAAGCTGAGTCATTTTGACTCAAAACCAATCGCAAAACGACAATTAATCAATAAACTGAGTCATTCTAGTTCACAAATAATCGCAAAGCGTTTTATAATATCAATCGCGAAGCGACATATCGTCTCTAAGCTGAGTCATTTTGAAACACAACCAATCCCGTAGCGACTATTAATCAATAAACTGAGTCATGTTAGTTCACAAATAATCGCGAAGCTACAAATTACTATCGGAACGAGTTATGTTTTAAAACATCAATCGCGATGCAACATACTGTCACTAAGCAGAGTCATTTTGCCTCATAATCAATCGCAAAACGACAATTACTCGATAATCTGAGTCATTCTAATTCACAAATAATCGCGAAGCTACAAATTACTATCGGAACGAGTTATGTTTTAAAACATCAATCGCGATGCAACATACTGTCACTAAGCAGAGTCATTTTGCCTCATAATCAATCGCAAAACGACAATTACTCGATAATCTGAGTCATTCTAATTCACAAATAATCGCGAAGCAACAAATTACCATCGGAACAAGTTATGTTTTGTAATATCAATCGAGAAGCGACATAATATCGTCACTTAGCTGAATCATTTTGACTGACTATCAATCGCGAAACTGAGTCATTCTAGTTCACAAATAATCGCAAAGCGACAGATTTCCATCAGAACGAGTCATGTTTTAAAATATCAATCACAAAGCGCCATATCGTCACTAAGCTGAGTCATTCTGAGTCACAATCAATCGCAAAGCGACATATCAATAAACAGAGTCATTCTAGTTCATAAATAATCGCGAAGCGACAAATTACCATCGGAACGAGTTATGTTTTATAATATCAATCGCAAAGCGACATATCGTCACTAAGCCGAGTCATTTTGCCTCACAATCAATAGCAAGGCGACAAATAACCAATAAACTGAATCGTTCTAGTTTACAAATA
The DNA here is from genome assembly GCA_963932245.1 of Tachinus rufipes. Lineage (NCBI taxonomy): Eukaryota > Metazoa > Arthropoda > Insecta > Coleoptera > Staphylinidae > Tachinus > Tachinus rufipes. The sequence goes on from OZ010743.1 coordinate 111,060,921, forward strand.
ATCGCGAAGCGACAAATTACCATCAGAACGAGTTATGTTTTAAAATAACAATTCGCGAAGCGACATATCGTCTCTAAGCTGAGTCATTTTGACTCACAACCAATCGCGAAGCGACAAACAATCAATAATCTGAGTCATTATAGTTCATAAGTAATCGCGAAGCGACAAACTACCATCGGAACGAGTTATGTTTTATAATATCAATCGCGAAGCGACATACTGTCACTAAGCTGAGTCATTTTGACTCAAAAACAATCGCGAATCAACAAATTACCAATGGAATAAGAATCATTTTGACTGAAAATCAATAAACTGAGATGATAATTATTTTATACAAAGCAACATGTTATCACTAAAGTGAGTCATTCTGGCTTACAATAAATTGCAAAACTGAAATTTGAAAATTTGACTCGAAATTAATAGCGAAAAACAAATTATCACTAAACTGAATAATTGTGGCTCATATTTAAAGTGACACTTGTTCACTGAAAATAGTTATATTTCAAACGGCCAATCGCAAAGCGTTATGTTGCACAATTTATCGGGAAGCAACAAATCAAAGTACACTCAATCGTGAAGCGACATTTTATTACTAAACTGAGTCAATTTGACTCGCGGTTTAAGACAAATTGTTACTGTAACCACTAAATGATATCAAACTCTCGTCGTATTATGACTGAACTCAGTTATGACTCAGAAATAATCGCAAAGCAACAAATTATCACTGGAACTAATTACTACATACAAGGTGCGGCAGGGAAACTTGCTGATTTGAATTGAGCGCCAATGAGCGAGACGTGGTCAGAAAGGGGTAGGAAGGGTCTCATTCAAAAAAGGGGGTCTTACTTTGCCAATGGCCGTTCGGTGGTCGCCACCCAACGTGCCTTCCGAGCTCGGTTCAATATTTATCGGTCCCGTTCCTGGCTGGCAATCGATCGTTTCGTGGCTGGACGCATTCAGAGAAAGTGGCAGTGTGGCAAAAAAGGAGCCTGGAGTTCAACGAACTTCCAGAACCCCAGAAAACGTCAAAAGAATGAGGCTGTGTTCTGGGGATTTCTGATCGCAGTTGGAGACAAATCTTTACAACAAACTCAAGTTTCATCCCTACAAACTTGCTGTGGTGCAAAGGCTCAGTGAACGCGATTTTGTTTCTCGCCAAACTGCATATGAAGCGCTCCTTAACTTGCCTCACGACGCCCTCGTTTCAGTGATTTCCACCTTTGCGAATGCGTAAACAAACAAAACATGCGTTATTGGAGTGGTGCCAATCCCCGTAAACTTCATGAGAAGCCACTTCATTGTGAACGTGTTACTGTGTGGTGTGCATTGTCGAGAGTTGCGATAATTGGGCCTTACTTTTTCGAGGAAGAAGAACACACTGTTACTGTGAATGCAGTTCGTTACAGAGAAATGATTGAAAAACTTGAAAAAATGGAACTTGGGGACGTATGGTTCCAGCAGGACGGAGCCACGGCACACACAGAAAGAATTTCAACACTTCCACGAGCGCCTAATCTCCTTGAGGGGTGACTTACTGTGACCGGCGCGCTCCGCGATTTGGCTCACTGTGACTTCTTTTTATGGGGATATCTCAAATCCATTGTTTACAATGACACACCACGGACCTGCAACACCTGAAAGACAACATTCGACAACATTCCCGTCGGTATGCTGGAAAGGGTGGAGCAAAACTAAAAAAAAAAAAAGGTGGATCTGTGTATCGCTAATGAGGACCGCCATTTGTCCGATGTCATTTTTAAAACCACTTGAAACAAAAATTCAGGATGTGTACAATACAATAAAAAAAGAATTAAATCGATATGTGAAATACTTTTTCTTTTATTAACCTTTCAAACCAGCAAGTTTCCCTACCGCACCCTGTATAATTAATCGCAAAAAGAATAATAAATAATAAATAAATATAGCAAAAATTGATAGAGAAACGCCATTTTCCAGAAAACTCGCCACAAAAATTTTCACTGCAATTTGATATTGCATTGAAAAGCTTAAATACAAATTTCATCAAAGGCAACGCTCGGGAACATGAGATATGGATAATTTTTGACGTTTATTTACTTTTTATGAGCACAATAGAGTCGTTTTCTGGCAAGCGTACTTGAGTTATCTAATAGTATGATCCACTTACATCCGACTTTATATTCTACCGCCACAATAAGTTACTATATTTTGATTTTACAGAAAAAAATGTGCAACTAAGTTTTTTGGGCAAAATCCGGCCATAAATTGTCGCAGGTCTGGTAGAGCAGTTTAAGAAATTGTGGCATTAATTAATTCATTAGTCTAATACATGATTAGTGTCCATGTACATTTAATATGAGAGTATGGGTGGATCAGATGAGTAGATCAGATACTAGGGCTCATCAGTATCTACAGCGCCATTCTCTCAATTAACGGGTTCGGTAGTATATATTATGTCATTAATTTACAGAAAGGTACATATTCAAAGTCCTAAAACATCAACCCAAAAAAATAATTATAATACTTTCAAAAAGAACCAAAATCCTGCCAAAAACGGTTAAAAAATGCGAAATTCTATTTATAAATCGTTAAAGATAACAAAATCTGGTCTTAAAACATCAAAATATTAACAGATAGCATCAAATCCAACCATAAACTGTTGAAAAGTGTAAAAAAAATTCAATAAATTTCAAAAGTAGCATAATCCTGCTATGAAATATCAAAATATAGTTAAAAAAACACAAAAATCTGTTGAAAATTGTAACATTCTATTCATAAAATGTCAAAACTAAAAAACTCCGGCTATAAAATACTAAAATTTTATTAGAAAGCACCAAAATCGCAACTGTTAATATAAAATTATTTTCAAAAAATGCAAAATCCGACTATAAAACATGAAAAAATGTTTAGAAATAGCAAAAATCCGGCCATAAACTGTTGAAAAGTGCAAAATTCTATTTAAACAAACTCAAACATTAAAATCCGGTTATAAAATATCAAAATATTGTTAGAAAAAAGCAAAATTAAGTAATAAACTGTAAAAACGGTCAAAATTCTATTTATAAAATGTCAAAAATAGCAAACTATCATCAAAAAATTGTCAGAAAGCACCAAAATCCGGCCACAAACTTTTAAATAAATTTTAAAAAATATTATAAAATCTTAAAAATAGCAACATTAGGTCTTAAAACATCAAAGTATTGTTAGATACCACAAAAATTCGGAAATAAACTGTTAAAAAGTGTTTTTTTTTTCAAAACTTAAAAACTGCAAAATTTGGCCTATAAATAGCACCATAATTTTGAAAAGCAGTAAGCACCGGCCATAAAACTGTTGAAAAATGTAATATTCTATTCATAAAATGTCAAAAACAGGCAAAATCCGGCCATTAAATATAAAAATACTGTTGGAAAATCCAAAACCTGGATATAAACTGTTGAAAAATATAAAATTTTATTTAAAAAAATTCATAAAATCTCAAAATCGAGATTTCTTTTATAAAATGCCAAAAATCTGGTCTTGAAACATCAAAATATTTTTAGAAAAAACCAAATTCCGGCCATAAACTGTAGAAAAATGTAAAAAAATACGGCAAAACCTATTGAAAAAAAAAATGTTATTAATAAATATTCAAAAATATGTCAAATTATGGTCAAAATGTGTAAAATTCTATTAATACAAAGTAAAAAATAGCAAAGTCTGGCTATGAAATAATAAAATACTGTTAGAATGAACCAAAACCCGACAAAAACTGTTGAAAAGTGCAAAATTTTATTTCTAAATGTCAAAAATAAAAAAAATCGGCCTTATAACATCAAAATCAAAAGTTTAGTCCTAAAATGTGAAAAAATGCAAATTTATATTCATAAAAAGCCAAAATTAACTAAATTCGGTCATAAAACATTAAAATATTTTTAGATAGAATCAAAATATCTGAGCAAAAAATGTTTAAAAGTACAAAAATTAAAAAAATATTCATTAAATCTTAAAATTAGCAAAATCGGGTTATTAAACATTATAAATATTGTCAGAAAGCACCAAACAATCTAAAAATAGCAAAATCTAGCTATAAAATATCAAAAACATTATTAGAACAAACCAAAATCCAACCACAAACTGTCAAAAAGTGTAAAATTTTATTCGTAGAATGTCAATAATAATAAAATCTGGCCTATAAGTATGAAAATATTGTCAAAAAACACCAAAGTTTGGCCATAAACTGTTAAAAATGCAAAATTTTATTTATAAAAAGTCAAAAATAGTAAAATCAGGTAATAAAATATTAAAATGTTTAGAAAGAACAAAAATTCGCACCAATACCTAGCTTAAAAAGTGTAAAAAACGTAAAAAAACCTTAAAAATAGCAAAATCCAGATTTAAAATATCAAAAATATTGTTAAAAAATTCCAAAATCCTGCATAAACTGTTGAAAAGTGCAATATGCAGCCTTGAAATTTTAAACAATTGTCAGAAAACACTAAAATTAAACCATAAACTCTTAAAAAGTGTAAAAATATTCATGAAATCTTAAGAGTATACTGATTTCCAGTATTGTAGTGAAAACAGCCACTTTGGTGTCATTCCTATTTCCATATAATTTAATAAATTTATTTTTTCACCAGAATATTCAGAAAGGATTAAACTATATTTGCTCAAGGTATTTTAGTCAAATTATATTTACAAATAGCATTAAAATGCTTTTAAAGTACCTAAAAACCAATTCCAATTATTATTTGACTAATTATGCTATAATTTTAAAGCTGAACAAATAATAAAAGTATATTTACTATTATTATAAATTAAAAAAGTATGTTACTAAAAAAAATGTTATTTTAATTTATGTAATCAATTCAATTAATAACTTACTATTATCAATCAATTGTTTCTGTTCCTGCACAAATGGACTCCTACCAGTAATAAGACAAACATCCAATTTAGTATCAGTTGCGTACTTTTTAAAAGTTTTAAAAACCTGCAATGCTAAATCCTGTGTCGGTAATATAACCAAAGCACGAATTTTCTTCGTCGTGTAATGTTGCAATGATTGTACAATTGGCAAAACAAATGCCAACGTTTTCCCACTACCTGTAGGTGCAGATACGCATATATCTTGCGGTTGAATACAATTCGATATTTTATTAGTTTCCAATAAATATGGAATTACTTCAGCTTGTACTGGAAATAGAAAATTAATTCCCGATTCTTTTAACTTGTTACGAATATTTTTATCGAGTTGTTTCACACTCGATACTTTCGTTTCTAAATTTTTTAAATCGGCTGATATTACTTTCGGTGTTGTTAACCATTTTGGAAGAACACGATTAACCTAAAAAAATAATTTTTAATCCATTAAAAATAATTATATTTGGTATAATTCATACTTTTGCTTTTTTTGCAAATTGATCAACGCCTAAAATAGTAAATCCTTCAAGATTTTTCTTTAAGTCAACTTTATTAGGTTTTTTATCGTCGACGATTGCTGCTTCTTCAATTTTTTTATCGATGAATTCATCTACTTCCGGTAATTTTATAATAGTTGCTTTTATTTGTTTGCGTTTTTCACGTTCCTCGATGGCTTTTGCTTTAGCTATTCCATGGATTCGTTTCTGTTCTTTCTCTTTTTCCCTTTGCCTTTGTCGGATTTTTTTGTTGTTTTCAATTTTCGCTAATATTCTATCTAATTTTGATTTTTCTTCTGTTTTTTCATCTTTTTGTAAGGTTTTATCCACTTCTTCATCTTCATTTTCAAGCCTGTAATATTAATATCAAATTAGACACTAAAATTTGCATCAAAATTGCTTAATATTAATAAATGTTTAGTAATAATTACCTATTTACTACAAATAAATCCATAATTAAAAGAATCTAAATATGTTAGGTTATATTTATGTAAACACGTGTTTGCAACTGAGGACTAGACAATTTAATACACAGGAGTGTCGGTTTGGTTGCATACAGATTGACGTGAAGTTGACATACCTTTACCAGTGGCGTAACTCAAGGTTAGTAGAATAACGTATATAGAAGATTGCCTGGTTTTACTTCTAAATAATTAATTATTACAACAGTTCTATAACTATTTTAAAAATATAGTTACATAAATTTATAGGATTAATTAAAATATAGTTTATTAATTTTTTTTATTAGTTGGTTTTAAGAGTAGTTTTTGTTATAAGATTGTTTTATGTTGTTCCTAGAAGGTAGGCAATTACACCATTGGAAAGGCGAGGTTTTTCTGAATAGGTACCATATTGGCTCTTATTTATTAATGCATTACTTAAAGAGATGCGGGATAATAAAATAAAGTTTTTTAATCCGGCATGAGGTGTGTAGTAGTGGGGTGACGCCATCTTGCTGTCCAGTCCACGGTGGCGCAGTAGATTCTGTGCAGTCCGACTTAGTACATCGTGCGCGTATGTTGTGCTCCGGTTTAAATCAAATTAATTAATCAAAGTGACTTTAATTATAAACTGAAGTGAATTAAATCATTTAATAATCAATATTAGTGTGGTCATGAAGTATTTGCTGCATTAGTTACACGGGAAAGTAGTAAGAAATTATTTTATTTTGTGGTTATAATATTAATTATATTAATTTATTTGTTTGATCATCATATATTATTTCTTAATGCATTTACAAGTTTAATTAAAGTGCATTTTGGTCATGTATTGTTGTATAGAACGACGCAAATTGTATTGAAAGGTCACAAAGACGTTCCGATACAAAGAGATCGAATCGGCTTACGAGGGACACTGCCAAAGTTCGCGGAAAATGTAAAGCAAAACACAAATTACGTTATGTTAATCGCTTTATTGCTTCTCAAAATATTCGCCTTTAAAATCTATACACTTTTGCATCCGATGAAACCAATCTCAAAACAATTTTGCCACTCTGAGCGTGGTACCTCCAAAACAAGTGATTTAAATGCTTCAACGACCTCTTCAGGCGATAAAAAACGCTCGCCACGTATTTTATTTTTGATATGTCGAAATACGAAGAAGTCATTGGGCAATAAATCAGACAAATATGGGCAATGAGTCATTAATTGTTACTGGTCAAAAACTCTTCAGTTCGTCGTGCTGTGTAAGCGCTTGCATTGTCATGATGAACAATGATTCGCCGGTTTATGTTAGTTCTTCTAATTACAGCGATAACAAATTGAAGTATACCAGTCAGCATTAACTGTCCTTCGATCCTCTAATGCAACAGTTGCAACATGACCCGTTTTTACAAAGAAACAAGCAATCATTCTTTTCGAAACGCTTCGTAAACGCATCACTTTTGGGGGTTTAGGTTCATTTTGAAACACCCATACAGTCGATTGCTGTTTAGTTTCAGGCTCATATGAATATATCCAAGATTCGTCACCTGTTACGATGTTATATACTTAATTTGAACGAATTTCTTTAGCATTTCCTTGCACCACTTGACACGTGCCTGTTTTTGTTCTTCTTTCAAATTGTGTGGGATCCATCGACTGCAAAGCTTCGTGACATGCAAATGATCGTGCACAATCGTAGGTATTTGTTTCGCTGCAATGCCTAAAGATGCCTTTATCTCACTATAGGTCACATGCCAATCTGACAAAATCATTTCACGCACAGCATCAATATTTTTGGCAACAACAGAGGTGCATGCACGACCTTCGCAAAGATCGTCATCAAACGTTGGTCTTCCACGCTTGAATTCTGCCAACCATTTGTAAACCATAGTTTTGGATGGTGCTTCATCCCCAAACAACAAACTAAGTTTTTCCACACATTGCTGTGGTGTTAAACCGTATCAAAAATAATCAAAAATCATCACTCGGAAGTCACGATTCAAAATTTCCATTTTTCACTTTCGTTAAATTTTGTTGAAACAAAACCGAGCAGTTTGAAATCGAACTGTCAACTAAATTATAAGTAAAAAATGTCAAATTTTACGAATATGACAATCGCAGAACGCTGGCAATACAGGCAGTACTTGATTCCGCAAACTTTAGCAGTGCCCCCGCTAGTGATTAGTGCGTAGTGTTGTATGCCTTAAATTGAGATTTTGGAAAATTTCAGCAAATCTGATACTCTCCTGACAGCTGTTGATTAGGGACTAACCTTCGGTGCTTCGACTTTCGTTGCCCAACGTTTGTTGTTGTAGACAAATTTCTTTCGGTAATCGACATCCTCTTCTATTCAAATTAATGTATTCATTAGCTTGTCAAAAATCTCAAATTGAAAAAGGTCCATGGATAGTTGACTTCAAGGATCCATTAGCGCTTCTTCAACGACCTGGTCATCCTTTGTTCCGGTTCAAGTAAATGTAGTCACTTGTATACGTTCTGACGAGAGAGGCTGTTCGTTGTAGAGCGTCTGAAATATTCCCCAGTGTACAGCGGTGCTTGAAACTTCAAGTCAAGAAATCGTCGTCTACTCGCCTCGTATCGAGCCATAAATTTCTTTGCAATGCCTTCCAAATCATTTTGTAGAAACTTCTCCAATCAAATTTCCGCAACCTTGTTCTGTTTAAGTCACTCTTTTAACTGTATCATATGTAATTCTGGATCTTTGTGGGGGTATCCTTTAAGCATGGATGTTACATCTGGGATGAAAGCTCAAACCTGCAACAAACTATGCGCCAAGATTCGAGTTAGGCGCTTCACCCAATTGAGCCACTCTCTGATAGTCGGTCAATATTTTGTCATTTCGGAGGTGATCTTTTTGGGCAAAATTACTGATTCGATTCCAATACCAATGTCCCGATCCGACGACTTTCTGCTTCCTCTCTTCTTGCGGTTTTATAGAAATTTGGCCAGCCACTTAAGATAAGCTCTTAGGTACCATTGGCTTAGTCTATCTGAAGGATATCATGGTCTACTCCCAAAATCCTAATGAACATATTCACTACATCCGTCGAGTTCTTGAAAAAGTACAAGAATATGGGTTCAATTGTAAAAATGTAAATTTGGAACCAACGTTGAATATTTGGCACATAAACTCCTACCACATCACCTGGTCGAAATTTGAGATCATTCAAAACATCACTTGGCAGATTGCAAGCAAAAACAAAATTTATTTAGACTAAGCCAAAGCAACAGCATCTAGCAGAGCCAACTAGAATAAAACCATCTAAGATCCGGGTCCAAAAAGTCTACCATCAATGCACACATGCTGGCAAAGCTCCTTTACCTGACAACTTTCCAACAGGATCAAGCAACATCTAGCCTGAACCCCAGTAAAATTAAGATGTGAGAATATATTTGACGGACACACCACAACTATCTTTGCAGTGCTCACAAGTGGATACAGAAGCATGGCCAAGTGAAGATTCAGGAAATGGGATAGAATCTGGAAGTAACAATCAGCGAGAATCATAGAAACAGAGAAATCCACAGTCCGCTACACAACAACCAAAACAAAACCCGCAATGGACTGGCAAATGCAAACCGAACCAACATCCTACAACGTCACCTGCAATAACACTGGATATCGAGACAATTAGCAAACTCCTGCACACCGACAAACTCCTCGCTCCCCCTCGCCAAGAAAACGATCCACCACCTGGAGCCACACGGGTTTGGAGATATTGCACACACCGTCTCCGGAGACGCATTTTAAGACGGACATAGTGCCGCCTCAAGCATTCCCAAATTGCAGCTAGTAATCTCTGACCTAAGAGGGCTTGATCAGCAGGTTACCAATGACCATACAAGGACTTCCCGATGTCACCTCACATACTGGCAACGGAAAATGCATTATCACAACACCCCTAAAAGCTTTTTCATGCCTGAAGCTCTGGTGGACATCACCAATTTTTTTGTATACACTGCACCATCTCCGGGGTGTTTTCCCCTCAGCGGATTGCCTCCAGATCACGAGGGCTGTAACTGTTTTTGGTAAATCGTGTTAAGCGTAAATTTCCCAGGTGGTTTCAAAGGTTATCTTTTTTCACTGTGTGGTGATCACTCGTTTGGGGCTTAACCATTTGTTAGCTCTTTCACTAGCCACGCATTATCATTATTAACTCCGAAAGTTTCTGTAATCTCCTCTTTGAGTATGGAGACTTCTAACGCTTGCAGAAAAAAGAAACTTTAAACACCTTGATTACAAACATTTGGACGGGTGAGTGGGCACTTCAGTTCAAACGACTAGAGGGTAATTATAAATTAAAGTATCCTACACATCCACCCAAGTCTTGGTCATCAGGAGATTAGTCATCATCGCCTCCTCTCACACAATGACTTTTAATGGAAATGCAAAAAAACTTCTAACCTCTTGGGTGGGTGGTGTTACCCGCTCCTGTCTCCCATGATAACAAGAGGTAGAGTCGGTGGTGGTAAAAGGGTGTATGAAATACCGCTTCATTGTCTCTGTGTCGGCAGAGGGTGAATAACCGTAGTTATTCACCTAGTGATGAGCGTTGACGTCTCTGGAGGTCGCGTACAACGGTACTATTCCAACCATTTGGTTGGTTAGTTAGTTACCAAGAAATTTATTATTGTACCCACCTCATACACATATTAGTGACAACTGTAATTCAATCTGTCACATTAAAAACAGCAGAAACGCAACGTGTCAGAATAAGCAAATTTCTTGATAACACCTGGGCGGGAACACTGTATCAAACCACCGGCCCAATATTTATAAACTGTGTTACTTGTTATTGTACCCACCTCTGACGTATTAGTGACAACTGTCACTCAATCTGTCACATTAAAAACAGCAGAAACGCAACAAGTGTGAGAATAAGCAAATTCCTTGATAACAAACACTTGGGCGGGAACACTTTATCAAACCTCCAACCAAGTTTTTATAAACTGTGTTCCCGCCCACCCGCCCAAGTGTTCGTATAACAAGAAATTTGTTATTGTACCCACCTCTGACGTATTAGTGACAACAGTCATTCAATCTGTCATATTAAAAACAGCAGAAACGCAACAAGTGTGGAAATAAGTAAATTTCTTGATAACAAACACTTGGGCGGGTGGACAAGAACACTGTATCAATCCACCGGTTCAATATTTATTTATTTATCAAGAAATTGGAAATTGTACCCACCTCTGATGTATTAGTGACAACTGTCATTCAATCTGTCACATTAAAAACATCAGAATCGCAACAAGTGTGCGAATAAGCAAATTTCTTGATAACAAACACTTGAGCAAGAACACTGTATCAAACCACCGGCTTGATATTATTTATAAACAATGTTCCCGCCCAAGTGTTAGTTATCAAGAAATTTGTTATTATACCCACCTCCGACGTATTAGTGACAACTGTCATTCAATCTGTCACATTAAAAACAGCAGAATCGCAACAAGTGAGAGAATAAGCAAATTTCTTGAAAACAAACACTTGGGCGGGAACACTGTATCAAACCATCAGCTCGATATTTGTAAACTGCATCCACTCAGCGTCCACCTTTTGCTCGAGAGCATTTTGGTAGAAGCGCCCTCCAGGGTTCGAAGACGCCTGGCAAGTGTATGGAGTGGTCCCATAACTTTCTGGGCTTAATGCAATTTGGTTAGAAACAAACCCGCAGCCAAGAGAATGCACGCCCCAGTAGTTGTGAGAGTGACGTGTTGATTGATAAGAGAGTAGTCCCCAAGGTTCGGGACGTAACACACGGCGGATTCTGCAATGCCGTGGGCCATCTGTAAACTTGGGGCAAAGGTGCAAGTCACCAAGGCCGCCGACGTTGTAAAGAATGTCTGGAGGTGGTAGTCCAGGTGAGTAGTGAGGGTCTGCGTCAAGAGGTCCCATGTATCGAGAAGAGACCTACGACCGGAAGTTCAGGCCGATAGGTCCTGTGCAACCCAGGAGTTATAAGAAGAACTCCTGGAGCAAACGCTGGTGTGTAGATTATCAATCCAAGGTCAAAGTCCGTTGCGGTGGTTGCATAAGTGACTAGATGTTTGTTGTTATAGAATCGCATGTTGGCTTCGGTGTGACTGTTAAATTCCAGTCAAACCTGAGGCTTCTGATGCTCGAATAACACTGTCGTTGCGGCTCAAATGTCACGGCCTAATACTCGTCGGAGGTGGTTGATGTGAGCGGTTCTGGGTATGCCTTTTCAGCTGTTAATAATAGGGGATATCCCCTAGGAATGTTTCAGGAAGTGTAACGGTGCTCTGGGGCTGTCTGTCCAAGGGAATGCGTCCTGAAATTGGGACAGGGTATCCCTCCAGAGGCAACCGTAGCACAATCGTCTAGTGCAAGAACTATTGTAGAGGCAGCCCGGGTTCGATTCCCGGCAGCGGCAATATCTAATTTGTCGAATATATTTCGATGCAGTAGTCTCCTTCGCAAGGCAATGGCAAACCAGCAAAATATTTGCCTAGTAAACCCCTCTAGTGGTGTGGTTCGGATTCCACGTTAAACTATAGATCCCGTATGTTTGTGTAGAACTATTATCGCACTCCACAAACATACGAGAGGGATGGCGACGCTCCTAGCGAGTATGGCACTATAAGAATCATTCCAGGGTACCACAAGATCTCAGTGGAGGTCGACAGAAATATCTTCCTGGGTATTTCCAAGACTAGACTACCTCGCCCGTCGCGGGCGATAGTCCTGGTGCGGATGACTGGCCCAATTGATGCATCTCGGCAGTATTCCTGGTTGAGTGCAAAATTAGTGTGAATCCGGCTTTAGAAATAAGCAAAAAAAACAAGAAAAATACATTTCTAACAAAACTTTTATTTACAAAATTGTTGGTTTTGTATTATACATATATTTTTGTTTATAAATAAATCAATACATCAAATGTTTAAGTAGGATTTGTTGATTGCGCCCCTTGCCTATAAAAAGGATTTTTAGTGCAATATATAATATATTCTTAATATTTTTTTAGTCTCACTGATTAATATTTATTTTTATATCCATAGGATTATTAAATATACACATTTTGGTAAAAATAGCTCATAGCATGCCGATCAATATATCTATATAAATTAATTGCATGATGGTCAAATTACATATATACCCGTCTCGAAATGATTGGTTTTTGTCATATTTTAGAATCTATAGAATCAACAAATTTTATCTAAAAACTTCATCTAAATACACTTTTCAATCAATCAATCAATCAATTAGCTACGCATTGATATAACTATTATAAAAATAACACAATATCTAAAAACAATATTATTTTGTACATATATTTATATTTTGGTAACTAATACTAAGATTAATTTCCCTATGCCGTAATTTAACTTAAATTTATGAGATAAATCTGATATAAAGGATAAATATATAAGCTGCTTGAAATATGTATTGCTGCGCAAGATTTTTTTGTAAAACCCTTAATATTCAGACTTATACGGTTTATGAACACTGTAATTAAAAATTAAAACGTATGACTAGTATTGCACATTTTTTTGATCCGACCAGCAGACCTACTATATAACATCTAAATAAATATAAAAATTAGTGACTTAAAATATTATATGGAATGTACGAAAGTAAATCACAAATAGAGCAGTCGCTTGGTCCAGTTTTTAAAACTTGGATGACATAATAGGACGTTACAACATCGTAAATTGCGAAATGCTAGGCACACTGTTGAAGGGTGCATTCCCTGAAACACTATTGTATCTCTTACACTGGATGGAGCCTCACGATCCAGTGTGATTATGTAAAATCATTCATTACATTTTATTGAATTACATATTTTTTTACAAATTGAATCCTATTTTTGTTTTAAAGAATCTATTCAATTTCAAGATAGGTCGCGGGAAGTAAATATACACAATTTTCATGTGAACATTTGATTAAGGGTCCAATACAACCAAGGCATGCAGCGGCCACGAGCTGTAGTTTCTTTTCTGGCGCTTCATCTTGGAATTGAATAGACTATAGTTTTTAGCAAAGTTGCATAAGTGCTCCATTATAAACAAGACACTTTCGTAAGCTCCAAAACGTCATTTAAACACTTTTTGAGAAAGCGTTACATGTAAATCCAAACGCTTACAACAACGCCTGTGGTCTCCAAAAAAGTACCCACAATTGTTCTTTTAATTTTTGAATACCCGTACTAATAAACCGCGTTGCGGTTCGTCCAAGATCAAAAAATGTAATTTTTGATTAAAACTAATTTCGTGGCAAAGCCTTATTAGTCTTAAAACCAACGATTGAGAAAAAAAAATACATTATCGTTGATTCCCAAGCTCAATCGCCCAACTACAACTTTTTTTAGCAAAGCCTAATTGGTCTTAAACCATCGTTTTAGATTAAAAAACGTTATCGCCGCCATCATAAAAGTTGATTCCCAGGCTCAATCGCCCAACTACAACTCAAAGAGTAGGACATACTCTTCTCGTTCCGTGTAGCAATAATTATAAACAAACTTAGTAGTAGTCGCCATAGCATGACCAGCATCAAAAAGAAATTGACATCATCACTGCAACATTCTTAAAGTTTCCAGGCTCAACCGCCCCGATACCCACCATTATTGGCGTAGTTCAATTATCTTGTTGGCGCTGTCTATGATAAAGGCACTGAATAACTACTATCAAATCCAGTTAGGTATGAAGTAAAAAATCCGTAAAAATGATTGAATATATAACGCCTCTTAGCATAGAAGAATGTGTCGTATTTACAAAATTATACACAACCGGATTTCTTTTTTTTTCTGCACTTCGGGCATATTTGTCATAATGTGCACCTTTTTTTACTACCATAAACATGAACACGATGCAATTTGTAGAAAACAAAATGTTTCTCACGCGTCAAAGCTACAAATTTAGCATCCGCAATCATCAAAGTTTCAAAAACCTTTCATTAACAAACAAAAACGGTACCCAGCGACTGTTCCAAAAATACTGTTTCTCATTTGAAAATATTTTACGAGCTAAAATTCGCGTTTCGTTTCCGCTTAAAAACCAACGCGAAAATGCTCCTCAATCTCCACCATTTACTATGTCTGTGCGGTTTACGATCGTTACTAGATATTCCCAATTTTTGTCTTTCTTTGGCTCTAATTTCCCTCACTAACGTATGAAACGCATCGTCCACGTACGTCCTTAAGGCCGCCGACGTTTCGTAAAACGGACAACCGAATTGTCTTGCAAGCGATTTACCTTCTTCTGTACTTACTTTACGTTGCATTTGCAAATCGAATTTGTTACCAACTAAAACTAAAGGTGTATCTTCGGATACTCTGACTCTTTGTATCAGTTTGCGATACTCGAGGGCCTCTTGGAAACTGTGACGGTCCGTCACGCTGTAGCAGATTAAAAAACCCTCGCCGCATCGCATGTATTGGTCACGCATGGCAGTAAATTCTACCTGAAAACAGATTAAAATAATTTTATAAATGTATGTAACAATTGTTTAACGGGTATACCTGTCCGGCAGTATCTAAAATATCGAGGAGGGCAGGTTCCCCATCAATAACGGCTTGTTGTTGATAGGAATCCTCTACAAATTCAATAATGTTACCCAATTGATTGATACATTTATTAATGATAAAGATGAAACATTTTAAATATTTTTAACTCAAGATCATTTTAATAAAACTTCTGCAACGGACCTCCACAAAAATTAAACCACCGTTTTTGGTGAAGTGAGGTCTATGACTAAACTCCAATCTAGTAACCACAATTTTCAACTCATATCATGGTTGACTTCAAAAGAATCGAAAATTAAAAGTTCAAGCTGAAACTGGAGATTAACCTAAAAAAATTATGTTACCGTGCCCCATAGCCATGACATACCCGAGATGTCAAACATGGTTGAATTCAAAAACCTGAAACTCAAGCTGGACCGGGTCCAACAAAAAAAAATCAGGCAAAGCAAACCAGAAGAAACTGTTTAAAAATAATCTATACTCAGGCGTTTCCATCACGTCACATCGACAAACTGCTTTAACAGTGACTCCAGCATGACCCAAACTTTCCGACAACAATCTTTACCAACCGTTCTATCCTTACGATAATCACCTAGACCAAACAGCATTCTTACTTCACAGCTTCTGCATCCCGTGATGCCACCTTAGAGGCAGAGCATCAACGACCAACGAGAGATCGGACTGGGGATATAAAAGTAAAACATTTAGTCAAAACGGCAGTGTATAATAACTCCTGGGCTAAATAGGACCTACCGGCTTGCACACCTGCTCTAGGTCCCTTCCCGCACTACAAAAACCCGAAGTAGACAAACTCAACGTCAACCACCGCTATTCGCCCTGACCACTGTCACTGAACCAATTCTACACCGTAGTCTGCCTTGGGGACTTGCACAATCGCCCCAAATCCATAGCGGACCCACGACATTGCACATATCAAACCATGGTGAATGCTCTCCCACCATCCACAACGAGGCAAACATGTCGGTCTTACACGATGGGACGTCCGCTCTCACCACCAAGTGAATAACTACGGTTATTCACCCTCTGTCCATGCAGAAACAATAAAAAGGTATCCCTTACACCCTTTGACCACCTCCGACTCCACCCCTCGTTATCATGTAGGACAGGAGCCCTCAAAAGATTTCTGCAATTCCTGTTACAGGCACGTAATCCGCAAGGGGTAATGCCTCAAAGTCAACAAAACCTCGCCACGCCAGAAATTGCTTTCAAGTTCCACCGCCAGCGACAACAACAAGCGGAGGTGATGCTTCCGCCAAATTAGAAAACAGAAACAATAAAGAAATCTAGCAGCCTATTCCAGGACGCCTATTCACGGGAGAATACTTCCAAAAACCTCCACCAAAACCTCGCAGTAAACGACCACTGAGGAACATCTACCTACAGCAATCGACTATTCCCGGATTCTATTCTCCGACGTCCTCAGCCGAGACCTCGCGGTACCCCTGAAAGGTAAACATTGCTTCATCTCCACTCCCTGCGTCAATTCCCGGGGGAATCCAATCCCAAAGTCCCGCACAAACTCCATCCAAGAACCGTAGCTAACCAACGCTTCCGCCAAGACTATACCGTAACACTCCAAAACTGCTTTAAACTGAACACAGCTTTTAAAGTAAATGCTTAAAAAAGGCAGATATGACTAACCTAAATGTGTGTTCCAAATGTACAGTAAAGTGCGCACCTCATTACTTAGATCATAACGCTCGACTGCTCGTGACATTTCAGGAACCTTGATCCTTATTTCCAAAGGTGTTACCCGTGCGTAAATCTATGACATTTACCCCAAGTGGATTGGTTCGCTTTCCACTGACCTTCTATGGTCATTTGTGCAAAAAACTTAAGTGTTGCAAGCTCACGTCAAAAAGCTCAGTCATCACAAAGCTGATAGTACGGCACCACAGCCCAAGAGCTCACACCACAGCAACCGAAGAAATTCTGGAACATCAACGACAACCAAGTGCCATAAAGAAGCGACAAACTTCATCTCAGGTATAAGAAGTAAGTCACCTCCACATAAAACAACAACAGCGCCACCTAGAGAATAAAAGATAAAGTAAACTATCCAAGTTTCAAACCACTAAGAATTCTGTTTGCTCGGAACTTTTATCAAAAACTCAAACCTGCCATCTATCGTCGAGTTGCAGAATTCCCAAAAGTTTGAAAATTGAATAGTTTACCCTCCATTCGCTAGGTGGCGCTGCTGTTTAGAAGCCCGGAGAGTCTCAAACCGGCTATTTATTACTCCTTCCGTGAACAAACATTTCAAATACCTTGTCACCCAAGACTAATAGTAAACACTTCTGCACTTTTGAAGTACTCCCCTCTATAAACAATACCGCACTAAACCCACAATAGCAATCACCAATCCATGTTAACCGCAGACACTAATATAAAAAAAATATCATCACTGCAATTGGCGGTGTAAACCTTCGATCCTAATTTAGGGCGGTTGCTCAAGAACCCAATAAGCAAGAGTACTAAGCTAAGATCAAAGTTCCAGAGTCAAAACTCTGAGCGATGAGTGATGTTACAAAGCTACGGTCGGAGCGTGTTATGTCCGCAAACTTAGAATAGAACCACTCTACGGTCAAAACACCCTAAGGCTCTGCAGGGTAAACTCCCATGCCAAAACTCTGTAACTCCTGTTAGGTAAGCTTGGCAAGTAAAAACTGTACACATTAGATTACATTGATACAAACTCAATGTAAAAAATCAATTCTATCTCCCAGACTCCGCCTACATTAGACCCGATTTGTGCCAATTGGTGCCCAACGTGGCTCAACCTATCCAACACATAAAAAGCAACACCAACATGCCACAACATAACTTCAAACAGAACAGAGACCTCCAGTACTACGTACGTGCCCTCGAGGCACCTTCACGTCTTATATCACACATCAAATTTGAAGAAGTGGCAACAGTACCTGCTATATAATAGAAACAGCTCAACAAAGCCATCATGGGTGACTGCCTGAAAAAAGACCTCAAGCTTCAAACAACGGCTGATTCAAAAACATCAACCACTTCAATACCTGCTAAACGACAACAACCAAGTGCCCTAAAGAAACCACAAACTTCAATTCAGATGTAAAAAATACACCCTGCATCGCGAACCATTAAACCCACTTCACATATAAAAGCTGCTTCACAGCCTCCTCCACATACAGCGTCGTCGATAAGTAGCCGTAGCCTTATTAAGTTTTAGGACAAGTCCGTGAGTAGCAATAAATAGCCGGTTCCAACTTTCCAGCCCTCGACGATAAATGCCAGGTTTGAGCGAGTCTTAGATAAAAGTTCCAAACAAACAGAATTCGCAAAAGTTTGAAACTTGTATAGAGTGTTCCTTTTTGAAACAAAAAACCCGAAAGCCTCCTCCGCCAAGCACCTTCAATCTTGTGGAATACAAACCGTTCCTTAAAGGGAATACACAGCCACACACTTATCATCTACGGAAACACTGCCGGTTACAAATAAGGCCCCACGTGGGGCAATTGAAAGCATGGTGCTTTAACGTCTCCATACACAACGCCAACAAAGATTACCCGATATACCGATAGAGATGCCACTGTTACGGCCGCTAAGAGGCGATGGCCGTCACAAGACACAATAGACTCTGCAATACCCACTATCCAATCGTGACCGACCGCAACCTATACATAAAATGCATTCAGAAATGTCCTGTATTGTAAGAGTCTCTGAACAAGCAACATTATCGTAGAGTTTGCTAACCAGAAGCAACATTTTCCAAAGTGGCCATCGCTGGCACCCAGGCAGATCAGAATTCCGTCTCCCCTGGTCCTGCAAGCTAACCCTACCACGAAGACGACGCTCCGCCAACCACGGCAAACCCCATAACATTTCTCCTTTGCATCCCTCACCTGATGCCAATTAACATCATACCCCAAGACATTTCGCTCTCCGCGACGAGCAAAAGTATTACATTACAGTTCCTTAATCTATCAAATTTGACAATTATCATTTAATCTGTCAATGTTGACGTTAGTGTTCAACTGTTATATTTATGTATAATATACATTAAACATAACCTTAATTTGTCAAATTTGATGTATATGTCATAATAGTCTAAAAAGTTGTTATTAATCTTGAAACGTTTGACAATTGTCAATTTTGACAATCATCTAGTCTGTTGACATCATTCTTAAACCCTCATATTTATATATATTATATATGACATAATCTTAACTTGTCAAATTTGACAATAACTTAGTATATTGATCTAAAAATTTTATATTAATCTCCAAACGTTAGACATTGATCTAGTCTTTAATATTGACATAAAGTCTTAAACTGTCATATTTAATTTGTCAAATTTTGTAAATCAAACAGTCAAATTTGACAATTTTGTACCATTATGGTTTAAAAGTTGTCATTGATCTTCAACCATTTGACATTAATCTTAATCTGTCAAACTTGACAATCACCTACCCTGTCAATGTTGACATTAGTTATATAATAGACATTTGATACAACCTTGATTTATCAAATTTGAAAAATATAAATCAAACTGTTAAATATGACAATAATTTTGATTCATAATGATCTTAAATCTTGTCATTAATCTTCAAACGTTTGACATTGATCTTAATCTGTCCAATTTGACATTTACAGTTTGAAAACTGTCCATAGTCTAATCTCTGTCATATTATTTAATGTGGTCTAGTTCTATCAAGATTGAAATTACTCAAACTGTCAATTATGACATTAAAAAAAACAGTCAAGATTAATACTGGTCTTCAACTATCATATTTTAAATAAATTTAAGCTGTCAAACCTAACAATAAATAATCCAGATGTTTATACTTGACATAAGTTCAAATCTATAAAATTTGACAAAGCAATCTAGATCTGTTTAGCATACCAACTGTAAAATTTTAGAATAATTGTCAACTTTAAATATAAAGTCTTAAACCTGACAAAAATGATCTGTGTCTTGAGGAAGAGAGGTAAAGTTAAACTCCTAAAATATCTGTTTCCTACTATGTTTTATATAAAAAAAAGTAATTTTTTTTTTTCAATTTCATATCCTTCCCAAAATTTTACTCAGATACGACCCTGGACAAAGCTAAATTAAATAGAATTTTTGTTGAAAATTATCATTCTTAAAACTGTCAATTTTGATGATTTGTCTTTCATTTTTTTTAAATATGTTAAGTTGGAATTATTTAGTGCAACTAAATTTAATAATTAATAGTCTAGATATGTCAAAGTCAAGATTAAATGATTTAATTTGTCAAATTTGACTTAATTCTAAACTGTCAAATTTGACATTAGATTGTTTTGATTTGCAATACTTTTCCAATACTAACAAATGAGTTTTGTATTACTATTTTATAATTAAAGTGGACCACATGCATTGATAATGAATAAATCTATTAATATTTATGTAATAATAACTCACCGATTGTCGGATCATGATAATCCATAAAACTATGACTAACAAATTGTAAAGTAACGGCTGAAAATGAAACAATTAACTAATCAACTCAAACAGTATATAAATGAATAATTACCTGATTTTCCTACACCGCCATCGCCTAATACAACTATTTTGTACACCCTGACACCGCCCCGTGTCGTCTGTGCACTACCCAATCCAACAGATCGGTCAACATCTATTTCTGAATCCTTGCCAGACCTACTTGATCCTTGTCTGGATAATTTATTTTTTCTCTTGTTTCCACTGGTGCATGCCTCCCCGGCCATTCTAGCCGCCCCCAAGCAAGCGCAAATCAAACCAACGTAAAAAAATACACCGCCTCCGCCCTCGCGCTCACCCTGGGAATTAATTGTTGTGGCCAGCAAGCAATTAAGCCACTCCTGTTTAAAGTTTATATTTTTATTTTAAGGTTGACATTTTGCATATTTCACACTTAATTTGACACTTGGACATCTGGTCGACAGGTGCTGACATCTATCGCAAAGTATGTGCAGAGGTTTAATATAGGCAACCAAATGTACATTTATATACAGGGTGATACATTATTATTGCTGATGAAATTACTTTTTATGTTGTTAGCGTCACTGTACCTGGAATAATAACTATTTTATATGTAACAACTTTATTTATATTAGATTATATTAAACGTGATTTATTTAAACTTGCCAAATGTGCACACAAAGACATTTTTACAAATTTGCTGCCAATTGACGTATTTCTTAGCTGCAATTGCCAATAGGAATGTATATCAAAATATTATATAGCTTTTAACTAAATATATTAAAATGTTAAATCACAAAAAATCAAAGATTTACATAAAGTCATTTTAAGTTTTAATTATCTAAAACAATTAACTTTGGATCTTTAAGCCTATCAGAGCATTGTTTCCTAGTTTCTATAGCAACTGAAACTGCAATCTTAAAGCAAACAAACTGTAGGTTAGGTTAGGTTAGGTTAGGTTAAGTTTTTTTTTAATTCATATTAGTTTGTGGTTTATTTTATATTGCATAATCTTGCTTTTGCTATTGTTTTTTTTTTTTAATAATTTTTACAAAATATAAAATGCAAAACAATATGTTTAAGCGTAGTTTTAGCGTTATATTTGTGCTTGCCAAATGATTTATTGCTTGATGAATGAAATAGAAACGGCAACACTTTTAATTAAAGTTTTGTTGTTAATTGAGTTTGTTTTGTAGACAAATTGTTGTTAGTTGTTGCTAATGTATTGTTGTGAATACAATCTGCCCAACTTTTTATGCATATTGCTAGATAGAAATGTTGATATTGAGCAAAGTTGCTAAACAATTTTGCGTTTTTGTTACGTTTTTGTTAAATTGTTTAACAACATTGCTTGCTTGCTCTTATCACGATGCATTAAGTTTTTTTAATTGTTATACTACTAAATTTTTTTTTTCTCAATTTTGGCATGTCATTGTTAAGTTTGTGCCTTTTAGGTGGTTATTCATTCAAAATTTTGTACTAAATTATAATTTTTGATTAAGATTTTTGAGGGTTATGAATGGATCTATGGGGAAAGTCTGTGCATCCGACTGATTCACCAACCAAAATTTAAATCTAAC
The DNA here is from genome assembly GCA_963932245.1 of Tachinus rufipes. Taxonomy (NCBI): domain Eukaryota; kingdom Metazoa; phylum Arthropoda; class Insecta; order Coleoptera; family Staphylinidae; genus Tachinus; species Tachinus rufipes. Next base: position 111,083,280 of record OZ010743.1, read on the forward strand.
ATTGGAAATCATTTCAAACGTTTATAAACGTTCTCCTTCCCCAACCCGCTTTGTCAATGTAGAGTGTTTCATGACTAAGATCCTTCTCTGGTTTAGAATAAATTATTAATCTCTTCAGTAGTTTTAAATTTACTCAAAACTATAGATTCACTTGTTATGTATATTGCCAGCATTATGGGCAGAAAAGATGCTAATGCGCCAGCAGTGGCGCAAAAATAAATTGACAAAGAAAAAAATGATAGGACAAATCTTTACTAACTGTCAGTTTTTTTCTTGGTCTAGTTTTGTTGAACTACGCAACATTGCGTTATTTTGGATGACATTGCTTAATTTTTTAAAGTCAGTAGTATTGTTAGTCAGCTTAACACACAGTAACTATGGAATAAGTAGATAGTGTTCTAAGTTGTTGCTTAAATGGTGGGTAAATGTGGCGCAGTAATGACTTTCTTGTCGGATTACAAATTGGGATCAATGTCACTAAGCACAATTTGGTAAAAAATTTGCTGCCATAAAAAGTTGATGGTAATTTTTGTAGTACGATTATGCAACCTAGACAGGTTGATTGGCAGGCACATTAAGATATATTAACTGATTCACTTCTTTTTGCGTCTTTTTTGCACAATAAACGTAATAAAACTTGACTCACAGAGTGTTTTTTACAACAAAGGTTCGATCCCTGAAATATGGTTAAAATAATAACTTGCTCTTTATCCACCGGGGTGATTCGGAGGTCACCTAATAAGCCGTTGGTCCTAAAAAACTTTTTCAAACAAGTAGTAAGACTTCTAGCGCAATGTAAAAAGCTGTAAAAACGCACAATAATAAAAAAAAAGCAAAATTTTTCTAGCAGCTGCAGCAATGTTAACAAAACCTTGCTGCCACCTATTGCATCTACTAGGTAGAGCATCAACGGCTAATCAGATCTTGCAATTCCGTTCCTAGTTCTTACACAAATTTAAATTTTAGAGGCCAAACTACCAACAAGGGCGGAATTTCAAATCAACAAACCCGTCACATAGACCGGATTAACCGTATCAACCCAATCTACCACCGCAAATTGCAGCTTTTTGGCAAACGTTATTCTACCTGGTGCCGCCTGGTACACTTTGTTTCTAAACGGACATTGACAGCAGCTCCGGCACTGACACGTCGTTTTAAACCAAAATCACTTACTTCTGAGTAAACTGACATTCTTTGTGAATGCGGGTGAAAGTACGCTGAGTGTGTGCGTTTGTTAGTAGCGTTTTGAGTAAACGTGCATGCAATTCTCTGTGTGAGAGCGTCCGTAGAAACTTTTACCTTGTTTTTAAAATGCAAAATCTTTCCACAACAACCTCTGACTACTTGAGGACAACCTCCAAGAGCAGTTGCTCTACTTTTGGACTTGGACCTGCTGCCCCCGCAACCCTTTGCGGACGCAAGCCGGTAACAGATTTGACTTTCCATCCAGTTTTCTTCAAACTCTAGAGAAGCAACATTGTTCTCAAGCAACATACTAACCAACCAAGGACTATTTCTAATAAGAGGATTATCCTTGACCGTAGCCAGTCAATACAACTGACTTGAAGTTACGTCCAACTCTGTTGGAACCAGTGGTGTGAAGTCGGAGTTGGAGTCGGAGACTAAAATCGTGGAGTCTGCAAATATTTAAGGAGTTAGAGTCGGAGCCGGAGTCGACTGTAACTAATCCGACTCCGACTCCTTAATAATACAAAAATTTAAAAATTCTATACAATAAAATTATACATATTAATAATGCTTTTAATAAGGTAATTTTTACAAAAAATAAAATAAATAAAACATTTAAAAAATTTACTTGTGTTGATGGCAACGCAGTAACAGCCCACGCACTATTTTGACAATTTTAGGATATTGAGTCGGAGTCGGTATCGGAGTCGAAACATAAAAATAAAGAAGCCGGAGCCGAGTCAGAGTCGCTACAGTTTTGTAACGACTTCACATCCCTGGTTGGAACTAAGAAAAAAACGCTCGTTGTTTTTAACGTCACGTAAGCCGTAGCATGACCAAGCAGAGCTCAAACTCAAGCTCAGTTTAAGACAATTTTGCATTGCATTTGTAAAGGTACCTTGGCTAGAATCCGGATAGATTTGGCAATGTCGCCAATACTCGTAATGCTGCTTTATAATTAACCAAAGAGCGTCTCCGTCTTGTGCATCTGTCTTTGTTATGCAAAGTATATGTGTGTTGTTTACTTACATCAACTCCAGGCCCGCTCAACGCCGGGCAATATTACACGTGTTATGTTGGATAACAAAGACTTCCACAGTTATTAAGGACAGGCCTTATTTATCTATGTATTAGAATGCCAAATAGTATAATATAATTTAAAAAATATTGAACAATATTTTAGAGCCAATACATTATATAACTCATTAAATGCTAAAATTAAATTTAATATGCATTACAGTTTACAAAGAAAAGTAGTAGTAATAGTAAACAATTGTTATATCTTAATAAAATATTATTGATGACAGTTATTAAGGTTACGTTTCAGAGCTTAAGCTCTCAAAAACAGCATTTTTTATTGGAGCTATGCTTGACGCAAATAAGGTAAAATTTTGCTTTAGTGCAACAAAATGAGCTCAACTCAGCAACTTAAGGCCTAGCTTGAAGTTTAGTTAGAGCTTGAGACATGCTGGAAAAACTGGGCGTAAATGTTCCTGGACGCACTGCCTAGGGTTTCCAAACAAACACACAGAAACTATCTTCTTAGGCAACATACTAATTTTGACACCCGGATCACTGTCAGACGATTACAGTAGAGCTAAGCGGCAACAATTGGCGCCTAACTTGGGCACCATGTAGTACGTAATAGACCTAATTGATGTTGCAAAAAACACATAGGCTTGCATCTGCAAACAAATATTCTTTCTAGAAATGCTTAATGTTTGAATCAAAACTTTCCTATTTAGAGACATCAACCCAGCTACCACTTGACTTGTTTGGAAAAAAACCTATCAGTTGACGCCGCTACACAACCCGGCCAATAAAGCCAATCTAGCCATTAACATTGCTAAACTGGTACTGCAATATACTAGAACAACCAAATGCAATTTTTTCTACAAACCTGACAAAAACATAGGATAGAAATGTAGAACCCTACTGCAAAAGTATGCTGACCTTGATTTGATTGCAAATCAAAACCAACAACTATAAACAGATAAGCATCAGGCCAAGGAACACGTTGCTACTTTCTTCCGCCAAAAGATTGCGTTATATCGACGCATTGCAACAGAAGCGTCCGAAGCATTCATGCCCAATTGGCCAATTAACTTGGTCTACCAGCAAATCCAACGAGTGGTTAGCATTATAGAGTTTAAAAACCTCTAATGTCTCCGTGAGCTATCAAACTAAAATAGGTACAGTTTAAGGTCATGCGTACTAATAAACGCCAAACCTAGCCGCACAAGAATATTCTTGCAAACTCTTCCGCATCGGGAGGAAGCTTTTCACTAGCGACTACTGCGCTCCGGATGTTATATTTAAGAAAACATGATATTTCAAGCTTTGCGTCGACTACGGCGTTGTTACCCAAAACTTAAGAAACTTAAAAAACTTGGAGCGTCTGCCGTCTTCTCTAAGTTGGAACTGATGAACGGGTAATAACAGATCCCCGTCTACCCAAACAGCCAACCCCTGAGAGGCCTTTGCCATACCAGAAAATGCCACTTACCGTTTTAAAGTTATGCTTTTGACCTAATAAACGACCCATCTATCTTCCAAAAGCTGATGGCCAAAGTCTTAACTAGTGTACTTAATTAACTACCACAACTACATTAATCTTCTAGTTAATTATTATTTAAGACTTTACCGACCGCTACCTTGATTTGTAGTATTTTAGCAAAAACGGCAACTTTGGCGTTATTGCTATTTCTACACATATTGATTTATTTTTATATTAGTACATTCAGAAATGATAAAACTGTAATAAGATAGAGTAAAACCTCTTTAAATATTGAAATAAATGCGTTTTTATTTTTGAATGCATTTTGTTGCTATTTTCAAATATAATTTACATAGATAACTTTGGCATATTATAGTTTAATCCTTCCTGAATAAACTGGTAAAAAATAAATTGACTACGTTGCAAAAAAAGTTTTATTTCAAGCTTAGAATAATTTCTAATATTCTAGGCTCAGAGCACTTTTCGATGTGCAAAGGTATGATGCTATGATCGGAGCAAGGATTGCCGTTGTATTTGCATCCTTACACTTAGATAGGTTTCCGTTCCGAAATCATTGAACTGAGTGCCACACCTATCTACCAAACTGATTGTTGAATATCTGACTCTTGTTTTGTAATTTAATGATAAATAATGTTTATAGAGAGGGTAGGCGGGAACTATAGTTGAAACTATTGCCCGCAATCAGAAGACTGGAAGCAGATTATCAGACACGCCAGCTTACGGTTTACTCCCACCAAACAACAGCATAACAGTAACAAGCAAGAATGTTATGCCATTACGTAGGTCATTAAGTATCGGGCTTCAATACTGGCTTCTTGTGAAGAAGAATTCGAAGTTATTGAGCAAACCACAAAGGTACGCTTCAAAACACAAGAAGACAAAAAGAACAAAATTGTGAAGATAGGATTATATACTGGAGAGGAAGACCTGTGGAATAAGCTCTCGGCTCTACAGAAAGAGACTGCGGATGACAAAACCATCGCACTACATAAAATCAGTACAATTAGCGTTGAAACCATGAGAGCTATGACGGAATGTATCTTCCAACGAGCAGAGACAAAGGTATTTATTTACACCACAAAGCTCAAGAGAAGACACCTCGGGTGAAAATGAAAGAAAAAAAAGAAGAACGGAATATTTTGGCTCTGATAGTGAAACAGAAGGGCAACGAGGACTACAAGCAACTTCTCACGAGGGTTAAGGATAAACTCAAGCATAACCCTGAAGGCAAATCAGTTACGGGGATAAGAAAAACAAGAGAGGGAAATATGCTCATAATCACGGAGAAAAATACTTTGGCGTTAGAAGGCATAAAGAAAGCAATAGAGGAGGGTGATAAGTCAGTAATCACTAAAAAAATAGGAGAAATTAAGATGGATACACTAGTACTAAGAGAAGACGTAGAGCTAGCAGTAAGGAGTACTATTGAAAATACCGACTATTGAAAATACCGACAATATAGGCAATATAGGAACTCTTAGGGAAAACGATAGAGGTACCCAATCAACAACCTTGTCAATAGAGAAAGAGGAGGCTAGAAAATTACTGCAAGCTGCCACGATCAGGGTGGGATACTCGAACTGTACCCTAGAAAAACGTATCTTACTAGAAAGATGCTATAAGTGTTGGTCATACAACCATAAGGCCTCGGACTGCAAAGGCACTGACCGGTCTAGCCTATGCTACAGATGTGGGAAAGAAGGGCATAACCTAGGCGACTGCACGAATGAAGAAAACTGCCTACTGTGTAACGAAGCCGGTCACAAAGCAGGAACGGGCAAGTGCAGCGTTCTCCGTAAAGCACTAAAAGATAACAAGGCAAAAAAACGTCAAAATGCGAGAAGCCCCGAGATTGACAAACATGATAAAGGTTCTACAAACTAACGTGGGCAGAGGCAGAGCTGCAATGAGCCTCCTAAACAAGACGGCTCTAGATAACAAGGTTGACATATGTATCATATCGGAACCCAACAAAGCCATGTCAGCAAATGGTTCGTGGCTGGTGGACCAAAACAGTGATTCGGCTATCAAGATAATAAACAAATTGTTGTCAATGACAAAATTCGACAAATCTGGAAGGGGCTTCGTATGGGCGGAGATTGAGGGTAGAATCATCTACTCCTGCTACTGGTCACCCAATAAAATTACACAGGAATTCGAACAATATCTGTACGAGTTAGGTGAGAGTGTCAAATCGCGCCAAAAGCCCACCCTGATCGCAGGTGATTTTAATGCTAGGGCTAGACTCTGGGGAGATACGCTGGATAAAAAGGAAGGGACCCTATTCCAGGAGTGGATGGCGGAACTGAACCTGGTGGCAGTAAACGATGGCAGGAAACCCACGTTTGTTAGGAGAGATTCAAGCTCCTACATCGACCTAACCATTTGCTCAAGCGAGATGGCTGGCAACATCCATAACTGGACAGTAGAAGACAAAGAAAATTTGAGCCTCCACCAAATCATCTACTACAACGTGAAGGAAATAGAAAAGCCGAAGACGACTCAAAACAAAAAGAGATGGAAAATTAAAACTGATCTACTCCCAAGTCTGAGGGAAAGGTTTGTGAACGAGCTAAGTGACGCGAACGGGCTAACTGCTCGGGATCTAATGGGCACTGTAAAGAGGGCCATGAACAAGACATTCTGCAAAAAATATAAAGTAGTTCAGAACAACAACCTATACTGGTGGAACGAGGAACTGGAGGTGGCCAAAAGACAGTGCTGCACAGCAAGAAGAGCTTCGACCAGAGCCTACCATAAAAAACACCTAGATCCAGATATGAAAATAGAACTCGCGGAACGGTATGCGGATAAGAGGAAGGCGTTTAAAAACACCATCACAAAAGCCAAAGAAAATGCCTGGAAGAAGGTCTGCGACGATGTTGAAAACGATACATGGGGACTTGGCTATAAAATTGTCACCAAAAAACTAAACTTAACCCAGAGGATTTACTTGGATGACAAGAGGCAAAAAGAAATTGCGCTAGAGCTGTTTCCCACCCAGCAACCTACCAACTGGGAAAGTATAGGAGTGGAGGACGTTGTTCCATTCAGTAGAGAGGATCTGGAGGAAGCGATAAAGGAGTGCAAAGACAACAAAGCCCCCGGCCCAGATCAAATCCCCATCAGGATAGTCAAGGAACTAGTTAGATCCGCCCCAGACGAAGTGCTGAAAGTACTAAATGCGGAGTTCCTGAAAGGAAATTTCCCAGAGGTTTGGAAGGAGGCTAGGTTGGTCCTTATTGAAAAACCAATAATGGAAGGCCAAGAGCAAAAATACAGGCCCATATGTATTATAAATTCGATGGGAAAGGTATACGAAAAACTGATTGCTAGAAGATTGAGAGAAGAGGTGGATGAGAAACTACACCCGAATCAGTTTGGATTTAGAAAGAGCATGTCCACTATAGATGACATGGAGGAAGTCGTTAAAACAGCTAAAGCGGCCAAGGATTTTGTTGTAAAAAATAGAAGGTTTTGTATTCTGATAACCATGGATATAAAAAACGCGTTCAACTCGGTGTCGTGGAACGAGTTAATGGAGTCTCTTAACGAAATGAAAATCTCTAAGATGTTGAAAAAAACCATTACCAACTACCTCCAGGGTAGAAAAATTAAGATAGGTGAGTCAGAAGAGCTGCTCCTCACCTGTGGGGTACCGCAAGGCTCAATATTAGGACCACTGCTGTGGATTATTTTCTTTAATAAGATCCTCTCTAAAAAGCTTCCACTGGGAGTTAAGCTACTTTGCTTTGCAGACGACACAGCCATCCTAGTATGGTCAAAAAATCTGGAGATACTTAAGGAGTTGGCAAACCGGATGTTTCGGCAAGTCAGCGATCAAATAACTAAACTCAAGCTTTAAATTAAAGTAAGACCGAGGTAGTGGTTTTATATGGAGGAAGAAAGCTGAAAGAATTTACTCTACAAGCGGGGAAAACGAACTACCTCTACAGAGGCCATCCTGGTGATAGCCAACATAATGCCCGTAGAATTCATGGTAGAACTAAGGAGGGGATCCTATAAGAAAAAGGAAGCTGAAAAAGAGGTGATCAAAAAAGAGGTTTTGGCCAAATGGCAGCATAACTGGACGAAGGATACAGGCAAGGCGTAATGGACCAAAATCTTAATTAACGACCTGGGGGCTTGGACGGATAGGACACCCGGTAGCGTGGATTACCACCTCACGCAGTTCCTAAGTGGGCATGGTTGTTATAGGGCATACCTAAAAAGGTTTAAAATAGTACCTGAAGTCTTTGCAGGTATTGCGAACTTGAGGACACACCAGAACACGTGGTATTCCAGTGCAACAAGTGGCGGATGGAAAGGGAAAGGCTGCAGGAGGATGTTGGGAAGCTAGATGCTAGCAACATTATTAGCAAAATGTTGAGCAGCGAGGATAACTGGAAGAACATACACAGCTTCATCAAGGAAGCAATCGTAGTTATGGAGTCAGAGGACCGTTCCGAAAAGGAAAAGGAAAAGAAAGAAATAAATAATTAGAACAACTAGGAGGACATCCGGACGATCTACCCCGATGTTAATTGGGTTACCAGGGTAGAGAAACTATCGTCATAGAAAGGTGGAGTTTTTTTAGGGGGTAGAAAACCCTCGTCGCCCAACTACTGTCTTAGGGCGTCTGAAGTGGCTCACGCTGACTGAGGGAAACCAAAAAGTCGTTAGTGAGTCCTGCAGATTTTAAACCACCACGAAAAAAAAAAAGTATCGGGCTTACCTGGAAGATTGTCAGTTTCTGCTAACAAACGAAAGTTGATGTAGCTGTCCGGCACCCAAAACAACAAGTCCAAGTTTTGCTTCTCGACAAATTTACGTTTGCCATCTAGAATACCCAAAAAAGCGTAGCGACAAACAGGCCGGCAGCAAAGCCTACGATCTGGCCAGTACTTCCCAAAGTCATGACTCAATCTGTCAATTTACGGGCTTCCACTATCAATTGTTATGGCAGAACTAAGGCAGCTCCAAAAAATCATTGCACTACAATTATTGGGGTTAAAACTTTGGCCGCTACCTTAAAGCAAAGTTAACGCAAATACTCGTAAGTGTAGAACATCCTTGACGGGTTACGCCAAACCTGAAAGTAAAAGTACGTTATCGGCAAGTTGCAGACGAAGAACTTTACCGCACCCTAGCAGACTGCGATCAGCTAGCGGTAACATCTGCAATGCAAAAAAAAACAATAAAGCAGTAAGAAGACCCGTGCAGCACTTCTGCCCAACAACGAACTTGGACCAATGCCCTTACCAATCAAATTGCCCCCAGAGATTGCCACCAGCAACACTTCAATCGGACTACTTATTCGGCAACTTTTGGGCGTTGTTTAATCAAATTTTTTGCGCTGATTTGCCTCTACGACGTCACTAGAAACAAATATGTCCTAAAAGACACTGCAAAATTTTGAAAAAAGTTGAGTATTTATCAAAATAAACCTTAAGTCTAAACACTTAACAATTTTTGCAACGACTTCTCCTAAAGCTTGACAAGCAATGCTTTTGTCTTTTTACTGATCATACTTAAAGAATAACAAATCATTCAATCTTATGCACAATTTTAAAAATTAAAATTGAGATTCTAGCAGCAGCAGCCATCATTGAATTGAAACAAAATCCACACAAACAATTACCTTGCAATGCTTTAGAAAAGTATTTTATATGCTATATACAATATTTTAAATTAGAACTAACTCTACACATGCAATTTTTCTGCAAAGCAAAGCAAATTGTTTTTTTAATTTTTACTATTAATTTAATATTGAAAATTGAAATAATTTTGAAAGCTTTGTAAAAATATTTTTTCAAATAATATTATGGAATTTTACCTTCTTGTTGTCGGCGCCTATGGTAATACTGAGAGTTGGCAATACTGCTCCCAATGTGACCAGTTCAGACCTCTTCTTCAGGCACTTTAGTGCAAATAACAATGAATCCAATATTTAACATTATAAACAATTATGAACTCTTATATACAACGCAAATATTAATGAAAAAAATTTCAAAGAATGTGGTAATAATGAAGTAAAAGAATTACTCTTTTAACCACAATTAACAAATCACGTCCAGAATTACAATTCAAAATAATAAACAAAATAATGTATCAATTATTATTGAGGAAAATTTACAGGTAAGCAACCAATTCAATATACATAAATAAATGTAAACATGTTTCCAAAAATAACAATTATGATATATGGCAACATAAATGAATACATATTAGAAATATATTTTGCCAAGCTAGGCAACCAAATATACATGAATTATATACAGAGTGAATCATATAATTAAGTAATTATTATTAATATTTAAATAATATGCTATTTATATACAGAAAATTCTATCATTTTGGGTGTATGTTTATTTAAAAGTCAGTTTTACACGATCTTCACAGGAAATTGTTTTTCTTTTATAGTAACATAAATTACCATTTATTAATAATATAGATTAAAATTGTTTAAGTAACAAGTTTCTTTATAACATTCAAACTAAACATTACCTGAAACAAAAATAAAATATTAATAATGATATTATTGACGATTGTCATACTTACAAGAAAAGATTGTTTCAGTCACTTAGATTTTTTTTATATACATTTAAATATTGAGTTTGCACAAGGGATTGGTTTCTTGCAGCCGCACGATATCTGTAGATGTGCTATAGTTTTGCTCATCGAATTCTTTCCATTTTACATAATTGAATCGCATTGTTGTTACTAGTTCTGGCATATCAATAAATGCTGAAAATAAATATTATTTTACATTGATAAAATTTATTTGCATGTTTGGGTCAGTGGCGTAGCTAGATTTTTTTTAAGTCCACCGTTTTGAACAAGACCTAGTTATTGCGATTGTCTAAACGTATAAAATGCTTCTTAAACGTCAAAAATTTTGTGCAAAATTTTACAAATGTCAAAAATATTCTTTAGCTGTCATTATTTCAAAATATAATTACCATTCCACGCATCAATCATATCATTGATGATAAAATCAATAAAACCAACTTGAGATTTAGGTATGGAACATGTAGTCCTATCAAACATCGGCATAACGACGGGCAATCCGTTAGCCTTCTCCTCTTCAGTTTGTTCGAAATATTCTTCAGCTATCCGTCTGGACCATTCGACGCATATATTCATAGGCCTAGTCGGATTCGACACATCTGCGCACTTAATCATGATACGTTTCACTAACGTTATATTCTCCGGCTGACTAAGTTGTGCGTAATCTGTACTCTCCTGCAATAAATAAAATTATTAATATAAATTAACAAATTATTTAAAGCTTATAATTACTTCCATGTCCGTTCCAGATTTGGAACAGAAGACGTTGACGAATTTGGCCAGATGCTCAAAATGTTTTGTCATTTCCGTTGCTAAAATCATATCTATCACATTGTACCTTGCTGATTTGTATGTATCCCTATCTAAGTTCTTAAATATATTGCATTTTGGGTCGGCTAAAATCATTAATATAATATTATAAAATAACCTCAAATTTTTAGATTAATTACCTAAAGTTAATTTGAAGGTAAGGGCGGCATGATGCGATTCTAAAACTGTAATATCATTATACAAAATGGCCAAAGAATCATCAGCGTTTGATAAAAACGCGCTCGATTTTCCAGGATGGTCTACGTCGTGTGCCGCAGCCGCTATCAAAGCCGTTGCTTCCTCCATCGGATCCATGATCGCTTTCATGCGATCTTTTTCCAAAAATCCTGCTATCGCCTAGAATTAAATTAATTAGTGTTTATGGTTTAATTAGTTTTAAATTTTACCTGCATGACGTCAGCAGCATGTGTTGAGTTGTGATAGGCGTTGAGAGGACGGTAGTGGGATTCTATGGTGTTTAACCACGAATACAAGACGCCGTCTTCTACGTTCATTGTGTTTGCTACGTCGAATTGTGCGAATAGTTTTGTTCCTAGATATAATAGCGGCCGTTTTTCGCTGAGCTTTTCTAGTTTGAATATTTGGAAATCCCATTGTAAGCAGGTGTCTAGAAGTTTATCCATTTGAGTGCTTATACTGGCGCTCTATAACAAAAAAAAATGCTGAAGTTAATCTCAGATCATTAATAATAGTAGTTTAAATTGAAGTGTTAAAATTTGACCTAAATATAATTCAAATATCAAAAATCCGGCGGTTATAATGTAATTTTTTTTCAAAAAATTTATGAAATAAAAAATCCCACACTAAAATGACAAAAACGACAACTTAATATGATTGAAATATCAAAAATCTAGGCTTTAGTTGTAAAATATGTAGTAAAATTTTTTATAAAAAGTTAAAAAAATAAAAAAATCGACTTTTAAATGTAAATTTAAATATAATTTAAACATCAAAAATCCGGCCGTAAAATGTAAAAAAAGTTTAAGTCACAAAACTGAAAAGTAATACACTCAAACGACAAAATCTAACTTTAATATGATTAAAATATCAAAAATCCTGCCGTAAAAAACAAAAATTGTTCTGAAGTTTTGAAAAAAAAAACAAATCCAACAAAAAAATGTTAAATTCTGACTAAAACATGATAACAAATATCAAAAATCCAGCCGTTTGATGTAAAAATCCGGCCGTGAAAATTTGTCCATCACTGAAATGTCAAAGTCTTAAACAAAATTCTAATATCAAAAAAATAAGCTATAAAATGTAAAAAAATCTAATAAACTACAAATTAAAAAAATCGATACTAATGTCTAAATTTGACTTATAATATGATTCAAATAAAAAAATCCGGTCATTAAATGTAAAAATCCGGCAACAAAATGTAAAAAACAATCTGTAAGGTTCTAAATGAAGGTTTTAAAATAAAAATATATACAAGAAAATTATCAAAAATCCGGCCGTTAAATATAAAAATCCGGCCGTTAGATATAAAAAATCAGACCGTAACAAAATTTGTCTACAAAGTCATAAAGATACAGAATACAAAAAAAACCTCAAAAATAATAAAATCAAAACTAATGTCTAAAATGTAACAAGAAGCAAGAAAACAAATTGTGTAAATCTAACTCAAATATGATTCAAGTAAAAATTTAAATGTAAAAATCCAGCACTGAAACGTCAAAATGATTCAAATATTAAAAAATATTGTAAAAATCTTGCCGTTAAAACAAAAAATTCTTCTAAAATATCAAAAATAATCAAATCCACAACAAAAGTGTCAAATTCTGTCTAAAACATAATTTAAATATAAAAAATCCGGCCGTTGCATGCAAAAATCTAATTTAAACATTGTTAAAATATCAAAAATGTAATAAACCAAAAAAAAAAAAAAATTAAAGAAATCGATACTTATGTCAAAATATGATTTAATCTAAAAAATCCGGTTTGGTGCAGCTGTAAAATGTAAAAACATTGTGCAGTGCAGAAAAATGAAAAAAATTACTAGAAAATGTCAAAATTTAACTTTAACGTGATTAGATATCAAATGTAAAAAATTGGCTCACTCATCCCAAAATATAACTTAATTATGAATCAAATAAACATTTAATGGCCGGATTTTTATATTTAACAATAAGATTTTTTATATTTGCAACATTTTAGATACATTTTCACATTCTATGTCTGGATTTTTACTTTTAAAGATCTGTTCCTTCATATTCAAGTAACATATGGACGTTTTAGTGTTTTTACGTTTTACAGTAATTTTTTCATTTTAATTTCTATTTTTTTTGGTTGTTTTTAAGACAGATTTTAAGGTTGCGGCCAAATTTTTTATATTTGAATTATATTTTAACGTTTAAGTGTGATATTTTTATTTTGCAACTTTTTAGATTTGTTTCCATTTTTTTCATGTATTTTTTTTGACATTTAAAATTTGTTTATTTTGACCTTTAATAGCCGAATTTTTGATGATCAATTATATTTAAGCCTAATTATAAATTTTTGTTACTTTTGATACAAATTTATACTTTTCACGGCCGGATTTTTTTACAACTTTTTAAAAATTTTAATTGCCAAAATTTTACACATACAGACCGGATTTTTTAATATTTGAATTATATTTCAGTCAGTATTTGACTTTGATTGATTAATTTTTTAAATTTTGACATTTTAATATCGGGTTTTTTATTTTTTGTCACGTTTCAGATAATTTTTGACATTTTACGGCCAAACTTTTACAGTTTAAGGCCGAATTTTTAATATTTGAATCATATTTAAGTTATATTTTGACATTTTAGTGTTGAATTTTTATAAAAATTTTAAAATATGATATTCATAGTCAGATTTTGGATTTTTTGTAACTTTTTTTAACAATTTTCTATTTTTACGGCGGGATTTTTGATATTTGAATCATATTCATGTCAGAATTTGACGTTTTGTTTTAATATTTTTTATTATAGTGGTTTTTTTGATTTCTTTTTACATTTTAGGGCCGGATTTTTAATATTTGACTTATGTTTTTTTTATTTTTGTGCATTTTTTGACTTTTTTTACATTTTGCAGCCGGATTTTTACATCTGAAGACCGCAATTGTAATTATTAGCTTTTTTTTACATTTCAGTGTCATGTTTAAGTTAAATTTTGCTTTTTAAAAGTTTTTAGAAAATTTTCTACAAATTCTTACCTTAAGATTTTGATTTTTTAATAACGGATTTTTTTTAATTTTAGTGACTTTTTAGACATTTTACTGCCAGATTTTTAATATGTGAATCATGTTTAAGTTTGAATTTGATATTTTATTTACGAATTTTATATTTCTTTGACTAAATAGGTAAGTTTTTACATTTAACGGATTTTTAAACCTAACGACTATATTTTTGATGATTAAATAATTTTGACATTTTTTTTTTAATTTATAATGTTTGTGCATTTTAGACAAAAAATAATTAGTTATTGAGCTCAGGTGTTAAAAATCTGGCCGTAAAATTTCAAAAATGATCTAAAAAGTCACAAAAATAAAAAATCCAACACCAAGACATCAAAATCTAAAAAATTGATTCTAAAATCAAAAATCCTGCCGTAAAAAATAAAAAATTGACAAAAAACCGCAATAATAAAAAAACCAAATCTAAAAAATTGTCCGAAAAATCACAAAAATTTAAAATGCCAAAATCGATTTTAAATATAGTATAAATATCAAAAATTTGACATTTAGTTGTAAAAATCCGGTGTAAAATGTGAGAAAATCATAAAAATTTAACACTAAAATGATATGACTTAAGAAAAATTGAAATATTAAAAATTGAGTCTAAAAATGTAAAAATCCGGCCGTAAAATGTCAAATATTATCTGAAAAGTCACAAAAATAAAATATCCGACATTAAATTATTAAAATTTGGCTCAAAAAACGTTGCAAAAATTGCTGTAAAATGTAAAATTTGTCTAAATACTTCAAAAACATCAAAATTATTACGTAAAAAAATTTAACACTCAAACGTCAAAATTTGACTTTAATTTGATTCAAATGTCGAAAATCCGGCTGAGAAATGCAAAAATGTAGCATAAACTTCTTAAAAATAAAAAAAAAAAAAACAGTAAAATCCGGTATTTAGATGTAAAAATCCGGCCGTAAAATGTAAAAATTTGTCCCAAAAAATGTAAATTTTGTTTTGTGTTTTTTAAAAATGTTTAAAATTTTCAAAATGTTACATTTAAAGACCAAATTTTTGATATATAAATTATATTTCAGTCAGGTTTTGACATTTGATTGATTAATTTTTAGTTTTTTTAACTTAAAATTACGTTCTTTTATGTTTTTTGAGCCAAATTTTGACAATTTATTGCCGGTTTTTATTTTTGTGACGTTTCAGATCATTTTTGACATTTTGCGGCCGAATTTTTATATCTTAAAGCCGGATTTTTGATATTTGAATTATTCTTATGTTATTATTTTTTAGTTTTGTGACTTATTGGAGAGTTTTTTACATTTTACGGCCGGGTTTTTACAACTAAAAGTCGGATTTTTGATATCTTATTTAAGTCGGATTTTGACATTTCAGTGTTAGATTTCTTATTTTTGTGACTTTTTAAACAATTTTTGACGTACCACGGGAAAATTTTTGATCAGAATTTGTCGTTTTGTATTATATTCTTTATTTTTGTGTGTTTATGACATTTTGCAGCCGGATTTTTTAAATATGAATCATATTTAAGTTATATTTTAACATTTTAGTTAGATTTTTTTACATTTCATAGTCATATTGTTGATATTAAATAAATGTTCTAATTTTAGTGTGGGATTGTTTGTCATTTGATATTTGAATCTTTTTTAAGTCAGATTTTAAAACTTTAAAAACTTTTTAGACAATTTTTCACTTTTACAGCGAGATACTGTATATTTAACATTTTTTTAAGTCAGGTTTTGACTTTATATTGACGTGTTTCTTAATTTTTGTAACTTAAAGGCCGGATTTTTGATATTTGAATCATGTTTAAGTTAGAATTTGTTATTTTAGTGATTTTATATTTTTTTGACTATATAGACAAAGTTTTTACATTTGACGGCCGGATTTTTACATCTACAGACTGAATTTTTATTGTTTAAATTACATTTAAATCAGAATTTGACATTTTAATAAAATTCTTACAAAAATTTAAAAATTCGTCATTCAAAAGTCAAAACCTGACTTAAACATGATTCAAACATTTGAAATCTTGCCGTGAAATGTAGAAAACTGTCTAAAAAGTTACAAAAATTAAAATCTCTAGTACTAAAGCATTAAAATCTGACAAACATTTTTCAAAATATCAAAAATCCTGCAAAAAAAGTCTAAAAAGTCAGAAAAAATAATAATCCGGCATCTAATCATATATCTAAGATCTAGTGTTAAAAAAACAAAGTTTACTTCAACATAATTTAAATATAAAAAATCCGGATATTAGATGTAAAAATCCGGCCGTAAAAAAATCTCTAAAAAGTTAAAAAAATAAAAAATCTAAAACCAAAACGTCAACATTTGACATAAATAGGATTGAAGTATCAAAAATCCGGCCGTAAAATGTAGAAAAACTTCAAAATGTGCATAAAAAGTATAAAAAATGTAAAAAAATTCAACTCTAAAATGTCAAAATCTGACAAATATATTTTAAATAAAAAAAATACGGCACTAAAATATAAAAAACATGTATAAAATGTAAAAAAAAACAATAAAGTAAAAATCCGGCTTTTAGCCAAATGTAAATTTTTTTTTTTTAATTAAAGAATTTAACACCAATATGTCAAAATCTAATTTAAACATTGTTAAATTATCAAAAATGTAAATAAGTGTAATAAACCAAAAAAAAAAATTAAACAAATCGATACTTATGTCAAAATATGATTTAATCTAAAAAATCCGGTTTGATGCAGCTGTTAAATGTAAAAACATTGTCTAAAAGTGCAGAAAAATGAAAAAAATTACAAGAAAATGTCAAAATATAACTTTAACGTGATTAGATATCAAATGTAAAAAATTGGCTCACACATCCCAAAATATAACTTAATTATGAATCAAATATACATTTAATGGCCGGATTTTTATATTAACAATCAGATATTTTATTTTTTATATTTGCATCATTTTAGATACATTTTCACATTCTATGTCTGGATTTTTACATTTAAGATCTGTTTCTTCATATTCAAGTTTTAGTGTTTTTATTTACATTTTACGGTAATTTTTTTTTTTTTTAATTTTATATTTTTGGTTGTTTTTAAGACAGATTTTAAAGTTGCGGCCAAATTTTTTATATTTAAATTATATTTTAACGTTTAAGTGTGATATTTTTATTTTGTAACTTTTTAGATAACTTGTTTCCATTTTTTTCATGTATTTTTTTTGACATTTAAAATTTGTATATTTTGACGTTTAATAGCCAAATTTTTGATGATTTTTAAATTTTTGTTACTTTAGATACAAATTTTTACTATTCACGGCCGGATTTTTTTACAACTTTTTTTATATTTGAATTATATTTCACTCAGTATTTGACTTTGATTGTTTTTTTTTTTAATTTTTACATTTTAATATCGGGTTTTTTATTTTTTGTCACGTTTCAGATAATTTTTGACATTTTACGGCCAAACTTTTACAGTTTAAGGCCGAATTTTTAATATTTGAATCATATTTAAGTTATATTTTGACATTTTAGTGTTGAATTTTTATACAAATTTTAAAATTTGATATTCAAAGTCAGATTTTGGATTTTTTGTAACTTTTTTTAACAATTTTCTATTTTTACGGCCGGATTTTTGATATTTGAATTAAATTCATGTCAGAATTTGACGTTTTGTTGTAATATTTTTTATTATAGTGATTTTTTTTTATTTTTTTTTACATTTTAGGGCCGGATTTTTAATATTTGACTTTATTTTTGTGCATTTTTTGACAGTTTTTTACATTTTGCAGCCGGATTTTTACATCTGAAGACCGCAGTTGTAATTATTAGCTTATTTTTACATTTCAGTGTCATGTTTAAGTTAAATTTTGCTTTCTAAAAGTTTTTAGAAAATTTTCTACAAAATCTTGCCTTAAGATTTTGATTTTTTAATAACGGATTTTTTTTAATTTTTAGTGACTTTTAGACATTTTACTGCCGGATTAATTAATATCTAAATCATGTTTAAGTTTGAATTTGATATTTTATTTACGAATTTTATATTTCTTTGACTAAATAGGTAAGTTTTTACATTTAACGGCCGGATTTTTAAACCTAATGACTATATTTTTTATGATTAAATAATTTTGACATTTTTTTTTAATTTATAATTTTTGTGCATTTTAGACAAAAAATAATTAGTTATTGAGCTCAGGTGTTAAAAATCCGGCCGTAAAATTTCAAAAATGATTTAAAAAGTCTCAAAAATAAAAAATCCAACACCAAGACGTCAAAATCTGACATAAAATTGATTCTAAAATCAAAAAACCGGCCGTAAAAAATAAAAAATTGACAAAAACCGCAAAAATAAAAAATCCAAATCTAAAAAATTGTCCGAAAAATCACAAAAATTTAAAATGCCAAAATCGATTTTAAATATAGTTTAAATATCAAAAATTCGACATTTAGTTGTAAAAATCCGATGTAAAATGTGAAAAAATTGTCTAAAAAATCATAAAAATTTAACACTAAAATGATATGACTTAAGAAAAATTGAAACATTAAAAATTCAGTCTAAAAATGTAAAAATCTGGCCGTAAAATGTCAAATATTATCTGAAAATTCACAAAAATAAAAATATGCGACATTAAAATGTTAAAATTTTACTCAAAAACATTGCAAAATTGCCGTAAAATGTAAAAATTTGTCTAAATAATTTAAAAACTACAAATTTATAAACTTAAAAAATTCATATTATGATTCAAATGTCAAAAATCCGGCTGTGAAATGCAAAAATGTGTCTAAATCGACATAAAAATTAAAAGTTAAGTGTTTAGTAAATCTAAAAAACCGGCCATAAAATGTAAAAATTTGTCAAAAAAAGTCACAAAAAATGTACAGTTTTGTGTTTTTTACAAATGTTTAAATATTTCACTACCAAAATGTTACAATCAGGTTTTGACATTTGATTGATTAATTTTTAGTATTTGTAACTTTTCAGACACATTTTAATTTTTTTAATGTTTTTTGAGTCAAATTTTAACAATTTAATAACGGATTCTTTTATTTTTGTAACAATTCTAATTAATTTTGAAATTTTAAGGCCGGATTTTTACATTTTAAGGCCGGATTTTTGATATTTGAATTATTCTTGTCGGATTTTAACATTTTAGTGTTATTTTATTATTTTTGTGACTTTTTGAAAAGAATTTTACATTTTATGACCGAATATTTACAACAAAAGTTGGATTTTGATATTTGAATCATGTTTAAGTTAGATTTTGACATTTTAGAGCCGAATTTTTGTGACTTTTCGGACAGTTTATTTAAATTTGACACCAAATTTGACATCTAAAAGCCAGAATCTTTTAGCAAGCACTTTTTTTTACCTTACCAGATTTTGAAATTTCACGGCCGGATTTTTAATACCTTAATACAAAGCTCAATAATTTTAATCTTTTAAATATCAGATCTAATTACAAAATGTAATAATCCGGCCGTTAAATGTCGTTTTAATTCTAAAAAATCTTAAAAATGATAAATCCAATAAAAAAAAAGTCAAAATTTGATTTAAATGTCATTTAAACAATGAAAATTCAGTCATTAGATGTAAAATTTGGCCGTCAAATGTAAAAACTTACCTATATAGTAAAAAAATATAAAATTATTATTATTATTACTAAAACGTTAAAATGTGATACGTTTCAAAATATCAAAAATCCGGCCAAAAAATGTCTAAAAAGTCAAAAAAAAATAATAATCCGGCAATAATAATAATGTCAAAACCTGACTCAAATATGTAGTATCTAGTGTTAAAAATACAAAATCTACTTCAACATAATTTAAGTATAAAAAATCCGGATGTTAAACATAAAAATCCGGCCGTCAAAATTCGATGTAGAAAATTATTTAAAAAGTTACAAAAATAACAAATCTAAAAATAAAACGTCTGATGATTTAAAAAATATCAACAATCCGGTCTTTAGTTGTAAACATCCGTCCGCCAAACTTTAAAATGTGCATAAAAAGTATAAAAATTAAAAAAAAAAATCAACAAATTTATTTCAAATATAAAAAATCAAGCAGTAAAATGTAAAAAAAAAATATAAAACGTAAAAAAAACCATAAAGTAAAAACCCGGCTTTCAAATGTAAACATTTTGTCTTTTAGATGTAAAAATTCGGCAGTCAAATGTAAAAAGTTGTTTTAAAGTCACTAAAATCCGACCTTTAGTTTCAATTCAAACATTAAAAATCCGGTTTTAAGATGTAAAAATCCGTCCAAAAATGTTTAAAATGTTTCAAAAACTAAAAATGATTTAATCAAATGTCAAAAAGTAACTGAAATGTGATTCGAACATCAAAAATCCAATTTTAGATTTTGACATTTTAGTGCCGATTGCTAAATTTTTGTGACTTTTTGGACTTTTTTTACATTTGACAGCTGGATTTGTACAAGGTTGGTTTTTTATATTTAAATCCTATTTGAGTCAAATTCTGACAATCTATTTTTTTTTGTTTTGTTTCATTTAGACATTTTTTACATTTTTCTGCAGGGTTTTTAATTTTATTTTTGTTTCTTTTTATACAAATTTTAAAATTTCTGAATTTTTACAACTAGATTTTTGATATTTAAATCTTATTTAAATCAGGTTTTGACATTTTAGTTTTGAATTATTATTATTATAAATTGTTTGACATTTTTTAACAGTTTTTTGCCGGATTTTTGATATTTGAATCAAATTTTGACGTATTGGTGTTGGATTCTTCATGTTAGTTACGGCCGGATTTTTGACATTTAAATCTTGACAATTTTTTTACATTTTTGCGTTGGATTTGTTTATTTTAATTTTTATTATATATATGATGTTACATTTTTTATTTTAGTGATTTTTTTTATTTCTTTTTACATTTTAGGGCCGGATTTTTAATATTTGATCTTTGTTTTTATTTTTGTGCATTTTTTTACAGTTTTTTACATTTTGCAGCCGGATTTTTACATCTGAAGACCGTAATTGTAATTATTAGCTTTTTTTTACAAAAGTTTAAGTTAAATTTTGGTTTTTAAAAGTTTTTAGAAAATTTTCTACATTTTAAGACAGGATTTTGAATATTTGAAGCCAGTTTTGA
Source organism: Tachinus rufipes (assembly GCA_963932245.1). NCBI lineage: Eukaryota > Metazoa > Arthropoda > Insecta > Coleoptera > Staphylinidae > Tachinus > Tachinus rufipes. The sequence goes on from OZ010743.1 coordinate 111,104,649, forward strand.
CTTTTAAATAACAGATATTTTAATTTTAGTGACTTTTTAGACATTTTACTGCCGGATTTTTAATATCTGAATCATGTTTAAGTTTGAATTTGATATTTTAGTTACGGATTTTATATTTCTTCTATGACTAAATAGGTTTTATAAGTTTTTACATTTGACGGTCGGATTTTTACATCTAAAGACTGAATTTTTATTGTTTAAATTACATTTAAATCAGAATTTGACTTTATAATAAAATTCATTCATTCATTCAAATGTCAAAACCTGACTTAAACTTGATTTAAACATTTGATATCTTGCCGTGAAATGTAGAAAATTGTCTAAAAAGTTACAAAAATTAAAACCTTTAGTACTAAAACATTAAAATCTGACTAACATTTTTCAAAATATCAAAAATCCGGCAAAAAATGTCTAAAAAGTCAGAAAAAATAATAATCTGGTAATAATAATAATAATGTCAAAACCTGACTTAAACATGATCTAAGATCTAGTGTTAAAAAAACAAAGTTTACTTCAACATAATTTTAATATAAAAAATCCGGATGTTAGATGTAAAAATCCGGCCGTAAAAAATCTCTAAAAAGTCAGAAAACTAAAAAATCTAAAACCAAAACGTCAAAATTTGATATAAATATGATTGAAGTATCAAAAATCCGGCCGTAAAATGTAGAAAATCCGGTCTTTAATTGTAAACATCTATCCGTAAAACTTCAAAATGTGCATAAAAAGTATAAAAAATGTAAAAAAATCAACTCTAAAATGTCAAAACCTGACAAATATATTTCAAATATAAAAAAAATACGGCACTAAAATATAAAAAAATGTATAAAATGTAAAAATAACAATAAAGTAAAAATCCGGCTTTCAGATGTAAACATTTTGTCCTTTAGAAGTAAAAATCCGGCTGTCAAATACAAAAGATTGTCTTAAAGTTACTAAAATTTGACCTTAAGTTGTACAAAAAGATTCAAACATCAAAAATCCAGTTTAAAGATGTAAAAATCCGTCCAAAAATGTTTTAAAAACTAAAAATTAATTAATCAAATGTCAAAACCTAAGTAAAATATAATTCTAACATCAAAAATCCGGCCGTAAAATGCAAAAAAATGTAAAACAAAAATTCAACATTAATCAAAAACTAACTTTAAGTAAATTTTATTTAAAAAATACAAAAAAAAACGACCGTAAGCTGTAAAATTTGAAGAAACAAACGTAAAAAACCAAAAAATAAAAAATCCAACACTAAAACATTAAATTCTGACTTGAATGTAAAAAATCAGATATTTAAATATAAAAATCCGGCCATAAAACGTAAAAATTTTTATAGAATGATAAAACACTCAAATGTCCAAATGTAAATATAAAAATATGTCTAAAATGCAAAAAAAATATAAAATCAGACACTCATATCAAAATCTGACTTAAATATGAATCAAATATACATTTAATGGCTGCATTTTCATATCCAAATATCAGATTTTTAGATTTAGTGTCTGTTTCTACATTCTAGACAAATTTTCACATTTTATGGCCGGATTTTTACATTTAAAGATCTGTTTTTCATATTCTATTTTGTATGTTATTTAAGTAAACTTTTGACATTTTAATGCCGGATTCTTAATATCTCAGATAACTCTTGACATTTTACGAGCAAATTTTAACATCTTAAGACCGGTTTTTAACATTTTAGTATTAATTGATTTTTTTGGTTTTGTTTGAACAACTTTTTACATTTTACGACCAGATTATTACATTTAAAGATCGGTTTTTGATATTTAAGTTAGATTTTGACATTTTAGTGCCGAATTCTGTTTTTTTTTTACTTTTTGACTTTTTGGACATTTTTTTACATTTGACAGCCGGATTTGTACACGGTCGGTATTTGAATTCTATTTGAGTCAAATTTTGACAATCTATTTTTTGTTTGTTTTTGTTTCATTTAAATATTTTTTACATTTTCCTGCCGCGGATTTTTGATATTTGAATAATATTTAAGTCAGACATGAATTATTTTTATAGGTTTTTTGACATTTTTTGATAGTTTTGATATTTGAATCACATTTATGTAAAATTTTGACGTTTTAGTGTTAGATTCTTCATTTTTGTTACGGCCGAATTTTTATATTCGATGGCCGGATTATTATATTCAATGACAGAATTTTTGACATTTAAATCAAATTTGTTTTTTCTTATATTAGAATCAAATTGAAGTCAGATTTTGACATTTGAATGTCTGACTTTTTATTTTTGGGCTTTTAAATATGTTTTTGCATTTCACGACAGGAACTAAAAGCTTGATTTTTGTATTTGAATTATATTAAGTCATATTTTGTTATTTTAGAGTCGGAATTTTGTTTCCGTAACTTTTTAGAAATTTTTGTTTCTTTTAACTGTCGAATATTTAATATTGGAGTCACGTTTAAGTCAGATTTTGACATTTTAGTGCCGGATTTATTAATTTTTGTGACTTGTTAGACACTTTACGGCCGGATTTTTGATTTTTGAAGTTTGACATTTTAGTGCCGGATTTAATTTTTTTCAAATTGAAATTATCCGTTTTTTAGTGATAATAAAATCCAGGTCGTTAAATGTAAAAAAATGTCTAAAAAGTTAAAAAAAATCAAAATCATAAACTAAAATGTCAAAGTCTGGTCGTAAAATGTGAAAATTTGACTTAAATCTTGACGTAAATAATAGAAAATTGTATAACAAGTCAGAAAAACTAAAATGTTTGGCAATAAAACGTCAAAACTTGTCAAATATCAAAAATTTGGCTGTGAAATGTTAGAGAAACTAATAACTCTGGCACAAATATCAAAAATCCGGTTATAAAATGTAAAAAAGTCTAATAAATCACAAAAATAAAAAGAATCTATACTAAAATCTCAAAATATGACTTTAATATGATTCAAATCTAAAAAGTCCGGTCTTCAGATGTAAAAATCCGGCTGGAAACTGTAAAAAGTTGTCAAAATATGCACAAAAATTATAAACTTGAGTCAAATATCAAAAATCCAGCCGTAAAGTGTTAATTTTTTTTTTAAATCACTAAAATAAAAAATATTACATTAAAAGGTCAAATTCTGACAGGATTTAAATATTAAAAATCCGGCCTGGAAAAATCAAAAATTGTAAAAAAATTACAAAAAATCCAAAATTTGACAATAAATTTAAATATCAAATTTCAAAATTTGAATAAAGTGACAAAAATAAAAAAAATCAAAATCAAAATGTCAAAATCCGGCAGTAAATTATAAATAAAAATGCACAAAAAAGTAAATTTATCAAAACCAAGCATTCAAATTAAAAAAAAAAAAAATCGGCCGTAACCAAATTTGTCTAAAAAGTCACAGAAATACCAAAACTTCAAATTCAAACATCAAAAATCTAGCCGTGACATACTAAAAATTAAAAAGAAAATCTCAAAAAGTCACAAAAATAAAAAAAATCAAAACTAAAATGTCAAAATTTGACTTAAATTTGGTTTAAATATCAAAAATTTGATCTTTAGTTGTAACAATCTAGCCAAATTTCAAAATTTGTATAAAATGTAATAAAAATAAAAAATTCAACACAAAAATGTCAAAATCTGACTTAAAAATATCAAAACTTCAACCGTGAAGTGTCCAAACAAAAATTCAAAACTCAGATGTCAAAGGCTGTCTTAAACATGATTTAAATAACCAAAATCCCGGCGAAAAATGTAAAAATTGGTTTAAAAAATCACAAAAACTAAAATCCCGACACTAAAACGTCAAAATTTGACAAACATGATTAAAATATCAAAAATCGGTCCAAGTATTAGTAATCCAACAACTGGGTTTTCTTTTCTTTGCTAATGCCATTTGTTTCTAAATTAGGAGAAGAGAGTTTGATACTGTTAATACATTAATTAAAATCATAATGAATATAGTAATATTATAAATTAATAGTTTATTATTATTAAATAATTACCTTCAATCGTATATTTCCTTTAGATACTCTGAATATTGTAGAATCATTACTGCTTCTTCTAGAGCTTACACTATGACTGGGTACTTTGTTCTAAAATATAACCAAATTAATTAAAATAATCAAAACAAAGTAAACAAATTACGGATAACAAAGCTCCAATAAGATCACTAGCAACCGGCTCCTCAGTCATCCCTTTATGTTCCTCCTTAACACTAGGCGAATAAAGTTCAGTGCATTTAAGCATCTCGACCACTTTCTCCAGCAATAAAGTCGATTGCGGATTGTTACCCTGCATCCCTTGCACATCATAAATTAAACTAATTATCTAGAAAATAATAACCATTAAAATGTCTACTTGAGAAAATGATTAAATCAACAATACCTTCGTGATTGGAGCTTCTAGTGGAAGTTTCGCGAGCGATGTTCTTCTATAATAATCGCTTCCTAGACTCTTGACATCGATCGAAGTTTTCCTAAGTGAATGTATACTGCCGCGTTGCTGATTCAAAGTATTAACATCGGATGCAATCGGGGCATCTATAATGATTAGGAAGTGAGTCGGCATCCTGCAAAAACCGCATCTAAAAAGAATTCCCCAATAATGAACTGAAACTCACCGACCAGTACAGGAGACCGGTATACTGCGACACGTTGTACTAATTTGTTCCATCATTTTCCGTTTTAAAACTATAGGTCCTTGATACGTTTTCCCTCTGGATAATTGATTAACCATTGCATTCATAGACGTATCATAAGCGAGTTGATCTGTAATGTTCCTCCCTAAAGTTTCATCCTGTCTGAATCCTAATAGTTTCTCGCATGCACCATTGAGGAACTAAAATTGCATCCTATAATTTAAATAAATATTATTTAAACATTTTTTAGGGTTACCTGAAGTCTTCCAATTTCGTCGGTGATGATGATGGGATCCTTGCAACTGTTGATGGCGGCGTATAAAATTTGGCTGGTTGCAATTTGTGCAATGTTTCGGCAATCGCCGTTCTTTAATTGTATTAACTCGTTCATCCATGTTGTTACATTTATTGATTCCACTACGCACTGAAATGTTAATATTATGTAATGTGATGTTGTAAGGTTTGGGAATTAGTTTACCCTATTGAAGCCAGAATCCAATTGAGACATGATCAGTATTTCATCTTTCTCAAAGGAACTGCAATTGATAAAGTGTTTAGAGTTTATTTTGATTGTGAATAAATTGTTGGTTTACCTTTTCTTTACAATGGACACTAAAACAACATGTTGGGACCCTTTTGTATTCCTAATTGACCTGCAACAATTAATTAAATGTAGTCCAAGTGTTTGTAATCTAATCTATTCCTCACAACCACTTGTGTTTGCGGGCGGGTTTAAGTACATTGATTACGAGATAATAGTTTCAACTGAAGTACCCGCCCAAGTGTTTGTAATCTAATTTTTTGTTCACTAGCACTTGGGTGGGTAGGTTGGTAACTCAGTTAATTGATTGCGCAACAGTACTTTCAACTAGAGTTTTTGCCTGCCCGCCCAAGTGTTTGTAAATTATTCTCTTGTTCACAAACATTTGGGTGAGTGGGCGGAACATTTTGGGAACTACTGTTTTGTGACTGCTGTGCTAATGTTCACAAACTTTGAACATTTTTTTCCAATTTAGATTCATGTTTTGCAATTTCTACAAAATTATAAAAGTTTTGGTAATTTTCTGCTTACAATCATGTTCTACAAATTTGTAAAACTTTGGAAACTACTATTTTGTCACTGCCGTAGTAATGTTCTACATTATTAAATTTTTTTGTTAATTTAGAATCATGTTCTACAATTTATGAACATTTCTTTAAATTATGAACGTTTTGGACACTTCCTGCTTACAATAATGTTCTACAAACTTAGAACATTTTGGGAACTACTGCTTTGTGATTGCTGCGGTAATGTTCTACAAATTATGAACATTTTCTGCCAATTTAGATTCATGTTTTGCAATTTCTGAACATTTCTTCAAAATTCTAAAAATTTTGGAAATTTTCTGCTTACAATCGTGTTCTACAAACTTAGAACATTTTGAAAACTACTATTTTGTGACGGCTGTGATAATGTTCTACAAATTATGAACATTTTCTGCCAATTTAGAATCATGTTCTACAATTTTTGAACATTTCTTCAAATTATGAACGTTTTAAAGACTTTCTACTTTAAAATCATGTTCTACATACTTGGAACATTTTGGGAACTATTGTTTTGTAACTACTGTGCTAATGTTCTACAAATTTTGATTTTTTTTTGCCGATTTAGATTCATGTTTTGAAGTTTCTGAACATTTCTTCAAAATTATAAAAGTTTTGGTAATTTTCTGCTTACAATAATGTTCTACAAGTTTGAAAAATTTTGGAAACTAATATTTTGTGACTGCCGTGGTAATGTTCTACAAATTATTAATTTTTTTGTTAATTTAGAATCATCTTCTACAATTTTTGAACATTTTTTTCAAATTATGAACGTTTTTTGGAACTTTCTGCTTACAATCATGTTCTACAAATTTAGAACAATTTGGGAACTTCTATTTTGTGTCTGCTAAAAAAATGTTCTACAAATTTTGAATATTTTCAGCCAATTTAAAATCATGTTCTACAATTTTTGAACGGATCTCCAAATTTTAAACGTTTTTGGGACTTTCTGCTTACAATCATGTTCTACAAACCTGGAACATTTTGGAAACTACGGTTTTGTGAGTACTGTGCTAATGTTCTACAAATTTTGAACATTTTCTGCCAATTTAGAATCATGTTCTACAATTTTTGAATATTTCTTCAAACTATAAACGTTTTGGAGACTTTCTGCTTACAATCATATTCTACATACTTGGATCGTTTTGGGAACTACTGTTTTGTAACTGCTGTGCTAATGTTCTACATATTTTGAATTTTTTTGCCGGTTTAGATTTATGTTTTGCAATTTCTGAATATTTCTTCAAAATTATAAAAGGTTTAAAAATTTTCTGCTTACAATCATGTTCTCCACATTTGGAAAATTTTGGAAACTACTATTTTGTGACTGCCGTGGTAATCTTCTACAAATTATTAACATGTTTTGCTAATTTAAAATCATGTTCGAGAATTTTTGAACTGATCTTCAAGTTATGAACTTTTTTGGGTATTTCTGCTTACAATCATGTTCTACAAATATGGAACATTTTGGGAACTACTGTTTTGTGATTGCTGTAATAATGTTCAACAAATTATGAATATTTTCAACCAATTTAAAATCATGTTCTACAATTTTTGAACATTTTTTCAAACTATAAACGTTTTGGAGACTTTCTGCTTACAATCATGTCGTACAAATTTGGAAAATTTTGAAAATTACTATTTTGTAATTGCCGTGGTAATGTTTTACAAATTATGAACATTTTCTGCCAACTTAGAATCATGTTCTACAAATTTTGAACATTTCTTCAAATTATTAACGTTTTAAAGACTTTCTGCTTTAAAATCATGTTTTACATACTTGGAACATTTTGGGAACTATTGTTTTGTAACTGCTGTGCTAATGTTCTACAAATTTTGAAATGTTTTTGCCGTATTAGATTCATGTTTTGCAATTTCTGAACATTTCTTCAAAATTATAAAAGTTTTGGGAATTTTCTGTTTACAATCATGTTCTACAAATTTGGAAAATTTTGTAAACTACTATTTTGTGACTGCCGTAGCTATGTTCTACAAATTATTAAATTTTTTTGTTAATTTAGAATCATGTTCTACAATTTTTGAACATTTCTTAAAATTTTGAACGTTTTTGAGCACTTTCTGCTTACAATCATGTTCTACAAATTTAGAACATTTTGGGAACTACTGTTTTGTGACTGCTGCGGTAATGTTCTACAAATAATAAACATTTTCTGCCGATTTAAAATCATCTTCTACAATTTTTGAACATTTCTTTAAATTATGAAAGTTTTTGGAGACTTTCTGCTTACAATCATGTTCTACAAATTTAGAATATTTTGGGAACATCTATTTTGTGTCTGCTGTAGTAATGTTCTACAAATTTAAAAAAAAAATCGTTTTAGATATATGTTTTGCAATTTCTGAACATTTCTTAAAATATATAAATGTTTTGAGAATTTTCTGCTTACAATCATATTCTACAAATTTGGAACATTTTAAAAACTACTATTTTGTGACTACCGTGGTAATGTTCTACAAATGATTAAATTTTTTTGCTAATTCAGAATCAAGTTCTAGAATTTTTGAACTGATCTCAAGTTATGAACTTTTTTGGGACTTTCTGCTTACAATCATGTTCTATAAATGTAGAACATTTTGGGAACTATTGTTTTGTAATTGCTGTAGTAATGTTCAACAAATTCTGAATATTTTCATCTAATTTAGAATTATGTTCTACAATTTTTGAACATTTCTTCAAATTATGAACGTTTTTCGGAACTTTCTGCTTACAATCATGTTCTACAAACTAGGAACATTTTGGAAACTACTGTTTTGTGACTGCTGTGCCAATGTTCTACAAATTATGAACATTTTCTGCCAATTTAAAATCATGTTCTACAATTTTTGAACATTTCTTCAAATTATAAACGTTTTGGATACTTTACTGCTTACAATAATGTTTTACAAACTTAGAACATTTTGGGAATTACTATTTTGTAACTGCTGTGTAAATGTTCCACAAATGTTGAACATTTTTTGCCGATTTAGATTCATGTTTTGCAGTTTCTGAACATTTATTCAAAATTATAAAAGTTTTGGTAATTTTCTGTTTACAATCATGTTCTACAAGTTTGAAAAATTTTGGAAACTACTATTAAGTGACTGCCGTGGTAATGTTTTACAAATTGTTAAATTTTGTTGTTAATTTAGAATCATGTTCTACAATTTTTGAACATTTCTTCAAATTATGGACGTTTTTCGGAACTATCTGCTAACAATTATGTTCTATAAGTTTAAAACATTTTGGGAACTACTGGTTTGTGACTGCTGCGGTAATGTTCTACAAATAATGAACATTTTCTGCCAATTTAAAATCATGTTCTATAATTTTTGAACATTTCTTCAAATTATGAACGTTTTTGGAGACTTTCTGCTTACAATCATGTTCTACATGAACATTTTGAAAACTTCTATTTTGTGTCTGCTGTGATTAACAAATTTTTAACATTTTTTTCGGTTTAAATTAATGTTTTGCAATTTCTGAACATTTCTTGAAAGTTATAAATGTTTTGGGAATTTTCTGCTTACAATCATGTTCTACAAATTTGGAACATTTTAGAAACTACTGTTTTGCGGCTGCCGTGGTAATGTTATACAAATTATTAACATGTTTTGCTATTTTAGAATCATGTTCTAGAATTTTTGAAGTGATCTTCAAGTTATGAACTTTTTTGGGACTTTCTGCTTACAATCATGTTCTACAAATGTGGAACATTTTAGAAACTACTAAGGTGATATTCTACAAATAATGACCATTTTCTGCCGATTTATAATCATGTTCTACAATTTTTGAACATTTCTTTAAATTATGAACGTTTTTGGAGACTTTCTGCTTACAATCATGTTCTACAAACTTAGAATATTTCGGGAACTTTTATTTTGTGTCTGCTGTGGTAATGTTCTACAAATTTTGAACATTTTTTTCGGTTTAGATTCATGTTTTGCAATTTTTGAATATTTCTTAAAAAATATAAATGTTTTGGGAATTTTCTGCTTACAATCATGTTCTACAAATTTGGAACATTTTAGAAACTACTATTTTGTGACTACCGTGGTAATGTTCTACAAAATTATTAACATGTTTTGCTAATTTAGAATCATGTTCTAGAATTTTTGAACTGTTCTTTAAGTTATGAACTTTTTTGGAACTTTCTGCTTACAATCATGTTCTACAAACCTGGAACATTTTGGGAACTACTGTTTTGTGAGTGCTGTGCTAATGTTCTACAAACTTTGAACATTTTCTGCCAATTTAGAAACATGTTCTACAATTTTTGAACATTACTTCAAACTATAAACGGTTTGGAGACTTTCTGCTTACAATCATGTCGTACAAGTTTAGAAAATTTTGGAAATTACTATTTTGTAACTGTCGTGGTAATGTTTTACAAATTATGAACATTTTCACACAGTCTTCGGAAATCCTCTTTTTATAATAATTGCAAAAAACTTTAACTCAAAGCAAATACTTAGAGATAAGCTCTGCATGACTACATAGAGCAAAACGGTTTAGTACTGGGTCCAAATAAACCTACATTTTACGGCTCTGTCGGCTTCCAAGGGGACGTTGTTCGTAACGTTCGTAACAATCAATTGCTTTAACTCAAACTACAGCCTAGAACTACTAGAGCTCTATGGAAGAAAATCAACAGTAGAAGGAAGAAAATTTGTAACCCAATCGGATTGAACTTTCTTCTCACAATTCTTGAAAGAAAACATCGGCAATTTAACTCCAGTAAGAACGGTTGCGGACATCAAAAGATCCGTTGCACTACTTACTAATCAAATCCACCAAGCCTCAAAAAAAGCTTCTAAAACCCATCAGGTTTGCAATGATAACCCTTTAGGTTTATACCGGGCTACTAAGGCATTGATTCAAAACATCAATAAATGACTAAGGCATTGCAATCCCAGAAATTGTAAGATTCTAAACTCGCTTCATAACAAAATTAGAAAAGCTTTCCCAAAATATTGTGCTTAAAAACTATTTTCAAATCGATCACAGAGATCTCCAAAGCCATACAAAACAGATGAGTCTCCATTCCAGCCATTCATGGAGTTTAGTCTATAAAGAAAAAAGCATTTGCCGACATCCTCAAACTTAAATGATTCCCTCAACCACATCAAAAGAGACCACTAAAAAGTTAACAATTTCCTAAAAAACGCTGACGACAACATACTACTGGAAAGTGTTAGACCTTCTTGAACCAGAAAAATAATCAAAAGATCAAATTTTGGTTTGCTCTTGCATAAAGCAATAATAGCGCTTATAAACATAACAAAACTGACAGTTTCCTAAAAAACACCGACCAATAAGTCTTCTATGCATAATCCAAGATCACACGAAAACTAATATTCTTCTCTCTGGTGTTCATCAACTAAACAGCGCAACCTTAAAAAAACCTCAGAAGTTTGACAGTAAAACTTAAAAACCACAATTTTACCTCACGACAGATCATGCTATTTAATCAGTTTGTTGCCAACTTTGGGAAGTATGCGCGGGGTTAAAATTGCTTAATATGCTAAGCACAAAATTACCTAAAGTGGTATAGTATGTTAGCTCTAGCTATGGCCCTACGTTCAGCATTAAAATATTGCTGTTTGCACTCCTAAATTGATTTTTAGGGTTTATTCAAACCATCTTTAAAACTCTCAAAAAACTATTTAAAATTGTTTTTGAATCATGCAAATCGGTTTAAAAATAGTAAAGTTATATGTATTTACACATGGGTTCTGAATGGACCCTTTTATAAGTATATTATATTTATATTTATTTTAAGTTTATTTTGCGTTAGTCGATTGAACATTACTCATTATCCGCAAAAATTTAAAACTTAACATGTATATATGTATATAATATATATACGGAAAGGTCCATTCGGCACTCATGCATGTGTTTAGGCAAAAACGTACGGCCGAATAACGTTGTTATTTTTCAACCGATTTGAATGATTCAAAAACGTTTTTTAAGTACTATGAAGATAGGCAACTTTATTTACGTATACCGAACTACTTCACTAGAGCGACACAAACGTACATTAGATGGTTACATAACCCCAAACTTTTATAATGACCCTGTAGTAGTCCAAATGATTCTTAAATATCAAAACTTATGAAAAATTTAGTAATTTTGTTTGAAATATAAATTTTATAACATTTCTCCATTGATTAATGCGACATCATTATTGTCGCTAATAAAAAATCTGATAAAAGATAATTTTAAATACGCTTTCCACAATATTTCGCTTGTATTTATATAATCAAATCATGCGTGGCATTGTAGTCGGCATCTGAAAGCGAAACAACAATGGAAAAGAGATGATGCGAAAATATAAGAGCGAAAAAGTCCACATTAATCCCATTCAATTTCTGCTGGATTTCCTTTCATATAATAAAGAGATATAGCAAACAATTACTATTGTGCCGCCACTACTTGAGAAGTCCAGCGATAATTGTTTGAAACCCAATACAAATGGAGAAACGTCGAGGCTAGTAAATAAATATTTGCCCGATTCATCCAGACAGATAGCACTTACTTTCATTCATCCTGTGACGATGGTAATTGTAATAACAAAATGACCAATATGACCAAGTTAATTAATTAGTTCAAACAGCAATTAATAATTTTAATACATTACCACGGGGTGCGCCTTTGACCGCAATATTAATTACCCGTTGACATAAACGCAACCTAACAAACATCTTCATTATTAACAATAGAAACAAAAAACATTTCAATTCGATCAATGGAATTAATTAGTGAGGACGTGATAGTAAGACGCATTCAATCAGTACGCAATCAGTATGCCTTCAATCAATTGATTGTTAACTCAATTGGTTACAGGTGGTGATGGTTTCGTTTATTAAATTAGTTTCTAATTATTTATATTGATTTATTGTGTAATATATTTTACATTTATTTTGTAATTTAGTATCTTGTATGCTACTTACATACTAGTTTCTATGTTTTAATATCATTTTAATTTATAAGAAGCATAGAATATAATAAACAGAAAGTAAAATAATTTATATTTTATTAAAAAATAAAATATTTTTCAGTAGGATATTATGTTTATCTTTTCTGATTTATTTGTCTTTTGGTGATAACTCTCTTTGTTATATAGAGATTTGTTTTGTTCATGTTTGATTTCATTCAAAGAACAAAGCTAATTTATAATATTGTTTTCTCTATGCCCGCTTCTACGTTCTTGATGTATTGTGACCGGTTATTATTTTGTCAGACGTAATTGAATTTTCTCTTTAATTTATTTTTGCTCAATTAATATTTTTTGTAATATTTTGCATATCTAATTATTTAGTTTTCATTTTATTTCTAGGTTGGTAATAGTATAGTATTAGAGATTTTATAAATTTTATAAATAATTCCATGTACTTCTATTTGGGCAACCTGACCAGTCGTCATCAGCGACTGCAGCCAGTCCATCATCAGGGGTTAATACTGCCGGCCCTTCAGGCCCTCAAAAACAGCACAGTCTTTGCAAAAAAAGAAAATTCCAAAAATGCGTTCAAGGAGAAGAGATTCAAGTCTGCTGCTGTGGACCTCGACAACACTTCCAACCATACCCAACTTCCTACTAACAAGTCATCAAACTCCCGCCCCCTGGCATTTGTCTTGACTGACAAAGACAAACTCTTGGCCGTATCAAAATACTTCAGCAACAATAAAATTGCAATTCTCTCTCCTGTTGCAACACCAACAAGGGTATCCGCATAATTCCGACAACTAGTGCCGACCATTGGTTGTCCCCAAAGAACTTTGCTTTGAGGTGGTAATTCGGAACGCCCCAGAACACCTAACCAAGTTGGCCAAACTTTCAAATCCTTGTAACTAATATCCACAAAATGGGAAATGATTTTGTTAGTTTTTCACTGATTTTGAAACAACTCCCAAAGGGAGCAAAAAACGCAGTAATCAAAGTTCTTAACTTAACTCTTGGGTCTGAAGATCACTATGATCAAAACGGTAAATTTTGAATAAATTTTCACAAACCGCAAAAACTGATGGAAACTTCAATTCAAAGTATTTGGTGGAACAGTTTCTAAACCAACGCCAAAGATCTTGTTCTTGTCGATTACGTTGAGCAAAAAGATTTTCAAATATTGGGTACACATGAATTCACTTACTATAGCTCTGCTGGTCAACGAGAGGACGTTCTTGACGTAGCAACATTCAACTTCAAGTAGTAATCAAAACTATCAACAACCCAGTACTGCTGGAGCTCTACGGAGGAGGATCAAATAAGAAGGGAGAAAAAATCGTAACTCATACAAATTGGACTTTTTACTCACAATTCCTAAAATAGGATTATTGGCTTTAGTAAGAACGATTGCAAACATCAAAAGAACCGTCGCACTACTTACTAATTTTATCTAAAATCCATCGGGTTTGCGCTGACAACCTTTTAGGATTATCCTGCGCAGCAAAGAATTGATACGCAGAAAAAATGCTGCCAAACATCAATGGCAAAAGCATTGCAATCCCAGATCCTAAACTTGCTCCACAGCAAAGTAAAAAAGCCAAGGTTGCTCAAAAATTAGTGCTGGAAAATTACTTTGGAATCAATTATAAAAAACAATAATCTAATTCGGAAGATCGCCAAAACCTTACAAAACAGATAAATCAAAAGAAAAGCTAAAGCATTTGGTGACAACCTCAAACTCTAATGATAAAAAATTAATGATTTCTTGAAGGACGCTGACGACAACACCGCTGAAAAAAATCCAACCTCAAATCGGAGAAATCATCAAAAAACTCGATATGCTCCAGGCCCCGACAAAATACCAATCAGAGATTTAAAATCATTTTTGCACAATGCAATAATAGACCTCACCAACATTGCTAATGAAATTCCTTAAACTGAGTACTTTCCAAAAACTTAATAAATATTTTAATATTTTAATCAGTCTTCTATGCACTTTAAAAAAGGTTGATTTTTGACATAATCCCAGATTTCTTCTCATCCACCAATATGGGTTCCGATAGGGCCACTCTATAGTCCATCATCTAAACCCCGTGACTAGTCATATAGTCAAAGGTTTTAGGCTGAGAAAATCCTTCGCCAAGTCCTGGACTTACTATTAAAACTGCAATTTTTAAATCAAATGTATACCTCAGGGGTGGCCAACCCAAATGATCTTGCGGGCCACTTTGGAAATGCATCATAACTCCGCGGGCCGCATATAAAATTATATATCTATATATTAGATTTAGACTCACTATAGACATTTTTTTGAAGTGAAAAATTGAAACACAGAATATAATTTAATCATTCTGCAAACTCTAAGCCCTATACTCTTTACAACATTAATAGACGAGGGTATAAAGAAAAGTGTTATAAATGTCGCGGGCCGCAAAAATGTTCTAGGCGAGCCGCATGCGGCCCGCGAGCTGCGGGTTGGCCACCCCTGGTATACCTCTTAGACTACAAAGCGTCACCAGTGATTATCAAAAGTTGTTAAATGACTGGTGCTCAAAGTGAATCCAGAAAAATCAAAGCTGTTCTCTTCACACGGCAACAAACCACTCCTCATGATAACGTCTACTTAAATGACGTTCCTGTACCGTGGTCAGATGCTGCTAAATATTATTTTTGACAAAAAAATAACGTACAAACTGCACGTACAGTCCATTGAAGACAAAACCAAAGCGGCAAAAATTCTTTAAGTTTAAATGTTTCGGCGGAACCATGGCTTGTGATCCGTAACAAAACCCGGATGCACACTTCTATCATCACTTTTACGTCTTCAATCTGGGAAACAGTTGTAAATTCTCACCACATTTACCTCGACTCTTTCCAAAGTCTGTTTTTGCGGATGTTCATCAAAGCTCTTTGGTACCTTTGGCCAAAAAGTATTTTGATAACTTTGCGGTTCACTCCTATTTTGATCTAGCCAGAATTGTTGAGCAAGATGAAAAAATATTCTCCTACCGGAGACCAATCAATCAACTCAAAACCTAAAGTAGCTTACTCCACATCCCACTTCACAGCCTATAAAGCGCCTCAAGCAGCCATCTCCTAAAATCTCACCTCCAAAACGAAAGATATCTTTCTAAGAAGTTCCTAAATGTGTTACACATTTCCAAAATTAGTTAACAAAATTAGAGCTGCTGGAAAACATTTAAAAACACGCACTCCTGCTCTTATTGAATAAAGCAGATTATGCAAAAATCTCTATCTCAAAAACTGTGAGAGGAGTAGGCTTTTACGTAATACTACATTTCACAAACCATCACTGGTTTCTACAAATATCTAAAAATTATAAAAACAGAATTTTGTAGACAAAAATGGATCTTTTTTTTAAAATCAACCACATTTTTTTGGGCTTGAATTCACTCTCAAAAATGACTAAAAATTAAAATTTTGGGACGCCACTATTCAAAATCAAAGGCCTAAATAAAAAATGTGTTAAATCTGCCCAGATTTAATTTAAAAATGCTTTCGATTTAAAACAATCAAAATTTTCGGCGAGTACTTTTTAATTTAGCTTTTTTAAAAAACACATTTTATGACATTAAATTTACGAAAGATAGCAGCAAAGTAGTCTAAGCGTCCGACTGCTGCACCAAAGATTTTGAGTTCAAATCTCCCACTCCCCAACCCGCCTGGTCAGTGTAGGGTTTCATAAAAAATATTCTTCTCTGGCCGCAGTAGATTAATAATCGTTCCTGTAGTTCAGAATTTACTCAAAACTGTAAGTTGCCACCATTACGGCAGAGAAGAGGAAATACCGCCAACAGTGGCATAAATACGACCAAAGCAAGTGTGACAGTTTATAATAAATTCTGACAGTTCAGTTTTGAAAGTTCATGGTCATTTCTGAAAATGTGTAAGCAGTTTTTACTTGGGACCTTTCAATAACTCAATTGATAACCATTTATTCCAAAAAAAAGTTGCTACAATGGTAAAGCTTTTTTTTAAATTCTGAAAGAGATTGATTAAGATAAAAAAGTATTTAAATTATTGCAATTGTTAAACATTTTTTTTTTAAGTTTGTTTTGTGACTAACGGAAAGCTCTGCCTCCCAACCACTCACCGTGCCTCTATTTTGTACATTAATTAATTTATAAATAATTTACTTTAAAATAATATAACTTTTTCCTTCTACGTGCGCTCTCCGTTTAAGTCGGCTCGGTACATCTTGTTTTCCTGCATCTAGCGCATTACTGTATCAACCCGTCATCGTTCCATTAATTAAATATGCATATAATTATTAAATACAGCTCACAGTCACTGAACTAATACAATCCCCCAGATATTATTGACTTATATCATTGCATATGTAACTGCTATATTGTGCTATCATAGCCTCAAATGCCAGTACACAGCATGCTCTCAATAAGTGTTACGTACAAAGCGTAAATGCTAAGTACAGTGTTAAATAAAATGTTTTAAGAATAGATTAAAAATTATCAAATTTTGGAAATAAAATCATCTCATTTACAATAAGGGTAAGCAATTTAAAATTCATTTTTCAAAAATTGTTGCAATTTTTGTAAATTTTTTGAAAATTTTCAAATTTTGGAAATGAATTGTGCACCTTATTGACAATACGTGTAAAAAAATTTAAATTTATTTTTTAAAAATTGTTGCTGTAATAGCAATTTTTGTAAAATGAAAATGAAGCAATTTTTGTAATTTTTAAAAACAAATTTAAAGATTTTTAAAAACTTTCAAATTTTGGATATTAATTGAGCACCTTATTGACATAACTTATAAACATTTTAAATTAACTCCCCAAAAATAGTTGCTTTAATAACAATTTTTGTAAAATGAAAATGAAGCAATTTTTGTAACTTTTAAAAACACATTTAATTTTATTTGAAAATTTTCAAATTTTGGAAATTAATTAAGCACCTTATTGACAATACGTGTAAGAAATTTTAAACTCATTTTTCAAAAATTGTTGCCGTTATAGCAATTTTTGTAAAATGAAAATAAAGCAATTTTTTCTAAAATTTTGAAACTCATTTAAGTTTTTTTTTTTTAATTTTCAATTTTTGAAAATTAATTGAGCACCTTATTGACAATCAGTGTAACAAATTTTCAATTAATTTTTCAAAAAATGTTGTTTTAATAGCAATTTCTGTAAAACGAAAATAAAGCAACTTTTGTAATTTTTAAAATCACATTTAAGTTTGTTTGAAAATTTTCAAATTTTGGAAATTAATTAAACACTTTAGTTACAAACCGTGTAAAAAATTTTAAATTTTATTTTTTAAAAATTGTTGCCGTTATAGCAATTTTTGTAAAATAAATATGAAGCAACGTTTGTAATTTTTAAAAACACATTTAAAATTTTTTGAAAACTTTCAAATTTTGGATATAAATTGAGCACCTTATTGACAATACGTGTACGAAATATTAAATTAATTTTTCAAAAATTGTTGCTTTAATAGCAATTTTTGTAAAATGAAATCAAGCAATTTTTGAAATTTTTAAAAACACATTAAAATTTTTTTGAAAAATTTGAAACTTTGAAAATTAATTGAGCAGCTTATTGACAATACGTGTACGAAATATTAAATTAATTTTTCAAAAATTGTTGCTTTAATAGCAATTTTTGTAAAATGAAAATGAAGCAATTTTTGTAATTTTTAAAAACACATTTAAAGTTTTTTGAAAACTTTCAAATTTTGGATATTAATTGAGCACCTAATTGACAATAAGTGTAAGAAATTTTAAACTAATTTTCCAAAAAATGTTGCTTTAATAGCAATTTTTGTAAAATGAAAATAAAGCAATTTTTGTAATAATTAAAAACACATTTAAATTTTTGTGAACATTTTCAAATTTTGGAAATTAATTGAGCGCACCTTATGGACAAAAACTTGAGTAATTTTAAATTAATTTTTCAAAAATTGTTGCTTTAATAGCAATTTTTGTAATATGAAAATGAAGCAGTTTTTGTAATATATAAAAACAAATTTTAATTTTTTTGAAAATTTTATAATTTTTGAAATTAATTAAGCACCTTATTGACAATACGTGTGAGAAATTTTAAATTAATTTTTCAAAAATTGTTGCTGCTATAGCAATTTTTGTAAAATAAATTAAAGCAATTTTTGAAATTTTTAAAAACACATTTAAATTTTATTTAAAATTTAAATTTTTTTAAAATTAATTGAGCACCTTATTAACATTACGTGTAAAAAATTTTAAATTAATTTTTCAAAAATTGTTGCTTTAATAGCAATTTTTGAAAAATGAATGTTATGCAATTATTGTTGTTTTAAAAAAATCGTTTTGGTATTATTTAAAAAAAACTAAACTTTAGAAATTAATTAATCGACTCATGGACAATATGTGTAAGAAACTAAAAATTCATTTTTTGAAAATTGTTGTTTTGTAGCAATTTATGTAAAATAAAAATTAAGCAGTTTTTTGTAGTTTTTGAAAAAAACAATAATTTTTTTTTTAAATAACCAAAATTTATAGAATCAATTAAGCAACTCCTAAACTATTTGTGTAACATATTTTAAGTTAATTTTTGAAAAGTTGTTGCTTTTATTGCATTTTTTGTAAAATAAAAATTAAGCAGTTTTTTGTAGTTTAAAAAATTTTTTTTTTTGAAAATAACCAAAATTTATAGAATCAATTAAGCAACTTTTAAACTACCTGTGTAGCAAATTTTAAGTTTATTTTTCAAAAATTGTTGCTTTTATAGCATTTTTTTAAAATAAAAATTAAGCAGTTTTTTGTAATTTTTGAAAAACAATGAATGGTTTTTTGAAATTAACAAAAATTTGTAGAATCAATTAAGCAACTCTTAAACTACCTGTGAAGGAAATTTTTAGTTAATTTTTTAAAAATTGTTGCTTTTATAGCATTTTTTGAAAAATAAAAATTAAGCAGCTTTTGTAGTTTTTAAAAAAACATTAACGATTTTTTTGAAAATATCCAAAATTGATAAAATCAATTAAGCAACTCTTAAACTAACTGTGTAGCAAATTTTAAGTTGATTTTTTAAACATTGTTGCTTTTATAGCATTTTTTGTAAAATAAAAATTAAGCAGTTTTAGTAGTTTTAGAAAAAAACAATTAAAATTTTTTTGAAAATAACTAAAATTTGTAAATCAATTAAGCAACTCATAAAGTCATAAAGTACCTGTGTAGCAAATTTTAAGTTAATTTTTCAAAAATTGTTGCTTTTACAGCATTTTTTGTAAAATAAAAATTATGGAGTTTTTTGTACATTTTGAAAAAAACAGTAAATTTTTTTTTTAAAATAAACAAAATTTGTAAATCAATTAAGCAATTCTTAGACTACGAGTGTAGCAGCTTTTAAGTTAATTTTTCAAAAAATGTTGCTTTTATAGCAATTTTTGAAAAATAAAAATTAAGCAGTTTTTTGTTTTTAGATACCAAAGTTTAATTACCAAAATTTGTAAATCAATTAAACAACTCTTAAACTACATGTGTAGCAAATTTTAAGTAAATTTTTCAAAAATTGTTACTTGTATAGCATTTTTTGTAAAATAAAAATTAAGCAGTATTAGTAGTTTTAGAAAAAAACAATAAAGATTTTTTTTTAAATTAACTAAAATTTGTAAATCAATTCAGCAACTCTTAAACTACAAGTGTAGCAAATTTTGAGTTAATTTTTCAAAAATTGTTGCTTTTACAGCATTTTTTGTAAAATAAAAATTATGGAGTTTTTTGTAGTTTTGTGAAAAAACAATAAAGATTTTTTTGAAAATAATTGAATTTTGCAAAATCAATTAAGCAACTCTCCTGTGTAGCAATTTTTTTTTTAAATTGTTGCTTTTATAGCATTTTTTGTAAAATAAAAAAAAGCTGTCTTTGTAGTTTTAGAAAAAACAATATTTTTTTTTAAGATAGCCAAAATTTGTAAATCAGTTAAGCAACTCTTAAACTACCTGTGTAGCAAATTTTAGGTTAATTTTTCAAAAATTGTTGCTTTTATAGAATTTTTTGTAAAATAAAAATTAAGCAGTTTTTGTAGTTTTAGAAAAAACAAATTTTTTTTTTTAAATAACCATATTCATAGAATTAATTAAGCAACTCTTAAACTACCTGTGTAGCAAATTTTGAATAATTTTTTTTAAAATTGTTGCTTTTATAGCGTTTTTTTGTAAAATATACTTTAAGCAGTTTTTGTAGTTTTAAAACAACAATAAAATATTTTTTGAAAATAACCAAAGATTGTAGAATTAATTAAGCAACTCTTAAATTACCTGTGTAGCAAATTTCAAATAAAGTTTTCAAAAATTGTTGCTTTTATAGCAATTTTGTAAAATAAAATCAAGCAATATTTGTAGTTTTTAAAAACAATTTTAAATTTTTTTTTAAATTTTCAAATTTTGGAAATTAGTTGAGCACCTTATTGACAATACGTGTAACTAATTTTTCAAAAATTGTTGCTTTATTAGCAATTTTTGTAAAATGAAAATGAAGCAATTTTTGTAATATTTAAAAACACATTTAAATTTTTATGCAAACTTTTAAATTTTGGATATTAATTAAGCACCTTATTGACAATAAGTGTAAGAAATTTTAAATCAATTTTTCAAAACTTGTTGCTTTAATAGCAATTTTTGTATAATGAAAATGAAGCAATATTTGTAATACTTAAAAACACATTTAAATCTTTTCGAACATTAATTGAGCACCTTATGTACAATACGTGTAAGAAATTTTAAATTAATTTTTCAAAAATTGTTGCTTTAATAGCAATTTTAGTAAAATGAAATCCAGCAATTTTTGAAATTTTTAAAACACATTTAAATTTTTTTGAAAAATTTAAAACTTTGAAAATTATTTGAGCAGCTTATTGACAATACGTGTACAAAATTTTAAATTAAATTTTCAAAAAATGTTGCTTTAATAACAATTTTTGTAAAATGAAATCAAGCAATTTTTGTAATTTTTAAAATCACGTTTAAAATATTTTTTTTTAAATTTTCAAATTTTGAAAATTAGTTGAGCACTTTATTGACAATAAGTGTTAAAAATTTTAAATTAATTTTCCAAAAATTGTTGCTTTAATAGCAATTTTTGTAAAATGAAATCAAGCAATTTTTGAAATTTTTAAAAACACATTAAAATTTTTTTGAAAAATTTAAAACTTTGGAAATTAATTAAGCAACTTATTGACAATACGTGTACGAAATATTAAATTAATTTTTCAAAAATTGTTGCTTTAATAGCAATTTTTGTAAAATGAAAATGAAGCAATTTTTGTAATATTTAAAAACACATTTAAATTTTTTTGCAAACTTTCAAATTTTGGATATTATATAAGCACCTTATTGACAATACGTGTAAGAAATTTTAAATTAATTTTTCAAAAATTGTTGCTTTAATAGCAATTTTTGTAAAACGAAAATGAAGCAATTTTTGTAATTTTTAAAAACACATTTAAATTTTCTTGAAAATTTTCATAATTTGCAACTTAATTGAGCACCTCATTGAAAATATGTGAAAGAAATTTTAAACTATTTTTTCAAAAATTGTTGTTTTAATAGCAATTTTTGTAAAACAAAAATCAAGCAATTTTTGAAATTTTTAAAAACATATTTTATACAAATTTTTTTGAACATTTTCAAATTTTGAAAATTAATTTAGCACCTTATGTACAATACGTGTAAGAAATTTTAAATTAATTTTTCAAAAATTGTTGCCTTTATAGCAATTTTTGTAGAATGAAAATGAAGCAATTTTTGTAATAATTAAAAACACATTTAAATTTATGTAAAAATTTTCAAATTTTGGAAATTAATTGAGCGCACCTTATGGACAAAAACTGTAAGTAATTTTAAAATTATTTTTCAAAAATTGTTGTTTTAATAGCAATTTTTGTAATATGAAAATGAAGCAGTTTTTGTAATAAATAAAAACAAATTTTAAATTTTTTAAAAATTTAATAATTTTGGAAATTAATTGAGCACCTTATTGACAATACGTGTACGAAATATTAATCTAATTTTTCAAAAATTGTTGTTGCTACAGCAATTTTTGTAAAATAAATATAAAGCATTTTTTGAAGTTTTTAAAAACATATTTAAATTTTTTTTTTAATTTAATTTTTTCTTTAAATTAATTGAGCATCTTATTGACAATACGTGTAAAACATTTTAAATTAATTTTTCAAAAATTGTTGCTTTAATAGCAATTTTTGAAAAATGAAAGTTATGCAATTTTTGTTGTTTTAAAAAAATCGTTTTGGTATTATTTGAAAATTACTAAATTTTAGAAATTAATCGACTCATGGACAATATGTGTAAGAAACTAAAAATTCATTTTTTGAAAATTGTTGTTTTTGTAGCAATTTTTGTAAAATAAAAATTAAGCAGTCTTTGTAGATTTTGAAAAAACAATATTTTTTTTTTTAAATAACCAAAATTTATAGAATCAATTAAGCAACTCCTAAACTACCTGTGTAACAAATTTTAAGTTAGTTTTTCAAAAGTAGTTGCTTTTATAGCATTTTTTGTAAAATAAAAATTAAGCAGTTTTTTGTAGTTTAAAAAAAAATTTTTTTTTGAAAATAATTAAAATTTATAGAATCAATTAAGCAACTTTTAAACTACCTGTGTAGCAAATTTTAAGTTTATTTTTTAAAAATTGTTGCTTTTATAGCATTTTTTTAAAATAAAAATTAAGCAGTTTTTTGTAATTTTTGAAAAACATAGAATTGTTTTTTGAAAATAACAAAAATTCTAGAATCAATTAAGCAACTCTTAAACTACCTGTGTAGTAAATTTTAGGTATTTTTTTCAAAAATTGTTGCTTTTATAGCATTTTTTGTAAAATAAAATTTAATCAGTTTTTTGTAGTTTTTGAAGAAACAAAAATGATTTTTTTAAAAATAACCAAAATTTACAAAGACAATTAAGCATCTCTTAAACTGTCTATGTAGCAAATTTTAAGTTAATTTTTCAAAAACTGTTGCTTTCATAGTATTTTTTGTAAAACAAATATTAAGCAATTTTTATAGTTTTTTAAGAAACAATAAATTTATTTTTTTGAAAATTACCAAAATTTGTAAATGAATTAAACAACTCTGAAGCTAAACGTGTACAAATTTTTAAGTTAATTTTTCAAAAACGTTTGCTTTTATAGTAATATTTGTAAAATAAGAATTAAGCAGTTTTTGTAGTTTTAGAAAAAACAATAAAGGCTTTTTGAAAATAACCAAAATTTGTAAATCAATTAAACAACTCTTAAACTACCTGTGTAGCAAATTTTATATACATTTTTCATAAAGGTTTGCTCCTACAGGATTTTTTGTAAAAAAAATTAATCAGTTTCTGTAGTTTTTGAAAAAAAAAAACAATAAAGATTTATTAAAATAACCAAAACTTGTAAATCAATTAAACAACTCTTAAACTACCTGTTTAGCAAAATTTTTTTTTTTTTTTCAAAAATTGCTGCTTTAATAGCATTTTTGTAAAATAGAAATTAAGCAGTTTTTTGTAGTTTTTGGAAAAACAATAAAGATTTTTTGAAAATAACCAAAATTCATAGAATTAATTAAACAACTTTTAAACTACTTGTGTAACAAATTTTAAATAAATTTTCCAAAAAATTTTGCTTTTATAGCATTTTTTGTAAAACAAAAATTAAGCAGTTTTTGTAGTTTTTGAAAAAACAATATTTTTTTTAATAACCAAAATTTGTTATACAATTAGGCAACAGTAAACTACCTGTGTAGCAAATTTTAAATCAATTTTTCAGAAATTGTTGCTCCTATAGCATTTTTTGTTAAATAAATATTAAACAGTTTTTGTAGTTTAAAAAAAAACAATAAAGATTTTTTTTGAAAATAACCAAAGATTGTAGAATCAATTAAGCAACTCTTAAACTACCTGTGTAGCAAATTTTAAATTAAAGTTTCAAAAATTGTTGCTTTAATAGCAATTTTTGTAAAATAAAAATGAAGCAATTTTTGTCATTTTTAAAAACACATTTAAGTTTTTTTGAAAACGTTCAAATTTTGTAAATTAATTAAGCACCTTATTGACAATACGTGTGAGAAGTTTTAAATTAATTTTTCAAAAATTGTTGCTTTAATAGCACTTTTTGTTAAATGAAAATGAAGCAATTTTTGTAATATTTAAAAACTCATTTAAATTTTTTTGTAAAATTTCAAATTTTGAAAATTACTTGAGCATTTTATTGATAATACGTGTAAGAAATATTAAATTAATTTTTAAAAAAATGGTTGCTTTAATAGCAATTTTAGTAAAATAAAAATGAAGCAATTTTTGTAATTTTTAAAAACAAATTTTAATTTTTTTGAAAATTTTCAAATTTTGGAAACTAATAAATTAATTGAGCACCTTATAACCAATACGTGTAAAAAAATTAATTTTTTTTTTAATGGTTGCTTCAATAGCAATTTTTGTAAAATGAAAATGAAGTAATTTTTGTAATACTTAAAATTTTTTGGAAATTAAATGAGCACTTTATTGACAATACGTGTAAGATGTTTTAAACTAATTTCTCAAAAATTTTAAAAACACATTTAAATTTTTTTGAAAATTTTGAAAACTAATTGAGCACTTTATTGACAAAACGTGTAAAAAAATTTAAATTAATTTTTCAAAAACTGTTGCTTTAATAGCAATTTTTGTAAAATAAAAATGAAGCAATTTTTGTAATATATGAAAACACATTTAAAAAATTTTGAAAACTTTAAAATTTTGGAAATTAATTGAGCACTTTATTGAAAATACGTGTAAAAAAATTTAAATTAATTTTTCAAAAATTGTTGCTTTAATAGCAATTTTTGTAAAATGAAAATGAAGCAATTTTTGTAATATTTAAAAACACATTTAAATTTTTTTGCAAACTTTCAAATTTTGGATATTAATTAAGCACCTTATTGACAATACGTGTAAAAAAATTTAAATTAATTTTTCAAAAATTGTTGCTTTAATAGCAATTTTTGTAAAATGAAAATGAAGCAATTTTTGTAATATTTAAAAACACATTTAAATTTTTTTGCAAACTTTCAAATTTTGGATATTAATTAAGCACCTTATTGACAATACGTGTAAGAAATTTTAATTTAAATTTTCAAAAATTGTTGCTTTAATAGCAATTTTTGTAATTTGTAAAAACACATTTAAATTTTTTTGAAAATTTTCATAATTTGCAAATTAATTGAGCACCTCATTGAAAATATGTTAAAGAAATTTTAAACTATTTTTTTCAAAAATTGTTGCTTTAATAGCAATTTTTGTAAAACAAAAATGAAGCAATTTTTGTAATTTGTAAAAACACATTTAAAATTTTTTGAAAACTTTCAAATTTTAGAAATAAATTGAGCACTTTATTGACAATACGTGTAAAAAAATTTAAATTAATTTTTCAAAAATTGTTGCTTTAATAATAATAATTTTTGTAAAATGAAAATAAAGCAATATTTGTAATACTTAAAAACACATTTAAATTTTTTCGAACATTTTCAAATTTTGGTATATAATTGAGCACCTTATGTACAATACGTGTAAGACATTTTAAATTAATTTTTCAAAAATTATTGCTTTAATAGCAATTTTTGTAAAATGAAATCCAGCAATTTTTGAAATTTATAAAAACACATTAAAATTTTTAAAAAAAATTTAAAACTTTGGAAATTAATTGAGCACCTTTTTGACAATACGTGTACAAAATATTAAATTAATTTTTCCAAAAATATTGCTTTAATAACAATTTTTGTAAAATGAAATCAAGCAATTTTTGTAATTTTTAAAATCACGTTTAAAATATTTTTTTAAAAATTTAAAAATTTTGAAAATTAATTGAACACTTTATTGACAATAAGTGTTAAATATTTGAAATTAATTTTTCAAAAATTGTTGCTTTAATAGCAATTTTTGTAAATATGCAATTTTTATAATTTAAGAAAATACGTTTTAAATTTTTTTAAGTAATAAATTTTAGAAATTAATTAATCAACACATAAACAATATTTGTATAAAACTATAAATTCATTTTTCAAAAATTATTGTTTTTGTAGCAATTTTTGTAATATAAAAATTTAGCAGATTTTTGTAGTTTTTGAAAAAACAATAAAGATTTTTTTTTAAATAACCAAAATTTGTAAATCAATTAAGCAACTCTTAAATTACAAGTGTAGCAAATTTCAAATAAATTTTTCAAAAAATGTTGCTTCTATAGCATTTTTTGTAAAATAAAAATTAGGCAGTTTTTATAGTTTTTGAAAAAACAATAAAGATTTTTTTGAAAATAACCAAAATTTGTAAATCAATTAAGCAATTCCTAAACTACAAGTGTAGCAAATTTTAAGTAAATTTTTCAAAAATTGTTGCTTTTACAGCATTTTTTGTAAAATAAAAATAATGCAGTTTTTTGTAGTTTTTGAAAAAAACAAAGATTTTTTTTTTAATAACTAAAATTTGTAAACCAATTATGCAATTTTTAAACTACCTGTGTAGCAAATTTTAAATAAATTTTTCAAAAATTGTTGCTTTTATAGCATTTTTTGTAAAACAAAATTATAGCATTTTTGGTAGGTTTTGAAAAAAACATTAAATTTTTTTTTTAAATTATTAAAATTTGTAAATCATTTAGGCAACTCTTAAACTACCTGTGTAGCAAATTTTAAGTTAATTTTTCAAAAATTGTTGCTTTTATAGCAATTTTAGTAAATTGAAAATTATGCAATTTTTTCCATTTTTTTTGACAATTATCAAAATTTGTAAATCAATTAAGCAACTCTTAAGCTAGATTTAATAAATTGTAATAAAATTTAAACTCATTTTTCAAAAATTGTTGCTATTATAGCATAATTTTGTAAAATGAAAATGACATACTTTTAAAATTTTTGAAATCTCACTATCACTTTCTTAGCTTTAAAAATAATAACAACAAATAATATTATTGACAATTTTTATTCAACAATTAAGTACTTCAAGCATATATACAATACAAACTAATTAACAAACAAAATCACACAATTATTATTAAACAAATCGATTGAATGCATTTACAATAGAATTAACATTATTCTTAACTTCTTTAAGCAAATGTTCAGCCTTTGCAAAATGATCCAACTTATTTCGTTTAATCTCTAAAGACTTCTTCTTTTTTAACAAAACATTATACTTTGGCTTAGCATTATTACATTTTTGCACAGGCAATTTCAAATCATTATGAATAATTTTCAAATTATTTGCAATTTTACTACCTCCATTCCATCTAGGTATTTTAGAATGCAATTTTTTAATGACAATTTTCTTCTTTTTGTTAACATATCTTGGAATTTTGCTTAATTTACTAATCTTACTTTCTTTAACCAGTTTTGGTATTTTATTTACCTTACTCGGCTTGATTAATTTTGGTATTTTACTAGGCTTCGTAGGTAAAGCCAAGCAATCCGAATCCCACCATAATTCATCTTTCTTGGATTCGTTTAGTTCCATATAGGTATCCCACCAGAATTCCTTCTGAAAATTTTTGTTCGCTTTCAAAGGTGAAAATATATTAACATCATCCTCGCAATCCAATAAATCATTCAGTGATGAATGAAAAAATGTTTCTTCGCATTTCATCAAATTGTTGCATTTTCCAGTTTTAATTGGCGAAAATAACCAATCAAAATCTTTAATTTCATCTTCCAATTTTAAAGATTCAAAAAAATCAACCATAACCTTAACCTTGCTTTCTTCGTGCACCACAATATTTTTCGTTTCATTAAACATCCATTTTCCATCGTCTTTCTTCATACGTAATGGTATTCTTCCAGGCGCATTTCTTTTTAATTCCGGTTTAATTCCTTTATGAAATATGGATTGGATTTTACCAATTTTTTTAACTTCCGGTAAGGCATCTTTGCGTTTTGAAGTGAAAATTTCTTTAATGTTACGCACGAAAGACATGTTGCTGCGTCGACTGTTCGGACTGAAGTGTGATTTAATATTAAATTTTTGTTATATATATATATAATAAAACAAGTAATTAGATTATAATTGTTTCTCAAGAAATATAAATATTACCTGAAAGGATTAAGATTAAAAATTTAATTAGACCTGTTAATCGGATTAAATTAAGTGGTTTTATTTTAAATGCATCTTATCCTTGTTATATAATTGCTGATCATTTATGGATCGATAGATTATTAATTTTCCTAGAATATCCTTCTCATGACACGCTTTAATTTAATATCTGAGTGAACGGATGGATAAGCTCTTCACCATAGTGTGAGATTTCGAGCACATGTTGGGGTCTTTAATTATAACTCGCTATTTATGTTTTCGGTTGAGGATCACGTTGCATTTACATTGCATTAGATAACAGAGAATTATTATAATAGAATGTAAACATGTTAAAGCTTTTAATACTGTTTTAATTTCGTTTCTGTCACAATAAGAGAATAAAATATATATTGTGGTTGGTTTGTGGAGACTATTAGACTGGCTTTTTCATTCCCTTCTTCGTAGGAGATTAAGTCAATTTTGCTTTTAAAGTGCTTGAAATCGTTCACTCGAAATTAATCCAATCCATATGCTCGGGATAAAAGCTGGCTTATTTTTGTTAATAAAACATATAAAAAAACAGTGTTCTAATGCTTTGTTTGTTATCGTAGATAATTTTGTGAATTTGTCAAAACATATTTTTTTATTATTAACAATTGTTTGTGTGTTTGGATTAAAATGTTGTAAACTATTGTTTTTTTGGTACTCTAATATCATTGTAGAGAGTTAAAAATGTGCAATTTAATGTAATTTTTTGTGTATTAATTCTGTTTTTGTGCGGTTTTTGCATTATTTTGAGTAATAAATGTGTTTTCTAAGCATTTTTTGGACTAGTTATATTGTTTGTGTAATTTTTGATTAATTTAAGCAAATGTTGTATATGCGCAATTTTTAGTAATAAATAAGTATTTTGTGCAATTTTTTGACCACTTTGTGTAATTATTGCGTTTCTGTGCAATTGTTGATAAGGTTACGTAAACAAATGTTATTTTTGTGCAATTTTTGTATTACTTTCTGTAATAAATGGGTTTTCTGTGCTATTTTTGGACTAATTTGAGCATTAATTTTGTTTTTGTGCAATTTTTAAAGTATTTTGTTTAATAAATGTGTTTTCTGAGAATTTTTTGGACTAGTTTATGCATTAATTATGTTGTTTGTGTAATTTTTAATTGATTGATTTAAGCAAATGTTGTTTATGCACAATTTTTAGTATAAAATGAGTATTTTGTGCAATTTTTGGACCACTTTGTGCAATTATTGCGTTTTCAGTGCAATTGTTGATAAAGTTACGTAGACAAATGTTATTTATCTGCAATTTTTGTGCTACATTCTGCAATAAACAGGTTTTCTGTGCTATTTTTGGACTAGTATGTGCATTAATTTTGTTTTTGTGCAATTTTTGTACTATTTTGTTTAATAATTGTGTTTTCTGGGCATTTTTTGGACTAGTTAATGCATTAATTATGTTGTTTCTGTGATTTTTAATTGGTTGACTTAAACAAATGTTGTTTATGCGCAATTTTTAGTAATAAATGAGTATTTTGTGCAATTTTTGAACCACTTTGTGCAATTATTGCGTTTTCTATGCAATTGTTGATAAGGTTACGTAAACAAATGTTATTTTTCTGCAATTTTTATACTGCTTTTCGTAATAATTTTTTTTTGTTGCGCCATTTTTGTGCTAGTTTGTGCATTAATTTTGTTTTTGTGCAATTTTTGCACAATTTTGTTTAATAAATGTGTTTTCTGAGCATTTTTTGGACTAGTTTATGTATTAATTCTGTTATTTGTGTGATTTTTGATTGATTGATTTAAGCAAATGTTGTTTATGCACAATTTTTAGTAATAAATGAGTATTTTGTGCAATTTTTGGACCACTTTGTGCAATTATTAGGTTTTCTGTGCAATTGTTGATAAGGTTACGTAAACAAATGTTATTTATCTGCAATTTTTGTACTACTTTCTGTAATAAATGGGTTTTCTGTGCTGTTTTTGGACTAGTTTAAACATTACTTCTGTTGTTTGTTGCTTGTGTTATTTTTGATTGATTGATTTTACTTTGTGCAATTATTGCGTTTTCTGTGCAATTGTTGATAAAGCTACGTAAACAAATGTTATTTATCTGCAATTTTTGTACTACTTTCTGTAATAAATAGGTTTTCTGTGCTATTTTTGATTTAAACAAGTTGGTTATGCGCAACTTTTAGTAATTAATAAGTATTTTGTGCAATTTTTGGACTACTTTGTGCAATTATTGCGTTTTCTGTACAATTGTTGATGAAGTTATAAAAACAAATAATTTTGTACTGTTTTCTGCAATAAATGGTTTTTTTGTACAATTGTTGTACTTGTTTGTGCATTAATTCTGTTTTTGTGCAATTTTTGCACTATTTTGTGTAATAAATGTATTTTATGAGCATTTTTTGGAATCAAAAATCACACAAACAACAGAATTAATGCATAAACATTCTGTTGTTTGTGTGATTTTTAATTCATTGTTTTAAGCAAATGTAGTTTATGCGCGATTTTTAGACAATTTTTAGTAATAAATGAGTTTTTTGTGCAATTTTTGGACTATTTTGTGTAAAAAATGGATTTTTGACAAATTTCTGAATTACTTTGTATAATTATTACGTTTCCTGTGCAATTGTTGATGAATTTACATAAACAATTGGTATTTATTTGCCATGCTTTCTGTAATAAATAGGTTTTCTGCAAAATTTTTGTAATAGTTTGTGCATTAATTCTGTTTTTGTGCGATTTTTGTACTATTAACAGTTTATGTTTAGTAATGCTAAGCGAATGTTATTTATTCGCAATTTTTAGTAATAAATTAGATTTTTGTGCAATTTTTGGGCTATTTTGTGTAATAAAAGGATTTTCTGACCAACTACTTTGTGCAATTATTTTGTTTTCTGTGCAATTGTAGATAAAGTTACGTAGACATATGTTATTTATCCACAATTTTTGTACTGTTTTCTGTAATAAATGAGTTTTCTGCGTTATTTTTGTACTAGTTTGTGCATTAATTCTGTTTATGTTGAATTTTTAGACAATTTTGAGTGAAAAATGAGTTTTTTTTTGCAATTTTTAGACTTTGTGCAATTATTGCGTTTTTTGTACAATTGTTGATGAAGTTACAAATACAAATGATATTTATCCGCAATTTTTGTACTGTTTTCTGTAATAAATAAATTTTCTGTACAATTGTTGCACTAGTTTGTGCAATTTTTAGTAATAAATGAGTTTTTTGTGCAATTTTTGGACTATTTTGTGTAATAAATAGAATTTCTGACCAATTTCTGGATTAGTTTGTGGAATTATTGCGTTTTCTGTGCGATTGTTAATAAATTTACATAAACAAATGTTATTTATTTGCAATTTTTGTACTGCTTTCTGTAATAAATGGGGTTTCTGCACAATTTTTGTACTAGTTTGTGCATTAATTTTGTGCGATTTTTGTAACTATTAACAGTTTATGTTTAGTAATGCTAAGCAAATGTTGTTTATTCGCAATTTTTAGACAATTTTTAGTAATAAATTAGTTTTTTGTGCAATTTTTGGGCTAATTTGTGTAATGAAAGGACTTTTTGACCATCTTTTGAACTACTTTGTGCAATTATAGCATTTTTATTTAACCACGATTTTTGTACTGTTTTCTGTAATAAATGAGTTTTCTGCGTTATTTTTGTACTAGTTTGTGCAGTAATTCTGTTTTTGTGCAGTTTTTGCAATATTTTGTGTAATAAAGCATTTTTTGGACTAATTTATGCATTAATTTTGTTGTTTGTATGATTTTTAATTGATTGATTTAAGCAAATGTTGTTTATGCGCGGTTTTTAGTCAATTTTTAGTAATAATAAAGTTTTTGTGCAATGTTTGTACTTCTTTGTGCAATTATTGCGGTTTTTGTGCAATTGTTGATAAAGTTACGTAAACAAATGTTATTTATTTATGATTTTTGTAATAAATGCGTTATGTTTGTACTAGTTTGTGCATTAATTTTGTTTATGTTAAATTTTTAGACAATTTTTAGTAATAAATGTGTTTTTTGTGCAATTTTGAGACTATTTTGTGCAATTGCTGCGTTTTTTGTGCAATTGCTGATGAATTTACATAGACTAATGTTATTTATCTGCAATTTTTGTACTGTTTTTTGTAATAAATGGGGTTTTTGTGCAATTTTTAGACTTGTTTGTGCATTAATTTTGTTTTTGTGTAATTTTTGCACTATTTTGTTTAATAAATGTATTTTCCGAGCTTTTTTAGACTAGTTTTTGCATTAATTCTGTTTTTGTGTAATTTTGAATTTTTTTTAGAAAATTTTTGTACTGCCTTTTGTAATAAATAGGTTTTTTGTGCAATTTTTGTACTAGTTTCAGCACTAGTTCTGTTTTGGTGCAATTTTTGCACTATTTTGTGTAATAAATGTATTTTCTGACCAGTTTTTAGACTAGTTTATGCATTAGTGCAACAATTTTTGGACTACTTTGTTCAATAAAAAATACTTTAGCAAATGTTGTTTGTTCGTAATTTTTGTACCATTTTGTGTAATAAATAAGTTTTATGCGCAATTTTTGGACTACTTTGTGCAATTATTCTTTTTTCAGTGTGATTGTTAATGAGTTTGTAATGTAAACAAATGTTATTTATCCGCAATTTTTGCACTGCTTTCTTTAATAAAAGAGTTTTCTGCTAATACCCAAGTGTTAGTCATCAAAGGATTCAATGTTTCCTCTATTCCTTGTGGTCTTGTAGCTATTATATACAAAAGAATAAATTTCAAATTTCACTTAAACATCAGAAAATTGTTTAAGGGGGAAAAATAATTCTACAAAATTGTAATGTAGTTATCTCTGAACTTAATAAAGATAATTTATTTTTGTTTTCGAAATTGTGATAAGAATAATAGCAAAATTCTTGTGAAATGAGCGTATTAAAATATAATAATAAATAAAAACGTTAATTGCCAATTTGTGTTCGATTTTTTTTAGATTGTTTTAAATATTTTACGTGCCTATAAATATGTATATATATACAGGGTGTCCGGAAAATACGTGTACAACGTTTGACCACAGACTCCTGACGTCAAAATAGGTCGATCTCGTTTAGCCGGTAGAGGGCGTCAAAAATTTGTAAATATTAAAAAGAAATTACCTGTAACAATAATTTTTTAAGTGACCTTGTTGCTATGGCGTTTAATAATTTGACAATTATTGACAAATTGTCACCAGTCTATGAAATTTACTCAAGTATACGATCAACATTCTTGAATTACAAGTTCATTTTACCATTAAAAATGGAAAATTATACAAACTCTCAGAAAGTTGACATGCTCCTGGTATACGGGTTTTGTCAAGGAAATGGGCGTCAGAGTGTTAGGGTTTACATGGAGAGGTTTCCTAACCGTCAAATACCAAACCACCAAACATTTGCCAATATTGAGCGTCATCTTCGGGAAACGGGCAGTTTTGAGAAAAAGTTTGAAGGCAGGGGTCGTATGCGAACAACTTGAACTGTGGAAACAAAAGAGATGATTCTGGAAAGAGTTGAAGAAGAACCAAGTACCAGTACCCGTCTCTTAGAACGTGAGTTAAATGTTTCTAAAACGATTGTCAATGAGGTTTTAAGAGAACAGTTGTTACATCCTTACCAGATACAAAAAGTCCAGGAACTTTTACCGACTGATCCCCCATGCGGCTTACATTTTGTCAATTTATTAGAAACAAAAGAATCTTTGTTCCAAATTTTTGTAGAAAAATTATGTTTACTGACGAGGCATGCTTTACAAGATCTGGGGTAACCAATCTGCACAATGAACATATTTATTCCGATGAAAATCCACATGCCATTAAAGTTGCACATCATCAGCATCAATTTAAAATTAATATTTGGGCAGGTATTATTGATCACTACCTTATTGGTCCCATTGTTATTCCAGACAGGTTAGATGGAAATATTTATTTAAATTTTTTGCAAGACACATTACCAATTCTTCTGGAGAATTTGCCCCTTTTACTTCGGAGGGAAATGTGGTATATGCATGATGGTGCCCCGCCCCATTTTTCCGTTGCCGTTCGGCAATACTTACATCATCAATATCCCAACCGATGGATTGGAAGAGGCAATGATGCACCAGTAAAATGGCCACCACGTTCTCCTGAGTTAAATATGTGTGACTTCTTTTTGTGGGGCGCTATTAAAACAGAAGTTTACAAGACTCCGGTAAACACACGCGATGATTTATTGCAGCGGATTTTAAATGCAGGCAACCATTTTAATAATCCCGAGACATTAGATAGGGTCCAATATCATTTTTTAAAGAGTGTTAATAAGTGTATTCAGCAAGATGGCGGTCATTTTACACATTTGCTTAAGTAATGTTTTTGTTTTACTTAGTTTCTTACAATAGATACTTTCAACTTTGTTATACTTTTGTTTTTTTTGACGCCTTCTACCGGCTAAACGAGACAATTTTGGATATAACTAAGTCGGCTTAGATCGACCTATTTTGACGTCAGGAGTCTGTCGTCAAACGTTGTACACGTATTTTTTTTTTTTTTTGCTTTAAAACTACAATTGAATTTTTAAGAATGCCTATTACGTTTTGTTTTGTGTATAAAAAATAGTATTTTATATTGCAAATAGCTGCGCAGTATGCTATTTTATTTATTATGTCACAAATGACATTTGCAATATTTATTTGCTTAGCTAATAGGCGGGTAAAATTTGTGCAAAAAAAGTCGCGAAATGATTATGACTGGTCCGCTTGGGTGGGTGGGCGGAAACCAAGTTTAAATTGTAGGTGGAATGCTTTTTATTACTGTGGCCCACCCACGAACCTAAGTATTAGTCATCAAAGGATCTTAGGTTTCCTCTACTTTTTGTGTTCTTGTAGCTATAATATACAAGAGAATGAATATCAAATGTCGCTTAAACATCAGAAAATTGTTTAGTGATGAATCCTTTGATAACTAACACATGGGTGGGTGGGCGGAAACCAAGTTTAAATTGTAGGCGGAATGTTTCTGTTGACCACCCACCCACCTAAGTATTAGTCATAAAAGGATCTTATGTTTCCTCCACATTTTGTGTTCTTAAAGCTTATATACAAGAGATTAAATGTCAAATGTAATTTAATGATCAGAATATTGTTTTATTGATCACTAACGCTTTGGAAGGTGGGCGGGAACCAAGTTTAATTTGTGTGCGGAAAACTTTTTCTACTGTAGCCCACCCGCCCACCCAAGTGTTAGTCATTAAATGATCCTATGATTCCTTCACTCCTTGTGTTTTAACTATTACATACAAGAGAATGAACGTCAAATGTCACTTAAATACGAAGGACACTGCCAAAGTACGCGGAAAATGTAAAGCAAAACACAAATTACGTTATTTAAATCGCTTTATTGCTTTTCAAAGTATTTTCCTTTAAAATCTATACACTTTTGCGTCCGATGAAACCAATCTTCAAAACAATTTTGCCACTCTAAGCGAGGTACCTCCAAAACAAGTGATTTAAATGCTTCAACGGCCTCTTCAAGTGATGAAAAACGCTCGCCACGCATTTTATTTTTGTCAAAATAGTAAGAAGTCATTGGGCGATAGATCAAGCAAATATGGGCAATTAATTGGATGTTTTTATTGGTCAAAAACTCTACAGTTCGTTGTGTTGTGTGAGCGCTTGCATTATCATGATGTACAATGATTTGCAGGTTTATGTTTTTTTTTTTATTTCAGCAATAACTTCCGGCAAACAAATTGAAGTATACAGTCAGCATTAACTGTCCTTCGATTCTCTAATGCAACAGTTGCAACATGACCCGTTTTTTCAAACAAATAAGCAATCATTCTTTTCGAAACGCTTCGTGAACGCACCACTTTTGTGGGTTTAGGTTCATTTTGAAACACCCATACAGTCGATTGCTGTTTAGATTCAGGCTCATATAAATCCAAGATTCGTCACCTGTTACGATGTTATATACCAAATTTAAACGACCCCCTTCTAATTTCTTTAGCATTTCCTTGCACTACTTGACACGTGCCTGTTTTTGTTCTTCTTTCAAATTGTGTGGGATCCAACGATTGCAAAGCTTCCTGACATGCAAATGATCGTGCAAAATCGTATGTATTTGTTTTGCTGCAATGCCTATCTCACTAGAGGTCACGTGCCGATTAACAAAATCATTTCACGCACAGCATCAATATTTTTCGCGATAACAGATGTGCATGGACGACCTTCGCGAAGATCGTCATCAAACGTTGGTCTTCCACGCTTGAATTCTGCGAACCATTTGTAAACCATAGTTTTGGATGGTGCTTTATTCCCAAATAAGAAATTAAGTTTTTCCACACATTGTTGCGGTGTTAAACGGTATCAAAAATCATCAAAAATCATCACTCGGAAGTCACGATGAAATTTTACAAATATGACAATCGCAGAACGCTGGCAATACAGGCAGTACTTGATTCCGCAAACTTTATCAGTGCCCCTCGTATCAGAAAATTGTTTAATGATAAATTCTTTGATAACTAACGCTTGGGTGGATGGATAGATGTGATAAGATTTAATATTTTTCCATAACAGTTCACTAGCGTTAATAATAAATTTCTTGATAACTAACGTGTGGATGGGTGGGCGAGAATTAAGTTTAAACTGTGGGCGGGAAACTTTTTCTACACTTCTAACACAGAATAGATATTTATAACATCAAAATTGCCCCAAAAACTGATTTCTAGCATAAAATTTGCTCAGAAATTACTTTTACCACATTAAATTTAACAAAAAATAAATTTATAGCATAGGATTTGACTAGAAAACCTTAAAATTGCACTTTATATCATCAAAATTGCACAGAAAACTCAATTTTATTAAGAAATTTGCACAAAAATCACGTTTATCTCCTGAAACTCATAGAATAAATTTTGATTTTCAATATATTTTATGCAGTAAATCACTTTTCTGATAAATTAATTAGGGTTTATGAGCGATTTTGCTATAATATTTCTATATATTTTATAGCATAAACTGATTTTCTGTTTGATTTTTGTACTACTTTATGCAATGAATAGGTTTTTTGTGCAATTTTTGATAAATTTTATGCAATAAATCCGTATTTAGTAACAATTTTGATAAATTTGTTTGGACAAATGGATTGTCTGCGCATGTTTTGACTTATTTTATGCAATAAATAGGTTTGTTGTGCGATTTTTGACAAATTTTATGCAATAAATCAATACTTAACAATTTTCATGCATTTGTTAAAGTTTTTGCGCAGTTTTTAGTAAATTTTGCAATAACATTTTATAAATTTTTAGTAAATTTTGCATAATAAATAGGTTTTATGAGCTATTTTTGATGAATTTCCTACCATAAACGGTTATTCTGAGCGGTTTTTCTGCTTGATTTTTGCGGTACTTTATGTAATACATTTGTACACTGCTCGGTTTTTAGACTATTTTATGTAATAAATTGGTTTTCTGCGCGATTTTTAATAAATTTTAAGCAAGTGAATTTCAGCGCAATTTTTCATATATTTTTGACATTTTTGTCTGATTTTTTGACAAAAACATGAAATATTTGATTAATATTATCCAATAAATGTTTTTTTGTAAAGTTTTTTATGAATTTATTAGGACAAATAAGTTTCTGCGCAATTTCTGAATTATTGTTTGATAACTTTGGTTTTTTTCTTTGCAATTGTTAGCAAATTTTATGCAATAAATGGGTTTTCTGCACGATTTTTGATGATATATTAGGTTATGCGCGTTTTTGCGCTACTTTATGTAATAAATAAGTTTTCTGTGCAATTTTTTAAATATAAAAAAACTTTTGCTTGATTTTTGTACAACTTTTTACACGTTTTTTTATACAACTGATAAGCTTATAAAAAAAAAAAAATTTTTTTGGTTCGATTTTTGATAAAATTTATACCATAAACGGTTATTTTATGCAATAAAAAGATTTGCTTGCAATTATACCATAAACGGTTTATGTGCGCAATTTTTGTGTAATAAATGGATTTTCTGACCAGTTTTTGGACTACTTTGTGCAATTATTACGTTTTTTGTGCAATTGTTGATGAATTTACATAAACAAATGTTATTTATCTGCAATTTTGGTATTGCTTTCTGTAATAAATAGGTATTCTGAGCAAATTTTGTACTAGTTTATGCATTAATTCTGTTTTTGTGCAATTTTTGCTCTATTTGGTGTAATAAATGTGTTTTCTGAGCTTTTTTTGAACTAGTTTATGCATTAATTCTGTTTTTGTGTGATTTTGGATTGATTGATTTAAAGCAAATGTTGTATCCGCGATTTTTGTACTGCTTTCTGTAATAAATAGGTTTTCTGTTCAATTTTTGTACTAGTTTGAGTACTAGTTTTGTTTTTGAGCAATTTTTGCACTTTTTTGTGTAATAAATGTTTATCTAAGCATTTTTTGGATTATTTTATGCATTAATTCTGTTTTTGTGTGATTTTTGATTGATTAATCTTAGCAATTGTTAATAATAGTAATAATATAGTAATAGATTAAAAAAATTAAAAAATACTTTAGCAAATGTTGTTTATGCGTGATTTTTGTGTAATAAATGAATTTTATTCGCAATTTTTACTAACACCTAAATGTTAGTCATCAAAGGATCCTGTTTCCTCCACTCCTTTTGTTCTTGTAGCTATTATATACAAGAGAATGAATATCAAATGTCTTTTTTTTTTTAACAATAATTTCTTTGATAACTAACGCTTGGGTTTTCTACTGTGGCTCACCTACCCACCCAAGTGTTAGACATCAAAGGATCCTATATTTCCTCCACTCCTTGTGTTCTTGTAGCTATTATACAGAGTGATTCAAAACATGTATCGGAAAATAAAGGGCGGA
Organism: Tachinus rufipes; assembly: GCA_963932245.1. NCBI lineage: Eukaryota > Metazoa > Arthropoda > Insecta > Coleoptera > Staphylinidae > Tachinus > Tachinus rufipes. The sequence goes on from OZ010743.1 coordinate 111,144,191, forward strand.
ATTTCTTGGCTAATTATAAGAAAAAAAATTTAGGGTGTAAAAAAAATTATAAATTTTTTATTTTTTGACGATATCTCAGGAACAGAAAAAAAAAGTAGCAACAACACTTTTATTTTACAAAACTAAGCAATAACATAAAAAACTAGAAAAATCGCAAATATTGTTGAAAATGACCTTCTCCTACGGTAACGCAGGCTTCCAACCTATGTCTTAGTGACTGACGTACCCGTTCAAAAATGTCTGGAGTGTTTCGTATCGTATTGCAGAATGCAATAATGCAATTTCTTAGTTCTTCATCAGTATTAACTGATGTAGTGTAAACTAAACTTTTTAAATAACCCCACAAAAAAAAAATCCAAAACATTTAAATCTGGAGACCAAGGAGACCAAGCCTGTGAGCCTCCTCGACCTATCCAACGGTTCCTATATTGTTCATTTAAGAATTGACGCGCAACTAAACTAAAATGTGCAGGAACACCATCGTGCATGAACCACATTTCGTTTTTTAATTCAACCGGAACGTCCTCTAAAAGTCCTTGCAGCTCTTCTTCAAGAAAATTACGATATGATTGACCATTTAGTCTAAACGGCAAAAAATATGGACTTATTAAATGGTCTCCTACAACACCTGCCCAAACATTAACGGAAAATGTTTGCTGATGATAGTCTTCCATTATGGCATGTGGATTTTCGTCGGCTCATACATGATTATTATAGAAGTTTATAATCGCATTGCAAAAAAAATTTGCTTCGTTCGTAAATGAAACTTAATATAAAGGATGGTTGAGACCTTTACTACGTGGTAATCCATAATAATAATAAAATAAAACACTGTCTACGTTTTTTACCACAAATATTTGTGGTAAAAAACGTAGACAGTGTTTTATTTTATTATTAAATGAAACTTGTTCTAAGAATCGAGGACTTTGCGCAATTCTTTCTTGAAACCATTGACACATAGCCAATCCGCTGGTAAAAGGGCTTGTACTCGCTGTATGTGATAAGGATATAACATCTGGTTTTTAATTATCCTCCACACTGTAACGTGACTAAGGTTTAGATTTAAAGCTATTCTTTTAGTGCTAGTTGATGGATCGCCTTCGATTTCTCGAAGAACATCTTCTTCAATTTGCGGAGATAGCAGGCCAGGTCTCCCATTTCCTGCAGCTCTTTTATGTACACTTCCAGTTTAATGTAGACGTTTGTGAACACAAATGAATGTTCTTTCATTTGGTACCTGTCGGTTTGGAAATCTTTCTTGATAATTTCGACAAGCTTTTGCTGCATTTCCATCGGCAACGCCATAAACAAAATGCTTATCGCACATCTCGCTATCACTGTAATTATTCATTTTGCTATCACCACGCAAGCAAAATACTATGAATGGGCAAATTAATTGGATAATAAAGATAACAAGTTCCCGCAATATTGACTCCTTTTGAAAAAAGGTTATTTAACAACTAAACTACAATTGTCAATAACTCAAATGCATAAACGCTGACAACTAGATCAAGGCAAATGTTTTTATTAACAACAAAATATGTTGCTACTTTTTTTCATGTGTTCTATCATAAAATGCCGCATTTCTCTAAAACGGTTTACGTTAGAGCTTTTGACTAAGAGTACCTTTTTTGTGTAGAAAATATTGGTGGTTCACAATGTGCTTTCAGAATGCCAATTTCCAAAGTGTCATAGAAATTAAAGCCATAAAAACCTCACGCAACCCTAAAATCTCCGTCAATTGCACATGAAAAAAATTGAATAAGCGCTTAAAAAGTAGTTAATATTAATGCTAAGATGTGTACATAAACTGAGTTTTGTATCTCAAACGGTTCCTAAAAAAAAAAAAATTAAAAAAAAAAAAAAAAAAAAAATTACACTCTGTATCTTGAAAACGGAACCATGTTAATGGGATCTCTTTTTCATATAATTAGCCAACCAACCCCACCCTTTATTTTCCGAAACATGTTTTGAAACACCCTGTATACAAAAGAATGAATATCAAATGTCACAAACATCAGAAAATCGTTTAATGAAGGAGAATAGTTGCGCTATTATAAGGGTTCACAGAATCAAACTCAGCAAGAAAACTCCTAAATATAATTGAGTAAAATGTTCACACATTGTAGAATTTGTGTCCTCAAACTTGTAAAAATTTGATGCTATAAATCGTTTCTCCGTAATTAATTTAAAAAAAATAGCGTTTGTAATTATTTCTTTATTAATTTTTAACTTGTTAAATATAATTTCAAACATTTAGCCAAAAACATGAAAACATAGGATATTGTATGTAATTAAACATATAAAGAGAGTGATGACTAAAATCTTATTGTTTGGATATTGAGTTGGTTGGTGTTTTGTCTCATAAGAAACTATTTTAATTTAAAAACGGCGCTGTACGTGTTAATATATTTCTAAAGAGAAAGGTTCACCGATATTCTCGTAGATGTGATAAGATTTAATATTTTTTCATTACAATTCTCTAGCGTTAATAATAAATTTCTTGATAACGTGTGGGTGGGCGAGAATCAAGTTTAAATTGTGAACGGGAACCTTTTTCTACATTTTTAACACAGAATGGATATTTATAACATCAAAATTGCCCAAAAAACTTATTTCTAGCAAGAAATTTGCTCAGAAATTACTTTTACCACATTAAATTTAACATAATTTGGGAAAAAATAAATGTATAGCATAGGATTTGATTGGAAAACCTAAAAATTGCACAGAATGGCTGTTTATATTATCAAAATCTCCCAGAAAACTCAATTCTATTAAGAAATTTGCACAAAAATCACGTTTATCTTATGAAACTTTTAGAATAAATTTTGATTTTCAATATATTTTATGCAATAAATCCCTTTTTTCATAAATTAATTAGGAAAAAATTTGCTATAATTTATATCATAAATGTGCTTTTATATATTTTATAGCATAAATTGTTTTTCTGTTTGATTTTTGTACTACTTTATGCAATAAATAGGTTTTTTTGTGCAATTTTTGATTAATTTTATGCAATAAATGCGTTTTCAGTACAATTTATTGGAACTTTTGACTTAGTTTATGCATGGGTTTGTTGTGCGATTTTTGACAAATTTTATGGTTTTATGAGCTATTTTTAATAAATTTTATACCATAAACGGATATTCTGAGCGTTTTTTGAGCAACATTTTATAAATTTTATACTATAAACAATTTTTCTGCGCAATTTTTGCTGTAGTTTATGTAATAAATTTGATTACTGCTTGGATTTTGGACTATTTTATGTGATAAATTGGTTGTTTTTGCGATTTTTAATACATTTTATGCAATAAATATTAAAGCAAGTAGACTTCTGCGCGATTTTTTTATATATTTTTGACATGAACGTTTTTTTGTCTAATTTTTGGACAAAAATATGCAATATTTGATTACTTTTTTCTAATAAATGTTTCTCTTGTACAATTTTCGATAAATTTATTAGAACAAATGGGTTTCTGAGCGATTTTTGGATTATTGTTTGATAAATTTTATATCATAAACGTTTTTCTTAGCGATTTTTACCAAATTTTGTTCAATAAAAGAGTTTTTATTAACTCTGTTTTTTGTATAATTTTTGATTGATTTATTTAAGCAAATGTTGTCTATGAACGATTTTTGGACTATGTTCAATAAATACAATTTCTGCGCAATTTTTGCACTATTTTGTTTATTAATTTTGTTTTTTGTGTTATTTTCAAAGAATTTACTTTAGCAATAGTGATTTTTTGCATCATTTTGAGTAATAAATGAGTTTTTTAAGCATTTTTTGACTAGTTTATGCATTAATTCAGTTTTTTTGTCTAATTGTTGATTGATTTATTTAAACAAATGATATTTATGAGCGATTTTTGGATTATTTTGTTCAATAAATAGAATTTCTGAGCGATTTTTGCAGTATTTTATTTATTAATTCGAATTTTGTGCAATTTTCAAAGAATTGTAATAAACATATGTTGTTTATGCGTTACTTTGCATCATTTTGATTAATAATAAAGTTTTATATATTATTATACTTTGTGCAATTATTTTGTTTTCTGCAGTAATTTTTAAACTGTTTATGTGCAATTTTTGCACTATTTTGTGTATTAAATGTGTTTTCTGAGCATTTTTTGAACTAGTATATGTATTAGTTTAGTTTTTTGATTAATTGATTTAACCAAATGTTGTTTATGCGCGAATTTTGGACTACTTTGTTCAATAAATAGAATTTCTGCACGATTTTTGCACTATTTTGTTTACTCTTTCTGTTTTTTGTGAGATTTTCAAAAAATTTACTTAAGCATAAGTGATTTTTGCTTTATTTTGAGTAATAAGTAAATTTTATGAGCGATTATTGGATTACTTTGTGCAATAATTCTGTTTTTGAACAATTTTTGATAAATTTACGTAGACAAATGTTATTTATTCGCGATTTTTGCACTGCTTTTTTTAATAAATGGGTTTTCTGCTCGTTATTTGTACTTCTTTCAGCATTAATTTTACTTTTGTGCAATTTTTGCACTATTTTGTGTAATAAATGTGTTTTTTGACAATTTTTTGATTGATTAATTTTAGCAAATGTTGCATTTGCGCAATTTTTGGACTACTTTGTTCAATATTTGTAAACTCATTTATAATATAAAAATTTGTCATAGATTTACCACATAAACTATATCAAAACTAGTGCAAATAACTCATTCAAAACTGAAATTTGCTTTAAAATACAAAAAGTTATACAGAATAAAAATTTACGACATCAATCGCCCAGAAACACTCTTTTCTGGCATGAAACTCGCTCAAAAATTACATGATATTTATAAAAATTCGCCCAGAAAACCTACCTACATTGAAAAATTTGATTAAAAAAAGTCAAAACTGCACAGAAAAGCATTTATAACATAAAAATTGCGCAGAGAACGCAGTTCTGGCATAAAATTCGCGCCCATCATATAAAATGATCAAAATTCGCACAGAAAGCCTATGTTTAGTAAATAAAATTGCTCAAAAACTAATTTGCATTTGCAAAAAAAAAACATGAAATTTATCAAAATTGGCTCAGAGAACTTATTTACAGTAAACAAATCTTTTGAAGGACTAGTATTTAAATTGCTTTCACAACTTATTTTGACACAAAATTGATTAAAATTTGTGCTCAAAACTACACAAAATGAACATTTAAAACATCAATTTTGCCCAAGATAAAATTGCGTTTGCCACATGAAATTGATCAAAATTGAAGCAGGATCCAATTATAATATAGAGAATTTTTTTAAGTAGTCTTAAAAATTATTCAGAATAAGCATTTGTTGCAACAAAATTGCACAAAAAACTCTTTTGTAGTATAAAATTTGCTTATAAAACCTTAAAATTGAACATAAAAAAATATGTATAACATATAATTCGCTTAAGCCTTATTTCTAGAACAAAATTTGCTTACAAACCACGTTCAGCATATGCTTAAAAAACCTCAAAATTAGAAAACTAATTTTTGGCATAAAATTCGCTCAGAAATTACGTTTAATACATTAAATTAATCATAATTTGCTTCAAAAACTTCAAAACTACACAAAATAGATGTTTATAATTGAAAAAAACTTCAAAAATTACACAAGAATTCTAGTTGCTCCACAAAAAATCATTAAAAAACTTCAAAAGTACACATAACAGAAGTTTATAATACCTAAACCGCCCAGAAAACTTATTATTACAAAATTCTATAAAAAATCAAGTTTACTACCTGAAATCTATCAAAATTTTTACGGAAATACCCAATTATAAAATAAAATTTGCTTAAAAATCCTCAAAATTTTACTTAAGATTTATTATCAAATAAAAATTAGTAGAAAAACTCATTTTTAGTATGAAATTCGCTCAAACATTTCGTTAACAACATAAAACTTATCATAATTCAAACAAAAAACCCATTTATAGCATTAGATTAGCTTAGAAAAGCCATACATCATTTCTTAGCATAAAATTTGCTCATAAATAAAAAAAAAACTCAAAGTTAGACAGAATGAACATTTATAATATCAAAATCGCCCAGAAAACTATTTTTTAGCACAAAATTCGCTCAGGCATCACGTTTAAGACATGAAATTTATTATAATTTACACAATAAAACCCTTTATAGCATAAAATTTCTTTAGAAAACTTCAAAATTACACAGACGAGCAGTTTATACCACACCAAAATCTTTTTTTTTTATAAAATTTGCTCAAAAATCTAAAATATTTTAAAAATTGCACGGATCACCCAATTATAGACATACCAAATTTAACTAAATTTATGCAAATCCCCAACTAAAGCCTAAGAAAACATCAAAATAACACATACAAAATATTTATGGGATAAAAACCGCTCAGAAATCTAATTTTTGGTAAGCAATTTGCTCAAAAACCAAGTTATAAACATTTATAAAAATTAGTTCTAGAAAACTCATTTATAGTATAAATTTTGCTTATAAAACTTCAAAATTGTACAATATGTATAAATTCTTTTGTTTTAGGCCATTTGACAACAATTTGAGAAATATTATATTTTTTACGACCAAATTGTTACAATCCGCTCTAAATCGCTCCATGCTAGGCATTGGAGTTTTTGTCTTACGTTGGGAGTCTATTGTTGTAGTCTAGTTTTTTTTTGTTATGGGTGGTTGAGAAGATTATCCAATCCAAGCAGCAATTGAAGTTAACCTAAATTTGCTTACTACTTGATCTAGTTGATATCTTTAGTACTTTATAATGAATTCCCTACTTTTTTAATCTTTTATCAGTAGTGTAGTGTATCAGACAAAATTCCAGGAAATGCGATGTTAATTTTTTGTATTGTGGGGTCCTGTTTCAGCAAATAGCCCTAAGTTTAGCGCCAAACTGTCAAAGTCTGCTTTAAATCGCCTAACGTTGGGGTTCAATTGTTGCGGTCTAGGTTTCTTAAAAGTATTTGAGAAGGGGTTGGGGCTATTTGCTCTTAATTACCTCACGTTGGGCGCCAATAGTTGTGGTCTTGTGTTTTTTTAGGGTGAAAGTTATTTGAAATCAACCTGGGTTTGACTATTAATTGATCTAGTTGAGTTTTTATCCTTTTCACAATTTTCCGCAGGGGACATGTCACTCGGAGCCGGAACTCAGGTTTTCAAAACCAGGATCCTGGCTTCGAGTAGACAGATCTAGTTTTCAAGGAAAACTGTCCTTGCGTACATGAATTTCCGTGATTTAGGTCCAAAATACCTTATTCCTACCTATTCCAAACGCAGGTAAGCTAATTTTTCTTCCTATGCGACTACGGTTACAAGGACTGGGTCCGCGCATCTCGTATGCTTAGGTAGAGTCATTAGGAGTAAAGAGTGCCGTCAATTCCACACTCTAAACCATTTTGTCAGTAACACTTACGATGACAGAGCAACAGGTGCACCCCTCCGTTACACAATTTCTTGCTTGTAAAGGAGTCAAAGCGACAGACATGTTTAACAGATTCTGCACAGTTTCTTTATAGAGTTCAAACAAGGACAAAAACAAGTGAAAAATCAGAAACACAATTGTCGTTCTCGGACCAACAGTACAAGCAAAAATATTTGCGCAGTTTTTGCATGAGCAACGCACAATCAACTGCAAGCTATTAGACAAAACGAAAGCTACAACCAATTTAAGAAGTCATTCTCCTTTATGACAACGCCAAGCTCCATACTGCAGCTCAAACCGTCTCAAAAGCAAAGGAAATGTACTGGACTCTACGTGACCATCCATCCTACAGCCCTGAGCTACCACCCTGCAATTTTTATTTGTTTGAGCTGCTTAAAAAACTCTAGGACGGCAACGATTTGCGTGGAGAGATTCGTGCGCAATTGGCTCCTGACCCAATGTATTTCCAAAACAGAAGACTTGACTATGTAGAAAAATAAAATATTATACTTTTTAATTTTTCAATAAACAATTTTGAAATAATAACAAAATCCAGTTTATATTTGATTTGCCCTCGTATATATTTTGTGCGATTTTTTATCAATTTTATATCATAAACTCTTTTTCTGCACAGTTTTTATTTTACTTTGTGCAACAATTGTGTTTTTTGAGCAATTTTATATGAATTTTCTATGGCCAGAGATGTTTATGTGCGTTTTTACCAATTTTTGAACTGATTTATTATATATTTTATATCATAAGTGGATTATCTGCACAATTTTTAGACTATCTTATGCAATAAACAGATTTCTTGTTTAATTTTTGGTAAATCTGTACAGTTTATGTGCAATTTTGCAGATCTGCACACAAATATGTATCTAAATTCACCAATATTGCCGCTCTACTACATATTCAGTTTCGTCTTCTTTAAAAAAATAAAAACTGATATAGGCCTACAACTCCGTCTTTTAAATTTGTCTTACAGATAAATGCCAGCCAGAATAGGCAATAACCCAGAGTGCCAAAGTCCAGGCTCTACTTAGAAAATGAGCTTATTGTCCTTTGCAATAACCGAGTTCGGGTCTTTTTTTTGTCATGAAAATTATCAGTGCTATTTTTATTTTATCAACAGCCGTTTTGACTAATTTTCTTAAATTGTTCAGCCAGGAAAGTCTTCTTCTTCTTTGTACAGTTTTTTTATTCCGTTAATCGTTCCTTGTACTCATACGTCTCCACAGTGAAAACTTCTTACCTCTCAGATATTCTAATTTACACTTTTTGATAGTTTTCATGAGTTTCCGTTCCAAAACTAGTCATCAAACGACAAACCAAAAACCATAAAAAAAAAGAATCGATTGATTAAATAAGGTTTACTCTCCAGTTCCCATTGACAGATCAAGGAAAAGACAAAAACGTCAAAAAAAGCATCACAAAATGTTTTACTAGCGTTACCATCAAATAAAAAAAAAAACAAGAAACAGGCCGCCTGCACCCAAACCCAACCAACAAATGACTGCAAACAAAAAATTCTTTTTTTTGCAAGTCTCTTAGTCAGAGAAGATAGAGGTGATATGCAATCTTTTGATGACCATCCGTTTGGCGGGCAAATCCAGATCATAATTACCATCGAGTAATTGAAACTGCAGTGGCCACCTACCTGCCTGAGAGGAAGGTGAAGGGATATTCAATCTCTTGATGACCAACATTTTTGAGGGTGGGTGGGTTACTTTAAACTATTATTATGATTACTGATTACAAAAAGTACCTACCCGCCCAAGAGTTTGTTAATAAGAAATTGGATATTTCTTCTTCATGCAAGAAGTTTTTTTGTTTCAAAAGAAAGAGATGATATCCAATCTTTTGATTACCAACATTTGGGCGTTGGGTATGTTACTCCAGATGTTTGTTATCAAAAAATTAGAAGTTTCTCCTCTCTACAAGTGTTAGAAATCTCTTAGTTAAAAAAAAGACGAGGTAATATTCAACCTTTTGATTACCAACACTTGGGCGGGTGGGTGAGTCACTTTAAATCATGATTAATATTGAGTAGTTTAAATTGTAGTACCTATCTACCGAGCCAAGAATTTGTTAACAAGAAATTGAAAGTTTCTTCTTATTGCGAGCGTTAGAAGTCTTTATATCTAAGAAGAAGGAGGTGTTATCCAGTTTCTTAATGACCAACACTCCAGATCATGATTACTATTAAGTAGTTTAGACTGAACTCTCTTTTGCAAGCCGGGAATGTTAAAGAAAAAAATAATAAATCCAATCTCTTGATGATCAAAACTTGGGTGAATAGTTGGGTCACTCCAGATCATACTAGAAGTGTATGTTAGAAGTCCTTTAGTCAGTAAAAAAAAAAGTGATATGCAATCTCTTAATAATGACCAAAACTTGGTTGGGGTTACTCCAGATCATGATTACCTCCAAGTAGTTTAAACTGAAATGACCACCTACTTGCCCAAAAGTTTGTTATTGAAATTGTCTCATCTTTACAAGTGTTAGAAGTCCCTTAGTCAGAAGAAAAGGAAGTCATATACAATCTTTTAATGACCAACACTTGGGTGGGTGGTTGGGTCACTCCAAATCACAATTATTATCAAATAATTTAAACTAGAGTGCCCAACCACAAACCTAAGTATTTCTTTTAAAAGAATTGACAGTTTTTCTTCTTTGCAAGCGTTAGAAATCTCTGCAAAAATTTTTCATCTAGCACTTCATATATAAGCAACTTGCTACAATAAATACTTTTCTTAAAATAACCTTAGTAAAACGCTTACAAAAGCATTTACTTAACCTGGGTTGACACTCCGGTTTGCGTCAATTTAATATTTGCGCTATTATATGAATAAAGTTTCAGAAAAGTGATTTGATTGCCAAAAACGTTCTTTGATATCCAATTACAATACATAAAAGTAATTTTTTAAAATGATTAAAAATTGTTAATTCAATTTATTTACCTGCAGAGTGTATCGTAGTCCAGTGTTTTTGGCGATCGGCTGTCTACAATAATGAGATCATGATGTGTGGTTTGAAATTCCTCCAATGCATTATCGTACGTGTGTGCTGAAGTGACATCAAATGTAAGTTTTTCTCCGGCACGTCGAATCGCTTCGGCCGTCGCATCGTTAGTCGTAGGAAAAACTAATAAGAGCTGTAACAAATGAACAGTATAAATCTTTATAATTTTTTAAGAAACTTGGTAAAAAATAAAGTTTGTTGATAGCCTAGTCCGTCAACTAATGAGGATACTTTGAAAACTTTATTAAAAAATCTGCAAATCTTTATAATTTTTCAAGATACTTCAAATTTACCAAAAAAATAAAATTTGTTGATAGCTTAGTCAGTCAACAAAAAAAAAATTAAATTAAATTAAAAATTTAATCAAAAATCTTGTAAATCTACTTCATTTAAAAAAAAAATAAGTTTTTTAAAAAATAAAGTTTGTTGATAGCCTAGCCAGTCAAAAAATAAATATACTATTATACTAAGTTGGAAACCTTATTAAAAATTCTACAAATCTTTATAATTTTTTAAAAAACTGTAAGTTTCCTAAAAAATAAAATTTGTTGATAGCCTATCCAGTCAACAAAAAAAGATACTATTATACTAAGTTGGAAACCTTATTAAAAATTCTACAAATCTTTATAATTGTTTAAGAAACTGTAAGTTTCCTAAAAAATAAAGTTTGTTGATAGCCTAGCCAGTCAACAAATAAAGATACTATTATACAAAGTTGGAAACCTTATTAAAAATTCTACAAACCTTTATAAATTTAAAAAAAAATTTAAGTTTCCTTAAAAATAAAGTTTGTTGATAGCCTAGCCAGTCAACAAATAAAGATACTATTATACTAAGTTAGAAACCTTATTAAAAACTCTACAAATCTTTATAATTTTTTAAGAAACTGTAAGTTTCCTATAAAATAAAGTTTGTTGATAGCCCAGCCGGTCAACAAATAAATATACTATTATACTAAGTTGGAAACCTTATTAAAAATTCTACAAATCTTTATAAATTTTTAAGAAATTTTAAGTTTCCTAAAAAAAAGTTTCTTGATAGCCTACCCAGTCAACAAATAAAGATACTATTATACTAAGTTGGAAACCTTATTAAAAAAACTACAAATCTTTATAAATTTTTAAGAAATTTTAAGTTTCCTAAAAAATTAAGTTTGTTGATAGCCTAGCCAGTCAACAAATAAAGTTACTATTGTACTAAGTTGAAAACCTTATTAAAAATTCTACAAATGTTTATAATTTTTTAAGAAACTTCAAGTTTCCTAAAAAATAAAATATATTGATAGCCTAGCCAGTCAACAAATAAGGATACTTTAAAACTAAGCTAAAAACCTTATTCAAAATTCTGAAAAGTCTTATAATTTTTCAAGAAATTTTAAATTTGCTAAAAAATTAATTTTTGTTGATAGCCTAGCCAGTCAACAAATAAAGATACTTTCAAACTAAGTTAGAAACCTTATTACAAAGTCTGCAAACCTTTATAATTTTCCAGAAAATTTACAGTTTCCTAAAAAATAAAATTTGTTGATAGCCTAACCAGTCAACAAATAAAATTACTTTGAAACTAAATGAAAAACCTTATTAAAAATTCTGCAAATTCCAATTTACCAAAAAACTTTAAATTTCCTAAAAAAATAAGTTTGTTGTTGGTCTAGCCAGTCAACAAATAAAATTACTTTAAAACTAAGTTAGAAGCCTTATTAAAAATTCTGCCAAACTTCATAATTATCTAAGAAAGTTCAAGTTTCATAAAAACTAAAATTCATTCAAGCCATTCAACAAAATTGTTATAATTACCTTAAGCGGGCTGCGGCTGTGTGGTATAATAAGGCCAAACTTTTCCTCCTGCACGGTTTTCTGCAACAATAAAAATAATTAATATTCAATTCAAAGATAAAAATAAAAATTACAGTTATGCGTCCTTTACATTGAGCCCGTTTACAAAGTTGAGGCACTTTGACAAAACCGGTGACGGTATCACCTATAACCCCACCTATTTGGCGGGAGCTAGTTTTGTAAGCCGAACGTCTTTTACTTTTCGGCACCAGCAACTCACTATTAGTTTCCGTCGATTGTTCTTTGGTTTCGGCTACCAATCTCTTACGTATATAACGCGTACGTCCATCCATTTAACTTATTTTTAATAAAATTATTGATATGTACGTCAAATATTGACAATATTCTGACATAATTAAGCAATACTACCAACAAATGTTTACACTAATCAGAATTATGATTAATACATTTCCTTATAATAATTAAAATTAATCTCAAATAATTAAAGCGATATTGATCACCAATTCACGATTAGCGGATTAAATGCCTGTGATTAATAATGTGAATAATAATAATAATGCAACTCGTTTTTTCCTAGGTGTATGCCAATTATTATTCTATTAGTGCCAATCGCGTTGCAGCAATGATAAGCCGTTGATCAAAAAAATTATCTTTATCTAAAGTATGCCGCTTGATGATAAAATTAATGTTTACGCAAGTACCTACATTATTGAAATCCACTACCGAATTGAAATCATAATTTATGTACATCAATATTGAAAACGTGTTTTATTAGATTGTACTAACAACAATGTTATAACTTTGATTGTTTGTTTTAGTTTTTATGGTATAGTACTATTACTGCTTGTGTGAATACATTTAGGTTTTGTTTAAATCAAGCGCTAAGTATTGCAGATCCAATACACTTTGTTCTGGCTTCAATGAAGATCACCAATATAACATAAAAAGTGTACCATCTAACTTTTGGAATTTGAATCGGCTATAAATAAAAAGTAATAAATAATTTTTTCAAAAATGCTCATGGCCGAAGCCAAACAATCTTTAGCCCATTAGGCAAACTGAAAACGCATCGGATGGTCATGAGGCTTCATTTCTTGGACTAATTGAACTTTGTAGGCTTTCAAAGCAAGGTTTTTATGCAAAATTCTTTTCGAGAAATGCAAAAAATGTTCAGTTCCTGAGAACGATGACGAGTTGATGTTGATGCATGTTCACGCATACTTTGAGCAACAGCATTAATTTTTTTGGCTGAACGCACTTGACCAGAACGTGAACGTGTTGTTTAACGATCCAGTTTTGGTCCACAAACTGCATTGAAAGCATTTCTTTTCTATCAAACTTGTTTTGTAAATTTCTTACCGTTTGAGTAGAAGACTCACTACTTTGGAAGTAAGTTTTCATTATTTTCCAACTTTGTTCAAGTGTAAAGCGTCCCATTTTGTAAATCAAACATAAAACTAAATTTTTGTTAACTCATAAATGTCTTTATATCTTTGAAAAACAAAATAAACGGTAGTTCAAATTTCAAACGTTACCCAGAGTTTCCCGTCCATCCGTACATTAGATGTCCTTTTTTGTTTTTTAACTTACTGACTTTTGGTTTGCTAAGAGGAGAAATATTCAATCTCTTGATTACTAACACACTGGCGGATGAGTAGGGCACTCAAGTTCTAACTATTTGTACGCAATCATAAATTGAAATGCCCCGCCCGCTCACACAAATGTCCTTTTTGTCTTTTTATTTGCCAAAAAAAGAAAAATTTATTTGCTGAAGCACTAACACTCCGGCGCGTGTAAGTTGGGCACTACAGTTTAAACTAATATGGTATCCAGTTTTGGGAAAACATGTAAAGTTTTCGTTGGATGAACGCATTGCAAAGAGATAGTGTCTAACGGATAGATATCGCTTTTTAGCACCGTAACAATTTTGATATTTGTGTGTTGTTTCTGTTGTCAGAGTGGTTCCTTAAACGGCAGTTGACATACAACTTCCCAAAGACTAAATATGGACACGGCACCTCTACCATCCAAGCATCTAAGATCGACTGACTTTTGTGTATATGGTTCTTACGCTCGGAAGCTAAGTGTGGACACAAAACGGAAACCCTTGCTCTTACTCTTGCTCCAACAATAAACGCAGAATTTGGCCAAACATGATCAAAAAGTGTAAAATTCTATTCATAAAATGTCAAAAATTTGACAAAAAAATGTTAAATAATCCAAGATTTTATCAATAAAATGCTAAAAAACTGCAAAATCCGGCTATAAACTATCAAATGCTATTTTTTATTCACAAAATATCGAAAATAGCTAAATCGATAAAAAAATGTAAAATTCGATTTAGAAATTGTTAAAAAGTGCAAAACTTTCTTGAAGAAATTGCTATATCCAGCTACATCCAAAATTTTTTTAGAAAACACCAAAACCCGGTCTGTTAAAAACGAAAAAGTGCAAAATTCTTTTCACAAATAATCAAAAATTACAAAACCCTATTTATTAAAAGTCAAAAACAGCAAAATCCGGTTATAAAATATTTTATTATTGTCAGAAAATATTAAAATCCGGTCATAAACTGTTCAAAAGTTCAAAACAATACTCATAACGTCAAAAATAGCAAAACTTGGCAGTAAATATCGACCAAAAACTGCAAAAAGTGCAAAATTCATTTTATTGAAAACCAAAAACAGCAAAATTTGACTATAAACTGTTGAAAAATCCCGCTATAAACTGACAAAAACTGCAAAATTCTTTTTTCATTTTTAACAGTTCATAACTAAATTTTAATATATACAAAAAAAATTGCACTTTTTGACTGTTTATAGCCGAATTTTGTTATTTTTGGCATTTTACAAATAGAATATTGCCTTTTTTTGACAGTATATGACCAGATTTAGCTATTTTTGACATATTGTGAATAGAATTGTGCATTTTTTAACAGTTTGTAGCCAAATGTTAGTACTTTTTAAGAGTTTATGGCTCCATTTTGATATTTTTACATTTTTTATTCAGAAAATATGTTGATACATTATGGGCGGGTTTTACAATTTCATTAACAGAAATTTTGATATTTCATAAATAAAAGTTGCACTTTTTGATAGTTTATAGCAATATTTAGCTATTTTTGCACTTTTTGTTAGTTTAAGCCATGTTTTGTTACTTTTGACATTTTATGAGTAGAATTTTTGCACCTTTTAAAAGTTTATGACCAGATTTTAGTATTTGGACATTTAACAAATAGTATTTTGCACTTTTTTACAGTTTATGAATGCAATGTTACACTTTTCAACCGTTTTTAGACGAATTTTGATCATTTCAAAAGTAAGTTGATACATGAATTTAATATTTTTGATAATTTGTAAATAAAATTTTGCATTTTTCAACAATTAATAGCAAAATTTTGCTTTATTTGTTATTTCATGATTAGATTTTGCACCTTTTTACAGTTTCTAGTCGGATTTTAGTATTTTTGACATTTTACAAATAGAATTTGGCAGTTTTTGTTAGTTTGGCTTAGTTTTGATACTCTTTTCGATCGTTTTTTATCGTATTTTGCAGTTTTATTTTTACATTTTTCCGTTATCAACTATTTACGGCCGGAATATTTGATTAGTTTACAGCCTAATTTATCAATTTTATAAAAAGATTTGGCCAGGTTTTGCTATTATAAATATTTTATCTATAGAATATTACACTTTTTAACAGTTTATGTCAGATTTTAATATTTTTGAAATTTTGCAATAAAAACTTTGCACGTTTTTGACAGTTTATGGCCGGGTAATACAAATTTAGTAAATAGAATTTGACATTTTTGGACAGTTTATGGCCGGATTTTGCAAATTTTGATATTTTGTGAATAGAATTATGCACTTTTTAATAGTTTATAGCAAGTTTTTTTTATAAAAACTTTCACTTTCTTACAATTTTTAGCTGAGTTTTGCTATTTTAAACATTTTATGAAAAAAAAATTGCTTATGGCAGTTCATGCCTAGATTTTAATATTTTAGACTTTTTATGAATAAAATTTTGCTATTTTTATTATTTCATGATTGGATTTTGCACTTTTTGACAGTTTCTAGCCGGATATTACAAATTTTGACATTTTGTAAATAAAATTTGGCATTTTTGGACAGGTTATAGCCAAATTTTGCAAATTTTTTTATTTTGTAAACAACATTTTGCAATTTTTGACAGTATTAGGCTAGATTTTGTTATTTTGTATCTGTCATAATAAGATTATTACATTTTTTTGTTTTTAACTATTTACGACCGGAATATTTGGATACTTTACAGTCAAATTTAATATTTTTCATAAAATATTTTTATATAATATTTTTAATATTTTATGTTAGAGTTTTACACTTTTTAAAAGTTTATAGCCAGATTTTAGTATTTTTGAAATTTTGCAAAAAGAGTTTTTCATGTTTTGACAGTTTCTGGCTAAATATTACGAATTTTGACTTCTTGTAAATAGAATTTGGGAGTTTTGGACATTTTATGGCCTAATTTTGAAAATTTTTACATTTTGTTAATAAAATTTTGCACTTTTACCAGTTTATAGCAGGATTATAGTATTGTTGACTTTTCACAAATAGAATTTTGCGTTTTTGGACAGTTTAAAGCCGGATTTGGCTATTTTTTAAACAATTTATAAATAGAATTTTGCATTTTTTAACTGTTTATGACCGGATTTTGTTATTTTGATAAAAAGAATTTTGCAGTTTTTGTCAGTTTATAGCGGGATTTTAGTATTTTTGACATTTTATAAATAAAATTTTATTCATAAGCTGTCAAAATAACAAAAATCTAACTATAAACAGTCAATAAGTGCAATGTCTATTCAGAAAATGTTGAAAATAGCAAAATCCGGCCATAAAATAATAAATTATTGTCAGAAAGTATTGAAATTTGGCCGAAATCAGTTAAAAGATGCAGATTTCTAATCATAAAATGTCAAAATCTAAAATTCTGGCTATAAACTGTTAAAAAGTTTAAAAATACTAAACTACGGTTATAACCCAAGCATAACTTATTATGATAGGTAACTCAAAATAGTGTTTTTGAATTTCAAAATATTTTTTTTTAAATTTGCTAAAATTAAAAACTAAGACAAAATTTATCAATTTTAAAATATTTTTTTAAATTTGTTAAAATGACAGTAAATTACTGCAAAAAAGTAGTCTTGACTTTATTAGTGCCGTGGACACAATTTTTATACAAAAGACTCCAAAATTTGCTCAATCCTAGCTGAAACATGACTTATTATAATAAGTAACTCAAAATTGAATTTTTGAATTTTAAAGTTTTTTTTTTAATTTAGTAAAACTACAGTAAATTGTTGCAAAAAGTTAGTCTTGATTTTATTTGTGCTGAAGACACAATTTTTAAAATAAAACTTACAATTTTGCTCAAACCTAGCCTAAGCATGACTTATTATAATAAGTAACTCAAAATTAAATTTCTGAATTGCAAATTTTTTTTTTTTTAATTTGGTTAAGTTAGAGTAAGATTGACTTTATTGGTGCTGAAGACACAATTTTTCAACAAAAGACTTAAAATTTGCTCAAACCTAGCTGAAACATGACTTATTTTAATAAGTAACTTAAAATTAAATTTTTGAATTTCAAAGTATTTTTTTAAATTTAGTAAAGCTACAGTAAATTGTTGCAAAAAAGGAGTCTTGACTTTATTGAAGCTGAGGACACAATTTGTAAACAAAAGACTCAAAATTTTGCTAAAACTTAGTTTGAACTCAACTTATTATGATAAGTAACTCAAAATTAAATTTATGAATTTCAAAATATTTTTTAAATTTGATAAATTTACAATAAGTTTTTGCAAAAAAGTAGTCTTGCTTTATTGGTGGTGAGGACACAAAGTTTAAATGAAGAACTTAAAATTTTGCTCAAACCTAGCATAAACATGACTAATTATAATAAATAACTTAAAATTGAATTTGTGTTTTTTAACGTAGTTTTTTAAATTTATTAAAACTAAAGTAAGTTGTTGCAAGTGGGTAGTCTTGACTTTATTAATGCTGAGGACACAATTTTAAAACTATGAACTTAAAATTTTGCTCAAACCTAGCTTAAATATAACTTATTGTAATATGTAACTCAAAATTGAACTTTTGAATTTTAAAGTATTTTTTGAATTTAGTAAAACTACAGTAAATTGTTGCAAAAAGATAGTCTTGATTTTATTGGTGCCGAAGACACAATTTTCAAACTTAAAATTTTGCTCAAACCTACCTTAACATGATTTATTATGATAAGAAATTCAAAATTGAATTTTTGAATTTCAAGTTTTTTTTTTTTAATTTAGTAAAACTACAGTAAGTTCATGTAAAAATGTAGTCTTGACTATATTACTGCTGAGGACACAATTTTCAAACTAAGAAATTAAAATTTTGTTCAAACCTAGCTTAAACATGACTTATTACAATAAGTAACTCAAAATTGGATTTTTGCATTCTAAAGTATTTTATTTTAATTTAGTAAAACTACAGTAAATTTTTGCTAAAAGGTAGTCTTAACTTTATTAGTGCCGAGGACACAATTTTCAAACTAAGAACTTAAATATTTGCTCAAACCTAGTTTAAACGCGACTTATTATGATAAGTAATTCAAAATTGAATTTTTGAATTTTAAAGTATTTTTTGAATTTAGTAAAACTATAGTAAATTGTTGCAAAAAATTAGTCTTGACTTTATTAATGCCAAGAACACAATTTTAAAACTAAGATTTTAACATTTTGCTTAAACCTAGCTTAAACATGACTTATTATGATAAATAACTCAAAATAAAATTTTAGAATTTTAAGTATTTATTTAAATTTAGTAAAACTACAGTAAGTTAATGTAAAAATGTAGTCTTGACTATATTAGTGCTGAGGACACAATTTTCAAATTAAGAAATTAAAATTTTGTTCAAACCTAGCTTAAACATGACTTATTACAATAAGTAACTCAAAATTGGATTTTTGCATTCTAAAGTATTTTATTTTAATTTAGTAAAACTACAGCAAATTTTTGCTAAAAGGTAGTCTTAACTTTATTAGTGCCGAGGACACAATTTTCAAATTAAGAACTTAAATATTTGCTCAAACCTAGTTTAAACGCGACTTATTATGATAAGTAATTCAAAATTGAATTTTTGAATTGGAAAGTATTTTTTTTAAAGTTTAGTAAAACTACAGTAAAATGTTTCAAAAAGGTAGTCTTGACTTTATTAGTGCTGAGGACACAATTTTGAAACAAAGGACTCAAAACTTTGCTCAAACTTAGCTAAATCATAATTTATTAAGTACAACATTTTATTAATAAAATATCAAAAATAGTAGAATCCGGTCATAAACTGTCAAAAATATCAATATTTTATTTGCAAAATATCAAAAATACTAAAATTCTGTTATAAACTGTGAAAAAAAAACAAAATTCTGATTACAAAACGTCAAAAATATCAATACCCGTCCATAAACTGTCAATAAATGCAATATTCTATTTAGGAAATAATAAAAATAGAAAAATTCGGTGTCAAAAAGTGCAACTTTTTTTAGTAAAATTGCAAAATCTGGCTATAAAGTATCAAAATTATTATTATAAAGTGCAAAAATTTGTTCATAATATAACCAACTTAAAAAAAAGCAAAATACTAATCATGAAATTGCAAAATCTGGTCATAAAGTATAAACATATTTTTAAAAAGAATTAAATAGGTTAAAAATGCAACTTTCTATCCATAAAATGTGGGAAAAGTGCAAAATACAAATAGAGTAAAATATAAAAAATACTTAAATTCGGCTATAAACTGTATAACAGTGCAAAATTCTATTTATTTATTTATTTTATGAAATGCTATAAATAGCAAAATCCGGTTATAAACTGTCAAACATTCTATTGACAAAATATCAAAAAGATTAAGATTCATCCATAAACTCTCCAAAAATGCAATATTCTAAAAAAAAACCTAGCAAAAAAGTATCAACATATTTTCAGGAAATAATTAAAAAAAAATTAAAAACGGTTGTAAAGTGCAGAACTCTGTGAAATGTCAAAAATACTAAACTGTTAAATAGTACATCAAAATCCAGCCTTAAACTGCATAAAAATGCAAAATTTTATTCATAAAAACTTTAACATATTAAAATCTACCAATGAAAGTGCAAAAATCTTTTCATAAAATATTTAAAATAGCAAAACTGTAAGAAAATATAAAAATCTATAAAAAACTCTGCTATAAACTGTTAAAAGTGAAAAATTTTATTAACAAAATGTAAAAATTTCCAAAGTTAGGCCATAAACTGTCCAAAACTCCCAAATTCTATTTACAAAAATTCAAAATTTGTTATATTTGGCCATAAACTGTCAAAACATAGAAAATTCTTTTTGCAAAATTTCAAAAATACTAAAATCTGGCTATAAACTTTTAAAAAGTGTAAAACTTTATACATAAAATATTAAAAATAGCAAAACCCGGCCATAAACTGTCAAAAACTGCAAATTTTTTATAAAATATGTTAAATTTGACTGTAAAGTATCCAAATGTTCCGGTCGTAAATAGTTAAAAACAAAAAAGTGTAACATTCTTATCATGACAGATTCAAAATAACAAAATCCAGGCTAATACTGTCAAAAATTGCAAAATTTTGTTTACAAAATGTAAAAATTTGCAAAATTCAGCTATAACTTGTTCAAAAATGCAAAATTTGATTTACAAAATGTCAAAATTTGTAATATCCGGCTAGAAACTGTCAAAAAGTCCAAAACTTTATTTATAAAAAGTCTAAAATATTAAAATCTAGGCATAAACTGCAAAAGTGCAAAATTATTTTCATAAAATGTTTAAAATAGCAAAACTCAACTAAAAACTGTAAGAAAGTGAATAATTCTATTAAAAAACCGGCTATAAATTATTAAAAAATGCAAAATTCTATTCACAAAATATCAAAATTTGCAAAATCCGGTCATAAACTGTCAAAAACGTGCAAAGTTTTTATTGCAAAATTTCAAAAATATTAAAATCTGACTATAAACTGTTAAAAAGTGTAAAATTCTATAGATAAAACATTAAAAAAATTGCAAAGTCCATCCATAAACTGTCAAAAACATCAAAATTCTTTTTATGAAATTGTTAAAGTTGATAACGGAAAAATGTAAAAATAGAAAAATCCGTTAAAAAAATGTTGAAAATTTTTATTTATGAAATGTTAAAAGTATCAAAACTGAGCCAAACTAACAAAAACTGTCAAATTCTATTTGTAAAATGTCAAAAATATAAAAAAAATACCAAAACAAAACAATATTCATAAAATGTTTAAAATAGTAAAATTAAGCTATAAATGATTGAAAAATGACAAATTCTAATCATAAAAAGTAAAAAAGAGCTAAAAACGGTCATAAATTGCCAAAAAAATGCAAAATTTTATTTATTTATGTTAAAAATAGCAAAAGCCGGCACACTTAAAAATTGCAAAATTCTGTTCACAAGATGTCAAAATTTGCAAAAGTGGGCCGTAAACTGTCAAACAATACAAAACTCTTTCCGTGAAATATCAAAAATACTAAAATCTGGCTATAACTCAAAAAGTAAAAAAATCTATTTACAAAATGTCAAAAACTCGGCCATAAATGATCAAAAAGTGACAAATTTTAATCATAAAAAGTTAAAAATAACTAAATTTAGTCATAAAATGCAAAATTTTATTCATTAATTATAAAACTAGCAAAACTTGGCCATAAACTGTTAAAAAGTGCAAAATTTTATTCACAAAATGTCAAAACTTGCAAAAATCGGGACATAAACTGTCAAAAAGTACAAAACTTTTTCTGTGAAATATCAAAAATATTTAAATTAGGCTATATACTGTATAAAATAAAAAGTAAATACGTAAAATGTTAATAATAGCATAAGTCGGTCATAAACTGACAAAAGTGAAAATTCTTTCTATAAAATTGCAAAATTTGGCTATAAAGTATCAAAATATTGTCAAAAAGCACCAAAATTCGCTCGTAAATAATTGAGAACAAAAAATTCTTGTCATGAAAAGTCCAAAATAACAAAATCCAGCCCAAAACTGTCAAAAATTGCAAAATTTTATTCAAAAAATGTTCAAAATAACAAAATCCAGCCATGAACTGTCAAACAAGAACTTGCACTTGCAAAACTCTGTTCATAAAGTTGCAAAATCCTGTAATATAATATTAAGATGTTTTCAGATAAAAACTAAAAACCGCCTAAAAACGGTTAATAAACATTTTATTTATAATTTAAAAAAATCAAATTTGAACCAGATTAACAAAAAGTGCCAAATTCTATTTGTGAAACGTCAAAAATACTTAAATCCAGCTAAAAACTGTCAAAAAATGCAAAATCTAATCATATAATGCCAAAAATAGCAAATTTTTACCATTAATTGTTGAAAAATGCAAAATTTTATTTACAAATTATTAAACATAGTAAAATCCGGCAATAAAGTATCATCATACTTTAGAAATAATCAAAATCCGTCTAAAAACGGTTGCAAAGTGTAACATTGTGTTCATGAACTGTTCAAAAATGCAAAATTTTATTCATAAAATGTAAAAAATTCTGCTCATAAAATTGCAAAACCCCTCATAAAGTATTAACATATTTTCAGAAAATTAAAAAAATTTGGTTTGAACTGAAAAATGTTAAAAATAGCAAAATTGAGCCGTAGTGACAGTCTAAAAGTCTAAATGTACAAAATTTTATTTGTAAAACGTAAAAAATACTAACATCCGCCTATACACTTTTAAGAAGTGCAAAACTTTATTCACAAATTGTCAAAAATAGCTAAACCCTGCCATGTGCTGTCCAAAAAGGAAACCTCTGTTTGTAAAATTTCAAAAAAGTGCAAAAGGTTTTTGTGAATACTAAAAGCTGGCTATAAACTGTAAAAAATGCAAAGTTCTATTTACAAAACGTTAAAAATCCGGTCTTAAAGTATGAGCATTATTTAGAAATGATCAAAATTTGTCTAAAAATGAATAAAAACTGCAACATTTTATTTATGTTGTATCAAAAATATCAAAATCCGGCCATAACTGTCAAAAAGTGTCAAATTTTATTGGTAAAACGTCAAAAATAATAAAAACTGTTAAAAAGTGCTAAATTCAATTTAAGAAATATCTAAAATAGTTAAATAATAAATTGTTTAAAATGCAAAATTCTATTTCCAAAACGTAAAAAAAAAACAAAATACGGCCTTAAAATGTTTATTTTTTTTAGTAAAATCAGAATCTACATGGTTGATAGGTGCAACATTTTATTTGAAAAATGTCAAAAATATTGAAATTCTGCCATAAACAATCAAAAAGTGCAAAATTCTGTTTGTAAAATGGCAAAAATACCAAAATCCGGACGTAAACTGTCAAAAAGTGCAAAATTCTATTCACAAAATGTCAAAAATAGCAAAATCCGGCAATAAATAAAAATATTTTCAGAAAACACCAAAATTTAAAATGAAATGTAAATAATAACAAAATCCGGCCATAAATTGTTAAAAGTGCAAAATTCTATTCACAAAATGTCAGAAAATGCAAAATTCTATCTATTAAATATGATATTATTGCCAGAAAGTATTCAAAATTATACTTATAATGCCAAAAATAGCAAAATCCAGCCACAATTTGTTGAAAAGTGCAAAACTCTATTCATAAAATATCAAAAATAGCAAAATCCGGCCGTAAATTGTCGAAACGTGCAAAATCTAATTGTAAAATGTTAAAAGTACTAAAATCTAACTATAATCTGTTAAAGAATGCATAATATTATTCATAAAATGTTAGAAAAGCAAAATCCGGCCATAAAGTATTTAAATATTTCCAAAAACCGGCCACAAACTGTCAAAAAGTAAAACTTTCTATCTATTAAAAGTCAAAAATAGCAAAATCTAGCCATGCAATATTAACCAGAATGGTCAAGTAACAGAATTTTGCAAAAAAAACATAAAATACCAAAATATTTTTAGAAAACACCAAAATCCGTTTAAACTGTATAAAAGTGTCAAACTCTTTTTGTAAAATGTTAAAAAACAGCAAAATACGGCCTTTATCTGTAAATAAGTGCAAAATTCTGTTAATAAAAATGCAAAGTTTGGATATGAAGTAGCAAAATATTGTCGGAAAGAACTAAAATCCGGCGGTAACTGTTGAAAAGTGTAAGATTCTATTCATAAAAGCTAACAAGTTGCAAAATCCGGCAATAAAATATCAAAATATTCTCAAAAAAAATCAGAATCCGGTCGTAAGCTGTTCAAAAGTGCAAAATTCAATTCATAAAATGTCAATTTTTTTTGTTTGAGTTAAAATAACAAACCTTCGACATTGAAAATTGTTGGTAATGCTTTTAGTACTTGCTAAAAGTTGTAGTCTATCATCAAATAATTACCACGTAGTGGTTGTTATGTAATTTTTTTTTTCTCGATAAAAATTTGTAAAATATATTATTGTAAAAGCATAAATGTTTTATACGTGCGTAAGCTTGAAGAGATAGTTTTAGTAGACTTTTCTGGAATATTAGCATAAAACGGTGTGGTTGTATTTTGATAGTCAGCATGTCGCAATGACAATATTTTGGATGTACATCCCAACCACCGCTACAATAAGAAATGCCTATATCTGAAGGACCACTACAAGGCTATCTGTCACACCAGGTAGCACACTAATATCTACTACAGCAGTAAACTCGCAGCTAACGTACCACCACTGTACGTACAAAATGCAACCTTATATACATACACTCACGTGCACTAGGTGAAACTACTCCAATCACCCTCACCACAACTTTACTCATAGAATCTTCTCATGGTTCTTCCACAGATGCCAACCTTATTTTCTCACAAAGTTGTCACCACTGGTTTACCGGCCTTAAACTGCCAAAAAGTGCAAACTTCTATTCATGAAATATTAAAAATAGGAAATTTGGCCATAATCTGTCAAAAAGTGAAAAATTCTGTTTATAAAATTGCAAAATCCGGCCATAAAGTGTTAATATATTTTCAGAAAAAATCAAAATACAACTAAAAACAGTTAACAGGCGAAACAATATGTTCATAAAATGTTAAAAATATTAAAATTTGTCAAAAGTGCAAAATTCTATTTGTGAAATGTCTAAAAATCTAGCTATACACTGTTAAAACATGCAAAACTCTACTCATAAAATATGAGAAATTGCAAAATTCACTCTTTTTTTAAAGAATATTTTCTGGCATTAGGTATGGAACGTTGTTCAAACGTCTACCGCAGCTTCTCTTGGTGGCAAGTATTTGAGAGATCAAATTATCGATGACTTTTTCGCATAAATCTGGTTGAATTTGCTTTTAGCGTTTGTTATGTTAACTTTAAGGACATTAATTGTTTGCAGTTTCTTTGCATAGGCCATTTAAAAAACCTTAAATAACGCAAAACAACTATGCCTTCAATTGTTCGTGCAGAAATTCATCATGGCATGCGTTATGAGGCACGTTGGAACGACATGTTGTCGGTAACCATATCATTTAGTTTAGGCTACAATAAGTTGTTTACAATTGTTCTGTAATGCTCGCCGTTGACGGTTATGGCAAAGCCAGATTTGTTTTGGAAATAGTATGGACCAATAATTTTGCCCGATCCAAATTTGCTGGTGTATCTTGTGTGAATTGATCTCGTTCCAAATTTGTCAATTTTGCTTGATTACATATCTATTCATCTAAAAATGAACCTTTTTGCAAAAGATAATTTTTTGACAAAATTTAGGTTACATTGAACTGATCCAGAGCAATCAGCAAACACACGGGGTTGTCTATAGTCAATTACCTTAAGTTCATGGGTCAGTTAGATTTTGTACAGGTGCAAATCCAAGTTTGGACGCAAAAATTGCTAAATTAAAATCGCAAAAAGGCAAAGTTTTTGTAAACGTTTGTCTCATGATCAAAATTTGCACTAAACAGTAACTTTTTCAGGATCCATTTTGTGCTGGTATATCTCGTATGAATTGATCTTGTGCCAAATGTGACAATTTTGCTTGTTCACATATATATTTATCCAAAAATAGACTTCTTTGTTAAAGATGATTTTTTTTGACAAAGTTTGAGTTAACTTCCAACTGCTCCAGAGCAATCAGCAAACACACCGCGTTGTCTATGGTCGATTACTTTAAGTTTCTGGGTTCGTTAAATTTTATGCAGATGCAGATCCAAGTTCCAATGCAAAATTTTCTAAATTAAAGTCGCAGAAAGACCCAGTTCTTGTGAACTTTTGTCTCTAGTTTTCCAGTATACTCTCACGCACAGCAGCAATGTTTTCAGTAGACTTTGCGTTTTGGTAAAGTTGGGAGTTGGCTGCTTATTAATCGAAACGGATAACTCAAATTGGGCCACCATACGTCAAATAGTCGACTTGGCAGGACGTTTTTGAGCGAAGCACCAATTTTAATATTTTTTTTTATTATTTCCAAGGTTATAACTTCCTATGGAAATTTGCCATACACTACTAACTACTAACAAACAATTCACAACAAAATAAACAAATGTTGCTATAACATGGATATTGTTGATAAGTGCAACTTTCTCTTCATGCAATGTCAAAAACATCTAAATCTGGCCTTAAATTGTCAAAAAGTGCAAAGTTCTATTTGTAAACTACAAAAATACTAAATTCTAGCTATAAATTGTCAAATAGTCAAAAATTCTTTTAAAAAATTTGCAAAATCCGGCCATAAAGTAGTAAATAAACCAAAACTCCCTTAAAAATGAATTTTTTTGTTTATGCAATGTCAAAATCATTCAAATCGGGTCTTAAACTGTTGAAAAGTGCAAAATTCTGCTTGTGAAATGTTATAAATACAAAAAAAATCAACTATAATCTGTCAAATAGTGCAAAATTCTATTCAAAAAATGTGAAAAATACAAAATATAACCATAAACTGTCAAAAAGTGCTAAGTTTTAATTGTGAACGACAAAAATACTGAATTTTAGCTATAAACTGTCAAATTGTCTAAAATTCTGTTAAAGAATTTGCAAAATCCGGCCATAAAGTAGTAAATGAACCAAAACTTCCTTAAAAATGCAAAATTTCTGTTCATGCAAAGTCAAAATCATTCAAATCGGGTCTTAAACTGTTGGAAAGTACAAAATTCTACTTGTGAAATGTTAAAAATACAAAAAATTCGGCTGAAATCTGTCAAAAAGTGCAACATTTTATTAAAAAAATATAAAAAATGGAAAATCCTAGCATAAACTTTTATAAAATTCAAAGTTTTATTTGTGAACGTCAAAAATACTAAATTCTAGCTATAAATTGTCAAACAGTGCAAAATTCTGTTCAAGAATTTGCAAAATCCGGCCATAAAGTAGTAAATGTACCAAATTAACATTCAATTATAGCATAATCCAACCATAAACTGTCAAAAAATGCAAAATTTAATCAACTAAAATGTCAAAACCTGCAAAATAATACCGTAAAGTATACAAATATTTCAGAAAACACCAAAATTTGGCTTAAAAATAGCAAAATTCGGCTATAAATTATTGAAAAGTATGCATGAAATGTCCAAAATAAAAAAATCCGGCCATAAACTGTCAAAAAGTGCAACATTCTAGCAGTGATGTGTTAAAAGATGCAAAATTTTATTAATTAATTGTTAAATATAGCATAATCCGGCCATAAACTGTCAAAAAATACTAAAATTTAGCTATAATCTGTCAAAAAAGCAAAATTTCTATTCAAAAAATGTCTTTTTCAGCAAAATCCAACCATAAACTGTCAAAAAATGCAAAGTTTTATTTGTGGACGTCAAAAATATTAAATTCTAGCTATAAATTGTCAAATAGTCAAAAATTCTGCTAAAGAATTTGCAAAATCCGGCTACAAAGTACTAAATGAACCAAAGCTGCTTTAAAAATGCAAAATTCTAATAATTAAATGTTAAATATAGCCCAATCCGGCCATAAACTGTTAAATAGTGCAACATTTTATTAAAAAAATATCGAAACTTGCAAAATCCGGCCATATTAATATTTCAGAGAGCATCAAAATCTGGCCATAAATTGTCGAAAAGTTTAAAATGTTATTTATTAAACCTAAAAATAGCAAATAAATGATTGAAAAGTACGCATAAAATGACTGTTGAAAAGTGCAAAATTATATTCAAGTCAAACATAGCAAAATCAGGCTATAATCTGTCATAAAATGCAAAATTTTCTTTATCAAATTGCAAAATCGAGTAAAAAAGTATCAGAATATTGTCAGAAAGCCATGAAATGTTTCCAGAAAGCACTAAAATCCGGTCATAAACTGTTGGTAATCTCAAAATTCTATTCATGAAATGTCCAAAATAGTAAAATCCAGTCATAAACTGTCGATATTTATAAATTCACTACGTTTGTCAGTCAAGAGAGAAATATATTTTTTACAAAAAAGTTGTTTTGCGGCAAAAAATAGTCACCAGTGTATTTTAGGCGAGACGCTTAATAAAAAAAATTATGCCAACTGATGATATACCTTGCAGTAGACACCAGATGTACGATTCAAGCTTCGCGATAGTCTACAGATAGACGCTCAACAATATATTTCATTGTCACCCGCACTGATTGTATAAAATGTTTAATCTAGAATTAACATTTTAATCCGTTCATCGGAACTTGATAAAATTTGATATCAATAGTCTCCCGATTGTCATCAGCAGTGATTGGTTAAATTAAATTAAAATCTAAACAACACCCTGAATCAAAATAAAATCATTTGATTTAATTATTATTAAAGTTTTCCTGAATTATCAATAACAGACAAAGCAGTAGCACTATACCTTCAATAATCCAGCAAACAAATTTTGACGATTTTACAAAATGTTTTTTATAATACATATGTTCACAATTCCATATCTCTTACAGTAGTAAAACGCTGATAAGAAAGTTTAAGGATTAAAGTGTTGCGATAATAATGTAATAAAACGTTTTCCTTTTTATTTATTTATTTAAAATTACCATCGGTTTCAATATAGACGTCTGATGTTTGTAATTGGGCTTTTTCACAATTCCCTCGCCGACGCCTTCAACAAGAGGACTAAATTGGAATTGAATCGTAGGCCGCCGTTTGTAACTGGCATGTGAAAATTCAATATTGTCCGCCACCTCTTTTATCACTTGCTGTTTATTCCGCCGCCACGAACAGAAACAACTGAAGATACCATCATCACCGACATCATCACTAGGTTTTCTCTTAATCGCGGGACATTCGTGATACACGTCCCTCATGCATTGCTCGCAGTGAAGCATCGCGAAAACTAAACTTAATCATCAATTACATACATTTCGGACAACAACATCATATCGAACGCTATCATAAATATAATATAAAAATATGTCTGATAAGATATCAGTATCCATTGCGATTATGCTTAATCTCTCACTAATTTCAGCAATTTTTTTTAGTTATATTAAAATGTGTACAAACATTGTAAATGGTTATCCATTTCACGAGGATTTAGTTGTTGCGTGATAGTTGCGGATTTATTCACGGCTTAGTTTGCACTGAATAAAATTTATTGTATTTTTACGTCGGAATGTTTAATGGAATAAACGTGACTATTCATAATCATTTAAAATACAAATTCGCCGTGTAACGAGTGATAGTTGCTGCAAAATCGAGTCAAGGGTAAACTGGACAATGCAGCAATTACCTTAAAAAATCGAATCGAAATGCCATTTCCTTCAGCAATTAACGTTTCCATTAAAATGGTTTTTTATATGGAAATTAAATGTCATGTGCATTTTATATATCTTTTAGTACAAAATTATAACAAATCTACAAGAGTATTGATTTTTTTTTTGTACATAGTTTAAAGGCAGTTTATAAACCAAAATAAATAGTTTTCTTTGGAATTCCGTGTATAAGCAAAATATATAGAAGATAAAACTAGACATTTGGTTTGTTATTTAAAATTAATAAATGATGCATTTTATGTAAATTGCCTTTTTATCCAGTAAGGCTGCAGTCTCACTGCACCACCGTCACCAACTATCACCGTTTGCCACTAACCACCAAAATGTACTACGGTCTCACTGCAGTTACTGGTGACCACCAAAATTTAAATTTCCCACTCATTTCTATGTCAGTAGAATAGTGCTATATTTATATTTTATTTACTAATGTAATTAGTTTATCAATGTCGGGTGGTGTTCATGTTTCTTCCATGTTACCGTTTTTAAAATTCTCAAATATCAAAGCGAAAATGACAGAAAGTTTTGATTTGTAAAATATCAAGTTAGTATGTTTCAAATGACGATCAACTGTTGCCGCGCTACCACCAACCGATTTGAAGTTATGAAATGGTGGTTACCAAATGATAGATGCCGGCGAGAATAGTGAATCAGTGGGACCGTCGTCATATGATTTAACGTGTTCGAATTTTAGTTGGTGGCGGTGGGTGGTGCAGTGAGACTGCAGCCTAAGAGACACATATACTCGTGTTTCAGGGTATGCACCCATCATCAGTGTGCCTAGCATCTCACTGGTCGTAGATACAATTTACATAAAACCACAGTAACTATTAAACAATTTATGTTTACCAATGTGTGGAAGGTGGTAACACAATGCCCCCTATTAGGAGAAACGTTGAACATCGGCATTTTTGGTGCGTTTTAAAATTTTAGAATTTACGAGACATTTATTAATTTCTTCAGAGAACTAGTGGCTTTACTACTTTTAGAATCTAAAGTACATACTATATTTATTTATATTAAGTCTAAATGTTTGCAAAATTGCAGGAAATGATTTGTTACATTTAAGGTCTCTTCTTCTTCTTTGAGCCTTTATTTTGTCCACTACTGTACTCTTAGCAACCTGGTTTGATGGTTGATTCCTGTTAGTTGTTTGATATCATCCGTTTATTTGTTATGGGATATACCCGCGCTCCGTTTTGATGTTCTTGGAATTTAACTCCGCAGCTAACTGGATTTATGCACATGGTTGCGTAAATATGTTCCAGACTATGCTTAGATGGTGATGCTGCTGATAGAAAAACTCAACAGACACCAACGCAAAAATGGGTTTTATTTCTAGCGGAAGTTACATACCCACTCTAAACAACTTCCTACATGAAACAATCAAACAGTAGTTCTATCTCGACCTCAGTTTTCAAAACTTCTTTAAGCTTTAAAGTCAAATTTTGAAATTACCCGCATCATTCCAAATGTTGATGTCGCAACTACTGGTTCTTGTAGAAATTTGTTCTTGTATATTTGGATAACAACCTCGTTTATCCCAAAAACCACACTGACCATTTGAATCACTTCAGCGGAGTTCTTAAACACTTTCAAAAGCATGGTTTAAAATGTAAACTACACAAATAACAAGTTTGCCAAGTCATCGACGCAAACAAACCACTGCAGCACCATTTGTTGCTCATCAGGAAACACAAAGCATTACAGATTTTTGGTGTTATGCACATGGTTCCGTAAATACGTTCCAGGCTATGCCCAAATGGTGACGCTACTGATAGAAAAACTATACAAACATCAAGAAAAAATTGGTTTTTACTATTTTTATACCAAATCAAACACGAACTCAAATAGAGTAGAAAGTATCAAACCACCCATCAACAATAACATGTCTTAGAAGCTGAAACTATGGAAAAAACAGTTCAACGGATACAGTGCAGTATTAGACGCCTTTTGAGCTGTACCCAAATATCCTCAATAGAATTAAGATCCGGGCAAACTAGTTCATTTTTAGAATACCGGTAGCTCTTCAAGGTACTGTGACACAATCTTTGCCGTGTGTTTTTGTGCATTATTTGTGTGCATTAACAAACCCAGCTTAAAGCATCCCATGCTCTTCTAAGATTTCTTCTATGTATCGTCGTGTTGTTAATGCGCCTTTGCCAATCGGAACGAAATCCGTTTGTGCCTCAAAAGAAATTCTAAACTCCTAGAACCATGCCGAGAACATATAAAGCCAACTTTGACCACTGTTGTTACCAACCGGCCGTCCTGGCGGCGTCCAGTCTTGTCGGCAACGCGTGCAAGGACGCAGGAAAGGCCCCTGTCTGATCTACTGTGTTGTAGATCGTCCGGTCGAGTCCCCCGGAGGGTGCTTTGTCGAACGGCTTTGAAGTAGTACATCTATATCTGCCTTGATAACCATGCGTCCGCAGGTGACATTGCTGAAAGGTCTTGGAGGTGTCTAGGGTCGTGCGGCGGTCGTCAACAGGTTTTCCGTCAAGGTTTGGGCAATTTTGGATTCCTCCAAGTTCTCACTATATTCACTATCACTCATTGTTGCACTTAAGTGTTTCACTTGTTGTTGCACTTGTCCCATCACGTGGCCTGGACTTCCGTTTGCACTGAAATTGTTTTCCGTAGGTGCACGGAGTTGTCTCGTTGGTTTCTACTGACTGACTCTCGTGGCCAAAAATCCGCTCCTTTTATTCAATAGTGTGGCCGCCCGTAGGCTTCGCGCAATGATCGGTGCTGATTGGCTGCACAGGGGACCAATGGGAAGCCTTCGCTTCTACGTTGGTATCACTATAGACAGGAATTTCGTCTGGGTCATCCGGTGATCACTATCATACACACTGCAGCTTCCGACATGAACCACCTTGCACGGAGTTGTCAGCCACCACACACAATAGATATTTCTGGGTTAGGTTAGATTAGGTTTGCTCTCAAGGGCACACACGGCCACACCCCTAGCACCTGGAGGAATGAAGCCGGTGACAAATGGCGCTCAACGTGAGGAGCATAGTGACTTTACGTTCTCGCAACACACAACCCGATAAGAAAAAAACTAGGCAACAGAAAAGCTTTGACAAAACCACGTGTCATCTGGGTAATCATACCACCACAGTCCGCAACCAGGTTAAGACCCCTGTCAACCGACTTGCTGTGACCAAAGTCAGCACACCCCATACCATCATGAGACATGTCCAGGCTCATATTCCGGACCAACCCCACACGGTTACGGTTTTGCGACGTCACCAGTTTTGGAACCACCAAAACATGAATCGATACCTGGCGCTATGTCCCTACATCACTGAGAACTCATTACCTCGTCGATTCCTCAGAAATGACAGGACATCTGACCTACCTGGTAAACCTCTTCCAGGTAGATGCAAAAATGCATCACGTAATCCATTGGTTATTACAAGGAATAACAGATCTGCTGACGATAATACAGAATCCACTGTACATTTGCAACCCGCAAGTCGCGCACATGTTCTTGATAGACGTATCCAACGACATGAACAACCTAAAAAGGTACCTAACTGTGCAAAATCAGTTAAAGCACGCTAACCTCAACATGCTTGTTGAAAAAACCGAAGATGTCTAGGTTTTTAAACCATCAGGTCACGTCACTCTAGAGCACAAACACCGTATCACATGTTGACATCAACTACCACAAAGACGTATACCGTCATTACCACCTGTGACCTAACCGAAGAAAACTAACAGGATAAAAGCCGCTTCACGACTGACATTGCAACGCACTGCACTCCAGAGGTATCAGAGGAAATAGAGACCGGTCACATTCCCCCTATCCACACATCCAAATTCCCAGGAAAAACCGAAGACGTTCAACCGGATCCGCCTGCAGTTGAGCCCGGCATAGCTCTCAACGCAACGTGCACAGTCTATGTGCACCGACACAGTCATTGTCTTTCACTACAAAACTGACAACCTCGGCACGCAGGACCTTCTGAAATCAACAAACCGGTTGCCCAGAAAAAAACGAAACACATGACATGACATGACTGTACTTTTTTAAATGATTATTAGCGTTCTCCAATTTT
Organism: Tachinus rufipes; assembly: GCA_963932245.1. Taxonomy (NCBI): domain Eukaryota; kingdom Metazoa; phylum Arthropoda; class Insecta; order Coleoptera; family Staphylinidae; genus Tachinus; species Tachinus rufipes. The sequence continues at coordinate 111,178,194 of OZ010743.1, forward strand.
TGCAATAAGACTTTAGATGACATCTTCTTATATTGGGTATAATGATCTTGCGATGGTAAAGCTCCAACCTTCTCTACAAATTCCTGTACTTTTTGCTCCAACTTTTTTTTTTACCAGCAAACTTTTCCAAATGTTTGGCATCTTCATCTATATTATCATGTGTTTCTTTTTTAATCTTCTTCCATTTATCATGTTCATGTTTTGTTCACATTTTAGCTTCTTAGATACTTCTTTTATTTTAATATCCATTCCACCCAACTCATTGTTGATTTTATCAATTTTTTTATCGATTTCTTCTAGTTCAGTTGTACAGTTTACCAACTATCGTTTTTATCTTTCAATGAAATTTTTTTAAGGCATGTAACACTTCTTTTTTTTTTGGATTAAATGATTGGTCAATAAGTGTCCAGTTTATTTTTCTCTGCTTCCAATTTCATGCGCTTGTAAAAAGCTTCTTTATTTTCTTTTTGTAGTCTTTAATTATCATTGTTTAAAGTATTTACCTCGGCTTGATCAGCTACAGATAAGCAAGCCAACAGCTCTTGATGTAATTTGGAATCCAATCCATCTTTGGTAGACTGCATCTGTTCCAAGTTAGATTTGAGCACGAAAACCTGTATGTTACATTTAGTCTCAGTGCTTGATACCTTCTTTAAAAACTTGTTAGGTTAATCATTTTTTAAGTTGCGCTACAACATTAGTAAAGTTAAAAATTAGTTTGACAATTAGAGTTGATTAGTTTTGTAAGACGGAATTAAAGAGGAACAAAGTAGGCTCGTAAGACAAGACAACCAATACTAGCAGCGAAGAACTGTGGAATAAATTACACGTTCATGCACTCTTCATTTGCAAAGATAAAAGCTTTTGTTTCAGCAAACAGAAACGTCCACTGTAAAATCAAGAAGACTATGACCAGCGTCCATGCTAACCATGGGGCACTAAAAAAAATTAAAAACAAAAAATTTTGTGTGCCACAGATCAGAGTTTAATTTTTAGAGTTTACAATTACACTGCAAAAGTGGAAGAAAAAATGGCACAAACAGGAAATCATACAAAACAAAAACCTGTCTCACAAAAAGCCAAAAAAATGGAACAATGCAACCTCGCAGTGCAAAAGCAAATGCGAAGACCAAGGACAAAGTAATAACCTGCCAGAGATGCCAAAGACAAATAAAAGAAATAAAATCTATCTATCTAGGGTTCCATAACGTGAGATTTATCAACTTTTGAGGCAGAAAATCTTACTACCAAAGATACGTTTAGGGTCAAAAACAAGATTAGCAGAAAAAATACCAAACCATACATATCAATCCTATGGAAGCTTAGACTAAAACTATAACAAAAAAAAATTGCTACTATTTAGAGAGTAGTACAAGATCTATTCTATCCTAGAGTTCTAAAATTAGCCAAAAAATATTAAGCCATACGCATCGGTTCTGTGGAAGAAAGCCACTACCGTTTAAGGAATTGTACTGGATTCCACCAAAGTGCTCAGTAGAGAAAGTTACAAGACTTGTCAGCTTTCAAAATAGAAGCATATGATATCGCTTGCTACCCAGAATATGTTCTTGGTAGGAAGCCAAAATTTTCAAAAAGTTGAGAGTCTTCAAAAGTGGCTTCCAATGTCTTGCTCTTAAAGCAAAATATTTTGACACCAAAACAAGAAGTATTTTAAATTTATGAACGCGGTTTTAAGACTTAACATGTCTATATGACCAAGGAAAGATTTTAACAAAAACTTGCTTCCCACCTTGCACAACCTTGACTGTAGTATGGTTGCCCATGTTTGTCATACCATCAGGAGTTACCCCTTTACAATAAATTTTTTAAACTAAACCACCACCAAATAAGTTTGAACGTTTTTCTCCAACTACAAAACCGTTTGGGTTTGGAGAAACCCAAACGACACTTGCAATAAAAGGAAATATCCAACTTCTAGATGAAAAGCACTTGGGCAGGTGTGTGAACAAACCACACGTTTGCAATCAATGAACTAAAATAAGAAATTGTTTAGAAAGTAGTAGTATTTCTTAACCCAGTTGTGCGTCTGATTAATTTTACTGTTCAGGTCCCAGCTGCTAGGCGATGTATAACCTTGTTAAGGGTGCAATATTTTAAGTGTCATAAACCAAGTCTCTTAATTTAACTTTTTCAAATAAGTTTTTTTGTCAATTTATATTTTTCACGTTGCAAAAACTAATTAAAAAAAAAATGCAAAATTGTGCTCAAAGTACACTCAAAATACCGCACCCTTAATAAGGAATGGCGTCTAGTCTGCGTGAATGTTGAGATATTTTAGTGGACAAATAGACCCAAATATTTGTTGTAGTTTAAGAAATTATATAGTAATTATATGCATTATGAGTTAATTGCATTCGTTAGAAGAATTTTTTTTCTTAAAACAATTTATTTTAAGATGTTAAAGGTTTTTATAGAATAAAAGAAAATATTCAATTCATTAAAACTTACAAAGCTGGACAAATCCGACAGCATAATTTATAAATCATTACACCCTAAAGAATCTTAAATGTAGTTTTTTATTGCGCGTTTTACACCACCCCGAAAGTCTTACGACTTGTTTGAAAAGGTTGATGGAACAAACAACTTCTGAATCACCCCCGTGGATTTATATTTCAAGAATCAAACCCCGGACTGCAAGAGTGTTAAGCTAACGTTCTATCACTGAGCTATCTCACCAACTCAATTTTATCATAAATTTGTATAAACATTACAATTGATTACAATACAACCATTAAGTTAATTTAAAATATAAATTACATCCAACTTCTCACACAGAGACTAATTTAAAAAGTTTCATCCCTTATATTGGCCCTACAAAACAACTACTGCAGGCGGCAACACACAAATAGCATTTCTTGCAAAGAAGAAATCACAAACCGTGCGATTCTGTAGCTTGCTCGCTAGCGTAGCAGCGTCATTCTTTTTTCCCTCTAGAGACCTCGGCCTTATCAACTAAATAATTCACGACGCTATCAACTTTTGTCAAAACCTTATTTCTCACATTTCTATGACAAGATACACCTTAAAAAACCGTGCAATTAATACAAATTATCTTGGCATATAATACAACCTTGAGAGTTTTAAAAATTGAATAATTTAAAATGTTTATTAGTTACAATCAATCAAACTATAATTTTGTAAAATAACAACCTCAAGCAAATAACCTTTGAAATTTATTTGATGATAGTAAGTAAGGTTTTCTGATTTTAATCAAATGTCGATAAGATGCTTCAGTAGCATGTTCTATTAAATTGAAGATCTAATCGAATGTAATTATCAAATATCATTAATGTTTTTGTGTTTATAGTACAAATCATCCGATGTAAATTATGCAAAGCCAATGTGAAGTATTCATTTCCTGTCAAATAAATCAAAAGTCTTTGTTTTTATTCCTACGCTCAATCAAACGTGATCGGCTTATATAAATCGAGATTCGTTCGGCTTTTAAAATAAATAAAATAAAAACGAGGGTCCTCGAATAAAAATAAAGCTCACGTTTATCCGCACATAAAAAATGATATTAAACTTTACAACGAGCTTTAATCCGAATATCGCAACGGTCAATAAAAAGTTGAATTAAAGCAAATACAGGAATGCTGAAATTTGTATTCATTTCGATTTAATATTAAAAAATAGTAAACTAAATATCAACTGATTTAAAATTGAAATGAGGGTAAAATGACTATTCAGTTTATAAGTCCAATGATGAATTAGTGATAAGTAGTTATGTATACAAAGTTTTGTTCTCAACTTTATGGTAGAAAGGAATGATGCAATTGTTTTCACTTTAATCCATTAAGGCTTAAAACAGTTTTATTTTACATGCATCGTAGACTTCTTAAACATTACTAATTTATAAAAATTCATTGTATTATCTATAAGAGTCGCCGCACGCAAAAGCTGATAAGATAAAGAATAGATTTGGGTGTGTTCTTACTTTGCTCTTCTAAAATTGTTATAGTTAACACACCTCTATACAGCTCCACTCGGTTACTTTCAGCAGTCAAGCTCTTAGACCATATACACCAACGTGTGACGTCAGTTGTGGCAAGAACGCTCATGTATCTACCAAAATATTTATAAATTTTATGTTGGTGCATGGCTTTGCTAAATTATTTAATTAACAAATATTATTTATTTAACTTAAATATTGGATTTTGTGGTACAAACAAGTTATTTTATAAATGATTTAGTGTTTAGTAATTAAAAATGTTCAAATATTTGTTTGTCATTGATAAAATTGTGGAATTATGCCCACAATTAGCACATGGCGTCATTAGTGGGCATAGAACGTTGCTATGTTGGCTTCACTATACGGTAAGCGCAAATAGCTCACGGTTTATAAATGTATATGGATTAAAGTCAAAGCTTTCACCCAATGTAGTAGTACTGAGCAGTTAGACACAAACATAACGCACTGACCTGACAAACTGTGTTAATTCAAAGCAATTTCCTTCTTTTTGTTATACAAACACGGTCAATAGTTTAAAAAGCATTTCCAGCAAAAGTGACCGTCTATTATTTCTCCACTTACAAACTTGTTCACAATTGCTTTTCAATCAATCCACAAATGTAATCTTTTAAAAAATGAAATAGTTTTAAATTAGCTCTACTACTAAAGTTTTATTGTTTTTAATTTGCCCCAAAACTAGATTTGAGCAAGAATTCCTTAGGGTTTAGTTTCTTACAATCTTTCTAGAAACTAGTCAAACTAATTTTGAGCAAGATTTCAGTTCACTATAATCAAAACTTTCTAGAAATTAATCAAACTAATTTCATTGTTGTTCAATAAAAGCAGAGGTTTCTTAAGATTCAGTTTACAACAAACAAAATTTTCTGAAAATTAGTCAAATTAATGTTAAGGACAGAATTGTCAGGAATAGTTCCGTGGTAAACCACCGGGAGCGCTTCACTCGCACTGTAGTAAAATACCGCCCATGGCGCGGATCACCCAATAAAATCAAACTACCAATTGTGTAATAAAAACAGTAACAAACGTAATGGGCGGAGCCATCGGTGGGCTTATTGTTTACACCCAAAAGTATCCTCATCTTCGGTGCTACTATTAAAGCAAACAAATAATCATTTTGTGATAATTTTTGCGGCATAACTTTTTTTATATAAATATCATTAATATGAACTAAGTTTGAAATAAATTGAACAATTTTTATCACTAAACTTTTTTATTTATTAATATATTTTTACCAAAATAGCTTATTCAAATGTTGTTATTATACTCATAATAATGCCGAAAATGGAAATGAATTATCTTAATTAACTTTCGAGAAAAGCTGCACGATAGTTTTATGGGACAATTTTCCCACCTTAAGTAAGTGTTGTTTAGGGTTCAGTTTACTATAAACAAAACTTCTTAGAAACTAGTCAAACTAATTTTATTACTGTTTAATAAGACGTTAGTTCCTCAAGGATCAGTTTATTACAAACAAAGTTTTCTAGAAACTATTCAAACTAGTTTTGACCAAGAATTTCTTAAGGTTCAGTTCACTAAAACAAAACTTACTAAAAATCAATCAATCTAATTTCATTGTATTCTTATAATAAGTATCAACCCGCATTCAACAACTACGAGGGTTCCTCATAATTCAATACTAGTACCATCCTACTACAAATTCTGAAAGAGTGCAGATTTTGCCCAATCCTAAATTTTGGGCAAAAGATAAACCACTTAACTACATGATGTGAGGTATAAGTGGTGCAAGCTACCTGGACTGATACTCATCACACGTGACTTTTGTCAATATGAGTACTGAAGAAGAGTAGGAACCCCACCGAGTGGTTGCCGCTACCTGCTTGTACAGCGTTGGTCACTATTAAAGTGGGTCGAGTTGTTCATAAGTATAAAGACAGGCCCTTATTGGGAGAAAATACACTATGCATGTATGACCCTGTCTCACAGTTTCCCCAGCTCCAAGCCGGTACAGGAAACCGTAATTAAAAAAAAAAAAAAAAAAAAATCAGTCAAAATAGAAGGTATAGGCCTATAGGTGATCTCTCTACGTTTGAAGCGTTTAAAATACCGCTTGAGAACATGGATAAGTGAACGCCTAATTTAATAGATAAACATGTAGGTTAAGCTCCAGCCACGCTAAGAGGTTATTCCCCAGACCCTCCCGAGCAAAAAAAACTAAAACCCTCCTAAGGCTGCCTTGGAGATAATGTTATTGGCTCCAAACCATAAAAAAATTTGGTGTGCCAGGCAAACAATAGATATTTTCTTTCAAATTCTTTAAAAAAGTTCTTCGGGAACAATAAACTCTAAAATGTGGTGCATTGTTTGGATTTGTTTTCCGTAGACTTTGTTTGTATGGGTTTTGCTGAAGTGTTACCAGCGCTGGTGCCTGAGATGGTTGTGTAGGCAGCGTCGGTAGTTCAAAAGTTATGTGGGTTTCCTTCGGTAAAAAAAAAGATTCAATCAGTCGGTAAGTACGTTGTTGGCAGGCGTGCAAAAACCACGTTGTGAATGTTAAATGTTTGCTTTGGTTGTAGTGTCCCAATGCAATAACGTTGAATAAATGTTACCCAAATGTTTGTAGTGCTGTGCCACGTTTTGTCTTCCACCGTAAAAAACAAGTAGAATGTTAAGTGGTAACCTCTAAAACTAGCCGGGATTCTTAATGTTATTCAACTTTGTTCAAAACTCAGTGAAAAAATTTGTTTTACTCTACTTCACCCTGTGCCATCTCTACCGTACGCAGCCGCTTCTAGACAACGGCCCCAAACCTAAAGTCCCAAAGTCATATCCTCTGGATAGTCCGAGAAACTGTATCAATGCCATCTCTTTGTGCTTGCATACTCAGAGTTTAAGACGGCTATTAGTAGCTGCTACAAATAAACAAATAAACCGTGGGTGAGTGCGTTAGAGAGAAAACGGAAGTTAATTCAGCAAAAATCAACCAACTACTCCTAGACCTTTGTCGCCAACCTTGGAGCCCTGCCAGTAACACATGGCGCCCAACGTAAAACAATTACAAGCTTAATATTTTCACGTTCATATTAAAACATTCCCTAGCAGTGTAAGAAAAAGAAAATCTAGTAACAAAGACGCCGCAAAGTAATAGAAGAACTGTCACTAACAGACAAGACAATGTTAAAAAGACTAGCACACGCTACCAAGTCAAAGACTACCAAAATCTGACCAAATACCTGACTAAACTGGAGTTTTGTTATATAATCCAAATGGTAAAAGTACAAAATGCCTTTAACTCAGCAAGGTAAAGAGACATAATGAAAAAGCTTACTAGGCTTCCCCATACATGCGGAGAATCATGGGAAGTTACCTGCAAGACAGTGAAATCCTGTTTGGCTAAAGTCAAAGAATGCAAATGACCTGCGGTGTACCACATGGCTCCGTCATCGGACACTCTGGAATATCCTATACAAAGGTGCACCGAGAATAAAACTCCCGGAGAGAATCTATCTCGTGGGATACGTGGATGATCTGGCATTGGTGGTCTGCGAGAAAAAAAAGAAATGAAATAGAAGACAATGTTAAATACGCTGCATTCTAAACAGTAACTTGGATAGCCAAAAAGAGCCTACAGCTTGCAGAGTATAAAACTGAAGTAGCAATACTGGTCAGGAGAAACCCTGTCGAGAACAAAATAGAAAACTATAAAGTGACAAGCAAATATGCCGTTAAACACTTGGAGTTGTCTTTAGCCAAAATAATATTTTGGCCCAACCTGGGCGGACAAAAGAAGGCCATGTACTCGATGACCAACTCAATCTTTTTGTACGTAAGCGCTTATAGAACCATATCCACGACGGCAATACAAGTAGTAGCTAGCACGATCCCCATCTACCTGCTGGGAAAGAAATATCGTACCAAACAACATCTAGCAATAAGACCTTCAAAAAAGAACAGAAGCAAAACGAGGCGGAGCTCATTAGAAAGTGAACAAAAACACTTATCCCCAAGATGGAATCATAGCTGAACAGAAAGCACGGCAAAGTAAACTATTTCCTAACCCAGTTTCTCATAGGACATGAGTATTTTGAATCCTATTTGAAGAAAATGACCATGGTGGATAATAAAAACTGCATGTACTGCGGGGAGGAGGATACACCTGAACACACTATCTTCCAGTGCTCGAGATAGACTGAGGAAAGAGGCGCCATACTAGACACAGAACAAGGCCTGACAAATACTGGAACCATTGTCCAGCATACGTTCAAAAGCGAGAAGAAGTGGAACACTATTGCCAAACAAGTGAAGGACATAATGCAGAAAAAAATTGCAAAAAATTGGCTAAAAAATGGAAAAAAAAAACTTTTTCCTTTAAACTGTGATAATCCCTGATAAACTGTGATATTGCGTGTCTTTTTCAAAAGGGGTAGTAAGATCATTAATCAATGTAAACTGTTTTGTGTGATTTCTACTTAAATTGTTTTGGGGGTCATTAGACCATAACAAATAGTAGCACAAGTTAAGTGACACCGTCCACCCGGAACGTAGGTGCGCAAACATGACAAACTACCTTTGCCACAACCTTTGTCAGCTAAACCATTAAACGGCTTCAATAATTAAATAATAATATTTGCTATTTATCTGAACAAATTAAGAAGGTGATGTATTGAGTACAAGATTCCAAATTTAACTACCAGGCTAGCAAATACTTTAGAAACATTAAGACTCCTGACAAGCAAGATAAACCAACAGAGAGTGGAACTACAAATTACAACCGCAGCCATCTGCAAAACTACGAGAAAAATCATTTTTTTTTTATCCAAAACGTGGTTAACAAAGAAGTCAAAAACAAAAGTTGCCACCATCAAAAATCAATACAAATCTACCGCAAGAAGTTAAATTTGACATATCTGAGACTTGCCTATCGGAGATTGATAAAATCACTTGGGACGCAAGTCCAACAAGTAACAACTTTGTTCATAACATCAACAACCCTAACTTTGACTTACAAAAGAACAACCAAGTACGTCGCAATCACCATACCAGATAAAGACGAGATCGGACTGAAAACTCCAACAACGCCACCAAAACATGGCAAACAAGTTATGTCAAGTTTAACATACAAGACGAGCACTGCAAAAAGAAAATCACTACCATCAACCGCCTCCACAAGCAAAACATCTAAACAACCGCCCGGTCTACAGCAATACCTGTGTGGCAACCGTGCTTATAACCTCGATCCATCAATTAATTGTCCAACTTGGTTCAGAAAACTTCTAAAACTACCATCAAAATTTGGACCATAATTTGTTTCAAACCCCACGTGTCGCAAGTGATCAAACTTTCAAACTACGCAACACCAGAATTGCAGTAGAAGAAAATCACTACCAACCGCTTCTTCTGGCGGAACACGTGCACAACTGTGCTATAGCTTCAGAAAATGTGGAAATCCTTAAACCCTCGGTTTGTGTTCCAACTTGGCCTACGGAACCTCTAAAACCATCAACAAAACAAAGGTGACCAAATGCGGCTGGTTGGTAGACTTTAGTAGACAACTGTTTTAGAAGTGTTGCCCACAACTCCTGACTTGTACGGGACTTACAACCTTGCACTTTTACCCTAGCTGAAACTACAAAAATTCAAACACTGTCATGCCTACTGACTAGCATACTACAACATCGACTATTGATTGCGTAAAAAAAAAACCAACTAGTTACCTTGGCTAAGCCTTCAACATAACAATTATGGCACAGCATTATTTCTGTGGAAACCGTGCTTATAACCTCGATTCCTTGATTCAGAAAACTTTTAAGCCACCAAAATTTAAACCATAATCCGTTTCAAACTTCACGTGCCGCATGTGTTATAACATCACAAGTGCGGAAATCATGCGTAAAACTTCAAACCCTTGGTTCGTACTTTAACTTAGCTTAGCTTAGGGAACCTCTAAAATTACCAACAAAATCTGGACCATAACCGGTTTTAAATTTCTAACTCCGCAACACCAAACTTTTAGTGGAAACAGATCAACAACACTAACCGCCTCTACATGCAGAATACGTGAACAACCATGTTACAGCATCAGGTGTGCGGGAAATGGGACATAACCAGTTTCAAATCTCACGTGCCAAAAGAGATCAAACTTTCAAACTCCGCAATACCGGACTTATATTGAAAAAAGATCACTAGTACAAACCAATCAACACGTGCACAACCGTGCTACAACACCACTTGTGTAGAAACCATGTGTAAAGCTTAAGATACTGCTCCAACTCTGCTCAAGGAACGTCTGAAACCACCACCAAACCTGGACCATAACCTGTTTCAAACCTCCCATGCCAAAAGAGCTCAAACTTTTAAATTTTGCAACAGCACAATTGTAGCGGAAGAAGATTATCACCAACCGCTTTTTCAGGCGGAACACGTACACAACCGTACTATAACGTGTGCTGGAGTTGTGCGCAAAACCTGAAACCCTCGGTTAGTGCTCCAAATAGACTCAAAAAATTCTGAGACCACTAAAACTCGGACCATAACCGATTTCTTGTGCCGCAAAGGCAAAAAAAACTTTTGACTATTGGGCACTAACTAACTTAGCTCAAGAATCTTCCAAAACCAGGACCATAATTATTAGTTTCAAACCTTTTGTGCTCAAGTGCTCAAACTTCCAAACTACGCCTCATCAGACTTATAATGAAAACCAAGTCGACACTTTTTACATGTTACCGACAACTTCAATCTCGAACCCAAATAGACGACACCTGGACACTATCTCTGTGAAAGATAGAACTGGATACTCAACCTAAAAAGTTGGAGAGAATTGTTGCAGCCAGTAGGTGAAGCAACACCGACAAATAACTTTGCGCTTTTTTTCATCCTGTTTTTATAACTACAAACAGCACTATAACAAACAACCACAAAATTTACATATACTAAAATTTTCCGTCTTGGCCATCTTGTGCCATCTCTAAACCATAGCTGTAGCTTCAAGATAACAACACCAAACCTAATACCGTCGACCCACAATTAACAGTCACATTTTCTAGAAATTCCTAGAGACTGCACCAATTACTGTCCCGCTATAGTTTTAGAATGGCCACTGGTAGCTACTACACGTAATTTTGAAAACTAATGCTTTGTTCTGGAGCGCATCTTCAGGAAGTAGAAGTTAGAGATCGTTAGCATGCGCTTTGGTGACAGTTTGAAAGATCTTTGATCCAAAAACAGTTCCTTCTGGCGGCAGTTATGAGAAGTTTGGGGACCATCTATTTGTGACCTTCTTGCTTGTCTTTGGACTATTAATATTTCTCCTAACTAGTAGTAGAATATACAAAATAAAAATTTTCTTGATGCAATCAATACCAAGAAACTACAATTTCTGGAACACATGCGCAACTCTTCTTCTTATAGTGCCATACTCGCTATGAGCGTCGGCATCTCGTATGTTTGTGGTGTGCGATAATAGTTCCACACAAACATACGGGACCTACAGTTTAACGTGGAATCCAAACCACACCATTAGAGGAGATAACTAGGCAAATACTTTGCTGGTTTGCCATTGCCTTGCAAAGGCATCAAAATATATTTGACAAATTAAATCGGGAATCAAACCCGGGCTGCCTGCACAACAGTCCTCGCACTAGACCATTGCACAACTCTAGTAGATACCAACTCGTATAATGCATTCTACAAGGTAAAGTAAAAGAAAAAAGAAGCATTAGCCAAAGAAAAATCTCATAAATAAAATTAAAAAAGCTAACATCCCAAACGAATAGGCACTTCAAGAAGAAGAAGAAGTAGTAGTGTAGTCGTAATACCCTACCTGGCAATGTTTTGCCTGTTGCAGCCAGCAATCTAAATTGTTTTGATTATTTTTGGCGTTGTTCTCGTTCCAATTTTCTGGCTAGTAAAGATTTTGCCAAAACAGTAGTTGGCTTAGACTTAGTTTTATGACCGCGTTCATCCATCAGTTGTTGTTCCAACAATAACAATTTGTTCCAATGACGTCTTGGATGTTGTTTTGTCAGAGCTTGGGGTAATAAAGCTTGAGATTAGTAGATGGTCGTAGTATGCTAGACGCATTTGCATTGTTGGTTAGCCTTTGCAAAGTGCTGGTTTGTGAATTGTAAACCGTTTTTCAATAATTTGGCCTTGCCAAAAACCGTTTGATGCTGGAGCCCATCTGGATAATAAATCCATCATTGTTAGTAGAACTTTGTTCCCCTTAAGGATAGCATTGAAGAAGCAGATGTAATAACCCCATAGCAATTCTGTTGTATGTGATCTCAGCATAGCCGTTCAATAATTACCCCGTATCCATTTATGCCACTGTTTTCGTTTAGAGTACGTTTATTTGTTTAAACTTTTGGTAGTGGCGCTGGCCAAGTTTATGGTGTCAATTTTCCAAAACTGTGGGTTTTTCAGAAGATATTGTTGGTCCACGTCTTCAACTTTTTTGTTTGTTTTCAGGGTGTTGAGACAAAGCGTTAGAATGCAAGTTTATAGTGCCAGATGTGTGTTTTATGGTTTAGTTAAATTCTTCTAAAAGGAGTGACCACACCCCGTACTATCTGTTTGTAGTATAGAGGTTTTATTCTCTAAAGTACGGTTTGTATCTTTTATTGTTCTAGACGATGGTCATGCGTTCCAATTCGTTGAAATCTGTCCGTCAGCTTTGCTTCGTACAAGTTAAGTAGCGTTTAAAACTTTCCTCTTAGTTAAAAACAACGTTCACGCCTATGTTGCAAAAACTTGGTTTTAGAGCATAAAGTGCTGCTCATCGAAAAAGTCACTAGTGTCGTAAGCAAAAGTTTTGTTAGGACTTTGCAAGGTCATCAGTGGTACCTTACACCAGTTTTGCCGACCAACACTCAGCCTAGAGCGTCCCAAAACCGACTATTAGTATTACTTGAGATTACTATGGCAACTTCAATCAGCTTCAACACTAGCCACCCCCAAAAAGCTAACCTGTTTGGAGGTCGTAGCAATTCAACCTCCTTCCGTTAAAAATTAAGTATGTACATTGGAAACTAATGCTTTATACTGCTAAGCAGCTTCAAAAGGTGATGCAAGTCGGAAGTTGTTGAAGTGCAGTTTAGTGAGATATGTTAGATCTATTGAATAGTTTAGGGTTTACTTGTCCCCTGACCATTATCTTTTTTTCTATCCAGTAGTTGTGTAAGATGTCGGTTTTTTTGTGGTATTGGCGGCCACAATAGTTAACAATGTTTTGTTCGTTGAAGCCACCAATCCCAATTGTTTTGTTCGTTCTCGATCTTGCCAAAACCGAAGTTGGCTTAGGCTTTATTCCCGTAGCTGCGTTGGTTCGTTGGTTATGTGGTAAACGGCCAACTTCCAGCGTTGCTTGCTTCCGCAAAGTATTTTTTAGTCTTTGGGTAGCCAAACCGGTTTCTGCTTTGGCTACTAGGACGACTACTGCTTCCAATCACTTAGTGCATAAATTTATCATTATTAGTACAACTTTGTTTCTTTTAGGTATGCGTCAAAAGAGTCAATGTAATTGATAGCCACCTTCTTCCATGTTCTTTTTGTTGTTTGTGGTCTCAGCAAAACTTTGGGTAACTTGTTCCAATTTTTTGGTGAACGGTTTACAGTCCGGTCTAATCTCACCGTAATCACATCTACTGTCAGGCGTCAGATTGCCGTGGCCTTGCTTATTTTAGCGCAGATTGCCATCCCTACTAATTATTCGGATTTTTTTGTGCCAAAAATTGCTGGATTTGGGACTCGACTAGGGTATCTACTAAAATATTAACCATTGTTGTTTGGTTGTTGTCAGGAAAATTTTGTGATAAAATGTGGCTGGTTCCCACGCTTGGTAAACTTTAGTTATCAAGTTTTTGACCATATAAGCAATGGCGGTAGAGTTGGCGTATTATCAAATCAACCTAGTTCCAAAACTTGTGCAGCAAGGTTGGAGGTCACGCCAAAATTGTTCTTTAAAAGTCCTAGTCTCATTTTTTAGACAAGCTCAAAATTTTTGGCTTGTGCGGGACCTAGGAGTCTGCACTCTTTGCTGTAAGTTTTTAGCTAGAACCACAAACAATCAATCATGGCAGTTCATTGATTGCAATTACTACTTCACTCCAATATTGACGACAGCTTTGGGGGCTTGCACCGTACCTCCAAATCCAACAGTAGCACCACTCTACGAAGATCACAAAACCTTGTTTCAACAACTTTCTAGGAAGTGCAAACACTTGGCTGTGGGTACGTCCATAACCAAATTGCTGCAAGATCTAATCTATAGGTTTGCCGCCAGTTAAATGATGAGTTTTAGCAATAGGACTTCATCAGGTGGATAACTACAATTATCCACCACCTACGCACGCAGATACCGGAAAAGGGATGACGTTATTCTTTTTGCAACTGCCAACTCCCACTCCTCTGACTATGCAGGACGAAATAGGTTAATTTTGTAGAAGACTCTAGTCGTAGAAGGTCCTAGTGAAGCCAAAACTTGTAATGATAAAGAATAAACTTGTGACAAAAACATAGTAAATTAACTTATTATTTCTATCAATTATGAATTAATTGCAGTAAATCTAAAAAAAAATTGTTTGATCTGATTGTGTGCATGTAAACATTAATCTTAATTAACAAAAAACGTTTAAAATATTAATGTTCATTTCAAAGCAAACAATCATAATCGTAAACAAACATTGTAAGAAAAATTGTGCAATCAATCACAATTGAATAATTACACTCAATTAATTGAAACAATTTTCCTCTCGCGTCTGCATATTTTTAAGTACATTTGAATTGAGAAGTGGCAATTTTTATTTAGAATGCGCAATTGAGGACTATCAAGTCGTGGCCTGACCCTGAAAATTAATGGCGTTTTTAATCAGTGGACGCATAATGTTAATAAAAACAATGGAGTTAATTTGTTTTATAACACACATTGATAAGGGAATTTATATTTATATATATTTTATTTTCCGCCCGTGGCCATAACACACGCTGTTCAAACAATGTGTTGAAAATTAGAGGAGGGAGAGAGGACGCGTTTTAATTGCATCTAGTTGTAAACTGTTTGTTGGTTTACGTATTGTAAATTGTGTTGAAATCTGAAATTGTTTTTGTGTAAAGTTCGGTGATTTGAATTTTATATTTGTTTACTTTATAAACTATTAATTAATTTTATGACTGCTTATACGTGTTTAGCTGTGAGAGTCGCAGCAGACCATATTGAGTATTGTTAAAAACCTTTTGATTACAATATGTAGATTGGATAACTTGTCCTGCCCATTTATTATTTTAAAATTACATTAAAGTAATATGAAGTCATAATAAGTCATCATTTAAATAAATTTGATCAAATTTGAAAGTATTTGAGTAAAATTGTCGGCAGTACGGCAGAGAAAGCATGTACGAATACCAGCGCTAACAAAAGTTATTGGATTGGTGAACCCAAAGTGATGCCGAGCGTAGCGTTCTTCCCAATATGAATCCGTTATCTCGTATAGGCATCCATACATACACATGTCTTCTATGTGACTCGGTGAGTCCGACACCTCGACATCTAACGGTATTAAGAGGTTATTGATTGATTGATTGCGTAAAATTGTTATTTGATTTTTGTTTGCTACACAAAGCAACTTTATTTTTACATTTAATGTAGTTTGATAAAGATTTTCCATATAAGATTAACCGCACGAACTAAAGTGGCAACAATGCTTGTCCACGTTTGCCTTATTTTAATCTTACAATATCGGACAATAAAGTACACAAACATATTTCGTCATGCACTGTATTTATTACAATTTGAGTATTCAATAAATTTAATAAAATTCCATTTTATTCAAATAATATAAGCTGAAAAAACTTTATTAAAAGTTACTATTTATCTGCACTTAACTGCATAAATATCTTGTAGGATGCAAACATTCGGAACAGAATTGGATTTAACTTCAATTTTGTAAAATGTAAACCACTTAAAAGCCCGATGCTAGGAAACGCTGGTTTTAAAATGGAATGAGAAGAGATGTGAACGGAAAATAAATAGAATATCTAAGGACGATTCAATTCGAATACCTATTTTACAAGCGGAAATTGTTTTAAGTCTTCAAAGTCGTGCAAAATACGGTACAAAACATTAAAAAGAAAACTAAATAATAAACTAAACTCAAACATTGATTCAGTTTCCACAATAATTAGTTTTATCCATCAAATTTGTTTACTTCATTTCATGATTGATTGTGTAATTCCAAAATTTAGATTGATACTTGCAAGCAAGATGAAGTAAATAAAAAGTTAAATTAACTTCGGCTTTAGTTAAATTAACAATCTGTTATGCTGCGAACATCCTCATCAAGCTCGACATGAAGAGTTACACCCCAGACTCTCGACATAAATAATAAATATTCCGAGAAAATTGAGAAAAAATAAATCTTGTAATTTAACGCGCCCTCATTTCAACTACATTAAAATCGAATAAAATTCCAGTTTCATCATTATTTCAAGATTAATTGTATAATTAAAATAACATTAACGTTGCTTGTATTATAAACCAGATCACATTTATAAACATTTGCAAACAAATTATGATAAAAGTGAATAAATTAAATTTGTAGATGAAGGAGAGATAAATTAATTATAATTATTTTCAAATTTCCAACGGTGACGTTTTATGATATATTGGTAGCGATGTCGTAATCGATGTTCTAAAAAAATAAAACAAAATAACAGTGATACGTTAATGAAATTTAGAGCCGGAAGGCTGAATTAATGAGTTATTGTTTATTATTATTTATTGTTGCCCAATGCTATTTTTAACGGGTTCAATAGGTGGGCGTGAAAGTGTCTGTAATTTGTAATGTGCTAATTAATAATTTCCTTCTTGATCGATGATTTATTATACAATAAAATAAATCAGAAAAAATATTATTAGTGATGTTCTATATTTGTTTAAGGTCAGTTATTATGTAGTTCAGAAAGTAATTATAACTTTGTAGTTTCTACTTTTTAATTCTTGAAGTTATTTTATTTTATTAAAATATAAAAGAATTCTATCTTATTCTCCATGCATTTTGATATTGCTGCAACAAATTATGTAAAATTGCGTTTTACTTTTTGCATGAAAATTAGTTAATTTTGCATTGTGTACAAACTGCAGTATGCATCTACAAAGCCAATACTAAAAATTGATGTGTTTGCTTCATTATTATGAGATTGTGATGTTTGTATATTAATTGGATGGGTTGTTCCAGTTTCATAATTAGGAATAAATGTTTTAAAGTTGTTGCCTGTTCATCCACCCAAGTATCGGTTATCAAAGATTCAACTTCCTCTTCCCAGTGCATTATAGTGACTGAGAAATAAGTAGGTATGTCAAAAGACTTCAATACCTCCATTACAAAATAATCAGTAGAATTTAAGTAGTAATCCATAAGAAGAGTGTCTGAGACTCCAGATGAAACTATTAACCGTCATCATGCTCTGTAGTTACCCGCCTGAGTGTTTTTAAACTAATCTTAGGTTAGGCAACTCCAGTTCATGCTCTAGAATTGTCCACTTACCCACCCAAGTGTTTGTTATCAAAAGATTTATTTACAAACAATTAGGAGAGTGGATGTACAATTTCAGTTGTAACTAGTAATCATCATCATGCTCTGGAGTTACCCACTCAAGTGTTTGTAAACTAATTTTTTGATAACAAACACTCAGGCAGGTGGTTTGGTAACTTCAGTTGAAACTATTGGCCGTTATCCTGCTTTGGAGTTACCCGCCAGAATGTTTGTAAACTAATCTTTTGATAACAAACAATCGGGCGGGTGAGTGGGCAACTCCAGTTAAAATTATTGACTGTTATCATGCTCTGGAGTAGCCCACCCACCCGCCTTAGTGTTTGTTATCAAAAGATTTATTTACAAACACTCAGGAGAGTGGATGTACAATTTTAGTTGTAACTATTGATAGTCATCATGCTCTAGAGTTACCCACTCGAGTGTTTATTAACTAATCTTTTGATAACAAACACTAGGGCGGGCGGGTGGGCAACTCCAGTTAAAACTATTGACCGTCATCATGCTCTGAAGTTACCCGCTTGAGTGTTTCTAAACTAATTTTTTGATAACAAACACTCGGGTGGGTGGTTGGGTGGGCGGGCAACTCCAGTTAAAACTATTGACTGTCATCATTCTCTGGAGTTACCTACCCGAGTGTTTGTAAACTAATCATTTGATAACAAACGATTGAGCAACTCCAGTTGAAATTATTAACCGTCAACATGCTCTAGAGTTGCCCACCCACCCGCCCAAATATTTGTTATCGAAAGATTTACTTATAAACACTCAGGAGAGCTTTAAGGGGTGCAATTTAGCTATCAGAAGTTATTACACATAAACCGGTCTTAAAAGTGTGTAATACAAAGTACATTGACAGTAAAGTCATCTAGGTACTGATAGCTATAACATGCTAGAGAGCTGTAAAATTGTTATTTTACACACTGGCAGCCGAGGCTTTGGGATTGCACAATAACTGTAAAAGATTGTCAAAATTACACAGGCTGGTTAGGTTGTATGCAGGGCACATTACAGCGGTAATGAGCAGTTATAAACAGACTGGTATTAGAATATACCTTGGAGATGTGTTAATTAAGTAATTAGTAGTATACTTATAAGGATTCTGGCATGACTGTTGGTTCTATGCTAAAGAGAAATATATTTATTAATTGGACAAAATGTATCAATAGCCCTAATGTAAGAAAACAAAATGGACCCAACTAGTATAAATAGATCGGAGTGGGATAATAACAATTTGGAGCGCAAGAGTAGCAAGAAAGAAAGGAGCCTGAGTATTTGATGATTTAGTGTTAATTAATTAAGATACAACGTTCAAGCACAGTGTGGTGGTTGGGAGGTTTAGCGTGCGTTTCGTAGTTATATATACAAATTAAATTGTATAACTGAGCGTAACACATAATAAACTTTTAATTTTAGTATTATTTATAGAAACTTATAAACTGCAAATTTTCAAGGTCAATGTTTATTGCTCAAATTTTTGATGTATTAGTTTCAGCAAATGTGGTTTCACACAAGAATTTTATTGTTATTGTGACATACTAATTAATTCTTAAACATCACATTTAAAAATTAAGGAAAAAAAATGAGAGGGTGGGCTCGCCCGTCCTTATTGTTAGTAAACAGTGTTTGACAAATTTCTTCCCTTTTTACGTATTTTTGTATAACAAATAGGTTTTCTCTAGTTTCAATAGTTTAATATATAATTTTGTGTCAATTTTTGCCTTAAATAGGGTAGTATTTTTAGCAGTTTTTAATATTTTATTTTTTTTCTTAACAAAGTTATGTACAATAAATATGTTCTTTACTTTAAGCAAATAGGTTTTTACAAGATTTATGCAAATTTCACACAATAAATTGGTGTTTTGTACATTTTTATAAAGCACTTAAATAGTCTTTTATGCAATCTTTAAATAAAAAGTATTTTTTTTACAAATAAATATTCTGAAATAATTTTTTTATAATTTTCTGCTATAAATGTTTCTTTTATGCAAAAAAAACTGTTGATAAAGTTTGTGCAATAAATGAACATATATATTTTAGCAAATTTTTTTATTGAAGAATGGATTTTCATCAAATAGATTTTCGGAGCAATTTTTCGTAAAATAAATAGTTTTTTGTGCAATTTTTAGCAAATTTTCTCTAACAAATGATTTTTTGAACAATTTTCTTATCACATTTGCACAATAAATCATTCTTAAGTTCAATTTTCAGTTAATTTTCTTTAACAAATTGATTTTCATAGCAATTTTAGATTAATTTTGTAAAATAAATAGTTTTTTGTGCAATTTTTATCAAATTTTCTTTAACAAATAATTTTTTTGAGCAATTTTTTATCAAATTTGGACAATAAATCATTCATTAGTTTAATTTTCAATTAATTTTCTTTAACAATTCGATTTTCATAGCAATTTTAGATCAGTTTTGTAAAATAAATAGTTTTTTGTGCAATTTTTAGCAAATTTTTTTGAGCATTTTTTTATCAAATTTGCACAATAAATCATTCATTAGTTCAATTTTCAGTTAAATTTCTTTAACAATTAGATTTTCATAGCAATTTTAGATCAATTTCGTTAAATAAATAGTTCTTTGTGGAATTTTTAGCAAATTTAGAGAAAATTTGCTAAAAATGATTTTGTTGAGCACTTTTTTAATCAAATTTGCACAATAAATCGTTCTTTAGTTCAATTTTCAGTTAATTTCTTTAACAAATAGATTTTCCAAGCAATTTTAGAATAAATTCGTAGTAAAATCTTAAGTAGATTTTTGTGCAATTTTTAGCAAATTTTCTCTAACAAATATTGTTTTCAGCAATTTATGTATCAAATTTATAATAATACATTCTTAAGTTAAATCTTTAGTTAATTTTCTTTATCAAATAGATTTTAAAAGCAAATTTAGATCAATTTCGTAAAATAAATAGTTTTTTGTGCAACTTTTAGCAAATTTTCTTTAATATATGATTTTTTCAGCATTTTTTAAAATCAAATTTGCACAATAAATCTGTTTTTAGTTCAATTTTTAGTTAATTTTCTTTAACAAATAGATTTTCATAACAATTTTAGATTAATTTTGTATAATAAATAGTTTTTTGTGCAATTTTTAGCAATTTTCTCTAACAAATGATTTTGTTCAGCATTTTTTTAAATCAAATTTGCATAATAAATCATTCTTTAATTCAATTTTCTGTTAAATTTCATTAATAAATAGATTTTTGAGGCAATTATAGATCAATTTTGTAAAATAAATAGTTTTTTGTGCAATTTTTAGCAATTTTTTCTAACAAATAATTTTGTTGAGCATTTTTTTTAATCAAATTTGCATAATAAACCATTCTTTAATTCAATTTTCAGTTAAATTTTATTAATAAATAGATTTTCAAGGCAATTACAGATCAATTTTGTAAAATAAATAGTTTTTTGTGCAATTTTCAGCAAATTTTCTCTAACAAATGATTTTTTCAGCAATTTTTGTATCAAATTTGCACAATAAAACATTCTTCAGTTCATTTTCTTTAACAAATAGATTTTCAAAGCAATTTTAGATCAAATTCCTAAAATAAATAGTTTTTTGTGCAATTTTTAGCAAATTTTTTCTAACAAATATTTTTTTCAGCAATTTTTGTATCAAATTTGCATAAAAAATTATTCTTTAGTTTAATCTTTAGTTAATTTTCTTTAACAAATAGATTTTAAAAGCAAATTTAAATCAATTTTGTGAAATAAATAGTTTTTTGTGCAATTTTTAGCAAATTTTTTTGTGCAATTTTTAGCAAATTTTCTTTAAAAAATGATTTTTTGAGAATTTTTTAAAATCAAATTTGCACAATAAACCTGTTTTTTGTTCAATTTTTAGTTAATTTTCTTTAACAAATAGATTTTCATAGCAATTTTAGGTCAATTTCGTAAAATAAATAGTTTTTTTGTGCAATTTTTAGCAAATTTTCTCTAACAAATAAATTTTACAGCAATTTTTGTATCAAAATTGCACAACAAATCATTCATTAGTTCAATTTTCAGTTAAATTTCTTTAACAAATAGATTTTAAAAGCAAATTTAGATCAATTTCGTGTAATAAGTAGTTTTTTGTGCAATTTTTATCAAATTTTCTCTAACAAATAATTTTTTGAGCATTTTTTTAAATCTAATTTGCACAATAAATCTATTTTAGTTTAATTTTTAGTTAATTTTTATTTACAATTAAATTTTCAAATCAATTTTAAATTAATTTTGTGAAATAAATAGTTTTTTGTGCATTTTTTAGTAATTTTCTCTAACAATTGATTTTGTTGAGCATTTTTTTTTTTTTATCAATTTTGTATATTAAATTATTGTTTAATTCAATTTTCAGTAAATTTTCTTTAAAAAATAAATTTCAAAGCAATTTTAGATCAAATTCGTAAAATAAAAAGTTTTTTGTGCAATTTTTAGCAAATTTTCTCTAACAAATGATTTTTTTCAGCAATTTTTTATCAAACTCGCACAATAAATCATTCTTTTGTTCAATTTTCAGATAATTTTCATTAACAAATAGATTTTCAAAGCAATTTTAGATTAATTTCGTAAAATAAATAGTTTTTTGTGTAATTTTTAGCAAAATTTCAACAAATGGTTTTTTGAGCATTTTTTTATTAAACTTGCACAATAAATCATTCTTCGGTGCAAATTTTAATCAATTTTCTTTAACAAATAGATTTTTTGAGCAATTTTTGATCAATTTTTAGCAAATTTTAGAGAAAAAGTTTTTCTTGGCATTTTTTTATCAAATTGATGCATTTTTATTAATTTTGATTTAAACAAATAGTTTATAGTTTTATAGTTTTCTAAGCAATTTTTGATCAATTTTCTTTATTCTTCACTGCAGATATTATTAAATTTTATTTAACAAATAGATTTTCTAAGCAACTTTTGATAAATTTTGTTTAATTTAATTAATTTAATGTTTATATTTATAACATTTTACTTAACAAATTTTTTTTTGATTTATTTTGATCAATTTTATGCAATTTAAATAAAATTGCAAGTCAACTTTCTAGACAATTTTCAATTAATTTTGTGCAATAAACGGTTTTTAAGTGCAGTTTTTATAAGTTTATGAACAATTTTTGATTAATTTTTTGCATAAAATAGTTCTTATGTTCTTATTATTTAACAAATAATCTTTCTTAATAAATGATTTTTTTTGCATTTTTTAATAAAAAAATTTAATAAATAGATTACTGAATTTTTTGTTTAGTAATGTGCAATTTTTATTGAATCTTATTTAACAAATAGATTTTATGAGCATTTTTTCAATTTTGTGTTATTTTTAATTAAAAAAATTTTGCATCAATTTTCTGATCAATTTTGTAAATGGTGTTATTACTGTTTTTTTTTTAATAAATAGGTTTTTTACAGATATTGATAAATTTTGTGCAATTTTTATAAAATTTTCTTTAACAAATTGATTTTCTAAAACATTTTTCAATTTTGTGCTGTAAATGGTTTTTGTGCAATTTGTTTAAAAAATAAATTTTCTGAGCAATTTTTTATCAATAATGTGTAATGTGTTGATTAAACATTTTTTGCATACTTTGTAAAAAATAGGTCACTTAATAATAATATTCTTTAACAATTAGTTTTTATTGACAATTTTAATAAGTTTTCTACAATTTTCTTTAAAAAATACATGTTCTGATCAATGTTTGATAAATTTAGTGCAGTAAACTATTTCTTTGAGTAATTTTTAATGATTATTTTGTAACAATTAAATTTTTGATTAAATTGTGCAATAAATAATTCTTTGGTGCCATTTTTAGTGTATTTCCTTTCAAGATTGTTTTTCTGATTTGATCAATTTTGTGCAATAAATGTTCTTTTTGTTCAATTTTTAGCAAATTTTCTTTTAGAAACAAATATTCTACACAATTTTTGTCAATTTTGTGCAACAAATAGTTCTTTTGTGCAATTTTCTTTAAAAAATAGATGTTCTGATCAATGTTTGATAAATTTTGTGCAATAAGTTATTTTGTAAAATTTTTTTTGTAATTTTTAATGAATTTTTTGTAACAATTAAATTTTTAATTAAATTGTTCAATAAATGATTTTTTGGTACCATTTTTAGTGGATTTCCATTCAAAGTCGTTTTTCTGATTTTATCAAATTCGTGCAATAAATGTTACTTCTGTCCAATTTTTAGCAAAATTTCTTTTAGAAACAAATATTCTAAACAATTTTTGAACAAGTTTTGTTTATGTTTGTACAATAAATAGTTCTTTTGTGCAATTTTCAATAAATTTTTATTAAACAATAATAATTTTTATAGATTTTGATCAACTTTACGCAATAAATGGTGTTTTTATGCAACTAAATTTTGTTTCAAAAATAATTTTGAATATTTTCATGCAATAAATAGTTTTCTTTTGCATTTTTCTTTATAAAATGGATTTTCTGAGAAAGTTTTTTTATCAAATTTGCATAATAAAGATAATTTTTTGTGCAATTTTTAGCAAATTTTACCTAACAAATGGTTTTTATCAAATTTGCATAATAAAAAGTTCTTTGGTGCAATTTTTATTCAATTTTCTTTAACAAATAGATTTTTTGAGCAATTGTTAATCAATTTTGTGCAATAAATAGTTTTTGTGTGAAATATTTAGTAATTAAAAGAAAAATGTAATTACTAAGGAATTTTTGATCAATTTTGTGCAGTAATGGTTTTCATGTTCCATTTTTATTAAATTTTATTTTCAAATAGAGACTTTTTAAGCAAATCTTGATTAATTATTTGCAATAAATAGATTTTTTTGTGCAATTTTCTTTAACAAATAAATTTTTAGAACAATTTTTGATACATTTTGTGCATTAAACAATTTTGTTGTACAATTTTCTTTAACAAATTAATTTGCAGCACAATTTTGATACATTTTATGCAATAAATAGTTTTTTGTGCAATTTTTAATAAACGTTCTTTAACAAATTGATTTTCTAAGCAACTTTTGATCAAACTTATTGCAATAAATGCATTTTTTTGCAACAAATTTTTTTTAATAATGATTTTTTTAGTATTATAGATTCCCGACTTATGTGTAATAAAGGTCTAAATCGTTTAATTTTGTGCAGTAAATGGTTCTTGTGCTTATTTTTAGCAAATTTTCTTTAATAAATTGATTTTTCAAGCTTTTATTTATCAATTTGGTGCAATTAATAGTTTTTATGTGCAAATTTTAGCAAGTTTTTTTAAGAAATAAATTTTCCGAGAGCATTTTAATCAATTTTGAACTATATTTAGTTTTTTTGTACAAATTTTAGCAAATTTTCTTTCAAAAATGGATTTTCTCATCAGATCATTTTTTTTCCAAAAAATAGTTTTAGGTGCAATTTTAAGTTAATTTTGTTTAAGAAATAAATATTCTGAGCAATTTTTGATCAATTTTGTGCAATAAATAGTTTTGCTGTAGAATTATAAGCTAATTTTGTGAAATATCCTCTAAAAACAGATTTTCTGAGCAATTTTTGATCAATTCTGTGTAATAAATAGTTTTTTTTGTGCAATTTTTAGTGCATTTAAAGTTTCTAAACCATTTTGTGCAATAAATGGTTTTTTTGGGCAAATTCTAGCAATTTTTTCCAACAATTAAGATTTTTAATCAATTTTGTGCAATAAATAGTTTTGATGTGCAATTTTTATTAAATTCTTTTTAATAAATAAATTTTTAAAGCAATTTTTGTAGAATAAATGATTCTTTGTGCAATGTTTAGTGAATTTTATGTGAAAAATAAGGTTTTCTCAGCAAATTTGATCAATTTTGTGCAATAAATAGTTTGTTTGGCGGTTTTTAAAAGAATTTTTGAGAAAGTTTTAATCAATTTTGTAAAATAAATAAATATGTGCAATTTTTAGTAAATTCTTGATAAATTTTCTAAAATAAAATTTATCAATTTGGTGCAAAATAAATCTATTTTTAGTCAACAAATAACTATAATGTGCCATAAATAGTTAACAAATAACTTACTTGAATTATTTAACTTTATTAAATTTTGTACAATAAATAGTTGTTTTGTGCAATTTTCGAAAAAAAAATTAACAATTTTGTATCAATTTGTGCAATAAATATAATTTTTTGGTACAATTTTTAGCAAATTTTTTTTAACAAATAGATTTTCTAAGTAAGTTTTCATCAATTTTGAGCAATAAATAGTTCTTTTGTACAATTTTTACTAAATTTTCTTTAAGAAATAGATTTTTTGTGCAGGTTTTTATCAATTTTGTGCTATTTTTGGTAAATTTTTTTTAGAAAATAAGATTTTTAAAGCAATTTTTGATCATTTGGTGCAATAAATCGTTTTTGTGCCATTTTTAGAAAATTTTCTCTAACAAATAGAATTTCTGAGAAATAGTTGTTTGTTTAACTTGATAGTAATTTTTTAATAAATAGATTTTTGGAGCAGTTTTTGATAAACTTAGAAACACATTTTCTGTAACAAATAATTATTTCAGTAATTTTCAATAAATTTTAATAATAATAATAATACTTTATTTATGGTATAATCTTACCATTTACAACTACATCAAATATACATAATAATGATGTTTTACAATACAAAAATAAAGAATACAAAAAATAACATACACAAAAACGAACATATTAAAACAAAACATTAGTCAGCTGACTTCTAAACGTAGACTCTGATTGACAAAATATATTAAAATTAGTCGGTAAATTATTTGCAAATCGTCACATTCTACCGAGCGGATTATTGAAACCATAATTAGTAGAATGGTAGACTCACGGAATAAGAAAGAATGCCTGCTGCGCCTATTATTAGGTGCTACATGGAATGGAAGAGTACCAAGTAGCTCCGGACAATTGATCTGACATGATTAAATTACGCAGGAACGACAAATCGGCCTTTATGCGGCGAAGCTTCAATGACGCTAGGTTGTAGTGAAGCATTGTAATAGTAATCATAGTTTCTACATAATATGCTCGATTTATAAGACAATAAACGACAAAATTTCTTTTGAATTTGTTCAATACTGCGGTTATGAATGTTATAAACAGAGCTCCAAACACTGACGGAGCGGAGCGTACTCTAAATGCGAACGCACCAAAGCACAATATAAAAGTTTTAGTGTAGTAGCTGATAAATCCTCAGACATTCTATATACAAATCCCAACATTTTTATGGCACAATTGCACATGATGTTAATATGTTCAACAAATGTAAGTTTATGATAAAAAATGACGCTTAAATCTTTTATTTGTGTGATTTTGCCCGTTACTTTAGTGACAATTGTATAGTTCAAGATTAAATAAAACAACTACTATGTTTTTATATCACTATTTATTTCGTCACACTGTGACTGCAGTTTCGGCTAAACCTCAGCCTTTTTCAGACAATACATGAATACATTAATAAAGAAACAGTATATATTTATATATAAGAAAAAACAAATTGAATTAACAAAAAATATTAAAAAGACATTAACATAATCTAATAAATAGTTTGTTAATATAATTACAAAAAGGATTAAAGAAAAGGATTACAAAATATAAGTGATTAACAATAATTTCAAAAAACAAATTAAATTAATTGAATTATTGATGTTTTAATTGGGCATGACTTATATAATCGTAAATATTAAAGTTTTGAGGCAAATTAATAAATATAAAACGTTAGAGCACGGTGTGGCGGTTGGAAGGTTCAGCGTGCGTTGCGTCAGCTGTATATAAAAAAACAAATTTTAAGAACTGGGCGTAACATTATAATTAATTTAAATATCTTTTAAGTCATTTTTGTTTAAAATGCGTTTGTTAGCAGTTTTTAATTTTTAATTTATTTTTATTATTATTATTTTTAATAAATTTTAAACATTAGATGTGAAATATTATAACTGTAAGAGCATTTTAAATACATTTTTGGGCAAAACACATTTTTCTGAGCGTTTTTTACATTTTAATTGGTTTGGTAATTTTTACGCGTTTTTTGTAAAAAGTGCCGTTTTGAAAGTTTTAAAGCGGTTTTTGAAAATTCGAGTAGATTTTGCTAAATTTTAACCTTTAAACGCGGTTTAATTAAGTTGTTAATGCAGAAAAAGTAGTGTTTCTAAGCAATTGTTTAAGTTTTTGCTTGTTTTTGTGTAGAAATTGAGTTTTTAAGAGATTCAATGCAATTTTTAAGCGTTTTTAACAGTTTCAGATCAAAAACATTCAAATGTTTTTATATAGAATAAAAACACGGCCAAAAACAATTTAATAATGCAGAATATTAATCATAAAATGCCAAAATAGCAAAATCGGATTTTTTAACACCAACAAATTTTTAGAAAACACCAAAATTATGCCATAAACTGTTAAAAAATGTAAAAACTTTTATGAAATTGAAAAAAATCGGTCATAAAAAAACAAAATATTGTTAGTAATAGCAAAATTTAGTTATAAACTATTGAAAACATCAATACTCTATTTATAAAAATCAAAAATAGCAAAATGTGGTTATAAAATATTAGAATATTGTCAAAAAGAATGTAATTTTAAGTAGGTCTGAAAATACATTTGTCGAGACTTTCTAAAAACTGAATCACGAATCCATAAAAGGGTTTCAAATAAATAAAAACAAGAACAAAGTTATGAATTCACTAGAAATGGTCAGAACCAGCAGCAGCAGCTGTCAGTTGAAAACTTTGAATTTGCAGATGTTCCCAATTTCACATACCTTGGGACGCAACTGAACAAAAAAAAATAAACAAAAAGAAGAAGAAGAAGAAGTGATATTTCGCCAACAGATCCCTACTAAACTCAAAGATCCTTTAAAGCAGAACGTGCAAGCTTAAAATCTACAAGACCCTTATTAGACCTGTGGTCACTTACGCTAGCAAAACTTGGACACTAAATCAAAAAAAGGAAACTCCTTCAGGATCTTTGAAAAACAATTTTGCAAAAAATCTTTGGGCCAACGAGTTGCCACATCTAATCAACAAAGCAGACATAGTTAAGTTCATTAAAACACAAAGAACTTGTTAGTTAGGATACGTCATCGGAATGAATAAAGGAAGAAACGCCAAAGTAACATAAGAATGGAGACCAAAGAAGGTGAGACCCAGAGGGAGGCCTGGCAGAAAATGGATTTCTGCAGTAGAAAAAAACCTCAAAAAGATGGGCATTAACAACTAGAGGAGAATCGCCATAATTTAGAAAAAATGAAACAAAGTCGCAGAGGAAGCCAAAACCCACTTAAGGTTGTAGAGCTCAAGGAAGAAAGAGAAAACAGTTAAAAAATAGCAACATTTTTCTTTAAAATAGTAAAAAAAAAATAGAAAAGGCTAAAATCCATCATAAATTGTTGAAAAGTGCAAAATTCTTATCAAACATACTAAAATACTGTCAGAAAGCACTAAAATTTTAATCAATTTTTAAAAAGCTCTAAAATCCGGCCATAAATTGTTCAAAATGTGCAAAATTTGACTATGCAATTTTAAACAATTGACAGAAAGCCCAGGATTGATAAATTTTTTTTACCATAAACAGTCAAAAAGTGCAAAATTCTATTCACGGAATGTCAAAAATAGCATAATTTAGTTTTCTAGGTTTTGAAATAAACTTAGAATACAACAAAATTACAAAAAAAAAGGATTTACAACATATTCAACTCATTTCCAGCATGAATTTGCTTACAAAACTCCAAAATTGCAGCCAAAAACATTTTAAACGTAAAAATTATGCAGAAAACTCGATTACCTACGACAAATATGCTTTACGCATTGATTTTAGACAAATAATCTTCCACATGGGCTTTGCTAGATTTCTTGAATAGGGTGGATATAAACAAATATGATAACACATGGGGAGGTTTTTAATGTTTCTTGGCAATAGACTTTTGAGATAAATATGCCAAAAATTAAGTTATTTTCTGAGTTTTCTATAAATTGAGAAAACTTGGAAATGTTAATGCAGTTGAGTATTATACATTTAAAGCGGTTTTTCAGCAATTTGGTTACTGCAAGTAAATTTTGTAGTATTTGTTTCTAATTGTTGCACAGTTTAAAATAATTTAGGTTAGGGTATTTTAATAAAAAAATGTATATACTTTATTGTGCTGATTTTACTTTTTTATATATTAAGACCGGTTTCGGCTATTAGGCCATCATCAGTTTTTTTTTCACAGGTGTTGTTGTGTCAAATTTATATACTTTATTGTGCTGATTTTACTTTTTTATATATTAGGACCGGTTAGAAAAAACTGATGATGGCCTAACAGCCGAAACCGGTCTTAATATATAAAAAAGTAAAATCAGCACAATAAAGTATATACATTTTTATTAAAATACCCTAAACTCAAGTACATTTTGTGGCTACGGTGTTTGTAACCAATTAATTACATTCAGTTAATGATTTGATTATTACTGAATAGAGTCGTATCAGTTTTATGAATTGTATAATGCATTTCTTGTTGCAACTGTTTTTATCTGTGTTTAGTAAATACGCAGGGGCGTTGTCGGCAGTAGCGCTGATCTTAATTAAAACGAACTTCTTAAAAAAAATGAATACGAATGCAAGATTGCAATTCTTAATATCTGAATGTCTTTGATAATAAACGCTGTTCTAATAAACAAATCAAGTGGGTTTCTTAGCTTGTGTAAATTGATGAGGTTTACAAATGTTTGATTATAAAAAGTCAGTTATGGATTTTTGGTTGCAATGCAAAAAGCTTTAGATATTTTTTGACTAACGTCGTATTGATATCTTGCAGAGTTTTAGACTATTCTAAAGATGCAAACTAGATTTGCAGAATGCAAAAGTTTGTTATCATCAATGAAAATTAGTAAGAAATTTCATGCTGTTAAATGAATTCTTCTAAATGCAGAAAGGTTTAGTGTAAAGACCTAGCAGCAGTTTGCTTGTTTGAAAGTTAAGAAATTTCATAGAGTTAAATGGGTTTTTCTAATATGTGAAGAGAAATTGGCGATGTTCTCTTGTTTTAGATTGATCTAACAGTAGAAAAGTCCAATAAAAATTAATATACTTTTATGACTAACTGTGTAAAAACTGTGTTGGCGGAAAGCCATTTGTTGATTAGACACTGCAATGTAGTCGTGCATTTCATTCATGAACGTTTCGGACTCTATGCCGCTGTATATCCAGTAATAACATTTTGAATTATTAATGTTGTAATTGAGCATGACTTACGTAATCGTAAATATTGGAGTTTTGAGGCAAATTAATTAACATAAAACGTTAGTGCAGGGTGTGGCGGTTGGGAGGTTCAGCGTGGGTTGCGTCAGCTGTATATAAAAAAATATTTAATAACTGGGCGTAATATTATTTTAAATATCTTTTTAGTAATTTTTGTTTAGAAAACGTTAGTTTTTTTAAATAAATTTTAAAGATTAGATGTGCAATATTATAACTGTACGAGCATTTCAAATACATCTTTGAGCAAAACACATTTTTCTGAGCGTTTTTTACATTTTAATTAGTTCAAGCGCATTTAAAAAAAAAAAACGTATTTATTTTTTAACTTTTTTTTTAATTTGTACCTTTTTCATGTAGAAAGTGTTTTTTTAAGTTTTAAAGCTTTTTTTGACAATTTTAGTAGTTTCTGCTAAATTTTAACTTTGTTAAAAATATGCAGAAAAAGTAGTATTTCTAAGCGATTGTTTAAGTTTTTGTGTAGAAATTGAGTTTTTAAGAGATTCAATGCAATTTTTAAGCATTTTTTAACAGTTTCTGGTCAAAAATATTCAAATGTTTTTAGATAGAATTAAAATATGAACAAAAATAATTTAATACAAAGATTGCTATTTATGTCTTGAGAATAGAAAAAACAAATAAATTTTTTTTATCATTTTTTTTTTTATTGCTTTTCAAAAGTATCGCCTTTAAGATGTATACAGCAATAGTAGGGGTTCTACAATGTAACCTTCACCACTCCAAAGCAGCCTCGGCTGCTCTGCTCCTCCTGACAAAGGGAGGAGTCAACATCGTTTTAATCCAAAAACCCTGGGTCGTGGGAACCAAGATCTGTGATAAATACAGGTTACTGTACGCAAAATACGCAAGTAAGCTACGCTCGTGTATCCTGGCAGATAAAAGTATCAACGCTTTTATGATGCCTAACCACAACAATTGCGATACTGTTACTGTATCAATGGGACTTTTTAACCGTAGGTTATGGATGATCTCAGGATACTTTGCCCAGGAGAAGGAAAGTCCCCCAGATGGCTTCCATGGCATTATCAACAAAGCCAACCAAGTAGGGGCGGACGTGATCATTAGAGCCGATGCCAATGCCCACCACACCATATGGGGCAGCTCGGACACAAATAACAGAAGAGAGTCTGTACTAGAATTTATACTAACCTCCGATCTAGAAATATGTAATATAGGTAACACTCCCACCTTCACTACAGCCGTGAGAAAGGAGGTACTTGACATTACACTCGTTTTCACTAAAACGCCTAACCTTGTAAGCAATTGGAAAGTGTCAAAAGAACACTCCTTTTCTGATCATAGGTATATAGAATTTAAGGTAGACATACAGATACAAACAAAGCCTAGGTTTGTAGACAAAGGAAAGACTGACTGGGGTAAAAATAAAACTACCCTATCGGGTCTTCTATCGGAAAAGCCGCACCCAACACCAAAAACAGGGGATGAGGTAGACAGAACTGTAAAGCAGTGTACATCTGCCTATAACAAGGCCATACGCACATCATGCAAAGTCGAGAGCAGAAAAAGTAACAGCAAACCACGGTGGTGGACACCGTTAATAAGCAACCAAAGAAAGAGCAGGAGGCTGTTCAACAAGGCAAAAAACACAAATGAGTAGACGCCTATATAAACAGCCTGCGGAATTTCAAAACGGAAGTCGGAAGGCCAAAAGATCATCCTTTGCTTGGTTTTGCGAACAAATAGAGGAAACCTCAGAAGCCAACAACTGCAAAAAATATTATCTAAAAACCCGGCAGTCCAAAGCTTCATACAGAAGCAAGATGGAAATTTGACAACCTAATGTACAGAAATGCTAGAGCTACTTATAGATACACACTTTCCAGGCAATGGAATAAGTGCAGTGGACTCCACCATAACTGCTCCACCTCGGTATCTGGCTGACAGAATTGTAGGTGGAGACAAGTTAATCTGGAGCATCAAAAGCTTCAAACCTTTTAAGTCACCTAGACCTGACGAAATCAGTCCAGTTGAGCTGCAAGATATTGATATAGTTATACCTTGATTGGAGACAATGTTTAAGGCATGTATAAACCTCTCATACATTCCAAAAATTTAAAGAGAGGTCGAAGCGGTCTTCATCCCAAAAGTAGGAAAGGCTTCACACACCTCCCCCAAAGACCTGAGACCAATCAACTTATTATCGTTCCTGCTAAAGACGCTTGAAAGACTGATTGACTTGCACATGAAGGAGGCACTACACCCTGAAATGCTGTCAAAGTCTCAGCACGCATACACAAAGAGAAAATCCGTGGAATCGGCATTCCACGCCTTGGTAAACCAGATTGAAAGCTCGATGAAGCATAAGGAGTTCACGATGGTTGTTTTCCTCGATATAAAAGGAACATTTAACAACGTGAAGCCTGAAACCATAGAATCAGCCTTAACTGGACTAGAAATAGACAACGCTTTATGTCACCTGATCGAAAAAAATGCTCCGTGAAAGGAACATCAGAGCCACAATAAGAGAATCTCACATAAAAAGGAAGGTGAGTAAGGAAACCCCACTAGAGGGCGTCCTCTCGCCATTGCTTTAGAACATCACGCTAAATGAGCTGCTCCTCCAACTTAAGAAATCTGGTTGCAAGGTCGTCGGCTATGCAGATGACGTAGCAATAGCGGCCTCAGGGAAACACCTCAATATAATGTCGCAACTTGTTGAAGGGGCCCTATCGAAACTAGAGCAATGGTGCAAAAGGTGTGGCGTAGATGTCAACCCGGCAAAAACTAAGCTAGTCGTTTTCATAAAGAAACACAACATTCCAGAATTCAAGCTCTCAATGGCCTCAACCCCAAGATTATCTTCTGGCTATACAGATCCGTAGTTACACCAATACTCTACTACGGCGTATTCATATGGGGGCCAGCACTTAATAAAAGAGTCCATCAAATAGCGCTTACAAAAGTGCAGAGAATGGTGGCGCGAATGGAGACAATCCTGGACATTACCCCGGTCGATCTAATGGGCAAGCAACTTGCCATTACCACAGCACTCGGACTAAAGTCGGTGAAAATGTTGACATCGGATTATTGTGGTCACGCCGGAATAATCAATGAATTTAAAGGGGTGCCCAAAAACATAGACCGCTGTCTAGCAACACCTGCTTTTGGCAACCAATTCTCATACCGCATACTCTCTAAAGAAGAGTGGATGAAAAAGAAAGGGATACCAGCAGAACACACGCAGGTCTATACAGATGGCTCACAAAGGGAGGACAAAGTGGGCTGCGGAGTTTTCTCCAACAACCTCAACCTCAAAATCAGCCTACGCCTGCCAGACTACTGCAGCGTTTTACAGGCGGAGGTAACCGCCATAAAAGAGACAACAGAGTGGCTGATGGTAAATGAAAACCCTAGTGAACAGATCCACATTTACACCAATTCACTCAACAGTGGTCTCTGACTGTTGGAGAAAGCCGAACGAGCTGGCAGCACCCACAAACTTGAGACTCATGTGGGTACCAAGCCACAGCGGGATCCCAGGTAACACATAAGCGGATGAGCTTGCAAAGAATGGCACAAGCCTGCACTCAGCCAAAGTATTACAGGATATTGGTATTTCATTTGCCTCGTGCAAAGAGACCATAGCCGAAATACTCGAATAATCTCGAACCTAGCGGAGCAAAGCTGAAGGGATGAAGACACCTGCGAAGTAACCAGGCAAGTATGGTCTCACCGAAACAGGGAAAGAAGCACCAACATCGTCTATCTAATAAGAAACGATATCAGACTGGCAGTGGGAGTCATCGCGGGACAATGACCCATTGGCAAGCACTCCGAGAAACTGAGTATAGCTAAGCGGGACTACTGCAGAAGCTGCCTGGACGAGGAAGAAAAGGAAAGTGTTCAGCATTACTTATGCCAATGCCCCTCTCTGTCCGCAACACAATTCATCTTCTTAGGCCGACCTTGCTTTGATGACCTCTCTGACCTCGCATCAGTAAATGCGTAGACTTTTATGAGGTTTATTCACGGCCTAACCTAACCTAACCTAACCTAAAGATGTATGCACTTTTGCATCCGATTAAACCACCCTTCAAAGCACTTTGTCCAGTCAGAAGATAATAGCTCTAAAACATGCGTTTTGAAAGCCTCAACCGCTTCTTTGAGCCATGAAAATTGTTGTCTACGCAGTTTATCTTTAATTACTGAGAACAAAAAAAAGTCATTAGGTGCCAGGTTGTTGCTGTAAAGCAGATCACCCATCAATTCGATCTTTTGTGTGTCCAAATACTCATTTGTTTCATGTTATGTGTGCGAGCTCGCAATGTCGAAATGCAAAATGATTCGTTGTCCGAACACCCAAATTTTGCGATATGTCTCATGACGATTTTCTTCAATTTGTTTTCGCACAGCATCAATATTTTCCGACCACAACAACCGATTTTGGACGACCATCTTTAACTTTGTCCGTGAACGAACTACGACCACATTTGAATTTAGTGTACCAGCGATATACAGTGACAGTGGATGGCTCTTCATCCAATTTTTAAATTACTGTAAACAACACAAATAGTGCTCGCACGTCAAAACGTTCTGAGTACGTATAATGTCAAAAATGTCAAATTTTACGATGGCAATGTCAGATTTGATTTTACCAGTTTTCAATACATAAATAGCAACCCTCGTAGTGCAGAATTTTATTTATAAAATGTCAAGAATAACAAAATCGGGTCTTTAAACATCAAAAAATTGCTAAATAAAACACCTAAATTAGACCACAAACTGTTAAAAAGTGTAAAAACTTTTATGAAATTGAAAAAATTTGGTCATAAAATATCAAAATATTGTTAGTAATAGCAAAATTTGGTCTTAAACTATTAAAAATTAAAAAAATAGCAAAATATGGTTATAAAATATTAAAATATTGTCAAAAACAACCAAAATCTTGCCAAAAACAGTTGAAAAGTGCTAAAATTTATTTATAAAAAGTCAAAAATAGAAAAAAAATCATAATTTGTTGAAAAGTGCAAAATTTTTTATCAAAAATGTTGTATAAAAAAACCAAAAAACAACAAACATACTAATATACTGCAAAAAGCACCAAAATCAGGTCTTAATTGTCAAAATATGTAGAAAATTTTCTAAAATTCCAAAAATAGCAAAATAATAAAGTATCAAAATACCGTTAAAGCATAAACATTTTAGTAATAACTGTGAAAAAATAAAAAAAAAAAAAATCAATTAAAAACTGTTTTTTATAACATCTTAAAAAATAGCAACATTCAGCACTAAAATTTCAAAAATATCGTTATAAAAAACTATAATCCGTCATGTTGTCACTGTTTAAAGATACAAAACCATTTCAAACAACTGTTTCAAAGCACCAAAATCCAGCCATTAACTTTTAAAAAATGTAAATTTTTTCACAAAATCACAAAATATCAAAATTCTGTTCTAAAATATCAATAATATTTTTGAAAAAACTAAATTTAGCATTAACTATTAAGAAATGCAAAATTTAACCGTAAAATTTTAAACAATTGTCTGAAAACGCTAAAATCCGGCCGTAAACTGTTAAAAAGTGTAATTGTTTTTTTAAGAAACTTCAAAAATAAAACATTTCAGGTATAAAATATCATAAACTGTTGGAAATGTGCAAAATTCAACTATACAATTTTAAGCAATTGACAGAAAACCCAGGATTGTTAAAAAGAATCAAAATTTTACCATAAACTGTCAAAAAGTGCCAAAATCTATTCACGGAATGTCAAAAATAGCATAATTTGGTTTTCCAGATTTTGAAATAAACTTAGAATACAACAAAATTACAAACATTTATAATATTTTTCAACTCATTTTTAGCATGAATTTGCTTACAAAACCCAAAAATTGCAGAAAAAAACATTTCAAACGTAAAAATTATACAAAAAACACATTTTTATCATAAAATTAGGTTTAAAAACTACGATTACCTAATAAAAGCAAAATTGGCACAAAAAACACATGAAAATCGAGATAAAATTTTATTTTAAGCATGGAATTTGCTTGGAAACCGTCGTTATTACTTGAAACTGATTTATATTGGCGGAAAAGACCATTTTATTTGATAAATTTACTTAGAATACCTCAAATTTGCAAAAAATTACATTTACAACAACATCGCTCAGAAATTTATTTTTAGCAAGATAATTTTGTATATTAGAGGCCTCTATACCCCCGCCCAGTATAGGAAATTACATGTATACTGGCGCCAAGATAACTAATGCATCGGTTAACATAATTATAATCCGAGACCAAATTTAGAAAACTTAAGCATTTTTCTACGATTGAATCGAGGGGTTTTAAGAATAATGTTGTTATTAGTTTGTTATGATGGATAAAGCTTGCATACTTTCTTGTTTTATAAGTTTTAATAAAATTTAATAAAACTTGAGAATTAGACATAAAAAACATGCACAAATATATTTATTCCACAAAATTTGCATAATATTTGCTTACACCACAAATTTGGAGAAAAATAAAACTTTTGTAGAAAACCCATATATCCATTTCATAATTCAAATTTATACAGTAAACTTTCTATAATCATTAAATTAAAGAGATTGTCGCATTTGGAAATAAAGGTTTAGCAAATTAAATCCCATCAACTTCTAATAATTTGATAAAATGTATAAACAAAAATTTTAAGTTTTATTGAGTCCTGTATTATATGTTGACAAGCTATTTTCATTAATTCATTTCAAATTAAACGTTTTATTTATTATCATTTATCAGCATCATTTCACATTGAAATTAAATTAAATTAAAACCAAACAACAACACAATAATGCACAATAGAGTTAATTAAATTATAATCCGGATTGAATTTTTTCCCACAAAATATATTTCAATATAGATAAATTTAATTATGCTTTTCCAATAATAATAATATTTATTGAGTTTCGCATAAAAATGCAAATATAATCTCTCACAATGCATTCATAATAAAATTAAATTACGGACGAGATGGCTGGCATAGCTGCGTTTTGGTAAAATCAATAATTTCAATTAATTCGCAGACTAATTACACAGTGCAAGATCACAAAAGGGAATGCTGTTTGTGTAGAGTTACATGATTTACTAGTGCCATCCAGTTAATCATGAACTCGGTTACTAATTATTATTGTCCTCGGCCCTTAGTTGTGATTTGCGATTGGGGCCAATTAAATTGAAATAGGATTCAATGAAATTTTTAAACATAGATAAAACTTGTTTGTTTGTGTTAAGTTAAAATCCGTGAAATTGGAAAATTTTATGTTCAATTAAAATAAACCGAGCGTAAAATATTGAGATTTCTTGGTAAATTATTTTAGTTTAAAATATATAATTTGTTTATCAAATTTAGTTATAGAATTGTTAATCAATGTGCACGGACCGTTGATAAAACATCGTGCACGGACCGCTATCAAAACGCATTCCACCCTAATATAGTGGATGTTTGTATTTTTGATTAATCTTGGGTTCTAATAGACTTTTTTATAAATTATAAAACATTAATTTTACTGGACAAACCTATTTACTAAACAAAGCAAATATAAAGCTTGCGGCAATTATTATGTTAAGAGATCAAAATTATGATCCATTATTACAAGCAAACTTTCTCCTAATAATGATCATTACATTGTAATTCATTTATTTACATAAATATCCATAATTATTCGGCTCGCCTTATTTTTCAAACTTTTATTATACTTTGATGAATTAATTGCGTCGATATTTAGTTAGTTGCAGGGTAGATGCGTCCTTGACCTACTCCGCATATAAAGGTTCAACATTTAAGCCAATTAGTTCATTTCCTTTTGTGTAAAGGAAAGCTCTAGCATAATCCTACCGAAGAAATTAATTACGGTTGAGGAGAATTATAAAGAATGAAAAATTTCAATTTTCATACAAGAAAAACTTAACAAGTGGTTACAATAAAGCTTTTCAGTTGGTTACAGAGAAGAGTGAGTTGTTGTATTTATTTTAATTATTACTTCATATATTTAATGTAAATCGGACTGAGTTTGTGTGCAATTACCGTAAATTGAATTTTAAATGCACCCATGGGATACAACTGAATATGCAAGGATGGAGGAAACCGTAATGTCCTTGCACAAGTCAGCCGACTGGAATATTTTAATAATATATAAACTATATGTGCGTTTGTATTACATTGTAGGAAAGAACCACAATAATTACAACTGTAACTAAAACATTTTCGCCTTATTTAATCAAAAGTAATATAAATTATGCTATCATTAAAATGCTTTTTAATTATTTCTCTTCTCTTATAGCTCATATTATTCATCGTTAATCGGAGTTTATAACTGTAAAATATTATCTTGAATTATCATAAACTATTAAACAGAATTTTCCAGAAAATTAAAAAATATTATAAATTTTTTTTAAATCTGATTATGATGAAATGAAATGATTATACATTGTCAAACACATTATAAGTGACATACATGTTTCTCTATTATATCTTCTCCGGCTACGGACAACAAATGGATCGTCGGCTTGTTGAACGATTTTAATAATTTTTACAAGAAAATCATGACCGTCTTCCTCGAAAACCAGTATGGCTAACACAAAACTTTGCATCTGGGTGACAGTTCTTCATCCAAGAGAACATTGACATCATGTTGGTGTCCCGAGAGGAACCACTCTCCCACCCAATCGTTGAGAGTACCAAATGCCTTTACGTATTTGAGGTAGTCGGACGTTAGGCTAAAGCATGGGACGTTAATTTTTGCAAAATAATCATAGGACCACTCCGAGGTCGACACTCTCAAAAGTTAGTCTTTCTTGAATCTAATGCATCTGGCTATCTCAGCCCGCATGACCAAATCGAAACGGTAAATTTTGACAAAGTTTTTGCTAACCCTCTCAACACAATTATTGCTGGGGATTTCAACTGTAAACACCCGGCGTGGAACAGTTTACAGACAAACGCCAAAGGTATTGCTCGACTATGTAGATCAAAGAGAGTTACAAATGGTGGGTCCAGAGAAACTCTCCTTCTATCACAACGCAGGGCACCAAGAAAGCGTTCTCGATGTGGCTGTTTTCAAGAACATCAACTTTGACCACACTGTCCGAGTAGCCAACGAAATGAGCTCCGACCACCTCCCTGTCTTATTGAAACTCTTCGGAAGGGGTCACCGGGGAAAGGAAGAACATTTGTCATTTGCACGGATTAGCCTCTCTTTTCACGATTCCTAGAAGAAAGCATAGGTCGCATGACTTCAGTAAGAACGGCCGCGGACATCGATAGAACCGTCAAACTTGTTATGGGCCAAATCCAACAAGCTTCGGAAAAGGCCAGTTCAGGTTTGTGCTTATAATTCTCTTGGGTCATTTCGGCACCGCAACCTTTTAGATCGTCCAAGATTTGTGCTAAAAAATACTTTGGAATCTTTCACGGAGGACAACCATCCAATGTGAAGAATCTCCAAAGCTTTAAGGAACAAGCCGGTTCCCATTCCAGCTACTTACTGCAAAGATGGAGTACAGTATACAATTAAGGAAAAGACCAAAGCATTTGCGGACAGCCTGGAACTGGAACAATGAAAGCCGCTGACAAGACCGCGCCGTTGCAAATCGTTTCAAATTCGAGAGATAATCAATAGTCAAAAAACCAGGTCTGTTTCTGGCTCTGACGGAATCCCCAATAGAACCTTCAAATAATTCTCGCACAAAGCGATAATAGTCCTCACCAACATTTCCAATGCAATTCTTCGTTCCGGGCATTTTCCTACCTTTGGAAAAGCTCAACCGTAATAAACATCCCAAAACCGGGAAAGAGCTGGCAATTTCATCAAAACTACTGACCAATCAGCTTACTATGCACCTTGAGTAAGGTCATAGAAATAGTTATATTAGACATAATTCAGGAACATGTTGATTCTAACAATTTACTTTCTTCTCATCAGCACAGACATCATTGTTGAGGGCTTTCGGTTGGAAAAGACTACAGGAATGGTCCTTCAAGGCTCCATTCTTGCTTCGATCCATTTTAACCTCTTCGTCGCAAACATGCCTTCGGGATGGAAGCACACAGCGCTTCTCTAAATCCGGAGAAAAGCAAAGCCGTTTTTTTTCACACGGCGACGGAATGCCCCTTATAAGAACATCTGCCTCAACGACGTTCCCATGCCGTGGTCCGATTCTGCCAAGTATCTAAGGATTACGTTTGACAAGAGACTCACGTACAAGTTGCACGTGCAGTCAATTCTAGACAAAGCCAAAACGGCAAAAACACAAGCTTGACTTTGCGGATGCTCCTCGAAGCTCCATGCTTCCTCCGAAATCGTAAAATTCAAAACAATTCCTTCATTGAGCAGACACATCAAAGTTTTGGCCACAATGTACTTTGACAATCTCAAAGTTCAATCCAATCCTGATCTGATCCGACTAGCGGAGCCAGACAAGAAAGTTTTGCAACATAAGTGCCCGCTTAATCAACTAATTAACATTACCTAATTTTACCTACCTACTCTTCCCTCAACCTATACAGCATTTCAATCCTCTTTGTATCTAACGGAAGGCCCATGACCTAACGGTCTCAAACATCCGGGCAATTCACTAAGGGAAGTTTAGTTGGTAGGCACCTTCGGGATCACGACCAAAAACAAAACAAAGTACAATGAATGCACCACCAAGCATCTCCGACAACCCCGAGAGCCGCGTATTAAAAATTGCTCAGACAATTCATTTAAAAAAAAATTGCACACAAAAACATTTACGCAAAAAATAAAATGAAAAAGAATTTACAAAATATTGAACAAATTTGGACTATTTATTGCACAAAATTGATCAAAAATTAGTAAGAAAAACTATTTTTTAAAGAAAATTGCACAAAAAACTATTTATTATAATAAATTGCATCAAAAATTATTCAGAAAATTATCTAAAAATTGCACAAAAAACTATTTATTGAACAAAAATTGCTAAAAAATTTACTAGAAGCCGCACTAAAGATTCATTTATTGCACAAAATTGCTCAAAAATCTAATTTTGAAAGAAAATTTGTTGAAGTTTGCACAAAATCAATTAACAATTTCTTATAAAATTTATTTGAAACAAAACCACGTTGGAGATGAAAAAAGTCTTGGAACCTAAACCAGCCACCATCAACGTCCAAGCAGTGGTTGTCCAAAAAGTTGCTGTAAAACCATCGGTCACTACCACCTACGGGCTTTTTAAGAACACACATCCAAACGATCAAAGTAGAAGATGGTAAAGAAGGTAAAAAAAGAAACATGTCCCAATACCTCCGCCCCGAGAGTCGTCAACGATGAAAGGACTGAAACTTAACCGTCCACTATCAGATACCCGGCGGCCAACCAAAAGACCTACGTTACAGAGACACCAACCTATTATGAGCCACAGAAACGCAACCGACAAAGTCACAGTCACCTAAGAATAAAAACGACGACGCCGGACTAGATACTTTGGCGACGACTACGACAAACATTCGATGACAAGACACAGCTTACGAAGCAGCCTGACACCGCAACTAACCGCCTCTACAGGCGGACCGCGTTATCCATGTGCAAGAACAACGCAAAGAACCTCGACCACTCGGTTAGTGCCTCTGACCAGCTTAGGAAACCTCTAAGACCACCACTGAAATCATAACCAGTATTCGAACTCCCGTTCCGCGAATGTTTACATTTTCAAACCCGCGCCACACAAGACTCATAGTAAAACTCCAGTGAACACTTCTTTTGTTACAGACTACTCCTTTCCCATACAATACTGCCAAAACCAAACCAACGACACCT
The DNA here is from genome assembly GCA_963932245.1 of Tachinus rufipes. Lineage (NCBI taxonomy): Eukaryota > Metazoa > Arthropoda > Insecta > Coleoptera > Staphylinidae > Tachinus > Tachinus rufipes. The sequence goes on from OZ010743.1 coordinate 111,220,650, forward strand.
GGACACTATCACCGTGTCATATTAGAACCTGAAGCTTAACCTAAAAGTTGGAAGAATTGTTGCAGCAAGTAGGCGGAGCTACAACGGCTAACCAGAATGCGCCGTCCCTGTCCCAACTCTTATAAATATCCAATTTTCGCGTTCCCGAGTCAATACCTTGAGTAAGGTCATAAAAAAAGTTATCTTAGACATAACCCAGGATCAAGTTAATTCCTTCTCACCAGCACGGATTTTGATAGAAACACTAACAGCTAAATCAAGTTACATCGCTGGGGGCTTTAGGTTAAAAAAAACCTCAAAGATAGTATTTTTTGACGTGGAAAAAGCTTTCGACAAAAGCATGAGGTTTTTTTTTCAAACTCCATAGTCAAAACTTTCCTCTGCGTCTTATAAAGCTGATAACTTTATATTGAAACCGCAAAACCCTGGTTGTTAAAATTCAAAAACACATCTCTTCCACACGGAATAACACGGCAGGTGTCCCTCAAGGCTCTATTCTTTCTACGGTCCTTTTTAACCTCTTTGTCGCGAACATCCGTTCGGGATGAAAGCTAGGGGTTAAAATGGCATAATACGCTTCAGGTACAAAAAGCTACCACCGATCTGGAATGCTGGTTAGATGACTGGTAAATCAAAGTGTATCCAGAGTAAAGCAAAGCTGTTCTCTTCACACGGCGACGGTGCGCCCCTCATAAAAACGTTTGCCTCAATGACGTTCCTATACAGTATTCCAATTCTGCCAAATATCTAGGGATAACCTTTGATAAGAGGTTAGTTCCGATGCTGAGGCGGAATAGTAGTTCATCTCTCCGAAATAAAATCCGGTTTTACACGTCTACCATCAGACTCATGATAACATACGCGTGTCCCATCTGAGGAACCGTAGCAAACTCGCATCTTAATAAACTAAAGTTGTTTCAAAGCTTGACTTTGCGGATGCTCCTTAGAGCTCCATAGTTTGTCTAAAATTCAAAGCGATCTAGGAATTCCTCCATTGTTCAGAAACATTGAAGCTTTGGCCGCAAAGTACTTCGACAATCTCGCAGTTTACTTCAATCCTGATCTGGCCCGACTAGCCGAGCGTATGTGACTTATGTGTTGGAACCTCCGGGGTTACAACCAAAAACAAAACAAAGTGCAATGTACGCATCACCAACCACCAACCACCAACCATCTCCAACCACCTGCAAACCACCCTCGAGAGCCGCTGCTCCGCTCCAGGACTTGAACCAGCTCAGAAATAATCAAAATTGTTCAGAAAATTCAATTCTTATAAAGAATTTACTAAATATTGAAAAAAAAAACTTTTATTGTAAAAAATTGTATCAAAAATTTGTCAGAAAATGCACTTCTAAAAAAAATAATTCTAAAAATTGCACAAATAAAAACTATTTATTGCACAAAACTGATCAAAAATTGCTAAAAAAATTTATTGTTAGAAAAAATTTACTAGAAACTGCACCAAAGATTCGTTTATTGCACAAAATCGCTCAAAAAATTTAGTTTTGAGAACAAATTTGCTAAAATTACACATAATTCTACTTGCGCAAAACGAATTAAAAATTGCTTAATAAGTTTTTTTCGTTTCGTTAAAGAACAAAAAATTATGAATTAAGCAAAATTTATCAAAAATTATTTAAAAAATCCATTTTTGAAAAAAAAAGCTCAAAATTTAAAGTTTAAGTAAACTTTAGTTAAAACACTCGTTGGTAATTTTGATCTAAAATGGATTTTATACAGTTTCTTCATTTTGAACAAAGAGATATTATCTTAATAAAAAGCACTTGGACAGGTGGGTGGGCAGTTTAGCTTTAAAATACTTGTTGCTAATCATGATCCACCCATCTCGCCTAAGTGTTGGTTATCAAGAAATTGGATGTAAGTTCCTTCATTTTGAACAAAAAGATTTTTACTTATAGAAAAAGGAAACTCATTTAATTTGTTTATAACAAACATTTGGACGGGTGGGTAAGCTTCTAGTTTTAAACTACTCGTTGGTAATCTTAATCTGAAGTGACCCATCCACCCGCTCAAGTCTTGGTCATCAAGAGATTAGATTTCATTTTTTTTAACAAAGAGACTTTAACGCTTACAAAAAGGAGAAACTTTAAATTTTTTGGTAACAAACAATAGGGCGGGCGGGAGGTGGACGCTCTTGTTTTAAACTACTTGTTGGTAATTTTAATCTGGAGTGACCCACCCACCCACTCAAGTGTTGCTTATCTAAAATTTTAATATAACTTCCTACATTTTGGACCAAGAAATTTCTAACGCTTACAAAAAGAAGAAACTTTCAATTTTTTGATAACAATCATTTGGACGAGTGATTGGGCACTCTAGTCTTAAAATACTTATTGGTCATTTTAATTTGGAATGTCCCACCTAACTGCCCAAGTGTTGGTCATCCAGAGATTGGATAACACCTAACTTTGGAAAAAAAAAATCTAACGCTTACAAAGAGAGGAAACTTCCAATTTTTTGATAACAAACACTTAGGCAGGTTTTAGTTTTAAATTACTGGTCAATAATCTTAATCTAAAGTGTCCCACCCATCCACCCAAGTCTTGGTTATCCTAAAATTGGATATAACTTCCTACATTTTAGACAAAAAAGTTTCTAATGCTTACAAAAAGAAGAAACTTTCAATTTTTTGAAACAATCATTTGGGCAGGTGATTAGGCACTATAGTCTTAAATTACTTATTGGTAATCTTGATTTGGAGTGTCCCACCCGCCTGGCCAAGTGTTGGTCATCCAAAGATTGGATAAAATTTTAACTTTGGAAAAAAAAATTGCTAACGCTTACAAAGAGGGGAAACTTCCAATTTTTTTATAACAAACATTTAGGCAGGTGGATAAGCACTCTAGTTTTAAACTACTCGTTAGTCATTTTGATCCTCGCAAGTGTTGGTCATTTAGAAATTGGATATAACTTTCTTTATTTTAAAGAAAAAAAATTCTAACGCTTTAAAAGATTTAAAGAAAAGAATTTTAAATTTCTTAATAACAAAAACTTGGGTGGGTGGGTGAGCACTTAGTTTTAAACTACTCGTCAGTAATTTTGATCTGGAGTGTCCCAACCACCCGTCCAAATCTTGGTTATCAAGAAGTTAGATTTTACTAATTCTTTTTTGTACAAAAAGATTTCTAACGCTTACAAAAACGGAAAATTTTAAATTTCTTGATAACAAACATGTGGGCGGTTAAGTGGGCACTTTAGTTAAAATACTCGTCGGTAGTTTTGATCTGAAGTGACCCATAAAGTTTTTTCATTTTAGACAAATAGCTTATAAAAAAAACAATTTTAATTTTTTTGACAAACACTTACGCGGGTAGGTGGTCCCGTTTTAAAATACTTGTTGTTAACCATGCTATGAAATGAACCACCCATCCAATTTTTTTTACCAAAATAGAAGAACTTATATCTAATTTCTTAATGACCAAAACTTGGGCGGGTGGGTGGGTGACTCCAGATTAAGATTACCAACATGTAGTTTAAAACTAGAGTGCCCACGCAATCAACACTTGGGCGGGTGGATGGGTCACTCCTACTTAAGATTACCAACAAGTAGTCTAAAACTAGAAACCCACCCAGCCGCCCAAATGTTTGTTATAAACAAATTAAAAGAGTCTTTTTTTTTGCATGGGTAAAAATCTCTTTGTCCAAAATAGAGGAACTTATATCAAATTTTTTGATGACCAACACTTAGGCGGGTAGATAGCCAATTTTAATTGTTAACTACAAGTGTTGCTCTTCTAGAAATTGGATATAACTTCCTCTATTTTGGACAAAGAAATTTCTTACGCTTACAAAAAAGAGAAACTTTTAATTTCTTGATAACTAATATTTAGGCGGGTGGGTGAGCACTTTAATTTTAAATTACTCGTCAGAAATCTTGATATGAAATGTCCCACCAACCCGCCCAAATGTTGGTTATCAAAAAGTTAGATTTTACGCATTTTTTTTTTTAACGGAACTAATCGTTGGTAATCTTGATTTGGAGTGACCCACCCAACCACCCAAGTGTTGGTCTTCCATAAATTAAATATAGCTTCCTCTATTTTGGACAAAAAAAATTTAACGCTTACAAAATGGAGAAACTTTCAATTTTTTGATAACAAACATTTGGGCGGGTAATTGGGCACTCGTCTTAAACTACTTATTAGAATCTTGATTTGAAATGACCCACCCACCTTATTAGATATAACTTTTTTTTATTTTAAAGAAAAAAATTTCTAACGCTTTCAAAGAAGAATAACTTTAAATTTCCTGATAACAAACACTTGGGCAAGTGGGTGGGTACTTTAGTTTTAAATTACTCGTCAGTAATCTTAATTTGGATTGTCAAATCTACCTGCCCAAATGTTTTGGGCTAAGAGACTTAACGCTTACAAAGAGGAGAAATTTTAAATGTTTTGATAACAAACACTTAGGCGGGTGGACGGATACTCTAGTTTTAAACTGCTCGTTAATAATTTAATCTAAAAAGACTCGCCCTCCCAAGTGTTGGTCATTAAGAGATTAGATTTTGCCTGTTTTTTCTTGAACAAAGAGTAAAAGCATACAAAGATAAAAAAAAATATCAAGAGATTAAGTTTCTTTATTATGAACAATTAGATTTCTTAAGCCTACAAAAAAAAATTTTGGGCGTTATAGTTTTAAACTACTCGTTGGTAATCTTGATCTGGACTGACTCACCTACATGCCCAAGTGCTGGTCATTAAAAAATTAGATACAAGTTTGTTCATTTTTGACAAAAAGATTTTTAACGCTTATAAAAAGGAGAAAAAATTTTTGATAACAAAAATTGAGCGGGTGATTGAGTCTTAAACTACGTATTGGTAATCATGATTTGGAGTATCAAACCTACATGCCCAAATGTTGGTCATCTAGATTTGGATAAAGCTTCTATTTTAAATAAAGAGATTTCTAATGCTTCAAAAAAATATTTAAATTTTTTTATAACAAACACTTAGACGAGTGAGTAGGCACTTTTTGGTTATTTTGATCCGGAGTGATGCACCCACTCGCCCAAATTTTGGCCATTCAGAGATTGGATATAACTTCCTCCATTTTGGACAAAGAGATTTCTAATGCATTTAAAGAGAAGAATCTTTAAATTTCTTAATAACACACTTGGGCGAATGGTGGGTACTTTAATTTTAAACTACTCGTTGGTAATCTTAATCTAAAGAGACTCGCCCGCCCAAGTGTTGGTTATTAGGAGATTAGATTTTACCTTTTTTTTTGACAAAGAGACTTCTAACGCTTGCAAAGAAAAAAACTTCAATTTTTTTTTTAACACACACTTGGGAAGGTAGATAGGTACTCTAGTTTTAAACTACTCGTCAGTAATCTTAACCTGGATTGACCTTTCCGTCCGCCTACGTGTTGGTGATCAAGAAATTAGATATAAGTTTGTCTATTATGGACAAATGAATTTCTTATGCCTATAAAAGTGAACGTTCTAGATTGAAACTATTTGTTGGTAATTGTGGTCTGGAGTGACCTACCCACTCTTCCAAGTGTTGGACAAGAAAACTTTAACGCTTATAATTAGGAGAAACTATAAATTTCTTGATTCACTTTAGTTTTAAAGTATTCGTCGGTAATCTTAATCTAGAGTAATTTACGCTTACGGGCGGCCAAGATAATCAGTTTTACGTGATTTGTAGTGTTAGGTTAGGTTAGGTGTGGCCGTAGCGCAACAATGCATATAGATAAAATTGACGATTAAATTTTTTTGCATTTTGTTGTTAAAAAAAATGTTGCTGCAAGCTTACGGGCGGCCAAAATAATCAGTTTTACGTGATTTGTAGTGTTAGGTTAGGTTAGGTTAGATTAGTTTTTTGTGAGTTGTTGTGTTATGTGTGGTTGTAGCTTAACAATGCATATAGATGAAATTAACAATTGATTTTTTTGTGATTTTTTGGTAAAAAAATTTTTGCTGCACGCTTACGGGCGGCAAAGATAATCAGTTTTAAGTGATTTGTCGCGTTAGGTTAGGTAAGGTTAGGTTAGGTGTGGCCGTAGCGCAACAATGCATATAGATAAAATTGACGATTTAATTTTTTTGCAATTTGTTGGTTAAAAAAATGTTGCTGCAAGCTTACGGGCGGCCAAGATAATCAGTTTTACGTGATTTGTAGTGTTAGGTGTGGTTAGGTTAGGTTAGGTTAGTTTTTTGTGAGTTGTTGCGTTATGTGTGGTCTTAGCTTAACAATGCATATAGATGAAATTGACAGTTGATTTTTTTGTGATTTTTTGGTAAAAAAAATTTTGCTGCACGCTTACGGGCGGCGAAGATAATCAGTTTTAAGTGATTTCTCGCGTTATGTTAGGTTAGGTTAGGTTAGGCCGTAGCGCAACAATGCATATACATAGATAAAATTGACGATTGATTTTTTTTTTCAATTTTTTGGTTAAAAAAATGTTGCTGCTGCTTACGGGCGGCCGAGATAATCAGTTTTAAGTGATTTGTCGCGTTAGGTTAGGTTAGGTTAGGTTAGGTGTGGCCGTAGCGCAACAAAGCATATAGATAAAATTGACGATTTAATTTTTTTGCAATTTGTTGGTTAAAAAAATGTTGCTGCAAGCTTACGGGCGGCCAAGATAATCAGTTTTACGTGATTTGTAGTGTTAGGTTAGGTTAGGTTAGGTTAGGTTAGATTAGTTTTTTGTGAGTTGTTGCGTTATGTGTGGTCGTAGCTTAACAATGCATATAGATGAAATTGACAGTTGATTTTTTTGTGATTTTTTGGTAAAAAAAATTTTGCTGCACGCTTACGGGCGGCGAAGATAATCAGTTTTAAGTGATTTCTCGCGTTAAGTTAGGTTAGGTTAGGTTAGGCCGTAGCGCAACAATGCATATACATAGATAAAATTACGATTGATTTTTTTTTCAATTTTTTGGTTATAAAAATGTTGCTGCTGCTTACGGGCGGCCGAGATAATCAGTTTTAAGTGATTTGTCGCGTTAGGTTAGGTTAGGTTAGGTTAGGTGTGTTCGTAGCGCAACAATGCATATAGATAAAATTGACGATTTAATTTTTTTTGCAATTTGTTGGTTAAAAAAATGTTGCTGCAAGCTTACGGGCGGCCAAGATAATCAGTTTTACGTAATTTGTAGTGTTAGGTTAGGTTAGGTTAGGTTAGTTTTTTGTGAGTTGTTGCGTTATGTGTGGTCGTAGCTTAACAATGCATATAGATGAAATTGACGGTTGATTTTTTTGCAGTTTGTTGGTTAAAAAAATGTTGCTGCAAGCTTACGGGCGGCCAAGATAATCAGTTTTACGTGATTTGTAGTGTTAGGTTAGGTTAGGTGTGGCCGTAGCGCAACAATGCATATAGATAAAATAGACGATTGATTTTTTTTGCAATTTGTTGGTTAAAAAAATGTTGTTGCAAGCTTACGGGCGGCCAAGAAAATCAGTTTTACGTGATTTGTAGTGTTAGGTTAGGTTAGGTGTGGGCGTAGTGCAACAATGCATATAGATAAAATTGACGATTTATTTTTTTTGCAATTTGTTGGTTAAAAAAATGTTGCTGCAAGTTTACCGGTCTAAGTGTTAGTCTTTAAAAGATTAGATTTTACCTATTTTTTTTTAGAATTAACTTCTAAATCCTACATTGGAGTTTGATTCAATTTTGCAGTTTTTTTTCTTGTTTTGTCATTTCCCTCCAAAGGTTGGCAAGCCAAATAGCAATTTTTGATTTTGACATAGCTACACAGATGGTATCTGTTGATGTGCATTGTCGTAGATCTAAATGATTCTCCACAGCATCTAAATGTTTCTCAAATTTTCCAATTGCCTCTTAAAGCTTTATACTAAATTACAATGTTTTGAAAGGTTTCTCTAATGGCCTGGTTACACAATACAAGTTGCTGACCTGACAGTAGACAAAATATGTTACTGTAACTCGGATGCTAGGTACCTACTTGCAAATGACAGTAACTCGTGATGATGCAAGTAGCTGCACTTAAATAATTCTCAAAGCATCCAAATTTGTTTAAAACGCATTGAGAATGCTTCTAAACGCTTCTCAAATCTTCCAACTGCATTTCAAAGCTTTAAAATGAAACTCTATAAGCTTTGAAATAAAACTGAAAGCTTTTCAAAGTCTTTAATTCATTTCCAAAAATTTTTTGGTTGTTTCTCAATAAGTCTCAAAACAACAAAATTTTTCTAAAACTTTCCAATTGCATCTTAAAGCTATAAATTTAATCTCAATGCCCAATTGAAGATTATATTTTTGTGACATCTTCTTTCAAGAGGTTTGCAATCATCTTTGCTATTTTGATTTTGGAAAATGCAGTTTGGAATAGATCTTTGGATGTTGTATTTTATCATTCCCTAAAGTTACACAACCATGAAATTCTGCTTTTACCAATGTTACGTCTGCTTACTACACTTTATATGCATATATTTAAAAAGGAACAAACAGAGGACTCAAACACAGAACCTCTAGTAATAAAACTTTTTTGCACAACAAAGGAATATGAAGATTGTTTCATAAGTCTTTGTACACTAACTAACTAACTAACACACCACAATAGAGCTTTTTAAACAATCAAAAAATTTGAAAAACGTCAAACCGTTTGATGTGCGTGAAGGTGATATAAAGGATCAAAATTTGTTCAAAATTTGTTTAAAATTTGTTCAAAATTTGTTCAAAATTTGTTCAAAATTTGTTCAAAATTTGTTCAAAATTTGTTCAAAATTTGTTCAAAATTTATTCAAAATTTGTTCAAAATTTATTCAAAATTTGTTCAAAATTTATTCAAAATTTGTTCAAAGTATGTTCAAAACTTGTCAACTATGTATAAATTAAAGAATAAAATAAAATAATAGAACCTTGCGGGACCATTGCGGTGATTTATTTTTTAATGTCAAAAATGCACTTACGTGGTTTTTATCTCAATCTAAAGCTTTTAGTTAGTTAGTGGAGTACTTGAGGCAAAACCAAATAACTAATTTTTTAATTTGCTTTAGCCTACAGTTAGACACGAATAGTTTGACTGGTATAATAGGCAACTTAATATACACAAAAATTATGTTGGCTGTGGTTAAACTCATGTCTTTGCCCGTTTTAGCATCTTTCAATCCCAGAACAACGTCGCCCATGGAATGTGTAAAATGTAAGCGCAAATAAAAAATGTTAAAACGGTCAAAGGCATGAGTGCAACCACAGTCAACATAATTTTTGTGTATATTAAAATGCCTATTATACCGGCTAAACTATTTGTAAAAGCAAAAATACTATTTAAAAAAGCGTTGCAGTAAATAGACTCAAAATTTTGAATTAGATCTGGAAGCTTCTTAAAATGTTTAATTTTTTTTAAACTTATTGAGTATTAAACTTACAAATCCTTCTCAAACAACATTCTATGAAACATTTTTTGAGACTAAATTCAACTCTTAAGAGGACTTTATACCTCCGGTCAGTATAAAGAATTACATGTATATGGGCGCCAAGATAACTAATGCATCGGTTAACATAATTACAATCCGAGACCAAATTTAGAAAACTTATGCATTTTTCTACGATTGGATCGAGGGGTTTTAAGAATAATGTTATAAAGCTTGCATACTTTTTTAATTTTACAAGTTTTAATAAAACTTAAAATGTATGTAAGCTTTATCCATCATAACAAACTAATGACAACATTATTCTTAAAACCTCTCGATCCAATCGTGGATAAATGTTTAAGTTTTCTAAATCCGGATAATATTTAAAAACAAAAATGTTGCCCCCAATTCCAACATTAGTCAACATAGTTCCAAAACAAAGTTATTATCTACCAAACCTGAATAAAAAAATACAGAGGAATCCAGGAAAAATGTAATGATTAACTTAACTAGTTTTTGTAATAGTATTATGGATTCAGTATTGTCTTTTCAATTAGTTGTTCAACAATATATAAATTATAAAATTAAATATTATTTGTATTGTACTAACTCACCAAAACTAAACCAATTTCCATCGTATTTTTGCACCATCATGTTATGAAGAATTTTTAAATGTCCACGAAACGTTTATTGCTTACAACATGGTTATGTGATAAAAACTAAGCCGTCACAAATGACTTAATGTCAAACTATAACGATCTAAATCAAACATATTAATATGGAATTGATATAATTAAAAAAAATTAAATATTTATCAGTAGAAACGTAATAAAAAATTGTAAAGTTCACCTTTGAAATTTGATTATAACACTAAAACTGTTCTGTATAATAAAATCGTGAAAAAATCCATGCACTTTATATAAACTCATAAATAATTTATGCTTCCAAAACAAGTCTATTATTAAATTCTATATTCTTTGTTTACGTTTAATGCAATCTTTTAATAATTTTTTTGAATATTATTTCAACTCAATATATTCCAACAAAGTTACAATACAATGACAGACACTTATTGGGTCATGTCGTGCATTATTCAACACAACACAAATTGCAAAACTTATAATTAGTTACATTTCGGGCATCGTAATTATTATTCAAAACTTTAATTTCTAGCATAAAAGATTTCTATAATAAAATATTTTATGATGCTTCTTTAATCGATTAATATGTCAAAGATGACCTTTTATTCAGTCCGCTTTTAACACCTTGAAAAATTTTAATAATCTCAATTAATTTAAACAAACTTCAATCAATTTGTATGACCTATTTAAATTGAAAATGTAAATAATCTCTATTGAGTTATTTAGAATCATATTTGTAAGGATTTATTGTTGAGATGTCGTATTTGTGATAAATCAATACAAGTACAAAAGAATCCTGTCAAGAATTTCCATCATTAAATGCACACAAATATACCAACACCTAGAGGAAAATCGAATAGAATTGTCGTGTGATTTTCCGCAAATCTTGTTACATAATCGAATCTCAAATCTCAGGATAAGCTGCGTGCAAACTTTCTACGGCACCCAATTACACTGTCTTCGTGCCTTCCTTCGTTTAAAATTATCTAAGCAATTATTTTTGTTGAAATATAATAGTTACATATTTGCTTTAACTTTTAATGAGTTGACATCACAATTAGTTGCATAAATTTGGTTAAATTAAATAAATTATAGTTCACTAGTTAACAAAGTAACGCTAGACTAACAGACTCTTCACCATTTTTAATCATGAACAAGGATAAATATATACAATTAACTCCCGGAAGGCGTATATATTCAAATAAATGATGAATTTTTTATTGATTTTTCAATTAAAGTAATCCTAAAACTCACAACGTTGCGCAGTTTGAGAATATTCAACTGTCTTCAAGCTTAAGAGCGGCCGCTCTTAATAGGAAATATCTTCACCTACTTTACTGAAAGCTGGAATTGATTGGAACAAAACTTCTTAGTATTATAGCATTCGATCTGAAATCAGTTGATACAAATAGAAATAAATTCAAAAGACAGATACTAGCCATTAAAATAATTAAAAATTAATAATTGCATCACTATATTTGCTACTGATTATTATTTAATAAATTGGCTTTTATCTGGTACAAATGCTGGTATTATAGGGCTTAAGCTTGTGTTACTACCTCCCTCATAATTGCCATTGAATATGTATCTTTACATTAATTACATAATATTTACTACCAAACCCGTTAATAGAGATACTGGAGGTGCTGTAGATACAGACGAGGCCTAGTATCTAGTCCACCTACACTCTCATATTAAATGTAATTATGGATACATAGACACCAATCATGTATTAGACTAATGAACATAAATGCCACAATTCTTTAAAATGCTCTACCTGAACTAAAAGCTACAACAATTTATACTCCGAGATTCAAGTTATGCGCTTCACCCAACTAAGCCACTCTCTGGTTAGGTTAGGTTAGGTTAGGTTAGGTTAGGTTAGGTTAGGTTTCAACAAAAAAAATTAAAACGATTAAAAACAAAAAGAGCAAACAAAAAACTAGTTGCAGAAGCAAGTAAAAGACAAAAAAGGGATAGAAGCGCAACTGTGTAAGAACTAAAGGACGAAAAGATAGCAAAAAGGCAAGAACGGAGAGATAAAAGAAATCTTAAAAAAAATTACATCTTACGAACACGGCTGTTAGCCTAGAAAAACAAAATTGCAGAACTGAAGAAAAAAGAAAAAGAACTGCGGGCATGTCTAGGAGACATCTACAAAGAGTACAAAAAAATAAAGAAAAAGAAACTAAGAAAGAAAATGTACCCCAAAACGGAAATAGTGGAAGAAAACCAGCTAACAATAGCGAAGAATAACGTGGTCATCTAGATAAAAGAACGGGAACAAAAAACGAATCTGCAGAAAAGGCTCACCCAAAGTTACCAGGTAGAAACCGTAGACAATGTTGGCTGATTAAAATAACAACAAAGATAAGAAAAGCAACAAAAAAATGTTACCAAAAAAAAAAAAATAGATAGGGAGACTAAGAGAAAAGGCAAAAATAAAAAAGAAGACTTTTACAGGCTAACCAGAGTAGCAAAAAACCTGTAAAATGGAGGGCAAAAAAACCTAGCCAAACAAAGCCCAAAATGGATAAGACCAGACATATACAAGAAGATTATCAAATACACCCTCTGGAAAAGAAAAACACAGTCCAAAAATAGCCAAATAAAAAACATAATTAACTTGACAACTACTAAAGAAGGATAGAGTCAGCAAGAAAAACAAAAAAAAAGAATAACCATTGATCTCAAAGATGGAAAAATAATTTAAAAAAAATGAAAAAAATGAGATTAAATTAAAAACATGAAGAGTGGAGAAAATGCTAAATCCACTAAAGTGCTTTCAATGCCAAATATACGGGTACAAGGCGCACCAATGCCAGGCAAAGGAGCAATAAAATAAAATGCTACAAATGCAGAGAAAGTTATGAGACAAAGAAATGCCAAATCTAGATAAAATCAGATGCAAAAACAGGGCCACCAAGCAGCCAGCATGGCTTGCTCAAAATATAACCAAGCGGTAAAGGACATTTGAAAAATTAAAAACGGCTGGAAAAAAACTGAAACGGCGCGGGAGCTTCTCAAAAACAATAATGGAAATACAAACAATACAAATTAAAGTGAAAAGAGTAGTGGGCAGCCCACAACATACTAGATGCCACCACAAAAAGGAGTAAAATAGATGTGCTTATAATCAGTGAACTAAACAAGAATTTAACTAAGAAAGAAGGACCATCAGAAAAGAGAAAAAGAGTACGTGTGAGTGGATGTAGAAAACATCGATTGATGTTTTCTTACATATCATCCAAGTCCTTTTAAACCAAAATACAAAGATTTCATCATCATCCTAAAACAAGAAACTAATCCAACCACAAGAAAGTTACTCATGGCAAGTGACTACAACCTTAAATCGCCTGGTTGGGGCTCTAAAGTGGAGGACAGAAAAGGAAAACGGTTCACCATGTTCATAAATATGTTTCAAAAGAATATTTACAGACGTTCCTATTTGGTTCTTCAAAACTGATCATTATTATTTTTTGGCGTAGTAGTATATTTTAAAAATTATTTTTACGTATTCATTTTTAAATTGTATTTGTAGACATTCCTATTTGACGCTTCAAAAATCATTTCTACGTATCCAAACGAGCCGACCAGACCACTTCACTTTGAGAATGAGCCAACAGACGCACCGACTATTGGATCCGATCGAGGATAATTGCAGTTTTTATTGCACCCAAGGCGCGGATAAACAGTTGGAAGAAACTGTCATCCATTACTAATTTCAACTGTTTAATTAATTAATTATTAACTTAATTAATTAATAAAAAAAAATTATTCCAGTAAGGACCCCAACGGGAAGATGTCGGACCGAGAAATACTGAAGCTTATGTATGCTCTGGTGGAGAAGAATGAGATCACCATCGAGAACCAGGCAAAAAAGATTCACTCGCTGGAATCCCAACTCATAGCAAAGAGGATGAGCGAGCAAGACGCCCAGGTTAAAGCGATCCAAAGAGATGCTAAGAAGGCAAAGGCCGCCATTAGCAAAATGGAAACCTCCATTCATTCCATTCTCACCGAGCTGCCCATCTAGCCCACACCTACTCCAAAATTTGCAACCAGGTTTCAAGCAAGACAGCGGCTCCCCAGGCCCAGGTCTCCCTCAAGAGACCTGCCGCCTGACTGCCCAACTCTATCTCCACCGAGGAGAAAGAGATAGAAACCACGCAAAACAAAATCGACCTCTACAAAGGAAACCCGTTTGAAAAGGACAAATACATCCTGGTGGAAGAGAAGAAAAGAAAAGCAAAGTCAAAGAAGATGAAGAAGGAACTAGGTGAGCCTTCAGCATCATCAAAGCCATCCACCACCAACTCTGGTCTGGCTACTAGCACCTTAGACTACTCAGCTCAGGCAGCGTCCATAGTGGGAGCTGGTGCACGCCGCCTCCTATTACCGCCTCCTATTACCATCCACGATAAGAATGAGTATCTATGGCTAAAAGCGACTATCATATCACTAAACATCACCATTGATCTCGCAGTAAGCGTGGTCAATGGCATACGCCCTTATTGGACGAAGCATGACATCTTGTACCACTCTTACCAATTAGAGTCCAAAAAGACCCTAAAATATGTTATTTGGGGTGTGCGCACTTGCATTAAAGTTGAAATAGTGCAGGCTGAGCTCATCGCTCAGGGGTACACTCCAAAATCGAATACACGCATGAGCAGGGACGGAAAAACCTACCAAATGGTGTATGTCCAGCTTCCCCAGGAAGCCAAAAACAGAGAGATTCTGTCTCTAATCAAGTTGGTCGAGCTTCGCGTGACCACAGAGGTCAAACACAAAAGCCCCAAGATTGCACAATGTCAACATTGCCAACATTACGGCCACGGGGCATCCCGGTGCAACACACATATCGGTGCGTCAAGTGCGCTGGAGCTCATCCGAGCGCCTGTTGCACTCTCACTAAAGAGAGCGGCTATTTAGCAAAATGCGTCGCGTGTAGTAGGGACCACACGGCAAGTTATAAAGGCGGCCTGGTTTATCAGAAACTAAATTCTACAGCCAGGCCACCCTTAAGACAGCTGCTTCCCGTAAACAGTCTCATGCTCCTCCACGGAGCGGTCCCAATGCAAGCAAGGAGAAATCCTTTGCACAGGCGCCTAGCGCCCCTCTTTTATCAGCTAAAAATCAGCTGTTACTTACGCTTATTGCAAGTAATGATGACTTCGCCAAGCTAATAAAAGCTTCCAATGTTCTATTACACGACTAAACGTCTAATAATTTCAGACCCGGTCCGTCAGTCTGAATTTCAGACCTAAAAGTGAAACCAGATCCCATTCATTTTAGGCAACACCTATATGGTTGGCACATATGTGCATTATGTAAATATTCTCCTGTTGCATACAACCAGTCAGGAAAGCCCCTGCAGGGACAAACTTTCAGCAGTCAAAGTCGGGGGGAGTTTAGTCGGTAGGCGAGTCTTTAGAAGATTCTCCTACTAGCAAAAAAAAAACTTTTAAAAAAGAACGCAGCCGAACGCAAAAAAAATATAAAACTGTAAAACTCTAATCATAAAAAGTCAAACAATAAATAAAAAATATTATATCCGTTCATAAATATTGAAATAGTTTCAAAAAGAACCAAAATCTGGTCAAAAACGGTTAAAATATGTTTTTTAAAAAATGTCAAAAATAACAAAGTCCGACTTTGAAACATCAAAACATTGTTAGAAAACATCAAAATCCGGCCATAAAACTGTTGCAAAATGTAAAATTCTGTCCATAAAATATCAAAAATAGCAAAATCCAAATAAAATATTGTTGGAATAAACCAAAATCTGGCCATAAACTGTTAAAAAGTTTAAAATGTCTAAAATTGTAAAATCTATAAACTATTTATTGAATTTAATAGTTATTGGCCGGATTTGTAGTTTTAAAAACCAGATTTACACTTTTAAAATATGGATTTACATCCAAGCTTAATAACCAAATTTTTAATTTTGATTGAAAAAACATTTTGTAAGCAACATTTAACATGTTAGTGACTAAATTTCCAGTTTTAAAAAACAAATTAGCATTTTTAAATTAAATTTACTGTTAATAGTAACCTGATTTCTACTTTAAATAAACAATGGTGACAATTCCAGTCTAACAGTTTTTATTTTTCAATTTATTTTTTTGAAAACTAAATTAACACTTTTGAAAGCTAAATTTATAATTTTAAAAACAAATTTATAACTAGGAGCCTGTTTAACAGTTTGTCAACAAATTTAAAAAATTAGTGGCCGGATTTTTAGTTTTAAAGACTGGATTTACACTGTTAACAATCTTGTACAAAAAAATAAGTTCATAAAATGTCAAAAATAACAAAACCCTGTCATAAAACATTAAAATATTATTAAAAAACACAAGAAATCGCCTTAAAAATACAAAACTTTATTCATAAAATTTTAAAAATACTAAAATCCGGTCATGAAATATTAAAATATTATTGTATTAGATTTAATAAAATAATATAGTATGCTGCTAAGTGTATTTGATGTTATTTTTTTATAGCAACATGTTTTGACTTATATAATATTTGTTGTTAGTAGTAGTACGTAACGTGTGTACAGGGTAAAGATATAATATTGTAAAAAAACACCAAAATAGAGCCATAAACTGCTAAAAAATGCATCATATATCATATATCAAAAGCAGCAAAAACCTGTCATGAAACGACAATATATTGTCATAAAGCACCAAAATCCGGCCATAACCTGTTGAAAAGTGTGAACATTTTTATAAAATTTCAAAAATAGCAAAACCGGGCAATAAAATATCAAAATATTATCAGAAAGAACCAAAATTAGGCTATAAACTGTTTAAAAGTGCTATTTTTAATTGTAAAATGGCAAAACTAATAAAATCCGGTCTTGAAACATCAAAATTTTGTGAAAAATCCGGCCATAAACTGTATTTTTTTTTAATAAAATTTCAAAAACTTTGCTGTTTTGAAAAAATATTAAACTATTGTTAAAAACATTCTCTCATAAATTGTGTGCAAAGTTCTATTCATTAAAAAAAACAGCAAATTCTGGCTATGAAGTATTAAAATATTGTTAGAAAAAACCAAAATCCAACTACTGAAAAGTGCAAAACAATGCATAAAATGTCAAAAATACTAAAATTCTAATTTAAAATTTTGTCAGAAAGCACCAAAACTTGATCTTAAACTGTTAAAAAATGCAAATTTCAATTCATAAAAAGTCAAAAATAGCTAAATCCAATCAAAAGCATTTAAATATTTTCAGATAGTATTAAAATCTGACCAAAAACGGTTTAAAAGTGCAAAACTTTATTTATAAAATGTCAAAAATAGCTAAATCTGGTCTTTAGACATCAAAATATTTTTAAAAAACACCTACACTTGACCATGAAATATCAAAATACTAATAAAAAAAACAAAATTCTATTCATAAATAGGAAACTATAGGCTCAAATAGAAAATAGCCAACACACATGGTAGGTAGAACAAAAACAACGCACATTACTGCGCCCACTGTTAATGGAACAGTGGCTAGGAAAGTTACAAAATATACTTTTAGGAATAATTTGCTGATACAAATGAACAGCAACAGAGACTTACGTCTCTATCTTTTGCAATGACAGTATAATTATAATAAAACCTAAGCAAAGCGTCTCGTACGCCAAAATTGTGAAAAAACGGGAAAAATCAATAGTAGGAAGAAATCAAGGTCAAGCAAAACACCCAAACCATACGTTTCTAGTCATCAACAACACTATACAAAGATACAAAAACAATAGACATAATCATTTCTTGATAGGATACTCGAATATGCAAGAAACAGGTAGCATTAAGCTGTCGGAGAAAGCCAATAAAAATTGAGTAAAATGTGCCTTTCTCATACTTCGGCTAGATACCTTGCAACAAAACGCAAAATTGGAAAAAATAAAGTAAAAAATAAAAGCAATATTTTACTGAGCTAGAAAACAGCATCAAATCAAATAGAAGCCGGCAAACCATTGCCAAAAAAGATTTCAACCCCTGTAGCACCCAACCAAAGACCATAAAGGGAAAGCATACGCAAAATGAACAGCCAAACAAGATCCGTTTATAATAAATGTGGCGACACACAGTATGTGCTCAACAAACCTGCCAGAACAAATGGTAAAGTAGGAAGTGACGGAGGAGGTAAACCTTAATGACCACAAAAATGTATACATAGAAATATCAAGCAAGTAAACCCCAATAAGACAAAATAAAATAATTAGAAATAAGAAAAACTACAAAAAATAAAGAAAAACAGAGCTAACATTCAAAATTAAAAAGTAAAAACACAAACATCATAAAGAACTTGACGAAGAAAAAAAAATTGCTACAGTCAACAAAAACAGGCCCACCTACTGGACATTGCAAAGATACAAAAAAGTGCCTAAAAGCAAGTAAATTGCAGCCAAACGCAAGCAAAAAACACATCAAGAATTTAAAGCACAAAACAATAATTAAGAAATCAATACACGACTCCAAAAAACTAGCATAGCGCAAGTTATACAAAAAAGTAATCAACAACATCTGAAGAACAGGGTACACAATTGTAACAAAAAACTGGAATTTAAGACCAAAAAAAAATCCAAAAATTAATCCCCAAAACTAGAGATAGAATCAAAACAAATAATTCCATGCACATTAGAGAAAGTAATGGAGACGGGTAGCAAGATAAATTAAAAAAAATTTGTTACCAAAGTCAACATTGAAGTCGGGAGTATTCCCACCACAGTAAAAAGTCGGCAAATTAATTTTGGTCAAAAAACCGACAAAAACAAAAGCTTTCAGTCCAATATGCCTGCTAAACGCTGTTAGCAAGTTAATAAATCAGATCCTAAACAAATAAAATAACGGTGCAGTGTTTAAATTTTAAAATGGACGGTCAATGCCATGTAGACCATACTAAGGTTGGTAGCCAAAAACAATTATTACAAAGGTTTATAGAAAACCGTATGCAAAACATAGACATTATTGGCAAAAGCAAAAGAATAGAAATGACTTGCGGTATACCACAGGGCCCCGTCATCGGACTAACACTGTGGAACGTTTTGTATAACTGAGTACTTTGGATAAAACTCCAAAAATGAACTCATCTAGTTGAATACTGGCAAAGGTATTTGGCATACTCAGTAGCCAGAATTCATGGCAATTTGTAAGAGACATTTTTATATCAAAAATAAAAATTGGGCAGCCAAACAAAATCAGTCTATAATAAATGTGAGAGTCACACAGTATGTGTTCATCAAACTTGCAAAAACATAAAGTAAAGTAGAAAGTGATGGAGAATTTAAATCTCAGTGACCTCAAAAATATGCACATAGAAGGAGCGGAGATACAAAAACAATTCCGTAAAGCAAGAAAAGAATTTAAGCGAGAAAAACAACAAGCAAAAAATACAAGCACAACACAAACTATGCAAGGGCGTAGACAACCAACGTCTAGAAAAAAGAGAACAAAATTGTAATCGAGAAACTAGCACTAAAGTCGCCTATTGTACTAATGAACAATGACCAAAAGAAAAAAGTCCAAAAACTTTTCCAAAACCATAAATTTGAAGTATAACCATAACTTTAGATAAACCCAGAATCTATAATCCCATGCACACTAGGAAAAGCAACGGCAGCAGCGGGTAGCAGGATAAAACTGAACTGAAATGATTTGCAAAATTATGAACTAAACCTTCAAGTCGGGAGTATTTCCACAACAATAAAAAATTGGCAAACTAACTTTGTTCAAAAAGACGCCAAAACCCGAAAAAGCTTGTAAACCAAATGCCTGCTAAACGCAAATAGCAAAGTAATGGAGCAGATTCTAAACAAACAACTTTTAAAAGAGATCAAAGGAGATAGAAGACTTACCAATATGCAATGTTTAAATTCTAAAAAGTAAGGTCAATGCCATGTATACCATATTATAGTTGGTGGCCAAAACCAAGAAGAAACAATACTATGTTGCAAACGTTACCTTAGGTGTACAAAACATGTTCAATTTTGACAGGGAAAGGTATACCATAGAAGAACTAAGTAGACAAAAAGTGTCTAAATACATAAAAAGAATTACAAAATGTTTGCAAAAAAGGAGGATCTTAATTGGCAAAAACCAAAGGATAAAAATGAAATGACTTTGCATAAAATTCGCAGAAATAACTAGTTCGATACCCGAACGACCAGGCAATAGTGGAATATGGCAAAAAAAGGATTGCCATAGCTACACAATATAACAAATTTATGTAAAAAATAAATATTTATTGCTTCTTATTAGATTAATTTAAACGTAATTTGAACGTAAGTAGTAAAATAAATTTTTATAAAAAAATCAAGTTGGTTTGGTATTTTAGCAACAATTAAAGTATGATTTTAAATTAAAAGATAAAGGCTTAAATATACATTTATTTGCTCTCATTAGATTAACTTGGCGTCAAAAACAGCAAAAAGTTTCAAGTTTATATTGACAATATTTGCTATTTATAGTAGAGAATTTGATGTTTATTTATAAGCTTTTATTGGATTAACTTGATCTTGACGTAATTTCAACGTAAGTAGTGCAACATTGATATTTTATTAAAATTTTAATTTTAAATCATGAATATTTGCTATTCATAGAAATCAAGTTTTCTTACAAGTTCTTAGAATTGTTACTTTTTGTCATGTTAATTTTCAAAAGCTCTATACAAAATTACAAAAATACAGTTGCTTTGCTGCTTATATAGTCTAAATAGGCTAGAGAAAGACTTGAGGTTGTGTGATAACACTGTAATTGGCAATAAAGCTTTATTCGTAATAGCCAAAAGCATAGTGTGCACTATGCACAATAAGTGCAAAAGTATGCAATTCATACATTTGTAAAAAACAATTAATAAACAAGAAATGCGCAAAACGATAGCAGGTTGTAGCAATAACGTGATGATGCGAGAAAATGAAATAGAGTAGACTAACTCAAGCGCTGCACAGTGTGGCAAAAGCAACTCAAAAGAGACGAAGAAGAGCGTATTAGTAACTTTTCCGCAGTAAAATGATGCGGTTGGACAATTTGACGTTAACCGTTACAAAGTGAGTTAAGTTGATTAATATACAACGTAAATGCAGGGTGTGGTGGATGGGTGGATAAGCACAAAAAATACGTTCTGAGAAAGATGCATGGAAATACATAAACAAAGAAAAAAAAAAACAAAACAAAACAAACAAATTTTAATGAAAAACTGGAGGATGCACTTTTTAAAATAGTATGAAAGATCAAACAAAAAAACCGATAGGCAACCAATGACAACAGAACAACTGAAACAAGATATATATAAAATAATGACAGAAATGGGAAAAAGAAGTTTGTTGGACAAGTATGAGGAATTGGTAAAAAAAATTTGAATGTATGAAAATTAAAAGAACGATGTTTGATAGTTTAGTAAAAAGTATGTTATTGTACGGAGTGAAAATTTAGAGGTGGAAAGAACAGGAAAAATTAAAGGCTATTTAAACAAAATACTGGAGATATTCATTAGAAGTAAACAAAGAGACTCCAGCATACAATGTAATGGAAAGTTAAAATAAATAAATTAAGAGTAGAAACAAAAATAAGGTAAAAGAAAAAAATGAATGTAAAATATTGCAAGCGTGTCTAAAGAAAAAAATAAAAGGAAAAAATGATTGCAAGATTCAGATGTGGAAATGAGAAAAAAGTGTGCAAATTTTGGATGAACGAGGAAAAAAAATGTGTAATATGTGTGGAGAAGGGAAAACATAAAACACATGCTAAAATGCAATGAGATGAGAAAAGAGCAAATGGGAAAAAATTAAGTAATAAAAGAAGGTAGAAGAAGAATAAAATGAGCGATAGCGGTAACAAAAATAAAAAAAAATGAAATGGAACTAATAAATAATTAATTAAAAACAGGGTTTAGGGTAATTAAGTTTAAATGTTATATTAGAAGTGAATTAAGTTTATTAGGTACATATTATGTTAAGTTGTAGAGTTTTCAAAGCCAAAAAAACAAGAAATAAACGTTTATTATTATTATGTGAATTTCGGCGGTTTCTAACAAATTAATTTTAGTGCCATTTGTACAAGTGTGCAACAGTTTTATTAATTTCGGGAGAAGTATAATTACAATTTCAAATTTGTATCGTGGTTTAGTCGTAATGCTTTAAAATGTTCCGTGTTTTAAAACTTTGTCCAGTTTGACCTACATATACGCTATTTCATTCGAAACATGCAATTTTATAATTACCAAATTTCTTTAAAGATATAATTTTATCTTTAGCTTTAAAAAGTATATTTGAAGTTGCAACATGGTCTAAAAGCAATTTGTTGATTTTGATTTCAAAGAATGTTTTTTGTGGTTTTTTCAAAATAGGTTAACGTTGTGAATAAACCTTTGATTAAATTTGAAACTTTTGGATAAATGTGTTTTGATATACTACAATATACTTTACTCCAACTCTACTCCAACTCCATCCCAACTCTACTCCGACCCTACTCCAATCCACTTCAATTCCTCTCCAACTTCACTTCAACTCTACTCCGACTTCACTCCGACTCCACAACAATTCCACTTCGACTCCACTCTAATTCCACTCCACTCCACTCCGACTCCACTCCGACTCTACTCCAATTCTACTCCAATTCTATTCCGACTCAACTTCACTCCATTCCACTCCACTCCACTCCACTCCACTCCACTCTGTTATTACTATTTACTATTTATTTTTTTTCGATTAGAAACTGTTTTGCAAACATAAAGTTCTTGCTCAGATCTATATTTTGCTGTACTCGGTAGCGCATTTACGACCTTGCTACCATGAGCTAACCCACAATTTGTAAAATAAAACTTTATTGATTATTTTGCAGAAATTCCAATTGGACCGGTCTGAAAATTTTATACAAGTTCATTTAACTTATTTCTGATAAATTCATTTATTATAATGAGGAAGGTTGTCGGGCCCGCTTAAGAAATATGCTTATCTTTTTTTAAATTTTGTAATTAGTAATAATATAAAAAAAAGATTTTTTATTGAAATTTCAAGTTTAAATAGCAATAGTTACATATATATAAGAGCCAATTTAATGTAAAAAATAAGAAATTTAATGTACATTTACAATATGTTTTTTGCAACAAAGCCCCTAAAAAAGCTAAAACTCATACCATTTCTCGAGTTAAAAATTAATAACAAAAAAGCCAACCAGTTTAATTTTAGATTAAATATCTCTACCTCAACTTTTATTATAATTAAACTCAAAGCAGAGTAATTACTTTAATAATTAAACTAATTGCAAATTATGAATATTGTCATGAAACCTTTCACATTATTAAACTCGTTACAATCCCAACTAGCAACAATTTTAAAATCCTCTCATTTTGCAATTAAATTGAATTTAATGTACGGAATGTTCAATCAACGGATTGGATCAACTGTCCGTGTAACTGGGGATTCCGAGATATTTGCAATGTGATTTCCCACAAAACCCTCTGATATATTTTCCAATGTCAATATTTGAGCGGGCATCCCCAATAAAACATCATCCGTCCAATGTCCTGATCCATTATTAAAATTGCTTTGTCTGCGTGTTTGAATACTTTAGTTTTAGTTTGAAAATACTTTTGTTTATTTGTATTCGCCAAAGGGAAAATAAATTTGTTTGGAAAGAAAAGTCGCTTTTGTTTAAAATAAATAGAAACTTACATAAATATCCACATGTTCGTCCTCCGGAGTTGCAGCTAAGGAAATTTTTCTATGGGAATTTGAATCTGAAACATAAATAAATTTTATTTTATTGTTATATAATTAATTTAATGAAATAAATTAAATTAATTCGTGCTGAAGCCGTTGGTAATTAAAAGAAAATTTAAAAATGATTTAAATTTTTTAATTGCGATCCTGTTCCACGGTGCTTGATAAGATGAAGGGATTATAACCGTCTCCCGGTTTAAACTTAATTGCATGGAATGCACATTTTATTAAAATGCTATATTTAGATCCGTTAAATCCACACGCTTGCTTAATCCCGCTTTTGCCAATGTAGTAGGATCATCAGACAGCAAAACCGTATACATATATCGATTTGAGATGAGCTTCTGTATCTAATTTGTGGCAATGTCAACGGTGCTGCTCCTTTGTGTACATTGACTATATATAGATGTGTAACCTAATTGCATAAAGTATATAAAAAAATGAAGATTTAATAATGGAAATAATTATGTTGCTTATAAGGTTGAAATGTTTGATTAAATAGCCAATAAGAATGCAATTTTTATTGTTAATGTTAGCATTTTTAAATTAAAAAATTATGAATTAATACGTTTTAAAGAATATTTTTCATCTTTGTGGCTTATTGCATCTTAGTCACAAATAATATTTTATAGCAATTCAATAAAAATATTCCACTTGTAGATAGATACTACTTTATTGTGTTGAGGGGCTAATCTTTATGCGGATTGGGTCAATAAGCAGAATCAAACCAAATGTATCCTAAACCATTCTTAGCTACCTAACCTTGCTTACTCTATCATTTCTATACTCAAATATTCTTTTCTTTGCAAAAATTATTTGAAAATTATTTAAAAATTATTTTTTCATAAAAACAATTTTGGCGCAGTCGGTAATGTAAGTTTATTATTATCAATTTTATATTGAAAACAAATTAATCAACAAAAACTTTTAATTTAAAAATTACAAACAATTTTGAACTTGCAATGTTTGTTTTTATCCTGGCGGGGGAAAAATAGTTATTAAGTAAAGTAAAAAATACTTTTAAAACCTACTCTTAGGAGGGTCCTTTCAATAATTTGCAGTAAAGCACAAGAATCCTAAATACGCTACTGTACTGATTTTGCCAAAACGTTCTCAAGTTTCTGTAGACTGCAGTTCATTAAATTTCGCCTGAAAAAGAGTTTGGCCAGATACCAGCTCAAGCCATGACTCACAAACTGACTTAATTGTGACCTAAGAAATTATCAAAAAATGCAACAGTTACTTGTACTTCTTAACAAAAGCTGCCTATAATCTTAAGCAAGTTTTGACTGTTAATAAAGTTAGTATTTGTGACCCAGTTATGTTTGCCATAATTCATGTAGCATAGATTTACCAAAATATTGCTTATGCCATTTTGGGCTTGTTTCGTTGCTTTTTACTTCTTGGCTTATGGTATCAGCATTATTGTCTTTTTAAGATAATATGTCAAAAATTTAAACTAATTTAGCTCAACTGTGGTTAGATTTCGTTGCTAGTGAGTTGTAGTCAAACATTGAGAACACATTTGACTAAAATCTTCTTTGAAGAAAATATTAGGCAAATTCTTATAAGACACCAAATTGGCGCAGTCGGTAGTTAACGTCTACGTCCAACATAAAGCAAGCAAAGGAAAACGAGTATTTTGACAACATAACATAATACGCCTTCCCTCCCTAAAAAAATATTATTTCACACACTGGCAGCCAAGGCCTTCTGGTTGTGCGAATAATACTGTGTCTGGCAATAAGACCAAAAATATATTATGCACTGGCAATTGAGGCCTTGGAGTTGCACAATAACTACAAACAATTGTCAAGTTTGTATGCAGGGCACATTACAGCGGTAAAGAGCAGTCATAAACACACTGGTATTAGAGTATACCTTGGGAATTTGTTAATTAGGTAATTGGTAGTATACTATGTATTGATATAGTTATAAGGATTTTGGCATAACAATTGATCCTGTGCTAGAGAGATATATATTTATTAATTGGACAGAATGTAGTAGTTCAATTTATTAAAAAGTACACGGGAACATTAGCCAGCTATTGCAAGAAGACAAAATGGACCGGTTCGGCACAAATTGATTGCAATGCAGAGAAGTGGGAGTTGAAGAAAGAAAGATCAGTAACGTTGGCGCAGCAAAGAGATGCGGTCAAACAATTTAACGGCAATTGCCGTTTTTTTTTAATAAATTAGTGTTAATTAAAGTTAATTAAGATAGAAAAGTTCAAGCATGGTGTGGTGGTTGGGAGGTTCAGGTGCGTTGCATCAATTATATAAAAAAATAACATTGTATAACTGGGCGTAACACAAGTGATCGCAAATATCCAGTTCAGATTATGGTTGACTGAATCAAATTAAGAAAGTTGGCATAAAAGCAAATCAGCATTTCTAGAACTAAAATATACCATCAATAAAATTTAAACAAAATTGAAATGTTTTATTGGCTGCTATTGCTTCAACACTCGGACAAAAAAATAATCACAAAATCCATTAATGTTTGGCAAACCTAAACGTTTAACACTTCTCAAGAAGTTACATTTTTTGTGTTTTTATGAAAATTTAAGACAAATGAAGTTTTTTGGGCAATTTTTGAAAAATGTTATACTACAAATGGATTTTTTGCTCAATTTTTAAACTCTAATATTAAGATTTTTGCGGGTTTTTTGATAAATTTCATGCAATAATTACATTTTTATGTACAACTTTTAATGAATTTATTACAGCTAATGTTTATAAGATTTTTGCACTACTAAATTAGTTTTATGTGCAAATTTTATATATTTTATATCAAAAACAATATTTGTGTGCAATTTTTGGACTATTTTGAGCAATAATTAAGTTTTCTATTTGATTTTTGATAAACTTCTTTCAGTAAATATTGTGTATACCCGTTTTTTGCACTATTTTTTGTAATAAATGGGTTTTCTACGCAACTTTTGGACTACTTTAAGCAATAATTAGTATTTTTGGTCAATTTTTAATAAATTTCACACAATAAACGCTTTTTCTAAGCGGTGTTTAGACTACTTTATGTAATAACTGAGTTTGTGTGTAAGGAGTTTTATGCAATGAATGCTTTTTATGTATAATTTATTAAATTTGTTAAAGCAAATGTGGTTTATGGGTGATTTTTTAACTGCTTTATGCCATAATTAATTTTTTGTGCAATTTTTGATAATCAATGCTTTTTTTGTACTATTTTTGATTAATTTGTGCGCAATTTTTGCACTAATTTATATGTAAACGTTTTTTGTGTGCAATTTCTGATCAATTTTATGCAATAAATACTGTAAACGTACAATTTTTGAAAAAATTATTAAGGCAAATAAAATATATAAGCAATTTTGTGCTACTTTATATCACAAATAAGTTTTTTGCAAGCTTTTTGATCATTTTTTTTTTACCAAGAAAACCTTCTCTGGCCATTTTTGGACTATATGCAATAATTGTATTGGTTGTGCAATTTTCAAGGAGTTTTATGCAATAAATGTCTTTTCTGTACAATTTTTAAAAAAATAATTAAAGCAAATGAAGCTTATGTTTATATTTTTGCAACGTTTTATGCTATAAATAGTGTTATTCCGCAATTTTTTATGTATTTTATAGCATAAACTAAATTTCTTTTTAATTTTTGGACTACTTTATGCAATAAATAAGTTTTTTGTGCAATATTTATGTAATAATTGCTTTTTGTGTACAATTTTTAATGAATTAATTGAAGCCAGTAGAGTTTATGCGCAATTTTTGTGCTACTTTATGTCACAGATAATTTTTTTTGCGCAACTTTTGATAATTTTTACTATAAACATTTTTACTGATCAATTTTTTGACTAACTTATGCAATAATTATGTTTTCTGGTTAATTTATTTATTAAGGCAAATAGGTTTTTAGCGCGATTTTGATAAATTTTATACAAAAAACTTTTATTTTGGACTACTTTATAAAATAAGTTTGTTTGTTGTGCTATTTTCAATGAGTTTTGTGCAACAAATACTTTTTTTTTCTACAATAATTGTTTACAAACTTATCACATTTTATCACACTCATCACATTTGTGCAATGTTTTATGCTGTAAATGTTTTTTTGTGTGCAATTTTTGATTAATTTTATGAAATAAACGCTTTTTTGTACACATTTTAAGAAGTTGATTAAGGCAAATGGGGTTTATGCTCTATTTTATGCCATACATAGTTTTATTGCTCAATTTTTTATATATATTATGTTGTTGTACTTTATGCAAAAAGGTTTTTTAGCAATTTTTGATAATGCAATAAATGTTTTTTATGAACAATTTTTAATAAGTTTGTTAAAACAAATAAACTTTGTAACCGATTTTTGCGGTACTTTATGTCACGGTTTTTTGTGCAATTTTAGTTAAATTATTTATTAAAAATATTTCTTTGTTAAAGCAAATTGCACTGGTTTATGCCATAAATGTTTTTTTGTGCAATTTTTCATGAATTTTATGTAATAAATGCTTTTCTTGTACAATTTTTGATGAATTTATTAGAACAACTGAGGTTTATACAAGATCTTTGCACTGTTTTTTGACATAAAAGGTTTTTTGTGCAATTTTTAATAAATTCTATGCATTAAATGCTTTTTTGTGCAATTCTTGATAAACTTCCTGCAATAAATGCTTTTTGTGTACAGTTTTTGATAGTTTAATGGAAATTTAGTTTATGCGCAATTTTTGCGCTTTTGCATAAAGTATGTCACAAGTTTTTTGAATAATTGATAACTTACACCATAAACGCTTTGTTAAAGTAATTTTTGTACTATTTTATGCAATAAATGGGTTTGTTGTTCGATTTTTAAAGAGTTTTATGCAATAAATGCTTGCATGCAATAATAATCAATAATAATCATGCAATAAATAGGTTTTCTATTATTGATAAATTTAATGCAATAAATGCTTTTTATGTACAATTTTTAATAAATTCATTAAAGCAAACAAAGTTTAACTAATTTTTGCGCTATTTTATGTCACAGATAATTTTGTTGCGCAATTTTTGATAAATTATTAACCATAAACTACTTTATGCAATAAATAAAGTTTATGCGCAATTCGTAACTATTTTATGCATTAAATAAATTTTCTGTGTTTTGTGCAATTTTTGCGGTACTCTGTGTAATAAATGTTTTTTTTTTACGCAATTTTTAATCAATTATTTACCATAAACGGTTATTCTGAACAATTTTTAATCTAATTTATGCATTATTTGGTTTTCTGTGCCATTTTTGATTAATTTTGTGCATTAAATTTGTCTTCTGCACAATTTTTCGTGAATTATTAAGACTAATAAGGGTTCTGCGCAATGTTTGGTAAATTTTATACTACAAGTTGCTTTTTGAGCAGTTTTTGCATTACATTTTTTTGTAAATATGTTTTCTACCGTATTTTTAATAATTTTCATGCAATAAATACGTGATTTTATCAGTACTAATAAAGTTTATGCGTCAATTTGATTAAATTTCCAGTCAATTTTTATAATGTAATAATAAATTTTATACCATAAAAGTTATTCTGAGCGGTGTTTGGACTTTATATAACATATGAGGTTTAATTGTCATGTTAACTTTATGTAATAAAAAGGTTTTTGTAGTTTTCACTAAAATTTATGCAACAAACTTTTTTTTTGCGCATTACTATATTCAATAAATAGATCCTCTGCGCGGTTTTTAATATATTTTATACTATGAACGATTTTTCTCCACATTTTTTGCATTTATTTATGCAACAAATGGTTTTTTGCATTTTTTATTAAATTTTATGTATAAACTGTTTTTGCGCAGTTTTTGCATTTCTTTTTCTAATAAATAGGTTTTCTGTGCAATTTTTGTATTATTTTATGCAATAAATTGGGATTCTGTGCAATTTTTGATACAATTTATGCAATAAGTGCTCTTTCTGTACAACTTTTTGAAAGTTTAACTAAAACATATCATGTTTTTAGTTCAATTTTTAGGCTATATTATTTCTAAAAGAGTTTTGATGAATGTTATGCAACAAATACGTTTTATGTACAATTTTTTCATAAATTTGTTACGGCCAATAGTGTTATTTGAGTAATAAACTGGTTTTCTGTGCAATTTTTTATATATTTTATTAATTAATTTTTGCATTACTTTATATTACAAAAATGTTTTCTGTGCAATTTTTTGACTACTTTATACAATAAAAGCTTTTTTGTACAATTTTTGATGAATTTATTAAGGCAACTGCGTACAATTGATAATGAATTAGTTTTTTAAAACAAATAAAGTTTATGAGCAATTTATGCTCTAATTTATGTCACATATGATTTATTGTGTTCAATTTTTGATATTTTTTTTACCATAATAATTTATTCTATGCAATTTTTGGACTATTTTATGCAATAAATATAAAAAATGCTTTTACTGGAAATTTTTAATAAATTGTCTTTATTGCGCAACTTTTTATATATTTTATAACACAAACTGATTTTCTTTACAATTTTTAGACTTATTTATAGCATAAAGTATGCAATAAATAAGTTTTTTCTGCCATTTTTGGTAAATTTATGCCCAAATTTGTTTTGTACCATAAATAGCTTTTGGGTGCAATCTTTAATCAATTTTATGCAATAAATGCTTTTAATGTACAATTTTTGATAAATTAAGACAAATAGAGTTTATGCGCAATTTTGCGTTTTTGAGTAAAGTATGTCATCTTTGATAACTTATATCTTAAATGCTTTGTTTGAGAGATTTTTGTACTATTTTATGCAATAAATGCCTTTTCTGTACAATTTTTGATCTTGATTTAGTAGCAAAGTAGATTTAATGCTCAATTTTTTAAATATTTTATAGAGTAAACCAATTTTTGTATACAAATTTTAGACTACTTTATGCAATAAATAGGTTTTGTGTGCAATTTAGAGTAAATTTTATAAAATAAATGATATTTATGTACAATTTTTAAATTCAATAAAGCAAATGAATAAACTTTACCAATTTTTAAGAAATTTCATGCAATAAATACGTTTGATGCAGTTTTTTTAATGAATTTATAAATATTAATAAAGTTTTTTCTCAAACTTTGGTTAATTTTGCAGCAACTTATTATAAAGTTTTGTAAAATTTTACACAGTAAATAGATATAATGCAATTTTTGATAAATTTTATACCATAAAGATTGTGTGTTTTAACTTTTTATAACAAATGAATTTTAAGTGTGGTTCTTGTACTATAATTAAGTAATAAATAAGTTTTTTGAGCCAATTTTTGGTAAAAATTTTATACTATAAACCGTTTCTCTGCCTGATGTTTGGCAGTACTTATTATAATATATATTTGCATTCTGTGCATCTTCATCAATTTTTTATATATTTTTAACATTTTTGCACTATTTTATGTGCTCAATAAGTTTTCTGTGCAAGTTTTGCACTACTTTGTGTAATAAATAAGATTCTTGTGCAATTTTTGATAAATTTTATACAATAAACGCGATTTCTGGAATGCAATAAATAGGTTTGATGTGCAAATTTAAAAAACAAATGCTTTTTATGTACAATTTTTGATGATATTTTAGAGCAAATAGGGCTTATGCGCAATTTTTGCAATGCTTTATGCCGTATTTTTTGTTTAATTTTTTGTAATAAACACTTTTTGTGTAATTTATTTAAGCCAAATAAAGTTTACGTGCAACTTTTACGTTACTTTATGTTACTCATATGATTTTTGAGCAATTTTTGATACAATTTTCACCATTAACGCTTTTTCTGAGCAATTTTTGGCAATAAATGAGTTTGTTGTGCAATTTTCAAAAAGTTTTATGCAATAAATGTCTTTTATGTATAATTTTTCATAAATTAATTAAAGCAAATAAGGTTTATGCGTAATTTTTGCACTGTTTTATGCCATAAGTTGTTTTATTACGCATTTTTTTACGTTTGACTATACTTTTTGCAAAATATAGTTTTTGTGTACAACTTTTATTAAACTAATTAAGACAAATGGAGTTTATGCGTCTTTTTTTGCTACTTTCTATATCTCACATATAATTTTTTGCACAATTTTTAATATTTTTTTATTATAGAGTTAATGTGAAGTTTTTTATCAATTTTGTGTGCGATTTTTTACGATATTTATGTCACAGAGAGTTTTTGCGCAATTTTTAATCAAATGTTTACCATAAATGCATTTTTTTGGAAACTTTTGAAATAAAGTATGCAATAAATGTGTTTGATAAACAATTCTCAAAGAATTTTATGCAATAAATGTCTTTTTGGTATAATTTTTAAGTTTATGCATAATTTTTAAACTACTTTATGCTTTAAATTAGTTTTCTCTTCGGTTGTTAATCATTTTTATACAATGTACGTTTCTTTAATTAGGGTTTATGTGCAATTTGTGCGCTACTTTGTGTCATAATGATTAAATTAGCAATACAAAGCCATGAATGTTTCACTAACCAATTTAATCAACCCAACATTGACTTAGTTTGTAGCTTAAGAGGTAATTTTTCTAAACGCTTTTTTGTAATAGTCATATATTAATTAATTAAAGCAACTCTAAACTTTGTTGATGACCTTTCTAAAAGTTTGGCAAGCTTATACAAAGTAATCAAAGAAAAACTGATTTTTTTTTTCAGAAACTTTCTTCAACTTACATATTTTTGTCTTGATGGACTTCTTAGTAAACCAAGATTATTGGATCTTTCAACTATTCCAGAGATTACAACAACTACTGTTGAAGCTCTTTCTATTACTACCAAACCTTAACCGCTCTTCATCTATTATTCAATTACTATGTAAATATAAAGATTTAGGCATTACTACCAGGCCGTAGCATTAACAAACTAATACAAGAAGACGAGATCGGCAAAAATAGATCGCACGGTGAAGCAAGAACAACTAGTGTGGGAGTCGTCTGGGGAACAAAACAAAAAGGATCACTAACGTTTGCGCAGTAAAGTTGTTTCTTGATTATTGTTATTATTATCATTAATTAATGTTAAGTTAATAAAAATACAACGTTCAAGCTCGGTGTGGTAGTTGGGAAGTTCAGCGTTTTATAAACTGGGCCTAACATGCCTTAAAAAATAAAAACAAGCAGTTCTCCTGCAATGCAGGCGTTTTAACATTATTTCACTGCAGTAAAAATGCCAGGCACTATAAAGCCAATTTACAGATTTATCACTAACCAGGAGTATGGCAAAACTACACGTTCAAAGTGCTTTAACTCTCTGTTAACACCAGACGCATACCACTGTCACCATTGGACTAATCCCAAGATTAACCTTGTTTCAAATAAACATTGTAATGCCATGAGCGTTATCTTAAGACAACTCAACTAGAAAATTAAAAATTAGCAACCAGAGAGGATAGAAAAAAACACCTTTACTAAGAATGAAATCAAGTCTTCCTAGCTAAGGTAACGGTAATTGCAAAAGTAAAATGCCGTTATTTAAAACCAGCCTAAGAACTTGATACCTGTCCAAAGACAATAGCAAAGATATAACACAAAATAGTTTTAAAAAATATATACAAGTAAGCTACAAGATAAGAAATTATCATTAAATTTTTTTTATTTTGTAATATTGTCCGAATCACAGGTAACTGCACAACACAATTTTATAATTATTTAAATATTTTAACCCAGCATTGGTCGCTTGGTTGGAAAGCATTTATAACATTTAATAACTGTCTGACAATATTACTCATAGCTTTTTCACAGTCTTAAGTCTTACAAAAGTATTTCGGTAAATAAATTAATTTTAATCTATTTCACGTAATACTAATAATAAACCTGACACAGTTTATTCATAAAATAGTCATTCATATTTATTACAAGCTTAGAAACATGTTTGTTTATAACGCTTTATAATATTAACAATTCAACTTACATTAACATTGTTATTGTCACAACACTAATTAGTACTAAGTAATCCAATTTATGATAATTATTAAGTTAATTTCACAGCGCACGGCATACATAAAATCACCGACGCGATTCGATCTCAACTAACGCACTCCGTCCTGCGCATTACAAATTTCTTGAGTGTTCTCGCTCGCACAAGACTAAAAACGGCAGCTAAGAAATGGAATAAATATAAATTCAATGTTAAAAAGAAATATTGGTAATACATTTGCGGAGATATATTTTTATCAGATCTATTTTTGTATCGTGAACACATTTTATTATTTCTCAAATAAATCAATATGTTGAAATTTTAATAACAAGAAGAGAATTATTTTATAAAATTTTATTATATTGAAATCTTAATTTTCCTTTTTAACAAATCATACATATTTTATAACAAATTTACCAGAATTTAAGTAGTAAGTAGTAAGAAGTAAATTAAATTTTCAATCAATAACCAATCAGCACTTATAAGGTACAGTCAGATAGAAAAGTTATACATGGAAATGTGTAAAATTTCCCAATGTGTTTTTACACCAGGAAGAGAAGAGAGTTAATTGGTAGGCGTTTCCATACTTTTGGAAAGTAAATTCAACACAATTATATCTTTTTAAAATTTTCCACCCCAACCAACAAAAATAAAACAAAATTTATTCCGAAAGCTTACGGGCACCTAAACCTTCTTCTTACCGCCGATGCCGCTCTACTACTATCTCAAACACCCGCGCCAGTAATAAACAGCGCCTAATCAGACACATATCAGTTGTCTACTAACATATTAAAATTTATTCAAAATGCAATGGTCCAGTACTACAGTGCCCCAAGGTAGCGTTTTCCAGCCAGCCAGAGTTAACATAGTGCCTTTAGATCCCTTATACCTACCAAGAAGGACAATGTCTCGATCCACATGAAGTTTGAAGAGAAGAAAATCAATATACCCGTAATTTCTTAAACATTATTGAAAATTGTACCCCCTAGTGACAAAGACCTTAAGACCTGACTGGCAACTACGGCCCGACTGGTTGGAACTACCACCACATGTTAAACCCAAAACTTGAACACTTTTCAAGCACCGGTAGGCCATCCCTACAAATTTCTGGAAGCAAGAAGGAAGAGGTGATATTTAATCTTTTGATAACCAACGCATGGGCGGGTAGGTGGGTCACTCCAATACATGCTTACCATAGAGTAGTTCAAAGTTTTTCCTCTTTGCAAGCGGTAGAAGTTTTTTTTATTCAAAAAAGAGGAGATGATATTTAATCTTTTAATGAGCAACACATGAGCAGGTGGGTAGGTCACTCCAATGCATTTTTAACATCCAGTAGTTTAAACTGAAAATCCCAACCACCCGCCCAAAAGTTTGCTTTCAAGAAGTTCAAAGCTTTTCCTCTTTGCAAGCGGTAGAAGTCTTATTGTTCAAGAATGAAGAAGTAATATTCAATATTTTAATGAGCAGCACTTGGGCGGGTAGGAGGGTCACTCCAACACATGTATTCCATCAAGTAGTTTAAACTGAAATGACCACCCACCCGCCCAAAAGTTTGTTAGCAAGAAATTGAAACTTTCTCCTCATTGCAAACGTTAGAAGTCTCTTTGGCCAAGAAGGAGAAGGTGATTTTCAAAATTTTGATGACTAATACTTAAGCGAGTGGGTGAGTCACTCCAATACATAATTACCATCGAGTAATTTTAACTAAAATGACTACCCACCCAGTTAATGGTTTGTTAGATAGAAATTCAAAGTTTCTATTTTTTAAGCGTTAGAAATTTCTTTGTTTAAGAAGAGGAGGTGATTTTCAGTCACTTCAATACATATTTACCATCAAGTTTAAAATAAAATGCCCACCCGCCCGCCCAAGAGTTTTTAACAAAAAATTGGAAATTTCTCCTTTTTGCAAGCGTTAGAAGAAGAAGGTAATATTTAACTTTTGATGACCAACACTTGGGTGTGTGGTTTTGGGTCAATTCAATACATGTTAACCATCAAGTAGTTTAAATTGGAATGCTCACCTCTCTGCAAGCGGTAAGTCTTTTTTTTCAAAGAAGGAGAAAGTGATATGCAATCTCTGGATGACCAACATTTGGGTGAACGGGTGAGTCACTCCAAAATATTTTTACCATAAAGTAGTTTAAATTGCCCAAAAGTTTGCTATCAAGAAATTGCAAGTTTCTCCTCTTTCCAAGCGTTAAAAGTTTCTTTGTCCAAGAAAGAGGAGGATTCAATCGTTTGATGACCAACATTTGGACAATATATTAGTATATAGTTGAGGTATATAAGGTACAATTTATATCAATCTAAACCTATTTTAAGAATTGCTGAAGTTGAAACTAACCCATTATGAACAAAACGAGTTGAAATAAGTTGATTTAAAAAACTTTAACATAAAAACTACTGATGATAGAATCTTACAATTTACACAATTTATAGTTATAGTTTAGGTATATAAGGTTCAATTTGTAAACATCTAAATCACCTATTTTAGAAAACAAAAAAATCATTTATTTTAGATTTGTTTATTTAAAAAAACTTACTTTGTAAAATGTCTCAACATAGTCTAAGACAATAAATAGACCAACATTCCGGCACAAATAATGACAAAAATATATTTTCTTAAATTAAAATGTCTTGGTAATACTACATCAAAATCATGTCTACAGACATTATCCTCATTATTAATGACAACTTGCATCAATACGCGAATAAATTATTTTTAATTAATTAATTAATAAACTCGTGTGAAACTTGCTACCTCTTCAACA
The DNA here is from genome assembly GCA_963932245.1 of Tachinus rufipes. Classification (NCBI taxonomy): domain Eukaryota; kingdom Metazoa; phylum Arthropoda; class Insecta; order Coleoptera; family Staphylinidae; genus Tachinus; species Tachinus rufipes. Next base: position 111,257,016 of record OZ010743.1, read on the forward strand.
CTCGATTACGTGTAAAATATCAGATGTAGTAACAGACATTTTGATTTGAAACAATAAACAGCCATAAAAATATTTACTTAATAGCAATAAAAAACGAGATTTTAAAACGTTTTTATTACTATTAAGCAATTTTTCCTCAACACAAATGCCATCTGCACAATTTTTTATTAACCTAGATAGATCTATAGAGAACTATTTTTGTTAATGATTAAATTTAATCAAAAATTGTTTTAAATATTACAGTAATGAATGAATAGTGTGCAAACATTTATATCACATTCCATTCAATAAATTGTGAAATCAATTTCCATGTTAAATGCATGACTGAACGTGCCCAGAATTCGATTATAATAGACGCTAATAGATACTGAAACATACATTAATAAATCCAAAATTAAAACTAATGGCGCGTGTCGATATAAATTAAAAAAATATTTTTTTTGTGTGTGTAACGTTCGGCTTTAATTAACTTGTCGGTGGGACTGATTACAACCTGATTCGACCACTTAATTAATTCAAATTATTTTTGTGTAAAAACCTTGAGCAAGACTCGCGTGGACATTGTCCAAAACCATTTGCATACGTTTAATTAATTAAACTAAATTAACATAGTTAAGTGGAAAATTATATCGGCGTTATTGGCCCAAATAGCGTTTAAAATAAACGCGGACCAAATAAGGTGCTAAAAAAACACAAACAATTGTTATATAACGAGCGAGGTAAATAAGTAGTTTTCCTATTTACGTCAAGCATGCTTTTATACAATCCATCTGTTCCTACGTTGTTTGCCATCTTCTTGGAAAATTGTGCTTGCGCAATTATAATTATCCAATAATTGCTAAGGAGGATCTTATTATTATTATTAAATCGTGTTTTTTTTTTTTGTTGTTATTGTTGGCCGAGATTGTAATCGTTCAATTAATGTAGCAACGTAGCCTCTGGCCGTGCGTGTCTTTGTGTTGTAACTGTCTTTTGAATATTCTTGATTGATACCAAATATGACGTGCGTTGTGCAATGTGATTTTAATAATTGTAAACACAGTGGCAGGCCGTCTGATGTTTTCTTTTTATATTCCTGACTGCATGCAGACATTAAATATTAAAGACATGTCCCCAATAAAGATTGATATGTGTTATTGCATTATATTAGAAGCAATTTATTTTGTCAATTTATTTGATTGCAATTATTTTACAATTATAATATATAAAAGTCATCAGACTGAATTGAATAGTTTCTAACCTGAATAAGAAGGTCAGCAAATATGGTTTTAAACATATGTTTATTTTTCAAAATATTTCTTAGAATTTTAATGTAGTTTTGTTAGCGATGGTCAGAGCCGTATTAAAGCAAAATTTTAAAAAGTATTTAGATAGACGCGTATCCAAATAAAGAAACTTTTTGAGGATACGCCACCGATTAACTCAGGTTTGCATTCCAGTACAAACTACTCGCTTTACTGTAATCATAAACTGTATTGCACCAACCCTCATCCCAAATGTTAATCATTAAGGAATTAGATACCATCATCTCTTTTTGTGGAATATTTTTGATGCGGTCGTCTCCTTTGCAAGGCAATGGCAAATCAGTAAACCTCTTTAGTAGTGTGGTTCGAATTTCACTTTAAACTGTAGGTCCCGCATGTTTGTGTGGAACTATTATCGCACATCACATCACAAATATACGAGAGGGGTGCCTACGCTCGTAGTGAACATTATAAGAACAACAGCAGGTGCGGCACTCCAATTTATGATTAAGTAGTTTAAATTGGAGTAATATATAATAAAAATAATCAAACAAGTCACTTACGATGCAAATTTAACAAAAAAACAAACATTTTGTTAAAATCAAATGCACTACATCAATAAACCTACTACCCTCAACTGGAGTAAATTCGCAAGTTGTAAAAAACTATACCTTACTTTTAACTCCGAGAAGGTAGCCAGGGAGATTGCAAACTGAGGAATTCTGGATAGATGACAATAAACCCTTACCAGTACATATCGTAAAGTGATCAAAACACCAAAGTTGTAAACAAAACCGATAAAAATCTATAAAAAAATGAAACCTTAATTAACTAAACAGAGAAAGGCTAAGCAGACCTAAAAGAAAAATTCCCCAAAAAAGAAAGCACGGTCACAGTAAACGCACTGACAAGAATCATCAGCAAATCCTGTAACTAAGCAATTGGTAATAAAGATATGTAGAAAACACGCTAAGTTTTGGTAGATTAAAGAGATATTGAAGGAAAGAAGGAAATGGCTGAACTAAACAGAAGAAAAATAACTAATAATCAATCTACTAGAAAGCAGTTTCTGCAGCCCTATGAACCTTCCTGATATGCCAAAAATCTAAACTAACTAACTAATCTATAAATCTTGGATTTACAAAAGAAAGATGAAAAACTAAATATACTGGGCAGATGGTTGCTAGCAGACCATACCATGCAAACTCCGTACATGCACTAAAAATTTGTTTAACAAAACCTTAGACCATATACACTTGTAGACGCGCCGTGTACTATTTACCGCTCGTCGTTTAGTGAAGCCAACATAACAAGTTCTATGCCCACAAGTTACGCGTTAATTGTGGGCATATGCCCTATAAGTAGTTGAGTTGATTCTTTTTGATACGTACGCGTTTTTGTCCACAACACATTCATCAATCATGTTGGCTTTACTGCGTCGACAAACAATTTCTATAAATTTGTATAGTCTAAGGACAAAACCAAAAAAAAAACTGTGACTGAGCTACTTATAACATTAGTCTCACGGCATATAACAATGCCATAAAAAAAACTAAAAAAAATAGTAGAAGAGATGCTGTGCTGTGCTTTGTTGAACCGTTTAAGCCGCCAGAAGCCAATGGTACCTATCCCAACATGCTACATGCTTTAGGTCGAGTGATAATAAACAGACCTAACAAGCCTAGTAAAGAATTCGTAGCTTTGCAAGTCCAATATGGCTTATAAACTCTATAAAAAAGCTCCTGGAAAAAATAGTTGCGGAAAGACTAAACAAAAAACTAATTTTATCTGATGGCTATAAAAAAAACTAAAAATGTAACTACAAAAAAAAATTTATAAAAGCCAAACTGTGCTCTAATCACAATAGACATCAAATATTCATTTAACACCTATTCCTAGAAGATTATTATAACAAAAACTGAGAAAACATAAATGATTCCTGTACCTAAGAAAGCTAATAAGCAGTTACTAATTACATGCAAAGCTCAGCAAAGATCAGTCAAAAACAAAAAATAAAGTGACCAAACTATTATTTTTAGTGGTGGGACAAACAAACAAATGGATACCAAGAACGAACTAAATCTGGAAGAGGAAAAAACAGAAGCAATATTATTAACAAGAAAGAGGGACGTAAAAAACGTTAAATTTTTGCTCAACAGAACCAAAATAAAACCCAAATACATCATCAAATATTTGCGCATAACAATAAACAAGTTTTTGAACACTAGAAAGCAAGTCCTAACGTCGCCACTAGAACAAAAAAGTGGACCCATTCCTTGTAAAAACCAACGTCAGCAAAAACCAAAAAAAAATCTCTTTTAGAGGTCAAAATATGGATAGAAGCCATAAAGCATTAGAAGTACCAAGACATTTTTTAGCAAATCCAGATAGACTGCCCTAAAGATTGGCATTGGATACCAAACCATTTAAAAAAAAATCTGTCTAATCAAAGCTAAAACAATCTCTATCATCTTTTCTCCTAGAATAAGAAGAAAAAACCCCAATAAATAAAAAATAGTTGCCAACAAAAAAGACGAAAAAAAACAAAATGCCTTTTAAATAACAGAAGACATAAAATAAGATCAAAAACACTTCTGGTCAAAGAAGCTGATCCCTTAGTTAGTTGGATCTGTAAACCTCTGAGACCACAATTGAAACTCAAATCGTAACCAGTTTCATATAAGCAAATGCTCAAGCTTTCAAACTCCGCAACACCAGATTTATTATTACCACCACATGCTACAACACGCCATGTGTGCAAAAACAGTGCGCAAAACCTTTCGGTTTAATCCTTTAACTTAACTCTGGAAACCATTGAGACCACCACCAAATAACGGGCCATAACTGGTTTCAAACCTACCGTAACCGCGTAAACAAATTTTTAAACTGCGCCACACCAGACTCATAGTGAAATCTAAGTGAACAGTTTTTATATTTTACAGACTATTTCCTTTCAGAACAATAATGTCAAATCTAAATCAACGATACTTGGACACCTTCTTTGTGCAAGTTAGAGCCGGGAGCTCAGTTTTGGGATTTGAAGTGATTTTTTTGCGCTTTTGACAAAAATTCCACAAGTCCACAATCTATCTCGGCCACTCTATGTAATTTTCACGCTATAGTAGCAGCTTGCAGGCAATATCTTCAAATCTTGCCGTCGACACACCATCAACAGTCATACATCGTCTGGAGATTTCTAGTCACTTTGTGCTTTCACACTCTGCCAAGGTTTCAGAACGGGCACTAGTAGCTGCCACACGTACTATCAAAAGCTGTTGCTTTATCCAGCAACGCATCTTTAAGTAATGGTGTAGATTTAAGGTTGTTGACGTGCACTTTGTTGAAAAAACCAAAACTAGAACCAGTTCTACGGCTGCAGTTATGAGGAGTTTGGAATCAATCCATTTGTGATAGAACATTTTAACTTGTTCCCTGATTATCATTTTTTCTTGTGGCTGTTAGTTGTGCAATCGCAATAGCCCGCTTGGCAAAAGTTTGCCTGTTGTAGCCAGCAATCCAAATTGTTTTGATTGGTTTTTAGAATTGTTCTTGTTCCAATCTCCTGGTTTGTGGAGATCTTACCCTTTGTCCCAAGACCGCGTTTGTACATCGGTTGTTGTAAAAGACGGCCATCAATAGCAGATTGCCCCAGTGGCATTTTGTATGTTGGTTTGTCAAATTTTAAGCTCGGAATAACAACACTTGGGACAATAAATGGTTGTGGCATGAAGAGCGCACTTTCATCATTAAATCGGTTAGTAAATTATAGACCGTATAGGTAGCCAAACCGGTAAAACGGTTTTTTTTTACAGCAAGTGGAGGTGGTTTATGCGTTGTTTACTGAGGCGGCTATTGTTTTCACTTAGTGCATAAATTCATCATTAATAGTACCACTATTGGTGATTTACGCCGGTTTTGGTGCACACAAATTACTCCTGCAGAGACGTCTTCAAAATTCAAAACTCCCAAACGGTACATTCGAATTTATTCAAAATATACGCGTAAATGATTCTTTACTACTAGTACCAAATGTGTTAAATTTTGCTCAATTTTGATCAAACTGGTTTGGTTATACTTATTGTTGAGCTTGAGACAATAACTTTAATATTCATAACTTCTAAACGATACATTGGAGGTTTTTCAAATTAAATTAGCACATGCTTTATTATAATTAATACCAAATTTGCAAATTTGATCAAAATTGATACGCTAAGTTTTGCACAATTTTGATCAAATTAATTTAATTTACTTAATGTTGAGATAAAGACAATAACTTCAAAACTCATAACTTTTAAACGGTACATTGAAAAATTTTGAAATTACAGTTGCATATGCTTTATTACCATTAGTACCAAATGTGCAAATTTGATCAAAATTGATACTTCAAGTTTTGCACAATTTTGATCAATTTAGTTTAGTTATACAAAATGTTGAACAAAAAACAATAATTTTAAAATTCATAACTCCTAAATGGTACATTGCAAATCTTTGAAATTAAACAAATATTTGCATTATTACCATCAGTAGCTAATGTGCAAGTTTGGTCAAAATTGATACACTAAATTTTGCACAATTTTGATCAAATTAAGTTGATTATATTTATTCTTGAGCTTGAGACAAAACTTCAAAATTCATAATTCATAATTCCTAATTGGAACATTGAAACTTTTTGAAATTAAACAAATATTTGCTTCATTACCATTAGTAGCTAATGTACAAATTTGATCAAAATTGATACGCTGATTTTTGCACAATTTTGACCAAATTAGTTTAATATTACTCAATGTTGAGCTAGAAACGATTACTTCAAAATCTATAACTCCTAATTGGTAAATTAGAAATTTTTGAAATTAAACGAAAATATGTTTCATTGCCATTAGTAGCTAATGTGCAAATTTGATCTTAATTGATACGCTAAATGTTGCACAATTTTGATCAAACTAAGTTATTGTACTTATTGTTGAGCAAAAGACAATAACTTAAAAACTCATAATTCCTAAATGGTACATTGGAAATTTTTGAAGTTAAACAAGTATTTGCTTTATTAACATTAGTAGCTAATGTACAAATTTGATCAAAATTGATACTCTAAATTTTGCACAATTTTGATCAAACTAGTTTAATATACTTAATGTTGAGCTAGAAACGATAACTTCAAAATCCAAAACTGCTAAACGGTACATTACATTTTTTTAAAGTAAAATTTGTATCTATATGCTTCATTATCATTAGTAAGGTTGTGATAAATAGCATTTCAATAAAACAAATTTAAATACGCGGACAATACTGCAATCATTAGTTAAGAAAACTTGTGTTAAAAGTTTGAGGAAATAATACACAAAAAGTGAACTATTTTAACTAAATATTAGGTCCTTCCTGATAAATACCTTGCTAGTTCTACAACTAATATTACGTAAGCCTGTACTGAATGCAATGCCTTGCCTGATATAATTACTAAACTAGCACTTATACATAAAGTTACAAAACTAATTAAATGTATTCAGTACCAGGAAATACGAATGAAATAGATATCTTGAAATTAGCAAACTTTTATCAGTTACAGTTTTTTTTAATATATTTAAAGCACCAGTTGCGTTGTGTATTGATCCTCGGAATTAAAACAGCTTCATTTTTATTTAATTGAATTATTTTGCACTGAAAGTCCTTGTTACACCAAGTAAAGAAAATATATAATTATATTAATTGAATCAATAAAAGCTATCGTATGCTAATTTAATTAATTTTAAGTTTTTGTAAGCAATTAATTACATAATCAACATCTTTTGGAAACGTTCTTGAAGCACACAAGGTCTAATATTATAAATGAAATAATAAAACTATCAAAATGATACAACGACTTTGCATTATTACTATTAATAGATTTTTTATTATTCTATTTACATTGCCGAAAAAACTGTATCTAACCTTTGCTAATAATCCAACCAAGGCAATTTCGCAATTAAAATACGATACACACGTGTATGTAATGTTAACACTGACACAAAACACCAGCACAAATTGTTTTGCAAATGTAATGCAAATTTAGTGCAGAGAACAACACAACGACTGACGAGTATTGCGAGAGTGAAGTGAAGTGAAGGTGAGCGATGCCCGAGTTGAATTAATTAAAAAATGCAGCTCAATTTTATTACTTGGAATAAAAAATAAGAGAATTATTTGCAAAAATTGTACACAAATTAGTTCAATAAAACAAAATACTTTTATTTTTTATTCAAAATTTTGTCAATTATTGAAAAAAACATGATTAATTCGTTTTTATTTGATGTTAATTTTCCTTACAACATTCCAAATCTTGACTATTCAATTGATTGAAGTCATGTGTGAACTGCATACACTGTAACGCTCTGTTTATTTTTCAATTCCAGTATATATGCATCGGAAAAATAAACTCAACACTGAATATATCCAATATCCGTTTCATATTCTACTAAGGCATTGAATGCATATACCGGTCTGCAAAACGCAAGAGTGTATCTAGTTTCGCAAATTTACTTTGCTATGATCAATAAGAAGTGCACACTTCAGATAGATATTACTTTTACATTGTTCGAATATACATTTGCTACACTATAGCAAATTTTATAAATAAACTCCTGAATCCTGACTTAAATATAATGATATATATGTATACTTCAAAGCAGAATTTTTTTAAATAATCTTACATCTTCTCTTTCAATTACTGTGCATCAATGTATGAAAGTATTTCAAATTGCTTCGTAAACACTCAAATTAAAGAACAGAATAAAAAGTGTATATCAGCAGCAGCAGCAGCGTAAAGTGTCTCAAAATGAAATAACTTTTTAAAAGTGGATGGCCGGAGATAAACGATGTGATTTGTATTTCAATTTAGCTGAGATAACTCGCTAAGTGTATATTTATTGCGATTTGCAGTAAAGAAAAACATATTTTTCTGTAGATTATTAAACTGAGATAATATTTTGTGATTGGTGTAATTAATATGATTGAAATTTAATATTGGCGGTTGTTATTTTATCGTAATCTTATCGCTTGTTTTGTTGTTAGAAATTAAAGTAACATAAGAAACTAATTAAAGTTTAATTAAAGAATATTTCGGCGGTGAGTCAAACGTTAGATAAATTTTCATTATATAATAATAATAATAATCAAGATAAGATTAAAAATTAGAAACTAATGCACAATAATGTTAACCAAGAAAAAGGAATTCTTAATCGGTAAAACTCAACATACTTATGAGATTGATTAACAAAAAATGTTTGGTATAAATATGAATACTCTGAATACCAATGAAAACAAATTAAAGATATGTTTAGACATTTATTCAATTTGGTCTTGAAAATAATGTTAAAATAAAAACGCTTATGATGTGAAAAATATAATGTTCACAGATGTTGCCATAGTTGCATTTTATTAAAGAAGAGACAATTATGCAGACGTCGTAATTGCTTCAGCTGCATTGTTCTATCACGTTTAATATTTTGTTAGATCGGATTATGTTTAATGTTATTGTACAGAGTTTATATTAACGTGGTGAGTCATATATTGTTGATAACATAACAAGAGTATCGTGGAGAACTCAAGGTTACCGTAAATGTAACTAATAAAGATTTTGATGACCTATCAAAAAGCAGCCAAACACTACTTTAAGTAAACCAAAAAAAAAAGAATAAATGCCTACACATATCTAAGTACAAATATCAATGACCAATGGAAGCAACAACAAATTTTGTGGCCGAATTTTAGTGTTTCTAACATTTTATAGCCGGATTTTAATCTTTTTACGTATTTCTTAAAACTATTAGCAGGATTTTAATAATTTTGACATTTTGTACCTGGATACTAGTATTGTTTGCTATTTTATGGCCAAATTTTTGCATTGTTTGCTCTTTTGGCATTTTTTTACAAAAAATAGTAAACATTTAATGACCGGATTTTCGTACTTTTTAATGGCCGGATGTTTTTGAATGAATAAATTATTTGAGTAAATTTAAGCTAAAAAAGTGCAAAACTTTATTCATAGAATAAAATATTAAAATGTTTTCAAAAATAAACAAAATCCGGTCAAAAACTGTTGAAATGTTCAACATTTGTTCATAAAATGTCAATAATAGCTAAATCTACCCCAGAAATTTTAAACCATTGTCAGAATACTCCAAAATAAACTGTTAAAAAATGTTAAATATTTTTTAAAATCTTAAAAATCCAGCTATAAAATATCAAAGATATTGTCAAAAAAAACTAAATTATGGCATTAACTGTTGAAAAAGCAAAACTCTTTTAATTAATTGTCAAAAAAGGCAAAATCAAATCATGCAATATCAAGATATTGTTAAAAAGAACCAAAAGCCGGTCTTAAAAAGTTCTAAATTCTTATCATGGAATGTCAAAAATAGTCAAATCTGACCAAAAAGTATAAAAATATTGTCAAAAAAACACCAAAATTTAGTCTTTAACTGGTTAAAAGTACTAAACTCTTATCGTAAAAAACCAAAAATAGTTCAAACCGGTCATAAAACATTTAAAAAAATCAGGTAGAATCAAAATCCAGCCAAAAATGGTTAAAAAATCCAAAATTTTATTCATAAAATGTCAAAAATAACAAATTCTGACTATAAAACATCAAAATATTGTTACAAAGCATCAAAATCTAGCCATAAACAGTTAAAAAATGTTTACAAAACCCAAAAATAGCAAAATTCGGCTAAAAATATCAAAAAACACTAAAATTTAATTATTAATTGATCAAAAGTGTAAAACTCTGATCGTAAAAAGTCAAAAATAGTCAAATCCGGTCATAAAACATTTAAAAAAAATCAGATAGAATCAAAATCAACCAAAAACTGTTAAAAAATTCAAAATATTATTCATAAAATGTCAAAAATAGCAAATTTCAGCCATAAAACATCAAAATACTGTTGCAAAGCAATTAAAATCGGCCATAAACTGAAAAACATCAAAAGATTGGTCATAAACGCTTGGAGAAAAAAGTAACTTCGATGATAATCACTTGGGCTAATGCCCACCCACTCCACTTTAAACTAATTTTAATAATTTTAACAATTTATGGCCGGATTTTAGTACTTTGCTTTACAATGTTTGAGTTTTGTGGCCGGTTTTTGAATGTTCTTGATATTTTATACCCAAATTATTGTATATTTTACATTTTTTAGTATTTTTTTACAAAATTCTCAAATTTAGTAGCCGGATTTTAGTGTTTCTAACATTTTTTTTTTGTCGGAATTAATATTTTTTTACAGTTTTAAAAAATTTTGTCCAAATTTTTGACATTTAATTATTGGGTTATGATTTTGTATAAACCAATTTTGTTAATTTTTAACATTTTATAGCCGGATTTTGGATTTTTTGCGTATTTCTTAAAACTATTAGCCAAATCTTAATAATTTTGACATTTTGTATCTGGTTTCTATTTTTTTTTGCAATTTTGTGGCCGGATTTTTGCATTGTGGACACTTAATAAACATATTTTGATACTTTAAACTGAAATTTTAATAGTTTTATTGTTCACTAACCGGATTTTTTAAATTTTACAATGTGGTTTTAATATTTTTGATATAAATTTGTTACTTTTGGCTTTTAATGGCCGGAATTTGCTATTTTTTACATAAATATATATATATTTTACATAAAGTTGTAGCTAAATTTTAATATTTTTAACATTTAATGGCCGGATTTTAGTATGCAATATAATAGCCGGATTTTTGCATTTTTAACATTTAATGAATAAATGAATGATTTGAGTAGTTTTAATTTTTATTATTTTATAATTAAATTTTGATATTTTTTGACAGGAATTTGATTTTTATAAATCTTAAGTTTTGTAGCCGAATTGTAGTATTGTAGATTTTAATACTTATTGTCAGATTATGGCCAAATTTCTGCATTGTTTGTTGTCAAATATAATATATCATCTAAACCTTTGCCTGTCAAACATTACTTTTTTTTGTAAGATATTAAATATCACCGTAATATTTAGCACAAACGGTTTGTTGATTAAAGTATAAACAAGTGTAGGTGCAAGCAAGTTGAAATAAATTGCTTTAAAAACTACTTTTTACAACATATTAGAACATAGTTGGGGCATATATAGTATTTAGAGGCCGGACTAACAGTTTAGCAGTAGATTAGAAACGTTGTTGACCAGATTTTCATTTTAAAGACTCATTTACACTTCCAAAAGCCGGATTTACAGATTTAAAAGCTAGGCTTATAATTTACAGGTTAGATTAACAATCTGAAAACTCAATTCACAGTTTGGTAGTAATGTTTAACACGTTGGTTGCTAAATTTTTTAATTGTTTTTTTTGAAGACCGGATTTATAATTCTATGCCAGTTTATTTGTTTGGCAATTGAATTTAAGATTTTAAAGACCGGATATACAAATTTAAAAACTGGATTTATATTTAAAAACCCGGATTATCAGTTTGACAGTAACATTTAACGTTTTCAAAACCGGATTTTCAGTTTTAAAGGCCGGATTTACAATTTAACCGTAAAATTTGACACAAAAACCAGATTAAACTTTTAAAGGCCAAACTTTAACTTTTAAAAGCAGGATTTATAATTTAGAGGCCGGATTAACAGTTTAGCAGTAGACTAAATACATTAGTGACCGGATTTTAATTTGTAAAAGACGCAATTATTTTTTTAAAAGCCGGATTTACGATTTGAAACCAAATTCACAATTTGGTAGTAAAGTTTAACACGTTGGTTACTATATTTTCAGTTTTAAAAACCTGATTTACATTTTAGAACGGATTTATAATTTGAAATCCAAATTAACAGTTTGAGAATCAAATTTAACACTCTGAGTGCTACATTTACACTTATTAAAACCGAATTTATAGTTTTAATTGCGAAATTTGAAATTTTGTAGTAGAATTTAACACTATGAAGACCGGATTTACAGTTTTAAAAATAAAAATGCTATTTATTTGGGTTATAAGTTAACGTTTTTTCACTTTTTTTTATTAAAACCAAATATTGTTAGTTAAATTGTCAATTTTGAATGCCAAAACACTTTTAAGTGCCAGATTTACATTATATAGGCCGGATTAACAGTATTGCAATAAATTTAAACACGTTGATGGCCGGATTTACAGTATTAAAAGTTAAATTTACAATTTTAAAAAATTAATTTATAATTTGATGGCCGGATTAACAAGTTTTAAATGTTAAATTTATAATTTCAAATCCGAGTTAACAGTTTAATAGTAGAATTTAACACGTCGATAGCTTGAATTTTATTCTTGAAAGCCGCATTCACAGTTTTAAAAGCCAGATAAAAACTGAATTTATTATTTAAAAGCCGGATTAATAGTTTATCAGTTAAAACTTCTGTTAAAAACTTCACAAAAGTCTATCGTGTCAGTCAGATTCGAGATCTGGCCTTTTTTAGTTAAACATTAAAGTTCAATATTTGTTTTAAATAACAGCGCCAATACAGTTAGCTTGTTTTTCTGAAACTGATTTAATATAGAAGTTTAAGGTTTAAGGGTAGAAGGGTTAAAAACATCTTATACTCTTTTTTACTTGTAAAAATTTAGTCACCCTGAATTTTATAAATTAATTTAATTAAGTAATTAATTAAATAATTAAAATTTGGTAACTTAAAAATCCGGCCTTGCATTCTTAAATCTATAAAATATAAAAATTGAACTAGAATCGATTTTTTTTAGATTGGCTTAATTATTATAACAGATGAAAATAAGCAGCTGCTTGACAAGATGTATTTAATATTTACTTTCTATTACTAAATCACACATAAAATGGCCGCCGTAATATAATTTGCTTCAATGTAGAAACGCATCAACATAAGGAGACAGATATCCAGTTATATATATGTATGTATTCATGGTAGGTACTAAACTTATCACCAAAAGACAATTTTTGATGACTTATCAAATCCAAAAAAATTTACCAAAATACTGACCATCTTATTTTTTTTGCATTTTTTGAAACAAATTAGTAGTAAGTCTACATAAATTATTATAAAAACGTTAGTCACCAATAAATGACGCACTTTTAGCTTAGAACCTATTAATTATCACCAAAAAAAATTTTTATGATCCATCCAAGGCACTCAAAGACATTGTTAAATGATTTTTTTAAAACAATTAATCTCAAAAATTTATATATTACTGGCTCGTTATCACGCTATGGAGTTTTCCACCCATCCACCCACCCAAATGTTAGTTATCAAAAGATTGGATTACAGCCGTCTCTTGTGACAAATTGACTTTTGACGTCCGCAGGGAGGTCAAATATCTAGTTTTATAATAACAAGCACTTGAGTGGGTGGGTGAGCACTCCAGTTTAAACTACTGACTTTTAATCATGCTATGGAATGTCCCACCCACCCACCCAAATGTTAGTTATCAAGAGGTTGGATCACAACCGTATCTTATGACAAATTGACTTCTGACGTCCGCAGAGAAGTTAAACATCTAGCTTTATGATAACGGGCACTTAGGTGGGTAGATGGGTAGATGGGAAACTCCAGTCCAAACTACTGACTCGTTACCACGCTATGGAGTGGCTTACCCACCCACCCAAGTGTAAGTTATCAAAAGTTGGATCACAACCGACTCTTATGACAAAATGACTTATAACGTTTCCAGAGAAGTCAAACATCCAGTTTTATAATAACAAAGACTTGGGTGGGTCTAATCCAAACTACTGACTTGTTATCACGCTATGATAGAAAGGACAAATCGTAACTCATACGGATTAAACTCTCTAGTCACAATTCCTAAAAAAAAAGTATTAGTAAAAACAGTTGCGGAGAGAGAAAGCCGTCAGCAACAAAAAAAGGCTTCTAAATCCCACCAGGTTTGCACTGATAACCCTTTAGGATTATCTCGCGCAGTCAAATTGATGCCAAACGTCAATGTCAAAGACATTGCAACCCGAGATATCGCAAGATTTCAAACCCACTTCACAGCAAAGTAAAAAAAGCCATAAATTTGCACAAAAACTAGTGTTGAAAAAATACTTTGGAATCAATCATAGAGAACAATAATCCAATGTTAAAAATTGCCGAAACCTTACAAAACAGACAAATGCTCATTCCAGCCATTCATAATTAGAATAAGGTTCAATATTTAATTTATAAAAAATCAAATTTCAATGCTACCCCTCCATGACTGAGGACACAAATCTGGAGCTCGTCAAAAAAGTTTACCTAAGAGTTAATGACTTCTTCAAATACGCTGACAACGACACCCCGCTGAAAAGCGTTCGAAATACCAAACAAAGCTTTCAAAGCAAGTAATTAGTCTTCTATGCACCTTACAAAAGGTTGATTTTGGACAAAATCCAAGATCAATCTTCTACTTAATTGGGTTCCGATAGATAAGGCCACTCTGTAATCCAAGATCTAAACCGCGTAACTAATTATATAATCAAACGTTTTAGGCTGGTCTGTTTTGATGTTAAAAAAGCCTTCAACAAGATCTGGTACAAGCGCATACTACTAAAACTGCATGAAATGCGCACCTCTAGGTATTAAAATTAACATTAAAAAAATTACTTAACAAACACAAAAATTAAAGAAAAAGCCATTTTCTTATAACTTCTAGCGTTTCCCTTGGGGCTATACAACCACTTAAATTTCTATTAAAATGCACAACTCTTGGTACTAAACTAGTCACTAAATGACAATTTTTTATTAAAGTATTCAAACGCAAAAGTTCAACAAAATACCAAATCTTTCATCAATAAACATTTGTATAGTCTAATACAAATTTTCTGATAGTTTTTTAAACAGCTTGGACTGGATCTATATAAACTGTTAGCTCCTTATTTAATTGCGTACTTTTGGGTAATAAATGAATCGTCAAAAATCATTTTTGGTAACCAATTAATTCATCTTAACACAATAATTAATTGAGGAACACCAGCTTTTATGATTGACACACTTCTTTAAGTTTAAATGTGCAAAAACTTAAATGATAATTTTGTATGACTTATTCACAATATTCAAACACCAAAATTGAACAAAATAAAGACTTTTATATAGTTTATCAAATTTTCTCGAACAGTTAATACTAAATCCTGCATAAACCATCATAACCACGTAGATCTTCATTAAATTTTAAAAACTACAAAAACATTCTGACACAAATTTGAACAAAATATAAAAGTTTATATAAACTATTATGACCACGTGAATCTCCATTAAAGTGCTCAAATCTAGGTTCTAAACTTATTACCAAAAGACAATTTTTTAAGACCCATCAAGTTATCCAAACACAATAATGAAAAATTACCAACTTTCTTAAAAGTGCAATTTTTTAAATTGTGTGTAGAATAGGTTAAAAAAGCTTTCTTCGCAATCTTAAACAAACAACGTAATACAGAAACTTTTTCTTCTTATTATGCCGTCTCCTATCGGAGGTTGGCAATCATCATTGCAATTCTGGTCTTTGACGCTGCAGCTCAAAATATTTGGTTCGATGTTGTTGCATGTTTGCATTCTTTGCATGACTTTTTTATTAGTTACTAGGTCTGTCCAGGGTATCTTCAGTATCCACATCCACATCTCAAACACTTCTAGCTGTTTCAAGCTAATTTTTCTTCAACGTTTATGCTTCCATCCCGTACAAAGACGTTGAGAAAATATAGCAACGCATCATACAAATTTTCAAGGTTAGGTTGAGGTTTCTATTTATGAAAAGTTTTTTTATTTTGACAAAAGTGGCTCTATTTATTTCTTTGCGTTTATTAGCTTCTGTGGTTTGATCACTGTTGTCTTCGATTTGTGACCCTAAATATTGGTAGCTTCGTACTGTTTTGATTAAGGTTGTTTATCAATATGGGTGGGATATTATTGTCGTTGGTTTTTATGACAAACATAATTTAATAATTGTCTTTTTCAAGTTCATTTTGAGCCCATAACATTATGCACAAAACCTTATAGTCGATAAAATGATAAAAGATTTTTTTAACCAATTTTTTATACAGGAAAACCGTACCTGTAGCGAAAAATAAAACAAACAAGGACGTATATATGTTATTATTATATACTATTGATGTAAATTTCCTTTTCCAATTCTCCAATGCAGTTTATCTTTTGTAATGATTACAGAAAAGAAAACTTTTAAAGTATCAGAAACAACGACTATCCAATAAGAGTAATTTTTCTGCAGTAAATGCATTTGTTTTATAGCCTAGTGTACCCAACACTTAAATTTTTCTTAAAAATAGTATTTTGATGTTTTGAAAAGTTCTGGACAAAATAAAAATCAAAATCAATTCATATATTTAAAAAACCAAACTAAAAAAATAACAAAATATTTTACTTTACGTTCAAATTCTATTCAAATTAGATAAAAGTAAAAAAATCAAAAACTAGATTTATCATGAAATATAGTAATTGGCTAGAAAATTCAATTTTGTTTAAACGCTGCAAGCTTTTAAAATTAAAACAGAAAAACATTGTTTTTAATTTTTTTTATTAATGCACAATTAAACGGAACGTTTTGGTACTAAAGGTACTTTATTTTTTGGCCAATCTATTTGATCCAAATTTTTTTTTTTTGATTTTATAGTTTTTTACATTTTTCTCTCAAAAAGTTAGTATTAGGGATATATAAACTATTAGAACCACGTAAGTCTCTATTAAACTTTTTACATTTGGGTACTAAAGTAATAACTAAAAAACATCTTTTTATCACCTAATAATTATAACCATCTAGAAATCCAATAAGTTGCTCATCTTTTCTGTTTCCAACACATGCAAATATGAAGACTACTAAAACGTTCAAAACTAGCAAGTCTTTTTCCGGAACCATTCAAACGCACACAAGCAAATCGAATACCTTCACAACAAATCATACAAACAGATTATTAAAACGATTTAAAAGATACTTCGCAAAACTTCCAAAAGTTAAAAAGTTAAAAAAAAATGAGCGAGCTGTGCATCAAATTCAATCTCTGTAATTGCAAACAACAAATTACTCCTCATTGCAATCGTGATCCAAAATATAAGAATTGTGTTAAAAAGAAAGCTTTGTTAAAGCATGTTATGAAGAACCATATATCAAAATATTTGAATGCAAAGGTATTCTTGGAAATCTAAAGACCATCCCAAATTTTATACGTAAACTTTTGATTATAAAAGCATCAATTCAGAGTATTAATAAGTCGCTAAGAAAAACAATAATATGATACAGTATGGCCAAAAAGGTTTTACCAATACGCCCCAAATATGAAAGTAATGGAAGTTGCGTTAAGTTTTTATTTGAAACTAAACATTAAAACTTTTTTTCCATTTTAAAGTACTGAACTTAGCACACAAAAATGATTTTTATGACCTATCAAAGCACCCAAACATAAAAACAAAATTTCGACTTTTTATTAGTTTAGTTTAATTTCACAAAAAGTTAGTACTAGGACTATTTAAACCATTATAACCACTTAAATTTCCATTTATTCGCTTCTAGCTACTGAACATATCATTAAAAATCAATGTTTTATAACCTATTAAAGCGTTTGAATTGTTTTTGCATTTTTTTAAGTAGTCTTAAGTCTATTTAATCATAACTACAAAATTCCACATCTTTTTAGGATTTTAGCAAAGTTAGATACTAAATTAGTGTGATTTATGGTACCAAACACTTTGCTATAGTCTAACAATACTAAAGTTGTTAACTTTTGTTTATGTTGCTTTAATAAAGTTATTATTATTACAATTATAGTCATTGCTGATGCGCAGGTGTAATCTGGGCAAAACCCAGATTGAGTTACTGGAAGTATATTATTGTATTTGAGTGTTCGCAAAATTGATTAGCTATAATGTTTTCTAGAACTTTTGATAACGTAGGTAAAGTACTAACTGGTCCTAATTATGCAGATGTGGTTTTAGAAAGTTGTCAAATTTTATATACTTTTTAAGTATTAGAAAAACAACTGTTCTCTATACAAAAGTTATTAACGGTATTATACAAGAACAATACAATTTCAACAACGACAGACTGAGCTCATCCGACCCCATAGCTCAAAAAATTAGTACTAAGTCTACGTAAACCATTATAACCACGTAAATCTTCATTAAAATGAGCAGCTCTTAGTACTTATTAACTACCAAACAACTTTTTTATGGTTGATTGAAGCATCCAAATACGAAGGTACTATATAAACCATTAAAAACTCGTAAATCTCTATTAAATTGTGCACTTCTAAGTACTAAACTAATCACTGCAAGAAAGTTTTTATGACTTATTGAATCAACCAAACACAATAATTGTACTAAATACTAAATTTTTTATAGTTTTTTTGAATTATTTTAAAGAATTAATACTACTTCTATAAAAAACCATTATAACTACGTATATATTTGTTAAATTGCGCACTTCTAGGTTGTAAACTAGAGATGTTGGGGTTATGTAAAAATAGCACTTTTATTTGTACACGGTCTACATAAACCAATCCAACCACGTATATCTCAATTAAATCACCCACTTTAGGCATTAAACTAATCATCAATAGACATTTTTTAATAATCAAATCACAAAAATTTAACAAAATATTGACTCTTCTTCAAAAAGTTAGTAAATCTTCATTAAAATGCGCACCTCTAGGAACTAAAGTTAACATAAAAAAAATTGAATTCAAGCTGCTAAATCTAGCAGCAAAAAACCTATTTTTTATAACCTATCAAAGCATTTAAACACAAAAATTGAACAAAAATTCAATTTTTTAATAGTTTTTTAATTTTTTTGAAAAGTCATTAATAGGTTTATATAAATCATTAAAACCTCGTGAATCTTCATTAAATGTTGCACTAATTTAATTACCAATTATTTGTATGACCATTGAAGCATCTAAGTTCAATAATTGAAAAAATATCAAAATCTTATATTTTCTTTTAAATTTTCACAAAAAGTTAACAACTAAGTCTACATAAACCGTTATAACTTTTAAGTACCAAACTTATAAAACGATCATTTTGACCTTTCAAAGCATTCAAGCACAAAAATAAAATTGAAAAAATAAAATATCAAACACAAATTGCATAATAAGTGTCATACAGAAGGAAAGAAATGCTATACTACAAAAATAATAAAAGAAAAAATTAAAGAAAAAAGAGCAAGAGGTCAAAAATAAACATTAAAATCTTCAAGAATGGTACAAAATCACATCAACCCAACTATTTAGAACCGCTGTATCAAAAATTGCATTAATGATTGCCAACCTTCAAGTAGAGATTTTGAAAAAGTACTAAACTTATACAAAATACTTGCTTATGACTTATTGAATCATCCAAATACAAAACTTGAACAAAACACCGATTTTTTTAATTTTCTCTAAAAGTTAGTACTTATCCTATATAAAATTACCAAAAGACTTATAATTTAATCAACGAAAAAATAACTTGTCAAAGAATAATTGACCAAATTATCGGCTTTCTTATAGTTCTTTTGAAATTTCTCTCTTAGTCTACACAAACGATTATAACCACGTAAATTTTTATTAAATTGCACACCTCTAAGAACTAATCTTATCATCACAAGATGCTTTGATAGAATAGGTTATCCATATTATCCAAACACAAAATTTTTACAACATGAACTTTTGATAGTTTTTTTCATTTTCTTGAAAAACTATATAACCACTTAAATCTCTATAAATGCACACCTTTTGGTACTAAACTAGTCACCAAAAGACGATTTTTTTACTTCAAAGCATTCAAACACAAAAATTGAACAAAAACAGAGTTTCTTAAATTTTTTTTTGAAATTGGACCGTTTTTTTTAAACTTACATAACCTATTAATTCTTTATTAAATTGCCTATCTTTGGGTAATAAATTAATTATCAAAAATCATTTTTGGTAACCAGTTACCATACCAATTTCTCAAAAAGTTAGTACTAAGTCCATGTAAACCGTTATAATTTGATTTTTCATTAAACTGCATACCACTTAGTACTAAATTATTCACAAAAAACCTTTTTTTCAAATTATCCAAAAACAAAATACCAACTTTCTAAACACTAGTAGACCATGTTGCGCGAATTGTCTAAAAACCGTCTAGAGACACCGTTCTAGCGTCCACACTACGATGTGAATTTTTCATTTTCATCTTTACCATAGAAAACATTGTTTTGTAAGGAATGAGTTCCTGTTTAGTGCTAATTACAAGTGAAAAAATGCGAAAACGTAAACGTTGGTAAACACGCGCAGTGCTGGTAAAAAGTTTGGTAATGTATTATTAAATAAACTAAGATTAGAAGACGCCATAGGTTTTCGGAATTTCCTTCTGATTATTGTTTCCACTCAGTGTACCATCCAAGTCTGTGTCTGTAAAATTGCAAACATTTGTAAGCAAACTATGTGAATTTTTTGGGAAAGGTCCCACTGGTCGGAATATTTTTTTTTGCTCCCGGTTGAATAATGTTTTTAAATTGTAAATTTTCTTTTTTATCTCCGCTATTGCCATATTGTGCTTGCAGCCAAATGGCCACTTTTCTTTGTATTCGGTTTTTGTAGTTAAAACTCATAACATCCCACAAACAATAAGACGCATGGTAATCTTCAATTAATTTTAAAACTTTCTCGTTAGACCACATATTTTCAAAAAAGCTGTAAAACTTTGAGAAATAACTGTAAACAGCCGCACCACATCACTCGGTAGTTGGAGACAAACTGGGACGTGTCTTGCCTCTAGACGCCAAGTGACGCCCACACTGTCAAAATGTTGCGCAACATATCTAACGTTGCATGCGGTTTCCCATTCCGATTGGGCGACTTTAAACCTGCAATTTTTGATTTTGCAACAAACCCGTAGACGGGAATTGGTCTATAGACATGTTTACGTAGACAACGTGAGACACGTCTCAGAAACCAAAACTGCCCAACATGTCTCCTAGTGTGTACTAGGCTTTATAGTTTTACTACATTTTCTCAAAAAGTTAGTATTAACTTATATAAACCATTATAACCAAGTAAATCTCTATTAAGTTGCAAATTTTATATAATTGATCAAAACACTCAAATAAATTTTTCAAAACACTGACTACTTTCTTATTAATATAATAATATATTTTTGTATAATCTATCATACTAATTTGTTAACCAAAAGATTGAAGATTGAACAAAATATTAATATTTTTGTGGTTTTTTTAATTTTTACAAAAGTTCATAATTAAGTCTACTTAAATCATTATAACCACAATTATTTGTTATATTCTTAATAAATTAACAATTGAATCTTAATCGACTTGTTTTAGATATAATATTTGCATTAAAGAAATAGTTTAATGTCGGCCAGCTTTGTAGATCATAGCAAGCCATTTGCTTCAATAGGTCTGAAAACTGCTGTACATGTTAAAGTAATACTGTAGGTATTAGAGGTTTGCCTTTAAAGCTCACTAAAAGTTATTTAAATAATAGAGAGCAAATAGTCTGGACTAATAGATCACTTTGAAAGTAAAAAAAATATAGTACTGGGTACCGCAATGATCTGTTGTTTATGTTTTATTTTTTTTTACCTATCAAAGCATCCAAATACAATAATTGAACAAAATACCAATTTTCTTAGTATTTTCTGCGTTTTCTCAATAAGTTAGTGCGCCTATATAAGTTAATATAACCACGTATATTTTTATTAAACATTGTAACTCTGAGTACAAAAAAATTGAATAAACCGCCCACCCAAGTGTTAGTTATCAAAAAGAAAGAACATAAACGGTGGGTGAAGTAATAAATCTGTTAATCACCAACATTTGGGTCAGTGGGTGAGTCACAGTAGAAAAAGCTACCCGCCCTTAGCTTAAACTTTGTTTTTGCCCGCCCACCCAAGCGTTAGTCATCAAAAAGCAAGTACACAAACGGTGGCTGAAGTAATAAATCTTTTAATCACCAACACTTGGGTGGGTGGGTAAGCCACTGTACAAGGAACTACCCGTTAACATCTTAAACTTTGTTTTCGCCCGCCCACCCAAGCTTTTGTCATCAAAAAGCAAGAACACAAACGGTGGATAAAGTAATAAATCTTATATAAACCATTAAAATTACACAATACTCTATTAAATTGCGCATCTCTTGGTACTAAACTAATCACAAAAAAAATGTTTTTATGATTTATCGAAGTATCCAAACATAAAAATTGAATAAAATACCGACTTTCTTATAGTATTTTGCAATTTCTCAAAAAGTATTATGGTTCTATGTAAACTATTTAACCTATGCGTACCTTCATTAAATTTCATAGTTCTAGGTACTAAACTAATCTCCAAAAATCAATTTTTTATGACCTATTAAAGCATCTAAACAGAAAAATTGAACAAAATAATAACTTTGTCGTAATCTTTTGCATTTTTTTAAGTTAGTACTAAGCCGTTATAACCACGTAAATCTTCATTAAATTACAAACCTCTAGCTACTAAAAATATTACCAAACTGTAGTTTTGTATGACTTATTTTATTTTTTTATAGTTTTTATCAATTTCTTATCACCTATAAAAATATCAATAACTAAATAAATCATTATAACCATGTATAAATCCAAGAAGTTGCGCAACTTTCCTGTTTCCAATATATACAAATGTTTAAAAGCACTTCTAAAACGTCTTTTTCCGAAACTAGTAAAACATATGTCATCACATCAAGTTTCCGATCAGGAAAAAACGCAACAAAAGTTTTCCTAATTTTGTAAAAGACACTACCCCACACAAGCAAAATTGATTACCTTCACAAAAAATATTACAATAAAATGTATTAGAACTATTCCGCAAAACTTCCGTGCATAAAAAAAGTCAAAAAAGATTGCAGCAAAATGTGCACCAAATTTGATCTTTGCAATTGCGAGCAACAAATTGATCCTCGTTACTTATTTCAAGGTAAAAAAACCGTTTTTTATAACTTCATCAAAGCATTCAAACACAAAAATTGAACAAAATACCGATTTTCTTTAAGCTTTCAGCATTTTCACAAAGAGTGAACCATTATAATCACGTAAACCTTTATTAAATTGCGCATCTCTAAGTACTATCCCAAAAAGAAAATTTTGTATGACCTATCATAGAACACAGAAGATGAT
The DNA here is from genome assembly GCA_963932245.1 of Tachinus rufipes. Taxonomy (NCBI): domain Eukaryota; kingdom Metazoa; phylum Arthropoda; class Insecta; order Coleoptera; family Staphylinidae; genus Tachinus; species Tachinus rufipes. The sequence continues at coordinate 111,280,321 of OZ010743.1, forward strand.
CAAAATACCGACTTTCTATATAAACTTTTATAACCACGTGAATCTCCATTAAACATGACTTTTATGATCTATCAAAGCATCCAATCACAAAATTTGAGTTAGTACTGAGTCTAAAACCATTAGAACCATGCAAATCTTTATTAAAATATGCACTTCTTGGTACTAAACTAAACATAAAAACTTATTTTTTATTTTAAAGTTCTAAACTTAGCACACAAAAACAAAAATTGAACAATTTCTATTAGTTTAATTTATGTTCACAAAAAGTTAATACTAGGACTAAATAAACCATTATAACCACGTAAATTTCCATTCATTTACCTCTAGCTACTGAACATTTCATTAAAAATCAATGTTTACTAACCTATTAAAGCAAGCAAATATAAAAATTCCATTTTTTTCAAAAAGTAGTACTGAGTCTATATAAACTATCATAACTACGCAAATTTTCATCAAATTGCACATCTCTATTCAATAAACTTATTACATTTGTACATCCTTAAACACTGTAGAAGAGATTTTAGCAAAGTTAGATTTATCAAATGTAGAGACTATTCACTGTAAGGCTTATTGCAATAACAAACATTTGAAAAACAAACTCTGTCTTAAATGTTATCATTTTTTTAAATGTTTAAGTTAACGCATAATATTAACAGAATCACACCGGATTTTATCAAAATTTCAATAAAATACCGCAATAAGGATGGAAAAATTTAATCTAAGTTTACACTAAAATTTTAACACAAAAATTACAATTTAATTTCAAAACTTAAGTGAAAGAATTTCGAATGCAAGGATGCACATGACAAATATTAGAAGAAATTTTGTTATACAAATTTAAGGTTAGGTGATAGAGCAGATGTATCTGAACCTCGCCTTTTTTATGTATATATTACTCTATAAATAAAGTCATTATTATTATTTTATGGCCCGATTTCAACAGCGCAGGAGTAAGCAATATTCAAAAAGAAACAATATGTACAAAAGAAAATATAATATAATTTCAGAATACTTTAAAACAATTTACGCATTTTAAAAAACCAATCTATTAATAGTAACAAATATTATTATATTGTATTAACAACTTATTTTACTACAAACTACAAAAACTATATTCATTTCATTTTAAATATGTTTTAAAAGCAATTTAAGCAATTGTTATTGTTTTGCAATGTTAATTACTATGATAGACAAAATAATCCCTAGCTAACTAGCCCGATAACACTTGCAATGCAAAATATTCGTCATCGTAAGGTATGCAAACAAACGGTTAAAGCAACATTATAGCACATTGTTGCCAATTAATGAAAAATAAATTTCTATTTGACTAACATGTTATGATATTAGTAAGGATATTAGTTACATTGTGACGCGTTATATATACAACAACACTTGCTACGTGCCAAATGTAACATTGTTAATTAAAATATTTACCACAATCATTGCTTTCGATGGAGTTACCACAGACTTCGCTTTCCATATTCACAAAATCTTTATCACCGTGGATAATCATCATTGGGAACAATTTTCACTAACACTGCACTTAATTAAGGAATCCGATACTCCGTAGAAAGCGTCTTCATTATATAATTGTTACAATTGTCTTATTAGTATTATTATTATTACATAAAATTAATTTAGTTGTGTTGCAGTCGGTTGCGTAGCTGACACTGCTCGTTTTTATCACCAAGAAGCGTTAATTACCTCAACACTCATTGGATAGATAAGATTAAAATTGTTTATGCCGAAATTTGCCGACCGTGCTTCATCGCGTGCAACTGTGCGGCCGGATTTGCTTGCAATCGCGCATTGATCATGTTTTCAGTTGTGTCGATGCGCGCGAGACAGACCTTCTTAAGCCCAACTCGGGCTTAGCCACTCGTACACGCCGGTGTTCCGACTGAGTATGCCTTAAGTTTTTGTGGTAGTGTTGGTTTGTTCATGTTGCTGCCACTGCGGCATTGAACCGGTGCCTTGCGTAATATTTACAAGTCATGTTCATTAGTAATTTGGGATATTGGGTAATCCGGAGCGCGGACTCAATAATTTTAACTGCCCACTAGTATATATTAAGTGTTTAAAATAAATACATATTAAATTATGCATTATGCGGATTGTTTAATATTCATTATGAATGCGATATTTCACCACGGTAAGGTACCCACAGTGCATAATCATAATACAACACAATACAATGCTGATATTACCACTGATTATTACTTTACAAAAATTATTCATTACAATCAAAAGAATCATCTGCAACTTTTGTTAATTTTTAAGATAAATCAACTCTGAACAAAAAACAGGCACAATAAGTACATGAACAAAAAAGTACTACAGAAATAGCATTACATTTACAGTTTCAAAAACCAACTAAAAAACAAATAAACCTCAAACTTAACTTTAAAAAAAGTTTCATAAACTACACAATTCTAAAGTTAAAAATTAAAAACTGATAAAAATAAAGAAAAAAATACATTCATTGACTCAATAAAGAACTCGGACACATTAACCAAATAAGCAAAGATTTAATTAATATATATTGACTTCAAATCTTAATGTCATGATTACAAAAATACATTTAGACTTTAATAAAAGCTCACTTCTCACAATGTATTCTGAATAATACATATTGACCTTAATGATTTATAAAAATTCTTGAAAGTTTCCAAGGTTTAGCTTACAAAAATTGCAAAACAATGTATTAACATTGTTCTCAAAGCTTCGAAAATATTTCTGGACACATCTTAAAGCTTGAATGATGACTTTTGAGGTTTTATCAAAACCTCAAAGTTCCAGAATTATTTGCCAAAAGTTTATTAAACTTCCAGGTCAAAGCTTTCAAGATATCCGTAATATTATATTAGGCTTCCAAAAATACATTAAAGCTTAGATTGCGCTAAATCTTTTCTATATAGTATAAATTCCTTGATTTAACTTTAAAAAATATTGACGCAACTTCAAAGTTTTTAGAAAATCTTATAAAACTCCTAGAAATATTACTAAGCCAAAGTTTTGTAAATTCTTCAAATTGACCTTAAATCCTCAAAAACTACCTCAAAATATATACAGTTAAAAAAAAAATACTTTCCAATCAACGCCAAAACATTAAATAAATAGATCATTTAAATTTAACTTTGATTTTTTTGCAAATTACACAGCTTTAAAAATTTTAAACAACTTTTTTAAATTAAACTCAAAAATGTTGACTTCAAAGCTTTATAATAATTTATAAATTGCTCAAAGCATTTTTCAATCAATATCAACTTTAAATAAATAAATAACTTTACTTAAAACTTTTATTTTGACTTCAAAACTTTGAATTTTTTCAAAATTATTTCTAAAAGCTTCAAAATTTTTATTAATTGTTTTAAAATGTTCTTTTCTCAATTGGCACCAAAGCTTTAAAAAATTATATAATTTAAACAATTTTTTTTATTTTGACCTGAAAGCTCTGATTTTTTTTGTAAATTTTTTAAATTTTCAAAAAACTTTATTAATTTTAAAACACTACAAAACTTTATATAAATAAATAATTCAACTTAAAACTTTCATTTTAACCTTAAAGCTTTACATTTTTGTTTATAAATTTGTCAAAGCTTTGAGGTTTTATTTTGTTTGTAAAAACTTAACAAAACTTAAAAACTTTTATTTTGACCTCAAAACTTATTTTTTTTGTAAATCTTAAAGCTTTAAAAACTTTGTTAATATTAAATTTGTTATTTTTAATTACCGCCAAAGCTTTAAATTAATAAATAATTTAACTTAAAATTTTCATTTTGATCTCAAAGTTTAATTAGTTTAAGTTTCTCAAAGTTTTAAAAACTTTATTTATTTTAAAACACTTCTTGATTAGAGCAAAATATTAAATAAATAATTTAACTTTTTTAAATTCTTCAAAGCTTTGAGAATTTTTTTTTGTAAATTTCTTATAGCTTCAAAAACTATTAAAAAAATTTTTGGTTAGAGCAAAAGCTTTAAATAAATTATTTTTCATAGTTTTAAAAACTTTATCAATTTTAAAACTGCATTTCTCAATCAGCGCCAAAGCTTTAAATAAATAAACAAATTATTTATATTGATTTTTACTTTAAAGCTTTAATTTTTTTGCTTTTTTACTAATGCATCTAAAACTTGATTGTGATTTTATCAAAAATTTTGTCAGATAATTTTTTTAAGTTTTTATAAAACTTTTTGGTCTATAAACGCTATTTTTATAACTAATTAAACTTTTGTTAAAGTTTCTTGAGCTTTAAATATTTTTTAAGAATTTAAACATATTGGCTTTTTCAAAAATATTTCCTGAACTTTGAGGTATAATCAGATTTTCTCAGAGCTTTGAGCTTGTTTCAGAATCTTTATAAAAGTTTTAAGACCAAATCATTTTGAACTTTCTGGAGTATTTTTTTTAATTTTGAGGTGATTATGAAATAAAGTTTTGAAAAACTATAAAATAATAAATTAAAATTAGCACTGATATAGTCAAGTATAAACTAAGTCACGATTTATTGTTGGAATACTTTGTAACGCCCATCCACCCGAGTATTGGTGATCCAGAAACTGTCTAATTAAGAATTGTTGATTGACATTTGTTAAAAATACAATCAAAGTTGAAGAAATTATAATTTTCTTGATCACAAACACTTGAGCGGGTGGGCGGGACACATTTATAAACTGAGTCACGCTTTAATGTTGATATACTTTGGCCCGCACACCTACCTGAGTGTTGGTGATCCAGAAACTGGCTAATCAACATTTGTTAAAATACGAGCAAGGTTGAAGAAATTATAGTTTTCTTGACCACAAACACTTGGGCAGGTGAGTGGGACACAAGTATAAACTGAATCACGCTTTATTGTTGAAATACTTTGGCCCGGCCACCCACCCAAGTGTTGGTGATTCAAAAATTGGTTAATCAACAATTGTTGATTGACATTTGTTAAAAATACAAACAAGGTTGAAGACATTATAACTTTCTTGATCACAAATACTTGGGCGAGTGGGTAGGACACAAGTATAAACTAAGTCACGCTTTATTGTTGAAATACATGGCCCACCCGCCCACCCAAATGTTGGTGATCCAGAAATTGACTAATCAACAACTGTTGATTGACATTTGTTAAAAATACAAACAAGATTAAAGATATTATAATGTTCTTGACCACAAACACTTGGGCGGGTGGGTGGGACACAAGTATAAACTAAGTCACGCTTTATTTTTGAAATACTTTAGCCCGCCAACCCACCCGAATGTTGGTGATCCAAAAATTAACTAATCAACAATTGTTGATTGACATTTGTTAAAAATACGAGCAAGGTTGAAGAAATTAAAACTTTCTTGACAACAAACACTTGGGCGGGTGGGTGGGACACATGTATAAACTGAGTCACTTTGGCCCGCCCACTCACCCGAGTGTTGGTGATGCAGAAATTGACAAATCATCAATTGTTGATTGACATTTGTAAAAAATACGAGCAAGATTGAAGAAATTCTATTTTCTTTTATCACAAACACTTGGGCGGGTGGGTGGGACACAAGTATAAATTGAGCCACGCTTTATTATTGAAATACTTTGACACGCCCACCCTTTCGAGTGTTGGTGATCCAGAAATTGGTTAATCAATAATTGTTGATTGATATTTGTTAAAAATACAAACAAAGTTGAAGACATTATAATTATTAACACAAGTATAAACTAAGTCACGCTTTATTGTTAAAATACTTTGTCCCGCCCACCCACCTAAGTGTTGGTGATCCAGAAATTGACTAATCAACAATTGTTAATTGACATTGATAAAAATACGAGCAAGGTTAAAGAAATTATAATTTTCTTAACCACAAACACTTAGGCAGGTAAGTGGGACACAAGCATAAACTGAATCACGCTTTATTGTTGAAATACTTTTGCCCGCCCACCCACCCGAGTGTTGGTGATTCAAAAATTGGCTAAACAACAATTGTTGATTAACATTTGTTAAAAATTCGAGCAAGGTTGAAGAAATTAGCATTTTTTTGACCACAAACACTTGGGCGGGTGAGTGAGACACAAGTATAAACTAAGTTACGCATTATTGTTGAAATACTTTGTCCCGCCTACCCACCCGAGTGTTGGTGATCCACAAATTGGTTAATCAACAATTGTTGATTGATATTTGTTAAAAATACGAGCAAGGTTGAAAAAAATTTCATTTTTTTGACCACAAACACTTGGGCGGGTGGGTGGGACACAAGTATAAATTGAGTCACGCTTTATTGTTGAAATACTTTGTAAAGCCCACTCACCCTAGTGTTAGTAATCCTGAAATTGGCTAGTCAACAGTTGTTGATTGACATTTGTTAAAAATACAAGCAAGGTTGAAGAAATTATAATTTTCTTGGTCACAAACACTTGGGCGGGTGGGTAGAACACATCTATAAACTAAGTCACGTTTTATTGTTAAAATACTTTGGCCCGCCCATTCACCCAAATGTTGGTGATCTAGAAATTGGCTAATCAAGAATTGTTGATTGACATTTGTTAAAAATACGAGCAAGGTTGAAGAAATTATAATTTTCTTGACCACAACTCTTGGGCGGGTGGGTGGGACACTAAATCACGCTTTATTGTTGAAATACTTTGGCCCGCTCGCTCACCCAAATGTTGGTGATCCAAAAATTGACTAATCAACAATAGTTGATTGGCATTTGTTAAAAATACGAGCAAAGTTGAAGAAATTATAATTTTCTTGACCACAAACACTTGGGCGGGTGGGTGGGACACAAGTATAAATTGAGTCATGCTTTATTGTTGAAATACTTTGTAACGCACACTCACCCTAGTATTGGTGATCCAGAAATTGGCTAATCAACAGCTGTTGATTGACATTTGTTAAAAATACGAGCAAGGTTGAAGAAATTGTAATTTTCTTAACCACAAACACTTGGGCAGGTAAGTGGGACACAAGCATAAACTGAATCACGCTTTATTGTTGAAATACTTTTGCCCGCCCACCCACCCGAGTGTTGGTGATCCACAAATTGGTTAATCAACAATTGTTGATTGATATTTGTTAAAAATACGAGCAAGGTTGAAGACATTATAATTTTCTTGACCACAAACACTTGGGCGGGTGGGTGGGACACAAGTATAAATTGAGTCACGCTTTATTGTTGAAATACTTTGTAAAGCCCACTCACCCTAGTGTTAGTAATCCTGAAATTGGCTAGTCAGCAGTTGTTGATTGACATTTGTTAAAAATACAAGCAAGGTTGAAGAAATTATAATTTTCTTGGTCACAAACACTTGGGCGGGTGGGTAGAACACATGTATAAACTAAGTCACGCTTTATTGTTAAAATACTTTGGCCCGCCCACTTACCCAAATGTTGGTAATCTAGAAATTGACTAATCAATAATTGTTGATTGACATTTGTTAAAAATACGAGCAAGGTTGAAGAAATTATAATTTTCTTGACCACAAACTCTTGGGCGGGTGGGTGGGACACTAAATTACGCTTTATTGTTAAAATACTTTGGCCCGCTCGCTCACCCAAATGTTGGTAAACCAAAAATTGACTAATCAACAATAGTTGATTGGCATTTGTTAAAAATACGAGCAAAGTTGAAGAAATTATAATTTTCCTGACCACAAACACTTGGGCGGGTGGGTGGGACACAAGTATAAATTGAGTCATGCTTTATTGTTGAAATACTTTGTAACGCACACTCACCCTAGTATTGGTGATCCAGAAATTGGCTAATCAACAGCTGTTGATTGACATTTGTTAAAAATACGAGCAAGGTTGAAGAAATTGTAATTTTCTTAACCACAAACACTTGGGCAGGTAAGTGGGACACAAGCATAAACTGAATCACGCTTTATTGTTGAAATACTTTTGCCCGCCCACCCACCCGAGTGTTGGTGATTCAAAAATTGGCTAAACAACAATTGTTGATTAACATTTGTTAAAAATTCAAGCAAGGTTGAAGAAATTATCATTTTTTTGACCACAAACACTTGGGCGGGTGAGTGAGACACAAGTATAAACTAAGTTACGCTTTATTGTTGAAATACTTTGTCCCACCTGCTCATCCAAGTGTTGGTGATCTACAAATTGGTTAATCAACAATTGTTGATTGATATTTGTTAAAAATACTAACAAGGTTGGAGAAATTTTCATTTTTTTGACCATAAGCACTTGAGCGGGCGGGTCGGACACAAGTATAACCTAAGTCACGTTTTATTGTTGAAATACATGACCCACCCGCCCACCCAAATGTTGGTGATCCAGAAATTGACTAATCAACAACTGTTGATTGACATTTGTTAAAAATTCAAACAAGATTAAAGATATTATAATGTTCTTGACCACAAACACTTGGGCGGGTGGGTGGGACACAAGTATAAACTAAGTCACGCTTTATTTTTGAAATACTTTAGCCCGCCAATCCACCCGAATGTTGGTGATCCAAAAATTAACTAATCAACAATTGTTGATTGACATTTGTTAAAAATACGAGCAAGGTTGAAGAAATTAAAACTTTCTTGACGACAAACACTTGGGCGGGTGGGTGGGACACATGTATAAACTGAGTCACGCTTTACTGTTAAAATACTTTGGCCCGCCCACTCACCCGAGTTTTGGTGATGCAGAAATTGACAAATCATCAATTGTTGATTGACATTTGTAGAAAATACGAGCAAGATTGAAGAAATTCTATTTTTTTTTATCACAAACACTTGGGCGGGTGGGTGGGACACAAGTATAAATTGAGTCACGCTTTATTATTGAAATACTTTGACACGCCCACCCTTTCGAGTGTTGGTGATCCAGAAATTGGTTAATCAATAATTGTTGATTGGCATTTGTTAAAAATACGAGCAAAGTTGAAGAAATTATAATTTTCTTGACCACAAACACTTGGGCGGGTGGGTGGGACAAGTATAAATTGAGTCACGCTTTATTGTTGAAATACTTTGTAAAGCCCACTCACCCTTGTGTTAGTGATCCTGAAATTGGCTAGTCAACAGTTGTTGATTGACAATTGTTAAAAATACGAGCAAGGTTGAAGAAATTATAATTTTATTGACCACAAATTGGGTTGTATAAACTGAGTCGCGCTTTATTGTTGAAATACTTTGTCCCAAAATAATTTCTGAAAATTTGCATTAGTTTATTTATATGTTGACGACTAACAATGTACTAACCTCAAAATTAAATTTTAAAAATTGTGAATATTCTTTGTAAATTTTAGAGTTATTGCTAAACAATGTGTTAACCTCAAATTTAAATTAATTTTTTTTTTATAATTTTTGTATAATTTAGAATCATATTGGAGCGCTAAAATCACAATTTTACAAATATTTTTTTCTAAATTGCACCAATCATTGTCCAAACATTTAAAATGATAAATTATAGTTTTTTGTAAAATTAAGATCATTTTAGAGCGTATATTATTAGTGAGTTAATTTATATTTAATTGTTTAAAGCTATTGCTCTCATTTTGCATTCAAACACTTTTTATTGAGAGCAAAAGCTTTAAATAATTAATAACTACAATTAGTTTATTAATTTCTAAATCAAAACCATTGTTGCAAAATAATATTATTAGAAGTTGCACAAATTATAACACTTGTTATGTCAATGACACAAACTGTCAAGTGTTTATCAGAAATTGCACAAACTGTAAAACTTGTGACAAACTTGACAAATATGACATTTATTAAACATGTTAATGGCACAAACTGTAAAAAATTTATTAGAAATTACACAAACTGTAACACTTGTAAACTTGCAACAAACTTGACATTTTGTCAATAACACAAACTTTTAAGTAATTATCAAAGACTGCTCAAACTTTGACACTTGTCACAAACTTGACATATATGACATTCACGCTCTAATATGATTTTGAAAAAAATATTTACCATTTTTTAAATTTAAATTTGAAGTAAATACATTATTGGCCAATGTTTGGACTATGATTGGTCTAAATTTTAGGAAAATATTTGTATTATGACTACAGCATAAACATCCTCTTCAATATAAGTGAGGTTACTAAGATGTTGGGCAATACTTGGAATATAATTAAAGCAAATTTTAAAAAATTACTTGCAAATTTGTGACTTTATTAATAACATTTGTTGTAAAAGTAACGAAAAAATTTATATTTTACAAACGAACATAATCAAATTTTTTTAAATTTAATTATAAGTTAAAAATATTGTTGAGCAATGTTTATGATTAATGCAAATTTTGAAACATTATTTCTAAAATTGTTACTTCAGCACAAAGATACGCTCTAATATGATTTTGATCAAATTCTAAAACTTTTTAAATTTAACTTTGAGTTTAGTACATTGTTGGTTTTAGCATAATTGTGAGATTAGTTTTGAATTTAATTTTGGACAAACTGGTGCAAATTTTGAAAAAAAATTTTGCAAAATTGTGACCTCAGCATAAACAAACGCTATAATATAATTTTAAAAAAATTCTAAAATTTACAAAATATTTTTAATAGTATTTTCAAATTTTTTAAATTTAATTTTAATTTTAGCTCAAACAAGCGTCTTTTTAGACAAATTCTAAAATTTACAAAAAAATTCAAAAAATATTTTTAATTTTTTATATGTAATTTTGAACTTAATACATTGTTGGCAATATTTGGACTATAATTTGATGCAATTTTAATCATTGGGCAAAATTTGGTCTATAATTGGTGCAAAGTTTGAAAAAAATATAATTTTGAAAAAATTCCAAAATTTTATATGATTTTTGAACAAAATTCTTAAATTAAGAAAAAAAAACTCATAATATTTGCAGATTATTAAATTTATTTTTAAAGTTAGTACTTTGTTGAACAATTTAATTTTGCAAAATTGTAACCTACGCATACGCCCTAGTATGATTTTATAAAAATTCTAAAATTTGAAAAATAATTCGTAACTTTTTTAATTTAATTTAAACGTTGATTGTTAGGCAACATTTGGACTAAAATTGGTGTAAAGGTTTTTAGAAATTATTTGCAAAGTTGTGACTTAAGCATAACTATTCGTATGATTTCGAAAAAAATTTAAAAAAAAATTTAAAAATTACTTTTAATTTTACGTTTAAAGTTAGTATATTGTTATCTAATATTTAGACTATAATGGGTTCACAATTAGAAGGAGAACATATTTACAAAATTGTGACTTCAGCATAAACATACGCTCTAGTATAGTTTTTAAACATAATACAAAAACAATTAAAAAAAATTACAAATTTCTAATTTTATTTTTGAGGTTAATACCATATTGAACAATGTTTGGTGCAATTTTTGAAAAATTATTTGCAAAACTGTGACTTTTCATAAACATACTCTGTAATACGATTTTGAAATAATTTTAAAATTATAAAAAATCTTAAATAATGTTTACAGTTTTTTAAATTTAATTTACATAATTTTGAAAAAGTTCTAATTTTTTTTTTTTTAATTTAAACGTTACTACATTGTTAGGCGACATTTTGACTAAAATTGGTGCAAGTTTTGAGAAGTCATTTGTAAAACTGTGACTTTAAACATGAACATAATTTAATTTTAAAAATTTAAAAAGAAAATCAAAAAAAGTACTTTCAAATGTTTAAATTTTACTTTTAAGGTTAATACTAGTACTATCCATTATTTGGACTATAATTGGTGCATAATTAAGAAGACATATTTACAAAACTGTGACTTCAGCATAAACATAAACGCTCTAGAATGATTAAAAAAAAAACAAAAACTAAATTTAAAAAAAATATATATATTTTTGAAGTTAGTACATTATTGATTGGTGCAATTTTTGAGGAATTATATGCAATACGCTCTATTTAAAAAAAATAAAAAAATTACAAAAAATCAAAAATAAACTTAGTTTTTAGGTTAATAGATTGTTAAGTAATGTTTGGACTATTGGTGCTAATTTTGTAATAAATTTAAAACTTAGACAAATATTTTAATAACGTTTTAAATCCATAAGAGTAAAGAAACCAAAATATTAATAATCAATCATTGATTTCAAAACTAAAAAACATTTTTTTGTGAACTATTTAGAACTTAAAAAATGTAAAAAATAATATATTAAATTTTCAAACAGCGTTAAAACTTTGAAATAAGCTTTCATAAACATTCTGACACAAGTTCAAAATTCTCAGAAAGATTTTTATAATACCTCAATACCTCCGGAAATATTAATAAAAAAGCCAAAATGTTTAAAATTAAAAAAAATAAAATAAAACTCAAGAAATTTTAGCAAAAGTTTAATTAATTACGTATAGTGTTTATTGACCACAAAGCTTTTCTAAAAACTTCCAAATTTCTTCTGAGAAGGGTTTCGATCAAATCAAAAAAATTGGCCAACTAGAACCAAAATGTTAAAGGTTATCATAATGAACTTAAGCTTTAAAATAATAAAAATATTTTTTAAAGCTTTATTGACCGCAAAGTTTTTATAAAAATTGTTTGAAAAAGATTCTGAAAATGCGTTTAAGATCCGAAAGTATTGGTAAAAAAAACAAAATGTTAATTTTTTTTTTAAATCTACAGGGAGAGCCATGTAACGTTTCGAATTTGAACTATTGTTTATTTTGTTTTTCAAAAGTATAATGACATTTATGAGCTGGCAGAAGTTTAGTTTTATGTTTGACATTTAGAAAATCAAAGGCTTGAACAAAGTTAAATAATGAAAACTTACTTTCAAAGGTGAGTCTTCTTCTCCAACGGTAAGAAATTTACAAAACAAATGTGATAAAAAAAAAGTGCCTTCAAGAGCAGTTTGTGGATCAATTTCTAAAGCAAGTTTGCAAAACTGGATAAAACAACATGTTTGCGTTCTCGTCCAGTGCTCTCTGATAAAAAAATGTTGCTCAGAGTGTGCGTGAACATGCATCATCATCAACTTGTCATTGTTCTTAGGAACTGAACATTTTTCGCAACTCTTTGAGAAAAATTTTGCATAAAGACCTCGGTTTGGCCTTCAAAGTTCAATTATTCTAAGAAATAAAGCCTCATGACCATCCGATGCGTTTTCAGTTCGCCCAATGGGCTAAAGATCGTTTTTCCAAAGATGAAAATTTTCATAAAAAAATTGTATTTCCCGATGAAGCTCATTTGGAGGGTAGGTCAATAAGCAAAATTGTTGCATTTTGAGATCAGAGAATCCACACATGACTATTGAACGTCTATGCATCCACAACAAGTAACCGCTTGGTGTGGTTTTTAGTTCGGCGGCATTATTGGGCCATTTTTCTTCAAAAATGAGCAAGAAACTGCCGTTATCGTCAATAGCCAACGTTACAGTGCCATGCTAAACGAATTTTTGTTTCCAAAAATTGAAAAATATGAAATAGATGACATTTGGTTTCAACTTGCCATACAGCCAACGTAACCATCAATCTTTTGCGCATTGTTTTTAGAAATTGAATAATCAGCCAAAATGCTAAGTCAATTGGCCGCCTAGGAGCTGTGATTTGACCCCGTTTGATTTTTTTGTAGGGAGACCTTAAAGATAAGTGTTACGCTAATCGTCCAGAGACAATTGATGCCTTGAAATACAAAACCAAAACTGCCATTCATGCTATTGGAGCCCAAACAATCAAAAATGTACTAAAAAATGGGTTAATTGTATGAGTTCAAGCCAGCCATGGCAGTCGTTTGAATAATGTTGCGTTTCATTCTTAAATGAAAATGTCCTATCTTTCTAATAAACTTATAATTTAAAAAAAAATATTTATTAGTTTTTTACTTACAGCCGATTCAAATTTCAAAAGTTAGATGGCACACCGTTTATAATTTTTTGAAAGTTGTAGCAAAAATGTAATTGATTTCTAAAGTAACAAAAAAAAATTTTGTAAAATAATGTTTATTGACTATAAAGCTTTGATAAAAACTCTTCTAAAAAGAATTTTGATAAAATCACAAAGCTTTAGATGCATTAAAAAAAATCAAATGTTTTTAAAATAAAACCAAAGTATCATATGTAACACTAAAAAAAATTAAAAAAAGTTTTTTTAAAACAAGCTCAAAGCTTTGAAAACTATTCTGATGATGCTTCAAAGCTCCGGAAGTATTGGTGAAAAAACTTTCTTGTAAAATAATATTTATTAACAATAAAGTTTTAATAAACACTATTAACGTTTCTCTAAAAGTAATTTTAATAAAATCACAAAATTTTAGATACATTTGTAAAAAAACAAAACCCAAGAGAACCCAAAAAAATACTGTCACTTATTACAACATCAAAACTTTGAAAAATATTTAAAGCTAAAAACAAAAAATACAAAATTTGAAACGTGATAATATATTCATCTTTATTGAACTTTTATGAAAATCTAAAACAATCAAACCAAAGCTTTGAAAAAGAAAACTGATGTCTCAAAGCTTTGGAAGTAGTAAGTAAAAAAAGCTAAAATATTAAAATTCATTAAGAAAATCAATTAAATTTGTCAAAGCTTTAGTAATTTCAAGCTTTAATAAAAACTTGAAAACACCTTTAAAAGGATTTTAATAAAATTGCAAAAGTTTAGATGCATTTGTAAAGAAGCAAAAAACTAAACCAAAGTGTCACTCATAATAAAGCTGTTGCAAAAATGTTTTATTAAAAATGTCAAAAATATTGCTATCAAAACTTATAAAAAATCTTTAAAGCTTTAAAAACTTTAACAAATAATTTATTAATTCTTGAAAATATCTGTTAAAGCTTTGACAAAAAAATTAATATCACTTCAAAGCTCTAATGGTGTAAGTGAGTATCATTTATATTGAACTCAAAACTTTAAAAAACATTTTTAAACCCTTGAAAGTTACAAAAGCTTTAAAATGTAGTAGTTTATTGATTTCAAAACTTTTATAAAAATTCTGTCACAAGGTAAAATTTCTATAATGGTTCAAAACTCAACACTAAAAATTAAAAAATGTAGTCAATAGTATTTAGAAACTTTGACAAAGATTATGTTGCATAAAAAAAAATTAATAAAAGTATCAAGACTTTTAATATTATCACAAGATTTTTTTTCAATTCAGAACAAATAATATAGTAATTTACAAATGAAAACAGACAAAAGTTTACACTTTAAGTATGAGTAATAAAGCTGAGGTTTTTCTTATCAACACTATGAAAATGTAGTAATATATTATTTAAAAAAAAAATTAATACTAACCCAAATCATTGAGAAACATTTTGATAATGCTTTGGAAATATTACCCAAAATAGTCAAATTTCTTAGAAGAAATCCATTTATTTTATAAATTTTGAAATAGCGCTAAAACTTTGAATACTTTGTAAAATAGTATTTATTGACTACAAATATTTGATAAGCACTTCAAAAACTGTTCTTAAAACGATTTTGATAAAATCCCAAAGTTTGAAAAGAAACATACATTTTCAAAACAGAATTGTTGTAAGTCACTCATAATAACCTCAAAACTTTGAAACATACTTTTTAAAGATTACAAGCAAAAAAAAACAATGTTCAAAGGTAAAACTTTAAAAACGTGCGCAACAACAAACTTCTCAATCTATAAGTTTATAAAATTATTCATATGTACTTCAAGCTTTGAAACATATTTTGTAAACTCCTAAAAAATTCTTTCTTTATATTGATCTTAAAACTGTGCAGCCAACATTTTTAAAACCGTTTTTTGAGAAATTAGCATTTTTTGTTCAAACTTTAAAAGCATTTGAGTTCTATTGGTTTTAATTAGAAAATGTTTATTTACTAATGCAAAACTTTGTAATTTTATCAATTTCTTTTTTAGCTCTAAAGTTTCTATCAAAATTTTATGGTTAGAACTACTATTTTACAAAAGATTTAAAGTTTTGGCGTTTATTTAATTAAAAATTGAACACCGGTTTCTGCATTGATAGTTCCAAAGCTTTGAAGCATTATCAAAATTTTAAGAACTTTTCAGAATCTTTGTAAACGTTTTGAAATTAATAAATTATTATATTTTCAAAGCTGAAAAAATGATATTTGAATAAATCTCGCCAAAATCTTCAAAAGCTTCAAACTCTCAAATATTTAAAAAATATTTTTTTAAATTTTGAGCTCAATATAAATGATTGAAGAGCTTCTTTATCCTTATTCTTAAAGCTATCATCAAAAAATCTATGTCAAAGCTTTGAAAAAAATTTAACTAATATTGTTTTGTAACAAAGGTTCTAATTCAAACATTAATAAAATATTTGTTAAAGTTCTAAGGCTTTAAAATTTTTTATTTAAAAGATTTTGAAATTATTAATCTCAATTTAAGATCATTTTTGTAACTAAATTTTGTCAATTTTCAATACCATTTTACAAAAATTTTTGTTTCTGTTTCAAAAGTTGTATAGAATATTTTTTAGTTAGACAAAAATATTTTTTAAAGTTTTGAATGTTTCTTTATAAATGTAATTGTAATTTTGTCAAAGAAGAAGCTTTGAGGTATGTTTTTATCAAAACTTTAAGGTAGTTAAATACTATTTTACAAAAAATGTTATTAAAAATTAATTAATTTTTTGCAAAAAATTACTAAAGCTTTCAAAAAATTATATATATTTAAAAAAAAAAATTCTGCAAAGTAACATAGCAGTAAATTGACTCAGCTACAGCAGGAGTTAGAGAATAGAGAACAATAACTTCACAGAACCGTGCAGATCAGTTCACTCGTCTTATTGATAGAACCACAATCCACTATTAATATGGCATCGTGTAATGGTAGCATTTTAAGAGATCAATAGCAAACATTTGCTTATTGCCAATCAAAACTAATCAGTAAAATTATGAAAACATTTTCTTTAGTTTTAAGTTGAGAACAGTACAGTACTTGTTGTTAACTATGTATTGTCTAGAACTTATTGCTTATTGCATTTAATTTAATTTTAAAAATATGTACGATATGTTCAGTTTTGTATTTGATATTAGTTTATAATTTATAAGTTTCTATCTTTAATAACAAACATCCGCTATCTATATCTATCTATATTCTCCTAATTCAGCCAGTAGCAAACAAAATATTTACCATTTTTATCGAGGCACCAAACTTTCCACAGTGCCGCTTCATGCATTTATTTAGTACACCGTTCTCCAATTGGTTTAGGTAAAGCATATTTGTTTGAGCAAAACTGTTTAAAGATTAAACTTTTATTTTTTTGTAATCTGGTAGTCGACATTAGTCACGTGTAAACAGCTCATAATAACTGAGCAAGTAAAGGAATATTACCAATTTTATTATAACACAAAATCATAATCACATTACTCTACTTCTAAACAATAAAATTTCACAAATTCATTAAAAAGTCTATTAAACTTTATAATAATGAAAAATGAAATAAAACCCTGTTAAAAGTTGATTCCATCAGCTATAAACATTCATGTCATTTAGTTTATTTTATGTTAAGCCGACGCAATCTCAAATGGCATTATGTTTTGATAATCAAAAGCCCCCTGCCGCGCTTCCGCACAATCTGGACAAAGTAAAAGCGAATCAATAACGCACTCAACCAACAAGATAAACTAGTTAAAGTTTAAAATAAATTCAATTTCCCCCATAACAAATTTTCAGCATCATACGCTTGATTTTTTACGACCAAAATAACTTATTTATAAATTAGTTTATAATTGCAATATTCATTAATGAAAATAATAAATTGCCCCAATTTAATAATTTCCCATCGTAAATGTGTCGAATTTAGTGCACGGTTATAATGCTATCTTATCAAGTTTCAATTTTGCATTGTTATTGTATCTCGAGGGGGGATATTGGCTTGCAATATGTTGTACCATTTTGCCGGAGCTCGTTATTGCATTTCCATTAATTCTAATTTATTTGAAAAGCCATTCAATTGCATTTCTATTGACTCAAACGAATTTTAATTACACCAAATCTCTATTAAATATGTTTATTATTATCGAAAACAAATATTTACGATTGCCAATTTCATTGCTCTTAATAATAAAGTGAATTTAGAAGGCTAATTACTTTTTAATATTTTTCAAAAATGCTTTGTTAGCAATATCAATTTATAAATTAATATTTTTCATTACATTTCGCATCCTTTGAGTATGTACATACTTAAAAACAACTGGAACTAAAATCTATTGGATGGCAAACTGTCCCTTGCCTTTTCAAATATTATTTAAATCGATCCAATTAATACACAAAGCGTGAAAGGGAAACCCTCTCCTTGATACACACAATGATGAAGTCTTGAATAACTTTTTGGCCGCAATTAGTTTGGAAATCTTTAATTAATTTCACCGTCCAATTATCAATGTCCAAAAATAAAGCACTTAATTTACATTGCAATACATAAAGTTAATGAGAAAAGAAAGTCTTCATTCATAATCACTTGGAAATATTCAATTGATTTTGTTAATATTTTAAATTCTTAAAATGTATTTTGAGGGGATGTAAATGGTAGAGTGGAAAATGTAATAAAGGTTAATAATAATGAAGGGATTTTAGGGTTGGGATGAAATTTATCCTGTGAATGTTATGGTTTAATTATTACTATTAATTTGATTTTAGTTTAATTAAATATGTATAATATTTTGTTTCAGATCTCAAAGTTTGATATGATGCTTTGAAATAAGTTAGTTAGGTCAATCGCCGAAAGAAAACGCTTTGATTCACGAACATTCCTTTTTGGCAGAGGATATACCGGGGTCGGTGGCTTGCCTCAGGATCTACCGCATCCGCACCCCAGCGCGAAGTATGTTAATTTCACACCCCATGATCACAAAAATCGATCAAATAATTTTTTTAACTCAAATGTTGAAAATATCGAAAATACGACCCCGGATTTCTAATCAAGGAACCAATTTACTTAACCGCTTATATTTCGGAAAAAGAAAGTATAAATCTACCTATATTTGTGCGTAATTTTGTTATAAAACACTCACAAGCTTAAGATAATAAAATTATAAAAATTGTAATACTTTGAGAATTAAATCGTTTTCATACCTATAGGTGGCACTCCGCTAAAAGTTCTTTTGACAACTCTAGAAGTACTCACGGCACAAATGGCACTATTCAACAGGTTACCCCATACAGTACAGCCAGACCTAACTACTATGCCAAAATTCCAAAAAACAGTTTCTAGTTTGGAAAGCACTTCAAAAGAATTTATGGTTCGATACGAGATGAGTCTACATTTACCCTACAACACAAGTAAACGACGACTTCTTGACCAATTCCAAGCACCGCTGTACACCGGAGAATTATCTCAGACCCTCTATAACAAAAGACTTTGTTTCTTAGAATTTAACTAGTAAAAGCCATCGTACTCCAAACGTATGTTTTCAAAAAAATTTATGTCTACCATGCAGTCGAAAAAAGAAAGGTGCTCAACAAACACTCCCACTACTTTACCCACAAGGCAACTATGGCATAAAACTAACTTCCATGGACAAGTTGCACACTATAAACAAAAGCGTTTGCTTTTCCCTTTGCTTATTTCCACGAATAAGACTACCCCTTAAAATCGTTCTATGCCGATCTTCTTTTTGCAACTTAATGTAATTTTTTTCCTGTCGTAACAATAAGCCATCTTCGTTGTGGTTTTTTGATGTTTTGTTGTTGATTTTAGTCTCTAGTAAGTGGTTTTGTGGTCTATTTGTCGGTGTACTCTCTGACTACGTGTCCTACTCAACCCCACTTTGTTCAACCACACCTTTACCATTCACATTCACTATTCCTGTCAAAAGGATTAAAAACCTTACAAAAAATGAATTTCTGCAGATCATAAAATAAATTATTACTAACAGCCGTCATCCAAATGAATCAACGACAAAACGCGCTACTCAAATGATACCTAGTAAAGCCCTGCTGGAGAACATTAACTTACGTCAGCAACAAGCAGCGTACAGAAAAAAAAGGTATCCTCTAAAAAATGTTACAGTTTGCTAGTGGCAATTGTTACTAGCTAGAAGATTAACAAAACAAACCGGAGAGTAAAGACACATCAATGATCTCAGACTGGCACCTCCACACAAAGCAAGAAAAAAACACATCACATCCGATGACTACGCTAGGAGATTAGTATTATTAAAGCATAATTAGACCAAATCGGCAGTGATCTTTTTTTAATCTTTGGGATTTCTGGGAAATATTTGATATTAAGGGTGCGGTTTAGGGAGTCATAAAACTACAAACTCAATTTAAGTCCTTTTTAAAATCGGTTTTTTGTTACGTGTAGAGAATGAAATTTCTAGTCTAATGAAATATATGAAAATCTAAAACCTACAATTTTGAAATTAAATTGTAATTTTTTTTTCGAAATATTTGCTTAAACTTTAAGAGTCATACTTCATTGAACATCAAATTTAGTAGACTTTTTATTGTGCTATAAGTTATGTTTTTAAAATAACAATTGTTGTAGTTTTGCTCGTTGTGAATGTGTGATAAAAAGTAAAATTTAAAATTTTCGAATGTAATAATTTTTTAACAATTTTTCTAATGCTTAATGACACTGACATTAATTCTGTTAAATTTTACAGCTGTAGGAACATCAAAAGTAGAAGAAATGTCAAATAACTGGATCAAACAAACAAAGACGGGTGGGCTGGGTACACCATTACAAACCACCCGCCCGCAATTATAAACCGCTCAATTATTTGTGAACTAAAAATTGGTTTTTTGACATTTTTTCTAATGGTTAGTGACATTTGACGTTTGTTTTGTCAAATATTATAACTGCATCCAATAACATTGATTGCGAGCTACTAGTTTTAACTGGACTGCAACGACAAGGCAAAAGAGGGGGCTGGGGAGTTTGTGGTTGTGAAAAGTGTTATTTGGAAACCTTTCAAAGTATCTGTGTGAGTCTGGAGTGCATAACAGTAATTATTTACCTGGATTTGGTTGGAGTTGACTCTTTTGGGGGTCATATAGGATGGGAGTTGTCCAAACATGACATTTGGTTGATATTTGGCGACCAGCGTTTACCTGGTTTCTTGATGAAGGTGCTCTCTAGAGATTTATAACTTCAAGGGTTGTTCCATAGCTTGCGGGAGTTAGCAAACCTGCAGCCAA
Organism: Tachinus rufipes; assembly: GCA_963932245.1. Lineage (NCBI taxonomy): Eukaryota > Metazoa > Arthropoda > Insecta > Coleoptera > Staphylinidae > Tachinus > Tachinus rufipes. Next base: position 111,301,331 of record OZ010743.1, read on the forward strand.
GTGATTGCAGTTTCTGATAGATTGCTAGTGGGAGACTTTAGAGTTGATGTGACCTACGGCGGTGGGTGCGATGCCGTGAGTTGTTTGTAGTCTTAGAGGTTGAGAGTCGTTGGTGTTGATGTATAATAGTATCCGTAATAAGTGAACGGATCGGTGGTAGTCATTGGAGGGTTTCCTTGGTAGTTAGCACTAGTTAAGAGAGGTCTTCTTGGCGGAGTATGTAGGCTTGTAGGTGTTAATGTAAGTTCCAGTTCCAATTCATAAACGGGATCAGTAAGCGTAACGATAGTCGAATCTTAGTAGAGTTGTAACTAGCGGGTCGCAAGACAGTTGAGATCCGATTTAATTAATAGGCTAACAATGCTTGATAGTAACTGCGTTGGCACATTTTTTTTTGCGGATTTTGAGGAGATTTTTTTTTAAAGACTTGTAATGTGTCGGATTTGCTCTCACGTGCGTTTGCCGACTAAACTCCCTCCTCAATGATTTCTGAAAGTTTGCAGTTTTTAGTGCAAGGAGGTTTTTTGATGCTTTGCCTATAATGCGGCATCATGCTCACCCAACCAAATGTTTGTAATTGAAAAACTAGATTATTTTCCACCCACCCAAGTTTTAGTAATCTAAAATTTGAATTATCCTGTTCTCTACTTAAAAAAAAATTCTTCTGATATCCCTGATATAGATACTTCCAACGCTGTAAGAGAAGAGAAACTCTAATTTTTTGGTGGGTGGGCACTCCAGTTGAAACAACCGGCTAGAAATTATATTAGGAAGTGTTCTATCTACTCTCCTAAGTGTTGGTTATCTAAAAATTTAAATTTCCATTTTCTCCTCTAACATAGAGATTTTCAACGCTAGTAGAGATAAAAACTCTAATTTTTGGATCACCAACACTTGGGCGGGTAGGTGGGCACTCTAGTTCAAACTATTGTTCACGTTATGGAGTGTTCCACCTACCCACCTAAGTGTTAGTGATCCCGAAATTTGTACTTCCATTGCCTTCTCTGATTTAAAAACTTCCAACGCTAGCAGAGAAGAAAAACTTTAATTTATGGATCTTCAACACTTGGGCGAGTGGGTGGGCATTTCAATTTAAACTACCAGCTGGTAATTACGTTATGGAGTGTCTAACCCACCCACCCAATTGTTGGTTATTTAAAAGTTTGTAACTCTTTTACGTTCTCTGATATAGAGACTTTTAACGATAGCAAATTCCAATTTCTATGAATCACCTACACTTGGGCGGTTGGGTGTTTACTAGTTTAATCTATTAGTAGGTAATCACGTTATGGAGTGTCCCACTCACTCACTCAAGTGTTAGTGATTCAGAAATTTGTACTTCTATTGCCTTATTAGAGACTTCCAACGCTAGCAGAGAGAAGAAACTTTAATTTATGGATCTTTAACACTTGAGCGTGTGGGTGGGCACTTCAGTTTAAACTACCGGCTGGTAATCACGTTATGGAGTGTTTCACCTACCCACCAAGTGTTGGTTATCCAGAAGTTATTTGTTATTAAATTAAGGATAGAAGGTTAGATTTTGAAACACCTCGAGACGATTGACTAGAGTGTCTGCTGTTGTTACCCAGACTGGGAATACAAACGTGATTTGAGGTCTGATGATGGAAGTGTACATCCGGAGCAGAAACCCGCTGTTTAGCTGAAGGATTGGGAGTAGCTAATGTTGCTTTATATATAATGGACTGCAATTTATACATCAGCCTTTTATAAAAGATGGTTTCCAGATACTTTGATGCGTTGCTTTGAGGAGTTTTGTACTTCTCTTACTTTATAGACGCAGAGAGAATTTGTGTCTATGCAGTTTTAGCAATAAGTTTTTGTGCCAGACCTAATCGAAGGCTTTTTTGACGTCAAAAAAAACTACCTTTGTGGTTTTTTTTTCAGTCTAAAGCTATCGATAATGTGCTGTTTGTACTCTAGAAACATACCCTTAACAATTCTTTTGTTGTATTATCCATTGTTTTTGTTGGTGAGGAGTGCGGCCATTGCCATGATTTTCTGTTGAAATTTAAGCAGTTTAGCTAGAACACCAGCTAATTGATTGTTTGCTTTTTTTGGGGCTGGTAGCAACAATATATTGGCAAACAATGTGTGTGCTGTGACCGCAGGTCTAAGCTTTGAGTCGGGCCGGCGCAGGCCCTGGTGCCAGACTGGCATTTATTTTTGTTTTTGGCTTGGGCAGCTATCATTTTGGTGTAGGTCTTACATCCTTAACAATTGGTAGGATGGGGCTAGAGCAGAGGACATACTTTAGAGGTGTGTGCACTGAGCATCCTACCGATTGGTGGGGACTTGATCAATTTTGGCACAACTGAGTTGCTTTGAAGCGTTTCTTGGCGGTAAAGTTGACATTTATTAATCCTGACCGTTATATTTAATATCTTCTTGATATCTTGAGTTTTTATGTTTTTCTCCAATTTAAGTTGTTGCACTGAAATTATTGGGAAACAACCAAACTTAAATGGTTTGAAGCCTATCTTTTCTAATGCCTTTCCAATCGTTTCTTTGGTTAGATACAGCGGCATGTCCTGAATTACCACTACGAGACATTGCTCTGCAGGTAAAGACCAAGTGAAGAAGTCAGTCTTTGTGGTTTTTAGATAGGCAGTTGCCTTTCAATAGTCGTCGGTAGACGCCGAAGTTACCTGAATACCGTCGAAGGTATATTGCTCAGAAGAAATGTTTATTTCATTGTCTTTGAAATATTGGGAAAAGCCTTGGTATAGATGTTTGTCAGCAATGACAATGTCCTTGGCCACTGGCTTGTACCAAACTTTAGTGAATTTTATCTTCTTTTTGTTTCTTTTTATTGGGACTGTTGGTCTTTGTGCCTCCGATGACTACGCTAGGAGATTAGTATTTTCTGTCCTCGCCTGTTTTCAGAACATCGGAACCACTAAAATCTGCAAAATAAATGTCCCTACAAAAATTTAAATCTTAGAAAGTTTGATTTGTGATGTTTTCTGTCTATATCGAAAACCTTCAAAATAGTTCAAAACAAGAAAACAAGAAGGAATTATGATATCCAACCCAAACAGTCAAAAGACTACAAAATTTAATTGTCATCAGAAAGAAAAGTTAAAACCAGATCATAAAACCAAACCAAAATTTATAATAAAGTGTCTTATCCACCCACCCAAGTGTTAGTTACTAAGAGGTTAGATCACGACCTTCTTTTGTGACAAATTGACTTCTGACGTTCGGATAAAAGTCAAACATTCAATTCCGTAATGACAAACACTTGGGTGGGTGGGCGTGACACTCCAAAGCATGAAAACAAGCCAATTGCTTAAAATGGAGTGTCCCAGACAGCCACGCAAATGTTAGTTATTAAAAGGTTAGATCACAATCTACTTTTGTGACAAAATGGCTTCTGACGCCAGCATAATAATCAAACTTCTAATTTCTTTATGACAAACACTTGAGTGAGTGGGTGCATCACAACCTTATTTTGTGACAAATTAACTTTTGACGTTCGCATAAGAGACAAACATTCAATCCCAAAATGACAAACACTTGAGTGGGTGGGCCGGACACTCCAAAGCATAAAAACTATTAAAGTTTAGAATGTAGTGTCTCGCCCACCCACTCAAGTGTTAGTTATTAAGAGATTACGTTACGACCTTTTCTTGTAATAAAATGACTTATGACGTCAGCATAGAAGACAAACATTTAATTCCGTGATGACAAACTCTTGGGTGGGCGGGCGGAACACTGCAAAGCATGAATACAAGCCAATAATTTGGAATGGAGTGTCCCAGCCACCCAAGTGTTAGTTATCAAGAGGTTAGATCACAATCTACTCTTGTGACAAAATGACTTCTGACGTCCGCTTAGAAAACAAACAATTAATTTCTTCATGACAAACACTTGGGTGGGTAGGTGCATCAATCCAGTGAAATTTAAAAAATAAAACATTAGATGACTATTACCCAATAAAAAATCCGAGAACATTGATAAATCAAATGTAAATATTAAAATATTGAAATCAAAAGCCAGAAAACAAAGAAAATATGGTTGGGAACCAAACAATTAGATGACCTAAACCCAAAATCCAAAGAACAAGACAACTAAGGAGACCAACAAAATCTACAACAATGCCCAAAAGAAAACAAACAATCCAAATTTTAGCCTAAACTGTAAAGTATCCATGAAGCAAGCAACGTCCAGACCGGATGCTGAGAAGCAGTATAAAGTAATAGCTAAAGAAATCAAATCTATTGTAAAACAATACGTAGGAACTTGTAAAGAGGCCAGATAAAGATCACATTATTAGTTATAGGATAGTAAATAATTCAAAATACATTTTAATCAAATATGCGTTTTTGTTGCACTTCTCAGAACCATCGGTTTCATAATGGCATTGGCCATACTGCATAATTTATTAGTAGAGGAGCTTGATATAACTGCAACCTACTTGAAAAACTAAATAAAATCATTTACATAAAACCTCTTAAACAGCCAAATTGTCTTTTTGTTTTTATTGTGCGTTTTACAGCTTTTTAAGAAATCTTATGATGGTGAAAATCAGATCTTCTAGCAATGCAGTGCAAATAAAATGCAAAAAGATGCTCAAAAATGCACACATCGGAAACTAAGTACACTACCCCAAATATAAATTGACCACTATAATTAGCAACTTAATATTTACAAAAATATTGTCTGCTTTGTTGCAATGGTTTGCTATTTTATTTAGATTGAAAAACCGGGTACTGGCAGATCCCCATGGCCAAAAATAGCAACATTCTAACAGCGTTTGCTATCTCTAACGGAGCGACAAATCAATTTTAAGGAAAAAAAGGCCATTTAAGTGGACCGACAAAGCCAAAAAAACAATAGTAGACATCAAAAAAGCCTTCGTTTGCTTGTTAAAAGTATATCGCCCACTACTACTATTTGTACTTACCAATATTAGCACTAAAGACATTGCTTCGGTTTTTTACCAGGAAAAGAACAAACAACGCAAGATAATCAGCTACGCAAGTAACTGCTTTGACAGCCACCAAAGAAAATTTCAATTGGTGTTATGCACTAACAACTATGCCAAGTTTACTCAATGATCTCTGTTGCTGCAGAAATTCAAGTTTGTAGTGAAGCAGTCTCATAAACGAGATAAACATATGCTTCAACAATGTCTTAAGATTGTTGCCGTCTTTAAAAGCTCAACCACAACCACTTCCGTGCAACATTGAACAGCTATAGCAGCAACTAACACGGCATTATATTAAGAACCCGCCGAAGCTGTATAACAAGCTCAACCAAAATGTCCTGCAACTTAAGACATTATTGAGAATTACCAAGAATTACGACAAAATAACGGACTAACTAAGAAAGCCAACTACAGATTTAGACTAGAAAGAACCGGTAAACTCCTACGCAAGTCAACAAGTTGAGATCAATTGGTGTTGCCCTCCTTTAAACAAAAAGCAGTATTAAAGGCTTATTACAGCAATGGTATCAATAGTCAGAGCAATCCTGATGAAGTACCACTAGCCAAACGTAAAAAAAAAACTTCTACCACGCAGCCGAAGAAAAAAAGGGTGCTCTACAAACACCCGCACCATTTTGTCCTCAACCGACAAGACAACCATGGCAGAAAACTACCATCAATTTTATGGAACCATACAAAAAACTAGTAACGGCAATAAGTTTATCTAAACCATGCACTCAATAAACGGAAGCGTTTGCCTTGCCCATTTCTACGGGTAAGATTACGGTGCAAACATTAAAAAAAACGGTTGTTTTACAGATTTACATTTCTATTTAGCCTGTGTTTGTCCACTTCTGTAGGCCTCCTTTAAATCGTTCTATATCAATCTTTTTTTTTTCACCATTTCATCGAGCCATCTTTTTTGTAGTCTTTTGGTGCTTTGATTTATTGCTCTTGGTCTCTAGTCAGTAATTTTAGGAGGGGTTCACTTTTTGGTATTTTTTCTTGCCACCCAGCCTTACTTAAGTTCTGCGCTTTGTTCAATCACATTTGCTGTCTAATTTTCTGGTTTGTTATTCTGTTTCTTAAACTTATGCCAAGTAGTTCAGTTTGTTTGCGCTAAACGTTAGCCTTCTTACGGATCTTACACAAAAAATCCCCACAGATTATGGATTAAATTATTATCAACAACCGCTTTCCAAATCAATCAACAACAAAACGGAGGGCTAGAGTAATTGGCTTCAGAACCTGTGGCAAGCAGCTTACGCTAAGAAAGGTCAACAGTCAAAATCACCTTTGCCCCAAGAGGGAATGTAATAGTATGATGCCGAGCAAAAGGTCTAAACGGAAAAACTACTTGGACAAACCATTAAAACACTTGATCAGTCACCACAGGATGACAATGCTAAGAAACGAATGTTTTACACCTTTAAATGTTCTCAGAACATCCAAACCACAACATCAACAGCACCCCACAGTAAGCACAAGCACAAGTTGCGCAAAAAGATTTTAATCTTGTGTTCACCCACCTGCTCAAATGTTTGTGAGCAAAAGATTTGCTTACTTTTTTCCAACACTTTAAGTAATAAAGTAGTTAACGTTAGTTGTTACTAAAATATTAAACGTAGACGCAATTATCAATTTTTTGACAACAAACACTTTGGTGATTGAACGTAGTACACGATTTAATAAATTGTGCGCAAAAAGTTTTTATTATTGTATCCCGTCCGAGATTTTGTAAGCAAAAGATTAATTTATTCTTACATGTTTAATATTCTTGCGGCGGCAGGGTTGGGTTGGTTGCTTAGATGCTTGCCTCTCATGCTGGAAGTTCAAATCCTACTCTGCCTACATTATTTGTGAATTCGTTCACCGCTTTAATGGTTGGACAAACAAATTTACAAACAATAATCATCTCGCCTCATTTTATCACAATACTCGAAAGGACTCTAGTTACGTTAATGTTCACCAAAATGCACACTAATTTTACTATTTAGATTTAGACTACAAAACAGTCAATAGTCTTTATTGGCTCTTGAGATAAATGATTTGCACGGTCATTGGCTTTGTGTTCTAAATCTGTAAGTGTGCTTGATTGTCAGTACCATAATTGATTATATTATAAATTCTAGCCGTTCATAACTGGCTTTAGTCTAATTTTAGATAAAGGTTGTGAACAAAGAACTTGACCAACAAGTTTTGAGGTCTCAATTGTTGGCTTAAAAATTTTCTAAATATTTTTTTTAATTTGTTCATCTTACTACACTTTTATAAGTTTTTTATAATTTAAGCCATCCATTGCCGTATGTTTCTTAGCTATAATAATTACTTTCTGCCGATTCCTTTATTTCCTTTTATTTTTTATGACTAGTTGGAGTAGAAGGTATTTGTTGTTCCTTAGTATGTGTCCCAAGTATGATATTTTGCGTGTTTTTGTAGTGTTGAGCTGTTCTTTTCAACTTTTAAAGTACTGTTGTATCTATGTTGTAATTAGTCTATAAAATTCTTAGGTATGTCCACACTTTGAACGCTTCTTATCGATTTATAGTTTCTGCTTCATACAATAGGACCGACTAAACATAGCACTTTACTTAGCGGATTCTGAAGTTAAAGTTAAGTTGGAGGCCACAAAGTGGTTCTTTAATTTTTATAAACTCACTTCTTGCCTGTTCAATTTGACATTTTATTTTATAGTCTGGATTGAGTTTGTTGTTGATCCAGCACACCAAATATTTTATTTTGTCAATCTTTTTCTAGTATTATTGGTTGGCAAGGCCACTTGTTTTAAACCAGGATTAAGAAATGTCTTTTTTAGATACTATATAACTAATAACTAAACAAAAAATAATGTTTGTTGTCCAGAATTAAACTTTTTCCTTAAAGCATCAACTGACAGATTTAACCATTGTGATCTATTCTTATGGGTAATTTGAAAACCTTTGTTTCTTGCTGCACTTAGTACTAACTCTTTTATGTGTCAGACATACGGTTGTGAGCAATTCAAATTTCTTGCTAAATCGTTTTTTACAAATCCCGAAAACTTTTCTGCCGCCATCAATCTTACAAACAGTTGTTTGTTTAAATTGTTGTTGGTAGTGCTTCTAAAGATTTTTTCCTCAAAAAAAATCTATTCAATTTTCCTCTATTTTTATTGTCATTATGAAATTGCACAATCTTTTTCCGCACGCATGTTCTTGTTTTGACGGCGTTCTAACAATTCTTTAAGTGCATACGCAATTTATCAAAAATATATCATATTGGTGGTATACCATCAGGTGGGTTCATCCATTAAAATTTCTTTTATATTTAAGATAAAAAAAAGAATTAACGACACTGTTTAAATTACACTTATATTTAGATTATTTAAAAAAAAAATTTAAAAGAAATTTGCAGTACTTTAGGGGTCGTTGCTAAACTGATCTCATATGAAAAGTTTTCCAGTAATCCCAAACTTTTGTTTATTATTTATAAATGACCAGAAGCTATTTCTATTATCAAAAATACTTTATATAATATTTTGCTGAGGTCTTTACATTTATCTCGCATATTACAAAAATTCTAATTGTTTTTTTTTAAGAAACATGCGTTTCATCCGCATGAAACAATACAGAACAAAATAAATCAAATGCATAACAAATTATACCAATCAATGCTTGCAAAACAATGTTCATGCAAAATAAAGTTTTTCTAAAGTTAAAACAAACTGTTTCACCACACAACATGTCTTTAGAACATTATAAACTTTGCACTACACACACACACACACACACACACATACACACACACACACACACACACACACAACACACACACACACGCACACACACACACACAACACACACATCCTATATGAAGTCTTGTGTTGATATCAGTCAATTTAAAAGGTAGTTTATTAAAAGTGGGCGGGTAGTTTGTAGCAGGGTGCTTTGATGCGTTCGCATTTAGAGTATGCTCCGTCAGTTTGTAGTCCTGTTTATAAAACTCATACCGCACTATTGAACGAATTCAAAAGAAAATCGGGCATATTATCTGTAAATTACTATTACATTGCTTCATTGTACATTGTTTAATTATGTCTGAAATCGATCATCCGGAGCTACTTGGTATTTCATGTGGCACCTAATAATAGACACAGGAAGTATTCTTCAGATTCATTGAGTCTACCCATTCTACTAATTATGGTTTCAATAATCCACTCGGTAGAATGTGTAGATTTACCAACTAATTTTAATGTATTTTGTGTTTCTAAATCTACGTTTAGAGTCATGCTAACTAAGTTTTGTTTAATATGTGCGCTTTTATGTATTCTTTATTTTTGTATTGTAAAACATCATTATTTATGTATATTTGATGTAGATGTAAATGGTAAGATTATACCGAAATAAAGTATTATTGTTATTATTATTATTAATGATATTAAGGTATATTGGTCCAGTTTGCATGAAACTTTAATGTAACAATTTCAAGTTATATATGTTCAAGTTTTTCATAAAATTCTTGCTGTTGGGTATGTCAAATTGATTATGGTAATTGATAACGGTGAGATGGCTCAGTTATAGAACGTTAGCGTAGCACGCTAACAAGCCGGGGTTCGATCCCCGAATATGACTAAAATAATAACTTGATTCGGAAGTCACCTAACAAGCCGTTGGTTCCATCAACCCCCTTCATACAAGTCGTAAGACTTCTGAGGCGATGTAAAAAACGCGAAAAATAAAAAAGATTAAATTGAGGTTATGTAAAATTGCGCGTTACAATTAGTACTAATGATATTAAAGTATATTGGTACCAATTGGCATAAAATTTTATGCACAAATTTTCAGTTATAATTGTTTTTCATAAAATCTTTAGTGTAAAGTTTTTGGCTGAGTGGGCAGCAACCCTAGCTGCATTTCTGCAGTTTTACAGTTTAATTGTCAAAATATTAAAGAATAACAGTTAAGTAATTACAATCAAATTTGCTAATTAGTAGCAAAAGATGTAGCTTAGTATATTTAAACAACAAAAACTTGTAATATTTTGGCAATTATCTAATTTTCGTAAGTTTTTAGTTGCAAAAAACGGTAAAACTTTTAACTAATTGTTTATAAAACAAAGACCAGTTCCATAATTTTAACCAAATTTGCTAATTAGTAGCAAAAGATGTAGCTTAACATATTAAAATTACAAAAATTATTATATTTTGGCAATTATCTAATTTTTGTAAGGTTTTAGTTGCAAAAAACGGTAAAACCCTTAAGTAATTAGTTATAAAACAAAAACAAGTTCCGTAATTACTACCAAATTTGCTAATTAGTAGCAAAAGATGTAGCTTAATATATTAAAATTACAAAAATTGTAAGATTTTGGCAATTATCTAAGTTTCGTAAGTTTTTAGTTGCAAAAAACGGTAAAACTCTTAAGTAATTGATTATAAAACAAAAACCGATTCCGTAATTACAACCAAATTTGCTAATTAGTAGAAAAGGATGTAGCTTAATATATTAAAATTTAAAAATTATAATATTTTGGCAATTATCTAATTTTTGTAAGGTTTTAGTTGCAAAAAACGGTCAAACTCTAGAGTAATTGGTTATAAAACAAAAACCAGTTTTGTAGTTACAACCAAGTTTGCTAATTAGTAGCATAGGATGTAGCTTAGTATATTAAAATTACAACAAAAATTGTAATATTTTGGCAATTATTTAATTTTCGTAAGGTTTTAGTTGCAAAAAACGGTCAAACTCTAGAGTAATTGGTTATAAAACAAAAACCAGTTTTGTAGTTACAACCAAGTTTGCTAATTAGTAGCATAGGATGTAGCTTAGTATATTAAAATTACAACAAAAATTTTAATATTTTGGCAATTATTTAATTTTCGTAAGTTTTTAGTTGCAAAAAACGGTAAAACTCTTAAGTAATTGGTTATAAAACAAAAACCAGTTTTGTAATTACAACCAAATTTGCTAATTAGTAGCAAAGGATGTAGCTTAATAAATTAAAATTACAAAAATTGTAATATTTTGGTAATTATCTAATTTTCGTAAGTTTTTAGTTGCAAAAAACGGTAAAACTTTTAACTAATTAAATATAAAACAAAAACCAGTTCCGTAATTACAACCAAATTTGCTAAATAGTAGCAAAGGATGTAGCTTGATATAATAAAATTACAAAAATTGTAATATTTTGGCAATTATCTAACTTCTGGAAGTTTTTAGTTGCAAAAAACGGTAAAACACTTAATTAAACGATTATAAAACAAAAACCAGCTAAGCAAATTTGATCAAATTTTTAAAATGGTAGCACCGAATCTTGTTTAAGATAATAAAATTACAAAAATTGTAACATTTTGACAATTAATAAATTTTCAATAAAAAAACGATAAAATTCTTGCGTAATTAGTTATAAAACAAAAAGCAGTTAACCGATTTTAATTAAATTTGCTAATTGGTAGCACAAACTGTTGCTTAAAATATTTAAAATTACAAAGTTGTAAATATTTTGACAATTAAATATTTTTTGTAAGTTTCAAGTTAAAAAAAAAAACAGTAAAACTTTTACGTAATTAGTTATAGAACAAAAACCACTCTAGCAAATTTAATTAAATTTGCTAATTGGTAGCAAAAATGTTGCTTAAGACAATAAAATTACAAAAATTGTATTATTATAAAAATTAAATTGTTTCTATAAGTTTCTTGTTCCAAAAAACGGTAAAATTATTACGTAATCAATTATAAAAAAATTAAAAAACAGTTAAACGGTTTCAAATTTGCAAATTTGTAGCACAGGATGCTGCTTAAGATAATAAAATTACAAAAAAAATATTATTTTTCAATTAAATAGTTTTCTTAAGTTTCCAGTTCAAAATGTAAAATGTTTGCATAAAAGAAACAATTTTTATCAAATTTGTTAATTTCTGTTCAAGTGATTGATGATTCCACAATGCACAATATGTGGTAAAAAACACATGTATCAAGATATAAATATTTAAAAATAAGTCATTAATTTGTTTATACAACAAAAACCAACAAATCAATTTTGATTCATTTTGTTATGAATACTTTTCAGTGAGTACTTTAAATATTAAACATTAATATTTGCACTTGTTTTTTAAACATTTTTTTTTTATATTATTAGTTCGCTTATAAAATATAAATTAATCAATAAATTTTGTTAAACTAAAGCAATTTCAGAACCAAAAAGTTGCATGTTGTGTTCAAAAGTGCAACTAAGTTGTAAATGCATATAGCAAATATAAAAAAAAAACTATTAGTCGATTTTGGCTGTAGACTTTCTGTAATGGTCTATATTAAATTAACATTTTGTCTTTAGCTGAATCAACAGCCACCACAAACTATGTATATTTTGGAATAAATAAATAAACAGTAATTATTTTATGATACATAAACAAGGAAAAAGCATTTCGCTACAAACAAAAACAAAAATATTGTATCAGTTTCATCTCCGACATAAAAGCCGGTTATGAATCATAAATTTCTAGTTAATAATACTAGAATCTCTGGATTCTCTACTGCCTATAATAAAAATCAAAATTTTCTGTCTTCTAAGATTGTTTATAGTTTCCTTGAAAAACTTCCATTGTCAATATTTTCTACAACTTATTAAAGCCTTTCTGATAGTTTTTTTTGAAGTCCTCAAATACACAAAATTTAGAAATATTTAGTTTTATTTCTAGAAATATTTAATCAAAAAAATTGAAGTGGAATCTTAAACAATTTAATTCTTCATTAGCTTCAAAAAATGTTGATGAATCTTGTGCGAGTAAATATATAAATAAGTACACCATTTATATTCTTTACGCCACTGCCTGCGCCTCCAATCTGTGTAATAAAGATAAATCATCATCACATTTTCTGGCTTTCCTACTTTATGGAAATGGTTTGCCACGTCCCATTTATTTTTATGTTAGTTCAAGCGTCGCATACAGAACTTGTTATTTCACCAACGTAGAAAAATAACAACAAAGCAGCTTTGTTATCATTGAATTAAAATCAAGAAAGAAAATTTATGATTTTTTTTTTAATCAATTTAAAAAAATTATGTCAAACATTATTTTGTTTTGTCAGCAAGTTGCTTTACACCAACTGCAAAGCGAGATATAATTAAAATATCTAGGTTATCATGGTGTAGTAAATAAAATATCGGTCATCTGAAGACAAAATATATGCTATATATGTAAATTGGACCGCAAGTGCATGTAGCAGCCTTCGGTCGCTCTTAAATGGTTTTATGAGCACCTAAGCGGATTGTCGAGTCGATGACACCTGTTGCAAGAGAATATTTTAAATCGAGACACGTTTCCCCATGCAGTATTAGATTCGAATGTATTTGTATTTACCCTTTTTTGATGTATGCGAGGCCTTCTTGTAGGCAGATTGCTGGGTTACGCTGCTCCTATGTATGTGAGGTATGTGCTCCAAGAGCAAACTAGGGGAGCACCCCATAAGTCCACGCCACTTAAATAAATTCGATCAACACTTCCTCAACATCACATGCATCCTGAAAGCGTAACTAAATAATTACACAAATTTTATTGTTTACACAATTTAATTAATTAATTCCGATTTATTAATTTTTTTTTTAATTTATTTATTAATTTTAATAAACTTTGTTTCAGGGCATTCAGCAGGTGCAGGCGCTCGAAGAAAACAAGCGCCTGTTGATCCTCGGCCCGCCGCCTGAAAGATTGAAAAATGAGCGTGCGCGGTGTTTAGAGTATCGACGCAACAGGAATTTAGGTGCGTGTCTCTCTCCTCCATGGCTGACTAAAATCAATAAGGTCTAACATATATATAAATATTTCAGGTGCATTCTTCGGATGGACTGGACCACAGGGATGACTACTTTTACTTCTCTTTCAATTATAACACTTGAGTTGGGTCATTTCCTTCAGGACGTGCCTGAAATTGTTTGCTAACGGCAGAATATCCGTTTGCAAACAATTTCAGAAAGATACTGTCAGGCATTATTTAGTGAAAATGTATTTATTTTGTTTTAATAATTACTTTTTCTTATCAATAATAAATTTTCAGGAACGAAGAAACTACTTAATTAAACTTTAAATTACTTTTGAATCATTTTACATAATTAAATTGATTATGCGTCTTTTTTCAATTTTTAATGCCCTTCCATACATTGATTTATATTTGAAAAGGTACACTTAGCTTAGGTATTGAAATGTCTTTGAAAGATTTATAATAAAGGACTTCATTCAAACTTTTGCTTCTTTTAATTATTAAAACTTTTCAATCACTTATCAATATTTGATTAAATTACAACCAGAAAGACTTACTGATACCATATTAAATAAAATTAATCAAATTAATATATTTTTTTTTTTTAAATTTTTTGATATCATTTATTTCCATATTAATTTTTTGATGCTTGGAAACGTTTTTTTTAAATTAATTAAATAAGTAGCAGGTTTTAATATGTTATAATAAAATTATTCCAAACATTTGTATAATTTATTTATTATTCGTAATGTACAAGAACTACATGTTTCTCTTCTTACACGTCTGTATAACTGGTTGCATAGAATAAATGTCTATTATGAAGAAAAATAAAAAGAAATCGATGAAAGATCACAAATGTATTTAAAAAAACCTAACATGTTTTAACATTCTACAATTTTAAAATGATTATAATTACATACAATAATTCAAAAAGAAAAAAAAAACAGATTAACAGATTCATAAAGGTCGGTTTGATCATTAAGCAAGGATGGATTATTTTTTGATTTAGTAATTTCAAGAGCTTCTAACAAATTTAATTTTATGCTTTTAGAGCAGTTGCTAATGATTTTAAGTTTATCAATATCTAAGAATGTGTGACCATTTTCTAAAATATGATTTGCAAAAGTACTATCTGAATAGCGTAATCTCAAAGAGCGTTCTCTAAATCTAGTTTCAAAATTTCTTTTTGTTTGACCTACATATTGTGCATTACTTGTGGGACAACTTAACTCATACACTCCTAATGTTAAAATTGTATCTGTACGATCTTTAGTGTTGAATAAAATGTTTGATAACTTATTTTTACTTTTAAACTTTTCTTTATAATTAAATTGGTAAACCAGCACTTTAGTGTCTAATGTTAAGCTTCCTTCTGCTAAAGTAGAAAACGTGAGCAACAATTTTTCTACTAGACCTAGCGTAAAAAGCAGAATCAGTTTTTGTACAAAAGATACTGCCAAAGTTCGCGGAAAATGTAAAGCAAAACACAAATTACGTTATGTAATTCGCTTTATTGCTTCTCAAAAAATTCTTCTACACACTTTTGCATCAGACAAAACCAATCTTCAAAACAATTTTGTCACTCTGAGCGAGGTACCTCCAAAACAAGTGATTTAAATGCTTTAACGGCTTCTTTAGGCGACATATCAAAAATAAAAAACGTTTGCCACGTATTTTATTTTTGATATGTCGAAATAAGAAGAAGTCATTGAGCAATAAATCAGACGAGTATAAGCAATAAGTCATTAATTGGATGTTATTATTGGTCAAAAACTCTACAGTTGGTCGTGGCTGTGTTAGCGCTTGCATTTTTATGATAAACAATGGTTCGCGGGTTTATGTTGTTCTTTCTAATTTCAGCAATAACTTTCGGCAAACAAATTAAAGTATACCAGTCTGCATTAACTGTTTTTCGATCCTCTAATGCAACAGTTGCAACATGACCCGTTTTTCCAAAGAAACAAGCAATCATTTTTTTCAAAACGCTTTGTGAAAGCATCACTTTTGTGGGTTCAGGTTTATTTTGAAACACCCAAACAGTCGATTGCTGTTTAGTTTCAAACTCATACAAATATATCCGCAATTCGTCACCTGTTACGATGTTATACATCAAATTTGAACGACCCCCTTTGAATTTCTTTAGCATTTTTTTGCATCACTTGATACGTGCCTGTTTTTGTTCTTCTTTCAAATTGTGTGGGATCTAACGACTGCAAAGCTTCCTGACATGCAAATGATCGTGCAAAATCGTATGTATTTGTTTTGTTGCAATGCCTAAGGAAGCCTCTATCTTATTATATTTCACATAGATCTGACAAAATCATTGCAAGCACAGCATCAATATTTTTTGCAACAACAAAGGTGCATAGACGACCTTTGCAAAGATTGTCATCAAACGTTGGTCTTCCACGCTTGAATGCTGCAAAACATTTGTAAACCATAGTTTTGGATGGTGCTTCATCCCCAAATAAGAAACTAAGTTTTTCTACACATTGCTGCGTATTGTAAATCATAAAAAATCATCACTCCGAAGTCACGATTTGAAATTTCCATTTTTCACACAATTATTACTCTCGTTAAATTTTGTTAAAACGAAACCAAGCAGTTTGAAATCAATCTGTCAACTAAATTATAAGCGGAAAACGTCAATTTTACGAATATAATAATTGCAGAACGCTGGCAATTACAACAAACTTTAGCAGTGCCCTTCGTAAGAGTTGAATTAACCTTACCTCCGTTCCCGTTACTTGCTTAATAAATCACCTTCCTAATGACCTATATATTTATAAACAAAAACACACATTAAAGTTTTTCCGAAAATCTAAGGTTTGGAACGTGAGCAATACTTCTTGTGTAGTTTAGTTTTCTCTAGACCTAAGGTCAAAAGCAAAAAGCACAATAATATTTATACATCAATTTGTTCTAAGGTTGAGAACGTAAATAACATTCTTGTGTAGTTCCGTTTTCTCCTAGATCTAAGTTCAAAAGCAAAATATACAAATACATCAATTTGTCCTGAAGTCTAAAGTTGAGAACATGAGCAACACTTCTGTGTTGATTTGTTTTCCTCTAGACCTAAGAACAAAATCAAAAACTGTAGAACAACTAAATTTACTTAAAAAATAAACTACTAGTAGTAGTAGCAGTAACAGTTGTCACAAACTCCATAAATAACTTACAACTAATAAAGTCAATCAATCAAATCAGTCAAAAGCTACTACAAAAAACACTTTTATTCAACATCATGCTTTTCATAAAGTGCAGTTTACAATGTTTGCTTTCAAAAAAAATTGAAGCCAACACCAATTAATATAATTATTAGATA
This sequence comes from Tachinus rufipes, assembly GCA_963932245.1. NCBI lineage: Eukaryota > Metazoa > Arthropoda > Insecta > Coleoptera > Staphylinidae > Tachinus > Tachinus rufipes. The sequence continues at coordinate 111,318,342 of OZ010743.1, forward strand.
TATTTCCAACCAATAATTATATCAAAAGGAATCGGCGCTTCCAAACACGCGTTTTCCTAGAATGCTCACAAAAATCAAAAAACGTGAGCAACACAGGTTCACTTATGTAGTTCAGTTTTTCATTACACCTAGGCTAAACAGCACAGTTTATAAAATAATAAACTATTAGGAAAAACCTATAACTTACAATGTAAAAATTAGTGCAAATTCAACTGTCACAAACAAGCTCAAAATTTATCAAAAATGACTTTGAAATGTTGTTAACCGTTGGTTTTTTACCGTTCATTATGCTTAATATGTTGTAGTTATTTATTCAAATTCCAAAAAGAAAAAATATGTACAGTAATCCCAGAACATTGTGGCCCACAAATTGTGTAAAATGTAAACGCGAATGAACGATGCTAAAACAAGCAAGACATGAGTTCAACAGAGCAAACACAACGTTTGTGTATATTAAGTTGCCTGTTATAGCCGCTAATCTACTCTGGAACTTCTATATTAATTTATTACAGTGCATTCCAACGAGAGATATGAAGTATCCTAAATATCAGTCTAATCGTGTGGTTTGAACAACAACAAAATGTACATTTTTGCGCACATATACAAAAAAAAACTTCCAAGCACAGATTGTCTATTAACGTAAATAAAACTTATTATCTTAAAGTATACATTCTCACATCTCTCGTTGAATTGAATGCAAAAAAAAAACGTACAATAATTAATTATAAAAGCACTAATATTTTAACTAAATTAGCAACAAATTTAAAAGGCAATCTACTAGAAAATATCTACTTAATTACAAAACTAATTAAACAGCTTTTACTTTATAATAAACAAATAAAACAATAAATTTACCACCAATAGTGAGCACAGTTGGTGCTTATAACTGCATATACTCCTATTCAATAATTTCTTAAATCTGTTGTACTTTAAATCAAAAATTAAATAAACCTATAAAAATACATAGCAAAAACTACTAAATATAATAGTTTAATCAAAAATATTAATATTATTTGAACCCTTTTTCATATTAGTTACTACGCCTACGCGTAGACGACGTCGCCATCTGTTAGAAGTATTAACCAACTACTCACACAAGTTGATTGCATTATAGTAAGATGACGCTACAGTTAACTTAAAAACAATTCTCACCATAAACTTTGAGTATAAATTGCTTACGGATAGCGTAAGCAAGAAACCAATAAAGTAAGAATAGAATTGAGTACAGTGGCGTTACGTATTTTAAATTTAAACTGTAAAATTAATAAATCAATTCTATTTTATCTTTAACAGTAAATAGAAAAATGAAATTACAATTTCTTCCTTTTAATTCCTGTAGATTGTTTTCTTTGTATTGATGATAATTCCATTTCATTGATGTAGAAAATTGCAAAGTCTATAAAAAGCAAAAATAATTATTAACAAAAACCTTTGTTCTAAATTTAAAAAAAAAAGATTAAAATGATATAGGGTTTTCCAATAAAAGGTTTAATTTTGGTATTAAAAAAAAACGGGTATTTTTTTAAGAGAAATCAGTAAATGTTTATTTTATTGTAAAGAGGAAGGTATGCAAACAATATCAGTCAAATGGCCGCCACGGTTACGGTTGCGGTACCACATTCTTTTCATGAAATTTTCCATGACCAATTCGCACATTTGCGGCTGTATGTCCTCGATAACTTCACAAATTTCATCTTTAAGGTCTTGAATCGATTGTGGAGCATTGGCATAAACCTTATCTTTCACGTGGCCCCAAAGAACAAAATCTAAAGGTGTTAAATCACAAGATCTCGGTAGCCAATTGTGATCACCTCTTCGAGAAATAACACGGTCAGAAAACTTTTCTTGCAAAATTGCGATGGTTTCGTTGCTTGTGTGGCACGTAGCGCCGTCTTGCTGAAAATAAACGTTGTCCACACCGTCCATTCACCGTAACAGTTGCACCAGCTCCATTTTTGAAAAAGTATCGTCCAATCACACCACCAGCCCAAAAACCGCTCCTAACAGTGACACGTTGAGGACGCAAAGACTTTTCAACAATCATTCTTGGATTTTTTGAGCCCTAAATGCAACAATTCTGCTTATTAACGTAGCCTCCGAAGTGCAATACCCCTCCAAATATGTTGAATTTACAAACAAAACTACCCCAGTTGAGTAGAGCTAAAAGCTCAGAATCTCAAACTGATTCATCAGTCCGACCCATGGATTCTGGAAAAAGACAAAATTCAGCAAAAGCACAAAATGAAAGAAAAAGACAAGACAAACACAGAGAAAAAATCCGTATTGCTACATATAACATACATACCATGAGATCTGATGAACACCTGGAAAGATTTGAGAAAGAAATACAGCACATAAACTGGAATATCATAGGACTATGCAAAACTAGACTAGAAGGCAAAAAATCTACTACTCTTAAGTCGGGACATGTGCTATACCAAAAAAAATCACACACCCTATCACAAAAAGGAATGCAGTTTCAAACCAAGTAGCATTTATAATAATAAAGTTAAACAAAAGATATAGCCTTCAAGTAATCCAAGTATACGCTCCAACAAGTTCTTCAATAGATAAAGCTGTAGAACAGTTATATGAAGATGTAACAAACTCAAGAAAATCTGAGAAAGCAACATTTTCAATAATCATCGAAAATTTCAACGCAAAAATAAGCAATAAAACCAACGGCAACTCAGAGAATATCGGAACGATTGGGCTAGCCACTAGAAACACCAGAAGAAAAATGCTACTCGACTACCTGCAACACAAAAATCTTTACTGTATGAACTCTTTAAAAAAACAGTACAAAGGAAGTAGACCTGGAGAAACCCAAATGGGCAATATAAGAATAAAATCGAGTATATTCTTACAAGCATCTCAGTGATAAATAGATTTGATACTGGAAGTGACCATCGCCTAGTACGAGGTACGATTAAAATTAAAAAAGACACGAAAAAACACGAAAGCAGAAAAAAATAATACAGAAAAATCCAACACATGAAGAACTGCAGAAGAAAGAAACTGAATACCAAAATGTACTTAAGACCAAATTATAACCAACGCATACCCTAAAGAACATAGACCTTAATACGTTAGCAAATACAATCACATCTAGCATGCAAGTGACCACGAAAAAAATCTGTATAAAAGAGAAGAACAGCAAAATTAATCACATATTAACACCCAAAAACTAATAAAACACAGGAAAACATTAAACAGAGCAAAAGCAGAATACGCCCAACTCAACAAAAAAATAAATAAAGCAATTTGCAGAGACATAAAAACCTTCAACACTCAGACTATCCAAAACGTCTTAACAGAAAACGCAAACATGAATGTTTTAAAATCAAAAATAGCAAAGGAAAAAACAAAGATCTATAAGCTAAAAGACGAGCAAGGTAACATTACTACAGACAAAACCAAAATCGTGAACATAATCCATAAGTTCTATTAACTCTAGTACACCAAATACTGATCCTAATATCACCAGAGAAAATATCTTAAACGTTGACTTAGAAGACATGCCCGAAATAGATAAATCTAAAATACAAATGGCTTTGAGACAGCTAATAAGACACCAGGAAAAGAACAAACAAAATGCAAAAAACCGGCAAAAAAATTTTGCAAGAAGCAGTAAGATTGCTTATCAATAAATGTTTAATTGAGGAAAAGATCGCAGACACATAGCAGAACGCAGAAGTCATTCTATAGTTTAAAAAAGGTGATAACACTAATCTTGAAAACTATCGCACAATAAGCTTGCTATCTCATCTGAACAAGCTAACTACAAAAATCATAACAAACCAAAAAAGCTCGACTTCTACCAGCCAATAGAACAGACAGGCTTATTGAGAAAGGTACCGAATACAATATTACCCATCCACTTGGCTTTTGTTGACTATCACAAGGCATTCGACTAGGTTGAATAACGCAAGAGTTGACACTCGATACTTGAATATTGAATTATATATACAGGGTGTACGGAAAATACGTGTACAACGTTTGACGACAGACTCCTGACGTCAAAATAGGTCGATCTAAGCCGACTTAGTTATATCCAAAATTGTCTCGTTTAGCCGGTAGAGGGCGTCAAAAATTTGTAAATATTAAAAAGAAATTACCTGTAACAATAATTTTTTAAGTGACCTCGTTGCTATGGCGTTTAATAATTTGACAATTATTGACAAATTGTTACCAGTCTATGAAATTTACTCAAGTATACGATCAACATTCTTGAATTAAAAGTTCATTTTACCATTAAAAATGGAAAATTATACAAACTCTCAGAAAGTTGACATGTTGGCAAATTCTCCAGAAGAATTGGTAATGTGTCTTGCAAAAAATTTAAATAAATATTTCCATCTAACCTGTCTGGAATAACAATGAGACCAATAAGGTAGTGATCAATAATACCTGCCCAAATATTAATTTTAAATTGATGCTGATGATGTGCAACTTTAATGGCATGTGGATTTTCATCGGAATAAATATGTTCGTTGTGCAGATTGGTTACCCCAGATCTTGTAAAGCATGCCTCGTCAGTAAACATAATTTTTCTACAAAAATTTGGAACAAGGATTCTTTTGTTTCTAATAAATTGACAAAATGTAAGCCGCATGGGGGGATCAGTCGGTAAAAGTTCCTGGACTTTTTGTATGTGGTAAGGATGTAACAACTGTTCTCTTAAAACCTCATTGACAATCGTTTTAGGAACATTTAACTCACGTTCTAAGAGATGGGTACTGGTACTTGGTTCTTCTTCAACTCTTTCCAGAATCATCTCTTCTGTTTCCACAGTTCGAGTTGTTCGCATACGACCCCTGCCTTCAAACTTTTTCTCAAAACTGCCCGTTTCCCAAAGATGACGCTCAATATTGGCAAATGTTTGGTGGTTTGATATTCGACGGTTAGGAAACCTCTCCATGTAAACCCTAACACTCTGACGCCCATTTCCTTGACAAAACCCGTATACCAGGAGCATGTCAACTTTCTGAGAGTTTTGTTTTTTTTTGGAATAATGTTTGAAGCTTGATGTATCAAAATGACTGCCCTAACATTAAATAGACAAATATGGGTTTTAAAGTACATGTAATAAGGAATATTTTAAGCCATCGAGGACCTTGTTATCTTTTTCTAAAGACCCAAAAACTGAGATACAAAAATGTGCGGTTTGCCAGTTTTGACAATTTTTGAATATTAAAAAATTGTTGATAATGCCCGATATACCATTTCTCATATAGATACCCTTTTTTCTTGTACTCCAACGAGTATTTACTGAAATTTTGACTAAAATTGACATAGGGTGACAGCGCTTTTTTGGGACCTAAAAATTACAAGTTTTGAAGATCGCAAAAATATGTGCAACTTTCTGCATCAAAATAGTGGTGTATACGTATTGATTCTATAAGTCTTATGTCTTTAAAAAGAGATAAAACACGAAGAAATCTAGACCCTGTGGATTAAATTTTGTAAAGATTTGACAAAGTTAGAACGCTTTAAAGAAAGCAAAGTTTTGCAATTCTGCTAAGTTATTAAAATGACTGCCACGATATTAAACATAAAAATATGAGTTTTAAAGTACATGTAATAAGAAATAATTTGAGACATCGTGGACCTTTTTATCTTTTTCCAGAAGCCCAAAAATTGAGATACAAAATAAGCTAAAAAAGACGTTTTATTGTAAATATTTTGACCTTCAAATGTGGGTCATTTTGAACAGGCATTATTCTAAGATCCAAAATTTTGGGAATCTCATTTTTTTCATCTATATTTTGATCCCTGAAAATTTGAGCAAAATCAAAGAGGTCGACTTTTTCAAATTGGTCGAAAAGTAATGGAATTACCAATATATAATATATATATATATATATATGAAAATGCTACGCTCCAGGTGGATATTAAAGACAACATGAATACCAACAATACGAAATTGCCAAAGTTATTTACAGCAGCTATAGAGGACGCATTTAAAACGCTACCATGGGAGAACAAAGGTGTACGTGTCGATGGTATATACCTAAGTCACCTACGATTCGAAGACGACATCGTTATAATCAGCTGCGATATCGACAAACTACAGCAAATGCTCCAACAAACGCATGAAGCTTCAATACGGGTAGGTTTAAAAACAAATCTTAATAAAACGAAGATTATGACCAAAGAGTTGGACTGAGCTAAGCCGCTTTTGGGAAATTAGGTTTCATACTAAAAAACACATACCAATTAATCTCAAGCGCAAAATATATGAGGCATGTGTATTACCCGTAGCGACGTATAGTCTGGAAACCCCTACACTAATAAAGGGCGCGGCAAATCGACTAAAAACCACGCAAAGGACAATGGAAAAATCCATGTTAGGCATAAGCTTAAGACATAGAGTAAGAAACAAAACTATCCGACAAAAAACAAGAATGACAAAAGTCATAAAACGTGTAGCACTTAAGTGGAGATGGGCCGGCCACATTTATCGTAAAATGGCGCCCTAGAGATACAATTCTGAGCATAGGAAAACCACAAAAAAAATAGACCAACGACATAAAAATAACAGCAAAAAAAAATTGGATGCAAGTAGCGTTAAACAGAGCAACGTAGAAAAATTTGGAGGAGGCCTATGTCCAGGAGTAGACGTTAATAGGCTGAGAAAGAAGATGTTATAGGGTGTACCAAGATTAGCTGTGCGTCGCCTTTTTGATACAATGTAGTTTGCAGATCCAGAAGAAACAAAGTCTGCCTGGGTTTTAGCACTAGTTTCTTTAGAAGATGCTATGACTTGCCCTTTAGGAATGACTTGTTGCTCGTATGGCGATTCCCCGAGAACTATAGGAGGCGATCGGTCGCGATTGGCTAACGCGTATTGCAGAATGAGCGTGTTCTATTATGTTAAACGCCTTCTAGCGACCGTAACAAAGTGTCCAAGTGTTTGTAATCTAATCTATAGATCACTAACACTTAGGTGAGTGAGCGGGGTACTTAAGTTCATAATTACTAAACAAATAGTTTTAACTGGATTGATTCACCCACCCGCTCATCAACATCAAAAAAGCAAAAACTAAAATTTTCGCAAAAAATCAATGTTTTTTTGGTAATATGTCAGATTAACCTCCGTCATGTCACCTGGAACCTGCAACTGCTTTTTGTGACTAATCCCCAACCACGACTTATACCCCGCTCTATATGATGCTTACATTCCTACTCTTAAATGATTTTTTTCCAGATAGAAAGCTACACCAAATAGGTTCAAACTTCTATGTATACCCATGAGAAACTTTAGTCGGTAGTCTCCAGACCAAATTTACGCAAATCCAATACTTAGTCTATAAAACCCAGTCTTTTAAAGTCAAAAAGTAGCTAGCACAAAAAGCAGTTTTACAGAAGTAATTTCAAAAACATTTTAGAACAGTAACTTTAAGCACGGACTGATATCAACGATTAATAGATGCAAACTTTACAGCAACAATTGTCTCCTGACAACACCTGAGAGAGAACGTCAGTTGGTTGGACCTTGTGTCAAAACAACGCAACCTAGGGGTCCCTGAAACATACGAGTCTCGACAACACAGGAGTTTTTCCGGTATATCATTGCACATCTTGACACCTGAGGTCACCAAACAATCAATGTGGTGGATAATGTATATGTAGTCATTTAAGACTTTATTCTAATCTGACTTTGCTAAACTTTACTCTCATGAAAATGTCGCTACTCTTTCACATCTACAAGCAATCTTTAGAAACTTAAGCGATGAAGGTTGGAATGCATTGAATTAGTCTCAACCTTATTTGAAAATATAAATATTAATCCTTACCTTCGCGATGAAATAATGCCTAACTAAAATATCTTGATTAAAATTTTGCATTAAACATAGCTACTTTCAATTTAATAGAAATTCTTCAAACAAAACACAGGCTCACCACTAAGTCCCTTAGCTGAAACATTTATACCTTTCTTCAAAGAAAAGATTTTCAATTTAGACCTTTTCGTATTGATATGTTGATGATATCTTAGCTTGTTTTAAAGGTACATGGGCGGGTGAGTGGGCCATAAGTATAAACGTTAATTGTTGAAATACTATTGGCTAATCAACATTGTTGATTGATTTTCTTGACCACAAACACTTGAGCGGGTGAGTGGGATACAAGTATAAACTGAGTCACGCTTAATTGTTGAATACTTTATCCCGCCCACCCACGTGAGTGTTGGTGATCCAGATATTGGCTAATCAACAATTGTAGATTGACATTTGTTAAAATAAGAGCAAGGTCAGAAGTCTGGAAAATTACGTGATTTAATAATTGGCTACAATTTAGAGTAAAATGCCAAAACTGTTAGAAAGTACAAAAATTACAAAAATTAATTTGTCAATCAGTCTAATTAAAGATCATTTAGACTTACCTGTCATACAATAAAATAAATTGTACCAAAATTATCTATTTTAAATTAAAAAAAAAAAAAAAAAAAAACAACAGGAAAACAATGGACTAGGTTAGAAAACATTTCGATACAATTCGATAATGAAATAAAGTAGAAAAAAGTTATGATTTACTGATTATGTATACTAATAAAACTGGTATATACATGTTTCGTTTTTCACATAATAAGGGTCAGGATATAATTACATAAATAAAACCTAAATACAAGAACACAAATACAGGAATTTTCAGTTTTATCCCTGAGATGTAAACTACGATGGGAGAAATATCCAGGGCATCATCATTTCGAACGTCTATATATATATATAATATATTTTTTTTAAATAATAAAAAAGAACATTAACATTTTTTCCTTCATTTCTAATCACTATATATAAACTGGAACAATATTATGTTTACAAATATTGTTTGTCTCTAAACACATAAACTATACCTAATATTGCTACATGATAATTATACGATTTTTTTTCAATTATTTTTTCCTCATTAATTACAATTAGCTTTTTTTATTAATATAAATACACTAAATGATAAATACTTAGTCAATCCAATACTTAAGTCACAAATTCATCATAAAATAACAGTCTTTTTTGGTACTAATTAAAATGAAAACGCGTTTGATTAAAAAATAATAAATCCACACACACAAAATATAATAAAATAATAAACACGCGCGCGCTTTGTTGTGTTTTTTCCCTATTATATTTTATCTTATATACAGTTTCAAGTAAAAATAATCAGTGGGGAAATTAGTTTAAAAAAATTGGGAACTACTCACTAAAAATACCGCGTTTATTAAAAAAAAAAACTGTTTTTAAGCGCGGATCTTATTAAAATACTGCAATTTCGGAACAATATAGATAATACAAAAAATATTTTTTAAACAAAATAAATATATCTCGATATACAACTGGCAATAATATCATTTTAATTATGACACCGCTAAATAATTTTATAGAGGTATCTATACTTAAACGTTTTTCATAAAACACATTCATAAGCTTTTAGCCTCTCACACTTTAAAATTTGTGCACCAACGCTAAATATATATTCTTGTATATATTATTAAATAAAATGACATTCATATAAATAATTGCAGTGTTTTTTAACACTGGAAGTATTTTATAAACAAAGCGTCATATCTATGTTTCTCTTCTTTCGTCTGCTCATTTTACTTACTAACTAATTATTATTATGTAAAACTTATGCTAAATTTACGATGCGATTGCGGTCCTCCCGGTGGCAGGCGTCTGTGCGAAAAGGACTCCTTGATATGTGACACCGTTCAGTTCCATACTTACAACTAGGGAATTGTCACCTGTGCGAGAATCACCTGAAACAATTACAAACATCCTATTAATGTCATTGTTTGCATCATTGGTTATTAGGAAATCCCAAATTGTTCGTTTGGGAATAGCTAACAATACTTGGTATTAATTCATTAAATATTTGTTTCCTTCTACAAAATGTTATTCAAATATGATGAATTTTTAGAAAATAAAACGATATTGAAAAACTTGAAATATAAAGACAGTTTTGAAATTAATTATGTAGCGATTAACACTGATCCGAATGTTTCAGTTTAGTTAGCAAATGTCGCTTCGCGATTAACACTGATCCAAATTTCTCAATTTAGTTATCAATTTTTTCAATTACATTTAATTTTACTTTATCAAATTATACCCACGTTGAGACGCCTATGGATTTTACAACATGTAAATTTGGTTGCATACAACGATCACTTACCTCTACTGTTAATTTTAATATGTGTGCTTGGTGAAATGGGTTTTGGTTGTTGTTCTTCCTCATCTTTGATGAACTTTTTGACTGGTGGTGGTGACTCCATCGAATCAGTCGTCTCCCTTTCCCTTTTCATTGTCGGCGGTGAATTATCGGACAAATTTAACGCCTCCTTCTGTGGTTCCACTATGGGTTGATTATTATTGTACAGATTCCATAACGTCATTCTGGACATTTCCAACTGATTTAACGGTGATGTGGCGCTGGGTGGTGAAGAATCCCCTTGTCTTGGCGGCGTGGAAGCTGAACTCCTAATTTCCTTATTCAATAACTTTACGTATTCCATCATTCTCGCTTCGAATTCGCTTGGTGCTAATCCGGGCAAAGGACCTGTATTTAGAGGCTGTCCCATTGGTGTTGGATGGCTGGGATGATGTGCTCCGTTGTGTAAACCGATGCCTCCACTCATTACCGAATTCATTCTCGCAGCTAAATGTTGTTGTTGTGATACCAATGATAATGGTGACATTTGTGATGGGTTAGGGGATCTCTGCACTGATTCGTATTGTCCATAACTGCTGCGTCTGCCTTCCCTTCGGTTTCCATCAATAGCCGCCTGCAATTCAGCAGGCGTGCTCAATCTCCGCTTCTCACATTCGTATGGATATAAATATTTCATATACCTGAAAAAAATTATAAAAATCAATGTAATTAAAAAAAATTAGCGATAATTATGAATCGACATGTGCTGAGCTTACGTCAATCAAGGATTTCGCATTGTTATGCGCGCGGATTAATATTTGTTGCGACCTTGATTTTTTTGTTCTTTTCAAATATTTTATCGCGACTATCCAAAGATTATGAACAATGCCGGGTATGCAATAAGGAATTGAAGCGATCGTTTATGTAACAGGAAATTTAATGCGTGATTGATTGCTCCAGGAGCGGCTATAGCATTTAACAGAATGAAATTGCATTGAACAATAAAAAAGCTATAAATATAATTGGTTTGTCTAAATTATTCTTTTTGCACAATTGTTTCAGGGGTGCCAGCAAGTCATTAATAATTGCAGCTAGTTGGCTGGAGATTCGTTAATGAAAAATATTTTTAAATGTTAATTTTAGTCATATATGAAAGCATTATTATTGCGCACCATTTATAATCAATATGAAACCTTGTAGAACACTTAAATCCTTGTCAACTAATTTAATCACAATATATATATATAAACATTTTTATGTTAATATCTGTAACAATATTAGAACCAACTAGAGCCTTGTGGAATACCAGTTATAAAAATGAAACCGCAAAACCTTTTTAATCATCATTAAACATTGTAGATTATATCTTAAAACTGTTATAATCATCAATCAAACAAATTTAACTAATATGGAACCTTGTGGGAAAACTTTCCACTGCATTATGGTCTGTTGTTAGCAATTTTTAATCAATTTGTGATTATTCTTAGTTATAGTATCATAAGCTAAGTCAGCTAATGTCATTCAATATGCTTTAGTAACAATGAAGCAAATAGAAAACCTCAGCTGTTATAAAGTAGAAAACTTGTGAAACCACTTCAATCATAATTTATTCAATGTAGGATATAATCCAAGATGGCCGCCATCGTTCAATGTACGATTGTAAAAATTTACTGTAACTCTTGTAGAACCTAACATTAGTTCACTTTGTAATAATTTTGAGTTATTGCGCCATTGTCAAAGGTTTCTCTTGCATGTTTTGTTAATATAGAACCTTGTGGAACAATTGTTAACATACCTTGTACAAATATATCCGCCAATGACTATTCAAAATATATATACTAAAACCAATTTTTGAAAATATGTTAACTTGTAGTAAGTGTATAAAGATAATACTTTGCAGAACCCCTTTAAAAACCAGGTATCATTGAAGACTACTGAAACATAGCCAAAAACCATTGTTTTCATTCAAAATATACCAAAAACAATTTTTAGAAATATAGAACCTTGTGGAACAATTATATTAACACAAAACTTTGTACAAACTATCTAATGACTCAGTTTAATACTTCCCGATTGGTTTCAAACCCGTTAGATGACCTCCTATTTTAATCAGACGATTTGTAATTAATTACTAACGTAAAAATAATGTAGTATGTCGCTTTGCAACAAATTACAAATAATATGAGTGTCACCATGATTGGTATCGCTTCGAGATTAATTTCTAATAAGAATCTTGTCGTTACCAGTTAATATGAATCAATAAGTAATTTCGCAATTAATTTTGAATCAATCAAACTTCATAATTTAGTGAGTCACTTCACAATTGTATAATGTCATAATGACTCAGTTTGTCGCTTCAGAATTGATTGTGTACTTGTTTATTGACCGTATGACATAGAATATCGCTTCACTATTTATGTCCATATAAGTTAATATGTCGCTTTGCAATAAATTGATTGTCATAATGACTCAGTACGTAGCTTCACTAGCGAGTACTAACCAGTTTAATGACCGCATGACTTAATGTATTGATGAGTAATTTATCAAAAGTATATAATAATTCAGAATGTCATTTTGCAAAAAGTTTGATGACCACATGACTCAGTATGTCGCTTCATGACTAATTTCAAAACCGTTTCTTAACTTCATAACTATTGCTTCGTGATTGGTTAAAAATCTGTTTCGTGACCTCATCATTCAAATGTATTTAATTAGAAATTCGTTTAATGACCTCATGACTCAATATATCGCTCCGCAATTAATTACGAAACCGTTTTTCATAACTACATAACTCAGTATGTCGCTTTGCAAATAGTATCAAATCCGTTTTGTGACCGAATTATTTAATATCGCAACTAATTACAAATAAAAAGTCACAATCATATTTTCGCTTCGCGATTGATTACAAAATAGTTTAAAAATCACGTGACTCAATATGTCGCTTCGCAATTAATTACAAAAACGTTTTTCATAACCTTCATGACACTATATGCCGCTTTGCGATTGGTTACAAACCCGTTTTGTAAACTAATCATTCAGTATGTCTCTTCGCAAATAATTACAAAATCGTTTGATGACATTATGACTTAGTATGTCGCTTAGCAAATCATTACAAACGAGATAGTAGTCATTATGACTCAGTGAGACGCTTCGCGATTAATTACAAAACCGTTTGATAACCTCATGACCCAGTTATGTCGTTTCGAATCGTTTTATAATTTACAAATTATAGCGAAGCGACGTACTGAGGCTTCTCGATTAATTACAAAACCATTCGATAGCCTCATAAGCTTCGCGATTAATTAAAAATCCGTTTACTGACATCACGACTTAGGGTATGAAATTTTGCAATAAAATATAAATGAGATAAGTGTCGCAGTGACTCAGTACGTCGCTTCGCAATTAATTACAAATCAGATCATTGTCAAACGACTCAGTATGTCGCTTCGCGATTCATTACAAATAAGTTAATTGTCATTATCATTCAGTATGTCGCTTCGCAATTGATTTTAAAAACGATTATGACCTCATAAACCACCAAGTCGCTTCACAATTAACAACAAATGATGTTATGTCATGATGACTTAGTGGTGTGCAATTTATTTCAAATAAAATAATTGTCATAATGACTCAGTATGTCGCTTCGCGATTGATTTTAAAGCCTTTTCATAACCTCATGAATCAGTAAGTCGCTTGGCGATTAATAACAAATGAAGTAATGTCATAATGACAGAATGTCGCTTAACAATTGATTACAAATAAAATAATTGTTGTAATGACTTAGTATGTCGCTTCGCGACTCATTACAAATAAGATAATTTGTCATAATGACTCAGTATATCGCTTCGCAATTCATTAAAAATGAGATTAATATCATTCACTCAGTATGTCGCTTCGCGATTGATTTTATAACCGTTTTATGACCTTATGACTCAGTAAGTCGCTTCGCAATTAATAACAAATCAAGTAATGTCATAATGACAGAATGTCGCTTCGCAATTGATTACAAATAAAATAATTGTCATAATGACTTAGTATGTGGCTTCGCGACTCATTACAAATAAGATCATTTGTCATAATGACTCAGTATGACGCTTCGCAACTCTTTAAAAATGAGATTAAAATCATTCACTCAGTATGTCGCTTCGCGATTGATTTTATAGCCGTTTTATGATCTCATGACTCAGCAAGTCGCTTCTCGATTGATTTTATAGCCGTTATATGACCTCGCGATTATAACAAATGAAGCAATGTCATAATGACTTAGTATATCGCTTCGCGATTAATAACAAATAACATACTTGTCATAATGACTCACCAAGTCTCTTCGTGATTGATTACAAAATCGTTTGATAACCTCATGACTCAGTATGTCGCTTCGCAATTAATTATAAATACGGTTTATAGCCTCCTAACTCAGTAAGTCGCTTCGCAATTGGTTTCAAATCAGTTACGTGACCTAATCACTCAATATGACGCTTCGCAGTTACTTTCCCTATAACTTAATAAATCGCTTCGCAATTGATTACAAAACCGTTTGACTAACACAACTACAAATAAGATCATCGTCATATGGCTCAGAATGTCGCTTCGCGATTGATTTTAAATATGTTAACCTATTCATTCAATATGCCGCTTCGCAATTAATTTTCGTACAACTAAATAAATCGCTTCGCGATTGATTACAACACCGATTGACCAATATGACTCAGTATGTCGCTTCGCGATTAATTACAAATAAGATCAATGTCATATGACTCAGTATGTCGCTTTGCGATTGATTTTAGAACCGTTTTATGACCTTATGAATCAGTAAGTCGCTTCGCGATTAATAACAAATAAAATAAAGTCATAATGACTTAATATGTAGCTTCGCGATTAATTACAAATGATGGTACCTAATCTTTGGATGGCAAACACTTGAGTGGTTGAGTGGACCACTCTAGAACATGAGTACGAACGGATAGTTTACACAGGGGTTCCCGCCCACCCGCCCAAGTGCTACTTATCAAGAAATTTAAAATTACTCTTCTCTTAAAAGTCTCTTAGTCACTAGAGGTAATGGTGGTATTCAAACCTTGAATAGCAAACACTTGGGTGAGTGAGTGGGCCACTCCAGAACATGAGTACGAACAGATGGTTTCAATTGGAGTTTCCGCCCACCAGCCCAAGTGTTAATTATCAAGATATTTAAATTTACTTTTCTCTGCCGCGGTGAAAGTCCCTTAGTCACTAGAGGTAATGGTGATATCCAAACCTTAGATGGCAAACACTTGGGTGGGTGGGTGGGTCACTCCAAAACATGAGTTAGGGTAGATAGTTTAAACTGGGGTTCCCGCCCACCCGCCCAAGTGTTAGTTATCAAGAAATATAAAATTACTCTTCTCTGTCGCGTTAAAAATTCTTTATCACTGGAGATGATGATTATATCAATTATTTAGACAAACACTTAATTGGGTGGGTAGGCGGGCCACTCCAAAACTTAAGTATAGGAGGATAGTTTAAACTGGAGTTCCCGCCCACGCCCCAAGTGTTACTTATCAAGAAATTTAAAAAATTACTCTTCTCTGCCGCGTTAAATGTCTCTTAGTCACTAGAGGTGATGGTGGTATCTAATCCTTAGATGGCAAACACTTGGGTGGGCGGGCGAGGTACTCCAGAACATGAGTACGGGTGGATAGTTTAAACTGGGGTTCCCGCCCAAGTGTTAATTATCAAGAAATTTAAAATAACTCTTCTCTGCAGCGTCAAAAGTTTCTTTATGACTGGAAGTAATGATTATATCAATCATTTGTAGACAAACACTTGTGTGGATAGGCGGGCCACTCCAGAACATCAGTGCAAGTAGATTGTTTAAACTTGGGTTTAGGCCCAAGTTTTAGGAATTTAGAATTACTTTTCTCTGCCGCAATAAAAGTTTCTTTTTCACTAGAGGTGATGATTATATCAATTATTTGTAGACAAACACCTAGGTGGGCGAGGGGGCCACTCCAAAACATGAGTACAAGTGGATAGTTTAAATTGGGGTTCCCGCCCACCCGCCCAAGTGTTAGTTATCAAGAAATTTAAAATTACACTGCTCTGCCGCGTTAAAAGTCTCTTAGTCACTAAAGGTGATGGTAGTATCTAATCCTTAGATGGCAAACACTTGGGTGGGTGTGTAAGCTATTCCAAAACATGAGTACGGGTGGATAGTTTAAACTAGGGTTCCCGTCCACCCGCTCAAGTGTTAAAAAATTTAAATAACTCTTCTCTGCCGCGTTAAAAGTTTCTTTGTCACTGGAAGTGATGATTATATCAATTATTTATAGACGAACAGTTGATTGGGTGAATGGGGCACTCCAGAACATGAGTACGGGTAGATAGTTTAAACTGGGGCTCCCGCCCACCCGCCCAAGTGTTACTTATCAAGAAATTTAAATTACTCTTCTATGCCGCGTTAAAAGTTTCTTTATCACTGGAGATGATAATTATATCAATTATTTGTAGAGATACGCTTGAGTAGGTGAGCGGCCCACTCGCGGAGACGGTTCAAAGATGTTGCACATTTTTCGGTCACAAAACGCCGTACAATTGCCCAATTAATCAAAAAATTTAAAGTAATGGGGTCAGTTCAAATCCAGAAATTGCAGTTTGGTGTAATGAACACATTGTAGCAGTTAGTGAGAGTGTTTATTAGAATTTTTCCACTTCAATTTGCCATCGTTCTCAGCAATTGAGCAGTTTACAGCAAATTTTGTCTAAAAATCTGCATTTAGATGCTTAGAAGATTCAGATGGCACAACTTTTAAAACTAGAAGACTATGAGCAGCGTCAAACGTTCACAGAATGTATATTAGAGCATTACTGAGCTGAGCTGAACAGAATTGTCGCATTTGGGGAACTGAGAAACCAAAAGTGATCTATTAACGTTCCATGCATTCACCACGAGTTTGGTGCGCATTTTAGTCTAACAGAGTGATTCACCGTCAACTTCTTCTGGTCTCAAATTACTGTAATGAATCTTGAAAACTTAGGGTTTTAACAAAACAACTCAACCTGCCGCACAGCAAACAAAACAATAGAATTATTGCAGACAAAACTTGAAGAAAAACTGTAGTTTGAAGATAAATATGGGCACCTGCTGATGTTGTGTAAGCTTATCTCCATAAAAATTTGTTAAACAGATAGATTAGAAGAAAGATGAGATCGAATGGCCTACGCTCCTTCACGCCATTAGTTTTTTTGTTGATAGGAGTCATCAAAGATAAGGCTCATCAGTTAAAAGCGGCAACAGTCAATCAATTGAAGGCGGAAATTGATAGATAATGCAACAAAACCCCCAATAAATCAGCAATATTTGAGCATCAATTTGAACAAGGCAATATGAAACTTAGTAGAAGAACCAATAATTAAAAACTAAATCATCAGAAGTCGCAATACAAATTGTAAGCTTTGAACAACATAAATGGCCGCACAATTTAATATTTTTATTTCATAGCTAAATAGATGACTCTAAACTATGGAGAACATTTGTTGCAGTATGGAACCTTGTGGGACAACGATACCCTAAACGTGTATGCATTTGTATTGACAAAAATAGTCTAAAGTGAAATTAATTAATTCATATTAATAAATTATAACTGCAAAGAACCTGTGATAAATGAAAGAAATAATTACTCAAAATTAAAAGCGCAAAAGATGTTGGAAATCATTCAAACAAAATGTAAAAAAGTGCTCAACAAAAAAAAGTATTAAATAAAAGAACAAAGCAATCTAAAAATTTTCAAATTATTTTAGAATAGAATAGAATCCACAAGTAATTCTTAAAATGGTTTTAAAGTTGCTAACAAAGTTTGATTCGATTACAAAGTCATAATTTGATTTATAATTAATGCATGCGCATGATTATATAATAATGTTGCCAGACAAGTGATTGAAAGTGTTGGTTAATTTGTGTAAAATATAGAAATGCAAATGCAATTTTAGAAGCACAAACCAAACCCAAAGGATATATTTATCTGACATATGACAAGCTCAACTGTCTAGATAAATGATCAGTGTTTCTATATTAAGATGACTACTACAACGCTTGACAGATTACTCCCTGAAATCTATAGATATCAAATTAAATCTGGAGCGTCGGTGGCTCATTACCGTCAGAATATATATAAAAGACTACTTACTGCGTCCGAAGTGTGAATGCTGCCGATGTAATAGATGATGGTAAATGTAGTCCCTTGATGATTTCCTGCCAGAGTTTCTTGTTGATAACATCGACTAAACCGCCACGCGCTATCACAAGATTGTATAATTCGTAGAGATCTAATACTGATTTCGCCATAATCGGCAGTCGATTTATTGGTGTACCTGAAACAAAATATTTAACGTAAATAAATAAATAAACAAACAAGAAGCTTGGCTTATATCCAACATGTCATTGTCTAAGGTTACAAGGTTTATACAAGCGAAGCAAATTATAAAAATATCCTTTCAGTGGTGAAAAACGCGTTTGATCAAATGTTCACTGTTACGCTAAGGCAAATGATACATAAAGAACAAACACGGGTTTCTTTTTATGGTGATGAACATTCCGTCGGGCGGGGGTCGTAAAATAACACTCTATTGCCTAGTGGTGAGACTTCAGTTGTGTGAGACGGCCACACTGAAACTATAACTTATGCGCGGTGACATTTATTAATCAAACCAGTAATACACACGTCTGGCCGGCGCGAACAAACCGCAAAACATAACTTTTATAACATTGTATACACTTCTTAATATAAATCATTAACTTTAATAACCGGCACACATATATAAGCCACTTTCAGGATCAAATTGTATTACTAACACTGCAATAACAAAGCGCGCGATTTCAGTGGCGTCTCGCACCAAGAAATACAATAATTCAATATGTAAAATTTACAATTTATTTTCTTTTTCAAATAATATTGTTTTAGTCATAAATTTGTTAAAATCCATGAATCAATTTGCAGCAAATATGAAATACAAAACCAACATGTAAAGTTGTGTCTAGACCGTGTTCAATTTGAAACAAAAATTCGCCAGCAATTTATTATTTTATTATTTAGTCATTTTACGACACACGCGCCGGCATTCTGGGGTCGGCCACCAGAAGCAGCTTTATTTATTATTTTTCAATTTATTTCGCAAGACAAATGCAAACCAGAACCGTATATGCTTACTAAACCCCTTTAACCTGATTGGGATTTCAGAAAACATCCGTCGAAATGATGAAGAACTATCAAACATTGTCAGAAATGACCAACACTTAAATTAAAAATTAAATTTATTAAAACTGAACCTATCGATTTAGATACAACTTACATATATTAGAATAATGCTAATATGGGTACATTGTTGCCAAATTTCATTAAAATCCGATGATTGGTTTAAAAGTTATTGCTATCTACATCAACCCTTCTGCTTCCGGTTCATTTAATCGAAATTAAGTAAACTAAATTTAATAAAAATTGTACCTATCAATTCGGCTGCAGATTTCAAATGTTGTAGCAAGACTAATAAATTTCATTGTTGCCAAATTTCAGTTAAATCCAATATTTAGTTTAAAAGTTATTACTATTTACATCAACCTTGATTTAATCAAAATCATGTAAACTCGATTTAATAAAAATTAAACCTGTCAATTCTGCTACAATTTACAAATTTTGTAGCATTACTAATAACCTTCATTGTTGCCAAATTTCATTAAAATCCTATGTTTGGTTTATAAGTTGTTTCAATCTACATCAATCCTAGTGTGTTTAGCTTAATTTAATCGAAATCAAGTAAACTCAGTTTAATAAAAACTGAACCTGTCAATTTGGCTAGAGTTTACAAACTTTGTAGAACCACTAATCAACTTCATTGTTGCTAAATTTCATTTAAATCCAATGTTTAGTTTAAAAATGATTGCCATCTATATCAATCCCTCTGTATTAGACTAGATTTAATCAAAATTAAATAAACTAAGTTTAATGAAAATTGAACCTATCAATTTGGCCACAGTTTACAAATTTTGTAAGAAGACTACTAAGTTTTATAGTTGCCAAATTTCATTAAAATCCAATGTTTAGTTTAAAACTTATTGCTATCTGCAGCAACCCCTCTGTTTCTAGCTAGATTTAATTAAAATCAAGTAAACTAAGTTTAATATAAATCGAACCTCTCAATTCGACTACAATTTTCAAATTTTGTGGCTACATTAATAAGCTTCATTGTTGCTAAATTTCATTTAAATCCAATGTTTAGTTTAAAAGTTATTGCAATCTACATCAACCCCAGTGTATCCAGCTTGATTTAATCAAAATTAAGTAAACTCGATTTAATAAAAATTGAACCTGTCAATTCGGCTACAATTTACATATTTTGTAGCAATACTAATAACCTTCATTGTTGCCAAGTTTCATTAAAATCCTATGTTTGGTTTAAAAGTTATTGCTATCTACATCAACCCCTCTGATTCTAGTTGATTTAATCAAAATCAAATAAACTCTGATTCATAAAAATTAAACATGCCAATTTGGCTGCATTTTACAAACTTTATAGCAATACTAATAAACTTCATTGTTGCCAAATTTTATCAAAATCCAACGGTTAGTTTAAAAGATATTGCAATCTGAATTAACCCCTCTGCTTCTAGTTGATTTAATTAAAATCATGTAAACTAAGTTTAATAAAAATTGAACCTACCAATTCGGCCACAGTTTGCAAATATTGTAGCAACACTAATAACCTTCATTAATGCCACATTTTATTTAAATCCAATGTTTAGTTTAAAAGTTATTACAATCTACATTAACTCCTCTGCTTGCAGCTTGACTTAATCAAAATCACGTAATGTACGTTTAATAAAAATTGGACCTATCAATTCAGCTACAATTTACAGATTTTGTAGAACCACTAATAAACTTCATTGTTGCTAAATTTCATCAAAATCAAACGGTTAGTTTAAAAGTTATTGCAATCTGAATTAACCCCTCTGCTTCCAGTTCATTTAATTAAAATCAAATAAACTAAGTATAATAAAAATTAAACCTGTCAATTCGGCTATAATTTATAAATTTTGTAGCAACACTAATAAACTTCATTGTTGCTAAAATTCATTTAAGTCCAATGTTTAGTTTAAAAGTTATTGAAATCTATATCCACCCCAATATGTTCAGCTTGATTTAATCAAAATTAAGTAAACTAAGTTTAATAAAAATTGGACTTGACAATTAGGCTACTGTTTAAAAAATTTGTAGAACCACTAATCAACTTCATTGTTGCTAAATTTCATTTAAATCCAATGTTTAGTTAAAAAGTTATTGCTATCTACATTAACCCTTCTGCTTCCAGTTCATTTGATCAAAATCAAGTAAACTAAGTTTAATAAAAATTGAACCTCTTAACTCGGCTACAATTTTCAAATTTTGTAGCAATACTAATAAGCTTCATTGTTGCTAAATTTCATTTAAATCTAATGGTTAGTTTAAAAATTATTGCTATCTGAAGCAACCCCTCTGCTTCCAGCTAGATTTAATCAAAATCAAGTAAGCTAAGTTTAATAAAAATTGAACCTCTCAACTCGGCTACAATTTATAAATTTTGTAGAACCACTAATCAACTTCATTGTTGCTAAATTTCATTTAAATCTAATGTTTAGTTTAAAAGTTATTGCTACATACATCAACCCCTCTGATTCTTGTTGGTTTAATAAAAATCAAATAAACTAAGTTTAATAAAAATTGAACCTGTCAATTCGGCTAAAATTGACTAATTTTGTAGAAATACTAATAAACTTTATTGTTGCCAAATTTCATTAAAGTCCAATGTTTAGTGTACAAGTTATTGCTATCTACATCAACCCCTCAGCTTACAGTTAATTTAATCAAAATCAAGTGAACTAAGTTTAATAAAAATTGAACCTGTCAATTTAGCTACAACTTACAAATTTTGTAGCATTATTAATAACCTCCATTGTTGCCAAATTTTATTAAAATCCAATTTAAATGTTATTGCAATCTTCATCAACCCCACTGTGTTAAGCTTGATTTAATCAAAATTAAGTAAACCGAGTTTAATAAAAATTGGACCTGCCAATTCGGCTACAATTTACAAATTTTGTAGCAATACTAATAGCCTTCATTGTTGCAAAATTTCATTAAAATCCCATGTTTGGATTAAAAGTTATTGCTATCTACATCAACCCCTCTGATTCTAGTTTATTTCAAATAAACTCAGATTAATAAAAATTGAACCTGTCAATTCGGCCACAACTTACAAATTTTGTAGCAACACTGATGACCTCCATTGTTGCCAAATTTCATTTAAATCCAATGTTTAGTTTGAAAGTTATTGATATATACATCAACCCTTCCGCTTCCGGTTGATTTAATCGAAACAAAGTAAACTCAGTTTAATAAAAACTGAACCTGTCAATTCGGCTACAAATTACAAATTTTGTAGCATCACTACTAAACTTCATTATTGCAAAACTTCATTAAAATCCAATGTTTAGTTTAAAAATTATTAAGAGCCCACTGCATTCAGTTAAATTTAATCAAAACCAAGTAAACTAAGTTTAATAACAATTGAACCAGTCAATTCGGCTACAGTTTACAAATTTTGTAGGAATACTAATGCCCTTCATTATTGCTAAATTTCAGTTAAATCCAACGTTTAGTTTAAAAGTTATTGCTAATAACCTAAAAATTATGACATATTAGACCTGTGGGTTTAAACGTGGTAGGCGTGTAGTTTGATTTAGTGTTCGAATGTTTGTGATCCAATTCCTTGATCACAAATCCTTGGATGGGTGGGCGGTAACCAAGTTTAATTATTGTCAATAAGTGGTTTCAATTTGTGTTTTCCGCCCACCCACCCAAGTGTTTGTGTTTCAATTTTTTTTATCGCAAACACTTGGGTGGGTGGGCGAAAACAAAAGTTTAAATATTGCAAACGTGTAGTTTGAATTGGTGTTTCCCTCCCACCCGTTTGATTTCCGATTTTTTTATCACAAACACTTGGGTGGGTAGGCGTAAACTAAGTATAAAAGTTGTGGGCCTATGGTTTGAATTGATATTCCCAGCCCACCTGCCCAATTGTTTGTAACCCAATTTGTAGATCACAAACATTTGAATGGGTGGGCAAGAACTAAATATAATAGTCGTGGGCGTGTTGCTAAATTAGTGTTTTCCACCCACCCGCCCAAGTGTTTGTGATCCAATTTCTTAGTCACAAACACTTGGGTGGACGGGAACCAAGTTTAAATATTGTAAGCGTGTGGTTTGAATTAGTGTTTCCTGCCTTTCCAAGTGTTTTTGATCCAATTATACATATTTTTAAGTTATTGGCATACCGTGACAAATTAACGTCAAAGCGACAGTTAAAATGTCACATTTTTTATCAATAAAGTGACAGATCTCATCATCATTTTGTTATGTCATCATTTTCAGATTAGGACCATACCGTGACGCAAGAATTAATCACAAAACAATAAATATTGCCATTTCTTATACATTTTCTAACCGTGTCATAATGATCAATCATAAACTACAAATTAAGAATCATAAATTTTAGGTTGGGAACATGCTTTGAAGCAAAAACTATTTGCAAAGTCATAACTTTTAGGTTAAAAACATACCGTAACAAAAAAATAATTTTGAACCAATTTTAGGTTATGAGCATACCGTGACACATTTTTTTTTTTTAAACAATTAAAATGTTGCAATTTTGTATCGATGCTATAACCGTGACACAACTGTCAATTGCAAAACAACAAATAGGATGTCATAATTGTTAGATTTAAAACATACCGTGACGAAAGAATTAATCACAAAACAATAAATATTGCTATTTTTTATAAATTTTTTAACAGTGACAAAACGGGTTTACCGTGACTCAAAATCAATCACAAAATGACAAATGTCATAATGTTTAGGTTAAAAACATACAGTGACGCAAAAAAATAATTTTTAAGCAACTTTAGGTTAGGTGCTTACCGTGACACAACAATTTAAATGTTGCAATCTTTTACCAATGGTCTAACCGTGACACAAATGTTATAAAAGCCTCATTTTTAAGTTTAGGAACATACACAAGAAATAATCGCGAAGTAATTAATACTTTTACCGTGACGCAAGTATCAAACCCAAAGAGACATATTAAATGTTTTAGTTTTTAGGTTGGGAACATACCGTGACACAATTATATTAGCATCAATGTTTATGAATGTGCTTACCGTGACACATCTGTCAATCACAAAGCGACATATTAGCTGACATGCTAGAATATATTTTAAGTTAAAAACCAAAATGTTAAAAAAAATATATTGAAAATTGTGTTTAGACGTTTAATTATAAATATTGTACCCCATTTCTAAACTACTTTTCCATAAAAATAATTTCTAATTATACTCAATTGAAAACATCATAAATTTGAATGATTATAATAGGCGGTCATATAAAACTATGAAACAGCCACATTCCGAGTTTCAGTTACATTCTCGAAATAAATAAAATTGGCAGTCGAATGTATTTATATTGAATATTTTGCGCGTAAAAATTATTTATTCTCAATAAATTACATTAATAGGATGAAATTTTTAACATTGCACTCGGGCATTAATAATAATAATAATAATAATATGGTTTGGCTAATGATCCAAAAATACAATGCAACAAGCCAGAACGGAAATCTGCGAAATCGATGTTTATGTTTGGATTTTATTAGTGTGTAATTGTTGCGTTTTGGTTTGTTATTAATATATTTAACAAATATTAATAAATCTAACTTAAAAAGGCAATAATTTGTTTATAACATAAATTATCAACAATTTAAAATAAATATAAATAGCTATTGTTAATGGGATAATGCATGTCATAATTTATTGCTATACGTTTTGGTATTAGGTTATAAACCATTAACCTAGGGATACTGTGCCAAGATTTTTTATTGCCCGGACGACGCATTTATAAAACTTAACTATATATTCATAGCACACGTGAATTAAATACCGCACGCCCATAAAATATTTAAAGAAAAAAGAGAGAGCCGCGCGGATAAACATCACTTGATTGAGAAGAACATTAAAAATGTTCTTTTGATGAAAAAGAAAAGGGATTACATAAAAGCCACAAAGGAGGCGATGCCAAAATAGTTTTAATAGTTTTGTGGGGTAATTAAAAATTTGAATTTTTCTATTGATCTTAGACAGGGGCGTATTAAATATTATTATGAAAAATTGTACTACTATTATTATTTCAACAAACATTATTACTTACAGTAAGAAAAAAGTGTATAAAAAAAATTAATAATTTAAAAAAAATTATTATTGTTACATGTGACTTTGCGATAGTACAGACGCATTGCTCCTAACTTCTTGGGTCATATTAAGTTTTTCACCTGAAAATTGTAACACCCAGTTTACCGATTTACGATTGACAGTTGTGTCACCGTTAGAACATTGATATAAAAATGGTACATTTGAACTTTGTTATATTACTTGTTGTGTCACGGTACGCTTTCAATCTAAAAATGATGACATTTAATTAAGAAATGTGTCACGGTAAAAACAGTTGTGTCACAGTATGCTACTAACCTAAAAATAGAACAGGATTGATACGGTAAGTAGTTTACCGTTTTATGATTGACAGTTGTGTCACGGTTAGAACATTGATACAAAACGCAGTTTTACCGTGACTCAACTGTAAATTCCGTCGGTATATTTCTAACCTAAAAAATATGTTATCTAATCCGTCCTTTTGCGATAGACAGTTGTGTCACGGTAAGAACATATTAGAAGAATTAAATGTTGCTTTGCAATTAACCTAAACATTGTGACATCTAATCTGTCGGTTTGCGATTGAGTTGTGTCACGGTAAGAGTATTAATTGAAAATATTAGTTAATTGAAGTGTCACGGTATGCTTCCAATATAAAAATTATGACATCTTATATCTGTCGCTTTATAATTACCAATTGGGTCACGGTAGGAGACTTATTTTGCAATTAATTGTTGTGTCACGGTATATTGTTGATTTAAAAGTTATGATATCTAATACATTGTCTCACGATTTACAGTTGTGTCACGGCAAAAATATTCATAAAACACTAAGTTGTTACTTTCAAATAATTTTATGGTTTCCAATCTAAAAATGATTACAATTAATATTGACTAAAAAAGTTGTTTTGCAATTAATTCTTGCGTCACGATAAGTTTCTTACTTAAAAGTAAAGGGCACGCCCGCCCACCTAAGTGTTTGTTGTTCAGAGAATTGATCACTTGTGCGGGTAATATCAATCAAAACTACACAAGCACAAAAGTTAAACTAAGTTGTCCGCCCACTCACGTAAGTGTTTGTTGTCTAGAAATTAGACTACAAACAGTTGGGCGGAAAGGCGACAACACCAGTTAAAACCACAAGAGCACAAAAGCGTCGTCGACCATCGTGGCCTTTCCAGTACTTACTTTCCCACAATAGTAGACACCCTCCGGTCACTTCCAAAGCTACTGCGATAAACATATTGCCAGAGTGCACAATAACATAGAATTCCAACCAGTCATCTGGGTGACCATAACACCATAGTCCCCAACCCGGTCAAAGATTTATCAGCTATGACCCCCGCCAGCAACCCCGACAAATTTAGGGAATATAGAGTTTGATAACCACAAAGAAGCAAACAGATACCTGGCGCTAGATCAGTCTATTACCACCAAAAGATACGGTGGCACAGTAGCCTACAAGAACAACTTGATCACCATAACTCAAAACCCCAATGATCCCTTTGACATGACGGGATATCTCTTATTCTTTGAGAATTCCAAACCCAAATGGAAATTCACAAAACTACCACAGAATGTAGCGTAATAAAATGGCTCATAAAAAACAACAAACATACTGAAGAGGCTCGGGACACTATATTTGCAACCTACAAACAAGACTTGCGGTTAGCTAGATAGAAATAGTTGCTAGTACAAGACCAATTGAAACATGCACAAACAACACAAAGTAGTCCAAAAATATGTATCAAAACTTGTATAAATAATTGTCACCGAGGCCAAACAAACGGATTCGCAAAACAAAGAAATGTAACACTCGACTCTACCCACAGTAGAAGAAGCTACCCACCCATAATTTAAACTTAAAGCCCGCCCACCCACCCAAGCGTTAGTTATCAAGGAATTCATTTTTAAACAATTTTCTGTTGTCTAAGTGACATTTGACATTCATTGTCTTGTACGTAATAGCTACAAAAACACAAGAGATGGCAGAAACATTGGATCCTTTGATCACTAACACTTGAGTGGGCGGGTGGGTTACTGTAGAAAAAGCTACCCGTCTATAATTAAACTAAGTGCCCGCCCACCCACCCAAACGTTAGTTATCAAGGAATTCATTTTTAAACCATTTTCAGTTGTCTAAGTAACATTTGACATTCATTGTCTTGTACGTGATAGCTACAAAAACACAAGAGGTGACAGAAACATTGGATTCATTGATCAGTAACACATGGGTGAGCGGGTGGGTTACAGTAGAAGAAGCTACCCGCCCACAACGTCAACTTAGTGCCCGCCCACCGACCCAAGCGTTAGTTATCAAGGGATTTATTTTTAAACAAATCTCTGGTGTCTAAGTGACATATGACATTCATTGTCTTGTGCGTAATAGCTACAAGAACACAAAAAGTGACAGAAACATTAGTTCCTTTGATCACTAACACTTGAGTGGGCGGGTGGGTTACAGTAGAAGAAATTACCCGCCCATAATTTTTAACATGGTGCCCGTCCACCCACCCAAGCGTTACTTATCAAGAAATTCACTGTAAAACAATTTTCTATTGTCTAAGTCACAATTGACATTCATTGTCTTGCGCGTAATAGCTACACAAACACAAGAGGTGACAGAAACATTAAATCCTTTGACCACTACCACTTAGGTGAGCGGGCGGGTTACAGTAGAAGAAGCTACCCACCCACAATTTCAACTTAGTGCCCGCCCACCCACCCAAACGTTAGTTATCAAAAGATTTATTATATTAAACAATTCTCTGATGTCTAAGTGGCATATGACATTCATTGTTTTGTACATAATAGCTACAAGAACATAAGTAAGAGAAGTAATTGATCTTTTCATAATTAACACTTGGGCGGGTGGGTGGGTCAAAGTAAAGGAAGCTACCTAACCTAACCTAAACATAATCTGACTAACCCGTGCCGCAAATGTTCAGACAATACAAACCCTACCCAAACTAATAAAACCCCAGTAGACAGTAGTCTAAATTTTACACTACTCTCGTCACAATAGAACAGTGAACCAAACAATCGACAATATTTAGACAGCATCTCCAGAATACTAAATCAAAAGCTCAGTATATAGGATTATGTGGAGCCTAGCATAGCTGCACCAATCACAACACGCCATCAAGAAGCGGACTTGCATAAATGCAGAGGTGAGTGGGCACAATAACAAATATCTTAATATCTAACACTTGGGCGGGTGGGCGGCAACACAGTTCATAAATATTGAGCCGGTGGCTTAATACTGTGCCCTCGCCCACCCGCCCAAGTGTTTATTACCAAGAAAGTTGCTTATTCATACAGATTGAATGACAGTCACTAATACGTCAGAGGTGAGCACAATAACAAATTTCTTGATAACTAACACTTGGGCGGGTGGGCGGGAACACAGTTTATAAACATTGGGCCGGTGATTTGATACAGTGTTTCCCATCGACCCGCCCAAGTGTTTGTTATTAAGTAATTTTTAATATGACAGATTGAATGACATTTGTCTCTTATACGTTAGAGGTGGGCACAATAATAAATTTCTTGTTAAGTAACAATTGGGCGGGTGGGCGGAAACACAGTTTATAAATATGAGGCCGGTGGTTTGATACAGTGTTCCCGCCCACCCGCCCATGTGTTTATTATCAAAAAATTTGCTTATTCTTGTACTTATTGCGGTTCTGCTGTTTTTAATATGACAGATTGAATGACAGTTGTCACTTATACGTCAGAGGTGGTCACAATAACAAATTTCTTGTCAACTAACAATTGGGCGGGTGGGCGGGAATACAAAGTATAAATATTGGGCCGGTGGTTTGATACAGTGTTCCCGCCCACCCGCCCCAGTGTTTGTTATTAAGTAATTTGTTTATTCTCAGTCTTGTTGCGGTTCTGCTGTTTTTAATATGACAGATTGAATGACATTTGTCACTTATACGTCAGAGGTGAGCACAATAACAAATTTCTTGTTAACTAACAATTGGGCGGGTGGGCAGGAACACAGTTTATAAATATTGGATCGGTGGTTTGATACAGTGTTCCCACCCACCCACCCAAGTGTTTATTATCAAGAAATTTGCTTATTCTTGTACTTATTACGGTTGTGCTGTTTTTAATATGACAGATTGAATGACAGTTGTCACTTATACGTCAGAGGTGGGTAAAATGCCAAATTTCTTGATAACTAACACTTGGGCGGGTGCCCGGGAACACAGTACATAAATATTGGGCCGGTGATTTGATACTTCACCAAAACCTTCAACCTTGAGAAACTTAAAAATCTCCTCACCCTTAAAATCTGCAGATGCCCAGCCAGTCACATGAGAAAAAAAGCATTAAACGTTTAATTGTTAACATCAGACCCAATTTATGTCAAAAAGTAATTGAAAACATGTATTCACGTCTTTGGAATTCCTGTGCACCAAGATTCTACTCAGCACCGTTCGAGTAAATTTATCAAAGATAAGTTAAGGGCGCGATGAGTATCTTAAAACTACAAGCAGAACTCACTCAATTTAATTCTATTTTAAAATCAGTGTTTTGTAACGTCTACTAAATTTGACCTTCAATAAAGTATGATGCTAAGTTACAATTTAATAAACAATTAAAGATTAGACTAGAAATTTCATTCTCAACACGTTATAAAAACCAATTTTAAAAAGAAGTTAAATTGCGTGAGTTCTGCTCGTAATTTTATAACGCGCCCTTAAGGGTAAATTGTACTATTACAAAATCTGCAGCACTTCACACTTAATCTGTAGAAGGCTCTAGTCGAGCAGAAACTAGTAATGTATTGGTAAAAATAATTTTGTGATTAAAAACATAATAAATTGATTTATTATTTCATAACCATCAATTATGTCAAACATCCAATTCGGGTTCCGTTGTGACCTACTGAAAGCTTAATGCACGATATTTTACAAATTTGATGAATAAAATGTGTACTTTGATTTTAATTGTATAAATTAGAAGGTGAGACAAAAGTTCTAGCTATTATATCAGTTGAAGAAGAAATTTAATTGAGTGCATTTAAACGCCCTGCCATCTGTTATTAAATTGGTTAACCATCGAGCAATTATCCACTCTTTGCGAAAACACAAAATTATTACGTGAATTGGCAATTACGTTATTATGGATAGATTTTTGCGGAGTGAAATAAAATTATCGAATTATAAGAAAGGGAATATATAATAAACACACACACAACTAACACAACACATTGGTAGAATGGGAAATATCGTGACGACATGCGATACAAATAGTTGTGTTAGTGAACCTTTCCATCGAGCCGTTTTTCTTTTCGATAATACTCTTCAACTTTAACCCTTCAAAACACTATGCAATCATGCAGAAACGGCAATAATTATGTATACACTTAATAAAATAAATTATATATTTCTAAATATATTTTTATTAAAATCACCCTATAGTATACATAACAAGCAACATATGTAGTTATTTTATTTTTTATAAATTGGAACGGTGATAAACTATTTATAATTTTAGTAGAGCCCAGAGATATATTTTTATTTGTCATCCGGGGATTAATAATCACGTGCTTGGATGGTTAACATATTCAAACGTTTCATTAATTAAGTTAATTAACGTTTCATTGTGTTTGTAGTGTATGCATGGAATGGTGTTTTAATTAATATAATATAAATATAAAACAATGATGATGATGATGATGTGTGGATCTTTTAATAGCCAATCGTGTGACACACGAGGTTGATTTTTGTTCTACAAGTCTATGCGGCAGGCGAAAGAATGTGAAGATGATTGATTTAATTTTAGCGTTTGTCAGTAGATTATGATTCGTGTGATTCTATTTTCGACCTGGTAATTATACTTGATGCGTTCGTAGACAAATGTTTTCAATCTCAGATTTGTCGGCATAGTTTTGCTTGGCTTTATATAACGCGTAAAATTATAATTACCAGATTTATAATATACTTTGTGTAGAATAAATTCTACGTTCTTCGTTCTCAATGAATTATAAAAGTTGTTTCGTATTTGTAGCCCAGAGCGAAGATAAGCTCATAAATTAATATATTTAAGTCGAACCATAAATCTCGAGAACATTAAGTCACATTTTCATAATTGCATTTGGTTGCTTGGTTGAACCGTACAAAAAAAAATGCTTCAACTCACATCAAACAAGCTTTTATATATTTAATAATTATTTAACGACAATCATAATAAATGCGCACGCGCCATAAAGACATCGCTTCAATCTACTTTATAAATAGTAAAAAATAATATAATTGAATCACAGCTGTGGTAATTTATTTTCAGTTTACGATCGCGATCAAAGGGCCGCCATTTTGACATTTTATTCTTATTCCACGAATAACAATGCCTATGCTGACGTCAGTTAATATTTTCTTGGAATTTTTCAGTCGCGTCTTGTAAGCAACAGCAAGCAACCAAGCAAGCGAGCGAGCAGACGGCCTGTCTACAAAATCGCAGACATTTATGTATTATGTCGATTTCAATATTGAAATATACACAATAATGCACGCACAATGTTGCGCACTAAAAAGGTTATATATAAACTTTAAATTGACGATAATAAAAGCAAAACGTGCTTGCTGCTTTGATTCGGGTTGTAAAGGCGATTTTAACGTTACGAGAATTAAAGTTAACGAGTATTAAAATTTTGATTTATATTTCATATGAGTTTATAGTCTTGAATATTTTAAGAATCTAGATTAAAGGGACTTTCTGTTTAAGACGTCTGTCTCCTCGCTCGCACTTGGCAAATCAGTCCGGTGCTGTGTTTGTCTGCGCCTGCATATTAATCAAATCTAATTTACTCTCTCGCGATTATTATAAATATGCCAGCTACCCATACATAATCTATTACAGAATCATAACATTTATTAATATATTACGCAGAATTAAAGCAATCGACATTTTCATACAAATATTATCGCTGCTCCTTATGACTTCATTAACTATTTCAATAATTTGCTAAAATAAATCCCGTTTGTTTTGATGAAACAATCTATAAATATATTTCCGACAAGTGCAGCTTTAAAAACACTTTTGCTTATACAATTAGGTTTAGTATAATGTAGCCATTGATATGGTGTCTTTACGACATGTATTATATACCTGAAAGCTATTTAACCCGAGGTAGTATTGAAAGGTAAAAAATATTGTATATTTATATATTTTCACTCTTAATTACCGAAATTCTAGTAGCAACCAATAAAGCAACACTATTTTTATAGTCTACAACAAAGCATCTGGTACCGGCCATGATAAGTTGGTTAATCTTTTGTTGCTTTACAATTAATTGAGCATGCCTTAATATTTTTTTTAAGTAAAGTTATTAAATAAAGTCAGTTTATGATGCACAAAAGTCAAGAATGATATTCCACAAGGCTCAATATTAAGGCTGTCATGTCTACAGTTTCGATCGCACGCAAGCAGCGTTGTAGTAGATGTAGGGCGAATAAGTGCCTTGTGTCGCTTCGCTTCACAATTAATAGTTTCGAAAAATAAAAAAAACAAAATTACTAAAATTCATTATTTTAAGTTAGGTTCATTGTGACAATGTGCAAAATAAATAAAAACCATCGCTGTGCTTTTATGTCGCCTCGCAATTAATTGTGACTAAATGCAAAAAGCTTACGAAAATTCAGTCGCTTCGCAATTGCTTGTAACTATTAAATTAACTTTCTGTCGCTTCGAGATTAAATGTATTTAACAACAAAAAGCTTAAAAATATTCTGTCGCTTCGTGCAGAATGACTAAAAGCCATTAAATAAAACTCCATGACCTTGTGTCGCTTGGCAATTGATTGTGACTAAATGCAAGAAGCCTAAAAACATTTTGTCGCTTCGTGCAAAATAACTAAAAGCCATTAATTATAGCCTGTGCTCTTGTGTCGCTTCACAATTGATGTGATGTGAGTAAATGCAAAAAAAATCATTTTATCGCTTCGTAATTAACTATAATGCAAAATTAAATAAGTACACCCTTGTGTCGCGTCGTGATTGACTGCTGTAAACACTCCGTCGCTTCGCGATTCATTATGACTAACTGCAAAATGTGACTAAATGCACAAAGCCCAAAAACACTATTTCGCTTCGCGATTTATAATGACTTAAGTGCAAAATGATTGATTAATTATGACGTAGGTGCAAGCAAATCCCTGTGCTTTTGTGTCGCTTCGAGATTGATTGTGACTAAATGCAAAAAACCCTAAAAACGCTCTGTCGCTTCGCGATTGATTAAAACTAAATGCAAGACATCTAAAAATATTCTGTCACTTTACAATTGACTATGACAAAATGAGAGTAAAAAATAAATGACTAAAAGCTATTAAATAAGTTCCTGGCCACTGTGTCGCTTCGCGTTTGATTAATTGATTATGACGTGCAAATAAAACCCTGTGCTTTTGTATCACTTCGCAACTGATTGTGACTAAATGCAAAATCTCAAAACACTGTCGCTTCACAATTGCTTAAGACGTAAGGTAAAATGACTAAAAGTTATTAAGTAAATCGTTCGCAATTGATTGTGACTAATCGCAGAAAGCTTAAAAAAAACATTCTGTCGCTTCGCGATTAGTTGTGACTAAATGCAGAAAACCTTACAACAGTCTAACTTAACCTAAAAACAGTCAATCGCTTCAAAATTGATTATAACGTAAGTACAGAATGACTAAAAGCCATTAAGTAGATCGCTATGCCCTTCTATCGCTTCGCAATAGATTGTGACTAAAAGCAAAAAAAACTTGAAAACTTACTAGCGACTTAATGCAAAAACCTAAGAACACTCGCAATTGATTATAACTTAAATGTAAAATAACTAAAAGCCTTTAAATAAGCAGTTGTGTCGCTTTGCAATTGATTGTCACTAAAAGCAGAATTGATTGTGACGTAAGAACAAAACGACTAAAAGTCATTAAGTAAGTCACTATGTTCTTGTGTCGCTTCACGATTGATAGTGACTAAATGTTATAAACCTAATAACATTCTGCCACTTCGCAATTAATTATGACAAAAGTTCAGAATAGATCAAATAGAAGCAGATCTCTATGTAATTGTGTCGCTTCGAGCTTGCTTGTGACTAAATAAGAAATTCCTAAAAACCTTTGACGCTCTTCTGTCACTTCGTAATTACTTATGACTAAATGCAGAAAGCTAAAAAAGAATCTGTCGCTTCGCAAATGATTGCAACTAAAAGCAAAAAAACGAAAAACATTCTTAGCTTCGCGATTGCTGGTGACTAATCGCAAAAAACATAAAAATACTCTGTCCTTTGCGACTGAATATGACGTAAGTGCAGAATGACTAAAAACCATAAATAAGTCGCAGTGTTCTTATGTCGCTTCGCAATTCAATGTGACTAAATGCAGAAACTCTAAAAACTTTTATCGCTTCGCAATTGATTGTGACGTTAAAGCAAAATGACTAAAAGCCATTAAATAGATCGCTATGCCCTTCTATCGCTTCACGATTGATTATGACTAAAAGCAAAAAGTCTAAAAACACATTACTTTGCAATTGATTATAACGTAAATGCAAAATGACTAAAAACTATTAAATGTTGTTAATGTGCTCTTCTGTCGCTTTGCGATTGATTATGACGTTAATGCAAAATGACTAAAAGCCAATAAATAATTCGCTACACCTTAAATGTGACTAAATGCAGAAAGTTTAAAGGAACTCTGTCGCTTTGTGATTGATTATGACGTTAGTATAAAATGACTAAAAGCCATTAAATAGGTCGCTACGCCTTAAAGAGTACTCTGTCGCTTTGCGATTGATTATGACGTAAGCGCAAAATGACTAAAAGCTATTAAATAGGTCGCAATGCCATTCTGTCGCTTCGCGTTTAATTGTGACTAAATGCAAAAAATCTAAAAACTTTTATGTCTTTGCAATTGTTTGTGACTAAATAAAGAATGCTCAAAAAACCTCTGTCGCTTCGCGATTGATTGTGACTAAATGCAAAAAGCTTAAAAACTTTTATCGCTTCGCATTTTTTGTGACTAAATAAAAAATTCTTAAAAAATCGTAAAAGCAAAATGACTAAAAGCCAATAAACAGATTGCTAAGCCCTTCTGTTGCTTCGCGATTGATAAATGCAAAAAGCTGTCGCTTCCGATTGATTGCAAATTGTCTTAACACTTTTATAACTTCGCGTATGTTTGTGACTAAATAAACAATGCTTAGAAAGCCTTTGTCGCTTCGCGATTAATTATGACTAACATCAGAAAACTTTAAAACATTCGGTCGCTTCGCAATTAATTGCAGAAAGTCGCGATTGTTTGCGATTACATGAGGAATGCTTAAAAAGCATCCGTCACTTTGCGTTTGATTATGACGTAAGTGCAGAATAACTAAAAGCCAATAAATAAGTTGCTGATTCTTTCTGTCGCTTTGCTATTGATTATGACTAAACGCAGTAAACTTAAAAACATTTTGTGGCTTCGCGATTGATTTCGACTAAAAGAAAGTTTGTGACTAAATAAAGAATCACTGTCGCTTCGCAATTGATTATGATTTAAGTATAAAATGACTGAAGCCAATAAATAGGTTGCTGAACCCTATTGTCGCTTCGCGTTTGATTATGACTAAACGCAGAAAGCCTAAAAACTTTTATCGCTTCGCGATTATTTGCGACTAAATAAAGAATTCTTAAAAAGCCTTTGTCGCTTTGCGATTGATTATGCCGCTTAGTAAGGCACTAAGAATCGTTTCAAATTTATGAAAAGATTTAGAAAACTACAATAAACTTTTAAAGCGCATGCGAAATTTTATTGAAACTTTTAGAAATGCCGAAAAAACTTCAAAAAGTCATAAAATGTCGAAGTGTATGAAAAAAGCTTGAAAATCTCTAAATCTTTATGCCAAGTTTCCAATGGTTACCAAAATATTTAGAAAAAGTTTTCAATGTTTCAAAAATGTTAAGAAAAAGCTTCCAATGTTGGTAATAACGTTAGAATTTTCTAAACTAAATTAGTATACTTTCAGATTGCATGCAAAGCTTTGCAATTTCAATAAAACTTTAAAGATTTCTGAAAAACTAACAAGATACGCAAAAAAATTACTTAGAAAAAAAATGTTGAAGTCCAGAAAAAAAGCTGTGATAAAAAAAAACAATGTGGTTCAGAAAAAAGCTGTACATATCCATCAAAAGCTCCCAAAGTTAATAATTCAAAAATCCATAAAAAGCTTCTAAAATCTATAAAAGATATATAAAATCATATAAAGCAACATTAAAAGCCTGTTAAGTGTCTATAGAAACTTAAAATACAAACTTTAGACTCAAATTAAAAAATTAATTAAAAAATTTGGAAAGCCTGCAAAGTTTGCAAAACCTTGAAATTTATAAGTTTGCATGTTCTAAAACTTAAGAACCTTCTTAAAGTATTTAAGAAGCTTTTTAAAGTACTTAAACAGCTTCTTAAAGTACTTGAAAAGCTATAAAAAGCATCCTACAACATTTGCAAATATGCTTGAGCAATTCTAAAAGTTTATAAAAAAATTTGAAGCAAAAATAAAATTTTCTAAAAGTTGAAAAACTTCACTGAGAAAGTTTTAAGTTTTGGAAAATGCCCCCCAAACCAACAAAAGTTACACTACTGGTTAGTAAGAAACTTTAGAAAAAACTCCAAAACTATTTGAGAAGTCTTCTATATTATTGGTGGAAACTCCAAAACTTCATGAGAAGACTTTGATATCATAAATATTTGTTGATTGAAACTATGATGATTCCAAGAACATAATTTGGCAAAAATGTAGTATTTAATTATTTATTTTGGCAGCTGAATTGAATTTATATAAATCTTGAGCGTGTTGGACTGGAGATGTAAGTAAAAAAGTCGGTTGCGTGATCGATGTAGATTATTAAAATATTTGTGTAGATACGAATGGGATGAAAGCATTTCAGATATATCATGAGCATAGAGGTACGAAACTCTTAACATCCGGAACAGATGTAGCCTTTGAAGATATTAATTTCACATAGAAACGGCGAAACGTATTAATAGAATTTGAAAATATCAATTTACACGTTCGGTGAGAATGTTGGTCGGTTGGTACGTGTGGTGTAGCGAGCCAGATATTCGTCACTTATGCAAATATTTCTCGGAAATATCGATATTTAATGAATTTAAGTTTCCCGTATACGTGAGGTGCGTCGAGTTCCGGCAATCGCCGAACAATTGTCAACAGTCGATTGTTTTAATTGACGGACGCAGCAGCGCCGCAGGTGGGCCCCGTTTCGCAGGAACTTAACACGCGCACTCACTGTACTGTAGTAGAGTAGTGAGTTGAGCTGAGTGAGTGAGTGAACGACGACGGCGGGGGAATTTCATTAAAGATGGAATCTCATCGGCGACGTCCAATACAAATGATCCTTTTTAAAGCAGCCCCCCATGCATATTAATACCTTATTAAAAAAAATCAAATCTAAACCCGATCATCTTTTATAATTACATCAATATTCATCATTCCCCGTCTTAACAAGGCGTGAAAACGCACCTAAGGATGCCCGGGATGCGACGTGTGTAGTAACAAAAAATAATAATAAAACAAAACCGAGTTGCCTCGCAAGGTGAAGGATACACTTGTTAATCATATGTCACGTTTTATTAAAAAGGGCGCACCTTGGGCAGTATCTATCTCTTGTAATTACTGATCGGACTTATTTATACAGGTTATTTATTACCAGAGAGAGCGTTATATTCTAATTACGTTGTGCTTTATGGGAAAATAATGCAACTAAAATTTCGCTTCGATTCAATAACATCATTTTTGGTTTTTATTATTTTTACCAGGTGGATTGCCTCAAGGCGCCATTATGGGACGCCCCGTCGATCATGTAATTGTCTACGGACGGTCGATTAACTGCCTTGTCAACGCATTGTTTATGTCTAGTCCGATTCAATTATCTCTTATAAGAAACCGATTGACATCTTTTAATGATATATAACCTGCGATAATTACTTTCATAATCAAATCTCGGTCCGCATTAAACGGCCATTTTATTATTATAATGACTTATTACTGGGCCTCGGGCAATTACCATTATAATACATCACAACCACTACCAACACCACATTAAATTATATTACCTGGAACGATTATTAAATAAATAAACGTAAATATTACAAGTTTACAGCTCTCGCGCAACTAGAGAGTTATATGATTATTTCACTTCTGTCTGTCCAACTTCTCTGCTTTGCTGTCCCCTCATCACATTCGATTTAATTGCACGACACTTCAAGCTGCATGCAAT
Organism: Tachinus rufipes; assembly: GCA_963932245.1. Taxonomy (NCBI): domain Eukaryota; kingdom Metazoa; phylum Arthropoda; class Insecta; order Coleoptera; family Staphylinidae; genus Tachinus; species Tachinus rufipes. Next base: position 111,357,018 of record OZ010743.1, read on the forward strand.
TGATGGAAACTGATCATCCGAGATTAAACCAGATCGATCTGTTCAATTTGAATAAATTATAAGTGCATTCCGTGTTAATCATAAATAGCTATAAATTATATTTTAATCGAAAAATTAAAACAGATTCCTCGGAACTTTCATTACATTAACCTTAAAATCAAAAATAATTTTTTTGACAAAATCAAAGATTTTGTTATAAATACAATTTATTTCAAACTGTTCAAGTTAAAAAAACTTTAAACTTCAAACCAAAACTTAATATATGAAACAGTTTAATTTAAGTTCACAATTAAAGTGTGTGCGTTTTAATATTAGCTTTCTAGTATACTGAATGCGATTTTGTAAATCGCAATTAATTACAAGTCTTGGAATTAGTTTTATTAACTTAATTTAGATCCAAATTTTGTTGCCAAATTTAGAACCAACAAATTAATTGCAAATGTATCTAAAAAGATTTATGATAAAGATTTTTATAAAAAAATGTAATTAAAGTTTTAAAAATGTTCAAAAAGCTCAGCTTTTTTCATGAGCTTTTGGAAATAGAAAACATTTTATAAAACCTTTCTTATAATTTTAAAAGCTTCATATGATTCTCTTAGTTTTGAAATCTGTTTCTGAATATTTTTCTATAAAATTTAGAATGTTTGCATAAACTTTTGAAGTTCTTCTTGTAATTTCAAGTATCTCAGTTCTCTTGAAAAGCTTTGCATAGGTAATTTGCTAATAGCCTCAAACTCCAATATGATCCCCTTCAATGGCTGAGGACACTGATCTGGGTACATAATCCAAGACCACACAACATAGGTTTTGACGGGAATACTCCGTAGTTCGCCAAATAAATCAAAAAGTTTCACTTCTCTGAGAGAAATCTTGAGGTCTTTTTTGATGTTGAAAAAGCCTTCAACAAGGTTTGGCATAAAGCTCTACTTCCTTCCTATTCCGTGATCTGATGCTGCCAAGTATCTGGATATCTCCTTTGATAAAGATAATGTACAAATTGCACGTGCAGTTCATCATAGACAAAACCTGCTAGTCAAAATCCGCATGATAATCTTAAAGTTCACCAAACCCATATCTGGCTACACTTGCTTAGCCTGACAAAGATACAAAAATATAGTTCTACAAAAAAACGATTATAACCATCACTTCTTAAAATGGTTTACTCCACAATCCTACCCTACAGCCTATAGGGCATCCTAATCAACTTTCTTCTATAATAAAATCTCCAAACAAAAGATATATGAACCTTACGGTTTCAAAGAACTTTCTAGTATAATCCGAGGGAACTTTAATTTGCAGACACTCGGAGAGTGAAGCAGACAATCTACTCCCAAACTACAAAAAAAAAATCGGTGCAGTTAAAGCAGACTAACAACAACACCAAACAGACATTAAACAGTAAAATCCAGTTAATATTCCGGTCCAGGTAAACTCCATTGCAACCAGTATGCCAAGACCAAGCAACATTTGCCCTGCGGGCAGTGAAGTCGAGATGTGCCTGTAGAAATATTACACAAAGACGCTAAAACTATCCTCCAGCGCTCGCAGATTGGTCCAGAAGCATGGCATAGTGCAGATAGATCATTAATCAGTCATACTCACAGAAGCAGTTACGCAGAAAGAGTTTTAAGCAAAGTTCCAATTGAAGATCTAGACTAAGTTGTGGAAAATCACAACTGCAATGGACTGGCTAACAAAAGTAATGGAAATTACGCGCTTGGCGGTATTGCACATACTGTCCTTGGAGTTATAATTCAGGCAACCACCAAGCAATCTAAAAGTCTCTGAAACAAGAAGCCACCACAACAGCCTAAAGGCTTCTCCACACCTGAAAAACATCACCATGGAGGTGCCTAAGCTCCAGTAAACAACAAAACACACACAGCAAATTAAACATTTTTTATAACTCCCCCGAGAGGCGCTTACCTCGCTTACCGCCTAGCTTCTTATGATTGCTAAGCTTCAAAACCTCACTGTTTCCATAAAACTGCTTAAACTTAAACTGCTCTCAAAAACTTGGAAACTTCCTATAAACCTACAAAGAATTTAGTAAATTCGAGTAGTGCCTCTTAACATAAAAATATTTAAAAATATTGGTTTCTTAAAAACTTCTTTATTCAAAAAGAAAGAGTTGATGTCCAATCTCTTGATAACCAACAATTGGGCAAGTGGGTGACTCCAGACCATGATTACAAACAAATAATTTAATCTAGAGTGCCCCATCACCCACCCAAAAGTTTGTTATCAAAAAATTGAAAATTTCTTCTTTTTGGAAGCGTTAGAAGTCTCTTTGTAAAAGAAAAAGAAAACGTTGTACAATCTTTTGCTGACTAAAACACTTAAGTGGGTTACTCCAAATAATAATTACCATTGAGTAGTTTGAACTGAAGTGCCTAACCACCCGCCCAAAAGTTTGTTATCAAGATATTGGAAGTTTCTTCTTTTTGCAAGGATTAAAAGTCTCTTTGTCCAAGAAGGAAAAGGTATATATACTCCATATCATGATTACCATCCAGTAGTTTAATCTAGAGTCTCCGATCACCTACCCAAAAGTATGTTATCAAGAAATTGAAAGTTTCTTCTTTTTGCAAGCGTTAAAAGTCTCTTTGTCCAAGATAAAAAAGATGATATACAATTTTTTGATAACAAACACTTGGGCGGGTATGTGGGTCACTCCATATCATAATTACTATCAAGTATTTAATCTAGAATACCCAACCATACGTCCAAAAGTTTGTTATCAAAAAATTGAAGCGTTAAAAATCTCTTGTCCAAGAAGAAGAAGGTGATATACAATCTTTTGCTAAACAGCACTTAGATGGATAAGTCACTCCAGTTATTACCATTGAGAAGTTTGAACTGAAGTGCCCAACCACATTTGTTATCAAGAAATTTGAAGTTTCTCCTTTTTGCAAGCGTTAAAAGTCTCTTTGTCTAAGAAGAAAAAGTAATATACAATCTATTAATAACGATCACTTGAAAAGGGGGAAGTCATTTCCATATTATGATACCAACGAGTAGTTTAATCTAGAGAAATTGATAAGGGTCCAAGAAGAAAAAGAAAATGATATACAATTTTTTGCTCACCAATACTTGGATGGATGGGTCACTCCAGATTATAATTACCATAAAAAAAAATAATCTAGAATGACCAACCACCCGAAGAATTTGTTATAAAGTAATTAAAAGTTACTCTTTTTTTGCAAGCATTAAAAGTCTCTTTGTCCAGAAAGAAGAGGTGACCAACACTTGAATAAGTAAAATGGGTCACTCCATATCATAATGACCATCGAGTAGTTTAATCTAAAAAGCCCAATCAGCTGCCCAAAAATTTTTTATCAAAAAATTGAAACTTTCTCCTTTTTGCAATCGTCTCTTTGTCCAAGAAGGAGGAGATGATATACAATCATTTGGTGGCCAACAATTGGGTGGGTGGGTTTGTGGCTCACTCCATATCATGATTACTATCGAGTAGTTTAATCTAGAGTGCCCAATTATCCGCCCAAAAGTTTGTTATCAAAAAATTAAAAATTTCTCTTTTTTGCATGCGTTAAAAGTCTCTTTGTCCAAGAAAAAATAAGTGATATACAATCTTTTGCTGACCAACACTTAGATGAGTCATTCCAGATAATTATTAAGTAGTAATAATAATTACCATTGAGTAGTTTGAACTGAAGTGCCTAACCACCCGCCCAAAAGTTTGTTATCAAGATATTAGAAGTTTCTTCTATTTGTAAGCATTAAAAGTCTCTTTGTCCAAAAAGAAAAAAGGTGATATACAATCTTTTGATGACAAACACTTGGGCAGGTGGGTGAGTCACTTCATATCATGATTACCATCGAGTAATTTAGTCTAGAGTGTCCAATCACCCGCCCAACATTTTGTTATCAAGAAATTAGAAGTTTCTCCTTTTTGCAGGCGTTAAAAGTCTCTTTGTTCAGAAGAAAAAGGTGACCAACACTTGTATAGATAATTACTATCGAGTACTTTAATCTAGAAAACCCAATCACCCGCCCAAAAGTTTGTTATCAAGAAAAAGTATCTTTGTCCAAGAAAGAGAAGATGATATATAATCTCACTCCAATGACTCCAGATCATGATTACCAGCATGTAGTTTAACCTGATGTACCCACCCACCTGCCTTATATCTAATGTCTTGATGACCAACACTTGGGCAGGTGGCTGGGTTATTCCAGATCAACATTACCATCATGTACTGGAGTACCCATCCACCTGCCCGAGTGTTTGTTATCTATGAATTGGAAGTTTTTCCTCTCTGCAAATGTGACAAGGAACGTATCACATTTGCAGAGAAGAATCAGAAAAAACTATTTTTAAATCTCACGACAATTCTTATACACGTTTCTTCATATTTTATAGTTTAAAGCCTTTTATAAAATTTTGCATGCATTTTGTAATATTTTGTAGGTTAACTTTTCCAGCTTTTATCAATATCTTAAGTTTTCTCATTAGATGTGAAAGCTTTTCAAAAGATTTTTCTAATTTTTAAAATAACTTTAGAACTTTGTTATTAGTTTTGAAAGCTTCTTAAAAGATTTTTTACTTTTTGAAATACAGAAAAGTATTCTAATGTATCTTCTTGTTGGCTTTAAAATCTTTAACAGTTAATTTCAATGATCTGTCAAATTACGGATGATTTTTTTCAAATCTCAGATTTTTTTATATATTTGAAAAGATGCTTTTTATGGATCCTCAATAAATCTTTACAGAATTTTATGGGTTTTTGAAGGTTTTTTTATAAATCAAAAAAAATTCTATTTTTGTACGCCCCACAATTCATTAAAATCAATTTAGTTTTTAGTTCTCTAATTATTAAGTTTTTAATTAAGCTTTGAATTGTTGCTTAATAATACTTGCTGATATGTTAATCGTACTTTTAATTCATTTCCTTTGTCATATCAACAATTTGAATTAAGTTAATGATATGAAATTAATTAATCAACATATTATGCTAATTACATTGATAAAATATTCATAAAATTGCAAAACAAATAAAAAACTAAAATAAAATAAAAAAGTAACTTCTCCGACTGTTTCAATTATTTGCGTGAGGCAATTACATATGTTAAATGCAGTAAAAATATCCTCGGCATATGTTTAATAATAAGAGGTCGAAATTTAACCGAAGGCATTAACCGAATATTAAAAAATAAATATAATAAACTCGAACAAAAAAGTAATTATTTTAATTCCATATCGTCGTTAATTTAAATACGAATACATTAGGCAGATGTTATCGTACATTTACTTATTTGAAATTTTAAACGTATGTATCAGCCCTTATAATTAATGTGACGACATAATAAGATCATAATTCAATAACAAAACTGCTACATCATCAACAGGTAAGTCACTATGAATTGGCTCTTTTTTAAATCTATAATATTAAACAGTAGCCGTATAATAATAGCTTAATAACAAGTTTTGATACCTGAAGCAATTACCAAATTGGTGCAATCATCTTTTATACCTGCCCAAATGCTACCGGTTGTTATGATTGTTATTATATATATAACAATGACATATATTTTTTTGCTATATTATTATAATAATATATATAACACCTGATGCAATAATAGTAGAATAATGATTCCGCACAAGAAGTGAAGGATTTTAGTATAAAAATATCTAGACGGGGCAAATTGTCCTAATTATATCGTGACCCAAAGGAATCGTGCCGTTATTAAAATTATTAAAATACTAGTAATGTTATATTATTCGAGTTGTTTGCATTTCTTGGAAAAGAAGATCGCGCCTGAGACGCAGCCCCGCATTAAAAATTGCAGCGGCGTGCGCGATGCAGCGATGCGCGAATCACGCGATCCTTTAAGATAACTATATGGCATACCGATTAACAATTTAATTATTAATTTATTATTATTAACATATATGAAACTTATTGTTTTTAATTGATTGAATTGATTAATTTATATGTAATGTTTTAATCATGTTGGACGCCACTGTAGAGAGTTTGCACCCTGCAAGCAAGCTGCAGCGAATCTTACACGCGAACTAACCGTGTGTACACGAAACCTTGCCAACCATGAGATCTTCAATTTCCATTAGAATTAGATATTATTATATTATAATAAAGCTGCATGTTATATTGAAATTGGCTTTTTTTATTAATTATAATAAGTTGATAGTGATTGCTATGAGAAAATAATAGAGCAAAATTATTTCTTCCTCACTGTCTTCCTCCCAACGAATTAAAATTAATAATTTTTAATTGACACTTGAACTAATTATGAAAGCTCAGCCTATAATATACAAATATACTTAAAATTATTTCAAGCTTTAATCTGAAAGCTCAAGATCAAGTTTTTTGTTCTTTAACAAGAAGTCTGATAAAAATTATACAATTCTAAACTGTAAACTTTGAAACACGTAACGAGTTAATATAAAGTTTTTGTTTAAAAAAACTTCTGAGCTTTATGAGATCAATGTGTCTTCAAAGATCTATTGTTTAAACTATTTCAGTTGCCACTAGTCTGGTGTTCTTAAAGTCTTTTAAAATCTTATCTTAAGTGTATGTAAACTTTTGAAGCGCAACTAGAACGTAACAATGTAGTCAAAACTTTCTGCTTTAAAAAAAAGTTTGTACATGTTTCAAAAAGATTTTAACATAAAAGGGAATGTTTTCTAGGATTATAAAAAGTTTTAGTTGAGACAAGCATAGAATTTAAGTGCAAGATTTTTTGGAGGATTGTCGCAGTTGGTAAGCTATGAGATGCTAAAATATAAAAAAAAATTGTGTTTAGCCTTTCCACTCCTCAAAAAAGTTTTTTTCCGTGCGCCTCTAATGACTATCTAAGAAAAATGTAAGAAGGTTAAGAAACTCTTAGATTAAAAGCTTTTCGAGTATTAAAGTAAGTTCTTCAAAAAACCTGAGAGGTTATGAAGCTTAAAACCAATAAGAAGTTCAGAAAAAAGTTTGGAGGCACTAGGATTTACTAAATGTTCTGTAGGTTTATAAGAAGCTTCCAAGTTATAAAGTTTAGAAATCATAAAAAATTTAGAGATACTACAGAGGTTTACTAAATACTTCGTAGAATTATGAGAAGAGTCTAAGCTTTTGAGACGTTTTATGATAAGCTAGCAGTTGCAAAGTTTGAAACCATAAAAAGCTAAAAAAAATAAGATACTACTGAGGTTTACTAAAAGCATTGTAAGTTTATGAGACATGTTTAACAAAAATATGCTTCTCAGCTTGATAACAAGTTTTGAACATTTGTGAAAAAGTAATTAAATTCAATTAATTTTAGAAAGCTTTTGAGATTTATAGCAAACCTATTATATTAAATTTTGCAAGAAGCTTTAGAGGTTATAAAGCTTAAAAATAGTAAGAAATTTACAAAAATGTTGACTCAATTCTTTGTAGGTTTATGAGAAACTTACAAGTTTTTGAGAAGCTTTTTAGAAAGCCTATAGTTGCTAAGCTTAGAATCCATAAAAAGCTTATAAACATTTTAGAGAAACACCACTAAGGTTTACTAAATGATTCGTAAGTTTTGAGAAGCTTTATAAGAAAAACAAAGTTGCAAAACTAAGAAACCATTACAAGCTTTTTTGCCTGTATCTACCAAAACCATCTGTTTAGGGCCAAATCGACGATTTGGCTTCCAAAGTGCTAACAAGTTTTCTGCAATATTTCATTGCTTGTAAATCACAATTTCACATGTCATTAATTGAAAATCGATTTGAAGTTTATTGCAAACAATACGATATTAAAAAGTACTGAAATCAGTTTAAAGTTCATCGCAAAGCAACACTTGTCATTTGGAGTAGTTGTAAAGTCTTCAATTGGTTTTAAAACAATCGCAAAACGGCTTAAACTTTAGAAATCAATGACACAGGGTATCTCAAAAAGTACTCAAACTAGTCTTAAAGTTCATCACAAAGCAATATTAGTTATTTGAAGCAGTTGAAAAGTTTTTAACCAGTTTAAAGTTCTAGAACCTTCAATCAGTTCAAAGTTACTCGCAAATGTTGTAATAAATTTGAAATAAATTTAAAAGCAACAAATAACCTCAGAAGATATCTAAATCATTTCTTGGTTAATCTCAAAGCAACACAAGTCAAATGAAACAGTTGCGAAGTCTTCAATTAGCTCAAAGTCAGTGGCAATGCAACTCAGTATCATAAAAAGTTTGAAAATCAATTTGAAATTGATCGTAAAGTAATACAAGATGACAAAAAGTAATCAAAACGGTTTAAAGTTCATCGAAAAGCAACACTAGTCATTTGGAACAGTTGCGTGGTTCTTAACTGACTTAAAATCTATTGCAAAGCAACTTAGTATAAATTTAAACAATACTCAAATCGATTTAAGGTTCATCGCAAATCAACACTGACCATTTGGAGCAGTTGTGGAGTCTTCAAATAAAAAATATCTAAACAAAAGTTGATCACAAAGCGACAAAAGTCAATTCAAGTAGTTGCAAGGTTTTCAAGTTTAAAGTCAATCGCAAAGCGACTCAATATGGTTTGAACCTCGGTTTGAACACTATAATTGAATCTTCTGACCCGTAATCAATAATATATTTGCCCATCCACCAGACTGTTTGTTACCAAAAACTTAAAAGACCTGTGACGCTCCTCTCCAAATTTAATGACAACTGAGATTTGCAGAATAAATAAACTCAAATCTCTGAATGACTGACAGTTGGTTAGATGGAACATTCCATTACTCAACAAAATGAGTGCCCCGTCCACCCACCCAATTATTTGTTATCAAAAGATTGGATATCTTGTTAACTCTCTGGAGCAATCCGTCCTCTACCTTATCGAGGACCAATTCAGAAAGATTGATTGCCACAAAGACGAATTTAAGCAAATACGTCTGGACCAAGAGAACGATAAAGATAACAGAAACCATCAAAAAGACTATCAAACCCGCTTCATCAACAAAAGCCTCGCCCACAACCAAAAATAAAAATTTTCATCGCCCCAGCAAGTGGCAACGCCGCCTGAAAAGACCTCTCAACAACTCCGCGAACTTCTCGTCCAGGGAGGAAGAGATGATGGTAGTAGTCCCCGCCTCCGGATGATGGATTCATCACAGTCAAAGGGAAGAAGACAAAGAAACTTTCAATTAATTCTTTAAACAGGCCATCAGTTGGCCCGTCACGTAAAGTGAATTCAGCAATCAAAGCCAAAGGGTCCTCGACCCAGCAAGCAGCTAAGACGCCGTCAACCAACTTTGATACAATTAGCTCCCTAGATCCTCACACAAGTCAAACCAACATGCCAGCAACCAGAGAGGGCGCTGGCACAGGCGGCCCTTCGCCCATCAAAATTCGGAATAGATCCAAATATCAAGGGCGTACCTCAAATCAGTGAATATACGCATGAAGATTTTTGTGCGAACAAAATTTTCCACTACACTTATCAATTAAGGTCTGAAAAAACCCTAAATTTTCCACTACACTTATCAGTTAAGGTCTGAAAAAACCCTAAAATATGTTATTTGGAATGACTATAGCACGGCTGACGTGGTATAAGCAGAGCTTACCGCTCAGGGGTACACTCCATAGAAAGGAACAGTAAAACCTTCCCAAAGCTACACGTGCAACTTCCATACGACGCAAAACATAAAAAAATCTTGTCTCTCACCAAGTTGTGCAAACTTCGCGTTACCAAATACAAGCAAAAGACCGCTGACATTGCATAATGCTACCGTTGACAAGGTTACGGCCACACAGCATCTCGTTGCAACTCCTCATGTAATTTCACAAAAAAGTTCGCACGTAGCTAGATGCGCTGCGTGCAGTGAGCCACATACAGCTAGTTATAAGGACTGCTCAGTTTATCACAAACTAAAAGTTAGCCGCAACAGCCAGGCCCACGGTAAGTCACCACCACACAAAATGCAAGCAAGAAAAAATCTTATGATCAAGCAGCGAGAGTGAATGTGTGTGTACTTTCAGTTTGTTATAAAAATGCAAACTTGCAACTCTACCGCTTCCGACGATCCGGATGTCATCCCCAAGACAAATCCTGGACCTGCACCAACTGCCTCCTTCTTTAATTACAAAGAACAGCCGGCAACACTATCAACCTCCTCCAAAGTTTAATAAAAACTGATATTTTCAAAAGAAATAAACTCCAATCTCTAAATAACTGACAGTTAGGTTAGGTTAGGTTACTATCCACAAGAGAAATCCTGGACCTGAACCATCTGCCTCAGTCTTCAATCATGGATCACAGATGACAAAGCTATCAACCGCCTTCAAAATTTAATACAAACTGACATTTTCAGAAGAAATAAACTCCAATCTCTGAATAACTGAAAGTTAGGTGTATGAGAAAATACTTCAATTTAAACTATTTGCCCACAATTAATAAACATTAAATACATTGCAAAGTTACAATACAACATTTAGAGAGCAGCTGTAGTGTCTTCAACTAGTTAAAAACCAATCACAAAGCAATTCAGTATAGTAAAAAGTTTGGGAATCAATTGGAGATTCATCGCAATGCAACAGAAGATACTCAAATCGATTTATAGTTTATCATAAAGCTAGTTGCTATCACTAGTTATTTGCAGCAGCTAAAAAATCTTCAACTGGTTTAAAGTCAATTGTAAACTGACTCGGTATAATAAAAAGTTTGAGATTAATCGCAAAACAACAGAGGTCATCAGACAGTACTTAAATTATTTGAAGCAGTTGTGAAGTCTTCAATAGGTTGAAAGTCAATTGTAAAGTAGCCCAATATGATAAAAAGTCTGAAAATCAATTTAAGGTTAGCTGCAAAACAACATAGAGTGTCAAAACGTACACAAATCAAGTTCATCGCAAAGCAACAAAAGTCATTTGAAGTAGTAAAAGCAATCGCAAAGCTACTCAGTATGCTCAAATCGATTTAAAGATCATCGCAAAACAACACTAGTCTCTTTATTTGTATTTAAAACAATCCCAAAGTAACTTAAAAACCTAGAAATCAATTTAAAGTAATTTGCAAAGTAGTACTAAATATACTCACATTGGTTTAAAGTTGATCGTAAAGCAATATTAGTTCTTTGAAACAGTTAGGAGATCTTCAACTAGTTTAAAGTCAATGGTAAAGCGACTCAGTAGAGTAGAAAGTTTAGAAATCGATTTGAGGTTAATCGCAAAACAACAAAAAGATCGTCAGAAATTACTCCAAATAGTTTAAAGTTCATCGGTAAGCAATACTCGTTGTTTGGAGCAGTTGTAAAAAAAAATAATTTAAACTCAACCCAGAAGTAACGCAAAACGTTAAAAAGTTTGAGAAACAATTTTAAGTTGATCGCTTTAAACTTTATCGCAAGCAAAACTTAATATGTAGAGCAGTTGTGAGCCTTAAATTGGTTTAAACTCTATCCAGAAGAGACTCAAAACGTTAATAAGCTTGAAAACAATTTTAGGTTGATCGCTTTCTACATCGCAAAGCAAAATAAATCAATTGGTACAGTTGTCTTTAATTAGTTTAAGATCAATCCGAAATCAACTCAAAACGTTAATAGTCTTGGAGGAAACAATTTTTAGTTAATCACTTAAAGTTAACTGCAAAGCTACAAACTAAGTGGTGTTCAGTCAACACAAAGCAACTCAATAAGTTTCAGAATTAATCTGAGGTAAAATCTCAAAGCAACTCAATTGGTCCAAACCTGCAAAATGTATTGAGCAATCTTGCAAAATGATGCCATAAAAACCAAAGCTAAACCAAAACACACAAACTTCTAAAAACTCAAATCATCAAGGCAGCAAAAAGTGTTAATGCCTTCAATGTTTGGCCCATATATTAGAAACTTTGTTGGCCTTAAGTTCAAATATTCTTACTTTAGCCAAGTGTTTAGAGTCACTACTACTTTCTAAAAAAAATCTTTCAAAAAACTAAGCCAAACAACATAAGTCTCTGTACAATAGTCAGCTTTTTAGGTTTTTACGAAGTCCTCTCAGTACATCTTTAGAGATTTAAAAGAATCCCTTCAAGTGTCAACTCGCTCTAGTTCTTACTTAAGTTTTGAAAAAGTTGAACATTATTTTGTATAATAAAAAAAACTGTTTCGTTGTTGTCTCCACACAAAAAATCATAAATCAATCTAACTGTCCACAATCTAATTTTATTTAATAAATAAAATATAATTTTATTCAAAAATTAGCTCACGCAAATAAATTTGTGTATAAATAATTTACAAATTTAAATGAAATGCATATTTTCATAATCATTTAACATTTGAAGAATTCAATCAAAATTTCCATTCCCACATTTACATCTCCGCCTTAAGGGAAGTTTTATTATTTTACATATATTGAATGCAATCCATTAATAAAGTAACCGGAGGCATAAGAAATTTCAATGATTATTATAAAACCCTGTACTTTCACCACAAAATAAAATATAATTTGCAGATACTCAACATAAATTATGCGTCCATTATATTTATTTATAGAAAGTAGGAGCGCTATTGATTCTAATTTGAAAACAGAAGCGGTTTCATTTGTAAACCGCGGATGGATGGAGTTGTCAGACGCTTAAAAATCTCCAATTACAAAAGACCACATAATGATAATCCTGTCCGGACTAGATTGATTAACTTAATTAACTATGTTACAAGCTGATTGTGTAATTCCAACATTGTATTTTTATTAAGCAATTAAAAGATTGTAAATCAAGTTCTATGCAAATTGTTTGTAGACGCGTGCTTTTGTCGGACACTTCTTGAAATTCCAAGCAACGGAAGAAGACATGAGTATTTCATTAACTGCATAGGAAGTAGCATTCAAGCAACCCCTAAATATTGCATAATGCAGTGGGCAACTTTTAATATATTTTTTTTCTTCCTACTTTAGAACCAAATTAAAATCCTCCTCTCTCTTATGCGCTTGATTAATTATGTGAGGGTGCAAGCTGAACACATGTGATGTTGGCAAGAAGACATAATGGCGGCGACGGTGAGTGACGGGAATGTGTACAAGGGCTGCCAACATAAACACACCGGAAGTGTCCGCTAATTATAAATATGTTGTCATCAATCACGGCGGGCATCTGACATCGGACTGTATCATATGATGTCTTTTGGGTTGTTATTAATTATATATATCTTACTGTTAAATTGGGAGCGGTGTGTCTGCCTGCGCGTACGCTGTCTCAATGATGATGCAATGTTTTTTCGTTGGATATGTTAATCGAATATCATCACAGGTGGCTTTCATTAAGACATTAGAAGCTATTATTGGAGGATTAAAAACACATTTTATAATAAGCTTTCTTTCAACATTTACCTATATTTAAATCATCTGAAATGTTGGTTTAAACTGAATTGTCTGACAACAATTATATCCGGGTTACAATGTAACAAACGTTCAACAATTTATTAATTTGAAATGTAAAACTCAGAAACACTCTCAAAATCTATAGTAAGTTGTAGACTCTATTAAACTCATTCTTTGGGCGAAATCTATTCTCGTTCGCACATAACTCGGAAACCTAACATTGGATCCTAATCAAATTTGCACATTTTAGAGCCATATATTAGTACCACAAATGGTACTAGTAAGAATAAAATCGATACGCTTAATTTGATTTAAGTGCTCTTTATCTTGCAAGCCAATATGTTAAGACAAAGCTCTTATCAAGAATCTAAGCCAAATAACTCGGTACCCAAACATTGGATTATTATGAAATTTGCACATTTTAGAGCTACTTCTTAGTTCCATAAATGGTACTAATTTGAATTAAATCAATTCCCTTAATTTGATTTAAATACCCTAAATCTGATAGGCTAAACCAAAACAATTATGAATAGTCAAACTAACATAACTCGGAAACTAAACGTTGAATCAATATGAAATTTGTACATTATAGAGCTATATATTGGTACTATAAACGGTATTAATTTAAATTAAATCAATACGCTCAGTTTTATTTAAGCAACCTATATCGTATCAGCCAATAAATTAAGCCAAAGCTATTCTGAAAAATCTAACTCACATATCTCGGAAACTAAACATTGGATCATTATGATATTTGCACATTTTAAAGCTTTATATTGGTACCATAAATAGTACCAATATTAATTAAATCGATGCGCCCAATTTTATTTAAGTACCCTAGCCGTATCAGCTAATATATGAAGCCAAAGCTATTATCAAAAATAAAACTCACATAACTCTAAAACCAAGCATTAGATTATCATGAAATTTGCACATTTTAGAGCTATATATTGGTACCATAAATGGTACTAATTTAAATCAAATCGATGCGCCTAATTTAATTTAAATACCTTAAATCGCATCAGCCAATATAATAAGCCAAAGCTATCATCAAAAATCAATCTCGCCTAACTCTAAAACAAAACATTGAATTATTATAAAATTTGCACATTTTAGAGCTATATATTGGTATTACAAATGTTACTAATTTGAATCAAATCGACGCGCTTAATTTAATTTAAGTAGCCTAAACCGTATCAGCGGATACGTTAAGCCAAAGCTATTATCAAAGATCAAACTCGCATAACTCTGAAACCAACCATTGAATTATTATAAAATTAAGACATTTTAGAACTATATATTGGTACTATAAATAGTACTAATTTCAATCAAATCAATGCGCCTAATTTAATTTAAGTATCCTAAATCGTATCAGCCAATATACTAAACCAATGCTATCATCAAAAATCAAACTCGCCTAACTCTGAAACCAAGCATTGGATTATTATGAAATTTGCACATATTAGAGCTATATATTGGAACTAAAAATGTTACTAATTTGAATCAAATCGATGCGCCTAATTTAATTTAAGTACCCAAAATCGTATCAGCCAACACATTAAGCCAAAACTATCATCAAAAATCAAACTCGCCTAACACTGATACCAAGCATTCAATTATTATGAAATTTGCACATTTTAGAGCTATATAATGGTACTACAAATGGTACTAATTTAAATCAAATCGATGCGCCTAATTTTGTTTAAGTAGCCTATATCGTATCAGCTAATAAGTTAGACCAAAGCTACTATGTAGAATCAAACTCACATAACTCAAAAACCAATCATTGGATTAATATGAAATTTTCAGATTTTAGAGCTATATATTGGTACCATAAATAGTACCAATTTGAATAAAATCGATGCGCCTAATTTAATTTATGTACCTTATATCGTAAAGCCAAAGCTATTATCTCTATTTAGGTTTCAATAATAAATTTAATTATGGCAAAAATATGATCAATTTGGCAATAATTGGCTTGATTCAATGATGATAATAACTCTTAGTAGATTCAATTTAAGAGTTGAAGTTTATGGCGTCGAGGCAATTGTCACTACACACTTTTTTTTCTTCCTACAATAATTAAGGCGAGTTAATTGTACACAGGTGTTATTGTCGTCATGAAAGAAAGGTTTATGTTGGGTTAAAAGGTAGTTCGACGTATCCATCAGCGAGTTAAAAACATTTTATTTACAGTCTGTCACACACGGTCATCTGGCCGCGAGCGTCGAGTTAGTTCAATCATTGAGAGAGAAAAAAACGAGTTGTAGTAAAAGGCGACCTTCAAGTTTTAGTCTCAATGAATGTTAAATATGATTTTTTAAAATCTAAATTTACTAATCAGTTATGGAACGTGACAACGGTGCCGTGATGCATATATGCTTTGTAGAATGGCCGACCAAAGTAAAGTTCTTCTAGCGAGCAGCTTACCACAAGTGTAAAATCACTTACATTGTAATTGAATATAATTGTCCGTATGTAAGCTCACCTACACGGAGCACGTTCCACATATTACTCTCTTTTTAGGTCTGCATCGCTGATTTTAACAATGACCCGAACTGCGTGTGCACTTTTGATTGATATTTTGTTTATATTTCGGGCTTGTTTTATTGTTTTCACACGTCCTGATTTGCATTCGAGTTTAATGTATTGCTTCGCGTATTGTGTTATTTGTGAATAATATGCATATACACGGCGGAATTTGTACGTACATTTATTTTACTCTTTTTTTTTTCTTAACTTCTCTTCTACCTCTCACAGGGATATTGTTTGTTGTTGGTCGCATTCGCACTCTCCACAATCAATCCCACCTGGGATTCTTTGAATGTTATTTTTATTGCAAATCACAGTGGCAACTCGTCTCGAAGGAGAATGCATATACAATAATAATTTATAAATTGTAACAAAAATATTTGCAATTTGTACCAGTAGTTTTAAGTACATAAAACACAAATGAATAAAATTTATAAATATTTCACAAATTAGAGCTAGAAGTTGGTTTGGTACCAATTAGAATAAAATCGAAGCGGCAAAAATTGATTTAATTTTTTTACAAAAACCAAGCATTGGATTATAATAAAATTTGTACATGTTAATACTATAATTTAGTACTACAATTGGTACCAATTTGAATCAAATTAATACGCTTAATTTTGTTAAAGCTGTATCTAACTTGTAAGCCAATTTGGTAGTAAATAGCTAATAACATAACACTAACTCGGATATCTTGGAATCTAAATATTGGATTATTGTGAAATTGGTACAAAATAAAAGTAAGATTGGGTACTACAATTGGTACCAATTTGAATCAAATCGATACGCTTAAATTTTTTAGAACTGCCTCTAACTTGTAAGCCAATTTGTTAATAAATATCTCATAAGACAACACTAACTCGGATATCTTGGACACTAAATATTGGATTAATGTGAAATTTGTACAAAATAGAAGTAAGATTAGGTACTACAATTGGTACCAATTTGAATCAAATCGATTCGCTTAATTTTTTTAGAACTGCCTCTAACTTGTAAGCCAAATTGTTAGTAAATAACTCATAAGACAACACTAACTCGGATATCTTGGAAACTAAATATTGAATTATTGTGAAATTTGTACAAAATAAAAGTAAGATTGGGTACTACAATTGGTACCAATTTGAATCAAATCGATACGCTTAATTTTTTTAGAACTGCCTCCAACTAGTAAGCCAATTTGTTAGTAAATTGCTCACAAGACAACACTAACTCGGATATCTTGGAAACCAAATATTGGATTAGTGTAATTTTTTTTACAAATTAAAACTAATATTAGGTACTATATATAGTACAACTCTGAATCAAATCGATACGCTTAATTTTATTCGAGCTGCCTATAACTTGTAAGCCAATTTGTTAGTGAATGGCTCATAAAACAACACTAACTCGGTTATCTTTGAAACTAAATATTGGATTAGTGTAAAATGTGTACAAAATAAAACTAAAATTGGGTACTATATATGGTACTAATTTGAATCAAATCAATACGCTTAATTTTTTTAGAACTGTCTCCAACTAATAAGCCAATTTGTTAGTAAATAGCTCATAAGACAACACTAACTCGGTTATCTTAGAAACCAAATATTGGATTAGTGTAAAATGTGTACAGAATAAAACTAAAATTGGGTACTATATATGGTACTAATTTGAATCAAATCGATACGCTTATTTTTTTTAAAACCGTCTCCAACTAGTAAGCCAATTTGTTAGTGAATAGCTCATAAGACAACACTAACTTGGATATCTTGAAAACCAAATATTGGATTAATGTGAAGATTGAACAAAATGAAACTAAAATTGAGTACTTTATATAGTACTAATTTGAATCAAATCGATACGCTTAATTTTGATAAACCTGAATCTAACTTTTAAGCTTATTTGTTAGTAAGATAACACTAACTCGAATATCTTGTAAACTAAACATTGGATTATTGTGAAATTTGTACAAAATAAAACTAAAATTAGGTACTACAATTGGTACCAATTTGAATCAAATCCATACGCTTAATTTTTTTAGAACTGCCTCTAACTTGTAAGCCAATTTGTTAGTAAATGGCTCATAAGACAATAATAACTTGGATATCTTGAAAACTAAATATTGTATTATTACGAAATTTGGATTTTTTAGAGCTATAAAATAGTACTAAAACTGGCACTAATTTGAATCAAATCGATTCGGATAATTTTGTAGGAGCGCCCTCCAGCTATTAAGACAGAAATGCGGTATGATACATCCAATTTGGATAACTTGAGAACTAAATAATTTATTAACATAAAATTTAGATATTTTGGAGCTGCAAGGTAGTACTATAATTGACACCAATTTCAATCAAATTGATGAAAAAAAAATTTGTCTGGGCTTTCTCTAACTTCCGAGTCGGGTTCTAAACACAAATGCAATATGATACATTTAAGTCAGATAACTTGTGATCTAAATATTGAATAATTTTAAAATTTATGTGTTTTTGAGCTATAAGTTAGTACAATAATTGGTATCAATTTCAATTAAATCGATTCATCTAATTTTGTTTGGGCCGCCTTCTACTTGTGAGCTGATTTTGTAATATAGAGCTCATTTGAAAAATCTAACTAAGATAACTCCGAAACCAAACATTGAATTACTATAAAATTTGTAAAATTTAAAGTTCTTTATTAGTACCATAAATAGTAATAATTTGAATTAAATTCATACGCTCAATTTTCTGAAAATAAAGTTTATCTTTAGAATCGTTATCGTTTAATAAAGAACATACGGTAGTTCGTTTTCAAAAAACTCAAAAACCTAACATTGGATTGTTATAAAATTTGTATATTTTAGAGCCGTATATAAGTACCGCAAGTGGTACCAATTTGAATAAAATCGATACGCTCAACTTTCTGAAAATAGATTTTATCTGTAAACTCGTTTTAGTTTAATAGAGAACACACGGTAGATCTATGTTAGATAACTCAGGAATGAAACATTGGATTTTGATTAAATTTATACATTTTAAAGCTGTGTATTATTAAAGTAAATAATACCAATTTGAATAAAATTTATACGCTCAATTTTCTAAAAATTGTACTTATCTCTAAAATCATTGTCCTTTGATAAATAACATACGGTCAGATAACTCAAGAACCAAATGTTAGATTATTATAAAATGTAAACATTGTAGAGCTCTATAATAGTACCATACGTAGTACCAATTTGAATTAAATCAATACGCTCAATTTTCTTAAAATGGTATTTATCTCAAAAATTGATCTTTTAACAGAAAACGTCGGACATATCAAAATCAAATAACTCAATAACCTAACATTAAATAATTATAATTTTTTTACATTTTAGACCTGTATATTAGTACCAAAAGTGGTACTAAATTCAATAAAATCGGTAAGCTAAATTTGATTTGAGCGCCCCCTATCGTGTAAACTTGTATGTTAAGATAAATCTTTTATGCAGAATCAAAGTCGGTTAACTTGAAAACTAAACAATGGATCATTATGAAAATTTTATATGTTAGAGCTATATATTAGTACCAAAAATAACACCAATTTCAATAAAATTGGTAAGCTTAATTTGATTTGAGCGCCCCCTATCATGTAAACTTGTATGTTAAGATAAATCTTTTATGCAAAATCAAAGTCATTTAACTCGAAAACCAAATATTAGATCATTATAAAAACTTTACATGTTAGAGCTATATATTAGTACCACAAATAGTACTAATTTGAATTAAATCGATACGCTTAATTTGATTTAAATGCTCTTTATCTTGCAAGCCAATATGTTAATTCAAAGCTCTTAGACAGAACCTAAGTCAGATAACTCGGTAACCAAACATTGGATCATTATGAAATTTTCACATTTTAGAGCTATAAATGAGTAACATAAATGGTACTAATTTGAATTAAATCGATTCCCTTAATTTGATTTAAATACCCTAAATAGTATCAGCTGATAAGCTAAGCCAAAACAATTATGAATAATCAAACTAACATAACTCAGAAACTAAACATTGAATCAATATGAAATTTGCACATTATAGAGCGATGTATTGGTACTATAAACGGTCATAATTTAAATTGAATCAATACGCTCAGTTTAATTTAAGCAACCTATATCGTATCAGCCAATAAATGCTATTCTAAAGAACCTAACTTACATATCTCAGAAACCAAACATTGAATCATTATAATATTTACACATTTTAAAGCTTAATATTGGTACCATAAATAGTACTCATTTTAATCAAATCAATGTGACTAATTTAATTTAAGTACCCTAAATCGTAGCAGCCAATACATTAAGCCAAAGCTATCATCAAAAACCAAACTCGCCTAACTCTGAAACCAAACATTGGATCATTATAACATTTGTACATTTTAAAGCTTTATATTGGTACCAT
Organism: Tachinus rufipes; assembly: GCA_963932245.1. Lineage (NCBI taxonomy): Eukaryota > Metazoa > Arthropoda > Insecta > Coleoptera > Staphylinidae > Tachinus > Tachinus rufipes. The sequence goes on from OZ010743.1 coordinate 111,377,207, forward strand.
AAATAGTACCAATTTAAATTAAATCGATGCGCCTAATTTTATTTAAATTCCCTAAATCGTATCAACCAATATGTTAAGCAAATGCTATTCTGAAGAACCTAACTCACATATCTCAGAAACCAAACATTGGATCATTATGATATTTGCACATTTTAAAGCTTTATATTGGTACCATAAATAGTACTGATTTGAATCAAATCAATGCGCCTAATTTAATTTAAGTACCCTAAATCGTAGCAGCCAATACATTAGGCCTAAGATATCATCAAAAATCAAACTAGCCTAACTCAAAAACCAAACATTAGATCATTATGAAATTTGTACATCTTAGAGCTATATATTAGTACCACAAATGACACCAATTTAAATTAAATCGATGCGCCTAATTTTATTTAAATTCTCAAAAACGTTTCAGCTGATATGTTAAGGCAAAAGCTATTATGAAAAATCAAACTCCCATAACTCGGAAAACAAATATTGAATCATTATAAAACTTTTACATTATAGAGCTATATATTGGTACCATAAATGGTACTAGTTAGAATAAAATCGATACGCCTATTTTAGATTAATTGATTTAAATTTACAAAGCGATACGACAAAACAGAGATCTTAAGAAAAAGAAAAAGTTATATAACTCGGAAACCAAACATTAAATTATTATAAAATTTGTAAGTTTTAGAGCTATGTATTGTTAGCATATATGATAAAAATTTGAATCAAATCGATATGCACAGTTTTTAATAAACTGCCTCTTTGTGAAGCAATGTGTAAAAATGAAGCATTTACGAAAAATGTAATAAGCATACCTTAAAAACCAAACATTGGATTAACATAAAATTTATATATTTTAGAGCTATATCGCAGTACCATATATGGTACCAATTTAGATCAAATCGATACGCACAATTTGTATTAAATGATCTCCAACTTGCAAGCAAATATGTAAATGCAAAGCTCTTATAAAAAATCTAATAAACATTACTCGATAACCAAATATTAGATTATTCTATAATTTGCACAATTTAGAGCTACATAATGGTACCACAAATGGTACTATACTAGATCAAATCGATACCTCCTAATTTTGTTAAAGTTTAACAAGTAAACCTTTAGCTCGTAAACCAATTTCTTAAATTAAATGATTTTAAATTAAAGCTAAATTTTGTACTAATTTAGTTTACATAATATAATCACAATTGAACAAAAACTAAATTTAGCTAATTCGCCTTCATTTGCTTCATGAAAAGAACGAGTTTCTCAAACACATAATTCGTTCTGATTTAAATATAATAATTTGAGTACAAAAATATATATAATATCAACAATAATATAATAAAAATACTTACCTCGTTTTTGCATGAATGAGAAGAGATCATCGAGGAACTCCTTGCGTTTGGGGTCATCATTAATTTCATACAACTGTAACAAGAAGAGAGAAAAGATTAATAAAAAACAAGTCGATCCATTCTGTAAAATTTAGCCCATCGTAACGAATCATGCCTTCAGCACCTTTAATTTAACCTTCGAAGCAGAAGAAGAAAAATTAATAAACGCCTCACGCCCACCGAGATTACCATCTCCATCTCATTCTTGCATGCAAAAAAATATACTCTATAAATTTTTCATTTTATGGATAACTGGTGCGATTAGATTAGAAAAAATTAAACGTTATTTTTAAGTTTGTTAAACTCGCAATAATTAATTACAATTTTAAATTAGTAAAAAACTATTAATTATTATTATATAACAAGGTTTTTTTGTTGCTTTCTTAATTATTAGTTTTAATATAGTTAGAATTTGATCGTTTATTTTAAGCATAAATCAATTATTTGCGTAGGATGTATAAATAAGTTTAAAATAAAAAAATCATACTCTTGTAACAAAGGGAGTAATTAATAGTAATATTTGTTATAAGCTGCGGGGCGCATTCTTCGGGGGAGGAGTCCCGCATCAATCACGCGGCTGTTAACGCTCATCAAGGTGGAAGGTTCTTTCGTAGGACCGAGGTAATCGACAGCGATCAATCTACTCTATTAGATTCTCCATGGTTGAAAAAGGACTACAATCTGTGTCTGTCCGTTCTTTATCCTCTTATAATGCGTGTGTAAACGGGCTTAGTGTGGCTTCTCTATTAAGTCTGATTCAAAAAACAACCCCTCTGAAGGAATTAATTTCCAATTTAAAAACTCATCAAGATGAAATGAGTAATTACGACGACTTGGAACATTACTGAAATATAGTTGATTATGGTTTGATTAATTGCGATTATCTAATCGGGTAAATTAATTGCAACGAAATTTAAATTATTTTTATATCTTGCATCGCTCAGCAGAAACACATCTAGAATTCACTAACCTTTACAATAATTATCTTATTGAGAAATATAGTTTCTCATTGTTGCCAATTGCTTAAAATCTTCTACTACAAAGCAAGAATTATTGTTCAAAATATTTTCTGAACTAGCAACTAATTCTACTATTCAAAAAAATGTTACAAATTTAAAGTATTTCCCAAATATAATTTTTTTAATGCGTTCAAACCCAATTTATTCAATAAACTTTAAAATATATAATTAAAGCTCAAAATTTGTTTAACTTTTTAAAGTATAATTTTGAAATCGTTCAAAAGCTTTCGAAGAGCTCTAAAAAGTGTGATTTTTAGGATATTTTCAAAAAAGTTTTCAAAAATTTCATTCAACTTTCTAAATATTACCAAAACAATCCCAAAATTTAAAAAAAGACGTTCTCAACGTTCTTTATTATTCTATAAGATTACAAAATGTTCAAAAGCTAATCAAAACCTGTAATGACTTTGATATTACTCTAAAAACATTGAAAATTTCAAAAATATCTCAAAGTACCAAAACACCCTCAAAATTAAAAAAAAAAATCTCAGAAGTAATGTTTGTTTTTAATTTTCTAAGTTATCAAAATGTAATCAGTAAGTCGTTTGATTTCAAAAGCGTTAATGACCTCATAAATCAGTATGAATCTTCGCAATTAATAATAAATTAGATAATTGTCATAATGACTCAGTATGTCGCTTCGCAATTAAATGCAAATCGACTTTGCGATTTATTTCAAAATCGTTTTATAATCTCATGACTCATTCATGTCGTTTTGGAATTAATATTAAATGACATAATTGTCACAATGATTCAGTATGTCGTTTCGCAATTGATTTCAAAACCGATTTAAGACCTTATGACTCAGTATGTTGCTTTGCAATTTTTTTAAACTATTTATGACCTCATAAATCACTGTGTCACTTTGCGAATAATAACAAATAAGATAATTGTTATAATGACTCAGTTTGTCGCTTCGCAATTAATTTCAAAACCGTTAGATGACCTCATGACTCAGTATGTTGCTTTGCGAATGATTTCAAAACCGTTTATGACCTCATAAATCACTATGTCGCTTCGCAATTAATAACAAAAAAGATATTTGTCATTATGACTCAATACGTCGCTTCGAAATTATTAACAGTTGACATAATTGTCATAATGACTCAATATGTCGTTTCGCGATTGATTTCAGAACAATTTATAACCTCTTAAATCAGAATGTCGCTTCGCAATTAATAACAAATGAGATAATTGTCATAATGACTCAGTTTGTCGCTTCGCAATTGATTTCAAAATCGTTTTATGACTTCATGACTCAGTATGTTGCTTGGCGATTGGTTTTAAAACCGTTTATGACCTCATGAATCACTATGTCGCTTCGCAATTAATAACAAAAAAGATAATTGTCATTATGACTCAGTACGTCGCTTCAAAATTATTAACAGTTGACATAATTGTTATAATGACTCAATATGTCGCTTCGCAATTGATTTCAAAACCATTTATGACCACTTCAATCAGTATGTTGCTTCGCAATTAACTCGATTAATAACAAATAAGATATTTGTCATAATGACTCCGTGTGTCGCTTCGCGACTACTTTTAATGATATATTTAGCACAATATAAGTTATACTAAGTGTATGTCGCTTCGAGATTGATCACAAATGAGACAATTATCATAATAACTCAATGTGACTCTTCATGATTGATTTCAATGCCGTTAATGACCTCTTGAATCATTATGTCGCTTCGCAATTAATAACAAATAAGATAACAGTCATAATGACTCAGTATGTCGCTTCACGACTACTTAACAATGAGATATTTTGCACGATGTAAGTCATATTGAGTATATGTCGCTTCGCGATTGATCACATATGCCATAATCGTTATAATGACTCAGTATGTAGCTTCGCGATTGATTTTAATACAGTTTATAACTTCTTAAATCAGTATGTCGCTTTGCGATTAATAACATATGAGATAATTGTCATAATGACTCAGTTGTCGCATCGCGACTACTTATAAATGACATATTTCGCACAATGTAAGTCATACTAAATGTATGTTGCTTCGCAATTAATCACAAATGAGATAAATGTCATAATGACTCAGTATGTTGCTACGCGACTACTTGCAAATGAGATATTTGGCACAATGTGAGTCATACTAAGAATATGTAGCTTCACAATTAATCACAAATGAAATAAATGTCATAATGACTCAGTATGTCGCTTCGCGATTTATTTCAATACCGTTTATAACCACTTAAATCAGCATATCGCTTCGCGATTAACAACAAATGATATAATTGACATAATGACTCAGTATGTCGCTTCGCAATTGATTTCAAAACCATAAATGCCCTCTTAAATCAGTACGTCACTTCGTAATTAATAACAAATGACAATATTGTCGTAATGACTCTATATGTGACTTCTCCACATTTATGGACAGTATACTCCGCCCACCAACACCCAACTGTTTGTCATTTAAAAATTTAATATCAAACGTACTTTGTTATATCATAGTTGCAAGAACTTGAAAAGTGCAAAAGAATTCAATCACTTGAACACAAACACTTGGACGCGTGGGCGGGGTACACTAATACAAACTTCCCGTCCACAATTATAGACAGTTTGACAGCTTAAGAAACACTTTTTAAAGCGCGGCTTGAAATATAACACTTCAAAAAAGTACAAATTTTGACAGCTTGGAAACAATTTTTGGTGTTTATTTTATAATTTGACAGTTTGAAACAAATTTTAAGAGTTTTGACATAAATTTGACAGTTTTATAATAAAATTAAACTAGTGTAATAAAAATTATAACAAATGTGTTAACTGTCAATCGCGAAGCGACAAATTAGAATTTCTATTCAACATTGCCAAAAGCTAAGCGACGAATTAGAAGTTAAGAGGTTATATGTGTGTACCGTGACATATTAATCGCAAAGCAACAGATTAAGTGTTAATTTTTTAGGTTAATTGAGTGACTCAAAGCAAATGTCAATCGCAAAGCGATAAATTAGAAGTTAGGAGGTTATTTGCGAATCGTTGACATTTTTAGCATATTTTTGTGATTCAGGGCAATTGATAATAGCAAAGCGTCAAATTAAAAGTCTAGTGTTGACACTTTTAGCTAATTTATGTGATTTAGTGCAACTGTCAATCGCAAAGCGACAAATAAGAAATCAAAATGTTAATTAGAAACCGTGACAAATTAGAAGTCAAATTGTTAATTGAGAACCGTAACACATTAATTGCAAAGCGACAGATTTGGTGTTAACACTTTTAGGTTATTTGTGTGACTCAGAGCAACTGTCAATCGCAAAGCAACAAATTAAAAGTCAAATTGTTAATTGCAAACCGTGACACGCTAATCGCAAAGCGACAGATTAAGTGTTGATACTTTTACGTTATTTGTGTAATTTAGTGCAACTATCAATCGCAAAGCGACAGATTAGAAGTCAAGAAGTTATTTGCAAACCGTGACACATTAATCGCAAAGCGGCAAATTTGGTGTTGACACTTTTAGGATTATTTTTGTGACTCAAGGCAACTATCAATCGCGAAGCGACAAATTAAAAGTAAAGAGGTCAACTGTAAATCGCAAAAAACAAATTAGAAGTCAAAAGGTTAATTGCGAACCGTGACACATTATTCGCAAAGCGACAAATTAGAAGTCAAGAGGTTATTTGCATACAATGACTCATTCATTACAGATTTAATTCATAGATTGCTGAACAGTTTGGCAGTTTTGAGAACGATTTGACACTTTTAAGAACAAGTTGACAGCTTTAGGGAACAATTTAACACTTTTAAGAAAAATTTGTCGGGTTTGACAGCTTTGCGTACAGTTCGATAACTTTATGAACAGTTTAAGAGCCATTTGCCAGCTTCCAAATAATTTGAGAGCGTATAAATCAACTTTAAGAACAATTTGCCAGCTTTAAGAACAATTAAATAGTTTTGAGAGCAATTTGACAGCTTTGAGAAGATTTTCAAAGCGATTTAATAGTTTTAAGACCTTTTTACAAGCAATTTGATAGTCTCAAGATCAATTTGAGAGCTTTGAGAACAATTTAAAAGTTTTAAGAACAATTTTACTGCTTTGAGAATAATTTGTCTGTTTTGATTACAGTTTGACAGCTTTCAGATCAATATACATCAACTTAGAGAAAAATTTGACAGCATTAAGAACAGTTTAATTTTTAATTAAAATTTTTGAATGCAATAGAAAGCTTTAATAACATTTTTATAGTTTAATGAATGATTTGATAGCTTTCAGCACATTTTGACAGTTTTGAGAGCTATTTGACAGTTGTAAGAACAGTTTGAGAACAATTTTACAGTTTTTAGAACATTTTGACAGCTTTAAGAAGGACGTTTCCAATAACATTAGATAAATTTTTTCACGCCAAAATCATTTCTAAAGTTTTCTTATTGCAAAAACGGAAAAATTGTTACGTAAACTAATGTAAAACAAAAACGAATCGCTTAATTCTTATAAGATTTACTAAATATTAGTGTAAGATGTCACCAAACAAATTGCAATAATAAAAATCGTATTTTTCAAGCTAAATTAGATTTTCGAACCATTTTTATAGCAAAAAAACGGAAAAATTGTTACGTAATCTGCTACAAAACAAAAACTAATCAGCCAATTGTTATTAAACTTGTTGACTAATAGTGGGAGAAGTGGTCAAACACATTGCAATAACAGAAATCGTATTTTTTACAATAAATTAGTTTTTCGAAAGAAATTTATTGCAAAAAACGGAAAAATTGTTACGTAATCCGCTACAAAACAAAAACTAATCAAATGATTGTTATCAAACTTGTTGCCTACTAAAAGGAAATGCAGCCAAACACATTGCAATGACAAAAATCAAAGTATTTTTAATCTAAATTACTTTTTCAAAAGTTTTTTCCAACAAAAACGGCAAAATTGTTACGTAATCCGATACAAAACCAAAACTAATTAGAAAATTGTTATCAAACTTTCCAAATATTAATAGAAAATGTGGTCAAACACACTGCAATGAGAAAACACGTATTTTTTAAGCAAAAAAACAAAAAAAACGTAATCCGCTGTAAAACAAAAACTAATCGGGCGATTGTTATCAAACTTGTTAAATATTAGTAAAAGATATAGCAAAACACAATAAAATAACAAAAATATTTTTACCCAATTTTCTTTTTCGGAAGCTTTTTATTGCAAAAACGTAAAAATTATCACGTAATCCGCAATAAACCAAAAACTATTTGGATAATTCTTATTAACTTTTTTTAAATATTATAAAAAGAAAAAGTCAAATATATTACAAAAACAAAAATCGTATTTTTACGCAAAATTACCTTTTAGAAGGTATTTTATTGCAAAAAAACGGAAAAAATGTTACGGAACCCGCTATAAAATAAAAACTTGTTAAAAAATTGTTATTAAACTTTCTGGATATTAGTAAAAGATATAGCAAAACATATTGCAATAACTGAAAACGTAATTTTTTCACGCTCAATAATGTTCACTTAAAAAAACGGAAAAATTGTTACGTAATTCGCTAAAAAACAAAAACTTGTCAGAAAATTGTTATTAAATTTGTTAAGTATTCGTAGAAAATGTCCCTAAACACATTGTATTAGCAAACATTATAATATTTTTACGCTAAATTACTTTTTCAACTATTTTTTTATTGCAAAAACGGAAAATGTGTTACGTAATCTGCTGTAAAATAAAAACTGACTGGGTAATTATTACTAAACTTGTTAACCATTAGTAGAAGATGTAGCCAAGTACATTACAATAACAAAAAAATAACAATTTTTTAAAAAGTGTTTTTGTTAAAAAACGGAAAATTTGTTATAAAATCCGCTACAAAACAAAAACTAATTGGAAATTTGTTATGAAACTTTCTAGATTTAAGTAGAAGATCAAGATGTTTTACGCTAAATTACTTCTTCAAAAGTTTTTTATTGCAAAAAACGAAAAAATTGTTACGTAATCCTATACAAAACAAAAATTAATCAAATGATTGTTATCAAATTTGTTTAATATTAGTAGAAAATGTAATCAAACACATTGCAACAACAAAAATTAAAATATGTTTACGCTAAATTACTTTTCTATAAAAATTTATTGCAAAAACGAGAAAATTGTTACGTAATCCACTTCAAAACAAAAACTAATTAAAAAAAATGATTAAACTAGTTGACAATTAGAAGAAAGTGTAGCCAAACACAATAAAATAACAAAAATAGTAATGTTTTTACAAAAAAATATTATTTTAAACAAAAAACGGATTTTTTTTACGTAATCAATTGTAAAACAAAAAGTAGGAAACCAAATTAAATAAAACTTGCTAATTATTAGTAGAAACTATAGCTTAACATGTTTAAAAGACAAAACTCGTAATAAATTTAGGTCAAATTAATATTTTTGAGGTATGTTGAGTGCAAAAACGGAAAAATTGTTATTTAATTCGTTCTAAAACAAAAAATAATCAGGCAATTTATATAAAACTTTCCAGTTATTAGTACAAGTTGTAGCTAAACATATTAGGATAATAAAAACCGCAACATTTTTACGTAAAATCAGTTTTTATAAGATATTTTACTGAAAAACGGAAAAATTCCTAAGTTATCCGCTGTAAAACCAAAATTTATCGATTGTTTTTTTTATGAAATTTGCTAGACATTAGTAGAAAATGTAGTTAATCATATAAAATTGACAAAAGTCGTAATATGTTTACGCCAAATTAATTTTGCAAAAGTTTTTTTACTGCAAAAACGGAAAAAATATTACGTAAGCCACTGTAAAACAAAAACTAATCGACAAATATTTATTAAACTTGCTGAACATTAGTGGATGATGTAGCTGAACATACTAAATTAACAAAAATCGTAATATTTTATGCTAAATTAATTTAATTTAAGATTTTTTGTTGCAAAAACGGTAAAAAATTACGTAATCCGCTGTAAAACAAAAACTAATTGGGTGATTTTAATTAAACTTGCTGGTTATCAGTGAAAATTGTAGCCTAATATATTGAAATATTATATTTTCAGGCCAAACATTTTTTTTTTTTTTTTTTAAATTATTTTTACTGCAAAAACGGAAAAATTGATACCGAATCCGTTGTAAAGCCAAAACTAATCGAGTGGTTGTAATTAAACTTGTTGATTATTAGTAGAAGATGTAGCCAAACACATTTGAAAAACATAAAAATATAACATTATTTATATGAATTATATCTAGAACAAAATAACTGTTAATGTAAATTCTTTATTATAAGTGAACTTGTTTTGGGTATGCAAAAATCTTATAAATAATTCCAAATTGGTTTCTATAGAATTGTATAAAATGAGTAATGACGTTCCTATTGCATTGAATTCACCTAATCTTAAACTTCAGAACACAAATTACCATAAATTGCTTAAACGATGAATATATGTAAAGAAACGACTGGTTTTATAAACCTTTTTATTGTATAAAGGTAATCCATAAATAAATTATAAACAGAATGCAAATCTGTTGCAAATTTATAATTAACAATTCGTATTGACCCTTCGGTGGTTGTTGAGTGTGAGAGCGCGCGCCCTCGACACCAAACAAATCGGATGATAATAGAAGTTTTGAACCCGTTTTCAACCCGTGTAAGTAAAAAAAAATGAAACAACAAGAAGAAATATATTGTAATTCATAAATTTGTTATTGTAGTAATCGAAAGCTGCACTGAATGCGCGTCCCTTCAGGCTCGGCAAAGTAACTTGTAAAGATAGATGGCCACGGCAGACAGATTAGTTAACCAGGGTTATTAATGACCGTGTTTAACCTCCACAACCCCACCTCGCAACAATGGCCGATGTTTTAACACCATATTACAAACGATTACGACCACTACATATATATGTAATACTCGTTACGGTTTTCACCGATATATAGGTTAGCACAACCTAATAACCCTTCTATTTACTAATATAATATTTACTCAGGATTGAAATACAATACAACCCTTAAATCAATATTGATAATGGACCACCCAAAAATATTTCATACCTTTTCAATAAAAAACATTTTCCAAAATAGATTGGTATCCGTTAAATCCATCGCGCACTAGTATGATATTTTTATTTTAGTAAACTCTTCAGCTATTTAACTTCTTAACTGTTGCTTTTACGACTAATAAAATTCGGTTTCTACTTCTCAGCATTAAAATGGGAAGGAAGTGTAAATTCACCCTATTTAATATATCTCACCAATAAAAACGAAGGGAAATAAAAGCAGGGTGGATTTTTATTCGAATGTATTTAGGATTTGTGGTATGAATAGTGATTTTTATATAATAATAAGGGGTGGAACATATTGTATCGGATGAATGGAAGGTGGAGACTTGGATGGTTTATAATAGGGGGATTTATAAAAATGTTTTATTTATATTTGAAAAAAATTGTCATCTAATGCAAGCTTTGATAACATGGTCTTATATGGTTTCATTAAATAATTGTGGCTCATAACCAAACCTTATTGAATAAAACAATTTCACAAAAGCTTTATTTTACTAGTCTTATCCTTTTAGAGTTGAATCAAAAATTTTAATAAAATAAACTTATTAATCATTGGTACTAATTTGGCCAAAAGCAGCAATATTAGTACGCCCAGTTTTGCGCAATCTCACTTTTAGTGGTCTTATCCTACTTAGACTATGAACAAGATCATATAAAATATTATAACTTTAGAACGACACATTGGAATTTAAACAAATTTGGTACTACTAAACTTATGTATCATTAGTACCAATTTGGCAAAAAGCAGCAAAATTGATGGGCACAGTTTTGCGCAATCTCTATTTTACTGTTCTCATCCTTTTGACCTTGCAACAAAGAAGATAACAAAACTTATTATAACTTAAAAACCACACATTGAATTTTAATCATTAGTACTAATTTGCCAAAAATCAGCGACTTTAATAAACGCAGTTTTGTTCAATTTTAATGTTTGGTCTTATCCTTCTTAAGACTAAGAATGGAAAGAAAAATATAAAATAAAATAGCTTTAGAACCTTACATTAGATTTTAATCAAATTTGGTACCAGTAAACTTATATACCATTAGTACCAACTTGGCAAAAAGCAGAAAAAGTAATACGCTCAGTTTTGCACAATCTGAGTCTTAGTGGTCTTATCCTACTTAGATTAAGAACAAAAAAATAATAGAAAATGAAATAACTTTAGAACCATACATTAGATTTTAATCAAATTAAGTACCAGGACACTTTAGTATTATTAGTACTAATATGCCAAAAAACAGCAATTTTAATACGTCTAGTTTTTCGCAATTTAAATTTTTAGTCTTATCCTACTTTTTAGACCAAGAATAAGGAGAATAATATAAAATTAAATAACTTTAGAACCTTACATTGGATTTTAACCAAATTTGGTACCAGTAAACTCATATACCATTAGTACCAACTTAGAAAAAAACAGCAAAATTAATACGCTCAGTTTTGCGCAATCTGAGTCTTAGTGGTTTTATCCTACTTAAACTAAAAACAAAGAAAATAATTAAAAATAAAATAACTTTAGAATCTTACATTGAATTTTAATCAAATTAAGTACCAGAACACTTAAGTATCATTAGTACTAATAGGCCAAACATCAGCAATTTTAATTCGCGCAGTTTTGCGCAATTTCAATTTTTAGTCTTATCCTACTTTTTAGACCAAGAATAAGGAGAATAATATAAAATTAAATAACTTTAGAACCTTACATTAGATTTTAACCAAATTAAGTACCAAGACACTTAAGTACCATTAGTACTAATAAGCCAAACCTTAGCAATTTTAATACGCGCAGTACTTAGACTAAGAATATTAAAAAAATAATAATAAAAAAAAAACTTCGGAACCTTATATTGAATTTTAATCAAATTTGGTACCAGTAAACTCATATTCCATTAGTACCTACATGGCAAAAAACAGCAAAATTAATGCGCTCAATTTTGCGCAATCTGAGTCTTAGTGGTCTTATCCTACTTAGACTAAAAACAAGGAGAAAAATAAAAAATGAAATAACTTTTGAACCATACATTGCATTTTAATCAAATTACGTACCAGGATACATAAGTATCATTAGTACCAATATGCCAAAAACCTGCAATTTTAATAAGCGCAGTTTTGCGCAATTTCAATTTTTGGTCTTATCCTACTTCTTAGACCAAGAATAAGGAGAATAATAGAAAATAAAATAACTTTGAAACCATACATTGAATTTTAATCAAATTAAATACCTGGACACTTAAGTACCATTAATACTAATATGCCAAAAATTAGCAATTTTAATACGCCCAGTTTTAAGCTATCTCAAGACTACTTAGACCAAAAACAAAAAAAATATATAAAGTATTATAACGTTGGAACCATACATTGAATTTCAATCAGATTTGGTACCAATAAACCCACATATTAGTAGTACCAACCTAGCAAAATGCATCAAGATGCATACGACCAATTTTGGATAATCTTTATTTTACTAGCTTCAACTAAATTAAAATTAAAACGATAAAGATAATTTAAAATACAATAACTTTAGAACCATTCATTAGATTGTAATAAAATTTGGTACCCGTAAAATCACATAATAGTAGTACCAAACTAGTAAAAAACATCAAAATTTATACGACCAATTTTGAATAATATTCATAATACTAATTTCATCCTATTTAGTATTGCAACAAAAAAATATTATTAAAAACTTTATAACTTTGAAACCATTCATTGGATTTTAATTAAATTTAGTACCAACAAGCTCACATATTAGTAGTACCAATCTGACAAAAAACAGCAAAATCCATACGACTATTTTTGCATAAACTTTAATTTACTGACTGTATCCTTCTTAAAATTGAAACAAGGAAGATAATTAAAATTTTCATAACTTTGGAATTATTCATTCGATTTTAATCAAATTTGGTACTAGTAAGCATACATATTAGTAGTACCAAACTAGTAAGAAACAGCAATATCCTTACGACCAATTTTGCATAAACTTTATTTTTATTAGCTTTACTTAACTTGAATAATTGAAACATGGAAGATAATTGAAAAATTAATAACTTTGAAACCATTCATTAGAATTTAATTAAATTTGGTACTAGTAAAGTCACATATTAGTAGTACCAAACTGGCAAAAAACAGCAATATCCATATGATCAATTTTGCGTAATCTCTATATTACTGACTTTATATTCTTTAAATAGAAACAAGAAGGTTAATTAAAAATATTGTAACTTTGAAACCATTTTTTCAATTTTAATCAAATTTGGTAATAGTAATAGTACTCACGTACTTGTAGTACCAAACTGGCAAAAAAACAGCTACATCCATACGACCAATTTTGTATAATCTTAATTTTACTGGTTCTATCCTACTTAGAATTGAAACAAAGAAGATAATTAAAAACATTATAATTTCAGAACCACTCATTGGTATTTAATCAAATTTGGTACCAATAAACTAACATAAAAGTAGTACTAAACCAGCAAAAAACTTTAAAATCCACTCGATCAATTTTGTATAATCTTCAATTTACTCTCTTTACCCTACCTACAATTAAAACTAAGAAGATAATTTAAACTGTTATAACTTCAGAACCATTCATTGGATTTCAATCAAATTTGGTATTAGTAAACTCACGTATTAGTAGTATCAAACTGGCAAAAATCAGCTACATCCATACGACCAATTTTGTATAATCATTATTTTACTGGTTCTATTCTACTTAGAATTGAAACAAAGAAGATAATTAAAAATACTATAATTTCATAACCATTCATTGGATTTTAATCAAATTTGGTACCAACAAACTAACATAAAAGTAGTACTGAACCAGCAAAAAACTTTAAAATCCATACGATCAATTTTGTATAATCTTCAAATTACTCTCTTTGCCTTACCTAGAATTTAAACAAGGAAGATAATTTAAACTGTTATAACTTCAGAACCATTCATTGGATTTCAATCAAATTTGGTAGTAGTAAACTCAAGTACTAATAGTATCAAACTGGCAAAAACAGCTACATCCATGCGACCAATTTTAAAAAATCTTTATTTTATTGGTTCTATCCTACTTAGAATTGAAACAAGAAAGATAATTAAAAATATTATAATTTCAGAACCACTCATTGGTATTTAATCAAATTTGGTACCAATAAACTAACATAAAAGTAGTACTAAACCAGCAAAAAACTTTAAAATCCATTCGATCAATTTTGTATAATCTTCAATTTACTCTCATTGCCTTACCTAGAATTTAAACAAGGAAGATCATTTAAACTGTTATAACTTCAAAACCATTCATTAAATTTCAATAAAATTTGGTAGTAGTAAACTCACGTACTAATAGTATCAAACTGGCAAAAAACAGCTACATCCATGCGACTAATTTTACAAAATCTTTATTTTATTGGTTCTATCCTACTTAGAATTGAAACAAGGAAGATAATTAAAAATATTATAATTTCAGAACCACTCATTGGATTTTAATTAAATGGTACCAATAAACTAACATAAAAGTAGTACAAAACCAGCAAAAAACTTTAAAATCCATACGATAAATTTTGGATAATTTTCATTTTACTCTCCTTATCCTACTTAGAATTGAAACAAGGAAGATAATTAAAACTGTTATAACTTTAAAACCATTCATTGGATTTCAATAAAACTATGTATTAATATACTCACATATTAGTAGTACCAAACTGGCAAAAAACAGCAATATCCATACGATCAATTTTGTATAATCTAAATTTTACTGACTTTATCATTCTTTGAATAGAAATGAGAAGGATAATTACAAATATTATAACAATGAAACCATTCATTAGATTTCTATAAAATTTAATACCAATAAACTCATATATCAATAGTACTAATCTAGTAAAAAAGAGCAATATTCATACGATCAATTTTGCATCATCTTTATTTTACTGGCTTTATCCAACCTAGAATTGCAACAAAAGAGATAATTAAAAGTATTATAACTTCGGAACCACTCATTGGATTTTAATCAAATTTGGTACCAACAAACTAACATAATAGTAGTACCACACCAGCAAAAAACTTTAAAATCCATACGATCAATTTTGAATAATCTTCATTTTACTCTCCTTATCCTACTCAGAATTGAAACAAGTAAGATAATTAATACTGTTATAACTTAAGAACCATTCATTGGATTTTAATCAAATTTGGTACCAATAAACTAACATAATAGTAGTACCACACCAGCAAAAAACTTTAAAATCCATACGATCAATTTTGGATAATCTTCATTTTACTCTCCTTATACTACTCAGAATTGAAACAAGAAAGATAATTAAAACTGTTATAATTTCAGAACCATTCATTGGATTTCAATCAAATTTAGTACTAGTAAACTGACATATTAGTAGTACAAAACTGCCAAAAAACAGCAATATCCATACAATCAATTTTGCATAATCTAAATTTTACTGGCTTCATTTTTCTTTGCATTGAAACAAGGACAATTATTACAAATATTATAACTTCATTAAATATTAATCAAATTTCGTAGCTGTAGACTCACAAGATCTTATTAATTGAAAACAATCTCAAAAAATCTAAAAACAATTAAGAACAGAAAACAAATTATTATTTTTAGATCTAATTAAAAACTCAAATGTTACTGAACTATTAAAACCGACAAAATGGGAAACAAAAAAAATAAAAATAATTATACTCAATCTCCAACACCTCAATTAATGCTCGTGCTGTATTTATTTAAGAAAAAATGTTAACCCATGTATGAGTTGTAGGAAGTAATAATAGCAATATGTAATTAACTATATTAATCGTTTATTAATGATCACAATTTAAAATAACTTGAGCAGCTTAAATATTGAATAATTATTAAAACCATAATAATATGAATTCGCTTAATGGACATTAAATGGTACTACTAATAGCCCACCCCCTAGTCATGATTATTTAAATATAATCGAAAACGCAATTTAACACAAAAAAAACGTTATTTCATGTTAATAGTCAAGCTGCATATCATAATTTTACATTTAACGTATTTTCAAGGGGGATAATATATTAAAATATTTTTTACGGACGGTTATATAAGATTTGCGTGCAATAAACCGCAAAACGGATTGCGAGCGCGTCGGTGCATGATAATCGCTCTAATTATGGAAGAACTACCGACATGTCGATCCATTGTGTTATTTTATTCCATTGTTGGGCGACAATGCATGTAAACATCACATTCAATAGTGTATTATGCGTGCTTTCGGTGGGGGCCTGAAAGCTCCTCACTCGCACAACGAGCGCGCGCGCTTTTCATCATCACACAATAATAGGTCCTTAGAGGTCAGGATCTTTAGAAGCCAAAATCTTTATAATAACAAACACATTGTATTTTAGATGGCTTCTTAAGATAAGCGATTATTATATCATAGTTTATCTCTAATGTCATCACTGAATACATTTCAATAAAAGTCAAAAGAATTAAACAATGACCCCATCATAATACAAACAAAATTATAATTTTTATAAATGATATCGTTTATTGTAGTAAGTATGCGGGCGGAAATGGCATGTGGCACTATAAAAATGATGTGTAATTATATTTATAATATAAAAGTTCATATACCTATTACAATTACAATTTTCACCTATATTTATCTTGTGTAATGATAGCGTTACTTTGCGAAGCGTAAAATGTTTTTTTTATTACAACCAAATAAAAAAATATATAATTTGCTTTGCTTGTCTAATGGATCCCGTGGGAGATTAAATTATCTTGTAAACATAGATTTCAACAGGTCATGAAATCCGTCTGTTTATATTTTGTAATAAGATATAAATCAATTTTTGTTCGCAGATTTTCAATTAATTCAGTTTAGATTTTAATTGCATTATTTTATAGGCTCGGAATGATTTGTTAATTGTGTGTTTATTAACAACTTTAAACAGCATGTGTTGTTGCTTGCTTGGCTACATGTGGTCCTACGATTTGATAATTAATTCATTTACATTTAGAAGATTTATATTTACAACAGACCATTTAGTTATATTGCATTTCTTTAAGTTTAAGAATAGCTGTTTCCTATTTTTGTATCTTTTTGTCTTCTGGATACTTAAAGAGAGTTATTTTAAGTGATTGAAATATTTAAAATGTATGTTGAAATTATAACAAAATAATGTAAAGGAAAAATTGATAAATCTCAACCTTCTCTTGTTACAAAAATACTCTGACGTCCGCCTAGAAAACAATCATCCAACTCCTTTATAACAAATACTTGGGCGAGTAGTTGGGAGCATATTAACGAACCAATAACTTGGATTGAAGATGCCCACCCACCCACCCACCCAATTTGTTAGATCATGACTCTCTTGTGACAAAATTATTTTTGACGTCCGCTTAGAAGACAATCATCCAGTTCCTTTATAACAGACATTTGGGTGGATGAGTGGGACACTCCAAATCATGACAAGGCGCCAATATTTTGGATTGGAGTGGCCCAACCACCCACCCAAGTGTTAGTTAGCAAGAGGTTAGATAACGACCTTCTCTTGTGACAAAATAACTTTTGACGTCAGAATAGAAAGCAATCATCCAATTCCTTGATAACAAACACTTGGGTGGGTGGGTGGGACACTTCAAATCATGGCAACGCGCCAATAATTAGAATTGGAGTGGCCCACCCACCCACCAAAGTGTTATTTATCAAGAGATTGGATCACAACCTTCTCTTATGACGAAATGATTTTTGACATCCGCATAAAATTCCTTGATAAGAACACTTGGGTGAGTGGGTGTTGCACTCCTAATCATAGTAACGCGCCAATAAGTTAGATTAAAGTAGCCCACCCACCCACCCACCCACCCAAGTGTTACTTACCAAGAGAAACCGGATCACGACCTTCTCTTGTGACAAAATTTTGATTTTTGACGTCCGCATAGAAGACAATTATCCAATTCCTTGATAACGAACACTTGGGTGGGTTTGTAGGATACTCCAAATCATAGTAACGCGTCAATAATTTGGATTGGAGTATCCCACCCACCCACCCAATTATTAGTTATCAAGAGGTTAGAGAACAACCTTCTCTTGTCACAATTTGATTTTTGACGTACGCATAGAAGACAATCATCCCTTTCCTTGATAACGAACACTTGGATGGGTTTGTGGGACACTCCAAATCATAGTAACGCGTCAATAATTTGAATTAGAGTAGCCCACCCAACTATTATCAATAATCTGGAATGGAATGGCCCACCCACCCACACAACTGTTAGTTATCAAAAAGTTTGAGAACAACTTTCTCTTGTCACAAAATAATTTTTGACGTCAGCATAGAAGACAATTATCCAATACCTTGATAACAAACACTTAGGAGGGTGGGTGGGTGGTACACTCCTAATCATAGTAAAGCGCCAATAATTTGGATTAGAGTAGCCCACCCACCCACCCAAGTGTTACTTACCAAGAGAAACTGGATCACAACCTTCTCTTGTTACAAAATGATTTTTGACGTCCGCATAGAAGACAATTATCAAATTCCTTGGTAACGAACACTAGGGTGGGTGGGTGGGACACTCCAAACCAAAGTAACGCGTCAATAATTTGGATTAGAGTGGGCCACCCACCCACCAAAGTGTTAGTTATCAAAGGATTTGATCAGAACCTTCTCTTGTGACAAAATGATTTATGACGTCCGCATAGAAGACAATCCTCTAATTCCTTAAAAACGAACACCCAAGTGGGTGGGACACTCAAAACATGGTAACCCACCCACCAAAGTGTTAATTATCAAAAAGTTGGATCACAACCTTCTCTTGTGACAAAATGATTTTTGACGTCCGCATAGAAGACAATCATCAAATTCATTGATAACAAACATTTGAATTGTAGTGGCCCAGCCACCCACCAAAATGTTAGTTATCAAAAGAATGAATCACAACCTTCTCTAGTGAGAAAATGACTGTTAACTTCCGGATAAAAGGTATTACCCAATTGCTTGATGACAAAGACTTAAGTGGGTGAGTAGTACACTCCATTTGCAAGTGTAGTGCATTCAATTTTACTGTATGGAAAACCTATACCATAAAAATACCAACTACAGGCATGGTGGAATAAGCATAAAGAAAAATGTTAATATGAGTAAGCCGTGCCTACAAAACTGTACCCAGCAACAATGAAAGAAAGCAAAAAGAAGATACAAAAGTAGAGAAGAAATAAATCAAGAAGTACACAAAGGAACCACAGCAAACAAATAGCAAAAAAAGTGGTAGTACCTCAAATAAAAAGCAAAGAGAACATACAAAAATGAAGCGGACTGGAACGTGGTAACGTAGACTTCCATACAACATAAATACTGACATGGCGTGTGTTTTGCAAACTACTTAAAAAAAAAAAATAGATACTACACCATGCTGGTACTGTGGAAAAAACAGGACAATGCTGAACATGCAATATTCCACTAAACAAAGCAAACATTTTCAAGATGTGTTAGTGTATATGTGAGAAGGAGTTTTAGTCGTTAGGAATAAATCACTCCCTCGCAATATGGTCTTACGTAAAATTTCCCCTTCCCTCCAAACAAAGAAAAGCTAAATAAGTTAGCATTAGTAGAAAATTAATTTACATATTAAAACTTGATTTTTGAAAAATTTCATATTCAGATTTTTGTGCAATTTATTACTTAATTGCCAATAAAACCAAAACAAATCAATAAATTTGGTTTAAACTAAGTTCAAATAAGCTTCAGTTACAGCTTAATAAAATAGAACTAATGAAAAATTATTTAATTTAAAAAAACTTATTTTTATTTTGATTTTTTGAAATTTGTGTATAATTAATGACTTTAGTTTAAACTAAGTTCAAATAAGCTTTAGTTTAAGTTTAATAAGTTGGCAATACTGGAAATTTATTTTCTTATTAAAACCAAATTTTTTGATTTTTGGAAAACTTTAAACTTTCATGTTTGTTACTTAACAAACAAAAAATAAATTAAGTTCAAATTAGATTCAATTAAACTTTAGTTAAAACTTAATTGGCACTATTGAAAAATTAATTAACAAAATTTTTTGAAATTGTTTTCGTAATTTCTAATAAAAAAAACAAATCGATAAACTTAGTTTAAACTAAGTTCAAAGCTTAATAGGTTGGCAGAATTGAAATACTAATTTAATTATTGAAACCCAATTTTTAATTTTTGAAAACAATCAGATTTTAATATTTGTAAAATTTGTTACTTAATTGCTAATAAAACACAAACAAACCAACCAATTTAGTTTAAACTAAGTTCAAAAAAGCTTTAGTTAAAGCTTAATAGGTTGGGAGTAATAAAAATTTCTTTTATTTATTGAAAAATATATAATAATATAATAAAATAAAAACGATTCAACAAATTTGGTTTAAACTAAGTTCAAACTAGCTTCAGTTAAAGCTTAATGAGTTTGTAATTTAGTTTACTTATTGTAACCTAATTTAATTGTTTTTAAAAAAAGATTTTGATATTTGTTAACTCTTTTACTTAATTAGCAATAAAACAAAAACGATTCAATAAATTTGGTTTAAACTGAGTTCAACCAAACTTTAGTTAGTGCTTAATAAGTTGGCAGTATTAGAAATTTATTTTACTTATTGTGTTTTAATTTTCTACAATTCCAGAATTTTTTAACAAACTTTCATTGCTATTCGAATTTTTTTTATTGCAAATTATAAACCATACAAAATTATTATAGAAGCAAAACTAAACTTGATTAATAATTTTAATGATAGAGTAATTTACGAATTCAATTATTAACATATTAAGAATTCCTTGTATGTTTGTATTCATTTCTTGCAGAATAATAGATGAAGTGTATTCATTATGCAACGTTAATTCGAACCTTTATTTTATGTGTTTTAATTACATACAACGTGTGTGGTTTTTTTTACATCACTTTTATGGAACTTTACACACACAGCACAGCACATATAATGCTCTTCACTCAACTCAACACACATTTGGCACTTAGAGGCCTTTGTTGACTCTGATTTATTAGTTTTCGTCCGTTTTTATAGTGTCGGTATTAATCAGTATTCAAATAGTAACTAATGTAAATGCATATTATACCTGGGACGTGGCCCGAGGCCTCTCGAGACCGACGATACGAACAAAAAAGGAATTAAAAACTGAAACACATTTATAATATAAAAAGGCATTTGTTATACACACCTAATAAATTACGGGAATTAAATATCAGCGCGTATTAATTGACAATTAAAATATTTCCATATTTTAATATATTTAATTCACACATTTCTTTCAATAAATTTTAATGAAGGAAACGCAATTAACATCAATTTAGGCGTGTAATAAATTAAGCTTCGCATGAATTGAAGATTCTTATTGGCATTTTGTGTCGAGATACAATTAATACTTCTCCAGGCGCTTTTCAATTATATGACGCAATTGCTTTGTCGTTAAAATCACAAAGTTAATAATTGCAAAGCGCATAACTATATTATTTATGGCCGAGTTATTTGAATGCAAAAATTATGAGTCACATAATATTTTTCATCATGATAACTTTCATCTTACAAGATGAGTTATTGTTTTGTTGGATGAAAAAACGGTCAGAATTTTAATTCATTTCATTAATAAGTTTCTCAGCATTCATATTAAACACCTACATTATAATAAATCGATTAAAACAAAACGAAATTAATCGGAATACCATCATCATAGAACTATAACACACCTCGAAAACAATTAATTCACTTTTTTTTCATCTTCGTCTCTTTCAAGGCGATTGTAAAGCCTACACCAAATCATCTATCATACCTATCGTTGACACGTTCTAAATTAAAAACACTAACCTGGTGTGTCTATCTAGCTCTGTGCACAACGTTACCATAAGGAGCGGTACCAATGTTAATTAACAGACTCATATCTTGCCACTTATCAATGATAATGGACAGAGCTGCCGCTTACTACAATATTACTTCAATCAAATAGATTCAATTTTTGCATATTATTATTAATTCATGGTATTTCCAATGTCAATAAATTGTAAACTTAATTTGCATATGTTATGATGATTGAAATACAATATTGCACGCTTCGCTTGTTATTTATAATGACATTAAAGTGAAATGTTAATAATAATAATGGTAATTTTTCTACATAAATTTAATATTATTAATTTTTTTAAACAAAGTAAACGAATTTGAATATGGCCTAAAGTTGGTCGTAAATTCGGCTAGTAATACATTTTTAAGTTTATTATGTTTGTTTTGAGTGTACAAAGAAAAATAAATCCTGGATTGATTGATTCACGTGCTCGGTTACAAACCAATTTTATGACCGGTTTTACTAAAAAAGTTTGAAGTAGGCATATGTAAACCATTAGAACTCCACCAAGTTGCGCATCTGTAAGTACTAAATAGCAATGTATAAAAAAAAATGTGACAAATTGTAGACAGTTTTTGGCATTTATTTTCTCTAAACGTTAGTACGGGAACTATTAAAGTGCGCATCTTTAAGTATAACTAAAACCAACAAAAACACACATTTTCTTAGTTTTTTTTGCATTTTATACAAAAGTAAGTATTAAACCTATTGCCAAAAGACGATTTTTATGACCAATCGAAGCATCCAAACACTAAAATTGAACAAAATATTGATAATTTTCTCAAAAAGTTACTACTGGGCCTATTTAAGCCATTGCAACTACGCAAACCTCCATAAAATTGCTCACCTCTAGATACTTAACTTCATACCAAACAAATATTTCTTTATGAAGCAAACACAACAATTTCTCAACTATCAAAATCTGTACTCTTCAAAATTCACAAAATTAAGTCTTAATAGGTAAATTAAATTTTCAATAATGCCAAACTTATAAAATCTAAGTAAAGTTTGTTTAAACCAAGTTTGATTCGTTTGTGTTTTATTGACCAAATTTCCCAAACATCAAAAATTGTTATTAAATCAAAAAAATGGAATAAAATAAATTTCCAATACTACCAACTTATTAAGCTTTAACTGAAGACTGTTTAAACTTAGTTTAAACCAGATTAATAGATTCGTTTTTGTTTTATTAGCAATTAAGTAACAAATTTCAGAAATATCAAAATCAAAATTTTCCAAAAATCAAAAATTTAGTTTTAATAAGTAAAATAAATTTTCAATACTGCCAACTTATTAAGCTATAATTGAAGCTTGTTTAAGCTCAGTTTAAACCTAACTCATTGATTCGTTTTTGTTTTATTGACAATTAAGTAACAAATTTCAAATAACAAAAAATCAAAAAATTGAGTCTAAAATAAGAAAAATAAATTTCTAATAATGCCAACTTATTAAGTTTTAACTAATGCTTGTATGAACCTAGTTTGAACTACATTGATTGATTCGTTGTTGCTCTATTGGCAATTTAGTAACAAATATCAAATATCAAAATCTAAAAATTTTCAAAAATCAAAAAATCAAGTCAATCAAATAATATAAAATTCCAATACTGCCAACTTATATGTTTTAACTAAAGCTGGTTTAAACCTAGTTTAAACCAAATTTATTGATTCATTTTTATTCTATTGGCAATTAAGTAACAAAAAATTTCAAAAATCAAAAAAACTAGTTTTACAAAATAAAATAAATTTTCAATACTGACAACTCGTTAAGCTTTAACTAATACTTGTTTGAACCTAGTTTAAACCAAATTGATCGATTCGTTTTTGTTCTTGGTAATTATTAAGTAACAATGTTCACATTCATTAAGTAAAATATGTGGCAGTATAGTAAATGTGTACTGCCAACTTAATAAGCTTAAATTGAAGCTTGTTTGAACTCAGTTTAAACCAAATTCATTAATTCGTTTTTGTTTTATTGCCAATTAAGTAAGAAATTTCAAACATCAAAATCTAAAATTTTTGAAAAATCAAAAAATCAATCTTAACGAGTAAAATAAATTTCCAATACTGCCAACTTATTAAACTCTAATTGAAGCTAGTTTAAACCAAATTCGTTTTAATTTTATTGACAATTAATTAACACAGAATCAAATCATAAAATTTTTCAAAAAATTTAAAAAAAAAGTCTAAATAAGTGAATTAAATTTACAATAGTGCCAACTTATAAGCTCTAAGTAAAGTTTGTTTGAACCTAGTTTAAACCAAATTCATTGATACGTTTTTGTTTTATTGCAAATTGAATAACAAACATCAATATGGAAATTAAATTTCCAATACTGCCAACTTATTAAGCTTTAACTGAAACTTGTTTAAACCCAGTTTCAACTATATTTTTGATCATATTTCAAAGGTTTCAAACTGTTCTCAATGCTTTAAAAGTGTTCTTGAAACTTTTTTTAAAAATTTACAAATCTTTTTATAGCTTTTAAAAAGTTTTGAAAGCTTTTAAAGCAATATTTTAAAACCTTTAAAATAATATCAAAACTTTTAAAAAAATTCTAAGCTTTAAAAATGTCTTTAAACATGTCTAAACAGTTTTAATCAACTTATATAGTAATAATAATGTTTTCGGAGCTCTTCAAACTTCTTAAAAACATTCAACATCTTCTTAAACACTTTTAAAATGTTTTAAAAGCTTTTAGAATGTCCTCAAAGCTTGGTTGGCCTTCAAACAAGTCGTGAGACTTCTGAAGCAATCTAAAACGTTATGATTTTTAAATCAGCCTCGTTGTAAACTTATTAGATCTGGAGGGTTGCTTTCAACTCAGTTAATTTTATTTGGTTGACGTTCATTTACAAATATGTTACTGCACATTTCTTAACTATATACTAATATATTGTTCAAACTAAAAATCTATCTACAACAATTTTAAAATTATGATTTTTGAATCAGACTCGCTCTAAACTTGCTAGATTTGAAAGATTGCTTTCAACTCAGATCAAAATTTTAAGGGGTTGACGTACAATTACAAATATTTTACCACCTTAACCATATACCAATATATTGTCCAAACAAAATCGTTGTTAATACATAAAATATTTAAAAATTGCTTAAACCATGCTCAAACTACTTGACCCCCCCCCCCCCAATTGTTAGTCATCAAAATATTGGATATTACTTCCTCCTCTCTAACTAAAAAATTTCAAAAAGCAAAAAAAAATTATTCTTTGATAACAAACACTTGGGCGGGTGGGTATTCAAACTACTCGAAGGCAATCATAATCTGCAGTAACCCAACCCACCCGCCCAAGTGTTGGTCATCAAAAGATTGAATATTACCTCCTCCTTCTCTGACAAAAGAATTTTTAATTTAACACTTGAGAATTTTTTTTTTTTAATTTTCTAAACAAACACTTGAGCAAGTGGGTGGGCACTTCAGCTTAAACTAGTCGTTAGTAATTTTGATAGAGTGACCCACCCTTCCGCCCAAGCCTTGGCCATTAAAAAACTATAAATCACCTCTTCCTTCTCTGACTAAAGGATTTCTAACCCTTGCAGTGAGAGGAAACTTTGAACTCTTCGATAGCAAATACATAAACGGGTGATTGGGCACTCCAATACCAACTACTCGCTGGTATCATAGTCCTAAGTGACCCACCCACCCAAGTGTTACTCATTAAAAAACTATATACCACCTCTTCCTGCTCTAACTAAAAGACTTGCAGAGAGAAAAAACATTGAATTCTTAGTTTACAAACACTTGAGCGGATGGGTGTGCTCTACAAACCTCAATGCTAATCATAATCTGGAGTGACACACCCACCCGCCCTAATGTTGGTCATCAAAGAAATAAATATTATCTCTTCCTCCTGTAACTAAGATACTTCTAACTAACGCTTGCAGAAAGAAGAAACTTTAAACTATGTGACAACAACACTTGGGCGGGTGGGTGAGCACTCCAAATCCAACTACTTGCTAGTAATCATAATCTAGAGTGACCCACCCACCCGTCCAAGTGTTAGTCATCAAAAGATTGAATATTATCTCCTCCTCCTCCTCTAACTAAAAAACTTTTAACACTTGCAGAGAAAAGAAACTTCCAATTCTTTGATAACAAACACTCGGACAGGCGAGTAGACACTCAAGTTCAAACTACTTAATGCTAATCATAATTTGGAGTGACCCACCCACCCGCCCAAGTGTTGGTTATAAAAAAATTAAATATTACCACCTCCTCCTGTAACTAAAAGATTTCTAACACATGCAAAGAAAAGAAACTTTCAATTCTTTGATAACAAACACTTGGGCGGGTGGGTGAGCACTTCAGTTCAAACTACTCAAAAGTAACCATGATTTGGAGTGACCCACCCACCCGCCCGAGTGTTGGTCATCAAAAAATTAAATATTACCTCCTCCTGCTGTAACTAAGGAATTTCTAACACATGCAGAGAAACAAAATTTTTATTTCTTTAATAACAAACGCTTGGGCGAGCAGGTGGGCACTTCAATTCAAACTACTCGACAGTAATCATAATTTAGAACAACCCATCCACCTACCCAAGTGTTGGTTGTCAAAAGATTAAATATCACTTCCTTCTTCTCTAACTAACAGATTTTCTATCACTTGCAGAGAGTACAGTATTCCAATTTGTTGATCAAAAAACACTTAGGCGGGTGGGTGGGCACTCCAGTTCAAACTATTCGATGGTAATAATGATCTGGAGTAACCCACCCACCCGCCCAAGTCTTGGTAATCAAAAAATTGAATACTACCTCCTCCTCCTGCAGCTAAGAAGTTTCTAACATATGAAGAAAAAAATATATGAATTCTTTGATATCAAACGCTTAGGCAAGCAGGTATGTACTTCAATTCAAACTACTCAATAGTAATCAAATTATTAGTGACCCACCTAAGTGTTAGTTATCAAAAGGTTAGATATCACTTTTTCATTCTCCGATTAACAAACTTTCTAACACTTACAGAGTATTCCAATTTTTTGATAACAAACACTAAGGCAAGTAGGTGGACACTCCATTTCAAACTATTCGATAGTAATAATGATTTAAAGTGACCCACCCACCCGCCCAAGTGTTGGTTATCAAGAAATTATATATCACCTCTTCCTTCCTTAAATAAAGAAAAACTTTCAAATCTTTGATAACAAACACTTGAACGATGGGTGGGTTCTTCAGTTCAAACTACTCAATGGTAATCATGATCTTAAGTGGCCCACCCACCCGCCTAAGTGTTGGTTATCACTAAATTAGGTATTACCTCTTCTTCCTCTGATTAAGAGACTTCGAATACTTGTAGAGAAAAGAAACTTTCAATTCTTTGATAAAAAAACACTTGAGCGGTTGGGCGGGCTCTTCAGTTTAACTAATCAATGGTAATCGTGATTTGGAGTAACTCACCAACCCACCCAAGTGTAGGTCATCAAAAAATTAGATATTACCTTCTCTTCTTCTAACTAAGCAACACTAGCAAAGAGAAGAAAACTTTTTAATAAGAAACACTTTGGCGGGTAGTTAGGTGAAAACTTCAGTTCAAACTCAATTATAATCTTGAGTGACCCACCCACCTGCCCAAGTGTTGGTCATCAAAAAATTTGATATTACCTCCTCCTCCTCGTACTAAGATACTTCTAACACTTGCAGAGAGGAAAAACTTCCAATTCTTTAATAACAAACACTCAACCTGTTGGGGGTGCACTCAGTTCAAACTACTCGATGCTAATCATAATTTGTAGTGACCCACCCACCCGCCCAAGTGTTGGTCATCAAAAAAATAAATACTACCTCCTCCTCCTCTAACTAAAAGATTCCTAACACATGCAAAGAAAAGAAACTTTCAATTCTTTGATAACAAACACTTGGGCGGGTGGGTAGGCACTTCAGTTCAAACTACTCGAAAGTAACCATGATTTGGAGTGACCCACCCACCCGCCCAAGTGTTAATAATTAAGAAATTATATATCACCTCTTCCTTCTCTGACTAAAGAACTTCTAACCGTTGCATAGAGAAGGAACTTTGAACTCTTTAATAACAAACACTTGTGCGAGTGGGTAGGCACCACAGTTCCAACTACTCGCTAGTAATCATGATCTAGAGTACCCCCCCCCCCCCCCCGCCCAAGTGTTGGTCATTAAAAAATTGGATATTAAATACCAAAAATATTGTTAGAATGAACCAATATAACCAAAAAAATCAAAATCTCGCCTTGAAACATCTAAATATTGTCAAAAAGTAGTAAAATTAGGTCATGATCTGTTGAAAAAAAAAAATCTTTCCATGGAATGTCAAAAATAGCAAAATTCGGCCACAAACTGTTTAAAAAGTGTACAAATTTAAAAAACCGTCTATAAATTAAAAAAAAATGTTAGAATAAACCAATATTCAGCATTAACTGTTGAAAAGTGCAAAAATCGTTTAATGAAAAGTCAAAAATAGTTAAATCCGGTCATAAAATACCAATTTAACCAAAATCTGGTTTTAAAACATCAAAATATTGTCAGAAAGTACCAAAATCCGACCATAAACTGTTGAAAAAAGCAAAATTCTTTCTATAGAATGTCAAAAATAACAAAATTTGGCAATAAACTGTTTAAAAAATGTACAGATTTCAAAAAACCAGCTATAAAACACAAAAAATATTGTTGAAACAAACCAATATCCAGCATAAACTGTTGAAAAGTGCAAAACTCTTTTAATGAAATGTCAAAAACAGTCAAAACCAGCCATGATATATCAACATAACCAAAATCTGGTTTTAAAACATCAAAATACTGTCCAAAAGTACCAAAATCCGGCCATAATCTTTTCATGGAATATCAAAAATAGCAAAATCCGACAATAAATTGTTTTAAAAAGTACAAATTTCAAAAATATTATTAGAATTAACCAATATCCAGCATGAACTGTTAAAAACTCTTTTAATGAAATGTCAAAAATTGGCCGGATTTGAGGCCATGAAATATCAATATAAGCAAAATCTGGTCTTAAAACATCAAAATACTGTCAGAAAGTACCAAAATCCGGTCATAAAGTGTTAAAATAAGAAAACTCTTTTCATGGAATGTCAAAAACAGCAAAATCTAGTCTTGAAACATCAGAAAGTACTAAAATCCGGTCATAAACTATTGAAAAGAGAAAAATTCTTTTTATGGAATGTCAAAAATAGCAAAATCCAGCCATAAACTGTTTGAAAAATGTACAAATATCAAAAATCAATAGAGACTTATTGGTCATCCATAAGTACTAAAAAATCGCTTAGAAAATAAATTAAAAGTCTAGTATTCACCCAAAAACTGTTATCAAAATTACATTTTCTATAATTAAATTAAAAAAATTTGATTCAACATCTTCTAGTACAAAATTATTCAAAAAATATATATTTTTTTGCATTAAATAGATTCTGAATTCACTAACAAAGTCATTTACCATTCAAAATCGTTCAACATTTATAGCAAAAAAAATATAGCGCAGTACAAAACAAACAAAATTTTTTAAAAAAGGTTACCATATTTTAACAATTTTTTTTTAATATTTGAATAATTTTCTCAACAACACTTTAGTTTATTTGGCTCGGTTTCAAATCATAAATGAGTCTTTAGTGCATACTAAAACTATTTAATAAAACAAATTAAGTTTTTTTGTGGTCTTCGTTAGATTTTAAGCACATTTTGAATAAATTTCATAAAATTTCTAACAATTAATTAAATAAATATATTGTTACAATTTTGTATGCCTGGTATACCACAGGGCTCAAACTCGGGGCCATTAGTATTGGTATCAATAATAAGCAATAACAATTTTATACTAATACATATTTCCAAGATTAAATATTTTTTTCAATTTGGGTTTTTATAATCCCTACAATATTCACCACTTAAAATATTCAATTATTGCAAATGCAAAGTACCCTTAATGCATTTTGAATTAGGGATTTAAATATTCATCATAAATTAGAAATCTGGATTGTATTATAATATTGCTAATCCGTACCCTTGAGAATTTATCTGAATACTTGCAACAACCCACAATTTGAATAATAAAAAATATGATTAACAATTAAAGTGGGTTTTGATGATGATGATGAATCTACGCATAAATTAATCTGACTCATTAAAGATTATTCATCAATCGTATTTTATTGCACGACTTTATTTAGACTATAAAAACATGATTTCATTTCGTAGAATTGATATCAGATTTGGCTGCTATAAATCATATTTATTTTTATTCCCTGTTAATTTAAAAATTTTCAATGCGATTCTTTGGTGTTGTGTGGAGAGGTCCGCGGCGCGGCTCGTAGTATTAATAAAACAACCATTAAAAAATAATATTAATTTATGAAATATGTTCGTTCTCGGAAACAGAACACATACAGAAATAATAAACATTTTTAAATACCAATTTGGATTTTTATATCAGTCCATTGTGTTAAATATGGGTGTAGAGTAGAGTAGAAAAAAAAGGACAAAGGTTCCGAAGCAAGTATCCTTCTTCCCCCATAGCAATTAAATTTTTCTATTAAAATAAATATAGCCATTCCATTACCATATAGTTAATATAGCAATAAATATCAGATTAACTTTTAGCCCTGGTGTGGTGTGGTATAAACCCTTTTTTATAGTTTATAAAAAGAAAACAAAATGGTCGTAAAATTGAATTCGCTCTACGCAATTAATTTAACGATTGGAAAACTTATTTTCGGATTAATTAATTGTGCTACAATGTATTATTAGATAATAAAATATATTTACATAACGCGTAATTGTATGATTAGGTTCTTGCATCACTAAAATTTATTAATATATTTGCTATAAAATTTTAATACGTTGTCTTATAAGAGTAATAACGACCGGCATACAAGGTTGTAATAACCGTTTTTAATATTCCATTGTTCTTTTATGCGATTGCCAATAATGACTTTTCTATGGTTTTTATTTTAATTGTGTTATAAATATCATTGGAGGAATAATCTTAATTAATTCTGTGGGGATCCGATCCTTTCATTTCCTCCTTTTAATAATTAGATGTGGGTGTACTGGACTAGTCCATAATAACAATTTTTCATATTCCATTATTATTACTTTAATTATGCAAAGTGAGTTATAAAAATTGCATTTTTTTACGATGCCATCAAATTAATTAACACGTTTTATTGTGAGCGCGCTCACACAAAATTATATTTTTTTACGGGAGGCATGAAATGATGGATTTCGACGGGAATCGGTAATGTCTTATCATGACAGTACGAGTCCATTGTTAATTATATTTTAATTAGTACTTAGAGCGTGGTTGAAGAATACCAAAGAGAGAGAACGAGAGAAATAATATGTTCTTGGTAATATTAATAACTCATTCGCCGTGCCAAGGAATTAAAAATAGAATGTTGTTTTTTGTTATTAATTGCTTTGTGTGTGTACGTTTTTGTTTTCGGGGAGAAGGGGATATAATGGTATATGGTTTATGATTTATTATTTTCAAAATTTCTTTTTAACATTTTAATCGACTACTAAATTGCCACAAAGAAATTTACTTTAGAATATATTCCATTCTTTTGTAACTATATTGTTGCAAACCAATAGAAACTAAATGGTTTCTTTAAAAAAACCGTATATTTACCATGTTTGCAGCAGATCCAAGAACTTTTATTAATATTCACCAAAAAAATTAAATTGATAAAATTAATTTAATCAATCTAAAATGTTCTTAAAAATCTTTGATTTAATTTCTTATGTTATGTCTTTTGATTCCTTTGCAAACAATCTTCAGTACTAATTAAAAAAAAAATTTTTTGTAGATCTTCAATAATTTTTGATTTTCGCTTCAGGTGTTTCCCAAGTTTCTGATTTGGGACACGTTATATTTTCACTCTGTTATAAACAAATTTATTAACTACCTTGTAATTCTAAACTTTATATTTAGTTTTCCCGCCCACCCACACAAGTGTTTGACAATTGTAAAAGTTGGAAAACTCTATATCAGAGAAAGGCAATGGAGATACAAATTTTTGAATAACTAACACTTGAGTGAGTGGGGCACTCCATAACATACCTACCAGTTGGTAGTTTATATTGGAGTGCCCACCCACCAGCCCAAGTGTTGGTAATCCAGAAATTAGAGATTCTCCTCTCTGCTAGCGTTGGAAGTCTCTACAACAGAGAAGGCAATAAAGTTACAAATTTCTGGATAACCAACACTTGGGTGGGTGGTTGAGTCACTCCGTAACATGACTACAAGTCAGTAATTTGACCCACCCGCCCAACTGTTAATGATCCAGAAATTAGAGTTTCTCTTCTTTGGAAGTCTCTGTCAGAGGAGGCAATGGAGATACAAATATCTGGATAACCAACACTTGAGTAGGGCACTCCATAATATGTTTACCAGTCGGTAGTTTAAACTGGAGTGCCCACCTACCCGCCCAAGTGTTTGTAATCCAAAAATTAGAGTTTTTCTTTTCTCGGATAGCGTTGAAAATCTATGTCAGAGGAAGCGGCAATGTTGATACAAATTTTTGTTTAACCAACACTTGAATGAGTAAGTGGAGCACTCCATAACATAATTACCAGTCGGTAGTTTAAATTGGAGTGTACTCATCCGCCCAAGTGTTGGTGATCCAAAAATTGGAGAAAATTAAAGTTTCTTCTCTATGCCAGAGTTAGAAGTCTCTATATCAAAGGTGGCAATGGTGATACAAATGTCTAAATAACCAACACTTGAGTGGGTAAGTAGAGCACACCACAACATGATTACCAATCGGTAGTTTAAACTGGAGTACCCACCCTCCCGCCCAAATGTTGATAATACAGAAATAAAGTTTCTCCTCTATGCCATCGTTGGAAGTCTATATATCAAAAAGGCAATAGAGATACAAATGTCTGGATAACCAACACTTGAATGAGTGGATGGGGCAATCCATAACCTAATTACCAGTCGGTAGTTTGAACTCATCAGCCCAAGTGTTGGTGATCCAGAAATTAGAGAAAATTAAAGTCTCTCCTCTATGCCAGCGTTGGAAGTCTCTATATCAAAGAAAACGATGGTAATACAAATGTCTAAATAACTAACACTTGGGTAGGTGAGTAGAATACTCTATAACATGATTACCAGTCAGTAGTTTGAACTGAAGTGCCCACCCTCCCTCCCAAATGTTGATGATACAGAAATTGAAGTTTCTCTTCTATGCCAGCGTTGAAAGTCTATTTATCAAAAGAGCTAATGAAGATAGAAATGTCTGGATAACCAACACTTGGGTGGGTAGGTAGAGCACTGCGTAACATGATTATCAGTCGGTAGTTTAAAGTGAAGTGCCCACCCACCTGCCCAAATGCTAGTGATCCAGAAATCAAAGTTTCTCCTCTCTGCTAGCGCTGGAAGTTTCTATATCAGAGAAGACCATAAAGATACAAATTTCTAGATAACCAACACTTGGTTAGGTGAGAAAAACACTCTGTAACATGATTATCAACCAGTTATTTGAAATGGAGTCAATATTAATAGTAAAAAAATGCCAAAAATTTAAACCGGATTACAGTTTTACTTGGGTTATATGAATACTGGCTGTCAAGCTCGTAGTGAGCAGTGACAATCTGAACAAAAATATCCAAAAGATTAAGATCAATTCCCCAAATGCTTTCTTGTTTGGGAATTTGTTAAGTAGCACAATGTGTGATTCAAATGGTAATCGTGCTTAAAGAGGATCACATTATTGTTGTCCAAATCTGCCAGTATTGTTCCAGCATCACTGAATGCTTTCTTGTTTATGCATAATGATTGGCGTCTCCTCAGTTGCAGAAAAATTATGTTTGTTCCGATGAACAGAGGTACGAGTCTCATTGCCAAGGTTGGTGCTAACATTATTGTCTGTCAACCATAACTTTCTCAATGTTGTCATCCAGTTGGAAAAGCTTGAGAAATTCAGGAGGTAAACTTTAAAATTAAAGTAGTTACGTTTAAATATTTTTTGCAATATATATTGTCTTAAAAAAAACAAGAAAATCGACAAAAATCGCTTAGAAGTACCGCAAAGTTCTCAAAAAGATGCGCATTGGCACTTAGAAATACCTAAAAATTGATTAATAAAAACATTTGCAGCAAGAAATTACAAAAAATCGCTCAGAAAGTGCATAAAAAAAATTCTTGTCATAAAGAATGGACAAATAACGTACGGTACTACATAAAAACCATCAAAAATCGCTTAGGACATGCGTTTAGAGCACACAATTATCAAGAAAACGCACTGAATCCTAAAAAAATAATGAAAAAACATGTTTATCATACTAAATTACTCAAAAACAGCTCAAAAATTGCATTTAAAATCAAATATTTTTCCAACAAACAATACAAAAAAATGCATAAAAATCACACAAAATCACACAAAATTCATAAACTTATAGAACCCTTAATAACTACATAAAAATCATAAAAAATTGCGCAGAAAAAAAAATTTAATCTTAAAACAAACAAAATTGTAAAAAAACGCGTAAGAATCCCACATAATGTTTCAAAAATCGCTCAATAATAATCAAAAAACATATTACCATTTAAAATCTCTCTAAAAATGCGCAAAAAATACAACAAAATGTATAAAAAACCATAAATCTAAAAGCCCCGATTTTGTGTAGTAAATAAAAAACGTAAAATAACTGCTTAAGAAATAGATTTTTATCTTAAAACGCTTAAAATCAATAAAAACCCGTTTTTATCATAAAAAATCGCTCAGAAAAATTAAACAAAAATCTCCTACTTTTCTAGTGTAAACATTTAACTTTTCAAAAAGTGCATTAATCAGATTGTTTTACAATTAATAAAAAAGCCTTTTATGTTTGAAGTAATAAAAAATTGATCTAAAAATCGCTCAAAAGATACGCGCAAAATCGTTTTAAATAATATGTCACTCAAACAATGTTTTTATTGTATTAAAACAAAAAATACAGAGAGTATATGAATGAAGCAACAATTCTTCGCGTTTTATGTTTTCTTAAGTAGTGTGTGGGACTGTAGCCAGCTTCTTATATTCTTTATAAGAACATAATTACATAAATCTATATAATAAATTACAGTTTTCGCAAGAAATACGTTGTAAATTAATAAATTAAAATCAAATTTCAATAAAAAAAGCAAAAATAATGTAATTAAAGTATATAAGAAACCGTTTATAAAACATATTTTTGTTGAATTAATTTAGTTTGATAAGTAAATTAGCAATTTTATTGTTATAAAAAAATATTATTATTTTTCCAATATTGAACTTAAAAATAAATCTGATTCCATAAAAATAAATTCTGTGCTAATCCAACAGGTTTTCTCTTCTTCTTATTATTATTACATACAATAAATATGAAATCCTAACAAAATTCCCAACCATTTCGGCACAAATTGAACATTCACGCAGCGTTTACTAAGAAAAAATAAATCTACCCTCAAGGGTATTTATGTGGGGGTTGTAAGTGATTATATTAAGGGTTGTCAATGATGGTTATATATAGAAACAGGCCATTGCCGAAGGCAAATTTATAAATTACATCCGTGAAGAAATATTATTTACAGTTTTAATATTTCAAAAACTGATTTATAAAAATTAACAGATTTGTCAGATAACAATAGATTGAATCTATGAATATGATTTTTTTGTACACACGCTAACAGTTTTTTATTATGATATAAAAAACTTTGTTTATAAAAAACGTTTAAATCAAATCGATTTTAATTTCACCAAAATTAAGAAAAAAATTATCAGTAATTAATAAAACTAATATGACAGTTTGTAGTGATAATCAAAAGATATTTTTCCATATCAAACAATTCCATTATGTATATTAGAAAGGGGGGGGGGGGAAGTTCACAGAATCAAGCTTAGCAAGAAAACGCCTGAAAATAGTTGAATAAAAAACAAATCGTCACTAAACTGAGCCATCCAGCTAAGTTTTAATTGCAAATTATCAATGAAAATTTCATCAATAAAAAAAACCATATTAACTAACAATAAAATGAGTCATTGATAACAAAATATCATATTCACTAAATTGAGTCATGCGGTTCACCAAGAATCGCAAATAACTAATGAATATGTAGAGTTGCATCGAGATTGAAAGCTGTTTTATATAATTATAACGAGTCATGCTAAAAATAGTAATCATTGAGATGAGTCAAAATAATGTATCGTCCATCGCAAAGCGACAAATTATCGCTAAACTGGATCATATTGATCAAAAGTAAACAAGTTTTACAATTTTGACTCAATTTCAAAGCGACCGAGTCAAAACAAACACTCGGCAGTAGTAAAGTAACTTATTATCCAAATCATAGACAAAAATAAATCACAGATCATACTGAGTCAAAGCGGCATATTATCACTAAACTGAGTCATAAAGAGCCAAAAGTAAATCACAAAAAACTAATTGTCACTCGCACAATGAGTCAAAACAAAGAATTGGTAATAGCAACTCAACATATTACTATTAAACCGAGTCATAAACAAAACTAAATCACAAAACAAACTGAGTCAACCGGCTCATGAGAAATAACAAAACAACTAAGCAACAAAGTTTATATAATTGCAATGAGTCATAAAAAAGTAGTTAGTTCATTGAGATAAGTCATAATAATCTGCAAGGCATGTTATGACTGAACTGAGTCAAATTGACTAAAAGTAAATCGCATAAAACAAATTGTCATTGAATTTAAAAGCTATCTTTTATCATTAAAATGAGTCATAATACTTAGTAACATTGTAATAAGTCATAACAGACTAACACTGAGTCATCCGGTACGTAGCTAATGCAAAGCAACAAATTATAACCCAAAAAAGTAACATAGCAAAGTGTCTTAATATCATTGCAGCTCGAATGACTAAAAACAGTTGATCGCGATACGGAATACATCACTAAATGAAGGGTCATTCAGTTAATCATCAAATTGATACACACAGAAGTTTAACTTAAGACAAAGAAACTGATTATCAATGTAGCTAGTCATGATTGAAAGTAGCTAACAGTAAAGATCACTAAACTGAGTCATTATTTGCCAACAACAACCAATTATCATTGCAACATAATTATCACTAAACTGAGTCATCTAGCTCACAGTTAATCGCGACAAATTGTTAGAGTGTAACTTATTGGTAACATGCGAATAAAGACAAAGCGTATTAATATTAATTTAGTCATGACCCAATGTAGTTAATCGCAAAACAACATAATCACTAAACTGAGTCATCTGTTAATTAAAAAACGACAAATTCTTACTGAGACAAGTTAAACTACAGTAATGAATAAAAGAAGACTAAACTGAGTCATACAATTCACAATTAATTGTCAAGGAACTAATTGAGCATAAATAAAAAAATGTAATAAGTCATACTGAACACAGTTATTTGCAAAGCAACATATAGTGATTATAACTGAGTCATCCGGCTCACCGTTAATCTCAAAGCAACTAAATGTGAATGAATAAAGTTGCTTCAATATTGAATCATTAGCTAAGCGGACAACAAAATTGTATTAAGTCTTGAATAAAGATAAAAGTTAATCGAAATACTATGATCACTAAACTTAAGTCATATTAACCGGTAAGCAATAAATGATCAGTAATTGAGTCATATTAGCCAAAAAATAATCGCAAAGCTGAAAATGATTTCTGAAACATGTTAGAAGACATTCAATAAGTTAATTAGTTTTGTGATAAATGTTATTGATATATTATCACTAAAATGAGTCATATTAGCAAAAAAGTCACAATCATCACAAAGCAATATATTGGTTACAGAACCTAGAATTAATCTCTAAGAGTCGATTCATTATTGCATTGAGTCATTAATCCCAAAGCAACATATGATCACTAAACTGAGTCATCAGCCTCACCTTTAACCTCAAAACTGTAACTAAATAAAATTGCTTCAAAGTTGATTATTAGCGAAACGGTTCATAAAATTGCATTGAGTCATGAATCAAGATAAAAGTTAATTGCAAAACTAAAATAATCACTAAACAAAGTCACAAAACAATATATTATCACTAAACTAAGTCTTATTAGATGAAAGTCAACCGTAAAGCTAAAAATTGTTAATAAAACAAGTTACAAGACATTTAATCCATAGCAAAGTGACGTAATATCATTACAGTGAGTCATAATAGACAAACAATAATCGCAAAGTGCTATAGTATCACTAAAGTAAGTCATATTAACAAAAACTTCGCAACAAATCAGTTATGCAACTTACAGTTAATCGTTTTATCAATGCAATAAGTCATAACAAACTGACATTAATAGCAAAGAAACGTATCACTAAACTGAGTCATATTAGCCTCCATTGTTACTGTTAAGTTGAGTTACGCAATTATACAATTGATCGCAAAACAATGTAGTATAATTGCAGTGAGTCATAACGGACTGTTGTTAAACTGTGTTTCCGTCCACCCGCCCAAGTTTTTGTCATAAATAAATTTAAAGTTATGACAGAATAACTGACAGATGTCATTGAGATAAAAGACAGAAGTGACGTATCCAATTCCTTGATAACAAACACTTGGGCGGGCGGGCGGGAACAAAGTTTAAAAAAATTGAACCGGTGGTTTTAAACTATGCTCCCGCCCACCCGCCCAAGTGTTTGTCATAAATAAAATTTAAAGTTACTACCATCTACCGTGTTCCTGCAGCTAAAAAACATGTCACAATGACTGACAGATGTCATTAATATAAAAAACATAGAAGACGTATCCAATTTCTTGATAACATTCTTAACAACACTTGGGCGGGCGGACGGAAACACAATTCAGAAGAATTGAACCGGTGGTTTCAAACTGCGCTCCCACCCACCCGCCCAAGTGTTTGTCAACAATCAATTTGAAGTTACTACCACATACCGTGTTTCTGCAGCTAAAAACACAACAAAATGACTGACAGATGTCATTAAGATAAAAACACAGGTGACGTATCCAATTTCTAAATGACAACATTTTGGCAGGCGGGCAAAAACATAGTTCAGAAAAATTAAACCGGTGAATTCCAACTATGCTCCCGCCCACCCGCCCAAGTTTTTGTCATAAACAAATTTGAAGTTACCACCACATACCGTGTTCCTGCAGCTAAAAAACATGACAGAATGACTTGACAGATGTCATTAATATAAAAGACAGAGGTAACGTATCCAATTTCTTGATAACAAACACTTGGGCGGGCGGGAGGGAACAAAGTTCAAAAATATTAAACCGGTAATTTTAAACTATGCTCCCGCCCACCCGCCCAAGTGTTTGTCATAAATAAATTTGAAGTTACTACCACATACCGTGTTCCTGCAGCTAAAAAACATGACAGAATGACCGACAGATGTCATTAAGATAAAAGACAGAGGTGACGTATCCAATTTTTTGATAACAAACACTTAGAAGAGCGAGCGGGAACACAGTTCAAAAAAACTGAACCGATGATTTCAAACTGTGCTCCCGCCCTCCCGCCCAAATGTTTGTTATAAATAAATTTGAAAGTAATACCACATACCGTGTACCTGCAGCTTAGAAACATGACACAATGACTGACAGATGTCATTAAGATAAAAAACATAGGTGACGTATCCAATTTCTTGATTGTGTTCCCGCCCACCCGCCCAAGTGTTTGTCATAAATAAATTTGAAGTTAATACCACATACCGCGTTCCTGCAGCTTAGAAACATGACACAATGACTGACAGATGCCATTAAGATAGTAGACAAAAGTGACGTATCCAATACCTTAATCCCAAAAACTTGGGCGGGCGGGCGGGAACACTGATTGAACTAGAAGACGTGGGTTAACGGTAAATTGTAGTGCACCGTAACAAGTTAGAACTATCTTAGACGAAAGTTCAGAATAACGCCAACATTTAAAATTGAAGACTACAAGAAGCCAGGCAATGGCAAACTTCCTACCATTAAATAGCAACCCAGGAATCAGGTTATGATAAAAGCACCATCTTCATATTCAAACTGAGTCATCCGATTCACAATCAATAATGCAACATTCAATCAATTAATAACCTGCAAATTATTATTGCAATGAGTCACAACAAACTGTTATTAATTGCAAAATGACTAAACCGAGTCATATTAACCTAAACTACTGACTCGTTATCATGCTATGGAGTGTCACACCCACCCGCCCAAGTGTTCGTTATCACAAGATTAAATGTTTGTAAACTTTCTGCAACCGTCAGAAGTCATTTTGTCACAAGAAAAAGTCGTAATTCAACCTTTTTATAACTAACACTTGGGCGGGTGGGTAGGACACTCCAATCCAAACTACTGACTTGTTATCATGCTATGGAGTATCCCACCCACCCACCCAAGTGTTTGTTATCAAAAAATTAAATGTTTGACCTCTCTGTAAGCGTCAGAAGTCACTTGTTCACAAGAGCCGGTCGTGATCCAACCTCTTGACAACTAACACTTGGGTGGGTGGGCGGGGCACTCCAATCAAAACTACTGACTCGCTATCATGTTATAGTGTCCCACACATCCGCCCAAGTGTTGTTATCAAAAAATTTAATGTCTGCCCTCTCTGCAAAACGTTAGAAGTCATTTGATCACAAGAGCCGGTCGTGTTCCAACCTCTTAAAGACTAACACTTGGGTGGGTGAGTGGGCCACTCCAATCCAAACTACTAACTTGTTATCATCCTATGGAGTATCCCACCCACCCGCCCAATTGTTTGTTATCAATAAAATTAAATGTTTGACCTCTCTGTCAAGCGTCAGAAGGCACTTGATCACAAGAGCCGGTCGTGATCTAACCTCTTGACGACTAACACTTGGGTGGGTGGGTGGGGCACTCCAATCAAAACTGCTGACTCGTTATCATGTTATAGTGTCCCACACACCCGACCAAGTGTTTGTTACCAAAAAAATTAAATTTCTGACCTCTCTGTAAGCGTAAGAAGTCGTAATTTCGATTATACAATCAAAGTAAACTAAACTTAAGACAGTAAGTAGTAAAGCCAACTAAACTGAGTCATATTGAGCAAAAAATCAGAAAGGGACAGTGTTACAAAAATAAATTCCACAATATACATACATTCAATTGCAGAAAATAGTTAACTTTGATTGAAGATAGTTAGTAGCAAACGACATATTATCACTAAACTGAGTCATCCAATTCACAAAAAACAAAATGTCATTTGCACCAATAATACAACATTAAATTAATTGCTAATCTGCGTATTATTATTACAATGAGTCACAACAAACTGACTCATAAAAGTCAGAATTAAATCGCAAATAAACAAATTGTTGTTAAAACCATATACAATCAACCGTAAAAGTAAGTATTATCACTAACTAAAGATCACTAAACTGAGTCATATAAAGCAGAAAGTCGTAAAGCAACATATAATCACTAAACTGAGTCAAATTGGCAAATCAACAAATTGTTAGTGTAAACAGTTATACAAATCATATTATCACATTGTACTAGAAATAATTAATCGCAAATCGACATACGATCACTAAACTGAGTAATATAAGCAAAAAATTTCAAAGAGACCACTTAAATTAAAAAAAGCACTTTATAACTGGAAAACAAAATATTGTAACTGACTGAAAATAGATAATATCAAAGCAACATTTGTTCACTAAACTGAGTCATATTGGCAAAAAGTCGCAAACAATCAATTGTGCCATGTGATCACTAAAACTGAGTCAAATTAGCAATATAGTGCAAAACGACAAATTGTTAGGAAAGCTGAAATTGGCAACAAATGATCACTAAACTGAGTCATTCTGAAAAAAATTATAAATACACTGAGCAACATTAGCAAAAAGTCACTATTATTAAAAGATAGTTTAATTTAAGCGAAAAATTATTAATGAAACAAATTATACAATATACAATTTGATTCAATGACTAATCACTAAATTAAGTCCTATCAGTAAATCGCAATGCAACAAACTGATATTGAAAGAAGTTATACTACTTTTACTGGATTTCATTGCGACGAGTCATAACAAACAATCTACAATTGCAAAGAAATATGTTATCACTAAACTAAATCATATCAGACATAAGTAAATGACAAATCAAAAAACTGTTAATGAAAGGAGTTAAACAAAATCAATTAAAAGAAATCGTACTCTAGCGTTAATGAGATTGATTATTCAGAAGTGCACTCAAGTTAGGTTTGATTATTAAAAAGCTTATTAAAGCAATAAAATTTAAATCAAAGCTTTCGAACAAGTTTAAATTAAAGCTTCATAATTTTATAAAAAAGCTTTTAGAATTGATAAGATAATAACAACTAAATTTATATAAAATTATAAATAAATATTGCAAGATTGATTCAATACAGATTTTATCAACAACTTCTTGGCTTTGAGGTTAAGAATCTTGCAAAGCCGGTTTATATTTTAAATTAAAAAATAAGAATTGCATTCATATAAAAAAGTAGTTGCTTATAAACAATTAAAAAGATTAAACGCATTTCGATCAACATGAATAAATATACAATGAATCAATAATGCAAATTGCGTTATGATTAATTGCACGGTAATTAATTATACGCAGAAATATAAATAAATCAATAAAATTTAACAATTTTCTAATAAAAACATGATTATCGAATAGTCTTCTGAATGCCATAAATATATTTAAATTAAATGTAAACAAGTTTATTGCGCAATTAATTGTTGCAAATTGTTACACAATAAAATCTTAATACCCTATAAAACGTTTTTTTATCGATTAGTAATTAACAGGTGATTATTTTTCAAAACTGATTGATTACGTAAAGTTGCATTAAAATATAAATAAATTGATGACAAACAAGCAACAAGATGTTGCAGCAATTGGTTATCGAATACGTGCTAACGAGTGTCGGCGAAGAATGCGTATTGAGTTATTAAATTAAAATATCCACTGACCTCTTGCATCTCGAGTTTAGTAGCCATTTCGATTAGCACGATCTAAATATATCACAGCACTTAATTAAAATCACAATACTATTAATTCGGTTACATTAAATTTATATAATCCGGAACGTGGTTCCTGTCCAACACGCACAACACGACTAAAAGTCA
Source organism: Tachinus rufipes (assembly GCA_963932245.1). Classification (NCBI taxonomy): domain Eukaryota; kingdom Metazoa; phylum Arthropoda; class Insecta; order Coleoptera; family Staphylinidae; genus Tachinus; species Tachinus rufipes. The sequence goes on from OZ010743.1 coordinate 111,420,538, forward strand.
AGAGGGGCACAACACAACAAAACGGTAACGAAAATTTTGACTTATCCGTAGAAATCGCAGTAGGAGGCGCATCTAATAGATTGGAATTGTAAATCCGGACAGTTCTAGGTAAAATCTTATAATACAGCAGGTAACATTTATTTTTATTTTATTTTCAAGGGTGGTTAATGCTTAAAGTATCTTGTTATTATTGGTAGCACACGACTGGATTAGTTATTTTTGGATTTGAAAAAAAGGGTTGGTTTTTAATAAAAACAATTGCGCAATTGTAAGAGGGGTGAGTTATTTAAACACCTATTAAAGTGTTCATTAGAGAATGGAATCAAAGCGGACCGGTGTATAATTATAAAGTATTTACCGAGTTGGCGCGCGGAGGAGTGCGGCCCTGTAATACATCACATAGACAGCTCATTTGCTATTCGTATTATCATATTTGAACGGGTTGAGTGTCCGTCGTTTTGCCGGCTTGAGGTGCAGCTAGATTTAATCTAATATCACACTTATTAGTAGAATTTGGTGGGCGCGCGCGACTACAGATTGTTATATTTACTATTGCTCAATACTCCAATTACCACATGCATAGAATAAATTGGTATCAGTTTGATAAAAGCAAGGTTAATGAATCGTTTGCATAATACTTGTCAAATTAACGACGATGTTAACATGCTTAATTTCATGCTCTACAAGATACTATTTGGTAATTTTCTGTTATTTATGATAGGAATAACAAGATGAAGCGACAGATTATGCGCTGAAGACTTCATTGTGCGTTCATTTATCAATTTTAGTTAATTACGCAATTAAATTTCATACAAATTGTAATTGAAGACTGATGACTATGAGTCAATCACACAAATACATTGCATATTTTTTAATAAACCATAAAAGCTTCTCATCTGCACATAAATTGAGCTTTCAGTAATTTGCGGCTAGCGTACAAAGACCATTTTAAGAAAATAAATTATCAATTTTATTCAAATTAGTACAAATTAGTACCGTTATAGTACCATCTCATAGCTCAAAAATTCTTATTTATCGCACATAATTATGATGCAGTATTTAAGTTACAAAATTCCGCAATTTTTCGAAAAATTAGCGTAACGATTTTGTTTAAATTTGTACCAATTGTAGTACCCCCTTATCACTAAAATGTGCAACTTTAATCAAATTCTAATATTTGGTTTTAAGGTTATCAAACTTGAAATTCGGCAGGAGCTTTGTTATAAGAAATTGGTTGAGAAGAAACAAATAATTTCAACAAAGCTAGGCGTATGAATTTTATTCAAATTAGTACGAATTATAGTACTCTAACATAGCTCTAAAATGTGTAAATTTCATGAAGTTCTAATATTTTGTTTTAGAGTTATCGGACTTAATTACTCCACATAAGCTTTGATAAAAAATTTAGTTGAAAGGAAACAAATAATTTTAACCAACTTAGACTATGGATTTTATTCAAATTAGAACCAATTTTAGTACCACATAATCACTCTAAATCGTGCAAATTTTATTAAGTTCTAATGTTTGGTTTTAAAGTTATCAAACTTTGAAATTCAGCATGAGCTTTGTTATGAGACATTGATTGAGAAGAAACAAATACTTTCAACAAAATTAGCCTATAGATTTTATTCAAATTAGTACCAATTATAGTACCCTAGCATAGCTCTAAAATGTGTAAATTTCATTAAATTTTAATATTTTGTTTTAAAGTTATCGGACTTAATTATACCTCATGAGCTTTAATAAAAGAATTTAGTTGAAAAGAAACAAATAATTTTAACAAACTTAGACGAATAGATTTCATTCAAATTACTACCAATTATAGTACCCTCTTATCACTCTAAATCATGCAAATTTCATTAAGTTCTAATGTTTGGTTTTAAAGTTATCAAACTTTGAAATTCAGCATAAGCTTTGTTATAAGAAATTGGTTGAAAAGAAAGAAATAATTTCAACAAAGCTAAACGCATGGATTTTATTCAAATTAGTTCCAATTATAGTACCATAGCATAGCTCTAAAATGTGTAAATTTCATTAAATTCTAATATTTGGTTTTAAAGTTATCGGACTTTGAAACTGAACATGAGCTTTGTTATAAGAAGTTGGATGAGAAGAAAAAAATTATTGCAACAAAGCTAGGCGTATAGATTTGATTCAAATTAGTACCAATTATAGTACCTTAGCATAGCTCCAAAATGTGCAAATTTCATTAAATTCTAATACTTGGTTTTAAGGTTATCGGACTTTGAAACTGAACATGAGCTTTGTTATAAAAAGTTGGTTGAGAAGAAAAACATTATTGCAACAAAGCTAGGCGTATAAATTTTATTCAAATTAGTACCAATTATAGTACCCTAGCATAGCTCCAAAATGTGTAAATTTCATTAAATTCTAATATTTGGTTTTAAGGTTATCGGTCTATGAAACTCAGCATGAGCTTTGTTATAAGATATTGGTTGTAAAGAAACAAATAAATTCAACAAAACTAAGAGTATGGATATAATTCAAAATAGTACCAATTATAGTACCCTAGCATAGCTCCAAAATGTGCAAACTTCATCAAATTCTAATATTTGGTTTTCAGGTTATCGGACTTTGAAACTGAACATGAGCTTAGTTATAAAAAGTTGGTTGAAAAGAAAAAAATTATTGCAACAAAGCTAGGCTTATAGATTTTATTCAAATTAGTACCAATTATAGTACCCTAGCATAGCTCCAAAATGTGCAAATTTTATTAAATTCTAATATTTAGTTTTGAGGTTATCGGACTTTGAAACTGAACATGAGCTTTGTTATAAGAAGTTGGTTGAAAAGAAAAAAAATATTGCAACAAAGCTAGGCGTATAGATTTTATTCAAATTAGTACCAATTATAGTACCCTAGCATAGCTCCAAAATGTGTAAATTTCATTAAATTTTAATATTTGGTTTTAAAGTTATCCGGCTTTGAAACTGAACATGAGCTTTGTTACAAGAAGTTAGTTGAAAAGAAAAAAAATATTGCAACAAAGCTAGGCGTATAGATTTTATTCAAATTAGTACCAATTATAGTACCCTAACATTGCTCCAAAATGTGCAAATTTCATTAAATTCTAATATTTGATTTTAAGGTTATCGGACATTAAAACTGAACATGAGCTTTGTTACAAGAAGTTGGTTGAGAAGAAAAAAATTATTGCAACAAAGCTAGGCGTATAGATTTTATTAAAATTAGTACCAATTATAGTACCCTAGCATAGCTCCAAAATGTGCAAAATTCATTAAATTCTAATATTTGGTTTTAAAGTTATCGGGCTTTGAAACTGAACATGAGCTTTGTTACAAGAAGTTAGTTAAAAAGAAAAAAAATTATTGCAACAAAGCTAGGCGTATAGATTTAATTCAAATTAATACCAATTATACTACCCTAGCATACCTCCAAAATGTGCAAATTTCATTAAATTCTAATATTTGGTTGTAAAGTTATCGGACTTTGAAACTGAACATGAGCTTTGTTATAAGAAGTTGGTTGAAAAGAAAAAAATTATTGCAACAAAACTAGGCGTATAGATTTTATTCAAATAAGTACCAATTATAGTACCCTAGCATAGCTCCAAAATGTGTAAATTTCATTAAATTCTAATATTTGGTTTTAAAGTTATCGGACTTTGAAACTGAACATGAGCTTTGTTATAAGAAGTTGGTTGAGTAGAAAATAATTATTGCAACAAAGCTAGGCGTATAGATTTTATTCAAATTAGTACCAATTATAGTACCCTAGCTTAGTTTTAAAATGTGCAAATTTCATTAAATTCTAATATTTGGTTTTAAGATTATTGGACTTTGAAACTGAACACGAGCTTTGTTATAAGAAGTTGGTTAAGAAAAAAAAAATTATTGCAACAAAGCTAGGCGTATAGATTTTTTTTTAACATAGTACCAATTATAGTACCCTAGCATAGCTCCAAAATGTGCAAATTTTATTAAATTCTAATATTTGGTTTTAAAGTTATTGGACTTTGAAACTGAACATGAGCTTTGTTACAAGAAGTTGGTTGAAAAAAAATAAATTATTGCAACAAAGCTAGGCGTATAGATTTGATTCAAATTAGTACCAATTATAGTACCCTAGCATAGCTCCAAAATGTGCAAATTTCATTAAATTCAAATATTTGGTTTTAAGGTTATCGGACTTTGAAACTGAACATGAGCTTTGTTAGAAGAAGTTGGTTGAGAAGAAAAAAATAATTTTATCAAAGCTAGGCGTATAGATTTGATTCAAATTAGTACCAATTATAGTACCCTAGCATAGCTCCAGAATGTGTAAATTTCATTAAATTCTAATATTTGGTTTTGAGGTTATCAAACTTTGAAATTTAGCATTTTATTATTTTGATTATTATTTCATAAATCATGACTTTTTGTAAAGCTGTGGTTACAATTTTCAAAATATTGACTCAGTTTTTCTTAAAATAATACTAGAAACATTATTGAGTCATAAAAGTAAGTCAGAAATGTTTATTAAATGCATTCTATTAAAAAAATGTCAAAATTTCCAATTGACGTTTGATATTAAGTAAAAATCGCGCAAGAAATCGCTTAACTGACTAATTTCAGATTTCTTGCTTAAGAAATTGTTTAGCAAACACTTAAAGTTTAGTAGAATATTAGAATTTACATTTATTAAATGCATTCTATTAAAAAAATATCAAAACTTCCAATTGACGTTTGATATTAAGTAAAAATCGCGCAAGAAATCGCTTAACTGACTAATTTTAGATTTCTTGCTTAAGAAATTGTTTAGCAAACACTTAAAGTTTAGTAGAATATTAGAATTTACATTTATTGAATGCATTCTATTAAAAAAATATCAAAACTTCCAATTGACGTTTGATATTAAGCAAAAATCGCTTAAAAAATCGCTTAATTGACTAATTTTAGATTTCTCGCTTAAAAAATTGCTTAACAAATGCTTAAAGTTTATTAGAAATATTAGAATTTACATTTATTAAATGCATTCTATTAAAAAGAAATCAGAATTTCCAGTTGACGTTAAATATTAAGCAAAAATCGCCCAAAAAATCGCTTAATTGACTAATTTAGATTTTTTACTTAAGAAATTGCTAAGAAAATGCTTGAAATTAAAATCTCTTACAAAATGTCTTTGAAAACAAAAATATTTTGTAATTGAATAAAATTCAGAAAAAAATCGTAAAAAAAGATGATTTGCTTATCTTCATTGTTATTATAATGATTTAAGTAATTTCAAAGCTAATTGAAAACAGAAAACAAATTGAACAGAAAATTGCATTTTTAAAGCGATTTTCTGTTCAATTTGTTTTATTATTATCATAATTTATTTCAAGAGATTAAATAAACTATTTCTTTAATATAAAACCTTAACAACATATACCTGTAATATAATATAGCGACTAATTGCAATATAGAAACACCCTCTTCATAATCCCTTAAATGGTCAAGAGCTGCAGGTAGCTAAATAAACAGAAATGATCCTGATTTGCATTTAATTAAAATGGGCCAAACTGACGCCTCTAGAATTAACAATAAAATAATATCTTCTAAAAATTGGTTGCTTCTAAACATTAATGAAGAACGTTGTTTTAAGTGTTTCTTGTTTTCATTTTATTTGTCGGTGAGTGAAACGTAACTCTGTAATTACAAAGCAGTATGGGGGGAAAATAAGGCGTAAAATTAAAAAGCTTAAAACGAGCCGAATGGAAGAAGCAAAAAAAATGTATAATGTATAAAAATATAGGTGGTAAAAGACTACTGACTGGTGCAATTAAAAAATTTACAGTCCCTCTTTAAATTACTTCGTATTAAGCGCGTATATAATTCCATAATGGCTCTTAATTATTTTATAACCTTATTTAAAATGAATTCAATTATTTTTTTATTAACTAATCGATTGCATATATAAATTAAGCGGAACGATGGCTATCTAAAAATAACAGTGTTAAATTAGCCGGCGTAACATACAAAATGTTTTTTTAAGACATAAATATCAAAACCCCTCGCTATCTCAGGCCCATCTTTATCGACCGTTTAACGCGGCCCATAAATTCGAAGATTATATACATTTTCAGCAAAGCGTGTGTCGACAGCGGACGTCCACTCTAATAAAAAATAATATCGATTAACACAAACATAATTTCAATTTTCGTAACAAACGACGTGACACGTGCTCGAATTTATATCTTACTGCTCGCGAGGAATGTAAATTCATTATTAATTAATGTTCTTTATAATTAATCGCTTAATTCTTTTTGTTAATTAGTTTTTGTCTATTATTATGCCAAATTTAAATATTTTATTGCGTCTAATTGTTGTTGTTACATAATAAAATTTTATGTTTGCACATTTAAAATAATTAAGTGGGATTTAAAAATTTCTGTCTATGTTATTAAATTAAATATACACAATCATAAATGGCATAAACATTTAAAAATAAATATGTTAATTTTTTAGACTTAATGAAAGCCTTCCTCAATATTAGAATCCATCCTCTTTTAACAATAAACACAACAAAGCAATAAACTGGAATATTTTTTCATCTGTTTTCCAGATGCTCAGCATATTCACAATCTATGAATATTTTATCAATAAAAACAAATTGCACAGCTGCATTTTAAACCATTTGCGTTGGTTACTCAACATTTACTATAATATAATAAAAATTTACAATCTGTTACTAGAGGAAAGCAATATTTCATTGGAGGTTATTTTAAACAACCGGTACATACAACCTCATAGATGTTAAATTTATCGCATTGAAATAGTTACAATTTATAAAGTTGATTAATAAAACTGCTACATCAACCGTATCGAATTAATTACAATTTATGGAGTAACACATTTTTATTTGATTAATTAGTAAAATAAAATTGACGTATAAAATTTACCTTATAGATTTTGTTACAATTTATACCGTTGGTAGTACTGATAACATAGTACCTTTTTACAAATTTGCAACAAAATCCAATAGAGCGTTCAGAAATTATACTAGTTTTTAAATCGTTGCACTGTCTTTCTAATAGATTATTCAGTCTAACTAAATTGATATTATATAAATCTCACCGTATTGAATTTGTTGCAAATTACACAGTTGGTAGTACTGATAACATAATAACCTTTTACAAAATTTCAATAAAAACCAATGGGGCGTTCAGAAATTATACTAGTTTTTAAATAGTTGCAATGTCCGCCTAATAGATTATTCAGACTAACTAAACTGATATTATATAAATCTCACCGTATTGAATTTGTTGCAAATTACAAAGTTGGTAGTACTAATAACAGAATACCTCTTTACAAATTTGCAACAAAATCCAATAAAGCGTTCAGAAATTATATTAGTTTTTAAATAGTTGCACTGTCTGTCTAATAGATTATTCAGTCTCACTAAATTGATATTATATAAATCTCACCGTATTGAATTTGTTGCAAAGTACACAATTAGTAGTACTAATAAAAGAGTACCTTTTTACAAATTTGCAACAAAATCCAATAAAGCGTTCAGAAATTATACTAGTTTTTAAATAGTTGTACGTCTAATAGATTATTCAGTCTAACTAAATTAATATTAAATAAAACTCATCGTAGTAAAATTGTTGCAAATTACACAATTATTAGTACTTATAACGTAGTACCATTTTAAAAATTTGCAACTAAATCCAAGGAAGCGTTCAGAAATTAAACCACTTTTTAAATAGTTGCACTGTTTGTCTAATAGATTATTCAATCTAACTAAATTGATATTATATAAATCTCACCGTATTGAATTTGTTTAAAATTTTGCAGTTGGTAGTACTGACAACATAATACCTTTTTACAAAATTACAACAAAATACAATGGAGCGTTCAGATATTATACTAGTTTTTAAATAGTTGCACTGTAAGTCTAATAGATTATTCACTCTAACTAAACTGATATTATATAAATCTCACCGTATTGAACTTATTGCAAATTACACAGTTGGTAGTACTGATACCATAGTACCTTTTAACACACTTGCAGCAAAATCCAATAAAGCGTTCGGAAATTATACTAGTTTTTAAATAGTTGCACTTTCCGTCTAATAGATTATTCAGTCTAATTAAATTGATATTATATAGAACTCACCGTATTGAATTGATTACAAACTACACAGTTGGTAGTACTGATAACATAGTACCTTTTAACAAACTTGCAGCAAAATCCAATAAAGCGTTCGGAAATTATACTAGTTTTTAAATAGTTGCACTTTCCGTCTAATAGATTATTCAGTCTAACTAAATTGATATTATATAAATCTCACCGTATCAAATTTGCTGCAAACTACACAGTTGGTAGTACTAATATATGAGTACCTTTTTACAAATTTGCAACTAAATCCAATAGAGCGTTCAGAAATTATACTAGTTTTTAAATAGTTGCACTACCCGTCTAATAGATTATTCAGTCTAAATAAATTAATATTATATAAATCTCACCGTATTGAATTTGTTGCAAATTACACAGTTGGTAGTACTGATAACATAGCACCTTTTTACAAATTTGCACAACAAAATCCAATAAAGCGTTCAGAAATTATACTAGCTTTTAAATAGTTGCATTGCCCGTCTAATAGATTATTCAGTCTAACTAAATTGATATTATATAAAACTCACCGTATTGAATTTATTACAAATTACACAGTTGGTAGCACTAATTACTTAGTACATTTCCACAAACTTGCAACACAATCCAATGCAGCGTTTAAAAATTATACTACTTTTAGAATTGTTGCACATTCTTTCTAATAAATTAGTCAGTCTAGTTAAATTGAGGTTATATCAAACTTGCCGTATCAAATTTGTTACAAATTACACAGTTGGTAGTACTGATTACGTAGTACATTTACACAAATTTGCAACAAAATCCAATGTAGCGTTTGGAAATTATACTAGTTTTTAAATTGTTGCACTTTTTTCTTATGTCCACAAAAATTGAGGTTACATAAAACCCTCTATATGAAACTTGTTAAAAAATACAACACAGTTGGTAGTAGTGATTACGTAGTATATTTACACAAATTTGCAACAAAATCCAATGCAGCGTTTAAAAATTATACTACTTTTGGAATTGTTGCACATTCTTTTTAATAAATTAGTCCGTCCAGTTAAATTGAGGTTATATCAAACTTGACGTATCAAATTTGTTACAATTTACACAGTTGGTAGTACTGATTACGTAGTACATTTACACAAATTTGCAACAAAATCCAATGTAGCGTTTGGAAATTATACTAGTTTTTAAATTGTTGCACTTTTTTCTAATGTCCACATAAATTAAGTTTACATAAAACTCACTGTATAAAATTTGTTACAAATTACACAGTTGGTAGTACTGATTACGTAATACATTTACACAAATTTGCAACACAATCCAATGTAGCGTTTGGAAATTATACTACTTTTGGAATTGTTGCACATTCTTTCCAATAAATTAGTCAGTCCAGTTAAATTGACGTTATATCAAACTTGCCGTATCAAATTTGTTACAATTTACACAATTGGTAGTACTGATATCGTAGTACATTTACACAAATTAGCAACAAAATCCAATAGAGCGTTCAGAAACTATACTAGATTTTGAATTGTTGTATATTCTTTTTAATAAATTAGTCTTTCCAATTAAATTGAGGTTATATCAAAACTGCCGTATTAAATTTGTTACAAATTACACAATTGGTAGTACTAATAACGTAGTACATTTACACAAAATTGCAACAAAATCCAATAAAGCGTTCAGAAACTGTACTAGTTTTTGAATTGTTACACATTCTTCTAATAAATTAGTCAGTCCAATTAAATTGAGGTTATATCAAACTTGCCGTATCGAATTTGTTACAAATTACACAGTTGGTAGTACTGATAAAGTAGTATATTTACACAAATTTGCAACAAAATCCAATGTAGCGTTTGGAAATTATACTGATTTTTAAATTGTTGCACTTTTATCTAATAGATCGGTTAGTCCATATAAATTAAAGTTACATAAGACTCACAGTATCAAATTTCCTACAAGTTACACAAATAGTAGTACTGATAACGTAGTAAATTTACACAAAATTGCAACAAAATCCAATGAAGCGTTCAGAAACTGTACTAGTTTTTGAATTGTTACACATTCTTTCTAATAAATTAGTCAGTCCAATTAAATTGAAGTTATATTAAACTTGCCGTATCAAATTTGTTAAAAATTACACAATTGGTAGTACTGATAACGTAGTACATTTACACAAATTTGCAACAAAATCCAATGGAGCGTTCAGAAATTATATTATTTTTTAAATAGTTGCCCGTTCTTTCTAATAAACTAGTCAGTTCAATTAAATTGAGATTATATCAAACTCACCGTATCGAATTTGTTACAAATTATACAGTTGGTAATACTGATAATAAAGTACATTTACACAAATTTGCAATAAAATTCCATGCAGGGTTTAAAAGTTACTATTTCTTAAATTGTAGCAAAATGTTTCAACAGATTAGTAACTTGATTTAAATTGAGGCCAAATAAAATTCACTGTAATGAATTTGTTACAAATTACACAGTTGGTATTACTGGCAACATAGTATATTTTCATCAAATTTGATTAATTTTATTAACATTTAATAACCAAACTTGAAAAAAATCTAAATCTAATTAGAAGTTCAATAAAAATAAAATTGAAGTTATGTAAAATTTGTTACAATTTAAAAATATCAAGTTTTCTACCGCAAAGGATGTAAACTATTTCCAAATCCAAACGGACAATAAATACAGCAATAAAAATTTCAATGGAATCCGAAAAATAAAACCATTTTTTTTCATCTGGTCCCCAGATGTCCATCTTACATTCCACAATCCATCAAATATTTTTATCATCGGCAAAGGGTGTTAAGTCCGTAAATAACATGACTCTGACATAATAGAAATTACTTCAAGATTTCTCTTTTAAAAGCAGTCATAAAAAATATAAATGTATCCGGATCACTACATTTTCAAAGAAATCAATTAGAATCGATACGCATCATGTGTGAGTGAATTAATTTGTATAATTTAAAAATAATTATAATAAAACAACCTCAATGCATTTTATTTAAATATCTTTGCCTTTCTATGAACAATGTAATGTGACCATGGATTCATTTATAGCAAAATAATAATAAAAATCTTGCTGAAGCATGTGTGAGGAATTAAGTAATCAAGTCAATAATTGCAAGGTGGGAATGTTTAATTTCTGATGATGGAGGAAGCGTCCACTTAACTGTACTTTTTAAAAAAACGAGAACTAAAATAAATTTTAATGGGTCCTCGGCTCCACCTTTATTTGCATTGATCATATCAAATAAGGATGGACGATGTCAAGTGGACATTAATTAATTCTACTTGAAATAATTTAAACAAAATGAAAGCAGGTTTGTTTGTTCATTATTTTACTTGAAATGTTAAGGATGTTGAATAATTTGCATATTCGTTACAATTTGAATCATTGAACCCCAACAAACTTCATAAGTTTGATAACTCTAAAAGCAAATATTAGAATTTAATAAAATTTGCTTATTTTAAAAGGTACTATAATGGTACTAATTGGAATAAAATCTCAAGGCTTAATTTTGTTTAAAATATTTTTTTTTGTTCTGAACCAGTTTTTCCAAACAAAGCTCACAGTCATGAACTAATTTGTATAACTCTAAAACTAAATATAAGAATTTAATAAAATTTACACATTTTAGAGTTGTAAGAAGGTACTACAATTGGTACTAATTTGAATAAAATTTATACGCTTATTTTTGTTAAAATTATTTTTTTCTTCTAATCTAATTTCTTACAGCAAAGCTCATGCTGAATGACTTAATTCGATAACTCTTAAATGAAATATTAGAATTTAATGAAATTTACACATTTTAGAGCTATGATAGAGTACTATAATTGGTACTAATTTGAATAAAATCCATACGCCTAAGTTTGTTAAAAATATTATTTCTTTACAACCAATTTCTAATAACAAAGCTTATGCTGAATTTCAAAGTCCAATAACTTTAAAACCAAACATTAGAACTTAATGAAATTTGCATGATTTAGAGTGATAAAGGGGTACTATAATTGGTACCAATTTAAATAAAATCCATACGTCTAAGTTTGTTAAAATTATTTTTTTCCTTTTAACAAAATTATTTTATTAAAGCTCATGTGGAATAATAAAGTCCGATAACTATAAAACAAAATATTAGAATTTAATGAAATTTACACATTTTAGAGCTATGGTAGGGTACTATAATTTGTACTAATTTTAATTAAATCCATACTCCTAAATTTGTTGAAATTATTTGTTTCTTATCAACCAATTTCTTATAACAAAGCTTATACTGAATTTGAAAGTCCGATAACTTTAAAACCAAACATTAGAACTTAATGAAATTTGCATGATTTAGAGTGATAAGGGGGTACTATAATTGGTACCAATTTAAATAAAATCCATACGTCTAAGTTTGATAAAATTATTTTTTTCCTCTTAACTAAATTCTTTTATCAAAGCTCTTGTGGAATAATTAAGTCCGATAACTCTAAAACAAAATATTAGAATTTAATAAAATTTACACATTTTAGAGCTATGCTAGGGTACTATAATTGGTACTAATTTGAATAAAATCCATACGCCCAGCTTTGTTAAAATTATTTGTTTCTTTTCAACCAATTTCTTATAATAAAGCTTATGCTGAATTTCAAAGTCTGATCACTCTAAAACCAAACATTAGAACTTAATAAAATTTGCATGATTTAGAGTGATAAGGAGGTACTATAATTGGTACTAATTTGAATAAAATCCATACGTCTAAGTTTGTTAAAATTATTTTTTTCCTCTAAACTAAATTCTTTTATCAAAGCTCATGTGGAATAATTAAGTCTGATAACTCTAAAACAAAATATTAGAATTTAATAAAATTTACACATTTTAGAGCTATGCTAGGGTACTATAATTGATACTAATTTGAATAAAATCCATACGCCCAGCTTTGTTAAAATTATTTGTTTCTTTTCAACCAATTTCTTATAATAAAGCTTATGCTGAATTTCAAAGTCTGATCACTCTAAAACCAAACATTAGAACTTAATAAAATTTGCATGATTTAGAGTGATAAGGAGGTACTATAATTGGTACTAATTTGAATAAAATCCATACGTCTAAGTTTGTTAAAATTATTTTTTTCCTCTAAACTAAATTCTTTTATCAAAGCTCATGTGGAATAATTAAGTCTGATAACTCTAAAACAAAATATTAGAATTTAATAAAATTTACACATTTTAGAGCTATGCTAGGGTACTATAATTGGTACTAATTTCAATAAAATTCAAACGCTTAAATTTGATAAAATTATTTTTTTCTTCTTGAAAAAAAAAATTAGTGTATGTATCTCTTACTTCATGAAAAGGCAATTTACAAATCATTTATTAATTTTAAATGATAAATTTATAAATTATTTTTTTCCAAAATTTTAAAATCAAAACAACAAAAAAAATTTAAACAAATTATGAAGAATGAGGAGATGATAAAATGAAACAAAGTAATATAAATGTCTACTTACTGAAAGTATTTCAAATGGAAACTGCTGACTCACCTGAAACAAAAACATAATCATTAACATATGTCGAAGCCTATAAAACGCAAATTTTCATAAATAGCACACGCGTTAGAAAATGAAGTAAAAATATATAAGCATAAACTTACTAACAAATCCATCCTTATTATATGAATGTTTAATCATTAATATTCTTACACCATTTGTTAGAAACAAAATAATAAAAAATTATAATTATGCGCATGATAAATGTAATAATTCCGATTTTAAAAAGCACACGTGTCATTGATATTATTATTTCATATAATTGATACGTATTTATATATAATCAGGGAAATAGTAGGTAGGGTGCTGCTAAAATTAACCTCTAACCCTCGTCCTTTGCAGGGAATTATGAGATTAAGACATCTGCTCTGCACGTTTAAAATGTGGGGATAGTTTGATTAATTTCGATCGGAATTTTTTCGGGTACGTGTGCTGCTGTTGACGTTTTTCAACCGATTTATATCTTGTTTGGTGGTAATTTAATCAGTGAATATGTAATGCAAACCGCTGTCATGTTGCTTACTTGCTTGCTTGCATACAGTTATGTTGCTAGCACGCGACTACAGAATCTAATGATTGGGAGCGATCGCAATTTCAATAACATTTACCGACTCAAAACAACGAATATTTAGCTAGTTTAAAATAATTAATTATAAATGCAAAATTATTAAATATTTCAACATAAGATAACAATTTTTGAATATTATTAATTAATATAAAACATACCTCACTATTGCACTGATAAATTGGACACAATTATACTGTTTTTTGTAATTATTGGATGTGATTAACACTGCATAACTAATTCACTTTATTTGCGACGTATTAATTTATACGACGTACTCGAGTAGACTGTAGGAATATGCTATAAAGATTTCAGTTGTTTTGGCGATAAAATGTTCCGGAATAAATTTATACGGGAAGGTCGTACTAATGCATTTCGTTTCTATTTTTACAGATAAATTGTTTGATAAAATGTTATTTTTATTCCAATAACATGTAAACGAAAATATAAAATTCATTTACAATAACAATTTGTATTTTATTTAGATCAATATGAAACTGAAATGTATTAATAAAATTGCTGCTATTTTGTAATAATTTGAGAAAACAATTAAACTGGAATCACAATTTTTAAATATTCGTTACTAATTTACACCACAAATGTTTCCAAATTTAAAATAGTTAACAAAAATTTAAAAAATATATTATCCAATAAGCTTCTATAAACGTTCTATGATTATTATTCAACACTCTACAGCTCTAAAAATTTAAAAATTGCCAAATCTTTTAACAAATTTTATGTTTTTCCAAAACTCTTCAATGTTTCCAAAGTTTAGAAATCTAAATCTTAACTCACAAAGGCTTTATTACCATCAGTATCACTTTTATAAAATTTGTAGCAAAATTGGGCTTATAGATGTCAAAAGCCCAATTTTGCATAACTACAAATTAATTGATTTAATAAAAAAATTCGAAAAGAGAACACCATCTCACTCAAAATATTTACAAACACCCTAAAAGACGCCTTCAAAACCTTCTGCTTCATCATTCTTCGGACGTTGGCTGTTATCATTTCCACTAACTGTCGATCTGCTGCAAACCTGAATATTTCTTCTACATGTAGATTAGTCCATTTCCGTATGTTACTAAACCATGACAATTTTTCTTTTTCATAGACTGGCAGAAAACAAGGATCAACGTCAACGGTAATTACCTTATCGTGTTCATATTAAAAATGGTTGCGACTAAGAACGTAAAATTGAAGACCCATACACAACCAACAAGAAGCCCACAAAGTACAAAGAATATGTACTTTGATCACAGCTTCTTCTTCAAAACAAATCCCCAAGCAACAGAAGAAAAACTGGAATAGACCGCATTTTGGCAAATTGTCCAGTGCATTCAAAACCAGACTTTTCGACCGATGCATTCTGCCCACCATACCTTACGGGGCAGGAACATGGATCCTAACCGAAGGCAACATGAAGACAATAAAAGTAACTCAAAGAGCAATAAGCAGATAGGGAAGCCAAAACATATAGTATAAGATCTGCAACAGAAGTAATATAGATGCAGCATAATAGATAACCAAACTCAAGTGGTAGTAGGCGGGCCATGTTATAACTGCATACAAATAAAAGTAGACCAAAAAATCACAACAAAGCGTCGACAGACCAAGTGTGCGATAAATCTTTAAATATGCGGATGCACAATAAACACGGCCCCACCCACCCAAGTTTCCGTCATCAAAAAGTTAAATGTCTACTCTTTCTGCGAGTGGGCCCCTCCAGTCCAAACTATTGACTGGTTATCTTGATATGGAGTGGCCCACCCACCCACCCAAATCTCCGTCATCAAAAAATTGAATGTTTGGGTTCTCTGCAATCGTCAAAAGTCATTTTATCACAAGAAAGTTGTGATACAATTTCTTGATAGCTGAGACTTGGGTAGGTAGGTGGTCCTCTGCAATCCAAACTACTGACTGATTATCATGGTATAGAGTTCTCTGTCATCAAAAGGTTGGATCACAACCTTCTTTTGTGACAAAATAATTTCTGACAACCGCAGAGTAATCAAATATTCAATTTCTTAAAGACAAACAAATGGGCGGGTGGGTGAGCTACTCCAATCCAAATTACCGACTCGTTATCATGACACGAAATGGCCCACCCACCCACCCAAGTGTTCGTCATTAAGAGATTGAATGTTTGGACTCTCTAAGGTTATCAGAAGAAATTTTGTCAAAAGAAAAGATCGTGATCCAACCTCTTAATAACTGACACTTAGGTGGATAAGTTTGCCACTCTAATTCAAACTACTGATTGGTAATCATAGTATAGAGTGACCCACCCGCCCACCCAATTTTCCGTCATCTAGAGGTTGAATCTAAACCTACGTTTGTGACAAAATGACTTCTGACGACCGCAGAGTAGTCAATCATTCAATTTCTTAAAGACAAACACTTGGGCGGGTGAGTGAGCTACTCCAATCCAAAGTACGGACTCGTTATCATGATATGAAGTGGGCCACCCACCCACCCACAGTCTTCGTCATTAACAGATTGAATTATTGGCCTCTCTGCGGACGTCAAAAGTCATTTTGTCACAAGAGAAGATCGTGATCCAACTTCTTGATAACTGACTCTTAGGTGAGTGAGTGGGCCACTCCAATTCAAACTAATGATTGGTAATCATAGTATGGAGTGACCAACCCACCCACCCACCCACCCACCCACCCAATAGTCCGTCATCAAGAGGTTAGACCACAACCTTCTTTTGTAACAAAATGACGACCGTAGCAAAAACAAATATTCAATCTCTTAAAGACAAACACTTAAACGGATAAGTGAACTACGCCAATCACCCACCCAAGTGTTCTTCATTAAAAGATTAAATGTTTGGCCTCTTTGCGGTCGTCAAAAGTCATTTTGTCACAAAAAAAAAAGTTGTAGTCCAACTTCTTGATAACCAACATTTGGGTGGGTGGGCCACTCCAACTCAGACTACTGACTAGTTATTATAATATGCAGTGACTCACCCGCCCACCCAAATGTCCGTCATAAAAAAATTAATGTTTGGTTTCTCTGCAGTCGTCAGAAGTCATTTTATCACAAGACAAGATCGTGATACAATTTCTTGATAACTGAGACTTGGGTAGGTAGGTGTGCCACTGCAATCCAAACTACTAATTGGTTATCATGGTAAAGAGTAACCCACTCGCCCACCCAATTGTCTGTCATCAAGAAGTTAGACCACGACCTTCTTTTGTGACAAAATAACTTCTGACGACCGCAGAGTAGTCCAACAATCAATCTCTTAAAGACAAACACTTGGGCAAGTGGGTGGGCTACTCCAATCCAAACTACCGACTTGTTATTATTATATAAAGGGTCCCACCCACCCACTCACCCAAGTGTTTGTCATTAAGAGATTAAATGTTTGGCCTCTCTATGGTCGTCAGAAGTTAATTTGTCATAAGAAAAGGTCGTGATCCAACCTCTTAATAACTGACATTTAGGTGAGTAGGTGAGCTACTCCAATTCAAACTACTGATTGGTTATCATAGTATAGAATGACCCACCCGCCCACCCAATTGTCCGTCATCAAGAGGTTAGACCACAACCTTCTTTTGTGACAATATAACTTCTGACGATGGCAGCAAAAACAGCCTGTGGGTAGGCTACTCCAATCAAAACTACCAACTCGTTATCATGATATAAAGTAGCCCACCCATCAACCCAAGTGTTCGTCATTAAATGATTGAATGTTTGGTATCTCTGCGGTCGTCAAAAGTCATTTAGTTACAAAAAAAAATTGTGATCCATTTTCTTGTTAACTAACACTTGGGTTGTTGGGTAGGATACTCCAATCCAGACTACTGACTCGTTATTATGATATGAAGTAGCCCAGCCACCCACCCTAATGTCAGTCATCAAGAAATTGAATGTTTGGCCTCTCTATGGTCGTCAAAAGTCATTTTGTCACAAAAGAAGTTCGTGATCTAACTTCTTAATAACTAACACTTGGATGGGTGGGCCACTCCATTTCAAACTACAGATTGGTTATCACAAAAAGAAGAAAAACTTAAAAGAACATAGAAGAAGCTTAAGCCCAAAGATAAAATAATAAAAAAAAAAAGAAGAAAAAAAAATCATAGCATCTTAACGGTTTATTGAAAATTGATAAAATTCGATATACTGATACCACAGCATTATCAGTACTAACTGTGTAAAATTTATAAAAATCCATACGCTCAATTTTGCATAACCTCAAATTAATGAATTTGATGTAGCCTGATTTATCCACTTGGAAGATAATTAAAAACTTCCTAATTCCTTAACTCTTTGTTAGAATTTGGTGCAATTTGCTATTAATAGACCTCAACATCGTCAGTACCATTTGTGTAAAATTGATAAAAATTCATTCGCTCAATGTTGCATAACCTCAAATTAACTGACTTGATGTATCATTATAAAACCACTTAAGAGATAATTTAAAAAATCATAATTCCTAAATGCTTTATTGAAAATTGATCCAATTTGATATTAATACGCCTCAGCATCATCAGTATTAATTGTGTAAAATTGATCAAAATCCATACGCCCAATTTTGTATTACCTCAAATGTATTGAGTTAATGTAATTTACTAAAGCAACTTAGGAGAAATTAAAAAAAAAACATAACTCCTAAATGCTTCATTAGAAATTGATACAATTTGGTATAAATATACCTCAATATCATTAATGACAGCTGTGTAAAATTTATTAGAATCCATACGCCTAATTTTGCATAACCTCACATAAATTTACTTAATGTAACTTAATAAAACAACTTAAAAGATTACTACAAAAATCACAACTCCTAAACGCCTTATTGGAAATTAATGCAATTTAGACTCATTATACCTTAATACCATAAGTACTAAATGTGTAAAATTCATTAAAATCTATACGCCCAATTTTGCACAATCTCAATATAATTGACTTAATGTAACTTAACAAAACTTCTTCAGAGATAACTGATAAAGTCGCAACTCTTAAACGCCTTATTAGAAATTGATGCAATTTAAGCTCATTATACCTTAATACCACAAGTACAAAATGTGTGAAATTCATTAAAAATCTATAAGCCCAATTTCGCATAACTTCAAGTTAATTGAGCTAATGCCACTTATAAAATCACAACCTCTAAACGTATTATTAAATATTGATGCAATTTATAGTTAATTCACCTTAATACCATAAGTACCAAATGTGTAAAATTCATTAAAATCTATATGCCCATTTTTGCATAACCTCAAATTGATTGGTTTCATGTAACTTAATAAAACCTCTTATGAGATAACTAAAAAACTCATAACTCCTAATTGATAATAATTGACACATTAACACTCATCAAAAATTAAAAATTGCGCAAAAAAAAAATTCTGCCAAAATCGCTCAAAGCACGTCATTAAAAATCGCTCAGAGCACGTCATCAAAAATCGCTCAGAAGGCCCAAACAAGCTATTTATTGCAAACAAAAAAATGAAGCAAATTTGTATTAAAATTGTTAATGACGAAGAGGCATATTGATTTTAAACTGTAGGACACGATTGTTGGAAGACGTATATATCCGTATACTGTTAATTAGCAATGTATTGACCTAGAAACGGTGGACAATGACGTCGGAGCGCACTGGAACAAATCTGATTTGCAACTGTCGACAGCTAAGTTGCCTATCGTCTTTAAACTAACTGACACAAATGTTAGAACGCTGAAAGACGTATATATCTGTCAACTGTTAACCTAAAACTGAGAACAATAACATCATAGCGCAATGGAGAAAATCTGTCTGCCAACTGGCAACCGCAAAGTGACATATCGCTTTTATATTGATGGACACTATTGTTAGAACGCTGGAAGACGTATATATCCGTCAATAAATCGTGAAGCGACATGAAGCTAATCTGCCAATTATGAAGTAACATATTGCTTTTTAAGTTACACAAGTTTTAGAATGTTTGAAGACGAATATAACCGTCAACTATTAATTGCGAAGCACATAGCAATTCTGAAACGAAGAACAATAACGTCATAGCGTATTGGAGCAAAACTGTCCGCCATTTGTCAACTGCAAAGCTACATATCGGCTTTAAACAGGCAGACACAAATATCAATAAATGTTAATTGCAAAGTGACATATTACAGTTTTAAACTGAGAGATACAAATTTTGAAACGTTGAAAGACGTATATATCAGTCAAATGTTAATAGCAAAGTGAGAAATTGAACATAAAAACATTAGAGCGCAATGTATCTGTCCATCAACCGCGAAACAATTCTGTCCGCCAATTGTCAACCACAAAGCTTTAAACTCACGGGCAGAAATGTTAGAACGTTGGAAGACGCATATATCCGTCAACTGTTAATCGTAAAGAGACATATTGACCTGAAACGAAGAACAATAACGTCATGTTATGTTAAGTTAGAACGTTGGAAAACAACCCCTACGCTTCTATAATTTTATTATCAAATACATTTTGATAATTTTTTTGTACCTTAGTTATTGCTATGTGCAAATCTTCATTCAAATTCGGATGTAAACTATTCAAAACATTGCAATTCCAGCGATGCTTAATGAATATATTGTTTATGATTGGTTTTGTTTCGCTTGGTTAAATAGATAATGGATGAATGGGAAAGCGATTAAATCTGGATTAATTAAGAAAAGGTTAGTTGTAAAATGTAAAGACAATAAAGTTGTAGCATGCAACTCAAAACCGTGTGATTTCGTATGGGAGAAGAGAGGAGAGAATAGACATGTAAAATTTATTGACATACTGTTGAAAAGCACAAAAAAGGTTAAATAAACACTAAAAATTGCATTTAATTGCATCACCGCAGAGAGTTAATTTTAACATGTAAGGAATATAATAACTGTTCTAACATTTTAATGTGTTCCCATGATAATTAAATTCGCGTTACGGATTTCAATCCTATTGAAATCCGCTTTGAATCGTAACAGGCTATTTAAATCCAAGTCAATTGTGAATATTAGATATGGATGGACGGTTGTAAAACCGTTTTGTTTGAAAATTTTATATATTTTTTTCCCTCTCGTTTCTTCTCTCCTTCGAAACAAACACGAGAGAAAAAAAAATGTTCCATACATAATTATCACATAAATTTTAATAGTTGAATAATAAAGCCTTAATTTGGTTGTGCGGAAATTAAAAATACTGAAAGACTCGATTTCCTTATCATAAAAAAAATATATGAAAACACCACCACAAATGTAAACAATCGTTTGTGTAATTAAATCTTTTGTTATCTCAAGCCGGCACTGCGCGAGTCGTATTTTAAGTGTATTTAGATTTTTTTCTCCTGTTTACACGCGCCGGTTGCGAGATCAAAGATTCGGCGCGTCATTAATCCCGAAAAATCAAAGGAAACTATCATTAATGAATTAAGACTTTTACTATTCCGGATACAGTTGTCTCTTGTCTTGCGGCTTCAAACGCTCGTCCATCTTGTTTAATAATATTTTGATGCAGCAAAATATCTCTTAGTTAATGATTTCTTTTTAAATAATATTAAAAACAGGGTTGATTTTAAAAGGAAGCATTAGTACCCCTATGTCATCTATCAGGGAATGTCAGCTGGAAATAAATGCAGTCTGGATATTTCTTATTTTTGGAAATATTTTAGGGGACTACATTTGAAATGCGCGAAATTGATTTGAAGCGACATGTGCCCCCGTATTCGATGTAACACTTTAAGACTGTTAGATTAAATGATGTCGTTTGAGGGGTTGAGGTTACGAGACGCACGTCTATCTCCCAACATATGGGCTTACTTAATTACCTTTTAGAAAGAAATAAATTTCCCCTCTCTACACACACACTTACAAGAAATTTAGAAAAAGCGATAAATATACGAACGGGAATATTAAATAAAAATAACAGTTATAGGGTTGAATTTACCAAAAAAGTATATCCGAAAATAGCAGGATAAAATATATTTAGAAACTCAGCATTTGATGCTAAGAAGAAATCCACAATTTGATTATCACGAGTATAAATAAATCTTTATTGGTCTCCTGCGGTCTATCCACTTTGCAACTAAGCTTTGTGCAATATGATAATAATCTTTTTGCAGATAGACTAAGTACAAGTTTTTATATGACTAGTCTAAATGTATCTTCTTGTTATCTTATTTTGTTTTTTTGCGTCCTGATTATATTACTTGGTTTTGGCGGCGTATGATCGTGTGAGTTTGCTAATAGGTAAAGATTTTGACTCTTCTTTGACATTTTTTAATGAATAATCTACAATAAACCAAAATACTTCTACGAGCAAAGATAATTAGTTTAAGTTTTTGGCATATAAGCTTGATCAAGCACCATTTAGTAAAGTTGCAACTTTGCAAAATTTTCATCAATTGTTGGATCATTGTGGTTAGAATATAAAATATAGAATCTTAGCAACTGTTAAAAAGGCTTTGCAAAATTGGAAATTTAAATTATGATTAATTTTACATATTTAATAGTTATGAGTTATGATAATAAGGTATATTAGATCCAAATTGAATCAATATCCAATAAGGCGTTTAGGAGTTATAATTCTTTTAGTTATCTTTAAGAGATTTTGTCAAGTTGCATCATCATGTCAGTTAATTTGAAGTTATGCAAAATTAAGCGTATAAATTTTAATAAATCTAAATTTCAAGGGATTAGATATCGCCATCATCTCCTTTGACAAAAAGATTTGCAATATTTACAACAAAAACTTCAAATTTCTTGATAATTACCACTTGAGTGAGTGGGCGAAAACCTCAGTATAAACTATCCTTCCATACTTATGTTCTAAAGTCATCCACCCACCCAAGTGTTTTTCTCATCTCCTTTGCAAAAAGACTTTTAACGCTGGCAGGGAAAAAACATTTTGAATTTTTTAATAAGTAACACTTGAGCGGATAGAAGAGACTCTAGTTTAAACTATCTGTTCGTACTTGAGTTATGGAGTAAACCAACCCACCAACCCAAGTATTTGTCATCAAGGTATTAGATATCGCCATCACATCCTTTGACAAAAAGACTTGCAACGCTTGCAGAGTAGAAAAACTTTAAATTTCTTGATAACTACCACTTGGGTGGGTAAGCGAAAACCCCAGTTTAAACTATCCTTTTGTACTTATGTATGTTCTGAAATGACCCACCCACCCGCCCAAGTGTTTGTCATGAAGAAATTAAACAACACTACCACCTCCTTTGGCAAAAAGACTTTTAACGCTTGTAGAAAAAAGAAAAAATGTCTTAATAACTAAAATTTGGCTGGTGAGCGGGAACACCAGTTCAAACTATCTTTCATATGTTCAATCAGGCATCAAATTAATTAATTTGAGGTTATGCAAAATTGAGCGTATGGATTTTTATAAATTTTACACAGTTAGTACTGATAATGCTGTGGTATCAGTATATCGAATTTTATCTATTTTTAATAAACCGTTAAGATGCTATGATTTTTTAATTATCTCGTTAAATAGTTTTATTAAGTTCTCCTTCTTTTTTTTTAATTATTTTATCTTTGGGCTTAAGCTTCTTCTATGTTCTTTAAGTTTTTCTTCTTTTTGTGATAACCAATCTGTAGTTTGAAATGGAGTGGCCCACCTACCCAAGTGTTAGTTATTAAGAAAATAGATCACAAACTTCTTTTGTGACAAAATGACTTCTGACGACCATAGAGAGGCCAAACATTCAGTTTCTTGATGACGAACATTAGGGTGGGTGGGCTACTTCATATCATAATAACGAGTCAGTAGTCTGGATTAGAGTGTCCCACCCACCCACCCAAGTGTTAGTTAACAAGAAGTTGGGTCACAACCTTTTTTTGTAACTAAATGACTTTTGAC
The DNA here is from genome assembly GCA_963932245.1 of Tachinus rufipes. Classification (NCBI taxonomy): domain Eukaryota; kingdom Metazoa; phylum Arthropoda; class Insecta; order Coleoptera; family Staphylinidae; genus Tachinus; species Tachinus rufipes. The sequence continues at coordinate 111,444,561 of OZ010743.1, forward strand.
GACCGCAGAGAGGCCAAACATTCAATCTTTTAATGACGCTGTTTTTGCTGCGGTCGTCAGAAGTTATTTTGTCACAAAAGAAGGTTGTGGTCTAACCTCTTGATGACGAACAATTGGGTGGGCGGGTGGGTCACTCAATACTATGATAACCAATCAGTAGTTTGAGTTGGAGTGGCCTACCTACCCATCTAAATGTCAGTTATTAAGAGGTTGGATCACGACCTTTTCCAATGACAAAATGACTTCTGACGACCATAGAGAGGCCAAACATTCAATCTCTTAATTACGAACACTTGGGTGGGTAGGTGGGACTCTTTTTATATAATAATAACAAGTCGGTAGTTTGGATTGGAGTACCCCACCCACCCGCCCAAGTGTTTGTCTTTAAGAGATTCAATGTTGGACTACTCTGCGGTCGTCAGAAGTCATTTTGTGATAAAAGAGGTTGTGATTAACTTTTTGATGACAGACAACTGGATGGGCGAGTGGGTCATTCTTTACCATGATAACCTTAGAGTAGTTTGGATTGCAGTGTCCCACCTACCTACCCAAGTCTCAGTTATCAAGAAATTGTATCACGAGCTTGTCTTGTGATAAAATGACTTCTGACGACTGCAGAGAAACCAAACATTATTTTTTTATGACGGACATTTGGGTGGGCGGGTGAGCCACTGCATATCATAATAACGAGTCAGTAGTCTGAATTGGAGTGGCCCACCCACCCATCCAAGTGTTAGTTGTCAAACAGTTGGATTACAACTTTCTTTTGTGACAAAATGACTTTTGACGACCGCAAAGAGGCCAAACATTTAATCTTTTAATGAAGAACACTTGGGTGGGTGGGTGGGCCACTCCATATTATAATAACGAGTCGGTAGTTTAGATTGGAGTAGTTCATTTACCCGCTCAAGTGTTCGTCTTTAAGAGATTGAATATTTGTTTTCTCTGCGGTTGTCAGAAGTCATTTTGCCGCAAAAGAAAGTTCTTTTGTAACAAAATGACTTGTGACAAGCGCAGAGTGGTCAAACATTTAATCTTTTGATGACGGACTTTTGGGTGGATGGGTGGGCCAATTCATATCATGATTACGAGTGGGTAGTTTGGATTGAGTAGCCCACCCACTTGCTCAAGTGTTTGTCTTCAATGTTTGACTACTTTGCGGTTGTCAGAAGCTATTTCATTACAAAAGAAGGTTATGCTTCAACCTTTTGATGACAGACAACTGGGTGGACGGGTGGGTCACTCCATATAATATCCAATCAGTAGTTTATATTGCAGTGGCCCACCTACCTACCCAAATCTCAGTTATCAAGAAATTGCATCACGACCATCTTCTCTTGTGATAAAACAACTTCTGATGACCGCAGAGAAGCCAAACATTCAGTTTCTTGATGACGGACATTTGGGTGGGTAGATAGGCTACTCCATATCATAATAACGAGTCAATAGTCTGGATTGGAGTGGCCCCTTACCCGCCCAAGAGTGACCCACCCACCTTCCCAAGTGTTTGTCATCAAGGGATTGAATATCACCGTCACCACCACTTTTAACGCTTGTAGAAAAAAAAACTTAAAATTTCTTAATAACTACCACTTGAGCCAGTGGAAAAAAACTCTAATTCAAACTATCCTTCCGTACTTATGTTCTGAAAAGACCCACCCACCCGTTCAAGTGTTTGTCATCAAAGGATTGAATACCACCAACACCTCATAAAAAAAAAACTTAACTACCATTTAGGCAAGTGGGCGGAATCCCCAGTCCAAACTATCCTTCCGTACTTATGTTCTGGAGTAACTTACCCACCCGCCCAAATGATTGTCATTAAGAGATTGAACATCACCATCACCTCCTTTGACAAAAAAACTTTTAACGCTTTCAGAGAAAAAAAAACTTTAACTTTGTTAATAACCAACACTTTGGCGAGCGGGCGGAAACCCCACGTCAAACTATTCATTAGTACTTATGTTCAAGAGTGACCCACCCATCCACCCAAATGTTTGTCATCAAGGGATTGAATATCACCATCACCTCCTTTGACAAAAAAACTTTAAACTTCTTGATAACTATCACTTGGGAAGCTGGGCGGAAACCCCAGTTTAAACTATTCCTCCATACTTATGTTCTGAAATGACCCACCCACCCACCCAAGTGTTTGTAATCAAGGGATTAAATATCACCATCACCTCCTTCGACAATAAGACTTGCAACGCTTGTAGAAAAGGAAAACTTCAAATTTCTTGATAACTACCAATTGGGCGGGTGAGCAAAAACTCCATATCATACTATACTTCCGTACTTATAATCTGGAGTAACCCACCCGCCCGTCCAAGTGTTTGTCATCAAAGGATTAGATATCATCATCACCTCCTTTGACAAAAAAACTTTTAACGCTTGCAGAAAAAAAACTGTACATTTCTTGATAACTACTACTTCGGCGGATGGGCGGGAACTCTAGTGCAAACTATCCTTTTGTACTTTTGTTCTGGAGTGACCCACCCACCCTCCCAAGAGTTTGTCATCAAGAAATTGAATATCACCATCACCACCTTAGACAAAAAGACTTTTAACGCTTGTAGAAAAGAAAAACTTAAAGTTTCTTGACAACTAACACTTGGGCGGATTTGCGCATTAAAAGTTTCTCTTCTCTGCAAGCGTTAAAAATCTTTTTGTTAAAGTAGGAACACTTGGGTGGGTGGTTGGGTCACTCCAGAACATAAATGTAGACAAATAGTATAAACTGGAGTTCCCAACCTCCCGATTGAATACCACCATCACCTACTTTGACATAGAGACGTTTGACGCTTGCATAAAATAAAAATTTCTTGATGACTAACACTTGGGCGGGTGGGAGAGCACTCTAGTTCAAACTATTCGTCCGTACTTATGTTCTAGAGTGACCTACCCACCCAAGTGTTTGCCATCAAAAAATTCAATATCATCTCCTTTGGTAAAAAGGTTTTAACGCTCGGCGGAACCATAAAGTAATTTAAATGTTAGTAGAAATTTGCCCACTAAGATATCGCCCAAAAGAACGTCCAATGATGAGGTAAAGGTAAGCTAAAGTGCATCTACTATGTAAATGCAGCGTAAAAGTGTGTCGTAACTAGCTTCTGATGTGCGCAAACGTCTTTATGTGCCCTCCTGGCAGTCTGATGTAAATTCTGGTATAGAGGACATCAAAGTTAAGCTGCGCCATGCCGCTACGCACCCAGATAAAGATGTAGTGTTGAATGATTTTAAACGAAAATAAAAAGTACCGCCAGTATACAAACGTCAGAAACCAATCACCATGAAAACCAAAAAACCAATCACATTTTCAAACCCAGCGCCAACGCCACAAAAAAAAAATCGTTAAAGACAATAGCTTCAGTAGTAGTTGTGCACCACAAAAGACAAATAATCCTACAACAGCTTCAAGCAAGACTAATAAAAAAAGATAGAGGTCAGTATGCCCGAAAGTATAGGTAAGAAAAGCAAAAAAAACAAATGTCGCCTGAGCAACTTTTTAATTTTTAATAATTCATAAATGTCACTTTTGACAGTTAACTGACAGTCACTGTTAATATTTATTTGTTAAACTAATTAAAATGTTTGCTAACAGTTGCTTTTGACAAGTTGTTAAACGTCAGTTTAACAGTTTTTGATGACTCATAAACGTCACTATTGACAGTCAACCAATATTTGTTTAACCAGTTAACATATTTGTTGACAATTGCTTTCGACAAATTGTTAAACATCACTTTTGACAGTTTTTGGTGATTCATAAATGTCATTTTTGACAGTTACTTTTGACAACGTATATTTTGACAGTTTTTTATGACTTATAAATGATGATGACAATCAAATGATATTTATTTAACCCAACAACATTTTGATTGACAGTTACTGTTGCCAAATTGTTAAACGTCCTTTTTGACAGTTTTTGAAGACTCTTAATTATAATTTTTAACAGATAACTCATATTAATTTAACCAAATAACATTTTTGGGGACAATTATTTTTAACAATTTCTTAAACGATATTTTTGCCAATTTCTTATGATTAAAAAATGTCACTTAGAAGAGTTAACCTATATTTATTTAACCAAAAAACAATTTAGTTTAGAATTACTTTTGACAATATTAATTCTTGTAGCAAAATTCAACAATTTGAGCAAATAAGCAATTAAAAAAACGTTAATTACTGATGATATTAAAATTTTGTTTAACCACAAAGGTGAGACTGTATCTTAATTTGTCACTGAATCCAAGTTTGACATTTCAAACTATCAAAGTAGCTTCAAACCATCTTTATTAATTGACCACGCAGTCTGCTCTCGTAATCATAAATGCATGATTGCAAACTATTTTAATAAAATTTGTAATAAAGATGCATTGAAGTGAAGATTGAATCCATCCATGCCATTGGCATTAAAAATAAAATCATTTAATGCTGCCTTTGGGGGCCGTGAGTAATGAATCACTTGTAATTTATTTTTAAATATAATTTGTATGGAATTAGATTAATTGGAACGAAACAAATGTTGGAATATAAATAAAACGGAACTCATGGACGTTGAGTTGAGTTACAAGGTGTAGATATAAAGATGATCGAAATCGAACGTGGGAGGTAGCACATCGGTTAATCTCGTGAATAACAACATCATCATAGACAAATTTAATGCGACGGTGGTAGAGGCGCGCCCTCAACAGAACACATGTATTAATCTCATATGGGTATAAACGAGGGGGAAGTAGTAGTAGTAGTAGTAAGGTGAAATGACTCAATCCGTAGAGATAATGAAGTGGTCCGGGCGATTTGCTCCCAAAAAGGAAGGAAAATAACGACCCTTTAAGGACAGGCAATACCTCTTATCTCTGATAGATTTGCTCGAATTTAATCATTTATCTAGAAATAGATTTGTTCGCTCTAACTCTCCGCAGCTTTGAATCGATTCGTCTGGCGGAATTGCTAGAGGATTTTACAGTCCGTCCTGTCTGTGCCATTCACACGATCGTAAACTAAGAATATATATACTTTCCATTTCCAGGGGGTGGTTTCCCGCTTCTTTTATTATCATTGCTTAATTTAGGCTAATTAGATTTTCGGGTGCTCAATTTGCAAAAAAAAAACCTCACGAGTTCTAATTAAATAAAGGACTTTAATGATATGTAAGGAGCTATAAAACCTTTTGTTGTATCCCGAGGCGGAACGAATTTTCAAAACAACCGACTCGTTTTTACGACCTTCAATTTTAATTCTTTTAAATGTGAGGAAATGGCAAATGTTTTTTCGATCGGCGGGGATGGAAAATTTGGATGGATGGATGACTACATCCGGTCCAATGCACATGTTTCGTTTTCAGTGTTAAGTTTCGATGGATGAATGATATAAATGTAAATACGAATGCTTTTATTATTGGATATTTTTACAGGCGTTTTAATGTGCCACTATCATTATGCAATATTATATTTGTGCCATTAATTTTAATGTATTTCTTCCAAATACGTTCGTTGCAATAAAATCCGGCCGTCCAGCTAACCGGTCATTTCATCTGCATAAAACAATAACCCAAATTTATCAATAACATCAATGACTCATCGACAACACCATTTCGATCTTGAAGAATGTTATTTAATTTAATTATTTAAATCTGTTAGGCAAAGTCATAAATAAATATTAGTTAATGAAAAACTAAAGAATAATTTCAATAATTTCTGATGCGACGTCAATAGAGCACTTTTCTTCCAGAAAGTGAGACGAAGTTTCCTATTCTGAGAGAAATAAGCTATCAACAAATCGCACAACTGTCAATCGCGAAAGTCAAGAACTTTGTTGTAACTTTTTGCTTTCTGTAAACTTAAATTGCCAAGCGATAGATAAGCTATCGACAAGTTTTCAGTTTAAATTTTTAAGGTCGCTTATCTGTCAATAGCGAAGCGACTTAATAAAAGCCAAGAATTTTTTGTTGTCTGTAAACTTTTATATTCAAACTCAATCCTTTGATCACAGCGGCCAAGCGTCAAGTACCGACAATTGTTTCGGTTCTACAAACCTTGTCAGTGTGCCATTGTATGACAGATATTTTGTCAATATAAACATTGACATCTTTTTTATTATTTATTTCCGTTTTATAGACCTAAGATAACTTTTCAATTTATTATAAAATTTTACCAAAGTCAAAAAATGTATATTCCAGAAGCAGGGCTTGAAATAATCAACTTTATTAAAAAACATGATTTATTATTGATTATGTGTAGTGATGCCCAGTTTACTTAGTAACAAAATGCGTATAAAAACAATTAAACTAATAACTCATTTGAAATCAATATAATTTGTCCAATTGAAAATTGTTAAATGATTAATGGTAACTCGGTCGCATTGCACAACACATATACACACATAATTTTTGTGTTGTTGTCGCAGAGAGTATAAAATTATATATTTATGTGTCGTTTAAAGCTGTCAAAGAGATGTAGGGAATTGTTATGAGGTATTATCCCAGACAGTGCTCATTGAATCGGTCACACGTAGGTGTTATTATATTTTAATATCAAGCTCTTAATGTGTGGTTCTCTGATGTACGACCATCGCATTTAAATAAATAAATTGTTGCGATTTAATTCCACATGAATAAAATATTATATTATGGTGTCTCCCGGTCAGGTCATAAATGTGCAAATTAAGGGCGTCGTTTATTTACCCTGTATGATTTCTTTCTCTGTTATTAACTATAATTACTTTCATACAATTTGTGAATGATTTAAATTTTTGGTTAAATTATAACTACATTTCTGTGCATGTTTGAATTTTGGATTAAATCAAAGCAACCAATCGTTTTACTTTTTGAAAATGTGTGTTGATTAATGTGAATCTAAAATCATACAACCTAATAAGTTTGTTGCAATTTAAAAAAAATAAAAATAATTATTTATAAAGACACTAATAAAGTGTTCCTTCTAAAATCCAACCCATCCAAAATGTTTTGTCTAAAAATACTGCCCTTATTGAGCAAATTACCGATGATCAATTAGATAATTCTACAAAATTCTTGAAAAAAATTGATTCTACTTAATACAAACTACATAAAATCACCTTAATTTGATCCCAAATAAAACTAAAAAACAAAATAAGTAAATTCCAACTAAAAATCTTTAGATCTTCTTACAAAATCTAGATAATTCTTGAAGAAAATTGCTTCAACTTTATTCAAACCACATAAAATCTTCATAACTTGATCTCAAATACAGCAAAAAAACAAAATAAACAAAATCAAACTAGAAATTTTGGAACCTTCTTAGAAAATCTACAAAATTCTTGAAGAAAATTGCTTCAATTTTATTCAAACTACATGAAATCTCTTTAATTTGATCTCAAATAAAACAAAAAGGCAAAACAAGTAAAATTCAACTAAAAATATTTAGATTTTCTTACAAAATCTACAAAATTCTTGAAGAAAAATGTCTTAACTTCAAACAAACTACATAAAATCTTCTTAATTTAATCTCAAACAAAGCGAAAAAACAAAACAAGTAAAATCCAACTACAAATATTTAGACTTTCTTACAAAATTCTTGAAAAAAATTGCTTCAACTTTATTCAAACCACAAAAAAATGTCTTAATTTGATCCCAAATAAAACAAAAAAACAAAATAGGTGAAATCCAACTAAAAATATTTAGACCTTCTTACAAAATGTACAAAATTCTTGAAGAAAATTGCTTTAACCTAAATCAAACTGCATAAAATGTTCTTAATTTGATCTAAAACAAAGCAAAAAGACAAAAGAAGTAACATCCAAATAAAAATGTTTAGACCTTCTTACAAAATTCTTAAAAAAAATTGCTTTAACTTCAATAAAACTGCATAAAATTTTCATATTTTGATCTCAAATAAAGCAAAAAAACAAAATAAGTAAAATTCAACTAAAAATCTTTAGACCTTCTTACAAAATCTACAAAATTCTTGAAGAAAATTGAATTAACTTCAATCAAACTGCATAAAATTTTCTTAATTTGATCTCAAACAAAGCAAATAGACAGAAGAAGTAAAATCCAAATAAAAATCTTTAGACCTTCTTACGAAATCTACAAAATTCTTGAAGAAATTTGTTTCAACATAATTCAAACTACTTAAAATCTCCCTAATTTGATCTCAAATAAAGCTAAATGACAACATAAATAAAATCCAACTAGAAATATTTAGATCTTCTTACAAAATCTACAAAATTCTTGAAGAAAATTGCTTTAACTTCAATCAAATTGCATAAAATTTTCTTAATTTGATCTCAAATAATGCAGAAAAACAAAAATAAGTAAAATCCAACTAGAAATCTTAAGACCTTCTTACAAAATCTACAAAATTCTTGAAGAAAATTCCTTTAACTTTAATCAAACTGCATAAAATTTTCTTAATTTAATCTCAAACAAAGCAAAAAAACAAAATAAATAAAATCCAACTATAAATCTTTAGACCTTCTTACAAAATTTACAAAATTCTTGAAGAAAATTGCTTTAACTTCAATCAAACTACATAAAATTTTCTTAATTTGATCTCAAACAAAGCAAATAGACAAAATAAGTAAAATCCAAATAAAAATCTTTAGACCTTCTTACAAAATCTACAAAATTCTTGAAAAAATTGCTTTAATTTCAATCAAACTGCATAAAATGTTCTTAATTTGATCTCAAACAAAGCAAAAAGACAAAATAAGTAAAATCCAAATAAAAATCTTTAGACCTTCTTCCAAAATCTACAAAATTCTTGAAGAAAATTGCTTTAACTTCAATCAAACTGCATAAAATTTTCTTAATTTGATCTCAAACAAAGCAAAAAAACAAAATAAGTAAAATCCAACTAGAAATCTTTAGACCTTCTTAAAAAATCTACAAAAGTCTTGAAGAAAATTGCTTTAACTTCAATCAAACTGCATAAAATTTTCTTAATTTGATCTCAAATAAATCAAAAAAACAAAATAAATAAAATCCAACTAGAAACCTTTAGACCTTCGTACAAAATCTACAAAATTCTTGAAGAAAATTGCTTTAACTTCAATCAAACTGCATAAAATTTTCTTATTTTGATCTCAAATAAAGCAAAAAAACAAAATAAGTAAAATCCAACTAGAAATCTTTAGATCTTCTTACAAAATCTACAAAATTCTTGAAGAAAAATGATTTAACTTTAAACAAACTACATAAAATCTTCTTAACTTAATCTCAAACAAAGCAAAAAGACAAAATAAGTAAAATCCAACTACAAATATTTAAACTTTCTTACAAAATTCTTGAAGAAAACTGCTTCAACTTTATTCAAATTACAAAAAAAATCTTAATTTGATCTCAAATAAAGCAAAAAAACAAAATAAGTAAAATCCAACTAGAAATCTTTAGACCTTCTTACAAAATCTACAAAATTCTTGAAAAAAATTGCTTTAACTTCAATCAAACTGCATAAAATTTACTTAATTTGATCTCAAACAAAGCAAAAAGACAAAAGAAGTAAAATCCAAGTAAAAATCTTTAGACCTTCTTACGAAATCTACAAAATTCTTGAAGAAAATTGCTTTAACTTGATTCAAACTACATAAAATCTCCTTAATTTGATCTCAAATAAAGCAAAAAGATAAAAGAAGTAAAATCCAATTAGAATTCTTTAGACCATTTTACAAAATCTACAAAATTGTTGAAGAAAATTGCTTTAACTTATATCAAACTACATAAAACCTTCTTAATTTAACTTCAGAAAAAGCAAAACAACAAAATAAGTAAAACCCAACTAGAAATCTTTAGACCTTCTTACAAAACCAACAAAATTCTTGAAAAAAAAATGCTATAACTTCATTCAAACTACATAAATCTCCTTAACTTGATCTCAAATAAACAAAAAGACAAAATAAGTAAAATTCAAATAAAAATATTTAGACTTTCTTACAAAATCTACAAAATTCTTAAACAAATTTGTTACATCTTGATAAAATCTGCATAAAACCCACAAAATTTGATCTCCAAATAAGCAAAACGACAAAATAATTAAAATCTAAACTAAAATACCAAAGACTTCCTAACGAAATCTACAAAATTCTTCAAAAAACTTGCTTCAATTAAATTCATTGTCGTGGGTGGTTGATATAGATGTTATTAAATTAAAAGCACATTGTCAGATAACAAATTTCTGAACAGAAGGTCAAAGCATTAGGTATATTATTGTGAACGGTTGATTTATTTTGGCAAACCCCCCATTATACTTTAATCAAATTTGGCCATAACATACTTCATTAGCAGTACTACCAACTGTGTAAATAGCAACAAATTCGATAAAATGAAATTGATTTCATTAAATTAACTAGAGTCAACAAATCTGTTAAAACTTGAGACAATAAGAATTGTTATAACTCGCACATTAAACTTTAATAAAATTTGGCCATAACATACTTCATAAGCAGTACTACTAATTGTGTAATTAGCATGATAGCAAGATGACACAGTTTTTATTAAATTAACTTGAGTTAACCAATCTGTTTAAAGTTGAGACAATACAAATTGTAATAACTCACGAGTTATACATTAGAATTCAATAAAATTTAGTCACTACATTTTTAATTATCAGTACTAGCAACTATCTAAATAGCATTAAATTTGATACTATGAAATTGGCATAACCTTCATTTAATTAAAATGTCCTCATCCCATTTTTTAGATTACCATTCAAATTTTATTTAGAATCCACAGATATTCGATTTTATGTTTTCTTAGACTTTCAGGATTTTTGATTCGATGTGTAGTCGCAACATATAAAGCTGCTTACAATGTGCTAATGTGTTAATTTATTGCTTTCCATAAATCAATAAAGATTTCAGAAATACTTTCAGGATTAAAATATACGAGCTTTACAATGTGTTTCTGAAACGTTCTTCACACTCATAGAAATCAAAATATTAATAAACTCTTCATGTTTATTATCTGTCTCAACCGTGCGATCTTTATACCAAAAAGCTCCCAAATATGCTGTCAGACTGCTTTATTGTAAATTTGCAATATTGTATATGAAGATAAATATGCATTTTTAAACGTTGAGAAGTTATTGTGGAGAATTTTACGAGTCGGTGGTCCAGCCAGACAGAGAGAGCCCTTCTTTGGCCCTACTACACGTATCGAGCTCCATATAACTTATATATTATTTTTATGGCGCATAATTTCATCAGGGCCAAAGGAAGAAGAAGGAATTGTGTGTGCATTTAAAATTTATTTTAATCGTAAACGTCGGGACTATATGCGTCCTTGTCTCTATTATTACAGGCTATTACAATAAATAAGGACGGACATGATTACATATACTTAATTTGTGCCTAAATGTAGTGTTGTTTCTGTTTCTTAGTACTATTATAATTTGGCATAATATAATTTGAAATTTTTATAGCCTCCCCTTATGATTTATAGTTATTTAAAATTGGCGCGAATGCATTTTTTCAACGTCTCTTCTCTCTCTGTTTCGTATTTCTACGTGCTATTATAAAATTGAATAAAGCTCTGCGCGGCACATACGAGATTTTTTTATGATCGTTTAAAAATCTTAAAATACTCCTTTTACTAATGTGCATTTCGAATTACTATTGGCGGATATTTTAAATTCAGGTATGCCGTTCATGGCTTCTGCTCACGTGATGCCATTCTCTTCTATACCTTTTGTTCCAAATTAAAAAAAAACATTTTTAAATAATGTCATAATTAGAAATATTTTCAATATTTTGGTATTCAAAAGCGACAATACTATCGAAATTAGTACTCAATGAAAAACTTTTGACTGAATAATAAACAATTGCTCTATTTGAGACCAATATATTTAGAACACGAGCAGTTTGAATTACATTTAACAAAGTTTTTTTAAGAATTTTGAAGATTTTGTAAGAAATACCTGGCTGGTCCTGATCATTTCATTTTAGATTATGTTTATTTTGTTTTTTTTCTTTTATTTGAGGTCATTCTACGTAGATTTTATGCATTTTGTATTTAATTTAACATATTTTTTTTTAGAACTTTGTAGATTTGTAAGAAATACTTAACTGGTTTTAATTAATTTATTTTAGATTATGTTTATTTTGTCTTTTTCCTTTATTTGAAACCATCTACGTAGATTTTATGCAGTTTGTATTAAATTTAATAAAATTTCTTCAAAAATTTTGTAGATTTGGTAAGAAATACTTGGTTGGTCTTGGTTATTTAATTTTAGATTGTGTTTATTTTGTCTTTTTCTTTATTTGAGATCATTGTACTTAGATTTTATAAAATTTGAATTAAATGTAAACATTTTTTTAAAGAATTTTGTAGATTTGATAAGAAATACTTGGTTGGTCTTGGTTATTTAATTTTAGATTATGTTTATTTTGCTTTTTTATTTAATTTGAGACTATTCTACGTAGATTTTATGCAGTTTGTATTAAATTTAATAAAGTTTCTTCAAAAATGTTGTAGATTTGGTAAGAAATACTTGGTTGGTCTTGGTTAATTAATTTTAGATTATGTTTATTTGGCCTTATTCTTTTATGTGAGATTATTCTACGTAGATTGTATGCAGTTTGTATTAAATTTAATAAAGTTTCTTCAAAAATTTTGTAGATTTGGTAAAAAATACTTGGTTGGTCTTGGTTATTTAATTTTAGATTATGTTTATTTTGTCTTTTTCCTTTATTTGAGATTATTCTACATAAATTTTATGCAGTTTGTATTAAATTTAATAAAGTTTCTTCAAAAATTTTGTAGATTTGTTAAGAAATACTTGGTTGGTCTTAGTTAATTAATTTTAGATTATGTTTATTTTGCCTTTTTCTTTTATTTGAGACTATTCTACGTAGATTTTATGCAGTTTGTATTACATTTAATAAAGTTTCTTCCAAAATTTTTGTAGATTTAGTAAGTAATACTTGGTTGGGATTGGTTAATTAATTTTAGATTATGTTTATTTTGCCTTTTTCTTTTATTTGACATTATTCTATGTAGATTTTATACAGTTTGTATTAAATTTAATAAAATTTCTTCAAACATTTTGTAGATTTGGTAAGAAATACTTTATTGGTCTTGGTTAATTAATTTTAGATTATGTTTATTTTGCCTTTTTCTTTTATTTGAGATTATTCTACGTAGATTTTATGCTGTTTGTATTAAATTTAATAAATTTTCTTCAAAAATTTTGTAGATTTGGTAAGAAATACTTGGTTGGTTTTTGTTATTTAAATTTAGATTATGTTTATTTTGTCTTTTTCTTTTATTTGAGACCATTCTACGTAGATTTTATGCAGTTTGTATTAAATTTAATAAAGTTTCATCAAAAATTTTGTAGATTTGGTAAGAAATACTTGATTGGTCTTAGTAAATTAATTTTAGATTATGCTTATTTTGCCTTTTTCTTTTATTTGAGACTATTCTACATAAATTTGATGCAGTTTGTATTAAATTTAATAAAGTTTCTTTCAAAATTTTGTAGATTTAGTAAGAAATACTTGGTTAGTCTTGGTTATTTAGTTTTAGATTATGTTTATTTTGACTTTATCCTTTATTTGTGACCATTCTACATAGATTTTATGCAGTTTGTATTAAATTTAATAAAGTTTCTTCAAAAATTTTGTAGATTTGGTAAGAAACACTTAGTTGGTCTTGGTTAATTAATTTTAGATTATGTTTATTTTGCCTTTTTCTTTTATTTGAGATTATTCTACAAAGATTTTATGCAGTTTGTATTAAATTTAATAAAGTTTCTTCAAAAATGTTGTAGATTTGGTAAGAAATACTTGGTTGGTCTTGGTTATTTAGATTTAGATTATGTTTATTTTGTCTTTTTCCTTAATTTGAGACCATTCTACATAGATTTTATGCAGTTTGTATTAAATTTAATAAAATTTCTTCAAAAATTTTAAAGATTTGGTAAGAAATACCTGGCTGGTCTTGATTAGTTTATTTTAGATTGTTTTTATTTTATCTTTTTCTTATATTTAAGATCATTCTACGTAGATTTGATGCAGTTTGTATTAATTTAAAAAAAGTTTTCTTAAGAATTTTGTAGATTTTGTAAGAAATACTTGGCTGGTCTTGATCATTTTATTTTGGACTGTGTTTAATTTGTTAAGTTTGTTGTTGTTAAATCATTTGTCAATCGCCCTACCAAATGTTTTTAGACCTTAGTGGCAACTTTTGCATCAGCTTTTTGAGCATTTTGGTTTTTCAATTAGGATACTATATCAAGAACTCAGCTTCTTTTGGGAGCATTATAATGAACAATCAGTAGAGTTTAACGCACCGTCTCTAGCACCGTCATGATAACTCTGACGTCTTACTTGAGAAGGCCGTTATATCACTTAACAGAAGTAGGTTTTGCTAAACGCTAAAGAAGTCTTACGGTTACTCTTGATTCCTAGTATTGGGCGTTATTACAATACCACATCAGTTCAAATCACACGCCCAAACAATTAAACTAAGTTCCCCAACCGCCCACCCAAGTGTTTTTAAGCAAGAAATTAGACAACAAACACTAGGGCGGGTGGTTGGGCCACACCAGTTCAAATCACACGCTCAAACAATTAAACTAAGTTCAAATCACACGCCCAAACAATTAAACTAAGAACCCCAACCGCCCACCCAAATGTTTTTGAGCAAGAAATTGGATAACAAACACTAGGGCGGGTGGTTGGGCCACACCAGTTCAAATCACACGCTCAAACAATTAAACTAAGTTGAAATCACACGCCCAAACAATTAAACTAAGAACCCCAACCGCCCACCCAAATGTTTTTGAGCAAGAAATTGGATAACAAACACTAGGGCGGGTGGGTAGGCCACACCAGTTCAAATCACACGCTCAAACAATTAAACTAAGTTCAATTCACACGCCCAAACAATTAAACTAAGTTCCCCAACCGCCCACCCAAGTGTTTGTGAGCAAGAAATTGGATAACAAACACTAAGGCGGGTGGGTGGGCCACTCCAGTTCAAATCACACGCTCAAACAATTAAACTAAGTTCAAATCACACGTACAAACAATTAAACTAAGTTCCCCGATCACCCACCCAAGTGTTTGTAATCAAGAAACTGAATAACAAACACTTGGGCGGGTGGGTGGGCCACACCAGTTCAAATCACACGCTCAAACAATTAAACTAAGTTCAAATCACACGCTCAAACAATTAAACTAAGTTCCCCAACCGCCCACCTAAGTGTTTGTGAGCAAGAAATTAGATAACAAACACTTGGGCGGGTGGGTGGGCCACACCAGTTCAAATCACACGCTCAAACAATTAAACTAAGTTCAAATCACACGCTCAAACAATTAAACTAAGTTCCTCAACCGCCCACCCAAGTGTTTGTGAGCAAGAAATTAGATAACAAACACTAGGGCGGGTGGGTGGGCTACACCAGTTCAAATCACACGCTCAAACAATTATACTAAGTTCAAATCACACGCCCAAACAATTAAACTAAGTTCCCCAACCGCCCACCCAAGTGTTTGTAAGCAAAAAACTGGATAACAAACACACGGGCGGGTGGGTGGGCCACACCAGTTCAAATCTTTTTTCTGGAAACTTGGTAATGAGCAATTCTTGACTCTGCCACTAGGGTCTCACACAATGTTTTTAATAGTGGGTCTCGTCAAGCGCTAAATACGCCTTCTTGTGGTTACCCGTGATGTTGAATACTGGGCGTGACTAAACGTTATCATAGTGCTTAGCTATTTGTCAAAGTCTTCGAGCAACGTTATGACCGTCGTCGTACCTAAAATGTTATGGTGTGAGGAGACAGGTTAAAAACGATTGTTGAAATCTCCAGTGTAGTTTGTGCTTGCTCAATCAACGCTGATAAAAATATAGAAGCAGTTTAGAACCAGCAACTGTGAAGTGAAAGGTTTCGTGCAAATATGTAAGGGTTGATGTGTCTTTGCATTGGGTTAGTTTGTGGCCACGTATTTTCTGGTGCAAACGTCGGTATAGTATTATTGGTCAAGTAGAGAGTCAGATTTTAAAGCAATAGTCTTGTTGCAAGAATCATAGTGTACTCAAAACATCGTGATGAGAAGTAGCTGATCAAACGTAGTACCAGCCGTTGGAGGGTTTGTCTCTGTAACTACTAAAATTTGATTTTTTCAGGTCACAAAAAAAAACAGAAGAAAACAGATGTCAAATTTGCTCTAGTTTGGTCATATAGACCACGTCGTAAATATATACATCACCAATCTGGGAAAAGGTTTGAATGAGAAGCCAAAAAGTGATCATTCTAACAAAAGCACATGTAGCGCGTACAAGACGCTATCACTGCAAGCAGCACAAACAATAGCAATAACCATCCCAATCGCTAAAGGGCAAGACGCTGATGGAATGTAAAAAAAAGTCAATGGAAGTAGAAGAAGATCAGAGAACAACGATAGAGCAGTTTGGTAAAGAACCCACATGCATGGCTAAACAGGAAGCGTAGAGAACTAAATTATTACCTAACTAGGAAAGCAAGGCTGCTTCAAACTCTACCTTAAGAGGTTCAAAATTATAAAAAAAACTGCAATGTATGCATTCACTGCAAAAGCAAGGATAACGTCACAAGTCCTTTGAGATAAAGGTTGAGATTAACTCGCGAGTTATGAATACTTAATCAGTCAACTTGTTTAATACATGCCAATTAAAAATTGAGGTTATGTCAATTGTGTCGTACTAAATTAGATGCAATTTGTACAATCATTAGTAGTAATAAAAATCTATGTTGTAGCCAAATTTGAATAAAATCTAATGTGTAACTCGCGAGTTATGAAGACTTATTTAGTCAACTTGTTTGTTACATGTCAATTAAAAATTGAGGTTATGTCAATTGTGTCGTACCAAATTGGATGCAATTTGTACAATCATTAGTACTAATAAAAATCTAAGTTGTAGCCAAATTTGATCAAAATCTAATGTGTAACTCGCGAGTTATGAATACTTATTTAGTCAACTTGTTTGATACACGTCAATTAAAAATTGAAGTTATGTCAATTGTGTCGTACCAAATTAGATGCAATTTGTGCAATCATTAGTACTAATAAAAATTTATATTGTAGCCAAATTTGAATAAAATCTAATGTGTAACTCGCGAGTTATGAATACTTAATTAGTCAACTTGTTTGATACATGTAAATTAAAAATTGAGGTTATGTCAATTGTGTCGTACTAAATTAGATGCAATTTGTACAATCATTAGTACTAATAAAAATCTATGTTGTAGCCAAATTTGAATAAAATCTAATGTGTAACTCGCGAGTTATGAAGACTTATTTAGTCAACTTGTTTGATACATGTCAATTAAAAATTGAGGTTATGTCAATTGTGTCGTACTAAATTAGATGCAATTTGTACAATCATTAGTACTATTAAAAATCTATGTTGTAGCCAAATTTGAATAAAATCGAATGTGTAACTCGCGAGTTATGAATACTTATTTAGTCAACTTGAATGATACATGTCAACTAAAAATTGAGGTTATGTCAATTGTGTCGTACTAAATTATATGCAATTTGTACAATCATTAGTATTAATAAAAATGTATGTTGTAGCCAAATTTGAATAAAATCTAATGTGTAACTCGTGAGTTATGAATACTTATTTAGCCAACTTGTTTGATACATGTCAATTAAAAATTGAGGTTATGTCAATTGTGTCGTACTAAATTAGATGCAGTTTGTACAATCATTAGTACTAATAAAAATCTATGTTGTAGCCAAATTTGAATAAAATTTAATGTGTAACTCGCGAGTTATGAATACTTATTTAGTCAACTTGTTTGATACATGTCAATTAAAAATTGAGGTTATGTCAATAGTGTCGTACTAAATTATATGCAATTTGTACAATCATTAGTACTAATAAAAATCTATGTTGTAGCCAAATTTGAATAAAATCTAATGTGTAACTCGCGAGTTATAAATACTTATTTAGTCAACTTGTTTGATACATGTCATTTAAAAATTGAGGTTATGTCAATTGTGTTGTACCAAATTGGATGCAATTTGTACAATCATTAGTACTAATAAAAATCTATGTTGTAGCCAAATTTGAATAAAATCTAATGTGTAACTCGCGAGTTATAAAAACTTATTTAGTCAACTTGTTTGATACATGTCAATTAAAAATTAAGGTTATGTCAATTGTGTCGTACTAAATTAGATGCAATTTGTACAATCATTAGTACAAATAACAATCTATGTTGTAGCCAAATTTGAATAAAGTCTAATGAGTAACTCGTGAGTTATGAATACTTTTAGCAGTAACACTAAAAAGCTTGTTCGATACATGTCAATTAAACATTGAGGTTATGTTAATTGTGACGTATCGAATTAGATGCAATTTATATAATTGGTGATACTGATAACCAAGTATGCTGTGACCAAATTTCATTAAAGTCTAATGTATAATTTGCAAGTTAAAAATAATTAAGCGTAGGTGCTTTGTTTGGCTGCATGTTTATTCCTATAATGTAGTTGAAGCTATACTAAATTTAACTTCAAGATAAAAAGTAGAAAAAGATATATTACTACACACCATTTAGTAGATGCAGGATGCTCGTATGATAATTTCTGTTTACAGTAGCAAAAATAGAGCGTATTTTTCTCAGCGCGCTCTATCTGTGAATTGAATAGACTATAGTCGCTAAAATAACCAAATAGTATCGGTTTAAATACAACTATTTCTGTTGCTACTTAAACAATTAAAAAATCAATAAATAAATAATTAAAACTAATTTAGAAACTGGTAAAACATTTATATATTTATCTATGAAAATTAAGATGTAATTCCACAATTTCATTATGATTCAAAATGGAATAATAAACCTGTACGACCATCGGAATGGCAAATTTTATCTTAATTCCTTAATGGGAATAGTATGAGTCACTCAAGTAAGTCCGCGCCATTTATATTATTTGTCTGTGAAATATCAAATTGTTGAGAAACAAGATTTTAATGTCTTTGAAACAATATTTAAAATTTCCTTTAATTATACCCTAGATTTAATAACAGGGCTAAAATAACGTTTGGCAACTCTTGATGTTAGAAAATTATGGGGTAATAGCTGCTACTAGAAAATTACACCTATTATGTCTTTTTAAATGAAATTATTTTTTATTAACTGAAAAAAGTGTGCCATTGATGAAAATATATAGCATGCAGATAGTAATAATTCTAAATTCTAATACGACATACCTGACGCACCTGTTTGAATTGTTCCTCGAACGACCAGGTGTGTTGAGACGAGGCGCTTCCTTCAGATGAGTGTGAGCTACCCGACGAAGGGGCAGTTTGTTGTGGCGCCATTGGGGGCAGAAATGCCGCCGCTGGATGTGGAAATGGAAAAGGTACAGGTAATTGGAATCCATCACCGCTTCGATTATTTAAAGGAAATGGTAAGTGGCGAGCATTTTCAAAATCCTCCTAGAAATCAACAAAAAAAAACAATTATATAATTTATAAACAAATGTTATAAATTCCTTACCCCTACCTTGATGTCGCGAACCTGCATTTTTAATTTCGCGAGCACATCACCGTGATCTGCAAGGATACTATTATGTCGTCTTAGTTCATCGCAACTGTCCGCATCATCATGATGTCCTGTAGATTCACCTTCACTCAACTCCTCATCATGATGTGACTGAAATTAAATGAAAAAAATTACTTAACTACCCGTGTTTTATTCATATTCGTTATGCGTTTTTCTTTTACATAAATGCGTGCGAAATTCATATTGGATTTTTATCTTCAACAAACGAAATAACTAACTAAAAATCAATTAACGTGCCGATGCAATGGATGGATGGATGGATGGAAATTAATGATGCAACCAGTGTATTATTGTTTATGTCTCTTCTACTTGTATTTATTTTTATTAATAATCATAAATTTATTTACTGCCTGGCAATTTGAGCGGCCATTATTGGCTATAAAAAAATCGAAATAATATTCTTCAGATGAACAAAAGTAGAATGGAAAAATACGTGAGATGCATAAAAGATTTAATGCAGAAACATTATTTACGCATACTTGGTGCAATTGTTTTCAAATTCTCTAATGAATGTCTGAATTAATTTGTTCCTATTTTATTCGCATTCACAATTACAAGCAAATATTGGTCAAAATCATTGAGAAGACTAGAATAAACATAATCAATTAATTATATAATTTAATTGTTTGTACCATAGATTTTATAATACATAAATTAAACGCCAGAATGCGCTGTTAGTTCAAAAATTTATTTTTTAAATAGAAAAAAGAATTTTTGGTCTAAACGGCCGGATTTTACGTTTTAACGGCCGAATGTTAAAAATGATCTGCAAATGTTACTCCAAAATGATATTTACTAATAACTATCAGCAAATGTTACTCCAAAATAAGCTAAAAAGCCGGATTTGAAAGGTTAACGGCCGATTTTTTAAACTACGTATCAAATTTGTATTATTAACCCACATAACAATTAAAAAAATAGACTATTGGCCGGTTTTGGGGTTTTAACAACCGAATTACTTAATATTAATTAAAAATTATATTTTAAAACATTAAAATAAATTATTTCTTAGTTGAACTTCAGGTTTTAACGGCCGGATTTTAGATTGTATCGGCCGGATTTTAAGTTTTAACGGCCGGATGTTCAAAACTATCTGCAAAATAATATTTACTAATAACTATCAGCAAATTTTAGTCCAAAATAACCTAAAAAGCCGGATTCGTAAGGTTAACAGCCAATTTTTTAAACTACTTATCAAATTTGCATTAATAAACCCAAATAACAATTAAAACAATAGACTTTTAGCCGGATTTGTAGTTTCAACAACCGGATTACTTAATATTAATTATATTTTAAAACATTAAAATAAATTATTTCTTAGCTGAATTTCAGTTCTTAACGACCGGATTTTAGATTTTATTGGCCGGATTTTTGGTTATAACGGCCGGATGTACAAAACTATCTGCAAATGTTACTCCAAAATAATATTTCAATTTTAAAATGAAAATTTACCTAGAAAACCTGTTTTGTGGCGTTAACAGCCAAATTTTTTAATTTACTTGTCAAATTTGCGTTTTTAATCCAAAATAACTTAAAAAAAATTTTTTTTTGTATTTAACGACCCAATTTTCTAAATTACCTGCCGATATAGTCATCAACATTTTGTTAAAATAAACACTTAAAAATTTGCAAGCCGGATTTGCGGCGGATCTTTCAAATTAGTTGATAAATTTGTGTAAAAATAAGTTTTTGGGCCAAATTTGTCGTTTTCCATATTGGAATAACTAGACGGATTGGCTTAGTATCTCTTCTACCGGTTTCGTAATATTTGATGATTTTCAACAGTTGCTAACAAAAGCTGCAGAGAAAACCAAGAGAAAAGATCCATCCCAAAACTCAGCCTAGAATACGCCCGCCGGACACCCCAAAAGAAACTTTAAGCCCAAAAACCACAGGATACCGCAGAAGAATTTCTGCTGAAACAAGCACTCCTAAGACTAAGGAGTATAGACGACTTGATTGCAGCAGCAAAAGAAGTCAAAGACAACACCTAATCAATAAAGCAAATCTACATAAACTACGCCACAGCAACTGAGAATCCAAATGGTCGGTCAATGAAGCAATCAAAAACAAAAGACCCATATAGTAAGAAATAAAAAACCGCCGACGCAAAAATTAAAAATAAAACTACTAATACAAGATTAAAGATTGTCAAAAATAATCCCAAAAAACAGGCCAAACCTTAAACTAATATTTATCTTTCAGCACCCAAGCAAACAAAGAACAAAGAAAAGAAAAAAACAATTCAATTCGAAAACACATGTCAAAAAGTAAAGAAAATCCTCAGCCAGCCAAGGTCTATTCAAGCACTGCTGAACAACCTTCTAGACAACTCCATGGAAGAACAAGAACTGGAAGATAAAGCTGACGGTGCAGAACTACCCCCGATCAAGCCAACTCAAACCCAAACTCCAGCAAATGCCTAACAACTACCAAAAGTCAGACAAGTAAAATGAATCATTAAATAATTTCTGCTACCCAATTAAAGACAATATCGAAAGTGACTCAGAAGAAAACGTGGATGACTTTCAAATCCAAATAAATCAATATGTCGCTTCGCAAATAATGACTCAGTAAGTCACATCATTTTATGACCTCATAAATTAGTAAGTGACTTCGCGATCAATCACAATCAAAATAATTGTCATACTGACTCAGTTTGTCGTTTGCAATTAACTAAACTAACTAACTAAATTATTGTAATAGTCATAATGACTCAGTAAGTCGCTTTGCGATTGATTTCAAAAACGTTTTATGACCTCATAAACGAATATGTCACTTTCCGATCAATCATAAACAGTTAATATGTCATAATGACTCAATATGTCGCTTGACAATTAAGTTAAAAAAAATTGTTACATTGACTCAGTCGCTTCTTGAGTAGATTCAATGATTATTATGACCTCATAAATTAATAACAAATAAAATAATTGTCATAATGACTCAGTATGTCGGTTCGCAGTTATTTAAAAACATTGTGAAAGTCATAATAATTCAGTACGTTGCTTCGCAACTAATCACAAGCAAGATAATTGCCATAATGACTCTTAAAATATTGTTAGTCATAATGACTCAGTTTTATAACCTTATGAATCAATATGTCGCTTCGCAATCAATTACAAATAAAATAACTGTCATAATGACTCAGTATATCTCTTTACAATTAATCACAATAAAAATATTTGTCTTCGCGATTAATTTCATTTCATGATTCAGTATATTGCTCTGCAATTACTTAAAATATTGTTACAGTCATAATGACTCAGTAAGTCGCTTTGCGATTGATTTCAAAAGGGTTTTATGACCTCATAAACCAATATGTCACTTTTTGATTAATCATAAACAAGTAATATGTCATAATGACTCAATATGTCGCTTCACAATTAATTTTAAAAAAATTGATAGTAATAATGACTCAGTATATCGCTTCACAAATTAATCACAACAAAATATTTGTCACATTGACTCAGTCGCTTCGCAATTAATTTCATGACTCAATATATCGCTTTACAATTAATTTAAAAAAAATTAGTAGTCATAATAACTTAGTATATCGCTTCAAAATTAGTCACAATAAAAATATTTGTCACATTGACTCAGTCGCTTCATAATTAATTTCAATCATTTTTATGAATTAATAACAAATAAGATAATTGTCATAATGACTCAGTATGTCGCTTCGCAGTTATTTAAAAACATTGTGAAAGTCATAATAATTCAGTACGTTGCTTGGCAAGTAATTACAAGCAAGATAATTGCCATAATGACTCTTAAAATATTGTTAGTCACAATGACTCAGTTTTATAACCTCATGATCAATATGTCGCTTCGCAATCAATTACAAATAAAATAACTGTCATAATGACTCATGACAATAAAAATATTTGTCTCATTGACTCAGTCGCTTCGAGATTAATTTTATTTCATGATTCAGTATATTGCTCTGCAATTACTTAAAATATTATTACAATCATAATGACTCAGTAATTCGCTTCTCAATTAATTTTAAAGCAATTTATAACCTCATGAATCAGTATATCGCTTCACAATTAATTGCAAATAAGATAATTGTCTTAATGACTCAATATATCGCTTCACAATTAATTAAAAAAAAATAGTAGTCATAATAACTTAGTATATCGCTTCACAATTAGTCACAATAAAAATATTCGTCACATTGACTCAGTCGCTTCATAATTAATTTCAATCATTTTTATGAATTAATAACAAATAAGATAATTGTCATAATGATTCGGTATGTTGCTTCGCAGTTATATAAAACCATTGTAAAAGTCATAATATCTCAGTACGTTGTTTAGCAACTAATCACAAGCAAGATAATTGCCATAATGACTAAACTATTGTTACAGTCATACTGACTCAGTTTTATAACCTCATGAATCAGTACGTCGCTTCGCAACCAATTACAAATAAAATAACAGTCATAATGACTTTTAATTTTAAACCACTTTATAATTTCATAAATTAGTACGTCGATTTGTAATTAATTACAAACAAGATAATTGTCATAATGACTCAATATGTTGCTTGGCAATTAATAAAAATATTGAAAAAGTCATAATGACTCAGTAAGTCGCCTGGCGATTCATTTCAAACTGTTTTATGACATCATAAGTCAGTATGTTGATTCGAAATGACTCAACAGACAAAATAATGATCACAATGACTCAGTAGTGGTAGTAGTAACTTTTCTATGAACTTTTATAAGCCCATTTCAGTACTTGTTCTGAACCTTTAATAAGTGTAAGAATTCTTGATGCGTGTTATAAAGCCTCAGTAGTCGTTATTTTGCCTCGGTTTTTGTCGTAAATCCTCGTTTTGTATTATAAAACTTTAATACTTTTTAAGAGGCGTTAGTACACGCTTTAAAGCTTTAGTAATGGCATTGAGGCTATACTACTTAATTGATTTGACCTCAGCATTTGTTATGAAACTTCAGTACTTAATACAAAGTCTTGGTGCTTGTTATAAAGTCTCGGGGCTTGTTATAAAACCTCAGTAGTCGTTACAAAGCCTCAGTATTCGGTATAAAGTCTCAATGCTTATTACAAAGCCTCAGTAGTTGTTAAAAATCCTCAACTTTTCTCATAAATTCTTGGTATGTATTATAAAGCTTTGTTACTTTTTAGGAAACCTTAGTACACGTTTAGAAGCTTTGGTACTAGTTTTAGAGCCTTACTACTTATTTGATTTCACCTACAAAGTTTCAGTTTGTAATACTATTAAGAAAACTTAGTATTTATTATAAAGCGTTAGTACTCTAAAAGAAGCCTCAGTACCGTTATTGAAGAATTTGTTATTGAATGATTGTATATAATAAAATGGTTGAAAATTATATGTTAATAAACGAGAACTGGAACTAGAAATTTTTTGGAAGAATTAATTAATTTTATTAAAAGTTGTTTTGATTTGATTTCAAAATTAAGTATTTAATCAAAAATCAATATTTCTTATTACATTCTAACATAAAAAAAGGGTTTAATGCTCTTGTAATGTAATATGAATCGATTGGCGAGTAAACACTGTGACATCCCTTATGAAACCATATAACTGCCCCTCACAGGTGGGAGAATGCAAGTGATTTAGGGATTATTCGTAATTAATCAATGTTCTATTTTAAATTAATTTCAAAACTGCTTTAATCGTGTGAACCAAATTCAAATAATTTCTTATTTAGAAAAAATCTCACGCAACTATAAAAATCGATTTAATAAATGAATTTGAACCAATTATAAATCTTTGACCCCATCACGTGATAAATATATAAAAAAAATACTGACACGTACATCTGCATTCTTGCATAGTCTCCCTATTAAGTTAATTATTCCAAATATAATATTCCCAAAAATGATTATTTTGACATTTTTTAGCAAGCAAGCTACTGGTGTTGGATATCGCGTGTCCGTTTTATCCATCGACTTCTTTATATTTTTTTTTTATAAACGCTGAACGTCTGCTAACATTGGCACCATATAATCATCATCATTAACTTTCCGTCTGTTACAATAATAAAATGTTTATACATTTAAAAAATTATAATTGTTTAATAACTAACAAAAAGGGGTTCATCATTATTTTTTTAGTGTTCAAATATTGATACACGTGTGCGTTTACATATCCCTTTGAGAAATAAGTGAATTAGCTTTGAGTACATCCTAAGTTAATATAGGACAGGTATTTCTTCTACGATACAAGATTTTTTTTTTAATTGTGTAAATGTTGGCTTTTTTTCTTTATTGGAACTTACAAATTAAATAATCAAATATATTTGTTCTTTAAATACCGAGTGTCAGGTTGCTGAATAAATTATATTAATACAAAGAAATTTATTTTATGCTACATAATTAAAAATTGCATGAGACATTTCTTTCCGGTCCAAATTTGGTTAAGATAATTATTCATATTGGTACCTATAAGTGCATAAAATTAAAATTATGCAACTTCCGGAGGTTCAGTGAAGGCTTTTAAGGGAATTTTAATATTAACTAGTAGTATGTGTAACGTTAAATGGTGGAAATGTAATTAGACGAGAATTTAGTAGTTAAGGTCATTGATTTGTTAGGAAATTGTATGAAAGAATATTTTGTAATTGTTTACTACAGTTATTCAAAAAATGTTTTGTATATTTTAGAAACAATTTATAATTTTATAAATTAAATTTTCAGCTTCTCATAGTGTTTATCAATATTTGCTGAAAATTGAGTTTGTAATTTAAAAACTATTGTCTAGACCACAACATAAGCAAATCAAAAATTTTATCAAAATTTGAAAATTTTAAAAAAAAATTAAAAAAATTTCAATTTTAAAAATTTAAATTTAAGCTTCTTATAGTGTTTATCAATATTTGTGGAATGTTTGTTGAAAATTTTGAGTTTGTATTTTGAAAATTATTGTCTTAGCTACAACTTAAGCAAAGCTAGAATTTTATAAAAATTTGAAAATTTATAAAAATAAAAATTAAAAATATTTTTAACTTTAAAATTTAAATTTAAGCTTCTCATAGTGTTTATCAATATTTGTGGTATGTTTGGTGAAAATTTTAAGTTTGTATTTTAAAAATTATTGTCTTGGTAACAACTTAAGCAAGCTGAAATTTTACCAAAATATTTTTAATTTTAAAAATTAAAATTTAAGCCTCTCATAGTGTTTATCAATATTTGTGGTATGTTGGGTGTAAATTTTGAGTTTGTATTTTGAAAATTATTGTCTTAGCTACAACTTAAGCAAAGATAAAATTTTATCAAAATTTGAAAATTTATAAAAAAAATTTAAATTTTAAAAATTTAAATTTAAGCTTCTCATAGTGTTTATCAATATTTGTGGCATGTTTGGTAAAAATATTGAATTTGTATTTTAAAAATTATTGTCTTGGCAACAATTTAAGCAAAGCTGGAATTTTATCAAAATTTGAAAATTTATAAAAAAAAATAAAATATTTTCAACTTAAAAAAAAATAAATTTCAGCTTCTCATAGTTTTTATCAATATTTGTGGTATGTTTGGTAAACATTTTGAGTTTGTATTTTTAAAATTATTGTCTTAGCTACAACTTAAGCAAAGATAAAATTTTATCAAAATTTGAAAATTTATAAAAAAAATTAAAATTTAAGCTTTTTATGGTGTTTATCAATATTTGTGGTATGTTTGGTGAAAATTTTGAGTTTATATTTTGAAAATTGTTGTCTGGGCAACAACTTAAGCAAATATAAAATTTTATCCAAAATTTGCAAATTTATAAAAAAAAATATTAAAAAATATTTTTAAATTAAAAAATTCAAATTTAAGCTTTTCATAGTGTTTATCAATACTTGTGGTATGTTTGGTGAAAATTTAGAGTTTGTATTTTGAAAATTATTGTTTTGGCAACAATTTAAGTGAAGTTGGAATTTTATCAAAACTTAAAAATTTATAAAAAAAATAAACATTTATAAAAAAAATTTAAAAATATTTTTAATTTTAAAAATTTAAATGTAAGCTTCTCATAATGTTTATCAATATTTGTGGTATGTTTGGTAAAAATTTTGAGTTTGTGTTTTGAAAATTATTGTCTTGGCATCAACTTAAACAAAGCTACAATTTTATCAAACTAAATGAAAACTTTGATTTCAATTTAGTTAATAAGTATTAATCAAATTTAGTTGTTACTTAGTACAGAAGTTCAATAATAATAATAATATTGGCCAAATTTGGTTAAAATTTGAAAGCAATTTGATTACTATTAACTAAATTAATCAAATTTATACAAACTAGTTACTCAATTTTTGCAGAAAGTATTTTTATCAGAGTTCAATTTCATTAAGCTAAAATTTAGTGCCAACATGTTGGCTAAATATTAACAAAATCGGTTAATATTAACCAAAATAATCCAATCAGTTTCTAAATTTTTGCAGATTTTTTTTTATTTGGTATCAATTTTCTTGACCAAGGTAAACCAGATTAATTTAAAATAAAATTAAAACTTGTCCTTACATGTTGGTTAAATGTTGTAAAATTTTGAAACCAATTTGAATATTAATGACTAAGTTGATCAAGTTTAACCGAATCAGTTTTCAATTTTTTTTAAATATATGATAATTTAACTATAATTTTTTCAAACAGGGTTAACCAAATTTAGTCAAAATTAGGTTAAAACCTGTTCTTACATGTTGGTTACATATAGCAAAAATTTGAAATTAGTTTCGTTATTAGTAACCAAATTAATCAAATTTAACCAAATCAGTTTCCAATTTTTTGTAAAAACATAAATATTTGACTATAATTTCTTCAAACATGGTTAACCGGATATAGTCAAAAATAGGTTAAAACCTGCTTTTACATGTTCGTTACATATAGCAAAAATTTGAAATTAGTTTCGTTATTAGTAACCAAATTAATCAAATTTAACTAAATCAGTTACAATTTTTTTGTGAAAATATGATTATTTGACTATAATTTCTTCAAACAAGGTTAACCGGATTTAGTTAAAATCAAGTTAAAACCTGCTTTTGTATGTTGGTTACATATAGCAAAAATTTGAAATTGATTTCGTTATTAGTAACCAAATTGATTAAATTTTACCGAATCAGTTTCCAAATTTTTGTAAAAATTTGAATATTTGACTATAATTTCTTCAAACAGGGTTAACCAAATTTAGACAAAATTTGGTTAAAACCTGCTTTTACATGTTGGTAACATGTAGCAAAAATTTGAAATCAATTCGGTTATTAGTAACCAAATTAATCAAACCAAATCAATTTCTAAATTTTTCCAAATAAATTTTCATTTTTCTTCAATTTTTTCACCAATTTTAACCAAATTTGGTTAAAAATATGTATGTTAATACTATTATGTTATTAGTATTAATTAATTAATCAAATTTCAGTTTCTAAATTTTTACAAAAATATTTTTATCTTTCTTCAATTTCTTTAACCAAACCTAACCAGATTAAACTAATATTAGGTTAAAACCTAATCTTATGTGTTGGTTAAATGTAGCAAAAATTTGAAATCGATTCAATTTTTAGAAACCAAACCAATCAAATTTAACCAGATTCTAAATTTTTATTATCAAGTTCCAATTACCTTAACAAAATTAACCTTAACCGGATTTGGTTAAAAAATGGTTAATACTTGTCCATACATGTTAGTTAAATGTAACAAAAATTTGAAACCGATTCAGTTATTAGGAACTTAACTAATCACATTTAACCAAATAAAATTCTAAATTTTTGTAAAAATATTTTAATTAGGTTTCAATTTTCTTAACCAAATTAACCTTGACCGGATTTGGTTCAAACTTGCCCATACATGTCAGTCAAATGTAACAAAATTTAGAAACTAAATTAATCAAATTTTATATTTCGCGCATTTTTTGAATTAATTATGAAATAAATTAATAACTTATTCAAACTTAATCTAACAATCACAGCGACAAAAAGTCAAGCAAAGACAAATGTTTCAATTTTATAAACCTCGTCAGTGTACCTTGTTATATACATTATCAATTCTGTTTATAAGAACCGCTGTGATCGTTAGATTAAGTTTGAATAAATTATTAAATCATTTATAAATATTTTATAAATTAAATTTTCAGCTTCTTAGTGTTAATCAACATTTGTGGTACGTTTAGTGAAAACGTTTTTCTTGAAAGCTTTAAGTACATTCAATTTGTTTTTGTTACTAAATTTTCAATAAATTTTAATTTGACCCTAACATGTGTTAATTTTGAAAATATAAAAGAAGGTCATAATATTTTACGATTAAGACATTTTTGTTAGAAACTAGCACATTAAAAAAATATAAGGGCATGTAATGTTGTAATAAATTAGCCTGAAGTGTTTCTGATGGTGTCTGGAGCTTTCAATATTTCTGCATATAATAGACACCCATCGATAGGGACCATTCATACCCTGGCGCCTCACAACCCAGGAAATACTTACAATCCCTAACTAACCATCTCTTTCTATACAACCCCCATCTCTATCCAAACAATTTGTGAATCAAAACCGCCGAAATCACATTCCCAGAATTAGGGTATCAAGATTTCACCAAATTGTACCATTGTGTGTTGATAATAAGATGCATTGAATATTAGGGGTGTGTTAGTATTACGAGTTTTACAAGCGACCACCCTCGAGCGGAAGCCTGGAATTATTTTATAACATCTTAAATGAATATATGGCGTGGTTAGGCATTGTTATAAGTGCACTTATTAGAATTCAATAGTCCCTAAGAAATCTTACACATCAAACATGTTAATCCAATTTGATGAAATTGCATTATATTTTTATATAGTTAAAGAGACATGCATACAAGAAACCTTTAAATAAAATCACTACGTTAAGATCGCATCAAGAAATCAAATACTTTTAAGAAGTCTTACAATTATTTTGATCGCCCCTTTAGATTTCTTTCAACTGCACTAGTACAGCACATGCCAAAAATTAATGTTATTTTTAGCCACGTGCCCTTATAAGATTAGGGTAGGTCGGAAATGACGTCAGAATTATTATAATGATACTTTTACACTCTACTAACTTCAATGATATTAGAAAATTATTATAATTGAATGTATACCACCTCAAGCATAGAATTTCAAAGAATTTTTATTTTAATAACAATCCTCACTAAGAAAATTGCATGGGAACAT
The DNA here is from genome assembly GCA_963932245.1 of Tachinus rufipes. Lineage (NCBI taxonomy): Eukaryota > Metazoa > Arthropoda > Insecta > Coleoptera > Staphylinidae > Tachinus > Tachinus rufipes. The sequence continues at coordinate 111,475,247 of OZ010743.1, forward strand.
TTGCATTTAGAAAAAAGAACCGTAGATATACAGGCATAAATTATTATGAAACAATGATGGATTACATCATTCGATTTATTATCATACGAAAAGGTCCTAACCTTAGTCAAGGTTTTACTATTAATAGCTTGTTGTAATTAGTGGTATACTGTGATGTGGATTTAGGGTAGTTATAGTTGTAATATCTAAATTTCCGCAAAAGCCATATGGTCCACAATCTGTGCGTCTACTAAAAGAGACCAACCCCTGGGGCGAATATAAATATATAATCATATTAAAGCGTTTCTTGGAATCAGGCAGATTTTTATTTCAACAAAAACCAAATGGAATATTATGTCTCTGCTCTGTCTCGACATATTTTTTTGGTTTTATAAATGGGTCAATATAATTACTGTATTATGGGACTAATTTAATAATCTTGTTTTTAAATTTATAATACTTTTGACATAATTCTACTTAATTAATTTAATTAAATAATAAGCTTCTTTTTTTGTTAATAAATGGTTTTTACGCAATTTTTTTTGTAATATACAATTTTTTTTGTATTTAAACTATTGTATTGTTACAAAGTTGAAATTAAATTTAAAATTATTGATTTGAATTTTTAATTAGAATATTAACTCAACTTATTAATTCATATTATTAATTCAAATTATTAATTTTTACAAATTCAAAATATGATTTCAAATTATTAATTGAAATTGTAACTCAAATTATTAATTCGAATTATTGACGTATAAAAAAGTCTGCAATACACAAGTTTCGGAAGCACTTTTTGCCACTCAGGAACACTTTCTAAAGTTTTTGATTTGAGCACATACAGCTTAATAGGTTCAAAGAATGCTTAGATGGGTCCGATAAAACCTAGAAGTTTCTAATATTCTAGACAAAATTTACGACGAGCTTTCAGAAATATTCTCAAAGTTACTCTAGAAATACTTCAAAATTTTTCTCCAAAACTTTAAAACCTTTATAAAAATGTTCTCAAAGTTTCATAAAATTCTTTTATGTTACTAAAAGCTTTCTAAACAATAAAAATATTCCAACTTTTATGTTACCTAAAGCAAAAAGTACAAAATGCTTCTGAAACTTTCTCCTAGATTCTAAAATGTTTTCAAAACTATAAAAATGTTTTTGAAACTTTGAAAAATATTCTCAAAAACTTTATATCCATTTTTAAAAATGCTTCTGAAATTTTGTACAAAAACTTCTAAAATCTTCTAAAAATTTCATAATATTCTAACATTAATGTTTCTCAAAAGCTTTCCAAAGTGTTGGAAACAATCATAATATTCGTTTATGAGCAAAGAGAGCAAAAAGCTTTTAATTAGTTTTTAGAGTGTTTTCAAAAAACGCAAAATATTCCAACTTTTATGTCACTCAAAAGCATTCTAAAATAAATAATCCTAACATATTCTAATTTTTATGTTACCTAAGTTCTAAAAGATCTCTTTAAGCTTCAAACTTTCTCGTAGCTTTTAAAATATTTTCAAAACTTTAAAAAAATGTTTTTGAAGCTTTCAGAAATGTTCTCAAAGATTCAATTCTCAAAGACACAAAAGCTTACTAAGATATTCTAGTTTTTATGTTACCTAAGCTCTGAAAATGCTCTCAAAGCTCCTGAAACTTTTTCCAAACTCCTAAAACCATTTTCAAAACGTTCGAAAACGTTCTCAATTTTTTTTCTATATTCTAACTTTTGTGTTGCTTAAAAGCTTTCTAAAATGTTCCCAAAACAATCAAAATATTTTAACATTAAACTAAAAAAAAATCTAGTTTGTACCAAAGCTCTGTAAATGCCCTCAAAACTTCTAAATCTTTTTCTAAACTTCTAATTGTAAAACGTTTCTAAACTTTAAATGCTTTTAGAAATGTTCTCAAAAAGTACACAAAAATCCAATTTTTATGTCACTCTTATTAAGTTTTTAAGATATTCCCCCAGATCACTCTACAAATGTTCTCAAAGCTTCTAAAACTTTCTCCAAACTTCTAAAATGTTTACAAAACTTCTAAAACTTTCTCGTTGTATAAAATATATTCAAAATGTTAAAAAATGTTTTTGAAATTTTCAGAAATGTTCTCAAAGATTTCATAAGCTCTGAAAATGCTCTCAAAGCTCCCGAAACTTTTTCCAAACTCCAAACTTCCAAAAGTTCTCAAAAATTTGACTATATTTTAACTTTTATGTTGCTCAATAGCTTTCTAAAATGTTCCCTAAACCATCAAAAGATTCTAACTTTAAGCTCCAAAATTTTTATATTATTAAGTTACGCTTAAGCTTTCTAACATATTCCCAACATATTCAAATTTAAATGTTACAGAAAGATCTAAAAATGTTCTCAAAGCTTCTAAAACTTTCTTCTAGCTTTCAAAATGTATTTTCATAATTTTAGTTTGTACCAAAGCTCTGGAAATGGTCTCAAAGCTTCTAAAACTTTTTCTATATTTCGAATTGTAAAACGTTTTCAAACTGTAAAAGTATTTTTAGAGCTTTTAGAAATGTTCTCAAAAAGTTCACAAAAATCCAATTTTTAAGTCACTCTTATTAAGCTTTTTAAGATATTCCCCCAGATCACTCTACAAATGCTCTCAAAGCTTCTGAAACTTTCTCCAAACCTCTAAAATGTTTACAAAACTTCTAAAACTTTCTTGTTGTTTTAAAATATTTTCAAAACTTTAAAAAATGTTTTTGAATTTTTTGCTCAAAAGCTTTCTAAAATGTTCCCCAAACAATCAAAATATTTTAAGCTCCAAAACTTTCATATTATTTAAGTTACTCTTAAGTTTTCTAACATATTCCCTACATATTCAAATTTATATGTTACAGAAAGATCTGAAAATGTTCTCAAAGCGTTTCTGAAACTTTCTTCTAGTTTTCAAAATGTATTTTCATAAATCTAGTTGGTACCGAAGCTCTAGAAATGTTCTCAAACTTCTAAAACTTTTTCTAAACTTCTAATTGTTTCCAAACTTTGAAACTATTTTTAGAGCTTTTAGAAATGTTCTCAAAAAATTCACGAAAATCCAATTTCTATGCCATTCTTATTAAGCTTTTTAAGATATTCTCTTAGCTCACTCTACAAATGCTATCAAAGCTTCTGAAACTTTTTCCAAACTTCTAAAAAGATTACAAAACTTCTAAAATTTTCTCGTTGCTTTTAAAATACTTTCAAAACTTTAAAAAATGTTTTTAAAGTTTTTAGAAATGTTCTCAAAGTTTTCATAATAGTCTAACACAAAAGCTTACTAAGATATTCTAGTTTTTATGTTACCTAACCTCTGGAAATGCTCTCAAAGCTCCTGAAGCTTTTTCTAAACTCCTGAAACCATTTTCAAAACCTTCAAAACGTTCTCAAAAATTTTACAATATTCTAACTTCTATGTTGCTCAAAAGCTTTCAAAATGTTCCAAAACAATCAAAATATTCTAACTTTAAGCTCAAAAACTTTCACATTATTTAAGTTACTCTTAAGCTTTCTAACATATTCCCAACATATTCAAATTTATATGTTACAGAAAGATCTAAAAATGTTCTCAAAGCTTCTAAAACTTTATTCTAGCTTTCAAAATGTATTTTTATAATTTTAGTTTGTACCAAAGCTCTGGAAATCGCCTCAAAGCTTCCAAAACTTTTTCTAAACTTCTAATTGTAAAACGTTTCCAAACTTTAAAAGTATTTAAAGAGCTTTTAGCAATGTTCTCAAAAAGTTCACAAAAATTAAGCTTTTTAAGATATTCCCCCAGATCACTCTACAAATGCTCTCAAAGCTTCTGAAACTTTCTCCAAACCTCTAAAATGTTTACAAAACTTCTAAAACTTTCTTGTTGTTTTAAAATATTTTCAAAACTTTAAAAAATGTTTTTGAATTTTTCAGAAATGTTCCCAAAAATTTCATAACAGTCTAACACAAAAGCTTACTAAAATATTTTGGTTTTTATATTACCTAACCTCTGGAAATGCTCTCAAAGCTCCTGAAACTTTTTCGAAACTCCTAAAACCATTTTCAAAACCTTCAAAAACGTTCTCAAAAATTTTACAATATTCTAATTTTTATGTTGCTCAAAAATTTTGTAAAATGTTCCTCAAATAATCAAAATATTCTAACTTTAAGCTCCAAAATTTTCACATTATTTAAGTTACTCTTAAGCTTTCTAACGTATTCCCAACATATTCAAATTTATATTTTACAGAAAAATCTAAAAATTTTCTCAAAGCTTCTAAAACTTTCTTCTAGCTTTCAAAATGTATTTTCATAATTCTAATTTGTACCAAAGCTCTGGAAATGGTCTCAAAGCTTCTAAAACTTTTTCTATACTTCGAATTGTAAAACGTTTCCAAACTGTAAAAGTATTTTTAGAGCTTTTAGCAATGTTCTCAAAAAGTTCACAAAAATTAAGCTTTTTAAGATATTCCCCCAGATCACTCTACAAATGCTATCAAAGCTTCTGAAACTTTTTCCAAACTTCTAAAAAGATTACAAAACTTCTAAAATTTTCTCGTTGCTTTTAAAATATTTTCAAAACTTTAAAAAATTGAGATTAGGGTATTTTAATAAAAATTTTATACTTTATTGTGCTGATTTTACTTTTATATATTAAGACCGGTTTCGGCGGTTAGCCCATAATCAGAAACAAATACTACTTTAAAAAATGTTTTTGAATTTTTCAGAAATGTTCTCAAAGATTTCATAACAATCTAACACAAAAGCTTACTAAGATATTCTAGTTTTTATGTTACCTAACCTCTGAAAACGCTCTCAAAGCTCCTGAAACTTTTTCTAAACTCCTGAAACCATTTTCAAAACCTTCAAAACGTTCTCAAAAATTTTACAATATTCTAACTCTTATGTTGCTCAAAAACTTTCAAAATGTTCCAAAACAATCAAAATATTCTAACTTTAAGCTCAAAAACTTTCACAATATTTAAGTTACTTTTAAGCTTTCTAACAAATTCCCAACATATTCAATTTTATATGTTACATAAAGATCTGATAATGTTCTCAAAGCTTCTCAAACTTTCTTCTAGCATTCAAAATGTATTTTCATAATTCTAATTTGTATCAAAGCTCTGGAAATGGTCTCAAAGCTTCTAAAACTTATTCTTAATTTCTAATTATAAAACGTTTCCAAACTATTTTAGAGCTTTTAGAAATGTTCTCAAAAAGTTCACAAAAATCCAATTTTTATGTCACTCTTATTAAGCTTTTTAAACTTCAAAGCTTCTGAAACTTTTTACAAACATCTAAAATGTTTCTTCTAAAACTTTCTCGTTGCTTTTAAAATATTTTTAAAACTAAAAAAATGTTTTTAAAGTTTTCAAAAATGTCCTCAAAGAATTAATAACAGTTTAACACAAAAACTTACTAAGATATTTTAGTTTTTATGTTACCTAATCTCTGAAAATGCTCTCAAAGCTCCTGAAACTTTTTCTAAACTCCTGAAACCATTTTCAAAATCTTCAAAAGCGTTCTCAAAAATTTTACAATATTCTAACTTTCAAGTTGCTCAAAAGCTTTCCAAAATGTTCCCCAAACAATCTTAATATTCTAACTTTAAGCTCAAAAACTTTCACATTATTACTCTTAAGCATTCTATCATATTTCCAACATATTCAAATTTATATGTTACAGAAAGATCTGAAAAAGTTCTCAAAGCTTTTCTAAAACTTTTTTCTAGCTTTCAAAATGTATTTTCATAATTCTAGTTTGTACCGAAGCTCTGGAATGGTTTCAAAAATTCTAAAACTTTTTTAGAGCTTTTAAAAATGTTCTCAAAAAGTTCACAAAATTCCAATTTTCTCCAAGTTCACTCTACAAATGCTCTCAAAGCTTCTGAAACTTTCTGCAAACTTCTAAAACGTTTACAAAACTTTAAAAATGATTTCAATAACAACAAAAAAATATATTATTCTAATTTTTAAATTAAAACTTCTAAAACTTTCTTCTAACTTCTAAAATAACCTTCAAAGCTTTGAGAAATGCTTTTAGAGCTTAAAGGCTTTCAAAGATGTTCTAATTTTCGTGTCATCTCAACATAATCTAATTTTTTTCAGAAATGTTTTCAAAAATTTCATATTATTCTAACTGTTATTGTTCTAAATGCTTTCTAAAATGTTCCTAAAACAATCAAAAGTTTTCAAGAAAAAAATTTCTACATCGTTTTTACTCAATATTTCACAAAATACCAATTTGTATATTACTCAAAAGCTTTATAAAATCTTAAAAATCTACAAAATAATCAAAATATTCTAATTTCTATACCTATTACACAAACTCCAAAAATGCTTTCAAAGCTTCTGAAACTTTAAACAAGCTTCTAAACTGTTTCCAAAACTTTAAACAAGTTTTCAAAAACGTTGTTAGAGATTTTTCAACATTCAAACAATTAAAATATTCTGATTCGACATATAAGCCAGATTTGATTTTATACGTAAAGAAATAACAAAACTTCTGATAAGTTTTCAGAACTTTCAAAACTCAGAAAAAGCTTTTTTTAAAGTTTCTGAAACTTTCACCAAACTTCTAAAATAATTAAAAAACTATAAAAAAAGTTTCAAAAATGGTCTCAAAGATTTCAAAACACTCAAGCTCAAAATACTTTTATTGCGCAACCAAAAAAAATCGTTTTCGAAATTTTGAAAGTTTTTTCAAAGCTCAGAAATATTCTCAAAAATTTAAATACATTTTAATTTTTAGTTACCTTTGAGCTTTTTAAGATGTTCCCAAAATATTTTGATTTTTATGTTACGCAAAAAGCAAAAAAAACTCTCAAAACTTTTTACTAGCTTCTAAAATGGGTTCAAAACTTCAAAAATGTTTTCGGAGCTTCAGCTTAGATACCTTTTGAGCTTTCTAAGATGTTCCCAAAACAATCAAAATATTCTGATTTTTATGTTACGCAAAAAGCAAAAACAACTCTCAAAACTTTCTATTAGCTTCTAAAATGGGTTCAAAACTTTAAAAATGTTTTCGAAGCTTCAGAAAAATTCTTAAAAATTTCACAACATTCTAACTTTAATGTTGCTTTAAAGTTTATTAAGATGTTCCCAAAACAATAAAAAAAAACTGTTCCAAGCTTCTAAAGTTATTAAAAATGTTTTCAAAAACGTTCTCAAATTTGCCCAATATTTTGACTTTAATGTTGCTCAAAAGCTTACTAAGTTGTTCCCAAAATATTCTAACTTTTATGTTAAAATGCTAAAAACTCCAAAAAAATTGTCAAAGCTTTTTTCAAGACATTCAAACTTTTATGTTACTTTTTGAGCTTTCTAAAATGTTCCCAAAACAATAAAAATATTTTTATGTTGCGCAAAAATAAAGTTGTAACTCAAAGGCTTTTTTAAGTATTTAAAAAAAAATCTAAAATTTCGATAAACAACATTTTACTTTTTTATGTTACACTTTTTGAGATGTTCCCAAAATATTATTCAAAATTCTACTTCTAATAATTTCCAATGAATTCAAAATACTTCAAACGAATTAGAATTAAAACCATCACAACAATCCAGTATCTAGAATTGTTTCAAAGCGTTTGCAATATTTTCTATTGTTCTAAAAAAAAGATCTATTTCAGTTTTCATGATAAATGATTTCATTATTTGCCTTAGTAACAATAATTAATTTTTACATTGATCATAGTCTATTTATATAGTTGACAGTGCTTTGAAATCTCGTACTAAATTAATTAATAATATTATTGGCCCCGAGTCAGATTATTTGATAAAATACATTTGAAATAAATCTATTTTTCATATTTCCAAGCAACATTTGAATGCAAAAAGTAATTAATTAATTTTCCATTATCAACAGAAACCTGTTATCCTGTCCTATTGTTAGTTGGAAATAGAAATAATAATAAATAAAATTGATAAAGCAGAATAATTTACATAAAACCAATCCTTATCGGCACAAGTAATATTATTATTATTATTTAACTCCATGAAATAATTTCAAAATGACTAATTAAAGAAAACGTGGCCGCATTTTTTAGGTCATATTACGCCATACAACTAACTAACAATTTAATAAATAAATATAAATTATACACGGAAAATGATTTTATAACGTACCGGTGATGTTTGCTTAATTAACGTTTCAGTGTTAATTTCGTAATTCCGAGCACTCTGAATAACATAAAAGAAATAATTAATGGATAAAATAAGCAATGTATTGTATGTATGTGTGTGTGCGTTTGTTGGATTGGCTTCGCATAATAAACAATCGTCTGCATTATCTTTGCGTAGAAATCTCTTAAATATAGCTTACCTATTGAGTACTTTCAGATATGCTGTTTGCTTTTATAATTATCATTAATTGGTAAATAATGAGTAACGGTTTCGATATAGATATTTATTATTATTATTCTTATATTCTGATGGACTTTCTAGCTACAATTATTATACAAAACGCAATGCTTAATTATTTTATTTATTAGACTAAATAATGTCTTCAATCTCATAAATTAAATAGCTTTATGTAGAAAATTTTCTCAACTCAACTTATTTTATTTTTTTATTAAAGCATTCAAAAAATATCGAAATTTATTCAAAAATTATGCATAACTTATAAACTGAAAACTGATGAAATTTTATACAAACTTACTTCGTTAAATTAAGAACTAATTGCGTAAGTTTTGTAAAAATCCATACGTTAATTTTTACATAACCTCAAACAAATTAATGTCATTTAACTGATGCTTGAAAGTATAGAGAAATTCAAACCAGCTGTAACTTCTAAACCATGCATTAGAAAATTATGCAATTTGGTATTAATATTGTTTACTAAAGTAAGCATTATATGCGTTAATTTAATAAAAATTGATACGTCAAATTAACATAACCTCATTTGAATAAACCTCACCTAACATTATGTTGAAAACTATAGAAAAATCAAACAAGCTGTAACTTCTAAACCATACATTGGAATATGATAGAATTTGGTATTAATATAGTTCATTACAGAAAGCATTAAATGCTTAAATTTGATAAAAATTGATACGTCAAATTTTACATAACCTCAATCTAATAGACCTCATCTAACATTATGTTGAAAAGTATAGAGAAACCAAACAAGCTGTAACTTTTAAACCATGCATTAAAAAATGATAGAATTTGGTATGAATATAGGTCATTATAGTAAGCATTAAATGCTTAAATTTTATAAAAATTGTTACGTCAAATTTTACATAACCTCATTCTAATAGACCTCACCTAACATTATGCTGGAAACTAGAGAGAAATCAAACAAGCTGTAACTTCTAAACCATGCATTGAAAAACGATAAAATTTGGTATTAATATAGTTCATTACAGTAATTAAATGCATACATTTTATAAAAATTGATATGTCAAATTTAACATAACCTCAATCTAATAAATCTCATTCAAAATCAAGTTCAAAACTAAAGAGAAATAAAATAAGCCATAACTTCCAAACAATGCATTAGAAAATAATAAAAATTTGTTCCAAAATGCTTCATTACCATAATTACTGATTGAGTAAATTTGGTTACAATCAACACGCTACATTCAACATAACCTCAATTAAATTGACATCAACTAAAATATGTTAGTAACTATTGGAGATATAACTATGCATTGGAAAATTATAAAAATTTGTACTAAGATGCATTATAATGAGCAATAATTACCAAAATATTATAAAAATCCATACTTTCAATTTTACATAACCTCAATCAAGACAACCTCGTCAAAATTAAAATGTAAACTATAAGTGAACTAAAATAGCTGTAACTTCTAAACCCTGCATTAAAAAATAATCAATTTTTGTTTGAATATGCTTCATTACCTTTAGAATTGGCTGAATAAACTTGATCACAATCAATACGTTAAATTCGACATAACCTCAATTAAATTGACCACACCTAAAACATGTTAGGAACTATGAGAGATATAAAATAAGCTATAACTTCTAACCTATGCATTAAAAAATAATAAAATTTATATTAATATACTATTAAAAAAACCATAGGTTTAATTTTACATAACCTCAATCAAAAAAACCTAGTCAAATTTAAGATATAAACTATGAGAGAACAATTGCTCTAACTTCTAAACTATTCATAGAAAAATTATCAATTTTTGTTCCAATATACTTCATTACTATTAGTATTGATTGGAAAAATTTGATAACAATCAATTCGGTAGATTCGACATAACCTCAATTAAATTGACCTCAGCTAAAACATGTAAGAAACTATAGGGGTATAAAATAAGCTTTAACTTTTAAACTATTGATTCAAAAACTACAATATTTGGTGATAATATACTTTAATGTATTTAGTACTAATTGTGTAAATTTAATAAAAATCCACACGTTAGATTTTACATAACCTCAATCAATATGATTCAATTTATAGTTCAAATTGTAAGAATATAAAACAATTTATAACTTCTAAAGTATGCATTAGAAAACTATAAAATTTTGTTTCAATATACTTTTTTATCATTAAAACTAATAGAGTAAATTTGATTACAATCAATACGCTGCATTCAACATAACCTCAATTGGTTTGACCTTATCTAAAACGTCTTAAGATCTATAGTGGCATAAAACAAGCTAAAACTTCTGAACTTGACATTGAAAAACAATAAAATTTAGTACTAATATGCTTCATTATAATAAGCACTAATGATGTACATTTAATAAAAATCCACACTTTACATTTTACATAACCTCAATCAAATTAGACTTCATCTAAAGCTAGAAACCATAAAGAAATAAAACAATCAAAACTTCTAAATTATGCATTGGAAAGTAACAAAACTTGCAAATTTTAATAAAAATCTATACGTTACATTTTACATAACCTCAATTAAACCGATCTCATCTAACCTGTCTTAAGAACAGTAGAATGAATAATATAGCCATATCTTCTAAACCCTGCATTGAAAATTAATCAAATTTGATACTGATTGACTTTATTATAACCATGATTAATTGCGTAAGTTTAATATGAATCCATACGTTAGATTTTACATAACCTCAATCAAATTAGACGCCATTTGATTCATGTTAGAAACCATAAAAAAAAAAAATCAATCATAACTTCTAAACTGTACATTGGATAATAACAAAATTCGGTATTCATATGCTTTAATATAGTGAGCACTAATTGTGTAAATTTAATAAAAATTAACACATTAAATTTTGTATAATCTCAGTTAAACTGACTTCATCTAATTCAAGTTGAAGGTTAGGAAGTGTATAAAATAAGTTATAACTTCTAAAGTCTGCATTAGAAAATTATTAAATATGCTACTAAGATACTTCATTATAATAAGCACTAATTGCCAAAATTTTGCAAAAATCGATACGTTTAATTTTACATAACCTCAATCAAAGCGACCTCGTCAAGCCTAAGATTAATCCTGTGAGAAGACTAGAACAGCTATAACTACTAAACTATGCAATAAAAAATAATAAAACTTAATATTAATATACTTCATAATAGTAAGCACTAATTGCCAACATTTTATTAAAATCTATACGTTAAATTTTACACAACCTCAATCAAAGCGACCTCGTCAAGTCTAAACTTAAACCCATGAGAAGACTAGAACAGCTATAACTTCTAAACTATGCATTAGAAAATGATAAAGTTTAGGAATATTATACTTCATTATAGTAAACATTTATCTAGATTTTAGACAACTTTAATCAAAGCGACCTCATTCAATCTAAAATAGAAACTTTGAGAAGACTAAAATAGCTATAACCTAAAGTATGCATTAGAATATAATAAAATTTTAGTTTAAAATACTAGACTACCATTAGTACCAACTATAAAAATTTGATTAACATTAATATGTTGCATGCGACATAACCTCAATCAAAGCAATCTCGTCAAGTTTTAGATAGAAGGTATATGCAATCAAAAATAACTATTCAAAATTTTATTAAAATGCATTCGTTAAATTTTACATAACCTCAATCAAAGCGACCTCGTCAAGTCTAAGATTAATCCTCTGAGAAGACTAGAATAGCTATAACTTCTAAACTATTTATTGGAAAATGATAAAATTTAGAAATATTATACTTCATTATAGTAAATTGCTAAAATTTTATTAAAATTCATACGTTAAATTTGACATAACCTTATTTAAAGTGACCTCATCAAATCTAAGATAAAAACTATGAAAACATTCAAATAACTAGAACTATTAAACTATGTATTGGAAAATAATGAAATTTAAAAATAATATACCTCATTATAGCAAACACTAATTACCAAAATTTTATTAAAATCGATACAATACATTTTACATAACCTCGATCAAAGCGACCTCGTCAAGCCTAAGAGAAGACTAAAACACCTATAACTTGTAAACTATGGATTGAAAAATAATCAAATTTGACTTCAAAATACTTCATTGCCATTAGAACTAACTATAAGAACTTGATTAAAATTAATATGCAGAATTTGATATAACCTCAATTACAACAATCCTATCTTATAAATGTTAGAAACTACAAGATAATTCAGACCGCTATAACTTCTAAACCATGTATTGGAAAGTAATAAAATTTGGCTTCAACATACTTCATTGTCACTAGTACCAAATGTAAAAAAAATATTAAAATAATACGCTGAATTCAAGATAACCTCAATCAAAGCAACCTCGTCACGCTTCAAATAAAAACTATAAGCAAACAAAAATAACTGTAACTTCTAAACTATATATTGGAAAATGATGTAACTTAACATTAATATACTTCATTATAGTAAACAATAATTACCAAAATTTTATTGAAATCAATACGGTACATTTTACATAACCTCAATAAAAGTGACCACGTTTAGTCTAAGATAGAACTTATGAGAAGACTAGAATAGCCATCTCTGAACTATGCATTGAAAAATAAGAATATACTACATTATAAGAGAAACTAAAAACGGTTAAAAACTAAGAAACATTTTCTGGAAAAACTATTTTTTCTGAGAAAAAAAACTTATATTTTTAAAAGTTTAGCTTTTGAAATATTTTCAAATATGTTTTCCAGATATTCTCAAAGCTTCAGATGTTTTCCAGACAATAATATCAAAGCTTTAAAACATCTTTAATGATTCAAATATATTTCCAAAGCTTTAAAACAATTTCCGACAGCTTTAGATGTATTTCTAAAGCTTCAAATACGTCTCTATAGCTTCTGAAACCTTCTCATAGCTTCACAAATTCCCAGACAACAATAATAATGTTTACAAAACATCTTCAATGCTTGAAATATGTTTCTAAAATTCTAAAACCATTCCCAAAGCTATAGATATATTTTTAAATAAGTTTTTAAAGTTTTTGAAACTTTCTCAAAGCTTCAGGTGTTTTCCAAACGTTAATATTAGTATTCCAAGTATTCCAAGTAATACAAGAATGTTTCTAAAGCTCTAAAACTATTCCCAAAGCTTTAGATACATTCTCAAATCTTCAAACATGTTTTCCAGATACTCTCAAAGCTTCAGGTATTTCCCAGAAATTGTCAAAAAATAGTTTCAAATATGTATCTGAAGCTCTAAAACTATTTCTAAAGCTTGAGATACATTTCTTAAAGTTTTAAATATTTTCAATGTTCTTGAATTGTTCTCAAACTTTTAGATATGTTTTCCAAATATTCCTAAAGCTTTTAATATTTGTCAAATATCTATCAAACGTCTGAAATATTCTAAACGCATTTTGTATTTTCAAAATGATTTCAAAGCTATTGATGTTTTCTACATCATCTCATATATTTTCCTAGCATATTTTAAAGTTTTAGATACGTTCTCTATGCTTTTTATGTTCATATCTGTTTAAAAATATTATTAATAGCTTCAGTCATGTTTCTCAAAGCTTTCAAAAAATTCAAAAAGTTGATAAAGTTAATTTACCTCTGAAACCTACTAAACTTTCGTACATTTTTTGATGAATTTTTTTATGCTTTTTCAGATACTTCAAGTTTTTCCCAAAGAGATTATCTATTATTCTGCATAAAGTATTTATGATTATATATTTAAGTTGCTTGATTTTGGAATAAATACAATTTAGTTTTGTGTTTTTGATGAATTTAAAATTTACATATGATTGATAGGATTCATAATTGTCTACCATTATTAACATTGAAACATATAAATATTTAACATTTTGTTAATACAGAACTCATTATATCAATATTTGAATAAATATTCATGAAGTTAAAAATATTATTTAAATTTAATTCTACCAATTGCTACAATTTTTGCCATCCATTCGTTTTGTATAAATTGCTTGAGGAATAAAATAATAAGGCATAAATACATTCCAACCGCATACAAGGCTGCAACCATTATCGGCCATTTAATAAAAAAATCGGCAAGAAAATTCGTGGTAGGGAAGTCGCACCGGTTGCAATCATAGGTATCACTGTTCCCTTTCATGGAATTGTATTATGTAATTGTCATTATTCGCTAGTCAGTAGTATAATTACATTTCTAAATGGCATACAATCAAATCAAGTCTTTGTTACCTTACAATTATAGCTAATTTTGCTAATATTATTATATTTATATTATTAACTCAACTGTTGAGAATTGGATGACTATTCCCAGATCAATGTAGCTTCTAAATTATATAATAATAATAAAGTGAAAACAACAAAATAATAAATTATATAAAATATGGAATTAATGTATACAATAATTTACAACGAAGTATATAATTGCTACATTTCAAGCGATAAAAGAAACATACCGAGAATATTTCTGCATTGTTCAACAAACAACCTTGCTTGGATTATTGATAAAAAAATAATATGATTCCATTATTAAAAAGCCACATCGTGCATTCCAAAGGATATAAAGTTAATGCGTTACAACACACAGAAGGTGCCATTAATTTTTTCCAACGTTATAAATCTCCTCCTTTTCACCCACGTGCTACGTTCTATAATATAAGTTGAGAAAATTTGAACATCTTTAGCATTTAGTCTCAGCGCTACATAATTCATTCAATATTTGAAACAAAAAATATTCTATCGACTTGCTTCTAATTATAGCGGGGTGTTAAATTTACTTCTCTACACTGTTTGACTTGCTCCGGTGCTGCCTGTTCATACAAGCTATAATTTTTAATGTAAATTGTTTGATATATATTTTTTTCTCGTGAAGCGTTAAGTATGTTTATGTGGGGACCTGTGAGTGTCTCATAAATTTATTGAGGAATGGAAAATATATAGAAAAAAATGTATACATGTCGACAGGTTTTACGCTAGTTTACGTTTTTAATTATGAATTATGTGGTATTAATTGGAGTGGTTAATAGTGTTTTCTATAAATCATAATCTAATCTCAGTATTGATTTTTGTGCAATTAGTATTTGCAATAAAAGTGTTAGTACCAAATTTTATTATTTTTACTATTTTCTTCAGGCATAAAGAATGGATTTTAATGATTATTGTGCACTTTGTGCGTAGCATTATATTCAAGTCAATTAAATTGAGGTTATGTAAATTTAATGTATAATTTTTTATCAAATTTGCACAATTAGGACTCACTATAATGCCATGTATGTGCTTTGTAAATTTTCGTTTATATGTTCATACTTGTTTGTGTCACCGTCCGTTGATGACCTTGTAAAGGTTGAAACTAGTTATGTTTTTTTTTATATATTCGTAATACATAGTAAATGTATTTTATTTATTTTAAACTATCACATATATTACGGCCTCAACAGTCTGTGATTTCTAACATTTATAAGATGAGGTTATGTAGAATTCAGCGCATTAATTTCAATACATTTTTACAGTTGGTACTGAAAGTAATGCATTATTTCTTTATTTTCCAATGCAGACGTTTTTTTACTTTACAGTTTTATGCATTATCTTAGGTTTAATTGAAGTTATGTATTAAATTTGCACAATTTGATCTCACTATAATGTTGAATTATAATCGTAAAAACGGCAAAAAAATTTAGTCACAAAACTACAAATTAATTGGACTCTTACCAGTATCACTTTTTGTTGTAATTTATGGAAATTGAAACTCACCTGAAACAAAAAAAAAACATAACTTGAGAAGCATTTAAAAGATTTGAGAAGCATTTCAAAACAAAGTAAAAAAACTTATTCCTAAAGCATTTATAAGGCAATTTATACGAAGTTAAATTGTTTTTTAATTGTGTTTATGTATTATGGCAACATGTTAGAACTCTGAATCGTTTAAAAATTTTGAAATGCACTTTTCAAAAGTATTTAAAAAGTTTGCAAAGCATTTAAAAACTTATAAACGTTTTAAAACCTTTTTTTTACTTTCAAAAATCATAAAAGTTTTGAGAACAGCATTTAAATAAAAACTTTTAGATGCTTTGATGTGTTTTAATGCTTTAAGAAGCAAATATGAAAAGCATTTAAAAGCTTTGATGATTATTTAGAAACTTTTATATAATTATTTAATAATCTTTCGCATGAGAAAAGCTTATAACCTTTCAATGTTTTGAAAAATTATTTAGAAACAATTAAAAGCTTTTAAGTGAGTTTTAAAAGCATTTGAATTTTATATTCATTTAAAAGCTTTAAAAATCATTCAGAAGCAGTTATATAAAACAAATAAAAAGCAGTTATAATTTTAAAATGCTTTAAAACGCGCTAAAAAGTATTCAGATTGATTTAGAAACAATTAAAAGCATTTTAAAGTATTTAGAAGCATTTGAAAGCTTATAAAATGCGTTTTAACACCTTTAGAAACAAATTTATAGTTTAAAAAGCATTTAAAAGCTTTGATGATCATTTAGAAACTTTTAAAACTTTTTCAAAAAATTAGATCAAAATTTAGAAAAGTAATTAAAGCATTGAGAAACGTTAAAAGTCTTTCATAAAAATTTGAAACTTTAAGAAGTGCTTAGAAAACTTCCAAGTGCCTTTAGAAGCTTTGAAAAACTGCTCAGAAACAAATAAAAATTTTCAAGAGCATTTTATAAATTTTGAAATTTTTTTGCGGCATTTAGAAGCTGTTAGAATAAATAAAAAAAGTTTTAAAAATCATTTAAAAGCTTTGAGAATCATTCTCTAGCAATTATATAGAACAACTAAAAAAGCATTTATAGCTTTAAAATGCTTTAAAAAGCGCTTAGAAACTTTGAAATATTATACAGAAATAACTAGAAGCTTTCAAGTACATTTAAAAAGCATTTAGAGCTTTAAAAATCATTCAGAAGAAGTTCTATAAAACAAATAACAAAGCATTTAAAGCTTTAAAATGCTTTATTAAACAAGCATAAAAATTTTCAGATGCATTTATAAACAATTAAAAGCTTTCAAGTTTAAAAAAAGCATTTAAATGCGTTTTTATAGTTTAAGAAGAAAATTGATAGTTTGAAAAGCATATAGAAGCTTTGTAATCATTTAGAAACTATTACAATTATTGCAAAGCAATTAGATCAAAGTTTAAAATAAAAAAGCATTTAAGCTTTGAAAAACATTTAAAATCTTTCATAGATAGATAGATTTTTTTATTTGCACAATCCAGTAATACATAGTTATACAGTGTGCAAAAGTCATTAAAGTATAAAATATAAATAAATTTAAAACTTTAAGAGCAAGTTTTAAATTTATTTTTATAGAAAACTTCAAGTGCATTTAGAAGATTTGAAAAATTATTCAAAAACAAATAGTTTTCAAGTTTTCAACAGCATTTTATAAGCATTTGAAACTTTTTGGAGGCAATTAGAAGCTGTTAGAATCATTTACAAGTTTTGAAAATCATTTAAAAAAATTAAAAATCATTTAAAAGCAATTATATAAAACAAATGAAATAGCATTTAAAGCATTTTATGCTTTAAAAAGCGCTTAGCAACTTTCAGGTGCATTTAGAAGCTTTGAAGTATTATACAGAAGTAAATAGAAGCTTTCATGTGCATTTAAAAAACTTTTAAAATCATTTAAAAGCTTTTAGAATCATTTAAAAGTTATTGGAATCATTTAAAAGTTTTGAGAAACAAAGCTTTAAAAATCATTCAGTAGCGCTTAGAAGATTTAAAGTAAAGTGCTTTTAAATTTTTGAAGATTAAATCAAAAATAATTTAAGCTTCTAAATCAAGTACATTTTAAAATCAAAAACTTTGAATTTTTTGAATGCATTTAGAAGCTTTGAGAATCATTTAAAACCTTATCAACTATCATTCTAGAACTAGAAGCTTTCAAGTGTATTTAAAAAACAGTTAGAGCTTTAAAAAAGCTTTTAAAACCATTTAAAAGTTTTAAGAATCATTTATAAGCTTTAAAAATCATTCAGAAGCGCTTAAAAAATTTAAAATGCTTTTAAAGCTTTGAAAATTTATTCAAAAATTATTTGAAGCTCTAATCAAAAGCATTTTAGAATCAAAAACTTTAAATTTTTTGAATGCATTTAGAAGCTTTGAAAACCATTCAAAACTTTATCAACTATTATTTAGATAAAATAAATAAAAGCATTTAAAGCTTTGAGAAATTTTGAGATCAATTTTAAAGTTTTGAGAAAAATATTAGTGAAGCATTTGGAAACTTTATATAAAAATCCAACAATTTTTTTAAGTTTATGGAATGTTATTTTGATTTTTATTTTATATGCAATTAGCAAAATTTGGAAAAATTGCAAAAAGTTCAAAAAAACTCCAAAAATTGGAAAAAACTTAATTTTTAATGAAAACTATAAAAAAATGCAAAAACAATTTCAGACAAATTTGTTTTGTTTAAAGTTTATAGCACCATTCTAAAGTTTTTTTGGATGTCCTGATTTCTTTTTTTTTTTTAATTTCAGGAAAACCTAAGATTGTAGAAACTTCAGAAATGTTTCAATAACATTATTGAGATGGCAGGAACTTCTAAAACAATCCAGAAACTTCAAAAATGAATATTCAGAAATAATCTAGAAACACCAGAAGAAATCCAAAACAATACAAAATTTTTTTTTTGAAAATTTTGGAAAGATTGCAAAAAATTTATGAAAATTTTAAGAATGACTAAGAACTTTAAAAAGATTTTTTTTTTAAATTTTCCGATATACATTTTTTAGAAACTTTGTAAAAACTTCAAGAACATTTTAAATTCTTTATAGAGATAGCAAAAGAAATCCAGTAACGTCAAAAAAAAAATCAAACATATAATCTTCAAACAAAAATTGCAAAAACGTTAAAGAGATACAAAGAAACTTCAGAAATGTTGTAAAAACTTTATAGAGATTGCAAAAACTTACTGAATACTTTATAAAGAATCTAGAAAAGTCAGAAGGAATCCAGAATTAGCAAATCATCAACAGAAGATAGCAAATATGTCCAAAAAATTGCAGAAATTTTAGAAAAATACAAAGAAACTTTTTTGAGATTGCAGAAACTTACTGAATACTTTGTAAAAATCTAAAAACGTCTGAAGGAATCCAGAACTAGCAAATCGACAAAAGAAGATTGCAAAAATGTCAATTTTAGAAAATATTATAAACTTTAGTCATTGTAAAAACTTCAGAATATCTTCAAAATCTTCAAAAAGATTGCAAAAACTTACCTACTACTCAATAAAAAAATCCAGAAAGCTTTGAGATCAATTTTAAATGCTTTGTGAAGCGTATTAAAGCTACCAGTTTCAACTAAAGCTTTAAAAAAACTTTCAAATAAATTTTAAAAGCGTTTTAAAACTTTATGATGCATTTGAAGCTTTAAAATTAACTTAGAAGCTTGCAGGTGTATTTTAAAAGCATTTAGAAGCTAGATGAAAAGTTTTGAAGCTTTGAGAATAGGTTTGGAGCCTTCTAATACATTTGAAAATATAAAAGCTTTCAGGTACATTTAAAGCATTTTATAAGCTTTGAGAATCATTAAGTGTTGAAAATTTAGAAGCAATTTGATAAAATAAATAAATCAAGCATTAAAAGCTTTGATATTTTAGAAACAATACCATTAAATAATTAAAAAAGCATTTAAAGCTTTGATATAAATTTTGAAACGTTTTATAAAATGTTTCAAAGCTTTTAAGTACTGCAAAAGCTTTAAGGTGCATTCTAAAGCATTTATAATGCTTTGGAGAAAATTATTAAACGCAGATAGAAGCTTTGCAAACCATTAAGAAGCTATGTGAAGCTTTGAAAATCATTTAGAAGCAATTAGATAAAATAAATGAAAAGGTATTTAAAGTTTTGAGAAGAATTAAAAACTTTAAAACAAATTAAAAATGTTTGAGTAACATTTTTGTTATTTTAAAATTTTAAGAATCATTTAAAAACTTTGAGAAGCTTCAAAAGTTTTAAGTATTATTCAGAAGAAATTAGATTCAAAGCTTTGAGGTAAACTTTGTAACTTTTACAAGCATTGTGTAGCTATTAGAGCTTTTGAAACTTCAAAAAACTTTTGGATACATTTTAAAGCATTTAAAGCTTTGAAAATTCTTGAAAATTTTAAAAACTTTAGAATTTTTTTAGAAGCTGCAAAAATCATTTATAAATTATCGAGAATCGGGAAAAAAGATTTTAAAATTACTAAAAAACTATAACAATATTTTTAAAGCTTTAAAGATGATTTTAATTCATTTAAAAACCATTTTAAACCAATCTTTTATAAATTTTAAAAGACTGTTATAGTCTTTTAAAAGCTATAACAGTCTTTTAAATACTATAACAATCTTTTAAATACTATAACAAGCTTTTAAAATCATTTAAAACCTTAAAAAAGTAATTAAAAACTACAAAAACCTCAGCTTTGAATTTTTAAATAATTTTTGAAGCTTTGAGAACCATCTTAAAATGTCCAAAACATTTAAAGCTTTAAGAAGCACTTAAAAACTTTCAACTGCATTTAAAAGCTTCAACAAATTATCCAAAAGCTAATTGCTTTCAAAGATAGAAAATTGAAAAAATTTTGAAGCTTTAAAAACCATTTTGAAGCTTTCGCCTAAATTTGATACGTTAAAAAAGTCTTAGAGGCTTCCAGGCAGATTTATAAAACTTTGACAAATTATTTAAAAAGAAATAGAAAAAATAATTTTAAAAAGTTCATTTCGAGCTTTGTTTGTTTTACAACTTTCAAATGCATTTAAATCTTAAGAAGCACTTTGCAAGTTTCAGGTTCATTTAGAATGCTTTGAAAAACATTAACATTTTTTTATATACATTTAGAAGCTTTGAAAAGCATTTATAAACAAATCATTTCAAGTTGAAGTTCAAACTTTAAAAATCGTTTTAAAACTTTCAAATGCAATTGAATCTTTAAAAAACACTTAAAAGCTTTCAGTTAAATTTAGAGTGCTTTGAAAATTTTTGAAATTCATTTAAAAGCTTTGACAAATAATTTGAAAGCTTTAAAAATTGTTTAAAAGCTTTGAGAATCATTGAAAGCAATTAATAAAACAAAACACATTTAAAAAAGCTTTAAAACGCAATAAAAACTTTGAAGCTTTAAAAACCGTTTTAAAACTTAAAGCTTTGAGAACCTCTTAGTAACTTTCAAATGAATTATAAAAACCTTCAAACTTTTGCATTGAAAAAGTTTAAAAATCATTTAAAAGTTTTGCAGATCATTCAGTCGCAATAGATACAATAAATCAAAACAGATTTAAAACTTTGAGATGTGTTAAATTTTGCATATAAAGCTTTAAAAATAGCTTGGAAACTTTCAAGTACTTTTAAAAACTTGAAAAGCAATTTAAAGCTTTCAAATGTGTTTAATGATTTAAGAAACAATTAGAATCTTTCAAATGCATTCCAAAAGCATTCAGAAGCTTTGCAGAACAATTGATTTTTTTATAAAGCTTTAAGCATTATTAAGAAGCTAACTTTAAGAATTGATTAAAAATTTTAAAAATCATTTAAAAGCTCTGAGAATCAATTAGCAACTTTGAGAAAACATTATAAAAGCATTTAAAGCTTTAAAACACGTTACAACATTAAAATTTAAATAAACATTAAGCTTTGAAAACCGTTTTCTAACTTTAAGATGTATTTGAAGTTTTAAAAAATGGTTTCAGATGCATTTAGAAACATTTAAAAGCTTTGTTAAAAACCATTTACATTTTTTGTTGCATTCAGCAAAAGCAATTAAATAAAATTAATCAAAAAACATTTAAAGCTTTAAAACGTTTTGAAGCGCTTATAACCTTTAAAATGCATTTAAAACCAATTAGATACATTAATTAAAAAATCATTTAAAGCTTTAAGATGAATTTTGAACTTTTTAAAAGTGTTTTCAAAGATTTGGATGCATTTAAAGCTTTAAAAACACGTTAAAGCTTTCCTTTCAGGTGCATTTAAAAGTTTTGAAAACATTAAATTTTTTTGTGCATTCAAAAGCTTTGAATATTTAAGAATTTTGAGAACCAATCATAAGCAATAGAATAGAATAAATAAAAATACATTTAAAGCTTCTATATTTATTTAAAAATTTTGAAAACCATTAAAAACTTTGAAATAAAAAACTTTTAAAAGCTTTCATACGCATTAAAAGCTTTCAGATCCATTTCAAAGCAGTTAAAAGCTTTCAGATGAATTTTAAAGCAATTAAAAGCTGTCAAGAGTACATATTTGTAAATTTTTAAATGCATTTAGAAGCTTTGAGAATCATTTAGAAGTTTTAAGAATCATTCAGAAGCAATTGGATAGAATACATTTGAAAGCTTTGAAATGCGTTAGAAACTCGAGATAAATTTTGAAGCTTTGACAGACATTCTTGTATCTTCGAGAAACCGTTTTCAAAACTTGTGAAAAATCTTTGATAATTATTTCGAAGCTTTGAGAAATATTTTTAAAGTTTTGAGAAACATTTTTTAAAGTTTGTGTAAGTTTTGATAATTATTAAGAGTATATACACTGTCCAGTATAAAAAATTATATGTATACGGGCGCCCAGATAAGTAATGCATCGGTTAACATAATTACAGAAATAAGAATAACGATGTTATTAATTTATTATGATGGATAAAGCTTGCATACTTTCTTAATTTTATTAAAACTTTTAAAAATCCATAAAGCTTAACTAAAACTTTAGTAAGCTTTCAAATGCATTTTAAAGCATTGACAAGCGTTTTAAAGCTTCAAGATGCATTTGAAGCTTTAAAATAAGCTTAAAAGTTTCCATTTGCATTTTAAAAGCATTTAGAAGCTAGATGCTTTGACAATTAGTTAGAATAAATAAATGTTTTGAAGCTTTGGGTATAGGTTTAGAGCTTTCCAATACATTTGAAACTTTAAAAGCTATAAGAATCATTAAGTGTTGAGAAGTTAGAAGCATTTTGATAAAATAAATTAAAGCATTTAATAGCTTTGATTTTTTAGAAACAATACTATTGAATAACTGAAAAAGCATTTAAAGCTTTGAGATAAATTTTAAAAAACTTTCAAGTACAGCTAACATTTTAAAAAGCGTTAAGGAGCATTCTAAAGCATTTATAATGCTTTGGAGAAAGTTTAAAAATTATTAAATGCAGGTAGAAGCTTTGCCAACCATTAAAAAGCTATGTAAAGCTTTGCGAACCATTCAGAAGCAATTAGTTAACAAAACTAAACATATTTTTAGAAATTCTAAAAATTATTTAAAAATTTAAAAAAACATCAAAAAATTTAAGTATTATTCAGAAGCAATTAGATTTAAAGCTTTGAAGCTTTTAGAAGCGTTGTGAAGCTTTCCGATGCATTTAAAGTTTTAAAAAACTTTCAGGTAAACTTTAAAGTTTTGGGAATTCTTCAGAATCGATTAAAAAAAATGAGAAAAAAAAAAAATCTTTAAAAATCATTTAAAAATCAGTTAGAAGCTTTAACAAATCATTTAAAATCTATAATAATCTTTTAAAAGCTTCAAAATCATTCAAAAACTTTGAAAATCATTTAAAAACTTTGAAAATTATTTAAAAACTTTTAAAATATTTTAAAAACTTTAAAATGATTAAATCAATGATTAGAAAACTATAACAATTTTTTAAAGCTTTGAAGTTTATTCAAAAGCTTTAAAAAATCAATTAAAAGCTTCAGAAATTATTAAAAACATCAAAAATCATATAAAAACTTTTAATCTTTGAAAATTATTTAAAATCTCTAAAAGTGATTCAAAAACAATTGAACAAAATTAATAAATAAGCTTTTATTTTATTTATTTTTACAAAAAAACTTGAAGAGGATTTAAAAGCTTTGAGAAGCTTTGAAAAGTATTTAAAAGCATTGAGAAGCTTTGAAAAGCATTTAACAAAAATATTTCAAGTTCAAACTTTGAAAAGTGTTTTAAAACTTTCAAATTCAATTGAATCTTTAAAACACTTAAAAGCTTTCAGTTAGACTTAGTGTGCTTTAAGAGCCATTTAAAAGCACTTATAGTAATCAAAAATTTAAATGCGTTTAAAAGCTTTAAAAATTATTCAAAAGCTTTGAGCAAAAGCAATTAGATAAAATAAACAAAAAACATTTAAAAAAAACTTAAAATGCAATTCAAAATTTGAAGCTTTAAAACAGTTTTAAACCGCTCTTAAAAGCTTTCAAATAAATTTCAAAAGCATTTGAAACATTTGAATTTTTTTTATGCATTGAGATAGTTTGAAAATCATTTAGAAGTTTTACAAATTATTCAGTCGCAATAGATAAAAAAACAATAAATCAAAACACATTTAAAACTTTGAGATAAGTTAAATTTTGCATATAAAGCTTTAAGAATCGCTTGGAAGCTTTCAAGTACTTTAAATAACTTTAAAAAGCAATTTAACAAAACAAACTTTAAAGCTTTTAAAAGCGTTTCAAAGCTTTCAAATGCATTTAAAGATTTAAGAAACAATTAAAATCTTTTAGATGCATTGCAAAAGCATTCAGAAGCTTTGCGGCGCAATTGAATTTTTTATAAAACTATTATTAAGAAGCTTGAAATTGATTAAAAACTTTAGATATCATTCAAAAGCTCATAAGTTTAGATTTTTGGCATATCAGCCTAAAAAAACTATTAATGCCGGAAAAGCTCATAATCATATAGCAACTTTGAGAATCATTCAAAGGCAAATGGATATAAAAAACTTAAAAGCATTTAAAGCTTTGAGATGTGTTAAGAGCTTTAAAACCAATTTTAAAGCTTTGAGAAATGTTTTCAAACTTGCAGATGCTTTTCATGTTTTAAAAAACGCTTAAAAGCTTTCAAGTGCGTTTTAAAAGCATTTAAAAACTTTGTCAAAAAGCATTAACATTTTTTTAATGCATTTAGAAGCTTCAAACATTTTTCAAAAATTTTAAAAACATTTTAGAAGCTGTGAAAATCATTTAGAAGCTGCAAAAATTATTTAAAAAAAAATTATTAGGAAACTATAACAATCCTTTAAATACTATGAAAACCTTTTAAAAGCTTTCAAAATTATTTAAAAAAATTAAAAATTATTTAAAAACTTTAAAAATCATTCGAGTATGTATTTAAAAATTAATTAAAATCTCTTAAAATTATTCAGCGGCCATTAAATAAAATTAATAAAAAGGCATTTAAAGGTTTCATATGCGTTAAAAATTTTAAAGCTTTGAAAACCATTTTGAAATTTTCAGATGCATTTAAAGCTTTAAAAAGCACTTAAAAACTTTCAAGTGCATTTAAAAGCTTCAACAAATTACTCAAAAGCTAATTGCTATCAAAAATAGAATAATTAAAAATTTTAAAGCTTTGAAAAGCATTTCAAAGCTTCACCTGCATTTGAAACGTTAAAAAAGTCTTTCAGGCAGATTTAGAAGCTTTCGCAAATTATTCAAAAGCAATTAGATAAAATAATTGAAAAAAGCTCATTTCGAGCTTTGTTTGTTTTTAAACTTTCAAATGCAATTGAATCTTTAAGAAGCACTTTGCAGGTTTCCGGTGCTTTTAAGGAGCATTAAAGAAATCATTACAAGCTTGAAGTTAATACTTTAAAAAGCGTTTTAACTTTCAAATGCAATTTAAAAACGCTTGAAAGCTTTCAGTTAAATTTAGAGTGCTTTGAAAAGCGTTTGAAATTTTTTAAATGCATTTTGAAGCACTTATAAGCTTTGACAATCAATTAAAAACTTTACATGCATTTAAAAGCTTATTAATTATTTAAAACTTTGAGAATTATTGCAATAAAAATTTGAAACTTTAAAAACCATTTAAAACTTTCAGATGCGTTAAAGCTTGAAGAAGCTCTTAGTAACTTTCAAGTGCATTATAAAAAAAATTGATGCTTTAAGAAAGTTTGAAAATCATAGATTGAATAAATCAAAACACGTTTAACTTTAAAATGCGTTAAAATTTTCATATGAAGCTTTAAGAAGAGCTTTCAAATGCTTTTAAAAACTTTAAAGCTTCTTTAAGCTTTAAAATTCTTTAAAAACTTTGAACCTTATAAAAGCGTTCTAAAGCTTTCAAATGCATTTAAAAATTTAAGAAGCACTTAAATCTTTCTGATGCATTCCAAAAGCATTCAAAAGCTTTGCAAAGCAATTGATTTTTTTATAAAATTAAAAGCTTCAAGAATTATTAAGTAGCTAGCTTTGATAATTAATTAAAAACTTTAAAAATCATTTAAAAGCTCTGAGAATCATTTAGCAACTTTGAGAAAACATTATAAAAGCATTTAAAGCTTTAAAATGCGTTACAACATTAAAATTTATATAAGCATTAAGCTTTGAAAATCGTTTTCTAACTTGAAGATGCATTTGAAGTTTTAAAAAATGGTTTCAGATGCATTTAGAAACATTTAAAAGCTTTGTTAAAAACCATTTACATTTTTTATTGCATTCAGCAAAAGCAATTAAATAAAATTAATCAAAAAGCACTTAAAGTTTTAAAACGTTTTGAAGCGCTTATAACCTTTAAAATGCATTTAAGACCAATTAGATACGTTAATTAAAAAATCATTTAAAGCTTTAAGATGAATTTTGAACTTTTTAAAAGTGTTTTCAAAGATTTTGATGCAATTAAAGCTTTAAAAGCACGTTAAAACTTTCCTTTCAGGTGCATTTAAAAGTTTTGAAAACATTTAAAGTTTTTGTGCATTCAAAAGCTTTAAAAATTTAAGATTTTGAAAACCAATCATAAACAATAAAATAAATAAAAATACATTTAAAGCTTCTATATTTATTTAA
The DNA here is from genome assembly GCA_963932245.1 of Tachinus rufipes. NCBI lineage: Eukaryota > Metazoa > Arthropoda > Insecta > Coleoptera > Staphylinidae > Tachinus > Tachinus rufipes. Next base: position 111,502,278 of record OZ010743.1, read on the forward strand.
AAAATTTGAAAAGCATTAAAAGCTTTAAAGTAAAAAACTTTTAAAAGCTTTCATTTGCATTAAAAGCTTTCAGATGCATTTCAAAGCAATTAGAAGCTTTCAGGTGAATTTTAAAGCAATTAAAAGCATTGAAAAGTACATATTTGTAAATTTTTAAATGCATTTAGAAGCTTTGAGAATCATTTAAAAGTTTTAAAAATCATTCAGAAACAATTGGATAGAATACATTTGAAAGCTTTGAAATGCGTTAGAAACTCGAGATAAATTTTGAAGCTTTGAAAGACATTCTTGTATCTTCGAGAAACAGTTTTCAAAACTTGTGAAAAAATTTTGATAATTATTTCGAAGCTTTGAGAAATATTTATAAAGTTTTGAGAAACATTTTTTAAAGTTTGTGTAAGTTTTGATAATTATTAAGAGTATATACCCTGTCCAGTATAAAAAATTACATGTATACGGGCGCCCAGATAAGTAATGCATCGGTTAACATAATTACAGAAATAATACATTAAGAATAACGTTGTTATTAATTTATTATGATGGATAAAGCTTGCATACTTTCTTAATTTTATTAAAACTTTAAAAAATCCATAAAGCTTTGACAATATTTAAACGCATTGTGAAGCGTATCAAAGCTGCCAGATTTAACTAAAACTTTAGTAAGCTTTCAAATGCATTTTAAAGCATTGACAAGCGTTTTAAAGCTTCAAGATGCATTTGAAGCTTTAAAATAAGCTTAAAAGTTTCCATTTGCATGTTAAAAGCATTTAGAAGCTAGATGCTTTGACAGGTAGATAGAATAAATAAATGTTTTGAAGCTTTGGGAATAGGTTTAGAGCTTTCCAATACATTTGAAACTTTAAAAGCTTTAAGAATCATTAAGTGTTGAGAAGTTAGAAGCATTTTGATAAAATAAATTAAAGCATTTAATAGCTTTGATTTTTTAGAAACATTACTATTGAATAATTAAAAAAGCATTTAAAGCTTTGAGATAAATTTTGAAAACTTTTCAAGTACACCTAATACTTTAAAAAGCGTTAAAGTGCATTCTAAAGCATTTATAATGCTTTAGAGGGAGTTTAAAAATCATTAAATGCAGATAGAAGCTTTGCAAACCATTAAGAAGCTATGTAAAGCTTTGAGAACCAATCAAAAGCAAATAGTTAAAAAAAATAAAAAAACATTTGAAACTTTAAACATTTTTTTAGAAATTCTAAAAATCATCTAAAAAGCATCAAAAAAATTTAAGTATTACTCAGAAGCAATTAGATTTAAAGCTTTGAAGCTTTTAGAAGCATTGTGAAGCTTTCCAATGCATTTAAAGTTTAAAAAAACTTTTAGGTAAATTTTAAAGTTTTGGAAATTCTTCAGAATCGATTAAAAAGAATGAGAAAAAACTATTTAAAAACTTTAAAAGTTATTTAGAAATTTTAAAAATCATTTAAAAACATTAAAAATGATTTAAACGCTTAAAAGAAAGCTATAGTAATCTTTAAAAATCAGTTTTTTTAAAAGCTTCAAAATCATTAAAAACATCAAAAATCATTTAACAACTGTAAAAACCATTAAAAATTATTTAAAATCACTAAAAATGATTCAAAAACAATTAGACAAAATTAATAAATAAGCATTTAAAGCTTTGTAATAAGTTAAAAAACTTAAAACACATTTTGAAACGTAGAGAACTATTTTGAAACCTCAACCATTTTTTAAATTTTCAGATAGATTTCAAGCTTTAGGAAACACTTTTTAACTGCATTTAAATGCTTCAACAAATGATTCAAAAGCTAACTGCTTTTATAGATAGAATAATTGAAAAAACATTAAACATTTTGAAGCTTTGAAAAGTATTTTGAAACTTTCACCTGCAAATTTAGAAACTTTGACAAATTATTCAGAAGAAATTAGATAAAATAATTAAAAAAAGCTCATTTCAAGCTTTGTTTGTTTTAAAACTTTGCTTTTGAAACTTTAAGAAGCATTTAGATGCTAAGTGCATTTAAAATATTTTCTGAAGCTTTAGCATTAAAAAGCTTTGAAAATCAATTAACAGCATTGAGAGCCATGAGAAGCATTTAAAAGCATTGAGAAGCTTTGAAAAGCATTGAAAAGCTCTGAAAAGCATTTAAAAGCATTGAAAAGCTTTAAAAAACATTTAAAAAAATCATTTCTAGCTTCAAGTTCAAACTTTGAAAAGCGTTTTAAAACTTTCAAATGCAATAGAATCTTCAAAAAAACTTAAGAATGCTTTGAGAGCCGTTTAAAAGCACTTAGCTTATAATAATCAAAAAAATCAAAAAATTCAATGCTTTTTAAAGCTTAAAAATTATTCAAAAGCTTTGAAAATCATTAAAAAGCAATGAAATAAAATAAACAATAAAACTTTTAAAAAACTTTAAAATGCAATACAAAATTTTAAGCTTGAAAATCGTTTTAAACCGCTCTTAAAAGCTTTCAAATGAATTTCAATAGCATTTGAAACACTTGATTTTTTTTTTATGCATTGAAAAAGTTTGAAAATCATTTAGAAGTTTTACAAATTATTCAGTCGCAATAGATACAATAAATCAAAACACATTTAAAACTTTGAGATAAGTTAAATTTTGCATATAAAGCTTTAAGAATCGCTTGGAAGCTTTCAAGTACATTAAAAAACTTTAAAAAGCAATTTAACAAAACAAACTTTAAAGCTTTAAAATTCGTTAAAAATTTTAAAGCTTTTAAAAGCGTTTCAAAGCTTTCAAATGCATTTAAAAATTTAAGAAACAATTAAAATCTTTTAGATGCATCGCAAAAGCATTCAGAAGCTTTGCGGAGCAATTGAATTTTTTATAAAACTATTATTAAGAAGCTAACTTCGAGAATTGATTAAAAACTTTAGAAATCATTGAAAAGCTCATAAGTTTAGATTTTTGGCATATCAGCCTAAAAAAACTATTAATGCCGGAAAAGCTCATAATCATATAGCAACTTTGAGAATCATTCAAAAGCAAATGGATATAAAAAACTTAAAAGCATTTAAAGCTTTGAGATGTGTTAAGAGCTTTAAAACCAATTTTAAAGCTTTGAGAAATGTTTTCAAACTTGCAGATGCTTTTCATGTTTTAAAAAACGCTTAAAAGCTTTCAAGTGCGTTTTAAAAGCATTTAAAAACTTTGTCAAAAAGCATTAACATTTTTTTAATGCATTTAGAAGCTTCAAAAATTTTTCAAAAACTTTAAAAACATTTTAGAAACTGCGAAAATCATTTAGAAGCTGAAAAAATCATTTAAAAGCTTCAAACATCATTTAAAAATTACTTAAAAGATTTAAAAATTATTTAGAAGAAAATTATTAGGAAACTATAACAATCTTTTAAATACTATGAAAACCTTTTAAAAGCTTTCAAAATTATTTAAAAAAATTAAAAATTATTTAAAAACTTTAAAAACCATTCGAGTATGTATTTAAAAATTAATTAAAATCTCTTAAAATTATTCAGCGGCCATTAAATAAAATTAATAAAAAGGCATTTAAAGGTTTCATATGCGTTAAAAATTTTAAAGCTTTGAGAACCAATTTGAAATTTTCAGATGCATTTAAAGCTTTAAAAAGCACTTAAAAACTTTCAAGTGCATTTAAAAGCTTCAACAAATTATTCAAAAGCTAATTGCTTTCAAAGATAGAATAATTAAAAATTTTAAAGCTTTGAAAAGCATTTCAAAGCTTCACCTGCAATTGAAACGTTAAAAAAGTCTTTCAGGCAGATTTAGAAGCTTTCACAAATTATTCAAAAGCAATTAGATAAAATAATTGAAAAAAGCTCATTTCGAGCTTTGTTTGTTTTAAAACTTTCAAATGCAATTGAATCTTTAAGAAGCACTTTGCAGGTTTCCGGTGCTTTTAAGGAGCATTAAAGAAATCATTACAAGCTTGAAGTTAATACTTTAAAAAGCGTTTTAACTTTCAAATGCAATTTAAAAACGCTTGAAAGCTTTCAGTTAAATTTATAGTGCTTTGGAAAGCGTTTGAAATTTTTTAAATGCATTTCGAAGCACTTATAAGCTTTGACAATCAACTAAAAACTTTACATGCATTTAAAAGCTTTAAGAATTATTTAAAAGCTTTGAGAATTATTGCAAAAAAAAATTGAAACTTTAAAAACCGTTTAAGATTTTCAGATGCGTTAAAGCTTTATGAAGCTCTTAGTAACTTTCAAGTGCATTATAAAAAAAATTGATGCATTAAGAAAGTTTGAAAATCATAGATAGAATAAATCAAAATACGTTTAACTTTAAAATGCGTTAAAATTTTCATATGAAGCTTTAAGAAGAGCTTTCAAGTGCTTTTAAAAACTTTAAAGCTTCTTTAAGCTTTAAAATTCTTTAAAAACTTTGAACCTTTTAAAAACGTTCCAAAGCTTTCAAATGCATTTAAAGATTTAAGAAGCACTTAGAATCTTTCTGATGCATTCCAAAAGCATTCAAAAGCTTTGCAAAGCAAATGATTTTTTTATAAAATTAAAAGCTTCAAAAATTATTAAGTAGCTAGCTTTGATAATTAATTAAAAACTTTAAAAATCATTTAAAAGCTCTAAGAATCATTTAGCAACTTTGATAAAACATTATAAAAGCATTTAAAGCTTTAAAATGCGTTACAACATTAAAATTTAAATAAGCATTAAGCTTTGAAAATCGTTTTATAACTTTAAGATGCATTTGAAGTTTTAAAAAATGGTTTCAGATGCATTTAGAAACATTTAAAAGCTTTGTTAAAAACTATTTACATTTTTTATTGCATTCAGAAGCTTTCAAAAGCAATTAAATAAAATTAACCAAAAAGCACTTAAAGACTTAAAACGTTTTGAAGCGCTTATAACCTTTAAAATGCATTTAAAATCAATTAGATACATTAATTAAAAAATCATTTAAATAATAAATAAAAATACATTTAAAGCTTCTATATTTATTTAAAAAAATTGAAAAGCATTAAAAACTTTGAAATAAAAAACTTTTAAAAGCTTTCATACGCATTAAAAGCTTTCAGATCCATTTCAAAGCAGTTAAAAGCTTTCAGATGAATTTTAAAGCAATTAAAAGCTGTCAAGAGTACATATTTGTAAATTTTTAAATGCATTTAGAAGCTTTGAGAATCATTTAGAAGTTTTAAGAATCATTCAGAAGCAATTGGATAGAATACATTTGAAAGCTTTGAAATGCGTTAGAAACTCGAGATAAATTTTGAAGCTTTGACAGACATTCTTGTATCTTCGAGAAACAGTTTTCAAAACTTGTGAAAAATCTTTGATAATTATTTCGAAGCTTTGAGAAATATTTTTAAAGTTTTGAGAAACATTTTTTAAAGTTTGTGTAAGTTTTGATAATTATTAAGAGTATATACACTGTCCAGTATAAAAAATTATATGTATACGGGCGCCCAGATAAGTAATGCATCGGTTAACATAATTACAGAAATAAGAATAACGTTGTTATTAATTTATTATGATGGATAAAGCTTGCATACTTTCTTAATTTTATTAAAACTTTTAAAAATCCATAAAGCTTAACTAAAACTTTAGTAAGCTTTCAAATGCATTTTAAAGCATTGACAAGCGTTTTAAAGCTTCAAGATGCATTTGAAGCTTTAAAATAAGCTTAAAAGTTTCCATTTGCATTTTAAAAGCATTTAGAAGCTAGATGCTTTGACAATTAGTTAGAATAAATAAATGTTTTGAAGCTTTGGGTATAGGTTTAGAGCTTTCCAATACATTTGAAACTTTAAAAGCTATAAGAATCATTAAGTGTTGAGAAGTTAGAAGCATTTTGATAAAATAAATTAAAGCATTTAATAGCTTTGATTTTTTAGAAACAATACTATTGAATAACTGAAAAAGCATTTAAAGCTTTGAGATAAATTTTAAAAAACTTTCAAGTACAGCTAACATTTTAAAAAGCGTTAAGGAGCATTCTAAAGCATTTATAATGCTTTGGAGAAAGTTTAAAAATTATTAAATGCAGGTAGAAGCTTTGCCAACCATTAAAAAGCTATGTAAAGCTTTGCGAACCATTCAGAAGCAATTAGTTAACAAAACTAAACATATTTTTAGAAATTCTAAAAATTATTTAAAAATTTAAAAAAACATCAAAAAATTTAAGTATTATTCAGAAGCAATTAGATTTAAAGCTTTGAAGCTTTTAGAAGCGTTGTGAAGCTTTCCGATGCATTTAAAGTTTTAAAAAACTTTCAGGTAAACTTTAAAGTTTTGGGAATTCTTCAGAATCGATTAAAAAAAATGAGAAAAAAAAAAATCTTTAAAAATCATTTAAAAATCAGTTAGAAGCTTTAACAAATCATTTAAAATCTATAATAATCTTTTAAAAGCTTCAAAATCATTCAAAAACTTTGAAAATCATTTAAAAACTTTGAAAATTATTTAAAAACTTTTAAAATATTTTAAAAACTTTAAAATGATTAAATCAATGATTAGAAAACTATAACAATTTTTTAAAGCTTTGAAGTTTATTCAAAAGCTTTAAAAAATCAATTAAAAGCTTCAGAAATTATTAAAAACATCAAAAATCATATAAAAACTTTTAATCTTTGAAAATTATTTAAAATCTCTAAAAGTGATTCAAAAACAATTGAACAAAATTAATAAATAAGCTTTTATTTTATTTATTTTTACAAAAAAACTTGAAGAGGATTTAAAAGCTTTGAGAAGCTTTGAAAAGTATTTAAAAGCATTGAGAAGCTTTGAAAAGCATTTAACAAAAATATTTCAAGTTCAAACTTTGAAAAGTGTTTTAAAACTTTCAAATTCAATTGAATCTTTAAAACACTTAAAAGCTTTCAGTTAGACTTAGTGTGCTTTAAGAGCCATTTAAAAGCACTTATAGTAATCAAAAATTTAAATGCGTTTAAAAGCTTTAAAAATTATTCAAAAGCTTTGAGCAAAAGCAATTAGATAAAATAAACAAAAAACATTTAAAAAAAACTTAAAATGCAATTCAAAATTTGAAGCTTTAAAACAGTTTTAAACCGCTCTTAAAAGCTTTCAAATAAATTTCAAAAGCATTTGAAACATTTGAATTTTTTTTATGCATTGAGATAGTTTGAAAATCATTTAGAAGTTTTACAAATTATTCAGTCGCAATAGATAAAAAAACAATAAATCAAAACACATTTAAAACTTTGAGATAAGTTAAATTTTGCATATAAAGCTTTAAGAATCGCTTGGAAGCTTTCAAGTACTTTAAATAACTTTAAAAAGCAATTTAACAAAACAAACTTTAAAGCTTTTAAAAGCGTTTCAAAGCTTTCAAATGCATTTAAAGATTTAAGAAACAATTAAAATCTTTTAGATGCATTGCAAAAGCATTCAGAAGCTTTGCGGCGCAATTGAATTTTTTATAAAACTATTATTAAGAAGCTTGAAATTGATTAAAAACTTTAGATATCATTCAAAAGCTCATAAGTTTAGATTTTTGGCATATCAGCCTAAAAAAACTATTAATGCCGGAAAAGCTCATAATCATATAGCAACTTTGAGAATCATTCAAAGGCAAATGGATATAAAAAACTTAAAAGCATTTAAAGCTTTGAGATGTGTTAAGAGCTTTAAAACCAATTTTAAAGCTTTGAGAAATGTTTTCAAACTTGCAGATGCGTTTGATGTTTTAAAAAACGCTTAAAAGCGTTTTAAAAGCATTTAAAAACTTTGTCAAAAAGCATTAACGTTCTTTTTTAATGCATTTAGAAGCTCCAAACATTTTTCAAAAACTTTAAAAACATTTTAGAAGCTGAAAAAATTATTTAAAAGCTTCAAACATCATTTAAAAATTACTTAAAAGATTTAAAAATTATTTAGAAGAAAATTATTAGAAAACTATAACAATCTTTTAAATACTATGAAAACCTTTTAAAAGCTTTCAAAATTATTTAAAAAAATTAAAAATTATTTAAAAACTTTAAAAATCATTTGAGTATGTATTTAAAAATTGTTTAAAACCTCCGAAAATTATTCAGCGGCCATTAAATAAAATTAATAAAAAGGCATTTAAAGGTTTCATATGCGTTAAAAATTTTAAAGCTTTGAGAACCAATTTGAAATTTTCAGATGCATTTAAAGCTTTAATAAGCACTTAAAAACTTTCATGTGCATTTAAAAGCTTCAACAAATTATTCAAAAGCTAATTGCTTTCAAAGATAGAATAATTAAAATTTTTAAAGCTTTGAAAAGCATTTCAAAGCTTCACCTGCATTTGAAACGTTAAAAATGTCTTTCAGGCAGATTTAGAAACTTTGACAAATTATTCAAAAGCTATTAGATAAAATAATTTAAAAAAGCTCATCTCGAGCTTTGTTTGTTTTAAAACTTTCAAATGCATTTGAATCTTTAAGAAGCACTTTGCAGGTTTCCGGTGCCTTTAAGGAGCATTAAAGAAATCATTACAAGTTTTAAGTTAAAACTTTAAAAAGCGATTTAACTTTCAAATGCAATTAAATCTTCAAAAACGCTTGGCAGCTTTCAGTTAAAAGAGTGCATTGGAAGGCGTTTGAAATTTTTTAAATGCATTTTGAAGCACTTATAAGCTTTGACAATCAATTAAAAACTTTACATGCATTTAAAAGCTTTAAGAATTATTTAAAAGCTTTGAGAATTATTGCAATAAAAATTTGAAACTTTAAAGTTTAAGACTTTCAGATGCTAAAGATTTAAGAAGCTCTTAGTAACTTTCAAGTGCATTAAAAAAAAATTGATGCATTAAGAAAAATTGAAAATCATAGATAGAATAAATCAAAACACGTTTAACTTTAAAATGCGTTAAAAATTTCATATGAAGCTTTAAAAAGAGCTTTCAAGTGCTTTTAAAAACTTCAAAGCTTCTTTAAGCTTTAAAATTCTTTAAAAACTTGAAACTTTTTAAAAGCATTCCAAAGCTTTCAAATGCATTTAAAGATTTAAGAAGCACTTAGAATCTTTCTGATGCATTCCAAAAGCATTCAAAAGCTTTGCAAAGCAATTGATTTTTTTATAAAATTAGGAGCTTAAAAAATTATTAAGTATCTTTGATAATCAATTAAAAACTTTAAAAATCATTTAAAAGCTCTGAGAATCAATTAGCAACTTTGAGAAAACATTATAAAAGCATTTAAAGCTTTAAAGTGCGTTACAACATTAAAATTTAAATAAGCATTAAGCTTTGAAAACCGTTTTCTAACTTTAAGATGCAATTTAAAGTTTTAAAAAATGGTTTCAGACGAATTTAGAAACATTTAAAAGCTTTGTTAAAAACCATTTACATTTTTTATTGCAATCAGCAAAAGCAATTAAATAAAATTAATCAAAAAGCACTTAAAGATTTAAAACGTTTTGAAGCGCTTGTAACCTTTAAAATGCATTTAAGACCAATTAGATACATTAATTAAAAAATCATAAGATGAATTTTGAACTTTTTAAAAGTGTTATCAAAGATTTTGATGCATTTAAAGCTTTAAAAGCACGTTAAAGCTTTCCTTTCAAGTGCATTTAAAAGTTTTGAAAACAATTAAATTTTTTGTGCATTCAAAAGCTTTCAAAATTTAAGAATTTTGAAAACCAATCATAAACAATAAAATAAATAAAAATACATTTAAAGCTTCTATATTTATTTAAAAAATTTGAAAAGCATTAAAAGCTTTAAAGTAAAAAACTTTTAAAAGCTTTCATTTGCATTAAAAGCTTTCAGATGCATTTCAAAGCAATTAGAAGCTTTTAGATAAATTTTAAAGCAATTAAAAGCTTTCAAGAGTACATATTTGTAAATTTTTAAATGCATTTAGAAGCTTTGAGAATCATTTAGAAGTTTTAAGAATCATTCAGAAGCAATTGGATAGAATAAATTTAAAAAAGCTTTGAGATGTAGAAACTCGAGATAAATTTAAGTTTTGACAGACATTCTTGCATCTTCAAGAAACAGTTTTGAAAGCTTGTGAAGAATCTTTGATGATTATTTAGAAGCTTTGAGAAATATTTTTGAAGTTTTCAAAAACACTTTTTAAAGTTTGTGTAAGTTTTGATAATTATTAAGAGTCTTCTATACTCCTGCCCAGTATAGGGAATGAAATGTATGCGGGCGCCAAGATAACTAATGCATCGGTTAACATAATTACAATCCAAGACCGGATTTAGAAAACTTAAACATTTATGCAAGATTAGATCGAGGGATTTTAAGAATAATGTCGGTTTAATTTGTTATGATGGATAAAGCTTGCATATTGCATATGCAAGCTTTATCCATCATAATAAATTAATAACATTATTCTTAAAACCCTTTGATCCAATAGTAGATAAATGTTAAAGTTTTCTAAATCCGGTTTCGGATTGTAATTATGTTAACTGATGCATTAGTTATCTTGGCGCCCGTATACATTTATTTCCCTATACTAGCCAGGGGTATCAAGGCCTCTTAAGAAGTTTTCAGAATCATTTATAGTTAAGGCATTCAGTAATTAATAAAAATATGTAATTGTTCCAACCATCGTAAAACTTCCTTGAAGCAGAAAGTTAAAAAAAGACATCCCCAAAAATCTCCACAATATTGTAAATAGTTCTGCAAGTTCGTCTAAGCAGATTCACTGTTAAAAATTTCCACATAAAAATTGGGATACCACAAGACTCCACTTTGATCAAATTTTTACTATACTACAAATGAATAGATAATTGACAGTACAAAAGAAGAATGCAGCTAAGACATAAGAAGTAAATGCACATTTTAGTGTAGTAAGACCAATTATGAAGCAAGCTCCTTCCCAGATTATTTTTGGACAAAATTGGACAAAATCTAAACATTTTAATGAAAAAAATAAGAAGAACTGAATAATCAAAAGAAGAGACTTGTTTAAAATATGAAGATTGTTGCAAATAGTGGAGTATTTAGTAGTTGATTAATATGTTGTGAATAGATGCGGCTAGACGCATGGAAGAAGACGTTTGGAGATCGAGAAGTGAGCCTAATTAATGAATCGGAAGTGTATTTATTGCGCAAAAAAATAATTTATTTTCGTGTCAGGGAATAGTAAAACGAGCCTCGTTCCAATTCCCGGAGTGTATTTAATTTAAACTTAACAACTTGTTTATAGCGTGTTGGTGAATGGATGTTAATTAATTAATTAATGCCGGCTTGAATGTGTTGGTGTGATGATTAGTTAAAGTTTGTAGTATTTGTCGAGTGTCCGTGCACGAATCTAATTTTAGCATTGCGCTTTGCATATTAAAACAAGTGATGTAAACTAGAGTATAAGTAGTGATGGTCATTTGTCAGGTGTGATTACCGTCACGAGGAGGAAACGCGGTGGGGCCCGTGGGAAACCAGCGGGACAAGAGTGGACCTCGCAGGGGGGTATCCCTATGTTGCCCTTGTAAGCATTTCAATCTTATATATTATTTTTCTGGCTCGACATCAAAATAGATTTAATCATTTTTATTAGCAGTATCTATTTTAAAAAGAAGAGATTAATTTGATTTAATGTTGCGTGTTAAATAGTGCAGCGGGTTTCTAACAATAGTTTCAATGTTTAATTGCCCACCGGTTTAAAAATAACGCTGCAATTTTGATATTAAGAAACATTAATAAATTAAATTTTTTGTCGGGTCGCCAAAGCCCGACTAATTTGAAATTAACTGAACTAAGACAGAACAACTGGCGGAGGAGAGGACATCAAAAGAAGTGCTAAAATTAAAACTAGACTTTGTTGGATTAATTTCTTGGAATTACTCATTTTAATTCGGCTTCCGTCAACGAGCGCTGAGAGCGCGTCCTTTTCCCGTCGCGAATATTAAAGAAAGAAGCCGGATCAAATGTGCATCAAAATACGAAGACATCGCAATTATAAATTTCTAAGAATAATAATAATCTATTTTCGCAACTTGACTCGTTTATATGAGGTGGTTTTACTCGATTAAATTGAAACCCAGGAGGGGTACACGACGATCTATTTTCGGATTTATTATAAAGGCTTCGTTCACTTCGTTGGTCTATCACATGTTGAAACCCCCACGGTTTCTTTCAAGATGGCTCAATTATACTATTAATTGCTTGCACAACAATTGAATATTTACTATATTGCATTTTAATATCTACCGTAGATATCTACAAGTGGAACGGACGGCCATCTTGAATATTTGAGGTAATTGCAATTGTAAGTACTCATGATATTCAAATTTGACGTGCACACACATACACACATGCTTATTTATCGAATTTAATCTCACATTTTTTTCACATAATTTATTGCACGCAACATTATTATATTTCCCCATATTAATGTCGAGCCAAGAAGTTATTACATCAATATCGCATTGTTATATCTACAATATTTTGCACTTCAATAACTTTTTATTTTAATTTCAAAACGCTCGCCTGCTAACACGATTTTATTTAAAAATTTATAACCGAATTACAATTACTGTTAAAAGTATTAAGAACAAAGAATCAATTGATAATCTAAACAACTCAAACAGAAACATACAGAAATAATATCAAAAATATTGCAAAAGCAACTGACTTCTTTCTTAATCATTAGTAAAACTACAGAATACACAAATGCACCTTTTGATTACGACAGATGGTAAAGTTTAAAGTTAAACATGAATCCTTTCATCCAACTAAATCGTTCATAAAAAAATCAAGCTAATTCATTCATTAAATAGAAAACTGTTGTATGATCTTATTATAGAAAAAATGGAAACTACTACTAAACAATATGGAAACTTGTATTGAGCTAATTAGTTCTATAAAAGTTGTTTGGAGTAGAGTTGTCTGCAAATTAATTAATACTTGAATAGAAGGCGTTTTTACGTCTTAGATATACCGCAACTGGTACTCCAAGGCTCTATACTAGGCCCTCTATTATATATACACGTCTACTATGCCAGTATTTCTAAAGCATAGCTACTTTAATTAACTGACTACTCCACTTCAAAAAAATTTATAATACTTAAGATGATGTTAAAAAATTTCTACAACAAAATTCAACAGTTTTTCACAAAAAAAATCATAACAATTTGTTCGTTTCATCAAGAATATCAAAATTTTACTTTCCTTTTATTGCTAAAGAAAAACTATGTTATCCGCTTAGGCAGAAAATCTACCTGTGCCACTAAAAAAAACAATCACCAGAACCATCCGCCTGACCGGAATATGCACTTTTGTTCGTCCAAAAACTGTTAAATAGTAGAATCAAACTCATAAACCCGTCATCTGAGTTCAATCTATGTAGACAATAGCAAAAAATATTTAAACAAAATTTTTTTTTTCAAATTTTTTAAACTTTTCCTCAAAATTTTATAAAATTCTTTTGATTGCCAAAAACACGTAATTTCGTTTCGGCAGAGCACCATCCAGATCAATAAATGTCTCAGAAACAAACCTCCCTTACCTACAAGTAGTGAATGTCGCCATCCGCGGTCGCAAAAACCAAAATATTAACAAAAAAAGTCTTTACCTTGTGTACATCTTGTGAAATCTAACAAGTTCTCAAAAGCTTTTAAAATGTTCCAAAATTTTTCTAAGATGTTCCCAAAAACTTTAAAATATTCTCAAAAGCTTTGAAATATTCTCAAAAGCTTTGAAATGCTCTCAAAAGCTTAGAAATTTTCCCAAAAGCTTTAAAATGTTCTCAAAAGCTTTAAAATGTTCTCAAAAGCATTGGAATGTTTCCAAAAGCTTTGGAATGTTTCCAAAAGCTTTAAAATGTTCTCAGAAGCTTTAGATTAGTTGCGGCTTAAAAGCAACTGAATCGCGGTTATTAAACGTTTAGAATAAAAAAACGTCATACTTGAAATGCTCCCCCCAAAAGCTTTGAAATGTTCTCAAAGCTTTGAAATATGCTCTCAAAAGCTTTGAACTGTTCTCAAAAAATTTGAAACATTCTCAAAATTAATCTCAAAAGTTTGAAATGTTCCCAAAAGCTTTTAACAAATTCTCAAAAGCTTTTAAAACATTCTCTAAACTTCTAAAATGTTCTTAACAGAGTTTAGCATGTTTTTAAGCATTTCGCTTATTTTCAAGTTTTTAAGAGCATTTAACATGTTCTCAAAAACATTTATTATGTTCTAAAAGCATTTAAAATGTTCATAAAAGCATTTAACATTTTCTCAAATACTCTTAAAACGTTCTTAAAGCTGTGTTCATGTTCTTAAAAAACTAGGATGTTCTCAAAAGCTTTTAGAATGTTTCCAAAACTTAAAAAAAAAATCAAAATGTAGTTTGTTTTTTAAAATACTCTCAAAAGCTTTTAAAATATTTTCAAAGTTTTTCAAAAGCTCTTAGAAGCATTTCAAAACTTTTAATATGTTCTCAAAGTTTTTAAATTGTTCTTAAAAGTATTTAACACGTTCTCAAAAGCTTTTAATGTTTTCAAAGCTCTCAAAACTATATTCCCAAAATTAAAATAACTGATTATAAATTCAAACCTTTTAAAATATTCTTAAAAGCTTTAAACTCGTTTTCCGAGACTGTTGGCTTTTTGTTTAAAACTTTTAAAATGTTCTCAAAGATTCTGAAATATTCTAAAAAAATTAAAATATTCTTAAAACATTTAACATGTTCTCACTCAAAAGCTTTAGTGTGTTTTCTCAAAGTGTTTGAAACGTTATTAAGAGTATTTATTATGTTCTTAAAAGCATATAACATATTATTAAAAACAATTAGCGTATTTTTAAAAGCTTTTAAAATGTTTCCAACACTTTTAACATCATCTTAAGCGTTTTCAAAACGTTTAAAATACTTTCAAGAACACGAGAAATATTCTTAAAAACTGTTAATGTATTTTCAAACACTTGAATGTTCTTAAAGCTTTCGAAAAGTTATCAAAGTTCTTAAAAGCATTTAACATGTTTTGTAAAGCTTTTAAAATATTTTCAAAACTTTAAAGATGTTTTGAGAACATTTTAAATGCTCTTAAAAGCATTTAAATCGTTTTCAATGTAGCAAACTGTTTCAAGAAGCTCTAAAGTGTATCAAAAAACTTTATGTGTCCCAAAAAGCTCCAAACTGTTCTAAAAAAATCTAAACTGTTGTTTCAAAAAAATGTTTTAAAAAACTTTAAACTATTTCATTAAACTCAAAACTTTTGACACAAAAAAAATTTCAAAAAACTTGTTCAAAAAGACCTAAACTGTTTTGAGAACCGCTAAGCTGTTTCAAGAAGTTCTAAGATGTCTCTCCCAAAAGTTCTAAAGTGTCCCAAAAATTGTCTAAATTGTTTCATTTGAATTGTTCTGAGAATCTCCCAAGAAGCTCTAAGGTGTTCTAATAAGCTATAAACTAATTCAAAAAGCTCTATAATGTTTCAAGATGCTGTACCATAAAGCTCAACAAAACATTTCCAAAAAATTCTAAACTGTCAAAACTGAAATGAAAAGTTTTTTTCTAAAACCGCATAAATCTCAAAATGTCTCTAATTTCACAAATCCTTTTCAAGAGCAGTAAACTGTTTCCAAAAATAATATAATATAATATCAAAAAATATAAACTGTTTCAAAACACCTTAAATTGTTCTGAAAAGCTCGCAAAAAACAAAAAAACTGTTCTAAGGCTCAAAACTGTTGTTCCAAAAACTTCTAAGCTATTCTAAAAAGTTCTAAGGTGTTTTAAAAAACTCTAAATAGTTTCAAAAAGCTCTAAACTGTTCTGATAACTATTTAAAGTTCTAAAGTTGTTAAAAACTCTAAACTGTTCCAAGAAGCTCTAAAGTATTCCAATATGCTCAAACTGTTTAAAATAAAAACTTCTATAACTCAAACTGTAGCTCCAAAAAGTATTCTAAAAAACTCTAAACTGTTTTGATAAGCACTATGCTGTTCTAAAGCTCTAAACTGCTGTTCCAAAAAGTTATAAACTTTTCTAAACATCTTTAGAAATTGTTTCAAAAAAACTGGAAAGTTTTCTTCTAAAACCAAATAAATTCTAAACTGTCTTTAATTCCACAAACCCTTTTTAAATGCAGTAAACTGTTTACAAACATTTTAAAATCTAATATAAACAAGCTAAGCTATACCAAAAAGCACTAAAGTGTTCCAGAAAACTCTAAACTGTTCCCATAAGCTCCAAACTGTTAAAAGTGAACTGAAAAGTTTTCCAATAAAACCAATTGAATCTCAAACTGTCTCTAATTCCAAAAATCTTTTTTAAACGCAACAAACTGTCCAAGCATTATTTAATATGATATCAAAAAATATAACCTGTTTCAAAAAACCTTAAGTTGTTCTAAGAAGCTCTTAGCTGTTTCAAAAATCTCTAAACTGTTCCAAAAAGCTCTAAAATGTTCCAAAAACTTGAAGCTGTTCCAAAAATTTCTAAAAAGATCTAAACTGTTATGAAAAGTTCTTAAGTATTCCAAAAACTTTAAACTACTCCAAAAAAACTTTAAAACGTTTAAAGAATCTCTAAAAAGTTCCTGGTAACTCTAAACAGTTAAAATAAAACTCTAAAACTTCTCAAACCACATAAACCCCAAACTGTGCCTAATTTTACAAATCCAAAAGTACCAAAAACCTGCAAATATTTCAAAATACTCTGAACTATTTAAACTCAACAAAAAAAAAAATCTTTCTAAAACCACATGAACTCAAACTGTGTCTAATTTCACAAATAATTTTCAAGTGCAGTAAAATGTTTCTTAAAACTATAAAATCTAAAATAAAAAGTAAAGGTAGTTCCAATAAGATCTAAACTGCCCTAAAAAGCTTTAAACTGTTTCAAAATGCTCTAAAAAATTCTAAACTGTAGTAAAAAATTCTCTAAACTGTTATAAAAAATTCTAAACAATTCCAAAGCGCTCTAAACTCAAAATTGTTTAAAGAAACTCTATAATACTACTAAATTATTATAAGAAGCTCTAAACCGTTCCAAAAAGCTCTAAAAAAGTCTTAAACTGTTTCAAAAAACTTTAAACTGCTCAAAAAACTCTAAACTGTTCCAAAAACTCTAAACTGCTCAAAAAACTTTTTAAACGGTTAAAAAAAATATTCTAAACTGCTCAAAGAAGCTCTAAGCTATTGCAAAAAGCTCTAAACTGATCCAGGAAGTTCAAAAAAGTTTTAAACTGTTATAAAAAATTCCAAACTGTTTCAAACTGTTCAAAAAAGTTCCAAACTGTTCCAAAAAGCTCTAAACTGTTCCAAAAAGCTCTAAACTGTTCCAAAAAGCTCTAAAAAAGTCTAAACTAATATAAAAAGCTATAAACTGTTCTAAAAAATTCTAAAACTGTTCATAAAAGCTCTAAACTGTTTCTAGAAACTCTAAGCTCTATGCTTTTCAAAAAAACTTAAAATTGTTCCAAAAAGTTCTAAACCATTATAAAAAGCTTTAAACTGTTCTCTAAATCATTTTAAAAAGCTCCAAACTGTTCCAAAAATCTCTAAAAAAGTCTAAACTGTTATAAAAAGCTCTAAACTGCTTAAAAAAGCTCTAATCACCTATCAATACCAGTGGCTTGCGCAGAAGCAACTAATTCTGAAACTAAAAAAAAAATCGCAGTACACAACTTTTTTTTTATCAAAACAATTTTTTTATAATAGAACAAAAAATCGAAAAACGCTCAATTTGATTGCTTTGCAAATCCTGTGGTCCATTTGAAAATAAAGAACAACCTTGCACACATAAAATACTTTATTTAAATAAAGTTAAAACAATTTCAATTTTTGGGTTCATTTTTGGGGATTGTTTGCGCCAGAAAAAAGAAGTTCTAAGGGTTGAAAGTTAAAAAACACAATCGACCTTTACGTATTTTTCAATTATTGTCCTCAACTATTTAAATAAATTTCTATATTCTAAATTTTTTGAATTCTAAAATAATAATTTTTTTTTCAGATCTTCTCCCAAATTTTCTATAATATGCTACTGACCGATTGTTTTGCTTTGTGTATTGTGTATTAAATTGCAAATGGTAAAAATAAATATTTTTTAATAACAATTTTAAATTGTTTTGATGACAAGAAAGCATGTGAGATGAAGAAGAATCCTTTTGAATAAAATCCAAGCTATAATTTTACAGCCTTTAAAGCTCTTTTAACAACAACAGCAACAAGCAAGCGAGTTGGTTGGATCTCTTATTTAATGCATTTAAATATTAAAATCGGAATATGTAAGTATTAAAAGAAAACGTCACCTATTCAGTACATTTTTCCTACATAAAGATATAAAATTATACGTGGTTATATAAATTTTATTGTTACATTTATTATCCGTGCGCCCGAAAATATAATAATAATAATACCTACAGCAAGATCGGCCTTGAAGGCCAGAAATCTATGTATTAAAACGACCCCCTAATAAAAAATCCAAAGTATAATAAACTCTCTTCTCTCACACTTGCCTGGGTTTTAAGGAAACGAAAAAGCAATAAACTATTGACATCACAGCAAAACAACTCATAAATATCATCAGAGCATGACGGATCGCGAAGAATCCGAGATGGAAAAATGCATATAAAATTCTCTCTCGTTATTATTTTAAATATATTATCATATCTTTTATGACACCATACACAATACCAAGCTTTAGTTATTTAGTTAATTACCTAGTTTTCAATTATTTTGTTCTATGAATTCAATAGATTACGCGTTTTAGTGTATGGTATGCCGCTGGTTTCTATATTGGGAATTATAATTAATTTAAAACCTGCAGTGATCAACAAGATACGCATTTACAACGTGAATATAAAATTGCGCTTTGTTAACTTTTACTATTGAACGAAATGCGCCATTTTTTTATCGCAACAATCTATGTTTTCAATCCGGTAGGTATAATAAACACTTAATTCGACATCCGGATGCGATAAAAAAACCTATCGCCGTTGGAAAAATTGCATTAATTATTACGCTGCGATTTATGGTTTGCACTAAAAAAATAAAAGCAACCGGAGTTTCTTCTTAATATGCATGGTTTTATCGTCGCTTCCTCTTTCTACGTTGTAATTGACATTTTCCATGCCGGATTATATGAAAGTACGGCTTTTAATCCAGGTAATTTAATTGTAATTGTTGGAACAATGTAATTATTTATTTTATGTATTTTTTGATGACATCATTAATTGTTTAATATCGTTTACAATCGAGACCACAAATCATTTGATTAAATCCTTTATAATCTAAATGACAATATTGATGGTCTTCAATTTAATAATGTATTGTCCTCATTGAACAATAACAGTCTGGCACGATCTTAATTATTAATAAAAGCTGACATTATAATCTTGATATGTACATTAGAGGGAGGCATCCGAAATCGATTAAAATTAATCTTAAATCTGAAGCAGCAATAGAATCCCATCGTGAGATAGCCGATCAGTAACATTCAATATTGTCCATCCATCTCCAACCCATCTGACTAATTGATTCTATTTTACCGGTTGACATCTCTTATTGCGGGACCTCCACTGTGATTTATTCCAACGTAGCTACATAAACATCGCATAATTGGTTCATATTTATTAATATGCAATATTATATACTAAACAAATCTATTTCAAATAGAAAATAAAAACCGGACACATATTTTAGATAAGAATTATCTCCCACAACTTGTCATTAAATATATATCTACCTGTACATACTTCCTGTCGCCGTTATTATCATTTAGGAAAATTTATTTATATAAATACATATTTCCTCACTATTGGCTCATATTTATTAATTGAGATACATGTAAGCGAGCAGATAGAAAGTGCATAATTTAACAACAAGATTTATTAACCAGTGTATGTAACTTGATTCCTAACATGTTAATAATTGACTTTGCAGCTGCATTTACTATTATTTAATGTTTAATGTAATTAACAAAACAACCATTGGAAATTTGATCAAAGTTAATTTTAATTGTAAGCCTTAAACCATAATTAAATGAATATTAATAGCTTTATTCAATAGAATTTGTCTGAATATGATACAGTTTTGCATTGCAGTTTCTAAGGAGATTGTGTAATTAAATATGAAACAGTTGTGGATCAAATATCGATCTTTATAGTGCAAACCAAATGTCAACGCCTCTTGAAGTACTAAAAAACAAAGCCTGAAATATTCTTCAAATATGTTTTGATAAGTTATCGTTAAAACTGCACTTTTCAAATGCCTCTTAATGTTTTTTAAGTGCTACTAAATGCTTTAACGCTTCGACACTACTTCTAAATGCTTTTCAAAATGGCAAATCCTTCTTAAAGCTCCTAAACACAAAATATATCTAATTTTTATCAATCAAATTAAAACTTCTATAAGTTTCTAAGAGCTTCACAAATAACAAAATCCGAGCTTCTAAGCAGTCTTCAAAGCTGTTAAGTGCTTCTTAAAGCTGCCAACCTTTTCTCAAAATTACTAAGCTTTCAGCAAAGCACTTTTCTAAGTTCGTTAGCGTTTCTCAAAGCTGCTCTTCTCAAAACTTGTAAATAATTCTCAAAGTTTCTATAGGCTCCACTATCCTTCAAAAAAGATTCTTCAAAGCTTCTCAAAAATTCCAAAAGTTGCTAAAAACTTTTTTTTTTTGCTAAATGCTTCTCAAAACTGCCAAAAACTTCTCAAAACTGCGAAAATTTCTGAAAACTGCTAAAGCTTCTCAAAACTGCAAAGTGCTTCTCAAGATTCTAAGCAGTTCTCAAAGCTCTTAACGCTTCCCAAAACTGCTAAACACTACTCAAAACTACTAAGCTTTCATAAAAGCACTTTTTGAAGTTTCTTAACTGGTAACTCTAAAGCTTCTAACTCAAAACGCATACATAACTTGTAAAACTTCTACAGACTTTACTGTTCTTCAAAACTTCTCAAAAATACTAAAAGCTTCGCAAAACACATAAATGCTTCTCAAAGCTGCCAAAAACTTCATAAAACTGCTGTATGCTTCAGAACGATTTAAAACGTATCTAAAAGCTTCACAAACCTTCGATAATTTTTTATAGCTTCAAATTTCATATAAAGTTTCTAACGCTTTCTAAAGTTCGTTAGCGTTTCTAAAAGCTGCAAAACATCTAATTGGTTGCTTTTAAATAATTTTCAAAACTTAAAAATAATTCTTCTTATGGGTTCCAAAAGTTGCTTATATTTTCTCAAAATTGCAAAAAAATTCTCAAAGTTGCTAAAAGCTTCTCAAATCTGCCAGAACTTCTCAAAACTGCTAAGTGCTTCTCAAAACTTACAAGCGGTTCTCAGAGCTCTTAACGCTTCTCAAAACTGCTAAACACTACTCAAAACTACCATGCTTTCATAAAGGCACCTTTTGAAGTTTCTTAACTAGTAACTCTAATGCTTCTAAGCAGTTCTCAAAGCTGCAAAACGTTTTTAAACTCCAAATGCTTCTAAAAACGCATAAATGATTAGTAAAGCTTCTACAAGCTGTTCTTAAAAGCTTCTCAAAGATACGAAAAGCTTCGCAAAAATCATAAGTGCTTCTCAAAGCTGTCAAAAACTTCTTAAAACTGCTCTAAGCTTCTAAACGCTTCAAAACGTATCTAAAAGCTTTACAAACTTCAATAATGTTTCTTATAGCTTCAAATAAGATCTCATCAAAGTTTCTTAACGCTTCTAAGCTGTTAAGCTCCAAAACATCTGATAATTGCTTCTGAATTATTCTCAATTGCCAAGCGCTTATTAAAACTGCTAAGCGGCTATCAAAGCTAAGTGCTTCTTAAAGCTTCATCTGCTTAAAAACACCAAATTAATTGATTTTAAAGTCTCAAACCTCTTCTCAAAGCTTCTAGATGCTTTCCAAAACATTTAAACGCTTCCCAAAAATCTTCAAACCGGCTCTGCATCTTTTCTCAAATTTATAAACGCATTTAACAACATTTTCAATGCTTCTCAGTCCTTCTCAAAACTTTTAAGTGGTTCACAAAGCTTTTAACACTCTGCAAAGCTTCTAAACAATTCACAAACCTTTAATAATGTTTTTAACGTTTTCCAAAGCTTCAAATGCTTCTTTAATTTTCTAATTGCTTTCCAAAAAAACCTCAAAGCACCTAAATGCTTTACAACGCATCTAAAAACTCTCTAAACAACTTTCAAAACTTCTAAGGAGTTCAAAAACAGTTCTCAAAAACTGTGAACGCTTCTCAAAACTTCTCAAATTTTTAAACGCTTCTCAAATCTAAATAAATCTCAAATCTTCTAAATAATTCTCAAATCTTCTAAACAATTCACAAAGCTTTAATAATGTTTCTCAAAATTCCAAATTTCATTTTAAAGTTTTTAACATTTTCTGAATAAATCTCAAAGCTTCTAAATGCTTTAAACCACATTAAATAACACTCCAAGCAATTTTCAAAGCTTTTAGGTCTTTCTCAAATCTTTAAAGCAGTTATCAAAGCTCCAAAACTTCTAACTAATTGCTTCTAAACAAATTTCAAAGCTTCTAAATGCTTATCAAACTTTCTGAATAATTTTCAAAGCTCCACAAACTTTCAATAATATTTCTCAAAGCTCAAAAATAATGTAAATGCATTTTAAAGCTTCTAACTAGTTGCTTCTAAAAGTTCTCAAAGTTTTTAAACGGTTCACAAAACTTCTAATTGGTTCTCAAAGCTTCAAAATAATTCTCAAAAGTTCAATATGTTTTATGAACCTTCAAAACTTTTTCCTAAATTTTCAATTATTTTAATTGCATCTAAAAATTCCAAAGCTTGCTTTACTAACTTTAAAAAATGTTCTTTTAAAGCTTCTCAAAAATTCTGAACGCTTCTCAAAATGTAATACCAATTTTTAAAACTTTCGTTTTTAACGCTTTCTAAATTAACATAAAAGCTTCTAAATAATTCAAAACACGTCTAGAAACACTCAAGCAATTTGTAAAGCTTCTAGTCCTTCTCAAAAGCTTTAAAGCTTCACATGATTTGCTTCCAAAAATTTCTAAATGCTTCCTAATTTTTTAATATAATTTTTAAAGCTTCACAAACTTTTAATAATGTTTTTCAAAATTCAAAAATAGTATAAAAGCTTATAACTGTCTATCAAAGCAAAACTGCTTCTGAAAGTTCTAAACTAGAAACGTTTAGAACTTTCAGAAGCCTTCTCAAAGCTACTAAATAATTCTAAAAGCTTGTAATTAAAAAATGCTTCAAAGCTTGTAAATGCATCTAAAAAATTCTTAAGCTTTTCAAAGCACTTATAAAAGCTGTTAAGCAGTTTTTAAGCTTTTAAGCGATTCTAGATGCTTTTCAAACCTTATAGATAATTCTAAGTATTTAAATACTTCACCAACGTTCAAACCTGTTTTTCAAAACTTCAAAATTCATCTACAAACTTGAAAATGCATCTCAAAGCTTTGAAATGCTTTTCAAATTGCTTTTGAAACTTTAAATGCTTCTCAATTATTTTATAAAATTGCTTCTAAATAATTATCGAAGTTTTTAAATAATTCTCTAAATAATTCGCAAAGCTTCTAAATGCTTTAAACTTTCAAAACTTCAAAATTCCTAACCTAACCTAATCTTAAAAAATGTTTTTTTCAAAGCACCTATGAAAGCTGTTTTTTAAGCGCTTCTCAAAGTTACCTAATTCTCAAAAGCTTCTGAATAGTTCTCAAAACTACAAAATTAATGATTTCTTATAAATATTAAAACTCTAAACGTTTTTCAAAATTTCTATATGATTCTCAAAGCTTCTAAATGTTTCACTAATATCACAAAATGTTTCTTCAAAGCTTCTTAAAAATTGCAATTGCTTCTCAAAGCTTGGAAATAATTCTCAAAACTATTAAACGCTTCTCTAAGCTTTTAAATGCTTGTCAAGGCTTATGAGTGCTTCTCAAAACTCGAAACGCTTCTCAAAATTTCTAAATGACTCTCAAAGCTTCTTAATGTTTCACTAACATCACAAAAAATTTCTTCTTAAAAACTAAAATTACTTCTCAAAAGCTTGTAAGCAGTTCTTAAAGCTATTGAACTCTTCTCAAAACTTTTAAACTCTTCTCAAAACTTTTAAACTCTTCTCAAAACTTTTAAACTCTTCTCAAAACTTTTAAACTCTTCTCAAAACTTTTAAACGCTTCTCAAATTTTCTAAATAAATCTCAAAAACTTAAACTGTTCACAAACTTTTAATACAGGTTTTCAAAACTTCGTCAACGTTTTTAATGCTTTCTGAATTAATAGCAAAACTTCTAAAAGCTTCAAAGCACGTCTAAAAGCACTCAAGCAATTTTCAAAGCTTCAAGACCTTCTCAAAGCTTGCAAGCAGTTATCAAAGCTCAAAAGCTTCTAATTATTTGCTTCTAAAAAATCTGCAAAGCTTTTAAATGCTTCTTAATTAATGCTCAAAGCTTCTAAATGCTTCACAAACTTTTAATAATGTTTCTCAAAGCTCAAAAGTAGCATAAAAGCTTCTAACTGACTATCAAAATTGCTTAAAGTTTCTAAACGCTTCTAAAACCTTCTCAAAACTTCTAAACAAGTCTTAAAGCTTCTAATTAATAA
This sequence comes from Tachinus rufipes, assembly GCA_963932245.1. Lineage (NCBI taxonomy): Eukaryota > Metazoa > Arthropoda > Insecta > Coleoptera > Staphylinidae > Tachinus > Tachinus rufipes. The sequence continues at coordinate 111,526,694 of OZ010743.1, forward strand.
ATGCTTTAAAGCTCCTGAATGCATTTAAAAAATTATGAAAGCTGTCAAGCAGTTTTTAAGCTTTTAAGCGCTTCTAAAAGTAGCAAAATTAATTGTTTCTAATAAATCTTAAAACTAAAGTTTCTAAAAATTTCTAAATGACTCTTAAAGCTTTTAAATGTTTCACATCACAAAATGTTTTTTCAAAGCTTCTTAAAAATTGCAATTGCTTTTCAAAGCTTGGAAGCAGTTCTTAAAGCTATTGAACGCTTCTCTTAGCTTTTCAACGCTTGTCAAAGCTTATAAGTGTTTCATAAAACAGCTTAGAGCCTTTCAAAGCTTTAAATTTATCTCAAAACTTCAAATGTCTTCATCAACTTTTAATTAATTGCGTTTACCTAAACCTCAGAGTTTCTAAAAATATCTATCTTAATGCTTCTAAATAAATCTCAAAATCTAAATACTCCAACGCAGTTCACAAAGCATATAAACGGTTCTTAAAACAGTATAATTTCTATTTAATTGCTTCAAAGCTTCTAACCGCATCTTATAACACTCAAGCAATTCACAGTTTTTTTTTAAATGCTTCGAAACTGTCTTTTAAAGCTTCAAAATTCTCTCAAAGGTTTAACCTAACAAAAATATCTAAGCTTTTCAAAGCTTTTAAGTTCTTTTCAAAATTTCTAAGTTCTATTCAAAACTTTTAAGCAGTTATCAAAGTTCCAAACTTCTAATTTATTATTTCTGAAAAATTCTCATAGCTTCGAACAGTTTATCAAAGCTTCCAATCGTTTTTTAAAGCTTCTAATGTTTCTAAATGCTTCGTAAAGCTTACAAACGCTTTGTAAAGCTTTTGAACACTTCTAAATTGATTTAAAAGCTTCAATGTTATATCTAATTGAAAGCTTCTAAAAGCATTCAATCAAAAAGTTTCAAAGCTTCTAAGCGGTTATTAAATGCTTATCAAAGCTTCCAAATAGTTCTAAAAGCTTCTAAATATTTCACAAACCTTCAAAACTGTTTCTCAAAGCTCTAAAACTTATTTAAAAGCTTTTTAAAATGCATCTCAAAGTTTCTAATCAATGCTCAAAGCTTAGAATGCTTCTCAATTATTTTATAAAATTGCTTCTAAATGATTATTCAAACATTTTAAATGATTCTCTAGACAATTCACTAAGTTTTTAAATGCTTTAAAACTGTTTCAAATCTTCAAAATTTATTATTAGTCTTATAACACCTTTAAATCAAAGCTTCTAAATGCATCTAACCTTTATATGGATAAGTTTGTCAAAGCTTCTAGGTGCTTCTCAAAGTTTTTAAGCGGTTACCAAAGCTCCAAAACTTATAATTAATTGCTTCTAAAACTCTCAAAACTTCTAAACAGTTCGCAAAGCTTGTAAATGCTTTAAACTTTCAAAACAATTTGTCAAAACTTCAAAGCTTTAAATGCTTTTTCAATTGTTCTATCTAATTGCTACTCAAACATTCCTAAAATCTTCTAAATGCATCTAAAAAAGTGCTTCTTAAAGCTTTAAAACGCATCGCAAAGCTTCAAACCACTTCAAAAATCTTAAAAAACTTCTACGCAAATGCTTCTAAATGATTTTCAAAGCATTTATATGCTTCATAATAGTAAAAAAATCTTCTAAAAGTTTCAAAATGCTTCCCAAACCTTCGAAATGCTTCTAAACGCTTCTCAAACTAGCAAAAACTGCTCTTAAATAATTCTGAACGCCTCAAAAAAATTCAAACATCGTATTATTGCTCAAAGCTTCAAAAAATGCTTTTTAAAGTTTCTAACCGCTTCTGAAAGCTGCAAATGTTTCATAGTTATTTTATAAAATTGCTTCTAAATGCTTTTCAAAGCTTCAAAAAGCTTTGATATAAATCCAAATGTTTCCAAATGCTTCCTAAACCTTTTAAATGCTTTTCAAAGCTTTTAAATGCATCTCAAAGTTTCTAAACGCTTCTCAAACTACCAAATGTTTGACAAATGCTTTAAAAAACTTTATATAACTGCTTCTAAATTACTTTCCAAATGATTCTAAAAAAAAGTCCAAAATAGATCTCAAAGATTCCCACATTTTCTAGTTAATAACTACTAAATTATTCTTAACGCTTTAAAATCTTGAAGTAATTTTTAATAGTTTTAACCATTAATATTTCAATATATAATATTCTACGAAGAAATAATAATTACAGATCGTGTAATGATCTTAAAATAAATGAAACGAACCAAAGCAATAATTGTTAATATAATTAAATTATCAACAAAATAAATGACTAATTGTATACATCGTTAATTTAATGTTTAAGCATAACTATTTAGATTAGAATTTGAAAATAAAAAGCAAACATAAATCATTAATATCCGTGAACCAGAAAGCGATTCATCAAAATTAGAAAGAAACAGATAGCGCAATAAATCACCTTCAAATACAACAAACACACCAAATTGATTCCTTATCCTTACGAAAAATCATCGAAACAATCCTTTCGCAATATTAATATAGCAAACGCAATAATATTAATAATAATAATAGTAAACGCGCGCGAATTATTTCGCTACGAAATTAATATCCTAACAGTAGATGTGATGGCATCTAGGAAATCCAATATGTAAATTTTAATTAATATTATTTATGCATTAATTAAATGCTTTTAATTAGTTTTCTCTCTATCTGGCAGATTGACAATTAAAATGTTTGATTACATATTCATTTAGAAAGACAACATTTAGGTTTAAATAATAGTTTAAAATAGTTAAAGGTCAGACGCATTAATCAAGTATTAGATGTATTGTAGAAATGAGTACTGGAAAGTATGGAACAATACGGTAATAAATAAATGGGTAGTAATTGAGTATAATTTTTCGTTTGGTATAAATCGTGTGTTATGATAGTTGAATCTTATGGGTGTGGGCAGAGATTTATAAATTTGTCATAAATAATGCAACCAACCCTGTGGGACTCCGAGGACACTATTAGTACTGCGATGTAGGGAATTGATTTATCATGGCGAGCTATGGGGGGCAACCGAACAGCATTACATTCATATTAATATACGGTTTCATTTTAATATTGTCACCAAACTATTTATAGGCAGCATTTGAATATTTGTTTTGTGTGGATTATTTGTTTTGTTTGTTACCTTTTTTAAGTTTTTGAATAATTGAATTTATAAAATCACACACGCGCGACTTCATTTTCATATCGTCGCAGTGGGGATCCCGAAAGATTTATTTCAGATTCATTGTTCATTACAGATGTTAAGTGGCCCTTTCTTTTCTTCCTTTTATTTACTTTTTTCCATCTTCTTTTAATATCAGTCGCGCATTTTTTAGCACTTATAATTCATCGCGAACAAAGGATGAATTATCTTGTGTTATTACAATAATACACACACTGTTAACTTCAGTGGCGTAACAATAACACTAACATGATGCCAAGATAAAAATGTAAATTCATGTCAAATTGGAAAACATTTATTCTAATTTTCAAATCTTTACAACACAATTTTGCATTTGAATCAATTGTTTAGAGAGATTATTTTCAAAACATGAAACTTAAACCTTTGCTTCTCAACTACCTGTTGGTGAATATTACAAAAAAATAATAATTTTAGAATCTTCAAGTCGAGACATTTTTATGAAGATTTGTAAAAGCAACAGAATTATTTCAAAACTTTTGGATTTTTTTTGAAGCTTTGAGGTAATGCTAAAAACATTTTGAAACTTAACTTAAATGCAAATAAGATCATTTTAGAAGCTTTGAATACATGCTAAATGCTCTTAAAGCTATTTTTTAAAGCTGTTAAATGCTATTCATACCAAATGCTCTTAGTAATATTTTAAAGCATTAAATAAATGCTTCTAATAACATTTTTAAAGCATTAGCTCACGAGAATATGTTAAAAGCTTTGAGAACATTAACAAACTAAGTATTTTTTTAAGTTTTGAGTTCATTTAAAAAGTTTTGAGAACATTTTAAAAGTTTTTTAAATGTTTTAAAAGCTTTGAGAAACATTTGAGCAATTTGAAGAACATAATAACTGCTTTTAAGACATGCTTAATGCTTTTAGGAACACTTTGCAGCTTTAAAAACATTTTTAAAGCTTTGAACAAAGTTGAGTATTCTAAAATACTTTGTCCATACGCCTACGTTCTCAAGAGATTGGAAAGTTTAAAGATTTGAGATCATGCTAAATGCTCTTAAAAACATATTAAAGCTTTAAATGATTTTAAAACCAATTTTAAAGCTTTGAGAACATGCTACATGCTCTAAAAAAAATTTTTTTAGTTATTTTCAAGTCTTGGAAAACATTTTAAAAGCATTAAGTAAACATTTGATTTAAAAGCTTTGAAAAAACTTTTAAAATTTTTGAAAACATGCTAATATACTTTTAAGAGCATTTTAAAAATTTTGAAAACATGTTATATACTCTTAAAACTTTTCAAAAGCTTATAAAACATAAAAATCAAGTAAAAAATTGCCCACAACATGCGTATAGCTCTCGAGAACACGTTAAAAGATATGAAAAACACTTTAAAAGCTTTGAGAACATTATTTGTAAGTTTAAAATAAAACATTTTGAAACTTTGGAAACTTTGAAAACAATTTCATTGGCTTTAAAAACTTCTTAAAAGATTGAAAACATTTTTAAACTTCCAATGCTTTAAGAAAAAATTTGTTAAATAAACTTGAAAACATTTTAAAGCTTTAAAAACAATATTTGTAAAGATAAGAATATTTTTAGAATTTGAGCATTTGATTAGCTTTGAAAACACTTAAGGAGCTCTTGAGAACATGCTAATACTCTTAAGAACATTTCAAAATCCTATAACAGCTTTCAGAACATATTAAAAGCTTCATTGACTATTTTAAAAGCTCAAAAAACATTTCAAAACATTGTAAAAACTTTCATTTCATTCAACATTATTTTAAAATCTTTGAAATTATCTTAAAAATATTTTTAAAGCATTAAATGCTTTTATAAACTGCTTTTTAGAACTTTGAATGCTCTATTAAAACTTTGAAAACATACTAAATGCTTTTAAAAACCATGGAGATCAATTTTAAAAAGTTTTGAAAATAATTTCAACACTTTAAAAACCTTTGAGACCAACTTAAAAGCTTTGAGACCAATTTAAAAGCTTTGAAACCAATTTAAAAGCTTCGAGACCAATTTAAAAACTTTGAGACTAATTTTGAAACTGTTTTAAAAACACTAAAATCATTTTAAAAGCACTGAGATCAATTTAAAAGTTAATTAAGTTTATAGCTCCCAAAAACACCCGTTAAAAAAATTAGAACATTATTTGTAAGTAAAAATTATTTTTAAAAAACACATTTCAATAACTTTTTAAAAATGTTGAAAACAATTTGAAAGCTTTAAAAACACTTTTGAGAGTTGTTGAGAGCTCGTAAAGCTTAAAGTTTTGAGAACATGTTAAACGCTCTTAAAATCGTTTTTAACTTCCAATGTTCTAAAAATCATTTGAATATTCACAAAACCATTTCAAAATTATTTTAAAAAATCCCGACAACTTTAAAGCATTGAGAATATTTTAAATGCTTTGAAAATAATTTAAATACTTCTTTCATAAAGCTTTTAAAGTTTCCGAGTTGCCTATACCTCCAAAAAATGTTTTTGACTTTTTAAAAAATGTATTAAAAGCTAAAAAAAAAGACACACTTTATATTTTTAGAAAATTACAGTACATTTAAAAAACTTAAAAAGCTTATAAAAACATGCTAATTGCTCTTAAGAGCAATATTAAAGTTTGAGAACATGCTAAATGCTTTAGGAAATATTTTAAATGTTTCTTAAGTCATTTTTAAAGCTCAGAGAACATGTTAAAAGCTCTTAATGCTTTAAAAACAAACTGCACGCTCTTAAAACCATTTTTAAATCTTTGAGAACATAATTTTAAAAGCTTTAAATCATTTTAATAGCATGGTAAACATTTTAAATGATTTTGAACCAAGAAAAAATCTCATAAATACATACCAAACGCTTTCAGAACATTTTAAAAGTATTTAAAACATTTTAAAAGAATATTGCAAATATTTTAAAAGCATTAACAATATTAAAGATATTTTAAACGCATTTAAAACAATTTAAAAGCTTTTAATACTATTTAAAAGCATTTAAAACAATTTAAAAGCATTTAAAACAATTTAGAAGCATTTAAAACTATTTAGAAGCTTTTAAAACAATTTAAAAGCATTTTAAAAGTACATTGCAAATATTTTAAAAGCATTAACAACATTTTAAATACTTTAAAAGCATTTTAGAACATTTTAAAAGCATTTTAGAACATTTTAAAAGCATTTTAGAATATTTTAAAAGCAATTTAGAACATCTTAAGAACAATTTAAAAGCATTTTAGAACATTTTAAAAGCATTTTAGAACATTTTAAAATCAATAAAAACATGTTAAAAGCACATTGCACTAACTTTAAAAGCATTGACAACTTTCCAAATATTTTAAAGCATGTAAACATTTCAAAAGCACATTGCAAATATTTTAAAAGCCATTAACTACATTGCAAATACTTTAAAAGCATTTTAAAACTTTTTAAAAGCATTAAAAACATTTTAAAAGTACATTGCAAATATTTTAAAAGCGTTCATAATATTAAAAATATTTTAAAAGCCATTTAAAACATTTTAAAAGCATTTAAAACATTTTAAAAGCATTTAAAACATTTTAAAAGCATTTAACACATTTTAAAAGCATTTAAAACATTTTTAAAATATTTGAACCATTTTAAAAGCATTTAAAACATTTTAAAAGCACATTGCAAATATTTTAAAATCACTAACAACATTGCAAATACTTTAAAAGGCATTTTCAAACATTCCAAACATTTTAAAGCATTGTAAACAATTTAAAAGCTTTTGAGACCTTGTTAAATTTTCATAAAAATACATCAAACGCTTTTAAAACATTTTAAAAGCTCTTAGATCTTTTTAAAAGCATTGAAAACTTAAACACGTACATTTGAAAACTTTAAAAATGATTGTATAGAAGCTTTGAGAAGCATTTAAAAGTTTTACAGCTCATTTAAGAACTATTAGACAAAAGCGTTTGTAGCTTTGAAAAACATTTACAAACTTTATTAAGTTTTATACACATTTAAGAGATTTAAACATCATTTAGAAACCTTACAATGCATTTCAAAAAAAATCAAAAATAAAAATTATTTAGAAGCTTGGGAAAGTATTTACAAGTTCTAAATATCATTTAACAAAGCTTTAAAAAGCATTAAAATACAATTAGGCACGTTTAAGATGTATTCAAAACTTTAAAAAACCATTTACAAAATTTGCAAGTTTTACCACTTTAGAGCAACTTAAATGAAAGCTTTCAAAAGCCTTTAAAAAGCATTTAAAAGCTTGGAAAACATTTACAAATTCTAGAATCATTTAGAAGCTTAATAAAGCTTTAAAAAATATAAGTTTAAAGTTTCAAAAACATGTAGAAGGTTTAAAAAGCATTTAACAGCACTCTAGTAACTTTGATAGTTTTCTAAAAGCTTGGGTAACTTATAAAGAACATAAAGCTTAATATAGATAAAAACAAAATGTTTTGAAAGCTCCATTTATATTTCAATAAACTATAAAGTAAAATTAAACATTGTGAAGGCATTAGTATCAAATAATGTTCCCAAAATGTTCCAAAGCTAATATAATATTTCTGAATTGTTACTATATTTCCTGAGATGTTCCAAGTGTCAAAGAATGTTTCTAAACTAACACCAAATGTCTCTGAACTGTTTTAATGTTTTTCGACAACGTCATAACTGATTAGTTACTCAAAATTGATCTAAAATTGCCCAAAAAAGCAATTATTGCACAAAATAAATCAAAAATCGCGCAGAAAAGTCATTTGTTGTGTTTGTGCAAAAAATTGTATCAAATTTACACCAAAAAAATTCACACAGCGTTGACAGCTTTTTAAAAGCTTTGTTAGTTTTTTAAGCTCTTTGTAGTTTTTACAACTTTTAAGTAGTTCCTCAATTGCTCTGGCATATAAATCAAAAACTTTAAAAAATGTTTACTAGTTTTGATAGCTTTCAGTAGCTTTGACAGTCTTTCAGAATCTTTGACAGCTTTTCGATTGTTTTGACAGCTTTTTAAGAGCTTACTAAACTGAGAAATGTTCACTGGCTTTGACACACTTTCCTTTGACAGTTTTTGATAAATTTTTTTAGTTTTTTTATAAGCTTTGACAGATTTAAAAAAACGTTGATAACTTTTTAGTAGTTTTGACAATTTTTAAGAAGCGTTGACATATGTTTAGTGTAGTTTTGACAGTTTTTCAGTAACCTTTCAATTACTTTGACTGCTTTTTGAAAACTAAGTTAACCTATAAATCAGAAGCTTTAAGAAGTGTTTACTAGCTTTGAGAGCTTTTCAGTAGCTTCAGAACCTTTGACAGCTTTTCAATTGTTTTAATAGCTTTTTAAAGGCTTATCTAACAAATAAATTTAAAAAAAAAATAACTTAACAGTTTTTTAATAGATTTGACTGACAATTTCCAAATTTTCACAGTTTTGTGAAGCTTTGATAGCTTTTGAAAAGCTAACACAAAGAAAAATGATAAACAGTGCAAACTAATTCCTAAAAATTCTGAGAAAAACTTTGGAATTGAAAAGCTTAGATAATACAAATATTAATATATATAAAAAGTTTTAAAAAAATCAGCAAGTTTAGACTACAATTCAATAATTCTAGAAAATATTTTTAAACCACTTCAGAAAGTTTGTGCTTTTTAAAAACTTATTTATCATAGTAAATCAAAATAATTTTAAATACAATAATTAGAATTGATTCAATTGACAACATTCAGAAGAGTTCAACAATCAGAATGAAATTAGAAGTGATTAGAAGTTTGATCAGATTCAGTGATTCAAATTGTTTGCATCAAAAAGACTTAAAAACTGAATGATAATAATGAGAAATTAAAAAAAATTAAATTATACAAAATTGTTGATTTGATTAATTAATTAATAAAGTTAAATTGTTATTATTCTAAAACCAGCCTTACGTGTTAAAACGTAAGTAAGAAGATGAAATAAATAAAGTAATTTAGTAGTTTATAGCCATAAAATCGATGCATTTATAAAATGAGTTTTTAGTGAAAATAAAAACTTGTCTAAAGTAAAGGAGAAATCAAACAAGAGACCGGTTGTGTGTCAGAGTCAGTGTTTGCGTGATGTGAAAAGGGCATTTACACAAATATTATTTTAGGCTGAAAGAAATTTCAAGTGGGTTGCGGCTAAATCTCTCCTTTAAATTGAGACACGGTTATGAATGATTTAAGAAAAAATAAACTTTGCAAGAACAATAGCGTTTTGCAGAGAGCGATAGAGGCGTGCCGCAACGAAACCAATCCCCAGACGCGTTTAACTGCATTTAACGACTTGCGCTAAATTAAATCCACCAAATTTAATTAGAAATAAAAACCTTGTCGGTAAAAACCCTTTTGAAAGTAGGAACCTCCTACATTATTTTTTTTATTTACTATTTTCTAGAATTTAAATAATTATTATTATTATTTTCTGTCTGTTTGCGTGTGGGGGAATAATAAATCCACTTTGGCGACACTCCAATCACTTTTTTTATATCAGTTATTTTATTTGGGTACGTTTAATTACTTGGCTGCTGGCCAAATTAGTAAAATTCTCTCAAGAACGAACTGCACCTCAATAAAATCGTTTAATACTCGTCGCATGGGCGCCAATAATAACAAAAAGGGCCAGACAAGTGGAATTTCTATTTTATTTTATTTCTGTCTATTAAATACTTAATATTAAATGCATGAAGAAGAAATTTCTTAAAATCAGCAAGCTTTTAGATTAGCATAGAATCAGTTGGTATCACAATCAACTTTAAAAGTAGGTACTGAAATATAATAAGAAACACTGTATTTCTCAAAAACGTTGGTGCAAATATATAACTATTAAAGTTTCTAGGTTTTTCATCTTTCATATTGGTATTCTGCAAAGCTCACACATTATAGGCTTTAGTAGTAAAGCGGGTGCAGATTTTTTCATAATCACAAATTGTTCTATTCAGTTATGATTTTTTATTTCCAGATAGTTTACATTTTTACTGTTGAAATGTTCTCAAAAATAATGCTTTTAAAGCGCCTAAAAAAGCATTTCAATAACTCAAGTAATATTATAAAACAAACATTTATAATATTTCATACTTCTTTAGATCACCGTCTGATGATGAAAGCCATAAAAGTTGAAACTAGTTACGGTTTTTAAATAAATTCGTAGTATAGTACATAGAAAATTTGTTTTATTTACTTTATAATGAACTATAACATAGTAACGGCCACCACCATTCAATTTATAATATTACTCGAGTTTTTGAAATGCTTTTAAAAATTCTTTTCTTTTCTTATTTTTATTTTTTACCTAAAATATTCTCAAAGTTACTACATGCTTTTAAAAGTTTATAATTTATTGCTTAAAACTTCTAAATGCCTTTTAACACTTTTCAAACTTCTTATCGCTAGAGAATTGCCGGGTTAAATCCTATCGCATCTACGAGAATCACGGCAAACCTCTGTCTTCATGTTTTTGGTTAAAGACTTGAAGTTGTATTTAACAAGTAAAAAATTAATAAAAAATTAATAGAAAACTAATTAAAAACGTCACTTTTTAAAAATTAATTGCAGAAAAACGACTTATTGCATCAAATTTCTACAAATTTGAGGACAGAGATTGGACTTTCTTCTACAATGTGTGAAAATTTTATTCAGTTATATTCAGGCGTCTTCTTGCTGAGTTTGATGCTGTAAACGCTTATAATAGCGCTATTTATTAACTATTCACCCCCCTTAATGCTTTCTTAACAAAAATGCTTTTAAAAGTTTTTGTCATCTAAATTTGCTGGAAATGTTGTGCTTCTGTCCTACCAGCTTCAAAATGAGTGGCAAAACTCTTAAATGCTTTTCAAAGCTTTTAAATACTTTTCAAAATTCATAAAGTTGTTGAAAACTCCTAAATGTTGTCCATAGCTCCCAAACGTTGTTCAAAGCTTCTAAATGTACGTTTTTAACCTCTTTATAAACGTTTTAATAATTTTAAATCTCAAAGTTTCTAAATTGTCTACATGCATCTTAGCATGCATCCCAAAGTTTTTTAAATGCTTTTCAAAACGTCTACATTACTTCTAAAAACTGCTACAGTGTTTTCAATGCATTTTTTGTTATATTTTTATGTTGTTTATAAGTTACATAAACTTTTTGAAAGCTGTAAAAAAGATACTAAAAAGCTGTAAAAACTTATAATTTTAATAATAATAGACTTCATGTCCAACAAGATGTTATTTACAAGTAATCTAAGCTTTTAAAGCACTACAAGCTACAAAAAATCTCCCAAATTTAGTAAATATTAGTAATAAAAATTCAGAACATTCTCAAATTTTCTCAGAGCTTTTTAATGTATTTTATGTTCTTGTGCTTTCAAAACTATCTATATTAAGCTTTTTAAAAACTCTCAAAACTTCTAAACATCTAAGCTTCATAACTGTTTTCGGAACTTTTAAAGCGTTTTCAAAGCTGCTTAAATGTTCTTTCACAAATCTTCTCAGAGCTTTTGTTTTTTTATTATGTTGGTTATTTGTTGTCTAAACTTTTAAAAAACTGTCAAAGCTACTGAAAGCAAATAAAAACTACTTTTTTTTTTCAAAAACTGTAAATTTTTATAAAATTTGTTAAAACTAATAAAACCTACCAAAATGTTCGCAAAACTTCTCAAAGCTTTTTTGTTACATTTTTTTTAGCTAATACGTTATCTAAGCTTTAAGAAAAATATCAAAACTTTTCAAAAGCTCTCTTAAGATACTAAAAATTATTCAAAAACACCAAAATATTCTTAGAATTTTCTCAAATCTTCTCAGAGATATTTAATTTTATTTTTATGATGTTTATACTTTACCCATAAGCTGTCAAATCTACTAAAAAACTGTCAAAACTGGTAAAAAACTGTTTTTTTTTTCAAATTTTCTCAGAGCTTTTCTAATTTTATTTTTGTGTTGTTTATACGTAACGTAAACATTTAAAAAGTTGTCAAAGCTACTGAAAAGATGTCAAAACTAGTAAAAATTAGTAAAAATTTCAAAAAACTTTTTCCCCTTGTTAATTATACGTTACCAAAACAGAACAAAAAGGTAAAAATTTTAAAGAAGCTATCAGCTACTGAAGAGCTGCAAAGATAATAAAAATTACTGAAACTCTCCCAAATTTTTTGGAAATCTTTTAAGAGCTTCTTTTATTTTACTTTCAAGTTTTGAAAAATTTCAAAGCTTCTAAAATGTTTTCAAAGCTTTTGCAAATCTTCTCAAAGCTTTCTTTATTTTATTTTTATTATTTCTCAAAAAATTTAAATATTTTGATTTATACATTAAGCAAGCTTTTAAAAAACTGTCAATGCTTTTAAATGGCTGTGAAACCTACTCAAAAGTTGTCAAAACTAATAAAAATATCTCAACTCTTCTAAATTGTTTTAAACATTTCTAGAATGTAGTAAAAACTTTCTGAAATATTCTTAAAGCCAATTTCAAAAACATTAAAAATTGTACGGATAATAAGCTTTTGACACACACAAAGCTTTTGAAAGCCATCTCAAAACTTCTGAAAAGCTATCAAACATTAAAGATCAGTAAAATGTTCTCAAAACTTTCTTAGATCTTCTCAGAACTTTTTTTATTACATTTTTATTTTGTTTAAACGTTACCTAAGACTTTGAAAAGCCTCCAAAGTTAAAAAGTTTTTTCTTATTTAATTTTTGTAATTTCTCAAAGAAAAAAATAAATATTTTGATTTATACATTATCTAAGCATTAAAAGACTGTCAAAGCTACTCAAAAGCTGTTAAAACTAATAAAAATTTCTCAAAAGTTTCTAAATTGTGTTCAAAACTTTTGAAAAGTAAAAAAGCTTTCTAAAATGTTCTCAAAGCTTTTACAATATTCAATTCTACTTAAAACTTAAAGAACTGTTTACAGAACTTTCTAAACATTCTGAGTTGTTTACTAATTTGAAACGTCCTCATCTAAAACCTTTTAAAAAATCTCAAAAATTTTAAAATGTTTTTTTAAAGCTTCTAAAATGTTCTCAGAACTTTCTTAAATCTTTTCATAGGTTTCAATATTTTATACTACTTGCCAAAACTAATGAAATGCTATAAAAACTAGTAAAAGCTTCTCAAATATTGTTTTAAGAATGTAGTAAAAAACTCTGAAATGTTCTTAGAGCTTTCACAATATTTAAAATCAAAACATTAAAATTGTTATAAGCTTATAAAACACACAAGACTTTTGAAAACCATCTCAAAGCTTCTGAAAACATCTCAAACCCTTTTAAAGTTTACAAAACTTAAAAAAATAGTCTCAATACTTCAAAAATTATGTGAATACTTTAAAAATTATCTCAATACTTCAAAAATTACCTCAAAGCTTCAACAATAGTCTTAAAAGCTTTAAAAATAGTCTCAAAATTTTAAAAATAATCTCAAAGCTCCAACAATAGTTTCAAAGCTTCACAAACAATTTGAAAGTTTAAAAAATAATCTCAAAGCTACAACAATAATTTCAAAGTTTAAAAAATAGTTCCTAAGTTTCAAAAATGGTCTCAAAACTTTAAAAGTAATTTCAAAGCTTATACAAAATCCTATGGTGCAGTTAAACCTTTCTAAAATGTTCTAACTAAAAAGATCTCATATTTTTCTTAAGCTCTACAACGTCAAAAACAAAATCAAAGCGTTGCCTTGTTTTCCAAGTGATATTCATGTTTAATAATATTTTAAAACGCTCTCAAAGCTTCTGAAAACATCTTAAAGCTTCTAAAATGTTTTCAAAGCTTTCGCAAATCTTCCAAAAGCTTTATCTATATTGTTTAAGATTCAAAAAGCTGTCAAAGCTATTAAAAAACTTTAAAAACAAGTAAAAATCAGTAAAATGTTCTCAGAACTTCCTCAAATCTTCTTAGAGCTTTTGAAAACATATCAAAAGCTAGTAAAAATAAATCACAAACCTTCTCAAAGCCATTTTTATTTAATTTTTATGATGTAACTTTACCTAAGCTTTTAAAAATCTACTGAATAACTACCAAAGCTATAAAAAACACAAATCTTCTCAAAGCATTTTTTATTTTATTTTTATTACTTTTCAAAACATTTTGAATTATACATTAAAAAAAAACTGACTTTTATAAAGCTTTCAAAGCTACTCAAAAGCTGTCAAAACTAATAAAATTTTCTTCTTAACGCTTTTAAATTGTATTCAAAATTTCTGGAAAGTTGTAAAAACTTTCTAAAATGTTCTCACAATATTCAAGTTTACTTCAAACTTACTAAAATATTCGCAAAAGTTTCAAAACATTCTGAATAAAAATCAGAATGTTTAGTAAGCTTTTGAAAATATCTAAGAAATTCTAAATTGTTCTTAAAGCTTCTAAAATGTTTTTAAAGCTTTCGCAAATATTTAATATAGTCTCAAAAATAATCTCAAAGCTTTAACAATAGTCTCAAAGCTTTAAAAATTATTTCAAACTTTCAACAATAATCTCAAAGCTTCAAAAATAGTCTTAAAAATAATCTCAAAACTTCAAAAATGGTCTCAAAGATAATATAGCTTCAACAATAGTCTCAATGTTTCAAAAATTATTTCAAAGTTTCAAAAAGAGTCTCAAAGCTACAAGCGTAATGTAGTTAAAGCTTTCTAAAATATTTTAAATGCTTCAAAAATATTCTCAAAGCTTCAACAATAATCTCAAAGCTTCAACAATAATCTCAAAGATTCAACAATAATCTCAAAGCTTCAACAATAATCTCAAAGCTTCATAAACAGCCTCAAAATTTCAAAAATAGTCTTAAAGTAAATAAATTCAAAGCTTCAACAATAATCTCAAAGCTTCAAAAATAATCTCAAAGTTTCACAAACAATCTCAAAACTTCAAAAGTTTAGCTAATACAAAATCTTGTAATATAGTTAAAGTTTTCGAAAATGTTCTAAATAAAGAGATATTTATCTATATTTTTAATAAGTTACAAGTTCTACAACATTCCGAAAAATATTTTTAAAGCTTTGCCTTGTATCCTAAAGTTTTCAAAAACGTTTTTAAAACATTCACAAAATTCATTTTGAAGATTGTGGTATTTTGGAGTCTTTTTCAGAGTTTTGGGGAATTCTTTAAAATGACTGATTTTTCTTGTCACAATTTTATAGTCTTTAAAGGTTTTTGGACTTGATTTGGAGTCTTTTTTTAATGTTGAATTAAGTGTTCAAATATAAAAAATAAAATAGTCTTTTTGAAATTTCGGGAAGTATTTTAGAGTTTCTAAACTTTAATTGACTATTCCTTCAAATAGTTACACTGTTAAACTTTAATTAACAGTTTTGACTTTAAGATTTAAATTGTTTGAGTGTTTTCTGAGTTTTGTGCAATTTTTTCAAATAGTTGCACTAATTTGCTCTTTTTCTTGGAAGCATTTTAGATTTTTAGGACTTCTAGTTAATTGTCTTAGACTTAAAATTGTGTTTTTGATGAATTTGAGAGTTTTGGCATTAACAATCCTTGGGCTTTTGAACTTATTGAGCAAACTGTTGTACGACAAAAATTGCGCAAATTGCTTCATACACGGCAGCCTATTTGAGTTTAAAAGCTTTTAGTTACTGGTGTCAATGCTTTAAACTTTCTGGGTATGTTCAAAGTAGTTGCACTTATTTGAAGTCTTTGGAAGTACTTTGTGGCAAGTACTTGAAGTTTCCTTACTGATTTTTAAGTTACCAGCTAAAAAAATGTTTATATTTGGCCAAAATAAAATTTGTTTGTTTGTTGTTTTGGTTAAAACCGAAAATTATTTGTAACTTTCCTTTTGCCCGAAACCTTTGATTTTTTTGTCAGAATCTAAATATTTGGTAAGCTTTTGGAAAAAAGTCGAAACAGATTTTTGTCTTTGGCCGATAACTCCATATACTTTTGGCTAAAACATTATGTTCTCTAAAGTCCAAAAATCTTATGTTGGCTTTGTCTGAAAAATACTTTTTTACTTTTGACCAAAACCAAGACAAAAATTGCTCGAAAATGTAGAAAGCAAAACTTTTGGTCGGCCGCTTGTAAACGGTTCAGATTTTGTTAAGCAGTTGTACGGAATTTGTTTTTTACATTAAAAACTACTATTTTAAGACTTATCTTGAAGAGAAGATTTTGAGTATTTTTTTAGTAATTTTGTAAAAAAATTTCAAAGTAAATGCAGTAATTTAAAAGTCTCTAGAACCACAATAATAATAAAAGTGTTATTGCTCAACATGATTGAGTTGTAGAACTTTTGATTAACGATTTAAGATTTATTGTAGAGGTTCTGGAACTAATCTTGAAGCTCATTTTGAAGTTCTTGCTTGTGAGTAAGCACTTTAAGCCTTTCACCAGAAAAGTACTTTGAATTTTCTGAAACCCCTCAACAGACTTTTTAGCCTGATATACCAATAAAACTAATCTAACTAACTAAATTTCGTGAAACTGAAGTTTGGAGATGGTTTTGTCTTGCTGAAAGCGTAGTGCAGTTTTCCGACTTCGTCTTTCTAGAATTATTTTAAAGTAGTTGCATTTGTTCTGAGCTTTCTGAATATTCTAAACGTTATATCAGAACTTTGAAATTATAAGCAATATTCTGGACACAATTTAGAAGCTTTGGATGATTGCAAAGCTACTGACTATATCTGAAAGCTTTAAAAGTGATTTAAAAGTTTTTTTTTAAGTTAAATGCTTTTAGCTTTTAGCATTTGCTACTAATCTTAAAGCTTCAACAATAGTCTCAAAGCTTCAAAAATAATCTCAAAGATAATCTCAAAGCTTCAACAAGTCTCAATATGTAAAAAATAGCTTCAAAACTTCAAAAATAATCTCAAAGCTATAACAATACTCTCAAAACTTCAAAAATAGTCTCAAAAATAATCTCAAAGCTTCAACAATAGTCTCAAGTTTCAAAAATAGTTTCAACGTTTCAAAAACAATCTCAAAGCTTCAACAATAGACTAAATGCTCAACAATAGTCTCAAAGCTTCAAAAATAATCTCAAAGCTTCAACAATAGTCTCAAAGTATCAAAAATTGTCTCAAAGCTACAAAAGTGCGTTTAAACTTTATATAAAATTATATAATGTAGTTATAGCTTTCTAAAATAATTTAAATACTTCAAAAATGCTCTCAAAGCTTCAACAATGATCTCAAAGATAATCTAAAAGCTTCAACAACAGTCTAAACGTGCAAAGGTTCAACAATAATTTCAAAGCTTCAAAAATAATCTCAAAAATGATCGCAAAAACGATCTCAAAGCTTCAAAAATTGTCTCAAAAGTAATCTCAAAACTTCAACAATAGTCTTAAAAATTCAAAAATGTTTCAAACTTTCAACAATAATCTCAAAGCATCAACAATAGTCTCAAAGCTTCTAAAATAGTGTCATAAAAAATCTCAAAGCTTCAACAATAGTCTGAAAATTTCAAAAATAATTTCAGCGTTCCAAAAACAATCTCAAAGCTTCAACAATAGTCTCAAAGCTTCAAAAATAGTATCAAAAATAATCTCAAAGCTTTAACAATAGTCTTAAAGTATCCAAAACTGTCTTAAAGTATCAAAAATTATATCAAAGTATCAAAAATTATCTCAAAGTTTCTAAAATAGTCTCAAAGCTACAAAAGTAATTTCAAACTTTATATAAAATTCTATAATGTAATTATAGCTTTCTAAAATAATTTAAATACTTCAAAAATGCTCTCAAAGCTTCAAAAACGGTCTCCAAGATAATCTGAAAGCTTCAACAATAGTCTCAAAGTTTAAAAAATAGTTGCAAAGGTTCGACAATAACCTCAAAGCTTCAAAAATGGTCTCAAAGATAATCTCAAAACTTCAACAATAGCCTTAAGATTTCAAAAAACAGTTTCAAACTTTCAACAATAATCTCAAAGCATCAACAATAGTCTCAAAGCTTCAAAAATAGTCTCAAAAACAATCTCAAAGCTTCAACAATAGTCTCAAATCTCAACTATAGTCTCAAAGCTCAATAATAGTCTCAAAACTCAACAATAGTCTCAACACTTTAAAAATAGTACCAAAAATAATCTCAAAGCTTCAACAATAGACACAAAGTATCAAAAATTGTCCCAAAGTATCAAAAATTAACTTAAAGTTTCAAAAATAGTCTCAAAGCTACAAAAGTAATTTCAAACTTTATATAAAATTCTATAATGTAGTTATAGCTTCCTAACATGATTTAAATACTTCAAAAATGCTCTCAAAACCTCAAAATTAGTCTCAAAGATAATCTAAAAGCTTCAACAATAGTCTCAAAGTTTAAAAAATAGTTGCAAAGGTTCAACGATAATCTCAAAGCTTCAAAAATGGTCTCAAAAATGATTTCAAAAATGATCTCAAAAATAATCTCAAAACTTCAAAAATAGTATCTCAAAACTTCAATAGCCCGAAAATTTTAAAAATAGTTTCAAACTTTCAACAATAATCTCAAAGCTTCAAAAATGATCTCATAGATAATCTCAAAGCTTTAACAATAGTCTCAAAGTTTCAATGTTTCAAAAATAATCTCAATACTTCAACAATAGTCTCAAAGCAAGTTAGAAAACAATTAAATTAATAAAACATGAAATCTCTGAGTTACATGACATTAGAATACTGTGAAAGCTCTGATAAAATTTCTGACAACATTTCAGAAAAAAAAAAAAATCAAAAACTGACTAAAATGTTATAAAAGCTTTGAAAATATTCTAATTTGTGTTGTCCGTCCACATTTGTAATAAATGTATAGTTTATAAGCTTTAGAAACGATAACAAGCTCAAAGCATTCAAAATATTTAAAAAAGCTTTCATAATATTCCAACTTTATGTAATTCAGAAGAAATTTTCTGACTCATTATTTTCCGAAAACTTTTTAGATTTGTTAAAAAATGTATAATAAGCTTTGAAAATTTTAGAAACAAATCTCAGAGCTTTAGAAACGCTGTCAAAATTGTGAAAACATTTAAAAGCTTTAAATATTTTCAGAGCTTTCAGTAGTATTCAGATTTTTTCTATAAATGTTCAAAAGCTCAAAAAAAAAAAAAAACTCAGAACTTTAGGAACGTTTATAAAATAATGGAATCATTTAAAAACTGATTTTTTACTGAATCTAAATTTTCATAATTCGTGCAACTTTTGTATTAAAGGACTTTTGACAACTTAATTGTTTATTAAGCAATTATAAGGAATGCATTTAATAGAATAATAGAAGAATAAATTGCGCGCTGTTTTTCAATGAGTACTCACAGAATGCACGCTCTTTGATAATAGATTGTATTATTATACCGCTTGTTTGTTTGATGGAATGCATGTAATTTTGATGGACGCAAATACCAATTTAATGCGCTCCTATCTGCATAATGATAGCTTCGCTCGTATGCAAATGTCATTGAAAGCGACTTTTGTTATTTTCCCAATGATATCATCGCCGAACGAAATTTTAATTGTGCGAAGAGTTTCTAAATAAAAAAAAGAGCGTGCAGCGGTAATAAAAAATAATAATGTAAGAGCCCCCCCAGTCCAAACATGATAGTGTGCACTCACTCGACTCGGGCCGGCGATAAAATCATTCAATTATGCAGCACACTGGTGCGAGTGTGTGTTGATTAATCAGAAAAGAGATGTGTGTTCCAATGGAGATAGAGGAGGCGTGTTTGTCGGGTGGTTTAAACCAATGGGAGGTCGTAATCTCGGCCACGGTATAGCGTGAGTGAGTAATAAAGTTGATATCAAAAGCGCGCACCGCGACGCGCAATAGCCGTCGCGACGCATTCGGGCGTAACGGTGAGAATTGCCCGCCACCACTAGCATTGTTCCGGATCACACAATCGCCTGCCTTCTTTTACTATATTCGGCGAATCTGCGCATCTTCATTCTTGATAATTTATCAATTCTCGAGCCAATAATATTGTACACGATTTTTTTGCAAAATTTTGAAAATAATCTCGCAAAGTTTGAATGCAAAATTTCGTTTTTTTTTTTTTCAGTAATCAATTTAAAAAAAAATTCAAAAATGTAAAACTATTTAAGAAATTTACTATTCAATTCCAATATAGAGTGCGGAAAACCGAACATTACCACACGATTTTCTGTTCCTGCTTATTACTCGTATATCCTTCCTGTGTATAATGTACATATCAAGAAGGTAAGTGTAGGATAGATAATATTGGATTAAATGTTAATTAAGTGGTTTACATTTTAATATTTTGTAGTTGGTAGTGGTTTTTTACTATAAATATTGCTGTTAGTTTGAACATTTGAGTTTTAGAAAGCTAGATTAACAATTTAGCAGCCAAATGTGTGTACAAAAGCCAGATTTATGCATTAAAAGTTCAGATTAATACTCAATATATTAATTTTTATTAAAAAAAATGCTTAACTAAGTTTTCTGTTAAAACTGACTTTTTTGTCAAAAACTAAACTTTTAGTGTTTTTCTTTTTGTAAATAAAACGCATTTCTAGTTCATTTTCTGTCAAAAACTAAGCTTTTAGTGTTTTTTTTTTTGTAAAAAAATGAATTACTAGTGATTTTTCTGTCAAATAAACATTTTTGTTTACTATTCTGTCAACAACTAAACTTTTAATGTTTTTTGTTTCTGTAAAAAATCATTTCTAGTGTCAAAAACTTCATTTTTAGTATTTTTTCTGTCAAAAGCTGAGCTTGTGGTAATTTTTGTGTGAAAAATAGCTTTTCTAGTGATTTTTTTGAAAAAAATTGCATTTTTGGTTACTATTCTTTTTGTCAAAAACTTTTCGTGTTTTCTTTTACTGTAAAAAATGCATTTGAGGTGACTTTTCTGTCAAAAACTGAGCTTTTAGTATTTTTTATGTCAAAAAATTGAACTTTTGGAGTTTTTTCAGTAAAATATGCATTTCTGGTGATTTTTCTGTCAAAATTACGTATTTGGTTACTTTTCTGTCAAAAATTAAACTTCTCGTGTTTTTTTCTTTGTAAAAAAATCATTTCTAATCAAAAACTTTTTTAGTATTATATCTGTCAAAAACTGTGCTTTTGTTTTTTTTGTAAAAAAATTGCATTTCTAGTAATTTTTCTGACAAAAATGCATTTTTAGTTATTTTTTCTGTCAAAAACTAAACTTCTCGTGTTTTTTTTTTTTCATTGTAAAAAAAATCATTTCTAGTGTCTTTTCTGTCAAAAACTAAGCTTATAGTGTTTTTTTTAATTAATTTTTCTTCAAAAAACTGCATGTTTAGTGTTATTTCTGTCAAAAACTAAACTTTTGGTGTTTTTTGTTGGAAAAATTGCATTTTCAGCAATTTCTGTAAAAATTGCAGTTTTGGTAACTTTTCTCTTAAAATTTAAACTTTTTGTGTTTTATTTTGTCAAAACATGCAATTTTGGTAACATTTCTATCTAAAACAGCATTTTTGGTGTTTTTTCTGTCAAAACTTAAGCTTTTGTTGTAAAAAATGCATTTCTAGTGATTTTTCTATCAACAAACGCATTTTTTCTGTTAAAAACTGAACTTTTGGTGTTTTTTTCTTATACAAAAAACACATTTCTGGTGAGTTTTTGTCAAAAACTGCAATTTTGGTTAATTTTTTGTCATAAACCAAAGATGCTGCCCTATTCATTGTAGTTATTTATCTAAATACCTTCCCGCACACTGTCTTGAATTTGAATAAACTATAAAAAATTTAGTTATTTTTTTAATTCGTTTAAAGAAGCTAATCAAATTAGAGGCTTAAGCTTAAAAACTTGCCTAGTGGAATTCTTGATGAGGTTAAGTCGATTAAGTTGAGGTTATGTCAAACTGAGCGTATGAATTTAAACTAATTTTTTAAAGTTGGTACTCAAAATACTAAAATATCTTTGTAACAATTTGCATCAATATCCAATGTTGCGTTAAAGTGTTATGTTTGTTTTTGTCATCATTTGTGACTTTTGATTCAGTTAAGAAATAGTAATTAAATTAAGGTTATGTCAAAATAAGCGTATGGAATTCAATCAATTTTCTACATTTAGTACTACTAATATTGAGGTACGTTGGTACCAAATTGTAGCAAATTCTAATGTATGGTGTTGAAGAATTTCAAATAACACAAATCTGAGTTTATTTCAAATTTATTAATTTTGTGCTAAATTCTAAGACTTGAAATTGAGTTTCCTTGCTAATTCAAGTTTTTTTTAATCTAATTTTAATAAGTACATCTCAATTGTTTAAGAAGCAGTAAAGTTAGAGCAATTTTATTAATGAAAGCAGCATTTTCAAAAAACTTAAATCTCAGTTTAAACCTAATTTATTCATTTAAAAAAAATTTAAAATTAAGTTTCTTTACTAATTTAAGTTTTCTTAATTCAAATATACTAAGCACAACTTATTTTTTTAAGCAACAACAAAGTTAGAACAGTTTAAGTAATGAAAGAACAGTTTCAAAAAAACTAAATCAAATCTTAAACTTAATTTATTTATTTTGTGCTTAAATCCAAGTTTTGAAATTGAGTTTCTTTAGTAATTTGAGCCTTCTGAGTTTAAATTTACCAAGTACAGCTCAATTTTTTTAAGCAGAAGCAAAGTTAGAGCGATTTTATTAATGAAAGCAACATTTAAAAAAAAACTTAAATCTTAGTTTAAACCTTATTTATTTATTCCGTGCTTAATTTTAATTCTTGAAATTGAGTTTGTTTACTAATTTAAGTCTTTTGAATCTAAATTTACTAAGTATAACTCAATTTTTAAACAGCAGAAAAGTTAGAGCGATTTTATTATAGAGAGCAACATTTTCAAAAACCTAAATCTGAGTTTGAACTTAATTTATTCATTTTAAGTTTTGTAATTGAGTTTTTTAAATAATTTATGCCTTTTGAATCCAATTTTACTAAGCACAACATAATTTTTTAAACATCAATAAAGTTAAAGCAATTTAGTTAATAAAAACGACAATTTTTAAGAACACAAATCTGACTTGAATCTGCGTTTGTAATTTTTTTGCTTAATTCTATGACGTGAAGTTGAATTTTCTTACTAATTCAATTTTTCTGAATCTAAATTTACCAAGTACAACTAATTTTTTTAAGCAACAATAAAGTTAGAGCAATTTAATTAATGAAAACGACAATTTTTATCATCACATTCTAATTTTAAACCGCGTTTGTGATTTTTTTGCTTAACTCTAAGACCTGAAATTGAGTTTTCTTAAGTCTTCTGAATACAAATTTACTAAGCGCAACTTATTTTTCAAGCATCAATAAAGTTAGAGCAGTTTAAGTAATGAAAGCAACATTTTCGAAAAACCTAAATCTTAGTTTAAACTTAATTTATTCATTTTGTGCTTAATTTTAAGTCTTGAAATTGAGTTTTTTTAATAACTTCTGAATCTAAATTTATTAAGCACAACTTAATTGTTTAAGCATTAACAAAGTTTAAGCAATTTAATTAATAAAAACAAATATTTTTAAATACACAACTCTGATTTAGAATCGCGTTTGTGATTTGTTTGCTTAATTTTAAGATTTGAAATTTATTTTCCTTACTAATTTAAAGTCTTTTAAATCTAAATTTACTAAGCACAACTTATTTTTTTAAGCAGACGTATAGTTACAGCAATTTTATTAAGGAAAGCAACATTTTCAAAAAACCTAAATCTTAGTTTAAACCTGATTTATTAATTCTGTGCTTCATTCTAAGACTTAAAATTGAGTTTCTTTGCTAAATTAAGTCTGCTAAATCCAAATTTACTAAGCACAACTTAATTAAAAAAAAACAATAAAGTTAAAGCAATTTAATTAAAGAAAGCAATAATTTAAAAAAAACTTAATCTTAGTTTAAACTTAATTTATTAATTCCCTGCATAATTTTAAGTCTTAAAATTGAGTTTTCTTACTAATTCAAGTCTTCTGAATCCAAATTTATTAAACACAACTTATTTTTTTTAAGCAATAATAAAGTTAGGCCAATTTAATTGAAGAAATCTTAATCTTAGTTTAAACCTAATTTATGAACTCCGTGCTTAATTCTGAAACTTAAATTTAAGTTTCTATACTAATTCAAGTCTTCTGAATCCAAATTTATTAAGCACAACTTAATTTTTTAAGCAGCAATAAAGTTAGAACAATTTAATTAAAGAAAGCAATAAAAAAAAATAATTTTAGTTTAAACTTAGTTCATTAATTCCGTGCTTAATTTTAAATCTTAAAATTAAGTTTTCTTACTAAATCAAATCTTCTGAATCCAAATTTACAAAACACAACTTATTTTTTAAGCAATAATAAAGTTAGACCAATTTTATTGAAGAAAGCAACAATTTCAAAAATCTTAAATCTTGGTTTAAACCTCATTTATGAATTCCGTGCTTAATTCTGAAACTTAAATGAAAGCAACATTTTTAAAAAACTTAAATCTTACCTTATTTATTTATTCCGTGCTTAATTTTAAGTCTTAAAATTGAGTTTGTTTACTAATTTAAGTCTTTTGAATCTAAATTTAGTAAGTATAACTCAATTTTTAAACAGCAGAAAAGTTAGAGCAATTTTATTATAGAGAGCAACATTTTCAAAAACCTAAGTCTGAGTTTAAACTTAATTTATTCATTTCGTGCTTAATTTTAAGTTTTAAAATTGAGTTTTTTAAATAATTTATGCCTTTTGAATCCAATTTTACTAAGCACAACTTAATTTTTTAAACATTGATAAAGTTAGAGCAATTTAGTTAATGAAAACGACAATTTTTAAGAACACAAATCTGACTTGAAACTGCGTTTGTAATTTTTTTGCTTAATTCTATAACGTGAAGTTGAATTTTCTTACTAATTCATTTTTTCTGAATCTAAATTTACCAAGTACAACTAAAGTTTTTAAGCAACAGTAAAGTTAGAGCAATTTAATTAATGA
Source organism: Tachinus rufipes (assembly GCA_963932245.1). Lineage (NCBI taxonomy): Eukaryota > Metazoa > Arthropoda > Insecta > Coleoptera > Staphylinidae > Tachinus > Tachinus rufipes. The sequence continues at coordinate 111,551,620 of OZ010743.1, forward strand.
AAACAACAATTTTTAAGATCAAAAATCTAATTTTAAACCGCGTTTGTGATTTTTTTGCTTAACTCGAAGACTTGAAATTGAGTTTTCTTAAGTCTTCTAAATACAAATTTACTAAGCGCAACTAAATTTTTTTTTTCAAGCATCAATAAAGTTAGAGCAGTTTAAGTAATGAAAACAACATTTTCGAAAACCCTAAATCATAGTTTAAACTTAATTTATTCATTTTGTGCTTAATTTTAAGTCTTGAAATTGAGTTTTTTTAATAACTTCTGAATCTTGTTTAAGCATTAACAAAGTTTGAGCAATTTAATTAATAAAAACAAATATTTTTAAATACACAAATCTGATTTAGAATCGCGGTTGTGATTTGTTTGCTTAATTTTAAGATTTGAAATTTATTTTCTTTACTAATTTAAAGTCTTTTAAATCTAAATTTACTAAGCACAATTTAATTTTTTAAGCAGACGTATAGTTACAGCAATTTTATTAAGGAAAGCAACATTTTCAAAAAACCTAAATCTTAGTTTAAACCTGATTTATTAATTCTGTGCTTAATTCTAAGACTTAAAATTGAGTTTCTTTGCTAAATTAAGTCTGCTAAATCCAAATTTACTTAGCACAACTTAATTTAAAAAAACAACAATAAAGTTAAAGCAATTTAATTAAAGAAAGCAATAATTTAAAAAAAAACTTATCTTAGTTTAAATGCATAATTTTAAGTCTTAAAATTGAGTTTTCTTACTAATTCAAGTCTTCTGAATCCAAATTTACTAAACACTACTTATTTTTTTAAGCAATAATAAAGTTAGAACAGTTTAAGTAATAAAAGCAACAATTTAAAAAAAAAAAACTTAAATCTAAGTTTAAACCTAAATTATTAATTCCGTGCTTAATTCTGAAACTTAAATTTAAGTTTCTATACTAATTCAAGTCTTCTGAATCCAAATTTATTAAGCACAACTTAATTTTTTAAGCAGCAATAAAGTTAGAACAATTTAATTAAAGAAAGCAATAAATTTAAAAAAAATTAATCTTAGTTTAAACTTAATTTATTAATTCCGTGCTTAATTTTAAGTTTTAAAATTAAGTTTTCTTACTAAATCAAATCTTCTGAATCCAAATTTACTAAACACAACTTATTTTTTTAAGCAATAATAAAGTTAGATCAATTTAATTGAAGAAAGCAACAATTTCATTTATGAATTCCGTGCTTAATTCTGAAACTTAAATTTGAGTTTCTTTACTAATTCAAATCTTCTGAATCCAAATTTATTAAGCACAACTTAATTTTTTAAGCAGCAATATAGTTAGAGCAATTTAATTGAAAAAAAGCAACAATTTCAAATAATCTAAATCTTAATTTAAACCTAATTTATGAATTCCGTGCTTAATTCTGAAACTTAAATTTAAGTTTCTTTACTAATTCAAGTCTTCTGAATCCAAATTTATTAAACACAACTTAATTTTTTAAGCAGCAATATAGTTGGAACAATTTAATTAAAAAGCAACAATTACAAAAAAATTTAAATCTATTTTATTATTTCTGTGCTTAATTCTAAGACTTAAAATTAAGTTTCTATGCTAATTTAGGTCTTCTAAATCCAAATTTACTAAGCATAACTTAATATTCCAAGCAGCAATAAAGTTAGAGCAATTTAATTGAAAAAAAGCAACAATTTCAAATAATCTAAATCTTAGTTTAAACGTAATTTATGAATTCCGTGCATAATTCTGAAACTTAAATTTAAGTTTCTTTACTAATTCAAGTCTTCTGAATCTAAATTTATTAAGCAGCAATAAAGCTAGAGCAATTTAATTAAAAAAAGCAACCATTTAAAAAAAAATTAATCTTAGTTTAAACTTAATTTATTAATTTAAGTTTTAAAATTGAGTTTTCTTACTAATTCAAGTCTTCTGAATCCAAATTTATTAAGCACAACTTAATTTTTTAAGCAGCAATATAGTTAGAACAATTTAATTAAAAAAGCAACAATTTTAAAAACTTTAAACCTAACTTATTAATTGTGTGCATAATTCTAAGACTTAAAATTAAGTTTCCATGCTAATTTAAGACTTCTAAATCCTAATTTACTAAGCATAACTTAATATTCCAAGCAGTAATAAATTTAGAGCAATTTAATTGAAAAAAGTAACAATTTCAAAAAACTTAGTTTAAACCGGTTTTATTAATTTTATAGTCAATTCTAAGACATAAAATTAAGTTTCCTTACTAATTTAAGCCTTTTGAATTCAAATTTACTAAACACAACTTAATTTTTTAAGCAACAATAAAGATAGAACAGTTTAAGTAATAAAAGCAACAATTTCAAAAAAAAAAAACTTAAATCTGAGTTTAAACCTAAATTATTAATTCCGTGCTTAATTCTAAAACTTGAAATTGAGTTTCCTTACTAATTCAAGTCTTCTAAATCCAAATTTACTAAGCACAACTTGATATTCCACGCAGCAATAAAGTTAGAACAATTTAATTAAAAAAGCAACAATTTCAAAAAACCTCTTTAAACCTAATTTATATATTTATTGTGCTTAATTCTAAAACTTAAAATTGAGTTTCTTTGCCAGTTTAAAACTTCTAAATCCAAATTTACTTTGCACAACTTAATTTTTCAAGCAGCAACAAAGTTAGAACAATTTAATTAAAAAAAGTTTCAATTTCAAAATACTTAGATCTTAGTTTAAACTTAATTTCGTGCTCAATTCCAAGTCTTGAAGTTGAGTTTCTTAACTAATTCAAGTCTTCTGAATCCAAATTCACTAAACACAACTTCACTTTTTAAGCAGCAATAAAGTTATACCAATTTAACAAAAAAAAAAACAATTTCAAAAAACTTAAATCTTAGTTTAAACTTAATTTCGTGCTCAATTCCAAGTCTTGAAGTTGAGTTTCTTAACTAATTCAAGTTTTCTGAATCCAAATTCACTAAACACGACTTCACTTTTTAAGCAACAATAAAGTTAGAACAATTTAACAAAAAAAAGTAACAATTTCAAAAAATTTAAATCTTAGTTTAAACCTAATTTCGTGCTCAATTTCAAGTCTTGAAGTTGAGTTTCTTAACTAATTCAAGTTTTCTGAATCCAAATTCACTAAACACGACTTCACTTTTTAAGCAGCAATAAAGTTAGAGCAATTTAACTAAAGAAAGCAACAATTTAAAAAAACTTAAATCATAGTTAAACCTAATTTATTAATTCTGTGCTTAATTCTAAAAGTTTAGATTGAGTTTCCTTACTAATTTAAGTCTTCTAAATCTAAATTTACTAAGCATCACTCAATTTTTTCAAGCAGTAATAAAGTTAGAGCAGTTTAAGTAATGAAAGCAACCTAAATCCAAGTTTAAACTTTATTTAATTAATTCCGTGTTTAATTCTACGGCTTGAAATTGAGTTTCCTTACTAATTCAAGTCTTCTAAATACAAATTTACTAAACACAACAAATTTTTTTAAGCAGCAATAAAGTTAGAGCAATTTAATTGAAAAAAGCTACAATTTTCAAAAACACAAATCTGAGTTTAAACCAAATTTGGAAAATTATTGATTAATTCTAAAACTTGAAATTAAGTTTCCTTACTAATTTAAGTCTTCTAAATCCAAATTTACTAAGCACCACTCAATTTTTTCAAGCAGCAATAAAGTTAGAGCAACAATTTTCAAAAACAAAAATCTTAGTTTAAACTAAATTTGTGAATTCTTGGCTTAATTCTAAGACTTGAAATTAAGTTTCCTTACTAATTTAAGTCTTCTTCACCCAAATTTACTAAACACAACACAATTTTCCACGCAGCAATAAAATTAGAGCAATTTAATTGAAGAAAGCAACAATTTTCAAAAACACAAGTCTGAGTTTAAACCTAATTTAGAAAATCATTGATTAATTCTAAAACTTGAAATTGAGTTTCCTTACTAATTTAAGTCTTCTAAATCAAAATTTACTAAGCACAATTTGATATTGTAAGCAACAATAAAGTTAGAGCAATTTAATTAAAGAAAACAACAATTTTCAAAAACAAAAATCTTAGTTCAAACTAAATTTGTGAATTCTTTGCTTAATTCTAAGACTTGAAATTAAGTTTCCTTACTAATTTAAGTCTTCTAAACCCAAATTTACTAAACATAACTCGATATTCCACGCAACAATAAAATTAAAGCAATTTAATTGAAGAAAGCAACAATTTTCAAAAACAAAAATCTTAGTTTAAACTAAATTTGTAAATTCTTTGCTTAATTCTAAGACTTGAAATTAAGTTTCCTTACTAATTTAAGTCTTCTAAATCCAAATTTACTAAATACAACTCGATATTCCACACAACAATAAAATTAGAGCAATTTAATTAAAGAAAGCAACAATTTTCAAAAACACAAATCTGAGTTTAAACCAAATTTAAGAAATCATTGATTAATTCTAAAACTTGAATTTGAGTTTCTTTACTAATTTAAGTTTTTTAAATCCAGATTTATTAAGCACGATTTTTGATATTCTAAGCAGCAATAAAGTTAGAGCAATTTAATTAAAGAAAGCAACAATTTTCAAAAACAAAAATCTTAGTTCAAACTAAATTTGTGAATTCTTTGCTTAATTCTAAGACTTGAAATTAAGTTTCCTTACTAATTTAAGTCTTCTAAACCCAAATTTACTAAACATAACTCGATATTCCACGCAACAATAAAATTAAAGCAATTTAATTGAAGAAAGCAACAATTTTCAAAAACACAAATCTTAGTTTAAACCAAATTTAAGAAATCATTGATTAATTCTAAAACTTGAAATTGAATTTCTTTACTAATTTAAATCTTCTAAATCCAAATTTACTAAGCACAATTTGATATTGTAAGCAACAATAAAATTAGAGCAATTTAATTGAAGAAAGCAACAATTTTCAAAAACAAAAATCTTAGTTTAAACTAAATTTGTGAATTCTTTGCTTAATTCTAGGACTTGGAATTAAGTTTCCTTACTAATTTAAGCCTTCTGAATCCAAATTTACTAAGCACAACTCGATATTCTATACAGAAATTAAGTTAGAGCAATTTGTTTAAAAAAAGCAAAAATTTCAAAAAGCTTAAATCTTAGTTTGAACCTGATTTATTAATTCTGTGCTTAATTCCAAGACTTGAAATTGAGTTTCCTTACTAACTTAAACCTTTTGAATCCAAATTTACTAAGTACAACTTGATAATTAAAGCAGCAATGATCTTAGACTAGTTTAATTACTGAATACAACATTTTGAAAAAAACTAAATCTGCGTATTTCATCAAAAGCTTTGATAATTTAAAGCTTTATTAACAAATTTTTATTGTAATTTTCAGAAAAAAACATCTTAAATATCAATATTTTGAAAACTCTGAGAACATTTTAGGAAACTCTAAAAACATTATCATAAAATGTTCCTAGGTTTATAACATGTTCTGAAACTGTCGCAAAATGTTCCTCACTATCACAAAAAGTTTCATTATAAACCTGAATTGTCAAAACTCAATCAAACAAAATAACGTAAACTGTCATAAAATGTTCCTAGGCGTCCAAAAAGTCAAAAAATGTTCTTAGCTATCGTTATATGTCACAAAATGTTCCGTCTCGTTCCGCCAAAAGGTGAAGAGAAGGCAGTCCTCAATGGTGGAAAAACATGTTGCCAAAATTGACCCAACGCGTCCAAAATGTTACATTACAATCTAATATGGACCTAAACAGTCACAAAATATACGTAAACTGTCATAAAATGTTCCAAATCTTATAACATGTTCTGTAACTGTCATAAAATGTTCCTCGCTATAGTTATAAGTTACAAAATGTTCCATTAAAAATTAATATGTACTTGAATTGTCAAAAATGTCATAAAATGTTCTTTACTGTCATAATGTTCCTAACATCTTCTAAAACTATCACACAATGTTCCACTACAAATTAATATTTACCCAAATTGTCAAAACGGTCACAAAATATACGTAATTTGTCATAAAATGTTCCTAATCTTTTAACATATTCTAAAACTGTCATAAAATGTTCCTAGGCTTCTAACATGTTCTAAAAATGCCAAAAAAATGGTCCTCACTATAGTCAAATGTCACAAAATGTTCCTTTACAAATTAATATGTACTTAAATTGTCAAAACGGTCACAAAGTAAACAAAAATTGTTCCGCAAAACGTTTCTTCGCTTATATTATAGTTCGGAAAGTAAGCATTGCGGCCCTAGAGCGGTAAAATCATTTGCAACGGCCCTAGGACGGTAAAATCTTATGCCGCGAGCTAAGAAAATGTGATAATATTTTGTGTGGTACCAATATGTTAAGCTTATTTAAGCAATCTGTAAAGTGTAACCCTTATAAATAAAAACATTTTAATACTTTACCAATTTTGTTATGGAAATTGAAACTTACCTGTAACAAAAAGAAAATAATTATTAATATATAAATGCTTGACAAAACATTAAATGTACTCAGTATTTATGGACAAATCATTCAATTAATGTAAAAATCTATTTTAATATTTGTAATTGATTTATTCAAATAAACAATACATGCGTCACACATTTCGGCACATTCAGAAATTATATTTATATTTTTTCTCGCTTACATCATCCAGACATTTTTTTAATTATAATTGATTGCGTGCTACGTTAATTAAAACGTTACATTTAGTAGCAATCTGCGGATCTCAAGCTGGATTTATTTTCAGTGACATATAATGCAATCAAATCTGTTGCGATAATTGGATTTGAATGGCTGACAGGATGGGCTTTATATAAATAGATTGAAATTTACTTTCAAAAATATATTGTATGACTTTGCGTTCCAATTAAATGCAATTAGTAATTGTTGGAATTAATTAATAATAATTCTGAAGCGTTTGTCATGAAATCTCGCCTTCTTGTTAACTCATTAAATCAATTAAGGTGAAGATCTTCAGTTTATTATTGATAATAATTTTATTGCATGGAGGTGACAGACAACCTTGAGGTGAGTTGAGTGAAAATTATTCAACGAAATTCAATATTTAAACTTTCTCTATTATTTTATTAATCTTTTTCTGTAAGGATATTTTTTATGGCAGCAATATTATAGTCGTATCGAATGGCAAAGTAAATTGATGTTACAAAATCTATCATCTATAAATTATTGTAAACAATCTTGTTACAGATTATAGATTATTGCAACAGCTCACAGTCAATTATAGATTTTATTATGGCAAAAAATCTATAATCTATAAGTAATTTTCACATATCATAAAATCTTGTTATTCTTGTGTACAGATCATAGATTATTGTAACAAAAGTATATAGATTCTTGCAACAACTCACAACTTAGGTGCCAATCTATAGATTATTGTTACAAATTATAGATTCTTATAACAGATTATAGATTCAGCAAAACAACTTAGGTGCCAATTATAGATATTGATATATCTAAAAATCTATAATCCATAGATTATTGCGACATTCATTCTTGCACAGAAGATTTTTGCAGCTCACAACAACTTAGGTGCAAATCATAGAATTTGTTACCTCACAAAATCTATGATCTATAGATTATTGTAAAAGATCTTGGATAATTGTTACAGATCATAGATTCTGTAAACAAATCATAAATTTTTGTGACAGATTATAGATTCTTGGAACAGCTCATAAAAATTTAAATGATATTTATAGATTTTATTCTATGATCTATAGATTATTGTAACATATTATAAATTTTTGCAACAACTCACAACAGCTTAGATGTTAATTATAGATTATTTTGTTATATCATCTAATTTATAATCTATTGATTATTGCAACAGATCATAGATTCTTGCAACAAGGTTAGGTTATCTTACAAAATCTATAATCTATAAATTATTGTTTGACAATAAGATAGATCTATTATAGAATGTTAACGTAGCAAGCTAATAGATTCTGCAGCAGCTCACAACTTAAGTGCAAATTATAAATTTTGTTATGTTACAAATGATCTATAGATTATTGCGACATAAAATATTATTACAATTTATAGATTGTTTTAACAGATTGTAGATTTCTGTAGTAACTTACAACAACATAGGTGCCAATCAAAGATTTATCATAGAATATTGTTAGATTATAAATTATTGTGACTGAACATGATTATTGTAACAGATCATAGATTTTTGCAACAACTCACAATTATTGTTACAGATCATAGAGTCTTGTAACAAAATTCTTGTAATAAATCACATCAACTTTAGTGTCAATTATAAATTCTGTTATATCACAAAATCTATAGATTATAGATTTTTGTAACAACTCACAACAACATAGGTGCCAATTATATATTTTGATCATAGACTTTTGTTGCGGATAGTTTTGTGAAAGATTACCAACGCTTGTAACAGATCATTAAAATTTTATGACAAATTATCAACTTTTGTGGCAGATCATTAACTTTTGTGACAAATTATTGACTCTAGTGACAGATTATTTACTTTTCTGACAAATTATCTTTCTTTTCTGAGAGATTATAGACGATTGTGACTGATTATAAAATTTTATGACAAATTATCGACTTTTGCGACAGATCATTGATTTTTGTGACAGATTATTAACTCCAATGACAGATTATAGACTCTAATAACATATCATTGACTTTTGTGACAGATTATCAATTTAAAAAAAAAAGATCAACGCTTGGAACAGATCATTAAATATAATTACAGATCATTAGATCTTGTAACAGATCATTAACTTTTGTAAGAAATTATCGATTATCTGTAGTGAAAGATTATCAACACATGCGACAGTTTATTAAATTTTGAGATAGATTATCGAATTTATGTGACAGATCATTAACTTATTATTCACTCGTGTGCCAGATCAATTAATTGTATAAGAAATATCAACTTCTGTAACCCAAGAGTCCATAATTTCTCAAAAGAATCCATAATTTGTCACAAAAAGTGACGATCTGCCCCAAGAGTTAGTAATCTACAATATAATTCAATGATCTTTCCTAAAAGTCAATAATCTGACACAAAAGTCAATGATACAACAAAAGAATTGATAACCTATCATAAAATTTAATGATCTGTCACTAAAATTGATGATCTGTTACAAAAGTTTATAATTTCTCATAGAACTCAATGATCTGTCACTAATATCTTACAAATTTGATGGCCAAGAGTCAATAACCTAGTCACAAAAGTTAATGATCTATCACAAAACTTGATAATCTGTGACAAAATTTAATGATCTTTGTCACAAACATTGATAATAACTTTAAAAAGTTAATGATCTGTAACAAAAATTGATAATCTGTCCCAAAGTCTATGATTAAAAAAGTTGATAGTCTGTCAATTTAATGACACACAAGCATATCTCTCAGAAAAGATAATCAATAGTCGCTCGCAAGAGTTAATAATTTGTTATTTAAGTAGATGATCTGTTACAAAAATTAATAATCTGTCATCAAATTTAGTGATCTGTTACAAAGGTTGATAATGTCTTACAAAACATGATGATCTGTACAAAAACCAATAATCTGTCACAAAAATTGATAATCTGTCACCAAAGTTAAAAATCTGTTATAGAATTCAATAATCAAAAGTCGATAATCTATGACAAAACTTGATAATCTGTTACAAAAATTAATAATCTGTCTTAAAAGTTGATGATCTGCAAAAAGAGTTAATAACTTGTCACAAAAGATAATATTCTTTAGACAATTCAATGATCTGTCACAAGAAACAATAATCTAATACAAAAGTCAATAATCTGTTGTAAAAGTTAATGATCTATCACAAGCGTCACACAACATAAAAGTTTATGACGAATTGTCAACTTTTGTGACAGATCATCGACTTCTGTAACAAATGATCAACTCTTGCAATAAATTATCGATTATCTTTTGTGAAAGATTATCAGCGCTTGTGTCATTAAATTTTGTGACAGATTATAAATTCTTGTAACAAAGATCATTATATTTTATGACAGATTATCAACTTTTGTGACAGATTATTAATTTTTATGACAAATTACCAACACTTGCGGCAAGTTATCGATTCTATTATCAGCTCTTGTAATAGATCGGCAACTGTTGTGACAGTTTATCAATCCTTGTTACAGATCATCCACTTTTGTGAAAGATCATCAACTTTTTAAAACATTATTAACGCTTATAACAAATTAATTGTCAAAGTTTGTGACAGATCATTACATTTTGTAACAGATCATCAACTTTTGTGGAAAATAATTTACTCTTGTGACAGATCATCGACTTTTGTAACAAATCAGCAACTTTTGTAACAAATTATCGACTCTGTCACAGATTATCGATACTTGTAGCAGATCAATAAATTTTATAATAAAAAATCAACTCTTCTAGTACATCATCAACTTTTGTAACAAAGTATCAACCAAATCATCACCGTTTGTAACAGATTATCTACTCTTGTAACAAATGATCAATTTTTGTGACAATTTATTGACATTTGTAATAGAATTTATTAAATTTTGCAACAGATTATCAACATTTGTAAAAGATCATAAACTTTTATGACAGATCATTGAATTGTATGATAGATCTTTAAATTATATAATAGATTATTGAATTGAATGATAGATCATCAACTCTTCTGGCTGATCATCAACTTTTGTAACAGATTATTGACCAGATGATCATCAAAGTTTGTAAGAGATTATCAACGCTTTTGACAGATCATTAAATTTTGAAATATATCAACAGTTCTGATAGTTTATCAATTTTTGTGACAAATTTTTAACTCTTGCAATAAAGATTAATACTCTTTGTAACAGATTATCAACTCTTGTAGCAGATCATCGACTTTTGTAAAAATTATCAACTCTTGTAACAAATCAAAAAAATTTATAAAAAATTATTTACTCTTGCAACAGATCATCAACTTTTGTAAGACATTATCAACAAGTTATTGACTCTTGTAACAAAAATCATCAAACTTCGCTACAGATTATCAATTTTGGGGACAGATTAATTGACTCCTATGACAGATCATTAAACTATATAATAAATTATCAACTCTTCTAGCATATCATCAACTTTTGTAACAGATCATCAACAATTGAAACAAATTATCAACCAAATCATTAACATATGTAAAATTATCGATTCTTGTAACAGGCCATTACATTATATGACAGATCATCGATTATTGTGATAGGTTATAGACTCTTGTGACAAAAATCATCAAACTTCGCAACAAATAATCAACTCTTGTGACAAAGATCATCAAACTTCGCAATAGATAATCAACTCTTTTGCAAAGATCATCAAACTTCGCAACAGATAATCAACTCTTGTGACAGATCATCAATTTGTGTGACAGATCATCAATTTGTGTGACAGATTGTTGACTCTTTTGACAGATCATCAATTTTGGTGACTGATTAACTATCTCTTATAAGAGAACACAAACAGATTATCAACTCTTGCAACAGATCATCAATTTGTGTGACAGATTTTTTATTCTTTTAACTGATCATCAATTTGTGTGACAAATTGTTGACTGTTTTAACAGATCATCAATTTAAATGACAGATTAATTGACTCTTATGGCAAATCCACGACTCTTGTGACAAATCATCAACTTTTTCGACAGATGATCAACAAAATAAGACAAATTATCAACCAGATCATCAACATTTATAAAATTATCAATTTTTGTAACAAATCAATAATAATAATTTTTTCTTGTAACAAAGATCATCAAACTTTGCTACTGATTTTGACAAATCAATCATTTTGGTGACGAGACTAATTGACTCCTATGCCAGATCATTGAACTGTATAATAATCAACTCTTCTAGCAGACTGATCATCGATTCTTGTGACAAATCATCAATTTTTTCGACAGATCATAATTTTTTTTTTGACAGATCATCAACAATCGAAACAAATTATCAACCAGATCATCAACATTTGTAAAATTATCATTATTATATTATTGACTCTTGTAACAAAAATGTCATCAAACTTTGCAACACATTATCAACTCTTGCAACAGATCATTAATTTGTGTGACAAATTATTGACTCTTTTGATAAATCAATAATTTTGGTGACAAATTAATTGATTCTTATAGCAGATCATTAAAGTGTATAATAAATTATCAATTCTACGGGCAGATCATCAACTCTTGTAACAATCATCAACTTTTTCAACAGATTATCAACTTTTGTGACAGATCATCAACAAATTAAAACAAATTATCAACCAGATCATCAACATTTGTAAAATTATCAATTCTTGTAACAAACTAATAAATTTTATGACAGATTATTGATTGCTGTAACAGATTAATGACTCTTGTAATAAAGATCATCAAACTTTGCAACAGATTATCAATTTTTGCAACAGATCATAAATTTGTGTGATAGATTGTTGACTCTTTTGACAGATCGTTAATTTTAATAATAGACTTCTAGCAGATCAGCGACTCTTCTGACAAATCATAAACTTTTTCGACAGATTATCGACTTTTGAAACAGATCATCAACAACTGAGACAAATTATCAACCAGATCATCAACAACTAAGTCAAATTATCAACCAGATCATCAACAATTAAGACAAATTATCAACCAGATCATCAACAATTAAAACAAATTATCAACCAGATCATCAACAATTGTATATTTATGGATTCTTGTGACAGAGTATTAAATTTTATGACAGTTTATTAATTACGGTGACAGGTTATTGACTCTTGTCACAAAGATCATCAAACTTTGCAACACATTATCAACTCTTGCAACAGATCATCAATTTGTGTGACAGATTGTTGACTCTTTTAATAGATCACCAATTTTGGAGACAAATTAATTGACTCTTATGACAAATCATTGAACTGTATAATAAATTATCAACTCTTCTAGCAGATCATCGATTCTTGAGACAAAACATCAACTTTTTCGACAGATTATCAAATTTTGTGCCAGAACATCAACAATCGAAACAAATTATCAACCAGATCATCAACATTTGTAAAATTAGCAATTCTTGTAACAAACCAATAAATTTTATGACAGATTATAGATTATTGTGACAGGTTATTAACTCTTGTGACAAAAATCATCAAACTTTGCAACAGATTATCAATCTTGCAACAGATCATCAATTTGTGTAACGGTTGTTGATTCTTTTAACAGATCATCAATTTTGGTGACAAATCAATTGACTCTTTTAACAGATCATTAAACTGTATAACAAATTATCAACTTCTCTGGCAAATCAGCAACTCCATTAACAAATCATCAACTTTTTCGACAAATGATCAACTTTTGTGCCAGATCATCAACAATTAAGACAAATTATCAACCAGATCATCAACATTTGTAAAGTTATCAATTCTTGTAACAGGCCGTTAATTAATTTTATAACGGATTATCGATTATTGTGACAGGTTATAAACTCTTGTGACAAAGATCACAACCGATAATCAACTCTTTCAACAGATCATCAATTTGTGTAATAGATTGTTGACTTTTTTAACAAACATCAATTTTGGTGACAGATTAATTAACTCTTATGACAGATCATTAAACTGTATACTAGATTATTAACTCTTCTAGCAGATCATCGACTCTTGTGACAAATTATTAAGTGATTACCAACTTATGTGACAGATCATCAACAATTAAGACAAATTATCAACCAGATCATCAACATTTGTAAAATTATCGAGTCTTGTGACAGGCCATTAAATTTTATGGCAGATTATCGATTATTGTGACAGATTATTGACTCTTGTGACAAAAATCATAAAAACTTTGCAACAGATTATCAACTCTTGCAGCAAATCATCAATTTGTGTAATAGATTATTGACTCTTTTAACAGATCATCAATTTTGGTGACATATTCATTAAGTCTTATAACAGACTCTTTTGACGGATCATCTATTTTAATGACAGATTAATTGTCAGATCATTAAACTGTATAATAAATTATCATCTCTTCTAGCAGATCATCGATTCTTATGACAAATAATTAATTTTTTCCACAGATTATCAACTTTTGTAACAGATCATCAACAAAATAAGAAAAATTACCAACCAGATCAACAACATTTGTAAAATTGTCAATTTTTGTGACAGGCCATTAAATTTTATGACAAATTATCGATTATTGTGACAGGTTATTAACTCTTGTGACAAAGATCATTAAACTTTGCAACAGATTATCAACTCTTGCAACAGATCATTAATTTGTGTAACAGATTGGTTGACTCTTTTGACAGATCATCAATTTTGTTGATAAATCAATTGACTGTTTTAACAGATCATTAAACTGTATAACAAATGATCAACTTCTCTGGCAGATCAGCAATTCTAGTGACAAATCATCAACTTTTTCGACAGATTATCAACTTTTGTGCCAGAACATCAACAATTGAGACAAATTATCAACCAGATCATCAACATTTGTAAAATTATCGATTCTTGTAACAAACTAATAAATTTTATGACAGATTATAGATTATTTTGACAGATTATCGACTCTTGAAACAAAGATCATCAAACTTCGCAACAGATCACTAATTTGTGTGACAGTTTGTTGTTTTTTTTTGACAGATCATCAATTTTGATGACAGATTAATTGACTCTTCTAACAGATCATTAAACTGTATAATAAATAATCAACTTTTCTGGTAGATCACCGACTCTTGTAACTAATCAGCAACTTTTTTCGTCAAATCATCAACAATTAAAAGAAATTGTGAACAAGATCATCAGGCCGTTCAATTTTATGACAGATTATCGATTATTGTGACAGATTATTAACTCTTGTAACAAAGATCATCAAATTTCGTAACAGATTATCAACTTTTGCAACAAATCATAAATTTGTGTGACAGATTGTTGACTCTTTTTACACATCATCAATTTTGGTGACGGATTAATAAACTCTTTTGACAGATCATCTATTTTAATGACAGATTAATTGACTCTTATGACAGAGATCATTGAACTGTATAATAAATTATCATCTCTTCTAGCAGATCATCAATTCTTATGACAAATCATCAACTTTGTTGTCAGATTATCTACTTTGTGACAGTTCATCAACAATTATCAATCAGATCATCAACATTTGTAAAATTATTCAATTCTTGTGACAGGCCATTAAATTTTATGACAGATTATTATAACAGGTTATAGATTCTTGTGACAAAGATCATCAAATTTCGCAACAGATCATCAATTTGTATGACCAATTGTTGACTCTTATGACAGATCATTGAACTGTATAATAAATTATCAACTCTTCTGGCAGATCATCGACTCTTGTGACAAATGATCAACTTTTTCAACAGATCATCAACAATTTGGACAAATTATCATCCAGATCATCAACAATTTAGACAAATTATCAACAAAATCATCAATATTTGTAAAATTATCAATTCTTGTGACAGGTTATTGACTCTTGTAAAAATTATCTAATTTCACAACAGATTGTCAACTCTTACAGTAGATCATCAAACTTGACAGATCAACTTAGAAAGCAGATCAATTGACTCTTATGACATATTATTATACTGTATAATACATCAAATTTTGTGACAGATCATCAACTTTTGCGACAGATTATTTTAACTTGTGACAGACAAAAACCCGCAAAGTTTTTGTTATTCAGAAATTGATCTCTGTTTTTAATTTAATGAAACAGATTTAAATTTCTTATGCATCGTAAAAAAAAATTAATAATTTGTACAATATTACGTAATTTTTAAACACGATAATACTTATTCTGCTAACAATTGTTGATAAATCATTCACATTTAACTTAACCTTTAGTTACAAATAGACAAACTTTACTACTAGATAATAACAATAAAATTAGGTATTACGCATGCAATTACATGTTGTTAATATTCAATTTACTTAAAAAGCAGTTTTTATTAAATATAATTACATGGGATTAAATCGCATTTACCTACATGCGTCATATTATAATTAAAATTATTTTAAAACAACAATTAAAAAAAATTCTTATCGAATATTACGTGGCTTGATTGGTTAGTATATATGAATCGTTATCATTAAATAAATATTTAAGTTTTATGATAAAAATGTTATCTAATTATATTTATAACCAATCAGAACTCGCTATGACAATCGATCAAGGTATTTTATATTATAATATATAAATCTCTCATATTCCACACATCATATAATTTTATTATATCTCCAAACTGGAAGGTATGATAAATATAATTTTATTACAATAATGCTCGTAAAATGTCTATTTATACAAAATTTTCGACTTAATATTCATAATAGTGAAAAATAAAATCTACCGGATTATCCTCTTTAAGTGGGGGTCAATATAAATTGCAATAAACCGGCTTAAAAATTCCATAGACATTATCGGATGGATTCTTAGAGAAAGTATTAATTTGGAATTTTTAAATTTCCATGAAATTGTTGAATTATGCTAATGACATTTGTTTGTATTGAGGAAATTGCAAAAATTTTAAATAAATTAATTTTAGCATAAAACAAGTTATACCAGCACAAGAGAAATTATAAATATTAGATCATTAAATCATAATTAGTTAGCTACAGATAATTTTGTAGTTTTCTACTGTTGGAATGAAAAGTTTTATTAAAATCGCTTCTTTGATTTATGTTTTAAGATTGATTACGTGAAATTTTTACCGTTTATTAGACTTTAAAGCCTACGCAAACTAAGTTATTGCAAGATAATAACAAATTTTATTTTTGTTAAACATTTTGTAACATAGTTTGCTGCTAAATAGCAAATTTCATTAAAATAACTTTATGTATTTTTGTTTTACGATTGATTACGTAACATTTTTACCGTTTTTTGGACTTTAACGCCTCTGCAAACTAAGTTATTGTAAGATAATGACAAATTTTATTTTAGTTAAATGTTTTGTAACATACTTTGATGCAAAATAAAAAGTTTTATTAAAATCACTTCATAATTTTTCGTTTTACAACTGATTACGTTACATTTTTGCTGTTTTTTGAACATTACCGCTTACGCAAACTATGTTAATGTAAGATAATAATTAATTTTATTTTAGTTAAATGTTTTGTAACATACTGTGATGCTAAATAACAAATTTCATTAAAATCACTTCATGGATTTTAATTTTACGACTGATTACGTAACATTTTTACCGTTTTTTAGACTTTAACACTTACAAAAACTATATTATTGTAAGATAATAACAAATTTTATTTTTATTAGACATTTAGTGACATACTGTGCAGCTAAATAACAAGTTTTATTAAAATTGCTTTATAGATTTTTGTTTTTCGACCGATTACGTAACATTTTTACCGTTTTTTGGACTTTAACGCTTACGCAAACTATGTTATTGTAAGATAATAACAAATTTTATTTTTATTAGACATTTAGTGACATACTGTGCAGTTAAATAACAAGTTTTATTAAAATTGCTTTATAGATTTTTGTTTTACGACTGATTACGTAACATTTTTAGAGTTTTTTGGACTTTACCGCTTACGCAAACTATGTTAATGTAAGATAATAACTAATTTTATTTTAGTTAAATGTTTTGTAACATACTGTGATGCTAAATAACAAAATTTCATTAAAATCACTTAATGGATTTTAACTTTACGTCTGATTAAGTAACATTTTTACCGTTTTTCAGACTTTAACGCTTACAAAAACTATATTATTGTAAGATAATAACAAATTTTATTTTTATTAGACATTAAGTGACATACTGTGCAGCTAAATAACAAGTTTTATTGATATTGCTTTATAGATTTTTGGTTTACGACTGATTACGTAACATTTTTACCGTTTTTTGGACTTTAACGCTTGAGCAAACTATGTTATGGTAAGATAATAATTAATTTTATTTTAGTTAAATGTTTTGTAACATACTGTGATGCTAAATAACAAATTTCATTAAAATCACTTAATGGATTTTAATTTTACGACTGATTACGTAACATTTTTACCGTTTTTTGGACTTTAAAACCTACGCAAACTATGTTATTGTAAGATAATAACAAATTTCATTTTTATTAGACATTTAGTGACATACTGTGCAGCTAAATAACAAGTTTTATTAAAATTGTTTCATAGATTTTTGTTTTTCGACTGATTACGTGACATTTTTACCGTTTTTTAGACTTTAATGCTTACGCAAATTATGTTATTGTAAGAAAATCACATATATGATTTTAATTAAATATTTTGTAGCACATCACAGTATGATGCTAAATAACAACTTTCATTAAAATTGCTTTATAAATTTTAGTTTTACGCCTAAATACGTAAAATTTTTATCGTTTTTTTTTTTTTAAATTTTAAAACTTAACTTTTGTTTGTTTAACGTAATATTTTTACCGTTTATTTGGCTTAAAAGTTAGCTTTGTTGCTTCAATTTGTTGCAAATCTGTTTCTGTGGCTATAATATAAGGAGCTGCTTCCAGGTTTTCCACGCCACTTGTATGAGTCATCGGCAAAACAACGCTAGTCTATATTACACCAAACATTGACGCGCTACAATCTTCTAGAAGAAGCCAGATAGAGTCACACAACTATCGAAAATAAATCTTACACCACAAGATAATTATCCGAAAAAAGCAAAAATGACTCAGTTATTTTCTGACCCGTGACCCGGATCACAAGATCGAGTTGAAAAACTCCCAATAAGAGTGTAAGTAGAGATGTTAGCAACTGCATTATAAAGAGAAGCTAAGCTCTAGTGTAAGTAAAAATTAAACGCCCCACTTCTGCATGGACTTCAAACAAATAAATGCTGTGACATTGAACAAAGAGCCATTCCTCTTCCAAAAATATACAAAATCCAAAAGACGTCGTGAAGGCAAAAATATTTGCAGAAATAAATGTGTAATCGTAGATTCCGTTATAAGAAAACACTGCCACCTAACAACATTTTGCAGCACCAAACCTTAGACCATATACACTTATAGACACGCCAATTGCAGACGCGATGAAGCTATCATAACCTGTGCGTGTGACGTCAGTTGTGGAGAAAAACGCGCAATCAATATTTAAAGAAAGAATCCGGCCAAAAACATTAAAATATTGTCAAAAAGCACCAAAATACAGCTAAAAACGTAGCTAGAAATCTTAAAAGTAGAAAAATCCGACCATAAAATATCAAAATATTGTTGAAAACCTCCAAATCCGGCCATTAAACTATAAAAAAATGTCTACAATAGTAAAATCCGGCCATAAACTATCAAAATATTGTTGCAAAAAACAAAATCAGGCCATAAACTGTCAATAAATTTAAAAAAATATTTATAAAACGTTAAAAAACCGCCACCAACAACCTTTAAATCACCAAACGGCGGGACCTTAGACCATATACACTTATAGACACGCCATTTGCCAACGCGATAAAGCTATCATAAACTGTGCGTGTGACGTCAGTTGTGGGAAAAAACACGCAATTATATTTATTTATAAAAAAATATGAAAATTAGGTTCTAAAATATTTAAATACTTTTAGAAAGAACTTAAATCCGACTAAAAATAGTTCAAAAGTGTAAAATTCTATTTATAAAATGTCAAAAACATCAAAATATTGTCAAAAAGCACCAAAATCCAGCTGTAAACTGTAGAAACTTGTAATTTTTTCTAGAAATCTTACAAATAACAAAATCCGGCCATGAAATATCAAAAAATTGTTAAAAAGCACCAAATCCGGCCATTAAATTGATAAAAAATGTCCACAAAAGTGTCTATTTATATCAAAATCATCAAAATATTGTCAAAAAGCACCAAAATCCTGCTATAAACTCTAGAAAAACTGTATTTTTTTCTAGAAATCTTACAAATCCGGATAGAAAATATCAAAAAATTGTTAAAAAGCACCAAATCCGGCCATTAAATTGATAAAAAATGTCCACAAAAGTGTTAAATTCTATTTATAAAATGTCAAAAATAACAAAATTCAACCTTGAAACATCAAAATATTGTCAAAAAGCACCAAAACCCTGCAATAAACTCTAGAAAAACTGTATTTTTTTCTAGAAATCTTAAAAATCCGGATAGGAAATATCAAAAAATTGTTAAAAACCACCAAATCCGGCCATTAAACTGATAAAAAAATTCCACAAAAGTGTTAAATTCTATTTATAAAATGTCAAAAATAACAAATTCGACCTTGAAACATCAAAATATTGTCAAAAAGCACCAAAATCAAACTATAAATTGTGGAAATGTGTAATTTTTTTTAGAAATCTTACAAATAGCAAAATTCGGCTATAAAATACCAAAATATTGTTGCAAAATAAAACAAAATCTGGCCAAAAAAAAGTTTAAAAAAATATTTATAAAATGCTAAAAAATGCCAAAATTTAAATGTGTTAAAAAATACAAAATCCCTTTTCTCATAAAATGTCAAAAAGCAGTAAAATCCGGCCATAAAAATGTAAAAAAATGTAAAATTCTACTCATAGAATGTCAAAATTAACAAAATCCGACCCAGAAACATCAATATATAGTTAAAAACACCAAAATCCGGCAATAAACTGCTGGAAAATGATCACAAAACCTCAAAAACTGCAAAATCCGGCTATGAAATATAAAAATATTGTTAGAAATACTTAAAATCCGGCCATAAATTGTTAAAAAGTGCAAAATTCTTTTCATAAAAAGTAAAAAATAATTAAATCCAGTCATAAAACATCAAAAACTGGCCTACAACGGTTTAGAAGTGCAAACTTGTATTCATAAAATGTCAAAAATAGAGAAAGCACCAAAATGTTGATAAAAATAGCAAATTGGACGGAGTGTGAATAAAATATCGTTGAAAAAAACTAAAATCTGGACATAAACTGTTAAAAAGTGTAAAACCCGGCCTTGAGGTTGCTCAAAAAAATAACTTCATTTCATAAAATGTCAAAAATAGAACAAAATTAAGTCATAAAATAGCAAAATCCGGCCATGAAATACCAAAATATTATTAGAAATACCAAAATTTGGCCATAAACTGTTAAGAAGTGCAAAATTCTATTTATAAAATGTCATAAATACTATAAATATGACAGAAAAAACCAAAATCCGTCTAACAAATGTTGAAAATTAGAAATAAAAATTAAAAAAATGCATCTTCCGGGCATAAATATTAAAACATTTTCAAAAAATAACCAAAATCCGTCCAAAAACTACAAAATTCTGTTCATAAAATAATCCTGCCTTAAAATTGTCCAATCTTCATGAAATCTCAAAAATACTATTAGAAAGTACCAAAATCCAGCCACAAACTGTCAAAAGTGCCAAACTCTACTCTGTCAATGTCAAAAATAGCAAAAGCCTTGTATGCTTGTAGGCCCTTCCGCATTGCAAACCCTTACTTACAGATAGCAACGCCACTGAAAGAAAAAAAATCTTAAAATAAAAAAAATAGTTCAAAAGTTGGGTTATTTAACTAATTCCACAACATGTGTGTTAGTGACGTCAGTCGTGGGCATAAAACGTTGTTATGTTGGTTTCACCACAAGACGACCTAAAAATATCACAAGGCGTGTGTGTGTCTATAAGAGTATATTATTATAGTCTAAGAGTGGAACCAATTTAAAGTCATGACGTTTGGTCTAAAAAATGTACAATCATCATTCCAAAAATGTCTCAAGTATAGCCTGGAATCTTTGGAAAATTGGTACTTGTCTATTTAGACAACATCTGAAGCTGCAATACTTGACCCTCATCAAAAAACAAGCCAGACCAACAAACAAAACTCAACTTCGCAGCTTTTTGGGGTTGAAGCCAGCTATGCCCAGATGGCGATGCAAAGTCAATAAATAACACAACCAAAGCTATCTTCAAACAGGTACAAGAGCAAATGGACTAACCTATAAAGCTAGCCCTCCTGGGTCAGGCTTACGTACATCATTCAAACCCATCCAAGGCGACATTAGAAACTGTTCTACACCAAGAGAAAAGGTTTAGAAAACATATCATATCCTATGCCAGTACTACAAACAGACCCACAAACGCAATTTTACTCTAAGAAACTAAAGTACATGAGCTTACGATATAAGAGTGGTCTCAGAAGTACCCAACCTGACATATAGATAACAGTTTTTGCTTAAAACTAATAACTGTGGTAGAAAGTATCAACATAAACCTTAAGTTTGAAGCTTCACAAAGCTTGCCTGCAGATTGAACTACCTTTGCCTTCTTCAAAACCAATTCTCCTGTTTCAGTCCATTGCTTAAAGAACTCAATATCCAAAAAAGCATAAAAATCACAAAAAAGTGAAATCTGAACAATCGTCCTACAGTTTGTAGAAGAATTCTTTGACTATAGTGCAGAAAAGACAAGTTTGCCAAAGTCTAATCCAAAAAGGAGTTTAAAAATAAAGAAACTCCCAAATAGATTCTAAAGTCTATATAGAAGCAACATTTCAAAAGCTCCACCCAGAAATAGAATTGGGCGAAACACTTCGGAAGAGACTAAAACAAGTAAAGCAAAAAACTAATAAGATAGAGGCCATGAAGTAACAGAAGAAGTGTAGGAAGACCACAAATGAAGTGGAGCAACGACCTGAAAAGAGTGGCTAGTTTAAACTGTTAACAGATGGCTCAAAACCGAGATGATTGGCAGAAGAAGAGAGAGGCTTATACCCAAAAAGTAAAAAAAAAACTAACAAAAAAAATCTAAAGTTGTAAAAAAATAAAAGATTAGAAAGCAACTGATCTATGAGATTAACTTTGCAGGAAATTCATTTTGTTTATAGTCTGCAAGATTAAGAAGAATGCCAAAACTTGCAAAAAGATGACAAAACCTGAAAAGAAAAATTCCTTAGATTAAACAGTCTAAAAATATCCCTAAATAGTTTTCCTAAGTAGAGAAGTCTCAGTAATTTTTAAAATAATTCTTTGAATAATATCAATTTAAAAAAAAGCTGTTGCAAGTTTCTCATGCAATTATAAATTTGTGTAGCTTGATATCGCTTAAAACTAGTTTTAATCTTTTATACTTTTTACCTTATAATGTAATTTCAATCAAAGCAACTCATTTAAAAAAATCAGTAGCATAACAAACTTTGTCATACTCTCATACATGTCTATTAATTATCTTTTAATTTTAATTATGCGTTTCGTATAATTCTTTTAATTTCTTCAGTGCAATGCAAAGCCGCAGACTTATTAACGTTTACGTTCTCATTATGCAATTTAATTAAAATTTTCATCTCTCATTTTAAAAGCCTTTTTATTTGTAAAAAAAATTTAAATAAACGGCGCCAGCAGGGTTACAATTTTTTTATCCTTTTCGTGTTCGGCACAATGGTAAATTGAATATTAATTAAATTATTGCCGTGAATATTGTTCGCATTTCGAGCCGAGGAATTGATGGTTTTCTGATCGCCGCGTTATTGAGAGGTTAATGTTTCCCGTTTCTATTATTAAATGGGAATGGTTATATGTTGCCTTTTTTTGTTGCTTTTTATTTCGTTTTCGTCGCGAATGTGTTGGAGCGCAGCAAATTAGTGTAAAGATTAATTGTCTGGCGCTTATTTTGGCAGTAATGATGTATTTTTTATTCTCTAGTTAATGATTGGAAATATATTTAACTGTTAGTATATAAATAACTGAGTTTTGATAAAACTGTACAGTTTTTTTGCGTGTTTTGAGCTTCTAACCCTCTTCAGTCTGGTCTGATTAAATAATTATAGTTTTCCACTCAATAGAACATTAATAACTCTCCATCCATGATATCGTAATTAATCCATTAATTATAAACAAACATCAATATAATCCCGTTGATCATCATCCATTGTTGCGTGTGATTTATGCCCTCACTTACATTGTTTCCCAAGGGTCATCCACGTTTATAAACCATTATAAATTCACTATCTCCGTCTAACGACCGATTACAACAACCGATGCAAACATTTCAATTTATTGGCGTTATCATTACGAATGGTAATTAAATTGTGTTATCAATTAAAAGCAAGTGAAACACAACGCGTACTCGCAGGTGTTCGACAACGTTTCCGTGTTATTAAACGCTCCCCACTATATATAGCGTATACACACATATAATGGGGTGAAACATAATGCAATGGAAATGGCAATTTAACGAAAAATCATTCATTAATCAATTATTTATTATGCGTTGATAATCATAATGATTTGCTTTTCCTTATACGTTATAATTTTATTATTGTTGTTATTTTTTTGTAAACGAAAATTGCTTTGGACAGTGAACATGCTTGTAACTAAACATTAACATTATTATCGAAAGCACAGTGTGAAACGGATGTAAGCTACCTACCTACCCTAACGACAATTCCAGTATACATTAAATACATTTTTGCAAATTATGCTGTAATTAATGAATTATTTAACGAGTGTAATTATTTAAATAAAATTAAACTGGTGCACTAATTATTCCTTATATAGGGGCTAATTGATAATATTAATGCTGTATTGTTTAAAACATTTAAAAAAAACATAAATAACATTTTCAATTTTCATAAAATTATTTAATTATTCAATGATGCATGCTTCATAAAAAAGTGTGGCCGCAGCATTACAAAAAATAATGATAAAATTATAAAAAAATGTTTTGATTTTTAAAAACTATTTTTGATTTATTCTTATGACTCAACACTGTCTATAGCATGTTTATAAAAAATATTGAGTCAAAATTTCAAAAAGTGTGGCCGCAGCTTTACAAAAAGTCATATTTAATAATAATAATTTTTTTAAAAAATTATAAAAAATATTTTTAATTTTTAAAAATGATTCTTGACTTATTCTTAAGACTCAACCCAGTCTATAGAAAATTAAGTCAAAATTTCAGAAAGTGTGGCCGCTGCATTACAAAAAGTCATGATGTAATTTATAAAAAAAAACTTAAAATATTTAAAAAAATTGTAAATAATATTTAAAAATTTTAAAAACTTTTTCTTACTTATTCTTATGACTCAACAATGTCTATAGCATGTTTGTAGAAAATATTGAGTCAAAATTTCAAAAAATGTGGCCTCAGCATTACAAAAAATTATGATAGGATTTAAGAAAAAATTATAAAATTTCTAAAAAATTGTATAAAATACTTTTAATTTTTAAAAACTATTCCTGACTTAATATGACTAAACAACGTCTACAGCATATTTGTAGAAAATATTAAGTCAAAATTTCAAAAAGTGTGGCCGCAGCATTACAAAAAGTCATGATATAATTTAAGAAAAAACTTAAAAAAAATTTAAAACATTGTAAAAAATATTTTTGATTTTTAAAAAATATTCCTGACTTATACTTATGACTCAACAACTTCTAAAGCATGTTTGTAGAAAACATCAAGTCAATATTTCAAAAATTGTGCTCTCAGCTTTACAAAAAGTTATCAAAATTTTCCAAAAACTATAAAAGTATTTAAAATTTTTAAAAACTTATCCTTACTTATTTTTATGACTCAACAACTTCTATAGCATGTTTGTAGAAAATATTGAGTCAAAATTTCAAAAAGTGTGACCGCAGCATCACAAAAAGTCATAATATAATTTATAAAAATATTGCAAAATTTTTGAAAAATTGTAAAATATTTTTGATTTTTATAAACTATTCCTGACTTATTCTTATGACTCAACAACGTCTATAGCATGTTTGTAGAAAATATTGAGTCTAAATTTCAAAAAGTGTAGACGCAGCATTACAAAAAGTCGTGATATAAATTAAGAAAAAATTATAAAAATTTAAAAAAATTTAAAAAAATAATTCTGATTTTAAAGACTATTCTTGACTTATTCTTATGACTCAGCAAAGTCTATAGCATGTTTGTAGAAAATATTGAGAAAAAATTTCAAAAAGTGTGGCCGCGGCATGTCAAAAAGTCATGATATGATGTAAGAAAAAATTATAAAATTTTAAAAAAATTGTAAGAAAAATTTTTAATTTTAAAAAATTATTCCTAGCTTATTCTTATGATTCAACAACGTCTAAAGCATGTTTGTAGAAAATACTTAGTCAAAATTTCAAAAAGTGTAGACGCAGCATTACAAAAAGACGTGATATAAATTAAGAAAAAATTATAAAAGTTTAAAAAAATTTTAAAAAATATTTCTGATTTTAAAAAAAGACTATTCTTGACTTATTCTTATGACTCAGCTAAGTCTATAGCATGATTATAGAAAATATTGAGACAAAATTTCAAAAAGTGTGGCCGCGGTATTACAAAAAGTCATGATATGATGTAAGAAAAAATGTAAAAATATTTTTTATTTTTAAAAATTATTCCTAGCTTATTCTTATGACTCAACAACGTCTAAAGCATTTTTGTAGAAAATATTAAGTCAAAATTTCAAAAAGTGTAGACGCAGCATTACAAAAAGTCGTGATATAAATTAAGAAAAAGTTATAAAAATTTAAAAAAATTAAAAAAAATATTTCTGATTTTTAAAGACTATTCTTGACTTATTCTTATGACTCAGCTAAGTCTATAGCATGTTTGTAGAAAAAATTGAGTCAATATTTCAAAAATTGTGACCGCAGCATTACAAAAAGTCATGACAATTTATGAAAAATTATAAAATTTTAAAAAAATCGTAAAAAATGTTTTTAATTTTTAAAAACTATTCCTGACTTATTCTTATGACCCAACAACCTATATAGCATGTTTGTAAAAAATATTGAGTCAAAATTTCAAAAAGTGTGGCCGCAGCATTACAAAAAGTCATTTTTGATTTATGAAAAATTTATAAAAATTTTGAAAAATTATAAATTTTTTTTTTAATTTTAAAAATTATTCCGGATTTATTCTTATGACTCAACAAAGTCTAAGCATGTTTTAAAAAAATATTAAGTCAAAATTTCAAATAAAGTGTGGCCGCAGCATTACAAAAAGTCATGATATGATTTAAGAAAAAATTATAAAATTTTTAAAAATTTGTAAAAAATGTCTTTGATTTTTAAAAACCATTCCTGACTTATTCTTATGACTAAACAACGTCTTTAGCATGTTTGTAAAAAATATTGAGTCAAAATTTCAAAAAGTTTGGCCGCAGCATTACAAAAAGCCATAATGCAATTTATGAAAAAATTATGAAATTTTTAAAAAATTGTAAAAAATATTTTAGATTTTCAAAAACTCCTCCTGGCTTTTTCTTATGATTCAAGAACGTCTACAGCATTTTTGTAGAAAATATTAAGTCAAAATTTTAAATAGTGTGGCCGCAGCATTACAAAACGTCATATATGATTTATGAAAAAAATATAAGATTTTTTAAAAATTGTAAAAAATTATTTTGATTTTTAAAAACTCCTCCTGGCTTTTTCTTATGACTAAACAACGTCTATAGCATGTTTGTAAAAAATATTAATTCAAAAAGTGTGACCGCAGCGTTACAAACAGTTATGATATGATTTGTAGAAAAATTATAAAATTTTAAAAAAATTGTAAAAAATCTTTTTAATTTTTAAAAACTATTCCTGACTTATTCTTATGACCCAACAACCTCTATAGCATGTTTGTTGAAAATATTGAGTCAAAATTTCAAAAAATGTGGCCGCAGCATTACAAAAAGTCATTATATGATTTATGAAAAATTTTGAAAAATTATAAAAAATATTTTTAACTTTTAAAAATTATTCCGGATTTTATTCTTATGACTCAACAAAGTCTAAGCATGTTTTTAAAAAATATTGAGTCAAAATTTCGAAAAGTGTGACCGCAGCATTATAAAAAGTTATGATATGATTTAAGAAAAAAATAGACAAATTTTGAAAAATTGTAAAAAATATTTTTAATTTTTATAAACTATTCCTGACTTATTCTTATGACTAAACAATGTCTATAGCATGTTTGTAGAAAATATTGAATCAAAATTTCAATTAGTGTGGCCGCAGCATTACAAAACGTCATAATATGATTTGTGAAATAATTATAAAATTTTTAAAAAATTCTAAAAATATTTTTGATTTTTAAAAACTATTCCTGACTTGTTTTTATGACTCAACAACGTCTATAGCACGTTTGCAGAAAATATCGAGTCAAAATTTCAAAAAATGTGGCCGCAGCATTACAAAAAATCATGACTTGATTTAAAAGAAAATTATAAATTTTTTGAAAAAATGTAAAAAATATTTTTTTATTTTAAAAACTATTCCCGACTTATTTTTATGGCTCAACAACGTCTATAGCATGTTTGTAGAAAATATTGAGTCAAAATTTCAAAAAGTGTGGCCGCAGCATTACAAAAAGTCATGATATTATTTATTAAAAAAATATAAAATTTTAAAAAAATTGTAAAAAATATTTTTGATTTTTAACAACTATTCCTGACTTATTTATATGACTTAACAACGTCTGTAGCATGTTTGTAGAAAATATTGAGTCAAAATTTCAAAAATTGTGACCGCAGCATTACCAAAATTCATGATATGATTTATGAAAAAATTATAAAAATTTTGAAAAACTATAAAAAATATTTTTAACTTTTAAAAATTATTCCAGATTTATTCTTATGACTCAACAATGTCTGAAACATGTTTTTATAAAATATTGAGTCAAAATTTCAAATAAAGTAGGGCCGCAATCGCAAAAAGTCATAATATGATTTAAGAAATAAAATTAAAATTTTTAAAAAATTGTAAAAAATATTTTTGATTATTAAAAACAATTCCTGACTTATTCTTATGACTAAACAACGTCTTTAGCAGGTTTGTAAAAAATATTGAGTCAAAATTTCAAAAAGTTTGGCCGCAGCATTACAAAAACTCATGATATAATTTATGAAAAAATTAAACATTTTTTTAAAAACTGCAAATAATATTTTTAATTTTTAAAAACTATTCCTGACTTATTCTTATAACTAAATAAAGTCTATAGCATGTTTGTAGAAAATATTGAGTCAAAATTTCAAAAAATGTGGCCACAGCATTACAAAAAGCATGATAAGATTTATGAAAAAAATATATTTTTTTTTTAAATTGTAAAAATTATTTTTGATTTTCAAAAACTATTCTCGACTTATTCTTACGACTAAACAAAGTCTATAGCACGTTTGTTAAAAATATTGAGTAAAAATTTCAAAGTGTGGCCGCAGCGTTACAAAAAGTCGTGATATAACTTAAAAAAAATTATGAAATTTTTAAGAAACTTAAAAAAATATCTTTGATTTTTAAAGACTATTCTTGACTTATTCTTATGACTCAGCAACGTCTATAGCATGTTTGTAGAAAATATTGAGTCAAAAATTTAAAAAGTGTGACCGCAGCATAACAAAAAATAAGGATATGATTTAAGAAAAAACTATAACATTTTTAAAAAATTGTAACAAATATTTTTGATTTTTAAAAACTATTCCTGAGTTATTCTTATGACTCAACAAAGTCTATTGAATGTTTGTAGAAAATATTGAGTTAAAATTTAAATCATTTTGACCGCAGCATTACAAAAAGTCATGATATGATGTGTGCAATAATTATAAGATTTTTAAAAAATTCTAAAAAATTGTTTTGATTTTTAAAAACTATTCCCGACTTGTTCGTATGACTCAGCAACATCTATAGCATGTTTGTAGAAAATATTGAGTCAAAATTTCAAAAAGTGTGGCCTCAGCATTATAAAAAGTCATGATATGATTTAAGAAAAAAATATAAAATTTTTGAAAAATTTTAAAAAATATTTTTGATTTTTATAAACTATTCCTGACATATTCTTATGACTTAACAACGTCTATAGCAAGTTTGTAGAAAATATTGAATCAAAATTTCAAACAGTGTGGCCGCAGCATTACAAAACGTCATGATATGATTTATGAAAAAAAAAATAAAATTTTAAAAAAATTATAAAAAATATTTTTAACTTTTAAAAACTATTCCCGACTTATTCTTACGGCTCAACAAAGACTATAGAATGTTAGTAAAAAATATTGAGTAAAAATTTCAAAAAGTGTGGCCGCAACATTACAAAAAGTCATGATATGATTTATAAAAAAATTATAATTAAAAAAAAAAACTGTAAAAAATATTTTTTATTTTTAAAAACTATTCCTGACTTATTCTTATGACTAAACAACGTCTACAGCATGTTTGTAGAAAATATTGAGTCAAAATTTGAAAAAGAGTGGCCGCAACATTACAAAAAGTCATGATAGAATTTATAAAAAAAATTTAAAAACTATTTTTAATTTTTAAAAACCATTCCTGACTTATTCTTATGACTCAACAACGTCTATAGCATGTTTATAAAAAATATCGAGTCAAAATTTCAAA
Source organism: Tachinus rufipes (assembly GCA_963932245.1). NCBI lineage: Eukaryota > Metazoa > Arthropoda > Insecta > Coleoptera > Staphylinidae > Tachinus > Tachinus rufipes. The sequence continues at coordinate 111,581,839 of OZ010743.1, forward strand.
AAGTGTGGCCGCAGCATTACAAAACGTCATGATATGATTTGTGAAATAATTATAGGATTTTAAAAAAATTGTAAAAAACATTTTTAATTTTCAAAAACTCCTCCTGGCTTTTTCTTATGATTCAAGAACATCTACAGCATGTTTGTAGAAGATATTAAGTCAAAATTTCAAATAGTGTGGCCGCAGCATTACAAAAAGTCGTAATATAAATTTAGAAAAAATTATAAAAATTTTAAAAAATGAAAAAAATATTTCTGATTTTTAAAGACCATTCTTGACTTATTCTTATGACTCAACAACGTCTATAGCATGTTTGTAGAAAATATTGAGTCAAAATTTCAAAAAGTGTGACCGCAGCATTACAAACAGTTATGATATGATTCGTGGAAAAATTATAAAATTTTAAAAAAATTGTAAAAAATGTTTATAATTTTTAAAAACTAGTCCCGACTTATTCTTATGACCCAACAACCTCTATAGCATGTTTGTAAAAAATATTGAGTCAAAATTTCAAAAAGTGTGGCCGCAGCATTACAAAAAGTCATTATATGATTTATGAAAAAAATATAAAAATTTTGAAAAATTATAAAAAATATTTTTGATTTTTAAAAATTATTCCTGACTTATTCTTATGACTCAACAACGTCTAAAGCATGTTTGTAGAAAATATTATGTCAAAATTTCAAAAATTGTAGACGCAGCATTACAAAAAGTCGTGATATAAATTAAGAAAAAATTATAAAAATTATAAAAAATTTAAAAAAAATTTCTGATTTTTAAAGACTATTCTTGACTTATTCTTATGACTCAGCTAAGTCTATAGCATGTTTGTAGAAAATATTGAGACAATATTTCAAAAAAAAATTAAGAAAAAATTATGAAATTTTAAAAAAATTGTAAAAAATATTTTCGATTTTTAAAAACGATTCCTGGCTTATTGTTATGACTGAACAACGTCTATAGCATGTTTGTAGAAAATATTGAGTCAATATTTTAAAAAGTGTGACCGCAGCATTACAATAAGTAGTGATGATTTATGAAAAAATTAAAAAAATTAAAAAAAACTGTAAAAAATATTTTTAATTTTTAAAAACTCCTCCTGGTTTTTTCTTATGACTAAACCACTTCTATAGCATGTTTGTAAAAAATATTGAGTCAAAATTTCAAAAAGTGTGACCGCAGCATTACAAAAAAGCATGATATAATTAATGAAAAAATTATTAATTTTTTTAAAAATTGTAAAAAATATTTTTGATTTTTAAAAATTATTCCTGACTTATTCTTAAAACTCAACAAAGTCTATAGTATGTTCGTAGAAAATATTGAGTAAAAATTTTGAAAAAGTGTGGCCGCAGCATTACAAAATGTCATGATATGATTTATGAAAAAATTATAAAGTTTTTAAAAAAATGTAAAAAATATTTTTAATTTTTAAAAACTATTTCTGGCTTATTCTTATAACTCAGCAACGTCTATAGCATTTTAAAGAAAATACTGAGTCAAAATTTTAAAAAGTGTGACCTCAGCATTACAAAAAAACATAATATGATTTAAGAAAAAATTATAAAAATTTTAAAAAATTGTAAAAAATATTTTTAATTTTTAAAAACTATTCCTGACTTGCTCTTATGACTCAACAACGTCTATAGCATTTTGTAGAAAATATTGAGTCAAAATTTCAAAAAGTGTAGAGGCAGCATTACAAAAAGTTGTGATATAAATTAAGAAAAAATTATAAAAATTTAAAAAAAGTTAAAAAAAATATTTCTGATTTTTAAAGACGATTCAAGACTTATTCTTATGACTCAGCTAAGTCTATAGCATGTTTGTAGAAAATATTGAGTCAATATTTCAAAAATTGTGACCGCATCATTACAAAAAGTCAGAATGCAATTTATGAAAAAATTATAAATTTTTTAAAAAATTGTAAATTTTTTTTTTGATTTTTAAAAACTCCTCCTGGCTTTTTCTTATGATTCAAGAACGTCTACAGCATGTTTGTAGAAAATATTAAGTCAAAATTTCAAATAGTGTGGCCGCAGCATTACAAAAAGTCATATATGATTTATAAAAAAATTATAAGATTTAAAAAAAAATGTAAAAAATATTTTTAATTTTTAAAAACTCCTCCTGGCTTTTTCTTATGACTAAACAACGTCTATAGCATGTTTGTAAAAAATATTGAGTCAAAATTTCAAAAAGTGTGACCGCAGCATTACAAACAGTTAAGATATGATTTATGAAAAAATTATAAAATTTTTAAAAAAATTTTAAAAATATTTTTGATTTTTAAAACCTACTCATGACTTATTCTTATGACTTAACAATGTCTATAACAAGTTTGTAAAAAATATTGAGTCAAAATTTCAAAAACTGTGGCCGCAGCATTACAAAAAGCATGATAAGATTTATGAAAAAAATATATATATTTTTTTTTAAATAGTAAAAATTATTTTTGATTTTTAAAAACTATTCCTGACTTATTCTTATGACCCAACAACCTATATAGCATGTTTGTAAAAAATATTGAGTCAAAATTTCAAAAAGTGTGGCCGCAGCATTACAAAAAGTCATTTTTGATTTATGAAAAATTTATAAAAATTTTGAAAAATTATAAAAAATATTTTTAACTTTTAAAAATTATTCCGGATTTATTCTTAGGACTCATTAATGTCTAAGCATGTTTAAAAAAAAAAAGGCAAAATTTCAAATAAAGTGTGGCCGCAACTTTACAAAAAGTCATGATATGATATGATATGAAAAATTATGAAATTTTTAAAAAATTGTAAAAAATATTTTTGATTTTTAAAAACCATTCCTGACTTATTCTTATGATTAAACAACGTCTTTAGCTTGTTTGTAAAAAATATTGAGTCAACATTTCAAAAAGTGTGACCGCAGTTACAAAAAGTCATTTAGAATTATAAATAAGTTATAAAATTTTTAAAAAATTATAAAAAATATTTTTAATTTTTAAAAACTATTCCAGACTTATTTTTATGACTCAACAACGTCTATAGTATGTTTGTAGAAAATGTTGAGTCAAAATTTCAAAAAGTGTGACCCGCAGCATTACAAAAAGTCATGATGATTTAAAAAACATTTATAATTTTTGAAAAATATGTAAAAAATATTTTTGATTTTTAAAAACTATTCCCGACTTATTCTTATGACTCAACAACGTCTATAGCGTGTTAGTAGAAAATATTGAGTCAACATTTCAAAAAGTGTGGCCGCAGCATTACAGAAAGTCGTAATGTGCTTTATGAAAAAATTATAATTCTTTTAAAAATTTGTAATAAATATTTTTGATTTTTAAAAACTATTCTTGAGTTATTTTTTATGATTAAGCAACGTCTATAGCATGTTTGTAGAAAATATTTAATCAAAATTTTAAACAGTGCGGCCGCAGCATTACAAAAAGTCATGATATGATTTGTGGAATAATTATAAGATTTTTAAAAAATTGTAAAAAATATTTTTGATTTTTAAAATCTATTTCTTACTTATTCTTATGACTCAACAACGTCTATAGCGTGTTTGTAGAAAATATTGAGTCAAAATTTCAATTTTCAAACGCAGCATTACAAAAAGTCATGATATGATTTATAAAAAAATTGATAAGTTTTTAAAAAATTGTAAAATATATTTTTAATTTTTAAAAATTATTCCAGACTTATTTTTATAACTCAACAACATCTATAGTATGTTCGTAAAAAAAATTGGGTCAAAATTTTAAAAAGTTTGGCCGCAGCACTACAAAGAATCATGATATAATTTAAGAAACAATTTACGAATTTTGAAAAATTATAAAAAATATTTTTAACTTTTTAAAGTTGTAAAGTTGTAAAGTAGCATGTATGTAAAAAATATTGAGTCAGAATTTCAAAAAGTGTGATCGCAAAAAGTCATGATAAATTATGAAAAAATAATAAAATTTAAAAAAAATTGTAAAAAATATTTTTGATTTTTAAATACTATTCCTGACTTAATCTTATAACTCAACAATGTATTTAGCAAGTTTGTAGAAAATATTGAGTCAAAATTTAAAAAAACTGTGGCCGCAGCATTACAAAATGTAATGATATAATATCGCAAAAAAATTATAAAATTTTTAAAAAATTGTAAAAAATATTTTTGATTTTTAAAAACTATTCCTGGCTTAATCTTATGACTAAACAACATCTATAGCATGTTTGTAGAAAATATTGAGTCAAAACTTTAAAAAGTGTGACCGCAGCATTACAAGATGTGATTTATTAAAAATTAATCCAAATTTCTGAATTGCTCAACAGTATTAGTAAATAAAATGAATCAATTACTAAAGGTCATGACAAAAAAATGTTGCTAGTGATAAACAATCAAATAACAAAGTAAAACTGTCACATCAAGTCAAACAAAAACATTTCAAACAAGTTGATTACTCAATGTTTGTTTCTGCTTATACAGCATGTCATTTCTAATTGATTTCTTTTTTGTGAAGATTAATTTCGTATTTTATTTTTTTAAGCGGAAATTTGATGTAGCAGAGGCATTAATTCTTGATACAGTTTCACAGTTTTTGCGCACGACTGCCAATCCAACAGGCGTAACCGGGCGCTCTCTTGGCACGAAAGAACTCCCGCCGCGTCGCATTTTATTTTTTTCATTTAATTTCGCTTCATACATTTTCATAAAATTAATTTAATTACCAACCACATTAAATGTTAATATAATAAATTAGTTCTTATTTATAGTTAAATCATAATTTATTTGAAAATCAGAAAAATTGTAAACAATGATAAGAAATCCTTGAATAATAATATATTTTTCGAAGCTAATTCTACTTATTTTTATACCCTTCATGGTCAGTTTGTCCCTTACTTTATTTAATTCCAGGTATTACATTAATTGCACAGTAATAAAATGCACGTGTCTTTTTGCTAAATGGTTAGTCTCTCTAGAGTAGTAGCAGGTAATAAAGGACAATTTTATATTCAATTACCTGAGTTAAGTACTTTAATTTGTTATCATACATTTTAAAAATTACTCGAAAAACATCAAATTGTTATTATAAAGCTACAAATTAGACTCAAGCATCATATTGGAAATCTAATTAGATTGTATTAATATTTTAAGCATTCATTTGAATATATTATATTCAATCAACTTTACTTTTACCAACTTTCAAATAATAGCCAGCAACGTTTAAAATCTTAAATTAAAACTTAAAAGAATAATTTGTTTTCATAAATTGTTTGCATGGTATCCCACAAGGCTCTATATTGGGATTATTTTTACTTAAACTATAAATAACAAAAAATTACTTAAACAAATGTTTCGACTTAATACTAATTTTGCATTTTCATAAGATTACCAGCTTAGGATTATAATATTTAATAGCAAGATTTAAATGATAAGCTTGTCTTTAACTGATGAGACTCAGGTGCTGTTAATTTATTATTATTAAGTGCAAATTTACTATTTACTAATAGTTTAGAAATAATAGAATTAAGAGAACAGACTTACCAGAAAACTCTGCAATCTTTTGACGCATGCAAGCTGAGAGAGAAAAAGAAGCAAAAGAAATTAAAATAAAAGAAGAAAACTAGATAAGAAAATAGATTAAAAAAACTAATAAATTAAAGAAAATTTTCTATGTAATAACTAAATACTAAATAGCTTAAAGACATATAATAACTAAATTAATAATTTTGATTAATTTGGTATTATAAGTATTAATAATAAGAGTCTTGTATGGGTTTCTGTTTAGCGATGCAAAATGGCATGACTAAGTAAAGTTTGTAAGAGCAAAATAATAAAATATATTCCAGCTCTTTGTCAGTAAGTATCAGACAAAATCATAGTCAACATCACTTGCTATATATTGATGGGTTCCCACAGGATCTATATTGGGTTTTTTTTGTTTTAAATATTTATAAATGTTCTCCAAACTTGCAAATCAAATTTATTTGTTCATGATTCAACAAATAGGTTAATAGCGTTGGTGCTTGGCTCTCCCAAGAGGCATATATTAATATTTTACTTTTTATCAATGTCCATGGTATTCCAGAAGTATTTATATTGGGCCCTTTAGCGTTTTTAATTTGGATAAATAATATTTATTTGTTCACAATTAAACGAATAGTAGTAGTGGTAAATTATTTGTTGTTAAAACCGCAAATGTATCAACAATCATCTGCAGCAAGTGTAAGCTGTAATCTATCAAATATAAACCAATGCATACAAAAAATCTAATTTACAGATTATCAACAAATTGTAAAAACAACTTTTTATGTTAAAATGTATTCAATTAAATTGTTTAAAAACTGAGTTTCATTCAGAAGCGTTGTAATCAAACCTAAAATATTTTGGCGCGCAAATTGCAAAATTTTATTGAAAACAGAAGCCAATAGTCGCAAACTCAAAAATTATATTAAAACCAATTGATCAAAATTAAACCATGAATTAGTTTCAGAAAAATGCGTTGTAGATTTATTTGTAAATCAAAAGTATCCACCAATTCTTCTTATTAGTGCCGTGCTCGCTACGACCATATATTTGTGGTGTGCGATAATAGTTCTACACAAACATGCGGGACCTACAGTTTAACGTGAAATCTAAACAACACCTCTAAACGGGTTTACTAGACAAATACTTCGCTGGTTTGCCATTGCCTTGCGAAGGAAACAAACGCGTCAAAATGTATTCGACAAATAAGGTATTGCCGCTGCCGGGAATCGAATCCGAGCTGCCTGCTTAACAGTCCTCGCACTAGACCATTGTACTACGGTCGCCTCATCCTTCAATAATCCTTAAAAAATTGAGCCCCAATTAAGTAAAAAACTGGATAAACAAATCGTATAATAGATTCAGAAAATAGCGCAAATTATTTACATTGATTTATAGTTTTTGGTACTTAAAATCTATGTTGTATACTATCAGATTTTTATTAGTAATTTATGGGATCCCACAAGTATTTTAACTGGAAAAATGTCTTATAGCAAAAGTGCGCAAGCGTGCCAATATTAGTAAAGCTCAAGTATGATTTTAAAATTTTTGTAAACGTTTTGGGTGCTTTAAAAAAAATTGTTATCAAAGCTTTTGAATCGATTTAGATTATTTCAAAATGTTGATTTCAGTAACTAAACTACTCCAACATCATTGCTGTTTTAAATATAAAGTTGTGCTTAGTAAATTTGGATTCAGAAGACTTAAATTAGTAAAGAAAATCAATTTCAAAACTTACAATTAAGCACGGAATTAATAAATTAGGTTTAAACTAAGATTATTTTTTTTAAATTGTTGCTGTCTTCAATTACATTACTCTAACTTTATTGCTGCTTGGAATATCAAGTTGTGCTTAGTAAATTTGGATTCAGAAGACTTGGATTAGTAGAAAAAACTTAATTTTAGATTTTTGAATTAAGCAAAAAAATTATAAAACTCAGATTAGGTTTTTTTTTAAATATTGCTTTCAATAACTAAATTGCTCTAACTGTTGCTTAAAAAATGAACCCGTGTTTGGTGGATTTGGATTCAGAAGACTTAAATTAGTAAAGAAACTTAATTTCAAGTCTTAGAATTAAGCACGGAATTAATAAATCTAGAATAAAACTCAGATTTGCGTTATTTGAAATTGCAGCTTTCATTAATTAAATTGCTCTAACTTTACTTCTGCTTAAAAATTTCAGTTGTACTTGGTAAATTTAGACTCAGAATACTTGAATTAATAATAAAACTCAATTTCAAGTCTTAGAATTATGCACAGAATTAATAAATTATGTTTAAACTAAGATTTAAGTTTTTTTAAATTGTTCATTTCTTCAATTACATTACTCTAACTTTATTACAACTTAGAATATCAAGTTGTACTTAGTAAATTTAGATTCAAAAAACTTAAATTAATAAGAAAACTCAATTTCAAGACTTAGAATTAAGAACGGAACTAATAAATTAGGTTTAAACTCAGATTTAAGTTTTTTGAAAATATTGCTTTCATTAATAAAATTGCTCTAACTTTACAACTGCTTAAAAATTTCAGTTAACCTTGGTAAATTTAGACTAAGAATACTTGAATTAATAAGAAAACTTAATTTTAAGTCTTAGAATTATGCCGTGCATTAATAAATTAAGTTTAAACTGAGATTTAAGATTTTTGAAATTATTGATTTCGTTAATTAAACTGCTCTAACTTTTTTGTATCTTAAAAAAAATAATTGTGCTTAGTAAATTTGGATTCAGAAGATTTTAATTAATAAAAAAAAAAAAATTTCAAATTTTAAAATTAAGCACGAAATTAATAAATTATGTTTAAACAAGATGTAAGTGATTTGAAATTATTGCTTTCGTTAATTAAATTGCTTTAACTTTATCACTGCTTAAAAAATTAAGTTGTGCTTAGTACATTACAACTCAGAAGGCTTAAATTAGTAAAAAAAACTCAATTTCAAGACTTAGAATTAAGCACGGAATTAATAAATTAGGTTTAAACTCAGATTTGGGTTTATTGAAAATATTGCTTTCATTACCTAAACTGCTCTAACTTTATTGCTGTTTAAAAAATTAAGTTGTGCTTAATAAATTTAGATTCAGAAGACTTATATTAGTAAGGAAACTCAATTTCAAGACTTAGAATTAAACACGAAATGAATAAATTAGGTTTAAACTCAGATTTAGGTTTTTTGAAAATGTTGCTTTCATTAATAAAATTGCTCTAACTTTACTTCTGCTTAAATATTTAAGTTGTACTTAGTAAATTTAGATTCAAAAGGTTTGAATTAGTAATAACCTCTAATTTGAGCTTAAAATTAGTAAATTATGTTTAAACTTGGATTTACGTTTTTTTTAAATTATTGATTTCATTACTTAAACTGCTCTAACTTTATTGCTGCTTACAAAAATAAATTGAGCTTAGTAAATTTTGATTCAGAAGACTTTAAATTAGTAAGAAAAATCAATTTCAAGTTTTAGAATTAAGCAAAAAAAATCACAAACGCGGTTTAAAATCAGATTTGTGTTTTTAAATATTGTTGTTTTCATTCATTAAATTGCGCTAACTTTATTGATGCTTAGTAAATTTGGATTGATAAGGCTTAAGTTATTAAAGAAACTCAACTTCAAGACTTAAAATTGAGCACGAAATGAATAAAATAAGATTTAGGTTTTTCGAAAATGTTGCTTTCATTACTTAAACTGCTCTAACTTTATTGATGCTTGAAAAAATAAGTTGCGCTTAGTAAACTTGTATTCAGAAGACTTAAGAAAACTCAATTTCAAGTCTTAGAGTTAAGCAAAAAAATCACAAACGCAGTTTAAAATCGTATATGTGTTCTAAAAAATTGTCGTTTTCATTAATTAAATTGCTCTAACTTTATTGATGCTTAAAAAAATAAGTTGCGCTTAGTAAATTTGTATTCAGAAGACTTAAGAAAACTCAATTTCAAGTCTTAGAGTTAAGCAAAAAAATCACAAACGCGGTTTAAAATCAGATTTGTGATCTTAAAAATTGTCATTTTCATTAATTAAATTGCTCTAACTTTACTGCTGCTTAAAAAAATAAGTTGTACTTGGTAAATTTAGATTCAGAAGAATTGAATTAGTAAGAAAACTCAACTTCACATCTGAGAATTAAGCAAAAAAATCACAAACGCGGTTTCAAGTCAGATTTGTGTTCTTAAAAATTGTCGTTTTCATTAATTAAATTACTCTAACTTTATTGCTGCTTAAAAAATAAGTTGTACTTGGTAAATTTACATTCAGAAGAATTGAATTAGTAAGAAAACTCAACTTCACGTCTTAGAATTAAGCAAAAAAATTACAAACGCGGTTTCAAGTCAGATTTGTGTTCTAAAAATTGTCGTTTTCGTTAACTAAATTGCTCTAACTTTATCGATGTTTAAAAAATTAAGCTGTGCTTAGTAAAATTAAATTCAAAAGGCTTAATTTATTAAGAAAACTCAATTTCAAAACTTAAAACTAAGCATGGAATAAATAAATTAAGTTTAAACTCAGATTTAGGTTTTAGAAAATGTTGCTTTCTATAATAAAATCGCTCTAATTTTTCTGCTGTTTAAAAAATTGAGTTATGCTTAGTAAATTTAGATTCAGAAGACTTAAATTAGTAAACAAGCTCAATTTTAAGACTTAAAATTAAGCACGGAATAAATAAATAAGGTTTAAACTAAGATTTAGGTTTTTTAAAAATGTTGCTTTCATTAATAAAATCGCTCTAAATTTCCTTCTGCTTAAAAAATTAAGGTGTACTTAGTAAATTTAAATTCAGAAGGCTTAAATTACTAAAGAAACTCAATTTCAAAACTTAGAATTAAGCACAAAATAAATAAATAAAGTTTAAGATTAGATTGTTTTTTTGAAAATGTTCTTTCATTATTTAAACTGCTCTAACTTTATTGCTGCTTAAAAAAATAAGTTGTGCTTAGTAATGTAGTGTGATAGCTCAATGGTAGAGCACTTGCATATCATGCGAGCAGTCCGGGGTTCGATCCCCGAAATATGACTGAAATGATAACTTGCTCTTTATCCACCAGCGTGGTTCGGAAGTCACGTATTAAGCTGTTGGTCCCATCAAACCACTTTAAACAAGTCGTAGACTTACTGTGGCGATGTAAAATAGCCGTAAAAAGCATAATAATAATAATAATAATAATAATTAAAATTTAAATTGAAAAAGCTTAAATTAGTAAAAAAACTCAATTTCAAAACTTAAAATTAAGCACGAAATAAATAAATAAAGTTTAAACTCAGATTTAAGTTTTTTGAACATGCTACATTCATTAATAAAATCGCTCTAACTTTACTGCTCCTTAAAACAATAAATTGTGCTTAGTAAATTTAGATTCAGAAGACTTAAATTAGTAAGAAAAATCAATTTCAAGCTTTAAAATTAAGCAAAAAAATCACAAGCGCGATTTAAAATAAGATTTGTGTTTTTGAAAATTGTTGTTTTCTTTAATTAAATTGCTATAACTTTATTGCTGCTTAACAAATTAAATTGTGCTTAGTTTATTTAAATTCAGAAGACTTGAATTAGTAAGGAAACTCAATGTCAAGCCTTAGAATTAAATACGGAATAAATATTTAGGTTTAAACTCAGATTTAAGTTTTTTGAAAAAAATGCTTTCATTAATAAAATCATTCTAACTTTGCTTCTGCTTAAAAAATTGTGCTGTACTTGGTAAATTTAAATTCAGAAGACTTAAATTACTAAAGAAACTCAATTTCAAAACTTAGAATTAAGCACAAAATAAATAAATAAAGTTAAGTTCATATTGCTTTCAGAATTAAATACGGAATAAATATTTAGGTTTAAACTCAGATTTAAGTTTTTTGAAAAAAATGCTTTCATTAATAAAATCATTCTAACTTTGCTTCTGCTTAAAAAAATGTGCTGTACTTGGTAAATTTAAATTCAGAAGACTTAAATTACTAAAGAAACTCAATTTCAAAACTTAGAATTAAGCACAAAATAAATAAATAAAGTTTAAGATTAGATTTAATTTTTTTATAAATGTTCTTTCATTACTTAAATTGCTCTAACTTTATTGTTGCTTAAAAAAAATAAGTTATGCTTAGTAAATTTGGATTGAAAAAACTTAAATTAGTAAAGAAACTCAATTTTAAAACTTTAAATTAAGCACGGAATGAATAAATTAGGTTTAATCTAAGATTTAGATTTTTTGAAAATGCTGCTTTCATTAATAAAATCGCTCTAACTTTACTGCTGCTTGAAAATATAAATTGTGCTTAATAAATTTAGATATAGAAGACTTAAATTAGTAAAGAAACTCAATTTCTAGACTTAAAATTAAGCACGGAATAAATAAATTAGGTTTAAACTGAGATTTAGGTTTTTTGAAAATGCCACTTTCATTAATTAAATTGCTCTAACTCCAATACAATAGATTAGAATTTGCTACAATTTGGTACTAACATACCTCAATATCAGTAGTACTAATTGTAGAAAATTGATTAAACTCCATACGTTTATTTTGACAAAACCTTAATTAAATAAACATTGCTAAACTGAATCAAAAGTCACAAATTATGACAAAAACAATCATAATTCCATAACGCAGCATTTGGATACTGATACAAATTGATATTGGAGTTTATACAAATCAATATTTGTTTTCTAGCGCTTTATCTTGAATGAACAATAGTTGCTTCGATTTTTGGCAAAAGGTACAAAAACCAAATGATTCGACAAATCTATTCAATTCTAAGATAGAGTAAGGAACAATAAATGCGTATAATTAACATAAACAACAGTAAACAAAGTAGAATTTGGCAACCGTGCAACTTATATTATATATTTATCTCTAATACTGTGATAAATCTATTCAATTCCAAGATAGAGTAAAAAAACAAATATAATTTTCAATCAAATAGCTTCTGTAAACAACCTTGCAACAACGTATACTGATCACCGCTAATATTTGTTGTTTATCGCACTCTATCTTAGAATTGAATAGACTATAGCTGCTACCGAGATCAACTCCTACTAATTATTAATAAATTTTGTTATTGCTAAAACATGTGATCGCAAACATCCATTAGTAGATATGCAGCAGAAGAAGACGAAGATTTCTGAAACCATAAATGCCGAGTTTTAGCAACAAACATTGATTATTTGGCTTCATTGTATAAACTCATACTCGGAAAGGCTTCCGACCTACTTAAAACAGGTTGATAAGATCGACAAAGTATACAAAATTAACAAACCTATCTAATTTGATTGAATCTTACTGTAAAGTGCAAAATATTAACTGATTTTGATTTTATCATTGAATCACCTGGAGTTCAGCTTTGATATGATAAAGTTGGATTAATCACGCTTAGTAGCGACTTAAAGTAAAGAATAAAGTTTATGACATTGCCGGCCACAACCTAACCTAACACACTTGAGTGACAATCTGATATTTTATTTGTGTAAATTGAGTTTAACTGCAAGCGCGCCAATGTGTAAAGGCCTTTATGCATTCACAGATGCGTTAAATTAACATAAATGGCCGGTCGGCAGCTAATACATTCTATCTCAGACCCATTTCTCAAGATGACAACAAACTTCCGTCAGATCTCTTCTCAGAATTGACAAATATGTTATAAATCAAACCAAGTTACTGATTATAATATTGACATTTTCGCGCCACTTTGTGCACTTCAAATCAAAATTTCGGATTTTATCTTTGATTTGATACCAACAAACATTTTTTCAAAATAAAAATCATCCAGTGGCGTCACCAAAAAATTTCAAGCAAAATCAAAAATTGTGTTTTGCTAAAAATCAAAAACGGCTAAAAGCAGATGAAGCAAAAAGTAAAGTGGCCGCGTTTTTATCAATGCTTTTGTTTTTAAGCAGTGGCGTACCAAAATTTGCATATATTTTTTTGTTTAATCTCAAAAATACAAAATTGAAGTTTTGCTATAAAATCTGCTACATACAAAGTGTTATAGTCAATAAAAAATTTATTCGCTCCCACTAGAATCTATACTGAACCCTTTAACCTTAATTTATTCCCACAAGGATTTAATTAAATCAATATTAAAATAACCAATTTTAATAACTGATTTACTAATAAACTAATACTAAAAGAAACTACTGTCGCCGTGTTTAAGTATTTAAATAAAAGACCGGTTAAAGTTTGCCCTTTTTTTAGTTTTAAGTAAAAATCTAATTAATATAATAAAGCATTCCTTCTAATTGGAATACAAAGCTAAATACAAATCAAATTGTATTGATGACACTTATAGGTTAAAAAAAAACATGTTTTAAAATTAATTTAAATCTTAATAACTTGTTATCAATCATTAATGCAAAGAATTAAAATCATTCCGGATCTAATTGTTTTATTTTAAAAGAGTTATTCAAATATTTCAATTCTATTCAATTCCAAATAGTTTTTATTATGTTTGCGATAATAAAAAAAATTGAAATAAGAAAGAATAAAATAATCACTAGGAGGTCGTGTACATGAAAATATGTATTGAATTTTACAATAGAAACTCACCACTGGACTCTCATCACCGATATCGCTGTCCCGTTCCTGCGGATCCATTTCCATGGCGTAAACGGGGACGGGTTCTCTGTTTTTGACACGAATTTTGGCGACTTGTCTATTGCAGAATGCCAAAAGCACCCCGCAGTAACACAAAACTAAAAATTAATATAATTTCACGTATAATTTATGAACACAAACACTATATAAGTTTCGTTTATTTTAATTTTTTAATAATTAGTAGCACTTTGTACACAAACACGATTAAAATAAGAACAACACGATTTTGTGATTAGAAAGAAGAAAAAAATAATAGGATGCGCACACAACAACCAACAAAAAAAACAGTCCACACGGTCGGTCGGCTGTTCGGCTGCGGCTAGGAAATGCTTGGCGCAATAGAGTTTGAAAGATCAGCAGCAGCGTGCAACTCTCCACGTTCAGATCCCCCTACTACTCAACTGCTTTCCAGGAGTGGCTTATAAAATGGAGGGGCGTTTCTCATGCTCCCTGCGCCGATCTTTTCAATGTAATGATATGTTTTTATTGTGTATGTTATCCAATCACACCTAACTAACCAGAATTACAGGTAATATTAATAATAATACGTTCGTTTTATTTTTGCCCTTTTTCGGTTCGCTCTTATTTTTAACCGACGATCAATTTTTCATGGGCATTATTTTTTACTGAACACTACATTTGTTACAATTAATTCATTTTGAATATTAATAATAATTTAGTTACAGCAAACAGTGATAAGGAAAGAATGTTTACCATACACGTGAAGCCACAATATCAATAACAAAACAATTAATTAAATTGAAATCAACATTCAAAAATTCCAATTTAATTAAGCCTACATAATGATTATATAATTATGCAGTTTAATACAAGATTCTTATACTAATAATATTAATAATACCAGTATTATAAAACATGTTATAAAAACCTTACTGAAGAGATAAATTTAAATTTCATTTGCATACGTGAAGCAGAAACAGGAATATGTAAGTGATAATAACAACTAAATTACAAAGAGACAACATAACGTAGATAAAATAAAACATTATGATCAAGTAAAACATCGCAACACTATTTAGAATCAGCAGAATATTGAGAATGGCGGCAGAAAAATAATATTTTAAATTTATTGAAAATAAAAAAATTGTTATCAAAGAACGAACTTGTAACAAAATTGTTTAAAATTTTAGTACTTTGATTTAATTCTCTGCTCAGCCGTTATTAGTTTTTGGATTTAATCATTAGTTTTAGTAAAATACATTTATACATTAATCATTTCACCCCAAACTTAGAAAGTTCTTGAGCCTGCCTGATTTAGTTCTTAACGTAAAAGCACTTCAATTCTAATAATTTGTATAAGGTTTAAGCAATATTCAAAAGTTCATTAAAAAATTTGTTGTTTACTGCCTATCGAATATTGTTATTATTATTTTACTGGCGGATTCTGAAAATACTTTTTACCATTTTAACAAAAAATAATAAGCGTCGCAACTGCGGTCAACTGGGTTTGTAAAGCTTTCGAAAAATTAGTAAAATGGTATAATCAAACTTCAAGGTAATGCGCGGGAAATCATACATTTATGTTTAGATTATTTTAAGCTTTGACAAAACTTGAAAGCTTTTAAGTTTTTCAGATTATATTAAATGCTCTTAAAATCATTTTAAAACTTTTGAGAACATTATAAAAGCTTGTAAAGCATTACAAAACTCCAAACAGCTCTCAAAAACACGTTAAAAGCTTTTAAAAACATTTTAAAATAAGAAGAGAATATTATTTATAAGTTTAAACATATTTTTGGTAACATCTTATTGACTTTCAGAACATTTTAAAAGCTTTTACAAAATTTTAAAGCTGTTAAGAACGTTTTAAATGATTATAAAAACATTTTAAAATTTTTGAAAACTTTTTAAAAGTTTTGAGATGATTTTAAAAGCTTTGAGAACATTTTAAAAACTTTGAAAACTTTACAAGCTTTTAAAATCATCAAATAGTTTTTGAAAACATGTTAAATGCTTTTAAGAACGTTTCAAAAAATTTGAAAACATTTTAAATGTGTCTGCTAACATGTCAGCAGCTCCTGATAACATGTCACTTTAAAAGCTTTTGAGAATATGTATGTATCAGCAAGTTTAAACATAACATTTTATTAGATTTGAGAACATTTTAAAAGCTTTGATATCACTTTAAAACTGTTGAAAACGTGGAATATTCTTTTAAACGTTTTATAGAACATTTTAAAAGCTTTAAAAACGTTTAAAAGTACTTATTCCTAAGCATAATTACACGTCAGTAGTTTGGATTGAATATTGGTTTACAACTTTTCTTGTAATACAATCTTTTGATGACAAACACTTGGGGGGGTGGTTGGATCATTTCAGAGCATAACACGTCAGTAGTAACCCACTCTCCCATATGAGTGCCCGTGATCAAGTTATTGAATAAAAAGACACTTGGGCGGGCACTAAAGTTGTGATTGTGAGTGGAAAATTTGCGTTGGTGCTTATGCCCACCCGCCTTTGTGTCTGAGATTAAGAAATTTTTTTATTGATTGGGTACAATTGAGCTGAATGACTTTTTAGAACACAGTTAATATGCAGAACTGAACTGTCAAACAATTGATTTAACCGTCAAGCTGTAGAAAAAACTGTCAAAATATTGCCATAAGTAAATTATTTTTACTTAAACTTATTGACATTTGCTACTCAATTTTCTGTTTTAGGTTAAATGAATAGCACTGGAATTCATTTCTCAGAAAAGCCAAACGCTTTTTCCTGTAATACAACCAAATAAAAAAAAAAAACCTTTATATAACCGTCAACCACAAATGAACGGACAAATATATATACATAAATAAACAAGTTTATACTACACCATTTTCAATAAAACTTTTTTGTTTAAAATTAATAAAAATATATAATATGTATATATATATATATATTTATTTAAATACATATAAAGGATCATAGAGCACTTATCTAATAATTTAAATATAATCGATGCATTAGTTTCCATTATAGGCAAAATGGTTTGTACAGCTACAAATGTTGACTTTCAAAATGTATAAATCGAACACAAATTTGATGGTTTTCAGCAAATTTGCCCAAAAAGCCTCTTATTTCAAAATCGACTGTTTTGATTAAAGTCAAATTTTAACCTAATATTTCTAAACTAATAAAGTTTGAGCAAAATTGTTTAAATTACAAAACGTGCCTCAACTAAATTCCAAATTTGAATGACTTCAATGTACTGATTTCAAAGATAAATTTCTTTGAGCAAAAGCCTTAAACCTTTTTATATCTCATAAACGCTTCATCCGATTTTGATCTTTTTTTTTTCAAAAATACACATTTGAAAATATTAATAATAAATTCTGTAAAAACTTGTATCACATTAAAACCATAAAATACTTCAAGTTCTTTTTTTTGTTATATCGTAGAGCGGGCTGTAATCATAATTATTTGTCAGAAATTATGTGTTCTTGTACCTATAAATTATGAAAAAATTTGAAGACAAAACATAATAATAAATATAAAACCTTAGAATTATTATAAATGTACAAAACAATAAATTAGGTACTTAAGCATAGTTCTTCTGAAAAAAAAAACAAAAAACAATTACAGTGGTCAAATTAAATCAATCAATAGCACTTTTGCTATATCATAACCAGTTGGAATCATTTGGACGTCGTATGATTCTTTATATGTATATATAACGGAACTTACGGCGTCAAATTTATACGTATATATGTACATACATGAACAAGCCTCCATACGACATCATTTTCAATAAAACTTGCGTATCATTGGAACTAGTGCATTGATTTAATTTATATTTACTAGAAGTTTAGTTTAATATATCAAGAAAGAGAGGTTAAAATTTGAGCTCAGTGCAAACAGTTGTTTTTGAAATATGAGGCGATTTGAGGCACTTTTACTCAAAATGATTGATTTTATGTAGATTTTGAATTTAATTGATTAAACTTTAATCAATTAAATGCTGCTAAGTTTGCTTTTAAGGACGTTTTAAAAGCTTAGAAAACAGTTTTGAAGCTTCTGAGAACATTCTAAGAGTTTTTGAAAACATGCTAAATGCTTTTTTTTAAAAAAGCTCTAAAAACATTGTTAAAGTTTACAACAACTCAAAAGCTCCTAATACGATGCTTAAAAATGCTAATAAAAACAAATTAAAAGCATTGAGAGTATTATCTGTAACATTTTAAAACTTTAAATGTTTTATTGCTTTTAAAAACATGTTAAATGTAAAAAAATTTGTTAACAGTTTTCAATACTACGTAAAAAGCTTCTAAAACAATTGAAAAGCTTTGCAGATTTTTTTGAAATATTTTATTAGTTTGAAAACATTATAAAAGTTTTAATAACATTCTAAAAGCTTTGCAAAACATTTTAAAAAAATTAATAACGTTTTAAAGCTGTATACTAAACGCTTTTAAAGATCTTTTAAAAGCTCTTAAAAACATGTAACAAGTTAGAAGTTTTTGAGAGTTTGTTTAAAACTTTTAAGAACATTTTAAAAGCTTTGATAACATTGTAAAAGTTTCCAACAATTTGCCAACAGCTTTCAAAAACAGGTTAAAAGCTTTTAAGTACAATTTTTTTTCAAAACCACGTAAAAAGCTTCTAAAAACAATTCAGAAGCTCTGAAAACATTACTTTTAAGTTTAAGCAGTTTTTTTATTTTTTTGAAATATTTTCTTCTTCAAGACATTTTAAAAGCTCTAAAAACATTATAAAAGTTCTAATAGCATTCTAAAAGCTTTTCAAAACATATTAAAAGTTGTTATAACGTTTTAAAGATTTATACTAAACGCTCTTGAAGATATTTTAAAAGCTTTTAAAAACATGTAAAAAGCTAAAAGTTATTGAGAATTTGTTTAATGCTTTTAAAAACATTTTAAAAGCTTTGAGAATATTGTAAAAGTTTTCGGTTAAATGCTAATAGTTTCCAAAAACTGGTTAAAAGCTTTTAAGTACAATTTAAAAGCTTGGAAAAGTTTTGTAGCTTTTGAGAACATTCTAAAAGATTTTAAAAACATGTTAAATTTTTTTTTTAAAATTTGATAAGCTTATGAACATTCTTAAAGTTTACAACAACATTTCAAAAGTTCCGATGCTTAAAAATGCTAATATAAACAAATTAAAAGCTTTGAGAATATATTACGTAAAATGCTTCTAAAAACAATTAAAAAGCTTTTCAGGATTTTTTGAAATATTATATTAGTTTTCAAGACATTTTAAACTTTTAAAACTTTGAAAACATTATAAAAGTTTAATGATTTTCTAAAAGCTTTTAAAAACATTTTAAAAGTTTTTATGACATTTTAAAACTGTATACTAAATGCTCTTAAAGATATTTTAAAAGCTCTTAACAACATGTAAAAAGCTAGAAGTTTTTGAGAAAATGTTTATTGCTTTTAAGAACATTTTAAAAGCATTGATAACATTGTAAAAGTATCCCACAATATGCCAACAGTTTTCAAAAGCAGGTTAAAAGCTTTTAAGTACAATTCAATAGCTTGAAATTTCTGAGAACATTTTAAAAGTTTTTGAAAATATGCTAAATGCATTTAATAACATTCTAAAATTTTTTTCAGAACATTTTAAGAGTTTTCATAACGTTTTAAAGCTGTATATTAAATGCATTTAAAAATATTTTAAAAGCTCTTAAAAACATGTAAAAAGTTTGAAGTTTTTGAGAGTTTGTTTAAAGCTTTTAAGAACATTTTAAAGCTTTGATAACATTGTAAAAGTTTCCAACAATTTGCCAACAACTTTCAAAAACAGGTTAACAGCTTTTAAGTACAATTTAAAAGCTTGGAGAACAGTTTTAAAGCTTCCGAGAACATTCTAAAAGTTTTGAAAACATGCTAAATGTTTTTTAAAACGTTTCAAAAGCTTTAAAAACATTGGTAAAGTTTTCAAAAGCTCCTAATACAATGCTTAAAAATGCTAATAAAAACAAACTAAAAGCTTTGAGAATATTATCTGTAACATTTTAAAACTGACATTTTGTTTAATGCTTCTAACATGCCAACAGTTCTTAATACCACGTAAAAAGCTTTTAAAAACGATTTAAAAGCTTTAAAAACGATTCAAAAGCTCTAAAAACATTACTTTTCAGTTTAAGCAATATTTTTATTTTTTTTATATTTTCTCAGTTTTCAAAACATTTTAAAGGCTTTGAAAACATTATAAAAGTTTTAATAACATTCTAAAAGCTTTTCAGAACATTTTAAGTGTTTTTATAACGTTTAAAGCTGTTTACTAAATGCTCTTAAAACTATTTTAAAAGCTCTTAAAAACATGTAAAAAGCTAGAAGTTTTTGAGAGTTTGTTTAATGCTTTTTTTTAATTTTAAAAGCTTTGAAAACATTGTAAAAGTTTCCAACAATATGCTAACAGTTTCCAAAAATAGGTTAAAAGCTTTTAAGTACAATTTAAAAGCTTGGAAAACAGTTTTGAAGATTCTGAAAACATTTAAATTTTTTTTGAAAACGTTCTAAATGCTTTTTAAAACGTTTCAAATGCTTTAAACATTCTTAAAGTTTACAACAATTCAAAAGCTCCTAATAAAATGGTTAAAAATGCTAATAAAAACAAATTAAAAGTTTTGAGAACATTATCTGTAACATTTTAAAACTGACAATTTGTTTAATGTGTTTAACATGCCAACAGTTTTCAATACCACGTAAAAAGCTTCTAAGAACAATTCAAAAGCTCTAAAAACATTAGTTTTAAGTTTAAGCATATTTTTGATTTTTTGAAATTTATCTTCTGACATTTTAAAAGTTTTAAATTTTTTTTTAAAGTTTTAATAACATTCTAAAAGCTTTTCAGAACATTTTAAAAGTTTTTATAACGTTTTGAAACTGTATACTAAATGCTTTTAAAGATATTTTAAAAGCTCTTCAAAACATCTAAAAAGCAAGAAGTTTTTGAGAGTTTGTTGCTTTTAAGGACGTTTTAAAAGCTTTGAGAGCACTTTAAAAACTTTCTAAAATATGACAATAGTTTTCAAAAACAGGTTAAAAGCTTTTAAGTACAATTTAAAAGTTTAGAAAATAATTTTAAAGCTTTCAAAAACATTTTAAAAGTTTTTAAAAATATGCTTTTAAAAACGTTTCAAAAACTTTAAAAACATTCATAAAGTTTGCAACCTTTTTAAAGCTCCTAATACAATGCTTAAAAATGCTAATAAAAACAAATTAAAAACTTTGAGAATATTATCTGTAACATTTTAAAACTGACAATTTGTTTAATGCTTCTAACATGCATTTTCTCAATGCCACGTAAAAAGCTTCTAAGAACGATTCAAAAGCTCTTATTTTTAAGTTTAAGCAAATTTTTAATTTTTTAAAACATTTTTTTAGTTTTCAAGACATTTTAAAAGCTTTTCAAAACATTTTAAAAGTTTTTATGTTTTGAAACTGTATACTAAATGCTCTTAAAGATATTTTAAAAGATCTTAAAAACATATAAAAAGCTAGAAGTTTTTGAAAGTTTGTTTAATGCGTTTAAGAACATTTTAAAAGCTTTGAAAACATTTTAAAAGTATCCCACAATATGCCAACAGCTTTCAAAAACAGGTTAAAAGCTTTTAAGTACAATGGAAAATAATTTTGAAACTTCCGAGAACATTCTAAAAGTTTTTGAAAACATGCTTATTGCTTTTAAAAACGTTTCAAAAGCTTTAAAAACATTGTTAAAGTTTACAACAAAATTTCATAAGCTCCAATGCTTAAAAATACTAATAAAAACAAATTAAAAGCTTTGAGAACATTATCTGTAACATTTTAAAACTGACAATGTGTTAATGCTTTTAAAAACATGTTAAATGTAAAACATTTTAAAAGCTTTGAGAATATTGTAAAAGTTTTTGACAACATACCAACAGCTTCCAAAAACAAGTTAAAAAATTTTAAGTACAATTTAAAAGCTTGGAGAACCGTTTTGAGCTTTCAAAAACATCGTAAATTTTTTTGAAAATATGCAAAATGCTTTTAAAAACGTTTCAAAAGCTTTAAAAATTGTTAAAGTTTACAACGTTTCTAAAGCTCTAAAAACATTATTTTTAAGTTTTTTGAAATATTAATAATAATATTCCAAGACATTTTAAAAGCTTTGAAAACATTAAAAAAATTTAACCATTTTAAAATCTTTTTAGAACATTTTAAGAATTTTATGACGTTTTGAAGTTGTATACTAAATGCTCTTAAAAATATTGTAAAAGCTCTTAAACACATATGAAAAGCTAGAAGTTTTTGAGAGTTTGTATAATGTTTTTAAGGACGTTTTGAAAGCTTTGAGAACATTATAAATTTTTTTAACAATATGATAATGGTTTTCAAAAATAAGTTAAAAGCATTTAATTACAATTTAAAAGCTTGAAAAACAGTTTTAAAGCTTCTGAGAACGTTTTAAAAGTTTTTAAAAACATGTTAAATGCTTTTAAAATAAATTGAAAAGCTTATAAACATTTTTAAAACTTACAACAACATTTCAAAAGCTCTTATGCTTAAAAATACTAATAAAAACAAATCATAAACTTAGAAAACATTATCTGTAACATTTTAAAATTGACAAAGTTTTAATGCTTTTAAGAACATGTTAAATGTAAAATTTTTGAACAACAGTTTTCAATACCAGGTAAAAAGCTTCTAAAAACAATTCAGAAGCTCTGAAAACATTACTTTTAAGTTTAAGCAGATTTTTGATTTTTTTGGAAATATTTTCTTCTTCAAGACATTTTAAAAGCTCTAAAAACATTATAAAAGTTTTAATAGCATTCTAAACGCTTTTCAGAACCATTTAAGAGTTTTCATAACGTTTTGAAACTGTATACTAAATGCTTTAAAAGATATTTTAATAGCTCTTAAAAACATGTAAAAAGCTAGAAGTTTTTGAGAGTTTGTTTAATGCTTTTAAGAACATTTTAAAAGCTTTGAGAACATTGTAACAGTTTCCGACAATATGCCAACAGCTTCCAAAAACAGACTAAAAGCTTGTTCTGAAAACATTCTAAAAGTTAAAAAAAAAACATGCTTCTAAAAAAAATTTAAAAGCTTTAAGAACATTGTTAAAGTTTACAACATTTCAAAAGCTCCGATGTTTAAAAATGCTAATAAAAACAAATTAAAAGCTTTACATACATTATTTGTAACATTTTAAAACTGACAATGCTTTTAAGAACATGTTAATTGTAAAATTTTAGTTCTCAATACCACGTAAAAAGCTTCTAAAAACTATTCAAAAGCTTTAAAAATATTACTTTTATTAAGTTTAAACAATTTTTTGATTTTTTTGAAATATTTTTTTAGTTTTAAAGACACTTTAAAAGCTTTAAAAACATTAAAAAGGTATTAATAACATTCTAAAAGCTTTTCAGAACATTTTAAGAGTTTTACGTTTTAAAGCTGTATACTAAATGCTTTTAAAGATATTTTAAAAGTTCTTGAAAACATGTAAAAAGCTAGAAGTTATTGAGAGCTTGTTTAATGCTTTTAAAAACGTTTTAAAAAAACTTTGAAAACATTTTACAATTTTTTGACAATACGCCAACAGATTCCTTAACCAGGTTAAAAGCTTTTAAATACAATTTAAAAGTTTGGAAAACAGTTTTAAAGCTTCCGAGAACATTTTAAAAGTTTTTGAAAATATGCTTTTTTCAAAAGCTTTAAAAACATTGTTAAAACTTACAACAACATGTCAAAAGCTCCAATGCTTAAAAATGCTAATAAAAACAAATTAAAAGCTTTGAGAACATTATCTGTAACATTTTAAAACTGGCAATTTGTTTAATGCTTTTAACATGCCAACAGTTCCCAATACCACGTAAAAAGCTTCTAAACATTCTTTTTGTTTAAGCTGATTTTTGATGTTTTTGAAATTTTTACTTAGTTTTCAAAACATTTTAAAAACATTATAAAAGTTATAATAATAATTTTCCAGCCTTACGACCGTAATCCATCACTTTCCAATCTATAATTTGAGCGGATACCCGCTTTAAATTGTTTCTCAAATTTTTTAAACGTATATTTTTGACATTTTTAAGTCATTTAAAAAAAATGTCAACCTTTTTGAAGCTGCTAAGAATGCACTGATTTTTCTTAAAAGCATTTGAATAGCTTTGAGAACATTTTAAAAAGTTTAAAATCAAGTTTCTGGCATTTAAATATCTATTGATATTACGCTAAAAGCTTTTAAATATAATTTAAAAGCTTTATCTAAAAATTTAAATATTTTACATATTTTTAAAACTTTTTTTTTAAACAAAAAACTTATAAAAGTAAAATCAATCACTACAAAAAATAACACCAAATGTATAGTTTCTGACAGAAAAACTTTAAAAATGCAGTTTATAGAAAAAAATTAACCAGAAATGCTTATTACAAAAAAAAAAACATCAGAAAAGTTACTAAAAATGCGCTAGTAACTAAATAAGGCATTTTTTACAGAAAAAAAATCTAAAAGTTTAGTTTCTGACAGAAAAAATACAGTTTTTGAAAAAAAAAAACTTACCACAATGCATTTTTTTTTTAATAGAAAAACCAGTAAACTCACCAAAAATAATTTTTTTTTACAGAAAAAACTACTAAGAGATTATTTTTTGACAGAAAACACACTAGAAATACATTTTTATAAAAAAAAAAACTTAAAAATTTGTTTTTGACAGAAAACTTGCCAGAAATGCATTTTTTACAAAAAAAAAACACTAAAAGTTTAATTTTTAACAAAAAAAAAAACATCAAAAATAATAAAAGTTTTGTTTCTGACAGAAAAATTACCAAATAATGCACTACTTGCCACAAAACACTGTAAATGTTTTACTTTTTGACAGAAAACTTATAATAAATGCATTTGTTAACAGAAAAATAAACAGAAAAATTTAGATTTTGACAAGAAAATTACCAAAAATGTACTGTTTGACAAAAAAATACTTTTTTACAAAAACAACATCAAAAGTATAGTTTCTGATAGAAAAAATGCAGTTTTTAAGCAAAAATTCACAAAAAAATGCATTTTTTACAGAAAAAAAAGTTACCAAATATGCACTATTTGACAAAAATTGCATTTTTTACTAAAAAAAAAAACACTAAAAGTTTAGTTTCTGACAAAAAATGCAGTTTTTGAGCAAATACTCACTAATATGCATTTTTTTAACAGAAAACCTACTCTAAAGATTAGATTTTGATAGTAAACTTACTAAAAATAATTTTTTTAACAGAAAAAAAAATATGAAAGTTTACTTTTATACAAAAAACTTACTAGAAATAAATAATAATTTTTTACAATAAATAAACACTAAAAGATTAGTTATGAAAAAAAAAACATCAAAAATGCTTTTTATTACAGAAAAAAAAAATATATTAAAAGTTTTTTTTACAGAAAAATGACCAAAAATGCACTATTTGCCACAAAACACTGTAAATGTTTTACTTTTTGACAAAAAACTTATTATAAATGCATTTGTTTACAAAAAAAAAACATTAAAAATTTATATTTTGACAAAAAAAAACTATCAAAAATGTACTGTACAAAAAAAATAGATTTTTTAGAAAAAAACATCAAAAGTTTAGTTTCTGACTGAAAAAAATGCAGTTTTTAAGCAAAAACCCACCAACCAAATGCATTTTTTACAGAAAAAACATCAACAATTTAGTTTTTGACAGAAAAGTTACCAAAAATGCACTATTTGCAAAATAATGTGTTTTGAGTGAAAAATAAAATACAAGTTTAGTTTCTGACAGAAAAGATGCAGTTTTACAGCAAAAACTCACCAAAATGCAATTTGTTTAATAGAAAAACCATTTAAAGGTTTAGATTTTGACAGTAAACTCACCAAAAATTTTTTTTTTTACATAAAAAGTACTAAGAGTTTACTTTTTTACAGAAAACTTACTAGAACTGAATTTTTGAAGAAAAGAATACTAAATGATTAGTATTTGACAAAAAAAAAACTTGCCAAATACGCATTTTCTACAAAAAGATCATTTTATTAGCTTTAAAAACCACTTAAAAACTTTGACAAACTGTTAAAATTATGCTAAACTTTCTTAATAACATTTTTAAAATTAAAAAACGTTTTAAATTTATTTAAAACATTTTAAAATTCTTTAGAAACATGTTAAATGCTTTTAAAAAAGTTAAAAAAGAACATTTTAGAGTGTTTGAAAACATTCTACAAATTTTGAAAATAAGTTTAATGCTCCTCTCGGGAACAGGAAAAAAACGTTGAGAACATTCTTGAAGCTTTTGAATTTTTTTTTTTTTTTTTTTTTTGAGAATATGCTAAATGCTTTTAAAAACGCTCCCACAACATGCCAACAGCTTATAAAAACATAATAAAAGTTTATAAAAACAAAGTTTTGAGAACATTGTCTATAAGTTTAAACATATTTTTAAAATTTTGAAAACATTTCATTAGTTTTCAGAACATTTTTAAAGTTTTGACAACAATTTGTAGCATAAAAGCAGTAAAAAAATATTATTAAGTTTTCTTAGAATTGCTGAGCTTAGCACAATTAACACTAAAATGTACACTTTGGCCATTTTGGGGGTCCCAGTGGAGGATTTTGTTATAACTGCACAATATTAACTTCAATATTGATGTTAAAATGACAACATAGTTCACTTAGATTTTAATTAAATGTTTACATCAAAATAATTATTTTGATTTTGCATTTGCAAGCTTCAATTCATTATTGCCGATTTGTAATCAAAAATAAGATAATATATTTACAATATTGGTAATCTAATTAAATAATAAAATTATATTGTATTAACTCACATTGTAATAGAAGGTCATTGAACTCCAGAATAATACAGCCAATAATCAACCCATTATAAAATCCATCAATATCATCCTAATTGTCATACTCCATACACAAAACATGTTTATCAACACTATTCACTCAAAATTACACATACTGATCACCGAAAGTAATCCAAAAACACTTAATTTAGTAGCACATCCGCGACGCACATACACATACGAATGTCATTAGGTACTGAATTCATACGCCTCCGGCTTCCCGATAAACCAGATTTGTGTTACAATTAATTTGTTGATGAAGAATATAATACTTACAAAATATTATGATAAAAGATTAAAACAATTTTCCATCATTGAAGATTAATATATTGTTAGAAATAACTGACTGACGCGAGGTACTACTTTATGATTATGTTTTTACTAATACAGCACGGGGGCAGTACCAACTTAAATCTTTAACAATAAAATTATTATTCAATTATATTTTGTTGATTTAATTTATATTATTTGAATGTAATTAGAAATAAATAAGTATTTCTAATAACATGATGAGATGCGAAAAAATAAATAAAATTTAAGGTAATTAATAGGCAAATCGTATTAATTGCATCTAAATGTAAAGTTTTTGATACTTTTGGTGTTGAAATCTATTGTTGCCAATTTGCATCAATAAATTGTTTTAGAGTTATCAATTGTTAAACTGTTTCTAAATGCTATTGATTGAAATATATGGGATCAGTTAAATTGAGGTTACGTCAAACTGGGCGTATCGATTTTATTTATTTTTACACAGTTGGTACTTTTGATATTAAAGTCTATTTTTGCCAATTTGCATCAATGTTCAATAAATTATTTTAGAGTTATCAATTGTTAAACTGTTTCTAAACGATTTTAACTAAGATATGTGGGATAAGTTAAGTTGAGGTTACGTCAAATTAGGCGTATCGATTTTGTTTATTTTTACACAGTTGGTACTTTTGATATTGAAGTCTATTTTTGCCAATTTGCATCAATGTTCAATGAATTGTTTTAGAGTTATCAATTGTTAAATTATTTCTAAACGATATTGATTAAGATATGTGGGATCAGTTAAGTTGAGGTTACATCAAATTGGGCGTATCAATTTTGTTTATTTTTACACAGTTGGTACTTTTGGTGTTGAAGTCTATTGTTGCCAATTTGCATCAAAGTTCAATGAATTGGTTTAGAGTTATCAATTGCTAAACTGTTTCTAAACGCTATTGATTGAAATATGTGGGATCAGTTAAGTTAAGGTTACGTAAAATTGGGCGTATCAATTTATTTTATTTTTACACAGTTGGTACTTTTAGTGTTGAAGTCTATTGTTGTCAATTTGCATCAATGTCCAATGAATTGTTTTAGAGTTATAAATTGTTAAATAGTTTCTAAACGCTATTAATTGAAATATGCGAGATCAGTTAAGTTGAAGTTACGTCAAATTGAGCGTATCGATTTTGTTTATTTTTACACAGTTAGTACTTTTGATGTTGAAATTTATTGTTGCTAATTTGCATCAAAGTCCAATCAATTGTTTTAGAGTTATCAATTGTTAAATTGTTTCTAAACGATATTGATTAAGATATGTGGGATCAGTTAAGTTGAGGTTACGTCAAATTAGGCGTATCGATTTTGTTTATTTTTACACAATTGGTACTTTTGGTGATGAAGTCTATTGTTGCCAATTTGCATCAAAGTCCAATGAATTGTTTTAGAGTTATCAATTGTTAAATTGTTTCTAAACGCTTTTGATTGAGATATGTGGGATCAGTTAAGTTGAGGTTACGTCAAATTGGGCGTATCAATTTTGTTTATTTTTACAAAGTTCGTACTTTTGGTGTTGACGTTTATTCGTGCTAATTTGCATCAATTTTTAACAAATTGTTTCAGAGTTATCAATTATTAAATTGTTTCTAAATGTTTTTGATTGAGGTTTGTCAGACCAATTAAGTTAAGTATATTGTCTCTTCAACCAGTGAGATGCTAAGCACACTGATGATGGGTGCATACCCTGAAACACTAGTGAATGTGTAAAAAGCCGGCAGATAAAAAAATCCAGCCACAATTAAAAGTTTGGTTTATAAAAATAAAACATTGACTTTAAAACAAAAAAATATGTTTGACAATTTATTAACATTTTAGAACATTTTAATTTGTTTAATGACAGTTCTAAATTATTATAAATATATTCTGACTGTTAACAATTGTGATAATTATAAAGATATCCAATAAAGTTCAGCTGGAGTTAAAAATACAGCAATAAACCCAAAAAAAGTAAATCTGTTAGTTATTAAACCATTTTGTATAGTAATGTATAGAAACATGTGGTGTTTGGCAGCCCCGATTAACACCAGATTTATCTATGATGAACCGGACTGAAGGGATTAACCTAAACCATAGCACAGCACACCATACAAACAACAATATAATAAAGGGTGGCAACAATGGGAAATTGTACTGACCACTCCACTCCGCATATTTATGATTAATTGCATGTATTCTGAGAATCCGTAATTTGCATTTCAATAATCGTACGAAAATGCCGCACACACATCATAATAATAATAACACATTATTATTTTTATTCTTGTAATATTTATACACTTTTTACTCCGGATGGATTTTATGGTGTTTTAAAGGTGTGTGACAACATGTGGCACAATCACACGGTAATTTATTAAAAACGGTCCTCCGTCCGGATGAATTCCGTTTTGTATTTGCACGTACAGAAGAAGTTGCTTGTATTATTTTAAAACTGCTCATTCATTAGCTTAGTTTATATGCACTCTGCTGTATTTTTGCATGGGAAATTAATATGGACGAACATCTGTTTGGAATTTTTACCAGGAATTAACTTGGTTGTTAAATTCAGATATTGAAATTACACTTTGCAAATTAGTTACCATGTTATTGCTATAATTATTTCAATAGTAGTAGGGAGGTGGCCGATACTCATTGGTCAATCGCGTATTGCTATTTTAAATAAGTGAAGAAAGTATTTTCATTTTTTATAATGCATAGATCCCACAACAAATTTATATGCCTCGACAAATCCCAAAAATTATTTAGCAAAAACAAATATGAATTTAAAAAAAAAAATTGATCATTGTAAAGTAGATATTTCTGACACTCTTACACTCAAAACAAATATAATCATGTGTGCTTAGGCTAAACACACTCAAGTATTGCATCTGCTTACATCAATCTTTTTAAACTCATCAAAAAAGTGTTACGCATAATCTGTACGTTTATGCGGTATATAAAATAAAAAGAGCTGGTACATAAATACTAGTAAGAATGATTAAGAATTGCACAAACTAATGTTACATCAAAATTAAAAAGTTTTTTTTTTAAGATTAGTCATATTAAATGTAGATAGCAGTTGCTGGCAATCAGTGGCGTAGTTATCTGTAAGCAAGGGCCGGCAGTGCAAAAGAATCTTAAGACCCAAGAGCCTTGCCATGTTTGATGTAATCTTGCAAAGAAAATCTATTTTGAAAGGGAACTTCTTAATATTTTGAGATAAAGCCCAATAATGTTTGCTATATTATTAATTTTACTATACGCTGCACAAGTTTTTGTAGATTTTGTGTTGGATAGTGTTGTTGAAGAAGTTTAACTGATGCAGTTTGGTACCAAAATATTGTTGGTTAAAACCAGTGTTTTTCTGTTATGTTTGGCACCAAAACGGCGCAGTTGGTAGGTAAACAGTTTTTTTTTTTGGCATTTGGTTTGGATAGCAAAGTGTATCCTATAGTTAAACTCCTAGTAGCTTGATGTCGATTCTTATGTCTCGGTTTTATAGTGAGTACGTAATAATACTCAGATTTTGCGTTAATGTTATGTATATATTTTGCGGTCTACTGTTGAATTGAATAAAATATAGTAGTTTTACAATACGTGTACACGGGATTTTTGAGGATTGAATTGTCTTTTGTTCTCTATTTCAAATAGTCACACTAAATTGTTAAAATACTGCGGTACGCCCACCCGCCCAATTGTAAGTGATTCAGTCAGAAGATTAAATGTCACTTGTCACTAACATGCGCGGAAAGGGAGAACGTAAAAATTTCTTGGTAAATAACACTTGGGCGGGTAGGCGCTAACACAATAGACATAGTCACGCCCGATTGTTGTAATACTGTGGCCCGCTCTTCCACCCACGTGATACAGTGATTGGATATTAAAAAACCGATAATGTTCCTTCTGTAAAAAAACACATGAGATCAAGTCAGTTGTCACTATTATGGGCAAGAAGAGGAACGTACAAATTCCTTCATAACACAATTTATAAATATTGAGCCGGTGCTTTGATGCAGTGTTTTTGCTCACCCGCTTAAGATATTATCAAAAAAATTAATTTTGTGCTTACCTCTGACGTATTAGTGTCAACTGTCATTTAATCTGTCATATTAAAAACATCAGAAACGCTACTAGTGTGAGAATATGCAAATTTCTTGATAACAAACACTTGGGCGGGTGGGCGGGAACACAGTTTATAAATATTGAACCGGTGGTTTGATACAGTGTTCCCGCCCACCCGCCCAAGTGATTGTTATCAAGAAATTTAATATTGAACCTACCTCTGACGTATTAGTGTCAACTGTCATTTAATCTGTCATATTAAAAACAGCAGAAACTCTACAAGCGTGAGAATATGCAAATTTCTTCATAACAAACACTTGGGCGGGTGGGCGGAAACACAGTTTATAAATATTGGGCCGGTGGTTTGAAACAGTGTTCCCGCCCACCCGCCCAAGTGATTGTTATCAAGAAATTTGATATTGTACTCACCTCTGACGTATTAGTGACAACTGTCATTCAATCTGTCACATTAAAAACATCAGAAACGCAACTAGTGTGAGAATATGCAAATTTCTTGATAACAAACACTTGGGCGGGTGGGCGGGAACACAGTTTATAAATATTGAGCCAGTGGTTTAATACAGTGTTCCCGCCTACCCGCTCAAGTGATTGTTATCAATAAATTTGATATTGTACTCACTTTTGACGTATTAGTGTCAACTGTTATATTAAGAACAGCAGAAACGCTACAAGTGTAAGAATAAACAAATTCCTTAAAGACAAACACTTGGGCGGGTGGGCGGGAACACAGTTTATAAATATTGGGCCAGTGGTTTGAAACAGTGTTCCCGCCCTCCCGCCCAAACGATTGTTATCAAGAAATTTGATATTGTACTCACCTCTGACGTATTAGTGACAACTGTCATTCAATCTGTCACATTAAAAACATCAGAAACGCAACTAGTGTGAGAATATGGAAATTTCTTGATAACAAACATTTGGGCGGGTGGGCGGAAACACAGTTTATAAATATTGGGCCGGTGATTTGAAACAGTGTTCCCGCCCACCCGCCCAAGTGATTGTTATCAAAAAATTTGATATTAAACCTACTTCTGACGTATTAGTGTCAACTGTCATTTAATCTGTCATATTAAAAACAGCAAAAACGCTACAAGTGAAAGAATAAACAAATTCCTTAATGGCAAACACTTGGGCGAGTGGGCGGGAACACAGTTTATAAACTTTAAGCCGGTGGTTAGATACAGTGTTCCCGCCCACCCGCCCAAATGATTGTTATCAAGAACTTTTATATTGTACTCACTTCTGACGTATTAATGACAACTGTCATACAATCTGTCATATTAAAAACTGCAGAAACGCTATAAGTGTAAGAATAAACATATTTCTTAATGACAAACACTTGGGCGGGTGGGCGGAAACACAGTTAATAAATATTAAGATGGTGGTTTGATACAGTGTTCCCGCCCACCCGCCCAAGTGGTTGTTATCAAGAAATTTAATATTGTACTCACTTCTGACGTATTAGTGACATCTGTCATACAATCTGTCATATTAAAAACTGCAGAAACGCTATAAGTGTAAGAATAAACATATTTCTTAATGACAAACACTTGGGCGGGTGGGCGGGAACACAGTTTATAAATATTGGGCCGGTGGTTTGATACAGTGTTCCCGCCCACCCGCCCAAGTGATTGTTATCAAGAAATTTAATATTGTACTCACCTCTGACGTATTAATGTTAACTGTCATTTAATCTGTCATATTAAAAACAGCAGAAACGCTACAAGTGTACGAATAAACAAATTTCTTAATGACAAACACGTGGGCGGGTGGGCGGAAACATAGTTTATAAATATTGAGCCGGTGGTTTGACGCAGTGTTCCGCCTACCCGCTCATGTAATTGTTATTAAGAAATTTGATACTATAACCACCTCTGACGTATTAGTGACAACTATTGTTCAATCTGTCACATTAAAAACAGCAGAAACGCAACTAGTGTAAGAATAAACAAATTTTTTGATAACAAACACTTGTGTGGTGGGTGGGCAGCAACACAGTTTATAAATATTAGGCCGGTGGTTTAATACAGTATTTCCGCCCACCCGCCCAAGTAATTGTTATCAAGAAATTTTATATTTTACCTACCTCTGACGTATTACTGTCAACTGTCATTTAATCTGTCATATTAAAAACAGCAAAAATTCTACAAGTGTAAGAATAAACAAATTTCTTGATAACAAACATTTAGGCGGGTGGGTGGGAACACAGTTTATAAATATTAAGCCGGTGGTTTGATACAGTGTTCCCGCCCACCCGCCCAAGTGATTGTTATCAAGAAATTTAATATTGTACTCACTTCTGACGTATTAGTGACAACTGTCATACAGTCTATCACATTAAAAACAGCAGTAACGCTACAAGTGTAAGAATAAACAAATTCCTTAATGACAAACACTTGGGCGGGTGGGCGGAAACACAGTTTATAAATATTGAGCCGGTGGTTTAATGCAGTGTTACGCCCACCCGCCCAAGTGATTGTTGTCAAGAAATTTGATATTGAACCTACTTCTGACGTATTAGTGTCAACTGTCATTTAATCTGTCATATTAAAAACAGCAAAAACGCTACAAGTGTAAGAATAAATAAATTCCTTAATGACAAACATTTGGGCGAGTGGGTGGGTACACAGTTTATAAATATTGGGCCGGTGGTTTGATACAGTGTTTCCGCCCACCCGCCCAAGTGATTGTTATCAAGAAATTTGATATTGTACTCACTTCTGGCGTATTAGTGACAACTGTCACACAATCTGTCATATTAAAAACTGCAGAAATGCTACAAGTGCTTACTTAACAAATTCCTTAATGACAAACACTTGGGGTGGTGGTCGGGAACACAGTTTATAAATATTGGGCCGGTGGATTGATACAGTGTTCCCGCCCACCCGCCCAAGTGATTGTTATTAAGAAATTTGATATTGTACTCTCTTCTGACGTATTAGTAACAACTGTCGTACAATCTGTCATATTAAAAACTGCATAAACGCTACAAGTGTAAGAATAAACAAATTCCTTAATGACAAACACATGGTCGGGTGGGCGGGAACACAGTTTATAAATACTGGGCCGGTGGTTTGATACAGTGTTCCCGACCACCCGCCCAAGTGATTGTTATCAAGAAATTCGATATTGAACCTACCTCTGACGTATTAGTGTCAACTGTCGTTTAATCTGTCATATTAAAAACAGCAAAAACGCTACAAGTGTAAGAATAAACAAATTTCGTAAAGACAAACACTTGGGCGGGTGGGCGGGAACACAGTTTATAAATATTGGGCCGGTGGATTGATACAGTGTTCCCGCCCACCCGCCCAAGTGATTGTTATTAAGAAATTTGATATTGTACTCATTTCTGACGTATTAGTAACAACTGTCATATAATCTGTCATATTAAAACTGCCGAAACGCTACAAGTGTAAAAATAAACAAATTCCTTAATGGCAAACACTTGGGCGGGTGGGCGGGAACACAGTTTATAAATATTGGGCCGCTGGTTTGATACAGTGTTCCCGCCCACCCGCCCAAGTGATTGTTATCAAGAAATTTGATGTTGTCATTCTGTCATCTGTCACATTATAAACATCAGAAACGCAACTAGTGTAAAAATATGCAAATTTTTGATAAAAAACACTTAGACGGGTGGGCGGGAGCACAGTTTATAAATATTGAACCGGTGATTTGATACAGTGTTACCGCCCACCCGCCCAAGTGATTGTTATCAAGAAACTTTATATTGTACTCACTTTTGACATATTTGTGTTAACTGTCATTTAATCTGTCATATTAAAAACAGCAGAAACGCTACAAGTGTACGAATAAACAAATTTCTTAATGACAAACACTTGGGCGGGTGGGCGGGAACACAGTTTATAAATATTGTGCCGGTGGTTTGATGCAGTGTTCCCGCCCACCCGCCCAAGTGATTGTTATCAAGAAATTTGATATTGTACTCACTTCTGACGTATTAGTGACAACTGTCATACAATCTGTCATATTAAAAACAGCAGAAACACTATAAGTGTAAGAATAAACAAATTCCTTAATGACAAACATTTGGGCGGGTGGGCGGGAACACAATTTATAAATATTGGACCGGTGATTTCATGCAGTGTTTCCGTCTACCCGCCCAAGTAATTGTTATCAAAAAATTCTGACGTATTAGTGTCAACTGTCATTTAATCTGTCATATTAAAAACAGCAAAAACGCTACAAGTGTAAGAATAAACAAATTCTTTAATGACAAACACTTGGGCGGGTGGGCGGGAACACAGTTTATAAATATAAGACTAGTGGTTTGATACAGTGTTCTTGCCCACCCGCCCAAGTGATTGTTATCAAGAAATTTGATATTGTACTCTCTTCTGACGTATTAGTAACAACTGTCATACAATCTGTCATATTAAAAACAGCAAAAACGCTACAAGTGTAAGAATAAACAAATTCCTTAATGACAAATACTTCGGCGGGTGGGCGCAAACACAGTTTATAAATATTGGGCCGGAGGTTTAATACAGTGTTCCCGTCCACCAGCCCAAGTAATTGTTATCAAGAAATTTGATATTGTACTCACTTCTGACGTATTAGTGACAACTGTCATACAATCTGTCATATTAAAAACTGCAGAAACGCTACAAATGTAAGAATAAACAAATTTTGTAATGACAAACACTTGGGCGGGTGGGCATTAACACAGTTTATAAATATTGGGCCGGTGGTTTGATACAGTGTTCTCTTCTACCCGTGTAGTGATTGTTATCAAGAAATGATGTTTTAACTGTCAAAAAACACAAAAGATCAAATGTCACTAATATGCGCGTGGAAGGAAACCTAAAAATTTCTTGATAATTAACACTTGGGCAGGTGAGCAAAAACACTATAAACATAACCACGCCCAATTGATGAAACACTGTTACCCGCCCACCCATCCAAGTATTAGTGATCCAGTGATTGATTATTTAAATGCCGGTGATGTTGCTTTTGTCAAAAAAACACAAAAAATTAAATGTCAGTTGTCATTAATATGAGCGGGGAAAAAGATCGTTAAAATTTTTTGATAACCAACATTTGGGCGGGTGGGCGGGCACACTGCAAAACATAATCACGCTTAATTACTGAAATACTGTGGTCCGCTCACCCACACAAGTGTTAGTGATCTAGTGATTGGATATTAAACAACCGGTGATGTTTTATCTGTCAAAAGAAAAAACAAG
Source organism: Tachinus rufipes (assembly GCA_963932245.1). Classification (NCBI taxonomy): domain Eukaryota; kingdom Metazoa; phylum Arthropoda; class Insecta; order Coleoptera; family Staphylinidae; genus Tachinus; species Tachinus rufipes. Next base: position 111,618,261 of record OZ010743.1, read on the forward strand.
AGATCAAATATCTGTTGTCACTATTATGAGCGAGTAGGAGAACGTAAAAAAACTTTGATAACCAACACTTGGCGGGTGGGCGGGAACACTTTAAACATAATTACGCCTAATTATTAAAATACTGTGACCCGTTCACCCATCCAAGTGTTATTGATCCAGCAATTTAATATTAAACCACCGGTGATGTTTTTATGTCAAAAAACACAAGAAATCAAATGTCAGTTGTCACTATTATACGCAAAGAGAGGAAACGTACTAATTCCTTAATAAGTAACACTATAAAAATAGTCACGCTCAATTGTTAAAATACTGTAGATATTTCTGAAGGTTACAGGTCTTCTAGTCATGGAGTAGAGTTTTTTAATAAAAGCAGTTAGTTTGTATATGATGGGTTAATTGCCGTTGTTCAATTCTACCTTTCATAAAAATCATTATGTTGTATTCTTTGAAGAAAATATTTAATACCAAATTGGCGCAGTCGATATATAGTGTTCTCTTTAAACTTTAAAATTTACGGAATTGTCAAAGAAACTGTTTCCATGGCATTTTAAAGTTCAAGTTAAATAAAAGTTGTTACAGTTGATCATATTTTAGTGGCATAGTTAATACGGTGATTGATTATTGCGCAGTTTAGATTTGTCTAAAAGACACATTCGTGGACAGTATCTTGATTGCCGTTATTCAATTTCATCTTAGATGGAAATCTTAGTCGATACAAGGCACAATTTTGCATCCTGTTATTTTTAAACTGATGTATTTTTTTTAAATAAAACAAATATACCAAATTGGCGCAGTCGGTTGACAATAATATTATTCAATTTAGACGTTGCTAATAAAACGGTTTTTGTATCACTTTTGTAAGATACGTATTTTTACTGTTGGACACACATTGAATGTTGACAGTTCATATAGTAAATGAAAGTTTAAATGACAGATTTGTTGAGAATAAAGTTGACACATTTTTTTTAGATAAACTGCAAATATGTATAAAACTTGACAGTTTTTATATCAAACTTGCAGTTGACATATCATGAATGAAAGCTTGATAGTTTATAGGCCAGTTTTGTAAAATAGTTGTTGATCGAATTGGAAAGAAGATGTTGATTTGACAGTTGAGATAGCAGATTTGTAAGACAGTTGCTTTGTTTAGTTGACAGTTGTTTTGTAGAATTGACATTTGACAATTTATCTATAAGATATGTGAAATAGTTGACAATTTTTTTGTTGTTTTGTATCCACTGCACTTGTTTTCTGGGTGCCCTTGATTGTAGAGGGCAATGTAAAGTATCTAATCTAATTACCCAAATTTGAAATTTAATGTATTTGATTTTTTTAATTGTAATTTTAAAGTCGACGCCATATTATATCAACTAATTATAATTTAGATAATGCATTAAAAAATAACAATTAGTTTTGTTAAAATAATCATGAAACGTGATGAAGATGAATTTAAGTTAGCCATCATGCCTGCCCAGCAGCGCCTTATAATATGTGATATGTTTCCAGACGAGTCAAGTATCTATCAAGGCATAAGTTATTATATTGTGTGTGTGCATTAACAACATATCTGAGTAATTAACAGGTTTGTATGAACCTATTTATGTAGTCTGAACGCCCAGCCTATAAATGTTGAGTCAATATTGAACAAAGCCTTTCCTGAGAATCGCCTTTCGAAGCTAAAGGAGAAGAGCTCGAATTATAAATATTAACTTTGTTTTAACCTTTTTAACAACCATCATCAATTGTATTTTTTTTTTATTATTATAACTTGTAATCCATGAAAATTATAAAATGATGCGTAAAACACGTTTAATTATCAAGCGCATAACAAGGTCGAATTTCTAAAATGTGATAATATAATAAAAATAATGCAAAAACAGTTGGCAATCTGTATATAATAATAATAATAATATAAAAAGCAGTTAAATTTATTTAGTTTAGTTTATATTTTGTGTAATAAAAGAAATTCTGAAATCGTTAACTATGAATAAAAAGCTGGTTTTATTATCGCATTTGTATTGTTATTGAATATATACAATTCACCATCTTGTTATTTATTATACTTTATAATAAGATTTTATTATTTTAAATTGTTTTTACAATTATGATTTGAAATGAGTTGTATTTTTTTATAAGTTACATGTGAGATTTCTTTCAATTGTTTCTAATTAGATTAATAAGGACCCTCATAACTTTAATGATCCAATTTCCAGATTTTAATACTATTTGGCAACTGGCTCGTTAAGTTGCCAAATTGTGTTATTAAATCAGTTCCCAAACAAGCGTACTTATGCTGGTGGTATTTGTGGTCAGAGATTTTTAAAAGTTTAATCAGATAAAAATAAACTTTATTATTATTAATTTAGTTATTTCTGCAAATTGGTTTTGTATTAAAATATGGAATACTAGTACAATTATGAATAAGATAAGATAAGAATTGTACACATCATTCTACAAGTGATTTGTCGATAGTACCACAACAATCATTAATTATGAAAATAATCCAATAAAAAGTAATAAATCTGTACTATTCTTTTAAAAACTGGTTTGTTTTTATTCCCTATTCTTCCTCCATATAGAAATTGTATGATGATGGATGACAAATAGAAATCGTAACAAACGATGAGAAGAAGATATATTCCAAACTAGTTTATATACGTGTGCACTCTAAGTACACCTATTTGTGTACAAATATTTTTTCCGTCTAATCTCTCACTCTGCCACAAAACGAACGCGATTTTAATGTCTCTCGAGGCAAAACCGGATATTGTGCTTTTATGAAGTCGATGGACAATGTTCCGGCCTGTTTGCATTGTTGGCACTGTTGATTAGTAATTTCGTGTGAAAATCGACGAAGAGAAACATTAAAAACGTTTACAACAAAAAATAAATATTAACGACTTTTTATATTATATTCTATCGACCTAAACATTATAAGCGATTACATAAAAATGTGCATTAAAAACCATTAATGAATTCTTGAGATATCGCAACGACGACGCCAATAGCTTCCTACCTAACCATTATTTACGAATTCCTATCATAAATACCGATATTATAGGGGTAGATATTATTGTTTGTTATCTTGAGTCTATTTTTAAGTGTGCCACGCTCCCCTAATACAAGAAAGCTCCAGTAACGATTGACAATTTGACAAGCCATCCCTCCATGGCTTTTATTATTAGGGATTAGATTAATGGTTTTTATATGATGTTAAGAATATTATTAACAGCCCCTATGTATGTATGTACAACAACCATGTGACATTCTTGTGCGATTAATAAAATTTTCATATTGCAAGTTCAATATTTGCAAACGGCTTTTAAATTTTATTGATTGACTTAATGATTTATACGGTGTTTAATCACCGTGTGGTTATTCTTAAAATATTTCTTTGTGAAACAACACAGTGCACCTTAAATTAAATCAATACAAGCCCATCCGTTCAGATATTACTTGTGTCAATATTTAATAGAGGATATATCTCTTGCGTGTGCTATTCATGTATTAATCTAACATTAGATGATTCAATATACACTCAATTGATTGGTTTTCCAATCGTTATTATTAGAATTGTAAATATTCTTATCATTTTACAGCAACAGGTGAACTTTTATTTTTGTGTTATTATAGAAAACAATAATTCTCATTTTTGGTGATGTATGTACTGTGGCACAGTTTTAGTAACTTTTTGTCAGTTTTGGTAACATTTTGAAGAGTTTAAAATTCCTTTTGACAGATTTGGAAAATTTATGCCAACTTATTACATTGTTGAAAATGATTTGACAGTTTTAGTAACTTTTGACAGATTTAGTAATATTTTTGACAGTTTAGTAACTTTTTGACAAATGTAATTACTGTTTGACAGTTTTTGTTGGCAGTTTAGAGTAGGTCATATTTCTGCCAACATTATTACTTTAAATTGAAGTATTTTGAAATTTTCAGTTTATTTTTGACAAATGCAGTAACATTTTTGACTATTTAGAATACATTTTGACATACCAGGCAGATGATACACTTCTTATTACATTGCTGTAAATTGTTTGACAGTTCTAGTATTTTTTTAAGGTTGAATCAACTTTTTGAAAGATGTAGTTTCACTAATTTGGCAGATTTACGCTAAAAATTATTTGACAGTTTTTCTAACTTTTTGACAAATGTAGTAATATTTTTGACAAATGTAGTACATTTGGTCAATTGAACATTTGTACACATTATTACAAACCATTTCATAGTCATAGTAACTTTATACAGTTTTAGTAACTTCTTGATGGTACGTTTTTTGACAGTTTAATATACAATTTGACTGATTTAGTACACATTTGCTAACCTATAAAACTGTAAAGTTGTATGCTTTTTTTCCAAATCAGTTTCTGAACGAGTTTTAATCAATATTTTGCGACAAAAATTATATCTCCACCACTGGTGATGTAGCTCTATACAGTAACTACAAAACAAAATAAATTTAACCAATGTTGTTCCAAATATACAAAAACTCATACTTTGATTCCAAAAAAAACGGAAGAAAAAAAATTCAGTAGTTTTTTGAACGCGGAATCAAAATGCCTCCACTCCATAGAATGTTGCTTTGTTTTTGAGTCATAGAAATTGCTCTCGTTACTTCAATAGAAACAATTTATCATTAAGCTATTTGAAGTTAATGACGCAGTTCATCAACTGTTTGGAAGACATATATTCTGATTTTGTACATTATATCTTAGACTTGTTCTAAAGAGTCCAAATCTGGTAATTTTGATGGCCAAAACAAACAATTAATGTTGTTTGGTTCTAGACGTTTATAGATACGTTTGCGGTATAAGGTTGCGCATTATCTTGTTAAAAAACTGCTCTTAAATATTCTTGGATGAATTGAACCAGTTCAAAACTGTATAAAAGAACGTTGAATATTAAAGAAAACCTTTCTTGATAGCATATTGCTCTCCAAACTATCACACCAGGAATTAAAGCCGTGTAATGTTGTTAAACAAATTGTAAGTTTTAACTTTGGCCTTTGGTTTGTCTAGCTCTATAAACAAATTCTAGATTTGTTGTTAAAACTAATTTATGCTTATTTATTTGAGCTAATGCTAAACTGTTAAAAGAAGACAAAAATAAGGTTAATAAGAACGCAATCTAAAAGAGCACATTTGTCTATAAAAGATGTACATAGAAACTTTATAACTGCATGCTCGTGTTGGTTCTGCCGGTGTACAAAACCGACTTGTCCTTGTCATGTCTTAGAAGATTAGTATTCGAACGGCTAAACGAGTAGACAGCCAAGCTAAATCGGCTTAACGGTAAGGAAAAGTGTGGTGTGCTGAGAATCTGCCACGACTCCAACAAAGATGACAAAAAAATTTATGTGGATGATTGCAAAAGTCCTTTGAAATAAGCGTACACCGTTTTCTTTCATTCATAGCAAAAGAAACTTTGGAAGCATTTGCTGACTCACTTGAACTTCAATAAACGCTGGTATACAACCGACTTAAACCACGTGGTCCACAAAAAAGAAAACAATGTATAGAACGTACTAACACTGTCTCAATCTTTAAATCGGTTTTGCCATCCAGCGTGAGAAATATCATCATCTCTCATCTCAAACCCAAATCGGCACCAGGCCCATTGCATTCCAATCAAAATTTTGAGAGCATTTTTTCACAAGGCTGTAATGTTCTTCACAAATGCAATGCTAAGGACGTTGCAGTTTTTGTCTTCTTATCCCAAAGATTGGTAAGGATAGACATTTTTCATAAAATTACCGCCCAATTATCTTCTGGTCACATGGCTCAACTGCTGCACCAAAGTTTGAAACTTACAACTAAAAATCATTTCAAACATCCTCAAAACTGTAGGTCCACCTGTAATGTAAATTGTCAGCACTACGGGCAGAGAAAAGGCTAATACAATGACCAAGAAACTCCAGCGTTTCAGGTTGAAGTTTTTGAGCACGTGGATTCTGTACTAGCTCCGATGTTCTTTAACTTCTATGTATCAGACATACCATGCACACGCTTGGCTTCAAAATTGCTCAGTAAGCTAACGGTACTGCACATTGTAAGGCACTTGCAAACTTGACTAAAGTACTGAAAAGCAAAAATCAAACTTGAGAAGAGAAAAACAGCACTTTTTTCCAGAAATTATTAGCCAACTTTTTGCGAGAACATTTACCTCAATGATGCTCCGTTTCTATAGATGGGTACAGCTAAATACCTAGGAAACAAATTAGTTATAAGTCTAACTTTCAGATTGCACATAACGACCATAATGGTTTGGTTTTAGTATGAGTACGAACAATAAGTTGCAACTAATCAAAACAATCATTTACTCAATATTGACATAAAAATTTTTACCTTGAAGTATGGCTGTTTTTTCCTATTTTAACAGGATACAACCATTTTGAAGTAAGACTCTAAGAAATATTTTCAAAGCACCTTTACGTTTTAACTTTACACTCCCCACTGCTGGCCTCTACTCTGCCCGCAATGCTGGCAACTTACATTACAGGCGGACCTACAATTTTCAGTGGATTTCAAACCACTAAAGAGATTATTATTAATCTACTACAGGACAGAGAATAGCAATCAAATTGGTTAAAACCGCAAATTTAAAAGTTTTCGCTTTTTTGCACCTCGCAACAGATATTTCTAAAACAAGGCTTTTTATAAAAAGTAAAAAACCATGACAACACCTCTTGTCTTCTTCCATATTCTTAACGCGCATCATCAAACTCCATGTCAACGCACCAAAAACAAATGCAATTTGAAGGAAGTAATGAATGCAAGATAGCTCCCAAATTATTGCATGGGAACCGCCACATCTACGTCAGAAATGCCTGGGAATGTCCTACGGGATCTTCATCCTCCACCTCCACCTCTATCAGGTGCTCCACACTTCAACACTACCTGCAGGTAGTACTAAACTATTGCAATAAATAACCACCTCCTTCTTGACGCTTGTCAACAATCATCAAACCTTTGGAAAACATAATGAAATAGCTTTAAGAATTTGGGCTAAAGTGCAACTTTGGGCGAGATCACATTGAGTACCCTGAAGCACAAGGTCATATTTAAAGATTGAACACCACTGGATCTTTTTTTGGTTATACCTTAATATTCTATAGATTAAAAGTTCAAAAAACAAGACAAGTATTGGCATTAAGGTCATTAAAGTACTTGACAATTGTATCGCTGCCAGAATTAAGGTTGTACTAGACTCTTAAAGATTGTTATTTATACACTGGCATTTCACGCTTTGGGGTTGTGTGTTAAGGCCGTATTTGACATTAAAATCTTATACGTATAACAGCCATTAAAAACATGTTTTTTGTAGTTCAATTTGAGCTCTTGGGGTTGCAAAATAACTGCAAAATATTGTCAAACTTACACTGTCTAGTTAGGTTAAGTTATATTCAATTATATTTTACATAAACATGTAATTTTTTTAATAAAAACTAATGTGTTACAGTTGGTTAGCTTAGATTTATGGCATTTATGGCAGCCTAAAAAACTATTAATGCCAAAAACTAAAGTGAACATATGCGAATCCGATTTGATTTGTTGAAATCATTTAAACTGCGTGTTGATTTATATTTATTTAAAACTTATCCAGCTTTACATAATTACCACTAAAATGTTTAGCCATTCAGAAGAGCACCCCCCCCTCTTTGAGAACTTATAATTGCATAATATTAATTAAAATAACTATTTTTATTTTGCATTTGCAAAATTTAAGTACATGATAGCCTATTCGCAATCAAAAATATGATAATATATAACATAAATTTTACATTTACAATATTAAGAATTTAATTGAATAATAAAATTAAATTGTATAAACTTACATTGTAATAGAAGGTCATTGAACTCCAGAATAATACAGCCAAATTCAACCCAATAAATAATCCATCAATATCATCCCAATTTTTCCACAGTATACACAAAACATGTTTATCATCACTATTCACTTAAAATTACACATACTGATCACCAAAAGTAATTCAAAAACAATTAATTTATAAGCTGAATTTGCGACGCACATACACATACACCGGCTGTCACTAGGTACTGAATTCATACGCCTCCGGCTTCCCGATTAAATCAGATTTATTAGAATCAATTTGTTGATGAAGAATATATTACTTACAAAACATTATGATAAAACAATAAAACACTTTCCCATCATTGAGAATTGAAATATTGTTAGAAATAATTAATTAAAGCGGGGTACTACTTTATGGTTATGTTTTTACTAATACAGCACGGGGGCAGTACCAACTTAAATATCTAACAATAAAATTATTACTTGAACATAATATTATAAATAAAAAGTTTATACTTTATAAATTTAATTTGATTTGAATGAATTAGCAATAAATGCAATTATAATAAGCATTTATAATGACAGAAGCAATGAGGTGCAGAAGAATAAATTAAGTTTAAGATAATTAACTTTAAAAAGAATTATTACTATTTTACCATAATTGCAACACTTGATTACACTTTTAACAAACTCTCAACCGTTATGATAAACTACAAATACTCAAAATACTTTTGATTGTTGTGTGCACGTATATGGTTCATGCAGAACACATAAAACTAAAACTTGCCTATTACCGCCAAACTTCTAGAGCTTGAGATTGTGATAGTTTTTCTGAGGTAGCTAAGAAAACTAGAAGAAATAAAATTCAGGGACATTTAAGTTTACGTTAAATTTAATAAGTCTAGTAGCCTTAATGAAAAATGTTGGGGTTTTTGATTTCCTCATTTTAGAGTCTAGATTTCTAAATAATATTGTCTAAGTTTGCTACATATTAATCTTGTGCTGACAAGTTTGGGTCCGCAATGAACGGTATGTAGTATGGAATTTTCTTCTTAGATAATTTCTGGGTCTGAGTTGCTAAATCGTCCCGTTGTGCTGAATACTGATCTTCTCGTCTAGTACTGGCAATTTTAAATCCGCAACAAACAGTATAAACTATAGAGTATGAGGTTTTTTTGGAAAGTTGGTGGGTCTAGAAACTCAGGTCCGCAGCGGTCCAAGTTATAAAATGGCGGCAGAAAGAATATGAGTGTCCTGCTCTTAAAATACTATTTTAGTCAAAAGTTTCTTTTTTCCTCTCAAGTAGACTTTAATGTCTTTACTCTTAACCGAAACTGTAAAACGTGGCATAGGTATTTGATATCAAAAGTATGCTCTACATCAAAAAATTTAATTTGTCTAAACAATTCATTCATTAATATAATACTAACATTGCGTCTCGTTAGCATATCCCATTAGCACGTTTTTTTTAATTATAGTACGGCTTCTGTTCTGATCTTTTAAACGTCTGTCTGGAAAGACCAGAATCTGGTTAGTTTAGTGTTTATAGAAAAACGTGGCAATAGTAAACGTGTATGAGTGTATATAACACCCATACTTTGTGTTATTTTTTTACTTGTTACATGGTGAAGCGTACATAAATGGTTTAGTTTTACAATTTTTAGTAAACATTAATGAAAACAATAAAATATATATGCACATTTCAATATTAATTTCAATATTTCACAAAACATATTCACATTCAATACTTACTAATTAAATAAATTAACAACGCCAAATGCCCTACACACAATTTATTGCTTGAGATTTTAGTAGATTAAGTGCGTAAAAATATGTTTTCAACTCCGCGTTTAGCACCAAGTTTTTTTGCCCACAGTTGACGTCACACGCACCGATCATGTTGGCGTTAACGCGTTGGCAAGAGGCGTGTCTACAAGTGTATATACATCATCAGCTCTTTTTAGCTTCTTCTCTGCCCGTAATGCTGGCAACTTACATTACAGGTAAATAGATAGAAAAAACAAACCAGAAGTGTTTTTACAAAAATAACCTTTGACCCCAAAAAAACAGAAACTATTCCTTGAAGACACACACTGTTGCTTCTTACTGTCTTTGAGAGCCAGGCTTGTACAATACAGCTGAGAGACATCTACCGGCCGCAATGAGCCAAATTATCTGATTCAGGATATTCCATTTTTTAGAGGATAACTTGGACGACTCCGCCAAAACCTAAGCATAATTGGGAACGACTTCCGCCAAGACCTTGTGGTACTCTGCAAAAAGTTTCAGGTAAAATCAAACTGCACCAAACTCACATTACTAACAGTTTTTTAGGCCACCTTAGACCGTAACCATTTGCGTCCAACATAAAGCAAAAGCAAAGGCTAACAGAGTTGTTACCAAAAAACTCTTAACACTTGGAAAGCTTTTCCAAAATTGTTTTACTAAAATGTCTGATTCTACACTATCAAAACAACTTTGAAATTTCTTTAAAACTTTGGAAACGTTTTCAAGTCTATACCTGCCTTATTAAACTAGGTTCAAACTCGAACCAAGTTCCATTTACTCTGTACTGAGAAACCTAAATTGACAAAAAGTTTAAATAAGTTTTAAAAAAACTGTACATTTGTGTTGTCGATCAAAAAAAAAAAAATCTTTCACTCAACATCAAAGAACGCCAATCAAGGTTTGCTAGATTATGTCAGTCAAGATTTTGACTCTAAACAAAAGACCTTAAGGAATACTTTACTTAGAAGCCTTTTAAACACTTAGAGCAAGACTTTGAGCTAAAAACTTCAAATCATATCTTCTAAGATTTGAAAAAAATGATTAGTTAACCTCAAAATCAATTTCCGGACCAAAATTGCATCTTGTTGATCGGACAGAGACTCAAACGTAATAAAATTCAGCAAGTAAGAGTCAAAGTCTATGCATTATACCGAGCAAATACTAACCGTTGCTTCCTGGAAGTAACTAACACTGCTCCGTTTTTGCACCAGATTTGCAAATTTCTAATCTTGTTACGGTTAGATTGATTAGTTTAGAAGCACCCGAACATTGAATTTAAACACAACAAAGTTCAACACCTCCAGTAATTTTTGCACTTATAAAAGCGGACTTAAAACCCCATGCATTGAAACTTTTGAGGCAGCACCAGATTGACCTTAGCCTACCTTAGACTTAATTGCTCACGTTTGTTAAAAACCGCGTACAACCAAACCCGGAAATAACTCTTAGACAAGATTATAATGTAAACGAGACTGTGAGCTCAGATACAAACGAATGGAACATTTTAACTACTTTTTTCGGACAAAGTAATTAATGCGTAGTTAAAGAGCGCACAACATTTTATAAAACTCTTGAAAATAGAAACAGAGTCAAAAAGTGAGAAGAAGGAGAGAAGTTAATTGCAAACAAAGAGCGGAGCCTCAAAGTTGACAAAACTTTGGCTTGCCAGCTAGTTTTAGCGCATTATTTAAGGCCATCTCTTCTGCTTCCACCAAAACATTAAGCAAACTAGAAAAAACAATGCTAAAGCTGCCGCAATGAGCTAAAGTACCTAAATCAAAACCGTTTTATTTTCTGTAGGGGTTTTGACAACCTTCGCCAAAATCTCGCAAAATGCCAGGCGCAATGAACCGTTATAGTCTGTTTCCAAAAGGATAACCGAGAAGATACCTCTAACAACTTCCGCCAAAACGTCATAATATTTTGAAAAGTAACCACTACCCCCATCTTCAGAACGCAATTTCTTGGAAAAACAGTTCCACTCTTTGCGTCAGTTTTCAAAAACAAACAAGTCCAAAGCTGCATCAACTTTACATTACTAACATCCATTTTTTTAGGCATAACACCGGTCAAGAACCGTTGTCAACCACCGCTTCCGGCATATCTGCAGCTGCAGCTTCCAATCGCAAACACCAAACCTGGTACCGTCAATCAATAAACGTAATATTCTCTAAAGATTTTGAGTCTGCTGCAACCCCAATAGCGTTTGTACACCTTATCAAAGCCTACAATCAAAATCAATATTATAAGAAAACATCTCCAAAGCAAAGTCAAAGTTCTCCTACGTCAAAAGTCTTCAAGGAACAATACAAATCTTTTGTTAGGGGCGCATACCACAAATCAATAGTAAAATCATAAAGCTTTCAAAAACCAGCTTTGATTTAAAAATATTGGCAGTAAGAAAACAATTATTTGAAGTATGCTACAAGGTCATTATAAAAGTTTGGGATTATGTAACTATCTAATGTACGTTTGTGCTACTCTAGTGACATAGTGATTTCATATTTATAACCTTGCTTGACAGCTCAAGTTGAACTGTCAAAACAAAGTAAATAGTATGGTCCAAATTTTAAAAAGGCGGCATATTTAAAGTGATTACATAATTCGATACATTTATAAAGACCCTGTAGTTTATAATACAAGATAAATTCCATGTAACCATAATTACATTTAATATGAGAGTGTAGATGTGAAATCTCTCAATTGACGGGTTCGGTAGTGTACATATTGTGTAAATAATTTACAGGTTCATATTCAAAGGTTAAGTGGTGTAGTGGTTAGCTTACTTGACTGCTACACCAAAGGCCTCAAGTTTGAGTCCCCTATCTGGAGAGTCAGTTTTTTTGTTAAAAAATGTGTTGTGATGAGCCTTCTTTCAAATAAGAAGAGAAACTTTAGTAGGTCCTACGCACGTTAAAGAACTCAATAATTTAGGTTGAAATTTCTGCATTTGCGGCAAAATTCTTAGATGTAGTAGTCTTAACTTCTGATTTGGCAATTAGGTCTGGCAGCAAAAATAGACCTACGTTAAATAAATGAATTAATTAAATAACATATTCAAATAACGTCCGTTGAAACAAAACAAAAATAGTTATTCTAGTAGCCCACCATTTCTATAGTGCCGGATTACCAAGTTTTTTACTTCATTCACATACGTTGTGTGCGCTAAATGAGTTTGAAAAAGGTTAGATTTTTTGCTTGAAAGAAAGTTTTATTGATTTTGCCTAGTACAGTCTGATTAATTTTAATATAGAAGCTCATTAACGCGTGAAAATACATCGAATCGAATCCTTTTTAGCAATTTTAATTATGCAAACATGAAAATAAATGATGTTTAAAGGAATATGCATAATCCATTAATCATGTTCCTAATTGTGCGTAACGAATTGATAAAAATGTACGAATGTGCGTTAATTAAGCGGGTAATAGGAGCGCTAAAAAGGGATGTCAGTTGTGAGAGTGAGAAGGGAGCGAAATAGGGAGGCGGCTCAAATGAAATTCATTGCCGAACAAGTATCTGAATGTCAATAAAACAAACTTTGGACGAAAATTAATGGACATTTCTCTATATCGTTCCGCGGTGACAAGGCGAAACTATCAATCAGCTCAAACCGCGCACAAATTACAGAATTCCGCATGCAAAAACGGGCTACAACTGTTTGCCGTGGATGGCGCTTCCAGAATCTGACAGCCTAGTCAGGGATTGTTGCCCCATCATCCCCCAATTTCCATCCTTCTCATCCCCATTGTTATACAAGAGTTGCGTAACTGCGAGCCACTGCGAGCAGCGAATAACGTAACTAGAAACTAAGATGAGATAGACGGTGCTTAATATCAGCGTTTCAGAAACATCGTTAATCTTATTCTGCCTACATAGAATGTAATTATCGAATATATAGAATACATCAGAGCACGAGTTCAATTCGGGCCCTTTATTTTTATGTTCAGATATAAACAAATTACCCAATTTTATGATCGGTCTAAAATTTTAATTAAAACATCACGTTTTTTTCTTGTTTTGTTGTTTGTCTGGCGCTCGACGATAAATTAAAGTTTACGTTATTAATAAACGAAAATACAAATGGGCGCCGTTAATTACAGAGTATCCGTAGCGGCCGTGTTGTTATTTTATTTATTCGTAAGTTTCTGTGTGTACCTACATCTATACAATATACAACAGGGATAATATGTGAAGGAGAGAAAATAAAGTGGAAGATATCAAGAGCCATTAGCACCAAGAGTCATCAATTAATCATAAAACACTGGCTCGGGTCCCGCCTCTCTTATAAATGATGTGTAATTTAGAAAAGATTACATGCTTTATAAAGAATATACATTATTAAATCACCCACTAATCGTTCTACAAGATACAAAAAGTATACGACAATGCATGAGGCTGCTCTCGGTGTCTCAGGGGCCCAACATATACACTCTACTCCACATAATATACCTCGAAAACTCGTTAAGGGGCCCGTCAGCATCAAAACCGACAATGAAATATTAAACTAATTGTTTTAATAGAATGCACACACTCCCGACGATCTAGATATTTCTTCTTCTTTTACCTGAGCAGATTCTACTTATCACATAACAAATTAATACAAATAGACCATCTTTCATCTTTCTTGACCAATTGCGAATAATAATATTTATAATGAATGCTTAAAGTAAATGAATACATTTAGTATCTATTAGGCTGATCTACTTAATTTAAAGTGTTTAATATCCTTGTTGCAAAATTGTGTTCTATTCTGTACTTACCGATATTGTTGACAAAAACGGTAAATAAATTTTACTAAAAATTATTATAGTTTTGTAATATTTAAAAGCACTAGGCCGGTAAGTTAATAACAACATTTATTCATTTTAACTAGATGGTTGGAAAGTTTCATAAGTAATTTTATACCGTATCTTTGATTTTGTTGGAATTGATCGTTGATATCTAACATTAAAGGCTTCTTTGAAGTGCATATTGAGTTTGTCATTTAAGTTATTATTTGCACTAATCTACTTCAATTGAATTAATATTTGTCAATTTTAATTATTTTGACGTTTAAAGTTTATTTACGTTTTGTTACTAAAACAACGGGTGCTACAAAATATATACAGCAATTTGATTTCTAAGTGCTTCTTGATAAATAAGCACTTACCGACCGTGTACGCAATATACTATTAATAGCCTAGTTCTATTCAATCTATTGTGTTTATCATATACTGTCATTTCTATAAAGTAACTGTCTTAAATCTGTCATATAAACTATCAACTGTCAATTCAACATCTGCTGACTGTTTCACAAATCTGCCAAATGAGCCGTTTAAGCAGTTAATTTTAATATTTACAAATTTATTATTTACACTGTAAACTGTCAAAAAAAACTTTTACCTATTTTACAAATTTGACTTATGACTTTGTCAGTATCTACAGCACCTCCCAATTAACAGGTTTGGTAATATACTTTTATGTTTGCAACTGCAAACTGAAATCTTGACAAATCTGTCAAATAACTGTCAACTGTCAATTTTAGAACGCATCTGTCAAGTATTTCACATATTTGAATTATAAAGTGTTAACTAAATATCGAAAAATTTGCATTATATGTTAACTGTCAATTTGACAAAAAGATATCTCACAAATCTGTCGTGCCATCTGACGTATGAACTGTTAGCTCTTAATTTGACAAAACAACTGTCAATTTTTATACATCTTTAAGATAGAATATCAACTTTATTTATTTGACAAATCAGTCATTTGAACCAGCAAATGTTAATTTAACAAATCTGCATTTTGTGTCATCAGTAGCAAAGCTACCTGTAAACAAAGGTCCTGTATTAAACCACCGGTCCAATAATTATAAACTCTGTTCCCGCTCACCCGCCCAAATGTTAATTATTAAGAAATTTGTTATAGTAATTACCTTTGACGTATTAGTGACAACTGTCATTCAATCTGTCATATTAAAAACAGCAAAAACGCAACAAGTAAGAGAGTAAGCAAATTTCTTGATAACAAAGACTTGGGCGGGTGGGCGGGAACACTGTATTAAACCACTGGCTTAATAATTATATACTTTGTTCCCGCCTACCCGCCCAAGTGTTTGTTATTAAGGAATTTTTTATTATATCCATTTTTAGAATACTATTTAGCAAAACTCATATTTTTATGCCAACATATATTATTACTTTAAATTGTTTGACAAATAAAACAATTTTTTAAAGTATTTAGTAAATTTTTGACAGATATGTGTAGTAATTTTTTGATTATTTAATATACTATTTAACATACCTATCAGATAGTACGCATTTTATTACATTGCTGTAAATTGTTTTGACAGATGTAGTAAAAATTTTGACAGTTTAAAAACAATTTGATAGATTTTGTAGAATTATATCAACTTATCACATTACTGAAAACTAGTTTTGTAACTTTTTGACAAATTTAGTAATATTTTTGACAATTTAGTAACTTTTTGACAAATTTACTTACATTTTCTGACAATATAGAGCACAATTTTTTACAAACGTAAACTATTTCTCAATAACTTAAAAAAAATTATATTTTTTTTTATGGTTTTATAGAATACTGTTTGACAGATCTGCTATAGTCAACATAAATTTTACTGCAAATTGTTTGACAGTTTTAGTAACTTTTTGATAAGCGTAGTAAGTTTTTTAATAGTTTAGTATACAATTTGACTGATTTGATACAGATTTGCCAACCTATAAGACTTTATTTAAATTATATGTAGCATTCAAAGTTACGCCACTGAAGTTATTATTTATTTGTACGTATTATAGGCAACCAAGTATACTCAATTAGTAAATAAACAAATCTTTCTAGATAGGCAACTACATTACTCTTCCTATTTGTCTTTGTTAAATTTCCGTTTCACTGCAAATAATATAAAATTAAGTATAGTTTCTAATTAAATCAACATAATATTATTTCTATAATCATTAATATATTAATAACGTCCATTTATTTGTACTTGAGCATAGTCAACTTGATATCCGATTAAAGTAGTTTTATTTTGTTTAAATTTTTGTATTTTTATTTGGTAATGTTAATTATTTTAATTGATTGTAGAAACGCAAACTTAAAATTATGTTTTAATGTATCAAGTTTAATCGCAAGTATTTGAATCAATAAAAAAATTATATATTATACATATGCAACTTTAACAGCACAAATTTGTGTAAGTTGGGTTGCATATGTCATTCTTAGTTTTATAATTTATGAACGCGTTCGTAAAAAAGTAATATTTAAATAAAAAAAATATTAACTTTTTAACTGCATTAATTTGTAATTGAATTAAGTGATACCTGACATCATCACCAATAATAAAATTTTAATTGGTATTAGCACAACGAACGTACCTGAAGTGTTTTAAGTTAAATTATAGGTTGCGTTTACTCTCTCCAAAGTGCATCTGAACTGTTTTTAACTAATCTTGGGCTGTTTAAAGTTGCGCGTAAACTGTTCCAATTAATATTGATTTGTTTTAAGTAGAATTTGAGACACACTCAAGTGATTTCAATTGCTCTTGAACTGTTTCCAAGTATAGTAAGCTATTTTTAAACTCTTCCAATGTATTAAAAATTGCTCTAAAGTGTTCTAAGATGTACCAAAACTTTTCCCAACTGCACCAAATGTGTTCCAAACTATCTTGGGTTTACTGAGCTGTTTCAGTTCAAACTAATGTAATTTAAGTTTTCTCGAAACAGTTTTTAATTAATTTTAAACTTTTTTAAAACTCTAAGTGTGGCTGCACCTATATGGTGCTAATTAATGCGAACATTTAGTATTAATTTACACTAAGTGGAGCTACAGTCGTTCGTTTGATTATTTACATTAGAAATTATTGTAAAGTTTTCCAAGATGTACCAGAACTGTTCTCAACTGCACATAATTAATGCTTTCTTTTCAAGAGCAACAATCTCCCGAGACTTGACGCACAGAACCGTTCTGATGCACTTTCGTGGTAGGTGGTGCATGAGGAGAGAGAGGAAAGAAACTCTGAACAAGTTGGAGCGTCTTGCTTTCTGTGAAAGATACATGGGGCGCCAACACAGAATATTGTTTGGAACCGTCCAGAACAGTGAAAGGAAAGCATCTAATGTGTTCCAAGCTGTTCGCAAGAGTAATAAAGTATTTTCGGTGTTAATCTGTTTCATGAATCGTTCTTGTAGACCCTAGCATACAGTGTACCTTAGCTATGGCGCTAGATGTTGCACAAAACTATAGATGTTTGTGTCTATAAAATCCACAAAATTTCTCAAATTTTCCAGCTTCAACTGCTGCATTGAAAAATCACTACCCAACAATGACTTCCGAGCAGCCACTGTAATATTTAGACGCAACATTTGGCTCCACGTTGGGCGAAAATTGTTCCGAACAGTATGCTTCAATTTCACACTAAAAATAAACAACCACCAACAACTTTAACTGCACCTCAGAGAGTATCTTTGAAAAAATGTGAGTAAACCTCTAACCAAATCTTCAAGTTGAAGTTTCCGGATAAGATATATATTCCGGCCTCGCCAGAAAAACGATGTCAATAGCATAGAACTCAAAGTTTCTCAATAAGTCTCGGTTGACACCCCTGACAACCTTAGTTAAATAGTTCACCGAAGAGGAGGAAATAAATACCCTAAACAACCGCACTAGAAAACAGGTATTCTTTTGAATCATAGAAAACTGTCAAGAACCCTGTCGGCAAACAATGGAAAAGAATTAGTTACAGTCCAAACTTTAAAAATAAATTTTAAAAAAATTAAAAATAGCCCAAGCTGTGCATTTGCGTCGACTGCGACACGGAATCAAAGCAGTGCTACATCTTGAGTTAAGAACAAAGCTAATCCTTATTGATTATGACAAAATGACGTATTGCAAAAGGATTGTAAGAAAACTCTGAAGCTTTAAGGTGCATGCAGCCCAACAAAACTCATAATATGAGACCCTTCTATACAAAAACAAATTGCAAAAAAACAACATAACAAAATCGTTGTATCGCTTCTGCCACTGTTGGCGCTTAGCCTCTTCTCGGTACTTACTGTTTTAAGTATCCACTAGAGAAATTATTGACCTATTTAACCAGAAAAGAATCTTGGTCATAAAACTCCACGCTGGCTGTACGGTTTTTCTTTTTGTAGCTTAGGAGAAAAATCTTCTCAAGACTTAAAGTGTCGGATTCACTCTTACGAGTAAACTAACTAAACCCTCCCTGGCAAATGCCCAAAAGTTCGAGACCGTTAGGCTCATAGACCTTCCGTTAGAAAGGAGTAGAGAAACAAAACCAGTGTCAAAAAGAAGAATGAGGCTCCCTATAGACTGAAGGATAATTATAAATTAGGTATGGTTAACGAGCAGATTAACCTATATCAGAACAGCATCGACAAACATCAAACCATACACACATGTTTGAATAAGAAGCAAGTCTCTCTTCTATTTTCAGTACAAAACCTTTTGCAGACTTAGGAATAGACTAAGATCTACTCTCAAACGAAGATCATCGGCACTTGCTTTTACCGCTGGTCTGGTAATCTTCTATCTAATAACAGTATTGGCATTATTATGGCTTTCGGCGTAATCCACTTTGCTGCTAGTCCTAGCTCTGATCATTACTCGGTCGCCGGATACAAAATTTACAGCTAGGTGGTAATGTCGTAGATACCTCCAATCCCTGTAAGTAGATTAGAGGTGACAAAGATCTTGTAGATGTCATTCCCGTTCATCTAATCTATTTGACGCTAGTTGATAACCGACTGAAGTATCCATGGTTTCAGGTCAATAAACATTATTTCCAGTAATGCTTCGCTCGGTCTTAGTTAAGTGCGTTTCATATACGGCCAAAGATGATTTGTCCCAATGTCGTTCTAACTAATTTTCCCGCTTTACAAACTCTGTTTAGACTACATCGTAGTCGCTGTTGATTCTTTGCGTTAGCTAAAAGTGTCATTAGGAGGTCGACGTTGTCTATTGCCTTTATCACCGCTCTTCCAAAGTGACCAGCGGCGATGCACTGGTTGCATCGGCTCCGGTCGCTCATAAGCGGGACACTTTCTCGGGTATTTTTGTTTGTTTGTTGCCCGATTGTAATGTGCACCTGGTCTTGGGTGATTTCCCAAAAAAAGTTTCCCGGTGAAAAGTTCTCTTAGAGCTTGTGTGTGTGGTTTCCCGGCTGAAGGGCTGGGGGGCTTACCTGCTTACCTATTTAGGTATGTGCTGGGCCGCTTCCACAGCGTGGGGAAGCGGTGCTGACGTAGATGTGTGTAGCATGAGTTGCCTCGTAAGCCATTCCTCGGCAGGAGACATGGCGTGAGGGTTTGTGCAAAGTCCATGGTCAAGCGGGGGTCGTCATCAATTAGTGTATGTCGAACATGTCCGGTAAAACTTCACTAATCACTTGCTTACTAGGAATTTCGGTAATAGCTCCTTGCTACTTCTACTGCCTATTCACTAGGATTGCTCCGGTCAATTTATATAGGCAATAACTCGTACATAACTCTCCGTACTGTACTGATTTTTTTTGGTTTAGAAGGAGAATCTTTTAAAGACTTAAAGTGTCGGATTTACCCTACCGACTAAACTCCCCCTAGTGAATTGCCCAAAATTTCGAAACTGTTAAGCTCATAAACCTTCCGTTGATAAGCTATAGAAAAACAAAAACCAGTGTCAAAAAAAGGAAACAGATGCGCTCTATCAGTGCCATAACAAGGGCGGTGCATCGGTGCCCCGCACTGGGCGGTGGGCGCAGAAAACCACCTAAACTCGTTAATTTTGGAGGTTGAAGAACGCTAAATAACGCTCTCACACCGGGTGCATCAGAAGCTAGTTACGGCACTGCGCCCTATAGCTGAGGGAAGAAGGTAGGTGTTTAGGAGATGCTAATCGTTTGATTAACTGCGCGCTTGTGTTGCAAAACTTCTTTGTTTGGCTCGGCGAATCGGGCCAGGTCAGGATTGGAGTAAACTGCAAATTATCGAAGTACTTTACGGCCAAAGCTTTGATATGTCTGCGCAATAGAGGAACCCCGAGATCGCTTTAAATTTCACGATTTCGTACAAACCATGGAGCTACGGTGAGCATCCGCAAGGTCATGCCTTGAAACAATTCTAACCTATCTAGATGCGTCATTGCGGCGGTTCCCCAGATGGAGCAAGCATACGCCATCATGGGCCTGATGGTAGTCGTGCATAACCAGATTTTATTCCGGAGAGAGACCACTGTTCCGCCGCAGCATCGAAAGAAAACGGCATTGCTTTTCTCCGGATTCACTTTGACTAGCCAGTCATCTAACCAGCATTCCAGATTGGTGGTGGCTTTTTGCAGCCTAGAAGTGATCACCGAAGGTGACTTTCACGAGTAGCGAAGCGCTGCGTAATCTGCGTATTTAGCCATTTTAACCCCGTGCTTCCATCCCGAAGGCATGTCCGCAATGAAGAGGTTTAAAAGAACCGGAGCAAGAATGGAACCTTGAGGGACCCCTGCCGTTATAGAACAGACCGGATTTTTCGTCTTTGTATAATCTCTCGTATTCGAGACGATCTAACGCTTTGCAGCGGCGCGGCGTTGTCATCGGCTTTCAGGGTTTTTCCAACCACCCGTTCAACCCTTTCGACGTGCTCCGAATCCGAGCATTTGTTCGGGGAGCATTGGAGTTCCAGGCCGTCAGCAAATGCTTTGGCCTTTCTCTCATAGGATTACTGTTCCTTAAGGATTTGGAGATCCTCCACATTGGATGGTCACCCTCTGTGAAGGATTCCAAAGTATTTTTCCAACACAACTCTTCGTGGGACCTTATGGTTTTCCTCACCTCGCCGTGAAGGGAGTTCAATGTCAGGCGATCTAAGGGATCGCGGTGCCGCTGCCAAAAGTGACTGGCGGCATTTCGTCTTCAAATTAGATCTTTCACGTCCCGAGATAATCCAAGAGCATTATCGAGGCAAACCTCATGAGTTTTGGAGGCTTTTTCCAAAGCCTGTTGAATTTGGCGCGTCTGTACCGACTGCTAATCGAATCAGTCCTTATATATGAACCCGTGGCAATCCATATGTTCCTCCCATGGTTGATTGGCCGAAACAATAACCAATAAGAAGCGTCCTTTATTTGGTATCAATTCCCCCCAACTTCCTCGACAGAAGCAGCATCCTCGGGAATTCCGTCGGGTCCGGTGGCAGCATTGGTCCGGAGGTTGGCTTTGAAGTGTTTCCTTGTGTGATGAATAAGAGCTGGCAAGTGTTCTGATCAGGTTGCTGGAAGTCGTTTCGGGCGGTAAGAGCTAAGTTGCTTTCGAGGACTGAATCTACTAACTCGTCTCCAGAGTTTCTGTACAAAACGTCAGGTAGGATGCTGATAATCCCTGGAGTATGTTCTACCATAAACGTAAACTCCGCTAAAATAAATAAAGTCAATTTTACCTTGTCGTCGATGGAGTTGTTCAGCCAAACCAAGGCTCTATTGTCGGTTCTCAGGTTGAATGGTTCCAAATCTTCTAAATATGCCCGATATAATATAGATATATTTATTATCAGTCTTAAAATTACATATATAAAATTTGAATCAGGTTACAATATAAAATCTACAAATAAATTACAATAAAACATTAAAAATATCACATTCAATCACGATACCCCTTCTTCCACACAGTATCTTTCAAATAAATCAAACTATTACCATTAAGCAACTCCTCAACCAAATCCAAAAATCCAAACTCACTTGCTATACGATACTTAGTGTGAACAGAAGGAAGCAATTTAATAATCTCTTTCATATTACTTAACGAATTCTCATCATTTATATTAGAAGATAAGACGCGTCTGGAAATATCATATACTAGAGAATCAGTTAACGGGAAGACTGAAAGAAAGTTGTCCAAATAATTAGATTCATTCTGTAAAATATATTGTTCATATAAAATAATCGCCCAATCTATTTGGTAATTATAGGCTTCAGTCAAGATCAAACTTTGAGAAAAACTGAAAGTAAAACAAATTATTTTATAATATTTGGAACAAACTTACAATTACCTTAAATGAGATGCAACAATAGAAGTAATTTGTGTCGGATTTAAATTTAAAATGCAAGTTGCTGTTCCGTTACTATTTAATCCTTTAAGCATTGACATTTGTAAAGCGATTAATTCAGCTTGTTTGGCTGCATTCATTGCGCTGGCTAGTTTCTCACCTTGTAAATGATACTCAGCAGCATGATTATAATTTTCCATTGCCTAAAATTACTAATTAAACACAAATTTGCTAACTACAAGATTTTTATTACCTTATTCAGACATAATTTGGTCCCATCTGTATTGGTTAACTCTACAAATAAACAAGCTTCTGGATTGATTTTTCGATTCTGCATTTCAAGTTTGGAGATCGCAATCAAGTTGCGTATTATGCTTTTTGATTCGTATTCCCATAGTTGCGCTACTTCTGAATATAAGGTGAAATGTAGCGCTACCATTTTGTATAGTTCTCTGTTATCAGGGCAGAACTTTTTTAGGTATCCTAATAGGGCAACTTTAAGGCCGTTATCGAGCGCCTTTGATTTTCCTTTTCTTAATAAGAATTCAAATTGATCGTTTTCGCGGAGTATGTGGAAAACATAATTTAATTCGTTATATCGTCCTATACCTAACAAATAATGAAGTAAGTTAGAAGAGTTTGCTATGTAATAGATAGTTGGCTTTCTAAAGGCAGTATTATGCCCAATATCCTACTTGTACCACTGTTAATATGTATCTGAATTGTGGAAACTAAACAAAATATATACGAAAATTGTCATAAAATGTTCCCAGGCTTATAACATGATCCTCAATATAGTAATATGTCAACTAATATGTACCTAAATTGTCGGAACTGTCAAAAAATACACGTAAACTGTCATAAAATGTTCTTTAATTGTCATAAAATGTTCTCAAGTCAATGTCAATGTTTAGAAACTGTCATAAAATGTTCCTAACTATAGGCATATGTCACAAAATGTTCCAATACAAATTAATATGTAACAAATGTCAATTTTCAGTGCGTATTTTAGATCGAAAAGTGATGCTTTGTCGCCATAAGTCAGAAAAATCCAAACTGCTACTCTTAATACTTACCAGTTAACAGTCGTACAATAAGTTGCCAATTCTTCATAGTCAACAATAAATTAACCATAGTTTGACATTTCTTCAAAATAATTGAAATACCTTCCATATTACAATCCGAAGTATAACAATCGTGAGCTCTAATTAATAATTCAATAACATAAGTAATTTCAAGTAATCCCGGATATTCGTTAATAACAGTATGAGCTTTATGTAGGGCGTTCGCGTAATTATAAAGTTTTGTTCCTAAAATCGAACACGAATCAGGGAGAAGTTGCAATATCAAATGCATTTCTTTATCTAAATTTATATCCCATAGTGAATATGTTTCGGTATTCGATTGTGTTATATGCATAACAACGTTTATCATTTGTTCGCAAAGGAAATCTGCAATCTGTAAAGATAAAATAAATAAAGATTGATCTATTTAATCCCAACATATAAAGAGTTTAAATAAAAATATCTTACCTCTCGTTTGGACCATTTGTATATGCAAATAAAGTCGTGAACGACTTCCAATTTGTTCTTGCAATCACCGTCAAGCGCATCAAGAAGTAATCGCATTGGCTCGGGTGTTTCCGCGATATCTTTGTAGGATCTATCAATATTAACACTAATACGATATGTCATCAAAATATTCTGCCCAATTTCCGAGCCACTACTTAGATTCTCAACCAGATTTTCAATCAATGATAGAGTATCCTGAACGGTTGACTCTACTTCCATTAACATGGTGCCCACACTTGATCCACATGGACTTCTTGATACTACTGAATAGATAAAAGAAAAAAAATAGACAACATTTACAACCACTAGCAAAGTCAGTTGTTTACCAGTTAAGACTAACAAAAATGAAAAAACTTTATTCAGCATTTTAGTAAAATTTGCTAATTGAAGACTCATTTCCGTTTTATAACAAATTACGGAAAAATTTTGCCGTTTTTTTAACTGAAAGCTTACAAAAATTACTTAAATGTCAAAATATTACAACTTTTCTAAATTTATATTTTAAGCAACATAGTGTGCTACCTATTAGCAAATTTTATTAAAATCGTCAGATTCGTTTCTGTTTTATAACCAATTACGCAAAAATTTTACCGTTTTTTAACTGAAAACTTACAAAAATCTTTTAATTGTTAAAATATTACAAAATTTGTAATTTTATTATCTTTGGCAACATCATATACTACCAATTACCAAATGTTATTAAAATCGTCCGTGTCGTTTCTGTTTTATAACCAATTACGCAAGAATTTTGCCGTTTTTTGAACTAAAAAGTTACAAAAATTACTTAAATGTCAAAATTTTAATACTTTTCAAATTTTATTATTTTAAGCAATATCTTGTGCTACCTATTAGCAAATTTTATTAAAATCGTTCGATTCGTTTCCGTTTTATAACCAATTACGCAAAAATGTTATCGTTTTTTTAACTAAAAACTTCTAAACATCTTTAAATTGTCAAAATATTTTAACATTGGTAATTTTATTATCTTAGACAACATCATGTGCTACCAATTAGCAAATTTTAATAAAATCGTTAGAGTCGTTTCTGTTTTATAACTGATTACAGAAGAATTTTACCGTTTTTTCAATAGAAATCATTTAATTATCAAAATATTTTTGTAATTTCATTATTTTAAGCAACATCTAATCAACAAAAAATTAAAATAACTTACCAGTACTGAAACTAGACAACCTAGTAGACAAAAACGTCTTCCTCCTATGACTAAAACTCCTAACAGCATTCCCTTTCCTCAACAAAAGCCGTTCCTGTGCACTCAATTGAAAAGGCAACGTATTACCTTCAGCCAAATCAAAACATAATTTCAATATATCCAAATTAATATTGCTTTGATTAAACAACAATTCCAATCTAAATGCTTGAAAAACATTTCCTGATTCCAACAACTGCTCAACAACAGTTTCAAAACGCAATATTTCTTCCTGGCTTAATACAACCTCATCATCAACAACTATATTCTTCAAAGCTTCTTTCATATCAGAATACAATTTAAAGTTATCAATTGTTAATATGTTATCAACTATATCCAGTCGTAAATATACATTCCATAATTTGGTTTCAACCATACTCAACTCATCTGAATTATGTTTGTAGGCCCATTCGTGAGCTAATTTTAGTACTTGATATTGTTCATAGGCATCTTCTAAAGTGTAATTGGTATAAAATTTGAGTGCATTGCTGGGTTTAATGTTATATTTTTTGAATTCCCCATCGCAATCCATTAAATTATCACTTTTAATCATAACGGACCACTTCTTTAATAAAATTTCATCAGTTTCCAAAAATTCAATCCCGGCCAAATTTAACGCCTCCTCAAATTTATTTTCCAATACTAATTGCTCGATTAAATTAGCAACTTCTTCCTTATAACAATTAACATTACACAAACTAACAAAATCAAGCTTGATATCAACCAAACGATCAAATAAATATTTAACTATTTTTAATAAATTTTTGAGATTGGGTAATTCGGTTATGAAATATTGTTCTATATCCAATTCGGTGGTCAATTCGAGGAAACATATTTTTTGATAAAGTGTTTTGAGATTCCATTGCAATGTTGCGCTGTATAAAATTAGAGCTGTTTTTTCAATCCACGATTTGTTGTTGATGTAAATGAGTTCGTGGTCGAATTCTGAGATGAAACTGTTGCTTCGTTTGAATTTGAGTTGGTGGTGGAATTGGTGTAGTTGTTCTTTAGATTTGATTGGATCAAAATTGAGATTTATGCAGTTGTTTAGAAAGGATACGAATTTGTTTAAGGGATTTTCCTGAAAGAAATGATTACGTTAAAATTGCTTTTATTTAATTTAAATTTCTTTTCTGACAGTACGCTCGCATACTCTATTGGTAATATTAACTATGTTCATGTTCGTAACACAAATGTAAAGTAATCGGAATTCCCCTTAACTGCTCTATTCACATTAGTAAGCAAATGAAGTTAGCCACATTTGGTGTAGTAGCTATGTTCACTTTAGTAATACAAATGAAGTTTGCTGTGTTCCCCTTTGTTGTTATGTTCATGTCATATAATATTCTTAGTTTTTTTACAAGATTTTAATAAGAATAGAACATTGCCCACTAAAGCAACATAAACAGCATTCTTGCATATTTTATTGGTAATATTATTGTTAATATCTATGATCAAGTTTGTAATACAAGTGTGAAACCATCAACATTCCCCTTAATTGTTCTGAAGCAAATGAAGTTCGCTACATTTGGTTTAGCTATGTTCACTTTAGTAATACGAATAAAGTTTCCTTTGTTGTTATGTCGTGAAGTTATCAGCATTCCTCTTAATTACTCTCTTCATATTAGTTAGCAACAATTGGTTTGGTAGCTATGTTCATTTTTATAATACGTTTGCACTGTTCCCCTTTGTTGATATGTTCATGGAGTTTAAACAGTGAAGTTAGATTTGCAATTCTTAGGTTAATGCAGGTATTAATGCTCTTCTTTATAAATAAGTTAAGTTAATAAAAAAGTCACTGGCCTCAACAACCATGAGAGAGAACTATGTGAAGAGTGTAACTTGAGGCTTATCGTCGTCATCCTTATGTGATCTGGGACAAATGTCTCTCTGTTTCATAAGTCTCCAAACAATGGATCTAGATAAATTCTTAAGTATGTTGTCTTAATCGTAATCAGGTAGTAGGAACAACTTCGTCTAAAGTAGATTCGGCCCACTTGACACTTCCTACTTGAGCTTAACTAAAAAATAGTTTACAAACCCTTCTAAATGCGCCAAAACTTTGGCCAACTTTTTCAAAAAACATCCTTAACCTTAAAAATCCCGACCCCGTACGGTAAACCCACCCATTGCCAAAGAAAAGTTATCCCATAAGTTCAACAATCATTCAAAAGCCTTTTCATCTGTTCTTATAGTACACTACCCAAATCCATTGTTGCCAACGTAAGTCCAGAAAACAGTCCTTTACACAACCAAACCAGATTATCAGTCTCCACCAAAGACTCATCATCCAACAACAAACTTTCTAGAAGTCCCAGAAATGACAACTCATCCAAGGCAAGAAGACCGGATCCACAAATTTAGCACCCAACTTGAAGTAATTTCTTAGAGAAATACCCACAACGTCGAAACTACGTAGCCTGACACTAAACCTGATTAATGTTCACAAAATCAAAGATCATGAGCTTAAAGTGGAACTATCTAAACCGGAAAAAGATAAAGAAGCAATAATTAACCAAGAGGAGAGTAAAATGGGGCTCTGGGTTATTAGTTCCAAACCAAACCTGACTCTCAGTCATCACCGCCACATCAAGGAATCATCACCCAACAACAAACATCCAAGCAGTTCCAAAAATGACAAACTTATCCAACCCAAGAAGAGCGGATCCAAAGACACCTGACACCACAGCGTAATGCAAATTTGACGCCCAACGTAGAGTAATTACTTGTAACAAGATCCAAATAACACACAAGATCGCAAGGCGTCAAACCTAATTAACATCGACCAAACCAAAAACCATGAGCTAAAAACAGAACTGTCCCAACCAGAAGAAGCAATAATTTACCAGAAACATCTTAGTAAACAGGTATCTGGGTTGTTAGAGATTCTTTCAAAAAAAGAGGCGCAGTTTTCACCGCCACATCAAGAAAACATCACTCGACAACAAACTTGCAAGCAGTCTTAGAAATAACAACCTCACCTAAGCCAAAAAAACCGGATCCAAACACATCAGAGACTACAACGTAGCCGTAAAAATTTGGCGCCCAACGTGAGGTAATTACTTAAAACAAGACCCACAACACCCAACCTTCAAACAACGTAGTTTAACACCAACTCGCTAGGCGTTAAACCTGACTGACGTCGACCGAAAAAAAGATGAAGAAGCAATAATTTACTAGGAGGATCTTACTAAAAAGAGTCTCTGTGTGCTTAGTTCTTCTTCCAAAAAAAAAATCACACAACATAATCAAACCTCACTCTCAGTCAGTCTTCACTGCCACATCAAGGAATGACCACCCAACAACAAATTTCCAAGCAGCCCCAAAAACTCCAAACACATCCAAGCCTATAAGAGCGGATCCGTAGCCACTTGACTCTACAGCTATTGCAGGTGTTACTGGTTCGGGGTTTCGTAGAAAAAGATCCCAATCGTCACAAGTTCAAAGAGTCGGTGGGATTGCTCTTGGGGGTTGACCTCGGCAATGGAAAGGCTTTGGAAGCAACCTTTCACTGTCGCGCATTTACCGATTGTTCGTAGCGGTAATTTCAGGTAGAAGTTTACACGTTTCTTAGTCCAACCAACTGCAGTGCACGCACTTCAGTAGATTTGCTAGCGCCTGTTTGCTGCTTCCATTTCTGCGGCCTTCTCCAAAGCGGCAAGTTGTTTGAGAACATCAAAGGATAAGCCACGTTCGGAGTAGATATTAGGATCTCCGAGTGCTGTTGCAATATTCCAACTCTCTGCACAATGTCGTCCAGCATCTGTGCGTTTGCCAAGCCGGCTTTAATAATATTTGTCACGTCAATGATAAGAAGAAGGCTGACTTGGTTCACAGCCATCTGCATGTCGACAGAAGTCTCAGGTCTCCTGCTCAGAGGTGGTTATAGTATGACCCCACAGGTAACCGTACGGTATATCAAACTGACTGTCATAGTCCAATTCAGGATATCGTTGATCGTATATTACCCGCAGCTGCAGGCGACTAAGATCATCGTAGTACAGTTAGTACAATTCTCTGTCAAAGCTTGCTCGCCCTGACAGTACCATACGTGACAGTCTCTTCCTATTTCGTTCAAGAGCCATAATATTCTACTCTTCTCAAAGTATTCGTAGTTTTGAGCTCAATCAATTAAAAGTCTGCCCTCCAGTTAGGCGCCATTTGTAATCGGTTCGGAATTTCGTAGAAAAAGATCCCAACCCTCACAAGTCCAAGCTGTCAGTGTGATTGCAGCACCAAGGTAACCTTAGTCTTCCTCAGGCTCAAGTCTCCGCGTCTGAAAAAAGCCACGTACCCCAAACCAAAAAACGTCGCCAACGACGACCAAAGCAAAACAAAGTAGTCGCAAACACCGACTCTACGACGCAGCACACGGAACCTGAAACCAAGCACTCTACGCCACGCTAGTGATTAGTAAACAGCGTCAGAACTCTAGTGGATCAAACTGCAACCAAACTCGGAAGTGACTCTTGAACAAGACTGTAAATGCAATCGTAAATGCGCTGACACATACACGTAATCCCAGCCTAGACGTAATTACCAGGAAGATCGACATTTTTTATTATTCCCTGAGCAAAATGAAAAAACATTACTGAGTAATAGTTACTACCGCACCGGGGAGTCTGGGAGAGTGGTTAACCCCTCCAGTGCAACCTCCCTAGCGTGGCGGCAACTTCACCTACATGCTTATCTGCTAGACTGGTCGTTCAAACCGTGGGTTCCCCATTACACCGCGGGTTAGGTCCGCTTTTGTCCAAGCTCCCAGTAGTTATTTCAAATGCTACAAACGTAGCTCACCCATAGGCCTACACTCAGGACACGAAGACCGGAGAGACAGTGGAACAGGGTCGTTCAAGAAGTTGTACTCCCTCCCATTCAAGAATCATGCTCCACAATCTATAAAGAACTCGATCCCCCATCTACTAAGGTAACGGCAGAGCCAGTAGAGCTCCTGCTCTCCCTCAGTACTCATATCGATTTTAAAAATCACGGAGATAAGTCGCCGATCCACCCTGTACCTCACTAATTTTAAACGGTACTCCTTTTATCAAAAAACTTGGGATGGACAGCATCAGCACCTAGTTCCAGGGGATACGACCGTGAAATACTATCGTATCCCGTGGTGAGTACTCGGAGAGTACCCCCGGCAACACCGTACTCGTGTTAGACAAGATTTCTCGTCAACGTGTGACGAGTCACCTTCGTGGGCCCTTAGCGGAACACCACTACTCCACATCGATTCCAAGAATGGCGTCTGTTGTCTCCAACTTCACGGGTAATATGAGTGGAAGCATCAAAAGATCGCCCACTTCCTCGGTTTTGGGGTGAACGCCGTGAAGTCAAACGTTTACCCAAAACGTGGCCTCAGAATTAACAAAACCTCGCCGCAACACGACTCGCTAGCCAGATCACAACATCTATGCTTCCACCAAATTAACATCAACCAAGAAGTTACAATATGGCTGAGTGACATCAACCAAATGCGATGAGCCACGTCATCTAATCAAGAATATCCCATCCATCAAAAGTGACCTCACCATATCACCACTAAGCTGCATCAATCGACCGCGATGAGCAAAAATAGTCTAGTCCCAGAAGTATAACCGGACGAACATCTATAACCTCGGCGAGAACTACTAGTACCAAGAAGGTAACCATCTCCAGGACCATTTTCTAGGCAAACCCAGAAACTGCGTTCCGCGCCACGAGGCAATTTACAAAAAAAAACAAGCCAAGCGTACCACCAGCCCAAAACCGCTGTAAATCACCACCTCCAACAAAACCTAGAGCGTAAGGATTGGCGCCCAACCTAGGACGCCCCAAACTCCACGGACACGTAATCAAAAAACTGAGAAACTTCTCTAAAAAATTGGAAAAATTTTATCATCAAAATTCTACACCACAGTGGATCGTTCCAACTCCCCTACCATCTAAGAAACGTCTCCAAAAGACTCTTAGTTCAAACTCAAACCAACACAATTTACCCTGTACTGACAAACCCTGATCGACAAAGAAAAAAACAAAATAAGTCTGTTGGTCGGACAAAGGATTAAAAGTAAAAGATTCCAAGAAAGATCTAATAAGTTTGCCAAGCTTACACTAGCAGTAGCTCCTTAAACAAAACCAACAACATCACTGACACCAGATCTGCAGGTGTCCAATCTTATCACTCTTGATTTGATCAGCCTAAGAAAAACTCAGAAACCAGTGACTAACAGGATTCCCTCACTAATGAACGCAGACCTAAAACCCTACAAAGTAAAACCTATGAGACAGCACCAAGGTAAAGTCGTCAGCAACAACTAAGGCAAAATAGTAAACAATTTTGAAGTGTTTGCAACAAACATACAAATTTTACTTATTTGTTAACAGTCGCAAACACCAATGCAGCACCCGGAACCTGAACCCAGGCGTGCTACATAAACCAGACGCTCACAAACCTCCAAACCGCGTGTAAACTTTAGAGAATCAAACCAAGACCAACTCAGAAGTAACTTTTAGACAAGACTGATCCCATCCTGGATAAAACTACCAGAAAGATTAACATTTTTTATTGTTCCCCTGGTAAAATGCATTAGTGCGTACCTACAGAGCTCACGACACGAGACCCTCGAGGATGGAAGCAAAGTCGCAAGTGGTGACAATTGTTGCAGACACGTGTTCCGCAAAAAAATGACGCCCAACGTAAAGTAATGACACATCGTCCACCAAACCAATGAATATAAGCTAATAGTATCAGTCAAAAGATAAAGAAGTAATAATTAACCAGAAAGATCCTCTGAGTTGACTGACAGTCAGAGCTTTACTAATAAACTTTGAAACTAAAACTGAGTTATAATTTTAAGGATATGATTAACATTTATATTTTTTTTTCAAATTTATTACATTTTGGATAAATTTTTCAAATTAATTAAATAATTTTTTAAATATACTTACAGCTAGAAAGATGTTGAAACTTTGTTGTAAAGTCCTGGAGTAACCATTCTCCATTATGGTTCCCAAAAAATCACTAACTTTAGTACCAACAGCAGCTATGCTATCAAAATTCACTGGACTCTCAATATTGCACATCACACCCAACCAATTCAACCAACTGGTAACAACGGAATCCGGCTAAATAATATAATTAATAAGTCAACCATAACCAGGCCATTATAACATCATCAGTACTTACTTTTAATTTGATTTTTGCATACTAATAAATTATTTGAGGTTATGTTTATAACACAGTATAACTTTCTAAAATTATTAAGTAATAGTAATATTTCAGAACTGATAATAGCCTAACAGCCAAAACTAGTCTTATAATAGAAAATTAAAACATCATACTACAGTATATAATTTATCTCACTATATTATAATAAACATAACCTCAAATAAATCCTTAAGATTTATCACTTTGCAACCATAATATTTGATCTCAATATCACAATGCTATGAGTGCATCCAGAAAGACAGAGATAGACCGCTACATTTGTAGCAGTTATTTGTGAAACCAATCGGAAACAAACGCTACCGATGTAGCGGATAGAATCCCGCCTTCCTGAACGCATCCAATAGTGATTAAAAGTACTGATGATGCTTAAACTAGACTTAAAAATTCAAATATAATTAATTAAACTGCAACTTACCTCATAACTGGTAGCCAAAACAGCCAACAATGGATACTTATAGTAACTACAAGCTTGTAATAAAGCTCTGGGAGGATCATTACTATTATGACATTTAATTAAAATCTGCAACAAATCACTTTTCGCCTCCAAACAATCATCGTAATCAGACAAACAACTACTACTACTACTCCCAAAACTAGATTGTGAGGTTATGCTTGTAACCATAGCATCATTTTCAACATTCTTCCTAACCCCAATTTTCGAAAGATAATATTTCCTTGAATCGCGATCTCGCATCAACGTATTTTCAAATTGAATATCATGCATTAAACAGTGATAAAAATGCTCCAATAACTTTTCATCTTGAAAATTCTGCACTAATTTACCAACATCTTCTTGAGGATAATTATATAATTGAATCAATATAACGAACGGAAGCCATAAATTAGATTCGGCCAATTTAATTGGTAATAATTGTGGCAACTTTAGATTATAATAATTGCAATATTTAACAGCAATATTAAGACTTTTGATTGCTTTAATTGTATCTTTATTTGTATCAAAATCTGATATCAAAACTAACTCAAAACGATTCAATAATAAATTCTTATCTTGATTCAGTAACAAATCAAGAATTTTGTCTTTTTGTTCTGTAATGGAGCAAGCCATAAAAATTTCAATTCGTAAACAATCAGAATTAAATCCATTTAATTCCAGAAATGATATACAACTTGTCGTTATATCGGGACGATCAAAATAATTCTTGGCGATTTTAATAACTTTAGCTTCATTTCTATTTTGTGAATATAAAATCGCTTTGTTGGGTCTATTATGCTGTATAAAAAATCTATAATCAACCTCCTTTTTATAACCAAATTGATTACTCAACTCAAGCGAATTAAAATGTTGAAATTTGGATTGAAATAAATTGTCAACGTTTAAATTGCAATGTTGCTTTAATAAAGCGTAATAAGTCAAACTATTTTTTATATTTTGGCCTTTTAATTTATTAAAAATAATTGAGAGGAGTTTTAATTCGTCGAAAATTAAAGAAGTTTTGGTTAAAATTTGCATTAAATCGCAATCAGTTATCATTAGGGTAAATAATAGGATTAAAGCATCGTATACTTGTAAATAATTCAGATTACCTATTAAATTATCACGTAATGAAATCGGATTATTTAATTGCAATTGTTGATTTAATCGAATTAATTTAACCTCTTCGGTTTCATCAGTTAAAGTGAAATTTTTAGTACAAACTTCTAAAACTATAAATAATTCCTTTTGTAAACAATAATTGTAAATTAATTCTTTAAAATTAATTAAAGTCAAAACTGATGTTTCTTTGTTTAATATTGATTCAATTCTGGTTAAATTATTAGTACGTGCGAAACGTTCCAATAGTTTAATTATATTTGATTTTTCGTCATTTTTAAATATACCGAATTCGAGTAAACAATCGCATAGTTTATCACAGGTTTCGTTTTGGTTGGTTAATATAGAATTTAGCATTTCGTTTTCAATTGGAAGATTTATTAATAATGAATTTAGTTTGTCTGAGTCGTCAAATTGTATGTCGGAATATTGTAGATTGATCCAGATCGATAATAATTCGATGTTGTCATTTTTGAGAGCTGAATTCCATAAATGCGATGATGTTATCAACGGTTTTAATACGTAATCTGTAAATAGAATACAAATTTGTGAGAAGCAAGATATGGGAAAGGATATTGGTTTCCATCATCAACTCCCCCCCCTCTAGACTACAAAAATACAAGTTTTAACAGTTTTATATATTTTGACAGATTCACAAACTCTGAGTTACATATACAATTGCAACGATTAGTTGGATTCGTCATCCCCTACTCTACTCATACTTTGGTGGGACCCAACCACCAACCCAAGTGTTAGTCATCAAGAGATTGGATATCAATCCCCCCCTCTGACTAAGAAACTTGCAGAGAACAGATACCTCCTTTGATAACAAATATTCGAGCAAGTAGATAGGTACTCCGTTTCAAACTACTCGCTGGTAACCATAATCTGGAGTGACCCAGCCTCCCGCCCAAGTGTTGTTCATCAAGAAATTGAATTCATCATCCCCACCTCTAATATAGTGACTATAACGATTACAAAGAGAAGAAACTTCTAATGTCTTGTTAATAAACTCTGTTGGGTGATTGGTCACTCCAGTTGAAAGTACGAAAGAAGAGAAACTTCCAATTCTTTGATAACAAACTCTTGCCGGGTGTTTGGGCACACCAGTTCTAACTACTTGATGGTAATTATTATCTGGAGTGACCCACAAAACTCACCCACGTGATGATTATCAGGAAATTAGATATCACCTTTCCCTCCTCTGACCAAGAAACTAAGACTTGCAGAGAAGACATACCCCCAATTCGTTGAAAACAAACTCTCAGGCGGGTAGGTAAGTACTTCAGTTCAAACTAGTAGCTAGTAACCATAATTTAGAGTAACCCAGCCCAAGTGATGGTCATCAAGATATTAGATTCATCATCCCCTCCTCTAACATAGAGAGTTCTAACGCTTGCAAAGAGAAGAAACTTCTAAAGTCTTGTTAATAAACTCTGTTGGGTGATTGGGCACTCTAGTTCAAACTACTCGATTGAAGTGATTCACCCAGCCGACCAAATGTTGATCATCAAAAGATTGGATATCACCTCCCCCTCTTCTAACAGAATCAAACTTCTAACATTTGCAAAAAACATATACCTCCAATTCTTTAATAAAAAACACCCGAGCGGATGAGTAGGTACTCCAGTTCAAACTACTCGCTGGTAACCATGTTCTACGGTGGCCCGTTGGTGAAAGAGATGCCGAAGGCAGAATTTCAGCCGGAGACGTCGTCACCGTAGCCATTTCGGTGCTCTACAGAGTTTGAAGTATGAAGTGACTGACGGAAAGAGTTTCAGTCCTTACCCACTTGACTTCTTTCTTCAGGAGCGCAAAGTTGCCAGTAAAACTTAATTCGTAGGTCAGCATAAAGAAATTTGAAAACGGCTGGATGTATACTGTTTTCCCGCTCGCCTACTATTTGTTGAGATGAGCATGATTACGAGAAATCAGCGCCGACTGAAAGCCGTAACAGTCGCGGCGTGGTATTATCAGTTGCAAGCCAGCATTCAACTGCAAGCAGCCGTACTAGACGCTTCGAGAGACTACACAGAACCTCGACTCATCAATCCAGCTACCAGCAATTTACCCCCATTAAGAGAAAGCGGCAAAGGAAAAAGGGTAAGTGTTTACATACTACTAAAAAGCCTTCAGCCAACCCTCAGCATCTATCAGGTGCTGCGTCTAGACAGCTATCAGCAGCTACTCTTGCCAGCCCTTCAAGCTAAGAGACACAAGGGACATACGCCCCAAGTTGTGGCCCCCTGCCAAAAAGAAAAAAGATTGCACCAAGATGAGGTTCAAGCCTGCCGTTTCAAACCCAACCCCACCAATGTCAAACTCGATCTATCCCTTCCTAAGCCTCCTACAGGCTTCTCTTCTAAGTCACGCTCCGCAGCAATAGTGCTTTGCAAAAAACAAAAATTAAAAATTCCCGAAACAATATCAATTATCTACATGCAACAAATACCCATGAGGGTATCCGCATAATTCCGTCTAACAATTGCTCACCTTAAAGCTAGAGATGCCACGCATCACATTTGGGCGACCTCCGATAAACGCTGCCTCGAGGAGGTGATTCTAGAGGTCCCGACCTACCTCTCCATGATCGCCGTGCAAATCCCAAAAAGTGAGAAAATCATGGAGCTCTCCGACCTACTGAGTCTGAAGGTTGTGGTCGAACACAAGAAGAAAACCAGCAATATTCCCAGAGGCACGGGCAAACCGCTAAAAGGTGCACTACAAACCCGGTGGCCTGCCGTAACAAATGCAAACTTCAAGGGATGCATGGCCTACTTGAGGACGATGGCCGCTCATAAAAAAGCCATCAACACCAAACCGGCAACCAAGCGCTCGCCGTCCCAAGTCCCTTCTTCTTCATCGTCAAAGCTGGTAGGTCCCTGCAAAGCTTCAGCAAACACTGCAAACAAGTCTTTCAATTCGTTCACGTTAAGAGGAAGCGACAAAGTAAAGGAGTGATTACTCACATACTACTAAAAAGCCATCAACCAACCCCCAGCACCCATCAAGTGCTGATCCAGACAGCTATCAGCAGCTACTTTTGCCAACCCCCAAAGGGTGCCCCCCTGCCAAAATAAAGAAGGATTGCACAAAGGTGGAGTTTAAACCTGCCACTGCAAACCCCAACCCCGTCGGTATCAAACCCGATCTATGCCTTCCTAAACTACAAGTGTGTCCGAGGAGAACGTCGGTCAGGATCTTAAAGCACAACGTTCCAATCCCACGAATGGCCATTGAATAGGCAACAAATTTATTCGCTTCTCCCCATGGTCGCCGTACAACTCCCGAAGGAAACCAAGAGTGCAAAAATTATGAAGTTCTCCGACCTACTGGGTCTGAAGGTTGTGGTCAAACACAAAAAGAAGACCAGCAATATTCCTCAGAGCCGGCTTTGCCAGAGGCACAGATACACTGCTAAAAGATGCACTTCAGACCCGGTGACCTGCCAAAGTGCGCTTTGTGTTCAGGATGCAAGGCCTACTTGAGGACAATGGCCGCTCATGATCCAAGCCCGCGCCGGCCCAAGTCCCTTCTTCTTGCAGCAAACACTGGAAACTAGTCGGCTGTTCCTCCTTCAGCGCAACAAAACATCTCAAACAAGTATTACTCCGCGTCTGCTTCTGAAATGCCAACAGCATTACAGAAAAATGGGTAAAGTGGAAGAGTTCTTCTTCCACAAACCTAATCAAACGCTGAGAATCCCAAATACCTTCACGTATTTGGAACCGCCAATGGCACCCACAAAGCGACACACACCCTAGACACAAACAAAATCGCTTCCGCTTACATTCAACCGCAAAACCGTATCGAAACGGCATATTTCAATACTACCTTCGCTAGCCCACGTCCCACAATAAAGCGCGAATCGTAGAATAGCTTAACGGCCAATGCTAAGGGTCAAACTATGTTCACTAAGTAGAGCAAAAAGACTTACAAGTCCTGGGAGCAAACAAACCCACTCAATATAGCGCCACGGGCCACCGAAAGTTTTCAAACTGCAATACTTAAGAACGCCAACTCGCATGCTGTGGTAACAATAATCAATTACCTAAGCTCTGACCTCAACCCTGTACTACTAGAGCTATTTATCCCGAAAAAGAGAAAAACCCGCCATCTATACTATACGGATTGAACTATCTTCTCTCGATGCCTGGAAGATAACATTAGTAGCCTGACCCCAGTACGAACAATTGAGAAATAGAAAGAGCCGTCGCACAATTGACTACTCAAGTCCAACAAACCTCGAAAAAAGCTTATAAAAGCTTTCAGGTTCGCGTCGATAATCCTCTAGAATAATCTAGGAAAACAAAGGCGTTGATTCAAAAAAGAAATGCCGCCAAACGTTAATGGCAAAAACATCGCAACCCCAAAATCCTAAATGGGCTTTATAACTAATTCAGATCGGCACAAAAACTGCTGGTTGGAAAGAGAATGAAATCGATCTCTCTCGGAAGATAATAAAATCTCCAAAGCGCTTAGAACCAATCGTCAAACCCGCCATTCACGGTAAGAATGAGGAGCAACCCACTATTGAGAGAAAGGCCGAAGCATTCGCAGACAGCCTCAAAGTCCAATGCTCCCACTCATACGTCCAAGACACTGATCTGAAGCACGTCAAAAAGATTCGACAAGAAGTCAGAGATGTCATAGAAACTGCTAACGACGACACAAACCTTCTCAAATCTGTAAAAGTATCAAAATAATTCAATTCCCGTTCTGCCCATGGCCCGCATAAAATCCCACAGAATAAAGCAATCACCAATATTGCAAATGCTATTCTTAGAACAGGGCACATTCTGACAGTTTAGAAAAACACGTCATCAACATCTCTAAAACTAGGAAAGACAGAAAGTTTCCCCAAAACTATCGGCCTATAAGCCTACTATAAACCTTAAATAAGGTAATAGAGAAGGCGATCTTGAACATTATTCAAGAACCAGTGAAATAAAACAGTAAAATATCAATACTCCTAGGAATTATATTCAGGATGGGATCACGTAGGTGTGAACTAAAAATCACTTTTGGTGTTATCACTGTCGGGTCGTGGTTTGTCCCATTAAAGTTTAGCAAGTAGGTAAGAGAGCAATCCCTGGCATAAGATAGCAAATCTTACGTAAATAGAAAGAAAGAAAAAAAGAAAGCAGTAGTAAACGCTTGAAGGGCACACCCGAAGTAACAACTACTACCTCTAGAGCAGCTTGAGGGACACACTCGCAATCAGCTACCGCGACGTAGCGAAAGCAAGTAGAAAGAAAGGTGAGTAGTAATCACTTGTTTCCTATTAAGCGATGTAATTTGAATTGGTAAAGGAACGTAAGTAAAAATCGAATGTACGATGTTGCTATTTTGCTTGTCGAAGCTAGACTGACTCTTTATTTTAAAATCACACTATTTATATACAGATGTACAATATTTACAATGTTATTAAGGGGATAATCGGGATTAACAAAAACGACCCTTTCCGGCGAGGTTTTCCCTAATTACACAGATTGTCCAGGTGCGGTCCGGCTTGTTCCTTGAAAAATTAATAATCCTGTAGCCTACTTAATATAAAGTAGTAAATGGTTCAACAATCGCTTTAGGATACTGGAACGGATCGCAAGAAAAAAAGTTGAAGAAACTGCACCAAAGTTAGAGTCTACAAACCTAGACCCTGGCGGACACAACTGTCTAAAACAACACCTAGAAGACATCTCCAAAAAGTTTTTTACCAAACTAACAGGGAACAAACGCAAATACAAGACAAAGCAATTTTTCTACCTGGAGAACACTTTTGACAACTTTTTTCACAAGAATCCAGACCGATTAACAAGATAACAGGAACACAAAAGAAGACAAAGAGGCAGCTCAGAGACTGAACATTATTAATCAGAATTTGCACTTCTGGTTAAGATTATAATTAAAACAAGTTAAAAAATCACGTTTTATACCTAAAAATTTAAAATTGTCAAAAAAGTGTGATACGCCCATGGTAAACATGTGTACTAAATGGTGTGCATTTGGTTGCATACATCGTAAACCTTAATTTTACTTGCAACCCTTTATTTATTACAAACATTAAAAACAAACCACATCCCCAGCATCATCAATTGGGGATCGCAGCTAAAGAAAACAGGCAGATTTGTCAACAAGCTGATCTTGACATTTTGCTATGTTCATGAGCATTGATCACATTGCACAGTATTTATTTTATTGACATATGAATGACAAAACTTGTTTACTTGACATTTAACTTAACCTAATGTAAACAAAAAATGACATGAATTACAGAATACTAACAAATGAATTGCTTTAAGTAGCGCTAACATCTTAAAAACTAATCCCAATAATCATTCAATATTATTCACTTACCTCGATACTTAAGAAACATATCTGCAGCCACTTCATGTTTCCATTCCAAATCCTTCTCTTTAACAATTTTAACACAACTATCTTCATAACTCGCTCCATCGATTAATTCTTGTTGATCACATTTAATAATTTTCAACAATTCCCACGACAATATTGAATCATCATCAATTTGTTGATTTTTAACCAAATGATTACCCAAATAATCACGCAACTCTTCACTAGTCGTTTCTTCAAACACTCTAATAATCTCAACAGTCGGTTCTAAATCAATATTTTTAATAATATGTGAAGCACGGAATATTTGTTTATTCATTAACAATTCCAACGCCCATTGTAATATCTGAATAAAATAGACAATAGTAACAAATAATTTAAATTCATATAATTATTACCTCATTTGTAAACCATATTTTTGTTTCTGCTACAATCAATCCTTTCCGTTGTGATAGAAAAGTTAAAGCTAGATCGGTATGCGATCCTTTAGCTGCTGCTTCTCTGGCAACTTCACGATCACCTTTTTTGCTCCAACCTTCCCATATGATTAAAGTTTCTTTGCTTAAATAAGGGGGTGGAGGAGGCCTTGTAGTTTCCATCTAAAATTGCTTTTAATTAGTATTTATCTTAAAAATTGTAATAAATCATTTACCTTCTCAGCTTGTTTGGGGATTTCAATCTTTGGTATCAATGTAAAACATGTATTAGTTGTAATAACATTGTTTGAGTATTATTATAATGGCATGGGTTCAATTAGTGATAAGGATGAGTCAATAAGTAATTAGATATAATCATAACAAAGCACAGCTGATTAAACTTTAAAACTAGGTATGTGGTGATAAATATAGGCAACCCAATTTACCATATCTGGGTGCTAGTGAGGTTGCGTATAATGAATTAGTTTTATCAATTATTGATTATATGCTGCTAGAAGCCAAACTATCATAAATGTTAGAAAATAATTATTGATTTTTAAAAATGTTTTCCAATTATCATAAATTGTTCAATAATCAATATTATTATATAAAAAATCACTATCATATGCTAGAAACCTGAAGTTAGAAATAAATGACTTCACGCCAAAGAAGCGACGTGAAGTAGGCTTATATTTTGAAACAAATTATTATAAATTTTACGCATGTAGTTAATGAAAACAAACAAATTCAGTTTAGACAAACAAAAAAGCTTAATATACACAAATAATTAGTTTTAAATATGTATTCAAAACTGGATCAAATAAATACTAAAAAAATATTTTACTTATAAACTTTAATTAATGTTTAAATACAATAAAATAA
This sequence comes from Tachinus rufipes, assembly GCA_963932245.1. Classification (NCBI taxonomy): domain Eukaryota; kingdom Metazoa; phylum Arthropoda; class Insecta; order Coleoptera; family Staphylinidae; genus Tachinus; species Tachinus rufipes. The sequence continues at coordinate 111,660,082 of OZ010743.1, forward strand.
TTGTTATTTAAAACAAATATAATTAAATTAAAACATATTTTTAAGTTTTAAAAAGTATTACATATATAATTTTTAAATAAAAAATTTGTACAAATATAAAAATCACCAAAATAAAAACAAAATGTCACTAGAAAAAAATGCAATAAAAAAATCGGATCAGTATGAAGATTTTGGAAAAAATATTTTTTACAATAAAAAAAATCGCAAATCGCAAATCCGATGAGTATGAACAAGGTTTTACAACAAAGAAACTAATAAAAAAAGTATGTTTATAAATATAATCAAATTAAACTTCTACGCCTATGGTAAAGTGGAGAGTTTTTGTAGTGCATAACCAGTTGCCTATATTATGCAGCAAATTTAATTTCTGAAATATTTTTTAATGTTTGTTTTTTATAGTCTATAGACCCAATTTATTATAAGAATATAGCATAAAATTTACAACTTGTTATTAAACGTATTTTGTACAATATAATAAAACTTTTGAGATTAGCTTCTTTTTAGGCTACCGCATTTTTGCAAATATTTTTGTAGCCGCACCAAATCTACTCGTATAGCAGTGATTAGCATTGAATCTATCAATATTACTAACTGTTTTCATATATTTCCTACTTGGTGTTTGAAATGAAGTAAGATGTTATGATTAACTTCATATGTCAAATGAAGTTAGTTATTAAATCCAAATTCATGTATAAAATGAAGTTAAGCCAACTTCAGGTGTAAGATGAAGTTAGTTATTAAAGCCAACTTCAGGTGTAAAATGAAGTTAGTAATTAAAACTAACTTCATGTATAAAATAAAGTTAGATGTCAAGCCAAGTTCAGGTGTAAAATGAAGTTAGTTATTAAAGCCAACCAAATAAAATTTGTTTTGTTTTAAAACCAACTTCATGTGTGAAACGTAGTTGGTTGTTAATAGGTGTGAAATAAAATTAGCTCAAAAATCATTTCTACCTCAAAATTAAAAGTGATCAAACAAAAATAAAACTTGAATGAATATTTTGCAACAATCAAATTTATTTTTATTTTATGTGTGACGCTCACTTGAAGTTACTAATTTCATGTATAAAATGAAGTTAGCTATTAAAGCATTTTTACCGCTACTTTAGTAGTTTTTCAATTGAGCGCATCATGCACCCGTTTTTTACATTTTTAAATATTCCGGCAAGAGCGTCTTACAGACGGACTAGAAAATGCTTGGCGTTTGTGGAACCAAGTGCAACCATTTTGTTAAATGAAAAACAGTTTTTGAGCGTCAGTATTGTAATAAAAACAGCAAATTTGGCGTCGTTTTTATTTCTACGCATAATTTGATAATCAATTTATTTGTTACCAAAACATTAAAAAAAGATCATTTATTTTTTATCAAAACATTAAAAAAAGATCATTTTTTTATAGCGTCTAAACAAAAAAAAATGATTTGAAAAACAGGGCAAGCATACAAATATAGCAAACTTCAGATCGTATGTCTAGTTGTAAAAACAGCTGTTGGCGGCGGTAGATCGCCGGTATAATAGGCAACTTAATATACACAAAAATTATGTTGACTGTAGTTTTACTCAAGACTTTGATCGTTTTAGCATTTTTCATTTGTGCTTACATTCTACACATTTTATGGGATTGAAAGATGCTAAAACGGACAAAGGCATGAGTTTAATCACAGCCAACATCATTTATGTGTATATTAAGTTGCCTATTATACCGGACACACTATTTGTGTCTAGATGTAACTGCATCAACTTTTAAAATGCAATTTTTCCTTTTATTGAAAACTAATTTTACGGTAATTTTAGCTGTGTTATCTGACAAAGCTGGATCGATGATAAATAGTGTAAAAAAATAAACCAAATCAACTTAAACGTCAAAAACGACAGAATGCCCCACTAAAAAATGAAAAACTTTAGTATATAGCAGAATAAAATGAGATTTAAACCATAAAATGTTAATTACTTATAATTATCAAAAAAGTGTGTTACGCCTATGGTAAACATGTAATCAATAGTCTATAATTTTATATTTACTATAGTGCCTAAATCGTAAACCTCAGTTTCTATCGCTCATCTTTATGAAATTTAAAAAAATGATTAATAATTAAGCAAATATTTTAACAAATAATTATATAGGTAGTAAAATAATATAATAAGGCAATAAAACAAGTAATTAGTCACTTTACAAAAAAGAAAGTCACAAATTATTGTCTGAAGGACATTTCAAATTTAAACGGTAAATTCGGATAGGCAACCCAACATACACCACACAATTACCTCACAATTTTATTAATTATATCAAATTATACACTTTTGATTGAATATGACGCATGATGTAAATTATGTAATTGATAACATTTTTAATCAAATCAATTTAAATTAGTATTATTAATATTGCTGCAGTAATCTATAATCGTTTTCATTGCCATAGTTACATATCCATTGTTGTTTGAAGAAACTTAATTATTGCAATCTATACAAGTTTTGGTTATTTTTATTGGATTAATATGTATTACATTATGTTAATTATTAAATTTATAAGTTTGTTAATTGGTTTTGTTAATTAATTTGCTTAAATTGAGTTTGTATTTTTGAATTTGGCGCCAGTATGCGCGTTGTCCTTGCGTTTGCCCTTGTGGACCCCGTTTAGCGTTGTTGTGAATTCAATATGGCGATAATTAGTGTTGTGTCCGCTAACAAAAATATATCAATATATCGTTAAATAGAGGATATTAATAAATATCTAATTGCAATCAGTACGTGCGCCTAGCAGCAGCGTTCAAATAGTCTACCATGAACCGGATAAATAGCAGTGTGTTTTAGATAGTGTGATAATAATACAGCGTGTTTCCATTAATTCATTAGTAAATTGGCTGGAATCACACAGGAGCAATTCCCGTACGTGTAAAAAGGTTGGCGAAGAGCTTGGAGATTCACATTGATAGGTTTGTATACATTTCTATGCGTCCCAATCGGCAAATTTGATGTGTATTTAGGTTATTTCTGCCTGTGCATCCAGCTAAAAGACACAAAAAAAAGGGACTGACGTTTGTTTATGCTTACTCAAGCCAAACATTTGTCAAACACAATTTTTGACTTTCTTTAATTTTGTCTTTATTATACACAATTAATCTGCCAGGATTATTAACCAATTTACCTAAAAAAATTAATTTTATTATGCAACTTGAGTCATTACCACATCTGTAATATTTTTAACGTACGGGTAAATTATTATTTGATCGATTCAGTCGATTAATCTATTCTATTTAAGCTTTTGAAGTTTATTAATTAATTTGATCGTTGTTGGTGAAGGATTACATTTTATGTTCGTATTATCTAACCTATAATTATTACATTTCAAAACAAACTATTGCCAACTGTGTCATTTTGTTTTATTGTATATAGTGAGCGTGAGTTTATTTTATTATAATAATAAATTTCTATACGTTAATTGCTTTGTGATTTTCTAATTGGTGAAAGTTAAAATGTAGGAAACTGTATTTGCGGGGTTGATAACCAAACTTATTAAATATTAAGAATTGTTTGCTAATTAGTTGAGTTGGCAACCCTTTTAGTTTCTTTTATTGTATGTACAGGGTGTAATATAATAAATATTTACACAAATTAAATCATATGACTAAGCGCTTTTTGTTCTAATTTTCTTCATAATTGTAGTAAGAAAAAGTTATTTGTTACCAACGATGAACAGTTGGTTATAGCATTCAAATATGAATTTTGACATATTTGATTGAAAAATAAATGTTTTGTAAACTTGAGAGTAATTTAAATAATATTTGAATGTTTTGGCAAATATTGTGCTATTGTTGACATACTTTCAAGCATACCAACATAACTAACTATAGTCTGACAACTTAAAGATTATTTTGACATTTCAAAATTGTTGACATTTTATGGATTGTTTTGTCGAAATAAGGAGTAGATTGACATATTTTAATCTCATTGACCATTTTTCTTTTGTTATTGTAGGAAGGTTTCATTTATAGAATAATAAAAGATATAATGTTCTAGATTAGTTGAAAGATAATTATTGTAAAATTAAAAAAAATTGGTTGTAAACATTGGAATGATTGTAGAACATTGGAAAATTGTAGTTGTAGAACATTGTGATGATTCTAATTGGTTGGGAACTATAGTAAAAGCTTTGGAATTGGGTACTATTTTATACTGTAGTAACTATTCTTGTAGAATCTTGAGAAACAAAACCTAGGAAAAAAATAGAACAATTAGAACATTTTAAACAGTTCAAGGATGTTGGGAAATTGTTTTAAAATTTTGTTTCGACATATCAGAATACTGGGAATGATTTTAGTCAACTTTTGGGTGTACATTGAAAAGTTTTGTTATAGTTTTTAAGATTATGTAGAAAGTTGAGGAACTATTGTAGAACATGAAGGAATATTGCAAATCTGGAATATTATAGTAGTAAAATTTTGGGTTTATTTAGATATTGTAGAGTTTTTGGGATTATGTAGAACATTGAGGAATAGTTGAAAATACATTGCAAATCTAGGATGTTCTTGTAGATCAACTTTAGGGTTTATGCAGAACATTGGGAAATATAATCTTTAGGATTATATAGAATGTTAAAGAATAATTGTAGAACATGAAGGAACATAGCAAATTTAGGATAGTATTGTAGATCAACTTCTGGGTCTATTTAGAACATTGAGAAATTATAGAATATGAAGGAACATTTTTAAAATTACTTAATGCTTGTAGATCAATTTTTGGGTCTATTTGAACATTAATCTTTAGGATTAATAGATAACATGAAGGAACATTGCAGATCAACTTTTGGGCTTATTTTGAACTTTAGGAAATAGTCTAGAATTTTATGATCTAATAGAACATTAGAAAATGATTATAGAACATGGAATAAGATTGTAGATTAACTTTTGGGTTTGATTAGATTATTAGAAAATATTCTAGAATCTTTGGGACTATGGTAAAGCATTATGAAATTATGTTGAACCTTAAGGAACATTGTAGTTTGATTTAGGTCTATTTAGAACATTGGGAAATATTTTACAATCTTTGGGATTATCTGAAAACTATATAATGATTCTAGAGTAGATCAAATTTCTGGGTCTAATTAAAACGTTTGAAAATATTCTAGAGTTTTTAGGATTATGTAGAACATTAGGAGATTACTGTTGATGGTTGAAGATTGACTTTTGGGTCACGAAATATTCTAGAATCTAAACATTGGTAAATTATTGTTAAAACATTGTGGATCTATTTAAGACATTGAGAAATATTTGAGTTTTTGGAGTATGTAGAACATGAAAAAACATTGTAGATCAGTTTTTGAGTATTCAGAACATGGGAAATAATCTAGAATCTTTGAGATTATGTAGAGCATTATGAAATTATTGTTCAATATAAAGGAACTGGGTCTGCTTAGAACATTGAAAGATGTTTTAGAGCCTTTTGAACCATGTAGAATAATGAACATGAAGAAACATTGTAAAACTAGAAAATGATTGTAGTTAAATTTTTGGGTCTATTCAGAACTAGAATCTTTGGGAGTTTGTCGAACATGAAGGAACATTATAGATACAGATCAACTTTTGAGACTGTTTAGAACATTGGGGTTTATTTTATTATTTTTGGGACTATTACAATACATGAAGAACATTTTAAAACTAGAGATTGATTGTAAATCAGGTTTTTGATCTATTTAGATCATGGAAATATTCTAGAATTTTTGTGACTATGTAGAACATTATGAAATGATTCTAAACATGAAAGAACATTGTAGATTAATTATTGGGTGTACATATAACATTGAAGAATTATTGTAGAACATGCAATAACATCAACTTTTGGGTCTATTTATAACACTGCAAAATATTCTAAAATTTTTGGAAATAATGTAGAATATTATGAAATTGTTGTAGAACATGCAGGAACAATATAGATCAAATTTTGGGCTTATTTTGAACATTGGGAAATATTTTATAGTTTTTGGAACTATGTAGAACATTGAGGAATGATTGTAGATCAACTTTTGGGTTTATTTAGAATATTGAAAAATAGTTTAGAATCTTTAGAACTATGTAGATCAATTGTTGGGTCCATTTGTAACATTGATAAATACTTTAGAATCTTTGCGACTATGTAGAACATTATGAATATATTGTAGAACATGAAGGAACAAGATAGATCAACTTTTGTGCATATAGAACATTGAGAAATACTTTAGAATCATTGGGACTGTATAGAACATGAAAAAATATAAATATGTATTGTGTTTTCTTGGACATTTTCATTATAGTTACAAATGGCTTTTCTGATTGATTTTTGATTTGAGATTTTATTAAAGTTTTTACACTTTTATCAGTTTATGATTGGATTTTGGTGATTTCTGACAATTGTTTAAAATTTCAAGGCTGGATTTTGTTGTTTTATACAAGATGACTCAGAGGAGATTTCAGTTTTTAACACGTTATAATAACAGTATAAAAAGTGTTGGAATAATTTTAATATTAAATTAAGAAAGTACAGAGATGCGGATTTCATTTTTTAAACACAATGTTGTCCAAATGTTGACCATCCTTCTCATAGCACTCCTCCAATACTGCTCTTAAATGTTTAAATACCCGCCGACACATTTCAATAGGAATATTGTTAATGGCCTCTCGAATGTTGTTTTTTAACTGGTCCGTAGTGGCTGGAGGATCGGTGTAGACGACACTCTTTAAATATCCCCACAAAAAGTTGTCAAAGGGTTTAAGATCTGGTGATCTTGGCGGCCAAGAGATATCCCCAAATCTCGAAATAACAGTTCCTGGAAACAATTCACGTACAGTGTTCAATGATGCTGCTGCAGTGTGTGCCGTCGCCCCATATTTAAATATTTAAACATTCTGTGTGACAATATTTTAGTATTTTATAAATAAATATTGCTATTTTTGACTTTTTTAAAATTGGATTTTGCTATAAAATTTTTCACTTTTATTATGTTTTTGACCAAAATTTTGATTCTTCTGTTTTATGACCGGTTGTGGTTATTTTTGATTTTTTATAATAGAAATTTGCATTTTTAACAGTTTAAGGACATATTTTTGTTCTTTTTGACAATGTTTTGGTGTTTTAAGACTGCAAGTTTTTTGCGTTTTCAAAAGGTTTTTGTCGGATTTTGGTTATTTATGACATCATTTTAATATTTTATAACCGGATTTTGTTATTTTTGACATTTTATAAAGTTTTTGATGTTTAAAGTCGGTTGTAAGTTTTAACTTTTTATGAGTAGAATTTTAATGTTGCAACAGTTGGTTTTTGGTTCAATTTTACAGTATTTTGATTTTTTCTTGCTATTTCCAAAATTTTATGGTCGGATTTTGTTTTTTTTACATTATTTTGGTGTTTTAAGAATGTATTAATCTATTTTGCGCTTTTTATTAGTTTATGGTAGGATTGTGATGCTTTTTGACAAAATTTTATTTTTTTATGACAGGATTTTCTTATTATTGACATATTATAATCAGAATTTTGCAGTTTTCAATATACTTTAATATTTTATGACTGGGTTTTACTATTTTTAACTTTTTATTTTGCTTTTTTAACGTTTATCATTTGATAATTTTGACTTTTTATAAATAGAATTTTGCATTTTTTAAGAGTTTGTGACTTAAGTTTTGGTGCTTATAACAATATTTTGATGTTTAAAAACTGGATTTTGCTATTAAATTTTCCACTTTTAAACTGTTTTTTACCAGATTTTGATTCTATCTGGAAATATTTTAATGTTTTATGGTTTAGTTATTTTTAAAATGTTTGCACTTTTAAACAGTTTTTGGCTGTGTTTTGATGGTATCTGAAGAAATTTTAATGTTTTATGACCAGGTTTACTTATTTTTGACTTTATAATAATTCAAATTTGCACTTTCAACAGTCAAGACCAAATTTTTGATCTTTTTGACAATATTTTGAAGTTTTAAGATTGCATTTAGCGATTTTGGACAGAATGTTGCGCTTTTTTATCAGATTTTTAACATTTTATGAGTAAAATTTTAAATTTTCTAACAGTTCTATGGTCGGATTTTGGTACATTTTTACATTATTTTGATTTATTTACCATATTTTGCTATTTTTAAAATTTGTGCTTTTTATTAGTAAAATTTACGATTTTATGTCCGGATTTTAGTACATTTGTTCAATATTTTGATATTTCCTGACTAGATTTTGCTATTTTGACTTTTTATGATTATTTTTGCATTTTTCAACAGTTAATAGCCTTATATATATATATATAATATTTTTATGTTTTATTGTTGGATTTTGCTATTTTTGACATTCTATTAACAGAATTTTTCACTTTTTGATAAATTATGGCCGGAATTTGTTATTCTAACAATATTTTGATGTTTCAAGACTGGATTTTGCTAGTTTTGACTTTTTATAAATAGATTTTTGCATTTTCAACTGTTTTTTTGCTTTTTCAAACATAATTTTAATATATTATAACAGTTTATGGCTGGATTTTGGTTTTTTCTGACAATATTGTAGTGTTTTTTAACCGGATATTTTTGACTTATAAATAGAATTTTGCACTAATTTGCATTTTTAACAGCCTAAGACCAAATTTTGGAACTTTTTGACAATATTTTGATGTCTTAAGATTGCATTTAGCTATTTTTGACATTTTGTAAACAGAGTTTTGCGCTTTTTAAAAGTTTTTTATCGGATTTTGGTGCTTTCTGGCATAATTTTAGTATTTTATAACTGGATTTTGACAATTTATAAAGAGAATTTTACATTTTTTGATGTTTTAGTTAAATTTTCAAAAATTTTAATGTTGCATCAATTTTATGTCCGGATTTTGATACATTTTTACAATATTTTGATTTTGTTTTACCAGGTTTTGCTATTTTTGACATTTTATGAATAGAGTTTTGTGTTTTTTAAGAGTTTATGGTCGGATTTTGGTGTTTTCTGACATATTATGACCGAATTTTGTTAATTTTGACATTTTATGAATATAATTTTACAGTTTTACATGTTTCAAAGCTGGATTTTTTGGTAAAATTACCATTTATGGTTCGATTTTGATGCTTTCTGAAAATAAGATATTCTTGAATTTTTATTGAATTTTGCAGTTTTCCAACTGTTTTTGTCAAATTTCGCTTATTTCTGACATAATTTTAGTATTTTATAATTGGATTTTCTTATTTTTGACATTTTATTAATTGAATTTTACAGTTTTTTGATGTTTTAAGTCAGATTTTGCGAGTTTTAACATTTTATGAACAGAATTTTAATGTTGCAACAATTTTATAACTGGATTTTGATACATTTTTACAATATTTTGGTTTTTTCGGGCCGGATTTTGCAACTTTTGACAATTTATGAATAGAGTTTGGCACTTTTCAACTGTTTATGGCTGGATTTTGGTTATTTCTGACATAATTTTAATATTTTAAAACCAGATTTTGATTCTATCTGGATATATTTTAAGTTTTATGACCGAATTTAGTTATTTTTAAATTTTTTGCATTTTTAAACCGTTTTTGTCTGAATTTGATGCTATCTGAAGATATTTTAATGTTTTATGATCAGATTTAGCTATTTTTGACTTTATAATAATTCAAATTTGCATTTTTAACAGTCTAAGACCAAATTTTTGAACGTTTTGACTATATATTGATGTATTAAGATTGCAATTAGCTTGTTTTGACAGAATTTTGCGCTTTTTAATAGTTTTTTATCAGATTTTGGTTATTTCTGACATAATTTTCAGATTTTTCTATTTTTGACAATTTATGAATAGAATTTGACACTTTTCAACTGTTTTTAGCCGAATTTTTGTTATTTCTGACATAATTTTAATATTTTATAACTGGATTTTGCCATTTTTGACATTTTATGAATAGAATTTTACAGTTTTTGATGTTTCAAAGCTGGATTTTGCTAATTTTAATATTTTATGAGTCGAATTTTGATTTTTAACTGTTTTATGGCTTTATTTTGGTACATTTTTACAATATTTTGATTTTTCTTGACTGAATTTTGCTATTTTTAAATTTTATAGGCAAATTTTGGTGATTTCTGTCAGGTTTTGTGATTTTTAACATTTTATGAGCAGAATTTTAATGTTCCAACAATTTGATGACCGGGTTTTGGTACATTTTTACAATATTTTGGTTTGTTTTGCCAGATTTTGCTATTTTTTACATTTTATGAATAGAATTTTGTGCTTTTCAAGAGTTTATGGTCGAATTTTTGTGCTTTCTGACATTTTATGACTGGATTTTGTTATTTTTGACATTTTATGAATATAATTTTACAATTTTTGATATTTTAAGCTGGATTTTACTAGTTTTAACATTTTATGAGTTAAATTTACATTTTGATGGCTAGATTTTGGTACATTTTTACAATATATTGATATTTCTTGACCGGATTTTGCTATTTTTGACTTTTTATGTTTTTTTTGCATTTTTTAACAGTTTCTTAGCTCAATATAGCACCTATATTGGGACAATATGTAAATGATAAACTTAAGTTACAAAGGCTGGATTTTATTATTTTTGAGTTTTGCAAATAGAATTTTAAAGTTTTTAACAGTTTATGGCTAGATTTTGGTTTTTCAACAATATTTTGATATTTCACAGCTGGATATTGTTATTTTTGACATTTTATAAATTGTTTTGCAGTTTTTAAACATATTTTGACAGACTTTGGTTCATTTTGAAAATACCTCAGTATTTTATGACTGATTTTTTTAAATTTATTAATAGAGTTTTGCACTTAACATTAGTTTATGACCGGACAATGACAAAATTGTTTTTTCTTCAAAAAACTGTGATTAGGACTCTTAATAATAATCTAATATTTTGTGTTGAGCTCTGCTGCCATTCCCAACTACTTATTTGTGTGAAGCAGGATTTTCCTGTTTTGCTATTATGATAAATAAGTACAGAAATAGACTAATTCTCAGCATTGCAGTATAAACTTTTAAACACTTTAAAGTCTTGTTTGCTCAAAAATAGAACAATTAATGAATTAAGAACCGCTGATCTAGAATGTTCTGTTGGCAAAAAATTACATTTGTGATTTTTTGTGAAATTTTGAAAATATGAAATTTGCAAATTATTTTTTTAAATTTACTAAAACTGACATAGTCGGCTTATTTTTTAAGCTAAGTTTTCTAATTAACTAGAACATCTTGTTTGCTAAAAATTACATTTGTAACATTTTTTGATATTTTGTGAAATTTTGAAAATACAGTTTGCAATTGTAACATAGTTTTTTTTTAATTTAACTAAAATTATTATTAACAGATAAGTAACTAGAATAATAAATAAAAAGACAGAATGGCAACTAGAAAATCTGATATTTGACTGAAAAATAACCATAAAAACCAATAATTGACAGAAAGTAACTAAATTGATAAAAAAGCAACTAGAAAAACCAATATTGAACAGAAAAATAACTAAAAAAATTGACAATTGGCAGAAAAATAAATAAATTGTCAAAAAAGTAACTAGAAAAACCGACATTTGATAGAAAATGGCTAAAAAGTCAAAATGTAACAAGAAAAATTGACATTTGGCATAAAAACAACTAAAAAGGTAGAAATGTAACTAGAAAAATCGACATTTGACAGAAAATAGCTAAAATGACAAAAAGGTTACAAGAAAAACCGACATTTGGCAGAAAAACAACTAAAAAGGTAGAAATGTAACTAGCGAAACCGACATTTGACAGAAAATTACTAGAAAGCTAGAAATGTAACTAGAAAAACCGACATTTGACAAGAAATTACTAAAAGGATAGAAATGTAACTAGAAAAACCGGCATTTGACAGGAATTTACTAAAAAGATGAAATGTAACTAGAAAAAGCGACATTTGACAAACAATAACTAAAAAGACAGAAAAGGCAACTAGAAAAACAGACATTTGATGGGAAATTCACTAAATAAAAATTATACAAAAACCTACATTTGACAGAAACATAACTAATAAGTCAAAAACATAACTAGAAAAACCGACATTTGACAGGATAGTTATTTAGATGACAAAAAGTAATTATTTTTTTTCAGACTTTCTAATTAAATAGTACATTTTGTTCCAAAGTTTTTTTTTGAAATTTTGAAAACATTTTGATTTTTTTTTTATTATTTACTAAAACTGACATAGTTGGTTTAGATTTTAAGTTAAAGTTTTTCGTGTTGGCAAAATGTTAAATTTAGAAAATAAATATGTCGGTAAATTGTCAATTTGATTAGACTAACAATTGATTTTGAAAATTATTAATTTTAATTAAAGATTGTCAATAATGATTTATAATTGTTAAAAATGATCTTGCACTTTCTCAAAACAATCTAATACGATTTCAAAGAATTTATTTAGATTATTTTGACACATTTAAAATAATTAGATACAACATTTTGACATTTTCTGTATTACTTTTAAGTACTTCTGGAGGAATTTTATGTTTACTTGGTGACGCATGTATGCAGTATGATGGGTTATGATTCATTTAAATATTATTACAAATAAACAAACATTCTCCTAACCTTATAACTTCAAAATTCAAGTATCACCATATTGTCAAATTTCTTAACTTCTATTAAGTATTAAATTATTAATATTACTTTTATCCTTTCAGACGGAATGTGGGACACATCTAATCATCAAACTTCATAAATCTACAGCATCATGACAGATACACGGAGAAGAGTAAAGCTTTACGCTTTAAATGCGGATAGACAATGGGATGATAGGGGTACAGGTCACGTTTCGTCGGCATACGTAGATCGATTAAAGGGTATATCATTATTAGTACGTGCGGAAAGTGACGGTTCATTATTGTTAGAGTCGAAAATACAACCGGATACTGCTTACCAAAAGCAACAGGACACGTTAATAGTGTGGTCGGAAGGTGACAATTTCGATTTAGCTTTAAGTTTCCAAGAGAAAGCCGGTTGTGATGAAATATGGGAAAAAATATGTCAAGTACAAGGAAAGGATCCTTCGGTTGAAATAACACAAGATATAGTGGAGGAAAGCGAAGATGAACGGTTTGATGATATGTCAGATTCAGCACCACCAATCGAACTACCGAGCTGCGAATTAAGTCGATTAGAAGATATAAGCGAGTTAATAAGCAATTGTTTAAGTTCGCCTATGCGTAAAGAAAAATTAGCTGGAGCTATTGAAAGTGAAGGTTATATACGGAAATTATTAAATTTATTTCACATGTGTGAAGATTTAGAAAATTATGAAGGTTTACATCACCTCTACGACATTTTTAAAAATATATTTTTATTAAATAAAAACGCTCTATTTGAGGTTATGTTTGGTGATGATGTAATATTTGATGTCGTCGGTTGTCTTGAATATGATCCATCATGTATATCACGTAAAAAGCATAGGGAATATTTAAAACAGCAAGCCAAATTCCGGGAGGCCATACCGATACGCAATCAAGAATTGCTATCAAAAATCCATCAAACATTCCGGGTACAGTATATACAGGACGTTGTGTTACCGACACCATCGGTTTTTGAAGACAACATGTTATCGACGTTGAGTAGTTTCATCTTTTTTAATAAAGTTGAAATTGTTTCATTAGTACAAGAAGATGAGAAATTTTTAACGGAATTATTTGCTGCTTTGACGGAAGTCGGTACGCCCGATATTAAACGGCGCGATTTGGTTTTGTTTTTGAAGGAGTTTTGTAATTATTCGCAGAATTTACAACCACAAGCTAAGGAGACTTTTTATAAAACTTTAACGAATCTGGGGATTTTATCGGCGTTGGAAATTACGTTAGCTATGGAGGACCAGAAAACCAAGACTGCTTCCATTGATATTCTCACCTACATTGTTGAATATTCACCATCGTTTGTTAGAGAGTATACATTGCAACAGGCCAATAACACAGATGAGGTAAGAGGCATTTATATATTTTTTAGATTATTACTTGTTGCCAGTTTTTGCATTCAGTTAGAGCTAATGTTTGCGCGGTCATTTTAAGAATGATTTCACGCAAATTTGTCAAGTGACATTCGTCCGCATTGCGTGCAAATATTCGCTCAATTTACGCGCAAACTTTGCGCATAAAATGTGCGAGAACGAACGAATTCTCTGAACATCTGTTTGATCACATCAATATAAAATAATGTAACATTTTGCAATATAAGCGAATGTTTGCTACAGGTTCTGGTGCGACTTTGGTTCGAAATTTTGGTCCGAGGTTTGCTGGAACGTGTCGGACACGAAGTTTAACGAGCTCTACTCTTGTGTTTTTGAGATATCGGCGTTTTCCGATTTTGTGATCTAAGCCAATCCTTTGTTTCTTTCTGCAAAGGGACGATGTGACGCGCGCGGTTTAGGCTTTATTTTTTTGTGAACCCGACGACGAAATTCGATTTCGGGCTACCCGAAGGCACCGTAGATTTAACTCTGTATAGCATAAACATGCAATAATATATCTTTTGAAATGCATGGAATAAGTATGTTAAAATAGTGTTAGGTCCTCCATGTTTTTTGTGCCCGATGCGATCCGAACTATTACGAAAGGACGGAAAACATCTTAATACGAAGCAGGTTAATGATCACTTTAATGGGGCAACTGGGAACACTTTTAAAGCAACACAAATTGCACTGGATTGCAATTTTGAGCGTTCCGTCGAGTTTAATGAAAATCTTGAGTGAAAACTCCACAGTTTTGCATTCGAGTTTAAATTTTGTCGGTAATCTTTTTATAAAATTCTAACGGTAACGTTTTTATGCCGTGTTATTTCATCTTGGATCTTATAGTTTAAACACTGGTAAAACTATTATCTAAATCAATATTAGTAGTTCTAAAATGTGCGAACGTTTGCTTGATTTGGTTATCTTTCTTGCTTTGTGGTCTTGCTTCCTCACTCGTATTATTTTTCCTCATTGAGTTGACGGAGCTTTGGTGTGGCGATGTTTTTTTTTTTTTCTCTTTCCAATGAGATTCTACTGGCCACTGAGTGTGGTAGACAGCTCGTCTACTCTGACTGTCTGAGTTTTCCACGGACAGGAGTTGCTAGGTTTTACTGCTCAGCTTGGTGGCTCGGCAGCTCATTTTTATCATTGGGCAGTACGCCTGCGAGGCAAGGCAGTTTGTCGATGCCGCAGGTCCTGTAGGTATACCCTAGCGCAGGGGTTTCTAGGGTTATTGTGGGATGTCGCAAAAGTCCTGTTATCGGTGCGCCAGACGCTCAGAAACTGAACAGCAATCACTCAAGCTGTATGAGTGCGGAAATAAAACGACAACGATTCAGTGCTTTCTACCGCTTACCCTGTTACACCACGTTCACTCTGCGCGATAGGGGGACCGGAAGAGGCGGTGAATCTGGGCCCGAAATTGCGATGCGACCGCAAGTCAGCTGAGCGAGAACGTCGTTCCTTACGGCCCGAAGGGGGTTTTTTTGCTGAGGCGAACTCGGGGTTGGATTCCTTCTTGCATAAAGATTTTGAGCCATTGTTTCAATTTCCGGTCAGCGTTACCATTTGGAGATCGAATTTTGGAATGGGGGGATGAATCAAGCAAAAATTCTGTTTCGGGAGCTTCCGTACTCTCCGGCGTCGGGACCTGCGCGTAGGCTTCTGAGAAAGGTCCATCTTTAGCAAATTGCTTCTTGTATCTTGAAGTTGACCGATTTTTAAAGATGATTAGAGCTAAAACAGAAAGTTTGCTCTCGAGATGCAGCCCCGGTGCGTTGCCCAGCTCGGAACTGGCTGCTTTCTGAGCGCTCTCCTGATTTTGTAGCCGGGGCTTTCAGCGATTTTGAGTTTGACGGAGAAAGGACGTGAACTTCTGCTTTGGGGTGGAATTCATTAGGCACTACTTCTACTTCTGCAGTTAAGACTACCTTGTCGATACTACAGGTCTTAATGTATGTTAGGGTCTGGTTTTGTCGGAGGCGGTGGTCAACGACGTTTCTTGGGCTGGTGATGATGCCTGAGAATAGAATTACTAATGTGGGGTTTGTGCGGGGCTTGGTTTTTTCCGCAAATTACCGCAGTACAACCGGTTGAGGGGAGTGGCTGTCGTCGATCTAGAGAATTGCGTTCTTGAGGTGTAGCAGTGATTACTCTCAGGGTAGAGATTTCTTTTCGGTTTAGACGTCTGGGAGTAGGGGATTTTAACCCATCGCGGCCAGCAGATGTCTTAGTGGTTATACCTGAGGACAACGCGATCTCGGCGGAGGTCGTTGGAGGTGCTCTCCAAGGAAGGTTTTCTTAACTGAGGCCACACCTCTTGTGAATCACGTGCCAGCAACAATCCTACACTTACGCGGAAGTGTCGTAAGACGTTCTCTTACGAAATCACGTTCAGGAATGTATCACGTGGTAGGCACAGTTCCGGTTCACAGTTATGTCTGAGAATCATTTCTGGTATTGTCACTATAGGTTAGTCGTGCTTTAACCCACTATCGTCTCACTCACTCGCGGGTGTTGGTCGGTGGTGTTGGTTGGTCAAAGATAGTAGTTGACTTTTGCTAGGTTTGGCTTTAGTTCCCGGGTCGCCTCGATCAATCAGATTTTTTCAGATCAAGTGTCGGAGCGGGTGCGTTATTGGTATTGTACAAGAACTACTGTGAGCTCGGCTTTGGGTCCAAATGGTTACGGTCTGGTTTGGAATAGGGTTATTAATGTGGGGTTTGTGTGGGTTTTTTGTTTTTTTTTTTCTCTTGGGAGTTGACGCAGGGAGTGGAAACGGTTGCTGGGTGACTGTCCCTCCAGGAAATTGCGTCCTGAGGCAGTGGTTACCCTCCAGGGTACTACAAGGTTTTTAGAGATTTCTTCAGTAGTTAGTGGAAGCAGAGTTTATTTATTAGTTGGCTTGGAATTGCACTGAAAAGATCAAGTTAGAAGACGTTAAACAATGCCCGGGAGCTGCCGAATAACTAAGTAAGGCCGAGAGCGGAGACCGCATACGGAAAGCTGTTGGAGAGGACTTTGTGATGGTGGACGAGCGGTGGTTTGAAGAGTTTGTTTTCTGCATCTTTGACGTCTCCGTGCCAGCAACATGGCGCGGTGGGATTTGTTGACTTAGAGGTCACGCTCTTTGCGATTACGTGTCTGCAACTGTATTATAACATCTTAAAGTGGGCGTGGCTTACGTCAGGAGACTGTTCAGTGCTATGGGAGCTACCCGGTGGGTCGCATCTCTAGTAGCCGTTCTCACAGTCTTCTAATCTTGGACTTGGTTGCGGAGCTTTTCCAAATCCTTTCGAAGATTCTCTTTCGGGTTCAGTGGAAGTCTTCGTTTTTGCTCTAAAGTTGCCCTATATTGTGCGCCAATTGTTAGAGCTTTACTTCAAGCAGACGAGCTGGGAACAGTTGTGCTTACGCTGGTGTGGTTGCTGGTGCCCTGAGGTAAAAATAGTAGGTTTACTATTGTTTACATAGCGTAGCCTCACTTACTACGTCGAAGCTAATAACTGCAATTAGCTGCTCATGATCTCAGTTTTGTCTGCTTGTTATTTTGGTATGGGGTGGGGATGCGCGCCTTTCTCTAAAGACGCCCAACTTTGGCTTCAAAGTTGCCCTACGTCGAGCGCTTTGCTATAAAATTGCCCTACTTTAGGCGTCAATTGTTACCGTTTTCTGGCAGAAGAGCTGGGGGCAGTGGTGGTTATCCCGGGTCGATAGCTGATATAATGAGGACACACAAATGCAATTTGTTTGTTGTCTTCTCTCTATCAAATTCTACACTTCTTTAAGCGTCGGAAGATTCATAGATCTAGCTGGCCATGGAAACATGTTATTGGGAGTCTCTTCAAAGAATTTTTGGGTAGCTCTAGCCTCTAGACATTATCTTATTCTAGCAGGTTTAAGTGCAGCCCACGTGGAGTTCTAGCAGTTCATCAACATATTACCGCGTGGCCAAATTTTAAAGCTAATAGCTACCGTTTCTTTCTGGAATTGGTGACTGTTGATGGACTTGTTCAGTTCTTTGTCGATGACTTCAGTCTCAGCTGTCTGCCTATTTGTTTTTGGTATGGGGTTGGCATTGCTGCTCTAAAATATCTTTACAATGAGCGCCTTGCTTTAAAATTTACCCACGTTGGGCGCTATGCTTCAAAGCTGCCCCACGTTGGGCGCTTACCGTTCCTTAGCACAGGAGATGGAGTCAGTGGTGGTTGTGTGTTTACATTAAACATTGGTAACTGTGATTTTTGACAGATGAGACTTGACTCACTGATTATATCAAATTTCAAACTTGTACAAATGCTTTTAGTAATTTGGCAAAGTTTTGTTCAAAGTCAACCAATATTTGAGCAAGTTCCTACTTAAATTTGGCCTATGGAACGTGGGACCTATGAGAAAACGATGCTAAAACGCGCGGAGGCATAAGTGCAACAGATCACACAATATTTTTGTGTATATTAAGTTGCCTATTACAGCGGCCAATTTGTGTTTGGAGTAGTATAGCAATCTGGCTAATATTTGCATGAAGCAGACTAATATTTGTGAAAAACAAACGAGGTAACAAGCTAAGTTGAAGCAAACCTACAGCTTGAATTTTAAATGTACTTATAAGTTAATATTTTTAGGTTAGGAAATTTCAAATTATAATATTATTTTACTTTTTAGGACCAAATATTACTTAACATAGTCATAGAACAGATGATATGCGATGCGGATCCTGAACTGGGAGGCGCTGTTCAACTGATGGGTGTTCTCCGGATTCTTCTAGATCCCGAAAACATGTTGGCACAAGTGAACAAGTCCGAGAAGACCGATTTCCTAAATTTCTTCTATAAACATAGTGTACAGATACTTATAGGTAAGCAATCTTAATATAATCAAATCATTTATGAAACTAACTAGAATAACTTGCAATGTTAAATTTATTAATTCAGTTCAGGGATTTGTTCTTACAATACAATAATTGCTAAACTTTGTCTGCACAGTTTAGCGAAAATGTGTTTGTGCGAATGCTCGCGAGAATTGGAGCATGTTTAGGAGATAGAAAATAATGATTACTTGGATTTGTTTATACTAATCTTGATTAAATATTTACGCGAACTTGTTGTAAATTGGTTGGGCGACTAATCAAGTTCTGAGAACATTTGTTTTTTTTTTATAACATTTGATCATAAAAATGTGCTTTAATTTGGTGCAAGTTTGCGCGAATTCGGCGAACGTTTGTGCGAATACCAAAAAGTATTTTTTCGTATATTTGGCGCTCGAATCAATATACAAATATACGAATACAAATTTATCTTCTTTTTTTTAAATAATATTTTATGATGAAATGTTTTTGCGTATTTGGCGCAAATTTTTGCGAATCAATCAAATAGTTCGCGTCAATTCGGCGAACGTAATAAAAATATTATTTTTATAAAATTATTTAATAATTAACTATAAATTTCATTTATTAATTTTAATTATTTACAAAAATGTCGAAATATAGTATAAAATGAAAATAGATTTTATAATTTCAGCACCCCTCTTAAAAAACACGGCGCACGGCGAACCACAGAAAGAGGATTACCAAACTGTCCAATTATTAGGTTTAATACTTGAACTACTGTCATTCTGCGTCGAGCACCACACGTACCACATCAAAAACTGTATATTAAACAAGGATCTTCTGCGGAGGATCCTAGTTCTTATGAAATCAACGCACAAATTCCTCGTTCTTTGCGCTTTGAGATTTATGAGAAAATTAATAGCGCTCAAAGACGAGTTCTATAATAGGTATATAATTAAAGGTAACTTATTTGCGCCCGTCGTCGATGCCTTTGTGCGAAACAACGGCAGATACAACTTGCTCGATTCGGCCATCATTGAGATGTTCGAATTCATCAAGCTTGAAGACATCAAGACGTTATGTTCGCATGTTGTTGAAAACTATGGGAAAAGTCTTGACGACATTTGTTATGTGCAAACGTTCAAATCGCTTAAATCGAGATACGATCAACATCAGGATAAACTGAAGGACCGCGAACGAAACGCGTTGGAGGGGTAAGTTGATAAAATTACATTTAATATTTTTACTAATATTATTTTGTGCAGAGTTCCGTCGATATTACGCAATAGTAGATATAGGAGAGATCAAAGGCAGATGGATGAGGAGGAAGAGATGTGGTTTAATGAGGAGGATGATTTTGATGATAACGAAGCTATTATACCAGCCACCACGACGGACATTTTAACGAAAAAACTTGACACAGATTTGGAAAGCATAGGGAAGATTATTGAGAAGAAAGTGGAAACGAACGGCCCGAAAATGAATAACAATTCCTCGCAGAAATCGACGGTCCTTAATAACAATGCCAATAGCGGTACGCAGCCTACCAGTCCGGCACCGGCAGAAAATAAATCGGCGCTGTTCAAAAGGGTAAGTAATTATAGTTAATTTGAAAATAAAAAATTCTGGACCCAGTGTGGGGTGGGATACATACACTATTTGTCTTCAGTTACATTAATTATTTATGATAATTGTTTTGCAGTCACTACTGGCTGTGCAACTGTTATTTGCGCATGCGTGGTTAAGATTCGTTCAGTACACGATTAAAACTTATACTAAATGATGATACAGTATGTGACGCAATTTGGCTTCAGTTATATTAATATACTTATGAAAATGGTTGTGTTGCTGTCTCTACTGGTTATACGATTTCTATTTGCGCATGCGCGGTTAAGATTTGTTCAGTATACGACCAAAACTTATACTTTTGAGCTTTTATGTGAAGCAATTTGTTTTCAGTTATATAAATATACTTATGAGAATTGTTATGTTTTGCAGAGTTTAGTGGACTACGAAGGCGGCGATTCGGATGAAGACGAAGAAGAAAGTACTGAGGTGACGAAAAGACCGCGACTCTCATAGTATCAAATACAAACAGCGACACAGGTAAGTTCACTACAAACTCAAGTGTCGCGGACCTCAGAGTGATCTCATAGTGCGATATGAACGGTCAATTACAAAGCAGTGCTAGACCACAGTACAGTTAATCGAAAGGATAATTTTGTGATACAAACAAAACAAATTTATTGAAACAAACCAGCTAATAAGAATAAATACAAAATATGTGTACACAAACCAACCAACATAGTCAAATAGCGATTGAACAACAACAACAACATTGAGTGCTTATTCATTAAAACAAAAATCAATTGCTTTATCGAGTGAATTGATAAGCCTTCCAAAACTGACTGTTGATATAGCACACTAACTTATATATTTCCTGATTAGTTTTGTCTTGCAGTATTTCTGATATATTTATTATCGCGCTGTACATGCTCGTGTTTTCATGAAGTGTTATTATTTACTTGCTGCAAGACCGGCATTTCGAGCCTCTCCGATAAAACCTTATATCCCACGTTATGTAAAACTGAAAGGTATACATTGAGAATTAAGTTAAGTAATTATTAGAAGAGTGAGATTACTTTTTATTTTCCCGATTGATGATATAATTAAGTGTGATGCTTACTGTATACTTTTCAATACAATGTAAATTTGAACAATAAATATAAAAAAGCTTCTATCAGGGAGGCTTTAACCATATTACCACTATTAAAAAAAGAAACATGATTTATGAATGCTTTTTATTGTCGAGTTCAGGAGAACTCATGTGAATTTACTTATAGGCTAAGTAATTAGTTAGATTAGAAGATAGTATCATTATATCTTAAACAAAAAAAAGTGCGTGTAGTGTCAATGAAGTGCTTAGAAATTGTGGAAAAGAATACTTCGTACTGTTAAAAACATTTTCATTTTAATTAATTCGAAATACGTTGTGATATGATTATAAAAAGCACATAATTGATCCCATTTTTAATTAAATTATTTATTTTGTAAATTCAAACGTTAGTTAGCAGTATGAAGTAGCCGACAAAAAAATAAAAATAGACTAAACAATTTTATTCTTGAAAATTTCATTTTGTATTAAATGTGATGAATAAATTGTGTTATAAAATAACCTATTTTTTATTAATATTATTCTTTTTCAGTTTCGAATTTATGTTTTTTTAATAAAATTAAATTTCTGAAAAAAATATAGATTCTTTAAATAGAAATGTAGAAAAAATTCATAAAATTGTACATATATAATAATTCGATGCATGCATCCGATCTGAATCAATTCAATATTACGGATTTTTTATAATAACACAATAGTATACTCGATCGGATGCATGCAAACGATTCGATAAATTGTTTTTACGTTTAGTAAAATATATACAAATGTAGTTTTTGTATTTTCATCATTGTGCAATTGTATATTTTTTACTGGGAATACATTATTTATTAACAATTATTTTAAAATATGGCAGCCTAGTTATATTTTTTATACACGTCATCATTTTAAATAAAGAACAGAAGAAAACATTTATAAAATATTATGAAAGAAAGGCCATGTCTATCTGACTTATATGTTTTTTTTTCTCACCTTATAGAAAAGAAAATTAATGTTTTTAACAAAAAAAAAATGTAAAATAAAAATTGTACTCGTTATATTTAGGTAATAAATATAAATCAAAAAATTTATCACTTGTTTGTTTCTTTATTTCATTTTAGATTGGGAGTATGATCTATGGTAAGTTAATAAAAAAAATTTATTATGCTACGATGTGTTTAGTTTGTTATCTTGAGAAAGTTATACTAAATCTAATTGGTTATTTATTAGCTATTATTAGTAATTACCTGGAAAGTGGCTTGGTTGGGTGAAACGCATAATTTGTCGCAGGTTCGAGCCTCAGCTCCGGTAGATAAGAAATTATGGCGTTTATCAATTCAGGACTTTAGTCTAATATATATTTAGTTTCCATTTAATATGAGTGTGGGTGGACCAGATACTAGGCTTCGTCAGTACCTGCAGCGCCTCCGATCTCTGAAAAATGTAATGAGCTTATTTCGCACGACTTATTACAAAATGAATATGAAAGGATGTATTAATTGATGATTTTAAAAAATAACATAACCTATTGGCACGATATGTCTTAATAAATTTATAAAAAAATTTACAAGCTTGAAGTCGTAGACAAATAAAAGCGCACGATTTGCACAAAAACTCGTTTTCCACCATAGCACAAACTACAGCTAAGTAGTCTTAGATCTCTATGGAAGGAGAGGGTCAATAGTGCGATAGTATAATTTTGTCTTCTTTTCAGGTAGTACCATAAGTGAGAGACCTAAAATATCGGTTCTTGCAAATGAAAAAAGAAGGTAACCAAGGAACACAAAAATCGGTTCTAGTAATTTGCTCCACAACCGAAGATGTGTGGAGAATTGCTAAAGTTCTTTGAAATAAGCTTATATTGCTTTTTTTTATTCATGGTCTTGAATATCAGCAAGGCCGGAAATGGCAGTTTTGATCTCTAATGCACACCGGTCTACGACGAATACTTACTTGGAACACGTAGAAAGGATTCACAAAGAAGTAAAACAGCGCCTGCAACTCACTAACACTGCCTCCGTTTTTTAATTGGACCGGTTGTCTAGATATCATGAGTCCTTTCAAACTCAAATTGGCACTAGGTTCCAATTGCATTCCAAACAAAGCTTTGAGAGCATTTTTTCAGAATGTAATATTCCTCACAAACATGACGAATCCAATGACATCGCAATTTCCGTCTTCATGGAAGAGGTTTAATGTCATTGGGGGAAGGATAGATATTATCTTTTATGATCTTAAGTAAGGCGGCAGAAACTGTGATCTTGGATATAATCTGAGATCACACGGCGGCTGTAGTCAAATCATCAACATAGTTTCAGACATCAGTTCACAACCTATTAATTGACCAGAGCAATGGTATGATATTCTTCGATCTTGATAAGTCTGGCACCAAGGCCTAATCCTGAAACTTTTGTTTAAAACAAATTGATTCAATTAATTATATTCTTTAATCTACAATTTATTAACAGTTTTTTAATTGCAATATGGGTTGGTAGTTAGGTTGGCAGCAGTAGTAACCTAGTTTTAGTTGATTAATGCTTTTTTAAAATATTAAATCATTAGTGCAATGTAGTGGTGTTAACAAAAGGTAAAAGAAATATCTAACTATGTATCTAGTATTATTTGATAGATTATGAAATTTGTATAAAAGCAGCTTCATTTATATTTTGTCATTTCAAATTAATGATTAGGATATAATAAATGATCAAAATGCATTGTTAAATAATGTGAAAATGATGCTCGAGTTTAAATTTATTAATTTGGGTGCTATGACGTCACGAAATCAAAATGGCCGTCTTGTATAATAAGTTTTGATTGGTTCATTAAAATGATGAATTAATAACTAATCATTTTTCTCCTTCTTTAGTGTTTTAAAATCAAGTGATTGGTTGTGGATATGGAATGGAGGAGCACCGCAATTCTTTAGAGGTTTCTAATAAATTTTTCCAACTTCAGCGCTCTTGAAGCATGCAGACTTATCCACTGCATATGAGGTAGGTTCTACAAGGAATGACGCCAAGACGAAATTAGTGAGTATTAGATGGAAACCAATAAATGATGAATGAGTGAATTTAGTGATCTAACGGTGGTTTTGGAGACCTTGCGTGACAGTTTGTTGTAAACTGTATGTCACTATCAAATAATCGACAACGACATACAAACAGAATCCGAAGAAGTTGTAATGCAGTCAACAACTTACACATTACAAGACAATTCTACAAATGAATCTACTTATTGGTATTGTCTAAATGATCAATTCTAAAATTTAAAGCAGTCAGCAGTTGCTATGTCAGAAGTGATATTCAACCTTTTGATAACTGATACTTTCAATTTTTTGACTGGGACTTCTAACACTTGCAGAGAGGAGGAACTTTTAATTTTTTGATAACAAACACTCGGGCGGGTAGGCGAGCACTTCGAACTATTTGCTTGTAATCATGTTCTGGGGTTCATGCCCAGGCGTTCGAGTGTTTGTTATCAAGAAACTTGAAATTTCTTCTTAAAAAATTGTTTGACCAAGAAGGAGAATGTGATTTGCAATCTTTTGATAAGTAACACCTAAGCATCAAGGTAGATTACTCCAGGTCATTATTATCAGCAAGTAGTTTCAACTGGAGTGCCCAGCCACCTACTCAAGAGGTATATTAGAGGACGGGATGTTGAATCTAATTTTTTGATTGGTGGGCGGCTGGGCCACTCCAGATTATGATTACTAGCGACTAGTTTGTTCATGAGTTTGTTAACAATAAATTGAAAGTTTCTCCTTTTTGCAACTTTTAAAAAATTCTTTGTCCAAGAAAGGATATCCAGTCTCATCTTGATGACCAATATTTGGGCGGGTGGGTATTTTACTCTAAATTGTGATTACGATCAAGTAGTTTGAACTGGAGTACTTATCCACCCGTTCAAAAGTTTCATTAATAAGAAATTGGAAGTTTTTCTTTTTTGCAAGCTTTAAAAATCTCTATATTAGAGGAGGGGATGATGAAATCAATCGTTTAACGGTCAACACTTGGGCGGGTGGGTAAGTCACTCCAGATTATGATTACCATCGAGTATTTCGAACTGAGCTTTACGCCCACAAGTGTTAATTATTAAGAAATTGGAAATTTCTCTTTTCTGCAATCGTTAAAATTCTAATTGTCAGAGAAGGAGAAGGTTATATCTAATTTTTTGATGACGAACTTTTGGGCGGGTGGGTGGGTCACTCCAGATTATGATTACCATCGAACAGTTTGAATAGGAGTGCCTACCTACCCGCCCAAGAGTTTTATTAACGAGAAATTGGATTTTTTTTTCAAGCGTTAGTGCATTATCTAGATAAGCATCATTCTCGTTTAGCTAGCCTAGTATTAGGTCTCAATTGAGGTGTGATTAACAATTTGATTATTTATGTTTGAACGCCCAATTGCATGTTGGTGGTGGCCTCTGCCGTGATTTTTGCAGTTTGCTCGAGAAATGTACTTAGTAATCTCCCGAGCTTAGTGTCGTTTTGATTTTGTAAAATTTTCACTTGCCTTTAAATCGATAAGGGCTTCTACCAGTGTTTCATCATTTTTACTCCTTCCTTCTTTTGATGTTTTCCTTGACTTTTGTAGCTTGGTCAAATAGACTTTCAAACGTCTGAAATTCCTATATATCGAAGGATTGTTGTATACTGGTTTCTACCAATCTTCTTTGTGATGAGAATAAATTTGCTGGTTGCTTTGATTGGTGGTGCGTCGTCATTAAGACTCCTTCAATTTGCTCCACCAGAATAGGATTGGGAAGCAACTTTTGCTTAGTATTGCAGGGCACCTGCTTGAATTTTTGTTTGTACTGCTTGGCATCTAAGTAACCTTTGGAACAGTGTTAAATGTTTTGGTGTGTTGGACTTTGATATATGGCAGTAGTCTTCTGGATCTTTGTGATGAAGTTTTCTCTTCTTGGTTAATTGTTATTATTTATATCAAGCTTTAGGGCATTGACTGTAGTATTCATGACTCGTTATTGACTTGCGCATTTTTTTACGGTTTCATTTCCAAGTTGGTGTTGAAGTATACTTTTAGCTTGATTTTTGAGTAAGTGCTTGGGGGTGTCTTTTCCGGTCTTCTTTAGTCGTTGGGATTCTTTTGGTAAGTGAAAACTTTATGTTTTTGGTAGCCCTACGTTAGGCGCTATTTGTTGCCAGTCTTGCCACGCAAGTGATGAGAACGGCGTCGTAGTGCGTCGGTGGGCTTTGCTAACGAGTGTAAAGCGAAACTCAGGTTTTTGTAGAGCAGCGGCTGAGGTACAACGTCGTAGGCATTGAATCGAACAAAGGGATTGCTCCCTGTCTGCAGGGGCTACTGCTGATCGTTTGGAGGCGTTCTATCATGACTCGTCAGAAACGATGAAACTGTATGTTTGTTCCGGAGTTATCGTCATTTACTTTATGTCTTTTTTCTCGTGTTTACTGCTGCTATCTCATAGTGTGATTTATTCTCACGGGCGCGTACCGACTAAAACCCGTGGGCCTGGCTGTTGCGGGTAGTTCTGAGTTTTTTATTTGATGTGCACGCGGACCTTGTATGAGTTCCTGCGCATTTGACGAACGTAAATGGCGCGTTGCACTGGGATGCCGTGTGGCCGTAGCGTTGGCAATGGTGGCGTTTCTTCGGTCTTTTACTTGTACTCGACGGTAACGCGAAGCTCGCAGTGATGGACAGATCCTGTCTTAGCTTTTGGCGTCCTTTTCCATTACGTACTTTAAGGTCTTTTTAGACTCTAATTAGTAAGTGTAGTGAAGGATATTGTGTTGGGCACAATGATAGATCGCTGCTGTACAGGACTCGATATATACTGATTTATTCCAAATAGTTGTGGACAAAGGGCGGCTTGAGCGGATTTTGTAGGTTTGAGGGAGGACCTAGGGTGCTGGTAGTCGGACCAAAGTTGGTCGACTGCGATTTAGGGACTGGCGGGGTCGGGGATCCTTCTGTTACCGGCACGTCCTCATTGCACCTTACGTCACAGAGTATCCACAACAACTTTGCGGTATTGCACTACCCGCCGCAAGGCCTCATACTAACACAATGACGACCATGGACACGACCCGTATGGACCTAACACCGACGTACTAGCCGGAAGCGTATCACGCACTTCCGAACCAACTCCGAGTCGGCAGCTTTGCACTACCTGCAGCCGACTCGCGCCCGACCTCTGGGGCAAACTACAATAGAGTGAACACATTAGAGGACACACACTTGGGTATCACCTAGCTCCGAACCCCGGAAGTCTACCAGCGGATGTCAATTAGCACATCCCGCATGCTCAGCTGCGCTTCCACCACTTAGGGAAGCACCGTGGTGGACATTTAAAAATTTCCAATCAGTTGAATTCCACCTTTGCAAACCTACGTTACTTACTAACTGGAAATAAACTTTAAGTATAACTGGAAGCTGAGAGATGAATTGCTACTCCGACAAGCCGCTTCACGATGAATACTTTATACCGACCTTTACTACAGTTTTATGGAATCATAATGACAACTTTCCCTATGCTGATGCCGACCCACGCTACGACTAAGAACTTTTTTATGACACTACGTTTGCTCCAGACGAATATTGCACGATGACGACCTCCGCACCGCCTCCGGCTTACACTAACTTGGCTACTACGTTTACCTCGACGACACCGGGAGCTCTAGCTCCTCTTCCGGCCTTCTACCGGTCTGTTGGAACCATACCGAGACGGTGATTATTTACAACGTAAATCTCTCCATGGAGAAGCCCCGAACCCTGAGGGTTATAATCTTTTAACACATGGGATTTTTATTGAGACCTGGTGTTGGAGATGTTGAAACCGCAACATCGACACTAAACTCCACTTTGGCCATGGTTGCTTGTTACCGCACATGGGCGGAGCTACAAAGCTATAAAGATCCCGCATTTACCTCCATACCTCACTTGAGAGCCTGAGCTCGAAGCAGCAACATTGAGATAAAAACTTTACCTAACTACCACTGACTATATACTTTTGTCTGGTACCACTAGGTGGCCTGATCCACCGCCACTAAAGTTTCCGTATAACAGCCTGGTATTGTCGACCCCCAAGTAACCTTTGGCGTCTTCCAAGGCAACTACCACCACCGCAGTATATCCCCAGGATTCTCCGGGGAACTGCATACAATCCACGCTGTGGTTGCACACCCCTCCAAGTTTTCTGGACAGCCATTGACAGTTGACACGTCACAAACATTGCGACAACAATAACGTCTACAACGCTCCAGAACAAGTCCTAGACCTGAACTAGCTGCCTTCATTGGCAATCACGGAGCCCAGCCGGTAACAGACTAATGGCCTTGGTGGCGTTGAAGGCACCTAACGGTATGAATTTAAAGAGGTCTTACCTGTCCTTTCTTAGCTTCTTTAACTTTTTCTTGCCTATGACCGGAGTGTTTTTTTTCTCTGGTAGATATCCATTTCTTTCTTGGAGGAAGCGGTACCGGACCGGCAGCAGGTCTCTTGAGAGGGGCTTGAACGGTGGTCTCTGAGCTGTCGTCTGTGGCCTGTTGTAAATTTCGAATCGTGACTTCCGAGTGATGATTTTTATGATTTTCGATACGGTTTAACACCGCAGCAATGTGTGGAAAAGCTTAGTTTGTTATTTGGAGATGAAGCACCATCCAAAACTATGGTTTACAAATGGTTTGCAAAATTCAAGCGTGGAAGATCAACGTTTGATGACGATCTTTGCGAAGGTCGTACATGCACCTCTGTTGTCGCGAAAAATATTGATGCTCTGCGTGAAATGATTTTTTAAGACCGGCATGGGACTTATAGTGAGATAGAGGCTCCTTAGGCATTGCAGTAAAACAAATACATACGATTTTGCACAATCACTTGCATGTCAGGAAGCTTTGCAGTCGTTGGATCCCACACAATTTGAAAGAAAAACAAAAACAGACATTGCATTTTTATGAACATCAATCCTTTTAGATTGGCCTTTCACTAGGATCACGATGAATTTTTCTAGGGTTTGGATCCTGGCAGATTGAAGTTCTACAAGTTTTGCGGTCTTTTTCATCTGCTTGAGCCTGGAAGAGGTTTGAATTAATTCAAATTGAGTGATTAGTTCATTCAATCATCCGTATCGTGGGTGCAATGAAACTTGCAGTTTGTCCTTTGGTTTACTGCTGCAGTCTGGTGTGGCTATTAGAGGAGGGGTTGATAAGTTTAATTTTTTGATGACCAACACTTAGGCAAGTGGTCGGGTCATTATAGATCATGATTACTATTGAGTAGTTTTAACTGGAGTGTTCATTTAACCTCCCAAGAGTTGGTTAACAAAAAATTGAAAGTTTTTCCTTTTGTAAGCGTTAGAAGTATCTGTGTCTCTTAATGACCAACACTTGGGTGGGTGTAAAAATAAATATGTAAATTTAACTTGCACAAATTTTGTTCGTTTGTCGTTGATAAATTCATTTTGAACTTATGACGTCATGTTCAGCTTTCTCTAAACTGTTCATTTCAAACAAACGAACAATGAGAATTAGCGTATACAACAGAATTGTAAGCATTTTGGTCCGCAACTATTAAAAAATAAACGTTATGGCAACAGTTGCCAATAGTAAACGCTAACAATGTTTAACCAATATTTATTATTATCACTCAAATATGAGTGATGCATTTACATAATTTTATACTATTTTTTTTATTAAATTACCAACGATTTAATACAATTAAAATTGATCCAAATGATGTAATTATTAAAAAATACTTTATACAATCAACTTCAATACGAAACAATTTAACAAACCTTACCAGAAGAAGCCCAAGTTGCATCAACATCGTCATACAATATGAAACTATAATCCTCAATACATGTCTACAAATTGATAATAAATTAGATCACAAACTAGTTTCACCCGATATAGAACTGATTCAATTTGAAAATGGTTCAGAAAGTATAAGAAATTTTGGACAATTTGATGTTGCTTTTGCTAAAGGATATGTCATTACTTATGAAAATCAAAGTAAGATTGATGGATATATTGAAGAAAATGTATTTTATGGACGCATTCATGTTGGGGAAGAAGTTTATTATGTGGAAAAGCTTACTAATTTTCCTGATGTAATAAAAGAAAACAATGTAATAGATCTGAATCAATCGATTATTTATAAAGCTATTGATTTAATTCCTGACAAATTATCATTTCAACGAAAATATCGTAGACGGCAAACTAATATTTGCACAATTGTGTTATTAATTGATCATTCATTTCTGGAACATGTAGCTGGAAATAGTCCTAAAACAGCATTATCGGTTGCTTTAAGTACGATTGCACATGCAAATACTATTTTTAGAAGTACTGATTTTAATAATGATGGAGTTCCTGATAACGTAGGATTTCAAATACGTTACATCTTATTAATGAAATCTTACAATGATCAAATTCCTTTCATACTTCCTTTCAGTCATGTAGAAATGGATAGTCGAAAATTTATAGAAAGACTAACTTACATAACAAATTTCCGTGATGGATGCATTGGAATTACATTCACAGCACAACCATTTGTAAACTCAATCATTGGAGTTAGTTATACAGCGGTTCCACAATCGCCAAAAACAGGCCAATTTACTAGTGGAGGATTCTGCGTTACAACTGCATATAGGAATTTTAATATAGTAACAGTTACTTATTTATATAAATCCAGTATAATTCCTCAAATGATTTGTGATGTTTCAATAACGCATGAATTGGGACATAGTTTTGGAAGTTTGCATGATACTCCTAATTGTGATGGATTTATTATGTCGGACAAAACATCACTCAATGTTACTGTTAATTCATTCAGATTTTCATCATGCAGTAGGAATCAAATTAATGAAATTCTTCAAGAGAGATCGTTTTGTTTAAAAACAAATTTTACGACGTTTTGCGGAAATGGTAAATATAATCAATAACGCTTGTCGTTATTGCGCTCTTTGAACGAAGCTGCGTTAAGTTGCTCCTTTGTAGTAGCCAGCTACAGCAGACTACAAAAGCTGGCGACAAAAACTGATGTTAGCTGTATTGCTAATTTAAAATTTAATGCATTAATGCAGCTTTGTTTGAACAATTTTTTCTTGCAGTTTTCAGTTGTACCCTAACTATTCTTATCTGCATCTTTTTTGCATTCCAATTTGAGTTGCTCCCAAGTACTTTCAGTTAAATATTGAACTATTCGCAAGTGTACCTATGTTGTTTTCAAGTTTAGTGAGCTATTTGGAATTTATTTTAAACTCTTTCAATGTAGTTCGAATTGTTCTAAAACTGTTCTTAACTGCTCTTAAGTGTTCCAAACTGTTTCTAGGTTGTACTGAGCAGTACAACAAAATATTAAGAGGATTGATTTTGAAACTAAGTTTAACTTTCCAGGTTTTGAATAAACCTTGCAGGGTTTCTTAGTAGGCTCTGCAGGGTACTTCAGCTACGATGCTGTAACTATTTTTGAATTCCATTATATTTGTCAAAGACCATTGGCTACTGAATACAAACAAGCACCTTTAAATTCCAGCTTTTATCGGTTACTGTTGCTAGCTGAAAACCAGCACTGTAAATTCTTAAACATTTTTAGGTTTAATTGAGGGCAATGAAGAATGCGATTGCGGATCATTTTATTCATGCTCCTACTCCGACAACTGCTGTTATCCTTTCAATCATGAAAAAGGATGCAAAATTAAACGCGATATGGGATTCACTTGTCATCCATCACAAGGTTTATGTTGTTTACCATCATGCAAAATACGGAATATTAGTCATATGGGTTTGGTAATAATTAAATATTAAAATTAATTAAAACTAATTCAATTTTTAGTCCTGTACAGAATTTCAAAACAAATGTATTACAACAGGACAACAAACATGCGGTGTTGATGGTAGATGCATCAAGCGACAATGTAATAGCAACGAATGTGCAAGAATTGGATTAACTGAATGTCGCTGCGCTGTTAAAAGCACATCGTTTTGTCAAACTTGTTGTTATCATCAGAATGCTTGCATATCTGCAATTAAAGCCAGTAGTATTATATTAAAACTGAATCTTGATTTAATACCAATTTTGAATAAAACGTTCAAAGAGTTTGTCAGAACTAAACATGATGTTGTTCAGAAGATATGTGTTGGTAATGCGTGTACAGATATTGGTTTTAAAATATTTCCGATCGGTCAATTTTGTGTATATAATGGATTTTTAGGAAAGTGTCAGAAACCAAATGAATGTTTTGTTCAGATGCCTTATGTATGGTATCCAACTAATTTTGATGTTGTCAAAAATAATGCGCAAAATTATAATGTTAATTATTTTGTATTAGTATTAATGGTCTTAATAATAAATTATATTGTGTAAAAGTCAAGAAGAGTCTTTGTTGGTTTGCACTCTGGTTTGATTTGAGACAGCAATAAAGCTTTGCAAGCTCTATTGTACGAGTTTCCTTTTTGGTTCAGCCTGCGTTTTTTTCCAGAATATCTATGTAAGTGGGGAACTTGTTGCCGTGGTTTACTAGTCTTCAGCCACTGATTTGAGAGCAGTTAAGCAATTAAGTTGGAAACTATGTGTGTACTGAGCTGCATTATGCATCCTCTCCAGACCGGAAGAGCAGTGACATTCACGGTAAAACTTTAGTTACTATCAAGCATCGATCGAAGAAGGTATAGATTGGACTTTAATATTTCCCCTGAATCAACCATGCGATCCACTAGTTACTACCCCAATTACTACTACTACGCTACGACGACCGCTATGCTCACTGACCACGGATATGGGTTCGACCAGATACCGACAACAGCCCCAGGTGCACCAACCCTTGCAGCTGGTCTGCATAGATCTGCACCCTTTGCCGTAGCTCCTCTTCCAACAAATGGCTATTACCAGGGTAAATTACCGATTACGAATACCGCTATATCCACAGGCTACGCACTCTGCTACTCTTCCACACCGACGACGGACTTGGGGGCTTGCACACACCCCAAGAGCATGTACGGCTCACGACATCGCACAACCCGCCAGATCTCGACTCCTGGGGATTAAACACAACGAGACCATGGTGGCGTTCCTTGAGACACCCCATCGTCTATCTTCGGCAATCTCTCGGCTGCGGGTTTGCCAGGTGTCCTCGACCCTTACCACGATGCCTCCGGGCACAAGGTAAATTCCGAATAATTATACCAATCGAATATCACGTTCGGACCAGTCACAACATGCATGACACCGGAAGAAGTTAACTCCAACCAACACTAGGTGGATAACTATGTCATGTCATGTTGTTAACTTGTTTTTCCCTATGGTTAGTGCGTAGGTATTATAATAATAATCTTTATTTACGGTAAGTAAAACCATTTACATCTACATAAAAATACAATAAATATAAACAATATAATACATATATAAAAAACAAAAGCAAAAGATTGACATAAAAAACAATATAAAATACATAACATTTAATCAATATGTCCCAATTGAATCTTAAACAAAGATTTAGAACAAAAAAAAATTAAATTGTTTGTTAAACTGTTTGCAAATCTACAAATTCTACCAATAGGATTGTGAAATCCATAATTAGTAGAATGTGTAAATTCTCTAAATAATGAAGTCTGCCTAGTACGTCGTTCACTAATAGGAATGTAGAATGGAAGAGATTCAAGTAACTCAGGACAGTCTACTTCAGACATCACTAGACCACGCAAAAATGAGAGATCTGATCTTTTGCGCCGAACTTTTAGTGACGGTAAATTGTATAGTGAAGAAATGTAATTGCGATCAAAATTAACCGACAATATACCAGATCTATAGGACAACAGGCGAAAAAATTTGTTTTGAATACGTTCAATATTCTGACTATGGATTTCATAGAAAGGGCACCAGACTGACGGAACGTACTCTAAATGAGAACGCACCAAGGCACAGTAAAGTAATTTAAGAGTATTTGGAGAAAGATCAGCAGACATCCTGTATACAAACCCCAGCATATTTATAGCACGATTACACATGTAGCTGATATGCTCAACAAACGTAAGTTTAAAATCGAAAATTACACCCAAGTCTTTAATTTGTGTCACTTGTTGTAGCACCTTGTTATCGATAATATAATCGTACGAAATTTTGCTTAGCGTTCTATTAAAACTGATTGCAAAACATTTATTTACATTAAACAAAAGGTTATTAATAAGACACCAATCATTAACAGAGTCTAAATCTTGTTGTAAAAGATTACAATCATCGATTGATAAAATACTTCTATAAATTTTTAAATCATCTGCAAATAATAGGAATGATGATGAACTAATACAGTCAGAAAGATCATTGATAAAAAGTAAAAATAAAATAGGTCCGCAGTGAGATCCCTGAGGAACACCTGATGGAACTAAAATAGGTTGTGAAAGAAAGTTATTGATTTTTACACACTGCGTTCGGTTTTTCAAAAAGCAAGATAACCAAGCAACCACTGCATTATGAAAACCCAAAGCACGAAGCTTAGCAATCAAAATATTGTGGCTCACACGATCAAAGGCCTTTGAAAAGTCAGTGTAAATAGAGTCAACTTGAGTTTTGCATTCAAATGCGTTTAAAATGTAATTTTCGTAAGAAAGTAGATTGGTAAGTGTAGATCGACCATCACGAAACCCATGCTGTTCTTCTACTAAAATACTTTTGCACATCCAACGTATTTGATCAAATAATTTTGGGATAGCAGATTGAATGCAAATTCCTCTATAATTTGTAATATTTTCTTTAGCACCAGATTTATGCAATGGCATAATATAAGTTTGTTTCCATACATCAGGAAATTTAGTTTCATTTAATGAAGCGTTAAAAAGTAAATGTAATGGTTTTGAAATTGAATAAATACAATTCTTTAAGAGCATAGAAGGAATACCGTCAGGTCCAGTGCTAAGATTAGATTTAAGGTTTGTAATTCCATTAAAAATATCTAGTAAACTGACTGAGAAATTTGTATGAATTACATTTTTATCAAACTTAAACAATGGAGTTGGATGAGTTTGAGAATTATAAACGGAAGAGAAAAAATCTGCAAATTTGTTTACAAGAACGTCACCATTAATACAGGTTTGATCACCATAATACATTGTAGCTGGAAAAGCATTAGTTTTCTTAGCTTCATTTACAAATCTCCAAAAATGTTTTGGATTAGACCGAATGTTATTCTCGGTGCGTAAAATGTACTGTTTGTAAAGACGTGCGTTCAGATTTTTACATGAAGTCCGAAGAGAATCAAATTCATTGTAATCAGAAAGAAGTTCTGAAGATTTAAATCGTTTATGTGCTATTTTTTTAAGTTTAGTAAGTGAAATTAATTCCTTGCTAAACCAAATAGGAAAGTTGTTGTCATGCCACACTTTTTTAGGTACATAACAATCAATTGCATAATACAAAACAGAATAAAATAAATCAACACATACATTAATATCACAGTTGTTAAAAAGAACAGACCAATCAACGTTCAACAAAAAATCATTGATTGCGCTGAAGTTGGCACATTTAAAATCATTAAAAACGTAGTTACAGTTTAAAATATCACAAGAAGTATCACATTTGACATCTATCACATAGGCATTATGATGTTGACTTATATCTAATAAAACATCTACAGCATTTATCACAGTAATATTATCACTATCATTAGTAAAACACAAATCTAAAAATACATCCATACTATTTGGTATGGTTATACATTGAACACAGCTTAAAAATCCAAATGAATTAGCAACTAAATGTCCAGGATAGTTTTCGTTGCAAGTAACTCCAGTTCCAAATTCATCATTTAGCCACGTTGCATCTGGTAAATTGTAATCTCCCAGTAAAATTAATTTACTATTAGGAAAAACATCAGCAAAAGATTCAACGGAGTAGCAGTGGTCAGCATATTTATCAATAACCGAACGAGGGGGTAAATAAACTGCACCAATTATGTACGACACAAACTTAAAGTTGACAATTACAAACACATGTTCAACACTTAGATATGGCGGATGTAGTAATGTACACTTTAAATGACTTCTAACCGCAATCAATACGCCACCCCCGCTTTTTTTAGGGCTAGTTAAATTAGACCGATCACATCTAAATAGGTTATAGCCAGTTAGTCTTAGTTCTGAGTCAGCGATGTCTTCAGATAGCCAAGTTTCGGTTAAAACAATAATGTCATAACTTGACAGAGCTACAGCTAACAAAAGTTTTTTCAGTTTGGTTTTTATGCCTCCAACGTTTTGGTAGTAAATTGAGAGGCCGTTGGTATTCCTGGGGACGGGTCCAAACTGTTGAGCGGATTTAACGTCCGAAAATCCCCTGCAGGAGTTGGTGGTAAATTTCGTGGTCGGCCATAGTTAATAAATTGTGCCCATCTTGGCATTTGTTCCTGTTTGATTTCAGTGTTGGTCTTCGAGTATCTTCTTCTTATAGTGCCGTGCTCGCTACAAGCATAGGCACCTCTTTTGTATATTTGTGGTGTGCGATAATAGTTCTACACAAACATGCGGGACCTACAGTTTAACCTGGAATCCGAACCACGCCACTAGTGGGGTTTACTAGATTTGCCATTCCAAAGAGACGACCGCATCGACATATATACTGCTTTCCTTTCAAGAGCAACACGCTTCCGGGGCTTGATGCACATAACCGTTCTGATGCACTGTCGTGGTAGGTGTTGCATGAGGGGTGAGGGGAAGGAAACTTGGAACAAATTGGGGCGTCGCGCTCTCTGTGAAAGGTACATGGGGTGTCAAGCACAGAATTGTTCGGAACCGTTCAGAACAGTAAAAGGAAAGCATCTATATTCGACAAATTAAGTAATCAAACCCAAGCTTCCTGCTCAACATCCCTCGCACTAGACCGTTGCGTTACGAGTACACTTCCGGGTAAGTGCTTGAGTGCCTTTCCGATCTTCAGCCATTAAGTTCTCTCTAATTACGGACGCTTAGTTCTTGGGTCCAGGGTCCACCTTCACACACTTCCAATACATCATCTTTTGTTTCAGCTACGGGTAAAGATACGAAATAATAACTTCATCATAATTATACAAAAATTTTATATCAAAAATACAGAAATCCGTTACATATTATCAGCTTTCCATTGCAATAACTTTGATTTCAACTCATCCTTTTCTTCTTCTGGTGCAAAAGTGTGATCAATCGACTCATATGAGATATTCCATAACATTTGTTCGCTTAATTTGAAATGAGTAGCAGCCAATAAATACTCATTAGATAATGTAGTGCAAAATACTCCCTTATCATCAGTCTTAAATAGAAAGAATTAATTATTATCAGCAAAATGAAACGTAAACTAACTTACATTTAAGGAAAATGGTAACTTATTGCTAATCCATTCCTGCAGGTGATGATCTTCATAAGATTTAACAGTACCGCAAATCACATTGGAAGTCAAACAACATTCTAAAATAAAATTTGTGTAAATTAATAATATTTTATTAAGTGCCGGTTTATTCATTAGTTCGGTAAGGTATTGATTACCGAACAGATACTACAAGTTTGGGAGAAAATGATACCTATATATGCTTGTGGTTACATTCATGTCAATCAAAACAGTTTGAGGTTATGTTTTTCTTGTTATTTTCTTACTAGCGAGCCAAAGTGATCTGTGTAATTTATCTGTTTTGTAATTATTTTTTGATGAAAGGTTGTTAATACTGACAAATGAATAGACGTTTACTCATGGAAATCTTATTAGTAACGTTATTAAGTACTTTACTGAAAGGTGAAGAAATCGATATTTGTTATACCATCTTAAACTTCAATTACCGTTTCATCGTCGCTGCTAATTACAAGACCAAACCTAGCTCCAATACAAGTATCACCTGCCAAAAACCGGTATCGATTCTTTTGCAGTATCAACAACTTCCAGGAAAAAACAATAACTATTTGCCCAGCTTCACAGACTAAAACGGCCCAGTTACACCGTTGTATCGTCAAAACAAAAACACTTATTCCGTAAGCAGGTCGTTACCCAACCATCACCATCATCAGCTCCTTTTCACGCCTCTGCTGACGCATTAGCTTCTTCTCTGCCCGTAGTGCTGGCAACTTACATTACAGGGCCTACAGTTTTAAGTAGATTCCGAACCACTGGAGAGATTATTAATCTACTCTGGATCAGAGAAGGATCTTAGTCATTAAACCTCATGCTGACAAGGCGGATTACTATCTAGTAGTTTGAACTGGAGTCTTCACCTACCCACTCGAGTGTTTCTTATCAATAAATTAAAAGTTTCTCCTTCCTGCAAGTGTGAAGGGCCAAACTACGAAACGAATTGACGTCCACGAGATCGAAGTTAAGCAAATGAGGTTCTAGCAATAGAAAGCCTTATCCAAGATGAAGCTGGACATAGAAACCAGCGTGAAGACCGCCATCAGCGGGCTGCCCACTCAGCCGCCCTCTGCAGCGATTCAGTGCCAAACCAGCGGAACCACTACCCGTCCAGACCTCTCTCAAGAGAGCTGCAGAAAATCCGGGCTACCCTGACACCGCCTCCAAAGTGGAAGAGGTGATGTACGTCCAGCAAGACAACTAGGTCACGCCCAATTCCAAACCCTCGCCCTTAGAAAAGGTATTCACCGTCATGGGAAACATGAAGAAGATGAAAGATGCGGATGTGTCAGCTCTCTCCTATCAGCCGGCCAATTAAATAAGCATTATTAAGGCTATCGGCTACCAAAGCCAAAGGGTCCTCACACCACTCTCCGCCGATTGTAATTTGGGTTCAAACCGTTTTAAAGAGTTGTTGGCTATGGTTAAGTCGATGAACGCATGCACCCTTTTTTGCATGTGGATTTCTGTGCAGCGATCGGACATTGTAAAACCAATGATGTGCATCGCTACACAGCAAGTTAAAGTAGAAAGAGAGTACAGGGAGTTTATAAATGAATGGGATTATGTAATCACTTTAAATGTGCCGCTTTTTTAAATTGTTCACTAAACTATTTGTTTTGACAGATCAACTTTGACAGCTGTCAAGCAAACATATGAAAACATATGTAGTATAGTGGACGATTTTAAAAAGGCGGCATATTTAAAGTGATTACATAATCCCATTCATTTATAAACTCCCTGTACAAACGAAACTGCACTAAGACTTCACAATGCCACCATTGCCAACGCACAAGTACTCTCCATATGCGAGCATTAAATGCGCATCCAAGAGGTGATATTCAATGTCTTTTTTACCAGTATTTGGGCGGAAGGATATGTCACTCTAGATCATGATTACCATCAAATAGTTTGAACTAGAGTGCCTACCCGCCCAAGTCATAAACAAATTGGCAGTTTCTCCTCTCTGCAAGTATTAGAAGATCTTTAGTCTAAGAAATAGAAAGTCTATATATAATCTCTCGATGACCAACACTTGGGCGAGTTGATGGGTCACTCCAGATCATGGTTGTGTGCCCGCTGACGGTTGCCTGAGTGTTTGTTATCAATAAATTAAAAGTTCTCCTCTCTGGAAGTGTTGATTAGTCAGAAGAAAAAGAGGTGATATCCAATCTGTTAATGACCAACACTCTAAATCATAATTACCATCAAAAAGTTTGAACAGGAATGCCAACCAATCCGCCCATGTTGTTATCAAGAAATTGGAAGTTTGTCCTCACTGCAATTGACGGAAAGGTGATAAGGGAGTGAGCATATGAGGAAGCAAAATATAATCTCAATTTAGTTGTTGGGGAGTGGAAGAGCGTATAATCGTTTGAAATAGTTTTTGTTGTGATATTTGAACTCACGATCTTCGGTGCAACAGTCGGATGTCTAGACTACTGCGCCACGCCCAACCATGTCTAACTATAATTAACTGCCGCTCAATCAACAATCGCACAGATAATTGCCAATTTCACAAACACTCCGGAGCTAATTCTTTCAAAACAACTCCAAAAAACAAACAACAGCGTTAAGAACACGCCCTCTTCCTCTCAAGAAAACGTCCCAGTTACCGCCCCCACAATGGTTCGCATGCGGTCTGTGTAGACCAAATAAATCTTTAACATGCAAAGACACATTACCCATTTCGTAAGAAAACTGTTGCTGGCGGACCTGTACCTTGAACTTTTTTACTCTGCTGCTTAATCAGCAATCGCATAGAAGAAGCTAATTATCCCTCTTGTTAATTCAAAAAGTGACCAAATTGGAGATTGCCACCAATGACTTTAAATCTTTTATAGTCGCTCCAAAATTGATCCTATCGGAATGACTCCAAAAAACAAACGACAAAGGCCGCTTGATAGGTTAACTCGCCAGCAACGTGCGTCCAAAAAGAGTCCTTTACACAACCAACCCTCATTCTAAGTTTACACCCAGG
The DNA here is from genome assembly GCA_963932245.1 of Tachinus rufipes. Lineage (NCBI taxonomy): Eukaryota > Metazoa > Arthropoda > Insecta > Coleoptera > Staphylinidae > Tachinus > Tachinus rufipes. The sequence goes on from OZ010743.1 coordinate 111,700,817, forward strand.
AATCGTCACTCAACAAAACTTTTAAACAGTCCCAGAAACGCAAACCTCATTCAAGGCAAAAAGACCAAATTCATAGCTACCCCACTACGTTTAATACGCCTAAATATCTAAAACCCAATTCAATTAATTCCTCTTGTTTCCAGCTTCACGTCTTTTGAAAAACAATAATCCAAAATCTGTCCAAACTGTGACAATTTGACACCCAACGTAGAGCAATTTATTAGACCAAAACGCCCCACCTCGCAGCAGCAAACTTGGCAATTTAGGTTAAGTTTTCACTAAGCGCCGACAATTTTGAACAAGTTTAAGTGTCTTGTAAAGCCATAATCGTCCTTTAACTATTTTAAACAACTTTTTTTAGTTGGTATATATTACTAGCATGTTTTATGGGTTGAGGCATTTTGTTATAGCAATACAGGCTATCTATAATATGGTTAATTGCTGTTTAATAAAGTTTGGTGAGTAGGAAATGCAAAATTAGTTTTATGTCTAGTATTATTGATGCGATCTGATAACTTTTTGCTAAATACGTTTTTTAGACATTCAAATATAGTGTGTGTGCCATACTGCTTAAATTTATTTCGACACGATTCAATGTATTGCAATGCCATTACTAACCGCAATACTTTATCTCTAACTGAAATTAATTAATTATTATACGCCATTTTTTAAATTTATGACAAAATTTTGGATTGGTCATTGATTGTACGTTTAGTTGCCTATATTAATGAAATCGAATGACCCTGTATATTAGCGCAATGCAGCTAACTTCATTTTGCTAGTAAGTAAAAGATCAATATTTTATTCTATAGACGCATTCAGTTATTAACCTGAAAATGTTAGACACATGAATTGTGATTAAAATATTTAACAGTTACAATAATTAGTGTGAATAATCACACTGCAGATAAATAAAGATCAATCAATCCAACAACATGGGCGATTGGCAGGAGATGGGAGAGGATTGGGGAGCGGAACAATCACAGAAGCCGGATTACAACAATCAGCGGCAAAAACGTCCGAATCCATCCGGCGCCGGCGATCATTCCAGTAAGAAATTAAATATACCTACCAACAAAATAGGCAGAATTATAGGTAAAGGGGGTAACATGATACAAAACATACAAAAAGAAACGCGTACTAAGATTGATATAGTTAGGGGACAATCGGAAACATCCGAAGCTAGCATATCGGGATCACCTAATGACGTTCAAAAAGCAGAGGATATGATTATGCGATTGACTACTGAGGAATTTAATAGGGAACGTAGAAATGATTTCGATCGTAAACCAAGAGAGGATTGGGGTGGAGAGCGTAAGCAGAGAGATGATTGGGGTGGAGAACGTAAACCTAGAGATGATTGGGGTGGAGAACGCAAACCTAGAGATGATTGGGGTGGAGACCGTAAGCCGAGGGATGATTTTGGTGAGCGTAAACCTAGAAATGATTGGGGTGGAGATCGAAAGCCGAGAGATGATTGGGGTGGAGACCGTAAGCCAAGGGATGATTTTGGTGGTGGTGAACGCAAACCTAGAAATGATTATAAACCAAGGGACGATTTTGGTGGTGGTGAGCGTAAGCCTAGAAATGATTGGGGTGGAGATCGTAAGCCAAGAGATGATTGGGGTGGTGATCGTAAGCCAAGAAATGATTATGACCGTAAACCTAGAGATGATGATCGTAAGTCTAGAAATGATTGGGGTGGAGATCGTAAGCCAAGGGAGGATTTTGGTGATCGTAAACCGAAAGATGATTGGAATAATTTGCAATCGAGCGATTGGGGTGGAAACGATAAACCTGAACGCAATAATAGTTGGAGTCAATCGAAACCACGCGATGATTGGAATAATAAACAGGAACGCAATAACGATGATTCTTGGAATAAACCAGAAACGAATAATTGGAGTAGTGACAAGACGACAACATTTGAATCAACTCAATCGACTACAAAGCGTGACTATCCAGAAATTGATTTTCAAAAATTGAATGCCGAGTGTGCAGCGAAAGCAGCCGAATATTGGGCCAATAAACCATCGATAAAAAAGAATTTCTATAAGGAGCTTCCGGAAATTAGTAGTATGAGTGAAGATGAAGTTGCGGAATTACGTGATAGTTTAAATCAAATGGTTGTTGAGCGTCCATTATCAACAGATGATGTAAAAGCGATTCCAAATCCAATAACGAAATTTTCACAAGCATTTCATAATTTTCCCGATATTTTAGGATTGATTGATTCGGTTGGATTTACAGAACCGACTCCCATACAATGTCAATCATGGCCTGTTCTATTGAGTGGTGAAGATATGATTGGTATCGCTCAAACCGGTACTGGTAAAACATTAGCTTTTTTGCTCCCGGCTTTAATTCACATGCATAATCAGGAAACCCCACGGGACGAAAACAGTACTCCAAGTGCTTTGGTGTTTGCACCAACTCGTGAATTAGCACTGCAGATTAAGCGTGAAGTTGATAAGTATAATTACAAAGGGACCAAATCAGTTTGTGTTTATGGAGGAGCAAGCCGACAGGATCAAATTGAAGTTTTGACACGTGGAGTTGATATAATTATTGCAACCCCGGGTCGACTTGATGATTTAGTATTGGCCGGACATATCGATGTAACTGGAATAACTTATGTTGTTCTAGATGAAGCCGATAGAATGTTGGATATGGGTTTTGAACCACAAATCCGCAAAACCATGTTTAAATTAAACCCGGGTCGACAGGTTGTTATGACAAGTGCAACTTGGCCACCTGGTGTACGCCGTTTAGCTACATCCTATATGAAGGATCCAGTGCAGGTTTATATTGGCTCATTAGATTTAGAAGCTGTTAAATCAGTTACGCAATCAATTTTAATTTTGCGTACTGATGGTAACGCAAAATTCGATTACTTCATGAATTTCATGAAAAATGTTGATAAAGACGATAAAATTATTGTATTTACTTCAAAAAAAGCAACGGCTGCCGATTTATGTGCTGAATTACACTTAGCAGGGATTACATGCGCTTCGATTCATGGTGACATGGATCAATCTGATCGTGAAGGTTCTTTAGCTGATATGATGAGTGGTCGTGAGAATGTATTAATAGCAACTGATGTTGCTTCACGTGGAATTGATATACAAGACATTAGCCTTGTATTGAATTATGATTTTCCAAGGAATATTGAAGAATACGTTCATAGAGTTGGACGTACTGGAAGGGCCGGACGTACCGGACAATCCATTACTTATTTCACAAGATCTGATAGTCGCCATGCAAGCGAGTTGATTAAAATATTGGAGAAAGCTAATCAAGAAGTTCCTAATGAGTTGATTAAAATTCAAGAACGTCACGTTATCTATGCCAGTAATAGAGAGAATACTAGAGGTAGAGGTGGCTTCAGAGGTGGTGGTGGCGGTGGTTTCAATAATAGATATTAAAATGCACTAAGTTTTTAGTACAAAGAAGGCTGTGCTGTGCTAGGATAATATTTTTTATACTTTTATATTTCAATCGCAATACTAATGTAAATTAAATATTATTTTAGTCTAACCAGATCTGATTAATCTACTATATTTATTTTCAAATTTAATCTAGCTTGTTTTTGATATATATTTTTTGACATATAATTGTTGAACATTTTATATGATGCCTGTAGAATTTTAGCTTCTTTTATATTATGTACACTAGCAGTATTCACTATTCAGTTTATAATTATATCGGTTAATATTCTGTTAAAATATATTTTCATTCTAATGGGCTTTATTAATTTCATTATTTTCTTTTCAGTCCTAACCTAAATTAATACGACATAATAGCTGAGTGAATCTGAATTTTTTTTAGGGTAAGTATGAGAAGGTAAAGTATTGGTGTTTTCAATGTTAGATGTTCATTTTTGTTATTTATTTATATACTACATGGGCCATACATTTTTTAAATTTGTTGCATGTTGTGTGTCAAAAGGGTCCAAATGAATCACTTATTAGAGTTTTCAAGAATTGAACTTGTTTGCGCAACTGTTTTTGTTTTTCATTGTTGTCTTTAATTTTTTTCTTTTTTCTGAAGGTGCTTATAGAATGGAAAACTAATTTAAAAGTGCCCCATGAATGGATTGTGTGGTAAGTTGGAAAACTGTTAGGCACATATACTCTTCCTTTTTTCTGAAAAGACATTCTTTTTTTTTGTTGAACTTTAAAATTAGATTTTATAGCATAATTTAAATTGTTTAAATAAAAACTTTTTATAGTATTTTTTCTATAATACTAAAAACTAACACAAAAGCACCATTTACAGTGAAACAATATTTTTAAATTTTGTGCAGTACTGTTTGAAAATTGAATGTTTTCATGCCATATCATTATACAGTTCTCAAAAATCAGTAAATATTAACATGCTTTAAATTATTGATTTGTAGCTTTATCCTTTTGACAGCAATTAAGTAAGACAATTTAGTTAACTATGACATTTCATAGTTACAAATAAAATTTAATTTGCCTTTAAGAGCTGCAGGGTGACAAGATTTTTACAAAAAAAAGAGTATTATGTTTTTAATTCTAGCTTTAAATCCTTACCCTTATATACTAAATTATTTTTAGAAAAACTGCACTCCAACAACTGGCTAACTATATTGGAGTGTAGGGTTCAAAAAGTTGTACAGATACACAAGTACTTTAACATGAATGTCATTTGTTAAAAATTATTTCTTTCTAATATGTCAAAAATCACCAAATCTTAAATATCAGCTGTTAAAAAATACATGATCTAAGATGATCAACTGTCAAAAACTAATCTAAGTGATGACGGTCGAGCGGGGCCTACCATGTCGCCACTGCTTCCGATCGGAACAAAGGTCTCTTCTTACCTAAACGTTTTTTTGTTTGTCCATCATATTATTCCATAAACTTAGTTTTTCCATTTTATACTTATTCTGTTAAGTTGTCAATGCAGTTCTATATCAGAGGATGGGATATCAAGGGTAGGGAAATAAGTAAGAAATAAGTCTTAGAAAGTATACTGCCTCATAATTTCTTGTGGACCGTTTCCGCCACATTTTTGCCTTCAAAAACTGTATTTGTTGACGCGTGGTCTGATACTTTTGCTTCTGACCAAATCGTTGGTACATTGACGTTTAGGCTTGGTGGTGGTCTAATAATCTTGACTTCTAGAGGTGAAATCTTCTCCATGTCTTCTATGTCATCATTCATCAGCTTATAATAAATGTAAGTACTCGTGTGTGTGTGTGTTCTATTTGGTAATTAAATTCTACCACTAAACTGGTAAATCCCACGGTGACGGCAGTGTTGTTTTATCAACGGAATCTGTCAATACCCTATCTTCAGATCCATCTTTGTAAATATTTTTGCTCCACTAAAGTCCTTTAAGGTTTTGTGGATCTTTGCAGCTTTGTTTTTGGTTGCCACGTTTCCATCTAGTGTTAAGGGTAAGCAATAGTCACTAGTGCTTCTGTCAACATCTCTTCTACTTATGGACATTGATTTTATTTTGTGCCTGATGTAAAAACCCGTACTGGTTGAACTATTTTGGGTTCTTCAGGTACTCTTTTGGAGAGAAGGGTGTTCCTTGGAGGGTTGTGCAGTTCTGTCTGATCTCTGCCGGAATACAGTGTTTGTCTTGTATGCACTGGCTGGTGTAATCTAAACTGGCGTCGTTTTTGTTCAACCAGGGGTGTCCTCTGGAGATTTTGAGGCTACTATGTACAATGTCTATACCCTGCCAAGGCATTAACCAAAAATTGATATTATGGGCAAACTCAAAGTCCTCCTTTGCCAAAAACCTTCAATCTCAAGGAACACAAACTATTCTTCAGGGAAACACACTGGCGCCCCCTTATAACCTCCAAGAGAGCAGCCGGTGGCAGGGCAGTTGCAGGCACCTGTTCCACAAACGACGTAACCTTAACAAAACCCCGTCCAGCTTCGAGGCCTTTTGAGGTTTTTTGCATTATATCAGCTGAATTAACTTGCGTTGAATTTTTGAACAAAAAATGCGATTTCAAAGTTAAAAACTTGTAGAATTTTTTTTTTAAAGAAAAAGAACCCTTGTGACCGATCAAAAGACTACTAATAAATTATAGAAACGAAAAAAAAATAGTGAAGCAAAATTCTCGATGCTTTGGTCAGTTTGAAATGGAATTGCCTATGTATCACTCTCCAAATGGAAACTACAATATAAAAAATATTGAGTGTAAGTCGTGCGAAATGCATTAGCAGCCAAGCAAAAGGCTGCTAATGCATTTCGAACCTATTTGAAATCCGCCTACAGATATTAACTGGCGTCTTATATACTTTATCTTTTCCCCACACATAAAAATCTGATGGATTAAGATCTGGCGATCTTGGAGGCTGGTCCTGCACGACCAATCCAACGCTGAAAACAATTTCTCAAACTATTAAACCAAAATGTGCTGGAGCACCATCGAGTTGAAACCAGTTTCTATTTTGGAGGCGCAAATAATATGTATTATACCAATCCAACATTAACACTAAATTCATTTTGATTGTGGTAATTAACAAAACACAAAACTGTTTTGGCATAGTACTATACACGTGTCAAACCAAACAAATTCTCACTGATAACACAAATGTGTACTATTGACAGATGCGTACTTTAGCATTTAAAGATACATGTTTATAGTTGAAAATACGGTTTAAGTTTCAACAATACGAACCTTGTGGTACCCCACATTCTACTTCCGTCGTTACACTAAGTATGTCGTTTATTCTTATTCGTTTTGTTTTGCTTTTAATGTGTTTTTAACAGTTTTAGGTTTGTGTTTCTTGAAGGAAAGCAGAATAATAAAAATAACGAGGTATATACCAAATGGGTAGATGGACTATCTCGAGGTTGACGGATAAATATACATGGCAATGAAAGGACACGAAGAAATAATTCTAAATGGAAATACAAGGATATCACTGGAGGTAAAACTTACAAATTTAGGCCAATAAGACTACAACTAATGGATCTGCATAAACTATTAATGACGGAACGAACGAAAATGAAGTGAACAAAGACCTAAGAAAACTAAGAACGCATCAAATAGTTAAAATAAATAGCACACGGATTTTAGAAAGAAGGAATGCAGACAGACAGACAAAGATATAGGGAGAGTAGGGCCGGGGACAGCATGCGTGCCGCAGATTTTGTGTGAAAATCCGCGAGGCAATAATCAGCCCACCTTGAACTAGTGGCAAATCTAGACTAGTTTAACAAGGACAGTATAACGACAGGGATTTATTCAGAGAAGAAAACCGGAAGGTATTGCAATGCGTCATTCCCAAAGGCCACCTGATAAGACCAATACCTTACTACGTCAAAAAAAGCGATATCTCTATTCTGCACAATTCTTTAATTAAGAAAATTTTTGGACGTTTTTGATGAAATTTTGAATAATGTGGTTTTTCCGAATGTTTGATATTTTTTAGAAATAGGTTTTTCTAAGCGATTTTGGATGAATTTTGTTTAACAAATGTGGTTTCTTTGAATTTTTAATAATTTTTACAAAGTAATTGGATATTCTGATTGATTTTTGATTAATTTTGTGTAACAAATGTGCATATTTTGGTGAACTTTGTAAGGTAAATAGGTTTGCTGCGCGATTTAGAGGGATTTTGCGCTTTTAATAATATATAAAAAGCTATTTCTAAGCGATTTTTGATAAACTTCGTGTAAAAAATGTAGTTTCTCCGCATATTTGTGTGAACTTCATAAGGTCATAAGGTAAATAGGTTGGATGTGCAATTTTTGATTTGGTTTTGCACATTTTCTAATAAAATACATTCATTAAATACATTTAACGTTGAACGACTTATCTCTGCCAGTTAAGTGAACTAAACGCCGCCGTTGAGTCATCGTTTTACTCATCATACATTTAGGTACGCTTGCTTGCTAACAATGTAACTCATCAGTCACCAGCGGTTAATCGGCGCATATTTTTGAAAAATAAATAAACATAACATAAATTACATAGAAATTATGTATCTTTTAATTAAATGTGTTAAATGTACTTCAAACTCGTAAAAACCACCCACAGTTACAACAAAGTAAATCTTTATAGATTTTCTTTATTACAAAGTGGGATTCAATGGCATTAAATATTAGAAATAAATTAAATCTATCTGATCGTTAAGTTATAAACTGTTTATTTAATTAATTTAAATCAAAATTTAAGAGCTTTATGTTTAAGCAGTTGGTAACAGTTTACACAGTAAACTCAGCGCTTGCAACTGATAAGTCGTTCTAAACGCAGCCAATGGCCAATGCGCGATATTTGATGATTTTTTTGCAATTAATGGGTTTTCTCAGCAATATTTTATGTGTTTTGCGCAAGAAATACATTTTTAAGCATATATTAACAAAGTAAAAGAGATTTTTTTAATTACCTTATGTAATAAATAGAATTTTTGTGTAATTTTTAAAGAATTTCATCAATAAATGAATTTACTGCGCGACTTTTGATGATGCATACGCAATAAATCAATATAAAGTATAATTTTTGATGAAATACTTGCAATAAATGCATTTAGTGCGCGATTTTTGACGAGGTTCTTGTATAAATATTAATTTTTAAATTTACTGCTTTTTTATTTATCATGAGTTGCTAGTTTGGTGGCCTATACACAAACTTCAGGTCTGTTATGACATTGAAAATTAACCTCTTACTTTCAAGACTAACCTAACCTAAGTAAGATTCTATGAACTACTTATGAAATAGTAAATTGAATCATACCCAATGGAATCATCTTTGCTTTATACATATCCCAACAATCCTGTGATCCACCATTCATGGGATGAATAAAAGTTCCATGTCCCAATCTATCCGGTTTCAAATCCAACATATCGATAACCTCCTCATCATTCTTGACCTCCCCACAATGCAATGTGACCATTAAACCATAAGCTCTAGCTTTCCGAAACAATTCTTTATAGAAAACCCCTTCATTCGGATTTCCGCATAAATCAATTCCTACTATAATATCCGGATACTCATCACTCATATTACTAATCAAATCTAAACATTCACTGGACGTTTTAAAATCATGTCTGCGATCAAGCGATAATATCAATTTTACCGAAATATCTCTAGTGTTATCTTCGATTGCTTTAACCACCTCCTCTATATAATCTTCTTTTGACATATCAACTTCCGCTCTTGGTGTAGTTCGTAATTCTAAATACACACAATTATCATTATAAAAATCATTGATAACATTTTTTGTTGCGGTATAAACTGATTGTTTATTGTTTGTTGCTTTATGGGCTACATTAAATAATTTAAAACATTCATCGAGAGTTCTGCTGGTTTTATTGAAAATGGTATTCAGTTTCTGATATTCTTCGATGTTTTGTTCGACACAACCTAATTGTTTTAAAGTTGATTCGCTTAAGGATCCATTTAAATGTGCATGGAGCTCCTGAAAATTTATTAATTAATTTTTGTAGTGATAGTTTGTTATAGCTTACAATTTTTGGTAATTTTTTGCAAAATGTTTCCATTTTAATTATATGCAGAGTAGGTTTATGTCTATGGATTATAGAATTGATGTAGGCAACTAAATATGCAGTAAGTTCGGTTGCGTATGTTGTAATGAGATTAATAAGCCTGTTTCATGATTTCCAAACGTTCTACAATTAGATAAAGGTCACTAAAACTACACAAAAAAACTATTAAATCAAACAGACTCTCTTTTATAATTTTGATTGATATCTTAACTCTGCTTAAATTAAAAACTCTGACATTGCTCTCTATCCATACATTCTAACTTTTATCCAGGACTAATGTATATTTATCACTGAAAGACTAGACTAGGTTATTTTGGTAAAAAGTATTGTACTATTAAATAAAAATGTATAAATTAATATTTCATCCAGAAATGTTTTAATTGCGAATTTTGGACATTAATGATAATTGTGGAATAAAACAAAAACTAATCTGAATGAATAAATTTTCTGTACATTATCAACCAGTGCTTAAAATATAATAAATTTAGAAATTCTTTTTAATTGCAATGCAGAGGAAATTTTACACGTATAGGCAACCAATTATACGAATGTGTATATTGGGTTACATATGTTAATTCTAAATTGCTAATCGATTAGAACAAAACGATAATTAAAAAATATATTTAATTCACGTCATCATTACATACAATAATAAATAAATAATCAAATATTCTTCACAGCTATGGATTCCTGATTGTAATCTTCTGTACTAGTTACTTCTTCATTATTATCCGATATTGAATCTACTTTTGAATCCTGTATATTGTCTTCTATACTGGCTACTCCTTTCTCAGTACTAGTATCATCTGATGTTGAATCTATTTTAGCATCATCATTCACAACTTCTTTATTTGTATCTGTTGAATTTGAAGTGGAATTATCAGATTTTGATGTTTCTTCTTCATCGCTTGAATCGTCCCCACTTGATAAATCTTCTAAATCATCCATCCTAAAAAAATTAATTATAAAAAACTGAAACACAAATTGTATTATTACCATAATGCCTTCTTCTTCTTAACAGCCTTGACTGGTTCCAATTTACGTTTACCACTACTCGTCGTAGCCAAACCTTGAGTGATAGCATCCTCCAATCGTTCGGGCAATTCTGATCGTTCTTTATCATAAGTTTCATCTTTAAATTCGTGCCTTGGTTTTTGACACAGCCGTTCCAATTTTTTTTGTTTACGATCTGATGCTTCTTGTTCTCTTTCGGCTTGTTGATCAATCCAATTCTTTAACCTATAATTATTTTATTTATATTTTCTTTGTCTACATTGTAAAATTAGTTGCAAACCTTTTTTCTTCATTTATATCCCTCAATCGTCGACCACTTAAATCTCGACACGCTTCTCGATTTGTTGTTTTTTCAATTTGTGCACCAATTGCTCGAAGCATCGAACCAAAACCACCTTTTCCACCACATAATCTGGGCATAACATGTACGATGCCATTGGATACATCAGGATTGTAAATTTTGCCATTACATAAAAGATAAAAGTCTTCTTTACTGCAATGCTGTAAATTAATTGATTATTAATTGATGACTTATGTAAATTTAATTTATTCAATTGTTACCAGATGTTTGGATATAATTTCTCTAATTTCTTTATCTAAATACTGTTTAGCTTCGAGGGTTAGAAGGCACTTGCCAAATAATTTAACTTCCAACATATTTAGATCGAATTAAAAGATTGAGGGAAATAAATAATAACTTAATTCTTTCAGGTTAAGAAATCAAAATGAACGATTTATATGAAGTTAGTTACGGAATAGTAAACAGATGGCTGCGTTTAGTGTAAACAAAGTTGCCTAACAACTATATCTACAGTTTGTTACATACAAAATTATTAAAGTTATTCTATAAGAAATTAAAAAAATGTCACTGAAATGTTAATCATTTGGTGATGATAAATCAAACGAGGTGACATAAATTTAAAAATATGGCAAGTAATGAATAAAACAATCTGAGATAAAATGAAATTTAAATGATTGAACCAAAAATAGTTGAAAACAAACATTAGCTGCTAATATTAATGTAAAATATACAAAATTTACGTCTTTTTTATAAAAATATTTTAACTACGCCTATGTCTAACGTTTGGCGCCATCTCGTAGCATTTATCGCAAGCAAAAGTTCATAAATATCTTATAAGATGTCGCTACTGTCTTAAAAGAATTAATAAACACAAAATTTCTAATTGTTGTAGAAAATATTAGTTAAATTAATTTCTAATTAGCAAAACTAAAGTTTTTACTATTTGAATTTGAAACAAATCAAATGGCATAACTTCTGGTAAATAAAGTTGCCTAGCTAGATACCTACAGGGTGATGCAGAATCATTATACAGGATGGTTAAAACTGAAAACGAATTTATTATTTAGTTCAAAATTTAAAAAAAGTTTATATTAACATATGTTTTAAAATAATTTGTTACCGAAATATTTATTGACTAACTTAATCTTTTTTTATTATTATTGTGGTTGGGGGAAGTTCTACTAGTATGAGTGTGGAGCTTTTATTAACTAAACCCCGAATTTACCTTATGATATAGTTGTTTACCCGAGAACTAATATTATCTTCAGGGTGGATCGTCCTGATGAGCAAACTTACTATAGTAGTTGAGCATTTCTAATGTGTTCTTAATATCTACTGTTGCTAGTAAGCAGTTTTTTAAATTTTTTGTTGTTTAGGATTAGTTTTTTTTTCCAACTTTATTTAACTTTTTTAATAACGTCTATTGTTAAATTTGATCCGTATAGGATATTGTCTCTTCTATTTCGTTACTAAGTTGCGCAGTTATTATTTGTTTGTATAGGTTCTCTATGAAATTGAGTAAGCATAGTGGCCTGTATTTTACATTTTTTTTAATGTTTCTTTTCATTAGTACAAGTCATTTGGGAAGTTTCTTTAAAGGTACTTGTTATTAATTATTTGTAAGATGTAGTCCGAGCCAGGTGCTTTGTTCTTTTTTGTTTTTCTGATTGCTTTTTCTGCTTTTTCTGTTTTTGTAATATTTTTTAGCATTCTTTTTATTAGCGTGTTTGTTGTGTTGTACGTCTCATCTGTATGCTATTTTGCTTTTTGTTGTCTTTTTGATAGAAAATCATATTTTTAACGTTATATTTGCTGTCTTTACGATGCTTGCAGCTACACCAGCTTGTTTGACATCTTTTGTTTATAGACGAATTGTCTACTTTACTTCTTCCGGAAAATACTTCTTTCTTTTTCGGGTTGTTATTCGTATTTCTCTCGTTTGCGGTATTATAGCGTGGGCTGTAAACAGTTAATTTGAAGTATGGGGTGCTTTTTCCAGATTCCTTGAAGTGGCGGGAGAAAGTATTTCTACCGATACTTCAAATTTTTCATTTCCAGTTTTTTAGGCTTTCTATTTTATGGCTCCTGGCCCAAATTCCTAGAGTTGCTTTAGTAACAAATTGGAGGTGTTGCGCAAATAATTTTTGTCTAATTTTTCAATGTATCCAGTACTTTTACTATCAATTTTTGGGAGGTGGTAGGGGCGTTTTTTAACCTAAACGGCATCACTCAAAATTTGTAAATAACAAGCCGTAAAAAGGCGGTTTTACGGAAACAATTAGCACCTATTAATACTACACTTCTGCGGTACTAAAGTCTTTGAGAATATTGTGTTTGCGCGGTAAAGGCGTGGCTTTTGTCTTAGTGACGTTGTTTAAATCACTGCAGTCTACACAGAAACGCGGCTTTTTTGTTTTTTTTTAATAATTAGCATTGGCGCAGAATAGTCACTTGTCAAGAGGGGCAATTACTCGGGTTGTTTGCATCTTTTTATCTGTGAATACACTCGTTTTCACAAGTCCAAGAAAACGGATTGCAATACGTTGGAAGCGAAAGGTTGTTCTGCCGTAGGTTTGTCTCAGTAAACAAAAGTTTGGTGCTCAATTTTAAAGTAGCTTTGTTTTTTTTTAGTCACAATTGTCAGAGGATTACATTTTTGTCTGCACACTTAAATCGTCACTTCTGCGGTGATTTTCAGGTGATATTAGGGGTTTTTGGCAGCTGCAACTTGACAAAATTTTGGCTCTGCTGTCTACCAGTGTTTTTTAGTGTTGCCTTTGCAGCTATACCGCAAAGTTTGATGGGTCAGCTAAGCATATGTGTTTTGATGCCGAAAACGGTGCGTGCCGGCCCATAAAGCGTTTCTTGTAGTTGGTTTTGAGGTTTCAACCTTCTTTTTAGCTGTCTTCTCTTGCAGAGCCGTTCTAGTTTCGCTTGGTCGTGGAGCTCCGCTAAATTTACGTGTCAACAAAGTTAATTAAATGATTGGCTAATTTGTTCCGATCTGATCTAGAGCAATCTTTCGTTGTAAACAAGTTATCGGCTTCTTTTTTGCTTGTTTGCCGCTCCAGAGCTGCATCGTTAAATTGATGATGCTGCCAAAATTACCAAATTTTTGTTTTTTTGAAGTCACCAACTAAGTTTTTATTGGCGGTTAGTTGGTATTTTTGACTTTTCTTCTTGAACATTTTACCAGATTATGGTGTGCAACATTGGAGATTGTGTAGTGGATAAAGTGGCACTTTAATTTCCTTTCCGGATTTTTGTAGGGTAGGCTAAAAAAACTGTTTAGGGTTAGTTTTTTGCTCTGTTCTATTCAGCGCTAAAGGTCTTAGCTGTGTTGGTTATTGCTTTGGCCATTTCTAAGCAGTAGGCATGGTCATCAATAATGGGTTTTAAGGGTGATGGTTTGCTTCTGCCCACTCAATTTTTAAACAGTTTGATCTGCTATGGGAACGTCAAACTTTGTGCTCACTTTTGCTCTAGTTTTTGCTTTTTATGGAGTGGCGACTTAGTTGCCGTATGAGAGTGCCGCTGCAACTATAGGTGTACTTAGGTTGGTAATTGGGTTGCGGAATCTCTGAGTTTTGAGTCAGTTGTCCGGGCTTTGAGGCGTCAAAGACGTAGTGACAAGCGTATAATGCCATTTGAGCCAAAGGTCATCACTTGCAATGATTTGTGATTGTGCCGGTGAGCTACACTTTTGAGAAAAGTGGAGAATTACGGTTTCTAGTCAAATATTATTGGATTATGTTAGTTGAGGTCTAATTAGTTTTTTTAACTTGAACCAAGATTGAACGTTTACGCTGCAGATTGGAGTTAACTGTCTATTACATAAACCGCAACATGCAATCATTTAAGCATTGCTACACCTATAGACGACGCAACTGGATACCTAACTTCTACATTAACAACCGCCTCAGGAACAATACCCATGCGTCTCGGCTTGCAGTTGATCTATGGATTTGCATTTTCTGCCATAGGTTGTTTTACAATTTCTGGGGATATTTTGTTACATCACAACACAATCAGAACTTTACCAAGACAGATATCCTTACAAATAATGAACTTTTACGGAACATGGGTCAATTCAGTACTAAAAGGTATTGAACCTCTGAGAAACTATAGAATTGGATTTGAACTAACTCTTCTAACAACTTATTATGCGACAACAATTTTTACAACGCTATGCCCACTCACCACTCTTCTAGACTTGTGACCTCTACACCAACGACCACCTTGGGAATGATATTTTTGGATCTCAACCTGCATTTGATTTATGGTCTTGCACCAATTGCCGTAAGTACAGCCAGACACGAATATTGTGGCCTCTATATAGGCAACTTAGTATACATAAAAATTATGTTGAATGTGGTTAAACTTGAGCTTTTGCTCGTTTTAACATCTTTTAATCCCAGAACAACGTTGCCCATGGAACGTTTAAAATGTAAGCGCAAATGAAAAGTGCTAAAACGAACAAAGACATTAGTTTAATTACATTTAACATAATTTTTGTGTATACTAAGTTGCCTATATTGCCACAATATTCGTGTCTGGCTGTAGCTTTCTAACACTTAGAGATATTACGTATCATTTCACCACTGGGACACCTCATATATGCTCTCCATCCCAACCACTGCTATACCTACTGGATATTCTGAATACGGAACAATACCAACAAACGCTTAAGAGGTTACCTACCTCTAGACTCCACTTGCACTCACAGCATTGCACTTTCTGCCGTGGGTCAATTACTAAACCCTGAGGAACCACAGCCGTCATTATGGGGCAATTGCGTATCTAACTAGATTCCACCAACTCCCAGGGTTTACAGACACAGTACCCATGATCGAAACGCGTTCTAAACTCTTGTAGAACCGCAATACGTTGCCCACCAGACTCTAGGCTCTACTTGCATCTACAGCATTGAACCTTCTAGCGTGGGTCAATTTTTAAGCCCTCAGAAACCACACGCGACATTATGGGGCAATTACGAATCTAACTAGGTTGCACTGAGGGTTAGCCATGGACACAGTATCCATGACCGGAACGCACTTTTTGCCGTAGGTCAATTTCTAAACCCTGAGGAACCACAGGCAATATTATGGGACAATTACGTATCTAACTAAGTTGCACCAACCTCCGAGGTTTATGGATAGAATACCTATGACCAGAACGCGTTCACGACCATTGAAGAATCGCACTTTGGTTTCCCACCAGACTCTAGGCTTCACTTGCACCCACAGCATTGCATTTTCTGCCGTACGCTAATTCTTAAACTTTGAAAAACCACAAGCGACATTATGGGGCAATTACGGATCTAAATAGGTTGCATTAACCCTCGTGGAGAACCGCACTACGTTGTCTACCAGCACCAGTTAAATCAGGGGTCTTATCACACTTACAACAGTTTAAATTACGCTGTTAGTTAAAGGAGTTTGGAGCAAATTTTGTTGAATACTTGGGGTATAGAATCAATTCTGATGGTAATCAACTTTTGACCTACCACTTAAAACTTATCAAAGACCAAGTAACTCTACAAAAAAACAACAACTTTGAAGTTTCTTAAGCTTCAGGAGTAAGTGCCACATTATTCTAAAATGGCAGCTCCCTTGATGGTATTACAAGAAATTATACTACCGTTTGTGCAGAGCGTCACCGAGGCCAACATCTTATGAGCAATCAAAACCGCATAGGATTGAAACCAAAGATCCGGTTTGTACTTCAGACAGACGCATCAACATTGGGGTAAGATCCGATCTATACTAAGAAAAAAGCTTACGCAGATTAGTAGTATCTTACTATAGCGAGAAGCTTACGCCGTGCCAAACAAGATACTACTCAAACAAACTCAAATGCATTGCAATTATATAGGTTATAAAGAAACATGAGGCCACACTCAACTGGCGCTACCACAACGGTCAATCAAGAGACAAAACCACCACCGCTCTCTTGCGGGTGTACCACTGGTTAAACTTACGCAAGGTTGTGCGTACTTTTATTAAAGGATACATGATATGCGCTAAAGTGAAATCAGGAACTTCACAACCAAAAGCACTTTTGAAGTCTCACCTTTTAGTCGACTCTGCAAAAAAATTGCTATTTACTTTAAAAAGCTTCTAGAAAGCTTGAAAACTGATACAAACTTACTATGACGGACTTATGCACTAGATGGGTAGAGGCAAAACCAGTGCTTGCGACTACCAGCAAAGCAATTAACACAAAGCTCCTTGAACAATAGTTGTTCAATTTTTGGGCAACGGTTTCTAGTTTACAAGCCAACACTTTTAAAAAGCCGTGCAGCAATAGAAGGTCAAGCACTACACAACCGCTACATATCACCTCTAGGTCAACCCGGTGGAACGTAAACACGCCCACCTTAAGGAGAGCATAAAAACACTTTAGAAAGATCAACCTCACAGTGGGACAAACTTCTACTATTAGCGGTGTATCACTGCAACCACAGGATAAACTAGGCTACCGGTAAAACCCCAAGCCAGCCAGGAGGCTGAGACGCACTTTACGAAGCACTGCAAGACTGAGATCTTTGGGACGAATATACTTACGACAGAAATACGTTTGAAATTACAATCCCGGAGATCTAATGATAGTACAAAAGAACACAATGATTAAACAAAAAGTAGTTAGGCTTTAAACGAGTGATTACCACAACAGGAACTAAGTGCAATTGGGTAGAAAATAACTTTTACAGGTTACCAGTCAAACTTTACCTAGATTAGGGAACCACAGGCGATATTATGGGGCGTGCAAACACCAAGTTGCTGTTATGTACCTAACCAGATTGCACTAACCCCCGCGGTTTATGGACACATTATGCATGACCGCTTTCTTGACTTTTGCTAGGGGTCCCCAACAAAACATTACGGACTACTACGCCAGGTAGAAAACCAAGGTCATGCACTTTACAACAGAGAGGAATAACGCTACCTTCTCCACAACCGTTGACTTCTCCTAACATTACATAGGAAGGAAGCTGGTAACACAACGACCTCTGCTACGTTTTTTAATTACTTTTCTGGATCAACACCGACAAATGTCTTGGAAGTTGTTTGCAGGAATCACCAGGTTGCACTAACCCCTGCTGTCTATTGAAACACTTTCTATGGTCACCATGCGGTCTCGAAGCCGGAGAACGGCACCAACATCTTCCTTACCTGTTAACTGTTAACATAACTTCTTCTTCTTCTTCTTCTTCTTCTTCTTCTTCTTCTTCTTCTTTGTCAGCCATTCACACGCCACTGCTGGCGTCTTAGCCTCTTATCTGCTTGTAATGCTGGCAAACTTACATTACACACTAGAGTATTTAGTGTAATATGTTTGACATTTTGTTAGCATGTACTTTGTATAAATTACATTTAAGATAGGTTGCTTTACCTACTTTTATGTTGCGTTAGTGATTGTAAGCAAGATGTTTGAGTTATTTAAAAAAAAATTGAATCTTTGAACCTCTTAGATTTGGTCTTGTATTAGATTACTTTTTTATATCGCTTTACACATACATAAACATAACTAGACTATGTTCTTACGAAAGCGTTTATTGTGTTGCATAGATGCCAGGTAAAAATTTTAACATTGCAAGATTTCTACACTAATTATTTTGAACCATGTTTGGATGATCAATTGATCTCCGATCTACTTAGTTTAACTATTTGTTACAATTACAAATGTGCGTAAACAAATTTATGTAATACAGGCAACCAAATGCACATCTTCTTTATGAAGGTTGCATATATTAAATTTAATAATTAAATAATCAATCAATTTTATTTTTTAACCAAATATGATATTAGAAATATGTTTTTATTAACAATAGTTAAATGTATTAATATAATTATATTTGTTGCAGTTTGCTTATTACAATTGTAAAATCGTCGAAATTAAATTGTTTTATTTTCATCTAATGGAAAATAAAGTTTGGTTGTATTGCAAAAGGAAAATTAATGCCAGGGATTAATGAGCGGAAGTAATTTAAATGTACTTTAATTGAATTTCGAGTTGAAAAGGGGAATCGGACGCTAATTTTAATTGCTCTGTTTACAAAAATTAATATTATTCCGGTACTGAATTCCGCTTTTTTCACGTTTGATTTCAATCAAAAACAAGTTTAACTGTTTTTTTAACTTATTAAATTTAAAAAAAAATCATCAAATCTGATTAAATTGTCACCGCGAAATTAATTTATTAAAATGATTAATGATAATATGAATTTTAATTCCATTTTGTGTCATTTTAATGTTTAATTCGACGAGATTTTAATGGATATTTATAGATTGTATGTTTTTTCTTGTCGTATTAAAGACATCAATCTTTACTTGATAAGGAACTGGATTAATTGAGGGGCAGAACAGTCAATCGCTCGACGCTGAGTAATGAAATGCGTTGACACTCCCTTCTTGTATTAATTTTATTTATTTTCCCGTGAAATGATTTTGGTTAGAGTTAGTGGAAGATGTATTGATTGAATTTGAAAATTATTCGACAATTTGCTAAGTTGCAGTATAGTATGCAATAGTTTTAAAACAAGTCACATATTGAGCAAGACTTAAATTTGAACTTAATATTTACAAAAGAGTAACCTCAGCAACAACTTGAAAATATTTGAAAAACCAAATTTTTCAGAAAGATTTTAAAACGTTTTTGATTTTACAAATTTAATTTTGGAATAAATCACTTGTTTGGCAATGTCTAAATTAGGTTTGGCCCAAATTTTGACTTTATGTTTAAAAAAATATGACTTTAGCAACAATTTGAAAAAAAATTATAAAACAAATTTTTTTAAAAAATTTTAATTTTTTTTTTGATTTTGCAATTTTAATTTTGAAACGAGTCTCTTATTTGGCAATTATTATATTATGTTTGGCTCAAATTTGAACTTAATATTTACAAAAGTATGACTTTAGCAACAATTTAAAAATATTTGATAAACCATAATTTTTAAAAAGTTTTTAAAACGTTTTTGATTTTACCAATTTAATTTTAAAACAAGTTACTAATTCAGCAATATCTGTATTATGTCTGGCCCAAATGTGGAGTTTATATTTAAAAAAATATGACTTATGTGATAATTTGAAGATATTTGAAAAAACACAAATTAAAAAAAAAATTAAAAAAATTTTTAATAAAAAAAAAAAATTGGAATTAAGACACAGATTGATCAATGACTAAATTATGTTTGGTCAAAATTTGAACTTAATATTTAGAAAAATATGATGTCAACAACAGTTTGAAAATATTTGATAAAACACAAATTTTTTTGAAACACTTCTTTTGCAATGCAGACGCTTGCTTACAGCTAGTTACGTACATTTATTAAAAAAAATTTAATAATGTTCATATTTGAATCAAAATTGTTTTTATTCTGAAAAACTGCTGTTTAGAGTGTATATAATATTTATTTTTGTTCTGCTTTTTAAATATAAAATCATGTTTGGTGTTACAAGCCACTATAACTTATAAACTTAATGTTGACAATAAAACTCTTATCATTAACATACCAATTACTGTGCGTGTTAATAATGTCGGCGTAAATTTACCAAATGCGCGTACTCATTGAATTTAATAAAAAAAACTTTGACCGCTCGCGAAGGAGTTTGGCTGCTGTAGTTTCAGTAGCAGTAGAACGCGAAACTCGGCAGTAGTCGGACGGCCGCCTCCCCCAAATAAACGCGCGCGAATAATGTAACATGAGCTCCTCACCGAAAACCAAAGACATTAATTCACCAACAACAATAACACCATACACTTACAATCCCAATTACACATTACGCGTCATATGTTGTGTATTATTTATATTTCTTACTGAAATATGTTTAGCTCATTACATTTACAGACTGATCAATTCGGAAATTAGAGAGAATTATGTGGCTAGGCGCGAATTGGACGGTTATATTTTAAATAATATTAAGCATGGCTTGTGTAGAGATGAAATTATTAGGATTATTAAAGACATTAAAGATGTTACTGCAGATGTTAATGTCAGTAGAGCGAAGAGGAGCACTAATAATCTGGATGATGAGCCGCAAAGTATCGTCGACTTCTTTCATCCGGATATGAGAAGCGAACTGCAAGCCAAGGATGAGATGGAGAGGCAGAAAACGGGCAAGGGAACAGCACCGGGTGGAGATAATTGGGTCTGGCTTACCAGCTATTGTAGAGTTACTGTGAGTACACTATTTCTTATAATAATAAAACGAAATCATCTCTTGCGTGTATCTAGTTAGTTATATTACATTTATTCAGCAAACTTAAAATAATTCAATTATTATTTTGATTAATTAGAAAGATGTGGTTTTATCTAATCAGAATTAGTGTATTATCATCTCAAATAGATGATCTTAATTATTTGGTATGGTGTTAAATAAAAATTTTAAATTACAAAATTAAAATATCCTGAAAGCATGCAGAAAATTATATTATTAAAAAAAGTGTGTTTGCTTATATTGTTGCTGCGGATACTATTTTCAAAATATTTTATTGAAAATTTTCCAAAACACAAACAAAAAATTAAATTGGAAAAAAAATAATTAAATTTTGGAACTTTTTTTTAATTTCTAAAAATAACTTTTGCCTGTAATGCTGCTGAGAACACTATTGTTAAAACACACGCGGGGCATTATTTAACACAAGCAAAACTTTTAACAAATTTTGGAAATTATTTTTACTATTTTTTTAAAATTATTTGTTTAAAAAAAAATGTGTTTTTGCTTGTATTGACGCTGAGGACACAATTTTTAAAATATTTTATTACAATTTTTACAAAATGTTTTCAACAAATGCAGAAAATTATTTAACATTAACAAATTTAATTCCTTTTTTAAAATATGTTTTTGCTTCATTTGCTGCTGAGAACACAAGTTTCAAAATATCAAAGTTGACCAAAAATGTTTAGTAAATTTTAAACTTTTTTTAAAAAAAGTTTTATTTGTCCAAAAAAGGTTTAAGATTGGGTTAGGTTAAGTTTTTATTCAAAAAATTAAGTTAATAAAAAGAGTTAATTAAACAATTCTGATTTTTGGGTTATTTAGATTTTAGACCAACCTTTTTTTGGGCAAAAATCAGCTGCAGTAAAAAAAAAATGACTACAAGTTTAGATTTTTATGTAAACTTTACCTTTGTCTTTAGAGTTACATTAGAAAATATACGTCAAGTTTTTCTATAAGAAAGAAGAGTTAGTCCAAAAAGGTTTTTTTTTTTAAATTTTTTGCAAATAATTGGGCTTGGTCATTAATTTGATTAACTTTTGTTGTAATAAGTTAGCTTAATAAAGAAGTTTCAATTGTCAAATTAATTTTTGTTTTTAAATGTTACCAAATACGTAGGGCGTTTGTTCAAAAAATAGTTTACTAAATTTGATTTAAAAGTGCGGAGATAACTTTGTCCAAAAGATGAGCGTTATTCCAAAAAAGGTAGTTTAGGTTTTTGTACAAGAAAGTTAAATTAGTTCAAAAATTAACTAGTGTTATATAGGTTAGATCAAATTTAGTCTAAAATAAATAAAAAACTTTAAAAATTAGCTTTTTTTTGGTCAAAAAAGTTAGTTTGGGTTATTCAGATTATAATCCAAAATTTGTTGGACTAAAATTAGCTTTGAATAAAAAAATGACTTTTTGTTTTGTTTTATTTAAAAATGTTGAGCTTTATTCAAAAAAAGTTTAGTCCAAATTTGTTAGGAAAAGATAATTTGGGTTAGGTTAGGTCCTAAAACAAAAATTTGAAGCCGATAAAAAAGGAAAGTGGACCTTATTCCAAACATTGCTGGCTGGGTCGAAAGTAAACACGACCAATTAGGATACTACTGCGAGGATGTGGATACAGCTCAACACACGCTGCTGGCCTGTCCAATGGGAAATGAAGAGAAGAGAGGCAGAGAATGCTTTCTGCACAGAGCTCAGAGCTCCTAATGCTAGACCAGATTATAACAAAGAAAAAAGAAGAGGAAAGAATAAGAGAGAAAGAAGAAGAGCAATAACAGAACAGAAGCAAATTAAACAACAAAATCTAGTAGAGTGAAGATATGCGACAAACGGATATCATAAAACTGGATGAAATGATAGAGAGGAGGGTTAGTCGGCATAGACTCTACTGAACTAGAAAACGAGTATCACACACTTTTGAATAGAAGAGACGATGCATAAAGCATTACTCATCTTCCTCTAAAAAAGGTTAGGTTAGGTTAGTGGAGTGAAGAAATGCGACAAACGAATATCATGAAACTGGATGAGATGAAAGAGAGAAGGGTTAGTGGGTAGTGACCCTACTGAACTAGAAAACGAGTATCACACACCTTTGAATAAAAGAAACGGTGCATAAAGCATTACTCATCTTTTCCTTAAAAAGGTTAGGTTAGGTTAGGTTATGTTAGGTTAGGTTATGTTAGGTTAGGTTTGTCCAAAAATAGTTTTGTAAATATGAACTTTGCAAAAAAAATTAGTATAGTTTTTGTAAAAAAACGTTAGTTTGGTTTAGTTATATCTTAGACCAAAAGTTGCTTTTTATTGTACAAAATTTAAATTGAGCAAAATCGATTAGAACAAATTTTGAGTAAGGATAGAGTAATAAAGCAAATCTATGATAGAAATGTGTTTGGATCTAAATGCAGAGGTAGACCTCGTAAAAGTTGATTGAATGTTGTAGATAAGTGCGTGCAAAAATGAACTAAAAGTGTAAAGAATGTGCAATGAGACAAACTGTACGAAGTAAAGTCTAAGAACCAAAGTATTACTGCCTACCCCAAAAGGCGTGACTAGGTATGAATGTATGTCAAAGTATGTTTTGTCTAAGAATAAAATTAATATTAAAAAGTTAATTTTGATCCAATCAAAAGTTATTTTGACTTTTTTTGACAAACGTTAACTTGACTAAGTTTTGTTTATTTAACTTTGTTTAAAAAAAAAATTGTATTTGTCCAAATTTTGTTCAAAAAAGTTAGTTTTGGTTAGGTTAGGTTTTATAACAAAAGTTGTTGATTTTTGTTCAAAATTTAGCTTGAGTAAAATTTACTAAAACAAAATTTAGATTTTGGTCAAACTAAAAATTTGATTAATTGTCGAAGAATGTTAGGCTTTTGTCTAAAAAAAGAGTTAGTCTAAAAAAGTAAATTTTAGACTAAAAGTTATTTTGTCAAAAAAGTTGGTCTAAATTTAAACTTTGTTTTAAAAAAACTGCTTGTCTATTCTTTTGTCCAAAACAGTTTGTTTGGGTTAGGTTTTAGAACAAAATTTGCCTTTTAGAACAACATTCAGTTTTACAATGCCTTTTGTCCAAGAAAGTTAAGTTAATCCAAAAAAGTTAGTTTGAACAGAAGCAATTATGACTTTTTTAGTAAAATTTTAGTACAAAAAAACCAAATTATTTTAAATTTAATTTTAAGTTTTCAAAAATAATAGACTTTGTTTTGATTAAAATAAAAAAAAAAGTTTGATTTGTTCAAAATAGGTAGGTTAGGTAAGGTTAAGTTTTTGTAAATTAACAATTTGGATAAATTTTTATATTTAAAGTTACATTAGACAAAAAATATTAGTTATGTGTCTAAGAAAGGAAAGTTTTTTTATTTTGCAAAAAGTGGGCTTGGTTATTGATTCAATTTATTTTTTATTTAGACAACGTTTGTCCTAACAAGTTATTTTAAACGAACAAAGAAGTTGGTTTAGAACCAATTCTTAGATTAATTTTGGTCTTTAAAAGTTACCAAATATGTTCAAAAATGTTGGGCGTTTGTCTAAGAGTTAGTTTAAAAAAGTTAATTTTGAGTTAGACTAAACTTTGGTTGATCTTTTAGAATAAAAGTTAACTTTGCTACATTTTGTCTAATAATGTTGAGATAAATTTTAATTTTTTTCAAAAGTTTGTTAAAAAAAAACTTAGGTTAGGTTAGGTTTATGTACAAGATAACCAAATTAAACCAAAAAAAGGTTGATACCAGACTTTTTAGGACAAAAATTAACTAGTGTTAAACTAAATTTAGTTCAGAAATTTTGAATAAAATTTGATTTTGGGTAAAAAAATTGCGTTGCACAAATTTTTGTTAAGAAAGTTTGCTTGGGTTATTTAAATTTTAAACCAAAATGCTTTTTTTTAGTTTAAAAATGTTAATTTGGGTGAGATTTGATGTTAGAACAGAAGATTTTTTTATATAAATTTTAGTTTTACAATAACTTTTGTCTAAGAAAATTAAATTAGTAAAAAAAAGTTAGTTTGAGTTAATTAATTTATGTTAGGTTAGACTAAATGTTGTTCAAAAATAGTATAGCTAGTAGGTCTTTGGCAAAAAAAATTACAGTTTGTGGGCTAGTTAGATTTTAGACCAAAAATTCTTTTTTGTGCAAAATTTAGCTTGACTAAAATTGACTAGAACACAATTTGGTTTGTTGTTAAAACTTAATTTTTGTCTTTAAAAGTTACATTAGTTACATATGTCAAAGATTGTTAGGGTTTTGTCTAAGAAAAAAGTTAACTTTGTTCTAGACCAAATGTTATTTTGTTCAAAAATTTTGTTCTTGAACTTTGTTTAAAAAACAGTTGTATTTGTCTATTTTTTGTTCAGAAAAGTTAGTTTGAGTTATTTAGATTTTTTGAACTAAAATTAGCTTGATTAAAAGTTTGACTAGAAGAAATTTGGGTTTTGGGAAAACTCATCTTCAAATTAAATTTTGGATTTAGTTTTTTTTTGTTTTATTTTATTTAAAAATGATTTATACAAAATTTAATTTTACAACATCTTTTGTAGAAGGACTTGGTCAAACAAGGTCTGTTTGAGTTAGACCAGAAGCAATTATGAGTTTTTTGTAACAAAATTAATTTGAGTTAGATTAAATTTTGTTCAAAAATACTGTTGTAAATTTGAACTACAATTTTTATTAAGAAAACATTAGTTTGGGTTAGTTATAATTTAGACAAAATTTAGCTTGAGTAAAATCGTCGAGAACAAAATTGGCGTTTGATTAAACTTTTGGTTAAACTTAACTTGTTTTTAAAAGTTACATTGGTTATATATGTTAAAGAATGTTAGGTTTTTGTCTAAGAAAAGAATTAGTCTAAAAAAGTTAATTTTGTTCTAACTTGATTAAGTTTGTTTAATTAACTTTTGTTAAAAAAAAAAGTTGTGTTGTGTCTAATTTTTGTTGACATTAGTTAGCCTTAGAACGAAATTGTTTTTTTAGCAAAATTTTTGTTTTACAAAGACTTCTGTTTAAAGTTAGTTTAAACAGAAGCAATTTTTTTTTTTTTTGACATACATTTATTTGTATTAGGTTGAACCAAAATTTGTTCAAAAATGATATAGTCAATTAAATTATGATAAATATTGTCTTAGTCTAATTTTGTCAAAATATGTTAGGTTAGGTGCTCATTTTTGTACAAAATATAGCTTGAGTAAAATTTACTAAAACAAAATTTGGTTTTTAGTCAAACTTTTGTTGCTTAAACTTAATTTATGTCTTTAGAAGTTACATTAGTTACATATGCCAAAGAATTGCAGGTTTTTATTTAAAAAAAGAGTTAGTCTAACTTAAAGAAACTTTGTTTGTTTGTTTAAAATTAATGTTCTTCTACAAAAGTCATTGTGAAATTAAATTTGGTCTAAAACATTTTTAGATAAAATAAAACAAAAAAAGCTGAATCAAAAACTTTATTTAAATATAAAAGTTTTCTAAAAATTTAAATTTGTTCGACTAGTACTTTTACTTAAGCTAATTTTAGTTCAAAAAAGCAAAATTTTTTGACATTTGCAATTTTTAAAGACAAAAGTTAAGTTTAAAAAAAAAACATAGACAAAAATCCAAATTTTGTTCTAGTCAATTTTACTCAAGATAAATTTTGTACAAACAAGTTTTTAGTACAAACCAAACAAACCAATTTGCAAGACTATTTTTGGACAATATTTAGTCTAACCTACCACAAATTAACTAAATCAAATTTTTTTTGACTAATTTAATTTTCTTAGACAAAATTTATTGTAAAACCAAAATTTCTATAAAAAAAGCTTTTGTTCTAAAACCAAACCTAATCTAATTGTTTTTAACAAAAATTAGACTAAACTAAAATAATACAATTTTGGTTTAAAATCTAAATAAATCAAATAAACTTATTTAACAAAATTTTTACCCAAATTCAAATTTTATTTAACATTTTTAGACTAAATAACACTAGTCTCAAGCTCAAACAAACTTTTTTTGGGTTAATTTTGTTTTCTTGTACATAAACATAACATAACTTATACCACTTTTTTTGAATAAACACACAATTTAAAAATTAAAAAAATTATTTTAACATTATTAGACAAAATGTAGTAAAGTTAACTTTTATTCTAAAAGACCAATCAAAATTTGGTCCAACTCAAAATTAACTTTTTTGAACTAATTCTTGGATAAACGCCTAATATGTTTGGACATATTTGGTAACCTTTAAAGATCAAAGTTAATCTAACAATTAGTTCTCAATCAACTTCTTTGTTGGTCTTTAAATTTTGTCTTATGTAACTTTTAAACATAAGAGTTTGTCCAAATTTGTAGTCATGGTCAATTTATTCAAGCTGATTTTTTCCAAACTCACTTTATTAAAAAATTTAAAATTGCATAATTAACTTTTTTGAATTTTCTTAGATAAAAACTTAACCTAACCCAACCAATCTTTTTTGAACAAATCAGACAAATTAAACTTGATTTAAACTTGAAAAAATTAAAATATTTTTAAAATATATAAATAATTTTGCTTCTAATAATGAAACAAACGACTGTGGCTTCAGCTAGTCGTCATACAAGGTACACTGACAAGGTTTGTAGAATCAAAACAATTGTCTGTGCTTGACCTTTTGCCGCTGTAATGGCTAGATTGAGTTTGAATAAGTTATTAATTTCATAATAGTCAAAATTGTTTGTGTCAAACTAACTTTTTTGGATTAATTTAACTTTTTTGGTCATTGTAAAACTAAATGTCCAAAAAAGCAACTTTTGTTCTAAAACCTAACCTAACATAAACAAACTGTTTTAGACAACAATTAAACAAACACTTTTTTTAAAGTTCAAATTTTTTGACTAGAACAAAATTTAATTTTTTGGACTAATTCTTTTTTAGGACCAAATCCTAACATTTTTTGATTTAATGTAATTTTTAAATACAAAAGTTTAGTTTGACCAAAATTTAAATTTTGTTCTAGTAAATTTTACTTAAGTTAAATTTTGTACAATATGAAGAAATTTTGTTCAAATACCTAAACTAACCTAAACTAACTTTTTTGAACAAAAATTAGACAAACACAATAGGAAAGTTTAAACGGACAAATTTTAGTCAAGTTAACGTTTGCCTAAAATAACTTTTGGTTAGAACAATGTTAACTTTTTCAAACTAATTAATTTTGACTAAATAAGTTTGAAAAAAAAACAGTATTTTTAGAACAAAATTAGTCTAACCTAACACAAATTAATTTTTGTTTAAGAAAGTCAAAATTGCTTTTAGTCAAACTTAAACTAACTTTTTTTGACTAATTTAATTTTTTTAAACAAAAGTCATTAACCTAACTCAAATTAACTTTTTAAGTAAAAATTAGATTAAACTTTTTTTGAACAAAGTTCAAATTTATACCAACATTTTAAAATTTAATAAGACTTAAAAAAAAAAAATAAAAGTTTGACCAAAGCCGAAACATGTTCTAGACAAGCTAATTTGATCCTAAAAAAGCAATTTTGGTCTAAAATCTAAATAACTCCATTTATAAGACCATTTTTAGACTAAAGTTTAAATTTTATACAACATTTTTGGACTAAATTTTATTGTACATAAAAGTTCAAATTTATCTAGCTTTTTTGAACTAACTTTTGACTAGCGCCCGAAGTTTGTAAACATATTTAGTAACTTTTAATGGCAAATGGCTGAAAGCCATGACTAATTTAATTTTTCTGTACAAAATTTTTATCTAATCTAATCTACATTTTTTGGACTAACACAACTTAAAAAACAAATTAAGTACAACTTACTAAGTCAAATCAAAAATTTAATTTTATGATTAAAACTAAATTTTTGGTTTGGCTTTTTTTTGCTTTATTTTATCTAAAAATAATTTCGACAAAATTTAATTTTACAGGGACTTTTTTAGAAGAACATTTAATAAAGTTTGTTTGAAGCAATTTTGAGTTTTTTGAAACAAAATTAATTTGTGTAAGGTTAAATTTTGTCCAAAAATACTGTTGTAAATTTGAACTATAATTTTTGTTAAGAAAACGTAAATTTGAGTTAGTTATAATTTAGACCAAAGATTCCTGTTTTGTACAAAATTTAGCTTTAATAAAATAGACTAGAACAAAATTTGCGTTTGGTTAAACTTTTGGCTAAGTTTAACTTGTTTTTAAAAGATGGTTACATATGTTAAATAATGTTTTTGTCTAAAAAAAAAGTTAGTCTAAAAGAGATTAGTTATTGAGTCTTAGAACAAAAGTTGTTTTTTTTGAATGACTTCTGTTTAAGAGTTAGTTTGAATAGAAGTAATTTTGGTTTTTTTAGACAAAGATTTATTTGTGCTAGTTTAAACCAAATGTTGTTTAAAAATGCTGTAATATATTAAATTATGGCAAAAAAATGCTTAATTTTGTCAAAAAATGTTAGGTTAGGTTAGGTTAGGTTAGGTAAGGTTAGGTTAGGTTAGGTTAGGTTAGGTTAGGTTAGGTTAGGTAAAAAGTAAACCAAATAAAAAGCTCAATTCCAAATAACATGGAAGCGAGCGTTAGTGGCGGCAGAAAGTCTCCCAAAGATGACGCTGCACATTTCAAACATTGATGGGAACGCGAAGGAAGCCTGTATCTTAAAAGCCTTCCAAGAAAAGATGAGAGAACTGAGTGAAGAAGATCTCCAAATCGTAGTAAAAAGCATGAGACCTACTAAAAACGGTAACCAAAATGCCACCATTGTGGCTGCCAAATAAATAGCAGAAAAGCTAAACCTGTCCCAAACTAATGTGCTGGATTAGAGAAAGAGTGCATATACCTAGGTGTAAAAATTGCTTAAGACTAGAGCACACTTGACCCGAATGTACGGAAAGTGAAAAGGAAAAAACTGCTGAAACGAGGTATGGTGTGTGCAGTGCGAAACTGGGCACAGAAGGGACTCTATGGAATACCGGAAAAAGAGCAAAATGCCTAAGTTCTTACAGATAACGTGGAACGGCGTACGCCGCACATGATGCCACTTGGGCATTAGCAGGCAGAGGAAGCATAGACGTAGTGCTACAAGAAGTACAAGAACTGAACAAAAAGTGGCAACCAGAAACAGCTGGCAAACAGATAAAACCGGGGTATTGGCGACGTACCTAGTAAACCGCTTGATGAGAATAAAGAAGTTGCATGAAGGAGAGGGCTACTTGTTTACACAAATCGAAGACCTGGTAGTAGGCAATGTATACTTGTCTCCAAACAACAACCTGGCATGGTTTAAAGAAAAACCTGACGAAATTATGGAATACGTTAGAGGCAGTCATAAACACGTCATCGTCGCCGGAGACTCTCATCCTGGATGAGAAAATAGCGATGAGAGGCTTGTATAAGGATGAAAAAGGAAAAAGACGCTACTAATAAAGGTTTGCACCTTTGCACGATCGGAGTTCTTGCAATCCGACCGGCGGTCAAACAACATGCCATACTGGTGGAACGAATCAACGGAAAAGAGCAGAGCAGCTTGCAACAACGTCAGAAGAGAGCTGACAAAAAAAGAGCAAAAGCAAGCAGCTCAAAAAACCTGAGCGAGTTAGAAATAACTTAGAAATTGGTCCAAAAGAGATATAAAAAAGAAATAGGCAAAGCCAAAAAGGATTGCTGGAAGGATCTGGTAAACAAACTGGAAACAGACCCTTTTGGAGAAGCTTTCAAAATAGTAACACGAAAACTTTGCTCTGGTGCGGCTACACTGACCATAAAAAAAAAAGAGGAAAGTATTAGACACCCTTTTTTCGGAAGTAACGGACACGATGCCGGCAAAGGCACAAGGAGAAGAGGCGCCAAGTTTTAGTAAACTAGAAGTAAAGACATCATGCATCAGGTTGAAGAGAGGCAGAGCCCCTGGCACGGACGGTGTGCACGCAGAAGTGCTCAAGTTAGCAGCTGACGCAATACCGGACGAAATCACTAACCTGTATAGCAATTATATCAGGAAGAACAACGTCTCAATGTGCTAGAAGAAGGCAAACGTGGTGCTTCTTCCAAAGGAACAAAAAAAACTTCAGGGCAATAAGCCTGCTCAGCGTTGTGGGCAAAACGTACAAGCTCTTAATAATAGCCCGACTCGAAGAAAAACTAGACAAGAATGAAGCCATTTTTAAGAGGCAGTACGGTTTTAGGCGCGGAAAGTCTACCATAGACGTTGTAGCAAAAATCAAGGAACTATATAGCGAGAGAGGCTGGACAGCTACCTACAAGGGAGAAGCCTCAAGATAGGACCGGGTGAGGAAAAGTTTTTAACGCAGGGGTCCTTCAAGGGTCAGTACTTGGGCCGACGCTATGGAACGTCTTGTATAACGGAGTATTGGAACTAGAGTTACCGCCAGAATGCGAAACTGTAGCGTATGCAGACGACCTGGCGCTGGTCGTGAGAGCAAAAAGCGAACGAGACCTCACAAGCAATGCAAACATCAGCCTAAGACACATTGACAGCTGGATGATCTAAAATGGTTTAGAACTTGCACCGGAAAAAACGGAGGTCATCGTGACTAGAGGCCCACGAAAAAAAAAGAGGTGTTTTCTACAATCAGAAAAATCAAAACTTGGCATCAGAAGGTGGTATTTTACCACCTTTTGATGCCTGGGAATCATGATAGATGATCAAGGCATTTTTGGCCCACTTGTAAGAAAATCGGCAGAACGTGCTGAAGCCTTGGTGACAGCTTTGCAGCGCATACTCCCAAACGTAAGAAGATGCGGAAGTTGCAGAAAGGAAGTTTACCATACTATAGCCATGTCAATTTTCAAGTACGGCACGCCGATATGGCACCAAGCTTTAGGGTGCGCAAACCACCAAAACATGGTGGGAAAAGTGCAGCGAAAATACTGTTAATGGTGGCAAGTGTTTACAGTACATGACATGATGCTCATAGACCTACAAGTGAAGAAGCTGGCCCACAATAGGGAAAAGAGGACAAATTGGTGTCCAAATTAACAGTGGCAGGACCGATGGAGCCAAACAACGGACAAGGTTTAATGGACAAAAAAATTGATGCCGGTTCTAGCAGACTGGCTGGAATGCCCACACAGAAAGACTAACTATTTTCTAAGTCAATTTCTACCTACACCGCATGGGGAAAACAAACAATAACAAGTGCGTGTACTGCGGCCAAAAAGATACACTGGAACATACAGTTTTTAAGTGTGATTGCTGGAGAGTCCATAGAACAGTGTTAAATCTTGAGATCGGGGAGTCCTGTGCATCTAATACTGTACAAAAAATGATAGAAAGTAAATGTGCATGGCGTGCAGTAGAATCTTCTATAAACACAGTGTTAAAGACTAAAGAAGAAGAAGAATGAAACTGGCAGAGGCAATAAGGCAACATAAGGGGTGAGGCGATAGTAAGTTAACGACATAACGATTTCCGTTTTTGCTCTTTTCTGCTAACCTAATCTCTACTATGGAGCCAAGTCTATTTGGGGACTGGTAAACGTGGTCTGGCCAATACCAGACTGTGTGCCTCTTGGTGGGGAAACTTCGGAGGTTAGGTTAGGTTGGGTTAGGTTAGATTAGAAAAGATTTAGTCTAAAAAAGTTAATTTTGTCTAAGGTTAAATGTTATTTGTGTCCAAAAAAGTTGGTCTAAATTAAAATTTTGTTTTAAAGAAACTGATTTTTTGTTCAAAACAGTTTGTTTGGGTTAGGTTAGGTTAGGTTAGATCTTAAAACTAAAGTTGTTTTCTTAGCCAAAATTTAGTTTTGCAATGATATTTGTCTAAGAAAGTTAAATTAGTCCAAAAAAGTTAGTTTGAATAAAAGTAGTTTTGATTTTTTTGAACAAAAATTAATTTGTGCTAAGTAAATTAAAACAAGGCAAAAAAAATTACATTAGTTTGGGCTAGTTAGATCTTAGAGACTTAGACCAAAAGTAAGTAAAACTGATTATGGTCAAACTTTTGTAGTTACGGTCTAAGTTTTTTTGTTCTAGATTAATAGTTATTTTGTCATCACACATGCAGAAAATTAGTTAAAAAAGGCATTTTTAAAAAAATTATTTAGTTAAAATGTGTTATATTGCTGCTGAAAACACAATTTATTCATTTTTTTTTTAAATTTTGAAATGAAAGTTAAAGTTACTTTTTTGGTAAAATTTACTTTTTTGATAAAATTTGATTTTTTCAAAAGAAGTTACTTTTGCCTACAAATAGTTAAATTGGTACAAAAAAATTAATAAAGCAGTTCTGATTTTTTCAATAAAGTTAGATTGATAACAGATTTTGGACCTAAAGTTGCTTGTCTTGAACAAAAATTAGCTTGAGTAAAAAAGTAATGACTACAAGTTTGAAAAAAAAAATTTGTTTTGAGTTTAAAAGTTACATTAGTCTAAGGTTTTAGTCTAAGAAAAAAAAGTTTCTCTAAAAAAGTTTTTTTTGTTAAAGTTGGGCACAAATTTTGTTCTAATATTGGTTTAGACCAACAAGAAAGTGTTTGTTTTTTAAAGTTACCAAACATCTTTAAAAACGTTGAGCGTTAGTTCATAAAGTTTTTTTAGAATATGTGCGTTTGTCCAAAAAAGGTTAGGTTAGGTTTATGTACATAAAAGTTAAATTAGTGCAGAAAAAGTTTGTTGAGTTAGACTAGGCTATTTAAAACAAAAATTAAATATAGGTTAGGTTAGGTTAGGAAAAACTTTTTTGTGTTTAAAAGTTACATTAGTCAAAGGTTTTTGTACAAGAAAAAAAAGTTTGTTTAAAAAAGTTTTTTTTGTTAAAGTTGGGCACAATTTTTGTACTAATATTGGTTTAGACCAACAAGAAAGTGTTTGTTTTTTAAAGTAACTAAATATTTTTAAAAATGTTGAGCGTTAGTTTATAAAGTTTTTTAGAATATATGCGTTTGTCCAAAAAAAGTTAGGTTAGGTTTATGTACAAAAAAGTTCAATTAATGCAGAAAAAGTTTGTTGAGTTAGACTAGGCTATTTAAAACAAAAATTAAATATAGGTTAGACCAAACTTAGTTCAAGTTTAGTTGTATAAAAAAAATGTTTTGCTAAAAATTTTATCAAAAAATTTATTTTGGGACATTTTAACAAAATGTCTACAACACTTTTGTTTGGAAGCCTAATTAATTTTGTTATAAAATTTAGAAACTTTAAACTAATTAAGCAATAAACTTATAGCTCTTGGTCAAAATTGGACGTACCAAAATGATTATAAATTATAGTAATGTACTAGTATCGTATACTGATAAAATTTTCAAAAAAAATAATCTCCTGATATATTCAATTTTGTATTCTAACTTTAAATTAAATATTGAAACAGTTGTATAGCTCTTAGTTTTATCAAAATGATTATAAATCAAATTGAATATTGCAATAGCTCAAAATATAAGTAAATAACATCTTCAAAACAAACAATTTTACACAATAACAGTAACCTCTTTATATTCCAACTCTGTATCTATGCTTTGTATATACCAGGCCAGCTCTACGTAATACACGTTTCACGTTCGTGTTATGAGGGTATTGAGGGTAAACAGCTAGCCGACGGATCACATGGATAATGTGGTGGCTTATACACCTTCATTGTCCATCCCTTTGTGCTGTCCACTAGGTTTGCTTGTATTATTATAAATGATTTAAAAGCTGTTGACACTGACAAACTACAAATTACTTTTAATAACATTGTAGAAAAATATAAAATGTAATATTTCGATTGAGGAAATGGAAGCTGAAACTTCAAACTAACTACAGCCCGTTTCTTTATTCGTTTTGTTTTAATAAGTTTTCACCGCGAGAACTTATTTAGAGCAAAAGAAAAAGAATAAGAGAACTTATATCCGCGCTTATATTCAGATTAGATTGAATAATATAGTTGATAGGATTTAAATTTAATAATTATTCACTGAGAAAATATAATATTCCCCTTTTCGTCTATATAGAGTTAACTAAATACACTTGCAGGAGAAATTTATGTGCATTATTATGATTATTCCACAAAATTTAATAAAACGAGACACATTTCACAGCGTCATATTAAATTGTGCGTTGTGCTTAATTAGAAATGAGAGATAGACATAAATTTATTTAGGAAAAAAATATTAATTTGTTTGTTAATTAAAAACAATTAAACTCTTAATTGATGGCATGAATGGCGTAATCAATTGAATTGTTTTGTGAAATACTTTCTTTCATTAAACAATTTAATCAACTTTTTAAGAAAAATTAAAATTAATCAAGAAAGTGGAACAGACAAAAATTAATCAAGTTTTCAAAATTTTTAACGAAAATCTTTAAAAAAATTCTCTCGGAGTGTTCTAAAAGCGTTTCATTGTCACCTCATTATAATTTCAAACTTAAAATTGAATACTTTCTCAAGTTTTCTAATCATTCGGTTTATTTAACAAAAAAAATTTAATAATATAAATAATTAACCTTTACATTTTAGTTACTAATTCCGTTTCTTAAATGAATATGGTTTTAATTAAAACTTAATACTTCAATTTAACTTCTTGTCCGAAAATAAAATTGTATATACAGTAAACAAGATGTAGGGTTAAGATTGTACGCGACTTGCTCATACAGATATGCTAATTTTTTACTAAAGAAGTATTTAAATAATGTAGAAATACAAGGGAAGCGGAATTTGCGAGTAAATTGTTTTCCCTTTTTTTTTCTCTAAAAAGAAGCAAGGAATTAAATATTTATATAAAAGTAAATTCTATAACTGAACATCTATATTCCACTTGAACAAGTATGAATAAAAGATTTTGTTCACACAATTGCATACAATTTTCTTTATTTAAACTATATAAATGCCATGTATTTTGTATATAAATGAGGTAAATTGTGTCGCTTAGCTCAAGTATGCGTTCAATAAAGACCTTAGGCTTTTGACAAAGTGGAGACATTCCGAGAGGTAAAAAACAAGGGGAAGATTCCTTTATAGTAGATGTCACGGAAAAGCCTATAAGTTTGATCACATTTTTTTTATATAATAATTAGATATTCCGTTTGAGAAAATCCTGTAAAATTAATCCTAGTTGTAAAATTTAATGTAAAGTAGGGCAGCATGAAACGGTAAGCTTATTTTATATTAACATCAAACTTTTATTTTATATTACATTATAAAAAATTTGATGGAACTTAATTCAAATTATGTTCGGATATAGTTAATATAATAATAGTTTTAAAACTGTTATAAATTATTATTATTTCAAAATTGTAAAAAATACTTTAAAATAATTTTGCTTTAGTTAAATAATTTTTGTTGTCTTGAGAACATTTAGTAAAAATTTTAATCAAATATTTTAACAATTGTGTTCTCAGCAGAATGGGTGCCTCTGAAAGGGGTTTCTATGTGTTTGCATCAATTTGAAGATTATGATATAATTTTTTTGCATAAAGTGAAGATTATTACTGATCTAAGGATGATCCTCAGTCCAGATAAAGAAGTTTTTGCATAAAATGAAGATGAAGAAAATGAGGTCGTGACTCCTAGTAAAAATTGCCACTTTATGCAACAAAATCTACATGCTCACGTTATGCAAGTTCAGTTCACGATTGTATAAACTTTGTTGTCACTGTTAGTGTAGAGTGCTTTTGGGGCAAGTGTGTTTGCTTTCCAGACGTCAAGTGCAAAGACTCATGATTGGTTTTGCCTGGGGATGGTAAGACTCGGTGGTATGCTGCTTAATCTTTCATCTTTGCATGGCATGGCTCTGGAATTGGGAGCCATTGTCGGACAAGAAGATTTTTGAATATCTCCATCTGTGTAGCAGTTGGTTTTAAAGTGCTTGGATAAGGGTTTTTGCAAATATGAGTTTTTAGATCCGCTCTGACTTCCACTCAAAGATACGAGAGTAGGATAGCCGTATGAGTCTCATCTTGTCTAGGATGACTTGCGGTGTCGGTGTTGTGGTGGTACTTCAAGACTTTGTGTCTAGCTTTTGTAGGTGCGGAGTTAGTTTACCTCGATCTCTTGAGCAATACCCCATGTTTGTGTCTCGAAAGTAATCTGAGTTCTCTAATCGTTCCTGGTATCTTTGGATGATGCCTTGAAGGCATTCCTTCTGGCACCGGCGTACCATTTCCTGTTAGGTTTTATCTTTGAGTAGGTTTGCTTGAGATGTTCCTATGTGGGACTGGTGGGAGTTGGCGAGTTATTTGATAAGGTTGCTGAACGTAGGTTGGTCATTGTTGTTTTTAGGTAGCAGAGCCGATCATACGTTTTGATGTTAATGAGTCCATTATTTTGTTTCCCAGGTTTCTGGATTGTACATCGGTATTTGAATGCAACTTTTTCTGAGGCTTGGTGAGTTTGGCACTGGCGTACGACACGACATGTTTTTGATCGTTTTTTTCTTGATATAAAACTCCAAGATTTAGGTTACATTTGTGAGTTTGGAGGAAAAACGGTATTCCTGGTTGGGGTTTGGCTAGTTGGAGAGGTAAGGTCAGTGTTGTTTTTACGGCCTTGAACATACACACACACAAATGGTTTTTTTGCTTTTTTCAGTTCCATGAGAGGCTGGCTTTGGTGGAGAATTTGGAAACGTATTCTTGAAGCTAGGTACAGCTTTCCATGAAGCGGTGGACTTACTTCTTGTTATTTGGCGTAGGGTAGTCTTGGATACTAACTTAGAGTCCGAGGTATTTCCTTTCCAAACTTAATTAATTTACAGTTTATTCAATATTCTTGCAATCGTTCTAGGACTCGGAGTAGATGGTCAATGTGCTGCTTATGGTTTTGTGAATAAACCATGAGCATCCAAGTAGACCAGAACCATGGTACCACAAGAGTCCATCTAACACTCTTGACATATGCTTCTGAAAAGTGGCTAGTTCATTCCTGAGTCCGAATGGCATCACCGTGAAGTGACAAATGCCTCCATCCGGAGCTGCAAATGCGGTGTAAGGTTTATAGTTTTTTTCCAAAAGGTATTTGCCAGTAGTCAGTGGTTAGGTCAAGTTTGGTAAAGACTTGAGCATTTCTAAAATTTAAAGTTTTTGGGGAGTGCTGCTTTAGTCTTGATGACGTCATTCAGTTTCTTGTAGTCTATGCAAAAACGTAGCTTGCCATTTTTTTTTTGTTCAAGACCACCGAGGCGCAGTAGCTGCTGCTGCTTTATTTGATTGTTTTGTAGATGAGTAATTTGTGATTTTGCTAATAAAAAAAAGGGTTTTTGGGAAGCATTCTGTGTGTATCGGGAAGCTTTGTCCACCAGATTGGTTTGGTGGGTGATGGTTTTATTGGCCGTTGAAACGATGTTGTCATTGAATACTGTATGGATCTTTCAAGTTGTTCCCCAGACTTGGTGTGACGAGAAAGGGAATGACCTGGCATTGGTTGCCAGTTTTTACGGTTGCTTTTACTTTGCCAGTAATTTGCACTGATGTTGTTGGGTTGGCCTGCTTAACTTGTCCACTTGATAATTACATTTTGGATAGTCAGAGCCGTGTGTAGTTTTGACTTATTCTCGAATCTATCAAAATCCTGAACTAGGTTTTTTGGATGGACACGATAATGCGAGCATCTTGAGTTTTATATAAGATGTGTCAGATTTGATTGTTTGACCTAAAACACTTACCAACTAAAACCTAATTTTTTTACATGGGTACACCCTGGAATTTCTTCTTGGGGTTACTTTGCCGTTGCTTAACCTTAGATCTCTTACTTTTTTTTATGTTGCTGTTTCTGGTTGCAGTATTTTTTTGGTTTTAATAGTCTTAGAAATCATTTTATAACTAGTTTTTTTTTTTGTTTTTTATACATCTTGCATGTTTCTACGCAGAGGTTTGTCTTTGCAACTTGTCATTCAATTGTTGTCCTATTAATTGTTTTTTTTTTCAGGTAGAAGTTGAAGCACATGTCCTATGAGAAATTAGGTTAGGTTAGGTTAGGTTATTTCTTGCCAGTTTTTTGTTTTCTAAAATCCAGCTTACTATTGTTTCTACGCAGAGGTTTCTGCTTATGTTAGTTTCTGCAACCTGTTTTGTTTGTTCCCATTTTTTGTATTTGATTACAGTGTGCTTGGGGGTTTCTACTACTGCTCCGCAGTACATTCAACTGTTGCTCTACTAATGGTTTTTTTCTTCAGGTAGGAGCTGAATTCTGCAATTAATTATTTTGCACGTAGGTGGGGGGTTGGGACGCCGTGCTTTAAAGTTGTCTGATGTTGGGCGCCAATTGTAACCGATTGGCAAAAGAGCTGGGAATAGTAATGGTCGTCTTGTAGTTTTTGCCGGTACTCTAAGGACAAAATAATTGGTTTGTTTGTTATTATTTTTAAAGGTACGTGAAGTTATGACAAAGGTAATAGCCACTGCCTTTTTGGCATTTGAGACAAAGTTGCCTTATGTTGGTCGCCAGTAGTTAGTTTTCTGGCAGAAGAGCGGGGGTTTGGTGGTAATTCTTTTAGGGTAGTTGCTATGTGGTACTCATAGGATAATTTAATAGGTTTGTTATTGTTTTTTAAGATACGCGAAGCTTCCTCGAAGCTAATAACTACTGTTTTTTTTTTGACATTTAGGGCTGCTGGAGGTCTTGTTGAGTTCTTTCTTGATGAGATCAGTTTTGGCTGATTGTCAAATTTGTTTTTGCCATGGGGTTGGGGTTGAGGCGCATTATTGCTTTAAAGTATCATTACGT
Source organism: Tachinus rufipes (assembly GCA_963932245.1). Classification (NCBI taxonomy): domain Eukaryota; kingdom Metazoa; phylum Arthropoda; class Insecta; order Coleoptera; family Staphylinidae; genus Tachinus; species Tachinus rufipes. Next base: position 111,740,448 of record OZ010743.1, read on the forward strand.
TGAGCGCTTTCTTTCAAAATTTCTTTACGTTAGGCATTTTGCTTTGAAGCTAACTATACGGTTTTTTTTTACAAACTACCGAGAAAGTAAACGTCCAGATTGACGTTGGAGATTTTTTTACAAGTCTGGGTGCAGACGTAATATTTGGCAACTCACGATTACTTAGCCAATACGCTATTTTCTGGCATTTGGAACCGCTGTTGGTCTTGCTGATGATTTCAGTTTTGGCTGTCTGTCAATTTGTTTTTGGTATGGGGTTGGGGCTGAGGCGCATTACTGCTCTAAAGTACCATTACGTTGAGCGCTTTCTTTCAAAATTTTATTACGTTAGGCACCTTGCTTTGAAGCTAACTCTACGGCTTTCTTACAAACCACCGAGAAAGTAAACGTCCAGATTGACGTTGAAAATTTTCTGACTAGTCTGGGCGAAGACGTGATACTTGGAAATTCACGATTACTTTACTAATACGCTACTATGGATTACTCCTGTCATTGTATATAATATAGCCGGGCCTGACACTCTACAGTATATTGGATGCTACTACCTTGCTCAAACCGGTAAAGTTGCCACAACACGTTATTTTAGAATTCGCAGGTTTTGAACGGTTAGTTCGGAAATTTACGCCCATTTTCTGAGAAAATGTAACTCATACGACAACGCCGATTATTATCAAACACCACATTAAACTCACCGATAATACTCCAGTTTGATCGGCTCGCTACGCGTACAACGCGCAAAAGAAAAAAAATGATCTTCAAACAAGTGGGCAAGCTGCTAACTAGCGGAATTATAGAGCGGAGTACTAGTAACGATTGCGCTCTTGTTGTAATAATGAAAAAAAAAGATGGGGCCTTAAGGTTTAGTATGGAAGCCGCATCTCTGCCAAAAATTGAGCAAACTTTAAAAGGTTTTGGGGATGCCAAGATTGATTTAAAGACAGGTTATTGGCAGATCCTTATGCAAAAAGGTTTCGGACAATGGTACTTATCTAAGGTGATGCATTTTGGGCTAAAAATGCAATTTTTTAAAAATTGATATCCCAGGTGCTGGCGGGCTTACTAGGAAGCATAGTACTAGTGTACTTATACGACATACTGGTCTACTCCATGGATTACGAAGAGGACCTAGTACACCTCCGCTTAGTATTAGAAAGGCTGCAAAAATATCAGCTATATTGCCACATCAAGAAATGCAAATTTGGCAAATTTTATAGTCAAATTCAAATCTTTTGAAGACATTAAAAAAGTTTTGGATAAACCTCTAATGCTTACTCAAGTCAAACAAGGCTTAGCGTTTGTTTTGCAGACGGACGCTTGCAACATTTGCGTACGGGCAGTGTTATATCAAGAAGAAAGATACAAGCGGCACATCATACCACATGATAGTGTCAAGTTCACCACGTGCTAAACTAGGTATGAGTTGGAATGTTTTGTTATTTTGTGGGTCATCAAGAAATTACTTGGAAAACAAGTCGTTTACACTCAAAACCGACAATCAAGCTTTAGTCTGGTTAAAAAAACAGTAACAATGCCAAAGCAAAGTTTACTAGGTGGTTTCTAATTTTACAAGAGTTTACGGTCATACATACTTCTGGTATTACCAGGACGCCTTAAGCAGATTATTAAAAAAAAATAATTTTACTGCATTGAGAGATTATTCAGAAAGGCTACTACTACAGGAAACCCCGATCATCGATAAACCAACCAACCGCGGTGCCTCTACCGACTTTTTGGCCGACCTGTCTGCAGACACAGACCATCATTAGGAGGTGGTAAGAGATGGTAGAAGACCCAGAACAACACAAAGCCACGAGTTAATTCTAACTATTGTTGGTTGCAAAAACTGGTCGTACTTCTTGAAACGCAGCAGGATGTATTTAAAGAACACTCAACGGCCACAGCAGGACATTTTTGGATAAATAAACCACAGCAAGTATCCTCCAAACCTAACATTGGCCAAACGTATGAAAGGACTTGCGAACGTTCATTCTTCGTTGCATAACATGCCAAGCCGTGAGAAAGAGTAGTTATTGACAACATTGGTTCTATGGACGTAACGCACAAAGAAAATTGGCATGTTTTGACATTGATGGACACAAGGTAGGATGCGGCCGGTACCAGCGGCAACCAGCAAAGTGACCAACCGGTTTTTGGAACAACACTTGTTCTACAGAGGTAACGGTCATATTATCCAATAACAAAACACAATTTACAAGCTAACACTTTAAGCGAGTGGTACAACGGTCAAAGGTCAAGCATCACATCACCGTAACCTACTACCCTAGGCTAACTTGGTAGAATTACTACACGCCGAAATTAAGAAGAGCCTCAGAACCCTAAAGGAGAAACAACCTAACAATCAAACAATCAATAGGATGAACTCATGACTTTGGCGTGGTTCTACTGCAATCACATGATCAACATAGCAATAGGGCAAACATCAAGCGAGATGCTGTTAATGCAATACTTGACAGAACCAGGAAATTGGGACGCTTTCTAGGAAGCACTCTAAGACATGGACCGCCGTTTCAGGAAGCTAGGTAATGGTACGCGGCGTACCAAGAACGACGGTACCCCAGACGAGAAAATGCTAGGGAGTACAAACCAGGCGACTTGATAATAATGATACGAGTACGGGCAAAAAGACTGAACAATAAGTTTCTAAGCCCAAGAAAATCATAACTACCGCAAAAACTTACTAGTGGGTAGAAGACAATTCTTACAAATTTTTGGTAAAACTTCATCTGGACGACCTGCAACCTACTCCATCGACGAAAACACCAACCCCAATACCAGAAGTTGTAGTCCAGTTTTGTGGACGGAACATCAAAGAATCAATAAGGAAAGTATATATCCTAAAAGTTTACGGCAAAATTTGTGTGCACCACTTCTTGTACTTGGCCTGCACGGGACCTACTGGCTTCTACTCTCCACCGTAGGTTCTTTTTTAACAACTGGTTATTTTATTACCAGCGGAGACAACCAATGAGTTATTTTTACCATCTACGGTTCTACACTGACAACGAGTTTGGAGACGTGCAAACGCTCTTCAACCACTGATCCTGGAGCCAGATCCGATCTCTGCGGATCAAATAAAAACGAGACCATGGTGGCGCTCCCACAGCGACCCGTAGTTTACTTTTGGCAATTTAATGGGGAATGCAATATCTTGGCTGCGGGTTTGATTTTAAACAAGCTGCAACTTCCTTTGCAATTTATAGAATAACCCCATACACTTGCCAGGTGTCCTCGACTTTTGGAGAGCACCTTCTTTTATCACGATGCCCTCGGGCACAAAGCGAATGCCAAATGCCAGACTATTTGAACTTCAAGTTCAGACCGGTCACAACATACATGGCACTGAAAGGAGTTAACTCTAACCAACACCAGATGGATAACTACGGTTATTTATCCCAAAATAATGCCACAACTTGGAAAGAACTCCAAACAACTTTTTTCAACACCTTTTCCTCCTCTTTACCAGGCGGGACAGGAGCCCATAACAGTTAGTAGCCTCATGTCATTCTTAGTTTCTCTTTTTGTTGTCTGTTTTTGTCCAGTTTTGCGTGTCGTTAAATTTCTTTTTTTGTAGTCTTTTTTACTTGGCCGACTATTTTTTGTTACTTACTACTTGATTCTGATTAACTTTAGCTACTATTTCTGTTTTTCTCACAAACATGAGCAACTGTTTCACTTGCTTTTTATACCACTTATTTAGTTATGGCTAATTTAATCTTAATGTTGCTTGAAATGTAATAAACTAGAGATATTCTTAGATGTTTATAAATATTTGTTGAATAGACTATAAATTTTCTAAGATATTTATATATGTTGTTGCGTTTTACCTTAACGTTGAATAGACTATAGATTCTTTCTAACAGTAATAAAAGTTTTTTTCGTTTTACTTTGAAGATGAACTTACTACAATTTTTTTTTAGACCTTTATAAATGTTTGTTGAATAGACTGTAGGTTTTCTCATACTTTCAAGTATGTTTATTGCGTTCTTTCTTAAAATTGAATAAACAATACAATTTTTTAGTTTATTATTGTTTGTTGAATAGATTATAGATTTTTAAAACCTTTAAGTTGAATAGACCATAGATTTTTTCAAATATTTATATATAATTTTTGCGCTCTATTTTAAAGTTCAATGGACTTGGACAATACATTTATATTCTATTAATATATATATATATATATATATATAATAAAGTATAAATTTGTTCAAACGTTTATTTATTTTTTTGTACTCTACCTAGAGTTTGAATAGACTATAGATTTTCTTCCACGCTTTTATTAACAAAACTATCAACAAGTTTTTGTGTTGAAAACGTTGCTATTAAACATAATTTTGTTGGAGCCTAATTCTAGTAAATGTAAACAAACCTTAAAAAATTAATATTATAAATTTTCTGAATCAACATAGTAATTCTTACTGATGGATCACAATTCCATTAAAATAATTTTGCACGCAATGTAAATAAAACCATTTTGTTTATATTAAAATAAATAATAATCTTTTTATAGCAAAGTTTACTTAACTTAAAACTTAAATTAACTGTGCCGTTACATAATTTTCCATTTCGATTTGTTTGGATAGCAAATAAACAATTCAATTACAACTAACACTGACAATGTGTGAAATTAGTTTGACTTTAAATAAATAGTTTCGGTTTTCTAGTATTATCCAAACGCAATCGATTAAGAGCTCAATTAAATTCTATTATAAATAAACACGCAGAAGACTAATTGAATCTTAACAGGATTATAAAAGTCGAGAGAATACATCTAATCATTTCAAATACGCCTTATTATATTAACTCAGAGCACTTGTGCCCATATTATCGAGGGGGAAAATTGAGTTGATGATTTGTTGAAACGTGGTTCAACGCTATAGGAATTTGTAAATCCTAACAAGTTCAAAGCGATTAAAGGGACGCGCGCTATTACACGAAGAGATTTCATGTATGGTTGAAAACCATTATGTAAATGAAAATTACAAACTTTATTTTAATAGGGGATTATTTGGAAAGAATTACTAAACTTTTTTTATTCAATGCTATTAAAAGTTTAACTAAGTTAATTAAGCTTGTTTTATTAGTTTAAACAATTTTATTACAGATGGCTTCAATTCAAGGATACTGCAGTGCAGTTGTGAAACATTGTCCGCCAAGTCCTCCTGGACCAAAAGGGCCGGCGGGACCAAAAGGCGAGAGGGGGGAGACTGGGTTTCCCGGAATCCCCGGTCCCATGGGAGCGAGAGGTGAACATCCTGCTTTGAAAAAAGTTTTAGTTGCATAATTAATATAATTTTTTTGTAATAGGCCACCCAGGACATCCAGGCGAGAAGGGAGGGCAAGGACGCCCCGGATTAGATGGTCGTGATGGTGTACCGGGCGAACCTGGATTTGATGGAATGCCGGGGCGTAATGGACATGATGGAATCCCTGGGAAGGATGGATTGCCTGGTTTGGGTGGACGAGATGGTAGAAATGGAACTGATGGTAATTACTTATATATAATTTACGTGTTTAAAGGATCTTCTGCAGATATAGAATTATTATAATTAACTAAACATATTTTAGCCGGATTTTATTTTTTATTAATTTCTTGTTTTAATACCAAATTCAACAAGTTAGGTTAAGTTGAAAATTAATTAAATTATACAAAAAAATGGAATATATATATCTTATTAAAAAATATTCAAAATTTTGTAAAAAAATTTAGCTTTGTTTAAATTTATTGTCAGACAAAAATGAAAATTAAAAATCTATTTGAAAACTGAAACATCTTGGATAAGATTTAAAGAAAAAATTCTGCAAAGCTTTAAAAAAAAGTTTTTAAAACAAAGCATTTCTAGTTTCAAAAAAATATTCAGGAAGTTTTTTAGGATTTCATAAAGCTATTTTAAAAATTTGTAAAGCTTTTTAAGTTTCCATTTTGGAAATTGTAAATAGAATTTTTAAAAAAGTTGCAAAGTTTTTAAGATTTAAAAAAGAAAAAAGTTCTGCAGGCTTTAACAAACTTGTAAAAAATTTGAAACTTTTTTTTAAGCTTTTTAGAGCACTATAAATTACTAAATTTTTTTAAAAAAATTTTAAAAAGCTTTTGGTTTTAACAAAGTTTTTAAGAAAACTCTACAATTACAAAAAGTTTCCAAAAAAACTGTAAAAATTTATTGAAAAGTTTTGCAAAGCTTTCATTCTAAAACTTTAAACAAATTTTAGAAAATCTAATTCAAAAGGTTTTTTACACACCAATTTTGCAAAGTGTTAAAAAACCTTTGAAGACTTCCAAAAAAGCTTAGAACTTTTAATAATTTTTTTAAATAAAGTTTTTTTTTTAAATTTTAGAAAAACTTCTAAAAAGTATATAAGAAATACTTTATGAATTTCAAAAAAGTTCTTTAAACGACAAAAACATTCTAAAAGTTTTTTAGGTCCTTAAAACTTTATGGATTTCTAAAAAAGTTCAACATAATTTTTAAATTTCCAAAAAGTACAGTGCTTTTTTTCTAACAAGTTTTAAAAAAAAATTACAAAATTTTAAAAAATCCTAGGAAGCTTTCAAACTTTTAAAAATGTCTATGCTTTCTAAATTTGTTATAGTTTTTTAAAAGTTTTCTGCAAAGTTGTAAAAATCTTTTTAGAATACCAAAAAGCTCTCATTGCATTATTTTATCATTTTTAGAAATGACTTTCAAAAAGCTTTTTAAACATTTTTATAAGTTTCTAAAAAAATTAGCAAAGTTGTTAAAAAAACTTCATAGTTTTTAAAAACTTTTTAGAAAAGAAATGTGTTTTGAAAAGCTCTGCGCTCTAAATTAATATAAATTTCCAAAAAAATCTTTGCAGGTATTTTATACACATTTAAAAAAAAAATGTATTATTTCCAAAAAAGTTTTGGTTTTTTGTTTTTTGACAGTCTAAAAGCGTCATAAACTCTATAGATTTCTGAAAAAGCTTTTCAATATTTTCAAGTTTTAACAAAATTTTCAAAATTTTGGAAAGTTTTTTAAACTTCTAGAATGCTTTTTGTGTTCTTAAAAACTATAGATTTCTACATAAGCTTTGCAAAGATTTAAAAAAAGTTTTTGAGATTTCCAAAAAAACTTTGCAGATTCTAACATTTTCAAAAAAACTGCAACTTTCAAAAAAATTTGAAAGTTTTTTATATTTTTAAAAAGAACTTTTACAAAAAAGGCTTTGCATATTCTAATAAAGTTTTCGGAAAAAATAAATATCATGATTGTTAGCAAGTATTTTGAACTTAATTGCCCACCCACTCGCCCAATAGTTTGTTGTCAAGAAATTGGAAGTTTCTCTTCTTGGCAAGCGTCAAAAGTCTCTTTATTGAAGAAAATGTAGATGATCTAATTTTTTTACGACCAACACTTAGGCGGGTGGGTAGGTCACTTCAAATCATGATTACCAGCAACTAATTTGAATTACAGTGCTCACCCACCCGCCCAAGTGTTTGCTATTAAAAAAATTAGAGATTTTCTTCTCTGCAAGTGTTAGAAGTTTCTTAGTCAGAGAAGGTGGACGTGATATTTAAATTTTTGATGACTAACACTCGGGTGTGTTACTCTAGATCATGATTACCATCGAGTAGTTTGAACTAAAGTGCTCATCCACACGCCCAAAAGTTTTGATGACCATCGGTTGGGCGGGCGGGTGGGTCATTCCATATTATGATTACGAGCGAGTAGTTTGAACTACACCACCTACTCACCCAAGTTTTTGTTTTACTTTTCTGCAGTGATATTTAATTTTTTGATGACTAAAACTTGGGCGGTTGGGTGGGTTACTCCAGATTATGATTACCAGCGAGTAGTTCAAACTGAAGTGCCCATACACACTCCCAAAAGTTTTTTATCAAAAAATTGGAAATTTTTCTTCTTTTTAAGCATTATAAATTGTTTGTCCAAGAAGGAGGAAGTGATATTCAATCTTTAATGTTAAAATGTGGCTATAGAATAAAAATCAAGTCATACTTTTATAATATCCGGCCCTTAAACATTAAAAAGCAATCATAAAACATAAAAAATTTGAAGTTTTTGAGTCAAATTCCGGCCCTAGAACATGAAAATTTGGCTTAAAACATAAAAATACGACATAAGAATATGAAAATTCTTAAAGCCGGTGGTTTAATATCAAAATCTGGCTAGAAAATAAAAGTCCGGCCATAGAATTTGAAAATCCGGTTTTAAATATAAAAAATTCACTTCAAAATTTAGTGAAGATAGATTAAAGCATAATATGCTAAAAATTTAAACTAATCACACTTAAAATATTTGAATTGTCTTTGGTCAAAGTTGAAATATTGTTAAAATTTTTGGTTTTTTGCACAACAAACCTTTTAAATGCTTTTTAAATTATTTGGTACATTACGTAAATTTATTTAAAATTTAGACAACTTTATTGCAAACCTGTGTATCAAATTTGCACTAAATTTGGCCAAAAACTATTCAACCATTTTTGGTCAAATCTAAAATTAACTAGAAATTTTTTTATCTTTAACCAGAAAACTGTAAACGGTTTTCAAAATATTTGATGCACTTTAACAAAATTTTGTACACACATGGACAAGGTTATTGGTGGAAATATGTGTACCAAATTTGAACTAATCTTGACCAAGAACAGTGCAATCATCTTTGGTCAAATGTACAATTAACTAAAAAACTTTATAGTTTAGACCAGAAAACTGTAAACGGTTTTCTAAATATTTGATGAACTTTAACAAATTTTTTTACAAACATAGACAAGGTTATTAGAAATATGTGTACCTAATTTGAACTAATTTGGACCAAAACTCATGCAATCATCTTTAGTCAAATGTACGATTAACTAAAAAACTTTATAGTTAAGACCAGAAAACTGTAAACGGTTTTCAAAATATTTGATGCAGTTTAACAAAATTTTGTACAAACGTAGACAAGGTTATTGGAAATACGTGTACCAAATTTGAACTACTTTTAACCAAAAACCGTGCAATTATCTTTGGTTAAATGTACGATCAACTAAAAAACTATATTTTTGACTAGAAAACTGTAAACGGTTTTTAAAATATTTGATGCACTTTAACAAAATTTTGTACAAATATGGACAAGGTTATTGGAAATACGTGTACCAAATTTGAACTAATTTTGACCAAAAACCGTGCAATCATTTTTGGTCAAATGTACGATTAACTAAAAAACTTTATAGTTTAGACCAGAAAACTGTAAACAATTTTCAAAATATTTGATAAGCTGTAACAAAGTTTTGTACAAACATGGACAAGGTTATTGAAAATATGTGTACCAAATTTGAAATAGTTTTGACCAAAAACCGTGCAGTCAGGTTTGGTCAAATGTACGATTAACTAAAAAACTTTATAGTTTTTACCAGAAAACTGTAAACGGTTTTCAAAATATTTGATGCATTTTAACAAAATTTTGTACAAACATGGACAAGGTTATTGAAAATATGTGTACCAAATTTGAAATAATTTTGACCAAAAACCGTGAAACCATCTTTGGTTAAATGTACGATTAACTAAAAAACTTTATAGTTTAAACCAGAAAACTGTAAACGGTTTTCAAAATATTTGATGCAGTTTAACAAAATTTTGCACAAACATAGACAAGGTTATTAGAAATATGTGTACCAAATTTGAACTATTCTTGACCAAAAACCGTGCAACCATCTTTGGTCAAATGTACAATTAACTAAAAAACTTTATAGTTTAGACCAGAAAACTGTAAACGGTTTTCAAATTATTTGATGCACTTTAACAAAATTTTGTACAAACATGGACAAGGTTATTGGAAATACGTGTACCAAGTTTGAACAAATTTTGCCCAAAAACCGTGCAATCATTTTTGGTCAAATGTACGATTAACTAAAAAACTTTATAGTTTAGACCAGAAAACTGTAAACGGTTTTTAAAATATTTGATGCAGTTTAACAAAATTTTGTACAAACATGGACAAGGTTATTGGAAATACGTGTACCAAATTTGAACTAATTTGAACCCAAAACCGTGCAACCATCTTTAGTCAAATGTACGATTAACTAAAAAACTTTATAGTTTTGACCAGAAAACTGTAAACGGTTCTCAAAACATTTGATGCACTTTAACGAAATTTTATTTAAATATAGACAAACTTATTGAAAATACGTGTATTAAATTTGAACTAAATTTTGCCAAAAACCATGCAATAATTTTTGGTCAAATGTACTAAAAAGGTTTCTGTTTTAGACCAAAAAACTATAAACAGTTTCCAAAATATTTGCCACAATTTTTTTTAAATGTAGGAAAATCTTTTGGAGTTATGTGTAGTAAATTTGAATTAAATTAGGCTTTAAAAACTATGCAATTATTTTAGGTTAAATGTACAATTAACTAAAAAACTTTTAATTTTAGACAAAAAAACCGTAAGTGGTTTGCAAAATATTTGATGCATTTTAACCAAATTTTCTACAAATGTTGTCAAACTTATTGAAAATGTGTGTACCAAATTTGAACTAAATTTCAATCATCTTTATAATTTAGACCAGAAAACTGTTCACAAACACTTTTCAAAGTATTTGGTGATACTATATTTGCTTTTAATCATGATCTGGAGTGACCAACAATTTCTCGTATTAAGAGCAGAGTGTATTTTTGTAACACGCAAGACTTAATTGATTAATTTCCAAAACGTCCAACAAAGATGCTGTGCAGTGCCAGGGAAAAGTCAGCCAAAGCCAAGAAAATCAGATCTGTAATCGCGATCAAAAAGCTCCCGGCCAACCAAAGACAGTCAAATCATGAAACGCTAAAACCAAAACGACCAAATTAAAGCGTCTTTCCTAAAAAGAAGTTAAAGAAAGAAAAATCACAATTTGCGTTTGTACATTTTTTGCCACTTTTTTGTCCATCCTAGATTAATTCAATTTTTTTATTATTTTGACACACCCTCCATTTGGCATTCTTTTCTTCACAAATCTTTGAACTATTTCTTTGAATCATAGATTACCTAGAGGCACAAATATAGAACTTTTTGGTGCACGATTTTTTGGCAATTAAATTGCCCTTATGCGCCTAAAAACGTGAGTTCAAATCTCACAAAACAAAATGTTATATGCTTTCTCACTACTCAAAGTTTTATGTTTAAAAGCCTTCTCTGTAGATAATAATCTTTCAAGTAGCTCTACTTTTAATGTTGCTATAAAGCTCGTATAATAAAGTAAATGTAAAGCCTAATGCAGATATGCAAGAGAAAAATTAGATGTGCAAAAAGTAGTTCAAAAAACATGTAGGGCACCATGACAAAATAAAAAAATGTTCTGTCCCAAGTCTAAATGTATCTTTAAAACTTTTTGACAACTTTCAAAATAAGGTTATTAAACTATTGATAAAAGTTTGGAACAATCAAATAAAATGAAACCATTTAAAGCCTTGTGAAACCTTTAATATGACGTATTAATTAATTTGTCCTGTAAGGAAACTTGGTGCATACGTCTAAGCATCAAACTCATGTGCCAAATACAATATGAAAATTTGGCTTGAAATTTTTTTTTAATTAAAACACAAAATTTAATTATGGTATTTAAAAATCAGGCTATTAAACAAAAAATCCGATTATAAAATATAAAAATGTATCTAATTATACCAAAATCCGGCTATTAAATAAAAATCCGGCCATAAAATATAAAAATTTAACTTGGCTATTAAATAAAAAATCTGCCCATACTTAAAACATCAAAATTTGGTAGTAGTATATGAAAATCCGGCCATTAAACAATAAATTTGGTCATAGAATACAATTTTTTTTTGAAATATAAAAATTAGGTTATTAAACAAAAAATCCGGTCATAAAATATAAAAATTTGACTAGTAATACCAAAATCCGGCCAATTAATAAAATATCCGTTATAAAATATGAAAATTTGATCTGCAGTAGCAAAATTTGGCTATTAATTAAAAAAATCTGTCTGTAAACTATAAAAATGCGGCTTATCTTGACGTAAAACATCAAAATTTGGTAGTAGTATAAGAAAATCCGGCCATAAAACAATAAATTTGGTCATAGAATACAATTTCTTTTTGAAATATAAAAATCAGGCTATCAACAAAAAATCCGGTCATAAAATATGAAAACTTCACTAGCAATACCAAAATCCGACGATTGAATAAAAATTCCGGCCATAAAATATAAAAATTTGACAAGTAATACCAAAATCCGGCTATTAAATAAAAAATAAGTCCATAAAATATGAAAATTTGATTTGCAGTAGCAAAATTTGGTTATTAAATAAAAAATCTGCTTATAAACTATAAAAATGCGGCTTATCTTGACGTAAAACATCAAAGTTTGGTAGTAGTATATGAAAATCCGGCCATTAAACAATGAACTTGGTCATTAAATACATTTTTTTTTGAAATATAAAAATCAGGCTATCAACAAAAAATCCGGCCATAAAATATAAAAATTTGACTAGTAATATCAAAATCCGGCTATTAAATAAAAAATGTGGCTATAAAAAATGAAAATTTAATCTGCAATAGAAAAATTTGGCTATTAGTTAAAAAACCTACCCATAAAATATAAAAATTTGGCTTATAATTAAAAATCTTGACGTAAAACATCAAAATTTGGTCATAGTATATAAAAATCCGGCTGTTAAGTAAATTCTTCTTCTTTATTTCGCGTTTTACAGCTATTTTACATTGCCCCAGAAGTCTTAGGACTTGTATGAAAGGGATTGATGGACCAACGGCTTATTAGGTGACTTCCGAATCACCCCAGTGGATAAAGAGCAAAGTTATTATTTTAGTCATACTCGAGGATCGAACCCCGGACTGTTAGCGTGCTACGCTAACGCTCTATAACTGAGCTATCTCACCGTAATAATTCTTAGAATACAAAAATTTAGTTTGCAATATGAAAATTTGGATATTAAATAAAAAATCTGACAATAGAACATAAAAATTTGGACTGTAATATGAAAATTTGGCTATCAAATTCAAAATCCGGCCATAAAATCTGAAAGTTTTGTTTGAAATTAAAAATTCTTATTCAAAAAATCAAAATTTGGTCATGGTATATGAAAATCAGACTATTAAACAAGAAGTCCGGCCATAAAGTATGAAAATTTGGCAAGTAATACTAAAATCCGGCTATTAAATAAAAAATCTGGCCATAGAATACGAATTTTTTTTTGAAATATGAAATTTTTTCTATTAAATAAAAAAGTTGGGCTGTAATATGAAAATTTGGCTATCAAATTCAAAATCCAGCTATAAAATTTAAAAGTTTGGTTTTAAATTAATTTTTTTTATTAAAAAAAATCAAAATCACAGTATATGAAAATCAGACTTTTAAACAAAAAATCCGGCTATAAAAAACGAAAATTAGATTTGCAATAGAAAAATTTGGCTATTATTTAAAAAATCTGCCGATAAAGTATAAAAATTTGGCTTATAATTAAAAACCTCGACAAAAACCATCAAAATTTGGTCATAGTATACAAAAATCCGGCTATTAAATAAAAAATCCGGCCATAGAATACAAAAATTTGATTTGCAATATGAAAATTTGGCTTTTGCAGGTATTTTCAACAAAGTCCTGTATGTCATAATTTTACTGATTGTCGACAATATCTTTTGCTGTACTCCCATAGACGTCTCCACCTTTAACGCCTTATTTAAAATACGAATTTGTTTAGAGCAGTGCTTGATCCATTCTTCTATCACACTCATATCAGTCTCTTTTTGCGCCATAAATTCTTTCATTATTCGGACCATACCGTCAGCAACGTTTGAAACTGTAGCCATGATGATAAAGTAGTAGTGTACTCTCGAGGGTTGTACTTGACTGATTTTGAATCCTCTGATCCTCGTATTTATACTAGATCATAAATCTCAAAACGTCAGTGGTTTCCTCCAATCAAAATTCGACAAGTCTCAACATGCTCAATTTCAATGAACTACTTACGCCATTGTCTGCATGACGTCATCTCAATAATTTTTAATTAGCCATTTTCCCACACTTTTAATTACGTCATTCCAATTAGCATTTTAGACAAGTCTCAACAAGCTCAACTTTTCCAAAATTCACTTCCGCTACACAACACTTTTCAACAGGATGCACTTCCGGTACATAAATCCATATCTTTCATCGTTAATCACACACCCATTATCTCACCGGATGCACTTCCGGTACATAAATCCTTATCGCGCTTGCTACTTCCGGTACACAACTCTTCTCTTTCATCGATGACTCACCCCAATTAAAATTTTTGACATGTCTTGACACGCAAAATTTCAATTACGTCATCCATCCCAACTTACTTTTTCTGCCACCGCAGCGTTGCACTCATTCTCCATCCCACTCTTTCCGAGTTTTTGCACACCCCTCGCACTCACTCACTCTTATGGCGGTACTGCACACTTTGCACACAGATGGGCGCCACAGGCGGCGCCCACTTCCTTTGACATACCCAGATGGCCGGCCCCGACCGGATGTTCAAAATCTCAAGGTCACCCCCAGCGCCCACTTCTTTTGACATGCCCAAGTGGGCGTCCCGGACCGGATATTTAAAATCCAAGATGGCGGCCAAACGCCGATTTTGGACCCCATGTAAATCCCCATAAGAAATTGGCCCCAAACCAGCTTAGTACACCTACTCTGGCAATAAAATATAAAAATTTATGCTGTAATATGAACATTTTGCAATCAAATACAAAATCCGGTCATAAAGCATGAAAATTTAGTTTGACATTTAAAATCCTTATTCAAAACATCAATATTTGGTCATATTATATGAAAATCGGGCAATTAAACAAAAAATCCGGTTATAAAATATGAAAATTTGACAAGCAATATCAAAATCCGGCTATTAAATAAACCTCCGGCCATAAAAATGAAAATTTGATTTGCAATAGACAAATTTGGCCATTCGATAAAAAATCTGCCCATAAAGTATAAAAATTTGGCTTATAATTAAAAACCTTGACAAAAAACATTAAAATTTTGTCATAGTATATAAAAATATTAAATAAAAAATCCGGCCATAGAGTACAAAAACTTGGTTTGTAATATAAAAATTTGGCTATTAAATAACAAATCTGGCAATAAAATATAAAAATTTGGGCTGTAATATGAAAATTTGGCTATCAAATACAAAATCCGGTCATAAAGCATGAAAATTTAGGTTGAAATTTAAAATCCTTACTCAAAACATTAAAGTTTAGTCATATTATATGAAAATCGGGCAATTAAACAAAAAATCCGGCCATAAAATACAAGCAATATCAAAATCTGGCTATTAAATAAAAAATCCGGCCATAAGAAATGAAAATTTGATCTGCAATAGTCAAATTTGGCTATTAGATAAAAAATCTGCACATAAAATATAAAAATTTGGCTTATAATTAAAAATCTTGACAAAAACATCAAAATTTTGTCATTGTATATGAAAATCCGGCTATTAAATAAAAAATCCGGCCTATAAAATATAAAAATTTGACAAGCAATATCAAAATCCGGCTATTAAATAAAAATCCGGCCATAAAGAATGAAAATTTGATCTGCAACTGCAAAATTAGGCTATTAAATAAAAAATTTGCTCATTAAATATATATTTGCAATATAAAAATTAAAGAGGAATTAAAATTAGGCCAAATTATTTAAAAAATTGTGCAATATAATATGAAAATTTGACCTGTAATTTGAAAACTTTTGCTAGAAATTACTAAAATCTTACTTTTAAATAATAAATTCCGACCTTTAAATATTAAAATCTTTCTGAAATATTAAAATTCAGATGTGGATTATTTAAATACAAATTGATAAATCATACCAACGCATTTTTTACTTTAATAAATTATTGAGTAATAAAAATAATAAATAAATATATTTTGAATTCCGTCAATGTGGTTGGATTATATAAATGCAATATTGATCTCATTTCATTTCATTTTTCAAATCAATCATTCACTATCTAGTAACAGCGTAATCCTGCCGAACTATATTAGTTTGAAATTGTATGCTCTGCATCTGTATGAAAAGAGTGATTAATAATTTAAATTTTCATTAATTATTTGCAACTGGAATTTGGAGCTTTCCCAAAAGTTCTGATTAATTATTTAATTTGGAAATTGCGCATTATTCAGCCTTTGATTAGTGGATTATTATAAGTTCTATCAAAATTATATTGAAATTGATTCGTTTGCATAAAAAAGTCGTGTTGGTTTTGTTTGGTAATTAAAATATCAACATTTTAGTTAAGGTATATAAAAGACAATTTTATCGATTCCATTCTATACTTCAATCATAAATTTATTTGTTTCTACTTATACTCTATTCAAATAACTGCATAATATACCACATATTTTTGATACAATAAATTAAATATAATAATAATATAAATTAAAATGCATATATAAAAAAGGTGAAAACTATTTACTAGTTTTCTACATTTTTCTTACAAAAATGATGATGATTCATGCAAAAGTTTTCTTATAAAATGACCCTCTTGTGATTCAAACTTACTGTCATATGTAAGCAATAATTTCCCAAGTTCCTTTCGACTATAATACTGATACATCATTCTCATTTTACTATAAGAACTTTAAAAATTTTCAACACAAAACAGAATAGTTTGATAAATGATAATTAAGCATTGCAAATATTATTTAATTAAACAGAAAAAAAAATGGTTACACAAAGCTTAAGTTGTTAGTATGTTTATGTCATTTATTACTGTAATTATAATAACTTTTCTCCATTTCTTTCCCAAAACGTATTGTGTCGGACGTAGTTATGTTTTCTCTTAAATATAATTCATAGCTCTATAAAATTTTCTTAATGTCTTTTTATAATACAAACGTCGCGCAACAAATTTCCCGCGTCCATTAAATTGTGCAAGTCGTGGATTACAACGCAGCAGCGTTATATTTTTAATTGCAATTCCCTTAACAGTTTAGTATTAACATCTTTATTAATACAAACATAAAATTTTTTAGTGTGACCTGTGGGAAATATCGATGCAAAGAGTTGTAAAATTCTTTAATCCAATTTTTACGAGCCGGTCATTTTTCATTTGTATGAAATACGAAACTCGATGCGAAACGTTTGAACTATTTTTAATTAATACGTGCTATGTTGATTGCATTTATTCCTGCAAATTATCACAGCGGAAATTACGTTAATTATAACACCTACATAAATGGATAGTTGCCGTTGGTTTTTTGTTCAGTTTAAATAGAGGTAGAATTTATGTGTACTGGTATGAGTTATGATGTCGTATAGTATTTTATTAAACTTCTGAAGATAACTAAAGCGAATTTGCAGTACCGGTCTTGTCTATAAAGGTGCAATACATTTTTGGCGGGCTTAAAAATATCAATTATAAAAACGTAAAAGATAATTTGCTTAATAAAAATGTTGACAGTTTATATGTAAAATAATTGCACGTTTTGTTAAACAGTTTAGTTGTCAATTTGACAGTTGACATATGTCAAACATTTTAAATGTCAAATTGTCTTGGCGGAAATTGATGTAGTTGTCTTTCCGGTTACTTTCGGGACTAAACTTTCTAAGGCCTATCGTGGCCGATAAATACTGCTCATTGAAGTTTGATACGGCGTCGAAGTCACTCTCCAGGGTATGAGTCATCTTGGTCTAGATGACTTGCTTCATCAAGGCCAGCAAATTTATCTCAGTTATTTTTATCCTGGGTTGGTAGAAGCCTATTTGTTGTTGAAGCTTCAAATCCTGCGGAGGAACTGGTTGGCAGTTTTATTTTAGTAGATTAGGAAAAAATCTTCTAAAGACTAAATCCCTCTTTTTGTTGAATACCTAGAAGTTTAAGACTGTAAGGCTTATGACCCTTTTTAAAGATTGTAGTTTAGGGGATGGTTGGTTGGGACGCTCCATAGACTGTGGGGTGGGATTGAAAAATTATCCACTTTTGGGATTGGTCTCTTATAAGAGTATACTTCTTTGTCTGACTCAGCAAGTAGGCCAGAATTAGTGTAGTAGTACAAAGAATTTTTTGGTTAAGACCTTGATGCCGAGAGATGCCAAGGTTGTTATAAATTTCTTTGTTTTTAACGTACCATGAGGTTCCAACAATCCAACGCAAGGTTAAACTTTGAGGCTCTTTTAGAGTAAAGATGCAAACGTGATCTGGTGTTTGATGATGGCAGTGTACATCCCAATTTTGTTCGGGAGCAAAAAGCTAGCAGAATTTTTGGCATTCTGGATTTATCTAATATGGACTGTACGTTTAATTTGTAAGTCCTTTGTTGAAGGTGATATCTATGTACTTGGCAGAATTGAACCACGGAATAAGGACGTAGCCAAAGAAAATATTTTGCTGTAAGAAAAGGTCCGTTTTGCTATGAGTTCACTTGTCATTTAACCAGTCTTGAAGATCACTGGTAGCTTTCTGTAGCCTTGTAGAGACCTCAAGCTGTATATGAGTTTTGTATCAAAATTCTTGTAATTTTTTTTAGTTTGAAACCTGTCTGGCTAGTTTTGGATTTGCAAAGTTTTGTTAGTTTTAAGGCTACGCCCCTTATTGACAATCTTGCAAAAATTCTGCCACTTTTGTGGTTTTGTTTCCATTTTTAAAAGTTTTCGGAAGGTTGTGATACTTACTATTGTATTGTAATGGGAAATAGTTAAATAACTGTCGATCCTCTTGAGGATGTACATCCAATATATAAGATTTCAGTTTTCTTCTTACTAGTTCTGTCTAAGAGTCACTTTTGGGATCATCCAAGATTTGTTTGTGGTTTGACCTACTAATGTTTATACGTGGTCACTTATCCACTGGTCTTAGAGGCTTGCGAGTGTCTAGCTTGCGTAGCGCGCTTAGGTCTAGTGGCTGAGTGCTGAGTTGGTGTGTTTTACTGCAAGGTTTTGCCTAGGTCGTTGCTGACGACGTTTTCTTGATTCATTTCAAGCGTGGGCACCTAAGCCTAAGGTAGGCAGAGGTCACTCTGGTCCTGCTTTATGAGTTTTATGTTAAATGGTTCTAGGTACACGTCTTTTAAGAAAGGAATTATGTTGGTCATTGATGATAGTTGACCTCTGTTAAGCGGAGATGTTGGTTGTTTAGTCTAATGAGCTGTGCTTAGTGATAGCTTGATACAGCAACTTATGTCTTTCCGTTTTATATACCGGGACTAAACTATCTTGGCTCATCGTGGAAATGTACTGCAAAGTCTTGGCGTAGGTTGTCAAAGTATTCTTTCAGGTCATGGTTTAGTTAGTTTGGCATACCGCGGCCGATGGGTGCAGCTCAGGAGAGCATTTGTTTACAAATCTTACAAAAAACCTATGTAGATTTTTTGTTGTAAATCAGGTTTTGTTATGTACAGGTAATTTAAAGTTAGTTTGAGTAGCAAAACTAGTTTGACAGAATCATATGGTTAAATTTTTAAAACAAAACCGGAACCTTGTGGTACTTCTGCTGAAGGCATGAAAGGTTTATAACTCTTTACCGCAAAGGGTTAGTGTGGACATATTTTTAAAAAGAGATTTGATTGAGGCTACTATATAGATTGGGAAGACATTTTTTTGTTTTGAAATCGGAGGACAAGTGCAACAAAAGCTTAAAGATGGCGTGATGGGTTGAGATGCCTTTTCTGAATCCAAATTTGCAAGAGATCTCAATCGTCACACAAAGCTTGGAAGACAAAATCAGGTTGAGACTTTTGGGGACGTTTTCTATGTAGTAGGGGGTAGGGAAGTTGTTCAGGTATTGAGAAATCAGATGATTACATTTTTAAAATAAAAACCGGAACCTTGTGGTACCACTGCAGAAGGCATGAAAGGGTTTGATAAAGCTTTACCGCTAAGGATGACAAGTGCAACAAAAGCTTAAATATGGCGTGATGGGTTGAGATGCCTTTTTGGAATCCAAATTGGCAAGAAATCTCGATCATCACAGAAAGCTTGGAAGACAAAATTAGGTTGAGACTTTTGGGGACGTCTTCTAGGTAGTTGGGGATACGAAAGTTGTTCAGGTGTTGTGGAATCATATGGTTAAATTTTTAAAATAAAAACCGGAACCTTGTGGTGCCCCTGCTGAAGGTATGAAAGGGATTGATAAAGCTTTACCGCAAAAGGTCAGTGTGGACATATTTTTAAAAAGAGATTTGATTGAGGCTACTATATAGATTGGGAAGACATTATTTTGTTTTGAGAGAGGAAGACAAGTGCGACAAAAGCATAAAGATGGCGTGATGGGTCAAGATGCCCTTTTTGAATCTAAATTGGCAAGAGATCTCAATCGTCACAGAAAGCTTGGAAGACAAAATCAGGTTGAGACTTTTGCGGACGTCCTCTAGTTAGTAGGAGGTACGGAAGTCGTTCAGGTGTTGTGGAATTAGATGATTACATTTTTAAAATAAAAATCGGAACCTTGTGGTACCCCTGCTGAAGGCATGAAAGGGTTTGATAGCTCTTTACCGCAAAAGGTCAGTGTGGACATATTTTTAAAAAGAGATTTGATTGAGGCTACTATTTAGGTTGGGAAGACATTTTTTTGTTTTGAGAGAGGAGGAGAAGTGCAATAAAAGCATAAAGATGGCGTGATGGGTTGAGATGCCTTTTCTGAATCCAAATTAGCAAGAGATCTCAATCGTTACAGAAAGCTTAGAAGACAAAATCAGGTTGAGACTTTTGGGGACGTCTTCTAGGTAGTAGGTGGTACGGAAGTTGTTCAGTTGTTGTGGAATCAGATGATTACATTTTTTAAATAAAAATCGGAACCTTGTGGTACCCCTGCTGAAGGCATGAAAGGGTTTGCTAACTCTTTACCGCAAAGGGTTAGTGTGGACAAATTTTTAAGAAGAGAATTGATTGAGGCTACTATATAGATGGGGAAGACATTCTTTTGTTTTGAGAGAGGAGGACAAGTGCAACAGAAGCATAAAGATGGCGTGATGGGTCAAGATGCCCTTTCTGAATCTAAATTGGCAGGAGATCTCGATCGTCGCAGAAAGCGCGAGTTTGGATGAGCTGTTTAAAAAAAAATTAAGTTGGGATCAGGATTGTGTAGGTTTAAGGCCAAAAATATTTAGAAAACATACACGCAATGAGGCAATAGCAAAGGGTAGCAAGTTATTTAGTACCAGTTTAGTGATGCCGTCTGGTCCTGGGGTTGTGTTTTTTTTGGGTGGATGTAACAGCTCCTGGGTTTCTTCTTTGGTGGTGCGTTGCAAGTAGTCATTAAACGTCCGTTAAGATAGTAAAATTTTTTTCATTTTTTTTTTATCTTGGTAATGAAGGTTGACGATATACTGGTTCTATTTTTTTTTTCTAAAAACGTTTTATATCACGGCAGATCTTAGCGTTGAGTTTGCTTCAATAATTTTTGGAAAAGGGTTGCGAGTACATCAAAGTTATTTATAGGTACGGTATTTTTCCGTAACCGTCACCACATTTAGGTTTGTCTATGAGGGGTTTGTTACCAGCGCCTCTTCCGGAGGCTGCCGATTCAAGGTTGAAAGTATTCTTGCTCTTGCTAAGGGTGTTTCCTGAGGAAAGTGTTGTTGTAGTTTGCATTTTATAAACAAATTAAACGTTATACTGATTGACGCTTTTGCTCAAAAGGTGAACACACTAACGCAATCATCCAGAGTGTTCTTCGCACTGACACGTTTACACAGAGCGTTATCACCATAGACACACTCACACAGAGGGTGCGGTCCTTGGGAGAATCTGGCAACGGACTGAGTTTTGGTCGTCTGTTACTGAGCTTCCTTCGGGAGCGTAAAGTTGAGGGGTGCTTACGAGTAGATATAACCGTAAAAGGTGGTGATCATTGTAGGTTATAGCCATGCAATATAAATTTGGACTGTGATAAGTTTAGTTTGGGAGATAATTTTGTTTTTTGGATTACGAGGATGGAGATTTTGTCCGATTTACAAGATGTTGGACAAATGCATGATTGCGCGTCCACTCGTGGGTATTTTGAGAGGCAATTGTAAGAGGTTGTGCAACTATTATAGATTGAGTTTACATTTGAAGTGGTTTGTGTTACCCGTGTAAAAGATTCTTGTTTGGATTTTGAGGCATTGGAAAAAATAGCGGTTGACGGTGCTGGCCATTTGGCTGTTTTTGTTTGGGAAGAAGTCTAGCAATACAGACACCATGTTGGTTTCTAGGAAGTCGGTTGGTTTATGTATTGTTTTAAGCGGGAATAAAATTTTTTTTGGAGAGGGGAGCGTTATAGCTTGGTCAGTTGCGTTGCAAAGGGTGCATTTTAAGACAGTTGATTTGCACGTGAAGATGGGGTGGAGGCCGACGCAGGTGCTGCAAGCAATGGGTTTTCTGGCAATGAGGAAAATGTATCTGTTTTTGATGTAGGATGTCAGGAGATGTTTTTGTCGAATTGAAAGATAGCTTTGTTAACTGCGGAGAAAGCGAGCTATAAAGATTTGGAATGTTGAGTGTTTTTGGGGAGAGGAGTCAGGGTGTAATGATACTTATTGGTATCCTGGAACTTGATAGCGGCTGAAAGGGGGACATTGATGTCTTTCTTCCAGCGTCCAAGAGCTTGGTCATCTTTCAAAGTTGGTGACGTTGTAAATGAAATTCTCCGCCAGCTTGGGCGTTGGTTTTTATGATTTTTTTTTTCTCGAATAAAGGTATCAGATGTCATTATAGCGCCGGTGTGGTACAATAATCTTTTCAAGTTGGAGTCAACGAGGGGCCCTAGAAAAGGAAGCTAGCGGTGATTGTTGGCTACCACCATGGCATCGACACTTTCCAATTGCTATATTGGTGGTGATGTTGAAAAATTTAGCCATTACTTGGTAGTTTGTAGAATTTGCGTTTATAGGCATAAGCAATTGGTGACTGAAACCGTCGGTTTTCTTCATAGTGGCGTCGAAAATAAACTGGTTGAGGAGAAATTGCTGATTTTAAAGCTGTCTGCGAGATTGTGCCCCGCGGCGGAGTGTTGTTAAGTTTGAAGTTATGTTTCTAGCGGACACGTGTTTCTGTAAACATAGATTCTGTGATGGTAAAGTAAAAAAAAAAGAAATTTTAGTGGGTGGGTGGGGCACTTTTGTTAAAACTACTCCTCGCAATTATTATACTGTGTAGCCCACCATTGGATATTTTACTTTTTTTTCTAATTTAGTAACAATTGACAATTGTAGATGAGTGATTGGGGACTGCAGTTGAATTTACTTGCCAGCAATTACTATACTGTATGACCCGCTTACTAACTCAAAACAGTTTGTCATTAAGAGATTGGAACTGTCACTTTCTTTTTCTAATTTAGCAACAGTTAACATTTTTAGAGAAAATAAACATTAAACTAACAATTGGGTGGGTAGGAGGGGCATTCCAATTAAAACTACTGGCTTAAAATTAATAAAGTAAGTGCCTTGCCTACTCACCCATATGTTTGTTATCAAAAAGATGGATTTATCAACCACTTTCCTTAATTTATTAAGAAATTACATTTGCAGAAGAAAAGAAAAGTATTTAATTTTTAGATTACTAACACTTGGGTAAGTGGTTGGGGCATTCCACTTGAAACTATTAGCATACAATCAATAAACTGAGTTTTTGGTACTGAAAGAGCGACAGCATTTGGAAACGATTTGTTTGCTAAATCTTGGATAACATTGCCTTGCAAGGTAATCATTCTGTGCACACTTGGTTGGTGTGTTTTTAGGACTGGTCTTTGATTAATGAAGCCCGAACAGTTTCTACAGGAGTCATTACGTATCGTGCTTGTGTCGCTGGCACTTTTGGCATTGGGAATGCTACCTCTCCGTTTTTTGGGCTTCATAGTGACTTTCATGATTTTTGCGTTTTTTGCTCTTTTAGGAAGTTGTACGAAGATCATATAGAAGCGGACAAAATTTTTGCCCATTCTGTGGACATTGATCAGAGAGCATCCAAGTGATTCTAATGCAAACCTAACGTTCTTTTTGGTATTTGGGACGTACCGGATTACCACCTCAAAGTAACGTTTTTTGACGGTTGGCTACGTGTGGAAGTTTTTGTAGGTATTTTACGCAAAAAGGATAGCAATCTTATTGTTGCTAAAATATTTAAAAAAATCTCGGGAATAAGTGCTTGTCTTTAAGTACAAATACTTAGGGGCGGAATTTAGAAGTAACGCTTGCTAAAGAGTTGGTAATGCTGGATATGTTGTTGTCACTGGCGGAAATGAGGTTCAAAGCGGCAGGCCTCATTTTGGTGAATGCTTTTTTGGCTTTATTTTTTTTTGTGCGCTGATAGCTGTTAAGTTACAGTTTTTGAAAGACACTGGAAGTTGGTTGATGTTTGATTAGGTAATTTTAAAAGGGGAACTGACCTTGAGTCTTTTTACGTCTCTTCTGCACCATTTGAAATCATTTGTTGTCTTTGGGGTTTACTTTGGTGGCATTCGTGGAGGAAGTAGGACGGTGAGGTCTATGATGTTCTCTTTAAGGACGATCTAGAGATGGGTGGTGGCAAATTTGCCATCGTCTTTGAAAGAGGCCAGACGCTTAAGAGAAGATAAAGCCGCACTCTTTTCTTCTTTGGGGGTGTTGGCTGCTTCTATTTTTTTCATTTCTTCCGCTCTTGTAGAAAGTGGTAAAGTGGTAGCAATATTGGTGGAGGAAGGAACTATCTTGGTGATCATTTGGAGTAGCCCTTGGATAGTGATGTTCAGCTCCTGAAGCTTCAGGTTGAAGTTGGCGGACATTGCCTTTCAAACGTGAAAACGTTGTATTTGACTGATTTGTCTAGACTAGATTTTGCAGTTTTTACGCCAGATAGTCACAGTCAAAGATGTTAAATTGACAGTTTATCTGACAGTTTTGTGAAACAGATGACAGCTGTTTGCGTTAAATTAATATCTGCCAATTTATACTGACTTGTGAAACTGCTGATAGTTGCTTTATAGACTCTCGGAAGACAACGAAAACCGCAAATGGACTATAGAGAAAATATTTACAAAAACATTTTTATCACTAAATAAACTATTATTAAGTTTTCAGAAACATTCAGCTTTGCACAATTAATTAGTGAACCGGAGCCTAAATGTTTTGCATCCAGAGCACCTCCACAGCCACACTGAGTCGAGGATACTATGAGCATGGAATACAAACAAGCCACCTTTTGCATTCCTTCTTTACCAACCTTTTTAAACATTGATTAAATCATTATTTGGTATCAATTAAATTTTTTTAATTTTAAGAAAACTGCATAGAAATTATTGTTTTGATCAAATAAATTTACCTATATTCCATAGAAATTCGCTCTCTGATTAGTATACACTTGATGTTACCACTCCATAGATTAATTATTTTTTTAAACCACGTCCTTCTAGCATATCTATAGCTTCATAATTATAAAAGTAAAATGTGATAATAGAAAAGTTTACTACTGCAAGTGACAATACAATGATTAATATCTTCAGAAGTAGTAATACGTTTTAACTTCTTTATAGGTCGCTCCGGTTTGACTGGTCCACAAGGTCCTCCAGGACCAATTGGTATTAAAGGTAAGTAATCACATAATAATTTTACTTATAAATTAATTAAACATTATATAGGTTTAACTGGTCCTAGAGGACGTTCAGGAAAGCCAGGAAATCATGGAACTCCTGGAATTCCAGGCATAAACGCTTGGAAAACAAAGGTTAATGGCAGCGCTGAACTTCTTATTCCCCCGTCCATCGCCGGTGAGTGTATTTGTCTTTATTTCGCTTCACTCGCCGCGTGCAATCGTTATTGATTAAAATGGGGGACCTCTGCGACTATTGAAATGTATTGGTGGCGACGAGTGTTTTATCGTTCCTGCGGATGGAATATATACATACAATCCGTTCATTCATTGCGTGCAAGCAGGATAACTGATTTGTTATGTACTTGGTACGTTTCGGAGACGAGACAGGATCAGATGTTTGTTTGATCGTTACAGCTTATAATAGCATAAACTATTCAATTTTAAATATTAAATTCCTTATTAGGGAATCAACCAGGATTACCTATAGGTCCAGCAATTATTACCGAAGGTGATAATGTTACTCTTCATTGTGCCGCAAATGGTGTGCCTAAGCCACAGGTTGAATGGGTTCGAACTGATGGACAGCCTATTACAATGGGAGCATGGCAAGCACTTACAGTAGCCGGACATAGTATAAACATCACTTTAGTGAGTCGTGTCCACATGGGAACATATCAATGCGTAGCCGATAATGGCGTCCCACCACAAGTCAATCAAACATTCATATTGGAAGTCCATTGTGAGTTGGAAGCTTTTAGTTACAATTTGATATAAAATATTGCAATTTTAGTCATTCCATTAATAAGGATTCGAAGAGATATGATTGGTGCTGCTAATGGTACAACAGCGGTTTTAGAATGTGAAGTGGAATCGTTTCCTGAAGCAATTAGGTAAAAAATTGGTTTAAATTAAATTAAATTAAATTAATTTAAATATTTGATTAGATACTGGGAAAGAGGTGATGGTCGCCTATTAGAAAACGGGGATAAATATCGCATAGATAATACTATGGGTCGTAATGGTTATACAGTCCGCATGCAACTCAACATTACTCGAATAAACGGCCACGATTTCTCCAGATATTATTGTATTGCTAAAAATGAAAGAGGGACAACGCGGGGAAGCTTTACACTTTATGGTATGTTAATTTATTCAACAAAATTTTGGGTTCATTGTTGTTTTTTTTATAGAGGTTGATCCTAGGTTAGCTACGCCTCCACCTGTTTACGATACGAGGGTGATTGAAATTGGACAGAAACCTCCGAAACGGTTGTCGCAGGATAATATATGTCCGCCTCCAGTCACCTGTACGGAATGTTTGGATCCGAAGGAATTTAAATGTAGGGATTCGGGTGTCTCTTTGTTTGATTTGATTGGAACATGGGAAATTAGAGAGTTCAGCAATGCGACTTATCCAGGACTCCCGAATAGAACTACAGGTTTGTTATAATTTAAATTACATTACTAAAAAAAATATTTTTAAATTTGATGAGAAATGAAAAATAATAAAAATTATAACTTTGAAAAAAGCTAATATTTTGTAACATGTTTTTGCTAAATGTCAATATTTTTTTTTTAAATTTTGTTTTGCAGAAACTCAACTAATTTAATAATTCAAACCAATTGGTATATTTCCGAAACCAATTATAAGAACATTTTGAATATTTGGAAATATTGGTAGTAGTGTACTAAATTATTTAAAAACTTTAAACCAATTGGCATATTTTCGAAACCAATCATTAAACATAAACCGGTGAGAAACTGGCCGTAAAAGCTAGCTTAAAAAAATATATAAAAAACAGTTTTTAGTTTAGATGATAGTCCATACCTAGAAGCGACAATGAGTTTTGAAATTTTGATACGTTATTAAGTGCTATTGCTAGCTTTTTAATAGTAACAGGGTGTTTTTATACTTTGTTAAATTGTATTGCCAGCCTCTTAAAAACAACAGGAAGTTTTGTTGCAAATAAATGTTTTGTAAACTGTCAATAAAGTGCTGCAAACTATAAGAAAAAAATAATTAAATTGTTGTAAACTGTCAAAAATGTTGTTAAACGTATGAAAAAGTATTGCAAACTGTCAGAAGCAACACTTTTAAATAGTAAAAAAAAATTACAAATTGTTAATAAAATTTTTGTTGCTTCATACTTTTTTATTGCTACCCTTCTAAAGGCAATAGAGAGTTATGATCTCTTACATTTTTATTGCTGTAAGTTATGCCCAAGTCATTTAACAAAACAAAAAGTGTTTCAAGCTGTCAAAAAAGTGCTGCAAACTGTAACAAAAATTATTAAAATAGTTGTCAGCTGTCAAAAATGGTAATTGTAAAAAAGGGTTGCAAACTGCTAAAAAAAGTGTTGTAGTATGTCAAAATGTGCTGCAAACTGCAAGAAAATTTAATTAAATAATTGTAACCTTTAAAAAGTATTGCAAACTGTTTGAACTGTTGCAAATATTTGTTAAAAAAAGTTTTGTAAAATGTTAACAGCTGCAAACTGTAAATAAAAATTAATTAAATTGTTGTAAACTGTCAAAAATATTTTTAAATATAAGTAAAAGAGTTGCAATCTGTCAATAGTGTTGCAAACTGTTAATAGCAATGCTTGTAAATTGTCAAAAAATATTACACTCTCAATAAAAGTTTTGATAGTTTATACATTTTTATTACTAGCTTCTTAAAGGCAATAGAAAGTTATGATACCTCTTAAATTTTTATTGTTGAAAGTCATGCCCGAGTCATTTAACAAAACAAAAAGTGTTGCAAGCTGACAAAAAACTGTAACAAAAATAAATAAACTAATTGTCAAAAATGTTAACTGTAAAAAAAGTGTTGCAGTCTGTCAAAATTGCTGCAAACTGCAAGAAAAATTAAGTAAATGGTAGTAAAGTGTCAAAAATATTGTAACTTGTCAAAAGTGTTGCAAACTGTCAAATCTCTTAAAACTATTGAAAATAATTGTTAAAAAATGTATTGTAAAGAAAAATTAATTAAATTGTTGTAAACTGTCAAAAGTGTTGCAAACTGTTAAAAACAAAACTTTTAAATTGTCAAAAAATAACACTAATAAAGAAAAAAAAAGTGTCAATAAAGCTTTGTCAAGTGTAAAAAAAATAGTTTAAACTAAACAAAATGTTGCCAAAAAAGTAGCATACTGACAAAAATATTGGCAAAATAGTCTTGGAAACTATCAAATGTGTTAGAAACAGACAAACTATATTGACAAATGACACTAATATAGTTAAAAATGCTCACAAATTTTGAAAGTTAAAACTGAGAAAAGCTATTAAAATATTTCTTTAATATTACATGTCATCCATCAAAATTACCGTCAAAAATTACATTTCTAACTGTCAAACAAAACATTAAGAAACAATTATTATTATTATTTTTTTTAATAACTAATGCATAGTCTTTCTATGTTAAAATCATGTCACATTTATGTGACATTTATGTGCGCAATGAATGAAATAAAAACATAAAAAGTTTGCCAAAATTACATGTGATTAAAATTCTAAAAAATCTCAAAGAAATATTATAAAGAAAGTCTGGTTAATCATAATCAATAAATAAAATATTTAAAATATTGATTGCGTGTGGGCAGCTAAACTAAAAACTGCTTCTATGTATTCTTATAAGAAGTCTCTTTTATGGCTAGTTTTTCAACGATAAGTATTAGTACGATTTTAATCAAAATTATTATTTTAAATTCAAAAATAATGCTCAAAATTGCATACACATCTTGGATTAGTTTAGTAGTAACTAATTCAGAAAATTTTATCAAAAACTGTGCTCAGTAGAAATTCATAAATAAGCATTAGTAATAAAACATAAGCGATTTTCAAAAATAATTAAATAATGCTTACAATTTGATTTTTCAAAAATAATTTAAATTTTTAATTTTTTAATATTTTTTAATAGTAAATTTCATAAAAAAATTATAAGCATTAGTACAATTTTAATAAAAAGTGCTCAGTTTATTTTTAAAAACTTTTAAATTTTTTTTTTTTTTAGTTGAATATTAATCGTAAATTTCAATTTTTTTAAATCAATACTTGTGCATTTTACAAAGTTTTAAGCATTACTAATGCAAATGATAATTTCATAAAAAATAATCTAATTTCAAAAATATTTAAAAAATGCTCAAAATTTATATTTTTATAAATGCTTTTAAATTTTATATTTTGTAACAAATTGTTTTAGTTACTCTTGAATTTTATCAAAAATTATGTTTTAAGTATAGAAAGCATAAGTAAGATTTGCATAAAAAATATGCGATTTTCAAAAGTTTTCAGATAATACTTTAAACTATTATTTTTAAAAATGCTTTAATTTTATATTTTTTGGTTACTACTGAATTTGATTTTCTTTTTCAAAAATTGTGATTTGTAAAAATTTATAAGCATTTTATTTTAATAAAAAAATAGAAGATTTTCAAAAACATATAAATAATATTCAAAATTTATATTTTCAAAATTGCAATTGCTATCGTGTTATGTAAAAATGTATAACATTATTAAAAAAGATTTTAAGAAGAAAAAAGCGATTATTAAAAATAATTAAAAAATGCTCGATATTGATATTTTAACATTTTAGTTTTGTAAGATTTTTTTATGCTTGCCATACACGTAACTGCAATTAAATTTGATCATACACGCTTAGTACGGTTTCAGTTCTATTGGATAATCAAACAAAGGTGGTTGCGCTTAAGCATCATATTATTATATTATTAAAAATAAAATAATTTCTATAAATGACGTTTTGTCTATTGCTGGTTTATTATTAGCTATTAAAAAAAATGCAGAAAACAACGTGCAGCAAGCAAGCAAAAACAATAATTCTCAACATAATAATGTGCTATTTATTTTGCAATTTATTTTTATTAAAACATTGAATTTATTGATAAGACGTGTCTCGTGTGATAGCAATATTAAATAATAAATTAACAGATAAACTTACTTTTGCCACATGTAATTGTTCTATGTTTTTTTCTAACTGTTTATTTAATACAAATAATTTTTATTTATCTATTTAAATTTTTAATAATATTAAATTTCAATTACCGTCGGTCAAAATTTTAAATATTTTTGTTTGTTCCGGTTGTATTTAAAAAGGTCATTGTATTGTTTGAGTGCTTGAACTGCTGTTTGTGTTGTTTAAAAACGCCACAAATACCACTCGCGACGGGGAGAAACAAGCCTACACACGCCCATGTATACTTGTACAAACTACTGTTTGCGCAAGTATGCAGAACATCTCTTCAATATTTTGACTAGTGACTTGTGTAGTTTATTTTGATCAAACACATCACATACACGGTCAAAAACGGTTGTGCAAGTTTAATTGTCAATTATGCAGTTACGTGTATGGCCAGCATACTCTTAAATTTTATAGTTTCAGATTATTAGCATAACTAATATTTGCACAAAAATACATACATACATACATACATACATAATTATTTAATTTAATAAGTTTATATTATGACTATTACTTGGAAATTTACTAAAAAAAAGTGAGAATATAACAAAATTGTTTTCATTTTGATGGCTATTACAGAGTTTCATACATCTAGATATTGGACTATGGCAAGAGTAATTAGTTTTATGTAATTTGCACTTAAAAACACTTGATTGTTGATGTTGCTGATTAAAATTAAAATTGATTTTTCCCAATAAAAAAGACAATATATTCTACCATGTATTAATTTATAAATAAAATTTTAATCATTGCACGGCGATCTCTAAAAGGACTTTCTTTTTTTGTGCCGTTTTCAATCAAACCTTTACTTCTTCTACACTTAGTTTTACTATTAACTGTAGCAAGGCGTACTTCTTATTCTGTAGTAGGTATTGTAAGTAAGCTGCTTTCATCTTCTTAATTGTTGTTAACGGGGGAGAATAGTTGCGTTTTTAAATTAAAATTGGTTTTTATGGGATAAAACGCCAAACAACTCAATATCCAAACGATAAGATTTTAGTCATCACTTTTTTTATATGTTGAACTACATACAATATTCTATGTCTTCATGTTTTTGGTTAAAGATTTGAAGTTATATTTAATTTAACAAGTAACAAAATTTAATTTTTTTTAATTAAAAACGCCATTTTTTTAAAATTACTTGCGGCTTACCGCATCTACAAATTTGAGGACACAGATTGGACTTTCTTCTACACAATGTGTGAAAATTTTATTCAATTATATTCATGCGATTTCTTGCTGAGTTTGATTTTGTGAACTCTTATAATAGCGCAACTGTTCTCCTTCCTTAATATTTTTCTATAACAATATTACTAGCGGCACCCCAACAGGACGCGGCGACTAAACCCAGCAGTTCTCTAGCGTTAATAATTTTAGTTTTTGATTTATCCTTCTCAGTACTTACAATACTACTTTGTCTACCCAAGATATCTGCAAATGCGTTTTAGTAGCTTCTAATCGTCTTATTGTATTTAGGGTTCACATATCCATTTCATAAAGTAATGTAGATAATACGTAACATTTGCTGGTTCTCCATCGGGCAAATAAACGTAGATTATGATCACTTATCATTGATTTCATTTTAATAAATGTTGATCTTGCCATCTCAATATGGATTTTAATATCTACATTATCTTCTCAGCATCCCATTTATTGTTCAGTGTGTAACATAGGTATTTAAAACGATGTATTGTAATTAGTGATGCCGGCGGAACCGGATCCAGATCCGGTATCCGGCGGATCAGGCCAGTATTTGAAAGATTTGGTTTCGGCCGGATCTTGATAACTATCTGGTCGGATTCGGTCGGATTCAATTTTCTTAAATAAAAAAATCTAATGAAACTAGAATAAAAATGTTAAAAAAAACAAGCAAAATTTATTAATGAAATGTAAACAGAAAAATAATAAAATAATAATAATAAAAATAAATATAATATAATAATATTACTAAATAATAATTAAAATATTATATTAATCAATATTATCATTAATGCTGAAATTATAATGTAGGAATATTAATATTTCTCTATGAATTGCGATCAATCAATTCTTTTTTATTTATTTTTTTAATTTGATTTTTATTGATTATTTTTTATATTTTTATGGATCCGGCCAGATCCGGTTGGATCCGGTCTTGGAATCGGTTCTGGTTTTTTTTGTAGACGATGGTTCCGGTATCCTGTTCCGGTCAAAAAGTGGATCCGGCGGCATCACTAATTGTAATGTCAGTACAGCGTGGCCTATGGAATTTGTGAAATATAAGCGCAAAAAAGGATGTCAAAACAGGCGAAAGCATTAGTGCATTAGAGCAAACAATCTTTTTGTGTATATTAAATTGTTTATTATACCGGTCACGCTGTTCTGATATTAGTGTACTTCTTCCACGGGTTTTGATTGTATGGTTTTGTTTTTAAATTTATTTTGGGTCAAAACTTTTTTAATTTATCTTGTACAACATACTTTGTAGGTCTTATATGTTGTACGCGAAACACAGCGCGTCATCCGCATAAGGGAGATTACTGATTGGTGTTACTTTGATGCTTTTGTTGTACAATAAGGGCAAAAGGACACAGTCCTTTTGGATATTTTGATCTTTAGTTCTGTTTCACATTTAAGTTTTATCTTTACCGTTGGTTTTCCGTATAGATTTTCAATTATTTGTAAGTCTTTGCCGTCAAGTTAAGAAAGTAGTAGTTTATCATGTTTAACATTGTCAAATGCCTATAGATATAGTGCCTTTACGACAATGGGCTTTAACGGATTATTTCATTAGCACCCAATTATAATTGTATTATATTTCAAGTATATCGAGATAGTATTCAAGGGTAAAAATATTGTATATTTATATCATATTTTTACCCTTGAACATCAAGGTGTTATAAGCTTTATATTTATGGTATATAATGCAATCATAATTGTCTTTCCAAGGCGATTAGTAATGAAATAATCTGCCGAGATAATTCAATCCCACATTGTAAAGACACTACATTTATGCGCATACTATATACATTTTTTTATTGCTCCATACATTTTTGAACTAAGACTTGCATTGCGAAGATGGGTTCTCGGGTTCCATAGCCGTGTGTAAAGCCAAACTGAGCATGAACTAGGAATTGTTCTAATTTCTGTCATGAATTATTTTCAGAAATATTTTCAAGCTTATTAGTTGGTATTTATTACATCTTTTGGCGTTTGATTTTGGGAAGTGTTATGAATGTAAATTTGAAACAATTTGTTGGAATATGACCGGTGTTGTTGAAAAGATATAGCATTAAGTTTAAATTTTGTTTGTTAATGGTCTTCAGAAGTTCAACTAAAAGTTTATCTTTTGTTGTTTTTTTTTTTAGTTTTGGTTTGTTCCAGGGCTTTTATTAGTTTACTCTTCAGTATTGGTAGCCCTTTTGAGTTTACTGTTGTCTTGTTCTCGATTTTATAATAATAATTTTTGCATAATTCATCTTTTTCCCTTGTAATTAATTTGTTGGTTTGATTTACCAAAATACCAAACTGTTTTGTTTTGTATATGTGTGTTAGCTTTTTGATCTTTTTATGCATATTGTGGCTGTTTTGTTAATTTACTTTTATTAGGCTTTTTGATCATCTTTTTGACATTTTTGTCTATTTCTTTGTGTCATATGCTGTTGGCCTTACCTATTTTTCTTTCTTCCATTATTTTTAAAATTTTCCTGACATCCACTTTTTCTTTTACTTTAATTTTACTGCATTCAATTTCTTCTTTTGCTATGTTTTTTACAGTGTCTTTTATATTAGCCTAATCCAATCTTGCTCAATATTGTTAGTGACGTTTGTTGTTATTAACCTGTTGTTAATTCTGTCTGCAAGTTTAGCTTTTATCTGAGGGTTTAGCTTTTGATTAGTGGCTTTCTTTGTTATAGTTTTCATTTGTATTTTTAATTGAGCAACCAAAGGTATTTCAGGGGATTTTATATCAGCTCCGGAGTATGTTTTAACATCTGTTATAGCATTGTGGAACCTGATGTTATTGTTATTCTTAAAAAAAAAAAAAAAAAATTTTAAGGACGTAGTGAGGTCTTGGCCTCAACAAGTGGCAATACTTTTTGGTTTTCTTCTGTGTTCTTGTTATAAAGTCTATTTGGTTTCTAGTGATGTGTATATAATTTCCTTGGCGACAATTTGAACTAAGTATTTGATATAATAAGATTTTTTTCTTAACAGAATTGTATTAAACGGTCACCACAATTGTTTCTTGTTTCCAAACTATACTTGCACACTGTATAAAAACTTCATTTTCACCTACTTTTGAGTAAAAAGTCTTTTATTACAATATTAATGGGTTGCGTATTTAGGTCTTTTATTGTTTGGAAAATTGGTTAACTTCTTCATCGCTACTCACCGCTGTGGGCACGTACACTATTTAATCTATAGGCCGTGTACTTAACTGGACTATTGTACAACGTTGTAGATTTAGAGGACTAACAATATATAATTCAACAGCACAATCACGATGTATTTTGTTGTTGACTAGATTAAACTTGTAACACAAAGTTTTAGAAAATTTTGATTTTATTTATGCTGTCACCTGATATGGTGACCAAAGTGTACAATTGTATTCTAAATCTGATCAAATTAGTAATTTATATAAATCACACAATGAAGGTTAACAAATTCGAGCTTTTTTAGATTTTAAACAAATTTAAAAAATATGATTATTAAAGTATAATCGTAACTTTTTGTATTAATAGCATGTCTGAGTCAAGTGTACGGAATAAAAATTTGTTTTTGCTCAAACCACTAAAATTGCCTTCCTCTACATGAATCCTGATTATGTGATTTTTTTCAAATTTTTTCAGTAAGCCATTTCCGAGTAATATGTATTCAAAATTTGAAAAAATTGAGTGTTTTACGTTTCTTTACTTTTT
The DNA here is from genome assembly GCA_963932245.1 of Tachinus rufipes. NCBI lineage: Eukaryota > Metazoa > Arthropoda > Insecta > Coleoptera > Staphylinidae > Tachinus > Tachinus rufipes. The sequence continues at coordinate 111,775,835 of OZ010743.1, forward strand.
TTGATCGTTTGTAACTTTTCAGGATTGCATTTTTAGAAAAAACTTATAAGAAACATTTTTCTTCAAAAATTGTCTTTTAAATTTCTGCAAAATTTTCAAAATTTAAGGAAAAAAATGACTGGCTGTAAAAAATGATTCTTGACAGTTAAAAAAAAAAGTTTATTCAGTTTTTTCTTAAAAATGCAACCCTGAGAAGTTACAAACGATCAAAAAATGTAAAAAAATGCAAAAAAAATGATTTTTTAAATATTGATTGCTTATTACTTGAAAATGGCTTATTAAAAAAATCTAATAAAATTTACAATCAGGACTTATGAAGAGAAAGGCATTTTCAGTGGCTTGAGCAAATATTTATAAGCGTTATTAGGATTTTACTAAAAATATAAGTTTTCAAACATTTGTAAATAATGCTCAAAATTTATATTTTCAAAAATACTTTCAAATTTATATGCTTTATAGAGTCATAATCATAAGTAAGATTTGTATAAAAAATAAGCGATTTTCAGAAATTTTCAAATAATACTCAAAATTCATTTTCTTGGTTACTATTGAATTTCAAAATTTTGTATGAAAAATTGTGCATTATTCAAAATTATATTAAAGAAACTATCAAAATTATAATATTAATGTTATTAGTCATAATCTAAAAAAAAATTGACTAATAAGTTCTAGGTCAATAGATCAAAAACTGATTTATTAAAATGCTTTAGCTCCAGAACTTAACAAAAATAAAATTTAACTAAAAAAATAGATAAAGTTAAAAGCTCTTAATTGTAAGCAAGGGTCTGCAATGCGGAAGGGCTCAGTAGCACAGGGACGTTTATTTCAAAATAAAGTTTAAAAAAATTACAAAATTGTGTTTTTTTCCAAAGACTTCTCAACACTTTGCTGACACCCGGTTTGACTTAACCTGGTTGCAATTTGCAGGAGTGGATGGCCTCTTCTGTTCAACAGTTTTAGTAACATTTTGGTAACGTTTATGACAATTTTGAATAAAATTTGATAGATTATATACGTTTTAACTATTTAACAATTTTAGTAACTTTTTGATATTTTAAATAGTTTTTTGACACACTGGTGACAGTTTAAAACACATTATATTGCTGTAAACTGTTTGACAGTTTTTGTAACGTTTTAGTAACAGTTTAGAATACAATTGGTCAAATCATCAACATTTTTGAAAGTATAAAATATGATGTAGTAATTTTTTGATAGATTGGAATACAATTTGACATGTGTGGCAGATTATATGCATTTTATGCAATTGTTTGGCAGCTTTAGTAACTTTTTGAAGTTTTCAACAACATTTTGACAGTTGTAGTGACAGTTTAAATCTTGTTGACAGATCTGATCAATTTATGCTTACTTTTTGACAGTAATTTTGATTGTTTAGAAATTTTTTTGGGGGGGGGGGTGTCGATAAACTTGCTTTAGTATTTTTTTTTTATAACTTATTAGTAATCTTTTAATTGGTTCATGAGGGTATGAAACTCTTTAAAAAAAAATTGTTTAGTTTTTTGTCGTTTTTTAACTTAATCGAATTTTTTGTTTAAAAATCGCAATCTTATCTCAACAAACAAATATTTACTAGTGAAATCAATCAGAAATTTTCCGTAGAATTCAAATCAGATTTTTGATTTTAAGGCAAACCTAACATGGTTTCTTGGATCCAGTCAATCAAGTTTGTGGCTATCAACGTAGTATCACCGCCGGGTATTGGCTTTGACTTATCAAAACTTGGTTGAAACCCATATGACCTGATGGGTGGTCGTTGTGGGTGATGGATAATCTTAGCTAATCGCAGTACTTCTCTAACAATTGTGTTTTCATTTTTCTGCGGAGTTTTTGTTGCTTAACGCCTGGGTTGTTACTTGATTACAAGTCTGGATTTTACTGATTATCAGTTTTCTTTTGTATATTATGGGGAGAATATTGAATTGAAAAGAGTAGTCAAATTTGCCTCAGTTTGATTATATGACCACGACAAGAGAAGCGCTTATCAACTAAACTCTCATCATTGGTGATATACTTAGAAGTACTAACCTTTAGTTTGAAGAACTTATAATAATAACTTATAATAATAATCTACAATCTCTTATACTGTTCGGTGTCGAGGTGTCGGGTACACAGAGCCACAGAAAAGACATGTGTATGTTTGGATGCTTACATGATGTACGCTACGCTCTGCATCACTTTGTTGGTCACCCATTCAAGTTTTGGCCGCTTGGTCGTTGCTTAACTTTTGTTAGCGTTGTTAATCGTATATGTCTTCTCTGCCGGATTGCAAATTGAGAAAGAGAAAATAAGGAGAAAGGGGGTGGAATTGCCGTATAGGCTGGGATGATATGACGTGACTAAGAGTTGAGTTCAGCGATTGTAGGGTACACTCGAGTTAAGTTGGTTGCTGCTATTTCCAGCTGGGTCTTTTCTTTACTCTCAACTCAGTTGTGGTTGTGTACGGTCTGTTTCATGGGTATTTGAAGTGCGTTTGGAAGAAAGGCTTTTACTAACTTGCTTTATCATTTTTCGGCGTGTTATTCCAGAATGAGCAGGAGCGTTGCGGATATAGGAAGCTTATTCAGAAATGAGAGTGTTGTGATCATGCCTGGAAACGACGTCAGGTATTTTTTTTTTTTTTTTGGTGGAGACATTTTGCTTAGTCGTGTTTTAAAGGTAGTTAACCTATTTTAAGAGATTTGTGATTATTGTTAGTTTGCGGGACTATAGTATCACAACGCGAGGATTATTTGTTTAACAAATTGTGACACACGTGTTATTAATTGTTCAATCATATCTTGGCTTTTTTGTATTGTAATTGGGTTACTATTAATGCATTATTATTATTATTCTCTTCATTATCTACTTCCTAGAAATATTTTGGTTCTTCAGGATAGCTTTATTTGATCTATAAGTAGTAGGACAAGTATTATTGCAAATTTTGTTAGAATTTATGGCTTCTTCTTTATCTACTTTTGAATTGACGTTTTGTCCAGGAATTGTTTGTCAATTATTTTTTGCTATCTTCTCTTGTTTGTCCATCTTCTCGCATGTTTTTTTTTTAATTCTTGATGTAATCTTGTCGGTGTTCTTGTTAAGATTGTTTTTTTGCCCCAGTTAGTGCAGTCAAGGATTCTGGTAGGTACAAGGGAGTCTTATTGAATTTTAATGTGGCAAAAGTTTTGGAGTAGAAGTTTTTTTTCTTGGACAAGAGAATCTTTTGAGCTTGGAAAATGATAATTTTTAGACTACTATTGGTGGCGTGGTTTTCAAAGTTTTTTTGTTTTTTCAGAATCTCTTGTTGACGCAAAAACTTTGGACTGGCCGCCAACAAAACATTGCTTACGGGAGCATTGAGTATCTTGAAAAGTTTTGTGTAAATGCTATTTGCAGAAGAGCTAGATTTGGCAATTGAGGCTAAGATTCTGGCATTTGAAGCAACGATTTTGGCTTTAAGTGGACATATCCAGTTTTTAAAGAGTAATGTCTGTGCGTCCAAGGTCCAAAATACTTTATTCTAACCTATTCTAAACGCAAGGAAGCTAAATCTAACTTTTGAGGACTGGTGAACTTGCAAACCCAAACTTTTTGCCCCACGATCGTAATACTTTATATAAAACTTACTTCATAACTTAACTACCAACAATACAACTAATCCCATAGGTATAAAATGCACCCATGACAATGTTAGATAAAAATATACATGTCTGTGGTTTGCGATCAAATCACAAAATTTGGAAAAAACTAAGGAGCCCCTCAGATTTAATCAATCTATCAAATGGAGCAATGGTGTTCCTTAAGGTTCTGCTTTTTTGGTGATATTATTTTTGTTTCATATTAATAAACTTTTTCAAATAACCAAAAGTCCTGTTCATAATTTTGCAGATTTTCTTTATACTTCATATTTTACGTTATCTACAAATATGACGAATTTTTTTTAAATGGTTTTTATTTATTAGTGAGTTTTATAAATTTATCCAAAAATAGTGCTTTTTAAAAATTATAAGCATTAGTATAATATTAAAAACAAATTTTATCAGAAAATGTACCACGTAGAAACTCATATGCGTTAATAAGATTTTAATCACAAAATCAGCAATTTTAAATTACGCTCAGAGTTGATATTTTTGATATTTATTCTGTAATATCTTATTATAATGATGATGAAATGTTGGCCCATAGGGATAAAGACAATATCAAACGAAATATTCTGCAGAGTTGTTAAGTGAATGTAAAACAACCCCTTTCGCTCCTTCATTAATAAAGATATTTGAGCTGTTTAAAACTTTGCACTAACCACGTGTGTACACATTACCATTTCGCAGATTGTGTGCTGTATGCGGTCGGTAAGCCGGTCTTCCATAGGCACACAAATCAAACTAATGGATGTTGGATGAGGGATCCTCTAGAGAGGGATGGCGAAAAGTTCTACTCCACCGACGAGGACAACGCTTATCGCCTCTTCCAGTTCCACAACAAAACGATGTTCAGAAAAAATACACCATCAAGGTAAAACGGATTGCAATCAAATCGAAACAAAGTGAAGATTAAATAATTACAGGGAGTATACATTGGTGCACCCTTTTAAAGGCAACGCTCATGTTATCTACAACAATTCATTTTATTATAATGAGCGCGACAAGCCGAAGATAATAAAGTTAAATCTGGAAAATGAGAGCACATCAGGACTGGACGTTCCGCTTGTTGCGACGACAGGAGCTAATTATTTATATACGACCGGTAATAATTACATGGATTTGAGTGTAGACGATAATGGACTTTGGGTTATTTTCGGCATCCCCGACACCAACAATACAGCAGTAATGAAGGTATAGTTTCAATCAATAATTCAGTGACCCTTCAAATGGAATTTCATTGATTTTATATTACCTTATTATTATCTTCAGATCTCATCTAAAGAAAATATATTTTAGGTCGATGCAAACACTCTAGAAACTCAATACATATGGAACATAAGTTTAAACCACCATAAAGTCGGTGAAATGTTTGTGGTTTGCGGAGTACTTTACGCAGTTGACAGTGTAACTGATCGAGATTCTCGCATCCGATTCGCATTGGATTTGTACAAAAACACCCTTCTAGATGTAAATCTACCTTTCACGAATCCTTTCAGGAATACTACAATGGTTGGTTACAACCACAAACATAAGGTGATATTGAAATGTTTATTGTTCACGCGTTAATTTGTCTTTCGGTTTTAGGAGCTTTATACTTGGGATAAAGGCAATGAATTAACTTATCCTGTGAGGTATCATGAAATTGGTTACAAACAAAAGGACGAACCGGAGCATTTAGATACCGTGGAGACTGCTATGCGGACAGGACTTGAAATTTTTCACGAAGGGGAGGATTGATTAATTAATTAATTAAAATTTTGTTACAGACTAAAATTATGTTAATCATTGTTTATGCAATTAATATTTAACAATAAAATAATAATATAATTTTTGTTTATTATTTTATAGATGGAGTGAGCTTCAATTTGCCATTCACATGTTAATTTTATACTCAGCGGCCGAAAAGTAATTGTTTTATTCATGATATCAGCCATAATTTACTTACATTAATCATCAATCGGAAACGTTTTTGTCATTTTAAAAACAGAGCTTTTACTTATTTGTCTTTATTTAATTACAAATGAATCGTTGCTTTAAAAATATAACCCAAAGCTGTGATTGGTAAGTGTTTCATCGCAAATAATTTTTTAATATTTAAAATTTAAATTATAAAATTTGTCATTATTATTCTGGTTTTAATTCATTCAAAAGTTTACAATCAACGTGCGACTTTGCGCCAGTTTTTTGAGTTTTACTCGAAAGCTTAAACAAAACCGATATAAACCAAGCTAACCAAGTGAATTTGAGTTCTCACCGATAAAAGCAAACACGATACTTGCATTAAAATTGTCACTTTCTGACAGTTTTTTGCAGTTTACTTAGAAAATTTATAATAAACTTTTAGAAATTGTCTAACCTTGAAAATCTACATTAAATTGCGCATTTTTTCAGTTTTTTGCACATTACTCAATAAGTTTGAACTAAACTTTTAAAAATCAAATTAATTACGTAAATCTACATTAAATTTTGCATTTTTTGGGAATTTTTAATTTATTGGACGACATTTGCATCAAAATTGTCATTTTATGGCATAAAAGCCAAGCTGATCACGTGAATCTACATTAAATTGCACATCTTTTGAGACCAGCTTCAATTTGTTACAAGAAGATTTGAAGAGTTCTGAATGACGGAAACAAACAAGGCATTTTACTCAAAAACTTTGAACTAAATCTTTAACAACTAAGCATTACAAAAATTACATTTCCAAATTTCTATTAAAAGTGCCACTTTCTTACAGTTTTTTGCATTTTATTCAAAAACTTTGACAAACTATCACTAAAATTTTTGACAGTTTATATAACTTAATAGTTTTTAAACAGTTTTGACAGTTTACAAGCATATTTGACAGTTTACAAATATAAAACCATTTTTACCACTTAAGCTCTATTAGGTCTTTTGTACTTTCTCCAGTTGTAAACCTTACTTCATTGTCCTAACACACAGCCAACTTATGTGGTTGATGTATGTTAAATTCTCGCTCCAGAACCTAGAAAAGCTTTTGAGTTATAAGTGTAGATTTGAAGGAGTTTGTCTTTATCCATATTTTTGCTCTTATTGTTCATGTGTTTTAAATACACAATAAAGTGACATGGTATTTATTTGCGTTCTTAGTAGAAGTGTTTATTTACAGCTTCTTCAAAAAAAAAAAAACAGTGTTTGCCGGTCTTCCTCGCAATGTACCAAAGATTGCATTTAGACGCAATTCTGCTGATTTTGCTACTTCTTTGACAATGATATCAAGAGGCAGCAAACACAACATTGCTTTTATCACTATAGTTGGCGTTGTTTGCATTCCGTCTGTTGCACTTAGGCATGCCATTTGTTGTAACTGGTTTAGTTAGTTTGCTGACGCTTTCTGTTTAGTTCTACCAGACTAGTGCTCCATAGGTAAGCATAGGTCTTATGGCAGCTGTGTATAGCCAGAGTACTATTTTTTGCCAACGATTTTTCCTGTTGTTTTTATTTTTTTTAGTAGTCTCTAGCTAGCATCACTTGTGGATGTTGTGCTGTTTGCTATTGTATGGATATAACGTGATATTCTTGGTTATGTTTGGTAATATACTACCTATTTGTGTTAATATCTACGCATCTCTTTAAGTCATCTTGTCTATATGTCGTCTAAAAGTAAGGTTTTTACTCAGTTCTACTCTCAGGTATTGAATTGCTTTTTTGATTTTATTTTGTCTTTGCTTGTAGAAGACTCAATGTATTGCTTTAATCTTTTTCTGCCAATTAGCAGGTTTTTTTTTTGGTTCAAGTTTGAGTCTGTTTTCTATTGTCCAGGAGGTAATCTTCTGAAGCACTTTATTTACCGTTTTTATTAGATTTTTTCTATTGTTTTTTTTTATAATTAGAATTTACACTTTCATCTTCAGTATCCAGTCATACAGATCGTTCCAAAGGAGTGGGTTTAGTACTGATCTTTGTGGGACCTTTGCCGTTGCTTAAGTAGCTCTTTATTATGTCTTTTTTATCAGTTTCTTAATGATTTCTTTCCTTAAGACGTTTTTAAAGGCGTTATTTTTATATTGGCCGTTACTATCTAGCAGAAGCCTCTGATTTTAAGCGTTTTTTTCATTATGGCTTTGGCAATGTTCTTAATTTTTTTTAGTGGGGCTGGTTTTTTTTATTTCTTAAAATCTAAATTGGTTTGTTGATAATTCGGATTTTGTCAATTTTTTTCTAACTCAAGCAGCTATCACCTCTTCAAGTAGTTTGTGTATCATGCCTAGCAAACATTTTTTACTTCTTTAGAAACTTTCCAAATTGTAAAGCTTTGTTCATTGCCTTTTATCGTTTCTGGTGTATAAGGTGCTTTTTTGTTTCTTATTTCTTTTCTTACTTAAAAAAAAATGTTTTAGGTAAAATTTGCTATTTTATCATGTTTGCTGTCATCACTCCTTGGACATTTTATTTTCTTATGTTTTGAGAATAACTTTCTGATGGCTTTGGAGTCTTTAGTGTTTTAGGTTTCAGTTTCTTTTTCACAATCTCTACTTACCCTTACTTTTTCTTATCATACCTTTTGGTACTTTTTTCCATTCTTGTATTTGTCTTTTAGAATGCTCATTTTTGTTTTGTTGTAGTTTTTTTTTTTGATCTCTTGTGATTTTTGTTTTGTTTCTGGTTTGCAATTGCTTTTCTCTACGAGTCTATTCTTTTCCATCTTTTTTGGCGCGGCTAGGTTGTATGACTCTATTATTGCGTCTATCATGTACTTTTGGGTTAATTTCCCAATCTTTCCTTTTAGTTTTTTATCAAGATTTTGTATTTTTTTTTCTTAACAAGTTTATCGTTTGTTGTCTTTTTTGTTGTTTTTTGGCTTGGTTTTTATTTCATAGTAGAAGTACTAGTTACTTAGCTTCTATATTTTTGGATATTTTTAATTATTAACTACTACGTTCAAGTCTGCGTTGTTTATGAAAGTCTCGGTTGTCTATTTTTCAAAATTTATTTTTAAATTTTTTTGAGGTTTGTGTCCAGTTGGTTTAGAATATTTTTGTTTGGGTTTTTATCTTTTCTATTTTTACTAAAAGTTCTATGCTGACAGTTTTTAGATTTTCTACTTTGGCTTTGCTACTGTCTGTTTCTGTCATTTTTCATTTTTCTCAGTACCGATCTTTCTTTTTTATTTGCATTATTTTCTTGTTTCTTTTATAAAACTCTTTTTCATCCTCTTAATCTGCTTTTCCGTTAGGTTTTTACTTTCAGCATGTTCTATGCCGTTGTTCCTAAGCTGCTGCCTTCTCTCTGCTTCTATTTTTGCGTCCTGTTTTTTCTAATCCGTTCTTATTTCCAGTGTCTCTTGTGATATGATCAGTTCTACTGTGACCGCCTTTATTGATTATGCAAAAAACTGTTCTAGTCTGGAACTACTTTTAGAGGGAAATCTAGCCACTTTACCTTTTTGAACTCTAGCTCTGTCTAGTGTGTTGGTGTAAAGAAGTTCATTTTCATTCTTGCCAAACATATAAATTTTTTTTCTGTTGTATCTTCACAATTTGTGGTTTTTTTGTATTTTTTTTCCTGAATAAAGGGAGATTTTCAAAAAACTTACATTTTCTGAAAGTGTCGGATTCACCAAACTCTTGCGAGGATAAAACTCCTTGTCTCAAGCATCACCTTGGTCAACTGGGATTATTTGTAATATTCTTGAATCAGCAACGTTTTGTTGTTATTTGTTTTTCATCTTTTTGTCGGGCTTTCTCGTCCACCGCTTTTTTTGATATAATCATGTTCTGTTGCTTATCTGTTTCTATTTATCTTTGCTTTCCAGCATTAACTCCATGATATTATTGACCTTGAGTTTGCTTTAGAAAGCAGTCTCAGTCTTGCTTTTTTTCTTTCCCACCTGGTACACTTCAGCAGTGTGTCCCTTGTAGCATTGGGTTTGCCGCAGTAAGTGCAATTATCTTTACCAATCTTTTTTATATTGAACAGGTAGGTTCTAAAACATCACTGAGCCAGATGATAAGATATATTTTTGCGTTTCTTTTCAATCCATCTCTTCATGTCTGGAAGCAACTCATGGGTCTAGTGTTTTTTTTTAATCTTACAACCACATCTTTTACCATTTATCCACACTTTTTCTTTTTATCAGCTCTGTTTTCTGCTTTCCTATATCTATTATTATGCTTCTTTATTTGGCCAGCGGCGTGTAATGAATCATACGCGCTAGCACCATAGCACTCATTGTCAGAATTGTCCCGTACGCCTAACCTAACCTTTTTTTTTTCCTAAGTAGGTGGAAAATCTTTTATAAGACACCCCGAGAGGTAGTGTCAGATTCTTACTGACTAAAAACATCCCTCTTTTTGTGGGAATAGCAATCTTTCTTCACCTCAAAATTGCAAAACCTAACCTAACTTAACCTAACTACGTAAATCTATTTTAAATTGCGTTTTTTTTACAGTTTATAAACATTTTTGATAGATAACTAAAATTTTTGACAAAATATACACTTTTTTGACTGTTAATAAGCGATTTAGTTTAAAAAAGTTTTTGACAAGTTAACAATTATTTAATGCTTTTGTTATTTATTTACAATTTGGAAACATGTTTGTCAGTTTACAATCATTTTTGACAGTTTAGAAACATTTATTAAACAGTTTTACTATTATTTTACAGTTTGGAATCATTTTGACAGTTCACCAACATATTTAAAAACTCACGAATTTTTTTATTGTTCATAAACAGTTTTGACAATTTAAAAAAACATGTTTACAAACTTTATTAAACGTATACTATTATTTTTGGTTGTTTACAAACATGTTTAATAGTTAACAAAACATTTTTGAGAGTTTACAAACCATGTTCACAGTTCACAAACATATTTGACAGTTCAAAAACATTTTATACAAGTTACAAAGTTTACAAATACGTTTACAGTTTACAAACATTTTTGACAGTTTACAAATCATGTTCACAGTTTACAAACATACTTGACAGTTTCAAATAGTTTAGACAGTTTACAAATATGTTATACAGTTCACAAACATTTTAGACATTTAGCCAAATATTTTTGACAGTTTAAAACACGTTTGACGATTCACAATCATGTTTGATAGCTCACAAACCATATTGACAGTTCCCAACGTATGTGACAGATTAAATCATTTTAGACAGTTTACAAATTTTATTGAAAATTAACAAACATTTTTGACAGATTTTAATAAAACATGTTTGACATCTTTGATAGTTCAGAAACAATTTACACAGTACAAACTTTGTTAAAAACTTACAAGCATTTTGAACTGTTTCCAAACATGCTTGAAAGTTCACAAACATTTTTCAAACCTTATTTACAGTTTACAAACATGTTTGATAGTTTACACATCTTATTAAAAGTTCTCTAACATTTTTGACAGTTCACATACAGTTTAGTTTTAGAAAGTTTTTTACAGTTATTAAACTTTTACGTTTTGCAGTTTATAAAACGTTTTTGACAGCTTACAAACATTGTTGACAGTTTACAAACATTTTTGACAGTTCACAAACTATGTTGACAGCTTACAAACATATTTTATAGTTTATAAACACTTTAATCATTTTACAATTTTTGTTAAAAGTTTACAAACATTTTACAAATCTTTTTTTTTAACCAATATGTTTGACAGTTTACAAACTTTATTGAACGTTTACTAACATTTTTGACAGTTCAAAACAGTTAGTTTTATAAAGTTTTTGACATTTGTTTAACTATTACATTTTGCAGTTTACAAAACATTTTTGACTGCTTACAAACATTGTTGATAGTTGAAAAATATTTTTGATAGGTTACAAACATTTTTGACCGTTTACATACATTTTTGACAGTTTGCAAACACGTTTGACAGATCAAAGCATTTTACAACTCTTATAATAGAATAGAATAGAATAGTTACAAACTTTGTTGAAAATTTGCATATATTTTGACTGTTTACAATGTTTGACAGCAACAAATATTTTTGACAGTTCACATACAATGTTGACAGTTTACAAACATATTTGACAGTTCACAAACAATGTTGATAGTTAACAAAAATATTTGAGAGTTTGCAAACATTTTAGACAATTTACCTAAACCTAACCTAACTTAACTAACGTAATTTCCGAATATTGACAAGCTACAAATTTTTTTGACAGTTTACAAACATATTTGACAATTCCAATATTTTTGACAGTTTACAAACTATGTTGGTAGCTCATAAACATAATTGACAGCTTCGAAACTTGTTTAAACGTTTTTGACAGTTTACCAACTTTGTTGAAAACTTATAAACATTTTTAACAGTTTACAAACATGTTTGACAGTTTAAAAACATCTTAGAATAGAATAGAACAGAATAGTTACAAACCTTGTTAAAAATTTACAAACATTTTGACAATTTCTTTTTACAATTATGTTTGAAAGCAACAAATATTTTTGACAGTTCACAAACAATGTTGACAGTTTACAAACAATGTTGACAGTTTACAAACATATTTGACAGTTTGCAAATATTTTAGACAATTTACCTGAACCTAACCTAACCTAACATAACCTAACCTAACCTAACTTAACTTAACCTAACCTAACCTAACTAACTTACTTTCCAAATATTGACATGTTACAAACATCTTTGACAGTTTACAAACATGTTTGACAATTTCAACCTATTTGACAGTTTACAAACTATGTTGGCAGCTCATAAACATAACTGGCAGCTTCAAAACTTGTTTAAACGTTTTTGACAGTTTACAAACTTTGTCAAAAGTTTACAAACATTTTTGACAGTTTACAAACACGTTTGACAGTTCAAAAAACGTTTTACAAATCTTAGAGAAGAATAGAATAGAATAGTTACAAACCTTGTTGAAAATTTACAAATATTTTGACTGTTTACAATTATATTTAACAACAACAAATATTTTTGACAGTTCACATACAATGTTGACAGTTTACAAACATATTTGACAGTTTACAAAGAATGTTAATAGAATACAAATATTTGACAGTTTGCAAACATTTTAGACAATTTACCTGAACCTAACCTAACCTAACCTCCGGAGTTTACCAGTCCCCGAAAGAACTTGCCTCCATAGTGGAGATTAGGTTAGCGGAAAAGGGTAGAAACGGAAATCGTTATGTCGGTAACTTACCATCACCTCACCCCTTATATTGCCTTATCTTCTCTGACTTTTTCTTTCTTCTTCTTCTTTGGTCTTTAATACTGAGCTTATAAAAATTTCTACTGCACGCCATGCACTTTTACTCTCTATAATTTTTTTTACAATGTTAGATGTACCAAACTCTCCGATCTCAAGGTTTAGCACTTCTTTATGTACACTCCAACGATCACACTTGAACACAGTATGTTCCAGTGTATCTTCTTGGCCGCAGTACACGCACTTATTATTGTCTCTTTTTCCCATGCGGTGTAGGTAGGAGTTGAAGCACCCATGTCCGGTCAGGAACTGACTTAGAAAGTAGTTAGTCTTTCTGTGCGGGCATTCCAGCCAGTCTGCTATTACCGGTATCAAACTTTTCGTCCATTGAGCTTTGTCGGTTGTTTGACTCCATCTCTCCTGCCACTGTTGTCTAGGACACCAGTCTGTCCTTTTTTCCCTACTGTGGGCCAACTGCTTTATTTGTAAGTCTATAGGCATCACGCCAGTGATTACGCACAAGGCGTCGTAGCTTGCGGTCCTGTACGCGCTTGCCACCCTTATCAGAATTTTCCGCTGCACCCTTCCCACCGTGTTTCTGTGATTTGCGCACCCCAGCGCTTGGTGCCATATCGGTGCTCCGTATTTAAAAATCGACATTGCTACGGTATGATAGATTTCTCTTCTGCGACTTCCGCAGCTACTTACATTTGGGAGTATGCAAACATGATTGACAGTTCACAAACACTTTACAAACCTTATTGACAAGTTGCAAACATGTTTGACATTTCACAAACATTTCAGACAGTTTACAAGCTTTGTTGGAAGTGTACAAACATTTTTCACAAATTACTAACTTTGTTGAAAAATTTATAAATGTTTTCAACATTTTACTAACCTTGTTTGACGGTTCACAAACATGTTTGGCGGTTTACAAAAAGTTTTGACAGTTTACAAACTTTGATTAAAGTTTACAAACATTTGTAACAGTAACATTTTTGAAAGTTTTGACAATACACTTAACAAAATTTGTTTACAATTTACAAACTTGTTTGACAGTTTAAAAGCACGTTTGACAGATTATAAACATTTTTGACAATATACACAAGTTTCTACAATTTACAAATATTTTTGGCAATTCAAAAACATTTTAGACAGTTTTCAAAAAATGTTTGGCTATTCACAAATAAACCTATTTTAGAATAGAATAAAATAATAGAACATAAAATGTTTATTGAAAGTTTTTGACAGTTTTTCGAATTTTACTCAAAAACTTTGTAGTAAGCTTATATAAACCAAGTTAATTACGTCAATCTACATTAAATTGCGCATTTTTTGAAATTAGTCTTAATTCAATACGATAATATTTGATTTCTCAAATAAGTGAAAAACTTGATTTTTAAGATAGGCAACTAACAATTAGATGCGTTATTATTGCAAGCAAAATTAGATTTAAATTTAATTAAAAATACTAATTGTTTATAAACAGGTAATAGTTAAATATAAACAAATTATATTACTATTTTAAAATAAAATAGTGTATGTGAACGCTTCTTTAAGTGACATGAAATTAGCATAGGACTTGTTAGTATATTGGGTTGCCTATGTTAAAAGTTAATTATTGTAAATCAAATCGACCGCGTAGGGATTAGCGTACTGAACACTGTATCAAGAGTTTTGGGTCCGAGTACCCTATTTAGAAGGTAAGTTTATCTGGTTAGGAAAAAATGTGTTGTAATAAATACGCTTTCTTTTAGTGTTTCGTGCTTGATTTCCTACACTTGCGGCAAAACTCGCGCCGATAATTAAAGTAGAAATAATTAATGAATTTAAAAAGTGAACCAAAAATCCAATCTGCATTGCATTTAAAACAAAACAATTTTTAATCATCAATCAATGTCAATTTAAAAAAAAAAATCGTAAAATCAAAATTCTTAGTTAACTAATCTAATATTATGGATCACCTACAACAAATTCAAGAAACCTGCAATGAAGACGATCTGCGCAATGCTATATTTGAAGATTTAAACGAAGATCCAATTGAAAGTATAACAGGACAAACTAAAGAACAAAATATTGATAAATCTAAAGAAGAAAAGAATTTAAACAACGCAATGCTATCATTAGCACAAATTTCATTCCATCGTGCTTTAATACATGAAGGACCTACCTTAGAATCCACATCTAGTATCACGATGGAAGAATCTCAAACTTTGACAATTAAAGATGGCAATTTTGGATGTATTATGAAAGAGATTTATAATAATAGGAATGTATGGAGATTTATAAAAGGAGCACTTGTTGTTTTATTGATTATGAAATTAGCTCATGATTTTGATATATTTTCGACGGATATTTTATCATTTAAAGGAGTCGAATGGACTAATATTAAACAATATTTTAATTTCAGTTGATTCAAATACAATAAAACAATTTAATTAATTTGTTTTTTTTATATAATTATTAATTAAATACTAATCCCATCACCAAAATGTTATTGACATTTCATTTTATTAAATATACAAATTGATATGTTCTTAGTTACTACTAGCTAATATTTTTATAATATATACAAATAAATAAATTATCTAAAGATTTATAAATAAATAATGGTAGTGGTGTTTTGTTTAGAATACTTCTTTACGGAAACTGAAGCCGTATTGGTCACATTTGACTCTTAATATTCTGGCTAGTTGCGGTGGGCCGCAATAAAACACGGTAACTTTTCCTTTCTTTTGGTCTAGGATTTGTTTGAATACTTTGTCCCAGTTTGGACGACCAGCGTTCGTTCTGGTTTTCAAACCTGTAATCAAATCTCTTTTTTCCTAAAAGAAGAATATATTAGCGATTTATTGTTAGCTAAAATATAAACATTAGAACAAACCTTTTCATGCAATAAATCAAGCGCTAATTGCAATCCAACTGCTTTCATATCAGTTTTCTGTAAAGCACTGGTAATATACATATGCATCTCCAAAAATCTCTCCATAGCTCCACCCAATTCAGCCTGTTCTATTTCTAATTGCGACAACAAATTCACAAACCATTCAAAAGATCTTTGATCCCTATTAATCCAAAAGAAATCCACCTAAAAACACAAAACATTACAACCAAAAATAAATAATTACTTAAAATTACCTTTCTAAGATTCATAACAGTTGGTGGTATATCACTAGCCCAAGAATATTTACATTTGGGACAACAATGCCTCGCCTTCCAATACCTATGCATTATAGATTGCAAAATTGAAGCAAACGGTGTGACACCAATTCCGGTTGCTATTAATATCGCATGTTGGGCTCTGAATATGTGACTGGAAGGTGCACCATAAGGACCATCAAGGTAAATCTATAAATTTAAATAATTTAAAAAAAGCAAAAATAATTTAAACATAGTAACAATCAAAGCTAAATACACTGAGCTACAAACACAAATGAAGACAACAACAAGTTACCTCAGTTTTTTTCCCAAGAGGAAGCAAAGTAATTCTTCGCAACTTATTAACATCATCTTTAATATCATAAGTGTTCAATTTGTAGATCTAATTGTAAATAGTGGTAAATAATTGATAAAAAATTAATTAATTTTCAACTCACCTCAAGTGGTTTTCCAACTGGATAATTCATAGGTTTTTGCGTTACAACCGGAGTTAATTCCTTAATAGTTGGTATGATGCGGCCTTCTTCTGCTGCTCTTTCAGGATTAGAGACAAAACTTAATGCACTGATTTGGCGTCCTTATAAAAAAAATTAATTAAATTAGATTTAGTTTGTGTGAATTGCTTACCAATGGATCCTAAGGAGCTACTAGAATCCCTTTGTTCGCAATTTTCCAAACTGGGTGTTTTGAATGCTATAATAGTTGGCTTGTTACGCATATATCTAAAGCTTTGAGCTAAAGATTTATTTTGTGGGCTTAAATAGGCCAAACCTAAAGATTGTAAGCGAGCTCTGCGTATTTGGCATTCATCAAAACTTTTTTCAGATTCGGATCGCATATATTCCCTCAAACTAAATAATTAATTACATATTAATCAACAAAAATTTTTTAATAACTTACACAAGCAACCTCTCCCTCTTCTTTGCTTTAGTTTGTATATCAGGCATGGACAAACTTTTTTCAAGTGGAGCCTTATTGGTAAATAATAATTTATGCAATTTCTTCTCTGGAGTTAATTTTCTTTTGGGATAATTAAGCAAATCCGCATTATTACTACAAGAAGCATTAGTTTGCATTTCACTTTCCTTATTTGAATCATCCTTCTGGAAACTTTCATTAGTAAAACCAACCAATTGTATCCCATTCTTATGATTTGGATCCCGATTACTCAACGTTCTCTTAATTGAAGCTTGAATTTTCTTAATGGAACTTGTATTATTATTCTCCAAACTACCATTAGATAACCTTTTCTTTTCAGCCCCCAAAGCTGGTATATCACCATTATGCAATTTCTCCTGCTCTTTTTCAAAATAATCATATAATCGATTAGTCCATTGCCCTACACCTCTAATATGTAACCACATGTAATCCTCCTGTTCAGGAGCACTACTAATAGTAAAAGGATGCCATTCATATTTAGCAATAGTTGGTATATTGATGAAAACATAATCACCAGGATGGAAATCAAAATGTAGAGGACGCTTAATCACCAAATGAGTTACTTTAGAAGGTAGCAACAATCCAGAACTAATATATGTTTTTCCTCTTTCACTACGCATCCATGCTAATCGTAAAATGCGTTCAAAAAAGTATAATATTCCAGGTACAACCATCCATTTCCAAAAATTAGGACCGTGGAATATTAAAAGTACCCAAAATGGGATGTAGAGTAAATGGGTCCAGTAGAATATCTTAAATTTGATTTGTTATTAATTGTTTTGAGTTGGTTTGTTTTAATTACCTCAAAGCTTCCTCCTCTTCTTACAAATGCTTGGGAGCATAGGAACATTACTAGAAGGATTATAAATAGAGCTATGCCTGTTGGATTTGCAATGCCCCCAATTAGTCCAAATAATCCAGGTTTTGATGTGAATAACCAATCTGTTACTGTGTAATTGTTTTGGTTTAATACTGGATCGTTTACTATTTTAACAGCTGAAAAATAATTTTATTTATTCAATTAGTCAAGTTCTAATCCAAAGTAATTTTTTACAGTAATTTTATAAAGAAAACTGTTGTTAATTAGATGTATCTATATCTATCTCTTGACTTTATGTCTAACTAACATCAGAAAAAAAAAAGAATAATCCAACTTCTGGACAACCAACAAATAAGCAAGTGAGCGGAGCACATAGTTTACGCCCACCCACCCGAGTGTATGTTATCAAGAGATTAGATTTGCCACACTCACTCTCACTTAACTTTATGACAACTAAAATCAGCAAAAAAAACTCCAACTTCTAGATAAGCAACACTTGAGAGGGTAAGCGGAGCACACCAATAAGATCTATACAAGGTTCAAACTTAGATTAGGATTTTCGACCCCACCACAAATTACAAAAATTTTGTCATTTTTTAACTTTATTTTGTAACTTTCTCCCAGGTTTTAAGTATGCTTAATTCCCCACACAATGACCATGCACTCAAGTTTGATAGATCAGAATTTGTGTTGAGTTTTGTTCAGCTTACCACTTCTATAAAAGATAACGTGTCGCTTAACTTTTATGCCAATTTTGCAAGCCTTGGTTTGCTAAATGAATTGTAGGCCTAGTAGAGGTTTCAAGAGTTTTGGCCATAGTGGTCTTGACTTTTCAAAAGCTTTAAAATCCACATAAACTCAAACAAATGATTTTTGCTCTTTGTAGTTCTGTAGTTCCCTTAAAGGAAGCAACAATTTAAAAACCTCAAAAGCATATACTCTCAATCATGTGCAGAACCCCAAAACGCAGAAAAAATAATTCTGTCAGTAACTTCACTTGCATACCAAACCAAAACAACAACCTAAAAAGCATCTTTGGTAGTCAATTCATATATTTTGTGAGAGAACTTGCATACAAATTCTTAGCGCAACTTTAAAGTATTTGTAAGTTTTGCCAAGACTCCAAAGTATGTCCAATATTACAGCAACTAAATACGTCAAAGCCAATAAACAGATAGCAGTCAGCAAAGTAGAGAATAAATCTCAAGTCAACTTTGAGCATCATCTTAAACCTTCAATCACTGCAAACCTTGTGCAGACGATAAATTTGCAACAAAATATAAAACATAAAACAGCTCCTTTAACATATTTTGTGTAAAAAATGCAAAAATGCAATGAGCAAGGGTCCGAGTTTAGAACAAATTTTAGTGTTTCAGGGTCCAAGCGCTGTTTGATGTGCGAGGGTACGATGCTTTGATGATCGAAGCGAGGATCGCCGTTGTGTCCGCACACAATAGTTAAAGCGGCCATAGTTAGCTTGATCTAAATACATCGTAATACCATGTTATCTTTGAAGATATACTCATAGACATAATAAATTATTTTAAAGATATGTTTACTCCGCGCAGAATTTATACATTTTTTTTGTAACTAACACTTAAATTGATAAAATCTAAATTTGTGTCACTTTGCAATTAATAGTGACTAAATGCTAGATGCTTAAATTTTAGATGTCATTTTGTTGAATTGTAATTGAATGTGACTAAATGCAGTACGTTTAGAATACATGTTGTTGCCATGCGTTTATATAAAACTAAGTGCAGACTCACTATGTGTCATTTGTTGCTTTGCTATGACTTGTGACTAAGTGCAGATTCACTAAATACCTTGTGTTGCTTTGAGATTAATAGTGACTAAGTGATTAATGCTCAGCTGCCACTTCATTGATTTGTAACTGACTGTGACTAAATGCAGTACGTTTAGAAGGCGTTCTGTAACTTTGCGTTTAATTGTGACTAAGTGCATATTCAGTAAACGTCTTTTGTCGCTTTGCAAATAATTATGACTAAGTGCAAATTCACTAATGTGCTTCGTATTTACTTATGATTAAGTGTAGTTAAAGTTAAAAACATTTGATCACTTCAAAATTAATTGTGACTAAGTGCAGATTCAATAAACGTCTTTTGTAGCTTTGCAATTTATTGTGACTAAACGCTTATTGCTAAAACGCACTGTGAGTAAAAGCAGTACAACAAAAAGACTATTTGTCACATTTCAATTAATTGTGACTAAGTGCAGATTTAATAAACATCTTTTGTCGCTTTGCAATTAATAGTGACTAAGTTCTTGTTGCTCAGATGTCATTTTGTTGATTTATAATTGACTGTGACTAAGTGCAGTACATTTAAAAAACAAATGATTGCTTTGTGACTAATTGTGACTAAGAGCAGTACATTTAAAAAACTATTTGTTGCTTTGCGACTAGTTGTAACTTAGTGCAGATTTACTAATTGTCTTTTGTCGCTTTGTAATTAACAGTGATTAAGTTGTTGATGCTCAGATGTAATTTTGTTGTCTTGTGTCACTTTGAAATTGATTGTGACTAAGTGCATCATGCGTAGAAGTCATTTTTTTGAGTTGCGATTGATTATGACTTAGTACAGTACTTCTAGATGACATTTTATCGCTTTGCAATTATATAAGACTAAGTACAGACTCACTATATGTCATTTCTCGCTTTGCAATTACTTGTGACTAAATGCAAATTGACTAAAAGCCTTGTGTCGCTTTGAGATTAATAGTGACTAAGTGCGTGATACTCAAAAGTCATTTTGCTAACTTGTAATTGACTGTCACTAAAAGAAGTACGCTTAAAAACAATTTGTCACCTCAAGTTTAGTTGTGACTAAGTACAAACACATTAAAAATAATTTGGCGCTTCGCAATTAATAGTGACCAAGTACAAAATCAATAAACGCCTTTTGTCGCTTTGTAATCAATAGCGACTAAGTGCCTAAAGCTTAAATGTCACTTTGTTGACTTGTAATTAACTGTGACCAAGTGCAGTACTTAAAAATATTATTTGTCGCTTTGTAAATATTGTGATTAAATGCAAATTCAGTAAAAGTAATGTGCAGTAAGTTTGAAAAACATTTTGTCGCTTCGCAATTAATTGTGACTAAGTGCTTATAGCTAAACTGTACTGTGACTAAGTGCAGTACAACAAAAAGTCACTTGCTCGCTTTGTAACTATGTGCAGATTCAGTAAACGTTTTTTGTTGCTTCGTAACTAATAGAACTAAACAACAATCTACTATGTGCAGTACGTTATGAAAACTATTTGTCACTTCGCATATAATAATTGTGACTAAGTGCAAACTTACTGATAATCTGTGACAATTTGTCGCTTCGCGATTACCAGTTATTAAGTGCAGTAAGTTAATTGTGACCAAGTGCTTATAGCTAAAATGCACTGGAACTAAGTACGGTACAATAATGCCATTCTGTTAACTTGTAATTGACTGTGACTAAGTGCATTACCTTTTGTAGCTTTTGGATTAACTGTGACTAAGTGCAAATTTACTTAATGTTCTGCCTCGCTTAGCAATTGATTGTAATTAAATGCCTGATGCTAAGAAGCTATTTTGTTCATTTGTACTTAACTGTGAATAAGTGCTGTCTGTTTAAAAAACATTTGGTCACTTTGTACACTAAGTGTCTAAAACTTAGATGTCATTTTGTTGATTTGTAATTATCTGTGACTAAGTGCAATACGTTAAGAAGACACTTTGTCACTTCGCTTTTAAATGTCACTAAAAGAAATTCAGTAAATATAGTGCTTGATGCTTAGATACCATTTTGTTGATATGTAATTAATTGTGACTAAGTGCAGTATGTTTAAAACACAATTTGTCTCTTCTCAATTAATTCTGACTAAGTGCAGACTCTCTAAACAATATTTGTCGTTTTGCAATTAATTGTGACTAAGTGCTTAATACTCAAATGCTATTTTGTTGACTTATAATTAACTGTGACTAAGTGTAATACGTTAGGAAAACCTTTTGTAACTTTGAGATTGTTTGTGACTAAGTGCAAATTCAGTAAAAGTTTTTTGTTGCTTAGCAATAAATTGTGACTAAGTGCCTAATGCTAAGATGCCATTTTGTTAACTTGTAATTGAGTGTAAGGCAGCACGCTCAAAAGAGTTGACGCTTTGCAATTAATTGTGACTAAGTGCAAATTTACTCAATGCCCTGTGTCGCTTAGCAAATGATTATGACTAAATTATTTGATTTTGTTTACTTGTACTTGATTGTGACTAAATGCAGTACGTTTAAAAGAAATTTTGTCGCTTCGCAACTAATTGTGACTAAGTGCAAATTTAGTAAATGTATTTTGTCGTTTCTCAATTTGAGTCAATGCTTAGATGTCATTTTGTGAACTGTAACTAAGTGCAATACGTTTAAAAAATATTTTGTTGTTTCCCAACTAATTGTGACTAAGTGAAAATTCATTAAAAGTATTTTGTCGCTTCTCGACTAATTGTGACTAAAAGCTTACTGTTTACAAGTCATTTTGTTGACTTGTAACTAACTGTAACTAAGTGCCGTACGTTTAAAAAAACATTTTGTCACTTCACTTTTTGTGCAGATTTACTAAATGCATTGTGTCGCTTTGCAATTAATAGCAAATAAGTTCTTAAAACTTAAATGTCATTTTGTTGATTTGTAATTAACAGTGACTAAGTGCAATACTTTAAAAAGACAATTTGTCGTTTTTCGATTAAATATGACTGAATAAAAATTTAGTAAATGTTTTTTGTCGCTTTGCAATTAATTGTGACTAAGTGCTTCATGCAGATTTTAATTTGTTAATTTATAATTAACTGTAAAAAATTGCAATACGTTTAGAAAACATTATGTCGCATCGCAATTAATTAAATGTGATTAAGTGCAATTTTATTAATTGCCTTTTGTCGCTTCGTAATTAATACTGACTAAGTGATTAATAATTGGATGATATTTTGTTGACTTGTAATTTACTGTGACTGAGTGCAGTACGTTTAGAAAACACTTTGTCGCTTAGCAATTAATTGTGACTTGACTAAGTACAAATTCAGTAAACTTCTTTGATAGCTTCTCAATTAAATGTGACTAAGTGCTTAATCCTTAGCAGTCGTTTTATTGACTGATTAAGTGCAATACTTTTAAAAAATATTTTGTCAATTTGCAATTAGTTGTGACTAAGAGCATGATGCTCAACTGCCAATTTGTTAACTTGCAATTGACTTTGACTAAGTGCAGATTTATTAAAAAACTTTGTCGTTGCTTAAATGTCATTTTGTATTAATTATAATTGACTGTGACTAAGTACAAGACATTTTGTCGCTTCGTGATCAATTGTGACAAAGTGCAGGTTTACTAATTGAATTGTGTTGCTTTGCAATTAATAGTGACTGAAACTTAAATCTTATTTTGTAGACTTGTAATTAACTGTGACTAAGTGCAGTATGTTTAAAAGACTATTTGTCGTTTTGCAATTAATTGTGACTAAGTGAAAAACCACTAAAAGTCGTTTGTCGCTTTGCGATTTATAGTGCCTTAAGCTTAGATTTAATTTTATTGACTTGTAATTAAGTGCGACTAAGTGCAGTACAATTAAAAACACTTTGTCGCTTTGCGATTAATTGTGACTAAGTGCAGATTTTGTAATCGTCTCTTGTCGCTTCGCGATTTATAATGACTGAGTGCCTAATGCTTAGATGTCCTTTTCTTAACTTATACTTGACTGTAATTAAGTGCAGTACTTTTAGAAAACTATTTGCCGCTTCGCAATTAATTGTGATTAAGTGCAGATTAACTAAATGTCCTTTGTTGCTTCGTAATTAATTG
Organism: Tachinus rufipes; assembly: GCA_963932245.1. Classification (NCBI taxonomy): domain Eukaryota; kingdom Metazoa; phylum Arthropoda; class Insecta; order Coleoptera; family Staphylinidae; genus Tachinus; species Tachinus rufipes. Next base: position 111,799,345 of record OZ010743.1, read on the forward strand.
TGACTAAGTGCAGACTCAAGTAAAGTAACTTGTTGCTTTGCAATTATTTGTGTTTGAGTGCAGATTCTAACTAAATGTTTTTTGCCACTTTTCGATTAATAGCGGTTAAGTCACTAATGCTTAGAGGTCAATTTGTTGACTTGTTATTGTCTGTGACTAAGTGCAGTACGTTTAGAAAACATAATGTCGTGTGGTAATTAATTCAGACTAAATGCAAATTTATTAAATGCATTGTGTTGCTTTGCAATTAATAGTGACTAAGTGCTCAAAACTACAACCCATTTTGTTGATTTGTAATTATCTGTAACTAAGTGCAATGCGTTAAAAATACATTTTGCTTGTGACTAATGGTTTATGATTAGATGCTACTTTTTTGACTTGTACATGACTGTGACTAAGTGCTATTTTGCTATTAATTGTGACTTAGTACTTTATGCTTACATGTCATTTTGTTCATTTGAAATTGACTGTGACTAAGTACAATACGTTTAATAAACATTTTGTCGCTTTGAGATTAATTGTGACTAAGTGCCTCATAATAAGATGTAATTTTGTAGACTTGTAACTAATTGTAACTAAGTGCAGTACGTTTAAAAAACATTTTGTTGCTTTGCAATTAATTGTAACTAAGTGCACTCACTAAATGTCATTTGTCACTTTGCAATTAATTGTGAATAAATTGCTTGGTGCTAAAATTTCATTTTGATGACTTATAATTGAATGTGACTAAGTGCATTACATTTTGTAGTTCCTCAATTAATTGTAAGTGTAGATTAAAAAAAAAAAGTGAGAAAGATACTTCAAAATGACTAAGTGCTCTTTGTCGCTTCGCAATTAAATGTGACTAAGTGCAACCTTATTTTAAGACAATTTGTAGCTTCGCAAATAATAGTAAAAAACTTCAAATTAACTAAGTGCTCTTTGTCGCTTTGCAATTAAATATGATTAAATTTAAAACAAGTTGTCGTTTTGCAATTAAACAATTTGTCAACTAAAAGTAAGAAAGAGACTTCAAAGTGACTAAATGCTTTTTGTTGCTTTGCAATCAAATATGACTGGGTGCAACCAAATTTTAAAACAATTAAACGTTTTTTGTCGCTTTGCAAATAAATGTGACTAAAGTTCGTAATAATCATCCATAATTTACATCTCGACAAAAATATGAACTACTCTATTAAATGTTATATCAATGTTAGCTGTATAATGTATAGCTAAAAAAATTCCTGTAATAATTTGGATTATTAAACAGAGTCCAAGTAATGATCCAAAGTTTCATCAAGTGCAAATTCATTAAATGTGCTTCGTGATTACTTATAATTAAGTGTAGTTAAAGTTAAAACATTTGGTCACTGCAAAATTAATTGTGACTAAGTGCAGGTTCAGTAAACGTCTTTTGTAGCTTTGCAATTAATTGTGACTAAACGCTTCCAGCTAAAACGCACTGTAACTAAATGCAGTACAACAAAAAGACTATTTGTCACATTTCAATTAATTGTGACTAAGTGCAGATTGACCAAAAGCCTTGTGTCGCTTCGAGATTAATAGTGACTAAGTGCGTGATACTCAAAAGTCACTTTATCAACTTGTAATTCACCGTCACTAAAAGAAGTACGCTTATAAAACAATTTGTTGCCTCAAGTTTAGTTGTGACTAAGTACAAACACATTAAAAATAATTTGGCGCTTTGCAATTAATAGTGACCAAGTACAAAATCAATAAACGCCTTTTATCGCTTTGTAATTAATAGCGACTAAGTGCCTAAAGCTTAAATGTCACTTTGTTGACTTGTAATTAACTGTGACCAAGTGCAGTACTTAAAAATATTATTTGTCGCTTTGTAAATAATTGTGATTAAATGCAAATTCAGTAAAAGTAATGTGCAGTAAGTTTGAAAAACATTTTGTCGCTTTGCAATTAATTGTGACTAAGTGCTTATTGCTAAGCTGTACTGCGACTAAGTGCAATACAACAAAAAGTCAAGTGACTAAGTGCAGATTCAGTAAACGTTTTTTGTTGCTTTGTAACTAATAGAACTAATCAACAATCTACTATGTGCAGTACGTTAAGAAAACTATTTGTCCCTTCGCATATAATAATTGTGACTAAGTGCAAACTCACTGATAATCTGTGACAGTTTGTCGCTTCGCGATTACTAGTTATTAAGTGCAGTAAGTTAATTGTGACTAAGTGCTTATGGCTAAAATGCACTGGAACTAAGTACGGTACAATAAACAAACATTTTGTCATTTTGCAGTTAATTGTGACTAAGTGCTTGATATTAAATGCCATTCTGTTTACTTGTAATTGACTGTGACTTACCTTTTGTAGCTTTGGGATTAATTGTGACTAAGTGCAAATTTACTTAATGTCCTCGCTTAGTAATTGATTGTGACTAAATGCCTGATGCTAAGAAGATATTTTGTTCATTTGTACTTAACTGTGAATAAGTGCTGTATGTTTAAAAAACATTTGTTCACTTTGTACACTAAGTGTCTGAAACTTAGATGTTATTTTGTTGACTTGTAATTATCTGTGACTAAGTGCAGTACGTTAGAAAGACCTTCTGTAGCTTTGCACTTAATTATGACTAAGTGCAAATTCACTTAATGTTCTGTGTCGCTTAGTAATTGATTGTGACTAAATACCTAATGCTAAGAAGCTATTTTGTTCTTTTGTACTTAACTGTGAATAAGTGCTGTATGTTTAAAAAACATTTTGTCACTTTATGTAATAAGTGCTTAAAACTTAGATGTCATTTTGTTGACTTGTAATTATCTGTGACTAAGTGCAATATGTTAAGAAGACATTTTGTCGCTTCGCGTTTAAATTTGACTAAAAGCAGATTCAGTAATCATCTTTTGTAGCTTTGTAATTATTTGTGACTAAGTGCTTGATGCTTAGATACCATTTTGTTCACATGTAATTTATTGTGTTTAAGTGCATTATGTTTAAAACACAATTAATTCTGACTAAATGTAGGCTCTCTAAACAATATTTGTCGTTTTGCAATTAATTGTGACTAAGTGCTTAATGCTCAAATGCTATTTTGTTAAATTGTAATTGACTGTGACTAAGTGCAGATTCATTAAAAGTGTTTTGTTAACTTGTAATTGATTGTAAGACTCGGAAGACATTTTGTCGCCTTGCAATTAATTGTGGCTAAGTGCAAATTTACTCAATGCCCTGTGTCTCGTAGCAAATGATTGTGACTAAATTATTTGGTTTTGTTTACTTGTACTTGATTGTGACTAAATGCAGTACGTTTAAAAGAAATTTTGTCACTTTGCAATTAATTGTGATTAAGTGCAGATTTACTAAATGCATTGTCTTGCTTTGCAATAAATAGTGACTAAGTGCCTAAAGCTTAAATATCATTTTATTGACTTTTAATTAACTGTGACTAAGTTCAATACGTTAAGAAGACATTTTGTCATTTCGTAATTAAATATGACTAAATGCAGATTCAATATTTTTTTTTTCTAGCTTTGCAATTATTTGAGTAAAAAACAGATGCTCAGATGCTATTTTGTAGATTTGCAAGTGACTTTGACTAAGTGCTGTACAATTAAAAATATTTTGTCCCTTCGCAATTAATTGTGACTACGTGCAGATTTACTAAACGCATTGTGACTGAAATTTAAATGTCATTTTGTTGATTTGTAATTAACTGTGACGAAGTGCAATACGTTAAGATGACATTTTGTTGCTTTAGAATTAAATGTGACTAATAGCAGTACCAATCTTTGGTCGCTTTGCAATAAATAATGACTAAGTGCCTAATGTTAAAATTTCTTTTTGTTGACTTATAATTGACTGTGACTAAGTGCAGGTATAAAGCTATTTTGTCGCTTCGCGATTAATTGTGAGTAACAACAAATTTACTTAATGTCTTCTGTCGTTTAGTAAATTATTGTGACTAAATGCCTCCTGATGTTAAAATACTATTTTGTTCACTTGTACTTGATTGTGACTAAGTGCAGTAATTTAAAAAAATATTTTGTAGCTTTGCGATAAATTGTAACTAATTGTAAATTCATTAGAAGTCTTTCGTCGCTTTGCGATTAGTTGTGATTAAAAACTGAATGCTTAAAAGTCATTTTGTTCACTTGTACTTGATTGTGACTAAGTTCAATACGTTTAAAAAATATTGTTTTGTTTTGCAATTAATTGTGACTAAGTGCTTGATGCCATTTTTTAGTTACTAAGTGCAAATTTATTAAAAGTTTTTTGTTGCATCGCAATTAATTGTGACTAAAAGCGTAATGCTTAAAATTAGTTTTGTTGATATGTAATTATTTGTGACTAAATGCAGTACGTTTAGAAGACCTTTTGTCGTTTTGCAATTAAATATGACTGGGTGCCCAAAGCTTAGATGTGATTTTGTTAACTTGTAAGCAACTGTGACTAAATGCAATACCTTAAAAAGACACTTCGACACTTTTCAATTAAATGTGACTAAATGCAAATTCAGGAAATGTCTTTTATTACGCAACTTTTTGTGACTAAGCGCTTAACGCTTAAATGCCATTTTGTTCATTTATAATTGATTGTGATTAAGTGCTGTACGTTTAGAAAATGCAATTAAATGTAACTAATTGCAAATTCAATAAAGGTTTTGTGTCTTGTTACTAATTGCCTCATGCTTAGATATAATTTTGTTGTTCACTTGTAATTAATTGTAACTATGTGCAGTATGTTCAGAAAACAATTTGTCGTTCCGCGATTAATTGTGACTAAGTGCATTTAAAAGTTTTTAATTACTTCTTAATTAAATGTGACTAAATGCTTAAATTCCATTTTGTTGACTGTGATTAAGAGCAAAACATTTTGTCGCTTTATAAGTAGTTGTGACTAAGTGCTTGATAAACTTTGACTAAGTGCAAATTCATAAAAAAAATTGTCGCTTCGCAATTAATTCTGACTAAAAACTTAATGCTTAAATGCATTTTTAATTAACTTGTAATTGACTGTAACTAAGTAAAGTACGTTTAGAAGATATTTTGTCACTTTTCTTTTAATTGTGACTAAGTGCTTTATGCTTACATGTCATTTTGTTAATTTGTAACTGTAACTGAGTGACTGAGCGTCGCTTCGCAATTAATTGTGAGTAAGTGCCTGGAGCTCAGATCTCATTTTGTTAATTTCTAATTGACTGTGACTAAGTGTAAGTTTGCAATTAATTGTGATTAAGTGCAGACTCACTAAAAGTTATTTTTCGCTTCGTAATTAATTGTGACTAAGTGCCTAATAATAAAATGTCTTTTTGTTATCTTGTAATTGACTAAATGCAGTACATTTAAAAAAACTAATTGTGACTAAGTGCAGATTCCCTAAAAGTCTTTTATTGCTTCGCAATTAACATTGACTAAGTGTTTTAAACATAGATTTTATTAGATTGACAATGACTAAGTGCAGTACAATTGAAAACATGTTGTAGCTTTGCAATTAACTTTGATTAAGTGCAGATTTAAAAAACGTCTTTTGTCGCTTTACGATTAATAGTGATTAAGTGCGTAATGCTCAGATGTCATTTTGTTGGCTTGTAATTGGCTGTGACTAAGTGCAGTACGTTTAGAAGACATTTGTCGCTTTGCAAATGGTTGTGACTAAGTGCAGGTTCAGTAAAAATCTTTTGCCGCTTTGCAATTGATACTGACTAAGTGCCAAATGTATAAATGCTTTTTTTGTAAGTTAACTGTGACTAAGAGCAAAACGTTTAGAAGACAATTTGTCGCTTCGCGTTTAATTGTCACTAAATGCAAATTTACTTAAAATCTATAAAATACAACTTTACTTTAAGATATTTAGTCACTTCGCAATTAATAGTAAAGTAGATAATTTGTCACTTTGAGTTAATAGTAAAAATGCTCTTAGTCGCTTCGCAATTAAATATGACTAACTGCAACCACAATTTAGGACAATTTGTCGCTTTGTGATTAAAAGTAAGAGATTTCAAAATGAATAAGTGTTCTTTGTTACTTCGCAATTAAATATGACTAAGTGCAACTTGATTTTAAGACAATTTGACGTTTCGCAATTAGTAGTAAGAAACTTCAAAATGACTAAGTGTTCTTTGTTGTTTCACAATTAAATATGACTAAGTGCATTAACATTTTAAGACAATTTGCCGCTTTGCAATAAGAAGTAAGAGACTCCACAGTGACTAAGTGCTCTTTGTAACTTTGTAATTAAAAATGACTAAGTTCAACCACAGTTTAAGACAATTTGTCGCTTTGCAACTAAAAGTAAAAGACTTTAAACTAACTAACTGCCTTCGTTATTTCAAAATTGAATATTACTAAGTGCAACCTAAATTTAAAACAAGTTGTCGCTTTGCAATTAGCAGTAAAAACTTCAAAGCGGCTAAGTGCTATTTGTTGCTTCACAATTAAAAATGACTAAGTGCATTCACATTTTAAAACAATTTGCCGCTACGCAACTAAAAGTAAAAGACTTCAAAGTGACTAAGTGTTTTTTGTTACTTCGCAATTAAATATGACTAAGTGCAACCCAATTTTAAGACAATTTGACGTTTTGCAATTAATAGTAAGAGACTTTTATCTAACTAAGTGCCCTCGTTATTTTGCAATTAAATATGACTAAGTGCAACCTAAACTTAAGACAATTTGTCGCTTTGCGATTAGTAGTAAAAACTTCAAAGCGGCTAAGTGCTATTTGTTGCTTTACAATTAAAAATGACTAAGTGCATTCACATTTTAAAACAATTTGCCGCTACGCAACTAAAAGTAAAAGACTTCAAAGTGACTAAGTGTTTTTTGTTACTTCGCAATTAAATATGACTAAGTGCAACCCAATTTTAAGACAATTTGACGTTTTGCAATTAATAGTAAGAGACTTTAATCTAACTAAATGCCCTCGTTATTTTGCAATTAAATATGACTAAGTGCAACCTAAACTTAAGACAATTTGTCGCTTCGCGATTAATAGTAAAAACTTCAAAGTGGCTACTTGCTCTTTGTTGTTTCGCAATTAAAAATGACTAAGTGCATTAACATTTTAAGACAATCGCCGCTTCGCAACTAAAAGTAAAAGGTTTCAAAGTGACTAAGTGTTTTTTGTTACTTCGCAACTCAATATGACTAAGTGCAACCTAATTTTAAGACAATTTGACGTTTCGCAATTAATAGTAAGAGACTTTAATCTAACTAAGTGCCCTCGTTATTTTGCAATTAAATATGACTAAGTGCAACCTAAATTTAAGATAATTTGTCGCTTCGGGATTAGTAGTAAAAACTTCAAAGTGGCTACTTGCTCTTTGTTGCTTCACAATTAAAAATGACTAAGTGCATTAACATTTTAAAACAATTTGCCGCTTTTCGATTAAAAGTAAAAAAACTTCTAAGTGACTAAGAGTTTTTTCTTATTTTACAATTAAATACGACTAAGTGCAACATGATTTTAAGACAATTTGACGCTTCATAATTAAAAGTAAGCGACTATAAACTAACTAAGTGCCCTCGTTATTTTGCAATTAAATATTACAAAGTGCAACCTAAATTTAAGACAATTTGTCGCTTCTCAATTAGTTGTAAAAAACTTCAAAGTGGCTAAGTGCTCTTTGTTGCTTCATAATTAAAAATGACTAAGTGCATTAACATTTTAAAACAATTTTCCGCTTCGCAATAAAATATGACTAAGTTCAACCTGATTTTAAGACAATTAGATGCTTCGCAATTAATATTAATAAATAAGATAGCACTTAGTCATATTTAATTGCGAAGAGACAAAAAACACTTAGTCACTTTGAAAACAAATTATCTTATAATATGGTTGCACTTAGTCTTATTTAATTGCGATGCGACAAAAAGTAGTTGTAATCGCGAAGTGACAAACTGTTTTAAAATGTTAATGCACTTAGTCATATTTAACTGTAAAGTGATCAATATGGTAAAACTTAGTCATATTTAATTGCGAAGTGACAAAGAGCACTTAGTCACTTTGTCACTTCGCAATTAAATATGACTAAGTTTTACCATATTGATCACTTTACAGTTAAATATGACTAAGTGCATTAACATTTTAAAACAGTTTGTCACTTCGCGATTACAACTACTTTTTGTCGCATCGCAATTAAATAAGACTAAGTGCAACCATATTATAAGATAATTTGTTTTCAAAGTGACTAAGTGTTTTTTGTCTCTTCGCAATTAAATATGACTAAGTGCTATCTTATTTTAAGACAAATTTGTCGCTTTGCGATTAATAGTAAAATACTTCGAAGTGATCGCAATTAAATATGATTAAGTGCAACCTTATTTTAAGACAGTTAGTTGCTTCGCGAGTAATAGTAAGACATTTCATAGTGACTAAGTGCAAATCAACGCTTCTATTTAAACCACCGGATCCAACTGGAGCACACGTAGAAGTTCTTTGCCACAAAGACTTTGCACCACACTTGGACAAAAGAAAAGAAAATCAGCAAGCCAATTGACTACATTTATAGCAGTAGTTCTTCAGCATGTCCAGCTTAAAAAAGCTTAAGATAATTTACATAAAATGTTAAAGCATAAAACCGACAAAAGTACTATTAGTAAAAAATAAACATAAAATACTTACTGAAATTATAACAGTGCATAATGGTATGAACAAAACTAATCCCAAAAATCAACATCCCAGTCAATTTATGGAAATAGATATGTTGATCCAATGGTAGAAACGCACTAAATCCTCTCGTCCTCAAAAAGGTTATACATTGCCTCAACATGAGAACCAATACAAACATACAATTGAAATTTAAACATTGCCCTAAAACATTAAATTAAATTCATACCAAACTCAATTAAATTATTTACTTACCGCAAGCTCTTGCAATAATAGTGCAAATATTTGATTCCCTGTATTGCACAGCACGTGTTATAAAAAGAGTAATATTGACTATAATAAAAATGGCTAGAAAAATTAAATAAACATAATTATTCTTAACATAAGGTAACGTAAATTGGTAAGGTCTGTATTTCATTAATTTCCCAACAAATGATGCAGGCGGAGCTTTAGGTTTAGGTGGAACTAACCAACGATCAATACTGAAATAAATAATATTACCAACAATTAAATTAAATTATATTTTGATTCAAACCTAATAGAAAGATTTTCTAATAACCCCCCATGCTTCTCCAATTGATATTTTAAAGCCTCATATGTAATAGCACCACGATTTTTTGTATCTGCATCCTCAAACATAGCGACTGTTAAATCATCAATTTGTTCTTCACTAAAACGCATTCCATTTTCTTCCATACAGGCACGCATAACATGTTGTAATTCTTTATGCTGAATCAATCCATCACCTATTATAATATAAATTTATAAATTATGATTATTAAATTATAATTGTAATTACCATCAAGATCGTATACTTTAAATAAAAATCTAATTTTATCATCAGGTGATTGTCCTGCAAATTGATGCATCGCATCTAAAAATTCTTGAAGTGATATGGAACCTGAGTTGTCTTTATCAAAAATTTGAAACACTCTTTCAGTAAAGAAGGGCTGAAATTTAATTAATATTATTTAATAATTATTGTTTATCATATTACATTTTTTGAAATGACGATTTTTTTGAAATCTTCTCTTCTAATTTCCTTTTCATTTCCAACAGTCTGTCTGAATAATTGTTCCAACCATTCCAGACTGCCTTTATCGAATCCGGTCCGAGGTCTACAAAAAAAAAAGATTAATCCAATAAAACATAATAATATAAATAATGGCAACACGTTTATAAAATGTAGTGTATTAAAATAGCATGTAGAGTATGTACATACTAATAAGAAATAAATTTAATGTAACAGTGACTGCCGTAATTCAAGATTATGACAGCGGTTTGTGTCGACTTGGTGGGTGTTTAATGATATAGAGTGATGACCGGAGCATAATATTATTGCCGATAAATTTACCTTGTGTTTGTTATGCTCGCCAAGAAGTCCATGATTTGTTCGGCGCTTACTGTGCCCAAGTTTTCTTGATCGATTAATCTGAATAATTTATCTACAATCTGTAAAACAATACAAAGAAGATATACTGTAATTAATTATATTATTGCAATACCTATAGTATAAAATTAAGAATCTATGTTTTATAAATAATAATTGAAGATTAATAACCTCTCAGATCCACATTTTTAATATGGTTTTTTCCAAGTTAGACTAATCCAAACTTGTGATTTATGATAATTAAGTTATTTTGTCAACTTGTCTTGAAATGTTCGGACCTTCAAATGCAAAGAATTTTAAGAAAGAAAGCTTGTGACTTGTAACAACAATTGAGTTCTGCTCGTAGTTTTATGACACTCCCTAAACCGCGTCTTGTTTTACATGGTTGAAACAATTGATGTACAATTTACTTGGCTTGTCAGTTAAAATGTTATTTTTTTCTTGCATTTATGATCTAATTTTGTTGTTATTTAATGATTTTTGTGTAAATTTATATTATTCATTAACTGTAAGCCCGCTTGACTCTCATTAATAATAATATGTCACTTCCCAAAAACCAGTGAAAAAGTATGACTTAGTTTAGTTAAAATTTGTTGCTTTGTAATAAACTGTAATTTTTCAATTCATTAATAATTCAGTTTAATGATTTATTTAATTTATAAATAATTTTTGTTTTTGAAATTGATTACCTGCAAGTCAGAATGACTCAGTTTATTGGCAATAAACTACTTTCTAACTTGACTCTGCATATATAGTGTAAAATTTGCTGTTTTGTGATTAATAGTAATTAAGAGACTCAGTCTAACAATAATTTCTCACTTGGCAACTAGCGGGGTTTAAAAATGACTTATCTATTAATAATTTGTCGCTTAGCAATTAACAATAATTAATAATGACTCAGACTGTAAAATGTTTATTGCTACGGAATTATTGACTCAGTCTAACATATAATTTGTCGCTTCGCAATTAATATTAAGCCGGAAAGACTCACTTTAGTGAAAATTTGTCAATTTGCAATTAGCAGTTATTAATAATGACTCAATGTAAGGTTAATGTATAGATTTACAATGACTTAGTTTAATAATAATAAATTGTTTCTCAATTAACTGTATTTTGCATGACTCATTAGTTATGGAATAAATTGTATCAGTAATAATTTGTGATTTACCAAACAACAGTAAGTGGAAATGACTCAGTAACGATAATTTGTCGCGTTAAGATTAACGATAAACCTGTATGACTTACTTTAATAAATTTTGGTTGCTTTGCAATTAACATTAGTTAAGAATGACTCAGTGTAGAAAACTAACTACAAGCTTAAATGACTCACTTAAATGATAAATTGATACTTTAATTAAGAATGACTCAGTCTGAAGAAGTATTGTTGCTTCGCAATTGATAGATTTTAGCTTCGCGATTAATATTGACTCAGAATGACTCATTTTAGTAGTAATTTAAGGTTTTACAAATAGCAGTAACTAAAAATGACTCAATTTAAAAATAATATGTAGCTTTGCTGTTAGCCGTGAGCTAAAATGACTCAGTTTAATAAAATAAAATTGCTTCAAAATTAACTGCATTCATTGCAATTAAGAATGACTCAGTTTAACAATAATTTGAAGATTCGCAATTAACATGGATTCAAAATGACTCATTTTATTAATTATTTGTCGCTTTGCAAACAGTTGCAATTAAAGATGACTCGTTTCAAAAATACTATGTTGCTGTGAGCTAAAATGACTCAGTTTAATATATAAAATTGCTTTATACATTAACTGCAGTTTAAAAACTTATTAATTGTTTTATAATTTGCTTTAGTAACAATTAGTCGATTCCCAATTAACAATTCGCGATTAAGAATGAGTAAGCATGACTCAGTTTAATAATAATTTGTCGTTTTGCAATTAACATTAAACCTTAATAATTCAATAATTCCTTGATAATTGTCGTATAATTTGTTTACTTTTAATTTTCCGTTTTCCAATAAAGAGTAAAAAAGAATGACTCAGTCTAACAATAATTAACCGTTTTGCAATTAACTTTAAACCCTAATGACTCATTTTAATAACAATTTTTTGTTTTGTATTGTGACTAAGAATGACTTAGTCTAATAATAACTTATTGCTTCGTAATTAACAGTGACTTAGCAATGACTCGGTCTAACAATAACTTGTCGCTTTGCAATGAACACTGATTAAAATTGACTCAGTCTAACAATATTTTGACGCTTCGTAATTACCTTATTAAGCCTAATTATAATTTGTTCCTTCACAATAAACTATCACAAATGACTCATTTTAATAATAAATTGTTGCTCTTCAATTTATACTGACTAACAATGACTTGAATTTATTGTTTTGCAATGTAAAGTGACTAAGAATGACTTACATTAATACAAATTTAACGCTTTGTAAAAAATAAAAACTAAAAATAACATATTTTAGTAATAATTTGACTTTTTGCAATTAACTATGAATCTGAATGACTCATTTTGATATTAAGTTGTTGCTTTGCAATTTATAGCAATTAACAGTAATTAAAAGTGACTCAATCTAATTAGTTGCTGTAAACCTCAGTCTAACGATAAAATAAAATTTAACAATGAAGGTTTGCTTTGCAATTACCAGTAATTAAAAATGACTCAGTCTCACAATAACTTTGATTCGCAATTAACAAAATGACTCAGTCTAACGATGTTTTGTCGCTTAGTGATTAACTTATTAAGCCTTAATTACAAACTTTAATAATAAATTATCGCTTTGGAAATAACAGTGATTTAGAATGACTTTTTTTAATAATAATTTGTTGTTTCGCAATAACAATGTTTTTTAATGACTCAGTAACTATAAGTCTGTATGACCCAATTTAATAATATTCTGTTGATTTGCAATTTATAGTGACTAAAATCATTTCTTCGCAATTAACAGTAAATAAAAATGACAATCTAACCAGAAATTGTCGCTTCGCAATTAAATGAATGATTAATTTAATGTTCATTTAATAACTTATAGTGACAAAAAATGATTTAGTCAAATAACAATTTGTCGCAATTAACAGTGATTAAAAATGACTCAATCTAAGAATAACTTGTCGCTTTGCAATTAACTATAAGTTCAAAATGACTTACTATAATAATAATAATTTGTCAACTAGCTATTTACAATAAGTAAAGAATGACTGATAATTTGTCGCTTTGCAATTAAAAAAAATGACTCTTTTTAATAATAATTTGTAGTTTCCAGATTAACTATGAACCTGAATGTCTCACTTTAAAGTTAAATTGTCTTTGCAATGATCAGCATTAATTAACATTAACAGTGACTCACTTTAGTATTAATTTGTTGCTTAGCAATTAAGCTTAAATATAAATGACTCCACAATTTGTTGTTTTGCAATTAATGACTCACTTTAATAAAAAATTGTCGTTTTGCAATTAAATATTAGCTTAATAACTCATTTGAGTGATAATTTGTCGCTTTGCGATTAAGAGTGGTTAAGAATAACTCTTTTTAATAATAATTTGTCGCTTCGCATCAGACTATAATACTGAATGACTCACTGTAATGATAATTTGTTGCTTTATATTTTATTGTTAGTTTTTAGAAAAATGTTGATAATTTTATGTCACTTTTGTAAGATTTTTGACAGTTTTGTGCCATTTTTGACAATTACATAATTTTTTTACAAACAAATCTATTTTTGTCAGTTTTTAACAATTAATTTTGACAGATTCATGTTAATTTTTGACAGATATATTGCTTTTTGACAGTTTTTTATCAATTTTTACAGTTTTATGTAATTTTTGACAGTTACATTGCTTTTGACGGTTGTTTTAACAATTTACAACACTTTTTGACAGTTGCGTACAACCTTTGACAGTCATCTTTTTATTTCAATATAGACCGTTGGGAGTGGACTTCTGGCAACATCTCAATCTCAAATCAATATTTGAGTTGTTCATCAGTCCAAAACAGCAACAACTACACGCAGTAGCGTAGCTAGAATTTGTTGCCGGCCCCAAAATATTAAAAATATTTTTCATAAAATAAAAAAAAATCAATTCAATTGGAAGCAACAATTTATTAATAAAGTGTGTAATTCAAGTTCAAAATTAATTGCAAAGCTAAAAATAATAATTATTAAAGGAAGTAATTTTTAATTGGAAACAACAAATTATGCTTAAAGTGAGTCATTCTGACTTAACCGTAAAGCAACTCATTTAAATGATAAATTGTAGCTTCGCAAATTAATCGTGATTAAAAATTTTAATAAGTTGTCGCTTTGCAATTAACAACAATTAAAAATTATTCACTTTAATAATTATCTTTGCTTCGATCTTGAAAACTCCTTTAAGTGAATATTTGTCACTTTGCAATTAAGTGTAATTAAAAATAATTAAAAATGACTCAATCTAACAATAATTTGTCGTTTTACAATTAATTATTAGTCTGTACAAAGCACTTCAATGATAATTTGTTGCTTCGTAATTATTAATGAGCATAAAAACAAATTTAAGTTATAATTTGTTGCATTGCAATTAAAAGTAATTAGTCGTAATTCAGACTAACAATAATTTGTCGTTTTGTAATTAACAGTAATTTAAAACAAGTCAGTCTAACAATAACTTGTCGGTTCACAACTTACTAAAAGTCTGAATAACTCAGTTTAATGATAAATTGTCGCTTCCTATTAAAAATTACTCATTTTAATACTAATTTATCGATTTCGCAATTAACTTATATAAGCTTAAAAACTCATTTAAGTAATAATTTGTCGTTTCAAGATTAGGAGTGATAATTAGAAATAATTCATTTTAATAATAAACTATCGCTTTGCAATTGATTACGAGTCTGACTGACTCACTTTAATAATAAATTGTCGTTTCGCAATTGAGCGAGCTTAAGAATGACTCACTTTAATAATAATTGTATGTTTCGCAGCTTTTAAGCTCGTTTTTAATTTATTGCTTCGCGGTTAACGTGATTAAGAATAACTCAATTTAATAATAATATAATTAACAATGAGCATCAACGACCAGTGGCGTAACTAGATTTTTTGTGCCTGTCCGCAAAATATTGAGAAGCATTTTATCAGACAATTTTATAAATAAAGCGTACACAATTTGCCTTAAAACTTTAAAGAATTTCAAAAACAGCAAAATCCGATCATAAGTATAAAAATATTGTCAAAAAATACTAAAATTTACCATCAGAGAAGGGAGAGGTGACATCTAATCTGTTGATGACGTACACTTCACTGAGGGGGGGGGGGGGGTGTTATTCCAAATCACAAGTATTATTGAGTTGTTTCAACTAGAGTGCCCACCCATTCATCAAGAGTTTGTTAACAAGAAATTGGAAGGTTTTTTTTTGCTGCACATGTTAGAAGTCGTTTCGGAATTAATTATGAGTCTTAAAATTTATTTGTCGCTTTTCAATTAGGCGTGATTAATAATGACTTAATCTAATGATAATTTCTTTTTCTAAAAATTAATAGTAAAAAGGAATGACTCAGTCTAAAAATAATACTTTACTATGCAATTAATTATAAGCCCTAAAACCTCAATTAAGTGATCGGTTTAACGATAATCTGTCGCTTAACAATAAATAAGAACAACTCAACATGACTCACTAATGGATCGTTTGCAGGAATATGATGGTCGTCCAGGCTCATAGTTAATTACAAAAATTCTAGCTACTCAACTGGTCAGTTGGGTAGCTAGAATTTTTAGGCCTGTCATCAAAATATTAAAAAACGACCTCAGACATTTTTATAAAATTTCAAAAAAAGCAAAATTCAGCTTTAAAATATCAAACATTTTGTTAGAAAGATATAAAATCCAGCACTGTTGAAAAAATATATTTTCTTTAATAAAATGTCTAAATTAGTAATAAGTGGGCATAAAATATCAAAATATTGTTGAAAAGAATCAAAATCAGGTTTAAAAACATCAAAATACTGTTGGAAAGCCCCCAAATCCGGCCATAAACTTTTGGAAAGTTTAAAAATCTTTTCATGATATAATAAAGTATAAGAATATTGTCAAAAACACTAAAATTTCAAATGACAAAAATAGCAAATTTTGAGCTTGAAACCTCAAAATATTGTTAGATAGCACTGAAATTCGGCCATAAACTGTTAAAAAAATGTATTTTTTTTACATAAACCTAAAAATAGCAAAATCTTGTTAAAAAGTGTAAAATTCTATCTACAAATTTCAAAAACACAAAATCCGGTCATAAAGTATAAAAATATTGCCAAAAAGTACCAAAATTTACCATAAACATTTAAAAACTGCAATATTCTATCTATAAAAAGTTAAAAATGGCAAAATTTACTTAAAGTAAGTTACCAAAACAACTTAAAAACGGTTAAAAAAACTATTTTTTATAAAACGTCAATAGTTTAAAAATTTTGAACTGAAAACATCAAAATATTGTCAGAAAGCACCAAAATCCGGCCTGTTAAACTGTTGAAAAGTGCAAAATTTTATTAATAAAATTTAAAAATGAGCAAAATCCGGCTACAAAATATAAAAATATTGTCAGAGAACACCAAAATTTAGTCATTAGATGTTAAAAAACGCAAAACTATATTCGTAAAATGTCAAAAATAACTAAATCCGGCCATAAAAAAACATTAAATATCATATAGAATCAAAAAACGGTTGAAAATTTCAAAATTTTATTTATAAATCGTCAAAAACAGTAAATTCTGGCCTTAAAACCTTAGACCATATACACGTCTTTTGCCGACGCGGTGAAGCCAACATGATCGGTGTGTGTGACGTCAGTTGTGGACAAGATCGCGCATATAGCAAGAAACATAATGTTAAACACGTGTATGAAAACACATTTTTACGCACTTAATCTATTAAAATATCTATAAATCTTGTATGGGGCTCTTCTCACATTGCTAAATTATTTAATTAACAAATATTGAATTTTGTAAAAGATATAACGTCAAAAACAAATTAATTTTGAACATATATTTATATTTTATCGTGTTTATGTTCACTAATAATTGTAAAACTAAACGATTAACTACTCATATGCACAAGACACAACTAACGCGTGACGTCAGTCGTGGGCATAAAACGTAATGTTGGCTTCACCATCCAACAAACAGAAATTAGCACAAGGCGCGTCTATAGGTGTATATAGTCTAAGCTTAAAACACGAAAATATTGTTAAAAAGCACAAACATTCGGACTGTTAAAAAGTACAAAATCTGGCCATAAAATAAAAAAATATTTGTCAAAATGCACACAAATTTAGTCATTAGATGTTAAAAACGCAAAATTATATTCATAAAAAGTCAAAAATAGCTAAATCCGGTCATAAAACATTAAAATATTTTCAAAAAAATCAAAATTGGGCTAAAAACGGTTACAAAGTCTAAAATTTTATTTATAAAATGTCAAAAAACAGCAAATTCTGGTATTAAAACATCAAAATTATGTTAAAAAGCATCAAATTCGGTTATAAACGGTTGAAAAATAAAATTATATATATATAAAGTTTTAAAAATTGTAAAACCCGGCTATAAAATATCAGAATATTGTCAGAAAGATTCAAAACTCGCCAAAAGTGTACCATTTTAAAAATAGCAAAATTTAGATATGAAATATCAAAAAACTGTTGAAAAAATTAAATTTCTTGTAATGAAATGTCTAAAATAGCAAAATAGGGCTATGAAATATTATTAAAAAAAACAAAATCTTGCCTTTAATCATCAAAATATTGTCAGAAAATACCAAAAATCCGGCCT
Organism: Tachinus rufipes; assembly: GCA_963932245.1. NCBI lineage: Eukaryota > Metazoa > Arthropoda > Insecta > Coleoptera > Staphylinidae > Tachinus > Tachinus rufipes. The sequence continues at coordinate 111,817,067 of OZ010743.1, forward strand.
AAACTGTTAAAAGTACAAAATTCTATTGATAAAATGTTAAAATGAGTTAAATCCGGCCATAACTATTGTCAAAAGACACCAAATCTTGGTAATTAAATGTTAAAAATGCAAAATTAAAATCATAAAAAGTCAAAAATAAATAAATCCGATCATAAAAACATTAAAATATTTTCAGATAGAATCAAAATGCTAAAACGGTTAAAACGTCCAAAAATGTATTTATAAAATGTCAAAAATAGCAGTTTCGGCCTTGAAATATTAAAATAAAACCCAAAATGCGGCCATAAATTGAAAAAAAAAAAAAATTCATTCATAAATTCTTAAAGATAGCAAAATCCAGCTATAAAATGTCAAAATATTGTCAAAAAGATTCAAAATCCGGCTTTGCAATTTTAAACAATTGTCAGAAAGCAAATCCGTCCATAATTTTCATGAAATCTTAAAAACAGCAAAATCAGCTATAAAATATCAAAAAAATTATTAGAAACAACCAAAATCCGACATAAACTGTTGCAAATTTCTTTAAGCGAAATGTCTACAATAGTAAAAAAAAGTTATAAAATATTAATATATTGTTAAAAAATAACAAGATCTAGCCTTAAAACAACTTACTATTGTCAAAAAGCACAAAAAATCGGCCATAAACTGTTGAAAAATGGAAAATTCTATTAAAAGAATGTTAAAATAAGCAAAACCCGGCCATAAAATAAAAAAAAAATGTCAGAAATCACAAAAATTTTGTCATTAGATGATAAAAAATGCAAAATTATATTCGTAAAATGTCAAAAATAGCTAAATCCGGTCATAAAACATTAAATATCAGATAAGATAAAAAAAACTGTTAAAAATTCCAAAATATTGTTTATAAAATATAAAAAGTAGCAAATTCTGGCCTAAAAAAAACATGAAAACATTGTTAAAAAACATCAAAATTCGACTATAAACTGATAAAAAAAAAAAATAACATTTTAAAAATAGCAAAACTCGGCTATAATATATCAGAATATTGTCAAAAAGATTAAAAACTAGGTCAAAATCCGCCTATAAATATTGTAAGAAAGCACCAAAATTCACCATAAACTGTTAAAATAAGCAACATTTTTTAGAAAATGTCAAAAATGGCCAAATTCTGTCAATAAATATGAAAATAAAAAAAAACAAATGTCAGAAAGTAGCTAAAACTGGTCATAAAGTGTACAAATTTTTATAAAAACAGCAAAATTCAATTATAAAATATCAAAAAATTGTTAAAAAAACTAAAATCCGGCATACTGTTAAAAAATGCAAATTTCTTTAAACAAAATTTCTAAAATAGTAAAATAAAGCTATGAAATATCAATATTATATTGTTAAAAAAAAACTAAAATTTATTCTTAAAACATTAAAATATTGTCAAAAAGCACAAAAATCCGGCCATAAACTGTTGAAAAGTGCAAAATTTATTAATGAAATGTTAAAATGAGCAAAATCCGGCCATAAAATAAGAAAATAATGTCAGAAAGCATAAAAACTTAACTATTAGATGTTAAAAATAAAAAATTATATTCATAAAAAGTCAAAAATAGCTAACTCCGGTCTTATAGCATTCAAATATTTTTAGATAAAACAAAAAAACGTTTAAAAAGTCCAAAATGTTATTTATAAAATGTGATAAAAGGCAAATTTTGGCCTTGAAACGTCAAAATATATTTAAAAAGATCCAAAATTCGGCCATAAATTGTTAAAAATTTAAATTAGTTTTATAAAATCTTAAAAATAGCAAACTTTGGCTATAAAATATCAAATATTGTCAGAAAGATACAAAACTCGGTCAAAATCCGCCCATAAAATATATAAATATTGTCAATAAGTATAAAAACTTACCATAATTTGTTAAAATACACAACTTTCAATTTATGAAATGTCATAAAATATAAAAACCTTTCAAGAAAAACTAAAAACAGTTCTTAATAAAATGGCAACAATTGCAAAATCCGGCCTTGCAATTTTAAACAAATGTCAGAAAGCAGTATATCCTGCCAAAAGTTTACAAATTTTTATGACATTTTAAAAATAACAAAACTTAGATACAAGCAAGATATCAAAAAACAGTTTAAAAATGCAAAATTCTATAAAATATTGTTAAAAAAAAAACAAAATCTATCCTCGATCATCCAAATATTGTCAAAAAATACCAAAAATCCGGCGTAAACTTTTAAAAGTACAAAATTCTATTAATAAAATGTCAAAATGAGTGAAATCCGGCCATAAACTATAGTCAAAAAGTACCAAATTTTGGTAATTAAATGTTAAAAAAAAATGCATTTTTTTACAAAATGTCTAAAATAGTAAATCAAAGCTATAAAATATAAATATATTGTTAAAAAAAAAAACAAAATCTAGCCTTAAAACATCAAAAAGCACAACAATCCGGCCATAAACTGTTAAAAAGTGCAAAACTCTATTAATGCAATGTTAAAATAAGCAAAATCCGGCCATAAATTAAGAAAATGTTGTCAAAAAGCACAAAAATTAAGTCATTAGATGCTAAAAATAAAAAATTATATTAATAAAAAGTCAAAAATAACTAACTCTGATTTTAAAATATTTAAATATTTTCAGATAGAATAAAAATCCGGCCAAAAACTGTTAAAAATAGCAAATTTTGACCTTAAAACATCAAAATATATTAAAAAAAAAAACAAAATTCGGTCATAAATTGTTAAAAATTTAAATTTGTTGTTAAAATCTTAAAAAAGCAAATTCCTGCTATAAAATTTTGTCAGGAAGATTTAAAACTCGGTCAAAATCCGCCATAAAATATAAAATTATTGTCAAAAAATACTAAAATTTACCACAAACTCTTAAAATACGCCACATTCTATTAATAAAATGTCAAAAATGGCAAAATTCTGTCATAAAATATTAAAATTTTTAAGAAAAACTAAAATCTGGTAAAAAACAACATAATCCAGCTTTGCAATTTTAAGCAATTGTAGGAAAGCAGTAAAGTTTGGCCATAAACTGTAAAAAAAATGTTAGAAACAACCAAAATCCAGCATATCTGTTGAAAATTACAAAATTCTTTTAATGAAATGTCTAAAATCCAGTCATATTGTTAAAAAGAACAAAAAGCTTCAAAATGTTATAAAAAACACTAAAATCTAACCATAAACTATTAAAAAGTGAAAAAATCTTTTAGTGAAATGTCAAAATGAACAAAATCCGGCCATAAAACATAAAAATGTTAAAAAGTACCAAAATGAAGTTAAAAAATAAAAAAAAAAAAATTAATAAAAAAACAAAAATAGCTAAATCCAATCATAAAACATTAAATTATTTTCTAAAAGAACCAAAATACGGCAAAAAATTGTTAAAAAGCGTACAACTTTCTATAAAAAAAAGAACCAAAATTGTAAAAAAGTGCAAAAGGATTTGAAATCTAAAAAGTACATTTTTTTATTTTTTTATTTGAAGATAATATTTCACGTTTTTTTATAAAAAATGTCAAACAAAAGTTTTCTGTTTTTAAACAAAAATCTTTTCTTAGATATGGACCTGCTTATTAGTAATTGTAGACAACTACTTTAATACATTATTCTGGTGTAACGGATCCAACATCCAATATTAATGCAAAAAAAATAATTTCTAATAATGTTTAGTTTTGTTGTACGTACCCCTTTTGCATAGAATATTTGATAAAACTGTTCAATTTTTATATCTTCATCACCGCAAAGACAATATGCAACGCTTTCAATCTGTTCGGCAAAATCTATTTGCTTTTCATTGCTGAAATATAATATTTATTTTATAAATATTTTAGTGAGTTATATTTTCTTACTGTAATCGCTGCTTGAGAAATTCTATCCAACTTTCCTGTCCCAGCTTCTGGTCTCTGTCTTGATCGAACAGTTTGAAAAGCTGTTCCAGAAGATCCTGCAAAATAATAGAAAAAAACATTAATAATAAAATCTAGATTTACAAAAGTTTAATAATTTATATTAATTTTTCAAATGTGAAATGTAATTTCAAAAATTTTCAAAAATCGTCTTAAAGGTCATTTTCAAAATATTTGCAAATTTCAGTTAATTTTTAAAAGTACCTTATCATGGCTTTGAAATATGATTTTTTTAATTTAAAATTTATTCAATATTTTCAAAAATAATCTTAAAAGTTAGTTTGGTTTAATTTGTTTTAAATTTTTTAAATTTTTTCAGTTTAAAGAATTTACAATATTTTCAAAATTCATGTTAAAAAACATCATTAAAGTTACTCTAAAAAAAATCAGCAAACATGAATTTTTGAAACAACAAAATATAAATTTTCTAATTCTTAATAGTGCCTAATGTTCTTGACAGATATTGAGTAAAAAATAATGTTTACAATAAAGAACTTGTAGTAATAAACAGTAATTTCTTAATATAATTCAATAATATTATCTTCTTGATCTCTGATGCTGTTCCGTCTGCAAGAGTTTCAGAAACAATCCAGTTATAAGTTATAACCTGATCCGCGAGGGTGGAAATACCATACCTCTCACATGTAATCACCATAATTTATAGCACGGACGGTTTTTATTTCTTAATTATAGATAATAACATACTCGAAAATACAACACCTGACGTTTTCAACAAACAAATAATTCATTAAAGTGACCTTAAATAACCAGCTCAGAATTAATCTTCGTCAATTATGCAATTTTGCAAATAAAATTGGATTGGTTTATAGAATATTGACGCCCCTGCATTCATTATAAATGTTATAAATAAATTAATAATTCGATTACGAAATAATGAATATGAATGAATTAGCTTGCGGTAATTGCAGATCACAACTAAACCTATAATTTACTCGGTTTTAATTTGTAAGAATTTTAAACGTGTCAAGGGCAGTTCAAATCATAGATTATATTAACAATAAATGAATATGGAGCGGACACACACATGAACCAATAATGAATGGGTGCAGTCAGTACCCATTGCAGCCTGGGGCGTAAATTGTGTGACAACAACGAAATTTTATATGGTGGGTTACCCCCATACTTTAAGAGAAGGGCGGCCAATCATTAAGGTGAAAGTGTAGCCTTTATGGTCATTTGATTATCATTCCACCATTAATGTTAAATAATATCAACCTGTTTGCATAAATTATGAACACGCATGAATGACCATTTTTTCTCTTAATGACTTACTTATCGGATACTCCCCGAGCCTTCAGATCTATTTGATTAATGAACTAGTTTTATGTAATTTCCCAATTTTAGATGTGAACGTAAACACATTTTTTTTATTACTTTTTGAGCAATATTATGTGGTAATTATCGTTTTTGCTTCAACTAAATGATGTTTACACGAATCAATTATAGATTATGAGGTGTGAAATGTGTATCGATTTTAAAGAGTGAAGAAATATTTTATACAAAGTTGTCCATCAATGAAAAATGTAAGAAATAAACCATCATAAACCATAGCGAATTGTATAATTTAAACCAGCTTATTTTATACTTTTGTATGAGAAAAAATGTATAAACTTAAATAGAATTTTATGATTCAACTTGAATTGGTTTGTTGGGAATATTTTTTTTAGTTTACAATGATTGTTATTAAACATTGAAGTTTAACTTAGTCAAAAATAAGTTAAATTTTTTTAAATCAGTATCGCTATAAGAACACAATTAAACACAATTAAATAATATTTTTATTCATAAACGTTTTATGACTCATACAAATATTAGTTTTAGGTGAATTTACTCCAATACATCTATTAGGCAAAGCTATTTTTTGCGCAAAAGATAATTCCTTAAAATCATAACTCTCCCCACAAACACTAACAGGTTTACATTTAACATAACCCAATCTTTCATAAAACCCCATTTTATATTTGGTCGACAAATAAATCATTCTAAAATCCATTTCTCTACAATACGTTTCAACCTCTTCAATCAACAACTTTCCATAACCTTTACCGCGATCATTCCTATCAATCACAACCGATTCCAAAAAACAAGCTTCTTTAATTTTTGATAAAGCACATAATTTACAATGTCCTACAACTTTATCATCATTGACAAGTACAAGACATGTTGGTAATTTATCGTTTGATGATTCCAAATTTTGAGCTGTTTTACTATATTTCCATTCACCTTTTATTAATTTCGAACAATCTTCAATGAATTTTGGATGCTTATGCAATGGTAAAACTTGTAATTTCATTTTTATATTTTTACTGACGTTAATTATATTTGTATCTCAGCAACGCATATGATATTTCATAATTGTAATTATTAACGGTCAAATGCACTTTTAAGATCAGGTAGGTAATGATAAGTGTGCCAATCATAATATCAAATTACCATTAATTAAATGCGAAGTGTATGTTGCTTTGAAGGATGCCTTCTGTTACATTTTATTTTTACATATTTTTTTCACATTCGCCATCTCGGAGGTTGTCGGCTTTAACAAGCGGGATCCTGTCAATGCGATTACATTCGAGTCGGACTGTTTTAGAAGCCGCCGTTATATATATTTCTTTTGCAAACTATACATCACAATTAGCAATTAACTTGAGCTTCTTGTACCAATCCAACGTATATTAATCAAAGTCAAAAGTTCGATTGTATTAATGCATAATCTGGTTTGGAGTTATTTTACCATAGAATTCAGAAACTTTAAGCTTTATGTTAATTATGTGCTTCGTGTAATTGTGCGATAAATATTGTAATTAATAGAGACTCAATGTAAGTTTATTGCTGAATGTGTTCCGCTTTATCGCCTTGCGAACATGCGTGTACATGCTTCGAAAAACGCCTCAACTGTTATTTAATTAATACAAATTGCCGACGGTTTAATTAACCATACATTATTTACTTGGGTGATTGTTTACAATTCACTTAGATCTGGATTTATTAATACAAATTGATCTACTTGAGTTATGATTCACTTTTTTACTATAAAAACATCCAAATTAGACTAAATTAAACTTTTTGTAATTAATATCAACGAAACAGTACTTTCTCTAAAAGAAAATTACAAATAGTTCCAGTAGTTAGATCACAAGATATTGCGTTTGGCATCAACTTTATCTAAAATAATTTATATTAAATAACAATATTTTTGGATTCGTTTACGAACAAATTGGAAGTACAAATATATTCTATCTTTTTGTAGATAGTAGAACCCCAACAGTGCTTTCTTTAAAAAAATACAATAGGTTTCAACCCCCTCATGGGTACTACCTCGCTGAGTAACTTCTGCTCAAGCCAGGAGTTCAAAATCTTGGCAGTGCCAACCATGCCGGATGGGTCAATGAGCAAAATCCAAACCAAATATACCCAAAGCCATTCCTGACCACTATTCCCTATTTTTCCTGTAATTTACATTTCCAAGACTAACCTTTTTTAGTTTCATGATGTCAAATTTAAAGTCGTGTTTTTACTCCGTACTGTCAGTTGAATCTGATAGGGACTTTAAATTCAACACAAATCAGTCAACTACCAGAGTTGAACAATGCTCTGGTAGCATAAAGACTAATTATTCGGTATTTGGGTATTTATTTGGTATTGTGAAACTCCTGAACATGAATACAGACAAATAGTTTAAACTGGAGTTTCCGCCCACCCGCCCAAGTGTTGCTTATAAAGAAATTGAAAGTTTCTCTTCTCTGCAAGCGTTAAAAGTTTCTATGTCAAAGAATGTGATGGTGATCTCCAATCTCTTAATAACAAACACTTGGGTGGGTTGGTGGGTCACTCCTGAACATAAGTACGGACAAAAAGTTTAAACTGGAGTTACCGACCACCCGCCCATGTGTTGGTTATCAAGAAATTGAAAGTTTCTCTTCTCTGTAAGCGTTAAAAGTTTCTATGTCAAAGATGGTGATCTCCAATCCGTTTTTACAATATTTTAATATTTCATGCTGATGCTGAAGACACAATTTGTGAACTAACAACTCAAAATTTGTACATAACCTAACTAAGGCATTACTTAATATGCTACTGTATCCAGAAAAAGTTTTCCAAAAATAGAAATATTCTTTTGAATTTTATAAATATTTTGGATTTTATTGTTTTGCATTAATTGATACTGAGGACACAATTTTTAAACTAACAACTCAAAATTTGTACAAAACTTAAGTAAGGCATTGCTTAATATGCTACCGTACTCAAACATAATTTTCATATTTCAGAAATATTTTTTTTAAATTTTTTTAAATATTTTGGATTTTAGTGTCTTGCATTAATCGATGTTGAGGACACAATTTGTGAACTAACAACTCAAAATTTGTACATAACCTAACTAAGGCATTGCCTAATATGCTTCTGTATTCAGAAATAATTTTCAAAATTAAGAAATATTTTTGTGATTTTTTCAAATATTTTGGATTTTAGTGTCTTGCATTAATTGATGGTGAGGACACAATTTTTGAACTAACAACTCAAAATTTGTACAAAACATAACTAAGGCATTGCTTAATATGCTACCGTATCCAAAAATAATTTTCAAAACTCAGAAATTTTTTTGTGATTTTTTCAAATATTTTGGATTTTAGTGTCTTGCATTAATTGATGCTGAGGACACAATTTTTGAACTAACAACTCAAAATTTGTACAAAACTTAACTAAGGCATTGCTTAATATGCTACCGTATCCAAAAATAGTTTTCAAAACTTTATATATAATTTTTTTTTTTAATTTTTATTAAATATTTTGGTTTTTCGTGTCTTGCATTAATTGATGCTGAGGACACATATTTCAAACTAACAACTCAAAATTTCGACAAAATTTAACTAAAACATTGTTTAATATGTTTCTGTATCCAGAAATAATTTTCAAAAATTAGAAACTTTTTTTTGAATTATTTAAATATTTTGGATTTTAGTGTCTTGCATTAATCGATGCTGAGAACACAATTTGTGAACTAACAATTCAAAATTTGTACATAACCTAACTAAGGCATTACTTAATATGCTACTGTATCCAAAAATAGTTTACCAAAAATAGAAATGATTTTTTAAATTATATAAATATTTCGGATTTTAGTGTCTTGCATTAATTGATGCTGAGGACACAATTTTCAAACTAACAACTCAAAATTTGTACAAAACTTAGTTAAAGCATTGCCTAATATGTTACGGTATTCAAAAATGATTTTTAAAATTTAGAAAAAAAAATTTAAATTTTTTAAATATTTTGGATTTCAGTGTTTTGCATTAATTGATGCTGAAGACACAATTTTTAAATTAACAACTCAATTTTTTTACAAAACTTAACTAAGATTTTACCTATTATGTTTCTGTATCCAGAATTAATTTTTAGAACTCAGAAATGATTTTTTGATCTTTTTCAAAGTTTTGGTTTTTAGTGTTTTGCATAAGTTTATGCTGAGGACACAATTGTCAAACTAACAACTCAAAATTTGTACAAAACTTAACTAAGATATTACCTAATATGCTTCTGTATCCAGAAATAATTTTTAAAATTTTAAAATTGTTTTTTAAATTTTTTAAATATTTTGGATTTTTGTCTTGCATTAATCGATGCTGAGGACACAATTTGCAAACTAACAACTTAAAATTTGTACAAAACTTAACTAAAACAGTTCCTAATATGCTACTGCATCCAGAAATAATTTTCAAAATTAAAAAAACTTTTTTTGATTTTTTCAAATCATTGGATTTTAGTGTCTTGCATTAATTGATGCTGAGGACACAATTTTTAAACTAATAATTCAAAATTTGTACAAAACCTAACTAAGACATTGTCTAATATGCTACCGCATCCAGAAATATTTTTCAAAATTTAAAAATATTTTTTTAAATTTTTTAAATATTTTGGATTTTAGTGTCTTGCATTAATTGAGGCTGAGGACACAATTTTTAAACTAATAACTCAAAATTTGTACAAAATTTAACTAAGGCATTGTTTAATAAGCTATCGTATCCAGATATAATTTTCAAAATTTAGAAATATTTTTTTGATTTTTTTAAATATTTTGGATTTTAGTGTCTTGCATTATTTGATGCTGAGGACACAATTTATGAACTAACAACTTAAAACTTGTACATAACTTAACTAAGGCATTACTTAATATGCTACTGTACCCAGAAATAGTTTTCCAAATTTAGAATTTTTTTTTTATTTTATAAATAATTTGGATTTTAGTTTCTTGTATATAGCAGATTTGCTATTTTAATGCCGGATTTGCTATCTTAAATAAAATTGTAAACTTTTTAACAGTTTTTGGCCGGATTTTGAAAATATTTCAAAGTTTTATGAGCGGTTTTTGCTATATTTTTAACTTTTTTGAACAGAATTTTGCACTTTTTAACAATTAATTACTATTTTTGATATTCCAAGAAAAGAATTTGGCGCTTTTCAACAGTTTATTGCCGGATTTTGTTTTTTTTAACAATATAGTAATATTTCATGGCCGTATTTTGCTGTTTTTGATAGTTTATTAAAAAAAAAACTTTTTTAACAGTTGTTGCCAAAATTTTATTTTATCTAGCAATATTTCGGATTTTGTATTTTTCTGATTTAATTACAAAAATACGTATTTTAACAGTTTACGGTGCATTCTAACAATAATTTGTTAAACTTTTGGATGGATTTTGATTCGATCTGAAAATGTTTCAATATTTTATAACCTGATTTTGCAATTTTGAATTTTAATAAATAGAATTTTGCACTTTTTAACAGATCATTCATCTATTTTGATTTTATTTACAGCTGCTCAAAAAAGTTCTGTAGTAGTTCTGAAGCACCAACATCTTAGATTTTGCATCTACAAAATTCTCCTTATACACTCTAAAAGCTTCTTCTTTTTTACATTCTTCTAAGGACTTCTATATTGATCACATGATCTTTCCACGACATTTACAACATCTTTATATATACCTATGCTTTAAACGTTTTCATGGTTGCTTTCAATGTCCATTTTGTATAGTAAAACGAAGATACATAGCAACTAATTTCATTTTTCTGTCTAGAAATCGCGGCTTTTAAAAACTGATGCCAATTTATTAAACACTTCTTGTTGTGCAAATAGATATGACTACTCGGTCGCCGTCCAACAACAAATCGGACCTCCTAGTTTTTTCCTCGGCAAAGGGAAAAATTTCGACAAAGTTAGCCCCTTCATAATTAGTAGTGGAGCTCTGTATGGACTGATCAGCAAAACTAAATCTATCAAAAAGACCAGAGATTGAAGAGCTGGACGTGAATGAGTTTATAAATAAACTTTGCTGCACTAAATAGATACAGTTAATACCCGTTTACTAAACATGCCCTTGCCAAATCCTCCGAGGCGACAATTGTTAAAGTAAACTTCGGCCTCCTTAGCTAAAAACATAAGAAAAACAAAATTTTACTGATTCAAGTCAACAGCAACGATGACAACAGATCAGTTTAGCATCAAAACTTTCTGTTATCAACAGTGGCAAAAAAAAGATAACTTGGCTAGAAAAAAGGCAAAGCATGCTCCCAGCACTAGGCCTTCTAATTATGTTTATTGTTTATAAGTGGTTTCGTTTATGTACTTGATGTAGTCAATGGCTACTCTTTCCCACCGCTTGCCTGGCGTGTTTGGATTCAGAAGGACCTTTGGCTGTGTAGGACTGGTCTTGACCTTCAGGCATGTTATGCAGTCGCGAACGTATTTCTGTACGTTTGGTCAATAGTATGCTCGGAGGATGGCAGCTCTAGTTTCGTCTCTCTCAAAATGTCCTACTGTGGCTGTCAAGTGTTCCATAATTACTTCATGCTTCTTGCGTTTCAAAAAGTACGACATAGTTCGGATTAGCTCGCCATGTTCCCCCTGGTCTTTCCCTTCGGGTTGTTCTGGGTCGTCTATCATCTCTTGCCACCCCCTAATGATGATTCCTGCCTGTTAACACGCCTGCTATGCTCGTCGTACAGACGCGGCCAAAATCTCTCTTTCCAGTAAATTCAGTTTGGCCCGATCCGTATTCTGGGATCGTCCAAAAAGCCGGTATAGGCATCGCAGGTTAACTGGTTTGATTTAAAATCGTCTACGGAGGCGGCAATCGTTTCCTCGCCAGTGTGCCTGCTTAAAGCGTCCGGCAGAAAGTTGGTAAAGCCATGGGGTATGTTTCACCTTGAACTCAAACTCTTTTAAAATTGAAGACCACCTGGTAAATTTTGCTTTGGCATCGGTTAAGTTTTCTAAGCAGACTTAAGGCCCAATTGTCAGTTTGAAGTGAGAACGGCTCGTCTTCAAGGTAGGCCCTATTTTTCTTGATGGTCCATAAGATCGCAAAGCACTCTAGCTTGTTTGAGCTGTAGTTTGTTTGACAGCCTTAGCACTATCGTATGAGATTCTTTTTGGTATAACACTGCCCTTACGCTGGAACACAAATGGTATGCCTGGTTTGAATCGAAGAAGTGTCAGGGGTTGGTTCAGAGTTGTTTTTATGTCTTCGAATGCTTTGGATTCGATTTCGAGTACCCTGGCACATATTCGCGGAGCTGTGGGAGGGCATCACTTTAAAGTGATAAGTAAGATGTTTGTGGTCTTCGTGCATTGAAATTTGCCAGTAGCCGGTCTTTAAATCAATATTTCATAAGACCTTGACATCCCCGAAGTCCTTCAAGGTTTCCTGGATTTTTGGCAGCTTCCTTTCTGGTGATCTTGTTTAGTGCGCGATAGTCTACGCAAAACCTTGTACCGTCTTTTTTTACACAATTACTACGGGAGCTCAATAATTACAGCAGTTTGGGTCACTCTATATTATGATTACCTGCGAGCAGTTTTAATGGAAGTTTCTTCTTTTTGGAAGCGTAATAATACGCAGTTTCATAATGACCAATACTTAGGTGGGTCACTCCAAGTCATGATTATGAGCAAGTAGTTTAAACTGGAATGTCCATCCATCAGCTCAGAAGTTTGTTATAAAAGAATTAAAAGTTCTCATCTCTGCAAGTGTTAGAAGTCTCTTAGTCAGAGAAAGAGGAAGTGGTATTCAATTTTTTGGCGACCAATACTTGGGTGGGTAGGTGGGTGGTTTTCTCCTCATAATTACCACCGACTAGTTTGAACTGGGGTGTCCATCTAAAGCCTAAAAGTTGGTTATAATAGAATTGAAAGTTTCTCATCTCTGCAAGTGTTAGAAGCCCTTAGTCAGAGAAGGAGGAAGTGATATTTAATTTTTTTATGACTAACACTTAAGTGGAAGGATGGGTCACTCCAAATCATGATTACCATTGAGTAGTTTGAACTGAAATGCACATCCACGCCTCAAGTGTTTGTGAACAAGAAATTGAAATTATGCAAGCGTTAGAGGATTCTATATTAGAAAAGAATCCAATCACATGATGATCAACACTTTGGCGGGTGGGTGGTTTGGGATTACTTGCGACTAGTTTGAACTAAAGTGCTCAACCTATCCGCCCGAGTGTTTGTTATCAAAGAATTAAAAACTTAGAAATCCTTTAGTCAGAGAAGGCAAAGATAATATGCAATCTCTTGATCACCAACACTTGGGCAGGTGGGTGGGTCACTCCACATCATAATTACCTTCGAGTACTTTGAAGTAGACATACAAAATTTTTAATCTTTGATATCATCTGTGATTTTAGTTTTAAGTTTTATTTATTTTATGGTTCTAGCATCGAAGTCTTTTACAACTTTGATGTCATCTGTGATATTAGTTTTAAGAATGAAATGTTTACCTTGTTTAAGTCTTCTTTATTTATTTTTTGTTTAAAATTATGTATACATTAGTACAGTGGAATTAAAATGATTAAAAACACTGCAATTGTAAGCTGAAAATAATCCTGGTAAAGCTTTTTGGCGCGTGCCTCCAGAAAACGTACTTCAAACCCCAAAAACATTTTAATTCTAAAGGCTTTAGATGCACAAGAAGTAATAAATAAAAAAATTACCGTTTACAACCACTAGACTCCAGGCAATCGAGATCCGACTTACCGGCTTCTACCCAAAATGTTGGAGAGAAGCTATTATCTTGCCGTTCCTGAAGCTGGGCCAATACCCAAACTACGTAAACACTTTCACTTACCTACTGTCTCAGTAAAATCTTGTAGCTAACTCCAGGCAAGTTTGAGATAAAACAACTGTACCTTTGTTCATTTTATCTACTTAGATAAATCTATCCAAAACGCCTTTTTGGCAAGAAAACACCTCGTAGGGCTATTTTTCGACCTAGAGAAAGCGTATGATCTGACTTGGTGTTATGGATTTTTGACAAAACTGCATACATCTTTCATGCAAAAAGTTTAAAGTAAGAGTGAAAACCACTATTTCAAAGACTTATGACTAGAAAACGGTGTTCCCCAAGGGTCGACGATTAACGTCACTTTTTTTGCAATCGTCATTAAAGTAAACAGAGAAGGAGAGTTGTCATTTCTCTACAACCAAAACCTCAAGAATGACGTGTATCAAAACAGCTAAGAAATGGTCACAAAGCGCAGAAAAACCTTGAACGCCTCAGGAGCATTTCGGACAAATCCTGTACCAAGTTTTTGCTGCAAGTCATCGCAATCAATTTGTACTCATGGCTCCCATGTAAGTATAGTAGTTTACTCATTCGATAGTTATATTGTCTTGCAATATTTGGTGATCAATTGAACTCATTCGTCACTCCGGTATTCGTTCTCAGTCTAACTTCTTCGACTGCTTGGTTGAGTTATTGCAGCATCTCTATCAGTTCTACTAAACGTAGATAGTTGAAGTGCGCCCTATCGAACTTTATACCTTTTAAATTCAATTTAAGTTTTATAAAGGCCTCTTCTAACTTGAAGTAAATAGTTTAAGCAAAATAGTACCCCGCTTACTTCTATTTTTCATTTTTTTTAGAGCATCTCTAATTTTATAGAGTGATTAGTGGCGTACATAGAATTTTGAGCTTTCTCCCCCCGCAAAACATAGAAAAAAGCATGTTTTGAAAAAAATCGAAGTTTTACTTTTCTAACCCCCATGTTTTAATACCCTTAGAATAGTTGTTTGGAAATCCAAAACTAGCATTTCTTTAAGAACATCACATTAAAAAACTCAAATTTTGCCATTCAAATCCTAAAACAAGACAAAAAAACCTAACAATAATACTGCAAACACCCAAAAAAACTTCTGCAATCACTTTCATTGAGGGTTATCCTTAAGCATAGAAAATAAACCGGCAGCAATGTCAAATCCCCACTATTGTTTGCAATACTGCGTAGAGTGCAGTACTTATTTCTCATTGGTGATAGCGTCAGATAGATATTAAAAAATATGGAGAACAAATATGTCGTCTAAAAGGACAATGCTGCTATTGTCATAATCTAGTAATCCCTTAACAATCTTCTTATGGAATTTTATCTTTCTATTTAATCTTTTCTTTAATAATAATTGTCCAAAAAATGTTTTGTATTGCAAGACGTAAACTTGCGCGATGACTAACTACTCGATATCTTCTAAACTCCAGTTTACATTATCACGCAGGTTAGGATTGTAAACGTACTCAGTATGGCCAGAATTACCGTTCTATGCTACTGGTGCACCGGTTAGTGTAATTGAGTATTAATCTGTGAGACTAATACGTGTGCATTAATAAGAGACAATCTTCTAGAACTACGAATTGTACCAATTTGGTCCCACGTTAAGCCAATCGTCACAATTTAATATTTTTAGAACAACCATCCAAATCCAACTCTAAATAATTATTAACATCTTTTTGGAAAAATTTGTTGAACTAGTCAAACTAATTGAAAGTCCCACACAAAGCCAATACCACATCTTTAACCATGTAAAAGAAAACAATCACAATTGGTTACGGCCATTTTTTTAAATTTTAATGAGATATTGAGTTTCATTCCCTCATAATTTATGAGGTTATGATTTTGAAATCAGACTTGCTCTAAACTTATTACTTCTTTTTTCACTTGCAGACATTTATTTTTTTTTATTTTTTGAAAACAAACATTTAAGCGGGTGGGTACAAACTACTCGTTGGCAATTAAAATCATCATAAATCATAAATTATTTTTATCTCCTCCTCCTCTGATTAAAAAGCTTCTAATTCTTTTATAAGAAACACTTGGGCAGGTAGATGAGCTCTTCAGTTCAAACTAATCAATGGTAATCATGATTTGGAGTGACCCGTCCACTCAAGTGTTTTCATCAAAATATTGTATACTACCTCCTCCTGCTCTAACAAACAAAAAAAATTGAACACTTGCAGAAAGAAAAAAATTCTTTCATAACAAACACTTAGTGGTGCTCACTTCAGTTAAAACTAATCGATAGCAATCATAATATGGAGTGACCCACCCACCCGAAGTGTTGGTTATCAAAATATTGAAAATTACCTCTGCCTTCTCTGTCTGGCCTAAGCGTTGGTCATGAAGAAATTTAATATCACCTCTTCTTCTTCTGACTAAAAGAATTCTAACATTTGCAAAAAAAAGAAACATTCAATTCTTTAATAACAACACTCGTGCGGGTAGTTGAGCACTTTAGGTAAAACTAGTCGATGGTAATGATTATGATTTGGAGTAACTTACCCACCCGCCTAAGTGTTGGTTATTAAAAGAATAGATATTACCTCCTCCTCCTCCTATAACTATGCAACACTTGCAGAAAAAAAAATTCTTCTTAAAAATCACTATGGCGGGTAGATGAGTACTTCAGTTCAAACTCCTCAATAGCAATCATAATCTTGAGTGACCTACCCACCCGCCCAAGTGTTGGTCGTCATAACATTAGATATTATCTTCTCCTTCTTTCACTAAGACACTTCCAACACTTGCAGAAAAGAAAAACTTCCAATTCTTTAATACAACAAACACTCGGGCTAGTGGGTGTACAGCATGGGTGATATGTACCACTTGCAGAAAAGAGAAACTTCCAATTTTTTGATAACAAACAACTGGGCGGGTGAGTGGGCACTGCAGTTCAAACTACTTGATGAGAATCATAATCTGGAGTAATCCTGATACCCGTTTAAGAGTTAATCATTAAGAGATTATTACCTCTTCTTTCTTTGACTAAAGAGTTTCTTACACTTGCAGAGAGAAAAACTTTCACTTTTTTGATAACAAAAGCTCGAGCAGATGTGTGTTCACTCCATTTTACAAACTACTCAATGGTAATCAAGATTTAGAGTAAAATACTCATCCGCCAGAGAGTTTGTTTTTAAGAAATTATATATCACTTCTTTCTTTTCTGATTAAGGGACTTCTAATATTTGCAGAAAGATCAAATTTTTAATTCTTTGATAACAAACACTTGAGAGGGCGTGTGGGCACTTCAGTTCAAACTACATAATCTGGAGTGACCCACCCACCCGCCCAAGTAATTTAGTCATTAAACAAAAAGATATTACTTCCTCGTTCTCTAACTAGGAAGCTTTTAACATTTGCAGAAAAGAGAAACTTACAATTTTAACTCAAACTACTCGCTGGTAATCATGATCTAGAAATTGGTTACGAATATTTTTTTTTATCTTAATGAGATATTGAGTAAATTTATACAGAATTTTAAACTTTGTTTGACCTAAATTTAGTTTTAAATGATAGGAACTTAATTTTGAAAAAAAATCCATAGTTTGTTCAAAATGTTTGTCATTAAAATCTAAAGAAAAACCCCAACTGCTGTTTCTAACTTATAGAATGCATTACCTTAGACCATCCAGTAGTAGCACACTCAGTTACTGTTGTTAATAAATTCGACGTAATAATATTGCGGTTGGAAAACTTGGGAAAACTTTACAACTAAGTTTGACGACAATAATCAACTTTGTAGGAAACTTTTCAAGCAGCAAAATCTCAAACCAATACAAAACTAAACTAAAACCAAACAAGACGAGGAGCAATCCCAAAGAAGATCTTGTATCAACAGACAACTACTATCAATCAAGACTACAACTCAAAACTTGAAAGTCATATCCTAAAGATTTGAAAGAATACGTTTTATAACCCCATCAATGCTAGCTTCCAAGTATCTTATTGTTAATTTAGTATTAGAGATGCATTCAATTCTAAAAAAGTAAGCAACATGTAACATGTAACAATAAGTAAGTTTGTAGCACATATTTCATAATCTGTTCTTCAGTTTGCACTCACAATAATAAGATTGTTAATGATTATTTTGGTATTAGTTATAACCAATCAGCAATCAATTTGCAATGATCTAAAACACTTCTTCATAGCTCACATTATTATGAGTCATACTCCAATTGCCAAAAACTTTTAGGTTCAAAATGAACAATTTTTTTTTAATAAATTAGATGAGAGTAGAATTTTAAATAAGAAACTTTTTAAAACTCACAATTGCTTACTATATGAAAAATATAAAGAAGTTGCAACATTCTGCTTAAAATGGGATTGTATTGGATGTTAAATAAATGTGTCAATGAAGAATATGACTAAAACTGTAAAAAAATATTAATAATTAGTTTTTCAAACACATTAAAATGTTGCAATATTATTATATAAAAATTAATTAAATAATTTGGCAATTTCCAGTTTGTAAAAACCACAATAACGAAAGTAAAATAATGATTTCATAATTACTATGTCCTGTCCTATATAAAAACTTAGATTAGTGAAGTGCGTGAGCAATTACAATCTAAATATGGTGAAGGACCACACATCTGATGGCTCAAAACATTTACCGATAATTTGATAAAAAATTGAGGTAAACATTTCACCTATTCGGAGGATGTAAATAATGACAACTTTAATTGGTTAAATTTCCTTGAAGTGCGAATAATATATCATTACAAAACGATCATCAGCGTGGACTAATTAAGTGTCTTCGCCGCGCAAGAGAAAGGTTAATGAGAGGAAATTAAGGCAATTAAGACGATATTTCGAATGCGTAGAATGTCTCAAAGGCGGTGAAATAAAAATGCCGGGCATCCCGAAACAGTTACATTGAAGACGATTCGAAAATAATAATAATAAAAAAAATAATACCCAGTTTAAATCGCAACTTGACATGACAATGGGTTCCACCATCGGTATGAAATCTATCTCATTAACGTCGGTATTTATAATGACAGAAACTTGACACGTTTATATCTGAATTATATTAACAGCAAAGATAATTACATGTTATTCGGGACCTCAATCCATCCAGACAGATATATTTAGTGCACAGCACAATGGGCGCAATTTAAAATTCAAATTAACGAAATTACAAGTAATGACTGACAGTGAATTAGGATATGACAAATCAGTTGAATTAATTAATTCCAAAAAAAATCAAAATTGAAGTTTTAATTAAAAACTATAATTGCTTATTAATTTCAATATTTACCAGTCATCCAGAGATTAATTTTATTTAATAAATTAGCTTTCCTATTACAGTAGATTCTTTACTTAATTAAATATTTATTAAATATAAATCTTTTATTAAAGCAGTATTTTCTCCTTTTTAAATATTGATTTCACCAATTTATAAGTCGCTGTCAAAATCGACTGGTTTATTTTTATTCCATACAATACTCGAATTATCTCTTTGATCGAAAAGTGTAACGTCATGCAGATACAATTAGTTCATTAAGCTTTTCGAATCGAAATAAAATATTGTCAATTTATTAACACATCAATAATGAATTGCTTTTATTTAGTTATTTATTTGTTATGATTATAAATCGCGCGTAACTCGCATTCAGTAATGACAGATTAAAATTGAAATTCTCAGAAGGTATGCAGTAATTTAGTTTCTGCTTGCTGTTCTTGATTGGGATTTACGAATAATGTTTTTGAGATGCAATGATATAAATTGAGTCGATTCGTAGAATCGCGCATATCCATATTTTAATTGGTGCACCAGGAGCAACAGTCAGTCGATTTGGGATTGTAGTAGCTACCATTGATATGCGAAATTCTTGTAGATTATTTTAACTTCAAAATCAGACATTGCAAACTATTTAATTATTAGAAGATAAAACAAATAGTCAAATAAATTTAAAATATTAAAATTATGCAAAAAAATCTACTTATTATAAGATGGATTTGCATGTTTATATGATTGTTAATTGTTTTGTTGTTGATCTTGAATATGTCTTTATCAAAATTTTCAATAAACTTCATTTGTTACTTCATTATTATAGATGAACAATTTAGCACGGTTACAGACAAATTCTATTTTCGGAATTTTTGTCTAAAATTTAACAAATCAAACAAAAATATAATTGATATTACAATTTAGCAAGTTTTTTGTTACAAGTTTATTTTTACAAATACATTACTAGTTTCGGGTCGTCTAGAGTCTGCTACAGATGTAATAACTTAACTGAGTTAACTATTGTTACTATTTACATCTTCAAATACAAACAACATTGAAATTTATCATGATATTATAGAGAAGTTTAAAACTTACTTGAAAAAATTTCAACAAGTTCTAGAAAACTTTAATTGTCTAAGAACATTTTTTATAATAATATAGAAAAGACTAAAAAAATCTTTTAAGATCTGCAATGGTCTTTAAAAACCCATATATTGGTATCGAAATCAAGGTCAGTTGTAAATAGTGTAAAAAAAATACAAACTTTTATGTCTTCGGCAAATCAACCAACAAATTAGCCTAGACCTAATTTAACCTAGGTGCTCCCAAGCTCGCACTCTTGAAGAAAGGAGCCCCAAACCCATCCCAAAAAACCCCTAAAAAAGCTTTTCAAAAAAATGAAAACAAAATTTTATGCAAATTCAACCGTACTATTAAAACACCATTGAAACAACTTCCAGACTTTCCTACTACCTAGGAGAAGTATCCAGAAGTTAACATCTATATTGTAATTTTGGTTTAAACTCTAAGTAGTAACCAGCATCCACCAAGAACTAATGTCTTCGGCAAATCTACCAACAAATTAGCCTAGACCACATGGACTGGAAACCGTAGCAGCAAGCTAGCCAGTTTACACAAAAAAAGTCACCAAAACAAGAAGGTCTGACAAAGATGATAGCCACCAAACTAGCCTTCTAGTGGTCAAGCCCAAAAAACAGATAGCAAACTTAACATCTCTGGAACATGAGCCAAAGAAATTTTTTAAGCCAACATTTTGAAATCTTCGTACCAAAAGTACTTCATCACCTTTGTCTGACCCGGGCAGTGCAAAACTAAGCAAAAAGCTGGCAAGAGCAAACAGATGAAGATCTCAGGGCAAACTATAAAAACACAAAAAAAACTGCAAGTTTCATTATCAATTTTAGACAACAGTTGCAAACTAAATATCAAACGGTTACTAACAAATTTCCCAAAGGTCTTAAATCTACTTAGACAATATCGTAGTCTATTCAAATAATTACAATAAATATCAACTACATTTCCAACTTTTTGTAAAAAGACTCCAGCAGAACTAACTACTCCAACTTCAGAAAACGGGAATCAGTAGCCAAAAAAGACCGCTCAATAGAACACCACTTGCGACTGGTACAACAATTTCCCCAACCAAACACCCAAAAGCAACTCCAAAGCTTTCTGGAAGTCTGCATTTAGTTAATGAAATACGTCTCAAAACTCGCAAAAACTACCAATCTTTAAAGGAATAAAAAACCCTTCAAGTGAAATCAAATGCAACAAGAATTTTTGACCAAACACCCAAAAAAAAAACTCTTAAGTCTTCTAGAAGTCAACTTAACACGCCCCAAAACTACCAATCTTCAAAGGAATAAGAGTGGGACAGCAGAACAGATCAGACTTTCCAAGCAGTAAACCAACTGCTAAATCAACCGTTACTTTTAGACCGACCAAGACCCGGAATTTTGTTGCAAACTGATTTGTGTAACGTGAGAATGGGCAATGTGCTCTATTAAGAAGAAAACTAAATCATCAGCTATACCAACTCTCAATTCAAGAAAATACAACGCCAATATCGTAGCAAACAAGATGGGATGCTTTGCAATTATCAAGGCAATAAAGAAGTACCACCATATCTCAAAAACAAAGCATTCCTCCTGAAAACAAACAATCACTTATTGGTTTGGCTCTACTGACAATAAAGCAAAATTTACAAAATGATTGCTGCTATTGACCAAGTTAAACTACACGATGCAACACACACCTGAAACTAAAAACCAATTGCCAAATGTGTAAATCACCGGACAAAAAAAAAAGCAGAAAAATAAATAAAAGTTAATAATTCCCAATGTGCTTGACCAACCTATAAGCATAACTGGACTTTACCAGTGCTTGTCACGGCAAGACAAACACCAGAAATTTCTTGCTGCACAACCTTTCGAGGTCAAGGCTTTGTCTGCACTAGTAAAACAATGCCAATTAACTAGCAAGCAAATTTGCATTATAACCAATTGTCTGTAGAAAGCCAACGCTTAACAAAAATATCAAATCGGGGAAACAAAAAATTAACTAGTCCCTCCAGGAACACAAAAAAAGTAACCAAACACCACAATAATACCAACGCTGTACAACATCCAGGCCGAGACAAAACCCACCAAACCATACTAAGCAGATATCACTGACCAGGAATTCAAGGCGCAGAGAAGAATTCTGCCCAAAAGTGTTTAAGTTGTGCAGAATTAAGATAGGAATTGTGTAATGTTTTCTTCAAAACTTGGGTCATGATATTAACCAACTGTTCACTAGACAACCCAGTTTTCTTAGACTTGAACTTCAGAAGAAGTTTGATAGTAGTCATAGCCTTCCTCATCAAATATTTCCTCACTGCGTTCTCAGTAATACCAGACTCAATAAAACCAGTTATATAATTGATAGAAGTATCCAGCTTTGCTTTCTTCTGTGAAAGACCAGCTGCTTCACCACCTATTACGCTTGTTATCTGAAGTAGGTATACCAAATCTAGAACTATTAGCACTGCTAGGCTATTCATGTTTGTTTTTATCCTTATCCTTATCACCCTTCTTAGCTTTCTTCTAAGTCTTCTTCTTCTAAACATCCTTATCAGTTCTACCTGTTTTTTTTTCCTTAACATCTTTCTTGACTTCTTTTTTGATTGTTTTTTTCTTGGCGTTATCTTTAGAAGCGCAAAAGGTTGCCAAATTACAGTTCCATCCTAACGAGCAATTTTGGGAAAGAATCTCAATTGACTTCTTCAGCTCACTAGGCACTACTCTCACCAAAAATAGATTTATCCTCACCATCATGGATACCAGCACACACTGACTTAAAGCTTTTGCCACAAACAACGCCACAAGTGTGACCACAATTGTCATCTTAGACCAGCAGATTATACCTTCAAGACATAATAGTCAGGTAAAAATGTAACCAACATACCATGGCCATATCTTGTAGAAAATTGCCTTGCAAAACGGAAAAAGGTTTTGAGGTGTTTAAGCGAAAGATACCTTAAAATGTTATGGAATAAGCTACTTCCATTAGCTACCTTCCAACTGCAATACAGACCAACGCTACAATAGACCTTACGTTAAATGAAGCCCTGTTAGGTTCCAAATGAAAATCACAACTGTCCCAGATACAAAATGATATTAATTCTAGAGAAAAGCGATTGCAAGGAGCAAAGCATTGTTACCTAAAACAACGCTGTCATTGTCTACCAAGAAAAAGACTTAACAGTCAAGTAGGTAGAGCCCAATCGGCTTATCACAGAAAATTGTTACTTGATCAAAAACAATTCCCATAATTACCCAGTAAAAATTTATTTGGATGACCTGCGGTTAGCTTCAAATAAAGACCAACAAAAATAAACAAAAACGCAAAGGCAAAAACTAGACAGCATTACCAAGAAAGGTCCAATATAGCGATATTAACACACCAATCGTGACAGAAAAAAAATAACATAGATGGATAAAAAGAAGCTGTAGAATAAATTGTTGCTACATTCTACGGAGGCTATAATTAATGTTTTGTCTAGCTACCCGCACTACCTATAAGAACTCTTGCTTTCTTTTTTGGCTAGATGCGTGTCAGAAAGCTGTGCGTTCGTGCTTTAGACTCGATGTCAACTGACTGACTGACGCATGCCAACTTGATCGAAAGTTTTATCCATCATTGACTTAACATGATCTATGGTCATAAATAATTTTGAACTATCAGTCTTGTTTATGAATTATGATAATACATAATCTTTAGCTGTCAATATTGATCCAAAGCAAACAAAACCTTAATCAATAAAAAATTAACCAAATTTGTTGTTTATAACTGTCAAAACTGATATACAGCTGTGAAGTAAACTACAGCATTCCGTATCATATTCAAATGACTAAATGTTACTGTCTAACATGATCTACTGTCATAAACAATCTTGAGTTGTCATTTCAAATCTGCCAAACAGTCATTAACAGCACAAATAATTAAAAATTGTTCAAAACTGTCAAACGTGATTGACAAACTATAAAACATTAATTTATATCAAGCTTGATGAAAAATTTAATCTTAAGCTAACTAATCATGGTTAATATCAATTTTACGGTTTATTGATCTAGAACAATAAAACTGTCAAATATGGGCAACAACTGTCGTACATAATCTTGAACTTATAACTGTCAAATAACAATTATTAATTAATGTAATATATACCATCATAAATGATTGATCGACTTTCAAACAAAGTCATATTTAGTATTTATATTTTCTGAAAACAATGCAACATGATCGACAAATTGACATAATTACTAACTGTCATAAACAATCTTGAGTAGTCATTCTATAACTGCCAACAAAGCGTTTGATCAAAACAAGTGTTATAACAATTGATCAAAGCAAAATAATCTACAACTGTCAAAGTAATCTTGTGTATCTAACTGTCGTAAATAATAATCTGTACATGAACTAATGTCATAATTCGATTAAAAACTATCAAATGACATTAACAACAAAATTTAAAATTTGGTCAAAACTATGAAACATCATTGTTTACTATCATACAAGATGATCTACAGCAAAACTGTCAAACATCTATAGTTTTCCCGCAACTGTTAAACTAAGTATCAAGTATAATTAAACTTTATTTAATGCTGTCAAACCTTTCTAAATACTTTTTAACTAGTTGCCTTTCTTGCTTAAATTTATGTCAAATTTGAGAAAGTTAACAATGATCTATGAACACAATTGATCTTAAGCTGTTGTTCTTGACTCAATTTAAATTTAATAATGTGGATTGACTGTTAATAACGATTAAATGATCTTTAGCTGTCAATATTGATCCACAACAAACAAGATCGTAAACGTTGCAAGATTTATCCAAATTTATTAAACATGGTTACTGCCGTATATAATCTTGATCTATAACTGTCCAAACAACGCCTTATTTTATATTATATTCAAAACTGTTTAAAATATTCTGCAGTCATAAACAATTTGTCATTTCAAAATTGTCAATCAAAATTTTAACTTCTAACTTTTATCAAAACTGACTCAACTTAAACTTAATCATAATTGATAACTGCTATACACAATCTTAAGTTGACTATGATCTACTCTACAATAATCTCAAGCTCTCCTTTTGACCAACACAGTCAAACATTGCCTTTTTGAATATTATAATTTTTCAAAACCCAACATGATCAACAATTGTCGTAAATGATTATCTGCAGCTGCTGAACATGATCTACTATTGTAAACAATCCTTACTAAATTAAAATTCAATTCAATTCAATAATCTTTTAATACCGTTAGGTGTCGAGATGACGCACACCGAGCCACAGAGAAGACTTATATAAGGTAACGAACACATATTGGGAAGAACGCTACGCTCGGCACCACGTTGGGTTCACCCATCCAAGTTGTGACCAGAGCGGCCGTTGTTTAACCCTCTCTGCCGTACTGCCGACTAAATTAAAAACTACCATAAATGATCTTTTTGGTTTAATTTATGTTAAACTTGATCGAGAATGTTGATCATGATAATCAAACTGTCCAACAAGCAATTTATGTCAAACTTGATTAATAACAGTCAAACATAACCTTGAGTTGTTAAAAATTAATATAAAAGACAAATTAAAGAAAAAATATCTTACTCTACATACTCTACATTTTCCTAAAGACGGAAAGGCAATGTTAGATATATACAATTGTAATATCAACTAACCATCAAATAACAACGGATATAAAAAAAAAACTTTACCATTGCAAGTTGTCATACAAACATTTCTATTCACAATTTCCTATAGACGTATTCCTATACACGGGTTTTTATAGATTTATTCCCATACACAAGTTTGCATACTCCAATGTACAAATTCCTATACACAAGTCCCATTCACGAGTTTCAACGGACGTATTCCAATACACAAGTTCTCTTTAGTATTTTCATTTTCATTTTTACGTTTTATCACACATTTCCCATCGTCCGTGTGGAAGTGTGAGTGATAACCAATTCATAGATAACACTTGTATGGGTGGGTAGGTCACTTAAGTCGTCATAGTGGGCGAATAGATTACAATGAGTACGCCACCCAGCCATAATGCCGTAAGTGGGCAAAGCCTCACACTACCAATAAACTTTGTTGACTCAAATAAATATCAAATTTTCACAATCGCTCCTCAGTCAAGGCCAATACTTTAAGAATGTCGTCTAGTGCCACAAGGTAACCATAATATTACTACACTGCTGCTTCCGCACGACCACTAACATAAACGTCAACCACCACGTAATAGATATCCTCTAGCTAGTTACACCAAGGTTACTATAACCCCTTACTCTGCGTTTGCACTTTCCCATCAGACTATAAACAATGGAGCCTTTGTTTTTGCAAAAAATAAAAAAGATCAAAAAAAGAAAAGATGTCTATTCTGTCAAGAAGAAACACACAATAATGCACTCTAATAGAATGGGAGGCGTGGAAAGAAGACAGAAAAAAAATTGAAAATATTCTGGAAAGCAAGTGAATAAAACAACAATCAATAAGAAATGCCTCAAAGATAAAAAGGACGTTAAGAAACTTTGCAACAAAAGTATTAAGAAAAAAAATTGAAGAATTTGATAACAAAAAATTAAAGAAAAACAAACAATTGAAGCAAACACACACAATAAAGCCACAGAAAAAAAAAAGAATAAAAAAAGTCCAAAGAAGAAAAACAGACTTTAGCAACCATCTCTGATAATAACAAACCAATTAATCATCAAGATAACCACAACACAAGGTTCCCAATCAGGTCGAGACCTATGTCGACTAAACCGTTGTGACCCCAGTCACCAACACGGCCCACATCAAAATAAAGCCAAGCACGGAGGTATTGAAAAATACTTAGACCAAAAATTAACAGTTTTTCTTCATTCAATCCAACATCCTGTAGTTGAGCCCAATAAAACCCTCAACGCAATATACATAATCCATATGCATATCACTAACACCGTCTACCACAACAAAAAAGAAAACTCAGAACACACCAAAACCGCAAAAGAAAACGTGATACCTTGCACCTACTGAATGAGCACGTCAAAAAGAAGAAAGCAGTCTACACCTTACACAACCATGCAACATAAAACTACCGAGCAGTGACATTAGACCCTGTGCGCAAGATGTTCTAACTTCGTATGTGCCAAACTCATAGTGAAACCCCAAAAAACGCTTTTTATTAAACATGAGCTACTTCCGTCCTAAACAATAGTGCAATAAACAAATATTTGACGACACCCAGACACCATCTTCATACAGAAAGAATTTGGAAGCTTAGTTTGAGAGATCATAGAGAATTGATGCCGCGAGTAGGCAGAGCCTCATTCCACTAATAGCAACACACTTATTTGTCCCCGACTCCTATAAATATCAAATTTCCACAGTCGCTCCTTAGTTGAGTCCGAAAGCTTAAACAAGCATGTACAATAAAATTATCTGACCACAGATATTGACTGAAAATTTTGTCTAGTTTACCAGATAAACAATAAGCATAGTCACAGTGTCGTCAACCACTAAACTACATAGTAGATATTATCCTCTAGATACACCATGACTACTACAAAACCCCTTACTCTGCGTTTGAACACCCCCCAATAGAGCACAAACAAAACTTATAAAAACCAATATAAAAAACGCCAAACAAACTTCGTTCTTTGAGGATACAAACCTTCACAGCCGCGCTCTTATCATCTACTAAGAACGTAGCCTCTATGACTTATTTTAGCGTCATTAATTTTTATATAATTTGACTCAACTATAAAACCATACCAAAGTTTTTTTTTTTACATATTCTTTCTAAAACGTAATCAATACACTTACTATTTAGAGTAGAATAGTGTTCAGAAACATTTTCTTTTTCGTATTGTACACCAAACAGCCACTCTTGTACTTTCCATTCACACCAAACAAATTAATAAAAAACACTTAAAAAGTTTCTAGACTACATTGAAGACACATAATTACTAGAGGACTAACAACCACAGTTACACAATAAAACCAATGCTTAAATGCTAGATGAACCACCTCAAACAAAATCTACGGCTTAAAATAATCAAAAAAAATACCATTACACAAAAACAAATAAAAACTCAAATAACCTATAGAACAATATGAGTTGCGAAATAGAAAAGTCACAATTGTTTAGCTCATTGTAGGTACTACATAAAAAATGCCAACTAAACTGGTTCTACTACATTTCTACCTAAAAACCTAAACCTTTTTTTAAATTTATTTATTTAACGTCGGTCTATTTCTACTGCAAGGCTAATCACCGAAGTTAAGACTATATTTGAAAATCCAAAATTTATGCTAAAAATTTGCTATAAAGAAAGTGTTATGAATGAATTATGTTAAAATATCATAATCAAAATTTGCAACGCAAAATAATAAGATGCAAATTTGATGTAATTCAAAACTAATTGCCCAATATATGACAATATATTATTAATAATATTAAACAATTTACAACAATTTTAATCAATAAACGTTTAATCCAATTGTTGTTTTGCTTTACAAATAATAAATTCCAATAAATATAAAAATTCCATATACAATGTAACATTTATATACTTAACAAGGTTGCAACAAAGTGTTGTGCGCGACCAAACGCATCGAAAAAAAGCATGTTACGTGTCTACTTATTGATACTTTACTTACAAATCCTTATAGCAGAACCATTTTAATCTAGGTTATTCACATTTATTGGTATATACAATTTTTATTATCGGTCTCCGACTCCATCCACAAGTCGTGATTAAAGTATAATGTACAGTACAGCCGGCGATCTTATTATTTTGAATTGCCTGTTTCTAACAGTTTCGAGGTCGAGATTAATTCCAGATAAACACACAAAACTGTGTTATACCAATCAAGAAAATTATAGGTTACTTTTTGTTGAGTGTGTTTACCTCCAAATTATATTAAAGAATATAATTATATAAATAAATGTTGGAATCTGGTCAATAATATATTCTTATTTAATTCCATCGGTGTAATCTTAAAGGAAGAAGATATATGTTTAGAAAAAAGCACGCAAATAACAAGAGTGAAAAACATGATCAGAGATTTTAGATTGAAGATATTTTTAATAGCTTGTTCGACAAAATTCATAGCTTCTAAAAGCATAAATAACCGCATCCAAATGAACCAACTTAGCTCCTGTAACTATGTAGTGTATGCCTTCAATCTAGATACCGTTCGTTGATAATAATATTAGCCAGTTACAAAATGAAAAGTTAATTTGAATCCTATTATAATCTTCATGTTTAAATCTATGCTTGCTCATTAGAATAACCATGATGTACAATAAATATTTTAAGTTAAATTAATGCGAATTGCAACGCCAACACAACGAGGTAAAATATATTCATGGCATACAAGTGATATGTATTTTCTTTTTACAATTACACACGACCAATTATAGATACTTGTAATCAAATATATTATAATAATATCAGCAAATGTAGGTCTAGAACGTTCTTGTAATGAAATTTAATAGCAATTTACAAGATATGCGGAGTAATGATATTGCATTGCAAGTGTCGACACAGTTTCACATTTTTTTTCTCTTTATTTCGATTTCTGATCAATTGTACTGTCGTCGATTGCTGATAGTTTTATTATCGGACGTTGATATTTATGACAGCCAACGTTACAATGCATTTAATTTAACAATCGTTAACACTTTGTAGCCAACTTTTTTGCAATGAATCGATTAATGTTTTTTTACGTTACTTTAATGAAATGCACTTTAAAAATCGGTGTTTTTATAGTTTTTTGCAATTAAATCAAAAAATTGGTTAAAAAAGACGCACCTCTAGGCATCAATTTCATTCCAACAAAATATTGAAACATAAAAATTGTAAGAAGATGCTAAATTTTTGAATTAAATCTTCTATTTCTAGAAGTAGGCAGCATATTATATGCTAAACTTGTCCAGCATTAATAGAAGAATCTAAATAAAATTTCTCCATCAATAAATTCCAATTTGTAGTGAATGTCACGCACGCATATACACATACGAACGGACATTATAATCATAATACCACTTAATAAACAGCCAGATTTATAGGATGAATGTAAATCAGCAATCTCATTTCCTTAAATCAACATACAAACTAACCGAGATAGTTAGAAAGAGAAGAAGCGTAACACATGTAATGATGTTTTAATCGGCTTAGGACGTAATAGATAATATTAAAAGATCCGAAGTTAATCTAATTATACCACAGGATACTATTCCCTCAATCTCATTACATGCCACGAATCATTTCATCTTAACATTTTTATTGCTTAAGGAAGACGATGATGATCTCATTTAAATACTTTAGATCGATGATATATTTTAATGGTTTTCAACAATAATAATAATTAATAGTAATTTTGATTAATTATTCTTCATGCATGACTTTGCTTATATTTGGGTCAAGATGACTGAAATCGTGTGAATATGATGTTACCGTAATTACACTTTATTTTCTACATTTTCACGTCATAAATCCTCTCACCTTTTGCTGATATAAAAACGAGCGGATATTCTAATCATTGATATTTACCGTCGTTTTATTATATTATCCTTGGATTACTGACTACCAGATAGTGATAAAATCGAATCGTAAATATTAAATATCGTTTTGCCTTTCAAACGTGACAGCTTCGGTAATCAAGTGTAATCATGAAATGCAATATTTGACAAGACTTGTTTGTTAGTTATGAATAGGATTGCATTGCGCGTACGTCTCATAAAGACAGCCAATACAAGTTGTATGTATATTTCAATAAATTGGGTCAACGCATTTATTTACAAAAAAATGAGTTTTTGGAAAGAATGCAATGATAAATTATGCAAAATCTGATATATCGCTTTGTGTTTGAGGAAGAGATAAAATAGGTACTGATATAATTGTGACAGTAAATGTCTTAAACTAAATATTCAAATCAAAATTAAAAATTATTTTTAAAAATAGAAAACATTTGTTACAATTTTTTTTAAATTTGTTTAAAATAACTTTTATTTAGGTATGTCTTTGCTTGTATTTCTGTAGTCACTACAGTTTTTGAAATTACAATTTCAAAATTTTATATATTAAATATATTCTCAATGCATGTAAAAATGCTGAAAAAAAAAATATTAATATTGATTTTTCTGCCGATAACGTAAATAGGGGAAGGGCTCAAAATGTTCCTTTTTAAATTAGTGAAGAGAATAAAACTGAAACCAAAGTATATGTTTGATTTTTTTTCTCAACAATTGAGCGTGACTATCTTTATAGTGTCCCTGCCCACCCGCCCAAGTGTTAGTTATCAAGAAATTGGTACGCGTATATTACTTACAACTAACGTTTGATTTCTTGTGCTTTTCGACAGAATGAACATCACCGGTGGTTAAACATTCAACACAGTATTTCAACAATTAGGCGTGACTATCTTTATAGTGTCCCCGCCCACCCGCCCAAATGTAAATGATCAAGAAATTAATATCTTCCCACTCCCCGCCCATAATATTGACAACTGACATTTGATCATTTGTGTTTTTTTACAAAAGAAACCTCACCGGTGGTTGAATATCTAACCACTGAAGCACTAACACGTGAGTGGGTGAGCTACAGTATTTCAACAATTAAGAGTATAATAGCTCTTACTACGCTCCCCCTCCCCGCGCATATTAGTGGCAACTGACTTTTGATTTCTTGTATTTTTTTGACAGAGGTAACATCATTGGTGGTTGAATATCCAATCACTGGATCATTTACACTTGAGTGGGTGAGAGGGCCACAGTTTTTCAACAATTGAGAGTGACTATTTTTATATTGTCCCCGCCCACCCGCCCAAGTGTTATTTATCATGAAATTGGTACGTTCCCTTACCCGCTCATATTAGTGTCAACTGACGTTTGATCTATTGTGTTTTTTGACAAAGGAAACATTACCGGTAGTTGAATATCCAACCACTGGATCACTAATACTTGGGTGAATAAGCGGGCCACAATATTACAACAATTGGGCGTGACTATCTTTGTAGTGTCCCCGCCCACCCGCCTAAGTGTAAATGATCAAGAAATTTATATCTCATCCCCCCCCCGACATTTGACCATTTGTGTTTTTTTACAAAAAAAACCTCACCCGTGGCTGAACATCTAACCACTAAAGCACTAACACATGAGTGGATAAGCTACAGTATTTTAATTTTTATTGCTTAAAGAATTCAACAACAACAACAAATATCTAACCACTAAAGCTCTAACACGTGGGTTGGTAGACTACAGTATTTTAACAATTCGGCGTCACTATTTTTGTAGTGTCCAGCCCACCCACCCCAGTGTTAGTTATCAAAGAATTACTACGCTCCCCCTCCCCGCGCATATTAGTGATAACTGACTTTTGATCTTTTGTGTTTTTTTTTACAAAGGGAACTTCATCGGTGGTTAAATATCCAATCACTGGATCATTTACACTTGGGTGGGCAGGCTGGCCACAAAATTTTAACAATTGGGCGTGACTATCTTTATAGTGTCCCCGCCCACTCGCCCAACGGTTAGTTATCAAAAAATTGGTACGTTCCCCACGCATATTAGTTACAACTGACGTTTGATTTCTTATGCAATTCGAAAGAAGGAACTTCACCGGTGGTTGAATATCCAATTACCAAAAATTGGAACTGAAGATAAACTGGGGAATATTGAAAATAATGTACCCAGATGATGATAATTACTATCAAAAATGACAACATAGAAAAGGTAGAGGAATTTATATATACACCTTGGAAAGGAGAACAAATCATATGAGATCAAGCAAAGGATTCAACAATCATGGACGACGTTCAACTAAATCAAATACATATTTAAAAACAAAAAAAATACCCATTCATCTTAAAACCAAAGTATTTGACTCGTGAATTCTACCAGTAATGTGGTATGGAGCAGACAACTGGGTAATGTCTAACAAACACATCCATAAACTAAGAGTAACCCAACGTGCAGTAGAGAGAGTCATGATGGGAATATCGCTCAAGAATAGAAAAACAAAAGAGTACATCAGGCAGACAACTAAAGTAATATACGTGGCAAGAAAAGCTGCCTCCCTTAAATGGAAATACGCTGGGCACGTAGCTAGAACTAAAAAAGATATATGAAACAAGATCATGCTTCAATGGCGCCCCTATAAATACACTAGACCAAGGGGCAGACCACGCACCAGATGGGTAGATAACCTAAAATTAATAACAGGATTCAACTGGATTCAGAAAGTATCAAACAGAAATCAATAAAAAACATTTCTCAAAAAGGCGTACATCCAAAAATTAATTTAAAGAGGCTAAGGAAGAAGAAAACGCTTGCAGAAAAGAGAAACTTTCAATTTTGTCATAAAAAACTTTTTGCTGAAGCTTTAGTTATCAAGAGTTTAGTTATCACTATCTCCTTCTCTGACGTAAAGACTTTTAACAATTGCAAAAAAATAAAAAATCTTGATAACAAATTCTTGGGCGAGTAAATGGGCACTCCCGTTTAAACTACTGTCTGATAATCATAAACGAAACAACCCAAAAGAAAATTTTAATTGTGACTTTGTATGTATTGCAAACAAACTCTCCATGCAATGTTAAAACCCTGTTCCAAGCAGAAAAAACTCAACACAATGCAAAAAATAAAAAGAAAAAAAATTGATATTTTGAAAACCACCAATTGGCCAAATTCGGGCCAATTACAAACCAAGAGTATTAAAGTTTTCTACTCAAGAAATAACACTAACCAACGAAGAAATAGTGTAGGAATCCTAATCATTCAACACCTTGCAAATTGTGTAAAAAAGCACAAAGCCAAATTTAAAGATCAACATCATCACGAGCTACTGACAGATGAGTTCCTCAACAAGCCAGACAAACATTCAACAAATTATTTGTGACAAAAATCTGAACCCGTCTCAGAATGCTTAAGTGCTACGTCTGGCCAGTCCTAGTGTATAGAGCCAAAACCTAGACGATAAAAGCAGTATCCATCAACAAAATCGAAATCCTCAAAAACCTTGAGTGATTCAATATCTTGTAGTTTGACCACATTAGCAATAAAGATTTGCTCAAAAAAACAGTGGTAGACAGATCTATACACAAGATTAGCTACCTCGGTCATATATTAAAAAGGCCAAGATACCAAATACCACACCTAATTCTTTAATAAAAACTATAAACAAAAACAGCTCTCATGGCTTTGAAATTTAAAAAACTGGACGGAAATAAGAAACTTTGAAAAACTACGTCAAGCAGCAATAAACAGAACTTTAACTATTAACTAATAGAAGACAATTCGAGAACAAACATGGGCGTATGACAACAAAAGAAAAAAAAAATAAGAAACAGAAAAATAGTACCAAAACAAAAATGAATGACAATGTAGATTATGAACCTTATAGACCAAAAACAAAACTTTTAAACAAGAACCATGAGGAGTACCAAAAAATACAGATGTTAATCAAATCAAAAATACATCAAACAAAGTGTTCTGAATCTAGTCCAACATCTAGTAAAAAAAATAAAAGGTTAAAAACGTGAAAAAAAAAAACGCAAGTATAGAAAAACAACTTAAACCAACTTTTCACAGATACCAATAGGTCAAAAAAAATATTCTAAAAGCAATGCAGTCATCAGAAAATTAAAAAAAAACTATCAGCTTTGATGAGATATCAGCAAACCTTATAAAGCTCATTAATGAAGACAATCTTAATATTATAGAAAAAACTGTTAAAGAAACTTATAACACTAAAGAATAGCCACAGAAATGTTTAAAGTCAACTTTTGTAGCACTGCCAACAAATGCCAACACAGACAAAACAGCCTCATAAACCATGTTCTAAAAATATTCATAAAAATCACCTACCACCAAATATCCAAGAAGTGCAAGCCAGTCATAGAACAAGCACAATTTGGTTTCAAAGAAGCTATGAGAACCAACAAAGCCCTATTTATATATTAGTACAAAACTGCAGAAATGTCCAAAAGAACGTATAAACTCAAACAAACTACTTCATCAAATACAAAAATACTCCTCACGCAAACATTGCAAATAAAAAAACCTTCTAATTCCCAAATAGATAACACTTGAGTAACACTTACGTGCTTGGAAACGTCAAAAGATTTCTGGATCATTTCAAAGTAGATACTCCTCACACTCACACTTAAAAACAAATGCCATTGTCGTGAATGTGTCTGGGCTAATAACACCCAAGATCGCATCTGCTTACATCAATTGTTTTAACCTCATCAAAAGAGTTTTTAGTAGTCCTCTTTAAATTATAATTGCTGGAAACTTTAATTCGTCAAAATAAACTACGTTGAACAAAATAGTTATCAAGTATTGGGTCCAAACAAACCCAATCACTACAGTTCCGCTAGCTATCAATAAAACGTTCTTGATGTAGCAATACTCAAGACAAAATCAAGACAATCAATGACCCAGTACTACTAAAACTCTACAAACAGGAATCAAATAAAAGATGAAAACTTGTTACAAATTGGACTTCTTTTTTGTCAATATCTTGAAGAAAGCATAGCATTAACTCAATCTACAAAACTACGGACAAAAATTCTTAAATCTATATGGTTTGCGCTAATAACCCTTTAAGATCATCTCGCGCAAACAAAACATTGATTTGTAAAAGACTAAACATTAATGGTGGCATTGCAACTTTAAAAATAGCAAAAATTTAAACTTGCTCTACAATAAAGTCTAAACGGCCTACCGTTTTCTTTATGTCTAATCTTTCTTCTAACATCAAATCCACCGTCCTGTAGACTCTACAAATCCTTAAGAGCCCTCTATACCCCCGGCCGGTACAGGAAATTACATGTGTACGGGCGCCAAGATAACTAATGCACCGGTTAACATAATTACAATCTGAGACCGGACTTAGAAAACTTAAACAGTTATTCACGATTGGATCGAACGGTTTTAAGAATAATGGGCTCTTTACAAGCTTGCTCTCGTGGCTACTCTTAGTTCAGCATAAGCCTACTAAGCATTTCTTCAATTTTTTCTGTTCCTTTTACCGCTTCCTAAACCGGTTTTTTCCTTTCCTTATGCTTCAAGTGTAACAGCCAAAATTGTACCAACCAATTTGTGTTGGCAAAAACTTCAAAATTGATTGCAGAAGATCTCCAAAACCTTACGTAGTCCCTATTCCAGTCATTCATGGCAAGAATGGTCTGCAATACTCTATTGAAAAAAAACCAAAGCTTTTTCTGACAACCTCAAACTCCAATGCTCCTCTTTTATGACTAAGGACACTAATTTTGAGAACGTCAAAAGGGTCCATCAAAAAATCAATAACTTTTTAGAGAACACAAAACCAAACCCCATTAAACAGCGTCAAATAAGAGATGTTTTTAATTTTAAAACTTGATCTACTCTTGGCTCCAATAGAATTCCTAACAAAGTTCTCAAATCATTCTCACACAAAGCAATTATGGCTCTCATTAATAATGCAAAAAAACTTTATGCACCAAGCATTTTCCAAAATCTTAAAAA
This sequence comes from Tachinus rufipes, assembly GCA_963932245.1. Lineage (NCBI taxonomy): Eukaryota > Metazoa > Arthropoda > Insecta > Coleoptera > Staphylinidae > Tachinus > Tachinus rufipes. The sequence goes on from OZ010743.1 coordinate 111,853,858, forward strand.
ATGTTTTCATGTCATTAACATCTCAAACAGGTAGTTTCCTTAAAAACCACCGGCCAGTGAGTCTAAGTAGATAGATAGTCTTGGACATAATTCAGAATCACACTAACTAAAACTAACAATCTTCTTCCTGTTCAAGAGTATGGGTTCCGAAGAGACTATTTTATAGTCCACCAACTAAACCACGTGACTGGCTACATAAAAAAGGTTTAAAATTAAGAAAAACCACGGTCAAAAAGTAGTCAACGAAGTCTGATAATATAGCATTAATCTACAGCTTTAGAGTAGTCAGTCTAAAACTACAAAGCACGTGATTTAAAAAAAAATGACCAACTAGAGAATCAAAATAAAACCAGAAAAAAGCAAAGTTGTTCTGTTTTCACGTCAAGGAACTGTACAATAATCCGTGTAAATGCGGCTAAATATCTTGGTATCAGTTTTGATAAAAGACTTACGTACAAATTACACATTCAGTCCATCCTAAACAAAGACCAAAAACCTGCAAGTTCAAATTCTTTGGGAAAACAGCGGCGCAACTCTACAAAATAAAATCCAGATATACTCTTCAATAATAAGATTAACACGCAATACAATCGGATTAAAACCTAACTTTACGTTGGTTTATCGGAGCCTTATGGTATGTTTATAATAAAAACTAAATTTATAACAATCTAAGTATCTACGTATTCCTCCGTTGCGCCAACACATCAAAACTTTGACTAAAAAGCAATTCGTTGCCTTTACGGCTCACCCCAACTTTGATCTGACCAGACAAAAAAAACAATTCATATTTTAACTACCTAAAGTGACTCACCTCACACTCTCACCCCATGGCCTATAAGACGTCCCAAACAAGTTTCTTCCAAATTACTTTTCTCTAAATGGAAAGTACATTAGCCTTATGCTCTCAAACTTCCGTTATAATCTGGAGGCGTTAGTGCAAACGATCAGCCCAAAAATTCTGTATAAAGTAGCCCGCCCAACCGCCTAGTGTTTGTCATTCAAAAACTGGCATATCATACTCCTCCCCTACCTGAGTTAAGGGAAGAGAAGGATATGATTGTCAACAATCATTTTATTATATGCTATAGCTGCAGGAACAATGCAAGGAAGATAAAGATTTTTTTTCCAATTTCTGAATGACAAATAATTAAGGAGGTGAACACTTAGTACTTGGTTTCTGAAAGATTGGTTTGGACTACTCTAACCTAGCTACCCACCCAAGTGTTTTTCAAATTATCAAAGTTATAATACACTGAGTGGCAAGATAAGTTCCTTATTTGTAATAGGCGTCCTGAAGCTGATGGTAGTCCAGTTAGAGTAACAAGCAGCGTGCGTTTGTCTCAGATGCCTATTTTTTTAACAACCGTTATTGCGCTATTGAGTCCTGCTCCAAACCGGAAATCATTTTTTTTTGTAGGTCATAACCTCCAATGAAACTAGGTTTGTGCAGAACTGGAGATGCAAGTCTCATTAGAACACCTAAAAACATCAAAGAATTTCTGATCGTTCTGTGAGGCAAATTCTTCAAGATAAACTTCATTTCCATCCGTACAAGTTGGCGATTGTGCAGAAATTTTCCAAACAAAGAAATGCGTGAGAAGCATTTCTTGATGAGGCATTTTAACTTGACTGGATATGTCAAAAAGCAAAATTAGCGCTGCCAACAATCCTAGAGAACTCGATCAAAGACGTTTGGTGCGTAATCTCGCCGGGTAGAATTAGCTGCCCATAGTTTTTCGAAAAAAAAAAGCAGACTGTCACAGTCAATTCAGACCGTTATGTAAATATGATTGAAGAATTTTTTGTGCCACAACTTGATGAAATGGACTTATAGAATATATAATTTTAACAAGTGTTGCAAAAAACACTTCCCAGAGCTGAGTGGAGATTTAAAGTCACCCGATTTGACTTGTGACTTCTTTTTGTGGGGGTATTTGAAATGCCTATACTATCCGCCCACAGACTCTGGACAACCTAAAAAAAAACATGCAGGAAGAAACAACCAACATACCCCATCAATATGCTGAAGAAAATGATAAGAAAAAGCAAAACTTAGTTCAACCAGTGTATCGACAATGTAGGGCGTCAATTACCTGATATGATTTTTAAAACAATGTAAACCATAACTTTAAATGTTTAACTTTTTAATAAAAAAACAATTAAAAATGTATTTTTACTACTTTTTGTTTTATTGCTTTATGAAATAAGGAAGTTATTTTGCCGCACTTTGTGTATCTAAATTCAAATGCGCAAATGCAAATTGCCAATACAGTTACTCATTATGTTTAACAAAGTTAGTTTAAAGATTTCTTAAGAAGGCACTGAAGTTGAATTAATATTTTAAACTTCAAAACTTTCAATTCTTCAATATTTTAAATTATTTTTGAGTATACTAGAATTTATGACAAAAATATTTAAATAGTTTTTAAGAATTTCAATCTAAAAGATCTTTAATTATTAATTTGATCCTTGAAGAGCCCACTACAAAAAGTTGCTCATCACATCTTTATTATCCGCCATTAATTAATAATTAATTAATTTTTGTTTGAATAAAATTAAAATTATTGAAATTAATTTCATTAATGACTTCATTTGCAATAAAATTATGATTATATTTTTCTTCAATAAAATATATTTAATTATGCAAAACTAACAACAAATTGCACAACACCACACATTGCCGATAAATCACGCGGATATCCACGGCCATCCCGAACGAATTAATTAACGGGAATATTAAATCATTTGCATAATAATTTAATGAGAATATAAAATGCCATTCGATAATGTGGCTAATCAATGGCCCAATGAATTGATTAATTCAATCAGCGTTTTATTATTCATCATTTCCAATGAATGTGAATGTGGTTTTTAATAGATATCATTATGAAATGATTGTTATTATTATTGTTATTGGGCATTTCTATGCAATTGTATCGTCAAGGTTTTCATTTGTAAATACTTTGACCTCATCATCATTTAGTTCATGTGGTTAGGTGAATTTCATACTATATCAAGTGTGGAAATTGGAATAATTGCATACCTAACCTAATTTATTAATTATTTATTCAATTAATTGAATTTTTTATGGTGTTCCTCAAGGTTTTACAATTGAAATCAATTACATCAAACAAATTGAATTAAGAAAATAAATATTGTTGACAAGAATTGAGTGAAGAAATATTAACACTAAACATCGTTCCCGTATAAGTTTGATAAAATCACTTAATTGAAAATTGTTGACCACACTGAAGAAAATTGCATCCGTTTTCTTAATATATAATTTTTTCCATCCGCACAGCAATTTGTATATAATTATCAACTTTTTTTATCAACTCGATCATGTTTTTTTATCAATCTTCAACCATCTATGTTATTACCGAAGAGAAAAAACATGAATAATCTGAGATTGTTATCAAAACGCGCTAGCGGAATGTTGAGTGACCACTGAGATCTAAACCAATTTCATTAGATAACATTTTTTAATTGCAAGAATATGCTATTATTTGCATTTTGTGTGAAAGTTTGATAGGAATAAAGGCTGAATGGATGAATGTATGGAATATCCAAAGCGTTGTTTTAATGTTATGGTTGTGCCGTGATAGAGTTGTTCCGAACGGAGTTTATTATTGCGTGGTTTCTATGTTCTTTTAGTATTTATGATCCAGCCCGAGTATTTACAAGTACGCCTTTGCGTACTGCAAGTTTATACGCTATTACCGCTTGTATGCGAGAGTACATACTCTCTTTGGAAAATATGTGGATATTATGGGATAAAGGAGACAGGCGTCTTATGTATGTATCTGCTGGGCACATTTCAATGAGTTATTACTACTTTTATCTAAGAGATATTAATATATTTCAAGTATGAAGCCGCATATTCTCACATCGCACTCACCAACTTATTACTTATGTATGGCTAGTGATAAATGATTGCGGTTCCGGCCATTCTTGCATTCCACTGGCAGACTTAATGTGACGATAAGAAAAATATACATTTAATTATGAATTAATCATCATAAAATGGATTAATTGCCTCTTTTTTTAACATTAATCTAGCACATTCATCCTGCTTTGGATATATATTTCAGCTAATCCTTATAAGGTGATAGGTCATAATATTATATTCCATCACAACTCGTTTTAATTAGTAACTAGATTGTAATGCCCACGGGGTACTTCGCGGTGGCGCTGTCAATAATTTTTTTTATTAACTTTGTTCCTGTCACTCAAAGGGGAAGGATTACAAAATTATTAGTGCTCGGCGGTTATCATGAGATCTTGGTAATTAGTTCTGGCTTAGATTTAATAAACTGTCCGACTAGTCTGGTCTTACAATTATGAATATTTAATTGATATATGTTTCACGTCACATGGCTTTTTTTATTTACAAAAAACGCCAAGAGCTTGTTGAAACTAGAATTTATTACAACATTATATGAGATCCATAGTTGAAACTGTGTTACCAATTCTATATTTTTAATTTATGTCATTGGAAGTAATTAAATCAAATATTAAAAGAATGTTTCATTTTTTTTTTAAGAGAAATATGTTGAAGTAATTTAAAATATTTTATTAGAGCTTAAGATGATTAACGATTGAAACTAAATCATGATAAGATTAAAAGATATTTTATTTTGTAATTTACAGTTATGTTTCTCTTGAAAATGAGACTATTTGTTCTCTTCATCATTGTTTTCTTCTTGGAATTAGTCTAAACTACTATTTTTAAATGTATGCAGTTTTGTTTTCTAAAATATTTAATATATTTTCTTTGCTCTTTGAAATTGTTCCAAGAAGATTGACTCCGGAGGTGACTTAAAAAGCCTTAATGAATGACGCTTGTAGGCTGCCAAGCAATTAGATCAGTCAAAGTACACTTAAGCAGAGCCAAAATCTGTTTCTTCTTGTCGGTGGTGACAGCAAGTCTCGGCAGATCAAACAGATATCGATTGAAAATTATCAGAATGCAAGATCAACTAGCGTTAAGCAGTTGGTTTAAATTCTCTTGTGTTTCAAAAACTTGGTTCAAACAGCGGAGAGAGTGTACCGAAATACAACCAGATTTTAGGGGAGCATCTCGGTCGTCGTCTAAACAACCTCCCCTCAACACAACTGAGAAAAAAAGTTTGTTTTGATGTGCAAACGCCTAGAGTGTAAATCTGATTAGCGTAGAATTTGCATAAGTTCTTACTGCATATTGAATGACAGTTGCTCTCAGATGGTAAAAAGAGTAGATATAGCCCTTCAAAGAACCCTTAAGCAACCTACCCTACTACATAATTAAGAAAAAAATTGATCCGGTGTGCAACAATCCACTCTTCTAACACGACAAAGCATAGGGTATTTTGCTGGAAGTTGGGATGATGTCAGGCAGACTACTTCTAATTCATTGAAGTATCCAGGGTTTAAATGCTCACGTAAAATACTCCGGAGTCGTCCTAAAATTCTTTAATATTCGTATGGACATTAAATGACGTTTGTAAGCTGCCAAAAAGTTTGCCTGTACAGTTAAGCAGTAGCTTCTTTTCATCGGGAGTGACGGCAAGTTATCTTGTTATCTTGGCTAATGTCCAGAGTGCAATCCGACTGAAGTGGAGTATGCTTACGGCATAATTAAAGCTTTCTTGTGTGTCAAAGCTTCATTCGGACACACATACTGATATAGAAGCGCTGTGTCAACCAATCGCGCGCAAATCGATAGCCAATTTCAGATTTCCGTACCGCAGATCCTAAAGCAAGTCGCACCGTCAACTTCGTGCTCCTGACGAACAACAGAACTCAGTTCGACCGTCACTCAAACTTCTATACCAGTAGAGCCCCAAACGGCTATTACGGCAAAGAAGTTCTGTGACTGGAATTCCGTCTACGACTCATTCAGTACGGCCACTGTGGGTAGCTTTAAGCTCTTTCATGTCGTACAACCCAAACATCACATAAGTTCTTTGAAAGACCGCACTCTGTGTGACAGCGTATGTGATGATAGCGTGTCAGAATATCCACTTCTAAAAGTAGCTAATTTTAAAATTTGCTACATGTGAAAAATTTGCAATTAAAAGTAAAAAAAAATACTTTGGTAAGTAGGCGGGTCACTCCAGTTAAAACTGCTCGTTTGCAATTAATGATTTGCCCGACTGGTTGCTATCAAGAAGTTCAACCAGTCACCCTAATTTAGTAACAAATGATTTTTGCAAAAAAAAGGTCCAATTTTTAGATCACTAACACTTGGGCGGGCGGGGCACTTCAGTTAAAACTATTCGCCTGTATTCAATGATCTGAGTATCCCGAAAACCTACCTAATTGTTTGTTATAAAGAGATAAGATTTGTCACCCTTCATCCGTAATTTAGTTACAAATAACTGCGCAGAAAAAAGAATGATCTAATTTTTGGAGACGAGCACTCCAATTAAAACTAGTTGCTTACAATCAATTACCACCCAACTATTTGTTATCTAGAAGTTAGATCTGTTATCCTCCATCCCTAATTTAGTAACAAATAACTTTGCAGAAAGAAGAATGATTCAATTTTTAGATCACCAACACTTAGGTGGGTGGGAGGAGTACTCCAATTAAAAAAAGTTGATTGCAATCAATTATCTGAGTGTCCCGCTCACCCACCCAACTGTTTGTAATGTAGAAATTAAATCCGTCAACCTCCAAAAATGATCAAATTTTTAGATCACCAACAATATGATGAGTAGGTGGCTCTAAATTAATAAATACAAAATATATATTTTTGCAGAAAAAAGAATGATCCATTTTTTGCACTTTACCCTAGCAAACAGTTGAGTAGGTAGGCAAAGCATTGAAACTACTCGCTTGCAATCAATAATCTGAGTGCCCTACCCACCCACCCAACTGTTAGCTGTATAAAGGTTGTATTTGACACACTCTATCCTCTGAGTACATTCGACTGGCAACAGCCAGCTATTCTCCAAAACGATAAATGCAATTTTAACTGCAACTTCAACTAACTAATTTTATCTTTTTATAAAATTTTACAACTATTTCCAGCATAATATACCACGCCGCGGCAACGACCCCTAAGGCCAACTGCACCAAGAAGAAGCAAATGAAAAAGCAGAAAACAAAATCCCGGACCACTGCCCTTAGTCATCAGATTTAGGAGATAATAGAAATGGAAGCCATGACAAACCGCTTAAGGAAACTAGATGACACTATCTTAGAGCTCACAGAAATAATCTTCGCCATAAAATTTGCCACCCTCATCAACAAAAAAATGGAACTCAAAGATACAAAGACAAGGGTCAAAGAAGCGACCCTCCCCATTAACTCAACTCCGCCACCCACAACTAAATAGCCGCAGAGAAGGACGCACTCAAGGAGGCGGGCCTATCACCCACCACCAACGCTGTCTCAGACACTGCAAAGGTCAATAAAAAGAAATTCATCGTCGTAAGAAGATCCAGGGTGAGCCTCAACTTTAAATTACTATTAACCGGCCATCAACCAATCCTGGGCAATTGCCTTCAGCTAAAAAGCCATTAGCTGCTAATCTTGCCGGCCCCTCAAGCCTAAAGGCACAAAAACTAACAGTCCCATTAAAAAAAAACAAAAAGAAGATAAAATTCACTAAAGTTAGGTACAAACCAGTGGCCAAGGACATTGTCATTGCTGACAAACATCTATATGCTTTTCCCAATATTTCAAAGACAATGAAATAAATATTTCTTCTGCGTAATAAACCTACGACGGTATTCAGGTGACTTCGGCGTCTACCAACGACTATCGAAAGGCAACTGCCTATCTAAAAACCACAAAGACTGACTTCTTCGCTTGGGATTGGAAAGGCATTGGAAGAGATAGGCTTCAAACCATTTAAGTTTGGTTGTTTTCTAATAATTTCAGTGCAACAACTTAAATTAGAGAAAAGCATAAAAACTCAAAATATCAAAAAGATATTAAATCTAACGGTCAGGACAAAAAATGTCAATTTTACCGCCAAGAAACGCTTCAAAGCAACTCAAAATTGATCAAGTCCCGACCAATCGGTAGGATGCCCAATGCACATATCTCAAAAGTGTGTCCTCTGCTCTAGCCCCATCCTACCAATGATTAAGGATGCAAGAACTACACCAAAATGATAGCTGCCCAAGCCAAAAACAAAAATAAATGCCAGTCTGGCACCAAGGTCTACGCCGGCCCAACTCATGCTTCCCAAAGCTCAGATTCCCGCAAACCAGCGGTCACAGCAAACAAATTGCTTGTCAACATATTGTCGCTATCAGCCCCAAAAAAATCAAACAATCAAATAGCTGGTGTTCTAGATAAACTGCTTAAATTTCAATAGAAAATCATGGCAATGGCCGCACTCCTCACCAACAAAAGTATTGTTAAGGGTATGTTTCTAGAGTACAAACAGCACATTATCGATAGCTTTAGACTGAGAAAAACCACAAAGATAGTCTTTTTCGACGTCAAAAAAGGTCTGGCACAAAAGTTTATTGCTAAAACTGCACAAATTCTCTCGTCTCGTCTGTGAAGTAAATTAAGAGAAGTACAAAACTCCTCAAAGCAACGCACCAAAGTATCCAGAAATCACTTAATTAATAAAAGGCTGACGTATAAATTGCAGTTCATCATATATAAAGCAACATTAGCTACTCCCAATCCTTTAGCAAAACAGCGGGTTTTTGCTTGATGTACACTTCCATCATCAAACCACAAATCACGCTTGTATTCCCAGCCTGGGTAACAATAGCAGACACTCACGTCAATCGTCTCGAGGTCTTTCAAAATCTAACCTTCTATCCTTAATTTAATAAGAAATAACTTCTGAATAACTAACACTCCATAACGTGATTACCAGCCGGTGGTTTAAACTGGAGTGCCCACCCACTCGCTCAAGTGTTGAAGATCCATAAATTAAAGTTTCTCCTCTCTGCTAGCGTTGGAAGTCTCTAAGTCAGAGAAGTCAATAGAAGTACAAATTTCTGGATCACTAACACTTGGGTGAGTGGGTGGGACACTCCATAACGTGATTACCTACTAATAGTTTAAACTAGTGCCCACCCGCCCACCCAAGTGTAAGTAATCCACAAAAATTAAAGTTTCTCCTCTCTGCTAGCGTTGAAAGTCTCTATATCAGAAGAGGCAATAGAGTTACAAACTTTTAGATAACCAACAATTGGGCACTCCATAACGTGATTACCAGCCGGTAGTTTAAACTTAAATGCCCACCCACTCGCTCAAGTGTTGAAGATCCATAAATTAAAGTTTCTCCTCTCTGCTAGCGTTGGAAGTCTCTAAATCAGAGAAGGCAATAAAAGTACAAATTTCTGGATCACTAACACTTTGTAGGTGGAACACTCCTTAACGTTACCAATAATTTAAACTAGAGTGCCCACCTACCCGCCCAAGTGTTGGTGACCCAAAAATTGAAGTTTCTCATCTTAGCCAACCGTTGAAAGCCTCTTTATCAGAGGAGGCAATGAAGTTACAAACTTTTAGATAACCAACAATTGGGTGGGTGGTTGGGGTACTCCATAGTATGATTACCAGCCGGTACTTTAAATTGGAGTGCCCACCCACCCACCCAAGTGTTGGTGATCCAGAAATTAAAGTTTCTCTCTTTTCTGCTCGCGTTGAAAGTCTCTATGTTAGAGGAGGCAATAGAAATTCAAATTTTTAGATAACCAACACTTGGGTGATTAGGTGGAACATTCCCTAATATAATTACCAGCCGGTAGTTTTAACTGTAGTGCCCACCCATCAAGAAATTGGAGTTTCTCCTCACTTCCAGCGTTGGTAATCTCTATATCAGAAAAAGCAATAAAAATACAAATTTCATAACATAATTACCAGTTAGTAGTTTGAACTAGAGTGCTTACCCACCCGCTCAAGTATTGGTAATCCAAAAATTGAAGTTCCTCCTTTCGGTCAGCGTTAAAAGTTTCTGTTCATAACTTAAAAACCGTACAAAAAAATTGATGCAACTTAGTAAGAGTATAGCTTAAAGCTTACGCTAGTTATAAGTTAGTAATATAAATGGTCTTCATAAATGTTTTGGTCATTATCAAGTTTTATCTTCAACAAGTAGCACATCATGAGACATGATGTACTTCTTTTTCGCTTTTATCTTTCTGGACTACATAGATTTTGAATTCATTTATTTCGTCTTGGTTTGGGTTTTTAGTAAAAAAAAATTTGTTTACGTTTTATTTTGAACAGACAAAATTTTTTTTTTAAAGTAAAAAAAAGAATAACTCAAATTTTAGATTACTAAAACTTGGGTGGGTGGAAAATAATCCAGTTTTTCGGTTACAAACATTTGGTTGGGTGAGCATGATGCCGCATTATAGGCAAAGCATCAAAAAACTAATGAGGCACTGAATTATGATGATGCCAACGCAAACATCTCCTCGATAAATTCTAGATACAGAGTATTCTGGTTAGTCTAAATTTCGGACATAATCAAGATACAAGTTTTCCCCAAATACTATGCAACGCCTTTCACAAAAGTAGAAAGGTCCTTGCATTAAAAACTGCAAATTTCTAGAAATCATAAAGGAGGGAGTTTAGTCGGTAGGCGCCCGTGAAGGTAAATCCGACACATTTCAAGTCTTTAAAAAAATTCTCCTCCCTATCCGCAAAAAAAAAATTCCAACGCAGTTATTATCAAGCATCGTTAGCCTATGAATTAGACCAGATCACAATTGTCTCCCCAGAAGCCACCATGCGACCCTTTAGTCTTCATTACGACTCAACTATCGCTACGCTTACTAACCCCGTTTATGGATTGGAACTAGAACTTATGTACATCAACACCTACAAACTTACACACCCCGCCGTAAGTCCTCTCCCAACTATTGGTAACTACCAAGGAAACATTCCGATAACTACCACCAATACGCTCACTCATTACGGATACTATTATACGTCAACACCGACGACTCCCAACTTTCAAGACTACAAACAACTCACAGCATCGCACCTACCGCCGTAAGTCACATCCCAACCCCTGGGGACACAAACACACAAAATGTACTATAAAACTATGACGGCGCTTTCACAATAACCCCAAAATCTCCCACTAGCAATCTATCAAAAACTGCAATCACTTAGCTGCAGGTTTGTTTCTAAGTAAGTTGCACTAACTCCCAAAAGCTATGGAACAACCCCATATATTTGCCAGAAGTCATCGACCTCTAGAGAACACCTTCATCAAGATGCCTACGGGCACCAGGTAAACGCTAGTCGCCAAATATCAACCAAATGTCCTGTTTGGACAACTCACATCTTATTTGACCCCCAACAAAATCGACTAAAACCAAATCCAGGTATAGAACTGCTGTTATGCACTCCCGACTCGCACAGATACTTTGAAAGGTTTCCAAATGACACTTTTCACAACCACAAACTCTCCAGCACCTTCTCTTGCCTTGTCGTTGCTGTCCAGTTAAAACTAGTAGTTCACAATCAATGATATGAGTGCCTCACCTACCCGACTGTTTTTATAAAGAATTCAGATATGCTACCCTTCATCTCTCATCTTTCTACTGCAGCTATACCATTTAACAGTATGAGTGAGTTTAAAAAAAAGTCAAAAAGCCAATTTTTGACTGCGGGCAAGTAGTGTTATTGAATGCAGTTATAATATTTGACAAAACAAACTTCAAATGTCACTAACCATTAGAAAAAATGTCAAAAAAACAATTTTTGGTTCACAAATAATTGAGCGGTTTATAATTGCGGGCGGGTGGTTTGCAATGGTGTACCCCGCCCACCCGCCTTTGTTTGTGTGATCCAGTTAGTGGACATTTCTTCTACTTTTGATGTTCCTACAGCTGTAAAATTTAACAGAATCAATGTCAGTGCCACTAAGCATTAAAAGAATTGTTAAAAAATTATTACATTTGGAAACTTCAAATTTTACATTTTATTATTCACAATGAGCAGAACTACAACAATTGTTATTTTAGAAACATAACTTATAGCACAATATAAGTCTACTAAATTTGATGTTCAATGAAGTATGACTCTTAAAGTTTAAGCAAATATTTCGAGAAAAAAATTACAATTTAATTTCAAAATTGTAGGTTTTAGATTTTCATATATTTCATTAGACTAGAAATTTCATTCTCTACACGTAACAAAAAACCGATTTTAAAAAGGACTTAAATTGCGTTTGTAGTTTTATGAGTCCCTAAACCGCACCCTTAATATCAAATATTTTCCAGAAATACCAAAGATTAAAAAAAGATCACTGCCGATTTGGTCTAATTATGCTTTAATAATCGCCGTAAATAATAATAACTTATAAAGATCAAACGCGCTTCATGTTTCAACTAATCTCAGCATAATTACACTTTAATTAAACCTATTTTTACAATTAAAAAATAATTAACAATACAACCAAGAATTTCAATCAAACATCAAAACCATATAAAGTTACAATTGCAATAAAATATACAATGCAAAAATCAATTTATCCATCCATACAAGCCGATCATTCATAATTAGTATTAATTAGAAACATGCGTTATTAAAGACCATCGATGTCTACGCACACACACATACATACACCAACCACACCAGACACGCAGTCACACCATAAAATATATGAAGTGTTGCAATAAATAAGTGTTCATGATTGGCTAAATGAAGTAATGTATGAATAAAGTGTGTCCGTTTTATTGGTTGCAGGAGACCTCAATCTTCAAGGTTGCTAATGAATGCAATACATTATCATGTTAAGACAGCCTATAATACTTGATGGACAATATGAAACAAAATTACTAGTTTTAATGAATTTTAAGTTAATTAATTTAGGTCAACGCATCAATCATCTTGTCCCTTTAATTGATTGTTATATACCAAACTGGTTGGTTTCAGAAATTAAATTAAATATTTTGCAATTCAATTGAATTGTGCTATAACATATCTTATATTTCAATTAATTTTATTGTCGATCGTAATATTTACAATTTTTATTAAACAACTTTTATTTAATTAACTTGAATTGAAATGTAATGCGCGTTCATAAATTAGCAAATTATTACAAAATATGAGAATCCTGTTAATTATTGTCACTTTTTATGGTGGACAGACAATATTTTATAATTAATTGGTTTCTATATTTAACAATTGTATTTAATTAGTTCGTAAATGTGTGAATGTGTGTAAGTACATAATGCAAAGTGATAATTCCCGTCTCCCACATACTGAATGTCCTGCTAATAGAGGCCATCATGAGGTAGGTATAATTTGCTGATAATTAAGAGCTCGTTATTTGGAGCGAGGTATACGGCTGCACTGATGTTTTATCTGCCGAACGCATTTATCTGTGTCGGATTTGTATCTCCACATCTCTTTGGCGCTTTTAATACACAAAACCGTAAAGGAAATTGTATCATATCATAGTGTTGTCAGGTGATACCCATCGTATAAATCTTTTAATGGAATTTATGATTTCATCAATAAACTAAACTAATAAAATATTTCAAAAGATTTTAAAAGATAGATGAATTTCTCGGATACCAGAACCAAATCAAATGTCTTAAAATTTAATTTAAGTTAAATGTTTCCAAGCTAATAAAAAACTCTAAAACGTTAAAGCCTTTTAATGGATTAATAGTTTTCATTTTTTTTAACGTTTTTCCAATTTATTAAATTTTTTTGCAAAAAGCTAAGCAACTTAACAATATTGAAAATGATTGAAAAGCATAAGTTTAAAATTTGCACCAGCCATTGCCTAGACTAAAACTAACTTAAAATTAATATTAATATTACGTAAGATTTTATTTTACCTTCTTCAATTATTGTTTGAAATAATGGGATCACTCACCTGAAACAAATAAAAATTAGTTAGTTGATATTTAAAATAAAAACGTATAAAAGTTTTGGTTTTAATTCGTTAGTAGTCGCAGAGAAGGTTAAGTTCTTAAAATATTTATCAATTTTAAAATAAACATTTTTTGGACATTGCCCAAAATCAACATTTAAATCAGAAAAATATAATTTATACTTTCAATTTTGTTATATTTTTCCTTCAGTCTGGGATATTATTAGAATTTGGGGATGGGGGGAAAGAGAGTTGTAGTTTACTTCAATTGAGCTTATTTTTCTAATCTCCTCATTTAAAATTGTTTTTGGTAACAAAAGTTGGATTAACGTTTTTATGTTTTGCTTTATTAAAATAAATTTACAGCTCCTTATCACATTTTTAATTTTGTTTTCAGCTTTATTTCAGTTAATCCAAACTTGTAATGTATTTTTAACTTTCTGCCTCCTGTTAAATTTTCAAATGTAAGTACATTGAGATACAAAAAAAATAGTTTTTTTAAATTTAACAAATTTGTATTCCAGGGGTGGAAGGATAAGAGAATCCCTGAACTTTGTCTCAACTGTTGAAAAATGTTTCCAAAATGTTCTCAAATATCTTATCATGATTTCAAGTGTTACAACATGTTCCAAAAAATACCACTTTTTTTCTTCCAAATTTTTAAAATTGTTTCTAAGTATTACTAAAAGTTCTAAAAAGTTATTAACTATTGCAAAATAATAGCAACTGTCACAAAACGTGCAAAAACTGTTTTCAATTCTCAAAAAATTATCATTAAGTGTTAACAATATGTTCCAAAAAGTAACAATATGTTCCCAAATTGCTACAAAATTTTGAAATGTTTTCAAAACTTGTCAGAAAATATTGTCCACAAAATTTTACTAAGTTTTCTAAAATGTAAGCAATTGTTGTAAAATAACTGCAATTGTATCAAAACGTACGGAAACTTTTAAAAAATGTTTTCAACTGCTTAATTTTGTTCTCAAGTATAATATCATGTTCTCGAGTGTCGCATCAAGCTTTTCAGTATATTTCAAAAAGTTACAATATGTTCCAAAATCGCTTTCTCTAAACTTGCTGTAACTGTCACAAAATACTTTCAAAATCTCTTTATTTTCAAAAATTGCCAAGTTTTCCAAAATGCTATCAACTCTTGCAAAATGATCACAAAACGTACAAAAATATATCAGAGAGTGTTCGAAAGTGTTACATCATGTTGTCAAATGTCACAAAATGTTCCAAAAAGTAATAACATGTTCCCAAAATTTCTTTTTAACTTTTACTATACTTTCAGAATGTTCTCAACTGTCACACAAAAAACTCAACTTATCTCAAACTGTCACAAAACGTTTTGAATGTTTGAGAATAGTTTCAACTATCACAAAATGTTTTCAACATATTTTTTAATTTCTCATAACTTGTTAGTACAGTTGGAAAATGTTCTCAATTGCCATTCAATATTCTCATATGTTACAACATTTTTCAAAAATAACAATATGTTTTCAAATGACACTCAAAATATTTTTAATTTTATGAAAACTTGATAAAATTTTTGGCAAATGTTTTCAACTGTCACAAAATGTTCCAAATTTTTTCTAAAATATTCTCAAGTGTCATATGTCCAAACTTTTTCTAAAATACTCTCAAGTGACATACTTTTTAAAAAGTAACAATATTTTCAAAGTGCCAACAAATCTCTTTAACTTTCTCAAAACTTGAAAATGTTCTTAACTGTCATATCATATTCTCAACTGTCGCAACATTTTTTTAAAAGTAACATTATGTTCGTAAAGGACCACAGATACATATATATTTTTTTTTAATTTGTCAGGTAATGTTCTCTACTAGATGTTTTCAAGTATCAAAATACGTTCCAAAAATAAGAGTATGTTCCTAAAATGCCACAGATTTTTTTAACGTTTTTAAAACTTGCTAGAACTGTCAAAAAATATTCTCATCTGTCAAAAAATGTTTTCAAACTATCACAAATTTGTGTCACTAAGTTCTCTAATATGTTTGCAACTTTAACAAAACAATTGCAGCTGTAAACATGTTTAAATATAAAAAAAAATCAAGTTTTACATCATGTTATCAAGTGCCACAAGATGTTTAGTATTAATAAAACTTGGCCAAACTATATAACATTTTAGAGAACACAAAAAGTTCTCTAAAATGATATTAAATGTTGCAAAATGATTGCAGCTATCACAAAACGTGCTGAAACTGTTTGAAAATGTTTTTAAGTATTATAAACTATTACAAAAGTAATAATATATTTCCAGAACGCCACCGAATACTATTAACTTTCCAAAAACTGTCATAAAATTTTCTCAAGTGTAGCATCATGTTCTCAAGTCTGGCAACATATCTCAAAATTGTTAGAATTTGTCAAAAAAATGTTTTCAACTGTCACAAAACGTTATAAACTTCTTCTATTGTAGTATTGAAAACAGAAAATATTGTCAACCATTACTTAATTTTCTCAAGAGCCATAGAATGCTCCAAAAAGTAATGTACTCAACTGTAACAGAATGTTCTCAAGTGTTACAACATTTATCAGAACTATTAAAAAATATTCTCAACTGCCACATCATGTTTTCAAGTGTTTTCAAAACGTTTACAAATTTGTTTTCAAAAGTTACTAAACATTTCTCATAAGCAAGAAGAAGTTCCAAAACGTTAAAATTGTTTTAGAGATTGCCAGAGAATAAGTTTAATCTTTTCAAAACTTGTCCAAACTGTCGGAAAATATTTTCTATTGTCACGACGTGTTCTCAAGTGTTACAACATATTGCAAAAATGACACACAGAATTATTCTATTTTTTAAAAACTTGTAGAAATTGTCAGTACCACAAAACGTTCCAAGAAGTAACAATTTGTTCCCAGAATATCAAACTATTTTTAACTTTTTGTAAATTGATCTCAACTGTCGCAAAATGTTGGAAACATTTTCTAAAATATGACAATTAGCTAGAAAAGTTTCTAAAATTTTAAAAAATAGTCTCAACCGTTAGGAAATGTTCTCAACTGTTATATAATGTTCACAAATACAAATACCAAATGTTCCAAAGTAACAACTTGTTCTTATCACAATATTTTAAACTTTTAAACAGTTAGAAAATGTTCTCAAATATTAGAAAACTTTGTTAAAATATGAGAAAATGTTCTTTTTGTCACAAAATGTTCTAAACTTTTGTTCTTAAATGTTTAAAGTGTAAAAAAATGTTCTCGTTTCTTAGAAAATACTCCATACTTTTTCTAAAATATGTGAAATAGTTAGAAAATGTTCTCAAATGTCACATAATGTTTGTTTGTAACATATATAAAATATATAAAGAAGATCTTCTTTATATATTTTATATATGTTCTGATATACACGAAATTGTATAATAGTAATTATAATTTATGCAAAAAATTTATTCTATTTTTAATTTTCAAATTTCCGTTTTAATTCTTTCATGTCATTACCATCAGCTTAATATACCGAAATAACTAGTTTATTTGTTCATTCTCAGAATGCTATTAACCATAGCCATTAAATAATGTCATTAAGTCAGTTAGTATAAATAGTCAATACACCCTTTAAAATATTCACTTTGAATTGTGGTGGTAAACAATGTTGACGAAGTAAGTTAAAAATCAATTAGTTTAAATAAATAAAGCCATACTGATGAGAGGTAAACCTCGAAACGCGTCTATGGATGTTTTTTAGTTTAGAATATTTTTTCATAAATTTAATTTTTTAATGTTTGTTTGTAACAGTCACAAATAATTTTAAATTTTAAAAAAACAGTTAAAAAATGTTCTCAAAAATAAAAACTACCGCATTCATTTCAAATTTTTAAAAACTTGTAAAAAGTGCAGAAAAATGTTCTCAACTGTCACAAAATGTTACAAACTTTTACTTCCAATATCACAAAATATTCCAAAAAATAACAACCTGTTCTTAGATTATACATTATTAAACTTGTAAAAGCTGTAAAAAAATGTTTTCCACTATCACAAAATATTCCAAAATTTTTCTGAACTATTTCTCAAGTGTTAGAAATTGTTGTATAATGTTCTCGAATGCCACAAAATGTTCTAAAACGTAACAATTAGTTCTTAAACTATCACAAATATTTTTAACATTCTCAAAACTTGTAAAAAGTGAGAAACTCTTTTACACTTTCACAAAATGTTCTAAACTTTTTCTAAAATATGAAAAACTGTTAAAAAATGTTTTCAACCAATAGAAAATTAGATTCACAACCGATAGAAAATGTTCTCAACTCTTAGTTTACAGAAAAAAATCTTGTAGTTTTTATGTATATAAATCCATGTCTAAATCTCAGTAAGCTTCAGTAACATGTTTTCATGTTACCAAAGCATACTCAAGTAAAATGTGACGTCATCAGTAAGGTCGCCAGAATACGAGTAAGGTGTAACTGCAACTTACCAAAGATTACTTTTTCTCGCCAGAAAACAACTTAACTCTAGCAAAATATTTGCATCTGTTACAAAATGAGCTGTATATTTTCAAATAACAAAAAACTGCTACATTATGTATGTATTGTATTCTAAAAACTTGTAGAAAGTGTCAAAAATGTTATCAATTGTTACAAAAATTCCCAATCTTTTTCTAAAATAATGGTAACAGTTAAAAATGTTCTCAATTGTTACATAATATATGCCATAAATTTTCAAAAAGTAACAATTTATTCCCAAATGTTCTTAACTTGCAAGAAATGTTTTCTAAAATTTTAAAATATTACATAATGTTCTTGTGTCTCATAATGTTCTTGATTTTATCAAAACTTGTGTGAATTGTCAAAAAATGTGTTACAACATACCAAAAATAACATGGCACAATAAATATTTTTCTCAAAACATGTAAAATCGTTAAATAAAAATTATCAACTATCACAAAATATTCTAAAAACTTTCTATATCATTGAAAAATGTACTCAACTTTTCAAAAAATGCTTCAAAAGTAACAACTTGTGCCCAAAGTGTCACAATATTTTTAACTGTCAAACAATGGTTTTAGCTGTCATCATGTTCTTAAGTATGGCAATATGTTGCAACAAGTAGCAATATTTTCTCAAAGAACCACAAAAAGTATTTAACGTTTTCAAAACTTGTCTGTAATGTCAAAAAATGTTTTCATCTGCTACCTCATGTTCTCAACTGTCATAATATTTTTCAAAATGTTTTCAAACATAATATTTTTACCTTGTTCAAAACTTACCAAAAATGATATCAGCTGTCACAGCTAATGCGCAAAAAATGTTCTCAATAGTCACATAATGTTCTTAAGTGCGCAATATGTTAAAAAAAGTAACAATATGATGAAAACATGTTGTGCGATTAAATATTTGAAACTTGCTGGTACTGTCAAAAAATGTTCTCAACTGTCCCTAAACCTGCAAGAAAAGTATTTTACAATATGTTCCAAAAAGTAATAATATTATCTTAAAATACCACAGACTTATTACTTTTTCAAAACTGTCACAAAATGTTCTCAATTATTACAAAATATTTTCAAAAATTCAGTATCACAAAATCATTGAGACTGACATAAAATATGCTAAACCTATTAAAAAATGCTTTCAATTACTATAAAATGTTTTCAAATGTCATATTATGTTCTTAAGTATGACACATGTCCCAAAATGTAACAATATATTCTCAAGGTGCCGCAGAATATAACTTTCTCAAAACTTGTCAGAAAATTCTAAAAATAACATTTTTTAACTTTTTCAAAACTTGTCAGTGCTATCAAAAACGTTCTAAACTATCACATCATGTTCTAAAGTGTTACAACATATAAACTTTTTAAAACTTGTCGGTACTGTTAGAAAATGTTTTCAATTGTCCCATCATGTTCTCAAGCAAAATAATGTTTCAAAAAATAACAGTTTCTTCTTAAAACTACAAAAAATATTTTTAACTTTCTCAAAACATGCAAAAATTGTCAGAAAATGTTCTGAATTGTCACAAACTGTTCCAAACTTTTTCTAAAATAATTCAAACGCTTAGAAACTGTTGAGTAATGTTCTGAAAAGTCACAATGTGTCAGAATGCAACAAAATATTTTTAACTTTCCCAAAACTTGTCGGTACTGTCAGAAAATGTTCTCGACTATCACATCATGTTCTGAATGTTGCAGCAGTAACAATATGTATCAAGTTTACAAACAAACATTTTAAACTTTTTAAAACTTAGAAAACGTTATCAACGTCCCATCATGTTCTCAAGTGCAAAAATGTTCCAAAAAATTTGTTCTCAAAATACACAAAATGTTTCTCTAAAATTGGAAATAGTTAAAAAACGTTCTCAACTGTTACATTCTCAAGTGCCAAAAAATGTTCTATACAATAACAATTTGTTCACAAAGTGTTACAATACTTTCTACTCTTTAAAAACTTCTCGGAACTGTAAAAAAATGTTCTCAACTGTCAGAAAATGATTCCAAACCTTTCCAAATTTGTTTTCAAGTATCACTAAGGATTTTAAAATGTTTTTAACTGTCGTTAAACGATTGAAATTAACAATGTTTTAAAAAATAACAATTTGTTCACAAAGTAATACAAAGTATTTCTATTTTTTCAAAACTTTTTTGTACTATAAGAAAATGTTCTCAACTGTCACTTCATGCTCTCATGTTCCAAGTGTCAAAAAATATTTTAACCTTAAAACGTGTCGGTACTGTTACAAAATGTTCTCAGGTGTCTCAACATGTTCAAATGCTCAAAACTTGTTAGTACTGCCCGAAAACGTTCTTAACATATTTTGAAACGACAGCAAAAAGATTTTTAATTTTTTCAAAACTTAGAAATTGTCAAAAAATGTTCCCAATTGTCAGTAAATGTTCCAAACTTTTTCTAAAATATTGGAAACACTCATAAAATGTTTTCAAGTGTTACATAACATTCTCTAGTGTTACAATATGTTCCAAAAAGTAACAATATGTTTCCAGAGTGCCACAAAATATTTTTAACTTTCTCAAAACTTGTCGGTACTGTCAGAAAATGTTCTAGACTATTATAATGTTTTCAAGTGTTGAAAAAGTAACAATATGTTCCAAGTTTGCCAACAAATGTTTTAAACTTTTTAAAACTTGTCGGTACTGTTAGAAAACGTTTTCAACTGTCCCATCATATTTTCAAGTGTAATAATGTTACACAAAATTTTAACTCTTCTAATTTTTTTCAACTGTCACATTATGTTACAAGTGTCACAATATGCTTCAAAAGTAACAATACTTTTTTAATAATATCAAGCGCAACAAGAGTTTCTAAAAAAACGTAACAGTTTGTTTGCAGAATGTCATAATATTTTTAGCTAACTAGTGAAAATTGTCGAAAAACGTTCTTAACTGTCACAAAATTCTAAATAGTTGAAAAATGTTTAGATAATGTTCTAAAATGCTACACTTCTTAACTGTTACAAAACGTGCTTAAGTGTCAAAATATGTCCAAAAAATAAGTATATTCTCAGAGTGACACAGAATATTTTTAATTTGTTCAAAACTTGTATAAAATGTCAAAAAAATGTTGTCAACTGTCACAAAGTGTCCAAAATTTTTTCTAAAATATTGGAAACAGTTAGAAAATGTTCTCAACTGTTATATAATGTCCTTAAATGATACAAAATGTTCCAAAAAATAATAATTTGTTCATAGATTATACTACATTTTTAACTTTTTTAAAACTTGTAGAAAAAATGTTCTCAACTGTCATAAAATGTTCCAAACTTTAATTAACAGATAAAAAATGTTTGAAAATGCTCTTGAATGTCATAAAATGTTTTTATTTGTTATAAAATGTTCACAAATACCAAAAAAATGTCAGAAAATGTTTTCAATTGTCAGAAACTGTTCTAAACATTTTCTAAAATATAAAAAACAGTTCAGACAAAATTCTCAAATACTTAAAAATAATTTCAACCGTTAAAAAATGTTATATAATGTTCACAAATACCAATACTAAATATTCCAAAGTAATAATTTGTTCTTATCGCAATATTTTAATTGTTTTTAAACTGTCACAATATTTTTAACTTTTTCAAAAAGTGTGAGAAAAAGTTGTCATTTGTCACAAAATGTTCCAAACTTTTGTTCTTAACCGTTAGAAAATGTTTTCAAGTGTTAAAAGTTCTGAACTTTTATATAAAATCAAATAATACAAAACGTTCCAGCAATTAACAATTTGTTTTTATTTAAACTATCACAATATTTTTAACTCTTTCAAAACTTAGAAGAAAGTGTTAAATTTTTCTCATTTGTCACAAAATATTTCAAACTTTTTCTAAAATATGTAAAACAGTTCGAAAAAGTTCTCAAGTGTTAGAAAACGTTATAAAATGTTTTAAAATATCACAAAAATTTTCAAAAAGTAAAAACTCGTTCGTAGACTATCACAATTTTTTTAACTTTCTCAAAAAGTGTGAGAAAAAGATTACAACAGTCACAAAAAATTTAAATCTTTAAAAGAACAGTTAAAAAATGTTCTTCAATTGTTACATAGTGTTCTCCAACAGCACAGAATTTTCCAAAAGTAACAACTTGTTCTTAGAATATCACATAATTTTTAACGTTTTCAAAATTTGTAGAAACTGTAAAAAAATGTTTTCAACTATCACAAAATGTTCCAAACTTTTTCTAAAGTATGAAGAACAGCCATACCGGCCCGTCAGTCTGAAACTCAGACCTAGAAGTGGAACTAGTTCCCACTTATTCTAGGCAACACCTATATGGTTGGCACTATGTGCACTATTGTAAATATCCCGAGTTGCGTACAACCAGTTCGGAAGGCATGTCCACTCGAGGACGAACTTCCAGCAGTCAATCGGGGGGAGTTTAGTCGGTAGGCGCCCGTGAGGGTGAATCCGACACTTTGTGAGTCTTTAGAAAGATTCTCCTCCTAGCACAAAAAAAAAAAAAAAAGAACAGCTAGAAATAGTTCTCAAGTGTTAGAAAATGTTATATAATGTTCTCAAACGCACAAAATATTCCAAAACATAACAATTTGTTTTTAAACTATCACCATATTTTGTTCAAAAATTGTAGAAAGTGTAAAAAATGTTCATATTTGTCACAAAATGTTCCAAACTTTTTCTAAAACATGAGGAACAATTCGAAAGTGTTCTTAAGTGTTAGAAATTGTTATATAATGTTCTCGAATTACACAAAATATTCCAAAAAGTATCAATTTGTTTTTAAACTATCACAATATATTAATCTTTTTTAAAATTGTAAAAACGTGAGTAAATATTCTCAAATATAACAAAATATTCCATTTTCTAAAACATTTTGTAAATGGTAAAAATGTTACATTAATGTTCTCAAATGCCACAAGATTTTCAAAAAACAAATAATTTGCTCTTAGTCTATCACAACATTTTGAACTTTCTCTAAACTAAACTAAAAGAGTAAAACAATATTCTCAACTATTATAAATGTTCTCAACCCTCACTTCATGTTCTCAAGTGTTAAAACATGTTCCAAAAAAACAATATGATTACAAACAGCACTCAGAATATTTATAACTTTTTCAAAACTTGTGGAAATTGTCGAAAAATGTTCTCAACTATCACAATATGTTTCAAACTTTTTCTGAAATATTAGAAATAGTTAGAGAAAGTTTTTAATTGTTACATAATGTTCTCAAATGCCACAACATGTTCCAAAAAGTAATATGTTTCTAGAGTAACACAAAATGTTCCAAACTTTTTTCTAAAATGTAAAATAGTTAGTAAATGTTCTCAGCTACTACATAATGTTCTTAAATACCACAAAAATTTCTAAAAAGTAACAATTTGTTCCTAGGCTAACACAATATTTTTCAAAACTTTTAGAAAGTGTTTGAAACTGTCACAAAATGTTCCAAACATTTTCTAGAGTATTGAAAACAGATAGAAAATATTCCTTAATGTTCTCAAATGCCACTTAAGGGCAATTCCATTTCAAACGGACCAGAGCTAGGGGGGGTGCGTTGAGAAACTTGCTTATGTATTTTTTTTTAGTTTCTATAACTTATTAGTAGTCCTTTGATCAATATATGAGAGTATGAAACCCATAAAAAAAAATTCTACAATTTTTTAGTTTTTTTGTCGTTTTTTAACTTAATTGCATTTTTTGTTCAAAAACCGCAATTTTAACTCAAAAGAAATAAATTTACTAATGAAATCAACCAGAAATTTTTTGTAGAATCCAAATCTGGCGCCATTTCAAGTCTATATCCTGTCTATAAGCCGCAAAAGCCATAAAACCATGTTTTTGCATTTTTTACATTTTTTTAACCGCCAAAGTTGACGTGTTTTAATGTAAATTAATTAGAAAATATAAACACCAAAGCGCTTAAAGCGTTGAACAAATTCACAAATCATGTACGGCAGAGTTGGATTTAAACTCAGTACTCTCAGCATGAGAAATAACCTAAGCAACTAACCCACGCTTCAAAATATTAACACTAAAATTTGGAAACATAAGATCTGTTCCAACACATAATTTGGACGCTTTGCAAATAGTTCATACTATGCACATAAATAAACGATTGCCTAAATATGACAAATTTTATTTGTGTGCACAGTTGGAACGGATTGCAAATCGTCTAATATACGCATTTCTCAATTACCCATAAAACAACAATGACTATTCTATCTTTATTAGTTTTACAATATACAAACTATGTGCGCAGAACTTTTACCATAAATAGCTACGATAATAAAGCATAATGTTAAATAAATTCGATCATTTTTCATAATAGCACAAATTATTTCCATCTGATACATTTATTTCTATTTAAACTGAACCAATAATTAGTCATAATAAATAATAGGGTTAACAGTTACCTTTTTTTTAATCCGTGTATTACTCTCGCACGGTCACTATAAACTAACACTTAAATTTTAGGGTAAGTTCGCAATAACATTCTTTATTTATAGAAATATATAAAGTTTCTGGTATTTGTAACGTATTAATGTAAACCAATTAGACATCTTGTGTATAAAGTAGTTCCTTCTTACAAGGTGTAAACAAATGACTAATCAAAATAATACATTTTGATTGCAAACTCAAAACAAATCTTTTGACTTAATTTATAAAGCAATAACAAGAAGTCAAGTAACCTTTACGATGATGAATAATTAGTTGTTGCAATTATTATAAAAAAAGTGCTCTGGTTTCTCACATCAAATTGTGCATGTAACTTGAGCATCCCATCCGGTTCGTATATTTTTTTATCTTAAGCAACCGTTACCCAATTTCTTAATTTAATTACTTCATTTTATCTGTGACGGTCGTCAGACCTTGTACTTTTTCCACCATATCAAAATAAATAATTTCAAGTGTCATTAATATCAAGAATAATTTACATATAAAAAAAAAAGAAAGCCTCAACCGATTTGTGGGAGTAAGAAGAAATCTAATATTAAAATTGTATTTTAATAAATGATATTATATTACATTACATTATTTTGTCTTCGCCGCCCGTTGCGATAACAACTACTTCCTTCTAAGGACTAACGGAACGTCTATAATTAATTATTGTTATTAAACTTAATTGCTTGCCATATACGTGTTGTGTTGTTGCAATAGCCGCTCAATTATATGTGCATTGTTGGTAATCCTGCGTGAAATTCAATCAATAATATCAAAATTTATTCAGGCTGCGATCGCATCGTTACTTAACTTGTCAAATTAATTAACTTTAAATATATCAATGTGTAAATTTATGTTGTTTTCTCAGTGCTACTGGTATTTACAAATGCTGAATATTAAGATTTTATTTATTTACCAACAGACGTTTCTTAATTCTGTGTGAAATTTATTCGAATACAATATTTATAGGAAAGTATTTAGTTGAAATTTACAATAAATTTAATTAATATTCTGGTAACTGTTAGAAGACTGTTAGAAATATAATGTTTTGACAAAGCATTGCTGCAAATGCATATGAAATTTTTCTAAAATATTTCAAAAAAATAATTCGAATTTTGAGTTTCTAACTTAATACACTTAACTTTATTAAAATAAAATAAAATAACCCTTAATATCAATATCTATTTTGAACCAATTAAATTTTAAAAAATTGTTAAAAATAAAAAAAAATATTTGAATTTTTTAAGATTTTGACTTAAAAGTGCGACGACAGATACACTTGTAGCAGCGGCATACACATGATTATAAAAAAGTTGATTAACAAAAATCAGAAAAATTTTGAAAGTCATTTAATTTCAGATCCTAATTTAAAATAATCAAGTTTTGAAAAATTGTTAATTATTAAAATAAAATTAGAATTTTGATATTCTGATTTATGGTTTAGATGTAAAACAATTATCTTGATTTTTTGTTTTGTGTTTGTGTTTTTTTATGGTAAAACTTTTCTTTAGTTGGTACCATTTTTTAGCCAATAACAATTCATTAGCTTTTACAATAGTTTTTATTGATTTGACCAACATTAAATTTTCTGCGCAGTTTCTAATAAATTATAGAATTCTATAAGCTCTATTTCAATCATAATGTGTAATAATTGAGCGTTTCTGATAAATTGTATGCAAGAATTAGATTTTCTAAACAATTTTTAATTAATTTTGTGTCATAATTAAATTTTCTGTTGAATTTAAAAATAATTATAATTCTCTGAGCAATTTAATATCATTTTTGTGTAATAATTAACTTTAATTTGCAATTTCTGATTAATTTTGTACAACAATTTACGTTTCTGAGGAATTTTCAATAAATTTTGTGAAATAAATGAGTTTTCTGCAGAATTGCTGACAATTTTTGTGCTCAATTGTTGATTTTATGAGCAATTTATGATAAATTATGTGTAATAAATAAATCCATGTTTTGTGCAATTTCTAATAAATTTCGTCCATCAATTGGTTTTCCTGAGCAATTTTTAATCAATTTTGTGTAATAATAGAGTTTTTGACCAATTTTAAAACAATTGTGTTCTCTGAGCAATTTAATATAAGTTTTTGTGTAATCAAGATTAATGCGCAATTTTGTGTTACAATTTTCAATAAATTTTGTGTAGTAAATGAGTGCAAAATTACCGACAATTACTATGCAACAATTAGGTTTTATGAGCAATTTATAATCAACTTTGTGTAACAAATACGTTTTTCATGGAATTTCTAATAATTAGATTTTCTGAGCAAATTTTAATTAATTTTGTGTAATAATTGAGTTTTCTATGCAATTTCAGTTGAATTTTAAAACATTTGTGTTCTCTGAGCAATTTAATATAATTTTTTTTGTATACTAATAAAGTTTAATGCGCAATTTCCTATTAATGTTGTGCAACAATTGAAAAACTTTCAAATAACAATTTTTTATTGATTTGCCAAAAACATATTTTTTAAATATTTTTTACTCAGATTTGACACATTTTATGCAGTATTAGGATTTTCTAGGCAGTTTTAGATCATTTTCGTATAATAATGAATAAATTTTTGAGCATTTTCTGATTTATTTTATGCAAAACTTGTGTGCATATTTTGATAAATTTCGGATAATAAATAAGTTTTTTGGACATTTTTAAACAATTTTGTACATTAATTAAATGATTTAATATCAATTTTGTGTAATAAATTAATTTTTGAAATTTCTGATAAATTTTATGCAATTTTTAATCAATTTTGTGTAATATATGTATACAGTTTTGCGCATTTTGTGCAGTAATTGAAGTTTTTTAGCAATTGTAGAATGAAATAAATAAGTTTTTTGCATAGTTTCTAATCAGTTTTGTGTAAAACTTAAGATTTCTGTACAATTTTTGATAAATTTTGCGTAATAATTAAATTTTCTAAGCAACTTAAGATCAAATTTGTGTTTGCTGTACAATTTTTCATCAATTTTGTGTAAGAAATAAGTTTTTTTGTGCAATTTTAAATAATTTTGTGCAACTAAGAAAGTTTTTTGTGTAATTTCTAATTAATTTTGTGCAAAACTTAGGCTTTTTGTGCATTTTTTGATCAATTTCAATGAGTTTCTTGGGCATTTTTGAACAATTTTGTGCATTAATTAGATTTTTAAGTAATTTAAGATCAATTTTGTGTGCTAAATTTGTGTTTTTTGCAATTTCTGATAAATTTTATGCAATATTTAATCAATCCTGTGTAATAAATAAAAATTTTCGCACTTTGTGCAATAATTAAAGTTTTTCTACAATTGCTTTAAAACTTCATTTATTATATTATATATATAATTATGCGTAATTTCTAATTAGTTTTGTACAATATTTGAGTTTTCTGTACAATTTTTGACAAATTTTGGGTAATAATTAAATTTTCTAAACAATTTAAAATCAATTTTGTTACACAAATTGGTTTTTGCGTAATTTCTAAATAATTTTGTGCAAAATTTGAGTTTTTGTGCAGATTTTGATTAATTTGAGCAGACATTAAATTTTCTAAGCAATTTAAATTAATTTTATGTAAAAAATAAGTATTTTGCGCAATTTCGATTAACTTTGTGCAATAGTTAGATTTTCTAACCGACTTAAAATCAATTTGGTGTAATTTTGAATAATTTTGCCCAAATTTGTGTTTTTTGTGCTTTTTTGTTAAATTTTGTGTAATCGATTAGTTTTCTGAAAAACTTGAGCGTCAATTAGATTTTCTGATTAATTTTTAATCATTTTTGAATAAAAATCGGGTTTTTTTGTGCAATTTTTCATAAATTTTGTGAAAGAAATAAGTTTTTGTAAATGTTTGATTAACTTTGTTGGATAATAGAATTTGTGAAGCAATCAATTTTGCGCAAAAAATAAGTTTTTCGGCATAATTTCTGATTATTTGTTTGCAAAACTTGGCTTTTTTGTGCAGCTTTTGACAAATTTTGTATAAAAATTAGTATTTTTCACAAACTTTTGTTAATTTTGAGCAACTGGTGGTTTTTATGATCAATTTTTAATAACTTTTGTATAATAATTAAGTTTTTGGCACAATTTTAGATACATTTTGGGATTTTATGATCAATTTTCAATCAATTCTGTGCAATTTCTGATATTTTATATTTCTCAACAATTAAACAATTTTTGTATAATAAATGCGTTTCTGATAAATTTGATGCAACAATTGAATTTTATAAGCTCTTTATGATCAATTTTGTCTCATAAATGGATTTTGTACAATTTTTAATCAATTTTATCCAACAATTAGATTTTCTGAACAACTTTCAATCAAATTTGTGTAATCAATAACTCCTAGCGCAATTTATGATTAATTTTGAGCAATTAGGCTTTTTGTGCAATTTTTAACAAATGTCGTACAAACATAAATTTGTCCGCATTTTTTATTAATTTTGTGCAATAGTTGAATTTTTAAAGCAATTTAAAATCAATTTTGTATAATTAAAGTGATATTTGCGTAGATTCTAATTTTGCGTAACACTTTGTGTGCAATTTTGTGTAATAAATGATTTTTTGCGCAATTTCTCATTAATTTTCTGCAGTTTTTAATAAATCATGTGTAATAGTTGAAATGTTATGCATTTTTAATTACATTTGTGCAATGCATTACTGTTTTTAATCAATTTAAGATTAATTTTGTACGATTTTTGAGTTTTGATTGATTTTTTTGCGCAATTATGATTAATTTTACACAATATTTAGATTTTCTAAGCTTAAATTGCTAAATAGTCAATTTTGTGTAATAAATTAGTTTTTTGCTTAATTTTGTACAATTTTTAATATGTAATAATTTAGTTTTATGCACAATTTATTAAACTTTTTGTACAATTTCTGATTAATTTTGAGCAAAAGTTAAGCTTTATGTGCGTTTTTTAAGAAGTTTGCTAAATAATTGAATTTTTCATGCAATTTTAGATAAATTTTGTGTATTAAATAGTTTTTTTTGCGCAATTTCTGATTAATTTTGTGTAAAAATTTAGTTTTCTGCACAATTTATTAAGTTCTTTGTATAATTTCCGATTAATTTTGAGCAAAGATTGAGCTTTATGTACGTTTTTTGATAAATCTTGTGTAATAAATAAGTTATTGTGCTTGTATGATTAACTTTGTTCAATAATTAGATTTTTAAGTAATTTTAGATAAATTTTGTGTAATAAATAAGTTTTCTTTGCTCAATTTTTGATTAATTTTGTGTAAAACTTAGCATTTTGTGCAGTTTTTGATAAATGTTGTATAAAAATTAGTAGTCTCCACAAACTAACTTAATTTTCTGCAACTATTAATTTTTCTGCATTACATAAGCAATTATAATGTTTTTTTACTTAACTAAATTTTATGATTTTTTGTGACTTTCGGTCGTGTATGCAATTAAAAAAATGTATGCCAATTTTGATTAACTCGAGCAATAATTTAGTTTATTTATTTTTTATACCTTCCTCTCAGACAGATTTAAACTCAAAAGGCATGAATTAATTTAAAAAGTTTACTAGAATGTACAAAAAAAAAATTAAAACATCCCTTAAATTTAGTTTCTAATTTAAAATGAAAAAATTTCAAAAACTGTTAAATATTTCCAAAAGATAATTGGTTTTTTTGACATTCTGAATTGAAGTTTGAGCTCTTAGGACAATTTTGTTTATTTAGAATAATTAAATTTTCCAAAATTGTTAAATATTTCAAAAAAATTATTAAAATTTAAGCTTAAGAAACTTAATTTATATTACTAAAATGTATCAGAAAAAATTAAGACAGTTTTCAAATTCAAGTTTTAATTTGCAATGATTGAACTTTTCAAAGTTGTTGAATATTTCA
The DNA here is from genome assembly GCA_963932245.1 of Tachinus rufipes. NCBI lineage: Eukaryota > Metazoa > Arthropoda > Insecta > Coleoptera > Staphylinidae > Tachinus > Tachinus rufipes. The sequence goes on from OZ010743.1 coordinate 111,884,378, forward strand.
ATAAAATAATTAAAATTTTAAAATTTAGATTTAAGATTTGAGCTCATAGAATATAATTTGATTTAGAAAATATACAAAACTCGATTAAAAAAAACTATTTAAATTAAGTTTTTAATTTAGTATAATTGATTTTTTATAATTATTGTAAAAAATAAATAAAAAATTGAATTTGAAATTGAAATTTGGCTAAAATTACTGAATTTTCAATTAAAATATTGAAATTATAACTTAACTGTACACTTAACTTGATTTAAAAAATTGATCTAGGAAATAGATATAAAGAAACATTCCTTAAATCTAGTAACACACTTAATTTGATTAAAAAATATTAAATAAATAAAACATTTCTTAAATCTAGTTTCTAATTTGAAATTACTGAATTTTCAATCAGAATATTGAGATTCTAACTTAACTGCGCACTTAACTTGAATAAAAAAATTTATCTAGAAAATATATGTATATAAAAAACATTCCTTAAATCTAGTTTTTATTTTAAAATCATTAAAGTTTCAAAAATTATTGAGCATTTTCAAAAAATAATTAGAATTTTAATAATCTGATTTCAAATTTGAACGTAAAACTTGATGAAACAAATATATTAATAAAACTAAAAAATACCAGTAAAATTTAAAAATTTAAAACACTTAATTTGATTAAAAAAGTTAATTAAATTATCAAACAAAAGTAAAATATCTTTATGAAATGAATTAATAATTTATTCAAAATCAGTCAATCGAATCACAGCGGCCAAGGGTCAAGCATAGACAATTGTTTCGGTTCTACAAACCTCGTCAGTATGCCTTGTACGACCACGGCATCGCATGATAGCGAAGACAATTTTGAATAAATATTTCTGTTCTTATAAACACAATTGATATTATAAATAATCAAACGAAAAACTGGATGGCAAACCAGTCTTTCGTTTGATTATTTATAAAATATCTTTGTTCAGTTTCCAATTTGCAATAATTATATTTTCAAAAATTGTTAATTATTAAAAAAAATATAAGAAAATTTTGAGATTCTTATTTAAAATTTAAGCTAGAAAAAAATTAAATCAGTTATAAAATTCGGTTTTTAATTAAAAAAAAAATTAAATGCTTATTTATTTCAAAAAAATAATTATAATTTTGAAATTTTAACTTTAAATTTAATAAATTAAAATACTCTTTAATTTCATATTTTAATTTAGACTGATAAAATTTTCCAGAATTGTTAGTAATTAATGAAAAAATAATATTATTTAAATTTGAGATCAAGAAATATGATTTAATTTTAAAAATTTACTAGTTTTTAATTTTAAATTAGTAAATTTTCAAAAATTGTTGATTATTTCAAAACAAAATAATTAGAAGTTTTAGATTCTGACTTAATATTTAGAAAATTTCCTTATTCTATCTAAAATAGTTTTCATTGTAGTCTAGGATTATTAAACATACTTTTTAGTTAAAAAATTTCAAAAATTAAAAAAAAATTGACTATTTTGCCACAGTTCTGACAACATTTTGTAATTTTTTTTATATAATTTTGGCTATACTTTGTAAAACTTTTCATATTGCATCTCAATTAGTACGCGTTGTTATCTAGGTTTTGTAAACAAATTTTCAAAAATTAATAAAAAACAAAATTTTAAAAGTTTGTTATGTATTTTGACATATAATGCTAATTTGCAATAATTTGAACTAGATTTTGTAAAAAAATTTCTATTGCATATAAAATAGTACTAATTGTAGTCCAGGTTAAGTATACATATTTCCAAAATTTATTTTTAGAAAATAATAAAAAATCAAAGTTTCAGAAATTTAATAATTTTACATAAATTACTATTTTTTTTTAAATTTCTTTATTTTCTTTTAAATAGTACTTATTGCAGTCTAGGTTTAGTAAACACACTTCCAATATTGGTTTTCAAAAATTAATTTAAAAAAAATCCAATATTTTTAAATTTAATATTTTTACATACATTGCTGATTTGTCACAGTTTGACTACACTTTGTATAAATTTTTGATTGCATTTCAAATAGTACGTGTTGTAATCTAAAAATTGATTATATTGATTATATTTTATTTTTACTTACATTACTAGTTTGCCACAGTTTTGATTATATTTTGTAAAAATGTTTGTATTGAAATATCAAATAGTACAAATCTAACTTTAGTAAACATTAAAAAAATTATTTAAAAAAACTAAAATTTTAGAATTTTGACATTTTGACATACGTTTTTATTTTTCAAAAAAATCAAATAAAGTTAATATTTAAAGAGCGTTAAAATTTTTTATGATGTTAGTAAAATTTGTTATGTTGTGAACTATATATTCTGAGCTTAAATCTGAAACTTCTAATTAATTTTATTAAATATTTAATTATTTTGGAAGATTGGACAATTTTTGAAAACTTACATATTCCAAACTAAAAGATGAATTTAAATAATCTGATATTTTTTAATCAACTTTTTTAATCAAATTAAGTGTCTAACGTCCAAATATTAAGTCAGAATTTAAAAGTTTTAATTATTTTTTTAAACTTAGTTTTTTTATTAAATTATTTCAAAAAAAATAGTAGATTTTGGAAATTCTAACTTAAAACTTTTGCGTAACACACTTGACATAATTTAAAAAAAAAATCAGTAACATCCTTTTAATTCAGCTTCTAGTATGAAATAACAAAATTTTCCAAAATTGTTAAATATTAAAAAAAAAAAGATTTAGGCTTCAGATTTGAGCTTAATAGACATAAAACAAGTCTTGTATTAGAAAAAATCAAAACACCATCTAAATTCATTTTTTAAAATAAATAAATTTTTCAAAATTGTTATTATATATAAAAAAAAAATATTTTGACTTCAGATTAAATTCAAAAGCCATAATTTGATTTCAAAAAATTTACCAAAATGTATCAGAAAAAATAAAACATTTTTTAAATTCAGTTTTTAATTTGCAATAATTGATTTTTTTTGTCAAATTGTCAAATATTAAAAAAAAACATAACAATTTTTTTTTTTAATTAAAAACTTTACAAAAATGTATCGGAGTAAATTAATTAAAACACCTTTTAGATCCAGTTTTTAATTTGAAATAATTAAATTTTCCAAAATTGTTAAATATTTTCAAAAAAATGATTGGAATTTTGAAATTCTGACGTAAAACTCAGAAAACATGATTTGATTTAAAAACGATTAACGTATAGAAAAAACTATAACACTTTTTGAATTCAGTTTTTTTTTAATTAAAAATTCTTAAAGATTTCAACAAAATAATTAGAACTTTGAGATTCTGACTTAAAATTTGAACTCAGGAGACATAAATTAATATAATAAGTTAACTAAAATGCATAAAGGAAATTAAAAAACCTTTTAAATTCAATTTTTAATTTCAACAAAATTCAGACTTAAAATTTATTTTCAAAAAAATTATTAGAATAAATCAGAAAAATTTAATTTGAAATGATTAAATTATTTAAATATATACAAAAAAAATAAATTTTTAAGATTCTGTCTTAAGATTTAAGCTTAAAAGATATAATTTGTTTTTAAAAGTTTACTAAAATGTATAAAAAAATTAAATACTTTTTAAATTCGAATTTAATTTTCCAAAATTGTAAAATATTTCCTAAAAATAATTAGAATTTGAGCTTACATCTTAAGTTAGAATTAAGATTTAAGCCCAGAAGACAGTTTAATATAAAAGGTTTATTAAATAAATTAAAAAAAAAATGTTTTTTAAATATTAACTTTAATTTGCAATAATTGTTATATTTCAAAAAAAATAATTAAATATTTTAAGACTTAATATTTGGGCTCTAAAGACAAAATTTGATTTCAAAAGTTTACTAAAATGTAAAAGAGTTTCCGAACAGTGAAGCTGGGTAGGGCACGTTGCAAGACAAGATGACTCTAAGTAGACAAGTAGAATCACAACATGGAAACCGAGGGAAACAAACCGAGGCGTTGAAAAGCCGCAAAAAAGATGGCATGATGACATCAAAGAGGTAACAGGGAAAAGATGGCAACACCTAGCAAGAGATAGAGAAAAATTGAAGGGTAAAAAGGAGACCTACGTCCAGAAGTAGACATTAGAAAGTTGATGAAGAAGAAGAAAAGACTAAAATGTATCAGAATGAATTAAAAAATCTTTTCAAAATCAGTTTTCAATTTAGAATGATTTAATTTTTCAAAATTGTTAAATATTTCTAAAAAAAGTAATTAAAATCTTAAGATTCTGAAATATGAGCTCAACAAATATAACTTAATTTTAAAAGTTTACTAGAATGTTTTAAAATAAATTAAAACAATCTTTAATTCAGTTTATAATTTAGATTATGATGTGATGGCCCTCAAATACCATGGGAGCAGTCCGGAGTTTAACCCCTGACACGACTAACTTAAGCACTTGCTTTTTATCCAGCAGGGTAGTTTGGAAGTCATCTAATAAGCTGTTGGTCCAATCAAACATCTTTAAACAAGTCGTAAACTTTACACAATAAAAAAAATTGATTTTTTCCCAAAATTGTTGATTTTCGTTTAAGATTCGAGCTCAGAAAACTTGAATTAATTCCAAAAAATAATAAAATCTATTGATTCTGTCAGCAAAACAGTGGTAATTAGCCAAAATATTATATTCCTAAAAAATTGATTTTTAATACTTTTTGAAAATCAATTTTGAAAATGGTTATACTAATAGTTTAAGATTTTGCAGCAAAGACGACGTAGATAAGTTTTTTGATTTGTAAGAAGATAGAAAAGAAAAGTTTAAAGTAAGTAAGAGTCTTAGCGGGTTATATACTATATACGGGGGGGGGGGGGAGGAGTTTGAATTAAAGTTGGATTTTTAAGTGCGTTTTTAGTCAAGTTTGCTTGCTGTCAACTAAAACCAAAAATGTCATAGATAAATATGGTTGACGCATCTGGTGTCGAGGTCAAATTTCTGCTAAAATCGGAAAAAAACGAAATTAGGACGCAAGGAGTTCACAAAAAGTGTTTGCTTTGATAAAGTCATAATACTATTGGCAGGAATGTTTCTTGTCGCCAAAAGAATTAAGATGCAATATGTGTTTTCTGGTGATGCCAAATTTTGTAAAATTAATCAAAATCCTTTTGCTTGTTCCAAAATCGTATGTACAATTCTCTACTATATATTTTTGCACTTGACAGCAATCCTATATTCTCTCCAGTATTTGTTTTTATCATGAAATATTTTGTTTTATTAAAGTTTATGTCTGTGATTTGTTTAATAGTATAAATAGAAAAATCCAAAATATTTTAAATCAATTTTCCACCCTCACATCCTTTTCACGGCAATGATTGATAACAATAAAACACTGTCCAAAGTACAAAAACTACAATATCTACAATGAACATAGAGAAACAAGGCATACCGAACAAGTAAGTCATTGGAAATCACTTTATCTACAACTGCAAAGATTTTTTTCAGCTTACAAATATTGGCAAAACCTAACATTTCCAGCACCAGTATACAAGTTAGTGCCAGCATCCATCATACAAAAATCTTTTCAACAAACTTCATTGTATAGGTCTTGATAAAAAAAAAACCGTAAATCTCATCAATCGTTTTCTTGACAATAAAAAATTATAGTTAGAATTGATAGTTTTAACTCTGACCCCAAAATCATAAATGCTGGTGTTCCTCAAGGTTCTGCTCTTTCACCAATTTTATTTTTGATTTACGTTAATAAACTTCTTCAAATAACTAAAAGTCCTATTCATAGTTTTGCAGATGATAACAACCTTCATACTTCATACTTTTCAAAGATCATATTGATAAATATAAAATTGAAATTTCTAGGTTAGGTTAGGTTAGGTTAGAATCTGTAGCATCTATAAACAAAAACCTCAAAATAATATTTAAATGGGGCACTTCCAACATGGTCAATTTTAACTCTAAAGGTGTCATCAGTACCAAATATTAAACTAAACAACAAATCCATATCTAAACCTTCTACAATTTGTCTTCTGAGTATTACAATCTTACATAATCTTCTCTAGAACGACCATGTTGTCGACATAGCTTCAAAAGTATCTAAAAAACTAAGATTTCTTAATAGATGTAAAAAGTTTTTTACTTCTGTTCAACTTTTTCATATAAATAAAACTTTTATTCGTCCTTGTATTAAATATTGTTCAATAAGTATGGAGAGGAGCATCGGAAACTACACTATGTCTTCTAAACTCTATTCAGAAACGAGCTATTCGGATCATTGCCGATCCAAAATTAACTAATGACTTTACAACGTACAATGTTGCAAGTCTTTGCATTTTCTATAGATATTTTAGTAGACATTGTTCAAACAAAATACAAGACATATTGCCATCTAAACAAATATTTTCTCGTAGTACAAGGCTTGCTAGGAATTCTCTCAAATATTCACTGACAGTTCAAAGATGTAGAATCAAAACTTTTAAGAAAGATTTCTTTAATCGTACTATAGACAAATTTCCTAAGACTTATAAGCCAAAAACACTCAAAGTCAATGTTCACAGACTGCTTAAATCTAGTAAAGATACAGGACTACAAAGAATATAAAAAAAGAAATAAATTGAATAAAAAAACCAAAAAAGCAAGACAAGAATCATGGATCAAATTTGGTAGAACTATAAACAAAAACTTCAAAAATAAACGAAGCTTATTCTACGGAACATTAAAACAATTTAAACAAAACAAAAAGCTTTTTTTTACAATATATAGTCTATGGCAAATAATGTATGTCAAAATTATTTTTTTTCTAAAGTTTTGATTTTTTATTTATTTATAAAAATTAATTTTGGAATTGTGATTACTTAACCCCACACCAAAAACTAATTATTTAAAATATAATAATAAAGTTTCACTAAATCAAAGTTGAAGCTTCAGTACATTGAAGAAAATATTTATTTATTAATAACGCCATTTTTTACATTTTTTAATAATTGTTAACATTGTGTTTACTTTTATTGCGCTTAAATGCATTTTAATTCAGATACAAGAATAAAATATTATATAATAATTCTAAACGTTTATTTATACTGCTGACAATCAAGCGTAGGATAAATCCTCCCACGCTTCATCATCCTCATCAGTAGCAAAATGATAATAAAAAAAATATGATTGCCATATAACGATTCACATTGTAATATAATTTTATCGTTTACTAACCTTAATTTCATCAACATTCTCAATAAATACTTCTTACAAAATGAACACGAAGGTAACACCCACGAAAACATAATCGAAATGCACTCACGCACACACAAAATAGTGATTGAGAACACTGATTTTTATCACCCGATTGTTAGAAAGTTTTAAAGGAGCACACTCACCGTGATGCACTCGCATCGACTGATTAGGAAGAAATACCCGCTACACTGGGGCAATCAATTAGACGTGCGTGGATGATTGATACGATTCATATCTCCGCATTATTGCGCACTCCGCAACGACACGTCTTTTTATAATAGTTAAAGGGAAGACGTATATAAGGTAATTATTCGCTTGTCAGTCATTATATATGTGGAAGAAGACACAATCGTTATTGTTAACTGTAACGAATGCGATTAATTACTTTGATATCGGCTTTCAACTTGATTGTTATAATGCTGTGAAATGGCAATTAAAAGCAAAACCGACTTTGAAAAATTATATAATTAGATGATAAAAAAACAAAACAGATAATTCAAATTCTATTTCTAATTATTGAAAATTATTAATAAAGTAAACGTGAGTCAACTTCAAACATCCAAAAATTCTCGTTTCTGTTTTAGTAATTTAAGTTCGTCTGCATTAAACCAAGCTCAGGAACATTTATGACAGATTAAGAACCTTTTATATTTTTTATGAATGTTTAATATTGACAGTTTGCCGAAATTTGTGATAACTCAGAAACATGAAGTTTATGATAGCCTAACCAACATTATGACAGATTATGAATCATTTGACTTTGTAAGAAAACTTTCAAAAAATTATTGCTTTAAGATATTCAGAGAACAAATTGGCTAGTAGTTAAGGGTTAAAAACAAATTATAATACAATAAAAATAAACAGCTTAAGCAATTTGCATTTGATTTATGTAAAGAACACAAAACGAGTCCATTAAGGCGCAATTAAACCTGTAATTATTCTACATCTTCTACCATATACGGCCGAAAAAAAGTATATAAATGCCCTCTTAATAAAAATGTTAATATTTCCAAATAACTGATTTTAGCGGCAATCGTCTGACGTGTAATAAAATCGAATGTTGCATTTTTTATATGAGAGCGGGTGATAAATTTTTATTATGGTATGGCTGCCAGCTATTTATTCATAATTTTATTAAACTATATCGATGCATTACTTTCACGGTTAATTATCATCATTTAAATACAATTCATGGTTACTATATTTGGGTTGATATGAAAATTTATAATTATGTATAATTATTTTATAAAAAATATATTTTGAAAGGTGTTAATACTTCTTTAATTATCTTTAGGTGAACTAATCATTATGCATCAGATTGTAGGAAAATATTTCCTAACACTCAATTAAAATAAGATTGTAGTGTAGTGGTATGGATGGCGTGGGCGACTGGACATATCGCCCAATTCCATTTACTTAAGCGATTTGGACTAGAAGACTTTTATTTAAATGTATCTCGTATTTAAATAAAGCAGGTTTTTAAGTGAATTTACATGAAATTAGGCTTCCGTTTATTGATAAAAGTAAATCGAGTTGTACGGTAGCAGGTTTTGAAAGTAAAGCTTTTTCGATAGTTTTAAATTTATCTATAATTTATTGCTAATCGTGATAAATAATTTTGAAATACGAATATAGACTAATTCAAATGGTAACTAGGTGCAAAGATTATTTACTAACTAGTAAATTATTTAAATTAAAAAACATTTATGATGTTAGATAAACTTCTGTGTTATTTAAAAAATTTAGTTCAAATATTGAAGCTACATTTTATAATCATTGTATAAAACGGAAAGGATTAATCTAATACTCAATTTTATGTTATTATCAATGCTGAAACCAGAAGGTTCTTTGGTCAAAATATAAAGATGGTAAAAAAAATCAGAGTAATTCAATATTTTAATAAAAAATTTACTGAACAAATCTATTATTTTTACTCACAATATGTTTTTTGCTAATAATTCTCAAAAAAGCATTCAACTGCCGCAAAAGTTTGTTTGTTGGATTGATCTCGATTTTGCCAACAATTTCAGGTTATTGAAGCCAAATGCAAAAATATAATTAGTTTAAGATTTATGTTGTGCTAAACCAAAAAGAGAATTTGAGTTAAACAGTAACAAAATCCCAAACATATTACTATATAGTTATGCATCTAAAACAAAGTGAAAGAATTTGAATTTGTAAGGTAGTGATGCTTTAATCAGTAATAAGTTTCGAATTAATGTTTAATCTTGCGCCTCTTTCTAATATACTTTCACTCAATATTTCAATACTAAAAGCATCACTAGTTCGGCGTCCAACTTGCCCACGTTTGTAAAAAGTTGAATAGTGTGTGCACAATCAAAAACAAGACATGCTAACCTCTAACATTTACTGCTATCACATTCTACTAATCTACTCTTAATCTTCTTTTTCTGCCTATTTTCTAATGAATGTTCGCAATTACATATTTCAATAGTTTACAGTCTATTGCAATGTGGAACAGTTCTTGCATCGGAGTAGTTTATTTACAACTACTTTTGATTGTTTTATTTTCATATGTAGTTTACAATCTCTGTGTACTATTAGTTTTACTTTTGCAACCCAAGATTATTTTTGAGATACGACAATAAATGTCTTAATCTTATTCATGGTAGTCACTTTTAACGTCAACGCTTCAATTTCGTAGAGCAGGATGGATCAAACATAGCAAACAAACTGTTAAAAGAACAAATCTTTTATTATTATAACCCTAACATCATACTGTCGGATAAGAGTCCTTAGTAAAAAGACAGAAGACCACTAGACTACAAACACAAACCACCCGCAATCAAACCCTGCTAAGCATCAACACGCAGTTTAAGACAACAAACTTTCATGAGGTTTCTAGAACATAACCAAATTTTTCAATTCTTGTTCAAAACTTTTAGTGCTTGTTAGGTTAGGTTAGGTTTAAAAGTTTAAACTTCTAAAACTTTTATTAGTTTTCCAAATATTAATAAAAAAAAAGTTTCTAGTAGATGTTAAAATGGAATAAAACAAGCTGTGAGTGATGTATTAACAATTTTTTTAAAACTTGAATAGCCCATGTATGCCATTAAGTGTAGAATATGACATCGTTCAAATGTCCGCATCGGCTTCTTATGATGACACGGATCCGAGTAGTCCAATTTTCAATTACTCTTCCTCATAGATTTGGCTGAATTTGAGCGATAGGCTGTGTTATGTTCATCTTTAGGGCATCGATTGATTGTGGTTTATTTGCATACACCTGCAACTTCAAAAAACCCTACAAAAAAAATCTAGCAAGGTCAAATCGCATAACCTTGATGGCCAATTCACATCACCCCTGCGAGAGATAACCTTACCGTCAAAACGTTTATGCAGAATGTCAATTGTGGTGTCCGATGTGTGGCACGTGGCGCCGTCCTGCTGGAAACACATGTCGTCTAGGTCCATATGGTTCGTTCTGTAGCGCTCGCCGTTGACGGTAACCGCATCAACGACGTTGTTTTCAAAAAAGTACAGTCCAATGAAGCCGCCAGCTCAAAATTCACACCAAACGGTAACTTTTTGAGGATGCATTATCACCTGGTAAACCTCGTGTGGGTTGGCGTTGTTCCATATACGGCAATATTGCTTGCTAACATTCATTCAAAAAAATGCGCCACGTCGCTAAAGATGATTTTTCCGCTAAAATTGGGGACCTTTTCCAAACAATTTGAAACCCAGTCAGCAAACGAACAGCGTTGTCTATAGTCATGAACTTTAAGCTCCTGGGTTAATTGGATCTTGTACAGGTGTACGCCTAAATCCCGACACAAAATTCGCCAAATTGAAGTCTTTGGCCACCAAACGTTAAAGAGTCGACTGTAAAGGGCCACCAAGTCTACCGTAAAATGAGCACAATGTGCGCAACGTTTGCACTAACAAACACTCATTTTAATAATAAAGTTTTATCATTTAAACGTGCTGAAAGTAACTGAATAATAAACAAAAGATTTGATAGATGTCACCAAAACAAAATGGCTACCACAGGCCTCCAAAATCTACCCGCGCCAACTGAAAAACATTTTAGTATAAAATAAAAATTCTTCATTTGTTCAAAAGTTTCTAAAACAAAGCAATAGTTTCTTGATATTTTCAAACACTTCTAAAACGTGAAAGAAATCTTTAAAACTTGGTAGAAGTAACTTTGTCTTATCTAAATTTAAAGCAAAAAACTCATTTATAGCACAAATAAAACTTTTATATATAAAAACCATGCATAAAACTTATTTATAGCACAAACCTACTATAAAATCACCTTTACTACATAATTATTGCTTAAGAAATTGCACAAATTTGACATTTATGACTTAAAAATGACGCATAAAACTCATTTTTAGTACAAAATTGGCTTAGAAATCACCTTAAATACAAAAAAAACTATTAAAAACAGTCCAAACTTGCACAAAAATATTTTTTATAACGTCAAAATATTGCCAAGAAGATACATCAAAGAAATTACATCTACATCGACCTCAAACAACTGCAAATCCGTCTGCTAATAAAATTAGACAAATAAAAAGCTGTTGAAACAAGTTCCACATGTACAAAACTTGAGCCCACATACAGACGATGCTATCTTATCATACCCAATGCTAACAACTACCACTTATTACGGTTAACTCTGCCTTATTGATGCCGACCCCTGTTGTTAACACTTGCTAACCGATAATGACTACTATATTGAATGACTACTTTAAAAGATCTGCAAACTATAAATGATTACTGTAATCAATGGCCTGAGTTTATTCTTTTTAAACAATTTGATAATATCAAGGGCTCTCTATAATTTCAAAAGTTATTTGATGTAATAATACCGTCGCAAGATGACCAGACAAATAAAAAATACTCGGTCACACAATCAAACGTCCATTATGTTATCCCTGAGCGAAAATGCATATAGTACACAAGACTATTCCACCATAATGTCTATATGTTCTAAATCTAAACAATAGTATATGCAGGTGAACAGAGCAAAACTGCTTACAGAATTTATAACTGGACACTGCTGCCTAAAAAAACACATAAATACAATAAAAATTCAAATGGATCCTTATGTTGCGGATGTTTAAAAAACAAAGAAACTCCACTACATTTGCTAATTAAGTGCACGACTTAGAATACGCAACGTAGTGCTTTCTTTGGCAAGCACCAGATAACTAATAAAAGCTCAAAACAGTCTCTTAGCATATTTCAAGACTTTATTGATAAACCAAGAATAACTATAAATGTAACAACCAAAAATGCACAAAAGATTCCATTTCTAGAATTGGTAATATATTTATAAACAAAGTCCTTAAAACAATTTAGTAACTTCCAACTCTCTAAAAAAATCAAATTCTTACTGTTTCAAAACCAAAATCTGAGATATCATTAGTAGCAAATATTAATTTAAACTACAAATCTATATATATATATTCAGAATTCAGAAGATTTTGTTCAAAGTAGACACTCTAGGTTTCATAAATCATTTCCCTACTTGTTTCAAAAGTCATAACCTAAAACAATTACTACTCTCAGAAAAAACAAGAAATAAGAAACCAAACAGTCTACAATACTTGTATGCACTACTAAATCAAAAGTACCAAAATAAAGATGACAAAACAGGCAAGTATGGTATTAAAATATTAAATTAAATGCCATTAAACACAAAAAATTATGAAGCAGTACCGAGCAGACAACCAAGAAACTTTAGACAACATAAATCTGGGTTACCAAATAAAAAAAAAACTGAAAACGTGCTACACTTAGGTTAGTTGTGACCACTTACTAGTACCACCTAAATCGCAAAAAGAAATGTTAAAATAAAACATATACCAAATCACAACCACGTACTAGCAAATTGTGCTGTGCGTCAGCACGCAGAGTTTAAGAAAAGCATTAGAGGCTTTTTAAAGCAAAGTTTGAAATATTCAACTCGCTAGAAGCTATTGGAATATATTCTATCCCTTTATCATGTTACAAAAAAGTTTGCAAATTTGAGATTTTCATAGCACGTTCACACATACCGAGCAGCTCGAGAGTAGTTAAAGTAAAATTTATACTAAAACCAAAGCAACCTACAGATGCTCTGGCCAATTCTTACAGACCAATCAGTTTGGTATCCTAGATATATAAAATATTAAAAAAAATAGTTGACATACATACGAGACGGGGCACTAGCGACTTGACCGGTGCACTAGCACCAGTACGCCTACCAGCAGCAAAAATTCTGCAAACCTATCTATTGTTCTAGATGCTTTCTTAAACATTGAAAAGTCATTTAATAATACTACCTTCAAACTCATTTCAATGAAAAACTAATAGTTCCTCTTGTCCAACAATAGGTTCATAAAACTATATGAAAAGACTGTAAAAGCTAAAGTCTGAAGCAAGTAATTCGTCATAGACTAATATTAATACTTAACAACAAAGACAAAAAATTTTAGGTAACCGTATCGAACATATTACAAAGTGCCCTAAACATCGTAGAAAAATAATGCAAAAAGAAGAAACTATCAACGACCTAAATACTTAAAAATGTATAAAGCTAGTAACAAAAAAGTAAAATACTTAAGACTCATGCTTAATATCAGATTATTCTTCAACATTCAAATAAAAAATATAACTCCAAATGCCGGCTGTTTAGTGCAACCAAAATGATGACCATGTGTACATAGAGACTGCCATCTGGTATGACCATATCCATCATAACATACAAAACACTTGTATAAGGCAAAAAACCATCCTCAAGAGTACAACTACTGAATTAGACAAAGTACAAAAGTTCACAACAGTATTACTACCACTACTACACTTAATTGTAGTAACAAGACAAATCAAAAATAATCTCGGGACCCCCAGACGAAAAACTACAAATGTGTTGCAAAAATAGACTCTAATATTGATGTTAAATTTTATAGAAGGTCGCATCAAAAAACTACTTAAAGTGACAACACCGCATTGAGACAAATAGACAAAAAAAAAACATTTAGAAATGATCAAGAAAACTATCAGGTATGCAAATAAGCCCAAAAACCAAAATAAAACTAGAAGCAAAAACTGGAAAAAGCAAAATAAGCTATCTTTGGAGAAACATGTCAGTATTCTAAGCAAAAGTGGCTCTTATAAGTTGGTGTGCCAAAAACTACGCTAACATACCGATAACCATTATGTCCAATAGCTATGAGGCACTACAGGCACTACGTTTGCCAGTAATAAAATCTAAACTGGTTATAATTGGTATAAACAGTCTAAAAGCATTAGTAACAAATAACAGAGTACACCTGATCTGGATACCAACAGATCAACTCATTATTGGAACAACATACAAGACAAGAAAAAAATAATCCAAAGTAAACTTGCAGGTGCTATGTTCCGCTAAAAGTTCGCTTCGAATTATTTATTTTCTTGTCAAAATGTCAAGAAATGTAACAAATTCATAACAAGAATACCACAATGTACTAAAAGCGTATCACATATGATCCAAATCAAACTACAAAAGCTTACATAACAGATAACTGCACTGCACACTGTAGCCCAAATAAGCACGTGTTTAGAATAAAAATATAGATCCTCCAATCTTCTGCAGCATAAAGGGTCTATGCTGCAGAAGATTAGATGACAAAAAGACTAGATTACATCTTCTAAGTGAATGTGAAGCATACAATATGCAACGCACAAGTCACGTTGGCAAGCATAAGCTAACTAAAGAAAAGCTGAAGATAATGCCTTAGCAAAAGCTTTTTTTATAAAAAAGAAAAAAAAAACAGAACTGCTAAAAGAGTAAAATGTCGGAGAAGCACAATAGAACAATCATACTCATAGTGCAGAGACTCTAAACAAACCACCTAAAATAAACAAAAATACAGTCCGCATAAGCAATAAAACAAATTGATTACTTTGACCTATTTTACTACAATCAACAAAATAATGCAGCTATTAGACAAAGCATAAGAAAATTAATGTTTGGTCAAATACTGCAACAAACTAAAAACTGAAAGAACTTTTCTTCTTCTTCAGGTGTCTATCCGATTACCGAATGTTGGCGATCAATATAACTATTTTTACTTTGTTCACAGCAGCGCGGTAAAGTTCGGTAGTTGTACTCCTTCTGCCAAACCTCTTCTTCCAAAGACTTTTCCTTGCAGAATCAGTTGTAATAATCCATATCTTTCTTCATTCCTCATAATGTGTCCAAAATACTGCAACTTGCGCGCCTTAATAGTATTAACTACCTATAGTTCTTTTCCAAAACGTTCAAGAACCCTTGCGTCCTTCCACAAAATTCTTAGGATTCTCCGGTATATCCACATTTTGAAGGCTGATAGTTTTTTGCAGGTATCTTCGGACATGGTCCATGCTTCTATTCCATATAAGAGAACCGGGTACACGTAACATCTGACAAGTCTCATTTTTGTTTTTATATTTAAGTCATGATTACAAAACACATCTTTTATCTTTATGTAAGCTCCCTTGGCTTTTTCAATGCGGCATTTTATTTCTACCGGCACGACATTGTTTATAAATTCTTGCAGTCCCTCTATGCTATCCGCACACATCACAATATCATCGGCATATCTGATATTATTGATATATATAGTATTTACCTCATGGACCGCCTCCTTAAATATTTCCTCAGATTGAAGAGCATTGGCGATAGTATGCACTCCTGGCGCACACACGTTGTATGTAAATGAATTCGGTATCTTGTTCGTCAACTTTTACGGACGCCAGCTGGTTCCAGTATAGGTTACTAATCATTCTAATATCTTTCTAGTCCTATATTTTGTAGAATTTTGATAAGTTTTTGGTGTTGAACCTTATCAAACGCTTTCTGATAATCAATAAAGCATGCGAACACATCACAGTTTACGTCTCTACATCTTTGAAATAGGGCCAGGACGCTAAACAAGACTTCTCTGGTACCGAGTGCATTTCTAAAACCAAACTGCGTTGGGCTAATATTATCTTCACATTGTCTATATATTCTGTTATAGATGATCTTTAGGAATACCTTCAAAATATGACTCATTAAGCTGATCGTTCTATAATCGCTGCAGGTTTTTGCATTCTGTGTCTTTGGAATTGTCACAAACGTGGAGTAGAGCTCATCCTGTGGTATGGTACCACTGTCATATATAAGGTTCAGAAATGATATCATGATGTCTATACCTTCCTCGCTTAGTACTTTGAACACCTCTGAGTGAGTATTATCTGGGCCTACTGCTTTCCCGTCTTTGGTTTGCTGAATGGCTTTTCTTACCTCCTCCTTAGTGATAGTGGGACCAGATTCTGCATTATTTGTGTTAGGTATTTTCGGTCTTTCATTGCTGAATAGTTCTGTAATGTACTCTTGCCACGTTTTTAGTTTATCTTCTATCTCAATTATAAGCTGCCCTTGGTTGTTCATAAAGCGTCCCGTAGTTCTTCTCCTGCTGCACCCAGCTGCCTCCTTTATTTTCCTATGCATGTTGAAAGCGTCATGCTTAAGCTGTAAGGCTTCAATTTCTTCACATTGATTAGTTAGATGGATGTCTTTAGCGACTCTGATTTTGCGCCGTAACTCTGTCTGTATTTCCTTATACCTTATTTTGTTGTTCTTAAGAACTCTGCAAAACCCTAAAATCCAGAAAAAATTGTCATAAAGGTTACAACGGGATTGGCATAAAACATATAACGCAGCGAAAGTATATCAACTGAAAGATATGATCATAAACAAAGATTTTCTAATAAGTAATCAGAACTAACAACTCTAATAACCGCCCAAATATTAGTCATCAAAAGATTAGGTATCAACAACTCCTCCTCTAATAAAGTGAATACTGACAAAAAAAGTTTTGAATCTTTAGCAAAAGGTTAGGCGGGTAGGTAAGACACTCCATTGAAACTATCAACCCGTAATTATAGTCAAGAATCTCGCACTCAACCGACCAAGTATTGGTTGTTAAAAGATTAAATATCATCATCCCCAACAATTTTTTTAAAGTTTATTTTGTAATAAAAGATCTATTTTGCTATATTTTATTGCACCATCAAAACAACTGTTTTTTATACTGTTTGATATTTTAAAATCAAAATTACAAATAAATAATTATATTTATTTATATTAAAATAAACTTATATGTATATTCCAGATGACTCAAGTGGTAAAACAACACAAATCTCCTTATATGTAAATCTTAATAAAAGAACACAATCAAATACACATTAAGCAATACAATTTTTTTAAATGGTATTATCGCCGCCAGATCACGATCTTGAATGATACAATCGCATATAATAATTTATTTATATCTGATGCTCTTTCTTGTAAGATACCGCCCACGACAAGTCAAGTGGAAACTAATCATACACAAGCAAGCATCGAGCACGTGGATCATGATTTTGTAATAATATTGTTGTTTAGAAGAGAGAAAGAAAAAACAATCATTTAATTAAATTTAAATCGAATGTTGAGAAAAAACATAATTCATATTTTTTTTATTTATATCATTCGTACAAATTAAAACAGTTTAAATGTAGGACGTCGAGTGTCTAGCTAGATATATCTCCATAAATAATAATATCGTGCTGAAGGCGATTAAATAAATAATTTGCGCTATTTTTTACAAATTTCGCAACCATTACTGTACCATATATGATAACATATAATAAATTCAATTTTTAAATAAGTAATTAAATAACATAAAAAATAATGCACCAAAATTGCGTACTTGGTTTTTGTTAAAATCGAACAAACATGTCCAATATAAATCAGCAGCAATAAACATTAATTTATGACCGATACGTTTCGCGTATAAATTATACGAGGCCATACTTTACCGTAATTTTTTTGAAGCTACAAAAAGCATTTAAAATCATAAATCATGCAAACGTATGCAATTTTTATGAATCGAAACTGTATTTATTGTATCGTTCGGCACAGTATATGGGTCGTAAAATATCTTTATTGGATCTTAAATGACTGATAGTTGATTTAAATTTATTATATTTTCCTTCACATGGAATCTTGTTATTTATTGCTGATAATTTTCTTTTGGTTAAATTAAGATGACAGATATTCAAATCAATTTCTGTATTATATATTGGTAATAAAAGATCAATTTGAATGTATTATAAAAGAAGAAAGTTATGTTCAGAATGCATCAAGCTTTATTAATATTGATAATGGTAGATTTGGTCATAAATTAAATATAAATTTCTACAATAACAATTGTTTATGCGGTGAATCAATTCAAGCATTTGCAAGAAACATCACTTTTATGATGTAATCTTTTCAACACATGCAAATAAACAATAATTAATTACAAACGTCAACGCGAATTTGTACTCAACAGAAAAAAAAACTAAACAGAAAAAATAAAAATAAATTATACTTTAATATTTTATTGACATAATAACATTTGATTATTGTCGACTTTATTATTGTTCGACATAAAATATGGCATATCAATAATAATAACATAATGCTAATGTTTTTAACACTGTTATAAAATAGAGAATCATTCAACCGGAGGGCTTATCTGTGGGATTTAAAACTGTCACCGCGTTGTATATTTGAAAATTATGAAACACAATTTCTAAAAGCATAGGAATAAATTAAAGCTGAACCTGAATAAATTCATTAAACAATATTATGAGCATTTTCTCTTATTTTGTATTCTATTAAATGATTGAAAAATATTTATTCATTTTTTTAATGAACATTATTTAGTGTTCTTACAAAATAATAGAAAATTTACAAAAAAGATTTGTTCCATCAAGTAAAATTATTCTGCCGAAAATGTTTTATTTTTGAACATAATCCGTAAAAAAACAAAATAAATTTACCACAAAAGATCTTATTTTGAATGACATTTGGTTATTATTATTTTCTATAAAATAAAACGCAGATATTTCTAACAAAAGAAGTTATTTTAGGTAGTGCTGTGGATGCAAAGCAGTAAGGTGCCGGTCTACAAATAACCTCCCAAAATGTACATTTAGTATTAATTGAGCAAGGTTTATTACTGACAGAAAAAAAATTTTGTAAATATTTTTAAGCTTCATTTTGTCTATAGTTTATTTGCAGTTTACGGCCAAAGAAAATTTGGAGTTTCTTAATCTACTTAATTTAAAGTAATATCCTTCAATAGCCAGTTTGCTCCATTTTAATCTACACTGCTTGCCCTATAAACTGTCAATTTTATAAAGCAGCTTTCTCACAAATCTGTCTTTAAACTATCAACCAACTCAATATCCAAACAATAAGATTTTAGTCATCACTCTTTTTATATGTTGAACTACATACAATATTCTATGTCTTCATGTTTTTGGTTAAAGATTTAAAGTTACATTTATCCAGTAAAAAATTAATAAAAAACTAATTCAAAACGACACTTTTTAAAAAAATAATTGCAAAGAAATGATTTATTGCATCAAATTTCTACAAATTTGAAGACACAGATTGGACTTTCTTCTACAATGTGTGAAAATTTTATTCAATTATATTCAGGCGATTTCTTGCTGAGTTTGATGCTGTAAACCCTTATAATAGCGCGACTATTCTCCCCCCTTAAGAATGTTTTGTGACTTACAGTCAGATAAACATATTTTGAAAATGTTTTAAACACATTAAAAATTTCTTAAATTGTTAAATTATTTTGATTATTTGCTTTGAAAAATTTTCTAAACTTATTGGAAATTGTTTTGAGTTTTTAGAAAATATTTTGAGTTTTTTGGAAAACGATTCAAGTTTGTTGAAAAATGTTTAGAGCTTTTTGAAAAATATTTAAAATTTTTTGAAAAACGTTTTGAGTTTCTTGGAATTTTTTCTTCTAGTTCAAAATCGTTTTACAGATTGATCTAAGAACTGGAAATGTTTTGAGTTGTTTTAAGTTTTTTATAAATGTATTTGAAAAATGTTTCAACATTTTTGGTTTTACAGGCTTTGAGAAACTATTTAAAATACAAAACTAATATTCGTAATACTGTATCCAAAATGTAAAAAAAAAATAATAAAGTATAAGTTAAGCAGTTTATATCCGAAACAATTGTACGTTTTGTTAGTCAGACTGTTGACAATTTGTCAAATTGTTGCAAAAGACAAAAAAAAAACAACTAGAAAAACCCAACAGCATTTATCAATTTGTTGCTCGACAGATGTAGTTTCCTGTGGCTAGAAATACCAAAATCATAGTCAGAAAATTTCATGCCATTTGACACCAACATCAAAAAGAAAAACAAATATACAAAACAAAACAGAACTATCATCTCTAAACTGTGCCAATTCATTATAATTTGTTACGATCCTTTTCTTGGTTTCCTGACACGACGCACCCATGTGTACAACGTGCAACTAGGAGGAACATAAATCGAATTAAACAAAACGTCCACAATATAAGAAGTTACTAAAAGACAAGGCACCAACAACAACAACAAACGTGCTTGACGTTAACACCAATTAAAACGCAACAAAAACAAAAAAAAAAACAAAAAGAAGATCTAACAATCTAACAAACAAATGTTACACATGACGTCGCTTATGTCACGTCGTTGACAGTTTATATGTCAAACATCTGGCAAACTGACAGTTGACAGTTTATACAATAAATATGTAAACAAAAATTGACAATTTATATGTTATTTCAGACAATTTACAGTTGAATCGTTGACTTACATTTGACATTTTCTAAAAGTAAGCAGTTCAACTCAGATAGCTTATTTATATCATTATTAAAAGTTGATTTGTCAAAGTAAATATCAAAAGTTACATAAAAGATTTGAAGACAAAAAAGTTGACTATTTATATAAAAAAATTGTAAAACATTTACTTTGTAGAATTGACAGTAACAGTTCATATAAAATACTTGGGAAACAGTTAACAAATTGTTTTGTCCAATTAACAGATGACAGTTCAAATGACATATTTGTCAAAACTAAAATTTATAGTCAAACCAACAGTTCATAAGATTTGTTGAGATTAAGGTTAACAACACACAATTTATATGCTAAATTTTTAAAACAATGGAAAGTTACTTTCTCAAATTTGTGAAACAATTGACAGTTACTTTGTCAATTTAACTGTTACCAGTTCAATTTTTACGGCACATTTGTATGTTTCTTTACAACATAGTGCAAATTTATTGAGATTCTAGTTAATGTTTATACGTCAAATTTGTAAAATAGTTGATAGTTGCATTCTCAAATTAACATTTAATAGTTTATTCGACAGATTTATTAAAATTAAAATTTGCAGTTTATACATCAAATGACCCATATAGCAGATTTGTAAAACAGTTGAAAGATGTCAAATCCACACTTCATATAACAGATTTGCACAAAGTTGGTAATTGCTTTGGTAATTTAATATTTTGACAGGTTATCTGGATATGGAACAGTTGACAGTTTGTTAAATTTACATTGTCAGATAATTATAAGCTTTCGCAAAAAGATAATTTGACAAAAAAAAGTAATAGTTTGTAGCAGTTTATATATTAGACCGTTATACGTTTTGTCAGACAGTTGACTTTTGATTTGTCAAATTAGCAGTTGACAGTTGAAATTAAAAAAAAAATGTAAAAACTATACTTTTTCTTAGAAAATAAATAGTTAAATTGTCAAACTAACAGTTGACAGTTCATACAACAAATTTATCAAGCAACAGGTTGAGAGGTTATTTGTCAAGAATTTTATATTTAAACTAATAGTTGACAGTTGACAGATCATACGGTCGATATGTTAACTTACAGTTGGTAGTTTATGTAACACATTTTCTAAAATAAAAGTTGAACTGTAAACTTTAGTAGTCAGATAGATTGTTTATACCATACTATTAAAAGTTGGTTTGTCAAAATAAATTTTTAAAAATTGTCAACAAAAAAGTTAAACAAAAACAGATTTGTAAATATTATCAATTCCTTGCTGAATTAACAGTTTAGATGACAAGTTTATTAAGAATAAAATTGACAAACTATAAATCGAATTGACAGTTCATAAGACAGATTTATTGTTAATAAACATAGCAGTTTATATGTTAAAATAGTTGACAGTTTTCAAGTTGGTAGTTCATTTAGTTTATTGCATATATAGCAAATTTGTAAGATAGTTAACTGTTTTGTCAAATTTGTAATTGAGAGTTAACATATAATGCAAACTTGTCAAAAATCTAGTTAATAGTTTATACGTCAAATATGGCAGTTGCATTGTCAAACTGAGAGTTGCATTGTCAAAATGACAATTTGCATTGTCTGACAGTTTACAGTTTATTTAGCAAATTTATTAAGATTAGAGTTAGAGTTCCTACGTCAGATAACTCATACGTCAGATTTCTGAAAATAAAAACAAATATATACTACCAAACCTGTTAATTTAGAGAATGAAGGCGCTATAAAAAGTCATTCATTTAGAGATACTGTTTTGAAATGTTGGCCGTAACTGCGTTCTAATTTTTGATGATGCTCAAACATTTCGAGTAGTATTTGGCAAGTGACGCAAATTTTGGACTTTATGTAGCCCCCAAAAAAAAGTCTAAAAGTGTGATTTTAAATACGGCAATTTTGACTATTGAAATGACCATTAAGCCAGAAATACGCTTCATCGCTAAACAAAATTTTGTTCAAAAACAGTAGATTATTTTCAAGATTTTAAAAAATCCAAAAACTGAAACGGTAACAATTTGAAAGGTCGGCCGGTTTCAATTTTATTCTTAGTCGAATTAAATTTTGTATGCTTTAAAACCAAGATCTTTACATAAAATAGCTGTTGAGAACGGGGCAAAATCACGTATATTCTCAGCTACTGCAGCTATATTTTCTTCACTACCTGCTGGATGTGGTGGATTTGGTCGCAATTTATCCAAAAATTGTGTTTCAAATTTTTGCCCATAATACAAAAAAAATTGCGATCGGTTAGCCAATTATGTGAACCAAAGCAACTTTCCTCTAAGAAATTAGTAACACTAAAAAAAAACCTCCCGCCTCCCCCAAAAGTGACGTAGAGACTGTAAAACCTTTAGCAAAAAAAATTGAATGCAGCCAAGATCATCAAAAAAATAATTAAAACACACGCTAACAAGTAAATCAAAATAATAAACAAGTTAACACAAAGACACTTTCTTGTCCAATAGAAATCTGCAAATCTTATGCTAATCTAAAATCCAAAAAAAAATCTTATAAACATTAATCTAAACAAAGAACTAAAAGTCAAAAGAAAATTTGCCAACACTCAATTTGGGTTAGACAATAATAAACAATAGGCGCAATAAAAAGGGTATTTCTGATAAAATTCAAAAAAAGCCAACAGTAGTGCATATACACGCCAAAAGTAATGTGTTTGTTACTACATTAGAAACGTCTTCAATATTCCAACGCAAAAACTAGAAAAAATGAAATATTATCCTATCTGCAAAAAATTTCCATGAACTATTTAGAGCTCCGCAAAATTAAAATAAATAAACAAAATAAAAGAAATGCTGCGTATTTCAACCGAGATCAGTAGCAAACTTTTGCTATAGATAATATATTATAACAAAGTTAAACATGCTCAAAAAAGTATGCCAATGACTTAGCTATTGTAGTCACGGCAAAGTTGGCAAACAACGCCTCAAATAATACAAAACGTCATCCACAATGGTCGCATACGTACAATACAATGTGGTTTTTATGGACCCGCCCAGCAAAATGTTGAAATTTTTAACTTTAAAAAGTAATAACTCTTTTTTTTTTGTCATCAACTAAATCACACTTTTTTTCAAATTTTTGTAAATTTTCACAAAAAGATGTTAATAATTCATATTCAAATTTAATGACGTTTTATTTTTGGTCGTCATTACCAAATGGCTTAAAAAAAAATACTTTAGCTAAATCGTCACACAAACTTAATTCACATTTTGTCTTGTATTGTAAGAAAACTCGCAACTACTAAATCAATTTGATACAACAACAAAATTTGTTGCCAAAAACAGCATCAATCTAATTTTTAGACTAATCTTGGCAATCACGCTCCAAAACTTAAAAGTTAGTCAGGTTTTGTTCTGTTGTATGTAAGTTTGCATGACCAAGTTGTCTTCTCGCACGTGCTTACAGTTTACTTTGCTTTCCGTAGTTTATTTTCTTGTTTTATGACTGCTGCTTTTGTCAATATAGATCCACGCAACATATTTTTGTTGTTGTTCTACGATTTAAGAAGGTTTGTAAATACAAAAGCGGTATTTTCTGATTGTCTCAACTATGACCAGGTGACCACTATGTTGCTGTAAATTTTAGTTTTCTAGTGCATTTTCTTCTTTGTAAATTGATCATAGCTAAGCAATTTATTAAAAAACTTTTGTTGGCAACAAGTTTTATTTGAGAATCCTCAAAACTTAGCCTACAAAGTTATTCTGGAACACTGACTGTTATCAGGATAGAAATCGTGTAAGGCGCATGTTTTGGTTAAGCGGAATTTGACGGTTTTTGGGCACGGTAGAACTATTTTTAAAGTTTGCTCAACTTACTGAAGACAAAACACAAATTTTTGCTGGGACACTACATTTTTTACTTCAAACCTATTAACATCATTCGTTTTTATGACAAATAACGCAAAATCAAAAAGTTTGGTACTTAATAGATCTAGCACTTAAAAAAACCTTAATGCACCAGCTACTTTCAAGCTTTTTGTTTTGCATCTAACACGCTTACCAACAATCTGGGCATACGTACTCAGAAAAAGTAAATAGACCTGCATTCTTGCTGCTGACAATTGTTGCCAACCAGAACTTTGCATCCAAAAAAAAAACTGATGATATAGTATAGCCAGCCACATGAGCTTACATTTTCTCAGCGGATTATTTTATTACCAACCAATTATGTTTATGTTATATACCTAGATCCCAAGATATTATTTAAGGGTAAAACTGTTGTATATTTATATAATATTTTTACCCTTGAATACTAAGATGTTAAATTGCTTCCAGGTATATATTTTAAACATAATTCCCTCTCCAATATACTATACTATTACTTGCTATACTTTTAGGTTTTTGTGTCGTTTCAGATAAAACCGGCTTGATTTTATCAACCAAAAAATAAACAAATTTTAATTTCCACATACCAAAAACAAATTTCTACTTTAGACTAACAAAAAAACTTGCAGTGGCTCTAGACATTTCCAAAGCATTTGATAGAGTATTCTAACCTTATTAACAAACTCAAGTTTTATCAATAAACATAGAAAAAATAAAGCTCAAATATATTTACAAATATATTTTTTTATCAATATGTAATGTACTTACTTTTTGATATTATTATAAACAAATAATAATACTTTCAAATTCTGATAACATACCTGAAACAAACAAAAATAAGTTTTAAAAATGTAAATCCGGTCTCAAAACTAGAAATTTGGATTCCAAGAGTTTCAAAGTTGCCAAATGTAAACGTATAAAAGTTTAATTTTTAAAATCTATTTTTTGTATTTTGTTAATAACCACACCACAACTTTTTGATTCAAATTTGTTTCAAACAATATGTGTGTGAGTAAAGAGACCACAAACCTAAATGCTTAAAAAACGCATTTTTGAAAATGGATAAATAAATTATTTACTATTTTGTGCCCAAAAATTGTAGAATTGGCCTAAAATTTGTAGCAAAATAATTGTCTTTCGATATTGTTTTCGTTTGTCAATATTAATTATAATCTCGGTATAAATTACTCAATTACTAGAAAGCACACGCCGATTTATAAATAAATTATGATAAACATTTATTGCATATTATCAATTTGACTCGGAGTGAGACTGTACCACTGAGAGCCGCGCCATTTAATAATCTCGAATTTCTAACTAATTAGGTAATTTGTAGCACATGTTGGTTAAAAATATTAATAAATTATTATTTAATATAGTAGGCTCGCCTTATTAAATGGTAATGCTCCACTTTAAATGAGCATCTATGTTCGCTAAAGGCGAAGAGGTGTGTAATAATTTATTTACATATAAAAAAAATTATTAATGCATTTAACACAAAACGATTTTAAGATGAGAGTGTAATTTACATATATTGTAAAGTGTGAGAGGAGAGCACGTGACTTCAAATTATTTTGTCAGACGAAACCGGAAAGTAGCACATGTTACATAGGAATGTAGTTGAGTTGCATCTAAACATGGATAGCGAGAGCTAATTAAACGTAATTACGCATTTATATAGTATACTGCTAGGAGGAGAATGCATTTGGTTTCAAATCAATTCGTGTTGCATTCAAACACGTGAAGAATATAATATTCAAACTCTAACATGAAATTTATTAGGAATTGAGATATTATATTATTGTAAATTTTTGTATATATTGCATTACATGCTTGATTGATAAAACAAAACGGTTTTATTATTGACGCACGAATGTGCAATATTCACTGAAATTTAAAACGATTTAAATAGCTTAATCACTTAAAATTTATTTAACATTTTCACTTAAAATAAATCATTGATTTAATTCACTTAAAATGCCAACAATTATCTTATCTCTCTAAATCTTCCCACAGAGTATTACATTAATTTGCATAAATCTCTTCCACACCTATAATTTAATACAAATTTAAAAAATTGCATTCGTTCTTGTGCAAACAAATCTAACAAAATAATCTCACGATTTCTGTTTATTTTTATTTTCTTCAGGGTAGATAGATCACGTTACCTGTTGAAATGATAATTATCCTTTTTCGCATGTGTATTTATCTTTTTGCGGTCCAAATTTGCAGTGAACGCTATAATTACATTAAAATAATCTGCATGATTGCATGACGAAAATAAAATTGTTGAGCGAAAGAAGTAAAAAAAATGTATATTATGATATAAAATATATGTTGAATGGGGCCGCGCTGAAGGGCACCGAGAATTAGAATGTCGTTCAGCCAATTATGACCAAGTACTGAAGACCAATACCTGCTAGCAGTTAATCAAATGAGATACTTGTATGTCTGTGTTTGTATATGTATCATATTTATTTGACATTTATTTTGTTTTTATAAGAATAACCGGCTACTGAATGTCTAGAATATATTACGTTTATTTATTTAGGTCTTAAATATTGATTTTTATTTACATTAAGAAATTGGTTTCTCAATCATTTCTATTTTTTTTGTCAATGTATAAAGAATTCACCATTGAATAACGAATTTATCGAAATCATAATAATTGAAAATGTTAAAAAGAAGCGGATTTCGGTGTTGAGTGTTGAGATTCCTTCTTGTAATTTTCCCGTTGTAAACATCGACGTATTGATACATTGTCCATTAAATTATTTGTGTGGAATGCTGTATTTTTTATTGCTTCTGAAAATATTTCGTAAATACACAAATATTTAGCAACACAATGTGATGGACAAATTACATTATTTAACAAATTTATCTTCGTTTTATAAATACTAATTTTATTTTCATTGTTTCAGGTATGTTTTCAAAATTTGAAACATTATTTGTTTAAACAATATCAAAACATACATTTCTTATTTTTACTCTATTCAACAGGATTTTGGTTTTATCTAACAATATTTTGATATTTAAGACCGGATTTTGAGACTTGTCATTTTATAAATAAAATTTTACATTTTTCAACAAACTTGATGAATTATGGTCTCTTTCGTTTGCTTTTTTGTTTGTGAATTTCAGGTCTTTTAGATCAATAGTTTCTATCAGCTCTTGCAGAGTGTTTTTGACCAACTTTTTGTATTTTTTGTTTTTAGTCTGCAAAGGATCCAATGTTCCTACTGCGGTTTTTGCTTAAAGATTTTTGGAAACTTAAAACCCTTTTGAACGTCTTTACAGTATCTCCTTGAAAATTCTTTTTTGGTTTCTTTTATGGCTATATAATATGCCGTAAGACTAGGTAGCCCAGTCACAACTTTTTTGTTTCACCAAGTGATGACAATGCTGAATACTGCGGAAACCACTGCCTCGGAATATAGAACAATTTTGAAATAGTCTGTCCGCAAGTGTTTCCAAACAATTCAAACTTGCAACATCCGAACTGATAGTGACACTTTTGATATCTTATTTAATTTAACTACTCTTGTTTCAAACAGTGACCAAAGCAACTAACAACAAATAGATACAAGATTTTTTTATAAGCTTAAGAAAAAATCTTCTAAAAACCTAATGTGTCAGATTCACTCCCCAAGGGCGAGAGATTAGTGATTACTTACTAAACCTCTCTTATAGTTTGAATACCTAGGAGGCTCTTTAGGCTGTGGGATGAGAATGTGGTGTGACACTTTTAAGAAGAGTTTTGGTTTAGCGGTCTCCTATAAAAGTGTATTTTTTTGTCTGGTTCAACTAACCGGGCCAGATATAAATTTGAATCTTCTTCTTCTTCTTCTAGTGCATCTCCATTACTTTCTTAAACAAATCTTTGTCCGCAGCTTTCCGAAACAGTTGGCCCACATTTAGTCCCGTCCAATTTCTGATACTCCTCAACCATGACAGCAATCTTTTGCCGGTTCCACGTTTACCTTCAATGCGGCCTTCTACGATAAGTCTCAGCAAGTTAAATTTGAATAGGAATCAATATAAGCAAAGTATTTTTTGGCCAAAGTTTCCAAATGCTGTTGCAACAGCTCAGGCCGTTACAAATTTCTTCGTTTTTAACGTACCAAAATGATCCAACAGTCCAACGCAAGGTTAGACTTTAAAATGCCTTGAGACGAGATAGCTCAGTTATAGAGCGTTAGTGTAACACTCTAACAGTCCCGGGTTTGATCCCCGAATATGACTAAAATAATAACTTTGCTCTTTATCCACTGGGGTGATTCGGAAGTCACCTAATAAGCCAGCCGTTGGTCCCATCAACCCCCTTCAAACAAGTCGTAAGACTTCTGGGGCGATGTAAAATAGCTGTAAAACGCGAAAATAAAGAAAGAAAGTTTGACGATGTTTGAAGGAGCAAACGTAATTTGATGGTTTATAGGAATAGTTCGAAAGCTCAGTCTAAAAGAAAGCCTCACTCCACAAAAACAAAAAAAATTAAAGTTCTGGAAGGGTTGTTAGAAAGCAAACAATAATACAAAATAAGCCAGAGCGTACAATCCAAAGTGCGCGCGCCTAACTTGAACATTTTTGGAGCTCAAAAGCCCACAATACATAATTTTTTACAGTTCAAGATGTTTGTAGTATAATTTTTAATAAAAGATTTGTCAGAGACTTGCATGGTTATTAAAAGTTTTGTTATTTTGTGCAAAAGCCATAGAAGCTGTAAAGTTGTTTTTAGGTGTTGGGATTGAAGTGCTTTTGGATTAGCTTTAAGTTAGGTTTGTTTTTATCAAACGTGATGTTCTAGGTATTTTTCTTTTTCTTAAATTTGGAGTCGTTCCAGAACCTCTAGCAGGTAGTCTTTGCGTTTTAAGTTATTATTTTATTGTATTGATATGTCGTCCAGATATACTAAGGTGAAGCCAGTATCTGGGACATCATTTTTTGCCAAACAAAATTATTATGTCTGTTCAGCGTAGCAAATGTTATTAGATGTTTGACTTCTCTGCAAGTGTCAGAAATCATCTAATGTCTTGATAAGTAACACTTGGGAGGGTGGATGGGCTACTCTAATTCAAACTACTGATTTGTTACCATGCTTTAAAATGTTTACTCTTTCTCTGGGCGTCATAAGCCATTCTATCACAAGAGAAGATTGTGATCTAATGTCTTGATAAGTAACACTTGGGCGGGTAGGTGGGCCACCTCAGTCCAAACTACTGCTTTGGTATCATGTTATAAAGTGGCCCACCCACCCGCCCAAATGTTTGTTATCAAAAAATTTATAGTTTTATCTTTCTGTGGACGTCAGAAATTATTCTGTCACAAGAGAAGGTTGTAATCAAATCTCTTGATAACTAACACTTTGGTGGGTGGGTGGGCCACTCCATTCCAAACTGCTGACTTGGTATCATGTTAAGGAGTGGTTCACCCAAGATAAGATTGATTGATAATTTGACCTCTTTGTGTCACTTTGTCACAAGATAAGATCGTGATCTAACCTCTTGATAACGAATACTTGAGTGGGTGAGTAAGCCACTTCAACCTAAACTACTGCCTAGATATCATGCTATAAAGTAACCCAACCTCTCACCCCAAGAGTCCGTCATCAAGAAGATGTTTGATCTCTTTTTGGTCGCCAAAAACCATTTTGTCACAAAAGAAGGTTGTGATCCAACCTCTTTATAACTAACACTTTAGCCGGTGAGTAGGCCACTCCTGCCCAAACAATTTTCATATTTTTTGACCAAATATTTGTTTACAAATTTTACACTTTTTAGGTTATAGCCAGCGAATCCACTACGAGAACGAGCCAAGAGACGCACCGACTATTGGATCCAATCGAGGATAAATGCAATTATCATTGCACGCTAAGCGTGGATAAACAGTTGAAAAATTACTAACTCAACTGTTTAATTCATTAATTATTAATTTAATTAATTAATTAAACATTTTATTCCAGCATGGACCCCGACGGTAAGATGTCGGACTGGGAGATACTCATGTATGCTCTGGTGGAGAAGAACAAGATCACCATCAAAAACCAAGCAAAGAAAATCCACTCGCTGGAATCCCAACTCATGGCAATGATGGAATGCCAGACAAAGAGGATTAGCAAGCAGGACGCCCAGGTTAAAGCGATCCGAAGAGACGCTAAGGAGGCGAAGGCCGCCATTAGCAAAATGAAAACCTCCATCCATTCCACTCTCACCGAGCTGCTCATCCAGCCCACGCTTTTTTCAACAGCACCAGTCTTGACCACCACCAAAGAGGCCCCTGCAACCAGGTTTCAAGCAAAAGACAGGGGCCCCCCAGGCCTAAACCTCCTTCAAGAGACCTGCCGCCGGACCGCCCAACTCCATCTCCTCCGAGGAGGAAGAAATGGAAACTTTCCAAAACAAGGTCAACCTCCACCAAGAAGACCCGTCCGAAACGGGCGCATTTATCCTGGTTGAAGGGAAAAAAGGAAAAGCAAAGGAAAGAACTAGGTAAGTCCTCTCAATCTTTTTTATCTAATAGGCCTTCAGCCGGCCCCTCACGTCAGGTACCTTCAACACCATCAAGACCATCAGCCACCAAGGCCGAAAGATCTTTAACCCGGCTTGCCCCTAAGGCAAAATTGACTACACGTATGGGAAGGAACGGGAAATCCTTCCCAATGGTGTATGTCCAGCTTCCCCAGGAAGCCAAAAACAAAGACATCTTGTACATCTAACCAAGTTGCTCGGACTTTTCGCGTGACCACAGAGATCAAACGCAAAGGCCTTAAGATTGCACTATGTCACCGTTGCCAACGTTACGGCCACGGGGCATCCCCATCTAAAGAGAGCGGCCATTTAGCAAAATGCGTCGCGTGTGGGGACCACACGGCAAGTTATAAGGGCTGCCTGGTTTAAGCAGTCTCGTGCTCCTCCACGGAGCAGTCCCAACGCAAGCGGAGAAAAATCCTCTGCACAGGCTGCGGGATCGGCGCCTAACACCCATCTTCTATCAGCTAAAGATCAGCTGTTACTTCGCTTATCGCAAGCAAGTAATGACAACTTCGTCAAGCTACTAAAAGCTTCTAATGTTCTATTAGACGACTAGACGTCTAATAATATCAGACGTGCATTATGTAAATATTTCCCGTGTTGAACACACAACCATTCAGAAAGGCTATGTCCAAGGACAAACTTCCAGCAGTCAAAGTCGGGGGGAGTTTAGTCGGTAGGCGCCCGTGAAGGTAAATCCGACGAGTCTTTAGAAAAATTCTCCTCCTAGCAAAAAAAAAAATGTTATAGGCGGAAAAACTGAAAGTTATCAATTAGAAAAGATGTCTATTAGAAGCTGTTGCTGCTTTAGCAAAAAAATAGTTCAATTTGCAATGTCAATGAATACGAATGAATTTTGAAACATTTCATGTCGGTGTTTCAAACCGACCAATTTGATACTAGTAAGACTGCAATGGATGGCGATAGTTTAAAACAAGCTGCACAAAAATTGCTAAAAATAAAACTAAGGAAACCAATAGAGAAAATGGATTTTGATAAGTTTGTTGAGAAGTTGGCAGAGTGTGCCAACTCTAATAGAGTTAAGTTGAGTCTGACCAATGTAAAGTCTGGTCAAAAATCATTGCCGTTGACCGTTAGTGTCTGACCGGTAGTAAAACAGAACAATTTGCTAAACAAAGGTTCGGATGAAGAGAAAAATTCTTTAAACAAGAAGACCAGTGTTAAATTATTAAAGTCGTGATTTATAAAAAAGTCGTTGAAAAAGAAGGTAGAAAAATACAAACGTTACCAAAGTTGATACAAAATCCGGCACAAATGGTAGAAAAGTGCAAAAATCTATTTATAAAATTTTATAATATAGAAAAATCCGATCTTAAAACATCTAAGGATTGTTAAAAAGCATCTAAGTCCGGTAACAAAACTGCAAAAGTGCAAAATTCTGTAAATGAAATAGTAAAGTAGCAAAATTAGGCTTTAAAACATTAAAATTTTGTCAGAAAGCACTAAAATCCGGCCATAAATTTATAAAATATATCAAATTTCATGAAATCCTAAAATAACATCTGCCAAACTAAGACGTATTATTTGAAGTATGACACGTATGCCAATTAATATGATAAGAATAATGTGTTATATAAACTGCTAATTGTTTCACAATTCCATTATATAAGTTCTCAACTTATTTGTCAACAAATCTTTTATATAACCTTCAACATGAAAATATCAACTATTAACTGTCTGGCATAAATGTGCTATTTGACTATAAGTCTATTAACTTTTATGTAAGAAAATGTGTAACATAAACTGTTGACTATTAGTTTTGCAGAAAAGGTAAAAAAAAAATTGAATTAGTGTAATAAAAAGGAAATTTGTTGAAATTTTTATAATAAGATTCTAGTAATAACTTTATTATTTGATCAAAAAACTTATTAAATTTCAAAGAAGCATGCATTTCATTATTGGTAATCAACCTTTAATCTAATATTATTTTTCAATAGTTAAAATAAATTTATTACAGAATAATTTCTATAATTTATTTCCTCGATGAATCTAAGCTGAAAATCCCATGAACGCATAATATAAATATGAATGAAAGCTGAATATTAATTGAAATAAGTCGCAATTTGTTACGGTTACGCATGAACGACACCGTACAGCAAGAAGTCAATATACTATCTGACTTAATGGAGTGTGCCTAAGCTACACATCACATTATAGTCCAATATTTTACACAGACATTTACACAGAAAAAAAAAATAAAACCAGAAAAACTCCAAACTAATAACCAACATGTCATGTAGTTCAACTTATGAAACTATTTAACACTAAGTGACGAAATTAGTAGCAGCAATTTGATTGATTTTATCTTTGAACAATGTAATAAAATTGTGTTAAGTATTTATGACACTTATGAGTTAAGTATCGGTGTATGTATATTTATGTTTAACCTTTCCGAAAGTGTAGCAAGGACGCACAGCCTCTTAAAAAAATATGGAGCAGCGCGATATATAAGTCAATTATTCACATTGTTTCATTGTATTATCGATCATATATGTGTTAAATTCGTGCATGCAAACCACACCCTCTATTATATGTCTCATATTACATCATGCATTGTCTTATGAAAATCTCCTCAAAAATCATTTTTTTTATTATTATTATTATTATTAAATATATGCACGTTCTCTACTCTCAGAATTCATTTATCATTAATTTTTCTTTTTATTATTTTTCAATTATCACAGCATCGTAATTGATTTATATGTCGGATAACCTGTACGTAATAAAGCAATTAATTCTTTAATAAGTAATACGCTGCTCGCCGGTCCGTTACGCAAGGAGAATTAGCATTTTAATAATTTATAAAACGCATCAATTTATAACAATTTTTTTATATCAATCATTAATTTTAATGTTGAGCAAGATGGGAAAAGTTAACTGGTTTAATTTATATGAAATTGTTACAAAACTATAGAAGTATCTAAATTGTTTCAACCAATAAAAATGCTAAGAAAGTTGAATTTAATTAGACTTAAAAAGTAAAAAGTAAACATGTTTTGTTCGCTACAATTGGTTTGCTTAGTTTTCATGCGGAAATTGAATTTCACTCTGCCTTATAGTATATTAAGTATTAAATGCAGAAAAACATTGTTGCCGATACTGCACGATCAAAGCAATTATTAAATCAGACAAAATAAAAAAAATAAAAAAACTTAAATCATATTTTTTTAGCAGGCTGTAATGGTTTGTACCCTTAGGGCTGCTGCAAATAATTTTTCCGCTTCACTTTCCTTTATAAAATACCAGCAGCGACTAACAAAACTACAAATAATCATCTTGTTTGTTGATGCTTTAAAATAATTTTATTTTTTCAAGCGTTTATAAAACGTCAAAAGAATAAAAGACAAGTTTAAAATATTAATACAAATATTTTACGTTTTCTAGAGATATATTAAATTTTTTGATAAACACAAAAAATGCAACTACAAACTTGTTTGGACTGCATAAAAAGGCATATTTTGGTGAAGCGGATGGACGCAATTGCTTGTGAAATTAGGCTCCAACTTCAGCAGATGCTTTTCTAAATCGGAAGCTTGTTGATCAAAGTGATTTGTTCAACAAATTTAATTATTCAATTTTTTTTACTTTTTTCTTTATTTTTCAAAAAATTTAAAAATTGCTTTATAGTTATTTTGTAATTTATGTTCATAATAATAAAACTATGAAAATAAAAATCAATTTGATTGTTATAGCTACAAATGCAATTTTTAGAAAATAAAAAAAATTGTTTTAAATTTCAAAACAATTATTGTTTAAATTATTTTGCATATTATAATTAAAAAATTATGTGTTTTAAATAATTTGAAAAATTTTGGGCCTAAAATATAAGCCAATTTGATTGAGGCAGCTAGAAATGCTAAATACTAAAATTTTTCAAAAATTTAAAAAACTATTTTTAATTTTTTTTTATTTGATTGTAAAATATTTTCTGTATTATTTCAGGCCAAAGTTTATAAACCAAAATGAAACTTTTTGAATTTTTTTACGCAAAATATTTTGTTTTTCTTATTAGTTTTGAGCATTTTTTGTTAAATTTTGTATAACTTTTAAAAATAATTTTTTTGAATAAAATTTTTATTTTTGGACTAATGGTTAGTTCAAAAATATATTTTATTAAGTTTTTAGCTGAAAACATTATTTTGTGCCAGTTTTGAGTGTAAAATTACTTTTTTTTTAATCCCAAACACTATTTTCTGATCATTTTTACTAACTTTTTGCTTCTTTTGCATACTTTTAGATCTAAAAAGCACAAATCTTGTAAGTTCTTAGTCGCTATCTGCATTTTTTAGTTTAAAATTGAGTTTCTAGTCCACAATAACAATTTTTAATAATGTTATTATTTGAAATTACAGATTTTAATCACTTTTTTTGCTCATAATCATACTTTCTGTTACTTAAAAAAAAACATTTTCTATAGTTTTTAGTTAAAAACAGCATTTTTTGAATTATTTTAGGCCAAAAACTAATTTCTTGTTAAGTCAAGTCCAAAATAGTATTTCTGGTAAGTTTTTGGTTTTAAAATTATTTTTTTTGTACAAAATCATAATTTCTGAACTATTTCTTAGTATAAAATCATTTTTAATTAAGATTTTAGTTAAAGTGTTTTGCACATTTTCTAAAATTAATCAATTTAAGGCTTAAAAAGCATTTTTTTTTTTTAGTTAATCTTTGCGTTTTTGGTTTTGAATTGAGATTTTTGTTTGGTTTTTAGTCTGCAAAAACTTTTTTTGCACAAAAACATATTTTCTGATTGACTCTACTCAAAAACAGCATCTATTTTAGTCCAAAATTGCAATTTTAAGTTTCTAGTCCAGAATAGTATTTCTAATATGTTTTTTGTTTAAAAAATCATCTTTTTCTTAAAATGAATTTCTTGTCAAAATTTTTCTAGTATAAAATAATAAAAGTTTTTTTTTAAATTACACAAATATAACTTTTTTATATATTTATTTTTTTGTAAAAACGTTTTTATTAACTTTAATATTAAACAAACATTTTTTGATAAAAATTGCATTTTTTAATTCAAAACAATATTTTTTAATTCAAAACAGTATTTTCTGATAATTTTTCAGTAATTTTCCGTAACTTTTCTGCACAACATTACAATTTCTAATTAGTTTTATGTTTAAAAAGCATTTTTATTGGATTTCTAGTTTAAAATGCTATTTTTATTAATTTTTGATTTAATTAGTATTGCGCCTTCTGATAATCAACAAAAATTAGCAATAATTTAACTATATTTAGTTTAATTCTTTACTTCAGTTCAAAATACTGCTTGTTAATAATAATTTGGAGTGAGACTAGATTCATCATTCTTTATTTTGACTAATTTTGTAAAAATAAACTTTTGGGTGGCTAGATAAGTAACCCACAACCCCCCCCAAGTGTCATCAAATAGATATCACCTTCTCCATCTTAGACAAAATGATTTCTAAAATTTGCAAACAAAAAAAACTATTATTTTCTTAATAACAAACTTTTAGATCAGTAAATGGGCACTCTAGTTCAAATTACTTTATAGTAATCATAATCTGGAGTAACCCATCCACCCACCTAAGTGTTGGTCTTCAAAAATATAGATTTATCATCTCATCCCGTAACATAAAGACTTCTAATGCTTGCAAAAAAGAGAAACTTCCCATTTCTTGTTAACAAACTCTTGAGTAGGGAGTTGGGCACTCCAGTTCAAACTACTCAATAATAATCATAGGCTGGAAAATACCTCCCGCCCACCCTTGCGTTTTTTATTAAGAAATTGAATATCACCGCATCTTCCTCTGATTTAGAGACTTCTAACACTAAACAGAGAAATAACTTCTAATTTCTTAATAAGAAACCTTCGGGCGGGTGGTTGAGTATTCCAGTTCAAACTACTCGCTGGTAATCATAATTTGAACTAAAAAGAAGTTAGATAATATTTTCTTCTCCTCTGACCAAATAATTTCTAACACTTCTAAATAGTATTTCCAATCATTCCAATTCTTTAATAACAAACACATTGACAAGTAGGTAAGTGCAGTTCAACCAGAGTAATAAGACGTGTACTCTGAACTATCGCGCAGCCTGCGGACAGAAGAGAGGGTAGCGTGTATACTGCGACACAAAAGTTTAATGTTAAATATTCACATTCAACGCGGTACTCGCGTGTTGCAGTCGTCGCGGAGCAAAGGCGCATTATAATATAAATAAATAAAGTTGCCAAAGTAAGAATAAAAACATAATTTAATAACAAAAACAATATAATATAAATAATATTCTCAAAAATAAATAAAATAAAATTCTCTTCATCAATCACATGAATTAT
The DNA here is from genome assembly GCA_963932245.1 of Tachinus rufipes. Taxonomy (NCBI): domain Eukaryota; kingdom Metazoa; phylum Arthropoda; class Insecta; order Coleoptera; family Staphylinidae; genus Tachinus; species Tachinus rufipes. The sequence goes on from OZ010743.1 coordinate 111,921,889, forward strand.
CACATATGTATAATAAATATTATAATTATATTTCCGACTCCAATTCGGACTCGGACTCGCTGCTGCTACTGGGGTCGGAATCGTCGTTTAAATTAATAATAAACGAGTCGATCACATAATTTTACTTGCGTGTCCGTGGTACGCTTGGCTTACAATAATAATATATGAAAATTAATCATATGATTTTGTGCGCGAATGTACATTTCTCTCGCTCGGATTGGCGCGTTTGGGCGGGGATTTCTCCTACCCAACTTTGTAAATCTGACAAGCCACTCTTCATATTACTCTGGTTGAACTGTACAGTTCAACACACAAACGGAGCAGTAGGCACCACAGTTTAAACTACTTGCTAATAATCGTAATCTAAAGTGACCAAGCCACCCGCTCAAATGTTGGTCATCAACAAATTAAATATCACTTTCTCTTTCTTAGAAAAAAAAGCTTCTAAAGCTTGCAAAAAAAAACTTAATTTTTTTTATAACAAATCCCTTGGGCGTTGGGTGGGCACTTCAGTTCAAACTACTTGCTAGTGATTATGATCTGGACTAACCCACCTACCCGCCCAAATGTTGGTCATCAAAAGATTGAATATCTCCACCACTTCCTCCAACATTTGCAGAGAAGACAAACTTCCAATTCTTTAATAACAAACAGTCAGGCGAGTAGATGAGCATTTTAGCTTAGATCTGGACTAACCCACCAATCTGCACAAGTGTGGTTCATCAAGAAATTAAATATTACCTTCTTTTCCTCATTTGACTAAAGGTCGTCCTACACTTGCAGATAGTACTTCCAATAAATTCAAATCTTCAATAATAAACACTTGGGCAAGTAAGTCAGCACTTTAGTTCAAACTACTCGCTAATAATCATAATCTGGATTGGATATTACCTCTTCCTTTTCTCACTAAGAAATTTTTAACATTTGTAGACAAGAAAAACTTCAAATTCTTTGTTAACAAGCACTTGGGCAAGTAGGTAGGCATTCCAGTTTAAATAACTCACTCGTAATGGTAACCTAAAGTGACCCAGCCACCCATCCAAGTGTTGGTAATTAAAAATTTAAATATCATTTTCTTCCTTTTAAACAAAGAGGGTTCTAAGGCTATCAAAAAAAGAAAAACTTTTAATTTTTTGAGAACAAACAATTGGGCGGGTTAGTGGGCACTCTAGTGCAAACAACTCAATAATAATCATCAGACTTCTATCACTTACAAAGAGAAAAACTCAAATTATTTGATAACAAACATTCGGGCTGGTAGAACTATAAAACAAATCAAACTACTTGCTAGTAAGATCTAGAATTATTGATACGCCCACCCAAATGTTAGTCAACAAAAAATTGAATATCACCCACTTTTTCTTGAACAAAAAAACTTCTAATTTCTTAATATCAAACACTCGGGCAGATAAGTAGAGACTCCAGTAATCAGGACTATCCACCCAAAAATTAAATATCACCTGCTCCTTTCCTAACTAAGAGACTTTTAACGGATGGCTGGGCACTTCAGTTTAAACTACTCACTAGTAATCATAATCTGGAGTAAGCCACCTAACCGCCCAATTGTTGGATAGTAAAAAAATTAGATAAAACCTTCTCTTTCTCAGACTAAAAGACTTATAACGCTTGCAAAAAAAAACATTTTCAGTTATTTAATAACAAACTTTTGGGTGGGCAGATTAAACTACTCAATAGTAATCATAATCTAGATTTACCCAAATACTCAAATATTGATCATCAAGAGATTATACAAAATTATCATTTCTACTTAAAAATCTTCTAACGCTTGCAGAAAAAAAGAAACTTTCGCTGCAATAGTTTGTACCCTTAGGGCTGCTGCAAATCATTTTTCCGCTTCACTTTTCTACATTAAATACCAGCAGCAACAACAAACAAACTACAAACAATCATCTTGTTTGTTGATAAAACATGCTTTAAAATAATTTTACTTTTTCAAGCGTTTATAAAACGTCAAAAATATAAAAGACAAGTTTAAAATATTAATATAAATATTTTACGTTTTCTAGAGATATATTACATTTTTTGATAAACACAAAAAATGCAACTACAAATTTGTTTGGACGGCATAAAAAGACATTTTTTGGTGCAGCGGGTGGACGCAATTGCTTGTGAAATTAGACTCCAACTTCAGCAGATGCTTTTCTAAATTGGAAGCTTGTAGATCAAAGTGATTTGTTCAACATTAAAAAATTTAATTTTTCAAAAATTTTATTATTGCTTTATATTTATTTTGTAATTTATGTTCTTAATAATAAAACAATGAAAATATAAATCAATTTGATTGTTAAAGCTACAAATGCAATTTGATTTTTTATTTTTTTATTTTTTTCTTAAAATTTCAAAACAATTATTGTATAAATTATTTTGCATATTATGTTTAAAAAAATATGTATTATAAATAATTTGCAAAATTTTGGGCCTAAAATATAAGCCAATTTGATTGATGCAGCTAGAAATGCTAAATACTAAATTTTTTCAAAAATTTAAAAAACTATTTTCAAAATTTTTTTTTTTATTTTTTTATTGAAATGTTTGCATTTTCTGTATTATTTTAGTCCAAAGTTTCTAAACCAAAATGAAATTTTGTGAAGTTTTTTGTGCAAAATATTTTGTTTTTCTTATTAGCTTTAAGCATTTTCTGTTAAATTTTTAATTAAAAACAGCATTTCTGTACAAGTTTTAAAAGTAATTTTTTTGAATAAAAATATATTTTATTAAGTTTTTAGCTGAAAATATATAATATAAATATTTTTCTTTTAAAATATTTCTTTTCTTTGTTATCAATTTGTTTACCTTTCCGTGGTCTATTTTATTCCTTGTAATTGTAAAATTATTGTTAGTCACTACAACAGGCCGTGTAGTGTGAAATATAGTATTCCTTGTCTTTCTTCCTATTTTATTTCTATAATTGAACAACAGCCAACCTTATTATTTTTTATTAACTATATAGTCATTTATTATTTAATACTACAATGACTACTAATGCTCAAATAATTGAAGAAATTCGCAATGAATTTAAAACGTGGAAATCAAAGTTTCAGATTGAGCTAAATAAAGTTGTAGATTCAATGCGACTTGAAAATGATCAAATAAAGCAAGAACTTATTCAATTTAAATCTCAATTTGCGCTTTTACAAACTAATTACCATCTCCTAGATCACCAAAGTCGACAAAATAACCTTATAGTCGAAGGTATTATTGAGGAAGTCAATGAAGTTCCATTGCAATTAATTAGAAATCTGATTGTAATACTCTCAAAGTTCTTATTCACATCAGCTATTTTGATCAGGTGCATCAAATTGGCAAATCAAGAGGTACAAAACCAAGACCAATTATAATAAAACTAAGGAATTCATTTAAGAAGAAAGAAATTCTAGAAAACAACGTATATATCAATATCGATCGCACACCTGAAAAACGAAAAAAAAATTTAAATCTTAGAAACCATCTAAAAAAGACAAGACAGCTTGGGCATACTGCCAGAATTGTTAAAAATAATCTTTTGATAGGTGAAACACTATATTCTTTAGATGAACTCGAAAATAATACAGAAATCATAACTAAAATATCACCTACAACGTCAACCGGGAATGCCTCACATCTCCAAGGCAAAATCCTCGTAAAGAGAGTTCAAGAAACAATTACTACCTACCACCCCGATACCGGTTAATAGTGGTGAAACGCAAAACCAGTCTTTTCAAGTCAAACTATATATATCAAAATGTTCATGGTATTAACAAAAAAACCGATACTGTATATTTTAATAGTTGTACGTCAAACTTTGACATAATTGCTTTTACTGAAACTTGGCTCAACAATGCTGTATTAGAGTCGGAGATATTTTGTAATAATTTTCAATTGTTTCAAAATGATAAAGATTTTACTATATCTAATGCAAAACATGGAGGTGGAGTACTACTTGCAGTTGATGCTAGACTTCAAGCAACAAATTTTTTTATTGATACTAGTTCTCTCAACAGTAAAGATATTGATTTCTTAATTATTGAAATATGTAAATTTAATACTGTAGTCTACTTAGTTAATGTTTATATAAGACCGACGGTACGTTTGGAACAGTTTAAAGCTTTATCTGATTTTTTAGAAAACCTTGATTTTATGTATTATGAAAAAATATTGTTTATTGGAGACTTTAACATCGGATTATTTAAAAGGAATTTGGAAAATAATTGTTCCGTTGCATTAAAAAAAATATTTAAAATTTTTATGATTTTGCACAGTATAACTATATTGAAAACCATTTAGGTCGTACGCTTGACTTAGTCATTAGCAATAAACATTATACTGTAACGTTGTCAGGTGATCCTATAATACCAATAGACCCACATCATCCACCTCTTGAGTTACAGATGCATCTTCCTTTCCGCGATTTTTGTAATTTTCCAACCAACGTAGACTATATAACTTACAATTTTAAAAAAGCTAATTATGTTGAACTTTATAACATAATATGTCAAAAGACTGGTCTCCTCTTAAATCAATTGATGATATTGATTCTGCTTGTGAATATTTTTATAAATCTCTTTATGAAATATTTGATGCTTGTGTACCTATTGTTACAAATATAAATCATACATATCCGATTTGGTTTACAAAAGAGCTAAAACACTTAGTCAAATCTAAAAATAAATATAGAAAATTGACCCGTAAATATCCGCTATCTCACTATTTTATGACAAACTATAAATATTTACGAAATAAAGTAAAAGTTACTTCGGAACAATGTTTTTTTTTGTATTTGTTAAAGATTCCGAAAAATTTTTAAAAACAAATTCTAAGTTATTTTGGAAATATATCAATTTACGTAAAACAAATACATCAATTCCAGAGATAATGTTTGTTCTTTAGATATTGTTAATGAATTTGCTAATCATTTTGAAAGCGTGTACACCAGGTCAGACGTAACACAAAGTAATTATGATGAGGTCTTTAGTAACTTTTCATATTCATTTTAATACCATTAACGAAAATGACAAATGAAATGGCAATTTGTCATGTGAGCCAGACAAAATACCGGCACTTATAATTAAAGATTATAAGGAACAGTTGAGTTTGCCTCTATGTTATTTATATAACTTAAGCTTAAAGCGTGCTACTTTTCCAGATTGCTGGAAAACGTCTAGGTTGACACCTATTTTTAAATCTGGTCATAAAAATAGAATAGAAAATTATAGGCCCATTGCCATATCTTCAGTTTTGTCCAAAATATTTGAAATTATTATCTGTGTTAAAGTCAATCCTTTTCTAAAGACCTTTATAACACCCGCCCAACATGGTTTTGTCCGTGCCAGATCCACTTTAGATGCAAGATCACAATCTGACGTGGTCTACACCAATTTCTCTAAAGCCTTTGACAAAATTCAACATAAAATCATTATTCACAAACTCAATAAGGCTGGTTTCTCGAGATCACTGCAGTTATTAATAACATCTTTTTTAACCGATAGAAAACAATATGTTGAATATTTTGGGCACAAATCTAGAATAATTAGTCAAACATTCGGTGTACTTCAAGGATCAAATCTTGGTCCAATGCTGTTTAATATATTCTTAAATGATATTTGTGAAATTTTCCATAACTCAGTGCTAATGTTTGCGGATGATCTGAAAATATATTCTAAAATCAATAGCCTTGAAGACTGTGTGACATTGCAAAATAATCTTAGTAAACTATATTTCTGGTGTTTGAATAACAAATTGCTTTTAAATATAGTAAGTGTTGTATAGTATCATATACAAAGCGAAGAGAAACATTTTTATTTAATTATAAAATAAATAATGAATCTTTAAGACGTGTTGAAACAGTATCATTTTCTACTCATATCACAGAAATGGTGTCATGAGCAACAAAAATGTTAGGTTTTGTCATTCAAAATAGTAGACAATTTTCTAATTTGGATACAATAATAAATTTATATTATGCCTTTGTAAGAACCAAACTCGAATACGCTTCTATTATATGGTCTCATTTGTATTCTAAATATACAGAATCGATTGAAAACGTTCAACAAAAGTTTTTAAAAATTTTATATTTTAAAGATACTGGCGTTTATTTTGATCACGGGTGGGATTAAGGTGTACTGTTGACCCTATATGGGTTCCAATCAGTAGAATTAAAGCGCAAAGCTAGGCAAATAACATTCTTATATAAAATCATTCATAATTTAATCAATGACTCTGATATATTGTCTATGTTACAATTTCGGGTTAAGTCAGTGTGCAAACAACATCTTTGTTTTTATGTTCCAGTATGCAATACTAACATACTTTCTAAATCTCCACTTCACTCTATGTGCAATTTGTATAATTTAATCTGTCATGAAGTCGATATTTTTGTTTTGTATAGTAGTCCAAAACAATTTTTTAAAAAAAGCATTACTCACCTATAATTTATTTTTTATGTATTCTTAGTTGTAATTAAGATTAATGTTAGTTAAATTAATTCACATTTTATTGTAAATTTTTAAAATTATTGTTATTGTAAAACCGATATGTACTATGTGTAAATTGTAATAATTGTTATTGGGGCTTTTTTTGCTCATAATCATATTTTCTGAATACTTTTTTATCTAAAAAAAAACAATTTTCTATAAAGTCTTTTCTTGTTAAATCAAATCCAAAGTTTTAGCAAATTTTTTGTCTACTGCTTTGTACAAAATTATAATTTTTGGACTAAAAACATTTTTATTGAGTTTTTAATTGAAAGCATAATTTTTTAAAAAGTCCAAAATAGCATTTTGTATGTTTTCTAATAATTTTGCGTGAGTTTTTAGCACATTTTCTGATTAATTTTAGGTCTAAAAAACCTTTTTTTTTTTTTTAATTTATTTAGAACCGGCGGATTTGGTTTAGAATTCAGTTTTTAGTCTGCAAAAGCTTTTTTTGCACATAAACATATTTTCTGATTACTTTTTGATCTAAAAAGCATTTTCTATATACTTCTACTCAGAAACAGTCCAGAATAGTATTTCTAATAAGTTTATTGTTTAAATTATTTTTTTTTTCACAAAATTGTTATTTCTAGACTATTTTTATTAAGTTTATTATATATTTTTTTGGTGTAATAACGTTTTTTATTTACTTCTTCTTTATTGAGCGTTTTAGAGCTTTTTTTACATCGCCCCTGAAGTCTTACGACTTGTTTGAAGGGGGTTGATGGGACCAATGGCTTATTAGGAGACTTCCGAATCACCCCGGTGGATAAAGAGCAAGTTATTATTTTAGTCATATTCGGGGATCAAACCCCGGACTGTTAGCGTGCTATCTCACCAATATTAAAAAAACATTTTTTGATAAAAATTGCATTTTTTAATTGAAAACACTATTTTCTTATAATTTTTCAGTAATTTTCTGTAACTTCTCTGCACAACATCACAATTTGTAATTAGTTTTATGTTTAAAAAGCACCTTTGTTGAGTTTCTAGTCCAAAAATGCTATTTTTATAATTTTTTTATTTTATACTACATTTTTTGGTAACTTTTTGGCACAAAATTTTATTTTCTGATTACTTTTTTATATAAAAAGCTGTTTCGTTTGGTCATAAACAGTTGTTTGTGATAAGTTCAGTTCAGAATTGCATTTTTTAATCCAAAACAGAATTATTTTTATTGCTTTTTTGCAATATTCTTTGCTTAAAATTACATTTTTTAATAATTTTTTGTGTAACTTCTGTTCAAAATTGTGATTATTTTAAAAACGACCGTAATGAAGCAATTAAATCATATACTCTAGTTGAGAATTATATAAAAAATCTTCCATCAAAAGATTTTATTGTAGCACACCAATACATCTTTAAATGTTTACAATTCCTCATGAATTAATATTTGCATTTAACAATCCTAGTCCTGAGTTTCAACAAAAGCTATCTTCAAGCCTAGTTAAACATTTTTTTTGTTATTGTGGGATGGCTTTTGTTGTTGAAATAGATAACAGTATTACCAATTATGGTAATTTTAGTAATTCTTTACTAAATTAAAAATAAAGATTTGACTAGTATTGTAGCTTCTGATAAACAAACAAAAAATGAAGAAACTTTTTTTCCGTGACCCACCCACTTACTTAAGTATTTGTCATCAAAACAGTAGATAATGCTTGCAAAGAAAAGAAACATCCTATTTCTTGTTACCAAACTCTTGGTTGATGTTTTGGCACTTCAGTTTAAACAACTCAATAATAATCATAAACTGGAGTAACTCGCCCGCCCGTGTTGGTCATTAAAAAATTAAATATCCCCCTTCTATTCTGACTAAATTCTTTAATAAGAAACTCGACCGGGAGGGTAGGTACCGCAGTTCTAACTACTTGCTAATAATTGTGATTTGGAGTGACTCGCCCAAATGTTGGTCATCAAAAAATTAGATATCACTGATTTCATCTTAAAAAAAAAGAAGCTTCTAAAGCTTGCAAAAAAGAAAGAACTTCAATTTTTTGATAACAAATACGTGAGCACTTCCAATTCAAACTACTTGCTAGTAATCATGATTTGGACTAACCCATTTACCCCCCCCCCCCCCCAAGTGTTGGTTGGTCATCAATAGATTGAAGATCTCCTCCTCTTCCTCCAACTAAGAAACTTCTAACATTTGCAGAAAAGACAAACTTTCAAGTCTTTGATAACAAACAGTCAAGCGGGTAGATCGGCACTCTGATTCAAACTATTTGCTAGTAACCTGTCCAAGTGTGGCTCATAAAGAGATTAAATATTACCTCTTCTGACTAAATCACTTTCTTCCATTTAAACAAAGAGGCTTCTAAGGCTTACAAAGAAGAGAAACTTTTAATTTTTGACACTTGGGCAGGTTAGTGGGCACTCTAGTTCAAGCAACTCAATAATAATCATCAAACTTCTAACACTTACAGAAAAAAAAAACAATTATTTGGTAACAAACATTCGGTCTGGTAGAACTATAAAACAGATCAAACTACTTGCTAGTAAGATCAAGAATTACTCATACGCCCACCCAAATGTTGGTAATCTAAAAATTGAATATCACCCACTCTTTCTTGAACAAAGAAACTTCTAATTTCTTAATATCAAACACTCGGGGAGATAAGTAGAGACTCCAGTAATCAGGACTTACCTAGCAATCTACCCAAGTGTTGGTTATCAAAAATTTAATATAACCTGCTACCTGATACCTAATAATTGAATAGGTTTGTGGGTAGGTTATTTCAATCTAAACTACTGACTCGTAATGCTAAATAGTAATATTGAATTTTAGAAAATGATTTACTTTTTTTTATACAAAAATTGCAATTGAAGTAACAATTATTATCAAAATTTTGATTCAAATATTTTGACACATGTTGTCAATAAGTACTTTAATTATTTTCCAATTTTTTTTTTATTCATTCAGCTAATTTCAAAAATTCAAAAATTGTTTTCTAAATTTTCAAAAAGGTTTTATTGTTTTTATATAAAATTTGCAATAAAAGCAACAATTATCAAACTGTTGATTCAAATTTTTTGACACGTTGTCAATGAAATCTTTAATCACTTATAAATTTTCTAATTTTTCAAACTTGTTAAATTTTTGGATTTTTTTTTTTTTTTACTAAAATTGCAATTAAAACACCAATTATTTACTCAGAACATTGAATGTTTGCGTAAAATTTTTACTGGGGTTTCCGCCCAATTGTTGGTTATCCAGAATTAGAATATTACGTCTCGGTAAATGTCATTTGTCACTAAATTAGGAAAAGTAGGTGACAATTTCAACATTTTGATTAAGTGTTTGTGATCAAAATGTTGAAATTGTGTATTAAACTTGAAACCAAAGTGAAAAATGGTAAAGTTGATATTGATACTAAAAGAAAATAACCACGAATTATTACAAATTAATCTATAAAACCAAAAATGATAGACATATGGTTAACTAATCAGCTGGAGCCAGCCACCCAAAAAACAGAAGCAATCTTACGAAAAGCGCAGTTACCTTTGACTATACAGGCAAGTCGCTACAGACCAAACAAGCAGTTAAGGTATTTGACATACTACTTGACGATGCATTTACTTCTTTAGAATAAATAAAGAAAGTCGTAGAAAAACAAAAAAAAAGAGGCATTCCTGACCAGAATTATGCCCAACATAGGCGGACCGTCAAGTTGCAGCGTTGAACTCCGTTATCAATTCAAGAATTGGCTGATCAGTGTACAGAGAAAACGCTATTGAAGGTAGCAAGCGTATACAGTACAGTCTTGGCAGAAGGCCTTCAGGTGGTAGCCGGAGCAATAATGATTAATCTGCTGACGGAAGAAACATTATTCATTATTTAATAACCAAACTTGTACGTACAATTTTGATGTGCGCAAGTGGTGCTGCATTGACTGACTACAGCCGAGCATACAATCTTTTTATCTCCTTGATGTAATTCAACTAGAAGTTGTCCAATCTAGTAGATGTCTCTCTAGGTTTCGGGATTCAAAGTATAAGAAGTAATCCGCCCACAATTATATAAATCTTATCCACAGTAGAAGAAGCTACCCGCCCACAACTTAAACTTGGTTCTCGCCCATTCACCCAAGCGTTTGTGATCAGGAAACTTATTGTAAACTATTTGTCTGTTACATTGTTAACAACTGACAATCATTCTATTGCTAAAAATAAAAGCAAAAACACAAACGATAAGTAAAATAATAAATTCTTTAAATACCAACATTTGGGCGGCTAGGTGGGCCATAGTAGAAGAAACTATCCAATCACAACTTAAACTTGGTTCCCGCCCATCCACCCAATCGTTCGTTATCCAGAAATTGATTGTAAACTAATCGTCTGTTACATTGCTACAACTGACAATCATTCTTTTGTTAGAAATAGCAGCAAGAACACAAACGGTGGGTAAAATATTAAATATTTTTATCACCAACTCTTGGGCGGGTAGGTAGACCACAGTAGAAGAAGCTATCTTCTCACAATTTAAACTTATTGTTAACTATTTGTTTGTTACATTGCTAACAACTGACAATCATTCTTTTGCTAAAAGTTGCAGCAAGAATACAAACATTGGCCACAGTAGAAGAAGCTATCTGTTTTTTTTTTAATTTCCCCTTAAAAATAGAGACTTTCAGTTTATGTTAACAAACTCTTAGGTTGTAATCATAATTTGAAACATCAACCACCCAAATGTTGATCTTCAAAAGAATAAATATCACTTTTTTCTTCTTGAACAAAGAGACTTCTAACGCTTACAAAAAAAATCTTCTATTTTTTGATAAGAAACAGTCAAGCGAGTAATTTAAACTAGAGTTCATACCTACTCACCCATCATTCATCAAAAGATTGAAGATATCACTTCTTCCTCATGTGACATAGTGACTACTGACATTTGCAGAAATAAAAAATATCTAATTCCATAGTTTGGAGGTCGAATTAATCATTTAGACAATACCAATAAGAAGATTAATATGTAAAATTGTCTTTTAAAAACGTTTTATATAAAGGAATAAAATAGATTAGTTAAAGAAATTAAAAAAAAATAGTTTAGAAAAATAGATTTAAAATTGTCTTTTATATGAAGAAAAAACTGAATTTGAATCATTTATTCTGTATTTTTGTTAAACCAAAAAAAACTTACATTGTAGAAATTAAATTGACCATTTAGATGTTCAATTATTTAAAATTACGTTAAAACGCCTATGCAAAGTCTAAACAAGATCATCGTGTAGTTTACCGGAATCAGTTGCTTGAATAAATTATGTTAATAAAGTGAGATGCGTTATAAAATTGATAGTAAGTAAATTATATTTAATAATAAAATGTTAAAACTCAACTACTTTTCTAGATAATTGCAAACAATAGTTAGTTATATTTAGATAATTTATTAACAAAAATTATATAAAAGTGTTAATCATATCACTAAGAACCACGTAAAATATTTTGATTACAAACGTGTCAAAATAATAAACCTTTAACTACAATATAATTGCGTCTATTCACCTTTCTAATGATGATGTACTTATCAATACAATTAAAATTAAATTGTCAACTTGTCAACAATTTTTATATTTTAAATTAGCCATTAATGTTTTTATACCTTGGTAAGAAATTAAAAAAAAAATGATTGCTGTCGGATTGATTGCGCATCGAAATGCGCCCTTGGCTGAATTTAATTGCGCGCTTTAAGTACGACAAGAGAATAAAAAATTGAAAATTTAAGGTCGAACTTGTAATTACGCTTCTTCACGTCTTGAGATGTAACCAACGACTGACATCAACATCGACGGCGTAGATGAAAACGACTGGCTTCTGCGACCAAATAGTGGTGAACTTAACGGTGTCGGTTCACATGGGCTTTAAACCCGTTTTTCGAATCCAATCTAATGCATGAGGAAGAAAAAGTATAGAGATTTTTGTTGTTTCTTTACTACTACTATACGGAAATAAATTGTAATAAATAAACTTATAGTATCATAAATGTTGATGAAATTTGCACATACATATGCAGAATATGTAATTTTTTTTATTTCGAGAGAGTTGTACATACATAATTGCTTTATGCCCAAAATGTGATGTCGTAAATGGGCCGTACTTAAAAATAAAAGTCAGTTTAATAGTTTTTGCACAATATTTGCATTTTCATGCAATCTGGAGGTGTATTAATTTTTCCACTTACATTTATAGCACAAACAGATGCAGAATTAATAATGCCTTTGAGAGTTAATAAATTGTAAATCCCGTTTGATAAATAATAAATGAAAAACCATTTTGACATGCGCCGTTAAAATAAAAGCATGTAAATTACTATATATTACAAAGACCTCCTGCCGATTCTACAAACATCCATGTTTTCTAATTAATGATGTCTTAATTAACTTTTAATTTTAATTTTCAGGAGCATTATGTAATTTTTTTTCTAATTACTCATGAATCAAAGTATATAAATCATCTGATATATCTTAATTTAGAAATCATGAAAGGAATGTGGGCTATTTGAATCAAATTGCAAAATGCAATTTGTTAAGGACTTCACTTTATTATATTTAAATGGCATTTGACTTGGAACATGAGATTCGTTTTAGATTTTCTGGAGGAATTTAGGTTTGAAGATTACTTTTACAACTTTATTAAATTATTATGAAATTAATTAATTTTAGTTTCAATATATTTTCCAATGTAGTGAATTAAATGTAATTTAATTTTGCAACGAAAGCACATAAAACATGATTTAATCGGTTCTTGATGGCAATGTGTATTTATTAATGTATAATTCATAAATTTATAACTGTCCGATGGATTGTAACACGAGTACATGGTGTAAAATTAACACGGCCACGGTGTGTCTGACTATAATTGTGTATATAATCAGCGGCATCTATATTTTTTTTTATTGCAAAAAGTATTACGGCCACGATTTTTTATTGTACAACAATGATCGAGAAGGATTTAAATATTAAGGAGGAAAAATATTTTACAGAACCAAACTCAGCAAGAAAACGCCTAAATATAATTGAATAAAATTTTCAAACATTATAGAAGAAAGTCCATTCAGTGCTGAAAACTTTAAAAAAATTTGTTTCTCCGCAATTAATTAAAAAAAAAATGGAGTTTGATGTGGCGAGTTGTATTGAAGTGGTCTCCTCAACTCTTGCTTTTTCACGTGAAGTGAATAGCTCTTTACAGCTACTCGATTCACTGTAAATTATTACTTCCCTATGTTTGTTGATACACAATGCTAAATGCAATTATTCTTTTTTTTTTAATGCAATTTTTTTGTTGCCGGCTACCTTAAAATGTATACTTTCAACACTCTTCTATTGGCTTCTTACACAATTTTTTTGCACTCATCTTTGTTACTCCCTTCGTAGTCCGCACTGTTGCTACTCGGATTATTCTATCTGCTCCTGGATGAACGGCTTTGATGCGTCCCAAAGACCATTTTAGAGGCGTTGATGTCCTTTATGCATACGAGATCGTTGATTCATCTACTAGTTGATTGGTCGTTGAATCCTTCCAATTATTTCTTTGTTGTAGTTGAGTCAAATATTCAATTGACAATCGTTTCCAAAAATTTTGTTTTATCTAGCAAATGTGTAGACAATGATTTAATCGGTTGACTGGTATCCTTTCTTGTATGGATGGCTCAGGTAGAGTTAGTAATGGAATGCCAATCAAAAAATGTCCTGGAGTCAACGTTTCCAAATCCCGAAAATCATCTGACATTGGTGACAGAGGTCGTAAGTGTAGACAAGCTTCAATTTGAGTTATAAAAATCAATTGTTCATTTCCTGCTATCCGTTTTAGATATTATCTATTTGGTACTCTTCACGGCAGCCTCCCAGATACCACCAAAATGTGTTGATCGGGGTGGTATAAATTTTCAATTCAAATTTAATTTTGTGAACAATGATTGCATGTCTTTTTGTTCATGTTTGAATAAGTTGCTGAGTTTGTTCCATGTAGCAACAAAATTTGTGGCATTGTCCGAGTAGATAGTACTTGGTGCCCCCCTACGCGCACAGAAACTTTGCAGACAATTGACAAATGCCTTCATTGTTAGACCAATCACCAGTTTAAGATGGATCGCCTTTGTTGTCATGCACACAAATACTGAGATGTAACCCTTCTGAGTTTTTGATCCTCTTGTGCAATGTGCTTTCAACAAAAATTGTCCACAAACGTCGACTCCCGGTGGTAGTTGGCCCATACTATATTGTGTAGGATTGTTTTTGCCGTAGATATACCTGAAATTGGTCAATATCTTGTGCGTATTGTGACTAATATCAGTTGGAGTCCGCCGTGTAAAGTTAAAAGATGCTCTCGATTGATAATACTTTTTGTCAAAACTTGATTTTTTTGGTAGTATAGCCAGGTGGCGCTGTGGTTCAGGAATGAATGCATGCTGTAGCCGACCACCAACTCAAAGGATTCTATTCTGGTCAAGAAAAGGATTTAGTGATAATCGACTTATATGCTTCCGACTCTCTAATTGTTTGATCTCTATGCTATAGACTTCCATCTGAACCATACAAATTAATGTCGACATGCCTTGATTCAATTCATTAGGTAGTAATGGTCCGTTATTACGATCTCCAGCCTTTCCTCGTGCGTGTTGGAAGAAGCGACCACAATAGATTATGATTCGTTGCAATTTTGTTAGTGATGACCATTTGATAAATAGGTTGTCTGAAGGTTGTGCAATGGTGCATGTCGTTTCTGCAAATTTTCTTTGTTCTGGCAATTCAGATTGTGTTGATTCGATTTCCTGTGTTATATCTCTTGCAAGATATTTTGGACCATGCCACCACATCTGTCGTGTTAACAGTTTGGCAGGAGCTAATCCTCTTAATAATAGGTCTGCTGGATTCTCTGCAGAAGACACGTGATGCCAGTTTTTTATCGTTTAAATCTCACTGATTCTATTTGCTAAAAAAGTTTGTAGATGTAGATCGAATCCATTCTAATGTGATTGTGAAATCCGACCAATAATAATGTTGAATGTTTCTTATGTCTAAAGCTACTCTAGTTGTCTCCATTAATTGTGCTAGCAGTAGAGCGCTGCATAACTCTAACCGTGGTATTGATTGTGTTTTTAAAAGCGCTACCCTTGACCATGCGCATAAGATTCCTTCATTGATCAAATATCAGACATAAATAACAGCGCCATAAGCTGATTCTGATGCGTCACAGAAACCATGCAGCTCCAGTGACTTTGTTGATTAGCACACATATCTTTAAATTTTGATATGACTGACTGAATCCAGTTGGTTGACATAGTTGGTCCACTCAATGTGAAGATGTGTCCCAATCTATATGCAATTCCCACAGTTGTTGCATGATCAATTTTGCTCAAACAGTAATTGAACCCAGCAGCCCTAGCAAATCAAACACTCTTGCCAGTTTGAACAAAATAATACGTTTTGTAATTTTTCTTTGTGATGCCATTCCAGGCGGTTTTTGAAATGTAAAAGTATCATTTTTGCAGTTCCATAGCAGTCCTAATGTTTTAGTTGTGGAGTTTTTGTCGATTATTTTTGCGTCTAATAGATCATTGCAATTCGATCTCCACTTCCTTAACTTGAGTGTTCATAATGTTGGCTAGTTCTTGTTGAAGTTCTTCAAGTTGGTTTGTAGTATCAGCCCCTGATATGCAGTTGTCCACATAAAAGTCTTTCTTAATTGTAGCTTTGGCAAGTAGAAACTTGTGACTTTTTTCTATGGTTAATTGATGTAAACATTTCGTCGCTAGAAATGGAGCGGATGCTGTTCCGTATGTCACCGTTTTTAATTTGTAAACAGACACTGGCTCGGATTCATGATATCGCCAAAGAATTTTTTGATATTGTTGGTCATCATCGAGTACCAGCACTTGTCTGTACATCTTTTCAATATCGCCACTTAATTCATATTTGAATTAGCGGAACCGTATGAGAATTAAGACTAGATCGTCTTGGATTGTAGCACCGACTTTTGTGGATGTTTTTGCTGAGCCATCAAAAACTACGCGTAACTTTGTTGTTGTGCTGTTGTTTTTAATGACACAATGGTGTGGCAGATAGTAACCTTGTTTGTCGTCTACTGATATCTTTGCCATGTAGTCTAATTTTTCGTACTCTTCGAGAAACCTTGTATATTCCTTTCTAAGGCCTTTGTTTCTTGCAAGTCTTTTCTCTAAGCCATGAAACCTCTTGATTGCCATGCTGAAAAACTCACCCAATGTTCCCTTTGTGGCGTTGAATAGTAATTTTACAATAAACCAACCATTTTTGTCTCGCTGTGTTGTTTTTGTAAAGTGCTCTTCACTTGTATGCTCTAAAAAACGTGTTGGTTGTTCCAAATTCCAAAACCGTTGCACATGCTCATCCAATGTGGAAACTGCCAAGTTGCAAACCAAATTCAGGGAAGCATTTGATAATTCACCTGATACTATCCAACACAATCTTGTTTTTTTTGTAAAATCGGATTAATTGAAAGTTGGTTTGGCATTATTTGACCAATCAAAAGTAATTTCCAAAAAACGCCAGCACCTAGAAGCATATTAATATCTCCTGATCTGTAAAACTCTGGATTGGCTAGCTTGAGATTTTTTGGTATGTCAAAATCGACCTCATCTAACTTTATGCCTGGCTGCTTTTGAGTAATATTTGGAATGATCAGAAACCTTAATTTTTGCTGATAGGTTTCACTTTAGAAGCTAATTTGTGTTGTCACCTCGTGATTGATAGTTATTAAGGAATTTTCTATTCCATTTAATGGTAGATTTATCTTGGTTATTTCCAAATGTAATTTAAGTGTTTCCGTTACAAAATTTGATTGCAAACCTTTGTCCAGTAATGCTCTGCATTGATGAAACTGTCCATGCTTATCCTTTACTTCTATGATGGCTGTTGCTAATAGAATATAGCCACTGTGCATCTTGGTCAATGTGGTATATACGTGCTGGTCATTTGGGAATCTTCCTGTCTTGATGTAGTTACCTCTGATTCTTCAAAGTGAAGCGTGGTTTTATGTTTTTTGTGGCAACGTTTACAGCTCTCGGACTTGCAATCCCTTAAATAATGATCTGGTAATAAGCAGCTTATGCAGAACCGTTTCACTTCTTCCACTCTTTGATGAGGTGACAGTTGAAGATATTCTTTACAGTTATATATTCTGTGTGAACCTTTGCATATGATGCATTCTGGTGTGGCAGTATTTGATACTAATGCGTGCGCTCGTTGAGGCTTGTGTTGTAGTGCACATTTTGTGCCATGTCTGGATTCTAAAACCTGACAGCGATCATGTAAGATGTTGTTGTATTACAAGACAGTCGAAATTCTTTCCACTTGTCCTTGGTATTCATGTCCATCTTTGATATAGATAGATACATCAACAAGGTGTCCTTAGATGGCTCCTGAATCGTTTCCAGGAATCTAATGTTTTGTAAACTCATTTACGTGTTGTCTGATTGATTATGCGGAGTCTGGTTCCACCTTGTTTAACGTAAATAGTTTATTTAAATATTTTTCGATTATTAACTTATTGTTCTCAAAACGAGCCTTGAGCAGCTCCACATAGTTTGCTGCTGTCGACGTCACTGAACTGATTGTTTAAGCTGCCTGACCAGTTAAACATGAGCGGAGATAGTGAAACTTCTGAACATCACTTAGTCCGTCATTTTGAACGACCATAGATACAAAACTGTCTTTGAAACTTATCCAAACTTCCAAGTTACCATCAAATTTAGGCAAATGAATCGTTGGCAGTTTTACTGACAATTGTGACTCGGAAAACTGGTTAAGTGCTTTTCTGCTTGAAGTAAACTGATTCCATATTTTCTCAATCTAGATTTTCGTACTCCTGCTCATCTTTAAGCGATTCAATTTTAATTATTTCAATTTTTTCTTGAAATTTGTCATATTGTTGCCAGAGATCTTCCAAGTGCTCCAGCCGACATGTTAATTCGAATGCATCGATACTTTCGGTAATCGCCGTAACAAAATTAACAGTCACTGTAATGGACCGTTTAATTATCGTACGCTTCTTTTTCATATTTCAACCATGATTGACTGTGTGTTATGACTGATTCGTAAATGTCACTTACTCGGTTGAATTCTGTAAGTATCCGGTTCGAAGGACCAAATTGATGTGACGAGTTGTATTGAAGTGAACTCCTCAACTCTTGCTTTTCCATGTGAAGAGAATAGCAAATCTTTAACACAAAATAAAGGGATAGAATATTGTATGTAGTTCAACATTTAAAATAAGTGATCGTTTGGTTATTAAGTTTGTTGGCGTTTTGTCCCATAAGAACCAATGTACGTGTCAATATTTTTCTAGAGGAAAAAGTTCGCCGATATTCTTGTAGAATGTTATAGGATTTCGATATGTAATGTTCGCTAATAATATTTTTTTAGCATTAATCGGTGCACTCTATGCAGCAGTATTTTTTAAAAAACTTAGATTAGGCAATGAATTTATCTTATAATTAGAATTTAAATCATAACTATATATCACTTGATAAGTAATTATTACAACCGCTACTAGTATTAATAGTTCACATTAAAAAACTAGGGTAATTGAGATAGTATAAACAACATAAACATATAAAAAAAAAACAGAAACCAGAATCCGGAATCGCTGAAAACGATCACGTAATGAATGAAAATCTAGACTGGTTTCGTGGTATATAGGTATATCGGCGCTTTCTGATCTCTTGGAAATGCGTTCATTAATGCCTTTAAAAATGACTTTTATTTTGATAAGACACAGAAATACGGACCGGTCCACGGCGATTACATCCTCTAGCATATGTAAATCACTGATCGCATGTCTCCCATCTGAAAGTATAACTTTTATTTAATGAGATTTTATATGCAATCCAAAACCGGAGTGAAATAAAATAAACTAACGAGAGATTACAATCAGCAGCCGCCTATATAACGCGGCGTATTAATAACAAATAAGAAAGAAGATCATATTACTGAAACTATCGAAATAGATATATTCAATTAAACATTCCTAATATGGACAAGAAGATATATTAATGATGTACATGAGCTTATTCAATTACATTTATAACGATTTCAACTTTTTTTTTTCAATAATAATTTATAATATACAAAGGAACTGTTGAAGTTTTTTAGGTCTCAATTAATAAAAAATCTCTAGATGCCTCACAACATATCAAATTCCTTTCTGAAAAAAAATAATGTTATTTGTTGTAATCAACATATATCTTCTCATGTTTAAGCATTAAAAGAAGTAAGTAAACACATGAAACAAAAGACGGCATCAAGATAATACAATTTGTGTTGTGTTTTTACACACACATATTTTTTATCGTTTTCATGAAATCGCGAATGCATTTAAACGGGGTCGTTTAAATCTCGTACCAAATTTGGCCGGTTCGTTAAAATATAATAAGCCAATTAAGCGCGTATAGTGAACAAAACAGAGTAAAAGCAAAATAATATAAAAAAAAAAATAAGAATTGAGATCGGAATCCACCTACAACGCGTCCTCGTTTTAATTTATTGTTAATGAGAGCGGCCTGATATGTGTGGCCTCCTGTGGACTGAAGAAATCACGCAAATGAATTGTAATTGCCGCAATCGATTTTATTGAAATCCAATATTATATATTTATTAATATTAATTAAAAAAATAAAACAAAATTGTTTTGGATGTCAAAACTATGACTGGCTATAGGTATGGTAAATAAAGTTAACTTAAGTAAAATTAAAATAATTACAAAACTCAAAATGCCACCATTGTTTCTATGTCAATAACAAAAAACAATAACCTCAACAATAAAGAATAAAATTTAAAAATACTAAAACTGTTTATAACCGCTTTGAAAAACAATTTAAAAAAACTACAATAGGAGATAAAGGCCTAAAAGTCAAGAAATTAAAGGTTTGCCAATGATGTAGTTGTATTTATTCAAAAGAGCAGATGCTTGAAGACCGAACCACAAAGTCACTAGCGGTAGGTCTTAAAATAAACACAAGACAAAACACAAATGTTGACTAATTAATACCTGCGCTAAAACATAAAACCAAATGAAGAAAATCAAAAAGCAATGATAAGAGAGTAAAATTTGGTATTGGCAGCCTTCGGAAAGTTAATTTTTTTTCTGAAAAGCAAAAAGAATCCACTACCAGTGAAACTAAGGTGTATAACAAATGCTTACATATCATGCACAAACATAAACTCCCACCAAAAAAAAAAAAGTATGGAAAGCTGGTAAAAATACAGAAAAAAATAAAAAGATGCATGTTTAACATTCTTTGTAAGGATCAAAAGAGACTAGAGTAAATACAACAAAAAATAAAAGTGTCAATACAGACAGCTCTAAAATTTAAGAAAATGGGCTTAAAAAAAAAGTATTTATAGTTATAATTTCAAAACAACTTATTGAATTGTTTTGAAACTTGCTACACTGGTATGATGGTTCAAAATTGATTAAATTGGCTATAATTCTTAAAGTACTATACTTAAAGTACTATTATAATACTTAACTTAGTATACATTCAATTTATAATTTTATATATTCATATTTTGAACATTCGTTCGACTAGAGGGAAGAGATCTATAAAAAGTTGGCTGCCAGCAGCTGACAGAAATACACCTTAACCTAAAGCCAGAGCAGTAGCTGCTCAACACCCTAATAAACCAAAAAGAAAAAAAAGGACCGCTCTAAATATAGGTCCAGGTCCAGGTCCAGGTCTAAGAACTCATGGAGTAGATGATCAAAATAAAAGTAAACTTTGACCGTAATTGATCTTACCTTGCCTTTTATGCAAACATCATAGATATTACGGCCAACATCGCCACAAATACCACCGCCAACGCCTCCGCTCTAAAATCGGAAATCAAAATTGAAGAAAACATAAAAACGGCTGAAGAAAATAAAGTCAAAGCAGCAGCTTCTGCATCCTTCAAGCGTCCAGCCACGTAAAATCTCCCCTCAAAAAACAAGGGCAAAACCGCCAGGTCGACACCACAGCCGCCGCCAAGTATCTCATCGTCCAGGAGTTTGCAACAACCACGTTTCGACCACCAAATAGACTTCCAAGGTCACTGAGAGATATAAGATGGCCCAGAGAAAGCGGAAGAAAACACGGGTTAAGTCACTTTTAAAACTTCCTAACACTTTTGATGCTAACTAATTTTTGGCAGTATATAACAACACAGTGCGCCGACGCACCGTATGCGTCAGTAGCAGCAAAAGTTTTAAAAAGCTTTCAGTCATTCCCCAGTTGCGACTACGGTCTGCTCCTAAGAAAAGTGCCACCGCAACTCCACAAATCGGCAGCCTGCCACAAACATTGTCCAAGTATGCACTATGTTCTGGCTCAAATCCCGCCAACTTCAAGGGATGTAAGGTTTACCTCAAAATTAAGACCTTGCAAAGGAAAGGCAAAAAATGCGCAAAACCACCAACCACGTCTGCGTCTACATAAGAAAATGCAGGTTTGAGCAGATTTTCCGCGGCTACCACAAACAAATTATTTGCAAACGCCGTTTCTTTGCCGGCACTCAAACCGGCATAAGCAAATGATAAGATAGCCCCTCATCTCGCCAAATTAAAGAATTTTCATAAAAAAATCATTACTGCTCTTCTTTAGAACCAATGTTAGATGTGCATTATCGAACATTGGTTAGAAGTTGTACTCCGAGTGTGTTTCTGAAACGCCAACAATATTCTAGAAAAAATAAGTGAAGTGAAATAGTTTTTAATCAAAGCGTAGAACACTGATTTTTGTAAAAAGATCTTTGGACTACCCCAACATAATCTTGCTTGAAACAAATGCGATAGTTGTAAATGTGCCTAGACTAGACACAATTAAGATTGCATTTTGATTCAATTAAATGCTAAAGATCAAACGTTGCTCGATCATTACTGCTCTGTGGGTCACCAATAACGTCAACTTCCAAGTCAACATTTAAGTCATCAATGACCTTAGCTCAGACCACAACCCAGTACTATTAAAACTCTATAAAACGGGATCAACCAACACAATCACTGGCAGTCTGATCTTACTAAGAACGGTTGCGGACATAGATAAAGCCGTCGCACTTTTAACTAACCAAATAGACTAAGCCACAGAAAAGGTTTATAAAGTTCATCAGGTTCGCGCCTATGATCCTTTTGGATTATCCCAGAATACAAAAGCATTAATCAGCAAAAAAAAAATCCCCAAGCGTCAATGACAGAAGAATCGCAAAAGGCCATAAGATTGCACAAAAATTTGTGCTTGAAAATTTATTTAAGCATTTGCCAACAGCTTCAAACTCCAATGTGAATGACTTTCTTAAAACCGCTGACCACAACCACTAGAAAGCGTTCGACCTTTTCAAATAAAAAAATGATCAAAACACTCAAAAATCGGTCTATTCCCGGTCCCGATAAACTCATTCTTGCATAAAAGAACAATGACACTCACCAATATTGCAAATGCAAAACCAAAAGTTTCCTCAAAACTACCGGCTTATGAGTTTTTTATGCATCTTAAATAAGGTGATGTGGACAAAATCCAAAACTACACAAAAACTTATAATTTTCTACCACCCCCCTTCCCACCAACAGGGTCATTCATCTATCCATCAACAGAAGAAAAGGTCTAGCACATAAATAACTTCTCTCTGCATCTTATAAGGCTTACATAAGATTATATATAAATCGCAAAACCATAGCATTCAAAATTTTGACATCTCTGCCTCACAGATTACGGTAGAAGTTCGTCAAACCTTCTTTCTCTCTCCTCTGATTTTTAACCTGTTCGTCTCTGACATGCCTTCGGGATGGACGCACGGGGTTAGTATGACTCAATACGCTGACAACACAGCACCATCAGACCAATGACATATGCGTCCTATATCTGGGAAGCTGCTGCAAACTGACACCTCAATCGTCTTGAAGCCTTCCAAAGTCTGATTTTGCGGATACTGTTCAGAGCTCCATGGTTTGTCCAAAACAGGGCAATTTGGACCAACATCAGAAGCCAACATATCAAAACTTTTGCCAAAAAGCGCACGTCAATATCTTGAGGTTGTCAATTTTGATCTGACCCGACTCGTTGAGCCAGACAAGAAAGCTTCTATATAATAAATCAAGTAACCATCCAAAAACCTAAAATTGATAACACCACATTCCACCCAAAGCCTATATTGAATATTACAAAAATAGTTATAATATAAGTACTATAGTACTTTTAAAATGTTTGCAATGAAGTTTATTTATTTTCTAAACCAGATTTGTAATAATCACAAACAGAACTTTGCATTATTGTCAGATTTAGTAACTTTTCTATAATAGAAATTTATGATCCCGAGCTAGAGTTTTGCCAAATATTTCACTTTTCAAGTTTCTACGTTTTTTATTCATTTAAATATCATAATCTGTTTTAATAAATTTGCAAACTAAATTTTATAGTTTCTTAGTCTGATTATTAATTGTGTAAGCTTGTTTTATAAATTAATTATAAATTTTTAAAATTTTGTAAATCTATTTAATATTGCAGAATTAACTGTTTATTTAGTTATAAAATTTAAACAATTTATTTTAAACAAGTTTTAACCGTATTACCTAAGAATTTTATCTTTGACATGCAATTTGAAATAATATTATAATTCACTCCATTCAAAGAGGTTATTAATACAGTCGTGTAGCTCTAGGACAGGAAGGCGTTAACTGAATGTCAAATCATAAACTATTAAACGCTCTCAAGATTCGATCATTTTGCACCTGTCTCTAGTAAATCTAATTTTTATGTAACTGTCTCTATAACCTTGTACCCGTTCAAACCAACATTTTTCAGATGCTGATAATTTCTTCCATGCATTATTATTTTTGCACACATAAAATTGCACAACAACGCCCAATTATTTCGCTAGGAAAAGAAATTATCTCAAATATAATGTTGCAATATTAACCTATACAAAAATTGCAATTAATATTTTATCCGGAGGCATACAATTATAAACTTGTTATGCATTTCAAAGCATGGAAATTGCGATCAAAATTTATATTAAAAATCGTTTACTTACCATATCAGTTTCATTAGGTTATTGGTAATTGATTTTCAATATTATATTTATAATAAATATGCTTTATCATCATGAATTTTCGATTAAAGTTTTTTTGGTGCAGGTGAAAAGTTCGACTTATAAAATTAAGATTTTATGCGTCGATATGCGAAATTAAGTAATTAAATTGTAATTAATATGTTAATTTTTACGGGCCACATAAACTCGCCTCGATATATAAAATTTTTAAAAAATATGCGCAATGTGTAGTGTGTCAGGGACATAAAATTAAATAACTGATATAAAGTACAACTTTACTATAATGCGATTTGAAGAGATTAAAAATTAAATTAAGTCTTGAACTGGATGTGTTTATTTTGGTATTGCATAATTAAAATATTATTTTTATATTAATTGAACTCAAAGTTTTTCATAAATTTTATTCCTCAAGAGAGTATTGTATATTATACAACTTCTTTAACCAAATTCTTATCCTCATTTTATTATAAATTATTTGTTCTCTTAATAGTCAACTAGTTTTATTTCCATACTTCATAGCAACGATAATTCATATGCCTACAATTATGAATGAATAACATCAATGCAATTCCATTCAATCTTTTCTGAAAGCAATAAATCTGAATTATTAATAATTATAGTTTAGAACAATCAGTATGCATAATGATTGTCCTTTGTAAAAGTCAACTGGTATATTTGTTGAAATAATTAGCCGGCTGGGATTTTGTGAAAGCTCGCGAATGAAATATGAGTCGATTGTAGCCGATAAATCACACACACTATACTATCCACTACATCCACATGTGCATGGCTGTAACCGATTACTCATATTAATTATAATTTGCAAATAATTTGGCGAGTCATATTTATGTTTTGGTCGAGAAAAACGCGATGGGTTTTTAAATTGGTGGCATTTATTACCCCCCGCAAAAAAATTAAAAAAAGTTTCTTTTTAATTAATTCAATGTGGCTCAATGGGGAGCCGGAGTACATCACGATTTTGACCAAATGGTGATTTACGGCGATTGCTCGACTTCATCTTTCTTGTTCAAGGAAATATTTTACACTTTAGGAATATTTCATTTTAATTTCTTCTCACACATATAACTCACGTTTTTTGTATTATCTAAAGGTCATAGAGTTGAGTCTATTTAGAGAACATTAAGCTAATCTAATTAGAATTTTTGTATAAATCGTTTGTATGACAAAAAAATAAAATCATTTATTTAATTTATAATATTTGTTTAAGTCTGAGCATAATATGTCTAGTTTAGCAGCAGTTGGCTGAATGGGCGATTTCGCTACCAACAATTAAATTTACTAAAGAGTCAAACTCCATGCTCAGTTTTGGTATGTACATCCGTATCCATAACCTGGTTAACATAATAAGATCCAAATGTTGCCAAAAATTAAAAATTTCATACAAGATAAAAAAATATCAAAAGCTCCAAATTTATTCTACAAAGATATTGTAGAAGTTATTGCAAAACTTCAATTGCAAAAAATATGCCACTAACCAAAATGTTTATTTTGATGAGTTTTTTGTCAGTATAACTGTGAATATCAAATCCACCATCTAGGTGTCAAAAGAAGACACCAAAGCGCCAGAGAAGCAAATTAATTCATTCAGAGTTAGTTTCTTCCACTTCCATCTACAAATAGGTTATCAGCCAATCACCTTTCAAGTCGAAAAGCACAAAAAGCTGAGATTCAAGCCTGCTAATGTAGATCCAACCTTCTATTAACATCATCAAATTCCCGCCCCCCTACATTTGTCTTGACCATCAAAGACAAATTTCGGCGCGTCTAGAAATATTTTAGCAACGCATGTCACTCTTTCAAGGATATTTGCATAATTCCGGCCACTAACGCCAACCATAGAAAAGCAACTGGTTTCCTCAACTTCCACTTCAACCCCCTAGAACGCTTCCTTGAAGTGATAATCCGACACGCCCCAAAATACCTAACGGTTGGCCTAGTTCTCAAATTCTTACCATTTGCTCCTAACTAACGTTCTTAGAATGGGAAATAAATTCGTTTGTTTCCCAATCATCTCTGCACACTTCCCAAAGAAGCAAAAAACGCAAAGATCTTACTAAGCTTTTGGATTTGAAGGTAACTGTTGAGCTAAAAAAACAAAATATTGGCATACCACAATGCTAAAAGTGTCAACGTCACAGGAATACTGCCAAAAGATGCTGCAACTGTTTAAACCCCCATCAATCGGTGGACTGCCTCAAGACACTTCTTTTAAGTGACACTCAGCTTTAGCCCTCACCCTGCCAACTATCAAAAATGCAAAGTTTATATTAAAATGATGGCCAATTATAAAAAAGACCAAGGTTGCGACGACGCCAACCCCGTTTTTTTCTCGAATCAGCTGCTGCAGTCACAGCAAAAACATAGTTTGCAACTATTCTTGCGTTACTATCTCCAAATACGTTTTAGCAGAGTACAATAATTTTCAACTAAATTAAATCAAAATCTAAAACTATAGATTACATCTGATGTAGAGTAACCGAGTTTGCTTTTGTAAAGCAGACAGCATTTCAAAAAGCAATGACAAAAAAGAAAAGTTTTGCAAAACATCGACATTATGCTAGCGTTTTAGTCAAACCACAAAACAAGTAAACAAAAAGTCGGTAGTAAACCAAAAGCGTAAAACATTGATCTTTGCAAAAACATCTTAGACCATTCCAAAGTTTTTGAAATTGCATTTTTGTACATAAATCCTGTCAACCTTATCAAAACGGTGGAATTTAAAACGGTTTTCACTAATACTTTTTCTACAATAATTGCTGAAAACTTTAATTCAAAGCACTCAACAATCTCCAAAGTAATGCCAAAAATCGTGATTTGCTCGACTACGTTGAGCAAAAAAAAAAATCAAGTATTAGGTCCAGATGAACCAACTTATTATAGATCTTCTGGGCACAGAAGAGACGTTCTTTACGTAGCAATACTTCAAGTTGCAATCAAAACTATTTATATAGCTCCGATCACAACCCAGTAATACTAGAGCTCTACGAAAAAAGATCAAACAAAAAAAATAAAAATTTGTTACAGGATTGAACTATCTCACGATTCCGGGAAAAACATTGATTGGCACTAGTAAGAACAGTTGCAGAGATTAGACTATCCTCCGTACTGCTTAAGCATTGATATGCAGAAGAAATGCTGCCAAACATCAATGGCAAAGACATTGCAACCCCGAATCTCAAACTCGCTACACAGCAAAGTAAAAATTATTTAATTGAGGCAAAAGACAAAGTATATGCCTCAAGCCCAAATGCTTCTTCTATGACTGAGAACGCGGATCTAGAGCACGTAACAAAAGTTTAAAAAACTCAGATGACAACACACCACTAAAAGCGTCCGACTACGATCAGAAAAATTATCATAAAACTTAAAAATTAATCTCCACCAAGCCCCAACATTAAACTAAGCTTTAAAATAATTTTTGCACAAAGCAATAATGACCCTCAGCAACATTGCTAATGCAATTTTGTAAACAGAGCATTTTCTTAAAGCCTGGCTTGTAATAAATATTCCAAAACCTGGTAAAGACCAAAAATTTCCCCAAAATTCAGATTGGTAGATAATCAGTTTTCTATGCACCTTAAATAAAGTCATATAGAGGGTGACCTTGGACATAATCTTAAAAATTCTACATGCCAACCAACATGGGTTCCAATAGAGACATTTTGCGGGAGCTGTAAAAAATGTAATTAAAAAATTACCAAAAAGTAGATGCTAAAAACAAAACAAAGAAAATTGACAATGTAGATTGTGCGTCACTGATCACATAGCCGAGAATTTTAGACCGAGATTTTCTTTCCAGCACTAAAGTTCAAAGTTGCTGTAGTAGCACCCGTGTCAAAGCAGCAGCCCCAAAAATACACCAAAATTGAAGACTTTCAGAAAAACCATCCGTTCTTTCCAAAAGAGATAAAAAAATATGTAAATATGTAAAAGTACATAGCTTAGAAACAAATCCCATTCTAAAGTAACCGTTGACCAAATGTCAGAAATGACAACAAGCTTTTAGTACTTCTGGTCGGAAATTCTAAAACCTCAACGCTCAAAGGTCTAATCAAAATCATCGTCACAATAATTTTCAATTTTATAGTACCACCACCCTCTATAAAAAAAGGTGCAAAGACATAAAAGTAGCCAAACTAAAACCAGAAAGCAAACCTTGCAACAATAAACGTCCAGCCACAAATTTCCTCTAAGAAAACAAGGGCAAATTTGCCATCCACCTCTAGGTGAAAAGGACACCAAAAAAGGCAAACAACACCGCAAAAGTTGACTTCAAAAGATTTACAACAGTTCAAAGAAAACAAAAAAGAAAGAGAATTGAAGGCAAGTTTCCTTTATTTATATTTACTAAAGTTCCATCAGCTAACTCCAAACAGTCGCCTTTCAGGTCTAAACAACACAAAAAACCTGCAACTGTAAATTCGTCCTCCTATTCACAAGTCATAAAACTCCCTTCCCCCGGAATTTTTCTTAACCAACAAAAACAAATTCTTAGGCGTCTCAAAATATTTTAGCAACAATAAAAACGCAATCCTTTCCGCTCACAACACTCACAAAGGTATTTGCTTAATTCCGGGCACTAGTGCCAACCAAAAAAAACAACTGCCTTCTTCAAATTTAAACGTACCCTCCCCAAAATACCTAACGGTTGACCTAGTTCTCAAATCATTAGCTCCTAACTAACGTTCATAAAATTGGAAATAAATTTGTTTGTTTCCCAATGATCTCTGTGCAACTTTCAAAGAAAGCAAATAACCTAACTTAACCTAACCAAGCTCTTGAATTTAAAGGTAACTGTTAAGCTAAAAAAACAAGATGGTAGCATACTACAATGACAAAAGTGCCAACGTCACAATAACACCGTCAAAAGAAGCTTTAAAGCTGCGTTCGGACCCCCACCAATCGGTGGACTGCTCCTGGGCACTCCGTTTAAGTGTGCACTCTGCTTTGGCCCGCATCCCACCAACTTTCAAGGATGCAATGCTTCAAATAAAATAATAACTTCTCTAGCCAAAAATTTAAAAAAGACGCTAATCCGGCGTACAAACCTGCGACGGTCCTGGCCACGCCTTTTTCTCAAAACTCAGATTTCCGCAAACCTGCAGCTTGCGATACTATCCCCAAAAACTCAAAAATAACCAGATTTTTTGCAGAATTTAAAGATTTTCAACGAAAAATCATGTCCACCATTCTCAAAATCCAAAACGATGGGTATTACAGCTAACGTGTTACTCCAATATTACTTCTTAAATGCAGACAACATTTTAGAAAAAATAGACAAGTGGAAAACTTCTTCTTTGATCAAAATATCGATATCATGCTACTGTCTTATTCAAACCAAAAACCTAACAAAGCTCTCAAAATCTCAAACACCTTTACGTATTTGGAAAAAAAGCGTGGAACACTGATCTTTGCAAAAAGATCTTTATACCAAAGTCGATTCACCCGCTGTAAATGTGCCTGGACTAGGCACTTTGAAGATTACATCTGCATACATAAATCCTGTTAACCTTATCAAAACGGCAGATGTCAAAACAGTCTTCACAAACCTTCTTCCTACAATAATTGCTGGGGACTTTATTCTTAATTCAAAGCATTCAGCTTGGGTCCAGACAAACCCACTCACTATAAATCTGCTGGTCACAGAAATAACGTCATTGCCGTAGCTATAATCGAAGATGTCAAGTTGCAAGTAAACATAAAAACTATCAATGACCTTAGCTCCGATTACAACCCAGTAATACTAAAACTCTAAGAAAGAAAAATTAAATAAAGAGGAGATAAATTTGTAAGACGTACGGATGAGACGATCTAATCACAATTTTTAGAAGAGAGCATTGGTTGGCTTCCTTAAGAACGATTGCAAAGATTAGGTTTGCGCTGATGATTCTTTAGGACACAGTCAAAACAATTGATAAGCAGAAAAAACGCATACAAATATTAATGGCAAAAACATCACAACTCTAGAAATGGCAAAATTAAAAATTTGCTACACAGCAAAGTAAAAGGTCACAAGATTGCACAAAAATCAGTGCAGGAAAAATTTGGAATCAATCACCAAAGGCAACAATCCAATTTGAAAGATCTCCAAAGCCTTACAAAACAGATTAATTATCATTTCAGCAATTCATGGCAAAAATGAGGTTCAGTTTGCAATCGAGAGAAAAGCCAAAGTATTTGCTGATAATTCTAATGCTACCCTCTATAACTGAAGACACAGATTTAGAGTACGTCAAAAAATGATCTAGTGCAAGGACTGTTGTGCAGGCAGCCCAAGTTCGATTCCCAGCAGCGGCCCTCTAGTTGTGTGGATCGGATTCCACGTTAAACTGTAGGTCCCGTATGTTTGTGTAGAACTATTATCGCACACCACAAAAATACGAGAGGGGTGCTGACACTCGTAGCAAGTATGGCACTACAAGAAAAAGAAGAAAAAGGTTCAAAAAGTTGACGTTGACGACAACACGCCGTTAAAAGCGTTCTAACTTTTCAAATCAAAGAAATCATCAAAAAACTTATAATTCAATCTCCACCAAGCCCCAACATCAAACAAAGCTTTAAAATATTTTTTGCACTAAGCAATATTGGCTCTCAGCAACATTGCTAATGCAATTTTATAAACTGAGTACTTTCTTAAAGCCTGCAAAGGTTTGCTTGTAATAAATATTCCAAAACCTGGTGAAAACCAAAAGTTTCCCCAAAACTCAGATTGGCAGATAATCATTATTCTATACACCTTAAGTAAGGATATAGAAAGTATAATCTTAAACATAATCCAAGAGCATCCAGACACAAACAATCTTCTCCTCGCCAACCAACATGGGTTGCAATAAGGCCACTTCACTACCCGACCAAAAATTAGATGTTAAATAGAGATCAAAAAAGATTGACAATTAACTAAACCGCGTCACTGATCACATAGTTGAGAGTTATGGACTAAGATTAGCTGATAGCTTAAAATCTAAACAGTAAAACTCTTACTACCTATCAAAAAATCACGGCAAAGTTCTTTAAAGCTCTATTCTATCGCCTCTGCTATTTAACCTGTTGGTCGCCAAAATGCCTACAGAATTTATGCACGGGGTTACAATATGCTAAAGAAGCAGCACTATTCTATATTTCAAAGTCACCCAGAGTAGTCACCTTAAGGCTACAAAACACCAAACAGTGATTTTGAAAAAAATTGAAATTTGCATTTTAGACAAAGCTCGAAACAATTCTTTTAGTTTCAAGAAAACCTCTATTATCAAAAACCACAAATCATCTTTACGTCTTCAATTTAAAAAGCAACTTGCTTGTTTCAAAATTTTCCAAAATAACTTTGGTCGTCGTAGTTCCTTAGTACGTTCAGAACAAAGAAATTTGTAACAATTTTGGGCCAACACATCAAAATTTTGGCCAAAAAGTATTTCAATAAACTTGCAGTCCACCCCAATCCTAATCTAGCCAGAATTGCTAAGCCAGACAAAGATAGATTCTCCAATAAGAAACCGGTAAATGAACTCCAAACCTAAAGTGGCTTACTCCACATTCTACCACAGAGCCTATAGAACGCTTTAATCAAACCATCTCCAAACATAAAAATACATAAGCCTCATAGTCTTAAACTTCCAAGTATTCAACCTACCCTGGTTAGTCGGTAGGCGCTTTTCTTTAAAAAGTAAATCCGACACGTTGAGCCTTTAAAAACATTCTTCTTAAACAACAAATAAAAGTTTTAAAGTTATTGAGTTTCTTCTTCTACTTTTAAGTACTTTATTACAAAATGCGACAAGATCTTTAGTTTTGAGGTTATGGAAAATTTACCATACAAAAATTTAATTACATTTATACAGTTAGTAACAACATTTTTTAAATATTTGTTGCCAAGTTTCTTAAACATCAAATGTTTAGTTTTAAAGTTGATGAGTTTCTTTAACTTCTAAGTAGTATATTCTAAAACGCAACATTTATTTTTAATGGTTATAAAAAATGTACCTTGTAAATTTTTATTAAAATGCATTGTTGCCAAGTTTTATAAAACTCAAATGATAAGTTTTAAAGTTATTAATGGCCGATCTCACCGACACATCTTAAAATTTTAGACCAAGTTAAGTTTCTTCAACTTTTAAATGCATTAATCAAAAATGCAACAAGATTTTTAATTTTAAGGTTATGAAAAATTTACCGTGTAAATTTTGATTATTTTTTTTAAGTTGGTAGCAATACTAACAACGTGCATTGTTGCCAAGTTTCCTAAAACTCCAATGTCTACTTTAAAAGTTATTTAGTTTCTTCAACTTTCACATACTTTATTCCAACATACAACAATTTTTTTTTAAATTAAGATAATCAAAAACTCCTTGTATAAACTTTAATTAATTTTATACAGTTGGTGGCAAACATGATAAAGTGCATTGTTGCCAAGTTTCTTAAAAATTCAATGACTATTTTAAAAGTTATTTAGTTTCCTTAACTTTCAAATACTTTAATATAGAACAAGATCTTTGAATTTAAAGTTATGAAAAACTCCTCGTATAAACATCAATTTATTTTATACAGTTGGTAGCAAACATGATAAAGTGCATTGTTGCCAAGTTTCTTAAAAATTCATTGTCTACTTTAAAAGTTATTTAGTTTCCTTAACTTTCAAATACATTAATCTAATATAGAACAAGATCTTTGAATTTAAAGTTATGAAAAACTTCTCGTATAAACTTTAATTTATTTTATACAATTGGTAGCAAGAATGATAAGGTGCATTGTTACCAACTTGCATAAAAATCCAATGTTGTAAACTTATTTAGTTTCTTCAAATTCCAATACTTTACAACTTACAACAATAATATATAATTTCAAAATTATGCAAAACTTAATTTTGAATTAAAATCATGTAAAACATAAACATAAACAATATAACTTTAAAAACCCCAGCAATCTGGCAAGAAGTTATAGCAAATTGATTATTTCTAGATCTAAAATGAAACGCATTGAAAAAGAATTTATTCTTAGAAATATTTTGAGGTGAGTGTATAAGAGAGATGAAATTCCAAGGTGTTTTATGGTTACACAAGATAATTCCTAAAATATGCTTTCAGATTAAAAAGAATTGTTTTGTAGTGTTTATATTATTTAATATAAATAATAATAATAAAACACTCTTGAAAATGGTAATACCATAATTACTGTTTCTAGATTCGATTAATATTAGTGATGACTCATATCTGTAAAGTGTTACAAAATTAATCCATGCAATTATCGTTGACTTATCAACAATCCCATTATAATAATGATCCAATCCATCAAAACTCTTAATAATCACCACGATATATTTATAATAAAAAGGCAATGTATTGTCGACCCACACATTATTAATAGAAGAATAAAATTTGTTTATTGGCGATTATTTATTGAAATATATTCAAATGTATTCTGTTGTTCGGGATAAGTATCAATTACAAAGAACCACAGACACACACTGCGCAAATGAATTGAATCAGATTTATCTCCGATTACCAATAATCGGAGCAACAAACTATAAAAACTGGCTTTATTATAATAAATCGGTACAATTGCAGCGGTGATTGTATGACATCAATCATGTCTTAATATCCAATTTATAATAACGCTTGTAATTATAAATAGAAATTGACAACACATGTTGTTTGTATGTTGTCGAGTAGGAAGATATTATTAGGCAATCTGTTAGGCATCAATACATATTAACGTTTTAATTACAATCCAATCAATTAACGTATTTGCATTTAATTATTGTTATTATAAAAAAAATTTGATGTGAGAAAAAGACCGGTGGTGACAGCTTCATGTGGTGCAACTGACAAACTTGTTGTTAAAATATGTCCGCCGAGTAACGCATTCTTTACACGATATGCGAGTAAATCTTTGGTGTATGTAGAGAAAAACGTTGTATATGCCAAAGTATGTACCGCCAGCTGTGAAAGAACCTGTACGATGAAAAGCAAGCCTGAAAAGAATTATTGTTATAAAAATTTATTAAATTTTTATTCTGCACAGCGGACACAGCTTGAATGTAACAGTATTTAATGGGACAAGGGGGTAATTGATTTTAACCAAGAATGCTTACAATTACACGCAACTTATATTCACAAAATTGATAAGTCCAATAATTTGGTTTTAAACACAAGCAATTAAAAAATGATTAACCATAGTGTAATCATTAGCTATAATATTTATGATTATTAAATCTAATTATCTAAAGATTTTACGAGGCATCCGCGCCTGTAAATGTTTAGTTATTGCCAATTACGAGGTAAACCGTCTGCATTAATGAACATATGTAGTAGTTATATTGAACGGTGTTAGAGTGGGTTGACTAATATTTAGAACCCAGTAGTCATATTTCAATGGAATGCGAATTTATGTCGATTATTACAATATTTAATGCAAATATGTTTTAATTGATTGATATGGTCTTAATTATGTTTTGCATTATGCAAATTTATGCTAATGTTTGTGAATTATTAGATGATCTAATTAAATAATGAGAAATGAAAAAATTATTTGCTAAAACCAATGACATTTTTGATATTTAATTAGATTACGATTTATTAAATTCATAATTTTTTCATGTTAAACTAAAATCACGAGGTGTAAATGTAATATTTGATCTATTTATCAAAAGTCATGACTTAGAATGTTGCTTTGCAATTGATAAGTAATAGATTTATCGTTATCTTAAGTTATAAGTCACTTCGCAGTTGACTGTAATCAGTTTATTAACCTCAAAACTCAGTATGATTAGTTAATTTATATTATCATGACTGAGAATGTAGTTTTGCAATTGTAGTAAGTAATAGATTTATCACCTTTTTAAGTCATAAACCGCCTTGCGTAGCCTAGGAGTACGTTTATTATCCCCGTAATAGTAGATGGGTCACTCACTTATGAGTACCCTCAAGAAGTTTAAACTGAAGTGCAAATGAGAACACGTCCCAAAGTTTGTTATCAACAAATTTCTTAATTATCGATACTATCAAGTAAATTACACTAGAACGCTCAAAAGTTTATGGTCAAAAGATTAAAAGTTTCTCTTCTCTGCAAGCGTTAAAAGTCTTTGTCAGAAGAGACAACAAAGATACCAATTTCAAATTGACCAAAACTTGGGTTCATAATTACTTCTAAAGAGTTTAAATTGAAATGCTTACCTACCCGTCCAAGAAATTGAATGTTTTTCTTTTCTGCAAGCGTTAGAAATCTTTATGTTTGAAGAGGCAATGGTAATACAATCTCATAATAACCAACACTTAAATGAATAAGTAGAACAATTTAAATCCAGATTCACCATCAAGTAGTAGAGTAAAACTAGAGTGCACTCCCATTTTCCTAAGAGTATGTTATCAAAAGATTAAAAGTGTCTCTTTTCTGCAAGCGTTTAAAGACTCTATAGCAAAAGAGGCAATAGTTATACAAATCTTTTGGTGACCGAGCATTCCAATTCATTACTACCATCAAGTAATTTAAACAGAAATACCAATCCATTCGCCCAAAAGTTTGTTATTAAGAAATTTAAAAAATCTCATTTCTGCAAGCGTCAGACAAGGCCGGATAAAAGCAAGCGTTAGAAATCTCTACGTCAGAAGAGGCAATGTTGATACCAAATTCTTGATGACCGACACTTCGGTGGGTGTGTGAGTAAAGCATTCTACACTCCAATTAATGATTACCATCAAACAGTTTTAGCTGGAGTGCCCTCCCAACCGCCCAAACGTTTAAAAACATTAGAAGTTTCTTCTCTTTGCAAGCGTTAGAAGTCTCAGAAGAAGCAATAGTAACACCAATCTCTTAAAAACAAACACTTGGATGAGTGGGTGCGTTATTTCAATTCATGATTACTATTAAATTAACCTTTAAATAGTTAAAACTGGAGTGACCAAAAGTTTGTTATCAAAATACCTATCTTAGAAGAAGGAATAGTGTTATTAATTTACTGATCACCAACACTTAGGCGGATAGGTAGGACACTTCAATTCATAATAAACTATTAAATAGTTTGAACTAAAATGCCGATCTTCAAGCAGTTTCAACTGGAACGCTCACACAACTGCCCAACAGTTTAAAAACATTCAAAATTTCTCCTCTTTGCAATCGTTAGTTTCTATGTGAGGAAATGCAATAATGATATCAATCATGATAATTGCAGGTTGGTCAAGTGAGCGAGATACTCCAATTTACAATTAGTATTGAGTAGTTTAAGCCAAAGTGTCACCCATCAGTTCAAAAGTTTGTTATCAAATAATTGAAAATTTCTCTTTAAGCAATGAAATGTTTGGTGAACGTAAAAGTGCAGGATGTGGAGCGTCAAAAATGTTGAGATGTAAGCAGGCAAAATGCTGCCTCACCATAGACAAGAAAGCAAAAAATCTATAGCAGCTTGGTGCAATTTATGTCTAACATGGCACAAATTAACGCAAAAAATACCAAATGTCAACAAACTCTTATTTTCAGATAAAATTAGCGATTATGGTGTTCTGTGTCCTAACAGAAAAAAAAACCACAAACCTGCTGATTAGTAAAAGAACAAAGAATACAAAAGGCAAAAGCGGAAAGCAAGACGCGTGACTATAAAGTGCTGACAGCAGCAATAAAGTGTCGGCCAAAAATCACAGACAGACTAAACGTTTGATTCCATAAATTTTGAGTGGTTCTAGACCAAAATGAACTTTCTTATAGTTTTACGCAACTGCTGACTAGTCACATTTACCTTAAATAATACCTCAAAATATAGGAAAACCAATACGGCGAAGTATGTCTTTGCTACCTACATATGAGCACCGTATAGAAGAAAAGAAAACTAGAGATGACCGTGAAAAACTTCAGACAAACTCGGAATAAAGAGTGGTACAATGAGATCTTAGCCCAAGCAAACAAAGTTGCCTGCACTTTTTTCCAAAACCTATTTTTTGTGATAAAATTTTATTGATTTTATCAGGTTTGTGGCTGTCCAAACATTTGATCTCTTTAATATAAGTTTGTACTTATTATTGGTTGATCCATTAACGCTTGCAGATACAAGAAATTGACAATTTCTTGATAAGAAACCCTTGAAAGGTGAATAAAGCACTTTAATTTATTATTACAGAAAAGTAGTTTGAACTGGAAACCCTTCTCCACTTGTGCAATAGTTTGATGTTAATAGATTTGATATCATTATCTTTATTGTAACATAATTCATAATAACCATTAATTAGTTTAAACTGGAGTGTCCTCTCACTCATCCATAAATTTGTTATCAAGAGATTACAAATTTCTTATCAAATGTCTCAAGCGTTACAAGTCTTTATGCCAGAAGAGGCAATAGTGATACTAATCTTTTGATAATCAACACTTGGGTAAGTGATTAATTCACTCCAATTCATGATAAC
The DNA here is from genome assembly GCA_963932245.1 of Tachinus rufipes. Taxonomy (NCBI): domain Eukaryota; kingdom Metazoa; phylum Arthropoda; class Insecta; order Coleoptera; family Staphylinidae; genus Tachinus; species Tachinus rufipes. The sequence goes on from OZ010743.1 coordinate 111,959,818, forward strand.
CATCAAGTACAAAAAACTGAAATGTACATCCACCCGCCCGAAAGTATGTTATCAAGAGATTGAAAGTTTCAGTCGTTAGAAGTCTTTATGTTAGAAGCAGTAATAGCAATACCAATTTCTTGACAACTAATACTTGTGTGGCTAGGTCATTCTAGTTTATAAATACCATAAAAGAAAGTGACCACCTTCCCGCTCAAGAATATGTTATCATGAGATTAATAATTTCTCCCCTCTGCAAGGAGTAGAAGTCTCAATATTAAAAAAAAAACAATATTGATACCAATCTCTTGATGATCAACATTTGGGTAAGTAGGTGGGTTCAATTTGTTACCATACAAAGATTAAACTAGTGTGCACGCCTACCTGTGCAAGAGTTTGTTATCAAAAAATTAAAAATCTCCTTTCTGCAAACGTTAGAAATGGTTCTATGTAAGAAAGACACTAGTGATACCAATATTTTAATAATTGGGTTATTCAAGTTTATGATTATTATCAAGAAATTTAAACTAAAAAGTACCCAACCACCTACCCAAAAGTTTGTTATCAATTTTTTTTTTAAATCCCCTCTTTGCAATCGTTGGTAGACTCTTATGTTAGAAAAAGCATTAATAATACTAATCTCTTAATAATCAACACTTTAGTAGGTGAGATTTTTTAATTTATAATTACCATCAAGTAGTTTAAACTAGATTGCCCACCCTTCTTTCCAAAAGTTTGTTACTCGTTGATTTGTAAGTTTATTTTTTCTGGAAACGTTTTTATCAATTATTAAAAAATTAATCTTCTCTTTAAGCGTTAGAAATTCCTATGTCAAATGTTGATACAAATCTTTTAATAATTTACAATTGGGTAGTTTATTTCAATTCATGATTCCTTTTAAAAAGTTTAATCTGGAGAGTCCAACCACCCACCTAAAAGTTTGTTATCAAAAAAAAATGTTTTTTCTTTGCAAGCATTAAAAGTCTCTAAAATGGTGATACTAATCTCTTTATGACCAACAGTTAGTAGGTCAATTACTTTAATCTATAATTACTATCAAGTAGTTTAAACTGAAATTCCTACCCACCAGCGCAAGAATTTGTTATAAAAAGATTGAAAGTTTCTCCTTTCTGCAAAAGTTTCTCCACTCTGCAAGCGTTAGAAGTCTTTACGTCAGAAGAAGCAAAACTAACACCAATCTTTTGATAACACTTGGGTGAATAGTATGATGGGTAAATAAAACTTTCCAGCTTATGGCTACTATTCACATTGTCCGCCCAAGAGTTTGTTATCAAGAGTTTGAGAGTTTGGTGCGTGCCGCAAACTTTAGAAATCTTGATGACCAACACTTGAGTGGTTGGTAAAGTAAGACATTCCAGTTTATAACTACCGATAAAAAATTTGTAAAGAAACAATGGTAATACCAAAAGTAGATAAGGAGTTTGGTATAAAGTGATTAATAGTTTTTCCTCTCTGCAAGCGTTAGAAATCTCTATGTCAAAAAAGGCAAAAGTTTTTTATCAAAAGATTAAAAATTTTAAGTGTTAGAAATTTTTATGTTAGAAGGTAATATCAATCTTGATTACTAACACTTGGTTGTCTGAGTAGAAATTTATTTGTAAGCATTAGAAGTCTCTGTGTCAGAAAAAGCACTAATAATATTAATTTCTTTATGACCAACATTTGTATGGACAAAACTCTTAAATTCGTGATTAATATTGAAAAGTTTAAACTGCAGTAACGACTCGTCTGCCTATATAATATTGCTTTGCAATTGATTGAAAGTTAATTTTTTATTATCATATCGCTTGTAAACAAACATTTTTGACATAGAACCAGATGACAATTCTCCACAAAAGTCAGACAAATAAGTTGGCAAACTTTTTTTAATAATCCGGCCTTGATAATCGTAAATCCTGGCTACATAAACTAAAAATCCTGCTATGTAAAACAAAAATCCAAAACTGTAAAAACATAATCCGGCGGTATAAATCCGGCCATATAAAACAAAAATCCGGCCATGTAAAATAAAAATCCAGCTCTGTATTAAAAAAATTAAAAATGAAATTATTTAAAAAGTAATTATTCAACATTAAAACACAAAAGTCGACATTTTAGAATTGAAACTGTTGCAAATTAATAGACAAACTAATTTTTTTGAAAATTCAGCATTGTGGATTGTAAATCCTGCCATACAAAGCATAAATCCGGCCACGTAAAACAAAAATCCTGCTCTGTTAAAAAATTAAACATTATGGATTGTAAATCTAGCCATATTAAGCAAAAATTCGGACATGTCAAACAAAAATTTGGCTAAACTAAAATAAAAATTCAATTTTATTAAAAAATAAACTTTAAAATTCAAAAATCCGGCTCAATCGAGTTTTAATGCCGCATAAATTGACATTTTTGACTTTTACTAAACTTGAAATACAAGATTTCTAACTAATTTACTTAATATTAATCTCTATTTCTGCTACAAGACTAATTTCCGACTCCAGAACTTAATTTATTTTTATTTTAAAACGTAAAATAAATATATTGCCGGGTAGCTTACTTTTTGTTAATATTCCGATTGTTGATAATTTAACAAAATAAAGTAGAATTATACCAAGCAATTCATACTTACTATCATATATTATTTTTAAATTCATTTATTTTATTTTGTGAAGAAACTGCTTACCTGAAACAAAGAAAAATATTAATGATAAATTTGATTAATGTTTTTTTTTTAATTTAAATTAATGTAATACTGATTATCATAAATTTCAACCTCGATTTCAATGTCTTATACTCTAATTGGTCAAAAACTAACAATTTATACACTAGATTTGTCAAACAAAAGTTTACAATTTATATGTGAAGCAGTTGATATGTCAGATTTTGTTGGACAGTTAATTTGTCAAATTGACGTTTATACAACAGATTTGTTGAGCAATAAATTAACAAATTATATATTAAGCATTTTATGTCAGTTATACTCTTTCTCAGAAAGTTGACAGCTAGTTTATCAATAATTGAAATTAAATTTATCAAAATAAAAGTTGTGTGAAGCAGTTTATATGTCCGATAGTTTTTCTTCTAGTTTTGTCAAACAGTTAACAACTGATTTGTCAAATTAACAGTTGAGATTTGTTTAGTGTAAAGTTGACAGTTTATGTGTCAACCATTTTATATGTCAAACAGTTATACACTTTTTTTAAAAGTAGGCATTGTCGTTTTTCCATATCGCCAAAAGAATTAAATTGGGCTCCAATTGGCCAAGGCGGCCATTCTTCTTAAGCCACCGTTTAGAGCTTGGCGTTTGAATCAGAAAGAATGGCAAAACCCAAATTTGGGCTCCAAATCGCAATCCAATCTTGCGTCCGCAAATCATGAGCAATCAAACCAAAATTATTCGGTAAAATTTGATTAATCTTAAGCAGATATGAGTCACTCAAAAACATAAGTACGGACGGATTGTTTGAGGAGTTCTTGCCCACCCATCCAAGAGTTAAAAGTCTCTAAGTCAAAGGAGGTAAAGGTGACGTCCAATTCCCTTGAGAATAGACACTTGGGGAACGGGCAAGGCACTCCAAAGCTTGATTACGGACAAGTAGTTAAATGGAGTTTACCCACCCGCCCAAGTATTAATTTTCAAAAAATTTAAGTTTTTTTTGCAGGCGTTAAAAGTCAAAAAAGGTGATAGTAACAATCAATCCCTTGATACTTGGTGGATAGACAGTGTACTTCAAAGCTGGATTCCAAACGATTAGTTTGAACTAAAGACAACAAGGGATCTCAAGTGGTCCAGAGATAGCAAAAAAGTTAAGATGTAAATCACCACTACTAAAAATACTTAAAAGACCTTCAACCAACCTTCAGCGACTGGGATACAATAGCCATCAGCGGCTTATCTTGCCGGTCCTTCAAACCAAAAAACACAAAAGATATTTGCCCCGCTAAAGGCTTTCACCGAGTTGAGGTTAAGACCAAAGCAATTATTCCTGGCGCTTTTGAAACACTTGAGCAATAAAAAATTGCAAAAAATCCATTAAAGTATTTGCATGATTCCGGCCTCAAATGCCCATCATAGGAAGTCAACCGCCCACTCAAATCCATCGGAGCCTAGAGTAGTTAAAGTGATTAAACACATTCCCAAATACCTCACAGAAGAAGAAGTGGGCCTAACAATAGAATCTCTTAGATTTTCCTCCACTAACATCGCATGGAAAACAAATTTATTTGTTTCCATGATCTCGGTGCAGTTCCTAAAGAAAGTAAAAAGCCCAGCCAAGTCTTGGTCAAACCAAAGAAACGTGCTAATGGCATTCCACAATGTTAAAAGTGCCAACACGGGCACACCACCAAAAGATGTTTTACTGCAATTCTAATCTGTCCAGGCATTACCAATCGGCTGTCTGCCCCAAAGTCCAAATCCGGTGAGATGGCTCAGTTATAGAGCGTTAGCGTAGCACGATAACAGTCCTGGGTTTGATCCCCGAATATGACTAAAATAATAACTTGCTCTATATCCACCGGGGTGATTCGGAAGTCACCTAATAAGTCGTTGGTCCCATCAACCCCCTTCAAACAAGTCGTAAAACTTCTGGGGCAATGTTAAATAGCTCTAAAACGCGCTATAAAGAAGAAAATGTTAGCCTTACAAAATAAAAGCAAAAAGTGCAAGTCCCCGCAACCCTGTCGAAGTTACTGCAAACAAATTATTGTCATGCGCCCTCTTTGCGCTGGCACCAAAACTAACACGGCAAATAACAAGATAGCCAACTTTCTCGGCAAAATCAACAATTTTCATAAAAAAATTGTGACCGTTATTCTCAAAAACCAGTAATAGAGAATACACCAAAAGTATTACGGGTTTGTTTCTAAAATACATTAAAAAAAATGAGTAAAATAAAAAAATTCTTTATCGAACAAAACTTCAGCAGCATGCTAGTGTCTAACATAACTTAACCTAGCCCAACCCAACCCAACCTAACCTAACCTAACCTGGTAAAGTAAAAAAATCTTTATCGAACAGAACCTTGGTAGCATGCTTGTGTCCAAGTCAAACCACAAATTCACATTCAGGTATTTGAAAACGTCGGTGGTATCCATGAAGTGTACAACACTGATCTTTGCAACAAGACTTATGAACTAGTCCAAAGTAAATACTCACGACATGATCTCGCTTGAAACAAATGCGATAGTGGGAAATATGTCAGAGCTGGGCACAATCAAGATCGCATCGGCATATGTATATCAAACCAACAACTTTATATAAAAACTAAGGATTTTAATACAATCTTTGCAAACAATAATAATAATACAATAATTGCTGGAGACTTGAAATTGAAGCACCCGGCGTAGAACAGCTTTAGAACTAACGCCAAAAGTAAAACGTTGCTCGACTATGTAGAGCAAAAAGGACTACAAATAGTGGGCCAACTTTTAAGTTAGCGTACAAGCCATCAATGACCTTAGCTCTGACCACAACCCAGTACTACTAAAGCTTTACGGATGGAAATTAACCAGGGAAGAAAATTTGTAATACATACAGATTGGATTCTCTTTTCACAATCACGGGTTGAAAGCATTTTCAACTTGGCCCAAGTAATAACGGATGAGGACAGCAAAAAAAAGCCGTCGCATTTTTAACTAATCAAATCCTCCAAACCACGGAAAAATCTTGTAAAATCCATAAGGTCTGCGCCAATAATTCTCTTGAATTATCCCGGAAAACTAAGGTATTGATCTGTAGAAGAAATGCTAACAAGCGCTTTACAACAAAATGGGAAAGCCCATAAAATTGCACAAAAACTTGCAAAAACATGTTCACAATCCAATGTAAAAGATCTGCAAACCTTTACGGAATAAACAAGTCCCAATTCCAGCCATTCATTGCAAAAATTGGAATCAGTAAACTATAAAAAAAAACAAAGCATTTGACAAAAACCTCAAACGCCCCCCCCCCCCCCCCCCATATATACCAAAGTTACGCAATCAAAAAACCATTGACCTTCTTAAATTAGGTCTTCTTATAATGGCACGCAAATGCATTTATTTCAGAAAACTTGAATTAGTAAGGGTACTCAATTTTAAGTCTTAGAATTAAGCACAGAATTAATAAATTGGGTTTAAACTAAGTTTGAAGTTTTTTGAAAATATTGTTTTCATTAATAAAATCGCTCTAACTTTACTTCTGCTTAAAAATTTCAGCTGTACTTGGTAAATTTAGATTCAGAACACTTAAATTAATAAGAAAACTCAATTTCAAGTTTTAGAATTCTGCACAAAATTAAGTCTAACTAAGATTTAAGATTTAAGATTTTTGAAATTATTGGTTTCGTTAATTAATTAGCTAAAAATAAGTTGTGCTTAGTAAATTTAGATTCAGAAGACTGAAATTAGTAAGAAAACTCAATTTCACAATTTAAAATTAAGCACAGAATTAATAAATTATGTTTAAACAAAATTTAAGTGTTTTGAAATGATTGCATTCGTTAATTAAATTGCTTTAACTTTATCATTGCTTAAAAAATTAAGTTGTGCTTAGTTTATTATAACTCAGAAGGCTTAAATTAGTAAAAAAACTCAATTTCAAGACTTAGAATTAAGCACGAAATTAATAAATTAACTCGGATTTAGATTTTTTGAAAATATTGCTTTCATTACTTAACTGCTCTAACTTTATTGCTGTTTAAAAAATCAAGTTGTGCTTAATAAATTTAGATTCAGAAAACTTATATTAATAAGGAAACTCAATTTCAAGACTTAGAATTTAACACGAAATGAATAAATTAGGTTTAAACTTAGATTTGGGTTTTTTAAAAAAGTTGTTTTCATTAATTAAATTGCTTTAATTTTATCACTGCTTAAAAATTAAGTTGTGCTTAATAAATATAAATTCAGAAGACTTATATTAGTAAGAAAACTCAATTTCAAGACTTAGAATTAAACACGAATTGAATAAATTAGGTTTAAACTCAGATTTGGGTTTTTTGAAAATGTTGCTTTCATTAATAAAATTGCTCTAACTTTACTTCTGCTTAAATATTTAAGTTGGACTTAGTAAATTTAGATTCAAAAGGTTTGAATTAGTAAAAAAACTCTATTTTGAGCTTAAAAATACAGCAGGGAATTAGTAAATTATGTTTAAACTCACATTTACGTTTTTTTAAATTATTGATTTCATTACATAAACTGCTCTAACTTTATTGCTGCTTACAAAAATAAATTGAGCTTAGTAAATTTAGATTCAGAAGACTTTAAATTAGTAAGAAAAATCAATTTCAAGTCTTAGAATTAAGCAAAAAAATCACAAACGCGGTTTAAAATCAGATTTGTGTTTTTGAATATTGTTGTTTTCAGTTATTAAATTGCGCTAACTTTATTGCCGCTTAATAAATTTGGATTCATAAGGCTTAAGTTAATAAAGAAACTCAATTTCAAGACTTAAAATTAAGCACAAAATTAATAAATTAAGTTTAAACTATGATTTGGGTTTTTCGAAAATGTTGCTTTCATTACTTAAACTGCTCTAACTTTATTGTTGCTTGAAAAAATAAATTGCGCTTAGTAAATTTGTATTCAGAAGACATAAGAAAACTCAATTTCAAGTCTTAGAGTTAAGCAAAAAAACCACAAACGCGGTTTAAAATCATATTTGTGTTCTTAAACATTGTCGTTTTTATTAATTAAATTGCTCTAACTTTATTGCTGCTTAAAAAAATAAGTTGTACTTGGTAAATTTAGATTCAGAAGAATTGAATTAGTAAGAAAATTCAACTCACGTCTTAGAATTAAGCAAAAAAAAATACAAACGCGGTTTCAAGTCAAATTTGTTGTTTCCATTAACTAAATTGCTCTAACTTTATCGATGTTTAAAAAATTAAGTTGTGCTTAGTAAAATTGGATTCAAAAGGTTTAACTTAATTTCAAAACTTAAAACTAAGCAAGAAATAAATAAATTAAGTTTAAACTCAGATTTAGGGTTTTGAAAATGTTGCTTTCTATAATAAAATCGCTCTAACTCTTCTGCTGTTTAAAAATTTGAGTTATGCTTAGTAAATTTAGATTCAGAAGACTTAAATTAGTAAACAAACTCAATTTCAAGATTTAAAATTAAGCACGGAATAAATAAATAAGGATTACATTTTGCATTTATGAGCACCGAGCACTTTCCTACAGATTTAAAACACTCACTCGTGATAAATATACCCAAACCATGTAAAAACAGAAGTCTCCCCAAAAATTATTGGCCTATAAGTCTTCTATGCACCTTGAGTAAAGTCATAGAGAGAATGATCTTGGACAAAATCAAAGATCACACGGAATAATCTTCCCCCCCGAGATCATTCAGCTGTTTATCAACTAAACCAAGTGACGGACTTTATAGTCAAAAGTTTCATTCAGACAGAAAAAAATCCGCGTGGTCTTTCTCGACGTCAAAAAAGCCTACAAGGTCTGGCACAAGAAACTTTTCTATGAACTGCAGAGAAATAACTTTCCTCTGCGTCTTATAAGGCTGATAGCTTCATATCTAAACCGCAAAACTTTGGCAGTAAAAATTTTAAACCAAATTTATACCTCAGGGCAGATTACATTCTTTCTCCTCTGCTATGTAACCTGTTCGTCGCTGACATACTCTCAAGATAGACACACGAAGTAAAAATGCTGACGACACACCACTTTTATACTTTAGTTCATAATTGCCATTCAATAGTTTAAACTGGAGAACGCAGTGTTTGTCATCAAGACATTGGAAGTTTTCTTTTTTTTTTTTCAAATAAACCATTTTTTTATGCATTTTAAAATGTATTAGAATACAATTCTACTTACGAATCCACCTAGTGACCTTCTTTAATTCTAAGTAAAGAAAAAAACTAAAGTTCTTCTTGAGTGTTCTTACAAAAATGGCTATAAATAATTATGTGTGGTGGATTTTGTCATTTGCGTTATATATCATCTTTCAAATCACTCTTAAATTTAACAAAACTTGTAGTTTCTCAATGAAAATCAGACTTGATTTATAGTAATTTTGTTGTAATATAATTTTACTAAATGTAATATTTCATTCTCATGGTTATAATAAAGCATACATCGAATGAATATCGTTTGTCGTTCTTACTAGCAATAATTTAAAAAAAAGCCTATTGCCGTCGGCAATCTCCTATCAAAATAGTCGTGACCGTTCAACGACGGTAATTACTAATGCATCCTAATAGCCTCCTAATAGATTACGATTATTTTATGCAATAACCGTGTAAGACAAGCGCTCCACGCTCGATTCAAAGATTTCCGATTGAAAGCAAGCAACAATCCTGTTTAATGTTTACTTGTAACTTGTCATAATATGTTAAGTAATTGTGTAAACTCGTGTAAGAATGTTACAAATCGAAACGCTCTTTTGATCTCAATTGCATGACATGAAGAGCATCAAATGAAGAAAAAATAAGTTTCATTTAGTTTTGTTGTTCAATAGACGGCAAAATGTTGTCTTTACTATATTTAGTAATCTGACAGTTTTGAAACAGATGCGAACGTATTCAATTTATTACAATAAAATCTCCGAATGGATTCGCACTTGTTATGGTACGTTTGATCTAATTTTATTCAGATAATTTTTATTGCGCAATATAAACAATTCCATTTCTAGGAATACTAATTCAGTAAAGGTTATTTAATTTGAATTTACATGTAGTACACCATTCCCATTGTTCTGTTATTTATTTATAATGTTTTTATATTATTACATAAGCAAACATCAAAAGCAATTAAAGTAAACCATATGACATGTTCATTTCGATTTCCCTTTCATAATTTGCATATTTTTTTATCTTCGGTCAAAGTTTAAAAGTATTATATTTCATTACTATTGTATGGTAATGGTAGCCATGAAGTAAAAAAAAACAGGCAATAAATGAGAATTAATTGTTGAAATCTTTGAGGCTACTTGAGTCGCTGCCCATTACCGCTTCTCATATAATACAGGCAATTTGTCTTTTCGAGCATATAATAAATTAAAATGAAGAGTAAAAAATATATTAGGAATTTTAGCCGGAAGGTATTGTAGTAGTAGAAACTCACAATGGTTTTATTGTTTGTTATTAAATATATAAACTATACTACAGGTATGATATTACAAATTTTATTTTAATTATTCTTAATATTTCCAAAAAGTTTACAGCAAAATACTTGTTGATATTTGTAATTATAATGATTAACTCTCTGCAAGCATGCAAGTATTTAAAAATGACAAATCGTGAATAAATAATACTCTTCTTAGTTTATATTACATAACATCATGTAATTGGAAACATATTTGAAATATGGTTCATTTATAAAACCAAAACACACATTTCATTCAACTTAGGATTACATTTTTTTTTTCTGTGTGGATTAATTATCATAATTTAATACTCGCGAGTCTCGTTCCACGTCTAATAAATTATTCCTCATACAAGGGACTCGGGCTTTAATCGTTCTTGTAAATCGCCAGGCGACAAGCTTCTACGATTCTCATAATCGTTTTAATTAGCACCAGTTCGAATCGAATCGGGCCCGATAATGCGCTATTAGTTTTCTCGTCTCTTCCGCCCGACCACGATACGCATTTACACGTTAAGTATATCGTTTAAGTTGCACGTCATGTGCCGACCATGTCTGCATTCGGGCAAGCATAATTTCTATATCATCCCATCATACCCATTTTGATACATCGAATATATTCAACAAATTTGTACAATGGAAGAAAAAAGATTTCCTTCATCGATCAATCAATTACGGAAATGGACATCTGTTGAATTCATTTTAAGAAACTATTTTGATTTGCAATCAAAATTGTTAAAGATACGTGATATAACCTTGAAGGATACCACATTAAAGCACCCTGGTGAATAATAAATTTTTAATATTATGTAAGAACTGCATCAAACGCAGCGGTATATATTAGTAATGATGATGATGATGATGATGGTTCTGTTCTTGAGATGTTGGGGAGAAAGGGAGAAGGTCGAATCGGTCACTTCTCTCACTCACCGCGAGCTCTTTTTCAAGCTAAACGTGGTGCATGTTTGTTTACCAATGATGTCATATATGTAATTATGCTAATGATCCGTAATTATAGGTTGTTAGTTATTTCCAGCTAGTCCACATAAACTGTTTGCCGTTATCATTAATGTTTTATTGGCTTAACTTTGCCTACCGCTCTTGCTCACCCAATTACACTAAAAGTATTTTCTAAGGTTAAAGAAATATATGTAAAAAATAAGAATTACAAATTTGTAACTTGAGTCATAAAAGCTACCTAAGAGACATTTTATAATCATACATAGAAGCAGTTTTTAGTTCATTTAGCCCATACGCAACCAATATTTATTATTTATTGTTTGTGATTCAGCAGACTTTCCTCAAGTTATGATATATTCAATCTTTCCACATTGCTTTTAGTTTCTTTACAATTTCAAGATTACTAAGTAGTAACTTAACTATTTGACATTTGCCACTTAAGCCAGAGCGCCAAGAATATACAAGATTTTAAGTTAAAACTATCTTATATCTTATCACTTTTGTGTCTTGCCATTTGGCCAAAAGTTTCACTCGCTGCCATAGATTTCATTCTGGAGCAGATTTTGAAAATATTGTTCACCCATACGTAGACAATTTGTTAGTTACGTCAGCAATTTTTGAAGATTACCTCGACTCGAGCATTCGGATCGGGCTATCACTCGGCTTGTAGATGCAAAATTTACGCAAAAAGGCCTTCTATTAGGTAGGTCTTAGGTTAGGTTAGGTTTTTTGAAATTAAGCAACTCAGACGCACAAGCAAATATGGTCGCACCTGCCAACATTGACACCCCCCCCTCCCAAAAGTTATCAAAACTAAAGCGGAACTCTCGGTAATTTTGCAAGTTTTTAAAACCGCAAAAATAAATTACACCCGCGCTACCAACACTTCTGAAAGAATCAGAAATTCTCCAGTCTCCTTGTCTGACCACCGTTGAGCAATCAAATACCTAGTGGAAAGCAAAAAACCACCACACCTGGCAGTCCAAGGACAAGAGATGCCTTGATTGAGGCTCAAAATTCCCTACAAAGGAACAAATAGAACAGAAACATAGGAGACTAGGGTTCAAACCCAAAGATGTCCATCAAATGGAAAACCTCAAAATTATAGATAAAGTTTTACTTTTATCAATAGAAATTTGAACTTTATATCCAAACTTTGGGTTTTTTTAACAAATTTGTAGTATTTTATAACTGAATTTTGCTTTCTTTATAGAATTTTGCACTTTTTAACCGTTTTTGGCCAAATTTTAACTATCAGAATATTATGGCCGAAATTAGTAATTTTTAACTTTTTATAAATAAAATTTGCACCATTTTCATGTTTCAAGCCCCGATTTTGCAATTTATAATATTTTATTAAAAGAATTTTGCACTTTTCAATAGTTTGTAGTCGAATTTTTGCCATTTCTAACAATATTTTGATATTTCATTGCCGAATTTTGCCGTTTTTGACATTATATGCAAAAAATTGCAGTGTTTGCAGTTTCTGGCCCGATTTTGACAATTTAAAAAATAAATTTTGTTTTTTCTTGCAATTTTATGAAAGTTTTTACAGTTTATAGCTAGATTTTTGTGCTTCCTTACAATATTTTGTTGTTTTAAAACCGAATTTTGCTATTTTTGACATTCTATGTATAAAATTTTTCACTTTTCGATAGTTTATGATCCGATTTTGATTGTTCTATTTTTGAAATCATGAAGTGTTTATTATTAAAGAAGTAAAAGTTTTTTTTTTGCAAGTATTAAAAGTCTCAACGCCTAATAAAGAGAATATGATATCCAATTTTTTTATGACCGATACTTAGGCGGTTGCGTAGCTTACTTCAAATAATAAATGCTATCAAGTAGTTTGAGTTGGACTGGTGTCAGTGCAGCTCCCAAAATCCGAAAACAGCAACGAGATTTTCAATCTTGTGTAGTTGTTCAAATACTCTATCAAAGTGAAAGCTAAGAAAATGAGTGGCAAGATAGTGCAATGCTCACGCTGCCAGAAACACGCAAATAGCCAAGCTTCGCAAAAACATGGCCGACTTGCAGAATCAGAATTGAGATTTCTTCTTCGACCATCAACTAGTCATCTTGTTAGTCTCTGAAATTAGACATAAAGCGTGAAACCGTCTTAAAATTCCAAATACTTTCACGTACTTGAGAACTAGTGATGTGGTGCGGAGGTGTGGAATGGTAATTTTTTTAAAAAGATCGCTGAACCATTCCAAAGTTGTCACTCCACATTAAAATTTAATGCAATTGTAGCAAAAGTGCCTGAGCTCAAAACACTTAAAATCGTATCCGCTTATTTAAACCCATCCAATTTGATAGGCTTCTCCGATTTTGACAAAGTCTTAAACGATCAATTGCCTTAAAACAAAAGTACACCTCGCAAAAGGGTCTCCAGGTTTTAGCGCCGGACAAACCAACATTTTATGATAGTGCAGGTCATTAGAGCAACAATTTTGACGTAACAACTCAAGAATAACAAAGCTCAGATAATAATAATTAGTAATTCTAGAGATTATTGAAAAAGACTCGTTGAGAGAGGAAAGATTCGTACATAAAACAGACTTTTCTGTTCGCCCGATTGCTGGATATGAGTGTAGACCATAGATAAATTACCAAGATCACGTAACATCCCAAAACTTGAAAATGCCGTAACGGACCTGACAAGTAAAATCACAGCAGCTATAAAAAAAAGCTACCAATTCGTATCCCAATCGGGCCAACAACCCCTTAGAACTCTCGCGCGCTAAACAAAACGCCGCCAGACAGCTCTGGCAAAAACTCATAATCTAAACTATCACAAACCAATAAATATGTTAAACCGCCAAGTCAAAGAAACCATCAGAGCCCACAAAAACAAAAACTGAAAGAGAGCTATAGAATCCACCACTGACCATAAAAAAATGATGTAGCGGATTGTCAAAGCTCTCCGCAACCCAGCAAAAAGTCTACCTATAATTTACGGTAAACGCGGGTTAGTATATTTATTAGAGAAAAAAACTTAGGCATTTGCCGACAGCCTGGAACAGCAGCGTACTCCAAACTTGAGTACACCGATTGGCAGATTACAAAATCAAGTACCACTAAAAAGCGCTTGCCCCTCCAAAATATTGCGACTTAAAACCGCAATCCGCACCGGGACTGGACGGTATACCTAATAAGGCTTTTAAAACATTCTCTCCAATAACGGTTATAGCAATCGCCAATATAACTAACGCAATTTTTCGTACCGGTCATTTTCCGGAGTCATGAAAGAGGTTGTATGTCATAAACAACCCCAAACCAAAAAAGGGCACAAAATTTCCTCAAAAGTACCGTCTGCTATGCACCATGAGTAAGGTCGTAGAAAAAGTCATTTTAAAGATAATCCAAGACCACACGAGTTTTGTCGCAAACACTTCACCAACTGAATAGGGCAACAGACCACATTGCCAAAGCTTTTCGACAGAAAAAGACTACAGGGGGGGTAGTATTTTACGACTTTGAAATAGCGTTTAACAAGGTGTGGCACAGAGGGCTCTTTGTAAAACTTTTCCGTCCTAATTTTCCAACTCATCTAGTAAAATTAACCGCATTTTGTTTAAAAAAACAAACTTTAACCGTCAAGTTAAACGGTTATATCTCTACGCCGCGCAGCATATCCGCAAGGATCAATTCTTTTACCGATACTTTTCAATTTGTATGTATACGCCCTCCAATGTGAACAGAGTTAAAACATCTCACATCACGCTGATAATGAGGCGCTGATCTACAGTTCAACGACTCCCTGAAAAGTCACCTGAAAAATGCAGATAGCCACAAAGGCATTAGAAAACTAGCTAAAGGTGAATCCTAAAAAAAGCAAAGATGTTCTCTTCTCACGACGACATAAAAAACCGCATTCCAATTCCATGGACAAATTTTGCAAAATATCTCGGGGTCACCCTCGACAAAGGGCTGACATTCAGATTGCATGTGAAATCAGTTTTAGCTAAAGCTAAGATATCAAAAAACTGCTTAAACCTGGTTCTGCTACTTAAAAGTGGAATGTCACTCAGCAATAAAATTCGTCAAAACAATAATTCGTCCGCAACTAATATTTGCGACGTCGGTATGGGGACTACCGCCACTTCATACCTTGCTAGATTAGAAGCCGCAACGCAGAAATTCGCCAAGATCTCGGGATCCCAGCTATACGCAAAAGTACTTTTATAAACAATCAAACCATAGCAACCGCAATCTGGCCGGACTTGCTGAACCAAATAAATACAACGTCTCTTCAAGACACAAGCACTCGGTCAATATGCTCTGTGCGCGTGGATAATAAATAATATGTGTTAGTTATCAAAAGATTAGATCAAGTGGGCAACTCCAAAGCATGCTAAAGGTCAATAGTTTTAACTGAAAATGGCCAAACACCTGCTCTAGTGTTTATTATCAAGAAAATGGATCACAAACAATTGGGCGGGTTGATGGGCAACTCCAAAACATAATGACAGTTAATAGTTTCAACTGAAGTAGCTCACCTACTCGCCCAAGTGTTTATTATCAAAAAATTAAATCTCAAACACTTAGGCGGGTTGATAGGCAACCCCAAAACATGATGACGGTCTATAGTTTCAACAGAAAATTGCTGACTCTTCCGTTTAATTTTTTATTATCAAGAAATTGGATAGGCTTTTCCAAAGCATGAGGACGGTAAGTAGTTTTAACTGAAAATTACCAAACATCCGTTCGAGTGTTAGTTATCCAAAAATTAGATTACAAAAACTTGGGCGGGTGGGTGGGCTACTTCAAAACAAAATGACAATCAGTAGTTTCAACTAGAGTAACTCATCACCCGCCCAAGTGTTTGTTATCAAAAAATTGGATTACAAACATTGGTGGGCAACTCCAGAACATGATGAAGGTCTATAGTTTCAACAAAAACTGCTGACTCTCCCGTTTAATTTTTTGTTATCGAGTGATTGGGTGAGCTACTACAAAGCATGATGACGGTCAGTAGTTACAACTAAAAATGACCAAACACCCGTCCAAGTGTTAGTTATCAAAAAATTGGACTACAAACATTTGGGCGGGTAGATGGGTTACTCTAAAACATAATGACGGTCAACAGTTTCAACTTGTGTATCCCACCCACCCACCCACCCACCCGCCCAAATGTTTGTTATTAAGAAATATTATTTCAAACACTTGGGCGGGTGGGTGGGTTACTCCAAAACATAATGCTAGTCAATAGTTTTAACTGGAGTAGCCCACACACCTGCACAAGTCTATGTTATCAAGAAATTAAATCACAAACACTTGGGCGGGTTGGTGGACAACTCCAGAACATAATGACGGTCTATAGTTTCAACAGAAATTGCCAAACCTCTTGCTCAATGTTTTGTTATCGATTGGGTAAGCTACTCTAACACTGACAGTCAGTGGTATCATTTTAAAATGACCAAACACCTGTCCGAGTGTTAGTTAACAACAAAAATTAAATCACAAACACTTGGGCGGGTGGGTGGGTCACTCTAAAACATAATGATAGTTTTAACTAAAGTAGGCAAACCAACTGTGCCAAACTTCCAGGCAATCTCAGCTGAGTGGGGTTTAGTCGGTAGGCGCCCCCAAAAGGGCGAATCCGATAAATCCGACACTTGTCGCTTGTGACATAAATAAGCTATTAGACTTGTGAAGTTTATATATCACAATTGTTAGGTTAACAAATTATTATCTGTCAACTCTCTGAAATAAACTGCTTTACATATAAATAATCAACTTTTGTTGTATAAACTGTCTACCTTTTGAAAAAGTGTATAACTATTTGTCATATAAAATTTGTGACAATTCTTTTTAACAAACCCATTGTATGATCTGTTAATTATGAAATCAATGATCAACTGGTTGACAAAACGTACATCTGTCTGACATATAAACTGCTTCACACATAAATTGTCAACTTTTTTTGACAAATATAATGTATAAACTGTCAGTTTTTGACAAATCAACTGTCAACAGAAAACTAATCCCTGTGTCAACTTTCTCATTAAACAAATAAAAATTGTTTTGAAAAATTGATAATTATAGTAATAGCAATTAATTAAATTTGTGGACATTAATAATTTGTCACACATTTTGCTAGTTTTTGCAACAATTAATATTGAAAATGAAATTGAAAAATTATGACATTATTTTAGGAATCGAGTTACACAATGTATTAAACAAATTAGATTTAAGGTGTGCTCCACGAAAAAGGAAATCCAGCCTTCAAAACTAAGTTTAATTAATGACTGCAATTATATTGTTCATAAACTGAATAGAGACTGACACGACCATATACGCGTTCTGAAATTAATTGAGATTAAAGCAGTTACAGTTCCATTTAAAGGATCCTTAGAAAATACTGTATTCCAAACGGAAATTGGATATTAATCCAGCGGGGATAAGAAGTAGCGTACAATTCCTAATAGATGATAAAAAAGCCCATCAATCCCATACACGGAGCAATGCCTCATTAACTATTGTGTTTTATTCAATAACTATTTTTATGCTCTGTCATAAATATGTTGCGCTTAATTTTTTTGCCCATTTTCACACGTACTCTTCTTGGGAATGCGATGGACATTATTGTATTCCATATCGAGAACAGGAGACAATTCAGAGGCACCGTTTTATTCACGTTGCACAATTTTTATCTGTACGATAAAAATTGAGTAATTGCTTGAACACCCATAATGACTTTCTAATTTGAATAATTAAAAAAAATGTCAAGAGATATTTAGAAACAAAACATTAAAAATAAAATTGCACAATTCATCGAAATAAATTTATAACAAAAATAATAATATATATTAAATAAAATCCATCCGTATCCTTATAAGAAGCTGTTGCTAATAATCGTATTAGTCACACGAGTCGTATGAGTAATCATGTTGTATATGCACTTTAATAAAAAAGCATTCCTCTCATGAATTATTACATTATAGTAATAATAATAATAATAACTTTATTAATACCATTATGAAAAAATGCCGAGTTATGTCTGCCTTTGATTTATGTCGCGTTAATAAGTGTTAAATAAATGGCTTGTTATAGATATTGTAATTGCATTTGAATAAGTCGGCGTCTCATTGTAATCTCTCTTCTCGTTCTCTGCATAGCTCTTGCTGAATTGATTGATGGTGAGAATTTATCCGATTATATGTCTTATGTATGTAATTATTGTATATGCGATGATGTAGTTGTTGAGATTGTGCTAATAGTAACATTATATTATTATATTGCCATAATAGCATATCACGATTTTCATATAGACAGCTCTTTACTTATGCTTGTTGTGAACGTTTATTTTATTACTGGTTATGTCTTTGCATAATATAACATTATAAAAATACTTATTTCAAAATTTGAAAATATTAAACACGAATTAAGAATTTTTATTAAAAATATTTTTTATAAAATAATTGTGTAGCCTTCTATTTTTGGTCAAATGATTGACATAAAAAGAGATTGAACGCCTCTAAAGTAGAGCAAATTAGATAACTTCAACTGTAATTCATTAAAATTTTGATTATGACTTGTCTGAAGTTATAAATTATTTGTTTTTGAGTTTAATTGTAGCAACCTCATTAAGCTAAAGTTTCAATTCCTTTTGATTTTTGTCAAAATCTTTCAAAATATTTACAACACTTTTAAACTTTAAAAAGCAAAATTATTTAAAAGATATTAAAAAGAAAACCGCCTCCAACGCGGCCACTATTTTGCTCATTGCTAGGCACACCACCCAACCAACAACGCCACCAAAGTTTCAGTCCAGACCTCTTCTAAAAAAGACCAAAAAACCCCAGTCTACCAAGACTCCGGACGCCCAGATCTCCATTAAGAACCCCCCCTCATAGAAGAATGTAAAATATAGACATTTTTGAAATTCTAAAAATGATTAGTATCATATTGGGTCTAATTATTCTAAAGACTACAAAAAAAAAATTGCTAACATGCTCTAGTTTAAAGTTTTATTAAGTTTTGCAGAACTTTAAAAATATATTTAGACAAATTCATCGTATAGACATTTTTGAAATTCTTAAATTATTTAGTATTATATTAGGTCTAATTATTCTTAAAACTACAAATGTTTTTAATGATTAGATCTCAAGTTATCATAATTGCTAATTTGTTCTAATTTATAGTTTTAATAAGTTTTGCTCAAATTTGAAAATACATTCAGACAAATTTATCGTATCAAATCTTTTAAAATTTCTAAAACATTTAATATCATATTAGGTCTAAGTATTCTTAAATCTACAAATGTTTTTAATGATTAGAACTCAAGTTATCATAATTGCTAATATGTTCTAATTTATAGTTTTATTAAGTTTTGCTCAAATTTGAAAATACATTCAGACAAATTTATGGTAACAAATTATTTAAAACTTCTAAAATATTTAGTATAATATTAGGTCTAATTATTCTTAAATCTACAAATGTTTTTAATGATTAGATCTCAAGTTATCATAATTGCTAATATGTTCTAATTTATAGTTTTATTAAGTTTTGCTCAAATTTGAAAATACATTCAGACAAATTTATGGTAACAAATTATTTAAAACTTCTAAAATATTTAGTATAATATTAGGTCTGATTATTCTTAAATCTACAAATGTTTTTAATGATTAGATCTCAAGTTATCATAATTGCTAATATGTTCTAATTTATAGTTTTAATAAGTTTTGCTCAAATTTGAAAATACATTCAGACAAATTTATCGTATCAAATCTTTTAAAATTTCTAAAACATTTAATATCATATTAGGTCTAAGTATTCTTAAATCTACAAATGTTTTTAATGATTAGAACTCAAGTTATCATAATTGCTAATATGTTCTAATTTATAGTTTTATTAAGTTTTGCTCAAATTTGAAAATACATTCAGACAAATTTATGGTAACAAATTATTTAAAACTTCTAAAATATTTAGTATAATATTAGGTCTAATTATTCTTAAATCTACAAATGTTTTTAATGATTAGATCTCAAGTTATCATAATTGCTAATATGTTCTAATTTATAGTTTTATTAAGTTTTGCTCAAATTTGAAAATACATTCAGACAAATTTATCGTATCAAATCTTTTAAAACTTCTAAAATATTTAGTATTATATTAGGTCTAATTATTCTTAAAACTACAAATGTTTTTATTGATTAGATCTCAAGATATCATAATTGCTAATATGTTCTAATTTATAATTTTATTAAGTTTTGCTCAAATTTTAAATTACATTCAGACAAATTTATCGTATCAAATCTTTTAAAACTTCTAAAATATTTAGTATCATATTAGGTTTAATTATTCTGAAAACTACAAATGTTTTTAATGATTAGATCTCAAGTTATCATAATTGCTAATATGTTCTAATTTATAGTTTCATTAAGTTTTGCTCAAATTTGAAAATACATTCAGACAAATTTATGGTATCAAATCTTTTAAAACTTCAAAAATATTTAGTATGATATTAGGTCTAATTATTCTTAAAACTACAAATGTTTTTAATGATTAGATCTCAAGTTATCATAATTGCTAATATGTTCTAATTTATAGTTTTATTAAGTTTTGCTCAAATTTGAAAATACATTCAGACAAATTTAGCGTATCAAATCTTTTAAAACTTCTAAAATATTTAGTATCATATTAGGTCTAATTATTTTAAAAACTACAAATGTTTTTAATGATTAGATCTCAAGTTATCATAATTGCTAATATGTTCTAATTTATAGTTTTATTAAGTTTTGCTCAAATTTGAAAATTTATTCAGACATATTTATCGTATCAAAGATTTTAAAACTTCTAAAATATTTAGTATCATATTAGGTCTAATTATTCTTAAAACTACAAATGTTTTTAATGATTAGATCTCAAGTTATCATAATTGCTAATATGTTCTAATTTATAGTTTTATTAAGTTTTGCTCAAATTTGAAAATACATTCAGACAAATTTAGCGTTTCAAATCTTTTAAAACTTCTAAAATATTTAGTATCATATTAGGTCTAATTATTCTAACAATTACAAATGGTTTGAATAATTAGATCCTAAGTTATCATAACTTTGAATATGTCCTAATTCAAGATTTATTAAGTTTTGCACAAATTTAAAAATATATTCAGACAAATTTATCGTATCAAATCTTTTAAAATTTCTAAAACATTTAGTATCATATTAGGTCTAATAATTCTGAAAACTACAAATGTTTTTAATGATTAGATCCCAAGTTATCATAATTGCTAATATGTTCTAATTTATAGTTTTATTAAGTTTTGCTCAAATTTAAAAATACATTCAGACAAATTTATTGTATCAAATCTTTTGAAATTTCTAAAATATTTAGTATCATATTAGGTTTAATTATTTTGAAAACTACAAATGTTTTTAATAATTAGATCCCAAGTTATCATAATTGCTAATATGTTCTAATTTATAGTTTTATTAAGTTTTGCTCAAATTTAAAAATACAGTCAGACAAATTTATCGTTTCAAATCTTTTAAAATTTCTAAAATATTTAGTATAATATTAGGTCTAATTATTCTTAAATCTACAAATGTTTTTAATGATTAGATCTCAAGTTATCATAATTGCTAAAATGTTCTAATTTATAGTTTTATTAAGTTTTGCTTAAACTTAAAAATACATCCAGACAAATTTATCGTATCAAATCTTTTGAAATTTCTAAAATAATTAGTATCATATTAGGTTTAATTATTCTGAAAACTACAAATGTTTTTAATGATTAGATCCCAAGTTATCATAATTGCTAATATGTTCTAATTTATAGTTTTATTAAGTTTTGCTCAAATTTGAAAATACATTCAGACAAATTTATGGTAACAAATTATTTAAAACTTCTAAAATATTTAGTATAATATTAGGTCTAATTATTTTTAAAACTACAAATGTTTTTAATGATTAGATCTCAAGTTATCATAATTGCTAATATGTTCTAATTTATAGTTTTATTAAGTTTTGCTCAAATTTGAAAATACATTCAGACAAATTTATCGTATCAAATCTTTTAAAACTTCTAAAATATTTTGTATCATATTAGGTCTAATTATTCTTAAAACTACAAATGTTTTTAATGATTAGATCTCAAGTTATCATAATTGCTAATATGTTCTAATTTATAGTTTTATTAAGTTTTGCTCAAATTTGAAAATACATTCAGACAAATTTATGGTAACAAATTATTTAAAACTTCTAAAATATTTAGTATAATATTAGGTCTAATTATTTTTAAAACTACAAATGTTTTTAATGATTAGATCTCAAGTTATCATAATTGCTAATATGTTCTAATTTATAGTTTTATTAAGTTTTGCTCAAATTTGAAAATACATTCAGACAAATTTAGCGTATCAAATCGTTTAAAACTTCTAAAATATTTAGTATCATATTAGGTCTAATTATTCTTAAAACTAGAAATGTTTTTAATGATTAGATCTCAAGTTATCATAATTGCTAATATGTTCTAATTTATAGTTTTATTAAGTTTTGCTCAAATTTGAAAATACATTCAGACAAATTTATCGTATCAAATCTTTTAAAACTTCTAAAATATTTTGTATCATATTAGGTCTAATTATTCTTAAAACTACAAATGTTTTTAATGATTAGATCTCAAGTTATCATAATTGCTAATATGTTCTAATTTATAATTTTATTAAGTTTTGCTCAAATTTAAAAATACATTCAGACAAATTTAACGTATCAAATCTTTTAAAACTTCTAAAATATTTAGTATCATATTAGGTCTAATTATTCTTAAAACTACAAATGTTTTAAATAATTAGATCCTAAGTTATCATAACATTTAATATGTCCTAATTCAAGATTTATTAAGTTTTGCACAAATTTAAAAATATATTCAGACAAATTTATCGTATCAAATCTTTTAAAATTTCTAAAACATTTAGTATCATATTAGGTCTAATTATTCTAAAAACTACAAATGTTTTTAATGATCCCAAGTTATCATAATTGCTAATATGTTCTAATTTATAGTTTTATTAAGTTTTGCTCAAATTTAAAAATACATTCAGACAAATTTATCGTATCAAATCTTTTGAAATTTCTATAATCGTTAGTATCATATTAGGTTTAATTATTTTTAAAACTAAAAAAGTTTTTAATGATTAGATTCCAAGTTATCATAATTGCTAATATGTTCTAATTTATAGTTTTATTAAGTTTTGCTCAAATTTAAAAATACATTCAGACAAATTTATCGTATCAAATCTTTTAAAACTTCTAAAATATTTAGTATGATATTAGGTCTAATTATTCTTAAAACTACAAATGTTTTTAATTATTAGATCCCAAGTTATCATAATTGCTAATATGTTCTAATTTATAGTTTTATTAAGTTTTGCTCAAATTTGAAAATACATTGAGACAAATTTATCGTATCAAATCTTTTAAAACTTCTAAAATATTTAGTATCATATTAGGTCTAATTATTCTTAAAACTACAAATGATTTTAATTATTAGATCTCAAGTTATCATAATTGCTAATATGTTCTAATTTATAGTTTTATTAAGTTTTGCTCAAATTTGAAAATACATTCAGACAAATTTATGGTATCAAACCTTTTAAAACTTCTAAAATATTTAGTATGATATTAGGTCTAATTATTCTTAAAACTACAAATGTTTTTAATGATTAGATCCCAAGTTATCATAATTGCTAATATGCTCGAATTTGTAGTTTTAATAAATTTTGCGGAAATTTGAAAATATATTCAGACAAATTTATTGTATCAAATTTTTTAAAATTTCTAAAATATTTAGTATCATATTAGGTTTAATTATTTTGAAAACTACAAATGTTTTTAATGATTAGATCCCAAGTTATCATAATTGCTAATATGTTCTAATTTATAGTTTTATTAAGTTTTGCTCAAATTTAAAAATACATTCAGACAAATTTATCGTATCAAATCTTTTGAAATTTTTAAAATATTTAGTATCATATTAGGTTTAATTATTCTTAAAACTACAAATGTTTTTAATGATTAGATCTCAAGTTATCATAATTGCTAATATGTTCAAAATTATAGTTTTATTAAGTATTGCTCAAATTTGAAAATACATTCAGACAAATTTATCAAATCAAATCTTTTAAAACTTCTAAAATATTTAGTATCATATTAGGTCTAATTATTCTTAAAACTACAAATGTTTTTAATGATTAGATCTCAAGTTATCATAATTGCTAATATGTTCTAATTTATAGTTTTATTAAGTTTTGCTCAAATTTGAAAATACCTTCAGACAAATTTATGGTATCAAATCTTTTAAAACTTCTAAAATATTTAGTATCATATTAGGTCTAATTATTCTTAAATCTACAAATGTTTTTAATGATTAGATCTCAAGTTATCATAATTGCTAATATGTTCTAATTTATAGTTTTATTAAGTTTTGCTCAAATTTGAAAATACATTCAGACAAATTTATGGTATCAAACCTTTTAAAACTTCTAAAATATTTAGTATGATATTAGGTCTAATTATTCTTAAAACTACAAATGTTTTTAATGATTAGATCCCAAGTTATCATAATTGCTAATATGCTCGAATTTGTAGTTTTAATAAATTTTGCGGAAATTTGAAAATATATTCAGACAAATTTATTGTATCAAATTTTTTAAAATTTCTAAAATATTTAGTATCATATTAGGTTTAATTATTTTGAAAACTACAAATGTTTTTAATGATTAGATCCCAAGTTATCATAATTGCTAATATGTTCTAATTTATAGTTTTATTAAGTTTTGCTCAAATTTAAAAATACATTCAGACAAATTTATCGTATCAAATCTTTTGAAATTTTTAAAATATTTAGTATCATATTAGGTTTAATTATTCTTAAAACTACAAATGTTTTTAATGATTAGATCTCAAGTTATCATAATTGCTAATATGTTCAAAATTATAGTTTTATTAAGTATTGCTCAAATTTGAAAATACATTCAGACAAATTTATCGTATCAAATCTTTTAAAACTTCTAAAATATTTAGTATCATATTAGGTCTAATTATTCTTAAAACTACAAATGTTTTTAATGATTAGATCTCAAGTTATCATAATTGTTAATATGTTCTAATTTATAGTTTTATTAAGTTTTGCTCAAATTTGAAAATACCTTCAGACAAATTTATGGTATCAAATCTTTTAAAACTTCTAAAATATTTAGTATCATATTAGGTCTAATTATTCTTAAATCTACAAATGTTTTTAATGATTAGATCTCAAGTTATCATAATTGCTAATATGTTCTAATTTATAGTTTTATTAAGTTTTGCTCAAATTTGAAAATACATTCAGACAAATTTATCGTATCAAATCTTTTAAAACTTCTAAAATATTTAGTATCATATTAGGTCTAATTATTCTTAAAACTACAAATGTTTTTATTGATTAGATCTCAAGTTATCATAATTGCTAATATGTTCTAATTTATAGTTTTATTAAGTTTTGCTCAAATTTGAAAATACATTCAGACAAATTTATCGTATCAAATCTTTTAAAACTTTTAAAATATTTAGTATCATATTAGCTCTAATTATTCTTAAATCTACAAATGTTTTTAATGATTAGATCTCAAGTTATCATAATTGCTACTATGTTCTAATTTATAGTTTTATTAAGTTTTGCAAAAATTTGAAAATATATTCAGACAAATTTATCGTATCAAATCTTTTAAAACTTCTAAAATATTTAGTATCATATTAGGTCTAATTATTCTTAAAACTACAAATGTTTTTAATGATTAGATCTCAAATTATCATAATTGCTAATATGTTCTAATTTATAGTTTTATTAAGTTTTGCTCAAATTTGAAAATACATTCAGACAAATTTATTGTATCAAATCTTTTGAAAATTCTAAAATATTTAGTATTATATTAGATCTAATTATTCTTAAAACTACAAATGTTTTTAAAGATTAGATCCTAAGTTATCATAATTGCTAATATGTTCTAATTTACAGTTTCATTAAGTTTTGCTCATATTTGAAAATACATTCAGACAAATTTATCGTATCAAATCTTTTAAAACTTATAAAGTATTTAGTATCATAATAGGTCTAATTATTCTTAAATCTACAAATGTTTTAAATGATTAGATCTCAAGTTATCATAATTGCTAATATGTTCTAATTTATAGTTTTATTAAATTTTGCTCAAATTTGAAAACACATTCAGACAAATTTATCGTATCAAATCTTTTAAAACTTCTAAAGTATTTAGTATCATATTAGGTCTAAATATTCTTAAATCTACAAATGTTTTTAATGATTAGATCTCAAGTTATCATAATTGCTAATATGTTCTAATTTATAGTTTCATTAAATTTTGCTCAAATTTGAAAATACATTCAGACAAATTTATCGTATCAAATCTTTTAAAACTTTTAAAATATTTAGTATCATATTAGGTCTAATTATTCTTAAAACTACAAATGTTTTTAATGATTAGATCTCAAGTTATCATAATTGCTAATATGTTCTAATTTATAGTTTTATTAAGTTTTGCTCAAATTTGAAAATACATTCAGACAAATTTAACGTATCAAATCTTTTAAAACTTTTAAAATTATTAGTATCATATTAGGTCTAATTATTCATAAATCTACAAATGTTTTTAATGATTAGATCTTAAGTTATCATAATTGCTAATATGTTCTAATTTATAGTTTTATTAAGTTTTTCTCAAATTTGAAAATACATTCAGACAAATTTATCGTATCAAATCTTTTGAAAATTCTAAAATAGTTAGTATCATATAAGGTCTAATTATTCTCAAAATTACAAATGTTTTTAATGATTAGATCTCAAGTTATCATAATTGCTAATATGTTCTAATTTATAGTTTTATTAAATTTTGCTCAAATTTGAAAATACATTCAGATAAATTTATCGTATCAAATCTTTTAAAATTTCTAAAATATTTAGTATCATATTAGGTTTAATTATTCTGAAAACTACAAATGTTTTTAATGATTAGATCCCAAGTTATCACAATTGCTAATATGTTCTATTTTATAGTTTTATTAAGTTTTGCAAAAATTTGAAAATATATTCAGACAAATTTATCGTAACAAATCTTTTAAAACTTCTAAAACATTTAGTATCATATTAAGTCTAATTATTCTGAAAATTAAAAATGTTTTTAATGATTAGATCTTAAGTTATCATAATTGCTAATATGTTCTAATTTATAGTTTTATTAAGTTTTGCTCAAATTTGAAAATACATTCAGACAAATTTATTGTATCAAATCTTTTAAAACTTCTAAAATATTTAGTATCATATTAGGTCTAATTATTCTTAAAACAACAAATGTTTTTAATAATTAGATCCCAAGTTATCATAATTGCTAATATGCTCTAATTTGTAGTTTTATTAAGTTTTGCTCAAATTTGAAAATATATTCAGACAAATTTATCGTATCAAATCTTTTAAAGTTTCTAAAATCGTTAGTATCATATTAGGTCTAATTATTCTGAAAACTACAAATGTTTTTAATGATTAGATCCCAAGTTATCATAATTGCTAATATGTTCTAATTTATAGTTTTATTAAGTTTTGCTCAAATTTGAAAATATATTCAGACAAATTTATTGTATCAAATCTTTTAAAAAATTTAAAACAATTAGTATCATATTAGGTCTAATTATCCTGAAAACTAAAAATGTTTTTAATGATTAGATCTCAAGTTATCATAATTGCTAATACGTTCTAATTTATAGTTTTATTAAGTTTTGCTCAAATTTAAAAATACATTCAGACAAATTTATCGTATCAAATCTTTTCAAATTTCTAAAATATTTAGTATCATATTAGGTCTAATTATTCTTAAAACTACAAATGTTTTTAATGATTAGATCTCAAGTTATCAAAATTGCTAATATGCTCTAATTTGTAGTATTAATAAATTTTGCATAAATTTGAAAATATATTCAGACAAATTTATCGTATCAAATTTTTTGAAATTTCTAAAATATTTAGTATCATATTAGGTTTAATTATTCTAAAAACTACAAATGTTTTTAATGATTAGATCTCAAGTTATCATAATTGCTAATATCATCTAATTTATAGTTTTATTAAGTTTTGCTCAAATTTGAAAATACATTCAGACAAATTTATGGTATCAAATCTTTTAAAACTTCTAAAATATTTAGTATGATATTAGGTCTAATTATTCTTAAAACTTACAAATGTTTTTAATAATTAGATCCTAAGTAATCATAACTGCTAATAAGTTCTAATTTAAATTTTATTAAGTTTTGCACAAATTTGAAAATATATTCAGACAAATTTATCGTATCAAATCTTTTGAAGTTTCTAAAATCGTTAGTATCATATTAGGTCTAATTATTCTGAAAACTACAAATGTTTTTAATGATTAGATCCCAAGTTATCATAATTGCTAATATGTTCTAATTTATAGTTTTATTAAGTTTTGCTCAAATTTGAAAATATATTCAGACAAATTTATTGTATCAAATCTTTTAAAAAATTTAAAACATTTAGTATCATATTAGGTCTAATTATTCTGAAAACTAAAAATGTTTTTAATGATTAGATCTCAAGTTATCATAATTGCTAATACGTTCTAATTTATAGTTTTATTAAGTTTTGCTCAAATTTGAAAATACATTCAGACAAATTTATCGTATCAAATCTTTTCAAATTTCTAAAATATTTAGTATCATATTAGGTCTAATTATTCTTAAAACTACAAATGTTTTTAATGATTAGATCTCAAGTTATCAAAATTGCTAATATGCTCTAATTTGTAGTATTAATAAATTTTGCATAAATTTGAAAATATATTCAGACAAATTTATCGTATCAAATTTTTTGAAATTTCTAAAATATTTAGTATCATATTAGGTTTAATTATTCTAAAAACTACAAATGTTTTTAATGATTAGATCTCAAGTTATCATAATTGCTAATATCATCTAATTTATAGTTTTATTAAGTTTTGCTCAAATTTGAAAATACATTCAGACAAATTTATGGTATCAAATCTTTTAAAACTTCTAAAATATTTAGTATGATATTAGGTCTAATTATTCTTAAAACTTACAAATGTTTTTAATAATTAGATCCTAAGTAATCATAACTGCTAATAAGTTCTAATTTAAATTTTATTAAGTTTTGCACAAATTTGAAAATATATTCAGACAAATTTATCGCATCGAAACTTTAAAGATTTCTAAAATATTTACAAATATTTTTAATGATTAGACCAATTTAAAATATCCAACATGATCTAATTTATAATTTTATTAAGTTCTTCAAAAATTTGAAATTTCAGACAAATTCAACAAATAAAAGTGTTTGAAATTTTGAAAATATTTAGTACCACACATCGTTTACATATTCTAAAAATCACAAATAATTCCAATGATTAGATTCTAAGTTATTACGTTTCCCAACAAGCTCTAACTATTAAATAATTTATTTATATAATTATATTAAAGATTTATTTCAAGAAATATAATAAAGTATGAATCATCAACAACAAAACTGCAATTGTTGTTTTAATATATACAAACAATTCAAAGGAAATGTTTCTTTTCAACATAAACATGTTTCCTAAATTGCTAACAATGTTTATCTCAACATCTGTGTGATGTGACAGTAAGATGATTTATTCGAGTACTTTTGACTCGAGGAGCAAATAATATTTACATAATAATTTATATCCTGTCACATAACGCGAATTTAGCAACGCAAAAGAGATATAAAAATTAAAAATATTTTAAAGTAATTAATAAACGTCTTTGCTAGTTGTTAGTTAATTAGAAATTCAGAGAACGTTTCCACTGTAATTAATCTATATTTTACTCGAAATAAATATTATACCAAAAAAAAAGATCATTATCAATTTGCAAGAATTGTGTCAAATTCTAAATTTGTAACAAACATGATTACATAATAAAATAGTGTAAGATGCAAATGTGGTCAAATAAATTTATGATATTCCTCAAGTAATAATCATACATAAATCATAATTACTTTGATAGAGACTTTCATTTTAATATCGACCTCGATGAAAAGCACCTCGGGTTAGGATAAACACAAATGTACTTAATTATACTGCTCGAATTTGTAATAATTTATCTCAATTTGTTCGTTCAATATTATTACAAATTAGATTATGTTGTTCTAAGAAACAAATAGAAATTTGTAAGATGGTAATCAGTTTATGCAGAAATGTAATGATTAATACAGCATTGAACCATGGTTATAAAAAAAGTGCAAATTAAATTTTAATTTAAATTGAATTGTTATGTGAGCGACTATTAGGAAAAGGCGCAACGCTAATATATTATTGCGTACTCGTATTAACTGGGAAAGAATTCTAATTTGATAGTATAATGATTAAATAAATTGGATAAGAATTATTAAAAGTATCAAAATTTAATATTAATTTTGATAGTAATGGCTACAAACTATGACAAACCTCTTGAAACAATGTGGCAATTACGTTTTAAAATACAATGTAACCAAACAAAACGAAGTCCAACCCATTTTTTCAATCTTTATCACACAACTTATAAAATTGTATACAATAAATAACATTGTGCGGTTGTCTGTTGCGGTTCATACTGAAGAAATATATAATTATCAAACTTTAATAAACGAATTAAGTGTAAAAAAAGGGTCGCGCACCGCAAAGTACATATAATTTCCGTAATGCAGACCGTGAATAACCACTTTTTATTTTTGCTCAAAACCACTCCGAATAATCCTACGTTTGCCGTCTCTGCAATTACCACAGACATTATTTATATATAGTACATATCGAAATCCTTTTTTACAGATATAATTAAATTGCGTGCAATTAATTGCAATGATATACAATTAAATTTCAAACGGATCTGGAATGCTGTACAGTTGGATGAAAACTGTATTTTTGTAAATATTGGTTAATTAATTGATTAATTAATTAATATTAATATCATACACAAATATTTTTAAATTTTAATTAATTATCCATTCGTGTGCAATTAATTAGTAGTTTATATAAAATTCTTGTACTTTCAAATGTTGTAATGGGAGACCTTAATGAAAAAAGCGTTAATAAATAATCGAACAACATTGAAAACCTATTAATTGCTAGTATATATAACATGATAGTTCATGTTTTAAATTGCCAATTGGTTAGTTTGGTTGGAGAACGCTCATATAAAAAAAAACCGATTGCTTTAGGTTGGATGTTAACTATATGATGGTTCGTAGCTAAACAAATATTATTTCCATATGATTTGAATGTTTTAGATATTTTAAAGTTTTGATGAAAGATTAAATTGTCTTTGTAGAGACTAAATTTTTGTAACTTTATTGAACTGCAACTCTGACAGGGTTAAAGCCAAATGACTCTGAGAAGCTTTTATTATTTATTTATTAAAATTAGAAAAGATTATAAAAAATATCAATTGAGGCAATAACCAAAACAATAAAACAAAAATATGATGACATTTAAAAACTTAAAATGTTACAAAAGCAAAAAGCTTTTTCAGAATACTACTAAACAAAGAGTTTATCTGAATATATTTTCAAAACTTTGCAAAACTTAGTAAGTAAATTTTATTTATTGCTTTTGCATTTTTGCAAATCGACAAAATGACAAAACCACATATGGTTAATGGCTATAATTTTGCAATTAGTCACAATTAATTGCAAAACGATCACTTATTCAGAATTAACTTTTTAATTGATATTAATTGGTATTATTTCTATCTCAATTATGTCATAATAAATCTCAAAGCAAATAATTATTTTTCAATTTTCTTGTACTTTTGTCATTTGGTATTTAGCTTATATTTGGAAATCAGCCAAATGTTTTTTTAGACTTTTCGCAATTAACCACAATTAATCGCAAAATAATAGAATGATAAAAGCTTTTAGAAATTTTATTAATAATTAATCGTAAAGCAACAGAATGTGCCATTAGTTCTAATTTGCAAAAATTGACAATTTTAAGTTTTTCGGAATCTCAATTTCACTGACCTTATCCTAAGGAAAACAATATAAAATAAAAAAACTTTGAATACATGGGATTTTAATCAAATTTAGAACCAGGACACTTAAGTATCATTAGTACTAATATTCCAAACAGCAGCAATTTTAATACAAGCAGTTTTGCACAATTTTAGATTTTTGGCCTTATCTTACTTAGACTAAGAATATGGAGAACAATAAAAAATAAAATTATTTTGGAACCATACTTTGGATTTTAATCAAATTAAGTACCAGAACACTTATGTATCATTAGTACTAATATGTCAAAAATCAGCAATTTTAATACGAGCAGTTTTGCACAATTTTAATTTTTAGCCTTATCCTACTTAGACTAAGAATATGAAAAATAACAAAAAATGAAATAACTTTAGAACCATATATTGGACTTTAACCAAATTAGTACCAAAACACTTAAGTATCATTGGTACTAATATGCCAAACACAAGCAATTTTAACACGCGCAGTTTTGAGCAATTTAAATTTTTGGTCTTATCCTACTTAGACTAAAAATATAGAGAATAATAGAAAAATTAATTAACTTTGAAACCTTACATTGGATTTTAATCAAATTAAGTACTAAGACACTTAAATATCATTAGTACTAATGTGACGAACTTTAGCAATTTTAACACAAGCAGTTTTGCGGCATTTCAATTTTTGATCTTTACCTACTTAGACTAAAACTATGGAGAATAATAAAAATTAAAATAACTTTAAAACCTTACATTGGATTTTAATCAAATTAAGTAATATGACACTTAAGTATAATTAGTACTAATATGCCAAACATCAGCAATTTTAATACGCGCAGTATTGCGCAATTTCAATTTTACTGGTCTTATCTTACTAACACTAAAAATATGGAAGATAATTGAAAATAAAATAACTTTAGAACCTTACATTGGATTTTAATCAAATTAGGTATTAGGACACTTAAGTATCATTAGTACTAATATGCCAAACATCAGCAATTTTAATACGCGCTGTTTTGCGCAATTTCAGTTTTACTAGTCTTATCCTACTTAGACTAAGAATATGGAAAATAATAGAAAATAAAATAACTTTGAAACCATGCATTGAATTTTAATCACATTAAGTATTAGGACACTTAAGTATCATTAGTATTAATATGCCAAACATCAGCAAATTTAACACGCGCAGTTTTGCGCAATTTCAATTTTTGGTCTTATCCTACTTTTTAAACTAAAAATAGGGAGAAATAGAAAATAAAATAACTTTAGAACCTTACATTGGATTTTAATCAAATTAAGTACTGGGACACATAAGTATCATTAGTACTAATATGCCAAAAATCAGCATTTTTAATACGCGCAATTTAGCGCAATTTCAATTTTACTGGTCTTGTCCTACTTGAACTAAGAATATGGAAAATAATAAAAATGAAATAACTTTTGAACCATATATTGGATTTTAACCAAATTAAGTACCAAGACACTTAAGTATCATTAGTACTAATATGCCAAAAATCAGCAATTTAAATACGCGCAGCTTTGCGCAATTTCAATTTTTGGTCGTATCCTACTTAGACTAAGAATATGAAGAATAACAAAAAATAAAATGACTTTAGAACCTTACATTGGATATTAATCAAATTGAATACTAGGACACTTAAGTATCATTAGTACTAATATGCAAAAAATAAGCATATTTAATTCGCGCAGTTTTGCGCAATTTCAATTTTTGGTCATATCCTACATAGAATAAGAATATGGAGAATAATAGAAAATGAAATAACTTTGAAGCCATATATTAGATTTTAACCAAATTAAGTACCAAGACACTTAAATGTCATCAATACTAATATGCCAAACTTTGGCAATTTTAACACGCGCAGATTTGCGCAATTTCAATTTTTGGTCTTATCCTACTTGACTAAAAATATGAAGAATAATAGAAAAATGAAATAACTTTAGAACTTTACATTGGATTTTAATCAAATTAAGTACTAGGACACTTAAGTATCATTAGTACAAATATGCCAAACATCAGCAATTTTAGCACGCGCAGTTTTGCGCAATTTCAATTTTACTGGTCTTATCCAACTTAGACTAAGAATATGAAGAACAATAAAAAAAGAAATTACTTTGAAACCATGCTTTGGATTTTAACCAAATTAAGTACCAGGACACTTAAGTATCATTAGTACTAATATGCCAAAAATCATCAATTTTAATACGCGCAGTTTTGCGCAATTTCAATTTATATGGTCTTATCCAACTGAACCTAAGAACTAAGAAAATATTATAAAATATTATAACTTTGATACCTTACAAAACAGCAAAATTAATACGCTGAGATTTGCGCGATCTAAGTCTTAGTGGTCTTATCTTACTTAGACTAAAAACAAGGAGAATAATAGAAAATGAAATAACTTTGGAACCATACTTTGGATTTTAATCAAATTAAATACCAGGTTACTTAAGTATCATTAGTACTAATATACCAAAAACCAGCAATTTTAAAACGCGCAATTTTGTGCAATTTCAATTTTAATGGTCTTATCCTACTGAATCTAAGAACTAAAAAAATAGTATAAAATATAACTTTGGAACCTTACATTAGATTTTAATCAAATTTGGTACCAGTAAACTCATATACCAGTAGTACCAACTTGAAAAAAACAGCAAAATTAATACGTTCAATTTTGCGCATTCTGAGTCTTAGTGGTCTTTTCCTACTTAGACTAAGAACCAGAAGAATAATAAAAAATGAAATAAATTGGGAACCATACATTGGATTTTAATCAAATTAAGTACTAGGACACTTAAGTATCATTAGTACTAATAAACCAAAAATCAGCAATTTTAATACGCGCAGATTTGCGCAATTTCAATTTTAATGGTCTTATCCTACTGAATCTAAGAACTAAGAAAATTGTATAAAATATTATAACTTTGGAACCTTACATTAGATTTTAATCAAATTTGGTACCAATAAACTCATGTGCCATTAGTATCAACTTGGTAAATAAAACAGCAAAATTAGTACGCTAGATTTGCGCAATTTCAATTTTACTGATCATACCTTAATTAGGACTAAGAACATGGAGAATAATAGAAAATGAAATAACTTTGAAACCATACATTAGATTTTAATCAAATTAAGTACTAGGACACTTAAGTATCATTAGAACCAATATGCCAAAAATCAGCAATTTTGATTCAACCAGTTTTGCGCTAACAAAAACAAAAATATAAAGTATTATAACTTTGGAACCATACATTAGGTTTCAATCAGATTTGGTACCAATAAACCCACATATTAGTAGTACCAAACTAACAAAACGCAACAATATCCGTACGACCAATTTCGGATAATCTTTATTTTACTAGCTTCAGCTAAATTAAAATTAAAATGATAAAAATAATTAAAAATGCAATAACTTTAAAACCATTCATTAGATTGTAATAAAATTTGGTACCCGTAAAATCACATACTAGTAGTACCAAACTAGTAAAAAACATCAAAATCTATACGACCAATTTTAAATAATCTTCATATTACTGATTTGATCCTATTTAGTATTGCAACAAAGAAATATTATTAAAAACTTTATAACTTTGAAACCATTTATTGGATTTTTATTAAATTTAGTAGCAACAAGCTCACATATTAGTAGTACCAATATGACAAAAAACATCAAAATCCATACGACTATTTTTGCATAAAATTTATTTTACTGACTGTATCCTTCATAAAATTGAAAAAAGGAAGATAATTAAAATTTTCATAACTTTGGAATTATTCATTCAATTTTAATCAAATTTGGTATTAGTAAGCTTACTTATTAGTAGTATCAAACTAGTAAAAAACAGCCATATCCTTACGACCAATTTTGCATAAACTTTGTTTTATTAGCTTTACCTAACTTAGAATTGAAACCTGGAAGAAAATTGAAAAATTAATAACTTTAAAACCATTCATTAAAATTTAATTAAATTTGGTACTAGGAAAGTCACATATTAGTAGAACCAAACTGGCAAAAAACAGCAATATCCACATAATCAGTTTTGCGTAATTTCTATATTATTGACTTTATATTCTTTAAATTGAAACAAGAATGTTAATTAAAAATATTATAAATTTGAAGCCATTCTCTGAATTTCAATCAAATTTGGTAATAGTAAACTCACTTACTAGTAGTACCAAACTAGCAAAAAACAGCTACATCCATAAGACCAATTTAACATAATCTTTATTTTACTGGTTCTATCCTACTTAGAATTGAAACAAAGAAGATAATTAAAAACATTATAATTTCAAAACCACTCATTGGATTTTAATCAAATTTGGTACCAATAAACTATGTTAGTTTAAGTAGTAGTACTAAACCAGAAAAAATCTTCAAAATCCATACGATCAATTTGATATAATCTCCAATTTACTCTCTTAACCCTACCTAGAATTTAAACGAAGATGATCATTTAAACTGTTACAACTTCACAACCATTTATTGGATTTCAATCAAATTTGGTAGTAGTAAACTCACATATTAGTAGTACCAAACTGACAAAAAACAGCCATATCCAAATAAACATTTTTGCATAATCTTTATTTTACTGGCTTTATTCAACTTGGAATTGCAACAAAAAAGATAATTAAAAGTATTATAACTTCGGAACTACTTATTGGATTTTAATCAAATTTAGTACCAATCAATTAACATAATAATAGTACTTTACCAGCAAAAAACTTTAAAATCCATACGATCAATTTTGGATAATCTTCATTTTACTCTCCTTATTCTACTTAGAATTGAAACAAGAAAGATAATTTAAACTGTTATAACTTCAGAATCATTCATTGGATTTCAATCAAATTTGGTACTAGTAAACTGATATATTAGTAGTGCCAAAAAAACAGCAATATCCATACGATCAATTTTGCATAATCTAAATTTTACTGGCTTCATCTTTCTTTGCATTGAAACATGGACAATCATTGAAAATATTATAACTTCATTAAATATTAATCAATTTTCGTACTTGTAGACTCATATATTATTAGTAGCAACCTAGCAAACGGCAACTTGATCCATACGACAAATTTTCCACAATCCCAAATTGGATTCATTGGGTTTTAATAAAATTTGGTACCAGCAAACTCACTCGTCAATAATACCAAGTTGTAAAAAAACCGGTAACAATCTTATTAATTAAAAACAATCTCAAAATAACTAAAAACAATAAATTAGAAGCAGAAAACAAAAGTGAATCAATACAATGAACATGCCTAAAAGAAGTTGTAAATCATAAGAAATTCAATTTTTCTATTTGAAAAAGTCAAATAAACTATTAAAGCCGACAAAATAATGAAAAAAACAATTATAATCAGTTGTTATTGAACTAAATTGTTATTTTTGTATACTATAGGAATATTTTTCAACTAATGATTTAAATATGTACATTAATATGTAAGTAACATTTAATTTAAATTTGATTATGTAATTAGTGAAAAATGAAATTGCTTGCAATGATTATAAATCATTAGCTCAATGTAAATAAATATCAAGCTTGAAATAAAAATTATTTTTATGCACATATAATTAGCATTAAGGAGTAGAAATATGTGGATACAAGTCGTCGCTAATCAGTGATTTCAATCTTTAATGATGATCATGCGGTTGAAGAATTAAAATTTGCGGTTTCATATCAAAGAAGTTGCTGTTAATTGCGGTTATTAATAAAGGAGGTAAAAATGTATTTTTAATTGCTTCTCGAATGGGAAAGATTCATATCGCACACAAAGATTGACAACACTTTGCATGCGTTGGAATTTAATCGCACGTGGAATGTTAATAATTGTTGTTTTCTGCATACGTTATCTTGTCACTTATAATCCAGGAGTTAATTTATTAATTAATTAATGAATTACATGCATTAGAAATATGAGAATTATTACTGCTATTTGAGAATAACAAAATGTTGTCTTCGGATATATGTATTAATTAAGCTCCTACTCGATACAATAATGTTGCAATTTATATGCTACGAGTGAAAATAACAGAACAAAAATTTCCAAAAACGTACAGCGAATTTTTATTTCCCATTTTAAAGACCGATTCACGTCGAATTTTATCGCTTTTAAAAATGTATTATTATCCAGCACCTTTAAATTTACTACTGATCCAACTTATTATAAAATTTATAGTCAGTCCATTTTTTACGACCGACGATTTCTCTCCTTCTATTCAGAAATTTAGTATACGCGCGCATTCTTGCCACGGCCTGTTAGCATAAATAACCATTTTATATTTTTTAATTGATAATAGATAATCAGGATTCTGTAGATGTAAGCGGACACGTGTTGAAATTAATTATGTTCAGCACCAAACAGGCACAACAATCGAATTAATTAATCCTGCATATTTGTTCCAACTGGTTTAAGATTTATGCTAATCATAACTTTAATATTGTTAATAAAATTGATAATTTACTATCATATATTTTGCATTAATTTTATGTACACTTTTCAACTAAATTACCCGACCACTATTAATGCATACATGAAAATTATTATAAAATGATAAAATAAAATATAATAACGTACTATCTAAGTCTAATTATTAGTTCTAATTATTTTGAAAATTACAAATAATTTTAATAATTCAAAAGTTAATAAACTTTTGAAAACATTTAGCACCATATTAGGTTTAACTATTTTGAAAATTAAAAATAATTCTAATAAAAAGAACCCTAGTCATTGAAATTTCTAACATGCTCTAATTTATAGTTTTGCAGACATTTGAAAATTATTATTCAGACAAATTCATAGTATAAAAGTTTTTTGAATTTTTGTCAATATTTGTCCATTGATAAAAAACTAACTACTTTGATCAGTTGATGCTTTTTCGTTGAATTGCAGACCATGTTTAGTCGTGTTGCAAACAAAAATTTTAAAAAAATATTAAAAACCAAAAACAGGTGTTCATCTTTTTAATGTTTTATACAGTCTATTAATGATATAAAACATAACTCATAAACTCATTAAAAATATTATAGTTAAGTTGCAAACCATATTTAGCCAAGTCGCAAACCAAAAAATTAAAAAATATGTTTTTAATACCTCATAAAGTCTATTGATGATCGAACAAAAATAATTTAATCAATTAACTGAAAACAAATCTATTTTAATTGATAAACATATTTTTGTTAAGATGTAGACCGTATTTAGCCAAGTAGCAAACCATAAAGTTGCAAAACATGCTTTTAATATTAAAAGTATTTAGTTGAGTGCTTTTTTATTTAAATAGATAAAAGTATTTTTGTTAAATTGGAGATCATATTTAGCCGTGTCCCAAACCAAATAGTGGCAAAACATAATTTTAATATTGTTAAAAGTTTATTGATGATAGAGAACAACTATTTTTAGCAATAAAATTAATTTAGTTGAGTTGCAAACCACATTAAGGCAAGCTGTAAACCATAAAATTGCAAAACATGCATTTAATAATATTTAAAGTTCGTTTATGATAGAGAACATTTATTTTTAATAAGAAAAGTATTTTAGTTGAGTAGCAAACCATATTTAGCCAAGTTGCAAACCATAAATTTAATACCGTGTTAAGTCCATTGATAATAGAAAACATAATTATTTTAATCAACAAAAATATTTTAGATGACCATATTTAGCCAAGTCGCAAACCATAAACTTAAAAGTTGTGCTATTAATATCTTATAAGATGTTTTCCATTTGAGCGCTTCATAAATTATAAATAAACATTTAATAGACTACCATGAATGATAAAAAAATTAAACAATTTAGTTTAGTTAAATTGCAAACTATATTTAGCCAAGTCGCAAACCATAACTTTTAAAAACATGTTTTTAACATTGTCCATTGATGTTAAAAACCATATTTTATTTAATCAATAGAAATAATATAGTTTTCAATTCATATTTAGTCGACTAGAAAACATTACATTTTTAATAAACATATTTTAAGTATAGATTTAAAGACAATTGATAATAGAAAACAAATTTATTTTAATGAATGGAATTATTTTAGTTGAATTGCAAACTAACCATATTTAGCCAAGTTGCAAAATATAATGAAAATATTTTAGTTGAGTTACAAAACATATTTAGCAAAGTCACAGTCCATAAATTGGAATAACAGCCTTTTAATATGGTAATAACTCCAATGATGCTGAGAACATATTTATTTTTAATATTGGATGCGTAAAGAAAAGTAAAAAGCTGTATAAAGCCCATTAATAATTTAAAAAACATTACTATTTTCAATAACAATATTTTAGTTGTATTGCAGATCATATTTAGCCAAGCTGCAAACCATAAAGTAGCAAAATGCGCTTTTAATATTGTTTATAGTTTATTGATAATAAAGAACATAACTATTTTTAATAATAAAAATACTTTAGTTCAGTTGCATACCACATTTAACAAGACGCAAACCAAAAACAAAAAAAAGTAATTATTATTTTATAAAGTTAATTGATGTTTGTTTTGCAAACTATATTTAGCCGAGTCGCCAACCATAAAATTAATTTTAATATAGTATTGGGATTACTTGTTAAGTTGTTAGCGCCACTATGAGTAGAATAATAACTATTGTTTAAAGTACATTGATAATAAAGAACCTATCTTTTTTTAGTATTTTAGTTGCAAACCATATTTAGCTAAGTCGCAAACCATAAATTTAAAAAACATGCTTTTAATATTGTTTAAAAACCAAATGATAAAAAACATGATCATTTTAATCAATTTAAATGTATTAGTTAAATTCCAGACTATACTTAGCAAAGTAACAAACCATAAAATTTAAAAAAATTATTTTAAAATCGTTTATAATTTATAATAGAAAACTTAACTAAATAATAATATATTTACAAACCGTAAATTTAAAAATCATGCATTTAATGTTATTTAAAGTCTAATAATAGAATACAGAATAATTTTTGTTAAGTTTCAGACCATAATTTGACAATTTGCAAACCATAAAATTAAGAAAACATGCTTTTTATATTATTTATAGTCTTATAACAACAGAATTATTTTAGTTAAGTTTCACACCATATTAACCAAGTGTCAAACCATAAAATTAAAAAAAATCATGCTTTTAATATTGTTTAAAATTTAAGGGTTAAGTGGACGAGCAGCAAATAAGCTGAACTTTGCCCTTTCATATACATGTAAAATGTAATGAATAAAGACTAATTATTATTATTATTATTAAAATCCATTAATAATAAGATAAATATTTTAATCAATTAAATCATTTTAGTTGCGTTCCAGACCTTATTTAGCATAGTTGCAAGCCATAAAGTTGCAAAACATTTTTTAATATTTTATAAAGACCATTAAAGGTAGCATTTTAATCAACTAAAACAACCTAGTTAAGTCGCAAACCATAAATTAAAAAAACATGTTTTTAATGTCTTTGAAAATCAATTGATAATAGGAAACATAACTATTATAATCAATTAAAACATTTTAGTTGAATTGCAAACCATAGTTGCAAACCATAATATTGGAAAACGTGCATGGACTTTAGGGTGCGGACACAAAGGCGATCCTCGCTCCGATTATAGCATCGTAAACTCGCACATCGAACAGCGCTCCGACTCTAGAACACTAGAAGTTGCTCTAAGCTCGGAGCCTCGCACATTGCTCCGATCCTGGTATTTATATTGAAGTAAAACTTTTTTAGCAACGTGCGGGTAAAATCATTAATATACACTAATTCTGTCATAAATTTATCTTGTATTCTTTACTTTTAATATAATTTTAATCTCACAACGCTTGAAAATGAGCTCCTCATACGGAAACGCAAGCTTCCAACCTAAGTATTAGTGACTGACGTACCCGTTCGAAAATGCCTGGAGTGTTTAGTATTGTATTGCAAGATGCAATAATGCGATTTCTTAGTTCTTCATCAGTATTAACTGATGTAGTGTAAACTAAACTTTTTAAGTAACCCCACAAAAAAAAAATCCAAAACATTTAGATCTGGAGACCGAGGAGATCAAGCCTGTGGGCCTCTTCGACCTATCCAACGGTTCTTATACTGTTCATTTAAGAATTGACGCGCAATTAAACTAAAATGTGCAAGAGCACCATTGTGCATGAACCACATTTTGTTTCTTAATTAAACCGGAACGTCCTCTAAAAGTCCTGGCAGCTCTTCTTCAAGAAAATTACGATATGATTGACCCTTTAGCCTAAGCGGCAAAAAATATGGACCTATTAAATGGTCTCCTACAACACCTGCCCAAATATTAACGGAAAATGTTTGC
The DNA here is from genome assembly GCA_963932245.1 of Tachinus rufipes. NCBI lineage: Eukaryota > Metazoa > Arthropoda > Insecta > Coleoptera > Staphylinidae > Tachinus > Tachinus rufipes. The sequence continues at coordinate 112,002,183 of OZ010743.1, forward strand.
TTATGATGGCCTTCCATTATAGCATGTGGATTTTTGTCGGCCTATACATGATTATTATGGAAGTTCATAATCGCATCGCAAAAAAAATTTACTTTGTCCGTAAATAAAACATTGACACAAAGGCAATCTTTGCGGAAAATCCGCTGGTAAAAGGGCTTGTACTCGCTGTATGTGATAAGGATATAACATCTGGATTTTTATTATCTTCCACACTGTAACGTAACTAAGGTTTAGGTTTAAAGTTATTCTTCTAGTGCTAGTTGATGGATCGTCTTCGATTTCTTGAAGAACATCTTCTTCAATTTGCGGAGGTAGCAGGTGAGGTCTTCCATTTCCTGCTCTTTTATGTACACTTCCAGTTTGATGTAGACGTTCGTGAATACAAATGAATGATCTTTCATTTAGTACCTGTCGGTTTGAAAACCTTTCTTGATAAATTCGACGAGCTTTTGCTGCATTTCCATCGGCAACGCCATAAACAAAATGCATATCGCACATCTCGTTATCACTGTAATTATTCATTTTGCTATCACCACGCAAGCAAAATACTAAGAATGAGCAAATTAATTAGGTAATAAAGATAATAAGTTCTCGCGATATTGACTCCTTTAAAAAAAAGGTTATTTAACAACTAAACGACAATTGTCAATAACTCAAATGCATGAAACAAATGCATGAACGCTGACAACTAGATTAAAAACAAATGTTTTTATCAACAACAAAACATGTTGTTACTTTTTTTCATGTTTTCCATCATAAAATGCCGTATTTCTCTAAAACGGTTTACGTTAGAGCTTTTGACTAAGAGTACCTTTTTTGTGTAGAAAATGTTAGTGGTTCTCAATGTGCTTGCAGAATGCCAATTTCCCAAGTGTCATAAAAATTAAAGCCATACAAATCTCACGCAGCCCTAAAATCTCCGTCAATGGCACAATTTAATAAGCGCTTAAAAAGTAGCTAATATTAATGCTAAAATGTGTACAAAAGCTGAGTTTTGTATCTCAAACGCTTCCTGAGATATTGTAAAAAAATTATATTTTTTTTACACCCTGCGTTTGCAGAACCCTGTTAATAAAGAGTGGGAACACTCTTTATTTTCCGACACATTTTTTGAAACACCCTGTATAAATACAAAAATCGGGACAATGAACAAGGGTCCAAGCTTAGAATAAATTTGAGTGTTTCAGCGTCAGATTGCTGTTCGATGTGCGAGGGTACGATGCTATGATCAGAACGAAGATCGCCGTTGTGTCCGTACACTTAGTAATTATTGATGATAGAGACCATATTTAGCAAAGTCGCAAACCATAAAGCTAAAAACATGCTTTTAATGTTTAAAGTTTGTTGATAATAAAAAACATATTTAATTAATTCAATAGATATAGTTTTTTCATGAATGATTTGCAACCATGTTTGGCCGAGTTACAAACTGGAAAATATGTTTTAAAAAATGTATTAAGTCCATTGATAATAGATGATAGAGAACATGTTTAAATTAATAGAAATAGTTTAATTGACTTGCAGATTTGGCTAAATAAGCCAAGCCACAAACCATAAATTTGAAAAACATGCTTATAATACTCTTTAGAGTCCATTAATAATAAAAAACAAACATTTGTTGAGTGATAATTCATTTATTTAACATCGAATTTTTGCTGCCACTAATCTTCGAAGCCAAAAGTTAAGACTACCACATTAAAAAATTCCAACCTAAATTATTAGATTTTTTAGAACGTGCACTCAACATCGTAGCAGGACACTGACAGGACCTACTAAAGTTTCTCTTTTAACAAATTGCAAAATCCGGCTTTGAAATATCAAAATATTGTCAGAATATAATATCAAAACGTTGTTAGAAAACACAAAAATCAGATCAAATAACGTAAAAAACAAACAAAAAAAACCAACAAATTTAAATATTGTCAGAAAGCAAAAAACCTGGCATAAAAGTGTAAAAAATTTCAATAAATTTCAATAACTGCAAAATCCGGCTCAAAATATCAAAATATTATTAAAAAACACAACAATCCGGCACTAAACTGTTTAAAACGTAAAATTATTATTATAAAGTATCAAAAAAACAGAATCCAGCCATAAAATATTAAAAATATTGTTAAAAAAACTAAAATCTAAAAAAACTAAATGCAGTCATAAAACTGTAACAAAAAACAAAGTTAAAATTAAAAACTGCAAATTTCGGCTATAAACGGCGGTAAGAAAACAGTAAAATCCGGCCACTGTTAAAAAATGTAAAATTTTAATAAAGTCAAACTAACTTAAATCTTGGCGAATAAATTGTCGCAGGTTCAAGCCCCAGCTCCGGTAGAGCATTTTAATCAATTGTGGCAATTATTAATTTTAAACATTAATTTAATAAATTAGTGCCCATAATAACATATAATATGAAAGTGTGAGTAGACCAGATACGAGGGGCACTGCTAAAGTTTGCGGAATCAAGTACTGCCTGTATTGCCAGCGTTCTGCGATTGCCATATTCGTAAAAAATTAAAACGTTTTTCACCCTTTTTTATGATTTTCAATACGGTTTAGTTTGATATTTGGGGATGAAGCACCATCCAAAACCATAGTCATAGTTTACAAATGATTCGCAAAACTCAAGCGTGGAAGACCAACGTTTGATGACAATTTTCGCGAAGGTCGTCCATACACCTCTGTTATCGCAAAAAAATATTGATGCTGTGCGTTAAATAATTTTGTCAGATCACCTATAGTGAGATAGAGGCATCCTTAGGCATTGCAGCGAAACAAATACATACGATTTTGCACGATCATTTACATGTCAGAAAGCTTTGCAGTCGTTGGATCCCACACAATTTGAAAGAAGAACAAAAACAGGAACGTGTCAAGTGGTGCAAGGAAAGGCTAAAGAAATTCGAAGGGGGTTGTTCAAAATCGGTATATAACATCGTAACAGGTGACGAATCTTGGATATATTCATATAAGCCTGAAACTAAACAGCAATCAACTGAATGGGTGTTTCAAAATGAACCTAAACCCACAAAAGTAGGGCGTTCACAAAGCGTTTTAAAAAGAATGATTGCTTGTTTCTTCGAAAAAACGGATCATGTTGCAACTGTTGCATTAGAGAATCGAAGAAGGACAGTTAATGCTGACTGGTATACTTTAATTTGTTTGCCGGAACTTATCGCTAAAATCAGAAAGAACAACATAAACCGGCAAATCATTGTTCATCATAGTCATGCAAGCGCTCACAAAGCACGACAAACTGTAGAGATTTTGACCAGTAACATCATCCAATTAATGACTCGTTGCCCATATTCGCCTGATTTATTGCCCAATGACTTCTTCCTATTTCAACATATCAAAAATAAAACGCGTGGCGAACGTTTTTCATCGCCTGAAGAGGCCGTTGAAGCATTTAAATCACTTGTTTTAGAGGTACCTCAATAGAGTGTCAAAATTGTTTTGAAGATTGGTTTCATCGAATGCAAATGTGTATAAAATTTAAAGGATTTACATAACGTAATTTGTGTTTTGCTTTACATTTTCCGCAGACTTTAGCAGTGTTCCTAGTACTAATCTTTTATTTGTTTGCAAAAATGTGTAAAATTCTATTAATCAAATGTCATAAATAATAAAATTTGCCTATAATATATCAACATGTTGTTAAAAACATCAAAATCCAGTCATAAATTGCAAAATTCTTTAAAAAAATTGCAAAATCCTCCTATAAAATATCAATATATTGTTAAAAAGAATTAAAATCCATCAATAAACTGTCAAAAAATGCAATATACTATATACGGAATGTCAAAAACAGTAAAACTCGACCTTATAATATCAAAATACTGACAGAAAGCACTAAAATCTGGCCTAAATTTTTTTATAAACTCTCATAAATAGCAAAATGCTTCTATAAAATATAAAAATATTGTTAAAAATAGCAACATTTTGATAACATCTGCTAAACAGTGCAAAATTCTATTCATAAAAAGTAAAAAACTGCAAAATTTGGCTAAAAAATATCAAAATATTGTTAGAAATAACAAAATAAAAAAATAGTAAAAGCCAATCATAAAATATTAACATATTAAAAGAATACAAAAATTAGGCCAAAACGGTTAAAAACTTCAGCTTATAAAATAGCAAAATTCAGCTTTAAAAACTATTAAATATTGTAAAACTTTTTATAAAATCTCAAAAATAGCAAAATCTAGTTTTAAAATATCAAAAATATTGTTAGAAAGAACAAAAATCTAGCATTAACTGTCAAAATGTGCCAAATAGTGATATCAAATTTTTCAAATCAAATCTTCATAAAATTAAAATATAAAATAGCAAAATCCAGCTATAACATATAAAAGCTGTTATTAAAAATTATTATCAATTTGACAAAACAATTGTTTCACAAAACTGTCATGTGAATCGTTTAAGAAATATAAACTGTTAACATCATTCTCAACAAATCTGTCTTATAAACTGTCAATTTGACTTACGACCATAACATTATTTTCAACAAATAAGTCATATAAGCTATCAACTGACAAATTGACAAAAAAATTGACAATTGTTTTGAAATCTGTTTATATCTGTTTACTGTCAATTCTATAAAGCAATTGATTCAAAAGTTTGTTTTTATTGTCAACTTTATTGTCAACAAATCTTTTCTGTAACCTTCAACATTCATTTAGTCAAACTGTAAAATTTTATTTTAGAAGATGTTTATTTAAACTGTCAATTGCCAATAAATCATCTATTAATTGTCTGAAATAAATATAATTTGTCAAATTGCGTATAAACTGTTAATTGTCAATTTAACAAACCAACTGTCTACTTTCTGAGAAAGCAAATAACTGTCTGTCATATAAACTGTCCACTTTCTTTTTAAAAAGTGTTAATTTGACAAATCATTCACTATTTAACAAAATGTACAACTGTTTGACAAACTTTTTTATGACAAATTTAATGTATAAAGTGTCAGTTAAAAACACATAAATAAATTCATCAAAAAATTTTTGCATTTCAGATCAGAAATAATAATCAAAGCGTAAAACCAAATCAAATTTCTTGACATAAACCATAAAAAATATATTGAATGTCTAACCTATCTTCAAAATCTTAGAAGAAAAAAAGTTTATTCAACAAAAATCAGTTAAAAGTTTAGAAAAATAAGAACTAAATTGTAAATATAACTTTAAAATTCTATTTTATGTGTGATTATGTAATTTCTAAATATCACATTTTAAAACTGAATAAAAAAGTCTTGAGTATTGAAACTATAAATAAAACAGACTATTTCAATTTAATTTTCTCAAATTAAATAAAACGCATCAAGTATATAATATGTATTAACAAATGTAATCGTAACTAGTTTCAATCATTAATAGGTCATCACCTGACAGCTACACAAAAGCAAAAATCCTAGCTACTAGAAGCTTTAAGCTTTGAGCAGATATATTAATCCAATTTTGATTATAATCGACAATTATTTTAAGTTCTTTATAAATTTTAAAGTATTTTTATTATTACAACTAATCTGGGTTGATTTTCTCAGCTTTAAGCAGCTTTTACTATATTAATCAATTAAATAAATAAAACAATATCTAAGTTTTTACAATTATTATTATTGATTACCACATAGTAAAAGTCTCAATCATCCTTAATGTTATATTAATCAAATTAATGTTTTCAATTATTTTATAAATTTCAAAATATTTTTATTAGAATAAATAAAGGTTCTTTTTACCTTTGACTGGAACAATCTCCTAAAAGTATCCTTGGTATAACGCACTTCATTCGACACAATTGCAAAACACTGCCTCAATTGGGCCATATGCAGTCGCTCCCTTAAATTTTCTTCCTCCATACTGGACATAGGCACAAGCGACCGCCGTCTTTCAGCAAGACGTTCATCAATAACTTGCTTATTGCTATCACCACTACCCCTCCGCAAACCCTTAACAGAAATTTCCTTATCCTCATTCATTTTCAATTGATTATTACCCTCCATCTGTCCATCCGAAGACGCCCGTCTTGCAACAACTGGCGTCGTTTCAGGAGTATTCTCTTCTGCTATACTCGGAATATTGGTAATCAAAATGGATTTTTCCAGCGACATTATGTTTATCTCTCATAGATAAATATTAATAAAAAGCAACACTTATTTTTATGAAAGTTAATTTATGCTTTGTTATACCACGATTTCTTTTATTTTATTATTATTGCATTTCAATTATAGCGAAAATCCCTTGGGTCAAAAGAAAACCGAAACTGAAAGTTGCGTTGCGGACGCGTGCGCTAACTAACGGTAACAAAAATAAGAAAAAACTCGCTAGAGACCATTCAAAAGAACTCTTGTAGTAGTTCTTCGTCACTTGTTCTACGGTAAACTGGCAAGAGAGGCTGATATGAGAAGGTTGGTCCTGCTGCCACTCACTTGTTGTTAATGGGGTGGGAATGTGTCTACTTTAATCTACACCTGCTTGGATTATTACAACATTTTCTTGTGCATAGTTTTAGTGTTAAATAATAATAAATTTGTCGATGAGGGCTAAAGACATCTCAATCGCAAATTGTTCATGTAAATGAAATGTTAATGGAATTCATGTATGCAGCATTGCGTGTTTAATAACCATTTCTGTTAATGGTTATTCTAATATTGAATTAATTTATATTTATAAGAAATTTTTTATGTATGTGGTGGAATGTTTACCCTAAGCTATAAAATTTATATGTGCACAAATTTTTAGTGAAAGTTTGATTGATTGATTTTTATTTCATTTTTACATATTTGTGGAAAATTGTTTAATTTATTTTTGCTCTACTAAAAATTCAAACATTAAAGAAACATTTTAATATAATTTAGTTTGTGCAAAATTTGCTTAATTAAAATTCTACAGCTTTTTTTATTCGATTTTAACATTAATTTTGGTTATTTTATGCTAAAACATCGCATGCTTAACGAAATATTTGTGCTACTGAGATTGTATTTAAGATAAGTTAAAAGATCTAAATTAAATTTTTAATTTTATAATTCTTAATCAGAATTAAACAATTGAATATTTAAAAATTTTAGTTTAAAAATTATATAAGTATTGTTGAAAGAATTTTGATTAGCCTGAATATAACAAATATGTTAATGATGGAAATAATTATTGTAGCAATAATCGATTCATTAAAATTTAATAATTGATTTCTAATGACTTTGTTTTTAAAATTATTAAATATTGAATTGTTGTCGAAGCATACCAGTAGCCGTCGCTTTCGTTCGATATACCCGTTTATAAATAATCACGTTCAGTTATGTTGTTTTCCATTTTTGTGGGATTCTGGATTTAAGGATTTTTCAAATTTGTTAAAATTGATTAGTTTTAATAGTTTTTATAATTGGCTATAATTGCTAATAATATTTATATGTTATTATAAGTGGACAATATAATTGCGTGTTTTAGCGTCAAGTTGATCAATTCTTAAATAAAATTAATAACATACACCGCAAAATTTAACTTACACTTGAAACAGAGCAAAATATTAACTTTAATGCACAACAATAACAAAATAGAATTGAATATATTTAGAAAACTGACCAATTCCTTTCAAATTCAACCATTTCATGTTACATAAGCTAGCAGCTTATGCTAAAAAGCATTTTCAATGCCATTATTAAATCACAATCTTAATTTTCTAAAAATGATATCCATAGAAATTATAAATAGTTTTTCAGCCACTCTTATTAAAAATTTAATTAATAATAAATTATATTAATACACAATTTCTTCCATTTATTTATTTATTAAAATTTAAACAAAGAATTATATTCAGCATTATCCTATTTTGAAAAAACTATGCTTTTACTTTGAAAATTATCAAATAGATTATTTTATGCTAAAGATAAAATTAATCCCTTATGAAATCGAATGTTTCGACTGCAATAGCGTATATGTAGGTCAAACTGGCCAAAGCTTAAAACATGACATATAGAGCATTTAAACTAAGTCACAATACAAATTTATTTGCAAATCATATTCTAAATTGTAATCATACCATTCCCAAAATTAGTTAAATTAAAATGTACACAACTGTACTAAATGCACTAAGCTTAATCTGTAAAAAGCATAATAAAAATTACACTTTTTAAATTCTTTTAAATAATTTATTTTTTCCTCAATTTCTATATTAATTTTTCTGTATGAATGTAGATCCTTGTTATTTGGTTTACATTTGACAATAGTCTTTAAAAGTCAAAACTTAATTTGTGAAATTTTGTTTGTATTTTATTTTATCATCATCTCAACCATCCTTTATAATGATATTTACGTTACAAATTTCTATTTTGGATTTTGTAATCAACCATTTGAAAAAGTCTTAGGAGTTTAAGGGAAGCATAAAATTATCCGTATGAAATCGGTTGCAATCAAAATTACAATTTTAAAAACACAATTACTTACTTTAAACAAAAAAAAATTGATAGACATTTTTGTATTTTGAAAAAAAATAAATAAATAAAAAAAAATATCCTTAGGCCTCCTGCAATATAATTTGTTAAAATTATTTCTCAGCTGTGTTTTTGTAGTCTTGAATTGTAGACAAAGAACAAGAAAATAAAAAAAATTGTATGCTACGTCCCATTTTTTCATAGAAAAAAATGGAAAGTAAAGCAAACCCAAAAATGGCAAAATAAAAAAAAAACTCTGATTTTGACCAAAAATCAGGTAACAATAAAACTTTCAAAATGATTAAAAACCGATTGTTTTTTTTATTATTATTCTTTCTACTTTATTTTAGGTTAAGCTAATCATATTTTTAATTGTTTCAACCTTAAGACATTCAAATGCAAACAAAATTTAAAGTAGGTTGTGATTTAACAATTTTGTAATTCTCCCACCCCATTAAACCTTGTCCAAACTATGTCATAAAATGTGTTCAACTGTTCTAAAAATAACATTATGTTTCCAAACGGTTACAGAACACTCTTAACTTTCTCAAAACTTCTTAACTGTTATATAATGTTCTAAATAAATTGTTACTTTTTAAAAATGCTTCAAAATATGTTTTCAAAACTTATAGGAACTGTCAAAAAATATTTGTTATAGTCACAAAATGTTCCAAAATCTTACAAGATGGTTTTCAATTGTCACTAAGTTACCTAAAACATAAAAAAACTGTTAAAAAATGCTTTTAACTGTTATTTTATGTTCTCAATTATACTAAAAAATAAATATATGATTTTCAAACTGTTAGAAATGTTCTCAACTGTCACTACATTTTTTAAAACCTAACAAATGTTTCCAGACAACTACAAATAATTTATTTTTTGTAAATTTGTCAAAACAAACAATGTACTCTACAATTACAAAATGATCTCAATTTTTTATAAATTTGTTTCCAAATATCACTGAAGGTCACTAAATGTTTCCAAGTGTCTCATCATGTTTCCAAGTATCACATCATATTCTCAAGTGTCACAATATATTCTAAAAGTAACAATTTGTTCCTAAAATATCAAAGATTTTTTAACATTGTTAAAACTATTGCAATTGCAACTGTCACACTGTTTGAAAATGTTTTAATCTGTCACATTATGTTCTCAAGTATCGCATCATGGTTTCGAGTGACGCATCAAGTTTTTTAGTATGTTCCAAAATGTAACAAGTACCCAAACTGCTATAGCATTTTATAACTTAACTATCAAAAATATTATCAACAAAATTTGCAAAGTGCACTAAGCGTGCAATACCTGTTTTAAAATATATTCAACTGTCGGAAAGTGTTCAAAATTGTCACAATATGTTCTAAAAAGTAACAATATTTTCCCAAAATGCCAAATATTTTTTTTAACTTTCACCAAATTTGCCGGTACTGTCAGAATATGTTCTCAACAATGTTTCCAAACTTTTACAAATTTATTTTCAGTGTCACTCAATTTCTAAAATGTTATTGATTGCAAAATGATTGCAACTGTCACAAAACGTGCAACACGCTCCAAAAAGTAACAATAGATTCCCAAAGTGCCATAAAATTTTCTCAAAACTTGTAGGTACTGTCAAAAAAGTGTCATATGTTTTCAAGTGTAACATGTACCAAAAATAGCATATTTTAAAATAAAATGGTCCAAAAATGTTCTTAACTGTTACAAAATGTTCCAAACTTTTTCCTAAAATGTTAAGAAAATGTTTTTAACTATAAAATAATGTTCTAAGTGTCATATTTTCCAAAAATTAACAATATGTTTTCAAAGTGTCAAAGAATATTTTTAACTTTCTCAAAATTTGTCGGCACTGTCAAAAAATGTTCTTTACTGTCATAACATGTTCTCAACTGTCACAACGTTTTTTAAAAATAACAATATGTTTTCAGAAGACTCAGATAATATTGTCTATCACAAAATGTTCTCAAATTGAAATAATTGCTAGTATCCTAAAACGTGTAGAAATTTTTTTAAAATATTTTCAATTGTCTCATCATGTTCTCAAGTATCGCAATAAGTTTTCAAGTGTAACAACATGTGGCAAAAATAATATATATATAAGAACGTATTGCTACTTTTAAAAATCATTTTTTTAACTTTCTCAAAATTTCAAAAATATGTTGCAAAAGTTAGTTAGAATTTAACTATTTTCAAAAAGTTCAAATAATTTTTGATAACTTTTTAAGCAAAGCTGGCAATGCAGAAAATATGGTTATGAAGCTAATTTCTTTAAATCTTAAGTTACAAATATTGGAAAAAAGTTAAAAATGTAAGTTATTAAAAAATAAAATAGGATATAAAATCTACAACATTTTTTAAAGATCTTTTAAAATGTTTTGACTCGTCAAAAATGCAAAAGATTTAAAGCCAGTTTCTTTAAATATATAAAAAATAATAAAAGAAAACAAGTTATATACTAAAAGAAATTAAAGTTGTAAAAGATGCTAAAAATCCGGTTTTTAAGCTGATTTCTTTAAAAATTATAAATGTTGGAAAAAAGTTTATGTATAAAAGTTGCAAATAATTATATTGTCTAATAAATTTGTTTTTCGCCCAGTTACACAAATTTGTTTTTTTACATAACTAACGCAACGACGCTTATCCTCCCAACCACCACACCGTGCAATTACGTCAATTATTAATTAATTATACACTAATTTTAATTAAAAACGGCTTGTTTCCAAACCGTCAATTAATGTCAAATTATCACTTTGCTGCGCAAAAGTTACTGAGACATTTTTTCTTCGTCCTGTACTCCCGCTCTTGCCGCACTGCGCCCAATTTGTGCCGGTCTGGTTCTTCTCGTCTTGTAGCATTAGCGCTATTGCTGCAGCCTGCTATCGTAGTTTTGCCTACACATAGTTAGTAATATATTTTGTGCAATTAACAAATATATAATTTTTCTCTAGTATAAGACCAACTTGTAGTCATGTAGTCATGATAGTATGATTGTAACTGCTCTATACTAATTTAATGTGCTCTGCATGCAACCTCAAGACCTAACCGGCCAATGTAAACTTGGCAATCTTTTTCAGTTATTATGCTCAAATCATGCCCTCAATGCCACATACGATGTTAACAAAAAAACCCAAAGCATTATGCCAGTAACACTTTTTTACAGCTTAATAGTGGCAAGTCCCTCAATGAACTCAATGATATTGTACTTTGTTTTACACACCTCCAAAACTTTCTTTGGCATATGTGTGAATAACCTCAAACAGTTGTAAAGTACCTCAATGACCTCATTGACGAAATACTTTTTCACACCCCAAAGGTCTACTTAATCTAACTCAGATCATTGATTATATTGAAGAGTAGTATCGATTGGGACAAAACACTCCGATCTTTGATTGCTGAGTGTGAGTAGTTTTATTAAAATTTATTTTCTTGGCAAATGTCATTTGTCAATAAATTAGAAAAAAAAAACGACATATTCAATCTCTTGATAACTAACAGTTGTGTGAAGGAAAACACTTAAATCATTGCTTGCAGGCGTGTGGTTTCAACTGGAATTCATAGTCCCGCCCACCCACCCAAATGTTGGTGTTCTAGAAATTAGATTTTATCTCTACAAATATCAGATGTCAGTAAACTGAGGAAAAAGAATCCAATCAAAGCACTTAGATCTTTAATTGCTGGTAAGTAGTTTTAATTAGGGTTTCCTCTCACCCACCCATCCAAGTGTAAGTAATCCAAAAATTTGACTTTCTTCTTTCTGCAAATGTTATTTGTCAGTAAATTAGAGAAGAAGGGTAACATATCCAATTTGTTAATAACAAAGAGTTGGGTGAGTGAATGGTATTCTCTACAAAAGTCGGCTCTCACTAAACTGCAAGAAAAAATAGATCCAATCAGAGTACTTAAATCTTTGATTGCTGGTAAATAGTTTTAATGTTTGTAATCTAGAAATTAGACCTTTTTTATTTATACCATCATCGACTGTCAGTAAACTGCGTGAGAAAAGTGGCAGATCTAATTTCTTAATAACAAACAGTCGGGTAGATAAGTGGTGCACTTGGATAAAGATTTTTGCTCAACTTAATATCATCATCACTTTTTTTAACATAATGACTATTAACGTTTGCAGAAATAAAAAATATTTAATTCCTTGCATTTCAGTTCATGAGCAAGCAACTTAAAATGAAGTGACCCGCCTACCCAAATATTTGTTATCAAGGAATTTCATATTTCTTGTCAATGCAAATACTAGCAGTCAATATGTAAGAAAAAATAATAATAATAATATCCAGTTTTTCGATAACAAACACTTGGGCGCAACGGACGGGACCACAATTTATATTAGAATTTACCACTCATCTGCCCAGGAGTTTGTTATCAAAAACCTAGATATTTTTTGCCCACTTAGACGTCAGAAATCAAATTATTAATAGAGGTAATGATATCCAATCACTTAATAGTTTGAACAAACAATCGGGCCCTGGTCACAAGTAAGTTGTGTAAACAGAAGTACTATACTGTACTGTTACGGGAGGTAATGTTAATATGCTACCCCCTCCCCAAATGTGTGTTATCAAAAAGTTGGATACATCTCCTCCCTGCAAATCCCTGCAAACATCAAAAGTCAAACTTGTGATGGTAATATCCAATTCTTTTAAAAAAACAAATATTAGGCGGCTGGACGGGCACGTAAGCAAGTGAACGAGCACTCCAATTTATGATTACAGGTAATTTGTTTGTGAACACTTGGGTAGGTGGGCAGAGCACTCCGATTGATAATTTAGTTTAAACTGAAGTTAATTCAAAATCAACAAAACCCCGCTACGCTAAAAATCACTTGCCAATAACCACGGGGTAGGTTTTTCAAAATAAAAAAAGCCTTTGACAAAATCTGGCACAAAAGACTTTTTTATAAACTGCACAAAAATAATTTCCCTCTGCGTCTTATAAAGCTGATAGCATCATATTTAAATTACAGAACCCTGGAAATCAAACCGCTATAACACATTTCAAAACTTTTCTCTTTTCTCCTGTTTAACCTGTTCGTCGCTGCTATACCTTCGGGATAGTTGCACTGGGTTAAAATGGCACAATACGCTGACAACATAGAACTTCTATACACCTCAAAGTCACTATAAGACCAAAAGCCACCGCAAATATTAAAAACTGGCGAAGCAAAATGAATCCGGATAAAAACAAAACAACAAACCCCATAAAAACATTTACAACGTTTCCATCCCGTGGTCAAATGCTGCCAAGTATCTGAGAATAATCTTTGACAGATTGGCTAAAAATCTTCTTCTTCCAATGCTACGGCAAAACAGCAGCTTGTTGCTCCAGAACAAAACTTGTCTTTACGCTTCTACCATCAGACCAATGATCACATATGCGTCCTCTATTTGGAAAACTGCCGCAAACTGGCAAGTCAATCGTCTCAAACCTTTTCAAAGTTTCACTTTGCGGATGCTCACAAAGCTCCATAGTTGTCCAAAAAACCAAAAAGTACTTTGACTTTGTCGCAATTCACTCCAATCCTGGTTTGGCCAGACTTTAACGCTAAAAGCTCCGTTAGTCGATAGGCACTTTCCTCTTAAAAGTGAACCCAACACGTTGAGTCTTTAATAGATTTCTTTCCCAAACCACAAACGTTACAAACTAAACACATAACAAGTAAAACAATTCCAAATTTAGAAAATGTCCTTTGAAACAGTACAACAACTGAAGACATCTAGAATCGGAACTTCGTCTGAAACAAATCAGCATGGCATGACTCCAAACAATCTCCTACTCCCGCAATGACTTTAGACAACTTTTTCAAAAATTTAATTTTTTGATTGCCAAGCCATCACCCGCTTGGTCCTACACAAAAGCCGCACACCAAATCACTGAGCCCAAGCCTAATACCTAATCAACTTGTGTAACCTCGAGATTCCACAACAATCTTCCAAACGTTGCACTGCAGCCTTGCAACTTGGGGAATTTCTACACGTTGTGTCATTACACAAGAACCGCACACAAAACCACCAGTTTCTCTTAATTATTTTTATAAATCCACTTTCACAGTCTCCGCAAAAACTTACTGTACCCTGAATACTACCTTCACTCTTAAACCAATCCCTAGAGAAGTGCCGATAACACCAGTTCTACCATCAACGTTGAAGCTAACCGGGAGAGTATTATCCGATAACCTCTATCTCCAAGACGCAATTCCGTAAAAAAACTATTTCCACTGCACGCGGCAATTTCTAGAAGAATCCAAGTCCAAAGCTTTGCACAAACTTCAACGTGCAGTAATTTGGAGTAAAAGGAGTTCTACAAACCATTCAATACAAAAAAATTCCGACATCTAAAAATCTTCTTAAAAAATGAAAGAATAAAGTTTTCAGTAAAAAATTCAACCATCCTAAGAAACATCTCCAAAAATATCTCAACTGTAAAGCTTGGATTAACTTTAAAGCAAAACACATTTACTTTGTAATAACAAACCTTAATTGACAAGAAAAAAAACTACACTAGTTTTGCAACTGTAAGCTAAAACACTCGACACTGGCCCATTTAACATAAAATGATCCCAAGCAAGACCTGCTAGATGATGTCGGTTAAGACAAAATATCTTACTCAAAAACCTCTCAAACCAACAAAACCCTAACAAAATCTGGAAAAAGACACTGAGATAAAAAGCTTAAAAACCTTATTTCCAAGGGAAGAGCAACTAGTAATATAAACCAAGCACCTTTCACACAATGTACTGAACTAAAATTGCACCTGGTTAGTTAGATACAGACTCAAACGTAAAGAACTTCAACAAAATAGCGAGCCAAAATTAGCAGCATCTCCACTCAAATACTGTGCCCAATATGAAACGTTTTCTGATCAAATTAGACAATCTAGATGAGCACCCAGGAACTAAACCCAAACACAGTAAAGACCAACTACCACTATTGGCCAACATAGTTCTTTCACTATTGGACTAAGACCTAGAACTTTATGAAGCAATACTAGCTTAACCATAGTTTACCACAAGCTCAAGTGCTCACGTTTGGAAAAAACTACGTACCCCAAACCTGCAAAGTTAAAAACTAAAATTGGCCAAGTTAATTAAATTTAGGTTATGAGGTTATGTAAAATTTAAACTATAAATTTAGATAATTTTTGTACAGTTGGTACTATTGATATTGAAACATGCATATCAAATTTCATCAATTTTTAATTAACTGTTTTATTGGCCTCCTTAATTCAAAATTAAAATTGGCGTTATCATCAATTTAGATTTGGTTTTGCAAATTAAGCATATAGATTTAAACCAACTTTGCAAAACCAATATTTGCTTTAATCGATTAAATTTCTACTAAATTTAAAACATAAAATTTTAACAAATAGTTTAAAAAAATTAACAACTTAATTACTCAGTTTCCAATTTGATCAATTATGTTAAACTGGCCGTACAAATTTTGACCAAATTTGCACAATTAGTACTAATGGCTATAAAGTATAGTAGTACTAAATTTGATCAAAATCTAATAAATGGTTTAAAAGTTATGACCAATATATAATTCTAATAGTTTCCAAGTTAAGTTAATTGAGATTAATTGAAAAAAGATTATGTTAAATTGACCGTATAGATTTTGATCAAATTTAAACAAATAGTACCCATAGTAATAAAGTATAGTAACACCAAATTTTATCAAAATCCAATAAGAGGTTTAAAAGTTATGACCGATATACGATTCATATAGTTTCCAAGTTAAGTTGATAGTGACTATTTGAAAAAAGATTATGTTAAATTGACCGTATGGATTTTGATCAAATTTACACAAATAGTACCCACAGTAATAAAATATAGTAATACCAAATTTTTATCAAAATCCAATAAAATGTTTAAAAGTTATAACCAATATATGATTCATATAGCTTCAAAGTTAAGTTGATTGAGACTAATTGAAAAAGATTATGTTAAATTGGCCGCATAGATTTTGACCAAATTTGCACAAATAGTATTAATAACTATAAAGTATAGTAGTACCAAATTTGATCAAAATCCAATAAGAGGTTTAAAAGTTATGACCAATATACGATTCATATAGTTTCCAAGTTAAGTTGATTGAGAATATTTAAAAAAAGATTATGTTAAATTGGCCGTATATATTTTGACAAAGTTTGCATAATTAGTACTAATGACTATAAAGTATAGTAGTACCAAATTTTATCAAAATCCAATAAGAGGTTTAAAAGTTATGACCGATATACAATTCATATAGTTTCTAAGTTAAGTTGATTAAGATTAATTTTAAAAAGATTATGTTAAATTCGCCGCATAAATTTTGACCAAATTTTCACAATTAGTACTAATGGCTATAAAGTATAGTAGTACCAAATTTGATAAAAATCCAATAAATGGTTTAAAAGTTATAACCAATATATGATTCATATAAATTTCAAGTTAAGTTGATTGCGACTAATTGAAAAAAGATTATGTTAAATTGGCCGTATAAATTTTGACTAAATTTGTACAATTAGTACTTATAGCAATAAAGTATAGTAATACCAAATTTGATCAAAATCCAATAAGAGGTTTGAAAGTTATGACCAATATATGATTCATATAGTTTTCAAGTTAAGTTGATTAAGATTAATTTTAAAAAGATTATGTTAAATTGGCCGCATAGATTTTGACCAAAAGTGCACAATTAGTAATAATGGCTATAAAGTAAAGTAGTACCAAATTTAATCAAAATCTAATAAATGGTTTTAAAGCTATAACCAATATATGATTCATATAGTTTCCAAGTTAAGTTGCAAGTGACTATTTGAAAAAAAGATTATGTTAAATTGACCGTATGGATTTTAATCAAATTTACACAAATAGTACCCATAGTAATGAAGTATAGTAATACCAAATTTGATCAAAATCCAATAAATAGCTTAAAAGTTATGACCAATATATGATTTATATAGTTTCCAAGTTAAGTTAATTAAGGCTAATAAGATAAAGATTATGTTAAATTGGCTGTATAGATTTTGACTAAATTTGCACAATTAGTACTAATAGCAATAAAGTATAGTAATACCAAATTTTATCAAAGTCTAATAAGGCGTTTAAATATTATGACCAATATATGATTCATATAGTTTCCAAGTTAAGTTGATTAAGACTAATTAGAAAAAGTTTATGTTAAAATCGCCGCATAGATTTTGATCAAATTTGCAAAATTAGTACTAATGGCTATAAAGTATAGTAGTACCAAATTAGATCAAAATCCAATAAATGGTTTAAAAGCTATAACCAATATTTGATTCATATAGTTTCCAAGTTAAGTTAATAGTGACTATTTAAAAAAAAAAAAATGTTAAATTGGCCGTATAGATTTTGATAAAATTTGCACAAATAGTACATATAGTAATGAAGTATAGTAACACCGAATTTGATCAAAATCCAATAAATGGTTTAAAAGTTATGACCAATATATGATTCATATAGTTTCCAAGTTAAGTTGATTGAGACTAATTGGAAAAAGATTATGTCAAATTGGCCGTATAAATTTTGACCAAATTTGCACAATTTATACTAATGGCAATGAAGTATAGTAGTACCAAGTTTGATCAAAATCCTATAAATAGTTTAAAAGTTATGACCAATATATGATTCATATAGTTTCCAAATTAAGTTGATTGAGACTAATTGGAACAAGATTATATTAAATTGACCGAATACATTTTGACCAAATTTGCACAGTTAGTACTAATAGCAATAAAGTATAGTAATACCAAATTTGATCAAAATCCAATAAATAACTTAAAAGTTATGACCAATATATAATTAATATAGTTTCTAAGTTAAGTTGATTAAGACTAATTGAAAAAAAAAATGTTAAATTAAAAATGAATTTGTTTAAATATATGCCAACATTTTTAACGCCGATCCTGATGCGCATACCAAAATACAAGATTTAGTATCAATAATATGAATTTAATATTGTACTATTTATGCAACAAGGCTAATTACCAACGCCAGAGATTAAACCTGAGAAATATTAAGCGGCCAACAAGTTCAGTTTAAAATACATAAAAGCTTATATACAGAATTTATTATAATTACATTTATTAATGAATAAAATACTGTTATTGTTTCTTCATAGTATTCACTATACACACTTTACATTCTGAAACATTTCATGCACGACTGAACTCATGCGATGCTCCGTTTATTTTTACTATGAAAATTCCTCTCATATTTATTTTCACAAGCTGGAAAATATTGATACTAATAAATTGTACAATACTCCTATTAGTTTGAATAATGAAACAAATATTTACAAAATAATTTGATAAATTAAATCAAAACCATGTTAAAAAAATAATTTCGATAATGAATCCCCGCAAGACAAGCCCACATTGTACAACACATAATTTATTAACATCCAATAACATGGAGCACATTAAAGATCATCATAATAAAAAATATAAGATCAAGTCTGATTTATGTATGAAAAAATGAATATTAAATTAATATTATGTTCCACGGGTGCAAAGGATGGCGGAATCTTGATAATAAAAACAGATACCGATAAAAATCTCATTCTCAGTATATGTAGTTGGTCGTAAAGTACGATATATATTCAATTTGTTGGGTTAATTATACGCACATTATTTATTAATTATTTAATTAATGCAAGACTATGCTTTAATAAGGACCAACCTTATCACGATAGGTATTTATGGAATTGAAATGATTTTAATTTATTAGCTTGATTAATTATTCGATGGGTGAGGCTGTTACTAATAAAAATTAAATAGTTTAGACCTAGAGAAAATAGAAAAGCTATTTATGAAGCGAATAATAGACGATTTTGTTAATTATTATTTTATATTTTAAAAATTCTGTTTAAGAAAATTTTGAGTTTGATAAACTAAAGTAATTACTGCAACAAAAACTATGCGTTCAGTTATTTCTAATGCTACAAAAAAAATCAATAAAATTATAATAAAAAACCCAAAAAAAAAAACTAAATCCGGCTCTCAAAAAAAAAGGCTTGTCTTAAAAAACAGAATTTATTCTGCACATTTTAAAAATATTGCACTCAAAAAATCTATTCTTTGACTTTAGGGGATAATGAAAGCAAAGCCTTGTTTATAAGAAGTAAGTGCAAAATATTACACAAAATACCAAAAAAATTATAAATATTTGCCAACACGAGGAAAATATTAACTGAAAATCAAAACCAATTTAAAAAAAAAGTCCAAAAATATTGCTTGAAAATCAAAATTCGGCTTCAAATTAATAAAATTCAACTTCAAATTAATAAAATCCGGCCAAAAAATATTATAAACCGGCCATACAATACAAAAAAAAATGGTTTAAATGTAATTAATAAAATTAAAAAAAAACAATAATTCCCGGCCATAAAATACAATAAACCAACCAATAATGCTAAAAATTAGTTTAAATGTCAAAATCCGGCCACAAATTGATAAAATCCGGCTTCAAATTAATAAAATCCTGCTATAAAATACTATAATTTGACCATAAAACACAAAAAAAATCAATTTATAAACATTTAAATGTCAAATTCCGACCTTAAATTTATCAATTTAATAATAACTCAAATTAATAAAATCCAAAAAGTTACTGCTACACCAGTATCAAATTTGAGAAAACTTTAAAAAAATATTTAAAAATTTCAGTTAATTTGAAAAAAGTTTATTGCCTTTTCCAAAAAAAAAATCTCGTGCCAATAAAAAAAAATCAAACTTTCATTGAATTTTGTTCTAATTTTGTAAAAAAAAAAATAATGCAACGCCACTGAATAAAAAAACAATGCATTTGAAAAATGTATCCAACTTTTACTTACTTTTGTAAAATTTTTATTCAAACCGTTCCTGCCAGTTTTGAGGTTTAAGGGAAAGCAGTCCAGTTAAACCTATTTGCTTTTTATCATAATCTGGAGTGACTCGCCTAAACAAACAAGATTTGGTTTTCAAAAGTTTGGATATTACCTTTTCTTTCTCTGGAAAGAAACTTCTAATATTTGTATAAAAAATTTCAATTTTTTGATAACAAACATTTGGGCAGATAGGTATACACACTCTAGTTCAAACTACTTGCTGGTAATCATAATCTTCACTGATCTATCTACCCGTCCAGTAATAGTCATCCAAAAATTTGATATTACATCCTCCTTCTTAGACAAAAATACTTCTAACGTTTGCAAAGAAGAAAACATCCAATGTCTTAATAACAAATTCTTGACCGGCAAATTAAGTACTATTATCATGATCTAGAATGACTCAACAACTCACCCAAACAATAGTCATTAAAAGATTCATCATGCCCTCCTCTAATGTAGAAACATCTAACGCTTGTAAAAAGAAATGACTTTCAACTTCTTGTTAACAGAGTCTTGGGCGGGTAGGCGAGCAATACAGCTCAAACTACTCAATGGTAACCAAAATCTAGAATAACCCAGCTACTTGCCTATGTATTGGCCATCAAGAGATTGCTAAAAGAAAAAAAACTTTCAATGTATAGATATCAAACTCTTGGGCAAATGGGGCACCACTTGAAGTACCCCACTCACCCGCCCAAGTGTTCATCGGGATATTAGACATCACTTTCTTCTCCTCTGAATCAGGGACTTGCAGAGAGAAAAAACTTCCAATTTATAATAAACAGTCATACGGGTGAGTGTACACTTTAGTTTAATCTACTCGTAATCATGATCTAGAGTGACCCACTCATCCGCCCAAGTGTTGGTCATCAAAAGATTGGTTATCATTTCTTTCTTCTTGAACAAAAAAACGCTTGCAAACAAGAAAAACTTCCAATTTTTTAATAAAAAATGCGAGTAAGCTCTTCAGTTTTAACTACTCGATGATATCATAATCTGGAGTAACCCACCCATCTTCACAAATGTTAGTCATTAATATATTCAATACAAACTTTTCCTTCTCTAACACAGAAACTTGTAACACTATCAGATAGAAAAAACAAACACTCAAGCAAGAGTGTGTTTACTTTAGTTTAACATACTCGCTGGTAATCAGAATATGAAGTAACCCTCCCATCCGCCAAAGTGGTGGTCATCAAGAAATTGGATATCACCTTCTTCTTCTTGAACTAAAAAAATTCTAAATAGAAAAAAATTGCCGGTGGACACCACAAACCCAAGTCATAGTCATCAAAATATTGAAAATCACCTCTTCCTTTATAGACCAAAAAAATTCTAACGCAACAAAAAAAATGTCTTTTTTTTAATAACAAATTTTTAGGCAAATAGTTGAGCATTCTTCTTTAAACTACTTACTGGTAATCATTATCTGAAGTGACCCACTTATCGGCCCAAATTTTAGTCATCAGAAAATTGATGATCACCTCTTCTTTTTTGCACAAAAAGCTTCTAACGCTTGCAAAAAAAAACTTTTAATTTTTTGATAACAAACTCTTGAGCAAGCGGATGAACACTCCAGTTTAAACTTATCAATGCTAATTGTTATCTAGAGTAACCCACCCAACCGCCAAAGTCTTAATAACCAAAAGATAAGATACCACCTCCTCCTTCTTTAACAACAAAATACTACATCTGTTGAGTATTTTTCTGCACCCAAAAATTTGGTTTGTGTGTCCGTGGTTTGAAGATGAGAAGTCAAATTGCAATTTCCAAACCTGTAATTGAGTTCCGCTTTTATAAGTATTAAGAGCTTAATTTTAAAATTTGTAAAAAACTATTTCAAAAATCATCAACATAGTTTTGAGTTTCTAGAGCTTCTCAGAAAATTGTAAAATGTGTAAATTTTTTTAAAACTTGTAAAAAATCTTTTGTAAGATTTTTAGAAGTATTTTCAGAAGATTCTAAAAAGTCTAAAAAAAAAATTAGAATTTGTAAAAGGTTTAAAAATATTTCAAAAACTTTCTACAAATTTTTAGTAGTTTTTTAGTATCTAAAGGTTCTCAAAAGATTTTAAAATAAAAACTCTTAAAATTTATAAAAACTTTTTAAAAAAAGGTGTAGACAAACAGTTTTATTTTTTTAAATCTTCAGAAAGATTTTTAGAAGTATTTAGAGCTTCTCAAAAGATTTTAAAATGTTTAAATACTTTAGGGTAATTCTACTGAAATTCGGACAATTATCCCCACATCAATATCTCAGATTTTCCTCAAATTTTGTACACATGTTTGGAGTACCAAAATATGTCGATTCATAAAATTTTAGATCTCTAGGTAAATAAGCAAAAAATAGTTAAAATATATATTGGAAAATATGTATCTTATAGGAACTTTTCCGTAGAACACGATCCCGCCCTTGGTTTTCCGAAATTTTCAGCGAAAAACTAGAAAAATCTATTTTATGAAAAAATTGATTTCTTCGATTCCGATACACGTGGAGACTTGAAATTTAAATATGATGAAACATATTACTTTTAAAAGATTTTCCTCGGTTTTTTTTAAATTTTATTAATTTAATAAATAAAGATCGCAATTTTTTGAAAAAAAAAATTTTATTACTCTAATTAAATTTTTTTTTTTTGGACTTTTTTTGCAAAATTATGAAAATAATATATACATATATATCATACTTTTTTGAAAAAAAATTATGATAAAAAATAATTTTTTTTTTCATAATTTTGCAAAAAAAATTTAAAAAAAATATTGAATTAGTGTAATCGAAAGAAAATTTTACGTTTGATCATCAAAATATTAAAAATTATCTTTATGGACAAAAAGAATTCTAACGCTTGCAAACAAAAAATCATTTTTTCATTAACAAACTTTTTGGAGGATAGGTGAATAGTTTAAACTAATTGCTGGTAATCATTACCTGAATTGACGCACCTGCCCGCCCAAATTTTAGTCATCAAAAATTGAATATCACTTCTTCCTTTTTGCACAAAAAAAACTTTTTTTTTATAACAAATTCTTGTTGTAAACACTTCAGTTTAAACTACTCATTGCTAATTGTTATCTTGAGTAAGCCACCCAACTGCCCAAGACTCAGTTACCAAAAGACTTCCTTCATCAACAAAAAAATATTACATCTGTTGAGTATTTTTCCTTTACCCAAAAAATTTGGTTTGTGTGTCCGTGAGGGGTCAAATTGCAATTTCCAAACCCGTAATTGAGTTCCGCTTTTAAAAGTATTAAGAGCTTAATTTTAGAATTTGTAGAAAACCATTTCAAAGATCTTCAACATGGTTTAAAGTTTCTAGAGCTTCTCAAAAAATTCTAAAACGTGTAGAAATGTTTAAAGCTTGTAAAAACTATTTGTAAAATTTTTAGAAATATTTAAAGCCTTTCAACATATTCTAAAAAATCTAAAAAAAAAAAATAGAATTTGTAAAAGATTTAAAAATATTTCAAAAATTTTCTACAAATTTTTATCTAAAGGTTTTCAAAAGATTATAAAATGTGTAAAAACCCTTAAAATTTATAAAAACTTAAAAAAAAAGTGTAGACAAACAGTTTCATTTTTATCATTCATTCTCAAATAATTTTAAAATTTGTAAATACTTTAGGGTAATTCCACTGAAACTCGGACAATCGTCCCCACCAAAATATGTCGATTTCTAAAATTTTAGATCTCTAGGTACAATAAAGTGTAAATGGATCATTTTTTTTATATTTTTTTTTTTTAGTTTTTGCGCTGTGAATAAGCAAAAAATAGTCAAAATTTATATTGGAAATTATGTATCTTATAGGAACTTTTTCGTAGAACACGATCCCGCCCTTGGTTTTCCGAAATTTTCAGTAGAAAATTGAAAAAATACATATTATGAAAAATTTGAATTTTTCGATTCCGATACACGAAGAGACTTGAAATTTGAATATGATACTAATGAAACATATTACTTTTAAAGGATTTTCCTCGGATTTTTGGTAATTTTATTAATTTTCCGGATTTTTGTAGAAGATTTTTAAAAAACAAACATAAAGAACGAAATTTTTTGAAAAAAAAAAATTTTATTACACTAATTCAATTTTTTTTTTTTTGAATTTTTTTGCAAAATTATTAAAGATAATATATATATATATCATACTATTATGAAAAAAAATATAATAAAATTTTTTTTTTTTTTTCAAAATTTTGCAAAAAAATTTAAAAAAAATTGAATAAGTGTAATCGAAAGGAAATTTTACGTAGAAAGCATTTTTAAGGTCCGTTTTTTTTTAGCAATTATGTAACATATTTGACACTAGAGCAAGCAAATCCATTTTTTTATTTTTGCGATCAAAAGTACTCTGTATCAGGAGTATCATATTTAAATTTCAAGTCTCCAGGTGTAGCGGGATCGAAGAAATCTAATTTTTCATAAAATAGTATTTTTTTAATTTTACGCGGAAAATTTTAGAAAACCAAAAGCAGGATAGTGTTCTACGGAAACTTTCCTATAACTTACATCTTTTCCAATATGAATTTTGACTATTTTTTGCTTATTTACATCGCAAAAACTGAAAAAAAAAAACAAAATGTTCTATTAATAAATAGTTCTATTGCACATAGAGATCTAAAATTTTAGAAATTGACATATTTTGGTACCCCAAACATGTGTACAAAATTTGAGCAAAATGTGAGATATCGATGTGGGGACAATTGTCCGAATTTCAGTGGAATTACCCTTTCGCAAAACCTTTCGCAAAACTTTAAAAATATTTAGAGTTTGTCAGAAGATTCTAAAAAGTGTAGAAAACTTTAAAAATTTGTAAAAAGTTTAAAAACATTTCAAAAATTGCCTGCACATTTTTAAGAAGTATCTAGTGCTTCTCAAAAATTCTAAAATTCTTTTGCAAATTTTACAGCTTCTAAGGGCCGGTATTATAAAGCATTAAAATCTGTAGATTTTATTTACTAACCAAGTAAATTATTTTACTTGGCTGATTTCGGTATTATATACGTCAAATAATAAAAGTAGGCAACTAAATCTATGGAATAAATTAATCATCCAAAATCTAGAGATTAAAATTTATTCAATGAATAACTTGACACTTGTCATGTTTTTTAGGTTATTTTTAATGTGGAGCAATTTCTGTTGAAAATCAACGTTTGATTGCTCTACGATGTTATGCAACTGACTTACAAAATGTTGTAGGAGATTATTGTAATATAACAAAGGCTACAATACAACACATCAATAACTACAATATTAAAATAACATATAAATGCGGCGTTGCACTTCCTTATTTTACGAATAGTTAATTTAGTTTTATAATACCAGAATACGTTTATTCGTTGAATATATTTAATTTGAGATTTGTTATTCGGTGATTTATTTTGTCTTTATAATACCGGCCCTAAGAAGATAATAAAATGTGTAAAATAACCTAAAAAAATGTTTGCAACATTTTAGAAGATTTTAAAATATGAAAAAAGCTTTTTAAATTTGTAGAAAATTTATAAAACTACATAAATCTTCAGACATTTTTAAAAGTACTTAAATTTTCTTAGAAGATGTAAAGAAAACTCTTAGAATTTGTAATAACTTTTCAAAAACCTTACGTAAGCTTTTGAGAAATATGTAGAGCTTTCCAAGAAGATTCAAAAATGTGCAAAAAAACATCAAAATTAAAAAAAAACTTTTTAAAATCTTACGCAAATTCCATGAAAGTAATTAGAGCATCTCAGAATATTCTAAAAAGTGTAAAAACTTTTAAAATTGTAGAATGTTTAAACACATTTCAAAAGTTTTCTGCATGATTTTAAAAAGTTTCTAGGGCTTCTCAAAAATTCAGAGATGTGTAAAAAATTTTAGAATTTGTAAAAATAATCAAAAATTTATTTAGAAATTTTCAAAAATTTCTAAAATGTTTAAAAATCTTTTTGATAGCCTTCTGCAATTTTTTAGAGGTTTCTACAGCTTCTCAAAAGATAAGAAAATGTATAGAACAACCTAAAAAAATCTTTGCAAGATTAAAAAAAGAAATTATTCAAAAATTCTCAGAAGATTTTAAAATATAAAAAAAACTTCTAAAATTTTTAGAAAGTTTAGAAACATTTCAAATGTCTTCTGAAATTTTTTAGAGCTTCTTAAAAAATAGAAAATTTTAAAATTACATTAAATCTTTTGCAAAATTTTTAAAAGTATTTAAAGTATCTTAGAAAAAAACTTTTAGAATTTCTAAAAAGTTTAATTTTTTTTAATCTTTTGCAGAAGTTTTAGAACTCAAAAAAAATTTAAAATCTTTCGTAAAATTAAAAGTATTTAGAAGTTTTCAGAAAATTCTAAAATATCTAAAAAAACTTTTCAAAGATCTTTTGCAAATTTCTAAAGGTAACTACAGCTTCTCAAAAAATAATAAAATGTATAAAAAACTCAAAAAAAAATTGCAAAATGTTTAATAGTTCAGAATTTTTCAGAAGATATTAAAACATAAAAAAACTTTAAAAATTTGTTGAAATATTCAAAAATCTTCCGCAATTTTTTTTAGAAATACTTAGAGCTTTTCTGAAGATGCTTAAATATGTAAAAAACTTTTAAAGTTTGTAGAAAGTTTAAAAACATTTCAAAACTTTTTTGCACAATTTTAAGAAGTATCTAAAGCTTCTCAAAAAATTCTAAAATATATAAAAAAATTTAGAATTTGTAAAAAAAAATCAAAAATCTAGTTAAAAGTACTCAGTAAATTCTAAAATGTTTAAAAAACTTTTCAATAATCTTCTACAAATTTTTAGAGGTATCTACAGCTTTTCGGAAAATAAAAAAAATAAAAAGATGTGCAGAAAACTTATAAAAACTTTTTAAAAATCTTATGCAAGTTCCATGAAAGTAATTGGAGTGAGCTTCTCAGAACATTCGAAAAAGTGTAGAAAACTTTTTTCAGAAAATATGAAAAAAACTTTTAAAATTTGTAGAAAGTTTAGAAACATTTCAAATGCATTCTGTATGATTTTAGAATTTCTAAATAGAAAACTGATTTTCTGCAAATTTTTAGAGATATCTACAGCTTCTCAGAAGATAATAAAATGTATAGAATAACCTAAAACCTTTTTTGCAAACTTTAGAAGTATTCAGAACTTTTCAGAAGATTTAAAAATATAAAAAAATCTTTTAAAATTTGTAGAAATTTTAGAAACATTTCAAACGTCTTCTGCATAATTTTGAAAAGTTTCTAGAGTTTTTCAAAAAATTCTAAAATGTGTAGAAAACTTTTAGAATTTCTAAAGAAAATTTTAAAATTACATAAATAAAAGTTTTTTAGAAGATTTAAAAACGTGTACCTTTTTAGAAATATTTAGAGTTTTTTAAAAGATTCTAAAAAACTTTATTTTACTTTACTTTATTTATGACTCACAGTTTTGCACATATTTAATTCATTTTAAAAAGTATTTTTATTTTGTACTAATTATATGAACTTAATTAGACTACATTGAAATTAATATGTAGTTTCATTATAAAATGTATAGTGATCTTTTAAATTTGGTTAATAAATTATAAACTATTTCAATATCAATATCAACTGAAATATATTAAATTTATGTAATAATTGTGGACGAAGAAGGCGTGGATATTAATCGATTATGATTTGTACGGTGACTACTACATTGCATGTCCATTATGAGTCCAAGTGATACAGATTATATTGAATTGTATAATTTTTAAGTAGTTCAAGGTATAAATAAAATATTAAAAAAGCGTTTGGCAGGGATGTGTGGCAATGGCGGATCGCGTGATTAAATTCAGATCAAAAACCAGTAGCATTGATTTTTACAGATCATTATCTGCATAATGTGCGTGGGCGCATATTTTATTACAATTTATTTTTTTAAATATATTAAGTGTGCTGCAACGGTGGCGGTACCGGATCAATATATTTCAATTATTCGCAATCGAAAAAAATAATGTTAATGTTAACCCAATTTTTCATGCTTACCTAATCAATTCTGATTTTTTATGTAAATTTAATTTGATATATTTTTAATTATCATATTGCTTTCAATGTGATTCGGAAACGAATTCGATACGAAATGCTTAATTAAATTATTTCAAATCTATATATAAATGCATTTTAATTTATTAACCGGTATTTTTTTATTGGTATGGATTTGTGTCTATTTATACCTTGCTATCTAAATTTGTGTAACAAATAGTAACATAATTGTCTTCTATAATAATTATCTATAATAAAACGGATTCTAAAATTGTATCAGTATGCGAAGTTATATCAAACTTTTATCTCTTATGTAAAGTAGAACTATTCATTAGTTGAAGATCAAACTGAAGAAAATTCATTCACTCATCTCTCCTTAATTGATTATTAAAGTATGCGTAAATATATTCAAGTCTTATCACGTATTTATTTTCCATTAATAATTTTAGGTAAAGGTTAGTTGCAAATGTTTGTAATTATTTTTTATCTCAATGTCTATGAAATTCTCTTCTTTAGACATGCCTTTATTTATGTTATTTATGCAAATATTAAAAGTTGTTTGCGGATTTATAAATACACTCAATAAGTTAATTGTATGAACATAATCCATTAGTATGCAATTATCATAAACAGGTATATAAATTATTGTTGTAATTTATTGCTATTCGGTAATAGTATTGTTTATTTATATCGGTATTGCATAAAGATGCTTTTTGTCTAGTCAATTTTTATTAATAGGAATAAAATTTATTACTTGATTTATTTTATGCAGTTATATCCTGTTGTTTTGACAGTATACATTTGAGTTACGTAAGATTTTTTTTTATTAGAACCTGATAGTAGCACTAAATTTTATTTTGCTTCCTTATCGCATGAGGAACAATAAGGAAGATATGCACGTGTCCGTCAAAGCGACAAAGGGATGCAAAAAGACTAAAGTACATTTTAATATTAATTGTGCAAAGCTCAGTAAAAAACTTAATAATAGTTTATAACAAAAAATGTATTTGTAATTATTGTTGAGGCTTATTTATATTTTCTATGGTTCATTTGCAGTTTACGACTCTAAGAATCTATAAAAAAATTATTAAGTTGATCTACTTAATTTAAAGTATGCTACAAATTTCAGGATTTTTTTACAAATTTTTGAAGTTTTTCAACATTTTAGAATTTTTAGAGAAGCTTTACATAAGTTTTTTTAGAAAGTTATTACACATTTTAAAATCTTCTAAAACGTTCTAAATATTTCTAAAAAGCTTGAATAAAATTTTTGAAAAGTTTAAAAATTTCTAATTTTCAACACATTTTTAAATCTTCTAAAAAACTTAAAATACTTTTAAAAATTTTGCAGAAGAATTTTTTAAGTTTAAGTTTTCTACACATTTTAGAATTTTTTGAGAAACCCTAGAAACTTTTCAAAATTATGCAGAATGAAACGCTTTTAAACTTTCTACAAATTTTAAAATCTTTCTTTTTGTTTTAAAATTTTCTGAAAAATTATGAATACTTCTAAATTCTTGCAAAAAAATTTATAGGTTATTCTACACATTTATTATCTTCTGAGAGCTGTAGATACTTCTAAAAATTTGCAAAAAACCATTGAAAAGTTTTTTAGAATTTTCTGAAAAACTTTAAATAGATTTTTGATTTTTTTAACAAATTCTAAAATTTAAACACATTTTAGAATTTTTTGAGAAACCCTAAAAACTTCTTAAAATTATGCAAAAAACTTTTGAAATGCTTTTAAACTTTCCACAAATTTTAAAAGTATTCACATTTTAGAATCTTCTGACAAATTCTAAATACTTTTAAAAATTTTGCGCAAGATTTTTGAAATTCTTAAGTATCTACACATTTTAAAATCTTTTGAGAAGCTCTAGATACTTCTAAAAATCTTGCAGAAGATTTAAAAAAGTAAAACTGTTTGTCTACAACTTTTAGAATATTCTGAGAAACTCCAATTACTTTCAAAGAGCTTGTAAAAAATATTAAAATTGAAGTGCCCAAGTGTTGATCATCAAGAGATTAAAAATTACTTCTCTCTACAAGCGTTAAAGTTGATACCACACCACCACACTCTAAATCATAATTGAAACTACTCTACTTGATAGTAATTACCATTGCCCATCCAAGTGTTGGTCATCAAAAGGTTGGTATCACTTTTAACGTTTGTACAGAATAGTAATTTCTTATCTCTTGATGATCAACACTTGGGTGAGTGGGCTAAACTAATTTTAGTATTTTTAACAATTTATAGCCAAATTTTAGTAGTTTGTTTTACAATTTTTAAATTTTGTGGCAGGGTTTTAGTGTTTTTGACATTTTGTGGCCAGAGTTTGTATGTATTTGTTATGTTTTGCGGTCGGGTTTTAATATTTTTGACATTTTATAGCCAATAATTTTGTTTTAGTATTTTCAACGTGATTTTAAAGTTTTGTGGCCAAATTTTAGTGATTTTGACATTTTGTGGCCGGATTTTGTAGTTGGATTTTTCATACTTTATAGCTAAATTTATACATTTTATAGACGGATTTTCGTATTTTTTGTGTATTTTCTAAAATTATTTGCCGTATTTTAATATAAACCTAGATTTTAGTACTTTTAACATTTTATGGCCAAACTTTGTAAGTATTTTTATGTTTTGCGGCCGGATTTTAACATATCTTACAGCTAAATTTGTAGTTTTGTTGAAGTTTTTAGAGTTTTCTTTCCAAATGTTGGTATTTTTTACGTGATTTTTGATTTTTGATTTTTGTACTTTTTTACAGTTTTTAATATTATTTTGTAATTAATTTTTAATATTTTGTACGTTTTATAGCCGGATTTTATTATTTTTGGCAAATTTCCTAAAACTATTAGACGGATATTAATAATTTTAACGTTTTGTGCTTGGATTTTAGTACTGTTTGCTGTATTATGGCCGGATTTTTGCATTGTTCACACTTAATGAACTAATTTTGGTACTTTAAATTGGTATTTTGATAGTTTTGTTATTTATTAGCAAAATTTTTTAAATTCTTATTATTTTATAATTAAATTTTAAGTTTATTTGATAGAAATTTGATATTTTTGGCTTTTTATGGCCGGATTTTTGCGTTTATTAAGTACATTTTTATTTTTTTACTGTTTTTGACATTTTATGATTCGATTTGGTAAGTATTTTTATGATTTTAGTTGTTTTGGCAGCCGGATTTTGTAATAATATTTCATAGCTAAATTTTGAAGGTTTTATAACAAAATAATAATATTTTTTGCATATTTCTTAAACTATTGGCCGGATTTTAGTACAATTTGCTACTTTATGGCCGGATTTTGGGATTATTACGAATTTTAGTAATTTAAATTAGAATTTTGATAATTTTATTATTTTTTTGGCAATATTTTTAAATTTTAATTATTTTATAAATAGATTAATAGTTTATTAGACATAATTTTAATACATTTTAAGTTTTGTGGACGGTTAGCGTTAGTTAGTGATTCTGACATTTTATGGCCGGAGTTTGTATGTATTTTTTATGTTTTTACGGCCGGATTTTAATATTTTTAACATTTTAAAGTCAATAATTTTGTTTTTTAACAGTTTTTTAGGTTTTCTGACCGTATATTTAACATTTTATAATTCTATTTTAAAGCTAGAGATTTTTAGCCAAATTTTGGTATTTTTTACGTAATTTTTAAGTTTTGTGGCTAGATTTTAATGGTTTTGACATCTTATGGCCGGATTTTGTACATTTTTACAGTTTTTAAATTTTCTGTTTAATGTTTTGTACGTTTTATAGCTGAATTTTGATATTTTTGGCTTTTTTGAATTTTTTGAACAAATTTTAGTGTTTATCAAATACATTTTAAGTTCTGCAGACGGATTTTAGTGTTTTTGACATTTTATGGTCGGATTTGATGAATCATTTTGTTTTGCGGCCGGATTTTAATATTTTTGACATTTTATAACTTTGTTTTCTAAGATTTCAGACCAGATTTTTAACATTTTATAATTTAATGTTGCTATTTTAATGTTAAAAACATTTTCTAGGCAAATATTAGTATTTTTTATGTAATTCTTAAGTATTGCGGCCAGATTTTAGTAGCTTTAGCCGGATATTTTGCTTTTTTAACAGTTTTTAAAATGTCTGGTTGGATTTTTAATGTTTTTTACGCTTTATAGCCAATGTTTAATAACTTTGACGTTTTGAGCCTAGATTTTAGTACTGTTTGCTGTTTTATATCCGGATTTTTGCATTATTTACTCTTAATAAACGGATTTTGGTATTGAATTTTTGATAGTTTTGTTGTTGTTTTTTTACTTTACAATTAGATTTTAAGTTTATTTGACAGAATTTTGATATTTTCGGTTTTTTGTGGCCGGATTTTAGTGATAATTAAAGAAAAATTGGCCAGATTTTACTGTTTTAGACATTTTATGTCTGGATTTGTAAGAACTTTTAGGTTTTGAGGCCAAATTTTAATATTTTTGACATTTTTTAGCCAATTTTCTAGATGTTTTAACAGTTTTTTAAGTTTTTTGATTTAGCTAAAGATGTTTTAGCCAAATTTTGGTACATTTTACGTGATTCTTAAGTTTTGTAACCGAATGCTGTATTTCTTTTAGTTTTTTTTTAATTTTTTGATCGGATTTTTGATATTTTTTAAATAACCTTCAATTTTAGTATTTTTTGCGTATTTCCTAAAATTATTAGCTCGGTTTTAATCATTTTGATGTTGTGTGCCCGGGTTTTACTACTGTTTGCTATTTTATGGCCGGATTTTTACATTGTTTAAACAACGGATTTTAGTATTTTAAATTGGAATTTTAATAGTTTTGTTATTTTCTAGCTAAGTTTTTTAAATTTTTATTATTTTATAATTAGATTTAAAGTTTATTTTTGGCTTTTTATAGCCGGATTTAGGGTTTATTAAATAAATTTAAAGTTTTGTGGACTATTTTAAGTGTTTTTAACATTTTAAGGCCGGATTTTGTATGTATTTTTATGTTTTGCGGCCGGATTTTAATATTTTTGACAATTTACAGCCAAATTTGTAGTTTTTTCAACAAGTTTTTTGACTCAGTTAAAAACATTTTTAGCCAAATTTTAGTATATTTTACGTAATTATTAATTTTGGTCGCAGAATTTTGTACTTTTTTACAGTTTTTTTTGTTTGTTAGATTTTTAATGTTTTGTAACTAACTTTTTATGTATTGTACGTTTTATAACAAAATTTTAATTTTTTTTTGCGTATTTTCTAAAATTATTGACAAAATTTTAATAATTTTGACACTTTGTGCTTAGATTTTAATACTATTTGCTATTTAATGGCCGGATTTTTGCATTGTTTACACTTAATAAACGGATTTTAAAATTTTAAATTAGAATTTTAACAGTTTTGTTATTTACTAGCTAAGATTTTTAAATTTTTATTACTTTATAGTTAGATTTTAAGTTAATTTGACATTTTATGGCCATAATTTAGTGTTTATTAAATAAATTTAAAGTTTTCTGGCCGAATTTTAATGTTTTTGACATTTTATGGCCGGATTTTGTAACTAATTTAATGTTTTGTGGCCGGATTTAAATATTTTTGACATTTTATAGCCAGAAATTTTGTTTTTCAACAGGTTTTCAAGTTTTATAATTCTATTTTAAAGCTAAAAACATTGTTTAACTAAATTTTAAAATTTCTTAAGTTTAATGGCCAGATTTTAGTAGTTTTGACATTCTTATAGCCAGATTTTGTATTTTTACAGTTTTTGAATTTTTTGGTCAAATTTTTGATGTTTTTTACAATAATTTTATAATTTTATTTAGTTTAAGATAGGCAACCAAACTTACGCGCGCCTACTTCACTTTATACAATAAATTATTAAGCAGCGTTCACATAATATTATTAAAGTTATAGGTGAACATTACTAATTAAAATAAACAAAGAAATATTATAGAATAATATTCTAACACGATCGTGAGTTCAGATAAAAATAATTCCTCGCCCCCAGAAAAACGTTAAGCGAAAAACAAACAAAATACAACAATTATAAAATTACAAACACAAAAAAACCTATTTAATCCCGTGAAACATTCTATTTTATAAAGTTATTACTACCACAATAATATAAATAATAATAAAATAATCAAAAATAACAATAATAATTTATATATATAAGATATTTCAGGTGAAAAGGTAATAATTTTGTATAAAATTAAATCACAAAACTAGTATGTATAAAAGCATATTTATAACCCAACAATATTGTTTAGATGCTTTTAATATAATTTTAATATAAAACTGAATACAATTTTTGTATGCCAAATACTTACTAATAAAACTAAATTTCATTTCCTGTTTGTTTCAAAGATTTATATCCATTTTGCTTGTTACTATTGCACTTTTAAACTATATATGACGTAGTTACTAGTGCGATCAAATAAAACATATTAAAAGTGAGAACGTTATACGGCAAAATAGCAAGTTGATATTTTGACAATATAACCGTAAATTAATTTGTAATTTATGTTAATATCTCAGCCAAGTTTGCTCTACCAATTGAAAAAATTAATTCTCTTCTGCCTTATTCTTGCAAATCTAGCATTGAGAAAATTATTGACAGATGATACTAACACATAAAATAAACCAATCGCTTGGGGTCAGCAAAAACACAGTTTATGAATTGTGAGCGTGTGATTTTGAATAATGTTCCCGCCCACCCGCCCAAAAGTTTGTCTTCGAGAAACTTAATACTACAACCGCCTATGGTGTTTCTTCTGCAAATAACAAACATTAGAGAATGACTATAATTAACACCAACATCCGGATCATTAAAAGCCAAAAACATAAAACTTTTGTAAAAAAACTTCAAATCTTATTATAAAATTTTAAAAATTCAGCTAACAAATAACAAAATTATCAAAATTCTAACTTAAAGTACCAAAATCCGTTCATTAAGTGTAAATAATGTAAAAATCCAGCCAGAAAACAGCAAAAAATACTAAAATCCGGCTCTAAAACGTACAAATTTAGTTATAAAATATCAAAAATCCAAGCAGAAAATTGTAAATCTACTAAAATTGGCCACAAAACCACGTACAAAATAACAAAATTTGGCTAAAAATGTCTTAAGCGATAAAATAACAACATCGAATTATAACATGTTAAAAATCCGGTCAGAAAACTTAAAAAAATGTTGCAAAAAATTACAAATTTGGCTGTAAAATTCAGTCGCAAAACATAAAAATACTTACAAAATCTGGCCATAAAATGTAAAAAACCGTCCACAAAGCTTAAAATATTTAATAAACTCGAACATTCGGCTATAAAAAGCCAAAAGTATTAAATTTCCATTAAAACAACTTTAAAAATTTGGTTAGTAAATAACAAAACTGTCAAAATTTCAATTCAAAGTACCAAAATCCGTTCAATAAGTGTAAACAATGGAAAAATCCGGAAAAAAAAAAACAAATAGTACCGAAATGCAAGCACACAACGTCAAAATTATTAAAATTTGGCCAATAATTTTAGGAAATACGCAAAAAATATTAAAATCTGCCTATAAAATGAATTTAATATTGAATTTAGTTATAAAATATTAAAAATACGACCAGAAAATTCAAAAACTGTAAAAGAAAGTACAAAATCTAGCCAAAACTATTAAAATCCATCCACAAACTTAAAAAATCACGTAAAAAATTCAAAAAAATAGCTAAAACTTGTCTTTATCTTAAAAATAGAATTGTAAAGTGTTAAAAATCTAATCAGAAAACTTAAAAAACTGTTAAAAAACAAATTTTTGGTTATAAAATGTTAAAAATATTAAAATCCGGCCGCAAAACATAACAAATACATACAAACTCCGGCCATAAAATGTCAAAAACACTAAAAACCGTCCACAAAACTTAAAATGTATTTAATATAATACTAAAGTCCGGCTATAAAACATACAAAATATTGAAAATTAATTACAAAATGTCAAAAATCCGACCAAAAACTGTAAAAAAGTACGAAATCCGACCACAAAATTTAAAAATCACGTAAAAAATACCAAAATTTGGCTAAAACTATTACAAAATTGTTGAAAAAACTACAAATTTAGCTGTAAAATGTCAAAAATATTAAAATCCGGCCGCAAAACCTAAAAATTCTTACAAAATCTGGCAATAAAATGTCAAAAATACTAAAAATCATTCACAAAACTTAAAATGTATTTAATAAACACCAAAATGCGGCCATACAAACCAAAATTATCAAAATTCTGTCAAAAAAACTAATTTTAAAATTATAAAAATTTAAAAAAATTTGTGGGTAAATAACAAAACTATCAAAATTCCATTTTAAAGTACCAGTTTATTAAGTGTAAATAATGCAAAAATCCGGCCATAAAATAGCAAACAGTACTAAAATCCAAGCACAAAACGTCAAAATGATTAAAAATTTGGCAAATAATTTTAGAAAATACGCAAAAAATACTAAAACCTGGCTTTAAAACGTACACATTTAGCTATAAAATATCAAAAACCCGGCCAGAAAATTCAAAAAAATCCGGCCACAAAACTTACAAATTACGTAAAAATACCAAAATTTAGTCTTTAATTTTAAAATAGCAACATAGAATTATAAAATGTTAAAAATCTGGCCAAAAAACTTTTGAAAAAAACTATAAATTTGGCTATAAAATGTCAATAATATTAAAATTCGGCCACAAAACATAAAAACAAATACAAAATCCGGCCATAAAATGTCAAAAACACTAAAACCCGGCCACAAAACTCAATAACAATTGTAAAGTAATGTATTAAAATCCTGCTACAAATTAACCACTCACCGGCCCAAGTGTTAATTATTAAGAGATTGGAAGCTACTTCTTTCTGCAAGCGTTAGATGTGGTACCAACCTTTGATGACTAATACTTGGATGGGTGGGCGGGTCACCATGATTATTATCAAGTAGAGTAGTTTGAACTAAGGTGCCCACTCACCCGCCCAAGTATATGTTATCAAGAGATTGAAAATTTCTCCTCTCTGCAAGCGTTAAAAGTCTCTATATTTAAAGAGTAGGTGGTGATACAAACATTTAATAACAAACCTTTGGCCGCGCATTCCAGTTCGAACTACTCAATGGTAATTATGAATTGGAGTATACCATCTATCCACTTAAGTGTTGGTCATCAGAAAATTGGTATTATTATTGTCTTCTCTCACAAAGTAATTTTTAACGCTTCTGGGGAGGAGTAGCTACCAATTTCTTGATGGCAAACACTTGGGTGGGTGAGTGAGCATTACAGTTTAAACTGCTCCTTTGTAATAATGCTTTGAAGTGCCCACCCACCCACCAAGTGTCAGACATCAAGGAATTGTAAGTCACCATTGGCCTTCTTTTACATAGAGACCTTTAACGCTTACAGAAAAGAGTAACTTCCAATTTATAATAACTAATACTTAGGTAAGTAGGCAAAGTTTAAACCATTCGTCCGTACTTATGTTGTGGAATAACCTACCCACCCACCCCAGGAAGTGTTTGTCATTAAAGGATTGAATACCAGCATCATCTTCTCTAACATAGTATATTTTTAGTATAGCATGTTTATAGTTTTCTAGATACTTTTGAACAACATGAAAGATTAGATTAAAGTAGATTTAGATATAGATTTATTGTTTAATTTAATATTTAGTATTGTTATTTAGTAAGTTAAACTTGACCAAGTTACGTGTTCAAAATAATAATAAAACTGAGCATTTTATTCCAATCAAAATTCTATTTTCCTGCGATTAAATTTAATCTTTTTTTTATTGCAACTACAGTGTTGAAATGCAAAAAAAATTCAATTATTATTTATTAATTAATTAATTAATAAAAATATTATCCGGCAGTAATAGTTGTGTAATTATAAATATTGAAACAATTATTAATTAATATTATAAAATATTATTAACAAAATTATTGTTTGTAATTACGTTGACTAATCAATTGTTTTATTTATGCGAATGCGTACTATAATGAATCATATATAGTGTATATGTACATTGAATTTTTATAATGTTGTATATTTATTATATGCATCAAAAATTAAGTGTGCAAACAATAAATTAAACGAAATACATTAAAATGTTATCTTTATTGAACTATAAACAAGTGTTTAAATTTCACTATTGTATAAGGAAATTTATAACTTAATTACAACATTTTTGATCTGGTATGAATTGTAATCGATTTGTGAATATTTTGTCAGTTTGGAAATACATTTATTGTTATTATTATTAGATAATCTA
This sequence comes from Tachinus rufipes, assembly GCA_963932245.1. Classification (NCBI taxonomy): domain Eukaryota; kingdom Metazoa; phylum Arthropoda; class Insecta; order Coleoptera; family Staphylinidae; genus Tachinus; species Tachinus rufipes. The sequence goes on from OZ010743.1 coordinate 112,040,695, forward strand.
TTTCTCTGAGGCATTTTTAATTGAACTAAATTTGCGAAGAATTTATTATTTTATAGAAATTTTTGTTAATAAATCGATTAGCATTTTTCAAGATTTTTACCGTTTTTTTCGCAAAAAATGCGTACAAAACCAATATTTTTGAAACAATGTTATAATTTATATAAGCTCAATATGATTGGTGTCGTATTGTGCTACAAATTAACTAATTTGGTAACATTCGCAAAATTAGTTTTTCTTTTACGTAAAAAAATTTAAGATTTTTACAATTTTTTTGCTAAAAATGCATACAAAATCAATTTTTTTGAAACAATGTTATAATTTTTATAACCTTAATATAATTGGTGGTGTAATGTGCTACAAATTAACTAATTTTGTAACTTTCGCCTAATTAGTTTTAGTTTTATGTCAATTTTTTTAAAAATTTTACCGTTTTTTTGCTCCAAATGCATACAAACCCAATTTTTTTGAAACAATGTTATAATTTTTATAACCTCAATATTATTGGTGATGTATTGAGCTACAAATTAACTAATTTGGTAACATTTGCCTAAATAGTTTTTGCTTTACGTCAATTTTTTTAAGATTTTTACCGTTTTTCGCTAAAAAATCATACAAAACCAATATTTTTGAAACAATGTTATAATTTTTATAAGCTCAATATAATTGGTGGTGTATTGTGCTATAAATTTACTAATTTGGTAACATTCGCAATATTAGTTTTTGGTTTACGTCAATTTTTTCAAAATATTTACCGTTTTTTTGGCTAAAAATGCATACAAAATCAATATTTTTAAAACAATGTTATAATTTTTATAACCTCAATATGATTGGTGATGTATTGAGCTACAAATCAACTATTTTGGTAACATTCGCCTGATTAGTTTTTGTTCTATGTTAACTTTTTTAAGATTTTTGCCGTTTGTTTGCTAAAAATGCATACAAAATCAATTTTTTGAAACAATGTTATAATTTTTATAACCTCAATATGATTGGTGGTGTATTGCGCTACAAATTAAGTAATTTGGTAACATTTGCATAATTAGTTTTTGTTTTGCGTCAAATTTTTTAAGATTTTTGCCGATTTTTTGCTAAAAATGCATACAAAACCAATTTTTTTAAAACAATGTTTTAATTTTTATAACCTCAATATGATTGGTGATGTATTGTGCTACAAATCAACTAATTTTGTAACATTCGCCTAATTAGTTATTGTTTTACGTCAAATTTTAAAAGATTTTTTCCGTTTTTTCGCTAAAAATGCATACAAGACCAATTTTTTTGAAACAATGTTATAACTTTTATAACCTCAATATGATTGGTGATGTATTGTACTACAAATCAACTAATTTTGTAACATTCGACTGATTAGTTTTTGTTTTACGACAAAATTTTCAAGATATTTACCGTTTTTTCGCTAAAAATGCATACAAAACCAATATTTTTTGAAACAGTGATATAATTTTATTAACCTCAATATGATTGGTGATGTATTGTGCTTTAAATTAACTAATTTGGTAACATTCGCCTGATTAGTTTTTGTTTTATGCCATTTTTTTTTTTATTTAACAATCTTTTGATTTCTATAACCTCAATATGATTGGTGACGTATTTTACTACAAATTAACTAATTTGGTAACATTCGCCTGATTAGTTTTTGTTTTAAGTCAAATTTTTAAAGATTTTTACCGTTTTTTTGCTAAAAATGCATACAAAACTAACAATGTTATAATTGTTAATAACTGTTAAATGTTTACTAATGTCATATTAGCTATTTTGGTAGCACAATTAAATTTTGATTTAAGAAATGTTTTTGTTTAGAATTAAACAATTCGATTAAAGCTTGTTCAAAGCAATGTTAAACAAAACATTTTTATTTTTATAGACGATTAATATTTATATTAAAATTTAACAATGTATTTCCTCCACAACACATTACACGCAAGCGCTAAGCTTATGATCAACCATAATATTTACGGAATTGAAATACTGAGAGATAAGATAACAAACAATAATCAATAGCCATATTTATACTTTACACATTTGCATCCAACCTCTCATGAAGACAACATCATACGATAATACAAAAGTAGTGATTAAAACTGCACCCAATTAGTGATTATAAAATGGATTTGTTTGCGTGACTAAAAACGGACGCACCAATTATCAATCGACTTGAATAATTGCAATTTTCCAGACAGACTTTCCGTTTGCAAGTTAGTTAATAAAATGGGCAATAGTGGGCCGATTGAACAATGTAAATCCATTTTAGCGTACATTGTTGGTTTACTTGTATGCTATTTGTGGTAGTGCGCGCGTTAAGGATGCAGCTGGATCTTCTCTTGTTATACCTGCTGATTTCTATCTGTCGATACGCGTGCCGTAAGTTAACATCAAGATATTTTATTGAAATTGTCCATGAAATTGCAATAAAAAAACAATGTATTGTTTAACATCAAATGAAATTACTTTAATCGCTTCATTCAATATGTAATGTAAGTAAAGAATGTCATAATTTAATATTTAAATAATATTTTAAGTAAGATAGTTGTCTTTAATTTAATTTGACACCTACGTTCGCAATTATCCCATTCCAATCGATTGTTAATGCTTTTATTTTCATGATTGTCAATTTCTCATTTAATTGATAACATTTTTAATTAAACCGTCGCGATTAATTAATGCCGTTATCAATTTAGAGGACAATGAAAAAATGGTCAATGATTTGATTATGTAAGTGGTTGCTTCATGCTGTAAATCGGGTGCAATCAACCTGCAGTTTCTTTCTGCAACGTTTGTGTCATTAGTTAAATATTTAGTAAAAATGCATTCATTACAATGTTAAAAATCTGAAATTGTCTATTTAAATATATTTTAATTAAGTTGAAAATATTTTAAAACAATCTGTTATTATGTTGAGACAATGAAGAAAAGTTTCTGAAATATCTGCAAATTAGAATACAAAATTCAAAATAATATATAATTTAAAGTTAATCTAGTTTTGTTTGTATTATATTTTATCACAGTTTCTACCTCAACAATTAAGATCACAATTTGCAGAATATAAACTCCAAATTAGTGCCACACATACACCACACACAAAAATTTGTTTATAATTTTAAATCAAAACATGTTTACCATTTCAATTAAAAAATTTACACTGAAGAAGAAATTGGGCTTGTAATTCAATCCATTAAAATAGAAATTGGTTGATATAATTTATTAAATTAACCTTAACCCAATCTAGACTAATTAATTCCTGAAAATGTTATCCAAACTCTTACTTTAGCAATAGTAATACATTCAATAATATAAGAAAATTAATAAAACAATACCTTCTAATGCAGCAATCATATCCCTGAACTACACAATCCACAAGCACTGATTTAACCAAAATATTATCACTTAAAACAAAGTTATATTAAAAGTACACTGCCTGATGCACATTTTCACAAATTTTCACTATTTTCCGAGCACGTTTTCCGCTTTAAATCAATTATTATTTGATTTGCTATAGCGGAAGAATATGCGTACCGAACACATTCACTCGACTAATCCTTGGATGCACTTTTTTTGGCGATAAAAATGCCGACCTCTTATCGGTCGGGCAAAGAAATCTCATTCTAATCTCTAATGCGTATCGGATATATAAATAAATTCCTTTTGTACATTTATCTTTGATTTAAAATGTTTTAGAAGTAAATTATTTATGCAAATAATATTATTGTTAACACAAATTGTTGTGTTTTATAAATTGTAGTAAATTGTTTCTTCTTGATGGTGCCTGCAATATTGTCAAAACTAATTTGTTTAAAATTTTTATTTACTGTTGAAGATGGTTCAATATAACAGAGGAAATATTAAATTGTCGCAGTTCTAGCAGAAATTTCTCAGAAATTACTCATTTTGATTAATTTTATCAATGTTAATTAATATTATGGTACTAATTATGACATTTAATTTTTTGTTCTTAGTGGGCTGCGCAAAAAGGAGCATTTTTTGATTTTTTTAACTACTAAAGTTGACGTATTTTAATGTAAATTAGTTAGAAAATTTAAATTTGATCTGTGTATTTGGGTTTTAGGGGTATAAAACTCGAAAAATCTGCAATATGGCCATATGTCAACATATACTGTTACAAATACACGTTTAGCCTCGTTTTCAAAATTTGAATTCTGAGGACAATTCTACATAGAAAATAGTCAATGTAGTGCTCATCGGATGTAGAAAAGTCCACCTAGAAAAAAAATTTACATTTTCAGGCAAAAAATGCTTTAAAAATTAATTATTTTTTTATATTCACAAATGCCAAATTAATAATATTCTCAAATTTTGGGGCCGATATATCGAGTGTTTTTGTGTCGCAAGCGTAAAAACTATCAAACAAAGAGAAAAATCGCCCAAAATTGCTTTAAGCGACAAAAAACTTTGTTATTGTTAAACTTTTGATATAAGATTAAAAAAAATATAAGCCAAATAATCTTTTAAAAAATTAAAAAAAAAAAATTTCTAACTAAAGAAAAAACATTAGGATAGGCTTTTCTACGCGTCATAAGCACGACACTAATTATTTTCTATCTAGAATTGTTGGCAAAACTGAAATTTTTTATAATATTTGGTGTATAATTTCTCTGAACGCTGCTAAATGTGTATTTGTAAGAATTTATGTTGAAAAATCAACGTAAAAATTCAAATACACAAAACAGCTCACTGACAACAAAAAAATGGTTTTATAGCTTTTGCGGCTAAAAGACAAGGTATAGACTTGAAATGACGCCAGATTTAGATTCTACGGAAAAATTTTAAATGTCAAAATTAAAAAACGACAAAAAAAACTTAAAAAAATCGTAGAATTTTTTTTTGTCCTCATGGTACAATTAAAAGACTACTAATAAGTTATAGAAACAAATAAAAAATACTAAAGCAAACTTCTCAACGCACCCCTCCCCCTGTTCTGGTCCGTTTGCAATGGAATTGCCCACATAGCATATGTCAAAAATACTCAATCTAAAATGTAAATTTTGCACTTTTCAACCGTTTTTAGCCGGATTTGTGTTTTTTGAGGATATTTTAATAGCTTATGACAGAAATTTGTCGCTTTTGACTTATTTTAAGTTGCAGTTTTTAACAGTTTATAGTAAATTTTCTAACAATATTTTTAAAGTTTATAGCTTATTTTGCTATTTTTGACATTTTATGAGTAAAATTTTACACTTTTAACAGTTTATAATAAAATTTTAAATTTTTATAAGTATGTTTTGATATTTTAGAACCGGATTTTGGTTGGAGTTTAAGCCTTTCTAACATTATCTTGATGTTTTATGGCCAGAATTTGCTATTTTTGATACTTTATGATTATTTTTGGCTCAGTTTTGATTTTATCTGATTTTTTTGATAGAATTTTGCACATTTTAACAGTTAATAACTAAATTTTATTGCTTCTTGACAATATTTTTATACATTTTGACCGGATTTTACTATTTTTGATATTTTTGATATTTCAATTTTTTCTTTTTATATTTTAATACTTTTATGACAGAATTTTGCCAATTTTTACTTTTTATATATACAATGCTGCAGTTTTTAACAGTTTATGGTAAACTTTAGTAGTTTTTGATAATATTTGTGAACTCTATGGCAGAATTTCACTATTTTTGACGTCCATGAATAGAGTTTTGTACTTTTAAAGTATTTTGATATTTTGTAGCCGGATTTTGTTAGATTTGAAATTTATTTTTTTTTATTTTTTCCAACCATATTTTGATGTTTTGTGGCCGAAGTTTGCTAAATTGATATTTTATATAATTTTCGATTTTTTAATCGTTTTTGGCCGATTTTCAAATTGATCTGAAAATATTTTTCCGATTTAGATATTTTTATGATTTTTAAAAGTTAATGATCAAATTTTTGACATTCCAAAAAAAAAACTTGCAGTTTAGCCGAATTATGTACTTTTTAACAATGTTTTTATATTTCAAGGCTGGATTTGTTATTTATTAAATTTAATGAATATAATTTTACACTTTTCTACAGTTTATGGCTGGGTTTTAGTATTTTTTGACAATATTTTATAGTTATTTTAGACTTTGCACTTTTCAACAGTTTATAGCCAAATTTTGCTATTTTAACAATATTTTGAAATTTCATAGCCGGATTTTAATATTATTAAAAACGTATGAAGTTTTATACATTTTTTAACACTTTATGGCCCGGTTTTGATGCTTTCTGACAATATTTTGATGTTTTAAGAGTTAAGTTCAATCTGAAAATATTTTAATACTTTATGACTTGCAGCAGTTAATAACAGGATAAAAAGAATTATAGTTTGTATGCAGAAAAGACAGTTCGGCAGTTAAATTTAACATAAAAACAAGACAGGAGATGTATAGAAGAAATATATATACGTAAGAGCAAATCGGAGGCGTAGCAATCTTGATACATCAACAGCTAAAACACCTTGTGACTAAAATACAAGTCATTCAACTATACGCCCCTACCAGTACATCTGGTGAAACCGAAGTCAAACAATTCTATGAGGATATCACCACAGCTATAAGATCCAAGAAAGTAAAGTTCTAAACTGTTATAGGCGATTTGAACGCAAAACTTGGCAAAACGCGACAAGAAAATATCGATAAGGTAGGAAACTTTGAAACAGGAGAAAGGAATGACAGAGGAGAAATGCTTCTAAACTATTTGCAAAACGAAAACTTATTCTGCATGAATAGTTTTTTTCAAAACCAATCAAACAAAAATGGACATGGTTAAGTCAGAACGTCCTTGTCAATAACGAAATAGATTATATTCTTGCAAATAACAAACATATAGTTACAGACGTTTCTGTCCTCAACAAATTTAACACCGGAAGCAATCATCGAATCACACAAGTATCGACAAACAGCTGAAACAACACCAGACGCAGTACGAGCAGGAGTTTTCATCACGCCTTTTTACAGAGAACTTGCAAAATCTAGAGTTAGAAGAATTAGCTGATAAAATTGTAAGCAGCATTCATACCGCTAAGAAAAATGTATGTGCACTTAAAAAAGAACCCCAAAACCCCAAAATTAGCCAAAATACTCTTAAACTAATTGAAAAGAAAAGAACTCTAAGTCGTGTACACCCAAACGATCAAGCAGGTTATAGAAGATAACTCAAATATGAAGGTCCTAAAAATTCTTAAAGTAAAGCTAAGATCTTCAAAATTTTAAACAAGAACGGGATAATAGTTAGAGACCAACAAGATATTAAACACGTCATAGAGCAATACTATACTAAACTCTATAGTGCAACCATACCAAATCCTAACAATGAGTCGATTACAATATACATTTGGACAGCAATGAAAAATGAGAATTGATTTGCGCTACACTAATGTTTTAAAGTTTATCTACAGAAATGCCACCCTCCAAGTACATATAAGTGATGACATAACTACTGATGAAATACCTATAAGAAAATGGGTTAGACAGAGAGACACAATATCACCGAAGCTGTTCACTTTAGCAATGGAGGATATATTCAAAAAACTATCTTGGCAGATGGCATCAATGTCGACGGAAAACATCTGAATCATTTCCGATTTGTTGATGATATTGTGTTGATCAGTAATTATATAAACCAGTTAGAAACCATGTTGAAACAACTAAACGAAGCATCGAAACAAGTAGGCATAAAGATGAATTTAACAAAAACCAAAATCATAAGTACGCAGAACACAAAAGTCACTATAGAAGATCAAGACATAGAAAAGGTAAACGAATAATATATTTGGGACATAAAATCATGTTGAGTAAGTACAACCAGATGGCAAAATTTTTAAAACAATTATGGCATAGTTGAGCTGCGTTTGTCAAATTGGGCTACATATTAAAAAATCTAAAAATTTCCAATGCTCTAAGGCGACAAGTTTATGAAAAATGCATTTTCCCAATAACAACATACAGTTCAGTTACCGTTAAAAGTGCAAACCGATTACGCACTATGCAACAAGCGATGGAACGGGCCATGTTAGGCGTAAGTTTGAAAGACAGAATTTGGAACAAAGAAATCCGCAGAAAAACCCGTGTAACAGACTTCAACTCGCAAATTGCAGAATTCAATTGGAGCTGGACAGGGCACGTTGCCAGACAAGACTATTGCCGATGAACAAATCGTATTACTTCCTGGCGACCAAGGGAAACAAAATGAGGAATTGGAAGACCACAAAGAAGATGGCTAGACAACGTTAAAGAGGTAGCAGGACAAGCCTGGTATCGCCTAGCCCAAAATAAAACATTGTGGAAAAAATTAAAGGAGGCTTACGTTCAGAAGTGACAATAATGAGCTAAAAGAAGGATAAGAAGAAGAAAAGCAAAATAGTCAATCGGTAACTGACTACACGGCAGAAAATTAAAAAATTTACAGTAAGAGATAGATTGGAATCAGATCACAACTTATTAAAAATATATTTAGCAGGTGATACAATAAATAAAATAAACAAAATAAAAATAATTACAAAAATAGTACGAACAGGAGAAAGCAAAAAAAAATATGAAAATAAAATTGAAAAAATGAACTTTTCAGAAAACAATGTAAAAAGCAAAATGAAAGAACTAAAAAAAGTTATATGTACATGTTACTGTAAAGACCCGAACAGCGGTAAATGTTAAGTTTAACCGGTTTTTTTGAAGTTATTCCACTTGATATTAGTAAAATCTAGGATATACTAGTGGCACTTAGTAAAACTTAGATATGGAAATAAAATATGATATAAAAAAGTATTTATTAAAACAAATAATAAAATAGTTAATTGTTGCAATAAGGTACACTATTATGGCATTATGGCACTTAGAGTTTCAAAGTATTTTAGATGTTTTGCAGGCACTTTTCTTGGTGCAGCATTTTTACAACAATTGCATTTTTTAAACCTTTGACTTTTAGTCAAAAACAATTTTTTAATTACTTTGCACTTACTTCTTTACTATCAACTTTTTCAGTTCTTATAAAATCTTCTATGTTGCTTTCATTATATTGGCTTGTTTTTCCTTACTTAATTTTGCTTTTTCTTTAAATGCCACTACAGACTGTATTTATAAAAGCAATCACAATTAGCTCATTTTAAGGTTTGCTCGTGTTTTCTGTCGCTTCAGTTTTGATAATATTGCTGTCAATATTTAATGCATGCTTTTTTATTATTGGTAACTTTTTTTTGGTAACTTGGTTGCATATTCAGTCTCATTTTTGGCAATATTATTCATAAAGATCTCATTTTTATGGTTGCTTTCATTATGCTAAGCCATTTTTTTTTATTTCTTTCCTGATGTGCTCTATTTTTTATTGCTTAGACGAATTTCAATCCTTTTAATTAGTTTGTTATTTGTTTGGTTTTCATACATGTATTCCACGTCTTGATTGGCAAGTTCAATGAATCCTTGAAGTTGGCCATGTCTTGGTTTGCTATGTAAAAAATTTATATCTGGTTACATAGAGCATACACTGTTGATTACCCGATTACAAAGTTTTTTGATGTAGTATGTTATTTGTTCCAAAATTGTTAAAAATATCTAAAAGATGGTACGCGACTTCTTATGTCAGCTTAGTCTGAAGCGCGGAAGATGAAATTGGTAAAAGCTAGGATATACCTATGGTACTTGGTAAAATTTGATTAAGAACATAATACAAAAACATATTTATTAAAACAAATAACAGGCTAGTTTCAAAGTAGAATGAAATATGTTATTTGCTCTAAAAGTGGTAAAAATATCTAAAATATGGTATATTCTTTTATTTACTTAGTCTAAAGTGCGCAGAAAATGAAAAACTTTGCAAGGTCCTGATAAACAAAAATGAATTTATACATTTTATCTGTAGTAATTTAAAGAATTTTATTCTTGCAGGTTTCTAACTACGTCATAATTGCCTTGACTGTTATGTTTTTGTGGATTTTTGTCCTTTTACCGTGGTTAACAGCAAAATGCATCTCTTCATTAATATTAGCAAATTTCTGCATTCTCTTCCTTGCAACAAGTTTTTTTTATCCACTCATTTTTTAAATATTATACAGGTTTATGCGCCTATAAAGAATAGCTTGTTTTTTTTCAAGTTTTTAAAGTTTTTACTTCTTACAAACACTTAGTAAACTTTTCTCTGTCAAGATAAAAGTGATTATCTTTTTTTTTGCTCATTAATTCAACCAAAATTTTATAAAAAATATTGTTTACACTTATTTTTAATAAAAACATAGACTCAGCACTTTGAATGCAAATATTAGTTATTTAGCTGTCGTAAACATGCGTACGTGTGTGTAAGTTGGAATTTGTCAACTGACAACATATTATGACGCTCTCCTAACGTAAATCCTAAAACTTAACATTTGTCGCTGTTTGCGCTTTTACAGTAACATATACACAAAAAACAAAATACATGAAGCAGATGGAAAGATAAAGAATACATAAAAAAGAAGAGAAAGGCAACGAAGATGGTACGCAAATGGAAAAACAACAAAGAAACCAAACAAAATTATCAAACTTTGTTAAAAATACATAAAAACAAATGCAAGAAAAAATAAAAAGAAAAAATAGAAATAAAAGCAATTCAAACAAAAAAACATGGAAGTACATAACAAAACAAAAAACAGTTACAAATATATACAAGTAAATAGTATGATGAAAACAGTTCTGTTATCAAGGCGACACTTCGCTTTTCCACCCGACTGTTTGTTGTTAAAAAGTTAGATTTATCAACTTTTTTCCCTTATTTATAACCAAATTTTAACAATAAAATGCTAGATTTTAACAAACTAAAGCCAGATTTTACTCATTGTTGGTTAGATTTTAACAATTAAGACATATTTTAGCATTACCAATCAACTTTTGAAATTTTATGGCCGGATTTTATTGATTTGAAACCAGATTTCATTAACTTAACGGTGGATTTTAAATTTAGTTTTGCAAATTAAATATTTTTAATTAACTAGAATGTCATGTTGGCAAATTATAAACATTTTTAGTATTTTGTAAAAAATTTAAAATAATAAATTGTCAGATTGTCTATTATCTTTTATGTTTGTATTAGTTAAAAATGTTTTGCGCCTCTCCTTATAAAGAAAAGTGGCACTGTTAATAGTACTGATTGGGAAACAAATGTTAAATAATTTTGCTCAATTTTTACTTGCAGCTATAAGAATTAGAAGAAACTATACATTAGAATTTTAGTAATTTGATAGTTTAATTTTTATTTGCATCTATGAGAATAATTCCATATTTAAAAAAACGGTAAATCATTTAGTAGTTTTAGTTCAGATATCACATTAGAACTTTAAGTACTATTTTAGTACTAGTTATGACATAAATTTAATTTTTTTTTACAAGTTTTATTTTTATTTGCAGCTATGAGAATGTTGCTATAATGTTTAAAATTTTGAATCAATCAAAAATATATCAGAAACCATACATTATAACTTTAAATACATTTAGCTTCCTAAGTACTAAAATAGCATAAATACTACAAAGCTACCATAAATATTTGGAAATATTTAATGTAAAAACAATAAAAATAGTATTTTAGCATTTTAGCATTGCTTAAAATTATAGTAATTTCTGTACGCGCAATGTTGACTAAAAGCTATAAGACTATTGTTATTTTACTTATTAACTGTTTTGCTTTTTTTTGTAAAATTTTATTCATTTCTATGATAGGACTTATCAGTAAATTTATTTTGTTTGTGCCTGTGTACTTTAGTGCTTTTGTGATTGCTTTATTCTATGCCTGCAGTGGCCTTTCTTTTTTTTACTTCTAAATTTTGTTTTCCAAATTTTTATTACTTGACTAATTTTATTAATTTTGCTTACATATTTATACTATCTCTGTGTTCTTTATCTTGATATAGTTTTATGAGTTTTTCTACAACGCTCTGATTGCCTTTACTAGTCTATCATTTATTCTTTTATTTTTAAGGTTTTTCTTTAGTTCTTCTTTTGTTGCTATCAAAAGTCTTTTCCGGATTTATGAAACAAAAATGCACTTTTTTTTACTAATCCACAATTTTTTTTTTCTATTTTTCTTAAAGTAAATACGTAGTCCTGAATACTGAAAAGAAAACTGAATCTACTTTGCATATTGTCAAATTTAATTTTCATTATTTTTCTTAACTTTACTTCTAATATTCGTTTATTTTTTTTAAACGCTTAATTGTGATATTCCTTAATATTTTGTTACATTGTCTACTATTTTTTTGTAAATGAGAATAATAACTCCCACTTCCCGTCTTTTGGTAGCTCTTTGTAATTCCAAACCACTTGCCATATCTAGCTATTTTTAGTTTGCTTTTCTTCATTTTATTTCTTTCAGCCTTATACCAATGTTTAGTAGTTTTTTTTTAATTTTTACTTATAGATAACTCTTTGTAGGTTATCTTGTCTTCTTCATTTTTTTTTGTTGTGGTGTTTTTTTTTAGAATCTTCTTGGTATGTCTCATCTTCTGCTTCTACATCCAGCAACTTTTCAAAAAATTCTTTCCATCTGCTGATTATGTCTTCTTTTTCTACCAGTAGTTTTTTATTTATGCTTTTTATTTAGGTCAACTGCAGGTTTTTTTTTTTAAAGATTTTAGTATTTTGAAAAATAAATTTGATTTGATAAACAAAGCAAACGGCAAAGGTGCTGTTTGCTTTGTTTTTACTTTATATCTAAATGGAACGGTTTTTTTGTTTGATCTGTTTTTTTATTTTGTCAATTGATGTTTTACAAGCTATTTTGGAGCTGTTCTGATGTTTGATTTAAACTGGTTTCATAATTGTTCAATTATTTTATTCTTGCTTCTATTTCTTTTTAGTTTTTTTTTTTATACTCTTATCTTACTGCAATTTTTGTAAGTTTATATGTTTTTTTTTGTTGGTTTTTACTTTTTTTTTCTATCGGGTTTGCTGACAATTCTATTGTTAGCATGTAGTAGTTGGATCCGGTTTTTGCTTTTTTTAACTTTTGTTGGTGCTACTTTTTTGTTATTTTCCACTTTCACTTATATTATATTATATCTTGAAAGATATAATTATTAATTATATTATATTAATTATAATTTTTTGTTTTTTACATTTTGCTTACTGTTTATTACTCTTGTATATTTGTGGATGTTTTTGTGTTTGTATCATTTATTGTTGTTTTATTATTTCCTCGTATTTTATCTGCTACTTTCTTGTTAAAATCTCTTAGGATCAAAAGTTGTCTTTTTGTACTTTTTTTTTGTTAACTGGAGAATCACAGAATTTATTTATTTGCATTGTTGTCATTTTTGTTTGGACTTTATACAGCTACCAAAAGCATGTTGTTTTGTTGTTGAATTTGCTTTTTAAAATATAAAGAATTATACTATTACAATGACTTATAAAAATAAAATTACAATTTACATAGGTATTATCCTCGAAACTTGAAAACGAGCTGCTTAGAGAAAAACACTCCAGAGATGGTGCCGTTGTTACTCAAAATCCGGCAGATAAATTTGCAGACATTTTTCAGATTTTTTGTGTTTTGTTGTCTGCTGGGTCTTAGAACACTCTTTGTAAATTTTCTCTAGATATGGAGAAACTTTGGGGATGTTATGGTGGTTCTTTTCATGGATTTTTAGTTGCATTTTGAGGTTGAGATAGCGCTAGATCTGTTCACTTTAGTTTTGATATTTAATTGAAACTTTGCTGAGAATTATTTTTGCGGAGCTGTTTTCGTGGTTGTGACTAACTAGTGATCTGTCTGTTAGTACGTTAGAAGTTAATTGCGGCGTTTCCGTGTGACACCTCGGCTGCTAGTTTGCTTTGTCTGCAGCAATTTTGTTTGTGGGTTGAAAAGAGAATCTTCTAAAGATTGTCTAATTTACTCTCTGAAAAAAAGTATCTACAGACTTCTTTTAGATCATGCCTAAAAGTTTTAGACCGTAAGGTTCATATACTTTTTGTTTAAAGATTGTATTTTAGGAAAAGGAACGCCTTATGTAAGTTACTTTGTAAAGACAAAGTATTTTTGGCCAACGTTTCAGTATGTTGGCGCAGCAAAAGGATACAAAAATTGTTATAAATTTCTTTGTTTTGAACATACTATGAGGTTCTGACAAACCACCGCAAAGTAAAACTTTGGAATACTTGAATGATTGAAGTGTGCATTTGCAACCGTTCTCCAGACTGATGTGATTTGCAGACTGATGATAGCAGTGTAGCAAATTTTGTTTTGGAATGGCATGACGCTGTTCTGTCAAAGAAACTAGCAGGTTTTTTGCTATTCTAGCTTTGTCTAGGATAGACTGTACGTACATATGGAACAAGAACGTTGTTCAGAAGTTTAACTACTAGAGTTTTGCGGTTTAGATATAAAGTTATCAGACTCATATAAAAGAGTTTTATAAAACGCAGAGAAAATTTTAGTGCAGTTTCAAAAGTAAACCCTTATGCTAGACTTCGTCAAAAGTTTTTTCAACATAAAAAAACCACTGTTGTGAATTTTTTCTGTCTAACTATATGGTCAGCCGCTCAGTTTATTTGATGCTCTACAAAGTAATGTTGTCAAAATCCATGTTAGTAGGCGGGGAAAAGATTGTTAGATTCAGTGTGGTCTTAGATTATGTCTAATATCATTTTTTATATGATTTTTCTCAAGGTACATACAAAACTAGTTTTTTGGGTTTTAGAATGTTTAAAAGGAAAAGAGCTTTTCCAAGCTTTTGAAAAGTGCTAGGTAATAAAAACTGCATTAGCAATATTGGTAAAAGTCATTATTACTTTATATGAAAAATATTTGAGTGCTCTGTCAGAACCAGAAGCAGATCAAGTTTATAGTTTTAAGATATTTTTTTAATTGGAGAAGGTCAAACGCTATGTAGCGTTGTGTCTTCTAAAAGTCATTGACTTCTTTGTGAACCTCTTCGACGTGCTCCAGATTAGTATCTTCAGTCATTGGAGCATTGAAGTTTGAGGCTGTCAGCAAATAACTGCACTGACTGGTGAAAAACCACCCTTTTATAGAAACGTGGATAAGCTTCCACTTCGTTGATTGGCTAGTTCCGATATCTAACGTGCAATTTTATACGTAGGTCTAACACATAATGACGTGACTAAAATGCACACTTAGTGCATTTACAATTTAACTTTTTTGACTTTGTTACTTTTTAATTCTACACTTCAAATTATCTGTTGTATTTTTTTTTCTTTACTGTTAGATTGTTATTGATGTATGTCTTTATCTGCTTAAGCATGCTTTTTGTTTTCATTCTGCTTCATTGTCCGTCTCTTTTACATTTTATAGAAACTCTTTTGAAACAATTTTTAATTTTTTTGGTAGTCCCAAATTTTGTGTATTCTTATCTGTTCCAGCTCTCACACTGCACTTAACAATTTTTCTTTTCCTTATTTATACTTATCATGCAGTAATTCACCTCAATAAATTTAATAAATGTTAATTGCTTTGGAGTTAATTTTATTACTTCTTATCTTATCGTATTTCCACAATCCTATGTACTAGCAATGCTATAAAATATAATATTTTAGGTATGCTCAACTTTGACCAAAAATTACAAGACCATTGCCAAATTTAATTTAAACCATACCACATGAACTCTGCAATCTGTGATTTAAAATAGCAAGCATCTTCTATTTTTTGAATGTTAATAGATATTATTTGTTTTCTAATCAACGCAAATTAATAATTCAATAATAATTTTTATATTATTTTCAGCTTATGATCTTCGCAAACATCAAAACTACAATTTGCTTCCAAAAGAAGAATGCGGAGAAAATCAAGATGACCGCATCATTGGAGGAGCAAGAGCAAACATGGGACAATATCCATGGATGGCCGTAATTGGTTACGCATTACAAAAATGCGATGCCATGCTCGATTTCAGATGCGGTGGAAGCTTAATCACTAAACGACATGTAGTTACAGCAGCACATTGCATCACACATTTGGCACAAAGTCTATGCAAGAAAACAAATCAATATCAAGACTACTTTCCGTAAGATTTTTTTTTTTAATTGATTATAGTCTATTACAAAATATTTTTTTTAGAAAAGTAGTCCGGCTAGGTGAATATAATATCAAAACAGATCCAGATTGTGAAGACCAAGTTTGCGCTGATCCAGTCCAAGATATTTTGATTAAAGAAATGGTATATCATCATAGCTACAATAATCCAAAATTACGCAATGATATTGGAATAATAAAAATGAAAACAGATGCTGTATTCAATGGTAATAAAAAAAAACTAATAAAATTATCACAAATTAATTTTAATATTTTAGCATGGGTTAGTCCGTTATGTTTAATCAACGGTGGAAATTTGCATCAAAATTTTTTAAACTCAAGTGGAATTGTAGCTGGTTGGGGTATTATAGATATATACTCTAAAGAACGCAGTAATGTTTTAATGCAATTGAAAGTATCGGTAGTTGATTTTGATGATTGCAACCCACATTATGAATCTATGGTAACTTTATCATCCGAAAGGCAGATTTGTGCTGGTGGTATTAAGAATCAAGATTCGTGTTCTGGTGATTCAGGTGGACCTTTATCTGTTATTGCTGAAACTGATGAAGGACCAAGATATAGTTTGTTGGGTGTTATTTCGTTTGGATTTAAGAAGTGTGCTAGTAAACCAGTTCCTGCAATTTATACAAATGTTATTTTTTATGGAAAATGGATTTTGGATAATCTATAATTGAAATTTAATGTTTTATTGAGATTATTAATATCCTAAAATATGATGATATAAATAATAAAAATAATTATATAATACTCATGGGATTTAGTTATATGACCGATGATGAGATTTATATCTTGTTGCTCAATTTATTTTATTGTTAATGTAAATAAATATGGAAAAGTATATTTTGATATTTTCCTTATCTTATACTAGATCTAGTTGTTGGCTTTAGAATGAAATAAAAAAAAAATGAAGTTTAGAGCTGAGAATTAAGTTTCAATTAAAATTACAAGTGGACAGCTAAACCTTGCAAGGAACCCTCTTCTATACGGTTCAGATGGGGAAAACTATTTTTAATACGGGTTTTTCAACTTATTTGAATTCCAGAGGACAAAGAAGTTTTTAGCAATTGATTTGCTACACGTTTTTTATGGTATTTCTAGATAATCTCCACAGCAACGATCATTTTCCTATTGTCGTTAAAAACGTTAAATAGATCGGAGAGTGCATTTCCCAAAAATGATGGCCGCGCATAGTAGCAAAGTTTGGTCTCACTTTCTTTAAAGAATATAGATATTGAGACCGCTGTGCAAGGTTTTATGTGTGCGTCGTTTAAACAGAAAATGTGTTTGTCCTAAAGACTAGCGGTCAACTGGCCAATTATATATTTGACTCAGCTATTTGACTAGTATAAAAAAACGACTGTTTTTGTATGGTTGCCATGTCAGCAAAGGTAATAAGCTGGCCAATAAAGCTGCTTGTCAAGAAGCAGATGCGGATCACACGGACAATATTCCCATAATTCCCAATGATCTAAAGCGTTATATACGTTCAAAAGTCATCCAAGATTGGTAATAAAAATAAAAGTTAAAAAAAACATGCTTTTTTTGACGGAGTAGAAGTCGCCGGTAGATTTTAGCAGAAACGAAGAAGATTCCTTATGTCATAAGACATACCAACTTGATCTCTTTTACTTTATTCTGTAACACAACAAAAACATTAATTATAAGTTTTCCGTATACATTTTAATAAAATTTAAGTAATCCTAACTTCTTTAGAGTAAACTGCATGAATTTGGTTATGGAGCTCTTAAACCTTAAGAACTAAATAATCAAATTAATCAGATTCTCTGATCACTATTGTTCAATAACGTAGCTATTTGTAAGCAGAGGTTTGCAATGCAAAAAAGCTCACAAGCTTACTAATAGAACCTTCAACGTTTATTCAAATCTTAGGATTTACAAAGTCAAATATAAAATTTACGTTTTTTAAAACCAATAATTCTAGCTACGCCACTGCTTAAAATAGCTTAATACAACTTAAAGACAGTTTGAAACACTTTAGGTGCAATTAGGCGAAGGCTTCAACTAGATAGTAGCTAATAGCCATAACATCATAAACTGCTATATAGCTAGATTTTAACTCTAAAGGACTTTCTTGGGAATCCGCAAAGAAAGACCGCAAAGGGCAAACGTTACAACTCTAGATAACTGCTAACAAACTAGTAGTCAACAATGAAGGATGCAAGCCAACGTTCGAGAGAAGAGATAGTAAGTCTATAATAGACATTACACTCAGCACAGCAAAGTTGGCCACTAGAATTAAAAACTGGAGAGTACTAGAAGACTCTTAGCTATCCAAGAAATCAGTAAATCCAACAGAAACCCAACTACAGAAGGATAGAAATTCAACAAAATAGACAACACGGCCTTTGACAGTGCACTGAAGGAAAAAACAAAAAATAAAAACGTTGAAAACGCCAAGAAACTCCTAGACATAGTTACACACTGCAGCAAAAAGTCGATGCCAACAAAAAGTAGCATAAAAATTAAAAAAACTGTATACTGGTAGACAGATAGCAAAAAACAGAAAGCAATGCATTTAAAAGCGCAGAAAATATGCAAGAGCAAAAACAACAACAGACAGAGAAAATGCCAATATAAGCAGTGCAAAAAAGAATTAAAGCTCTTGATCAGAAAAACAAAGGAAAAAAATGGCAGAAAGTATGCATAAAAGTCGAAGAGGACAATGTGGTTTTAGGTACAAGATTGTCATAAACCGACTAAAAGGCAAACCCGAAAAGATAAAATTGGAAAAAAAAGAGAAAGATATACAACATCTTATTCCCACAGAGGAAAATAAATCAGTGGCCAGAAGTAGAGGTTAAAGATGTTTTGGAATTTAACATGAAGGAGCTCAAAGATGCAGTAGACAGTATTAAACTGAAAAATGCACCGGGGGTTGACAAAATATTACCTGAAATAGTCAAGAAAGTAGTAGAACTGCAGCCAAAAATTGCCTTAAAAGTAATGAACAACATCCTAAAAACAGGAGAATACCCTAAAGAGTGGAAGGTAGCGTGACTAGTACTGATACCCAAAGCAGGAAACAAATCATATAGACCGCTATGCATGCTGAATACGTTTAGGAAGCTTTTTGAAAGAATGATAGCATTAAGACTATTGAAAAAAATAAAAGAAACCGGAGAGTATGCCGACAATCAGCACGGATTTAGAAAAAGTAAATCGACAATAGAAGCGTCCAAACAGGTACTAGAAAAAGCAATAAAGAAAAAGACAAAAACCGGAAAAACTAGAAGGTACTGTGCGCTAGCAACGCTAGACATCAAAAATGCGTTTAATTCTGTTCCTGCACTGAATAAAAGAAGAGCATTGGCTTATCTGGTAAAGATAATACAAGACTACCTAAAAGACAGAGTGGTAGAGTTAGAACTGGGAGAGCAAGCAAATATGACGACTGGGGTACTACAGGGGTCGGTTTTAGGACTATTCTTGTGGAACCTCATCTATAATAATCTACTCAGATTAGAAATGCTGAAAGATGTTACAACGGTGGCATTTACTGACGGCCAGAACGGAGGAACAACTGAAGCAAAAGTAGAAGTCAGCATTGAGTAGATTATAACATGGATGGAAAGCAAAGGGCTAGAATTGTGCACAAACAAAACTGAAGTGACACTATTAATAAGGAGAAAAAGGCATTGTAAGTTTATAATTGAAATTAAAAGAAAAATTATAAAAGCCCAAAAAGAAATTAAATACTTGGGAATAATTTTTGACAAACGCCTAAGCTTTGGGCAGCAAAGACAACAAACGCTATCAGCAAACTTATGCCTAAAATGTGTAAAGCTGGCACTATCAAAAAAAGGATGCTAGCATCAGTTGTAAAGTCGGTGATTTTATGTGGGGTTTAAGTATGGAAAAGTGCACTGGAAGTAAAGACGCACAGAAAGAAGCTTGCAGCTACAATGACAGTTGGCAGTCAGAGTAATAGCAGCATATAGAAGCACATCACTAGAAGCTGCAAGGGTGCTAGCAGGAATATTACTCTTAGAACTGATGGCAACAGAAAGAGAAACAACTTTCCAAAAAACCAAAGTAAAAAAAACTCTAGAAAGAAAAAACACACTTGAGAAATGGCAAAACATGTGGAACAAAAGTAAAAAGGGCAAATGGACAAAGACGCTCATAAACAAATTTGAAAAATGGCACAACAGAAAAAAGAGAAACCTAAGTTACCACTTAACACAAGTAATGAGCATAGGTGTTTTGGCACGTATTTTAAAAGGTTTGGACTGTAACAGGATGAGCAATGTATGCACTGTCCATACAGGGATGACCCCGGAGTGTGTAAAGTGGAAGCAGAAAATAGAAAAAATTATAAAAATGTAACAGGTACTACATTAACAAAAAAGAATAAAGTTGAGGTAATGCTAGTAAGAGTAGAAAATTGGAAAATGGCAAAGGAGGTTTTAGAAAAAATCTTAATTGAAAAAAACTGCAACAAAAAACCGCTACCTCATCTGAAGGAATGCTGAGAAGCAAACCAGATAAAGATAAAAGCAAAGAAAGGTTGGAGGATTTTTAGTGGGTACACAAAAACTGGTAGCTACACATCTACGCCACCACAAGTGCAAAAAGCATTTTTTCTCCTGTATATAAAAAAAGGTGCAATTTAAAACAGTTTTAAAATAATTTAGAGTAAATACAAATACATTGAAAAAATTTCAAATAACTTTAAAATAGTTCAATAAGCAAGAAACAATTCAGATACACTTGAAAAATAGTTTAGTTGTAACTAAAAACACTTGAGAGCAACTCAAATTGAAATGTAAAGAAGTTGCATATTAAAGTAATTAGAACACAATTAAAAACACTTCAAAGCAACTCAAATTGCACTAGAACAAATTGACATTAACCAAAAATACTTCATTATACTTAAAGTAAAGCTTAAATACATTTCAAAACACTTTAGACTCTGTTAAAAACAGTTCAGGTGTCAATTAAGTGCAGTTGAAAACAGTTTTGTGATCTTGGAACACTTTAAAACAATTGCTAACACATATAACACTCTAAATTCATAGAACCAAGTGCCCCGCCCATCCACCCAAATGTTTGTGAACAAAAAATTGAATTACTAACACTTGGGTGAGTGAGCGGGAACTAAAGTTAGAACTACTGTCGCGCGTTCATAAACTAAGTGCCCTCGCCTACCCATCTAAGTGTTTGTGAACAAGTTTACTATCACTTGAGTGAGTAAGCGGGAACTAAAGTTAAAACTACTTTTGCGCATTTACAGAACTAAGTGCTCCGCACACCCACTCTTGTGTTTGTAAACAAAAAATCAGATCACTAACACTTGAGTAAGTGGGGAAAAACTAAAGTTAAAACAACTGTCGCTCGTTCATAAAATTAAGTGACCCGTTCACCCACCCAAGTGTTTGTGAACAAGAAATTAGATCATTAACACTTGGGTGGGTGGGCGAGAACTAAAGTTAACACTACTGTTGCGCATTCATAGAGTTAAGTGCCCTACCCACCCATCCAAGTGTTTCTGAACAAAGAATTAGATTACTAACAATTGGGTGGGTGCGCAGGAACTAAAGTTGAAATTAATGTTGCGCATTTATAGAACTAAATGCCTACCCACCCAAGTGTTTGTAAACAAGAAATTGGATCACTTAGGTGGGTAGGCGGAAACTAAAGTTAAAACTACTGTCGCGCATTTATAAAAATAAGTGCCACGCCCATCTACCCAAGTATTTGTAAACAAGAAATTATATCACTAACACTTGGGTGGGTGGGCGGGAACTAAAGTTAAAATTAATTATTGTCACTCATTAATAAAATTAAATGCCCCGTTTACCCATCCTAGTGTTTGTGTACAAAAAATTAAATCACTAATACTTGGGTGGGCGGGTGAGAACTAAAGTTAAAACTACTGTCGCACATTCATAGAGCTATGTGCACCGCCCACTCACTCAAGTGTTTGTGAACAAGAAATTAGATTACCAACACTTGGGTGGTTAGGCGGGAACTAAAGTTAGAACAACTCTCGCGCATTCATAGATTTAAGTGCCCCGACCATCTACCCAAAAGTTGGTGAACAAGAAATTAGATCACTAATGCTTGAGTAGGTGGACGGGAACTAAAGTTAAAACTACTAGGCGCGTTCGTTTCGCCAGTATCACTGAAATTTTGATCATTTGGCAATGACTTAAAATATTACTTAATTATTGTTTAACATGATACATAACAAAAAACGACCAATTTCACCTTATCTCAAATTGTTTTATTCATTACTCGCCATATTTTTAAATTTATATCACCGAATTTGTTTAATTTATCATCACCAAGTGATCAAAATTTTAGTGATATTGGCGAAACGAACGCGCATACTGTCGCGTATTCATAGAATTATGTGCTCTTCCCACCTACCCAAGTATTTGTGAACAAAAAATTGGATCACTAACACTTGGGTGGGTGAGCGGGAACTAAAGTTAAAACTACTGTCGCGCATTCATAGAACTAAGTGCCTTACCACCCACTTTAGTGTTTGTAAACAAGAAATTAGATTACTAACACTTGGGTGGGGGGCGGGAACTAAATTTAAAATTAGGTTGCGTATTCATAAAACTAAGTGCTCCGCGCATCCACTCAAGTGTTTATAAACCAGAAATTGAATCACTAACACTCGAAGAGGTGGGCGGGAATTAAAGATAAAACTACTGTTGCGCATTCATAAAACTAAATGCCCCTTCCCACCCACCCAAGTGTTTGTGAACAAGAAATTAGATTACTAGCACTTGGGTAGGCGTAAACTAAAGTTAAAATTACTGTCGCTCATTTATAAAGCTAAGTGCCCCGCTCACTCTAGCGTTTGTGAACAAGAAATTAGATCACTAACATTTGGGTGAGTAGACAAGAACTAAAGTTAAAACTACTGTCGCGCATTTATAGAACTAAGTGCCTCGCCTACCCAGCCAAATGTTTGTAGACATAAAATTAGATTACTAACACTTGCGTGGGTAGTCGGGAACTAAAGTTAAAACTATTGTTGCCCATTTATAAATCTAAGTGCCCCGCTCAACTACCCAAGTATTTGTAAACAAAAAATTGGATAACTAACACTTAGGTGGGTAAGTGAGAATTACAGTTAAAGCTACTGTCACGCATTCATAGAACTAAGTGCTCCGCCCATCCACCCAAGTGTTTGTGAACAAATAATTGACTAACACTTGGGTAGGTGGGCATGAACTAAAGTTAAAACAACTGTTGCGCATTTATAAAGCTAAGTTCCCTGCCCACCCGCCCTAGTGTTTGTGAACAAGAAACTGGATCACTAACACTTGGATGAGTAGTCAGAAAGTAAAGTTAAAACTACTGTTGCGCATTCATAGGACTAAGTGCTCCGTCCACCCACTCTAGTGTTTGTAAACAAGAAATTAGATTACTAACACTTGGAGGAGTGGTCGGAAAGTAAAGTTAAAACTATTGTTGCGCATTCATAGGACTAAATGCCACGCCCTCACAAGTGTTTCTTTTTCTTTTTCTTATTAGCATTCATACTTCCATTGTTGGATATAGGCCTTTTTCATGCTTTTCTGTCGTTGGCTGTTCTCATCCACTGTTTTCCTGCTGTCATCTTTATGTCATCGACCCATCTTGTTTGGGGTCTTACCGTGCTTTTTTTTGTTTCTTGGGATCTTCAGAAGGTAATCTTGTGGCTCCATTCTTTTGTATTTTTTTCTGGCCACGTGTCCTGCCCATTGCCATTTGAGTTCCGCTGTTCTTTCTATGACGTCTATTATTTTGGTTTTGTCCGGATATCTGTGTTGCGCACTTTGTCTCTCAAAATAATTTCTAACATCGCACGTTCCATTGCTTTTTGAATCACTCTAAGTTTTGCTGCTGATTTTTTAGTGATTGCTATCGTTTCCAGGCAATCCGGGTTCAATCCCCAAATATGACTAAAATAATAACTTTGCTCTTTATCCACCGGGGGATTCGGAAGTCACCTAATAAGCCGTTGGTCTCATCAACCCCCTTCATACAAATAGTAAGATTTCTGAGGCGATGTAAAATAGCTGTAAAACGCGAAATAAAGAAGTTTTTAATTCTTTGATGTGGCCTCTTTGTAGATGTCATCCATTAGAGCGGTATATCTCGAGTCTATTCTTGCGTCGTTCATTGCTGACAGGAAAGCCCAAGTCTGGACACTGTCGAACGCTTTGTGATAGTCTATGAACGCTATATGTATTGGGATATTGTATTCTGTTGCCTTTTCAATAAGTGTTTAAATTTTTGGTAGGTGGTCTGCTGTGCCAAAACCTTTCCGAAAGCCTGCCTGCTCCACTAGTTTCTTTGTAAGTCGTTTTGTGATAATTCGCATCATAAGCTTATATAAGTGTAATAACAAGCTTATTAGACGGTAGTTTTCTCTGTTTGAGGTGTCTCTTTTTTTGTGCAAAATGATGACCTCTACGTTTTTCCATTTTTTTTGGTATTTTTCCCTCGTACAAGCATTTGTTTGTTAGTATCCGCTAAGCTTTTAGTAGGGTTCCGCTTCCCGCTTTTAGCATTTCTGATATTATTTGATATTCTCCTGGAGTCTTTCGGTTTTTCATTTGTTTTAACGCATGTGTAATTTCAACTGTCTTATGTCTGGCAGTTCTTCGGATCCTACATTTGTAATAATAATAATGTTTGTGAACATGAAATTATATCACTGACACTTGGATAGGCGGGCGGGAACTAAAGTTAAGCTACTCTACAGCATTTATAGACGTAAGTGCCCCGCTCACTCACCCAAGTCAAGTGTTTGTAAACAAGAAATTGGAGCACTAAATTAATTAGAAATTGTTTATTGTACTTAATTGCAGTTTAGAAACACTTGAGAACGGTTTAGATGCAACTGGAGACACTTGAAAAGTAACTTAAATTAAATTAGAACAATTAAAATTAATGAATAATGACTACATACAATCAAGGACACTTTAGTGCAGTTGGAAACAGTTTCGGTACGCTTTAGAGCTTATTTATAATTTAATTTTTTTTTTTAATTAAATTGAAACAGATTAATTTGAACTAAAATAACTCAGTACATTTAAAAATAATTTAGAATACTTTAAATGCAATTGGAAAAGACATCTTAGGTACACTTAAACATAGTTGAAGTGCAATTAAAAACACTTGAATGTTGTAGAAATTGTATTATTGTTAATCGGGACAAATTGAAACAATTTACGTGCAATTCTCATTAGTTCAAGCACATTTTATTGGATCATTAACAACCTCAGTAGACAAATGAACAGTTTAGAACACTTCAAGTACAGTTTAAAACAATTCAAATGCAACTGGTAATTTTTGAAAGCTGCTCAAATTACATTAAAACAACAATATAATTGAAAAAGCAATATCACCAATTTGGAACAGTCGTGTAGTTGCCAGTAAGCAAATGTCTGCAATGCAAAAAGGCCCATAAGCCAAAGGCCTTCTTGACATTTAATTAAAAACTTAAAGCAAAGAGGATATAAAATAAAATTAAAACACTTGAGAAAACTGTACCCTTTTTTCAAAACCGGTTACACGTCTCTAAGGTTTTTTTTTAGAGAAAAAGATTCTTGAACTAATACCTGAACTCAATAGTAAAATATTCTATTCGCACTTTAAAGATTCCGTGTTTAAACCGCATGTATAATCAATTTTTTTTTATTTACTAATGCTTTTCTTTTTAGTCACTCGAAATGCTGGCTGGCAACTTACATTACAAGTAGACCTGCAGTTTTGAGTAAATTCCAAACCACTGAAACATATCTTTTCTAAATATTGAGCATAAAACTCTACACTTGTAAGTAGAGTGGAGAGTGGAAAAGCATATAAACGTTTAAAAATAAATTTCAGTTCTAAGGTGCAAACCCACAATCTTAAATGCAGCAGTCGGATGCTTAATACAAAGTTTTAAACTACCCTTTCTGTTATTTAAAATCTACAAAAAAACTAAAACTTGCTCATAGATATCTTACTTGAGATATAATTTGAATATATTTGACAGTTTGTTCAAAGTTACAACAAATTAAGCCTTCAAGTGCTTCAAAATCCAATCAGTATGATATCCAACCATAGTATAAACTGTAGGTAAACGATGATTAACATCAGCACTACATGGTGTACCAAATGATTCAATTCCAACCAACATCCAAGCGTTATTTTTCTGCACCATCAACGGATTTCCAGCACTTCCAGAACAGAATGTGTTCACTCCACTTGCACATAATTTACCATCTCCAATTACAACTTTTTGAAACTTTTGATATTGCTTAGTACATTCATTATGTTCCATTCCGGTAAGCTGTAAAAAATAGTAGAGTTAAGATCTAATAAATAATTCTACCAAATTTATACAATATAATACAAAAATTAATTAAAAAACCAAAACTTACTGTGTATTGTTTTTTAATATCCAGAGTATCATCATCGTAAGATCTTCCAAAGCCAGTAACTACTAATTCATGACCGTTGTAATTGTTAACTTGATCTTCTTTGCTTTTTGGTATACAAATTGGTCTTGTCAATTCTAAAATTTGAAATTTGTAGTATAAAAAATACATTTTTATGATTACTTACCCATAAAATCAAGATCTAAGTTCATTCTAATCATTGCAATATCATTAACTGGTATTGTATTTTTACTGCTGTATTGTTCATGAACTATTTGCTCTTCAATTTTAACAATAACAGTTCCCTTAAATGTTGCATTAGATTGACCTACGCTGATACCAGTTCTGAGAATGAAGTTAAATTAATTAAATTCTAAATTAAATAACAAAAACTAATTACAATTTCCAATCGCCGGGTGGGTTTAAGCAATAAGCTTGAGTGATGACGTATCGTTTGCTGATTAAAGTACCTCCGCAAAGGAATCGATGGCTATTGCCTGTAAAGTTATTAAAATTAAAGTTTTTTTTTATTAAATTATTTTATTGTTTTACCTTTCTCATATTGTAGACGTACAGTCCATGGATAGTCAGTGATTGAAGTCACTGCACCTTCCAAGAATTTATCATTAGGATTCAGTCCGCATTCTCCATCTTTTGGAAGCAAATCTGCTTTCAATACTGAAATTAAAATTACGATTTGTTCAATTATTATATAAAATTCATGTAAGATTATAGTAGTAGTAAACAAATTTATTTCATACACGCACACAAAGTTTTATAAAGAAAAAAACATATTTAGAAGTAAAATAAAATTGAGTATGAATATAAAAAAGGCGATCGATCAAAGTCTTTCTGCTTTAAGATTATTTTATTTTATATTTTATAAATACCTTGTAGTGTTGCTAGAAGCACAAATGCGTATATTAATCTCAACATTTTTTCTTCGACTGATTCGCGACAGAATCTTCTTCGGTTTGCAGTGGTTTTATATGTGCTAGTTGACCCTGGATGTAAACATTGTAAATATTATTTACATGCTTTATAAAACCAGTCTTTGTGTTTATCTTGTGTCTGTTTATTTTAGTATGATTCCTATTTTGGTAATCGTTTTTAATGATGGTCAATATTATCTACAGGGCTGGTGCAAAATGCAAATGTTGTTTGTATTATTTGTATTTTATTAAAAATAATATTATTATTGAAAAGTGGATTAAGATTGTTTGCATTTATTGTTAATTAGTTGTTTGACTAATGCATAATAATGAATGTATTATCTAAACATAAATAGATTTAATTATAATATCAATAATATAATTATATTTCTTGTTTGTATACGGAGAAATGGGCAAAGTTTAGCTTGTGGTCGTCTTTCCACTTAAGGGCGCGGTTTAGGGAGTCATAAAACTACAAGCAGAACTCACGCAATTTTACTCCTACTTAAATTTAATTTTTTCGTACAATAAAATATATTAAAATTTAAAACCAATTGTCTATTTAAATTAAATTGAAATTTTTTTGTTAAAATATTTGTTTAAACTTTAAGAGGCATACTTTATTGATAAAATTTTGTAGATTTTTTATTATTATGTCCTGTTTAGTCGCAGCTATCAGGTTCCACTTTGTACTATTTTCCAGCATGTGGCTGACGATGTTGTCTGCTGTTAGATTGCTGCCAAATGCCTGTCTCATCTTATCTCTTTTTTTATTCCAGTGCTGGCATTTTAAGATAGTATGTTCAGCGGCATCTTCTTTGTCGCAGTACTTGCACTTTTTGTCATCCAAGATTTTAAATCTACAGAGATAGTCTGCAAAGCACCCATGCCCAGTAAGAAACTAGGTGATGTGGTATCCTATTTCCCCGTGCTTTCTTTTTGTTCATTTTGCCACGTTTGATATTAACCTTTTGGTCCACTGAGAGGTCTGCGTTTCGTCTGCTCATTACCTTTCCCACAGTCTCATAGTTTTCGTTTTTTTGTCTTTTTTGTTGGTTTATTTCCACGTTTGCTTTCTTTCCCAGGCCAACAGATGGATGGGTATTGAACCTGTAACTAACTGTAGCGTTTTAGTTGGGGCCGTACAATATGCAGAGCTGATTTGTAATATCACTTTCTTCTGCACCTTGGTGAGAATCTCCTTGTAATTCTGTATGTTTAACCACTTAGCTCATATTGATGCTGCATACAGCATGGTTGAGTTGACAATATTTCCCATAATTTGCTTCTTACTAGACCTAGGCCCATTGATGTTTGGCAAGATTCTGACTATTGCCGTTGCCGATTTCTCGGCCTTTTCCGCTGCTTTTGTAATGTGATGTTTCATATTTTTATTTTTGCTAAGATGTACTCCGAGATATTTTATCGTTGGTTTGCTGGTGATTTTCTGTCCCCAGATGTTTGCTCTTATTACTTTGAAGGTCTTTTTTCCTTTCTTTAGTATGACCACCTCTGTTTTTTGTGGGGCAATTCTTAGTTTTTTGTCGTTCATCCATCTTTTAATCCGGCAAGAAATTTCTTCGATGTCTTCAATCAATTTCATTTCATTATTTCCCCGGACCACTATAGCCATGTCATCCGCATATCTAATTAGGTCAACCGTGTCAGCAACATCCAGCTTTAGCACACTGTCATAGAAGATATTCCACAAAACTGGACCGGCAACTAAACCTTGTGGGACTTTGCATGTCATTTCTAACTGCTCTCTTCCCCGACCCTGATGTACCTTTTGTCAAAGTAGCTTTGAATGATGTTCACGAGATATTTTGGTACATTTTGCCAGTTCAGCTCTTTTACGATACCTTGCCACAAGGCCGTGTTAAAAGCGTTTTTCACGTCCAATGTGACAAAGGCCGCGTACTTTCCAAGTGCTTTTTCTGCAGAAACTGCGTCAATAGCGTTAATAATCGATCTGTTCTTTCTAAATTTGTATTGTCGCTTGGAAAGATCTTCTGTAAGCTTTAAGCTGTCTATAATTCTGCACGTAACTATCTGTTTGCATTCGACATTGAATTTAGAAGGCAGATCGGTCTATAAGTTGTTTTGTCATTTATATCCTTCCTTGGCTTTTGCACTAGGACTAGAATATCCTGCTTCCAACGTTCAGGAAACCGGTCTTTCTTAAGAACTTCGTCCACCGCCTAACCGAGGATGTCGGGACAGTTGTTACAAATAAGTTTTTACCACTTCCGGTAGAATGCCGTCAAGACCAAGTGCTTTTTTAGTTTTAATCCTCAGTCCGGTTTCGCAAATCTCCTCGCCTGTACACTTAGGTACATCTTGCCTCGTAAACCTAATTTAACCTAACTTAACCTAACCCCAAATGTATGCCCATCTCTAATATAATATACACAGGACAGTTTAACAAAACAATCTTGTAGATTAAAAAACCAAATACAACGCTGCATCGTTTTGCAAAAAATACATGTTAGTAAAATTGAATTACTGAAATCTGTTTAGTCAAAAAAGACGCAGTTTAGCCAAATAATCTTAGAAATTAAAAAAAAAACATATTACAACGCAAAATGATTAAATAACATACTACAACGCTGGACAGCTTTGCAAAAAAATTATGCAACTTATAAAAACATATTACAAAACAAAGCAATTTAAAAAAGAAATTAAAACAATAAACAACTTAACAAAACAATCTTGCAAATCAGAAAAACATTAAACAACTATGTATAGCTAAGAAAAACATATTACAACGCTGGACTGCTTAGCAAAAACATTTTGTAGCTTAAAAAATTAGAAAATAAATTAGGTTATAACGCAAAACTATTTAGAAAAGTTTTATATAACGCTATACAGCTTAGCAAATTGATTTTGCAGATCAGAAAAACACAATACAACTCTTTAAAACGCTAGACAATTTAGCAAAATAATCTTGCATATAAAGAAAACATAATATAACGCTGATCATTTAACAAAAACGTACAACGCTGGAATGCTTAACAAAAATAATAATAACTTAAAAACATATTTTATTAAAGAGAGCTTAAAAACAATCTTGCGGATAAAGAAAACATAACACAACGCTGTACAGCTTAGCAAAAAATGTTACAATTCAAAGCCACTTAGAAAAGTTTATTAAATTTCTGGACAACTAGCAAACTAGTTTTGAATATTAGACAAACAAGTTACAACGCAAAACAGTTTAGAAAAACATAGTACAACAATGCACTGCACAGCAAAAAAATATGCAACTTAGAAAACATATTACAACGCTAGACAGCTTAGCAAAAGAACTATTTTTCTAAAATAAAAATTATTTATTATATATAGTTCTGCTTGTAAAAAGTGGTCCATCTAGTGGTCCCTTTTCAAAAATTTAAAAAAATGAACAAAAATCAATTTTTTCTGTATATTATTTGTTTATTCGAAAGAGCAAACATTCCCATTATTTATAGAACACGATTTCATTCATGTGGCTACTACCTCGGCTGGCTTTACAGTAGCGCGTCCTGTTAACCCAGTTTTCCAAAACCTTAGTGACGGTTTCTGGCTCTATCTCACAAATGTCTTGCTCGATATTTGCCTTAAGAGCCTGAATTGTTAATAAATTTGCATAACATCAGTCCTTTACAGCACCCCACAAAAAAAAAGTCTAACGGTGTCAAATCGCAGCTCCGATTGGCCCCATTGACATTGCCGAGACGGCTGATAACATGATTACCAAACTTGGCGCGCAAAAGATTGATTGTGGCATAGCGCGCCATCCTGCTGAAACCAAAGATCGTCCAAGTCTATGACTTCAATTTCCGGTCACAAAAATTGTTTATCATGCCTCTGTAGCGCTCACCGTTGACCAAAATGGTGTTTTTAGTAGCATTTTAAAAGAAAAATAAGCCAATGATAACACTGCTCCAAAATCCGCACCAAACTGTTACTCTCTGAAGATGCATTGGTTTCTCGACAATCACGTGCGGGTTTTCCATCCCCCAGATGCGACAGTTTTGTTTGTTGACATAGCCGCCGAGATAAATATGCGCTTTGTCAAAAAAGATAATTTTTTCAGCAAAATTATTGTCCATTTCAAGCTGCTCTAAGGCCCAAACTGAGAAGCAATAACAAACCGGATGGTTATGTGCCTTCAGTTGCTGAGACAATTGGACTTTGTAAGCGAGTAATGCAAGATCTTTGTGCAAAGTTTGCATCAGGATAGTGCGTGAGTTGTTGAGATTGATGGCGAGTCAATGTTTCAGAACTGAGTCGCACACTTTCGGCTACGGCAGCCACATTCTTGTCGGTGCGCACCGTACGACGGCGGGGACCTTGTGTGTTGGACACTAGCATGCCAGTCTCTCAAACTTTTTGCACAAGCTTGCTTCTTTTTAATAAACGCACTGTTTGGTCTACACAACATTGACTTTGGAGTATTTCCCAACGTTGTTCAAGCGTAAAGCAATTCATTTCGTTCCGCGAAGATATGATACTAACTTTCTGTATAGATTTTCTATGGGAAAAACCATTCACTGTCATAATAACAAATGATTAAAAAAATACCACTAGATACACTACCTTTTAGTTGTAAATGTATTATAAAAAGTAAAATTTGAAATTCCCGCGTGTATTAATTTTTAAAACAGTTTGGTACTGCTGCTACATTTATTGGCATCCTCTAAATTGATCAAGAACATTACCTACCAATTGCGCTAATTTAGTGTTTCTGTTGAAAGCCTAAAAAACAAAAGCAATCACCGTTTTACTGCCTCAAAAATCTTTAAGGTAGTAAAAACCAAACTTTGATGGCATAACTTGCATAAAACTATTTATCATAGAACTGCAAAATAATTATCAAACAAGAAATCAGCAACAAAGTACGATGACAACAGCAGAATGATTATTGTACTATAGATTGTCGCAAAATTGCATAAGTTTAATGACAAGCCATCAATATCAGACTGGTCACAGAGAAACAAGCCGCTTTCATCAAAAAAGGCTATCCCATCATTAGAAAAAACTGAAACTTTTAGAAACATCTACTAGAAAGATATAATTCAAAGAAATGTTCAAAGAAACAACGAACAAACTGCGATTTAATCCTCTTGTTAACACTTGACACATATTTTTAATAACCATTATTTACATGGCATAAAGTCCGATTTGCACACACTATTTGCAGTAATTCAAGCTGTATTTCAGCAATAATGCGTCAAATGTTTGCTTCTAAGTGCTCAATTGCTTTTGGTTTATCGGTGTAGTCATAAGACTACATATCCACAAAGAAAATAATCTAATAACGTCAAATTGCACAAACGAGGTGAAGTCCATATTGTAAAATTAATTGTTTGTGAAATATTTCTGTCTGGAATGTGGTGCCGTCCTGCTAAATCCATTTACCAAATGTACGACGCGTACGATGATTGTGAGGCTTCAATTCCTGTACAAGTTGAATATTGTAAGCTTGTAAAAGCTTGTAAAAAATCATATTGCAAAATTTTCTATAAAGTGAATGGATACAAATTTAATTGTTGAGCCCGATGACAAATTGACACATTTGGATCATTATTAATACTAAATTGCACACTATCAATTGCTTCTTGTATGCGCACTATACGACGTCGTACAGGATGCTGATTATTGTTTAGATTAAACGTATTGCAAAAACAATGCACAGTTTCTCGGTTTAATTGCTCTGATAGACAATTATGAGCACCATATGCACGTAATGCCCGATGAGTTTCTTGAACTAAACCTTGTTTTTCAAATAAAAGAAAATTGTACCAAAAACTGTATAAGTACACCATTTACCTACAACGCCACTTTAGTGTTTTAAAAGAATTTTCAAATATTTCCATCAAAGGAAATATAAAAGTTTTTGCACAATCTACTATAAGAAGCTGATGCTGCATGGACTCACAAAAGTCAGTAAACCTTGAACAAGCAAGACCACGTTGACATGCCAAGATCACTGAAAGCAATTGTTGTAAAGAGTATTATTACCAAAACTTTAAGTTATATATAGACTTAACTACAAGATACTTCTTACTACTCAAACAAAATTTAGAAAAAAACTTCCCACTACTAACTGCGCCATTTTGATGCATACGCCAAACATACCAGAAAAAGCACTAGTTTCAACCTGCGGAATTTTGATTTCTACGCCGGACACAATTCCATTTAAAAAAAAATCGAAAAGGAATATTAGCTTGAACAAACTAGGAACTCAATAAATGTTGACTGCTTACTAAGGCACAGCACTTGGTATATGGTTTTTATAGTTAAATTAAGTTTACTTACTATCTGTGCATTCTAAATAATTTTCTTTTAATATCAAAAACTGAAAACAGCAAAAATTAAAGATTATATATACCGATAAACTTAAACAGTGTAGCAATTGGTCACAGTATTAAGTAAAATGTGTCCAACAAAAACAACAGGAACTGGAACTGAGCCGTGTTCACATTATTTAACCGACATTAGCCAAATGTGCTCCCAATACCCGATTACAACTCTTAACATCAAGCAAAAAACCAGTCTAACCACTACTAAACCAAGTTAATTGATTTAAATTTTTAACAAATTAGCCTAAAAAACTATCTGCTATCTACAACAAAACAAGCGCAAAGTAGCACAAGCAATATATTGATAAAGCAACTATCTATGCTACAGAAACATAATTTACTCACTTATACAAATAACACTACTTTCATCAACAGATACAACTTCATTAGTTTTCAAAAATGTCCCAAAAAAGCCACAATACAGCAAATGACCGTTTGTGAGTTATCCCAAAGAATATGGTTCATTCACTTTACAACCTGGACTAACAACATTTTTTTAATAAATCAAAGACTAATAGGAGCATTAAGATACACTAAACAGTGGTTTTAGCTGGTACCTAGCCAAACTTTTTTTTCTACAACAATATTTAAAGCAGAACTAAACAAACTGCAATCTAAAAAAACTTGTAGAGCATATGGTAAAATCAG
Source organism: Tachinus rufipes (assembly GCA_963932245.1). Classification (NCBI taxonomy): domain Eukaryota; kingdom Metazoa; phylum Arthropoda; class Insecta; order Coleoptera; family Staphylinidae; genus Tachinus; species Tachinus rufipes. The sequence goes on from OZ010743.1 coordinate 112,075,021, forward strand.
TAGCGTAACTACAATTTTCGGTCATATTAAAAAGGCTTTTCTGAGAGTAGATTTACAAAAAATTTGTTTTTACTTTATTTTGCTGCAACTCCCCTTTAGGATAAAATAAACATTGCCTGCTCCCTTCCGCATTGCAGACTCTTGCTTCTTCTTCTTCTTCTAAAACTGCCAACTATTTTAAAATCCTTAATTTTACACTGGTTACGCATTTAGAAGTTTTGCCAATTTTTTTGCAAACGCAGCGCTGAATGTATTAGGTTCAAAACGTCATAAAGAATAAAAGTCTTTAGCAGTTGCAAATAACTACGTAGAAGATTTGTATCTATAAGTAACAGTTATGTAAGTTTAAAAAATGGTTAAAACCATTACTATGTAGTTATATAACTAAGTTTTTACCACAAATATTTGTGTAAATATTTGGACTTTAGTAATTTTGTAAAAGTAGATATAGAAAAAAAAAATTTCTGTAGTTGTTATCACATTACCAATATGCATAATGTTAGAAATGCTATGATCTGAACTTTTAAATTTGACATATCTTCAAAAAAATTTTGAATTACTATAAACTTCTTTTTTTAGATCATTGGTGTAGTCTTTATAACATAAATATAGCAACTCCAAACTTTTTTGATAAACTTTTTGACAGTTTGAACTTTTTGAAAGTTTGAAGTTTTTTAAGGTTATCATTAAAAAACTAAAAGTAATTTGTTAAAAAACTTTAATGTACATAATACTAAATACCTCACTCATCTTCTACTACACTATCTGGCTAACAAGCTATGATTTTGACTGCTTTTATAATCTTGCTCATCTTATTTAGCAACTCAATTATTTTTCTTGTAATAGTCATTTTTCTAACTCTACCACCACTTTTTCTCTCTATAAATTGTCAATTTTTCTTACTCAAACTTTATGGTCTAACCTATACCTCATTCTAAGATTATAGAGGGAACAATTGTTCAACAGCAACCAAGAAGCAAAAACTCTTGAAGACACTTAAACATAAACTAAAAACCCAACCCAAACATAAATAAAGCAAAAACGCAACATCTCAACACTACCATTAGTTGAAAACAAAACAAAAACGCAAAAGCTGTTGCAGCAATACCCAGGCGTTCCAAAAAAACGGCTAAAAAAAGCAAGAAAAATAATTTGATTTCAAAAAAACCTTCACATTCTTACAAAAATTGTATTAGCAATAATACTAAAATAATATTCTAAATGCTTTTTAGACAACAACAAAACTAAAGTTATTAAAATTTTTTTTTTTTTTTTGGTAATTTTGACAAATTGACAAAAGAACAAGCCGGCACCCTGTTCTCTAAAATAAATCAATAAAAATGAATTTTTGTACATTTTATGTAGAAACAAGTCAACCATTTTGCAGAAACAAACCTTTTTGGGATCAAGAAATTTTAAATCATTAGTCTAAAAAAACTAAAAGGTCTTGATATAAGTACTTAAGTCACCATTGAAATTGGGCACTTTATTAAACAAGTTGGAAGTGCAGAATAGCATAGTGAGCAAGTGATAAACTTGAAACCGGATTCCAAAAATATACAACAAGTCCTACTTATAGATAAATGCGCTTGAAAAAAAAAATTAAACTCTACGAAGCAAACTGCACTTAGGTTTTATCAAAGTATCAATCCGAGCAAGACTTGATCTTTAAAAAAATAGCGGCAATCCGAAAAAGACTAGTTCAGTCAAAAAGCAATAATAAAGTTTGCCAAACGACAGTAAGAAAACTGATAATTAGTAAAAATGTTGAAAATTGTGTCATGTGTGTCACTGCAAAGCAGCCTCCGCGGCAAAGTTTTAAGATGGAAGCTATGGGGAAAGAACACAAAAAAAAGGACAACCACAAATGAGATGGGCTGATGACTTTAAAAGAGCAGCAGTCTGTACTGGTTCATAGTCGCACAGGATAGACAGGTTTGGAGAAGTAAAAGGGAGGCTTATATCCAAAGAATGACAATGGTTGACTGAAAAAAAAGAAGAAGAAACTGGTAATTAGCATTAGCCTCAAACAACAAGGTACACCTGATATATAAAGTTTTCAATAGGAAGATAACAATTTTGTATTTAAATACAAAATGCACCATTAAACTTTTTTTCTGATCTGTCATTGTCAAATTGTTGGTCAAAGCTTACAGTTTTATGGTTGTAAAGTTTACAAACAGGCAATGTTTAAAAATTATTACCGAAATTCTGGTTTGTGGTCGCAACTTTAAAAGCGCTTACTCCAATTTTTGGTTGTAATAATCGTCCCACCAAACAGGCTGTGCGTGTTATAGTGGATAAATTTGAGTCAACATATTTACTATTAAATGTTCCTGTACCAGTAAGACAACGTACCAGTTAAAATACCAAAATTATTGCAGCGGTAAGAGCTTTACTTCAAAATAAGCCAAATCAGTCAATTCCACGCTTTTCACAAGAATTAGAAATTTCTAGTCTACAATGAAACAAGTTTTGCATATAGACCTTTCCCTACACCCTTATAAGATCAAACTAACTTAAGAACTAAAGCTTTATGATTATTTGAAACGCAGAAACTTTTTTGATTGGGCTCTGCAAAAATTTTGAAAAAAATCCTAAATTTTATTAAAAAAAATATTTTTAGCAATAAAACTCATGTTAGGTTTAACAGCAATAAACAAAATATGTGTTATTGAACAGCAACAAACCCACATGTGCTTCAATAAACTACATGCAACCACACAAAATGACCGTGTGGTGTGGATTTTATACTAGAGGTATGATTGGATTGTAATTTAGTGAATAAAAATGATTGTCATGTTACGTTAATGAAGCTTGCTATTGTGCCATGTTGCAAGACTGTTTGGCCAAAATTGGATGAACTTATTTATTTGTTACTTTATTTGATCATTTAATATTTAATCATTTTCTCTCTAAACAAAACATTTTTTGATGTTCTTTAACTCAATTTTTTTTTTTTTAAATGCTTTGTTTGCCATTTTTGATTGATCTAATAGGTCATAACATTTTAATTGAATACGGTATCGTATACTGTAAAATAAGTACAGCGTCTTTATAAATGTCTGGGATTATGTAATCACCGCTTTTTTTAATTGTTCACCAAGTATTTACTTTATTTTGACAGTTCAACTGTCAAACAAGTTTATAAAGATGTATACAGATGAAGAAAATATTTTTATTATTGAATCCTACTTTAGGAATGAGCGGTTTGAAAATGGGGAATGGCTCTATTCCATTCCGGATTGTGTTCGAGAGTTTTGAATTTATTATAAAATCTTAAGATAGGCAACTTTATTTACGCACACCGAACTATTTCACTAGAGCAGCACAAATGTGCATTACATAGTTACATAATCCCAAACTATTATAATGACTCTATACAACACGACATTTTCACTTAAATAGTTTTATAATTAAAAACCTATCTAAAACGTGCGAGATACGGATATTATTTTAGAGATTTTATAAACAATAAAATTCTCCATGTGATAAGTTCTCAGCCACTTTTTCCAAAAGTTTGTGCGTATTTTTCTTAGAAATTACGTTTTTATAAATTACACTTAACTCTTAACAAGACATAAATAACAATATTTTAAAAACCTAATTACTATTGGGTTTCCTTTGAGATAAATATTTTAATTTAATTAATTAATCTCATTCAAGGTCAGTACTGATGAAATAAAACTAAACATCTGCACATTAACACACCAGTTGCGTCCGTATATCGGTATCAAAATGATATATTCAATCGTACTGTTTGCAACATTTCAAGGTATAAATTAATTAAAATTAAAACTCATATTATAGACATATACTTTTATAGTGTTGACCGCAAATTTATTGCCCGAACAATGCGGATACAGTGAAGAAATAAGAATAATCCAAGGAGATGTTACCAGAATTGCTCAATATCCCTGGACAGCAAGAATATTGTATGAAACGGGTAAAATTAATTTTATTATGCTAAAAAAAATATGAAATTAAAATTATATTTGCAGAAAATAGAACAGAAGTATTATGTAACGGTGTTCTAATAAACAAACGATATGTAATTACTCAAGCCGGTTGTGTAAACATTATTGGTTCAAAACGAAAATTGTAAGTTAATTAATTAATCAACCAAATCTAAACTAAATAATTACAGAAAAGGAGTAAGATTGGGTGAATATAATATAGCAACTGAAATGGATTGCGTGTTAGATGAAGTAGGTTCAAAATTATGCTCTGATCCTCCCATCGACATCTCAATTGAAGACACCGTTGCTCATGAACTTTACAATAATAAATCAACAGGAAATAATGATATTGCATTACTTAGATTAAGCAAGGATGTTGAATTTACTGGTAAAAAACAAACTGAATCTTTTGTTGTTTTTTGTATATTATTATTATTTTAGATTATATAAGCCCAATTTGTTTACCAATAAGTGAAGAAGATAAAACTAAAATATATAATGGCAAACGTTTATTGGTGACTGGTTGGGGAAGTAGAACTTTTAAGGAAACAACTCAACCGGATGTTAAGCTACAATTTAGAGTAAGTTAGTGATTGTTTGAGTATTTTTAAATTTATAATTTGCTATAGCTTAGGGGAATTTCAAAAGAAGAATGCAATCAAAAATATAAAAAATTAAATGTTGTCATAGAAGAAGGACAATTGTGTGCAAGTGGAGACAATAGATTTTGCCAAAAAAGTACTGGTAATCCTTTAATGGTATCAAGAAGTGGAAGATGGATGCTAGTTGGTACTGAATCATTTGGACTAATTTGTGATAATGTGATTGATTATCCTAATGTTTATACTAATATTGGATATTATTCAGATTGGATTCTAAGCCATATGAAACCATAATTTTTGTATTACAAATAAAAATTGTTAATAAACTTATGATTTTAAACAAAAATATTATCAAATATAAAAAATGTTGCGCAAAATTGTTTCTAAATTGTGTATAAGTGATAAAATTATTTGCAATTTAGTATAAAGTTAACCAATATATCTCCAAACTGTCAAAATTATTGTAGATCTATCAAATCATTATTGAAATCTCATTTAATGTAATTCTTAAAACTATTTAGAGTTGTTTAGATTAAAAATTAAATAAGTACACTACCTACCAACAGCACCAATTTAGTATCTTACAAGAATTTCCAAATATTTCTGTTACAGAAAATATCAAAGCACAATCTACTGTAAAAAGTTTTCTTGCTTTTTGCCGTTGATATTAATTGCAATGTTGTATACGCGGGGGGACTAAAATGTAACGGAAATTGCGCTGTGGCGGGGAGGAAGAGTGAGGAAACCCATTGTTTAATCCGGTGTCCGTTAGGGACACGCCTGCTAACTTAGTTTGCAAAGTTCTGTTGCTTTGAGTGTATCAGTTTGTCTGTGGGAATTTGTTTAGTAAAACAACTTTTTCTATTTTTCCAAAAACGTAATTGCCTATTGTCGAGAGCAACGCAAAGCTGTAAAATTTTGTTTTCTGTTGGGGAAATTGGCCTCAGAAACTATTGTAATGCTTATGAGGATGGTGCTTTAAGTAAAACCAGAATCTATGAGTGGTTTTTACGTTTTAAAAAAAGAAAAATGTCAATTAAAGACCAATCTCGTTTAAGACGCCCCTCAACGTCAAAAAGGGACAAAAACGTCGACAAAATTAATGCTCTCGTTTGTGAAGAAAGTCGCCAAACCATTGATCAATTCTGTGAGATGTCTAGAATATTATTAGTTCAATTCAGAAAATTTTATCCGAAGATTTGCACATTAGAAGAGTTGCAGCCAAATTTGTCCCTTGCCTTCTCACAGACGAGAAAATAGAGCGCCGACTTCAGACATGTTTTGAGCTTCAAAATCAGCTCAAAAAGGATCCTAAATTTTTTTCCAAAGTAATTACTGGTGATGAATCGTGGTGTTATGTATACAACCTCGAAACAAAACAGCAATCAAGCCAGTGGAGGAGACCTGACTTTTCTTCTTCCAAAAAAAGCTCGCCAAGTGAAGTCAAACATCAAGACAATGCTTATTTTTTTCTTTGGAGTTTGTTCCCCCGCGCCCAGGTCTAACTGTTAACCAGAAGTTCTACTTGGAGGTTTCAAAAAGATTGAGGAAGAGTATCCGGAAGAAAAAGGCAAATATTTGAGGTACTGATTCTTCTATCATGACAACGCGCCGGCCAACACCGCTCTCTCCGTAAAGCAGTTTTTGGCATAAAAAAGGCTTGACACCAATTGTTAACCCCCGCTACTCACTGAATATAACTTCCTGTGATTTTCTTTTGTTTTACAGACTCAAAAATAAGATGAGAGGGAAGTATTTTGCCACTGTGGAGGAGGTAAAACAAAAATTGCTGAAAGGCCTAAACAACATCCCGATAAGTAAATTTAAAAAAATGTTTTGAACAATAAAAGAATTGTTTGCAGAAGTGCATTGTAGACAAAAAAGGATACTTTAAAGGTGATCAAAATTTAGTGTACAAATATTAAGAAATAAAGAAATTATTACAAAATTCCCGTTTTTTTTTGGGTCTTTCCTTTTATACTCACAAACGTTAGTAAACCTAGAACCAGCAAGACCACGTTGACACGAAATCGTAGTAAAAAGTATTGCTACCAATCCAATACACTACAATCAACTTTAAGTTATATATAGGCTTAACTACAAGATACTCCTTGCTATCCAAACCAAAAGCCCAAAAAAAAACTAACCACCTACCGACTGCACCAGTGCGTCATTTTAATTCTTATGCTGGACACAATTTCATTTAACAAACAATTTGAAAAGACATATTAGTTTAAACAAACTAAGAAAACAAAACATTTTATCTGCCAACTTCATCATTTTGATTGCTATACTAAAAACAGACCACTGATTTAAAGCAAAATAATGTTTGACCATTATGTACCAGTCATGGATTTTATAGTTGAATTAAGTTTCTACCTACCAACTTTTTGTTGAAATAACGAAGACTAAATTAATGACCAGCAAAAATTAGTATCAAGTAAAATGTGTTTAACAAAAACAGTAACAAAACTTGCAGAAACCTATATTAACAACGTTATCAAACCACACTTGGGAACTGAGCCGCTTCTACGTTATCTAACCTTCTTTAACTAAACGTGTTCTTAAGCTTAAGCATGTAACCAACAACAAAGTTTAACCATCATTAAGCCAAGTTAATAAGGTTTAAATGTTGAACATGTCAGAAACTATTAACGCCAATACTATGGAGCCAAAAAGGAGAACCACAATACAGCAAAAACCTATTGTGAGTCATTACAGAAAATATTGTTCATTCAGTTCACAACTTTAATTTTCTTTCAAATAAATCAATTGAAACATCAGAATGCATTCAACTCTGGTTTCTGGTACCTTTTCTTTTACAACACTATCCAAGACAAAATTAAATTAACTGCAACTTATAAAAATTTGTAGAACGTATGGTAAAATTAGTAGCATAGCTAATATTTTTGGGCAAAAAATTAAAAAAAAAATTCTTAGAGTAAATTAAAAAAATCTTTATTTTGCAATCTCTTCTAGATTAAAACAAACATTGCAGGCCTTCTTAGGCTTTTGAGCCCTTTCACATTGCAGATTTTGTTTACTACGTTACTAGTTAACACAATATCTTCTAAAACAGCAAAAGTTTTAAAATTAAAAAATTCTCAATCTTACCCTGGCTACGCATTTAGAAGTTAAGCCAGTTTTATTACAAATGCTTGAAAAATAATAGAAATAATAGAATTAAAACGTTATAAAAGATAGAAGTCTTCTGCAGTTGCAGAAAGTTAAGTACAAAACTCAATTCAAAATAAAATTAAATTTTGTAAAAAGATCACAATCACTATTTTAACGATTACGTCAATTCTCATTCTTTTCTGCATTTATTTGTAACAACTATGTAAGTATAAAGAATGGTTAAAACTTTTACTATGTAGTTATACATAATAATGATGAAATAAAACAATAACTAAGTTGTTACTACAATTATTTGTGTGAGTGTTTTGAGCTTCAGTAGTTTTGTAAAAGAGGATACTAAAAAAATATTTAAAAAATTCTTTTCCTGTAGATGTTGTCACATTACCATTATGCATAATGTTAGAAATAGTACGATCAGAACTTTTAGATTTGACATATTCCCAAAAACTCTTTGAATTAGTATAAACTTTTTTTTATATTATTGATGTACTTTTTATAACATAAATTTAGCAACTCCAAACATTTTTGATAAACTTTTTGATAACTTTGACAAAGTATTTTAAGGTAATCATTCAATCAGTTTTAATGTACATAATACTAAATAGTTACTTTACTCATCTTCTACTACAATATCTGGCTAACAAGCTTGGCTGTTTTTCATAATCTTGCTCAATTTATTTACAAACCCAATTATTTTTCTTGTAATAAACTTCTTGATAAACTAAAGTTATTTGATCTATTACTACAACAACTAATGTTGAAGCTGTTTTAAAAAAATTTAATCATTTACTTATTATTTTTGTTGTTAAAACTTGTCTTTCTATTACTACCAAACCAAGAACGGTACTTTTGCTTTGGGAATAACACTACCTTCACTTTTTTGTGAATTGCCAACCTCTGTTGTTGAAATTCTTTGATCTAACCTAATTTTGACATCAAGCTAAGAAAGCAAAATATTTTTTAATTTTTATCTCTTCACTAAAAGACGGATAGTAAGCATAAAATAACAGCACCAAGATTGTAGTAGAAAACAATTATTTGACAGCAACCAAGAAGCAAAAGTTTTTAAAGACACCTAAACGTACACTAAAACACCTGACACTATTTATTGTAGCATTTCCAATCATAACCAATTCAGTACAACAAGTCGCAGAAATACCTCCCCAAACGGTATAAAACTGAATCTATAAGCTTGATGGTATGTTACGTGGTTCTCAATATAGCGTTCTTCTCTGCTTCTCCAAACTTTCACTCTTCTATCGGAGCTATGGAGACGCACTCTGGTCTTGCCACTAAATAAACAACAACCCCAATCTTCAACACTCCAATTTGCATGTTTTTGTGCCCACTCTAGCCTTCATTTTTTGTAGGCCTTGGTCAACAATAGACTTTTTTAGAAGATCTGGACATTAAATTTACTGCATTGAGCCTTTTTCTTGCTGTTTGAGTGGACACTTGAGTACTTGTTGCGTGTGTTCTTGCAGTAGAAAATCTATTCCGTTGACACTGAATCGTAATAAACCGGTCTTCCCTGACTGTTGTACTGCGATTTTGCCCTCCACCGTGCCTTTATTAGACAGTTCCGGTGTCATTAAAACGCATTCAAACTTTTCTGATCATATTGTGGCTCACATTGAAATAGGCAGTAACAGTTCTTAGCGATGCACCAGTAATATGCATTTCCAGCTCTTTAACACTTAAACGCCTTAATTTCATCTTTAAAATGCTGTCAATTACTCTGAATTAAAACTTATTTAAGATATTTGCAAAAAAATTCTTAAACTTGATAAGTATAAGCGTCCGCAAGCTCAGTAACTGCACTGATGACAGATAAACAACAATTGTTTCGAAAATGTTATTCAATAGGCATTTGTTTGCATTTCAAAACACAGCTTTTATAATTATTGTTATTATTATTTTATTATTATTACTTTTACTGCATGTTATATAAATGTATCGGTTCAAATGTTGAGCAGTGTATTTGTTACTTTGTTTGATCATCTATTTAATCATTTTCTCAATAAACAAAACATTTTTTAAATTTTTTTTACAGTATCTCCAACTCAAAATTTTGTTTTTTTTTTATGTTTTGTTTGCCATACAGTATACTGTATAATAAGTACAGCGTCTTTATAAATGTCTGGGATTATGTAATCACTTTAAATATGCCGCTTTTTTTAAACTGTGCATCAAACTAATGGCTGCGTTCAGTACAACTCATCAGTTGCCAGCGCTGACCCAATAAGCGCTGAGCCCGTCTGAACGGTATATTTTGCCACTGTTGCCAACCGTGTAAACTTTTATCAACTACATAAACATAAAGCTCAGAGTTTTGAATTGAAATAAATGATTTAATTAGTTTATAAAGCCACTACTTAACGAGATATAATATATTCTCAATAAGTAATGCGATCTAAGGTGAAGGTGTAGGATAAGATTACCCTGAAGTTGGCAACGAAGTACGGCAATTGATTATCTTTATAATTTTTTACTTCTCTCACTCAAGTTATTACAGCGTTAATATTACTTTGTAATCTCATTTACCTATGTTGCTCCTTTTCCCGTTTAAAAACATATATAACTGCTATGTAATTTGGTTTTGACATGATGAATTTATTTTTCAAATAAAAGCGCGGACCAAGCAATCCTAGATGTATGATGAGTAAAATGACAAGCGCTGCCAGCAAACGATAGTCATCAAGCGCGTTCAGTACGCATGATGAGTCGTCCTGAACGCGGCCATTTACTTTGATTTGACAATTCAACTGTCAAACAAGGTTATAAAAATGTATACAGATAAAGAGAATATTTTTATTATTGAATTTGGTTTGATAATGGGGAATGGCTCTATTCCATTCCGGATTGTGTTCGAGAGTTTACATAATTCCTAAAAACTATTATAATGACTCACAATACAACACGACATTTTAACTTAAATAGTTTTATAATTAAAAACCTATCTAAAACGTGCGAGATACGGATATTATTTTAGAGATTTTATAAGAAATAAAATTCTCCATAGATGTGATAAGTTCTCAGCCACTTTTTCAAAGGTTTTTATAAATTACACTTAACTCTTAACAAGATATAAATAACAATATTTTAAAAACCTAATTAGCATTGGGTTATCTTTGAGATAAATATTTTAATTTAATTAATTAATCTCATTCAAGGTCAATTCTGATGAAATAAAACTAAACATCTGCACATTAACACACCAGTTGCGTCCGTATATCGGTAACAAAATGATATATTCAATCGTGCTATTTGCAACATTTCAAGGTATAAATTAATAAAAATTAAAACTCATATTATAGACATATACTTTTATAGTGTTAACCGGAAATTTATTGCCCGAACAATGCGGATACAGTGACGAATCAATAATAATCCAAGGAGATGTTACCAGAATTGCTCAATATCCCTGGACAGCAAGAATATTGTACGAAAGTGGTAAAATAAATTTTATTATGCTAAAAAAATATGAAATTAAAATTATATTTGCAGAAAATAGAACAGAAGTATTATGTAACGGTGTTCTAATAAACAAACGATATGTAATTACTCAAGCCGGTTGTGTAAACAGGATTGGTTCAAAACGAAAATTGTAAGTTAATTAATTAATCAACCAAATCTAAACTAAATAATTACAGAAAAGGAGTAAGATTGGGTGAATATAATATAGCAACTGAAATGGATTGCGTGTTAGATGAAGTAGGTTCAAAATTATGCTCTGATCCTCCCATCGACATCTCAATTGAAGACACCGTTGCTCATGAACTTTACAATAATAAATCAACAGGAAATAATGATATTGCATTACTTAGATTAAGCAAAGATGTTGAATTTACTGGTAAAAAACAAACTGAATCTTTTGTTGTTTATTGTATATTATTATTTTAGATTATATAAGCCCAATTTGTTTACCAATAAGTGAAGAAGATAAAACTAAAATATATGATGGAAAACGTCTATTAGTGACTGGTTGGGGAAATAGAACTTTTAAAGTTACAACTCAACCGGATGTTAAGCTACAATTTAGAGTAAGTTAGTGATTGTTTGAGTATTTTTAAATTTATAATTTGTTATAGCTTCGGGGAATTTCAAAAGAAGAATGCAATCAAAAATATAAAAAATTAAATGTTGTCATAGAAGAAGGACAATTGTGTGCAAATGGAGACAATAGATTTTGCCAAAGAAGTATTGGTAATCCTTTAATGGTATCAAAAAGTGGAAAATGGATGCTAGTTGGTACTGACTCATTTGGACTAATTTGTGATAATGTAATTGATTACCCTAATGTTTATACAAATATTGGATATTATTCAGATTGGATTCTAAGCCATTTGAAACCATAATTTTTGTATCACAAATAAAAATTGTTAATAAAATGTTTTTAAACAAAAATGTTATTAAATATAAAAACTGTTTTAAATCTCTTTAAGTAATTATTTCTAAATTGTGAATAAGTGATAAAATTATTTGCAATTTAGTATAAAGTTAACCAATATATCTCCAAACTGTCAAAATTATTGTAAATCTATCAAATCATTATTGAAATCTCATTTAATGTAACTCTTAAAACTATTTAGAGTTGTTTAGATTGAGTGACGTTTGGCTGTTTGAGTGTTTTTAATAGTCAGTAAATTCCTCTACCATGAATCACCATACTAACACCGAGTTGACTGATATTTAATTTATGTATGAACTTGCTGATGGCAATTTGTTACAAACTAAACGATTGTACATTAAACGGTTTTCTAGACGTAATATCCCTGTCCAAAATATTTTCAAAAACATTTATCAACGTCTTTGTAAAACAGACACATTGAAACAAAATGGTCAAAATGGCAAAAGGCCAGGAAGATCAGTGACAATAAGAACGGTACAGCTGGAATAAAATGTGCTTGACATAATAGCAGAAGATCCAAGTAGTTTTACGCAAAAATTTGCCAATACATTAAACATTTTGGAAAATTCTTAACGTTAATTTGTTGTATCCATACCACCTTCAGCGTGTTCAGGCACTACTATCTGCTGCTTTTCTTTTACGTATTGCGTTATGTCAATGACTTTTGCAAACATTAGTTCTAATCCCTCAATTCCTGACACATATTTTTTTTACCGATAAAGCCAGTTTCTCAAAAAATGCAACAAAAAAATCATAACAACCATGTGTGAGCAGATGAAAATCCGGTATGTAAAGATCGTTTTCAACATGTTCTCCTTGGATGTTTGGGTTGAAATTGTGGGCAACTGTCTAATTGGACCAGTATTTCTACCACAAAAACTTACCTCCAAAATGTATTGCAACTTTTTGAAACAGATGCTACCTAAGTTCTTGAATTTTAATTATTTTTTCTAAATATTGTAAATAAATCCTTACACTTGTAAGTAAAGTGGTGAGTGGAAAAGCATATAAATATTTAAAAACAAATTTCAGTTGTAAGGTGCAAACCCACAATCTTAGATGCAGCAGTCGGATACCTAATACGGAGTTTTAAATCACTCGTTCTGTTATTTAAAGTCTAACTAAAATTAGTTTATAGATATCTTACTTAAGATATAATTAAAATATATTTAACAGTTTGTTTAAAATTACAACAAATTAAGCCTTTAAGTGCTTTAAAATCCAATCAGTATAATATCCAACGTTAGTATAAACTGTAGGTAAACGACTTTTAAAATCTCGAACACTACATGGTGAACCAGTTGATTCAATTCCAACCAACATCCAAGCGTCATTTTTCTGCACCATCAACGGATTTCCAGCACTTCCAGAACAAAATGTGTTTACACCATTTGCACATAATTGACCATCTCCAATTACAATTTTATTATTTTCATAATGTTTAGTACACTCAGTATTATCCATTGCGGTAAGCTACAAAAAAAAGGTTTTAAAAAATGCATAGGTTATCATTATTAAATCAGTTGAAAAAAGTAGTAGAGTTAAGTTTAGTTTTTTTTTTTAAACCAAACTTACTGTGTATTGTTTTTTAATATCAACAGTATCATCATCGTAAGCTTTTCCAAAACCAGTAACTACTAATTCTTGACCGTTGTAATTGTTAATTTGGTCTTCTTGGCTTTTCGGTAAACAAATTGGTCTTGTCAATTCTAAAATTTCAAACTTTCAGTATAAAAAATAAATTTTTATAATTACTTACCCGTGAAATCAAGATCTTTGTTCAATCTAATCATTGCAATATCATTATCTGGTATTTTATTTTTACTGCTGTATTGTTCATGAACTATTTGTTCTTCAATTTGAACAATAACAGTTCCATCAAAGGTTGCATTTGATTGACCCACGCTGACACCAGTTCTGTGAATTAAATTAAATTAATTAAATTCTAAATGGCTAACTAACAAAAATTAATTACAATTTCCAATTGCCGGGTGGGTTTAAGCAATAAGCTTGTGTGATGACATATCGTTTGTTAATTAAGGTACCTCCGCAAAGAAATCGACTCCTATTGTCTGTAAAGTTATCAAAATTAAAAAAATTTAATATAATTATTTTGTTGTCTTACCTTTCTCATATTGAAGACGTACAGTCCATGGGTAGTCAGTGATTGAAGTCACTCCATTTTCCAAAATTAATTTTTCATTAGGACTCAATCCGCATTCTACATCTTTTGGAAGCAAATCTGCTTTCAATACTGCAATTAAAATTACGATTTGTTCAATTATTATATAAAATTCATTTAAGATTATAATAGTAGAAAACAAATTTATTTTATATAACACACAAAGTTTTAAAAATAAAATAAACATATTTAGAAGTAAAGTAAAAATTAGTATGAATATAAAAAATAACCAAAGTTTTTTTGCCTTAAGATTATATTATTTTATATTTTATAAATACCTTGTAATGTTGCTAGAAGCACAATTGCGTATATTAATCTCAACATTTTTTCTTCGACTGATTTGCGACAGAATCTTCTTCGGTTTGCTGTGGTTTTATAGGTGCTAGTTGACCATGGATAAAAACATTGTAAATATTATGTACATACTTTATAAAACCAGTCTTTATGTTTATCTGGCTTATTTTAATATGATTTCTATTTTGGTAATCGTTTTTAATGATATGGATATTATTATTTACAAGCTAGTGCAAGGTGATATCAAAGCGTTGGTTATGTATCATATTATGCAAATGTTATTTGTCTTTTATTAACAATAATATTAGTATTAGAAAAGTGGATTATAAGCTTAATTTGCATTTAATAAATAGTTTGTTGTTAATTAGTTGTTCAGGTAATGCATAATAACCAATGTATTATTTATTATCAAGAAATTTGCTTATTCTCACACTTGTTGCAGTTGTGCTGTTTTTAATGTAACAGATTAAATGACACTTGTCACTAATACGTCAGAGGTGGGTACAATAACAAATTTCTTGATAACTAACACTTGGGCGGGTAGGCGGAAACACAGTTTACAAATATTGGGCAGATAGTATGATACAGTGTTCTCGCTCACCCACCTAAGTGTTTGTTATCAAAAAATTTGCTTATTCTTGCACTTGTTGCAATTCTGCTAATTTTAATGTGACAGATTGAATGACTGACAGTTGTCATTAATAAGTCAGAAGTGAGTACAAAAACAAATTTCTTAATAACCAACACTTGAGTGAGTGAACGGGATTACAGTTTATAAATATTGTGCCGGTGGTTTAATACAGTGTTCCCGCTCGTAGAAGTCAGCAACCTTTCAAACCCCTTATGTAAAACCACCAAGACATATTTAACGTTTATTAAAGATGCCTTGAGTTAACACAAATTTTTTTTTTTTAATTATCTGTAATAATGACGTATCTCTAAAATGACTACAAAATATCATCTCCAGTTTACAAAAACTATAGCCAAAAACTAGGTTAGAAGTTGTGCAGATCACGTCTTTAGAAAGGCAAAAGTTATATAAAATGCTTTTAAGATGCCTGGATGTCATTGAGCTGGTCTTAAGGTAATTAAAGAAGCAAAACCAAAAACAACGTAAAGAGCTAAAGCGTCTTCCATACTACCAAAAACCTAAAGCTAACTTAACCTAATCTAACCTAATCTAACCTAACCTAACCTAACCTAACCTCACCTAACCTAACCTAACCTAACCTAACCTAACCTAACCTAACCTAACCTAACCTAACCTTTTTTTTTTATTAACCGAAGGAGGAAAATCTTCAACTAAGACACTGTGTCGGGTTTCTACCGACTAAAATCCCCCTTCTCTTTACCAGTAGTAATGCAGAACTGCCTCTCGGTATTACTTCACACTACTCTGGGGTCACTATACATTTAAAATTGATATAGATCCGCTCTCGATCGTCCAAATCTTTTATTGTTAGCACTGTTACTGCAAACTCGTTTACTGCATTTCACTTAACAGTTGTCTGCAGCATATGGCTTACTACATTTGATGCTGTTGGTATTTTACCAAGAGCCTCGGTTATCAATAACCTGTAATTTGCCCACCTCGGACATTGGAAAAGAGTATGTTCTGCATCATCACAAGGCGAGTCGCAGTACATGCATTTTTCACTTTTTTTTATTTGGCATAAGTATTTACCAAAGCATCCATGGCTAGTGAGTAGCTGCGTGAGGTGGTATGAGCAATCACCATGCTTTCTGTCTATCCAGTTGCTAATTATCAAAATTAGGCGGCGTGTCCATGCTGCAAAATCCGTCGTTGACCACCTTTCCTGCCATCTTTTTATTGTTTTTGCTTTTTCTGTTTTGGCTGTTTCTGACCTTGGAAATCCTTGTTTAACAGCATAGAATATTCTCTCCCTTTCTTTTACACAAAGGTCACCCGGAATTACCGCCGCCAACACTTTAACAGCGTCCGTGCTTATTGTCCGATATGCTCTTATCATCTTGATGCTTGACCCGCGTAGTGCTCTTCGCAACCTGTCCTTGTTTTTCTGTACACCCGCCCTTACCGCCCACGTTGGCTCGGCGTAAAGTAACCTAGATCTGGCTACGCTTGCTAGCAGTGTTCTGCTTGCTTGGCTAGGTCCACCTATATTTGGCATTAATCTAAACGCTGCCATTACTGTTTTTGAGGCTTTGTCTACTGCCGCTGCCACCTGTTGACTATGCCATTTATTAGCTTCTAGTATTACTCCCAAGTATTTAAGGCTTTTACCTATTGGCACTAGGCGTTGCTTGGTCGATAACCAAGCAGCCTCTGTTTTTTGAGCAGCCTAGTTTAGCCCGTTTGCTGCCAGCCGTTCCGACACCATCACAATTGCCTCTTCTATATTCTCGATGACTTTATCAATACCCCAGTGGCTAGATATTACCGCTAAATCCCTCCGGTAATTTGAACCTTAGCACTTCATCGTATGCTAAGTTCCATAATAGTGGCCCTAGCACCGATCTCTGTGGCACCCCGCCTGTCACATCTATTCTCACCGTGTTGTTATTTTTGTCGTTGTACTCTAGTTTTCTGTTACTCAGGTAACTTCCTATTAGTCACCTGATGCCCTCTGATATATTTATTTTACTTAGTGCATTAACTATTACACGCCATTGTATCGAGTTAAATGCATTTTTGACATCTAGCGCCACAATGATGCAGTGTTTTCTTTTCCATAAAGGACCGCTGTTTGCCGCTTTTGCAATATCTTGGGCCGCGTAAATTGCGTCCACGGTAGATCTTCCTTTTGTAAAGCCAAACTGTCTTTCTGATAAGCCATCTTTAGTCTCTAATTCTTCATTTAGCCTATCAATACAATTTTTTCTAAAATTTTGCTTGCTCCGTCAAGTAGGCAGATTGGCCTATACGACAAAACTTCTTCTGGCGCTTTGTCTGGCTTTCTTAGTAAAACCAATCTGACTACTTTCCACCTGGCTGGAAATACGCCTTTCTCCAGACATTGGTTGTAAAGAAGCTGCAACTCTTTTGGGTAGCACTCTACTACTGCTTTGATTACTTCATTTGGTAATTCATCCGGTCCAGCAGCTTTCTTGTTTGGAAGCCTTTTTGCTGCTACTACTAGCTCTTCTACTTCAATGCGCCTTGGTTTCTGTTCCGACTGGCTTGGTTGATTTATATTTGTAGTCTTATTGTTTGTGCTAGTTGTGAAAAGTGCCTCTACAACTGCGGCAGTTCCGCCTGGAACGTAAGCTTCTGGGCCTGGTGACTTTGCGCCTATTTTTTGGTTATGATTTTATAATGTCCACTTCTGCTCATAATTTGCTCCAGCATTTTCTTTTGCTGGCAATAATTGCATTTTTTAGGTCTTTCCTTTTCGTTTTAGCATTTTTTTCCGCTTTTGCTATTATTGCGGCCATCCTTTTGTTTCTTGCTCTGGTTACTTCTCTGCGTGCGTTGTGATATTTGCTTCTCGTGCTTACTATTTCATCGCACCACCAGTATACCTGTCGGCGACCTTTTACATTTTTCCTTGGCACTGCCGCCTTACATGCTTCTTGTATAGCTCCCATTATAACTTCACAATTTTTTTTCTGTTTCTCTTCGCTTAATACTGTTTCCGCTCTATTCAGACTTTCAACTAATTTTTTTTGCAGAGTTTGTCTACTGCCCACCCTCCTTTCACAGTTTCTTTTGGTTGGGTAGTTACGTTGCAGCAAATGCTAAACATGATGTATTAACTTTCAAGATCTGATACTTTCTAATCATTCACATTTTTTATAAAGTTGTCTGAAGCCAGTGTCACGTCGTTCACGCTGCTGCTATTACCCCTTCTGAAGGTCGGTGTGGTTCCTTGGTTGCAAATTGTTATGCCTATGCTAGCTATCATATCAATAACTGTTTTGTCTCTGCGGTCCGTAAAGCAAGACCCCCATTGGATCGCCTTTGCATTTATGTCTCCGCCTACGATAACTTTCCGGCTACCTGTCTTCCGGATGCTGCTTTCAAGATTTTCAAACCAACTAAGAAACTGATCCATTGGTATATTTGGTGACACGTAGCAACTGTAGATATAAATTCCGCTAATTTTATTCCAGACTATACCATCCGCGGGCGTATCCCAATCTTCAGTTTTTTTTGCAGTGTTACCAAGTACCATTATTGCCGCAGATTTGCTTGGGTCTTAACCTAACCTAACCTAACCTAACCTTTTTTTTTATTATTGTGGTTTAGGAGATGCTTTTCCAGCCTGAGTGTGAGGCTCTCACTCACTAAACTCTTCTCCACTTGGCAAGATTTTATATCTTTGGAATTGCAAATGCATCTTCAAAGATCACGCCCGGTCGCTGAACGCATCCTATATGTCGTCGTCTAGTTTTTTTTTTTGCTTAGAATCTTTTTAACGTATTTTTAGACAGCTTGCCAGCAATCTACGTTTTTTAGCATAATATCCGCCAGGGTTTCTAGTGTTAGTGTTTCTTCCATTTCTTTTTCAAGATTTTCTTTTTTGAGGCTCTATCTACTGCAATTGAACAGAGTGTGTTCAGAACTCTTTTCTTCTTAACACACTTTGCACTTTCTTTCCTCCGTTATGTGAAAACAACTGAAATAAGATTAATAAGTCTCCGTGTCCGCTCAAAGCTTAGGTTAGGAAATAATCCGTTACTCCATGCTTCCTGTTAGTTTATTTGGTTACATTTTTAATTAGGCTTTTAGTCTAATTTGCTTTGCCTGGGTTCTTTTCCGAAGAGGTTTGCCACTTTTCCATTATTTCTTCTTTTATTTTTAATTTTTTTTATTTTTTTTTTTTTTATCTCTGTTCCTTAGCTCTATTTGCAGTTCTATGGGCATTATTGAAGCTATCACAAGTATAGCTTTGGTTGACGTTGTTACTTTAATAGCTAGCCTCCTTTGTTGACTGCTTAGCATTGTTTTATATTTTTGGAATCTTATTATTCTGTTCCAGATTTGGGCACCATATATAATAATCGAGTGTGCTACACTTGCTAAGAGTTTCCGTTTGGGTTCATTTGGTTCTTTGATGTTTAAGTTTTGTTAGTGCCGTTATAGATTTTTTTGCTTTCAGAGTCGTTTTCCTTATGTGTTCTGTCATTTGCATGTTGTAGTCAAACCCAGGTATTTAATTTCCTTTTTGGACTTCATCTCAATGTCTTTTATCTGAACTTTAATCTCGCCAAGTTTCCTACCTCCGTACAAAATAAAACATTCCGTTTTTTCTTAGGCTATCTCCAAGCCTAGGTCCTCAATTGTGGATTTTATCTTGGCCATCGCATTGTTAGTGTTTGCGACTACTTTGTTATTGTCTTTACTGTAGTTACAATTTTGGTATCGTCCGCAAAGCATATTACTTTAGTGCTTTTCGGCAAGTTTACTCTTAGCACCCTGTTGTAGTATACTATCCACAGCAGCGGTCCTAGTATTCATCCTTGTGGTACCCCACATGTGTTGTGTGTCATTTTTTTCCGTTTCCTCAATTAGTAATCTTCTGCTTTCCAGATATCTGGTTAGCACTGCTATTAGACTTTGGCTTATTCCCTTTTCTCTGAGCGCCTGCACCACTCCTTTCCACGGCACCGCTCTAAATGGATTTTTGATGTCCACGGTAGAGAGAACACATATTATCTACTATTACCTTCATCGCGTTTATTGTTGACATGCCTTTTCGAAAGCCAAATTGGTTTGTAGCAAGTTTATTACCCACTTCATTCCTCAGTCTTTTTGCAATGAGGTGTTCGTACAATTTTCCAAAAGTGTGTAGCATGCATAGTGACCTGTACTTTGTTTCCTCTTCGTTATTCTTTTTTAGTTTCACTATGAAAACCAGTCTAGCCTGTTTCCACACTTTTGGGAACTTGACTTCAGCAAATTCTTTGCTAAACATCTTTACTATTTCTTTGAGAGCTGCCTTAACCACTTTCTTTGTAGTTAATTGCGGGATTTGATACGGTCTTGAAACTTTATTTACTTTTATTTTGTTTGCTGCCTCCAATAGTTCATTTATGGTAAATAGTATTGTCTCTCCTTTTTTGATTGCTTTTGATCATCTTAATAGCGGCTTCTTTAGGAATAGCATCTTAGCAATGTCTTTTTGTTTTTTGTCGTCTAGTTTATGACCGCTTTTGCTAGTTTTTGTGTGACTATCTTGTAGCTTAACCTTCAGACGTCTTCTTTCACTTCATCTACTAATGACATGCTTCCTTCTTAGCCGCAATTCTAATACGCCAAAAATCTAAACTAACTAATTCTTAACCGCAATTATTTTTAAAAGTTTCTTGTTTTTTTCTGAAGTATTTAGCTGCTTTTTCTTATTCCAGGATGTTTGAGTTTTTCTTATTTCTGGTCAGCTTCCTTTTTGTGAGGTTACATTCAGCTTATAATTGGGATTTGTGCGTTCTTTCCTTTTAAAAGTATCACTCGTGTCTTTAACGTTCAGATTTTTTTTAAGTCTTCCCTGACTTTGCTCCTGAATGTTGACAGCAATTCCTTTTTTATTTTGTATCCTTTCTTTACCTCCACTTTTTCTTTGTTACAAAATTGTTTAAATTCAAAATATATATTTTGGTGCAAGCTGAGGTTGATTTCATTGCTGATTTTCTATTTTGTTATATTTGGTGGTGACTTTAGGGTGTTCCTGATAAAAGATGGTTTATCTCCTACATTTGCTGCCGTTAGGTGCAAACCCGCCATCCAGTCTAGCAGTCTTTCTCTTCTTTGATCTGTCGCTTTGGCTTCCCAGATTGTAGCTTTTGAGTTGAAATTTTTTTCTATTATTATGTTGCATTTTTTTTGCTTTCTAACACTACTTTCTAGCCTGCTTAGGAAGTGATCAACATCTGCCATATGTTTGTTTGATGACCAATAACATGCGTAAATTACTAGTTCCTTTAATTCGATCTACACAAAGCCTTTTTGATTTTGGTCGAACTTTTTGATCACCATGTTTGATTCCGCTATTATTGCCATATCAATTCTTCCTTTGATTGTTAATTTAGTTAGCAGGTTTATAGCCGCCTTGCCTCTCTCTAAGTTAGTTTAGAGCACTTTCATTGTTGTTTTTTATAGAAATCAACCTTTTTTTTATTGCTTCTTCTAGTGCCTACCTAACCTAACCTAACATAACCTAACATAACCTAACATAACCTAACATAACCTAACATAACCTAACATAACCTAACATAACCTAACATAACCTAACATAACCTAACATAACCTAACATAACCTAACATAACCTAACATAACCTAACATAACCTAACATAACCTAACATAACCTAACATAACCTAACATAACATAACATAACATAACCTAACCTAACGTAACCTAACGTAACCTAACCTAACCTAACCTAACCAAAAAGGTCAGCTTCTTATTCTAAGGATACGAAAGGAAGCAACTTGTTGCATAAAACGTTTGGACATCATATATATACACTCAGCTTATTGTACGCAAATGAGATACTTTTAAAAACCCATTTCTGAACCCCAATAGAAGATAATTAGGGTGTTGCACACAACCTTGTAAAAAATAAGAGGCTAATCGAAGCCCGACAAAATAATTAATTGTTTTATTGGAAGAGTGGAAAAGTTTTTATTAGAAAAGTAAAAAAGTTTACTTATAAAAATCTCGTTACCCTGCTAAATATATAAAAAAATAAATCTGTGTATTTAAAAAGTTTTCTTGTAACGCCTAGTACATTAATTATTTATTAAATTTGAAAAAAAAACTTAGTTAACAAAAACAATAATTAAGCTTTCATATGACTTAAAATCCAATCAGAATAATACCCAACATCTGTATAAACTGTATGCAAACGATGTTCAACACTGGTTCGACATGTTGGTCCAAATGATTCAGTACCAACAAGCATCCATCTATTAAATTTATTGATCACCATTAATGGATTTCCAGCACTTCCACCACAGAACGTATTTGTTGCTGATGCACAAATTAAACCATCGTTTACAACAATTTTGGCTTCTTTTAATTGTTTATTGCATTCTTCTTGACTCAATCCAATAAGCTAAAAAATAATTTAAATAAATTGTCAACAAATATTATAGACTTACATTAAATTCGTTTTTAATATCAGCAGCATCTTCTTCATAAGATTTTCCCCAACCAGTCACGACTAAATCTTTTCCATTATAATCAATTTTATTATTTTCAGGCATACAAATTGGACTTATAAAATCTAAAAATATTAAATTAAATTATTGAAGCAATCTTTTTATAAAATAATTACCTGTGAATTGAACATGTTTTTCTAATCTCAATAAAGCAATATCGTTGGAAGAAGCTACATTATTAGAAGTGTGGTTTTCATGTAATATTTTTTCTTCAATGGCAACATCAATGTATGGATCAGCGCATTCTAATCCGTATTGACTGCAATCTTTTTCGGATGTTATATTATATTCACCTAATCTGACGCTGGTTCTGAAATTTATGTTTAATTAAGAATTTTTATTAAATTCAACTTGGATTACTTACAAAGACCATTTAGTAGGTACATTATCCAAACAATGTGCTTGAGTTAATACATATCGTTTGCTTATTAAGACACCCCCACAAAAGAATTTTTTTTCGGTGCCTGCAATTTAGTTTTAAAATAATAATAATATAAATTTTTAAAAATAATAAACATACCACTTTCATAAATAAGTCTAACTGTCCAAGGATAATCATAGATTTCTGTTTTTGGTCCTATTAATAATTTATTTTGAGATCTTACTCCACATTCAGGAATTAATTCAGCTGTTAATACTAAAATGTGTTTTATATTTAATTTATAAATGAAATAATTATACAAACCTTGTATTGCAGCAACTGACACAATTAAATACAATAAACGGATCATCTTTACTGACTGAACGATGCACTTTATTTGTGTGGGTTTTATATGCAAGAGCAAGTGACCCTGGATTGTGTTTTCAAAAATATAAATTGATTGAAAAACCCAAACCAGTTAATTTATGGTCATTTTGTTTTAATCCATTTCTTGGATGTCATTAGTAGTTTAATATATTTATAATAAATATGTAGTATCAATTTTATATTACTTTAAAGATCTTGCTTTAATATTTTCAAATGTAATTTACATTGGAATTTAAAATATTGTTAATTATATACATTTTCGAATCAGCTTGTTTATTATATTATTATACCTTCTTACTGGTAAATTTAAGAATAATACATTAAATCGCAAATATACAAACTAAGTTTATATATAGCCATGTATGAGTCAAGTGTACGAAATACAAATTTGTTTTTGCTCAAACCATTGAATATGCCTTCCTCTACATGAATCCTAATTAAGTAATTTTTTTCAGATTTAAGTGAGCCATTTCTAAGTAATAAGCAATCAAAATTTTAAAAATCAATGTTTTTGAGTATTTTTAATTTTTTTTTTATCGTTTGTAACTTCTCACGATTGAATTTTTAGGAAAAAATTATAAGAAACTATTTTTTTCAAAATTATCTAAAAATTTGTTTCCTTGAGTTTTGAAAAAAACAGTTTTTTTTTTTTAAGATGACGGGTGTATTCTTATTTTATTTTTCGAGCTCATAAATATCCATGAAGCTACGTAGTCGCTTGCGGGATGTGGGCCCGAAGTAATTGCGGATGAGTCAAAGATGATGTTGTAATGGTTTGTTTTTTATCACAGGTATTCAATTTCCGGCTGTCTAAAACTGCATTTTTTTTATTACAACGTAGTTTATATTCTTGAAACCTTTCCATTACTTGCCAATTTTTTCAATCTATCCCGCCAGTACCTTGGTTATTAGCTTTTTGAAAGTAACTAGAGCGTTTTTAAGACCAAAAGACCTTAAAATAGTAATTGCTTGTAGCAAAAACGGTCAAAATAGTTTTTAAGTTAAGGAAAAAATAGGTTATAGGAGGTGGTTGATATACCAAATTTTTGTAAGAAACTTTGCACTTGTTTTTTCTAGAGCCTTTGTAATGACACTACCAACTTAACAATGTTGTTGACTATAATAGTCTTCTTGGGAAGAAAGGTTTTGGTTTAAGCGATTGGCGTTCCTAAAAGCCAAAAGTTTGGGTTCCAAAAATGTTGCAGTTTCGATAAAAACCTAAGTAGAAGGTTGCGGGTGCGTAGACCGTCGGTCGGTCAAACATTTTTTGTGACAAACTCATCACTTTAAAGTAAGCTTAAGTTACCTTAAAGACAAACCATTTATACTATGGACAGACAACCAAGTTTTAATCTGGCTAAAAAACTTGACAAGTCCAAATTGACTAAATGTTTTCTTATTCTACAAGAATTCAACTTGATTGTAGAGTATACTCTTAGCGCAATAAATCTTTTGCCTGACGCACTCAGCCAAAACCCAAACGGCAACTTTATTACCACGTCGGTAGAAGAATCTGAGCAACTGTTACTACCCGCAGAACCAAACTAGCAAAAACCAAACTCTCTACAATGTCTGTACCAACGGTTCAATCAAACACACAACCCTTAACTTGTTTACCAAAAAAACCTTAATGGACTTAGTCCAACAAGCTCAAGGAAAATGCAAACAAATCCAATTCACCATCCGATGCCGAAGATGCTCAACAGTTCAGAAAATCTTATAGAAATAAACCTGTGTTGCAACTAAGAGGACATAAAAAAATATTTAAAACCAATGATGGCCATAACCAACTGACGATACCTCCAATGCTCAGCAAAAAGTAATTAAACAACATCACTCAATAACTACGGCCAGTCACCTAAGCAAAAACGAGACCACAGCTTCTATCTTGAAAGCCTACTATTGGTCAAACGTACGCAAAAACGTACGCATTTTATCAAAATTATCATAATCTGCATCAAGGTAAAAGCAGAAACCTTATTACTAAAGACACCGTTAAAGTCCCCCCCCCCCCCCAGCAGATTTTAAAAAAGAGTAGTTATTAAATTTGTAGGCCCAGTACCAGTACCAGTGCCTGCAACCACTAGCAAAACAACTACAAGGTTTTTTGAACAGCAGTCGTTTTACCGGTAAAGATAAAAAAATGTTTCTCTTGGATAGCGGCAAGCAGTTCACTTGAGACGCTTTTGAAAAACAGATTTTTAGTAGTTTTGACAGTTTTTCTGTAACTTTAACCGCTTTTTACATGCTTTGACAGTTTTTTAAAAACCTATGTAATGTATAAATGTAAAGTTTTGAAAAATAATTATTAGATTTGTAACTAGAACAGTTTTTTAGAAATAAAAATAGAAATAATTTTCCTCGAGTTTTGTAGGTTTGAGATTTGACAGTTTTATTAAAGTTTTGACAGCTTTTTAAAAGCTTTTACAGTTTTTTAAATACATTGACAGTTTTAGCTGCAGAAGCGGATTATTTTCTTCGTTTGTATATCGGTTTGTATGTCATCAAAAACGTTGTTGGTCCTTTAAAATTTGAAAAAAGAGTTGAGTTGCGGCGTGGTTTTTTCACTTTTTTGACATCGTTTACGTTTTGACAAAGTAGGTTGTGCTGTTTTAGTAAGTTTGTTTCTTTGTCGCATTAAAAACATGTAAGTTTTGACAGTTGCACTAAAGTTTGTGGTTTGCCGGGTTACACTAAAGTTTGTGGTTACACTATTGTTCTAATCACTAATACAATCCACCCGGTAGCGCAAGTTGCGATTGATAACCTTGTCCGGTAGTGCCCCTAAGAGATTTATCCAAAAAGTGCACCGTTTTGGTTCATCCGAGTAGTCTAGTAATAAAACTGACCTTATATTGTCCACGTGGATCTTCCCAAAAAAGCGCCGCAGGTAGTTATCTACACAGTATCAGTGTCCTCCGGCTGCGGTGGGTAAGAGTTTTGGGCTCATCCATTTGGCCGTTAGTCTTCTCTCTCTTCCCCGTACTATGACTTGGTTGCCAGATCAATAGTCTAGTATTGCTGTTGACAGTACGTGGCTTGTTACTGTCGGGCTCTTTGCAGTCTTTGGTCTCTTGCTTCGGCGTCATTTTTAGACCTCCGCTTGTGGTGTGTCTTAAGCTCCAAGTTTGGCAATAATTACTCCCAGTGGAGCTTCATTTGGAGTAAGATCGGTGTCCGCATTAGTTTGAGGCGGCGGTGTTGAAAGGTGGCCAAGAGTAGCAGCTTATTCCAAAAAATGCGCGGTGGCTTTTTAGTAAGCACCGCAATGATCAAGCCATTGAGGGTAATACGTAGCTGTAATATAATGATAGCAGTTCTACTTTACGATGTTTTTCTTAAATATGTAACCTTTAAATTGGGGGTTGTTGTTACTTAAGACAATCTTGGAGTACTAAAATTGTCAAAAAACTTGCTACTTTAGAACTTTAATGGTTACTTTGCTAGTGGTGAGCTGCGTAGCAAATGCTTCCACTGAGCGGGCCAAAGTCTCAACTTCCAAAGTTGTAGTGCATTAACTCATTGGCTGTCCAACCACGTAAAACAGGTCAATCCATAACGTCAGGAAATACCAGTCGGTTCAAATCGTTAGCTGCAAACCCTTTTGTTCAGCAAATGGTGTTTGGTGCTAAAAGTATGCTTGATGTCAAATGTGCATTCGGCAAGAAGCAGGAACCACTGAATTTAAACTTAGTGTCTTGGATTGTCGGCTTTTAGCAGGAACCAACAATCTTCCAAGTAGATCTGGTATCCTGCTTGTTGCTGTAATACCGTTCTTTAGTAGAAGTGACTGATAATTTGCTTCCAGTTTTCTTTTTTTTTTATATACAGTACTATTCCCATGCCAACCTTGATTGCGTCAAGATGCAGAATAACCCGCAAACTAGGTTGTGGGCCGTTTAAAGTTAAGATAGGGTTAAATAGGATCTGAACGACCACAAAAGATTGTTTGGCCGCGTTGTCCCATCGGAATAGAAGCTACGTTTCTTGCAAGTCTGTGAGTGGTGCAGCGGTTTTTGCAAAGTTGTCCAAATATTTTTGAAGCCACGTACCTCCTCAATACCCTTCGTGAGGGTTAGGTGCCACTATTATGAAATCATATCAACAACGACTTTCCATGCCTTTCTGCCCTGTGCCATTTCTGTGGCCTCATGCATTGTATGATTAACCAATTTGGTAACACCGTCTATCCACCGAGTTGGCAATTTTTCTTGTAGTCTTTGTCCGTCAACCTTTCCCTAGACTATTATTTTTTCCAAAATATCCAATCTTCTAGACACGTGGCCGAATTAACGCAGAATGTTCCGGTTCACTCTCTTAGAGAACCGGTCTTTGATATTCAGATCTTTTAATATACATGCACTCTACACGTACAAATACCCATAAAGCTAAGTTATTGCTTGCGGTTTGTGAGCCGGATGTAGTTGAGAATAAGCCAAAAGTAGTGTTCTAACGGTTTGCTCTCTTAAGCCGTTACTTTGTGTTCCAGGTATTTAATTTCCGGCTGACCAATTTTTTTTTTAATTACGAGTTTACCCATATGTCCATAACCTTTTTATCACTTGCCTTCAGAGTCAAATTTGTTTATCTATTCCGCCAGTAGCGACCGTAGCACAATGGTGCAAGGACTGTTGTGCAGGCAACCCGGGTTTGATTCCCGGCAGCGGCAATATCTAATTTGTCGAATATATTTTAATGCGGTCGTCTCCTTTGCAAGGCAATGGCAAACCAGCAAAGTATTTGCTTAGTAAACCCCTCTAGTGGTGTGGTTTGGATTCCACGTTAAACTGTAAGTCCCGTATGTTTGTGTGAAACTATTATTGCGCACCACAAACATACGAGAGGGGCGAATATGGCACTATAAAAAGAAGAAAAATCCCGCCAGTACCTATCAGGTTTTAGAAGGTAACTGAGACGTTTTTAAGACCAAAAAATCTTAAAATAGTAAGTAGTTTGTGGCAAATGCGATCATAATGGACTTTAAGTTTGGTGATAAACCAGTAAAAGTTATTGTGGCCAATTCTTTAGAATCTCAACAAGGGGTCTTTATGCCGGATTTGTATGGGAAACTTTGCACTTAATGGACTTAAGGTCTTTGTGTATAACACTAACAAAGTCATTAACTATATTGGTCTTCCTGAGAAGGAAGATTTTGTTCAAACAACCGGCGTTCTTAAAAACCAAGAGTTTGGAACTCCGATGAAAACCTAGGTAAAGAATTGCCGGTGCGTGGACCGTCAATCGGCCAAGCATCCATGTGACAAGCTCATCATCTTAAATCTATCTCAAAGACAAACAATTCATACTCTAAACAGACAATTAAGCTATAGTCTATCTAAAAAACTATGTAGACTGACGCCAAGTCCAAGTTGACCAGGTAGTTTCTTATTTTAGATAAATTCAATATTACTGTAGAATAGAGCATACGCTTGGCGCAGTAAACTTTCTGTCAAAACCGTCCAAACAACTGTTAACACTCAAAAATCCAAACCAGCAGAGACCAGACTCTATCCAATATCTGTACCAACAGTTAGATCAAGTTTACAACTTTAAGCAAACAAAAATACAGTTGTTGGCCGGAAAAACCTAAGCGGATCTAGTCGGACAAGCGCAAGGGAAGTGTAAGCAAATCCAACTTATTATCTGACGCCGTCAAGAAATGCACGACGAGAAAAAAAACCTTATAGAAGTAGACCTAAGCTACAAACTAAAAAAACATGAAAAATTGATCAAAATTAATAATGAGCATGACCAAGTGTCAAATCCTCTATCCTTAGAGCCTATCACTGGCCAAACGTGCGCAAAAGCGTTTGCATCTTCATTAAAATGTGCATAATTTGCGCCTAAAAAAAGCAGAAACATTACTACCAAAAGCACAACAAAAATCCCCCCTCTCCTCTTCTTTTCTAGTAGACCTTAGAAAAGAGTAACTATTAATTTTGTAAGGCCATTACCAGTACCAGTGTCTGCAACCACTAGCAAAGCAACCACAAGTGATTCTTTCGGATAACGGCACGCAGTTTATTAGCCAACGATTTCAAAAGGCTGTAAAATCCAAAACACCATACATCCACCACGTATCAACCCCAACTCGGTGGAACGCATACATGCTAAGCTCAAGCAGCATAAGAGTTCTGCGGAAAGATTAACTCTACAAACAGTAGGATAACCTTTTGCCGCTAGTGTTTTACCATTGCATTTGCCGGATAAACGCAACTACAAACTACGGCTGGGACAAATTTTGGCCAAACCAAAAGTTTGAAACGCTTTTGTAAAGCCCCCAAAACCAAAACTTCCGGCTACAACAAGACCAACAAACCGCATACCAAAAACTCTCAAAGAACAAACGCCCAAAACAACAAACCAGAAGACCTGGTAATGGTGCAAGCAAAAAGATTGACCAACAAGTAGCTAGGGCCTAAATAAGCTAAGATTGGGTAAAAGATAATTTTGTCAAACACTGTCTTGACAACTTACGACTAACGCCACTTGCAAAAAATCCGAAACCAACACCAGGGAATGAAATCATCGTCTAGGAAGTGTTACCGGCTTGCGTTTGCAAAAGGTTTTGGGAGCAGAAAATCTAAGTTTAAAAGCGACTCAGCTACTTTTTGGTAATTGAAGTGCATTTTTTAGAAAACAAATTACAAGTATCAACAAACGTATTCACCTAAAATACTCAGACACAGACATACACACAAAATGCAAGTTTACAAGAATCATAGGTTTTAATTTAAATTGACGAGGAAGTGCAACAGTTACTAGCTACCAGGTATGCAAACACATAGTGTAGGTGAAAGATGTTTGCTCCAAAATTTTCAGGAAGTAAAATATTTTAGAGGTTAACGTCACCGTGGTAGTCGTTGCGGAAAGTAGATGCATTAGGCGGAAATGCCAGTTCTGGTCCAAAGTTGTTTGATTGAATCCTAACTCTCTACTGACTGTAATCTAAAAAGTTTGATCTTTATAGTAGCAAAGAATGACAAAGTGAGCTGCCATTAATATGGCTTGGCTCCGCCCATTTGCTGCATTAATTTCCCCACTTTCTAAAGTTGAACTATAGCATATGAAGTAAAGCTTATGGGTGTTGCTAAAATGATTCAAATTAATTTGAAATTTTTGAGACTCACCGCAAAGTATTCAAGTACAATTTCATCAGTGCTTTATCTTTTTTTGCACAAAATTACATTTTTATTATTTTTTGGTCTAAAAAACAGCATTTTTTGAAAAATTTAATTCAAACTTGCTTTTTTTCTTAAATGTTAGTCTAAAACAGTATCTTTTAGTGTATTTTTTTTAACTTTTTTTTTAAGCATTTTCTATTAGAGATTTGATCAAAAACAGAGTTTTAAGAGTTTTTTGTACAAAATTACATTTTTTGATTACTATTTGTTCTAAAATGCAGTTTTTATTAAGTTTTTAATCAAAAACTTAATTTTTTTTTTTTAGTCAAAGATTTTTTTTTTGTTTAATTTTTAGTTTTTTTAAGTTTTTTATAACTGTTTTACACAAAATTACATTTTTTGATTACTTTTTGTTCAAAAATGCAGTTTTTATTAAATTTTTATTCTGAAACAGCATTTTTTAACACGTTTTAGTAAAGGATTGCTTTTTTAGTTTAATTTTTAGCCCAAAAATAGCCTTCTTTATAAGTTTTGTGTAAATATGACAATTTTATAAAATAAATAATATACAAATACAATACAGCCAATTTTAACTAATTAATTTCGTTGATTCTAATGTAAATTAAAATGAAAAATATGTTAAAATGAATAAAACGCACTCTACTCTGTATAACATTTGTATATACATTTTGTTGACTCCAGCAATACTTTTGTGTATATTAAGTTGTATATGTTTGTTCATTTTACTCTTTTGAGACTCCTCGGGCCTCTTTATGGAAATGAGCAGCACTGACACCATTCAACTAAAGTAACGTAATAAATTAATTTAAAAAACTCTAAATACTTAAATCTTTGTTTAAAATTTATTTAAGCAGCATAAATCAACATCAAATTAATTCTAATTAATAGAAATGAATGAGCACATAATTAAAATGTATAATACAAACTTCAAATACTGGTTTTACCATGTATATAATTAACAATATTGTTTTATTTAAATTATCATGCAGGGTCAACTAACATATACACTGATCAGTCTAATAAAATATGTTGAGATTAACATACGCTATTGTGTTTCTAGCAACACTGCAAGGTATTTATAAAATATAAATAAATTGTTTTACAAATAATAATTACAATAAACAATCTATGTTTGGTTCATTATAAACATTAAATATTAATTTTGCAATTTCAGTAAAAGCAGATTTGCTTCCAAAAGATGAAGAATGCGGACTGAATTTGAATGATAATTTTTTGGGAGGTGCAGTAACTTCAATCACTGACTACCCATGGACTGTACGTCTTGAATATGTGAAAGGTAAGGCAACAAAATTATATATAGTTTTAATTAATCAAATTATAAATTTACAGGCAATAAACGTGGATTCTTTTGCGGAGGTACTTTAATTAGCAAACGTTACGTCATTACTCAAGCCTATTGCTCAAACTCACCAGGCGGTTGGAAATTGTAATTAATTTTTGTTAGTTAATAATATCAAATTATATTAATTTTATTTAGTACACAGAACTGGTGTCAGAGTGGGACAATCCAATGCAACATTTGATGGAAGTGTTATTGTTCCAATTGAAGAACAAATAGTTCACGAAAATTACAGCGTTAAAAATGAAATACCAGATAATGATATAGCATTGATTAGAATGAACAAAGATCTTGATTTTATGGGTAAGTGATCATAAAAATGTATTTTATATACAAAATTTTAAAATTTTAGAATTGGCAAGACCAATTTGTGTACCAAAAACCCAGGAAGATCAAATTAACAATTACAACGGTCAAGAATTAGTAGTTACTGGTTTTGGAAAATCTTACGATGAAAATACAATTGATATTAAAAAACAATATACAGTAAGTAATATTTTATATTATTTTGTTTAATTCTGATAAAATTATTTATTAATTAATTTACTCATTTAAGTAGTCTTCTATTTGATTGTTTTGTTAAAAAAAAAACTAATTAACATTTTCAATTTTTATGTAGCTTACTGGAATGGAACATAATGAGTGTACTAAGAAATATCAAAAGTTTCAAAAAGTTGTAATTGGAGAAGGTAAATTATGTGCAAGTGGTGTGAATACATTCTGTCGTGGAAGTGCTGGAAATCCTTTAATGGTGCAAACAAATAACGCTTGGATGTTGGTTGGAATTGAATCAACTGGTACGCCATGTCATGCTGATGTTAATCATCGTTTACCTACAGTTTATACTATGGTTGGATATCATACTGATTGGATTTTAAAGAACTTGAAAGATTAATTGAATGTATATATTGATGTAATTTGTTACAAAATTTGATCAAAACTCAATGTATAGTTTTTAATTTTATATTTTTGTTAACACCTAACACCCTTGGTTTTCCGAAATTTCCCGAAAAAAATAGAAAAGTCAATATTTTATTGAAAATTCAATATTCATTCCGCTAAATCTGAAGACTTGAAATTTGAATATAATACTCCTGAAACATAGTACTTTTGATCGCAACAATAAAAAAACTGGATTTGCTTGTTCTAGGGTAAAATTTAACACATAACTGCTAAAAATGGGCTACTTTTAAGGGATTTTCCAAAGATTTTTCGTAAGTTTACTAATTGTCCTGCTTTTTTTTCTAGAGAATATTAAAAATCAAACATAAAGCTTGCGCTTTACAAAAAAAATTCTTTTTTACTTTTTTTGCGAAATTATAAAAGACCAAGAAATAATTATTTTTATTATTTTTGTTTTCAAAAAAGTGTGACTAATCTTTTTTATAATACTTTAAAAACGTTTTAAACTTTTTAACTTATTAGTTTTTGAGCATTTTTATCGATTATCTGCTGCCTAATGCTGACACTGTACAGTAAAACATGTTGCAATTTGTCAAATACAACTTTTAAACTTTAACTTATGTTTTTTGTATATTATAAATCAGTAAAGGTATAGAAGGCATTACTTCTCAGCATATTTTTGATAGATATTTTAAACTTATTAAACTCTAAAGTTTTGGTATTTGGAGTTAGCTTGTTGTAAAATTTGATCGCATACTAATTGAATCCATCTCTACTTTTAAGCAAACGTTTAAAGTCAAACCTTAAATGATTGTTTTGCCTTGTGGCATAATCATGCAAAGAACTCTGTATGGTATATTGGTTAATATTATTCTTAATATACAAAGACATT
This sequence comes from Tachinus rufipes, assembly GCA_963932245.1. Taxonomy (NCBI): domain Eukaryota; kingdom Metazoa; phylum Arthropoda; class Insecta; order Coleoptera; family Staphylinidae; genus Tachinus; species Tachinus rufipes. The sequence goes on from OZ010743.1 coordinate 112,108,797, forward strand.
TGTAAATGTAAAGATAGGTACATGATCCCAGTTTAATATTCCGTATTTTATAACTGAATAAATTGTGAGCACCAGTTTTTGTGAAGTAATACTTTTTAATTTTCTCAATAGACATATATACTTAGAAATTTTATAGCTTACATAAGTGGTATGAGCTATCCAAGTAAGTCTATAATCTAGCGTTAATCTTAAAAACTTAACTACTTCACTACAAATAGTGTAAAATGGGCTTGGGTGTCACAATATGGCAAATCATTAATATAGATTAAGAATGAAATTGGCCCTTAAACAAAACCTTGTGGAACATCCATGCTTACATTTTGCGTTTCTGAATTTATAGAGTTTACTGTTACATACTGCAAACGGTCACTCAAATATGATGACATAAGATCAATACTAGATATACTAAAGTTGTAATTGTAATCTGACGCTGGTTCTGGTTCTGAAGTTTGTGTTTAATTAAGAATTATTATTAATATCATCTTGGATTACTTACAAGGACCATTTAGTAGGTACATTATCCAAACAATGTGCAAACATATCGTTTGCTTATTAAGACACCTCCACAAAAGAATTTTTTTCAGTGTCTGCAATATAGTTTTAGAAATAATAATAATAAAATTTTGTTAAAAATAATAAACATACCACTTTCATAAATAAGTCTAACTGTCCAAGGATAATCATAGATTTCTGTTTTTGGTCCTATTAATAATTTATTTTGAGATCTTACTCCACATTTAGGAATCAATTCAGCTGTAAGTACTAAAATATGTTTTATATTTAATTTATAAATGAAGCAATTATACAAACCTTGTACAGCAACAACTGACACAATTAAATACAAAAAACGGAGCATCTTTACTGAATGAACGATGCACTTTATTTGTGTGCGTTTTATATGCAAGAGCAAGTGACCCTGGATTGTGTTCAAAAATATAAATTGATTGAAAAACCCAAACCAGTTGATTTATGGTTATTTTGTTTTAATCCATTTCTTGGATGTCATTAGTAGTTTAATATATTTATAATAAATATGTAGTAACAATTTTATATTACTTTAAAGTTCTTGCTTTAATATTTTCAAATGTAATTTAGATTGTAATTTAAAATATTGTTAATTATATAATTTTTTTCAGATTTTTTAAGTGAGCCATTTCTAAGAAATTAGCAATCAAAATTTAAAAAAAAAAACGATGTTTTTGAGTTTTTTTAATTTTTATTTTTTATCGTTTGTTCTTCTCAAGATTGAATTTTAAAAAAAATTATAAAAACTTTTTTCATCAAAATTATCTAAAAAATAAGTTTATATAGCCAAAAGTTTTATACCTTGAGTTTTGAAAATTACGTGTACGTGGCTTGTTGCTGTTGGGCTCCTTGCACTTTTCGGTTGTTTTAAACCTTTGCTCAAGGTGTGTCCCAAGCTCCGGATTCGGTAATATTAACCCCAGTAGAGCTTTACTCAAAGTATGGTCGGTGACCTCATTAGTTTAGCGGCGGAGTTAAAAGGTAGCCAAAAGTAGCAGCTCGTTCCAAAAAGTACCTGTCTAGTAAGCACCCTAATGACTTTAGCTCCGCATAGCGTCGTTTTACAAAATTACCTTAAAGATAATATGTGGTTGTGGTGTAATGGTAGCTACTTTACAATGCCTTCTTAAATATGTGACCTTCAAGTCAAACTGGGGTCGTCGTCACTCAAGACAATCTTGGAGTACTCAAATTGACAGAAAACTTGCTACTATAAAACCTTAATGATCACTTTGTTAGTGGTGTGCTGTGTGCTTCCACTCAGCAAGTCAAATCTCAACCCCCAGAAGTTGTAGTGCAATGACTTATTGGCTGCACAGGTTTTTCCGTGATAGTCAATGGTAAAGTCCCGCAAAACTGACACGTTGAACCATGACGTCGGTCCAGATTGTTACCTGCAGACCTTTTTGTCGCTGAGCATTTGAGATAGCTTATAAATACCAATAAAGCTACGTAGTTGCTTGCGGGTTCTAGGCTGAGAGTGATCGCGGATGAGCCAAAAATGGTATTCTAATGGTTAGGTTCCTTTGGGCTGTGACTTTGTGTCCCAGGTATTTAATTCCGGTTGTCTAAAATTGCATTTTTTCTTGATTACAGCGTAGCCCATATTCCAACAATCTTTTCATTACTTGCTTTAATTGCCAAATTTGCTTATCTTTCCCGCCAGTACTTTGGTTATCAGCTTTTGAAAAATTACTAAGGCGTCAAAATTGTTTTTAAGTTTAGTGAAGAATTAGTAGAGGTCTTTGTGGCCAAACCTTTACAACGTCGGCAGATGATTCTCAAGCCAAATTTTTGTAAGAAACTTTGGTTTATTTGTTCTAGAGTCTTTGTGATGACATTACTAACTTGACAATGTCATTGACCATAATAGTCTTTTTGGGAGAAAAAGTTTTAATTTAAGCAATAGGCGTTCCTAGAAGCTAAGAGTTTAAGTTTCAAAGGTGTTGCAACTCCAATAAAAACCTAGGTGAAGAATTGCGGGTGCGTAGACAGTCAAAAACGTTGTTGGTGCTCTAAAATTTAAAACAAAGTTGAGTTGCGGCGTGGTTTTCTCACTTTTTTGACATTGTTCACGTTTTGACAAAGTAGGTTGTGCTGTTTTGATAAGTTTGTTTCTTTGTCGCATTAAAAACATGTAAGTTTTGACAGTTGCACTAAAGTTTGTGGTTTGCCGGGTTACACTAAAGTTTGTGGTTACACTATTGTTTAATCACTAATACAGTCCACCCGGTAGCGCAAGTTGCAATCGATAACCTTGTCCGGTAGTGCCCCTAAAAGATTTATCCAAAAAGTGCACCGTTTTGGTTCATCCGAGTAGTCTAGTAATAAAACTGACCTTATATCGTCCACGTGGATCTTCACAAAAAAGCGCCGGGAGTAGTTATCTACACAGTATCAATGTCCTCCGGCTGCGGTGGTTAAGAGTTTTGGGCTCATCCATTTGGCCGTTAGCCTTTTCTCTCTTCTCCGTACTATGACTTGGTTGTCAGATCAATAGTCTAGTATAGCTGTTGACAGTACGTGGCTTGTTACTGTCGGGCTCTTTGCAGTCTTTGGTCTCTTGATTCGGCGTCATTTTTAGACCTCCGTTTGTGGTGTGTCTTAAGCTCCAAGTTTGGCAATAATTACTCCCAGTAGAGCTTCATTTGGAGTAAGATCGGTGTCCGCATTAGTTTTGGGGCGGCGGTGTTGAAAGGTGGTCAAGAGTAGCAGCTTATCCCAAGAAATGCGCGGTGGCTTTTTAGTAAGCACCGAGTGATACGTAGCTGTGATGTAATGGTAGCATTTCTACTTTACGCTGCCTTTCTTAACTATGTAGTCTTCAATTTGGGGGCCGTTGTCTCTTAAGACAATTTTGAAGTACTCAAATTGACAGAAAATTTGCTACTCCAAAACCTTGATGGTTACATTGCTAGTATTGTGCTGCGTGGCAAATGCTTCCACTCAGCGGAGCAAAGTCTCAACTCCCAAAGGTTGTAGTGCAATGACTCATTGGCTGCCCTGGTTTTGCCGTAATAGTCAAATCCCCGTTAAACAAGTCAATTCATGACGTCCAAGAAGTACCAGTCGGTTCAAATCGTTAGCTGCAAGCCCTTTTGTTCAGCAAATGGTTTTTGGTGCTAAAAGTATGCTTGAGATCAAACGTGCATTTGGCAAGAAGCAAGAACCACTAAACTTAAACTTAGTGTCTTGAATTGTTAGCTTTTAGCTAGAACCAACAATCTTCCAAGTTTATCTGGTATCCTGTTTATTACTGTAATACCGTCTTTTAGCAAGAGTGAACCGTAAGCTGGAGTAACTGATGATTCGCTTCCAGTCTCCTTTTTTTTGATACAGTACTGTTCCCATGCCAACCTTGATTGCGTCAAAATGCAGAATAACCAGAAAACTAGGTTGTGGGCGGTTTAGAGTTAAGATAGGGTTAAGTAGGATCTGAACAACCACAAAAGATTGTTTGGCCGCGTTGTCCCATCGGAATAGAAGCTAAATTTCTTGCAAATCTGTGAGTGGTGCAGCGGTTTTTGCAAAGTTGTCCACATATTTCCAAAGCCACGTACCTCCTCAATATCCTTCGTGAGGGTTTGGTGGCACTATTATGGAATTATATCAACAACGACTTTCTATGCTTTTCTGTCCTGAGCCATTTCTGTGGCCTCATGCATTGTATGATTAACCAATTTGGTAACACCGTCTATCCACCGAGTTGGCAATCTTCCTTGTGGTCTTCGTCCGTCAACCTTTCCCTAGACCATTAATTTTTCTAAAGTATACAATCTTCTAGACACGTGGCCAAATTAACGCAGAATATTCCGGTGCACTCTCTTAGAGAACCGGTCTTTAATTTTCAGATCGTTTAATATAGATGCAGCCACGTATATGGGTATTTGCCATAAAGCTACGTAATTGCTTGCGGTTTGTGAGCCTGAAGTAGTTGAGAATAAGCCAAAAGTAGTGCTCTAACGGTTTGCTCTCTTGAGCCGTTACCTAGTGTTCCAGGTATTCAATTTCTAGCTAACCAAACCTAACCTAACCTAACCTAACCTAACCTAACCTAACCTTTTTATCACTCGCCTTTATAGTCAAATTTACTTATCTATCCCGCCAGTACCTATTAGGTTTGAGAAGGTAACTGAGATGTTTTTAAGACCAAATAACTTTAAAATAGTAAGTGGTTTGTGACAAAAGCAAACATAATGGTCTGTAAGTTTGGTGATAAACCAATAAAGGTCATCGTGGCCAGTTCTTTAGAATCTCAACTTTATGCCGGGTTTGTATAGAAAACTTTGCTCTTAGTTGATTTAGAGCCTTTGTGTATAACACTACCAGTTTGACAATGTCATTGAGTATATTGGTCTTTCTGGGCCAAGAGTTTGTGTTCTAAAAGTATTGCAGCTTTGATAGAAGCCTATGTGTAAGGTTGCCGGTGCGTTTATCGGCTAATCATACTATGTAATAAGCCCATCACCTTAGACCTACCTTAAAAACAAACCATTTGTACTCCGGACAGACAACCAAGTTCTGGTCTGACTAAATAGCTTAGCAGACAGCAAGTCCAAGTTGACCAAGTAGTTTTTTATTCTACAAGAATTCAACTTTACTGTAAAGCATGCTTTTGGTGCAGTAAACTTAGTCAAAACCCAAGCGACAACCTTATTACTACGTCGGTAAAGAAATCATAACAACTGTTATAACCCGAGAAACCAAATTAGCAAGATTCTATACAATGTCTGTACCAACGGTTAGATCAAGCACACAACCCTCAACTTGTTTACCAAGAAAACTTTAGCGGATTTAGTCCAACAAACAGAAAAAAAAGTGCAAACAAATCCAATGCATCATCCGACGCAGTCAAGAGATGTTCGACGACTCAGAAAACTTTATAGAAATATACTTAGGTTACAAACGGAAAGAACATAAGAAATTAATTAAAACCAATAATGGCTATAACCAACTGAAGGTACTACCATCAAAAAACAATCAAACAACATCACTTGACACTTAAGCATTGCCTGTCACTCAGGCAAAAACAAGACTACAGCTGCTATCGTTAGTCTACCACTGGTTAAACGTGCGCAAAGATATACGCACCTTTATCAAAATGTGCATAACCTGCGCCAAGGCAAAAGCCTTACTACCAAAAGCACCACTAAAATCCTCCTCCCTAGTTGCCCCTATGATAACCATTAATTTTGTAGACCTCTTAGACACTACAAAGATAGTAAACTGAAAGGGACAATGATGAGTAAAAGCAATACCAGTGCCTGCATCTACTAGCAGAGCAATCAAAAGGCTTCTTAAACAACAACACCATACAACCGCCACGTATCACTTCCAAGCCAACCCGGTGGTGGAACGTTTACATGCTAAGCTCAAGAAAAGCATAAAAGTTCTGCGGGAAGATCAATCCCACAAACAGTAGAACAAACTTCTGCCAATAGTAAAACTATTGCAATTGTCAAATAAACGCAGCTATAGACAAAACTTGGCCAAACTAGAAAGTTGGGACGCACCTTATGAAGACCCCAAAACTAAAACTTTCAGCTACAACAAGCTGCATACCAAAAAAAAATATCAGCAAAGAGCAAACATCCAAAATTACAAACTAGGAAACCTGGTAATGGTGCAAAGACTAGCAAATAATAAGCAAAGTTGGAACCAATTATTACTGAGTAAATGATAACTTCCACAGGCCACTTGTTAATCTCTATCTTGATAACTTACATTCAACGCTACCTGCAAAAGTTTCAACACCAGAGGATAAAATCACCGTTCAAGAAGTGTTACCGGCTTGCGTCTGCAAAAGGTTCCGAGGCGGCAAATCTAAGTTCAAGATTGTTCTCTGGTTGGTTTTTAATATAATAACAAATTACAAGTATCAACGGATGTATTCACCCAGAAAAGAATACTCAGACACACATATGCTCACTCATCCAGAGTGTAAATCCACTAGAACTATAGGTTTTAATTTAGATTGATGTGAATGTAGGGTGTGCAAGCACAGAGTGTAGGTAAAAGATGATTGCCCCAAAATCTCCAAGGTGTAGAGTATCTTAGAAGTCACGTCATTGTGGTGGTTGTTGCGGAAAGTGGATGCAGATAGCAAAAAATCTAGTTGAATACTGGCTCTTGACTGACTGTAATCTAAAAGTTTGATCTTTATAGTAGCAGGAAATGACAAAATAAACTGCTACTAATAGGGTTTGGCTCCGCTCACTTGCTGCATTAATTTTTCCCACTTTCTGAGGCCAAACTTACGTTTTTATTTTGATGTTTTGCAAACTTTTGCACAAAAACAAAAATAGTCTGTTATCAGAGGTGTCCACACAGATTTTACTGAGCCTGGGTGACGCGTAATAATTTAGAAAGTTTAAATCACTTGCTGCACGGGCTGTCCTAAACCAAGCACAAACCAGATTTATGCAGGTACGTCCAGTGTTTCTAGACTACTGATGATAAAGCTTGTGACGTTTTTGAGTTGCTGTGGTTTTGGGTGTGTGACGTAACTTAAGTGACGCAGTCGCAAGAGAGCACCCCGATTTAGCCAACTAAATTGTTTGGTAACAACTCAATACTGTAACGCTCAAAGTCTGCAAGGTATTCTTTAAGCGACTGTTCCTTTTCTTCTTTGTTTCTCTTACGACATTTCTATCGCAGAGTCTTCTTCTTGTTTCTCTTTTTAAGTTTAGATTGATGATGCCGTGAAAACATCATGTTATTTAATACCCCGCGTTTTTAATCGCTGAAACTACGCTGCGTATCTTCACCAGGTAAATCAGTGTGCGTATCTTTAACAAAAAAAAAATAAAAAATTCTTTGATATGCTGTTCAACAAAGATAGACAATTTAATTGCTTATCATTTTTGACTGTTCTAATTTTCCCAGGCTGAAATGCAATTAAAATAAATTAAATTAAAAAAAACTGAAGTTGAACTTAAAAAATTGCCGTAAAATTCAATTGGCTCTACGAGGCGAACTATGTGACCTAGAGTTCTGAAATTTGACATGAAGTCATTGGTTTGAAAATTGTTTAAATGTTTTCCTTACAAGTTTTTAAACAATCACAAAGCTATCCAAGTCTAAATTTGTATCGATTTGTTTCAGAGAATTGAGCAAAACCAAAAATTTCAGATAATTTTGCAAAAACCTAATACTTAATTAATAATTGTTAAAATAAGACAATTTTATAAAATAAATAAATTACAAATACAATACAGCCAATTTTAACTAATTAAATTCGTTGATTCTAATGCAAATTAAAATAAAAAATATGTTAAAATGAATAAAACGCACTCTACTCTGTATAACATTTGTATATACATTTTGTTGACTCCAGCACTCCAGCAATACTTTTGTGTATATTAAGTTGTATATGTTTGTTCATTTTACTCTTTTGAGACTCCTCGGGCCTCTTTATGGAAATGAGCAGCACTGACATCATTCAGCTAAAGTAACGTAAGAAAGAGGCGCCGCAATATAATAATTAATTAATTTAAAAAACTCTAAATACTTAAATCTATGTTTAAATTTTATTTAAGGAACATAAATCAACATCAAATTAATTCTAATTAATAGAAATGAATGAGCACATAGTTAAAATGTACATATAATACAAACTACAAATACTGGTTTTACCATGTATATAATTAACAACATTGTTTTATTTAAATTATCATGCAGGGTCAACTAACAGATATAAAAAAGATAGAAGTCACTGATCAGTCTAATAAAATATGTTGAGATTAACATACGCTTTTGTGCTTCTAGCAATACTGCAAGGTATTTATAAAATATAAATGAATTGTTTTACAAACAATAATTGAAAACATTACAATAAACAATCTTTGTTTGGTTCATTATAAACAATAAATTTTTATTAATATTAATTTTGCAATTTCAGTATTAAAAGGAGATTTGCTTCCAAAAGATGGAGAATGCGGACTAAATTTGAATGATAATTTTTTGGGAGGTGCAGTAACTTCAATCACCGACTACCCATGGACTGTACGTCTTCAATATGTGAACGGTAAAACAACAAAATTATATAAAATTTTAATTAATCAAATTATAACTTTACAGGCAATAACCGTCGATTCCTTTGCGGAGGTACTTTAATTAGCAAACGTTACGTCATTACTCAAGCCTTTTGCATAAACCCACCAGGCGGTTGGAAATTGTAACTAATTATTATTAATTAATAATTTCAAACTTTATTAATTCTAATTAATACACAGGACTGGTGTCAGAGTGGGTCAATCTAATGCAACATTTGATGGAAGTATTATTGTTCCAATTGAAGAACAAATAGCACATGAAAAATACAGCGACAAAAATGAAATACCAGATAATGATATAGCATTGATTAGATTGAACAAAGATCTTGGTTTTATGGGTAAGTAATCATAAAAATGGATTTTGTATTCTAAAAATTTGAAATTTTAGAATTGGCAAGACCAATTTGTCTACCAAAAAGCCAGGAAGATCAAATTAGCAATTACAACAGTCAAGAATTAGTAGTTACTGGTTTTGGAAGATCTTACGATGATGATACTAATGATATTAAAAAACAATACACAGTAAGTAATATTTTATATTATTTTGTTTAATTCTGATAAAATTATTTATTAATTAATTTACTCATTTAAGTAGTCTTCTATTTGATTGTTTAAAAAAAAAAATAACTAATTAAAATTCTCAATTTTTTTGTAGCTTACTGGAATGGAACATTATGAGTGTACTAAGAAATATCAAAATTCTTATAAAGTTGTAATTGGAGAAGGTAAATTATGTGCAAGTGGTGTAAATACATTCTGTCGTGGAAGTGCTGGAAATCCTTTGATGGTGCAAAAAAATAACGCTTGGATGTTGGTTGGAATTGAATCAACTGGTACGCTATGTCATGCTCATGTTAATCATCGTTTACCAACAGTTTATACTATGGTTGGATATCATAATGATTGGATTTTGAAAAACTTGAAGGCTTAATTGAATGTTTATATTGATGTAATTTGTTACAAAATTTGACCAAAACTCAATGTATAGTTTTTAATTTTATACTTTTGTTAACACCTAACACCCTTGGTTTTCCGAAATTTCCCGCAAAAAATAGAAAAGTCAATATTTTATTGAAAAATCAATATCTTCGATTCCGCTAGATCTGAAGACTTGAAATTTGAATATAATACTCCTGAAACATAGTACTTTTGATCGCAACAATAAAAAAACTGGATTTGCTTGTCCTAGGATAAAATTTAACACATAACTGCTAAAAATGGGCTACTTTTAAGGGATTTTACAAGGATTTTTTGTAATTTTACTAATTGGCCTGCTTTTTTTTAAGAGAATATTAAAATTAAATCGAACATAAAGCTTGCGTTTTACAAAAAAAAAAATTTTTTACTTTTTTTTGCAAAATTATAAAACCCCAAGAAATAATTATTTTTATTATAATTTTTTTCAAAAAAGTGTGATATATATATATATATATATAAATCCAACCGTCGTTTTTAGACCCGCTATGTTTAACAGGCAACCACAGACCCACTAGAAACCTTTGTTGTAAGTGTGTGTATATTAAGTAATTTTGATTTATTAGTTAAGAACTCTAAGAGCAGTAAAAGAGGAGTAAACAGTTATTAAGAAAACAAAAAGTTGATGTCTGGCAATCTTTGTTAGTCCCAGGCAGTAGAACCGACGGTTTTAGACCCAGCAGCGTTGTCATGTTTTGTGGCCTAGACAGCTATGTAGCACATATTCTTTGTGTATGTCTAATTTTTATGTGTCTATTGCATGTGATAAATACGTGCCGTAAACGTAATAAAAGCCTGAACAACTTATAGACAAATTTAAGAAATTTTGAAATGTATATGCAAGTTTATTTCAGTTTTATTCTCTTGTTAAAGTTTTTTTATTCAACAAACCAAAACATTATGCAAATTATTAAAACATTTACATAATATATGTTATGTTATTTAATAGAGTCAAACATTGATAAAGTTAAAAACAAAAATAATAAACATTTTATTGTCAAATCAGACAGATATTAAATAAATTGCCGTTAATCAATATTTAATAATTTATTGACTAATCTTTTTTATAATACTTTAAAAACGTTTTAAACTTTTTAACTTATTAGTTCTTGAGCTTTTTTATCGATTATCTGCTGCCTAATGCTGACACTGTACAGTAAAACATGTTGCAATTTGTCAAATACAACTTTTAAACTTAATCTTATGTTTTTTTTTATATTATTAATCAGTAAAGGTATAGAAGGCATTACTTATCAGCATATTATTGATAGATATTTTAAACTTATTAAACTCTAAAGTTTTGGTATTTGGAGGTAGCTTGTTGTAAAATTTGATCGCATACTAATTGAATCCATCTCTACTTTTAAGCAAACGTTTAAAGTCAAACCTTAAATGATTGTTTTGCCTTGTGGCATAATCATGCAAAGAACTCTGTGTGGTATATTGGTTAATATTATTCTTAATATACAAAGACATTTGTAAATGTAAAGATAGGTGCATGACCCAGTTTAATATTCCGTATTTTATAACTGAATAAATTGTGAGCACCAGTTTTTGTGAAGTAATACTTTTTAATTTTCTCAATAGACATATATACTTAGAAATTTTATAGCTTACATAGGTGGTATGAGCTATCCAAGTAAGTCTATAATCTAGCGTTAATCCTAAAAACTTAACTACTTCACTACAAATAGTGTAAAATGGGCTTGGGTGTCACAATATGGCAAATCATTAATATAGATTAAGAATGAAATTGGCCCTTAAACAAAACCTTGTGGAACATCCATGCTTACATTTTGCGTTTCTGAATTTATAGAGTTTACTGTTACATACTGCAAACGGTCACTCAAATATGATGACATAAGATCAACATTAGATATACTAAAGTTGTAATTGTAATCTGACGCTGGTACTGGTTCTGAAGTTTGTGTTTAATTAGGAACTTTTATTAATATCATCTTGGATTACTTACAAAGACCATTTAGTAAGTACATTATCCAAACAATGTGCTTGAGTTAAAACATATCGTTTGCTTATTAAGACACCTCCACAAAAGAATTTTTTTTCAGTGTCTGCAATATAATTTTAGAAATAATAATAATAAAATTTTGTTAAAAATAATAAACATACCACTTTCATAAATAAGTCTAACTGTCCAAGGATAATCATAGATTTCTGTTTTTGGTCCTATTAATAATTTATTTTAAAATCTTACTCCACATTCAGGAATTAATTCAGCTGTTAATACTAAAATGTGTTTTATATTTAATTTATAAATGAAACAATTATACAAACCTTGTATTGCAGCAACTGACACAATTAAATACAATAAACGGAGCATCTTTACTGAATGAACTATGCTCTTTATTTGTGTGCGTTTTATATGCAAGAGAAAATATAAATTGATTGAAAAACCCAAACCAGTTGATTTATGGTTATTTTGTTTTAATCCATTTCTTGGATGTCATTAGTAGTTTAATATATTTATAACAAATATGTAGTATCAATTTTATATTACTTTAAAGTTCTTGCTTTAATATATTCAAATGTAATTTAGATTGGAATTTAAAATATTGTTAATTATATAATTTTTTTCAGATTTTTTAAATGAGCCATTTCTAAGAAATAAGCAATCAAAATTTAAAAAAAAAAGGATTTTTTGAGTTTTTTTAATTTTTATTTTTTTATCGTTTGTTCTTCTCAGGATTGAATTTAAAAAAAAATTATTAGAAACTTTTTTCTTCAAAATTATCTAAAAAATAAGTTTTTATAGCCAAAAGTTTTATACCTTGAGTTTTGAAAATTACGTGTACGTGGCTTGTTGCTGTTGGGCTCCTTGCAGTTTTCGGTTGTTTTAAACCTTTGCTCAAGGTGTGTCCCAAGCTCCGGATTCGGTAATATTAGCCCCAGTAAAGCTTTACTCAAAGTAAGGTCGGTGACCTCATTAGTTTAGCGGCGGAGTTAAAAGGTAGCCAAAAGTAGCAGCTCGTTCCAAAAAGTACCTGTCTAGTAAGCACCCTAATGACTTTAGCTCCGCATAGCGTCGTTTTACAAAATTACCTTAAAGATAATATGTGGCTGTGGTGTAATGGTAGCTACTTTACAATGCCTTCTTAAATATGTGACCTTCAAGTCAAACTGGGGTCGTCATCACTCAAGACATTCTTGGAGTACTCAAATTGACAGAAAACTTGCTACTATAAAACTTTAATGATCACTTTGCTAGTGGTGTGCTGTGTGCTTCCACTCAGCAACTCAACTCTCAACCCCAGAAGTTGTAGTGCAATGACTTATTGGCTGCACTGGTTTTTCCGTGATAATCAATGGTAAAGTCTCGCAAAACTGACACGTTGAACCATGACGTCGGTCCAGATTGTTACCTGCAGACTTCTTTGTCGATGGGCATTTGAGATAGCTTATAAATATCAATAAAGCTACGTAATTGCTTGCGGGTTCTAGGCTGAGAGTGATCGCGGATGAGCCAAAAATGGTATTCTAATGGTTAGGTTCCTTTGGGCCGTGACTTTGTGTCCCAGGTATTTAATTTCCGGTTGTCTAAAATTGCATTTTTTCTTGATTACAGCGTAGCCCATATTCCAACAATCTCTCCATTACTTGCCTTAATTGCCAAATTTACTTATCTATCCCGCCAGTATCTTGGTTATCAACTTTTGAAAAGTGACTAAAGCGTATTTAAGGCCAAAAAACCTTAAAATAGTAAATGGTTTGTAGCAAAGGCTGTCAAAATGGTTTTTAAGTTTAGTGAAGAGTTAGTAGAGGTCTTTGTGGCCAAATCTTTACAACGTCGGCAGATGACTCTCAAACCAAATTTTTGTAAGAAACTATTTTTTTTGTTCTAGAGTCTTTGTGATGACACTACTAACTTGACAATGTCATTTACCATAATAGCCTTTCTGGGAGAAAAAAGTTTTAATTCAAACAATAGGCGTTCCTAGAGGCTAAGAGTTTGAGTTTCAAAGGTGTTGCAGATCCAATAAAAACCTAGGTGAAGGATTGCGGGTGCGTAGACCGTCAAAAACGTTGTTGGTGCTATAAAATTTAAAAAAAAAGTTGAGTTGCGGCGTGGTTTTCTCACTTTCTCGACATCGTTTACGTTTTGACAAAGAATGTAGTGCTGTTTCGGTAAGTTTGTTTCTTTGTCTCACTAAAAACTTGTAAGTTTTGACAGTTGCGCACTAAAGTTTGTGGATTGCCAGATTACACTAAAGTTTGTGGTTACACTATTGTTCTAATCACTAATACAGTCCACTCGGTAGCGCAAGTTGCAATCGATAACCTCGTCCGGTGGTGCTTCTAAAAGATTTATCCAAAAAATGCAGTTTTGGTTCATCCGGGTAGTCTAGTGATAAAACTGGCCTTATATCGTCCACGTGGATCTACACAGTAGCAGTGTCTTCCGGTTGCGGTGGTTAAGAGTTTTGGGCTCATTCATTTAACCTTGGTTGCCAGGTCAATAGTCTAGTATTGCTGTTGGCAGTGCGTGGCTTGTTACTGTCGGGCTCTTTGCAGTCTCTGGTCTCTTGCGTTGGCGTCATTTTTAGACCTCCGCTTGTGATGTGTCTTAAGCTCCAAGTTTGGCAATAATTACCTCCAGTAGAGCTTCATTTGGAGTAAGATCGGTGTCCGCATTAGTTTGGGGCGGCGGTGTTGAAAGGTGGCCAAGAGTAGCAGCTTATTCCAAGAAATGCCGCGGTGGCTTTTTAATAAGCACCGCAATGGTCAATCATTAAGGGTAATACGTGGCTGTAGTGTAATGGTAGCATTTCTACTTTACAATGTTTTTCTTAAATATGTAACCTTTAAATTGGGGGTCGTTGTTACTTAAGACAATCTTGAAGTACTAAAATAGTCAAAAAACTTGCAATTTTAGAACTTTAATGGTTACTTTGCTAGTGGTGAGCTGCATAGCAAATGCTTCCACTGAGCGGGCCAAAGTCTCAACTTCCAAAGTTGTAGTGCATTAACTCATTGGTTGTCCAACCACGTAAAACAGGTCAATCCATAACGTCAGGAAATACCAGTCGGTTCAAATCGTTAGCTGCAAACCCTTTTGTTCAGCAAATGGTGTTTGGTGCTAAAAGTATGCTTGATGTCAAATGTGCATTCGGCAAGAAGCAGGAACCACTGAATTTAAACTTAGTGTCTTGGATTGTCGGCTTTTAGCAGGAACCAACAATCTTCCAAGTAGATCTGGTATCCTGCTTGTTGCTGTAATACCGTTCTTTAGTAGAAGTGAACCGTGAGCTGGAGTAACTGATAATTTGCTTCCAGTTTTCTTTTTTTTTATATACAGTACTATTCCCATGCCAACCTTGATTGCGTCAAGATGCAGAATAACCCGCAAACTAGGTTGTGGGCCGTTTAGAGTTAAGATAGGGTTAAGTAGGATCTGAACGACCACAAAAGATTGTTTGGCCGCGTTGTCCCATTGGAATAGAAGCTACGTTTCTTGCAAGTCTGTGAGTGGTGCAGCGGTTTTTGCAAAGTTGTCCAAATATTTTTGAAGCCACGTACCTCCTCAATACCCTTCGTGAGGGTTAGGTGCCACTATTATGAAATCATATCAACAACGACTTTGTATGATTAACCAATTTGGTAACACCGTCTATCTACCGAGTTGGCAAATTTTCTTGTAGTCTTTGTCCGTCAACCTTTCCCTAGACTATTATTTTTTTCCAAAATATCCAATCTTCTAGACACGTGGCCGAATTAACGCAGAATGTTCCGGTTCACTCTTTTAGAGAACCGGTCTTTGATATTCAGATCTTTTAATATACATGCACTCTACACGTACAAATACCCATAAAGCTAAGTTAATGCTTGCGGTTTGTGAGCCGGAGGTAGTTGAGGATAAGCCAAAAGTAGTGTTCTAACGGTTTGCTCTCTTGAGCCGTTACTTTGTGTTCCAGGTATTTAATTTCCGGCTGACCAATTTTTTTTTAATTACGAGTTTACCCATATGTCCATAACCTTTTTATCACTTGCCTTCAGAGTCAAATTTGTTTATCTATTCCGCCAGTAGCGACCGTAGCACAATGGTGCAAGGACTGTTGTGCAGGCAACCCGGGTTTGATTCCCGGCAGCGGCAATATCTAATTTGTCGAATATATTTTGATGCGGTCGTCTCCTTTGCAAGGCAATGGCAAACCAGCGATGTAATTGCTTAGTAAACCCCTCTAGTGGTGTGGTTTGGATTCCACGTTAAACTGTAAGTTCCGTATGTTTGTGTGGAACTATTATTGCGCACCACAAACATACGAGAGGGGCGAGTATGGCACTATAAAAACAAGAAGAATCCCGCCAGTACCTATCAGGTTTTAGAAGGTAACTGAGACGTTTTTAAGACAAAAAAACCTTAAAATAGTAAGTAGTTTGTGGCAAAAGCGATCATAATGGACTTTAAGTTTGGTGATAAACCAGTAAAGGTCATTGTCGTCAATTTTTTAGAATCTCAACAGGAGGTCTTTATGCTGGATTTGTATGGGAAACTTTGCACTTGATGGACTTAAGGTCTTTGAGTATAACACTACCAGTTTAACAAAGTCATTAACGATAATGGTCTTCCTGTGAGGGAAGGTTTTGGTTCAAACAATCGGCATTTTTAAAAATCAAGAGTTTAGATTCCAAGCGTGTTACAACTCCAATAAAAACCTAGGTAGAGAATTGTCGGTGCGTAGACCGTCAATCGGCCAAGCATCTATGTGACAAGCTCATCACCTTAGGCCTACCTCAAAAACAAACTATTTATACTCCAAACAGACAATCGAGCAATAGTCTAACTAAAAAACTAGACAGACGCCAAGTTCAAGTTGACCAGGTCTTTTATTTTAGATAAATTTAATATTACTGTAGTAGAGCATATGCTTAGCGCAGTAAACCTTCTGTCAAAATCGTCCAAACAACTGTTGCCACTCAAAGATCCAAACCAGCAGAGACCAGATTCTATGCAATATCTGTACCAACAGTTAGATCAAGTTCACAACTTTAACCAAACAAAAATACAGTTATTAGCCGGAAAAACCGTAGCGAATCTAGTCGGACAAGCGCAAGAAGAATGTAAGCAAATCCAACTTATCATCTGACGCCGTCAAGAGATACTCGACAAGAAAAAAACCCTTATAGAAGTAGACCTGAGCTACAAACTAAAAAAACATGAAAAAGTTTGTGACGTCTTTGAGTTGCTGTGGTTTTGGGTCTGTGACGTGACTCAAGTGACGCAATTGCAAAAAAGTACCCCGATTTAACCAACTGAATTGCTTGATAGCAACTCAATATCGTAGCGCCCAAAGTCTGCAAGGTATTTTTTAAGCAACTGTTCTTCTTCTTCTTTGTTTCTCTCGCGACGTCTTTGTCGCCAAGTCTTTTTTTTGGTTCTTTTCTCAAGTTTGGATTGATGGTGCAGTGAAAGCACCATGCCATTCAATGCCCCACGTTGAGCGCCATTTGTTACTTGCTAGTGACTACTGAGCTGCAAACGTCTATTGAATTATAGACTGGATTGCAAACTAATAGAACATGAAAAATTGATCAGAATTAATAATGGCATAACCACATAACCAACTGGCGGTACCGCCAAGTGTCAAATCCTCTATCCTTAAAGCCTACCACTAGCCAAACGTGCGCAAGAGCGTTTGCACCTTCAAAAAAATGTGGATAATCTGCGCCTAAAAAAAGCAGAAACTTTACTATCAAAAGCACCGCAAAAATCTTCCCTCCTCTTTTCTTGTAGATCTTAGAAAAGAGTAACCATTAATTTTGTAGGGCCATTACCAGTACCAGTGTCTGCAACCGCTAGTAAAGCAACCACAAGTTTTCTTGTTTTATCAGCAAGTATACCCAAAAGTGATTCTTTCAGATAACGGCACGCAGTTTACTAGTCAACGTTTTTAAAAAAATTTTTAAGCCAAAACACCATACATCCGCTACGTATCACCCCCAACTCGGTGGAACACATACATGCTAAGGTCAGAAGTAGCATAAAGGCTCTGCGAGAAAATAAATTCTACAAACAGTAGGATAAACTTTTGCTGCTAGTGTTTTACCATTGCATTCGCCGGATAAACGCAACTACAAACGCAAACTACGGCTGGGACAAATTTTGGCCAAACCAAAAGTTTGAAACGCTTTTGTAAAGCCCCCAAAACCAAAACTTCCGGCTACAACAAAACCAACAAATTGCATACCAAAAACTCTCAAAGAACAAACGCCCAAAACTACAAACCAGAAAACCTGGAAATGGTGCAAGCAAAAAGATTGACCAACAAGTAGCTAAAACTTAAACAAGCTAAGATTGGGTAGAAGATAACCCCGTCAAACACTGTCTCGACAACTTACGTCTGCACTTGCAAAAAATCTAAAACCAACACCAAGAGATAAAATCATTGTCTCAGAAGTGTTACCGGCTTGCGTTTGCAAAAGATTTTAGAAACAAAAAATCTAAGTTTAAAAACGACTCAGCTGCTTTTTGGTAATTGAAGTGCATTTTTTAGAAAACAAATTACAAGTATCAACAAACGTATTTACCTAAAATACTCAGACACAGACATACACACAAAATGCAAGTTTACAAGGACCATAGGTTTTGATTTAAATTGACAAGGAAGTGCAACAACTACTAGCTACCAGGTATGCAAACACATAGTGTAGGTGAAAGATGTTTGCTCCAAAATTTTCAGGAAGTGGAATATTTTAGAGGTTAACGTCACCGTGGTAGTCGTTGCGGAAAGTAGATGCATTAGGCGGAAAATCCAGTTCTGGTCCAAAGTTGTTTGATTGAATCCTAATTCTCTACTGACTGTAATCTAAAAAATTTGATCTTTATAGTAGCAAAAAATTACAAAGTGAGCTGCCATTAATAAGGTTGAACTATAGCATATAAAGTAAAACTCACAGGTGTTGCTAAGATGATTCAAAATTAATTTGAAATTTTTGAGACTCACCGCAAAGTATTCAAGTAGAATTTTATCAGTGCTTTATCTTTTTTTTTGCAAATCACATTTTTATTACTTTTTAGTCTAAAAAACAGCATTTTTTGAAAAATTTAATTCTAAATTGCTTTTTTTGTTTAAATGTTAGTCTAAAATAGTATCTTTTAGTGTATTTTTTTTAAGAATTTTTTATTAGAGATTTTTTCAAAAACAACATTTTTTAACACTTTTTAGTTTAAAATTGTTTTTTGTTTAATTTTTAAGCTGAAACAGTATTTTTTATAGTTTTTTGTACAAAATTACATTTTTTGATTACTAATTGTTCTAAAATGCAGTTTTTATTAAGTTTTTAATTAATAACATAATTTTTTTATCACGTTTTAGTCCAAGATCATTTTTTTTGTTTAATTTTTAGTTTTTTTTGAAGTTTTTTATAACTGTTTTACACAAAATTATATTTTTTGATTACTTTTTGTTCAAAAATGTATTTTTTATTAAATTTTTATTCTGAAACAGCATTTTTTAACACGTTTTAATAAAAGACTGCTTTTTAGTTCAATTTTTAGCCCAAAAACAGTCTTCTTTATAAGTTGTGTGTAAATATGACAATTTTATAAAATAAATAATATGCAAATACAATACAGCCAATTTTAACTAATTAATTTTGTTGATTCTAATGTAAATGAAAATGAAAAATATGTTAAAACGAATAAAACGCACTCTACTCTGTATAACATTTGTATATACATTTTGTTGACTCCAGCAATATTTTTGTGTATATTAAGTTGCATATCTGTTTATTTTACACTTTTGAGACTCCTCGGGCCTCTTTATGGAAATGTGTAGCACTGACACCATTCAGTTAAAGTAACGTAAGAAGGAGGCGCCGCAATATAATAATAAATTAATTTAAAAAACTCTAAATACTTAAATCTATGTTTAAATTTTATTTAAGGAACATAAATCAACATCTAATTAATTCTAATTAATAGAAATGAATGAGCACATAGTTAAAATGTATAATACAAACTACAAATACTGGTTTTACCATGTATATAATTAACAATATATATTTTATTTAAATTATCATGCAGGGTCAACTAACAGATATAAAAAAAGATAGAAGTCACTGATCAGTCTAATAAAATATGTTGAGATTAACATACGCTTTTGTGCTTCTAGCAACACTGCAAGGTATTTAGAAAATATAAATAAATTGTTTTACAAACAATAATTGAAAACATTACCAATCTTTGTTTGGTTCATTATAAACAATAAATTTTTATTAATATTAATTTTGCAATTTTAGTATTAAAAGCAGATTTGCTTCCAAAAGATGGAGAATGCGGACTGAATTTGAATGATAATTTTTTGGGAGGTGCAGTAACTTCAATCACCGACTACCCATGGACTGTACGTCTTCAATATGTGAACATTAAAACAACAAAATTATATAAAATTTTAATTAATCAAATTATAACTTTACAGGCAATAACCGTCGATTCCTTTGCGGAGGTACTTTAATTAGCAAACGTTACGTCATTACTCAAGCTTTTTGCATAAACCCACCAGGCGGTTGGAAATTGTAACTAATTATTATTAATTAATAATTTCAAACTTTATTAATTCTATTTAATACCCAGGACTGGTGTCAGAGTGGGTCAATCCAATGCAACATTTGATGGAAGTATTATTGTTCCAATTGAAGGACAAATAGTTCACGAAAATTACAGCGTTAAAAATGAAATACCAGATAATGATATAGCATTGATTAGAATGAACAAAGATCTTGATTTTATGAGTAAGTGATCATAAAAATGTATTTTATATACTAAAATTTTAAAATTTTAGAATTGGCAAGACCAATTTGTGTACCAAAAAGCCAGGAAGATCAAATTAATAATTACAACGGTCAAGAATTAGTAGTTACTGGTTTTGGAAAATCTTACGATGAAAATACAATTAATATTAAAAAACAATATACAGTAAGTAATATTTTATATTATTTTGTTTAATTCTTATAAAATTATTTATTAATTAATTTACTCATTTAAGTAGTCTTCTATTTGATTGTTTTGTTAAAAAAAAAAAACTAATTAACATTTTCAATTTTTATGTAGCTTACTGGAATGGAACATAATGAGTGTACTAAGAAATATCAAAAGTTTCAAAAAGTTGTAATTGGAGAAGGTAAGTTATGTGCAAGTGGTGTGAATACATTCTGTCGTGGAAGTGCTGGAAATCCTTTAATGGTGCAAAAAAATAACGCTTGGATGTTGGTTGGAATTGAATCAACTGGTACGCCATGTCATGCTGATGTTAATCATCGTTTACCTACAGTTTATACTATGGTTGGATATCATACTGATTGGATTTTAAAGAACTTGAAAGATTAATTGAATGTATATATTGATGTAATTTGTTACAAAATTTGATCAAAACTCAATGTATAGTTTTTAATTTTATATTTTTGTTAACACCTAACACCCTTGGTTTTCCGAAATTTCCCGCAAAAAATAGAAAAGTCAATATTTTATTGAAAATTCAATATTCATTCCGCTAAATCTGAAGACTTGAAATTTGAATATAATACTCCTGAAACATAGTACTTTTGATCGCAACAATAAAAAAACTGGATTTGCTTGTTCTAGGGTAAAATTTAACACATAACTGCTAAAAATGGGCTACTTTTAAGGGATTTTCCAAAGATTTTTCGTAAGTTTATTAATTGTCCTGCTTTTTTTTCTAGAGAATATTAAAAATCAAACATAAAGCTTGCGCTTTACAAAAAAAATTCTTTTTTACTTTTTTTGCGAAATTATAAAAGACCAAGAAATAATTATTTTTATTATTTTTGTTTTCAAAAAAGTGTGACTAATCTTTTTTATAATACTTTAAAAACGTTTTAAACTTTTTAATTTATTAGTTGTTGAGCTTTTTTATCGATTGTCTGCTGCCTAATGCTGACACTGTACAGTAAAACATGTTGCAATTTGTCAAATTCAACTTTTAAACTTATACTTATGTTTTATGTATATTATAAATCAATAAAGGTATAGAAGGCATTACTTCTCAGCATATTTTTGATAGATATTTTAAACTTATTAAACTCTAAAGTTTTGGTATTTGGAGTTAGCTTGTTGTAAAATTTGATCGCATACTAATTGAATCCATCTCTACTTTTAAGCAAACGTTTAAAGTCAAACCTTAAATGATTGTTTTGCCTTGTGATATAATCATGCAAAGAACTCTGTGTAGTATATTGGTTAATATTATATTTAATATACAAAGACATTTGTAAATGTAAAGATAGGTTTAATATTCCGTATTTTATAACTGAATAAATTGTGAGCACCAGTTTTTGTGAAATAATACTTTTTAATTTTCTCAATAGACATATATACTTAGAAATTTTATAGCTTACATAGGTAGTATGAGCTATCCAAGTAAGTCTATAATCTAGCGTCAATCCTAAAAACTTAACTACTTCAGTGTTGATGTTAATTTGTTTTAGTGAAAAAATTAGATGCTCAGTCTTACAGTCGTTAAGATTTAACTTGTTTGATAAAAACCAATTATTTACAATCGATCGTGTATTACACACATCTACTTTTAATTCAACAATATCGTTATTAGATCTTACAATGGTGGTATCATCTACAAATAGTGTAAAATGGGCTTGGGTGTCACAATATGGCAAATCATTAATATAGATTAAGAATGAAATTGGCCCTTAAACAAAACCTTGTGGAACATCCATGCTTACATTTTGCGTTTCTGAATTTATAGAGTTTACTGTTACATACTGCAAACGGTCACTCAAATATGATGACATAAGATCAATACTAGATATACTAAAGTTGTAATTGTAATCTGACGCTGGTTCTGGTTCTGAAGTTTGTGTTTAATTAAGAATTTTTATTAATATCATCTTGGATTACTTACAAAGACCATTTAGTAGGTACATTATCCAAACAATTTGCTTGAGTTAAAACATATCGTTTGCTTATTAAGACACCTCCACAAAAGATTTTTTTTTCAGTGTCTGCAATATAACTTTAGAAATAATAATAATAAAATTTTGTTAAAAATAATAAACATACCACTTTCATAAATAAGTCTAACTGTCCAAGGATAATCATAGATTTCTGTTTTTGATCCTATTAATAATTTATTTTGAGATCTTACTCCACATTCAGGAATTAATTCAGCTGTTAATACTAAAATGTGTTTTATATTTAATTTATAAATGAAATAATTATACAAACCTTGTATTGCAGCAATTGACACAATTAAATACAATAAACGGAGCATCTTTACTGAATGAACGATGCACTTTATTTGTGTGCGTTTTATATGCAAGAGCAAGTGACCCTGGATTGTGTTTTCAAAAATATAAATTGATTGAAAAACCCAAACCAGTTGATTTATGGTTATTTTGTTTTAATCCATTTCTTGGATGTCATTAGTAGTTTAATATATTTATAATAAATATGTAGTATCAATTTTATATTACTTTAAAGTTCTTGCTTTAATATATTCAAATGTAATTTAGATTGGAATTTAAAATATTGTTAATTATATACATTTTTTCAGATTTTTTTAAGTGAGCCATTTCTAAGAAATAAGCAATCAAAATTTAAAAACAAAAAACGAGGTTTTTGAGTTTTTTTAATTTTTATTTTTTTATCGTTTGTTCTTCTCAGGATTGAATTTAAAAAAAAAAATTATAAGAAACTTTTTTCTTCAAAATTATCTAAAGAATAAATTTTTATAGCCAAAAGTTTTATACCTTGAGTTTTGAAAATTACGTGTACGTGGCTTGTTGCTATTGGGCTCCTTGCAGTTTTCGGTTGTTTTAAACCTTTGCTCGAGGTGTGTCCCAAGCTCCGGATTTGGTAATATTAGCCCCAGTAGAGCTTTACTCAAAGTAAGATCGGTGACATCATTAGTTTAGCGGCGGAGTTAAAAGATAGCCAAAAGTAGCAGCCTGTTCCAAAAAGTACCTGTCTAGTAAGCACCCTAATGACTTTAGCTCCGCATAGCGTCGTTTTACAAAATTACCTTAAAGATAATATGTGGCTGTAGTGTAATGGTAGCATTTCTACTTTACAATGCCTTCTTAAGTATGTGACCTTCAAGTCAAACTGGGGTCGTCGTCACTCAAAACAATCTTGGAGTACTCAAATTGACAGAAAACTTGCTACTATAAAACCTTAATGATCACTTTGCTAGTGGTGTGCTGTGTGTTTCCACTCAGCAAGTCAAGTCTCAACTCCCAGAAGTTGTAGTGCAATGACTTATTGGCTGCACTGGTTTTTCCGTGATAGTCAATGGTAAAATCCCGCAAAACTGACACGTTGAACCATGACGTCGGTCCAGATTGTTACCTGCAGACCTCTTTGTTGATGGGCATTTGAGATAGCTTATAAATACCAATAAAGATACGTAGTTGCTTGCGGGTTCTAGGCTGAGAGTGATCGCGGATGAGCCAAAAATGGTATTCTAATGGTTGGGTTCCTTTGAGCCGTGACTTTGTGTCCAGGTATTTAATTTCCGGTTGTCTAAAACTGCATTTTTTCTTGATTACAGCGTAGCCCATATTCCAACAACCTCTCCATTACTTGCTTTAATTGCCAAATTTGATTATCTTTCCCGCCAGTACTTTGGTTATCAGCTTTTGAAAAATGACTAAGACGTATTTAAGGCCAAAAAACCTTAAAATAGTAAATGATTTGTAGCAAAGGCGGTCAAAATTGTTTTTAAGTTTAGTGAAGAATTAGTAGAGGTCTTTGTGGCCAAACCTTTACAACGTCGGCAGATGATTCTCAAGCCAAATATTTGTAAGAAACTTTGGTTTTTTTGTTCTAGAGTCTTTGTGATGACACTACTAACTTGACAATGTCATTGACCATAATAGTCTTTCTGAGGCTAAGAGTTTGAGTTTCAAAGGTGTTGCAGCTCCAATAATAACCTAGGTGAAGAATTGCGGATGCGTAGACCGTCAAAAACGTTGTTGGTGCTATAAAATTTAAAAAAAAAGTTAAGTTGCGGCGTGGTTTTCTCACTTTCTCAACATCGTTCACGTTTTGGCAAAGAAAGTAGTGCTGTTTCTGTAAGTTTGTTTCTTTGTCGCACTAAAAACATGTAAGTTTTGACAGTTGCGCACTAAAGTTTGTAGTTTGCCAAATTACACTAAAGTTTGTGCTTACATTATTGTTCTAATCACTAATACAGTCTACCCGGTAGCGCAAGTTGCGATTGATAACCTCGTCCGGTGGTGCCCCTAAAAGATTTATCCGAAAAATGCACTGTTTTGGTTCATCCGAGTAGTCTAGTGATAAAACTGGCCTTATATCGTCCTGGTAGATCTTTACAAAAAAACGCTGCGGGTAGTTATCTACACAGTATCAGTGTCCTTCAGCTGCGGTGGTTAAGAGTTTTGGGCTCATCCAATTGGCCGTTAGCCTTCTCTCTCTTCCCCGTACTATGACTTGGTTGCCAGATCAATAGTCTAGTATTGCTGTTGACAGTACGTGGCTTGTTACTGTCGGGCTCTTTGCAGTCTTTGGTCTCTTGCTTCAGCGTCATTTTTAGAGCTCCGCTTGTGGTGTGTCTCAAGCTCTAAGTTTGGCAATAATTACTCCCTGTAGAGCTTCATTTGAAGTAAAATTGGTGTCCGCATTTGTTTGGGGCGGCGGTGTTGAAAGATGGCCAAGAGTAGCAGCTTATCCCAAGAAATGCCGCGGTGGCTTTTTTGTAAGCACCGCAATGGTCAAGCCATTAAGGGGAAAAACGTGGCTGTAGTGTAATGATAGCATTTCTACTTTACAATGTTTTTCTTAAATATGTAACCTTTAAATTGGGGGTCGTTGTTACTTAAGACAATCTTTGTACTAAAATAGTCAAAAAACTTGTTATTTTAGAACTTTAATAGTTATTTTGCTAGTGGTGAGCTGCGTAGCAAATGCTTCCACTGAGCGGGCCAAAGTCTCAACTTCTAAGGTTGTAGTGCAATGATTCATTGGCTGCCCTGGTTTTGCCGTAATAGTCAAAGCCCCGTAAAACTGACATATCAATCCATGACGTCAGGAAGTACCAGTCGGTTCAAATTGTTAACTTTTGTTCAGCAAATGGTTTTTGGTGCCCAAAGTATGCTTGTAGTCAAGCGTGCATTCGGCAAGAAGCAAAGACCACTAAACTTAAACTTAGTGTCTTGGGTTGTCGGCTTTTAGCAGAAACCAACAATCTTTCAGGTAGATCTGCTAATATCCTGCTTGTTACTGTAATACCGTTCTTTAGTAAGAGTGAACCGTGAGCTGGAGTAACTAATGATTTGCTTCCAGTTTTTTTTTTTTTGATACAGTACTGTTCCCATGCCAACCTTGATTGCGTCAAAATGCAGAATAACCCGCAAACTAGGTTGTGGGCGGTTTAGAGTTAAGATAGGGTTAAGTAGGATCTGAGCAACCACAAAAGATTGTTTGGCCGCGTTGTCTCATCGGAATAAAAGCTAAGTTTCTTGCAAGTCTGTGAGTGGTGCAGCGGTTTTTGCAAAGTTGTCCAAATAATTTCGAAGCCACGTACCTCCTCAATACCCTTTGTGAGGGTTAGGTGGCACTATTATAAAATTATATCAACAACAACTTTCCATGCCTTTCTGCCCTGAGCCATTTCTGTGGCCTCATGCATTGTAAGATTAACCAATTTAGTAACATCGTCTATCCACCGAGTTGGCAATCTTCCTTGTGGTCTTCGTCCGTCAACCTTTCCCTAAACCATTAAATTTTCCAAAATATCCAATCTTTTAAACACGTGGCCGAATTAACGCAGAATATTCCGGTTCACTCACTTAGAGAGCCGGTCTTTGATTTTCAGATTTTCTAATATAGATGCATTGGCCACGTACAAATACCCATAAAGCTACGTAATTGTTTGCGGTTTGTGAGCCTGAAGTAGTTGAGAATAAGCCAAAAGTAGTGCTCTAACGGTTTGCTTTCTTGAGCCGTTACCTAGTGTTCCATGTATTCAATTTCTAGCTAACCAAATTTTTTAATTACAACTTAGCCCATATTTCTGTAACCTTTTTATCACTCGCCTTTATAGTCAAATTTACTTATCTATCCCGCCAGTACCTATTAGGTTTGAGAAGATAACTGAGATGTTTTTAAGACCAAATAACCATAAAATAGTAAGTGGTTTGTGGCAAAAGCAAACATAATGGTCTGTAAGTTTGGTGATAAACCAATAAAGGTCATCGTGGCCAGTTCTTTAGAATCTCAACTTTATGCTGGGTTTGTATAAAAAACTTTGCTCTTGGTAGATTTAGAGCCTTTGTGTATAACACTACCAGTTTGACAATGTCATTGAGTATATTGGTTTTCCTGGGCCAAGAGTTTGTGTTCTAAGAGTATTGCAGCTTTGATAGAAGCCTAGGTGTAAGGTTGCCGGTGCGTTTATCGGCTAATCATACTATGTAATAAGCCCATCACCTTAGACCTACCTTAAAAACAAACCATTTGTACTCCGGACAGACAACCAAGTTCTGGTCTGACTAAATAGCTTAGCAGACAGCAAGTCCAAGTTGACCAAGTGGTTTTTTATTCTACAAGAATTCACTTTACTGTAGAGTATGCTTTTGGTGCAGTAAACTTAGTCAAAACCCAAGCGACAACCTTATTACTACGTCGGTAAAGAAATCATAACAACTGTTATAACCCGAGAAACCAAATTAGCAAAGACCAGATTCTATACAATGTCTGTACCAACGGTTAGATCAAGCACACAACCCTCAACTTGTTTACCAAAAAAACTTTAGCGGATTTAGTCCAACAAACAGAAAAAAAAGTGCAAACAAATCCAATTCATCATCTGACGCAGTCAAGAGATGTTCGACAACTCAGGAAACCTTATAGAAATATATTTGGGTTACAAACTGAAAGAACAGAAAAAAATTATTAAAACCAATAATGGCTATAACCAACTGAAGGTATTTATACCATCAAAAAACAATCAAACAACATCACTTGACACTTGAGCATTGCCTGTCACTCAGGCAAAGACAAGACTACAGCTGCTATCGTTAGAGTCTACCACTGGTTAAACGTGCGCAAAGATATACGCACCTTTATTAAAATGTGCATAACCTGCGCCAAGGCAAAAGCCTTACTACCAAAAGCACCACTAAAATCCTCCTCCCTAGTTGCCCCTATGATAACCATTAATTTTGTAGACCTCTTAGACACTACAAAGATAGTAAACTGAAAGGGACAATGATGAATAAAAGCAATACCAGTGCCTGCATCTACTAGCAAAGCAATCAAAAGGCTTCTTAAACAACAACACCATACAACCGCCACGTATCACTTCCAAGCCAACCCGGTGGTGGAACGTTTACATGCTAAGCTCAAG
The DNA here is from genome assembly GCA_963932245.1 of Tachinus rufipes. Classification (NCBI taxonomy): domain Eukaryota; kingdom Metazoa; phylum Arthropoda; class Insecta; order Coleoptera; family Staphylinidae; genus Tachinus; species Tachinus rufipes. The sequence goes on from OZ010743.1 coordinate 112,136,710, forward strand.
AAAAGCATAAAAGTTCTGCGGGAAGATCAATCCCACAAACAGTAGAACAAACTTCTGCCAATAGTAAAACTATTGCAATTGTCAAATAAACGCAGCTATAGACAAAACTTGGCTAAACTAGAAAATTGGGACGCACCTTATGAAGACCCCAAAACCAAAACTTCCAGCTACAACAAGCTGCATACCAAAAAAAAATATCAGCAAAGAGCAAACGTCCAAAATTTCAAACTAGGAAACCTGGTAATGGTGCAAAGACTAGCAAATAATAAGCAAAGTTGGAACCAATTATTACTGAGTAAATGATAACTTCCACAGGCCACTTGTTAATCTCTATCTTGATAACTTACATTCAACGCTACCTGCAAAAGTTTCAACACCAGAGGATAAAATCACCGTTCAAGTTCAAGATTGTTCTCTGGTTGGTTTTTAATATAATAACAAATTACAAGTATCAACGGATGTATTCACCCAGAAAAGAATACTCAGACACACATATGCTCACTCATCCAGAGTGTAAGTCTACTAGAACTATAGGTTTTAATTTAGATTGATGTGAATGTAGGGTGTGCAAGCACAGAGTGTAGGTAAAAGATGATTGCCCCAAAATCTCCAAGGTGTAGAGTATCTTAGAAGTCACGTCATTGTGGTGGTCGTTGCGGAAAGTGGATGCAGATGGCAAAAAATCTAGTTGAATACTGGCTCTTGACCGACTGTAATCTAAAAAGTTTGATCTTTATAGTAGCAGGAAATGACAAAGTAAGCTGCTACTAATAGGGTTTGGCTCCGCTCACTTGCTGCATTAATTTTTCCCACTTTCTGAGGCCAAACTTACGTTTTCATTTTGATGTTTTGCAAACTTTTGCACAAAAACAAAAGTAGTCTGTTATCAGAGGTGTCCACAGAGATTTTACTGAGCCTGGGTGACGCGTAATAATTTGGAAAGTTTGAATCACTTGCTGCACGGGTACGTCTAGTGTTTCTAGACTACTGATAATAAAGCTTGTGACGTTTTTGAGTTGCTGTGGTTTTGGGTGTGTGATGTAACTTAAGTGACGCAGTCGCAAGAGAGCATCCCGATTTAGCCAACTAAGTTGTTTAGTAACAACTCAATACTGTAACGCTCAAAGTCTGCAAGGTATTCTTTAAGCAACTGTTCCTTTTCTTCTTTGTTCCTCTTACGACATTTCTGTCGAAAAGTCTTCTTCTTGTTTCTCTTTTTAAGTTTGGATTGATGATGCCGTGAAAACATCATGTTATTTAATACCCCGCGTTTTTAATCGCTGAAACTACGCTGCGTATCTTCACCAGGTAAATCAGTGTGCGTATCTTTAACAAAAAAAATTTTTAAAAATTCTTTGATATGCTGTTCAACAAAGATAGACAATTTAATTGCTTATCATTTTTGACTGTTCTAATTTTCCCAAGCTGAAATGCAATTAAAATAAATTAAATTAAAAAAAACTAAAGTTGAACTTAAAAAATTGCCGTAAAATTTAATTGGCTCTACGAGGCGAACTATGTGACCTAGAGTTCTGAAATTTGGCATGAAGTCATTGGTTTGAAAATTGTTTAAATGTTTTCCTTACAAGTTTTCAAACAATCGCAAAGCTATCCAAGTTCAAATTTTTATCGATTTGTTTCAGAGAAATGAGCAAAACCCAAAAATTTCGGATAATTATGCAAAAACCTAATAGCAATTGTTAAAATAAGACAATTTTATAAAATAAATAAATTACAAATACAATACAGCCTATTTTAACTAATTAATTTCGTTGATTCTAATATAAATTAAAATGAAAAATATGTTAAAGTGAATAAAACGCACTCTACTCTGTATAACATTTGTATATACATTTTGTTGACTCAATACTTTTGTGTATATTAAGTTGTATATGTTTGTTCATTTTACTCTTTTGAGACTCCTCGGGCCTCTTTATGGAAATGAGCAGCACTGACACCATTCAACTAAAGTAACGTAATAATTTAATTTAAAAAACTCTAAATACTTAAATCTATGTTTAAATTTTATTTAAGCAGCATAAATCAACATCAAATTAATTCTAATTAATAGAAATGAATGAGCACATAGTTAAAATGTATAATACAAACTTCAAATACTGGTTTTACCATGTATATAATTAACAACATTGTTTTATTTAAATTATCATGCAGGGTCAACTAACAGATATAAAAAAGATAGAAGTCACTGATTAGTCTAATAAAATATGTTGAGATTAACATACGCTTTTGTGCTTCTAGCAACACTGCAAGGTATTTATAAAATATAAATAAATTGTTTTACAAATAATAATTAAAACATTATAATAAACAATCTTTGTTTAGTTCATTATAAACAATATTTTTTTGCAATTTCAGTATTATGTGTGATGTGCCTTTTATTGATGTAAACTCAATTCTTACTCATACACACTTCATCCCTAGTGGAAAATACTTAAAAGCTAGTGGTAAATTTATATTGTTTAAATATATTTTAGAAATACTAACATATAAACACAAACAAGAAAAGTACATAATAAATAGTAATCTAATTTGTATTAATACCTTAAAGAAGAACGAAGTATATGGCAAAATTAACAACAACAACGATGAACTAATTAGTATAACAAACAACAAAATAAATGATGTCAGTGTAAATAGCTTAATCGAAAAAAATGCACCAATACCTAGATCTTCTAACATCCAAGAAGATGATGCTCACAAGAAAGAAATTCAACATTCTTTTTTTGTGTAAATAAAGACGCAAATAAACTAAAAATTGCACATATAAATGTACAAAGTGTAGTAAATAAAATAACAAATCTTGAGTTTTTTTGTTCTTCTGAACATATTGATATTTTATGTGTCACTGAGCATTGGTGCGTTAAGGAAGATATAAAACTAATTAATATTCCTGGGTACAAGCTGGCGGCTAGTTATAGTAGAACTGTCCACATCCATGGAGGATGTGCCATATTTGTAAATTGCGGATTAGAATACAAAAAAATAAATATACTAGATATGTATACAGAAGAACTTAATATTGAAATGTGCGGCATAGTTATTAAAGTTGATGGAATAAAATTGAATATATTAAATTTGTATAGATCTACACATGGCACGTTTGATATTTTTGTTTCAAATTTGTCACAAGCCTTAAGCTCTCTTCGTAGATATGGAAATTTTAATATTGTTTGTGGGGATTGTAATGTAAATTATCTTGAAAAATCTCAAAACAAAGATGTATTGGTTGATTTATTTAACTCATTTGGACTAATAATAAAATTAAAAGGGCCCACGCGTATTTTTACTAATGTTAATGGAAGAACGTCGTATTCTGCTATCGATTATATGGTTTCTGATCTACCTATGCAGCAATATAAGTCTTCTATAGTAAATGCATCCATAGCTGATCATCAATCACAAATTTTTGAGTATTTATTATGCACAAAAAATGTCATTAATTTACCAGAGAATATTTATAGCTATAGATGTATGTCTGACGATAATATAAATCATTTAATATCTCTTCTAGAAAATGTTAACTGGGATGATATTATATATCTAAATATTGAAGACGCCTTTAAGACAATGATAAATATTATTACAACTGGAGTAGAAAGTACATGTCCTTTGAAGTCTTGTAAACCTAATTCAGATAAAAAACAGTGGATTACAAATGACATTATAGTAGCTAGCATAGAATTAAAAAAACTATATTGGATGTGTTTAAAAAGTAATGACGAAAGACTTAACATGCAGTATAAAGTAACAAAATCAAAACATAAATTAAACATTGATAAAGCAAAACGAGAGTATTTTTCGTCAAAAATCACAAATGCGGAAAATAAGGCTAAAGAAACTTGGAAGCTAATAAACAAAAATTTAGGACGTTCAAAAACAAAACCAATAATTAAATTAAAGATAGACAACCAAACCAAAAACAGCTCTAAAGAGTTATCAGATATATTTGCCAACTACTTTGCTAACATAGCTGAAAATTCATTAAACGCTCACTTTAGCCGCAGTTTATCAGCAAACTGTACATATATGGAATATCAGTGTAATTCAATGTACATATTTCCAATTGAAAAGGCAGAAATTTTAGAAGTTGTAAATAAACTCAATAATAACAAATCTCCGGGTATAGATGGAATTACTGTTAAGGTTATAAAAAAAATATATTACACTATAGAACTGCCTCTAGTCAGACTTATAAATCGTTCACTATCATTGGGAGTTTTTCCTAGTGTACTGAAAACGGCATGTGTTACACCTGTATATAAAAAGAAAAATTCTACGGATATTGAAAATTATCGACCAATTTCAGTGCTAAGTGTCTTTTCAAAAATACTTGAAAGAATAATATATAATAGAATTATTTTATACCTAAATAACAATAACTTATTTACTGAAAATCAACATGGATTCCGTAAAGACTTTTCAGTTGAAACAGCATCTATTCAGTTCCTACAATACGTTTACGACGAAATGGATAAAAAAAAATATGTTCTTGGTCTCTTTTTTGATCTGTCAAGAGCATTTGATACAGTAAACCCGGATTTTGTAATAGCTAAACTTTGTGCAATGGGGATCAGAGGAAATATTTCTAAATGGCTTAGATCTTACTTAACAAACCGTAACTTAGTTGTAAAAATAAATAAAGATTTATCAGGAAATTATCCAATAACTTTAGGTGTTCCTCAAGGATCTGTATTGGGTCCTCTTATATTTGTAATGTACGTGAATGATTTGCCTTCATCGATTAGAAACGGGGTAGTAGTAATGTTTGCAGACGATACTTCTATTGCAATATCAGCAAACACAGAAGAAGAGTTAGTAGCAAGTGTGACAAACACTATTAATGATTTTAATCAATGGTGCTATAAGAACAGACTTATATTAAATACAGATAAGACTACATTTATAAATTTTCATGAAAGAAAATGTTTATCCGACGATTTTATAAAAATATTCAATTATGATCTTAGTAAAAATGTAAAATTTCTAGGAACCATAATTGATGAAAATCTGAATTGGTCATGTCAAGTAGACAGCGTTTGTGAAAAGCTTAACAAAGCTTTTTTTGCAATCTTACAAATGCGATTGACTTTAAATGTAGATTCATTAATGAAGATTTATTTTGCTATGGTATATTCACACTTGACCTACAATATCTTAGTATGGGGCCAAGCAACAAACATAAAACGGATATTTGTGCAACAAAAACGTATTATACGTTTAATATATGGAGCGGATAGACTTGCGACTTGCAAAGACTATTTTATCAACAATAACTTACTAACGCTGCCATCTATCTATATTTATAAGTCAGTAACCTACGTTAAAAAAAATATATCTAAGTTTCAATCAACAACGTCCACACATGGTTACAATACACGTAATATTAATCACTTGCGAGTTAAACACCATAAATCAACCAAATACGAGAAATCTCCAATATTTGCATGCGTGCGACTCTACAACAAATTACCTACACACTTGCAAGAAATTACTAATTACAAACTGTTTAAAACTCAAACACATACATTTCTAGTCACTAAATGTTATTATAGTTTGCAAGAATATTTAGTTGATTCTTTATAAAATGTTTTTAATATGTGTCTTATATTATAATGTAATACTATTTTTATCTTATTTGTTTATATATGTCTATTTCAATGTGTATTATTAATTTTTATGTATTATGTATATTGACTGTTCATATCCATCTATTTGGCCAAAATGAATAAATAAATTATTATTATTATTATTATTATTAAAAGCAGATTTGCTTCCAAAAGATGGAGAATGCGGACTGAATTTGAATGATAATTTTTTGGGAGGTGCAGTAACTTCAATCACCGACTACCCATGAACTGTACGTCTTCAATATGTGAACGGTAAAACAACAAAATTATATAAAATTTTAATTAATCAAATTATAACTTTACAGGCAATAACCGTCGATTCCTTTGCGGAGGTACTTTAATTAACAAACGTTACGTCATTACTCAAGCTTTTTGCATAAACCCACCAGGCGGTTGGAAATTGTAATTAATTATTATTAATTAATAATTTCAAACTTTATTAATTCTATTTAATACACAGGACTGGTGTCAGAGTGGGTCAATCTAATGCAACATTTGATGGAAGTATTATTGTTCCAATTGAAGAACAAATAGCACATGAAAAATACAGCGACAAAAATGAAATACCAGATAATGATATAGCATTGATTAGATTGAACAAAGATCTTGGTTTTATGGGTAAGTAATCATAAAAATGGATATTGTATACTAAAAATTTGAAATTTTAGAATTGGCAAGACCAATTTGTCTACCAAAAAGCCAGGAAGATCAAATTAACAATTACAACGGTCAAGAATTAGTAGTTACTGGTTTTGGAAGATCTTACGATGATGATACTAATGATATTAAAAAACAATACACAGTAAGTAATATTTTATATTATTTTGTTTAATTCTGATAAAATTATTTATTAATTAACTTACTCATTTAACTAGTCTTCTATTTTATTGTATTGAAAAAAAAATAACTAATTAAAATTCTCAATTTTTTTGTAGCTTACTGGAATGGAACATAATGAGTGTACTAAGAAATATCAAAATGCTTATAAATTTGTAATTGGAGAAGGTAAATTATGTGCAAGTGGTGTAAATACATTCTGTCGTGGAAGTGCTGGAAATCCTTTGATGGTGCAAAAAAATAACGCTTGGATGTTGGTTGGAATTGAATCAACTGGTACGCAATGTCATGCTCATGTTAATCATCGTTTACCAACAGTTTATACTATGGTTGGATATCATAATGATTGGATTTTGAAAAACTTGAAGGCTTAATTGGATGTTTATATTGATGTAATTTGTTACAAAATTTGATCAAAACTCAATGTATAGTTTCTAATTTTACATTTTTGTTAACTCCTAACACCCTTGGTTTTCCGAAATTTCCCGCAAAAAATAAAAAAAACACTATTTTATTAAAAATTCAATATTTTCAATAGATCTGAAGACTTGAAATTTAAATATGATACTCCTGAAGCATAGTACTTTTGATTGCAAAAATAAAAAAACTAAATTTGCTTGCTCTAAGGTAAAATATAACACATAACTGCTAAAAATGGATTACTTTAAGGGATTTTCAGCAGATTTTCCGTAATTTTACTAATTGTCCGGCAATCTCTTTGATTTTGCTCAATTTTTCAGGGATCAAAATATGAATGAAAAAAATTAAATTCCCAAAATTTTGAACCTTAGAATATTGCCTGTTCAAAATTACACACATTTGAAGGTCAGATATTTTACAATAAAACGTTTTTTTTAGCTTATTTTGTATCTCAAGCTTCTGGAAAAAGATAAAAAAGTCCACGATGGCTCAAATTATTCCTTATTACATGTACTTTGAAACCCATATTTTTATGTTTAATATTGTGGCAGTCATTTTGATATATTAAGCTTCAAACATTATTCCAAAATAACCCGTAAATTTAGCAAAATCGCAAAATTTTGCTTTCTTTATACCGTTCTAACTTTGTAAAATCTTAACAAAATTTGATCCACAAGATCTAGATTTCTTTGTGTTTAATTTCTTTTTAAAGTGATCACACAAGACTTATAGAATCAATACGTATACACCACTATTTTGATGCAGAATGTTGCACATATTTTCGCGATCTTCAAAACTTGTAATTTTCAGGTCCCAAAAAAGCGCTGTCACCCTATGTCGATTTTAGTCAAAATTTTAGTAAATACTCTTTAGAGCAGAAGAAAAAAGGTTATCTATGTGAGAATTTAATTTCCGTTTTCTTGGCACTGGCAATAGGTACTGATACGTACCCGGCGGCAAATGATTTGCTATTTTATTTACTTTGATCTGAAAGTTTTGCATATTAAAATATCTTCAAATTGTGAACACAATTTATGAAGTTTGACCTGACTTCAAAGTGGTACCACATTACAAAATCATGATATAATTAGATTCACAAGAGCTCAAAATGTTTTTTATTTAATACCCTTTCCGAATGTTTAATTTTTTTTATTATCACTCAACTGGCCATTTTTGACAAAAACTGACATTTTCAAACAGAAGTAAAAATTTTCTATCAAAATTAAATGACATGAAATTCTGAGAAAATATTCTTCAAACATGTATAAATAAATTTTGAAAGTTTCGATATGGAACTCAGAGTTTGAAGTAGCTAATATGAGGTCTAAAAGTATTAAAAATTTGTTCTTCATCACATTGTTTTTCAAGGTTTTGATCAAAGAGTATGCATTTTTTTAAAACTTATAAGAAAACAAAGTTGTAGAACAGAAAATTTCCTGTCGATATAAACTGAAGTGTTTTTTTTTCAAATCGCTAGAATGATAAATAACAATAATCTATATTCATAATTAAATTGTTCTATAATTGAAACAAGAAGAGTTGAAATTTTACGTATTACATAAAAAAGTTGAGAAAATAAGGATGAATAAAGTTGTAAAATTCCCAAGCGACTTTTTGTATTTTTTTTTTCTTCATTTGTTTTTATTTGATTTTTTTCTGATTTTAACCAAATGCTTCTGCTCATAAAATAATGTTTTTTTGATCTCTATTGTATTTTCATTTACTGATATAAAACAGTGATGCTTCCTAGTTCCGATAATAGTATCAGCTTGGTCTAACCTGTATTTTAACTTCCGCATGTTTTTGTATGTCTGAATCAGGTACCCACAAGCATCTGAAGAGAACAATAAGATTAAAATTTGTTAATATTTTAATGATTACTGACAAAGATCGTAAAGTATAAAGAAATTGATAATAAATTATTTTACCTAATACTTTCAATTTCAATGGATGCAAATTGAAACATCTCAAGAGGAGTAGTGATTTGCTTCTCTAGAAGAGATCGTAAACAATGGCGCATGGCAGTCTGTCATCTGTCATCTGTCATCTGTCATCTGTCATCTGTCATCTGTCATCTGTCATCTGTCATCTGTCATCTGTCATCTGTCATCTGTCATCTGTCATCTGTCATCTGTCATCTGTCATCTGTCATCTGTCATCTGTCATCTGTCATCTGTCATCTGTCATCTGTCATCTGTCATCTGTCATCTGTCATCTGTCATCTGTCATCTGTCATCTGTCATCTGTCATCTGTCATCTGTCATCTGTCATCTGTCATCTGTCATCTGTCATCTGTCATCTGTCATCTGTCATCTGTCATCTGTCATCTGTCATCTGTCATCTGTCATCTGTCATCTGTCATCTGTCATCTGTCATCTGTCATCTGTCATCTGTCATCTGTCATCTGTCATCTGTCATCTGTCATCTGTCATCTGTCATCTGTCATCTGTCATCTGTCATCTGTCATCTGTCATCTGTCATCTGTCATCTGTCATCTGTCATCTGTCATCTGTCATCTGTCATCTGTCATCTGTCATCTGTCATCTGTCATCTGTCATCTGTCATCTGTCATCTGTCATCTGTCATCTGTCATCTGTCATCTGTCATCTGTCATCTGTCATCTGTCATCTGTCATCTGTCATCTGTCATCTGTCATCTGTCATCTGTCATCTGTCATCTGTCATCTGTCATCTGTCATCTGTCATCTGTCATCTGTCATCTGTCATCTGTCATCTGTCATCTGTCATCTGTCATCTGTCATCTGTCATCTGTCATCTGTCATCTGTCATCTGTCATCTGTCATCTGTCATCTGTCATCTGTCATCTGTCATCTGTCATCTGTCATCTGTCATCTGTCATCTGTCATCTGTCATCTGTCATCTGTCATCTGTCATCTGTCATCTGTCATCTGTCATCTGTCATCTGTCATCTGTCATCTGTCATCTGTCATCTGTCATCTGTCATCTGTCATCTGTCATCTGTCATCTGTCATCTGTCATCTGTCATCTGTCATCTGTCATCTGTCATCTGTCATCTGTCATCTGTCATCTGTCATCTGTCATCTGTCATCTGTCATCTGTCATCTGTCATCTGTCATCTGTCATCTGTCATCTGTCATCTGTCATCTGTCATCTGTCATCTGTCATCTGTCATCTGTCATCTGTCATCTGTCATCTGTCATCTGTCATCTGTCATCTGTCATCTGTCATCTGTCATCTGTCATCTGTCATCTGTCATCTGTCATCTGTCATCTGTCATCTGTCATCTGTCATCTGTCATCTGTCATCTGTCATCTGTCATCTGTCATCTGTCATCTGTCATCTGTCATCTGTCATCTGTCATCTGTCATCTGTCATCTGTCATCTGTCATCTGTCATCTGTCATCTGTCATCTGTCATCTGTCATCATTATCAAATATTACTTAGTTTTTGTTTAAACTGATGCATTTCAAAAAACGACAAATCTTACTTTATTTTAGATCAATTTCTTCATTTTCCGCCATATTTTTAAATTTATGTTACTGAAACTACTCGTTAGTTGATGCAAATGCAAAGTTGGTTGCGTATATAGATGGTTGATACACAACAAGATATGTTATGAAATATTTTCTGACTTTATAGAGACGTGTTTGTATCGTTTCACTGAAATTTTTATCATTCAAAAAAAAAATCAAATTAAAAAAAAAATTTTGTTTGTTTTTAAAACACAAAAAAAAAACAAAATTTGAAAGTTTTTTTTTTGAAAAATTGAAAAAAAAATTATTTGATATATTATTCAAATCAAACAAAATTAGAAAAAATCTAAAAATATTTTATTTTTAAATTTTTAATTTTATTCGAGTGATAAACATTTCAGTAAAACGAAACGAACACGCTTCTATCAAGTCAGCTGTCAGAAACTATTTCATAACATAACCTGTTGTGCATCATCCGTACGCAACCAACTTTGCAACTTTGATTTTTATATAAATTTTAAATTTGCCGCATATTTTATCAGTGGTCAAATGAATTTGGTTTAGAGGTAGTGCAGTTGCGACGTGACTGGTAGCTTGATTTCATTTCATAGGTAATATGATGACGCCGCCCGTACAATTTTACGAATATGAATCACTTTAAATGATTTAAAGTGAAAACATCAGTCAAACGAACGCAACAACTGATGCGACGTGATCGAAGCTTAGACCATAAACACTTATAGACACGCCCTGTAGTATATCTCACTTGCATAGAAGGGAAGCCAACACCAAGCAAGTGCATGACGTGTAGCGTGGGAATGGCCAGCAGAATGTGAATGCCGTTACCGGTACAATAAGGTTTAAATCTTAAATCTAGCCGTTTCATTTTACAATTTTTAATCATGCAATCATGCTGTGCATATAATTTTGTAGAACGATGGGTCTGATATATTATTTCACTTGTAAGTATTTATTTTGCTATTAATTAAATCAATTATAAGATAACTTTGATACGATCAACCATAAATTTATCTTTTGATGTTATTATTATTGTTTGTTTTTATATGTTTATTGATTGATTTAATTAAATAATGTTGAACATAAGATAATAATTTAAACTTGTAAAGTTATTTTAATTGACACAATTTATATTTGTAATTATAATTATCATTCAATAAATATTGCATATTACAGTGATTATTTGAATAAAAACTAATAATCAATTAATTTGAAGCAAGAATAAAAGCAACAAATATTATGTAGTATTATAACAGTATAAAAATTCGAAAGTAGTAAATTAAAAACAATGTTTTTAAGAGACAGTAAATATGTCTGTCAAAATTATTATCTGATTTTTACTTTTAATATTCTTATTTGTTACACAAACTGTAATATTGTGTTATACAAACAATTTGTTAAATATTTATTTTATCACGTGACCTACTTGAAGCTTTATATATAATATTATATATTATGTTAAATTTATAAACTAATAAAATTATTTTTTATTTTGTAATAATTATTTATTTCGATAGAATAAATTTGTATGTAATGCTTTAATTTAATTTTTGAATAAGATTAAGAATAAGGTAAAAAAATAAAATTATATATATATTTTAATTTGTTTATCAAATAATCAATATTGTGTAAAATAAACAATATTAATTAATTACAGAGTAAGTAGTTAGTCATAGTCAATTAAAGGTTTTATCAATATTTAAATTTGAATGATTAAATAAGTTATTTCATTCACGCTTTCAATAACAAACCTAATGCAGCTATATCTATCTATGCGTTTTTACCCACGCGTTACGTCACACTCCCCGATCTTGTTGGGTACGCTGTGTCGCCAGACGGCGTGTCTATATGTGTAAATGGTCTAAGGATCGAAGTGACTGATGTGATAGATTGCGTACAGTAACATATGAGCGGACCGCTCTTTAAAGCCTCGTTCATACTCATCCGATTTTTTCATTTTTTCTGCGATTAAAGCCTCGTTCATACTCATCCGATTTGCGTTTTGCGATTTTTTTTATTGTAACAAAATATTTCTCGCAAAATCTCGTTCATACTGATCCGATTTTTTTATTGCGATTTTTTCTAGTGACATTTTGTTTTTATTTTAGTAACTTTTATATTTATACTAATATTTGATTTAAAAATTAGATCTATAATACCTTTCAAAACTTAAAAATATGTTCTAATTTAATTATACTTGTTTTAAACAATAATTATTTTATTGTATTTAAACATTATTTAAAGTTTAAAAGTAAAATTATTTATTTTTAGTATTTATATGAACCAATTTTCACCACATATTTAAAACTAATTATTTTTGTAAACATAGTTTTATGTAATTTGTAATAATCAGTAAAATTATTATTTTTTTAAATACATAACCTATATGACATATCAACCTTTAAATGAAATGAAGTTAGGCACTTTTATTAAAAATAAAATCGGACAATGTTCAAACTGATTCAACTTTGTCCGATTGATAAAAATACAAAATATCATCAAAAATTACTTTTAAAAATACAATTAAAAAAAATAAACTTTATCAAAGTTAACCTCGAGAACTCATAAACAAATGTAGATATGTTACAAAACGCGTCATTTTTTAAAATATTTTTGTTATATTGTTGGAGTTGAATTATTTTACTTTATTTGATGTTTTAATTAATAATTAACATTGGAGATTGTGTTTTCAGCTTTAAATTATTGTACGTAAGTTTGGCAACAGCGCGCGTAACGTCGGTTCAACAAAGAGTATAATGAAGTGAAGTTACAAATACAAACATAACCACAATCTGATCTGTTTCATTACAGTACTGGCGTTTGATTTAATAACTGTAAAATCTGATTTAAATTTAGCGAAACTTTTAATTACAGTTATTTTAACAATAATATTTAATTACAATTCATTTAATTACACTATTAATAAAAATTCAATGACATGAAGCCAGGTACATTCTTAAAAAAATCGCAAAAAGTTAAAATAATCGCAATTTTTTGGTTTGACAGACGGCCATTTTTAATCGCAGAAAAAATGAAAAAATCGGATGAGTATGCACGAGGCTTAACTCGAAGATAGCAATGTATAATTAATCATTTACCTTCAGTTATAACATGAAGAGAGCTCTTTATAATTAATCGACTAACTTCACTTATAACTGGAATATAGCATTATATTATTAATTAACTAACTTCATTTATAACTTGAAGTCAGTTACTTTTAATTAATCAACTAATTTCACTTTTAACTTGAGTATAACATTTTATAATTCATCTAATAACTTCAAGGCGTGCAATAGACGCAATTGTTCCGATTAATTTTACAATAATTGAAAATATTTGTTAAGATATTACTACTTACTAATACGTATATTTAATGAATTTGATAACATTCTATTTATACATTTATGGGTTTTACCTATAAAATAAGACGGAGATTTTTTTGCTTTTTATGTGCGTACTATCTCAAGAAACGAATGATTTTTATCGCCGACCTTTCATGCAGATAACAATTTATTTCTGCGTCGCACCTTTTAGAATAATTTCATACATATTATTTGTGCACTATTGATGATTTTATAACTTTATATTATAATTTTAAGAATACAAATATATTATATTGGATCCCAATTTTAAAGCACTTCTTCATAGATTATCGCTATACATACACACATAAAATGTTCCTCATCTATCACAAATGCCAAAATGTTCATAAACTATCAATAATAATTCTAAACATTCATAAATGTTACAAAACTTTTATAATATGTAGTAGAAAATTTGATATTGCCTATTTGCTCTATGTAGTATGTTTTTGATTGTAGTGGTTGTGAAAAAAGATCTTTAGATGTCTTTTGTGTAGTAATTTTTTTAATTTTGTTACTATTGTTGGAGTATGTGAATTTTCTATATTGTGTTGTTATGTGTTTGTTATTGTTTGTAAGTGTTGTGTTGTTACTCAATTCTATTTTGTGTTTGTTGTGTTTTTGTTAATTGTTGGGAAAGTGATTTGTTATAGCTAGCTGCTTGATGTTTAATTCAAGTTGCAGATTGGTAGGAGAGAGAGGTAAATTAAGTGAGTGAAAGGCTGCAAATTTATGGTTAGAGTTGAATGGAATTATTACTACAGGGTTTGTAAATTTTCAGTATATTTTAAAGTCTAGTTTGTAGTTAGTTTTGTATATTGTAAGGTGGAAGAAGTTAATTTGTTTATTGTTTTCTAATTCTAGAGTAAATTGGATGTTCGGGTGTAAACTATTTATAAACTTATGAGTGTTATATTATATGGTGGTCCTTTAAATATACAGATTATATCATCAATATATCTTTGCCAAAAATGATGTTATTGAATGAATTACTACTGTTGATGATGATGACTTTTTCTAGTGTATTTAGGTATTAGGTGCTCTCATAGGTAATCCATCAGTTAATTTGTAAATATTGTTATAAATTTTGTTAATTGAATAATATCACTAATTTCTTGTTTGTCCATGTTTTTTGTTGGTAGAGTATTATGGTGAGCAATAATAGTATCAGGTATAAGAATATTAGTACATAAATTTGTTATGTCAATGGAGATGATAGGACCGGTAGGGTCTATTATGATGTTTTCCGATTGTTGGCCAGATCTATTGAACTTATGGTATGTGTTTGTGTGAAATTTGTAGTTGTTAAGTTAATATGTTAGTGAATAATTTATTTAAGTTTAGCTGGTTGGGGATTCTATATGCCTTTGTTGCAACTTATTGGTCTATAATAGTTTGAGAACTCTCCTAAAACGTTTCAAGCCGCTTTATTTTATTCTTGCCCTATAAATCAAGATTGCAAACACATAGCAGCTTAGCAAACGGATTATCAAAAGCAGTATTGGAGTCTACTTTACAAAGCCTTGCTCATTTTCTTAAATGCTATGCAAGCATACTTTATACTTGTTTCCTTTTTTATTTATTTGATATCTATATCTTGATTTGATTAATCTGTTCTAGTCTTTTAGTTATAATTGCTATTATAATTATTTTGCTGTTTGCTTATTATAAAAACTTTTGTTTTCTTAATGCTTAGATCAAAATCCGCTTCAGCACCCTGCTCAATGAATGAATCAATCAAGTAGATCTTCCTGACTTAAGGCCAGTTGTATTGTATTGTTTGTCTGAATATTTTCTCGGAGTAGACATTAAATAGTGACGGCCATAAAATGCATCTTTGCTTAACACCTCTGTTTCTCCTTTTACTACTGCTGTTTGACTCCAATCAGTTTTTTTTATTATGCAAATGTCTTTAACGTCTAGTCCAGTTTCTTTTAGTATTTTTTATGAGTAATGCATGCTTTACTCAATCAAACGCTTTTAAAAAATCTATTAAACATGACGCAAATATGTTTAACCCAAATAAATTGTACCGAAATTATTGCAAAATTCAATTTGCTAAGATAGTCTTCACACTTCTGATTTCTGATATACAAGGCATGGCTACAACATAATAATATTGATGCTTTTACAGGACTACTATTTTTAATTCATTGATGTGCTTTGACAATTTCTTAAACTTGCTTTAATACAATTGATGGTTTGGGCTGCTCACTAAAATTGTAATTAGTTGTCAACTAATTAATTAATTAAAAACAAGTCAAATTAACGGTAAATTGAAAAAACTTATTAGTGATGAAGTGAACTATTGTAGCAGTAATTGGATTGGTTTCTTGCAATTGTAGAAAAATGGTAATAATTATAATTATTTTCAATTAATCTATAAATTTGTGTACAATTTAATAAAACCATCAATATAAATAAAGCATTAAGCAGCAAATTAAATTCCTTCAACACACAAAAGTCCACTATGTAAAATACAATTTATTTTAAGTAAATTATTTAGTGCAATGTTTTAAATTGCAACGCAGTTATAAGAAATCTTCATAGGATATGTTGATACGCACATTTTCAATGATAGCCGAAAGTCGACTTAAAGGTAATTAATATATATATATAGAACCGCATGAGTTTATTTCCTTGCATTTGATTTAGATCGGAAACAAAACTGATAAGGGTAAAATAAAGAGATAGTCCATTGAAATACGTAAATAATTTTAAAATGAATTTTTACTTTTATGCGATTGATTTAAATTGTAAAATTATTATAGAAAATTGCTGAAATTGTATGAATTATATTTTCTTTATTATTATTCTTAAATATTAATAGCTAAATCTCTCCAAGGAAATTTTTTTAAATGTGATTCTGCCTGCAAAATGTCCCTCGCAGTTATTGCGCCACTTTATGTAAAGTCATAATTAGTCATCGAGTTTTGCTTTCTACTAGAAAAAAATATTGAAATTCTTGACGTTTTTTAAAAGCTTTAAACCATTTTGAACACTTCTATACCGTTGACAGTTCAACAACACTTTCCACAGTTTTAGGACATTCTTGCCACTTTTAACAGTTCTAGATTATTTTTAACAAAACAATATTGTCACTTATAGAATATATTTGAGAGTTTTTGGAACTTCTTAATATTTTGTTACAATTCTAGAACGTTCTTGCACTTTTTTGTGGTTCCTAAATACCCTTGACCTTTCTCGTTTGACAGTCATTTTTTACAGTTTTAGAACAGTTTTGAGACTTGTAGATCATGTTTGACAATTCTAGAACGTTTTTGACACCTAATTAAAAATTTAAGATCATTTTTGATATTCTTAAAACTGTTTTAAAAGTTTTAGAACCATTTTGACACATTAATCTAATTGTATCAGTTCTAAGACATATTGACACTTAATTGACAATACTAGATTACTTTTAACAGTTCTAGAACAGTCTTGAACATTTTTTTAAACAATTCTAGAACGTTATCGATACTTACAGATCATTTGTGACAGTTCAAAAATATTTTTTAACATTTCTAGATTATATTTTACAATTTAAAGTTCTAAATTCTAAACATACTTGAAGTTTTTTAACAGTTTTAGATTATTTTTGACAATTATAGAATATTTTAAATACATATTTGACAGTTCTAGATCATATTTTGGCAATTCTAGAAAATTCTTGCCACTTACTTGACATCTCTAGATTAATTTTTGACAGTTCTAGAACGTTTACTCTTATTTAATACTTCTAGAATTCTGTTGACAGTTCTAGAACACTTTCAACAGTTTTAGCACATTCTTGACATACGCTTTTTAACAGTTCTAGATTATTTTTGAGAATGTTTTACAATTATTTGATACTTCTTTATATTTTTACATTTTTAGAACGTTTTTGCACATATTTGTTAGTTCAAGAACATTTTGACACTTTATTATAAGTTCTAAAACATTCTCGACATTTCTAAATATTTTTTGACAAATTTAGATCATTTTTTACATTTTTTCAAGGTATGATATTTGTTTCACACTTCTTGATTATTTTTGACAATTCTAAAACATACTTTTAACATATTTACATCATTTTTGACATTTCTAGAACAATGTAGATACTTATTTGACAGTTCTAAATCATATTTGAAAATTTTAGAACATTCTTGATTTTACTGAATCTTTGTTAGGAATTCTAGAACATTTTTGCTGCTTACTTGTCGTTTCTAGATAGTTTTTTAACAATTCTAGAACATTTTTGACGTTTTTTAAACAGTTCTAAACTATTTTTGGCATTTTTAGAATACCTTTGACAGTTTTAGAACACTTTTGACAATTGTTTTTCTTTTTTTTAGAGTTCTAGCACATTCTTGATCACTTTTAACATTCTAGATTATTTTTGACAGGTCTAAAACATTTTTAAAACTGTTTTGAGAGTTCTAAAACATTTAGATCATTTGTGTCAGTTCTAAAGCATATTGACACTTATTTGACAGTTCTAGATCATTTTTAACACTTTTAATAATTCTAAATTTTTTCTGACAGTTCAAGAACATTTTTGACATTTCTAGATTATTTTTGAAAATTTTAGAATAAGCTTGACGTTTTTTTTTAACATTTTTGACAATTTTAAAACATTTTAGATTGACAGTTTCAAATCATATTTGAAAGTTCCAGATCATATTTGACAATTCTAAAACATTTGTAACTTTTTTGGCAGTTCTAGAATATTGTTGGCTCTTATTTAACACTTCTAAAGTTTGGCAGTTCTAGACCCTTTTGACAGTTTAAGTAAAAAAAAAATACACTTTTCTAAAAGATTTTGAACATTGTTGATACTTATTTGACACTAATAGATCATGTTTTACAGCTTAAAAATATTATTGAAATTGTTTTGAAAGTTCAAGAACATTTTTGACATATCTAGATCATTTGTGTCAGTTCTAAAACATATTAACACTTATTTGACAGTTCTAGAATATTCTTGAAACATCAATAATAGTTGGAATTAATTTCTTACGAGTAGTTTTTGACAAGTTGACAGTTTATTAATGGTTGGAAGCAATTTCTGACATTTGATGCATATTTTGTGACAATTCAGAAACATTTTGTCAGTTCACCGACAATTACAGCTACTTAAATAAGTATGCAATTTTTTTAAATAATAAAATTATTTTAGAAATTAGAAATAGAAAAACCAAAAATGTATCAAATAATTGCAAAAAAATTGTTTTTGGTCTAAAACTTACCTATTTACATATTTAAGAGTTTTTTGAAATCTGACACAACTTAGGTCGTCAATAAACTGACATTACCTTACTTACCTACCAAATTTCTTCAATAATAGTTTGACATATTTTAATAAATAGAAGTTGGTAGTAATATAGCTCATTATTATTAGTACCAACTGTAAAAAAACTATAAAAATGAACACGCCCAATTTTGTGTAATTTAAAACTTATTGACATCAGCAAACTGGGATCAATATATAAATCAAAATGTTCATTAGATTTTCATACAATTTTGTAGTAATAGAGCACATTATGATTAGTAGAAACTGTAAAAAAATTATAAAAATTGACACGCCCAATTTTGTGTAATCTTAAATTATTCGACTGCATTCATTAACTAAAACAATCATAACTTGTAAACCGTATATTAAATTTTAATACAAATTAGTGGTAATAAAGTTCATTATCAATAGTACCAACTGCATAAAAATTATAAAAATTGACAGGCCCCATTTTGTGTAATTTAAAACTTATTGACAGCAACATAGGTTCAATAGATAAAACAGAACTGAAAATAATCATAACTTGTAAATTATTCATTGGATTTTGATGCAAGTTGGTAGTAATAGAGCTCATTATTATTAGTACCAACTGTAAAAAAGTAATAAAATTAAAAACGTAATTAAAAAAAATATTTATTATGTATCATAACTTGAAAACCGTTTATTGGATTTTAATGCAAGTTGGTAGTAATAGAGCTTACTATCATTAGTACAAACTGTAAAAAAATTATAAAAACCGTCACGCTCATTTTTGTGAAATCTTAAATTATGTGACTTGAGCTAATTACATTCATTAACTAAAACAAAACTTAAAATCATAACTTTATTGAAATATTCAAAAAAAAAAAAAAAAAATGAGATTTTTGACATTTAGTATATTAGCTTACAGATAATGCACTTTTGGATTTCATAGCTATGAATGTGTATGAAAATATTGTAACTATGCAAATTATATTTTCTATAATAATATTTCATTTTATTGAATTTAAAATGAAGAAAATATTTTATTTTCTTATCAGTTTACTATAATATACATCTATAAATAACATTTGAAAACAAATGCGTATAAAAATCCTTCTAGAAGAACAAAAGGATAAAGATTAAATAGTTTTATTAATAGAAATGAACAAAACAATTTTTTATAAGGGCTTATCTTTCAATATTTATTAAATCTGCGCACATGCTAATGTAGCCGACTTTATTCTAGTACATTGCAAATCTTTAAATACAAATGCATACAAATGTGATTAATATATGAATTGCTTTAATTGTGTAATATTTAATGCTGAATGATTGGATATATTTATAGAATCATTAAAGGTACATTAAAAAAATACTTTCATAACTTAAATATTTGATTTCAAACGAACAAATATTATTTTCCAATACACATAAAACTTAGAACTTCAATACATTTTACACTATTTTGAGGTAAATTTTGTATTTTTTACAAAGAATTTGTTCTACACTAACGAATACATGTCACCACGGGTTGGAAATTAGAAAACATGATTTTTTTTAGGATATTTAAAGGCTACTTTTGAATCCAATTAAAAATAAGCAATTTTTTGCATAAGAAAATTGGTGTTTCTGGTTCTAAAATTGGTAAAAAATAATATTGCTGAAGAGCAAAAATACTACAGAAATCAATCTTACTTTATTAAATGAATAAAATTATTAAAACTGTAATTGGAGATCAGTTATTCCGCCTTTTATCGTACCTAGTGCGGCGGTATACCCAAGTAGCTAGATTTGTCTTTATGATTCAATCCTTGTTGTTGACAGTAGTTGTAACTCATCTCAGCTGGAACATCATCGGATCTTCAGAATGCAAGACAATCAATGTTGTTTCCTATTTTTTGTACATTCCCAAAATAAACACTTTAGTCAAAATTGTCATATTTTATTAAGATCAGGCAACTAGAGATACTTACCACTTTCTTATCTGCATCACTTTACACTTTCCATAAAGATTTCTTTTAAGCTGCTATTAGAACATTTTAATTATTATATTAATTGTATTAAATTAAACAAAAAACATTTCAAAAATTGAAGAAAAGTTTAAAAAATAGAAGAAAAGTTTAAAGAAAAGAATTAAATTTTCCCCTCCTCATTCTTGCACCCGGGCTTGGGACCGGCTTCGGCAGAGTTAGAAAGTGAAAAAAAGGTGGATAGTCAGAGAGAAAACAGCTAAATCAAGAGCTACAAGAGACAGAACAAGCATGGTAGATGAGCAGTAAAAAAAGTAGAAGATCTTAGCGCAAAGAAGCAGCGAAAATTAAGAGACAGCCTGACTGTTATTATAAATTCAATTATAATCAGCTCAGGAACTGGAAATGAAATTAGATTAGGAACGAATAGTAACGAGATAAAGAGGAATGGCACAATAAGGGAATTTCTCGCGGGTTTTTCAGGCGTAGAGACAAACTTTATGCATGGCGAGACAGGTCGAACCTATGGTGCGGCTTATAACAAGTAGAGAAGACGTGCTTTCGTACACACGGTGATCTTTACTAGTCTTTGATGGTGCATATCAAACCGAACTAAATCTGATAACTAAAAAGAGCAAATCCGTTTATTTTAAATAAATTGAAGCAAACAACTGGAAATTATCCTATTACATTTTAAACAAAGCTAATTGGAAAAAATCAAATCAACCCCCACCCTGCCTGGCTGAGTAGTAAGCTAGAATTTGGATAAATCGCATTTGTGTGAAAGAATTAAATTAAAATATTATGGAAATTTTTTGGGGGATGCTGTAAAGAATTGGTATTAGTAAATTTAGCCTTAGTTTTCCTTATTTAATCCATAATAAATTTTCCAAAAAATCCAATTTGTGTACTTGGTTTCCATAAACTAAGGCTATTATGATGAGCTGAAATAAAAGTACAATGCATTTTTTTCAAGTTTTGATTTGAAACAAATGTATTGAGTTATAGCTGAAATAAAAATTGATTAGATCTTCTGTTCTAGTTTAATTTTTTTTATCATTCCATTGGGTTTTATTATCCAGTTAATATAATTCTAGGGCAGAAAAACCTGGGTCAATAGCCCTTTTCATATTCAACCAACCATCGTCACAATGTAATATAATATGTATAATCATCTTTCTTTATATAATATGAATAAATATATTTATTGGTTTGGATTCTAGAACTTAATCTGAAATAAGCAATAGAATCCCTTCATTTTAAAAAGAAACTATTGCTATCGGCTGGAAGTAATTGAAATTGATTAGGTCTTCTGTTCTAGTTTTTTTAAATTATTATTATATCCTTTCGATTCAGTTACCCATTGCTTATTAAGATAACTTCAGTTAACACAAACCAAATGTGTGATTAATTAGTTTTTTTTTAATATTATTATCCAGTGCTTGTTTGTATAATTCATTTATGGCAAATTAGTTGGATTCTAGAACGTAACCTAAAATAAGCAATGGAATCTTTTCATTTGGAAAAGATTAAATTGCTATTAACTGAAACGCAATTTTTTATTAATCTTTGGAGAAATTATTACAAAATTTCCATAATATAATGTCAATAAATGTTAATCGAAAACAAAGCGATGTAACCATAATATAAAAAAATTATTGAATCCCTTCTAATAACAAATGTACCATAAGCAGCATAAAGAGAGTTACTACTTATGATACCTAATTAAAATAAGCAAACCTTTACAAAATTAATGAATCTATTTCTGTAAAGCTAGCCATCAAATCTGGAAAAAATTTGAATCCAGTTTTAAAAACTCTGGATAATTTAATATTGAAAAAAAATATTTATCTTCAATTTTATGCAAAATATTTATTATTTAAAAATTAATAAGCGATTGAAGAAAAATTAATATGTACAAACCATACCATGTAACTATTCTACTGTAGAGTGACGCTGAAACCTAAAAAATACAATTCTGATTGGTTCCTCAGTTGAAACGCTGAAGAAAATTGATGAAAATAAATTTATCTAAAAAAACTAAATTGATTCAATAAAAATATTTGCTTCAGTATAAACTCTGAAACAATCCTTCCAATTCCCTAAAATTATGTTAGATTAAACCACAGATATGGGTAAGTTTGTGCTTAATCTTCAAATGTTGAAGAAAGCTTCCCATTTTTATTTGTAAATTTATTAAAGTTTATATTGAACGTCAGTTAATTCTTATTCAGTTTAAACTCTGAATTAAGAACGAGTAGTACTTTGTCAATCAACTTATTCTTCAGTTGAAACATTGAAGAAATAAGTTGATTTATCTTTAGATTTAATTGAAATTTAGATTGAATGTCGATTATTTCCTCTTCAGTGAAAGGAATTGTTTGTTGCGTACGTAGCAGTTTTGTCGATCAACTTATTCTTCAGTTGAAACGCTGAAGAGATAAATTGATCTGTTTTTGGCCTAACAAAAGTTTACATTGAATGTCAGTGGCTTCTTCTTCAGTCGAAACTCTGAAGTAAGAAGCGGTGATGTTTGTTTGTAAATCAACTTATGCTTCAATTGAAACTTTGAAGACATAAGTTGATTTGTCTTTGGTCTATTTAAATTTACTTTGAATGTTTGTCAATTCTACTTCAGTCGAAACTCTGAAGTAAGAAGAGATTGTTGGTAGCGTTTATTGCAGTTTTGGCGATCAACTTGTTCTTCAGTTGAAACATTGAAGAACTGAGTTGATCTGTCTTTGTGCCTAATTAAAGTTTACATTGAATGTCAGTGGTTTCTTCTTCAGTCGAAACTCTGAAGCAAGAAGCGGCTTATCTAAATTTACTTTGAATGTTGATCAATTCTACTTCAGTAGAAACTCTGAAGTAAGAAGAATTATTTGTAGCGTTTATTGTAGTTTTGTCAATCAACTTGTTTTTCAGTTGAAACGTTGAAGAACTAAGTTGATCTGTCTTTATGTCTAGCTGAAGTTTACATTAAATGTCAGTTATTCTTTCTTCAGTCAAAGCTCTGAAGTAAGAAAATGTTGTGTGTAGCGTTAGTTGGAATGTCAATTAACTAATTTGTCTTTATATCTAAATTTAAAAAATCAAGGTCTGCAGTTGAAACGCTGCAGACTCGATTACTACATGTAACCTAAGTAAACAACTCTTCAAAATAAAATTGAAGAAGGTAAAATTTTCTTAAATTTAATTGGATTCCAGTTGAAATGCTGGAAACTCCAATTTTAAATAATGCTAACCTACGTAAATAACTTTAAAAATCGTTTCTAGCATCAATTGTAATGTCGATCAACTTATTCCTCAGTTGAAGCGCTGAAGAGATAAGTAGATCTGTCTTTATGTCTAACTAAAGTTTACTGTAAATGTCAAGCATTCTTCCTTCAGTCGAAACTCTGAAGTAAGAAGAATTGTTTGTAGCGTAGCGTTTGTTGTAGTTTTAACGATCAACTTGTTCTTCAGTTGAAACGTTGAAGAACTGAGTTGATCTGTCTTTGAGCCTAACTAAAAAATACATTTAATGTCAGTCATTCTTACTTCAGTCGAAACTCTGAAGTAAGAAGATATTGTTTCTAGCGTCAGTTAGAATGTCAATTAACAGATCTAAATTCACTAAACTTAAATCAGGGTCTGCAGTTGAAACGCTACAGACCTGATACTACATGTAACCTAAGTAAACTCTTATAATTATCTTAAATTTAATTGGTTTCCAGTTGAAACGCTGGAACTTAACCTAAGTAAGATTTTTTTTTAAATTGTTTCTAGCGTTAATTGTAATGTCAATCAACTTATTCTTCAGTTGAAGCGCTGAAAAGATAAGTTGATCTATCTTTATGTCTAGCTTAAGTTTACTGTAAATGTCAGTAATTCTTCCTTCAGTCGAAACTCTGAAGTAAGAAGATATTGTTTCTAGCGTCAGTTAGAATGTCAATTAACAGATCAACTAAACTTAAATCAGAGTCTGCAGTTGAAACGCTGCAGGTACAATTTTGTTAAATTTAATTTGTCTTCAGTTGAAACGCTGGAAACTTCAATATTAAATAAAGCTAACCTAAGTAAAATTATTTTTTTGTCAAACTTGAGTAAACTTTGCTTCATTTAATCAAAATTCCATTCATCAGTTGAAACGCTGATGACTTTATTAATATATAATATCAACCTATTTGAACAATTCTTCATTATAGAAGAAAATTAAAAAAAGTTAAAATTATCTCCAGTTGAAACGCTGGAGATAGTATCTTAAATTATAACTAACTAACCTAATCATTGATCACTATATTTGGGATAATTTTGTTGTATCTATTAAAACATGATGCACACAATAAGACAACTTGCAAAAAAGAAATGATCATTTAAAGAATCAAGGTTGATCATACCACTGGAATTTTCCAGACAAATTAACGGATCAAACAATTTCACACAATGAAGCATACATAACAAGCCGGACAAACCAGCTCCATACAAACCAAATTCATACCCAACCAAACAAACAAATCAGAAACCAAACTAGTAATATGAAGCAAAATTCAAATCACTTAATTAGAGGACAGAATATCAAACCAAAAATACATTCACGATGATAAACCATTGCTGGACCAGCTACATTCATACCAACCACAAACCAAAACTGATGGAATTCAAATAAAACCAAGAAAGCGAAAAATTTACAAACAACACTTTAAAAAAGTATAAGCCGGACACACCAGCTTCATTCATACCAAAAACTATTAGTGGAATCAAAACCATAGACAAATTCAAGTCAAAACAACAATTTCAAAGAACAGAGAGCATCATATCCTGTGATACAACTAAATTATCCCCAATATATTGTCAACTACTTAATCTAAAATGTCGAATATATTTAATTAATATTTTACTCAAAAAATAAATGTTGTAACTTAAAGAATTAAATAAACAGTCATGGTTGAGTCATTAATAAATGTAAAGTGTAATTAGAAGTAAAATAATAGTAAAAGGATTATTCAGTCGAAACTCTGAATAATTTGCTGGTAATATTAATATCATATAACCTAAAATAGTAATAATAGTCACTTTTGTGCATAAACAATAAATTCAATGTTAAAAAAATTAAAATTGTCATGATCTGCCTAAAAAATAAAGTCACAATAGTCCCCGAGTGCAAATACAAAAAAAAATATTAAAAATATTATTCAGTCAAAATAATTTTCTATAAATATTAAAGTAGTGCAACTTAAAAATTAAAAAAAATGTCATGGTGGTCAAAGTTATCATTCATTAAATAACGTTATAAATATTATCAGTCAAAACTGTAGCTTTAAATATAAATGCATTCAGTCAAAAATATTTTAGTGGTAATATAATATATAAGTCATCCTTTATAGGTCATTAAATAAATCTAAAATTCAAGTCGAATAAAAATAACGTCTTAAACATTATTCAGTCGGAACTCTGAATAATTTGGAGTAATATTAAAGTCATGTTAAATAAAAAATTAAAAAAACAGTCAAATGATAGTCATTATTTAGCTTAAAGTATAAGAAATATTCAGTCAAAAATATTTTTGAGGAAATATCAAAGTCATTTCACCAAAAAATCAAAACTATCAGTCTTGGTAAAGTCGTTTATTTGTATAGATATTGCAAATACAACCAAAACAGATGTTTCAGTCAAATTTTAAGTAAATTTATACTATTAGTCATGTATTCTAAAAAAATTAAAAAAACAGTCATAGTCGTCATTAAGTCTAAACTGTAAATATTTAAAAAAATCAGTCAAAATAAGTTATTCAGTTGAAACTCTGAATAATTTTGTTATAAAATATGATAGTAACATAAAAAAAATGATTGTAGTTATAGTCATTCGTAAGTCTAAAATTGTAAATACAAAATAAGTCATAATTAAAGATGCTAAAATGAAAATTATTAAAAATCAAATGTAATTAAATAAATTATTCAGATAAAACACTGAATAATTTACAAGTCATAAATAATAAATTTAAAGAAATATGAAAAATGTGGTTTAATCCAAACACAATTATTACATATCTATGAATAATAAAATTTATATATTGAAAACAAAACTTATCCTACCCAATACATGGCATTAGTCAGAACATATTAATTAACAACCTTAATTAAGATTGATTAATTAAAACACACCGAACTATAATAATGAAATTCTATAAAATTTCAGATAAAAGATTATAAAACATATATTGAATAAAAAACACAACAAATTTTTTTCATACATATATGGCACATTTATCTAAACCTGGAATGCTTACATAAAAATATATAATTAATACAAAATAAGGAACCCCATTTTATAATTGAATAAATATCCTAATCAATCCTTGAAACGGCCCCGATTGATTTAGGAAAATTTCCGTTGAACATTGATTTGACTACTAATCGGATTTACTTACCTCAGAATCCTTGATTTTTAATTGATTCCGGATAAATCCTCCCATTTATAGTTTAATGAGGCACATCTCTAAGACGCAACAAGAACTACGTTGATTTACAACACGCATGGATGGGTGGCCGGCCAATTCACACGTTCATGATTGCCCCGATCGTACCAAACTGAGGTCTCTCCATGCTTGTATGGCTTAGCGCAAGTAGGATGCGTGGAGGGGATGCGTATCGATTGATACTCTGTGGTCGGATTGAAATATTGATAGGATATGATTGCCGAAAGTCGACTTAAATGTTATTGCGATTAAAGTATATAATCGCATGAGTTAATTTCCTTTGCATTTTATTCAGATCGTAAACAAAATTGATAAGGGCAAAATAAAGAGATAGTCGATTGAAATACGCAAAAATTTTACATGTAAATAATTTTAAAAGGAATTCTTATTTTGATGCGTTTGATTTAAATTGTGAAATTATAATAGAAAATTGCTGAACTTGTATGAATTATATTTTCTTTATTATTATTCTTAATACTGGTCGGAAAATGTCGTTCACAGTTATTGCGCCACATTATGTAAAGATGCGTCATATTTAATCATTGAGTTCTGCTTTTTACTAGGAAAAGATACTGTGATCAATATTCTTACTGTCTGTAAAAAAAAATTAAATGATTTCAGTATTTATGTCGGTTATTTTGTCCTACAGAAACATCTTTTTGGGTGTTTTATAATGTGTTTAGATAATTGGAGGTTTCCGAGTTTGTTTGGCTTGCTTTGGTTGCAGTTGGTGTACCACTTTTCCTGTTTCTTTTAACTTTTTTGGCTTTGTTATTGTAGAGGAGGCTCATATGTCTTACGGTTTTGAGTGTTGAGCAACAGCTAGTATTAGGGAGTTTATACGATAAATGGTTTTCTCGTGCAAATGAGTAGACTTGTATAAAAATTGCTAATGATAGCAGAAACTCCCTGGCTGCATCCTATTTAAGTTGTTTGTTGAAATGGTTTGCTTTTTGGTAAAGCATTTTTAATACGTTGGAAACTAAAAACAGTCCAATATGTACGGGATGCAAATTTGATAATTGAGATGTATTATGCACATGCCCGACCCTTTATATGGCTCAACACATGGCCAGCATAAAAAAAACTTTTCCAAGCAATGTTCTTTAACCTCTACCTAAAATCCAGAACCTAAGAGTAACCAAAAAAGCAGAGAACACTCCAATTTAAAATGTTGTCTCACCCAAACTCCCAACCTGAATAGACTTAACTTTATTTTCCTTTTTTCCAAAGATAAGAGATAGTGTAAATAATGGTGGAATCCATCTGAAGCTTTTAAGATTCCAGTAATTTATTGACTAACTTGTAACTAATTATATGTTTACAATAAACTATTATTTAAACAACTTACAATAAATGAATAAAAACTAGCAAATATGTTGATTAATTTTACATAAATCATATTTCAATACCTCCAACTACAAAAAATTAAAATAATTTTGTTCTTTACACTTAATGCATTATCTTGGTTAATTCCAACTTTAGGAATTTAAATTATATAAATCATTTTGTGTAGAATAAAATTTGCTATTAATTTTACTTAAATTATTTTTCAATACTACCAACTGTTTGCAAATGGTTAACAAAAAACTAAAATAATTTTGTTTTTTACACTTATTGCATTATCTTGGTTAATACCAACTTTAAGAATTTAAATTATATAAATCATTTTGTGTAAAATAAAATTTTCTATTAGTTTCATTTAAATCATTTTTCAATACTACCAATTGTTTTCAAATCGTTAACAAAACTCAAAAATAATTTTGTTTTTTACACTTAATGCATTATCTTGGTTAATTCCAACGTTAGGAATTTAAATTATAAAAATCATTTCGTGTAGAATGAAATTTGCTATTAATTTTACATAAATCATTTTTTAATACTTGCAACTGTTTTCTAATGGTTAACAAAAAACTAAAATAATTTTGTTTTTTACACTTAATGCAATATCTTGGTTAATACTAACTTTAAGCATTTAAATTATGAAAAATATTTTGTGTAGAATGAAATTTGCTATTAATTTTATATAAATTATTTTTCAATACTACCAACTGTTTTCAAATGGTTAACAAAAAACTAAAATAATTTTGTTCTTTACACTTAATACATTATCTTGGTTAATACCATTTTAAGGAATTTGAATTATACAATACTACCAACTGTTTTCAAATCGGTAACAAAAAACTAAATAATTGTTCTTTACACTTAATGCATTATCTTTGTTAATACCAACCTAAGGAATTTAAAATATATAAATGATTTTATGTAGAATGAAATTTGCTATTAATTTTACATAAATCATTTTTCAATACTACCAACTGTTTTCAAATAGTTAACATAAAATTAAAATAATTTTGTTCTTTACACTTAATGCCTTATCTTAGTTAATACCAACTTGACGAATTTAAATTATAATAATCATTTTGTGTAGAATAAAATTTACTATTAATTTTACTTAAATAATTTTTTAATACTACTAACAGTTTTCAAATCGTTAACAAAAAACTAAAATAATTTCACTCTTTACATTTAACGCATTATCTTTGTTAATACCAACCTAACAAATTTTAACTATAAAAATCATTTTGTGTAGAATAAAATTTTCTATTAATTTTGTATAAATAATTTTTCAATACTACCAACTGTTTTCAAATCGGTAACAGAAAACTAAAATAATTTTGTTTTTTACACTTATTGCATTATTTTGGTTAATACCAACCTAAGGAATTTAAATTATAAAAATCATTTTGTGTAGAATAAAAGTTGCTATTAATTTTACATAAATAATTTTTTAATACTACCAACTGTTTTCAAATCGTTAACAAAAAACTAAAATAATTTAATTTTTTACGTTTAATGCATTATCTTTGTTAATACTAACCTATTAAATTTAAACTATATAAATCAATTTTAGTAGAATAAAATTTACTATTAATTTTACATAAATAAATTTTCAATATTACCAACTGTTTTCAAATAGTTAACAAAAAACTAAAATAATTTTGATCTTTACATTTAATGCATTATCTTAGTTAATACCAACCTAAAAATTTAAATTATATAAATCAATTTGTGTAGAATAAAGTTTGCTATTAGTTTTATATAAATCATTTTTCAATACTACCAACTGTTTTCAAATCGGTAACAAAAAACTAAAATATTTTTGTTTTTTACACTTAATGCATTATCTTGGTTAATACCAACCTAAGGAGTTTAAATTATAAAAATCATTTTGTGTAAAATAAAATTTGCTAATAATTTTACATAAATCATTTTTCAATACTACCAACTGTTTTCAAATCGTTAACAAAAAACTAAAATAATTTTATTTTTTACACTTAATGCATTATCATTGTTAATACCAGCTTTAGAATTTTAAATTATATAAATCATTTCGTGTAGATTGAAATTTGCTATTAATTTTACAGAAATTATTTTTCAATACTACCAACTGTTTTCAAATGGTTAACAAAAAACTAAAATCATTTCATTCTTTACACTTAATGCATTATCTTGGTTAATACCAACCTAAGGAGTTTAAGTTATAAAAATCATTTTGTGTAAAATAAAATTTGCTAATAATTTTACATAAATCATTTTTCAATACTACCAACTGTTTTCAAATCGTTAACAAAAAACTAAAATAATTTTATTCTTTACACTTAATGCATTATCATTGTTAATACCAGCTTTAGAATTTTAAATTATATAAATCATTTCGTGTAGATTGAAATTTGCTATTAATTTTACAGAAATTATTTTTCAATACTACCAACTGTTTTCAAATGGTTAACAAAAAACTAAAATCATTTCATTCTTTACACTTAATGCATTATCTTTGTTAATACCAACCTAAGGAATTTAAATTATATAAATCATTTTGCGTAGAATAAAATTTGATATTAATTTTACAAAAATCATTTTTCAATACTACCAACTGTTTTCAAATAGTTAATATAAAACTAAAATAATTTAATTTTTTACATTTAATGCGTTATCATTGTTAAAACCAATCTTACAAAATTAAATTATAAAAATCATTTTGTGTAATAAAATTTGCTATTAGTTTTATATAAATTATTTTTCAATACTACCAACTGTTTTCAAATCGTTAACAAAAAACTAAAATAATTTCATTCTTCACACTTATTGCTTTATCTTTGTTAATATCAACTTTAGGATTTTAAATTATATAAATTATTTTGTGTAGAATAAAATTTGCTATTAAGTTTATATTACTAATTTTCCAATACTACCAACGGTTTTCAAATCGTTAACAAAAAACTAAAATAATTTTGTTTTTTACACTTAATGCATTATCTTGGTTAATACCAACCTAAGGAATTTAAATTATAAAAATCATTTTGTGTAGAATAAAATTTGCTATTAATTTTACATAAATAATTTTTTAATACTACCAACTGTTTTTAAATAGTTAACAAAAATGTAAAATAGTTTTGTTCTTTACACTTAATGAATTATCTTTGTTAATACCAACCTAACAAATTTAAACTATAAAAATCAATTTGTGAAGAATAAAATTTACTATTAATTTTATTTAAATTATTTTTCAATACTACCAACTGTTTTCAAATCGTTAACAAAAAACTAAAATAATTTAATTTTTTACATTTAATGCAATATCTTGGTAAATACTAACTTGAGAAATTTAAATTAAATAAATTATTTTGTGTAGAATGAAATTTGCTATTAATTTTATATAAATCATTTTTCAATACTACCAACTGTTTTCTAATAGTTAACAAAAAACTAAAATAATTTTATTTTTTACACTTAATGCTTTATCTTTGTTAATACCAACTTTAGGAATTTAAATTATATAAATCATTTTGTGTAGAATGAAACTTTTTATTAGTTTTATTTAAATCATTTTTCAATACTACCAACTGTTTTCAAATCGTTAACATAAAACTAAAATAATTTAATTTTTTACGTTAAATGCAATATCTTGATTAATACTAACTTTAGGCATTTAAATTATAAAAATTATTTTGTGTAGAATGAAATTTGCTATTAATTTTATATAAATCATTTTTCAATACTACCAACTGTTTTCAAATGATTAACAAAAAACTAAAATAATTTTGTTCTTTACACTTAATGCATTATCTTTGTTAATACCAACCTAAGGAGTTTAAATTTTATAAATCATTTTGTGTAGAATAAAATTTGCTATTAATTTTACATAAATCATTTTCCAATACTATCAACTGTTTTCAAATAGTTAACATAAAACTAAAATAATTAAATTTTTTACATTTAATTCATTATTTTTGTTAATACTAACCTAAAAAATTTAAACTATAAAAATCAATTTAAGTAGAATAAAATTTGCTATTAATTTTACATTAATCATTTTTCAATACTACCAACTGTTTTCAATTGATTAACAAAAAACTAAAATAATTTTGTTTTTTACACTTAATGCATTATCTTGGTTAATACCAACCTAAAGAATTTAAATTATATAAATCATTTTGTGCAGAATGAAACTTCCCACTAATTTTACATAAATAATTTTTCAATACTACCAACTGTTTTCAAATCGTTAACAAAAAACTAACATAATTTTGTTTTTTACACTTAACGCACTATCTTGGTTAATACCAACCTAAGGAATTTAAATTATATAAATCAGTTTGTGTAGAATAAAAATTTCTATTAATTTTATATAAACCATCTTTCAATACTACCAACTGTTTTCAAATGGTTAATAAAAAACTAAAATAATTTTGTTAATTACACTTAACGCATTATCTTGGTTAATACCAACCTAAAGAATTTAAATTATATAAATCATTTTGTGTAGACTAAAATAACAAAATAACCGACATAAATACTGAAATCATTTAATTCTTTTTACAGACAGTAAGAATATTGATCAGTATCTTTTCCTAGTAGAAAGCAGAATTCGATGATTAAATATGACATAATGTGCCGCAATAACTGTGAACGACATTTTCCGACCAATATTAAGAATAATAATAAAGAAAATATAATTAATAAAATTATATAATAAAAATATATTAATTTCACATTTTAAATCAAACGCATAAAAATAATTCCTTTTAAAATTATTTACATGTAAAATTTTTGCGTATGTCAATAGACTATCTCTTTATTTTACCCTTATCAGTTTTGTTTACAATCTGAATAAAATGCAAGGAAATAAATTCATGCGATTATATACTTTAATCACAATAACATTTAAGTCGACTTTCATTATCCTATCCAAATTTCAATAGGTAAATCCGACCACAGAGTATCAATCGATACGCATCCCCTCCACGCATCATTGCTTGCGCTAAGCCATACAAGCCCGGAGAGACCTCAGTTTGGCATGGTCGGGGTTATGATGAACGTGCGATCTGGCCGGCCACCCATACATGCGTGTTGTAAATCAACGTTCGTTCTTGGTGCGTCTTAGAGAATTGCTTCATTATACTCCAAATGGGAGGATTGATCGGGAAATTCAATAAAAATCAAGGTAAGTAAATCCGTTCATATTCAAATGTTCAACGGAAATTTTCCTAATCAATCGGGGCGTTTCAAGGATTGGTTAGGCTAATTCAATTCTAATAAAATGGGGTTCCTTATTTTGTATTAATTATATATTTGTGTAAGCATTCCAGGTTATTTTTAATTAAATGTGCCATATATGTATGGAAAAAATGTGTTGTGTTTTTTATTCAATCTATGATTTTATTATCATTTATCTGAAATTTTATAGAATTTCATTATTATAGTTCGGTTTGCATTTAATTAATCAATCTTAATTAATATGTACTAATTAATGCTATTTATTGTGTAGGTTAAATTTTGTTTTCATTATATAATATTTATTAGTGATAGATTTGTATAATTGTGTATGGATTGAACCACTTTTTTTATATTTCTTTAAATTTATTGTTTTGACTTTTAAGTTATTCAGTGTTTTATCTGAATAACTTATTTAATTAAAATTGTTTTTTGATATTTTCCATTTTAGCTTCAACAATGACAATTATGACTATTTGTACTTTTAGACTTATCAATGACTAACTACAATCATTTATTATTATTCAGAGTTTCAACTGAATAATTATTTCAATTGATTTTTTTTTTAATTTTACTGTTTAGACTTGTTAATGAGGACTATTTTTTTTTTAGTTTTTTTAGAAACCATGACTGAAACATCTATTTTGCTTGTATTTGCACCTCTAGCTTCTTCATGACTGATATTTTTGTTAAAATGACTTCAATATTATCTCAAAAGTATTTTAGTCTGAATAATTTTTACAAAAAGCTAAATAATGACTGATTTCTGACTTTTATTATTTTTTTTATTTAACATGACTTTAATATTACTCCAAATTATTCAGAGTTTCGACTGAATAATATTTATTTTACTTCTACTTAAATTTTAGATTTATTTAATGATATATAAAAGACATTCTCATGACTTATTTTTAATTTTTTGGTGAATAGACTTCAATATTACCACAAACATATTTTTGACTGAATGCATTTATATTTTAAGCGACTGAATAATACTGATAACGTTATTTTTTTTACTTATTTATTGAATGACAACCTTGACTACTATGACCATTTTTTTAATTTTTAAGTTACACTACTTTAATATTTAAAAAAAAAGTATTCAGAGTTCCGACTGAATAATAGTTTTAACGTTTTTTTTTTTAATTTGCACTCTAGAATTATTGTGACTTTAATCGTGACGGTTTTTAAATTTTTTTAGGTATAATATGACAATTTTACTCTTTTTTAAACATTACTGTTTATGCATAAAAATGACTCTTCAAGACTAGTTTAGGTTATATGGTATTAATATTACCAGAAAATTATTCAGAGTTTCGACTGAATAATATTTTTTACATTATTTTACTTTTAGTTACACTTTACATTTAGTATTGACTCAAGCATGACTGTTTTTTAATTCTTTAGGTTACATTCAATCATTTATTTTTTGACTGAATTAATAATTAAATATATTCGACATTTTAGTCTAAGTTGACAATATATTGAGGATAATTTAGTTGTATCACAGGATATGATGCTCTTTGTTTTTCGAAATTGTTGTTTCATTTTTGTTTTGTCTATGGTCTTGATTGTACTTATGGTTTTTGGTATGAATGAAGCTGGTGTGTCCGGCTTATATTGAATGATTTTGCAGTTATTTCAAACAATTTTGCTTGGTTTTTCGAAATCTTCAAAAAAACTTTTGTTTGCTTTCTTGGTTTAATTTGAATTCCTTCAATTTTGGCTTGTGGTTGGTATGAATGTAGCTGGTCCAGCAATGGTTCATCATTTTGAATGTTATTCTTTGTTATTTTTGGTTTGATATTCTGTCCTCTACTTTAGTGATTTGAATTTTGCTTTATAACTGGTTGGAATTCTTTTTGATCAGTTTTGGTTGGGTATGAATTTGGTTGGTATGGATGTATGAAGCTGGTTTGTCCGGCTTGTTGTGTGTGGTTTATTGTATGAATTGTTCGATTGTTTGCTGTTGGAACATTCCAGTTTTTGTGGTATAATCAATCTTGATTCTTTAAGTGATTATTCTTTTTTTGCAATTGTTGCCTTATTGTGTGCATCATATCTTAATAGATACAACAAAGTTATCCCAAATATAGTGATCAATGGTTAGGTTAGTTAGCTATAATTTAAGATAATATCTCCAGCGTTTCAACTGGAGATAATTTTAGCTTTTTTTAATTTTCTTCTATAATGAAGAATTGTTCAAATAGGTTAATATTATACATAAATAAAGTCATCAGCGTTTCAACTGATGAAATTTTGGTTCATATTAGGAATTTTAATTAAATTAAACACCTTGTTTCAATTATTGAAGATGATAGTTTAATTGACAAATTGAATTATACAAGTCTCTAGCGTTTCAACTAAAGACTAAATAAATTATTTTTTTTAAGATTCTTACTTAGGTTAGCGTTTTTTAATACTGAAGTTTCCAGCGTTTCAACTGGAGACAAATTAAATTTAAGAAAATTTCACGTTCTTCAATTTTATTTTAAAGAATTTACTTAGGTTACATATAGTAATCGAGTCAGCAGCGTTTCCACTGCAGACCCTGATTTAAATTTAGTGGTTTTAGATATGAAGACAAATTTGTTAATTGACGCTACAAACAATATCGTCTTACTTCAGAGTTTCGACTGAAGGAAGAATGACTGACATTCAAAGTAAACTTTAGGCAGACATAAAGACAAATCTACTTATCTCTTCAGCGTTTCAACTGAAGAATAAGTTGATCGACAATACAATTGACGCTACAATTTTTTTTAAGATTCTTATTTAGGTTAGCTTTCTTTAATATTAAAGTTTTCAGCGTTTCAACTGGAAACAAGTTAAATTAAACAACATTTTACCGTCTTCAATTTTATTTTGAAGAATTAGCTTAGGTTACATGTAGTAATTGAGTCTGCAGCGTTTCAACTGCTGACCTTTATTTAAGTTTATTAAATTTAGATATTAAGAAAAATATGTTAATTGACATTTCAATTGACGCAACAAACAATACCTTCTTACTTCAGAGTTTCGACTGAAGGAAGAATAACAGACATTTAAAGTAAACTTTAGTTAGGCTAAAGACAAATCTACTTATCTCTTCAGCGTTTCAACTGAAGAGTAAGTTGATCGACAAAATCACAACAAACAATCCTTTCTTTCTTACTTTAGTGTTTCAACTAAAGAAGAAATTACCGACATTCAAAATAAACTTTAGTTAGACACAAAAACGGATCAACTTATTTCTTCAATGTTTCAATTGAAGAAAAATTGATCGACAAAACTGCAACAATCTCTTCTTACTTCAGAGTTTCGACTGAAGAGGAAGTGACCAACATTCAAAGTAAATTTAGATAGGACAAAAAAATCAACTTATGTCTTCAATGTTTCAACTGAAGCATAAGTTGATCGACAAAACCGCAACAAACGCTACAAACACTGCTTCTTACTTCAGAGTTTTGACTAAAGAAGAAGCCACTGACATTTATTGTAAATTTAGTTAGGCCAAAGACAGGTCAACTTAGTTCTTCAACGTTTCAACTGAAGAACAAGTTGATCCACAAAACTGCAACAAACGTTATCAACAATCTCTTACTTACTTACGTACCTACGTTAAATGTAGTAATCGACTCTGCAGCGTTTCAACTTCAGAGCCTGATTTAAGTTTATTAAATTTAGATATGAAGACACATCTGTTAATTAACATTCTAACTGACGCTACAAACAATATTTTCTTACTTCAGAGCTTCGACTGAAGGAAGAATAACAGACATTCAAAGTAAACTTTAATTAGGCTTAAGATAGATCTACTTATCTCTTCAGCGTTTCAACTGAAGAGTAAGTCGATCGACAAAATTACAACAAACTTACTTTAGATTTCCATCTAAAGAAGAACTGACATTCAAAGTAAACTTTTGTTAGGCCAAAGACAGATCAACTTAGTTCTTTAACGTTTCAACTGAAGAACAAGTTGATCGACAAAACTGCAACGAACGCTACGAACACGTCTTTCTACTTTAGAGTTTCTACTAAAGTAGTAATGACTGACATTTGAAGTAAATTTAGTTAGCCCAAAGACAAATCAACTTATTTCTTCAGCGTTTCAACTGAAGAGTAAGTTGATCGACAAAACCACATCAAACGCCACAAACAACCTTTTTCTACTTCAGTAGAAAATAACTGACATTTAATTTAAACTTCAGTTACTTTTAAAAATAAATCAACTTATTTCTTCAATGTTTCAACTGAAGAATAAGTTGATTGACAAAGTTTTTTAATTCAGAGTTTCGCCTGAATAAGAACCAACTGACATTCAATATAAACTTTAACAAATTCATCAAATAAAAATGGGAAGCTTTCTTCAACATTTGAAGATTAAGCACAAATTTACCCATAACCGTGGTTCAATCTAACATAATTTTAGGGAATTGGAAGGAATGTTTCAGAGTTTATACTGAAGCAAATATTTTTATTGAATCAATTTAGGTTTTTTTTAGATAAATTTATTTTCATCAATTTTCCTCAGCGTTTCAACTGAGGAACCAATTAGAATTGTATTTTTTAGGTTTCAGCGTTACTCAACAATAGATTAGTTTACATGGCATTGTTTGTATATATTAATTTTTCTTCAATCGTTTATCAACTTTAAAATAATAATTATTTTGCATAAAATTGAAGATAAATATTTTTTTCAATATTAAATTATCCAGAATTTTTTAAACTGGATTCAAATTTTTTTCAGATTTTATGGCTAGCTTCTAGAAGTAAATTCATTAGCTATGTGAAGGTTTGCTTATTTTAATTAGGTATCATAAGTATATCTCTCCGTGCTTATGGTACATTTGTTATTAAAAGGGATTCAACAAATTTATTATACTATGGTTACATCGCTTTGTTTTTTATTAACATTTATTGGCATTATATTATGGAAATTTTGTAATAATTCCTCCAAAAACTAATAGAAGTTTGCTTTTCAGTTAATAGCAATTTAATCTTTTCCAAATGAAAAGATTTCTTTGCTTATTTTAGGTTACGTTCTAGAATCCAACTAATTTACCATAAATGAATTATCTTAAGCACCGGATAATAATATAATGGAACAATAATAAAAAAAAAAATTAGAACAGAAGACCTAATTAATTTTAATTGTTTCCAGCCAATAGCAATAGTTTTTTTTTCAAATTGAGAGGATTCTATTGCTTATTTCAGATTTAGTTCTAGAATACAATAAAAATTAAGCACAGAATTGGTGTGTGTTAACTGGAATTATCTTAATAACAAAATCTAATGGACCAATACATAAATAAAAAACTAGAACAGAAGACCTAATCAATTTCAATTACTTCCAGCCGATAGCAATAGTTTCTTTTCTAAATGAAGGGATTCTATTGCTTATTTCAGATTAAGTTCTAGACTCCAAATCAAAAAATTGTATTGAATTATATTAACTGGATAACAAAACCCAATGGAATGGATAAAAAAGTAAACTAGAACAGAAGATCTAATCAATTTTTATTTCAGCAATACATTTTTTTCAAAATTTGAAAAAATGCATTGTACTTTTATTTCAGCTCATCATAATAGCCTTAGTTTATGGAAACCAAGTACACAAATTGGATTGTTTGGAAAATTGATTATGAATTAAATAAGGAAAACTAAGGCTAAATTTACTAAAACCAATTTTTTACAGCAGCCCCTAAAAAATTTTCATAATACTTAATTTAATTCTTTCACACAAATGCGATTTAACCATACTCTAGGTTACTACTCAGCCAGGCAGGGTGGGGGGTTCATTTAATTTTTACCAATTTTTGTTTAAACTGTAATAGGATAATTTCCAGTTGTTTGCTTTAATTTATTAAAAAAAAAAACGGATTTGCTAACTTTAGTTATAAGATTTAGTTCAATTTGTTATGCACCATCGAAGACTTGAAGAGACTAACGTGTGTAGCAACGCCAGCTCGTCTTCTCTTCTTGTTATAATGCGCACCATAGGTTCAACCTGTCTCGCCATGCATAAAGCTTGTCTCTACGCCTGAAAAACCCGCGAGAAGATCCCTTATTGTGCCATTCCTCTTTCTCTCGTTACTATTCGTTCCTAAACTATTTTCATTTCCAGTTCCTGTCTCTTAATTTTCGCTGCTACTACTATGCACTAATATCTTCTACTTTTTTTACTGCTTACCTACCATGCTTGTTCTGACTCTTGTAGTTCTTGATTTAGTTGTTTTCTCTCTGACTATCCACCTTTTTTTCATTTTCTAACTCTGCCGAAGCCGGTCCCAAGCCCGGATGCAAGAATGAGGAGGGGGAAATTTATTCTTCTCTTTAATCTTTCTCTATTCTTTAAATTTTTCTTCAATTTTGTGTAATAATTTGTCTAAATTTGCAGCCAATTAGTTAAATTTATATATAATTAATTAAATAATTAAAATGTTCTAGAAAAAACTTTGGTAGAAGCTTCATATCATATTCCATTTGAGTAATGCAAAAGATAGGAATGAGTTACGAAAAAGGGTGAGTATTAAATTAGTAACAAATTTTGCTTTGGAAATGTTAACGTTGATTGTTGTGGGTGAGGTGGAAAATATTAAACATTTTAATAAATTTATAGTTTTGTATTCTATTATTTAAACTAGAAGATGCTACTCCACTGCCTTAATACCTACTCTAGATGCATTCAACAAAGGTGGCTGAACCACAAACCTGGACGACAAGTCAAACCCAATTATTTGAGTACATTCACCAAACCAGATGGAATACGAGGCGGAATCATCGGTGCTCAATTACTATTTTATTAATCTATCAAGTTTGTTGAACAAATATTTGATTGATTTGTGTATTGTATTTACTCTTTTAATAGAAATTTAATTTTTTAATTTCAGTACCTAAGAATTAACACAAAAAATGTACGAATTAACAGTTTTTAAAAAATAGTTAGGTTATATTATAAATGCTATTACTCACATGTTATGTGTTAATTATAAAGAAAACCTAAAAATATTCTTAAAATTTCAATCTACAATAAGATTGATGATATTTTGTGCATTTTACAAACTTTTTAAGATTTAAATATTTTTATATATATAATTCAAGATATAATTATTGACAGTGTAATACGGGCATTACCCTCGCCCAAGTACTTTAGGTACGCACCCCAGAGGCCCTATTCTGGCGCTCATTGCGATCTCGCAACACGTCATAGACTTCCCCTACTGGAGGGGAGTGGTGTCGTTACCGGTATTCTGGCACTTTTCTGCAATGTCGATTGACGTCATCATTTGCGAGAATTTTATTTTTAAATGCGACACCTCTCAAGCTGTCGCATTTGCAAATGCATATCGCATATGTTATATGAAGTTGCAGTTATTGTAGTGAATACACAAATAGTTTTCTATAATTTTGAAATAATTATTTAAAGGTAGGTAATAATATTTTGCTATGTAATAAATTACCTATAATAACTGAATTGAATCACTATCACAATATCCAACTCTTTATAAATCACCTAATAAACTATTAGCTGAATAACCTAACTTTTATAAAATTTTAATTTTTTTTAATTAATAATTTATTTTTGTTACACCTCTGAGTAGTTAATAAATTATATTCTTAGGGCCGTAATATTCAACTCCTAATAAAGCACCTAATAAACTATTAGCTGAATAACCTAACTTTTTTTAAACTTTAATTTGATTTATTTTTTATACACCTTTGAGCGACTAATAAATTATATGCTTAATGTTTTTATTTGTTATAAATGTATATTTTAATCATATATTTAATTGGCTATCCATAGGTTTTAATAAAATAAATTAAAATAAAACCACTACTACTACTACTACTGATTTTGAGTAACTTCCTATCTGGCGTTACGGGTCACATATGCCCCTTGCTTGTCTTTCATATCTAGCGGTACGGCGCTCATGCGTAACCGCGTTAGCATGTCGCAGTAAAAACCGTCGCACGCAGGGAAGTTTATTGAAATTATGGTCTGCCAAATATAAAAATGCTGCCCCTTAACGCAGTGAACGTGTTAAAAAATTTACATACTACATAGTACATTTTTAGGATATTTGCGAGCAGTGGCGGTTTCAGGGGGGAGTAATTGGGTAATTACCCCCCCCCCCCCCCCAAGAATGTTTTGCTTATCAATTTTTATTGTTAAAAATTACCAATATTCCATATTCTAAACAAATAACATAACCGGTAAATTTTTCCATTAGAAAAGTCTTATGCCCGTATTACACTGTCAATAATTATATCTTGAATTATATATATAAAAATATTTAAATCTTAAAAAGTTTGTAAAATGCACAAAACATCATCAATCTTATTGTAGATTGAAATTTTAAGAATATTTTTAGGTTTTCTTTATAATTAACACATAACATGTGAGTAATAGCATTTATAATATAACTTAACTATTTTTAAAAAACTGTTAATTCGTACATTTTTGTGTTAATTCTAAAGAAAAACTAAAAATATTCTTAAAATTTTAATCTGCAATAAGATTGATGATTATTTGTGCATTTTACAGACTTTTTAAGATTTAAATATTTTTATATATATAATTCAATAAGGAATTATAGATCAGTGTCATACGGGCATTAATTGCGTTTGAAATATGTAGTTTGTCGAGCATCACAAAATTTTAATTTTTCCAAATTGGGCTTCATTAAAATTGTAATATTATACAATAAGAACAAACCTTTTCTACTTATCTTAATTTTTCTTTTAATAAATTATAAACCTAAATAAATAGTAATAAAAAATAAACTATAGATTACTTATTAATAA
Source organism: Tachinus rufipes (assembly GCA_963932245.1). Lineage (NCBI taxonomy): Eukaryota > Metazoa > Arthropoda > Insecta > Coleoptera > Staphylinidae > Tachinus > Tachinus rufipes. The sequence continues at coordinate 112,179,454 of OZ010743.1, forward strand.
TAAATATATTCAAATAAGCAAAATATGAATACGGGTTCGGTTTTATGTAATTTGTAATAATCAATAAAATTATTATTTTTTTAAATACATAACCTATATGACATATCAACCTTTAAATGAAATGAAGTTAGGCACTTTTATTAAAAATAAAATCGCACAATGTTCAAACTGATTCAACTTTGTCCGATTGATAAAAATACAAAATATCATCAAAAATGACTTTCGAAAATACAATTTAAAAAAATAAATTTTATCAAAATTAACCTCAAGAACACATAAACAAATGTAGATATGTTACAAAACGCGTCATTTTTTTTTAATATTTTTGGTGTTGAATTATTTTACTTTATTTGATGTTTTAATTAATAAATAATATTGGAGATTGTTAGTATTTAATAAATAAATTGTTTTTAGCTTTAAATTATTGTACGTAAGTTTGGCAACAGCGCGCGCAACGTCGGTTCAACAAAGAGTATAATGAAGTGAAGTTACAAATACAAACATAACCACAATCTGATCTGTTTCATTACAGTACTGGCGTTTGATTTAATAACTGTAAAATCTGATTTAAATTTAGCGAAACTTTCAATTACAGTTATTTTAACAATAATATTTAATTACAATTCATATAATTACATTATTAATAAAAATTCAATGGCATGAAGTTAGGTACATTCTTAAAAAAATCGCAAAATGATAAAATAATCGCAATTTTTTGGTTTGACAATCGGCCATTTTTAATCGCAGAAAAAATGAAAAAATCGGATGAGCATGAACGAGGCTTTAAAGCCGATTTTTTTAAGAATGTACCTAACTTCACTTCATTATGCTCTTTGTTTAATGCCCGTATTATAATTATATCTTGAATTATATACAGGGTGTAGATTAATTGGCGGATAAACGCCAGGTAACTTTATAGATCGTGCCAAAAGAAAACGAAAATCTTAATTCCAAAATACTGAAAAACTCTTCGTTTGGCCTCACGAGGTCCTCAAAGTTTCAATTTTGTCAATACAAATATTGTTTTAATTGCGTATATTATGTACCAATCTGCTTTCTTTTTTAGTATAATAAAAATTACGAGGTTTATTGAAACTTAATAATAAAAACATTGAAAAATGTGCAAATTACTTTTGAAGAATAAATCAAATTTAAATTAAAAATACGCTTGGCAACGTAGCAAAATTTTTAATAAAATTCAACAGGGGGTCAATTCTGATCTCCGGTGATTTTTGTCATCAGTGACTTTTAAATTCAAATAAAATTCAATTTAAATATTATGATATACTTTATTCTTTTGATAATCATTAATTTGAAATTGTGTAAGGTTGCACATTGACGACACATACCGCGTTATTAAATTATGAATGGTGTTTTGATGCATTTGCGAAATATATTATGTTGCGTTCGTCTAGTATGCGGCGGTCTGCCTTATGTCTGTCTCGGATTAACAACTACTACGTTGCCATGTCAATCCCGTGACCACCTTTGACAAAAACCATCGGTGACTTTTGTCGTTTCACTATGCGGCTAAAATGCGTTTTCAAAATAAATGTGTGAATCCATCAAATAGGTACTATAATTATTATTGAATTATAGAACAATTTATACATTGCAGCTGATACAACTATTATAAATTATTAGATTCTGTCATAAACAAAAATATTAATTATTTCAATGCACAATTGATTGTTTGAAAATATATTTAAAATAATTGACATGAATATAGCTACTCTGACAGATTTAACATTTAACGCCGGCGATGCTTGAGAACGTCATAAATTCGATATCGATACGTGCTGTAAAGTGTTTAGAAGTAAACGGTGGCCAATTTGAACATTTGTAGTTTATAATAAAAAATAAAACTGGATTTGTGTATTAAATTGCCTATTTTATGTGTATTAAGTTGCCTACATTATATGTTTGAATTTAGAAAGTTTGCAACGTTGCCAAGCGTAACAAAACTTTGAGGACCTCGTGAGGCCAAACAAAAAGCATTTTGCCGTGAGATACCGTTGACGTTGTGGTATAAAATGGTTTTAAACCGTTGCGTTGTCGCGAGTTACCGGTTATTTACTTTTGACTCCGAATGTACCAACCAGCGAGGTGAATTTAAAACCCTTGTTGGAAGCAGTTTAATAAGTCCGGTATGTCAAATTTAAATATGATAACCTATAAATGAGATGAATTGTCAAGAATGATTATGAAAATAATTAGTAAAAATTGCTATTAAGTATAAATAAAATGAATATTCTTTGTAAGTAAATGTATATATTGCAAATATTTTACTAAATTAATAATAATCATAAGAAAATTAATGACAGGTGTAACCGTTTACAACCAGTACGTTTTCGTGAGATTTCCGCGAGCACCCAAAAATAGAGAGAGATGAAAATAAAACCGCTGTTTGATCGCTGGTATGTACGGTTTCTCACGGCAAAACGCTTAAAAAGTTTTTCAGCATTTTGGAATTAAGATTTTCGTTTTCTTTTGGCACGATCTATAAAGTTACCTGGCGTTTATCCGCCAATTAATCTACACCCTGTATATATGAATATTTAAATTTTAAAAAGTTTGTAAAATTCACAAAACATCATCAATCTTATTGTAGATTGAAATTTTAAGAATATTTTTAGGTTTTCTTTACAATTAACACATAACATGTGAGTAATAGCATTTATAATATAACCTAACTATTTTTAAAAAACTGTTAATTCGTACATTTTTTGTGTTAATTCTAAAGAAAAACTAAAATTATTCTTAAAATTTCAATCTACAATAAGATTGATGATTATTTGTGCATTTTGCAGACTTTTTAAGATTTAAATATTTTTATATATATAATTCAATAAAGAATTATAGATCAGTGTCATACGGGCATAACAGACGTTACGCGCGCTGTTGCCAAACTTAAGTACAATAATTTAAAGCTAAAAACAATTTATTTATTTAGTACTAACAATATCCAATGTTAATTATTAATTAAAACATCAAATAAAGTAAAATAATTCAACTCTAACAACATTACAAAAATATAAACATTTTTTTACGCGAAACAGTCAAATGGAACATACCTAATGCTGTTGCTACACGTGCTTATATCATATAATTGATATGTTTGTGTTTATATGCTGTAAAATTTAAAATGCTGAGGAACGATTTAACACTTTCAAATAAAATTGAGGTTCTGAATTAAGTTGTTTTGTGTTAATTTTGCATAATCGGACCAGCCGCTTAATCGAACCAAAACAAGCCGTTCCATATGTGGTCCGATTAAGCGGAATCAACTAAAACAATTTTCAGGTTAAATCAAATGTAAACAAAACATGACATTTGAATTGATATGTATGTAAACAGATGTGAACATATCAATGTGTCAAAAACGGCTTGTTAACAAATCTGCCGCCAGGTAGCGTATTGCTTAGCTGCAATCCCCAATAATCAAACGTCAGATTTTAAAGTTTTATGTTTATATAGTTGGTGATTGTTTACATGGTTGGTAACTACTGCAACCTAAAAACCGGTAACTGCACATAAAGCCGCTTTTTAAGAGCAGTCCGCTCTTAAAGAGCGGTCCGCTCACAATATCCTGTACGCGCTCATACATGTGACAAGTGATATGGCACGCCGAACGCACAATATTAGTAATATTTATCACTTTAAGTGATAATATCACATAAACAAACGCACGTATTAGGCGCGTTCGTTTCGCCAATATCACTAAAATTTTGAGCACTTGGTGATGATCTAAAATATTACTTAATTATTTTGTTAACATGATACATAACAAAGAACGACCAATTTCACCTTATCTCAAATTGTTTTATTCATTACTCGCCATATTTTTAAATTTATGTCACCAAATTCGTTTAATTTATTATCACCAAGTGATCAAAATTTCAGTGATATTGGCGAAACGAACGCGCCTATTATGCGCGTGATGTCACCAAATTCGTTTAATTTATCATCACCAAGTGATCAAAATTTCAGTGATATTAGCGAAACAAACGCGCATATTGTTATATACGTAAACGCAATTGTAATAACCAAATGTTGTTTTAATCTCTGTCGACTGTGCAGTGTTCTGCTTTACTGTCTGAGTTGATTTTATGTGATACGTAAAATTTCAATTCTTCTTGTTTGAATTACTGAACAAGTTAATTATAAATATAGATTATCGTTATTTATCACTCTAGCGATAAAACTACGCAAAATTTGAAAAAAAAAAAACACTTCTTCTAGATCAAATCCTCAAAAAACAATGTGATGCAGGAACAAATTTATAAAATTTTTAGACCTCATACTAGCTACTTCAAAATTTTATAAATTGTGTTCACAATCGGAGCGGTATATATCAATGTATCTACAAAACACCTCAATATGCAACATTTTCAGATCAAAGTTCATAAAATATCAAATCATTTGCCGCCGGGTACGTATCGGTACTTATTTCTAGGACTGAGAAAATAGCCTTTTTAATCCATTTTTCGACCTTTTAAAGGGTCTAAAAAAGCAAAAAAAGGTCTAGAGAGCTTGAAAATCCTCTTTTTTTGGATTATACTTTCATGTACTAAAATTTGGCGCAATTCTGAGACATCAAGTTTTTGAGAATTGTACAAATGTAATGGAACTACCCATATATATTATATATATACATTGTGAGTCGAGAAGATCGGACCAAACTTCAGGAGTGTATTCTACACGTAAAAATAATCAAAAAAAACTCAAATGTTGTTATCCAATTTTTATTTGTTTTCAAGTTATAGCATTATTAAATTTTTTTATCTAGTATGCCATGTTCGACGTTCTAAAACATTTGATAGCTTTTTTGTTCTGATAATGTGTCAGTATGACGGTAATTTAACGTTTATTTTGTTTGTACAATTAAAGTGTTACAAAATGCTATACACTTAGTCAAGTTTAGAATATACAAATATGGTGTTTGTTTATGGTTTTTCTAATGGGAATGCTACAGCTGCTGTTGAAGAATATCGTCAATGGTTTCCACATCAGAGACATCCTAACAAAAATGTATTTATCAGAGTTTTCAACAGAGCTTCCGAGTGTTAACATAACATCTGAACATGCTACTCGACAAAATTTAGAAGAGGTAAAAGATATCTGGATGTAGTAGCAGACGATGCAACAACCAGCTTACGAAGAATTAGTATTCAATTGGGTATTCTACAAACAAGAGTAATAAACACACTCCACGAGCAAGGCTTACATTCATACCATGTACAAAAAGTACAGCACCTACAACCGGAAGATTATCCTAAACATATGGAATTTTGTTGCTGGATAAATAATAATCCTCGTGTTGTATTGCCAATACTTTTTACAGATGAAGCAACATTCACCCGTGACGGCATTAATAATACTCACAACTGTCATGTATGATCAGACAAAAATCCCCACGCAACAGTTAAAAGTAATTTTCAACATAAGTTTTCGGTAAACGTGGTGTGGTATGGCCGATGGTTATTTAATTGGCCCTTTTATTTTGGAGAATCGTCTCACAATAGCCAACTACATAATTTTTAACAAAATGAATTACACGACTACTAGAGAATGTTCCTTTAAACATCAGAATGCAAATATACTACCAGCATGAAGCTCATTTTGCTCGTCAGGTCAAGCAACATTTCCAAAAACTTTCCAGAGCATTGGATTGGTGGTCCTATTAGTTGACCTCCAAGATCTCCAGACTTCACAGCATTAAATTATTGTTTATGGGGCTGGTTCAAAGATGAAATGTACAAAGTAAAAGTGGACACTCGAGATGGATTAATTCTACGTATTAGAATTAGAATAATAACATAACAGATAATAACTGGAATTCTGCAGTTGAAACAGTTAATAAAATCTTACGTATGTTGGAGTTCTAAGAAGAACAGGAAGCAATTTTAATCACACTGTAAGCGCTAAATTTTATTATCAATATTTGGATTTTATAGTCAAAAAGTTATCTTTCTGCAAAAAAAGTAAAAAACTCTAAATTGTTGCACTTAAAATTCAAAAGATCACGTATCGCACTGCGTTTGAAGTTAGAAAGATAATATACACAATAAGTAGCTTCCATATTAAAGTCAGATGCATACCATAGATCTCTAAAAAAGTAATTTAGTTGCTTATTAGATTCTTCAAGAAACTTTACATCGATATACTCTATAAAACTAGGTTTGTAGATCAAAATTATTAGGTTTAGAAACTATAGACTTAATATAGTTTTTCTAAAAGTTCAGAAAAAAGCTTTTTCTTTAAAATGGATATTGTACTTTTGATTTTGGTCAAATTTGTAGTAAAGCATTCTAATACTGTTTTCTTTATAGTAACCTTTTACGTAACTTCAAAGACAGTACCACACGTGTTCTTGCAAACCAAAAAAATATTACACTATTTCTGTAAATAAAATACAAATAAACCTGATATTATACACTTTTATAATGACTCTGAAGCAGGTGTAGATGCACTAGATGCTGTATATTTAACTTTTTGCAAAACTAACGTTGGTCGATTGCTTTTTTTGTTGTTGGCGATATTTAAACATTGTAATGTTCGTATGGCACTGATCTATAATTCTTTATTGAATTATATATATAAAAATATTTAAATCTTTAAAAGTCTCTAAAATGCACAAATAATCATCAATCTTATTGTAGATTGAAATTTTAAGAATATTTTTAGTTTTTCTTTAGAATTAACACAAAAAATGTACGCATTAACAGTTTTAAGAAAATAGTTGGGTTATATTATAAACGCTATTTCTTATATTTTATGTGTTAATTATAAAGAAACTCTAAAAATGTAGGTACTTAAAATTTCAATCTATAATAAAATTGATGATCATTTGTGCATTTTAGACTTTTTAAGATTTAAATATTTTTATATACACGGTGTAGATTAATTGGCGTACAAACGCCAGGTAACTTTGTAGACCGTGCCAAAAGAAAACGAAAATTTTAATTCCAAAATGCTGAGAAACTCTTCGTTTGGCATTACGAGATCCTTAAAGTTTCGTTACGCTTGGCAACGTAGCAAAATTTCTATATCTCTATTCAAACCTATAATGTAGGCAACTTAATACACACATCAAATGTTATTATTTATTATAAACTACAAATGTTCATATTGGCCACTGTTGTTTACTTCTAAACACTATATTGTATCGAATTCATGATATTCTCAAGCATCACCTGCGTAATTTGCATATTCATTCAAAGTAAAAGCGTTGAGTGAAGGAATAGAATAGAGGCGCAACTGTATGTATAAATATGTAACACATAAAATTCGCCGAGATCCAGGGGGCAGCACGGAAGTTATTAGTCGATGTAACTTCCAAGTATTACCGGATGGAAGCGCTGCCTGTTTTCCTTCACTCAACGGTAAAAGTCATAATAAAATAGAAATATCAACTGACATTCATTGCATAGCCTACGTTATAATTTGATATTTATTTCTATTTCTATATTCAAACCTATAATATAGGCAACTTAATACACACATCAAATGTTATTATTTATTATAAACTACAACTGTTCATATTGGCCACCGTTTACTTCTAAACACTATACGGTATCAAATTCATGACATTCTCAAGCATCACCGGCGTAATTTGCATATTCATTCAAAGTAAAAGTCATAATAAAATATAAATATCAACTGACATTTATTGCATAGCTTACGTTATAATTTGAATTTTATTAAAAAAATTGCTACGTTGCCAAGTGTATTTTTAGTTTAAATTTGATTTATTCTTGGAAAGTAATTTGCACATTTTTCAATATTTTTTTATTATTAATTTTTAATAAACTTCGTAACTTTTATTATACTAAAAAAGAAGGTACTTGGTACATAAAATACGCAATTAAAACAATATTTGTATTGACAAAATTGAAACTTTGAGGACCTCGTGAGGCCAAACAAAGAGTTTCTCAGCAGTTTGGAATTAAGATTTTCGTTTTCTTTTGGCACGATCTACAAAGTTACCTGGCGTTTGTCCGCCAATTAATCTACACCCTGTATATAATTCAAGATATAATTATTGACAGTGTAATACGGGCATAAATGGGTTTTTGAGCAAACGGACGCATTTTCTAAACTTTATCTTAGATTTTAATTAGTTTAAACAGATTCTACGCGTTTTTTCAACAGTTTTATTTTTTGTTCACGCATGACATGTTATTTAAAAAACGTATTTTTATTGCTCAATTTTTTAAATTTCTTTGCGTATAAAAGAACTAAGTATACAATATTTGAGCTGTAAATAAGTTTTTAAAGCATTTTTATGATCAATTTCTTACATTTTTATTGTTTCCTTATACCTTTCAATCGCGATCATTAATAAATTAGTTTTTAAACTAAAACTGATTGCTAATATCTATTTTTATGTTTTGTTTAAGCATCATAAATCGACATTTTATTAATTCTAATTACTAAATTTAATGAGCACATAGTTAAAAATATATACGATAATCCAAAATACTGGTTTTGCGATGTATATAATTAACAATATTTTTGTGATCATATAATCATGCAGCGTCAACAAGTAAAAGAAGATAAAAGTTGTTGATCTCAGTCTAATAAAATATGTTGACATTAACATATGCATTTGTGCTTCTAGCAACACTACAAGGTATTTATAAAATATAAATAAACTGTTTCACAAATAATAATTGAAAACATTACAATAATCACAATCTTTATTTGGATCATTATAAACAATAAATTTATATTAATATTAATTTTGCAATTTCAGTATTAAAAGCAGATTTGCTTCCAAAAGATGGAGAATGCGGACTGAATTTCAATGATAATTTTTTGGGAGGTGCAGAAACTTCAATCACAGACTATCCATGGACTGTGCGTCTTCAATATAAGAATGGTGAAACAAATTATTTATTTACTAAATTTTATTTAATCAAATTATGTATAACTTTTTAGGCAATAGTAGTCGATTCTTTTGCGGAGGTACCTTAATTAGCAAACGTTACGTCATTACTCAAGCCCGTTGCTTAAGCTTAATCGGAAGTTGGAAATTGTAATTAATTGTAATTAATGTTTGTTAGTTAACCAAATCGAATTTAATTAATTTTATTTAGAACTGGTGTCAGAGTGGGTCAATCTAATGCGACATTTGATGGAAGTGTTATTGTTCCAATTGAAGAACAAATAGTTCATGAAAATTACAGCAAGAAAAATGAAATACCAGATAATAATATTGCACTGATTAGATTGAACATAGATATTGATTTCATGGGTAAGTAATCATTAAAATTTATTTGAAATACTAAAAATTTGAAATTTTAGAATTAAAAAGACCAATTTGTCTACCAAAAAGCCAAGAAGATCAAATTAACAAATTCAACGGTCAAGAATTAGTAGTTACTGGTTTTGGAAGATCCTACGATGATGATACTATTAATATTAAAAAACAATACATAGTAAGCATTAGTTTCTGTATATGTACTAATTTTTGTAACTTAAGTTTTCAATTTTCTTTTGTAGCTTACTGGAATAGAAAATAATGAGTGTACTAAAAAATATCAAAACTCTTATAAAGTTGTAATTGGAGATGGTAAATTATGTGCAAGTGCTACGAATACATTTTGTGCTGGAAGTGCTGGAAATCCTTTAATGGTGCAGAAAAATAACGCTTGGTTGTTAGTTGGAATTCAATCAACTGGTACACCATGTAATGTTGATTTTAAAAATCGTTTGCCTACTATATATACAATGATTGGGTATCATATTGATTGGATTTTAAAAAACATGAAACCTTAATTGGATGTTTATATTGATTTTTTGTAATTTTTCTCACACTTAAATAAAAACTGTCAAGTATTTGTTTTAATTATTATTAAAAAACCTAATTCTTCAAAATCCAATTAGTATGATATCTGTTACCGGCCCGCAAAGTGGGTAAGAAAAATTTTTTGACCGTTACAAGTCAAAGAGTTGGTGTTTTGGAACTGGTACAAAGTGATCACCAAAAATAAGGGATTTATCCATGACCATTTGTGTATAATAAAAGTGAGTGCAAGATGGGTCCCAAAATTTTAATCAGTTGTTCAAAAACAGCATCAAGTTGATTGTACTCAATCTTTTTTGAAGCTCTGTGAGAAAAAGACAAAAAGAAGTTTTGCAATCTATTGTTACAGAGACTGAAACTATAGTCTTATATCATAATTCTTTGTCCAAAAGTAAAATAAAGTAAAGTTGATTATAATGGAAAACGATTAATCGTGACTGGTTAAGGAAAATCTTATAAAGAAGATGATGCTAATATTAAAAGAGAATTTAATGTGAGTCCATAATATTTGTTGACAATTTTCTTAAATTATTTTTTAACTTACTGGATTGTATCATAAAGAATGCAATAAACAATTCTCAAAAGTCAATATTGTTATAAGCGAAGGTAAAATGTGCAACAGCATCATCAGCAACGACTTCATTCTGTGCTGAAGGTGCTGGAAACCCAATAATGGTGATCAATAAATCCTATAGATGGATGCTTGTTGGTACTTATTCTTTTGGACCAATATGTCGTCAAACAACTCGTAAAATTCGTTTTCCCACAATTTATACCGATGTTGGGTATTATTCTGGTTGGATTTTAAGTCATATGAAAGCTTAATTTATTGATTTAATTTTGTATGTTACTTGGAGAAAGTAATGATCAAAAGAAATATTGAATTCTATTGTATTATTAAATAAAATTAGTTTTCAAATCTGAAAACCTTGCCACTAACGTATTAAAAAATTATTAATCTGTCTTTTAAAGAATTTGAAGATTAAAATATTCATAGAAGCTCAGGCAACTGAGCCAACTAAGGCATAAATATATTTCAAAACACTTTAGACACTGTTGGAAACAGTTCAGGTGCCAATTAAGTGCAGTTGAAAACAGTTTTGTGATCTTGGAACACTTTAAAACAATTGCTAACACATATAACACTCTAAATTCATAGAACCAAGTGCCCCGCCCATCCACCCAAATGTTTGTGAACAAAAAATTGAATCACTAACACTTGGGTGAGTGAGCGGGAACTAAAGTTAGAACTACTGTCGCGCGTTCATAAACTAAGTGCCCTCGCCTACCCATCTAAGTGTTTGTGAACAAGTAATTAGATTACTATCACTTGAGTGGGTAAACGGGAACTAAAGTTAAAACTACTTTTGCGCATTTACAGAACTAAGTGCTCCGCACACCCAGTCTTGTGTTTGTAAACAAAAAATCAGATCACTAACACTTGAGTGGGTGGGCGAAAACTAAAATTAAAACAACTGTCGCTCGTTTATAAAATTGAGTGCCCCGCTCACCCACCCAAGTGTTTGTGAACAAGAAATTAGATCATTAACACTTAGGTGGGTGGGCGGGAACTAAAGTTAATACTACTGTCGCGCATTCATAGAGTTAAGTGCCCAACCCACCCATCCAAGTGTTTCTGAACAAAGAATTGGATTACTAACAATTGGGTGGGTGCGCAGGAACTAAAGTTAAAATTAATGTTGCGCATTTATAGAACTAAATGCCTACCCACCCAAGTGTTTGTAAACAAAAAATTGGATCACTTAGGTGGGTAGGCGGAAACTAAAGTAAAACTACTGTCACGCATTTATAGAAATAAGTGCCACGCCCACCTACCCAAGTATTTGTAAACAAGAAATTATATCACTAACACTTGGGTGGGTAGGTGGGAACTAAAGTTAAAATTATTGTCACGCTTTAATAGAATTAAATGATCCGCCCACCCACCTTAGTGTTTGTGAACAAGAAATGGTGTGATAGCTCAATGGTAGAGCACTTGCATATCATGCGAGCAGTCCGGGGTTCGATCCCCGAAATATGACTGAAATGATAACTTGCTCTTTATCCACCAGCGTGGTTCGGAAGTCACGTATTAAGCTGTTGGTCCCATCAAACTACTTTAAACAAGTCGTAGACTTATTGTGGCGATGTAAAATAGCCGTAAAAAGCATAATAATAATAATAAAAATTAAACCACTAATACTTAGGTAGGCGGGTGAGATCTAAAGTTAAAACTACTGTCGCACATTCATAGAGCTAAGTGCACCGCCCACTCACTCAAGTGTTTGTGAACAAGAAATTAGATTACCAACAATTGGGTGGGTGGGCGGGAATTATAATTAAAATTACTGTCGCGCACTCATAAAACTAAGTGCTTCGCTCACTCACCAAAGTGATTGTAAACAAGAAATTATATCACTAACACTTGGGTGGGTAGGCGGGAACTGAAGTTAAAATTATTGTCACTCATTAATAAAATTAAATGCCCCGTTTACCCATCCTAGTATTTGTGAACAAAAAATTAAATCACTAATACTTGGGTGGGCGGGTGAGAACTAAAGTTAAAACTACTGTCGCACATTCATAGAGCTATGTGCACCGCCCACTCACTCAAGTGTTTGTGAACAAGAAATTAGATTACCAACACTTGGGTGGTTGGGCGGGAACTAAAGTTAGAACAACTGTCGCGCATTCATAGAATTAATAACCCCGACCACCTACCCAAAAGTTGGTGAACAAGAAATTAGATCACTAATACTTGAGTAGGTGGACGGGAACTAATGTTAAAACTACTGTCGCGTATTCATAGAATTAAGTGCCCCAATAAGTGTTTATAAACAAGAAATTGGATCACTAACACTTAGGTGGGTAAGTGAGCAGGAACTACAGCTAAAACTACTGTCAAACATTTATAAAGTTAAATGCTCCGCCCACCTACCCAAATTTTTGTAATCAAGAAATTTGGTCACTTGCACTTGGGTGGGTGGGCGGAAACTAAAGTTAAAATTAGGTTGCGTATTCATAAAACTAAGTGCTCCGCGCACCCACCCAAGTGTTAGTAAACCAGAAATTGAATCACTAACACTTGGGTAGGTGGGCGGGAATTAAAGATAAAACTACTGTTGCGCATTCATAAAACTAAGTGCCCCGCCCACTCACCCAAGTGTTTGTGAACAAAAAATTAGATTACTAGCACTTGGGTAGGCGTAAACTAAAGTTAAAATTACTGTCGTCATTTATAAAGCTAAGTGCCCCGCTCACTCTAGCGTTTGTGAACAAGAAATTGGATCACTAACATTTGGGTGAGTAGACAAGAACTAAAGTTAAAACTACTGTCGCGCATTTATAGAACTAAGTGCCCCGCCTACTCAGCCAAATGTTTGTGAACATGAAATTGGATTACTAACACTTGCGTGGGTAGGCGGAAACTAAAGTTAAAACTACTGTCGCCCATTCATAAATCTAAGTGCCCCGCTCACCTACCCAAGTATTTGTAAACAACAAATTAGATAACTAACACTTAGGTGGGTAAGTGAGAATTAAAGTTAAAGCTACTGCCACGCATTCATAGAACTAAGTGCTTCGCCCATCCATTGTAAACAAATAATTGACTAACACTTGGGTAGGTGGGCATGAACTAAAGTTAAAACAACTGTTACGCATTTATAAAGCTAAGTTCCCCGCCCACCCGCCCTAGTGTTTGTGAACAAAAAACTGGATCACTAACACACAAGACAAAGACATAACTACAATACTCTACAATATGAATTAAATTAAAGTTATATTAAATTGAGCGTATCGATTTTGTTCAATTTTAGACAGTTGATACTAATGGTATTGAAGTCTATTGTTGCCAATTTGCATAAAATTCTAATAAATCATTTCAAAGTTATCAATTGTTAAATTATCTATAAAGGTCATTTGTTGAGGTGAGTCAGATCAGTTGAGCTTATATTAAATTGAACGTATCGATTTTGTTTAATTTTACACAGTTGGTACTTATGATATTAAAGTCTTTTGTTGCCAGTTTGGATAAAATTCCAATAAATTGTTTCAAAATTATCAATTGATAAATTATCTATAAAAGTTATTAGTTGAGGTGAGTCAAATCAAATAAGTTGAGCTTATATTAAATTTAACGTATCAATTTTGTTTAATTTTATATAGTTAGTACTTATGGTATTAAAGTCTTTTGTTGTCAATTTGTATAAAACTTCAATAAATCGTTTCAGATTTATCAATTGTTAAAGTATTTATAAATGCAATTACTTGAGGTAAGTCTGATCAGTTAAGTTGAGCTTATATTAAATTGAGCGTATCGATTTTGTTTAATTTCACACATTTGATACTTATGGTATTAAAATCTATTGTTGCCAATTTTCATAAAATTCCAATAAATCATTTCAAAGTTATCAGTTTTTAAATTATCTATAAATGTTATTAGTTGAGAGGGGTCAGATCAGTTAAGTTGAGCTTATATTAAATTGAGCGTATTAATTTTGTTTAATTTACACAGTTGGTACTTATGGTATTGAGGTCTTTTGTTGCCAATTTGCATAAAATTTCAATAAATTATTTCAAAGTTATCAATTATTAAATTATCTGTAAATCATTGAACTAGTGCCCTGCTCACCCACCCAATTGTTTGTGATCAGAAAACTGGATCACTGGGTGGGTAAGCAAAAACTCCAGTTGCATCTCGTAACCAATAGCAATAATCCCAAAAGGGTTCCTTAATTGCTATTTCAACTTTGATGAGTTAGAAACTATTAAGATTACTGTTTTGAGTAAGATTAATAAATTGAAAAAAAGCAGGCATTACTGCCTTTTCAAGAATGTTCCTTTAAGTGTGGATTTTTTTAAATCACAAATATAGATAAATCAACCAAGCAGTGATTTCTTAGTACATCAACTATTTCAACATCATAGATCTTAAGGACTTGCCTAGCCTAAGAAAAGTAATGACATGAGTACCAAGACTATATTTAGCAACCATCCTTAATAAGTTGGCAATGCAAAACACTATAAACACCAATACCTGGCAAGTGGTCAATTTAAACATTGTGCAGGAAAGACATCTACGACAAATTGAGCTACATTTTATGTTTTATTCAAGCAAAGGTTTTTTTTTAATTTTGGCAAAAGCACTTAAAAAAACTTTAGCCACTTTCTGTAAACTGGTTAGTAGCAGCAAACTTTAGAAATGTTTTCTGGGACGTTTTCAAGTTTGGCAAATCTTGAACTGAGAATTGTGATTTAAAATAGCATAGAATTAATAATATTGTATCTAACTAGTAACTAACCTTGCATACAGTTGGTTTAGAATTTTCTTTAATGTGCCAAGTTGGTAAAATCCATTTTCTGTGACATTTGTTACTATTGCTAAAATATTTCTTAAAATGCCTCGTCCTCTATCGACGTCAAGTTTAGAAACGAAACCGTGGCTCCGAAAAAGGCTAGAAAAAATTTCTTGTTTGATATCATCTTCATTTTTTTTGTTTAACTTTCCAGATTGGCTTTGCATTCTTCCCTACCTTCTAAAGTTTTCTTATGTCTTGAAGAAAACTTGCAAAAAATAATGGCTTCATAGCCTTTTACATTTTCATTGTTTTTTAAATCTTATCTACAAATTTGGTGAATATTTTGAACACAGTCTTGACACTTGTGAGAACCAAAAGCTTCTTTAGAGCAAATGCAGCAAACTTTAAATTCTGTTTGACCATCTTGTCTATTGTTCTATATTTTTTATAGTTATCTTTAGTTTTTCCTCATTTTGTATCAAATTTAGCACATCTTGCTACCAACGTAATCAACAAGTAACCAAAACAAAAATTCAGGTAAAAGACATCTCATCTACTGCTTCTTTTTTTGTAGTTCTCCAGAGAAGATGTGATTTTAGAAAGGCATGCTTGGCTATTAGAGATGGAGGCAAACTTAGACTACGGCTTCTAAGTTAGAAAAAAAACCAGAAACAATGTCTACTGAATCTCCGCCAAAACGGTAGTACCGGAAAACGCGGAAAGCCGACCAACAGAAGTTTCTAGAACTGATGACCATTACCGAGCACCACATTCAACTTAAAAACCTTACCCCATCAGAATCAGGTCGTACGCATACACCTTGGCCAAAAAGTGGAACAACTTCTAGCCAACAAAATTATCAAACTCAGCTGAAGCAAGTACTGCGCGCCGGTAATGCTTGTAAAAAAAAAAATTGTTAAGGTTTTGAGTAGATTACCAACAACTAAACAGCGCTACAAAATGCAAGTTTGCAACATAATCAAATATTCTTGAGACTCCGCACAACTTTGGAAAAGCAAGCGTCTTTGTAAAGATAGATCTAAATCCGGATACTAGCAGGTACCCATAACATAAAAGTCCAAACACCTGACAGCGTTTGTCAGTAAAAGTTTTGAGTAAAGAATGCCCCTGCCACCTTTCAGAAACTGATTGGCAAACTTACTAGGTAAGATTCCATTTGTTTACTTGACAATATTGTTGTGTTTTCCAAGAACCACAAAGAACATCTAACTCACTTTAAAAAAAAATTGAAAAAATAGTTTAAATTCTTGAGCAAATTTGAACAATCCGAGATAGAGTACCTGGGTCATTGAATCACTGCTGGAGGCATCAAACACCTCAACACGCACCTGACCCTTATCAAAAATTACCCAAAACACGGAAGCATCTGTGAAGTACTTTAAGAAGAATTGCAAAAATACGTCTCAAAGTTCACTGCCATTACAACCCCGCTGATCTACCTACAAAGAAAGAACCGGTCATTCCAACTTTTAAAGAAGTAATGATTACCAACACCAACTTAAACCTAAAATTTGTGCTACAAAAAAACGCCAGTCACCTAAGCCTAGAAACAGTCTTCTACCAAGAGAGTAAAAAATATCAAAAGGTAGTCTCCTATGTCAGTTCTTGCTTTAAAAACCAACAACAGCATTTTCACAGCAACAAACTGATGTGCCAAGCTGTTGTATGACCAATAAAGAAATTCCAAACATACTTAAAAAATGGTTTGACTTAACTCTATCCAATTTTAAACCTAAAATTACCAAGCGGGCTACCCTACTAACTGAGTTTATATTCTAGGTTGAACACGTTTCAGGAGAGACCAACCACTTACCCAACGCCCTCTGCCAACTACCAGACGTCAAACCAATGGAAGAAACAAACAAAAACGTAGTACAATACTGGGCCAGAAGTAGTCAACACGGGCAAAGTAGCAGAAGTAAAAATCTTTGCGGTTAAAGTACAACAAACGCTTGGGTGGGTGGGCAAAAACCTAGTTTAAGTTGTGGGCCACCCTAGTGTTGCTGATCAAAGAATTTATTATTTTAACCACCTTTTGTGCTCCTGCTGCTATGTTTAACAAGAGAATAATTATCTTTTAGTAACAACACAAAAAACAATTAGTTTACAAAAAACTTTTTGACAACAAACGCTTGGGTGAGTAGGCAGAAACCAAGTTTAAACTGTGGTCGAGAAGCTTTTTCTATTATGACGCACCCATCTACCCAAGTGTTGGTGATCAAAAAATGTATTATTTGATCCACCTCTTGTGCTTCTGCTTGTGTTTAACAAAAGAATAATTGTATTTTAGTAGCAACACAACAAACGATTAGTTTACAATAAATTCCTTGACAAAAAATGTTTGAGTGAGTGGGTGGAAACCAAGTTTAAGTTGTAGACAAATAGCTCTTACTATAAAAAAACCCAGAAAGACCGCAAATTGATCAAAAAAATTCTCAGCTAATTTGAGGAGCTGTGGAACGAAGATAAATACCCGGCCAACCTGGACAGCGAATACCAAGTAAATGTCCTCAGAAGCACAAAAAACTGTCATTAAACACCCCGGGCGCAATGAGACTATCTAAATCATTTGCAAAAAGCAACACTGATCAAACGTTACCAAGGACGTAACAAAATTTATACAGAAACATCTAATTTGCTCTACAGTAAAGAAATAAGGAAAACAGGAAAAGCCCTAGCTGCACTCCCAACTGACAGATAGACCATGGAAAAAGATATCGATAGACTACATGAGCCCGTACAATGTCACCCGAGGAGTAAACTGATTTGGTGATAAACATGTACACCCGGTAACTAAAATATTCCCGGTATCAAGCGTCACCAGCAAAATAACATGTCAATTCCTAGAACACTAAATCCACTGCTACAAAAATCCGCAAATTATCCTGTTCGACAACAAACCACAGAATTTACCAGCAACATATTCACTAAAGCCTACAGAAAGTAAAAATGTTTCTTCTACTACACCACCCCCAAGCCAACCCAGTAGAACGTCATAGAGAGCTAAAAAAAAATCTATGGATCTTTATCGCAGAGAACCTCAGAAAAGACTAGGACAAATTTATTTTTTTTGCTTTGTTTTAGCACCAGTAAAGCTTCAATTTACCAATTTATCTAGGAGCAAACGTTACGACACAATCCCAAAATCTAACCCATAACAGAGATCAACCTAGAAAACAGAGAAAAGCGTCTCCAACAAATCCAAAGTTGATCAAACCAAAGAAAACAATTGCTATAGCAAGTAAAATTTGTTACTAGATCAAAAATAATTTCTACAAGCTCCCGACTTGGTCTCTTCAGGTCGCCGCCGTGCTCAATCTTTTTAGTTAAAAGTTATATAAAAGATTGGTCGACAAAAAAGTTGACAATTTATATCACAGAAATGTAAAACAATCGCTTTATAGAATTGACAGTTAGTAATTTGTATAATAGATCTGTGAAACAGTTGGCAATTGCTCTGTCAAATTAAAAGTTATATGACAAATTTTTCAAAAATTAAGTCAATTTAACTCAAATTGTCAGTTTTTAACACAAATTTTTTGAAAATAGCAGTTTATATCTTAAACCATTCACACGTCAGATTTGTGAAATAATTGAATTTGTTTTATCAAATTGATCAAATTTGTAAGACTGTCAACAATTGATTTGTCAAATTATTAATTTTTAGTTTAGTTGACTAATTTGCTAAAATTAAAATTGACATTCTATTCAACAAATTTGTAAAACAATTGACATTTGTTTTGTCAAATTAAGAGTTAAAAGTTTATGTGACAAATTTTTGAAATATACTTTTTGTCAAA
Source organism: Tachinus rufipes (assembly GCA_963932245.1). Taxonomy (NCBI): domain Eukaryota; kingdom Metazoa; phylum Arthropoda; class Insecta; order Coleoptera; family Staphylinidae; genus Tachinus; species Tachinus rufipes. Next base: position 112,198,386 of record OZ010743.1, read on the forward strand.
TTAACTTCTAATGCAATTTGTTAAAAATTTAGTTAATAGTTTATACATAAAATTTGTGAAATAGTTGACAGTTGCATTCTCAAATTGACAGTTGACAGTTTATTAAGATTAAACTTTCATACGTCAGATAGTTTATATAACAAATTTGCAAAACAGTCGACAGTTCACTTTAAATATGCCGCCTTTTTAAAATTGTGCACTAAACTATTTACTTTGTTTTGACAGTTCAACTGTCAAGCAAGGTTATAACAGATGAAGAGAATATTTTTATTATTAAATCCTACTTTAGGAATGGGCGGTTTGATAATGGGAAATGGCTCTATTCCATTCCGGATTGTGTTTGAGAGTTTTTACAGCAGTAAACAATGTAAACATATGAAAAGAATATTTTTATTATTGAATCCTAAGATAGGCAACTTTATTTACGCATACCAAACTACTTCACTAGAGCGGCACAAACGTACATTAGATGGTTACATAATTCCAAACTTTTATAATGATCCTGTATAATAAAATAAATTGCAAATATGTATATAATAAATAACTTAAGAAAAGGTTTATTTGATAGATCTGTAAAAGAGTTGCTTTGTTTAATTAACATGTAACAAAATTGTGAAAAACCATATTCATAAAACAATTATGCTTTCATATGCTTCATAATCCATTCTAAATAAAATCCAATATCTGTATAAACTGTAGGTAAACGATCCTCAGCACTATTCCGACATGGCGTACCAAATGATTCCGTACCAACCACCATCCAGCCATCATTACTTCTTAACATTAAAGGATTACCAGCACTTCCAATACAGAAAGTATTCACCCCAGTTGCACAAAACTGGCCATCTCCTATAACAACATTTCTGCTATTATATTTTTTATTACAATCTTCAATACTCATTGCTGTAAGCTAAAAAAATAAAAAATATAATTCATAAACATTGATTGTTAAAACAAAACAAATACTAACAGTAAATTGTAGTTTAACATCCGGAAATTGTTCTTGATATGTTTTACCCCAACCAGTTACTACTAATTTATTTCCATTATATTTATCTTCTTGATTTTTAGGCAAACAAATTGGATTTATAAAATCTAAAATTATTATTTATATAAATATAATAAATTACAATTTAATTAAAATGCAACAATTTTACCTGTAAATTCTACATCTTTGCTTAATCTCAAAAGAGCAATATCATTTTTTGATATCAATTTTGTATTATTGTGATGTTCATGAACTATCATTTCTTCTATAGAAATATCTAGAGCAGGATCAGAACAATCTAAACCTCCACCAATGCTAACACAATCAGTTTCGGATGTTGTATTATATTCACCCAATCTTACAGCTTTCCTAAAATTAAATTTATTTGTAACACGATTAAAAAAAATTGTGATTGTGCTTACAATTTCCAATTATCTGGTAAATTTTCTACACAGTATGCTTGAGTCAAAACGTATCGTTTGCTTATTAAAACTCCACCACATAAATAATCAATGGTATCACCTACAACAAAAATATTAACAAACAAATTTAAGCAAACAATAATTTTACCTTTTTCATATTGAAGTCTAACAGTCCATGGATAATCATCAATGTGTAATACTGCTCCTCTAATAATTTTATCATTCGGATTAATACCACATTTATTTCGAAGTAAATTTGCTGTTATGACTGAAATAATTTCTAATTATAAAATATTTTTATTTATTTATCTATTACCGTGGAGTATCGCAAAAAACACAATGGAATATTTCATGATTCACTTAACTTCGAAGAGCAACGACTGTGAGATGTTGAGATTTCTGTTTGTTTTATTAGCAAGTAGTTGACCCTGAATGACAACATTAAATTTAAAACCAGTCTGCATATTGTTGAAATATTTTATACAAAAATATAAAACGTGAAATGGGAATTCCGAATAAATTTGCATTTTTCATTTATAAGTAAACTTTCTTCAACAAAAATACACAATTTTGCAGAGCATTTTTTGAGATTAGTGGCTAGTTGCAAGAGCGATTGCATCTGCCCTTTTTGTCGTCTATTTTGTATGACCAAATTCCTACAAACGCTACTAACAATCTCTTCTTACTTCAGAGCTTTGACTGAAGAAGAAGAAATTGACATATATAACAAAAAATATACTCTTTTTTTCAATTGAGTGCTAATAACTTCAAAGTCTTTATCCGGCTTCTAAATTAACAATCCAGACTTTAAAATTATAAATCGGGCTTTTAGAACTGAAAACCCAGTAACTAACGTGTTAAAATTTATTGCAAAACTAATAATCCGATCTTTAAATTAAAACTTTAAATCCGTCTTTGAAAGTGTAAATTCGGTCTACTTTCACTTAAGTGGATGGGCGTGGTACACCAATTCATAAATTGTAGGCGGCTGTTTTGAATCTTGTTTAGAATAAAGCTTACTTTTGACATTAAAGATTGCTATAAACTCAGAGGTGTGAAACTGAAGATCACCAACACTCGGGCGGGTGGGCGGGAACAAAATTTCAAATCACTCGCTTTAAATCTATAGATTAGTGTACGCCGCCCACCCGCCCAAATGTTTGTGATCTAAAAATTAGCGTTGCGCATACTTTTGACGTAAGTGATTGTTGAATCACCATAAGTGTTTGATTGGTCTAACATCTGGATCACTGACACTTGGGTGGGTGGGCAAAAACAAGATTCAAAACTATCCGCCCACATTTTATAAATTGCTGTACACAACTCACCCGCTCATAATCCATGCATTTCTTGATTCAAAACACATACGCGGGTAGGCGGAGTACACCAATTTATTAAGTGAGCGGGTGGTTTAAAATCTTGTTTCCGCTCACCCACCTAAGTGTTGGTGATCAAGCAGTAACATTATAATAATCCGATCTTCAAATTATAACCGGCCGTTAAAACTGTAAATCCGTCATTGAAAATGTAAATCCGATCTACTTCCACTTAAGTGGATGGGCGTGGTATACCAATTCATAAATTGTAGGCGGGTTTTTTTTAATCTTGTTTAGAATCAAGCTTACTTTTGACATTAAAGATTTCTATAACCTCAGAGGTGTGAAACTGAGGTAATCCTGGATCACCAACACTTGGGCGGGTGGGCGGGAACAAGATTTCAAATCACCCGCAACGTATGTAATAATCTTGATTCAAAACACATAAAAAAATCATTCTTGAATTGATGTATCCCGCCCACCCAATTAAATGTCTGCAATAAATAACTAGCATTGCGCCTACTTTTGACATTAGTGATTGTTTGATTGATCCAATTTCTGGATTACTAACACTTGGGCGGGTAGTCGGGAACATGATTCAAAACTACCCGCCCACAGTTTATAAATTAGTGAGTAAACCCAACTCACCCTCCTAAGGATTTGTGATTAAAAAATTTAGTTTGTGCTCCTTTTGACATATTAGTGACAACTGACGTTTACTGTGAGATTGATTTAACTTCTGGTTTACCAACAGTCGGGTGAGTGGTCAAGAACAAGATTCAAAACCCCACGCTCACAATTTATTAAATAAAAATGCGCTCACTTTTGTCGTATTAGTAACAAATGACGTATACTATGAGATTGATCCAACCTCTACATCGCCAACAATTGGGTGAGTGGGCGGGAACAAGATTTAAAACCATTCGCCCTCAATCCATGCATTTCATGATTACAAACACTTAGGCGGGTAGGCGGGGTACACTAACTCATTAATAGTGAGCGGGTGGTTTTAAATCTTGTACCCACTCACCCGCCCAAGTGTTAACCATCCAGAAATTAGTTCAATCAAACACTTATGATGTTCCAGTAATCACTAATACCAAAAGTGGGCGCAATTTCAATTTTACAATTCTTTAATTATGAGCGGGCAATTTTAAATTTTGTCCACGCCCACCCGCCAAAATGTCAGTGAACAAGAAATTAGACTTGCGCTCACTTTTGACATTAATGACTGTTAAAACACCACAAGTGTTTGATTGATTCAACTATTGAATCACAAACACTTTGGTGGGTGGGCAAAAACAAGATTCAAAACCACTCGCCCACTATTAATGAATTGGTTTACAATGCTCACCCTCCCTAGTGATTGTAATCAAGAAATTAGAATTGTGTTTACTTTTGGCATTAATGAAAGCTGGAACACCAAAGGTATTTTATTAAAATTGCGGGTACTTTTCATATTAGTGACAGCTAGAACTTCAGAAGTATGAGGTTGATCTAACCTAACCTAGCCTAACCTAACCTAACATAACCTAACGTAACCTAACCTAACCTAACCTAACTTAACCTAACCTAACCTCTTAAACATGAACAATAGCGTGAGTAGGCAAGAACAAAATTTAAAATTAACCACCCACAATCCATGCATTTCTTGATTACAAAAACAACGCGATGTACACAAATTCATTAATAATAAGCCGGTTGTTTAAAATTTTGGTTACATCAATCGCAAACCTATAGTGTTCCAACAGTCACTTATGTCAAAAATGGGCGCAAATCCAATTTCTTGATTACAAACACTGGAAGGGTAGACGGAGTACAGCAATTCATTAATAATAGGCGGGTAATTTTAAATATTGTTCCCGCCCACCCGCCCTGCTGAAACACCACAAGTATTTGAAATCCCAAGTGTTTATAATGAAGAAAATGGACTTGCGCACACTTTTGACATTAGTGATTGTTGACACATGTTTGATTGATTTAAATAATGCTAAAAGTGTACGCAACTCCAATTTCTTAATCACAAACACTCGGGACGGTGAGCGGGGTACACCAACTCATTAATAGTAGGCGGGTAGTTTTGAATCTTGTTCCCACTCACCCGCCCAAGTGTTGGTGATCCAGAGATTGGATCAATCAAACATTTATAGTGTTCCAGCAGTCACTACTGTCAAAAGTAGACGCCAAAACTAATTTTTTGCCAACAAACACTGAAAAGTCTTGTTTCGGCACACCCACCCAACTGTTAGACGTGGCACTCAAATCATTCATTGCACTACAGTAGCATCAACTGCAATTTCCGCCCATCCACCCAAGTGTTTGCAATCATAAAATTGAATCACAAACAATTGAGTGGGTGGGCGGGGCTCATTGATTGTGTTATAGTATTCTTAACTAGAATTGACGCTCTCCCAACTCTTTGTGATTCATTTCCTCAAATGTAAACACTTAGGGGGGTGGGTGGGAAGATTGCGGGACAGTAGTTTTAATATTAGTCCCCGCCCTTCCACCCAAATGTTTGTGATAAAAAAATTGAATCATTTGGGTTGGTGGGTTGGGCACTAAGTTTGTTGATTCCGGGACAGTAGTTTTAACTTTGGTTCCCGCCCACCCACCCAAGAGTTTGTGATCAAGAAAATAGATCACAAACGCTTGAGTGGATGAGTGGAGCACTAATTTCAATAATTGCAATACAGTAGTTTTGACTTTAATTCCCGCCCAAGTGTTCGTGATCAAAAAAATAGATCACAAACGTTTGGGTGGGTGAGTGGAGCACTAAGTTCAACTGCGGAACAGTAGTTTTGACGTTACTTCCCGTCCACCCACCGAAGTGTTTGTCATAAAGAAAATAGTACACAAACGCTTGGGTGAGTGAGTGGGGCACTAAATTCAATAATTGCGGAACAGTGGTTTGGACTTTAGTTCCCGCCCAAGTGTTTGTAATCCAACTGCTTGATCACAAACACTTGGATGAGTGGGCGAGGCACTCATCATTGATTGTCCGTCAGTAGTTTTAGCTAGAGTTCCCGTCCACCCACCCAAGTGTTTGTAATCAAGACACTAAATCATAAGCACTTGGGTGAATGGTCGTAGCACACAGATCATTGATTACACAACATTAGTTTAACTGGAGTTCCCGTCCACCCATCCAAGTGTTTGTGATCAAGACATTGGATCGACAGTAGCTTTACCTAGAGTTCCCACCTACCCACCCAACTGTTTGTGATCCAATTTCTTGATTACAAACAGTTGAGTAGGTAAGCGAGGTAAACCAACTCATAGATTGTAAGCGGGTAATTTTAAATCTTGTTCCCGCCCACCCGCCCAAGTGTTGGTGATCCACAAATCAGATCAATCAAACCCTGCTGGTGTTCCAGCTGTCATTAATGTCAAAAGTGGACGCAATTATCAAATTTTTATTTCAAAAAACCAAAGTTCCTAAAATTAGTACTTATGTTAATGACCTAAGTGGTGAAGACTATAACTATCTTTAAAATTTGTTTTTGCATCTTCATGAGATGCTTTTACAAACCAAAAATCTTTAAAAAACGTTTATGTTTCTTGAAATTTGCAGTTTGGTTAATGACATAGATAGTAAAAACTTTAACTATTTACAAAAATTGTTATTAAGTTTTAACACTTTAAAAGTGTTAACTGTATCTGCTAAACAGTAAATTTGATTTATAAAATTACAAAGTCCGGCTATATAGTATCAAAAAGCATTAAAATCCGGCCCTAAACTGTTAAAATGGTCTAAAATAGCAAAAATTGGCCATAAACCGTCGAAAAGTGCAAAATTTGGCTAAAAAGAACCAACATATTGTTAGAAAGAATCAAAACCCTGTTAAAAAAAGCAAATTTTTTTTATGAAATAACAAAAATACCAATGTTCTGTTAAAAAATGCAAAATTGTATTCATTAAATGTCAATAATAGCAATATCCAACCGTAAATTGTCAACAAGTGCTCATTTCTATTCACTTGACAATGAAGTATCAAAATATTTCAAGAAAAAACTTTAATCTGTTGAAAAGTACAAATTTCTATTTATTAAATGTCAAAACTACTAACATTCAGTCATAATCTGTTAAAATGTGCAAAAATCTATTCATAAATGTCAAAATTTGGCCATAAAATATCAAAACATAATCAAAAAGCATCAAAAGTGTAAAATGTGTCTATTTATAAAGTATCAAAAACAACAAAATACGTTTATAAACTGTTTAAAAGTACAAGGTTCTATATATAAAGTGTCAAAAACAGCAAAATCCGGCTATAATCTGCAATTTTTTTTTAATGAAATGTCAAAAATAGCAAAATAGTAGTCAAAAAGTAAAAAATTGTGTTCATAAAATATCTAAAACTGCAAAAACTGTTAGAAAGTGCAAAATTCTATTCAGGAGATGCTAAAAATAAGAAATTTGGAAAAAAGTATTCAAGTATTGTCAGAAAAAAAACAAAATTCGGCCATAAACTGTCAAAAGGTGTAAAATTTAGTTTATAAAATGTCAAAATAAGCAAAATACGGTCTTAAACTGTCAAAAAATGCAACATTTTAATCATGAAGTTGTGAAATCCGGCTATAAAGTATAAAAGTTAAAAAGTGCAAAATTCTATTTATGAAGGTTAAAAATGAGAAATATACGTCCATTAACTCTTAAAAAATGCAAAATACATGGATAGTAAAGAAGTCAAAATTATCATTATTGGTAAAATTTTAATATAATCTCAAAAATCCGGCCGTTAAAGACAAAATCCGGCTTAAGAAAAATAAATTTTAGACATTGAATCCGGTCAAAAACTATAATAATCTGCTTTATATTGCTAAAATATGGACATATGTCTTAAAATATTGAAATCCGGTAAAAAAACATAAAAATCTGCATAAAATTGACAAAATTTGGTCATAATCTTAAAAATGTAGTCATAAAATACTAAATACGGTAAGAGAATTAAAACTCGTCCATAAAGTAATTAAGTCCGGCCAAAACAATAGTAACCAGATTAAAACTTGTAAATTACAAACATAATTTTAAAAATTTTGCCATAAAATATCAAAGTAATTGTCAGAAAATACTAAAATATAAAAGTGTTTTCACTTTCTACTCATGAAATGTCAAAATTTAAAAAAAAAAATGAGATATAAATTGTTAAAAAGTGCAAGATTCTACTCTTGAAATGTCAAAAAATAAATGCAAAATCCGGCTATAAGTTGTTGAAAAGGTAAACAAGATAAAAACTATTGATCCGGCCATGAATTATTAGAATATTGTCCAAAAACACTAAAATTCGACCGTCAAGAGTTGAAAAATACTAAAATCCGGTCATAAAATGTTAAAAAAAGTGCAAGATTCTATATATAAAATAACAAAATAGCAAAATCCGGCCATAAACTGTTGTAAGATGCAAAATCCGGCCACGAAATATCAAAATATTGTCAGTAAGCACCAAAATCCAGTCATAAACTTTTTAAAGATGCAAAATTTTATTAATTAAAAAATAAAAGTAGCAAAGTCCAACTACAAAATATCAAGAAAACACTAAAATCTAGCCATAATGTTGAAAAAAGCAAATTTCTATTCATAAAATGTCAGACAACACAAAAATCCGGCCATTAACTGTCGAAACGTCCAAAATTCTATATATGAAATATCAAATCCGGCTATAAACTATTGAAAAGTACAATATTTTATTTATAAAATGACAAAATAGCAATGTGGTACTGCTGGTTTTAGTTAAGTATTAAAATGGTAACAGTTTTGATAGTTTTTACTTTGAAAATGTATCAGAGATAGAAAATGTTAACGTTGATAGTTCTGGGTGAGATAGAAGTTTGAATTAATTTATAGTTTCGCATTCTAAATATTATTCAAACTAGAATGAGCTACTCTACTATTTCAACAAGGATTGATGAACCACAAATCCAGACAACCAAACAGAGGTGGAACATAACATTCATTGTCAATAATTTTATTAATTTAATAAAGTTTGTAGAACAAATGTAAGATTGATTCGTGTAGTGTACCCTTTGGTAATTTCACACTAATTAATCAAACCTACATATATTTCACATCAAATATTTATATTATTGGTAATAAATAATGCGTAAATTCCAGTGTGTTTACTTCGATAAAATTCTATTTTTATATTACTAATCGCATTTACCTACAAAGTCAGACGTAGATGTTTTTTGCTTGCAAAAGGAATAATTTTTATTGTTGACCTTTTTATGTAGATAAGAATTTCTTTCTGTATCGAAACTAGATTACAGCGTACATATTTTATTTATGTTAAGTATTATTTTATATTTTCTCCCAAATTTAATTGCTAACATTAATTGAATAATATTGCCTACAGATATTTATATGAAGTTTGATTGGTTTGAAATGTTTAATTTACATCATTTGTAATAACTATTAAAAAAAAATTATAGCTAACTTATGATCCTGGCCAAGCTCGAATACATTCATAATTGGTAATTATTTAGCCCTAAATATTTTCATAGTTTTTCCATAATTTTATTTAGCTGATGCATTACCACAATGACATATCAATGACAAACACATACCTTATGATCCGGCCGAAAGTAAGTCATCCAATAGCACAATGCAATTCACACATAATTGTCAAATATAATTCATTCCATGCATGTCACTGCCTTTATTAACATGTTTAGCACTAGCACTAATTGTTTTTATAGTTTACACCATCACATTTAATCATTTTTTACACATCACTTGCCGAACCTGTCAATGCACTGAAGTTACACTACTACCAACATTAATAAAATTAAAAATTATCATATACGTTCTTTAAATCAATTTATAAATAAATATTATAAACAACTAAAAACTGATTTTCATAGTGTTTTCAACAAAATAGTTTTTTTGTTTTGTAAAAGTTAATATTTAAACTGTTAATTCCTTTGACTCTAAACAATATTTTTGAATGCTTATAAATATAAATTATTAAATGTATAATAATAACATAAAATGCAGAATCAGATTATTATTTCAGAAGTACACTGTTACAATAAGCTGTTTCTGGCTACTTATAAAGGGTGGTCCATTTAGTAGTCCCTTTTTAAAAATTTAAAAAAATGAACAAAAATCAATTTTTTTTTGTATATTATTGTTTTATTCAAAAAAGCAAACATTTCCATTATTTATAGAACACGATTTCATTCATATGGCTACCTCGGTTGACTTTGCAGTAGCGCAACCTGTTAACCCAGTTTTCCAAATCCTTGGTGATGGTTTCTGGCTCTATTTCACGAATAGCTTGCTTGATATTCGCCTTAAAGGCCTAAATCGTTAATGGATTGTTTGCATAACATCGGTCCTTTACGGCACCCCACCAAAAAAATCTAATTTGCAACTGCGAGGTGGCCAATTGACATCGTCGAGACGGCTGACAACATGAATACCAAACTTGGCGCGCAAAAAATCGATTGTGACATGGGTTGTGTGGCATAGCGCGACATCCTACTGAAACCAAAGATCGTCCAAGTCCATGTCTTCAATTTCCGGCTACAAAAAATCGTTCATCATGTCTCATGGTGAAAAATGAGCCAATGGTGCCACCGCTCCAAAATCCGCACCAAACTGTCACTCTCTGAGAATGCATTGACTTCTCGACAATCACGTGCGAGTTTTTCGATCCCCAGATGCAATAGTTTTGCTTGTTAACATAGCCGCCGAGATTAAAATGCGTTTCGTCAAAAAATATCATTTTTCAAGCAAAATTGTTGTCCATTTTGAACTGCCTAAACTGAGAAACTATAACAAACCGGATGGTCGTGTGCTTTCAGTTGCTGAGTCAATAGGACCTTATAAGCAAATAATGCAAAGTCGTTGTGCAAAATTCGCATCAGGCTGGTGCGTGAAATGTTGAGTTGTTGAGAACTATGGCGAGTCGATGTTCCAGGACTGAGTCGCACACTCTCGGCTTTGGCAGCTACATTAGATGCTTTCCTTTCACTGTTCTGGACGGTTCCGAACAATTCTGTGCTTGGCGCCCCATGTACAAAGAGCGCGACGCCCCAACTTGTTTCGAGTTTCCTTCTCCCCTCCCCTCATGCACGGTGTGCATCAGAACGGTTCTGTGCGTCCCCGGGAGCGTGTTGCTCTTGAAAAGAAAGCAGTCATTCTTGTCAGTTTCACAAACTTTTTGCTCAAGCTTGCGTACAGCACGCGCAATGGAGGCCTCATTTCAATCAAAACTTTTTTTCAATAAACACACTGTTTGGGCTACACAACATTGACTTTGGAAATAAGTTTGCAATATTTCCCAACGTTGTTCAAGCGTAAAGCAGTTTATTTCGTTCCGCGGAGGTATAATACTGACTTTATGTCAGTGTAAAAATAACAAATAATTAAAAAAATAGTACTACATGGACCACCTTTTATACTATAAAACGTTTTTCAAATTAAAAACGATGTTTATGAGCTATATCAATGTCACAATATGTGCTTGAGTTATCATAAAATGCTCTGGAACTATACCAAAAATTATAAATTGTTGTTGAACTGTTTTCAAAATTTAAAAATATCATAATTAACATTCAAGATTGTCTTAAAGTGCTGCAAAATGGACATAAATATTAAAATAATAATTAAACTGTCAAGAAATTTAAAAAAATGTTCTTTAAACTAACATAAATGTTCTTATGTAACTATTAAATATGTTACAAATTGTCAAAAATATTATAAAATGATTCGAACTATCATACAATATTCTCAGCTGCAGTGGCATAGCTTTAAATGTTGTGTACTACCGCAATTACTGTTTTAGGGTCATTTCTAACCTCATTTTTACCATGTTTATTGATATTTAGTTCTTCTTCTCACTATGACACTACTTGTTTGTCATCAAAATCAAAAATTGTCAAAAATATTCTTTGACTGTCATAGATAGAACATGTTTTTCAGCTATCAAATATATTATAAAACATAACCTACCTAGGGCGCCGCCTAGCTGTCATAGAAGTTATAACCTAACATACCTACAGCGCTGTCATAAAAGTTATAAATTGAATTATAAATTGTCAAAGATGTTTTTAAACTGTTATAGATGCCATAACATATTTTTAGTTGTCGGAAGTGTTATAAAATCTAACCTAATTTAACATAGCTACTCTTTTTTATCCAAAAAAAGAGAAAAATCTTTATAGACAGTGTAGCGGATTTATCTGAGACGTTGTATCATTTAAAAACGTAATGGAGGTATTACTTCTCGGCTTTTCTTTACCATTGCTTGTTTTTTTTGTAGTGTTACTTCTGTTATCTCGCACCTGTTGCAGTAGAAAATTGTGTCTATTTCTGCGCAGTAGGCGCGTGTGTTCTGTAAGGAACTGCGTCTGTGTAAACCCAATTCTCTATTGTTTTCTGCTTGGCATTAGTTTTGCGCTCTTTGCTGATAGTAGAAACCCGTTTTTGCCAAGAGGATAACACCAGCTACAACCTGGATGACTCAGTGGGCACTTGCAATCTTTAGCGCAGATTTTTTCTGTATCTTTTTTTGCAGTTGCCTGTGCTTATGCATTTTTTAGTTGTTTTGCCTATATTGGAGCTCTATAGAGCATAATGGACTCTACACACAAAGATCATCAACCGTCTACGTCACGGTATTGAGCTTCCCACATTTGACATCAACCGACTTAGCCTTCTCTAATTTTTCTGAAGTCTGTTGGATATGGTATGTAAAACTCATATTTTTCCTAATTTGTACTCTAAGGTATTTTGACTCTAACTATTTAGAGTGTTTTTTCTAGCTGTGTATTTTGGTGTTCTCTTTTCTGTTATTTATTTGACGGTTTTCTAGATAGCCCATTCTCCCACCTTTTTTATAGTTATTTTACTATAATTGGCAAAACCAATCTAGGATACAACTTCGCCCAAGTCCAGCCTCAACACGTTATCATTTATATCTCTTTTTGTTTGTTTACAGTTACCACACGGCTCTTAAGAAAAAAGTAGATGATATTTATTAAGTAAGGCAGGATCTGTTTTTTTAAGCATCTGTATTATGCCCTTTCACGGGACGGAGTTGAAGGCGTTTTGGACCTCTAAACAAGTTTATAGCTTGTAACCCAAGTATCTCGGTCTACTTCTTTACAGAAAACCAAATTTTTTTTTAGAAGTCTTGATAGCTTGTCTTAGCGTTTTTATTTTTAACCAAGCTTGGTTGTGTGCCGCGTTAGTCTATTTGCTTTTGCTAAACTTTGTCTTGCTGAGATACAGGTCTGATGCAGGGTGGCGCGTTTTCAGTTTACCAAAAAACTGGCCTTTTTTTCTTTAAAAGATCTTGTCACAAGTTCTTTTACTTGCTGTAGCCCAAACAAACAGGCAGCGACAAAGGCTGCCTGTTTTTTTTTTTAGTTTTTAAGTTTTTTTTGTTTACAAATTTCTGCGTTCATGTTTGTGTCGGTTAGCCATTTAGGGTTGAGCGTTGCGTTGTTTTCTAATTAGGTTTAGAGATCAATAACAAATTTAGATGTTTCATGTTTTCTTGAAAGACCATTAATGTGGTTTAAAAGAGATTTTTTTAAATTTTCATACCGTTTCCTATATTCTACGTACATCATGTCATTAGCCTTATGACTTTTCTGTCTACCTAACCTAACCTAACCTTTTTTTTTTTTTTTTACCGAAGGAGGAAAATCTTCAACTAAGACACTGTCAGCTCTGGCTGGACAGTAGTGTCGGGTTCTTACCAATTAACAACCCCCTTCTCTTGACCAGTGTAATGCGGGATCACCTCTCGGTATTACTTCACATTACACTGAGGTTAATGGTTTAAACCAGATTTAGGTTCAACGTTTTGGTCCTTTCCCTATCGTCCAGGTGCTTTCGTGTTAGAACCGACACTGCAAATTCGTTTACCGCATTCCAGTTTGTGGTTGACTTTAGCATATGGCTTACAATATTTGATGCCGTTAGTTTTTCGCCAAAGGTGTCAGTTAGTATTGTTCTTGAGTTTTCCCACTTAGGACAATAAATAATTGTTAGTTGATTTGTAGGAGCTTAAGCATCTTGAGTCGCTTTGTCGAGCTCCCCCCTGCTATGTGCCATTAATCTCTTAAAGACCGAGCATGAAGTCAAATCCGACCTATGCTCGGCTTTGCAATGTATACAAAACGCGACGTCTGTGCAATCTTTAGCCTGGTGTTCAGGCATGCAACACTTTAAGCACCCCGGGGTTGTCGGTGCTTTGTACCGTACATGCCCCTCAACCAATTTTAATCTTGTCCGCACTCATAAGTGCGTCAGCGGCTTTCTCGTCAATCGAGAAAGTGACGATTTGGTTGCCCCCTCTAGTTGGTCTTAGATTTTTGAGTTTGACTTCAATATCATTGAAGCCAAGTTTGCTAAATTTGTCGTTAATGGCCTTTTCGATGGTTTGTTGGTCCGCGTCTCCATCGATGTTTGCCATGTGGACGGTTTTTTTCGCACCACTGCCTCCCCCAACAAAATGCGCGTTTCCCATTTTTTGTTTTAATATTTTTCTAAGGTCCTCTGATTTGCCCTTCTCCGTAACGATTAGTAAGTCTTTGGTTTTTCGGATCGCTTTGACACCGGCTCCTTCCTGTTGTGGGTCCGCCTTTGCCTTGAAATCTTTAAGTAGATCGGCGTAGGTACTACCACTGCCACTGGCCTTAACAATAATTGCGTCGGTGTTTGTGTTAGCCGCCCTTTTTACTTGGGGCTTACTTAGGGTTGGCTTCTTTGCAGTGTCTGAGTTTACTTTCTGTAGTCCAACAGGAACAAAAACCTTGGGTATGATGTTTGTTTCTTTAAAGACCATACTTAGGAGTTTTCTCAGAGCAAGCCAGTCGTGCCCTTCAGTTGTTGCTATGGCCAGCTTGGCCTGAGTCGCATTTTTTAACCATCTGGGCCCGAATTTCCGCCAGAGCTTTAACTCTCCCCGCCGGATCATTGCCTTCTACTTGAGTGGCATAAACTTTATGTTCCCTCTTGCCTTTACTTGTAGTCATAACACTCAAGCCTGTTTCGATACGACCTCTTAGTGCCCCATCCGTTAGCAGCTCAATTAGTTCCAGGTACCTATCTCCGGTTATTCTTGCAAGACCACTACTTGATACTTGTAAAGTCTCATAAAAAAAATTAGGACGTCCTCCGTCCCTTTAAACGGGTTTCCTTTTGTACTGGAGACCACAGTGATGTCCTCCGGCCATCGCTCACCCAGAATTTCGTTCAGATCTTTGTCGGTCATTTTTAGAGGGTCCGCTTCGTTGATTTTCCCCCGCAGCCGGGCTTCTTTCAACTCCTACATATTTATTAGCCGCTTGCATCTATGGCAAACCGCTTTCATGTTTTGCTGGACTGAAGCGTCCTTTGTTTCGGTCATCTCAGTAGATGAAATACTGATGATTTCGTCCCTGAGTGTCTCTACTTGGTCCACTGGTACAAAGTTGTCTCTTAATTCCGCCTTTAGGGATTCAATCACTCTATCGTAGTCTCCTCCACATTGGCAGTAACCTAACCTAACCTAATCTAACCTAACCTAATCTAACCTAATCTAACCTAACCTAACCTAACCTAACCTAACCTAACCTAACCTAACTTAACCTAACTTAACCTAACATAACCTAACCTAACTACGCTGTATAGCTATAATAAAGTTATAAATTGTTTTCAAAATTGTCATAAAACTTAACCTAATAGCCTTGTTACACAGTGCAAGCTAGCAATCGAGTTAACCTAGTCAGTTACATCATACGAGGTACTGTCCCTCTCCATTATTGTATGATGGGGTCATACGGTGCGAGTAGCTGCACTGCAAGTAACTGATTAGACTAGCTTGGATGCTAGCTCGCACTGTGCAACTAGGCCTTTATTTAACTACAGCGCTGCTTTGTCTGTCTGTCATAAAAGTTATACATTTTTTCCAATTTGTTAAAATTAAATTTTTATTTGTTTAACAACTTCAAAATTTGATGGTTTTAAACAGTACCCTTTTTGATTCCAATATATTAAACAACCACATTTCACAAAAGGGATAGTTGTATGGAGTATGGACCAAATTATTCCCCTCAAATCTGTAAGATATCTGAAACGCATTAATTTATTAAAAAAATAATCAGATTATAATACCAAACTCACATCTATTGGACATTCTGATGGCTTCACTCTTGAAACTTCAATTTTAAAATAAATACTTGCAGTTAACGGTGGGACAGGATATAATGGCGTCGGCAAACTCAATTTCATCTTAAAAAAAAGTAAAATAATAATTTAACAAAACTGATAAAACGATTCTTACTTCATAAAAGAAATAATCACTACATCCATCACTTTGAGCCATTAAATACTCGATATAATACGACCAGTTCTCCGTGTAATTGAATGAACACATATAACTCCTTATAGCATCTTTACCAACTTCTGTTGTAAACGATTCAATGCTGGGCAATGTTACTGTACTAGCTTCCTGTACTTTTTTTACAAAATATATAGCATTTGTTGTTGTAGAGTTTCCTAAATTTACAAAATCTAAAATTACAAAGTTTTAGTGCAACATCAGCAAAAGAAGTTTTTATTTGAACCTGCTGATTCTTCTAAAATATCCGTAACAAAATAATCAGCAACGTTAAAAATTCCTGCAAATTCACGACATACTGCAGTTTTTGAAATGTCGTAACTTCTTTCCTAAAATAATAATTTGAGATATAATCTAATTAATTTAAACAACACCTTTTCCACAAATGAACCAGCTGTACTCATTTCATACAAAGAAGTAGACTCCATAGTTTTTAAAGATTCTTCAACTTCAGTATGTTCC
This sequence comes from Tachinus rufipes, assembly GCA_963932245.1. NCBI lineage: Eukaryota > Metazoa > Arthropoda > Insecta > Coleoptera > Staphylinidae > Tachinus > Tachinus rufipes. Next base: position 112,214,914 of record OZ010743.1, read on the forward strand.
AATTGCATGCGATCTATGATTTCATCTAATATATCAGCCGCTTCTATTTGGCTCGTTGTTAATCCTAAATATCTTCTTTGTAGTTTTCGACAGTTTAAAATTTTCCAAATAAGATTTTTTGCCATTAGTTCGGGTAATGCGTCGTCGTAATGGAGGTATTCTGCATTTTCAGCAATTTCGTCCACCAACTCGACGACAATCATTGCAATTTCGTCATGCGATGCACTGTCTTCTAGTTCTGTTAAAAACTTCATAAAAAACTTAAAGCCGCAAAATTGTAAGTAAAAGTATGTCATCCAGAAATACGTATCTTTTAGGCCGGTTTGAGTCGGTTCTATTGATTCTGAAATGTACATATTGATCAAATTCTGAAAAATGTTTGTAAATTGTTTCAAACCAGAATTAGTTAAAAAGCAAAAAACTGGAGTTTACAAAGTTAAAAAATTTACATCAAAAATGACTAGATAACTAAATTTGTTAAAACTTAACAACTTCTACAATAATTACCATCCACTGCTCTCATCAGAGTTTCTTCTATAAATTTGGACAATTCTTCAACATTTTCATCAGTAGTTATTTCATCAGTTAATTTACTCATCATTCCATCTGACAACATTTTCTCTATCGACTCACGCACTGAAATATAATTTAATAATTATTACAACAAAAATACTGTTAAATCAGTAATAAAATTACTTGTATTATCACCAATTTCTTCAACTTCTTTATTTACTGTTTCATCTATTGGTTGCTCTATAAAATACAAATTAATAATAATAATAATAATAATAAACATACAACAACATAATCATACTTACTGAAGTTGTCTTCAATTACTTCAACTAAATCTGTAGCTACTACATTTGGTTCTGGTACAAAATAAATGAATAAAATGTATTAATTGCATATATACTTTACCTTCAATTTTTGGTGTCTCATCAATTGGTGGTTCTTCTAAATTTGTTTCTTGTATAATTATTTCATCTGAAAATATCTTGTATGGGAAAATATATTTACGCGTTTTACTTACTTTCTATAGTATTTTCCTGCAATTCCTGAGTAGTATCCACTTTACCTTCTTCAGGTTTTGTTTCAGTTGTCAATTCAATTGCGTAATCATCTAAAAATTGTTAATTTTATATAAAAACATAATTTGGAAATTCCTGATTAATTACTGATTGATGTAATAGAGACAGTCGACATTTTTATTTGTAAATTATTAAAATGTAAATGACAGACAAAAATTTGACATTACCTCTACAAATTTAGGTTGGTGTTATTGTTATTAAAAACTATCAACTGTTCAACTTGTTTAAAATTAAGAAGTCCTCCATTTATTTTTTGTGCTAAAATAATCTAAAAAGTTGCCATTCTCTACCTTGCCTACCTCATAGTCTTTGCTGTTTGGTTTTCCAAAAACTGCTAGGCATTAGCTGAATGTTGATTTTTAGATTAAAGTCACCTTGGTTATGACATTTTTTTACTTCTTTGGAAGTTTCCAAAAGCTGGTTTTGTTTTGTTGGTCAATTATTTGGAGCTTAAAAAAATGCAATAAATGCTGCTAAAAAGCTGATAGGCAACAAAATTGAAAAAAAACTGTGGTAAAAGCTCTAAAAAATTGGTAAGCTCGATGTTTGCAGCTCAACCTCGCTCATGGACAAGCAACCAATAAAAGTGACAAAAGTAGTCCCACAAAAAAAAACAATGTGGAGAAAGAAGATCCAAACCAACACAGTCCCTAGATGCACTGCAAAAAAAGTCAAGAAAGCGGTCAGTAGATTAAAAACAAAATAAGATGCGACAGTATCCTGCTGAAAGTAGCCAAGATCCTGGCCAAACAAAACGCAAAGCTACAGTTCACATTCTTTGACAAATTAATAAAGAACGGCACTTTTCTAGACAAATGACACCTAGCATTTTTAGAAAAACCAAAAAAAGCCATAAACAATCCGCTGGCATATAGGCCACTGTGCCTAATAATTACAATTAGGAAACTCTTGAGCAGTTGCTGAACAGCAGTTTAGTAGAAAAACAGAAGAAGTGTAGCGGGTTATCTGACCATCAATTTGGATTTAGAACAGAGTCAACTATAGACGCAAATAAAATTGGCTAAAAACGCAGTTAAAGAAGCAAAACAAAACAAAAACTTGCCATCCTAGTTACTCTGGATGCCAAAAACGCTTTAAACTGTGTACGGTGGGCAGAAACTAAAAAAAAACGCTAGTTGCGAAAGGTATCTCGCAATACCATATCAACCTTTTTTGCTCGTACCTGCAGGGAGATCTTAGTAGGCAACAACTTCTTACTCAATATAACCTGTGGTGTACTACCCTGTGAGATATATAATACAATAACGTGCTCAAGAGAAAGCTACCACAAATCGTGCTCCTAATAAGATATGCAGATGACCTAGCTCTGCAAAACATATTGCAAAATTTGATGTTGGCAAAATAAAAGAATGGTTAGAGCAGAAAGAAAAGGTCTTCTTAGGCTGATATGCCAAAAATCTAAAATATCAAGCAACAGAAGGCAGAGGCGCTGATAGTAATTGAAAAAGGCATAGATCAGATCACGCTGAAAGTGGGCAACAAAATGATCAAGAACCAGCTGATCCTAGGTATTACGGCAAGCAAAAACTTTAACTTAGAACCCACATCGTGGAAAGAGAGCTGAAAGGTCAGTGAACGCTCTTAGTAGACTCATGCTCAACCTGGGAGAAACAAGAGTAAGCAGCAAAAGGACGATGTGCTTCAAGGTGAACTCTATAATACTATACGAGACACCGATATGGTATGACTGTACCCAAGAAGACAAATATAAAAAGTTACTCGTAGAAAAAAGCTGCAATCAGAGTGGCGTCCGCGTATCGGATAGTGTCGATGCGCGCAATGCAAATAATTTCGGTAATCCCAAAGCACCTGTCGGCCAAGAAAAAATCCTAAACTCCTGGAGCCAATGGGAAAAAACGTAGAATAAACTTGGTAAAACAAGTAAATGGACCACAAAGTTGATTAAAGACCTTACACTCTGACAAAGTTTTCCATACTATGTAACCTAGTTCCTGACATGCCATTGCTGTTTTGCGACATACCTGAAACGCATAAACCTGTCTATCGGCAACGAATGCATGCAGTCTATATAGCCCAGAGCACACCTTGCTCAACTGTGGAAGATTCCTGGTTGTGTTGAGCAACGTACTAACGCTAGATAATTTAATTGATAAAAAGCTTAACAAAATAGTCTGTTATAGAACGAATGATGCACGATATCTTGAATGAGAAGAAGCATGATGAAAGGGCAGTTCAGGCCGCAAAAAAGTAAGAGAATGTGTCTAGCTGGCAGGTGTACTGATGCCAAAAGACGATCCCACAAACGGAAAAGTAGTTTTTAGTCGGTAAGCGTTCCAGATAAATCCGGCATTACGTTTAAAAAAAAAACATGACCAAAGAAAGAAAGGTCAGCTAGGTTAGGTTAGGTTAGATCCGTTGTCCAAATTGCACTAAACTTAGAGTAAGTACTAAACAAGTATGAAATGGGAAGCAATCAGTAATACGAAAACTCCTCCACCATTCTAACAAAAGCCATAAACAGCTTGGATGACAATAGAAAACAGAACAAGAGCTCAGATATAATCAGTGGCAACAAAGACTGAGCGTTCAAAAAACGGAAAATGTAAATAAATCTTCTGAAAGATGGCATTTAGTTTCAATAATGATCACTGATGATAATGAGATTTCTTCCCATTAAATTATTTTAGAAAAAAGGAATAAAGTGCTGGATGATTCGACCATAAACAATGGAGAAAAAAAACCATTAAATCTTCCCCAAAAAGTAAACAAAAAACAAAAAAACGGAAAATAGTAGATTTTCTAGTAACCTCCAAAAACCTCAATCAGACGTTGCAAGTAAATCTAAACAATTAATAAGTTCCATAAAAAAATAAAATAAAATAACTTAAAAAAAGAGTTTAAAGAGTCAGTAAGCAGACTCTGCCTACTTCTTGAAAAACTGGCTGCTCCCAACACATTAGAATGCATACAAAACCCCATTCTAAACTAAGAACCGTAGTAGAAACTGCAAAGAACGTATCCAACAAAACAAAAACGCAAACAAAAAGCAGCTCAAATGGAAATCAAACCAAAATTGAAAAAGAAATCTGCAAAACTATAACAAGCAACCAAACAGAAACAAAAAGAGAAATAAAGCTTCTGCTATTCATCACCAAAATGTAAAACTGTAAAAAGACTAGAAAATTTACTAAATTTTTAAAGAAACTGGACGACAAATACAAAACCACCAAAGCAAAAGCATTATAGTGGCCAAAAATCTAAATTTTAAAGCGCAAGTATAGTATTTGTCCCAAGAGGATGAGAAAGTTAAGATATTGCTAGAATAGATGGCAAAGCACTTTTAGCAGAACAAAGGCACTTTTACGTTCAAAAGAAGAAGAGCAGAATCTCATCTCAACTTCACAAGTTTCAGCAAAATTACCCAGCAAGTCATCAACTGGAAAGTGTCTGATGATAAGCCGCAAATACAACAAAGCCAATATGACGCAGCTGATGAACAACTTACAACAAAAGTTCGGAAAAGCTGAATTATCCAATGAAAACACCGGCAAGAACGTTATTAATAAGATTAAAGAAAACACCTTTCCAAAAAAAAGATGAACTAGCAAACAAACTTTGGTCTACTTGTAAAACATATGCAATCTAATTTAGTGCCATACAGCAAAGAGAAAAGATTAGAGATAATTATAAAACTAAACGAGATACCTTATCAAAAAAAACTTATCAGCAAAACGCAAATATTGGCTAAACGCACCAATGAGTAATAAATGCTATAAACTCAATCACTTTACTAATCATAAATAGATGATAGTTTGACCATGAAGCATAAAACTTATAAAATGCAAAATCTGTTCATAAAAAGTCATAAATAACAAAATTTGGTCATAAAATATTTTTTGGCCAAAAACGGTTAAAAAGTGTAAAATCCTTTTTTTTATTATTTATTTTTTACATATAACTAATAAAATAGTTTGTATATACATGAAAAAAAAAACTGAAAGCTTTGTTATTTAACATCCGGCCGAATAAATATCTATTTAAAAAATCCTATTTATAAAATGTTAAAAATTACAAAATTTAGTCTTGGAACATCAAAAAGCACTAACGTCCGGTCATAAACTGTTGAAAAGTGTAAAACATTTTATGAAATCTCAAAAATAGCAAAATCCGGCTATAAAATATCAAAATATTGTTAAAAAGTGCAAAATTTTATTCATAAAATATCAAAAATTGCAAAATATGGTTTTGAAACATCAAAATATTGATATAAATCACTAAAACCCGATCATAAACTATTGAAAATTAAAATTTTGTTCATAGAATGTCAAAAATATTAAAATCCAGATTTGAAACATCAAAATATTGTCAAAAAGCATCACAATCCAGTCAAAATCAATTTAAAAGTTCTAAAATTTACTTATAAAATGTCAAAAGTAGCAGGATTTGATTTTAAAACATCAAAATATTGTTAAAAAGCACTAAAATCTAATCATAAACTGAAAGCTGCTTGGCGCATTCTCTGCAACAAAGTAGAAGACTTGTGGGGAAAGAACTACAAATAGTGATCGGTAAGCTCGGTTTATGCAGCTCAATTTTGCTCACAAACGAGGAATAGATAAATGTGGCAAAAAAGTTATTTTTGAAGGCTGCGACGGTATCCCGTCAAGGTCCTGCCCGAACAAAACGCAAAGCTACTGTCCTCTTTTTTTGACAAATTAATCAAGAACGGTATTTTTTCAGACAAGTGGAAGATAGGCAAGTTAGTTAGCACTATTGGAGAAACTGAGAAACACCGCGAACGATTCGTCGTCATATGAAACATCAAAATATGATCAGATACACTCAAATCCGGCCATAAACTGTTGAAAAGTGCAAACAAAATTTAGGGAATGTCAAAAATGACAAAGACCGTAAAGCATGAAACTGTTAAAAAAAGCAAAATTCTATCATGGAATGTTTAAAACAACAAAATCTGATCTTGAAACATTAAAATATGATCAAATGCACAAAAATCCGGCCATTTACTGTTAAAAAGTGTACATTTTTTTTGTGGAATGTCAAAAATAGCAAAGTTTGGCCAAATACAATTACAATTTTTTTTTTTTACTCTTTATGAATAAATCATAAAAAGTTAAAAATAACAAAATTTGGTCATAAAATATTTTCAGAAAGAACTAAAACTCGGCCAAAAAAGTGTAAAATCTTATTTATTAAATGTTGAAAACTAACAAAATTTCGTCTAAGAACATCAAGATATTGTTACAAAACACCAAAATCCGGTTATAAACTGTTGAAAAAAATCCGGTTATAAAATATCAAAATATTGTTAAAAAGTGCAAAATTCTATTCATAAAATGTCAAAAACTGCAAAAATGGTCTTGAAACATCAAAATATTGACATAAATCACTAAAATCCCAGCATAAACTATTGAAAATGTAAAGTTTTGTTCATAAAACGTCAAAAATAGCAAAACCCAGCTATGAAACATTAAAATATTGGCAGAAATCATTCAAATCCGATCAAAAACAATTTAAAAGTTTTAAAATTTATACATAAAATGTCAAAAACAGCAAAATTTGGTTTCAAAACATCAAAATATTGTTAGAAAGCAATAAAATCCAATCATAAACTGTTGAAAATATACAATTTTGTTCAGAAAATGTCAAAAATAATAATATTGCTAGAAAACAGTAAATTCAGATTATAAAATGACAAAAAATACAAAATCAGTCTTTAAAACATCAAAATTATCTTAACAAAATTCGGCCAAAAACGATTTTAAAGTGCAAAAGTTTATTAAAATTGAAATCCTATTCATAGAATGTTCAAAATAGCAATATCTAACCCATAAAATGTTGTCAAAAAGTAGCAAAATTCACCATACACTGTTAAAAACTGCAACATTTTATTAATGAAGACAAAAACGGTCATAAAATATTTTTAAAATTGGCCGGTAAAATCCGGCTGTTAAAAAATGTAAAAAAAACATAATATATAGATTTATTTACGTGACAAAAAGTCTACAAAATTTTCCTACCTATTGTTACAAATGATTTGATTGGATATATGGATATATATAATGTATACAGATTGATTTATATGTTGTTGTCAATTTATTTGGTTTTCAAAAGAGTCTTTGAATGTGCAGGTGAGGGAGTGGTATCTACTTCCACATGGTAGTTTGCAGAATTTGCATATGCATTCCTCTTTCCATTGGTGGAAGTGTGCTGATGAGCATATCACATGATGAAATCCATGCGCTGTCGTCCTGGCTGTTTTACTACGATTTTTCTGGTTAGCTTTCTTCCACATGTTGGATTTGAATGCAGGACCATCAGTGTAGTTGTCCTGTACAAACTGCCAGTTCCTGTCCTCCCTGAAGCTATTATATTGTTTAACAATTTCTTTGTCTATGTTACATACCCGACATAATTCTTCCGTCAGTGTTTGCCAATTGACCAGTACGTGCCCTAGGGTGCTCGATGTGTTCTTATGGACACCTAGCAGTCTTTTGATGTAGTATCCTTTAATCTTGTCAAGTTCTTTTAGGTCTTGTAGCTTGAGAAGGTGAGCCACTTTGCTAAGAGCGTAAGTGGCTATGGGTTGTATTTTTTGTTTGAATAGGATTTCTGCGCTTTCTACCGAGAGTCTAGTTAGGTTGGTTAGGCTGTTGATTGCTTTGATAGCTTGGATTTTTCTGTTTCTCACATGAATTGTTAAAAAACATAATATCAAACAGCAAAAATAAAATGTCAAAAATATTGTTAGAAAGAACCAAAATCTGGCATAAATGGTTGAAATGTGTAAGGCAAGGTAATTGCAGTGAGGAGAAATATCCAGTTTTTGTATGATTAAAACTTAGGTGGGTGGGTCACTCTAATTAAAATTACTTGCTTGCAATTTATGAACTCAATGCTTCGCCAGTATAACTGGTTTTTGCCACCAAGATGTTGGATTTGTCACTTTCTTCCTAATTTAATGATAGCTGACAAATGCAGAGAAGAAAAATATCCAATTACTTGATTACATATACTTAGGTGGGTAAATAAATGTAAACTAAAAACTGCGCCTATGTATTCTTATGAGAAGTCTCTTAGCTAGCTTTTATGTTTGTTTTCTCACCAGTCTTCATCAGTGTTTGCAATATAATTTCTTTATTACAAATGAAACTAGAAATATTTCAAATTAATCAAGCTTCATATAAATATTTGTATGCAATGTTGAAATGAAATGAAATAAATTGTAATTATTTTTGGAAATATAAAATAATAAATTGTAATACGTAAATAAAATATGAACGCTTTAATCTAGAAGGTTCAATACAGAAATAAATTCTTATCTGCATAAAAAGGACGGCGATAAAAGTTATTCCTTTCTTAAGACAAAAAAACATCTCCGCCTGATTTTGTAGGTAAATGCGATTATTTCAATGGCTTTAGTATAAAAATAGAATTTTATCATAAACATGCATTGCATTGAATTTACGCATTCAATATTTGATGTAATATATATTATTTTTATTAATTAATTAGTGTACTTATTGTGTATTAAATATGTCTTGAATCAATGCACATTTATGTAAGTTTAGATTATATTATTAAATTTATTAAAATCTTGATAGTAATTAAAAATTTTGTTTAATATTTGCTAATGTTGAGGCATTTGTAAATAGTGCTAAGCTAAGCTTAACATAATTACTAAAATTTGGGTAAATTAATAAAGAATTAAAAAATGAAATTTTGAGTTTAATGTGTTATTAAATACCACCCATATTGTGTTTGTTGTAAATTGATTAAAAAAAGAAAATATAAATATGATTATTTTTAATTTTAAATAACTACGTTGGCAGCAGTGTAACCTCAGCGAATTGACAGGTCCGGTGAGTGATGCATAGGCTCAACAAAATTGTATAATAAATAGTTAAATGTGATGTAGAAAACTATAAAAACAGTTAGTGCTAGTGCCAAATGTGTTAATAAAAGCAGTGAGATGTGTGGAATTGATTATATTTGACAATTATGTATGAATTACATTGTGCATTTGGATGACCTACTTTCGGCCGGATCATGAGGTATGTGTTTGAGATTGATATGTCATTGTAGTAATGCATCAGCTAAATTAGAAAACTATGAAAACATTAAAGCTAAATTATTACAATTTATGAACGTATTTAGGCCTGTCCCGCATCATAAGTTTGCGATTATTTATTTTTAGAAATGTATAAGTTGGTTTGGGGTTAGAGCACAATTGTTTTGGTTGGGCGCCATTACTTTTGAGTACGGTTTTAAAGTTCAAGTGGAGACGGCCGATTCACGTTCGAGAAGTAAAGGAGTAATTCTCGGTGAAGTTACGTCATTTTATAACTGATTATGCTGTGCGACTTTGTGCTTTGCACCTCCCACCATTAATACAGCCACAATGGGATAATTATTATTAGTACTCTCACACGTCGTACGACACATAAACCTAAAGTTTTCTTTAGAAGACAACACTCCGACCGAGTGTGTAGATAGGCACAAAGTGTAAATAATTAATATTATGTTAAAATAAAAAACAAAAATACATAAAAAAATATATTTACTCTTAAAATATCACTATATAAACAACTGGGCGTTAACTGTGAATAACAATAAACTAATTATTAATAAAATAGCCCCGTCTGACTTTATTTTCACTTTAAAATAAATAAATATTTGCAACAATAACTTAATTAATTGTTCTAATTAATATTTTCACTTATTTGTCAATTCACTCTCATCCATATCCAGGTCAGATTCGGTTCGATCTCTATCAAGAATTGCGAGGAACTTTGTTGGCAGTTCATCTGCTTTGGAACAAGCGTCCGACACTAATTTATTAAATATCTCCGGCTTGTCAGCGTATACGTGGTGACCAGCACCAGGGATAACCTAAAATAGATATAACTTAATAACAAACAAATAATTAAAGAGGAGAGAAAGGAGGGGTTAAAACATGACAATTAATGGAAGGAATTCCAAAATAGATAATAGATGTCAAAAGTAAATTTATAATGTACAGAAAAAAGCACCAGCAATGATTGAATATCCAATTATTGAGCAATAAATGATTGGCTGGGTGAGCAGGCTACAGTGGTTCAACAATTGGGCGTGATTATTTTATTAATGTTCCCCGCCCGCCCACCCGAGTGTTAGTGATCAAGGAATTTGGAATTTCCACCTTCACGTCCATATTAGAGACAACTGGCAAGGGATCTCTTGGATATTTTGACAGAAAAAATCATTAGCAAATATTCAATATCCAATTGCTGGACTACAAACAGTTGGGTGGGCGGGCGGGCTATAGTAGTTCAACAATTGAGCATGATCATTTTAATCATGTAACCCGACCACCCACCCTGTGTTCATGATCAAGGTATTTGTAATTTGCTCTTCCACGCGAATGTTAAAGATATCTTGATAGAGGAAACATCAGCAATGATTGAATACCCAATTACTGAACGATAAACAGTTGGGCTGGCCGGTGGGCTACAGTAGCTCAACACCTGGGCTGGCAGTCTGCATCGCATTCGATTCGCAATGGCGTCAATATGATTTTGCGTTGCTATTTCATTCATATTGTAACATAGCAACGCAACGTCATTGCGATTAGATTGCGATGCGATCTACATGGCAAAGTGTCAGCCTTGGGATGCTAAAGCAAAATATTTGATGGCCGATAGAAGACAAGATGAGCAATTAATGATGTGTACATTTCGTTTTACCTGTAAATTGACATCAGATTCGATCCTCTTTTCTTTAATAATCTCGCCCGCTGAATTATCAACCCAAGAACGGGATCCGTACAACAACGTGATAGGAACATTTTTGTCTAATTGATCGATTCTATTAACCATTGGATGTTTAGCCCATCCAAAACCAGACATCATAGCGTGAAAAGCACTCTCGCCACTCGGTGCTTGAGCATTACATTGGTAAATGTATTGCGCAATTAAACTTTCATCCTTAATAAAAACTGAAAACTTCTTAGATATATCGGGCCTTGCTTTGTTAATTAACCATTGTCCTACAAAATTGCGTTTCATCAACTTATTTTTTCAATTAATTAAAAATTTCTTACCTAAAGGTCCGGCAGCTCTGACGGCCCATAAAGGATTCAACGGTTGCAAAGCGTAAGCGATTGCTTTGACCCATAACGGTATTTCCTTTTTTTGGAAATCTGAAGGCCTTTCTGGGAAACCCCAAGGATCCGCGAGAACTAAATGTTTCACTCTGTCTGGATGTGTAATAGCGTATGAGGCCGCAAGGAATCCTCCCATACTATGTCCCAGCAGAACGAATTTCTCTAATTTCATTTCCTTCCTCCATTCTTCAATAGATTTTACTAATTGCTGTTCGGCGTCTAGAGCATCTGAACTGAATGGTGGTCGAGTACTTCTTCCAAAACCTTCAAAAATTTCTTTGTTATTCATTCATGCATTAATTGGAACTGATTAACCTACCTAATATATCAATAGCATAGACCGGTCGACTAGCTGCTAAGTTGTCCAAATTCAGACACCACAAAGCAACTCCAGCTCCTAAACCGTGTAGTAATACTAGTGGTGTCTTATTTGATTCGGTGTTCATTGATATCGTCCATATTTTGTCCGACGGTCCTACCACTGGTCCTACGTCGACAAACCATCCTCTATATGCTGTACTACAATCTGCAATTAATATTTAAAATGTTACCATATAGAATATTGAATAAAACATAAAATGACTAGTGACAAGAAAACATTATTGTTAGAAACCGTTTACGGTAGAGAAGAAAAGTGATGTTTGAAATGTGGCTCGCCGGTCAGGATATACAATGTCAAGTTAGTAGATAGATTGATCTACTAAAAAAAAAATTATGTCGTCACGAACAGCAAATTTCTCAACATGGCAGTTGTTGTCACCGGACCTGAGGGGCTAGCTCGCTGCCCACAATATTCACATGAAAAAAAATTGTCCGCCGAGTCGTAGTCATTTTAGACGCATGCACGCCACTGCTAACGCATTAGCCTCTTCTCTGCCTGTAATGCGGGAAACTTGCATTACGGGTGGACCTACAGTTTCGAGTGAAATCCAAACCACCGGAGAGAATATTTATCTACTCCAAACAGAAACATCTTAGTCATAAAACTCCATGATGATCAGGCGGGTTGAGGAGTGGAAAAGGAGACGTGTATACGTTTAAAATGATTTCAGTTGTAAGGTTAGAACCCACAATCTTTGGGCAGCAGTCGAATGCATACACCACTGGCACATGAGAGTTTGAACATAAATCAAATAAACTATAAGATGACGTCTCAGAGTGTAACTTTATGTTAGTCGTATAATATTAAGAGTGATACCAAAAGTATAATAAAACGCACTCTGTTCTCAAACCGTCTGTGCAAATGTGGACTCTTCTCCAGCCAGCGTTCAGACTCTCATCGGCATACAGAGGGTACAAATGAGTTTATAATAATGCGTCTAATTGTGGTAAATATGAGCTTGCACCGTCAATCTAAATAACCTAACCTAATCAAACTACAGGTAAGCACAATCCACAGCATCGATTAAAACTGTACTCAGTGTTCCCATCTCTATAACTATAACCTTGGTGGCAAATACCACAAAAAACAAATACAAAACGTTTTAAAACAATTTAATTTGATATGATAAAAAAATTATACTTTGTCATTTAAAAACAATAAATATTGATTTTATCAATCAAATAGTATATGACCCAAAAGATTACTTATCATATAGTGTATTTCACGATAATCACAAATTATATTGTGATTCAGAGAATACATTTGGAATTGTGCATCAAAAATCCAGAGGTCAACAGTAAATGTTGTGCGTTTGTCATCGTTTGAAATTAATCGATCAAAGATTGTATTATTGAATTTGGGTTAAAAGGATTAATTCAAAATTTGTTTATAAAGGTCGTAGTACAGACTATCCAAGTATAAGCGAAACTAACGCTAAATACAAGTTTGACTTCAATTGCCGATAGAATGAAAATCTTTTGCTCTTCATCAAACTGCCTTTTAGACAACATTTAGCGTATGTTAGGGAATTGCTGGCAGCATAAGAAAACGTTTCTAAGCGATGTCTTAGCATACATCAACCACATAGTTGGCTGTGTGCTGGAATGGAAAAGTAAGGTGAAGGAGATAAAAAGGACCTAATGAGGAATAAGTGCAGTAAAAATAGTTTCACCCTCCCAACCAAATCCAGAATTCATTTAGCGAGCTCCATATCGGCTATATACTACTTACACCTCTGGCCACTCTCTCCTCTCCTTATAAACGCCCATCGCCCTGGTCTATGAACCCTAAATTTCCAAGAGAAGGATAAAGGGTCTAACCATTCTGGGCAAATGCCCTTATCAGGTAAGCTCCTAACCAAGAAGATCTTGAAATGCCTAATAAAACGGCAAACAAAAGAGACTGAGCAGAAGCAAATTCCATAGTAAACACCTTAGAATAAAAAATCGGCAGGTTTGAACAATTCAAATCACAAGAGCTGACGGGATCTATCCCATCATGTTACAGAAAGAGCTTGCCTTTAGAGGACCTCTATGTGAAATCCTCACAGCTGGAGTAGCTCTTTCATACATCCAGACGGATCCCCCATGCATGCCAACGATGCCTGGATGAAGAACGAAGAAACTCCGCTACATACCCTGAGCGACTGCGACGCTTAAAACACGCAGAGGTCAAGGCTGTTACTTCACAAAAGTTTCTGGACAATAAACTAATGAGTAACAACCGGAGGTGCACAATAGGACTAAGAAACCATAGCGATGGGACGCCATATGTACCCCTCCCCCCCCCCCCCCCCAGCTACATCAAACACCCACTTTTCTAACAAAAAGTGTTCATTCATTGTTTCTAATACTCCATGTTCTTGAGTTGTAGATTCCCTTCCTTTTTCGTATAGATTTATAATTAGATTAATTAAGAATTGAAAATTAATCGTTATTAGTTTAAAAACAATTAACTTCTTATCTATTTCTAGCCGTCAAAATATTAATCAGCATTTTATCTATAAGTGATACGCCACTGGTTAAAGTACTATCAAACACTGCTCTGCATATTTTTGACAACAATAAAATAATGTTTCATTCAATTTTTGATTGTTAACCTCTTTTAATGACCACATGAAAATTATGTTGTAATAAACGTAATAATCTTAAGTGGCCGACACGCAACAATGAATATGGCATTGAGATACGACATTGCCATTATATTATTTCCTACATTTTTGCTTGAATCGAGTGCTTTTATCCATATCATTCTAATAATATTTTATCAGCATGGTGGCGTATGCTGATAGCAGACAATAATAATAATTGTTTATCTTGTTGTAAATTGACCTTGTTGTATTAGAATTATTATTAATAAATGTAATTTTAAAAACGACAGGTCATTATTGAATAATTATATTAATTACTACTTAACAGTTGTTATTTATTAGCATGAATGAGAGTGTAATATTTTGTTATGATAATATTTGCACGTGGATTATTATGTAAACATTTTAAATTGTTCTTAATCTTACATCATGGAATTTTTTTATTATTTAAAAAATGTGTTATTTTTTTTAATTATTGTTAATAGTTTTAATGAAACAAAATATATGGCCAAATTGTAAGTGAATCATTTAGATGAGATCACTATTCAGCAGTGAAAAACAATTTTTTGTGGTATTTGTATACAAAATAGTCTTGATCACGCGCTAATGTATGTTTATTGCTGCTCCACCTTGGAATTGAATATACTTTAGCACGAGAGGCAAGCCATATAGCATGTTTATTGTTTTGCTGAATCATTTAACACGTTGGTAGCCGAATTTCCAGTTTTTACACTTTTAAAAACTGTTTTCAAAAGTTTAACGGCCGGATTTACAGTTTTATCGGTCGCATTTACAGTTTTTCGACCGTTGATGGCCGGATTTATAAGTCGTATTAGTCCAATTTGGGCTAGAATTAAGTAACTAAACGTCAACCTTCTACATTTGCCAATAAAATAATAAACCGGCGTTTTGGCCTTCTGTTAGTACAAATCCGGCCTTTAAATAACAAAAAAAGCTATTTTGTGCAAAATTCTGTTTTTGTTTGACATAAATACGCCTTTTTTCTATTAATCCGGCGTTTTGATCCGGCCATTTGTCTACAAATCTAGCATAATACAAACAAAACAAACTTTAGTATGCACAAATACGGCGTCTTCATAAGTAAAGTCAACATTATCATGCCAAAATCAGACATTATTAGGCTCAAAATTAAGTTTTATACAGAGTTCTGCTTTTCTAAAACAAATAAGACGGCCTTACGATACATAATCCGGCTTTAATAAACATTAATTCAATCGTCAAATCATTAATCCGGTCTTATGCAAAAATCTGATTTTATACGCACAAATCCGGCCTTATTATGTAGAAATCCTGCATTTTGCATACATCAAGATTTGTAACTTGGAAGACAGACTAACAGATTAGCAAAAAAATTAAAAAAATCTTAGGTGGTCGGATTTCCAGATTTTAAAGACCGGATTTCCAGTTTGGTAGGCCAGATTTATTATTAAAAGACCAGAATTATAATTAGAAGGCTGAATTTATAATGTGCAAATCGGATCAGCAGTTTAGCAACAGAATTTAATACGTTGCCAGATTCACACTTTTAAACACTGAACTTCTAGTTTTAAAAGCCGGATTCGTAGTTTTACTGGTCAAATTTATAATTTGAAAGCCAAATTAACAGTTTGTCAGCCAACTTAACACGATGCTGACCGGATTTCCAATTTTAAAGCCGGCTAGTTATAAAAGCCAGATTCGCAAATTTATAATTTGTAGGTCAAACTAACAGTTTGGCAGACAAACTTGGTGGACGGATTTCCTGCTTTGAAAGCCAAATTTACAATTTCAAAAACCGGAATTCTAGTTTTAAAGGTCGGAATCGCAGTTTTGCAAGCCGGATATACGTTAATAACCGGATATTCAATTTTAAAAGATTTACATTTATATTAATTTTAAAGCCAGCTCTCTGGTTTTAAAAGAAGACATAATCAAAATGTTGTCAGAAGAATTTAATACGTTGGTGGCCGGATTTCCAATTTTGATACGCGGATACGCAGTTTTACAAGCCAGATTTATAATATGAAGGCCGGATCAACAGTTAGTTTGGCAGCTAAACTTATCACCTTATTAACCAAATTTCCGATGTTCCGGAATATAGTAATGCGTAATTTGGCACAATAAAGTTAACCTTGCCTATAAAATCGCCGTAATATGCACTATAGTCAAGATTGATTTGCGAGAATAATGACTTGTTTATAAACAACCGGATTTATGAATCAAAAGATCAAATTTATAAAACAAAGAGCCATATTCATGCTAAAAGACGGTTTAAAATAAATTCAGTTTAACGGCCGGATTTCAACAATTGTAGGCCGGATTAAGACACTGTAAAACCGAATTTATAGAATATGGTTTTTAAACGCAAAAATCCGACCATCAAACATATAAATTAGACAAGAAGAGACAAATTAAGTTAACATAATGACCCAATTTGAGCATTTTAAAATATATTAAGAACTTAACAGCCAGTTTTTAACAGATTGCGACACTATAAAACCCAAAATTGTAAAATGTTTGACCCAAAATAGTTTTTAACCCCAAAAACGCCGAATTGGCCATCAAAAATATAAATTAGACAAGAAAAACCAATTAAGTTAATATAATGATCCAATTTTTGAATCAATTTAGTACTCAATAGCCGGGTTTCAATACTTGCTAGATTGAGACACTGTAATACCAAATATGTAAAAAAATTGGCCTAAAATTGTTTTTAAACGCACAATTTCGGCCATCAAAAACATAAATTAGACAAGAAGAAGCAAATTAAGTTTATATAATGACCAATTTGGGCGTTTTAAAATATATTTAGTACTTAACAGCCGAATTTTAACGTTTGCAGACCGGATTGAGACACTGTAAAACCGAATTTGTAGAATTTTTGCCCTAAAATTGTTTATAAATGCAAAAATCCGGCCATTATAATATAATGGCCCAATGTCGGTGTTCTAAAATATATTTAGCACTTATCAACCGGATTTTAACATTTGCAGACCGAATTGAGACACTTTAATAAACTAATAATTTCGGAAAACAAGCCATAATTTGCGCATAAAAAGCTAGATTTGCTAATAAAACGCCGGATTTATGCTTTATGCTTTCAAAAACCAAATATGTGCACATAAGCCAGATTTATGCATTAAAAGTTCAGATTTATGCACAAAAAGCCGGATTTTATATATGATCTTTGAATAAAAATGCATAAAAAGCTGAATCCGTGCATAAAACTATCCCTTTTAAAGCACTTAATGCAGTCAATAGAGCAATTGCTCGTAGTTTGCTAGTTTGCAGTTCATGACCGAATTTTGGTGCTTTCTGAGAATATTTTGATGTTTCAAAACCAGAATATGCTGTTTTTGGCATTCCTTAAATAAATTTTTGCACCTTTTTACAGTTCATGACCTGATTTTGCTGTTTTCGACATTCCATAGATAGAATTTTGCTCTTTTTTACAGTTGTGACCGGATTTTTAGTTTTTCTAAAATATTGTATGATCAGATTTTGTTATTTTTGACTTTTTTACAGTTTTTTGATGTTGCAAGACCGGATTTT
This sequence comes from Tachinus rufipes, assembly GCA_963932245.1. Classification (NCBI taxonomy): domain Eukaryota; kingdom Metazoa; phylum Arthropoda; class Insecta; order Coleoptera; family Staphylinidae; genus Tachinus; species Tachinus rufipes. The sequence goes on from OZ010743.1 coordinate 112,232,670, forward strand.
GCCGATTTTGACATTCTATGATTAGAATTTTGTACCTTTCAAGTGTTACGGGCAAATTTTGGTGCTTTCTGATAATATTTTGATGTTTCAAGGCCGGATTTTGCTGATTTTGATATTCTATGAATAGAATGTTGCACCTTTTAAGTGCTTTTGGCCGGATTTTGATGCTTTCTGACAATATTTTGATGTTTCAAGGCCGGATTTTGCTGTTTTTGACATTCCATGAATAGAATTTTGCAACTTTCAAGTGTTACGGGCAAATTTTGGTGCTTTCTGATAATATTTTGATGTTTCAAGGCCGGATTTTGCTGATTTTGATATTCTATGAATAGAATGTTGCACCTTTTAAGTGCTTTTGGCCGGATTTTGATGCTTTCTGACAATATTTTGATGTTTCAAGGCCGGATTTTGCTGTTTTTGACATTCCATGAATAGAATTTTGCACCTTTCAAGTGTTACGGGCAAATTTTGGTGCTTTCTGATAATATTTTGATGTTTCAAGGCCGGATTTTGCTGATTTTGATATTCTATGAATAGAATGTTGCACCTTTTAAGTGCTTTTGGCCGGATTTTGATGCTTTCTGACAATATTTTGATGTTTCAAGGCCGGATTTTGCTGTTTTTGACATTCCATGAATAGAATTTTGCACCTTTCAAGTGTTACGGGCAAATTTTGGTGCTTTCTGATAATATTTTGATGTTTCAAGGCCGGATTTTGCTGATTTTGATATTCTATGAATAGAATGTTGCACCTTTTAAGTGCTTTTGGCCGGATTTTGATGCTTTCTGACAATATTTTGATGTTTCAAGGCCGGATTTTGCTGTTTTTGACATTCCATGAATAGAATTTTGCACCTTTCAAGTGTTACGGGCAAATTTTGGTGCTTTCTGATAATATTTTGATGTTTCAAGGCCGGATTTTGCTGATTTTGATATTCTATGAATAGAATGTTGCACCTTTTAAGTGCTTTTGGCCGGATTTTGGTGCTTTCTGACAATATTTTGATGTTACAAGGCCGGATTTTGCTGTTTTTGACATTCCATGAATAGAATTTTGCACCTTTCAAGTGTTACGGGCAAATTTTGGTGCTTTCTGATAATATTTTGATGTTTCAAGGCCGGATTTTGCTGATTTTGATATTCTATGAATAGAATGTTGCACCTTTTAAGTGTTTTTAGCCGGATTTTGGTGCTTTCTGACAATATTTTGATGTTTCAAGGCCGGATTTTGCTGTTTTTGACATTCCATGAATAGAATTTTGCACCTTACTAGTATTTTTGGCCGGATTTTGATGCTTTCTGACAATATTTTGAGGTTTCAAGGCCGGATTTAGATGATTTTGATATTCTATGAATAAAATTTTGCACCTTTCAAGTGTTTTTAGCCGGATTTTTGTACTTTCTGACAGTATTTTGATGTTTCAAGGCCAGATTTTGCTGATTTTGACATTCTATGAATAAAATTTTGCACCTTTCAAGTGTTTTTAGCCGGATTTTTGTGTTTTCTGACAATATTTTGATGTTTCAAGGCCGGATTTTGCTGTTTTTGACATTCTATGAACAGAATTTTGCACCTTACAAGTGTTTTTGGCCGGATTTTAGTTTTTTCTAACAAAATTGTAATATTTTATGACCCAATTTTGTTATTTTGTTAATATTTCAAGAAAATTTTGCACATTTCAACAGTTTATGACCTGCTATTTCTAAAAATATTTTGATATTTCATTTTGCTAGTTTTGAGATTTCATAAAAATTTTTACATTTATAAACAGATTGTGACCAGATTTTGGTTCTTTCTAAAATATTTTGATGTTTCCAGACCAAATTTTGATGTTTTTGACATTTCATAAATAAAACTTTATACTTTTCAACTGTTTTTGGCTGATTTTTTTTTTTTTTTTGACAATATTTTTTGAATTTTGTTATTTTTGATATTTCATTATAAGAATTTTAAACTTTTCAACAAGTTATGAAGAAATTTTGATGCTTTCTGACAATATTTTCATACCTTATGGATAGCTTTTGCTATTTTTGACATTCCACAAATAGAATTTTGCTCTTTTCAACTGTTTATGGCCGGATTTTGGTGCTTTCTGACTATATCTATACTTTCAAACTGTTTCTGGCCGGAATTTGCTATTTTTGGAAATAGAATTGTGCACTTTTCAACAGTATATGACTAAAATATGCTATTTCTAACAATATTTAGATATTTCATAGCAAAACTTTGCTAATTTTGAAATTTCATAAAAATGTTTACATTTTTAAACAGTTTTTGGCCAGATTTTGGTGCCTTTAAAAAATATTTTAAAGTTTCAAGACTTTTTTAGACATTTCAAAATAGCCGAATTTTATTACTATTGACATTTCATAATTAGGATCTTACACTTGTCATCAGTGATCAGACTTTGGTTCTTCCTAACAATATTTTGAGATTTCATAAATTTGTTTTCATTTGTCAAGAGTTTATGAAAAGATTTTGGTGCTTTCTGACAATATTTTGATGTTTCAAGGTCGGATTTTGTAATATTTGATATTTTATAAATATAATTTTGCACTTTTCAACCAGTTTTGACCTGATTTTTAGTTTTTCTAAAATATTTTATGATCGGATTTTGTTATTTTTGACTTTTTATAAATAGAATTTTGCACTTTTTTCCAAAATAATCTCTGAAAAAGCTCTTCCCAAAAATCATTAGCTATGCCACTGGTTAGCAACATTTTTCAAAAGTTTGCAAAGCAGGAAGATGGAGTTGAGGGGGAGAGTCATTTGTATTCTATTGATTATAGCATAGTTAATGCACAATTATGGAGTAATTGTTTGTTGTAAAGTTTTTCAAAAGTTTATTTGTGTTTGTATCATTAAGAGAAAAAAAAGCCAATGTAATGCGCATAAATGATCATTAACCAATGTTTTTCTCTTAAAAAAAATAATTGATTAACGAATGAGGTGGAGAGTTAAATAATGTTATTTGTACACATAACCCAAACTTAGCATAATTAGGGGTGGCAGAGCCTAAAATATAGTTGCCAGGCTAGAGATAGAAAAGAGGGGAAAGAAGGGGTTGACATTATTTTGTCATTAATGGATTTTTCCCTCCCGGCCCCTACATTAACCAGGAAAGAAATTAAAGACAAGGTTAAAAATATTTGTTTATATTAGTAATTACCTTGGAGGCCAAGGCCAATCAGTATATTACATTCATTTATAGAATACGAAGTAAAATAAAAGATAATTATAATAACATAAATTTGGGTAAATGGTTGCTAAAAACCCATTTACAAACCTCAAAAAAGCAAACTGAACAGTCAAATAATAAATCTTTTGCAGAATCTCTTTATATTCATTTTATTTATTAATAATTAAATATATTTCTATATAAATCTTTTGTTTATCAATATGGAATAATTTTGCAGTATGCTAAAACATATTTAAAAATTGCATCATTTCATCATCATAAAGCAACATTATTTACAAACAAGCAAACTAGTTTCGAAACAATCAAAAACTGCCACTAAATAACATAACCTATTAATAAAAATTAAACTACTTACATAACAATATCTTCTTCTCAATAGACCTCAGCATACTATCCGAATATTTATTCCATGATATCCATCCAGCACTTAACCAGCTATCGGGAAACAACATATTAATCACTAAATACAATCTGTATAATGCGTACAATAATATAAATAGCACCTGCCGCCAAAATTTTGTTGGCAACTTACCCAATAATATGGATGAGTATTTTCGCATATAAAATTAGTACGAAATGAGAAACTGTCAAGAGGATTACTCTTAAATAATGTTTGAATCCAATCGACATTTTATAATAAATTAATAATTTACCTTTGCTTTTCTGGATTAATCTGGTCGACAATTAATGTATCAGACATTTGTTAAAGGTGTATTATCAATCAATTCAATTTTATTAATTAATTTGTGCTTATTCTAACCTTACTTTACTGACTGGAGCAGGTATTAAGTGAGCGACTGTATTATATGCGATCAATTTTGATATAATTATATGTGTGAGTCATTGCGTGGAATTTGTACTCGTATTGTTCATAAATTAATGATTAATTTTTTTTGTCGTATTTTTATTTTCGTTTCACTGACATAAATTTTGAATGTAGGTTAGGATGAAATGTAAGTCAAAATAAGGATGTGTAAACAATTCAAATTAAAAGTAACCCTCCCTCAGTACGATTTTTTACTGTTTAATCTTAATTAGCTCTGTTTTTTTTTATTTATTTCCTTCTAATCTTGTGCAATAACATTTTGTTGAAATCCTTGAAATATTTCTGGTTTCATTTTGGCCATGAACCCTAATCATAGAATTGATATATTTTACAATGTTTTATAAATATTTACGCAAATTATACGTTATTAACGTTATCAATGGTTTATATTTACATAAAATTTGTATATTTGAAAAAAACTTTAATAAGCAGTGGCGTAACCAACTAAGGGCATGGTCAGGGATGTTGACTAAACTTGGTTCGTACGCTCGCTTCACGCTTTCGTGTATCCAAAAACAGCCTTTACTAAACGCATCTGATTACAGGTTACTGCCACAATATAAAATTACATATAAATGCAAATGTCAATGATTACATTCATTGGGATTACTTTTTAAGTTGTTACCGCCACTGTGGCTGAAATGATAACTAATGTATGTGCAGAAACGTCATTTATATGTTATAGTTTATCCGCGTTAAGAATGCAGTGATGGGAGTAGTTTATAAAGTCAGTGGTGTCATACAACTATAATTGCAACATGTCTTTGTTGGTATTATAATACAACTAACTTCACTTTGTTTATTATTTTATAATTAAATGATTTTAAATTATTTAAAAACTTTAAAGCAGATACAAAATAGTTTATTGCTTTCTAGTTAAATATTAATATGTTTAAAAAGAAATGTATACTAGTCACTTTTAATACTAAAATTTATTAAAAACGGTTCTTAGAATTGCATAACGTTTATTTCTATTTAAGTTTTTGAGGTTATACTGTACGTCAGCAACAAAACATTTTAATTTAATGTTGAAATACATATAATTATTTACAAATGCGTTAAGTTAGTTACAATAACGCAAAAAATCGATAAATATTAAATAGTAAAAATTGTTAACTAAACTTATACAATTACAAGTAGCTTTGTTTTAATTTGCTAGATATTCTATTTGTAAGTTGGGTAATCCTTTAAGCCAACCAGAGCATTGTTTCCTAGTTGCCATAAAAACTGCTACTGCAGTCTTAACGCGAACATACTACATATACATATAGTGTTCTGTATTTGACGTCATTTTGTGTTTAGGTTAGGTTAACTTAAATATCATGTAAACAATACGTGTTATTCATATTCCAATAAAATTAATAGGTATGAACAATCTAGACGTGACTTTTGTGAACATATAGCAAAGTGTCAACATCGACTCGTTGACAAATCTACCGCCAGACAGCGTATTCCTTAGCCGCGATCACCAATAACAGAGAGAGGAATCGCATAGGACAAATCACAAGACAAATACACATTTCGAGTTGTAGTTCCGGCAATTCTGTCATAACACAAAGGGTAGCTTCGGTCAATATGAGTTAATATTGAATTTAGGATGAGTGACAAAACAGTTATAGACGTGAAACGAAGTGAGAGTCCCAAAGAAACAAATAAACACTAAATATTACAAAACTATATTAAGGTGTTTAATATACGAAAGTATACTTCTCCAAACACATTGGACGCTGTAATAGGCAACTTATATAATTTTAAGCATTTTTGAGCTCACGTACTACTGGCCAAATTAAAGTGAAATTACTGTAGACAACAACATACTTTGACGTTTTTTATAGGTTATAAGTGGTTATAAGTAAATCTATATTTGTCGGTAGCTCCTATCCAATGAGATAAAGTTAGTTATAAAATAGATTGAGCCACAGTGTATTAAAGACATTCAAGAATAGCCGTTAGAAATTGGTGATAATTTGTCTATTTAGGAGGCGTGTCCCGGGCTGCAATGATATGGGGTATGTGTACTAAGCATCCAAAGTGCAATGGCAGGTTGATTGCTTCTCCAACCGTAGGATTAAATTCTTTGAGCAGCAGGGATCATCTGGTGAATTTGGCCTTTGCATCGGTGGAAATGTTTTCGAATGAAAGCAGGTCTGTCGGTTTGTTAGCTTCAATCTATTATACAATATAATGTATTTCTTAAGATTATCCTCCTAGTAAAGCAACGCGCCGAAGGCCGTGAAGCTATCATTGGTTTGGAGGACAAAGCGTAAGTTAGGCTGTAGTTTTGCTAATTTGAGGAGCTTATCGATGTCCTGTTTGAGCTTGTCGAAGACCACGGAAGTATCGGTCGTCCATCAAAGGGTTTGCGTTGGACCTTGCATGGCAATCAGCAGTCTCGCAGGTACATACTCTCTGAGGCACGTGCATAATCTAAGAAAACTTTGTAATTGCCTCTTCCGGATCAAATTTAAGTGGTGTTCTAATAATTTGTTGCCATCCGCTGTAATGCTGTTGCTCAGGCACTTTACTTCGTTTTTTCCAAATTTGCATTTCGTTAGGTTGCAGCACAGCCCATGCTCCTGGAGTCTTTTGTGGACCAAATGTAAGTGATTTCTGTGCTTGTTTTGTCATTAAAATACCTAGTAGGCCGGCCAAAACCTGCAACATCATCTTCTGAAAAATTGCCGGGGCGTTTTTTAACCTAAATAACCTTAAATTGGGTAGGTGTCTCCGGCGGCGGCGGGAAAATTGGTTAATTTTTGTGTAACTCTTGCAGGGGTATTTGCCAATAACCCGTGGTAAGATCCATCTTACTGAAAATCTTGGTTTCTTCAAATTTGAGGGTCTCTTTTTGGTCGCTTAGTTTAGTTTCCGGTAGTCAATGCAGAATTTTATTGAATTAACCCATCTTTTTTTTAAAATTATTAGAAGCGTTCAGTATTTGCTGAAGCTGCGTTCTGTTAAGCCCGATGCTAGTAGTTCTTTGATCTGCTAGGGGCGTTGTACGAGTAACGCGTGGCTCATATCAGAGTGTTGTTGGCAAGCTCAGTTTTATGCGTGCTAGTAAGTCTCAAGTCATTACTGAAAACGGATGAAATGACTTAGATAAGTTCTTTGAATTGCTGTTAGTTAGGGAGTAGTGGTCCTATTGTAGTATCGTTTGACTCGAGTCGTTGGCTTCTAGTCGTCTGGGGGTTTCTTCACCTTGGTTCGTGGTTCAGCCGGAGCAAGTATCTGGAGGCGACACACCGCTGTTTGTCGGTGCCTAAGATTATTAGGTCAACATGGGCGGCTCCCAAATAGCCTGACTAGAGATGGTTTTACTTGATCGAGCGTTAGTTGTCAGTCAGTTCTCAGGATCGTCGACACTAGGAGGTAGTGTGCAAATAACGGCAGCGTTGTTGGTTAACGCGCTGTCTGGCCATCCACCTGGAGCGGCGGTTGGGCCGTGGTACATCCTGCACTTGGTGTTGAACCGTCAGGTAGCCTTCGTAGCAACGATATGGGTTCCCTGTCTATTCTGATGCTGGATACGCCACTCTATTCTTCGTTGACTCACATGTTAATGAAGACGTCATCTTGCACCATGCCTTTGATATGTTATTGCTTAGACGGTACTTTTTCTAATGGCGTTTTTGGCAGTGACACTCTTTGCACACTAAGTGCATATTTTTGTGTTCAGCTCACAACGCTCTTTTTCAGAACCGCCAACTTATGAGATAGACGGATATGCACTAGAAAAGTTAATATTGCTCTTAAGTCAAAACTCGGAGCGCCCCAGGGCGATCTCAAATGTCACAGTGGAAAAATCCATAAGCATACAGAGCCCCCTGAAGTCTATTTTAAAACTTGTGCCGGATTTTGCCTATTTAGACATTTTATCAATAAAATTGCGCAGTTTTCAGCAGAATGCTCTAGATTTTGGCCTTTCTAACAATATTTTTTCATAGCTGAGTTTTGCTATTTTTTATCATAATTAGTACACTTTTTAACAAATTATGGCTGGAATTTTACAATTTTTTACGTTTTTGAACAGAAATTTGCATTTTCAACCGTTTTTGGCCAAATTTTGTTTAATTTCAACTTTTTATAACTAAATTTTGCCATTTTATACTTTTTAATAGTCTAGACCAAATTTTGAATCTTTCTGACAATACTTTTGCATTTTTAAACAGTTTTGGGTCGGATTTTGGTGTTTTCTAACAATATTTTGATGTTTCAAGGGTGGATTTTGCTATTTTTGACATTTTAAAAATAGAATTTTATAATTTTTGATAGTTTATGACCAAATTTTGAATCTTTCTGACAATACTTTTGCATTTTTAAATAGTTTTGGGTCGAATTTTGGTGTTTTCTAACAATATTTTGACGTTTTAAGGAAGATTTTGCTATTTTTAACATTTTATTAATAGAATTTTACACTTTTCAACAGTTTTTTTCCAGAATTTAACTATTTCTAAAAATATTTCACGACCAGATTTTGTTATTTTTGGTATTTCATAAAAAAAGTTATCCTTTTCAACAGTTTACGGCAAAACTTTGGTGCTTTCTGATAATATTTTGATGTTTCAAATCAAATTTTGTCATTTTTAATAAAACTTGCACTTTTCAACAAACACAGTTTAAAAATAATTACATTTTTTTTAGAACCCCTCTCAATATTTTGCGAAAAACTCTAGCTAAGCCACTGCAGTTCACATGTCAAAAATAAATATTATGTCAAAGATAATCATGTCTTTTTGGATTTTCATTCATATATTTCATTAGAATGAAAATTTCATTCTCTACACATTGCAAAAAACCGTAGTTTTATGACACTCTAAACCGCGTCCTTAATATAAATAGTTTTCATTATCGCCAAATTAAATGTATCTTAAATATCACAAGTCAATTGAAAAATAACAGTTTCAATATTATTAAAGGATAATGAGTTAAAAAATAAGTACACAGTATAATATAATTTTATTCAAAATCAACGCAGTTTTACAAAATAACCCAACCTCAAAATACTTATCACTAAAATTGGCAGTGGACACCCTTTTTAGTTCGCACCATTTTCATATTTTTTTTATACAAAAATTAAATAAAACGTATGTAACTGTAATCTTTTTTACAAATAAATTTTTACATACAATTTCAATTTTTTGTGCACAACTTTATGCTACCTTGAGCAATACAATTTATAATAATATCACAAATATGGAACACAAATAGCCGAATCAGGGGAGGGGATGGGGGAGTGATGATGACAAATTAAACCTATGAAATAAGTGCGATGGTGCTTTGTGCCCCTTATTTACAATGAGTTTTTAAAAAAATATATGTATAGAGATAAAAGTGATAAGACAGGTACATATTATATTCCAGAACATGTAAATAGTAAAAACATCTTTTTAAATGGATTCAAAAAATATGCATGTATACATATATACTGGGTCTTTCTTTTTATTATTCCCAGTTACATAAAATTTCTTATGTTTCATATAAAAGTTTTAATTGCATCAATTATAAGTAAGCTACACTTGTGATCGTTGCAAAAACTACTTTCAAGTCAGATAAAAATATTTCTTTTACATTAAAATTTAATAAAATAAAGCAGTTAGCAAACGGTCACGTGTTGTAAATTTAACCAAACAATACCCTGTTACTTGTAGATTGCTTTTGTTTGTGACCGGAATATTTTGTTTATAAAAAACTTTTATACGAAACAATTGTTGGATTATTTAAGAATATACATATTTATATAGAATAATGCGCTTATAAACCCAACTACCAACTGTATTTATATACAAACGCCTAAAAAGCCTCAAAAATACAAATGGGTCACTAAACCCCTCTACACGTAAATGTGTATATATATAAATATAAAATTGAGAGTTTAGCGACGCATTTGGTGTTGAATTGTAGAGTTTATAAGCTCAGTTAATTTCAGGAAGAAACAACATATCTATATCATAAGACACGAAAAATATTACAAATCTAAACATTTATTATACAAATTGTTTTGTTCTTAACTTACACAATGTGAGGTTGGAGATTTGTACAAAGTCTTTCCTTTACATTTTGGGCATACTCACAAATAACAAAAAAAAGAAATACCTAAGTACACCTAAAATATATAATATATATATATATGAAATAAAAACACTACAAAAAAATGTATATATGACACGCATTTTAAAAAACTCAAAAAGCTTATTAATTCTTAAAAAATAAAACAAAACATCTGTTAATCGATAATAAATGAAATGTATTCTACTAGTGCTAATATCTATAATTCTTTATTTAAAAAAAAATTACTGGTTTGTACATAATGTTTTTATTCGATTAAGGAGATCCTTTTAAATTAATTAATAATTTATATGAGAGATAGTCTTTGAATCACTTAGCCATGGGGTACAACTTATAATGGCTTACTCTCTCCAAAAATAGTAGCGAGCACTTAACACTCACTTTTAAATAATACCAATAGGCAGCTGCTAAATTCACTCAATTAAAAAATATTAAATCGTTGTAAAAAAAATGGCAATGGACAATCAATAAGCAACTCCTTCAAAAGTAGGCGGATCTTTCATAAGACACTATTTTAATTGGTCATTAATTATAAATGTGGGCGGGCAAATGTATGACCACGCCCACTTTAATTTAAAATTAAAAATTTGATTAAATTGTCTTTTTTAATAGTCATGATTGAATATTTGGCTTACCAATAAATGGTTTATAATCAAGCACGCTCACTTTTCAATACTAATGCAGCCGCCATTTTAAATTACTTGTATCAATTTTAATTAAATATTAACAAAAAAAAAACAAACGCGATTATTAATAGTTGGCACAAGCTGTCATAATTACTCTCTTAAAATTTGGACTAAAATAATAACCAAAATCTACCCTACTTTTAATCACCCATCACAACCATACCACTGTTTAACAAAGTGTGGGCTGAACTGCAATTTAGCAAACCCATTTCTCATTGCAAAAAAACGTCATACTAAAGATTCCAAAAAGTAGACTGGACTCCGATATCTAAAGCAATTCGATTAGTCACGCCCACTTATTACAATGGCCACGCCTATTTATAAAATTGACGATGCCCACCTAACATATTGATGACGCCCACTTATAATATTCGCCACGCCCACTTATAATAACTTCCATTTGGTATGATTGGCCAAGCCTACTTTTAACAACCAACGCAGTCTCTCCATTACAAAATCGTTGCTACTAAATTCATGGATGTTTACAGTCTTTTAATAATAAATAAGCTTTGCATTCTAGACTAGCTTATGTTAAAAATGGCCGCAATTGAAATCTCCCTAATCAATAAAAATAGCAAAAAAAAAATCAAAATAATTACAAGTACAACTTGTTACACAACATAACTATATTCAACCTTAAAGTTACATTTTTACCGAAGGTAATAAAGGCACATCAGAAAGCTGACCCGCACTCTATTAACTAAACGAAAATAGAGCCGGATTTAAGTAGATTCGTAGGCTATACCTGAACATCTTCTTGTTCTTTTTCACGTTGTCTCACAGCAACTGCCGTTTCGACCAGCAAATAGAGACACTTGAATTTATCTTTATCTTCGCCTTCAGGTGGTGTCGGTGGTGGTGATGATGGTAATAATGGGCCGACTGTATGCGCCGGTACAACTTGAACTTTGGGGTTTGTCAATGGATGCGGGAGCTGTGGTAGATGTGCCAATTGCGGATGAGGAGCGCTCCAATAATCAGCAGAAACGAGTTTATCTTCAGAAGAGCTGGAAAAGAAATTGTATTCGTAAATAACATGTTTTAAATCAAATAAATATTAATTCTTAAGTTAGCAATAGTCCTAAACCTATCATTTACAACCCCACAAACCAAAGTCGCGCATCAAAAGAAACCCCGAGAGGGGCAATTTCGAAAATCAAAACGCCCGTTCTTGATCTTCCCAAACAAAACAGCTACGATCCACTAGCAACCCCGAACTCCCTCTTTCCGGATTCAATTTTTTACCGAAGAGGTATGCGGGTTCGAGGAAGCCGACGCCAACAGAAATTCAATCCGACCCCCCGTACGCCTCCAGCAATTTTCTAAAATCTCCTCGCCCCTGGCAAATCCGACGTCGAACTCAGATTTCCCGAAAAATTAACGCAGCGGGATTCGAAGACCGGATTCGGGTTCCACCATCCTTCTTAATAGGTAGCCGGGCGCAGAAACGACTGCTCGAAGAAGAAGCGGCCAATCAGGGTCCGATCGGATCAAGAAAACTCCGCTACGACTCAACTCGATAGTAAATTCCACCGCAACATTCAATGCCAGAAGAACTCATCTGCTTCCACCGAGAACAACTGGGAAACACTGCTGAGCTGTCAACCGACCGCGATGGAACAATGCACCTGATCCAGAACGTCCTAGAGTGCCATTAACGACTTCCGCACAAGACTAAGCAGTATCCACACTAGAGAAGTGCATCGATGGGCCGAGATAGTCCCAGCGGCAATTCCCAAGGGAAAGATCCGAATTGCACAAATTCATATTATTATTAATAACAGTTTTCTCAGGAATACCACCACTCAAGAACCGCCTCCGACGAGACCTAGACCGAAATAGCATGACCTTAAAACCCTCATGAAGAACATTCTGGCGGATCTCTTCACAAAATTTGAACACCGCCGGACAGCAAGGAGAAGAAATAGATTTGAAAATCCCAAAAACCGTTATTCGCACTTAACCGGAAAAACTTACGGTTTTTGACATTTCGACAGTAAACTAATTTTTGACATCTCTCTATTGTCAGTTATTTTTGACAATTGGTAATTTGCAGAAAGAACATACAACTGTCAATTAGTTTCGACAGTCATTTTCCATTTCAACCCCGGTGAAGAAGTCTCCGGTTCAACATCTCTTCCAACGCCAACTGATACCGTTATTAACACCGCCCTAACAAGATCTATTCACCGAGAGCCAAAACGCTCTCGGACTTAATCCGGCCGCCTTCACTACCACTCGCGAAGAGAAACCGGTAACAAATAGCGCCCGAGGAGGGATGCCTTGGACTCCCCTTACTCATCCTGAAGGAACAAAAATAAGATCAAACATGAAAATGGCTACCCGGCTAGACAAAATGACCAACAAGCCTCGGAGACGTCGCCGACTAAACTACAGTCTCACGAATCGTACCAATCGTATAATTACCTGATCGACAATGACCAACGTAACCTACTACCCGTGATAGAAGAGCTGTACCACCCACGCTCCCAAAATAACCAAAACACAAGCGGTTCATACTCTTCGTGTCGAGAATCATGTCGACCCTTCAGCGTCGACACCAAAGCGCCACTTCAACGTCATGAAGACGCGCATACGACCTCGAGTAATAGGCTACCACAAGCTGGTCAACTATCTAGCTGAGCGATATCGTTACCATCGAACACCACCGTCACGAAGAGCTTGAATGTGATAACCACACAATTAAGCCATGGCCCAATCGTGGGGATCCACGTCTGGTAACCGTCCACCTGGAGGAATAAACAGAGTTTATGGAGATCTTTGGGGAGCATAAATCACAACCCGCAACTCCCCAAAAGTCCTCATCGGAAAGAAACTCGACAAAGTCAACGACCACCTTACCAAATGTGACAAACGCAGTGTACTCGGATGGATGTTATTATTGACTAAGCCTCCTAGAATGTGAAGCGATTCTTGCACATGCAAGAACCACAAAGCGGTTGTAGATGCTAGCTCAGACCCGGCATGTATAGTTAAACCTAGTCACCTCAACAAAAGCTACTTCACAGCCGTACTTACCCCAACAAACAAAATAGAAGAAGAAGCTAACCATAGCGTGGCCACCTCAAATAATCCGGAAGGCTTGAAGACGGATCTACACAGTCCCCCCCCCCCCCCCCCCCCAACAATATGGATAACATCATGAATAAAAATTGCGCACCCAGATTCGGTCCTCAAAGAAAAGGAAATTTTACGCTGATTACCGGTAATTCACATCCATCTCAGCAACCGCCCAATCGGCAAATGGCATAAAACCAGCTGTTTCCAAATTTCCTCACTCAGATCTACGACAAAAGTTTTACTGACAACTTCGCGCTCCTTAACGAAGAAGTCAAGTAGTGAGATCACTTTGGATGAGTGGGGGTATGCTAAAACGACTTTAATTCGTTTAAAGAATGCCACCGTTACTAATACCACCCCCAAGGAATCTCTTCACAGAGAGCCAAAGACGCTCTCGGACTTAGACCGGACGCCGGTCCAGAAAAATGTCGACATCTCAAAAACGGTGCGTCACAAAGAAAAGCGGCCCACGAGCATCACCTTGAAATCAAAACATTCCGGCAAAGCTCAAAATTCCGAGTGACAAAAAAAGCATTTTGCTTTTTGTATCATTTCGTAAAGAAGGGGTTAAACCCTTACAAGAAGCTCCAGGTATGGCCCAAATCCGACCATCAATAGTTGAAAAGTGCAAAATTCTTTTCATAAAATGTCAAAAATAGCATAATCTGGCTTTGAAACATTAAAATATTGTCAGAAAGCACCAAAAACAAGCCATAAACTGTTGAAAAGTGCAAAATCCGGCCATAAACACTTGAGAAGTGGCTTGGAAAGATTAAAATATTGTCAGAAAGTTTGAAGTATGTATAAAAACAATCAAAATTCTATCGTGTCGGCTAGTGTTAACATTTGAAAGAAGAGCAAAAACGTCCTAAACCTATTCATATCATTTTTTGCACCCCCCCATCATGAAAACATGAAAGCTATCAAACTATTGTAGAGATTTGACATTTTTATTAATTATTAAATAATTAAACTTACATTCTCATAATTCCCCTTCATCCGCTACAACTAACTACATAAATCTCAACTGTAAAAATTATATATTAGTATTGCCCCCCCCCCCATAGTTACGCCACTGATATCTTGTTCAACTGTCAATGCTACCAACTTATTCCCCAGATATTTTTATTTTTATCAAATGCAACACTTTCATCAAAAATACATTCATGTTTAGGAATATATGATTTTGAAATAGCAACAAGGCATTCATAAACTACTAATTAAACTAAGTACTATTGATATTGTAACCTGAAAATTAATCAAATAGCATGTAGAGTTTGCAACATTATTTTTAAAATAAATACAGAATGGATCCAAGAATGTGATAAAATTTTGATCATTTGTAGGTTAGTTTAGAACCAGAAAATCTATTTAATGCATATGTAGTTTAATGAAGGTGTTATATGAAATCAATTAATGCTTATTTGTAGGTTATAAAAGACTATATTAAACTTACCCTCTATTGGCAGGATGAGCTGATTCCTTGGTATTCGGTAATCCATAACGTATGACAGTAGACCATGGATTGAATTTTTCCTCCTCACTGGGACTCGAGCTCTCATATTCGTTTGGAGAATCCCCTTCAGACCTATACATAAGCGTCATACTCTCATCATAATCATGATCTAATCGAATTCGTTTTCCACCTGCAGTAGGATCAACATCCCATCCAACAGGTCCCTGATCAGGACCCATTGATCCCCCATTAGAAAGCTTTTTCCCACGTCTTGATATAGTATAATGTAATGGATCATGACCCTCACGTCTAATCATTTCTGGTAGAATCCTGCGACGTGCATTTATAAACCAATTACACACTTGCAAAACTGTGAGGTTGGCTTCTTGTGAGAGAGTTATTTTTTCGGCATCGCTTGGATATGCATTGTAACGATGTTCGTATAACCATCTTTTTAATATTTTGACTGAGTGTTTAGGTAAATTGCCCCTGCGTTTTCGAACAGGGCCTACACCACCGTGATGATTTGCAATGCCTGCTAATTGTTGTAGAGCGGTTTCGTGTTCTTCTTGATCGCTGGCTGAATCATTCTCATCGGTGCTGCTGGTTGATTGGAATCGGTCCCGGTCTGTGAACATCACTCAAATTGAGACAAATTTCAATTTTGTTTGATGATTTTTTTTTGGTTGTTTAGTTTCATAAACAACATTTGTTTTGTTGCTGCCATCAATCAGTTGTCACTTATTTTTCTCATGGACAAATTTGTTTAAAAATATTTTGATTCTGTTTGTGTTTGTGAGGCAGTAGTGAGGATGACATTGACGGAACGGCGAGGCGGCGTAAGCCGCTCGTCGTGTTGTGTTGTGCGTTTTGTAAATAAAAGCTAGTTTTTAAAAAATTCCTTGCCTCTCGGGACAGGAGAGAAAACCCGTTTGTAATGTGGAGCAAGTGCACACGCTCCCGCTCTTCTCTCGCAGACGGACCGCGGCGCAGTTGCCAAATCTATTATTCTCTTAAAGCGTAAGTAAATTTGATACGCAAAAGCAATCGTTTATTAAAACTGAATCAAATTTGTAAAAATATTCACCTAAGTTCACCATTAAATCCATTATATAAAACGCCGATTATGTAATTTATTTTAAGCACAAATTCTGAATAATTTAAATGTTTGCTAATTAATACTATTACTGACAGTTGTTCAATCTTTCCATCAGGTTACTGGATTATTTGTTAGCAGATTGATAATTAAAAAAAACCGACAACCGACGTATAGATGGCGCAAGCAAGCAAATATTTATTTTATTATTCCAATCATTTTAATATAACAATTTCAACAGTTACGCCATCATCGCTAATTCATTTGACAAATGGAATGGAATTATATAAAAAACAATACCCCAAATGAACAAACTTTGTTTTTCAAACTTCAATCTTGCAGTACAGAAAGGCGGGAGCTACTCTCCGCTACATTACTAGCGCTCGCTCTAATTAATTCTGCTTTTCAAATCGGTAGCGAAGAACCAATCAGGAGCGTTCTACTACTGAGCGAAAACCGCTCTAAATGTAGCAATCTTCATGTACGCACCCAATACCTCCCTATGCCGATCGCAATCGAAATGACGTCAATATGACGTTGCGTTACTATTTTGTTCTTGTATAACCATGACAACGTCATATTGACATGGCGTAGTGTCAGCCTTTTTTTGACAACTGTTTGTTATGGTCACCAGTTATGTCCCGCAACAATCAACTGTCACAAAACTTAATAACTGATAAGGGTTTGACAGTTGAAAATAATTTTTACAACAATTTGTTTGACATTTGCCAAAATGTTGACATTTATCTTTGACAGTTTATGATCATTTATGTTTGACATTATAGACTGTCAATTATTTTTGACAGTTGACAGTTTAGATAATTTTTTGACAGCTGAAAAATCAATCCGTTGACATGGCTCATGCCTATTTTGACAGTTTGGTATAGCCTATTTTGACATTAAAGCAATTTGTATTTTTTAGAAAATTGGTAGTTTGTTGGCAGATTAGAAACATAATTTTTTGGAATAATTTAAAATATTTTTAATCAATTTTGGTATTTGACTAAACTGTAGATTATTTTTGACATCTTTGAATTGTCAAGTCATTTGGTATCCAAAAAAATCAAACTAATTCATTTTAAACTCCTTTCAAATATCATTTAATTTAACATCAACTGTCAATCACTTTGACATATGTCAACTGTCATTTGTAAAGCAAAATTGTAACTTATGTAAGTTAACATGTCAAACATCCATAGTACTCATTGATATCATTTTTTGACATCTCTAATCTTTTGAATTCTGTCAACTGTTATTTATTATACTTCTGTCAAATGTCAAACTAATTTTGACATCTCTAAACTGTCATTTTTAACATCTCTTAATTGTCATTATGACATATTAACTGTCAAATCATGTTTGACATATCTCAACAATTTGTTATAATCAAAAAATGTTATTTTTGACATCTGTCAGGTATTCCTTGAAATGACACATAACAACTGCCAATTGGTTTTGACATTTTTAAAAAGTCAATTATTTTTGACATTTTTCATTTATAAAAATGACATCCATTCACTAGTTTTTATATTGAATTTTGACATCTAACTGTCAATTATTTTTGACTTAATATGCACAGACTAAACTGTCATTTTTGACATCTTCTAATTATCAATTATTTTCGACATCTCGACAGTAAACTACCATTTTTCACATCTCATCTCAAAAATAATTGACAATTACAATTTGTCAGTTTAAAAATTACAATTTTTGACTTTAACATTTAAACTGTCAATTGTTTTGGACATATTTCAACTTGAATTAATTTCATTTATTGTAAACTGTAATTTTTGAAACCTAATTCAATTATTTTTGACATCTCTTAACTGTCAATCATATTTGATTTGATTTCATTTACACTGTGCAATTTTGACATCTATTGCCAATTATTTTCGACATCTCTTAATTATAGAAATGACACTCTTTTGACACATCAAATATGTCAATTATTTTTGACATGTTGAAGGTAACCTGTCATTTTTGATATTTCATTTGTCAGTTACAAAACGACATATAGCAACTGTCAGTTTGACATTTCAAAAATGTCACTTATTATTCACATCTCGGTAGTAAACTGTTATTTTTGGACACCTCAATTGTCCAACTTAACATCTGTCAACAATTTTTGACATTAAAGACATCTTAACTGTCAATTATTGTTGACATCGGTCATTTATTGTGCACAGCAGTAAACAGTCAATTTTGAAACATCTTAATCATCAATTATTTTTTAGCTTCTTTGAACTGTCAATCATGTTTGACATCCGTCAATTTTAAAAATGACATCTAACAATTGTCAATTATTGTCAACACTGTTAATTATATTTGACATATTTCATGAATTGTCAACATTTCTTTAACTGTCATTTATTTGAACAGTCATTTTTGACATCTTTCTATTGCCATTTTTGACCTCTGATAGCTGTCAATTACACATAAAAAATGTCAATTATTTTTGACATCTTGACAGTAAACTGACATTTTTGATATCTCTCAATTATCAATTATTTTTATGTCAGTTATAAAAATTATATCTATACAACTGTCAGTTTTAACATTTTAATAACCTCAATTATTGTTCATTTCTCAGTAGTTAACTGTCATTTTTGAAATCTTTCAATCATCAATTATTTTTGACATGAGACACTTCTGTCAAATATTTCTAGACATCTCTGAACTGTCATTCATGTTTGACTTCTGTTAATGTTAAAAATGACGTCCAACAACTGTCATTGGTGTTGACACTTCAGAATGTCAATAATTGACATCTGAACTGTCAATAAAATTTGACGTATTTCAACTTTAAATCATTGTTAACATCTGTTTATATTTCTTATCTGTCAATTATAAAAATTTCATTTAACAATTGTCAATTATGACTGACATTTATTTATTATTTGTTTTTGACACTTGACATTTCACAACTGTTGATAAGTGACCATAGCCACCAAATTCTATTCAGTTATTGTTGACAACTGCATCAATTCTATTTTTGACATTTAGTCAACTGTAAATAATTTATAACAAAATTAATTCAATCATAATATTGACTTTTTTTAGCTGTCAATTATTTTACTTAACTGTCATTTAGTTTTAACAATTCTTGTTATTGTCTATTTTGACATTTGTCAATTTCTGACATTTCTTAAGAATGAATTAGTTTTGATATCTTTCAACTGTCAATTATTTTTCACATCTTTCAACTATCAACATAACTGTTATTTAGTATTGCCAACTGTCCTATTTTTGACATTTAGTCATTTGTCAATAATTTGTTATATGTCTTAAAACTGAATAAGTTCTTAACATTTCTCAACTGTCAATAACGGCTACTATATTTTTGACATTTCCCAAGTGTCCATTATTTGTCATTAAGTTTTGACATTTGTTGTCGATTACCTATATTTTTGATATTTGTCAATTATTTCTTAAAAGTGAATTAGTTTTTACATCTCTCAACTGTCAATGATTTTCAATTGCTACAATATTTTTGACTTTTCCTGTCAACTGTCAATTATTTTACTTAACTGTCATTTAGTGCGGTCAATTGTTTATAATTTTTAAAGTTTCACAATTAAGATATTTTGATCTGTCGACTATTATTCAGCATCAACTGTCAATCATTGTATACTACCAACAACTGTCATATAATCTATTATTGACATATAAGCTGTCAATTGTAACCTATTTTTGACATTTGACAATTAAGATGCATACCTACCAATTGATAACAATTATTGGAAAATGCCAATTGTAATTTTTGACATATAAGCTGTCAATTGTGATTTATTTTGACATTTATCAACTATTTTTGACATCTTGGAACTGTCATTTATTTCTCTCAATAGTGAATTATTTTTGACATTTCTTAACTGTTAATTATTTTTGACCTCTCTTAACAATGAATTATTTATGATATCTCTACAAATTATTAGGTAAAAAGCCTCTTACTAGGTAAAATAAAGTTAAATGCAAGAAATTTATTTGTTGCCGAGATAGAGAACTTATCTTAATTAACAATAAATTAATATTTTAACATGAAAGAACTGTCAAATAGTGACAAAAGTTATTTATTTGTGACATCTCAGCTGTCATATAATTTGCTCATAAATATTTTTGACTGTTTGAATCTGATTTATTTGATAATTTAATGGTTTTTTTGAGATTTGTGTAAAAATTAAAATTTATTTAAAATTTCTTACAGTACACAAGAAGTATTTGCATTTAACAACTAGAATAATATCATTTGTTTCGTATTAATTTTGTATGAAAATATTAAGAGAATAAAGTAAATCTGGCAACAAGCGCTTGTGTTTATTTCTGAAACCAAACAAGGACAGAGCGATATGTCTATAGCGGCGGCATTTACTCTTTGAAAAACTATCCAATTTCCACACATTTTCCGCACACAACATTAGCAAAAAGTTGAATTTACTTATAAGAAAACAAATTCCGTAACATTTCCTAATATATAAGCTTAATGAAGGACGTTATGATTAAAAATACATTGTGATTGACACTTGACAGAAATGGCTACCTCGTGGTCCGAACGAAACAAGCAAAGCAGAAACAAACAATTAACTATTTGTATTGGCGTTAATTAAAGGTGGCATTAGAAATGGTTATTGTATAAATTAATATCAATAATAATAAAATGTGACAGTACTTACGCGCTTTAATCTTCATTGCTTGACAGTTGGATATGTCAAATGGAAAGCGTGATATTGTTTACGTAACGGATTATCCGGTGGGAAAGCGTTATAGTTAATTTTTCATAACTAATTTTCATCAAGATATAACTATTGTTCTTAATATTGGGATGTTGGTTGACTTGGTTGTCCCCTGTTGAGTTTCTGCTATGCGGGGGAAACTTTACCGTCTCTGAAGTGGCTGACTTATTATTAATAACACTATAACATGTGTATTATACACCGGCTTTTACTTTCAACACGATTATTCATTAATATTATGATAATAATTGCTGTCTTTCGCCTTTTCACAACTTGATAGTCACGCGTGCTTCTAATATGACAGTTCAGAATGGCGGTCAAAAACAACTGTCTGCTTGACACTGACGCCAAGTCGCGCCGTTGGTAATGCAGGAAGTTGTTGTTGCCAACATATATAAAGCGGGAAATTTAAAAAAAATCTTATGAATTCAAATTATTAACAGAAAAACGTTTATTAAATTTGAAAATAATTTTAATATCCCACAAAATACTTAAAGGCATTAATTTTATCATTAATTCATGGTATTTCAGTTTTACATTTCAAAAATTGTTTGTCATACCTGGAATTTTACTGTTTATGTTGCTTTTATAACAGATTGGTTATATCTCAAAATGTCTAGTATTTACAAATAAATAACAAATTTAAAAAAATCTGACAGTTCCGACATTTGATTTTGACAGATTAGATAATATCAAACAAAAATTTAAAAAGTCAAACATTTTCAGACGTAGCACACAATATCAGTTTTGCATTATCATTAATTGCTCGAGTCAAGATAATTTTGTAACAGTCTAAACAAAATTGTCGTGTATTATTATAATAACTGATAAGCTCACCAACAATCGCTTATGAAGTAATCATAAACAAAGCACTTGTGTAAACAAACCTACAATCAACAGGAAATGAAATCAAATAACAATAATATACTAAAATTATTTATTTAAATTAAATATAAACAAAATCACAACTAAATGTGTATAAAATATACAAATTATATAAATAATCTCGTCGAGCTACATTATTATTTCTTATTAGAACTGCCTTCGTCAGCCAAATCTGTAACAAATTAATAATTAAATCATACACAAATAATACAATTTCAAATTGCTTACTTTTTCCATCACAAGCTACAATCTTGACTTTATCAATGCGTGTGATTTCCTGTACCTCACGGAATTCGACATCGTTCAGCATAAAAGTCCATACGTTATCACAGAAACGGTATGTGTTCAATTTACCCGCTTTGAATGTAAGACGGGATTTAACACGTGTGGCCAATGTCTGGTTAATGGATTTGTCGAATTGTAGTAGTACCTTACAAGCAAGTTGTGGTGTAATTTGGCCATACTGAAACAAGAATTGAACATAAACAATGATTGAGGTTAAGTTATAATAATAAATTAATATATTTACCTGAATAAGTTCATCTAAACTTTCTTGTAGGGTGTGCCCCAGGGTTGTATTTCTGTATAATTGATAAGACATCTTTGTTCTTATTTAATATTTCGTATTTAAAACTTATAAATAAAATTAGTACACTGTTGACATTTATTATGGAATTAAATACTGATTGAATTGAGCTGAATGGTGAATCGAGTTGAACACATGTAATAACGACCAAATATTAACACGAAATGGAATGTTGACTGGACTAATTTTAATAGATAATTATTGTTAAGTATGAATAATATGAATATTCCGCCTCGCAAATTGCAAATAATGCAAATTGCAAGGAATAGATTAGATTTAATCAAAGGTTTTTGTCAATTTGGTCGTGACATACGGAAACTTACGAACGAAATGCGGAAAGACGCGAACAGAATTTATGGTTAAATTTGTTTTTATTTATAAGTAGTGCCAACTGGAGACAGTGGCGTGTTATTAAAATTTAAAATAAACAATTAAACTTTTTAATCTATACAATAATTATGATAGTGGAAATTATTTCAAAAACAAATTTTTTTAGCAATAATTGTTTGTCTGTTGATGTTTACATTCTGGTACTATTGTGTGATCAATAAACATTAGATTGTGCATACATTCTAGTGGCCTTAGTGCTTTCGGATTATTTTGTGACTGTTGCAAGAAGAAAATCAGTTTATGCTTTAAAACTTGAATTGTTTATACTTATAAAAAAAAAAAAATGTTACGCATACAGTAAACATATGATTCGTAAACGCAACTTTTTATTTTTGTTGGTAGTGAATACTTGGTTTTCTACATGTGTAAGTAGTTTTTAATTGTCTGCTATTGAATAATATTATTGAGTTAATGTATCGTTCATTTTAGCAAAAAAATTGTATAAACATGTGTCCGACTTTTAATGATAACTGAGATACAATTGAGTTAAAAACGAATTTATTTGATTTATTAAATTTTGCTAAAATTAACAACGCAAATGAAAATATTATTTTTTAATTAATAGTTTAAAAATTTAGTCAATATGTTGATATTGTGCTTGCAGTTTTTTATGATTCTTTCTTATTTGTGCAGCACTAACTCGCCAGCTTACTTTTACTCGATAAATATCACATTTCATCTACACATATAGCCCACAATCCAATAGTTTTTAAACAAGTTATTGATTCAGTTAACTTTTGCATTTTACAGATAAAACAAAAGCCATCTCAAATGCAGCAAGCCAACAAGAAGGCCGCCCACTTGCTAATCAATTACAACACCTCAGCATCCAAAAAGGACACAGACTAACCTCCGTCAAAAAGATTACGACAAATTTTGTTGAGTTATTGCAAATAAAGGGAAGGTGCTCAAAGACGGTGGTTTTCTATACAACACCGTCAAGTCTCGCAAAACATAAGCAAAACGTTTTTTCAGTCTATGCAGAAGCCGTTTGTTGTTTGTATTGTTTTAATCAGCATCTCCTGTGAACAAAGCACCAAATTCGACTTTATTGCCTTCTATAAGCGAAAAGCAATAGCTTTTATTGTTTGTCATTTGTATTAAAAGCAAACTTAACGAGTGGAGTAAGTTATTTAAAGACGGCGGTGTAGTAATTGTCCGTGCTATCAACATCAGCAACAGCATCCTCGACAAAGAATGCCGCAATGCGCTAATCCATAACATCTTTACAAAGTTTTACTTCACAAACAATCTAAACAGATAAATTGTTTTATGCAAAAAGCAATAAAAACAGTTATTGGTTATTTAAAACAGTTTGAACCCGTTTATTAAACTCCGGTTCAGATAGCTTAACATTTACAAATTCAACAGTCAAGTGGCCAAAAACCCAACTAACTTGGGTTATAGCAAAACTTGGGAAGCCAACTCAAATAATTTTTATATACCTAGCGGCTGCTGACTAAAAACAATCCACCAATTTAACCGCTCTCTACATAAACAATCTGGTAAAGATCAAAAGCTTTATTAGAACCGCAGTCGGCAGAGACTTTACCAAGTAAAACGCTTTAGCTAGACCAAACGTTCAAAGTTAGATGAACCTATGCCTTTACTATCAAAATGCAACGCTGCATTCTGAAATATACAAAAATTAGAATGCCACTTTTTGCATTGTATAATACAAGTGCTCAATATTGCACATCAGAAAAGAGATTAAAAAAATGTTACAAGAATTCTAAAAAAACAGAAAGCAAAAGACAAATATGTAGTAGGTAACATTTTGAAAGTTTTTTTGAGACAATTTGTTGATTTAAACATTATCTTAGATCTGATAATTTAGATGTGGACAGTAACAAGCAAATAACTTTTCTGCAGCGGAAAATTGCCTTGTATTGGCCAGTTAGTTTAAAAATTAGCCAACGGACCATTGTCTATCGTTTGATTAACTTTTTTAAAACCGCTTTTAAAGGAAGTGTGTAAAGATTGAAGTCAAGCTAAAACAACTAAAGTAACTAAAAAAACTAAAACTCCAAGACCAGTCACAGAAAACGCTCCCATGATCAGAAGCGCTAATGCGTTTGGTTGCCAAAGACGTTTACGTAACAGATTTGGCAATTCACTACCTATGTTTTTGTTTTAAACATTAGAAGATTTTTTGTGCTTCTAGACAAATCTTCTGGCAGTGTCGTAATGTCACTACTTTTATTACACGAGTCATTAATCGGCTGTAGTTGTTGGAAACTAGAGACAGGCGTATGCTTGGTTTACAAAGTTGGTTCTTCCTTTTGCTTTGCGCTGAGCCAGTGTTATTTAGTAAATGTTTTTGTTTGTTTTTCCATCGTTTTTTTGTTTGTTATCGGAAGATATTGCAGCACAAATGACAAAAATCAGAATTAATCCTCAGGTCTTAAAATTACAACCTCCAAAAGGTATATTGAAGCAATATAGAATCTGACGTAAGAATCCTTAATATCTACTCGAACAACAAAATTGAAAGGCAACAGACCTATTAATGCATGAGCAGTAGCGTAGCTAATAGTTTATGAGTTTTACCGCAAAATATTCAGAAAAGTTGACAAAAACAAAAGAAAAAGGATTATCTACAAACAAGTATTTAGCGAACACAGGCACGGCGTCAAGTACACTTTGCAGTTTAAACAACTTACGACAGTTTATAACGTTCTTGTAGAAGTTAGCGTTGATAATCAGTATTTAATTTGTTTTACAACTTTGTTGATAATATGTGATTCATAATCAATGTTATGTAATGTCTCATTAATATTTCTAAACGAACCGTTATGATAACATGCTATAAATTGCCTGTTCAAGTACTATTCATAAATTAAATGTTTATTTATTTTTTCGAGCGTGGGTTTAATCACTCCAGCATGTTCTATCTATTGTTGAATAAATAAATTTGGTATTTTATTACTTTTTGCGTGATTCTGCCGTGTTTTGAGTGATGGCGGTTTGGTGTTGCGTGCGATCAAAAAAAAAATAAAATGCAATGAGCAAAACAACGCCGTTATACACGCCAAGAAAACGTAACAAGAATATACCAACCGGAAGATATAGTAATGATACAAAACCTGAGGTTTTTTCAATAAATGATTAAGCCCAAATAGACAGTTGTTAAAGAAAACGGTTGAGAATTGTTACAGGCGCGCGTCCGCAAGGAATTGCGAGGGCCGAGGTCAATGGTATGAATCCCGGTGGAGTTCTCCGAAACGTCGGAGGTCGTTTTTAAACAAACTTTTTACTAAGCTCTTATACAAAAAATTTCAAACACGCTCACCCAGAGCTCTAAAAACGCACCCACACAGAGCGCAGTTTAGTACAAATTTGCAGTTTGTTTTTGTGTGGATTGACGTGGTAGTGCCAGAAGCAATTCTGTCTATTGACGGTTCTGAAGATCGACGTTTTGTTCTTGATAATTGCTTGGGCTCGACTGATGCAAAAACGCAGATTTTTGTAGGAAACGGAATAAGAATAGCGCAACCTGATTAGCCGTTGTTGGCTGCAACAATTCCTTTAATTTTTGGGTTGAGCTTCCGGTTTAAACTTGGCACGGTGATAATGTTTAAATGACCTATTTTTGGTTTTGTCCTGCTGCTTCTTAATCCGTGTCTTGTCTTTGTACATTTGCCCTAACCCGTTTGCCATGGCGTGCTGGCGTCGCTAAAGTGTCCGGTCCGACTTTGTTGTCATCATTCGTGAGCTACAATAGCTGTGTGGAGAGCTTGACCAGTCTTTACAGTGGTTCAGTGATGTAGACCTCTTGGTGGCCGCCGGGTGTCCAATGATTGACGGTTCCATTCCAGTCTTTTTATTGTCTACAACTCCCGGTAGAAGTGTCTTGACATGATTGTTGTTCTTTCTCTTTTTTACTTTTTCTGTCACGTTTGGGGTTTTGATAGCTTGAATGTGTGTGGCGAGTGCAGCGGTTTTTTGCTGGTCGTAAATGGTGACGAAAGTTTTGCTGATAGTCGCGGTTTGATTTTGAGTGGATGCGTATTCAATTTATTCCGTCGTGAGTTTGGGTATTTCTCCCATCAGAAAGCTGGGAGCTTGGAGTTTACACTCGGTGCTGCAGATATAGTTGGAGTCCATGGTCCAGTACAGCATCTGATTAGCTTTGGCTCGCAGGTAGTAGAGCTGTTCATAGATGCGACAACATAGTAGAACTACTAACTTTTTGTGTAGTAGTCCAATGTTAAAATAGAGATGGTTTGTTATATCCGCGCACCCAAGTGTTAAGTACCCAGTGACTAGCGGTGTCTAGCTGACTGGGGTCACAGCTAGTTGTGAGCTGACTTGGGTGACAGCCGGTTGTTGGTTGACTTGTTGTTTGACCTATCAATAAGAGGTCCCTATTGTCATCATTGGCAAGGTGTTCTGCCAAGGGTTGCGTTTTACCTTTGTTGAGGCGTCTCTATCTTCTTCTTCAGTTTTGTGTTGCGGGTACGTGAAAGCACTATGCTTTTAATCACTTTACGTTGGGCGTCATTTATTAATAGCGCGAGTGCGCAAGAGCTTGCAGGGGCGACTGGTTTAGGTCCAAAGTTGATGGTCTCAGTGGTGTTTTTTAGATCGTTGGAGATTATTGTGGGGGTGTTTAGCATGTTTTTAAACAAACCAAAGTACCTACTAATGCTCTCAGCCAAAAGGTTTCGAACACGCTTACCCAGAGCACTACTAATGTCGATCTTTGCTGCCCGCCTGGTTTACTATTTAGATTCAACACATAATAAAAACACATTGACAACTTAGGCTACAAACTCTGTTAGCCAATTCTTTTGACGACTACATTAAGTGCACTACTCACGCACTCGGTTTTCTATCATAGTTATCACGACAGAAGCGTCACAGAGCAGAACCCGCTATCGCCGCGTTGAAACATTACTAACGCAAGAAGAAACAAGGACGTGCTGTCTATCTCCACAAACCCAGTGAAGACGCCTTGAAGGAAATAATAAATTATATACCCCCAGAGATGTGAAGTTGAGTTTACTAACTCGAACATCATTACCAACCTATGCATGAGGCCTCTACTACGTGCCATCTGCTCCAATCGGTACTACCCTCAAAATCTTATTGGATAAAGTTCTGACTCAAAATACTATTAATAATTACAGCAATTGATATAAATATTTGTTTTAACATAATAATTAAAAAACCCAATAAACTCCTTGGTAGTTTTAACTTCTGGCGTCGGTGATTATACTAAGCAACAGAAATAGACTAACGTAAATAAATAATATATAGAAAAAGCGTAGAGCCCGTTGCTAAGTAACTAACAATGACTTCATGGTCTAAAACAGTAAATAAATTATTATTATTATTATTATAGTCGATGTCTTACTTTAAGCGGTTTCACTTTACCACTTGGTCTTATATTTGGACAGTTCATGTAACTGTCATAACTTCTGACAGTTTATATTAGGTATAATTGATGATTGTGACCTCTACTACGTGATAATTCATGTTTATGAAATAATAAAACAATTTACTATATTTTTTATCAGAAATGTATTCTTACAAATACATTATATAACTTATTACATCTGTAGAAAGCACTAGTAGAGCCAAAACTAGTAATGTATTTGTAAGAATAAATTTGTGATAAAAAACATAGTAAATTGATTTATTATTTCATAAACGTTTAGATTAGGTCTTATAAATATAGGTTAGGTGACAATAGAACTAACCTAACCTAAAATTGCATTGACAATAGAGCTAACATAACTAGTCTTTATGACACACAAATCATATGGACCATTGTTTATACTCGCTTTGATAAACAACATATAATTTTTAATTATCTTCTTAAAGTGTAATTTAATTTTTTATTGTATAATTTGAAATAAATTGAGTATAACCCACCAGTTTTTCTTTTAAGTATGATAGTTTATAAAGTTATTTAATCTCTTTTACAAAACAAATAAATAAACACAAAATATAGATAACCCAACAAACAGTTTCCATAAAACTCTTGAATCATAACAAGTTAACCCATCCATGCAACTTGTTATAAATTTCACATAAAATTATAATCAGAGACAATATAAAATATCAGCAATGAATCAATCGTAACAATACTAATATTAAAAATGAAACGATCATTATTTACGAACCGGGAGATAAAATCTCACTCGCAATCAAAGTGTAAACTCATAATAACCTGTTGCATCAACCAACAATCTAAACAACAATTAGTGAATTCATCTAATAATCGTTGTCTCAACTAATTAACTATTAATTAATAACAAATATAACCTGTAATGTTGGTAGAGAAGTCGCCATTACCAACATGGGAGATTGGCGCGAATTTTGGAATATGGACTGGAATGGTTTTTTATGGAATTTATCAATTCTACAAACAATGCAGCGGTGAGTTCAGTAAATTAATTTAATTAAAACTATTAAATTTTGATTTTAGTTTTCGATAATTACGAGGATCCATATGATGATTTCCAACAAGGATGGATTTTTCCCAATCGAAAACTTGACGTATCCGATTCAGAATGGAAAAGTTTGATTCCATTCGCTCTCAAACTAATTCCATTTTTATTTATACATATAATTGTGACCCAGTTGTTAAAATCGATTAATCGATTTGATTTAATTCGATTTGCACAATTATCGATGTCAATTATTTATATTACTTTAACATCGAATGTTTACATGGTGCTACTATTAGCAGTGCAACCGCTTACTTTTTTTTTATTAATGAAATTTAAGAATTCAATATTGATTCGTTGTTGTTTTGCCGTTTTGTTACTATCAGCCATGACGTTTAACGATTATTTAACTACTTTACTTATTTATTTGCATAGACACGAGGATCAAATACATTGTTTCCATGCCATTTTTTGGATTAGTTTACGCTGCGTTAGTTATTCCATTGATTTAATCGAATCGAATCGTGAAGGTGATTTAATTGATATGTTAGCGTATGTTTTATATCTACCTGTATTACATTTCGGTCCTGTTGTTTTATATAAGGATTATGTGAGTAGTTTAACGGAATCTAAAACTAATTGTATACAACGATTTAAAAAGTTCTCTATATTATTTGCGAGACTCATGTTTTGGATTTTTGTTCGAGAATTGATATCGCATTTTATTTATGTTAATGCGATGCAGTTTCATGTTGAGGTAAATATGGAATGATTTAGTTTCGGTTTGTTTTAATATTTTTTTAGTATGTTGATAGTTTTACACCAACGCCACGATATGGATATGGTTATTTCGTTGGGCAATATTTTCAAATAAAATATGTTGTTTTTTATGGTATTGGAATAGCTTTCGGTCGATTCGAAGGGGCTGTGATGCCAGGGATTCCAAAATGTATTGGACGGATACATTTGTATTCGGATATGTGGAAGTATTTTGATGAAGGATTGTATCAATTTATTGTTAAGTAAGTATTTAGTTGATTTAATACACAATTGGGTTAGTTAATACAATTTTTAATCATTTTAAATAATATGCAATTAACATTACACTTTTGACATTGTTAATATGATGCAACCAACATTACTCTTTTAACTTCAATGGTATGCAACCAACATGACATATATACAGATTGTTCATTTATAAGAAAATAATTGCAGACTTTTGATTCGATCAAAACTGAAATAGTTTGTTCGCATAATAAAAATCTTTTTTAACATATTGGTTAAACCTTTACTAACTGTTAATCCATAATAATGATGAAATAAATCGCCAATTAAGTTCTAATACATTTAAGACAGATTCTTTGGTTAAAAATAAACAAACAAAAATATCCAACTCCTAATAAAGCACATAATAATTATTTTATTAAAACCTATCTACAGCTAATTAAATATATGCTTAACACTTTGTTTATTTTGATATATATTTATATCAATAAAGTATTTGTAGTAAAAACATTCATTTATTTTTTTTTTTTTTTTTCAGATACATCTACATTCCCTTACAACTGACGAATAACATCATGGGCAAACTAATAGCAAGCTGGATCTGCTTTATATTCATATTCGTATGGCACGGCGTCACACAAACAATACTAATATGGACCGTCCTAAATTATTTCGTTGTAACATCAGAAGCACTTTGGAAATATTTCTATAAAAAAAATTATGATAAATTTAAAAATATTTCACCAGCTTGGAAGCAACGTCTGCATGCATTGATAGCAGCGCCAATATTCGCCATAGCTGTAATGAGCAACTTCTATTTCCTAATCAATTTAGAAATAGGACACATTTATTTCCGTAAATTTTTCTATGGAGAGTTTACAGCAACTTTGTTAGTTTTATGTGTAATGTATGCAGGTTGTAATGTATCAATCGAAGTTAAACGATGGGAAGATAGGAAGAAACATGTTAAAGAGCAATAAACAAAAATTTTTAATAAATTGATAAAGCTATTTATAATTCTCGACAAAAAAATAAAGTCTTTTAATTTAAAAATAATAATATAATATAATAATTATCCCGATGTATTTTGTTGCAGGGCCCTTTTCTTCCTGTTCATTTCCAATCGTTTCAATGCTTCTTGACGTTTCTTTTCAATTATTTCTTGTTGCTTCTTCGCTTCTAATTTTGCTAATGCTTGTTGTCTTTTTAGTTCTATTTCTTCCGGTGAATATTTGATCGGCGATGTATCAGCTAAGAAAAAAAGTTAAGGAAACATAAATCAATTGAAAGATTTATAAGAGCCATATTTAGGCTTGACGTTGGCAATACATGCACTGAAGCTTGACAACACTACTCCCCCTTTGCGTTAGTGTATCTTGATAATATTGTTGTGTATTTGTGGGACTACGAGGAACACTTACGATATCTCCAGCTAGTGTTAGAGCAGATCCAGGCAGTTGGGCTTTATTGTAGCCCCGAGAAGTGTGAGTTTGAACAAAGATTGAATATTTCGGACACAAAATAACCGTGGATAGAAACCAATTGCTTACGCACCACTTGAACTTGGTCCGTGATTACCCCCCGACCAACCACTAAAAACTGGCGTAACTGGCTCCGTTGTGCCGAAGTTTGCCGTGCCACTCAGGTCAAAAAGTAAATTTGCTTGCTCGGTGTCGACATCTTCGCACCTCGTCCGCTACAGAGATATGAAAGCCAAGATACGATTTAAAGTCATCAGGGAACACCACGATGACAAAGAAGTGAGTCACCCGGGATGGGATAAAACCATATGAGCCATTCTCCGTGGCTATCATTGACCCAGCATCCAAAAAAAGTCAGAAAATGTCACAAGCGCCTAAATAAAACTTGGACATAACTGTTACGACCGCCAGGTAGTGCTGACATCCATAACACACGCCCAGTCTGCGACGCGATTGAGGTGAACAAAAAGAATCGATTCCACTCGTCCTTTGCGAAAAGGTATCGTCGATAAACTCCGCTACTTCAACGACATACCGGTCCAAGGTCACGCTTCATACAAGTCGTACCAAGTTTCAAAGTCGACTGCCACGTCAAGTGACATACCTGTTGCAGACCCAGAAGACACCACCTCATAGCACATCAAGACAAGTAGTAGGAAACCCTGATCTCTATCACTGAAGTCAACCATCCAGAGAACTATCACACCGACTCCTGGACTTGTGACGGTCCAGATCTTCTTCCACGAAACCCTGTTCCGGTAACAAAGCCTTTGCCAATAAAGTAACCACCAGCAAAGCAACTGCATGCTTCTTAGAAGTGTTCAGCAGATTTGGATACCCGCAAATCCCAGTTTGCCAGCAGCTGCTTCTAGGAGGCTCTCGATAAGTGGAAAGTGGTACACCACCGATACTTATAGTCCCCAGGCAAACCCGGTGGAGAAACTGCACGCGGAGTTAAAGAATGCGCTTCAATGTAACATCCACAGAGGACCTAGGATGAACTACCGACCGCCGCATTCAAACCAACGTCGCCACCAAACTGGCCGTATCTAAAGCTGCCCCACCTCCCCGACTCTGTTCCGAGGGAGCTCCCCAGCAAACCCTTTGAACCATTGCCATATATCATTTATTTTTCGGGCTTGGTACCGACAATGGCAGAATTAAAAATGGCCGAAGCACTAATTGCTTCATGCTAAATGTATTAGCAGCAGATAC
This sequence comes from Tachinus rufipes, assembly GCA_963932245.1. Taxonomy (NCBI): domain Eukaryota; kingdom Metazoa; phylum Arthropoda; class Insecta; order Coleoptera; family Staphylinidae; genus Tachinus; species Tachinus rufipes. The sequence goes on from OZ010743.1 coordinate 112,265,774, forward strand.
AACTAAACCAGTATAAAAAAATAAGTTAATTATTGCAAAATGGCTCGATCATGACATTTTAGAGCCAGTAAGATAATCCTTGTATAAAGGTTGAAATAATAATATAACAATTAAAACTACAAATTAAGTAATTATTGATGCAAATAAAATCGTGCTTCTGTTTGACCTTGACGGAAATTAAACTAATATTAGAGCCACTTCTTTTATCCTGGATACCAGTGCAGTTCGTGTGGTCATATCAACTATACCTATTGATAGCCCCCGTACTGATCAAACTTCAGAAAATTCATTCAGTGACAAATTGGTGCCCAACATAGGGCATCTTCAGAGCATATTGTTCCACAAAGATCCTGATTGTCAATAGATCCTCCTGCTATGATCACTATCAGAATTTAATCCTCATCCCTTAGATGCAACCTTGACATGAACCATATTGAATTAAGCCAACGACCAATTCAACCAATTCAAAGAGAACAAGTAGAAGAAATCATTACTTCAAATTGTAAAAATAAGAAAAGTTACATCCATATATGATTTGAACTATAATAGAGGGGCTTAATTCATTGCTACCTAAACCAAAAGATAACAAAAAAATTTAAATTACAACAAAATCCCCGAATACTTACAATCACTTAATTCTGGTGGCGGTGGTTGCATCTTCTTCATATTCAATTTAGCCCTCGCCTCTTGTCTCTTTCGTTCAATTTCCTGCCGTATTTTCGCATCATGTTCCTTCTGCACATTACTCCTAGTCTCCGTATAATGATCCCCAAAACTTAAACTCTTCGTTTTAAACTTTACATTATCACTCTTAGATTCATCTTTAGTCCGATTAAAAATATTCTCCACTTTAAACGATTCCAATGCAGCATCGAATGAATCATTAATTATAGACAATTCCCCTTTCTCTAATTTCGACTGAAAATTTGTCGGTGGTTTTTTAACAATCGTTGATTCTAACGTGTTCGAACTAAATGATTTACTTAATAAATTACGTGCTTTTGTTTTAGGACTGTCTATATTAAGTTTCGATTCTAATTCTAATTTCTTTTCTATTTGTTGACTCGCTAGGATTAATTCTTCTTCTATTGAATCGTCAAAGAGATCGGCGAGTTCATCACTGTTGTTATTGTAAGCAAGTTCTTTATCATTAAATAGGTAACTGTGTGTATCAGTTTGTTTAATTTCATCCTGAAATGCACGAAGTTCTTCTTTTAATTTATCAAATGATTTTACTTGATTGATTGGGGGATGTTTTTTAAGGGGTAGTTTCGGTGATGTTGCTTTTGTTGATCGTTTATTAGTGCGTGTGTAATTTGATTTTGATTGAGGAGAATTCCAATCCCATAATACATCAACACTATCTAATGTTTCTTGTGTGCAAGGTAAAAAAACCGGACTGTAATCTTTATCTACTAATAATCTTTGTGCTTGTTTGATCGGTGTGCTTGTTAGTGAATCATTTTCTAAAATAAATTTAAATAATTTTTTTTTAATTAATTTTTTGGTCACTTACCATAGTCATCAATGATTTCTTTCTTTTTATTATTTCTTATTGTTGATAATTTGATTTTATTTTTAGGTGTACTTGCCATTCTATTTATTATAATAATACTAATATCACATATGAATGAAGTAAAATAGAATTTGGAAGTTTGGATTTAAAGGTACACACAAAAAAACAACAATGCCACAGTGGTTTCAAACAGTTTAGGTTATGTAGGACAGCTGATTGATGCTTGTTGCTAACTTCAGATTAATATGTCATTGATGAAGCTGGCAGCAATCATAATACTTCCCCTCCATTAAAGGCTAAGTTCACGTTTGTTAAAAGTGCGTTCAGAATAAAACTCCAGCAAATGAGCGTTTGTCATTTAGGTTATGTTAACTAATCACATCAATTTATTAAAAATGAAATGTTATGTTTTCTCTGTTGCACTCATGCTTTTGCTTAGCATTGCTGTTCTGGGATTACTGTGTTTTACTCCAGCAAATGAGCGTTTGTCATTTAGGTTATGTTAACTAATCACATCAATTTATTAAAAATGAAATGTTATGTTTTCTCTGTTGCACTTATGCTTTTGCTTAGCATTGCTGTTCTGGGATTACTGTGTTTGTGAAACATTATTATACAATTTCTCAAAAGTCAGTGAATAAGCTTTTTATTGGGTTGAATTAGTTTAATTTATTAGTATTTATCCATAATTTACATTAATATTTTATAATCTTCAATTTTATTTCTTCATAGACTTGTCAAAAGCTTGCTTTGCTGCCTCAGTGGCATCCTTCGTAGCATCGGCTGTTTTTTTAGCTAGTGCTTCTGCTTCCTTTTTTGCCTTTTCCGCTGCTTTTGCTGCTTCTTTTTCTAGTTTCTCTTTTTCTTTCTCCATTTATACAGATTTGTGTTTATTGGCCAATGGCTAAAAATGTCAACACGTCAATAAATAAATAAAGTATCTAAATTAAATTATATATAAATTTGAAGTTAAGAACTCATTACGGTATGTTTATGTTGATTATATAAATCTGAAACTAGTAACTTATTGCAGATAATACTTGCTATGTTCATGTTAATTATATAAGTTTGAAGCTAGGAACTTATTGCGGGAAATACTAGCTAGGTTCATGTTAGTTATGTAAATCTGCAACAAGCAACTTGCAAGATATTTTTAAACTTATACTCAGATATTTTGAGATTATATTAACAAGTTTAGAATTAGCCTTAAATAGTTGAAGTTACCATAAAATACATTTTAATCAATTTTATTTAATAATTTTTTAGTGTCAGACAAAGCTTTTTAACATTGTTACTCAAATTGAGTTGATTTTTTTTAAATATATACTCAAATATGTTAAAATTAAGTTGACAAATTTGGAAATAGCTTTAGTTATTAGAAGTTACTATAATTATTTTTTTTAATAATTTTATTTAATAAATTAGTCTGTCAAACAAAGCTTTATAGCTTTATAACTTCAACATTGCAACACAAATTGAGTTGAAATTTTTTAAACATACATATATACAGATTAAGTTTACGAATTTGGAAATAGTCTTAGCTACTAGAAATTATCAAAACGACAAACAACTTTGTTAGTTTTAGACAAGGCTTAATTTACGCACAAAAACATTTTTTTTGTTTTAGACAAGGCTTAATAACTGTATAAACTGCCAGATTTTTATATAAGCTTTCACAACGTGTACACAATTTATGCACAAAAATTGAATTTTCTATAATTTTTAATATAAATATTATATAATTTAAATAATAAAAAGCTAAATCTTGTGCATAAAAGATTAATTTTATGGTTAAAAAATATGGCCTTTTGGATGTATCTAGAAAAAGAATATTACTTTTTATTAACAGCCGTTTTTAAATGGCATGGTTTATCTAAACTAAATTGACGCCATTTGTAAAAACCTCTGACAGAGTTTAAGATAAGTCTGTTTGAAACTTTTTTTTACTATTTAGTTGGCAACATTTATCCCCTTTAAGCCATTAAATTGCTAACTTCATTCTATTATAATAATACATAATCTAACCTCAAACTAATTGTTTGTCTGTCTGATGAAGTAAACAAATAATAGAAACATGGAAAATGAAAGTAAAATGGAAACAGATAGCTCAGATAACGATTCTGACAAAGAAGAAAATGATATTGCAATCGAAAAAAGAGCTGAAGAATTGGAAAAACTAATTGTTGATAATAAATATTTATATGATTCACATGTTGAGTTAGTCGGACTTTATAAACAATTAGCAGATCTCACATCAATGCGATTGGCATACGAAAGATTTCATGAGACGTATCCATTAACTTCACAGTTATGGATGGATTGGCTTAAAGATGAAATGCATTTAGCTAGCACAGTAGCAGAAAAGAAAAATGTATTAAAGCTATTTGATGTTGCTACACAGGATTATTTATGTAAGTTTTATTATATTAACTAATATTGTGCAATAATCATTTTTATTTTTAGCCATTTCACTCTGGTTGGAGTATGCACAATTCGCATTAGGTTGTTGCGAATTGGATGAAACCAGAGCAATATTGGAAAAGGCTTTAAGGGAAGGTGGTTTACATACCGCACAAGGTTCTTTATTATGGGATACATTGCGTGAATTAGAAATTGCACATTTATCACTAGCCGAAGCGGATTCAGACACAATGATTTTACAATTACAGAAGGTTGTGGATGTTTTTAAACGACAACTTTCAGTACCTTTGATTAACATGGAAAGCACTTACACTGAATTTAGCGAATTAATAAAATTATATCCTTCAATTGATCCGAAACCAATTGAATGGGGTTATAAAAATGCTTTGAAGGCATTGCAAATTCAGAAACCATTCGAAGATCGTTTGCTTGCTGCTGCAAATAGTAGTGATGAAGATGTTTTGATTATTTATAAAGAATATATTAAAAGCATTAAAGATACTTCGACGATTATTTGTTTATATGAGAGAGCTGTTGAAAAATTATGTTTGAATCCTGAAATTTGGGTAGATTATACTAATTTTATGTATAAGCTCGGAGGTGATGCTGCTTTGAATGCAAGTAAGCGAGCTATTCGGAATGTAACGTGGAATGAAGAATTGTGGATTATTAGGTTGGCTATATTGGAGAAAGCTGGTTCTTCTGAGGCTGATGTTATGAGTTGTTTTGAAAATGGTGTTACCAATTTAATACAAGCTAATTGTAATAGGTTGGAATTGTGGTTAGCTTTTGTTGGGTATATAAAACGTAAGTATATAAATTTATTTTAATTTTAAAGTTTGGCATCTGTCAAATTTTATTATTCACCAGCATTACCAACTTAACCTTCTTTTTCTTTAGTTTGCAACATTTTTGAAAGATTAGAGCAATCCTTTCACAATTCTCATGCAATTATAACAGACTGGCTGTAATAAATGTTTTTTAAACAATCTGTTGATAGTTGTAATGAGTTTTGACAGATTGGAGCAATAATTTGGGATATTTTTTTACAATTTTTAAAATTTGACAGTTCTAAGTATTTCATTTTTGAGAGTTTTGATGCATTTTTGCTTTAGCAAGTTCAAAAACACATTTGACAAATATCAAGAACTAGTCTAGTGTAAAAAATTTATAATTTTTTAAGAATTATATACATTTTAGCAGATTGCAGTAATATTTTGATAATTCTAGACATTTTTGACAGTTTCAATGCACTTTTGCAGGTTGGGCAACATTTTAACAATACCAAAACATTGTTGACAGATTCTTAGGGATGTTGGAAAACGGCTAAAACTTGCCACAATTTTTAATGATGAATGATTTTTTTACAAAAAACTTAGGTTTGCATTAACTGGAGTAGGATATAAACCAAAAAAATCTTTTTGGGGAGCTCTTTCTCATATCTCGCTCTCAATTTGTTGTCCAGTGGCGTAACTAAAATATTTTAATTTTAAGTAAAAAAAAGGGTTTTTACAAAGGTGAAAATCAATAGGATTCATTGATCGATTTGAGCCAAAAACGTCAAGGGACTTTTTGAAAGTTAAAAGTTTTGAACGTATAATAGGCTTAGTCGCGTTCCAATTGATGTTTTTGAGCATTGAAAATTTGAAAATACGCGATTTTTACGTCAAAGAAGTATCCAGGAGTTTAACGTAAGAGGAAGAGTGTCTAACAGTTTGCAGTATATAAGGATCCAAAATACCCCCGACGTTGTGGATAAACTTTTTTGACAAATTTACAAACTTTTGGAACTAAAAAAATTAAAACTATAACTTGAGAACGGTTAGTAGTAGAGACTTTGGACAAATTTGGTTCTAAATGCGTTTTAATTAAATAAAATGATTATAAATGAACTGGGTTATGTCAAAACGCGACTGAATTCTTTCACGGCGTCAGTAGAAGTGAGTTCTTTTGTTTGTCTTTGTTGTTGGTTTACCCTCACGGGCGACTACCGAATAACCCCTCTCCCCCGGAATGAATGCAGGAAGTCGGATCACTCAAGTGATAAATCTTTCCTGACTAACAGATGCTTAATTTACGGGTCGCATTTGACGAACGCATGTGGGCCGTTGGGGATGCCGTGTCGCCGTAGCGTTGGAAACTGAGGCATTGTGCGATTTTTGCGGTTTTTCACTTATACTCGACGGTAATTCGTAGCTCACATAGCTTCTTAGAGAAAGGATCACTGTACTTTTAGCTTCTTGCGGAAGCTGAACATACAGCATTGGATGGGTTTTCCCGTTCCTTCCTATGCGTGTTGTTGAGGAAGGGTTGTACCCCTGGGTGATGAGCCAGCACCACATCAGCCGTGAAGTAGTCGGGTCTTTATAGACTCTAACTGACAGGTGTAGTAAAAGACTTTGTTTGTTTGTCACAGTCAATCACTGCATGGAAGTCCGCATGCGATAAAGGGTCGATGGTTATGTTGGCTGACTTAAAAGTAGCCAACAGCCCTTGATACGAGGATTTGTCTTGCTGGCGGAATTGCTGGGGTTGAAAAAGGACCTAGGGAGCTAGTAGTCGGACCAGAGTTGTTCGACTGCGCCTAATAGAATTAGAAATTAAAGAGGGCTCACCCATATCCTTCCTTAACTTCTTTGCCTTTTACTTGCCTATGACCAGGATGAATCCCTCCTCTTGGGGCGGGGCTTCGAGCTGATTGGCGTCGTTGCTGTCTTGGTGGATGTTTATAACTTCCTCGAAGGTCGAAGGAAGCGGTATCGGACTTGGGTGGATCCTCTGATTTGCTGGTGGTGGACGTTTATCTTTATTTTGGAGAGATTAAGGATTTTCCAAATCCGGATTTGATTTATACCCACTACTCGTTCGTCATTAGTTCAGAGGGTGTGTGGCCTAGACATGTAGCGCTAAAGTTTCGATTTCCTCTTAGTCGAATTCGTTTAGCATCCATCCACTATCCTTCATCCTGAACGTTATTTTTCTTCAAATAAACATTGTAAGGTTATATTGTTATACCTAATACTACTATATCTTAATTACAGGTAATAATCCCAGCAGTTTAATGAAACTATTCGAACAAGCCGAACAACAACAAGTACTAGATCCGACATACAAGCTAACAAGATTACATGCACGCATTTGTTTCAAACAAGGTGATTACAAAAGCGCATGCGCCTTATTCAATAATATCATGAAAGATCCCAATATTAAGATATACGCGCACTATTGGCTTGAATACATTAATCTTGAACGACAATACGAAAGCACACATCAATTACGAGCGTTATTTTCACGTGCATTAATATGTTGCCGAGATTGGCCGCAATCTATAGCAGATGAATGGTTAATGTTTGAACGACAGGAAGGCAGCTTGGATGACATAATTAAATGTACTGAAAAAATTAAAAAAATGATTGCTGATAAACCGCAACCTCAAATAGTTGCCACTGAAGCAGTTAATATTGAGGTTAAAACTAAAAAACGAAAAACAGTTGAAAAAGAAGCAGCACCGATTAAAAAAGTTAAATTAGAACCAACTATTCGACGCAATCAAGGTCCGCCGAAAGACCTCGATAAACAGAAAGCGGTATTCATAAGTAATTTAAGTCCGTCGAATACAGAAGCGCAAATAAAAGAATTATTCCCCAATTCGTTAGCAGTTACATTAGCAACCAATAATAAAGGCGAATCACGTTGTTTCGGTTACGTACAATTTGAAACACCCGAAGAAGCTCTGGATGCTTTAAAACGTGATCGTGAATTAATAAACAAGCGACCTATGTTTATATCGAAATGCAAGGGTGATACCAGCGAAAAGGAATTCAGATTTGCGACGACTGTTGAAAATAATAAGCTATTTGTAAAAGGTCTTCCGATTAAACATAAGAAGGAACACGTTGAGGCTATTTTTAAACCATTTAATTGTACCGATGTTAGATTGGTTTTGCATAAAAGTGGACAATCTAAAGGTTTAGCATATGTTGATTTTGGTAATGATGATGATGCTGAGAAGGCTTTGAAAGCAACGAATCATATGAAGATTGGTGCATTTACTATTACAGTTGCTGTTAGTGCTCCACCAAGTAAACATAAGAAAGAGCAACCGGTTAGACATTCGAAAAGTAGGTTGGAAGTACCAAGTACAATGGAAGTACCGAGTAAAATGGAGGTTGAAAGTAAATGTACTATTGCTGATTTGCCTGTGTCTGAGAAACCGAAACCAAAAAGTAATTCAGATTTTAGAGATATGTTTCTCAGGTAATTTTGTTAGTATTAAGTACTAATGTCTATTAAAAATAAATATATATGTATATGTAAATATGGCATTTTGATTTATAATTTGTATGTATCAACCAAAGCATCATATCCCTACCAGAAATATTTTTTTCCTATGAACAGTTTTCTAGCCAGTGGCGTGGGAATTAAAAATATTTATTCGAAATGGTCCTCAATAGAAATTTTGCGGGCCACTGGGTAAAGTTCGCATTTTACTCGGTAATATGCGACTTCCCTGTCGGTGGTGCAACACGGGGTTTACGGACTAAGCCACTTCATTTTTAGGGTATAGTTTTGGAACCACCAATTAGGTATAACTTCAAAACGGCCGTCTATCTTTCCTCCCTCTTCTTTTTTCATAATTTTTCAATGATTTCTTCTAGCATATTTAACTATTTTTTAGTATAGTTTCTACGATGTTACCCGCGTTGCAATATCTGCACGTGTCTTTTTCTATTTTGTGTGTGTGTGTTTTCTAGGAAACATAGCCTATCAAGGCTTGGGTCAAACAGTAGTCTGTTTTAGTCTGTTTAGTTGCACTCAATTCAACTTTTCATCAATATTTTTGCTGCTTTCGAACTCACTGATTTGTTCTTCAAAATCTGCCGTTTATAAAGAAGTTTGCGGTCATCACTTGGACACAGGTTAGGATCCGATTGGTGGACTACATCATTTAGTTTTGCTGGGCTCTAATGTCAGATAGACACACCCAGTCTGACGGCATCAATGGAAGCTAAGTTGGTATTTTGTTTCCTTTCCTGGTTTTGCCGGCGACATTCTTTGGAGATGTTTTCGAGTCTGTAAGATTTTGGGACTGCTTTTCTGTATGCTTGTTAATTTAGCTTTGGATAATTGTTGATGTGGCATGTTTGACGGCGGTGATATGTGCCACAAAGTTTAGCTTTTTTCTTTTTGGTCTTCTGTAATTGCATGTTCTAGTTTGTCCTGTGGCGTTTTTAGGGTTGTAATTTGAATTTTTCCTGCTCTGGTGTCTGGCAGTCAACTTCTCCGGTTTGCTTGATTGAGAGCGGCTATAAGGTTGTTAGCTAGGTGTACTTGGTAACCTCGTCTTTATCATTGTAAAGTCGTTTTTGTAAAAGTAATTGTATATTTCTATACAACTTGAAAAACGATCAGCAGATTTTTGTCTTTTATATATTATGGTATCTTCGTTATTGGTTTCTGCATCGCAAAGTTTGTAGGTGCATAAATAGATGGCCCAAAACATGAAGTTATTCTTCTATTGACTGATTTGTCTTCAGTCATTAATATGTTTTCTTTGTGATACTCTTTAGTCTTAAGAGTTGTTTTAGGGTCAGTGAAAACATCATGCCTTTGGTTGCCCTACGTTGGGCGTCATTTGTTGCAGGAAGCATCTTTGTTTGTGACGCCCACACAAGCAAAAAAGAAGTTTTGCAACTCGCCTGATTTTGGTTTCAGTTTGAGGTTATTTTTGTGTGGGGCACACGCTGGAAAAATTTCCTAGATGCAATTAATGGACCACACGGTAACCTGTGTTCTTACTGATTTATTGATTTTTTTTATAGAAAAGAAAGGTATATGGTTAAGTGATTACGTTAGAAAAGCGCCTGTCAACTGAACTCCGCCCCCCTCGCCAAGAGTGTACCAACCATTTGGTTTGGTACCTAGATAAGTTCGGAAACCTGATGGTGTCCGGTGGGGATGATGTGTTAGTGTGTGCGTGGTAATAGAGGTATATTCTAGAAGTTATCCAATCTTTTGATTTTACTTTGGCGCTGGTGGAGTGTGCTGGCAGTTGGTGGTGGAGACGTTTTGTTTGGTTGGCTGCTGACTCGCTTTGCTATTGTTTTTGCTTGCTTTTCTTGTTCTTGTTGTAAAATTGATTTTAGAATTTAAGAGGCACATTCTTGCTTAAACTTTTGTAAAAGCAACATCTAGTTAACATTTTAAGTCTCCATACTACTTCGTAGCACTTGTTCATTAATAGTTAGTTATTTAATTAATCAATAAATTATCAAACTGGTGAAAAAAAAAAGACGGCTCAGATAAGCATCTCACTATCTTTCAGCTCACTGGTTATATACGGACCATTTCACAACCCGTCACAGAATCTAGAAGCAAAATAAAAACCATAAAAACAGCAATAAATGGCCTTCTATCCGGACGGTAGCTAATACAGGAAACCATAGCTAAGTTTAATATGCATTTTTCTAATTTGCATTCTCTCCCGGCTTAATCTAACAAGCCCCGCTTTAATAAATCAGACTATACACCTTTCGACAACGAAATAATCATCGTTACCCACGAGAGAAAACGGTCGCGGCCAAACTTTTGATCAATTCTTGCCGCTGCGGTTCAAGCAAAGACCGGCAGTCATTTAATCTTCTGCAAGTTCTACTGCGAGTTTCTCTGGCACTACACTCAAACATTCCAAGTCAATTAAAAAGGATAATAGTCAATTATCCAGTGACACTTAAGTTATCAACTTCCAAGTTTTGAATTAGCCATCCACTAACAATGTATCAACTCCAAAAACAAGATTGTCTTTACCAATAATCTACGGTGTCAAGACAACATATATTTAACTAATATCAAGGACTGTACGTCTTCAACCCGCTATCAACAACGATTACAGGCGCATCATCGCATATCTGAAAGAACTTAAAAGATATCACTACACATTTAAATTAAAGGAAGAGCAAACGTTAAAAATAGTGCTTTGTAATATACTTGAAGATATTACCGAAGAAGAAATTAAAGCTGAGTTAGAATAAATATTTGGAATTTTGAAAGCAAAGAATGGAAAAGGGTGAAATCATTGACCCTCTAGTCTACATCTAGTTTCTTTGTACCAAGGAAATCTTTTAAATTATCCGGCTCTTAAACTTTATTAAGGTTGAGGCCAAGCGTAAATCAAACGTAATTTCTCAATGTTGTTGCTGTCAACGGTATGATCATTCCTCTTCAGGATGTTCATTTTTTTATGCGCAAGCAATCATCTCACCGCCATTTGCGAGTCACCAGGTCTTGCACTCCCCTCAAATGCAGAAACTGCGACATGCAGGACACTGCAAATTTCCGGGAATGCTCTACGCATCACAAACTAACTAAAAAGAACTGCCTTGCTTGTCAAGCACCTTTGACTTGTAGACAATTTTATACACAAAACTCTGTTAGTCAAAATAAATTGTACTCTGCCATGGTTGGTTCAAATCAATAACCAACTCAACCACAGCCTCAGGCTCAGCATAGGCTCCAAATCAACTCTATCTGCACGTTATTAAGGAATTAAATCTTTGATGATTTAGCTTGTAGCAAAGATAGCGAAGCAAAGAGCTTCTTTTCTACCCTAAAGCTTTCTTATTTTTCCATCAACTCGAAAACATCAGATGTTATTATGCTGCCTAAATCAGGAAAAGACCGTTTGTTCCCACTAAATTACCGTCCGATAAGCTTACTTAGCTTGTTGGGCAAAATTGCCAAAAAAGCCACCCTTTCTGAACTGATAAAGCACACGAAATAACACAACTTTATTCCATTTTTTCAACACGGTTTTTGCTAGAGACACCTACAACTCACTAACTGTTCAGAGTTTCCAACTTTATCATTAATGGTTTTAACATAAATAAAGTAACCGGCGCGGTTTTTCTAGAACCAGAAAAGGCTATTGACAATTTTCCATTAGATAACCGCTTCATCTTGGCCGGGGTTCCACAAGGCTCAAACTTTTTATTTTGCTGTTCAATTTATTTGCTGACATTCCGGTTCCTACCAACCAGGTAACAATTGCACAATACTCGGACTACACTGCTCAACTCTAAAAACTCTCAAAAGAGTAACGTTATAATTTTTCGGCGCCAAACCGCCTGTCGTGCAAGTGGTATACTTAGTTTCAACGACGTTTCTATCCATGGGCAACTCAAATCCCCTACGCTTTCCCATCTGGGCCAATTTTAACTGGACAAAAATAGAAGCTTGTCAGTTCAAAACATTGCGCCTTTTGGTTTGTTTGGAACACCACTATCTGCATCTCAACATTTTACCTATAAAAGATACAATAATAAAACTTAGATGTTCCTCATCAAGACATTATCACATCTCTCTCGGAAAATCAGCATGCTTGCTTACTTCGACCCCGATGATACCAAGAACAACAAATATCCTAGAGCAACAGACTTGGTAACTACAAACTCAAACTACACACTTATCACATCCACAGATGGCGTATGAAACGCATCTAATCAAATCACTAATCACTAAGATAGGAGTTAATTGATCAATGGTCACGGACTCTGAACACATTCAAATAAAAAAGCAGTTTAAGAGACAGTTTTGCCGAAGCAACACATGGAGTCATTGTTGTTAGAGGCAGGAATTCCGTCTCAAATAACCCTGTACTGCTGCGTTTAGAACAACTGCTGCTGACTATCTCTGGGCCATCGTTTGCTGGCAAGCGCTTGTCATTTTATTCATCATACTTTTAGTACTCTTACTTACTAACAAAGCAATTTAGCAGTCATTAGCGGTTTTGGGCACAAGTTATATTTGAAAAGACATAAACAGTTCAGAAGGACTTAGCTACTTATTTCTGATTAATGACTCAGCGCCTGCAACTGATGAGTCGTTCTGGACTCAGCCATTGGCTGCGTTTAGAACATCTCAACACTATTAATCATGCAAACTGAACGCAGCCACTGAGTCATCGTTTGCTGCTGCTCATCATACATTTATGTATGCTTCTTTGCTGACAAAGCAACTCAGAGACAACAGCGATTAATCGGCAAAAATATAAAAAAAAAATAATTATTGCTTATCTCTGATTGATGACTCAGCGCTTGCAAGTAATGAGTCGTTCTGAACGCAGCCATTGTTTTGCCAGTTTGACACTTGATTGTAGTTAGTTTGATTTATCTGTAGTCAGTTTGTCAGTTAATTTTAATCATCAATAATTTTTAAGATTGTTTTTTGGTTTGATGTTGATAATGTTGATAATAATTGTTGCTGGAATGGCAGTGTTTTAACTCTCATTTTCTTTTTTTTTTTATTTAGTGCCCTTATTACACTGACAATAATTATATCTTGAATTTACACTGACGATAATTATATTTTGAATTATATATATTTAAACTTAAAACTCTTTAAAATGCACAAATGATCATCAATGTTATTGTAGCTTGAAATTAAAAAAAAAAATAATTTTTTTTAATAATTTTTAATGCTTTTTTGCATTTTTAGAAAACCTAAATATATTCTTAAAATTTCAATCTACAATAATATTGATGATTATTTGTGCATTTTACAGACTTTTTAAGATTTAAATATTTTTATATATATAATTCAAGATGTAATTATTGTCAGTGTAAATTCGATGTGCATTACGATAATAAATTTTTTTTTATTTTGCTATAGATAAACACAGCACTTTTCTTACCGACGTTAAGTTAGCACCCCATTCTGCCGACCCCATTCAAAATCCATACGCGCGCTGTTTCAAAATCCATACAATTGTATAATGCTAAAATAACATTAAATAGAGGTAATTTAAACAATATTAACAAATTATAATGTTAATAATTAAGTAACAATATTAAATAAAATAAAATAAGATAACTCTAACAATATTACAGAAAATTAACGGTTTTTTAATTTTAAAATATATCAACAATTTTCAATGTGTTCCCGGTAGTCAAAGTTAATGAAAATTTGGACTTAAGCTTGTCATGACAAAGCCAACCTACCGTGAAAATGTCATGGTGGCCGCGGACCGGAAAATGCCATTTTCCTCTAGTTATACATTTTGGGGTGCTGGCATAACATTTGATTTTTTTGCAATGTGTTCCCGGTAGTCAATAGTAATGAAAATTTGGATTAAAGCTTGTCATGACAAAGCCAACCTACCGTGAAAATGTCATGGTGGCCGCGGATCGGAAAATGCCATTTTCCTCTAGTTATACATTTTGGGGTGCTGGCATAACATTTGATTTTTTTGCAATGTGTTCCCGGTAGTCAGTAGTAATGAAAATTTGGATTAAAGCTTGTCATGACAAAGCCAACTTACCGTGAAAATGTCATGGTGGCCGCGGACCGGAAAATGCCATTTTTCTCTAGTTATACATTTTGGGGTGCTGACATAACATTTGATTTTTTTGCAATGTGTTCCCGGTAGTCAATAGTAATGAAAATTTGGATTAAAGCTTGTCATGACAAAGCCAACCTACCGTGAAAATGTCATGGTGGCCGCGGACCGGAAAATGCCATTTTCCTCTAGTTATACATTTTGGGGTGCTGGCATAACATTTGATTTTTTTGCAATGTGTTCCCGGTAGTCAGTAGTAATGAAAATTTGGATTAAAGCTTGTCATGACAAAGCCAACCTACCGTGAAAATGTCATGGTGGCCGCGGACCGGAAAATGCCATTTTCCTCTAGTTGTACATTTTGGGGTGCTGGCATAACATTTGATTTTTTTGCAATGTGTTCCCGGTAGTCAGTGTTAATGAAAATTTGGATTTAAGCTTGTCATGACAAAGCCGACCTACCGTGAAAATGTCATGGTGGCCGCGGACCGGAAAATGCCATTTTCCTCAAGTTATACATTTTGGGGTGCTGGCATAACATTTGATTTTTTTGCAATGTGTTCCCGGTAGTCAGTAGTAATGAAAATTTGGATTAAAGCTTGTCATGACAAAGCCAACCTACCGTGAAAATGTCATGGTGGCCGCGGACCGGAAAATGTTATTTTCCTCTAGTTATACATTTTGGGGTGCTGGCATAACATTTGATTTTTTTGCAATGTGTTCCCGGTAGTCAATAGTAATGAAAATTTGGATTAAAGCTTGTCATGACAAAGCCAACCTACCGTGAAAATGTCATGGTGGCCGCGGACCGGAAAATTCCATTTTCCTCTAGTTATACATTTTGGGGTGCTGGCATAACATTTGATTTTTTTGCAATGTGTTCCCGGTAGTCAATAGTAATGAAAATTTGGATTAAAGCTTGTCATGACAAAGCCAACCTACCGTGAAAATGTCATGGTGGCCGCGGACCGGAAAATGCCATTTTCCTCTAGTTATACATTTTGGGGTGCTGGCATAACATTTGATTTTTTTGCAATGTGTTCCCGGTAGTCAGTAGTAATGAAAATTTGGATTAAAGCTTGCCATGACAAAGCCAACTTACCGTGAAAATGTCATGGTGGCCGCGGACCGGAAAATGCCATTTTTCTCTAGTTATACATTTTGGGGTGCTGACATAACATTTGATTTTTTTGCAATGTGTTCCCGGTAGTCAATAGTAATGAAAATTTGGATTAAAGCTTGTCATGACAAAGCCAACCTACCGTGAAAATGTCATGGTGGCCGCGGACCGGAAAATGCCATTTTCCTCTAGTTATACATTTTGGGGTGCTGGCATAACATTTGATTTTTTTGCAATGTGTTCCCGGTAGTCAGTAGTAATGAAAATTTGGATTAAAGCTTGTCATGACAAAGCCAACCTACCGTGAAAATGTCATGGTGGCCGCGGACCGGAAAATGCCATTTTCCTCTAGTTGTACATTTTGGGGTGCTGGCATAACATTTGATTTTTTTGCAATGTGTTCCCGGTAGTCAGTGTTAATGAAAATTTGGATTTAAGCTTGTCATGACAAAGCCGACCTACCGTGAAAATGTCATGGTGGCCGCGGACCGGAAAATGCCATTTTCCTCAAGTTATACATTTTGGGGTGCTGGCATAACATTTGATTTTTTTGCAATGTGTTCCCGGTAGTCAGTAGTAATGAAAATTTGGATTAAAGCTTGTCATGACAAAGCCAACCTACCGTGAAAATGTCATGGTGGCCGCGGACCGGAAAATTCCATTTTCCTCTAGTTATACATTTTGGGGTGCTGGCATAACATTTGATTTTTTTGCAATGTGTTCCCGGTAGTCAATAGTAATGAAAATTTGGATTAAAGCTTGTCATGACAAAGCCAACCTACCGTGAAAATGTCATGGTGGCCGCGGACCGGAAAATGCCATTTTCCTCTAGTTATACATTTTGGGGTGCTGGCATAACATTTGATTTTTTTGCAATGTGTTCCCGGTAGTCAGTAGTAATGAAAATTTGGATTTAAGCTTGTCATGACAAAGCCAACCTACCGTGAAAATGTCATGGTGGCCGCGGACCGGAAAATGCCATTTTCCTCTAGTTATACATTTTGGGGTGCTGGCATAACATTTGATTTTTTTGCAATGTGTTCCCGGTAGTCAGTGTTAATGAAAATTTGGATTTAAGCTTGTCATGACAAAGCCAACCTACCGTGAAAATGTCATGGTGGCCGCGGACCGGAAAATGCCATTTTCCTCTAGTTATACATTTTGGGGTGCTGGCATAACATTTGATTTTTTTGCAATGTGTTCCCGGTAGTCAGTGTTAATGAAAATTTGGATTTAAGCTTGTCATGACAAAGCCAACCTACCGTGAAAATGTCATGGTGGCCGCGGACCGGAAAATGCCATTTTCCTCTAGTTATACATTTTGGGGTGCTGGCATAAAATTTGATTTTTTTGCAATGTGTTCCCGGTAGTCAATAGTAATGAAAATTTGGATTTAAGCTTGTCATGACAAAGCCAATCTACCGTGAAAATGTCATGGTGGCCGCGGACCGGAAAATGCCATTTTCCTCTAGTTATACATTTTGGGGTGCTGGCATAACATTTGATTTTTTTGCAATGTGTTCCCAGTAGTCAATAGTAATGAAAATTTGGATTAAAGCTTGTCATGACAAAGCCAACCTACCGTGAAAATGTCATGGTGGCCGCGGACCGGAAAATGCCATTTTCCTCTAGTTATACATTTTGGGGTGCTGGCATAACATTTGATTTTTTTGCAATGTGTTCCCGGTAATCAATGTTGATGAAACTTTGGACTTTAGCTTGTCATGGCAACGTCAACCTACCGTGAAAATGTCATGGTCGAAGTTTTTTGAAAAATGTTATTTTTCTTTTATTATTATTATTATTTATTTATTTTTGTTTGAATCTTATTTATAAATTCTGATTTTACACAGATCTATTTAAAATAAAGACACATTTATGTTGCTTACGTTTGCGTAATATTATTAAATAAGCAGACGAAAAATATCAAAAATATATTAAAACGTTTGAACTTGTTTGGTGTAATTCGGGTTTTTTGTATTGCTATTTAGTGTTCGCCGCGCCATCTCTCGACAACATTTGACACTATTTACTTCTCTTGTTTAATTTTGTCGTCCGTTGTAGATGTAGACACACGTCATACTGTAAATCACATGACCTGATTCACCTGATTCACCTGGTTCATGACCTGATTCATGACTACTCGATTAGGTGTGCTTTATAGGGTGTGCTTTATAATATTGGACGGTTACTAAAAAAAAAGTAAGTATTTATTTTTAATTATTCTTACCGCCATATTATAAACGTTAATTTAATCATCAATTAACTAAAGGAGAAATAAATTTATATAACCTTAAAATATGATTTTATTTCAAGCATTGGTACACATTTTTTTTACACAATCCTGTTGCTTAGCATCATTTTTAATTAGTTTACTCGGTTGATTTAATGTTTGATTCATTGACTATAAACGTCAATTAATCAATCATACCGAAATCAGCCAAGTAAAATAATTTACTTGGTTAGTAAATAAAATCTACAGATTTTTATGGTTTATAATACTGGCCCTTATATATTTTATTATATCGTCGGCTTAACATGTAATTGTAAAACAGGAAAACATAAAAAACCTATAAGTATTTACATGTTAAACTGATGATGTTTATCGTTTGTCTTAACCGAACAATCTAACTTAAATGTTTTTTACTAATTTATTTATTTTTTTTAGTGGATCAACTCAAAGAAGAATTGCAGCAATTGAAGGAAGAAATAGAAAAACTAAGAAACGAACAAAGTATGAGTAAAGAAGAAGAAAGCAAGGAAGATAAAAAAGTAGAAAAAAAAGAAAAAAGAAGTTGATTATTCTCAAGTAAGTAAAACATAAGAATTGCTCTTTTATTTCTAATGCTTGTTTTTATTTTTTTATTTACAGTTGTCAAAAAGAAATAAAAAATCTTTAGATAATCATGCATTTCGCCTAATAAAAAAACAAGAGGTAACTTTTAAACAAATTAAAAATATTTAATTTTTTTATTTGTAGATGGGAGGAAGTGGAAGGGGAGGTAGAGGAAGAGGATGGGGCGGTGAAGGTGAATGGAGAGGAAGGGGCGGTGAATGGAGAGGAAGGGACGGTGAATGGAGAGGAAGGGGCGGTGAATGGAGAGGAAGGGGTCGTGGTGGTCGAGGAGGTCGTGGTAGAGGAAATCGAGGAGGCCGTGGCCACTCAAATTTAAATTTTTTTTTTAATCAATAATTTTATTTTATTTTTTATTTATAATAATTATATTTTATTTATTTTATTTAATAAATTTTTTTAAACTTGTTTTTTTTTTAAATTTTATTATACAGGTACAATTAACAAAATTACGGTAAGTATAAACAATAATAATAATTAGGGACCGGATTATTTGCAAATGCATATTTGCATATGCATTTGCATATTTTGACCATATTTAGGTTTTGTTGCATATTTTAACCATATTTGGTTTTTATGCATATTTTACCGATTTTTAGAAAAAAATATTTAAAAAACCATTTTTTAAGTTACTATTCTATCCATATTGACATAAAAATATCCTTGAAATTAAAAATTAGTTATTTTTTTAACAAATAAATTGTTTCTTTAATTTACTAGGTTATATTTAAAATATCTTGGAGATTTAATAAAAAATATATGTTTCCCTTTAAAAAACTAAAATTGGTTGTTATTCCAAGTATACTAAAAATTAAAACATACATGTACCTGCCTTTATGATGACTCAAAAAACGATTCAAAATGGTTATTTTGCAGTACGTTTTTTGTCTAACACCCTGTGTATATGAAGTTGTATATTTTGACACATTTTACCTATTTAACTTTATTGAAAATTAAAAAAAATAGAATTTGTTATGTTTTGTTATTTTTTTCTGTTAAAATGATTAAACTATATTTGTTTATATTATGTTGCATATAGTTGCATATTTTGGCATAATTTTGCTATTTATATGCATATTTTGGGCTTTTTTATTGCATACTTGCATGCATATTTTAGTGTTTTTAAGTTGCATATAATCCGAAGTCTAATAATAATAATCATTTTTATTTTGTAAAGTAACAAAAAACAAAGTTCATCGTACTACATATATTTTGAGACATAATTATTTATTTTTGTAATAAAACGCTAAAACCAAATATAAATTCAATCAACTAAATAATAACAGTCACTTTACGACCAATCACACATTCAATTACTGACAAGTAATTTAGTGTGACAGACGTAAGGCTTGCATACGAACAGAAAATAAAATGATATAAATCATCAATAATAATAAAACATACAAAAATACATAATAATAATAATAGGTAATTGTAGAAATTTTTTTCAAACCGCTACAAATCAACTTCTAGCAAATTTACAGCTTTAATACTAAAAAAATAAACGTAGTAAACAAACATTCAAGGCTGAAATAATACAATTATTAAATTCTTACCACGGTATTATTATATTTTTTGCAGATGAGAAAAACTCCTCATATTTTGTATATTGTATAATACATATTTTTATAACAAAAATTTGCTATATAACTAATAAATAGGAGCGGCAGCTTAGATGTCGTATATTGTTTGTAGATTGTTCAACGTTTTAACTGCTTTGGCATTCATAGTTTCAGCGACAAATTATACTTATGTAAATCCAAATGGCTCTTACAATAATCTGAAATTATAGTAGTAAAATATTATTTTATTGCAAATAAATACTTAAATAGTAAAAAATTTGTGAACAGGTTTCCAGATCACCTTAGAGTAGTTTAACCAGAATGTGAAATAAAATATATTATCATATCACAAAGTGTATAAATAGGTCGAGATAAAAATATGTTATCTGAACCTATTGATACACTTGGTAGGACAACAAAATGCTTCATATATCAACAAGGCAGTTACCTTACTCATGAGGTACTGTTCCAATCCATTGCCTTTTGTATGGAGGCTCGCTATAATTAAAATTTGAACATTGATTGTTATCAAAGCTATATAATTCAAATTCCGAAGCAATATCTTACCACAATGCTGACTTATAATTTGGTCCACGAAAAGCGAGTACTTTGGATTTTATTATAAAACACCAATCGTCCTTAACCAAAAAATAATCAGCATTTTACATACACTGTGGTTTGCAGTTGTTGTAGAATAGTTAAAAAATGTCTCTAAACTAAGAACTATTCTATTCTGTATTGCTTAAATACCACAGTGTTTACCAAAGCACTTACATCCCCTGGGTCATTTATCGCATATACCCAGAGAAAAGTTATGAGACATTTTAGTTTTAAATTATCAGATGCGACTACTGATTTTGCATATTATAAAACACAGATAATTATTATAAGTTTTTCTATTTAAACTTGTCTACATTTCTGTGTAAATTTTACATTGATACTGTGGTAAATCACATTATCATAGTTCAATCAGGTCATGAACCAGGTGAATCAGGTGAATCAGGTCATGTGATTTACAGTATGACGTGTGTCTACATCTACAACGGACGACAAAATTAAACAAGAGAAGTAAATAGTGTCAAATGTTGTCGAGAGATGGCGCGGCGAACACTAAATAGCAATACAAAAAACCCGAATTACACCAAACAAGTTCAAACGTTTTAATATATTTTTGATATTTTTCGTCTGCTTATTTAATAATATTACGCAAACGTAAGCAACATAAATGTGTCTTTATTTTAAATAGATCTGTGTAAAATCAGAATTTATAAATAAGATTCAAACAAAAATAAATAAATAATAATAATAATAAAAGAAAAATAACATTTTTCAAAAAACTTCGACCATGACATTTTCACGGTAGGTTGACGTTGCCATGACAAGCTAAAGTCCAAAGTTTCATCAACATTGATTACCGGGAACACATTGCAAAAAAATCAAATGTTATGCCAGCACCCCAAAATGTATAACTAGAGGAAAATGGCATTTTCCGGTCCGCGGCCACCATGACATTTTCACGGTAGATTGGCTTTGTCATGACAAGCTTAAATCCAAATTTTCATTACTATTGACTACCGGGAACACATTGCAAAAAAATCAAATTTTATGCCAGCACCCCAAAATGTATAACTAGAGGAAAATGGCATTTTCCGGTCCGCGGCCACCATGACATTTTCACGGTAGGTTGGCTTTGTCATGACAAGCTTAAATCCAAATTTTCATTAACACTGACTATTGGGAACACATTGCAAAAAAATCAAATGTTATGCCAGCACCCCAAAATGTATAACTAGAGGAAAATGGCATTTTCCGGTCCGCGGCCACCATGACATTTTCACGGTAGGTTGGCTTTGTCATGACAAGCTTAAATCCAAATTTTCATTACTACTGACTACCGGGAACACATTGCAAAAAAATCAAATGTTATGCCAGCACCCCAAAATGTATAACTAGAGGAAAATGGCATTTTCCGGTCCGCGGCCACCATGACATTTTCACGGTAGGTTGGCTTTGTCATGACAAGCTTTAATCCAAATTTTCATTACTATTGACTACCGGGAACACATTGCAAAAAAATCAAATGTTATGCCAGCACCCCAAAATGTATAACTAGAGGAAAATGGAATTTTCCGGTCCGCGGCCACCATGACATTTTCACGGTAGGTTGGCTTTGTCATGACAAGCTTTAATCCAAATTTTCATTACTACTGACTACCGGGAACACATTGCAAAAAAATCAAATGTTATGCCAGCACCCCAAAATGTATAACTAGAGGAAAATGGCATTTTCCGGTCCGCGGCCACCATGACATTTTCACGGTAGGTTGGCTTTGTCATGACAAGCTTTAATCCAAATTTTCATTACTACTGACTACCGGGAACACATTGCAAAAAAATCAAATGTTATGCCAGCACCCCAAAATGTATAACTAGAGGAAAATGGCATTTTCCGGTCCGCGGCCACCATGACATTTTCACGGTAGATTGGCTTTGTCATGACAAGCTTAAATCCAAATTTTCATTACTATTGACTACCGGGAACACATTGCAAAAAAATCAAATTTTATGCCAGCACCCCAAAATGTATAACTAGAGGAAAATGGCATTTTCCGGTCCGCGGCCACCATGACATTTTCACGGTAGGTTGGCTTTGTCATGACAAGCTTTAATCCAAATTTTCATTACTACTGACTACCGGGAACACATTGCAAAAAAATCAAATGTTATGCCAGCACCCCAAAATGTATAACTAGAGGAAAATGGCATTTTCCGGTCCGCGGCCACCATGACATTTTCACGGTAGGTTGGCTTTGTCATGACAAGCTTTAATCCAAATTTTCATTACTATTGACTACCGGGAACACATTGCAAAAAAATCAAATGTTATGCCAGCACCCCAAAATGTATAACTAGAGGAAAATGGAATTTTCCGGTCCGCGGCCACCATGACATTTTCACGGTAGGTTGGCTTTGTCATGACAAGCTTTAATCCAAATTTTCATTACTACTGACTACCGGGAACACATTGCAAAAAAATCAAATGTTATGCCAGCACCCCAAAATGTATAACTAGAGGAAAATGGCATTTTCCGGTCCGCGGCCACCATGACATTTTCACGGTAGGTTGGCTTTGTCATGACAAGCTTTAATCCAAATTTTCATTACTACTGACTACCGGGAACACATTGCAAAAAAATCAAATGTTATGCCAGCACCCCAAAATGTATAACTAGAGGAAAATGGCATTTTCCGGTCCGCGGCCACCATGACATTTTCACGGTAGGTTGGCTTTGTCATGACAAGCTTAAATCCAAATTTTCATTACTACTGACTACCGGGAACACATTGCAAAAAAATCAAATGTTATGCCAGCACCCCAAAATGTATAACTAGAGGAAAATGGCATTTTCCGGTCCGCGGCCACCATGACATTTTCACGGTAGGTTGGCTTTGTCATGACAAGCTTAAATCCAAATTTTCATTAACACTGACTACCGGGAACACATTGCAAAAAAATCAAATGTTATGCCAGCACCCCAAAATGTATAACTAGAGGAAAATGGCATTTTCCGGTCCGCGGCCACCATGACATTTTCACGGTAGATTGGCTTTGTCATGACAAGCTTAAATCCAAATTTTCATTACTACTGACTACCGGGAACACATTGCAAAAAAATCAAATTTTATGCCAGCACCCCAAAATGTATAACTAGAGGAAAATGGCATTTTCCGGTCCGCGGCCACCATGACATTTTCACGGTAGGTTGGCTTTGTCATGACAAGCTTAAATCCAAATTTTCATTAACACTGACTATTGGGAACACATTGCAAAAAAATCAAATGTTATGCCAGCACCCCAAAATGTATAACTAGAGGAAAATGGCATTTTCCGGTCCGCGGCCACCATGACATTTTCACGGTAGGTTGGCTTTGTCATGACAAGCTTAAATCCAAATTTTCATTACTACTGACTACCGGGAACACATTGCAAAAAAATCAAATGTTATGCCAGCACCCCAAAATGTATAACTAGAGGAAAATGGCATTTTCCGGTCCGCGGCCACCATGACATTTTCACGGTAGGTTGGCTTTGTCATGACAAGCTTTAATCCAAATTTTCATTACTATTGACTACCGGGAACACATTGCAAAAAAATCAAATGTTATGCCAGCACCCCAAAATGTATAACTAGAGGAAAATGGAATTTTCCGGTCCGCGGCCACCATGACATTTTCACGGTAGGTTGGCTTTGTCATGACAAGCTTAAATCCAAATTTTCATTAACACTGACTACCGGGAACACATTGCAAAAAAATCAAATGTTATGCCAGCACCCCAAAATGTATAACTAGAGGAAAATGGCATTTTCCGGTCCGCGGCCACCATGACATTTTCACGGTAGGTTGGCTTTGTCATGACAAGCTTAAGTCCAAATTTACATTAACTTTGACTACCGGGAACACATTGAAAATTGTTGATATATTTTAAAATTAAAAAACCGTTAATTTTCTGTAATATTGTTAGAGTTATCTTATTTTATTTTATTTAATATTGTTACTTAATTATTAACATTATAATTTGTTAATATTGTTTAAATTACCTCTATTTAATGTTATTTTAGCATTATACAATTGTATGGATTTTGAAACAGCGCGCGTATGGATTTTGAATGGGGTCGGCAGAATGGGGTGCTAACTTAACGTCGGTCTTTTCTTGTGGCCCGTTTTATGTTTTAAATAATAAATTTTGTCTACGCCTCTATTGCAAAACATGGAGGGGAAGGTGACGAACTTCATGTTATTTTAATTTAAGCAACTTCAATTTTCTAATGTTTGGCAACACTGAATAAAACTCAAAAATTTGAGTTCAAGATGGCTGCCACTAGGTTTATAAATGTTTTAATAATATTTTTAACAATAAACATCTGCACAGGTAAATAAATCAACTTAAAACACCCAAACATCATCAATTAGTACACCAATCAAAAATACAACCATCCACTCATTAAAAACCTTGTTGGCATAACCAGAAACAAACAACAACAAACCAACAATTTCTAATCTTTGTTTTGTTTTTTAGGTGAAATAGCAGACCAGATGCATCTACGAGATGATGATGATGATGATTCAATCAACGACAATGATCCAGGCGAGCCTCCACCGTACGAATTACAAGACCGCTATGACAATCACAACACATTAATAGGCATCCAAACAAGTTCTAAACAACGTTATCAGTGTCATTCTTGTGAACCACCCGATTGTTCGAATTTAACTGTTTGTAAAAA
This sequence comes from Tachinus rufipes, assembly GCA_963932245.1. Taxonomy (NCBI): domain Eukaryota; kingdom Metazoa; phylum Arthropoda; class Insecta; order Coleoptera; family Staphylinidae; genus Tachinus; species Tachinus rufipes. The sequence continues at coordinate 112,290,868 of OZ010743.1, forward strand.
TGCGTTACAATGTTGGAAATCACGCGTACGGGAAAGTACCGGTATTGAAAAAGTTTCCAGAGGTTGTACATCGGTACCAGAACAGATACCATTTTATTGCCATATACCTGTATTTACAGGACCACATAAACGTGATTCGCATGTATTAATTAATATAGAATGTTGTGAACGTGATTTTTGCAATAGCGGTGCTTTTCCGCCAATTGTACCAGAACCGTCACCGTATCCTAAATCATACATGTTAACATTAACAGGCGGTGTTATAATGTTATGTATGTTAATTTTTATTGCGGGTGGTACGTATTTTTTGGTTTGTTTGCGTCGAATGCAACGGCATCGATTAAGGAATCAGAATATGCACGATCCTGAAACTTATTATGCAGCCGATGATTTGTTACGAGCTACAGCTGCTGGTGATAGTACGTTGAGGGAATATTTAGAACATTCAATGACTTCTGGTAGTGGTTCCGGGCTTCCGTTACTTATACAACGAACTTTAGCTAAACAAATATCACTTGTCGAGTGTATAGGGAAAGGTCGTTATGGTGAAGTGTGGCGGGGTATTTGTCACGGTGAAAGTGTTGCTGTGAAAATATTTTTTTCACGTGATGAGGCTAGTTGGACCAGGGAGACTGAAATTTATAGCACTATATTAATCAGGCACGAAAATATCTTAGGTTATATTGGTTCTGATATGACGTCGAGGAATTCCTGTACGCAATTATGGTTGGTTACGCATTATCATCCCTTGGGGAGTTTATTCGATCATTTAAATAGATCGACGCTTACACATCAACAAATGTTGATTATTTGCTTGTCGATTGCAAACGGACTAGTGCATTTGCATTCAGAAATATTTGGAACTCAAGTAAGTACATTTTTGTTTTATTTTGTATAGTATTAATCAATTTATTTCTTTTTTAGGGAAAGCCTGCCATAGCCCATAGAGATATTAAAAGTAAAAACATTTTAGTTAGGAATAACGGAACGTGTGTTATTGCTGATTTTGGCCTGGCTGTTACGCACACACAACTTACTGATTTATTAGATATAGGTTCAAATCCACGTGTTGGTACTAAACGATATATGAGCCCCGAAGTTTTGGATGAAACGTAAGTAGAATAATTATAATGTTTATATTTATGTTTTTATTCATGTAATGATCTAAAAACTTGAATAAAATATTAAATTAACCCTAAAAAAGGAACAAAAATTAAATATAACCTCATAATACTTACAATTTTCTATTAATAAATGTTGAAAGATCTTCAAACACAAAAATCCAGCAAATATTCTATGTAGGTAACACATTAGTTCTTATTTTATTCAAGTTTTTATCTAAAAATGTTGACAAAATGTATTTTAAGTGCCAGTAGAGATAGTTTATGACAAATTTTATTAAGATCTATTCTTTTGTTCAAGTTTTTATATAAAAATTTGCTAAAGTTAAATTCAAAATATTGAAGAAAATATATTAACTGCAATATTGCGATTTTTTTATTGGCGCATACACTTAAGATAGTTTGTGGCTAATTCGACTCAAATTTATTGATTAGTTTTGGTTTTTATTCAAAAATTTGCTAAAGTTGAATTCAAAATGTTGGAAAAAATATATTAAAAGTGCAATATTGCACTATTTTAAGTGCAATATTGCACTATTTCAAGTGCAATATTGCACTATTTTAAGTTGGTAACTAATGATGCACCCAATAGAGATAGTTTATGGCAAATTTGATTAAAATTCATCAAAATTTGTTAAGGACAAATAAAAAAAATCATTTTAAAAGTGCTAAAATATATTAACAATACAGCAAAATCCGGCTATAAAATTGCAAAATCCCGTCACAAAGTATCAAAATGCTGTCTGAAAGCCTTGAAATATTAAAATATCTTCATAAAACAGCAAAATCCGGTCATAAAAGCAAAGTTCTAGTTATGTAATATCTAAAATAGCAAAATCTGGCAATAACTGTCAAAAAGGGTACAGTTTTATTAATAAATTTACAAAACTTGTTTATTAAAATATTGTCAAAAGAACCAAAAACTATCGAAAAGTGCAAAATTCTATTTGTGAAATGTAAAAACACGGCTTTAAATTGTTGAAAAGTGCAAAAATTTATTACCAAAACAGCAAAATCCGGCCATAAAATTGCAAAATCTAGTCATAAAGTATCAAAATGTTGTCTGAAAGGCTTGAAATATTAAAATATCTTCATAAAACAAGCAAAAAGTTCAAAATTCTACTTGTGAAATGTTAAACCACAAAATACGGCTTTAAACTGTTGAAAAGTGCAAAAATCTATTAACAAAACAGGAAAATCCGGCTACAAAATTGCAAAATCCAGTCATAAAGTATCAAAATGTTGTCTGAAAGACATGAAATATTAAAATATCTTCATAAAACACCAAAATCCGGTCATAAATGCAAAATTCTAATTATGAAATATCAAAAATAGCAAAATCTATTAATGAATTTTTTATTGAACTAAATTAGCGCAAAAAACTTTAACAGAAAATTTATTATAATTCACGGTTTTTTTGTGCATGAACATAGAACAAAAACTGATTTATCTCATAAATCATGCAGAAAACCTATTTATTACACTAAAAACTAGCTTATTTTATGAAATTTGATATAAATTGCTCAAAGTACCTATTTTTTGCATTAAATTAAAACAAAAACTAATTTATTTTATAAAATTCATTAAAAATCAAACAGAAAGTCAATTTATTGCACAAAAATTTATCATAAATTAAGCAGAAACCCTGATTATTGCATAAAAATAGCACAAAAAACTGATTTCTCATCAAATTCTTTATAAAGCATTTATTGCAACAAAATTAAAAAAACAAACACTGATTTAACCCAAGAAATCTATTATAAATTGTGCAAAAAGTTTTTTTATTACATTGAATGAACAAAAAAAAAATTAATTATTGCAGAAAATTGATCATAAATTGCACAACAAATCCATTTATTTCATAAAAAGTTAATATATTTTAAAAAATTTGTTATAAATGTACAAACATCTTTTTATTGCATAAAATTGGCACAAAAACTGATTTATTTTATAGATTTTATCATATATTGCACAAAAAACCTATTTATTGCATAAAATTAGCTCACAAAACTATTTTTTTATTAAATTCATTATAAATGGCGTAGATACTAGTTTTTGCATTATATATTGACCAAGAAAACTATTAGCACAAAAAACTGATTTCTTATTAAGTAAATTGTGCAGAAAACCTATTGGTGGCACAAAACTAATACAAAAAACTTATTTAACTAAAAAATTTCACCATAAATTGCAAAGAAAACTTTTTTATTGCATAAAATTTTATAAATTTGCACAAAAATCAAATTAATTCAGAAAATTGATCATAAATCGTACAGAATATTTTTTTATTCCATAAGTTTAGCACAGAAAAGCTATTTCTTCATAATAGTAGCACAAAAGACTAGTTTATTTTATATTTTTTTAATAAATTGCGGAAAAATCCTGTAATTTCATGAAAGGAGCACAAAAAACTTATTTATCTCATACATTTTATTATATATCAAGCAGAAAGCCTTTTTATTTCATAAAATTAAAAGAAAAATGATTTAGATCATAAACCTTCTCACAAATTTCTTAAAGAAACATTGATTGCTTAAAATTTGCAGAAAAAACTGATTTAACTTTTTAAATTTATTATATATTGCACAAAAAACCTATTTATTGCATAATAATAGTACAAAAAACTGGTATATCTGATTAAATTTACTTTATATTGCACAAAAAACTCATTTATTGCATAAAATAAGCGTAAAAATCTGATTTCCTATTAAATTCGTGCAGAAAACTTATTTATTGCATAAAATTTACACAAAAAAATGATTTAACTTAGTAAATTAATCATAAATTGTGCAGAAAAGCTATTTATTCCATAAAATGAGCACAAAAAACTGATATCTTATTAAATTTAATATAAATTGCGCAAAAAAACACCTTTTATTTATTTATTGCACAAAATTAGCTGATTTCTTATTAATTTTGTTATAAATTGTGCAGAAAAGCTATTTATTGCATAAAAAACTAATTTCTTATTAAATTTAGCATAAATTGTGCAGAAAACCACCTATTTATTGCACAAAAAACTGATTCAACTCATAAATTGAGCAGAAAACTTTTTTATTACATAAAATGAGCACAAACAACTTATTTATTTTATAAAATATATCATAAATCGCACAGAACAAAATTGAAGTGGTTCGTTTTAGTTATGCAAAGTTTGTGTTGTGTGGTTTATGTGCATTTACCATTCACCAGCAATTTGCACGTGTTCTTAATATTTTTTTATGCTTGATAGTGAATAACATAAAAACACACTCAATTAATAAAACTTTAAAAAATTACAATTTTGTTTCAATCATGACTGAAAGTGGAGTTCAAAATGTTGGAAAAAATATATTAAATGTGCAATATTGGACCCGTACACAGAGATTTTTGTTTGAAAATAACGATTTCAAAGCGGGAGAATGTTGTTGGTGACGGGCTTGTATTGTTTCAGTAATTTTTTGACAAAGCTGCATAAGTTTGACAGATGAAAGCAACATTTTTGACAGTTTATATCTTTGTCAGGAATCATGGAATTTTGAATACCTCCTCCTGCCCATAAAAAACGTATACATATTTAAATATTGTTTTCTGATGAAGTATCCGATTTATTTTTTGTTTTCATTTATCATTCTGAGCTTATTCATTTAAAAAGGCGCTATAGTAATCGCAGAATAGGGTGGCCCATGAAATTGTGAAATGTAAGCGGAGTGCAAGAGAGAAAACATAACTTTTGTGTATATTATGTTGCCTATTACACCTATTCTTGACATGTTATAGTATATCAGTAAATCCTCAGGTCCGTTTTTCAAAACCACGAAAAAAAAAATGGTAACGGTTCAAACACCCGGAAGAATCTGGTGTTTCGGTAAAGTGCGATAAATCGTTTTCAGTTTTTTTGGAAATAACTTTGCTTCCGCCTTCCGAATTTCGTCGCAGGGTCTACCGGAATGTGTTCTACGGTAGTTTTGAGGTCACTTATTGCATGAGCCGTTTTTTTCCGACCCACCGTTTCGAGCGTTTTTCGGATTGGCGATCGGACCCTGATTGGCCTCCACTTTGGCCGAGACGGGAGGCACCTTTCGGGACCGGGAACGACGGCGGAACCTTAATATGGGATCAGAATTGCATTCCGCACGAACCGATATTTTTCGGATGGGTGGCGACGCAGGTTTGCAGTGTTTTTATCATGGAAGCATGTTTTGGATTTTTTTGCCGTGATCGGTACCCACTTTACTCGGAAAATGACCGGTGGGTCGGATTGTCTCGCGGTTTTCGAGATAAACAGTTTCAGATTGTAAGCATAGTTGATAGCTGAAAGCATTTTGACTGAAGCACACCAATAATAAAACAGTGTTTGGAGCTTAAAGCAATTTTTTTCATTCAATAAATTAAAACAAAAATTATTAAAATTTATTCAGGATAAGAATGGATTATTTCGATTCATTCCGTCGTGCCGATATCTACGCCTTGGGATTGGTGTTCTGGGAGGTGGCCAGACGCACAGTCAGCAATGGCATAGCAGAGGACTACAAACCTCCATTCTTTGATGTAGTTCCTAGTGATCCCAGTTTTGAAGACATGCGTAAGGTTGTATGCGTCGACCAACAGAGGCCCAATATTCCCAACAGATGGGCAAGTGATGACGTAAGTAAACAAAATATTTTTTAAACATGTCAATAATATTATAATATTCCAGATATTGAGTGGTTTGGCGAAAGTAATGAAAGAATGCTGGCATCACAATCCAAACGTACGATTACCTGCGTTAAGAATCAAAAAAACATTACTAAAATTAGTTAGTAAAGACTGTGTAATCAATTTGGACGATTTGGAAGTGTGCGTGTAATATAGTGAACGGACGATATTTTAACGTGAATATTGCATAAATTCAATTTAACATATTTTACGACGATAAAAAAAAACAAATTGTTAAATTCAACATATCGCATTGAACACGTGTTGTTTTTTGGTACAAAAACAATTTGCAATATTATTATTAAGTTTTTATTTTCGAATTATTATTTTTAAAACGTTTCTCAAGTGCCAAATTGATTTGTTTTTTAAATTAATTCGTTACGTATAGTTATATTTAGCAGCAGTATTACATTTGTTGGGAATAATCAAATTCTTGGCATTTTGTTTAGTTCAAGGTCGACTTGTATAATTTTATTTTAATGGTTATGTCACAATTAATTATTATTAAGTTATATTTTGACGGATATATGTTAAGTTTTGACTTAAATTTTTAGATAGGTTATGTTTTTCGACATGAATGTTTATAGTTTATGTTTGACAAATATTTAAGGCAATGACTAGCGGCTGAAAGTGCCCAAAGTGCGAAAAATCGTTTTCGGGTTTTCCATGACAAAGTTCACCGGAATGTTCTCTGGTTTTAATGAACCATTTTTGTCCACCAGGAAGGATGACGAAGCCCGGTGGGCATTTGAAAAGAAAAATGATAACTGTTTCGGTTATCTAGAAAAACATGTTTCGTGCCCGATTGGGTTGAAATTTAGTCTTAATGTTAACCGAGACGTTTCGTTGCTGTATAGAGACAACGATTTGTTTTCGAGATATTTTTGCGATCCGAGCCGATGTCTTCCGAAGACCATCGTCGGATCGAGGCGGGACTTGAAATTGCGATTCGACCATTTTTTTTGGAATTCTGACCGTGGGATTTGATTTTAGTAATTTTGCTTGTCGCTAGTCACTGCCAATATTTTAACCCTCTTAAATTTGTTGCATTTTTATGCATAAAAATATAGGTTATGTTTGAAGCAAATTTTTATAGGTTAAGTATTTTAACTCAAATATTTATAGGTTATGTTTAATTTTCCTATATTAATTATTGATAAAAAAATTTAACGGGCTCTAATAGGTTACAACGACTTCCAGTTTTCCGGGAAACTCGGAAAAGATTTTTTTGAAGAACGCGGTTAATTTTTAACATAGAAAAACGAGCCGTTTTCTGGAAAATGCCAAAAATTAAGGTGGCCGATCGCATCGATTCGCATCCTGATTTTTTATGAGTTTATGAGGTTCGAAAGAATTTGAGATTATTTTTATGAAACATATTTCTAGGCTATGTTTAATCGTTGTTTTTCAACATTGATATTATTTATATAAGAAATATTTTTATGCTGAAGGCGTTTATTAAAATTGATTAAATACCAGTGAAATAATTTTTAGGTTAATATTGTGATTAAGATGAAATTATACGAGTCGACAGTTTGTTTTTATTAAAACTGTGCCATTTTAATTATTTTTTTATAAAACAATTTTATACACATTGCATTACGGACGAGATTGTAATTGTACATAATACACTTTTTGTATAAAATATCTTTAAAAATCATATCTCTCTAATTTTAGTTACTTAATTTTTAACATAAATTTACTGCAACAGATTCATATCAATTTATTTATCAAATATCGGAGGCTCCGCCTACACCACCACCATACACAATCATTGAAAATGTTTGTAATTGTGTTATAAATATTTTCACCTCCCTTGTACATATTATATTTCATTTATTATAATAATGTAGACGAAAATGATTAAGCAATATAGTTTTAATTGTATGAAAAAAATAATAAAGACATTTCTCATTATAACGATTATACAATAGAAGGTGTGGATTCAGCCAACCAATCCCAAACCGTTGAATCTCTCCAAACATATTGACCCTTCCAACCATGATTTCCCAATGCAAGGTGTAATGGAGCACTTGCACCTTCCTCAATAGTAAGTGGACCTTTATGACTCGTCATATCAGTATCAACGTAACCAGGATGGACACTATTAATGAATAGATTACGATTCGGTTGCTCATTATCAGCCATTCTTTGTTGAATCCTTGTCAATGCACTCACACCTACTTTGGATGCAACGTATGTAGAATTGCCCCAACCCAATTCAACATTTTTACCACTTTTTGCAGCTCTAAAATTTAAAATTATGTAAAAAAGCAGTCATTTTGAATTCTAGATGAAAGTTTGCAAACTTAACAGTCAAATTACATTTGGTATAAATTAAAGATGAATATTTTAAGTCATTTCTTAATTGCCTTTTTGTGAACTTAATTTGTCATTATTAAAGCCGCCATTTTGTCTTATAGCAATATTGATTAAACTTTTTTTTATAATAAATTTTGAACAATTTCCTAATCGAATATACTTACTCAACAAATTCCTTCATAAGAACATTCAATTGATCAATAGTAAGATCCTTGCTTGAAAGTTTTGCTTTAATTTCAGCTGAAGGAATCTTCGATAAATGTCCTAATGAACTCGAAACATTAACAACTCTAGCATCATTTTTCAACAATGGAAACATGACATTGCAAAAATTAACGAGACTGAAATAATTCGTCTTCAATGTATGTTCAGCTTGATATCCAATCGGTTCCTTAGCATCATGCTAAAAAAATATTAAATTATAATAATTATAAATATTACAATAACAACTTGCCTTGAAAGCCATTCCAGCATTATTAACAAGCAAATCGATTCCGCCATGCTTTTCTTTAATGTAGTCATGGAATTTTTGCACGCTTTCAGGATTATCAATGTCTAATTGATGGAATGATGGTTTGAAATTTAGTTCGTTTAATTTTTTTACTGCAGCTTGACCACGTTCTGTGTCACGTGATGTTAAATAAACGGTGCCATCAAACTTTTCGCAAAGACCTTTTACAATTGCATAGCCTATGCCTTTATTACTTCCAGTTACCTATACATTTTAATAAAATATTAATAATAATTGGAGTTATTTAATAATACTTACAATTGCTACAGGCATTGTGAATTCTTATATAATTTTTTTAATGACTTATCTTATTTGATAGGAGATTACTAATCAAATTTATTATATAAAATATATAAATTAATAAAGAATGCAACCAAAATTACATGTATTTTTAAGTTGCATAAAAATGTATTAAACTAACCTATATTGATTTTAAATTGATTGATCTGAAGTTAGCTAATAGAGAGGAAGTTTAACTTTTCGTACATAGAGATGTCCAGAGTCCTGTCAAATAAAATTTAATATGGTGGATAGTTGGTACTTTATAGGTGTTTTCTATTTGAGCGCTTAACGGCCCAAGAATGTGCATTAAAATCTGGCGATAGAGTTACAAAATAAAGTAAAAAATAATACGCTTTCTTATCTAACCAAACATAAACTAAAATGATTATAAATGATTTATACTGAAGTTAACAAACAATGCAGGAAAAGTTTGACTGTCCCAAACTGTCCGCACATACAAACACAGACGTCCAGAGTCTTGTCAAATAAAATTTAATATGGTGGATAGTTGGCACTTTATAGATGTTTTTCAATTGAGCGCTTAACGGCCCAAGAACCTAAGGGACTCTGCAATGTGCATTAAAAACTGGCGATAGAATTACAAAATAAAGTAAAAAATAATACGCTTTTTTACCTAACCTAACCTAACTTGAAATTAAAATGATTTAAACCTGAAGTTAACAAACAATGCAGGGAAAGTTTGAGAGTCCGCACATAGAGATGTCTAGAGTTTTGTCAAATAAAATTTAATATGGTGGATAGTTCGCACTTAATAGATGTTTTCCATTTGAGCGCTTCATGCACTAGGTGCATTTTTACATTTTTAAATTTTGTGGGCAAGATCAACTCACACTTGATAAACGCATAAGTGCTACTATTTTCTTAAATAGAAAACTGCTATAATCAGTGTATTTGCAAACTACACGGTAATATTAATTTTATAATCCTACTCATACAGTGGCGTTAACAAAGGCCTTCAATGCGGAAAAGCACAAAAACTTATGTTTAGTTAAAAAATGAACAAAATTGTATGCTTTTTTTCTACAACCGTTCTTGAGGGGCTTTTTTTGAAAATCCTAGCTGTGCTCATAAAAACAAATCTGTAATTAAATTGATAAAATAAACAAGATAATTGTATGCTGTTTATATATATTTTAACATAATCTTAAATATATTTTATAATATTTCTATTAACAAACTTTGGTTATATCCAATTAAAATAAGATGTAATTCTGTAAAAAAATAACAAAATTAATCAAAGAATTGTTAATTAATATATACCGTGTTCTACCTCTGGGTCCATATTGTACGCACATTTATGCAAATCGAAAGCTTTTTGACACAAATCTTCAGATTCTATAAATAAAATTTATTTAAAATTTTAGTAATTAAAGAATAGTAAATGAAATACTTATTAATGGTACGCAGTTTTCGCCCATATTTTTAACATGTCCTCGATACGCAGATGGTAATGCTGATAAAGTATCCTCAGAAAAAGCGAACACACCATCTTCATTCATCTAAAATTAAATAATAGTAGTATTATTTATTTTTAATAAAATATTATAATACTTACAACTCCCATTTCCGTTATTAAGCATTTAATGTAGCACTGAAAATATAATATAGGTAATTAGTATGTAATAAGTGTAGAATATTATGTTTTAATACCTTAAATACTTCATCTCCGTCAGGAAATTCACCTTTCATAGCATTTGGAATTCTTTCTATAATAAAAATTAAATTATTTTTGCTATTTTTTTTTGTAGTGCATCATTCAAACAGTTTAAGATATAGTATGATCAGTGGCGTAGAGCTACGATTTATAGATGCTTCTTAGAGTCAGTTATGAAAGAGAAATTGTGTATTATATTTTATTTTTTGCCTGCCTCTACCGAAACCATCTGTTTTGGTCCTAAAATGCTGGTTGAAATGACAATTTAAAAGCCTTTGAGCCTAAAAACTTATTTGGTATTTTATTGGCTGTACATTACGATTTCTCATGATGCAATACCTTAAAATCTGACAGTAGCGACGGATTATAATAAACTTTGAAATTTTTTAAAACAATGTTACTTTTTGGGTCAGGCGAAAATATATTGAGTGTAACTTGTGCCAAAATGCTTTAGCAGCCTTTTGCTTTTAGCAGCTCTCACTCGCTTTGCTTCATCGTGCTCTTAAAAGCCGCGGGCTGCTAAAGCCAATTTTTGGTTATGTTAGAGAAGGAGATTATGATAATCTTTTGATAACAGATATATAGACGAGTGAACAGTGCACTCCAGTTTATTATTACTTGCAAATAGTTTAAACTGAAGTGCCTCGTTTACTCACTCAAATGTTTGTTATCAAACGATTGGATATCATTATTTTGCCTTGTAACATAGTAACTACTATCATTTGCAGCGACCAATAATTCCTAATTCTTTAATAGCAAACACTTGGGTGGGTATGTTGGACTTTCTGACTTAACCATTTTGCACCTAATTATTAAGTGAAGTGCTTCACCTAACCACTAAATGTTTGTTTTTAAAGAATTGAGTATTACTTGTCTTTAAAAACTTAACAGGATAAGATGATGATATTCAATCCTTTGCTAGCAAACACTTGGATGGGTAGTTATGTAGAACATGAATCCCAAATCTTTGAAGATGTTACCGTAGTAATAACAACGCATTTGAGTTGGTTTGATAGAAACATGCAAATGATAAACAAAACGTTTTAATTCCTATGCAAACTTGCGGTACATATCGTACCATTAACATCTCAACCAGAACATTGAAAACAAAAAGTTAATATCAACTCAAGATCGGAACATTGTTTAGTAGTAGAACGCATTTTTGCTCCACAATATTGTCCTGGCGCCTAAAGCTAAAAAGCTTTGTGTTAAGTTTTGATTGTCAACATTTTGTATTAACAATGTCGCCGGATAAAGTCAAAGGTAATCAATGTTTGCGCACTTTTGTTGGAGGAAACTCCGTTTGTGAGATATCAACTCTTTTCTGGATTCTTGATTGATTTGATTAAACCCCAATTCGAGCTTCTTTTGAACCCGAGAGATCTTGCAACCGGCACCGTCGGGAGCATGAAAAAAGACGGAACGTAAACATTAACTTACGAAAGAAGCGACGTGCGGATTGAGGCTACGGGTGCGACATTGATTTTTGAAGATTTAAGACAAACGGATAATTATTTTCTGTGTTGTGTCAGCTGCATTTATTCCAAAAAAGGCAAAAAATGCTGTCGGTAAACGGAAAGTTGGATCAACTTGCAGTTTGCAGCGTCGGTTTTTTATCTTGCTAAAAATTTATGTTTACCAAAAAGGGCTTGGCAGCAAGCAATACCTAGTCAAAAAAAGAGATCACCAATGTGACCGCTGCAAACTATAAAAAGGCGACAATTTTTGAAAAGAAATCAGTCAGAACTTTGTAACCACAAAAATGGAGAGTATTAGTAAAAGCACAGAAAATAACTAAGAAGAAGAGGATGCTTCTTCTTCTTCTTCTTTGTCAGCCTGTGTTTGTCTACTCTTAGAGATAGGCTTTTCCTATACTCTTCCATTTGTCTTTGTCCTGTGTTTTTTAGTGCCAATGGAGGATGCAAATGACTTTAAAACAAACACAATGTTCTGCCATCACCGACAAGCCACAATAGATGATCATCTTTACCGCATTATAGACAAAATGCGATCAACGTCTGGTGGTCCCAAGGAGCTTTAAGTCGTCGCTTTGCCTGCGTCATTACACTTTAGCCGTGAAGAAGTTAGAGTTACTTCGAAAACTTTATTACCGGACTTCACAAAAACAAAAAAGCCACCAAAGTTTTACTCTACTTCTATCGGCAGAGTTTATCAACCTCTGTTGCACACAACAACGCCGTCCCCACCTTGAGAAGCAAAATTGGCAACAAACGGCGCCCAACGCGGAGTTTTTTCTTATTCTCTTAAAAAAAAAGAGGACTTTGACTCGAGCATTGAACGTTTGTGACCAAATAGAACCCAATAGTTAGAAAAAAACAGAAAAAACATTCAAGCTGTTACCCGAAAGTATATTTGCAGATGAGACCAGATATCAAACCGGAAAACTAAATTGGAAAACAAACATGTTGGAAGAAATTTCAAAACAGGCACAACACTTCCGCATTGACTAACAAAGAAGTTCAAGTCAACGTGGCATGGCAGACGTTGTGGATGCTACGGCCGATGCCTTGAAACAAATGAAAACCACGTTCAAAAAGATGTCAACGTTTAATCGACAAGAGCAAACCAAAACTGAAAGCTTACCAACTTTTGGCGGGCCTAACCACAAAGACCCAGAAGGTTGTTTAAAAAAATTAGAGGCGCTCTTTGCTATTTTTCAAGAGCCAAAAACTATTAAACACTACTCTAAAGTCTGCGTAAAAACGCCAAAAAATACGAACACAAATTTGAAATGCTTCTGCCTAGCTACCTCAACCTTAAGAGAGTAATAGTTACTACCGCACCGGGGGGTTCGGGGTCCTTCCCAGTACAACCTCCTTGGCGTGGCGGCAGCTTCATCTACATGCTTATCTGCTAGACTGGTTGTTCAAACCGCGGGTTCCCGTTACACCGCAAGTTAAGGCCGCGTTTGTCCATGCTCACAGCCGGTATTTTGAACGCTTCAAACATAGAGAGCTCACCTTTAGCCCCCCCCCCCCCCCCCTCCACAATTCAGGGCGCGTTCTGGCCGGCATGGGACAAGGCCATACAGCGGTCATACTCTCTCTCATTTAAGGGTCATGCTCCCACAATCAGTAGAAAAACTTGACCCCCTTATCTATTAAGGTAACGGCACAGCCACTGAGAAACCAACGCCAATATAAGCAGGCACTGGGAGCTAGAAAAGGTGGGGTTTCTTCTCTCCCTCAGTACTCTTTTTAATTCTCAAACCAAAGAACTACGAAGAAGAGTCGCCGTTTCAGGTTTCATTATGTACCTCACTAAATCTAGGCGGTGAGTCTTTTGCACAAAAACTTGGGATGGGGCATTATCGCATCTAATTTTAGGGGATACAACCGTGAGGTACTATTTTGTCAACTAGTGACGAGTTGCCGTAGTGGGCCCGTAACGGAACACCACTACTCCACATCATTTTTGAGGATGGCGTTCTTTGCCCCTAACTTTACGGGTAATTTGAGTGAAAACCTTGAGGAATCGGTTTGCCCACTTCCTCGGTTTTAGGGGTAAACAACGTGGAGTCAAACGGTTACCTGCAAGTCTTCTTGACTAAGTCATCAAGCTTGAAAAAAAAAAACAAAAAAAGAGCACCAAGAGTACTCAGTCCGGAAAACGCCTAAAGGATAGGTCGGAAACTCAACGTTCCAACCAATCTCAAAATCACAAGGAAATAACACAGCAAGCCAGCGTGGAGCTGAAAAGGTCGATGCAAGAGCTGTTGTGGATAAAAATAAAAACTAATGGATTAGTACTAGTCCTCATCAAATTAGGGGCAAATAAAAATTTCTACAAAATACATTTCCCGATGCAAAAATGAAAGTCACGTGAGAGACCATTATCAACATGGAAGTTGGTGATCAAACACATACAATCAAAGTATTGATCAATCTTTAATGAGGCAAAGATTTAATATTAGGCTACTAATAATGCTAATTTGGACTATGCACGCTACTGCATTTATTTTGGCAGAAACCGTCAAGCTTTTATCTATTGGAAGAACACACCCGAGCAAACCAACTTTTCTGCCTGAATCAGATCTAAAGGAAAAGATTATTTAAGAATTTAGTGCCGTCTTTACCAAAAAACCAAATAATTGCTACCACCAAGACCGTGACTTACCACATCCGATTAAAGTATAACGCGCCCGTACCGGCACTCAGATATACATATAATGCTTAAAAAATGCAACATTTTTTGAGAAGGTAGAGAAGCTTCTAGCCACGGGCATAATAAAGCCTAGCACAAGCAACATATCATCTACAACACAGTGGAGAGGAGACATGCGGAGCTAAGAAAGAGCATCCGGGCTTTAACCAAAGAAAACCTCCAAAAGCAGTAAGCAAAGTTACTAACGTTGCAACGAAAAGCACGCCTAGCCAACTAATGTTAGTGCATAACTTGTGCAAGTTTAGCTCCAAAATAAGAGGTCAAAGATTAAAATTAGACTAGCCAAACAGCAAAAAGCGAGTTACCAACAACGCCGTTATTCCCAATGAGAGGTGTCCTTAAATACCAGACAAAGAGAAAGCAGGAAAAGAAGTGGAAGAGGTGGATCGGCTAGTACCTCTTGAACCGGAGTTTACCATTGCTTGTGACGTCAAAATTAACGCCAGAAGATTTTTGCTGCACAATCTCTTGAGGTCAGATTTGCATCATAAATGACCGAAACAAAGATAGAGAGTTGAGGAAGACGGACAATTAATCTGTACAAACGCTGGATGGGACCAGTTAGCACTATAACACCGACGCTGCATAACATTTAGGCCGGGAAGAAACTACACAAGCCACATTAAAAGAATACTGCTGGCCAGGAATTCAACGAGCAGTCAAAAACTACGTACAAAAGTGTTTAACGTGAGCAAAGATAAAGATAGGAGTTCTTCAAAAAGTCACAGATTTGCAGTCTCATCGTGACAGGCAATCTTTTGAAAGAATCTTAATCGACTTTGTTGGCCCACTAGACACGTTTATCTTTACCATCATAGATACGTACACACGCTGGTTTAAAGCTTTTGCTACTAGGAACGCCACAAGCAAGAGCAAAACCTACAAGCAAACTACAAGAAAAATAAACCGTTATTGGCCGAAAAGATCCATTAACACCTCTGAAGCAAATCAGTCAAAAATTGAAAACAGCAGCTAACTACTGCTACTAGAGAATTATTATCAAAGGGTTTACAAAAATATAACGCTACGGGAGAGAGTCTTCACCTTCCACCATCTTCTGGTTTTACTGTCAGACTTAATTAGTTAATCCCCTGCACACACGGAGTCATTTTGCAAGAAACTTCAACCCCTCCCACCCCCACCAACTAAAAACAAAACAAATAAAGCATTTTTAGTTAACTTTCGGCCCTTCAATTTATTGATTGCGGGCGACTAGTTCTAACTGAAGTGCAAGAATTTCAACTGTCATTATATTTAAATAGTAAAGTAACAGACCTAATTTCTTGATAATAAAACGTTGGTTGGCTGGTCGGGGCACTTACTTTATGGTTTGCAAGCAACTAGTTTTAATTGGAGTACTTTGCTCATCAACTCAAGTGTTAGTCATCTGAAAATTGAATGTTTTTTTTTCTACAAATGTCAATTGTTGTTACTAAATTTAGAAAGGATGGTAACAAATCCAATTTCTTGACGAGAAATAGTTGGTGTGAGCAAGGCACTTATTGG
Organism: Tachinus rufipes; assembly: GCA_963932245.1. Lineage (NCBI taxonomy): Eukaryota > Metazoa > Arthropoda > Insecta > Coleoptera > Staphylinidae > Tachinus > Tachinus rufipes. The sequence goes on from OZ010743.1 coordinate 112,307,147, forward strand.
TTGCAGGCAAATATTGTTAACTGTAGTGCCACGTTTAGTGTCAGCTGTCATTAAATTGGAATAAGAGGGTGACTGCTCAACTCAACTATTTGTCATCAAGAAATGATTATTAAAAGAAAGTTGGAAGCTTTTCCTTTCAACAAATGTACAATTGTATTCAATAACTGTGCACGTCTTCTAATACTTTTAATATATTCTAACTAAAACTGTCAAAATGTTCTGAGTCTGTCATATTATAACTATTTTCTACTATTTGTAAAATACTTGACTTTTGTCGTAACATAATCTAAAACTTTCAACTAGTTATGTTGTCCACTTGGTTAGTAAAAAAATAGTATTGATAGCAAAAGCTTCTTCAATTTATCTCTTATCAATCTCACCTTCATTAACACCAGTTTCTTCATGACATTTCTTATGAATCCTTTCAGTATCATCTGAAATTACCTAAAATATTTCAAAAAAATGTAGATCATTCCTAATAAATAAAACTTACCACATCAAAAACAATTAACAAAGCAAATATAATAACTCGAAACATATTCGATAAGTAATGCTACATTATTTTTTAGACGTCTTATATGCCTGCTTATTATGATTCAGCAGTTGTTGATACAATCATTATCTCATCTTAATAACTCACTCATTAAACCATCAATCAATTTTAATACGAAACGGATGCAATGGTATAATTTTATTTTTCTTTATTATTTTTGTAATAATTAAAATTATAATGAGTAGAAAATTATAATAAATAAATACAGAGCTCTTCCATTTCCTATACTATAGGACCTATACAATCGTCTTAATATTAATAACATGAAGAATTTTTTTAATAAATAATTTTTAATAAAGTGATGGCTTCAAACGTAATTGTGGGATGAGCATTATAAATACATAAATATTCTAGAATTACTAGCTAAGTCGCACTCACATTCACTTCAGTTTGTTTGTTTGTTGCAGGCACACAATTTAATTGACTAATTTACACCTGGGGCACTTTCATGTCTTTAGATTTAATACATCGACCTTTGTAACAAATTTCAGTTTCATGTGAAATTTCCGTTGAGGTTGAAGTACGTATGCCCATATTCCACGTTTCTAGTGACATTGGAGTTACGTAACTCTTACTAGCTTCGGTTGTTGTTGTTAATGGTTCTTCATTTTCTATTAAATCATTAAAATAAGTAGTTGGATTCTCTTCTGGTTCCGATTCTAATTCTGAGGAATCATTAAAAGATTCTATTAACAGTTTAGGTGTTGTTGGGAGTTCTTCTTCTAATACTGTTTGCGTTGTTTCTTCTGATTTGTTTGATTCTGTTGTTGCTAATCCAAACATTTCATATAATGAATTGAAGAAACTGGCTTCAGAAGTTGGTTCTTCTATTTTTGTTGTTGTTTCAACATCAACATCATCATTAATATCAACGTCTATTTGTATATTTTTTTGTTCATTATCTAATGAATTTATATTAACTTTTGCTATGTTTTGTGATTCTGCTTCTTCTAAACCATCCTGCATTGGTCGCTTAATTAATTTCCAAACACCGCGTTTCTTTTTGATTGTAGTAGTTTCAGGAATAATACTTGTTGTTTCTATTTCTTCCTCTTCTTCTTGCTCAGTTGCATTTTTAATAATTTCTTCAATTGGAATCGATTCTGTTATGATTTCTTCTTTTGATAATGGCAATGCTTCTGCTTTATTTTCATCAATTATATCATTGGGAGAAGCGAAATTAGTTAAATTAGTATCCCATTGGCTTTGTTCTTTATTGCTAGCTTCTTTAGCAACGTATGTAGGTCTGTAAATTGAAGAATAAGGAACTTGATCATCAATTGTTGGTTCTACCGTAATTTGGAATGATGGTCTTGGTGTTACCGATTGAGATGCTTTGAATTGTGGAGGATAATTTCCACCTTCAATATCTTCATCCTCGGAACTTTCTTTTGGACGATTTGGTTTGTAATGGGATTTACCACGAGTTCTTACTCTTTGGCGGGTTTCTGTAGATACTTCACTTCCACCTCTAAGATTATCAGGTTCTGCTGTTGTTACACGTCTTCCAGGTACACGAATGCGACCCCGAATTTTAACCTTATCATCCTGATTTGATTTCGTTGTTGATTGATAGTATCGTTCGGATGAAACACTAGGTGATTGGGTTACTTCATAATATTGTGGTGTTGTTGATGGTTGATATTTAGGACGTATCTCACCCAAAAATCGTATTGGTGTTGGTGATGAAGGACCTACATCTTCATTAGAATAGTAACGTTCTGTGCTTGTACGGACTACAACATCATCCGGATATTTAACAATGGGTTTAAGAGTACTGCTTACATAAGTTGAAGAATAAATTGGTCTTTGAGTTTCAGTGATTGGTGATTCAGTTGTTGATTTAAAATTGGGTTGTCTGAAAAATCCATAAAAATCTTCAGTCTTTTCAGATTCTGCTCTTTGGCGAGAGGCTTCTGTTGATGGTAATGCTGTTGTTGTTGGCCTGGGTCTGCTTCGTAAACGTGATTTTGTACGTGGAGTCGTTGCATCTTGATATTCTTCCAAATTTCTTATTGGTAGTTGATTGATTTCGTGAATTGCAATTGGTTCGGCTGGTCGGTTGATTTCAACATGGACTACTTTGTGAGGAGATGGTTCGTGATCTGCGTTTACATTGTAAACTGGTTGGTAGTATTGGTTATCAATTGCTTGTTGGCGTGGGGTTGCATCATCAATTAATCTAGCGGTTGGGTAGTGAGTGCTGCGTTGGCTTGTTGGGGTTACACGAATGTTGTCATAATATTGCCTATCAGTAGTGCTGATTCTATCAGTTGATTCTTGTGTTGGTGTAGGTTGACGGCCTCTTGTTCTAAATCTAGAACGAGATGTTACAATTTTTCTGGTTGGATCAGTAGTGCTGCGACCTATATTTGGACTTTCTGTGGTTTCATCTGTATATCTAGTGCGTGGAGGTAATGGTCTTCTACCTCTAGTTGTAGGTCTAGTTCTGCTGCTTGAATAAGCTGAACTTTCAGTTGTTGTTGTATATCTGTTACCACGTTGGCGTCCTCTACTACGTTTAGTTGTTGTTTCTTCAATTGGAGGTTGAGTTGGGGCTGGTGTTGTTGTTGTAGTTGTTGTAGTTGGTGGGTATGTTGATGGTGCATATGTTGGAGCATAAGTTGGTGCATAGGTAGGTGGATAAGTTGGTGCATAAGTTGGTGCATAGGTTGGTGCATGGGTTGGTGCATAGGTTGGTGCATGGGTTGGTTGGCGAGTACTACTAACATAACGCTCAGGTGATTTAGTACTAGTTGGAACTAAACCAGGTTGTAACAATTGCCTAACTGATTGATCCTCCAAATTATTAATCAAATTAGGAAGAATTGCAAATTGATGCAAATTATAATTCTCAACATTAGCATTCTGTGTTTTCACTTGATGATTATAATCATCATATTCGGTTGAACTATGCGGTCTACTTCTTTGTGTAACTGCAACTTCTTCATGTTTCTGATAAATCTGTTGTGGTCCAGTTATATAATTAGCATCATCTTGTTGTTGGCGTAAAATTTTGCTATCCAACATTTCTTGATTTAAAATATGTTGATTTTGTGATGCTGCTTTAGGTGTTGGGGAATAAATTGGTTGCTGCTTTGCCGTATACCGAACTTGCTCATCATCATATTGATACCTTTCAGTTGATGGTTTTTGTGCTGTGTACTCTTCCAGAATTGTGGCATATTTAACTGCTTCTGGGTATGTATTTTGAGTTGGTTTGGGAGCATATAAGTTGCGCTCATCTGTTACTGGTTTCGGTGTTGATGATATTGAGAAATATTCACGTGTTGAAGGAGTGGTGCTTGATCTAGTTGGTTGCGAATAATATTTCCTATCATCTTCAATTTCATCATAATATTCTCTACTTGAAGAAGGGGTTGAATAACGCGAACGCTGTGTTGGTTGCACTTCTTCTTTAATGTATTGATGTACTGGAGCTGGGGTAGTTGTCGTTGTGGTAGTAGTTGTTGTAGTTGTTGAAGTTGTGGTTGGCCTTGTTCTTCTATGGGTTGGTCGAATTGGTTCGTAAGTTTCCCGAATGCTTTCCTTAATATAAGGAACTGCAGTAGAAGTAGGCCTGGTTCTAACATGATGTACTGGTTCTTCATAATAATCACCAACAATTTCCTTATGATACTGTTGAGGAGCTACTGTGCTACCACGTAAATTTGAATGGGTATTCCTAGTTTGTTGATTGGTATCATAATTGAGCCTACTATCAGGAGTTACTTCTTTAATAAATTGTTCCTGTGCATTTAAAGGCGTCCCTTTAACAGTTTTGGAATCATCATAGTCTTGCTGGAATTGTTCAAATTGGTACTTTTCAGGAACTTGCTGAATTTGTTGCGGTAATTGATACTGAGGTATAAAACCATTAATTTGATCTAAATCATATTGATTAATAACATGATCCTCTGGTATTGGTTTTGAATACCTTGTAGGTGCAGGTCTACTATAGTCTTCACTAACTTGATTGTATGGAGAATTTACAACTTCTTTCTGTTTGGTTGAAATTACTACGGAACCAACGTGGGGTGATGGTAACGGTATTTTTGAATAACCAGAAGGTGCTTTGTAGCTTAAAGGAGCTACGAAGAATGGATACTGTTCGACTTTTCGTTCTACTCGATTATTATCTAAGCTGGATAAGTAAGGTAGTTCGAATTTTGCATATCCTTCAGGTGCTTCTAAGGTAGATGGACCTACAAAAATTTTTGGACTATCAGGTCCTACCGTATCCTGTACCTCAATTGTCTTAGCATCCTTTAATAAAGTCAAAACATCAGCAACATCAGCATGTTCAGCACCTCCCATATAAACAGCTAAAGGAGGCTGATGAGGTTTTCTTTTCTTAGTAGTTGCTTTCCTAACACTTCTAGCTGTTGTTGTTGTTGATGGAGTTGGAGTGGTATCAATTATTGGCAAAGCGTAAGGTTGTTGAGGTTCTTGTTGAAATTGCAATTGCAATTTATGAGCCTCCAAAGCTTGTTTAGCAAAATCACTTTGTATATCTTGTAATTTTAATTGTTGATGTTTGCTAGGTTGTTGTTGTTGTTGGAATTGTGATCTGAAACTATGGAATTGTTGCGGATGCACTTCTTCAATTTGTTGTTGTTGTTGATAATGTAATCTTTGTGGTTTTGCATTGATTTCCTCATTCTGTTGTTGTTGTTGTTGTTGTTGATAATGCAATCTTTGTGGTTTTGCATTGATTTCCTCATTTTGTTGTTGTTGATAATGTAACCTAGGTGGTTTTGCGTTAATTTCTTCATTCTGTTGTTGTTGTTGTTGATAATGCAATCTAGATGGTTTTGAATTAATTTCCTCATTCTGTTGTTGTTGTTGTTGATAATGCCCCCTAGGTGGTTTTGCATTTAAAGATTCTAATGGAACATACAATAATTGCACATTTTCTTTTTCCTCCTTAGGTGTAGTTGATGTTAAATCAACCTGCTTACCCGGTTTATATTTTTCACTCAATTCATGATTTATAGCCTGAATTGATGCAATACTAGCATTCAATCTAATTGGTGGAATATCAGGAATATTGAAATCTGAATAATAAGGCAAATTAGTAGCCTGCAACAATCCTTGCTGAGCTAAATATTCTTCGGGAATTGTATGATATTCCTGTGGTTGTTGATAGAATCTTTGCGGTTGCTGTTGTAAAAATTCCTGCTTATTCGATTGCTGCAAAAACTCCTGTTTGGGTTGTTGTAAAAATTCTTGTTTAGGTTGTTGCAAAAATTCCTGTTTGGGAGGTTGTTGAAGAAACTCCTGTTTGGGTTGTTGTAAAAACTCCTGTTTAGGTTGTTGCACGTAAAATTGATGCTGTGAACCTTCACTTTGTTGCACTAATGGTCTCTGTTTAGGAGGTTGTCCTTCAAATCTGTAAGGATGTGCTTTTGGTCGTTGTTGTCGATACGGATTTACATGTGTTGTTTCACGTAAGAATTGTTGGAAATTTTGACTTCTTGGCTGTTTGTGTTCTTCTGGAAAGAAGTTGGTTTGGGGTGGATCGGCCAAATTTAAGACTCTTCCGGTTGCTTTCTTTTCTACAACTGGTACGCTGGTTTCGGTTTCCGTGCATGTTGTACATGGTTTTGATATTGGAATCCAATCGTTTGTGTCGTAATTGTCTTTTGCGTGTATGTTTGTTACCAATATGATTCCTATCAGTGCGCAGCTTATTTTCCTTAAAATCTGAAAAAGAAAAGTTGAGTTAATATTGGTTTGTTGTAAACATATTTTTAATAATTGGTAACAATGTAAACAGTTCTAAAAAATAAAATATTTGAGCAGTATTTTTGACAGTTTCAAGATATTTTTGATGATTTAAAGAGAGTAAATTGTTCTAACAAGAATAATATTTTTTTTAAATTCATTTATAATTTGACATCTTTAAAATATGTTTGACTGTTATAAATGTATTTGTTAATTAACTTTATACTAAATTGCAGATCATTTTGACACAAACACAACAATTCAGACACAATTTTGACAACTCAAAAACATTTTTGTCACATTTAAACAGTTTCAAGACATTTTTGACAGTTCATGGATATCAAGTAATGCTGATTAACATTTTTATGACACTTTGTTAACATTTTTCTATAAACTTTAAACAGTTTTGACAAATTTAAAAGTTGACAATCAATTTTGACAATTTGAAAGCATTTTTGACAACTCCAAATTATTTCTGACAGTTTGATATACTTGATAGAAGTACATTTATCATTTTTTTTTGTTAGTTTAAAATCATTTTGTCATTTTCCATTATAGTTAATAGTTCTGATTACATTTATGACATTATTTGACATTTTTAAATAACAAAAACGTTTTCCTCAGTTTAAAAACATTTGAGGAATTCTGTTAACAGTTTAGGAGCTCATTTGACAGTTTATAAACAAAAATAACAGTTATAAATGTTTTTTTTTAAATATTGGCTTGAAGACGTTTTTGATGGTTTGTAAATATTTCTGAGTTCTGTTTACATTTATAACATTTTTAATAGTTTCAAAACATTTTTGACACATTCCATGTAAAGTTGACAGTTCTGATAACGTTAATTTTTATTTTGAATACTTGACGTTTGTGAAAAATGTTGATAACAGTTCTAAAGTGTTCGGATTACTTTGTTTATTGTTTTAATTCATTATTTTTGTACATAAATATTAAGGTTATGTATGGGTTAGAATAGTTAATTAATTCTTATTTATTTAACCAGTTTTCAGAATTTTTATTTCCTCATTAGGACTATAAATATAATTGATGTTAATTACAAAATATAATATAATATATTTTGATTTACTTACAATTTATGTTATTATTTGATGCATGTATTGTACTAGAAGTTAGTTTTTATTATACTAGATGGCGTTAGTGGTCTATACAGTCGTTATGTGTAATTCTAGATGTAGCTTATACGTATATTTTATTTAAATGTTGATTTATTAATAAGTAATTAGTATAATTATTAGGATGAGTGTTTAAGAGGATACTCCCATTTATACATATACATCAACTTTGACATTTTTTTATATATATTTGACAGTTTTGAAACAGTTTTGATTAGATTTACATTTTAAAGACTATTTTGAATATTTGCAAACAGTTTTGACACTCTCAAAACATTTTTGACATATTTCATGTATAGTTTACAGTTTTGATTCCATTTATTCTTTTTTGTCAGTTTAATGAGCATTTCCAATTTTAAGCAATTTGTGTATAAATATTAAAACAATTTTCTTTTTCAATTGTGTTTGACACGTAAAATGTATGTTTATTGCACAAAAACACTTACATAAAAATTATTATTATTATATTAAACATTACAGTTAAACGTCAATTTTGACAATTTAATAACATTTACAAAACATGTTTGACAGTTCAGGTATATATTTGACATTTGCTCTCTAAATTGTAAATATTTCTATCATATTTGATAGTTAAAAACAATTTTGACAGTTTTGAGACATTTTTGACAATTTAGAAATATTTAAATCAATTTTGACAGTTTAAAAATATTTTTGATAGGTTTTCAAAACTTTTAATCATTGATAAGAATAATTCTGAAGGACATTTATGTCAAATAATTCTTATTTTATTTAATTTGCAAAAGTTATAACAAACATGACAGTTCATGACAAATTTTTAAAAACTTTTATTGACCATATATAATTCAAATATTGTAGTTAAGAAACAATTTAGAAACAGTTTTGACAGTTTTAGAAATGTTGACAGATCAAGAATGAATTATGACAGTTTATTGACTATGTAATATTTTAAACATTAATTTATACAGTTTTTTTGACAGATAATACTATTGGTATATATTCTGAATTAATTCTAAAGTACTATTATAACAGTTGATTTACGTTTTTACTAAAGAAGCTCTAAATGTTATTCTTAGTTGATTGATTTTAAGACACGTTTGAATACTTGAAGACGTTTTTAATAATTTCAAAATATGTTTGAGATTTTTCTGATATGTATTTTAAAAATAATTTTGAATAATTTAAAACCTTTTTGACATATTCCATGTATAGTTGACAGTTCTTATTACATTTATGAAGTTATTTGACAATTTAAAGACATTTCTGAAACGTTCTATTACATTTATAATTGTTTTGACAGTTTTAAGATATTTTTGAACATTTGAACACGTTTTTGGTAGTTTTGGAGCAGTTCTGATTACATTTATAACAATTTTGTCACAGTTTTAAATATTTGAAAACGTTTTTGATAATTTCAAAATATTTTTGTAACTTTTCTTAAATTGTTGACAGTTTTGAATACTTGAAGACATTTTGACAATTTCAAATAGTCCATGCATAGTTGGCAGTTTTGATTATTACATTTATGATATTTTAAAAACGTTTTTGAAAAGTTGGAAACGTTTTTGACATTTTCTATATCTAGATAACGTTTTTGACAGATTCAAAACATTTTTGACATATTTCATATTTTCAGTTAAAAGTTTTGATTACATTTATGACATTTTTAGACAGTTTTAAGATATTTCTGAATACTGAACATTAGTGGAAATTTTAAACTATTTTCACATTTTTCATATATAGTTGACAGTTTTGATTACATTTAGGACATTTTTTTGAATACGTAAAAACAATTTTGAATAATTTAAAACCTTTTTGACACATTCATGTATAATTGACAGTTCTTATTACATTTATGACGTTTTTTGACAATTTAAAAACATTTTTAAACATTTTAGAACGTTTTTGATAGTTTTTGACAGTTTCAAAACATTTTGACATTTTCCTTATATAGTCAACAGTTCCGAAACATTGTTGATTACATTTAAAGCATTTTATAGAAATATTTAATACATGAAAACGTATTTGACAGTTGCAAAACATTGGTATATTTCATAAATAATTTGACAGTTTTGATTACATTAATGACATCTTTTTTACAGTTTAAAGACATTATTGAACACATGAAGACATTTTTAACAATTTCAAACAGTTTTGAGATATTCCAAATATAGTTGACAGTTCTGATGTCAAATAATAACATTTTTCTTAAAAGTATAAATTCTTCTAACCAATATAACAACTGCACGGCAACTCAAAGACTTTTAAAAGCCAGTTTTGATTATTTAATGGCATTTATAAAACATTTTTGACAGTTTGGGAATATATTTAACATTTTTTTTTTTAAGTGAAAATATTTCAAACAAACCTGACAGTTGAAAAACTGTTTTGACATTTTAGAGATATTTTTGACAGTAACATTTTTAAGTCAATGTTGACAGTTCAAAAATGTTTTTGACTTATTAAAAACTGTTTTGACAGTTTTAAGACATTCTTGACAGTTTCAGAACATGTAAATGACGTATATTTTTTGACAGTTGATGGTTCAGGATTAATTCTGAAGCACTATTATTGGAAAATTGAAAGATTATTGGCAGTTGGTTGACATTTTTGACAGCTTAAAAACAGTTTTGAGTTTATAAAGACAGTTTTAAAACATGTATAGTACATTTCAAAAACTTTTTTGACAATTTAGAAACATTTTTGACAAACATATGTGACAGTTCAAAAGTAATTTTTAAAAACATTTATGACAGTCTTTTTGATTATATTTTTGAGTATATAGAAGAAAATTAAATTACCCCAATCTATAAATCTGGTTCTACGGATAACATATCCAACTACAGAAACATTTACTTAGAATCTTGGATTGCAAAAGTCTTTGATTGTATTGTTTCTAGTCAACTAAACAGTTTTAGTTGTCAAGTTGTTAATACCAAACAGCATTGTCGATCTACTTATAAAAACTGTTAAAAATGTAAAATATTATTCATAAAATGCCAAAAATACTTAAATCCAACTTTGCAAATATTAAAAATATTGTTAGAAATAGCTCAATCCAGACATAAAAGAAAAATATTATAAAAAAATATCAAAAATAGCAAAATGTAAAATTACACAGAAAAAACATTTATACAATGAGAATGACGTAAAAAACTTATTTTTAGCATCAAATTTGTCAAAACTGGCGCAGAAAACCAATTTATTTGCACAAAATTTTTCTTTAGAACTTAGGTAGGTGGGTCTGACACTATATAGCATGGTAACAAACCTATAGTTTAGAAAAGAAAGAAGAGAGGAGTGGCCTACTTACCCACTCAAGTGTTAGTTATCAAGAGATCAGATCAAAACCTTTTTATGTGACAAAATAACATTTGACTCCAGCTTAGAAAAGATACCTGCAATTTCTTGATGACGAACACTTGAGTGAGGGTGAGACACTCTATAGCATGGTAACAAACCAATAGTTTAGAAAGGAGTGGCGCACCCACCTACCCAATTAAGTGTTAGTTATCAAGAGATTGGATCAAGACCTTTTTTTGTGACAAAATGACTTTTGACGTCAGCATAGAAAAAATAAATGCGGTTCCTTGATGACAAACACTTGGGTGGGTGGGTGGGACATTCCATAGCATAGTAACGAGCCAATAGATTAGAAAGGATTGGCACACACACTCACCCAAATGTTAGTTATTAAGAGATTGGAGACCTTTTTTTGTGACAAAATGATTTCTGACGTTAGCGTAAAAGAGATACATGCAATTACTTGATAACAAACACTTGAGTGAGGGTGGGACACTTTATAGCATAGTAACAAGCTAATAATTTAGAAAAAAGTAGGCCACCTACCCACCTAAGTGTTAGTTATCAAGAGATTGGATCAAGACCTTGTTTTGTGACAAAATGACTTTTGACGTCAACGTAGAAGATATACATGCAATTCCTTGATTACAACCACTTGGGTGGGTGAGTGGGACTCTCCATAGTATGGTAGCAAGCCAATAGTTTGGAAAGGAGTGGGCCACCCACCCATCCAAGTGTTAGTTATCAAGAGATTGGATCAAAACCTTTTTTTGTGACAAAATGACTTTTGACGTCAGCGTAGAAGAGATAAATGCAATTCCTTGATGACAACCATTTGGGTAGGAGGGTGGAACACTATAAAGCATGGTAACAAGCCAATATTTTGGAAAGAAATGAGCCACCCACCCATCCAAGTGTTAGTTATCAAGACCTTCTTTTTTGACAAAATGACTTTTGAGTCAGCATAGAAGAGATAAATGTAATTTCTTGATGACAACCACTTGGGTGGGTATACGAAACACTCTATAGCATGGTAACAAACCAATAGTTTGGAAAAGAGTGGTCCACCCACCCACCAAAGTGTTAGTTATCAAGACCTTTTTTTGTGACAGAAGGATTTTTGACGTCAGCGTAGAAGAGATACTTATAACTTCTTGATGACGAACACTTGGGTGAGTAAGTGTGATACCACTCCATAGCATGGTAACAAGCCAAAATCCGGCTAAAAACGGTTTATAAATGTCAAAAGTAGCAAAATTTAGTTTAAAACATGAAGATTTATTTTTGAAACATCAAAATATTGTTAAAAAGTAACAAATTTAGCTATGAATGATTGAAAAATGCAAAATTATTTTTATAAAAAGTCAAAAATTCGGCTATATAATATTAAAAAGTAAAAAAAAAACATTTTTTTTGCAAAAATGTCAACATTTGGTCATAAAATAGAGAAAAAAAATCAAAATATTATAAATTGTTAAAAAGTGCAAAATATAATGTCAGATATAACAAAATTTTGCCAGAAAGTACTAAAGTTCACCATAAACTACTAAAAACTGCAAAATTCTTTTTATAAAAAAATTAAATAAATAAAATTTTGTTCTTAAAATGTCTAAAATAGCAAAAATCCGGCTTTGAAATATTAAAAAAATATAATAAACTGTCAAAAAGTGCAAAATATAATGTCAAAAATAACAAAATTTGATCAGAAAGTACCAAAACTCAAACTTCTAAAAACTGCAATTAAAAAAAAAAAAAAATGTTGTTCATAAAATGTAAAAAATAGAAAAAATCCGGTTTTGAAATATCAAAAATAGCAAAATCTAGCCTGAAAACATTAAAATATTTTTAGAAAACAACAAAATCCGGCCAAAAACGGTTTAAAACTGCACAATTTTATTTATAAATGTCAAAAATAGCAAAATTTAGTTTCGAATCATCAAAATGTAGTTTTTAAACATAAAATATTGTTAAAAAGTAACAAACTTAGCTTTAAATTATTGAAAAATCCGGCTATATAATTAAAAAGTAAAAAAAAACTAAATTTTTTGCAAGAATGCCAAAATTTAGTCATAAAATAGAAAAAAAAAAAAAATTAAAATAACATAAATTGTCAAATATAATGTCAAAAATAACAAAACTCGGCCATAAAGTACCAAAATTCAAAATAAACTACAATTTTTTTTAATGGTAAAAAAAAAACTCGTAAAAAAATTGCAAAATCCGGCTTTAAAATATTAAACAGTTGTCAAAAAACACTAAAATCCGGACACAAACTGGACAACCAAAACCGACAAAGTTGTTAAAAAGTGCAAAACTCTCTTAATGAAACGTCAAAACTAATAAAATGTTAACATATTGTTAGAAAAAACTAAAATCCGGCTTTGAAACATCAAAAAATTGTCAAAAACACCAACAATCCGGCTATAATCTGTTAAAAAGTTCAAAATTTTATCCTTAAAATGTCAAAAATAGCAAATTTAGGTCTTAAAACATTAGAATTTATATTGCTGGAAAGCACCAAAATAGACCAAAAAAATGTAAAAAAATAAAACTTTCAAGTCCGGCTATGAAATATTAAAATTTGCTCATAAAATTTTTGTTATAAAATGTCAGAAACACCAAAATCCGGCTATAACCTGTAAAAAGTCCAAAGTTTTGTTCATAAAATGTCAAAAATAGCAAATTTGCGTCTTAAAACATTAGAATATTGCTGGTAAGCACCAAAATGGGCCATAAAAATGTAAAAAAAGTCCTAAAAATCCGGCAATGAAGTATCAAAATATAAGATTTAAAATCCGATCATAAAATGTCAAAAATAGTAAAATCCGGTCATAACGTATAAAAATATTGTCAAAAAGTACCAAAATTCACCATAAAGTGTTATGAAATTCAACATTCAACATATGAAAAGTCAAAAATGGTAAAAATCTGTCGTTAAATATTAAAATATTATCAAAAAGAACTAAAACCCGGCTAGAAACGGTTGAAAAGTGCAAAATTTTGTGCAAAAAGTTTTATGAAAAATACCACAATCCAGTTTGTGGTATTTTTCATAAAACTTTTATTGCAACTGTTAAAAAGTGCAACATTTTATTCATGAATAGCTAAATTCAGCTCAGGTTTAGAAATAGAAACACGTCAAGGCTTTCTGTCTTGTGAGTTGTGGGTCTTTCTGAATTGCAAACCTTTGCTTACAGATAGCTACGCCACTGAGTCAATGTACATAATTTTATATGACTACAAAAAACCAAGATTTTTCAAAAATGCCAAAATTCGGTCATAAAATAGAAAATAGAAAATTTGATAAAAAAATCATAATAATATTGTTAAAAAGTAACAAATTTAGCTATAAATAATTGATAAGTGCAAAAAAAATCAAAATATAAAGTGTCCAAAATTGTAAAACTTTGTTCATAAAATGTCAAAAACAGCAAAATCCAATTTGAAAATATCAAACAATTGTCAGAAAGCACTAAAATCTAACAAACTGTTATAAAAATATTGTCAAAAAGAACTAAAATCTTTTAATAAAATGTCAAAACTAGCAAGATCTGGCTATAAAATATCAACATATTGTTAGAAAGAAATAAAATCCGGCCTTGAACCATCAAAATATTGTCAAAAAACATCAAAATTCGGATATAATCTGTTGAAAAGTCCAAAATTTTATTTATAAAATGTAAAAAATAGCAAAAATTCAGCTATGAAATAATAAAAATAGCAAATACTAGCATGGAAATATTAAAATATTCTTAAAAAACAACAAAATCCGGCCAAAAACGGTTGAAAACTGCAACATTTTATTTATCAAAATAGCAAAATTTGGTTTAAAAATTCAAAATTTAGTTTTTAAACATAAAATATTAAAAAAGTAACAAATTTAACTTTGAATTATTCAAAAATCCAGCTATATAATATTAAAAAATCAAAAAAAATTTTTTGCAAAAAATCTAGTCATAAAATAGAGAAAAAGAAGTAAAGTAACATAAATTGTCAAATATATAGTGTCAAAAATAACAAAATTTGGCTATAAAGTACCATAATTTAGTTATTTGTTAGAAAAAACTAAAATTCGGCCTTAAAACATCAAAAAATTGTCAAAAACACCATCAATCCGGCTATAATCTGTTAAAAAGTTCAAAATTTTATCCGTAAAATGTCAAAAATAGCAAATTTAGGTCTTTAAACATTAGAATTTATATTGTTGGAAAGCACAAAATGGACCAAAAAATGTAAAAAAAATAAAATCTCAAAAATCTGGCTATGAAATATTAAAATTTGCTCATAAAATTTTAGTTATAAAATGTCAAAAACACCAAAATCCGGCTATAATCTGTAAAAAGTCCAAAATTTTTTTCATAAAATGTCAAAAATAGCAAATTTAGGTTTTAAAACATTAGAATATTGCTGGAAAGTAACAAAATGGGCCATAAAAATGTAAAAAATAATGAAATTTTAAAAATCCAGATATGAAATATCAAAACATAAGATTCAAAATCCGGTCATCAAATTTTGGTCATAAAATGTCAAACCAGCAAAATCCGGTCATAACGTATAAAAATTCTGAAATGCAACATTCTACTTATGAAAAGTCAAAAATGATAAAATTCTGTCATAATATATCAAAATATTATCAAAAAATACTAAAATTCGGTTAAAAACGGTTGAAAGGTGCAAAATTTCAAATAAAAAACACCAAACAGCTAATTAAGAGAGATTATTGTTAAAAAGAAACAAAATTTTGCATTAACTATTGAAAAATGCAAAATTCTATTAATAAAATGTCTGAAATAGTTACATCCGGCGCAGGTTTTGAAATAGACACACGTCAGGGCCTCTTGTCTTGTGTGCTTGTGGGCCTTTTAGCATTGTAAACCTTTGCTTACACATTGCTACGTCACTGGGTTAATATACATAATTTTTATTGATATTTATTTTGATCTATTGATTAAATAACAGTTATTGTATTATATTCAAACAGAATAGAGATTATTTATTGATAGTAGTTTAAATAAATTAAACTTTTTTATTATTTGCCATCCAGATTTGACAATAGTCGAGCATTTATTGATTAACAATGAGATGTCTTCAACAAACTCTGATGTCTTATAATAATATAATATTTCCAAATTAACAAATAAAAAAAATGTTATCAAAAGAAAAAAATTGGAAATTCAAAAACTAAGTGCAAGAATTGAATTAAATAAAATGTAATTAAATTTTTTTCAAATTATTTTAAACAACTAATGGATCATATAATCTATTCTCAAATGTGACAATTGCATTTTGCAAAAATAAATGTAATAAACGGTTAGCGATTCATATTTATCTTTGTTGAAATACTATTAGAAATCATTCTCATCAAACCTTGTGACGTCATGCGCAAGACAAACTAAAACGTGTCGTACGGACGTATCTTGTATTTATAGTATTATGGCCACACACAAGTTTTGTGAGACAATTAAAAACTTTCAATCTTTACATTGTTTTGATGATGTATGACCTGTTTGTTTTGTGTTAATATTTTAATGTTTATGTTTAATATTTTTATGATAGTGCACACTTTTGTTTTCGTTTTTAATATTTATATTTTATTTTATTATTTTTTGTAATAAATTAATAAAGAGTTTTTGTAAGTATATGAATTGTATTAAATTGAATTGAAAAGTTGTTTTTTGTTTAACCATAGTAGTTAAAACAAAGATTATAGTTAAGAGCCAGTTCAAAAATAGTTTTGTTAAGTCATTCTTGACACTTCTGGCAGTTTCAGTACATTCTTGACAGTTTCTGAATATATTTGACAATTCAGGAATATGTTTGACAGTTCAGCAATATATTTGACAGTTCAGTAATATATTTGACAGTTCATGAAAAATTTTGAAAACATTTATGATATTTTTTCCTAAATGTAGTTATTTCTAACAAAATTTGCAGTTTAAGATTAGTTTTTATATATTTAATACTTTTTGTGAACCGGAAAGCAACATAAATAGCATACTCTTTTGAAAGAAATATATTTGACAGTTGAGAAATAATTTTTAAAAACATTCATGACGTTTCTTTTTTTAAATTGTGGTTAGTTTATGATGATATTATTCATTTTTTCCCAATATATTTTACTATTTACAAACATTTCTGATGTACATTTAAGATAAATAATATAAGTTATGGATATTTTATGAAAAATATGATGAACATTTTAACATTTAACATTGTTGACAGATATATTTAACATCATCAAAACAGAAACTCATAATTTCCTTCAAACAATAATAAAACGTGAGTTAGCTAACTACATACTATCACCAGCAACAATTTATTCGTAATTTGTAACAGCAATTTGTAACAAATATAAAATTCTTCAAAGTGATTGTTTATAATAATAATAATAATATCGTGTGGGTTCCTGGTCTCAGTGCCCTGTAACTAGAGCACATTAAACGGGTGCTATAATAATAAGCACTTTCTCTTTTCAAAACACAGAAAATTGATCCTAGTTTTTCTCCTCATATGATAGTAATTAAATACACGCAATATAAAACACATGCAATGCTGTACATATGACCCTTATGGGTTGGGTTTGACCTTTGTATTACTCACACAAAAAAAAAGAAAGTGTTATAATAAAAACAACCTTGAATCTTATAATGTGAAGGCCAAGTTCAAGCTTAAATTATTTGATAATAGTAATAGTAAATAAAAGAAATCTTTTAATTAAATGCATGTTTGACACCGATAATTACTAGAGTATTGTAATTAAGCTTACATTGATAAAAATGTATTGGATTATAAATTAAATGATATGGAATTATTATTGTATGCAACAGAGCATGAAACTTCAATAAATATATACATAAAAAACTTTCTATTTTTTTCTTCTATAAAGTCCATATGAAGTAATTAATTAAACTTTCTTTAATCTACTTCAGTTAAAACCAGGAAACGATCCAATAATAAATCGTTTTCCTCGCATACTTCTCTCTTATGTTAAATCTCACTTTGAACAACTGGTCCGAATTGCTAATTAAAATCGAGCAACTAATTAATAATTTGCATGTAAAGAATGCTTTTCTAATTTCATCGCTTCAGGTCATCATTTAATCTAATATTTGATTTATAAGAACAATGCTATATAAATTTCATTCATAAGTGGTCATTTAATAATAATAATAATAATACAGATTTCTTTAACATTGCTCATTACATCTACAACAATAGAGAAAACCGAATGGTTAATTTAACATAATTTAAAAAAAATTCTATTCTACTATAAATCATGATCGTTATGTATGCAACGCACCTTTACAGTTAATGCAATCGATCATTGGCGTTATGCAAGATGATTCATTCAACGTTTGATTACGCTATGTGAACTTTTAATTATATTATATGTTCCCACATTGAAATATGATTATAGTTATTATTATATTATTTTCTCATTTAGAAAAAATTTAAACATGCAATTGTTTTAAGAATGTGTTTGTTTATTTTTTTATATAACCTTGCAACTAGTTTTGTTTGTAACTTATGATCTGTTTAATGAGTTGGGAATAAAATAACATTAATTTTAGATTAATTCATACAAAAAAAGTATTACTTGTAACATAAAATCATTTGAATTTGTGAATTAATAAGTCATTTAAAACACAATTGTCTTGAATATTTTAAAGTTTTAACAAATATAAAATATATTGACAGTTTCTAAAATATTTTCAAAGATTTGTTTTCAAAAGTTTTTAAAATATATTTAAATATTAAAAGAAATGTTTAAAAAAATTTGATTCATATATTCTTAACGTTTAAAATGTTTTTGAATTACTTGACAAATGTTTTGAGGAATTAATACCAAACTTGTTGTTGTTGTTCTTAACACTATTAATAGTATTCTTCAAAATGATCACGTAATGACAGTCAATTACTGTCAAATATTTAAATTGTTTTTAAGTCAAATTGTACCTAAAAGTATCAAATTGTTTGCAAAACTGTTAAATAGTTGCTAAAATTGACAACTAAATAACAAAACTGTTAGCTGACAAATTGTTGAATTGTCAAATTGTCAAAGTTTTCAATTGCTATTGTTGTGTTGTCAGTTGTCAAAGTTTTCAATTGCTATTGTTGTGTTGTCAGCTGTCAATGTAATATGTCAAACTGTCGACAAAACTGTCAAATTGAGCATAAAACTATCAAGTTGTAATTAAAACTGTCAAATTGTTGACAAAACCGTATTAAAACTATAAAACACTTGCTAAACTGTCATTTTTTTGTTGAATTGTCAACATGTTGGTGAAACTGTCAATTTGTTTAGCAACTTTTAAATTGTTCTTAAAATTGACAGTTTTAAGAACAATTTAAAATTGTACTTAAAAGTATCAAATTGTTGACAAAACTGTTAAATAAATAATTGGTAAAATTGACAATTAAATGACATAACTGTCAGCTGACAACAATCAAGTTGATGAGAATTGTCAAAATTAACAATTGTTTGTGCTAGTATACTGTCAACTGTCAATATAACATAACAAACTGTTAAAACTAAAATTGTTGACAAAACTGTGTTAAAACTGTGAAATACTTGATAAACTGTAATAAATTATAACAAATTATTGCTGAACTTGTAACTGAATTGTCAAATTGTTACTGAAATTGTCAAATTGTTGACAAAATTGTCTAATTGTTAATGAAACAAAAAAAAGATGATAGTGATATTTAATCCCTTGACGACAAACAATTGCTGGACGAGTGGGTAGGTCATGCCAGAACATAGGTACAAACAAATGATATAAACTAGTGTGACTGCCCACCCTCCCAAAAATTAGTTATTAATAAATTGAAAATAACTTTTCTCTGAAAGCGTTAAAGGTCTCTATGTAAAAGAAAGTCAACGGTAACATCTAATCCTTTGATGACTGACACTTGGTGGGTAAGCGACTCCAAAGCATGATTAAACTGTAGTGCCCACTCACCAGCCCAAGTGTTTTTGTAGGTAAGGTTAGTTAGTTGCAGTGGGTTAGCTTATATTTTAATACTGTTTGCTAATTTATGGCTAGATTTTTGCATTGTTTACATATATTTTAGCACTTTAAAATGGAATTTTGATAGTTTTGTTATATATTAGTAAAATTTTGATTTTTTTTAACATAAATTTGATATTTTTGGCTATTTATGACCGGATTTTTAGTTTTTTTGACATTTAATAGTTGGATTTTGTAAGTATTTTTATGTTTTGCGGCCGGATTTTAATATTGTTGACATTTTACAGCTAAATTTGTAGTTTTCAACAGTTTTTTAAGTTTTTTGACCTAGCTAAAGACATTTTTAGCCAAATTTTGGTATTTTTTACGTGATTCTTAATTTGTGTGGCCGGATTTTGTGCTTTTTTAAATTTTTTAATTTTTTTGGTCGAGTTTTTGATATTTTGAAACTAACTCTCAATATTTTGTACGTTTTATAGCCGGATTTTAGTACTTTTTGCGTGTTTTTTAACGTTATTAGCTGAATTTAAATCATTTTGACGTTGTGTGCTTGGAATTTAGTACTGTTTGTTGTTTTATGGCCGGATTTTTACATTATTTACACTTAATGAACGGATTTTTTGATATTTTTGGCTTTTTATGGCCGTATTTTAGTGTTTATTAAATAAACATTAAAATTTGTAGACAGTTTTTAGTGTTTTTAACATTTTATGACCAGATTTTGTAAGTATTTTTATGTTTTGCGGCTGGATTTTAATACTTTTTACGATTTACAGCCAAATTTGTAGTTTTTCAACAGTTTTTTTAAGTTTTCTGATTTAGCTAAAAAAATATTTAGCCAAATTTTCGTATTTTTTACGTGGTTCTTAAATGTTGTAGTCAGATTTTGTACTTTGTTTACAGTTTTTAATTTTTGTGGTCATTTTTTGATAATTTAGTCTTAAACTTCAATATTTTAGAGATTTATAGCCGGATCTTTTACGTATTTCTTTAAATTATTGACCGGATTTTAGTAACTTTGACGATTTATGCTTGGATTTTAGTATTGTTTGCTATTTAATAGCCAAAATTTTTCATTGTGTACACTTAAAGAACCGATTTTAGTATTTTAAGTTGGAATTTTAATAGTTTTGTTATTTACTAGCTAAGTTTTTTAAATTTTCATTATTTTATAATTAGATTTTAAGTTTATTTGACAAAATTTTGGTTTTTTCGGCATTTTATGGTTGGATTTTAGGGTTTATTAAATAAATTTTAAGTTTTGTGAAGGGTTTTTAGTGTTTTGACATTTTATGGCCGGATTTTAGTTTTTTTGACATTTTATAGCTAATAATTTTGTTTTTTTAACAGTTTTTTTAAGTTTTCTGGCCGAATTTTTAACGTTTTATAATTTTAATTATTAACATTTTTTAGCTAAATTTTTAAATTTTGTGGCCGGTTTTTACCGGTTTTGATATCTTATGGCCGGACTTTGTACTTTTTTACAGTTTTTAAACTTTTTTGTCAGATTTTTGATATATTATAGTTAAACTTGTACAGTTTGTGCATGGATTTTATTACTGTTTGCTATTTTATAGCCGGATTTTTGCATTAGTGAACGGATTTTGATATTTTAAATTAAATTTTTATTATTTTTAGCTTTTTATGGCCGGATATTTTTGTGTTTTATTAATGGTTTTGACAATTTATGCCCGGATTGTGTACTTTTTTTACAGTTTTTGAATTTTTTGGTCCGTTTTTTGATATTTGATAGCTAAATTTTAATATTTTGTACGTTTTATAGCCGAATTTTAGTATTTTTTGTGTATTTCCTAGTTTTGTGATTGGATTTTAGTACTGCTTCCTATTATATGGCCGGATTTATAGTTAATGAACAAATTTTGGTTATTATTAGTGTTTATTAAAATTTTAAGTTTTCTGGCCGGATTTTACTGTTTTTTACATTTTATGGCCAAACTTTAAAAGTACTTTTATGTTTTGCGGCCGGATTTTAATATTTTTGACATTTTATAGCCAATAACTTTGTATTTTTAAAAAATATTTAAATTTTTTGACTGGATTTTTAACATTTAATAATCTTATATTTAAGCTAGACATTTTTTACTCAAACTTTGGATTTTTTACGCAATTCTTAAGTTTTTTGGAAAAATTTTAGTAGTTTTGACATTTTTCGGCCGGATTTTGTACTTTTTTACAGTTTTTTAGTCAATTTTTTGATATTTTATAGCTGAATTTGTATGCTTTAAAACCGGATTTTAGTATTTTTGACATTTTGTGCTTGCATTGTTTTTAGTATTCCAAATTAAAATTTTAATAGTTTTGTTAATTACTAGCTAAACTAAATTTTTAAAATTTTTATTATTTCATAATTAAATTTTAAGTTTTTTTTTGACAAAATTTTAATATTTTTGACATTTTACAGCCAAATTTGTAGGTTCTTCAACAGTTTTTTGACTTAGTTAAAAAAATTTTTAGCTTAATTTGAGTATTTTTAATTTTTGTGGCCGGATTTTGTACTTTTTTAATTTTTTAATTTTTTTTTAGTCGGATTTATGATATTTTGTAACTAATTTTTATTATTTTGTACGTTTCATAGCCGGTTTTTAGTATATTTTGCGTGTATCTTAAAATTATTTTAATTATTTTGACGTTTAGTACTGTTTTAATGGCCGGATTTTTGCGTTGTTTACACTTAATGAACGGATTTTGGTACTTTAAATTAAAATTTTGATAGTTTTGTTATTTACCAGCAAAAGTTTTTAAATTTTTATTATTTTATAATTATATATATATATATTTATATTTTTGGCATTTTATGGCCAGATTTAGGTGTAAAGTTTTCTGGCAGGATTTTACTGTTTTTGACATTTTATGGCCGGATTTTGTAAATATATTAATGTTTTGCGGTCAAATTTTAATGTTTTTGACATTGTATAGCCAATAATTTTGTTTTCTTTTTTTTTAACTTTTTTTAAGTTTTGTGGCCGGATTTTAGTAGTTTTGACATTTTATGGCCGGATTTTGTACTTTTTTAATTTTTTTGGTAAAATTTTTGATATTTTGTAACTAACTTTTAATATTTTGTACATTTTATAGCCAGATTTTAGTATTTTTTGCGTATTTTCTAAAATTACTGGCAAAATTTTAATAAATTTGACGTTTTGTGCATAGATTTTAGTACAATTTGCTATTTTATGACCGGATTTTTGCATTATTTTTACTTAATAAACAGAATTTGGTACTTTAAATTGTAATTTTAATAGTTTTGATACTTACTTGCCAAATTTTTATTATTTTATAATTAAATTTTAAGTTTTTTGACAGAATTTTGATAGTTTTGGCATTTTATGGCCGGAACATGGTGTTTATTAAATAAATTTAAAGTTTTCTGGCCGGATTTTACTGTTTTTGACATTTTATGGCCAGATTTTATAAGTAATTTTATGTTTTGCGGCCGGATTTAAACATTTTTGACATTTTATAGCCAATTTTTTTGTTTTTAACAAAAACAAAAACATTGTTTAGCTAAATTTAAATTTTTTTAACGTTATTCTTAAGTTTTGTGGCCGGATTTGAGTGGTTTTGACATTTTTTATAGCCGGATTTTGTATTTTTTTACAGTTTTTGAATTTTTTGGTCAAATTTTTGATGTTTTATAGCTAAATTTGTATGTTTTATAGACGGATTTTAATAATTTTTTACGTTTTGTGTCTGGATTTTGGTACTGTTTGCTATTGTATGGCCGGATTTTTGCATTAATTACATTTTATGAACGGATTTTAGTACATTAAATAAATTTAGATATTTTTGGCATTTTATGATCGGATTTAAGTTTTGTGGACGGTTTTTTAGTGTTTTTGACATTTTATGGCCGGATTTTGTAAGTACTTTTATGTTTTGTGGCCGAATTTTAATATTTTTGACATTTTATAGCAAATAATTTTGTTTTTTTAACATTTTATAATTCTATTTTAAAGCTAAAGACATTTTTTAGCCAAATTTTTTAAAGTTTTTGAATTTTTTGGTTGAATTTTTGATGTTTTATAGCTAAACTTGTACACTTTATAGCCGCGTTTTAATATTTTTTGCATATTCCCTAAAACTATTTGCCGGATTTTAATAGTTTTGACGTTTTGTGCTCAGATTTTTGTACTATTTGATGATTTATGGCCGGATTTTTGCATTATTTATACTTAATGAACGGATTTTGGTACTTAAAGTACTAACATAGAATTTTGTTATTTATTAGCAAAATTTATTTTATTTTATAAATAGATTTCAAGTTTTTTTCACAGAAATTTGATAATTTTGGTTTTTTATGGCCGGATTTTAGTGTTTATCAAATAAATTTTATTTTTGACATTTTATGGCCAGGTTTTGTAAATATTTTTATGTTTCGCGGCCGGATTTTAATATTTTTGACGTTTTATAGCCAAGTTTTCAAGTTATTTTGACAGAAATTTAATATTTTCTGTTTTTAAAAACTGGATTTTAATGTTTATTAAATAAATTTTAAGTTTTGTGGCCGGATTTTAGTATTTTTAACATTTATTGACTGAATTTTAGTACTGTTTGCTACTTTAAAATCAAAATTTGACATTTTTGACATTTAATGAATGAATTTTTATAAGCTGTTGAAGCAAATTGGTGTTGTTATGTTAGTTTTTAGGTTTGGCAAACAAACAAAATTGGATTGACAAAGATCTACATGTCAAAAATGTTTTGGAACTGTGTAAAATCAATACCTAGAAACCAAAAGACAAGTTTCTAAAAAGAAAACCTTGCGTTCTCGTACATCCACTGTCAATAATCTTCAAACTAGGCTTGAAACAACTCATAACGTGAAGATATTTGACAGACAGACAAACAGACCGTTAGGAATAGACTGAGAAAAGCTTACTTGAGTCCAAAAAAACTTGTGCAAAAACCTGTTTTAACTCATGACATGTCACATAGCAACTTTGACAGTGAAGACGACTACTCTTTACAGATGAGTCAAACAATACAAAAAGTCAAAAAATATAGTGATGGATCTGTAATCGTTTAGGGAGGAATTAGTATTGATGAAAAATCAAAGTTTGTGCCAGTTCCAGAAAGATTAAACTCTAACCGGTAGATCAATCTTATCCTGGATGACCATGTTATACCGGTTGCTAATGGTATAAGCCCAAATTTTGTGATTATGCAAAACAACGAAAGGCTTCATACTGCGGCCAGCACCATGAACTACCTTCAGCATCACGGGATTTAAACCATACACCTTTGGACTTTGTTAGACGTGTTTGTAGGTGCCCAGATCCACCTCAGACCTTTCAACCTTTTAACAAATGCTCTAACCAATGAATGGGAAAATATACACAAAAAGACATGTCAAGCAGTAATTCTTGCTAATGGAACCAAATCTTCTTAACAACTTTACGTTTTCTAGGCAGGATACTTGCTTGGTCCACTTTGTTTTTTGTAGTTTCATAGAATTGTTATTGTTATCTTAAAAGTAATATGTAAAATTTGTCTTGTTTTTGCAAATTTTCGGACAAAATGTGAATTTTTGAATTAAGCGTTAGTCTTACATATGTGACCTCTTATTGTTTTAAGCGGTGTTGACATATCAAATATATTTTTAAACTTTCACTTTCACATGTTTTAAAGCTTTTAAATATTTTTTTTTAAATTTAGTAAACATAATTAAAGCTAAATTAAATTAATTTACAAATAATTAATTTGAACATCTGCTCACTTCTGTATTAGGAATGATTAATTACAACTTTTTCTCATTTTATAAATATTTATATTTATAACAAACAAAGTGAACATGAACTTCATTGTATTACAACGAGACAACAATGGTGAGTGTATGTACACAGATGTTTAACGTGATCAAATCAGATGGAACTACAATTACCAACATTATATAATTAAATTACAAACGTATGTGCTCTTTACTTCAAAGAGATAATTGTCTTTTTACACATCAAATTAGAATCACAAACAGATGAGATCTTCGTTGTTTATGGTATTATATAAAAAGATTACCATAAACCTTGTTAAGTTAAATTAATTGAATTTAAAGTAAATTGACTGAAAGAAATTATTTGTTGAAAGTTTGTGCTAAGTAATTAGTTAAATAAAAAAAAAGAGAAAAGTGTTATTAAGTGAAGAAATTAGCATTAACAAGATTTTTTATTTTAAGAGTTGACACTTATTTATAATATTAATGTTTGGTAATTTAGTAAGCAGCTTATCTGATGATATTTACAGCATACTTTGTTAATTAAAATTAATTGAGTTGTTTGAATATATTTTTTATTCTTAAAATTGTTTGATTTAAAAATAGTAGATCAAATTAATAATCAAGAATAAGCAAAGCTTTCATATATAAATTTATTGAATTATCTTGAATTAAAATGATCACTTAATTTCACAAATCTTGAGATGTGATTAAAAACTATTGTAACTTTAAAATTAGTGGTATTATGTTGATGAATTTTTAACAAAATAAAGGAAATTTATTAGTGATTACGTGGGATTAAAGTTAAAATGTCTAAAAAATTAGTTTCTTTGTAATATATTTTTATATCAAGTGATTGACTTTCAAGTTACACTAAAGATGTGATTAAGAACCACTGTAACTTTAAAATTAGTGGTGATAGTTTAATGAAATTTTCATAAAATATAGGTAATTTAATACAGATTACGTATGGTAAATTTCAAAATAATTAAAAAAACAGTTTCTTTGTTATACATTTTTATATCAAGTGATTGACTTTCAAGTTACACCAAAGATGTAATTAAGAAGCACTGCAACTTCAAAATTAGTGGTGATACGTTAATGAAATTTTCACAAAATAAAGGTAATTTAATAGTGATTACATAAAGTAAATTTCAAAATGTTTAAAGAATTAGTTTGTTTGTAATACATTTTTATACCAAGCGATTGACTTTCAAGTTACACTAAAGATGTGATTAAGAACTACTAAAACTTTAAAATTTGTGGTGATACCTTGATGAAATTTTTACAAAATAAAGGTAATTTAATAAAGATTACGTACGGTAAATTTTAAAATGTTTAAAAAATTAATTTCTTTTTAATACATTTTTATATCAAATGATTGACTTTCAAGATACACCAAAGATGTGATTAAGAACTACTGTAACTTTAAAACTAGTGGTGATACCTTAATGAAATTTTCACAAAATAAAGGTAATTTAATAAAAATTACGTAAGGTAAATTTCAAAATGTTTAAAAAATTAGTTTTTTTATAATACATTTTTATATCAAGTGATTGACTTTCAAGTTACACTAAAGATGTGGTTAAGAACCACTGTAACTTCAAAATTAGTGGTGTAATGATGATGAAATTTTCACAAAATAAAGGTAATTTAATAAAGATTACGTAAGGTAAATTTCAAAATGTTAAAAAAATTAGTTTTTTTATAATACATTTTTATATCAAGTGATTGACTTTCAAGTTACACTAAAGCTGTGATTAAAAACTACTGTAACTGCAAAAATAGTGGTGATACCTTAATAAAATTTTCACAAAATAAAGATAATTTAATAAAGATTAGTTAAGGTAAATTTCAGAATAATTAAAAAATTTGTTTTTTTGTAATACATTTTTATATCAAGTGATTGATTTTCAAGTTACACTAAAAATGTGATTAAGAACTACTGTAACTTCAAAATTAGTGGTGATACCTTGATGAAATTTTCACAAAATAAAGGCAATTTAATAAAGATTACGCAAGGTAAATTTCAAAATAATTAAAAAATTAGTTTCTTTGTAATACAATTTTATATCAAAAGATTGACTTTCAAGTTACACCAAAGATCTGATTAAGAACTACTGTAACTTCAAAATTAGTGGTGATACCTTGATGAAATTTTCACAAAATAAAGGTAATTTAATAAAGATTACGTAAGGTAAATTTCAAAATGTTAAAAAAATTAGTTTCTTTGTAATACATTTTTATATCTAGTGATTGACTTTCAAGTTACACTAAAGATGTGATTAAGAACAACTGTAACTTTAAAATTAGTGGTGATACCTCGATGAAATTTTCACAAAATAAATGTAACTTAATAAAGATTACGTAAGGTAAATTTTAAAATGTTTAAAAAATTAGTTTCTTTGTAATACATTTTTATATCAAGTGATTGACTTTCAAGTTACACCAAAGATGTGATTAAAAACCACTGTAACTTTAAAATTAGTAATGATATGTTGACAAAATTTTCACAAAATAAAGGTAATTTATTAGTAATTACATAAAGTAAATTTCAAAATAATTAAAAAATTAGTTTTTTTGTAATACATTTTCATATCAAGTGATTGACTTTCAAGTTATACCAAAGATGTGATTAAAAACCACTGTAACTTCAAAATTATTTGTGCAAAATTTATGAAATTTTCACAGTATACAGACAATTTAATTGTTATTACTTATACAAATAATTAAATTAATTAAAAAATAACTTTTTCCAAAATATTGTTTTTAATTAAGTGTTTAATAATCCAGTTGCACTAATAATGCCATCAAGAATCACCATAACTTCAAATACACTAAAAAAATGTTGGTGAAATTTTTACAGTATAGAAACAATTTAGTTGTTAATACTTGCACAAAAATTTGAATTGGTTAACATATTACTTTTTTCAAAATATTTTTTTTAATCAATTAATTTATAATCTAGTTACACCAATACTGTGATCAAATATCACTATAACTTTAAAATCAGTTGAAATTTCTTGATGAAATTTTTACAGTATAAAGACAATTTAATTGTAATTACTCATACAAAAATTTGAATTAGTTAAAAAATTACTCTTTTCAAAATATGTTTTTTAATCAATTAATTTATAATCTAGTTACACCAACACTGTGATCAAATATCACTATAACTTCAAAATTAGTTGAAATTTCTTGATGAAATTTTTACAGTATAGAGACAATTTAATTGGAATTACTCATACAAAAATTTGAATTGGTTAAAAAATTACTTTTCTCAGAAAAAAATTTAAAATCAACTAATTTATAGACTAGTTACACCAATACTGTGGTCAAATATCACTATAACTTCAAAATTAGTTGAAATTTCTTGATGAAATTTTTACAGCATAGAGACAATTTAATTGTGAATACACATACAAAAATTTGAGTTGGTTAAAATATTACTTTTCTCATAATATTTTTTCATCTAATCAACTAATTTATAGTCTAGTTATACTAATACTGTTATCAAATATCACTATAACTTCAAAATTAGTTGAAATTTCTTGATGAAATTTTTACAGTATAGAGACAATTTAATTGTGATTACTCATAAAAAAATTTGAATTGGTTAAAATATTACTTTTCTCAAAATATTTTTTTGAATCAACTAATTTATAATCTAGTTATACAAATACTGTTTTCAAATATCACTATAACTTCAAAATTTGTTGAAATTTCTTGATGAAATTTTTACAGTATAGAGACAATTTAATTGTGATTATTCATACAAAAATTTGAATTGGTTAAAATATGACTTTTCTCAAAATATTTTTTTTAATCAACTAATTTATAATCTAGTTACACCAATACTGTGATCAAATATCAATATAACTTCAAAATTAGTTGAAATTTCTTAATGAAATTTTTGCAGCACAGAGACAATTTAATTGTGATTACTCATTCAAAAATTTGAATTAGTCCAACAATTACTTTTTTCAAAATATTTTTTTGAATCAACTTATTTATAGTTTAGTTACACCAATGATGAAATCAAATATCACTATAACTCTAAAATTAGTTGAAATTTTTGGATGAAATTTTTACAGTATAAAGACAATTTATTTGTGATTACTTATACAAAAATTTGAAATGGTTAAAAAATTACTTTTCTCAAAATATTTTTTTTATTAACTAATTTTTAGTCTAGTTACATTAATATTGTGATCAAATATCACTATAACTTCAAAATTAGTTGAAATTTCTAGATGAAATTTTTACAGTATAAAGACAATTTAATTGTGATTACTCAAACAAAAATTTGAATTGGTTAAAAAATTACTTTTCTCAAAATATTTTTTTTAATTAACTAATTTATAATCTAATTACACCAATAATGTCATCAAATATTACTATAACTTCAAAATTAAACTAATATCACTTTTAGTTTCATAATATTACCGATCATTCTTTAAATTTGTTAATTACGATAGAATTTTACAAAGATGTACTTATTGCACAATTGTCGTGAGACCAGTAATTAATACATAAACAAAAATGTCATCATTAAAAACATTTTGCAAGGTTGATTAATACACCAAATTACACGTGAAGCAATTCTGCTCCAATTTGCATTTGCTCAATTATACAGAGCAACAACAATTTATTTTATCAGCATAGATTGTATGTTTCGGTTCACCTACTTAGGTATTAGCCGAGCGCAAGAAAGGATCAGATCGCTTTTTGCACAGAGAACTTTCTATAAAAATGCACAAATTCCAATGGAAACTGGAAAATATGTCACCCATTAGTGTGAAAGGTGACCGAACAGGGATTTTCTTTTACAAAACATGTAAATTATTGCAAACCGGATGAAGTTTTTTAAACTTAAATTAAATGAAATAATTGAAAGTAAAAAAAATAATAAAAACTTACCATGTTAATTTTTAATAAAATAAATATCCAATAAAACTAGCGTTGGTTTAAATTCCAAACAATTGCATCAATTAGATTGGGGTTGAAATTAAGTTAAAATTAATTTAAAAAAATTATTAAAGATTATCACTGATTGAAACACTGCATTATTTCACTATACACTCTTGCTCATGTTGTGTGAAACCACTCCAAACCGACAAAGGAAAGTCTTGAAGCTGCCTGGTGGCGGCCTTCTTATATGTGCCAGAAAGTGCAAGAGAGATAGGGAGAGTGGGGTATGCTTGTTATGGGACGGTCAGCATCCCTTCGAAATTGTTGAGGGATGATCGTTATAATTTATTATAAAACTTGTTTTTAATGTGGGTGGAATGTGATTTTTATAAGATAATAGAATTGATTTTTGGGTTAGTTAGGTTGTACCGGATGCTAATATAATGGTGATGATGGACAATCACCTTTAACCTTCATTATTTATTAAATAGGACCATGACATGAAGGTTAATGATATTAATTTGTGATTTAGTTTTTGTTTTATTAGTTCATGTTCTTGAATTTTTGGCAATTATTTTAAATAATATTTAGATCAAATCACTTTACAATACTAATTTAATAAAAAAAAAACTATAAAAGAATCAAGTTATGTAAGCGTCGTCTAATTAATCTAAGATAAATAATATCAATTAAATTCAAATTAAATATTTGAATCAATTTGTAGTATTTTGATTTAAATATTAAACCAGTTTTATATCAGATTAGTTAAATAAAACATTTAGGTTTTAGTAAGTTCCAAAAAAATATTACTATAATGACAAAAAAAATACCAACCACTTCATGATTTAAATAAAAAAAATTGTTGACAACCTAATATTATTCTAAAAATTCTAATAAAGAAAATTTTTACTTTTAATCAAAGTTTTTTTCTTAAATAATGATCTTAATAATTAACTTTTCTAAACTGCGTGGTATTTTAACTGTTACATCTTTGAAGGTATATGTTCTATATGAGTTGCCAAATTGTTTTGCTACAAGCATCGATAAAAATCGGACTACACATAAACCACAATAAAACAAAAATAATGACCTCTGAGGTGACTCAGGTGACCATCAAAAACGAAACAAAACTTGAGACCGTAGATGAATACATCTACCTAGGCCATAAACACAGGCGGGTGAAGAAAACTAAACTACCAAAATAGCGAGGAGGATAGGGCAATGCTGGGCGGCGTTTGGAAAACTGGGATTCATACTCAAATCACGAAAATTTCCTATCAACCTAAAATCTTACCAATGCTCACTGACGGCCTTGAAACTATGGCAATAACAAGCAAAACAGCAAATAAACTACTAACTACCTAACGAGCAATGGAGAAAGCCATGCTGGAAATCATTCTGATTTCCAGCATGGCTTTCTTTCAGAGACCAAATCAGAAACAAGGAAATCCGAAAAAAAAAGCCAGGCGACCAACGGTTCTTAAAAAAATAGCACAATTGAAATGGAGATGAACTGGACATGTAGCAAGGCAAG
This sequence comes from Tachinus rufipes, assembly GCA_963932245.1. NCBI lineage: Eukaryota > Metazoa > Arthropoda > Insecta > Coleoptera > Staphylinidae > Tachinus > Tachinus rufipes. Next base: position 112,338,987 of record OZ010743.1, read on the forward strand.
ACCATACCAGATGGACAAATAAATGGCGGCCGAGGGGCACAAAAAGAAGCGTGGAAAGACCTCCGAGAAGGTAGAGAGACGACATCCAAAAGGTCGTAAGAAAAAACTGAATACAAACTGCCCAAGCCGAGGTGACATAAAGAAATTTGGAAGAGGCATACATCCAGTAGTGGATAGATAAGGACTAAAAATAAAAATATTTTTTGTTGGAATGTCCAGCGTGTTATTGTGTTTTTCTGATTTGCAAGGTTGTTTTGCTGAACTTTATAGCGTATAATTTTTTTTAAAGTTGTTTTGTTTTATAATATATTTGCAAGTTCTTTTGCTAAGCTGTCTAGCGTTGTAATGTGTTTTCTAAGTTGCATATTTATTTGCTGTGTTGTGAATTGTTGTACTATGTCTTTCTAAACTGTTTTGCGTTGTAACCTGTTTGTCTAATATTCAAAACTAGTTTGCTAAACTGTCCATTAATTTAATAAACTTTTCTAAGTGGCTTTGTATTGTAACAATTTTTGCTAAGCTGTTCAGCGTTGTGTTATGTTTTTTTTATCCGCAAGATTGTTTTTAAGCTCTCCAACGTTGTAATAAGTTTTTTTAAGTTGTTTTGCATAATAAATTATGTTTTTAAGTTATTATTATTTTTGTTAAGCATTCCAGCGTTGTACGTTTTTCTTAAATGATCAGCGTTATATTATGTTTTCTTTATATGCAAGATTATTTTGCTAAGCTGTCTAGCATTTTAAAAAGTTGTATTGTGTTTATCTGATCTGTAAAATTAAATTGCTAAATTTCTAAATAGTTTTGCGTTATAATCTAATTTATTTTCTAATTTTTTAAGCTACAAAATGTTTTTGCTAAGCAGTCCAGCGTTGTAATATGTTATTCTTAGCTATACATAGTTGTTTAATGTTTTTCTGATCTGCAAGATTGTTTTGTTAAGTTGTTTATTGTTTTAATTTCTTTTTCTAAATTGCTTTGTTTTGTAATATGTTTTTATAAGTTGTTTTTTTGTTAAATTTCTAAGATTATTTTGCTAAACTGCGTCTTTTTTGACTAAACAGATTTCAGTAATTTTATTTTATTAACATGTATTTTTTTGCAAATCGGTGCAGCGTTGTATTTGGTTTTTTAATCTACAAGATTGTTTTGTTAAACTGTTCTCTGCTTTTATATCCTGTTATCATTAACAAAGTGACTTTTATTTAATTTAGTTGCACAAAATGAATAGTTTAATTCCTTGATTGCAATTACTAGAAATCAAGCAATATTATCAGATTTGGTTTAAATAAATCAAGAATCTGATATATTTTTTTAAATATTACTGAATAATTGGAGAACAAGTTGTCTGTTTGGTATCGACTTAAGATGTAGAAGGTAACAAGTTAAAATAAACAAAGTAGTCAAATTTTAAAAGTTAAAAAAAATGTTTTTGTTGTGTCTTATATTTAATTTTTGAACTTCTTCTCAATATAAAATGTTTACATTTATCACTCCTGCAGTCTGAAGATTAGATCTGCCTCTCTCTCCTTCTGGTTTTTGATGCTTTGCATGAGCCGTTTGAGAAAGACAGCAAAATTCAAATTTTTGCTTCAAATTATGATCCGACCTCGCTTCCCAAACAACGCCCATAATAAGTACAATATGTAATACTAACCCGTAATAAGCATTTGTTAGACAGGAAGGCAATGTTACACAAATTTCCTTTGGGAGAGTTTTGTTAGAAGGCGATCTTAAGAGTGAATCCAATCCAATACAATGTCTTTAGAAAAATTCCTCTTTTAGCCCAAAAAAAAGAGCTATAAAAAAACTTTAGAACTGTTGTGATCATGCGTTTCCCAGTGCCAAAGGGTGCGGTGACTCAGGAAAGCTTTGGTTTTGTCAATGGTGACCTGATGATAAAACCACTTTGGGTCAGGGACAACCAGTTGTAATCTGAAATTACTTAGTAAATCGGGCTTGAGGCGGCACTAAGTCCGTCCAAGTGGCTGTTTTGAAATGCATCTTCGGAAACGTGTGTGCGACCGCTTTCTCGGCGTGAGGGAGCGGAGCGTTCTGTCGGTGTACAAGAACCAATTGTCTCAATAGCCAGTCTATTGCAGGTGTCATCGTAAGGTTGATACTGATTCATCGTCTATCCCGTTTCCTTTATCTGCACTAGGCCATGCTTCAGGATCTATCTGTGTGCACTAAAAAGATTAATATATAATAATTGTAAGATGTTGCTTGATCCTGTTGGCATGTTGGTAAGTAAAAGAACTTCCCTTCAGGTGTGGTGTGATCAATGTGTGCATTGATAATAGACTTTCTAGATCCGGATCTTAGACAATCTTTACTTTGTTTAGCTTTCCTAGATATTGTTTTGGTTCAATATTTGACGTTGGTTCCAAATTTGACATTTTAACCTATATTTTTGTATTCTTTGAAAATCTCGGCAGAGGTAGTAAATATGCTTATTAAGATTTTGGGAATATAACATGATATCGTTCGGATAGACCAAATCAATTGTACCTGAAAGCTTATCCTGAGTAACTTACCTGTTCTTGAGTCCAAATGACAATATAATTAAGTAGTAAATGCCTCTATCCGGTGCCGCAAAAATATTGAGTAGATTATCGTTTATGGTGATCCTTTATTAGTATTTGACAATAACCTGACTAGCCAACAAATTTTAATGTGTTAAACTTTCTGTAATCTATGCAAACGCGTGGTTTGTCATCTTTCTTGTTTATCAGTACCACTGAAGAGTAGTAATTGCTATTTCAATAATTCTATTCAATGTTTAATGATTTGGGCTTTGCGGCAAGTGATATGTTTATATCTGGAGGCTTGCACCAAAATTCGGTCCAAAAAGATTATTTGGTGTGTGCAGTCACTAAAAAATATAGAATTCTTCTAGATGAGGTAGGTAGGCATTTTAATTTCTTTCTTAGCCAAAACTTAGATTGGTTGTTGTTGTGACCAGTAGATGGTAGACCGGGGTTCTTTTCTGTAGTTTAGGCATTGGCATGAGTAGTAAATACTAATATACTAATCTTTTAACTATTAGTGGCCTAGTATTGCATCTTCTTCTAAACTGGAAGTGATTGGAAAGTAAATGTCCCGACATTGCTTTCCAATCTGTACAGTACACTTCACTTTAATGGTTGTGTTTTGCGTAGTTAAAGCCAAGTGAAGTTTTTGGCTTACCCCCAAAATCTATCAGTGCCTTAATTTGCATATTAATGTTTATGGTCATTTCTCATAGTTGCTAATCTGTCAATCATTTGCATGTGGGATTTTTTTTTTGGAAGTTTTTTTTTCCTATGTTTCTTATTTTTCTTTTATAATTTTTCTTGTTGGGTAAAAAAAAATAATTTTGGTTTGACTTTCTATTTGTAGTTTGGCTAAGTTGGAGAGTATAAGACTCTTAAGCTTAGAGTCAAGGGTTTGTGTTCCACGTTAAGCGCTATTCTCTGGATTGCCCACCTCACACGCTTAAGTGTCCGTCATCAAGTGATTGGATATTACCTCTTACCACTCGATGACGGACACTTGAGCAGGAGGTAAGTACTCCACTTTAAACTATTCAACAATCATAAACTGAAGTGTCTCATTTATCCACCCAAGTGTTTGTCATCAAGAGATTGGAAGAGAAAATTTTAATCTCAACTTGCGTATATGGGTGGAACATTCTAATTCATAATTTTATTACCATCAAGTAGTTTGAACTCGAGTGCCCACTCACCCGTCCAAATATTTGTTATCAATAGTTTTGAAGTTTTTCCTTTCTTTGTCACCGGCTGGGCTCCGTGATTGCAGACGAAAGCAGCTGGTTTATGTTCAGGATTTGTCTTGAAGTGGTTTTTTGGTGCGTTGGAGGTCGTAGAATTGTTTGTTTTTATGTAACAAAACTATGTAACGCTACCAAAACAGCAACCTTCGATTTGATAATCAACGCCCTTTTGTGCGGGTAAGAGGTGGACAGGGTTTCACTTACCGTCGTAGCTCAGTGGAGACGGGGGTGGTAAGTTGTGAGCGCCACGGGATCTTTCTATGAAGTCCACCCTGTATTTGGCCACACCTCCTAAAGGTAGAACCCGATACCAAAAAGTTAGACACAAAGGCGTATGCGGATATCAAATGTAGAAGAAGCTAATATAATTTAATTACATTCGGCACATTAATGTTCGAGTGAGGAACATCTATAAATGTACAAAATTAAATGAACACAAAAAGGTAAATGCAAAAAAAAAAGGTAAATGCAAAAAATACAGGTACAAATACACCCAATTTATTGGATTGTTCAAAAAAAGTATTTACAACAGATTAGGCCAATCTGCCATTGACAAGTTAAATTAAATGTAAAGTTCAACAGTATCCAACTTATTCACAAACATCGATCTACAGAAATCGAACAACCGTGCTACCGACGTATCAACCAAAGCCTTTAATATCTTTAAACTATGAACATATCACAATACGTGAGCGGTAAATAAGCCGTGAAATTTTAATACAAAATATCGGTATATTTATACATATAAAAAGAAAAAGGAGTACTCACGGTTTGGGTCCCTGTCCAGGCATAGCGCTATCCCCGTCCAAAGATCCTGTAAGGCAAATATTAGTACGCCCGAAAATAAACAAAATAATAAATTTCACAGCCCACAGTTATCTTGCTCTGCCTTACACCAAGTGGTAGAAGGCACAAATCAAATATGCATTGCACACAAAAAAAAAACAATAATTATAAAGGCTGTCGATATCACGTGGTTGACTTCTTCCTGTTAAATTCTTCTGGACTCTGGGAAATAAGCCACTACACTTCAATTGGCAGGATGTGAGACTTGGGAACACCAGCGGCCTCACGCTTGCACACACTTCTGTATTCTTCCAATTAACCAAACCAATCACTTCAATTGGGAGCAGGATATGAGACTTGGGAACATCAGCGGCCTCACGCTTGAACACACACTTCTGTATTCTTCCAGCACGTCCTATGCGTCCTGCGATAGATACAGCAGAGAGGTGACCGTACGGGAACGTTAAAAAAAATAAACCAGAACGCCCGTAGTAAGAACCTAAAACATGCCATACAAAACCAGAATTACAAATAATTCTGCAAACTCCGGAAAGCCATAAAAACAAGATAAAATAAACACTAAACCAACCTGAGATTTTAATACGGTCCTACAATCCTTTTAGATAACTTCCAGCTAAGAGATGCGGGTGGGTGACAAATCCGCCATGCGGTTGTGGTATATACGATAAATCCCAAAAATACCCCTATGCGGGTAACACCAAACACAATATATCACCACTCAATGCAGTTTAAACGGCGAGTATATAAATCAGGCCACGATGCCTAAGGATTTACATATCCTCTCAGAATACTCGCCACTGCTACAACACCACACCACGACACCTCAACGACCGGAAAAGGAATGAATCTCATTCTCCGTGAAGCATAGCGTCTGGCCAATCAGACCGATGCGCAGATGATTCTAATTAGGTGAAATTAAAATCTTGCGCCAAACCCATATGCGCTGAACAATGTGATCAGAAGATGGCTGACAGGTGTCAAGTGGAAAGTGATAACAAGGTGGATTAATAACTACAAGTAAGTACAGCAATTCAAATTAATAAATTAACAATATAAATCGTCCCAACTACTTACTGTAACTTCCTTGCCCCTGAGAAATCATCCTTGCAGAATTGAACCACCTAACCTCGAATCACTACACAACAACAATTACTTGATATCCCAAAATAACAACTCCCCCAGTCTCTAACAAAGTGGTAATTCCTCCCTTGAGTAGTATTCACAATAATTAATTCTAACGATATCCAAAATCCTACTAATAACACTACCCGAGGTGAATAAAACCCATCATCGTAACCGCAATCATACTCAAACTAAACAATTAATCAAATCCCTATTCGCACTCTCCCATGCAATCTACAGCATAATACAACCTTCCTCGATTAACAATTAATAACAATTACATTAAAATAAACTAATCGCAACTTGTTTTTAGATTAAAACCGAGAGGATCGGGGCCAGTCCAGGATTGACACTAAATCCACAGCACAGACCAGCACAGGAGACATGTGAGTGTTAAATATTTATAAAACCACAACATAACTTAATTATAAAGTAGTTAGATACTAATTTAAAAATCAAAATACAGATATTAATTCACCCCAACATAATTTTCATTCAACCATAGTGTATACTTGGTTGCATACCACTAATCCCTATTTTTGATTTTAGGAATTCCAACGACTGCAACTCCCCGGGAATTATGCCGTTACAACTAAAAGTTTAGTTTGTTGTGTACTTCCCCGGAGATTCCTGAAGATATTACTGCAATATTAGATTTTAGAGACGTCAAAGAATCTATTATCTGATAGTCAACAATACCAAGAGTTGTCTTGCGGAAACTGCAGGTAGAATCAGACACTAGACGGAAGTTGCTGGACAATGGTGACCAGGAAAAGTCTTCTTCTTTGTTTCTGTTTGGACTTTCAGACTTGACTGTCTGGAAGAGCATAAAACACAGTTATTTATAGTAGCGTGATTCAACGACGCGTGGTTACATCTGCAAGTGCTAGAAGTTGATGCCGCCTAGTGGCCACACTAGTCAAAGCAAAATAAAATCTAACAATCAACAAATATAACTAATTTCTAGTTCTTTGACCAATTAGTCGGCACAACCACCAAGGTAAAAACTAATATTGCTCTTCGACGTAACGCCAGACTCAATGCCAAATCACTGAAAAACGCATTACTTTGGAAAACAAGTAAAAATTCGGCCTGGGACAAAGCGGAATGCAACACCGACCTAAAACAAATCAAATTAGAAATTAAAGAAGAGTAAACACGTAACAACCAACCAAACCACAATAAAGGCGGTGGAAAAAGGAAACCTGCCCGAAATATCACCGTGGACGGAAAAATTATAAAAGCCCTGATTAACTCGGGGGCAAACCACAACCTCACTCGTTTAAAATTGGAAAATCTAAAACCTCCAACAACACGACTGGAGAAACTGCCAGTAAAATAATCTTAAGAGACCAACAACACACGATCGCCCCAAAATAATAAAAAAAAAGGTTCTAGGTAAACCAAGTTAAACGAGCAACAAGCCAGCTTAAATTATTTTTGTATATTATATTAGAGATGAGCATACATTTGGGGTTAGGCAAGATGTACCCAAGTGTACAGCCAAAGAGATTTGCGAAACCGGACTGAGGATTAAAACTAAAAAAGCACCTGGTCTTGACGGCGTTTTACTGAAAGTGGTAAAAACTTATTTGTAACAACTGTCCCAACATCTTCGGCGGTCAGGCGGTGGACGAAGTTCTTAAAAAAGGCCGGATACCTGAAAGTTGGAAGCAGGGTACTGTAGTCTTAGTGGAAAAGCCAAAGAAGGATATAAATGACAAAACAACTTATAGACCGATCTGCCTTCTGAATTCAATGTCGAAGCTATGCGAACAGATAGTTGCTTGCAGAATTACAGACAGCATAAAGCTTACAGAAGATCTTTTCGAGCAACAATACGGACTTAGAAAGAACAGATCGATTATTGACGCTATCGACGCAGTCCTTAAGGCATCTGCAAAAAAGTCACTTAGAAAGTACGCGGTTCTTGTCACATTCGACGTGGAAAACGCCTTCAACACGGCCTTGTGGCAAGGTATTGTAGAAGAGCTGAGCAGGCAAAATGTACCGAAGTATCTTGTGAACATCATTCAAAGCTACTTCGACAAAAGGTACATCAGGATCGGGAAAGAGAGCATGTTAGAAATAACATGAGGGGTCCCACAAGGTTCAGTTGCCGGTCCAGTTTTGTGGAATATCTTCTATGACAGTGTGCTAAAGCTGGATGTTGTTGACACGGTTGACCTAATTAGATATGCGGATGACATGGCTATAGTGGTCCGGGAAAATAATGAAATAGAATTGATTCAAGACATCAAAGAAACTTCTTGCTTGATTAAAAGATGGATGAACGACAAAAAACTAAAAATTGCCCCTCAAAAAACAGAGGGAAAAAGGACCCTCAAGGTAATAAAAGCAAACATTTGCGGACAGGAAATCACCAGCAAACAAACGGTAAAATACCTCGGAATACACTTTGGCAAAAATAAAAATATGGGACATCACATTACGAAAGCAGCGGAAAAAACCGAGAAATTGACAACGGCAATAGTCAGAATCTTGCTATACATTAATGGGTCTAGGTCTAGTAGGAGGCAAATTATGGAAAATATTGTCAACTGTATGCTGCATCAATATGGGCTGAATGGCTAAAGAAGTACAAAGAAATTCTCACCAAGGTACAGAGGAAAGCAATATTACAAATCAGCTCTGCATGTCGTACGGCTCCAACTAAAGCGCTACAGATAATTACAGGTTCAATACCCATCCATCTGTTGGCCTGGAAGGAAGCAAACGTGGAAATGTACCAACAAAAAAGACAAAAGAACGGAAACTATAAGACTGTGGGAAAGGGAATGGGCAGACAAAACGCAGACCAAAGGGTTAATATCAAACATTGCAAAATGAACAGAAAGAAAGCACGGTGAGATAGGCTACCACATCACCTAGTTTCTTACTGGGCATGGGTGCTTTGCAGACTATTTCTGTAGGTTTAAAATTTTGGATGACAAAAAGTGCAAGTACTGCGACAAAGAAGATTCCGATGAACATACTATCTTAAAATGCCAGCACTGGAATAAAAAAAAAAGATAAGATGAGATAGGCATTTAGCAGCAATCTAACAGCAGACAACATTGTCAGCCACATGCTGGAAAATAGTACAAAGTGGAACCTGATAGCTGCGACTAAACATGACATAATTGGCAAAAAAGAAAATGACTAAAAGAAGTAAGATACAAAAGGACAGCTCCCGCAAAAAGCAGTACTAAAAGGTGATTCCTTGCGGATAACCGAAGAAATGAGGGGAGGTTTTAGTGGGTATAGCTTCTTTAAATAAGCGTTTTAACATGCTTTTTCTGAATTAAAGAAAAGTTTTATTGAGCTGAATAGCGTTGTAATATACACAATTATTACTTTTGTTAAATTTTGTTGAAACGAAACCAAGCAGTTTGAAATCAAACTGTCAACTGAAATATAAATAAAAAACGTAAAGTTTTACAAATATGTCAATTGCAAAATGCTGGCAATACGTATCTAAATTCAAGCACACAAAAGGTTAGACAAACAATGGATCTTTTGATGACTAATACTTAGGCGGGTGGGTGGGTCACAGTAGAAGAAGTAACTTGCTCACAAATTAAATTCCGTGACCACCCACCCACCCAAGCATTGTTATCAAGAGATTTAATGTTAAACAATTTTCTCATATCTAAACCCAAGCACCACAAATTAAATTCCGTGCCCATCCACTCACTCAATCGTTAGTTATTAAATGATTTAAAGAACATTTTTTTACTATCTAAATAAAAGCATACAAAAGAAAACAAAACAATGAATCCTTTGATGACTAACACTTAGGTCACAGTAAAAGAAGTGACTTGCCGACAAATTAAACTTTGTTTCTACCCACCCACCCACCGAAGCATTTGTTATTAAGATATTTAATGTTGACCAATTTTTTCATATATAAATCCAAGCAGACCAAAGATGGGACAAACAATAAATCTTTTGATGACTAATACTTAAGCAAGTGGGTGGGTCACAGTAAAAGAAGTGACTTGCCCAAAAATTAAACTTTGTTTTCACCCACCCAAATGTTAGTTATCAAAAAGTTTAATGTTGAACAATTTTCTTATATCTAAATCTAAGCACACAAAAAGTGGGACAAACAATGAATCTTTTGATGACTAACACTTTGGAGGGTGGGAATTAAATTTTGTGCCCACCCACCCATTCAAGCGTTAGTTATTAAGAGATTTAATTTTAAACTTTTTTTTATATCTAAATCCAAGCACACAAAAGGTGGGACAAACAATAGATCCTTTAATGACTAACATTTAGGCGAGTGGATAGATCACAGTAGAAGTGACTTGTCCACAAATTAAACTTTGTTTAATGTTAAACAATTTTTTCATATTTAAATCCAAGCACACAAAAGATGAGACAAACAATGGATCCTTTGATGACTAACACTTAGGCGAGTGAGTGGATCACAGTAGAAGAAGTGACTCGCCCACAAATTAATAATTATTGTGGGTAGGTGGGTAAGGGGTGACGGCAAGATCCACCAAGTAAGTCCGACCTAAATGTCAACCTCTCCTGCACGCGGTGCCCGCTGCTAGATAACGAACGAGGCTCTGGCGACCGAGTCATGGCGGTATAACCATTAAAATGGGAATTAAGGAAATGTAATTCAACCGAGTAACTGCCGGTATAAGCAGACATCTAATAGCAACTATTAAATGTGCGGGTACTCTTTTACTCAAGGAATAGGAAACTATCCCTAAAGGCGGATGAACAGGAAACCAGTCAACGGCATAAGGATGTGGAAGGCACAGAGCAACCACCACATTAAAGATCCGCATGGATAAGCTCTAGTAACAATCATGAAAATGTTTACCTCTAAACAAATGGCCGGAGTTTCAAGTCTCCCGATCGGATCTCCGGGGGAGACAGTTGTGAATAGCATAAAGAGAAAAATAATAGACACCACTACAAAGATCAAAATATGTACGTGAAACGTAAGAACAATGGCTCAAGACGGTAAAATAAACAACGCAATACAGGAGATGAAAAGAATGGATATAAAAATCAATAAGCGAGATGCGATGGCCGGGAGAAGGCCAACAAAACAACGGCGAGCACCGCGTCTACCATTCAGGAACCCCAAACAACAAATACAAAAACGGTGTCGGAATGATAATCTGCAAATCAGTAGCAGCATGCGTCACAAACATTGTATCGATTTCAGAAAGAGCAATGATGATTCAAATTGACGCAAACCCCCGCCAAATAAACATAATACAGATATATGCACCAACAACACAACACGAAGACACCAAAATGAAAGAATTCTATACTCAAATCTCTGAAACGATAAACTGTCCAAAAATGATCTAACAATTCTAATGGGTAATTTCAATTCAAAGATTGGCAAAGGACGCAAAGAAGAGCTCATAGGCCCACATGGACTTGGCGAAATAAACGAAAGGAGCGAACAACTCAGTATATTCATAAACGAACAAGATTTGGTGATCACCAACACTTTCTTCACACTTCCACCGCGCAGGCTATATACCTGGAAATCACCACAAGACACACACGATCACATCGTAAGAAATCAGATAGATTACATCTTAATAAATAAAAGATTTAGGAACAGCTGCATATCAGTAAAAACATACCCGGAAGCCGACATAGAGTCGGATCATACACCACTAGTAGGCGTCTTTAAGATGAGATTGAAAAAGATCAGGAAGAAAACCATCAACAAATACAACCTGAGAAAACTAAAAGAAGTCAAAATCAGACAACAGGCAACAAACAAGATCAATGACAGCCTAAGATCATTACCAGCTTGTACCCGACCAACCACCAGTTCAATAACGGAAACCGAAATAAAGGAAATTAACAAAATAGTGGACAAGATAACGAAGGACCTATTAAAACCTGAAACAACCAAGAAAAAGCCATGGATGACGGAGGAAATTCTGAAAATTATGGAAAAAAGAAGACTCGCAAAGCACAATAAAACCAAGTATAGGGCGATCAACAAAACAATAAGAAACAAAATCAGAGAAGCTAAGAACAACGAGATGAGGGAAAAATGCACAGAAGTAGAAATTCTACAAAAGAAGCACGACAGCTTCAATGTCCATCGGAAGATAAGAGAAATGACGTTAAGAAAAACAAAAAGAACAAACAAATTAGTGGGTGAAGACGGAAATATAATTACCAACAAGGAAGAAATCAGAAACATCTGGAAAAAACACATAGAAACGTTATTTCACGACACTCGTCCAGAGCCTCCGACCGAAACAAACTGCATAACAGGACCAAGCATCCTTGAAGAAGAAGTTCGAGCCGCAATAACAGCAATAAAAGAAGGAAAAGCACCAGGTCCACACAACACAGAAGCTGAATTCCTAAAGCTCCTTGACGAAGACAACATAAAATGGCTAACTACCATACTAAACCGTATATACAACTTGGGAGAAATACCATCACAATGGCTTACAGCTGAATTTATAACGCTGCCAAAAAAGCCTAGCACAAAAACCTGCGAAGAATACAAAACAATATGCCTAATGGACCACCTTCTAAAAGTATTTCTTAAAATCATCCATAATACAGGCTAAGCGAAGAACCCTTATCACCAACTCAATTCGGGTTCAGAAATGCAATTGGCACGAGGGAGGCTCTGTTCAGCGTACAGGTGCTCTTTCAAAGATGCAGAGACATGGACGTCAACATCTACGCTTGTTTCATAGACTACCAAAAAACGTTTGATAGAATTCAACACCACAAAATGATAGACATTTTAAGAAACGCAGGATTAGACGACAAAGACCTAAGAATCATCACCAAGCTTTACTGGAATCAGACCGCCTCTGTGAGATTGGAAGGAGGAAATACAGATGAAATCAGGATTCTTCGAGGCGTAAGGCAATTGGGTGCGTACTATCGTCCTTGCTTTTCAACCTATACGCAGAGCAAATATTCAACGAAGCCTTAGAAGACATCGAAGCGGGAATCTCAATAAACGGAGAAAAACTGAACAACATTCGATACGCGGATGACACAGTAGTCTTTGCCGACACTATAGAAGTAGCCAAAAATACGGACTCGATATCAACGCGACCAAAACCAAGTTCATGGTCATAAGCAAAACCTACATACCGAATTGCCACATCCAAAGCAACCACCAGCCTATCGAGCGAGTGAGCAAATACACATACCTTGGCACCAACATCAACGACCAATGGGACCACTCGCAGGAAATAAAAGCACGCATTGAAAAGGCCAGAGCAGCGTTCAACGGAATGAGTGTCATATTTAAGAACCACCATCTTACACTAGACACAAAAGTAAGACTTCTGCGTTGCTATATATTCCCAGTCCTGCTGTATGGCGTGGAGTCATGGACACTCACCGAAGCAACAACCAAAAAGCTTGAGGCATTCGAGATGTGGCTCTATAGAAGAGTGTTGAGGGTATCGTGGACGGAGCACGTAACAAACGAAAACATCCTACTAAGAATGTGTAAATAGAGAGAGGTTGCAATCACCGTCAAGGCTCGTAAACTTGAATACCTTGGACACATCATGAGGAACGAGAGCAGATACCAACTACTGCAAAACATCCTACAGGGAAAGGTGCTGGGAAAGAAGCGCTGGAAGACGGCGAATATCCTGACTTAAGAACTTAAGAACTTGGTTCTCAATGACCACCACGCAACTTTTCAGAGCTGCAGCCAACAAGGTGATGATAGCGAACAACGTCCGGAACGGATAGGAACCAGAAGAAGAAGAAGTAAACATTTTGTGTATTTTAGTGTAGAGCTTGTGGTAGGTCATAATTTTTACTCATTATCCGCTTAAAAATATAATGTAAAATAGCACTAATTCTACTTATTGAATCCTTAACATGACTGAAATCATAACAATAATTGAAGGGTTTGGAGCTAAAATGAACCTTTGATTGTAGAATTAAATAACTATTTCGTTTAAAATTAATTTCAATTTCTTACACTAATCTGGTTATAATATCCCTATTCTCGATCCATGAATCATTTGCTAGAATATGTCATGATAAGTATCAATATAAATAATAATAATACTACTGATTATATGTTACAATTGCTCCACAAAAGAAACACCCTGCACATATTTCCGATTGCATAAGCGAAGAGAATGCAAAGTGGCGTATAAATAATTTAATATAAAAAAAATGTGAAAATCAGTTTGTTTTGTTCGCATTTCACACTTTAATGTGCTCAGATTACATTTCAGTTGTGTATTTAATATTTCCTCCTCTTATGTAATAGTAAAAATTTTGTCGCATAATCCCGTAATTTACCGTTGGAATCGTGCTGCTTCATTTACATTGCCATGCATCCGAAAACAAGTGGGTTCGATACACTTTAATAACAATAAAAAAATTATAATAATGAAGCATTAATAAAAAAATTAAGTAATAAGTTATGTATTCAAACAATATTTTTTTGTTATAACAAATTTAATTTTGATGGATTGAACAAATGATTTCTGATGCAAGGAAATAAAATGAATTTATATAACTCGTAAACTGCATAATGAAAGTTAAAGAAATTTCTAAATTGTGAATTGGAAATTAATAAAATTTACTACAAGTTCCAAAAATTAGGTTTAAATTTATACTAATATAAACTAAATTTGAAAAATATCACTCTAATTAATCAGAACGCTATTAAGAAGAATTATTATTATTAATACAAACTATAAATTTTTTTTTCTTTCTATAACTTCTACAGTAATTTTAAACGTATTCATTGGAAATTATTTTAACTTGATACAAATAGAATTTCAATTTCAGTTGTTTATTTTATATAAATTGTAAATATGTTATAATTGTTATAAATAACGTTTAAAACCATTATTCGCTTAGTCAATAATAAATAAGAATATGCAATGTGACAATTGCTAAACATGCAAATATAGAAAGTAGTAATAATATAATTAATATAGAAAACGAATTCTTTATACATTTTAATGATTGTCATATGAATCCATGCAGTTTCAATCAATTGATACAGATATTTGTTGCTTTCAAATCGCGACAGGTTTATGTAAATGCAATTCGATTTCATCACACGCGGCGACTTTATATTTTTATTACTATTCAGTGCATGCAATCCCGCGCTGATTAACTACCAAAAAATAATATGAGTTTAATTACCTTTTAAAGTGTTATAAGTATGTATAATTAGTTACAAGTAAGATCCAATTAAAAGTAATTGATTTAAAATATTAGAAAGAAATGTTGTAACCCTATAAGTAGTACATAACTAAATAGTAGGGCCTTTAACTTATTGAATACTAATTTTAATTTGATAACAATTACCATAAGAACAAATAGCAATTAACAATTCAATTGACTGATATTGTTCTTTGCGAAATGCCTATAAATAATGTATAGGGTGTGCAAATTGTTAGATAAGACTTAAGAGTAATGAAATAATAAGGAAGTTAATGCAGTTATGTGTTGTTGCGTTGATGATATGAAATTAAATTAGTAATGCGCTACTAATGATAATAGATTTGTTCCACATATAATAGAATGAATAATTATAACAAAACAATTCGATAATAGTTAAGCAAATTAAATATTTAATCAAATGATTCATAACATTGCTTATAACCGCATAAAACGAACCTACCTTCCTGTTCCTTTGAACTTTTCACGAGCTCTGATTTCATAAGCATGAATTTGAAAAGTGGATTTCCTTGAACGCTGCAGAATTGTTATAAATAGACGGACACACGGAGCCATTATGACAATGGTATAATTATGGTATGGTCAACCCAGATAATAAAAAAATAAATGTGCACAATTATTTGGTCTAGAAGGTCACGTTCGGATTTTATTCGTAGATAAATTAAGACTTTCAATTAACATATTGTTGGCTACTTTAGTTGAATGAGGTTTAGATTAGAATATTAATTATTTTCAACATTGCAGATTTTATGTTGTGATAGTATATAGTAAACTAGTTTTATTTAATTTGAATTAATTGAGATAAATGTATTCAGATTTTCAGAATAATAAAATTTTGGATTGAGTTGGCACTTTTTAAGGTACATAACTGATGCTGCATTATTATTTACTCAAGAAGTAGAGAAATTTAATATTATATATGATCACAATAAGTACGTAAAAAATCTTTTTCTTTTTCCATTTTTCAGAAGTTATTCATTATTTATTGAGAGTTGTACACAGTATGAATATAGCTAAAAAATAAATAAAAGATTTTGTTGCTTTATTATGTCACGAGCGCTCAATCTAAAAAAGTTAAAAGAACTATTTTATAATTGACAGTTAAATCTTAGCACTGTGCACTTTTGCTTGTGACAAAATGACTTCTAATGTTTGCAGAGAGGTCAAACAGTCAATCTCTTGATGACAAACTCTTGGGCGGGTAGGAAAGACACTTCTTCAATGCTAACAAGTCAGTAATTTGGATTGTAGTAGCCCACCTATCTACCTAAGTGTTAGTTATCAAAAGGTTGGATCACGATCTTTGCTTGTGACAGAATTACTTCTTACGTCCGCAGAAAGGTTAAACGTCAACTTTTTGATGACTGACACTTATGCGGGTAGGTAGGACGCTTTATAGCATGGTAAAAAATCAGCAGTTTGGATTGAAGTAGCTCAACCTACCATCCAAATGTTAGATCACGATCTTTTCTTGTGACAAAATGACTTCTAACGCTTGCAGAGAAGTCAAACATTCAATCTCTTAATGACGAACACTTGGATGGGTAGGTGGGACATTTCTTAACATAATAACAAGTCAGTAGTTTGTATTAAAGTAGCCCACCCATCCACTCAAGTGTTAATAATCAAAACGTTTTATCACAACTTTTACTTGTGACAAAATGACTTTGGCACTCGCAGAGAACATTTAATTTCTTGATGACAAACAATTGAGCGGGTGGGAGGGATACTTCATAACAAATCAGTAATTTAGATTGAAGTAGCTCAACCTCCCACTCAAAAGTTAGGTATCAAAAGGTTAGATCACAATCTTTCCTTGTGACAAAATGACTTCTGACGCTTGCAGAGAAGTCAAACATTCAAATGACAAACACTTGGGGGGGAGTTGGTAGGACATTTCTTAGCATAATGACAAGTTCTTAACATGATAACAAAGTAGTAGTTTGGATTAAAGTAGCTCACCCATCCAACCAAGTGTTAGTTATCAAAAAGTTAGATCACAACCTTTGCTTGTGCCAAAATGACTTCTTACGCTTGCAGAGAGGTCAAACATTTAATCTTCTGATGACAAACACTTGGGTGGCAGAGACACTTTATAGTATGTTAACAAGTCAGTAGTTTGGATCAAAGTAGCTCACCCAACCAAGTGTTTGTTATTAAAAGGTTTTATCACAATCTTTGCTTGTGACAAAATGACTTTTGACGCTTGCAGAGAAGTCAAACATTTAATCTCTTAATAACAAACACTTGGGCGGGTGGGAGGGACACTTCATAGTATGCTAACAAGTCCGTAGTTTAAATTGAAGTAGCCCAACCACCCACCCAAGTGTTACTTATTAAAAGGTTAGATCACAATTTTTGCTTGTGACAAAATGACTTCTGACGCTTGCAGAGAGTTCAAACATTTAATTTATTAATGACAAATAATTATAGTATGCTAACAAGTTAGTTGTTTGGATTGAAGTAACTCACTTACCCACCTAACCACAAAAGTGTTAGTTATCAAAAGGTTGGATCACAACTTTAGTTTGTGACAATATAACTTTTGACGTCCGCAAAGAGGTTAAACGTCCAACTTTTTAATGACGGAAACTTGGGCGAGTAAGCAAAACACTTGCTATACATGCTAACAAATTAACAGTTTAGATTGAAGTAGCTCAACCTCCTACCTAAATGTTAGTTTTCAAAAGATTAGATCACAACTTTTGCTTGTAACAAAATGACTTTTGACGTTTGCAGAGAAGTCAAACGTTTAAAATTTATTAATGACAAACACTTGGGTGTAGATTGAAGTAGCCTACCCATCCAACCAAGGGTTAGTTATTATAAGATTGGAACAAACCGTTGGGTGTTTTGGCGGACAACTTGGTTTAAGTTTTGTACTGCTGTGGTTTTATTTCAAGTTTCCGCTTATTTGCTTAACTTTTGTAATTAAAATAGTTGACAACAAATATTTGGGTGAGTAGGCGGTCAATTTAATTTAAGTATTGTGCTTTTTTTGGTTAAAATTGGTGTTGCTGGGTAAGCGGACAACTTACTTTAAGTTTGTTTCTTATCTAATTTGTTGACAACAAACAAGGCAACAAAAAAGTTTTTCAAGAAGTTGTCCAAGACTTGAAGCACATCTACACCGGGCAAACAAAAACAACACAAACAATCCAAAAAGTGTTTTGTTAAAAAGCGAGCACCTATCGGCCACAATTGGTGTAATCACTGTTTTGCACTCAAACATTAGCAGTGTTTTGAGCACGCTACTGATGAACCTTTGAATTTTTTCTAGTAGTAGGAAAAAGAATAATTTTTCTAAATTTATTTCTAGACAATGACAATGTCTGTTATTTATAATGTATTTTATAATGTACAACTTGAAAGCTGCGGAGGATGCCTTGCAGTGATTGATGTGCTCAACTTTCAACATTTTACTTACTGTTATTTAGAAATTTGTCTTTTTTCTTTGTTTCTTTGACTGAACACTGGATAATATTCTGGAAAATCCCAGATGCAATTTGCACTTTAAGGTTTCTATTTTATTTAAAATTCTTTTTTTCATCTCAAATAGGACGTGTTGGTCTCTAAAGTCTGGTTTTAAGTTTATAACTTGCCACGTCTGGGAACTATATGTTCTGCACTTCTAGCCTGTTTAACAGCTAGTTCCAATTGTGGCCCAAGTAACTAAGATTTTTTTTTAGGTTTGACACTTGCTTCAACTCAATTGCCTAAAATTCCTTGCACTCTAAAAAGCTCTTCTTAGTAGATGTGCTTTGAAAACATTTGTTGGTTGCTTTTGGATTAAAAAAATATTTTTGTGCGTTTTAAAAAATATGGTGATACATTTCCCTTCTTTAACTTATCAGCCTTACTAAGAATGGAAGATTTGATAAATTCTGCTTCTTTGGTATTTAGTAAACAAGCTGGGTATTCTTTTGGTATGATTCTTAGTGCAATCCCCAAAAAAGTGTTTTTTAAGTTGTTTTTAACAGTCTCCGTATTTCCCTTGCTGGTGTAGAGTATTGCTGTAGCGTTCTCGATTTGTCTACCTTTATGTATACTTTGTCTTTGCCGCAGAAGTTTGCCCGGTTGTTAGTGCATTATCTGTTGCCTTTTGTTTTTTTAGCCTTATTTTGGCTGACTTAGGTAGCTTAAGCTTCTCGGTTGCTGTCGAGTAATTCTTTAGATCCCTTTTGTTGGCACTTGAGCGTGAGCCATGTCATTTTTTCAATCTCCAATTCCTCCAAAACCTTAGAGTTTTCTATCTAATACAAGTTAAA
This sequence comes from Tachinus rufipes, assembly GCA_963932245.1. Lineage (NCBI taxonomy): Eukaryota > Metazoa > Arthropoda > Insecta > Coleoptera > Staphylinidae > Tachinus > Tachinus rufipes. The sequence goes on from OZ010743.1 coordinate 112,358,154, forward strand.
GAATCACGTTAATTAAAAAAAAAGGTTTTAATAATTTAAATAGATTTTACAGTTATTCATAACACTGCAATATACATTCCACATTAACACTGATTGCATAAATTCCAACAACAATTAATTAAAAATGGAATGTTGCAAATTTATCCTTTTATCGCATTTAAATTAATCTAAAAGAGTTGCGCTTTGGAATCTAATGTAATACTATTTATAAAGAATTCAAAATGACTAATGTTGAAATTAGATGAACAAATTAAATGTACCTACAAGAAGCAATTAGTATTTTATTAGTAAAAATTAAATAAATATACTTAATTGATCTAATTTAAGAAAGTCAAAAATTATTCCAAGTTTGAAGTGATAATATATTTATTTTGTTTATAGTATAAATTCCGGGTCTTGGGTTAACAACCGTGAACAAATCAACACATATTTTATGCCCAGTGAGCTGATTATCAAACCTACGACCTCCACAACTAAGCTCTCTATCATTAGATCATCGCAATAGCAAAAAAACTATTTGATTTAACTGCGTTGAAGTTTTGATAATAATTATAGACCTTAAATTTAAGCCTAACCCAATTAAATTAGAAAATATATTTAATAAAAGTTAAATGATATAAGCTATTTAATAACAGCACAAAATGCTCTAATTACTCACATTAATTATTCTAAAAGTAACGGTAGAATATACTGTTATTTCTATACAAATGTAATCAGTAATTTGCATGAAATTAACTCAACAAATAAAATTGTAATGTATTGGATGTTTTCTACAGAGAGTGAAAGAAGGAACGTCAAACAAAATAATCTCAACAATATTAATTTATTCATGTGTGGAAATATTTTTATATATGAGCCCACTGCACATAGTTACAGGTGAAAGTGATCCATTCCATCCATCTAGTTGTGTGCTGTTCGTACTCTCATTTAAATCGCCACAAACCATTCTAGAATGGAATGAACTCTTAAGGAGGAGATAAAATTTATTGACAGCGAAAGTTTCAATCAAATAGATGGCCAAAATAAATAAAAATTTTGTTTGCATAATTTGATGTTTTTAGTTTAAATCAAATTCTTACGTAAAAATGCAATAAAAATAACTAGTTGGGCCCAACTGGTGCTTACAAAATTTCTGATGATATTGGGAACGAATTACAAAATGTATTAGATGCGTTCTGTTATATAATTTTAGTTAATTAACAAAAATAAATTTGAAAAAAATTATTTCAAAATCAGAATTTTAATTTATAATACTTGTCATTGCAAAAAATATTTTAAGCAGGGTTAAGGAAACAAATCAATCTTTAATTCCATATTTGTAATCAATTGCATCATTTCAATGTTATCTATACCAAAACAATACAAAACAAGGTAAAAGATGTAATGGAATTTGCATCTCAATGTATATATTTCTGATGGATTAATGTCAAGTACACATAATAAAACTAAAGGATTCCAACGTACCATATCAAGATTTCTAATCGTTATAGTTTAAATGTCCGTAAAAAGAAAACAAGATTTTTCCTTGTATTATAAGATTTGTTGTTTTAATTACATAAATAAATCAGTGAACAATATTTATGTATTACATATCATACAATTTTTTGATGCAACGTAATATGTAATTTTGGGCAACATTTGTGGTTTTGATTTTTTTTTAAATTATATTACATTAGATTCTAAACCACAATTACTTCATATTAATTTGAATGAGATAATAAACCTTACATTCCGATTATAATTGATTGTTATAATTTATGCAATTAGTGTTGATGTAAAATATCTATACAATTGCAATATCTATTTATAATCATATAAACAACTTTTAAAATTGCTTGTGTTATGAGTAACAGTAAAATCTATTTAAATTAATAAAACATTTTTTAAAATACTTGTAGTAGATACAACTCAAGTGACAAAGTTGTTAGCAGAAGGTTTTGGACGAGTTTAGCATATGGAACTGCAAATGCTGTCGTACTTTTCTCGATACTTAACTTAGGAGACTTTTATTTTTAGGTGGAGTGGAATTTGATAAAGTAGTTATGTGATAAGTATTGTGACTTTAATTTGTGCTTTTTATCTAAAGTTTAAAATGCATAACAATAATAACAAGTCAAGTGGCGTCAAATAGTATTATAATTTTTGTTTTGGTTGTATCACGGTCAAATGAAATATAATGGCGCAGTCGGATAGATTAACAACACAAGTTTATAAGTTTAAGAAATTATATATTTCTGTAATCAAGGTTTTTCATCAAGTCGCGCGCAATATTGAAATAAAATTTTATAGAGTTATTATTTGTCTTGTCTTGAGAAGGTAAAATATTTTTAATCTAATAAACGCTGCAAACGTCATTAGTGGATGATTGAGCCAGTTATTTAATCAATTATCCAAACAATAATTTAATTTAAATTAATTAATTTGTAATTTAATTAATTAATACAAACTTTTTCCAAAATGAGCCTTACCAAGGTTGACCCCAGCAAGATTAACAAAGAATTAATAGTACTACAATCTGCTAAGATAAAAACCGTAGAAAAATGTATAGTGATTCTGAGAAGACAGGATCAATCTAAAAAAAATTAAAAAGGCACCACTTTAGCAAATCCATGCTAAAGGTGACAGTTTGAAAACTACTACCAGCAGTTCTCATCTGCATTGAAAGCTTCAGCTTTGTCCTACTCCACAAAAGCCTTGAAAAAACTGATATCCACAGCCATCATGGTCCAGCTCAACAAGCCAGCAAAAACCCCGGCCCAGGCTCCTTTCAAGAAACCTGCCGCTAGTCCAGTTGCTTCAATGTTGTTTTCTTTGAAGAAGACTGTAATGTTGCCATTCACTATGCTATGAGTCACCAAGGCTAAAAGGTTTTTGACCCGGTCAGCCCCTAAAACGCAGTAGACCAACTCCAATCCGACTACTAGTACTCTAGGGTTTTTCTTAAGCGCAGTATATATGCTAACACCCACAAAAGGCGCTGGCTTGCGCCGTCTTTCGATTATTACTAATTGAAACAAATTCCTTTACTATATTGATGGTATCCACATGCACCTTCTCTAGCATGCGGTACAAACTAGAAGTACAATCCAGAAACACACCTAACGTTCGCAAGAAGAAATCTAATGCGCAAGCAACAGGACCAGCGCAAAACGCGCTACTTTTTGCTAAAAATCAGTTGTTACTCCAAGCAAGTGACAAAGATTTTATGAAAATATTTCTATCTTTAGGTAGTCTATTAGCCAACTAGACGGCTTATATGTTCAGACAAACATCCAACAGTCGGAAACCTTGACTTAGACGTAATAAAAGTTCTCCCCAAAACTTTAAGCAACACCTATAATGCGGCACAGTTTGTGGAATATGTGATACAAACCCGTAATGAGCACCAGTTAGACAAAAAGACAATGTCTCACTAGTGACCAAACTTCCAGAATTTATTTAAGAGGGTGTAGTTGATACGTGTTATAAGAGTAAACTCAATACAATGCTTTATAGAGAAATTTATAACGCTTGCAAAAAAAAATTCAATTTTTTAACAAAAAATCGAGCGGGTAGCCAGAGCACCTTATTTTAAACTACCGACCACACAGCAAAGCACTACAACTTAAATTACTTGCTTGTGATTATAAACTAAAGTGTTTCACCCGCTCGCCCAACTGTTGGTCATTAAGAAATTGAGTATAACTTTTGTCTTTAGATTTTTAATGCTTCCAAACTACTTACTTGTAATCATAAACTAAAGTACCCACCTTCTCGCTCTTGTGATTGTTATCAAAGAATTAGATATTTCTTTTTTCTGCAAACGTCAGTAGTTATTATATCAAAAGAGGAGGTAATAAAATGCAATCTCATAATATCAAACACTTGGGTGGGTAGACGGGACACTCTAATTTAAACTATTTGTCCATTGAACATACGCCCAACTGCTGGTTATCAAAAGATTAACTATAACCTAACTTTTTTATTTTTTAATAACAAACACTTGGACAGGTAAGCGGGGTATTTTAGTTTAAACTACTAGCTTGTAATCATAAACTAGAGTGAACCCCCACCCGGCTACTTAAGTGTTGATTATTAATAAATTAAATTTTTATCCCCTCTTCTAACATTTCAATTACTTGTTAACAGACTCTATAAAAATTGTTATTAGAAGTAACTCAGCCACCTGCCCGTCAAGAAATTGATTATTAGTTTTTTGACTGTTGACTAATAATAATAATAACTGCAAAAAAAAACATTTAATTCTTTAATAACAAACACTTGGGCGGTTGGGTATGTACTCCAATTTAGTACTGGCTGATAATCATAGTTTGGAATGTGGTCTACTACGCGACTAAGTGTTGTTCATTAAAAGATTAGGTATTATCTTTTCTTTATTTGACTAAGTGACTTTTAACGCTTGCAAAGAGGAAAAATGTTCAATATTTTAATTACAATTTTTTAGGCGGGTAGGTGAGCACTCTAGATAAAACTACTCGATGGTGATCATAATCTGGAATGACCCAACCACCCACTCAAGTATTGATTGTCAAGAAACTGGATTTATCATTATTTCTTATAACATAGAAACTTTTAATTTTTTGGTAACAATCTTATGAGCAAATGGTAGGCATTCCAATTTAAAATTGATCAACATTGAGATGCTTAAATTTAATGAATCACAACTTATTTGACTTCATTTACTTTGTGATACATGTTGCTTTGTAAAAAATGGTTAAGTTAAAATTTAAGATTTTTTTATGTTATGCCTGCAATGTGGAAGGGCCTACAAGCATAGGGGCCCTCCGACAATTTTTTCAAAACCTAGGGCCCCCCAAAATTTACAAAATAAAAGTTAAATAAATGATAAAAATGTACTTTTTTCAAAATTGTTTATGAACCCTTTTTAATGTTTTGCGGTAGGGCCCAAAAATCCTACCTTTGCCACTGAGTTTAAGGTTAGTATTTTATTTTTTGAGCCACGTGCAGCTTTGCAAAGTAAAACCTAAGTGCATCAGTTTTAAGGAAAGTTCTGGCGTAGACTTTAAACTGTGCTTGGTACAAGTAGTTTTTGTATCTAATAACATTATAGGTAAAACCAAGGTTTTTTTGTTTTTTTCCGATAGTGATAGTGATAATTTTCTGGTGTGATGTTGGTATCTTTATTGGTTGATTTGTTGGTGCTAAAACAAAACATGTTAGTTTGTTTATGTAAGTTTTTTGCAAAAATAATTTGAAAATTTTTACTAGCTTTTTGTGTTGGCGTTTTACCTGATTTGCTTTGGGGTGGAGGTGATGTGGTGGTAGCATTACCACCTTTTTTGTTTGTTTGTAGTACACAATTTTAATGAGTTTAAACTTATTTATTTGTATTGTTGCAGTCAGTAGGTAGAGCAATATCAATCAAGTTCTTTCTAATTCTCTTAAACGTTAAAATTTTAGATATGAGTTAGTTGAGTCTAAGCTATCAACAAGACCCTCATGGCCAGGATTGTATTTCTTTGATCATTTTGGACCATCAACACACAACTTTTTGACAACGGCCTCAACTTGGTGCCGTCAACAACTACTACTGTAATAAACCATCAGAATTGTGCAAAAAATTGTGTTTTATCTACCTTGTGCTTGCACACTTTTTAAGATGGTTACTGGTAGCTGCTATAAGCTGTTGGTCTCATCAAACTTTATTAAACAAGTCGTACGTACTGTGGCGATGTAAAATAGCCGTAAAAAGAACAATAAATTAAAAAAAAACTTAAAATATATAAAACCCTCGCATAACTAATTCCGACGCTCCAAAACCCATTCAAGTGTCAACTTACTACTTCTGGACCTAAACCAGCAGCTTTTGGCTACTCCACCTCTGAGTCCAGCTGGTAACAAATAGCGCCTAACAAGGTGCAATTGCAAGCAGGGTGCTTTCACGTCCCTACCACAACATTTTCAAAAAGAACATGAAGAAAAGACTGCAAAGAATTGGACACACAGTTTTTGGCAGATTATCTTACCAGTACCAACTTTCCATCGTTAAGAGCAAAGTGCCAAGTTAAGATCATACGCGGCACCAAGTACCTAAGACTACCATAACTACCGTCACAAATATCTTCAAGTTAAGAACATTGTCAACCATTAACCGGTTTTGACAACAGTGAGCCAGATGCCAATAGCCATCGACCACCCAACACTTGGGTGCGCAAACATTACACATTATCTTTGATGAACTTCTGGCAGTTACACAATTGAATAGAGCCTATACTAAATTCTTCAGATTTTAACAGTTTAGCTACTTGTCTGCACTAACTAAACAGATGTTTTAACTATGTTTGCAACAGCAAATAAATGCAAAGTACCCAAGTTTTTTTCAAGAACACAACCCAACTAAATAGCCTAAAAAAATAATTAACAAAAATAGCATACCACCGTGCATAAAAGAGGAAATCAAGAAAGCAGGGAAAAAGCATTTTCAAAACAGGAAAGCCTGAACTACTGGTAAATACCATAAACCATATAATAAAAGAGTGACTATTCTCAAGGAATAAAAAATGAGCAGAATAATCCTATTAAAAAAACCAAAAAAAAAAGAAATCAACAAATAAATTCTAAATTGCTTAAATAAATCATAAATAAAAAACAATAAAAAAAAGGGTAGGCTGGCGCAGATTCAGTTTGATTTCAGAAAAAAGCTTTTGGTTGTGAATGCAGTGTAGGTAGTCTAAAACATAGCAAACAAAATGAGCACAAATTTTATCAAATTTGTGATCAAGGTAACGCTGAATGCCAAAAATGCTCATAACCTTGCAAAGTGGTCAAAATCTTAAATGTAGACAAATAACACTATACCTGGCCAGGTTAATCTGCATGCGACAAAAATCTAATCCGCAAAATCTTATATATAAACATAACTTCTAAATTGTTCATTAAATCTTGACAAAATTTGTTTTTATAATACTTTATTATGAAAAGTACTAACTGTGTGAAATTGATCAAAATTGATAAATTTAAATTTACTTAATCTCAAATTGTTCAATAATTGATCATTTTGCATTTTTGTGCATTGTACAGAATTTTTTTGAATGCGCAAACCGCACATATAACGTCAGTCAATTTTGTGCGTTAAGGCCTCAGATGAGGAAGGCTTTTGTCGTTATCCAGACTTTGAGGAGCTGTATTTTGTTTGCTATTTAAGCAAGTTTTCAGCAACATCAATACACAAAAGGTTTTTTAGAAATTTCCTGCTATAAATGTTTTCTTGGTTTGTGTACTTTACTTAATCTTGCACAGATAAGCAATTGGCAAAATTGGCACGTTTCTCTGTACCCGTCTCCTTGTATATGTGCAATCATCTGACCAAAAACTTTGCTTTCACTTCTATTGCACTGAAAGCTCTACATAAATACAAACAAACACAACAGACAAACTACGCTTTTAGAGCACAATAATCTTACTTGCAACAGTAAACCACGCCCTTTTTAACACGAAACTTTTTTTCTACAGCTAACAAAACGTAGTTTTATCATAAGAATGCCGTGTACTGTTCTAAAGTTGCAAAAAGCAAAGCAATGTTTGTTTTGAGTTTCTATACCATAAAGTTTACGGTATCTTATAGCATTTTTTTGGTTGGTTTTAAAAGTATAAAAAGAAATCCCCAACAAAAATTTTGGTTTTGAATTTTGTCAATTTTTTTAAAACTTTTGAGCAGTTTGGGATTTGGTTGTATTTTTTGACCAAATTTAGTGTGCTTTTTGGACTTTGGTTGAAATGTCACATTTGTTCAAACAAAAATTAGTCAACACAGCGGACTACACGGCATTGCCCATGCCGTCCAAGGAGTTGTAATTTAGGCTAACTTCAAGTTCTATCTAAAAAATCTAAATCAAATAGCCACCATAATAAACCCAAAGCTTTTCCACACTTGAAGGACATTTCCAGAGTGTTGCTTAATATTTGCATAACAAAACATAAAAAATCTGAGAAGTTTGAGCACATAAATAAAAAAAAATAACAAAGTTTTTCAATTCAAAACTTTTAGGTCGCAAAGCAAAAGACAAAGATTTTGAGTCATAACTGAAACAAAAAGATTAAAAATTAAAAATACTTTTTAACGCTTTTACACTCAACATCATCTTTTACCAAAAAGTGTTTAACTTTACTATTTACTAAGACAAAAACCACATGCAACTACAACGTGAATCTACAGCGGTCTTTAAACAGATGAGTATTTTCAATGTAAAGAATGTTGGAAACATAATTTTGGATCTAAGCCAAAAATGCTTCTGGTGTCTAACTTTAATTTGAACAAAAACTCCAGAAACCTGCAACTGTTTACAACTGATTAACACCTAAAAAAGTAAAAGATTGTTTTTTTTTTTGTTTAAAATTTAAACTAATTTGCTAAAAAAAAGTATGATGACTTTTTAAGCATCTACTTGCATATTGGTAAGATTTTTATTAATGGTTGCTTTCTGCAAAAAAGCTTTGGCAAACTATTATTATTTTTTTTGTTGTTAATTTAAAACACAATTTTTTAGGTCTGAAAGTCTACAGTTTTGACAGTATACTATAAGAGTAGTTAAAGTCCTAGTTCATCACTTTGCCTAAAAGACAAAATGTGCTACAAAGTGTAAAAACTTTTAAAATATATACTTTCTAAGCTAACTCTTTATTTTTTAAGATTTTTTATAAGAGGGTGTAGACTTTGCAAAAGACAAGTGTCACCAACACAATTTGGTTTTCAAAATGCAGTGTGAGTACACAAGAAGCCCATTAAAGTGTTATTTTAGCAATGTAGTGATATAAACTGTAACATATTTGCTTGTTTCATCAACTACAGGAAAGCTTTTGACAGAGTACAACATCAGAAAATGATAGAAGGTTTAAAGAAAAACTGGAAAAGATGAAAAAAAGCTTTATGAGAAAATTTAAAAATAAAAACCACAAACAAATCTAAAAGGAGTAAAGCAAAAAATAAAAACTGTTGAAAAATGTAAATTAAATCATAAAAACCAAAACACAATAACAAATTAAAAGTACACTTTGAGAAAAAAAAAAATCACTTATAAATTATTACTTTAATAACATCCAATTGACGCGTTATAACAGATTATAATTAAAAACAATATTACGATATAAATATTGTTCAACATCATTAAATATGACACAGCAAAATAATAAAAGAATTTCATAGTTCCCACGAGCTACATGTTCTAATTGCGCAAACGCATCACGCAAAATGCGACCTGCACTTACACTTAAACAATCTTAATTTCATCTGACATTTACAACATTTCTTATATAATAAAATTTAAAAAAAAGTTTTAACTAAAATATATTTAATTTTAATGGCGAAAGTTTGAACAGATTTTTAAGTAAATTCCACAAATATGAATATTATATAATCATCCATTAAGGTGTAATTTATTGGATTTGTACTGAATTATTAATTAGTTTATGCAATTGGTTTAAAATTATATTTTTTAAAATAAGCTTTCTAATCATAGATAACAATTTAATTAGATTTAAGTAAATTTTCATTTATCATTGATTGATTTGAAAATTATAATTTACTGCAAACATTATTAAAAAAATGGTCCAATTTTTTTATGATTAGAAAGTAAAACTGATATTTAAAAAGGAAAGTATTGAGTTGGTTTAGTTTTAGTTTTGGTAGAACCGCAGGTAATGAATCTTATGAGATATAAATATGAACAAAACAATATTAAATTATTAAGTATAGATTTCCTTATTTGAAATGGAATTTCCAAATTTGTGTTTGGAAACAAATTTTTGCAACCGGAAATAATTGAATTTGGTTTATTAAAATTATTCTTTGCGGAGATAGTATTAAAACAGGTTCCGATTTCACTACCAACAACAACATAGACTTGCCAAGGTTACCTACAGCCAATGGCCACGAACTTGGCTTTGAATTTTGCTAATTTAATTATTAACCAATATTATTATTTTTAATTATTAATTCTCACAATAATTGTGTAAACAACGCAATATTTTTGTGACTATTGCAACATCAAAAGAAGCATTCAAATAAGACTATTATAAAATATAATAAAACTAATATTTAGTTTTAATTTCAATAATTTTCTTTAATTTTTTGCGATTTTATTTGCTTTCTAATATTGTTTATAGGATTCATACATAAAAATAAATTTAAATGTTTTTTTAGATTGCTCATAATCAGTCATTGATTGGATGTGTTCTTACTAAAGTTTATATTATAGAACAATAGTGTTGAAGTAAACTAAAGCAAATTATTTCAAAAATTTAAACAATCTTTATAAAAGGTATAATGAAAGTAATCTTTGATGCGGTAAAAGTTGTTATTGAAGTTTGTTTAGTCTTCAGAATCTTTGAATTTATACTTCAACAGAGTTTTTAGCTATTTTTATGTCTAATATGGACTCTAAATGTTGAGTTTTTATACAGGGGTGGGCAATTTTGTGGGAACACCTAATTTTTGACTGCATTTTTAGTAAATGCCTTTACAATAAGTTTTTGTACATTTTTTAATCTATATTTGTGTTTTTACACATTTGCCTAACCTTGTATAGTTGTGTAAAAATATCTTTCAAGGTTTTCTATTGTTCTCTAATGAATCTCAAAGTTTTCTAAATTCTAATAATGCTACTAAGTAACATTGCTCAAGCTTCTTAAATAGTGTTTAGGTACTCCCCATATTTCCCAAGTTTTCTAAAGGTATATCCATGTTTTTCAAAATCTCTCAACATTACCTGAAAGATCAACCTAACCTAACCTAACGTTAGAACGTAATCCTCCTTGTTAGACAAAAAGACTTCAAACGCTTGCAGCAAAGAAAAACTTCTAACTTTCTGATAACTTCAGTTCAAACTACTCAATTTAAAATAATCTAACCTAACCTTACCTATCTTTTTTTTTTGTAGTAAGGAAAACGCTATTGCCTCCCGGGCTGTTCAACATGCCCGGGAGTGTGGGCCTTCCACCCACTAAAAAACCTCAATTATTCTCAACGGGTAGGCGGAAAACCCTGATAATGGTTTGCATCACTTATCTGGTCTTTTTTTGTTAGTCTGATGTTGTTGTTTGGCTTTCTGCCTGGCCAGTTCTTCTCTTTCCTTTGTACTCACTGTGTCCCTTAGAAATGAATCTATCTGCTTTCAGTTGTTCTTGCTTTTGAAAAGAAGGTCTATTAGGCTGTCGATCTTTAAAGACTTTCCTACAGCTACTTCTGTTTTGTGTTTTCCGACGTGCCATCGCATGCAATGGAAGATGGTGTACTTCGGGGAGTCGATTTTGCCGCAGTACTGACAATTGTCGCTCTGGGTTTTTCCAATTCTTTTGGTGTAAATGTCAAAATTCCCGTGACCTGTCATGAATTGTGTTAAGAAGTAGTCGGTGCTTCTGTGCAGGAATCTCACCCATCTTCCTATTGAGAGGATAAGCGTCTTTGTTCACTGCGCTGTGTCATAGGTGTCATCCCATCTACGCTGCCACTGCTCTTCAATGTTGTACGTGGCTTTGCGGCTTTTTTTTTCTGGCTTGATTCTTTTCTGCCAGTTCCTCTACTTTCAGGTCGATCGGTGGGATTGCCGCAATAACACAGGCACCCTTGCCACTTGTCGTTTGATATGCGCTGATGACTCTCAGTACAACTTTTTTTTGTGTGGATCACGGCGTGGTAAACCAGTCATGGTCTTCTTTGCTTTGCCATTGGTGTTTTGAACGAGCGGGCCAAAGATCCAGTTTGAGTCCAGTCAGACTCCCAGGTACTTTACGGATTTTTTTGGAGTGTTGGTTTTTCTTCTTAAGGTAAAGACATCCTCGGTTTTTTTCCTTGTTCCTTTGATGACTAGTGCATTGGTTTTTTTAGGAACTAGTTCTAAGCCGTTTCTTGTCATCCATTCCTCTACCGCCTTTAAGGCTTTGTTTGCATCTCCTGCATGTTGTAGGTAACCGTTCTGCATTCCTTTGGAAGTTGTAAGCTCAGCACGGGGTCGTAGATGACGTTCCACAAAGTAGGTTCTAGGATAGAACCTTGCGGAACTCGCTGCGTTAGGTTCTTTTCCTCTTCTGCGGCAATTAGAATGGTTTGTTCCTCCAGGTAGCTTGCTATGAGATCTAAGAGATACCGACTCGCTCCTATCTCTGTTAGTTTTTTTTTTATTTGCTCTCAGCTGGTGGTGTTGAACGCGTTTCTTACGTCCAGCAGGATGATAGCGGTCCTCGCGCTTGCTCTGTCCTCGCAAAGCTCTCTTGCCTTCATAATGGCGTCAACTATTGAGCGGCCCTTTCTGAATCCGTATTGAGTGCTGGATATGGCTTCTTTTTTGCCTAGTTCCTCCTCAAGCTTTTTTTTATTAGATGTTTGTAAAGCTGGCCCAAAATTTTTCTGGCAATTGTTAAGTGAATGAACGATACGCTTTCTTTCTTTGCAAAGGTTGGCGTAAGTTTGTCGTTTATTAGGACTTGGTTTAAAACCGCCATCCATTGTGTGAATTACTTGCTCCTTTTGTTCTCTATTGCTGAGTTCCACGCTGGTCATTTCAAATTGAAGTTGCTTGCCAAGATTACTCCCTTCTTTCTGGACCTGAGGGTCTCCATGATGCTGTCCACTTTAGACTTATAAGCGGGCATAGTTATGTTTGGCGAGACGTATGCGTTTATAATCTCATAGTCTGTCAGGCTGATAATTTGAAAGCCATTTTCTGCTTGATTCCTAAGTATTTTGGCTCTTTTCTTGTTCATTATCTGAACATTTTGGTATGGATTTGATGGGTTCCTGAAACAAGATGACGTCTGCTCCCATTTATCTTGAACTGATTGGTCGTGGGCGGCCATCCGGTCCCGACGTTTATTTGTAGGTACTTATTTATTTTGGCCCGCCTGCTTCCGCTACAGCGGTCTAGAAGTTTTCTGGAATTGGAGCACGCTGTAGAGTCTGACCTGTGTTCTTTGTCGCAAAGTTTGCAAAAAGCTGTGTTTTTACAGTCTTGCAGCAACTCAAGCACCCCTGTACTTTGGCTTTTTTGTTGGAGCAGTACGCTTGCGTGTGTTTAACTCTTTTTATTTGGTCTTAAGTGGCAAGTTCGTCTATGTTCGAGACGTGCAGCGTCCTACTGTTTCCAAAGTTCCCGTTGCCGCTTTGGACTTGCTGTTTCCTGAATTCCCTCTGAAGAATATTTCTCCAATCTTCTTTTTTTGATCACGATGAGCAGGTCTCTTTTGATCATCACGTAATACCTGAATCTTTCCTTTGTTTTTTAGCCACCTTTGCTTGTAGGGGTTTGCAATGTAAGCTTTATATAAGCCATCACTCCTGATATTACTTTTTGAGCCTCAACTTCTTTGATAGATAAGCTTGCTTTCCTTATCTACTACCATTACCCTGTCTTAGTTTTTCTAAAATTCTTCTATGTCTCTTCTACTTGTTTTGTGTTTGAAAAGTCTTTTTCTTCCTAATCCAAGGCAAGTAGCTTCAGCACGTTTTTCTCAGAGACTCTATCTTTTATGGAAATTTTATTTGGTGGAGGTCTTTGCTTTTTTGCCTTTTTCTCTAACTCGAGAAGTTTTTTGAGGGCATCTACTTCTTGTTTCAGTTTCTCTGTCTCCTCCTTCTGTTTATTTTCCTGGTATTTTTTCCCAGTCGCTAATTGGGCTTTCAGATTTTTGATCATTTTTTGCATTTCTTCCTTGCTTTCTCTCTGCTGTTGTTTGAGATTCCTCCTTTAGCTTTGCGGTCTCGTCCTCATCAATTGACTTCTGCTGGCTATCCAAATTTTTTTCTCTTCCATCAGGCTTTGCTTCTAAGACCTTCTTTAGCGTTTTTAGGTCGGTACATATTGTTCTGATATAGCCCTTCACGTTGATATTAAAGTTTTTACCTTTTGCGCTGTCAATGAAAGCCATGGTAGTAGCTGCTGTGTGTGTCAGCATTTTTAGCGTTCTTTCTTTTTGATGTTTTTGGGTTTTTTCTCGCGTATTTTTTGCAGAGCTTTTGTTTTACATCGTCACTCTGTGACATCTAGACTATCAACAAATCTTCCGACTTTGAGTCTCCATCCTTGCTTGCTTTCTTTTGAGTGGACCCCCCAAGGGAAGACTTTTTTGAAGGGAAAATTTGGTCCAGTTCTTCCTTTCCAGTGTCAATTTTTGTAGCGGTGTTGTCGTAATTTTAGGGTTGGGGAGCCCCCCTCCGGTGATTTTTTTTCTCTTTATTCTTTTCTTTCATTCTAGTTTCCATTATTAAGTCTGCTGGAAACAGAAGTGTTTACGCCTCTAGCGGCAAAACCCTATTGGGTTACTACTTGCTTCGTGACCTACCGCTGGAGGGTTATGATCGTCCGGCTTTAGCTACCGGCAGCCGCGCACTCTTCTTGTTTTTTTTGTCGGCGTTGAGTTTTGCCTCAAAAAAAATAGGAAAAGAGAAAGCTGTTTGGCTCCATAGCCCTAGAAACCTAGTAGCATCAGTTGCCTGAAAGTGATCCAGAGTAGATCAAAAATGTTGGCCAAGAGAAGAAGACAGTTCAAAGAGTTAAAGAAGGGTGGAAAGTGGTAGTCTCATCGCCGTAGCGAGGTTACCGTGCAATGGTGTTGGTCTGCGCATGCATTCCCTATCCGCCACCCGGGGACGCGCCTGGAAGCGGTTTCATCTTTCCCTGCTTCCAAAATCTGAGGAAATCTAATTTAACCTAACCTAACCTAACCTAACCTAACCTAACCTAACCTAACCTAACCTAACTTTTTCTCGGATGTTTGATCACTACTTGATGGTAATCATAATCTAGAGTAATCCAAGTGGTGGTGGTTATTAAAAAATTCTCTAACAGAGACTGCTTGTTAGTCATCAAAAGATTGTTTATCACCTACCTTCTTGTACAAATAAACCTCTTTTTTTTTATAACAAACTTCACAGTGAGTTTATATGTAAAATTGTTTTTTAAAAACGTTTTAAACGATACCAATAAGTAAATTCATATTTATAAATGTCTTTTCACTACGTTTTCCATAAAGAAATAAACTGGTACATTCATATAAAAAGATTTTGAAACAATTAGATTTGAAATATTTGTACACCATATTTTTGTTAAATCTAAAAATATGATGTTTTGATGGTTATTTTGATCATTAAGACAATACCAATTGGTGGATTCACATATAAAATTGTTTCTGAAAAGTTTTATATAAAGAAAAAAATTGGTTTATTTGAAGAAATTTTGAGAAAATTAGTTTTGAAACATCAGAAATCTCCGGTCTTGATCAACAGCGACCATTTAATCAAATCTGGAATTGTACGTAACAGTTGTCAACTGCTGAAAAAGAAAAACAGAATTATTATAAATTACAACGTAGCAAAAGATCTCAACCATACTTTATAAAAAAATTAAGTTAAATATAATTTGATTTAAAAAAAATTATTAAAAAAAAAGGAAATAATTCACGATTAAATTTAATGCCATTGTTTGCTTAATGTTTGTATTGTTACTAATTTTCTATCCGGTTGTAGACTATTCTATAGATAAACGATTAAATTTCAAATAACATTTCTTCAACGAGGTTAATTCACTATTATTAAATGATGATGGTAATAATATTATTATTGATGGTAATTGAACACCAATTCTCTCTCAATTAACGTTGTCTAGTAGAAGAATATAAAATGTATAATACAATTTCATAACTGTATGAAAAATCGTTGAAGCCTTACGTGACCCACAACATTTCTTCTCCGGTGCATGTTAAGATATTTCCATCAGTTGTTGACCTTCAAGAGATCCGACTAATAGTGAAACTATCTACTTTCACTCGCGTGCGTGTTACGCCCAAAAAAAACAACAAAATTCTAGAAAAAATATTTTAATTTATTGTAATATAAAAGGTTTTAAATTGTGTTAAATTGTCAATTTCATGGGTCAAAGAGCGTTCAAACTAGTTAGGGAATATGGAAAGAATTAAAATAGCGGCGATTGTAGATAGATGGATGTACGAGACGAGGAAGTGTGTCACGGTACACTTTAACTTTCCCCGGTCATCTCACCTGTTGGAATTCTTTCCAACCACACCCTCCGCAACACTTGTTTATCTTAAGTAGATCCGCTTCTTAATATTTATTCACTTTTCATTTATTACCAAATAAATCTCTCAGAACAATTTTACTTTTTATTGTCTGGTTGTTAACCACTAATAGGAAAGGTCGTTCACTTAACTGCAATGTTATATTATAATCATAATAAATTGTAAGAATAGAAAATGTTACAATATTTAATCCTAAAGAGTTGTTAGATTAAAAAAACAAATAAATTGTGCGTTTAATATAATTTTTTTAAATCAAAGTGATAGCGTTAACTTCAACAATTTGAGATTATTTCAAGCTTTATAAAACATTTTGAAAGTTGTAAGAGTATTTTCAGAGCTTTTAGAATGTATGTAATGTGATTTATTTTGAAAATTTTTGGTAAAATTGGAATAAAGTATCTATAGTTTGTTAAATCAAAGAAATTGACATTTTTGAGGTTAAATTAATTATGATAATACCAATAAGTGAAATTATAAAGCAAATTATAATCTAAACATATTTTGGATAAAAAAATAAAATTTTGAGAAAATTTGGATTTGAAAAACATTATTTTGTAGTTGGCATTTCTGGATTTAGAGTTGGAAGGTTTACAAAGTTTACTGCACGTAGACCTCATAGGGTGCTTACTCCAGTTTAAATAAACTACTTAATGCTAATCATAATCTGGAGTGAATTACTTGCTCACTTAAGTGCTGGTCATTAATATATTGGATTAATTATTTCCTCCTTTAACATAAAAACTTCCATTTAGAGTTAACAAACTTTTGGGTAGATAGATGCTCACTTCATTTCAAATGCTGGTAAGTGTGATCAGAAGTGATCTACCCACTTACCCAACTGTTGGTCAGTCTGAATTTTTGTTAAATAAAAAAAAAAAAAATTTCTGGGTTTAGAGTTGGAGAATAAACCAAAGTTTACTGAGTGAGTAGGTACTCTATTTCAAACTACTTGATGGTAATTATAAATTAGTATTCCACTCACCCACTCAAGTGTTGGTAATCAAAAGATTGGTATCACTATTGCCTCTTCTCATATAGCGACTTTTAAAGTTTGCAGCAAAAAGTAACTTCCAATCTCTTGATAAAAAAAACACTTGAGTTGTTGGGAACCCCAGTGCAAACTAGTCATCTGTAATTATGGACTGGAGTGCTCTACCTATCTACTAAATGGGAAGGATTGGAAGTCACCATTACCTCTTTTGACATAAGGACGTTTAACGCTTGCAGAGACAAGATACTTCCAATTTCTTTTTAACATTTGGGCGGGTGGGGTTTAAACTATCCGTCCGTACTCATGTTTTGGAGTAACACACTTACCTTCCTAAATATTTGTCATTAAAAGATTGAACACCACAATCACCTCCTCCAACAGAAAGTTTTAACGCTTGCAAAACTAAATTTGAATGTTGTGAGCGTGTGGTTTGGATTGGTGTACTCCATCCATCTGCCCAAGTGTTTGTAATCTAATTTCTTGATCACAAACACTTGGGTGGGAACTAAGTTTGAATGTTGTAAACGTGTGGTTTAGATTGGTGTACCCCACCCGCTCGCTCGAGGGTTTGTAATCCAATTTCTTGATCACAAACACTTGGGTGGATGAGTGGAAACTAAGTTTAAATGTTGTGAGAGTGTTGTTTGGATTCTTGTACCCCACTTACCCGCCCAAAATTAATTTTTTGATTACAAACACTTGGGAGGTTGGGTGGGTAGGGGGGGGGGGGGTACACCAATTCAAACCACACGCTCACAACATTCAAACTTATCCAATTCAATTTTTTTATCACAAACACTTGGGTAGGTGGGTGGGAACTAAGCTTAAATGTTGTGAGCCTGTGATTTGGATTGGTGTACCCTACTTACCCGCCCAAATGTTTGTAATCTAATTTTTTGATTACAAACACTGGGGCGGGTGGGTGGGGTACACCAATCCAAACCACACGCTTACAACATTTAAACTTAGTTACAACCTACCCGCCCGAGTGTTTATAATTTAATTTTTTGATTACAAACATTTGGGTGGGTGAGTGTGAACTCAGTTTAAATGTTGTGAGCATGTGCTTTGGATTGGTGTACCCTACCCACGCGCCCAAATGTTTGTAATCTAATTTTTTGATCACAAACACTTGGATGGATAGGTGGGGTACACCAACCTAAACCACACGCTTACAACATTTAAACTTTGTTCCAAATCACCCGCCCGAGTGTTTGTAATCCAATTTTTTGATCACAAACACTTGAGTAAGTCGGTGGAAACTAAGTTTAAATGTTGTGAGCGTGTGGATTGGATTGGTGTGATCCAATTTTTTGATTACAAACACTTGAGCGGGTCAATAGGAACTAAGTTTGAATGTTGTGGTTTGGATTGATGTACCCCACATACCCGTCCTAGTGTTTGTAATTCAATTTTTTTATTATAAACACTTGGGTGAGTGGGTGGAAATTAAGTTTGAATGTTGTGAGGGTGTGGTTTGGATTGGTGTTCCGCACCCACCCGCTCAAATGTTTGTAATCTAATTTTTTGATCACAAACATTTGGGTGGGTAGGTGAGGTACACCAATCCAAACCACACGCTCACGACATTTAAACTTAGTTTCAACCCACCCGCCCGAGTGTTTGTAAACCAATTTTCTAATCACAATCACTTGAGAGAGTCGACGGGAACTAAGTTTGAATGTTGTTAGGTTAGTGTATTTTCTTCCTCTCTACCCACCCAAATGTTTAAAATCTAATTTGTTAATCACAAACACTTGGGTGGGTGGGTAGGGTACACCAATCCAAACCACACGAACACAACATTCAGACTTAGTTCTTATCTACTCACCCGAGTGTTTATAATCTAATTTTTTGATTACAAACATTTAAATGAGTGAGTGTAAACTAACTTTAAATGTTGTGAGCGTGTGGTTTAGATTGGTGTACCCTACCCACCCGCCTAAGTAATTGTAATCCAATTTTTTGATCACAAACACTTGAGTGAGTTGATGGGAACTAAGTTTGAATGTTGTAAGTTTGTAGTTTAGATTAGTGTGATCCAATTTTTTGATCACAAACACTTAGGTGTAGGTGGAAACTATGTTTGAATGTTGTTAGGTTAGTGTATTCCCCTCCCCCCATTCCTACCCGCCCAAATGTTTGTAATCTATTTTTTTGATCACCAACACTTGGGTGGGTAAGTGGGGTACACTAATCTAAACCACACGTTCACAACATTTAAACTTAGTTCCAACCCACCCGCCCAAGTGTTTGTAATCTAATTTTTTAATCACAAACACTTGGGTGAGCGGGTGGGGTACACCATTCCAAACCACACGCTCACAACATTCAGACTTAGTTCCCCTCCACCCACCCGAGTGTTTGTAAACTATCTTTTTAATCCAATTTTTTGATAACTAACACATGGGCGGGTGGATGGGAACTTTAGTTCAAAGCAATTGTTGGTATTTATGTTCTGAAATGACTCAACCACTTACCAAAGTGTTTGTCATCAGAGGAATAGATGTCACCATCAAGTCTTTATGACTTTTAACGTTTGCAGAAAAAAAAAAAACTTTCAATTTCTTGATAACTAACACTGACAGCAATCTAAACCACGCTCTCACAACATTTAAACTTAGTTTCTACCCACCCACTTAAGTGTTTGTAATTAAGAAATTGAATTACAAACACTCGGGCGGGTGGGTGGGTTACACCAATCCAAACCACACGCTCACAACATTTAAACTTAGTTCTCACCCACCCGCACGACTGTTTGTGTTAAAAAAATTGAATTACAAACACTGGGGCGGGTGGGTGGAGTACACTAATCTAAACCACACGTTTACAACATTTAAACTTAGTTCCAACCCACCCGCCCATGTGTTTGTAATCTACATTTTTTGATCACAAACACTTGGGTGGGTAACTGGTGTACATTATTCCAAACCACACGCTCACAACATTTAGACTTAGATCCCACCCGCCCACCCAAGTGTTTGTAATCTAATTTTTTAATCACAAACACTTGGGTGAGCGGGTGGGGTACACCATTCCAAACCACACGCTCACAACATTCAGACTTAGTTCCCCCCCACCCACCCGAGTGTTTGTAAACTAATTTTTTAATCCAATTTTTTGATAACTAACACATGGGCGGGTGGATGGGAACTTTAGTTCAAAGCAATTGTTGGTATTTATGTTCTGAAATGACTCAACCACTTACCAAAGTGTTTGTCATCAGAGGAATAGATGTCACCATCAAGTCTTTATGACTTTTAAAGTTTGCAGAAAAAAAAAAAAACTTTCAATTTCTTGATAACTAACACTTACAGCAATCCAAACCACATTCTCACAACGTTTAAACTTAGTTCTTACCCACCCACTTAAGTGTTTGTGATTAAGAAATTGAATTACAAACACTCGGGAGTCGGGGTGGGTTACACCAATCCAAACCACACGCTCACAACATTTAAACCTAGTTCCCACCCATCCGCCCAACTGTTTGTGATCAAAAAATTGAATTACAAACACTAGGGGCGGGTAGGTGGTGTACACCAATCTAAACCACACGCTTACAACATTTAAACTTAGTTCCAACCCACCCGCCCTTGTGTTTGTAATCTAATTTTATGATCACAAACACTTGGGTGAGTGGATGGGGTACACCATTCCAAACCACACGCTCACAACATTCAGACTTAGTTTTCACCCACCCACCCGAGTGTTTTGATCTAATTTTTTAATCCAATTTTTTGATAACTAACACATGGGCGGGTGGATAGAAACTTTAGTTCAAAGCATTTGTTGGTATTTATGTTCTGAAATGACCCAACCACTTTTAAAGTGTCCGTCATCAGAAGAATGGATGTCACTATCAACTCTTTTGACATAAAAACTTTTAACGCTTGCAGAGAAAAATTTTCAATTTCTTAATAACTAACACTTGGCTGGGTGAGCGGGAACCTTAGTTTAAACCATCCATCCGTATTCATGTTTTGGAATAACTTAACGACTCACCCAAGTGTCAAAGGATTTGATGTCACTATCACGTTTTCTGACATGTAGACTTTTAATGCTTGCAGAGAAGAGAAACTTACAATTTCTTACACTTGTACAAGTGGGCAGAAGCCCTAGTTTAAACTATCCGTTTGTACTCATGTTCAAGAGTTTGCCTAAGTATCCGTTATCAAGGAATTGAATTTTAACATCGCCTTCTGTACCAGAACTTTTGTTGTCATCTATTTATGTTTTCTATTATTTTTAACAATTTTTTTTTGGTGTATTTGGATTTAGTTTCTGTAAGTACTTTGACTATTTTGAAGCAATAAAGTTTTAAGTTGGCAACAATTAAGACGCGATCAAAATTAGAGTTTTACTGAAGCCATACATTTTTAAAAGCTGTGGCTGGAGTAGGTAGTCCATTTGAATTCTTATAATGTATTTTTTGTTTTGGCTGGGAAGACCCACGTCTTGATGTTTTAAAAAAAGTATTGGATCTAAACATATTACTTTTGGTACAAAATTGTACACATCATTTGCCTTTGACGTTTCTTTTTTTAAGACCATATTTTTCTACAATGTTGTTCTCAGGTCCAGCGCATACCTTAGAGTTGATGTCTTTTGTGATTTCCTCTACGTGATTATAAAATGTTTTTATTTTATTATTTAGTTTGTCATTTGTGGGTCCTGAGATCTTTTTTAAGGAGAAAAGAGAAAAATCTTTCAAAGTCTTAAGCCGGATTCATTTGAGAATGGCTCTTAAACGCTTTTAAACTAGGATGTAGGTTACTGTATAATCAACGTTAAGTATTTAGTCGCAGCGGCTACTCGTTTTGGTTATTCTTTACTTCTACATTCACTTATACGCTTGACGGTACCTTTTTACTGTTCTTTCTTTTTAATAATTTCCGTAGCCTGATTTTCTGTCATCCTCCATGTAACCTCGTCTTTGAGCATATACTCCATTTTATTTTTGGCTGTCAGAGTTAATCTTTTAGTCGTCTTTTGCTTTGTGCACTGCCACTTATCGCATTGGAACATAGTGTCTTTGGGTGTCCACTTTGTCACAGTATACGCATCGGCTACTCTCCACTATGTTCATCCTTTTTAGGTTGACTTGAAAGCAGCCCTGACTTGTCAAGATCTGGGTAAAGTGGTATCCAACTTTTCCGTGTTTTGTAACCTATGGAATCACTTTTGGGATTAACTTCTTCGACCATCTTCCCGTGTCACCTTCCAAGTTTCATTAAACTTCCCTCTTCAACAGAGTTTTTAGCTTTGGTCACCGTCTTTTGCGCGTTCTGGTTTGTACCAGCTTTCCAGAACCATGAGATGTATGAGGATTTTTCCTGCTACAACCCGTATGACTCTGGTAGACACGGTGCGGTACGCCCTTGCCACACGTATTGCCATCTTTCTCTGTACCTTTTCTAACATTTTTCTATACCTTGGGATCTGTTCACAGTTGCTCTACGTGGGGACTCCATATAGTACAATGGAGTTGGCCACCGAGGTAATAGTCTTGTCGCGCAACTGCTGCTACAGATTTTTCAGTCTCTGCAATGTGAGCTCTTCGATGGTTGCTTTGCACGGCTCCACACCACCATAGCAAGATCATCTGCATACCCTTCTAAAGTTGTATCCTCTGGCATAATTTCTCTGAAAATTTTGTCGTAGTAGGTGTTCCATAACTTTGGGCCAAGAACTGAACCCTGTGGTACCATGCAAGTCATCTCTAACTCACCGCTGCCAACCTAGATTACTCTATTGTGGAAGTAGTGGCAAATCTGTCTGACAAGATCTGGCCTCATTTGCCTCCTCTCCAACTCCATAATAATGCCCTTCCACGGAACCAAGTTGAAGGCATTTTTGACGGCCAGCATCAACAACACTGCACACTTATTTTGCTTTTTGGTTTCCTTTGCTATGCCTTTGACCGTTCGAATGGCGTTGACCAGTTCTCCGTAAAACCATACTGCCTAGAGGACAACCCACCAGTTCTCAGTAGCTCTTCTAGCAGTCTCTTATTTAAGATCAGTTCAATGAGTTTTCCCCATTTGCTACCTTCGGCGGTATTCCATCAGGGCTTGCAGCTTTCCTTTGTTACCTACTTGCCTTACCTTGTCACTGGTGCAAGAAGATATTTTTGCAGCGTTTATAGCTCTTCTTTTAAGGACCAGTCACCGTCAACCACACTGCAGAGATGCTACCATTTTCGATAAAAGGTACTACCACTACATCATAAGCCCAAACCCCAACATTGTGCAACTGTACCAAAAACAAGAATTGGTATTTGGATTGCCAATCTTTAGCAGGAGAAAGCGTACAACAAAAAAAATAAACAAAACTCTAGGATACTGCTGATAATTGCTAATTAATTTATTGATTTTTTTATTTTATTAAATTAATAAGACTACTTATACATTAAGCATTTATTAGAAGTTTATAAACAAGATTTCAAGTTACAATAATTGTAAAAAAATATATCAATGATAGCATTTTTAATCTTTCATATTTTTCTTATAAACAAATTTTAAGATTATGTTCAAACCGGTTTCTATTGTAATATTAAGTAAATTGTTGAGCCAATTTTGTTCATATTCCAAGTAATAGATGCTTTCAAATCAAAATGTTATTATTCTCTAAATAAAAGTAGAATCAATTTTAACAAAACCAAAGAGAAAACAATAACAATAATACGAGTACAATAATCCTACGATTAATTAAATTGTAACTTTCTCGACGTTGTCGAATAATTTTTATGACATATAATGACATGTGATTATATTTGTTGAAAAAGTTTTACTTTTCAAATGTTTTCTTCAATTTTATAACATTCACACTCAATTAATTCGTTAAAATATCAATCAAAAAATTGTATCAATATTATAAAATAATTTAATTCACCAACAAGAAGGTTAATTGTTTAGACTTAATTGATCGCTTTTTTTTTTGTTTCTAGAACGTTACAATCAATAGGCGTGTAATTAACAATTAATCCATTAGCTGTAAAATAGTCAAAGAATTGTTATAACATTTATATGATTATAATTGGTTTAAATAAACCAAAATAAGAATTAATTTAAATATTATGATGACAATATAAGATAAATAGAAAAGAACTAATTTAAATGTCTTCGGTATTATTATTATTATTTTCATGCATTTAATATGTGAGATTTTCCCATTTGCTCTAGTTGTTATACGGAATGTAATAATTGTTGTAAATACGCTCTAGATAATTTTAATATTTCACATTTAAGCATACAACAAATATAACAACTGTACAGCACGCGGCTAATTTGTTAAAAAGTTAAAGCAAATTATCTGTGGCATGCTTATTAAATTAATAATGAATTTTGTATGAGTTTGCGTTTAACCATTGCTGCTTGTTTGCTTCGCGTGATGGATTCAAATAAATAATTAAATGCATTGTGTGCACGTTTCAAATTCAATTCTACCACGGATGTCTGCTTTTATATCCTGTTATCATTAACAAAGTGACTTTTATTTAATTTAGTTGCACAAAATGGATTGTTTAATTCCTTGATTGCAATTACTAGAAATCAAGCAAGCAAAAAATGCGTCAATAAAGCAATATTATCAGATTTGGTTTAAATAAATCAAGAATCTGATATATTTTTTTAAATATTACTGAATAATTGGAGAACAAGTTGTCTGTTTGGTATCGACTTAAGATGTAGAAGGTAACAAGTTAAAATAAACAAAGTAGTCAAATTATAAAATGTTTTTGTTCTGTCTTATATTTAATTTTTGAACTTCTTCTCAATATAAAAAGTTTACATTTATCACTCCCGCAGTCTGAAGATCAGATCTGCCTCTCTCTCCTTCTGGTTTTTGATGCTTTGGATGAGCCGTTTTAGAAGGACAGCAAAATTCAAATTTTTGCTTCAAATTATGATCCGACCTCGCTTCCCAAACAACGCCCATAAGTACAATATGTAATACTAACCCGTAATAAGCATTTGTTAGACAGGAAGGCAATGTTACACAAATTTCCTTTGGGAGAGTTTTGTTAGAAGGCGATCTTAAGAGTGAATCCAATCCAATACAATGTCTTTAGAAAAATTCTTTTTTAGCCCAAAAAAAAAAATGCTTGAGACCTGAAGGCAATTTGCTGAGGAAGATAATGTTTTCCAAAAGAGCTATAAAAAAACTTTAGAACTGTTGTGATCATGCGTTTCCCAGTGCCAGAGGGTGCGGTGACTCAGGAAAGCTTTTGTTTTGTCGATGGTGACCTGATGATCAAACCACTTTGGGTCAGGGACAAATAGTTGTAATCTGAAATGACTTAGTAAATCGGGTTTGAGGCGGCACTAAGTCCGTCCAAGTGGCTGTTTTGAAATGCATCTTTGGAAACGTGTGTGCGATCGCTTTCTCGGCGTGAGGGAACGGAGAGTTCTGTCGGTGTACAAGAACCAATTGTCTCAATAGCCAGTCTATTGCAGCTATCATCGTAAGGTTGATACTGATTCATCGTCCATTCCGTTTCCTTTATCTGCACTAGGCCATGCTTCAGGATCCATCTGTGTGCACTAAAAAGATTAATATATAATAATTGTAAGATGTTGCTTGATCCTGTTGGCACGTTGGTAAGTAAAAGAACTTCCCTTCAGGTGTGGTGTGATCAATGTGTGCATTGATAATAGACAATCTAGATCTTAGACAATCTTTACTTTGTTTAGCTTTCCTAGATATTGTTTTGGTTCAATATTTGACGTTGGTTCCAAATTTGACATTTTAACCTATATTTTTGTATTCTTTGAAAATCTCCGCAGAGGTAGTAAATATGCTTATTAAGATTTTGGGAATATAACATGATATCGTTCGGATAGACCAAATCAATTGTACCTGAAAGCTTATCCTGAGTAACTTACCTGTTCTTGAGTCCAAATGACAATATAATTAAGTAGTAAATGCCTCTATCCGGTGCCGCAAAAATATTGAGTAGATTATCGTTTACGGTGATCCTTTATTAGTATTTGACAATAACCTGACTAGCCAACAATTTTTAATGTGTTAAACTTTCTGTAATCTATGCAAACGCGTGGTTTGTCATCTTTCTTGTTTATCAGTACCACTGAAGAGTAGTAATTGCTATTTCAATAATTCTATTCAATGTTTAATGATTTGGGCTTTCCGGCAAGTGATATGTTTATATCTGGAAGCTTGCACCAAAATTCTGTCCAAAAAGATTATTTGGTGTGTGCAGTCACTAAAAAATATAGAATTCTTCTAGATGAGGTAGGTAGGCATTTTAATTTCTTTCTTAGCCAAAACTTAGATTGGTTGTTGTTGTGACTAGTAGATGGTAGACCGAGGTTCTTTTCTGTAGTTTAGGCATTGGCATGAGCAGTAAATACTAATATACTAATCTTTTAACTATTAGTGGCCTAGTATTGCATCTTCTTCTAAACTGGAAGTGATTGGAAAGTAAATGTCCCGACATTGCTTTCCAATCTGTACAGTACACTTCACTTTAATGGTTGTGTTTTGCGTAGTTAAAGCCAAGTGAAGTTTTTGGCTTACCCCCAAAATCTATCAGGGCCTTAACTTGCATATTAATGTTTATGGTCATTTCCCATAGTTGCTAATCTGTCAATCATTTGCATGTGGGATTTTTTTTTTGAAGGTTTTTTTCTATGTTTCTTATTTTTCTTTTATAATTTTTCTTGTTGGGTCAAATAAAAAAAAAAAAAATTTGGTTTGACTTTCTATTTGTAGCTTGGCTAGTTGGAGAGTATAAGACTCTTAAGCTTAGAGTCAAGGGTTTGTGTTCCAAGTTAAGCGCTATTCTCTAGATTGCCCACCTCACACGCTTAAGTGTCCGTCATCAAGTGATTGGATATTACCTCTTACCATTTGATGACGGACACTTGAGCAGGAGGTAAGTACTCCACTTTAAACTATTCAACGGTAATCATAAACTGAAGTGTCTCATATATCCACCCAAGTGTTTGTCATCAAGAGATTGGAAGAGAAAATTTAAATCTCAACTTGCGTATATGGGTGGAACATTCTAATTCATAATTTTATTACCATCAAGTAGTTTGAAGTGGAGTGCCCACTCACTTGTCCAAATATTTGTTATCAATAGTTTTGAAGTTTTCACCGTAATTGCAGACGAAAGCAGCTGGTTTATGTTCAGGATTTGTCTTGAAGTGGTTTTTTGATGCGTTGGAGGTCGTAGAATTGTTTGTTTTTACGTAACAAAACTAAAAGTTTAGTTGTGCACTTCCGCGGAGATTCCTGAAGATATTACTGCAATATTAAATTTTAGAGACGTCAAAAAATCTACTATCTGATAGTCAACAATACCAAAAATTGTCTTGCGGAAACTGCAGGTAGAATCAGACACTAGACGGAAGTTGCTGGACAATGGTGACCAGGAAAAGTCTTCTCCTTTTGTTTCTGTTTGGACTTTCGGACTTGACTGTCTGGGAGAGCATAAAACACAGTTATTTATAGTAGCGTGATTCAACGACGCGTGGTTACATCTGCAAGTGCTAGAAGTTGATGCCGCCTAGTGGCCACACTAGTCAAAGCAAAAAAAAAATACAACAATCAACAAATATAACTAATTTCTAGTTTTTTGACCAATTAGTCGGCACAACCTCCAAGGTAAAAACTAATATTGCTCTTCGACGTAACGCCAGACTCAATGCCAAATCACTGAAACCAGCATTACTTTGGAAAACAAGTAAAAATTCGGCCTGGGACAAAGCGGAATGCCACACCGACCTAAAACAAATCAAATTAGATATTAAAGAAGAGTAAACACGTAACAATCAACCAAGCCACAATAAGGGCGGTGGAAAAAGGAAACCTGCCCAAAATATCACCGTGGACGGAAAAATTATAAAAGCCCTGATCATCTCGGGGGCAAACCACAACCTCACTCGTTTAAAATTGGAAAATCTAAAACCTCCCACAACACGACTGAAAAAACTACCAGTTAAATAACCTTAAGAGACCAACAACACACGATTGCCCCAAAATAAAAAAAAAAAAGGTTCTGGGTAAACCAAGTTAAACGAGCAACAAGCCAGCTTAGACTATTTTTCCAGAGCCTCTGTCTCGGGCAGCAAAAGCGGAAAATTTTTGTGACTATCATAAGTATCTGACAGTATTTAAGTCAATTTTGGTAAATAATTTAGCTACGCTAAACTTTTTCAGTGTTTTTTGGATTTTGGCAGGAAGGCGCTTATTTTTGCTCGGTAATCTACGCAAAAACGTGGAAAGCGGTCTTACTTATTTACAATAACTACAGAGGCACTGTAACTGATCAAGCTCCTCTCAACTATGCCGCTAGCCAAAAGTTCCTCCACTTGCTCAAAGATTAGAGTATTTTATGGGCATTGTATGTGTAGTGAGCGGTTCGTATTGGTGTTGTGTTTGTCAATTCGATATACTGTTTAATTGTTGGCGTATTCGTTGATGTTACGTCCACGTTGAATACCGTCGGAAAGTTGCCAACCAACTGATCAAATCTTGTAGTGAACGAGTGTTTGGGTAATTGCACTGGTTTATGTGCCATGGTCGGCGGCGTCTTTTGTGCTTAATAGATGTAAAGTACAGGTAACTTTCCCATCCAAAAAGTGCAATTTTGGAACTAACTCTGTCAAATAATTTAGACACAAAATAAGCGCTGAAAGGAATCAACACCACACCACTTAAAACTCATCAGAAACCAAAACACTTTGCAAAACCAAAAACAATTGCGGAGTTTTTTGGATCTATGCACTTGGCTCCGGGAGTACGTACTAGACTACTCTAGAATAGGTAAGCCGCTGAGACACTACAAGGAAACAAGCAACCGCCAATCAAAACGGCATTAAATCCACCCCTGACGCTTGACCAACCAAAACCCAAGCTACCGTTAGTACTCCAGACAGACGCATTCAAATCTAACTCATCATCCGACGTTGTCAAGGAATTCTCAACAGCCCAGAAAACTACTTACCAAAATGGACCTGGGTTACAAAATAGAAGAGCATGAAGAATTTATCAGAACCAATAATGGCCATGATCAACTTGCGGTACCGACAAGCGCCCCAACAAACTATATTACTGGCCAAACGAGCGCAAAACCGTACGCACCTTCATCAAAGACTGCATGATCTGCGCCAAGGTAAACACAAAATCCTCATAACTAAAAGCACCGCTAAAATCCCACCATCTTAGACAACCCTAAAGAAAGGTAGCCATTGGTTTTGTAGGCTCCTTAGACAGTACAAAGACGGAAAATCGATACGCCTTCACAATAATGAACATGTGGACCAGATGGGCTAAAAACAATACCAATAATTGCAGCCACTAGCAAAGTGACCATAAAGCATCTTGAAGAACAGCTGCTCTACCAGTGAGGATAACCAAAAGTAATTCTCTTGGATAACAGCACGCAGCTTACTAGCTAACACTTTTAGAAAGCTGTACAACAGTAGAAAGCAAAACACCGTACGTATTACTCCCAAGCCAACCCGGTGGAACGCAGACAAGTTAAATTCAAGAAGAGCATAAGAGCTCTACAAGAAGATTAACCATCTTCTACCGCAGGCGGTTTACCATTGCAACCGTCGGATAAACGTAGCTACAGGCAAAACCTCTAGCAAATTTCTGCCGGCTAAATAGAACCCCAACAAGTAAACGTCTAAGACTACAAACTAGAAAACCTGGTGATGGCACGGTTGGTACCAAGTGTTACTGGATAAAAAAATTACCTTCACAAACCACCCGTCAAACGCCACTAAAAATCCGGAACCTAGACCAGGGTATTAAAACACTGTCTAAGAAGTCATTTGTCCGAGGGGGGTTCAGTGCAGAACCCCCCTCGGACAAATGACTTCTTAGACAGTGTTTTAATACCCTGGTCTAGGTTCCGGATTTTTAGTGGCGTTTGACGGGTTGTACTTGGAAAAGCAATCCCGAGCACCTAGGGTGCTAGACTACGGTTTGTCTAGCGTGTGGTAAAACACATCTGGGTGTGCTGGCGTCGGTATGAAAAGGTGTCCAAAATGTAGTCAGGATCATCCAATCCCGGCTCTCTACCGCCGTATTGAAACCATACCGACACAAAACGGTGATTATTTACAACATACCTCCATGGCCACCCACAAAAAAGCTCCAAACCCTGTGGGATATAATACCTTTTTACATACCTCCATGGCCAACCATTGGAAAGCCCCGAACCCTGGGGAAAATTTATTGAACTTATCTGTTGGCAATGTTGAAGCCGCAACATCATCACAAAACCACACTATTGTCACATACCTTGTCCTCCCTCTCTTCTACTTTGAGGAGAAAATCGGTAACAACCAGAATTTGCCAGCCAGTTCCACCGCAGCTTCGAGGCCACAAACAACAACTCTGATACTACCAAAACAACCCAGAAATACTGCTGAGATGTATCATTTGTCCGCGATAAACCAGTCATCCGCACCAGGACTACCTGAAAGATAACTTGACAACCTCCGCCAAAACCCAGCAGCGTCATCAAAGCGACTATCGAGCGCGACGAGCCAGAAGTAAGACATTCCCGAAAAAACCGGGAGCATACCTTTGTCAACCTCCGCCAAGACCTTGTGGTATACTGTCCACATTTCAGGACGCATTTCGCTAGACAAACAGCCTCAGAGCATCGTTCCACTCCCTAGAGCATTCCTAGGAAGATCAAGTTTTAAAAAACTGCACTAACTCCATTATTATTCAATTAATAGCAAGAAAAGCATAACACCAGCCTAGAACTTCCGTTATGAACCGCCTTCAACAAGTACGAGACCGTAACATCAACGGAACAGTCACTACTGAGCTGCAAACGGAACTAATAGACCAAATTCTAACCATCTTCCTTAACTTCAACATGCAAATCCCAAGCAACATTTGAATTTCCGACCATTTATACCTCAATACCGACGACCCCCCGGAAATAAACTCTGTGCATCCTGGTCTGCACACGACTCATGGCATTGCACCAAGCGTCGTAAGTTGCTTTTCGATCCTTAGAGATATAACACGTTTCCAAAACCAGGAATAGACTACACTTTCTTTCAACGCCGACCTCCGCTATTCACCCAGTACCTTCTGGATATCAACACACACTAACAAATGTTCTAGAGGTGACCCACCTACATCTAGGCCTCATAGCGGGGTGTAGAATGTCAATCTCAAACCTTGCACTAACCCCCGCGGCGCATACACACTGAAAGACCACACTATGTCACCCATTTTCATCAGGTGCACCAGCGACTGCATCTCACTTACTGGCAAACACGGCAACAACCTACCAACTTT
Source organism: Tachinus rufipes (assembly GCA_963932245.1). Classification (NCBI taxonomy): domain Eukaryota; kingdom Metazoa; phylum Arthropoda; class Insecta; order Coleoptera; family Staphylinidae; genus Tachinus; species Tachinus rufipes. Next base: position 112,389,484 of record OZ010743.1, read on the forward strand.
CATTAAAACATGTTGCACTACTACATTATGTAAAAAACTAAGACTATAAACCTCAAATCTTTGCTACTACATCAAAAAGGCTGCCTTCTCTTCAACCATTGACCTCCTACATGGACGGGGAGCCGGTGACAAAGTCTCCATACTCAAAGAGAAAGTAGTGATACCAACTTTGATGACCAACACTAGAGACGGTAGGTGAGACAGTTCAACTCATTACAATCGAGTAGTTTAAACTGGAAAGCCATCCCTATTTGTCATAAATATTAGTTACTTCTCTCTGCAAGCGTTAGAAGTTTTATGTCAAAAAGAGAAGAAAGTAATATCCATCCAATCACTTAATCACGCACACTTAAGCAAGTGGGTAGGAGCAGTCCAGAGCATGTTTATGGTCGGGTAGTTTGAACTGAAGTAAAATTGTTTTAAATCTAATTTTCAATTAATTTTTTTCCAATACAACAATTTTTTTCTTTATGTAAAATATTTTTAGAATACATTTCTACACAAAAATTGGTATTGGTATTGTCAAAATAAATAATTTTCTTGAATTTGACAAAAATGCAGACTAAAGCTGATTCATATCAAATTTACTCAAAAATTAGTTAAACAAACAATTTTTTTCCTAAAATAAAATGTCTTTAGAAGACAATTCTACATATAAATCCACTTATTGGTATTGTCTAAATAATTAATTTAACATCCAAAACGCTAATTATTTGGATTTAATACAAGTAATGTACTTGCAAATAATTTTTTTTCAAAATTTCTTCAAATCAACCAGTTTTTTTCTTCATAAAAACGTCTTTAGAAGACAATTCTACATATAAATTTATGGATGTTGCAATTTAAGCATCCAGAGTATTCTAACTTCAAAAAGAGTATACTATGTTACTGAAAAAAAGTATGTTTGATCAGCCTTGATAAAAAAATCGCTAAGTATATTGGCACATTTTAAATAATATACAGCACAAATAAAAATATTTTTTTATTCAAAGTAAGAAAAACCCGCATAATAAATTATGAAGCAAAATGTTCCTTCTTCTCAAACATTCCGTTGTACCCCTTTCCGACTCGGCAACTTTCATTAATGCAAATATTTAATAACTCTGTAATAAAATTCATAATTTGCTTAGTGGTTAACATATAATATAAAAAAACATTTATTTAAGATAATATTACAATTTACAATATCACTTTATTTGCATTGATAAACCTGAAAGTAACAATATATATTTATATATTATATTTTATTCGATAAAATAGGGAAAGGCATTGTGCAATTCATTAAATGTGGCGATGGACATAATAATTATTACCATAACATTGATAGAGAATTTATAATATATAATTTAATCGATCGTCTCAACACATCACAATACAAAGCACACGTAATAGCTAGCAAAAAATTAATATTTTTTTTAAATATGTTTATATTATATTATTAAAGAGATGATGTAGATTTAAATATGTAGTATAATATAGTAGTGGTAGTTAGTAATAGTGGCTGCTTCTTTATATAATTATTTGTCTCGGTTTGCTTGTTGTCAACAATTTGTTACCTCCAATCATCATCATCATTATATTGATGTGTATTAAATTATCATGCTCCATGAATTTTCAATAATTTTCAATGAATTAAATTATAATTACTATTTTGTACAGTTGGTGTTTTGTCGCCTTTCAGGAATGATTCAATTAATTAGGCCCGAATATATTTCTTCCTTTGATTGCTATTATTATTATATTTTTATTGTAAAAAAATAAATCAACTAAACTACATAATAAATATGGAAGAACTGAGGTGCGTTGATATAGTTGTATCGTGGGGATATCTAAAGGAACTAATTGATTTTATTTGTTTAATTCGATTGTCGTCAAATTGTTTTTCTATAATTTATAGTTAATCTAAATAAACTAATTTGATTTATTTATTATTTTTATGACTCAATAATGCTTCTAGTATAATTAAAAAAAATATTGAGTCAGTATTTCAAAAATTGTGACTTCAGCTTCACAAAAAGTTAAGGTAAGGTAGTTATGGAAAAATAATCAAAATTTCAAAAAAACATAAAAAATATTTCTTATTTTTTTTAATTATTTCTGACACATTTTTATGACTCAACAATGCTTCTAGTATAATATAAAAAAATGTTGATTAAACATTTCAAAAATTGTGACTTCAGCTTCACAAAAATTAAAGGTGCTATTTATGGAAAAATAATCAAAATTTTAAAAAATATAAAAAATAATTCCAATTTTTATAAATTACTTCTGACTTAATTTTATGACTCAACAATGCGTCTAGTATAATTTAAAAAAGTATTAAGTCAATATTTCAAAAATTGTGACTTCAGCTTCACAAAAAGTTAAGGTGCTATTTATGGAAAAATAATTAAAACTTTAAAAAATATAAAAAATATTTTCTATTCTTTTAAATTATTTCTGACTCATTTTTATGACTTAACAATGCTTCTAGTATAATAAAAAAATGTTGATTCATTATTTCAAAAATTGTTACTTTAGCTTCACAAAAAGTTAAAGTGCTATTTATGAAAAAATAATCAAAATTTCAAAAAATATAAAAAATATTTCCAATTTTTTAAAATTACTTCTGACTTAATTTTATGACTCAACAATGCTTCTAGTATAATTTAAAAAAATATTAAGTCAATATTTCAAAAATTGTGACTTCAGCTTCACAAAAAGTTAAAGTGCTATTTATGGAAACAATCAAAATTTCAAAAAAATATAAAAAATATTTCATATTTTTTTAAATTACTTCTGACTTATTTTTATGATTCAACAATGCTTCTAATATAATTTAAAAAAAAAAAATTGAGTCAATATTTCAAAAATTGTGACTTCAGCTTCACAAAAAGTTAAGGTGCTATTTATGAAAAAATTATCAAAATTTCAAAAAAACGTAAAAAAATATTTATTATTTTTTAAATTATTTCTGACTTATTTTTATGACTCAACAATGCTTCTAGTATGATTTAAAAAAATATTGAGGCAATATTTCAAAAATTGTGACTTCAGCTTCACAAAAAGTTAAGGTGCTATTTATGGAAAAATAATTAAAACTTTAAAAAATATAAAAAATATTTTCTATTCTTTTAAATTATTTCTGACTCATTTTTATGACTTAACAATGCTTCTAGTATAATAAAAAAATGTTGATTCATTATTTCAAAAATTGTTACTTTAGCTTCACAAAAAGTTAAAGTGCTATTTATGAAAAAATAATCAAAATTTCAAAAAATATAAAAAATATTTCCAATTTTTTAAAATTACTTCTGACTTAATTTTATGACTCAACAATGCTTCTAGTATAATTTAAAAAAATATTAAGTCAATATTTCAAAAATTGTGACTTCAGCTTCACAAAAAGTTAAAGTGCTATTTATGGAAACAATCAAAATTTCAAAAAAATATAAAAAATATTTCATATTTTTTTAAATTACTTCTGACTTATTTTTATGATTCAACAATGCTTCTAATATAATTAAAAAAAAAAAATTGAGTCAATATTTCAAAAATTGTGACTTCAGCTTCACAAAAAGTTAAGGTGCTATTTATGGAAAAATAATCAAAATTTCAAAAAAACATAAAAAATATTTCCTATTTTTTAAAATTATTTCCGACTCATTTTTATGACTCAACAATGCTTCTAGTATAATATAAAAAAATGTTGATTCAATATTTCAAAAATTGTGACTTCAGCTTCACAAAAAGTTAAAGTGCTATTTATGGAAAAATAATCAAAATTTCAAAAAACTATAAAAAATATTTTCTATTTTTTTAAATTATTTCTGACTTGATTTTATGACTCAACAATGGTTCTAGTATAATAAAAAAAATATTGAGTCAATATTTCAAAAATTGTGACTTAAGCTTTACAAAAAGTTAAGATGCTATTTATGGAAAAAAATTGAAGATTTCAAAAAAATATTTCCAATTTTTTAAAATTACTTCTGACTTATTTTTATAACTCAACAATGCTTCTTGTATAAATTAAAAAAAATATTGAGTCAATATTTCAAAAATTGTGACTTCAACTTCACAAAAAGTTAAGGTGCTATTTATGGAAAAATAATAAAAATTTCAAAAAAACATAAAAAATATTTCTTATTTTTTAAAATTATTTCCGACTCATTTTTATGACTCAACAATGCTTCTAGTATAATACTAAAAAATGTTGATTCAATATTTCAAAAATTGTGACTTCAGCTTCACAAAAATTGAAGGTGCTATTTATAGAAAAATAATCAAAATTTCAAAAAAAACATAAAAAATATTTCTTATCTTTTTAAATTATTTCTGATTCATTTTTATGACTCAACAATGCTTCTAGTATGATTTAAAAAAACGTTGAGTCTATATTTTAAAAATTGTGACTTCGGCTTCACAAAAATTTAAGGTACTACTTTTGGAAAAATTATCAAAATTTCAAAAAAACATAAAAAATATTTCTTATTTTTTAAATTATTTCTGACTCATTTTTATGACTCAAAAATGCTTCTAGTATAATATAAAAAAATATTGAGTCAATATTTCAAAAATTGTAACTTCAGATTCACAAAAATTGAAGGTGCTATTTATAGAAAAATACTCAAAATTTCAATAAAATATAAAAAAAATTTCCTATTTTTTTAAACTATTTTATGACTTATTTTTATGATTCAACAATGGCTCTGGTATGATTTAAAAAAAATGTTGGGTCAATATTTCAAAAATTGTGACTTCAGTTTCACAAAAAGTTAAGGTGCCATTAAGGAAAAATATAAACAAAATTTCAAAAAATTTTAAAAATATTTCCCATTTTTTTAAATTATTTCTGTCTTGTTTTTATGACTCAACAATGCTTCTAGTATAATATAAAAAAAATGTTGATTCAATATTTCAAAAATTGTGACTTCAGCTTCAGAAAAAGTTAAAGTGCTATTTAAGGAAGAATATTCAAATTTTCAAAAAAAACATAAAAAATATTTCTTATTTTTTTAAATTATTTCTGACATGTTTTTATGACTCAACAATATTTCTAGTATAATTTAAAAAAAAATTGAGTCAATATTTCAAAAATTGTGACTTCAGCTTCACAAAAAGTTAAGGTGCTATTTATGGAAAAATAATCAAAATTTCAAAAAAATATAAAAAGTATTTCCTATTTTTCTAAATTATTTCTGACTTTTATGACTCAGCAACATTTACAGCATGTTTTCAGAAAATATTGAGTCAATATTCCAAAATCTGTTGCCTCAGCTATAGAAAAAGCCATGATGAGATTTATTCAAAATTAGCCAACAATTATTTATGATTATTTTAATGACTTAATAACGTTTATAGTTGGTGTTAGTTAGTATTAATCTGCTCAACTAAAATAGAAATCCCCACGATACAGGATAGTTAAATAAATCTCCGTGAAATAACCATTTGCACTTAAGTCAAAAAAGATTAGAAATAAATGCTAGTAAACCGTACAACAAACAATCAAATGCAAATTTCACGAGAGACATAAATAATTGTGTGATGAATATTATTATAAAAATTGGTTCTAACTAATATATAAAATTGGGTACAAAAATATAAAACATTTGTGTTTTTTTTTGGAAATTGCACAATGTTTTTGCACAAAAATTGTCAAGAAAAATTGTCATTATTTGCTTCTCGTATATAATATTTAGTATAATTTCAACTAGCTACAAGTAGTAACCAATACGCATTGGTCGCTTTGTGTGTGCTATAATTTGACTAAAAACATCAACAATAACTTTTTTAAAAGGATTAGTTTATCCAGAATAAAAACACAGATTAACGGGCACTCAGATTCTCACTAAATTGGCGTTTACGTTTTTTTGTTTTTTAATTAATTAAAAAATCTACCGATTTTTATTAGAATCCCATTATATTCTAAGGACATGAAGAGAGGAAAATTTATGTAAAATATCATTTAGTCAGACTTTAATGTCTCTTTCCCAGCGTACGCGCATTTTGGAACGTACTCCGGTGAGAAGTTTCAACCTCCACTAGGAAGCTTTCTGTTTTTTCCTTGGTTCACGCCGTCGCTGCTCCGTATCTTGACCGATGAGTATCTTCAAGTCCCTATAATCCAGCTGCAAGTACCATTCAAAAAATGTAAGGCGACCAATATGGGTGGATAACGACGCTGCTGATACTTTTATCCACATCTGTATACATCAACTTGATTAACACCTTGTAACTCAATTGAAATTGAAACCACCCCTATTAAAATTTGGTTAGATAAAGAAATGAATAATTAAAACAAATGACCACAACCAGAGATTTTTGCTGCGAAAATAGAGTGTAGCGCTACAAAGTGTTAATTAATCACATGCAATGATACAGATGTACATAAAAATATTAAACTTAATACTCACCAGCATCTCATCGTCAGGTACTCTTGAAATTAAATCCATCAATTCATTATTAGGAACAGCGTGTGGTCTAAGTATCCGTCTAAAGAATTTGTTCGTACCCCACAACATCAATAAATATCTAATTGGAATGAAATATAGTACAAAGGAGGCACCGAATAACATTGCCACTGCTATCCAGGACAAGTACGGTACGGTGAAATTGAATGTGCTGGAAATAAATTGAAAATCAATCGAATTATTAAATTCACATCAATCAATCATTACTTTCTGACGCTCTCGCCGAACGTTGCTAATTTTCCAATAGCGTTCTGCACGCTTTGTGTCACTTCTTGTATAGCCTGTAATCGTTCTTTCAGGCTCTTTTTTTCTTCCTGTAAATTATTTCAAGTAACATGCTGCTTTAACAATTTATTATTTAATCTATTTATTAGTTTCGTTTTAAAACCCAAAAATCAATCCCTGGATCGTAATAAGAGCGTTTACATTTTTTACAAATTGAAGTACACTTATGTAGCTACAGTTAGCAAATTAAACAAATTTCAATACGCTACACATTTAAGGAATTTCATAAAATTAATCAAAAAAGCAAATTAAATAGTATAACTAGCAAATTAAACATTTAAAAGTTTTGTTATTTTCAGAAATTGAAGGACTTAATAGTACGCTCAATTTTTCATCTTCTTAAGTGTATGTTGGCAAGACATTGAATCTGTTACTCTTTGTCTTAACTTTATAAACACTAACATCAGAAGAAGAAAAAATTATCCAACTTCTGGATAACCAACACTTGAGCGGGCGGGCGGGAACACTCATAAATGTATAGCTTACAAAAATAAAATTTAGTAAACGCTGACCCACTGAAGTGTTTGTTAGCAAGAGATTAAAACTGTCAATCTCTCTTAACTTTATGACAACTAACATCAGCACAAGAAAGAATAATCCAATTTCTAGATAACCAACATTTGGGTGTGTGGTCGAAAAACATCAATAAATGCCACACGCCCACAAGTTGCAAACTTCGTTCTTACTCATCCACCCAAGTGTTAGCAAGAGATTAAATTTGTCCTTTTCTTACTTTATGACAACTAACATCAGCAGAAAAAAAAATCAACTTCTAAATAACTAATACATAGTCAGGTGAGCGTAAAACACCAACAAATGCTACAAAATTAGTTAACGCCCACCCACTCAAGTTTTCGTTACCAAAAAATTAGATCTGTCAATATCTTTTTTACTTTATGAAATTCCCGAGGACCGGTTTAATGCAATTTTTATTGCACTGCCAAGCAAAGCAGAGAAAATTTGATTTTATATTAATTTACCAATCAACATCATCTACACAATTAAACCAACTAAATTAGTTAATAAAGCAATTAATTAATTAATTCAAAATTTTTTGCAGCATAGACCCCAAATTGATCTGCAAACAGGTCATAAGAAAGTTCACCTAAAGAAACAAAACAAGAAAATTAGTGGATTCGAGAAGTTTAACATTAACAAGAAGTCTGAAAAGGTAGACATCCTTAAAGACGATCTCAAATAGATCGTGCTGCATCATAAGGAGTTCTTCTTGAAGATGCTAAAGAACATCTTGCAGGAAATCAAGAAAAATGAAGCTATTCACGTCACCAAAACTTTTGTCCCATTTTTTTGCCAAAAAAGACCTGAACACCCCAGAAGTTCAGCTGGTGCAGTCAAAATCCAGCCTACCACAAAACTTCAAGTAGATTCTGCCACCTCTGAAGACAAAAAGCAGATGGAATAAACCCCGCCCCTACAGGAGGGATTTATTTTGATAGACAACAAGAAAAAATCCAAAAAACAAAAAATTTGCAAATATTTTATTTTTGACATTTCATCAAAAATATTTTTGACATTTAATAATAATTTTTGACATTGATAAATTTGTTTGATAGTCTTTTTGACATCTGAAAACAAATTGTTTACCATAATTTGTTTTTGAGAGTCAAACATGTTACTCAGATGTTAAAGATGATTTTTAAACTACAAAAATTATTCTTGGATGTCATAAATATTTTTCAATTGTCAAAATAGTTTTTAAATTATCTAAGATGATTTTTAATTGCTATCTATAGCATAATACTAAAATTGTCTGCAATTTTGTTTTTGATAGTCAAACATATTTCTTAGTTATTTCTCAGTTCATTGATTGCGCGATAATAGTTTCAACTTTTGTTCCCGCCTACCCGCCCAAAGATTTCTAATCCAATTTCTTGACCACAAACATTTCAGCGGGTAGTTGGGGCACGCAGTTCATTGAATGCGAGACAGTAGTTTCAACTTTAGTTCCCGCCCACCTTGCCCAAGTGTTTGTAATCTAATTTCCTGACCACAAACACTTGGGCGGGTGGTTAGGGTATGCAGTTTATTAATTGCAAAACAGTAGTTTCAACTTTAGTTCCCGCCCACCCGCCCAAGTATTTGTAATCTAATTTATTACCCACAAACACTTGGGAGGGTAGGTATTTAATTCCCGGCCACCCGCCCAAGTGTTTGAAACCTAATTTCCTAACCACAAACACTTAGGCGGGTGGGTGGGTTTTAACTTTAGTTCCCGCCCAAGTGTTTGTAATCCAATTTCTTAACAACAAACATTTCGGCGGGTGGGTGGGGCACGCAATTCATTAATTGCAAGACAATAGTTTTAAATTTTGTTCCCGCCTACCCGCCCAAGTGTTTGTAATCCAATTTTTTGACCACAAACATATCGGCGGGTGGGTGGGGCACGCAGTTTATTGATTGCAAGACAGTAATTTCAACTTTAGTTCCCGCTCACCCGCCCAAGTGTTTGTGATCCAATTTCTTAACCACAATCACAGTTCATTAATTGCGGGAGAGTAGTTTCAACTTTAGTTCCCGCCCACCTTGCCCAAGTGTTTGTAATCTAATTTCCTGACCACAACACTTAGGCGGGTGAGTAGGGTATGCAGTTTATTAATTGCAGAATTTTTTTAACCACAAACATTTGAGGGGGGGGGGGGGGGGTAGGACACGCAGTTTATTAATTGCGAGACAGTAGTTTTAACTTTCGTTCCCGCTCACCCGCCCAAATGTTTGTAGTCCAATTTCTTGACCTCAAACATTTGATCGGGTAAGTGGGGCACGCAGTTCATTGATAGCGGGACAGTTGTTTTACTTTAGTTCTTGCAAACCCGCCCAAGTGTTTGTATTCCAATTTCTTGACTACAACACTTGATCAGATGGGTGAAACACGCAGTTTGTTGATTGCGAGACAGTATTATTGATTCCCGTTCATTAAATGCGGAACAGTAGTTTTAATTTTAATTCCTGCCCACCCGCCCAAGTGTTTGTAATCTAATTTTTTGACCTCAAACACTTGGGCGGGTGGGCGGGTGGGCGGGGCACGCAGTTCATTGATAGCGGAATAGTAGTTTCAAGTTTAGTTCCCCCCCACCAGCCCAAGTGTTTGTAATCTATTTTCGTGACCACAAACACTTCGGCGGGTGGGTGGGGCACGCAATTCATTAATTGCAAGACAGTAGTTTCAACTTTAGTTCACGCCCACCCACCCAAGTTTTTGTGATCAAACAATTAAATCACAAACACTTGGTAGAGTAAGCGGGCACGCAATTCATTAATTGCGGGATAATAGTTTCAACTTTAGTTCCCGCCCACCTGCCCAAGTGTTAGTAATCTAATTTCTTGACCACAAATACTTAGGTGAGTGAGAGGGAGCACGCAGTTAATTGATTACAGAACAGTAGTTTCAACTTTAGTTACCGCTCACCCGCCCACCCGCCCAAGTGTTTGTAATTAATACAATTTCTTGACCACAAACACTTGGGCGGGCGGGTGGTGCACGCAGTTTATTGATTGCGGGACAGTAGTTTCAACTGTAGTTCCCGCCCACCTGCCCAAGTGTTTGTGATCCAATTTCTTATCCACAAACACTTGAGCGAGTAGGCGGGGCACGTAATTTATTGATGCAAGACAGTAGTTTCAACTTTAGTTCCCGCCCACCCTCTTGAGAGAGTGGGCGGGCACGTAGTTCATTAATTGCGAGACAATAATTTCAACTTCAATTTTCAAAAATGTTTCTAAAATGTCAAAAATGTTTTTAAAATGTCAAAAATGTTTCTCAAATATCAAAAATGTTTTTCAAATATCAAAAATGTAGAAACATTTGTCAAAAATGTTTCTAATATGATAAAAATATATTTCAAATATCAAAAATGTTTTTCAAACATCAAAAGTGTTTCTCAAATGTCAAAAATATATTCTCAAATGTTAAAATTGTTTCTCAAATATGAAGAATATTTAATAAATGTAAAAAATATTTCTCAAAATACAAAAATGCTTTCTCAAATCTCAAAAATTTTCTAAAATGTTAAAAATATATTTATTAAATTATATTTTCAAATGTCAAAAATGTTTCTCAAACATCAAAAATTATTTTCAGATGTCAAAAATAATTCCGAACTATAAAATATATTTTTCGAATGTCAAAAATATAATCTCTAATGCTAAAAATACTTTTCAAACGTCTAAAATATTTCTCAAATGTCAAAAAAGCTTCTACAAATGTCAAAAATGTTTCTCAAATATCAAAAATGTTTAATAAATGTCAAAAATATTTCTGAAATGTCAAAAAAGTAATCTCAGATGTTAAACGTGTTTATCAAATATGTAAATATTTATTAAATGGCAAAAACATTTCTCAAATGTCAAAAATGCTTCTCAAACATCAAAAATTATTTTCAAATGTTAAAAATATATTTTCAGTTGTCAAAAATGTTTCTAAAATATCAAAAATGTTTCTAAATTGATAAATATATTTCTCAAAAGTCAAAAATGTTTCTGAATGTCAAAAATGACTTCTCAAATGTTAAAAATATATTTCAAATATCAAAAATGTTTCTCAAATGTCAAAAATGTTTCTAAATTGTTAAAAATATTTCTCAAAAGTCAAAAATATTTCTTAAATGTCAAAAATGAATTCTCAAATGTCAAAAATATATTTCAAATATCAAAAATGTTTCTCAAATATCAAAAATGTTTCTTAAATATCGAAAATGTTTCTCGAATCTCAAAAATGTTTCTAAAATGACAAACATATTTTTTGAAATGTCAAAAAAATATTCTTAGATATCAAACATGTTTTTCAACCATCAAAAGAGTTTCTCAAATGTCAAAAATATATTCTCAAATGTCAAAATTGTTTCTCAAGTATCAAGTACATATATTTAATAAATCTAAAAAATATTTCTCAAAATACAAAAATGCTTTCTCAAATCTTAAAAATGTTTCTCAAATGTTAAAAATATATTTATTAAATTATATTTTCAGATGTCAAAAATGTTTCTCAAACATCAAAAATTATTTTCAAATGTCAAAAATATATGTTCAGATGTCAGAAATGTTTCTGAACTATCAAATATATTTTTCGAATGTCAAGAATATAATATCCAATGCCAAAAATACTTCTCAAACGTCTAAAATATTTCTCAAATGTCAAAAAAGCTGTTTCAAATGTCAAAAATGTTTCTCAAATATCAAAAATGTTTATCAAATGTCAAAAATATTTCTGAAATGTCAAAAAAGTATTCTCAGATGTTAAAAGTGTTTCTCAAATATATATTTCTCAAATGTCAAAAAAGCTTGTTCAAATGTCAAAAATGTTTCTCAAATATCAAAAATGTTTATTAAATATCAAAAATATTTCTGAAATGTCAAAAATGTTACTCAAATGTCAACAAAGATTTTTCAGATGTAAAAAATGTTTATAAAATGTCAAAAATATTTCTCAAATATCAAAAATGTTTCTAAAATGTCAAAAATATTTTTCAAATGTCAAAAATATATTCTCGGATGTCAAAATTTTAATAAATGTAATTCAAACGGATCTAATTAATTCATCAATGTCAAAAATGCTTTCTCAGATGTCAAAAATGTTTCTCAAACATCAAAGAGCATTTTCAAATGTCAAAAATATATTTGACATTTAAAAATTTGATACATACTTATGACAGAATTTTAATTTTTAATAGTTGAGAAATATTTCTGACAATTGACAGATTATTTGTACTAATATATGTCTATCAAAATAGACATTGAAGAATTGATATTGTACTAATTACTTAAAAAATAATAAAATTTAATATGCTCAATTTCATTTCATCACTAACTAACCATTGAGTATGAAAAATATGTTTTAAAAATTAAATCTTGCTACCAGTATCAAAATAACCATACTGATTAATTACTTAATTGATCAAAGATCATAAATTCAACTTTAAACAATATTAGATAATTGTATAATCTATTTTTTCTAAAGCAAGTGGCAAACATAATTAAAACATTAGATTTCAATGATATCTATTAAAACCAATTCATCAGATAACGAAACAAATTATTATGTAATCAATCGATCAATTGTTAGTGCATTGATACTACTTGTAACATGCGTATCAATTCTCTAATAATTTTCACGTTCCTTGCAATAACTTATTGCAATGGAGCGAAAATCCTTGGAATTTATTACCATCCAGGTAAAAGCCATCATAAATTAGGAGAAGTATTATTTAAAGAATTAGCTAAAAAAGGACACGAAGTCACTATGGTTAGCACATATCCTTTAAAAACACCAGTGAAGAATTATAAGGATATAGAATTAATAGAAACAAGCAAAGATATGGAAGGTGCGTATTTAATTACTAATTTATTATTGGTATTAATTTTATTGTAATTAGATCGTATCGCCGATGAATGGTTCCAAAGGTTTTCTGATAACTCAGCATCTGTTAATACTTTCCAAATGTTATTAAATATGAGTACAAAACAATCGGAACTATTATTTACCAATAAAGAATTCAGAAATTTAATAAATTCAGGAAAAACCTTTGATGTAATAATAATGGATTGGATGTTCAATGAGTCGCATTTAATTTTCAGTAAAATATTCAAATGTCCTGTAATATTAAGCGCTTCCTATGGTTTGGCCAATGCTGTAAATTATGTTGTTGGTAATCCAGCTCCTTATTCTTACGTACCTTACAAATTTTTCCCATTAACTGATAGGATGAACTTTTGGGAAAGATTACTAAACACAGCGGTTCATGTGTTATCCGAATATTACCATTACACTCATGGAAAGGAACAACAGAATATATTAAACAGACAAGTACCCGAATACGCAACACCAATTAACGATTTAATGGGTTCAGTAGCTTTAATCCTATCAAATGGACATTGGACTTATGAAACCAAAAGACCATTAGTACCAAATATTATAGATGTTGGTGGATATCATGTGGAAGAAAATAAGGAGTTGCCTAAAGATATTAAAGCATTTTTGGATGGCGCAAAAGAAGGATTTATTTATTTCAGTCTTGGTACTAATATGAAAAGCATATTTTTAGATGGAAACAAGAAGCAAGGAATTTTAAACGCTTTCAGTAAATTGAATATGAAAATATTGTGGAAATTTGAGGGAACTATTGAGAATTTACCGAAAAATATTAAAATATCAAAATGGTTACCTCAGAATGATGTTTTGGGTTAGTTTAATTGATTTAATTTAAATTTAAATTAATTATACAAATTATAGCACATCCAAATATTAAAATGTTTATAACTCATGGTGGATTATTGAGTACGATTGAATCAGTTTATCATGGTGTTCCAATGATTGGTATTCCTATGTTTGGTGATCAAAATTCTAATGTACCTGCAGGTGTAGAAGCTGGTTATTCGTTGCGAATTAAACCAACTGAAGTAAGCGAAGAAACAATGTCAAAATCAATTAATGAAATGTTAACTAATCCATCGTAAGTTATTGCAATACTTTATTACGTAATATTAAATTAATTATTTTTAGTTATACCAAGCAAGCAAAACTTTATTCAGATTTATTAAAGAATCAAGCAATCAAACCAATGGATAGAGCAATTTATTGGGTCGAACATGTAATCAAGCATAAAGGCGCAGATCATTTAAAAAATGGTTCAATGAGATTAAGCTGGTATCAAAATTTATTATTAGATGTAGCTGCTTTTATTCTAACAATATTGGGATTGATTTTCGGATTATTTTATTTAATTGCCAAATTTATTTTCAAACGCGTTTGCAGAAAATTTTGCAGCAAAGCTTCTAAAGATAAAAAGAAACAATAATTAAGCGCTCATTTATTTAATTAATAATTCATTCAATTAGCAGTGCTGTTTTATGTGTGGCAAGGAAAGTCCCAACAAACCTATAGACCTTAAAAAAACATGTTAATAATGTGCTAAAATAAATTGCGTGAGTGTTATGTGTGTAGCAAAAAATTAAGTCTATAGCAATGTTGTTTGTTTTTCCTTACCTCATACATCCCTACCTTCTCCTTATCGTCATCATCGTCGTCTTCCAAATCAGAATCTGCTAATTCATCCCATGGAATTGTATTAGGACCTGCTAATTTTCGAACTATGTATTGTTTGAAGAATACTAGGAGGCCTACTAATGGTAACATCCATGGTTGGAAGTAGTAGCACAATACTATCCAAAATAGAAGGGCTATGAAACTTTGGGCTGTTGATTCCCATTCAAAACATGTCCTGAAATTAGAATAAAATTAGTTTATAAACTATATAAATAATTAGTTTCATGTTTGAAGATACTTACTGCAAAATTTTTCCAAATTCATAAAAATGCATAATAATAGATTTCATCCTTAAAACATTCTTAACAAAAACTTGTCGTTTAAACTTGATCTCAGTCTGCATATACTTCTCCTCCCTCGGGTTTAAAGTTCTGATACACGCGCGTATCGGATTCCATATCACCGTCATTTCCAACAATATCTGTGGCTGATTACCTTTAGCCCTTGCTCGAAGTTTTTTATCTTTTAACGCATACCAACGCTTCTCTCCATTGCGTATTCGCAACAAAGGAACTGAAATTTTACCCAAAAACTCTACTTTATGATCGCGATCTTCATCGTAGACGGTTATTTCTAAGACACTATTGATGTCTTTAACATTAAATGTGAAGATTTTTTGCCATGAAGGTGAAAGAGTTTTGTATTCGGTTTGTGTTTGAAGACGTGCGTTACCTAATTCGAGGACGCAGAATGGATCGCTTTTACCACCTAAATCAGCAGCGGCTAATCCCTGTGCTCTAAATACTTTGACTGTTAAATGACCAACGTCTTTAACGTTGTGGAATGTTCTATGCCATATCTAAAAAAATAAAAGTAAAATTTAAATATAAAAAGGGTGAGTTAATAATGAATAATTCAAATACATTTTGTCGCCTTAAATTGTAGCATCTTCTCGCTAAACTAATATCATAAATATGTAACTCACGTATCTATCCAATAAAGTTTCCTTTTCCCTAGGGTTCTCCTCGTGGGTGGATAAATCCGATATCGTTTCTGATGCTGTAGTTCCACTTATTGTAAGCAGTAAATGCAATGTACCAGCCCCGTCCTCTAATTCCTGCCATAGACTATGAGTTGATTCCCTTTCCAATTGCGACAAATCGATGAGACATCTAGAAAATATAAATCTTTAATTTTGTATTCAATTGGGATTTGTGTAATATTTTTTAAAATATTTTATAACAACTTTTGAATGTATGCAGAGAACTGATTTTTTTTTGTAGAATTGGAAAACTATTATAGATATACAAAATTATATATCAACTATTCCACTAAATTAATGAACTTAGAAAAACCCAACAGGAATAAAGAACAAAATCAATTTCAACCTGTCAAACAAAAAAAAAACACAATTAAAGACGTCAATGTTCTGAATAAACTGAACACAGGAAGCGATCATAAGATGTACAAATAGACACTAAACTTTTAAAAATGCCCTCAACAACAATAACCTTTTTGGCGGGTGGCTGGGCTTTCCATTTTAAATTACTTGATGAAAATTATGATTTGGAGTGAGCCACCCACCCGCTCAAGTGTTGGTCGTCAAAAGATTGAATATTACTTCTTCCTTCTTAGGCAAAGAGACTGTTAACACTTGCAAAAAAAAAATCTATCAATTTCTTAATAACAAACTCTTGGGCGGGTAGGTGGGTCACTCTAGATCATGTTTACCAATAAGTAATTTAAAATAAAATGCTAACACAACCACGCAAGAGTTTGTTAACAAGAACTTGAAAGTTTCTGCTTCTTGCAAGCGTTTTAGATATAGAGACTTCTATGGTTGACCAACACTTAAATGGGTGGAAATAGTACTTCATATATGTTTACTAGCCAGTAGTTAGAATTGGAGTGCCCACCCACTCCCCACTCAACCGCCTAAATGCTGGTGATCCAGAAATTGGAGGTTCTTCTCTCTTCTAGAGGAGGCGATAGTGATAGAAATTTCTGGATCACCAACACTTGGGTGGGTGGGTAGCACACTCCATAACATGATAACTAACCGGTAGTAAGAACTGGAGTGCCCACCCACCCAAGTGTTGATAATCCAGAAACTGGGGTTTTTCCTTTCTGCTAGCATTGAAAGTCTCTACGTCAGATAAAGCAATGGTGATAGAAATTTCTGGATAACCAATACTTTGATAAATGTGTGAGGCACTCCATATCATGATAACCAGCCAGTAGTTAGAAATAGAATGCCCATCCACCCGCCCAACTGTTAGTGATTCAGAAATTAGAGTTTCTCCTCTCTGCTAACGTTGAAAGTTTCTATGTCAGAGAAGGCAATAGTGATACAAATTTAGGAATCACCAACAGTTGGGTAGATGGGTGAGCACTCCATATAATAACTAGCCGGTAGTTAGAATTGGAGTGCCCACCCACTCGCCCAAGACTAAGCCCTTTTTCTTCTATTTTCTATTTTATGCATTCCAATGCTTTGTTGGCATTTGACACCAAATCTTTTTCTGATTTGAAGGTGACAACTATGGCAGTATTGTCTGCAAAACACATCATTTGCACCACATTAGCTTTTCCCATTTCCATTTTCATTTCGTTAAAGTAAAAGTTCCAGGATTGAACCCTGAACTACACCACACATGCTCATCTATCTCCACGTTTAACCTCCTAATTGTGAGATAATTTGAGACAATTTTCCTCGTTGTAAGCTTCACTCCCATTTCCTTAAGTGAGCATAGTATGGCTTTCCACAAAACTGAGTTAAAAATCGTTTTTTATAGATACAGATATGCCTTCCCTGAACCCATGCTGGTCTTGGGTTTAGTCACTACCATATGCTCGTATAGCTTACCAAAGCTATTTCTCAAGTTGTGTGACCTTTTCTCGTTGACTTTTTGATAAAGAAGTTTTGCTTCATTCTGTATCTCTGAAACACTGCCTTTCCTGAATTTCAGGTGCAATCTTAATGTTTTGATTGAAAGTTTTTGAATTTTTGGAATAACATCATTGTTCATTAGTTATAGATAACTTTAGATTTAGATTTAACTTTCTTGTTACAATTTTGTATCCCAACCCTTTTTTTCACATAGGTGTGTTTCCAAGACTTCTTTTTGGCTTCTAGAATTTTGAACTTTTCATTAAGAGTAAGACCTTTTTTTTTTTTGGTTTTTATTTTCCAGTTGTGGCCTTTCTGCCTAAACTCTTGTAGTGTGACAGTTTTGCCAACATTTAACAGTTATGTAGTAACACAATATAATAAAAATTTGGAAGCAAAGAAACCAATTTTTGACATTTAAAACTTGTACATTACTTTAGAGACAATTATATTTGTCAAACATGTTCTATAATTGTCAAAAACGTTCTACAATTATCAAAAACGTGCTATAATTATTAAAAATGTCACAAAATGTTCAAAAATTGACAAAAACTTTTCAAAAATAAAAAAAAATGTTTTTGACAAATTTGTTCCTAAAATCTGTTAATATGTTGTAAAATTGTCAAATTCGTCAAAAAAGTTAAAAAATTGTCAAAAAAGCTTTTATAGCTTTTTTGACAATAAAAATTGTTTTCTCCAGTCTGTTGATATATTCCAAAGTAGTCAACAATATTTCAACATGGTCAAAAATGTTCTAAAATTGTCAAAAATGTTACAAAAGTGTAAATTTTTCTCCAAAAGTGTCAAAAATCGGCAAAAAACGTTTCAAAAATGAAAAAAAATTAAATGTACTTGAAATCTGTTGAAATGTTCTAAAAATGTCAAAAATGTTACAGAAGTGTATACAATGTTTCAAAATTGTTAAAAATGTTCAAAAATCGACAAAAAACGTTCAAAAAATTTAAAAAAAATGGAAAATTTGTCAAAAATGTTCTAAAACTGTTAAAATTCTTTTAAAATTGTTGAAAATGTTCCAAAACTGTTAAAAATGTTCAAAAATCAACAAATACCTTTTTAAAAAAGAAAAAGAATAAGGAAAATTTGTCAAAAGCGTTCCTAAATCCTGTTCTAAAATTGTCAAATTTGTTTTTGCATTTTTGTTGGTAAATCTGTCTTTATTATCCTAACCTAACCTAAATTTCAATTTTTTACAAAAACTGCAATTTTTTTATTTTTCAAGGTAAATCCAATAACAGATCTATCTTTTGATTTGTACTAAATTAACAGTTTTTGCATTTTAGACAGTAGTAAATCTGTCTTAATTATCCTAACCTAACCTAAAAGTTTTTGCATCCTAACCTAACATAACCTAACCTATCCTATCTTAACCTAACATTTTAACAAATATAATTTTTTTAACCAAATTTTTATTTTTTACATTTGAAGTAATAAATCTGTCAATTTATTTTTATTTACTTTTTTCAAAATCTTCATTTTTTGCATATTTTATGGTAAATCTGTCTTTATTATCCTCACCTAACCTATCCTTCTTTCTTCATGTGCATATCCGATTTCGGATGTTTGCGATGAGCATGACTATTTTCACTTTATTGGTTGCTATTCTGAAGAGCTCGTTCGAAGTCTTCCCGTACCACGCCCTGAGATTCTGCAACCATGAAATTCTCCTCCGTCCAGGTCCTCGTTTTTAGTGTATCTTGCCTTGAATGATGGCTTGTAATAGGGCGTATCTGTCCTCGTTCCGCATGATGTGGCCTAGATATTGGAGCTTGCGGGTTTTGATGGTGTCCATGATCTCCTTCTCTTTCTTCATCCTGTGGAGAACTTCGATGTTTGTTACCCGGTCCTTCCAAGATATTTGCAGGATACGTCGATACAGCCACATCTCAAAGGCTTCAAGCTTTTTTGTTGTTGCATCATTTAGTGTCCATGACTCGACTCCGTAAAGTAATATTGGGAAAATGTAACACCTCAACATGCGAACTTTGGTTTCAAGATGTAGTTCGTGATTTTTGTAGAGGTTATTCATTGTATTGAAGGCAGATCGGGCTAATCTACCCTAAATTTTTACAAAAAAAGTTTTTTGTCCAAACTCTTATTTTTTACATTTTTAATAATAAATCAATCTTTAATTTTTTATATATATATAACATTTTTATTGCACAAGTAATATACAACATTTTTAACAGGTATAATACATAGAAGGAAAAAAAATTTTTTGTACAAACGGCTATCGACAGTAGTCTTTCAGCCATGTTTTTTTTTATTTTTCACAAAATTTTAAATTTTTGTCAAGATAAATCTATCATTGTTAGAACAAAAATGTTTATTTCACTTTTTTTTTCACGTTATTGATGGTAGTAAATCTGTCTAACCTAACCTAACCTAACCTAACCTAACCTATCCTATCCTATCCTATCCTATCCTATCCTAACCTAACCTAACATTTTAACAAACATATTTTTTTTAACAAAATTTTTATTTTTTACATTTGTAATAATAAATCTGTCATTTTTTTTTCTTTTTTCAAAACTTTAATTTTTGCATTTTTTATGGTCTGTCTTTATTATCCTAACCTAACGTAAACTAACCAAACATTTTTACGAAAAAAATTTTGTTGACCAAATTTTAATTTTTTACATTTTCAATAATAAATCTGTCTTTATTTTTTTTAAATTTTTACAAAACATTCAATTTTTGCATTTCTTAAGATAAATATGTAATTGTTAAAAAAAAATTGTTTTTTTCACTTTTTTGACTTGTACTAAATTTTCAATTTTTGATGATAGTAAATCTGTCTTTACAAAAATTTTCGGTTTTTTGCATCCTAACCTAACCTATCCCATCCTGTCCTATCCTAACCAAACTTTTATTTTTTACCTTTTTAATAATAAATTGGTCATTTTAATTATTTTCTTTATTATCTTAACCTAACCTAACCTATCCTAACCTAACATTTAAAAAAAACTTAATAATATAACATAATATAACTAACCTAACCTAACCTAACCTAACCTAACCTATCCTAACCTATCATTCAAAAAAACCTAATAACCTAACATAATATTTTTTACATTCTAACCTAACCTAACCTAACTTATCTCCTATCCTATTGTTACCCAACATTTTAACAAACAATTTTTTTTTGACCAAACTTTTAATAATAAATCAGTTATTTAAAGTTTTTTTTGTCTTTTTACAAACCTAACCTAACATTCAAAAAAACCTAATAACCTAACATAATATTTTTGCATTCTAACCTAACCTAACCTAACCTATCCTAACCTATCATTCAAAAAAACCTAATAACCTAACATAATATTTTTTACATTCTAACCTAACCTAACCTAACTTATCCTATCCTATCCTATTGTTACCCAACATTTTAACAAACAATTTTTTTTGACCAAACTCTTAATAATAAATCAGTTATTTAAAGTTTTTTTTGTCTTTTTACAAACCTAACCTAACATTCAAAAAAACCTAATAACTTAACATAATATTTTTTGCATTTTAACCTAACCTAACCTAACCTATCCTAACCTATCATTCAAAAAAACCTAATAACCCAACATAATATTTTTTACATTCTAACCTAACCTAACCTAACTTATCCTATCCTATCCTATTGTTACCCAACATTTTAACAAACAATTTTTTTTGACCAAACTTTTAATAATAAATCAGTTATTTAAAGTTTTTTTTGTCTTTTTACAAACCTAACCTAACATTCAAAAAAACCTAATAACTTAACATAATATTTTTTGCATTTTAACCTAACCTAACCTAACCTATCCTAACCTATCATTCAAAAAAACCTAATAACCTAACATAATATTTTTTACATTCTAACCTAACCTAACCTAACTTATCCTATCCTGTCCTATCGTTACCAAACATTTTAACAAACAATTTTTTTTTTGACCAAACTTTTAATAATAAATCAGTTGTTTAAAGTTTTTTTGTCTTATTACAAACCTAACCTAACATTCAAAAAAACCTAATAACCTAACATAACATTTTTTGCATTCTAACCTAACCTATTCTAACCTAACATTCAAAAAAACCTAATAACCTAACAAAATATTTTTTACAATCTAACCTAACCTAACCTAACTTATCCTTTCCTATCCTATCGTTACCCAACATTTTAACAAACAATTTTTTTTTACCAAACTTTTAATAATAAACCTAACCTAACCTAACCTAACTTATCCTATCATATCCTATCGTTACCCAACATTTTAACAAACAATTTTTTTTTACCAAATTTTTAATAATAAATCAGTTATTTAATTTTTTTTTAATTTTTGCATTTTTTATGGTAAATCAGTCTTTATTATCCTAACCTAACCTATCTTACCCTAACATTAAAAAAAAAAAATTAAATTAATTTTTTTTTTATTTTTTACAAAATTTTCAAGAAATTGCAATTCAAGATAAATCTGTCATTGTTAAAAAAATTGTTTTATTCACATTTTTTGACTTGTACTAAATTTTCAGTTTTTGATGGTAGTAAATCTGTCTTTACAAAAAATTTCTATTTGTATTTCTAACCTAACCTATCCTAACCTAACATTTTAACAAAAAATTTTTTTGAGCAAATTTTTTATGGAAAATCTGTCTTTATTATCCTATCCTAACCTATCTTATCCTGTCTTATTCTAATCTAACATTTTAACAAACACAATTTTTTTGATCAAATTTTGATTTCTTACATTTTTAATAATATTGTCGTTTTAATTTTTTTATACTTTTTGCAAAATTTTCAATTTTTGCATTTTTTATGGTAAATCTGTCTTTATTATCCTAACCTAACCTAACATTTTAACAAAATAAAATTTTTTAAGCAAATTTTTACTTTTTACAAAATTTTCAATTTTTGCATTTTTCAGGATAAATTTGTCATTGTTAAGAAAAAAATGTTTTTTCACTTTTTTTGACTACTACTAAATTTTTAGTTTTTGATGGTAGTAAATAAGTCATTACAAAAATTTTCAGTTTTTTACAAAAATTTTAGTTTTTGCATTTTTGATGGTAAATCTTTTTTTTATTCTAACCTAACCTAACCTAAACTAACCTAACATTTTACCAAAATAAAAATTTTACTAAATATTTAGTTTTTCCATTTCTAATAATAAATCTGTCATTGTAACAAAACATTTTTTTAACTTTTTACAAAATTTTAAATTTTTGCATTTTTTCTGGCAAATCTGTTTTCCTAACCTAACCTAACATAACCTAACCTAACCTATCCTATACTATCCTAACCTAACATTTTACCAAAAAAAATGTGTTTGACCAAATTTTTATTTTTTACATTTTTAATAATAAATTTGTCATTTTGATTTTTTTCTTTTTACAAAATTTTGAATTTTTGAATTTTTGATTGTAAATCTGTTTTTATTATCCTAACCTAACATTTTAACAACAAAAATTTTTTTAACCAACTTTTTATTTTTTACATTTTTAATAATTAATTTTAACTCTTGGGTGAGTGGCTGGGCTCTCCAGTTCAAACTACTTGACGAAAATTATGATTTAGAGTGAGCCACCCTCCCCGCTCAAGTGTTGGTCGTCAAAAGATTGAATATTACTTCTTCCTTCTTAGGTAAAGAGACAGTTAACACTTGCAAAAAAAATCTTTCAATTTCTTAATAACAAACTCTTGGGCGGGTAGGTGGGTCACTCTAGATCATGTTTACCAATAAGTAATTTAAAATAAAATGCTAACACACCCGCGCAAGAGTTTGTTAACAAGAAATTAAAAGTTTCTGCTTCTTGCAAGCGTTTTAGATATAGAAACTTCTATGGTTGACCAACACTTAAATGGGTGGAAATGGTACTTCATATATGTTTACTAGCCAGTAGTTAGAATTGGAGTGCCCACCCACTCCTCAATCAACCGCTTGAGTGCTGGTTGTCCAGAAATTGAAGTTTCTTCTCTCTAGCAGCGTTGGAAGTCTCTACATCAGAGGAGGCGATAGTGGTAGAAATTTCTGGATCACCAACACTTGAGTAGGTGGATGGGGCACTCCATAACATAATAATTAACCGATAGTTAGAACTGGAGTGCCCACTGAAGTTTCTTCTTTCTGCTAGCGTTGGAAGTCTCTACGTCAGATAAAGCGATGGTGATAGAAATTTCTGGAATACCAACACTTTGATGAATGTGTGAGGCGCTCCATATCATGATAACCAGCCAGTAGTTAGAAATAGAATGCCCATTCACATGCCCAACTGTTAGTGATTCAGAAATTAGAGTTTCTCCTCTCTGCTAACGTTGGAAGTCTCTATGTCAGAGAAGGCAATAGTGATACAAATTTAGAAATCACCAACAGTTAGGTAGATGGGTGAGCACTCCATATAATAACTAGCCGGTAGTTAGAACTAGAGTGCCCACCCACTCGCCCAAGACTAAGCCATTTTTCTTCTATTTTCCATTTTATGCATTCCAATGCTTGTTGGCATTTGATACGATATCTTTTTCTGATTTGAAGGTGACAACTATGGCAGTATTGTCTGCAAAGCACATCATTTGCACCACATTAGCTTTTTCCATTTCCATTTTCATTTCGTTAAAGTAAAAGTTCAAGGATTGAACCCTGAACTACACCACACATGCTCATCTAACTCCACGTTTAACCTCCTAATTGTGAGATAATTTGAGACTATTTTCCTTGTTGTATGCTTTACTAACATTTTCTTAAGTGTGAATAGTATGCCTTTCCACGGAACTGAGATGAAAGCGTTTCATTTAGATTCAGATCTGCCTTTCCTAAACCCATGCTGGTTTTGTCTATTTACTACCATATGCTCGTATAGCTTACCAAAGCTATTTCTCAAGCAGTGTGTGTGTGTTCTCGTTGGCTTTTTGATGAAGACAAGTTTTGCTTCATTATGTATCTCTGGAACACTGCCTTTCCTTAATTTCAGGTTCAATCTTAATGTTGTGATTGGATGTTTTTGGATTTTTGAAATAACATCATTGTTCGTTAGTTATAGATAACTTTAGGTTTAGATTGAACTTTCTTGTTACAATCTTGTATCCTACCCATTTTTTTTCACATAGGTGTTTCCAAAAATTCTTTTTGGCTTCTAGAATTTTATATTTGTACTTCTTCTTTTGATGCCATATTTTATTTTAAACTTTTCTTTAAGAGTAAGACCGTTTTTTGTTTTTGTTTTGTTTTTTATTGTCTCAGTTGTGGCCTTTCTACATAAACTCTAGTAGTGTGACAGTTTTGCCAACATGTAACAGTTATGAAGTAACACAATATAATAAAAATTTAGAAGCAAAGCAACCAATTTTTGACATTTAAAACTTGTACATTACATTAGAGACAATTATATTTGTCAAAAATGTTCTATAATTGTCAAAAACGTTCTACAATTATCAAAAACGTGCTATAATTATCAAAAATGTCACAAAATGTTCAAGTAAAAAAAATGTTTTTAGAAAATTTGTCAAACATGTTCCTAAAATCTGTTAATATGTTGTAAAATTGTCAAAATCGTAAAAAAAAACTAAAAATTATCAAAAAGCTTAAAAAGCGTAAAAATTGTTTTCTTCAGTCAGTTGGTATTTTCCAAAGTACTCAAAAATATTTCAACATGGTCAAAAACGTTCTAAAATTGTCAAAAATGTTACAAAAGTGTAAATTTTTTTCCAAAAGTGTCAAAAATCGGCAAAAAACGTTTCAAAAATGAAAAAAAATTAAATGTATTTGAAATCTGTTAAAATGTTCTAAAAATGTAAAAAATGTTACATAAGTGTATACAATGTTTCAAAATTGTTAAAAGTTTACAAAATTTTTCAAAACTCGGCATAAAAAGTTTCAAAAAATTAAAAAAAAAAATGGAAAAATTGTCAAAAATATTCCTGAAATTTGTTGATATGTTCTAGAATTGTCAAAAATGTTGCAAAAATTGTCAAAAATATTTCTCAAGACTGTTATATTTTTTACAAAATCGTCAAAAATATTCAATAATATTCAAAAATGTTCTAAAATTGTCAAAAATGTTACAAAATTGTAAAAAATGTTTAAAAATCGACAAACTGAACTGTTAAAATTGTTCCAAAATTGTTGAAAATGTTCCAAAATTGTTAAAAATGTTCAAAAATAGATAAAAAACCGTAAAAAAAGGAAAAATTTGTCAAAAGCGATCCTAAAATCTGTTCTAAAATTGTCAAATTTGTTTTTGCATTTTTGTTAGTAAATCTGTTTTTATTATCCTAACTTAACCTAAATTCCAATTCTTTACAAAAATTGTTATTTTTTCAAGGTAATTTTTTTTGATTTGTACTAAATTAACAGTTTTTGCATTTTGGACAGTAGTAAATCTGTCTTTCCTAACCTAACCTAATTTTTTTTTCATCCTAACCTAACATAACCTAACCTATCCTATCCTAACCTAACATTTTAACAAACATAATTTTTTTGACCAAATTTTTATTTTTTACATTTGTAGTAATAAATCTGTCAATTTATTTTTATCAACTTACTAAATTTTCAGTTATTGATGTTAGTAAATCTGTCTTTACAATTTTTTTCTTTTTTTTGCATACTAACCTAAGCTAAGCTAAGCTAACCTAACCTATCCTAACCTATCCTATCTTAACCTAACCTAACATTTTAACAAACATATTTTTTAAATAAATTTTTATTTTTTACATTTGTAATAATAAATCTGTTTTTTTTCTTTTTCCAAAATTTTCATTTTTTGCATTTTTTATGGTAAATCTGTCTTTATTATCCTAACCTAACTTAACATTTTAACAAAAAAAATTTTGTTGATCAAATTTTTATTTTTTATATTTTTAATAATAAATCTGTCTTTATTTTTTAAATTTTTTACAAAACTTTCAATATTTGCATCTCAAGATAAATATGTCATTGTTAACAAAAAAAAATGTTTTCTTTTTTGACTTGTACTAAATTTTCAGTTTTTGATGGAAGTAAATCTGTCTTTACAAATTTTTTTGGTTTTTTGAATCCTAACCTAACCTAACCTATCCTAACCTATCATTCAAAAAAACCTAATAATCTAACATAATATTTTTTACATTCTAACTTATCCTATCCTAACCTAACATTCAAAAAAACCTAATAATCTAACATAATATTTTTTACATTCTAACCTAACCTAACTTATCCTATCGTATCCTATCGTTACCCAACATTTTAACAAACAATTTTTTTTTACCAAACTTTTAATAATAAACCTAACTTAACCTAACCTAACTTATCCTATCCTATCCTATCGTTACCCAACATTTTAACAAACAATTTTTTTTTTCCTAACTTTTAATAATAAATCAGTTATTTAAATTTGATTTGTCTTTAAAAAAAAAAAATAATTTTTGCATTTTTTATAGTAAATCTGTCTTTATTATCTTAACCTAACCTAACCTATCCTAACCTAACATTTAAAAAAAGCTAATAACCTAACATAATATGTTTTGCATTCTAACCTAACCTATCCTAACCTATCATTCAAAAAAACCTAATAATCTAACATAATATTTTTTACATTCTAACCTAACCTAACCTAACCTAACTTGTCCTATCGTATCCTATCGTTACCCAACATTTTAACAAACAATTTTTTTTGACCAAACTTTTAATAATAAATCAGTTATTTTAAGTTTTTTTGTCTTTTTACAAATCTAACCTAACATTCAAAAAAACCTAATAATCTAACATAATATTTTTTGCATTCTAACCTAACCTATCCTAACCTATCATTCAAAAAAACCTAATAACCTAACATAATATTTTTTACGTTCTAACCTAACCTAACCTAACTTATCCTATCCTATCCTATCGTTACCCAACTTTTTAACAAACAATTTTTTTTTTAACAAACTTTTAATAACAAATTATTTATTTAAAGTTTTTTTGTCTTTTTACAAACCTAACCTAACATTCAAAAAAACCTAATTACCTAATATATTATTTTTTGCATTCTAACCTAACCTAACCTAACCTATCCTAATCTAACATTCAAAAAAACCTAATAACCTAACAAAATATTTTTTACATTCTAACCTAACCTAACCAGACTTATCCTTTCCTATCCTATCGTTACCCAACATTTTAACAAACAATTTTTTTTTACCAAACTGTTAATAATAAACCTAACCTAACCTAACCTAACTTATGCAATCCTATCCTATCGTTACCCAACATTTTAACAAACAATTTTTTTTTTACCAAACTTTTAATAATAAACCTAACCTAACCTAACCTAACCTAACTTATCCTATCCTATCGTTTTTTTTGGCTTTTTAATTTTTTTTTTCAATTTTATTATTTTTTATGGTAAATCTGTCTTTATTATGCTAACATAACCTATCTTACCCTAACATAAAAAAAAAAACTTAATTTTAATTTTTTTTTTTAGTTTTTACAAAATTTTCAAATTTTGCAATCTCAAGATAAATCTGTCATTGTTAAAAAAAATTGTTTTATTCACATTTTTTGACTTGTACTAAATTTTCAGTTTTTGATGGTAGTAAATCTGTCTTTCTATTTGTATTTCTAACCTAACCTATCCTATCCTAACCTAACATTTTAACAAACATATTTTTTTGAGCAAATTTTTTATGGTAAATCTGTCTTTATTATCCTATCCTAACCTATCCTATCCTAACCTAACATTTTAACAAACACATTTTTTTTTATCAAATTTTTATTTTTTACATTTTTAATAATAAATTTACATTTTTATTTTTATTTACTTTTTACAAAATTTTCAATTTTTGCATTTTTTATGGTAAATCTGTCTTATTATCCTAACCTAACCTATCATTTTAACAAAATAAAAATTTTTGAACAAATTTTTAATTTTTACATTTTTAATAATAAATTTGTCATTTTAAACTTTTTACTTTTTACAAAATTTTAAATTTTTGCATTTTTTCTGTCAAATCTTAACCTAACCTAACATTTTAACAACAAAAAATTTGTTTACCCAACTTTTTATTTTTTACATTTTTAATAATAAATCTGTTTTTAGTATTTTTAAATTTTTTACAAAATTTTTAGGTTTTGCATTTCTCTGTCTTTATTATCCTAACCTAACCTAACCTAACATTTAAAAAAAAAATTTTTTTGCCCAATTTTTTATTTTTTACATTTTTAACAATAAATCTGTTTTAGTTTTTTTAAATTTAATACAAATTTTTTAATTTTTGCATTTCTTTGTCTTTATTATCTTAACCTAACCTAACCTAACCTTACCTATCCTATCCTAACTTAACATTTTAACAACAAAAAATTGTTTGTCCAAATTTTTATTTTTTAAATTTTTAATAATAAAATTTATTATTTTTTTACTTTTAAATTTTTGCATTTCTCAGGATAAATCTGTCATTCGTAGAAAAAAACTGTTTTTTCACTTTTTTTGACTTGTACTAAATTTTTAGTTTTTTGATAGTAGTAAATCAGTCTTTTCAAAAATTTTAAATTTTTTACAAAATTTTTAGTTTTTGCATATTTGATGCAAAATCTGTCTTTATTATCCTAACTTAACATTTTTATTTTTGCATTTTCTATAGTAATTCTGTCTTTATTATCTTAACCTAACATTTTACCAATAAAATTTTTTTTTACAAAATTTTTATTTTTTACATTTTTAATAATAAATTTGTCATTTTCATTTTTTTTACTTTTTACAAAATTTTGAATTTTTGAATTTTTTATTGTAAATCTGTTTTTATTATCCTAACCTAACCTAACATTTTAACAACAAAAAATTTGTTTACCCAACTTTTTATTTTTTACATTTTTAATAATAAATCTGTTTTTAGTTTCTTTTAATGTTTTACAAAATTTTCAATTTTTGCATTTCTCTGTCTTTATTTTCCTAAGCTAACCTAACCTAACCTATCCTAACCTAACTTAACATTTTAACAACAAAAAAATGTTTGTCCAAATTTTAACTTTTTAAATTTTTAATAATAAAATTTATTATTTTTTTACTTTTACAAAATTTTAAATTTTTGCATTTCTCAGGATAAATCTGTCATTCGTAGAAAAAAACTGTTTTTTCACTTTTTTTGACTTGTACTAAATTTTTAGTTTTTTGATAGTAGTAAATCAGTCTTTTCAAAAATTTTAAATTTTTTACAAAATTTTTAGTTTTTGCATATTTGATGCAAAATCTGTCTTTATTATCCTAACCTAACATTTTTATTTTTGCATATTTATGGTAATTCTGTCTTTATTATCCTAACCTATTCTATCCTATCCTAACCTAACATTTTAACAAACAAAAATCCTATCCTAACCTATCCTATCCTATCCTAACCTAACATTTTATTATCCTAACCTATCCTATCCTAACCTAACATTTTAACAAACAAAAATCCTAACCTAACCTAACCTAACCTATCTTAACCTAACATTTTAACAAACAAAAATTTCTTGACAAATTTTATTTTTTCATTTAATAAATCTCATTTAAATTTTTTTTGTCTTTTTTTATGGTAAATTTGTTTTTATTATCCTAACCTAACCTAACCTAACATTTTAACAAAAAGAATTTTTTTTTAAACAAATTTTTATTTTTTACATTTTTAATAATAAAATAAATCTGTCTTTACTTTTTTTTTTATTTTTTATGGCAAATCTGTCTTTATTATCCTATCCTAACCTAACCTAAGCTAACATTTTAACAAGAAAAAAATTATGCCCTAACCTATCCTATCTTATCCTATCCTAACCTAACATTTTAACAAACAAAAATCCTAACCAAAACCTAACCTATCCTATCTTATCCTATCCTAACCTAACATTTTAACAAACAAAAATTTCTTGACAAAATATTTTTTTACATTTATAATAATAAATCTCATTTTATTTTTTTTGTCTTTTTACAAATTTTTTATGGTAAATCTGTTTTTTATCCTAACCTAATCTAACCTAACATTTTAACAAAAAGAAATTTTTTTGATCAAATTTTTGTTTTTTACATTTTTAATAATAAATCTGTATTTTTTTTTTTATTTTTTACAAAATTTTCAATTTCTGCATTTCTCAAGATAAATCTGTTGTACTAAATTTTTAGTTTTTGCATTTTAAGTAATTCTGTCTTTATTATCCTAACCTAACCTAAAATAAAAGTTTTGACTTTTCACTAAACTTTCAACTTTTGCATTTTTTAAGGTAAATCTTAAAATATTCCAAACAAATTTTGTTTTTACTTTTTTCTAAATTTTCAGTTTTTGCATTTTTGATCATATAAATCAGTCATTTTAAAAAAAGTTATAAAAGTGTCAAAAATGTTCCTGAAATGTGTTGATATGTTCTAAAATTGTCAAAAATGTTCTAAAACTGTTAAAATTGTTTTAAAATTGTCAAAAAAGTTTCCTCCAGTTTGTTGATATTTTTCAAAGTCGTCAAAAATATTTTAACATTGTCAAAAATTGTCAAAAATGTTACAAAAGTGTTCCAAAATTGTTAAAAATGTTCAAAAATCAACAAAAAACGTAAACAAATCCTGAAATTTGTTGAAATGTTCTAAAATTGTAAAAAATGTTCTAAAACTGTTAAAAACTTTAAAAAATTGTCAAAAATGTTTTTTAGGTCTGATATATTTTTTTAAAATGTTATAAAATTGTCAAAAATGTTATAAAACTATCAAAAGAGTTTCCTCAACTCTGTTGATGTTTTTCAAATTTGTCAAGTTATTAATAAATCAAACCTCATAATATTCTATGTTTGTGCCAGAAGCACGGTATAAAACCCATTTTCCTTAAGTATAAATGAAAGAGCAGAAAACAATTTGTCTAATTTTGATGTAAAATTAATAATGTCCTAAAGCAGTTAACTGTTAAATTAATTGCCAACAACTGAATATCCTTAATCTTTAACGATCTCCAAAGACTTACTAATTACATCATAAGTTAATTAAATTATTAAACATGTTGAATAAATAAAGAGATAATATAGGTCTTAAAAACTTGAGTGGGAATATCCCACGCAATTAAATTGATTGTTTGATCAAATATAGACGCACGCGTACATCGTTAATTATGAATTGAACTTACCTTCCTATAAAATCATCCCTAGATCTATCTTTATCCCACACTGTAATCTCCAACTGTTGGTCTCCGTCATCGTAGAGATGTAAATCGAATTGTTCCAACCACTTGGGATTCAGCGACCTCCATATTATTCTACTTTTATATTTTTCATTACCTAACCTGTAAACAAAATAAATCGATAGAAATTAAATATTTATGATAGATTGTTTATGCTGAAATTGGTTTGCATTGTTTGTTAATCAAATTAGAATCAAAACAACAATGTAATTTGATGAGGGGTATTATTAATTTAATTAATATATAATATGTATTTGTGAATTGATTTACCTACAACACAAAATATTCCATCCATCCATCGACAATGAATTCAATTTATTTTTTGCAACTTCAATATTTCCGTTTCAATAAATTTCTGGATATGAAATAAATCAGAATTCATGTGATGGGATTTTATAGAATTCTACTCAGCTTTGTTAATTGAAATAAGTTGTAATATTTCAGCACAAATCCGATTAACAATTTGTGAGAAATAGTTAGATAGGATTACTAACTATTTCCATTTTATAATTATGTACTTGAAACCTTAAGCTTGTATTACATTATTCGTGATGTGAAATTATGTTTGCTATAATTCATTATTGCGGTAGTAAGCAGAAGATGAAACTGCGAATTCAGATCTGCGGGTCGCGTAATGAAACCCCTATGAAATAGTTTGAAATTGTTTTAAAACTTTATGTTATTTTGTTTGAATTTAATTAAGTGATTTTTGTGTGGGGTTAATATTATATACAAATATTCATGTTACTTGTAAGGTTATTTTCCTTTTTAAATTCAAAATATGTTATTTAGAAATTATTTAAATTTAATTATTGATGTATTTTATGTAAATTGTCTCTCCACACAGTGTGAGACATTAGTGTTTCAGTGTATGCACCCTTCATCAGTGTTCCTAGCATCTCACTAGTCAGAAAAACAATTTACATAAAATTACCATAACTGTTATGACCCCTGCCAAGAAGAATTTCATTTACAATAAAGTGGAGCAAATAGCATCATTAAACTCACACACAAGTACTCGTAAAGAAGGTACGCCTAGGTTCTGCGTAGATTACCAGAAGCTAAACGACGTCACAAGAGTCAAATTTCCCAAAAATCCACGAGACCCTGCACGTCTACGAAAGAGCGAGCGTATTCACCAAGATTAATTAACTGATAGATACTGGCAGGTTCCTGCGTTCACCACTCCCAACTGCGGGTAACGCCATTTGGACTAAAAAATGCAACCTTCCAGAAATTAATGATTAGTGTTTTAGCGGGCTTACTATGTTCCACAGAACCATACCACAAGGCTGCAGACTGACGTGCAAACTCCTAAAGTGCAAGTTTGGGCAGTCCGAGATAGAGTATCTAGGTCATCAAATCACCGCTAGATGCAAAAAATGTCTTAGCACTCACAAAACCTTGACCTAAAACTTCCCAAAACCCACAACATGTGCACCTGGCTACAAGAAAACGTCTAAATTGACCAAATCCAAATCTGAAGTTCGTGGTGCAATCGGAC
Organism: Tachinus rufipes; assembly: GCA_963932245.1. Taxonomy (NCBI): domain Eukaryota; kingdom Metazoa; phylum Arthropoda; class Insecta; order Coleoptera; family Staphylinidae; genus Tachinus; species Tachinus rufipes. Next base: position 112,422,742 of record OZ010743.1, read on the forward strand.
GGAAAAGATAGAAGAATGGTCTCCCAAACAACAACATCAATACCGCAGCAGTATTGGGCAATTAAGAAGTTCCAAAGGTGCCTGGAAGACAAACAGTTCATCTTGCGTACAGAAAACAAAGCCCCGGTTTGGCTGGCCTCGTCCTCCGACTTCACTTCAAGAGAAAGTTTACAAAATGGTTTATAGTACTAACAGAATAACCAAACACTTGCCCAACAACTCTATAGAAAGACGGAAGAAAAGACGCACTAATAGATGAACCAAATGGTATTACCCCAACGCCATACTAGACCAAAAATATTTAGCACGAGCTAAGTGTGGAAGTAGAAACGCTTACCACAAAAGTAAGCCGTGCCCTGAATAACTGTACAAAAAATCCTTCGCCAATTTGATGAGATGCTACTTAGTAACAAATACCCGACCAACCTAATCATCGGATACCAAGTGAACAAAGACAGAGACCGTTGTTACAAACGCGCGTCTCAAAGACCGTGGCTTCAAAACTTCAGGATAGTCTTCCCAAATCACTCAAAACAACAACATTGTTCCCTGCTAAAGTAAGAGTAGTCGGTTACCACAATCACCTGCCAAAGATTCCCATCACATATCACAACCTCCCCAATATACTATTAGATACTGAAGACTTGGAGTTAAGTCAGACCAAGTTGGAGCAAAATAACAAAACATTCCTGAAAGTATTGCCCAAGACTCTCAACAAAAAACACTAAAATAATATCACTTGAAGTGACTCATTCACCTCAGCAACCGGATCACCTCCAGGCAATTGTTGTTCAACGTAAGGCAACTTGATCCCCCCCCCCCCCCGACACCTAAAGAAACTTCTTCAAAAAGTCCGTCCGTTGCAACTAAAAAACAATCTGGAAACTCATACCACCGAGTAGAAAGTAGAAAATTAACAAATTTAATTGACGGTAGAAAAAAACCATTTAAACCCGCATCTGCAAACGGGTACCCTTGTTGCAAAAAAGTAGTTGTATACAAGCTGCCACTCAGGTATAATTTTTTTTTTTACAAAACTTGATAGTCCCCAGAACCAACTGGGACAACAACAATCTTAAAAGCCCGGCCAGAATACCAGATTTACTAACAGCCTAGACCATCTCAGACCTGGACTCCACAAGTTAATATGCTTATCACATAGGATGCTTGGCCAACTAACGGTATACGCACCCGCAACTCTCCACTTGGGTTTCCACTTAAACCTCTACTTGTCTGAGACCCAAACCCTAAGTCGCCGGAAATATTCAAGAAAACCAACCCAGCCACCACCTGGCTTGGTAAAAAAAACCTTTCAATCGACGCAGTTACCCAAACCTGCCACCAAGACCAATATTGCAAATGGCATAGTCAAGTTGGTGGTGTCATATGTGAAAGCCCACAAGCAACCAAATGCAAAATTTACTACAAAAATCTGGCTCAAAGACCACCAGCCGACGTTCCAAGGGCTTCTAGCCCAGCAATTTTTTTTTTACAAACTTGAAGATCATTTTTGGTTTTTCCAAGTGCCCACAACTGCCTAGTAAAGACGTTAAAAAGCAAACCAAAAACATAGCTAGAACAAGCCTATCCACAAGGAAACCAAACAAGCCCTCCTTCAAAGATATGCATACTGAGTTTGACAATAGATCTGAGCCAACTACTTAAAATAGAGAAATATCAGGCTAAGAAACCAGTTGACAACTTCCTCCGTCGCATGATGGCCTTATACAAACGCGTCTAAAACGGTCATGACCAATCAACGCGGTAGACCAGCAAATCTAACAAATAGTTGCCATTATGGGGTTCAAAAACCTCCAACAAAAATAGCCACTAAAATTGAGGTCTGGTTTAAGGTCAAATGCACAAACAAACGTCGAATGCAGCCCTATAAAGATACCCTTGCAACCTCCTCCCCGTTTAGAAACAAGCAGAGGGTCAATCAAACGTGAGCAAGACGTAATCATCAATTGCTGCTCAAGTAGAAGTATTCGTCGACTACCATCATTTGCTGATAGACAGCGGGGCTAGCCAGAACTTCACCCGGCTAGACCTACCTGGATTACACAATACCGACTATGCCCTACACAACAAATTTGCTGTCACAGGGAAGCGACCATTACCATCGAGGTCGGCACCTAACAACAAACAGTCGACTTTCTGCAAAAGCTACTCTTTTGCAAAAATAAAATTGCCATGTCTAACACAAAATCAGACCTCTCGACTACGTTCAACTTTTCGTCCATTTTGGGTGCGACACTCGAGACGTAATCTATCAACCACCCTGGATTTCACAAACTGGTGCGAAAATTTGCGAGGGTCCCAGATTTACTACAAAAGTAGATCTGGGACCCCCCACTAATAACGCGTTCAGCCAAAATTAGGCAAAGCCGCTACCAACAATTCAAAAGACGTTAAAAAATTTGCAGACAACTGCCGTCTTCTCCAAATTAGACTTGACCCGGTAGTACTCGCAGATACCCGTAGAAAGCCAACACCTGACCTACAACGAGGCCAACTACCATTTTGTAGTTATGCCCTTTGTCGTTAAAAATGCCTCCGTTATCTTCAAAAAGCAGATGGCCAAAGTCCCAACGGGTTGGATAAGAAAATTTGTATCGATGTACCTCAACAATGTTGTCGTGTACTCAACCAACTACCAAGACCTCATAAGGCATTTAAGGTGAGCGATAAAAAAGTTACAAAAGTATTGGCTATGCTTTAATCAAAAAAATTGCAACTTTAGACAACCAAAAATTATATACCTAGAACACAAGGTCACGGCTCTGGAAAATCAGTCATTAGAACACCAACTTTGCAGTTTCAAGAATATCTGCAAGTGGCTTCGGGAATATGTTGACAACTTTGCAAAAACCGCAAAGGATAAAACGCGCCTTCGTAGCCGTTAAGACTACTTAATCGACTTTTGATTTTACACCACCCATGACCTGGTTAGCGGTTTGTTCTGTAAACCAACGCGTGGAAGATGGGCATGGTAGCAGTACTGTACTAAGAGAAAGGGAACAGAAAGCAAGTGATCAGTTATGCTAGTTTATGGTTTTTAGCTACCAAACAACAGTACCACTGCAATAAGCAAGAATGCGACGCTATCGTTTAAGCCACCAAGAAGTACCGGGCCTACCTGGAAGACTTCCTGCTAAAAACCAACAATCGAGCGTTGATGTATCTGACCCGCACACACCAAGTCCAAGTTTATGCGGTGGTTATTACTTTACGTCAAATTTACGTTCAATATCAAACATACCTCAGAAACTATAAAACCTACCAGATGTGCTATCCCATGGGCCTAAAAACAAAAGAGCCTGTAGTGAAGCCAACGATTAAGACCGACTAGTACCTCCCAACGTCATGGCTCAACTTGCCAGTCTTACGGGTTTCTACCATTGACTATCGCGGCAAAATCAAACTTATCAAAAAGTCCTTGCACTTCAACTCTTGAGGGTTGAAATTTTGGCGGCCGCCGTAAAGCAAAACCAACGCAAATGCTGCAGATGCAAAACATTATTGACGAGTTACGCCAAAAATTTTGTAAACCTGGAGAGAACGTAGGCTATCGGCAAAACGCTAACGGAAAACTATATTGCACCTTAGCGGGCTGCAACCTGCTAGCCATTCCAACAACGATGCAGAAGGAAGTAATAAATCTGCACTACAACTAAGATGCAACGTAATGAAGAGTTACCACTAACCAAAAGAACGTCAAAGCATACGTCCAGAAGTGCATCACCTGCACGCGGATAAAAACTGGTGCCGGCGTTTTCTTGGGAAGCACCAGTCTTACAATCCCATCCCAACAATTGCCCCTCCGATAGACATATTGACCGTAATGAATATTGACAACGGCCCCCAAATTGTTAGTCACAAGTTCCGGAAAACCACCACAAAGTGGAAATGCCATCATTATCATAATTAAAAAAAGTTGTTGCGGTGTCTACTGAACAGCTACCTCAACACCCAAAAGACAAACTGCTACATTTGGCTACATTCCCACTTTGCCACTGCACCAACGCAGGCACCAACCAAGTAAAACCCCACTGAAGGCCAAAGCCAAAGCAAAAGACCGGAGTTTGCAAAAAACCAGACAGCCACAAGCCACGTATCGCCAACGACAATATCCCAAGCGGCACAACGACGTCATTGATTATTGACCTGGCAACTAGATCATAGTACAAAACAGATAAGGAAAACTAGTGGCCAAATTAATGGGCCCAAAACGCGTAATCACCACTGGGTCAAAAACCACCCGCAGCGCCTTCCAGTAAAAATCCAGGTGGATGATCTGAAACCATTCAGAACGAACTATACTGCGCAAGACGGAAGTGCGGGACTTACCGCAATAGCACAATTTTTGTTTTCGAAATGAGAACGTTGTCAAAAAAGTGAAGAAGTTGTAGGCGCGCATCTCAAAGAATCGTGGTTTTGAAAGCTAAAAATCACTGAATAACATCACCTATGGTGACTCATTAATCCCAGCAATCGAATTACCGCCTCAGGCCAATTACCGTAGGGCTAGGCAACAACACCGTACAATGTCACCCAAGAAAAAAACCGCTTTGCACCAATGGTAATAAACATGTGTACCTGGTGAACCAAAGCTTTCCCAGTATCGAGCGTTATTAGTAAAAGAAATGCCAACTCGCATCATCCTATCCGATAGCGGACCACAGTTCACCAGCCAGATCTACACAGAAACTTGCAAAAAATAAAAATAATTTCACCACTCCACTACCACTTACCACCCCTAAGCCAATCCAATAGAACATCAACAAGGAGAACTAAAGAAGACACGGCACCAGGCGCCTTAGATAACCTCAAAGAAAAGTGCAAAACCGATAATAGCCCGGAAAATTAAAAAAACACCTCCAAGGAACCCGACACCAACAAAGTACCTACTGCAGCAAAAAGAATTCTTGGCAAAAAATTCCGCCATCACCTACAAACCGAGAAAAAAGTTCTAGTTCAAGGGAGGGCGGGCACTATTATTTGTTCCAAAATTGATCAGACCAAGAAAGGTAATTGTTGCAGCAAAGATAAACTATTGAATTGAAGATAGCCCCCACAAACCCACAACCAAGATCCACAAATCAAACTCAACAACAAGGATTACTCCAAGACTCTGCCGTGGGTTGCTTAAAAACAGCCAAGATACAGCCCCCAAAATCCAGGTGAAGACTCAAGCGCCTCCAGTATCCGAGGCCCCAACATAGAAAGTTGACCAACTTTTGGTGCGCGGTAGTAACTAAAATCCAAAATACAGCAGCTGCTTCTAAAGCAAATTTCACATCAGTTGCACCTGCTACCTCAACAGGAATCAAGATCAACATTGTCAACAAGGACGCCGCCAATCCACCGTAACCACCTAAAACCTCTAGAGTTCTGAGAAAAAATCATAACAGAATTTGCCACAGCACAGGAAAAGCTTCAACAAAACCCCCCGAGTTTTAATGTCCCTTAATTAAAGCCACCGCTAGGCTCAATCTTTTCAGACCGACCCCAAGCAATCTTAAACAAAGTGCAAGTACGCAAGTACTAAGTCGTCTGTCAATAGTTACAGCTTACAATACTTGGAAAATAATGAGTTTGGAAGCTTAAATTTAATTACTATCAAGTTGATAATAAATGCAATTAGATTTATTTCGTCTTATATAGTGAGAGCCCATGATAGATCCTTGCGGAACCCCCTTATCTCACTAACTTAATTTATACTTTAGAACTGTATTTATTTTTTATCTAAAACATTTATGATTGGTTTGTAATTATTAATGTATTATCACTTAATTAAATATAAAATTAAAAAAATGTGTACTAACCTAAACTTAGCATACGGATCGGACGTTCCTGTTTCTGGATCGCAAGCGAGGAGATTCTTGCCTTCTACTAGAACTATCGTGACGACAGAACTCCATATTTGTGATTTCAATCGTTTAGTTACATCTGTCACTTTGTTCCTCTGGAAATACTGCAATCAATAAAAAAAGATCTAATAGCCAACACAATGATGACTTGAATATGGTATTGCAAAATGTTATGTGTTTAGATTAATTTTTTTTAATAAATTTAAAATCGGTGCTGAGTAAAAGCTGTGATGATATAAATTAGAATAAATTAAAAAAATTGATTAACTCATTATTTATTGAAGGATTTGTAATTTTTTTAATAAACAAAATAAATATTCTACTTTAATGCAAAAATCCTTCAGTAATTAATAAATCTGTCAGTGAATATTTATTTGTGAAGCATTAATTACAAAAGATGTAAACAGATTAATTAAACCATTTCATCAGATTACACATCTTACTTCTTTAATTCCATTTTTTCTGATTCTCTTTCCTAATTTATCCAACAAATTACTGTCTATCTTAACAAGGTTTTGTTCCGATTGCGTTTTCTTAATAGCCCTTAGTTTGTCGGCTCGCATGAGATTCTCGTCAGATATCGATTTCTCCTCCTTCATAAGATGCAGACAATGTGGCAATAGACTAATGTGTAAAAAACCTTTTAAATCCATGACAAGTTCTTGAATAGTAATTTGAATTTATTAAATTAATGAAATTGAATATAGTCAAAATTAGAAGGCTTCAATTAGTAATACAATATTTTTCAAATAAAGCTTAATTAATTAATTATTCCAGTTTGATTGCTACATTTAATTTTAAGAAAAGGTAAATATACTGGAAATTAAAGCAAATAATACCTATTGTTCTGAAATTGATTATCATTAAACTCTATTAAATTTGTCATGGATTTATTATGAATCTTGTATAGCCGGTAGTCTTTCTCTTCCATCTGTGCCGGTATATCATTCAAAGAAAGCGCACCACTTCTCCTTTTGCCCATTTTCGATTTAATTTTTTTTGCTAGACCAAACATTTTCACAACACACACCACAACTAGCACAACACCATTCAAGTATAATTGCAATTTATATATAAATCGAATTAATTATTTAATTAATTAATTGATTTATGTTATTTATTCTTCACTGATACAACTCTACTGGTTACTTCCAAATAGTAACATTGCGTCACTGGCTAACGTTCATACTACGTATGTTTTGTTTTATTCATAATAGCCATTTCTTCGCCTTGCATTGTGATTGGAAAATTACTTATTTAACACTATTCAATTTTAATGTGTTGGCTTATTGATTGTGTGGTTGCTATTGCACTAAGTATTTGCACCTTTATTTACAACTTATCTTATCTTTTAAATTATCGTAACATATTGATTTACACGATTTTTTTATTGGAATTAAGTTGAAATCTATTGTTGTGATGTAAAGTAGACGCAGATAAAATTGTTAATTAATATTTCTCATAATATAACTTTGAAATAATACAATTTATTTATATTTACAAACTTTGCAAGAAAATTTGTTTCAAATAAAACTCCTTGACTCCGCAAGTTAGCAAAGTTTTTCTAATATTGTATACCAAAAAACTATCTTCATTTATATGTGCCTTAAAACCTTGTAATTGTTATTCTTGTGCTAAATAATTTGTTAAATTTTTTTTGAAATTTGGTACAAACAACAAACATCATTTTACGTAAGAAACCAAATAAAAAGAAACATTTCTACAATTTTTCAAATCTAACTACTTAATTCTTCATTAAATTGTGCATCTTTTGAGACTAATTTCAGCTCTCTAGAGTAAAGTTTGTAGATTTAAGAAAAGAAAAAAAAAACAACATTTGCATTAAAGGTAAAAAACTATGTAATGAGCCTATATAAATCAAGCTAAACACATAAATCCACATTAAATTTCGTGTTTTTTAAGACTAGTTTTAGCTTTTTAGATTAAAATTTTTAGATTAAAATTTTTAGATTAAAATTTTTAGATTTAATAATTTTCATTAAAAGTGTCACTTTCTGACAGTTTTTCGCATTTTATTCAAAATCTTTGCACCAGACCAAGCTAAGCACGCAAGTCTTCATTAAATTTAATCTTTTGAGATTAATTTTAGATTTCTAGAACAAAATATGTTGATTTAAGAAAAAATATTAGCATCATTTGCAGTAAAAGTGCCACTTTCAGATTGTTTTTTTGCATTTTACTCAAAAATTTTGTACTAGACCAATATAAACCAAGCTAAGCACACAAGTCTTCATTAAATTGCGCATCTTTTGAGATTAGTTTCAGCTTTCTAGAACAAAATTTGTAGATTTGAGAAGAGAAAGTTAACAAAATTTAGATTAAAAGTGCCACTTTCAGACAGTTTTCGCATGTTACTCAAAAACTTTGTACTAAATCTATATAAGCCAAGCTAAACACGTAAATCTTCATTAAATTGTGCTTCTTTTGAGATTAGTGTCAGCTTTCTAGAACAAAATTTGTAGATTTGAAAAGAAAAAGTTAACAAAATTTGGATTAAAAATGCCACTTTCAGACAGTTTTTCGCATTTTACTCAAAAACTTTGTACTAAATCTATATAAGCCAAGCTAAACACGTAAATCTTCATTAAATTGCGCATTTTTTGAGATTAGTTTCAGCTTTCTAAAACAAAATTTGTAGATTTGAGAAGAAAAATTTAACATTTGGATTAAAAGTAAGTGCCACTTTCAGACAGTTTTTTGCATTTTACTCAAAAACTTTGTACTAAATTTTTATAAACCAAGCTAAATACGTAAATTTTCTTTAAATTGCGCATCTTTTGAAATTAGTTTCAGCTATCTAGAACAAAATTTGTAGATTTGAGAAGAAAAAATTAACAACATTTGGATCAAAAGTGCCACTTTCAGACAGTTTTTCGCACTCGACTCAAAAACTTTGTACTAGATCTATAAAAACCAAGCTAAATACGTGAGTATTCATTAAATTGCGTATCTTTTGAGATTAGTTTCAACTTTCTAGAACAAAATTTGTAGATTTGAGAAGAAAAAGTTAACAACATTTGGATCAAAAGTGCCATTTTCAGACAGTTTTTTGCATTTTACCCAAAAACTTTGTACTAGATCTATATAAGCCAACCTAAGCACGTAAGTCTTCATTAAATTTCTCATAAGATTAGTTTTCTAGAACAAAATTTTTAGATTTTAGAAAAAATATTTAACAACATTTGGAGTAAAATTGCCACTTTCTGACAATTTTTTTTGCATTTTACTCCAAAAATACTCAGAAAACCTACCTCGGTCAGTCTAGGCAGAGTTTTAGCTCTCTAGAGTAAAATTTGTTGATTTAGATTTAGAAAGAAGTTTAGGCGCTCCAGGAGCAAAGCGGTAATCAAAATAATGACAAACTTGGGTTTGGTAACATCCAACCAAAGCAGCACCCCTTCAAACAAATTGCTAGCAGCAACGCTATAGATGCGACACTAGCGTCCAAAAACATTGCAAAAAGACTGATCGATTGGACAGTGGCAGAAGTGGGAACACACAATCACGTTACGTATCAGCCATAGAGTTACAATCTGTATCAGAGATGCCATTCAGCATGCACAGCTTTAGTACATAAAAAATACACAAAGAAGCGCCGTTTGGTGTACAGGTAGTGTGAAAAAATTGTAAAGCTAGAGAGAAAGATTTCAAAGTCAAAATCGCGGCCAGAAAAAGAAGATGCTAAAAAAATATGTTGCAAAATGGACAAAAATGACAAAACGCTTTATACAAAATAGAACCGCTGGCTCCGATGAACTGCCCAACAAATTAATAAAGACAATAGAAGAGTGTTATCCGCAAGACCAAATGGCTGCAAGACGGTGTGTTCTAAGCTTAGTGAAAACTGACTAGATTGGCCAAAGCACCAGAATCGACGTAGTCATATAGCTCTGCTAGATAGGGCAGACAAACTACTCCATAATAATCATTAATTAAAGTGACTCTCTTTTTAAAGCTTGCAGGGTAGATTAACGTCCAACTCAATTGAGCACTTCTGTTCAAACTGCTCAATAATAATCATTAACTGGAATAACCCAGCCACCCAAATATCTAAAGCTCGCAGAATAGAAAACATTAAAATCTCTTGACCAAAAACACTTTAGCGGGTGAGTTGGGCTCTCCAGTTCAAACTACTCCATACATAATAATCATTAAATGAAGTGACCCACCCACCTAATCATGTATTGGTCATCAAGATATTAATATCACCATCGCTTCCCCGAACATAAAAAGCATCTAAAGCTCGCAGAGTAGAAAACCTTCTAATCGTTTGACCAAAAACACTTGAGCGGGTGGTTTGGGCTCTCCAGTTCAAACTACTCAATAATAATAATTAACTCGAGTGACTCACCCACCCACCCAAGTGTTGGTTATTAAGAAATTAATATAACCATCGCCTCCTCCGACATAGAAACTTCTAAAGATCGCAAAGTAGAGAAACTTCCAATCTCTTAATCATAAACAATTGCGCGGATGGGTGAGCACTTCAGTTCAATCTAGTCAGTAGTAATTATTAACTGAAGTGGCTCACCCACCCACCCAAGTGTTGGTCATCAAAAAATTAATATCACCATCCCCTTCTCTAACATAGAAGTTTCTAAAGCTTAATGAGGAGAGAAGCTTCAAATCTATTAATCACAAACAATTGCGCAGGTGAATAGGTACTTCAGTTCAATCTACTCAATAGTAATTGATTGGAGTGACCCAACCACCCACCCAAATGTTGGTTATCAAGAAATTAATATCACCATCGCTTCCCCAACTTAAAGACTTTTAAAGCTCGCAGAGTAGATAAACTTCCAATCCCGTAATCACAAACACGTGGGGAATAGATATGCACTCCACTTCAAACTACTCATTGATCATTGTTAATTAAAGTGACCCACCCATCTACCCAAGTATTGCTTGTTTAGAGTTTAATATCACCATCGCCTTCTTCGACATAAAAACTTCTAAAGCTAGCAAGAAACTTCCAATCCATTGATCACAAACAATTAGACGGGTGAGTTAGCACTTCAGTTTAAACTCCCATCCAAATGTTATTCATCAAGAAATTAATATCACCATCACCACCTCCAACATAGAAACTTCTAAAGCTTAGAAGGGTGTGTTGGGCACTCCAGTTTAAACAACTTGATAGTAATCATCAATTAGAGTCACCATCCCACCCACCAATAAATCTAAAAATTGATATCACCATCAATTTCTCATCATTAACTAAAGTAAACCACCCATCCACGCAAGTGTTGGTTCGTTTGCGGATAACCTGATAGTTCTAGCTATCCACGTTTCTGTAGGTGCTTTACAACGTAAATGAGACAATAGTGCTTGTTGTGTCGTGTTGGCTAGCAGCCAACAATCCAAAACGGCTCATAAATGTAAAGCATGGCTGCTTACTAAGCAAAGAAGCCTATTGGGGAAGGGTCAATAAACACCTAAAACCTTTTGGTCACCCTGGAATCCAACAGGTAACACTGTTAGCAGGTTGCGGCGGCAGTCAAAAATGCGTCAAAAGTAGTACCAGCGGTGTCCTGACTAATAGCAAACGTAGGAAGACAAGTCAAGCAAGTCAAGAATTGCTGGTAAGCAAATTGCTCTACGGTAAGCCAACGTGCGCAGCAAGAATTGATGTGCAAACAAATCGTAAAAAACTAAAAAAAGCGCAACGCCCGACCAAAAAAGACCACCAATGGGATCGCTTCAGACAAAAATCGTTTAAACAGCGCATCTATAAAAAAACAACAGTTTTTGAAAATAAAAATTACAATAAGCAGACCTACGTCCGAATAATTTTAAAACCGCATTTCACCTCTTCCGCTATAGCCCACGCAATCTCTTGGGTCATCGCCATGCTTACAACGTTACATATCAACCGTAGGCAAGATGAGGTTTGCGCAGACCTGTAGAACTCCTACACCAGGCCTCACACTAAATTTAAACAAAGCCGGGTCCACCAACCCCTGCCGATAAATGACGATACTGTTCTCACCAGATTGCAGAGAAGCAAATGACGCCCAATGTGAGACAATCAAAAGCATGAAGCTTTCCCTTACCCCAAAACTAATTTATTAGAAAAAGAAAGCTTCAACTAAGATGATAAACTCGGTGTTTGTAGACAAAAACTGGACCCAAAAAGTAAGCGCACGGAACCAGACATTCAAACCACACATTTAAAAGGCTAACCGACAAGCCAACAAAGCCAAAAGAAATTAAAAAAAACCAAGAGCAAAACACTAGGTCCAAAAAACGCCTAAACTGTTAGTCAAAAACTACAAATCCCGGCCAATTCTTAAACTACAAAGAAACATGACCAACACAGAAACTCCCAAGAATAGAAGTTAAAATTGATGGAAAAGTAGTAAAAACCTTCATCGACTTAAAAGCAATTCAAAATTTCTTAACATTAAAATTACTCCAAGTACTAGAGTTCACAAAATACATTTTCCAAACAGACCTCGCTGCAAAATTAAAAATCACGTGAGAGGCCACCATCAACATGCAATTCAAGTTGATCACTCCTCAATTAGGCAAATACTTAATACTGGGCCATCCTTGACTAATCTGGACTATGCACGCCGTTGCATTTATTTTTGGCAGAAGCTGTCAAACTACCATCTACTGGAAATCACCGAGCAAACCAACCTCCCTAAATTACTAAAGCCTACTCATATAATCCGGAGCTGTACAAGATCATACAAGAATTCAGTGCAGTCTTCACCAAAAACCAAACACCCACAACCACCAAGATCAGAACCCATCAGATTCAATTAAAACATATCCGACTACTGCACCAATGATCTGGTTCAAATCTTACAACAAAAATTATTTCAAACGTTTATACGCTCTCCCACTCCCTAACCCGCCTTGTCAGCGTAGAGTTTTATGACTAAGATCCTTCTCTGGTCCGGAATAGATTAATATTAATAACTCTAGTGTTCAAAGTCTACTTAAAACTGTAGTTCCACTTGTAAGTTGTTAGCATTGCGGGCAAAGAAGAGAGTAATGTCTAGAAAAAGACAATAATATTCGAAAAAGTGAAAAAACTACTAGTCACGGACATAATAAAGCTCAACATGAGCAACAACTGCTCAGCAGTGGTATTAGTACAAAAATGGACAATATGGCAAGATTAACAATAAGTTTTTGCAAAATAACAAGACAAAGCAATATCCCTTCCAAAAAACTTCCAACCACTTTGGCGCTTCCCGCTTATTTACTAAAATAGACCTGCGCTCTGGCTATTGGCAGATACAAGCAAACACCTCACCACGTTTGCATGCTTTTTGAGCTGAAGAAAGCACTGGCAACCTTCTAATAGCTAATGTCTAGAGGCACCTTTGTATTAGTATACTTGAATGATATTATAGTATACTCAAAAACCATTAGTAAACATCTAAATCACTTACAAAAGGTTCTAAAACGCCTGCAAAAAACAACCTAAAATGCAATTTGACAAAATGCGCCTTTGGAGAAGAAGAGGTCAAATATTTGGGGCAAAGAAAACCTATTCATGCAACACTACCTTAAACTAATCCAAAAGCACCCTCATCCTACTAACATAAAATGAGTCCACAGATTAATGGGCTTATGCACCTGCCTAAGAAAGTACACATCCAACTTTGCCCAAATAGCCAAACCACTTATGAAGTTAAAAAACACAAAAAGCCTTTTGAATGATCACCAAAAGCTGACAAAGAGTGCAAAAATGTAAGAACCTTAGTGGACAAACCTTAAAACTTGCGCATCTTCCACTTTCTCATCCTTCTGCTTACTACGTCTTGGACTTGACAAAAATTTCTTATTTCCTCAAACCTCTTCCGATCAAACAAACTAAAACCTGTAAATTCTCAAAGTCTTCGCATTTCTGTCATTCTTAAGAGTAAATCTACTGCTAGATGCACATCAAGAATCTTCTAATACAAAATCACCAACTAAAACCTTAAAAACTCTGATAGAATGGTAGTACCACTCATTTCCATAAACATGTTAGGAAATATATCGATAAAGATTTTGTACAATCGTCTAGCCCGGCCACAACATCTCAACCGTTATCAAATCACTATCCTGGTAGTCGAGACGTTAGCAGATGTTGGCTGACGCAGTAAAACGAGCAAAGAAAAAGTGCCCATAGACAGGAGCGTAAATAACACAGTGCAAAGCTTTAAAGGGTAATCCTGATAAACCACCAAATAACAACTTGGGCTAACGACTCGGCAAAGTTGAGGAGTTATACCAAACCTCCGTCGGCCACGACCAATCATTGTGGTACCATCAGCAGCCTAACAAGTCGTCATCAAACAACATCATGCATTAAAAACTGCCAAACATCTAAGCCAAGACAAAACCGACAGTCTTACCACTGGTCAAAAGTTCACATTTGTTCAAGGCTATGTGGTCTGCTGCAGAACAAAAACCAGGTGCTGCCCAGCCAAGAACCACTTTACACTCAAACTCAGATGGAAAACTATAAGAACAGGCCAAGAACAAATACGTCTTAACATGCAATTCCCGTGCCGGCAACCACAAAGAAAGTTAACATCAACATTTTGTAAAATCGCATATTCCTCCGCTAACCAAACATCATCATGACTGACAGTAACCTTCAATTTCTCATCAAACTCTTCAGCAACAAATCCTCAAAAGTTTTGCTCCCAAAAGTGCGCATTCCCAAAAGCTTCTTTTGTTCAAATCAGATTTCATCAAAATTATTTTTTTTACCATTTTGATATTAAGAAATAAGGACAAATACAATTTTTTTCTACTTTTGTAACATGAATTAATAAAAATATGACTTGAAAAAGTGGCCCCAAACTGGTGCAAGCTGCTCAGAGCAAAAAAAGAGTTGAAGATTTTAAAGGAAACCTATATCCAGAAGTGGATGCAATGATGATAATGTTTTTGTTGTAAAAATCGCCGGTTTCGGTAATAAAAACCGCGCTAAAAAAAAAAAAAATGAAAACGGTTCAAACCAAAACTCAAAAGAATTTCCGTTTTTGCAAACAAGTGCAATAAATAGTTTTCGGGGTTTTCTAAAAATATCTGCGAACCCCTAGGTCCAAATGTTTTAGCAAAGTCTACTGGAACGTTCCCTACAAGGGTTTGGGGCCATAAACTGGCGCACCGTTTTCAATATATTGGCGTTAAGACATAAAAAGTAAAATCCTGTCTAAAATTTTACTCATCTTTTACAAATTCACAATTTCTAATAGTTCTGTACACATTTTATGATCTTTTGGAAAGCTCTAGATACTTCTAGTTAATATTTTAAACTTCTTGCGGAAAAGTTTCAACACTTTTTAATTTTTTTACAAACTCTAAAGTTTTCTACACACTTAAGAATTTTCTGAAAAACTCTAAATACTTTTAAAAATAAGAAGCTTTAGAAACTTAGAAAAACCATGCAAAAAAAAAGTTCTTAAAATTTCTACAAATTCTAAAAATTTTCTATTTATTTTAAAAACTTTTAAGAAGTTCTATATTTTTCTAAAAATCTAGCAAAAAAAATTTTTTAAAAACTTTTTACAAAACTCAAAATTTTTTTACACATTTTTAAGAAACTTCAAAAAAATCTTAATTTTTTTTAATTTATTTACAAACTCAAAAAGTTTCTACACATTTTAGAACCATTTAAAAAGCTCAAAGTACTTCATTTTTAAAATGCTTGCGTAAAATTTAAGATAATTTTTAAAAATTACAGAAAACTTGTCAAACTTTTTATAAATTTTAAAAATCTTCTGAAAAACTCTAAATACTTTTAGAAATTTTGCACAAATATTTGAAATTGTTGTACAAACTCAAAATTTTCTACACATTTCAGAATCTTCTAAAACTCTTAAAATAGTTCTAAAAATCTTTTGCAAGAAGAAGATTTATATATTTTTTTTTTATTTTTTACAATTTTCAACTGTTTTATGCACATTTTAGAATCTTCTGAAAAGCTCTAGATACTTCTAAAAACTTTCTGAAAACTTTTGAAAACATTTTAAACTTTCTACAAATTCTAAATGTACCGAGAAGCTTTAAATAGTTCTACAAGTTTTAAAGATATTTTTGAGTTTTTTGCTCTAGATACTTTGCAAATGTTTTTTGAAAAGTTTTTAAACTTTCTACAAATTCTAAAAGTTTTCTAAAGATTTTCTGAAAAGCTTAAAATACTTTTAAAAATATTGTAATAAATATTCTACACATTTTAAATTTTTCTTAGAAACCATAGATACTTTTAAAAGCAGAACCCAAATCCGATTTGACGCAATCCACTGGCTGCGCGCAAACCAAAACTGTTGAGTGAAGGACGACGTGGGAACCTTTTTAAGCTTTACTCAAAAAATGTTCATTATAAAATCTTCTAGAAATTCAAAATTTTCAAAAATGTTCTACACATTTAGAGTCTTCTATAACTAAGACCTTAGAAAAGTTTTTACAAATTCCAAAATATTTTTGAATCTTTTAAGAAGCTTCAGGAACTTCTGAAAATCATGCAAAAAAACCTTTAAAAAGTTCTTAAACTTTCTACAAATTCTAAAAGTTTTTTACTTATTTTAAAATCATCTGAGGAGCTCCAAATACTTATAAAAATCTTGCAAGTTTATCTTTTACAATTTCTAAAAATTTTTACACATTTTAGAACTTTTCGAGAAATTTTAGAAACTTTTCAAAATGCATGAAGATTTTTAGAAACTTTCAACAAATTTTTCATTTAACATATTCGGAAAAACTTTAGATACTTTTAAAAATCTTGCAAAAGATGTTATAATTTTTAACATTTTTGTACACATTTTAAAATCTTCTGAAAAGTTCTAAATACTACTACTACTACTACTACTACTAAATACCTTGCAAAAAAAATTGAAAAGGTTTTGAAAGTTTTCTACGCCTTTTAGAATATTCTGAAAAGCCTTAAACACTTTCAAAAAGTTTGCGTAAAATGTTTGTTTTTTACAAATTTTAAAGCTTTTTTCCACTTTTTATAACTTCTAGATACTTCTAAAAATCTTGCAGAAGATTTTTGAATACAAATTCTAAGAGTATTCTACACATTTTAAGCCTTCTGAAGAACTTCTAACAATCTTGCAATATCTTGCCGTGAGCACCTCGTTAATTTTTCGAGAAATCCAAATGCCAAAACGAATTTGTCCAAAATCAAAGCATTATTACAATTTTGTTTGTTTTAGTCGGCGCTTCTGAAGAAAAAACTCGGAAAATTGCCGGGAGTCGATTTTCGGCATCGGCTTCCTTAAAACGCAAATTGGTACTTTATGCTTGTTCTTAATTATATAAATTTTCAAAAAACTATTAACAATTATTAGAGCAAGGCAAAAAAAGTATATTTGCTATTATTTTGAATAAAAAGTACTTCGTCAGTATCTACAACGCTTCCATTATCTCAATTAACGGGTTCGGTAATATATATTTGTGTTTGCGAGTACGCATAAAATTGTCAAACTTAATTTTTTTATAAATCTATTATCATTTTAACAAAGTAAGTGTCAACTGTTCTTTTAAACAATTTTATTTAATAAATCTGTCTGTCGGACAAAGCTTTATAACTTCAACATTGCAACTCAAATTGAGTTAATTTAATGCTATAACTTAAATAGTTACTGTGTGAAATTACTCGATTTCTATATAAAAACTAAACTCTTCAAAGTATATCCTGAAAATACTTTCACAAAATAATATAATTGTAGCAGTGATAAGTTTGCAAACATTAATATTAATCAAAATGTGCTGCCAATAGTAAAAGAATCTTTAAAGTGCGCAACAGTGATGCGAGGCAAATTGATGATAATGTGCGGTGATTAGCAAAACACACAGACATAAAGATAAATATCAAACGCAATCAGTAAAGTCATTAAAAGCTTAAAATAGGGAAGTTAGATCGTGTACAACACTTACATCAATACAAATGCGCTCATCATCCGCAGCCAAATCGGAAAAATGTTATATACATATATTACTGATGATAATTTAATAATGAAATATGAACATTATTTACAAATTACTTATTTATTTATGTTATTTGAGTGTGAACATGTGTTATACAATCAAGTTCCTACCTGTTCCTTGTCCTCTTGTGTTTTTGGCTGAAGAGTCGCTGTAAGGATAATTTCACCTAATGATGTCGTTGGTCTGACAGGATCGTGTAGGGGCAGTACGAGTTCAGTGGATCTGGACAGTTCAAGTGCGGATAAATCGAGTACGGCGGATCCCATAAAGTCATCCTGGAAAATTGAATGGGTTCGTAATTTATCTTATATAAGATAAGATATTGTATTACCTGTAAGCCCCAATCGTAATCAAACACTTTGATGCTGATCGGAACGAAAGGGTCCTCTATGGGTACTGTGAAACTTTCATCCCAGCTGGGATTTAAATCTCTATATACGGTTCGCGACTTGTAAATTAACCTCCCTCCGCATTTGAACTTAACATAAGGATCGCTTGTGCCTGAAATAATAATTAGATTTAATTTCATGCAGGGATTTTGTAACAAGATAAGTGTGAAGGCGAGAAGCAATACAGATGGACCCTTTTAGTGCTAAAAATAAGATAGAGAGCGGTATTTGAACTAAACCTCTCAGCCCAATCAAAAACTGTATAAATGGTTATAGTAATCAAATTATTTATAAAAACTATCAAAGTTGTTATAATAACTGTGAAAAATGATAAGTTGCAACTATCAATTTTGTTTATTAAAAATGTACCTGTCAAAACCGTTGTATGAAATGTGAAACTATTATTTTCTGCAATATGTTTTATTATTTAACAACCTACGTTATCTCCATAACCCAAATCCACCACCGAGTAGCTAGAATTACCGACCCGACACCTCTGACCTTTTACTAAATGAATTGTCAAATAACCCAAACTACCCCAACAACTGTAAACAGATACGAGGGTAGCAATTGTTCAGTACAAATTTCACAAATTGAATAATGTTCTAAACAAACCATTTTTATCCATCGCGACCAATCCATGTCCTCGTCGTAAATACACACGCAGTTGAAAAAACGAGTGTTGTCGCAGGGCCGTTTCCCTCCTCCTGGTAATTTCATCACTGGACGTCAGCTGAAATACAAAACATAAATTAATTAATGAAATACCCACATGAGGTATTAAATTATTATATAAAAAAATAAAATACAAACCACATCAATCACAGACATTTCTTCTGATTGAAAATTAGCATTTTATTTTAATTGTAATCACTCATTGTGAAAGTCCATATTATGCAGACATAATTGCTTGCTTTAGAGTAATTTCCACAGCAATGACATTCACATGTAAACATCTAAATAATTTTCTAATTGGATTTCTATTCGGAACTTGTCACATTGAATGTATGCTCCAGTTTGTACTCAAATTGTAAAAGATTTACACATGTTGCAGCAAACAAAACTGAGAGTTTAATATCGAACAAAAATTGCAAACAATTGCGAATTGCAGGCGTATTGTGTGGGCTTTTATCAGCTATTATTATTTCGAATCCTTTTATCACGTTGTGTGGATATTGTAATAATATTGAGGAAACAATAAAATACAATTCATTTGTGTAATTGCTTTATTTTGTTTCATATTGGAATATGAAATCCATACAATATTTTAGTTTGTTGGGAAATAGTGAGGTTGTTATAGTTTTAATAATTTTGAGTTTTTACAAATTCTGACCTTGGTTTAATTACAAGTTATTTTGGTTTCTCAAAATTTAATTTTAATTTAAGTTTTTTTTTTGTGTGCACATTGATTATTGTAATTAACTTGAATACAAATAATTTCTTATTATTTAGTAAAAAACGGTTTACTAAATATTGACTCCATTAGTACCAATATACTATAAGTACCAAATGATAGAGCTGCATCAAAATTTAAACGCTTTTTTTAACTTAACCTCAACTTAATTGGCTTCACGTAATCACAGTAAGAAGCTTATTGTATAACTTCACAATTTATAATTCACAAACGATGACTTAAATATTGATGCAATTTGGTTCCAATATACTCCATTAACATAAAAACCAACTGCAAAAATTTTATTAAAATTGATACGTTCGTTTTTACATAACATCAATTTTATTAACTGCATACTCGCATATAGAGACATATAGGATAAATTAAAAATTTATAACTCACAAATGGTGCATTAGGTTTTAATGCAATTTGGTACTAATATACTCCAATAACATAAGTATCAACTCCATTAATTTTATTAATATTGATACGTTCGTTTTTACATAACATCAATATTATTAACTGCACACAATCCTCGCCAGGGACATATAGGATAAATTAAAAATTTATAACTCACAAATGGTGCATTGGATTTTGATGCAATTTCGTACCAATTTACTCCATTAACATAAGTACCTACTGCATACATTTTATTAAAATTAGTAAGCCCATTTTCACATAACATCAATTCTAGTAACTGCATACAGTCCTCGCAAGAGACGTATAAGATAAATGATAAATTCGTAACTCACAAATGCTGCATTGAATATTGGTGCAATTTGGTACCAATATACTCCAATAATATAAGTACTAACTGCATAAATTTTATTGAAATTTATACGTTTGTTTTTTCATAACATCAATTTTATTAACTGCATACAATCCTCAGAATAGATGTATAAGATAAATTAAAAATTAATAACTCACAAATGATGCATTAGATATTGGTGCAATTTAGTACAAATATACTCCATTAACATAAATACCAACTGCATAAATTTGATGAAAATTGATAAGTTTGTTTTTACATATTATTAGTTTTGTCCCCGGCCCCTCTCTCCCTATATCTGTTTCTTGTATGCATTCTCTTATTATTTTTTCATTTCATGTGGTACTCATTCTAATTCTTTAGTTTGTCTTCAAATGCGTTCTTAGTTTTCTTATTCACATATCATTAATTGTATTCCTTTTAGGGTATAGTAGTATTTTGAGAGGAAGTACCTCTACGCTATGCCGGTCACTTCTGGTTAACATTTGCGCATTGCTTTATTGGTCTCCAGGACAACCACAAACTCTCACCAGTGACTCCAAGAAGCTGCAATGTACGCAGCGGCCATACCCCGGTAAACTGTTTTGATCAGCAAACAAAACCTAGTAGAAGGGGAGAGTGGTATCTCTCACCAAAGACCGGTACAGCAAAGCAATCGTCAAAAGTTTTAAAAAGCGTTAAAAGATATTAGAAATAATGATGGCCAAAAATTACATCTCTAGTAACCATCACAGTTTTACTTGGATAAAAAAAACGAGTTTAAAGACGTTCTCACTGAAATAAATCAGGCCTCTAAGATTAGTGTCCAAACAAATCAACTATTTTATAGAGAAAAGGATTACAAAACCTACAAATCAAGAAGCCCTTTAGCAAGAGTCAAAAAGCGGTGAGTTAAGTCGTGATGCAACTCTGACTAAGCAAGATGGCTGCACAAAAGTTATGAAAAGTAGTTATCTAGAAGCTGAAACTCAGGACGCTGCTCTCCTCAAATCAGAGAAAAGAGCTAGACAAGATGCCTCCAAAACAGCTTACCTCAACCACAATAAACAAGTGGCAACCACAATCGTTTGTGCATTAACTTCCTCGTGGTCAAGCAAGAAAAAAACTTTAAAACTATCGCAACATAAAATAGCCGTAGCCTACAAGACAATGCAACAAAAATATTGTAGTACAAGAACTAAATAAATACGGCTTATACCGTACCGTCACCACTGAGCAAAGCCAGATTTGCAAAAAAAAGCAAAACTTTCTCATAGAATGGTAAATCTTAAGAAGAAACTAGAATAAAAGATGCTGCCTTTGCCAAAAGATCTACACTCGTGAAAAAGCTTTCCAACTTGCGTACTAGCATAACCGACCTAATGATCAGTATGCGCCTTGAACTGCAACACACAGTTATAAGAAATTAGCCTTTCTATGTCATTATGAATCCTGATCTGGCATAATCAAAAGATATTATGCTAAAAAATGTATCTCAAACAGATTAGGACTATTAATTCTATGCTCTCAATAGAATCTATGTATTACTAATACAAAAAATAACTACTAAACCACAAAGCAACGCCACAAATCCATCATTGTACATAAAAAAAGTATTCAATGTTCAGTAAACTACGGCAAAACAAGATGTAAATTGTTAGTCTATAGTTAAATCAAAAAGGAAAAAAAAAAAACTTCTAGAGAACTAGATATAAGAAAACCCAAAATCCTAAAAACTCACAAAAGTTTTCATGGTAAAGTAAACATAATAATGTAAAGAAGCGCATAAAGTTATCAAAAAAACTGTACAATTCAGCCAGAAGATGCTTAAGGCTCAAACCCAAACTCCAGGACACATAAAACCTACAGATTAATACTTCAAGTAATACACACCAGATAAGACTATTTTATTAAAAACTGAAATAAATATGTGTTTCATAGAAAAGCAAAAAAATATTAAAAAGATAGATGAAATGACATGGAATACATTAACAAACCTACCAGAAAAGATACAATGAGAAAAACTTGACAATCCTCTAACACTAAAAAAAGTGAAAAGCTGTTACTCAACTCACGAATAGATAAGCAACTAAAAGTGATGGAATATCTTCGAAGACTACAAAGAAAGTAAAAAACCCCTACAACAGAAGATATTTAACTTTGTATACTACTATATAAAAGCAAAAGCAGTACGTCCGAGAACAACTCTTACAAGAGTATTTCTCTACTTGCCTACAGCCAATAGCAAAGCAAATCTTTTGTAAGACTCAATGCAGTTTCAGTGCACACAGAAGCATTTGTAACGCAACTTTTAACACACAACATATACAAAAAAACTGTAAAACAATACCAACTATTATACATGTGCTTCATCAACCTGGAGAAAACCTTCAATCAAGTCTCAAGAAAGCTTTATAGATAGTTTTAAGAAAACTAAAGTGACTAAGAACGCTTCTGAATAAAATAATACAACATCACATGGACATGAAATGCAGGGTAGGTATCATAATGGAACACTATCAATAGACTTCAAAGCCAACGCCTCACTCTACTTCAGTGTCGTCTAAAGGTAAGCCCTTAAAGACATGTTTGATGCCATACACATAAAACAATAGAAAACTGCTTAACTTAACCAGATTAAAAATTTCTACAAAAACCCAACTTACCACAAACACCAAAATACTGTTTGCTGATTACTTGCTACAAGCCCTACAAGAAAGTATCACAAAGCCCAACAACTCATGTAAACGCTTTGGGCTAAAATCAACTACGTAAAACCAGAAGTCATGCAACAAATATCTCAAACCATATACACTTATAGACACGCCGTGTGCTATTTTCCGCTGGTTGCATAGTGAAACCAACATAACAACGTTTTATCCCCACAACTGACGTCACGCGGTAGTTAATCCTTTATATTCACAATTTTTAAATACAATAAAACATAAATGTATATTTCAATATTAATTTTAATTTAAATTTAGTAAATGATATATTTTATGTACAGTTTGACGTTTCTCCTAATAAGAAGCATCAAAATAAATTTGTTTTTGACGTTATATCTTTAATAAATAATTTAATATTAGGAGTATTTATTTCCAAAAAATAGCACTTTGTATTTTAAAATTTAATATTTATGTGAAAGAAATAATCTCTGTTATCATGCGCCAAGTGCTCAATACAAATTTGATAAAAATTTTGGTAGGTTAAAAGCGTTAAACTGTGTCAATCAAGTTTCTTGTATATGCGCGTTCTGGCCCACAACTGACGTCACATGCACCAGTCATATTAATATTACCGCGTTTGCAAAAAGCAAATCCAGAAATGTATATGGTCTAAAACAAATATCCCTTAATAAGCCATAAAAATAAATGACAATCAGCTCAAGAAATCAACAACTTCAAATATCTCGGCAGTACCTTAAACACTGATAAGACAATTTACCAAAAAAACAGAAGGGTAGCAATAGCATCAATAACATATAAAAAAAGTGCTAAAAAGTATTTAAGACTCATAATATATCCACCAAATCTAAAATTAAAGTCTATCAGGCTATCATAATACCGTCACTACTATACGGTGTTGAAATCTGGTGTGCTAATAAACGATACATCGTCAAAATACATTCCACCTCCGTCGTCTCAATCAATCAGAAACATAAAATGGCATGAGTACTTCAAAAACTCATAAACCGGTATCCCTAGCATAGAAGCACTATTAATCAAAACACAAATGTGATAGTGCAGACAAGTCCAAAGACTAGGAATTCAACGATTACCCAAAAAACAATGTTTTCGGAGCTGTTCTATGTTGAAAGAAAAGTAAAAAACCAAACTGCAAGATACAAAAACAAGGCAAAACAAAATATTCATTTGCTTTCTAGTATATTTCCTTGTTCTTTTAAATTTTTTTTTCACGTGTGTTTCTTTATCTTTTTCAATCTTTTTCAATCTTTTATATTTAAAGTAAAAACTTCACAAAGGCTCCTTGTCCAGTCAGTATTTGTGCTGTATAATAGTACGTCTTACGTTTATTCTCTACTAATTTTTTTTAGGATTAGTTCTCTCCGCAATCCCCCTTTTCTCTTTTACTCCACCGTCTTTGCTATTTTTCCTTCGTCTTCTCTCTGGCTTTCATCTTTGCTTTTATTTTATTAGTTCCTTCCTATTTTTTTTACCATCATATCCGCTAGATGTGTTGCCGCGTTAACCGGTAGAACCTCCTGTGACACCGTTCTGTGGGCCTGCTAATCTTTAGAAAACTTGTTCTTATTTCATCTTTGCCGCTGCTATTAGCTTTCTGTTATCTTCTCTTAGACCTCCCATGTTTGGCATAAGTCTACTGAACTATCTCTTAATTTTTGTTGTCCCTTGACCGTTTTCTTAACCCATTCATTCCATCCCTTTGAAAGTCTTCCAAAGTATTTGATTTTTTCTATAGTTATTACTTAATCTTCTACTATCTGTTCATCAGCCTCTGTTTTAAATATTTCTAATTTTTTTTGCCATTGCTGTTAGCTTCTTTTGCTATTGCTTTCACTTATTCTGTACCTTCTCTTACTAAACCCATATTATTTCATTTCCCATCCTTGTTACATCTAATACTGATTTCAAAATTTCTGTTTGACCTGGATCTGGTTTCTTGCATTGTTGCTATAACTGCTTCTTTCTTCCCTTTTTTGAGTTCTTCTACCAGTTCTCCCTTAAAAAACAATTTCTCAATTCGAGTTCTACTCTTTTGTTTTCATTTAAGTAGACTATTTTTGTTCTTCCGCCCAATTTGTTTATCACTATTGTGTACGGCTTTTCCCAAGGGCTCTGTCTATAGATTTTATTATTTCTTTCAAGCATATTTTTCTGCTAACCCTGATTGCCCATTTCAAAATTTTCCTGTCTTGTTTTGGTTACTCTCCCGTTTGTCTTTTGACTTTCTTGTCTGTTTGTATTACATTTTTTTTGCAATCTTGTAGTTCTTTAGACCACTAATATGATCCTTTGCGTCTTCTTCACCTGTATCTAGGAATTACTTTTTTCGCCACTTTTCTCAGCTCTTTGGCATCTTTTCTTTATGTTCTTGTTTGCTTCTTCTATTTATATAGCTTTCTTTATCTTCTTTCTATCCTTTTTACGTCCCATCTACCTTCTAACGTGTTCTCTTGTTTTCATTTTTCCTTTGTGTTCTATTGTATGTGTTTGTGTAAGTTCTGCAATTCTTTCTCTGTCACGGTCATGTGATTTTGAGCTTCCCTTTTGTCTTTTTTGTTGCAAATTGTAAAGTTTAATCATTCTATCATTTTTATCATTATCTTCTGATCCAAAATATGCCACCTTCTTTATTTCTACTTTAGTGTTTACACGAAAAATACAAATTGTGCATTGAGAAGAGAAATCTTGTAAATCAGAAAAAGTCAGTGCAGTACAACGAGTTCATTTTTTTTTGTAAAGTGCCTTGCGCTTGCTACAAACGTAGATTCCCCTCTTGTATGTTTGTGATGACTGTACGATAATAGTTCTACACAAACATGCAAAACCTACAGTTTAACGTGGAATCCAAACCACACCACTAGAGGGGTTTACTAAACAAATACTTCGCTGGTTGTTCATTGCCTTGCAAAGAAGACGACCGCATCGAAATATATTCGACAAATTAAATATTGGCGCTGCCGGGAATCAAACCCGGGCTGCCTGCTCAACCGCCTTTGTCCCACCAGATCTAGAAGATAAGAGACATGATAAAAGCTATGGCATCCAAATCCAACCTCCATATGCAATCATTAAAAAGCTGATAAAACCATTGGTTTAATAGCTTCCTCTGTCACCGCTTTAATTCTTACATTCATCATCAGTGAAAACATGGACTTTGCTGACATGTAAAATGAGGTTGAGAAAGTGGTTCACTTTCTCAACCACAAACGCCCAGCCACAGACTCTAAAGACAAAGGTGACTCCATTCTCTTTCGCACTAACAATGCAGTCGCGGACACTGCACCTGTTGACTCTAAAGAACTCACAATAGACAATGGAAACAGAACAAAAAAAATGAAAAAAATGATTAAAGATGACTTCTCTCCTCTTCTTACTAAGAATGAGCCTTTAGCCATCCCCAAGTAGTCGCCCCATCGGCTACACTCAAACCGTTAGTTGGACCTCTACCGGTTTCGTCACTGCTAAGAAAAAAATGAATTCACCAAGGTTAGTTTCAAGCCTGCTCCTATGAACCTAAATCCTACTGGTGACAAAACCCCACCAACCTAACCTAATTTCTCATTTTAACTGAGAAACACTTGTTCCCTAGCTTCTCCCAACATTTCAAAAATAATAAAATCGCTATTATTTCAGCCTGCAATACTCACGAAGGCGTTCAAATAATTTCGGCTTCAAACGCCAATCATAGAAAAACAAGCGTCTTTTTCAAGTCGCTCAAGAGCTAACTTTTTTACATGATTGACCTCTGTAGAACGTTGCCAAAGTGGTAATCCAGTATATGCCGCTATACCCAACAAAAGAAAACGTAGAGCAGGAATTGAAATCTCTCAGATTCACTGAATCTAACTTCCACAGAATGGGAAACAAATTTTGTCACTCCCTAGAAAGTTTGACTTTTTGACTTGAGCTTTGTTTGGGCCATCACCAACCGGTAGACTCTACTCCGGCACTCATCCCGCAAACTTTTAGATATGCAAAGTATAAATAAAATAATCATCTCACAATGCAAAAAGCAAATAAACATGCGCCTAAATCCAAGTTGGCTACTTCAAAAAGCTCTGGTTCTTGCAAACCAGCCGATGAAACTGCAAACAAGTCGTTTGCCCATGCTATCCCCAAAAACACCAGGACCAGCAAACGCTTTTTGCGCTTAATTCAATAACCTAACCTAACCTAAGCTTGCGCCAATAATCCTAAATACGTTCACGTGTTAGGGAAAGTCAGAAGTAAACTGGAGGCGTGAGACAGCAATTTTTGCAAAAATGACTGGACTACTCCAAAGTAAATACTCTTAACACTGTAATTCTTTAAACAAATGTGATTGTCGTGAACGTGCCTAAGCTGGGCACATTTAAGCTCAAATCTGCATATATTACTAACCTAATCCAAACGGCAAATTTGAAAACGGTATTGTCAACCGTCCTTGATTGCTGGAGACTTCAATTCTAAGTACCCAACCTAAAGCAATGTCAAAGCCAAAGGTCAAAGATCAAGCACTACGTTGAGCAAAAATGAAAAGCTGGCGCGTAATTAACATTCCAAAACCTAAGGAGAACCGGAAGTTTCCTCAAAACTACCGGCCAATCCGGATGTACACCACGATCAGAATCACCAGTCTAAGAAACAGCTGCAAACTCGCACTTCAATCGTCTCAAGATCTTTCTTAGTATTTTGAAACAACAAAATTTGTAACAACCTCGGCATCCCTCCGTTGTGTCAACATATCGAGGCGTTTGCCTAAAAATACTTTGTGAACTCTGATCTGGCCAGACTTAACTTTACCAATCCTTAAAGTAAACAACCCCACAATTCCACCTCACAACCTATAAAGCGTCCCAACCAACCATCTCCTAAAATACAATCTTTAAAAAGAAAGTACTCGAACTTCCAGGTATGATCTAGAGAAAATTTAGTTGTTGGGCACACTCATTTAGAGGGTAAATCCTACACTCAGTATTTAAAAAATTCTCCTCCCAACTTATAAAAAAAAATCAATTTGTCTTAATCTTAAATTAATTAATATAGTTAGCTCAATCCATACATGTATTTAATTACTAAACTAAATATAACTAACAATTTATTAAAATTTAATGCAGTTTAATATCAATAAACAACATCATCATTCGTACCAAGTAAACAAAATTGATACAAATCTATAGGCTCAATCAAACATAACCTCAAATTAATACGTATGAGCTTACTCAATCAACACACTCATCGCTTCACTAAAACCAATATAACTCGGTAACCTTACATTGAAATTTAATGTAATTTGACACCAACATACCTCATCATCATAAGTGCCAACTGTATAAAATTGATAAAAATCGATAAGCTCAATTTGACATAACCTCAATGTAATTCATATGAGTTTACTTAATCTACACACTTATTGCATTACTAAAACAAATATATCTTGCTAACAAAACATTGGAAAATGATGTAATTTAGCAACAACTCACTTCATTATCTTAAGTACCTACTGTATAAAATTGATAAAAATCGATAGGCTCAATATGACATAACCTCAAATTAACTGATATGAGCTTACTCAATCTACACAATTATCTCATTACTAAAACTAAAAATATAACTCACTAACTATACTTTGGAAAATGATATAATTTAGTGACAACTTATCCCATCATAATAGCTCAATTCAACATAACCTTAAATTAATTAATGTAAACTTACTCAACCCATACAATTACTCAGTTAATAAACCAAACTTAACTCGCTAACAATTCATCAGAATTTGATGCAGTTTGTTACCAATAGACTATATTATTATTAGTACCTACTATATAAAATTGCAACATAATTGTGCTCAACTTGACATAACCTCAAATTAAAATGCATGCAAACTTACTCAATCTACACACTTGCCGCAAAATTTAACTACTTTGACACTGATTGCTTTCAGAACTTTTCATACGTCTTGAAGTTGCCTCAAAAGTTTACAAACTGTTTAAAGTGGCGTTAACTACAAAATAATTGCTTTAGTTTCTGCACAGATTTTTAGTAAAATCAAATTAAAATATTCAAATTTCTTTAATAAATCATTGTTGTTTAATAATAATTATTATTTTAAAAACTTTTCATATAAAAATTCCATTACCTTGAGATGGTTATCCTTTACCAACCGTGCATGAAAATAATGTCGCATAACTAACTTTAATTAAACTTCACCAAGGTAGATAATAAACTTACACCCTTAACATAACTGAAAAACACGACAACGCGACACTATATTCTACCACACAATCAATTAATTAACTAGTTGGCTAGCGTCCACTAATTAACACAAAAAGGTGTGTTGTTGAATTGAACAAATGTACTAATGCATTAATAAAAATTAATATAATGTTACCTTGAAATTATATCATGATAACATATAATGTGATGTGGGTGTATGTTATATAGGGGCAGATGTTGTTTCACATAAACTTACCGGAATAAGATCGAGGCCAGCCACTGCGCCAGGGGTGGGTGCTCTTGGTCTTGGAGAACCTCCAGGAGAACTGTGAGGAGTATCACCAGCGCAAGCACGACTTAATGGAGAATCTATAACAAAAATAATTTATGTTATACAATTTTAATGTTATGTAATTAATTTTGATTTAAATCAATTTTCAGTTCACGTTTTCATTCTCTACGTGAGATGCAGCTCTGTTGCACCGTAACCTTCTAATGTGATTTGATTATAATGAAAATCAATATTTGAGCTGTGAAATATTGTGCATTGGTCGATTTAATGATGATATTAATATTGGTCCTTTGACATATTGCTGTTTTATTTGCACATATTGAACCACTAGGAAAATATTATGGCTTGTCATAAAAATGTTCATTCGGTTTTATATAAAAAATTCATGAACTGGTAAAGATATTAAATTTTCGGGAACAAGTTATAGTAGACGAGTTTACAAGGATTTTAAATTGTTGGCAATGTGTAGAGTAAGTTTTATGTAAATTTGGTTAATATTGAAATAATTGTAACTGTTTTGAAATTACAAATGTCGTTTCTCTATTGATTGGGTGCAGATAAAGTTTGCTACAAATGTATTATGTGACTTTCGATGGATTGTAGCCGTTAAAAGTTTGCACAAATACTTCAAATTAATTCTGAATCGGCAAACGTTCTAGTAAATTGCTTCTCTAAATTGATTTGTCTTGAAGATATCGACGCTCCCAGAATTAATGCGCGTATGGATTTACGTTTATATTTTACAATGGTATTCAAGTTTAATTGTACGTACAAAATTCTAATATACCAAATTCAAGTTATAAAAATTTGATTAAAATAAAATATCCTTAATAAATCACATAAAACTCATTTTTAAGTTATTAGTTTTTAAAAAGGATATTAAAATGCTCAACTCAGGTACAAAAATTTGATTAAAATAAATCAATGGTAGAGCACTTGCATATCATGCGAGCAGTCCGGGGTTCGTATTAAGCTGTTGGTCCCATCAAACCACTTTAAACAAGTCGTAGACTTACTGTGGCGATGTAAAATAGCCGTAAAAAGCATAATAATAATAATAATAATAATAATAATAATAATAATAATATTAATAATAATAATAATAATAATAATAATAATAATAATAATAATAATAATAATAATAATAATAATAATAATAATAATAATAATAATAATAATAATAATAATAATAAAAAATATTCGATAGCTGCTGCAGCCAAGCCCTAGCCCACCGGTCCAGATCTCCCGTAAGAGGCCTGCCAAGAATACAGTAGATTCCAGCCAATCCAAAGACAAAAATCTGATAGAAAGTAACGTTGCCGCCCACAAAAAAGCACCATCCATAAAATGGATGACGATCGTGGTCAACTCTAAAAAGAAATCAAAGTACAAAAGAAAAAAATCAAGTGAACCGATTTTAGTTTTCGCTACAACTAGACCATCAGCCAGCCCAGCACCAACCAACAAGGCCAAAGAATCTTTAACCCGGTCAGCTACTAAAGCCAAGCCATTAGTTAGTTAGCCTTACAGCTTCTTAGGCTTTTCATTCAAACACTTCAGCAACGCCTACCTCCTATTGATTTACGGGATAAAACCGTAATTCAAGAATATGTTTATAAGACTAACGAATCAGAGCATGTTACAAATGAGCCACGTGCGTAAGCCGCACACAACAGGTTACAAAGGATGCCCAGTTTATCTCAAGATAAAGACAAACCTAACCCCATCTAAAGCCCGCACGTACTCCCAATGTACGCAAAAAAAGTTCTACGCAAACGCAACAAAAACCCAAATGCAACACCACTTCAATAAAGAATCAGTTTATCCTCCGCTTGGCACAAACAAGCAAAGCTAATTTTAAGGAGAAACTTATTTTTGCTGCCTTTCATAAACCTACTCAACTTATTCAGAACCAAAATACTTTCTTCGTAATGAACTTAAAAATGTAAACCAAAGTTATTAAAAACCGTTCACCTTTCACCAACTTCAAAAATTATATTGGTCTCACACCCGCATCTTTTCCGTCATTATTTAAAAAGTTGGAACTGAAAAAAAAAATCTCAAAATGAAATGTTTTTGATAGAAGAACATTTTTTTGCATTCCAGAACATTCCAAAAATATTTTTAACAGTTCAGTAACATTCTTTGCATTCGTTTTACACTTAAAAACGTTTTAGAAACGTTTTTGATACTTCAAAAACATTTCTTGTATTTTGGAACATTCCAAGAATACTTTTAACAGTTCAGGAACATATTTTGTATTTTAGAACGTTTTAAGAAAACTTCATGATACTTCAAGAATTTTTTTAACACTTACGAATATTTCAAAAACGTTTTTGATAGTTCAAAAACATTTTTTTGCACGCCATATTTAAAATATTTATTGAAAGAACATTACTGACAGTTCAAGAAAAAAACTTCAGAAATATTTTATATTTTTTTGCACTTTAAAATGTTTAAAGAACATTTTTTTGCACTTTAGACCAATCCAAGAATACTTTTAACAGTTCAAAAACATTTTTTGAACTTTTGTACATGTCAAGGCCATTCAGAATATTTATTGAAAGTTTAAGAACATTACTGACAGTTTAAGAACACATTTTTGCACATTAGAATGTTTTAGAAACATTTTTTGATAATTCAGGAATAATTTTTACACTTAAAAACATTAAAAAAACATTTATCTGCACTTCAGGACATAACAAAAATATTTTTAACAATTCTGAGACATTTTTTGCACTCTACAAATTTTTTAGCACTTTTCTACAATTCAGGGTTATTCAGAATAGTCTAGGAACATTTTTTACTCATAAGAACTTTCATAAATATTTTAAAAACATGTTTCTGCACTTCAAGAATATTTTTCAGTTTTAGGAACATTGTTAATAACTTTTGCAATTTTCGCATCAGGCGTGATGAATAATGAATAAGTTAAAAAACATCGGAGATAGTACTAAACCCTGAGGAACCCTGCCTCAATTGTGGGAGGAGTAGACACGTGCAAAACAACTTTATTACTTTTAGAATTTTATTTAAAGAAATTTGGCCAAATTATGCTACTTTTAACAATTTATGAAAGTTGCATTTTTAAATTGATTTTGTTAATTTTCTAACATAATTTTGATGTTTCAAAGCCGGATTTTGCTATTTTTGACATTTTATAAACTGAAATTTAATGCTTTCTAGCAATATTTTGTTGTTTCAGGACCGGATTTAGTTATATTTGACATTTTCTGAACAAAATTATACTTCAATAGTATATGATTGGATTTTGGTTCTTTCTGATAATATTTTAATGTTTTAAGACTAGATTTAGCTATTTTTAACATTTTTTGAAGAAAATTTTATATTTTCATTAGTTTATGATCGGATTTTAGTGATTTATATCAATATTTTTGATGTTTCAAGACAAATTTTGCTTTTTTTGACATTTTATAAATAGAATTTTGCACTTTTCAATAATATTTAGATATTTCATTGCCGAATTTTGCTATCATACAGTTTATGGCCGGACTTTTGAGCATCTGATAATGTTTTGATTTGATGTTTTAAGGCCTAAATTTACTTTTTCTAACAATATTTTGATATTTTTATATATTTAAAATTAAAAAAAAAAATACAATATTGTGTTTGCACCAAACTGCGGTGGTCGGTTTGCTAGATGGTAATTTAAGATCGTATTGCTCGAAGTCTGCAAGCTACTCTTTCAGCGACTGTTTCTCATATTTCTCTTACTCTCGCCCGTGGCGTCTTTGTCGTCAAGTTTCGTTTCTTTGGGTTTTGCTCTATAGAACCGTGAAAGCACTATGCCATTCAATGCCCCACGTTGGGCGCCCAATTGTTTGTGATCCAATTTATTGATTACAAACACTTAGGTGGTTGGGCGAAAACTAAGTTCAATTCTTATGAGCGTGTAGTTTGGATTACTGTACTGGACAAACATTTAAAAACACTTTAATATAAAATAGGATAGAAAGACCCCTCCGCCAGACGCATCACTCCTTCCTACCTCAAACAAAGTTGTCTTGCAGGAATAGTAAAAAAACATCATTTATTAGAAAACAGTTAACATAAAACCTGAATATTGTCTTAACTATTAATAGTGCGTTCAACTGTACATGACTTTTAGTGTTTATCACCCCTAATCCATCCCTTGTACTATTTTAACTATTGTAATCTATCCTTTATATTTTATAACTCCCAACAAACTACCTGAAGGTACTAGAAATAATTTAAAAACACTTAAAATAAAACAAACTAGCCCAGCAGGGACAGACTAAATACAGTTTAAACTATTATTACTACAATAAACTGAACATAATTTTTAGTATTTAAACACCTCTACTTCAACCCAACTATCCCAACTATTTCAATCCAACCTCTAAATTTTTGGTTACCCCAACAAACTTTTGGTATTCGACCCTGTATGTAGAAAACAAAAAAAAACCCAAATTTGTCTCAACTATTGCGCAACTAATGAAACAAGGGTTTCTCTCCCCCGATATTAATTCCAATATTGGATAACATCTATATTTTTGGTATGATATACAACCCTACATTTGCTGATCTTATAAATATTCTTGTACCCAATCATAGTATAAATGCTACATTTTTAGTTTTGATATAGAACCCTACATTTTCTCAACATTTTTACAAAAAACAAATAATTTTTTTTCCGTATAATAATTAATAACTTTATTTTGTAGCATAAATCATAATAATTCCCCTTAAATTTACTGCAAATTTTATTTTGTAGCACAATTTATTGTGTTTCTTCTAAAATAATTACTAAATTTGGAGCACATTTCATGATATTCCTTAAACTAACTACAAACTTCATTTTGTAGCTCAATTCATTGTTTCCTCTAAAATAATTACTAACTTCATTTTGTAGCATAGTTCATGGGAATTCCGCTTAAAATAACTGCAAACTTTATTTTGTAGCTCAATTCATTGTTTCCCCTAAAATAATTACTAACTTCATTTTGTAGCATACTTTATGGTAATTCCCCTTAAATTAACCACAAATTTTATTTTGTAGCACAATTCATTGCGTTTCCCCTAAAATAATACTAACTTCATTTTGTAGCATAGTTCATGGTAATTCCCCTTAAATTAACTGCAAACTTCATTTTGTAGCACAATTCATTGAATTTCCTCAATAATAATTATTTCATTTTGTAGCATAAGCTGCTTTCCCGTTATTAGGGTTACTAAACCAGGGCATCTTACCCCAGCGCGCGCCAGTGCAAGTTACACTCGTGCGTCTTGCACTTTTATGGGAACATATTTCTGTAGCGTTTGTGCATATGTTAAATGTAAGATTCTTTTAAATATTTAGTAATCACTTACATTTATGTGATTATTATTTAATTTGTTTATTTCTCTTTAATTTTTAATTTTTGTTTGTAATTTCTTCTGTTGACTGTTCCTGATATATATTTTAATTAATTAACGGCTGCTGTCAGATGTAATTTTTAAATCAACCAATCAAATAAGAAAGTGCAACTCGCACTCGCTTGAAAGAAGAGGGGAAGAAAGACTTTGTGCAAGTTAGCCCACTTATGTATACGTAATGGGAACGCAGTGCATCTTGCCCTGGCGTGCACTAGGGTCTGTCAGAACGTAACGGGAAAGCAGCTGATAACTCAATTTCCCCTAATTTAACTGCAAACTTCATTTTGTAGCACAATTCATTGTGTTTCTTCTAAAATAATTACTAACTTCATTTTGTAGCACAATTCATGATAATTTCCCTTAAATTAACTGCAAACTTTATTTTGTAGCACAATTATGCCCGTATGACACTGATCTATAATTCTTTATTGAATTATATACATAAAAATATTTAAATCTTAAAAAGTCTGTAAATGCACAAATAATCATCAATCTTATTGTAGATTGAAATTTTAAGAATATTTTTAGTTTTTCTTTAGAATTAACACAAAAATGTACGAATTAACAGTTTTTAAAAAATAGTTAGGTTATATTATAAATGCTATTACTCACATGTTATGTGATAATTATAAAGAAAACCTAAAAATATTATTAAAATTTCAATCAACAATAAGATTGATGATATTTTGTGCATTTTACAGACTTTTTAAAATTTAAATATTTTTATATATATAATTCAAGATATAATTATTGACAGTGTAATACGGGCATTAATAATAATTCCCCTTAAACTAACTGCAAACTTCATTTTGTAGCATACTTCATAATAATTCCCCTTAAATTAACTGCAAACTTCATTTTGTAGCACAATTCATGATAATTCTCTTTAAATTAACCGCAAACTTCATTTTGTAGCACAATTCATGATAAATCCCTTTTAAATTAACTCCAAACTTTATTTTGTTGCATAATTTGCATAGTCAAGATGATGCTGCTGTCAAAGCATGAGTAAAGAAAAATTTAGATGCCTAAGTCCATAGTAGAAATGAACGTTGACGGCAAAATAGCGTACAAAACTGTAAACTGTGATTGTGCAAATCAAATGTTAAAAAACTTTGTTATATGAAAAAAAAAAACAGAACTTTTAGTCAAAGGTTTGTAAAGACAATTTTTCATTTGCATTTCAATTGAATGCAGCTGCAACAGCTCACCAAAAATCTTTAAACTAAATGTAAGAACATCAAAGAAAACTAAATACTGTCTAGAATCCTATGGTTACTACTTCATCATTTTTGTACTGCCTAAGATAATATTCCTTCAGCAAAATGTCATTTTTTTTGCAAAAACAATCAGAGTTTTTTTTTTTTTTGACGTAGTAAATTGTTGGCCTCAACAAGTGGCCCTTGAGAATTACAACCGCATGGCAATACATTTCAGTTTTCTTTTCTGCGTTGGTCCTTCTGTTAATTTGTCCTTGTCATTGTCACTAATGTAGTACTAGTTTGAGGTAGGCTGGTTTAGGCTTTGCGGAATTTACACAGTTTGCTGCGGCAACACATGCTGTCCCATCTCTTCCTATACCCTCTTTCTCTCCTACTTCCTACACTAACATCCATCTCTCCTTTCTCCCATTCTTGCGTTATTCAGCTTATATATTTGCTTTGTCCTTATGTATCTTCTTAATTTTTCTATATCTTCATTAACTGCTTCCTTGTCGTATTCCTTTTCTTTCATAAATATTTTGTGTAGCTCCATTAAATGTATTCTCTTTGGTAGTCCTAGATTTGTCAGATTTGCCAGATTTGCTTCTAGTAAAATTCTAGAATCTCCGTTTGGAATTAGCTCTGTATGTCCCTTAGTTGCCAGATATACTCTGACCATTTTGAAAGCGGCATTGTCTGTCAACCTCAAGATGGCGTATCTGCCGTATGGAAATTGCTTAGTCAATTTATTCAGTTTGCTTTCCTTAAGCAGTCTTTTTCTTCTTCTCCTTAAATCTGCAATTTCCTACTAATGTTTCAGTAAATGTTCTTTTCTTGTCTATCCTTCACAGTCCATTCCTTGGTAGGCATAGTTGGCTTTTATTGCTTCCATTTAGCTTCTCGTTCCTCCTTTCTTTGTTTTTTGTGGCTTCTGTGTGTTTTTTTCCATTTTGGTTTATCTAAATCTTAAAACTTCAAACTTCTCTATCTTTTTCCTCAATACTGTAGTTGCATAGTTTCACTCAAGCATATATTAATGATTGTAGATTTGTTGATTTTGTTTCCTAATACCTTTTTAAGTTGTTCCTATCTTCCTCCCAGGCTTCGCACTCGACTAGCGTAGTACACATTTTTTAATTTCTGGTATTACTTCTCCTATCTATTTTCTCTTTTCTGCTTCTTTCCACTGTCCCTGCCATCTTTGCATTGCATTCTCTCTTACTCGTCGTTTTGCTTCTTGTTTACTAGTTCCTTTTACCAATTTCTGTATGTCTAATTTTTCTTCTTCAATCAATAAATATAATTACTTGTAGTGCTTTCTGTGACACCGTCCTGTAGGCCCTGCAGATCTTAAACAAGCTTAATCTCGTGGCTTCTCTCATCTTTCTGCGGCGTACAATAGTTTATTTCTAGCTGCCGTTGTTATTAACCTCCATGCCCCTTTTCCTGGTCCTCCCTTGTTTGGAAGAAGCCTACTAAGCATTCCTTTTATTTTCTTTGTCTCTTTTACCGCTTCCTTAACCTGTTTGTTCCATCCCTTTGTTTCAAGTGTAACTCAGTGGTATTTAATTTTCTTTTCTATGGTTATTACTTGTTCCCCTACCTGTATTTTCCCATTTTCTCTTTTAGTCTCCTTTGTTGATAGCTATGCCGTTTCAGTTTTTTTGCGGAACCAGATCTAATCTTTTATTTCTCATCCAGCTCTTTATCATATCTATTGCCAACTCCAACTTTTTCTTTAGCACTTCTATGTCTATATTCATACCTCAGCTCATTATAGACTAGATTCCACAGTTTAGGTACAAGTGCAGAGCCCAGTGGTACTTCTCTATCCAGCCTAAATTTTTCAATCTTAGTCAGTAGATTTCTCCTTTGAAGGTAACTCAATATTATCATGATAGTTTTATTTGTTAGTTCTCTTTTTTTGCCGTTTCTATAAGCATTGTGCGAAATATGTAACTTATTACAAAAATAAATAATACGGATATAATAATTGCAAACAAAAAGGTATTTTTGCCAAAAACTATACACAAGGCAACTCAAGTCGTGACAACATTTAAGAACCGGATCGGAAGAACATTAGAAGAACTATAAACCAATCTCTTCGGCATTAGATTATCAACATTACACATCGACCGTCATTATGAGGGGCACAATCGTGAGGACGTTTGGTATCAGGTTAGAAAGAATGGTTATCCAACTTTGTTAAACTCAAGAAGTGCTCAACTATCATAATCGGAGATGCAAGCAAGTTTAATAGAATTGTAATATAAGCTTTTAATGGACGAAACTGAAATTAAGTAACATTGAGAAATGTTTTATATATACCAGAATTTATTTTAAACTTGTTTTCTGTCTGTCTTATCCCAATAATAATAAAACTGCTAAAAAAGTTTTAGATTTGATTCACGTCAATCTTTACTAAATGAATGTCACGTCTCTAGGAAGAGCCAAGTATTTCTTACTCTTTAAAAATATTTTTTTGCACTTTTGTACTGTTAATTTTTTTAAAATCCAAAGACATAACCGTAGCAAAATTGAAGTTTTTCGTTAAAAAAATTAATTTGATTAATGCCAGACAACTATACCAAAATCAAAAATGTGACAAAAATCTATTAAAAAAACTCCTCAACAAAATGGTAGAATTGAAAGCAAAATGAAAACAGGAACCACCTCAATCATGGGTCAGAATCCTTTGAATATAAAATAAAACTAAACAAATTGAGAAGCTTCGAGTGTGATTGTTATGTACTCATCTCTAACCACAAACGAAGCAGATGAACAGAAAGTCAGAGAAGAGTATCTTAGTTGGCTACAATGTGAATTCGATGTGCTATTGGATAAATCAGTGCAATGCCACATGTTAAAGCAATGTAATTTTCGTTCAAACGATCAAACCTCAAAAAATAGCACGCAGATCAACCAGAATTTGAACGTAAATAAAAAAATAAACCTAAAGCCTGTAATACACTATATAAAGAAGAAAATTAGTAGAGTATCTCCTCAATCATCTTCCGCACGTAAGAAAACGGAAGACAGACAAGAATTAGCAGCTAAACTTATAGTTAGAATTTCGAGAAAACTACATGATTGCCAAACCTTATTCATGCTACCCGTTTCTCGAACTTTGTAATAGAATCTTCAAGAAGAAAATCAAGCCAATTAACAATGAGAGGAAAAGTGAAAGTATTTCCAAAGCATTAAAGGAATGCAGCCGTTGTGGACAAATCAATATTTCAAAACACAAGATGGCCGTTTTGAAGGTCCGTCGTATTGTAAGAAGATTTGAGCAGAGAGAAGGTATCAACTATACCAACACTTTTAATCTTGTAACACGTCAAGAGTCAATTCGATTGATAATTAGCATAGCAGTATCCAAATGTTAAAAAATGATCATTTTTGAAGTCAAGACTGCTTTCTATTATAGAAATCTATATGTATCAGCTTTTAAAGGTTTCCATAATGGCTCAAAGCAAGTGTGCAAACTGAAGAAAAGTCTGTGTGGTTAAAAAATTAGAATTTCTTAAAGACACTGACTTTTCTTAAAGCAAATGATATCCATTTATTTTTTAAAAGCATGATTATCGCTCTTTTTGTAGATGACGGACTTATTGTTGGTAAAAATAAAATAAAAATTATCATCAGTTTTGGATGAAATCAACCATAAAAAAAATGCTTGAACTATCTTAGAATGCAAATCGACATCAAGCCAGAAGAAGTTTTTGTCAGCCAACCCAAGTACATCAAAAAGATAATTCAACGCGTTAATTTTGATAGCTACTACCTTGCGTCAATTCCTTGAAAAAGAATTGGTGGCCAAAAATATTTTTTTTTAACAATGGGCAGCTACACAAAACTATTCCCTATCGTAAAACAACTGGTATGCTGCTGTATTTAGCAACAATTTCTCGTCCAGACATTAAGTTTGTAGTAAACTACTTGAATCGTTTCTGTAGTAAACCAATGATTGAAAAATGATTAAACGAGTTTTTTGCTATTTGAATGAAACTACAAAATTCGTAATTTTCTTCAATAGAAATGATCAACTTTATGTATATACAAACTCGTATTATGGAGAAGACAAGCTGTCATTAGATTCTACTAGTGGAGTACTGATTATTCGCGGTGAACCTATTGTATAATATTCAAAAGCAACGGTTGGTAGCTACTTTATCAGCTGAAGCAGAGTATCCGGGGCGCTTTATGTAACAACTACTTTGTATGTAGACAACCAATCTGTAATTCTTATGTTGAAGAATACTCAAAATAAAAAAACCACAAAAAAAAATCTCAAGGAAGTTCATTCAAAAATCACATGGAAATAATACATATAAAGATTCTGACCAATTTGCTAATATTTTAACAAAACCGTTAAGTAGACAAGTTTTTGTAGAAAGCAAGATAAAACAATTAAGAAGGAGTGTTAAGATATAATTATGTTTTGCAGTTAGAATATTTTGTATGTGTTTAGACATAATATTTTTTGCAGTTGTCATATATTTAACACAAAATTTAAGTTAGTCGGTCAATAAGATAATAAAAAACTACGTCTAAAGTTAAATATTTAATCACAAAGTGACAAATTGTTATTCAATTTATAAAAACCATTTACTGTCAATCGCAAAGCAACAAACTGTTACTGAACTCATAGTGTAATTTATCAATCAAATTTATAAAAAGTATAAACTATCAATCACAATTTATAAAAACCAATTACGCGTATAGATTTTGTTTTAAAAAAAATTAGAAACGTTAGTACCATACTACAATTAATTTCAACGTTCCAAGTACCATTTTTAAGTTATGAATAAACTTTTTTAAATGTTATCCAAACTTAAACTTAAGCTAATTAAATCAATTATAATTAACAAAAAACTAAAAGAAAACATTTTTAAATTTAGTAGAAAACTATAAAATAAATACGAAATAAACAATGAAACAAAAAGCTACATATTTATGTTATACAACATCTTAAATCCAACCTTCATATAAATAACCAGCTTTAGATTATTGCAGAAACAGACTGTCTAAAAGCATTGAACAAATGTGTTGCCATTTATTTTTCTAATAAAAATATAGCTGACATGTTCGACTACAGTCTGCATTTTTATGTTGTTTACTGTCGCCGGCTTTGTCCTACTTTTTAAACTGTTTAAACCTAACAAAAATTATGCATTAATAATAAACTGCAATCTCACATACATTAATAAAAAAATGGTAAAAGCAAAAAGAAAATTAAGTACATAAAAAGTGAGTGATATTACGTGACCAGATTTAATAGTTCAGACATGTGTAGGAGGATGTATAAAGTTTATTAAATTTGTATACTCAACATTTCTTTGGAAATTTAAAATCTGTTGCTTAAAAATAACATAAATTAAATTAAATTATTATACATCAAAAATATTAACTATAGACAATACAAATAACAATACATCCTAATAAATCGATATAAAGATAATTGAGTTGTATGCATGTTTATAACTACTGAATAATTTAAATATACAGACAATAAAAAGCAAGCAACATGCACTTTTAATCAATTTACAGATAACAAAAATTTTCCATTATAATAATAAACTTTTTTTTAAATTGATTTAATCAAAAAATTGATTCTATAATTAATTTTGTATTGGCCCCATTTTTTTTGTTTACTTACCGTGATGCGTGTGGAGTCTATGTCGAGGACTTTGTGTGCTCGGTGTGCTGTGGTCGCTACTTAAATCAGCGGCGTAATCGGTCGTCGAGTCCTGGCGCCCTGGAGATTTGTGGCGACGCTCTCGTTTGCCGTGGCCCCATCGACTCTGAAACCCACGATAGAACTGTGTATTGAATTTGTAAAGCGCATGTCTGTTGTGACGCCAGTATATATATATGATACATTTTACTAAAAAAAATATTACCCGTTGGTAAAATAGGGGATGATGTTGCATAATTTCATTTTTTGTGCGGAAATTTAATATTAAAGACACGATGGTTTTTAAATTCATTTATAAGGTAAGAATAATGAAGCTTTGATGTAATACAAAATGTCTGAGAGCTTGATGCTTAGTAATAATTTTTTGAGTGTATTTGAGATGAATATAAAGGATGCATTATAAATTGAGATAAATGTCTTTCTAGTATCTGTCACCATAAATCAAACACAAAGCGATAATCACAATACAACCATCAATAAGATTCATTAACTGGCAGCCAGAAGCAACATTTGAAATATAATGCAATTATAAATCCCAGTCACTATCAACCGTAACATTTAGAAGACAATTTATATTAAAACAAAAAACTCAAAGTACTATGCACGGAACATAAATTTCTGCAAAATGTCACAGACAATTATCAAATACCTTCTTCAAATGCTGTTGCTGTTTTGTAGAGTGCGAGTTTTATTACCTGTTACGCGGTGATTAAATAATTACAAATAAGCTTGGCAGTGGCGTAGCTAAGATTTTTGGGCATCACCGCAAAATATTGAAAAAGGCCTATTTACAGTTTTGAAAAAAAACAAACACAATCTTATTTTTTTTTTTAATCCGACCATAAACTATTCATAAATCATTTTTATGTTCAAAATAAATAACAAAATCCGGTGATAAACTGTTGAAAAGTGTAAATATATTTATAAAATCTCAAAAACAGCAAAATTCGGCTATGAAATATCAAAATATTGTTAGAAAGCACCAAACTCCGGCAATAACTGTTAAAAAATGTAAAATTCTATTTATAAAAAGTATAAAATAGCAAAGTTTGGTTATAAAATATTACAATATTTGCCAAAATCTGACCAAAAATAGTTGAAAAATGCAAAATTATGTTTGTAAAAAATCAACAAAAGCAAAACCCGTTTATGAAATGTTAAAATATTGTTAGAAATAGCCAAAATCCGGTATAAACTGTTACAAAACGCAAAATTCTTTTAATAAAATGTTAAAATAACAAAATCCGGCCATTAAGTATAAAAATATTGTTAATGACAACCAAAAACTGTCAGCAAGTGCTAAACTTTATTTATATAATGTCAAAAATTGCAAAAACTTCAAAATACTCTCAGAAAGTAACAAAATCCGGTCATAAATTGTTGATAAATGTAAACAAATTTATAAAATCTTATAAAATAGCAAAAACCGGCTATAAAACATCAAAATATAAACTTTTGTCAAAAAAATGGCTACAAAACTTTTGTTTTGAAATTCATGATCAAGAAATAACACTAGAATAACCCTATAAACAAGTCGTATGACTTCTGAAACAAGGTAAAATAGACGAAAAATGCACAATAATCATTGAAAATACTTAGTTATCTGATGTACAGTTATAACTTAAAATAAAAAGTAGAGTGGGACCGACAGACCCAATCAACACCTTATCCAGTTACAAACCATGTCAAGAAAAAAACTAAAAAAAATTCAAAAGTGACTAAACCAGTAAAAAATCATTTTGATGAGCCAGAGAAGCTCCGCTTAATACAACCAAAGCATAAACAAAAGCATACAAGCTCTGCTAAATAGTAACAAACCTGCTCCAATAGTTGTTAACTATCCACCAATAGAATACAATTATTAGATGGTTTGTAGGACTTTTGCAAAGTTAAAAAGAAATTTAAAGCAACAGCAATCACTTAAAGGTTACAAACGCAAGCAAATTCAAAAGTTACGCTACACAAAAAATGTGACTCCAACAAATACTCCTCAAAAATTATTTTTATAAGGTGCCATCGGACCAACGAGGAAAACGAACCTCTTGGGCTGTGCAGTCCATGCATACCTAAAACTGCCACAAGCAACTACAATAAAATCTAAAAACCAAAACAAGTATTTAGATCAAAAACTCAACAACCTAGCACCACCAAAACGCCAACATAGCAAAATTGTGTCTAAAACTGGTAGTAACTTGCCTACCAACACATAGAACTGCGCCAAGTGCAAAACCTCTGGACCACAGTAAAAGCAAAC
This sequence comes from Tachinus rufipes, assembly GCA_963932245.1. Classification (NCBI taxonomy): domain Eukaryota; kingdom Metazoa; phylum Arthropoda; class Insecta; order Coleoptera; family Staphylinidae; genus Tachinus; species Tachinus rufipes. The sequence goes on from OZ010743.1 coordinate 112,466,855, forward strand.
CAAAAGTTCAAAACAAAACAAACTTGAACCACGACTCCATCCATTGTGGCGTTTGAAAGAAAAGCAAGAAGACATCACCAAGGTTGGCGATGTCTTTTTAATAAGGTTATTGTCATCACTCCCAACTAGAACAGACATTTTTTTTTTGTTTAAAGTGCAATTGATAGTAGACAGAGTTTTCAGTCATAGATTTGTTTTTGTTTCTTCCTTTAAAGTTAATGTTGTCTTAAGGACTTTTGTTGCTAGTCTGCGTGATAATTTGAAAAAATGGCTGGTTCTTTTAAATTAGGCTACCACCTTCTAGCGTAAAGTTAAATTGTGAATAGCAAAGCCAAGCGGCCACAATAAAATGATGTCTCTTTTACTAAGAGCAGGATGATGCAAATTGTAGGCTAAAGCCAATCAATAGCCAATTAGAAGCAACGTGTTTTAGTTCATACTATAAAATAGTAAAAATTTAAAGCATTCTTATTCAAAAAGATTGTTTCTACCACCCACTGTCGCGCACTCCACCAAAGCCAATAAATTAAAAGTTAAAAAGATGGATAATTCCAGAACTCATTCCTACTTCCAGACACCACTATACCACACAACACCTACATATTCTAAAGATGTTCTTCTATAGAAAAATTGTCATGTTGCAAAAACCCATGCAGATTTTAAAAATGAAATCACAACGTGCAAAGAGTTAGTAAGAACTCATTCAAGTATTCATGGAGCGCATACAATTACGGGTAAGTTAAAATCAGAAAAGAATCCTGCTGGAAGGTGCAGCAACTGACTTGACTAGAGAAATCCATTAAACCATCAGGTCTTAATTAATTTTTGTAATGAGTTCAAAAAGGGTATATCCATGTACAACCAAAATTACAAACCAATTGTAAAACAGTAAACAATTCTCAACAAAAAAAGCTTACTATACATATGTTTTTGGAATTTAAATTTGGTGCAGAAACATTAGGTTATGGTGCGTTTCTAAGTGTATTTAATCAAAAATACAATCACCTTTTTAATGAGGCATACCCATAAGGAGGAATTAAGTCGGTAGGCGCATTTTCCGAGCAAATCCAACACTCCGTTTTTTAAGACCCATTCTTTTAAAGATTTGTTTCCTATTCTACAAAAAAAAAACATTGTCTAGTCAAGTCAACACAATACTACAAGGCAGACGTACTAACCTTCAGTTGAAACGTGCAGAAAAATCAAATTGTTCCTACAGATAACGCCAATATTAAAAACCTTCACCGAGTAAACAGCTGGTCACAATCGGACGCGTACATAAAAGTATCTTTAGTCTTAACCACGTTCAGTACTCCTGCAAAACTACTATGCCGCATCTAAAAAGCAAATATGCCATAAAAAAGTCTACCCCAAAAATAACAAATCCAATAAATTATGGATTCAACAACTACCTACACTGACGATAAACACAAAATAGAAAAAAATCTCTTCAATGTCGCTTAACAGTATTTTACCTGACGCCACTAAAGCTTTTACTATAACCATTTGGCTACTCTACAGACTTAACGTCGCCGCAACCATTAATTGTTCATTTAAAATTGAAAATTCTCCCAGAAGACCTCCAACAAAGACCCACAAACCAGATTCCGGTATAGCACCATAGCTTGAGACCGCGTGAAACCCTTGGCATTGGAGAAACTTCCTCTAAGAGTTTGTGTGTAAAAGCACACACAACCTAACCACAAGCCACGCTTGCAGAAGGCGCGTCTTCATCTAGAGCTAACTCACTGTTCTATGGCACACGTCAAACGTTCAACAACAGTCCTAAAAAAGTTAACCCTTATTCACATCAGATAACTTTGCAACATCAAGTCGTCAAAGCCTTGCCTTCACCTTCTATGAATTACCCAAAAAACATTCACACACAGAACATGACCAACCAAGAGGGTTATCTTAAGATAAGACAATTCTTGCAACGCTCGCAAAAAAAGTATTTAGATCATTTCTTTTTAATCTTGTTAAAGCTTTTGCAGTTTCTAATTTGTGTTTAAAGTTTTAAAGTCTGTTTTGATTTTTCTGCAAAAAACTACTTTTTATCGTCTAAAGTACTTGAAGTTTTTTTGTAATTCTTAGATTTGTTCTAAAGTTTTTAATTTTTTTGGCTGTTTCTTAAAGTTTCTAAAATTTTCAGATTTTTTTTCATCTTACTAAAGTTTCTGCAGTCTTAAAGTTTTTTGTAAACCTATGTTGTTATAAACATTTTCCTTTTTTTTAGTTTCTCAAAGTTTCTAAAGTTTTTAGACTTGTTCTAAAGTTTTTTTTTTAATTTCTGAAGTTTTGAATTTTTTTTTCTTAAATTTTCGAAAATATTTAGAGTTTCTACTAAAGTTTTTGTTTTTTAGTAGTTTCTTCAAAGTTTCTAAAGTTTTTCTTATAGTAACTAAAGTTTTTTCTAGATTCGTTCTGAAGTTTTTAATTTTTTGGCATTTTCTTTAAAACTTCTAAAGGTTTTGAATATTTTTTTCATCTTCCTAAAGTTTCTAAAGTTTTTATCAAGTTATTTTGGTGTTTTTAAATTTGTTCTAAAGTTGTTCATTGTTTTTTTTTGCAGTTTTTTAAAGTTTTTTATTATTTTTTTATTTTTTAGGCTTCTGAAGTTTTTGCAGTCTTAAAGTTTCTACAGTTTTAAGTATTTTTTTAAAGTTTTTAAATTCTTTTATAAATTTTAATCTTTTTGGCAGTTTTTTTAAGTTTTTCTATAGTTTTAAATCTATATTTTTCCATCTTTTATGTTTTTTTGAAGTTAATTAAAGTTTTTATAATTTTTTTGCAGATTCTTCAAAGGTTTTAAATTTTTTGAATTTTGGATCTGCCTAAAGATTTTGAAACTTTTGAAGTGTTAAAATTTTTGATGTTTTATTAAGTTTTTTTCTAGATTTGTTCTAAAGTTTTTAATTGCTTTTAAAATCATCTTAAAGTTTCTGAAAATTTTATTAAGTTACTTTGGAGTTTCTAAAGTTGTTCTAAATGCTTCAATGTTTTTAGCAATTTCTTAAAGTTTCAGGATAATTGTTTCATCTTTTTAAAGTTTTAGAAGGTTTTGCGGTCTTAAAGTTTATAAAGTTTTAAGTTTTTTTTAAGAATTTTGGCAATTTTTGGTTTTTTGGCAGTTTTTTCAATTTCTTTAATATTTTTTGATCTTTTAAAGTATTTTAAGTTTTTTTATAGTTTTAAAATTGTGTTAAAGAAGCTATTGCAGTGTTAATTTTTTTATAATTTATTAAGTTTCTTACTAGATTCTTTTAAAAATCTTTAATTTTTTTGCAGTTTTTTCAAAACTTCTAAAGTTTTTGGATTTTTATTTAATTAGTTTCTGAAGTTTTTATCAAGTTACTTTAGAGTTCCTAGATTTATTCTAAAGTGCTTAGTTGATTTTGGCAGTTTCTTAAAATTTTAGATATTTGTTTAATCTTTTTAAAGTTTTGGAAGTTTTTGCAGTCTTAAAGTTTCTGAAGTTTTAAGTTTTTTTTTAAGTTTTTAGATTTTTTTAAATCTTCTGATCTTTTGGCAGTATTTTCAAACTTTTAAAAGTTTTTCTATAGTTTTAAATCTTTATTTTTTCATTTTTTAAAGTATCTAAAGAATTTTGAAGTTTCTAAAATCGAACTAGTTTTTATAATATTTGCAGATATAAAGCTTTTGTTTGTTCTAAAATTTTTAATTTTTTTGGCAGTTTCTACAAAATTTTTGAAGTTTTAAATCAGTTTTCTTTTTTTAAGTTTCTAAAGTTTTTTTAAAGTTTCTAAAGTTTGTTCTAAAGTTTTTAATTGTTTTTGTCAGTTTTTGAATTTTTGTCATCTTATCAAAGTTTCTGTTATCTTTCTGAAGCATTTTATTTAACGCTTAAAGTTTTAACAGTTAATCCAAAGTTACTAGATTTGTTGTATAGTTTCAGAACTTTTTGAATATTTTAGATTTGTCTTTCTAAAATTTTTGCAGTTTTTTCAAAGTTTTTGAAATTTTCATAAAGTTTTTGTTTTTTTTTTCTGAATTTTTTGTCCTTTTTTTAAAACTTTTGAATTTATGGACACCATTATTAATATTTTGTTTTAATTTTAGGTTGTTATTGAGAGTATCCAATCTAACTCTTCATTTTTTGTAAAATATTGTCAGATATTTATTGTAACTTGTCAAATCGTTTGATGCGTGAACTAATTTTGTTACCTTCAAATATTAGCCTTGAGACTTGAGACATTTGTTTTTATAAGAAAAGAACGACTGGGTAAATTATTATAATAAAACAGATGAAAAGCAAAATTACACACTTCAACTGAATTTAACTTCTAAAGGCCTCCAACTCCAACGTTTCAGTATCACCTTCTTTTATAAGTCATCAACAAAACCAAAATGAAAGAATACGTAAGCTACAACAATAAAATACCAGCCACGTACTCCCCTTCGGAGAAGAAGAGAGCAAATCCGCTATTTACTTCCAGGTGCTTGAAAAGTACACCACCGCCGCTAACTTCCTAAACTTTTCTGATCCTGAGATAACCGTCTTATCCATCAACACTACTGCAGAGAAACCTAAAAACTTGGATAGATTCACTACCGTCCAAAGAAAAAAGAAGAGGTAACTTTCCACAGGTACCAATAATTAACGGGCCATTAACCAACCCCCAACAGTCGTTTTCAGTGACTGCTACTAAGCAAGCCAAAAAGCATAAGAACCGTTTGCTCCAAAAACGGCGCTAATAAAAAGGGAAAAAAATTAAGCCGGCGACTATGAACCTAGATCTTGCCAATGACGACAACCGTAATCAACCCCATAAAATCCGACTTTTACTTCTTGCCAACCGGCATTTGAATTAACTGATAAACATCTTGTTTCATTTGTTGAATTTTTTTGAATATTTTTTCATCTTCTTGAATTTTCGGAAATTTGTACAGTCTAAAAAAGTTTTTTTTTTAAGTTTCTAAATTCTTCTGAAGTTTTTGTTTTTAGGCCGTTTCTTCAAAGTTTCTAAAGTTTTTCTATAGTTTTTTTAATGTTATTGATGTGTCCATCTTAAGCAATTTGTTTTTAAGTTCTTTTTCTTATTTTTTCTTAAGTTTCTGTTGTCTTCCTAAAGTTCTGCCTAATGTTTTTGAAACTTTTGCAGTGTGAAGTTTTAATAAGTTTTTTTCTGGATTCGTTCTAAAGTTTTTATTTTTGTTGAAAGTTTCTTCAAAAGTTTTTGGATCTTCTTTAAGTTTCTGAAGTTTTTATCAAGTTACTTTAAAGTTTCTAAATTGGTTTAAAAGTTTTTCATTGTATTTTGGAAGTTTCTGAAGTTTTTTGACATTTTTTAATTTTTTTTAAGTTTCGGAAGTTTTGAGTTTTTTTTTAAGTTTTTAAATTGTTTTGAAATTTTTATTTTTTTGGCAGTTTTTCTATCATTTTTGATCTTTTAAAGCATCTAAAGTTATTTTGAAACTAAAATTGTATTTAAGTTTTCATGTTTTTTTCGCAGTTTTTTCAAAGTGTTTAAAGTTTTTAGATTTTTTATATCTGTCTGAAAGTTTTGAAGCTTTTACAGTGTTTTTGGATGTTTATTGAGATTTATTAAAAATTCGTTTTAAAACTTTATTTTTTTTAGTTTTATCAAAACTTTTGGATATTTTTATCATCTTCTTAACGTTTCTGAAGTTTTTATCAAGTTACGTTGGAGTTTATAGATTTGTTCTAAAGTTTTTCATTGTTTTTGGCAGTTTCTTAAAGTTTTTCGATATTGTCTGTTGCCTTTCTTAAGCAATTTAAATCATTTTTTTCTGTTTCTTAAAGTTTTAGTAGTTCATCTAAAGTTTTTGAAATTTCTAGATTTGTTTTAAAGTTTTATTTTCCAAATCTTTTACATCTTCTTCTACTTAAGTTATTTTTCTCATTTTTTTTTTAAGTTTTTGCTTTCTTTCTAAAGTTTTTGAAGTATTCCCAATAAAGTTTTCCTAAAATTTTTAAGTTTTTTCTGAATTTTTTAAACTTTTTCTTAAATATTTGAATTCATCTAGACACCATTTTTTGTTGTTTTGGCTGATTTAATCCTAAACTTTTTAGAACCGTCACTATTTTTTTAATTTAGATTGTTAATGATGTCACTGAGTATCCTAACCTAACCTAACCTAACCTGACCTAACCTAGCCTAACCAAACCTAACCTAACCTAACCTAACCTAACCAAACCTAACCTAACCTAACCTAACTCTTATTTTTTGTAAATTATTTACCAATTTTTAATTGTAACTTGTTTGACGTGTGACGAGGCGTGAACTAATTTTGTTGACTTCAAATATTAGCCAAACTTGAGACATTTGATTTATGAGAAAAGAACGACTGAACAGATTATTATAATAAAACAAATAAAATGCAAAATTGAGCACTTTTAAAGCTAAACGTTTCATTTCAAGAATTTATAATTTATAAACAAAACTGTCAGTTCAGTTGCTTCAATCAAAAGCTTAAAAGATTCAACGCCACCATTAAGAGTTTTATCGAGACCATTGCCATAAAGACTTCCAAACTCCAATGCCCCCGCAGGGTCTATACTCAACAAAGCCAAAATTAAAAAAAAAAAAAAAGTTAGCTACAACAATAAAAGACCATCCACGGCCTCCCCCTCAAAGAACAAGAGAGCAAATCTACTATCCACCTCCAGGTGCTTGAAGAGGACACCACCGCCGCTAACTTCCAAAATCTTTCCGTTCCTGAGATGACCGCTCTCTTGACCAACTCTACTGCAGAAAAACCTAAAAACAAGAGATGGATTCACTAGCGTCCAAAGGATAAAAGAATAAGGAAGGAAACACGGGGTAAGTTTCCACCATTACCAATCATTAATAGGCCATCAATCAACCCTCAACAGTCGCCTTCAGTGACTGCTACTAAACAACCGACAGAAGTTAATCTATCCGGTCCATCAAGCCAAAAGGCGCAAGGATTGTCCGCTCTAAAAATAACGCCAATAAAAAGGGGAAAAAATCACCAAGGTAAGGACTAAGCCTACGGCTATAAACCAGAAAACATATTTTTTTGGGCTTTTCTCGGCCCGCAATATCCACGATGGTATTTAAGTATTTCCGGCTACAATCGTCAATCATAAAAAGGCAATTGCCTCAATACCAACACTGCTAAACTTTTCACTTGATCGACTCCTTAAGAGCGTTGCGTCAAAATTGTAATACGGCATATGCCGCTTTATCTAACCGAGGAAGACGTGGGACAGACTTGGCTTTACTCCATCTAATGTATGGGAAACAAAATTGGTCGCTTTCTAATGTTCACTATGCAAATCCCAAAAAGAGCAAAAAACACAAAAAAATATAGATTTCACATAGCTCTTAATAAATCTAATGATCAAAGATGAACCAAAAAACGGTGCCGTGGCATAGCGCAATGTTAGAAAAGTCAACTTTACGGCTACACCGCGCTAAAAATTGAAAGCAAACCAAAGGCGTAGGACACTGATTTTTGCAAAAAGATTGCTAAAGAGTTCCGAAGTAAATACTCCTGATACTCTCAAACGCTCGAATCCAATTGTTGCAACGGTGACGGGGTTGGGCACCTTCAGTTTGCATCTGGGTACGTCAAATGTCAAAGGTCAAATATTGCAAGACTACCTTAAACTAAAAAGCCATCAAGTATTGGGTTTAGCAAAACCTACTCATTACTCATTACTGCTTTGTTAGTCTCCGAGAAAACGTTTTTAATGTAGCAATACTTAAAGACATTAATTTGCAAGTCAAAATTAGAACAATTAATGACCACAATCCAGTATTACTACAATTCTACAGAAGACAATCAAATGAGGGGAAAAGAAGATTTATTACTTATACGAATTAGACTCAGACTCACTTCTTAAGACACCCAAAAGAAAGCATAGGCAAACTAGTTCCAGTAAGAATGGTTGCAGACATCAAAGGAACCATCAATTTTTTAACAAACCTAACAAGTTTGCGCTAATAACTCTCTAAGATTGTCTCCGCGTTCAAAAGGCATTGATTTGTAGACAAAATGTTGCCAAAACAAGAATAGCAAAAGCATCGCAATAACAATGATCAAAAAATTCTGAATGCTCTTCATAAAAAAGTTAGAACAGTCATAAAGTTGAACAAAAATCAGTGCCGGAAAAAAAAAATTGGAATCAACTACAGAAGATAAAAATCTAACGTAAAAAGTCTTGCGCAATAGAAGAGTTTCCATTCCAGTTATCTATGGCAAGAATGGGCTTTAATACTCCATCGAAGGAAAAGCAAAGAACCTTTGCTAACAGCCTCAAACTCCAAACTCTATCTGTGTCAGATCCTAAAGAAATTTCTAACATAGTTCTAAAATTGTTTTTGCACAAAAAAAAATACTCTCACCAATATTGGTAAAGCAATCTTATAATCACTTTCCAAAAGCTTAGAAAAACTCACTTGTAATCAACATCTCAAAAGATAAAAACTACCGGCCAATCACTTCTATGCACATCAAATGAAGTCAAAAATAAATCAATCTTGGAAATAGTTCTACATGCCCATCAACATGGATTTCGTTGCAAATACTCTGTTGTTCATCAGTTAAACTGCGTAACGGACCACATTGTCAAAGATTTTGGACTGAAACAAATCTTTTATAAGGTCTAGCACAAAAGTCTACTACTAAAACTGCACAGACTCAAACAAATTTTCTCTTCGTATTATAAAACTGATAGTTTTATATCTAAAACGCAGAATTCTGGTAGTTGAACTCCTAAACCTTGTTTCTACCTCATGACAGAACACGGCAGTGGTACCTCAAGGCTTTATTCTTTTGACGATGCTATTCAACTTCAACCAAAAAGCAAAGCTGCTCAACCACCCACCCAAGTTTTAGTCGTCAAAGATTTTTTTATTAAATTTATTTGTGAGCAATGTCCTAACTAATCCTAAAATTGCGTAACGATAACTTAATAATTAAGGTAGTTATTGCTAGTTAATTTGCAAATATTGTCAAAATGAAATAAAATATCTAAAACTTTTATTTGGGCTCAGTTTTACAATTACTTTATTTACACTTTGACCTTATTGGGACCCGGATGCCTTGCATCTACAGCACCCCCATGTAGGTAGCCCTGGGTACCACTAAGCTCAATTTTAGAAACTAATACAGGTTTTATATTACATTATGAGAAAAATCAATGAATGCAATCGGGTATTAAAAATGTTTGGATTGTTAAGAATGTAAGCGAATATTTGTTAATGAATTATCACAACTGATAACATATAAAATAAATTCAGTACACAATTTCCAATATTATCAGCAAACATTAGAGTTTTAGGAAAGTTATAAAAAAAATTTATGCAATTTTCAACAATATTGACTTTTTGGTTGTGGTAATAAACACAATTTCGTCACTTACCTCGTCCATATGTGAAAATAAATTTTATTATCGCCGTCTATTTTAAACGAAGTTACGCCGTAGAAAACTCAGCTGACATTAATTAATATTTATTTTAAGCACTAAATTATAGACACATTGAATGCTGGTAAAATAGTGGGGACAAAACGATCATAAAAATATGAAACATAAATTGTATCATGTCATTGAAACACGTAGCATAATTACACCTCACCTGTTGTTTATGTTATTTGTATTAAATAATAATTCAATTGGAAGCAAACATGCAAATTGCATTTACAAAATCTTTCGTGTCACGTAATGTAAATGAATTGAATTTACCTTTACCTTAAGTTGAGAGAAGAATGTATGAGCCTTTTGATAAACGGAGATATGTGAGGATCCTGGAGGTGCAGCGGATCTTGGTCTTATTTCGGGCATCTCTCGAGGACTGCTTAATTCGGATGCAGATTTGCTTAAGTGTCGGCCCCCCATTGAAGGTGAATGTGTCATGCGTCTCAAATCGCATGACTCTAAAGCCCGTTCTGAAAAAGAGATTAGAAAAAATAAATTTACTATAAAATGTTGCGATGTGTAAGTGTTAAAGCTTTGTTTAATCCGCGTTAAAATTCAGGACGGAATGAATAATAAACAGCAAACTTTTTAAGATAATATAAGAAACTTTTCTTGTTTATATTTTCAAAACGTTCAAACTATAATATTTATAATTCATTCCATTTAATTCAACTAATTGCAAGCTATTAACTCACCCCAATTAGAACATTTGTGTTATTGATTGATGAATCTCACCTTACATTTGTTCACTTTTATTAATTTGTAATATTATTGCACTGAATTAATATAGTTCCACTCACTTATTTAGTAGGTTTTAGTTTGCTACTATTAACAGAATTTATTTATTCCATGAGTTGCCGCTATAAACCAATCAATCAATCAATCAAGCGTTCAAGTTAATTGCAATGTGATGTTCGAGTTTGCTATAAATGGTTACATTTGAATAAATGCAAATGGTTTTGTTGAAAACATTCAATAAATGCAAACGTTGGGTGCGATTTTGTTATTTTATTTTTTATTAAAATTTTAACTAATATTTCGTGGTTTGAAGTACGCAAGTTGTTGTTTTTGTATTAAATGCGTGAGTAATTTATGTATTATATACAAAAATTCCGTTGCGGTTTTTAGTAAACAGAAAAACAGTACCAAGGGCAAAGTAACCCAATTAATAAAATGACAGTGTTTACTGCTGAACGGTTGTGGTCGTCTTATCAATAGCAAGAATTCAAGTTTGCAACGGCTGACAACAATCACTTTTGTGGTCCTAGCTTAAGTTTCCGGCCATGAAAATTGTTCAATTTAAATAAGATCCATTGCGCTTTATTGCGAGCGCGGAAAGAATAGCCTTAAAAGTTGCAAAAATCCCTGTTTTTGTTCAATTAGAAAAAAACAAAAAAACTTAAGCACAACATTTGCTCTATCTACAACGGATTAATGACTGTCCTGACTTGCTCAGCTCAATTGGTATTCATGTCCCAGCTCAAGTTTTACGCAATGATTATTTATTTCATATACCATACAAACGTACAGACTATGCCCAGCACTCTGCATCTAAACGTATTTTGGGCATGCCAACAAAGTTAAAGTGGATTTTTTAAAGATTCTTTTAATACACTGCGACGTGCATTTGTGCACTCTTGTATGTAACCTAACTTAACCAACCGACAAAAAGTTGTTCATAAAATAATTAAATATTAGTAACTTCTTTTTGGTAAAAAAAACTTCTAAAACTTGCAAAGAGTAAAAATTTTCAATTATTTTTAACAAATTCTTTGGCCAGTAGGTAGGGTCTCCAGTTTAAACTACTCAACAATAATCATAAATTGAAAAGACCCATCTACCTGCCCAAGTTTTAATCATCAAAAGTTTAAATATTAACTTTTTCTTTGTCAACAAAAACACTTCTTAAGCTAGAAATGAAAGAAACTAATAATAACACACTCTTGGGCAAGTGGGCATGCACTCGAGTTCTGTTTTTTATTATTTAACTCATAAAAAGCTCTTCGAATTCTTCAAAAATGTTCTAAAAGCTTTTAAAAATTCCTTGGTTTACTTCTTGACTTCTTTAAAAGATTATTGAGTTTTTTTTAATCTACCCAAAGACTCATAAAATGCTTTTTAAACTTTTTAAAAAAAATTTAAGATTCTTAAAATTTTCTAAAAGTTTATTAAGTTTTTCTAAAAAAAATTGATAGCCTCTAGAGTTATTAAAAGTTTTTAGGTTTTTATGATCTTTTTAAAAGGTCATCAAACTTATCATAACTTTTTTGAGCTTTAAAAAAAAGCTTAGCAACTCTTAAAATACTATTTTTTTTTCTAAAAACTTTTTTGTTTTTCATTAGCTTTTCAAGCTTAGTTTTTTAAATTTCTTTAAGTTTCTAAAAAGTTATTTGAGCTTTTTAAAAACTATCAAGCTTTTGAAAACATTTTTAAGATTTTTAAGGCTCTAAAAAGCTTTTGAGATGTCAACAAATGTAATTTTTTTTTCGAGCTCTTTGTTGAACCTTTAAAAAAGTTTTTTTTTTAGTTTTAGGTGTCTTTTTGTATTAAACTTATGTTTAGCGTGCTTAAAGACAATTAATTAAATGTTTTCAAAATTTGTTTGATTTTTTTATACGTTTTTAAGCTCTCGTTTTTTTTGCTGGTTCTGAGTATGCTTTGCGTAGTATTGTTTATTGTCTTCTGCATTTTTAATTTCTAAAAAGTTGAGTTTCTTTTAAAAGTTTTTGATGGTCCCAAAGTTTTTGTTGATTCTTCATAAGTTTTTTTTCATTCCAATCTAAACTATTGACTCGTTATACCATGATTAAATTATGGGCGGATAGCTCCTTTTTGTTAGTGATCTAAAGATTTATTACTTCAACCACCGCTTGTGTTCCTGCAGCTATTCTTAACAAAAAAATTATTGTAAATTGTTAGCAATACAACAAAGAATTATTTTACAACAAATTTTTTGTTAACAAACCCTTGGGTGGGCGGTCGGGAATCAAGTTTAAATTGTGGGCGGTTAGCTTCTTCTACTGTAACCCACCCATCCACCCAAGTGTTGGTGATCTAACTATTTATTACTTCAATCACAGTTTGTGATCTTGCAGCTTTTAGCAAGAGAATTATTAAAAATTATTAGCAACACAATAAAGAGTTGGAGAACAACAACAATAAATTTCTTGTTAAGAAACGCTTGAGTGGGCGGGCAAAAAAAAGTTTAAACTGTGGGCGTTTAGCTTCTTCTACTGTAGCCCACCTACCCACCCAAGTGTTGGTGATCTAAAGATTAATTACTTCAACCACAGTTTGTGTTCCTGCAACTATTCTTAACAAGAAAATTATTGTAAATTGTTAGCAATACAACAAAGGATTAGTTTACAACAAATTTGTTGATAACAAACGCTTGGGTAAGCGGAAGGGAACCAAGTTTAAATTGTAGGCGGTTAGCTTCTTCTACTATGACCCACCCATCCACCCAAGTGTTGGTGATCTAAATATTTATTACTTCAACCACAGTTTGTGATCTTGCAGCGTTTCTTAACAAGAAAATTGTTGTAAATTGTTAGGATTGAGTTACAACAAATTTCTTGATAACAAACACTTGGGTGGGCGGGCGAAAACAAAGTTTAAATTGTGGGCGTTAAGCTTTTTCTACTGTAACCCACCTACTCACCCAAGTGTTGGTGATCTAAAGATTTATTACTTCAACCACAGATTGTGTTCCTGCAGCTATTCTTAACAAGGAAATTATTGTAAATTGTTAGCAATACAAAAGAGGATTAGTTTACAACAAATTTTTTGATAACAAAGGCTTGAGTGGGCGGGCAGAAACCAAGTTTAAATTAAGAGCTAGTATCTCCTTCTACTGTGGTCTACCCAACAACCTAAGTAGTTAAAAATCGCATAAAAATTTGTTTATATTGTTAAATTGTATATAACATTGCTCAGAAAACGCATTTATTACTCAAAATTCATCTAAAATCGCTCAAAAAAGAAATTATTGCATAAAACTAATCAAAAATCGCACAAAATTGTTATTTTTTGTACAGAAAACCCAATAATTTTATAAAAATCGCACAAAAAAGTTATTCATCTTATAAAATTCATCAAAATTTCAGTTATTACTCAAAATCAATCAGAAATCGCTCGGAGAAAGCAATTATTGCATAAACTTAATAAAAAACGGACAAAAAGTCATTTATTAATCAAAAATCGCTCCAAAAAAATATTTATAGCGCAATAAACACAAATTGTATCATGAAATTCATCAAAAATTGAGCAGAATCCTTATTTATTATTCAAAAATAGTCTAAAATTGCGCATAAAAACAATTATTGCACAAAATTCATCAAAAATTGGCAAAGAACCCCGATAAAATCGTACAAAAAACCTACTTATCTCATGTAATCATTAAAAATTATGCAAAAAACTAATTTATTATTCAAAATCAATCTAGAATCGCTCAGAAAAAACAAATTATTAGATAGAACTGATCAAAAATCGCATAATAAAACCAGTTATTACTCAAGATCAATCTGAAATCGACCAGAATAAGCAATTATTGTATAAAATTGATCGAAAACCGCACAGAAAAGTTATTAATTGCGCATAAAACATATGGATTGTATGAAATTCGTACAAAAAAACATCAAAATCGCACATAAAACTAATTTATTACTAAAAAATCATTTAAAATCGCACATAAAAAGCAAATATTCAACGAAATTTTATTAAAAATCGTGCAGAAACGTCATTTATTGTGCAAAAATTAAAAACAATCTTCAAAAAATTTGTCAAAAACTGCCCAAAAACGCAGCAATTACTCGAACTTTAAAAAATTTAATACAAAAAATTGATCAAAAACCACACAATAAAATCATTTATTGATAAAAAACTCATAAATTGTATATAAATCCAATGATTGCATAAAATTTCATCAAAAATTGTGCAAAAAAACTATTTATTGTGCATAAACTTATAAAATTCAAAACAAAAAAAACTAGGTTCTTCAAAAAATTTGTCAAAAACTGCCCAAAAAACGCTTTAATTACTCAAACTTTATCTAAAATTGCTCAGAAAAACAATGAATACATAAAATGGATCAAAAATGACACAATAAAATCATAAATTGTATAAAAATTGCACAAAAAACTAATTTAATACTCAAAATTCATTTAAAATTGAGCAAAAAAAGCAATTATTGCATAAAATTCTATCAAAAATTGTGCAAAAAGCCATTTATTGTGTAAAATTGATAAAAAATTAAAAAAACTATTTATTTTTTAACATTAACTTTTACAAGTACACGATTAGCAACGCTCAGAAGAAATATAGACTCCCACTCACCCAAGTGTTAGTTATCAAAAGGTTAGATCACAACCTTTTCTTGTGACAAAATAACTTCTGACGTCTAAATACTAATTTCTTAATGACAAACATTTGGGGGGGGGGGGGGGGCGGGTTGATTACTCCAATCTAACATATTGATTCGTTATCATGGTTTGGAGTGGCCCACCCGCCCACCCAAGTGTTAGTTATAAAAAGGTTGGATAACGACCTTTTCTTGGGACAAAAATAACTTCTGACGTCCGCACAAAAATCTAAATACTATTTTCTTGACACTTGGGTGGGCAACTGGGTCACTTCAATCTAAATTATTAATTTGTTATCATGGTCTAGAGTGGCTCACACACCCAACAAAGTGTTTGTTATCAAGAAGTTAGATCACGACCTTCTCTTTTAACAAAATAACTTCTAACGTCCGCACAAAAATCTAAATACTATTCTCTTAATGACAAATACTTTGGTGGGTGAGTAAGTCACTCCAATTTAAACTATTGAGTCGTTGTCATAATCTGGAGCGGCTCACTCGCTCACTCAAGTGTTATTTATCAAGAGGTTGGATCACAATCTTCTTTTGTGACAAAATAATTTCTGCTAAATACTATTCTCTTGATGACGAACACTGAAGTAAGTGGGTAGATTACTCCAATCCAAACTATTGACTCGTAATAATGATCTAGAGTGACCCGCCCGCCCACCCAAGTTTTAGTTATCAAAAGATTGGATCACAACCTTCTTTTGTTACAAAATAACTTTTGACGTCCGCACGAAAGTTTAAATACTAGTCTCTTGATGACAAACACTTGAGTGGGTAAGTCACTTTAATTTAAACTTTTTACTCTTTATCATGGTCTGAAGTGGCCCACCCAAGAGATAGTTATTAAATGATTGGATCACTGCCTTCTCTTTTGTCAAAATAACTGACGTTCGCAAGATCCACTCCAATCTAAACTATTAACACGTTATCATAGTCTGGAGTTTATACAATTTTAACAGTTTAAAATGATTTTGACAAATTAATAATTAACAATTCATTACAATCACAACCATTTTGACATTTGTCATAATATTCTTGACAGATATCACAATAACCTAGACAATTATTAGACAATTGTCATAACAATGACAATTAATATACCAATTTTAATATTTGACAAATGTCACAAACAATTTTGACAAATGTCACAAGAATTTTGATAATCACGTAATGTTTGACAGTTATAATTTAAATTTTGGCAACTGTAATGACAATCTTGACAGATGTTACAACATTATTAAGAGTACTAACGTTTTTGACAACTTTACAACAATTTTGACAAACATTACAACAATTTTAACAATTGTCATAACAATGTTGACAGATTTAAGAACAATGTTGATCAATTTTAAAAGTTATAATAATTTTAACTGTTATCATAACAGTTTGACATTTGTCATAATAATCTTGTCAAATGTCACAACAATTTTAAAAATTACATATTATTAGACAAATGACACAAATTTTGACAAATATTAAAAAAAATGATATTTATAACAACATTTTGATAGTTGTCATGACAATCTTAACAAAGGTCACAACAATTTATTTAATGTTACTAGAATATTGGTCAACAAAAAATTAAAAATGATCCCTTCCTTTGTAAACAATGACACTTTTAGCGCTGGTAAAAACAAAAACATTTTCAATATTTTGATAACAAACTATTGGGCGAGCGGATGGGCACTCTTTTACGTAACCTAACCTAACCAACCAAATATTTGTTTATCAAATAATTTAATACTATTTCCTTCTTTTTGGTCAAAAACTTCTAAAACTTGCAAAGAGTAAAAACTTCCAATTACTTTTTAACAAATAATTGAGCAGGTGTGTAGGCTTTCCAGTTTAAACTACTCAATAATAATCATAATCTGAAGTAACTTGCGCAAGTTTTAATCATCAAAAGATTTAATATTAACTCTTAATGCGTGTGGATATGCACTTCAGTTTAGACTACTTAGTAGTAACCATAGTTTGGATTGACCCAACCACCCATCCAACCTCTAGTCCAAGTGTTAGTTATCAGTAAATTAGTTATCATTTCCTCCTTCTTTGACTAACAGACTACTAACACTTGCAAAGAAAAAATACTTCCAATTTGTGAGTGAAGACATCAATTTGAACTTTTTGATAATAATCATAATCTGAAATAATCCATCCACTCGCCCAAGTGTTGGTCACCAAAAGATTGAATATCATCTTCTCCTCTTCTGATTCCCGCCCAAATATTGGTCATAAAAAAATTAGACTTTTCCAGCTCTTTTTTGCAGAAAAAACTTCTAAATTTTGCAAAAAGGATTTTTTTTGGCAAAAACTCCAAATATAATTATTACAAGCCAGCAATTTTAACTAAAACTTTTGCCTACCCATCTGAGTGTCATTAAGACATTAGATAGTAACAACATTTTTAATAATTGTCATATAAATCTTAACAATTAAGTAATTTACAATACTTTTTACAGTCATAATAACTGAATAGATTTTGAAACATTTTTGACAAAAATAACAACAATTTTAAAGTTTGTAAAAACAAGTTTTGTTGGCAATAAATATTGTTGGCAACTCCAACGTTTTTGACAAAAATCACAACAATTTTGACAATTATAGAATCAGTTGTAATTTTAATTATTGTCATAACCATTTTGACAGATGCCATAACAATGTTGACAAAAATTGTTTTAATTTTATCAAATCAAAATTTTTGTTTATTACAACATTTTTGACAGTTGTAAATACGATTGTAATATTTGTCTAGAAAAATGTTGATGTTTGGAATCAATGTTGTAAGTGTTTCAGTTCTCACATCAATTTTGACAAATGTCACAATAGTTTTAACAGATCTTACTATAACTTTGACAACTGTAGCTATGTTTAGAGTTGTTATAAAAAATATAACAATTGTCATATCAATTTTGATATTTATCACAACAGTTTTAAGAATTATCATAACAATTTTGACAGTTACATCATTTTTGACAGTCGTCTCAACATTTTTGACAAAAACCAAAACAATTTTTAAGATTGTAAAATCAATTGTGACATTTGCTTAAAAATTTGAAAGCAACAACCTTTTTGACAATTGTCGTAATTAGTTTGACTAATGCCACAACAATTTTGACAGATTCCAGAACAATTTTGACAATTTCAAATAATACAACATTTTTGAAAATTGAAAATATAACAATTTTGACAGTTTTAAAAACAATCTTAATAATTTTTACAGTTAGAACTTTTTTGACAACTGTCACAATTATTTTGGCCACAATATTAATAATTGTCTCAACCACAGTTTTCATACTACCACATGAATTTTTAACGTTAATACAAAATATTGATTATTATCACAACAATTATGATATTTGTCATAATATTTTTAACAACAATGCTGACAGTTACAATATGTCTAACCTTGACAAAAATGTTGACATATATTTGACAATTGTCAACAATAACAAATATCAAAACAATTTTTATATTTGAAAAATGGTTTAAACAATTTGACATAATATGTAATTTTAAATGTCACAATAGTTTTGACAAATGTCACAACAATTTTAAAATATATCTCAACAGTTATCATAACCATGTTGACAAATGTCACAACAATTTTAATAAGTTTTAACAATTGTCATATCAATTTTGACAATTACTAAAATTTTAACAAATGTTACAAAAATTATATCACTTCTGACAACAATAAATGGGTTTTTTTGGTGTTTAGTTTAAGTTGGTTAGCTGTAAACCAAGCCGCTGCAGTTTATTATATTATCATTTGGTTTATGTATAATTGTCGAGTCATTTGCGTATATGTATGCTGGTAAACCATTGATATAAACAATAAAAAAAAAGAAGGCCAAGAATGGAACCATGCGGCACACCATACTCCACGGGTAAACGTTTGATTCCACGGCGTTTCCACTAGAACTAAGGAAGTGGGCTAACCGATCCTCTGACGCTTTCACTCAAATTATCCGTGAAGCAGGAAGCAAAGGACGCCATCCTTAGAAGTGATGTGGAGTAGTGGTGTTCCGTTAAGGGCCCACGACGGCGACTCGTCCCACGTTGACGAGATATCTTGTCTACCACGAGTACGGTGTTGCCAAAAACACTCTCCAAGTGTTCACCACGGGATACGTTTGTACCTCACGGTCGTATCCCCTGAAACTAGGTGTCTTGATGCCCTATCCCAAGTCTTTTGGGTAAAAAACTCACCTCCTAGATTTAGTGAGATACAAGGTGAAACCTGGAACGGTGACTTTTCTCCGTAATTCTTTGGTTTGAGAACTGATAAAAGTACTGAGGGAGAGCAGGAGCCTTACCGGTTCTGACTGTTTTAAAAACTATTACTTATTTTTAAATATGTCAAAAAATATTCGGCAACAATTTTGACAATATTTATCACAAATACAGGGAGTTTATAAATGAATGGGATTATGTAATCAAGCAAACATATAAAAACATATGTAGTATAGTGGATAGTGGTAGACAATTTTAAATTTTTTTAAAATTTAAAGTGATTACATAATTCCATTCATTTATAAACTCCCTGTACTTGACAATTCATAACAATCCTAATAGAAATCTCAACAATATGTTACGGTAACAACAACAACAATTTTGTCATAACAATTTTGATATTTGCTTGTTTAATATATTATAATATTTTTGACAGCTGTCACAACACATTTGGCAACATTTTTGGCAATTTTATAAACAGTTGTGACAATTGTATTAACTATTTTGATGGATGCAAATACATGTCATAACTATTTTAGTTTTTACAACAATATTTTGATAGTTGTCACATGTCATAATAATTGAATAAATTTTAAAAGTCTCATAACTCTTTTGACAGAAATTACAACAATTTTGACAATTACAGCATTTCTAGAAAACGTCACAACAATTTTGATAAAAGTTTCTACAAAACAATTGACAAACGTCACAAAACTTTTCAAAGAAAATTACCATAACACTTTAACTTTAACCATTTGAACTGTTTTAAAAAGAAATGTGACATTTGCTTAACAATTTTGACATTTTTGTTAAGTGTCATAACCATTTTTTCAAAAGTCACAACAATTTTTACAAAAATGCTAATAATGTTGACAGTTTAAAATTTGTCACAGATCCCACGGCACTTCATACCACTTTTGAAAATTGTCACAAAGTTTTTGAGAAAGTCACAATAATGTTGACAGTTGTCATAATTTTGGTTCTCATTTTTGATAGTTCTCATAACAACTTCAACCAATGTTTCTACAGATTTTTTCTAATTTTTTAAAAATACTTTTGACAGTTGTTGCAACATTTTTGACAGAAAGCACAATAATTTTGACAGTTTTAAAAGCAATTTGACATTGCTTAACAATTTTTACTTTTTTGTTAAGTGTTATATCTATTTTTACAAAAATGCTAATAGTGTTGGCAGTTTAAAGTTTTTCACAAACCCTACACCACTTCATATTACTTTTGAAAGTTGTCACAAAGTTTTTCATAAAAATCACAACAATTTTTGACAGATGACAAAACAATTTTGACAAAAAATAACAAATGATACTATAATTTTGATAACTACAACTTTTATAAAGTTATCACAAAAACTTTGACAGTTGGTACACAACAAATTTGATTTTTATCACACTTTTAAAAGAGTCTCAACACTTTTGACAATATTGTTTTTAACAATTGTCATAATCTTTTTGACAAAATATAAATATAATATATAAAAATGTTATAATTTTGACAGTTACAACATTTTTGACAATTGTAAAAACTATTTTGATAAATATCACAATAATTTTGACAATAATTGTCATAACAATCTTAAAAAATGTCACAACATTTTTGTTTGCTTGCCACTACCAAAACTATTTGTTTCGGTTCGAAATTGCGGGTGTTGTAAGTGTTATACCATCTCAAAACTGTAGAAATTTCTGCCAAAATTGGTTATCAAATCTCATTTATTTTTAAAACCGTTAAAATTGTTTTGACTTTGGCAAAAAATTTGCTAAAACTTTCAAAAGTGATCAGAACTGTCAAAACTGTAAAATATTTCCTAAAAGTTGTGATAATTGTGAAAAGTATTTGAGAGACGTCAATTTTAAAAGTTGTCACAATAATCTTGACGTTTGTCGTAATAATCTGATAAGATATTACAACAATTTTGATAACTACATAAAATTTGACAATTGTGATACAAATTTAAAACTTATAACTTTTGTTAATAGTTCTGACAAATACTATATCAAAATTGACATTTGCTGTAGTGATTCTGCACTAATTTAAATCTTAAACTAAATAAAAACCGCCTATTACATAATAATTCGTTTATTTCATGATTGTCACAGCAGGAAACAATCAATGCAGAAAGTGACTCGCCTGAATTTGCACGCAATATCCAACCGGTTTTTACATAAAATTCAAACAACAAAAGTCTATTATTACATATTTATGAAACCATTTCGGCTATTTGGATTAGATCGACAGGTTCAAACAAACATTAGCAAAGCGTTCACATATTGTATCCATAAATAACAAGTTGTTTAAAAAAAATTTATTATTCATACATGTTAGCAACGTGAGGTTGCATTTTTAGGGTTATTAATGTTCCCAATCGCAGAAAGAAAAACATTTATAGGAAAATGATGCAATGCATTAACGTTAATGATACATAAGTGGCTAAATTACCAAGTACTGTCATTGCGTGTAATGATAGTTTTAGTTATAAACTTCTTCAGATTAATTTTGATTGGTTTATTTATAAGACAATCGATTAATGAATAATTATGTGGGTGACATATTTGGAATACTATGATATTGATGGGATCAATTCTAAATTAGAATATATTATAATTTGTATCTTTTACTAACAAAAATATTTCACACAAAACATACCGAATAATATAGGATCCGGGAAGAAAAACATGTTGAATCAACCAGAACGAATAATTAATTTGCCTGAACGGACTCACAGGTAATATCACACTGATAGTAGGTTCAAGATCATGGATAGGTGCAACTTGTTGTGATGCTGGAGCTGTTCGAATTATTTTAATAGGTGCAAAGTGCGTTTTTGTATTACATATTACCGCACGCAATATTTTTTTATAACAAAATTGTCATCACTTAATATATTAGTTATAATGTATATTCTGAATTGGGTTAATCGATTCGAATATGTCCCATTAATCCAAATTCAATAAAAAGCTATTATGGCCATGCATGTAGAGTACGTACATTAACATAACTTGAATTGTAGTGGAACAGCTAGGAGGCTACTAATATGATTAATATTGTACAATTGCTATGTACTTAGTGTAATAGCATTGATTTGTAATTTAATTGTTACGTAGTTTGTGTAGTTTTGTGTATTAATAGGTCCGACACATCCTTCTGTGAACAAAGTTTTTAGAAAATACCCCACCTACGCCAAAAGTTTAGACATTTTTTTCTTAAATACACGTTAACAAGTGACAATCGGAAAAAAATATTCACACCTTATTTTCGATTTATTTTGGCCCACTGAAACAAAATGCAAGGCGTCACTTTTAAGGCCCCCTGTATATTGGTTTAGTAAATTGGCGGCCATTTTGGTATTAGTAAAAATTAATTTAATTTTTTTTTTAAACTAATTGAAAAAGACTTTAAACCTACTTTCTAAAAATGTCATTAACCAATCTTCACTAATAACAATGTCACAAACTAACCTCAAAATTTTTTAAAAAAATAGTTTAGTAAACTGGCGGCCATTTTGGTATTAATATAAATAAATTTAATTTAAAATTAAACTATATCAAACTGAAATTTGTTTGTTCTTTTAATACTTTGTTACTTTAGTCTTAATTATGATTAATTGCATCACGATTATAAGTCTTGTCAACTTCATTATTAAAACAAAACGTAGAATGGGTGTTTTGTGTTCTATTCTTTTTGATGTCAGCCGTCTTTTAGATCCTGCAACAGGTCTGGAAATTAGCAATTCCCGGATTCAAACCTATGTAATTTTAAATGCTGATTCAAAGTAATCCTTTACGTTTGTGGTTGCAATACAGGACACACATTAATTAACCTAACCCATTTCAACCTCACACGTTGGGATTGTTTATGACTAAATTGAACTGGTATAAACAACATTTACAACTCCCTTGACAAATATTTGCAAATAGTTTGAGTAATTTATTTAATCCAAATAATTGTATACGTAAAGTTATCTACATAAAATGATAAATAATAAAAATATTGATTTTACCCCAAACTTGGTTCTTAAGTTGAAGTTTTTGCTGTTGTGTTGATTAGATTAATACATTTCTTATTGTACTTAGCCACGGACATAAAAATAATTTACGTTTTATTTTTTTTATCAATACAGGAAACAACTAACCTCACACAATTAGATAATTTTATTGCATTGTTTGTTTTGCGTCATCCATTTACTTTATTCATTTAGTATCCGATTACAAATTCAATTCAACAAGCTCTATAAATATTTGAATTGTAACAGTAATTCGTTATCTTATATTCTATTAATCCTTTAATGGAAAACCTACCATCATACTCGGCTAAACTTAAAAGCATTTCTATTAAATAAACATCTTGAAATATTCAGTTTTTTAGCCTCGGTATTTAATCACATAGTCACGCAAAGGGGATTGTTATATGCGAATAGCTTCGTGTGAGGTGGAATAAACACGTATCCAATGGTTTAGTTGAAAATATTGTTTATTTTTTACGATTTCCCCACAGAGTGTATATAAAAAGCGAAAAGTTGTCGCAATATTATTAGGAATGGCTTGAAATCTTATTGTGGTTTTATCAGTGCTAAAAGCTTTAGTTGAATCTTTATATATTGCTTTATTATTTTATGCTGAAGCTATAATTAAGCCAAAGTTATACCGAATTTAATTACAAATTTAATAATTCAAGTTACTTACAAAAACGCATTTAGCTAGAAAATGTAATGTAATATTCTTACGATTTTACGATTTTTACAAAGTTTGAAAAACTGATTAATTGAAGCGTTAAATGGTTGTATACGTTTTATAAAGGTAAAACGATGAAATCATGACCAATTACGTTTGAAAAACAAAAACCAATTGCGGGGTTTTTATCAAATTTGCTGGATACTTGAACAAAATGTTATTAAATGCATTGCAGTGTTAGAAATTGCAATATTGTTACAATCTTATCAAGGTTTATTAATAGAAAAATAGAAAAATTGTTGTTGCACTCAAATAAAAATAGTTTCATTTGCAGCCAAGTTGCAAACCTTAAAATTAGCAATTTGTTGCAATAAATTAATTCTAATAACTAATATTAGTTTCATAACCACATTTAGCTAAGCCGCAAACCATATTTAGCCTAATCACAAACCAATTAATTTCGGCAATTTATTATTAGTTACTATTTAGTCCAGTTGCAAACCATATATAGCTCTAGTTACTAACTTCAAAATTAACAACAATTTTTTTCTTTTTTGCAAAATATATTTATAGCAAAAATAGCAATTTGAATAAATTCTTAATGTTTAAATAAAAAAAAAAATTTAGATAAGTTACAAACCAATTAATTTATATCTCCGCTATTTAGTCGAGTTACAACCCACAATCAGCTAAGCCGCAAAACCTTAAAATTTTCTTAAAACGTTTATTCAATCCGGTATCTGGTATTAAGTGGCAAACCGTGTTTAGCCAAGTTGCAAACCGTGATATTAGTATATTTTATTTCTTAGGAGTTTAATGATAATAGATGCATTCCTTTCACTGTTCTGGACGGTTTTGAACAATTCTGTGCTTGACGCTCCATGTACCTTTCACAGAGAGCGCGACGCCCCAACTTGTTCCGAGTTTCCTTCTCCTCTGCAACAGAACGGTTCTGTGCGTCAAGCCCCGGGAGCGTGTTGCTCTTGAAAGGAAAGTAGTAAATAAAATTATAAAGTTGATTTAATTTTATAGTTTGATTAAAATTATATGTCAAACAAATAAACGCTTTCCCAAAAAGTTGATTTGTCAAACTGAGACTTGGGTGCAGTGGCGTGCCTAGAACTTTTGCCGCCCGGGGCGGTCTCCAATTTGTCGCCTTTTCTAAGTCAATCAAATGATGGTTTTTATAAATTGATGTCTGTATTCAAGCAAAATTTTTAGAGATATGAGGGCGGGTCAGATAAAACATTATTTTATTTTTCAACGTAGTCTCCTTTGAACTCTATACACTTTGTCTAAAGTTTCTCCAATTTTTTTATCCCTTCCAAAAAATAACATTTGTCGAGGTCATCAAAATAGGTATTTGTTTGTGAGATAATTTCAGCCAAACCATTTCTTCAGGTTTGGAAACTATAAATAATCACTCAAAACTAAATCCGGAATATAGGGCAAATGAGAAAGCAACTCGTAGCCTAATTCATGGGTTTTTGTCATAGAAACTGCACATGTGTGCACCCTTTTTTTTTCAAATCCTCATTAAATTGTTTAACTTTTTAAAAGTAATCAATGTGGATTATACCGCGTGCATCCCAAAAACGGTTCCCATAACTATGGCTGACAAACCCATCTTGGCTTTCTTTGGCGCCGTTTTACTCCGAGAAACCTACTGTTTTGACTGCTGCTGGTATGTTGTGGTGGATCCACGTTTTATCCACGGTTACAAAACGGCGCAAAATTCGTCCATATTGGGGTTGAACAACTTTTTTTTTTTTCATTTTCTCCTCAATTCACGAGGTAGTCTGCTATCAACAACTGTCAAACACAAACTAAATGACACAATTTATTAAAATTTTGACAGATGCCTCTTAATAGGAACAGTGTTACCCTTTCAGTTAAGTGGCGAGAAATTCAAAAAGTCACGGACAAATTGACCAGTCGTCGTAACATTTTTAACCATATATTGACTTGATAATGAGAAATAATATTCGACATTACATAGTAATTCATAATTTGTAGAACTACTAAAAAATGCCGCCCCAAAATATATACTATATATATATATAAATTAATAGTTTAGACTGGAGTGGCCTACCCACCCACCCAAAAGTCTGTTATTTTAAAACTAGAATTTGACCTCTCTGCGGACGTCAGAAATCATTTGGTAGCAATAGTTTAAACTGGAGTAGCCCAACCCCACTCAAAAGTCCGTTATCTTAAAATTAGATGGTTGACCTTTTTCCAGACTTCAGAAATCATTTGTTTAAAAAAAAAACAACTTCTTGATATCTAACACTTAGGCGGGTGGCTGTGGCACTCTATAGCTTGATTAAGAGTCAATAGTTTAAACTGCAGTGGCCCACACACCCTCCCAAGTGTCTGTTATCATAAAATTAGACGTTTGAACTCTTTGCGGACTTTAGAAATCATTTGATCAAAAGAGACAGTCGTGATCTAATTTCTTGATAACTAACTCTTGGTTGGATAGGTGAAGCATTCCATTGCATAATTAAAAGTCCATAGTTTGAACTGAATTAGCCTACCCAAGTGTCCGTTATCTTAAAATTAGATGCTTGACCTCTCTGCCAGCGTCAAAAAAGTTATTTTATCGCAAGTGAAGATTGTGATTCAACCTAATCCAAACTATTGACTTGTTATCATGCTATGGTGTGATCCAACCACCCACCCAAGTTTTTGTCATCAGAAAGTTTGATGTTTGACCTTTATGCAAATGGCAAAAGACACTTAATTACAAGAAACGGTCGTGATCCAACCTCTTGCTAACTAACACTTGGGTTGCTGGCTAGAACACTCCATAGCATAATTAAGAGTCAGTAATTTAAAATGAGGTGCCCACCCGCCCACCTAAATGTCCGTTATTTTAAAACTAAGTGTTTGACCTTTTTGCGGACGTCAGAAGTCATTTGGTCTTAAGCGACGATAACCCACCCACCCACCCAAGTGTTTGTTATCATAAAATTAAACGTATGGCTACTCTGCAGACGTCAGAAATCACTTAATCACAAGAAACGGCCGTAATCCAAGTTCTTTATAACTAGTAGTTTAAACTTGAGTGGCCCACCCACCCACTACATTGTTCGTCGTCAAGAGATTAATAGTTAGACATTTCCTCAGACAGCAAAAGTCACTTAATCACAAAAGACGGCCGTAATCCAACTTCTTAATAACAACCACATTTTAGGTGCGTGGGGCACTTCATAGCATAATTTAAGGTCAGTACCCACCCAACCAAACACCCGTTATCTTAAAATTTGATGGTTCATCTTTTTGTTAACGTCAGAAGTCATTTTGTCACAAGAGACGGTCGTGATCCAACCTTTTGATAACTAATATTTAGGTGGGTAGATGGGACACTCTGTAGCGTGATTAGAAATCAGTAGTATAAATTGGAGTGGCCAACCCAACCACCCAAGTTTTGTTATCATTAAATTTGATGTTTGACCTTTCTGCGGACGGCAGAAGTAACTTAATCACAATAGACGTTTGTTATCCAAACTTTTAATAACTAATACTTAAGTGGGTAGAGGAGGAGCACTCCATAACATGATTAAGAATTAGTAATTTGGATTAAAGTGGCTCACCTACCCACCCAAGCGTTCGTTATTTTAAAATTGAATGTTTAACCTTTCTGAGGACGTCAAAAGTTATTTAGTCTAAAAAGACGGTCGTGATCCAACTTCTTGATAACTAACACTGGAGTGGATAGGTAGGGCACAGCATAATATAATTAAAAATCAGTAGTTTGGACTGGAGTAAGCCACCCACTTACCCAAGTGTTCGTTATCATAAAATTAAAAGTTTGACCTCTCTGTAAACGTCAGAAATCACTTCATCAGAAGAGATGGTCGTGCTCCAACCTCATGATAACTACCACTTGGGTGAGTAAGTGTGACACTTCATAGCATAATTAGAAATCGGTAATTTGAACTGAAGTGGGCCACCCACCCACCTAAATGTCCGTTATTTTAAAAATTCATGTTTGACCTTTCTGCAAACTTCAGAAATCATTTAGTCTTAAAAAAAAACACTTAGGTGGGTGGGACACTCCATAGCACAATTAAGTGTCAGTAGTTTGAATTGGAGTAACCCACCCACCCACCCAATTATACGTCGTCAAAAGATTGAATGTTAGACCTCTCTGCGGACGTTTGAAGTTATTTAGTTACAAAAAGCGGTCGCGAACTAACTCCATAGCATGATCAAGAGTCAATAGTTTAGACTGAAATAGCCCAACCACTCACCCAATTGTTTGTTGTCAAAAGTTTAAATGTTAGACCTCTCTGCGGACGTCTGAAGTTATTTAGTTACAAGAGACGATCTTGATCTAACCTTTTGATCACTAACACTTGGGTGAGTGAGTGGGATACTCCATAGCATAATTAGTCAGTTTGGATCGGAGTGGTCCACCCACCCACCCAATTGTTCTTTGTCAAAAGATGAATATATGTTAGACTATTCTGCAGACGTCTGCAGTTATTTAATCACAAGAGACGGTCGTGATCCAACTTCTTGATAACTAACACTTGAGTGGATAGGTGGGATACTTCATAACATGATTAAAAGTTAGTAATATGGATTGGATATTTGAACTCTCTGCAACGTCAGAAATAATTTGGTTTTAAGAAACGCTTGTGATCTAACCTATTAACAAGTAACACTTGGATAAGTAGGACTAGAGTGGCCTATCCACAAATTTTTCGTCGTCATAACATTGAATGTTAGAACTCTCTGCGGACGTCAGAAATTATTTAGTCACAACAGCCTGTTGTGATCCAACCTCCAACCTTTTAATAACTTACATTTTGGTGAGTGCGTAAGACACTTCATAGCATGAGTAGCCCACCCAAAAACGGTCCACTTCGGTAGCTGGGCACTTCATATTATAATTAAGAGTCAGTAGTTCAAACTGAACTGTTTGTCGTTAAAAGATTGAATGTTAGACCTCTCTGAAGACGTCTAAAGTTATTTAGTTACAATAAACGGTCGTGATCCAACATCATATTAACTAACACTTGGGTTGGTGGGTAGGACACTCCATAGCACAATTAAAAATCAGTAGTTTAGACAAGAGTAGCCCACCCACCCACTCAAGTGTTCCTTATCATAAAATTAACTGTTTGACTTCTCTGCGGACGTCAAAAATCACAAGAGCCAGTCGTAATCCGATCTCTTGATAACTAACATTTGAGTAGATGAGTGGGAAACTCCATAGCATGATTATAAGTCAAAAGTTTGGACTGGAGTGGCCCACTCAAGTGCCCGCTATCATAAATATGATCGTTTGACTTCTCTGAGGCCGTCAGAAATTACTTGATCACAAGAAACGGTTGCAATTCAACCTCTTAATAACTAATACTTGGGTGGGTGGGTGGGACACTCCATAGCATGATTAGGAGTCAGTAGTTTAAACTAAAGTGGTTAAATGTTAGACCTCTCTGCGGACGTCCGAAGTTATTTAGTCTCAAGAGACGGTTGTGATCCAACCTCTTGATAACTAACACTTAGATGGGTAGTGATGCCGCTTTATGAACGGAGCATCAACGACAAATAGAAGCAGAGGTAAGAGGTATAATGGTAAAGTTATCACGTCGCAGCTTAAGTATTCATCAAGCATCGTAAGCCTCACAAACAATCTCGTCACACCAAAGCCACTATGCAACCCCAAAACTGCTACAATACTGCTCCCTACACAACTACCGCAACGCCCACGGACCTTGTCAACAGATCCATAACTACCGCCAACTACATATTGACGTTTGTCTCAAGAATTCCCCCTATAACTCCTGGGCTCCACCAGGTCAATCGGCCTGCACACACCGCCGGAGATCTGCGCCCAATAACCGGGACTCTTAACTGGAAAACCCCTACGCTAACCCTCGCTACTCACCTGGACACCAACCACAAATACATTTGATACTATAGACGGACCTGAGGCCTTGCACCTTTGCCCTAAGTCCACAGCGGGGTCACGGCATTGCACACCCTGCCATGAGTTACGTCTCAAATTTCCGTAGGTACGCCTGCGGAAACCATACGTCGCTTCCATAGCAACCCTACAAGCACCACTCTAGAGCACCAAGTGGACGCCGAGTAGCAGCATCACACCAACAATCCGGTTGGTACCACAGAGTTGTACGCAACCACCAAAGACAACAAACTGACAGGTAAATAACTACGGCTATTCACCCTCCGCCGACGCAAAAATACTGAAAGGGTATAACCTAACTTCTTTCAACACCATTGACTCCACCCCTTATCATTATGGAGGACTGCAACCGGTGACAGTAGGTGGGACACTTCATAGTATAAGTAGAAGTAAGTAGTTTAGACTGGAGTAGCCCACCTACCCACCCAAGTGTCCGTTATCATAAAGTTAATCGTTTGACCTCTCTGCAGAAGTCAGAAATCACTTGATCACAAGAGACGGTCGTGATCTGACCTTTTGAGGTGAGATACTCCATTGCATGGTTATGAACCAGTAGTTTGAATTAGAGTAGCCACTCACCCAAGTGTCCGTTACCATTAAGTTGTATGTTTGGTTTCTTTGCGAACGTCAGAAGTCATTTTGTCAAAAGACGGTAGTAATCTAACCTCTAACACTCTATAGCTTGGGTTGCACTAGTTTCTTTGCGTTCTTCTAATCAATAATTTTAACAAAGCAATAGACGTAACTTTAGCAAAATTAAATCCCAACTGTTAAAATGAAGAGTAATTTTCTATAAATATTTTAAGTTGTCCTTTCTCAAGAATCTTTTTTTTCAGTCTACTAAAAAAATTGCACAATGGCAACATACAGTCCAATAGATTCGTCCCAAACCTATGTACAAGTTTAATTTTTTGAAATAACTTCTCGTCGTAATCTAAAAATTTGTTTTTTAACGCTTTTGCGTTCATTTCAGCTTTGAACAACAATTCTAATGACGTAAAACCAAATAAGTGATTTGCTTTGAAACAATTCATAGTTTAACATGGCTTATATGTATAGCTAACGCAAGCTCTTCAGCTCTGAGAAAATCAAAGATTTTTGCATCAATGAAAAACTTATAATTCCATTTCTCGATAGGCGTTGACTTGACTGATCTTGAATGTCAAATACGAGATGTATGAGCGTAGAACAAGGTTCAAGAAGGATTTCTACACCGTTTAGTTCTTCTAAAAAAGAATCATTGTCACTAGAAACTGCAGATTGATGTATACAGCACTCCAATCTCTAAAAATTGCAAAAGGATCCAATGCCTAGTTTGGTAGATACAATAACAAGTTGCAACATTTGAGTTTTATGATTAACTCAGTAATTCTTTTTTCATCTTTGTGCAACAATATTGACCGTATAAAAAATATTTATATTTTCTATATTACTAATACCACAACAATTCTCCAATTTTTTAAAATTGCATATGGATCCAATGCCTAGTTTGATAGATACAATAAAAAGTTGCAACATATGATTTTTATGTTAAACTCAGTAATTATTGTTTGCATCCTTCTGCAGCAAAATTGGCCGTATACAATTTTTTCAATTTTTTTATATTATTAGCACCATAACAGTACTTCAATCTCTAAAAAATGCAATAAAATGCAATGCCTAGTTTGGTAGATACAATAACAAGTTGCAACATATAATTTTTATGCTTAACATAATATTTATTGTTTGCATACTTGTGCAACAAAATTGACCGTATGAAAATTATTTAAATTTTCTATATTATTAGTACTACAACAGTACTCCAATCTCTTAAAACTGTATAAGAATCCAATGCCTAGTTTGGTATATACAATAACAAGTTGCAACATATACATTTTATGCTTAACTCAATATTTATTGTTTGCAATCTTATGCATCAAAATTGACCGTATAAAAATTATTTAAATTTTCTATCATACTAGTACCATAACAGTACTCCAATTTTTAAAAATTGCAATAAGATCCAATGCCTAGTTTGGTAGATACTATAACAAGTTGCAACATATAATTTTTATGTTTAACTTAATGTTTATTGTTTGCGCCCTTGTGCAATATGATTGACCGTATAAAAATTATTCAACTTTTTTATATTATTTGTACCATAACAGTACTCCAATCTCTAAAAATTGCAATAGGATTCAATGCCTAGTTTGGTAAATACAATAACCGGTTGCAAAAGTTAATTTTTTTATCTAACCTAGTTCTCATTAATTGCAAACAAAATTTGTTAAAATTTGCTAAATATTAATACTGTAATAGTACTTTATTCTCTGAAAATTGCAACAAAATCTTATATATAATTTCTTAGATACTGTAATTGGAAGATACAATTGATTTTCAATGTAGAATTAAACTGCTTTGAAGCTGAAAAAATCTACTACGTGCCCTGATTACAAACAAAACAAACTATTAGAATCTCAATTTGACCTTATCTAATTCTATTTCAGTTTAAATTATTGATGAAATTATAGAATATAAATGATGCGCATCGACTATATGAAGTAGCTTAGACGGATCATCGATATGCATCCCGAGGACTCAGATATCTTCCCTCCCAATCTTAATTAATCCGCAACTAAGCTCTAACAAAAAAAATGACCTATTTTAGAACTTAATAGAAAATTTTCTTAGAACACAAAACTATCATCCCATATAACAGGAAGCTCAATTTATTCTATCATCAAAGCAATTCAACGCATCCATAAAAAAAAAACTATTTCCCATCCCGAAACATTGATATATCAACTTGTCGTATGCTCTAGTTGAGATATCCGGGGAAGCTAAATGCAATTTAAAGCTTCTCATACCGAGCAAGCAGCATTTCGATCCCTTGAAAGACCCTTTTCCGAAACCCCAAACCATTGAAAGCTCCCGTTGAGTCGTCGGACTGGAGACACATGTCTGCGTTTCTTATTTAATAATTTGATAAAAATTTAAATAAATTCACAAAATAGAAATCAATATATTGCTTAATTTAATTAATTTAAAACATGCAATAAACTAGTTTTCAAATTTTTAACATAAAATTATGAAATAGCAAAACATGCTTTTCTGATAAGATAATACTTATTTAATGATAACAAAATGTTGCACTATTTTATTTTAATTATTGCTTTAACTAACTATAAATATGTTAGATAATTTATTACTAACATAACTCAAATATCTCTGGCACTCCACCTGTAATGCTCATTAACTTTAATATGTGGAATATATTAAGCTTCTGAATTATATTGCGTGATGCTATATACAAATGTTAAAAGCCTGGGCATGCCAATTTAGTAGGAAGGAAAAAATTAAAGCAGAAAAATGGTTGAGTCCATAAAATTGAAAACAATATATTAGTAACACATTTTCAGAGCACGTTTGCATAGTTTATGAATATATTGTTTAGAGCAGCGTTTCTCAATATTTATAGTATTGTGGAATAAATTTACGCGGATCGATAATATATGGAAGTAGAATGTTAAAAATTGTGTTCTCAATAAAACGAAAGCTATTTTTGTGAAATAGTTTTCTAAAATTTTAGACAAATTAAATCATTAAAAAAAATGCTTTTTTATAAATTTAAATTTGAAATAATGATAAGTCATGTTTAGATTAGATTTTAACAAATAATGGGTTTCTTGTTCAAAAATTGTCTTCGCAATTAATAAAATTAATCAATTTTTAAAACGGTAATTTCACAAAAATTTAAACAAATTTAAAAAAATTGAGTACTTCAACATAATAAGTCATGATTGAGCTAGGTTTAAGCAAAGTATTAAGTTTCTAGTTTAAAAATTGAGTCCTCAGAATCAATAAAATCAAAGCAACATTTTGCAGTAATTTTAAAAATATTCAAACAATTTGAAAAAATACTTTGAAATTAATAAATTCAATTTTGGGTAGCTCATTATAACAAACCATGATTGAGCTAGGTTTGAGCAAAGTATTGAGTTTTTAGTTTTCTAATTGAGTCCTCAGAATCAATAATATCAAAGATACTTTTTTACAGTTATTTCACAAATATTCAAATAATTTCAAAAGCTCATCATAATAAGTCATATTGTGCTAGGTTTGAGCAAAGTATTGAGTTTCTAGTTTAAAAATTGAGTCCTAAAAATCAATAAAATCAAAGTTACTTTTATACAGTAATTTTACAAATATTCAAACAGTTTGAATATATACTTCAAATTTTATAAATTTAGTTTTAAGTAGATCATCATAATAAGTCATAATTGTGTTAGGTTTGAGCAAAATATCAAGTTTCTAGTTTAAAAAATTAGTCCTAAAAATCAATAAAATCAATGCTACTTTTCTACAGTAAATTTACTAATATTCAAACAATTTAAAAAAATACTTTAAATTTTATAAATTCAATTTTGAGTAGCTCATCATAATGAGCTAGGTTTGAGCAAAGTATTAAGTTTTTAGATTAAAAATTGAGCTCATAGAGTCAATAAAATCAAAGCTACTTTTTTACTATAATTTTACAAATATTCAAACAATTTTAAAAAATTCTTTAAGTTTTATAAAATCAATTTTGAGTAGATCATCATAATAAGTCGTAATTGTGCTAAGTTTGAGCAAAGTATTGAGTTTCTAGTTTCAAAATGGAGTCCTCAGAATCATTAAAATCAGAGCTACTTTTTTACAGTAATTTTACAAATATTCAAACATTTTAAAAATATACTTTAAAACTTATAAATTTAATTTTGAGCAGCTCATCATAATAAGTCATAACTGTGCTAGCTTTGAGCAAAATATTGAGTTTCTAGTTTAAACATTGAGTCCTAAGAATCAATCAAGTTAAAGCTACTTTTATAGAGTAATTTTACAAATATTGAAACAATTTGAAAATGCACTTTAAATTTTATAAATTCAATTTTGTGTTGCTCATCATAATAAGTCATAATTCAACTAGGTTTGAGCAAAGTATTAAGTTTCTAGTTGAAATATTGAGTCCCAAGAAACAATAAAATCAAAGCTACTTTTTTACAGTAATTTTACAAAAATTCTAACAATCTTTAAATTTTATAAATTTAACTTTTCATAAAATGTCATAATTAAACAAGGTTTGAGCAAAGTATTCAGTTTCTAGTTTAAAAATTGAGTCCTTAGAATCAATAAAATCAAAGCTATTTTTTACAGCAATTTTACAAATATTCAACTTATTCGAAAATGTACTTTAAATTTTATAAATTCAATTTTGAGTAATTCAACATAATAAGTCATAATTGTGCTAGGTTTAAGCAAAGTATTGAGTTTCTAGTTTAAAAACTGAGTTTTAAGAATTAATAAAATCAAAGCTACTTTTTTACAGTGATTTTACAAATATTCAAACAATTTAAAAATATACTTTAAATTTTTTTAAATCAATTTTGAGTAGCTTATTATAATATGTCATAATTGAACTAGGTTTGAGCAAAGTATTGAGTTTCTAGTTTAAAATCTGAGTTCTAAGAATTAATAAAATCAAAGCTACTTTTTTACAGTGATTTTACAAATATACAAACAATTTAAAAATATACTTTAAATTTTTTAAATCAATTTTGAGTAGTTTATTATAATAAGTCATAATTGAGCTAAGTTTGAGCAAAGTATTGAGTTTCTAGTTTATTAATTGAGTCCTAAGAATCAATAAAATCAAAGCTACTTTTCTACAGTAATTTTATTTATAAATTTAATTTTGAGTAGCTCATTATAATAAGTTATAATTGAGCTGAGTTTGAACAAAGTATTGAGCTTATAGTCTAAAAATTGTGCTCTCAAAATAGTAAAATTAAATAAGTTTTTTTGAAGCAAATCAAAAAAATACTTTAAATTTTATAAAACCAATTTTAAGTAGCTTATCATAATAACTCATTATTAAGCTAAGTTTGAGCAAAGTATTGAATTTCAAGTTTAAAACTTAAATCTTCAACGCAATAAAATCAAAGCTACATTTTAAAGTAATTTTATAAATATTCAAACAGTTTGTAAAATACTTTAAATTTTATAAATTCAATTTTGAATAGCTCATCAAAACAAGTCATATTTGAACTAGGTTTGAGCAAAGTATTTAATTTTTAGTCTAAAAATTGTGTTCTCAAATTAGTAAAATTAAATCTATTTTTGCAGCAAATCAAAAAAACACTCTAAATTTTATAAATCCAATTTTGAGTAACTCATCATAATAAGTTATAAATGAGCTAGGTTTGAACAAAGTATTGAGATTTTAGTCTGAAAATTGTGATTTCAAATTAGTAAAATTAAATCAATTTTTGCAGTAAATCAAAGATATTGTTTTTATAAATTCAATTTTGAGTAGTTTATCATAATAAATTATAATTGAGCTAGGTTTGAGCAAAGTATTAAGTTTCAAATTTAAAAATTGAGTCCTTAAACGCAATAAAATCATGTTACTTTTTAAAGTAATTTTATAAATATTTAAACAATTTGAAAAAATACTTTGAATTTTATAAATTCAATTTTGAATAACTCATCGTAATAAATCATAAATGAGCTAAGTTTGAGCAAAGTATTGAGTTTATAGTCTGAAATTTGTGCTCTCAAATTAGTAAAATTAAATCTATTTTTGCAGCAAATCAAAAAAATACTTTAAATTTTATAAATCCATTTTTGAGTAACTCATCATAATAAGTCATTATTAAGCTAGGTTTGAGCAAAGTATTGAGTTTTAAATTTAAAAATTGAGTAATAAAATAATGCTATTTTTTATAGTAATTTTATAAATATTTAACTAATTTGTAAAACACTTTAATTTTTATAAACTCAATTTTGAGTAACTAATCATATTAAGTCATAAATAAGCTAGGTTTGAGCAAAGTATTGAGTTTTAAGTCTGAAAATTGAGCTATCAAATTAGTAAAATTAAAAATATTTTGTGAACAAATCAACGAAATACTTTACATTTTATAAATCCAATTTTGAGCAACTTATTATAATAAATCATTATTAAGCTAGGTTTGAGGAAAGTATTGAGTTTCAAATTTAAAAATTGAGTTCTCAAACGCAATAAAATCATGCTACTTTTTAAAGTAATTTTATAAATATTCAACCAGTTTGTAAAATACTTTAAATTTTATAAATTCTGTAAGTAACTCATCATAATAAGTCATAAATGAGCTAGGTTTGAGCAAAGTATTGAGTTTCTAGTCTGAAAATTGTGCTCTCAAATTAGTAAAATTAATTCTATTTTTTGCAGCTAATCAACGAATTACTTTAAATGTTATAAATTTAATTTTGAGTAACTCATCATAATAAGTCATTATTAAGCTTGGTTTGAGCAAAGTATTA
The DNA here is from genome assembly GCA_963932245.1 of Tachinus rufipes. Classification (NCBI taxonomy): domain Eukaryota; kingdom Metazoa; phylum Arthropoda; class Insecta; order Coleoptera; family Staphylinidae; genus Tachinus; species Tachinus rufipes. The sequence continues at coordinate 112,503,838 of OZ010743.1, forward strand.
AGTTTCAAATTTAAAAAAAGAGTTTTTAAACGCAGTAAAATCATGCTACATTTTAAAGTAATTTTGTAAATATTCAAACAATTTGTAAAATACTTTAAAATTTATAAATTCAATTTTAAGTAGCTCATTATAATAAGTCATAAATGAGCAAAAGTTTGAGCAAAATATTGAATTTTTAGTCTAAAAATTGTGTTCTCAAATTAGTAAAATTAAATCAATTTTTGCAGCAAATCAAAAAAATATTTTAAGTTTTATAAATACAATTTTGAGTAACTCATTATAATAAATCATAAATGAGCTAGGTTTGAGCAAAATATTGAGTTTTTAGTCTAAAAATTGTGCTCTCAAATTAGTAAAAATAAATCTATTTTTTGCAGCAAATCAAAAAAATAATTTAAATTTTATAAATCTAATTTTGAGTAACTCATCATAATAAGTCATTATTATGCTAGGTTTGAGCAAAGTATTTAATTTTAAATTTAAAAAATGAGCCCTCTAACGCAATAAAATTAAAGCTACTTTTTAAAGTAATTTTATAAATATTCAAACAATTTTAAAAAATACTTTTAATTTTATAAATTTAATTTTTAGTAACTCATCATATTAAGACATAAATGAGCTAAGTTTGAGCAAAGTATTGAGTTTTTAGTCTAAAAACTGTGTTCTCAAATTAGTAAAATTAAATCTATTTTTGCAGCAAATAAAAAAAAATACTTTTAGTTTTATAAATCCAATTTTGAGTAGCTTATAATAATAAGTCATAAACAAACTAAGTTTGAGCAATATATTAAGATTTTAGACTGAAAATTGTGCTCTCAAATTAGTAAAATTAATTCTATTTTTGCAGCAAATCAACGAATTACTTTAAATGTTATAAATTTAATTTTGAGTAACTCATCATAATAAGTCATTATTAAGCTTGGTTTGAGCAAAGTATTAAGTTTCAAGTTTAAAAAAAGAGTTTTCAAACGCAGTAAAATCATGCTCCTTTTTAAAGTAATTTTATAAATATTCAAACAATTTGTAAAATACTTTAAAATTTATAAATTCAATTTTAAGTAGTTCATCATAATAAGTCATAAATGAGCTAGGTTTGAGCAAAGTATTGAATTTTTAGTCTAAAAATTGTGTTCTCAAATTAGTAAAATTAAATCTATTTTTTGCAGCAAATCAAAAAAATACTTAAAATTTTATAAATTCAATTTTGAGTAGTTCATCATAATAAGTCATAAACGAACTAGGTTTGAGCAATGTATTGAGATTTTAGTCTAAAAATTGTGCTCTCAAATTAGTAAAATTAAATCTATTTTTGCAGCAAATCAAAAAAATACTTAAAGTTTTATAAATCCAATTTTGAGTAGCTCATCATAATAAGTTATAAATGACATAGGTTTGAGCAAAGTATTAAGATTTTAGTCTGAAGAAAATTGTGCTCTCAAATTGGTAAAATTAAATCTATTTTTTGCAGCAAATCAAAAAAAAAACACTTAAAATTGTATAAATCCTATTTTGAGTTGCTCATCATAATAAATCATTATTAAGCTAAGTTTGAGCAAAATATTGAGTTTCAAGTTTTAAAATTGAATCCTCAAACGTAATAAAATCAAAGCTACTTTTTAAAATAATTTTATAATTATTTAAACAATTTGTAAAATACTTTAAATTTTATAAATTCAATTTTGAGCAGCTCATCATAATAAATCATAAATGAGCTAGGTTTGAGCAAAGTATTGAAATTTTAGTCTAAAAATTGTGTTCTCAAATTAGTCAAATTAAATCAAATTTTTACAGCAAACCAACGAATTACTTTAAGTTTTATAAATCTAATTTTGAGTAGCTCATCATAATAAGTCATAAACGAGCTAGGTTTGAGCAAATAATTAAGATTTTAGTCTAAAAATTGTGCTCTCAAATGAGTAAATTTAAATCTAATTTTTGCAGCAAACCAACAAATTATTTTACATTTTATAAATCCAATTTTGAGTAGCTCATAATAATAAATCAAAATTAAGCTAGGTTTGAGCAAAAGTTTAAGATTTTAATTTCAAAATTGTATCCTCAGTATCAATAAAATCAAACTTACTTTTATAACATTTTATTGTAATTTTACCAACATTTCAAGAAATATTTTAAAATTTATAAATTTAAATTTAAGTTAGTCATCATAATTAGTGGTATTTTAGCTAGGTCTAAGCAAAATTTTGAATTTTTAGTTTCAAAATTGTATCCTTGGTATCAATAAAATCAAATTTAGTTTTTGCAACAATTTATTGCAATTTTAACAAAATTAAAAAAAATATTTTAAATTTTATGAATTTACATTTGAGTTACTCATCATAATTAGTGATATTTAAACTAGGTTTGAGCAAAAATTTGAGTTTTTAATTTCAAAATTGTATTCTCAGCATCAATAAAATCAAACCTATTTTTTATAACAATTTATTGTAATTTTAACAAAACTGAAAAAAATATTTTGAATTTCATAAATTTACATTTGAGTTATTAATCATAATTAGTGATATTTAAACTAGGATTGAGCAAAAATTTGAGTTTATAATTTTAAAATTGTATTCTCTGCATCAATAAAATCACACCTACTTTTTATAATTATTTATTGCAATTTTAACAAAATTGAAAAAAAAATATTTTAAATATTATAAATTTATATTTGAGTTACTCATTATAATAAATTATGTTTAAGCTAGCTTTGTGTAAAAATTTAAGTTTCTAATTACAAAACTGTATCCTCAGCATCAATAAAATCAAACCTACTTTTTATACCAAATTTATTGTAATTTTAACAAAATGAAAAAAAAAATTTAAATTTTATAAATTTACATTTGAGTTACTCATCATAATTAGTAATGTTTAAGTTAAGTTTGAGCAAAATTTTGAGTTTATAATTCCTAAACTGTACCCTGAGCATCAATAAAATCAAACCTACTTTTTATAACAATTTATTGTAATTTTAACAAAATTTGAAAACGTATTTTGAATTTTATAAAAATACTTTTAAAATACTCATTATAATAAGTAATGTTTAAGCTAAGTTTGAGCAAAATTTGGAGTTTTTAGTTTCAAAATTATATCCTCAAATAAAATCTATTTTTTATACTAATTTATTGTATTTTAACAAAATTGAAAAAAATATTTTAATTTTTATACATTTACATTTGAATTACTCATCATAATTAATGATATTTAAACTAGGTTTGAGCAAAAATTTGAGTTTTTAATTTTAAAATTGTATCCTCAGCATCAATAAAATCAAACCTACTTTTTATACTAATTTATTGCAATTTTAACAAAATAAAAAAAATATTTTAAATTTTATTAATTTATATTTGAGTTACTCATCATAATTAGTGATGTTTAAGCTAGGTTTGAGCAAAATTTTTAGATTTTAGTTTCAAAATTGTATCTCAGCATTAATAAAATCAAACCTACTTTTTATAACAATTTTTTGTAGTTTTAACAAAGTTGAAAGAAATATTATAAATTTCATATATTTACATTTGAGTTACTCATCATAATTAGTGATATTTAAGCTAGGTTTGAGCAAAATTTTAAGTTTTTAATTTCAAAATTGTATCCTCAGCATCAATAAAATTGACCTTACCTTTTATAACAATTTTACCAATTTTACCAAAATTTCAAAACATATTTTGAATTTTATAAATTTACATTTGGGATACTTATCATAACTAGTAATGTTTAAGCTAGATTTGAGGAAAATTTTGACCTGTTAATTTTAAAATTGTATCCTCAACATCAATAAAACCAAACCTACTTTTTATAACAAATTATTAAAATTTTACAAAAATTTCAAAAAATATTTTGAATTTTATTAATTTATATTTGAGTTACTCATCATAATTAGTGATGTTTAAGCTAGGTTTGCGCAACATTTTGAGTTTTTAATTTTAAAATTGTATCCTTAGCATCAATATAATCAAACCTACTTTTTTATAACAATTTTACCAATTTTACCAAAATTTCAAAAAAATATTTTAAATTTTATAAATTTAGATTTGAGTTACTTATCATAATAAGTGATGTTTAAGCTAGGTTTGAGCAAAATTTTGGGTTTTTAATTTTAAAATTGTAGTTTAAGCAAAATTTGGAGTTTTTAGTTTCAAAATTGTATCCTCAGCATCAATAAAATCAAACTTACTTTTTACATAAATTTATTGTAATTTTAACAAAATTGAAAAAAAAAATTATGAATTTCATAAATTTATATTTGAGTTACTCATTATAATTAATGATGCTTAATCTAGGTTTGAGCAAAATTTTGAGTTTATAATTTCAAAATTGACTCCTCAGCATCAATAAAATCAAACCTACTTTTTATAACCATTTTTTGTAATTTTTTTAAAGTATTTTAAATTTTATAAATTTACATGTGAGTTACTCATCATAATCAGTGATGTTTAAGGTAGGTTTCAGCAAAATTTTCAGTTTTTAATTTCAAGTTTGTATCCTCAGCATCAATAAAATCAAACCTACGTTTTATAACAATTTATTGCAATTTTAACAAAATTGAAAAACATCTTTTAAATTTTATAAATTTACATTTGAGTTACTCATCATAATTAGTAATATTTAAGCTAGCTTTAAGCAACATTTTAGAATTTCTAATTTCAAAATTGTATTCTCAGCTTTAATAAAACCAAACCTACTTTTTATAACAATTTATTTCAGTTTTAACAAAATTAAAAAAAAAAAAAATGAGTTTTATAAATTTACATTTGAGTTACTCATCATAATTAGTAATATTTAAGCTAGGTTTGAGCAAAATTTTGAGTTATTAATTTCAAAATTGTATCCTCAGCATCAATAAAATCAAACCTATTTTTTATACCAATTTATTGTAATTTTAACAAAATTGAAAAACATATTTTGAATTTTATAAATTCACATTTGAGTTACTCATCATAATTAGTGATATTTAAGCTAAGTTTGAGCAAAATTTTAAGTTTTTAATTTCAAAATTGTATCTTCAGCATCAATAAAATTGAACCTACTTTTTATAAAAAAATATTGTAATTTTACAAAAATTTCAATTTTGAGCAATTCATCATAACTAATCATGTTTAGGGTAGGTTTGAGCAATTTAAAAAACTAAAAAAAAAATTAAAATTAGTTACAATTAAGATAAGTTTTTGCAAATTTTCAAGTCAGTAGTTTAAACATTGTGTCATCAGCATCACAACATTCAAATTAGTAATTTTACAATCAACTTTGAGAATAGGTTTATAAACCAACAGTTGAGAAACGCTGCTCTCTATACTAAATTGTTCTAAAATCAAGTTCAAAAGTGATGAAGCTGTTTGATAATATTTGTCTTGTTTATTTGAATTGATGGGGGAGATTTTATTATGATAAAAGCTTGCATCATATGAGAAGCTATTAATCAACAGAAAATCCTGAATGGGCTTTTACTATAATAACAATATTCTGTAATTAAATTAATTGAGTTTTCTATTGTACAACTGAATTAAGCTTGTTTAATTAGTATCAATGACACACATTGATAATAATGTATTGTAATTAAGCAACAGAATAGATAACAATAAAATGTGAAGAATTGTTAATTGAGTGTTGTGATGTAATGTGTTAAGATTAAGAGTATTAAGAACTCACTGGAGGTGCCGGGTTGATCACAGTAGTTAGACGGAATCATAATAAGGAAGACTGGAGTAGGTGTTAAATCCTGTATTAGTCTCCACTAAAAATCACATTGAGTATAGCGAACGTGCACATTATTCAGTGATACTGCTGTCGACTTAATAATAAAAACATTTTTATTTATGATAATACACGTACTACTGGATTGATAATCCAATCACAAAAACACGTTTTTAGGTTAGCAGTGTTATAATTACATGCGATTTGGACGACGCGCGTCGACAGACTGAGACGCTCGACGCCCGCAATATCGATTCGCGCACGACGCTCGCTCGTTCCCCAAAAAGAATTACAATATTCGTTTCCTCCTCCTATAAGATTACAAAACGAAACTAGTTGTTTGTTATGTTGTGGAAAAAAATTTAATGCATACTTTATATGCATTTTATTGTTATTTTTAAGCTGAAAAAGTTGGCGCGGTTCTGTTGGCGGCGCCGCTTATACGCAGGAAAATGCGTGGGCAACATTGATCACGTGATTACTGCATCGGATCATAGAAATAATAATTGGGTAGACTGTGTGGCTGGCTGGTTGACCGGCATCAACAAAACGTCGCCGTTTATTATTGAAGGGATTGAATGTAGTTGAAATCTGGGGTCTAATTCTACATGATTTTTCTTAATTCAATTATTGGTGTTAAAATGATATAAAAAAGATGGAAAAATAGCTTTAATTAAGTGATTTCAATCTAATTAGGTTACTCCGCGTTTAATAAAAAATATATATGTATATATTAAATAGTGAAATGAAATTATTATATTCTATAAAGTTTTTATTACAATTTTAAAATAAAAAAAATATATATATTTCTATTAATTCTTTTTTTCTTTTTAAATGCTACAGATCTACAATCCAAGGTTATGTCAAATTGACCGTATAGAGTTTAATCAATTTTGCACTCTTGGTACTGATGATATTGAATTATGTTGGTACTAAATTCCATCAATTTACAACGTACGGTTTTTGAGTTATTAGTAGTTACGTAAACTCTAACTTTGCTAAGTCAGATTAATTGAATTGAGGTTATGTCAAATTGACCGTATACATTTTAATACCTTTTTTACAGTTGGTACTAATGATATTGTGTTATGTTATTATTAAATTGCATCAAATTCCAGTGCACCGTTTTAGACTTATGAGCAATAATGTTAAGTTTATTGACTTTTAATTCTACAATGTGATGCTGACTGATTTGAGGTTATGTCAAACTAAAGATATAAAATTTAATTGAATTTGCACATTTGGTACTAATAATATTGAGCCGTTTTGATACTAAAATGCACTTATTTTTAATGTATTTTTTGACTTATAAGCAATAATGCTGAGTTTTATGACTTCTGGTTCTGTAAAGTGACGCTCATTAATTTGAGGTTTTGTCAAATTGAAGTTTCAAAATTTAATCAATTTTACTCACTTGGTACTGATGACATTGAACTATGTTGGTACCAAACTGCACCTAATTTTAATGTACAGTTTTTGATATATGAGCAATAAAGTTAAGTTAAGACTTCTAATTCTGCAAAATGATATTTACTGATAAATCTTTAAATGCCGTTGTTTGGATTTACTTGAGATCTTTTGCAGGTACTGAAACGTTTACCGATTAAACTCCTCCCTCCCCCCTTCTTTGTTAACAAATAACAGTCTTTTAGCATTGCTTTGCTGTTACTTGTCCCTTATTTATTTGTTTTTTATAATAGAGGTAATCATAAATTTTATATAGTGCCAGTTTTTAAGACTCTTTAACATGGTTGCTATAATAATGTCGGTGTTCAGATTGTTTTTATTTAGTAATTGATTCCTCTCGTAGTATCAACCATCTTTCACATAAATAATTGTTTGTTCCGTGATATCCAGTGTGCACAAATATTGCTGTCTATAGTAATCCCAAAATAGATTGGCCGATATAATAGGCACCTTAATATACACAAAAATTATGTTTTTTCTGTTGCACTTTTGCTCGTTGCATCCTTCATTTGCGCTTACATTTTACATGTTTTAAGAGTTACATTTCCTGGGATTACTGTAGCTTCTTTATTTCTTTATTTGTTTCAGGTAAGAGCCAAAGCACTTATGACCTGTGAAAAATTAAGTTAGGTTAGGTTAGGTTAGGATGGACAAACTGGCGCGTAAAGTATTTTAACCAATTAAATGCTTTAAATGTTACGCATTTGGCAATAATCCAAGCGCATGCACTAAAAAAAATGTGCTCAAACAACTTTTGGTGCTACATCTGCCGCAAAGAGAGGCACAATTCTAAGGATAAGGCCTATCCGGAATACCGTAAAGTGGTAGCGGAGGTCAGGAGCCAAAAATAGATGAACCAAACAAAAATAAAGATTTTCTAAATAAACCATGACAAGAACAACAATTAACTTCATTTTATTTATTTTTTTCAAAATCAAAACTTTGAATATCATAGTATACTCTTGCTACGTTTTAACCTAGAAAAAAATAAGTTTAATACATACCTTCACAAACTAGGCGAAAGAGTGAAAAAACATAAAAACAGAGTTGTAATTAGAAGACAATTTAATAGCAAATCATTGATCTAGAATCTTAAAAATAAAGACACGAAAAGTCTCACGCTTGATTAAAAGGCAAAATTTGGCTCAACAGTACCAAACGTAAAAAATAGTCCAATTTTTGTACGTGGGGAAAACACGTCTATTATAGATATAAGTATAACATTGTCCACCAAAAACGCAGCACAACGTACAGTAGAGTAGAAAGTCAGCAACAAGGTCCGCAACAAAACATATAGTTCAAAGTATCAACGGATAGCGCAGGTTTGACTTGGATAAAAAGAAAGGATTAATAGCTTGGCACGGAAAGGCTGCCAACGTTTGTAAAATATTTAAAAAAAAAACGCAATCTTTAAGAAGGAAATCGTATAGGAACAGTCGTAGAAACCGCAAATAAAACGTTTCATAAAAAAAAACTTGCAGTAAGAAAGCAAGCCTATTGGTGAAACAATAAAACTAAAGACCAGAAAAAGAAATGCCTGGCGGTGAAAAAAAGTCGACTCGTACCAATTAGAGCAATAAAACGAGCTAAACAGCTAAAAAAGAAGCGTGCCAAAAATATAAAGTCAAAAGAAAGACAATCACCAGGTGCATAGAGAAATCAAAAATAATTTGTGTCAAAAAATAAACAACAACGTGTGGGGCAATTGCTACAGAATAGCCCCAAAAAAGTTGTTTAAACTTTTGCATTTTTTTTTGTTTAGACAAAGTTCAGATAAATTGTTAACTTTTGCAAACGAATAAAAAAGAGACAAGATAGACTTTAGTAACCAACATAGCATCAGTTTTAAGAATTACAAACAACCAATACGCTCAAAAAATCAAAGATAAAAACCACAACCGGAACTAATAAAAATCTGCTCGAAAGTAACCTTAACTGTGACAGACTAATACCTAGTTAATGGTTTATTCCCAAAAAATAAAAACGTGCCAGGTTTATACTACTAAAAAGACTACAAAAATAAGAAAACATAAAGCATATAGACCAACTCTAAAGCATGATAATAGTCAATAGTTTCAACTGGAAATAGCCAAACACCCGTCCAAATGTATATTATTAAAAAAATAAATTACAAACGCTTGGGCGGGTGGGTGGGCTACTCCATATTTTAAAGACGGTCAATAGTTTCAACTCGAGTAACCCGCCCGCCCACCCTGTTGTTTGTTATCAAGATATTGGATCAAAAATTTTTGGTTGGGTGGATGGGTCACTCTAAAACATAATGACGGTCAATAGTTTTAACTGGAGTAGCCCACCTACCCGCTCTTGTGTTAGTTATAAAAATATTGGATTACAAACACTTTGGCGTTTTAGTGGGCTACTCCAAAGCATGACCCACTTGCCCAAGTGTTTGTTATTAAGAGATTTGATTGCAAACACTTGGGCGGGTAAGTGGACTACGCCAAAAGATAAGAATGGTCAATAGTTTTAACTGGAATAGCTCACCTACCCGCCCAAACGTTTGTTATTAAGAGATATGATCACAAACACTTAGGCGGGTAGGTAGGTTATTTCAAAACACAATGACGGTCAATAGTTTTTACTGGAGTAGCCCGCCTGCCCGATCAAAGATATTAAGAAATTAGATCACAAACACTTAGGCTGAAAAGTGGGTTTCTTTAAAGCATAATGGCGGTCACTAATTTAAAATGGAGTAGCCAGATCACACAAACACTTAAGCGAGTTGTTGGGCATCTCCAGAACATGCTGACGGTCTATAGTTTCTACAAAAAATTAACGACTCTCCCGTTTAAGTTTTTGTTATTGACAGATTAAGTGGGCTACTCCAAAGCATGATAATGGTCAGTGGTTTCAACTGAAAGTGACCAAATAACCGTTTAGGTGTTAATTATCAAGAAATTGGATTACAAACAAGCAGGTGAGTGGGTTATTTCTAAACATAATAACGCTTAATAGTTTTAATTAAAGTAGCCCACCCACCCACACAAGTGTTTGTTATCAAAGACGGTCTATAGTTTTAACAAAAAATTGCTGATTTTTTTGTTTATTTTTTGTAATCGAGAAATTGGGTGGGCTGCTCCAAATCATAATGACAGTCAGTGGTTTCAACTTAAAATGATCAACACCCGTCCAAATGTTAGTTATCTAGAAATTGAGTCATTAACACCTGGGCGGGTGAGTGGGCAATTCCAGAACATAATGACGGTCAATAGTTTCAACAGAAAATTGTAGACTCTCCCGCTCAATTTTATGTTATTGAAAGATCAGGTAAGTTATTTCAAAGCATAATGATGGTAAATAGTTTTAACTGAAAATGACCAAACACTTGTCCGAGTGTTAGTTATCAAGAAATTAGATCAAAAATACTTGGGCGGGTAGGTGGGTCACTCTAAAACATAATGACGGTTAATAGTTTTAACTATAGTAGCCTACCTACCCGCCCAAGTGTTTGTTATCAAAAAATTATGTCACAAACATTTGAGCGGGTGGGCGGGCAACTCCAAAATGTAATGACGGTCAGCGGTTTTAACTAAAAATAATCGAACATTAGTCCAAGTGTTAGTTATTGATAAATTGGATCACTAACACTTGAGCTCGTTGATAAGCAGCTCTAGAACATGATGACGGTCTATAGTTTCAACAAAAAAATGCCAATCTTTCCGCTCAATTTTTTGTCATCAAGAGATTGGGTGGGCTACTTCAAAGCATGATGACGGTCAGTGGTTTTAACTAAAAATAACAAAATACCCGTCCGAGTGTTAGTTATAAAGAAATTAGATCACAAACTCTTAGACGGGTAAGTGGGCTACTCCAAAACATGATGGCGGTCAATAGTTTCTACTGAAGTAGCCCACCAACCCACCCAAGTGTTTGTTATCAAGAGATATGATCAAAAACACCTGAGCGGCTTAGTAGGCAACTCCATAAAATGATGACGGTCTATAGTTTCAACAAAAAAATTACCGATCTTCCCGCTTAAATTTTTAATTGGAAGATTGGGTGGGCTACTCCAAAGCATGACAACGGTCAGTTTTTTAACTAAAAATGACTTATCATCCGTCCAAGTGTTAGTTATCAAAAATAAAATTAGATCACAAACACTTGGGTGGATGAGTGAGTCACCAGCCCAACTGTTTTTTTTTTTAATTGAATTTCAAACGTTTGGGCGGTTTGGTGGGCAGCTTTAGAACATGATGATGGTCTATAGTTTCAACAGAAAATTGCCGACTCTTTTGCTCAAATTGTTGTTATTGAAAGATTGGGTGGGCTACTCCAAAGCATGATGACGGTCAGTGGCTTTAACTAAAAATAATCAAACATCTGTTTGAGTGTTAGTTGTCAAGAAATTAGATCACAAACACTTGGGCGGGTAAATTTCAACTTGAGTAGCCCACCCACCCGCCCAATTGTTTGTTTTTAAGAAATATGATCACAAACACTTAGGCGGGTAGGTGGGCTACTCCAAAACATAATGATGGTTAATGGTTTTATTCTGTGGCCCAACCTGTTTTTGGAATACATTTCAGTGGTATAGTCTCCATCCTACGGAATTTACATCAATCAAATTGAAAAAGTTTTAAACAAATAATAGTTATTGATATATCAGAGATCAAATTCAACTCAAAACACTTATATATATATATATATATATATATATATATATATTTATATGGCTATGTGTGAGTCTAGTGTACTGAATAAAAACTTGTTTATGATAAAAATGTTTTTTTTGGCATAAATCCTGATTATGTAAATTTTTTCAAATTTTTTCAGTAAGCCATTTTTGAGTAATAAACAATCAAAATTTGAAAAAATTAAGGTTTTTGAGTTTTTTTACATTTTTTGATTGTTTGTAACTTCTCAGGATTGCATTTTTAGAAAAAAATTATAAAAAACCTTTTTCTTCAAAAGTCTAAAATGAAAAAAAGATGATAGGTATTTTCTATTTTTTTTCAAAAATGAATAGAAACATGCTTTACATATAAAAACACGTTTTTATCTATATTTAAAAAAAAAACACTTATTATCTTATTTTTTAGACAAAAATAAAATATTTCTTTCTTAAAAATGCAATCCTGAGAAGATTTGAAAAAAGAAGAAAATACTTGTCATCAAATTAAAAAAAAAACTGTTTTTAAAGTTCTGCAAAATTTTCAAAATAAAAAAAAAAAAAAAAATTTAGCTATAAAAACTTATTATTTGGACAATTTTGAAAAAAAAAATTTTTTATAATTTTTTTTTTAAAATGCAATTCTGAGAAGTCAAAAATGACCAAAAAATGTAAAAAAACTCATTTTTTTTTTCATATTTTGATTGCTTATTAATCGAAAATGGTTCACAAAAAAAAATTGAAAAAATTTACATAATTGGGATTCATGTAGAGGAAGGCATTTTCAGTAGTTTAGGCAAAAACAAATTTTCATTCCGTACACTTGACTCATACATGGCCAAAACATGTATATAGAGTTTTCCAATAAAAAGTTTTATTTTTATATTAAAAAAAAACGGGTATTTTTTAAGAGAAATCAATAAATGTTTATTTCATTGTAAAGAAAAAAGTATGCCATTAACATTTAAAAACGAAATTAGTAAAATGGCCGCCACGGTCACGGTTGCAGTACTACATTTTTTTAATGAAATTTTCCATGACCAATTTGCACATTTGCGGCTGTAAGTCCTTGATATCTTTACAAATTCTATCTTTAAGGTCTTAAACCGATTGTGAAGCATTGGCATAAACCTTATCTTTCAAGTAGCCATAAAGAAAAAAGTCTAAAAGTGTTAAACCACAAGATCTCGGTGGCCAAATGTGATCACCTCTTCAAGAAATAAATTCTTTTGTTGCTCGTGTAGCATGTAGCGCCGTCTTGCTGAAAATAAACGTCGTTCACATCAATATCTTCTAACTCCGGTTCATAAAAAATCATTAATCATAGCTCGGTAGCGCCATTTGTTCACCGTAACAGTTGCACCAGCTTCATTTTCAAAAAAGTAAGGTTCAATCACACCGCCAGCCTAAAAACCGCACCAAACAGTGACACGTTGAGGATGCAAAGACTTTTCAACAATCATTCTTGGATTTTCTGAGTCCCAAATGCGACATTACTGCTTATTAACGTCGCCTCCGAGGTGAAAATGAGCCTTATCATGATTTTTTGATGAAATTCCGGATCATTTTGATGCATTTGAAGGACCCAATCAGCGAAAACACGGCGCTTATGGTGATAGACCGGCTTGAGTTAACTGAACTTTAAAAGCCTTAAGACTTAAGTCTTTATGCAAAATATGGTGTAATGTCGTTTGTGAAATGTCTAATTCCAAAGATCGACAAAGAATCGACAAACCTGATTTTTCTTCTACACTTCGGACTACATCAGCAATATTCTCATGTGTTCTTGAGCGATGCACACGGTTTTGATTATTCACCTCCCAACAATTTTTCAACCAGGTCTACTATTGCCGTCCGAGAAAGTGCTTTACGACGACCAAAAAGTGCTTGAGTTTTGCGAACTGTGACTGAAAAATTTTCACCATTTTTGAAGCGTTTATCGTTAGATTTTTATTAATGCCGTAGTTTTTACTTGTCAAATGTCAAAGATAGTAGCTTCAAAATTGACAGCTGCTCAAATAGCCTGCTATTCAAAATATAACTTTTTATTGGAAAACCTTTTATTATAAAGATTGCAAATGGGATTATAGATTGTCCTAGACTTTGGTGTTTAGTAAATTTAATCTACCTAGAAATACTACTAAAAATGTAAAAACATTTTAGTTGATTAAAAAATTGGGTAGCCTCGTTAATAAATGTAATGCTCAAATAGCGCATATAAAAAATTGTTTGAGTAAAATTCTTTATTATTATTAGATTCAAACCATGACTAATTCTTGTTAAAATAAACTACTTTTTTCTGACTTGTTTTTCAAGCTTACCAGATTTGAAAAAGCATGACATGCTTATTCGCCGAAAAGTTGTTGAGATAGCAATACATCATAACATGACAACTATTTTTTGATAACCATTTTGAATAAACTAATTAAAAATTAATATAATGATAGTATGTTCGAACAAAAATGATCATAAATGTGTTTGCCGGCCATAAATAATATACATAATTTATTCCAATCAAATTGATAAGAAAAACGAACATGTATTATAGTATCCAACGCAATTTTCCTTCATATATAATAATAACTAATTAAGTGCTCTCTTTAATAATACATATATCAGCAGTAAATCATGGTTCCATAAACAGTATGCGTTAAACATAAATGATTAACTAAATCGATTCAACAAACGTACTCTATTATTAGAATTAATGTATACTATGTTATAGATACTTAATTTTAAGTGTATCAAAATGTTTTACATCCTTTAATTTTCAACAAACTTGTTGTTTAGTATATAACGGTCAAAAAGTCACACGCGCAAATTGTATGATGAAAATGGATAAACGATATGATTACATGTGCAAATTATATTTCAAAACACATGTTTAATAATGGACTTGTTGTGTTTTGTGACGTATTAAATGCATTAGCAAGGCTACACTTATCAGACGACTTTTAGTAAACAAAAAAACTGAAATAAATAAAAAGTACTCAATAGAAAAATATAATACATATTCCTATTTATAGAAAGTTACATGTTTACGATGTAATTTTAATCTAAAGCGGAGAGAGAACTGATTTCTTCTTATACGTCAACTTTCCTAAAGGATTAATTTATGTGTGCATGGAGACATTGAGAAAATAGCCGGAATCAAGCCGATTATCTAAAAATAAAACTATTAAGTCATGAACAGGATTGTTTATTATATATGCAGTTTAAATTATATTTTATTTATTAGGCAAAATAAATCATGAGAATGTTCTAATTTTTTTTATTGAACTTCTTAAATAGTTATGTACAAAATTATATACAGGGTGTTAGGTAAACATGCGGAAAAAATTCAAGGGGTTATTTTTTAGCCTATTCTAAGAGTATTTTGTCCTATGATGATTTCTGAAAACCCCTACAGGGTGAACAAAATTTGCGACAATTACAACATTTTATTACCAAAAACAACATGTAAAGTTGCTGAATCTACAATAAATGTTCGAAATGACTTCCTCCAGCCTGGATACAAGTATTCAATCTTCTCGATATTGAGTGCCGAACTTTTTCAAACACACCAGGGTTGTTTCTAATTGAGTTACACCCAACAATTATCTGATTTTGCAAATCGTCTAAATTTTCCACTGGGGTAGCGTAAACTAATGACTTCAGATAGCCCCATAAAAAATAATCCAAGGAGTTTAAGTCTGGGGATTGAGCAGGCCAGGCGTAGGACCCACCTCAACCAATCCAGCAATCTCCGTATGTAGCTGTTAAATAATCACTAGCAACTAAACTGAAATGAGGTGGTGCATCATTGTGCAAACCATATAAACCATATTGCAATTTTTGTTGCCAACGGTACATCATCCAGAAACTGAGGTAGCATGTGTTCCAAAAAGTTGTGATAAGTAAATATTTTAGTATAACTTTGTTAGTTTTTTGTAAAAAAAATATTTTTTGTGTGTTTTTGGACGGAAACTTTAACGTGTTGAATTTATTTTTTAAAGGAAGCTTATCGACTAAACCTGTCTTAGTGGAAGGTTAAGACTATGCGGCTCATGTACTTATCCATTAAAAATAAAATATTAGAAAATTAGATTGAATTGCTTATAGGCCGTGAAGTAAGCCACATTAGGTTTGAAACTGATTTACCAATTTTCTATAGAAAAATATGTCTTTGTTTGGCTCAGCAAGTTTGACTAGATCAGAATTGAAATGAACCGCAAGATTATCAAAATACTTTTTGGCTAAAATTTAATGTGCTGGCGCATCAGGAGGACATCAAGATTGTTACAAATTTTTTAGTTTTGAACGTAACTTTAACAAGCATCTGAAAAATCAAACTTTAAAAAGCTCTGAGACGAGTAAGCTGCAAATTTGCAGCTAATTCCTAGATTAGAGAAATTTTGATTGGTTTATGATAGAGCTGATTTGCCAAAACATTAAAACAAATTTTTTTTTGCCAGTATAGCATTGTCTAAAATGAACTGTACCTGCAATTTGTAAGTAAGTATTAGTTTAAGATAGATCTTAGATACTTAGCAGCACTTTATAGAAACGTCATTTAAATGTTATTGTAAACAGTGGTTTGTTACCATGTGAAGAGAACAGTTTTGCTTTTCTCTGATCACTTTGGTTGACTTTGAAGTGTAGATTAATACTGTCTTCTTCTTCTTCTTCTTCATTCAGCCTGTCTCGTCCACTGGTGGACATAGGCCTCTCTTAACATCTTCCATCTACTTCTATATTGTGCTTCTTGCATCCAGTTGGTGGCGATGCGTTTCACATCGTCTGTCCATCGGGTGGGTGGGCGTCCTCTACTTCTGTATGCCTCATGTCTAAGTCGCCATTCCAGGATCTTTTTGGTCCATCTGTTGTTTGGCATCCTTGCAACATGCCTGGACCAGTTCCATTTTAGTTTGGTTATTACTTCAATTGCATCACTAACCCCAGATCGCTGTCTTAGTACTTCATTCCGCACTCTATCTCGCAATGTAATTCCGAGCATGGAACGTTCCATGGCTCGTTGCGCCACTCTGATCTTTTGGACGGACTTTTGTGTGAGTGTTAGAGTCTCCGCTCCGTAGGTTAAGACTGGTAGGATGCACTGGTCAAACACCTTACGTTTTAGGCAGTTGGGGATGTTGGATTTGAAAATGTGTTTTAGTTTTCCGTAGGCTGCCCACGTTAGTCTTAGCCTCCTTCCAATCTCATGTGTCTGGTTGTCTCTGCCGATTTTAATCTCGTGGCCTAGATATTTGTATGAGGTGACTTGCCGGATCTCAATCCCTTCCATTATAAAGTTTCGGGAAGGTACTAGGTTAGTCATAAATTCCGTTTTCGAGATGTTTATTTTAAGGTCGACTTTTCGTGATTGTTCTGCCAGCTTCTTAAGCATTTTTTCAGTTTTATCTAGGCTATCCAATATTAGCACAATGTCGTCTGCAAACCGTAGATGGTTGAGGTTTTCGCCATTGATGTTTATGCCCATATCTTCTAGTTCTATGGTCTTAAACATGTACTCCATGAGGTTTGTAAATAGTTTAGGCGAGATGGTGTCACCTTGTCGGACGCCGCGTTGTATTCTGAATCTGTCTGTTTTTTCGTGTAGTTTAACGCATGCGGTAGCATTTTTGTATATGTGCTGTAGAGTATCCGAGTACCTATGGTCTATTCGGCAATTCGCCAGTGCCTTAAACATCTCATTGTGGTTGATAGAGTCAAATGCCTTCTCGTAGTCCACGAAGGCAAGGACGAGTGGCTTGATGTATTCGACACATTTCTCTATTACGGTTTTGATGGTTTGCAGGTGGTCGTTCGTTCCGTATTCGGCTCTGAATCCTGCTTGTTCAGGCGGTTGATATAGGTCAAGTTTGGTTGTGAGGCGTCTAGTTATGATTTGGTGAAGAGTTTATAGAGGTGCGAAAGCAGGCTTATTGGCCTGTAATTTTTTAGGTCAGCCGTGTTTCCCTTTTTGTGTATAATAACAATGATTGCATTGTAACATGCTGTTGGTGTTATTCCTTCCGTGAGACGTTTGTTGAATAAACTCTTTATGGCTTCTAATAGCTCGACTCCCCCTTCCTTAATCTGTTCGATTGCAATATCATCCTCTCCGGGCGCCTTGTTATTTTTCATTTCCGTAATTGATTTTGAGATTTCCTCTTGGGTTATCTCCGGTAGATCTTCTGATCTTTGGTTTAAAATTTGGGGGTTGGTACTAGTATATTCCGGTTCTGGTGTTTCTTGAGCGCTATAAAGGTTTGAATAGAAGTGTTTTACGATTTCCAGGATCTCTTCTTTGTTCCTGATAGTTTGTCCGTTTTGGTCTTCGAGTTTGGTAATTTCTGCTTTTCCAGGTGTTATTTTCTGTCTCAGTACTTTCATGCTTTTGTTTTCTTCGATAGTCTTCGCTATCCGTGTTTTGTTATAGTTTCTAATGTCTTTCCTAGCGGCCTTTGATATTTCATTATTTAGTGTTCTCAGCTGGTCTGTATGTAGTAGGTACTTTTGTAGTTTTTCTCGCCCTTGTTTCATAAGTTGTCGTGTGTTTGCTGATAGTTTCCCTTCTTCCCTGTTCAGTTTCGTACCATGTATCTGTTTTGCCTCTTGTATCGATGTTACGATTGCATTGCTCAAGGTTTCTATACTCATTTCCTCGATGTTACCGTGTCCTAGTCGTTCTGCTATGGATTTCTTGTATTCCTCGTTATTGTTCACTGTAGTTTGTTCTTTGCTCTTTGATGTTGCAAGCAGTCTTCTCTCCTTTTTCAGTCGTAGCACAACTTTTGCTCTTAGCATCCTGTGGTCGCTTCCCACTGACACCCGGTTGAGTATTGTGACATCCTGTACGATTTGTTTTTTATCCGTGATGATGAAATCTATTTCGTTTCGTGTATTTCCGTCAGGGCTCGCCCAGGTCCATTTCCGGTGTTCGGCTTTCTTAAAAAAGGTATTCATAGCATTCATGCGATGTTCTAAAAGGAATTGCAGTAAGGTGTTTCCCCTATCATTTCTTTCTCCTATCTCGTATTGTCCCAGGGAAATTTCGCTGTCGTATTGCTTCTTACCCAGCTTGGCGTTTAAATCTCCAACTATTAGTGTGAAGTATGTTGGAGTTTTTGACATTGCAGAGTAGATGTCTTCATAGAAGATCTCGATTTCTTCCTCTGTGTGTGTGGATGTTGGGGCATACACTTGGATGATCTTTATGTTATATCTTTGGTTTAGTTTCAGTATTATAAAGCATACTCTGGGGCTTATGCTCTCTATGTGTAGGATCTGTTTTGTGTGTTTTTTATGTATTATGAAACCTACTCCTCCATCGGAGCTCTCTTCGTTTCCTCTGTAATATAAGGTATTTCCTGATTTTAGGGTAATCCGCTGTTCTCCTCTTCTTTGTATCTCAGCCAGATCTACTATATCCCAATGAATTTGGTTTAGTTCTTCTTCGAGTTGGAGTACTTTTTCTTTGCTGGAAAGCGTTCTCGTGTTATAAGTACAGATGTGCAGTGTTCGTCGTTTGTTTTGGTAGCCTATTGTTTCCCGGTGATTCTTCGCACCCTTTGACTGCTGCTTGATCCAACCGCTACCTTGGTTGGGTGCTAGCGGTCCGCCGGGGACTAAGGGCCGTGTTCTTGTTGTATCTTTCATATTAAGAGGGGTTTAGCCGTTACCTATCACGCTGGCCAATGCGGGTTGATAGGGGTCGTCGGGGAGTATCATTTCCTTTACTTCCGTTTTGACGGTTATTCCGCCGTTACTCGGTCGTCAGAGCCTCGTTTGTTATGTAGCAGGGTGCGCCGGATGACCGAGGTCATCGCTCGCGCAGGTGAGGTTGACATTTGGGGTGGTATGTGACCTTTTTTTTTACCTTCTCCCCCTTACACCCCTGTAATACTGTAATACTGTGTTGTCAGCATATTGTGCATTTTAACTTTGTGCTAGGCATGTCAGCAACAAACAGGTTAAATAGCAGAAGTAAGAAGATGAAACTTTAAAGTTCTGCCAAAAGATAGAAACAGAATTTAAAAATTCAACTGCCAGAGTTTTGCGGTTTAAATATAAAGCTTTATAAGATGCAGATAAAAGGTTGGTCTAAAACCTTTGACTATGTGATCAGTCACGCGGTTTGTTTGATGGACCACCAAGTAATCCCATCAGAACTTATGTTAGTAGGCAAGGAAAAAATTGTTTGCATCCGTGTAGTTTTGGATTATGTCTATGACCTTACTTAAGGTAAATTTTGTTCGATGATTTCTCTGGTTTGAGAAGATCGGATTCAAACTCAGCAATGTGCCGTCATCAGCAATCTCTAAAAAGTTTTTGATTTTTTAGTGAACCATTTTGTTACTTCAAATCCATGTCTTCAGTCATAGAAAGAAAGCATTGAAATTTGAAACTATTAGCAAATGCCTTAGCTTTTCCTTTAATTAAATTTGAACTCATTCTTGCCCTGGATAGCTAGAATAATAACTTGTCTGTTTTGTAAGACTTTGAAGATCTTTCATATTCAGTTATTATACTTTTTGATTAATTCTAAAATATTTTTATAGCAACTTTATGGCTTCGTTTACTTTTCTGTGGAGCAAGTTTAAGATTGCATGCTCTCAGGTTACAATGCCTTTGCCATTGATGTTTGGCAATGTAATTGTAAAAAAATATTAGCGCAACCCTGACTGCAGCAGCTTCAAATTTGATGCTGAAATAGATTTTTATTATTTAAAATTTAAAATTATTTTTTGTAATCTTACTGTAGACTTCTATGATAATCTTGGACATTTTTTGGATAATCCATGTTGTGTCGTTGTTTTTATTTCCGATCATAATTTGTTAGTTTTTTGTACAATAAACTTTTGTTTTTATGTGTTTCAAATGTACGTAGAGTTGTGGAGTTTTGATCGCAGCATTAAAGCCATTTTAGGCTCATAGTAATTGAAATATGTAATTCTAATAGAACATTTTTTAATTTTTTGGCCAAAGCAAAAAATCGCACGCATTATTTAATATTAAATGTAGTATTAAAATCTTGTGTCAGACAGGTATTAGACTACTAGATGAAAACTTAATATGCTTAGATTATTATTTGTTGGGCTATATAAAAGATTTGGTATTACAAACACCACTAGAGTCTGTTGAAGATCTTAAGTGACTAATTTAGAATAACACTAATATGTTACATAAAGCAAACCAGATTTCTTTAAAGAAGAACAGATTGTGTCTCAAGAACAACGGTGACCATTTTGAAAAGTCTATATAGTAAATTTAAACTAAAATTAAAATAAATATTGGTTTTTCTAAAATTGTAATTATTTGAACTTTATTAGCAGCCTTTTTAACTATATTTGATGTAACGATTACATACACAAAGTTGTGACGCGTGGGAACATCCTGTATATGCACTTTGATAGAGTTTGAAAAAATAATTTATTCTGACAGAAATGTTTAGTACTAGAATCTTTCAAATATGCTACTAAAACTTAAAAAGAAATATTGTAAAAAGGTAAGTTGAAGAACGCTAGCATAGAAAACTAACAAACAGTTAATTATAGTAGGCAACTTTATAAACCTATATGAAGAATTGTTAGCTGCATATTACCTACAGCAGAAAATATTTCAAAAATAAGAATCTGAACTATGCAACCATATGATTGCCAAAACATTTTTCATTAATTCAGTCATTGATAACAGACAGAATAGCACAAAGCTTTAGTCAAATGATAAAAAACAAATATTTAATCTATATGGAGAATTGTTGGATGCTTATATTTTGTTTAAATTAAATATATAATATATTGAGCTTCAGCTATGCAACTATAGAGAGCAATAAGACAACAAAATATAATAATTATTTATTTTCTCTAAGGTTTAAAATTATAATATAATATTTTATTAATTAAATTTTGTGTTTGTTGTTGTTAAATATTAATAATAATAAATTAACGTATTCTTTAGTTTTTTTATATTAGAATAATTACATACTCGGATTTAATGCTTGTAATGCAATATGTGCTGCACTCTAACGGCATTACCTGGACGTATCTAAACTAAACATAGATTCCTTTAACAACCAAGCAACATTGTTACATATTGCCATTTGTTGCAATCTTTTTTGCGTAAAATAATGTATTAATAAGGCGTAAAATTAATCAAAAATTGCACTGAAAACTTATTTTAAACCACAACAGCCTATTAACCGCATTAAAAATTTGTTAGAATAAATTAAATCATCAATTTGTTGCATACAAAACCAAAATTTCAACAAAAGCTACAAAAGCCTTCAATTAACACACAATTCTGCAATAATTTGCAAAAAGTCTTTCAAAACTCTCGCAGATACAGCTTTGTTTTAAGTATTAATTTTATTTAAAAAAAATTATATCTCTTAACAAAGCGTTTACATAAAAAATGTAACAAAACTCCGATTTTCTGGCAGATTTATGTACATTTTTCTCAAAAATTGAATAGTAAGCTTATGCAAACTATTATAGCTACAAAAATCTTTACTGAATTGTGCAGTTTTTAATAGTTTTAATTTGCTACAATGAGTTTTTGTTTTCTGGCATGAAAGACAAACACGACATTTGTATAAAAGTGCAATTTTCTGACAGTTTTTTGGATTTTACTCAAAAATTTACACTGGGCCTGTGTAAACTGTTATAACCAATCTATATTAAACAGGTTTTTTTGCAATTGGCTCAACAACTTTAAAATGGGCTTATATAAGCCAACATAATCACGTAAATATACATTAAATTCTGCATCTTTTGTCACTAGTTTCATTTTTGTAGACAAATTAAACTTGCAACTAAATGCGACTTTTTTTTTGATGCTGCATTTTACTTAAAAAGTTTGAGCTATGCCTGTATATACCAACAAAAGCTCTGAGTGATCTTACAGGATAATTCTAAAAAAAGCCTGAAGAAAAATGGCAATCAGAATAACAAGTGCTTACAAAATAGGCTGTATAGGCAATAATAAGAACAATTCCTATACACCTCTTTGTGGAACAAAAAAAACCAATAACATAAAAACAATGAAAAAATTAAAAGCAGGAATTGTAGGAATTATAGAAAATGTCGCCAAAATGACGCAGAATTTTATACTTTCTTTTGGTGGTATCGTGGTTAGACAGGAAACATGGAAATTTAAACTAACATCTTACACAGATCTTTAGAGGACATGGATGCGTTGGGTCATATCTAAATAAAATGTGTCTTGCGGTAAACAACGGCTGTTTTTATTGTGGTAAAACAGATTTTTATGTTACTTTTTTTTTATATAGGCGCAGAGTACAACAGTAATGAGTTTACTGTCGCTTTTATTAGTCTACTCTTCTTTGCTTTAAAGTTTTCTAGCTTTAATGTTTTTGATTTGTGTCAGAGTCATTACCAGTTTTATATTGTGGGCGGATAGCTTTGTCTAATGTAGCCCAACCACCCATCAAAGTGTTGGTAAATAAAAAAAATCATCAATACACTCACCGTTTGTGTATGTTGTTAGCAATACAACAGACGATTAGCTTACAATATTTTTCTGGACAACAAACGCTTCTGTGGGTGGGCGTTTAAATTGTGGGCGGATCACTTTGTCTACTGTAGCTTACCCATCTACCTAAGTGCTGGTTATCAAAAGATCTATTAGTACACCCACCGTTTGTGTAAGTTGTTAGCAATACCACAGACAATATATATTTTGTTTTGACATTGGAGTACAGTAACGTTATGGAATAAATAAGTAAATACATTTCAGATTATAAATCTACTTTTAGGTTGATTAGCTATTGAATTGCATTTGGGGTGAAGATTGTTATGTCTTCTGGATTTCCATTGTACCGATGAAGAGGGTAGTTAAGAATTATGTTCTATGTCTTGGTTTTCTGCGCTTATGAAGCATCTACCATGGCCCGTTCTAATCCAGTTTAACCAAAACCATATATGGCGGTAGAGGTCAAACCTGGGTGGCTTTGTGGAAATTTTTTTCCAGTTTTCTTTCTATATTTGAAGCATATTAAAGTTGTTGTTTAACCTAACCTAGATCTTGTGAGTGCTCTCATTTCTTTGTGGATTGGAAAGAGCTGTTTTCTTGAGTAGATTTTGTAGGAGTTGAGTTTGTCATAGGTGTGGCGGCAGAATGTGGATCAGAATAGGCAGCCATTCTTCTGATGTAGATTTAACTGTCCCAGTTACTGTTTGTGTTATTAAGTTGAATATCAACTTTGCTTACATGTCAGCTGTTTATGGGTGGTGGTAGTGAAGGATTCTTTACTATTTAGATTGAAACTTGATATTTCAGTTTTAGATGAGTTTATGCACAGTCTTAATTTTTTTGAAATATGACTACTAGGTCTTGGGCCATTATTTTTTTTGCTTGTTCAAAGGTGTATTGCTGTGCTGCTAATGCTATGTCATTGACATATATAAATTTCTTGTGAAGGTTGCCGGTAAGTCATAAATTTATAAGTTAAAAAAGAAAAAGTGCGACCACACAACCTTACCACACACGATTAGCTTACAACAAGTTTCTTGATGTCAAACGCTTGAGTGGGTGAGCGGAAACCAAATTTAAATTGTGAGCGGATAGCTTTGTATACTGTAGCCTACCCACCCACCTAAGTGCTGATTATCAAAACATTCATTATTACACTTACCGTTTGTGTAAGTAGATATTAATACCACAGACGGTTAGCTTACAACAAGTTTTTGATGTCAAACGCTTGGGTAGGTGGGCGGAAACCAAGTTTAAATTGTAGACGGATAGTTTTGTCTACTGTAGCTTACCTACCCACTCAAGTGTTGGTAATCAAAAGATTTATTATTACACCTACCGTTTATGTAAGTAGTTAGCAACACAACAGACGAGTAGCTTACAATAACTTTTTTGGCTACAAACGCTTAAATGGGTGGGCGGGAAACAAGTTTAAATTTTGGACAAATAGCTTTATCTACTGTAGCCCACTTACCCACCCAAGTGTTGATAATCAAAAAAATTATTATTACACCCACCGTAACCCTGTGTAAGTTGTTAGCAATACCACAGACGATTAGCTTACAACAAAATTTTGATGTCAAACCCTTGGGTGAATAGACAAAAACCAAAATTAAATTGTAGACGGATAGATTCGTTTATTGTAGATCAATCATCAAGAAAACAGGCAACGTTTATGTTGTTGGCTTCGTACTTAAAAAGTCAACCTTCAAGATGTGTGGGCTAAAGCTCTGGACTGCTAAAAAGCCTCAACACCCTACTCAAAGCAAATACAAAAAATGCTTTTAAAGTACGGTGGTACAAATCAGATTATACGCAGACAAAGAAGGCAAAAATCCAAAACAACCAACAACTACTTGTGACTGTTTAAAAAGAACTTGCAAATTATTACTGGGATGTTGATAGAACACTTTTAACTAAAAAAATACATGCATCTCATGGACATTGTAGAAAGCCTGATTGTAGTTGATCTTCTACTTAAGAGAGTTTAGGCTAGTGCTTATTTGAGGAAACATAAGAAAAACACCACTATGAGGCCTAAGTGCAGTGAAAATAGTTCAACTCTCCTAGTCAATGCAAAATCTATGAATTCTAATTAAAACTGTAATCCACCCGTATATAAGCTGCTAACATTACGGCAGAGAAGAGACTAATACACCAGCAGTGGCACCTTAAATGATTTCCAATAAGATTATAATAAAGGTTTAAACTAACAAGTTGATATTGCTTTTAAGTAATTACTTTAAGTCAAACTGGGTTTTGGCAAACAACCAATTTTATTTGTGGTTTAAAAATTTTGATTTGGAAGGCTTAATTCTATACAAATATACTTGAATAAAATTTTAATTGCAACTAATCTTGATGAAGGTTTGAAGTAACGTAGTTGGTATTGCCTTTACGTAACCTTTTTGAGTAAATCAACTTTTGACAAACAACCGATTAAAATTTTTAAATGCGCTTTAAAAATTTGGATTTAGAAAGCTTAATTTTATACAAAAACACTTAATACAAAGTTTTGTTGCAACTAATAAGGTCATGATGAAGATTTGAAGTAACATAGTTTGTATTGCCTATAAGTAGCCTTCTTGAGTAAATTGAGTTTTAGCCAACATCCGATTGGAATTTTGAGATGCGGTTTTAAAATTTGAATTTAGAAGGCTTAAATCTATATAAAAACACTTAAAACAAAACTATGTTGCAACTAATAAAGTCATGATAAAGATTTGAAGTAACATAGTTGGTATTGTCTATAAGTAACCTTCTTGAGTAAATTAAGTTTTGGCCAACAGCCGATTGGAATTTTGGAATGCGGTTTAAAAATTTGAATTTAGAAGACTTAACTCTATATAAAAGTACTTAAAACAAATTTTAATTGCTTCCAATAAGATCAAGATAAAGATTTGATGTAACATAACTAATACTGCCTTTAAGTGGCCTTCTTAAGTCAATCGCCTTTTGCCCAACAGCAAATTGAAATTTTGTAATGCGGCTTATAAACTTAAATTTGGAAGGTTTAATTCTATATAAAAATACTTAAAACAAATTTTAATTGTTTTTAATAAGATCATGATAAAAGGTATGAAGTGAGATAACTAATATTGCTTTTAAGTAGCCTTCTTAAATAAATTGACTTTTGCCCAAAAGTCGATTGAAATTTTGGAATGCGATTTAAAAATTTTGATTTGAAAGGCTTAATTCTATATAAAAATACTTAAAACAAATTTTATTTGCTTCCAATAAAACCATAATAAAAGTTAAAAGTGACATAACTAGTATAGCTTCTAAGTAACCTTCTTGAAAAAATTGACCTTTGGCTAACAGCCGATTGGAATTTTAGGATGCGGTTTAAAAATTTAAATTTGGAAGGTTTAATTTTATAAAAAAATACTTAAAATAAATTGTAATTGCTTTCAATAAGATCATGATAAAGGTTTAAAGTGACATAACAAATATTGCCTTTAAGTAGCCTTCTTACGTAAATCGATTTTTGCTGAATAGCCAATAGGAATTTTGGGATGCAGTTTAAAAAATTGGATTTGGAAGACTTAATTCTATATAGAAATACTTAAAACAAATTTTAATTGCTTCTAATAAGATCATGATAAATGTTAGAAGTAACATAACTAGTATTGCCTTTAAGTAACCTTCTTGAGTAAATCGATTTTAGTCCAATAGTCGATTGGAATTTTTGAGATGCGGTTTAAAAATTTTGATTTGAAAGGCTTGATTCTATATTAAAACACTTAAATTTTTTTTAAATTGTTTCCGATAAGATCATAATAATGGTTTAAAGTGACATAACTAGTATTGCTATTAAGTAGCCTTCTTGAGAAAATTGATTTATGGCCAACAGTCAATTAGAATTTTGGATTGTGGTTTAAAAATTTGAATTTAGTAAAGTTGATTCTATATAAAAATACTAAAAACAAATTTTAATAGTTTCTAATAAAACCATGATAAAGATTTAAAGTAACATAACTAGTATTGCATTTAAGTAGCCTTCTTGAGTAATTCAACTTTTGCCTAATAGGCGATAGGAATTTTGGAATGCGGTTTAAAAATTTTGATTTGAGAGGGTTAATTCTTTATTAAAATATTTAAAACAAATTTTGATTGTTTGCAATAACGTCATGATAAATGTTTGAACTTTGAAGTAACATAGTTAATATTGCGTTTAAGTAATTACCCTGACTAAAACTGATTTTTGGAAGACAATCAATAAGAATTTTTAAATGTGGTTTAAAAATTTTGATTTGGAAGGTTTGATTCTATACAAAAACACTAGAAACCAATTTTAATTGCATGAAATAAGGTCATGATAATGGTTTAAAGTAACATAGTTAGTATTGCCTTTAGAGTAATTCAACTTTTTACCAAAAATCGTTTTGAATTTTTAGATGCGGTTTAAAAATTTATATTTAGAAGGTTTGATCCTATATAAAATTGTCATAAACAATTACAAACAAAGACAGAAAGGAACAGTTGAAAGAAAAGTGCAATCAAATTAACAAAAAGCAAAAAATGTAGATAAAAATCTACAAATATGATAACAATATTTACCTCAACTTCCAATCAAAATATAAAGATATTTGGCAAATATATTTCTGTAATAAATCAATATTATACATAGCTTAAGTTTGAAGTTTTAAATGTCTTAAACATTTTACTTTGAAAAATGTAAATTTGCTGAATTTGAATAATATAAATTAACAAAAACTAATTAAATAATAATTATTTTATTTATAAGAAAAACATATTTTTTTGGTTTAAAAATAACAGGCATGCAAAATAATCAATATTTAAATATTTAATCCTTCTTTCTTGGCTTCATCAGCATATTTCTTCTTGTAATCACCAGTTGGATCATATTTGGCTTCCAATTCAGCGTACATTTCAGGTTCGTGATCAATTAAATGACGAAGTACGGTACGGCTACCATCTTTTTGCTTCTCACTGCATTTCTCACATCCAGTTTCAATTGCATCGGGAAGGACCTCTGTTATAAATAATTAATAATCAATAATTGCCAATTAAATTGATTGAATAATAAACAAGTTAATAATGCGTAATTTAATCATTTCAAGGATATGAAAATTATAAACAATTATAATAAGAACTAATCAGGTTATATAATGATTGCATATGATATGAGTTGAATTTGAACCGGTAGTAATTTGATCCTAATGTTAGAGATATGGTGTTATCTGAATACAAATGACTGATCTGATTAGTACAAATCAAGGATTTATACAACATTTAAGCTTTGTTGTAATAAATAAATAAATAATTTGTGTCAATAATAAAATGAAATTTATGGTGAAACAATAGGTGATTGCTTTCTATGATAAACAGTTCCAATGAAATAATGTTACTTACTCTTCAATTCGGTGCCATCAGGACTGCAATTTCCTCTTTCCATTAAACAATTGACATAATTCTTCAACAAACGTTTGTTCTTTAAAATTTCTTGCAAATCAACGTTGTCATACTTGGTGGTGTATTTGGAGTCGGGTCTTGCTGCAACTACAGCCAAGACGGCGGCCAATAAAGCAAATACTGCGATGCCTTTCATATTGTTATTAATGATAATTAAACTTCTTCAATATACTACTTGAAGTCGTATGAAAAATCTAATGCATTTGAGCGTATTTATAGCACCTTTTACAACACATCAGAGTGGGGTACGCAAGTGCGTCGTCACATCTCGATTGTGTGATTTGTATATTTCATAAAATTAAATTGTTTGTGTGTTTGTGTTAGTGGTAAATTTTATTGGTAGTTTTTCGTGGTAATTTATTTATGAAAAAAATATTTAAACGCATTTTGTTGGTTTTCTTAAGAAATTCGTGCATTTAATTCAAGGATTTGTCACCTGCATGTTATAATTATTATAAATAACTTATATGCGTAATCTATATACATAGAATAGTAAATTAAAACAAGAAATATATAATTATGACACATTTGTTATTGATAAATGTTAGAAAATATATTAAATCAAATTTCTTTTTTGTCAAATTAATTAATAAAAAAATCTGAATAAATTTAATTACTTAATTTAAAATCATTTTTAGTTTTGAATTTAATTTGTTAGTGTTATTACTTATTAAGTGTTTTCAAAAATATTTTGATAAGTTTTATAAGATAATTATTATTTAAAATTGATTTCAATTATAAAGTTTGTTTATACTAAAAGTAGATTTTAGTGCAAATAACTAAAAAAAGGACAATTTAACTTATTTTAATATAGTTTAATATAAACTGCAATTTTCTAAACTGAAATCTTTATTTATTTAAAAGAATTAAATTAATTTGTTAGTAATAGCTCAAACTATGAACTAGTTATATTAAAAAAAGACAGTTTAATATACTTTAATATGGCTTAAATGTTTCTGCAAATTTTTAAAATATTTTGAGAATAATAATATTTAAAATTATGATTTAGGTTACAAAACAATCTATTAGAAAAAATATTGTAAACATTAAGCAGCATTAAACATATAACAGTAAATACACACTTAGATTAATACATTAACAGATAATAAATAATTTTTAAAATCAATACGCTTAATTTGTTCTTTAAACATAGAAAAAGTTGAGCCAAAAATATAAAAATTAACATTCTTTATCAAAATATTGCATTCACGCTCCTATTTAGTGAGAGGGCTATGTAGTCTATAATTTGTTGAGTAAACTAAAATTTACCTAAAATCTTCTCGCAATTTACAAAACTGTTAATGACTATATATCAGAAGCTAATTTATTCTATTGTAAAGATATTAAATTATACAAACTTACTAGTTCAGTTTTTTATTACAAGTATTTACAAAATATGTTTTGCAGTTTTTTATTGCCCTTTAAGATATGAAGACCAAATAACAAAACCATATTCTATTTAAGATCTTACTAACAATTTGTATAATAATAAATAATAATATACTAGGTACTGACAATTTTATATTTTTCATTACAAATCCTAGTCGTTTTTGGCTTATGTTGCATATTTTTTGTATATTGTTATTGAAACTGAGTTTGCTGTTTAGTAGTACTTTAAGATTAATTATTATTGTTTATTTTGTACGTATTATATTAACTAAAAATGTGATAGATTTGCATTTGGCTAGTATTAAGAAACAAGTGATTTGAATTGCACCAGGTTGTAATTTTATTCAAGTCATTTTGAATTTGATTGCAATCAAGTGTTTTACTAGCATAAACAATTTTAAATTATTGGCTAATAACAAATTCTTAAAAAAAGAAAAAGAGAAAGATGAACGTCTATAGTACGATAGAAACTTTTTACATTTTAATAACATCTTAAACAAAATATAAATTGGTTTTGATAGCTTTCAAATACAGTTTATTTAAATAAATTAGGAATTCCATTAGGTTTGTAAATTTTACAGTTATTAAGACTAAAAAAACTATCAAATATATTACAAGTAGATACATTAAACATCAAAACATAGATAGTTGCTAAAGTTGAAATTAATTGCGATGTTATCAGTATTGCTACTTATAGTAAATAAATATAAAAAAAAATTACACAATTTGCCCATTATCATAAGTTTTGCCACAGAACGCCATTATTTTAAAAAAATGCGTTAGTATTTCTTTTTTCATTAACAAATTGCCGAAAAGAATTTTAATTTTTTAACGATACAATTGTTTACTTAACTTTTTACACTATTCTCTAAAACTAGCAAAGATTACTTACACAAAAAAAAACAATTTAACATACTTTAGATAATTATTATTTAATACTATACAATGTCAAAAATAGGCTTTAGTAGCACGAACAAACAAAGCAAGTATCACAAAGATATAATAACTCATTTAAAATAAAAAAAAGAACAAGTTAAACAATTAGTTAAAATTATTTGTCTAAAATAGCAATAAAGTAAACAGAGAACAATATACCAACGTAAATTTAAAGATAAAAGTAGTTTTTGCAGCTCAAATGCTTTAAGTTGTTTGTAAAAAAAAATGCTTGATAACACTACTTTAAATACCGCTAAAAAAATTAAGAATTGTTTGCACAAATTTAGAAGTGTATACTATTTGGCCACATACTCGTCTTATAAAAATTTGACAGTGTTAATATGATGGGCAAGTATAGTGTTATTGAAAAAAGGGTTTTAGATAAGTTAAAGCAAACTATAAATAATAAATCATGAGCAAGTGCTCGGTTGTATTATTAAAGATTACAATGTATTTTGCAGCTTTACTTACTTACATTTAGAATTCAACGTTGTTTTTTCCTCGGGTCAGCTTTATATTTAAATCTAAGGACAGGTTTAATATTTCCAACTATAGATCTATTTCATTAATTGCAAACTTTTCTAAAATTTTTAAAAGCATTTGTTTAATTATATTTATTTTTATGTTAATCACAAAATGTAAATTAATAAAATGGTTTTATTTATAAAAAAGCACTCAAACTTACTTTATATGTGTAACTTGGTACATTTTAAAGTCATTTATTTTGGGTACTACTGTAGATTTGATTTATACTGACTCACTTGATTTATTTAAACCATAACGACATTATATAACGATATAATTTATTTTTTTAAGTGACAGAGTTATTTGTGTGTTATAGGCGTTTTAAAGACATTTATTACTATAACTGGGGTGCCCCAAAGTTTTAGCTTGGGGCTACTACAGTGGCGTAGCTAAGATTTTTAGACTTTATTACGAAATATTAAGAATGTCCCTTTAATTAAAATATGTTTTACTCTACTTTAAACTACCCTTCTTTTCTAAAGATTTAAAATAATCATCGCAAGTCCCCAAATGTCAAACTCTTGCTTACAGGTAGTTACGCCACTGTCAAATTTGTTTACAAAGAGAGAAAGTATTTTCAAAATTGGTTTAAATTGCTCACAAATAATATGAAAGCAAAAAATGATCTTTAAAGGCAAACTGAGCGCAGTAGCAAAGCCAGAATTTTTGGCTTTTACTGCAAAATATTGAGAATGAATGTTCAAAAAAAAACATATAAATAATAATGTGTACAAATGTCATACATTTGGTAAAATTACTACATTTGTTAAAAATCGTATTCTATATTTAAAAAAAAATGTAAGTACATCCTTCAAAACATTACTACAAAAAAATTACTACATTTGAAAAATTGAAAAGTTACAAAAACTGACAAGTTGATAGATAGATCTGTCAAAAAAAAAATTAACATCAGTTTAAAAAATAAAAAAGTGTTAGTACGCTAAAGTACGGATTTTGTAATATTTTTTACAATTTAGAACATTTTTAAACTTATTAACAGACTTGAGAAAACATTTTTGGATTTTTTTGTTTACATTTTTGACAATTTTAAAACATATCAACAGATTTTAAGAGCAATTTTTAACTTTTTGGAACATTTTAGAAAAATTTTGAAAAATTTCTGGCAATTTTGTAATATTTTTGACAATTTTAGAAGATTTTTGACAATATTGGACAGTACGAGAAAAGCCAGTGAAAAAAAAAACATAGTACGCAGTACCCAGCAATAAAATCTTACAAGTTTTTGAATACTTATGTAGCAAAGAACTGTATACTATAGAAAATATTTTAATTAATAAGTACACGTATATTGTTTTTGTCTCACTTTTGTTTTTATATGTGTGAATACTGTTTTGTTATATGAGTGTATATCTACAATAATAAAATTTATTATTAAATTATATTATTATTATTATTATTATTATTATTATTTTTGACAATTTTCAAAAATATCAACAGACGTTTTTAATACTTTTGAAAATTTGTTGACAACAAACTTTAACAATTTTAAAATATTTTTGACAACTTTAAAATATATCAATAAATTTGAAGAACATTTTTGACAATTTTGAAAAATATCAACAAACTTAAGAAAACAATTTTGACAATTTTGGAATATTTTTAACAATATTAAAAATATCATCGTTTCTGATACTTTTGAAAATTTGTTGACAATTTGATAACGTTTTTAACAATAACTTTTAAATATTTTTGACAACTTTAAAACATAACAGATATAAAAAACATTTTTGACAATTTTGGAATATTTATTTAATAATTAACAAATTTAAAAAAATGGAACCTTTTTAATACTTTTAATTTTTTTTAATTTTTGACAACATTAGAATACTTTTTTAAAAAATATCAAAATACCTGACAAAACATTTTTAACAATTTAAAAACATATTAACAAACTTGAGAAACATTTCTGATAAGTTTACATTTCTTTACAAGTTCAGAACATTTTTGACAATTTTAAAACATTTTTAACAATTTTAGAAAATATCAACACACGTTTTTGATACTTTTATTCATTTTTAAACATTTTTAACAGTTTTAAAACATCAACAGATAGGATAAACATTTTTAACAACTTATAATATATATTTTACACTTTTGAAACATTTTTGACAATTTTAAAAAATATCAACAGATTTGAACAAACATTTTTAAAAAATTTGGAATATTTTCAACAATTTTAAAACATGTCAACAGACTTGAAAAACATTTTTGACAATTTTAGGACATTTATGGCAATTTTTGAAAATACCAACACACGTTAATACTTAAAAATTTGTTGACAATTTAATAAAGTTTTTAACAATTTTAAAACATTGTTGACAATTTTACAACAGGTATAAACATTATTTTTGAAAATATCAACAAACTTAACAAAACATTTTTGACAATTTTGAAATAATTTTAGCAATATTAAAACATATCAACAGATTTGAAGTTTTCTTTTTGACAATTTTGATTTTTTTTTTAATTTTTTTATATTTTTTGAAAAATATCAATAAACATTCTTCATACTTTTAAATTTATTTTGACAATTTATTAACATTTTTAACAAGTTTAAAACATCAACAGATTTAAAAACATTTTTGACAATTTTGGAAAAAAAAAACATTTTTATAACATTTTTGACAATATAGTAATATTTTTAACAATTTTAGAACAATTTTTAAATACAAAACATATCAATAGATTTAAAGAATATTTTAGAATTGTTTATATAGAATTATTCATGTTATCAATTACAATGAATTGTTACATTTGTCATTACATAATACATAAAATGCCACTTGATAACTTACTTTTAAAATACAATATCATAAACTAAAATAACATACAACATACAACATACAACAGTTTAAAATAAGGCAAATCTATACAATCCGACTATAATAAAAAAAAGTAATAAGTTATACAAAAAGTTAAAAAATAGTTTTAAAATCAAATTGTAAAAAATCATTCATGTTATAGAAACAATTACTTATTAAAAAATCCTTAACCCAAAGTAATAACAATTTATCAGGTTTTTATTTTATATTTTTAGGCAATTTGTTAAAAAATTTGGCGCAGTAGTAATTCGAACTGTTTTGAGATCTTTTCAACCTGACGGGATTTAATTTAATGTCATTTTTTTGTCTTGTTAAATGATTATGATTGTCATTTCTATCAAACTGATCTTTTTGTTTTAAAAAGAATTTAATGCTTTCAAAAATGTAGATGGACGGCAAAGTTAGAATTTGTTGTTCTATAAATGTAGCTTTGCAGCAATCACGATAGCCAGTGGCGTTAATAATTCTGACAGCTTTTTTCTGAAGTGCAAATAAACGAGTACAAACTGCTAACATTCCATAACATAGATGGCTATGACATAAAGCGAAATAAGCATTTCTCAAACAAACCACAGATACACAACGTTTTATTGAGAATAAATGTAAAAAAAAAAACATATAAATAATAATGTGTACAAATGTCATACATTTGCTAAAACTACTATTTGTTAAAAATCGTATTCTGTATTTAAAAAAAAAAATGTATGTACATCCTTCAAAACATTACAACAAAAAATTTTTAATTAACATCAGTTTTAAATAATAAAAAAATATTAGTACGCTAAAGTACAAATTTTGTAATATTTTTGACAATTTAGAACATTTTTAAATTTATTAACAGACTTGAGAAAACATTTTTGGATTTTTTTGTTTACATTTTTGACAATTTTAAAACATATCAACAAATTTTAAAAGCAATTTTTAACTTTTTGTAACATTTTTTACACTTTTGAAAAATTTCTGGCAATTTTGTAATATTTTTGACAATTTTAGAACATTTTTGACAATATTGGACAATAGGAGAAATGTAAACTATCCAATCCATCGCCAACAAGCCAGTGAAAAAAAAAAACATGGTACGCGGTACCCAGCATTGAAATGTTACAAGTTTTTAAATACTTATGTAGCAAAGTACTATATACTATAGAAAAATATTTTAATTAATAAGTACACTTATACTGTTTTTGACTCACTCTCGTATTTATATGTTTGTATACATTTTTGTTATATGTGCTTATATGTACCGAAATAAAGTATATATTATTATTATTAATTTTAACAAATTTCAAAAATATTAACAGACGTTTTTAATACTTTTGAACATTTTTGACAACTTTAAAATATATCAATTGATTTGAAGAACATTTTTTTTTTACAATTTTGGAATATTTTTGACAATATTAAAACATATCAGCAGACTTAAGGAATATTTTTGAGAATTTTAAATATTTTTAACAATTTTAGAACATTTTTGGTAATTTTGAAATATTTTTAACAATTTTAAAAAATATCATTGTTTCTGATACTTTTAAAAATTTGTTGACCAATTAATAACGTTTTTAACAGTTTTTAAACATTTTTGACAGTTTTAAAACATAACAGATTAGAACGAACATTTTTAAATTTTTGGAATATTTTCAACAATTTTAAAACATCTCAACAGACTTGAGGAGCATATTTGACAATTTTAGAACATATATGACAATTTTGAAACGTTTTTAAAAGTTTTATATAACACTAACACACGTGTTTAATACTTATGAAAATGTGTTGACAATTTAATAAAGTTTTTAACAATTTTAAAATACTGTTGACAATTTTACAACCAATACATAAAAATCATTTTTGAAAATATCAACAAACTTAAGGAAACATTATTGACAATTTTAAAATAATTTTGACATATAAAACATATCAACAGATTTGAGGTTTGTTTTTAACAATTTTGATTTTTTTTAAATTTTATAAAATTTTGAAAAATATTAATAAACATTGTTGATACTTTTGAAAATTTGTAGACAATTTATTAACATTTTTGACAATTTTAAAACATCAACAAATTCAAAAATATTTTTGACAATATTGGAAAAAAAATCACATTTTTTTTATTTGACAATTTAGTACTTAATTTTTTTGGTTTTCAAAACAACTTATTGTACAAGAACAGCATGTTTTTTTTAAAGGAAGATCAACTAATACAAATTTGTTATTATATCAAACATATATTTTAAAACAATTCAGTAATAATTATCAAGTTGACGCAATATATACTAATTTTGCAAAAGCCTTTGACAGAGTAAATCATTCAATTCTTATTGCTAAACTTAAGGCTCTTGGCTTTAATACTGCTGTAGTAGAGTGGTTATTTTACGTTAAGAATTCAGTGTGTAAAAATTAACAATTATCTATCTAGAGAGTTTGATGTAACATCAGGGGTGCCTCAAGGGCCACAGTGTGGTCCTATATTATTTTTATTATCCGATTTAGGAGTTATTTTTGATCAAAAACTTACATTTAGTAGTCATGTTAATAAGTTATGTACTAATGCGCGTAAAATGTTAGGCTTTCTAATTAGATCATCAAAGGATTTATTTGTTAGCGCCGTGGTGTCTATTTATAAATCTCTTGTACGGTCTCAATTAGAATATTGAACTGTTGTGTGGAAACTTATCACAAATATCAAATTGACAAAATTGAATCAATTCAAAATAAATTTTATAGACACGTAGCTTTTAAAATCCATATATCAACTGATTGTGCAATTTTAGAAAATATCAACAGACTTAAGAAACATTTTTAAAAACTATGAAACTTTTTAGACAATTTTAAAACATTTTTGGAAAATACCAATAGACGTTTTTGATACTTCAGAAATATTTTTGATAATTAAATAATATTTTTGATAATCTTGAAAAAAAAAATTACACTTTTGTAACATTTTTGACAACTTAGAAAAAAAATCAATCAATTTAAAAAAAAAATATTTTGACAACATTAAAACATATCAACAAATTTGAAATTTTTTTTTTAAATTTTAGAACTTTTTTTATAATTTTGAAAAATATCAATAGACAATGACACTTTTGAAAACTTCTTAACAATTTAATAACATTTTTGACAATTTTAAAACCAACAAATTTTAAAAACATTTTTTATAATAATAATAATAATACTCTTTATTTTATACATATGTACAACATCAAAACAAAAACAGATTACAATGGGTACCTAGTGTATAAAATAGTGTCAGAAAAGCGTTAATAAACAAAAATAAACTTTAAAATTTGTTATTGAGAAAATCTTTTATACAATAAGGTTCTAAATTAATTAATATGAGTGACAGTTTTCTTTTGCACGCCATAATGTTACCGTCAGATTTTAATTCAGGTGGTAGATGATTAAAGAACCGAATGCAGGTATAGTAAACGCTTCTTTCAGTACTGGTTAGCCTATGAATCTCAAACATTAGATCGGTTTTGTGCTTTGTGTTGTAGAAATGAGAAATTTAATTTTTCGAATACTTATGTTTATTTTTGAGCAGAAAAAGAACGCAGTCTAAAATATATATTACAGGAGCAGTAAGTAAATTATATTTTCTAAAATGAAATTTGCTTGATTTGTTTGGTTTGAAACCAAGAATGATTCTAAGTGCTTGCTTTTGTAAAATAAATATTTTTTGTAAGTTTGACATGTTTCCCCAGAGTACAATGCCATACTAAAAAATGGAGACAAAATTTGCAGTGTACGCCATTCTCAGTACTTCAAATGTCAAATTTTGTTTTAATACTGTTAGTTGGTAGCATATTTTGCAAAGTTTGTTTGACATATACTTTACATGCTCGGTCCACTTTAGCTTGTCATCTATTTGTATACCTAAAAATTTTGTACACTTCTGAAATTTTACCTCATTTCCATCCAGTTTAATACTAAATGGGGTATCAGCATTTTCATTGGTTTTAAAAAGAATGCAGTTAGTTTTGTTAACATTTAACACCAATTGGTTGTTAAAAAACCATTTCTTTATTAGTACTATAAGCGTCATCAGCGTAACTTATGATATTATGATTAGACTCTTGTGTTATTTTGAAAATGTTATTTATATGGATATTAAAAAGTAATGGGCCCAGAACACTTCTTTGTGGCACCCCCAGATAAACTTTTAATGGTTCCGACAACACTTTACCATTAATTCCGTTAAGAACTACCATCTGACTTCTATTGTGAAGATATGAGACAAACCATTTGTACGCCGTTTCGCAAATTCCATATTTATGTATTTTTTACAGTAATATTTTATGATTAATGCTGTCGAATGAAGTACTCCTTTTTCTAAAGCTTTTAATACTAGCTGATTAAATTCAAAGAGAGCTGTATCAGTACTTTTATTTTTGGTAAAACCATGTTGTGATGTTGACAATAAGTTAAATTTAGTGAAAAAATCTGTTAATCTAACAGCCATAATTGTCTCAATGATTTTGGAGAAACATGACAATAGACTAACCATTCTATAGTTGTTAAAATTTAGAGTATCTCCAGATTTGTAGGTTGGCTTTACAATGGCTGATTTTAAACAAAAAGGAAATATTCTTTTTTGCAATGATTCGTTTATTAAATATTCGACAGGTCCAATAATACTATATATACATTTTTTTAGAATAAACATAGGTAATAATAATAATAATAATACTTTATTGACGGTATAATCTTACCATTTACATCTACATCAAATATACATAAACAATGATGTTTTACAATACAAAAATAAAGAATACAAATATACCATTCATAAAAGCGCACATATTAGACATTAGTCAGCATGACTTAGCTGACTTCTGAACGTAGATTTAGAGACACAAAAGACATTAATATCAGTTGGTAAATTATTTGCAAATCTACACATTCTACCGAGTGGATTGTTGAAACCATAATTAGTAGAATGAGTAGACTCGCGAAATAAAGAAGAATGTCTGCTATGTCTATTATTAGGTGCTACATGGAATGGAAGAGTACCAAGTAGCTCCGGACAATCAATCTCAGACATAATTAAATTACGCAAGAACGACAAATCAGCTCTTTTGCGGCGAATCTTCAATGGCGGTAGATTGTACAATAAAGCAATGTAGCAGTAATCATAATTTACAGATAATATGCCGGATTTATAAGACAATAAACGACAAAACTTTTTTTAAATTTGTTCAATACTACGGTTATGAATTTCATAAATAGGACTCCAAACTGACGGAGCATACTCTAAATGCGAACGCACCAAAGCACAATATAAAAGTTTAAGTGTACTGACTGATAAATCCGCGGACATTCTATATACAAATCCTAACATTTTTATGGCACGATTGCACATGATGTTTATATGTTCAACAAATGTAAGTTTATGATAAAAAATAACGCCTAAATCTTTTATTTGTGTGACTTTGTTTAACACTTTAGTGTCAATTATATAGTTAAAAGAAATTTTATTTAAAGTTTTATGAAAACTTATTGAAAAACATTTATCAGCATTAAAAAATAATTTATTAATAAAACACCAAGTATTTATAGAATCCAAGTCCAGTTGTAAAAGATGGCAGTCATTGAGAGATGATATTCTTCTATACATTTTTAAATCATCCGCAAATAAAAGAAATGACGATGAATTGATATACTGTGAGATATCATTAATGAAAAGCAAAAATAAAATTGGTCCACAATAAGATCCTTGAGGAACACCAGATGAAACAAAAATGGGCTGTGACAAAAAGTTATTAATTTTTACACACTGCGTGCGATTTTTCAAAAAGCTGAATAACCAGTCACATCATGATGAAATCCCAGAGCACTGAGCTTGGCAATCAAAATATTATGACTCACACGATCAAACGCCTTTGAAAAATCGGTGTAGATTGAGTCAACTTGTACTTTAGATTCAAATGCATTTAAAATATAATTTTCATAACAGAGTAAATTAGTAAGTGTGGAACGCCTTTCACGAAATCCATGCTGCTCTTCTATTAAGATGCTTTTGCACATCCATTGCAACTGACTAGTTACAATTTTATCGAACAATTTAGGTATAGCAGATTGAATGCAAATGCTTCTATAGTTAGCGATATTCTCTTTGGCTCCAGATTTAAACAAAGGCGTAATATAGCTTTGTTTCCATATTTGAAGAAATTTAGTTTCATTCAATGAAGCATTGAAAAGTAAGTGCAATGGCTTTGCAATAGAATAAATGCACTTTTTAACAGTAAAGAGGGAATGCCGTCGGGTCCAACGCTTAAATTACATTTAAGGTTTTCAATTCCCTTAAAAACATCACACAAACTAATAAAAAAATTTGAATGTATTACGTTATTATTAAAATTTAACAATGGAGTTGGATGAGTTTTGTTATTATAGACTGAAGAAAAAAAATCTGCAAAATTAGTTACAAAGTCGTTCCCATTATTACAAGTTTGATCTTTATAATGCATTGTGGCTGGAAAACCATTAGTTTTTTTGTTCTCATTAACAAATCTCCAAAAATGTTTTGGATTATTTTGAATTTTACTTTCAGTTTGTAAAATATATTGCTGGTATTGATGAGCACTGAGATTTTTGCACGTAGTACAAATAGATTGGAATTCATTATAGTCCGACAATAGTTTTGAAGATTTATAACGTTTGTGTATAGTTTTCTTGAGTTTAGTAAGTGATATCAACTCTTTGTTGAACCAAATAGGAAAATTGCTTTCACGCCACAGTTTTTTAGGGACAAAACAATCAATAACATAATCGATTACAGAGTAAAATACATCAAGACACATATCAATATCACAGTTATAAAATAGTGCAGTCCAATCAACATTCAACAAATAATTATTGATTGCGTTGTAGTCGGCAAGTTTAAAATCATTAAAAACATAATTACAATTTAAAATATCACAGGTAGTATCACATTTTATAGTTAACAAGTACGCAGTATGGTGTTGGCTTAAATTTAACAAAACATCTACAGCTTCTATCACAGAAATATCACGATCGTTAGTAAAACATAAATCTAAAAACACACCCTCACTATTAGGAATAGAAATGCATTGTACGCAGTTTAAGAACCCAAATGAATTAGGTAGTAAATGAGCAGGGTAACTATCATTACAAATTACTCCTATACCTAAATCATCGTTAACCCAAAAGGCTGCAGGTAGATTGTAATCGCCCAATAAAACTAGTTTACTGCTTGGAAACTCGTCGGCAATAGATTCGAGGGAATAACAATAGTCAAGATATTTGTCAATAGTTGAATTAGGTGGTAAATATACCGCACAAATTATATAAGACACAAGATTAAACTTAACAACTACAAACAAATGTTCAACACTAATAAACGTGGGGTAAAGTAATACAGATTTGAGGTGAGTTTTGATAGCAATTAAAACACCACCTCCGCTTTGTTTAAGGCTTATAAGGGCCGAGCGATCACACCTAAATAAATGATAGCCTTTTAGATTTAATTCAGAGTCACTGATGTCTGTAGAAAGCCAGGTTTCAGTAAAAACAATCACATCGTAGTCTGATACGGCTACAGCTAGCAAGAGTTTTCTGAGTTTAGTTTTTAAACCCCCGACGTTCTGGTAGTAGATGGAGAAGCCGTTATCATTCCTGAAGATGGGTCCAAGCTGTTGACAGGATTCAGGCTCCAAAAATCCATTGGAGATGAAGCAGGAACATTTGCAATGTTAACTGGCCAAAAGTCTTTGCAAATAATAGCTCAAACATGGTCGGCTAGAACCGAGACTTTAAAGTTACTGTAGCTTCCAGATTGTACAACTAGATCTACAGCGTCGATTGATATATCGGGGTATTTCAATTTAATGTAGTTAATAACATCGGATTTTTTTGTTCCGCGTTTAAGTTTTGAGACATGTATATATGAGTTTGGCACATATGCCTGCAACTTATCGTTACTTAGACCACAACCAAAAATTGTTGGGGTTTTAGGTTGAACTTTCTTTTTTATTTTTTGTTTGAGCAGTAAGGGTTGCAAAAGAAGAAGAAGAATTATTAATTACAGAATTGCAGATGGAAGCAATTGAATTTCCTCATTAATATTTGGTGTAACTACACAAGGCATAGATTCTTGAATACGAGTTTTGTATTCAAGTATTACCTTATCTTTGTCTGCAATCTTCTCTTCAAGATACAATACTTTATCTAATAGCAATTTATTGTTAGACCGAACTTCAATATAGTACAATAGTCTCTTTATAAAGCCTGGGAAGTTCGGAATCGTCAAGTTCGAATGACGTACCACAGTGACATGTTTTATGGCGAATGGCGCAACTGTTATGAAATATAATTCCACAACTAGTACATGTTACGCCAGATTGTGCAACACTTTTGCATTTGCACGCTTGACCGGACATAATAAATTAAAATTTAAAATATAAAAATTTAACTATAAAAGTGATTAAATATTTAGGAATAAAAAATAATACAAGGATGATACAAGGATGATACAAGGATACACAATTCACACCGGTGCGGTCCTTCACCTGGTGACTAACTACAAAACAAACAAAAGCAGACCACGGTTGGGATAACACAAGAAAACAAAGGAGTGTTTAAAACAAGCTTAAAATATAAAATCACAAATTAAAATTTAAAATCACAAATTAAAAGAAAGCAAGTTACGCCACTGGTAAGAATATTGATTTGCGCTGCGCGGATGAGAATGCGTTTTAATAAACAAACTTTACCATA
This sequence comes from Tachinus rufipes, assembly GCA_963932245.1. Lineage (NCBI taxonomy): Eukaryota > Metazoa > Arthropoda > Insecta > Coleoptera > Staphylinidae > Tachinus > Tachinus rufipes. Next base: position 112,546,966 of record OZ010743.1, read on the forward strand.
AATTTATTGAATACTGATTAAGACAGATAGCACAAACAATCACAAATATAATTACCAGTACGTTAGGTAAAACTTCACAATTAAAAACACTTATAAACACTTATAAACACTTAAAATTGAAAGAGTAAAATATCACATTGAGGATTATAAGTAATCTACATCATGTTATGTAATAAATCCGCCCAAAAAAATTGTATAACTATTTACTTGGTTTATAACTATAAATTTAATCTAGGCATACATCTTTATTTATTAATGAGTTGTAGAAAATTATTCATAAACAAACAGAGATTTCATTTCATCAGAAAAAGTTTAATTAAATTTAAGTCAAAAAAGCATAGCCATCACACTAAATCAAATATTTATTTCTCCCCAAACACAGACTTGATGTTACTGAATTAATTTAGCTAAATATGTTATAAAATTTTTTGCAAAATTTATACCAGTAAAACTTTTGTCAATACCTCACAATACCATTCAAATAAAATCATCGATTAAAACAAGTACAGTGCCAGATAACTCATAACCTTTCTTTTTTGTATTGATAAAATCATAGAAAAATGCATAAAGTCTAAAGTTAACACCAAACTAAATAAAAAAATGTATGATTTTGTGCATTTATTAGTTTTAAACTAGTTTGCCAGTTCCTTGACTAGAAAAAAACATTAAAAAATTTAAGATAAATGTATTCACAGTTTGTTTCTGTCAGTATTAATCGGTGTCTTGGATATTCAAAGTAACTATATTTCCTTGTATTGTAAAAGTTGGCAATTTTATATTTATTGAGTATATTTGGTGAGTTGGCTAAATATGCAATACATTTATAAATGTATAAACCAAAAGTTGTTAAAAGATTGTTAGCTTTAATTGCAACATAAATCTAAATATTTCATTTAAAAAATAATTTTAATTGTTTTTTTTTTAAATTTTATATAAATTTTGCAAATCAGATGTACTTCTCCATACCAAATTGCAAGCAAGAATACACATTAGCATAATAGACAGAAACTAGAGATTTGTGTTTAAGCATTTAGACAAAGTTCTTAGGGCATAGCAAATTTTGCTATTTTTTTTACAAAGACGTAATATGTGTTAGTTCCATTTTAAATTCTCATCAATACAGACACCTAAAAACTTTGTGCTTTGTATTACATTTAATGAGGTTGCCCAACTGTAATGTTTTTGAGTATGTAATACTAGATCTACTAGTCTGAATAAAATACAAAAAGATTTACTCTCATTTAAAATTGTTAGAATCGTCAGCATAATTAACTATTCTACCTATATTGTTGTAAGGTAACAGACAGTCCGCAATATTATTAATATAAATAATGAACAGTAGGGGTCCTAGTGTACTCTTTTGAGGCACCCCAATGTTTTAAAATTGTTAATTACAATTTTTTGATCAGAATTTTTTAAAAAAGAAGCAATAAGTTTTAGCGCATTGCCTCTCACACCACCATACTCAAGTTTCTGCAGCAAGATATTATGATCTAAACAGTCAAAAGAAAGAAGTAAAAGATTTTACCATCTTAGACTATATCTACCAGCTACAGTGCCTCAAACTATATACGTTGCACTGGTAAAATCAGACATTGAAAATAGTTATCAATTGATGTTGAATATATCATAAAGATTGCAAATATTGATAATATTGTAATTTATCTGCAAATGTGTTGATAATATTTATATGTTTAGCTTGAGTTGTTGCAACTCAAATGATATGTTGTATAGTTTAATTAAAAATTGAGTAACCCCGTTAATAAATAAATAAACATCAATGTAGTTAACAAATTATTTTGTATTAAATTAAGTATTTTCTATATTTTAGTTTAATATTAATTTATTTTGTTTGTAATTTTAGATTTTGCTATTTATATAATTGTGTAATTAAAATGGTTATAAAAATAACAATTTCATAATTTCTAAATAATGGAATTACAGAAGCCACCTTGTGAATACAGCAAGGGCATGGGAAATATAAATATTAATATGTACTTACTTTCGCAAGTAATTATTATATTTGTTTTATTGAATTCTCTGAAATAAACATATTGATATTTTTTTGTATATTAATAAAAAAATAATTATATTAAAACACGTTTAAATGCAACGATCAAAACAAACTTTCTTTGTACATTTATCTTAAAAAGTTGCAGATTATATTTCCATTTGTCGATAGTCAGAATATTTGTTAGATTTACTAGCAATCTTTGTATTTTTGTAGTTTTGTATGTTTTTTAACAATGTCTATAAAAATATCTTAAAAAAATGTAGATTTGCAAAATTACGTCAATGCTACTAAGTCATCGATAATTTAAACAGCTTTTTTTTAGTAGAATTTAGAATACTAAATTACAATATTTTTAAAACTACAGAATTATCTAGAAAAACTATTTATTAACCGTTTTTAATTACCACACATCTACTTGAAGTCAATTACTTTGTCAATATTATATAATTTTTCACATTGCACACAAGAATCCGCGTCCTTGTCCCTTTTTATTGGTATTCATTTAAGCGAAACGTAATTAAAATCTTTGTTCGCGGAAATTAAGTTATAACGAGATTCCATTCGCTATAGAAATTAATTCATATTAAAAAAATGGTAAACGAATTGCAATAATTGCATATAATTACTATTAATTAAATCGTAAAAAAATCATGTGTTTGAAATCTTAAAAATTAGCAATTGATTCTTCAATTAATTGCCCATTAATGTTTATGTTAATGTATGTTTACGTAATGATAATCTAGATTACTCATTTCATTTTTATGCGATGGTTTGAATATTATTGTTGATGCGTGAGAAGTATCTATTATACTCTTTTAAATGACACATATTTTATAAATTTGACTCTTTCAATTTGATTGCTGTATAGGATGGATACTATACCACTGAACCGTATTCAAAAATAGGACGGACCAGGTCACAGAATAGCGTACGAGGAGCAGTTACGTAAAATAATTTGTAAGACGTTTGATAAATCCTAATATTCCTATAGCTTTATTAGTTACATCTGTTACATGATTAAAATGTTTACCAAACGTCAATTTGATATTCATAAATACTCCAACATCTTAAATTAGAAATATTAAAAAAATTATTTTAAAAATTTGTTTACATTTTTTTTTTATTGCAAGGGCGAGAGAATGAAGACGATGATGTACCAACACTTTTATATTAAATGTAATTATGCTTAAATAAATACTAATCATATATTAGATTAATGTCTTAAATTATTAAACGCTATAATTTCTTAAAATTTTCTGCTGGAGCTAGGGCTCAAACCTGCGACAATTTATGCGCTAAGATTTGAGTTATGCGCTTCACTTTGCGGATACAATACCAATATGCATACTGTTAGGAGTGCTATAATCGTAACTATTAGATTTAATACATACCAAAAACTCTGTAAGTTAGTATAAATTTTTTTTAAATTATAGTTGTACTCTTTATAACATAAAACTTTTTTTCCAATTTTGTCTGTAAAATGTAAATAATCCTTTGTCCGGAATCTATAGATTTTATATGCAGTTTTTAATGTACTTAATTTTATTTAGAAAACAAATTTATGTAACTAAGCAACAAAGTGGTAATATTAAAAACAATTAACTTAGTACAAGTATACTCTTCAAGGCTTAAACTCTAAAAAAAAAAAAATGTAAAAAGTGTACATAATTCTGAATGTCTACTAAGTTGAAAGTATTAAAAGAAAGACTAGAATTGGCAATCAATATGATATAGATATAGATTAAAAGTAGTTTAAAATTAGCAACACAAAAACAGAAACGACAAGTGATAAGCATAATGAATAAAGTCAAATACGATCAAGAAAACAACTAAAATTGAGAAAAAGCTCAGTAGACTTATGCCAACCAAAAAAGTTAGAAGGCTATTAGCAGTAGCAAAATGTCCTACGCCACAAAAACATGGAAAAAAACCATAAAAACAAAAAAAAAAAAGAATAAAATAAGAGAAAGCTTGTTAACGATCAGTAGAGCTTACAGAATAGCATTACCAGTAAAAGTAATTGCGGCAACACCTTATATAGTTTTGATAGTGAAAGAAAGATTAAATTAAAAAAAAAATAACTAGTAATAAAAAAATGGCAGAGTAACAGAGAAAATAAGAATGAACCACCCCAAAAATAAAAGAATGGGTACAGAATAAACTCTGGACTTGCTTTTATACAACACAAATACCGCTCAAGCTTGAAAACTCCAGCAAAAAATTAAAAAAATTTAAGGAAAGTTTTCTATTTTATCAAGAAGAAACACAGAATAATGCAAAATATACTTTAATAGAGTACGAGGCATGATAAGAAAATAGAAAAAAAAACAAGAAAATATACAAAAAACAAAATGGATAAAGTAATAATCATTAATAAATGCTTAAGAGATAAAAATAAATAAAAGGCTCTGCACCAAAAGTACTAAAAAAAAAATGAAAAAATTGAAAACCAAAAAATATAAAAAAAAAACAAACAATGAAGCAAACACACAAAATATAAACTAAAGAAAAAAAAGAACAAGCAAAATAAAAAAAAAGGAAACAACACCAAAAAAAAAAAAAATAAAAAACAGAGCAATTATGTGTACTAAAAAAAAAATACAAATTAAAAAAAACATTTACAAAAATTACAATACTAAACAAAATTGCAAAGATACGTAACCAAAAAAATTAAAAAAGCGAGATAATAAAATGACGAAAAAATGCTAAATGGCGGATACGCTGTTTTGAAGTTGACGGATAACGCAAATTTGAGATAGTTAAAATATACCTGGCAACAAGAAAGTAATCTCAGATAGAGATACAGAATATCACTGAAGATAAAACTTATAAATTTAGGATTGTCTAAATGAATACCATTAATAAAACAGCATAAACTATTCATGAATAAAAGAGAATACAACAAAAAAAAATTAACAAAAACCTAAAAAAATATGATTCATCTGAGAACAAATCAAACAATAAAAATAAATAGAACACGGATGGAAAAAAAAGGAATTCAAAGATAGATGCCAGTGAAACCAACAAATCAGAAAAAAAAAAGTTGAGACTAAAAGCAGAGAGGGACTGAAGATGGCATGCGTGCCGCAGGTGTTACATGAAAATTTGCAAAACAATAACCGGCCCACCTCAAAATAATGCCAAGTCTAGATGATAACAAAACTGTAATTCAAAATGGTGTCAAATTGAATATATCAAATCTAATCTAATTTTTCATTTCTGTTCAACTTTTAGATATATATATATATATATATAAGTATATATATATATATATATATATATAGTATATAAAACTTATAATAGTCTTTGTATTGAATATTATTCTTAACTAATTTTTGACAAATTTTCTATTATGTGCAACTATGTTTTGTTTTAGTATAAGCTGTGTATGTACATCTTGGGAAAATAAAGATATTATTATTAAAAAAAAAAAAACTATGCACAAGAGCATCCAAAACTACTCTTCTTCTTCTTCTACCGTGTCCGTTAACAAACGTTGGCTATCATATTGGCTATTCTTATTTTATTACTTGCCGCCCGGAACATGGATGTCGTGGATTTATTGAACCAGTTTCTTAAATTTTTTAGCCACAAAGTTCTTCTACGACCTGGAGCTGTTCTTCCCGCTATTTTGCCTTGTATTATTAAGTGTAATACGTTGTAGCGCTCGGGATGTCGCATAACGTGACCACACTATTTAAGTTTTCTGGTTTTTATTGTTGTTATAATTTCTTTTTCTTTTGACATGCGGTTTAGAACTTCCTCATTGGTGACTCGCTCCCTCCAACCTATAAGCAATATCCTACATTTTGAAGGCCTTCATTTTTTTTAGCAAAATTTCTTTGGGCGTCCAGCTTTGAACTCCGTATAGCAATACTGAGAATATGTAGCATCTTTTAAGCTGGATTTTAAGTTTGATGCTAATATTTTTACCGCACAGCACTTTCTTTAATTTAAAGAATGTAGCTCTGGCTTTCTCAATGCGGATTCTGATTTCTTTGCTCATATCCCAGTCACTGTTTATATTAGAACTAAGGTATGTGATATTCTTTGTTTTCTCAAGTGGTATATTATATGCTGTTATATCTGGAACGTTCTCTGGGATTTTATTTGCTATCATAAACTTGTTATTTTGTATTAAGCTTCAAGCCATATTTATCACATTTTTCTGTAACACTGTTAATTAGCTGTTGTAGTTCTTCCTGGTTGCCTAGCTATTAATACGTGTCGTCAGCATATCTCAGGTTATTAAAGTTGACGCTGTTTATTTTGATCTCTCCGTCAATTTCATCTAGTGCTTCCTAAAAGATGTTTTCGGAGTATATATTGAATAGCAGGGGGGATAAAATACACCCCTGTCTCACCCCTCGATGATGCCAGTACAGGTTTCTAATGATACGCAGGTTTTTGTCGTCTATTCCTACTCGCTGCAAGATCTTAATTATTTTATGCCTCACCTTATCAAAAGCTTTCTCAAAGTCGATAAAACAGATATAAACCGGCAGCTCAATATCTCTGCATCTATGTATCAGAACCTGAATACCAAAAAATGCTTCCCTGGTTCCCAAGTTGTTACGAAATCCAAACTGAGTATTACTAATCTGTTCTTTCACTTTATTGTATATTCTGGAGTGTATTATTCTAAGGAAGATCTTCAAGACGTGACCCAATAGACTTATAGTTCTATGATCGCTGCATTTTTTGGCGTTTATTTTTTTGGGAATCATGATAAAACTCGATTTCAGCCAATCGGTTGGTATATCACCTGTCTCATATATTTTATTGAAAAAATAAATAAGTGACTTTTTGCGTTTAGATTTGAGGAGATTTAATAGCTCGGTAGGAATCTCGTCTGGACCTGATCTTTTTTTTTGTTTTTGCTGATCTTTTAGTTTTATCTATTTCTGCCGGTGTTATTGCTGGGCCTGATATATTATTTTGTACTACTACTTCTACATTGTCTAATTTGTCTAAAAATAGGTCTTCAATATATTCTTTCCATTGATTTAGCTTGTCTATCTCGTTCAGAATAAGCGTACCATCCTTGTCGACAAGACTATTCGTTCTTTTGTTCTCCGTGTCCACCATAACTTTTACTTTCTTATGCAGATTGAAAGCATCATGTTATCCATCTAATTCTTCTATTTCGGAGCATTTGCCATCCAACCAAATTTCTTTTGCTAAACGTATTTTTCTTCTTATTTCTTTATTAATAGAAAAATATTTTTCTTTATCTTTGTTTTTATATTTTCTCCGTTTATTCATTATGTTAAGAATCTCTTTATTCATCCATTGTTGTTTCTTCTTATGTGTTTGCTTTATACCTGATAATGTTTTCTGAATAATCGCTTTAAACTGTTGCCAGTGGTCTTCTATATTAAGCTGATTTTCTGCTAATTCAAATCTGTTTTCTATATTATTTGTCAAAGTTTGTCGATTAGCTTGTAGATACCAAATCTATTCTTTCAGATACCTGTTGTTGTTTGACTTTTTTAAGTCTGAGCCTGATCATCCCCATCAATTGATTGTGATTAGAGTTTACATCTGCTCTGGGTAGTGTTTTCACTGCTTTGATCATGTTTCGGTATCGTTCGTTAATGGTAATAAAGTCAATCTAATTTCAGACTATTCTCTCGGGATTGTCTGATGGAGCTGTCCATGTATACAGTCGCCTTTTTAGCAGTTTAAAGAAAGTGTTATAATATATATAAAAATACTCTACCTCTTTTAAATTTTATTCAAATACAAGCTATTTGTAATTATTGCAAATCTAAAATTGACTAATGACTTAGATACTTTACAACACCGGCGTAATGTTGCAGATCTTTGCATTTTCTATAGATATTTTCATAAACTTTGTTTAAACAAAATACAAGATATATTGCCGTTTAAACAAATATTTACTTTACATATATTATGTATTATTATACAAAAGTTTATTTTTTAAGAGAGTTGCTACGGTCTCGTCCCAGACGTACATAAATCCTAAATCAGTAGAAAGTTCATGATAACCATTATATACGTACATATTTTTGTTGTAGTATGAGGCAGCATGTTTTGATTACAAGTAAATGCCTGTCTGCCTGTCTTGCTTTTTTTGCATCAATATTCATAAGCGTTTTGCCTGTATCTGCTTTTTAAAGGTGAAGTTTATGTTCCAGATCTATAAGTTACAATTTACTTTTAGTTTTCAAATTTTCTATAGCTATTTTATATATATATCACACTTGTTGCATCTGTATTTGGTAAATAAAAGTAAAGATTGTACTTCTTATTGAAGGTTTGATTTTTTTTGTATTTACTTTCCAAAAAAATGCAGTTTTTATTATTAACATTAAAAACTGATTAATATTACTTATTTATTATATAATAACATGTAAATAATAATAAGTATTACATACATATCTTCTAAAGTTTCTAAAAAGAGACAAGTTTGATTTTTCAAATTATAGACCAATTGCATTATTGTTTAATCTGTCAAAAAAACTGAAAAATATATTAATTTTCACATTGTCAAGTTCTTAGAACAAAATGTTTTCATCTTAGATACTCAATATGGATTTCAATCAAAACCGATCTATTGACTTATGTTAGTCACAAATAAAATTTTAATTTAGAGAAACACGGAAAAAATCTTGCAGTAAGACATTTCCAAAGCATTTAATAAAGTATGGCATCCTAATTTTGTCAACAAACTCCATTGTATAGGTTTTGATAAAAAACTGTAAATTCCATCAATAGTTTTCTTGTCAACAGAAAAATTATAGTTAGAATTGATGGTTTTAACTCTAACCCCAAAATCATAAATGCTAGTGTTCCTTAAAGTTCTACTATTTTGCCAACTGTGTTTTTGATTTACATTAATAAACTTCTACAAACAACTAAAAGTCTTAGTCATAGTTTTGCAGATAATAGCACCTATCATACTTCATACTTTCTAAAGATCATACCGGCAAATTTGACAGAGCATCTTAAAACTTCTAGGTTAGAATCTGTAGCATCTATAAACAAAGACTTCAAAACAATATCTGAATGGGGCACTCCCAACATGGTCAATTTTAACTAAAAAAAAAACTCAACTATTTGCTATTTCAAAATTCAAATTCAAGGTTTATTAGTACCAAATATTAAACTAAACAACAAATCCATATTTAAATCTTCTTCCATTTGTCTTCTAGGTGTTACAATCTCACATAATATTTTCAAAAACAACCATGTTGTCGACATAGCTTTAAAAGTATCTAAAAAATCTAGGATTTCTTAATAGATGTAAAAACTTTTTTTACTTCTGTTCAACTTTTGCATATGTATAAAATTTATATTCGTTTTTGTATTGAATATTGTTCCTAAGTATAGGGTAGAACATTGGAAACTACACTATCTCTTCTAAACTTTATTCAAAAACGAACTATTCAGATCATTGCCAATTCAAAATTGACAAATGACTTAGATACTTTACAGATCTTTGCAGTTTCTATAGTTATTTTAATGGACATCGTTCAAACTACAAGACATATTGCCATCTAAACAAATATTTACTCGTAGTACAAGGCTTGCTAGAAATTTTAACAAATATTCACTGACAATTCAGAGATGTAGAACCAAAACTTTTAAGAAATTTTTTTTAACCATATTATCGACAAAAAAAAAAAACTTTCAAATTCAGTATTTCCTAAAACTTATAAAGCACAAATATTCAAAGTCAATGTTCACAGACTGCTTTAATATAATCTGAAATATAATAGTTTTAACAAAATAATTTTAAAAAAATATGACTTTTGGTTTAACTGATTTACGTCAAATTAAGCGAATGAAATTAAATCAATTTTGCTGTTAAACGAAACAATTTTACGTCAATAAAACTCTAATTTTATTAATTACACCTAACAATTATAACACAATTATTAAAAATGATTCATTTGAACCCTGTCAAGAAAATGAAACCACACTAATTTACCTATAATTATTAAAAAATCCCACTGGAAAACGTTCAAACAATCATTTCACGCAACTAATTATTTTTGCCAGGACACGCATCCATCTTATCACGATATGAATTAACCCCACCATTCAATAAAATCCTGTATAAATAGTAAAGTCACCCAAAATACTAATGTATTATCCGGGTTAACCAACCAAGCAGTCGTACAATTACAAATAATAATGCGTGCTTTAGTTATCGTTGTTGTGGTTTGTGCCGCTGTTGCTGTGATCAATGCAAAACCAGCAGATGAAAAATATACGTCCAAATATGATAATATTGATATTGATGAAATTTTGGTTAATAAAAGGTTGTTGAAAGCTTACGTTAACTGTTTGTTGAGTAAGGGAGGATGCACACCAGATGCTGCTGAATTGAAGAGTAAGAAATTATAATAATAAATGCAATTAATTATTTAATTTTTTTTTAATTAAAATTTTTTGTTCGATTTTCTTTGTTTTAAAATTTATGGATTGGGTGGATAACAAGATAATAGGTTATATTAACGCTATTTTTTACAATGCTTTTAAAAACTTTTTTTTATCAAACTTTATATCTTTTGAATTAAAATTTATATATCAATATGTGTGATTATTGCATAATCTTTGCTTCAATTATTTAAAAAATAATTAAATTAATTCTCTAGACAATATTTCTTTAAATTTAATTGAATGATTTGCAAAAAACAAATAAAAAATAGCAATTACATTCTATTGTTATTTACTAAATTATATGTCATTGGTTTAGTTAAATTTTATATTTTAATTCAATTATGTTAACGAATACTTTGTTAGGTAAGGGGATTTTTTACTCAATTATTCTATGAGAAATTTTATGACTGTTTTTGTTTCTTTGAAATTTTTTTGAAAGTTTTGTAAAATGCTTTGAGAAGTTGACTTAACGTAACTTAAAAATCTTTGATATTTAACTATATGTTACTATTTACACTCGGTTATTTGAGTCACAATATGCATATTTAATATTTTTAGCATTTCTTATTTTTATTGCAATTGACAGTTGTGTCACATAGACCAAATTTAAAATTATTCTGAGATTGTTACTTAAGCTATGGTTTGCATATTCAAATTTTTTGCTAGTGTTTGTGTGTTCAATATGAAAAATTGAGGATAAGCATCGGTCAATTTTTTATAATTTCAAACTAATTAGTAATGATTTGTAACTTCTAAACTAATTATTAAAATTTAATGCAATTTATGGTCAAAATAGCTTATCATATAAAGTTTTAAATTTTCAATATCTATGTAGTCCGATGTCCATAACCTCAAATCAATTGTACTGACTTATCTTAATACAGAAAAGTGAAGTTTCTTATTACAGTAATATAGCTATCTGTAAGCAAAGGTCTGCAATGCAGAAAAAGTTAAATACTGAGCTTTTTTGACAAACCGGATTTTGCTGTTTTTGATAATATGTAATTAGATTTTGACACTTTTTGACAGTTTATAGCTAGAATTTGTTTTTCTTAACAAATTTTATTATATTTTATGGCTAGATTTAATTTACACTAGTTTATGGCAAAATTTTGATGCTTTTTGACTATTGTTTATACATTCAAAACTAAATTTTGCTATTTTAAGAACAGAATTTTGTAGTTTTTAACTGTTTCGGCCAGATTTTTTTAAATATTTTATTATTATATGACTAAATTGAGTATTTCTGACTTTTCATAAATAAAATTATGCATTTTTTAACTGTTTATGACTAAAATTTGGTGTTTTTGATAATATTGTTACACTATATATATATATATTCTTGATATTCTATGAATAAAGTTTTTTATTTCAACAGTTTATCTCGTTTTGATTATTCTAACAATTTTTTTTATCTTGATTTTGCAATTTTTAAAATGTTATTGAAACTTTTACATCTTTTAACAGTTTATGAATAGATTTTGGTGTTGTTTATGATTTCAAAACCCGGAATTTGCTATATTTACCATTTTATGAACTGTTTTTGGGCGGATTTTGATTTTGATTTAAAATGTATTAGTATTTTATAATTATAATTATATTAGTTTTGACATTTTATTAATCAAACTTTAACTTTTTACTAATTGCTGCTATTTCTAAGACTAGTCTAATATTTCTTAGCCAAACTCACTTAGCACTTTTTAACAATATTTTATTTTTTTTTATTAAAATTTTGCTATTTTTGGCATTTAATAAATAAAATATATTCTAATACTTAATGACTAAATTTTGTTAATTTTAACATTTTATAAATAGAGTTTTGCACTTTTTTTATGGTCCGATCTTGGTTTGTTCTGACAATATTGCAGTAGATAGATTAAGACAGTTCTGACTCAAAATTCTATAGGTTTATATAAGCGGATCTAAAATTATGCTATCTTAAATTGTTAAAAAAAGTTTGGTAGCGTTTTTAGTGTTTTTTATTATTTAAATAACGGTTTAACACACTAATTCACTTCAAAAACAGTTCAAAAGTAAATCAAAGCAATGCAGTTTAATGTGTTGAACCGCTTTAAATTACCGTTTACAGAGCAAAAGCCACACTGAAAATCGCTTACGTTTTTTTTTTCAAAAATCCAAGATAGCAAATTAAACGCATTAAACCTTACGGGATTTTGAATCAAAATTTTCCTAGTCTATCTCCTTATAGTAACATTTTACAATTGGATTTTGTTATTTTTTACTTTTTATAAATAGAAAATTGCATTTATCAATGGTTTAAAAGCAAATGTTGTTAGTTCTAAGATTTAATAATTTTGTGATTTATTTATTTTAGAATAAACTATTACATAGTAACGGTTATAACTATTCAATTTTCAACAGTTTATGGGTAAATTTTAGTGCTTTTTAACAATATTTTAGTGTTTAAAGACTAGAAACTTGCACTTTTTAACAGTATAAAACAAAACAAAACAAATAAAAAAAAAAAAACTTTGGTGTTTTCTAAATTTTTTTGAAGATTTAAAGCAGATTCTATTATTTTTTAACACACATATTGCACTTTTTAGACAAAAATAGCAAAATTGACCAAATATTATAAAAACCTTTAAAAACTAACAATATTTTAATATAAATAATTAAACAATCTACTACTATTAATCTTTATTATGTATTTAAACTCAATCTCAAGATATGTTAGATTAAGTTTGAATAACTTATTAACTTGTTTGATAAATAATTTAATAGTTTATAAAGCTAAGTTTTAGAAGATTATTACGCTACACAGTAACTGCAGTTTTAGCTAAACCTTAGCAATCTTTAGACAATATATGAGTAAGTTCCAAACAATAGAACAAATTTTGGTTTAATTACCTACAAATAAAGAAATATTTTCGAGAAACAAAAATTAAAAGTATCCTTTAACTTTAAACTAAGCAACTTTCTCTATAACGCCAATGACAGAAATACTAAACTAAAAAGCTTAGAAGTCTATAAGATAAAATGTACTAGTCGTTATGATGTATACATAGGTCAAACATCCAATGATTGAATTTTATTTTATTTGCTAATTGTGACATTATGTGAATGAATTATTTTATATTTTTTATCGTTTATAAGCAAAGTTTGATTTTTTCTAACAATATTTTAATATTTAATACCCAAATTTAGCTACTTTTTATAAATTAAATTTTGATTTTTTAACAATTATTATTAACATTCTGATATTTTGTGAGCGGATTTTGTTATTTTTTACATTTCATAAAAATAATTCAGAACTTTTTAACAGTGGTAGAATATGGCTTCTTTTTGACAATATTGTAATATTCAATAATAATAAAATTTTATATTTAATATTTCAATTTTTCAAAAAAAGAACATTTTTTAATAGTTTCTAGCTTCTTTTTAGTGCTTTTTAACAATATTTTAATGATTAATGACTTTAATTAATCTGGCTAAATGTTTGATTTTTTATAAATAAAATAATAAAATATTTTTTATCAGTTTTATGACAGATTTTCATTTTTACTTATATAATCATAATTGCAGGATTTTGATATTTTTACTTTGTGAATAGAATTTTGCACTTTTAAATCATTTATGACCAAATTGTTTTTTGTCAATAAGATATTTTTAACTTTTTATTAATAAAACTTTGCACTTTTTAATAGTTTAGTAGCTAGTAGTATTTTATCTAAAAATATTTTAATATAAAACACTGACTTTAATTATTTTTGATTTTTTATGAATAGACATTTGCAGTTTAAGACCAAAATTTTGTGCTTTTTGACAATATTTTGATGTTTTTAGACAAAATTTTGCTATTTATGACTTTCTATATATAAAATGTTGCAATTTTACAGCCAAACTGTTGCTATTTGTATCAACTTCTGCTAGATTTTGCTGTTTTTAAAATTTGATTTTAATTTTTAAATTTTCCAACATTTTATGGTTGATTTTTAGTAACATTATTTTGTGCTTAAAGATCAAATTTTGCTATTTTATAAATAAAGTTTTGTATTTGTTAATAGTTAATTACTGAATTTTAGTATTTTCCTATATTATTTTTATTATATTTCATAACTAGATTTTGCTATTTTATTTGGAATAAGGTTTCGGTTTATTTTAACAATAATTTTTAGCCTAATTTTTTTTTTACTTTTTATAAATAGACTCGTCAACTGTTTTTTGACAAATTTTAATTTTTTCTGACAATTTTAATATTGAATGACCAAATTTTGTCAGTTTTGCATTTTATAAATAGAATTTTGCAATTTTTGCAAGTAATTAGTTTAGGAGAATTGATTCAAAATCTTATAGGTTTACATAAAAAGTCAATTTTATTACATTTCTGCGATTCTTAAAAAAGTCTGTTAATTGTTTTTCAGTAATTTTGACTCCTTGACCCTTTATCCGCTTCAAATGCAGTTCAAAGCGGATCAAAGCGGTGCGGTTTAATGTTTTGAATCGCTTTTTACTTTTTATTAATAAAAAATTGCATTTATCAATAGTTTAAGACCAAATGTTGCTAGTTTTAAAATTTTGGAAAAAAAATACGTTTTTTAACAGCTTATAGCTGAATTTTAGTGTTTCTAACAATATTTAGATGATTATAGAATGGAAATTTGCACTTTTTAACAGTTGATGTTTTTTGACAACATTTTAATGTTTTATTCCAATATTTTATAACCGAATTTTGCTGGTTTTGGAATATCACAAAAAAATACATTTTTCAACAGTTTATGGCTAAATTTGGTTTTGTTGTTTTCGACATTTTATAATTTTGCTGTTTTTGAAATTCCATAAAAGAGTTTACATTTTTAAATAGTTTATGTTTAAATTTTGGTGTTTTTAACAATATTTTAACGTTTAAAAAACGGATTTTACTGTTTTTAAAATTTTATAAATAAAATGTTGCATTTTTAAAGTGTTTTTGGCCGGATTTTAATTTTATTCAAAAATATGCTAACGTTTTATAACCGGATTTTGCTATTTTAGTGTTTTCTGAAAATAAAATACTTTTTTGACTTTTTATTAATAAAATTTCCGGATTTTTGCTATTTCTAACAATATTTTAATATTTCATAGTCGGATTTTGCTGTTTTTAAATTTAATATTTTTTTACGTTTTTAACGTTTGTAACAATATTTTGATGTTTAAAGATGTTTTTTCTAACATTTTACGAACAAAATTTTGCACTTTTAAAGCGTTTTTGCAAGATTTTTATTCTATCTAAATGTATTACAACGTTTTATAACAATATTCCATAAAAAATTTAAGTATTTTTGATTTTTTATGAATAGAAATTTGCACTTTTTAATAATTTAAGATCAAATTTAAATGCTTTCTGACAATATTTTAATGTTTTAATGATAGTTTTGTCTTTTTTTAAGAGTTAATAGTTTATGGCCAAAATTTTGTTAATTACAAAAAAATTTTGACATTTTAGGGCTAACATTTTATATTTTTGCACAAAAAAAACAGATTTTCAACAGTTTATGGCTGATTTTTGATACTTTCTAAAAATGTTTTATTATTTTATGACTAGATTTAGTTATTTTTTACTTTTTATGAACATAATTTTGTATTATTCAATAGTTTATGGCCGATTCTTTAATATTTTTAACAACATTTTGATATTTGTTGTTAAAATTTTATACAAAATTACATTATTTAACAGTTTATGGCTAAATTTTAGTTAAACAATATTTTGATAATTAAAGACCATACGCTACTTTTAACATTTTATAAAATTTGTACTTTTAAACTATTTTTTAACGATTTTTTATCATATCTGAAATTTTTTTAATGTTTTAGTGATTTTTGATTATTTATAACTAAAAAAGTGCACTTTTTAACAGTTTAAGACCAAATTTTAATGCTTGAAAATATATTAATGTTTTAAAGCCAGATTTTGTCATTTTTGACATTGTACAAATAGAATTATGCATTTTTTCTAAGTTATGCCAAGATTTGTTTTTTTATGAGTAAAAGTTTGACCAGCTTTTGCACTTTTTAAAAGTTTTTTAACATCTTATAATTGGGTTTTGTCATTTTTTATTTTTTTTAAGAGTTTATGGCCGCAATTTAGTACTTTCTAACAAAATGTTCATTCTTTAACCAGATATTTTTATTTATATATTTTATACAAAAAAAAAAAAATTACAGTTTATAGCCGGTTTTGGTTTTTTTAATAATTCTAATAGTTTTAGGTCAAATTTAGTTATTTTCTGATAATAATTTGATATTTTTAATATTCCATAAATAAAACTTTGCACCTTTTCACAATTTATGAGCCAATTTTGGTTCTTTTTAACAATACGTTTATAGTTTAAAACCGGATTTTGCAATTTTTAACTTTTTATAAATAGAATTTTGCACTTTTTAAATGTTTTTATTTAAAATTTAATATTTTTGAACCGGATATAGCTTTTTTAAATTTTTATAATTGCACCTGGATAATATTTTGATATTTTTAACAATATTTTGATATTTTACCAGTAGATTTTGCTAATTTTAAAATTTTATAAAACAAAATATAATTTTTAATAGTTTATAGCTAAATTTTAGTGATTTCTAATAATATTTTGATAGTACAAAACCGGATTTTGCTATTTTTGACAGTTTATGAAACTAAATTAGCACTTTTAAACAGTTTTTGATTAGATTTGGATTCAATTTAAAATTATTTTAATGTTTTATCACCAGAATTAGTAACTTTTTTTAATAGAATTTTGCACTTTTTATCAAATTATGAATGTTTACTATTTCTATCTAACATTAGTTTGACATTTTATAGCTAAATTTTGCTGTTGTGTATGTGTATTTTGTTGTTTTTTAACATATTTTGATGCTTCAAAGCCGGATTTTGCTATTTTTGACATTTTACATTTTTTAGTAGTTTTTTTAATGGGATTTTAGCGCTTTTTAACAATGTTTTAATATTCCAATACCAATTTTTGCTACTTTTTATAATAATAATAATAATAAAAATCATCAAATTGTGTTGTGTGTTTGTGTGCAAAAAATGTTTTAATTTTTAAAATTTTATTAATTTTTTTTTACTTTTTCACAACAGTTATTTAATTACAAAATGTTGTTTATGTGCTTTCTAACAATATTTTGAAATTTTTTAAATAGAATTTTGCATTTTTCAACAATTAATGGCGTATTTTACTTCTTTTTGACAATATTATTATTATTTGATTAACTTTTTATGAATAAAACTTTACTTCTTTTAAATGTTTTTTGCTAAATTTAAATTCTGTTTGACATAATTTTAATATTTACTAAAGTTTTGTTATTTTTGACATTTCAAAAACTTTAACAGTTTATAACCAAATTAAGTTTTTTTTGACAATATTGCATAATTTTATTACCAAATTTTGTTTTTTTCTTTAAATAGAATTTTGCTATTTTTAACAGTTTTAGACCAAATTATGCTGTTTTTAACAATATTTTGATATTTTATAGTCGCATTTTAAGATTTTATAAAAATAACAGTTTATGATTATACTTTCTAACAAATTTTGGTACTTAAAGACCAAATTTTGCTATTTTTGACTATTTTTGTCAAAACAGTTAAACCAAAATTTAGAGCTTTTTATAATATTTTAACGGTCAAATGTTGTAATATTTCACTTTTTATTAATAGAATTTTTATTTTTCAATAGTTTAATGCCGGATTTTTGCTATTTTTAACATTATTTTGATATTTTGATATTAAACAAATTTTGCTGTTTATAAAATAACATATATTTTTTTACATTTTTAACCATTTATGGCGGTATTTTGATGCTTCAATACAATACAAATTTTTTAGTTTTTTTGTTAATAGAATTTTGAACTTTTTGATAGTTTTCAATAGCCAAATTTTTGCTATTTTTAACACTGTTTTGATATTTTATAGCCAGAATTTGCTGTTTTTGAAATTTTATAAAAAACTTCAACAAATTATGATTGAATTTTGGTGCTATCTAACAATACTTTGATGCTAAAATACAGGATTTGGCTATTTTTGACATTTTATAAATAAAATTTTAAACTTTTTAAATTAATTTTTGATTCTATTTAAAGTATTTTAAAGTAAGATGACCGGATTAAGTTAGTTTACTAATTATAAACAAAAATTTGCATTTTTAACAGATTAAATTTTGTTTTTTTTTAATTTTGATCACTTTATATAGCTAAATTTTAATGTTAAAAGACATGCATTTTTTAACTTTTTAAGACCAAAATTTGTTGCTTTCTGACAACATTTTGATATTTTATTGCAAAATGTTGCAATTTTTTACTTTTTATAATTAAAATTTTGCAGTTTTTAATAGTATTTGTCCAAATTTTTTTTGTTGCTCTTCAGCTATATTTTTATGTTTAAAGACAAGATTTTGCTACTTTTGACACTTTATAAAATCAAATTTGCACTTTTTAACCGTTTTTACAGGTTTTGATTTTATATAAATAAAAAATTTATTGTTTTATAAGCAAATTTTGTTATTTTTGACTTTTTATAAATAGAATTTTACTTTTTTCTACAGTTTATGCCGAATTTTAATTTTTTCTAACAAATATATTAATGTTTCATAGCCAAATTTTATTATTTTTTACATTTTATTAATGAAAATTTGCCCTTTTTAATAGTTTATGCTAAATTTTTTGCTAACTTTGACAATATTTTAATATTTTGTAGCCAAATTTTGTTGTATTTAAAAATTTATTTAAATAAATTACGTTTTTCATCAGCTATAGCTAAATTTTGGTGTTTCCTAACAATGTTTTGATATTTTTGACATTTAATAAATAAAATTTTGCATTTTGAAAACGTTTTTTAACAGGATTTAGTTATTTTAACACGTTTTAACAGTTTGAAACCATAGTTTAGTGCTCTGCTCTTTTAAACTTTTTATAAAAAATATTTTACAATTTTTGAGAGTTTATAATTGGATTTTACTACTTTTAACATTTTTTGAATAGATTTTGGCATTTTTGACATATTATGGCCGGATTTTGTTTTTTTTTTTAATAATATTTTTTATAATTGGTTTGATGCTTTCGGACAATTTTTTAAACTTTCATGACCGGGTTTTACACTTTTTAACAGTTTATGCTGTTTTTGCCCGGGTATTGATTTTGTTGAAAACATTTAAATATTTAATGATCGAATTTTGCTATTATTAATTTTTTATAAATAAAATTTTGCATTAAAAAAAAAATTGATGTTTTCTGACAACAAAAAATTACTTCATGTCCAGATTTTGATATTTATAACATTCTGTGAATAAAATTATGCATCTTTTTAGCAGTTTTTAAACAAATTTTAGTTCTTTTTAAAAATATTTTAATATATTATACCCGTTTTGCTGCTTTTGACTTTTTATGAATCAAATTTTGACTTTTTAGCAGTTATTATTAAAATTTTGATTTTTATAATTGGGTTTTGTTATTTATGACATTTTATAAATAGAATTCTGAATTTTTTAACAGTTTATGGCTTAATATTAATTCTTTTTGACAATATTGTAATGTTTAATAATTAAATTGAGCTGTTTTTGACTTTTTATAAACAGAATTTTGCAACTGTTGAAGTTTTAGACCAAATTCTGCTATTTCTAACAATATTTTGATATTTTATGGCATAATTTTTAAGTGCTTTTAAATAATTTTTTTAACTTTTTATGAACAAAATTTTATTATTTTTGTGATTTCTGACAATATTTTGATCTTTTTAATCTTTTTGCATTCACTTTTTGATAGCCAGAATTTGTTTTTTTTTACAATAAGTCCTTATTTCATAGCTAAATTTTGCTGTATGACTTTAAATAATTAGAATTTTGCATTTGTTATCAGTTTATGTCAAATTTTGTTTTTTTTTTAATATTTTGATGTTTTCTAAAAAAAAATTATACTTTATGTCAAAATTTTGCTATTTTTGACATTTTGTAAATAAAATTATGCATTTTTTGACATTTTATGGATGGATTTTAGTTTTTTTTAACACTATTTTAATATTTTATTTTCAAATTTTGTTATTTTTGATTTTTATGAAATTTTTACTTTTTAACAGTTATTATTAAAATTTTGATATTTAATGACCGACTTTAGTTAGTTTTGACCTGATTTTATAATTTTTGACATTTTATAAATAGAATTCAGAACTTTTTAACAGTTTATGGTCAGGTCGGATAAACTATAAATTGGCTGGTTCCGGTCTACAATCACCAACTGTTTAAAGATTGGGCACACAAGAGCAAATTGTACAAAACAGAGAGTAGAAAGCCAGGGCCTGAAATACTGTAAAGTATTAGACAAAAGAGTGTCAAAATGCTCTCATTGCATAGAATGCAAGCAAAATCATAAGACGAACTCAATGATGTGCCGGTTTTCAAAAGATTTTTAGACAAATGCAGTGTGATGCACAAGAAAGCTCATTAACATGGCGATCAAAAGTTTACAAATTAACATCGGCACTGCATGTCATTAAGATTCAAGACCTGGCAATAAGCAACGCTTATATTTTTTGCTCAACATCCGCCTGAAAGCGTACAAAGCAAAGGATCAGATTAAAACTCTTTTCCTCAAAAGAGTCATCCAGCATAGACAGACAAGACTTTAATTCCAAATCTTCAGTCTGACAAAAAGGATGGCAACAATAAACCTAGTCTCAAAAATGATAATTTTACATCTACTTTTGTTAGGAAGGCAAGCTGCTAACACATTGATCTAATTCTAGCCACAAACAATGTGTCGTTGTCAGACTAGAAGGTAGACAAGGCTCACGAGGTACAGAGCCAAAGGCAAAGTCGACGCAAATCTGGAGAAATAGAGTAAAGTTGCCAGAATCGCTTACAAAGATGCCATTAAAAAAAGCAAAAATAAAAAATAGCATAACATGATCAACAATCTTGAGAAGAGCTCTTTTGGTCAAATTACCAAATTCAAGTTAAGAGACTGAGAGTAAACCTAATACAAGTAACCCTGGATGATGTTACAAAAAAAAGGGTAGTCGTAAAGTTTTTTCCAAACGTCAACAACCCAGCGGCTCCTTTGCTGAGTCCCAAAAGTCCGTTCACAGGGCAGGGGATGAAGGTAGCCAACTTTAGTTAGTTTGACTTTTTATGAGTAAACATTTTTAACAATTTAAGACTAAAATTTAATACTTTTTGACAATTTTTGATGTTTTAATGCCAAATTTTACTAATTTTAACTTTTTATTAATAGAGTTTTGCATTTTTGAATAGTTTATAGCTTGAATTTTGCCATTTGTACTAATATTTTTAGCCAAATTTTTTAGCTGTCATCTTTACATTTTTTAACATTTTATAAATAAAATTTTTATTTGCTGGTAATCATGATCTGGAATGACCCACCCACCCGCCCAAATGTTAATCATTAAAAGATTAAATACTACTACCTTCTTTTTAGACATAGAAACTTTTAAAGCTAGTAAAAAGAAAAAACTTTCAAGTTTTTAATATCAAACTTTTAGGTAGGTAGGTAGGAATTCCAATTCAAACTACTTGCCGGTAATCATAATCTAAAGTGACCCTCCCACCTGCTCAAGTGTTGGTCATTAAAAGATTTAATGTCACTACCTTCTTCTTAGTCATGGAGACTTCTACGCTTGCAAATAAGAGAATCATTCATTTTTTTGATAACAAACACTTAGGCGGGTGGGTTGTCACTCTAGTTTAAAATAATGTGTTGGTCATAAAAGATTGAATATCACTTTTTCCTTCTTAGACAAAGAAACTTCTAGCGCTTGCAAAGAAGAAAATTATTCACTTTTTTAATAAGAAACACTTGATTGAGTGAATGGGCATTTCAGTTCAAAATGCTTGCCGGTAATCATAATCTAGAATGACCCACCTACTCGCTCAAGTAATCATTAAAAGATTAAATATAGCTTCCTTCTTTTTAGACATAGAAACTTTTAACGTTTGCAAACAAGAAAACCATCAATTTTAGGGTAGGTAGGTATGCACTCCATGCAGTTCAAACTAATTGCTGGTAATCATGATCTGCAATGACCTATCTACCCGCAAAAGTGTTTTTATTAAACGATTGGATATCACCTCCTCCTTTTTAGACAAAAATATTTCAGTTCAAACTACACAAAGCAAATAATTTACGTTTGTACGTTACAGGCAGTAGCATAGCTACCTGTAAACAAAAGTTGCAATGCAAAAGATCTCTGTGACGTTTGTTTTAACCTGCAGTAATACTTTTTCAATTTTTTTTAATATTTTGCTGTGAAGCTCAAAAATTCTAGCTACGCTACTTATTTTACCATACGCTCTAAAAGTTTCTAATGATTGCAGTTCATTTAATTCCGTTTTCTATAGAACAAGAGTTTGGCTAGTTGAAGTGAGTTGCATCTTGATGTCCAAATTAGTCTTTAATTTCTTCGAAGAAAACCATGTTGTCAGTCAAGGTTGTAAAGTTAAAGAGCAAATTTTTTTGTAATAACACACATTAGATGCGCAAACTAAGATGTTGCTGTTTTTTTTAAGAAATTTACAGTTTATAGCCAGATTTTAGTGCTTTCTAAGAATACTTTAATATTTGATAACCGGATCTAGTTATTTTTTACTTTTATGATCAGAGTCTTGCATTTTATGGTCAGATTTCTGCAATTTCTAACAATATTTTGATGATTTATAACAGAAGTTTGCAGTTTTTAAAATTTCATAAAAATATAATAGCCAGACTTTAGTGTTTTCTAACAATTTTTTAATGTTTTAAAACCGAATATTTTTATTTTTAACATGTTATGATTAAAATTTTACATTTTTAACAGTTTTTAGTAACAATATTTTGGTATTTTATAACCGGATTTTGCTATTTTTGACATTTAATAAACAAACAATGCTTTTTCCAGTTTAAGCCCGATTTTGGTGTTTTTAGACAACATTTTAATTTTATTATTATTTAAAACAATTCTATTTTTTTTACAGGAGTCTTACCCGATGCTTTGGAAACTGATTGCACAAAATGTAACGACAAACAAAAAGAAGGAACTAAAAAAGTCTTCAAGCATTTGATTGAAAAAGAACACGACATTTGGGAAGAATTAGAGAAGGTTTACGATCCCAATGGTGACTACAAGAAGAAATTCTGCGCTCGTGCTAAAGAAGAAGGAGTTGAAACAAGCGGCAAATGCGATGAATAATTTGTTATATCTGTAAATGTTTCAAAAAATAATATTAAAAATATTATGTAGATGTTACTGAAATATAAAAAAAATACTTTAATAAATTGGGTTTAGTTTTTTTCTTGCTCACTAGAACAACACACAGAAATATTATAAAATACATCGATTCTTACAGCGAGCAACTTTTTTGCGTCGCTTATTCATATTGTGCGAGACTTTGTACTTTAGCGCACTTATTTAGTAGATGACAACTTTAAATTGAAATTATAAACTAATCATTGCTAGTTAATTGTAAATGATCACTTTTTTAAAAATTAGCTCAATATTGAAAACGTGCCAACTTTGGTGGCGCAGCGGTTCAGAAAACCATACTTGAAATAAAAAGAAATCGCAGGCACAAAAAATCTAGTAAAGCATTGGCACTACAATGTAGACTATTAGAAAACCTAAAATAAAAAATAATTGCTATTGTGTTAAACTAATTAATTGTTAAGTAATTCAATTCAAATTTAATTTGTTGAATGTAATGAAATAATTTATTTTTCAAAATACAATTAATGATCTTAAATTAAATGTTGTAAATTATAATTTTTTAACAACTGGAGAGAATTCCTTCTTGTTTAGCTTGTTGACAATACTTCTTTTTGTAATCACCTTTAGGATCATACAATTTTTCTAATAGTGCCCAACTCTCCGGTTCGTTGTTAATCAAATGGCGTAAAATTTTACGGCTACCATTTCTTTGAGTTTCACTGCATTTAATACATTCGGAATCAATAGCATCAGGAAGAACACCTGAAAATAATTAAATTAGATTAATTAAATATTAAAAGATTAATCAAAATCAACTTACGTTTTAATTCTGCTGCATCTGGTGTACAATGTCCTTTATTCAATAAACAATTAACATAATTCTTGAACAATCGTTTGTTCTTGAGAATTTCATCCAGGTCAACGTTATCGTATTTCGTTGTATATTCACCTCCAGGTCTGGCAGCGACCATTGCCAAGGCGACTACAAGTAAAGCGAGCACTGCTAAACCACGCATTTTGGATATTACGTTGTTTGTATTCTGCTGAAGAACTCTTGAGGTGGTTATATACTAATTGGATGGTGGAGTAGGGATTAAAATATACAAGATTTATTTTTGGAACGTGGGGACGTTAATCCTTCGATTATTACATTACATTTAATTGCCAATAGATCAGGTTTCATTTTTTTTTGTGTATTGCAAACGCAATTTCTGGCCCATGACGTGCGCAAATATATATTTATTTATAATTAACACATTAATTAGTACGTTTGTTATTTATTAATGCCAATAAAGTTATTTAAGAAATAATATAGAAACAAATTATGAATAAATACTAAAAAGGAATTTTAAATAAATTAATTATTTAATCACAAATGCAATTTTGGAAATTTTATAATACATTTATTGGCAGCTTAAAACAATCTTTAAAAGCATTTAAATCCATAAACTCTTTATAGTAAAACTTATTGTGCTACAATTATTAAAATTGAAAATAGATATTTTTACGTGTTTTATAATCATTGCTAAAAAAATAAAGTTACTAAAAATTATTGGCAATACTTTAGATCCAAATTGTCACAAGATGTCATATTAATTAAATCAACTTACTTCACATGTTTTGTCATAAAAGACGTAATTTTTAAAATATTTATACTTATTATTTGGTTTCTAATACTTGATAGCCTTTAAGCATGCAAAAAAAATCGTTTAAACTCATACATTTTTTCAATTTAATTCTTATCTGAGCAATTCCATTTCAAATGGACTAGAGCAAGAGAAATTTGCATTAATTTTTTTTCAGTTTTTATAACTTATTAGTAGTCTTTTGATGGGTTTATGAAGGTATAAAACTCATTAATTTATTTGTTTTTTTTTTTTTAACTTAATCGCATTTTTTGTTTAAAAATCGCAAATTTGAGTAAAAAAAAAAAAAATTACTAGTGAAATCAATCAAAATTTTTTCGTAAAATCCAAATTTAAAAAAAAAAATTACCGCTAAAGTTGACGTATTTTGATGTAAATTAATTGAAAAGTATAAACTTGTTATGTGTATTTGGGTTTTAAGAGTCTAAAACTCAAAAAGTCTGCAAAGTAGGCCTATTCTTCATCATAAACTCTTACAAATACACGTTTAGTCGCGCTCAGAAGAACAATACACCAAATATTATTAAAATTTGAATTCTAGGGATCATTTTACATAAAAAATAGTCAGTGTTGTACACATCGGCCGGAGAAAAATCCATCTAGAAAAAAATGTTTACAACATTTTTAGGCAAAAAATGCGTTAAAAATTAATTATTTTTTCTTATTCACAAAAAATATTATAAACACACTAGGGAGGTAGTTTACAACTTTATTTTATCAAATTTTGATAAGAGCCGGGCGGATTTATGTTTGAATGCCAAAAATAAAAATTTTCTCAAATTTTGGCGCCGATAGATCGAGTCTTTTGTGCCGCAAGCGCAAAAACTATCAAACAAAGAGTAAAATAGCCCAACATTGGTTCAAGCGACAAAAGATGTCTTTGTTAAACTTCTGAAATGATCTTAAAAAAATATAAACCAAATAATCTTTAAAAAAAAAAAAAAAAAAATTATTGATAATAAGAAGTTTCCGAGTACTTCCGATGTCAGCTGAGAAGCTACATAATACTTCAATTACACTCGAAACGATCAAAAGTACCTTTAAATTCCCGAAGACGCTCAAAGGTACTCTAGAGTCACCCAAAACGTTCAAAGGTACTCCAATGTTTTACTCAAAGTTTAAAAAATCCAGAGATAACCGACCATTTACGTAGAGTCACTTTTCACAAAGTTAGTTAAGTTTGACTACTTCCGAGGTCAATTACTTTGATTACCCTAGTCACTCAGAGTTCTCCCACAAACAAATAAGTTAGGAGAGATTTTAAATAAATTGCTTACAATTGTACCTTACTGCAAAATTCTTATGTGGCATCGCAAGGTCCATAACAAGTTAAGTTAGCTCAATTCAAAAATGCTTTGTAGACTCTATACCCATAATTCGCCAAACACGTCTTAATTGCATCTTTTTGATTACTTGTCAGTCCTTCCCAAACTTGCAAAAAAATTTACAAACTTTTTTAAAACCTAAAAATTGCTTTTGCAAATACTCCATCGATTTTCAATGCTCATGTTAAGTTAGATTCTAAAATAGACTACTAGATTAGGTATCAGTAATAGCCAAAACAAGATCTTTAATTTAAGTTAGACCATGCAACAAGACTTATAATAATATAACATATATACAAAGTTGGACTTTAGTCCGAGCCAATAATTAATTCACAAAGCTTCCCAACGTCACCTGGTTTACTCCAAAATCATTAGAAGTTACAAATGCCTTCATTTCTATGAGCTCCTTCAAGAAGAAGTTGTTTTTATCAATAATTTTCAAATCTAACACCTTCGTAGACATTTTAAGATTTTTTAAAGCAGTAATAGCTAAATTCCAAACGTAGCGCAATAGTCTACTGCAAAAACCGTTGATTTTTTAGATTAGATTAGATCAAAACCCGTCAGCTCAAGGTTAGGTTAGGTTAAGTTAGGTAAATGGCAACCGTAGCGCAATAGTCTAGTGCAAAAACCGTTGATTTTTTAGATTAGATTAGACCAAAACCCGTTAATTCAGGTTAGGTTAGGTTAGGTAAATGGCAACCGTAGCGCAATAGTCTAGTGCAAAAACTGTTGATTTTTTAGATTAGATTAGACCAAAACCCGTCAGCTCAGGTTAGGTTAGGTTAAGTTAGGTAAATGGCGACCGTAGCGCAATAGTCTAGTGCAAAAACTGTTGATTTTTTAGATTAGATTAAACCAAAATCCGTCAGCGCAGGTTAGGTTAGGTTAAGTTAGGTAAATGGCAACCGTAGCGCAATAGTCTAGTGCAAAAACTGTTGATTTTTTAGAATAGATTATACCAAAACCTGTTAACTCAGGTTAGGTTAGGTTAAGTTAAATAAATGGCAACCGTAACGCAATAGTCTAGTGAAAAAACTGTTGATTTTTTAGATTAGGTTTCAGAAATTTTCAGAAATTTTCTAAAAGTTTACGGTGATTTAAACCATAGCCTAAGCCATTATCTCAGTTTACATAACCTCCCTACGCCATACGTGTTACCCCAAATCGATCAAAAACCTTCTTGAAATTTAGGTTAGGTTAGATTAGACCAAGTCCCTGTGACCTTCTAAACTTTTCCAAAACCCCTGTGGAAGTTTGGGTTAAGTAAAAACAGAGCTATAGTCTCAAAACTTTATGACCAGAACTTCAATCTCTGCATTAGATTATGGTCCAAGCTATTATTTTAGATCCGATGTGACCTAAATCACCCTAAAAAGTATTTTAAAAGTTTAGGTTAAGCAAAACCAGTACCTTCAATCTAATCCTGTGACCTCCCAAGAACATCCGTGTTACCCTAAATTGTTTAAATCAATTTAAATAATGGCTCAAGCCATTATCTTACATATCTCTTATTTCAACTACTCTAAATATGTAGAATAGGTTAAATTCTTGTGATTCCAAATCTTTCAAAAGTCTTCTACATGTTTATGTTAGGTGAAAACATGGTTTATTTCCAAACACTGTATCAAACCACCGGCTCAATATTTATAAACTGTGTTACCGCCTTTATTGTGCCCACATCTGACGTATTAGTGACAATTGTCATTTAATCTGTCATATTAAAAACAACTGAAACGCAATAAGTGTGAGAATTACTAAATCTTGTTATAAAATACCAAAATCCAGCCAAACGCAGATGATAAGAGTAAAACTCTATTTATAAAATGTAAAAAATAGTCAAATTTTGGTCAAAATAATACAAAACTGACTATAAATTGTTAAAAAGTGCAAAAACCTATTCATAAAAAGTCAAAAATAACAAAATCCAACCATAAAATAATAAAATTTTATTATTTAAAAAACTCAAAATTTGTCTATAATCTGTTAAAAAGTGCAAAATTTTGCTTATAATATGTCAAAAACAACAAAATATTATCAAAAAAAAATAAAATTTGAAGAAAAGCAGTTGATAAGTTCAAAATTGTATTTATAAAAGTCAAAAATAGCAAATTTTGGCTAAACAATATTAAAATAATGTTAATGGCAAAATCCCGTATAAAGTAATAAAAAGAGCAAAATTTATTTTAAATAAAATCTCAGAAATACTTATAAAACATACAAAAAACCGAAAATTACAAAATTTAGTCATAAATTATTAAAATATTATTAAAGTAATCCAAAATTCGGCCATAAACTGTTGAAAACTCTAAAATTCTATTAAAAAATATCAAAAACAACAAAATATTGTCAGAAAAAAACAAATTCCGATCAAAAAGAAATAATAACTGCAAAATTTTATTTTAAAAAATATTAATATAGCAAATTTGGATAAGAGCAATCAAAATATTCTTAGACATAGTCAAAATCTAGACGTAAACTGTTAAAAACTGCAAAAATCTTTTTATAAAAAATCAAAGATACTAAAATTCCGCTATAAAATATTAAATTTTTTTTAGAAAAACCCAAAACTCGGCCATAAACTGATAAAAATTTTAAAGTTTTATTAACAAAATATCAAAAACAATAAAATAATAGCAAAATAAAACAAAATTCGACCAAAATCAAATAATAAGTTCAAAACTATATTTATAAAAAAATTGAAAATAGCCAAATTTGTCTAAAAAAAATAAAATATTGTTAAACATAGTCAAAACCAAACTATAAACTGTTGAAAACTGCAAAAAAAAATATAAAAGTGAAAAATAACAAATAAAATATTAAAATATTATTAGAAAAATCTAAAATCCAACCATAAACTGTTAAAAATTCTAAAATTCTATTAACAAAATATCAAAAACAACAAAATATTGTCAGAACAAACAAAATAAAGTTAAAAAAAAAATCAAAATATTGTTCATAATAGTCAAAATCTAGCCCGAAACTGTTGAAAAGTGCAAGAATCTTTTTATAAAAAGTTAAAAATACCAAAATCCAACCAAAAAATACTAAAATATTATCAGCAAATTGCACAACTCTGCCAAAATCTGTTCAAAAATGGAATAAACTGTTTATAAATTGTCAAAAATAACAAAATACTGTCAAAAACTACCAAACTCAAGCCAAATACAGTTAATAAAAGTAAAATTCTATTTATAAAATGTTATAAAGCAAAATTTAGATATGATTAGACAAAATATTGTTCAAAATAGTACAAATTTGGCCATAAACTGTTAAAAACTGCAAAAACCTATTCATAAAAAGTCAAAAATAACAAAATCCAACCATAAAATATTAAAAAATTTATTATAAAGACCCAAAATTTAACTATAAACTGTTGAAAAGTGTAAAACTTTGTTTATAAAAAGGCAAAATCAACAAAATACTGTCAAAAATTATCAAACCCGGCCAAAAGCAGTTGATAAAAGTAAAATTCTATTCATAAATTGTCAAAAATATGATATTTATACTAAAAAAAAAACAAAATCCGGCCATAAACTTAAAAACCTAAAACTCTATTAAAAAAATATGAAAAACAACAAAATTATGTCAAAAAAAACCAAAATCCGACCAAAATAAAATGATAAGTGTAAAAATCAATTTATAAATAAGTTAAAAATATCAAAATCCGGCCATAAAATATTGAAACATTATCAAAAAGATGCAAAACCCGGCCATAAACTGTTAAAAATTCAAAATTCTGTTTACAAAATAACTAAATACTGCCAAAAATACCAAACCGTGTCCAAAAGCAGTTGATAAATGCAAAATTCTACTTAGAAAAAACCAAAAATAACAAAATATTATCAGAAAAAAATAAAATCAAGCCAAAAGCAGTTGATAAATGCAAAATTTTATTTATAAAAAGTTAAAAATAGTCAATTCTAACTAAAAAAAAATTAAAATATTTTTAAACATAGTCAAAATCAAGTCATAAACTGTTGAAAAGTGCAAAAATCACATCATAAAAAGTTAAAAATATTAAAATTCAGCCATAAAATACTAAAATATTATCAGAAAGATGCAAAACTCGCCCAAAATCTGTCTATAAACTGTTAAAAAGTGCAAAATTCTATTTATAAAAAATCAAAAATAACAAAATATTATTAAAGAAAAACAAAATCAAGCCAAAAGCAGTTGATAGGTGCAAAATTCTATTTATAAAAAGGTTAAAAGTAGTTAAATCTGGCAAAAAAAAATCTTAAACAAAACTGTGAAAGGTGCAAAATTATGTTTATAAAAAGTCAAAAACAAAAAAATATTATCAGAAAAAAACAAAATCTGGCAAAAAGCAGTTGATAAGTTCAAAATTTATATATAAAATAATGTTGCAAAATTCCGTATAGAGTAATAAAAAGAGCAAAATTTATTTTAAATAAAATCTTAGAAATACCCAAAATTGCTTATAAAACATACAAAAAACCAAAAATTTCAAAATTTAGTCATAAAATATCAAAATATTATTAAAATAATCCAAAATAATAATATAAACTATTGAAAGCTTTAAAATTCTAGTAAAAAAATATCAAAAACAGCAAAATATTGTCAGAAAAAACCAAAATCCAACAAAAAATATAATAAGTGCAAAAATCTATTTATAAAAAAGTTGAAAATAGCTAAACCTGACAAAAAAATCAAAATATTGTTAAAAATATTCAAAATCTAGCTATAAACTGTTGTAAACTGCAAAAATCTTTTTATCAAAATTCATAAATAACAAAATTTGGCCATAAAATATTAAAATATTATTAGAAAAACCCAAAATCAGGCCATAAGCTGTTGAAAACTCTAAAATTCTATTAACAAAATATCAAATACAAACAAAATATTGTCAAAATAAAACAAAATCTGACCAAAAACAAATGATAAGTGCAAAATTTTATTTATAGTAAAGTTTGAAAAAAAAAAATCTTAAACATAGTCAAAAAAGCAAAAATCACTTCATAAAAAGTAAAAAATATTAAAGTTTTGCCAAAAAATATTAAAATATAATCAGAAAAACGCAAAACCGGCCATAAACTATTAAATAGTGCAAAAATCTGTTAATAAATAATCAAACAAAACAAAATGCCTTCAAAAAATACTAAACCTCAGCCAAAAACTATTGTTATAACTAAAATTTCATTTATAAAATGTCAAAGCAGTAACATTTGGATATAATTAGTCAAAATATTGTTCACAATAGTACAAATCTAGCCATAAATTGTTAAAAAAGTGCAAAAATCTATTTATAAAAAGTCAAAAATAACAAAATCTATTCACAATAATATTAAAATTTTATTATAGACCCAAAATTCATCTAAACTGTTGAAAAGTGCAAAAAAATATTCATACAAAATCAAAAATAGCAAAATCTAACTATAAATTATTAAAAATCAGTTATTAAATGCAAAATTCTATTTATAAAAAAGTTAAAAATAACCAAATCTGAATAAAAAAAACAAAATATTTTGAAACATAGTCAAAATCTAGCCATAAACTGTTTTAAAGTGCAAAAATTACTTCATAAAAAATTTAAAATTACAAAATTCGGCCATAAAATATTAAAATATTAACAGAAAAACGCAAAACTCGGCGATAAACTGTTAAAAGATGCAAAATTTTTAATTCATAATATTTAAAATCTAGCCATAAACTATTAAAAACTCTAAAAAGTGCAAACAATCACTTCATAAAAAGCTAAAAATATCAAAACTCAGCCATAAAACATTAAAAAATTATTAGAAAAACGCAAAACCCGGCCATAAGGTGTTAAAAAGAGAAAAAATTTGTTTATAAATTGTCAAAAGCAACAAAATACTGTTAAGTACAAAACCTAATCCAAAAGCAATTAATTGATAAAAGTAAAATTCTATTTATAAAAAGTCAAAAACAGAAAATTTTGTTATGAATGATCAAAATATTACTAAAAATAGCAAAAATCAAGCCATAAACAAGAATCCAGATTTATGATCAACGTAAAGCAAAAGTTGAGAGTATCTTAACGTTGATAAAGAAATGCGATTATATCATTGAAAATGCTATCCCAATCAGAAGGAATAATAGAGAATATGAGGTTATTAAGAGATACAAAAGCGATATCCGTTATTCAATAGATGAATCCTGAGATGAAATCAAGGCTGTGTCGACGTTTCATTTGGTGGTGGTAAAGCTGGTATCAAGATTGACCTTAAGAGTTATTCCGAGAACAAATTAGAAAAAAATTACCTGTCGTTTTACCCTCAAATTAGCCAAGAAAAGATTTATTGGACCTGATGTTGATGTATTAGTCTCTGATATAAGCACTGGTAAACGTGAAATGTCATGGATACATAAACATGTTTGGTTCCACTGTCGGCTGGAAGGAAAAAACTTTCATCATCCAAGGTTTTGGTAATATAGGTTTCCACTCCATAAGATACTTACACCGTGCTGGAAGTATTTGCATTGGTGTCATTAAACGTGTTATTTGAATCTTCAACTCACAAGATATAGACCCTAAAGATCTTAAAAAGTACCGTTTGCAAAAAGAACAATCAAGAGATTTGCAAAAGCCAAGCCATACGCAAGTGATAGTTTTCTCTAGGAGAAGTGGGACATCTTCATTCCAGCCGCTATAGAACAAGTCATTTACAAGGGCAATTTTAACAAACTCTAAACCAAAATCATTGATAAAGCTGCCAACAAACCAACCATACCTGCAAATCAAATCCTCATTTAAAAGAATATCACTGACATCCCTGATCTTTACATTAAAACTATTGATGTAACAGTATTTTTCTTCAAAATAGCTCAACAATTTGAACCATGTATCATACCGCAGATTGACCTTTAAATATGAACGCGGTTTCAACTACCATTTTGTCCCATTTCAGTCACAACTTTCAAATCTTACAAAAAAAGGATTACTGGTGCCTTAAAAAAAACATTTATTATTTCTGCGTTTACACTTAAAAGTATTTATGCGTCATTTTTTGTTTTTATCATTTTTTACGCAAAATTAATTTAATTTAAGATGCGATAATTGTTATACTTGGATATTGTTAAAAACAATTTTAATGTAATATCTTCTTAAAGAATGCAAATGTATCTTAAGCAATTTCTCTTTATAAAAAATTAAAATTTAAATCTTTAATTCTCTGTGTAGAAAGTATTTTTAATGTTATATGTGGGGTTTATTTGAAGGCGTTATAAGTATAAATATTGATATTTAATATAATAAAATCAAAAAGTGAGTAGCACAGACTGCAGAAGTTGTAAACAACTTTTGTGCTTTAAACAACTCAACAACACAAACCGATCAATAAAAGAAAAATAAATAAATTAACACCAAAATCAACAAAAAAACTTAACAGTAACACCTGTTTTGACGCATCTTCCTATAGACTCCTCCTTATTTGATTAGACGCCACGTTGTTAGAGAGCTAGAGACGGTTACGGTGATTCTTTCCCAGATTTGGATTGTCTCCAAAATGTGCTTTACCGTTAGAAGGTTGTAACATGTTTAGCATGTAGGTTGTTTGTTGCCGGTCAAGAGATATAAAGAAGTTAAGTTGGTATGTCTTATGCGCAAGCAGCATAGGGCTACCTCCTTTCTCCTGCTGCAATCTAGATGCAATTTCCAAGCAGACACGGAAAGCTTAATTTCCTTTAATTTGCCTTCATACTCGTTGCCAATCCTTAATGACCTTTAAATCGACGTGTTTTGTAAGGTTAACGATCAATATTTTTAGTAGGATCCGCGGCTACTACCTGACGGGAGGTTTAATTGTTGAGCAAATGACTGATAATTTTGTGTTCAAACTAGGCCAGGCAGAATACCAAAGCTTGTATGAGTTGGGCCAGCAGATTGACCAACTATAATCTATATAAATTTTATATTCAGGATGGCATTCAACAAATCGGATTAAGACAAACTTTTTTCAGAGTCAACCTTGAATACAATTAAATAGTTAACAGATTTTTTCCAACTCTTGCGCTACAACGTTTGCTGCGTTTTGTTGCGACGAGCAACTAGCAAAGTAATTTCAACTCGCAGCAAAGGTCTTGTCTACAATGCTCTTGTGGCGTACTTGATGCCTACGTTGTAAACTGCTTCTAAGAATTTTCTGGCAAATAAATATACTGTCCAACCGTAGTCTATTCTGGACAAAATTAGAGCTTTGTACTATTAAAATAATACCTTTCTCCTTGCACTACAGTTGACGTTGGTTAAGCACTTAATTACGTTTAAGATTTTTTTTGCATTTTGTGACTAATTCATCAACATGTGCCCAAAAAATCAGAATCCTAACAAGCGCAAACCTTAAAAAGCAGACGCGTATGGTACATGTGCGGTCTTCTAAGGCGGAAAAAATGCACGCAACAAGTTTTTTTGTGTAAAAAAACAAAATCTTTTACTTCTGATTCCCTGATCAATTTGTTTATGATGATCTAGATTTCCGTCATGTTACCAAACTGTCAACGTACAAGAGTTTATGTACATAACCACTAAAGCTGCAATATTGCAATTGCAAAAAAAAAACGTAATGTCTTGTAAAGTTGCAATTTTGCAAGAAAAATGGTTTCTGCAAAATCCCATATCGCTAAATTATGTTATAAATTTTTTCCAGGTCAAAAAATACTGTTACAAAGTGTTTTCTTGCAAAAAAAAAAGTCTTGAATAACATTTTCTAAATAGATTAAATAATCAACTATACTGTGGTTTTGTCTGAAACTCATCCACACCAGACAATTGTTGATCATTTTCTCTAAAAATTTTCTGAGACAACAAGTAAACAAGGTTGATCAGTAGTCGTTAATGTTGTTTGCAAACTTCAGCAACATCAAGATATTGGCTTTTCTACAACATTCCAAATAAAAGCCGCTTTCCCATATCAAGTTATAGATTTTCAGCAAACATTCTATCATGACTGAGAAAACCTGCTAGATAACTCAATAAGGTATGTCATATGGTCTCGCAAAAAAATCACTAAAGAAAAGAAAAAGTTGTAAGGCAAACCCTCCAAAGAAAAAAAATCTAAAGGAGTTTCAAATTGTTTTTTTTTTGCGCAAATTTTTTTTCTGTAATTGTCAATTCTTAGCTCTTGTGACTAGACTTAAAAACAAACAAAAAAATTAATTGCTAAAAAATTTGTCCTTCTACTACCAAAGTGAGAAAAATTTTCTATCAAAAAATTAAAAAAAAAATACAAAGGCCACTCTTAAATTCAACTTATTTCAAGAAAATTAAATAAGAAAATTTAGACTAATTAATGAAATAATAAAACAATTTACTACGTTTCTTATCACAAATTTATTCTTACAAATACATTTCTAGTTTTGGCTTTACTAAAACCTTCTACAGATAAAATATGTTAATATATAATATACCTCTACAAGAATGCCTAAATATTATAAGAGATATAGTGGACAAATCCGCTATAAATGTCACTACACAGATGAAATTAGAAGATGCATTTAAAATATGTATTAATCAAAATTATTTTTTGTGATAAAAAACGTAGTAAATTGTTTTATTATTTCATTAAACTTTGATTTAGTTGTTTTGTAGACTCAAAAACTTCAAATATGTATAAATATTATTTCTTAATAAGCAGCAAG
Organism: Tachinus rufipes; assembly: GCA_963932245.1. Classification (NCBI taxonomy): domain Eukaryota; kingdom Metazoa; phylum Arthropoda; class Insecta; order Coleoptera; family Staphylinidae; genus Tachinus; species Tachinus rufipes. The sequence goes on from OZ010743.1 coordinate 112,583,164, forward strand.
TTATAAAATTATTAAATAAATTAATGTCTTTTTAAAAACCACGCACAAACTCAACTTATTTAAAAAAAAAAAATTTAACATAAGAATTTAAAACTTTAAAATTTCTTTAACTAAATAAAATGTAAATTTTATTCTGTTTCAAACATTTCCACGAGATGTTTGTTTTGATACGCATGCATTTCATATTATGTGGAATATTTTAACATTGTGTTTTGTTGTTGTCAGGAACAAAATTAAATGTAAATATATATTATAACCTTTGTTGACATAAGTTACTTCTTGTTTGTTAACATTAGAAAAAAATATGTTGCTATTGCCAATACAAATTGTTTCATATTTCAAAGCAATTATAAATAAAAAGTTTTAAACCTAATTGAAATATCAAATAACTTTCCAATAAAAAAAATGTATTATTCCATAATTATTAAATCAATACAGAATTATTTGCTTTATTTATGACTATAGTTACATAATATTGAAGCTAATGGATTATATTACATGGCAATTAATATGAATTATTAACATATATCTTCTCCAGCTGCTTTAACTTTTTCACAGAAATGAGATTTAAATACACCAGTCGGATCGTATTTCAATTCCAATTTTTTCCACAAATCCCCTTCTTTTTTAATCAGATGAGCGATTACTTTCTTTGATGAATCTTTTTGTTCTTGAGTACAATCAGCACATTCTGAATTGATTGCACCCGGAAGAAGATCTGAAATTTTTAAATTAAATATGTTTTATTTATTTAGCAAATGCGATTCACTTTCATAAATATGGTATTGTGTCATGTTAGTTGATTTATTTGATTATTTAGTAATAAATTGATTTGAAAAAAAAAGAGAAATTCAAATATAGAGAGATTTTTGATTTGGATTAGTCATTAAACTTGAATTAAATTTTATAAAATTTTGAATTAAAATTTAGTCCAGATTTAGTAAACTAGTTGACAATTACTAAAAAAAATTGACAATTAGTTAAAACAATTTTTAATATTTTTTTATAATTTTCAAACTTGACTAAAATTTTATAAAAATTGTAAAAAGCTAAAATACCTATAAAATTGACAATTTTGAAAATTTTAAGAAAGATTTAGTAAACTAGTTGACAATTACTAGAAAAAATTGACAATTAGTTGAAACAATTTTAAATATTTTTCATTAATTTTTGAACTGAAGTTTTTTTTTTATAAAAATTGCAAAAAGCTAAAATACTTATAAAACTGACACTTTTTAAAATTTTGATTTAAAATTTTGCTCAAAGTTAGTAAACTAGTTGACAATTACTAGAAAAATGACAATTAGTTAAAACAATTTTAAATATTTTTTATTCTTTTTTGAAATTAAATCAAATTTAATAAAAATTGTAAAAAGCTAAAACACCTATAAAATTGACCTTTTTAAAAAAATGTATTTAAAATTTTGCGCAGAGTTAGTAAACTAGATAACAATTACTAGAAAAAATTGACAACTAGTTGAACAAATTATATCTATTTTTTATAAATTTTCCAACTTAAATTAAATTTTGTAAAAAAACTGAAATACTTATAAAAACATTTTTTAAATAATTAGTCAAACTACTTCATACATTATTGTGCAATCATTAATTAATTAATATTTAATAAACTATTAACAATTAATGGTTAATAAAGCCTATTTATATTTCAATTACCTTTTAATTTCTGCCCTTCTGGAGTACAAGTTACTTCCCCAAGACAACATCTGATGTAATTAACAACCAATCTTCTATTCTTTAATAATTCATCAATATCCTGTTCTTCATCTTTTGTATCTACTGGTTTTGCAGATGCAACGCTTAATAAAACGATGAACAAGAAACTTAATGCCACGATACCCTTCATGATTGATACTATTGAATATTCAGATTTATGTCTTTTATATATACTTACGGCAACGTAATTATAGGCTTAATCACTGATAAAAAAAAAACATTACATGGATATTCGATAAGAGAATATCGAATAACATTATTTGCATTAGTCATTAAAAGAGCAAAAAAACATTTGCTTTTAGTATTTAACATGTTGGAATCAAAGTTTAGATTTTTATGGAAATGATGACACATCATTAATTATAGTTTTATTGTTAATACAAATATCATTGATGTGATTTTTGATTAATATATAAGAAATTTTATTTTATTTTTATACAGAATATTAGCATAGCAACGGTTTTGAAGATATAGAACATTATTGAATTTTATATATTTTTACAAAAAACAGAGTTATAGAAGATGTTCGAAGTTTCCTCCTTTTATTTCTAAACAAACACGACATCTTTGTCTTAAAGACATTCGTACTCTTTCTAAAACCTCTTTATTGGCTCAGATTTCTTGGCACTTTTCATTAATTTTAACTGCAGCTCCTCGAGGCTACATACACTAATGATTTCAAATATCCTTAAAGAAAAAAACCAAGAAGGTTTAATTAAATCAATCGATCTTGCTAGCCATAAAACTGCCTTTCCTTACCCACTTATGTGAAAAACATTCTTTTTTGAACACCCTGTATACTTTTACCATTCTTTACAGCGCTTCTTATTTTTGTTTATAAAGTTTCCATTGGAGTCTTTTAGTATAGCTTGGTGTCTTGTTTTCCTGGTTAATACAGTTTTTTTTACGTAGACAGATGTCTGAGACATAAATTTCTAAACCAGATTTCTTTTGGTTTTTAATTTTCAAATTAATTATTTTTATTGACTTTGCGGTACTTTCTTTAATCTTTGTTTTTAAATTTTCTACGAAAGTCTATGAAAGTCAAGATTTTTTCTGTTATCTATTCTTTTTTTATAGTTTTTTTTTTAGTTTCTAGTCTTTTACTGCACACACTACCGTAATTCTAATGCTCAACTATTGTTCATTTACGCTTTTGTTTCAAGTTGTTGTTAGAATCATCTTGTATTTTGTTATTAACTTTTGTTGTTAGTTTTTCACATATTTGCTTAAGTTTTTTAGTGTTTTTATTGCTATTTTGTTTGGATTTCATGCATTTGTTGTTTATTTAAATCTAACTTCTAATGTATCGCATAGCAAATTTACCAAAGTCTTTTTCTTCATTTAAGCTTACAGTTTGTTTTTTATTTCAATTGTTTTAGTGGTCTGTCCAGATAATTTCTAAAGTTTGGCTTTCCATTTCTCAATTGCATTTTTGTTCTGGTTTTTGGCATTTGGAATACGTGTTCTATTCCATGCTCAAGCTCTTTCTTTTTTTTTACTGGGTTCTGCTTTGGTCTTAGTAATATAGATTATTATTAGTTGGTAGCAGGTTTTAAATATTCTGATCTTGACGTCATGATTCATGTATAAGTTTTTCATATTAGATCTTTTATAAACTCTGATGATCTTAAAGTTTTGTTGGTTTGGCTCTGTACTTTAACGCAAGTCCGCGCATAAACCTTTTTGGCTAAACACTCTTTTGATTGCCGCATTTTTTGTTGTTTTTGCCAAAACTGGTTTTCTCATTTGTATTTTGAGATAGTTTGTGTCTTTCTGTACTAGTTTATTTACTTTTTTTTTGGCACAACATATACTATATTGTTTTGTGCGCCGTACTGTTTGTGCTCTAATTCAGCTATTTTTTGTTGTCCTGAATTCTGTTTTTATTTTTCTAATTTCTATTTTTGTAGATATATTTCTCGATTTTCTTTCACTAATTGTTTTACCTTTGTTGGTCAAAGTATGTATTGTTTATTCTGTAAATGTCTCCCGGTTGTTGTTGGTATGCGGTTTATTGTGTCTTTGCTTTATATCTTGTATTGCCATGTTGCCAATTCTTGCATTCAGGACTCCCATGGTTATGATTTTGTGCCTGGTAAGAATTCCGTGTAGTTTCTTCTGGAGGTGTTCATAAAACTTGTTTGTTTCTTCTAAATTTTTCCCGTGCGTAGAGGCTATTGATGTGTATTTACTCTTTGCCGGTGTTTATGGTTACCTTACAAATTCTTTCATTGACGTATGAGTATGATACTTCTCTTATGTCTTTGTCAATGTTATGTTCCTTTATTTCTAATAGAATTACTTGTTTTCTCTAAACTGGTAAATCCCGTCGTTCAATGCTATAAAAAGTAGTAAGATGGCATCGTTGTTCTTCAAAAGGTATCTGCCAACACTTTATCTTTAGATCCGTTTTTGTAAAAATTTTGTCAAAAGTTTTTTAAAACTTTGTTGTTTCTTTCACAGAAGAGCAGTTTCATTATTAGTTCCTACGCTTAACCGCCTGAAATGTATGCAAAAACAAGGCGTCTCATCACTTTTCCTAATAATCCAGTCAAGTATTGCTCAAATATTAATCTCACTTCTAAAAAATTTAAAAACAATTTGTGCACTGACTTATAGGTACGTAATGAAGAATATACTAAAAGTTTTTTGTATTGTTACAAGCCAAGAAGCTGGTTTCTTTTGTTTGGTCTTTTGTTCATTTTGACGGTCTTCCCCCTCTCTCCCAACAACATGTCTTTCCTTCCACATAGCATTCACAATACGCGTCAAATTGAAGTGTTAGAGCGGTCTCTCTTTTACCTTCTTTGTTCATAGAAAAAAGTGGTAATCAAACCATTAACGATGTTTCTAAAGATAGCTATCAACAAGCAGAGTAATAAAAACTTAAACAACTAATTATAACATAAGCTTGCTCTTTACTCTTTATCTTTATTTGAGAAAACTGGAATGCAAAAAACAAACAAATCTGCCTTATACAATACTTTTCTTGTACTACAAGAAGAAGCCAATCTTCTCAATTTTGACATTTTTTGGAATTGAACTGTACACTTTCGTGTGATAGCTATTCAGCAGCACTATCCAGTAAATAGGCAGCTGAATAAAACCAAAGTACAAGCTAAAAAGGTCAGTTGACATAAACTTTGAACACAAAACACAAATATAGTCAAACAGGATGGTTTTCTTTCTAATGAACATAATAAATCCAGACATATTTAATTCCTTTTAACTGCTTTGCACGACCATACAATTAAAACAAAACAAGAATTTAGTAACGCTGGTAAATTAATTATCCGCACAGGAGTCATAAAATCTTAATACTCCTTGCATGGTACAATGCACCTCATAAGCAAACTTTCTTTAACATGCATTGTTACAAGGCTTTTACCAAATCAGTTTTGAATGCTAAACCAGACTTCTCTGCACTGTTGCTCACAGAAGGAGCAGCAATGCAGCATGTTTTTTGTGTATACCGCCAAATCCAAGTTGGGCAAGAAAATGAACTTCCTCCAGTATAGTGGGATTGGAAGTTTGAGCCAGCCGGCTGATTCCAGTTACTACAGAGGACCCAACAGAACTTGAAGCAGTCTTCAATCTTGTTTTTTTGCAAATGTATAACCCCCCCCCCCCTCCCACAATGATCTAACGTATCCAAAAGTGTAGGCAAAACTTTGTCAAATATTGATTTACAAATATCTAACAAATGATGGTAAAAAATACACTTGTTTTTTTTGCTTTGCAACCTTCTATAAATTACATATTGTGCCGTGCTAACTTTTTTCTTTTTAAACGCAATCATTAGCGGTCTATAACTTTGTAACCGCTAGGAGTACTAAAACAATGTATATAACCATTTTTATTGCAAATTTTATTAGCTTTCATTGTGTATATAGTTAACTTTTACCTTTGACCTACAATTCTCAAGATATTAACAAAAAACCATAAAAAGTGTTTTTGATGATTGCCGCTAGAACTCGTATAATATTCGTCAGGACTTTTAGTATATCCTTTACAAGGTACTTATAAATCAATGTAAAAAGTTTCAAAACTTTTAAATTTTTCTAGAGGTGAACAGCTACTTTAACTAGACTAGTGTCTATATTGAAGTAAAGTCTTTTAATTCTGTTTTGTGCGTGATCATTTGTGGATATTGGCAAATACGAATGTGAAAGATCGTCCTAGTAGAACCATTTCCGGTTCTTTTAGGTACTTTTCTATTGGAATAAGGTGTACCTTGTATGTTTGCTAAATAGTATTCACTGCCTGGTTTAATTTAATTACCACTTAGCCAATAATGTCCCAGTTTAATTGTTTTACTCAATTTGGACGCAATTAGAAAATGAGCAATGTTTGTTTCTTCACCTACAATAAGTGGTACGTATGCGTTGCTGGTAGTTATCAAAATGTGCTATTGCCGTTTTTAATTGCATTGCTCTAGGCAAGGCCAAGTTGGTAAAGTTTTGGCTAACGCCGGTGTCAATTAACGCCACTCGTGTTTGTTCGTCGATGGTTACAACAATCCTAGGTAAATAACTCAAATGACCTATAAATCTTTTGAGTTTATTCAAATTTAAGGCATATTAGTAGTTAGGCATGTTATCACTTTATTAAAGTGGTTCGCTGGCTAAGCCTGGTGACAATCTTTTTGTTTTGTTTTTGAAGTGATGAGCTGTTGTGTGGTGTGCCTGATAATCAGCCCAAGGTTTGGCTAATAATTGTAAAAACCGTCTGTTAACCCAATTTTCGGCTTTTGGCAATGTAGTCTGATAAGTGCACCGTAGTTTGGCCTGCAAATGTGTTTAATTTGCTGTTGTGCTCAAGGTTTGGCCTGCAAGTGTAGTTAACTTGCTATGACTAAAATCGTTCGTATCGGTGACCCTGTGCCATTTCCAAATTGTACACTACAGTTTCCCAACAATAGCCACAAACCTGGTGTCATCAACATACCACCACAGTGATATCTCGGGAAATTCCAAGAAATTGAATTATTACCATCATTTTGTGCAGTTACTATATGAACTTTTATATTGCTCTACAAACAATTAAAAAACCAACTCTGACGCCCCAAAAACTATTACAAAAAGCCACCCAACCACTTCCGGAACATAACCAACTTTTGGTGTCATTTTCAGAGCTCTGTCGGTAACACCTTGAAGCGGGATCTGATGTCTTACTAGTTATGGTAATATTATTATTTGTTATATTTTAAGAGCAAATTAAACATATTTTTTTAACTTTGCAATTTGCATTGTAATTAAACCATTATATAATTGTGGCGCAGTCAGACAAAAATATATTTTTATATTAAACTAGCGCAGTCGGATTTTTTTTTTAATAAAACATAAAAAACTAACGCAGTGTTCAGTTTTAAACAATCATATATATTTTTTTTTAAATGAATTATAACAAAACAGGTGCAGTTGAGTGAATAAATCTGTTATATAATTGTGGCGCAGTCAGACAAAACTGTTTTTGTATGTTAAACTGGCACAGTTAAACGGATTTGTTTTTACTCATATCAGTAATTGCGGGACAGCAGTTTAAACTGGAGGTCAAGTAGTTGTGATTCAGAAATCGGATTACCAACAGTTGGGTGGGTGGGCGGGGCACTCAAATCTATGATTGTATAATAATAATAATAATAATAATAATAATAATAATAATAATAATAATAATAATAATAATAATATTTATTGTCTATAGATGATTACAAGCATATACAATTGCAGATAATACATATTAGATTTGTCAGCTACAACATGAATATATAATCACGATTCATTTATATAATCTTGAATACTATAATACATTTTATTTAAAAGATATGTTTTTAAAGTATTTTTAAAAATATGGTAACTCTTTAAAGATTTAATATTCATCGGAAGCTTATTAAATAATATGGGTCCGAGTATTGCAGGAGAGTTTTTTGTTGTATTAAGCCTATATAGTGGTACGTAAATATTATTACAGTGTCTAGTGGAATGAGTGTGAACCATATTTACTGTTATAAAATTTGATTTGTTTTTGAATGTGAATACACATAACTCGAATATTGTAAGACAAGGTAGAAGAAGTACATTGTAGTGCTTAAAATAAAGTTTGCATGAAGTTGTGAGAGTTACATTATCAAAGCACCTTATTATTCTTTTTTGAGCAATAAAAACTGACTTATAATATATGAAATATATGATAATAATCTAGACTGGACGCTTGCAAAATAAAAAGTTGAGCTAAACTTAAAATAGTTCTCAAGATGCGAATTTGATAACAGCATTTGTTTAATAATGTTACTACCTTATTGCAGTGTATTGCCCAGTCAAGGTTTTCATCAACATAAATACTTAAAAACTTAGTATTTGTAACTGGTTTAATTAAGTCAGTATTAATGTTTAAATTTAAGTTCTGTCTGCATTGTTTACTATGAAAACGTATGTAGTAAGATTTTATAGGATTTGTTATAAGTCTGTTTTGAGTAAACCAGTCTATCAATTTACTTAAGATTTCATCAAAACTACTCTCTAATAGAATGTTAGAAGAATTGCTAACAACTGTCGACGTATCGTCTGCGTACATAAAAATATTATTAGGAATAAAATTAGTAAGATCATTTATAAAAAGTATAAATAAAACGGGGCCAAGAATAGAACCTTGTGGCACACCCATTTCTACAGTTTCTTCTGATGACATGTGTGTTTTAGAGCCATTAATGTGTGCGATTTTCACATGTTGACGCCTGGCAGATAAGTACGATCTAAACCAGTCATTAGCAATTCCTCTAATGCCGTAGTCATTTAATTTATCCAAGAGAAGTTTTTTGTCAATGCAATCGAATGCACGACTCAAATCAATAAACCTTCCCACTGGATATTCGCCGTTCTCTAAAAACTGAATTAAATTCTTGTAAACTGAGTGAAATGCCGTCATAGTAGAATAGTTTTGACAAAACCCGTGTTGTAAATCTGATAAAATAGCATACTTTACTAAGTATTTTTGAAGTCTATTTAACATGCACAGTTCAAAGAATTTATAGAACACCGATACTAGAGTCACTGGTCGGTAGTTTTCAATGTTTAATGAGTCACTCTTCTTAAATAACGGAATAATAATAGATGTTTTTAATATGTTTGAGAAAATGCCAAATTTAAAAGACTCATTAATTAAAAAAGTCAATGGTTGGGCAATTGACTGCGCGGATGCTTTAAGTATGAAGTCTGGAACTTCATCAAAACCACTAGATTTCTTATTCTTCAATTTTTGAAAAACTGACATTATTTCCACTACATTATACGGCGCTAAAAACATAGATTGGGGCTGGATATTTACATGAGATTCTAAATTGGAGACAACTGGTAATTTTTGCATTAAGTTTAAAGGCTCATTTTTAAAAAAAAGAGTTGAATAAATTGCCAACTACACAAGGGTCATTTTGTGTATGACCATTTGACATTAAAGTTATATTGGGCTTAACCGGATTTCTATTTGTTAGTTCGTTGATGACGCGCCAAGAAGATTTTGACTTATTTTCTGAGTTTACTATTTGATATTGATAAAATTGTCTTTTAGTGTTTTCCATTAAAGTGGCATGTTCTTTTTTAGCTAATCTGTATATGTAAAGAATATAAAGATCATGTAATGATGCACTTGACAATTTAACTTTATTATTAATCCATGATTTTTTCTAATATTGTGATCTTTCGCAAATCAAAAAATGTGTATTAAAATAATACAAAAATGTTCTATGAAAACTGACTGACCGTCAAAATTAGCTTCGTTGTATACGTCTTGCCATGTCTCACATTCAATCTGGTTTATAAAATTAGATATATTTTGCTTGCTAAAATTTCTAGCAGTCTATCTAGTGTTCTTCAATGTTTGTGTTAGTAACTTAAAATTAAATAATACCGGTTTATGATCTGCAATTGTATTATTTGTAGTAAGTGTATCAGTTGAATTTAAGTTAGTGTAGATATGATCAATACATGTTGACGAAGTTTGAGTGACTCTAGTAGATTCATAGTTTATTTGATTTAAATTATAAGATTGCATCAGATGTTTTAATAACATGTAATCTTGAGAGTTTATGTGAGAATTTATGTTAAAATCGCCATTGACTACTATAGATAAATTTCCTGAATATATATGGTTAAGTGCACATTGTAATTGTGTTACAAATAATTTTACATTCCCACTTGGCGGCCTATAGCATGTAGTTACATATATTCATAAATACTTACAATGGAACCATGCTAATCCACAAATTTCAATAACGTTATCAATACAATATTCAAAACTTTAGTTTTTAAATGAGATTTACACTATATGGCTACACCACCAGCTCTACCTTCTCTTCAATACTCTGAACCTAAAATGTAAGAATTAAAATTAACTAATGATATATTTAAATCATATGCCCAAGTTTCCGTGATGCAAAGAAAATTAAGATTAAGTTTTCCATAATCTACTTCAACTTGATTAATTTTGTATGCACTGATTGCACCAATGTCTAAAAGTAATAAATCAAATGTTAATCCATTTGTTATATCTGCTGATTTGAGTAGTTCTTTTTGTGAAAATTTGTTTGAGGATTATTCTTATTAATATAAAATCGGTTTATAAAAGTGTTTGAAAGCCAAAAATTGGGATTAATAACTGTTGACGATAAATCATGAGGAACTCCGATTTTAAAAGACGAATAATCCCCCTTTAAACTTAGGAGTAAGTTCTTCGATTATAAAGCTGTTGTTTTTTAAATTATCCTTATTTATCTTATCTTTTATGTATTTTTTAACTTGCTCTACGGGGACACCCTTCTTAATTCTTGAGACAAATATCCACATGCGACTTTTATTTGGACATACTTCAAGTGTGGTATCTTCTGCAGAACCGTTAAAATGGCTGCTGGATTTACGGTACTTGCGGCTTTTAACTTGATTCCAACCTTCTTCTTTCTTGTTATTTTCCGATAACTCCGCCATCTTTTGGTGCTTTGTAGCATCCGTGGCAACCGATGATGTTGACTGTTTGGTTAAATTGTAATAATTTTCTTCCGTTGAAACATTCCAGGTTTCTTCAAGTTGTTTATTTAAATTTAAATTAACTACAGGTTTCTTTTTCTTTACTGTATTCTTTGTAGAATTAATAATAATAGGTTCCTGTTTTTGAATTTCATTACTATATTTATCATTGTTATTAAGTTTACAGGTTAACATTTTAATAATAATGTCTTGATTGTTTATTAACTCATCTTGTTTAAATACCTTATCATATAATTCCTTTCTTAATACAACTAAGAGTTGAACAGTTATGCGTTGCACTCCCAACTTTTCACAACGATGACATGCGGTAAAACCATTGTGGAACAGTAGTTTCAATAAAAGTTAGATAACCAACAAACAGGTGGGTAAGAGAAGCACTCATATCTTTAATTGCGGGACGGTAAATTTAACTTAAATTCCCGTTCACCCACCCAAGTAATTGAGATCCAAAAATCAAACTACCAACAGTTGGGTGGGTAGGCGGGAAACTCATATCATTGATTGTGAGACGGTAGTTTCAACTTGAGTTCCAATCTACCCACCCAAGTAGTTGTGATCCAAAAATTGGATTACCAACAGTTGGGTCGATAAGCGGGGAACTCTGATCATTGATTGCAGGACGGTAGTTTTAACTTCAGTTCTTGCCCGCTCACCCAAGTGTTTGTGATCAAAAAATTAAAAACCAACAGTCGCGCGGTAGGGTGGGGCACTCATATCATTACTTGTGGAGCAGTAATTTTAACTCAAATTCACGCCCACCCACCCAACTGTTTGTTATTCACAATTTGAATAACCAACAGTCGAGTGAGTAGGTGGGACACTCAGATCATAAATTGCGGTGCGGTAGTTTGAACTTGAGTTTTCGCCCACCTACCCAAGTGCTTGTGATCCAAAAATTGAAAAATCAGTGAGTCGCGCGGATAGATGAGACACTCATATCATTGTAGTATCAAGTAGTTGTGATCCAAAAATTGGATTACCAACAGTCGGGTGGGTAGGCGTAGTACTCAGATCATTGATTGCAAGACGGTAAATTTTATTCAATTCCAATGTTTGGTTGAAGAGGAATTGTTATTGGTAACCCTTTTAAACAAAACTTTATAAAATTGTTTGTGCAAATAAATTAAATTATGGAAAATACTGGCGCAGTCTTAATTATTTATATTATTGGAAAGTTAAATAAATTTGTTTTTTATTTATTTTTTTAATGTTATATTGGCGCAGTATAACTTGCACCAATTGCTCTCTTCAAAGCACCAACAGAACATTAAGTAAACATCTCTACTTTATAAATATTTCTCAATCAACACCAAAGTTGAATACAAAAATTTAAAGAAATTAACCTAACTCCATTAACCTCAGCAAACGCGTCAGATCTGGAACCTCCTAAAGAAGTACCACAAATCAACTGACACTGGCTTCCTTTTCAACAAAACTCGACGCTTGTAAACTTTTCCAAGTAAACCACAACTAATGTCAACATCGATTGCGTTTCGGAAATCAAAAAAAACAAATAAATACATTATACTTGTTACCGGTACTACTCATGAGTATATTTGTGGCTGCAAAATATACAACGCATTTATGACTAGCTTTCCAGGCAGCCCAGGCATTTTTAAAACCTCACCAGAAACTAAAAGGGGAACACTCTAGTCTCTACTGCTGGACCAACCATTTAAAGAACGGAAATTACTGTTTCCGGCTTCCAAAACGCATTGCCAAGCAACTACAGTAATAACTCACTAGTTACTGGAGGTTTAGCGTATCCTCACGATTCTCAGGCAACCCAAATATTGTTGCTTTCAACCTAAACAAAGTTTCAAGATAACATTTGATGCTAACCTAGTTTTTTTTTGTTAGTCCCCAAAGCCAAATAATCAGAACAGTGACCGTGACAATTTTGCGTCCGAAGAACACCTTCAAAAAATTTTTTTCTAAAAAAATATTATATAACCATAACCAAAAAAACTGAAACAATCTAAAAAATTATCTTATATCAACAAATAAATACTATCACAAGACGACACAAAACTCGGACCAAAACATTGTAAACCAATCAAAACTCTTCAATTATTGAATATCGATAAACCGGTATTGAAATATCTTGTAGAGTTTAAAAAGTACGCATAAAAACCTCTACAATATTCAAAGACAAGCAAAATTACGCAAGCTTTCTTCTCTAAAAACTCTATCTTCAACAAAGATTAATTAAAGATTTGTCACTTACCAGTAATCCCATAAAAGCTCAAATAAGAATTATGATAAAAACCAGGAGCAACTCAGCAAAACCTACCCAAGAACCATCAAAGATTATCTACTGGTACGTAGTAGACAATAATTAGATACCGATGCCGGCGCAGTCTTTAATAAAATTCTAAGCAGCGTTTTGAAGAAGCAACCTACAACGTTCAGAGCAATCATAAAAAACCCATAAACTACTTATCTAAACAGTCAAAGCACAATTAATCCTAAAATGGCAAACCCAAAACAAGCCGCTATTGTTTGAAAAATATTCTTACCGGATTTAACCCCACCAAAGTGCTCATTAGAGTTCCAAGACTAAAAAAATTATTCTTTGTTAAAAGCAAGATTCCTCCCAAAAAGAGCAATTTTACTACTATCTGCAACGGGTTACAACCACAAACACCAAGGTTTTTTTCTTTGCCAAGGTTTGTTTGCACAATCTTAAGCAGTGTCATTTTAGTTCAATCTTTCTTTTTTTGTTTCTGTTTGTTTGTTTTGATTGTTCATAATGAAAGACAACGAATAATCTCTTTTTTGTGTCCTTTGTCGTTGTACAGATAGCATTTTCAAATCGTATATCCAACCTCAATGCATTTGTAGTAAGCGTTATTATTGGGTCTATCTAGTGCCATGCTTTAAGCGTCTTTAATTCTGCAGATTTGTCGATGTATCATAAAGGTTTTTCTATTTAGTCTGACGCTAATTTCTGCCATGGCAGCCATGTTGGTGGTGAGTGCTTTACAAAGACTACCTTATCGCTGTCGCTTATTTTTTTTAAGTTTTACGGTGATGCCGTCAACTCAGTAATTTTAATTATGATAATTTCCTTAGTGTCTATATTGATTTATTATGTTTGCATAGGTGGTTTTCTCTTTGGAGATAGTGTCCTTGTTTTTTTTTTCTTCTTCTGTGTTTTAGATGCCCTAAAAGCACCTGATGCTAGTTATTAGTTGGTTATCTAACAATCAAATCTTCTACAGAACTTCTCTGTGCTCTGTTTCTTGGATAGATAGAAAGATGAACCTCTCTTTTCTCTTTGGTGTAGTTGCTGTTGGTAGTCACGCTGCATCTATCATACTTTTTCCGGTTTGCTACTTCTGACCATCACAAGGGTTTCCACTTAGTACTTTTTATGTCAGCAATAACAATCAGGAGTTATACGTTTTTCTAAGTTTTAGTTTAAAGTTTATAAGACTGACTCGGTGTCACAACTATCAATCAAAAAGTTAAAATAATAATCCAGTTAGTAATACAATCAAATCTCAAATATTTTATTTTATATTTAATAAAAATACAATCAAAACATAGAATTATTAAACAAATCCAGCACACACTTTATCAGAATTTTCTAAATGCTTGTATTTAGGACAGTACTCGCGTCTGAAAACACCATCTCCATCAAATTTATCTTGCAACAAAACCCATAATTCGTAATGTTTTGCAATCATATGCTTAGCTAAATCCTCAGCTGTATCCTTTTGTTCTTTAGTACATTTAGCACAATTGTTAGATAACGCATCAGCAATTACATCTAAAAATATATAAAGTTAAAAACGCAATCAATAACCTACATGAAATTTATAATAATTGAAGCAATCTACAATCAATTTATTTAACTTAGCAAAAATTACTTACTTTTCAATTTTTCGCCTGGTGGAGTGCATGGTCCTTTACCAATACAACAATGTACATAATTCTTTAATAATCTTTTATTATTTTTAACATTCTCAATATCAACACCTTCTAAACCTTTAGGATAAACGATATCGTCAGCAAATACAGCCGCCGCACAGATAACCAGGAAACAGCACACACCAATATAAGACATGATTGATTATGTTGATGAAGACAATAATAAATTTGGCAATGGGTTCATTTATATATGCTTAAAATGCATAATAGTGGGGTTAATTGATTTCCTAATATTATTGTTGTGAATTTCCATGCATCTCCTAAAAAAACTAGTTTGTTTATACATTTTATTCTTATTTTAATTCATGACTATTATCTTTTTTAATATTATAAAAAGAGCAATAGGATTATGTTACACAATACACACATATTTTATCCATTCCAGACAGATTTTTTTACAAATTAATATTATTTTATTGTAATTTGGTCTCGAATAATTTTAATTATTAAATTTTAATAGAATTTTTTTGTTGTATTGTGTGGTTAGAATAAATTTATATTTATTGCTTTATTTATGTCAATACCAATAATGACTTGTAGGTAATTATTAGAATAATTTAGTACTACATTATAATAAACATATTGACTTTAAAATTGCATTGAGAATACTAGGAAGTAATGGTGAGTAATCAATCAATTTAAAAAAATATGTTTTTTTTTTTCTAAACTACGTGTTTGTGGTTTCAAGATTAACGAATGTTTAATTGGCCATTGTTTTTTTAATTGGAAATAAATTTACTTGTTCGATAGATTTATTATAAATTCAAGTAGCTTTACATTTCATTTCTGGCTGTTTTTGTTATCATCATTAGGATTAAAATATAGCAAGATTATTTTATTCTTTTAATTTTTGTTATTTTCCAACGTTAATTAATCAAGTTCTGACTAATAAATAATGCATACTATATATCTTTTGCTGTGGTGGTAGAAGCAGGTCTGTTTAGCAATCATCTTACGCTTTTGATATAATGTTTTGACATACATTTAAGCAAGTAAGTCTATTTTTTTAAATATTTTTTCTATAAGTATTTAAGCTATTTGTTATTTTTATAAAATTTTACTCAAGTTTAAAAAAAATAATAAAAAATATATAATTAATTATAACTAATATTAAATATTAATAATTGTAAATAAAAAAATTTAAAAATGTTGTATTTCAGCTTTCTGCAATTTTTATAAAATATCATTCAAGTTTGAAACTTAACAAAAATTATTTAAAAATTGTTTAATTATTTCTCAATTTATTTTTAATAATTGTTAATTAGTTTACTAGACCTAAACAATATTTTAGACAAAAATTAAAAAAATTTGAAAACACAATATCATAAATTTCCTGCTTCCTGCAATCGTCAGTTTTTTTAGTTAATTGTGTCAACTATTTTATTAAATCTAAAGCAATTTTTTAATCTAAATTATTTTTTTTATTTTAAAACATCACGTTTTATTTTATTTTTTATAGTTTTTCAATAATATTTATGGAATAATTAAAGTGTTTTTTGGCATATTTCAGAATTTTTATTGCTTTTCTATAATATTTATTGTGTATTTTTTGTTTTTCATTTATTTTTATTGTTTCATACATTTTTATAATTTTAGTTTTCATTTTTTTTTTTTCAATTATATCCATCAAATAATTTACATTTGTCATTTTATTTTTATCGTTTTTTTTTTTGTTTTTTATACATTTTTATAAGTTTTCAATTTTAGTTTTTAATGTTTTTGAAAAAAAATTTGTTTTTGTTTATTTTTATTTTTTGACATTTTTAAATACTTTTTTTGACAATTTTATTATATACATTTTTGTTGTTTTAATTTTTTTTTTTCGTTTTTTTGTTGGTTAGGTTAGGTTAGGTTAGGTTAGGTTTTTTTCGTTTTTTTGTTGGTTAGGAATTTTATACATTTTTTTTTATAGTTCTTTAATATTTTCTAATTTTATTTTTATTGTTTTTCAATAATATCAAATAATTTACATTGTTTCTTTCATTTCTCATAATTTTTCATTTTTAGTTGTCAAATAATTTTTTGTTTTCATAATTTTTTATTTTTTGTTGGCATCTTTGAGTATTTTTTGACATTTTCATTGAAAAAACTGCAACCTAAACTTTACGCACACATCATTTAAACTTAGTTCCCACCCACCCAAGTGTTTGTGATTAAGAAATTTGATCACAAACACTTGGCCTGGTGAGCAAGTTATACAAATTTAAACTACATGCGCACAAAGTAATAACATTTTCAATATTGAGTCTAAATGGGCATCAATGGGCCGGAAGCGCAAAAAGACTATTTAGTTAGAATCTGAAGTCCAAAACATGAAATAATATGCTTAACACGATTATGACAAAATAATTATACTTAAATTTAATTCATTGCTAAAAGCAAATTTTAAATTATTTTTGTTAAAATATAAAGTCCAAAACATAAAATAATATTAAACAACTTATACCAAGCATTAATATGACAAAAAAATTTAAATCAAACTTTAAAAAGTTTTACTGGGTACTACTTGAAGCAAATTTGACAATATTTTTGTTAGAATTTAAACTCAAATATAAAATAATATGAAATAGCTTACTCCAAACAATGTTATGACAAAACAATTAAAATCAAAATCTTATTGGTTTTGTTTAAAGCAAATATAAAATTATTTTTGTTAGAATTAAAAATCTAAAATGTAGAATATTATTAATTAGCTTGTTTCAAACACAATTATAACAAAATAATTAGAACCTAACTTAACAAAACTTTTTTAGTCTGTGCTTGAAGTAAATTTAACAATATTTTTACTCCAATTTGATGTCCAAAAAATGAAATTGTATCAAACCAAATAAGCCAAAAACAAATATAACAAAATAATTTAAACCAAATTTTAGTCATAGTTTGAAACACATTTAACAAATTTCAATTTCAATTAAATCTATCAAATAATTTAAATTTTTCATTTTATTTCTATAATTTCTTTTTTTTTCTCATTCATTTTTATAATGTTTTTGGTTTTAAGAAAAAAATTAATTTTTTTTTTGCATTTTTGAATATTTATTTGCTATTTTTATTGTTTTTTTATTTTCATTTTTTTAAATTAATTTTGTATGGTTTTGCATTTATTGATAATATCTATCAAACGTTTTTATTTTATTATTTTTTGTTTGTTTTTTTATACAATTTTATTAATTTTCAATATTTGTTTATTGTTATTTTTTTTTTGACATTTTCATTGTTTTTTATTTATTTTATCATTGTTTTTATTAATTAAAAAAAAATATATAAAATTTTGGGTTATTCAAATTTTATGGCATCTACCGTACTTATTTTTTAAATATTTTATAATTAGTTAAATTTTTTTAATTTTTTGTTTTTGTTTTTTTTTATCATCATTTTTATAGTTTTTTATTTTATTTCAATCTGGGAACAAAAATTTTCACTTTTTATTTTCATTCTTTTTCAATATCTTTTGAATTAATTTTTAATGTTTTTCAATAAAACTTTTTGAGATTTTTATTTGCTATGATTTTATTTTTTACAAATCTCTTTTTTGTCATTTTTATTGTTTTTTTACATTTTTATTATTTTCATCTTTTTTCACAGTTTTTTATACGATATCTGATTTTCAATAATTGTTTATTTAGCTTCCTTATTTTCTTTATTTTTCTATTAATTGTCGAATTTATTAAAAATAAACTAAATTCAAAAATGTTCTTTCTATAAAACTTTAGCATACTTGATTTGAATCAAGTTTAAAAATACTTAAAAGTATATTAAAAAAGGTTTTAATTAATTGCCATTTTTTTAGTAGTAGCTAGTTTACTAAATCTAAACCAAATTTTTATTTAAAAGTTTAAAAATTAATAAAAAAGATTTTTAAAACTAATTGAAAAAATCATCATTTTTAAATTTATTTTGTATTGTTTTTCAATAATACCTATTAAATAATTTACATTACTTTTGATATTTTTTTTTCTTTTTTTGTTATTTAAACTTTTTTTTAAATTTTAAATAAGGTTTTTTATACATTTTAATTTTTAATTTTTGTTTTTTTTAATATTTTTCATTTAATTTTCAACTTTTTTATATTTTTTTTACACTTTCCGTAAATATTTGGCAATTTTCATTGTTTTTCTATATTTATTTGTCTTATTTTCATTATATTATTTTTGTTTAATTTTTAATATTTATAAAAATTTCATTGTTTCTCTTGTTTTTTTATTTTTTATAATTTTATATTTTTGTTGCTTTTTAATGATCTTCATAGTTTTTTATTCGATTTCAATCTGATTATAGAATTTAGAAGTACATAGTTTCCACTTTTCATTTTTATTTTTTTTAATTTTTTTTTTAAATTTTTTAAATCAATAATTTTGTTTTGTTTTTAATAATATCAATTAAATGACATTTTTTATTTCATTTTAGTTATTTCTTTTTTGATTTTCATAATTTTTTCTTTTCAAATTAATTATTAATTTTTTTTTTCATTTAATTTTTATTTTGTTGGCATATTTCAGTGTTTTTGCTTTTCTATTATTTTTTTTTTTCAATTTACGTTTTTGTCGATTTTATTATTTTTATTTTTGTTTCCAGTTGCATGATGGTTATAATTTTCATTATTTTTATTTTTATTGTTTTCTAATATACTATTTTATTTTTAGTGTATTTTAATATTAATAAAATGTGTGCATTTTTTAATTCAATTTTTATTGATTGTTTTGTTTTTTATCATTTTTTACATTTTTTGTATTATTTTTATTAAATTTTCTTATTATTGTCAAATTTTCATTGTATCTTCTGTTTTTTATAATTTTTTTTAGATTATTTATTTGATTTGAAATTGTTTATAGAATCTAACAGTAAACATTTTTTATTAGATTTTTATCTATATTTTGGCATCTTTGAGTATTTTTTGTCATTTTTATTTGGCATTTTTATATTTTTAAAACGTTTTTAATGCATTTTTATTGAATTTTTTTTAAAACATGTTTCTTATTTTTGGTTTCAATTGTTATTCAATATTTGTCTATTTAATTTTCTTTAATTTTTAGTTTGTTTCAACCTAAATTTTCAAAATAGTTGTTTTCATATCATTTCAGCTTTTTAAAACTTAAAGCAAGTTTAAAAATTGATAAAAAAGTTTTTTTTTGTAGTTTTTTGTTGTTTCCATAAATGTTTTAGCGTTTTGCTAATTTTATCAAATCTGATTCAAATAATTTTAAATTTTTAAATTTATTTTTTCTTGTTTTTCATTAATATCTATTCATCAAATAAGTTACGTTTGTTGATATTTTATTTTGTCGTTTTTTGTTTTTCATATTTTTTTAGTTATATTTTTTTTAATTTTTTATTTCAAATTATTTTTTGTTGTTTTTTTAATTTATTTTTATTGTTTTTGTTTTACATTTATTTTGTTTTAGTTTTTTTTTGTTTTTATTGTTTTTTATAATTTACCATTTTGTTGTTTTTCATTTAATTTTATTGTTTTTAATTACAGTTTATTGTTCTATCTTTTTTCGTTATTATTGTTTTTCATACATTTTCATGATTTTAATTTTATATTATATTTTCATTTTCATTTTATGTTTTTGGAATCTTTAAATATTTTTTGGCATTTTCATTGCTTTTTTTTAAACTGACCAAAAAAAAACTAAACTAAACAAAAAAAAATTTGCTTAAAATCCCAAATTAACACAAGATGCACGGTTAAAAAACAACTACAAAAACCCCAACAGCAGCAGTAGCAGCAACAAATACAACAACGTCATCAGACGCAACAATAACCACAGCAGCATCATCAACAACAGAAAAACAACATATACCACATCAGCAATCGCAACAACAACAACAGCAGCAGCAACTACAACAACAGCAACACTTATACAGATCAACTATAAAAGCAAACAAGTTTCAATTATTTAACAGTTTTAAGCAAGCATATCATCTCAAAACAGATTAACAGATATTGCAACTCAATTATCAGACATGCAGTGTCAAAATAACAACAACATCAAAGATATTGTTTCAACAACCAAAAGTATTGAATGAATACAAAATATCATTTAAATTGATGTTTCGGTTTTTCTTTAAATATAGCGCCAAATAATGCCGTAACTTTAAATACATTCAAAATACAAACAATTGCATAAAAATAACAAAATTCATTATTCTGCTTTCAATTGACGTGAATTGCGGCATATAATGTAAATACAGCGCCAAATAATGCCGTTTATAAATTTCTTATCCAAGTTTGCTGCGGTCCTAAAGTTCCAAATAATGCCAACTATTCAGAAATCAAAATTTTAAGCGGATCACGAAACAGGCATATCTCGGAAACGTTCAGCCGTGCACGGTTCACCAATTTTGAAGTTATCGTATCTCCTGGAAACATTTTAAGCGTAAAAACCCAAAAAAGACTCAAATTTAAGAGTAAGCGTGCTTTGATCCAAAAAGCATAAATTACATTTAAAACAAATGATCTTGCCATAAATTGATGTTTTATTTTTGCGATGAGTACAGTTCCAAATAAAACCGCGCTTAAAGCATTATTTTGTAAAATTATGTTTTCTAAAATGTATTTTGCCTAAAATTGATAAATAGCTTTTACTATGACTACAGCGCCAAATAATGCCAAAAGTGTAGATTAGTCAAAAACAAACAAAAATATGTGTGTACTAATAATAAAAATGCATCTTTTTAATTTATCTTTTCTTATTACTTTGAATAATACCGAGACAGCGCCAAATAATGCCAAATGTTTAGATTAGTTAAAAACAAATATAAATATGAGCAAAGTAATAAAAATGCATCAATTAATTCATTGTTCCGGTGGCAATAAAATTATACAATTGTTAGCTTTTGATATTAATAAATTGATATATTTGCTATAAAAAACAGTGCCAATTAATGTCAAAAGAAATTAATATTTTCGATATAAAATTTAAGCAAAGACTAAAAATGCAGTATTTATGTTTTAAAATGATATTTTGCTGTTACCATTAATACAGCGCCAAATAATGCCGTAGACTTACAAAAATCCATGAACCGGAAATTAACATATCAGGCTTGGAGCTTGAATCTTCAGATGGAAACTAATAGTATTTAGGAATTTTACAAAACCAGAAAATCAGCTGGAGCGCATTTTCTCTTAAGTTGATGTTTTACTCTTGCCGTGAATACAGCTCTAAACAATGCCAAAAATCTGAGATTGATCAATTTCAAATAAATGTATAGAAGTAAATATTAAATAAAAATCATATTAATGGCACCTTTTTGCTATGAATACAGCGCAAAATAATGCCGAGAGTTTAAATTCATTCAAAAATAATTGCAAAAAAATAATAAACAAAATGCATCATTCGGCTTCCAATTAATGTGAATAAAACGGCACATAATAGTCACTTCAAATTAGACAAAAAATCGACGTTTTTGAAAAATTTTAAACACAGCTTAAAAACCTGTATATTGAACGGTCTGAAAACTATTTTTCGCTAAAAAGGCAAAAAATTATTAAAACACGCAAAAATTGATATAAATATGTCTATTACTCCAAAACCACCCTTTTTCATGCGTGCGCTAGATGAAAATAATTAACAGTCCAAATACAGCTAAGTATACAGGTCGCTAAGCTGTGAGTAAAATTTCTCTAAAAAATATCTAATATAAATACAGCGCCAAACAATGCCAGATTAAACAACTTTGAACTTAGTGCCCAATCAAGCGTTAACTATCCAGTGATTTATAGTTGAACAATTTTTTGATGTCTAAGTGGCGTTTGACATTCATTCTTTTGTGTATAATAGCTACAAAAACACAAGCGGTGGGCAAAACATTAAATCCTTTGATGACTAAAACATGAGTAGGTGGTGAGTCACTGTAAAAGAAGCTACCCGCCCAGAGTTTGAACTTGGTGCCCAACCGCCCGCCCAAGCGTTAGTGGTCCAGTGATTTATGGTTGAACAATTCTTTGATGTCTTAAATGGTATTAGACATTCATTTTTTTTGTGTATAATAACTACAAAAACACAAACGGTGGAGAAAACATTTAATCGTTTGATGACTTACACTTGGGTAGGTGGGTCACAGTAGAAAAAAAAGTTACCCGCCCACAACTTGGTGCTCACTCGTCCGCCCAAGCGTTACTTATTCAGTGATTTATGGTTTTCCGATCTCTAAGTGACATTTGACGTTTATTCTTTTGCGTATAATAGTTACAAGAACACAAACGGTGGGAAAACATTAGTCCTTAGATGACTAACACTTGGGTAGATGGGTGGACACTGTAGAAAAAACTACCCACCCACAAAAAGTCCAAATAATTAATCAAAATTTTTATAAATAATTTAGCTTTTTGATATTTATATAAAATTTCATTAAATTTAATTAAAATTGTTTCAACTAATTATTAAAATTAATTAACGTAATTTTTGAATCAGTTTTTTGTTAGTAAATCAAAATTAATTTAATTTTGAATTGTTAACAAAACCATTACACAATAATAACCATTGGACTCAAGCATGCGACTAAGCGACAAACCCAAACGCAACTAATAATTACTGTAATGTTGATTAAATAATTATTCTAATAGTAGGAAGGTGGTGAAATGTCCGAGTAATTAGTTCGCTTCATATAGCGTTTAATAAACAGTAAACACGCACACCGTATCAACCATAATTTGAAAATTACAACAATACATGTTGAGCAATTAAAATTTGTCCTTCCCAGCAAAAGATCAGGAAATGAAAGACTTTAATTACCAACATAATGCAAACATTTACATTATTTATATAAATAAAATATTTTTGATCAAATTTTTTATTACTCAATTTTATTGTTTCATGGAATATGACAAATTTATATTTATGTAACAACCAAAATAAAGTTTCGTATTGAATTTAAATCGTTGCAATGAAATTCCATGACGTCAATAACTATTTTTATTAAATTTTATTTTCTTTACTAAACCTATTCCTATTTAATGCAAAGCAATAATATGTTTATATCCGTCGCTTCTTAGAAGCGCACTGACGTCCTCGTAGCATGTCAAGGACCACCACTGTGTATACTCCGCCACTTCTGTACTTCTTGTTATGTATGTAAATAAATATTGATGTAAGTTGCTTTTTATTTATTTTGTGGGCTCAGTGACGCACGGCAAAGTAATATTAAAACCTGTATTATTGATCTCGATATTTTAGTTGAAATTGATAATATTGATTAATTTATTTTTGAAAAAATTAACTTGTCTAGCTTGTTTTTCTATAATTATGTGCTATTTAAAGCTTAAGTATAAGTTGAGATGACAAACATGTTGGGAAATTGTTATTAATAATATGTTTTGCTTCTATTTATTTTATAATTAAAAACGTTTTTATTGAGTGATAGTTTTTATTGATTTAATTTAAATTGATGCAAATTTATTTAGAGGTCAATTTCAGAAGTATTGAGTATAGTAAGAATATCTATTATCTATTACTGTGGCTGTAGACTTTTTAATAAAAAATTTAGTATCATTAAAGGGTAATTCCACGATAATTCGGACAATCGGCCCCACATTAATATCTCCAATTTTGCTTAAATTTTGTACACATGTTTGGGGTACTAAAATATAATGGTTCCTAAAATTTTAGATTTCTAGGTGCAATACAGTGTAAATGGCGGCCATATTTTGTCTTCTTTTAGTTTTTGTGCTGCAGCAAAAAATAGTTAAAAACCATACTCAAAAAGGTGTAACTTATAGAAAATTTTCCGTAGAAAACGATCCTGCACTTGGTTTTCCAAAATTTCTCGCAAAAAATTAGAAAAATACTATTTTATCAAAAATTTGATATCTTCGATTCCGCTACACCTAGAGACTTGAAATTTGAATATGATACTCCTAAAACATAGTACTTTTAAAAACTGTTATCTGAGCTCATAGTCTTTGTTTTTAATTATTCATTTTTAGGCTTACCTTTTGTGACGCTTTCTTTAGTTTAGACAACATAATCTTAAGTTTTTTCTAGTTGATGCTCATAATCACAATGTCTTCAGCAAATCGGAAATGATTTAGGATTTTTCCAACTATGTTGACTCCTATTTGTTGCCACGTTAAGTTTTTACAAACGGCTTTATGTATTAAGATACGAAGTAACCGTTGTTAAATTTTGACAAAGATAGTAGCAACTTTGTAATTTTTTTAGTGAAGTTGGTATATCTTTAGTCAATCCTTGCGTTACTCATTGACTCTAGCATCGCACATGTTTTGACCAAATCAAAAGCCTTTTGATATTTAACAAAGTGTAAGAAGATATTGTACACGCACCATTTGAATGTGGTCTTTTGTACTACAGTTATTTGTTGTTTGTTTTATTTGATTAATCCATTGCATCCATTCAATTTGCATCTTGCTTTTTATCTTTCCATATGTAATGTGTCCGAAATATTTAAGAATGTAGAAAGAATAAATCTCTAAGAATTGTTGCGGTTTTTTTAAATTTTGTCCAGGGCTAGTTTGTTCTTTTTGTAGTCCATAGAATCTGCAGCATTTTCTTTTAAAATCACATTTTTATCGCATTTATAGTTTTCCTGTTTAGGGTTCCTAACCATATAACTGCATTAAATCTTTTAAAATGTTTAATGTTTGGCTATCATCACTTTTGACTTTAGAAAGTTGATTATTAGTCCATAGTTGTTGATTTCTAAGTCAAGTAGTATTTGTGGTTTTTCTAATTCTTCTACCCTTTCCGCCAGTAACACGATGTCGCGTATTGCAAAGTATAATTCCACTCATCTGTTTTTCTAATGTTTTTTCTCATAATAAGATTGCTGAGTAAAGTTGCAATAGTTTACTTTGACAACACTGTATCTATGACACTGAATTACCGCTAACCTTAATCTAAAACTACCTAAATTTCGCCACCAAAAAGCAATCACAAACTTTTTGGCCAATTGAATCTGAATATTATAATAAGTTCCTCAGTTTGGCAAACAATGGCTCCCCCTATAAACAACTTACAGGTAACTAAGAAGCCATTCTGAGGAAATAAGCTTTTGAAAAACTTGCAAAAAATAGAAACACTTCTACCACTACCATTTGTAAACAAATTTGGTATAACTAAAAAAGAATCTACAAATTTTCTTTACAAAAAATTTAAAAAATTACTAGAACTAACTATATTTTCTAGCTTTATTTTAGCACCATCAAAGTCAACAATTTTGCATCCAGCTAGGTCTTGCAAAGAGCAAATCTTCCCACCGCAAGTACTCAAGACAATTTCAATAAATAGAAAGAAGTAAAACAAACCTTAAAAACAAAAACAACGTTTGTAAGAAATATGTCACCGACCTACCAATGCAAAAAATACTTAAAAAAAAAATTAAAATCTTACATTCATAATTTGGGACAATAAAACTGTCAAAGTTTATAATAGTTTTAAATTCTACCGACTGCGCCAAAACAATTTTATGTTTGCATTGAAATATATTTTTTAGTATTTCTATGTTGGACAGTTTTTTTGATAAATGCAAAAACAAACATTTAATTTGTGATGGTTTTGCAACAATTTTTTTGCAAATCCTACTGAATGCGCTAAAAAAGTTAAAAAGTAAATATTCATATTAAATAAAATTAAAACTTTTTTTACGCACGTCCATCCAAGTAAGAAATTGAATTACAAACACTCATGCGGGTGAGCAGGGAACACAAATCCAAATTATAACATTCATACTTACCTATATGTTTTGTTATCAAAAAATTGGATTTTAAACACTTAGGTGGGTGAGTGGGCAACACCAACCTAAACCACAAACCCACTTATTTTAAACTTAGTTTTTAAGTGTTTGTGTTCAAACAATAAGATCAGAAACACTGAAGCAGGTGGGTGGAAAACACTTTTCTAAACCACTCATTCACAAAACTTGAATTTAGTTCTCCCCACCGACCCAAGATCTTGTTATTAAGAGATTGGATCACAAACACTTGAACGGGTGGGCGGGGTACACTATTTTAAACCACACGTTCACAAAGTTTAAATTTAGTTCTCGCTCACCCACCTAAGTGTTTGTTATCAAGAGGTTGGATCACAAACATTTAGGCGGGCAGGCGGGGAACACTATTTTAAACCACACGTCCACAAAGTTTAAACTTAGTTCCCGTCCATCCACTCAAGTGTTTGTGAACAAGAGATTAGATCACAAACACTTGGGCGGGTAAGCGGGAATTACTATTCAAACCGACACGTTCACAAAGTTTGAACTTAGTTCCCGCTCACCCATCTAAGTGTTTTTAAACAAAAGGTTAGATCACAAACACTCGGGCAAGTGGGTGGAGAGCACTAAGTGTAAACTGTGTTCCCGCTCACCCACCCAATTGTTAGTGATCAAAAAACTGCATTACAAACACTCGGATGGGTGGGTTGGGAGCACAAATCTAAACCACGCATCTACTTAATGTAAACTTAGCTCCCGCCCACCCACCTACGTGTTAGAGATCAAAAAATTGGATCACAAACACTCGGGCGGGTGGTTGGAGAGCACAAATCCAAACTACGCGCCCACTATTTGTAAACTTAGTTTCCGCCCGCTCACCCAAGTGTTGGTGATCAATAAATTGGATTACAAACACTCGGGCGGGTGGGTGGGGAGCACGAATCTAAACCACATGTCCACAAAATTTGAATTTAATGCCCGCCCACCCACCCAAGTGTTACTGATCAAAAAATTGGACCAAAAACACTCGGGCGGGTGAGTGGAGAGCACAAATCCACACTACGCGCCCACTATTTGTAAACTTAGTTTTCGCCCGCCTAACCAAGTGTTGGTGATCAAAAAATTGGATTACAAATACTCGGGAGGGGGGGGGGAGCTAAACCACATGTCCACAAAGTTTGAATTACAAACATTCGGGCTGGTGGGGAACAAGAATCCAAACTACGCTTCCACTATTTGTAAATTTAGTTCCCGCCCACCCACCCAAGTGTTAGTGATCAAGAAATTAAATTAAAAACACTTGGGTGGGTGGGTGGTGAGCACGAATTCAACTACGCGCTCAATAATTGTAAACTTAGTTTCTGCCTACCCACCCAATTGTTAGTGATCAAGAAATTGGATCAAAAACACTTGGGTGGGTGGTTGGGGAGCACGAAATCAAACTACACGCTCACTAATTGTAAACTAAGTTCCCGCTTACCCACCTAAGTGTTTGTGATTAAGAAATTGGATCACAAACACTTAAGCGGGTGGGTGGAAAGCACGAATCCTAACCACGCGCTCACTAATTATAAACTTAGTTCCCGCCCATCCATCCAGGTGTTAGTAAACAAAAAATTGAATCACAAACACTTAGGCGAGTGGGTGGGGATTACGAATCTAAACAACGCGTCCACTAATTACTTAGTTCCCGCCTACTCACTTAAGTGTTAAAGATTAAAAAATTAGATCACAAACACTTGGGCGGGTGGGTGCGGAGCACTAATTTATACCATGCGCCCATTTATAATAAACTTGGTTCCCGCCCTCCCACCCAAATGTTTGTGATCAAGAAATTGGATCACAAACACTTGGGTGGGTGCGTGAAAAGCACGAATCTTATCTACGCGTTTACTAATTGTAAACTTTGTTCCCGCCCACCAACCCAAGTGTTAGTGATCAAAAAATTTGATAAGAAACACTTGAGCAGGTGGGTGGGGAGCACGAATTCAAACTACGCACCCAATAATTGTAAACTTAGACCTACCAATTCAAAAAATTATATTCTGTATACTGTCAAAAAGTTACTAAATTATTAAAAATATTACTACATTTGTCAAAAAGTTACAAAAACTGTCAAATAGTTTTCAGCAATGTGATAAATTGGATAAATCTGCCAAACTGGTTTTTAAACTGTCAAAAATGTAACCACATCTGCCAAAAATTTACTAATCATTTAAAAAAGTTACTAAAACAGTAAACAAAGTAATAAAATTGTCAAAAAATTACTAAAAGTTAAAAAAAAATACTTTATTTGTCAAACCATTTACAATAATAATTTATGTTGACTAAATTGTCAAAAACCCTGTCAAAAAGTAATTACATTTGTTACTAAAACTGTCAAATAATTTTTGGCAATGTAACAAATTGTATTCTAAACTGTTACCAAAACTGTCAAAACGTTACAAAAACTATAAAAACACTTTAAAGCAAAATAATATGTTTGTTTGTTAAATTGGCAACAGTCTTACTAAATCTGTCAAAAAATTATTTAAAATATCAAAAAGTTACTAAAATTGTCAAACAGTAATGTGACAAAACGCATAGAATCTGCCAGATGTGTCAAATTTTACTTAAGGTTGTCAAAAACGTTACTATCTTTCAAAAAAATACCATAACTCGTGTCAAATAATATGCAGTAACATTCAAAAACATTATAAGTTTGCAGACGTGTACAAAATTTGTCAAATTTATATTTTATCTGTCAAAAAGTCTCTAAAACTGACAAATAGTGTACATGTTTAATGTATATAAACATCATAAATTGGCAAAAACCTAGCAAATTTATCACAAAAAAAAATTGTAAAAAAGTTACAGTAATGTACAATTAAGTTATTCTAAACTAACAAACAAAAAGTAACTACATGAGATATGTCTTGTGATGTTCTTCCAGATTGCAGTTTGTGTGAAACCTTTTAATAAATATTTCTAGGTAAAATTTAAACTAAGTAACTGCAAACTGAATTGATAGAATTAATGTGAGGCTTTGTGGACGTGCTGTGTATCACTTGCAGTTGTGTAACTAAAACTGTTAAGCCATATTTTTTAATTTTCATTTTATAACATTATCTGCAAGTTTAGAAATAAACGTCAAAGCCTATATGCTTATAATTTGTTTTAAATTGCAAACGTTTGACCTTTGCTTACAGGACACTGTTCGCTAAGCAGTTTATGTGTCCGGGCTTTAATTAAGTTAGGTTAGGTTAAGTTAGGTTAGATTAAGTTAGGTTAGATTAAGTTAGGTTAGGTTAATTTAGGTTAGGTTAGGTTAAGTTAGGTTAGGTTAGGTAAGACGGAACTTGTGGTGCTCTCCTGCCCAAGAAAAGTACCGTAAGTAGAACTGACCGTCTCGGGGATTACCGTCAGGTCTAAAAGACGCGTAAAATACTTAGGACAACAACAAATGGCACATGATTAGTTTTGCGGACTCAAAGGCGGTGTTGCCAGAAGGTCTGCAGCGCATACAGGACAGCGCCGACGGCGGGCCTTCTGGTTGTGGCAGGCACAAAACCGTTAGATCTTGTGGTGCAAGTGAAGACGGCGGTCTGGGAAGGTCGCCTTACTAAGTGTGAAGCGGAAGAATGGATGAGGGGGGAATGGCAAAAGAGTTGAGAAGAATGCTTGTCAAGTGGGGGTGGTAGCAAACCGGCATGGTCTAAACGGCTCATCGCAGACGTGAGGCGTTGGGTGGGTCGGGGCCATGGTGAGATAAACTACTATCTCACGCAGGTACTAACGGGACATGGTTGTTTCCGAGCGTACCTGCATTGGAAAAAATTGATTGAAAGTGAAGTCTGTACTGTGGGCAAAGGGATGCGGTTGAGCACATGCAACTGAATGCTTTGTTGCCGACCGTTTTGGACTTTTCAGTGTTCCTGTACGTACACATCCAGTAAATTGCAAATCAACGTTTTTCCTAATTTCAATTTTTTTCATCCATCTCATTATTGTTTGTCATGTTAGAAACAGTCCGTGTCTTCTAACATTACATTTGTATAGTAGAATTCTTAACGCTTTATAATAATTGGTGGTGCAAAGATATTAGTAGGCCGCATTGGAGTTGGATTGGGTTTAATTAATTGATTTTAAACTTTTCTTTTTTTCATTAAACTTAAAGCTTTACTCCCTTCTAAAGCTACCTTTTAGTCCCAAAAGCCTAGAGTAAGTTTTCAAAAAAAACTTATAACATAATACTTTTTCTTCTTCTTTGCGTGCTTTTCCGTTAACAGATGTGGGCAATCTACAACGCAACTTTAAGTTTGTTTGCGGTATTATGAAACAAATCTATAGTTGTTGTATTAAACCACGTTCTCAGGTTTTTCAGCCACTAAATCCTTCTTTTCCTAGGGCATATTTTGCCTTCTACGTTTCACTGCAGTATTAATTGACTTGTTTTATTTTTTTTTTGGTGTCTCATAGTATGACCCAGTTATTCAATATTTTTCTTTTCACCGCCTGGACCACCCATCTTCCTCAGCACCTCATCATTGGTAACATCAGCACTTTACAAAATTTTAAGAATCATTTTGTACGTCCACATTTCAAACGCATTCATTCAGTTTCTTTATTGAAGTCTTTGTTAAAGTCCAAATCTCAGTTCCGTACAAGAGCACTAGAAACAAGAAGCATTTTATCAGTGTTTGTTTAACTGTGGTTTTTTTAGACTGTGCTAGTTTTTTTTTAATAATTGTGCAACTACTAGCTTTCCAGATACCATTGGTATATCTAGGACGTCACAAAATAATGTAATACTTTCACAGAAGTCATAAATGTATCCGATAGAATTTGGCATATTTCTACTAACTCATAAAAGGGCATTTGTTCTTAGTTGATTCTCTCTAAAGTCTTTTCCCTTCAATTCTAAATGTTGTAATAATTGTAATAATTAACATGTTTAAACTAAATAAAATGTAAATCAAAGCGCCATACAAAGTATTACAATTAATATTGTTGTCGTTATATTTGCGGTTTTTTGCAAACTATTCTATACATGAGAAA
Organism: Tachinus rufipes; assembly: GCA_963932245.1. Taxonomy (NCBI): domain Eukaryota; kingdom Metazoa; phylum Arthropoda; class Insecta; order Coleoptera; family Staphylinidae; genus Tachinus; species Tachinus rufipes. Next base: position 112,614,579 of record OZ010743.1, read on the forward strand.
GCAATTAATCATTTCACAACACGAATAAATTAATTGCAAACTTAACATTGACCACAAAAACTGAATAATTTATAATATATTAACTGCGTGTTCTAAATAATATGTAAATTTACTTCATTCTAACAGATTATCACAAATTATCATTCAATGTCAATTATTTTACAATTTATACCAACAATTGACTGAATTAGGGTCAATATATAATAACAAAATTTCGTCTCAATTAAGATTGCATGTTACCATTTAATTTTAAACTATCGCAAACGTGTGAACTTTTTTCCCTATACCAACTCATTCAGTAATTAAATAATTAATCTACAGAGCAATCATTCATTATTATTCATCATATTAATTACTGTACGCGCATAAATAAATAAATAACTTAATGTAAAACCGCAATTACATCTGTAATTTTTTTAATGTTTTGCGAGAGAGAAATGATAAGTACAAAAACGATCTTGTTGCTGTATCAAGGACTCCAACATAATTGTACCTTCCAATGCTTCTAGATATATTCACCTATTATTATTATTACATACACAATCATATATTTCTAATAATTGTATTCGTACTATAACATATTAATTAGAGTATAATTAGTTTTTTATTATTGGTTAATGGATGTAGCAGATTCGTTTTTTGATTGGATGTTATTCGGTAAGTGATTTTTGTTAATTAAAATTATTATATATTAATTATTAAATTTGTATGAACAGTATACTATAGCAGCAATGTCACTTTTTATAGAAATAAGCAATATTTACTCAAATTATATCAAAAATTGCGGAGTACAATCATTTTATTCACAAATTATAAAATTTTAAAAATAAAATTTCTACAAATAGTAAATCAGTGTTCAAAATGTATAAAGAATTAGTATTATTCGAGGCCAAGAAAAAGATTATTATTAACTTAAATTAACAAAAATTTCTAACAAGAATAAAATTTACTATTCCTCTAATAACTTGATATCGTTTCATATTCATTTCAATTCAATCAATTTGCATTCAAAGCGCGTTCTTTTATCTTGATTTTCTTGCTTTAATGATTTCATTAACAGTTATGAGATTTATTGAAATCCTTTGTTGTCATTATAAATTTGCGTAGAGTTATATAAATAATAAGGAATTGTAATTCTAATGAATAATATCACCATTTTGCATGCAAATGATAATTAAATATATTAACATGCGAAATGACTTTCGAGCGACGATGAATAATCACGGTAAGTGCAATGCCAATCAGAATAGATGAATCATCAAGTTTGAAATTGAATTAATAAGCTTATGCCATCTATGGAGGAATAGTTTAACAATGTTTTATTATTTATGCAGGATTGTTTTATGATTTATTTTTGCAGGATACTACAATCAGTTTGTTGTACTGAAACATGTTTAGTTGCATATAATATAAAATGTTGTTTTTCATTTATATTATTATAAGTTTGCAGCGTTTAACTAATATAATTACTTTCATTATTGTTACAGCTGTGTTTGGTTTACAATTTATGTGAGGGGCTCTATTCAGATAAGGCATTAAAAGTATTTTTAGGCTGATAAAACTAAACTAACTAAATCTAATCAGATAAATGTTCTGTGTTTTTATGCTTTGCGGAGCCAATAAAAAACAACAATTCTGAAGCATTATCTAAGTAGATCCACTGTTATAAATTTTAAAACAAGCATTGCAAGTAATTCAAAATAAAAAAATAAAAACTTAAAAATAGAATTAAATCTTTAGTACTCACATGTAGTACTCAATTTTAACCAAATTAGACCAAAACACTCGAAATAGATATGATGGTATATATAACCCCAGGACAGATTGGCCAGTATATAGGCAACTTAATCTACGCAACAGTTATGTTTGGTTAAGTGAAACAATGTTTGAGTACGCTTTACTTGTGTGTACAAAGTATAAATGTATCTTGTTCTAGTCTTTATTCACCGGAAAAGCTTTGATTTTTTGTTCTCTTACCACAAGGGCTAGGGTTGTTCAAAAATTTAGCTGGAGTGAGATGACGGAATCTGCTTAATGTACCTAATCCAGAGACACCTAAATCTTGATCAATTAATTCAAAACAAGGTTAGGTTGCTCTAAAAAATTTTAGTAATGCCACAGTAATGCCCGTACACCAATGTAGTTGTCAGCAAAGAAGACAAGAAGTGTGCAGCAGTTGGCGTTTTTATTGTGTTATTCTAAGAATTTATTGTGGTTATTAGAATTCTTGTTATTTTGGATGCTGTGGGTAGAGTAGTAAATGCGGCTTAGAAGCTTCATATGTCCAAAATATTCCAGTTTTCTTTTCTTTATGGTATAAATAAGTTTTTTTTCTTTTTTGACTTGTCTCATAACTTCTTCATTTAATATTTGGTCTGGTCGGTATATTCATAGTTTAAATGCCTCTAGTTAGTATCTTAGTTTCAGGTTAAGGTTCCAGTCTGTAAGGAGTTGTTTCATTTGAGTAAAAGCTGTTTTTGCTATTTCAATACATTTATTAACTTTTATTAGTACTGTAGATAAAGCTTACATAACGGATAAAAAGTTAGTGACAAATAGAGACTACGATCTGGCGTAGTTTGTGTTTGTGAATGTTTTTGGATAAGGTTCTTAGGAAAAATTTTATATGATAGTTTGGTACTATAAGCAATAGTGCTATGCCTGGAAAATTTATTTGGTTTGTTGTTGTGTAAACAGTTCTAGAATGTTTTTTGTTTGCAATATACTTTACGTTTTGTCAGACTCCCCTATTATATTTTCAGTCATAGAAGTGCTTTTACCAATAACCGCGTCCTAATTAAACTTTTGTCAAAAATAAGTTTCTTCTATACCCGTCCATATGCAACTTTTCACACAAATAATTTCTGTCTGCTCATTACAATAGAATCAGTCTCTATCTAAGTTTGGAGTGTACAAATGGTGGTAATGTTAAATGTCTAGCAACTTATGTACTACAGTATGATTTTTCTCTAGGATTTAGCAGAGGTTTTGGCAACAACAGTTTTATTTTCTAATGTTTGCCAGCTCAACTTCAGGTAATCGTTGAGTGTAGCATGTTTGGCATTAGTAAAATTAGTCAAAAAGGTGGTTGCAAATTTTCTTTAACATCTATTCAATACGTTGTAAGTTTAGCCGGTTTCTTCCTATTTATTACCGGTTGGACAATTTGGTTAGTCCCGAATCTTTGTTTTTGCGCCGTATTAGTGTTATTCCAGTCGAGTCTTGTCTTGTTCTGTGTCTTGGTTTTTGAGTCCGAAGCAATGGTACAAGAGCTTGAGTTGAACATCTCAAACATTACCACCTTCTATTATTGATAAAAACACAAGACAGTTCTAATGTATAAAAAAGAAGAAGAAAAGTTTTTCTAATTTAGTGCGGTAGGCACAGTTTGTAGGATCATTTGTGTCAGACGTAACCAGAGTTGTGATCTTGTGAGTTCTTTTCTTGTAGTAACAACCAGCAAATCAAGTTGAAGTTGAAGTTTTAAGTAGATTGCAGTAGACTCATTTCAATGTTTATTAGTATTCATTATCGACCACTTTTTCAAAAGTAGTTTGTCTAGTAACTGATATAACTTGAGTTTGATAGTTGATGGTGCCATCAGTACACGTTGGTAGAATTTGTTGGAGTATTGTTTGAACGCTTTTCTGATAAGAAAAGCACCATCTAAGTGTAGTAGAATGGTTTCTTTGGTGGGTTGCTCATTGGCAAATATAAGAAAATAAGCAATGATCATCTTCCGGTAAACCGTTAAAATGTGTTTTTTTTCTTGATACGAGTTTCAAAGGCAAATCTTAGATCCTATTTGGGTTAACGAGGCAATACGAGTCTGACCACAGCTGCTTCCATAACAGTAAATGCTTTTTAACTCACAAAAATTTTGTTGCAAATGGATTCAGATAGTGGAAGTATTGTATCCTTAGCTATATTTTTTTTTTGCAGAAGTCTTATTTGTTGTGCTGTGTGTAGTCTTTAGCGTGTATTTTAAATAAAAACGTTGAAGATAGCCTTCCACTCCCCACTGCAACTATTAACATCTTTTTGAAGTAAATCTATTTTTAATTAGTCCGTTAGACGTAGACCAAACCAGTATTAAAGTGCGGCGTTCTTCCTCTGTGGTTATCGTTGTTATTGCCTAGTTCTTTTATTGGCAATTTTTATAGTCTTCTCCGTAGTTTACAATTTATATTTTCTATCGATTTATTCCAAGTTTATTTCTGGTAGAACTTTGCTTAAAGTTAGGCCAGTGGCTGCCACTGGTTTTGATGTTGGAAAAAACTCGCAAAAAAACGAAATTGAGTTGCCGTCTTCATACCCTCAACAATCTCCTTACTCGCCCATAGCATTGGATTTCTTGTTTTGTTGAAACCTCTGTGTGTTGTGTGTCCATTGCAATTAGACAATTTTTTTGTTGTATTGTAGGGTCTGACATAGTCGATTGTAATTATGTAGGTTACTTGGCACTTTGTACGTATTTGTTGACGTATTCTGGGCCAATATTTAGTATACAGAACAGCGTTAGCAGTTTTGTTTTCTTTAAGATACACAATAAACTTTGCGCCATAAACTGTTTAAAATCATTGCATTTTTTTGTTCTTGTCTTAACGCGATTGTTTTATGATCAAACAAACTTAATATAAAAAAATTCAAAGTAAACAATTTAAAAAATTTGCATAAAACATATTTATTAAAAACATCAATTTCCATCATTGTTAATATTTATTAAGTACTTACTAAAAAGTATTTATAATGTAAGTATCAAGTAGACAATTTCAAAAATATCCAAAAATTACGTTTGGTACAAAATATTAATTTCTATTATGCCAATATTTAAAGTACTTACTGATGAGTAATTAGGACAAAACTCATTAAAACTTATAGATAGATTTTTGTTTTATAATTAAATTAATAAAATAGTTTCAAAAACTTGCAAAAAAAAATATTTCCGGTACAAAAAAATAATTAAGAATATTTATGACATAATTTATTAAAAAAAGGTTTTTGTTTTATGACTAAATTGATAAATTAATATAAAAAAAATTTGTAAAAAGTACATACTGAAAAGTATTAACAAATAAATTTATTAATATCATTCATTGTAGATAAATTAATAAAATTGAAACAAAATACTTTTGGTAAAAAATATTAATTTCAATTATTGCCAATAATTAAAGTACTTACTAAAAAGTATTTATTATTAAAATTTATTGATTGGTTTTTGTTTTATGATCAAATTAATGACTTAAAATAAAAAACTTCATTATAGACCATTTCAAAAATTTGTAAAAACTATTTTCAGTACAAATTATTAGTTTCCATTATTGTTAATATTTAAAGTACTCACTGAAAAGTGTTTATAAAAATAATTATTAAAATTTATTAATCGGTTTTTGTTTTATGATCAAATTAATGACAAATTCTAAAATTTAATTATAGACATTTTCAAAAATTAACAAAAATTATTTTTGGTACAAAATATTTATTTCCAATTTTGAAAATATTTAAATAACTTACTTTTCAGGCATTCATTCGTATAATTCGACAATTTATTACAGTTTGTGTAGCAACTTGAGCTCGATGGTAGGCACTTCCATCAGTATACGTTACTTAAATTTGTTGTTTGCACGCCTTACTAATAACAACTACACGTCAGCCAGGAATCAGGAATAATACGATGGGTTCTTTAGTAGTTTTTTGGCTGTTTATGAGTTCAGTAAGTAAAACCGGAGCAACTACATTTAACAAATTTGGACGCACATACCCTCATATAAAATCCTCCTTTTTTACGCACTGTCTTATGTGGGTGATACCGTTTTCAAGTAATGTACGTGCACTTTATGTGAAAAAAGTAGAGATGATCGTCCACTCCATCAATATTGTTTTCCAGCCATTTGAAGTGATATTCTTTATCTATTCTTTGAATATTTCCCAGATCTCCTAGATGTTATTGAAGAGCAGCATTTTTCTTAAGTAGGTATCATAATCGTTGGTAGGTTGATTAACAATGTATGATCGCAATAAGTTTAATAACAAAAGAACCAAATGGTTTAAAATTAAAAAAGGAATATGACAAAGATGTTAAAAAGAGCAAAAATAAGCGTACGCATAAAAATGGCAAAAAAATTTAAAAAAGAAGAACAAGATTTTCAGTAACACGTTAAATATAAATATGCAAAAAAAAAATGTAAAATATTTTATATGGAGTGGGTTTCTATACGGATGAAAAACTTAAACAATAGAAAAAAAATTTAGAAGCATTTGATTTGTAGCCGTAGAAGAAATTAATTAATTAACTAATTAATATTTTTAAGAGCAGAGGTGGAAAAGCGCTAGAATCATAAAAAGAAAAAAGAATGGATAGGGCATGCATCGAAAAGAAAGTTTATTAAAGGACGTTATCAAAAGAATGGTAAATGCAAATCCAAAAATAAGAAGAAAAAGATGCAAGATAAATGATGTTCTAAGAAAAAGTACAGTAAAATAAAAAAAGGACAAAAAACCAAAAAACTGGATAAAAGACACGTAGTATCTGCAAGAAGCAAAAAAACAATTATGATGACCAAGTTATCCCAACTATCCAGTGCGGCCAGATTCATTTTTTAGAAGGCTTTGCTTAAGAGACCTATATATCATAACAAATTAATTACTACATTATTCTTAAAACCCCTCGATCCAATTGTAAAAAAATGTTCAAGTTTTTTAAATTTGGTCTTGGATTGTAATTATGTTAACTGATGCATAAGTTATCTTGGCTCCTGTATACTTGTAATTTGCTATACTAACCAGGAGCATAGTTTTTTTCCAGTACAAAATATTAATTTTTACTATTGCTAATATTCAAAGTACTTACTAAAATGCATTTATGATAAGTTTTATTTACATTTATTGATTGGTTTTTGTTTTATAACCAAATTAATGATATATCAAGCATTTCAATGTAGCCAAATCATTGTCAATATTTAAATTACGTACTAAAGACTCGTTTGTCGTACAAAATTAATCATTTAGTTTTTGTTTTATGATTAATTTTCTCAGTTTGCATTTATCTGAGTTCGACTCGATAGTTTGCGGAGCTGATTGGTTACTTTATTGTGAGAAGAGTTTAGGTCTAGGGTTTGATAATATTTATGAGATTTGTAAGCGTTTGAAACGTGCTATAATTTACAATTATATTTGAGCAAAAACATCGACCAGCAAGTAACTATAAATTTTACATCTGCCGCTTTCTGAAGGCAAAGAGTTTTGTTAATATGACGTTGCATTGCTATTCCATTCATACAGGTAGGACAAAAGCTTTATTATTTGTACAAAAACTAAAGTGTTTTTTTAATTGTTTATACCACGGCTTGGCACTTTAACTCATTGCTGTAATAACGTTTTTGTAAACCATTAAAGTGCTTGCATAGGCTTATTTCCTAAATTTGTCCCCAATTGCTATTGGTCTAGAGTATAAATCTCAGACCTGGATTGAGCCAGTAAACCTGCAAATGGTTTTGTGTGCTTCAGAAGATCAGCAAGAAGGGAGGCAAAGTGGCAAATATAATTTCTTAACAAAGTTAAGACTTCAACATAAAATTATGTTTTAATACAATTATTGGTAGCTTGAGATAAGTTTTAAATGGTGTTTTCGGCTGTTATTACAATAAAGCTATTTTAGGTTAAGTTAGACCAATGGAAAGTATGAAATAAAAGCGCAATATAAAGATGCTAAAACGCGCCATAGCATGAGTGTAAACAATATTTTTCTATATATTAAATGCAACTAAGTTATGTTTTAAATAGTGTAGACGCCTTTGGTATTCAAGATTTGTCTTGCCAGACTTGCATTTTTAACCCTGACTCTCAAATTGTGTTTCTAGAGTTGTTTTGGGACTAACCGTTGATAAAGTAAGTTTTATTGATTGCCTGTCAAGAACATTATGATGTTATCTAAATGTGCAAATTTTCTTAATAGCTCAGCTAGGAGCAATCATTTAAAAAAAATGGAAAGCACGTTTTTAAGCCCAAAAAGCATTTACGTTCATCTAGAAGATTGCTTCATCTAAGATGTTTTAACTAATTTGGCAATAATCTGATTTTAAAATTGTTTAAGGTTTTGTATGTTTTTAGGAACAGTGCAACCTTGACTAAGGTAGTTTTATTTAATATTGACTTACATTACTCAGTTCTGGCTAACCAACGTACCGCACAATTCAAAAAGTAAACACCAGAGGACATATGTTCAGCAGCTAATACAAAAGTGTAAATGCAAGTATAAAAAGCACATGCATCAATAATTTTTTAATAATAACCATAAAAACGCAGTATTTGTTGATCAAATTAACTAAGACAATGGCAGTTTGTCCATCTGATTGTATGTCGAGGTTTTCTTTTAGGCATTGCAATAATATTATTTTACTCATTATGAATAAGAATATGATGTTCCAATTGCGAGCTTAGCAACTTTCAAAAAGCAAAAATTTTTCTTATTGGGCAAGTTGTTTGATCAAATTGAAATAAAGTTAATTTTATTAATGTCTGTTAGGGATTTAACAAAATAAACTAATAAACATTTGAAAACAAAAAACTTCCTTATTGAGGAGAGTGCGTGGCAATATGAAATCTGGTAACGTGTTATATTTTGTTTACTTTGAAGGAAGCGTTTGTGAGGCTAGAAAACTTACCTTCATAAAAATGCAGCTGAAAGTGTCAACTATACAAACTAGTCTAGCAGCCGTTAGTATTATTTACTCTACACAAGATAAGTAACTGTGCCGAGTAAATACAACAAACTTTAATGACACTCCACTTCTAACGTACCACCACCTTCAGAAGAAGTTTTTTATAACATTCAAAAAATAAAATCTTTTTAAAGCAATCTAACACAATACCAAAAGCATCACTATTTTTCTAACAAGACAATCACAAAATATCAAAAACGTATCACATATGAATCAAATCAAACTTTGATAACTGAACACTGTAGCCTAAATAAATACATGTATAGAGTAAGAATAAAGAATGTAAAGCATACAATATGCAACTCACTTTGGCAATCACAAACTAACTAAAAAAACTTAAAAACAATTATTTGGCAAAAACTTTTCAACTTTCTCAAAAAAATAAAACTGCTAAAAAAGTAAAACGTAAGAAATACACAAAACAATCAAACCCGCAGTGCAAAAATTAAACCACCTTAAAATAAAAAACAATCACCATCTTGAAATCTTTAGCTCTCTCTTGTCTACAGAGACATCTTAAAATCGCTTTCAAAAACTTTCTAAAACAAAAAGATCGAAGCACTCTACTTCAGTAAGTTTTATCCAACATATTTTCAGTTTGGTGCAAAATAGTTGAAACAACCTTTGCACAACTTACAAATATTATTTGCTCCTTTACTAACTAAATTGACAACACAATGCAAAAAAAACAAGAATTCTTCTTTCTATTAGTAACCGCCACACCACACCTGAAACATGCCGGAAAATTAGTAAATAACGGAAAATCCAAATAAAATCCCATAAAAGTAATCCATTTTTAGCAATTATGTGTTATATTTTACCCAAGGGCAAGCAAATCTAGTTTTTTTTCATTTTTGCGATCAAAAGTACTATGTTTCAAGAGTATCATATTCAATTTATTCAATCAAATGGTATTTTTTCATTTTCCGCAAGAAACTTTAAAAAACCAAGATAGAGATAGTGTTCTAAGGAAAATTTCTTATATGATACACCCTTTTGAATATAATTGTTGACTATTTTTTGCTTATTTACAGCACAACAACTGAAAAAAAACAAAATATATCTAAAATAATAAAATGGCCGCTATTTACACTGTATTGCACAATTTTAGATTTTTTTTTTAATTAATTATAACAATAGCTCCTGAGTAGTCGTTTTCAAAATTAATTTACCAAAATTCCAAGTTATTTTTTAGAAATATTAAACCAATAATTTTTGTTTATTATTAGAATAATTTTTTTAATTAGTAAAAATGTGGTCTAGACATTGGTTAATAAGTAATTACTCTCAAAATTAAATTTTCAAAAATTTGATTGATTTCTTTGTCTGGAAAACAGCTTAGGCCACCTCATCTTAAAAACCCTTAAAAAAATTATACAAAAAATCGTATCACTAAATCACTTCTACTTAGTATGCTTTATGCAGACGTCTTATCAATTTAATGCAAAATAATTCAAACCTTTTTTGCTGACTAGTTTCTGTATCACTTTGCTAACCTTACAATTAAAAACAACTTTTTTTTTTAATTGCTAAAAACAAGAATTCTTCTCAAAATTTTGGATATCCACTATTAGTTACCGCCACAGTACTCTATACTATATCTGCTGAGCAAGTGCAAAGCTTACAATAAAAAACGCAGAATTTTTTTGAAAAATGATATGGAATTACTAGAGAAGTAAATAACAACTAAAGGCGCACAATAAAACCAAGAAACCGTAGTGCAAGGACAAACCACCTCAAGAAAAAAAAAAAAACATTTATCAACTTTCTTTTAACAACAAAACACACAAAAGTGTTTATAGATAGCATCCTCAGCAAGTATTAACCATTCAAATACAATATTAAAACGTATAGTATCTTTAAAATACGGGTAGTATTATACCAGGTTTTTATAGACTGACAATGAGTAGAAGTAATCAAAACAGCAAACACATTGCTAAGAAAAAAATTTAATGTTACTTCTCAACAATGCAATGGCTAAAAAATAATGCTTTCAACTTCTTCAGAATTTTTTTAGACGTTTAAAAACTAAAAACGCACACATTCATCTACTATACCAGAGCCATACTCGTTCCGCACAAAACTCAACCGCTCTTGTTGCGGGCACATGTCAACAACGTAAAAAACTTTTTAGAACCACGGTCATTAAGATTAAATCTAAGTTCTGTGTTTAGTGCACAAGCAAAAGAAGCCACCAAACCACTAGCTCCGCTAAGAAACATGCAATTAATGCTTAAATTGGTCGAGAATAAATTTTTTAAGCTTTAATTTGTCATTAAAAGTTAGAAACAACTCTACAGAGTCTCTGAGATCTTTTTATGACTTATGAAGCTTTTTAAATTATCATTAAATATTGTCCATAAGTTACTAAAAACATACTGAACCCTAAACCTTATATACCTCCAAGAGTTTATTTTGCTTTTATCAATAAGTGTTTAAAAAGTCTTACCAAAACTTGTGTAACTAAAAAAACATGGCTCATCAAAAGTCAATGAAATCTTTTTATGACCAAATGAGTTTTTGAAGTATTTGCATGATTTGAAAAACCTTAGATTATGATTGAAATTTGCTTAAGTCACATCAACTTCCAAAAGTCAATGAGAGTTTCTATGACTTTATTATTAAAAGTTCAGTTTACTTCAATGAAAGCTATTTATGATTTTTTTTAGAAGGTTTTTTTGGAACCCCCGTATCAAAAGTCATAATTTGTCAAACACAAAACTTTAAGAGTTTTTAAAAACTGTTTATGGCTTATTGAGATTTTTAATAAAATTTTAAATTTTGTTATTGGTACTTGCATGATTTACAAGGTCTTATTAAGACACGTTTGATAGTCTTTGTTTAATATTAAAACTTGGACTTTACTATTTAAGAGTCAATAGGCGCTTTTTATATCGTATTGAGCTTTAAATATATTTTTGAAAAAATACGTTGGTACTTGAATGACAAAAAATATCATGTTTATCATTCAAACTTGCTTATGCACCAAGAGTCACTGAGAGTTTTCTGTAACATATTACATTTTTGAATAATTTTTTTTAAAAGTTTTACTAGAACCCCGAGCTTTATAAATCACAAAAAGTTTACTTTACTTTGATAAAAGCTTTTTATAATATTACACGCTTACTCAAGATTGCTGCATAATGTTAAGACCACAACTTGACTTGCGTTCTTCTGCTTAGTTTGCTAGCAACAGACTACAATGTACAAAAGACAAATCCCAATAATAATCTCCACACCACTGTTAAACTACTTCCATTAAGGCAAAAAAAACGTAACCGTATCAGTTTTTCCTAGCTTCGTAACTAGACAAAGAAATAATTTTGATTTTTCATCGTACATTGCGCACACAAGAAGCAATTGATAGTGTGCAGCGTAGTATTAATGATGATTCAAATGTGTCAATTCGTCATCGTGCTCAACAATTAAATTTGTGTTCATCCACTTTATGAAAAATTTTGCAAAAAAATCTTAGTTTACAAGCTTACAATATTCAACTTGTATAGGAATTGAAACCACACGATCATCGTTCTCGCTGAACATTTGGTAAATAGGTTGAAGAAAACATTGCTATTGATCCACAGTTTTATTTAAAAATTGTGTTCAGTGATGAAGCACACTTTTAGTTAATTGGTTATGTCAACAAACAAAATTGTCGCATTTGAAGCAATAATAATCCACAAGCCATTGTCAAAACATCATTACATCCAGCTTTATGGGCCGGTGGAATCATTGGTCCATATGTCTTCAAAAATAGTGATAGTCGGAACGTTACAGTCAACGGTTAGCAGTACAGAGACATGATTGTCAACTTTTTTGTGCTTCAATTGAACAGCATTCATGTTGTAGACTGCAGGACGGCGCCACATGCCACCCAGCGCGCATTACAATTAATTTACTGAACGATTAATTTCACAAAATGGACCTGTTAACTGGCCACTTCTTTTGTGCAATTTAACGCCATTAGATTATTTTCTGTAGGGATATGTAAAGACCCATGTCTACACCAATAAACCAGAAACAATTGAGCACTTGAAAGCCAAGACATCTGAATTACCGCATAAGCAGTCACATTACTACACCTCACTTAGAAGTGACAATTACTGTTAATGTTAAAAATATTAAAATGACTCCGGAATCACAACCAATTTACGTCAGAAACAAACAAAAAAATAACAATATTTTATTCAAATTTACAATTTTTGACCATCAAAACCTCATAAATCAATTAAACATAATTAAAACAATATTAGTAGAATAATAAATCAACATTCAAATAAATTCATAATACAAACTCAACATTTGAAATTGCGTTGTTAATTTATTTTGAAAATACATATTCATAACAAGAATAATGATCGTATCGTGCGCATTTGCGTACCAATCAAACATTATTTACCTTAATAAGGATATTTATATTCTTAAAACAAATTATAGTAACAAATTGTTAATTTAATTCCCAAACGACTTCCTTTATGTTATTTATATATAAACACAATACTAGCAGTGACAACACATTCTATCTTATATATTGTCACATCGGTTGCTGCTATTATTATATAATTGTAAGTAGTTTTACATCCAATTAAATTGTATTATATAATTTTATTTAACGACAGTAGATGACAATAAAAAATAATTCTATTCAGAGAAAAGTTTATGATTATTTTTAACTCAATAAACATGTTTTATTGCATCTTTCAACCTTTATTACAAAGTAATAATTTTAACTGTTTTTTTTTTTTAGAAAATGCAATCAACGGTTTTGGTCATCTTTACAATCTTCTTAATATGTCACTTTACAGTAGCAACGGTGCCTAAAGCTGATAAGTATACTACAAAGTACGATCATATTGATATTGAAGATGTTATTAAAAATGATCGATTGTTGAAGAATTATGTGGAATGTCTTCTAGATAATGGTACGTGTACTCCGGATGGATTGGAACTTAAAAGTAAGTTATCTTTAGTTTGTTTAAAAAAAAAAATTATTTTAAAATGTGATATTTAGGAATTATTTCATGTCACAAAAACATAAAAATATCTTTCAATTTCAACGAGTGAAACCAAACTCGCTGAAACTATCACATTGAAGACTAGATTTAAGCAGTCTGTGAACATTGACCTTGAATATTTGTGGCTTATAAGTCTCGTGAAATACTGAATTTAGAAGTTTATTTCATGTGTCGATAGTACGGTTAAAGAAATTTCTCTAAAAAAACTTCGGTCCTACATCTCTGAAGTGTCAATAAATATTTGTTAGAATTTCTAGCAAGCCTTGTACGAAGGACACTGCCAAAAAATGTAAAGCAAAACACAAATTACGTTATGTAAATCGCTTTATTGCTTCTCAAAATACTTTTCTTTAAAATCTATACACTTTTGCATCCGATGAAACCAATCTTTAAAAGTATTTTGCCACTCTGAGCAAGGTACCTCCAAAACAAGTGATTTAAATGCTTCGACGGCCTCTTCAAGCAATGAAAAACGCTCGCCACGCATTTTATTTTTGATATGTTAAAATAGGAAGAAGTCATTGGGCAATAAATCAGGCAAGTATGGGCATTAAGTCATTAATTGGATGTTGTTAATGGTCAAAAACTCTACAGTTTGTCGTGCTGTGTGAGCGCTTGCATTGTCATGATGAACAATGATTTGCCAATTTATGTTTTTCCTTCTGATTTCAGCGATAACTTCCGGCAAACAAATTAAAGTATACCAGTCAGCATTAACTGTCCTTCGATTCTCTAATGCAACAGTTGCAACATGACCCGTTTTTCCAAAAAAACAAGCAATAATTCTTTTCGAAACGCTTTGTGAAAGCACCACTTTTGTGGCTTTAGGTTAATTTTAAAACACCCATACAGTCGATTGCTGTTTAGTTTCAGGCTCATATGAATAAATCAAAGATTTGTCACCTGTTACGATGTTATATACCAAATTTGAACAACCCCCTTAAAATTTTTTTAGCATTTTCTTGCACCACTTGACTCGTGCCTGTTTTTGTTCTTCTTTTAAATTGTGTGGAATCCAACGACTGCAAAGCTTCCTGACATGCAAATGATCGTGCAAAATTGTATGTATTTGTTTCGCTGCAATGCCTAAGAATGTCTCTATCTTACTATAGGTCACATGCCGATATGACAAAATTATTTCAGGCACAGCATCAATATTTTTTGCGACAACAGAAGTGCATAGACGACCTTCGCAAAGATCGTCATCATACGTTGTTCTTCCACGCTTGAACTCTGCAAACCATTTGTAAACCATAGTTTTGGATGGTGCTTCATCCCCAAATAACGAACTAAGTTTTCCACACATTGCTGCGGAGTTAAACCGTATAAAAAATTATGAAAAATTATCACTCTGAAGTCACGATTCAAAATTTCTATTTTTCACACTATTATAACTCTCGTTAAATTTTGTTGAATCGAAACCGAGCAGTTTGAAATCAAACTGTCAACTGAATTATAGGTGTGTTCCTGAAGCTAACAATCAACAAAGAATGATTTACAGATTTAAGTTAAAAGAGGAAGATGACACAAGCAATTTCTTAACAACAAATACTTGGGTGCAAAAACAAAGTTTATAAAATTAATAAATTGTAGACCAATAGTTTCAATACGTGCTCTGAATCACTTTAAAGTAAGAAACTTTACTGCTGGTTAATCCGACCTTTAAAACTAAAAATCCGGTCTTCAGAGTGTTACATTTTACTGTCAAACTGATAATCTAGTCTTTAAATTATAAATCCAGCATTTAAATCTGTAAACCCGGTTTGTAACATTGTAAATCTGGCTTTAAAAAAAAATAATTTAACTGTCAAACTGTTAAAAAGTCAAAAATAAGAAATTAAAGAATTTTCAGAAAAAACTAAAATCCGGCCAAAAACTGTTAAAAAGTCTAAATAGCAAAATGTTGTAGAAAAACACTAAAATCCGAACATAAACTGTTAAAAAAGTGTAAAAAAATTGATAAAATCCTAAAAATTGCAAAATCCGGCAATAAAATATCAAAATATTTTTAGAAAAATTCAAAATCGTATCGTAGAATGTCAAAAATAGCAAAATCATTAGAAAATATCCAAATTTGGACATAACCTGTTAAAAAATACAATGTTCTATTATGATGTCTATCATAATGTGTAAAATAGACACAAAATAATGTCAGAACGGCAATAAGCTGTTCAAAAGTGTAAAATTCAAATTATTAAATTTAAAAAACAACAAAACCCGGCCTTGAAACATTAAAATATTTTTAAAACGTAACAAAATTCGGCTAAATATTTGTTAAAAAATGTTTTTTTAACAAAATGTTAATAATAGCAACATTCATCTTAAAACAATAAAAATATTGTTAGAAAGCATTAAATCTGGCTAAAAACTGATAAAAATTAAAAAAATGTGAATCAAAAAATTTCAAAAATAGCAAAATCCTATGTTAAAACATCAAAATATTGTTAGAAAATTAAGAAATTCAGTTATAAACTATTAAAAAGTGCCAAAATATTTCATAAAATACAAAAAATTAAGTCATTAACTGTTAAAAAGTGCAAAATTTTATCTTAAAAAGTCAAAAATTACTAAATCCAATCATAAAACATTAAAACATTTTCAAATGAAACCAAAATCTGGCCAAAAACGGTTAAAAAATCCAAAATTAATAATAATAATATAATAATAATATATTTATTTGTAATCACCAAAAAAAAATACAGGTATAACATCGTCAAAATAAGTACAAAATAACAGTCATAATTAACTAAACGTACAGAATCACAAAATATAATTTGTAAAATTGAACAAAAAAATGCAAACTGTAGTGAAGTTTGTATATGGCTATAATAACAATAAAACAAATCATTCTCGTCCAAATATAAAGTAATATAAAGTACAGATTAAAATAATTAGAAGTAAGCGAGTACACATGCATAGTATAGACAATTTAAAACATAGAACACATATTTTATCACAGATTTATTACCATATTATGTTAAAAAAGTCTTTATAAGAATAAAGAACTTTGTTTGTTAACATTGTTTTAATAATAGACTTAAATTTTTTAATTGGAAGTTCCTGAATATGCTGAGGAAGTTTATAAAACATTTTTTTAGATAAATAATCATAATTATTCATAGTTTTTTGCAGTCTTACTTTGGGCAACATTAAGTTATGTTTTAACCTTGTGTTATGGTTATGTACATCAACAACTTTTTGTAGTTGTGTTAAATTTTGTTTTATGTATAATAGGCATTGTAAAACATACAATTCCTGCGATGTTATTATACCTAGATCTGCAAAGTATGACTTACATGACACTAAATTATTTACTCTCACAATTATTCGTACTGCTTTTTTTTTGTAGTATTAATATTCGCTCTGCTAGCGGTGAACTTCCCCATAGTAAGATACTTTGGCCAACTAGTGAGTGAATGTATACATAGTACGCCATTTTTGTAATACTGCTGTTTGAATTATCTGCAATTTTTCGTAATAGATGTATATTTCTATTAATTTTTGTGCACAAATTGTTTATTTGAACTTCCCAAGTGAGCTTTGGTTGAAAATAAACTCCTAAAAACTTAATGCTGTTATTTTTTTGTCTGCTATTCAGATCAAATGTGAGGTAATCTGTTTTATCTCTGTTCATTGCAAGCTTATTAGCTTTAAACCAGCGTTCTGCTTGTGCCACTCCATCGTTTATACTAGAGTTATCATTTGCAAGATCTTGTACTATTGTAGTATCATCTGCAAACATATATGTTTTTGTGTGAACATTGCTCGCTAAGTCGTTCACATAAACTAAAAATAAAAGTGGTCCTAAAATTGATCCTTGAGGGACACCACACGTTAGAGTAGCTATGTTTGATGCTTCACTATTAAATAATACAATTTGTTGTCTATTTGATATGTATGATTTAAACAAATCTAGGGCATTACCCCTCACTCCATAATACTCTAATTTTTTTAATAATTGATTATGACACACACAGTCGAATGCTTTACTTAAATCAATATAAGCAGAATCTAAACTGGTTCCAATTTCAAAAGATTCTGTTATATTTTTGACTAATTCACACATAGCACCTAACGTAGACTTTCCTTTCCAATATCCAAATTGAGCATTGCTAAATTTTTTATTCATGTAGGAATAAAATCTCTCAAATATAATTTTCTCAAAAACTTTAGCTATAATTGGTATTATGGCAATTGGTCGAAAGTTGGTTGCCTGTGATCTGTCCTCTTTTTTGTAAACTGGGGTTACTTTGGCAAACTTCAACTGATTTGGAAAATGACCATTTTCTAAGCATACATTAATAATGTGTGTAAGAACGTCCACTACTTCGTTGCAGATACACTTTAAAACGATGCATTCATGCCATAGAAATCCAATGCGTTTGAATTTTTTAGATGTGTTATGATATGTTTCACTTCATTCGTGTTGGTTGGTGACATAAAAAAGAATTGATTTTGTGAAAAGTTTTGATTATTTAACAATGTTATATAATCATCTTGTGGTTGCAGATTACTAACAATTTTAGTAACTGCTTCTATAAAGTAACTCTGAAAATCATCTGACCGTAAGTCTGTAGTCTGATTATTTGAGCTATTATTGTTACTCAAACTATTAATAATTTGCCACATTTGTCTGGGTTTATTCAGAGATGAGGCAATTTTATTACTATTGTATAATTTTTTTGCAAGAGCAATATTTAATTTATAGCTTTTCTTTAACTGGACAATAGGATTATTTACCTCATTTGAGGGACTAGCATTACTTATTGTTCTCAATAGATTTAATGTTTCTTTTTGTGAAGCAAGATCTTGGTTGTACCATAAATGGTTATGTTTAACCTTACTATTATTTTTAGTCGTTAAAGGGCAACTACTATTAAATTCACGAATTAAAATGTCATAACACCTCTGCGGATCATTACATAATAAGATTTGTGAGTAGTCATTTTCCAAACATACTTGTTTTAAGTTTAGTAAGTTGCTATGTGTTAATAATCTTACTGGCTTACAAGTTATTGCATCAACCTTTTGTGTTCCAACTCTCATATTAATCCCATAATGATCTGAAAAAAAAAGGCTGTACTACTTCAACCTCGCAATGATAATGACGATTGACTAATATGTTGTCAATGCATGTAGCTGATGTTTTGGTAACACTAGTATTTTCATGGACAATGTGTCAAAAATTAAAACTACTAATAATATCACAAAAAGTTTGTTTAAGGAGAGAATGTGTATTAAAATCAATGTTAAAATCTCCAATTATGTTCATCAAATGTCAAAAATAGCAAAATATTGTTACAAAACACTAAAATCCTACCATAAACTGTTAAAAAAAAAGTAAAAATTGCAAAATTCGGCTAAGAAGTATCAAAATGTTGCCAGAAAGACTTAAAATTCTGTCATAAACTGCCAAAAAGTGCAAAATTCTGTTCATAGAATGTCAAAAATAGCAAAATCCAACCATAAAGTATAAAAATATTGCCAAAAAATACTAAAATTTATCATAAACTGTTAAAAACTAAGATATTCTGATTATAAAATGTCAAAATTCTGTCACAAAAAATTAAAATATTAAAAAGAAAAAATTTCGGTCAAAAACGTAAAAAATATGCAGTTTTTTGTTGGCAAAAGTTGCCAAAATCTGATTATAAACTGTTATAAAAGTGTAAAAACTTTCATAAAAGCTTAAAAAAGAAAAATATTTTTAGAAATCACCAAAAACCGGTTATAAACTATTAAAATGTGCAAACTTTTTTATAGAATATCAAAAATAGTAAAATCCGACCAAAATCTGGCCAAAAACGGTTAAAAAACCCAAAATTATGTTCATCAAATGACAAAAATAGTAAAATATTGTTGAAAAACACTAAAATCCAACCATAAACTGTTAAAAAAGTGTAAAAATTATAATAAAATTCTAAAAACTGTAAAATACGGCTACGAAATGTCAAAATATTGTCAGAAAAATTCAAAACTCTGTCATAAACTGTCCAAAAATGCAAAATTCTGTTCATAGAATGTGAAAAATAACAAAATCCAATCATGTATAAAATATTGTTAAAAAGTACCAAAATTTATCATAAACAGTTGAAAACTGAGACACTCTGTTTATAAAATGTCAAAATTCTGTCATAAAAGATTAAAATATTGTTAAAAAACACTAAAATCCGACCATAAACTGTTGAAAAAGTGTAAAAAATTTGATAAAATTATAAAAATTGCAAAATCCGGCTATAAAATATCAAAATTTAAAAAAATGCAAAATTTGTTCATAAAAAATTTAAAATAGCAAAATCCAACTATAGTGTATAAAAATATTGTCAAAAAGTACCAAAATTTATCATCAAATTAATAAAAATTAAAACATTCTGTTTATAAAATGTCAAAATTCTGTCATAAAATATTAAAATCTTTAAAAAAAAACAATTTTAGCCAAAAACGGTTAAAAAGTAGTAAAATCCGATCAAAAAGTATAAAATCCAACTAAAAAACGCTTAAAAACCCAAAATTATTTTTATCAAATGTCAAAAATATTGTTGAAAAACAATAAAATCCTACCATAAACTGTTTAAAAGGGTAAAAAAATTGATAATACGCTAAAAACCAAAAAATTCAGTTATAAATTATGAGAATATTAAAAAAAAAATCTTACGATAAAATGTCAAAAAATGCAAAAATAGTAAAATCCAATCATAAAGTATAAAAATATTGTCAAAAAATACCAAAGTTTATCATAAACTGTTAAAAACTGTGACACTCTGTTTATAAAATGTCAAAATTCTGTCACAAAATAATAAAATATTAAAAAAGAACCGATTCCGGCCATAAATGGTTAAAAATGCAAATTTTTTGACAAAAATCAACAAAATTCGGCAATAAACTGCTATAGCTATAAAGTATTAAAGATAATATTAGAAAAAATCAAACTCAGGCATAAGCTGTCAAAAAGTGCAATTTTTTTTTTATTGAATTTCAAAAATTGCATAGTTAAATCATAAAATATCAACAAATTGTTAAAAAGAACCAAAAGCAAGCCTTAAAAAATCAAAATATTTTTAGAAAGCACCAAAACCCGGTAATAAACTGTTAAAAAATACAAAATTCTTTTCATGGAACGTCAAAAATAATAAAATCTTACCAAAAAGTAAAAATACTGTCAAAAACCTCCAAAATTTATTCAATAATTGTGAAAAATAAAAAACTCTTTTATTAAAAGTTAAAAATAGTTAAATCCGGTAATACAGTTTTAAAATAGAATCAAAATCCGGCCAAAAATAACTAAAAAACATCAAATTTCTGTCATAAAACATCAAAATATTGTTGGAAAGATTGAAAATTCGGTCATAAACAAATATTTTTTTTATAAAATTCCAACAATAGCAAAATCCAACTATGAAATGTCAAAATATTGTCAGAAAATTTAAAATCCGGTTATTATTTACAGATGAGATTAAAATCAGGACAAAAATGCAAAATTATGTTCATCAAATGTTATAAATAGCTTTTAGTGTTTTGCTATTTTTAACATTTGATGAACATAATTTTGCATTTTTGTCCTAATTTTAATCTCATCTGTAAATAATTGTGCACTTTTCATTTCATTTTCCGACGATAAACTGTTAAAAAAGTGTAAAATATTTGACAAAGTTCTGAAAACTGCAAAATACGGCTATAAAATATCAAATTATTGTTAGAAAGATTCAAAATTCTGTCATAAACTGTCAAAAAGTGCAAACTTGTGTTCATAAAATATAAAAAATAGCAAAATCAAACCATAAATTATAAAAATGTTGTCAAAATGTACCAAAATTTATCATAAACTGTTAAAAACTAAAACATCCTGTTTATAAAATGTCAAAATTTTGTCATAAAATATTAAAATCTTAAAAAAAACAATTTTGGCCAAAAACAGTTAAAAAATGCAAAACTTTTGTAAAAGTGTACAAACTTTCATAAAATGATTTTTTTTTTTAGAAATTACCAAAAACCGGTCATAAACTGTTAAAAGTGCAAAAGCCTTTTTATAGAATGTCAAAAATAGTAAAATCCGACTAAAAAGTATAAAAATATTGTCAAAAGCTTCTAAAATTAATCAATAATTGTGAAAAATAAAAAATTCTTTCATAAAATTTAAAAATAGCTAAAATCCGGAAATTCATAAAAAATAAAAAATAGCAAATTTTGGTCATAAAACATCAAAATATTGTTAAAAAAAATGAAATTTTGGCCTTAAACAGTAAATTTTTTTTATAAAATTTCAACAATAGCAAAATCTGGCTATTAAATATCAAAATATTGTCAAAAAAATTTAAAATTCAGTTATAACTTAATAAATTGTCCAATACGCATAAAAAAACCCAAAATTATGTTCATGGAATGTCAAAAATAGCAAAATACTGTTGAAAAACACTCAAATTTTATCATAAACTGTTAAAAAAGTGTAAAAATTTAATAAAATCCAAAAAATCCAAAAATCTCAATAAATCATTTTCAAAAAAAAATCCAAATTTTATTATAAAATGTCAGAAAATGCAAAATTCTGTTAATATATAATAAACTCTTAAAAACTAAAATGTCAAAAAATACTAATATATTTTCAAAAAAACCAATTCCGGTCAAAAATGATTAAAAGATGCAAAAGTTTCACAAAAATCACTAAAATTAGCCGGAAACTATTGTAAAAGTGTACAAATTTTCATAATATTTTTATAAAGGACAAAAATCCAATCATAAACTGTTAAAAAGTGCAAATATCTTTTTATGGAACGTCAAAAACAGTAAAATCCAAACAAAAAGTATAAATATATTGTCAAAAACATCTAAAATTTAGTCAATAGTTGTGAAAAATAGAAAATTCTTTCATAAAAAGTCAAAAATAGGTAATTCTGATAATAGAATCAAAATCCAGCAAAAAATAACTAAAAAATCTAAAATTTTATTCATATAAAGTCAAAAATAGCAAGTTCCAGCCATAAAACATTAAAAATTTGGCCTTAAACAGTATTTTTTTTTAATTCCAACAATAGCAAAATCCGGTTATAAAATATCAAAGTATTGTCAAAAAAAATTAAAATCTTATTATAAACTGATAAACAGTGCAAAAATATATACAGATAAAATCAGAATCCGGCAAAAAACGCTTAAAAAACCCAAAATTATGTTTATCAAATGTCAAAAATAGCAAAATACTGTTGAAAAACACCAAAATCCGACAATAAACCTGTTAAAAAATGGTAAAATACTTAATAAAATCGAAAAAATCAAAAAAATCGGTCAAAAACTATTAAAATATTTAAAAAAATAAAACAAAATCCTATCATAAAATGAATGCCAAAAATAGCAAAATCCAACCATACAGTATAAAAATATTGTCAAAAAGTACCAAAATTTATCACAAATTGTTAAAAACTGTTATAACTAAAATGTCAAAATACTGTCATAAAATAATAAAATCTTAAAAAATAAACAATTTTACAATTACAAAAATCCGGTTACTTAAACTGTAGCAAAATTGTACAAACTTTCATAAAATTAAAAAAAAAAAAAAATGGCTAGCCTTAAAAAATAAAAAAAAAAAACAGTAAGCACCAAAAACCGGCCAAAAATAGCAAAATCAAACCAAAAAGTATGAAAACATTCTCAAAAACCTCTAAAATTTACTCAATAACTGTGATAAAATGTCAAAAAATCCAAACTTTGTTTATAAAATGCTAAAAGTAGCAAAATCCAACCATAAAATATAAAAATTATGTCTAAAAGTACCAAAATTTATCATAAAGTGTTAAAAACTAAGACATTCTATTTATAAAATGTAAAAATTCTGTCATAAAATATTAAAATATTTTTAATAAAAATAATTTTAGCCAA
This sequence comes from Tachinus rufipes, assembly GCA_963932245.1. Lineage (NCBI taxonomy): Eukaryota > Metazoa > Arthropoda > Insecta > Coleoptera > Staphylinidae > Tachinus > Tachinus rufipes. Next base: position 112,638,184 of record OZ010743.1, read on the forward strand.
AAACGGTTAAAAGATACATTTTTTAACAAAAATCACCAAAACTCAGCTATAAACTGTTGTAATAGTTTACAAATTTTCACAAAATCTTAAAAATAGCAAAATATTACAATAAACTATTAAGGATATTATTAGAAAGAACCAAATTCCGGCATAAACTGACAAAAAATGCAAATTTCTTTTAATATAATGTCAAAAATAGCATAATTAAATCATAAAATATCAACTTATTGTTAAGAAGAACCAAAAACCGGCCTTAAAAAATCAAAATATTTTTAAAAAACACCAAAATCCGGTCTGTCTGTTAAAAAATGCAAAATTGTTTTTATAGAATGTCAAAAATAGTAAAATCCGACTAAAAAGTATAAAAATATCATTAAAAAATTAAATTTATGAAAAAATATTCTAAACTAAAAACATCCATAGACGCGTTTCGAGGTTTACCTCTCATCAGTATGGCTTTATTTATTTAAACTTAATAAATTATTTTTAACTTACTTCGTCAACATTGTTCACCACCACAATTCAAAGTGAATATTTTAAAGGGTGTATTGACTATTTATACTAACTGACTTAATGACTTTATTTAATGGCTATGGTTAATAGCATTCTGAGAAACTAATTATTTCGGGATATTTAGCTGATGGTAATGACATGAAAGAATTAAAAAGGAAATTTGAAAATTAAAAATTAAAAATAGAATAATTTTTTTGCATAAATTATAATTACTATTATACAATTTCGTGTATATCAGAACATATATAAAATATCTTCTTTATATATTTTATATAAAAATATCGTCGAAAATCTTCAAAATTTAGTCAATAACTGTGAAAAAATAGAAAATTCTTTCATAAAAAGTCAAAAATAGGTAAGTCCGGTAATATAATTTTAAAATATCAATCAAATTCTGGCCAAAATAATTTCTGGTTATAAAACAGCTAAATCCTGCTATAAAATATTAAAATATTGTCATAAAAATTTAAAATTTAGTTATAAACTGATAAAAAGTGCAAAAATATTTACAGATGGGGTCAAAATCCGGCCGAGAACGCTTAAAAAATCCAAAATTATGTTCTTCAAATATCAAAAATAGCAAAATATTGTTAAAAAACACCAAAATCCGACAATAAACCGTTAAAAAAGTTTAAAAGAACTGTTAAAATTTTAAAAATATCAAAATCCGGCTACAAAATATCAAATTTTTTTCAAAAAAACAAATTCCTACCATAAAATGTTGAAAATGCAAGATTTGGTTTATTGAAAGTCAAAAACAGCAAAATCAAACTATAAAGTATAAAAATACTGTCAAAAAGTACCAAAAGGTATCATAAACTGTTAAAAACTGCAACATTCTGTTTATAAAATGTCAAAATTTTGTCATAAAATATTAAAATCTTTTCAAATAATCAATTTTGGCCAAAAACGGTTAAAAGATGCAAAATTTTCTTGTCAAAAATAACTAAAATTTGGTTATAAACTGTTGTAAAAGTGCACAAATGATCATAAAATCTTAAATATAGCAAAATAGCTATAAAGTATTAAAGATGTTATTAGAAAAAACTAAATTTTGGCATAAACTGTCAAAAAGTACAAAATTATTTAATAAAATGTCTTAAAAAACTTAATCATAAAATATCAACATATCGTCAAAAAGAACCAAACGCTGGCCTTGAAAAAACAAAATATTTTTAGAAAGCACTAAAATCCAGTCGTAAACTGTTGAAAAGTGCAAAATTCTTTTCATGGAATGTCAAAAATAGTAAAATCCGACTAAAAAGTATAAAAATCTTGTCAAAAACCTGTGAAAAATAAACAAAATTTTTTAAGAAAACTTAAAAATAGCTAAATCCGGTAATACAATTTTAAAATAAAATCAAAATTCGGCCAAATTTAACTAAAAAATCTAAAATTTTATTTATAAAAAAGTCAAAAACATCATATTCAAGCCATATAACATCTAAATATTGTTAGAAAAATTGAAAATTTGTCCTTAAAAAATTTCAAATCCGGTTATAGACTGATAAAAAGAGCAAAAATATTTACAGATAGTATCAAGAACGCTTAAAAAATCCAAAAAATCCATCAATCAAATGTCAAAAATAGCAAAGCACTATAAAATCCGACCATAAACTGTTAAAATTTTTTTAAAAAATTGATAAAATTCTAAAAATTGCAAGATTCCAGCAATAAAATATCAAATTATTGTTAGAAAGATTTAAAATCCTGTCATAAACTGTCAAAAAATGCAATTTTTTTTTTCAAAAAATGTCAAAAATAGCAAAACCAACCATAAAGTATGAAAACATTGTCAAAAAGTACCAAAATTTATTATAAACTCTTAAAAACTAAAACATTCGGTTTATAAAATATCAAAATTCTGTTATAAACTATTAAACTTAAACTAATTAAAAAAAAAAACAATTCCGGCAAAAATAGTTTAAAGAGCATTTTTTTGACATAAATCACTAAAAATCGGCTATAAACTGCTTTAAAAATATAAATTTTTTGATAAAATCTTAATAATAACTAAATATGGCTATAAAGTATTAAAGATATTATTAGGAATAACCAAATTCTTTTAATAAAATGTAAAAAACAGCAAAATCAAATTATAAAAAATAAACATATTGTTAAAAAGAACCAAAAACCAAAATTTGATCATAAACTGTTGAAAAGTGCAAAATTTTTATGGAATGTTAAAATCCAACCAAAAAGTATAAAAATATTGTCGAACACCTCCAAAATTTAGTCAATAACTGTAAAAAATAAAAAATTCTTTTATAAAAAATCAAAAACAGCTCATTCCGGTAATTCAAATTTAAAATAGAATCAAAATCCGGCCAAAATGAACTAAAAAGTCCAAAATTTTATTCATAAAAAGTCAAAAATAGCAAATTAAGACTATAAAACATCAAAATATTGTTGGAAAAATTGAGCCTTATTCCAACAATAACAAAATCCGGCTATACCAATATATTATCAGAAAAATTTAAAATTCGGTTAGAAACTGATGAAAAGTGCAAAAATATTTACAGATGGGAACAAAATCCGGCCGAAACCGCTTAAAAATTGTCAAAAATAGCAAAATATTGTTGAAAACACTAAAATCCTACCATAAACTGTTAAAAAATTGTGAAAAATTTAATAAAATTCTAAAAATCAAAATATGGCTATAATATATCAAAAAAAAATCAGTAAGATTTAAAACCCTGTTATAAACTGTCAAAAAGAGCAAAATTCTGTTTAAGAATATTAACAAAAAGTACCAAAATTTATCATAAACTGTTAACAACTGTGACACTCTGTTTATAAAATTTCAAAATTCTGTCATAAAATATTGAAAAAATTTAAAAAAAAAAACAATTCCGGCCAAAAACAGTTGAAAGATGCAAATTTTGTTGTCAAAAATCATTAAAGTTCGGCTATAAACTGTTGTAAAAGTGTGAAAACCTTCACAAAATCTTAAAAATAGCAAAATATAGCTATAAAGTATTAAAGATATTATTAGAAAAAACTAAATTTTGGCATAAATTATTAAAATGTCAAAAATAGCATCAAAATATGCCAAAATCCGGTCATAAACTGTTTAAAAATGCAAAATTCTTTTAATAAAATATCAACATATTGTTAAAACAAACCAACAGCCGGCCTACAAAAATCAAAATTTGCAAAATTCTTTTTATCGAATGTATGTGTATGTGTATGTAAAATCTGATCGAAAAGTATAAAAATATTGTCAAAAACCTCTAAAATTTAGTCAATAACTGTAAAAAATATAAAAATTCTTCTATAAAAAGTCAAAAATAGCTAGATCCGGTAATACAATTTTAAAATAGAATCAAAATCCGGCCAAAAATAACTAAAAAGCCTATAACTTTATTCATAAAAAGTCAAAAATAGCAAATTCCGGCCATAAAACATCGAAATATTGTTAGGAATATTGAAAATTTGGTCTTAAACAGTTAATTTTTTTATAAAATTTCAACAATAGCAAAATCCAGCTATAAAATATCAAAGCATTATCAGAAAAATTTAAGATCCGGTTTTATATAAACGCCAAAACGGCCAAAAACGCTTTAAAAATCCAAAATTATGTTTATCAAATGTCAAAAATAGCAAAATACTGCTGAAAAACACCAAAATCCGACAATATACCTGTTAAAAAATGATAAAATACTTAATAAAATCCAAAAAATCAAAAAAATCGGTCAAAAACTATTAAAATATTAAAAAAAAAAACAAAATCCTATCATAAAATGAATGCCAAAAATAGCAAAATCCAACCATATAGTATAAAAATATTGTCAAAATGTACCAAAATTTATCACAAATTGTTAAAAACTGTTATAAATAAAATGTCAAAATACTGTCATAAAATATTAAAATCTTAAAAAAAAAAACAATTTTACAATTACAAAAATCCGGTTATAAACTGTAGCAAAATTGTACAAACTTTCATAAAATTTAAAAAAAAAACAAAATGGCTAGCCTTAAAAATTTAAAAAAAAAACAGTAAGCACCAAAAACCGGCCAAAAATAGCAAAATCGAACCAAAAAGTATGAAAACATTCTCAAAAACCTCTAAAATTTACTCAATAACTGTGAAACATAAAAAACTCTTTCATAAAATGTCAAAAAATGCAAATTCTGTTTATAGAATAAATATTGTCTGAAAGTACCAAAATTTATTATAAAGTGTTAAAAACTAACACATTCTATTTATAAAATTTAAAAATTCTCATAAAATATTAAAATATTTTTAATAAAAACAATTTTAGCCAAAAACGGTTAAAAGATACATTTTTTAACAAAAATCACCAAAACTCAGCTATAAACTGATGTAATAGTTTACAAACTTTTACAAAATCTTAAAAATAGCAAAATATTACTATAAACTATTAAGGATATTATTAGCAAAAACCAAATTCCGGCATAAACTGACAAAAAATGCAAAATTCTTTTAATATAATGTCAAAAATAGCATAATTAAATCATAAAATATTAACTTATTGTTAAGAAGAACCAAAACCCGGCCTTAAAAAATCAAAATATTTTTAAAAAACATCAAAATCCGGTCATAAACTGTTGAAAAATGCAAAATTATTTTTATAGAATGTCAAAAATAGTAAAATCCGACTAAAAAGTATAAAAATATTGTTGAAAACCTTCAAAATTTAGTCAATAACTGAAAAATAGAAAATAAAAAGTCAAAAATAGGTAAATCCGGTAATATAATTTTAAAATATCAATCAAAATCTGGCCAAAATAATTTCTGGTTATAAAACAGCTAAATCCTGCTATAAAATATTAAACTATTGTCATAAAAATTTAAAATTTGGTTATAAACTGATAAAAAGTGCAAAAATATTTACAGATGGGATCAAAATCCGGCCGAGAACGCTTAAAAAATCCAAAATTATGTTCTTCAAATGTCAAAAATAGCAAAATATTGTTAAAAAACACCAAAATCCGACAATAAACCGTTAAAAAAGTGTAAAAAAACTGTTAAAATTTTAAAAATCTCAAAATCCGGCTACAAAATATCAAAAAAATTTCAATAAAACAAAATCTTACCATAAAATGTTGAAAATGCAAGATTTGGTTTATTGAATGTCAAAAACAGCAAAATCAAAATATAAAGTATAAAAATATTGTCAAAAAGTACCAAAAGGTAACTGTTAAAAACTGCAAAATTCTGTTTATAAAATGTCAAAATTTTGTCATAAAATATTAAAATCTTTTCAAACAACCAATTTTGGCCAAAAACGGTTAAAAGATGCAAAACTCTCTTGTCAAAAATCACTAAAATTTGGCTATAAACTGTTGTAAAAGTGTACAAATGTTCATAAAATCTTAAATATAGCAAAGTATAGCTATTAAGTATTAAAGATGTTATTAGAAAGAACTAAATTTCGGCATAAACTATCAAAAAGTGCAAAATTATTTAATAAAATGTCAGAAATAGTTAAACCAAATCATAAAATATCAACATATTGTCAAAAAGAACCAAACGCTGGCCTTGAAAAAACCAAATATTTTTAGAATGCACTAACTAAAATCCAGTCATAAACTGATGAAAAGTGCAAAATTCTTTTCATGGAATGTCAAAAATAGTAAAATCCGACTAAAAAGTATGAAAATCTTGTCAAAAACCTGTGAAAAATAAACAAAATCTTATGAAAAAACTTAAAAATAGCTAAATCCGGTAATACAATTTTAAAATAAAATCAAAATTCGGCCAAATTTAACTAAAAAATCCAAAATTTTATTCATAAAAAAGTCAAAACCATCATATTCAGCCATATAACATTAAAATATTGTTAGAAAAATTGAAAATTTGTCCTTAAACGGATATTTTTTTTTATATGAAACTCCAACAATAGCAAAATCCCGCTATGAAATATCAAAATATTTTCAGAAAAATTTCAAATCCGGTTATAAACTGATGAAAGGTGCAAAAATATTTACAGATGAGATCAAGAACGCTTAAAAAATCCAAAAAATCCATCAATCAAATGTCAAAAAAAGCAAAGCACTATAAAATCCGACCATAAACTGTTAAATAAGTGTAAAAAATGTGATAAAATCCTAAAAATCGCAAATTCCCAGCTATAAAATAACAAAATATTGTAAGAAAGATTTAAAATCTTTTCAAAAAGTGCAAAACTTTGTTCAATAAATGTCAAAAATAGCAAAAACCAACCATAAAGTATGAAAACATTGTCAAAAAGTACCAAAATATATTATAAACTTGTAAAAACTAAAACATTCTGTTTATAAAATATCAAAATTCTGTTATAAACTATTAAACTAATTTAAAAAAAACAATTCCGGCAAAAATAGTTTAAAGATGTAGCATTTTTTTGACATAAATCACTAAAAATCGGCTATAAACTGCTTTAAAAGTAAAATTTTTTTCATAAAATCTTAAAAATAACAAAATACAGCTATAAAGTATTAAAGATATTATTAGAAAAAACCAAATTCCGGCATAAACTGTCAAAACGTGCAAAATTCTTTTAATAAAATGTCAAAAATAGCATAATCAAGTCATAAAATATCAACAAAAAACCAAAAACCGACATTAAAAAGTCCAATGGTTTTTAGAAAACACCAAAATCCGGTCATAAACTGTAGAAACGTGCAAAATTCTATTTATAAAATATCAGAAATAGTAAAATCCGTTTAAAAAGTATAAAAATGTTGTCTAAAACTAAATCAATTATTGAAAAATAAAAAATTCTTTTATAAAAAGTCAAAAATAGCTAAATCCGGTAATACAATTTTAAAATATAATCAAAATCCAGCCAAAAATAACTAAAAAATTCAAAATGTTATTCATATAAAGTCACAAATAGCAAATTCCGGCCATACAAAACATCAAAATATTGCCAAAAAGATTACAAAATACTTGTAAAATGTCTTTCAATAATTAATTTGTATTTTTTTTTAGAAAATATGCCAGACGCAATTGAAACCGACTGCAGTAAATGCAGCGAGAAACAAAAAGAAGGATCCGACAAAATGATAAGATTTATAATTGACAACAAACCTGAATATTGGGCCCCATTGCAAGAAAAATATGATCCAACTGGTAGTTACAAGAAGAGATATCTGGAAAGCAAATCTGAAGTTAATGTAGAGCCTGTTCATGCCTAAACACATCAAATACATACTACACAATGATACCAAAAAAAAATTAGATTGTTTAATAGATAATTTTTAAATAAATAATATGCTATTACTAAAATGTCAATATTTGTTTGTTTCCATAAACCAGTTTATTACGCAATTTAAATCCAAGACGCATCTCATTAAAATTTCTTACAAATCATTGTTTTTTAGTAAATAATTAGTATAATAACTACATGGATTTAAAATTGATAACATTAATTAATACAGATTTAATTTATATATCTAAATTAGTTTCTATGTAAATATCAATTATTTAATAATTAATAGCTTCATTGCAATAGGTGACAAACAAAAAAAAGTTATTTATTATTCGTGTTGCTTTATGCGAAATTGACTTTAGTGCAGTCCACCTTGAATTGTATTCGATTCTCAGTCGGTGCAGACAGTTCAAGTATTACAGGTCTGGTTACATAAAATGAAGGGATACACAATATCTTCGATTTGCTTTTTGGCTGCTTTTATATTAATTTCTGACCAACAGAAGGAAATATCTGCTAAAAGTATACAGAAAAGAGATGGAAATACATATACAACCAAATATGATAACATTGATATACAAAGAATTGTTTCTAGTAAGAGATTGATGAATAATTATTCAAAATGTTTATTGGATAAAGGGCCTTGTACAGCAGAGGGAAGAGAATTGAAAAGTAAGTAATATTATTATTTTTATGTCTTAGTTAGTATCATCTTGAATAAATGATGTACAAAGTACAATTCTGATTATTTATTAATGGAAAAATTGGTATTGATGAAAATAGGTCATGCTTTATTTGCATCGCAATAGAATCAAAATTAATACAAAATTTTAATTTAAGTTTTTACAATCTAAATAATTTATGTAATTATTTTTTTAGCTTATTTGCCCGATGCTTTGCAAACCAAATGTTCCAAATGTTCAGAGAAGCAGAAAAAAATTGCTGGAATTGTTTTGGCTCATCTTGCTGAAAATTATAGAACTTTGTTTGATGAATTATTGGATAAATATGATCCTGATGGTTCGTTTAGAAAGGAATATGAAGGATCAGATGATGACGAAGATGAGGAATGAATTATTATGAATGCTTAGAAATGTTGATAATAATTATGTCTTTGGGATTATTATATCATATTTTTGATAAATAAAATGTGTTTCAATTTATATTATGCAATACATTGTCTTAAAAACAATATAAAATACTTACAATGGCAATATTATTTATTCAATGTAGATATTTAAGTTTACTAAGTGTGAAAACATCAATTTATTTCATACTAAACAAAAATTCAATAGTCAAACAATTTGCAAAGCAAACAATGGATTAGTTTGCGTTGTGTTTTAGCACATTTTTTTAATATTTAACGATAGGTTTGAACAGAAGTTTGGTAACGATCAAAACATTTTATTTGCTTTACAAAAATCAATAGTTACATCTGCCAAAGTATTCATTTATTGCCATTTGGCATAAAATCAGTATCTTTAACAGTAAAAATGTAAAAACTATTCAGGCATGGTGCAAAAACCATTCACATAGTATGTTAATTGAGTTTTTTTAACTGTCAAAATATAAAAATAAATAGTTCCATCTGTCAAAATACTAATTTGTTGCCATTTGGCTTAAAATCAGTATAGTTTCAAATGTTAAAATTATTTAGGCAAAATGTAAACTAAAGTTGGCTAAATGTCAAAAAATCTATTTGTGTTTTGATAGACACAACATTTATTGTAACTTCTGTCAAAACATTTGTTTGTTGCCACTTAGAGTAAAATCATTTAAATGTAAAAAGTAAATACTACTAACACAAGTGTTGCTTTCTGTTTTTTTTTTACTATTTAGTTAACCACTTACGCATCAAACGCTCATCCACTCATCCACCACATCAAGCATTCATGTTGTTGAAAATTAAAAGCTTTTTTAACCTTTGTAATCTGCTATTTATTTTGCAATAGAAAACATGGAAAGAACTGTATAAAATAAAATAATATTAAAACAAAAGCCATATACCAAAAGGTAGAATGGTTTATTAAATAAATAAATAGTTATATCACTGAAAACTTTATGTCTCGCATAACTTTGAGCAGAACTATAACTAAATGTTGCAAAAAACCGATTTTAAACAATTATTATGTAAATAAAGTTGCCTACATTGTTTTATGATATACAATAAATAAAGCAATTTCTTAAGTTATGTTTCACTATTCCCCACCAGATGGTATGCAATAACTTATAGCACAAAATAACACTTCAATAGAAATTAAATTCAATAAATTTGCAAGAAATAAACAACCTAAAATGTACATACATTTGATCTTAAACTTTTTTTTTAATCACTGGCGCCTATACATATCAGGAAATCCAAGTTCTATTCAATTTATAAGAAAAAATAAATTACAAAACAACTAAATTATATATATAGTATAAATTTATTAATCGTTTTGATCAAATTTATTACTTTGTTATAAGCAATAAATTAAATAAATTTTACGGTTTTTGCGTCAATATCATTATGTAATATCGATTAGATTTTAATAAATTATACAAATATATACTACCTAGTTTCTTTATTATTTTAAAAAAACCGGTATTGGCGTGAACTATATAAAAAAAATTTATTGCAATATCTTAATTAAAAACATTTAAAAACAGCTTCCAAAATTTATTTTAAATAACAAAAACAGGATTAAAATTTATGACGTTATAATAAATATTCTGTCTGAATCTAATGACTTAAATTTGTTGAATTTTTTTAAGTCATAAGTCAAATAGGTTGATGAATTTGTTTTTTATATTGTAATGTCCCGACTGTAGCCGTACGTCATATTTATTATTCCCAATCATGTGTTACTTTATATCAGTTTGATCATTCCAGTTCAGGGTGGCCACAGTCTTTCGCCAGGTTCAGATAGAAGCTCCTCAATCACAACTATTAAGAGTTTAATCAAGACCATCGCCCTCGCACCACCAGCCTGCATAAGCAAAGCCAAATTAAAAGAAAAGGTTGAACCTTCAAACAATAAAAGACAAATTTGCAAACAACATTTTTTGGAAAAATTAATTTCCATTTTATCCCCGCACCCACACACAACTTAAATGCAAGGCTCCGTACAACTTTGTTCAATCAGCGGTCCGCGCGCTGTGCCTTGGTTATCCGACAGTAAACGCCAGAGTCTAGAAACAAAGCACGGTAAGATAAAGAGCAAGGTAAAATAAGGTCATCGAGAAGGTGATCTTAGACAGAATCCAAGATCTAACATGAGTTCAGATAAAGACATTCAACTGTTCATCAACAAAACCGCGTGACGGACCTCATTGTGGAAGTTTTTAGAGTAAAAAAGATCACCGGGTTCTTTTTCGACAAAGCACAAAGCTAACTTTTCTCCGCGTCTTGTGATGCTGATAACCTCATATCTAAACAGAAAAACACTGGCGGTAGAGCTCAAAAAGCACATATCTTCCACTCGGCAGATAATAGCAGAAGTCCCTCCAGGCTCCATTCTCTCTCCGCTGTTATTCAACCTCTACTTTGCAGACATGCCGTCGGAAGCAAAGCACGAGGTCAGAATGGAACAATTATATACTCTTCAAAGTCGCCTGAGACGGTCACTTTGAAGCTTCAAAATGCCACAGACAACCTCAAAGAATGGTTAGATAAGTGGCAAGTCACAATTAACCCAGAAAAACAAAGCTATACCTTCACACGGCGGCAAATCACAGCTGACGCATACGTCTTTTACTTTTGTCAAGGGACTCACGTACATACTCCACGTCCACTCTATTCTCGATAAAACCAAAATAGCAACAAATCATTTTGTTCCGATATTGCGTCGGAATAGTGGTTTGTCAATCCGGCTCTACACATCTATCATTAGACCCATGCTCACTTACGCGTCCCCAATTTGGGAAATTGCAGCTAACTGTCATCTTAACAGGCTAGACGTCTTTCAAAATAACACTCTGAAGATGTTCCCCAAAACTCTATGGTATGTCCAAAACACAGAGGTTCGGACAGAACTTTGGCCGTAAAGTACTTCAATAATCTTGCAAATTATCTCAACCCTGACCTAGTTCGACTCGCCGAGCCAGACAAAGAAAACTTCTTCTACAAACAACCGGTAAACCAAGTAACCGCACCTTAATCTAAAATGGGTAACACCATACTAGCCTATAAGGCAACATCTAAACTATCTACACACTACACAATCTCTAAATGAAAGATACATAAGCCGTAAGATCTCAAACTTCCCTTAGCACTATTTTTTTTACTATTTTTAGTCGGTAGGCATTTCAACGTGAATCTTTATGAAGATTTTCCCGCCCAGCCCCACTAAAAAAAAACGAAAACCTAGAAAATCAGTCTACTTTAAGCACAAATGCATTGCTGTGCAACAAGCCAAGACAATACTAATTAGTAAAGCAAAATCAGTTTGAAAATTGGAAGCAGCAACAAACTACTGCTACCTAAAAGATCATCATGAAATGATTTACAAAAACAAACCTTCCACGAGCCAGAAGTTGTCACCCTCACTTTTACTGCCAAAACTTAATTACTCTGCACACACGGAATTACGCCGCAAGAAACTCAAAATCTCCCCAACACAAATAAAACATTTTCAGGTAGCCACTGTAACACAAATTACGTTCATTTATAGCAGCCCACATAAGCTTCCGCCTTGTTGATTAGTTATTTCCAATGTCGGCATTGCCAAAGTATATTTATACCCTTTGCCAAGCTCTCATTGGTCTGTTGATCATGGCATCAATTGTTTGATCTATTTGTGTTTGCGCAAACTTTAATGTGCGTGGCTTCAAGACTCACTAATCAGTCTCTATTGATCTTGAGAGCATACAACATTGTTCTAAGATTAAAATAAAAATACCGAAAACCTCAAGTGCGCAATGGGTTGCGAAGGCGGCAGATTCAAGTCCAAGGGGAGGTGCAGCTGCTCCCGGTGATGTTTCTTTAGTAGACAAAGTGCATTTTATAACAAATTATAAATTACAACGGACGTTTTCACCCAGAACACCCATACACGAAGTATGACACTCACACACACACACACTCACCTAGAGTGCCGTTCACGCAGAACGAGGTTGTTGTTGGTTGGTACGACGTGATAGCGCATAAAGCGACTAACAGTAGCCATTACAGAAACTCTGGCTGCGTGTGCAAGGACAGAGTGGTTGTTGTTGTTCGCCCCGGAATCTCTAGAAGTCAAACTGATGATAATGACGCTTTAGTGTCACCACATGAGACGGTGGTGGGCCTAGTGGTGGTAGCAGACGTAAATTCTAGTATGTATGCTAGTCCGGTCCGATGTTTGTTTGTTGGCTCCTAGATCTGACTGTGAACTGAAAAGTGTTACAGGCCCAGGAGTTCGTAGGAGATACTTTGGGACCGTCACAAGTCCAGAAAGTCAATGTTTGACCTTGGGGACAATCGACCTTGTGTTTTAAAATCTGTGTTGTATTTAATTGTAACTTCCAGCATCAAAGGGCTAAAAGATGGTTGTCAGTAGTGTGCCTCAAGTGTGGTTTTTCTGAGGAAGCATCCAGTGCCATGTGGGGATGACATGCAGTTTTACGTTGATAGTTGACTTGTCTATGGTGTGACTTTGAGCCAGTATAGTTTGCAGCTTAGAAAACGCCGGTAGACGGTCGGGGTTTTTGTTGCTAGAAGCGGTAGGAGGTCTTGCAGGAGTTAGGGCGTAATTCCTGCCGCTAACTAATGATGTTGCTTGATCTGTTGCTATTGCGAGACTAACTGCGACGTCAATTTGTTTTGACACTATTGTACACGGACGGGATGAGTCTATTACATTAAAAGTGTCCACATAGGTTTCATTGAGTCTGATGACGCAGTGTGTCCGAGTTCAAGCAGGTGTCTCCATGACACACAATCTTGCGGCGGTTTCCGCTTACAAGTCTCTCTGTTCCGCGCGTAATTGTTCCGTTCTCGGCACAGTATTGCGGACGCGCACCAAATTCACACAAGTAGGCGATTGTTGTCAGACTTCTTTCTTCCCTTCAGCGGATGTTCGCAAACCAATGCAATGATTTGCCATGGGTTGTTGCTGTTGTCGGCTTTCCGTTTTGGAGGTTCTCGCTTGACATAGTCTCCGCCACCGGAAGTGGCGGTGTTGACAATGAAATGGCTACGCCGGGCTCAGCTGCAAGTTCTGCGGAGTAGATTGTTGCAATGTCTTGAAGTTTCAGTTTGAGGCTAAACGGTTCGGTTCCGTTTCAAACTTCTTCGGGCGTCTCTTGATTGCAACTTTTTTCTATTGATACAGGGTGTCGACGTTGGCCGTAAAGCAGTCTTTGTCGGAGGCTTCTTCTTTTTCTGTCGTGTCGCAGTTAGTGGCAACTGCCGTTAATTGCAAGTCAAAGCATTCTGCTTCTTTGTAGCACTCGGTTTTGGTAACTTTTGCAACGTGAAGTTCTAGTATAGTTACAAGAGGTTGCACTAGATTGTTCTCGACCTCGTTGACAACTACTTAGTGGAGTTCTGGTATGTCCAATTTAAACTATAAGACTTCTTCGAATTTCACCGTAGCCTCGGAGATGATGGCTTGGCAGAGTTGTAGTTGCAACGAGGTGGATTGTGTGCATTTGTGCTAACGCAGATCTACCAAAAGCTGGATTTGGTCTCGGTTAAATGCACTAGCAAACGCCATTTCTAGGTCACGTTCTAGTGTTTCCAGGCTAATTGTGATAAAGTTGGTAATATCTATTAGTCGCCTGGGGTTTGAATCGATGGTGTGACTTAAGCAACCTACAGTTTGTAACTTGCAGGTGAGAATCCCAATTTGGCCGACTGGTTTGCTTGGTGGCAAATCGATGTCGTATTGCTCAAACCCCAATACTAATCCAGCCTTACTTGTTCAACATTGAAAAGAAGGCGTTTATCTACAAGCAAATATGCGAGATTTTTTGCTAAGGTGTGATTAAACCGTTTACCAGTGACTACTGGGCTCCGGTAATTATAATAAAAAAATCAACATACATCCGTTACCCACCTGCATGTGTCTAATGAAGACACTACAGCTCTGCCAACATTCTTTACCTCACCGCACTAACGCTACCGCAAAAAAACTAGAAGCAAAATACATAACCGTGCAAAGAAACAAAAAGAAGGGTGAGTTTCCACATCTTTTTATTATTAACAGGCAATCAGCCAATCCTAATCATCAATACAAAACAAACATTAGCGGTTAACTCTGTTGACCCTTTAAGCCAAAAGCAAAAAGGCGCCGTTACCGTTAACAAAAAGAAGAAAGCTAAAAAAGGCTTCATCAAGGTCAGGTTTAAGCCCGCAACTATATACTTAAACTCCGCCGGTGACAACAACCCCACCCAACCTCCATAGTAATCCGAATCTATCTCCTACCGCTGGAAGCATTTGTTCTAACAGAAAAAAACCTTTTTTTTTGGCTTTCTCCCAATATTTCAAAAGTGAAATAAACAATATCTTAGCCCACAATACCCACAATGGCATTTGAGTAACTCCCGTATATAAACATAGTCAACTTCTAAAAAGTGTTGCCTTATCTTCTTAGCATATGCCGCTTTACCTAACAGAAAAAAACGTTAAAAAGACATCAAAATTATTTGGTTTACTCTATCCAATATACATAAAATAAAAAAAACAAATTTGGTCGTTTCCAAATGCCCAAAAAAAGCAAAAAACACGCAAATCATAAAGTTCATAAAGCTTTTCAATCTAAAGGTCATAATAAAACCAAAAAAAAGCAAACTTCTAAGGATGCAAAGTATTTCTAAAAATAATTGCCTCACAAGGCAAAAAACCAGCACCTAAGCCCGTGTCAATCTCAGCTAGCTTCTTTAAATAGCTCAGGTCTCTTCAAACCAATTGCTATGATTACAACCAAACCGTATGCCGGCGGTCTCACACTACCAGCACCAAAAACGGCTAATACAAAGATAGCTACTTTTCTTGCAGATTTCAATAATTTAATAAAAAAC
The DNA here is from genome assembly GCA_963932245.1 of Tachinus rufipes. Classification (NCBI taxonomy): domain Eukaryota; kingdom Metazoa; phylum Arthropoda; class Insecta; order Coleoptera; family Staphylinidae; genus Tachinus; species Tachinus rufipes. Next base: position 112,653,843 of record OZ010743.1, read on the forward strand.
ACTCCAAAACAATGAACATACTCAAAACATGCATTAAGAATCCCAAACACGTTTACATTTTAAAAAACGTCGGAAGTGAACCGGAAGAAGAAGACTGTAATCTTTGCAAACACCTAGCGTGGAACAGTACCAAAACCAACGTAAAAGGTCAAGCATTGCAAGACTACGTTGAAACAAAATGCTACCAAATATTGGGTCCAGTAGAACGCACTATATTTCTGTTGGTGACTGAGTACCCGGTACTACTGAAATTCTACAAGATAAAATCAAATAAGGAGGAGAAAGGTTTGGACATCAAAAAAGCCCTTAAACAATTTTCAACTCAACACAAAACCACTAAAAAAACTACTAAAACCCATCAAATTTGCGTTGATGTCCTCTAGAACTATACCGCCTACAAAATGTATTGTTTTTCACAAAAATTGCCTTAAACATCAATGGCAAAAGCATTACAACCTCAGAGATAGCAAGATCTTTAACGCACTTTATGATAAAGCTAGAACGGCTATAAGGTTGCTCAAAAATCAGTGTTGACAAAAAAATTTAAAGTCCTGGCAGATCTTCAAAGCCTTACGCAGTTGAGAAGTCCGAGTTACAGTAATCCAAATGTAAAAGCATTTTCCAACAGCTTCAAACTCCAATGCTCCCCTTCTATAACAGAGAACATTAATCTGGAGCACGCCAAAAGAGTCTACAGAGAAGTCAATAACTTCTTAGAAGATACTAACGACAAAACACCGTTGAATAGCGTTCGACCTTTTCAAATTATCTCAATTAAAGTTAAAATCTCAATATTCCAAAACAGAGCTCTAAAATCTTTTTTGCACAAAGCAATAACTGCCCTCATTAATCCAATTCCTCTCCTAAACTATAAAAAATCAAGTTAATTTGTATTAAATCCTTGCGGCTCATAATGACCACAAACAAATTAAAGTAAAAAGTGCAACAAAATTTATTTATTCAATTAAGACAAGTTTATATCAATATATTAATTGTCAGAACATAATAAAAATCTTTTTGTAAAAAAATATTTGCTTTATATGAAATAGACATTCACCTCAATTAATTAGAGATTATAAATATGTCTGGTAAGCCAAGTTAATTTCGCAAGAAAATATTTATAGCACTAAATTACAAAACAATAAAATTATTTATGCATTCAGGTTATGTGAAGTTGTTCTTGCTAAAAGAAAATAAATACAAAAATTTATGTTTTAGTAGTAGTAAACAAATTTTTTTTTTTTAAAGAAACATACATATATAAAAGTAAGATAGAAATGAGTTGAATAAGAATATGAAAAAGGCTATCGACCAAAGTCTTTCTGCCCTTTATGTTTTATTTGATAAAAAAATAGTAATTTAATCTAAAATTGAAAACAATTAATTTAATCATTCACTTAATGCTCTCTAATCTTAAAAATATAAATTTTAAATTAAAGTATTATCCTTTATAATAACTTTTTTTCATTTATCTTCAGATTAATATAAAAAACAATATTACAAACAAGTAGTATCTAATTATTATTCATATGCTCCAGATCACACCAAGGTTTTCAACGCAAGATTTCTGCATAATTAATTGCAAATTTTTAATTTATCTTTATAATAAAATCTAATACGTTTAAGAATGTAGAATATTTCACACTCGTCCTTGAATATTGAACTTTATAATTATCCACTGATTTCATTGTTAAATTAAAGCGACACTAACAAAAAAGGATTCAGTTCTTCCGCATTAAAAACCTGATTCTAATTTAAATTTCATTATTAAATCATTTCTGGATTTATTTATTTATCTTAACATAGCTTGACGTTAATGAGGCGATAATTTCATTATCTGGTGGTTACAGCATTGTTATTAATTATAGAAACTATTATATTATTATATATTAATTGAATTTAATCAATTTTTTAGGAATTTTATTCTGATTTGTAAACAAACAATTAATGATGGAAAATAACAAATATTATATTTTTAGCTTGCAGTACTCATAAAACTACAATAAAGTAATAAACATTTTAAATAAGAACTGAAAGGTTAAATATTATTTATTTTATGAATCTAATTTTATGTAATATTCAATCATGCTTAGTAATAATACAATTATTCTTTTTTAGCAAGGACAACTTTGTATAACCTAATTATATAAATCATTTTATTATCCTTCTTCTTGAAATGTGCATTAAATTTGGCTTGGTTGACTTTTGAAAGCTCTTTTTAATTGAGGTCAATGTCCAGATTAAATCCTTATATCTTGTGAATATTCCATAAAAGGATGTTTATGTTGTGCTGAAAAAATGTGGTTATCTATTTACGATAAATATAATTTAATGTGCAAAAAGATGGTCGGCAGTGAAGTTCGAGTTTTCAATTAAAGATGAAAAAATATTGGAATTTAATAAATTTCAATTGTAAGCACACTAAAAGCTAAGTTAAATTCCAATTATAAGAACACTGACATTTATTAATTAATTTGTTTTGAGACTAAATTAAAAATAAGAAAGTAATCAAATTTATTATAAGGAATTGCTGTATCTGAGGTCAATAAAATGGTACTACTTAAAAAAATGTTAGAATTTAATCAAATGCCATTGTAAGCACACATGAAAATAAACCAACTCTGCTATACAGGGTGTTTCCTAACTGAAGGCAAAATAGCTTTTTTGTCTATCTTGCTTCGATTCCAAGAAAACAAACAAAACAACATTACTTTAACAAGTGTGCGTTGATGCAAGCTTTTGATATTTCTTTAGTTCGGTTAGTATAATTTGATAAAAATGCTGTTCAACAACAAAGAATACGCAGATATTTATTATTTTGTTTTCGGATTCTAGTTTAAATGCTGGTTTATAAGCAGAATTTTTCAAAAATCAGATAATAAATTTGCTGGATAACAATGTCCCTCTTGCTTTACGTAACTGGATGGAGCACCGCCCCATGTTGGGCGATATGTAGTTTGGTGGCTCAACAATAACTTTAATAATAAGTGGATTGGTAGAAGAAAATCTCCTGATAGGGACACATAAAACAATTGATTTATGCAAAGCCAATAAACAAGCTATAGCAGCTATAAGAGAAAATTACAAATGATGCATTGCACATTCAAAACACAACAGATTTTGAAGCAGTTTATCATTCTCGTTTAGTGCGTTGTCAAGCTTGCATCAACTCTCATAGTAGCCATTTTGAGAAGTTTTCTAAATAATGTGTATTGTTTATCTCAAAAACAAAGCAAGATAGATACAAAAGTTATTCAGATTTTCAGTTAAAAATTAAAAAATGTAGTTTCATTTTGTACCTCCAGTTAAGAAACACCCAGTATATTGTGAGTTGAAATCTAAGACTATTAAACTTCCAATCTATCGCTTTTGTAAAGTCACAAAACTTTAAGACTAAAACCAAAAAAAAAAATTTTGCGACTCGGGTGTAATCTAGTCAGGTGAATCTTGTACCACTTTTCAGATGACGTCCCATAGTTCTGTGTTGAGGCTATTTAAGTCCGAATATAGCTTGGACAACTCTTTGACCAAAACAAGGCCAACGTGGTTTTTGCCTTGCAATGATTAATAAACTTTGAAAGTAAAACTTGTTTTGGTCTGGACTGTTGCCGGTAGACAAGTTTTAAGAACTCTTGTCTGTTCATAGAAATTTATCTGAAGAACCCTTCTCAATATTTTGCTGTAAGACCCAAAAACCCTAGTTACCGTTTTGGCAACTGTTTTGCACTTTCACCGACAATAATCTTTTTACCAAAATCATCACCAACAGGATCACAAATAAGCTATAACTTTACAAAGTTAAAAAACAAATTTTAAAAAAAAGTTACGGAATAGCAGACTAGACTATCTGCAAATAATCCAGAGTCTATATATAATAAATTACTAGTTAGCCAGTTTGTAAGTACCAACCAATAATTTGAATTGAAGTGCCTACCCACCCGCCCAAGTGTAAGTTATCCAGAAATTCAAGTTGCTCTTCTCTGCAAGCATTAGAAGTTTTTACAATAGAAGGGATGAGCCAGTCCAATTCTGTTCAGTAATTTGAACTGGAGTGCCCACCAACCTACTTAAGTGACCAGAAAATAAAATTCCTTCTCTCTGCGGGCGTTAAAAGTTTTTATGTCAGAGTAGACGGTGGTGATATCAATTTTTTGATAACCAACACTTGGGTGGGTCAATCCAATTTGTAAAAACCAGTCAGTAGTTTGAACTAAAGAAATTGAAGTTTATCTTAATCTGCAAATATTAAAAGTCTCTATTTCAGAGGAAGCGACAGTAATACTAATCTCTTAATTATCAACACTTGAATGAGCTGGTGGAACACTCCAGTTTATAAACACCAGCCAGTAGTTTGAACTGGAGTGCCCACCCACCCGCCCAAGTGTTAGTAATCCAAAAACTGGAGTTTCACCTTTTTGCAAGCGTTAAAAGTCTCTATGTCAGAACAGGCAACGGTAATATCAATATTTTGATGACAAGCACTTGGGTGGGTCACTCCAGTTCATAAGTACCTACCAGTAATTTGAACTAGAATGACCAACCATTCTCCCTAGTGATAGTAATCAAAAAATTGAAGTTTATCCTACTCTGCAAACATTAAAAGTCTCAATTTCAGAGAAATCAATGGTAATACTAATCTATTGATGACCAACACTTGGGTGGGTAAGTAAGACACTACAGTTGATAAATACCAGCCAGTAGTTTAAACTGGAGTAAAAATCTAGTTAGTAATTTAGAAATTGGAGTTTCACCTCTCTGCAAGCGTTAAAAGTTTCTATGTTAGCAGGCTATGATAATATCAATCTTTTAATGACAAACACTTAAGTGAGTGGTTAGGTCACTGCAGTTTATAACTACAAGCCAGTAGTTTGAACCACTCACCCGCCCAATTGTTAATAATTTAGAAATTAGTTTTTCCTTTCTGCAAGCGTTTCTATATCAAAAGAGACAAAGGTGATTCTTATCTTTTGACGACCAACACTTAAATGGGTCACTCACCCTCCTACCTAAGCGTTAGTTATCAAAAAATTTATTGTAAAACAATTCTCTGATGTCTAAGTGACATCTGTCATTCATTGTCTTGTACGTAATAGCTACAAACTGCTAAACTGCATTATTACTACGTTTTTTTAAGAATATTGTTAATTAAAAACATGTAATGCACAACGTTTTTTAACGACAATCCTATGATCACAATTTTATCAAAATTTATTCATATGACATTATTTGTCTTGTACGTAATAGCTACAAGAACACAAAAGGTGGGAGAAGTGATTGATCTTTTGATGACTAACACTTGGGTGGGTAGATGGGTCACAGTAGAAAAAACTACTCGCCTATAGTTTTAATTTGGTGCCCGCCCACCCACCCAAAAGTTAGTTATCAAAGGATTCATTGTTAAACAATTCTCTAATGACTAAATAGCATCTCACATTTATTGTCTTGTACGTAATAGCTACAAAAACACTAAATATGGAAGAACTAATAGATTCTTTGATGACTAACACTTAGATGGGTGGGCGGGCCATAATAAAAAAAGCTACCCACGCACAATTTTAACTTGTAGTCCAACCACCAGCCAGTAGTTAAAACTGGAGTGCCCACTCACCTACCCAAATGTTAATAATCCAGAAATTGGAATTTCTTTGCTCTCCAAGCGTTAGAAATTATTATGTCAGAAGTGGCGATGGTAATGCTAATCTTTGATGACCAACTTTTGAGTAGATTACTTCAATTCATAATTACCAGCCAGTAGTTGCAATTGAAGTACTCATTTACCCACCCAAATGTTAGTAATCCAAAAATTAGAGTTTCTCCTGTCTGCATTTGTTAGAAATTTCTATGTAAAAAAATGCAATGGTGATGCTAATCTTTTGATGACCAACACATCCGTAAGTCACACTAACTCATAATTGCCAACCAGTACTTTTAACTAGAGTGCCCACCAACCCGCCCAATTGTTTGTAATCCAAAAACTAGAGTTTCTCCTCTGCAGACATTAAAAGTAAGCAATACTTGGGTGGGTGGTTAAGTCCTTTCAGTTTAAATTACTGACCCGTTATCATAATCAAAATCTAATAAACAGTTTAGAATTTATAAATTATTTAGTTAGGGATGTTCAATCAAATTAACATAACGCCAAACTGCTCAAACCAATTTTGTTTCAACTTTTAGGTTTGATAGTAATGATGATAAATTTGAGCAAAATCCAATGAATAAACTGTTAAGAAGTTATAAATTTTATTAAATTACCCAACAGTTCTAGCTTAAGTTAAAAAAGATCAATTGAACTGATATTATGCCAAATTTACCCCACAAATTTTATTTCAATTTTCAGATTTAGTACTAATAATATAGTACCAAATTTGATAAAAATCCAATAAATGGTTTAGAATATATAAATATACAAAGACCGCAAAAACGTCAGACGAGTTGGAACATTATTAAAACCACTTTTAAAGAAAGCTGTTTAAGCACTGACAAACAAACTTTAACAAGATCACTTGGTAGAACAAGGAGTTTGACAAAGCAAAGGCAAACACTAAAAAACAAAACTTAGAAAAACGGCAACTAAGCCACTTATAGAACCAATTTCACGGTTTTTAACAATATAAAGAGGGACTTCCGCCTCCAAAAAGCTTTAAGCAAATATTAGACTGAAAATATTAAATCCCTGACGACCAACAACAAAAAATACACAGAATTGGCCAAGAACACCCTGCAAGAGCTACCCAGGCTCTACAATAATAGAAACTCTTCATTCAAAGGATCTAGAACTGACAAATAAGAAGACAAACAAAAAATACTCGTATAAAGCAAATACCATAACTAATTAAACCATTATTTAAACATTCAAAGATTGCCAGGATACAGTAGAATTTATCTCATCATGCTACAGGATAAATTTGCAGTTCTGAGAAAGCCCTTATTCAAGATCTTCAGAGCAAGCTTACCACTTTTACACATACTGAGATCATCTTTACGTTTTTTATACAACCAAAAAAATCAACCAAAGAAAAAAGAAAATAAATCGATAAACGCGCCTGGCAACTGTATTGTAGTAAATCGTGTTTTTAAGTAAATATTCTATAGAAAACATAGCAAATCTTTTAAAAAACCAACGAGTTAATGATCGCATCTCAATGTGGAGCTTAACGTGGGGCCACGTAGTTGAATTAGTAAAAAAATTTGTATGTTTGTGCTGTGACTGCATTTTTTTTTTGTTTTATTTGGGTTAATTCTAAGAGGTAAAAATTTGTATTTACCATTTCAAACCTCAAGCCAAATCGTCTAGTAAAAAGAGTTGTTGTATAAAATTGCAGTAAAAGAAGTTATAAATTAGATAAGGTAAAAGACATGGTGTCACCTTACGTAAATTGCTTAAGTGAAAAAAAAAATTAAAAAGTTTTTTTAGAGCGTCTGGTAAAGTACGGCCAAATCTAAATACATAATTTTGAAAACTAAGGTAAAGGATCTCAAAAGTAGTTTGTGTGAGAGATTAGAGGCTGCAATCATTCAAAAATTAAGGACTAAGTTTGCTCATGTAAATTTGCGGTTAGAACAAATCCAACAATAAGATCGCATAACCGCAACCAAAAGCTGACCTGAACTTTTATTATTCAAGACTTTGAAAAAGTCTTGAATGGAAGTCTTTAGTGACAATGTTGTGCTCAAGACAAAAATTTGCTTATTAACCAGAGGTGTGGTCAATCAGCTAGACAAGACAGGCGTACAAAAGTGGAATGTGGTTTATTGAGCAAATGGAAAAAGTAGCAGAAGCCAGTGTAACTAAAACCAGTTTATACTTGAGTGTAAGTAAGATTTTAACCAATAACACTATTCTATAGTACCGCGTAAATAAAGCTTTGTTTTATAATTGAGATGTGGGTTCAAATTAAATTTTGCTTCTAGAGCAAAGACAAAAGTATAAAGATGTTTGTTGCGTTAATAAAAAAAATTATTCCAATGATCTATACTATAAATGAAAAAATGCGGTTAAGTCTCATTAAAAGCAAGTTGCATCCACCATTAAAAATTTTTGGTGACGCAGGAAGTTACTAATAAGGCCGAGTTACTAGATTTAAGGAAGCAAACAGAGGAGTCCAGGTAAGCTATGTCAAAGCACTATCCACTTAGTGTAAGAAAAGTGAGAGTGACAGTAGATTTAGCCTACGTAGGTAATGAAGTAAACAATCTTCAAGTTAGTAAAGTTAGTAAAATAATCCAGCACATAAATAGGATTGCTAAAAGAGCAACCAGTAATCCCTAAACAACATCAAGCTATAAACGGTAATGTCAACCGTTTCTACCTTAATTTTATCCTTGCGCAGTCAAGAAAAATTGAATGTCGTTATTTCTCAGTTAATTTTTATAGGATTACTATCTTGGATTCTGGAGCTACAATGATATCTTTTGGAACAAAAGAATTGGCTCAATTAAATTGTCTAAGGTAAGTAAAATGCATAAAAAAAAATTTACGTTTTTAGAAGTGCAAGGCAAGACAAAAATGTTTAATTTTTATGTAATTCCAGAATTGCAATATAGATTAGTTTTAAGGACAGAATTGTGAGTTGCAATGAATATATACCTTAATTTGCGGTCGATAGAGTAGTATTTTGAGAGATGCAACAATGAAGTTGTAACTAAAAAGTCACAGGTATCGGTCAACTCAATAATAAGGTGCAACAACCTCAGATCCAAAAACATGGCAAATTTGCAAAAAAATGTAAATAATTTTGTTGATTATACAATCAAGTAAAGTGAAAAGTTACCGGGAAGTGCCCACATTAAATTGTACTTTTACCATTTCTGTCATGGACAGCCTACTATAGATACTCAACAACATGGGCGTCTTTGCATTAGGCTACGCCAATAATCTCATCACTCTTGTGCACAAAAACTTTGTAAACTGTAACAAAAAAGTTAAATGAAACATCTAATATAACCACAAAGTCCATTTGGGTGCTCTTTGCAACCAAAATAATGATTAGACGCACATACGGACTAACACCTAATATGACCAGATGGCTATACACAGCCAAAGAATTGTTTGGTACACAAAGACCAGAATGGCATCAGAGCTATAATCAGTAACGTAGCTAAGATTTGTAGCCCCCCCCCTCCTCCGCAAAATATTGAAAAGGACCCCCTAGAGTGTATTTTATACTTTTTCTTTATCCTCCTTTGAGCAAACATGCCTTAGATTTCCAGAAAAAAAGTAGTGTATACAGAAACATAACTGAGATGAGACTATACCCCAACATACCGGTAGCGATGATGTCAAATAGTCAAACAGCATTGCAGGCATTGCAATTGCTAGTAATAAAATCCAAACTGGCTATAGCCTGCATAAACAGTCTAGAACGCCACAATCTGAAGAGTTTGCCTAGATGGTCTAGATACTAAAGAACCAGATAATAAAATAAAACCTCATGGTTAAAAGCAAAGAGGACATTGACTAGACCCAAATTTGCTTTTGGAATCACATTCAAAACCAGAAAAAAAAATAAGCCGCAGTAAACTTGATGCAACATAGCAACTTATAGAAAGTCTGTAAAGGAATGACACACTCAAGACTATTCAGGACTAGCACATAATACCAAAACACAAATAAGTTAAACTAAGCTCTAAAGGCTCACAGAACTGATAACCAGACACTGTGGTCCTAACAAGCACATGCATAGAATGAGAATACAGATGGGGTAAACTAAATTGAATAGATAGAGCTGCTAAAAAGCAAGACTTTAAAAATGTACAATAAGACTTAGCAGGCTTGCAGCGCAAGAAAAGCCAAGCAAACCGCTTTAAAAAAATGAAAAAACTGAAGTTTTTTAGTCATTAAAAATCTAACTAACCTAACCTAACCTAACCTAACCTAACCAAACCTAACCTAACAGTTAAAAAAAGTACTACTTGAACAATATTAGGTTTCAATAAATTCCAATTGTAAACACACTTAAAGCTTAGCCAATTCTACCACTTGTTAATTAATTGGTTTTAAATAGTACTACATACTTAAAAAAAATTATTGGGATTTAATAAATTCTAACTGTAAGCATACTTAAAATTAAGCCAACTTTGCTATTCATTAAGCAATTTGTCCCGCAACTTAAATAAAGATAAAATTGTTATTATTTAGAACTATTTTTTATTAAAATAGTTTCTATCTTTTGCAATTTCAATACCATAATATTATTGACAAACAATTTCATAAATTAACTTTTTTGTCATCATGTAAACACTAGATTTATGACATAACACATATATTTTAGTAAAATAATATTTAATTATTGTTTATTTTTTACTAATTGAATGCTAAATGAATGGAACAAATCTAATTACGAGAGTAACCATGAGGTGCAATCGTGCTTAATAAAAATGTTAATGAGACTCAAATTATACTTTAATCTGATCACATTTTGTGATTACATATAATTTTTGTTTTTGCGAAATATAATTATAAAATATGCACGAACAAAAACATGCTGTAATGATAGATTTGTTTGCTTTTAAATCGTGGTTCCAATCATAATTGCTTATACCTGTATGCTATAATGCTTCAAAATTCTTACATAATTGCATTAAATTATTAGTTTGATTGAGTGGGTAACTTGTATTATTGCATCCCTATGCATAATGCAACATTAAAAATCAATATTTGTTTTGTTTTAACCAATTTAGTTATGTAATTTTCTCATAATGCTTGATTGCTTGTTTTCTGTTTTAATTAGAAATTTGGGTACCCAGAACAAATATTTCCTAGTTAAAAACTGACCTTGTATTCACACGCTTTTGTTGTTGAATTTACAAGATGTTACTATGCAATTTAAGCTATGAAATGAAGCCAGTTTAGAATTATTATTTACCTTTTCGTATGTCTGAATGTTATTTAAACACTTCTCCGAATCCACATCTTGTCCATTGGTAAAATCACAATAGATTTCTACTAAAATTGATTTATTATTATAATTTGATGTAAATATACTTCACCTCCCATCGAGATTTCAACCTCAACTAATTCAATGTTATTTTTAACTATAGGACAGATGATAACAAAGTGCTTTGAGTAAAAAACTTAAGGAATAAAATAAATTGTATTAGTTTTTTGCAGTGATAACATAAATAATATATAAATAGATGCATTTAATAAATTCTAGAAATTATTTCCAGTCTAATAAATTTGATTTATTTTATGTATTCGTGTATAACATAAAATATTTGTGTTCAACAAAATTGTTATGAATTAATTAGATGATTATGAATAAAATTAGGATCTAGTGCAAATGATTTAATGCTCAGGATCTTTACAGCAAGTTGCTGGACAAGATTGCAGTTTTCTTATAATTTGAGAACCACTAAATTTTGTCCAACGGAAGAGCCAAAGACAAGTCAGTATTTTTGTATTAATATGCAAAGAAAGTGACATAAATAGTTGTATTAGTATACGTCATATCTCATCAAAGATTCTAATCTAAATAAAGCGCTTTACGTATAACTAAAAAAAATAATATATAAAAGCTTTGTGTAAATTATGGTTTTTCAGTATTGAGAAGCTGCTGCTCATGAACTATTGCAAAACAAAAGAATTATTGGTGTTTTAACAGTGGTTTTGGCATTATTTATAATAGATATTGTTCCATAAACATTGCTATTTGAGTACAGATAGAGAGTCTGAAGTTGTGTTAAGGATAGATAAGTAATGGACTAGTTCTAGATTGTCATATTTGTTGATGGAAAAGATTGGTAAATTTTTACCTAACAAGTTCCAAGCGAAAGAAACTTTGCACAATAACTAGTGGAACTTTTAGGAGTTTAATTTAGCTATCAGAGGTTATTCACACATAGACCGGTCTTAGAGATGTGTAATACAAAGTACTTTGGCAGTAAGGTCATTGAAGTACTGATAGCTATTGCAAGCTTAAAAGACTGCAAAAGATTGTTATTTCGCACACTGACAGCCGAGGCTTTGAGGCTGTGTGATAACACTGTATCTGGCAATAAGGCCTTATACGTAACAGTCAAAAGTATCTTGCGCACTAGTAGTTAAGGTCTTGGGGTTGCACAATAATTGCAAAAGGTTGGCAAGTTTACACATGCCGGTTAAGCGTAGAGGTTGTTCGGTAATAAGAGTATATCTTGAGGATGTGTTAATTAGGTAATGGTACTATACTAGTAATGATATAATTATAAAGATTCTGGCATAACAGTTAGTTCTATGCTACAGAGATTTATATTTAATAATTGAACAGAAAGTATTAATACTTGTGTGCAGGTTCTATTTATAGAAAAATTCACGGGAACAGTAGCGAGCTATTGCAAAAAGACGAGATGGACCGGTACGACATGAATGGATCGCAAGGCGGTGAAGTGGGAGTCGACTGCGTAGAGAAGAAAGGAGGACAGCAAAAAGATGCGGTCGAATGGTTTGACGGCAATAACCGTTCCTTAATGAAATTAGTGTCAAGTTAATTAAAATACAACGTTCTCAAGCACGGTGTAGTGGTTGGGAAGTAAAATTAAATTAAGTGTGTGCAACTGTAAAATTTGGTTAAACCCCACGGTTTATATTGTAAATTCATTGAAAATTTAATGACAAACACATCTAAGGTTGAACCAAATTTTCTAAGAAAATTTGTTATCATATTGATTATTGTTGCAGATTAGTAACAAACGGGGTTTTGTTGATGATTTTAATGTAGATTTAGTAAAGCATGGTTGACAGTGTTGGGTGTTGCCAGAGAGCATGTTACGAGAATAATTGACTGAATCTGGATAAATGCAGTTGTCGTTAGGAAAAAGGTCAAAATCAGCATCACTGCAGTCATCCAAATCATCTCAAAGATTTTAATAATATTTCTAAAATGTTATAACAAATATTAAGTTAAAGTCAACGTAGGTCTACTACGTGAGCGTGGTTGAGTAGATGTTGCTGATGTGCACAATTTAGTAAATGTTTAAAAGTTTTTATATCGGTAGCTAGAAATAAACTTTAATAAATAGAAAAGCGTTGCTGCAAAGTAGCTCTCATAATTGTTAGTGTTGATAAAGTCCGCCTTTATACTGCCGTTTTTATAATACGAATTTACTTCGTGTTATCTCGTTACGTTTCGTAATTATTTTAATGGCGACTTATAACATGGCTTACTTGATTTTTGGATTATTTTAATAGCGTCTTATAATACGAATTTACTTCGTGTTATCTCGTTATGTTTCGTGATGTATTTTAATGGCGTCCAAAATTACAAAGTACTTTTTAAAGCGTTTATAATTCAAAATAACTTTGAAGTTTAAGTTGTATGGAGTCAAATTCTATAAATTAAAATTATGTTGATAATTTGTTTATGTTGATAATTTGTTTAATAGTAACAATTTAAAAATATTTGTCATAAAACATTTTGAAAATAAAAGATAATAGATTTATTATGATAAAAAAATAACTCAATTTAACAACGATTAAGATTAGAGATAGTAGACAAGTTTGTAGTTTAAGGAAGCAAAGAATATGATGAGCATACTCACAAACCAGATACTCAAACATACAATGTTTGCTTCGTAAAAGCCAAAATGGCAATGTTTTATAAAAAAAAGTGTAATTCAGCACTCAGTATGCAAATTAAGTATTTTTTTCCCAAGCAAACAAAATGCTTGCAATAAACTAGATAATTTAGCAGCAAAAAAAAGTCGTTAATAGAAGTTTGGGTTTGTATTTACTTTATATAAACTGTTATGTTGATTTGGGATATTAAGTTTTCTTCAAAAATTCGCCCATCAATCTACAAAACATTCAATAAGCAAAATATTAACCAAAAATTTAATATTAAAATACCAAAACCCTGCATTTTTAACTAAACATCCAGAAATCAATCAAAATCACTCAATAATATAATCATTGTTTCAAAAATTCGGCCATCAATCTATAAAAGCATTCATTAAGCAAAATATCTGGATATAAAGGCGGCATTTGATAGTGTGGATAGAGAAAAACTGTGGAAGTGCATGAGAGAGAAAGAAATTAACGAGCACTTGGTAAAAAGAATAGAAGAAGTGTATGAGGAGACAGCAAGCAGAGTGTGAGTGAACGGGAAAATGAGTTAAAGATTTTGGACAACAAAAGGAGTAAAACAGAGATGTCCATTGAGTCCCACTTTGTTTACAACTTACATAGCAGATGCAGAAAAAATCGAAGTTAGTTCAACCAGGAAGGGTAGTAGTCCGTAGAAAAAAAGTGTGGTCGCTAGCATATGCAGACGATATGGTAATTATAGCAAAAGAAGCAAAGGAAATGAAAAAAATTATTAAAAGTTTAAAAACATATTTTAGAAAAAAAAGTTTAGAAGTTAATGTAGATAAAACAAAAATTATGGTGTTCAGAAAGGGAGGGTAAGAAAAAAAAAGTTGAAAACTGAAAATAGAATGGGCAAGGTATTACGGAAGTAAAATCTTTTAAATATCTAGGATATGTTTTTTGCACAAACAACACTGAGAGCGAACACATTAAAGAGATGGCTCGAAAAGCAAACAAAGTAGTGGGACAAGTTTGGGGAATAAGTGAAAGAAAATTTGTAATGTATGAGAATAAAAAAACTTATGTTTGATAATTTAGTTTAGGAGTATAATATTGTATAGATCAGAAATATGGGGATGGAAGGAACAAGAAAAATTAGAAGCCATACATGTAAAATATTGGAGATGGGTGCTAAGTTTAAATAAGGAAACTTCAGCATATATTGTGCTAGAGGAAGTCAAAAAATATAAATTAAGAGTAGAAGCAGGAAAAAGAGCAATAAAGTATGAAGAAAGAATAAGACAGAGACACAAATGTAAAATCTTACAAGAATGCATGAAAGAGAAAATAAAAGCAAGAAATGGAAAGCTGGAAGAGATTAAGGATAATTATTACAATAGGAATGGGTATGCTAGCCAAGAAATTGAAAGAATGAGAGAATCTGGGAGGGAGACATGGTACAAAATTATGGAAAGAGATAGAGATATACAAAGGAAAGAAAGGAGAATACGAGTGAAAGAGTCTAGATACAACGCAAATTTTATTTATTTATTTAAACATATGCCATTCTACCTTTTGGTGTATGGCTTTTTACATTATTTTGTTTGATATAGTTCTCTCCATTTTTTCCTGTCCAGAGTTGTTAATTTGCAAATTATAAACATATTATAGAAAACGAACTGTCAATGTACCTAGAGAGCGATAGATATAGTAAAAATGATAAAAAGATGATTGCAAGATTCGGATGTGGTAATGAAGAGCAAGTGATCAAATTTAGGATGGAAAAAGATTTGAAAATGTGCAGAATGTGCGGAGAGACTAAAGAAACTATGGAACATATGTTGAAAGAGTGTAACAAAATGAGAGAAGAACAGATGGAAAAAAATGAGTTATTGAAAGGGGACGGAAGAGAGATGGAATGGATGAAGGCAATTAAAAAACAAAAAAGAAGTAGATGAACAGAGAAGAAAATACTTTTAGTTGTGTTAATTTTATAAGGATTGGGTTTTATAACTTTGAGAAGTTAAAAATGTATTTGTAAATGTAATTTTCAAGGCCGAAAGGCAAGAAATAAACGTATTATATACATTAAGCAAAATATTAGCAAACAATTTTTAGTATACTACCTGAAAAATTAATAATTTTGTATTTTTATCCAAAAATTTTAGTCATCAATTTATCAAAACACTTAAATTCAAATATCATCAACAAATTTTAAATCTATAATCTGGAAAACTAAAAATATAATTTGTTCAAAAATTTACTACCTATCTGGAAAACTAAAATTTTTAATTAAAAACTAAACAGATATTATTACATGCCAAAATATAAACAATAAACTAACCTTCAATTCCAATGACCCGCAAATCTCAAGTGATATAGAAAAAACCGCTCTTATTTGTGTTGTTATTGATATATTAATCCAAAATTCCGGTTATCAATTTACTAAATGTAAATATTAAAAACAAATAATAATGTATAAAACTAAAAACATAATATTAAAATAGAATAATCTGGCCATCTGTTTGCAAAATATTGAATCAACTAACTATCAGCAACATTATTAAGTTTACAATCTAAAAAAATTTAAAAATTCAATACAAAAATCTGGCTTTTTTACTCAAAAATTTAGCAAACAATCTACACCAAACACACAAATAAGCAAAATATCAACAAATTTTAAGTGATATTAAAATACAAAAAGACGGGTCTTTAAATTAAAAAATTAGGCTATTAAATTGCGCAAAGACTTAATAAACAAAATATCAAATTTTATGTTAAAACAAAAATCCGGTCTTCTTAGTAAAAAGTTTGGTGATTACATTGCTCTCAAGTACTCATTAAGCAAAATGTTATCTACAATTTTTAAACTTACTATTTAAAAAGTTTTAAAAATAATATTAAAACACAAATTTAATATGTTAATACATATTGTATATATATATATATTTTTTAATTAATAGTCTGGACAATCTGAAAAAATAATCAACAATATTTCTCAAAGATACAATTTGAAAAAAAAATTACTATTGAAATTGAAAGTATCCGGCATTTTTACAAAAAATTTGGCTATCAATTTACAAAAACATTCAATAAACAAACTTTTAGCAATATTTCTTAAATCAACAATCTGGACAACAGAAAAACTGATATTTTAATACAAATATCCGGTCATCAGTCTACAAAAACTCTTAATAAGCAAAATATTAGCAGTAATTCACAAGCTTACAATCTGGTAAACTGAAAACTAATATTAAATTACAAATCCGTCAGTTTGTAATTTAAAAAATTAAAAATTTGATAATTTAGTATAAAAATCTGGTCTTTTTGATTAAAACTTTTGTCACTAATCTGCACAAGCACATAATTAGCAACATTTCAACAATTCTCAAGTTTAAAACCTAAAAAAATAAAAGTATCTATCAACAAATCTGAAGCTTACAATTTGAAAAATTAAAGATTTTATAATAAAAAATCTAAATTTAAATCTGAAAACAAAAAATATAATGGTAATAAAAAATTATATTAAAATACAAAAATTTGGCTATCAATTTACGAAACTACTCAGTAAGCAAACTATCATCAACAACAAGTAATTTTACAATTTAAAAAACCAAAAATTTTATATTACAATACACAAATTCTGTTAATCTATAAATTACAAAATAAAAAGTTTGGTATTTTACAAACTAAAAAACTAACTAATTTGATGGAAATTTAGTTTTATTCATAAAACTATCCAAAAAACTAAAAAAATTATAATTTATTACAAAAAATAAGCGTTTTTACTAAAAAAATCTGCTATTAGTTTACAAAATTACTTAACAAGCAAAATACCAACAACATAAAATACATAACCGGCATTTTTAATCAAAAATCCGGCCATCAAATTACAAAAACGCTCAATAAGCAGAATATCAAAACATTTCTTTTGTTTTTGATCTGTAGAACTAAAATATAATATTTTAATACAAAACTCCGGCTTTTTAAATCAAAAATCCGATCATCAATATACAAAAACACTCAATAAAAAACTTTTAGAAACATTTCTCAAATTTACAATCCAGAAAACTAAAAATATGACATTTTATTGTAAAAATCCGTTTTGTTTTTAGTCAAAATTAGTCTACAAAAGCATTCAATAAGCAGAATATTAGCAATAATTTTTAAACTTACAATCTGGTAAATTAAAAATTGATATTAAATTACAAAAATCTAGCTTTTTTAGTAAAAACTCTGGCCACTAATTTACAAAAGTCAACCATAAAAAAAAATTTAAGTAAAATAAAAAAAACTGTTTAAAGACAAAAATTTTACCTTCAATCTACAAAAACACTCAACAAGCAAAATATTAGTAACAATTTTTAAGCTTACAAACTGAAAAGCTTGATTTTTTTGACAAAAGTACTCAAAAGCTTTTATTAAGTAAAATATCAACAAATATTTTTGCAAATCTACTATATGAAAAACTAAAAATTTAATGTTTTAAAACAAAAATCTAGCCAATTTAGTCAAAAACCTTGCTGTTGACCAACAAATGTACTCAAGAACCAAAATATTAACAACAATTTTTAAGTGTTAAACTAATGTCGTCGTCCTACCTATCTGGAAAGAAATTTGTTTTTAAGTTTTTAATTTACAAAATTTAACTGTAATAGTAAAACGTCAACAATACGTGTAATAATGTTGACTCAAAATTTGGTTTAAGTTAATAGCTCCATTTAGAAGATATTAATTATTTACTACAAACGCATTTTTGGTTATAACTTTGGATCCAATTAACCAATTGTTGTCCGAAATATTTTAATAGTTACTTTAGAATGTTAATAGCATACAATGCATGTTTTAAATGTTTAAAAATCAAAAATAATAAAATGTAAGCTGTTTTTAATATACGTTTAGTTTTATCAAGTCACACACAAAATAGCCGCCGTATTATAATTTGCGTCACTTTAAAAACGCGAGTCGGGTATCCAGTATATTCATGGTTTAAGTACATAATTTTATTTGACAGTTTAAGATGATTTCGATAGTAGTACATGTGTCTCATCTAAATCAACATTTGACTATTCAAACTATGTTTAGTTGACTGTTAATGTGTACTATATTTGACAGTGATGCCATTCAACAATTGAAATAAGGTATTGTCACTTTTAAATTATTTTGACAATTGCAATACAGTTTTCACAAAACATAATTTTGATAGTCAATGTAATAATTAAGCTCCCTGAGCGGTTTTAATGCAATAAATCACTTTTCTGAGCAACTTTTTAAAATCAAAATGTATTTTGTGCAACAATTGAGTGTTCTCTTAAATTTTTGTGTAACAAATAAGTTTTTTTATAGAATTTTTGATAATTAAAAATTGTTGGGCATAAATTACTTCTAAGCAACTTGTAATACATTTTTTGCAAGAATTGAGTTTTTTGAGCAATTTTAATAAATTTTTTTGGGAAATATCATAAATGAAATACATTTGTTTGACACGTTTTAGACATTAATTACTTTTTGGAGCAATTCTTAATACATTTTGTGCTACAATATGGTTTTCTGAGCTATTTTAAATAATTTTTGTGTAATAAATAAGATTTTTCTGAAGTTTTTGATAAATATCATAAAGCAAATACATTTTTTGGGTACATTTTAAGCAAAAAATTACTTTTTTGAGCAACTTTTAAAAAGTTCCATGCAACAATTAGATTTTCTAAACAATTTTGAATAATTTTTGTGTAATAAACAAGTTTTCACTGCAAGTTTTGGGAAATATCATAAAGCAAATCAAAATTAGGCAATTTATAAAATATTTCGTGTAAAAATTAGGTTTTCTAAACGATTTTAGATAGTTTTTGTGTAATTAATAAATTTTCTCTGCAGTTTTTGATAAATACCATAAAACAACTACATTTTTTGTGCAAAAATGTGATTTGAACAATTTTTAAAACGTTTTCTGCAACAATTGGGTTTTCTAAGCAATTTTGTATAATTTTCGTGTAATAAATAAGTTTTCTCTGCAATTTTTGATAAATATTATAAAGCAATTACATTTTTTGGCACAATTTAGGCATTAAGTCACATTTTTGACTAATTTTGAAAAAAAAATTGCAACAATTTGGTTTTCTGAACAATTTTAAACGGTTTTTGTCCACAATTTATAATGATTATTTTTTGTGCTAATTTTCTGCAATAAATTAGTTTTTTTTTTATTGTATGCAATAAATAGGTTTTCTTTGTGATTTATGAGTTAATTTTATGCTCAAATAAGTTTTTTGTGCAATTTTTTTGTTAAAAGGTGCTATTTCAAAAGTAAAATTTTAATTAATTAATTTCCAAAACATTTTATTTAAAAAAAAATATTTCAACTTTTATGTTACTTTTTTGTTTTTTTTTACGTTTTAAAGCAAATTGTATACTATAAATAATTTTCTGCTCTAATTTTAATACATTTTAAGTTTTCTAAGCAAATTTTATGCATGAGATGAGTTTTCTATGAACTTTTTTTGTACATTTTTATGGTTTATTGCACCATTTTTCATAAATGTTTTATAGGTATTAAAAGTAATTTCTAAGCTAATCAAGCAAACTAAAGATTTCTGCGCCAATTTTAATAAACTTCAGATAATAAACATGATTTAGAAATCAGTTTTCTGTGTAATTTTTAAGATCTTTGTGAAATTATTATGTTACAAAGAACCTTTTTGTGCAACATTAAAGTTTGAGAAGTTAATCAAGAGAGTTTTCTATGCTATTTTTTATAAATTTTAAGTAATAAATATAATTTCCAAGCAAATTGTATGTATGTACAAATTTCACATTTTTTAAACAAGTTTTGTAGTATAAATGAGTTTTCTGCACTAATTTTCATAAACTTTAAGAAATAAATTTTTATAATATTTTTTTCATCCTAGAAATAAATTTTCTGTGCAATTTTCACACTTTAAAAAACTTTGTTTTAAAGTTATATAAACAAACCTTAAAACATTTTATATAAAAAATCCGGCCGTATTAGTAAAAAATCTGGCTATCAATCTCAATCCAACAATCTTAAAAATAAAAAAAAATATATACAACAATATCGGTCTCAATTTTCAAGCCTATAAACTGCAAAACTGAAAAAATTAAATTTAAAATACAAAAATCCGGCCGATTAGATAAAAAATCAAGCCGGCAATATTAAAACTATAAAATTATATTAAATAGAATATTAGCAACTATTTTTAAATTAATAATCTAAGAATAATAACAAACATATTAAATAAAAAATCTAGTATTTTTAGTCAAAAAATCAATTTACAAAAATACTCATTAAACAAAATATCTGCCACAATTTACATGTCTGCGTTCTAAAAATCTAAAAATTTGATATTAAATACAAAAATCAGCAACAATTAACTTAACTTACAATTTGTAAAATTAAAAGTTTGATATTAAAATATCAATCAAACAATGTAAACAAAATGCCAATTACAGATACTTAAAAATTTATCTATACTATGAAATGTTAAAATTTAATTTCAGATTTAATCAAAACATACATTATTTCATTGACACTCCAGGGCATATGTAATAAATCAAAAATATTAAATTTTATAGAAATTTATAGCTTACAAATATCATTACAATTCGATGAATATTTCAGAACCCAGAAGTGGTATTTAGAAAATCTATAACCTTCCAATACATTTCCTTAATAAATTAATTGATGCATTCAAAATATTATTTTGTGTACGCTTTTAATTAAATTATATTATCTCCGCGTGAATAACAAAGATTAGTTGTTTATGATGAATAATAACAAATCCCGAATGGACTGTGAAGGTTGCTCCTACTACCAATGCAAAGCATACAAGCTAGTATATGTTGTCATACTCCTCGAGCGGGCTGTTTAGTATCAGCAAGCAACATTTGTAGTGGTGCGTATATATTGTGCAGAAGTTAATCCGAAACCCACGTGCGCGAACGATATGATAGTGCTCCTCTTGATGACCTCTTCGGTGGCGCTTACATTAGCCGCCGATCCTCCGGGTGGATATTATACAACACGTTACGATCACTTAGACGTTGAAAACATTTTAAATCAAAAGAGATTGGTCTATTATTATACGGAATGCTTGTTAGATAGGGGACCTTGCACTCCACAAGGAATCGAGTTCAAAAGTAAGTATTTACAACTTTCACTTATCATATATCGCATCACTGCCTTACACTAATATAGGACAATGCAATAAATTGATGATTGAAATCAGTAATTTTATATGCAATCAAATGACATCACAATCGATTGACATATTTTGTATAATTATAATCAAATCAGAATGTCTTAACCTTTAGATTGTTTATTTTTTGCTTTGTAGTGATAAAATTTGCATTAAAATTGCTTGAGTAATTATCACATTTCAATACATGTTTAATGATTAATAAATTCATTTCTAGATTATCACATTTATTCACAAAATTTGATGTCAATGCCATGTTAATTATTGTGGGTGATGTTTATGCACACAAAATAATTAACATTAATAGTTGGTTTGACCCCAA
The DNA here is from genome assembly GCA_963932245.1 of Tachinus rufipes. Classification (NCBI taxonomy): domain Eukaryota; kingdom Metazoa; phylum Arthropoda; class Insecta; order Coleoptera; family Staphylinidae; genus Tachinus; species Tachinus rufipes. The sequence continues at coordinate 112,675,882 of OZ010743.1, forward strand.
ATTTGGTAAAAAAGTTAGCGTAGTTTAGTATTGGTTTTTACTCGTTTGAAGATTGATAATAATATTTACCAACTGTGTTTTCGGGAATTGGTTGAATTAATGAACTTTTGATTACCAGAAATATTAAAAATAGATTGTTCAGTGAGTTGAATATAATATTTCAAATTTATGTATTGTAATTTTTTTTTTACATTTGATTGCATTTTGTGTGCGATTTTAAATTTTGTTTGCCAAATTATATTTTTTAAACAATTTTAAAGAAAAAACCATCAAAAAATGTGGAAACTGAAAAAAAATTGTTTTTTTTTTTCAAATTTTGGTTGCTTATTAATCGGAAATGGCTCACTGACAAAAATTTGAAAAAATTTACATTATCAGGATTTAGGTAGAGAAAAACATTTTTAGTGGTTTGAGCAAAATAAAATTTCATTCCGTACACTTGACTCATACATGGCCATAAAATTAAGCAAAAAAATGTTTATAAGGTAAAATCATTTAAAGATTTGTTTTGAACACAATATTTATTAAATTCAAATATTTTTTAAATAAAAAATAGTTTTTTTACTTGTTTTAAAAATGATTTAAAAAATATTGTATGTTTTAATTTTGTAAAAATTGTGACTAAACCTAAAAGACTCGTATTAAGTAATTTTGAAAATTTAAGAAAAAACATTTTAAATGAAAATTATTTTTTTAACACAGTACAAAACTCATATCTTTTAAAAAATATATAATTGATTTAAAAAAAAATATTAAAAAATATTTTTGAAATGAAAATTAATTTTCCAACTTTAGCACAACTTTTATACATAGAAGAAAGCTTAAAAAAATATTTTGTAAAAATTGTGCTTCCAATATTTTCAAAGTTTTGAAAATTATTTAAATATATTTAAAAAAAAAAACTTTAATACAATATTTTTACATGACTTAAGAGATCCAGTTTGAGTAGTTTTCAAAATTTATTAAAAAATAGTTTTTTAGCATTAGTTTAATGTTTTTATACGTATTAGAAATGTTTTTAAAAAATAATGTTTTAATTTTGTAAAAATTGTAACTCTAGCAAGAATTTTAAATTTATTAAAATATATTTCAAATATGAAAACTAGTTTTCCAACATTAAAATCTTAAAAATGTTAAGTTAAAAATTGTGCCTCCAGCAAGACCAAACAAAAAAGATTTGAAGTTTTGAAAAATTATTAAACAATATTTTTAAAATAAAAAGAGTGAAATGGGACAAATCTAAGAACATGGAAACACAGGCGAAACAATTCATTCAGCAAGAACTTGAAGTAGAAGTGCAAATTAAAAAGGTGATTGAAATAAATTTAAAGGATAATAAAATAATAAACATAATCTAACTGGAATTGTTAAGATTATGAAAAACAAGAACAAACTTAAAGGCCCGAAAATATACATCGATGATGATCTGACCAGTAAAGAACGAGAGACACAGTTTGAAATAAGGAAAAGAGGAAAGGAAGAAATGGAAAAAGGAAATAGAGTAAAAGTAGGATACAAAAAGCTATGCATAAATGACCAATGATTTAGATGGGATGAGTGTCTGGAAGTATTAACAGCCACAAAAAACTAAAAAATGAAAAGCAGTACAGGGCAGACCACATGGTGACGAACACGGCAATGACATTGGAAAAGATTAATAATAAAAATAAAAAAACAAAAGATAAAGGAAAGAGATGGAGAATTGGCACATGGAACGTGAGAAGTATTAATAACAAAGAGCAGGAACTAGAAAATGAATTCGAAAAAGCAAACCTAGACGTGCTTATAATCACAGAAACGAAAAAGAAAGGTAAAGAAATTAAAAGAACAAAAAACCATCATACAATAATCTATAGTGGAGTTAATCAGGATGAGAGAGCGGCAGCAGGAACAGCATGCCTCATTCACAAAAGACATGAACAGGAAGTAAATGGATGGGAAACAGTAAACGAAAGAATTATTGTGATTAAATTACGAAATAAATAACAGAGTAATCGAACAACAATAATAATAGGGGTGTATGGAAGTGAAGGAAGATATGGGGAAAACAATAAGAACAGGAATGGAGGAAGAATTATAGAGTACTGTCTACAGCAAGACCTAATAATATTAAATACGTTTTTCGAACATAAAGAAATACACAAATACACAAGAGAACAACATAGTAGAGCAGAAAAGTCAATAATAGATTATGTTATAGCAAAATGATCAAGAAAAAATAAGATAAAAGATGTAAGAGTGAAAAGAGGATTTGAAATTGGAAGTGACCACTACTTGCTTATAGCAGACATAGTTATAGAATTATAGAAGAAACAATTAGAAAGAAAGACGAAAATGAGAGAAAAACAAAAGTCAAAGTAATAAAAGCATACAAATTAAAAGAAGTAGAAATAGCAAAGAAATATGAAGATGAAATAACAAAGGCAATAAATGAGCTACCGCAAGTGGAAAATCAAAGTATAGACGAAGAGTAACTCTGAAGACAATTTTAACTGATGTTGCAAAACAAGTATGTGGCACAAACAAACAAAGTAAGTACAAGAGGCAAACAGCGTGGTGGACAACTGAAATGTAAGAACAAATTAAGAAAAAGAAAGAAAAATGGCAGAAATACCTAAATATGAAAACGCAAGACAGCTACGAAGAATACAAGAAGGAGAGAGCAAAAGCTAAGAAAATGATCCTATCAGAAGAACAAAAGACATGGAAAGAATTTGGGAGCCAAATGGAAGAAAATACAAAAGATAACCAGAAGATATTCTACAAGATAATAAAAAACATAAGGATAGGGAAAAAAGACAAATATATAAGAATAAAAGATGATTCAGGAAAACTACTAACGACAGAGGATGAGACAATGGAAAGATGGAAGACAATTCCACAAACTATTGAATAAAGGATATGAACCAGATGAAGAAGAGAATAACCCAACGAATGAAGTTACCAAAACCAGCTTTGGTCAAATAACAAAAGAAGAAATAGAAGTAACAATTAAAGATCTAAGAAATGGAAGATCTCCAGGAATTGATAAAATAACATCTGAAATGATCAAATGCATGGGAACTGGCGGAAGAAATATGTTAAGAAGCTTATTTAATAGAATATGTGAAGAAGAGAAGATACCAAGGGAATGGGAAATAGGGATGATTGTGCCCATTTACAATCAGGCCAGAAATTAGAGTGCAAGAACTATAGAGGCATAACTCACGTACCACGTCTAAAATGTATGAGAAAATTTTAGAAAACAAAATAAAACAAGAAGTAGAAAAGAAAATATTGGAAGCACAGAGTGGTTTTAGACCAAGGAGGTGTGTACACGACCATATATTTACACTTAAGACGTTAATCAACAGAACATTAGAAAGACAGAAGACAATGTTCATAGCATATGTTGATTTAGAAAAAGCGTTCGACAAAGTACCACGGAGAAAAATTTGGGAAAGACTAAGAAAATTTTTTTACACTGATTTATAGATACCTAGTAAAGAATATACTAAAGTCCTGACGAATAAGACACGAGCTCTAGCGGCAATGACCGAAAACAAGGCATTTTTTTGTTAATATCTCAAGAATTGTGGATTGGAGGTAAAAATTGACTATATACATAATGAAAGCTGATCAAATTTGCAATAAAAATGATTATTACATATTACAAAGATTTTCATAACAAATAAAAAGTTAGCATGGCACAACATGTAATTTATTGAAGATGCCAAAGCAAGAAAAAAGAAGTGCACTTTTTACCATCATTTGTTAGATACTCGTAAATTAATATGCGACAATGTTTTTTGGATACGCTGGATCATTGTAGAGACAAACTTTACAACTTGGTAAAAGAAAATAAAATAAACTTTATTGAATAATAAATGCAATTTTATAAGAATACATAAAATATGGAAGTTCTAAAAAATCATCAACTTAATCAATCACTTTTGATCACTTGTATCTAGAAGGCTTTGCAATCTGTACATGAAATAATTGTATGAACTCTCAATATATATAACAAAAAGTAAGCAAGCTGATTATAAATCCAGTAAACTGAGCATTTTTATTCTCATTTAGAAGCCTATTTACTGACTACTGTGTTTCTTCCAGAGGTATAAAGAAACTCAGATTATCAGTGTCATTGAAGTCTTCTTCGAGGTTGGAAGTAATGCTATTCATGAGTTCTCTATGGCAGTTGTGGCAAATGTTTGTGCACATTATTTCAGCTTTTTGGCAGCCACATCTGTTTCCACTTCCAGTTATACATTTGCAAGAAATGAGGTTAAAGACTGCTTTAGGTGCTGCTGCGTCTTATGTAGTTACTGTGATCAGCCGGCCGTTTTCAAACTTCCAACTCCACTGTTCTGGAGGAAGTCGATTTCATAGCCAACATTGGATTTAGTGGTATACACAAAAAGCATGCTGCATTGCTACTAATTCTGTAGGCGGAAAGGTTAGGTTTTACCGCTAAAGCTCGTCTCATATTTGTCAGGACTATTAGTATATTCTTTATTAGGTACCTATAAATCATTGTAAAATGTTTCAAAACTTTTAGATTTTTTAGAGGTGAGATAACTAGTTTATCTTTAAACCAGCAAGGACCAAACTAAAAAATTAGTTTGAAACAATGGTTCATATCTGCTACAACAGTCACAACTCCCTCAACACCCAGCCCTCAATGTATATAGCCCTAGCTGTAAAAAGTAAAGTAAAAAGTTTTAACTCTCACTTCTTTGCTAACAACTTCACCCATATATCAACCCAAAACTGTTTGGATTATACCGGGTTAACACTTTAGTCATTCCAAATGATTAAACGCAAATTAGTGCACAATCTCATTATCATCGCCAATCCATACAATTTACCTAACTGTCAACGACCTAAACTCGACAAGCAAACAAAAGAATCGTATCCAGAATCTCCAGACAAAACTAACTAGTAACTTTAAACTATTTGGACTCTAGGTTTTGGGTAAATGGTAAAACAAATTTTACTTAAACTTAGGCTACAATAAGTCATTTGTACCTTCTCTAATGGTCTCCATTGCTCTGACGCACAACCAGTCTATACAAACGATTTATGCTAGGAGGGGTTAATTTATATTGGCCATGGACTTTCTTGCGTAATATTTTTTTTAACATTAAAACTATATTCTTGCTCGTCTTAGAAATGTTTTCAAAAAATATTAAATAATTTTTGCCAAAATTGTACCTTCAGCAAGACAAGAACGTATTTAGTATTGTAAAAATTGTGTTTCCAACCAGACTAAACGTAAGAGGTTCATTTTGAGTAATTTTGAACTTTCAAAGTTTATTATATGAGCAATTCCAGTTCAAACGGGCTAGAGCAGCCCCTCCTCCCGTTGCGTGCATTGAGAAATTATCTTTAATATTTTTTTTTTCAGTTTCTATAATTTGATAGTAGTTTTTTTGAACGGTTTATGAAGGTATGTAACAGTTTTTAAATTTTTTTGTTTAAAAATTGCAAATTTAACTAAACAAAAATTTACTAGTGAATTTAAATCTGGCGCCATTTTAAATCTATACTCTGCTTATAAGCCTCAAAAACCATAAAACCATGTTTTTGTTCTCAGTGTGCTTGAAAAAAAGGAGCAATTATAGATTCTTTTTAACCGCCAAAGTTGACGTATTTTGATGTAAATTACTTGTAAAATATAAATTTGCTATGTGTATTTGGGGTCTAAAACTCGAAAAAACTGCAAAAATTGGCCTATTTTTCAACATAAACTTTCATTTACACATTTAGCAGCGTTCAGAGGAACTATACACCAAATATTATTAAAAAATTAAGTTTTGCAAAGAATTGTTCATGGAAAATAGTCAGTGTCGTGCTTACCAGGCGCAAAAAGCCCACAAAAAAAATTGAGTACAACATTTTTTCTTTACTTATTTTTTTTTTTTTTTTAATTATTTGACTTATATTTTTTTAAGCTCATTTCAAAAGTTTAACAAAAACATCTTTTGTCGCTTGAACCAATTTTTGGCGTTTTTACTCTTTGTTTGATAGTTTTTGCGCTTGCGGCAGAAATTTAGACTTGATCTATCGGCGCCAAAATTTGAGAATATTATTATTTTTGGCATTCAATCGTAAATCCGCACGTCGCTTATCAAAATTTGATAAAAAAAGTTTAAAACCACACCCTAGTGTGTTTATAATATTTTTTGTAAATTAATTTTTAACGCATTTTTTGCCTGAAAATTTTTAAGGGTTTATACCCTCATAAACCGATCAAAAGACTACTACTAATAAGTTATAGAAACTGAAAAAAATACTAAAGCAAATTTCTCAATGCACAAGTCCGTTTGAAATGGAATTGCCTATAAATAAAATCGAAGAACATTTAATTTAAGCAGATGCAGCGTGATAAATATAAATAATAATAAAATTAAAATAAGACCTGATTCAACTGTTGATCAAAAACAATTTTTATTTGAACAACAAGATGAATTACAACGTAGAACAGATGCAGGTGAGCAGCCTAATTTAATTAAATATGTTGCTGGCGTACCATACATTAAAAAAATTACACGGCACAATTTACAAACAACTACCATAATGTAAATGGTTTAAAAACAAAGTTGTAAATTTTCTTAAAATGTATAATAATGATTACTGCATCTTGGCTTACATCTGACTTAATATTGAATAACTATAATCTATTTTGCAATAATTGTTTTTAATACACTAGTAACAAATCTGATGGTGTAGGAGAATTCATAGCTTTCAAAAAAAATTCTACAGTTATTTCTATTGCGCAAAATGATTGAACAAATATATGTTAGAATTAACCATCTAAATATGTGAATCATTGCAACACTTTTGAAGAAATTGCTGAAATCTAAAACACTAATAAATTTTTAATATGTGGGGACTTTAACCGTTGTAAATTGGATCAAAAACAGTAAATTTATAGTTGCTCAGCACGCTAATAACCAGCCTGCCCTGAATTTACTTAGAACCTATAATTACAGTAATCCCAGAATAGCGTGGCCCATAAAATATGTGAAATGTAAGCGCAAATGAAGGATGCCACCTAACCTAACCTAACCTATAATTATAGTAATCCCAGAATAGCGTGGCCCATAAAATATGTGAAATGTAAGCGCAAATGAAGGATCCTAAAACGGACAAAGCCATGAGTGCAAGAGAGAAAACATAACTTTTGTGTATATTAACTTGCCTATTATACCGGCTAATCTATTTTTGACTAGCTATACTTTAATATGTCGCAAGTTAACCAACTGCCTAACTCTTGTGGTGTTTTCCTGAACTTAGTTTTTGGTTTTAATAAAGAATTAAACATCAGTGCTAGTGAAAATCTTCTTAATGCAAACACGACAAATCATATTGGTTTAGTTATTTTAATAAATACAATTTTTATGATAACGAGACATGTAGGTTACATATATATTCGTCGATAGATGGTTGTCTAATTGTATTTTGTATTGTGCGTAAGTATGGTAACTAGACAAACATTATTTTTCTTGATTTACTCTTAATACTTACTTTAGGCATTATTCACTTATTATTCTACAAATGGAATTCTACTTTAGATAAACAAGGAGAAAATCTTGCAATAGCTCTAGTCATTTCCAAAGCGTTTGATAGGGTATGGCATCCTTATCTTGTCAACAAGCTCCATTGTATAGGTATTGATAAAAAAAAACTGTAAATCTCATCAATTGTTTTCTTGGCAATAGAAAAATTGTAGTTAGAATTGATGGTTTTAACTCTGACCCCAAAATTATAAATGCTGGTGTTCCTCAAGGTTCTACTCTTTGCCAACTTTATTTTTGATTTACATTACTAAACTTCTACAAATAACTAAGAGTGCTATTCATAGTTTTGCAGATGATAACACCCTTCATACTTCATACTTTCTGAAGACGGCATCGACAAATTTAGGTTAGAATCTGTAGCATCTATAAACAAAGACCTTAAAACAATATCAAAATGGGGCACTCCCAACATGATCAATTTTAACTCTAAAAAAACTCAACTTTTTACTGTTTCAAAATAAAAATCCGAGGTATTATCAGTACCAAATATTAACTAAACAACGAATCCATATCTAAAGCTTCTTCAATTTGTTTTCTAGGAGTTATAATCTTACAAAATCTTCTCTGGAACGACCATGTTGTTGATATAGCTTTGAAAGTATCAAGAAAACTAGGATTTCTTAATAAATGTAAAAAGTTTTGTACTTTGTTCAACTTTATATATATATATATATATATATATATATACTTATATAAAACTTATATTTGTCTTTGTATTGAATATTGTTCCCAAGTATAGGGAGGAGCATCGGAAACTACACTATTTTTTCTAAACTCTATTCAGAGCTATTCGGATCATTGCAGATCCAAAATTGACTAATGACTTAGATACTTTACAACACAGACGTAATGTTGCAGATTTTTGAATTTTCTATAGATATTTTAATAAACATTGTTTAAACGAAATACAAGACATTTTACCATCTAAACAAATATTTATTCGTAGTACAAGGCTTGCTAGGAATTTTAACAAATATTCACTATTCAACAGTTCGGAGATGTAGAACCGAAACTTTTAAGAGAGATTTCTTTAACCGTACTATCGACAAATAGAATAGACTTCAAAATTCAGTATTTCCCGAGACTTATAAGCCACAAATATTCAAAGTCAATATTCACAAACTGCTTTAATCTAGTCTTAAATGTGATAGTTTCAGCAAAAGTGGTTTCACTCGTTGAAATTCAAAGGTATTTTTATGTTGTTCTGGTATATTATGTAATTCCTAAATATCACATTTTAAAATTTAAAAAAAATTATAACTATTTTGTTTTAAATATATAGAAAATTTTGAAAAATGGTTAAAAAATATGTTTTAAATGAAATTAAATTTGTCAACATTAGCACAATATTCTTATTTCTAAAAAATATTTTCTAAGAACAAATAATTTGTAAAAATTGTGCCTTTAGCACGTAAAAGATTCAATTTGAATAATTTCAACAATTTAAAACATTAAACAACATTACATCATATTATGAAATAATTTGTAATTAATAAATTTTATAAATACCTTTAATAATAATATTCCACACGCTATCAGAATCCATTCTTCTTAATATTTCGCAACAGGATACCTACACACTTAATCCACATTTTCACAAATTTTCACAATTTTCCGATCAATTTGAACCACTTAAATCAATTATAATTGACCACCGAACGCCAAACAATGCATCGACACACTCATCTTTACTCATCTGATATCAGCTCGAAGAGTTTTTCAGGTAATAAATGTTCACCTTGTCATGAACTCTGTGATATACGACTAATGCATTTAATCTTATTAAGATTAAAGTACATATTTGCTTGAAATATTTCAATACGCATTTAGATTTTGGTATAAAAATAGAATAAATCTAGTCGATAACCAAATTGTATTAAAATAAAATGTTTTGATTTTATTACTTAAATAAATATTTTTCATGCCAAATATAATTGGTGGTTAAAATTGTAATAATTTATAGTGTGATTATAGTTAAACAAAGCTAATGTTAATGTTAATATTGTTATAATAATAACAATCAACACTAACTTTTCAGTTAAAATTAAATTTTAATAAATTATAAATTAAAGAATATTTAATAGGATCTAATCTAATTACATAATATTTCACAACAACATAAAAATACTTATAAATTTCAACGATTGAAACCGAAGACTAGATTTAAGCAGTTTGTGAACATTGACTTTGAATATTTGTGGCTTATATGTCTCGGGAAATACTGAATTTGAAAGTTTATTCTATTTGTTGATAGTACGGTTAAAGAAATCTCTCTTAAAAGTGTTGGTTCTACATCTCTGAACTGTCAGTGAATATTTGTTAGAATTCCTAGCAAGCCTTGTTGTACTACGAGTAAATACCTGTTCAGATGGCAATATGTCTCGTATTTCGTTTGAACAATGTCCATTAAAATATTTATAAAAAATGCAAAGATCTGCAACATTACGCCTGTGTCGTAAAGTATCTAACTCATTAGTCAATTGAGGATCGGCAATGATCCGAATAGCTTGTTTTTTACGGTTTATATCTACCGCCAAGTCCGGGTTTAGTAATTATTGTTAGTAGTTAGGTTAGAGAATTAGTTAAGAATAAAATAAAATAGTATGGTCCTGGGACAGGAAGTTTGGGTACGCGAGGTCACCAATTCTCGAAAGCTAGATTTAGCTTTCCAGTGACATTATGTTATGCAAAGCAAAAAGCTTTTAAAACGTATTCAAAACTTTTAAAAAGTATTTAGAGTTTTCAAAACTTTTTATTTAAATTTTTAAGCTTTTTAAGATGTTTCCAACATATTCTAATTTGTATATTACCCAAGCTTTGGAAGGCTTCTGAAACTTTGTCATAACTTCTAAAACGTTTTCAAACTTTGAAAATGTTTTTAAAGCTTTCTAAAGTGTTTTCAAAAATTTTACAATATTCTAACTTTTATGTTTCTTAAAAGCTTTTGAAAATGTTCACAAAACAATTAAAATATTCTAAATGTTATGTTACGCAATGCAAGAAGCTCTTAAAAAGTTTTCAAAGTTTTGAAAAACAATTTTCAAAAAACATTATATAATTTTCAAGTTACTCAAAGTTTTCTAAGATGTTCTTATAATTCTAATTTTTATGTCATCTCCAAACTGAAATTTTCTCCTAACTTCTAAAACGTATTCAAAACTTTTAAATTGTTTCTAAAGCTTTTATGTTTGCTGAAAAAATTTTTGATGATGTTCTTAAAACAATCAAAATATTTTTTTGCTATCAAAGCAAAAAAAACTTAAAAAAGGTTATTATTATTTAGCGCTAAAAATGCACTCAAAACTATTAAAAAAAATTTCTACCTTCTAAAATGTTTTCAAAACTTCAAAATTGTTTTAAGAGCTTTCAGAAATGATCTCAAAAAGTTAGTAATATTCTAAGCTTTCTAAAATGTTCCTAAAACAATTAAAATATTTCAACTTTAATGTTATGCAAAAAAACTGCTAAAAAAATTAAAACTTTGAATAATCTATTTAGAGCTTTCAAACGTGTTCTGAAAAATTTAATAATATTCTAATTTTTAAGTTACTCAAAAACTTTTTAAAATGTTCTCACTATAATTTGTATGTTACCAAAGCTCTCAAAGCTTCTAAAACTTTTTTTACATTTCTTAAAAAGTTACTCGAGTGCTTTCTCAACATATTCTAATTTGTATGATATCCAAGCCCTGGAATTGTTCTCAAAGCTTCTGAAAGTTTTGTCTACATTTTAAAATGTTTTCAAGACTTTTATGTCGTTTAAAAGCTTTCTAAAATGTTTTTAAAACATTTTGATTTTTATATGTTTTAAATCTTTAAAACTCTAAATAATTTTTAGAGCTTTCAAAAAACTGTTATGTCACTTAAAAGCTTTTTAAAATGTAAGCACCCAAAAATCAAAAAAGCATTTTAATGTTACCAAGCTCTAGAAACTTTTTCTAAAAACGCTTTCAAAACTTGGAAAACCATTTTATGGCAAAAAGTTTCTAAAATCTAACTTTTATGTTGCTCAAATTTTTTTTTTAAACATTTTTTAATCAATAAAAGGTTTTTAAAAATTAAAAAAAATGTTTTTATATTTCTTAAAAATGTTTTAAATATGGAATTAACTTTATGAAAAAAAATTGTTAAAATATATTTTTGAAATTAAATTTGATTTTTCAAAAATAAATGTTTTAAAAAATAATGAATTAATTTTGTAAAAGTTTTACGCAAAGCTAAACGTAAAGGATTTATTTTAAGTAATTTAGAAACTTTGAAAATAAAAATTATTTTTTTAACGTTAGCACAATGATTTTAATGTCTTCAAATTGTTTTCAAAAATTATTGATTTAATTTTTAATTGTACTTTAAGATTAAACGTAAAGAATTTATTTTAAGTATTTTTATGTTCTTAAAGTTATAAAAAAATAGCTCAATTTTGTTACATGTCTTAAAAATTTTTGTAAAATTTTTGTCCCTTGCAATACTATACGTAGAGTTATAACTTGAATAATTTTAAGAGTTTTTAGACTTTTTATACTGTATAAAATTATAAATTTGTATTGATAACTTTCACATATTTGGGGTACCAAAATATAACAATTCCTAAAGTTTTAGATCTCTAGGTGCAATAGAGTGTTTATTTTTTTAGGAATATTTTGTCTTCTTTTAGTTTTTGTGCTATAAATAAGCAAAAAATAGTCAAACATAATATTAGTCTATCTTATAGAAAATTTTCCGTAGACACAATCCCGCTTTTGGTTTTTCAATTTTTTTTGCAAAAAATGGAAAAAATACCATTTTATTGAAAATTTGAGCAAAATCGGAGATGTCAATGTGGGGACGTTTGTCCAAACTATCGTAGAATTGCCCTTAAGTGAGTTGCGATATGTCAAAAGAAACAATAAACTATCAGAATGAACAAAAAATATATAGAATTTTAACAAAATTATCAAACAATAAACTGTTAGAATAAATAAAGTTACTGTAAAATAAGAACAACATTATATTTATAAACATAATAAAACTGTTAACTGAAAGTTGTAAACTATACAAAATTAATAACTGTTAGAATAAAAAAAAATCTGTCAAAAGTATTAAACAAAATGATTCTAAAACGATCCAAACCTATTTAAAGTGTGTTAATTTAATGTGTTGAAGTAAACGATATATTCCAAACTAATTCAAAAAGATTTAAAGAGCTGTACATTATTTTGGAATAAACTAACGTGTTCTGTAATAATTCAAAATTTAATCCAAAATTCTCAATAATCAAAATAATTTAAAGTAACCAAACTGTTTCTAACCTTAACTGTTTTAATATGATCAAAAATTATTTAACTTATTCAGAAATAATCCTACTATTGATTGCTAAAGTAATTCAAAATAATTTGAATAAATATAAAAAATAAATTTTGAAACTAATTCAAAGTAATCAAAACTAATCTAACATGTTTTGAGACAATTCAAAGTAATCTGAGGGAGTAATTTTACTACTCATTTTGATATTGCTTTACGTCATAGATTTTTCCTGACGGTGCCGTAGTACAAAATGAGATGAATGGCACAATTTTTTAAATCAGTAGTGACTTTATTAAAAATGAGACAAGATATTGCAAATGTTGCAGAATAACCTAAAGGATTTGAACTAATTCTAATCGTTTCAAACTAATTCAACGTAATTTAAACGGGTTTTAATTGGTTACTAAAGTAACGGATACGAAGTAATTTATACACTGTGTCTAAAGTGATTAAGTCATAAAAACTGCTCAAAAATGTTTTAAAACAAACTAAAACTGATTAAACCGCCAAGGTGGTGTAGTAGTTAGCGTACTCGACCGCTACATCTGATTTGAAAGATTGTTTTTTTTAGTAAAGAAAAATATGTTATTTGCCTTCTTTCGGATAAAAAGAAAAACCTTATTTAGTTTTGTCTAGTGATTTGTTGTTGCGTTCACGTTAAAGAACCCAATAATTTAAGTTAAGTAATTATTTAATTTGGGGTTAAATTCACAGATGTGCTAGTTTTAACCTCTGGCGGCGCTGATTTTATGTATAGCCTTTTAGAGACAACACAAAGTTTTGATACTCCTTAAATTTTTAATGCTATTGCTCTATAGGCAAAAGATAGTTTTATTACATTATAACATTTCAAAATTAAATGGTGGTGGCCGTTACTATATGATAGTGATGATTAAAATGATATAATAATACAAAAACGAATAAAACAGATTAAGCAGGTGGAAAAAAAGATTAAGAAATGACGGTTTTTACTTAAAGGTAATTAAGATAAAGAACATTTTGCAAAAAGGGGGAGAGGATTTAATTATTTACCAAACAAAGGAGATTTATACAGATCATTAATCAAGTTTACGGAAGGATTATTTTTTTATTTGGTAATTTCAAGAGCTTCAAACAAATTTAATTTTTTGCTTTTAGAGCAGTTGTGAATGATTTTAAGTTTATCAATATCTGAGAATATGTGTCTATTTTCTAAAATATGATTAGCAAAAGTACTATCTGAATGTTGTATTTATAAAGAGCGGTAGTGTTCTTTAAATCTAGTTTCGAAATATTTTCTTGTTTGCTTTATATGTGGTGCTTATATTTGGGACAACTTAAGGGGTGAGAATAGTTACGCTATTATAAGGAATTACAGAATCAAAATTAACAAGAAAACGCCTGAACATAATTGAATAAAATTGTAACACATTATAGAAAAAAATTCAATCTGTGTCCTCAAGCTTATCCAATAAGTTGTTTCTTTGCAATTAAATTTTTGGTTGGCGTTTTGTCTTATTTGAACCAATTTTAATTTAAAAACGACGCTGTATGTGTCAATATTTTTTTAGAGGAAACGGTTTACCGATGTTCTTGTAGATGCTATATGGCTTTAGTTTGTAATGTTTGCTAATAATATTTGTTAATAATAATACTACTAGCGGACGACGACTAAACCCAGCAAATTCTCTAGCGTTCACTCGTACACTTCTGATGTTAAAATTGTATCTGTACGGTCTTTAATGTTTGGTAACCTATTTTGACTTTTAGACGCTACTTTATAATTAAATTTACTGAGAATATTTCTTATTTTTTAAATATTTTACCAAAATATGTTATTGAAATGTATGTTATGGGTTCTATGACTTTTATCTTAAGATAAATTAACTTTTATTTAGTAATAATATTTTTAATTGTGTTTTTTGGAAATCCATTGGTATGACCTATTGATATGATTTTATTAATCTCTTTTTGCCGAGAATTTGGTGTTAAAGGTAGGCGGAAGGCTCTATGAACTATTGAATGGTAGGCTGCAAATTTGTGTACAAAGTCAAACGGAATGGTTCTGTATAAGTTGGTTTCCAAAAAATATCAAATGAAAGACTAATATTAAATCTAAAAAGTTAATTTTATTTTGATATTTGATTTCTTCTGCAAACTTAATACTGTGATGGATACTATTGATGTAAGATATCATCAACATATTGATTGATACCTAGAAAGAAGCTAAAAAATATGTTTCTTTGCAAGGTTTGAATTGAAAATCTTTTCTTTGGAGGAAGCAATAAATATTTCAACTTACAAGGGACTTAGGGGTGAGCCAATAGCTAGGCCTGTGTTTTGTTTGAAGAACTTACTATTGAATTGATAGTAGCTATTTTTAATGCAAAAAAAACATTATTTTGTCATATCATTTTTTTTATTTATTTATGCTTTTTAAGGCTATTTTACATCGCCACAGTAAGTCTACGACTTGTTTAAAGTGGTTTGATGGGACCAACAGCTTAAAACGTGACTTCCGAAACTATCAAACATGCGCTTTTTTATTCTTTCATATAATAATTTTTTTTTTTACTTATTTTCTATACTGGTAGTGGACTTCATTTGCTTTTTTAGCCATCTTTTTAATGTTTTGCTAAATGTTTAAAAGATTTTACTTTCGTAATACCTTGCTCATTCTATTTTTAGTCTTTCATATTTTTTTTCTACTCTCCTCCTGAACTTCTAAACCTTTTTTTCTAAAATATCTTTCTAAACTTTTTTATCATTTTTTTATTTTTTTTGTTAGTTTTTTTTACTACTTTTTTCTTTGTTGTGCCAACTTTACTTTTTTTCTAGATCTGATATGTAAGGTTAGGCTAAAGTGTTACTTAATGGGCAGCCCTATCTCATTTTTTTTGTTGTCCAAAACCTTGCTTATATTTTTTGGTTTGTCCAAACTCTCGTGGAATTACCCGTATAGCATACGGGTAATTCCACGATAGTATGATATTAAATTAAAAAATAATTATTTCTTTGTCTTTTATAATTTAGCAAACTAAGGTCAAAAAAAAAATTGAATTAGTGTAATCAAAAGAAAATTTCTTGTAGAACGCGATCTTTATATCCGATTTTTAAAGTTCTTTTAAAAAAAGCCGGAAAATTAGTAAAATTACGGAAAATCTGAGGAAGATCCTTTAAAAGTAATACATTTATAGCAATTATGTGTTATATTTTATCCTAAGCCCTAGGGCAAGCAAATTCAGTTTTGTTTTTTTTATTTTTTCAATCAAAAGTACTACGTTTCAAGAGTATCATATTTAAGTTTCAAGTCTCCAGGTGCATCGGAATCGAAGATATCAAATTTTCAATAAAATTATATAATTCCCATTTTTCACAAGAAATTTTGAAATGATTTTTGACTACTACTATTGCACCTAGAGATTTAAAATTTTAGAAATCGTCATATTTTGGTACCCCAAACATGTGTACAAAGTTTGAGCAAAATTGGAGATGTCGATGTGGGGACGTTTGTCCGAACTATCGTGGAATTAATTACTCATAATCTATTTGTTCTTTGTTCATACACTTTTTTTCTTTTTCTTCTAGATATACTTATACGTATACTTATTTCTGTTTTTTTACTATGACTTTTTTGAAGCAATGGTGTAGAATACATATATACAATACCCACCTAACCTAACCTAACCTAACCTAACCTAACCTAACCTTACCTAACCTTCTTAAAACCAGTTTGCGTGTCTAAAATTATCTCATTTAAATCTTGTATGCCGTACACAGTAGTGTTACTTTTCTGTAGTTCATTACTTGATTTTTGCTTGCAATCTTGTGTATTGAACATACAAAATCTTTTCTTAATTGACTTGGAAATCTTTCCCTGTCGGGTTTTTTTTTTTGTTCCTTTTTTTTAACAAACTTGAAAAGTGTTCCTTCCACACTTTCTTTGGTATTGCTTCAATATTTCCCTGTTTTTTTGTATTTTTTGTTTTTGTATTTTCATGCTTTTGTCTTTAGTTTTTTATTTTTTTATGGTTTTTGTTTTTTTAGATATTTTTTACATCTTTTAAGTACATTGCTTTTTTTTTTTTCTTTTCTTTGATATATTTTTTTGCCGTTGTTTTTTTTAATTCCTTTGTTATTTTTTCTTAATATTTTTTTTCTAATTCTTTTTAGATTTTTTTATACGGTAGCACACTTTCTTTTGTTAAAACTACTTTTACTTTTTTTTTCTTACTTACTGTTTCTCTAGTTATGCTTAGTTTTAATGATACTCTTATTTTTATTTTAAATTTGTTTATTTCTTTTCACGCTGCTTTATTCACAACTACGTAGTCTATTAGGGATTGCTCATTTAGGCATATGTAAGGTCTTTGTATAAAGTTTTTGTTTAAAACGTTCCAACTCTTTTCTTCTATAAAATCTATCAGTTTTTTTTTTATGGTATCTTTTGATTTTTTTGTTTTGTGTGTGGTCATCTTGTTTGATTCTTTCATCTTTTTTTTAATTCATGCGTTTAAGTTCTTCCTCCCCCCTTTTGTAATCAGTTTTCTTTTTTAGTGTTTTTCATACCTCTGCTGTGTACTATTATTTTTTTATATTTTCTTTTTTTCACAAAAAGATTTTTTCTTGTAATTCCTTTTTTTAATCTTTTTTTTTTATATTTGGTTGGCATTTTCAAATGTATTTGGTCGGCATGTGCGCTTCAACTTTTTCTATCTCTTGTCATCTATCAACATCTCTACTATTTCAATAATATTGAAAGTTTTTCTAGACTCACAGAATTTATGAAAATTTTGAAATAAATGTATCTCCAGCAAAACTAATGTATAAGATTTATTTCAAATAATTTTCAAAATTTCGAAAACTTTGAAATTTTTTTAATATTAACAAAATTTTTATACATGTCTTAAAAATAAAGAATGTGACTCTATCAAGACTAAACAAACGTAAAAATTTATTTTAAAGAAATTACAAAATTTTGAAAAATTATTAATCAATATTTCATGTTAAAAATGTTTTTAAAAATTATAAAAATAATTTTGAAAAAATTGTATCTTTAGCAAGACTAAAGAGGATTTAACTTGAGTAATTTTCAAAATTAAATAAAACATATGTTTTAATCAAAAACTGATTTTCTATCAGCAAAATGGTTTTACATGTTTTAAAAATATTTAAAAAAAATACTGTAATAATTTTAGAATAATTGTGCTTCCAGCAAGCCTAAACGTAGAAAATTAATTTTAAATATTTTTCAAAATTTCAAATTATTTTTAAAATGAGAATTGGTTTTTTAGCACAATAATTTTACATGTTTTGAAAATGTTTTTAATAAATATTGAAATAATTTTGTTAAAATTGTACCTTCAGCAAAACTGAAAAATTATTTGAAGTAATTAAAAAAAAAAAAAATATTTTTGCTCAATAAATTATATTTCCAGCAAGATTTAAAGTAAAATTTTGAAATAGTAATAAAAAAACTCTAAAATAAAACTTGGTTTTCCAACATTGGCACAATATTTTTAGATATTTTGCAAAAAATTTTAAAAAATATTAAACAAATTTTGTAAAAATTGTGTCTACAGCAAGGTTAAGCGATTTATTTTGAGTAGTTTTGAAAATTTATTAACATTAAAACAATGTTTTTATATGAGTTAATATGAATTAATTTTGAAAATTTATTAATTTAAAACAATGTTTTTATATGAATTAATTTTAATAAAATTGCTTCAAGTCTTTTCACTCCCCTCTCAGGTCCTTGAGGAGGTTCTTGTGATACTCAATGTCTGGCACAGTTTGCAATTAATATTAAAAAAATATATTATAAATAAACATTATGACTTCATGACTTTAATCATTATAAATAATTAAATAATGCACAATTAAAGCAATTCGTGATGCATATAATATAATTATACAACTTCACAAGAGCGTGCGAATCCGCGTGCGATAAATACGAGACATTAAAAAATGTTAAATCACACTTTTTTAACATGCAATCAACGTCCTGTTCATTATTAATTAATCTCATGTTGCAATTTGCCGTACATACAATTATTTAAATAAATGTGTTAGAAGTTTTGTTCAATTATTTCTTTTATAAGATTAAATTGATTCAATTATAGCTAATACATCAAACAATTTTAACTTTCCATTTATCACTTAAGAAATTTAATTGAATAAACCATGACTTAATATTTAAACATAAATAAATAATGACTTCACTTTTCGTGAATTGAATGTTAGTTTATTTAGTATGACCGAAATTTTAATAATTAAAAAAAAAATAGAATGAAGGTTGATTGGTTTATTGCATATTGCCTTGACATAGCAATTTAAAATTAACAATTTCGGGAATTAATCTTTTGTTTTTATTCTTGAAAGTGTGAGCAATGAAACGTGATAAACACTCAAAAAATTAATGCACACGGAACTTGCTTGCTAATTCATATACAGTGAAAGTTGGAGACGAAGTTTGTTGTTTTTCATTTCTGCAGAACCGGAAGATTATAAAATTGTTTTTTTAGTTACAGTTAGGAAAGTTTATTATTGTTTGTAATATTTGTTATTAACAATATTTTGGTGTCATTGAACAATAATAGAAATCGTTTGGATGCTAATTATAATGATATTTGATATGTAAATTTGCATTACACAAAAGAAAGGTTTTGTTTATAGATTTGAGTATTGCAATATTTCACAATTATTTTTATCTCTATTATATAATCAAACTGATTCAATTATATTTATTTGCACTGAAGATAATTATTATTAAAACAAATACAACCACTTTCTGAACAACTCTGCTTTTATACATTATTGCCACAGAATTTTCTATCTTAGTTAAATCGATTACATAAACTCTTCATTATTCTATAATGTCACAACAATTTACATTACGTAATTATTAAATTAATTATAAAAGATGAATACTTTTTCTTATGGAATGTGTATAATTATTGTGTTCTATTAATTCTAATACATTATTAGTTAAGTAATGCTTTCTTATAGTATTCAATAACAAAATAATTTTCTAGAAACTATATAGTATTATAAACATGTGCTTGAAGGATTGAAATGATAATTTAAGCGTTTATAAAATAATTTATTTAATAATACATTAAGCATAATAGAATTATACAAAATTGTTTTAAAATAATTGAATAGTAGAAATTAAATTAAATAATATACAATTTTGCTAACAATATGGTTGGAAAATTGAAATTGTTGTTTATGATTTTTTTTGTAATTTTCAGAAAGCAAGTTGGAAATATCAGTTTTAATGATTTTGATAGCTTAGAGATTTTCTAATAAAATAGTGATAGTGCAAATGTATCTCTGATGATACGAGGGAAATCTGAGAAAGTTGTAGTGGTATTTAAAAGATATCTAGCAGTCTTAAAATATCTCAAAAGTAAAGATTACTTTAAGTAAATCTTAACAATTAAAATGTTTGTCTAACTAATTGAGGTTATGTCAAACAGATCGTATATAATTTAACTAAAATTACATCATATATAATAGTCTATATTGCTACTTAATAGTTTATATTATTTTTATTTATAGCTATAAGTCATATTGGATTAAAAGGGTTTCTAAAACTTTTCCAGGCCAAATCGTCTCATTACCTATTGGTTATGTTAGCTGCTTCATAACCAATGTTCAGTAACAAAGTGGTAGTTTGTCAGATTAAGAACTTTTATAGTTTAAGCTTTGGCTACAACTTGTTGTAAAGCTACTCGGACAGAAAGTCTCTGCTGGCTTTCTTGTTGATAGATAAGGTTGATTACAACTATTTTCTTATTTCTATGGTGCTCTAAGTGACCTGTTTTTTGCTTTACGCTTAGTTTGTGTGGTTTAGAATGGTGTCCCCGTTTGCTTACCAAAATGTTTGCAGGGTAGTAAACATTTCTTTGCTACCCTGTGTCATTTAGTATCTTTGCATGGTTAGCTTCAAAAATGTTATTTTTTTCTTGATTCCGATGCTGGCGGTTACTTAACCGGACGACATTTTGCATTAAAAGCACTCTACTACAAAACAATGTCACTGTTTGTTACTTATTATTGCCGGATTTTAAAGTTTTCTGGTAATATTTTAATGTTTTTAAACTAAATTGAGCTATTTTTGACATTCTATAACTAGAATTTTGCACTTTTTAACAGTTTTTTGACAGATTTTAGTGATTTTTAACAATATTCTGATGTTTCACAGCCGAATTTTGTTAATATTGATAGTTAATGAATGAAGTTTTGCACTTTTTGACAGTGCATGGCAAAGTTTTGGTTTTTTTAACAATATTTTTATGTTTCACAACCAGATTTTAATATTTTTGACATTTTTTGAAAAGAGTTTTGCGTGTTTTCTAACAAAATTTATTTTTTATGGCATTGTTGACATTTTATAAATAAATTTTTACACTTTTAAACAGTTTATGTCTAGTTTTTGGCACTTTCTGACAATATTTGCAATGCGGAAAAGCCAACAGACATACAGTGCCAAATTAGGTTTTTTAACAGTATTTTGATATTTTATAACAGTATTTTGACATTTTATGTATAGAATTTGGCACTTTTTTAACAGTTTATAGCCAAATTTTGGTTTCTTTTAACGTTAATATTTTATTTGCTAGATTTAAATTTGTATGACATTATTGACATTTTATAAATAGATTTTTACACTTTTTAACAATTTATGTTTAGTTTTTGGCACATTCTAACAATATTTTGACGTTTTAAGGTTTGATTTTGTTAGTTTTTCTGTGCAATGCGGAAAGGCCCACAATAAAGCAGTGCCGAATTAAGTTTTTTAGCAATAATTTTACTTTTGACAACATTTTATGTGAAGAATTTTGCACTTTTTGACAGTTTATGGCCGAATTTTGATTTTTTTAGCAATATATTGAATTTTATGGCCGCAATTTGCAATTATTAACATTTTATTAAAAGAATTTTACATTTTTTAAATGTTTATGCCCAGATATTAATGATTTTTATAATTTCAAGGCCGGATTTTGCTATTTTGGACATTATATAAACAACATTTTGCAGATTTAATTTTTTTAAGTTTTTTTTTAATCTTTTATGTTCAGGTTTTGCCGCTTTTGACTTTTAATAAGTAGAAATTTGCAGTTTTTAACAGTTTATAATTAAATTTGAGTGTTTTGTGACAAATTTTTATACTTTATGGCCAAATTTGAATGTTTTTGACGTTCTTTGAAAAAAACTTAGCATCTTCTGACAGTTTATGGCCGGATTTTAGTTCTGTCTAACAAAATTTTATAACCGGATTTGACTAAAATGTTTTTTAAATTTTTTTCCAATAGTTTAAAGCCTAATTTTGACGCTTTTTAACAATATTTTGATGATTAAGTACTAAATTTTGCTGTTTTTGACTTTTTGTAGATTAAAAAAATCACGTTTAAGCCGTTTTTGAGCAAATTTTTATTTTGTCTGGAAATATTTTAATTTTTTATGAATGGATTTAGTTGTTTTTGACTTTTTTAGATATAGTTTTGCATTTTTGAACAGTTTAAGTTTTATTTATGGTAATTTGTAACATAATTTATTATTTGTGCACTTTTTAACGATTCGCGGTCGGATTTTAGTACTTATTAATAACATTTTAATGTTTTAAGGTCGGATTTTGGTATTTTGACATTGGGTTTGACACGTTTTAACAGTTTGTGGTCTAATTTTTATATTTTATACATTTTATAAACAGAATTTTGCAGTTTTTAACTGTTATTGATTGGATTTTATTTATTTTTGGACATTTTAAAGTATTTTTTGAACAAATTTTGCTATATCTGATTTTTTATAAATAAAATTATGCATTTTAACGGTTTATGACCAAATTTGGTATTTTCTGACAATATTTTTACACTTTATGACCGAATTTTGCTGATTTTGACATTTTCTGAATAGAATTATCCATTTTTTATCAAATTATAGTAGGATTTTAAATTGTTCTAACATTTTGTTATTTATAAGTTTTTATAAATAATTGTACAACAGCTTATGAGCAAAATTTGCTATTTCTAACAATATTTTAAAGCCGGATTTTGTTATTTTTTGAAATTTTAAATTTTTTTATTATCTCTTCAGGTTACCACGAGTTCTTGGCGGAGGTTGTCAAAAAAGTTCTTCAAGTTATGTTTTTGGGACTAAGTTATCTTGGCCGGTATATGCAATTCTGTAGTGGATTCTGCAATATTATTTGCGGAGGTTGCCATATCGGGCCATAAAATGTTAAACAAAACTAAAATCCGGCAATTAAATGTTAAAAATATTACAATCCGGCCACAAAACTTAAGAATCATGTAAAAAAATACCAGAATCCGGCCATAAAAATCTAAAGTATCAAATTTTTATCAAAAAACATCAAAATCTAATTATAAAATAATAAAAATTTATAAAATCCGGCCAATAAATAAGAAAAATATCAATATTCTAGTTTTGTACTAAAGTACTAAAATCCGGTCAATAAATGTTAAAAGTATTAAAGTTCTATTGGATATGGGATTAAATAATAAGTAAGATTTAATAATATGTATATATTTATTATAAGTACGTTACTCAACGAGAGCCAGACTAATACTAATATACATTTACATGGTTGGTTCGTATAGCCGGTTGGTCCTTTGTTAAGAAAAGGTTAAACATAAATAGGGGAATTCCCTATTGTATTTATTTTGGTACGAGCATCTCATATAACAATATACAATACTCCCCCTCAAAATAAATCAACTTTACAAAAAAAAATATTCTCAACTTTACAAAAAAAATATTCTCAACGTCTATTATTAGTTTTAATATTTCGTGAGTAAACATAGGGGTACATTAATATTAATATGATTCAACATTTGTTGCTAGGATTTAGGAAAAACCCCTTTCTTTTTAAAAACCTAAATCAAATCATTATTACAGTGTTAAATATAATTATCTATTGATAATTAAATATACAAAAACAATAAACAAAATACAATAAAATTGAAACAAAAAAAAAACTTCATTTTTCCAGACCAAGTTTGAAGCAGAATTCCTGGAATCTTGGACCTGGTACTTGCTTGGTGAACATATCTGCCAATTGTTGATCTGTTGGCATATATTTAAGAATTATTACTTGTTTATCAACTTGTTCTCTGGTGAAATGGTACTTTATATCGATATGTTTGGAACGTTTATGATCTACAGGATTATTAGCCAACGAAATACAACCATTGTTATCTTCATACATGGTTATTGGTTTTTTTAATTTCTATATTAATGCTTGATAATAGAGATCTTAGCCATAATACTTCTCTGACCCCTTCAAACATAGCCATATATTCAGCTTCAGTTGATGATACTGCGACTGAATTTTGCCTTTTTGTATTCCATCAGATCAAATTTCCAAATAATTTAAAAATATAGCCTGTGGTGCTCTTTCGATCAGCTTCATTACTACCCCAATCGGCATCCACATAACCAATTAATATTTCTTTATTTTCTGTTCTTTTATAAATTAACTTAAAATTAATTGTTCCTTTAATATATCTCAATACTCTCTTTAGGCACTGCCACAGTTCTTTATTATTTTTATTCTGATATCTACTTAGAAAATTAACAGCTGTACATAAATCTGGTCTTGTGCATAGCATGGTATACATTAGACACCCTATAAGATTCCTACAAGGTTTATTATGGCTTTCATCTGAATTCAAAGCCACGTAATCTAACTTGATTGGAAGTGGTGTACTAACAGCATTGCAATCAGTCATATTGAATTTAATCAAAATATTATTTAAATAATTTATTTGACTAATAGATATTTGATTCTCGTTTCTTTCTATCTCAATACCCAAAAAGAGCTTAACCTCATTTAAATCTATCATTTTGAATGTATTCATTAAATATTCTTTGAAATTTGACATTGTATCTATTTTACCAGTGACTATTAATAAATCATCAACATACAAAACTACATAAATATTTTCGTATATATGACCTTTATCTAATAAGTACAAACATCGGTCACTTGAAGAATTTTTAAAACCGTGTGCTTTTAACACTTCATCAAAACGTTCAAACCAGCATCTAGCTGACTGTTTTAAACCATACAAAGCTTTATGTAATTTACAAACTAAATTTTTGTTTTCAGTTTTTATACCATCAGGTACACGCATATAGATTTCTTCTTTTAAACAACCATTTAAAAATGCTGTTTTGACATCCATTTGATGTATTAATAAATTATGTTGGTTAGCAAAAACTATCAATATTCGAAAAGTAGCAATCCGGGCTACTGGTGCAAAAGTCTCATTGTAATCTGATAAATATTGTTGACTGAAACCTCTGGCAACTAGTCGCGCTTTATACCTTGATGGTATTCCATTAATGTTATTTTTAATTGTAAATACCCATTTACAATCTACAATATTTTTGTTTGGTTGCTTTGTAACTAAAGACCATGTGTTATTTTCTCTGAGAGAACTAATTTCATTATTAATCGCTTCTTCCCATTTATCTTTATCATCCCTTTTATTTATTTCATCATATGTTTTAGGAATTTCATTTA
Organism: Tachinus rufipes; assembly: GCA_963932245.1. Lineage (NCBI taxonomy): Eukaryota > Metazoa > Arthropoda > Insecta > Coleoptera > Staphylinidae > Tachinus > Tachinus rufipes. The sequence continues at coordinate 112,701,261 of OZ010743.1, forward strand.
ATAAAGATTGTAAACATATGAGAATTTCAGTATCACTTTCATTGAATGATATTTTATTGCGATTTTTTAATCTTTCACTTCTTCTGGGTTCAATATTCTCAGATTTATTACTGGTGTTTAACTGATTTGTATTATCGGTTTCACTGACAGTTTTATTATTTTCTGTCATTTTGTGTATATCCTCATTTATATTTGAGGAATCTGTTACCGATTTATTATCAGATTTTAAATTAATAACACCATCTGAGTTTTTATTTAGAATCCCTTCTTCAAGTTTCAATATTGGTTTTGATGTTTTTGAATTATTATTTTTGTTCTTGTCACTGAACAGATTGCTATTTTGTTTAACAATTTTAATTCTTTGGTAGTTTTTATATTCAACTCCTTCATCAATTTCCAATAATGGTCTTGAATTTTTGAAATCTGTCTCGTCAAAAATAACATCACGAGCTGTGATAAATTTATTATTTTCTGGATTAAAAATTTTATATCCATTTGGTACATATCCAAACAGTATACCTTTAAAAGATTTTTTATCAAATTTTGTTTTTCGGTTTTTATCATGTATATACACAGTAGAACCAAATATTCTTAAATGGTCTATTTTTGGCTTTTTATTATGCCATAGTTCATAAGGTGTTTTACCTTCTTTATTTGATTTTGTGGGGCTTATAAATTGCTTCACCCCAAAAATGTTTTTCTACATTTGCTCCATGGATCATTGCACGAGCCTTTTCTGTCAACGTTCTATTCATACGCTCCGCAACTGAATTTTGTTGCGGTGTGTATGGTACGGTTACATGAAAACTTATACCTTTATTCATGCAAAAGGTTTTTAATTCATTTGACATATATTCACGCCCATTGTCACAATATAAATTAACAATTTTCAAATTGAAATGGTTTTCACTTTTAATTACAAAATCTTGAAAATTTTTGGTAACATCTGATTTATAAGTTAGAAGATATGTTAAATATTTTTTAATTTAGTAATATTACTTGCCATTTCTTTACTTTTTAATTCCAAAAATTTATTTTTACTTATATGGCCTAAACGTTCGTGCCAGATTTTATAGCTCTCATTATTAATATTAATATTGTTAATTTGGTGAAAATGCTTTTCAACTTTCTTATTAATTTTGAATTTTATTTTTATTAGATGGTTTAAACACTCACCTTTTACAATCACCTTACCACCATTTTTAATCGTTACTCCGCCATTTTTCTTAAATATAATTGTCATACCAGCCTCTTGCATTCGGCGTACCGAAAGCAAATTATACGGTACATCAGGAACGTACAACACATTTTGTAAAGATCCTTTGATTCCCATATTCGAGGTAACATCTATGGTTCCTTTACTTATAGCCATAACTGTAGTATTGTTTTTAGCTACTGATATTTTTAAAGGTGTATTCAATTTCTCATATGTCGTAAAGTAGTCTGAATTATTAATTATATGATCCGTTGCGCCAGAATCTAGTAAGAACATAATTTCATTTAGTTTATTCAACTTTGTTAACGTGCCATTATGGAGCATAAACGCAAAACTTTGTTCACTGGTTGAGCATGTTGAAACAGTTTGTGCTTGTCTGTCTTTGTGTGAATTAACAATTTTCTTTTTATAATAAAAACAATCCCTTTTTACGTGATTTTTTCTTCCACAATAGTCACATTTTAAAACACGCCGGTTGTCAAATTTTTTATTACTTTTAAAATGAGGAGCCCTTTGTTTCTGTTTATAATTTCCATTATATTTCCAATTTTTCTTTGTTGCCTTATTTCTGTTGTAAACCACTTCCGTTTGTAGAATTTTACCACTTGTATCTTCACTTTCATTTCTTAATTTTATTTCATGATCTAGCAGCCTAGTTTTCACAAACGCCAGATTTAAATTATCTTCGTTTAATGTTTGTATAGCTGTAGCAATTCCATCATAAGCCGGGGGTAATGTTAATAAAATGTGGGCAATTTTTCCCATTTCATTTAGAGCGGCTCCAGCTGCTGTTAATTCTATGAGCATATTGTCGAATTCGTTGAAATGGTTTATAAGTGAAGTTTCTCCTTTCAATTTAAAACTTAACAGTTTCTTTTGTATTGAAAGTTGCGTAGCCAAACTCTTGCGTTCATAAATTGCATCGAACTTTTTCAATATGTCCCTCGCCGTCGCATCTTCGGTGACAATGCTAATTAATGTATCGCTCAAATGTTCTATGATACATCCTTTAGCGGACGTCTCTTGTTTCCGCCATTCATTGTCAACTATATCAGGGGGGTCTTGAGTTAGAACCCGAAGAGCACCTTCCTCGTCAATTAACGCCTTTAATCGCAATTTCCAGATACTATAATTTTCTCCATTAAACGGTTTAATATTACGTTTAACCTTTTGATTGTTCGACATTTTCACTTTTATTTCATTTATATTTATTAATCACTCTTAGTTTATAATTACTTTATTTATAGAAAGAACTTTGTTATTAGTCACTTTACACTTGCACACAAATAACGTTCTGGGCCCATAACCTATTGGATATGGGATTAAATAATAAGTAAGATTTAATAATATGTATATATTTATTATAAGTACGTTACTCAACGAGAGCCAGACTAATACTAATATACATTTACATGGTTGGTTCGTATAGCCGGTTGGTCCTTTGTTAAGAAAAGGTTAAACATAAATAGGGGAATTCCCTATTGTATTTATTTTGGTACGAGCATCTCATATAACAATATACAATAAGTTCAACCACAAAATAGCAAAATCTAGCCATGATAAACCAAAAATATTAAATTTCTGTCAAAAATATTAAATTTCTGTCAAAAATATTAAAATCTAATTGTAAAACGTTAAAAATTAAAAAAAATCCGGCCTTTATTTAACAAAAGTATTAAAATTCCGTTTTAAAGTAGCAGAATCTGTTTATTAAATGTCAAAAATGTAAAAATCCGGCTCTAAAATAGCTAACAATAGTAAAACTTTGCACAAAATGTCAAAATTGTTAAAATCTACCCAGTAATTTTAAGAAATACGTCAAAAGTATCAAAATCCGGCTATTAAATGTTGAAAATAACAAAATTAAATTATAAAAAGTCAAAAACCATTAATGAAATCTCAAAAATCTGATCAAAATTTTGGTGATAAAATGTCAAAAATACTAAAATCCGGTCATTAAACTTAAAAATTTTGTTAAAAATTTGGCTATAAAATGTCTTTAGCTATAAAATGGCAAATAGAATAATAAAATTTCAAAAATTAGATCAGAAAACTTAAAAACTGTAAAAAACAATAAATCCTGCTATAAAATGTCAAACATATTAAAATCCGGCTACAAAATAGAAGAAATGAATACAAAATTGACCATATAATGTCAAAAACACTGAAATACGGCAAAAAAAATTAAATTAGTTTGAATTGAAGTACCCTACTCACCCGTTTAAGTGTCGATTATTAAGAAATTGGAACTTCTCTCAACAAGAGTTATAAGTCTCTATATTTAAATTGGAAGTGGTAATACCAATTCTTAATGACCAACACTTGGGTGGATGGCACACTCCAGTTTATAATTACTATTGAATAGTTTAAAGTAGAGTGCTTACTCACACGCTTTTTGCAAGCGTTAGAAATTTCTATATTTAAAAAGGACAAAGGCTTGAGCGATGGTTATTATAAATTAGAATATCCCATCTACTTACTCAAGTGTGTTGGTCATTAGGAGATTGGCATCACCATCACTTCCTCTTATAGAAGAGAGGAGTAGTTTCTTATCCTTATATGACAAACACTTGAGCGGGTGGGTGGGCAATCCAGTTCAAACTGCTTGTCCGTAATTATTTTCTGAATTCATCAAGCGATCGGATGTTACCATTGCTTTCTTTGACATAGAAATTTTTAACGTTAACAGACAAGGAAAACTTCTAACTTCTTGATAACTAACACTTAGGCGGGTGGGCGAGAACTTCAGTTCAAACCATCCGTCCGTATTTATGTTTTGGAGTAACAAACACATTCGTTCAAGTATTTGTTATCAAGGGGTTGGATACTATCATTATCTTTTCTAACATAGTGACAACAATTGTAAGGAAGACAACTGTCTTAATAAAACGCGCGTCGCCCTTTCACCGGAAAATTTTTGTTTGCCGGTGGCTTGCCCGGTTCAAAAAAATCCAATTGAACGTATGGGTTTTAACCAAACTTATACTATTTTTACTAATAACTATAAGCCATGTTAGTACAAAATTTCAGTAAATTTCAATGCGCCATTTGAAAGTTGCGGCTACTTTTATTTGTAAATAGGTGGAGTTTAATTAATTGAGGTTTTGTCAAATTAAGCGTATGGATTTTAACCAAGTTTATACCATTTACGAGGTCTGGCTATTAAATAACAAGACTGCTTATGTAATGTACTTCTCTCCACTCACCACACACTGTTCTATTCGTTTGTTTTTTATTGGTCAAAGCAATGCTGGAAGTTTTCTTTTGTAAGAGCATTTAGGAGTTTTGCCGATTTTTGCTTCATCTCTTCCATAGACTCGAACCAGTTTTTTTTTCAGACAAACTTGATTTTTAGAAACATAAAAAAGTCACAGGATGCTAGATCAGACGTTTTCTACAACTCCGGTAGTTTTAAAAATTTGTTTTTGCAGTGTTGCCAAAACTTTTAAATAGTAAGTTTAGTTTACAGTTTGAACCTCTGGAATCCATTCAGTCATTACAATTAATTTTGGTAACTGTTTGCGGAATTGAAACAGAGGCGGTCGATCTGGACAATGGTCATGTTTAGTGCTCTCTTGGCCTTCAGAAAACCGAAAACGAGCACAAGAGAGTTTGCACCATAAGATTCTTTCAACAACTTATAGCACTCAGTCGGAGTTTTTTTTTAATTTAACGAGACATTTTACATTGATCCGTTGCTCTTGTTTTTTGTCACACATTGTTATCGGAATCAGAAAAAAACACGTTTGTTTCTAACCTCTATAGAAAAAATAGTACTACAGCAACAAAAACGTGTTTTTGTACTAGAATAGTAGACAGCTATCCAACGCTCCATTTATTTCCTTTACTACCCTTTTAGCACGTTTTCTGCAATTGAAGTTTTGTTATTTAATAGCCAGACATTGGATATCAGCAAATAACATTGTTGATGTGAGTTTGAAAGTTAAGTCGTTTGTCTACGGTCTCTCTAAAGTATTTAGTTTTTGTTTTCTACGACTTCCAAATTTAGGCTTACGTAACCTAGGTTTGGGGGGTTGTATCGCTTTGTGAACAATACCATCTTGCACTTATGGGTATTAACTTTGATGCGCTACTTATTGTAACGCTCACGTTAGCTAGCAGCTACGTTTGCACTTTTCTGATGAGTTATTGTCGAACAAAGAGAACAATGTCGGTCCTACAACACTGCTTTGAGGCACACCAACTTTAATATTTTTGGCACTTGATGACTGCTGTTGACACCAAGAACTTTCTATTTGTCAGATATGATGATGGTGATGCATCAGCTTATAGATAAGTCCGTCGAGCCATATTTTATTGAACACATTTTTAATGCTCAAAAATACACCACATGTTGGAGTTGCTGAGTGGTTGCCAAAAACTAAATTGTTTGTCTATTTTTATCTCTTTAGAAGAGTTAAGTTTAAGATGTAAATGAAGAGTTTTTTGAACTTAGACCCGAAAGCAGGTTTTTGGAATAGCAATAAATTTCTACAATGTTTGAAAGTTTCTAAATTTGTAGATTTTGTTAAAAATAACAACTAACAGTTTCAGAGCAAGTTTAGGTAGACACTTATTAGCAGCATTTTGAAACGGTAAACATCTGACAGTTTCTTTTAGTTTGTTTAGAGCGACTGGTTTGTGATTGTCAGAACGGATTTGTAGTGTAGACAGGTACCTTTGCACAAGATTGGATGCGTCCTTGTGTAACCGTTTGTAGAGTTTTAAACTGACTTTTTATTGAATCTGCTAGCAGTTTCAATTTACCTTGTGCATTAAAAATTAAGTTTCCGTTGCCGTTTACAAGCCCAGGTGTGTACGTTCTAGTTTTGGTGTGTTTTTTTGAGCAATTCCAAACAAACTGCTGTCCGTCTATCATGGCCAAAATTGCATCACGCCAGTTATTGTTGCGGAAAGTTTCACTTTTTTTCTTGATTATTTTGATTAACCGGTTTATTTTTGTGTAATTGCACACCTGCTGGTATTTTTGCTAGAGCTTCCGTACCCAATTTTTTGTTTGTATTACATTTCTAATCTCTCTTAAAAGTTTGTTAGAAATGCGCAACTTTTTGTTGCCCAACCGTTGAAGATTTGTCAATTCTTGAGTTACTTTTGTGTAGTCGGCCAATGTATGTACGTTTTAGTTTTGATGAGATTTTTTGAGCAATTCCAAACAAACTGCTGTCCATCTATCATGGACAAAGTTGCATCACGCCAGTTATTGTTGTGGAAAGTTTGAGTCTTTTCCTTGAGTTTGATCAACCTTTATTTTTGCCAAAGATTCCGTAGCCAACTTTTTGCTTGTATTACATCTTTAATTTTTTTTAGAAATTTGTTAGAAATGTGCAACTTTTTGGGCAAAACCATTGAGGATTTGTTGATTTTTGAGTTATCTTTGTGAAGTTAGCCAATTTAGTCTTTATCTCAGCCGCAGAACTTAAGTATGTGCAAGCATTGATTATGTCAAATATGTTCCAGTTTTCTTTTTGGCTGTCTTTTCTTCTAGAAAAACTGTACAAGATGTTCTCCAGTGTGAGTAAGTGAGTAATTTGTTGATATAAAAATGCGTTGGTTTGTCCAGAACCACAACTGCAAGTCTGTTGGACTGCGCAAATCAATGTAACGTTTTACCATTGGTATTAGTAAGAATAGCTCTACGACGGCCAATTATTTTGTCATTGCGGTATGGGACGTATTTAAAAATTGTGAGAGTTTGAACTTTTTTAGATGCGTTTTACTAACCAAAATGACATCGGCTTTGTGTTGTTTGGTCAAAAATCTTTGCTGCTCTTGCCTTTTGATGTTGTTAGCATTATACGCATGTTAAGTACCTTATTCTGAAGTTATTCATAAAGACTCATTGAAGCAAGAGCGCTACTTGGCTTTTGATTATTATTTATTGTTTGGTAATGCAAGAACCAAGTTCATAACAGTTACAAAAAAAAACAAGTTTGTGGATGATAATTCAATACTCAGATCTTCCGTTTTTTGAGTTGTAGAAGTGGGTACAAACTTTGTTGTTTTCTAGCTGTCTTCACAGCCAATTCCCTTTCCGTTTTTTGCGTTTACGGTAAAGGTTTGTTGTTTTTTTATCCACGGCTATCAGTGAGCATTTATTAATTGACGTCACCGAATTGCGTTTTTCAAAAAGTTTCAAAGGGTTGGCGGTGGTATTTTGGGTATTTTGGGTTTTTGAAGGAACTCGTTTACTGTTGTCCTGTTGTCTTTTGCGGATGCTGTTAAAATTTCCGAAAACCGGTGCTTATTTTGTTGCCTTGGACTTGTTTGTTTTTGCAGTTTTTTGGATCACCAAAGAAGTCTGTTTAGCCGTAGCTTACCTTCTTTGTTGCTTCTGATGCTTTAAATGTTTTATTGGCTTTTTGTTTAACCGTCGTTTAGTTTGAGTAACGCTGAACGTCATTGTGATGGTTATCTAGTCTTTTGAAGAAGACCTACTTGCCGTTACCAGCACTACCTTCTTCTTAATATATGCAGTACTGTGCAATTTTGCAATGATTTTTTGGATTTCCGGAAAAGTTTTACTTGCCGTTGCCGCTATGCATTGGTCTTATTCCAAGTTCTACAGGCAACAATCATTTCCGCAAAAAAAAACGGTTTTGCAAAGAACGTCGGACGTCTCCTACTTGGGGACCTACACACTGTGCACAGAAGCAGCTTTACTCTAATACACGCTCACGCTTCCCACATAAACAGCTTTACTTGTTGAAGCAACACCTTGCACCCATAATCCACATTTATTTACTTTTTAGTTTTATTTGTTAGGTCTAATTAATTAAAGTTACGTCAAATTGAACGTATGAATTTTATTCAGTTTTATAGCATGTTTACTAATAGTTATAAGTTGTATTAGTACTAAATTGCATCAATTTTTAATACCTAATTTTAAAAGTTACGTTTACTTTAGTGTGTTTCAATTAATTGAGGTTATGTCAATTTTACGGTAGTATAGATTTTAACTAAATTTATACAATTTTTACCAATTGCCATACGCCGTATTCGTAATGAATTGCATCAATTTTCAATGAGCAATTTAAAACTTACGACCAGTTTTATCTACTTTTTAGTTTTATGAGTGATTAGGTGCGGTTGAATTAATTGAGGTTATGTCAAATTGAATGTATGGATATTAACCAACTTTGCCCTATTTTTACTAATAGTTATAAACCATATTGGTCCTAAACTGCATCAATTTTTAATGCGTAATTTGAGCGTATGGATTTAAACTAAATTTATACATTTTTTACTAATAGCCATAAACTATATTTTTACTAACTTGCATTATTATTCAATGCACAGTTTTGAAGTTATGGGTTATTCCATTTACGTATTAGTTTTATGGGTGAGTAGATTAGGTCTAAGTAAGTGAGGTTATGTCTAATTGAACGTATGGATTTTTACTAATTCATATCACTTTTACTTATATCTATAAGCTATATTGTTACGAAATTGTATTAATATACAGTTTTCAAGTTACAGCTTATTTAATTTATTTATTAGTATTATGGTTAAGCAGATAAAGTCTAATTAATTGAGGTCAAACTGAGCGCATTAATTTTAACTAATTTTATAGTTTTGAAGTTATGACTTCTTTCATTTACTGTTTTCTTTTATAGGTGAGTAAGTAAAGTCTAATTAATTGAAGTTATGTTAATATTTTAAAAATGTATAGTTAATTGAGAAATTTTATAAAAATGTAACTGTTTTTAAGTTAATTTGGAGAGGAGCTTGGCGCAGTAGTCTAGGCGTTTGACTGCTGCACCGAAGATCGTGAGTTTGAATCTCACAACGGAAACTATTTCAAACGTTTATACTCTCTGGCCTGGAGTAGATTAATAAATTTTTTAGTGGTTCGGAATTTACTTAAAACTGTAGGTCTATTTGTAATGTAAGTTGCCAGCATTAGAGGCAGAGATGAGGTTAATGCGCCTGCAGTGGCGTGAAAAAAGGCTAATGAGGATGATAAAGCAACTTAAAAAAAAAGAAATGACTAAAATTAAAGATGACAAAAAATACTTTTTTATAAATACTGAAGTAGCATTTACACTTTTATAAACCTATTAGATAAACTAACAAGTTTTTAAATCAATTATTATTATTAATAGTAATTATACTAATGGTTTGCTCCACATTAACACTCTCATTTAATCAATCAAATTTCCTTAAATCAACAACAACAAAATAAATACAGTTTTAGGTCATTAAACTTAAACAATCAATTATTTTAATAATTAACATAACTGTAATTAGTTGTCTAATGAAATTTGGTTCTATCTTAATAAGTAATGTATTATGGCACGCTTAAGAATGCAAACACCGATAGCCTGAGGATATATTTATAACTGTTTCTAATACATATTTTAAACAACAAATTGATTTCTAAATTATGCGGAAGACCAATGTTTTATTATCTGATAACAATACAAATTGTTGGTAATTTTTAAACAAATCACTTTTAGGAAGTTGTTAGAATAATAACAAGATTTGAATAATTGATGAAAATTACTAACAAACCTTGATTGCATAAATTAAATTGCTTTTTTTAAGAATCGAATAATTAATGGGGAAACCACAAATCTTTAATTAGTTATTATTGAGTTTGCGCAAATCGTTTAATCAATTCAAACGTAATAGAATAAATTGTTTGATTAAAATGCTTGGGTTTTCCAGAATGATTTTTCCAGCTTGTTTAATTGCGTTTTTTTATAATTAGATAATTTATGCAATACATTTGACACCTACAAGTTTGTAAATAATAATTATGATTTATTATTTATATTGACGCATTCTGTATGGTCTTAATTTATTTAAATTTAAATAAAATTGAACGTATGGATAGTAACTAAATTTATATTGATTGTTTGCATAACAGTTTAAAAGTTATGACTGTTTTCATTAATTCTTTTAATTAATCTATTTATTTTTATTTTTTAGGAATTCTCCCAGAAGCTCTACGAACAAACTGCTTAAGATGTACTGAAAAACAACGATTCGTAACCATGAAAACAATAAGACGATTAAAAAAAGAATATCCTGAAGTATGGTCTCAATTAGCGGAAATATGGGATCCCACTGGTGCTTATTATAATAATTTAGAAGAATCCGTAAACAAAAAATATAATAGATCTCCTGAAATAACACCAGAACCTTTACCATTGGTAAATGATGCAACTAATGTACAAAAAATAGCTCCAACAATAGCAAACAGATTTGCAGACAAACCAATCAGTTTCTCACCAACCACTGCTAAAATTATTGAAACTACAACTGTTGCAAGATCTACAACTCAACCAACTACTAAACAAACAACTCAAGCTACAACTGCAACTACAACCACAACAACAACAACAACAACAACAAAAAGACCGAATAGAATTGAACACTCAACTAAACGATTAATTTATAATTATGATTTTTCTGCTACATCAACTCCACCAGTGCAGAAACAAACTGGCCTTAATATAGTTTTGCGGGGTGTTAATAATATAATCGCTCCAATATCGGATATTGCAGGCAAAGTAATAAACGCAGGAAGCGATTTCGCGGGTATGGTTTTGAATGTCTTGGGCGTACGAAGGATAACTGTGTGAATCTATTAAAAGTGATAATATTTATTATGTTCTTTATTTTTTAAGTATGTTGCGTAAAATTTTTAATTGCATGAAATCGGGTTAGTTGCTTCATTTCGTGTAATTATAAACGCAATCATTTTTTTATTAATAATTTTTAACTTTCCAGTTTAATAAGTAATTTGATAGTTACTATTTGGTTATTAGTATTGAGTGAATGGATTCGTTTTATTACAACTGTTTTAAATTGTATTGGCAGTCGAAATTATCTAGTCACGGATGTTTTTTTAGATTTTATTAAATTGTAATTATTAATTAACGTTTTAATTGAATAAAATTACAGGAATTTGTGTATAAAATTATGTTGTCTTTAATTAATTGAATGTATTTTATGTTTATATTTATGACTTGGCTTGCAATATTTACATGTTAAGCCTACAATCTACATCTCTCAACAGAACATTCAAATACAAAATTGCAATCTAACCTAAACATGAATATTTAATATGAAACTGAAGTTTTATTATTTTCAAGGTTTGTTGTAACGTTATAAAAGCCCCTGCAGAATGTTCGCGAACCTGCCGTGATTCGTGCATTCGACGAGTCGTGTGTAGGGTATACGAACCGCGAGTGTTGGCGTTTGTCTACGTTCGCTTAGTAAGCCAACATGGCAAATTGAACGTTGGAAGACATACGCGCATAGTGTGTAGGATACACAGATAAGCGATTGACAGGTCTACCTCATTCACCTGCCCAAGTGTTTGTGGTCAAGATTGTTTTGCACTTTTGACGTTTTTGCAACTATGACATGACTAAGGTATAGACACTGCCGTTGCAGATATGACAATTGCTACTGGCAGGAAACACGATGCCAAAGAAACTTCTAATTTTATGTTAACAAACTTTTGAGCAAGTAGGTAGGCACTCTATTTTAAACTACTTGATGGTAAGTATATTCTGAACTAATCTACCTTTCTCTCAAGTGTTGGTCATCAATAGATTGTATATTGCGCTTTTTTTTTTGATAAAAATTTTTTTAACGCTTATAAAAAGAAAAAATACTCCAAGCTAAACTATTCATTGTGACTTTGAGGTGATTTCTCTAACCACCCACTTGTTGGTCATCGAGAGATTAGATTTGTTATTCTTTTTTTATCATAAAAACTTCTAATAAATGCAAAAAAAAACTTTCAATTTTTTGTTTATATTTAGACAGGTAGGTGGTCATTTTAGTTTAAATTACTTGATGGTAATTATAATCTGAAATGACCTTCTAACCCACTTAAATAATTGTTGTTAAAACATTAGATATTACTTTTTTGCATCTGACTAAGGGACTTCTAACACTTGCCAATTTTGAGAAACTGTTAATTCTTTGATAACAAACACTCTTAGTTTAAACTACTCGCTGGTAATCATGATCTGCAATTAAATACCACCTCCTCCTTTTTAAACAGGAAGATTTTTGCAAAAAAAGTTTTTTTTTTAATTTTTTGTAAAAAACCTTTTGGGCATGCATTCTATTTAAAATTCTTGATAGTAATCATGATTTGAAGTAACCCAACCACTTGATCAAATGTTGGTTGTTAAGAGATTGGATATCACCATTTCTTATTTTGACAATAGAGGCAAAAGATTGTATATCACTTTCTCCTTCTTGAACAAAGAAACTTTTGAGAAAAGAATTTTTTTAAATTTCTTGATATCAAATACTCCAACGGGTGAGCGGGAACCCTAAATTTTGATTACAAGCAAGTAGTTCGAGTTAGAGTGCTCAGTTTTTTTTTTTGCAATAAAGTGTTAAAAGTTTGTTAATCAAGCAACCGGAAATGTTAGTCAACAAAATATTGAATTTTTATATATTTTTTCTTGTAACATAGTGACTAGATAAAAAAAATATAATTTTTTTATTTGGAAGTTGAAAAAATTATTTAGACAATATCAATAAGTGGGTTTGTTAGTAGAATTGTCTTTCAAATTGTTAGTAGAATTGTCTTTCAAATTGTTAGTAGAATTGTCTTTTAAAAACATTTTATATAAAAAAAAAATTGTTTACTTTAACAAATTATGTGAAACTTGGGTTTGAAACAGCTTTAGTCTGAACTTGTTAAGTTTAAGAAATTTGCAACTGTAATAATATAATAAGTATAATTTGATTATTTAGAAAATACATTGGTATGGTCTAAACCAGGGTTTTTTAAACTATGGGTCGCGCCGAAAATGGGATTGTTTAGCAACGATATAAACGCTCGGTGTAAAAGTTAAGTGAAGGAGTCATTTTATTTAAAAAAAAATGAATCTACTTTAAAATTGTTTGGAAAATACATTTAATAAAAATAATTTATAAATATCCCAAAATTGGAAAACACTCCCCCGCCCGACAAACTTCAGATATTGGAAAATAATTTAAAAACACTCCCCATAAAACTTCTAGGCAATGGACAAATAATTAAAACACTTTAAGATAAAATGGGGTAGAGGTGAATGATGTAATTAAAGTGTTTTATTTATAAATGACATAAACGCTTAGTGTGGAGGTTGGGTGGACGAATAATTTTATAAAAAACAATAAAATTACTTTAAAGTTGTTTAGAAATACATTTTATAAAAGCTTATTAAATATTACACAATAATCTATGAATTTAATGATAAAATGCTCAAAAAACAAAATTATTTCCGTTAGCAAAATCTTGGGGTCGCAAGATTTTAAAACTTTATTTTTTTTATGTGTATGTATATTGTTACTATGTTACTATATTTATATGGGGTTGAAAAAAAACTCACAATCATAAATAGAGTTGTGATAGAAAAAAGTTTATGAAGACTTGGTCTAAACAATCAAATTACGTAGAATTGCTTTTCAACAAAATTTTGTATAAAGTCAAAAATTAGTTTACTTGATAAAATTTTGATAAAATTAGATTTGAAAGAATTATATACGTATTTTAGTTAAATGCTTCAATTCAAGAAATTGACATTTTAGAAATTTTATTTAATTTTAAGTTAGATCAAAACTCTTTCATACAAAGTCTTTAACTAAAAAAACACATGTTTTGTGTTGTACCGTATGCAGTCGCCCAAGATAAGTTTTGTATCATTGGCGAGAGGTACGCTTTTGGTTGGTTTTAATATCATTTTTATCTATATAAAACTTCTTAAGATTCTATCCTGTAAAAAAATTTCCCACTCAACTGAAGATAACAAATTATTTATTTGTCTTCGGACTTGCGTTTGTATTCAATGCTTACTGTAAATTCACACAATTTTGTGAGAAAAAGTATTTCTTGACTGGTTGCGTTCTGGGGCAATTGAACGTATAGCAAGGGTTTTCTGTCTCTTTCTTTAAGTTTAATGGATAGTAGAGCGTACTCCAGAGCGGTTAGCTCCGTTTGCATTGCATCAACCTGGATATATTTGGGTACGTTCCTAATAACGTAATTTAGGTTTTTTTTAACAATATTTTGCTACACGTCGTTGCTTTTGCATCACGTTTACTGCGCAATTGATGATTACATTCATATCTTTAAATGTAGCCAACAGTGGAATACGGATTTGTTTTGTATTACAATGGAGGAGTGGGCGTTGTGTAACAGCTTTTTTTGTAAATATTGTTAGAGTTAGGAAGCTTGATGAAAGACCTAAAGACCTAGTGGCTAAACCAGAAGTAGTCGCTTTGGCTTTAGTAACCGGCAGGTTGTGATTTTTTTTTGTTTTGTTGGCTGATGGCTTAAATGTTGTTAAAAACTAATAGAATTTACAATAGTGAATTTTTCTTCTGCAATCGAGGTTTTGGAGTGAAGCGTTGCTTGATTGTCTTGGTGGACATCCATCATTTTTTTAATTTTGAAAGCGGTTTTGAAGCTGACCAAGATTTTGGAAAGCTTTTTGAGGAAGGGCTTAGTTTGGACAAAAGTTTTGCTGGCTTGCTGTTGGTGATTTTTATTTGCTGCCAGCGTTTGGTGCATCTTCTAAAGAAATTTATTGTACTTGTTTTTGGATTTAAAATTAAAGTCGTCTTTTGCATTTACTGCGTTTATGCTGGCCTTTTAACTGTTGTATTCTGTAATATAGTATATTTAAAACTATCTCTTAGTATTTATACTAAGTTATAGTTTCTTATCCGTTTCGGACGTTGGTAACCATTTTTGCAATCATTACTTTATTTACTGCTGCTTGGAAAAGCTCGGTGGTAGTCATGCCAACCCATGTTCAAAAATTCTTCAGCTATAATATTCTTTTTCTTTTGACAGCTTTTTTTTTGTTATTTTTTCTTGCAGTATTTTATGCATTCTGTAAAGAATCTCAGTGTTGGTTATGCAATCTTTCCACGAAACTCTTAACATTCTTTGATATAACCACATTTTAACTGCTAATTTATTTTATTTTTTTAATTTGAATTTCTAGTTTATGTAACAATAAATTTTTATTTCATATTATCAATAAAACTTTCATTCATATAAATTATTAATATTTTGGCAGGTTCTTAATTTGCTGTTAAATAGATTGTATGAGACTTCTCATTATTCTTGTAACATGTACGCAGCTGTGCTGACGCCGTGCCTTCGATTATTAAGCTGTCTGACTGCTTGGTTAAAGTTTTGTAATGCATCGACTATCTGCCAATGAGTTTTCAGCTTTTCTTAACACCTGGCTTGCTGACTCTACAGAGGCGTTCTATGGCCTAAACACAGACCGATCTGAAAATATCATTTTTTTCAAAAATCTTGCACTTTTTTTGTCACAGCTCTTGAACTAATGTTTATTTCTGTTAACTTCTCAAAAAACTCCACAACTTTAAAATATGTTCTAAAAAGCTCTGTGGGCTTAAACAGATATGTCTAAAAGTTATGAAAAAAATACTTTTTGAACTTCTAAAAAAGTTCTGTAGACTCCAAAAATTCTAAAAATTTTTTTAAAATCTTTTAGACAATTTTTCAAATAAAACATAAAAAATAATGCAAAAAAATCAAAAAAACTTTGTAAAATTTATATTAATAATATTCTAAAAATTTCTTAATATACAAAAACTTTAAAATTTTCGGAAAAAGCTTTGCATTTTTTAAAAAATTCTACAAATTTCAAAATGTGCTCTTTAAACTTTCAAAAAAGCATTGAAGATTTAAAAAAACTCTAAACGTTTTGAAAAAAACAGCATATTTATAAAAACTTTTAAAATATGCAAAAAACAACTTTTTAGACTACAAAAAAGCTCTACAAAAAATCTAAAAAAAGTGCAAAATATGCTTTTTAACGTTTAAAAAAAAGTACTTTAAAAAAACTTTAGATAATTTTGATAACACAAGAAATTACAAAAACTTTAAATATAATTTTTGAATTTCAAAAATCTTAAAAAAATTACTGCAAATTTTTTTTTTAACATTTCTGAAAAATTATCGCAAATTTAAAAAAACTTTACAAACTTTAGAATAAATTATTTGAACTTCCAAAAATGCTATATGCTCATTATTAAACTTCTATAAAGCTCTAAAAATATTTAAGAACAGTTTTAAAATATACTCTTTAACTTCTAAAAAAGTTTTGGGGACTCTAAAAACTCTAAAAGAAATTGATATAGCATAGCAAATTTTAAAAAACT
Organism: Tachinus rufipes; assembly: GCA_963932245.1. NCBI lineage: Eukaryota > Metazoa > Arthropoda > Insecta > Coleoptera > Staphylinidae > Tachinus > Tachinus rufipes. The sequence goes on from OZ010743.1 coordinate 112,717,660, forward strand.
TTTAGACAAGTTTTTAAATAAAACATAAAAATAATACAAATAAACTAAAAAAGCTTTGTAAAATTTATATATGGTCTTTAAAACTTAAAAAAACTTTAAAAATTTTAGAAAAAACATTGTAAATTTAAAAAAAAAATACAATTTTTAAAAATATGGTCTTAAAACTTTTGAAAAAGCTTTGTAGACTCCAAAAAAGCATTAATCATTTCCAAAAAGACAAATATTTATAAAAATTTTACAAATTTCAAAATATATTATATTATCAACATTAAAAAGAAACTAGGCTCCAAAAAGCTCTAAAAAAATTAAAAAATGTAAAACAATCTTTTTAAACGTTTAAAAAAAGTTTGTATTTTTCAAAAAAACTTTAAATAATTTTGATACACAAATTACAAAAGCTTTTATAATATAATTTTTGATCTTTTAAAAAAACTCAAAAAATGTATAAAAAAGCTGCGATGGTTAATAAAATTTTCAAAGTTTTGAAATATGCTCTTGGAATTTTTTAAAAAACTACAGAGACTACAAAAAAGTTTTAAAAATTTCTGAAAAATCAACGCAAATTTAAAAAAGCTTTACAAATTTTAGAATTTGAACTTCCAAAAAAGCTAAACTTAGAAAATGCTCATTACAACGTTACAAAAAATTTTCAAAATTTAAAAAAAATCTTTGGCTTATAAATAAAGCATATAAATTTACAGACAAATCTACAAAACTTTAAAACTTCTGTAAAAGCAAACAAAAAAACAAATTGTCTTTGAAAAGTTTAAAAAAAATTGATTTTATTATTAAAAAACCAAAGTAATTTTAAAAGACTAGCACAACTCTAAAAAGTCTAATCTTATCATCTAGTTCTAGTAAACAAATTTATCAAATTAAACTTATAGAAAATAGAAAAAATTAAGAAATAAATTGTAAACTTTAGAAAAACTCTAAAAATTTTCAAAAAACTTTCAAAATATATAATATATATATAAAAAGCTATTTGGAGTCAAATAAGTTCTAAAAGTTTCTGAAAAAGAAACGCATATTAATGTCAAAAATATTTTTATATATTATTATACACTTATACTAATGATGCCTTAAAAGGCAACTAGTTTAAAATAAAAATAAAATAAAACATATTAAAGTATAAAAAAAATAATTTATACAATTTTAAAATATGCATATTAAAAAACTCTACGAACTTCAAAATATGTTTTTTAAACTTCTAAAAAACTTGAACAAAACTCTAATTTTTTTTGAAAAACACAAGTTCATAAATTCTAAAATGTGCTTTGTGGACTCTTAAAAGGTTCTAAAAATTTTTGAGAAACCACTGCAAATATACTGAAAAAAACCCAATCAATTTCAAAAAAGAAAATTGAAATTTTAAAAAATGTTTTTTGAACTTTGCAAACTTTAAAAACTTTTAAAAAGGCTTTGTAGACTTCAAAAAACTTTTAAAATCTCTGAACAACCACAAAAGGTTTTTAAAAACTTTCAAAAAATAGCATTAGGTTTTTAAAAAAACTTTGTAGATTAAAGAAAAGCTTTCAAATTTTTTAAAAAAAATGCAGCAAATTAAAAGAAAATGTACAAATTTTAAAATATGCTATTTGAATTTTCAAATAAGCTACAAAGACAAAAAAATCTAAAATTTTTGATAAAACACAGCAAATTTTAAAAAACTTAAATACTTTAATCTTTAAAATATCTTCATTAAACTTAAACTTCTGTAAAAACTAGAAAACAAATTTATTAAATATAACTTATAGAAAACAGCACAAATTACTTCTGGCATTAATAGTCTTTTTTACGCTGATATGCCATATATCTAAACCCAATAACAATTTACTTGTGGACTTTTAATTTTTTTTATAAATTTCCAAAAAAATTTAGAAACTTTAAAATGTACACTGTAAACTTCTAAAAAAGCTCGGTAAACTACAAAAGAACTTTAAAAATAAATAAATAACTGCAAAATATGCTGTATAAACTTCTAAAAGGTTTAAAAGTTTCTTAGAAAAAACTCAACAAAATTTCAAATATGCTCTATAAACTTTTAAAAATCTAAATAGATCAAAATAATGTTTTAAAAGTTTCTGAGAAAAAATTAAAAATTCAAAATATGCTTTTTGAACTTCTAAAAACACTTTCTAAACTCCAAAAAACACAGCAAACTTTAATAACTTCTTCAAATTCAAATTATGGTTTTTGAACTTCCGTAAAAGCTTTGTAGGCTTCAAAAAAACTAGAACAATTTCTGAAAAACAAAACCAATTTAAAAAAAAACCTTAAAGCTTAAAATATGCTTTTTGTGAAAGAACTGCTTCCAATGCTTTGTTTGAAATGTTGGTGCTAACAACAAATTCTTTTGTATAATCTAGATATTGCAAAATTGAATCACGAGTTACAAGTTTTTTGCACTAGATAAATGATCTAATGTATTTGGGTTTGTCAATATCTATTTTTACATTTTTTAGGCAAATTGTTAACAGTTTAGTTACTCTTGCAAAGATTGTAATAAATTTTTAGTAGTACTTTTGATCTCTGTTTGAGTTTTAGGTATCCAAAATTTAGTAATTGGAGTTTGGCTTAATTCTTTTATCCGTTACAATATGTCTAAGGTATTAGGCTCTTTTTTCTAGAATTTACATTTTTCTAATTTAGTTTTAAAGTTTGCCAATTTAGTTTTTGTGTTATTGTTCAAGTATACAGACAAGTATTTTTGAGTGATCTTTGTAAAACGTCTATAATTCTTTGAAACGTTGCTGGAGCGTCGTTTTTAATTCAAAATGTTTTTATTCAGTCATCTCTACTTGATAGTATTGCGCGTTTTTAAGCATCAATATGTCATCTATAACAATTTAAAGAATTTAAAAAATTGATAAATTTGAATTATTTGAAGAATATCTTTATAGTTAGTACAATAATATCAATATTATAACATTGATTGAATAAGTATATACTCTTTCAATCAACAATTAAATAAGAACAAACAGCTAGCGCCATCTATTACTATTTAATTACACTAATTTAGTTTATATTATATTTTCACAGATGGCGTTCAAGTGTGCAACTTTAAAATAATTAAGTTCTTAGAACTAATAATATTGTCCATTAAACTTCTGGAGACATTATTAACTATTTTTTTAATAAAAATGCTAATTTATATATTTGTTACATTAACGTTACTAAATTAATTATATAATATTGACGTTATTTATTAATTTTGATTGTATCTTTTAATAAGTGTAAATATAAAATTATTATTAAAAAATTAAAAACCTGTAGCTCAATTTGTCATCATCTGACTATAAAGTAAAATAAGAAGGAGTGGCTGAAGATAGCTTAATCAATTACTCAATAGGTGATAGATCTAAAGAACGAGAAGGTTATAGAAGTAAATCAACATTAGCTAGACTTATGGTAACCCCAGCTGTATACAGTTTTACATTATCCTGTTGGAAAATGAAGGCCAATCTTTTCAGATAAGGCAATAATGTTTGTATTTGCGTTTAATGTTTTGGAAGAAAGATTAGAAAAGTTTTTTTTCTATAAGCAATTTATACTATCTTATACTACAGCAATCTGTAAAAAGTGTTGCTATCTTTAGTGATGTCTAACTATCTTACAATTGATTGATTCATTGTAGTATCTCATTGCACCATTCCAGACGGCACTTCTTATAGTGAGGAGTTAAAGACAAACAAAAAAGGTTGGTACGAGTTGAGGCACTTCTGCCAACTTGTTGAGCAATATCACAAATTGACATAATCATATTGCCCGCCCATAAAAGCCCAACTTTTAAATTTTATTTATATTAACCCCATAGCATAGATATTATTTACAAATAATCAGACAGGAAAATAAAAACATTCTAAACAATTTTATTGATTTATATAGTATTTAATCAATTACGACAAATTTGAACTATTTTATTTGGTTAAATCGATACAGAAAATCAAGAAAAACTTATATTACAATCACATTTTAAGTATAAAAAAAAAATTAAAGCTTAACAATTATAGAAGAAGTAAACAAATTAAAATCTAAACGTGTTTGTCATAACGCTTCTTGTATTCATTAGTTGGATCGTATTTTTTGGACAATCTATCCCAATCCTGAGATCTATTTTTCATCAAATGTCTGATTACCTTTTCAGCAGTATCCTTTTGTTTCTCATTACATTTGGTACATCCACTGTTTAAAGCATCGGGCAGAGTTTCTAAAAGAAATAAAAATTATAAAAAAAAAAACAAAAAATAATATAAAAATTATGTAAGGCTTTGTTGAGGTCACAATTTTTAATAAATCTTCTTAAATTTGTAAGAGTGGTAATAAGAACTTCACAAATTAAAAATAATTTTCAAAAATTATTTGGTAAAATTTAAAAAAAAATTGTTAATTTTTTTTTTTTTTTTTTAATTTTACTATAAATTAATAGTAAGCTTGTATACATGCTGAGTTTTCATTTTGTAATATATTTACGCAACAATGGCACTACAAACTTTATTTAGCCCAAAATTTAATTTGCAAATTAAAAACTATTTTTTTAATTTTTTTCAATTAATTAAAATTTCTAAAAAAATTAAATCTTAGCTTATATACATGCTGAGGCCAAACATTTTAATATATTGACTTAAAATTTGCAAAAATTGTACTATAGACTACAGTTTAAAAGAATATGTGTCCAAAATAAAAAAAAAAAATAAAAACTATTTTTTTTTTAATTTCTAAACATTTTAGTACATTGACTTATGATTTGCAACAATATTAATTGAAGTAGTGTAATAAAAAATATTTATTCAAAATTAAATTTGTAATTTGTAAACTTGTACATTCATTTTAGCATGCAAATGATTCAGACAACAACTTGGGTGTCCATAATCACCAAAACCATTATAAAATAATTTATTCAGTTACGTGACCAATTGTTATGAATCAATCAATAAATTTACAATAAAAATTATATAATAAACTTAAGAAAGTTGCAATCAATTAGTAAAATATATTTTTTTTTCAAATCCAGTTCGATTGTTATGTAAAATGATTTGCAATCGCAACATTGCGTAATTGGTACGTGCTAAAACCAAAGTACATCGCATTAAACGTAGTACTTAATCCTAACAGAATTAAGTATGTACACGCATCTACAACGTTTTTGTTTTGATTGCAACTTTCACTTCAATATGAACTTAATCAATAACCTTTCCGACCATCCACCTTAGCTTAGCATTACATCAGGCAACATAAAATAGAAATCACATACGAAGAATAATATTATAATATAAATGATAAATAATAATTTCCGGTTAATAAAATTACCCCTTTCAAACTGATTAAATAAAATTACTTACTTTTAAGTTCTCTTCCTTCAGGAGTACATGGTCCTTCTTCCATTAAACATTTAATGTAATTTGATAAAACACGATTGTTTGATAAGATTTGGTCAACATTAACGTTATCATATTTGTTTGTGTATTTATTTTGTGCCTGGACTGTGTAAAGCACAGTGCATAGCACCAAAGAAGCAATCAGGAGTTTCATTGTCGAAGAAGTGTGTCAAAGAACTCGGGTCGTCTTTATAAGCGTGCTGGTCGAGCTAGAGTTTGTTGGAGGAAAGTAACAGTACACGTGATCCGTATGGAGGAAACACACGAAAGGATGGGTGTATCCACCGTGACCCACATGTAGGAAAACGAGAGTGATATTATAACATCCCTTTTAACAATTAAATAATAACCGGATAATATTGGATAATCGTTGCATAAGCGATTTTATCAAATTTATATTCAAATTGCATTAAATTTTGTGTGTAAAGTGCAATTAGTTTATCTTCAAGGGTATTATAATTGTGTCACATTACCATTTTTGTTATTCAATGCACATGTTTTCTTACAAATATCTTCTAAAGTAAATAAATATTGATGCGTTGGCCTTCTAGTTGGTATATTTATTACTACTCAAATGTTCTAAAAAGGAATAAATGATTATTTGAAAATTAAACAAAACATACTGGAAAATGGTTTCGGTTTTTAATAATTGTTAAATCATTAGGCAAATTCTTAGAAATTTTAAGCAACATTTAACACAAACGTTTTTATCAAGTTTTTTTTGTTTGTTGCTTGGAAAATAAAAAGATTTTAACTTCTAACTAAAAAAAATTTGGAGGCTGAATTATCTCAACTTTAAACAAAGAATCAAAGACAATAAAAAAAAATTTGTTTAAAAATACTTGTTAACATCTGTTTAACATAGGATATGACAACGCCACCACAAGGTAGAATTTTGGTATACTTATGAGAAAGATTACTTTAATTTTAGAACCTCTACTCTAGAAGTTATGTGTTTTTGCTGCTTTTGATGAACAATTATAAAAATTCTTTGAATTTTTTGGCAAGCTGCTAGTGGTATGCAGTTTTTTTTTCCATAAAGGTTTTGAACAAACATAAGCTTATAAGAATAAAAGTGAAGATCTTGGTACAAAGTTCTGCAAAATGTTTGTTTATTTATGCAAAATGCTGCAGTTTGTTTTTGGAAAGAACCTTCTAGACTTTGAATTACTGCTTCCTCACTCTTCTTACATAAACTTGTGTTGTTACACTTTAAGGGACAACAAAATTTTCAAAAAACATAATTTAAAAGTAGAAAGTATATGCGGCAAATCTGAATTTGACGTTAAAACTACTTTAAAACTGATTTGGTTGAGAGCAAATTTTTAAAAATTTGATCACATTAATTTTGCGGGTTTTCTTTTTCTTCTTAAAAAGGCTAAACGCATTTTTTTATATCAAACTCTTGGACATTTTTATTTTTGGAGCGACCTCAGTTTTTGATTAAAAATGCGTATATTTTATTTTTGACAAACCACTGCCGATCAACGCTCAAAATTATCAAAAACTTGTTAGAACAATGCTTTTTGATTGAGATGAAAAAAACCCGTCGGGATTTTTAAAAAGGAACGTATCCGCCGCCCATGAGCGATCAAAAATGACCAAAAAATTTCCGTCCGTCTAGATAAAAAATTGCTTGACCGTTACGGTATCCAAAAAAATTGCGCTAATCATCAAAAAGAGCCCCAAGAGATGGCAATATCAAAAATTACCAGGCCCATAGGTCTATTTATATTTCAGAACAAAAAAAATACAGCTTTTTAAACTTTTTTTTGCCAAATACAATGATTTTTTTAATATCAAAACAAGAGCTTTTAATTTTTATCCCAAAATGAGGTGGTTACGCTAAAAATCGCTAGTTTGCGCTTGGCAAAAAACTTGCAAATCTGTGTAGAGCACATTCAGGCAAACCTTCTGACAAAATTTAAATTTTGTTGAGTCTTAAAAACTGTGCTAAAAACCTATAAACTGGTTTTTGCACTTAACCGAAGAACCAGAAAAACTTTCTGATTCCGGTTTTTCCGTTTTTTTTTTTGGCAAACTCTTACTTACAATGTTTTTAAATAAAATTCAAAAAACTGCTAATACACTAAATTGTTATAGCTAGTAACGTGTTTGTGTCTTTTTTTATACTCTTTTGTTATTGTCTTAAGATGGACACTTTAATTATTATAGTTTCATTGGTTTATATAGATAAATTTTTGAAAAAAATTCAAAAAAAAGTTGATTTAAAAGGTGATAAAATTAAAAAAATTGAAGCTGATTCCATGTAATGAAATAAAAAATAAAAAATTAAATTAAAAAAATTAAAATGTTGAACAACTGACAATAATAAAGAAATAAAAGATAATGCAATAATTGACAACAATAAAGAAAAAGAGATTGATGAATTGTACGAAATGTATAAGAGCAAACGTACCAAATATTTATAATTAGGTTAGGTTAGGTTGTATTGCGGCAAAACCTTATAAAGCTAAAAAAAGAGTATTAAGTACTTAGAAGTGGTAATAAACAAAAATTTAACGTTTAGGGAAACGTAAAATCAGTGGTAGCTAAGACAAAAAAGGCAGCGGCTTCCGCTCAAACAATGATGCCTAGGAAAGAAGAATTTGGCAAAAGTAAGAAAAGGTTTTTGGCGTTAATCGTGCTACATAAACTGCGCCAATATAGAGTGATGCTCATAAATTTGATAAAACGTAAAATTGCTGTTTGCAGAAAAATTTTGCCATTAGAGTCGGTAGGTAGCTGAGAAATGGAGTAGAACAAGAGGGAAAAAAAACAAAAAAAAAACAAATAAAACATTAATTAGATGACAGGAATTGTAAAGCAAAAGATGTACAAGGACAGTACACCTCTGAGCTAATACTAAACATAAGAAAGTGAATAAACAGGAATCATGAAAAAACAAGTTATTACCCGACGCAATGCCTTACAGATCATGTCAGTTTCTAAAGCTGAAGAAGATAAGCAAGATAACAGATAATAAATGCGTGTACTGCAAAAAAGCAGACACTGCACAACATACGCTGTTTGCATGCATCAGATGGCAAAAAGAAAGAAGTAAAAGAGAAAAAACCTTGCAGATAAAGCTGTCAGCAGATAATATGGTAGACTTAATGCTTAAAAATAAAAAGAGCTAGAAAGTTATAAGGGGAATGGTAAGTCAAATTATGGTCAAAAAATTAAGACAAAAAGAAGAACATTAACAAAACCTTATTGGAAGAAGGTTGCAAAAGTGATACCATCCAGGCGGGGAAGCCAAAAGAAAGTGGGTTTAATGTGTGAGATCCCTTTTAAAAAAGAAAAAAGTCTCACAGATCAGCATTTCCACTTCTAAAAAAATGATTAGAGGTACATACTGAAATAGGTATAATAACTGTTATTATAACAAGCGTAACAAACGTTTGAACTTAAAAAAACTTAATGCCATCATTTTAATATTGTTTTTGTCAAAACTAATAATAAAAGTTGCAAACTGTATATTTACATGGTTTAGTTGACTTTTATAGTTATAGAAAAAAAAAACAGTAAAACGCAAAAACTTTCAGCAAGTTGAAACGTTAAAAAGTTAAGGGTCGGTCTTTCATTTTGAGTTTAAGCTAAAGTTGGAGTTTAAGCTCTTTTCAAATCAGTTTATCTGAGTTTGTCAATGTAATCTGTCATAATGGATTATTTGTAAATAGGTTATGTGTCATGCTTTGAGTCAGAAAAATGCGGGACATTTAAATTTAAAATAAATGTTGATAAAATTATGATAATAGGATTGTCGTTTAAAAATGTTGTGCATTACATGTTTTTAATTAACAATATTCTTAAAAACGTAGTAAAAATGCAGTTTAAATATGTTTATTTTATCATTTCACTGCGAACATTTTACAGAATAAAAAGTCATAAATAAAGTGAAGTTAGAAATAAATGATATTTCATAAATTTTACTACCAACTTAAAATACATTTATTTTATTAATCTCAGATCATAAACTGAGTTAAACAAAGGATTAAACTATGATTGAAATTTCAGCCCTTATATAGTTACTTTTCAGTACAAAGTTTAAATTTTGCATTGGCTTAAAAACACGCAAGACATCTTTTGTGTTTCAGATTTTTGTGCTGCAAAAACGCTTAGATAATCAAAAAAATTGTACATATGCTATATAGACTACCAAAAAGCATTTGCCAAGGTCAAACTCAAAAAATTAATAAAAGTTTTTAGAGTTTAGATAAAAAAACCATGCACATTATCTAGAATCTTTACTGAAATCAAAAAACAATTCAAAAACTCAAAAAAGAAATACCAGAACAACTAAAAATAAAACAAAAGATCCGTTAAGGGTGTATTTTGTTGCTCATGATCTCTTATGCTTCAGAAAAAATTATCAAAAACGCTCTAAACGACATAAAAATAAGCATAAAAATAAATGGTCTATGGATAAGCAACATAAGCTTTGCTGATGACTTCTGTGTTTTTTTCAATAATAAATTAGACTTACATTACATTACTCGACTAAATACATACATAGAGCACATCAAGTCTAACTATTAACATACTTAAAACTAAAGTTATAAAAGTTAGCAAAAACACACATCTCAGAACGATGAACATAAAACTAAACAATCAAACAAAAAAAAAACAATCTTAAACAATAAATCAAAGTCAAATTAAACAAGTTAAATGTGTATTTACAAAAATTAAGACGTAGACAACAAATATTATAATCAAAATAAAAGTATTTGAAATGTGGTTTTATGTACTAAAATACAAAAGTACAAAACTAAATAATATTACAAAAAATTAACATAGAATTAAAATCCTGTTAATAACCAAAAAAAACTGCATATCTTGGTCACTGCGTAACTAAAAATTGTAGAAAAAAGGTCAATGGCACAAGAACTCTATCCTGGTCACGTAACATTTGCAACTGGACCAATAACGTCGTAAGAGAACAGTTCCACAAGGCACCGTATAAAATTCTTCAAAAGCTGTTATAGAAAATTTATGTAAATTATTTTTTTTTTGCAAGAACTATGTCAAAAATTGTGCAGATGACTTATATAAGATACATAAAAATTTATTTACCTTATAAAATTTAATAAAACTAGTTTCAAAAATTGAACAAAATTGCATACAAATTATTTATTGCTTTCAAAAAATTTAAAAAAAAAACATATTATTTGGAACAAAAGAAACTTAAAGAATAACATTGCATTAAATAATTTAAAATTGCAAAACTAATTAGTTTTTGACAAGAATAAATTTATAATTTGATTTGAATAATTTATTGTAGGAAATTTGCTCGTAAAATTTATTGTAAAATGTTTTCTTTTTGTTATTTTTGCAAAAACCCATTTATTGTATTATTAAAATATTAAAAATTAATTTGTAACTAAAAAATGTCAAAAGTTGTACAAACATTTACCAGAAATGTTTGCATATAATATATTTATTGCTTATTTCATCAATCAAAAAATAATTTTATTTATAAAATTTTCTCACAATAATTATTTACCGCATAAAATTGATTAAAAATGATGAAAAAACTTGTATTGCATGAAATTTGCACTAAAAGCTTAATTATTGTATAAAATTTATTATTTAAGCAAAAAAAAAATTAAAAATCTGCAGCACAAAAACTTGTTTATTACAAAAAAGTCATTTACCGCATCAAAATTCTAAAACAAACAAAAATCAATTATTGCATACAATTTGTACAAAAAAATATTTATGGCATAAAGTAGATAAAGATAAAAAATAACAATGAAAATTTTTGACAAGAGAAACACAAAATTTCTTAAAAATGTTGCTAAGATCTATCATAGTTTTTAACAAAGTTTTTAAGTAAAGTTGAATTTTTTTTAGTTAATTTTATGTTTGTTTTTTTGTACATTTTTTTATTATTCTTTTATATATAATAAGTTAAAAGTAGTGTAAAAATATGCGCAGTTTAATGTAAATTCACGTAGTTAAATTGGCTTTTGTAGGTTAAAGACACTGTTTTTGAGTAGAAAAAGCAAAAAACTACAAAAAATGTTAAATTTTTATAGTTAGTATTATATTTGTCTCTAAAACTAGTATCAAAAAATAAACAATTTAATATAAATTTACGTGGTTTTATTGGTTTTTATATGTTTAAGACAAACCTCAAAACTCTTTCAAAGCAAAATTATAATTCCAATTTAATTTAACTTTTAGAGTTGTTTAGAACAATTTTGATAAACACAAAAGTTGTCAAAGTTACAACACCAAGAACACAGCCCAAGAATGTGTAATCTAGACAAAAAGAGATATCATCCAAATTTTTGTTAAAAGTGAAAAAAGTTTTTTATTTCTTGCAAATAAAGAAAGCCAAACCAGACAAGACATTTAACGCTAAGCAGATGCTTGTTAAGAGATTAGCCAAAATAATTGCATATAGTCATAAGTGCAGAGAAGTTAGACGCATTTTGTATTTTAAAGACCCTACAACATACAAAGAATAACAAAAGCAAAACGTAGATCAAAATAAATTTTACAAATCTACACCAATAGTTCTAAAACATCTAAAGCCAAAATCTAAGCAGAGGTAACCAAGATTATCTCTGGCTCAATAGAAATAGTAACCCAAAATATATCTGACAAAACCTATCTATAATTTAGGCATTACGTTTGATTCATGCCTTTTATTTACACTACATATCGATACTGTCAAGGCTAAAGGTTATCAACTTTTAAAATTTGCTAAGCGTAACTCTAAGGAGTTTTGTGACCATTGTACTCTAATTATCTTTTACAACGCTCTAGTACGCCCCCATCTCAAGTATTGTTTAAATGTGTAGTCTCTATACACCGCTGTCAGTAAAGGAAAAATCGAATTCAAAAAAAGTTTGTTTGTTTTTTGGCGTATAAATGCAACATTGCAGGCAGCTACACAAAACTGCTCTCTACATTCAATATGATCAGTCTTGAAAAAAAAAACGTTTTAATTTTGACGTGACACTAGTTTTTAAAGTGCTTTGTGGGATTATTGACTGTCCTGACTTGCTCAGCTCTATAGGTATTCATGTCCCAGCTTATATTTTATATACCGTTCAAACGTACTGATTATGCGGTGCACTCTGCATCTACACGTATTTTGCGGCATGCCAACAAAGTTTAAGTAGATTTTTTTAAAGATTCTTTTAATACCTTGCGGCGTGCACTTGTTACCCATACGTGACCTTTTTAATATTTTGTAACTATTTAAGTTTTATTCTTATTCTTAGTTGTTTTATATTTAATTTATATATTTTTGAAGTTGTATATATATACTTATTTTGTAATGGCTTCCGTTGACTAGTAAATAAATAAATAAATAAATATAAATAAATCCAAGATTACATGAAAACTTATATTAAAATGTCACTGTCCTCACACTCTGAAAGCACTTGAAAATAACATTGAGCTATGCTGAGTGAAAAGACACCCAATATAGTAAAAAATACTAACAATGATAGGTTAGCGTACAATAACCACTAAAATATGTAGACCTGAATCAAAAACAGCTATATCTTTTAAAAATCCTATTACTCTACTAAAAGTAAACACGTACCACCTACTGAAAGTGCATGTATTATGTATATGTCCGGTTCATTCCTACGCAAAGAAAGAAAAGTTGGCATGACATGGCCAGCATAAAAGATACTCTTCTAAACAGTATTCTGGCATACATTAGCTTATTACTGAAGGAAGTACAAACGGGTTTATTAAAGCATAAGTGCAGTAAAATGGGTTTAGAAGATATGCAAATTGTTAAAGTCAATACAATTGCATTATTTTGTGTTTTTCTTTGTTGTGGGACTTGAGCAAACCTTTGATATGCAGTCTCTACGTCAATGTTTAAAATATTTTCAAATAAAACCTTTGTTAAACAAACTTTTTTTTATATTGTTGTTATTCAGTGATGCATACATTGAGGTTATGTTGGGAAAGTAATAATATAGACACCACAGATGTCACCACCACACATCTACATTAAAACAAAAATTAATCCTGAAGATGACTAAAAATATTAGTGGAAACTAGTCGAAAATAAATAAAAAACTTAAGCATACAAGTATATAAATTATATTATTACTTTCCTAACAAAACTTTTTTTAAATTTAAAACAGTATAAAACAAGGTAAACTAAGAGAAATTGCAAGAGAGGAAAAAAACACAAATTTATAGTAAACTACAAAAAGTTAATAATAGTTGAGAAAACATAAGAATGGGATAGAAGAAAAGAAATAATAATTCCAAAAAATTAATACAAAAGAAGATTAAAAAAACCACGACGACAATAGCTATGAAAGTAGACAATGTAAAAGAAAAGGGAATAAATAGAAAAAAACATTTAAAAAAACGCATGGAAAGTAACAAAAAAAAGAGTTAACAAAACAATAAGAAGAAAGAGTGAAAAGATAGAAGAAGAAGTGACTTTGAGACTAGAGACATAAAACATTAAAGGATACAAAAATAAAGCTGAGGAGATTGTAGAAGAAATGAACAAACTACACATACAAATCTTGGGAGTAATGGAAACAAAAAAAAAGAAACAGGAATTGAAAGGATACATAAAGGATATTGGTTTATATGGTCAGGAGTTGACATAAAAGATGAATAATAATGAAACGATACGGCAACAAAAGAATAATGTCAATACAAATAAAACTAAAAATATGGATTCTAATAATAGCATATGAGGAAAAGACAAAATATTGAGGAGATTCAAATGGAAATTGATGAGGAAACTAAAAATATATTAATTATAAAAAATATAAATGGAAGAGTGGGCAGAGAAAAAAGAAATAAAATAATGGATAGGAAAAGAAAGAGAAGAGCCAAGGAATAAAAACAGAGAAAGATTAATACAACAATTAATAAACAAATACAAAGTTTGCACAGAAAAACGTCTACAAATTCACGAGAGCACAACCATATAGAAATGAGAAATCAATAATAGACTACTTTTTAGTAAACAAAAATAATTAAAACAAGATTAAAAACGTAAAAGTAATAAGACAAGCAGAGATAGGAAACGACCATTACTTACATAAAATAGACATGAAGTGGAATAAAAAAAAACAAACAAAAAAAACAAAAAAAAATAAAAAAGATAAAAACATGCAAACTAAAACAAACACAAATACAAGAGCAATATCAAAAGATACTAAAGAAGAAACTAAAAAAATAGAAAATAGACATTGAAGAAAAATTGGAAATATTTAAAAACAGTTTATTAGAAACGGCTAAAGAAACTTGCGAAACAACAAAAATAGAAAACAAAGACATAAAAAAAACCAAATAATAGTTGGAAAACAGTAAAAGAAAGATAAAAGATAAAAAAAAAGAAAACAATACCTTAACACAAGTAAGATAGAAGACTACAAAGTATACAAATAAAAAAAAAAGAAATAAAAAGAAATAAAAAAAGCCAAACAAGAATCTTGGATCAAATTTGGTACAGCGATAATAGAGAACAATAGAGAAAACCAAAAAAAAAAAACACAATATAATAAATATGAAAAACAAACAAGGAAATATAGTAACAAACAAAAAGAAAATCATGCAAAGATGGAGACAACAACTTTAAAGAACTGACAGACAATACTACAAGAAACATTAGAATTGAGAAGAACAAAGTAAATAAATAAGGAGAGTCGAACACAGAAAAACTAAAAGAGATAACAGTAGATAAAATAATGGAGACAGTAAAAAACTAAAAAACGGAAAGGCAGCAAGAAAAGACAAAATAGCACCAGAGATGATTAAATACATGGGAAAAGAAAGAATAAATGAAATAATTAAAAGGTATAACAATAACAAGTGTTGTCAACAAAATCCTAGCTAGAATTCTAGAAAAAATAAATAGATAAACTTGTAGAGACAATAGAAGATAGTAAATGTAAATTCAGAAAAGAAAGAAATGCCCAAGACCTGATTTTTATTCTACAACAAATAAGCAAAAAACTAATAAAAAAGAAAAAGAACATACACATCTGTTTTATAGATTTCAAAAAGGCTTTTGACAGAATTTGTAGAGAAAAAATATGGACAAAACTGAAAAACAGAGTGATTGACAATACAACAATTAAATTAATAAAAAACATGTATAAGGAAAATTCAAACATAGTAAAAACAAATAATGGAGAATCAAAAGAATTTTCAACAAAACAAGCAGTAAAACAAGGATGTGTGTTGAGCCCACTATTATTTACAGTAGTGCTAGACAAGGTAATTAAAGAAACAAACAAAAAATGAAAACACTAAAAATTAGATACTGGAAAATGAAAACAGCACAAATTACAGAACTACTATTTGCAGATGATATGGCAATTGTAGCAGAATTGGAAGAATGCCTACAGCACAATATAGGTATATTAAGAAAAGAACTGACAAAAATGAACATAAAAATAAACATCGAAAAAACAAAAAGCATAATAATAGCAAAAGAAATAAAATCACACAAAATTAAAATACAGCAAAATAGAATGAAACAAGTAAAACAATTCAAATATTAAGGTATAGAAATCACGTAGGGAATCTAATTAGGCGTTCTTATGGGATGCTAAAATCACTTTATGCACATAGATCATACTTGAATCAAAACCTCAAGATTTTATTTTGTGAATCTTTAATTCTATCTAATTTTAATTATTGTGACTATGTCTATGGTCTCAGTCTAGATCAAGTCAGCTCAAATAAAATTCAGTATGTTCAAAATGCGTGTTTAAGATTCATATATGGAGTTCGTAAACGTGATCACATAAGCCATAAATTAAAAACTGCCAAGTGGCTTAATATGTCGAACAGGAGAGTACTGCATGCCTGCTGCCTTTATAACAAAATTATTAGTAATAAAACTCCGCCTTATCTTTATAATAAAATTAGATTTAGAACTGATGTACGTTCGGTAAACATAAGAAGGAAAGACTACTTAACAATACCAGCACACAAAACCACACTCTCTGAACGGTCCTATTTTTACAACGTTTGCAAATGTCTTAATTCTGTTTTCAGCAATCTTCGAAACGTAAGCTCACCAGGTTTCAATAAAAAATATAAACATTTCCTTTTATTACAACAAGATTGAGTTTTTATAGCCAGGAAACAATGTGTATTTAATTTGATTTATTGTTTGTTTGTTTCTGACTCTTTTTTTTTTTTTTTTTTTAAATTTTTTTTTTTAATTTTAATATTTTTCTTTTATATTTTTATTTATTTTTGTTTATGTTAGTTATCTTTTATTTTGTTTTTATTATTTATTATTATTTGAAAGGTCCAAAGGGAAGAATAGATGTCTTGATGTAACCACATCAAGTCAAACTAATCTTGGACCTATTGCGAATAGAAACACAATTATTATTTGTAATTTTTATGTATTTTATTGTAATGTAATCTTATTCCCAATAAATGTATTATTATTATTATTATTATTATTATTATTATTATTATTATTATTATTATTATATCTAGGAACAATAATACAGAGCAACGGTAAAATAGGTAAAGAAATAGAAGACAAAATATAAAAAACAGAGAAGATTTTAAAAAAAAGTACAAAACAGAAATTGTAAAAAGAGTAATACGACCTACGCTAACATACAGCAGTGAAACGTAGATCATGACAGAAAAACAAAAAAATTGAATAAACGCTATGAAAATAAGGTTTCTCAGAAAAATAAAAAAATATAACCAGAAACGACAAAATAAGGAACAAGACACACAAACAAAACCTCCAGATTCAACCAATAAACGAACAAATAACAGAAGGACAGATGAGATGGTTTGGACATATATGCAGAATGAATAAAAAAGAAGCACAAAGAGAATATATGAGACACGAGCAACAAGAAAAATCAAATAGGAAGAACAAATAAAGAGTGAAAAGATGCAATAAGAGAAGAAGCAGAAAGAAAAGAGACAAAGTGGAAAGATGTAAAACAAATAACCCATAACAGAATGAAGTGGAAAGATTTTTACAAAATAAAACCTGATTAAAATAAAAAGATACGCCTTACACTGTAACGATAGATAGGATTAAGATTAAATAAATAAATAAAATAAATAAATAAAACACTTAAAATTTAACCAAATCTTTGCTCACAATTGAAACAATTTTGATATATACAAATTATCGGCAAACAATGTAAATAATTTATAAACCAAACTTATCTCACATATGAACTTCTATATTATTTTGCTTCTTTAAACACAAAAATTGTTATATTGGCAAATAATTAATGTTGAAAGTTCAGCTAAATAATAATATTGTAAATAGATGTAAGACGCAATTAAAGTTGTACGCATTAATAAATAATACAACAAAAGTGTAGTATTGCAAATCATTTTTATAGTTATGAATATGATAAAAAACTGATAACTTTAAAAAGTGATTATGAGTTCTTAAGATCGAGGTTTTAGTTTGACTCACACAAACTCAAAATTTGCCAGACAAGATTTTGATAAGCTAACTTTAATTAACC
The DNA here is from genome assembly GCA_963932245.1 of Tachinus rufipes. Classification (NCBI taxonomy): domain Eukaryota; kingdom Metazoa; phylum Arthropoda; class Insecta; order Coleoptera; family Staphylinidae; genus Tachinus; species Tachinus rufipes. Next base: position 112,735,517 of record OZ010743.1, read on the forward strand.
ATTTATAGACAATAGAAACAATTTACAACAATTAAACTCTTTTTTCTTAAAATCTTTTAGAACATCTGCTTCAAACTTTTGAAACAATTAAGTGCCTCTCCGAGCTTCCAAAATCTATAAATCACAATTTAGTTAAAAATATAACTAATTAATTTAAACCATAATGATTAACATTTTATTATTAAGAGATAAAAACATAAACATGAACACAATCTAATAAAATCTAATAAATAAATGAAATAAATAAATTGATCTAAAACATCTAATAATAATAAAACAAAACAAAAAACAACCTATTTACTACGACCATCCCCAATTTCATAATACTGCTGTTGTTGCTGCTGCTGTTGCTGCTCTTGTTCATCTTCAGGATTCGAATATTTATCCACAATAGCAGCCCACAAACCAGGATAACGTGTCTGCACAAAACGCGCAATCCTCTTCACATTATTAACTTGCTGTCTATCGCAAGTTTCACAACCTTTTCCTATTATTTCAGGCAAAGCAGCTAAAAAAAATTATAAAAATTAACCAAAACATTTATTTATTAAAATGTATTTTTTTTTATTTATCAATTCTATAGATTTTATGGTTTGTGCAGAATAAATTATATGCTCAATGATTTAATTTATAATTAGAAGTGCAAAATAACCTTTTATTAATTTTATTGATTAATATTAACCTTTAACTTGACTCCCCCAAGCATCACACGGTGCCCTATCCAAAGCACAAAGTAATTGCCTTTCGATATATCTCGCACCCTGACAACATCCATCCCTTGCTAATAGCACTAAAACTAACACAACTAACAACTTGGAGTTCTTCATTTTACTGGGATGCAATCGTTACAAGCGTTATGCTTATAAACTGGTATTCACGCTCGTGATTCGTTTTAATAGACGCATTGTTTTAAAATAAACAAATATAAAAAGTCTTTAGTACTATGAAAATGCAATCGGATGACACTCGAGATTTCACTTTTGCAAACATTTTTCGCAATCTTTTGTTAAGAATAATGGAATTACCTCGACGCGATAAAACCTAAGTTTCCTGTCAATTATCAAGATAAAGATGTTATTATTTTTGTGGTGATTGTTGTGGATTAATGTTTATACAAGGTCTTTGTTGTAATTTTTTTTTTAATATTTAAGCAAATTAATTATTTAAATATGTATACTCAAAATATTCTGCTTATAGATGGGATTGTTATTAAAAAACTAATTATAATTTTTGTAAATCATGTTGTTAAGTGTTGTATAACATTATGTGTTGGGTAAGGTGTTTGTAAAGAATAATTAGAGTACAAGAGCGACAAAACTTTTTAGAGTTGGCTTTTTAAACAACAATTTAGCAGTTTAGATAGCTACAACTTGACAGTTCTGCTTGAGTTGAGTTTTTTTATGTAAAATTACTTTTAATTAATCAATACTCCAATTTCCAGAAATCAAACATTATATTTTTTTATTAATCACAATACTTTTTGTTCCTCCTCTATCATTATTTACTTAAATTATGCATGCATACAAACAACGCCGCCGGTATATGATTCCCCCTACTCCAAACAAAAATTGATCGCTTTCAAATACAAACTTTATTGTGCTCCGCTTGTTTACCATACTTGTCGTTTATTTTTCGTGCACAATTTTAATTTATAACTATTTTAAGTTATTCGAAATATTTTTACTATTCAAATACAATATCTGCGCAAAACAGTATTATCTTATATACAAATTTACAAAAGTGATGTGACGATCACAACAAACAAGTTTGATCAATAATTTATGTTAACTAAGTGTAGATGTTTAAGGGTGAAAATATGACTGCAATTACTCCAGATTATGCCAGGGATGTGGTAAGTAATATTTAATAAAATTACAATTTTTGAAATTTATATAAAGTTATTGAATGTCCTATCACTTTATACAATATAATTAGGGTGGAAATGTTATATGTCTATATCTATTTGAATGAATCATACATTATTAATAACGATTAAAGTGACGAGTCATTCTCTGTATCTCTTTGTCAATAAACGTAACTCAATCTAAGCAAATTTCTTATTTAATTTAATTTATAATAACTTCAATTCAATCAATTAGTTATTAAGGTCATGTTCTACATTTAATATCGATATGACTAATTAGTATTTATTTATGCGTTTGTTGGTTTTTCATATCTCTTTAAAATGTAAAACTATTGTTTGCAACAATGGATAATATTATTTTACGCTATAGATGTGACAAGAGCATAACATGTCTTTTGTTAATGAAAATAAATTGGCTTCAAATGACAATACAAAGCGTACAATCTAAATGTTAAAGCGAGACTTTTCTTATGATAATGAAATTGCAACAATGAAGTTAATTTTTAGTTTATTGTTGTTGATTATATAATAAAAGAATCAGTTAATAAAGATTATTTGTTTTAAAAATGTAACATATAAATCTTTTGAGTTTCAACAAGTAAAACTATCACATTAAAGACTAGATTTAAGCAGTCTGTGAATATTGACCTTGAATATTTGCGGATGATAAGTCTTGAGAAATATTGAATTTGAAAGTTTATTTCATGTACGGTTGGAAAAACTGTAAAAAAAATTGATATAATTGTTTCAATCAATTGATAATTGATAAGTACTAAAGTTACACCCCTAATAGACGTGCAATTTGTACGTCAGTTCTTTATCGAAGGTGCTTCCCAGATACTTTGAAAAATCTGATCACGAAATCGGTATGTCATCGAGGAAGACAGTTTTGTAAGGAGTAGTTTTTTGCCGTGAGAAATGAACAGTTTTGCTCTTTTTTGGGTTTACTTAAACCTTTGTGAGGGATCTTATTGAAGGCTTTTTTGACGTCTAAAATACTACTCTTATGGTTTTTCTTAGTTTAAAACCTTTAGTAATGTGATCTGTTACGTGGTTAAGCTAATGTACAACAGAGTATTTACGCAGGAACCTATGTTGATGAGTGGGAAGAAGAAAGAAAATTTACTTTCTTGTATTCTTGGATATCATCAAAGATTACTCTTTCTATGACCTTGCTTAAAGTGCATAGAAGACTGATTGGCTGGTAGTTTTGGGAAAACTTTTGGTCATTCTCATATTTTAAGGTGTTGATTACGTGGGGGCCTTTCTTAATTGTTGGAAAGTGCTCTAAACGCAAGCTTGCATTAGCAATATAGGTAAGGGTGAGAACTATTACTGTTTTGTGCGTGAAAGATTTCAAAGTTTTGTTTGGAATACCGTCAAGATCTGGTGCTGGTTGAACTTTGAGTTTAGATATGATTTCTCTGTTGCATTAGTTGCTCGGGCATGTAAGGAAGTTTTTAACTTTTTGTTTGGCTTTTTCGACGTGCGTGAGGAGGATCATTAGAGTTTGAAACTGTTGGCAAATGCTTTGGCCTTTCCCTTGATAAATTATTGGAGCTCGTTCTCACCATAGATAACTGGTATCAAGACTTTTCTGTTGCGTAAGGCGTTGAAAATCTTTTAAATTAGATTTTTATCCTCTGAGGTTGATTCCAAAGTTTTTTGCTAGCACTGATTTTTGTGCAAGATAGTCCAAAACTAAAAAGTTTTAGATGTCTTCTTCGTATTCTTAATAATAAGCTCTTTTAATATCCGAACCGTACGTATTGAGACTAGCTTATTTATGTTTTCTTCTAGGTATTTCAAAAAAAAAAAACATTTATGTGGGTGTGGTTGAAGGTTAGGTCATTAATTGTCCTAATTTTGACTTGCAAGTTAACGTCAGTTAGTATTGCTACATCCAGCACGTTTCTTCAATAGCCGTGACTGTGTGAGTAGGTTTATTTGTTCCCTAGATTTGATAACCTTTTGACTCAACAAAGTCTTGCGATGCTCAACCTTTAACGTTGGTTGTCTGACTATTCAGGTGATTTGAGTTAAAGCGAGTTTGGGTGCCCAACCCCGGCACCTTTTCTACGATTGCATTAGATTCTAAAGTAGGAGTGTCTGGGGTGTCTACTTTGGAGTGATCTTGCAATCTTCTTGCAAAGATCACTGTTCTACGCTTTCTGTCTACCTCTATTGTTCCCAAATAACATTTAACATTAACTTTTAGTATTTGCTTTATAGTTTCTCTGAGCGCTGTTAAACGTGTATTTGGTGTGAGTTAATGCTAAAAAACAGGCATCTTTATCATATTTTTGCAGTTATTTTGAATTTCATATCTCTAAAACCCAAATACACAAATCAAATTTCTATTTTCCAACAAATTTACATCAAAATACGTCAACAAAATTCTAAAAAATGCTCTTTTTGCCCAGCCCACTGAGAACAAAACATTAGTATTTTTTACTTTTGCGGCTCAAAATTGTTAAAAATTGAAAAACTCTATTTATAAAAAGTGATAAATAACAAAATTTGGTTTTCAAATATCAAAACATAGTTAGAAAAAAACAAAATCTGGTCAATAGTTGTAAAACTATAAAAAAAGTGCAAAATTCTATTTATGAAATGACAAAAACAACCAAACCCGGTCTTGAAACATTAAAATGTTGTCAAAATGCATCAAAATTTGGCTATAAACTGTTGAAAAATAAAATATTCTTTTCATAGAACGTCAAAAATAACAAAAACTAGCCATATAAGATAAAAATGTTATTAAAAAGCACTAAAATTTAGTCATAAACTGTAAAATAGTGTAAAATTTTATTAATAAAAAGTCAAAAAAAGTTAAATTTGATTTTAAATGTCATTTACGCATCAAATTGTTGTCAAAAAAATGCACTATAATCTGGCCACCTTCTTCTTTTTCTGGTGCATCTTCATTACTGAAGGTTTGCGACCACTTTTCTAAAATTCTTTTTATCGGCAGCCGCGTGGAACAATTGCCCCACCTCATGCCGGTCTAGTTGCGGATATTGCGTGACCAGGAAAGTACTCTTCTGCCAATTGATCTTTTACTTTCAATGCAGCATTTCATTATCAACTTTAAAATATTGTACTTTTGGTTGCGCAAGTATGCAGTTTTTATTTGTTGATTGTTAAAAGCAACTTTCTTTCTTTAATTATTTTCTGGACATAAATTGTTGAAAAATGTAGTTTTTTTAATAAAATCTTACAAATATCAAAATTTGGCTATGAAATATCAAAATATTGTTAGTAATGGCAAGTTTTAATCATAAACTGTTAAAAAGCGTAAAATTCTACTTATCAAAACTAAAAAATATTAAAATTTGGTTATAAAATACTATAATATTGTCAGAAAGAACCAACATCCGGTCATAAACTGTTTAAAATGTGCAAAATTCTTTTTATAGAATGTCAAAAACAGCAAAAACCAGCCATTAAATGTAAAAATATTGTCAGAAAGCACTAAAATTTAGTCATAAACTGTAAAAAAGTGCAATATTCTATTATAATAAGTCAAAAACAGTTAACTCCGGTTATAAAATATAAAAATATTTTTGGATTAAATCAAAATTTGATCAAAAACGGTTACAACAGTACAAAATATTATTCATAAAATGTCAAAAATAGCAAATTTGGCTTTAAAGCAAATAGTGTCACTAAAATCTAGCCACAAACTGTTGAAAAATGTAAAAAGTTTTATAAAATTTTAATAATAACAAAATTTGGCTATAAAATATCAAAATATTGCTAGAAAAATGTAAAATTTTATTTAAAATAGCATAATTTGGTTATAAAATATTACAATATTGTCAGAAAAAAACAAAAAAAAAACTGTCAAAAAAGCCAATTTTTATTTATAAAATGTCAAAACTAGCAAAATTTAGCCAAAAATTATGAAATTATGGTAAAAAAAAACACAAAAAATTAGTCATTAACTTTTAAAAAGTGGTAATTCTTTTTATACAAACTCAAAAATGGCAAAATCCGGTCATTAAATATTAAAATAATTTTAAAAAGCACTAAAATCCGGCAAAAAACAGTTCAAAACTGCAATATTTTGTATATCAAATGTTAAAAGTAGCAAAATCCGGTCATAAAATTTAAAACAGTTTTTAAAAGCACCAAAGTACGGCAATTAACTGTCAAAAAGCTTAATTTTTTTTATTAAAGTTTTTAAAATTTTAGCATAAACTTGCTTGCCTTTCATGATGGATGTCCTGAATTCAAATTATACTCTGCCATATATTATTTGTGAATTTTTTCACCGCTTTAACCGCTTCGGCATTTATGGTTTCAGCGACAAGCAAATTTACAAACATTAATTATCTTGCTTCATTTTATTACTCATATTTTTGGCCTGCTAAAACCAAATTGCTGAGGTCGATAAAGTATGAAAACGCTAATTTCATTTTATTAGGGTTATATAATATTGTTATACGAAGTCTGGCTATTAAATAACGAGACTGCAATCGTAGAAGGCGTGCTAAAGGGAGGGGGGGAACAAATGTAGCGTTGGATAGTGTTTGCTATTCCAGTACGAAAACACGTTTTTGTTGCTGTAGTAGTATTTTTTCTCTAGAGGTTTGAAACAAACTTGTTTTTTTCTCGTGCCAATAACAATGTGTAAAAAAAACAATGTAAAATTTTTCATTAATTTAAAAAAAACTCCGACTGAGTGCTATAAGTTGTTAAAAAAAAGCCTATGGTAAAAATTCTCTATCTCGTGCGCGTGTTTTCCAATAGTATAAACGGTTTTCTAAAGGCCAAAAGAACACTGAAGATGACCAACGTCTAGGCCGACCTGCCTTTGTTTCAACTCCGCAAATAGTGACTAAAATCAATCGTGATGACTGAATGGGTTCCCGAAAGTCAAACTGTAAACGGCCGGAGTTGTAGACAACGCTCTGTCTGTAAAGCGTTATTTAGCCGCTAGAGGCACTCCAATGCTCAAACATGCACCGTTCTCACCTGATTGATGATACAGGGTGCTACCCTGTAACTTTTTTCTGTTTCTGATCAAGTCTACTTTAAAAGAAACCCGGAGTTCCTAAATGTTTTTACAAAAGAAGACTTCTAGCAATGCGTTGACCAATGAAAAAAAAAACGAATAGAACGGTGTGTGGCAAGGGAAGGGGTGTACATTAAAGAGGAGCATTTGATTATAGAATTATTTAATAGCCAGACTTCGTATTATTAAGAAGAACCAAAATTTAGCCATAAACTGTCAAAAAGTGCAAAAGTTTATTTATAAAATGTTAAAATAAACCATAAAGAAAGTATTGTACTCAAATACAAAAAAAAAGATTTGAAGTAGCATTTCAAATTTTGGATCTTTTTTTTTACTTTTATTTGTAGGATTAAAACTGAACGATCAAATAATTAGTTTTATAAAAATTAAATGAATTATTTATTCAAAAGTAAATAACTTATTAATACAAACACAAAATTTATTTAAAATAACATTTTGAATTGAAATAGATTAAAAGTTTAAATAATTAATCAAATTTTGACTTATAGCTAGGAAAACAAAAAGAGCTTCTCTGGTCGCAAATTAACAAAACATGACTGGAAGACAACTCCGAACAGAATTGTATCAGCCAAAAACGCTAACACTAAACAACGTTCTAAGAAGAAGCACAACTCGTATCATCAGAGAAAGCTATTTTCTTGCTTTGAATTTGATTTTTTTAAGAGGCCTAAGCCTGTATAGGGAATTACATGTATAAGATAACTGATGCATTGGTTAACATAATTATAATCCAAGACCGGATTTAGAAAACTTAAACATTTATCTACGATTGGATCGAGGGGTTTCAAAAATAATGTTGTTATTAGTTTTTTATGATAGATAAAGTTTGCATACTTTCTTAATTTTATTAAAACTTGCAAAAAAGGGCGGGTTGATTACATGCCTATTTTTGAACATGTTTTATCAAATTTAAGCATAGCGCTTTGCAACGCCAAAGTTTTGATATTTAGACAATTTCTGTAAGTTTTAAATGCTCTTTTGACATTTAGACAACGTTATGACTGTTTAAAACAATCATTTGTGTATTTAAGATATTCTATTGACATAGCACACTATTAAACAACCCTCACACATAATTAGACACTTTTTTTGCAGTTGTAAATATCATTTTGACATTTTCATAACATTTTGACATTTTTACACAATTTTTAAACATTTTAGTTTATAGATAGTTTTGAGTGTATTTAAAAAAAAATCTGCGTTTTCATACTTATAGCATACTTCTAGACACTCTTCACACATAATTAAACATTTTTCTGGAGTTGTAAACATAGTTTTGATAATTACATATCATTTTGACATTTTTAGACAACTTTTAAACATTCTTTTGGCATTAAGACAACGTTTCAACGTTTTGAACATTTTTTTAGTTTGTGAACAGTTTTTTGTGTATTTAACAATAGACAATAGACAATATTTTCATTTTTATAGCATACTTTCATACACTTCTCGCACATAATTAGAAATTTTATGAAATTGTAAACATTATTTTTGTACGTAACATTTTGACATTTAAAGAATGTTTTGATTGTTTAAAAAAAAATTTTGTTCTTTTGTATATTTAAGACCTTCTTTGATGTTTTTTTTGCAGTTATAAACATTGTTTTGGCATTTACATAACATTTTGGCAATATTAGATAATTAAAAAAAAAAATACATTTAGACAAGTGTATACAATCTTTTGACATTTTTACATTTATAGCATACTTTTAGACAATCCTCACACATAACTAGACATTTTTTGCAGTTGTAAACATTTTTTACGTAACATTTTGACATTTTTTTGACATTTAAAGAACGTTTTGACAGTTTTAAACAATTCTTTAGTATGTGGACAATCTATTGTGTGTTTAAGACCTTCTTTGACGTTTTTAAATTTAATTTTTGCAATTATAAACATTGTTACAACATTTTGACGTTTTTAGACAAATAAACAAAAACATTTAGACAAGCTTTACGAGTTTATTAAGATCTAGCTTAAACCAAAAATTTGTTCAACTTTTTTTTTATTCTATTTGATCTTTAATGAAATTTGGTTTGTATCTAAAATAGAAATATGCAAAACTAATACATTAGTTGCGTAAAAAAATAAAAACCAAAGAAATTATTGCAAGTTTTTAGATTTACTTGAAATTTAAATTAAGTTAAGCAAAAATAATGTATTTATTAGATTTTGAAAATTTTGAAATATCAAAACAAACTTTAATAAAATCCAGCTTAAAAAAAATATTTTAATAAAAGTTTATTTGCACATAACCTAAAAAATTATAAAAATAATCCTATTGTAGAATCAGTGGTGTAGTTATCTGTGAGCAAAATTCTACAATGCAGAAAAATCTACACGTTTTACACGATTAGATTTTGTCATTTTTTGACAGTTTATGGCCGGTTTTCAACCGGTTTCTGGTTCCTTTTTACAATATTTTTTTTTATATTTTATGACAATTGTATAAAATTACTTGGCCAGATTTTGCACTTTTTAACAGTTTAAGCTAGATTTTGCTGTTTTCTTACAATATTTTTGGAATTTTTAAGCTAAATTTTATTTTTATAAATTTTTTAATATTTTTAAAACTTAACAATTGTTTAAAATTTTAAGGCCGGATTTTTCTATTTTTAATGTTTTATGAACAGAATTTTGTAGTTTTTAAATGTTTTCTTGCCACATTTTTGTTCTTTAAAAAAATGATTTAAAAAAATATTATTTTTTTTCCAGATTTGACTATATTTGAGCTTTTATTAATAGAATTTTGCTTTTTTATAACAATTTTTAACTAAATCTTAGAGTTATCTGTCAATATTTTTATACTTCATAGCTGGATTTTGCAGTTTTTTTCATTCTACGAATAGAATTTTGCATTTTTTTTTACATCTTATAGCTAAATTTAGGCTTTTTTAAATATTTTTGATGTTTTTAAGATCAGGTTTTTACAATTTTTAACAGTTTATGGTTAGATTTTGGAGCTTCTTGACAATTGTTTTTTGACGTTTTTTGACGTTTTATAAACTAAATTTTGTGGTTTTTAATTGTTTTTGGCCGGATTTTGTTATTTTTTAAATGTTTTAATATTTATTGATTAGATGTTGCCATTTTTCACTTATTATCAATGGAATTTTTATTTTTTATCAGTTTATTTTAAATTTTGGTGTTTTCAGACAGTTTTTATACTTTATGTCTAAATTTGGCTATTTTTGACATTCTATGAACAGAGTTTTGCATTGTTTGACAGTTAATGGCCGCTTTTGTGTTCTTTCTAACAATAATTTGATACTATAACCGGATTTTGGTATTTTTTAAGGTTTATATTTTTTACATTTTTTAACAATTTGAAACCCCAGGAATAAAATTTTGCTTTATTTGACAGTTTATGGTCAGATTTTTATTGGTTTTAAAATTTTATAAAAAATACATTTTTCAACAGAGTATAGCTGAATTTTGGTGTTTTCTAACAATATTTTTATGTTTAAAGAGCAGGTTTTGCTATTTTTGACAATTTTTTGCTGGATTTTGACTCTATTTGAAATTATTGCAATGTTTTATGACCAGATTTAGTTATTTTTGATATTTTATAAATTTGCAATATTTTAATGCCGGATTTTTAATTTTTTATAAATAGATATTTATTCTTTTTAACAGTTAACAAGTGTTAATCATTCAGGAATTGAAGGTTACTACTTCTTGAGGTGTTCCTGCAGCTAACAAACAAGAAAGAATGATTGACAGATGTCATTAAGTTAAAAGAGAGAGTTGACGTCACTAATTTTTTGATAACCAACACTTGGGCGTGTAGGTAGGAACACAGTTTATGAATTCTGGGTCGGTGGTTTGAAATAGTGTTCCCATCCACCCACCCAAGTGTTAGTGATCTAGGAATTGAAGATTATTATTACCTAGCGCGTTCCTGCAGCTAATACACAAAAGAGAATGACTGACTGATGTCATTTTGTTACAAAGAAGAGTTGATTTTATTAATATTTTGATAACCAACACTTGGGCGGGTGGCCGGGGTAAAAGTAGACATAGTGTCCCCACCCACCCACCCAAGTGTTGGTCTTCCTGAAACTGAAAGTTTTTACTACCTGGCGTATTCTTGCAGCTAACAAAGAAACAAAAATGATTGACAGATCTCATTAAGTTAAAAGAGGGCGTTGACGTCATTAAGTTTATGAATATTAGGCCGGTGGTTTGATATAGTGTTCTCGCCCTCTCATCTAAGTGTTAGTTATTCAGGAATTAAAAGTTACTACTACCCAACGTGTTGCTGCATTTAAAAAAAAAAATGATTGACAAATGTCATTAAGTTAGAAGAATAAGTTGACGTAACTAATTTCTTGATAACAAACATTTGGGCGGGTACGCAAGAACACAGTTTTCGCCCACCCACTCAAGTGTTAGTCTTCAAAAAATTGAAAGTTACTACCACCTGGCGTGTTCTTGCAGCTAATACACAAAAATGAATGACTGGCAGATTTATTGCATAAAATAATTGAAAATTTTATTTATTAAAAAAAAAGTTGTTTAAAAATCTTACTTAAAGCAAAAAATTAATTAATTTTGGTTGTAAAAATTTAATTACTTCATAAAGTTTATTAATAATTGCACAAAAATTCTATTTATTGCATTCAATAATTGAAAAATGCACAAAAATTTTATTTATTAATTAAAAAAAATAAATATTGCATAGAAATTTTATTTAAAGCAAAAAATTAATTTAAAAAAATGTAAAATATTAATTAGATTATAAAGTTTATTAAAAATTGCTCAAAAATCTTGTTTTATTTATAAATAATTAAAGAAAAATTAGAATCAAATTGGAATTTTATAAAAAAAAATTATTTAAACAAAAAATTTATAAAAATATCGTAAAAACTTAATTAGATCATAAAGTTTATCAAAAATTGCGCTAAAATTTTAATTATTGCAAAAAATAATTGAAATTTGTGCAGAAATTCATTTATTGATAAAAAAATTAAATGTTGAGTAGAAATCTTATTAAAAGTAATTTATAGAAGTTTTAAAAAAAAAGCATTTATTGAATGAAGTTTAGTAAAAGTTGCTTAGAGAAACTGAATTCATTTTTTTTTAATTATTGATGTATCAAATGCTTATCTACTCAACCTCCACACCGAGTATTTGTATCATAATTAATTACACGATTGAGTATTTCAACAAAAGCATCTACCAAATAAAATTGTTTGAAAGCTGCTCAGAATACATACTCATCATTTGGCGTTAGGAATTAAATTGAAAATAGTTTTATTTATTTACCCAACCTTAACACCGAGCATCTACTTTGTGTTTTAATTAATTACACAACTTTTTAATTTGACCGCATTAGTTTTTATGGCCGGGTTTTGGTTATTTTGACTTTTGTTTGAATTGAATTTTACCTTTTTGATAGTTTTATGAACGAATTTTGGTACTTTTTAACACTGTTTTGATATTTCTTAAGCGGATTTGACTATACTTGATAATTTGTAACTTTGCTATTTTTGAAGATTGTTTTTTACACATTTTGTATCACCAATTTATTTTACTATAATTATTATTTTATTATTTTAAAAATTACTTAATACGTCACAAAAACATGATAACAAAACTGTAACTTCTTTTTTTCAATATTTTGCAGAGTATCCTAAAAATCCTAGCTACGCCACTGTGTAGAATTTTAACAAATTATTTTAATTTTCAAAAATTTGCAATTAAATTTAAAAAAAAAATCAAAATTGCGCACAGTTTCTAGAATTAATTTCTTAAGTCATATCTAAAGGTCGGGTCAACATTATTAATGTGTCAACACATCAGATTGTATCCTCGGATAAAACATAATCTGATTTAAAAAACGAAACTTTTGCGAAAGCATACGTTTAACATAATTAAGCAATTTGTATAGTTATCAGATAAGAAAAGGTTATTGACATTAGTATTTTCGCTATACTAATATTATTTTAAAACATATTTAATATTATAAGAATACGTTAACAAAGGTTTCAAAGCAGCAGTTTAATCAATATCTATTGTTTGATCGATAAGCATTGTTTCCGATTCTTATTAAAAATTTAAAAAGAATTAATAATTGCTTCTAATAATAAACTTGACATTTCCAACAAGCAAATTTATAATTCAAGAATTAATTGGGATAAGTATATAGCGATTTATCCTCGGTTATTTATTCACTCAGGCGAAAATTGAAATCAATATATTTCTCTAGTTGAATAAAAACCTTCACAACATATTAGTTTCACTTTACGCGCCATACAACACAATAGTGACAGTAAAATCGTGCAATCATATGTACACTGACGAAGTAAGTTGCATTAAATGTAATTAAAGCACCAGCATTGTTTTGGATTTCACTTTTATTGTGATGCATTTTATTATTAAATTTGGAAATTATTATAATAAGATTGGAAAATCAAATCAAATATTATGATATTAAGTTAAATAGATACTCTATTTTATTTGTCATCTTATCATATAAAATGATTAACCAAAACAATAAATCAAATATTAATATGCAAAATTTGCAACAACAAAAAATTGATGATAATCTTATTATTTATTTATATTTTTTATCAATCAATCTGATCTAGATCCCAAAAATAATAACAATTGTTGTCTCATTATTTCAATTAGCCAACAATTTTCAATTTATTTCGCTCCATATACGATTAAGCGAAAGCTAAATTTTCGCAAACTTATGATTGAAATAGTTCCAGTAAAATGTAATTATTTCCTGTAATTAGACTAAAACATGGTTGTCTTTGTGTATTTTGGACATTCATTAAGTCGCACTTGCAATAGCAGCATATCGCAATACCTTTTTTATTACAAGGTGCATTATTGAATCATTCACAGGAAATTGATTCTTAACAAAGGAAGTCAGTCATTAGTTTTTTTTTTACAATCTATGTAAGGACAGATTGATTAACATATCGATAAATGCGATTAGGTTGATATCAGTGAAATAAATACGGTTTGAACGCATTGTTATTAATATCAGTAAACAAGTTAAATCGAGTTGAGTGAGTTTAATTAAAATTAAATATGACGCCTGAGATGCCAAGAAAAAGTGAATCTAATGCAGATGGAAATATTGTTACATCGTTGATAGTAAGATATTTTATTTTTAATTATTAATAAACAATTCTGATTACCAAAACTTTATTTTAATTTTGCTCAATCAAATTTTTATAGGACAATTTCAATTAAATTACCATTTCATATTGTTTTTTTTATCATTGCCATGAATCATAATATTATGAATATTTTAAATTATAGTTTTTCTACACGTGTCTATAATAACATTGATTATGATTTGGGCAATTTGTATTCGATGTCGTTTTATTGTTTCGATTATGGCAATCATAATATGGAGAATCGATATGAAATAGAAGCAATTATTTTACATATTCTATTTTTATCTTAATTTTTTATTACTTTATTAGTATGTATGGCAGGTAATCTTGTTGTGTTTATAACTATCTCAGGTATCTTTTATAGTAGGTTATCTATGATACCAATATAGATTTATTGTTTGATGAAAAATTGGATTATCGATTGAGATATTTGTTTTGTTATTGATTTATTGGTGGAATTTGAATATCAATTGAGTTTTAATAATAAGTTTTAATGCAATATTTGATAGTTAGGTATAATTTAACTTTTTGGAATGACAAAATGCAGATTATGTTAATTTTCTTGATCTTATTTATAAATTTCCAAATGTTAAGACAATAACTTTATAATACAAATTGAAAATATTTACCACAAACATTGATAAAAAAGATAAGTTGAAAATTCAATTCATAAAATTATGAAAACTTTTACAATTTTTTTTTCTAAACTTTTAAATTTGTATATAATTACAGCTTTGTTTAAATTGTTGTAAAAACAATGGCTTTTAAAATATAAACTAAATTTTTTTACCAAACATACCACAAACATTGGTAAATAATAAATTAATTTATAAAACTAAAAATAATTTTTAATACAACAATAATTAAATAAAAGTAGATGGACTTACCAAAAATTTACTGGTTCAGAAAACTTGCAACAAAACAAAGCAAAGTCTGTTTTCCAAATTTAGATAAAAAACTTTATAGAAAGGAAAATACAAAATCCAGCAAAAACTGATAAAATGAAAAAATTGACATTTTTAATAAAATATTATAAGAAAATTTGGCCATAAAATATTATTATATTATTAAAAAGAACCAAAACTGTCAAAAAGTGCAAATTCTATTTATTAAATGTTAAAATAAACCATGAAAAAAATATTGTTGTATTTACTTTGTACTTGTTAATTCATACACAGAAAAAATACTAGTAATTTTGAAATAAAATTTTATTGTGGATTACTTTTGTTTGAAACTTTTATTTATATGATTAAAACTGAAAGTTTATAATATACATATATAGATAAATTATTTAACTTGTTTATTTAAAAGTAAATAACTTATTAATTCAAACACAGAAAAATTATTTAAAATAACGTTTTAAGACTCTATCTTCAGAGTTTTTTTTTTTGCTTTCAATTCGATCTTTTTTATGCGGTTGGTGTAATCAAACAGTAGGGGGGTTGAGCTTATTATCTTAAAAATGTTCTATTTATTTTTTGCAGTTATTAACTTTGTTTTGACAAAAAATGACATTTGGACAACTTTTAACAGTTTTAATTTTTTTTTTTTAGTTTGTGTATTTAAGACATTCTTTTGACATTATCACATTTATAATTCATATCTTTTAACATTTAAAAAACCTTTTGATGTTTTCACATTTATTTTTTGCAGTTATAAGCATTGTTTTGACATTTACATAACATTTTGACGTTTTTAGACATTTTTGTTAGTTTTTAGACAATCTTTTGGGTATTTAAGACATTCTTTTGATATTTTTAGACATTTTTCACATATAATTAAACTATTTTTGTAATTGTAAACATTATTTTAAAATTTAAAAAAAAATACATTTAAAAAAAATGACATTTAGACAATTTTTTATGAATTTTAAACATTCTTTTAAAATTTAGATAACGTTTTAACTAATAAGATCTGGCTTAAACCAAAAATGTGTACAACTTTCTTAATTCTATTTGGTCTTCAACTTTAAATCAAATTTGGTTTGTATCTAAAATAGAAAGGTGCAAAACTAATGCATCAGTTGCCTTTAAAAAAAATGAAAAACAAAAATATAACTGCAAACATTTCAGATTTACTTGAAGTTTAAATTAAACCAAAAATCTTCTATAACTTTCTTAATTTATGTCAAACATTGAGGCAATTTTATTTACACATTACTCAATAATGTGCAAAAATAATGTATTTATTAAATTTTGAAAGTTTTTTGAAATATCAAAACAAACTTTAATAAAATCCAGTTTTAAGAAAAAAAACTTGAGCAGCTTTCTCTTCTCCAAGTTGAATTTTAGTAAAGTTTATTTGCACATAACCTAAAAAAATACAAACATTATTTTATTGTATAATCAGTGGCGTAGTTATCTGTGGGCAAATGTCTACAATGCGGAAAACCATACACGCGTACAAGACCTTTTTGACATCTCGGATGGAAACTGATTTTGCTATTTTTAAAACTTTGTGATTAGAATCTGTCATTTTTTGACAGTTTATGGCCGGTTTTTGGTTTCTTTTTACATAAAAATTTATATTTTATAACTGGATTTTGCTATTTTTAAGAATTTATAAAGATTTTTACATTTTTTAGATTATATGGCCGGGTTTTGGTGTTTTCTGACAAATGTTTAAAATTTTATGGCAAAATTTTGCACTTTTTAACAGTTTGTGCTAAATTTTGCTTCTTTAACAATATTTTTAATTTTTTAAGCTACATTTTGTTTTTGGGTTTATTTTATTTTTATAAACTTTATGGCTGCATGTGCTTTCTTTCTGAAAATTCTTTAAAATGTTAACACCAAATTTTGTTATTTTTGATATTTTATTAACAGAATTTTGTAGTTTTCAGTCGATTTCTGACCAGATTTTTGTTTATTAAAAAGTAAATTAAAAAATCATTATTTTATTAACAGATTTTACTATTTTTGAGTTTTTATTAACAAAACTGTATTTTTTACAATTTTTAACTAAAAGTTAGTGTTATCTGATAATATTTTTATACTTTATATCCAGATTTTGCAATTTTTGATATTTTAGGAATAAAATTTTGCACTTTTTGACAGTTTTTTTAGCAATAGTTTTGATGTTTTTAAGATTTTATAAAAATTTTACAATTTTTAATAGTTTATGGTTAGATTTTGGTGCTTTTAGACAATTTTTTAAAATTTTAAATCTAAATTTTGCTATTTTTGACATTTTATAAACAAAATTTTGTAGTTTTTAACCGTTGTTGATCGGATTTTGTTTATGTTTAATGTTTTAATAAATAATCAATTTTGACTTATTATAAATAAATATTTTAGCAGTTTATAAATAAATTTTGGTGATTTCTGACTGATTTTTTATATTTTATGTTCAGATTCTGCTATTTCTATTAACAATTTTTTTTGTTTTTTCTAACAATATTTTAATTATATATTATAGCAAAACTTTGCCATTATATTTTTAGATTTTGATTCTATCTGAAAATATTTCATTGTTTTATGATCGGGTTAAGTTGATTTTTTATAAAAAATGTTTGCACTTTTAAACAGTTTAAGTACTAAATTTAAAACTTTTCTTAAACTACTAATCTACTAAATGCTTATCTACCCAATCTCCACACCGAGTGTTTGTATCTTAATTAATATTAATTAATGACACAATTGAGTATTTCAAAAAAAGCATTTACTAAATGAAATTGATTGAAAGTTGCTCAGAATATTCATTTGGTGTCAGGAATTGAATTGAAAATGATTTATATTTATACACCCAACCTCAACACCGAGCATTTACTTTGTATCTTAATTAATTACACAACTTTTTAATTTGATCACATTGGTTTGCAGTAGTAGGTAAACTAATTATTCTTTTGCCGCTTTTAGTCTGACTTATTTTTTTTATTTTTTGAGTTGAATTTTACATTTTTTACAATTTTATAGAGGATATTTGGTATTTTTAACACTATTTTAATACTTCTCAACTGGATTTGACAATACTTTTTATAAATAAAATGTTACGCATTTTATCAGATTTTGGTTTTTTTGACAATATTTTGATTTTATAACCGGATTTTGCAATTTTTGAGGTTTTATGAAACTTTTTACACTTTTTAAAAGTCTATCACCGGAATTTTTGTTTAATTATTATTTTGTTTAGTTTTAAAATATAATATTTATAAATTACTTAATATGTCACAAACACAAGTGTATAATTTAAAAAAAAAAAAAAATTATTTTTAAAATTTTTAAATTTTCATAAAGTCACAACTTTGTTTAAGTTGTTGTCAAAGCAATACCTCACAAAATTCAAACAAAATTTGGCAAGATAAAGCAAAGCTGAAAGAATATTAGAATAGGTACTAGAATGATGGAAAAGTTATTTTTAATGCTTAAAACAAAAGAAAAAATCAGCAGAACACTAGAAAAACTATAAAATAAAAATTACAAAACAAAAACAGACTAATAGACAGATAGACTGGATACACGGCTTAAAACATCAAATTTGAAAAGAAGAAAATAAGAAAATAAGAAAATAAGAAAATAAGAAAATAAGAAAATAAGAAAATAAGAAAATAAGAAAATAAGAAAATAAGAAAATAAGAAAATAAGAAAATAAGAAAATAAGAAAATAAGAAAATAAGAAAATAAGAAAATAAGAAAATAAGAAAATAAAAAAATAAGAAAATAAGTAAATAAGAAAATAAAAAAATAAGAAAATAAGAAAATAAGAAAATAAGAAAATAAGAAAATAAGAAAATAAGAAAATAAGAAAATAAGAAAATAAGAAAATAAGAAAATAAGAAAATAAGAAAATAGGAAAATAAGAAAATAAGAAAATAAGAAAATAAGAAAATAAGAAAAGAAAGAAAAAATGTCAAAAGAATGTACAATAACACTAATACACAAAAAGTGAGACAAATCAAAATACAACAACTACTGAAAGATAACGCTGCTGGACACAACGTATATTAGTCACCACTCTAAGAAACATAACTTTTTAAAAGAACTAGGACAGTACCAAGTGCGATTTAGCTATTTGTACTAAAAGAAACTAAAATATGTCCGGAAAATACAACAAGAAAATGTACATAGCGTTTATAAACTTTTTAAAAGCGTATAAACCAATAAAAATGAATAAACTTAACAAAACGATGGAATACCTGAGCATTTCAAGAAACTGATAAGATTAGTGCAAATGGCGTTACTGAACACATCTAATAGAGTCAATTAAAAAGGAAAAAAGTTTAAAAGTTTTTAAATATACAACGGAGTAAGCATTTTTTATATGTTGACTTTGTTATGAGGTAATTTATTCTTTCAAGGATTTTCTCTGGAAACTCTTTAATTGCTGCTTTAATAAATTCTGGTGAGATTTGGTCTAATAAAGGAATTTCTTGTTCTTGATCAGTTTTGCCGCGTTTTTTTTTTTTCTATTATCTTAGGTATTTTTTGTTTGTTTATTTTGTTGTCTCATATCTGTTCTGTATGCTTTTGGAATTTTGAATTTTTTTTTTATCGTGCAACTTTTTAGCCTAGCCTTTATGTGTCTTTGTTTAATTCTTTACATGTTTTTATCCGTTTTGCTTCCAATATTGCATTTTTCAAAATTGTTTTTTTGCTTCTATATTTGTTTTTATCTGTTTTATTTTGATTAATTTTGTAATTTTTCTTTTTGCTGCGTGGCACTGTGTTTATTTCACCAATACTTCTTTTACTGTGTTTTCTTTTCAGTTTTTTAAAACTGTTTTTATTGCTATTTGGATGAGGGTTGGTACATTTATTGTGTGAGTTCTTCTTTCAGGTTTATGTCAAGCTGCATTATTAAAGTTCCATTTCTATTTTTTTTACGTATCCGCTTTATTGTTAATTACTTCAAGCGTTTAATAGATATTTTAGTGAAAACATTCTTCTGGTAAGACACTTTTCGGTTAAAGATTTGATGTGTTATTTTATTTGTGCTTATTGTGATATCTAGATAAGATTTGCTTTCTTTTTTGATAATCCCCAAACTTTTGCTTTTGAGCTTAAATCTCTTTCTATGATTAGTTTCTTGTTATGTTATTATTGATGTTTGATGTTATATATATTATAGTTTTGTAGGTATGACTCAATTTTTTTTTTGCCTTTGCCACTTTAATCATACAAATTTTGTGTTTTTTGTTTTGCAGCAGGTTGCATGCAGCTTTTTATTGTAGATTTATTGCGCTATCAAATTTTTGATTTAGTGTCCTCTATTTATCATATTTTGATTGTTTTTGATACTATACTTGATACTTTGTTCTTATGCATAAGGTCAATTGCCGCGCTGCCACAATCTATGTTAACTTGTAGGATTTGTAGTTGCATGTTTGGTTTTGTTTTCTTTATTCCTTTTTATCTCTCTCATTAGTTTTTTGTAGATTGAGCAGACTATTTCTGTTCATTAACTTTGCATTGCAACAAAACTTTTTATTGATGCAGTATGTTGCAATGTATTTTTTTGTCCACATTTTAGACACATCACTTTCATATCTTTGGTTGCCGGTCAACGTGTCTGCATAATGCCCAAATCCATAGCTCCTGTAACATTGCACTGGCATCATTTAACTGTTTGGCATCTTGTTTACCTAATCTTTATCGTACTTTTTGCGAGAGTTTGTTGGTTTTTAGGTTTGATATGAATACATTTGCATACTTGTATTCTCTCTGATTTGTTTTATGTGCCTAATTAGCAGTTTATTTTTAATTGTTTTAATAATATTTCCGCAGAAGAGCTGGATCAACCATTCGAAACCAGGATTCTGGGTTCGAAAGAACAGATCCAGTTTTTGAGAAGTAGTGTTCTTGCGTTCCCAAACTCCAGTGTTTTTTGTAGTGAAACTGGGCAGATGAAAGTTTTGGGGTTGTTAAAAAAATTAGTTTTGTGGCTCTAATAAATAGCTTAGGGGATTTTGCTTCCCTTTTTTTTAAATTTTGCATGGTCTGCTCTTTCTTACGCAAAGGAGTCTATGTGGAGAGATTGACTTGGCCAACATAAAGTAACCCTTCTAAGCATTGCCTTAGCATAATAAACTACATAGATTAGTTGTGCGTTAGGGCAATAGAATGAGGTTACTACTAGAAAAAGTTCAAAAAATCTATTGTGGCTTAAGTGCAGCAGATTTTTATTTCTTTACCCAAAATCCAGTTGCTAGTTGATTTTGTCCTGGGGTTCTGGATACTGATTTTTTTTGTTTGTTATGGGCGAGTTCAGATTGTTGGTGGTTAATTGTATAAATTAGCATTAAAATCAATTTTGCTAAGATTTCTGTTAAAATACTGTTTTAGTTAGAAATTTTGTTGAGAGTTGTAGGCTAAGCTTGATTAAGATTTTTTTATGTACGTTGGCAAAGTGTCTCTGATACTGGGGTTGTGCATTACTTGCCGTTTAATCAGTTGGAATGACTAAAATGTTGAGGTTGACTGGGTACAATTCAGATATAGTTTTGACTTGGTAATTTACCCAAAACCGGTTTTGGTTATTGTTTACAACAAGTTCAGTTTTATTTAAAGTTTATGGTCTTTTAGAATTTATGGTAGCCAAAGTTTGTTCTTTGTTTTTTAGAGTTTAGGCTATGTACATTGTGGGCGGAGTATTGTTTAAACGTTGTTTGTGAAGCATATGTAAGGAATTATGTCAAACTTGTTTATTAGTTTAGACAAAAGGTAATTTTTTTATAATTCAGACAAAATTTTGGTTTGATAATCTACTCAAAACGGGTTAGGGTGTGCCACGGCAATATGTCTTAGATTTGTGGAGTTATTGCCAAAAAAGTTGAACAATCATTTTGTTTTTTTAGACAAGCTAGGTTTTTTCTTCTGTTTCTTTCTTAATTTGCAAAAAGTTTAGTTTTATTAGTATTTTTAATCATGATCTGGAATGACTCACCTACTTGCATAAGTGTTGATGATAAATATATTGGATATAACATTTTCCTCTTCTGACAAAGGACTTCTAACATTTGCCAAAAAAAAACTTTCAATTCTTTGATAACCAACACTTGGGCGGGTGACTGTTCAATCCAGTTTAAATTACTAATTATAATCTGAAGTAAAACCTTCTTGTTCTGTGACTAAGGGATTTACACTTACAAAGAGAAAAAACTTACAAGTTCTTGAAAAAAAAAATTTAGGTGGGTGGGTGGGCACCCTAGTTCAAACTACTTGATAGTAATTATTAACTAGAGTGACCCACCTACTTGGCCAAATGTTTATGATAAAGAAGTTGGTTATTACCTCTTTTAGTAGCCCACCCTTCCGCCTAAGTGTTGGTGATTAAAAAATGGATATAACCTTATCCTCCTCTAATTGAGGAATTTCTTACACTAAGCAAAGAGAAAAAACTTATTTTTTTTTTTAAACAAAATTTTGGGTGGGTTGGTGGGCACTTCAGTTTAAACTACTTGCTAATATTTATGATCTGGAGAGACCCACCCACTCGCCCAAGTGTTAGTGATCAAGAAATTAAATATAACCTTATCCTCCTTTGACTAAAAGACTTCTAACATTTGTAAAGAGAAGTAACTTTAATTTACTTGTTGGTAATCATGATCTAAAGAGCCTTATCCATCCGTTCAAGTGTTGGTGATTAAAAGTTTGGTTACAACCTTTTTTTTCTTCTAACTAAAAGGCTTCCAACACTTGCAGAAAAAAAACTTGCAAATTCTTAACAACAAATTCTTGGGCAAGTGGGTAGGCACTTTAGTTCACACTGCTCAAATGTAACCATGATCTAAAGTGACCTATTCTCCCGTCCAACTGTTGGTGATTAAGAGATTGGATATAAGCTTTTTCTTTTCTGATTAAGGGACTTTGAACACTGACAACGAGGAAAAATTTCATTTCTTTAACTAACTTCAGTTTAAACTACTTGCTAGTATTTATAATTTGAAGTGACTTGTTTGATCATTTACTCAATTGTTGATGATCAAGATTTTGGGTACAACTTTCTTTTTTACTAAGAGACTTTTAACACTTGCAGAGAGAAGAAACTTTTAATTTCTTGGTAACAAACTTTTGGGCAAGTAGATAGACACTCTAATTTAGACTACTATTATACTAAGAGATTGGATATAACTTTCTCTTCCTTTGACTAAAAGACTTCTAAAACTTTCAAAAAGAAAAAACTTTTTGGGGACTGGGTGAATACTCCAGTTCAAACTACTTGATGATAACCATGATCTGGAAAGACCCACTCTAAGTTTAGTCATCAAAAGATTGGATACATTTCTTTACACCTCCACGCGTTTCAAAATGGCGTTTCAATATGATTTAACAAAGTGGCCGCGATTTTACAGATTTTGAAGTATTGTGGAAAACTAAAAATAACTCAAAAAATATTGGTAAAAAATTGATAAAATTTGCTGAAAACATCTGTCAAACATGTTAAAATGTAATTCCAAAATGCCGTTTTAGTGTAATTAAATTTAACAAAATGGCCGCCAATTAATTGACTTTACGGAGTTTAAAATATTGTAGAAAACTAAGAATAACTCAGAAAATATTGGGAGAATATTGATAAAATTTACTGAAAACATGTGTCAAGCAGGTCAAATTGTAATTCCAAAATGGCGTTTCAATATAATTAAATTTAACAAAATGGCCGTTAATTAATTGACTTTACGGAGTTTGAAATTTTGTCAAAAACTAAGAACAATTTAAATAATATTGAGAAAAAATTAATTAAAATTACTGAAAATATGTGTCAAGCATGTTAAAATGTAATTTAAAAATTGCGCCTCAATGCAATCAAATTTAACGAAACGGCCGTTACTTAAATGATTTTACAAAGTTCGAAATCTTGTAGAAAACTATAAATAATTCAAAAAATATTGAGAAAAAATTAATAAAATGTATACTGAAAACATGTTTTAAGCATGTCAGAATGTAATTTTAAAATGGCGTCCCTATATGATTAAATTTAACAAAATGGCCGCTAACTAATTGACTTAACGCATTTTGAAATTTTGTAGAAAACTAAGAATAATTTAGAAAATGCTGGAAAGAAATTGATAAAATTTACTGAAAACATGTGTCAAGCCTGCTAAAAAGTATTTCTAAAATAGCGTCCTAATATGATTAAATTTAACAAAATGGCCGCTAATTTTTTGAGTTTACAAAGTTTGAAATCATGTAAAAAACTATAAAAAATTCAAAAAATATTGGGAGAAATTTGATCAAACTTATTGAAAACATGCGCCAAGCATGTCAGAATGTAATTCCAAAACGGCGTTTTAATATAAATGAATTTAATAAAATGGCCGCTAATTAATTAATTTTACAAAGTTTGAAATTTTGTAGAAAACTATAATTAATTTGTAAAATATTTAGAGAAAATTGATCAAATTTACTGAAAACGTTTGTCAAGCATGTCAAAATGTAATTCGAAAATGGCGTCCTAATATGATTAAATTTAACAAAATGGCCGCTAATTAATTGACTTTACAAAGTTTGAAATTTTGTAGAAAACTATAAATAATTCGGAAAATACTGAAAAAAAAATGATGAAATTTACTGAAAACGTGTGTCAAGCATGTTAAAATGTAATTTCAAAATGACGTCTAAATATAATTAAATTTAACAAAATAGCCGCCAATTAATTGACTTTACGGATTTTGAAATTTTGATGAAAACAAATAATAATTTAAAAAACATTTGAAAAAATTAACATAATTTATTAGTAACATGTGTCAAACATGTCAGAATGTAATTCTAAAATGGCGTCCCAATATGATTAAGTTTAACAAAATGGCCGTCACTTGATTGATTTTACAGATTTTGAAATTTTGTAGAATACTAAAAATAATTCGGAAAATATTCGGAAGAAATTGATCAAATTTACTGAAAATATGTGTCAAGCACGTCAGAATATATTTCCAAACTGGCGTAAAAATATAATTACATTAACCAAAATGGGCGCAAATTAACTGACTTTACATAGTTTAAATTTTGTATAAAACTATAAATAATTTGAAAAATATTGAGAAAAATGTGTCAAGCATGTCAAAATTTATTTCTAAAATTTTATAAAAATATAATTAAATTTACCAAAATGGCTGCGAATTAATTGAGTTTTGAAATATTGAAGAAAACACAGAGTAATTTAAAAAATATTTAAGCATGTTTCTTAGACTATCAAATTTCTATAAACTTTTTTTTTTCAGAAAAATTTGGATGCCAATAAATATGCGACGAAGAAAACGATTGCACAAGGCCTACTAGACGTCGCATTGCTAACAGCAAACGCATCCCAACTAAAATACATTCTTCAAGTGGGAGAAAAACATGAATTCTACACTTTAATGCTAACCCTAATAATCATATCAATAGTCTTACAGGTAACCTCAATTTTAATAACAACTGGTTTGTATAATATAATATACAGCATTACAACACAAAACAAATTTTCAGGTGATAATTGGTATCTTATGCTTATCATTAAATTTATTGCGCGACTGTCGTCTGCATATTGAAGACTATCATGCATCCGCAACAGGCTTAAGTTATTTTACAATGATAGCTTCATTTGCTATAACAGTTTTAAACCTTTTAATTTCATGTTTTGATCCAAGCATTGCAAAATATGCAGTATTTGAAGCACCTGGTATTGATGGAGCTTTATAAAATATTATACAAAACTATTTAAAATTTGTTGCACTATAGTTTAAAAATGTTTTAAATTTTTTATTTCTTTTATAGCTAATTGTGGCCATATTTTTCGTAATAATTGGCGGTTTGAATATAAACAAACAATCCGATCATACAGCCGCTATAATCCTCAACGATATTATTTTAATTTTTATTTTTGCCATTTCTTTAGTTAACATTATCATATCTGGTTTCGGTATGGAATACTCAAACCAGCCGCTTAAATTAATAAGCGATAAAAGCCAAAATTGATTTTATTAAATTTCATTTAATTTGTTTAATTAATAGATATTTTCCTCACACAGGTCACAGCTGCTTTAACAACAGCTACAATGGGAGTACTCAAACTTCATGAAGATCCCAAATTGGATGTAGTTACAAACATTTTGAACCACGTTTCTTTGGCATTTGTAACAGGCGCGTTGTTCTGTGACGTTATTAAAATGAATTTTGGTTTAGATCCAGCTCTTGCTTTTAACTTAACGAAACCAGATTTTAAATAGTTTTGTCTAATATTAATCACATCATTTTATTTTATTTTATTTTATGATTTTTTATTATTTTTTTATTTTTACTACAAGGTGATACAAGGGATTGTTTGTATTTTCGTCGGCACTGGGGTTGATATAAACGAAACAGATGACCAGAAGCGAGCTGATTTTGCCAACAACGCCATCTTAGCCCTTAATGTTTTATTGATGGTTGTGAATATTATTATTAGCACATTTGAAATGAAAGAAAATCATGAATCGACTATCGATGCAACGGGAGGATTTCCGAAAAAAAACCTTTGATGATTCCAGTATTTAAAATTAAATTAACTCGAGATGTTTAAGCTAATAGAAATAATGTATTTTTATATATAAAGACTACAAAGTATACTCAATAAATATGTGGATGTTATAGGAATCCATTATGTATGATCTAATTAATGCACATTGTGTTGATTTATTTATTGATAGTTATATGAATATGATAATAAAATATGCTATAAATTATTCAATTTGTTTTATTAATAAAATGTATAAAATTGCAATATTTTTTTAGCAAAAGATTGTGTGGTTCTTGCAAATTTTAATAATGTGGTAGAAACCCAGGTAAGCCTGCACGTATATATTATAGATTAGCAACGATTTACTAATCTACAACTCATGTTGATTAGCTTTGTTGCTCTTTAGTCTGTTTGCTTGATGTAGTTTGACGCTGTTGCTTGGATGCGGAATGAGTACAGCAATTAAGTTTTATTCTGCGTGGCCACAACGAGGTGGTAATTGCACATGCGGACTAACATCATTGCATAGTAGCCATTGCTTTAGTGATTTTTTTTCTGGTTGAACTAACTAACTACTTCCATTGACAAGCCAAAAAAACCAGTCAAATTTTACCTACAACGCCAGGCCGCTCTATATGTCCGAGTGTACCTACATTATTCCAAGAAGGTTATGTTTAACTTTTTTGCAACTTTGATAGAATCTTAAAACCAAGAGATTGCCTGCCTACATTACTTTTAAAACCAACTTGGCCCGTCGCAAACCTCAACAAAATGGCCGCTATTTAATTGCCTTTACGGAGTTTAAAATCTTGTAGAAAACTAAGATTAATTTAGAAAATATTAAGAAGAAATTGATAAAATTTACTGAAAACATGTGTCAAACATGTTAGAATGTTATTCTAAAATGGCGTCCTAATATAATCAAATTTAAAAAATGGCCGCTAATTAATTGACTTTACAGATTTTGAAATTTTGTAGAATACTAAGAATAACTTAAAAAATATTGGAAGAAAATTGATGAAATTTACTGTTAACATGTGTCAAGCATGTCAAAATGTAATTTTAAAATGGCGTCTCAATATGATTAAATTCAACAAAATGTCCGCCATTTAATTGATTTTACAGATTTAGAAATTTTGTGGTAAACTAAGAATAACTTAAAAAATATTTGTAGAAAATTGATGAAAATTACTTTAAACATGTGTCAAACATGTCAAAATGTTATTCTAAAATGGCGTCCTAATATAATCAAATTTAACCAAATGGCCGCTAATTAATTGACTTTACAGATTTTGAAATTTTGTAGAAAACTAAGAATAACTTAAAAAATATTTGTAGAAAATTAATGAAATTTACTATAAACATGTGTCAAGCATGTCAAAATGTAATTCTAAAATGGCGTCTCAATATGATTAAATTTAACAAAATGTCCGCCATTTAATTGATTTTACAGATTTTGAAATTTTGTGGTAAACTAAGAATAACTTAAAAAATATTGGTAGAAAATAGATGAAATTTACTATAAACATGTGTCAAGCATGTCAAAATGTTATTTTAAAATGGCGTCTTAATATAATTAAATTTAACAAAATGGCCGCTAATTAATTGACTTTACAAAATTGAAATTTTGTAGAAAACTATAAATAATTTAGAAAATATTTAAAAAAAAAATGATAAAATTTATTGAAAACATGTGTCAAGCATGTCAAAATGTAATTTCAAAATGGCGTCCCAATATGATTAAATTTAACACAATTTTTGCCATTTAATTGATTTTACAGATTTTGAAGTTTTGTAGAAAACTAAAAATAACTTAAAAAACATTGGTAGAAAATTGATGAAATTTACTATAAACATGTGTCAAGCATGTCAAAATGTTATTCCAAAATGGCGTTTTAATATAATCAAATTTAACAAAATAGCCGCTAATTAATTGGCTTTACAAAGTTTGAAATTTTGTAGAAAGCTATAAATAATTTGGAAAATATTAAAAAAAAATTGATCAAATTTATTGAAAACATGTGTCAAGCATGTCGAAATGTAATTTTAAAATGGCTTCCCAATATGATTAAATTTAACACATTTTTTGTCATTTAATTGATTTTACAGATTTTGAAATTTTGAAGAAAACTAAGAATAACTTAAAAAATATTGGTAGAAAATTGATGAAATTTACTACAAACATGTGTCAAGCATGTCAAAATGTTATTTTAAAATGGCGTTTTAATATAATTAAATTTAACAAAATAGCCGCTAATTAATTGGCTTTACAAAGTTTGAAATTTTGTAGAAAGGTATAAATAATTTGAAAAATATTAAAAGAAAATTGATCAAATTTATTGAAAACATGTGTCAAGCATGTCAAAATGTAATTCCAAAATGGCGTCTCAATATGATTAAATTTTACAAAATGTCCGCCATTTAATTGATTATACAGATTTTGAAGTTTTGTGGTAAACTAAAAATAACTTAAAAAATATTTGTAGAAAATTGATGAAATTTACTTTAAACATGTGTCAAGCATGTCAAAATGTTATTCTAAAATGGCGTCCTAATATAATCAAATTTAACCAAATGGCCGCTAATTAATTGACTTTACAAATTTTAAAAGTTTGTGGAAAACTAAGAATAACTTAAAAAATATTGGTAGAAAATTGATGAAATTTACTGTAGACATGTCTCAAGCATGTAAAAATGTAATTCTAAAATGGCGTCTCAATATGATTAAATTTAACAAAATGTCCGCCATTTAATTGATTTTACAGATTTTGAAATTTTGTGGTAAACTAAGAATAACTTAAAAAATATTGGTAAAAAATTGATAAAATTTACTTTAAACATGTGTCAAGCATGTAATGTAATTCCAAAATGGCGTCTTATTATGATTAAATTTAATAAAATGGCCACTAATTAATTGACATAGTTTGAAATCTTGTAAAAAACTATAAATAATTTAAAAAATATTGGGAGAAATTTGATGAAATTTACTGAAAACATGTGTTAAATATAGGTCTGTTCCAACATACGATTTGGACGGTTTGCAAACCGTTCAAACTGTGCACACAAACAAATATTTGTCAACCTTAGGCTATCTTTTATACACAGTAATTTGTTTGTGTGCATAGTTTGAACGGTTTGCAAACTGTCCAAATCGTATGTTGGAACAGACCTATTGTTACAATGTAACTCTAAAATGGCGTCCCAGTATAATTACATTTAACAAAATGGCCGCTAATTAATTGGCTTTACAAAGTTTGAAATATTGTAGAAAACTATAAATAATTTGGAAAATATTAAGAGGAAATTGATCAAATTTATTGAAAACAGTTGTTAAGCATGTCAAAATGTAATTCCAAAATGGAGTCCCAATATGATTAAAATTAACAAAATGCCCGCTATTTAATTGATTTGACAGATTTTTAAATCTTGTGGAAAACTAAGAATAACTTAAAAAATATTGCTATAAAATTGATTAAATTTACTGTAAACATGTGTCAAGCATGTCAAAACGTAATTTCAAAATGGCGTCTTAATATAATTAGATTTAACAAAATGGCCGCTAATTAATTGACTTTACAAAGTTTGAAATATTTTAGAAAACTATAAATAATTTGGAAAATGTTAAAAGAAAATTGATCAAATTTATTGAAAACATGTGTTAAGCATGTCAAAATGTAAATCCAATATGATTAAAAAAATGTACGCCATTTTGGAAAAATAAAAT
Source organism: Tachinus rufipes (assembly GCA_963932245.1). Taxonomy (NCBI): domain Eukaryota; kingdom Metazoa; phylum Arthropoda; class Insecta; order Coleoptera; family Staphylinidae; genus Tachinus; species Tachinus rufipes. The sequence goes on from OZ010743.1 coordinate 112,765,697, forward strand.
TCAACTACGAACTACAACAAACAATTTTGCAAACTTTGCCTAACCGAAAGACAAGTGGAAGGTCAAACGCAAGTTTTTTGATTTAACCCAACAACAACAAACATTGCCAAAAAAAAAAACAAAAACAAAACTTTAAAAAAAAACTAACTTCCAAAAAACACACTACTTTTAAAAACAAACTCAGAGGCTATCAAACAACTAACACCAATTGCCAGAGTAGGAAATATGGAAAAACGCATTCTATGCCACATTTTTATAAACATTAACGGACACCAAATTTTAAAACACAACCATCAAACGGACTAGTTAAACAAGTTTACCCAAAAACCTAAAACTGTAAGATTGGCAACCAATGCCAAGTTATTTTTATCCTTATCACTTTAAGTTTAAGAACTGCTAATAGTTGAAAAATTAAAAAGTTAGTATGGAATATTCTTGCCAATTCTACCATATACTAAGTGCATTATCAACCAAGTTAAGTTTTGGCCAAGAAAAAGATTGAAATGCCCATAAACTCGTTCTCAAGTCTATCCCAATTAAAAACCCTATTCCTAGAGTTTTATATTGTAATCACTGTTAGCATTGTACTAACGGCCAATAGAACCACTACTTACCAAATAGACTTTGTAAACAAAACTTTGGAACAAGCTTTTGAATACACTCACAATGTTTGCCAAAAACCCAGATCTGCATTGATTATAATATAAACTCTGCTTTAAAAAATCTAGAAGACTTTTGTAGTTTACTTTTTTTTTATTAAGTTTGATTTGGTCATTGGCTATTGACAAATATTGATAGAAAATAGCTACAAGTCATACACCCTTTTTGCGGCTCTGAATAGAAGCTTTTACCACTTTACCAAAATGCTTTTCAGACTCAAAAACAAGTCAGCTAATTTACAAAAATACATGTTTTGGGTATTGGATGGGCTCTTAGGTACTATTGTCTTGCCTGGATGGTATTATGGTTTACTACCAAAACTATAAGAAACACATTTACCATCTTCGCCAACTTCTAAAACGGTTACAGAAATATTGATTAAAATTCAAGATGTTTTGACTTTTTTGAAATTTGGAAAAAAACAACATTGACACCAAGTTAGTTCCAAAGAAAACTAATTGTTACTACACTACACAACAACAAAAAACAACTTCGTTGCTTTATAGGTATCTGCACTTTGGGAATTTGTTCCCAACTTTTGGTTATAGCCATCTTCGCCATAAAATTGCAAAAAAACAAAAACCAAAGAAAAGGCGTTGAAACTCGTAAAGACAGGGAAAAGACAAGAGATAAAGTCCTTAACACTCAACCATGACACAAACACGTCAATTATTTAGAACAAGATAAAACACTTACGTTCACAGTACGTTTACACCACTGGCCAAAAGTCAGAGCAGGTAAAAAAAGATTACATTTCCCGCTGCTTGGCATGCTTTCTCATCAAGTTTGGCCTACAACAACCAAAAACCTTTTTCTAGTTAAAACTATTTCTCTTTCCTCAGCAAAACGGCCGTCTAGACGCCAAAAAACAATCTTATCTATTGACAGGGATGTCCCAAGATACTCCTAACCTATAACGGTGCTCAGTTTTAAAGTTAAATCTTTAAGAACGCCATGTAGAAGTAAAAAATTGATCCGGCTAAAGAAATCAATCTAAACACTGCTTATAAATTTACCAGAACACAACTTAACGGAACCCGAAAACTAGAAAACCCCAACTTACCTGACTTTGACCAACAACTTTAACAAGCCCAACAATGGCAGGCTACCTACCGTGAGAAGCGTCACTCCAGACAATCCAAAGTCCGCATCTACGCCACAGGCAAACAAATTATAGTGCGAGGAAGAGCAATAGGTTTTGCAAGTAAATGGATGAGCTCTAAAAAACCACCGCAGCTGGCCATAACTCCTACTAGCTAAAAACCTAACCATACAAAACTTCTATCAAACACTAAATAAAAAATATTCGGCCTGCACTACCTGCTAGACCACCCGTCTCAAACCAAAAAAATCTTGCTTTCATTAAAAAAGTTAGAAAAAATTGATACTAACGAGAAAAAATCTTATTGGCTATCATACATTAGCCAATCACCAACAAGCATAGAGACGGGGCTTATGGATAACCAGAGAAAAGTATATAAAGATTCCTTTATTGTTGCTGCACGTTGGAGGAGCACACGTCCAGTAATCACAACGCGCGAGAGAGCGCACACAAGTATAAAAACCCAACATTTTGTTATTGGAGCAATAAGCAACCACGCCAAGTCCCCATTGCGTACCGGAATTGTCAGCGTAGACGACCAGAAAAAATCAGCAACAGCGTCCACGATGCGGGCGCGCTCCTCAATTCATCCGCGGTCGTACGCATGCCATTCCGCATACATTTTATGTATAGTAACCAAGGCACTTTTTTCTATTTGCAGTAAAACAAGGCACAGTTAACCGGCCACTCTGTGAATCAGAAGCAAATTAGCAGAACTGGAATAATAATCTAACCTGTGTGGTTAAGGTAATCTGAGTGATTACGTCTGAGTGTTGATTAATTATCATTAATTAGGGCTTGTGTAGCTTGTAAGTGGGTCCAGAAGATATTCAGTACCCTGCCCCCACAGACTGCAGCGTTCAAACAACACCTGTATTGCCGATAAGTAAGAAGCAAACCTCTGGCCCATCCGAGGACGCTACTACCACGCAGTATCTTAGGGATATCTGGGAACTGCCAACAAACATATACCCAGTGCTTGCACACCTCGCCCGGGTTTCTAGACGGTCATAGAACAGTGCCTAGTGCAAGTTTACGTTGTCCACAAAACAAAACCACCACCTAGCTCAGCGGAAGCAACGGTGGCAAGTGCGTCTGTGTGGCGTGTATGTCGGAACCTTTGGGTTCAAACCCCAATCTAAACACAAAAATCAACATCTAGGATACATCCTGGAAGTGGACACACAACCCCCATTGCACATTGAGGAGATATACCGGTAACAAATGGAGCGCTACGTGGGGCATTGAAAAGCATAGTGGCTTCACGTCTCTGCAAACAACACTTTGAAACAATAAAAAAGAAAAGAAAGAAGACCAGGCAACAGAAACGCGCATAAAATGCTGGAAACCCACTTAGCAATGCCAACGTAGCCAAGAAAAATGTAATGGCCTTTTATCCGGACCAACCTTAAAAGTGTGACCGACGCGGCTTATGGAACATCCAAGTGAACCTGACCAGAATACATGCGCAGTTTCACGTTTGTTGACTATCGATAAGCAAACGTAGAACTTAATCCATTTATTACCAGTATGAAGGTACAATAGCTTATAGGACGACCAGACAACCCCTCCGATATGGCGGGTCACCTATTGTACTGTAACTACTGTTACTGGACTTTACCAATGATTGGCTTAGATAACATCAGCGTTGCAATAATTACGGATAGGATATGACATGCTAACAACATACTACAGATGATTCAAAATTTCAAATACGCCTGCAACTGACAAGTAAGTCTTAAGTTCAAGGTGAGCTAGAGCAGCACAGTTGCAGTACGCCCAGGTGAACAGTGTGGAAGAGACAGAGAAGCAAGTTTAAAAATACGTGCCAAAACCTATCAAACAACAACAAATAGAAGTCTTGAAAGTAGAAAAACTGACGGAGATGGAAGGAAAATGCCAAAAAGAAGTGGTACACGTTGACTCTACCATCTAAGTAGTCACGAACCCATGTGACGCCATATTGAACGTGGCTGAGAATTAAGAAAAAGAGTGTGACACGCAAGAAACTCACCCCAAGACAGCGGTTGGAACAATTTTGTTTACATCCAAAGCTGATCTCCCAGAAAAACCCAATAAAGCCACCCCGGATGTACCTACAGTTGAGAGCAGCGTAGCCCTTAACAAGACGCGTGCAACCAGTCACCAAGACAGTTGAAACTATCCAACGCGACAAAAACAACAACTTTGGAAAACAGGAGGATTTAGACCAAGCTAATCGACCCTGCCAACAAATACCGGCCATCTTGCATCTGGTACACAAGATGAAGACAAAAAGGAAATAAGCCACTTTTACCAACCTAAAACCAAAGTGGATCCTGCGTCTTGTGGACTTACCGCATAGTGTTTCGCCAGATAGTGCGGGTAAAGTAGTAAAGAGAACTCATGTGCCGCTCTAGTGCAGAATACCGCCAGAACCACGGCCCGTGCCCGGAAAATAACATTTTGAGGTACGCCAGTACATTGTGAAGCCAAAATCACAAGGCACACTTTTCCGTGTTTTTATCCGAGACGGACGTGCCTATGGCGGCTCAACCACCCACGCATAATAACCGCGTCTAGGAGAATAACATTACTCCGTGAGACCATCACCCACGACGTCATGGAAAAGACAAGAACAATTAGGAGAAGACAACTAGCAGTAAGAAGAGAAGCGGAGTCAGCAGAACACTAAGCTGACTATTTGCGAGTTGAGTATCATACATACACAACAAGCATTACGCTAAATATCATAACACACACAAACAACCGCATTGTTTTCCCATACTAAGCAAGCCAATCGTTACTATCGTAACAGCCAAAGCATGATGGAACAAAAACAATTGGTTATAACAAAACACAACACACTACCGTTACCATAGCTACCATGGCAACTGATCTACGTTAATCAACAATTAACGGTGGCTAGAAACTACAATTCCCACCGATATAAAATCAATAAATAGTCTTGAGCACTCTTTGTCTATCTGATAAGTCAACAACACCGAGAGTTAGTTAATCACAACAAGTTATGAAAGCAGTTCTACAGAAGAAATCCTTAGCAATAACCGTACACACCCTCCTCAACTAAATTGACAAATGATGACCGTTGCAAAAAATTAAACTATGTACTCAGGTGGATATTTGCAGATAACCCTTAGTAGAACGACTACTACACTCCAACACAGCAACAAATGCACAGCTTTCTCAAGCCGTGGAAGCGGTCAAGAATCACCAGCATGCAGAACAACAGGCGCATAGGGGCTTATTGTCTCTGATGACGCATTTCTAGATGTTTATTTGAACGGATTTAATGCCATCTCAATGTTTTTACAACGTTACCCTTAGTTGTAGCTGGGAGTTTTTTACACAAGTAAAATTTGACTAGCAGGTCATCTTCATTGAGAAAACAGAAGCCTTTTTTGGCATCACAGCACTCACTGAAGAAACCAAACACAACGCCCCAAGGCTCAGCTTGGAGCCTTTTTCCAGATAATTGCAAAAAACTTAATGCCCATATAAAAAAAGCACACAAAAAACTAACCTAACCTAACCTAACCTCTAAAGTTGAGGAACACACAAAGTATGTACGCACAAAATTTTATTTTATACAAATTTTGTCTTTAAGTTTTTTAATGCATTATTAGCATAATTTTTGTTAAATTTGTAATATAAATAATATTTTTGCAATGTTTTTGTTTAATTTTATGCAATATTTAATTTTTTGGTGCAATTTTTATTCATTATATTATAGAAAACCAGTAAATAATTATAAAACTATAAAACTTATTAATATTGTTCTTAAAATTTATTGAAACACCCTCGTATTTAATCCCACGTTAGTTTAATTGCATAGCATTGATGTATATGTAGTTGCCTATCATATAAGCAAACAAAATTTAATCTCATTCACTAACTCAAGCAGTGCACTGCATTTAAAAGTGCTAATGTGATTAACGCATTAATTGGTCTCCATGGATACCAAGATAGTTAATCGTTTCCAATCGACTAGTTTAGATTTTAATTTCAAGTACAATCATCACGCGGTACGATTAGGTCGCGCATGTTCGATCCCGATTTGAGGGAGCTCTCACTCATCATCAGGGTGCAAGCAAACAAGTCAAGCAAGTTTAGTGTAAAAAAGGTTCACAGTGGTGGTGCAATCTGATTGTTATTGTTTTGCTGATTGTTAGAAATTTGTTAATTAAGTGAAATGAACTCAAGTTAATTAATCAACTATGTCAAAGGTAATGACTTATTAATGACATTGCATTACTTGATGCAATTTACTAATTATTAATTTACAGAATATGCCGAATCTACGACAGCGTAAATATGATAAAACTTTTCAACCAAGCACAAACGGTAGTAGTCGAGATGATAAATATAAGAAATACGAACCTCTACCGGCAGCACATTTCATATCCCTTTTAGGATTAATAATATTTGTTTTTGGTGCTGTTATTGTAATCGAGAAACAATTACCGACCGGTTTAAAAATTGAAGATGAGCACAAACATCCTAATAGATTTATAGCTGAACGATCGTTTAATTACTTAAAGAAAATTACTTCATTGGGTCCACGAATTGCAGGTAGTCATGTTAATGAAGTGCTTGCTGTTAATTTACTTAAACAAGAGATTCAGGATATTATACAGAATTCTAAGGCGAATAATGTGATTCAATTGGATGTGCAGAAAGTTAGTGGAGATTTCGCATTGGAATTTCTCGATGGAATGACGAATGTTTATAGGAATTTGCAGAATGTCGTTGTTAAAGTTGGATCTCATATTAATTCACGAAATAGTTTACTGATTAATTGTCATTATGATACAGTCGTTGATAGTCCAGGTGAGTTTATTTTAATTTAATTAATTTGTAATATAGTTTTATTAAAATGATTTAAAATTCTGCAAATAGGAAATAATTTAGATCTTTGTGATTAATGTCACATTACTCACATAACCTAAAAAATATGACACTTAATATATTGGTTTGTAATGAAAAGATTGCATCTGTCAGTTACTGATAACCTAAAATTTGTTTGTAATTGTTGTGTTCTGGCATGCACATAACTTACATATTTGTGTTTAATGCCTGTATTCATAAAAGTCAGTTACAGTAACGGATCTTTAAATTTGACAACCGCAAAATTATTTATACTTATTCTACCGTAAAAACAAGTTTGGCATAATAAATAACTATCAGAAAGAAATGAAAAATAAATAATAACGCAAATATGTATTTCTATCAAATTTATAAAAATAGTTTTGACATTTTATCGAATTGTGAGGTTATGTTGTCACATTTAATAGTCATTAAATTTAATCAGCTTTTATGAATACGGGCATAAATGTATTGTTAACAGTACTCACATAACCTACAAAATGTGACACTTAGTATATTGCTTTATAAAGAAAAGATAATGACAGAATGCATCTGTCACTTACTGATTGCATCACAAAATGCATTTAACCTAAAAATTGTTATGGCATGCTAAAGTATTGAGATCAGTTGTTTTGTCATTGAGAGTTTGGAAACAAAATTGCCTACATATTTGTAATTAATTTATCATTCGCGGTACTTACATAACCTAAAAATTTTTATGAAAATAATTGAAAAGTTTTGCGATTTTTGTGTCACAGCACGCACATAACACAAAAGCCAAAGAAAAATGGTTTTTGATTATAGTGCGGTTATTTTGATCATAGGCGGGGGTCTTGAAATTCTGGGGGGGGGGCACAATAAAATATAATATTAATTTTTATTCTTATTATGATATAAAATAAGTTTAAATATTTGTTTTGTTTTGTAACATATCTGGAGTGAGTTCCATTGCCCTCCTAAAATCTAAACCTAAAAAAAAAAACACAACAACACTTACATTTATTCAGTTATTGTGTCACTATTTGTTGTTTTGCGGTTATCTAATATGGTTTTGATGACATTGTCGCTCTGCAGATTTGTTAGTTGAGATCTGGCTTTAGCGTCTTTGCATATTAGTGTGATTTGGTTATGGACGAACCCGCGGCCAAGTGAATGCACGCTCTTGTAGTTTTCTGGTTGGTGGTTTTGAGTTCGCTGTGTGAAGCGTACATCGTGTAAGAGTAGTCATCAAGGGTCGGGACGTGACTCACGATGGTGGGTGCTATGTCGTGGGTCAATTGTGGACTTGGGACAAAGGTGCAAGTCTCCAAGGCAGTTGATGGTGTAGAAGCAACTCGATAGCCGTAGACTTGAGGAATAGTGGGTCGAAGTTGAGTGATTCTTATTCAGATTTCCGTAGAGCGTGAGGGAACCTACGGCGGGGGGTGCAAGCCGGTAACTTCTATGCAAACCCAGGAGTGCTAGGTGCAATTCCTGGAGCGAGCGTTGGTATGAGGTTTGTAGATCTATGGCCAAGGTCCGTGGTCGAATTGTATGAGGGGTTATGGGGTCGCATGGTACCTTTGGTGTGACTTGATATCCGGTCAGTCCAGATGCTTACGCTGCTTGAATAATACTGGCTTTGCAACGCGAAATTTTGACCTTATACCTTCCTGGCTCATCTATCATTGAGCGTTGATGCTCCGCCCACAAAACGGCATCAGTTCCTCCCTACTTACTGGACTGCGATCGGTGGGGTTGCTGTTTCTGGCGGTTGAAGAGGTCACATGTTGTCGATGTGCAGCTTCACTGGTGGTCTGTAGGGTTTGTCCTCCACTTAGTAACAGTGGGTTTCCACTATTGTTATAATGCGTTTTGGGCTTAACCACTTGTTCCGCTTGCTTCTGTCCGGCTTGTTTCTTGCGGTGGTTTTTATCTTTGGGTTTTCTCTGACGGGTTTGGTTAGGTTTTGTTTCACTAGTAACTTGCTCCTAGTTTTCCCCGTTGCCGTGTTGATCTTGCGGTTACATTGCAACACCGCCAAGGTTAGCAGATTGTTCCATTCTTTGTTGTGCTGCTCTTCTTTTAGGGCTCAGAGGTTTTCCTTTATTTTTGTGTGCCTCCGTTACATCTTTTAGATAGTACTTTGCGGTGGTACGGTGTTTTACTTTGCAGCTTTGTACCGCATCCTTGAAGTGCTGGCTTGTAAATTGAATCCCATTGTTCGATAGCAAGACCTTGGGGTAGCCTTACCAGTGAAACAGGTGTTGTTCTAAGATCCTGGTCGTTGTGGCCGTTGGTACGTTGGGCACCGCTATGACTCATTTGGTGCAGAGGTTTATCATGGTCAACGCATATCGATTTCCCGTTGGCGTTACTTACAATGGGCCTACGTAATCGATGACTATTCGTTCCTATGGTTTGCCTAGCGGATGTAGAGGGCTCCTTCTTGGGTTTTCGCCATTAGGCACGTCAAGCACACTCTTATAAAGTTTCTAACATTCTTGCTGACATTTGGCTAGTGGTAGGCTTATAGGATGGCCGCCGTGGTTTTATCTCTTCCTGTGTGTCTCCCGCAGCCAAGTGCACAGCCCTAGGAAGCTGCGCAACTGCTTTTTGTTCCTGCTACTTTATCAGCTTTAGGTGGTGTGTCAGGGGCCTAGGTGTTAGTCTTTGCTAAACTCACACTTTTTGATATGGCAACGCAGCTGGTACTCTTGTAGTGTCTCCAGGACTAAACGGAGGTGTACCAGATGTTTGTCGTAATCTTTGGAGTAGACCAAGTTGTTGACCAAGTACACCAGCACGATGTTGCCTAGCAAGTCTAGGTCGTTTTTTACTTTCAAATGATATGTTTGTCGGGGGAGGCAAAAGGCGGTCAGATGCTTGTGGCTTTTGTCCATGGGAATTTGCCAGTAGCCCGTCTTTAGATCGATCTTACTGAAGACTGGCGTCACCGAAATTCTCCAAGGTCTCTTGTATCTTGGGTACTCTTTTTCCAGGTGATTTTGTTCAAGGCGTGGTAATTCACTAAGAATCGCGGTGTGCCGTTTTTTTTTTTAAATTATCACCACTAGAGCGCAGTAGCTTTTGGTGCTTCGTTTGATGATGCCGGAAACGAGTAGCTTGCGAACTTTGTCAAAGATTATCGCCTTTTTCTGTGCGTTGTAGGAGTACTTTGTCAATCGAACTGGGGTGGTGTCAGGCAGTTTGATGCGGTGTTTTATGGTCGTGGGTTTGACATTTTTGCGGAAAAACGTCGGAAATTTGCAGACCAGTCGTTAGAATCCAGCCGGTTCCGGAAAAGCATGTTGTGGAAGCTTGACCGGTTTGTGTGGGGCCGGTGTGTGGTGGTACCTAATAGATCGTAAAGCGTCGAGATTCTATACCTAGCACAGGGATCGGCAAACTTATTTTGAAACGGGCCAGATCGTAAAAATTTTATGTTTTAAATAAGAAAATGTCTTTTGTACTTATCAAAATCCAAAAAACGTTGTTGTAACAGTAGTTTAACTTATTTTAAATGAAGACTTTGCGGGTCGAATTAAAAATATATGGCGGCCCAGATTTGGACCGCTCGCCGTAGTTTGCCGACTTTTGGTCTAGCAGACAGGGGTTGCCAAGTATAACTTTTTTGCCCAGGGATGGTGTTGCCAAGAAGATGGCGTGAGTCTGATCTCTCCAATGCTCACATTGCCCTTTGCTTTTTCTGTGGTTACCAGCGAAGCTGTAAGGTCAGCTTATGAGATAGCCATTGTCAGTGGAGTAGTTGTAGCTTTGTGAAGTTAAAGCTGGCTTCTAAATCAACTTGTGTGCTTTTTTTCCATCAATCGTGATTGTGATTCGGTGCTGGTGGTGATTGCCCACGGCGTCTACATTTGCTGGGAGTCGTCGTGCTTTGGGCGCTTTTTGGCCTGTTGTTGGTCGAGGGCCGGGTAGGTTTTGCGTTTGTTTACAGACTGGCTCTTGATCCGTTTTCTGAATTTGGTTGGTGCGGCTGGTTCTATGAGCTTTATTTTTATTTTCAGCTTTTGCTCGCCAACATAGGTCTTTCGCATTTCTACGCCATTGCGAGAAGCTGGTCGAACGTTGGGAAGTGTATCACATTCAGTGATTGCGTTCTTCCTCTGATAGAGCGCGACCTAACGGCGCAGAAAACATTCTACTGCTTCCAGCGGGTCGTGTTGTTGGGTGGTCAGGGTACTCATCAATCTCGCTACTGCCGCTGGGTTGGTGTACTGTCACAGTTTGTACGAGTTGGTGGGTTCCCGTTCTCTGAACTGCGGTTGGGGTGGCCACCCTGACTGTGCATCAGCATTTGTGTGTGTGCGACCTAGTTTTGTTGGATGAGTGTGGCATTTGGCACTCGATATCTCTTCGGAGCGGGTCGGTTGTTTTACTTCCATCCGGTGTTTGGCTTGTTTTTTTGCCGCGGGGTCTTTTATTGCTTGTTCTTTCGGCTGGTATTCTGGTTTGATCTGGATACACGTTCCGTGTGGTTGTATCGGGGTCTAGAAGGCACTATGCTCTTTATAAGCCCCACGTTGGGCGCTATTTGTTACCGGTTTCTGTCCCACATGATAAAGGGGGGGGGGGGGGGGGAGAAGTCTCCAGGGTTTGGGACGTGACTTACTGCCGTGGGTCAGCTGTGGACTTGGAACGAAAGTGCAAGTCTCCAAGGCTAACGTCGGTATGTAGTTTGTAGACCGGAACAGAATTGATGACTTTAAAGCTACGCTCATTGCGGAACTTGTGCTGGCGACAATCTTCTTCCATGCTAACCTCACTTTTGCGAGTCATCAATTAGGGTATCATGCACTAATGTGGTTTTACTTTCTGGTAAATAATAGAAAATAGTAAAAGTCAAGCTTCCTGGAAACTTACGTCCAGGAATGGATTACGTGATAAGCTCAGTTCCGGTTAATCACATTAATGTTATGTCCAACAGTAATTTTTAGTATTTTCACTATTGGATGGTTGTGAGTTGATTTCTGTAGTTTGCACAAGGTTCACAATTGGATGTGAGTTTTGGGTGCTGAGTCATTGTGGAGTCGATGTTGACAATTAATCGATTTTGCGTCGGTCTTCTATAACGACGTTTGCCAGTTTGGAGGACGTGCTTCTTCCTAGACGTGGGCACATGAGTATTGTTTCATAGGGTTTCAGGTTTGCGTCTAGAAGTGAGGAACCATGCTGGTCAGTGGTAGTGGCTGAGTTCAGCTAAGTTTGGGTTTAGTTTATCTCACGGGTGCTCTTCTGGTTGTCTGGGTCGATCAGATTCAGTTTTAGAGAGAGGGGCGTTGCTGATTTGATCCAAAGCTGGTGGAGATTGAGAATTTTTGGTATAGATTTTTTCTGTGAAAGTTTTCCTTTACGGTAGCAAATCCTATGCCTATTTTTGACTAAAAATTTGTCCGATTTTTTGGAGAAGCTTTGAAAGGTATTTAGGGAATTCTGCGAGGTGACTGGTTTGCGGGGTTAGAGCGCTTTTACTGCCAGTTGCCCCACGTTGGGCGACAATTGTTGTGCTTTATCTTTCTCTGCTTACGAAGGCTTTTAATGAAAAAAGTCGCTGCAGTCATTAGCAGTTTGAACAAAATAATAGATCTTTGTGATTATATGTCACGGTTGACATTTAATCTGTCGCTTTGTGATTGACGGGTGTAAAGAAAATTAATAATTTTTATTAATGTATCACGGTACTATTTGCGCATACCGGCGCGATCATAACCTAAAAAAATTTCATCTGTCGCTTAACAGTTTCAAAAATACATCTTTGTTGCGAGCGAAGAGAGAGCGACAGATCATAAAAGTGCTGTAAATGCTTTTTTTGTTCATGGTGACTGCGTTTTGCCTTAGTTACGGGAAAAATAATTTAAAACATTTTTTTTTTATCAAAATTACAAGTAAAAATTGATTTGGGCAAAATTTAAAATTGGTATATTATAATTTTGGAATAGCAAAGAATTTTGCCGCTCTAGGGCCGCTAAAATGAATTTTACGCCCTAGGGCCGCAATACATTATTTTACGAATCATAAACGAGCAGAAAAATAGTTTTTTTGTAAAGTAGATATTATTCAATAATCGTGTTTTGTAATTAATTAATTTAATTCCGATTCAAAATAATTATATTTATTTTAATCTTATAATGGATTACAACATTTCATACTTAAAACGAAATTAATTGAAAGTACAATATTAAAACCTATTTGGAATATTATTTATCATCACCTATCAACACAATATCTGTCAATATTTAAACACTTTTATCTAATTCGAGGCTTACCACACAACACAGGTGTGACTTGAGTCAATATTTGAGTTCCACATTTGGGGATTAATGTAATAATATAATTGATCAATTGGAAACAGTAACCAAAAATTAATTAACTGATTATAAATCTACTTAACATTATTCAAGCCAACAATGCAAGTGCTGTTATTTGTAATACAAAGTACAAAATATTATCTAGCAATTGTTTGAATTACATCAAATTTATTGGTTTTAAATTGTATGATGTAAGCTCGGCCACTTATTTGTGTTTGTTATCTCTTATAAGCAAATGAAAATTTAAATTTATTCGTTGTGGATTTGATAAGAAATGGAAAAAAATATATATAATAGTTTTGTTTTATTTAAATTCTAAAAATGATCAGAAAATGTGAGGCTAATAATAATTTTTAATTTAAATATTTATTGCACAAAATTTAGATAATATTGAAATTGATGCTTTAAATTCATAAAAGTATTTTGCGTTTATTGTTTAAAATAAAAATGCGTTTCTTCCATGAAATTCTTTATAAATCGCTCAGAAAATTCATCAATTTGCTTAAAAAGCATTTTTATAATTTGGAAATGCCATTGTTGCCTGAAATTTAGCAAAAATCATTCAAAGAACGCAAAATGTTTGCTTTACATTCGTAAAAGTAGCTCTGAAAATTGCATTTATTTTTTTTAAATACATTATCATTTCCGTAAAATGCGTTCACACTACAAAACACATTTAGAAATGCGCTTTTTGAACACTTTCATAATTCGCTCAGAAAACCCTAATCTAAAAACTGCAATCTGTAGCTCGGCGTCTATTTGTCACCTAACCTAAAACCTTATGTGTATATTACTAATAAGTTAACCTAAAAATTGCTATATGTGACCTAACCTAACCTAAAAACTTGTCTGTAGATTAAAAATAACGTAATTTACGCCAACTAAAAGACAAATTACATTAATCTACTAGACAAACGACAAAATTAAACTCACAAAACCAAATTTCTTTCTCTGCAGGTGCTAGTGATGATGGAGCTGGCTGTGCCGTAATGTTGGAAATGCTTCGTGTGATCTCAAAATCGGAAAGAATCCTTAAACACAATATAATTTTCCTATTCAACGGCGGCGAGGAGAACTTTCTGCCTGCTTCTCACGGCTTTATTACACAACACAAATGGGCAAAAGAGGTTAATTTAATATTCAAAATCAATCAATAACAAAACATTTCAAAAATTGGTCATTGGTTATAGGTCAGAGCCTTTATTAATTTGGAAGCCTGTGGTGCCGGAGGTCGCGAGGTACTTTTCCAAGCAGGACCCAACCATCCATGGATATTGGAAACGTATTCGGAAGAAGTGCCTTATCCGTACGCCTCATCGCTTGCGCAGGAAATTTTCCAAAGCGGTGTCATTCCAGGCGACACGGATTATAGAATTTTTAGAGATTTTGGCAATATATCAGGTGAGAATTAGGTTAGGAATTGAATAAATTATTGGGTTTTTTTGTTTATTGGTATTTAAACGGATGGTATATTATTGGTGTTATAATTTGCTAAAACAAAATTGGTGCTCAATGCCCCGATATATATGTATGTATATATAAATATATATATATATATATGTATATGTATATATTACATATATTGGAAGCTTTGTAAATCATCAATAAACAGAACATATAAAGCGGTAGTAACGGTTGCACAATTTTTTATAGCATTAATAGCATTTTTTTTTTAGAAAATTGAGGTTTTTATAAAAATAAAATTTACTTATAATTTAGATTTATCATTAAATGTTTTTCTTTTTTTTAAACTATCAAAGTTTGACGTTTATTTCGCATTATATATGTATATACATATACATCTAGGCCCCCATAGAGCACCCATTTTTTTTGTTATTTAAACCTTATCATATTTTTTTGTATATGATTTTTAAAGGATGTATTTTATTTAGGTTTGGATTTTGCTTGGTCGTCAAACGGATACGTGTACCATACAAAATACGATACAATCGAACAAATTCCATTAGGTTCGCTACAACGGACCGGTGATAATATATTAGCATTGGCCCGCGGAATGGCGCAAGGCCATCAACTTTCAAACGTGGAAAGTCACCGGCCCGGTAATTTGGTATTCTTTGACTTCCTAGGGGCTTTCGTGATCAGATGGCCCATGCTCATTTCCGATCTGGTTAACATTTCAGCTGTGATATTATCTATTTATTCGATTTATGTAAACGTTAAGGATTCTACTAACAGTAAGAATTAATCATTTATTTTTTTTATTAGAGTTAAGTTTATTCAATTATTTTTTTGCAGTTTTGACACCAAAAAAATACGTTACCAAATTGAGTCAAAATATTTGCGCTGTGTTATTGAGTTGGCTGGTCGGCATTGTGACTTCGTTATTTATAGCGCTTTTATTAAATGCTTTTGGGCGCACTATGAGTTGGTACGCCAGACCCATGTGGGCGTTCTTTTTATATGTGATACCTACTGTTCTAGTCTCGATGGCCACATTTATATTGCACGCTAAATATTATCACAAGGTAAGTTATTCCATATAGTTTGAACACATATTTGATTAATAACTAGCAGCAGCAATATTGTGACTTATAGTGACTCTGTGTTGCTATAGAGGTAAATAAGGTAAGTTGTACGCAATTAACTAAGATAAATCATGAAGTCTACATTTGTGAATCTTTGAAGTAGGGCTTTTTTTTGTTCCTACCAGCTTTTTGCTTTGCATTAGGGAGTTCTTTGGACAGGCAAAATATCTCTAGAGCCTTGAAAAGAATATCCGAGTTAAAAATGGAAAAGTGCTTCTTGTGACTAGAAGAGCTAATTTAATTTTCAATTTTAGTGGGGTTTGGATTGGAGTGTTTGTGATCCAAATTTTTTAATCACACTTAACAACACTTAGGCGGGTGAGTGGGCAACACAAATTGAAACCACACGCTCACAAAACTTGAACTAAGTTACCCGCTCACCCAAACAAGTGTTTGTGATTTAGAAATTGAACCACAAAAACTCTCGCGGCTGAGAAGAAAACATCAACTTAAACCACACGCCTACAAAAGGTGAACAAAGTTTTCTTTAAGTGTTTTCGTTCAGATTTTTTTTGTGGCTTAGGAGGAGAATCTTCTAAAGACTTAAATATGTGAAAAGATAAAAACCAGTATCGAAAAAGAGGGTGAAACGTTCTGTAGGCTGAAGGAGAAGTTGTGGATTAGGAATTAGGTATGATTAACCGGGCGCTTTTGTCGCGAAACTTCGTTGTCTGGCTCGGCGAGTCGGGATAAGTCAGGATTGGAATGAAACGCGAGATTCTCGAAGTACTTTGCGGCCAAAGCTTTGATATGTCGGCATAGTAGAGGAATCCCGAGGTCGCTTTGAATTTTACGATTTCGGACGAACCCTAGAGCTCCAAGAAGCATCCGCAAAGTCATGCTTTGGAAGGACTCCAGTCTATTGAGATGCGAGTTTGCGGCTATTTCCCAGATGGGAGACGCATAAGTCATCGTAGGTCTGATGGTAGACGTGTATAATTGGATTTTATTTCTGAGAGATAAAGCACTGTTCCGCCGCAGCATCGGAACTAAACTTTTTTTTTACCATTTTGGCTTTATCGAGTATTGACTGTACGTGAGCTCCTTGTCCAAGGTTATCCACAGATACTTACAGTTTGACACGAATAGTTTGGCCGGTATAATAGGTAACTTAATATACACCAAAATTATGTTGACTGGTTGCATGCCTTTGACCGCAATTGACTATGGTTGGTCATGTCATGGAAGCGTTGAGCTCACATTTGCTCTCACTGCGTCCTACCTCGTAGTCATTTTTTAACCTTGGCCCGATCGTCTTTTGGAAGTGTATGAAAGCTGTTTTGGTTTGCTCTTCAGATTTTGTTACAGTGTCAGTCCTGACTGACACTACGCAACAATCGCAATCGAAACCAACGCCCGGAGAAATCCCTGAGCTAGAAAGCTTCGAATCATATCATGGATTTTGAGAATTGTCTGCACTCTTCCTACGTTGATGTGAAGCACCAACACTGGTTCCACGTTGGGCGCCAAAATGTTGATGATTTTTTTGCCTCCATTTTGGCTTTGAAGGTTTGTCAGCACTGAGCAATTGGGCTGGAAGCTGAGTTGTTACTTTTTTTAGTTTTTCTTGATTTGGGCTTTATTTTTTTGTGTTGCAGAATCGTGCCTTCAACACACTGGCCAGATAGTGTTCTAAAACACAATAGTGCAGTGTATCGGAACATTATTTATTTTTTTATAGACTTCTGATACATGTGATGCTTGTATATGAACGCATTTTAGGAGAAGAGAATCAAACAACGTGAACTACATTAAAACCACTTTAGCTTGGTCGATGAAATGTAACCCCGAGATATAGATACTTAGCTGCGGAGTCACTATAAGTTCACACTTAGCAGTATTAGTACTGTGATTATAGCTAGATTTTAATGATGAAATAAATTACAGGATATTGACGTTTGGCCATGGACTGTTTTTCAATTATATTACGATGCATATCAGTTAATGTGGACTATTACATTAATTATAGGAATTATAGTACGAGTGCGTTCTAGTTTCATAGCTTTGTTATGGGTTATATTCCCATTCCTTGGGAATATATTAAAATCAAAAGTATTTAAAAATAGAGGTAAGTAACGGCTTTCACATACAGCTCGACAAATATCTCGTGGCATGGAAATCATTATTTGATTTTTTGTGCATTTTTCTACTCAGGCCACGAGATATTTGCAGAACTGTACACACAAACTAATATCTCATGACTGAAGCAGTTAAGATGCGAATTGCGGCATTTTAGCATCTTTCTACTTACACAAAACTAAACAAATTCAATGTTTTAGATAAGAAATGGTTGCTTTTACATATAGCAACGATGGGTTTGCCATTCGTTCAAAGTTTCTACTTAATTATTGGTGCTCTATATCTATTCATTCCAATAATGGGGCGCGCAGGTGCTGGAACCAATTCGGAAATGTTGATTGCATTCATGGTCAGCTACCTATTTGCCCTTTTATTCAGCTTTGCTAGTCCTGTTATATTACTCGTTAAGGATACCTATAGAATTTTAAACTTATTAATCGGTTTATTCCTGTTGTCATTTGCTGTTTTACTTCTGACTCCGCTTGGATTTCCATATTCTGGAGAACCTGGGTCATTAGCACCACAGCGATTTATGTTGGCTGTAAGTTAATTCAGATAATTTTTCTTAAAGCTACTAATCTGGTCACTTTTAGCATACTAAAAAAACATTCCACGATTATTCCGGAGCGATAATAAACGAAGCGACCGGTTATTGGGTGATAGATTTTGACATGAACAGTCCGCATACGGTGGATAGATATGTACCTGATATGATAAACGCAGTTCCGGTTGATAGCGACTGCGATGATTATCTATATTGCGGATTGCCCTATTTGGTGCCTGTTTTGAGTATGATTTGGAAGACGCATTGGGTGCCCGGGCCGAAACCGTATTTATCTCATCCGGTTAAAATGAAGATACAATCGAGAGATAAAACGGATGTTGGTGAGAGGATTAATTTCTACATTGAAGGGCCGGCGCATATGGGGGTGATGCTGTCGCCTGTTAAGGAAGTCGAATTGCACGATTGGAGTTTGACGAGTCAACCGCTATTGGCGTCGAATCCATGGCAGGGAAGGAAGACTTATTTTATTTTTTATGGATATGAGGGAGAAGCGGTACCGTTCAATTTGACATTGGAGTTTAAGGTTAGTTGAGATTTTATTTGATTTAGATTTAAAGTGAAGGATGCAGCATCAACTTGGGATACAGGAATCGGACGAAAATAAATTTGCTCCTTAAAAAAAACGATATTTCTAAGCACGCCATTGGTTAATAAAAATAGACGTGGAAGACATCTTGAAAGTAGGCGTGGTCACATCGCCATCCACGCCTACTTCAAATATGGCGTTGTGGTCACGCCCATTTCCAAAATGTCTTCAACGTGACGTGTTTAAAAAAGATTGGAATGTTACTCTAGCTTATAAGGAGACCCTGTATATATCTTATTATTTTCAAATTTAGGTGCCGAAAAATCACGAAGGTCCCATCATAGATATGGCGGTGACATCGCATTACTTTTTCGGTCCGTCGAAAAGTACGCTCTCATTCAAGAATTTCGTGAAACAATTCCCGCCATGGACGGCTGTGTCTTATTGGACGGCAACTTACGAATCTTGGATTCTCTAAGTATCGCTTTCTTAATATATTATAAATATTTTATACTACGTTAGGGAAAAGCTTTACATTTTTTAATCACCAGACTGAATACTTATTTGCAGCAAAAGAACATTTTAAGCATTTTATTGTACAAGAAATAACCAGATTAGTTTATAAGAATCAAAATCGTTGTTTGTTTTATATGCTGTAAGATGTAAGTACAATTCGATTATATAAAAGTTAAACATTTCTTTTACAATATAATGCAACATTATATTTTTTATCATTCAGAGTATTATTACGCACAACTTACATAACATGTTTACATGGAATGAAATAATTAGTACCTAGTCTCTAATTTGTGAACTTTACAAATAATATCTAGTTAGTTTTCACCACATTGTGCTTGAATATATATTATAAAACGTATATATCAACTATTTTCTAGCGACATTCATTGAAGCAATTACATGCTATTGACATATTGCTCACTTTTCGTCTTTCAGCTTTCACGAGTCGCTGCTGCAATGATGACAAAATAAATAAATAGCTAGTCAATATTAGAATTATTAAATAGTTAATAGTCATGGATTTTAGAATTTTAGGGATTTTATTTGTAAATATTTTTAACTTGATTCATACCTACAAATACAGGCAGCAACAACGAGTAATTAATAATTAAAATGTTTGTAGGTGTGGACGGGGCTTTAGGAATTAATTATATATCAAATTTATATAAAATTTCATATTAAACTGAAATGCATTTATGAACACCTAATTTGGTGTTACTAGTCTAAATTAATTATGGGTTTATATACTTTTCAGTTAGTGCCATAATAATGCAACGATTTTTTGAACAAAAAATTATTTTTAATTTTTTCCTGGATGTTTCTAAAATTATTTTTAACTATTTTGAGCAGAGAAAATGTGTTGTTTAATACTTTTTAATTTATGAATTTTATTGTCTTAAATTAATTTTATTGTGAAATTTATTTTGGTCTAAATTAGTTGCCGGAAGCACAACTGACATAAATAATGGGTGCTAAATGTCTGAAAACACATTTTTTGATTAATTTAAGACATTGTAACACAATTCAATCGTGTAACTGGATACCACATTAGAAAAATAATGGGGTGCCAAATGACCTAAAACACAACTATGTATATATATATATATTATTTTTTTAAATTAATTATTTGGAAATTATTTAGCTTAGAACAATCGTTTTTTTTTAATTAGCAACATCTTTGCTAAATACAAAACAATATATGTTTTTGTTTTGCGCAAAGAAACATTGCCGAAACTTTAGTTAATTAAAAAAAAAATAGTATATATAGCTAATTTTTATAATATTTTCAAATAATTATTTTTTGTTAATAAAATATATTATATATATATATATATATATACATATTGTTGTATATTAGGTCATTTGGCACCCTATTATTTTTCTAAGATAAATAAAATTTTATTTTATATAAATTGTCACTATAGACTAATTAGAATATTTTTGTTGTTCTTTGTTGTTGCAATAGAGTATATGAATTTATCAAAACTAAAATGCAATATTGCGATTATTTACAAATTTCATTTGTTCTCATTGTTTAAAAATTACTAATTAACTAGTCAATTGTTACTATTTAGTCAATCTAAATTAATTTGCAATTATTATTATTTAAATGGTGTTTATAAAAGTATGGTTTAATGTATAGACTGAAATAAGACTTATTTGAAAAAATAACAAAATTATGCCAATTAAATTATAGATTCCTTATATTAATGCATTTTTTTGTGTTGGATTTTTTAGATTATTTAGATTTTTGGGTGCTTTTTATGTTTTGTTTTGTAACTATGTGATAGTTAGTAGACACCAATTATTATTTTGATTTGGTGGTATATGTGTGCGGATAAAGATTTGTATTTTAGGTACACATGTATATTTTGCATTGTTAATGAAATTTTTAAAAAAATATTGTTATTGAATAAATATTACAATTTTTCAGGGTTTCAGATTTTTAGTTTAACCTGAAACAATTTATTTATTTAGGACTGGATAGTCGCGAGGAATTTAGTCAAAAAAGGTATTTATTTTAAAGTATTTGTCACGGCTGTACACACGGTAAAAATATTGTTTTTATTCTAATTAACGGGTTTGGTAGTATATATTGTGTAGTTAATTTACAGGTACATATTCAAAGGCAGCTGTGAGGTGGGTACAGCAAACGTAAGATGTAAAATATTGGCGGTTGGAATCAATTTTTATTTTTTCAGTTTTTTATCTCATATTGATGGTAACTGCGGAAATTGTAAAAATATTGAAACCACCAAAATGAAATTTCTTCTGCGATTATTTGAGTTCTCATTAAATGAATGACCACAACGCACAGATTGCCAAGGAGTCTTCTTTTTGGTCTATGGGCTTTTGCTTTGACAGATCATCTCTCGCCGGTCTCAGTGGCGGCGTTAAGTGGCAAGCCAAATAATCACACTTTTGGGGCATTTTGTCTGATCGGGCAATTAGAAGAGGTATTAGTTTCTGGCGCTTTTTGGCAACAGGCAAATTTTCCAGCGACGTTGTACTGGATTCATTCAGCACGCCTATCGGCTAAAACCCTTTCTCCATACTAGCCGACGGTGGAACTACAACTGCGGCTAGTCTATTTTGTTACTTCTTCTGCGCTGTCTTTTCATTCAGTTAAAATATCTCAGATAATTATTTCTTCAATCATTCATTTTGTGACGTTTCCAAAATCGTTTCAATGATGTGCAGCTGAAGTTTTTTTTCAGGTCTCGCAGGGTTTTCCCATCTTTTGCACCTTAATGTGGTGTGTCCTCTTCCGTACAGTACATGCACTTTAACTTTTTAGTAGAGCAATGTTAGCAGGTCTATTGTTGTCCTGTTCAAGTTGGCTTGTAGGAGTTTTGGCGTAACCCCTATGGTTGGACTTGTCCTGCGTTTCTTTTTTCTGCGTTTTTACGATTGCCTTATATGGATCGTTCTGTTTTGTGCTCTATATCATTACACAGATAGCACTTCAGGGGGTTTTGGCAGTTTTTTCTTGCGCCCAACCTTGCCATTGGTGTTGCACTGTTTAGATATGTAGGCAACCTTGTTGCATCTGGGTGATATGCTATCTTTTCCATCATTTTTCTTTTATGGATTTTAATTTTTTGGCCGTACTTTTATAGAAATTGAGGAGTGCATGCTTGACATTATTTTTGTTGGCTTTTTTCGTCAGCTTGAAGCTTTTGCCATCCATCAAAGCTTTGGGTTTACTGAGCGCTATGCTAGGGCGTTTGTTATCTGCTTGTGGTCTAGGTCGAGTATCATGACCGCTTTGATCTTGAGTCTTACGCTATGTTACTCATATTGGTGGTGAGTGTTTTGCGAAAGTCCAGTCATCACTATCTCTTTTGTTTTTTTGTTTATTTTAGTCGGCATATATTGCTCCTTCTTTGGGGACTTTCTGATGGTGTCTTTATTTTTTCTGGGTTCTTGTTGGTGCACTTTTCTTATATGGAGTTGTCAGGAGATCGAGATATTCGAGTACATTCCTCATAATCCCGCATTGAGGTTCTCTTCTTTTTCTGTTGGTCACACTCTTTAGTGTAAATACTATTGGTGGTCACGATGCATATTACCTTTCCCAGTTTGATACTATATAGTTTTGTTGGTTAATGTCTTCTCATACAATTTTGCCAAGAAAATTTGTTAGTTGTTGGGCTCCTGGAATTTAATTTAATTATGTGGGCTTTACTATAGAGATAGACAGAAGTATGGTTACCAAGCCCTCTATATCTAATAGCAATGATAACAGATAATTTGAGTTGAGAGTAGACCGAAAAGTTGTTTAGGAGTGGACGATAGTTCAAAGAGGAAAATAGTAGTCTCATACAAACTAGGGTGAAGTGGTGATCAGATTGAGATCAAAACTTGTAGCAAAAAGTCGATTGGATTTCTTTTTTCAGCTTAAGGCTAAATTCAAAAATGTTTTTCATATAAGAATCTTGGTTATATCCCAAACTTTTAGTTTTGAACTTAGGTTACTTTTGTGTAAAAACAAAACTTTTTTTTGCTTCGAACACAAACACTGGAGCTTTGATTGTAGCTTGGTACTTTTGCTCATTGCTTTGTTTTTGTATTTATATATTTCTCAATAGTTTTTTTATGTAACTGTTGTTTAGTCAACATTTCGTCATGATTTTTAGACTTGCTCCGACTATAGCATGGCTCAGCGCTCCAATTTTTGAACATTAGAGCTTTTATCTTTGCTTGGTATCCTTACACATCATTCTTATGCTTGAGCGATGACACCAAACTAGAATCGAAGTCGAAACAATGAGTAAGGGTACGATGCTATGGTCGGAGCGAGGGGAGTTGTCTTAGATCATAACTGATGTAAAATACATAAATACGAGGATCAACCATGTATGATGCTATAGTCATGGTCATGGATTTACAATAGAAAATGTGTTAAATAATGGTAAAAACATTTAAAATATTAAAAACTTATTTAATGCTTAAAATTTGTTATAAAATTACATAAGTAAATTAAATTGTCTATTAATTGATTTTACAATAAAGTTTGTTTATTGACAGCTTTTGTCAGAGCAGACTCGTGAGCCACTTCGGCGCCGGTAAACTTATCGGTTTTATTAAAAAATTTGACGTCGCTTGATATTGGAAGCCCAAATCAAAATTTTTAATATTACTTTAGAAAACTTAATACTTCCTACCATGGGGTCGAGTCATGCCAGGAAACCGCAATCGTGGCAATCAACTTCTGGGCACACCGAACACGTTTTTTTTTTTCAAAACCTTTGCTGAGGGGGCCCAAAAGTCTGAGTTATGGTAACTACTGAATCTGTAAACATGATATGTTGGCGGAAGCCACGGAAGCTTGCGCAACGCACCGATTGCTAAAAAAAATTTTTCTTTGGATATTCTGTTTTTAGATGGATCAAGTAGGTTTAAGCGACTACTCTATTCTTATTCGTTTTTTTTTTCTTTAGAGGGGTTGTGATTATGCTCCATTTTTTGCTTGAATCGACCAAAATACGCAAGCTTTCTTACTATGATAATAAAATATAGAATGAGAAGTATATCCTGCTGCAATTAATAATACAAGGTAAAATGATAAAAACCAAATAGCTTGCAGTGGTTTAGCTAAGATTTATAGGCTTTTCCACAACATATTGAAAGAGGTTTGGGGGTCTCCAAAACTATTTCTTTTTGGGCCTCCTCACGACAATGATACAGAATAACATCAATTAATTCTTTTGAACTGCCGTCAACAAAGTCTTGGTAGCAATTATGATTGTCAAAGTCCACTGAGGACACACTGAGCGAGGGTACGCTGTTATGGTGGATTTGGCAATTTTGTCCATGGAGAGCCTTAGCTTTCTGATGTTAACTCAAAAACAGATCTAGACAATGCAAAAAAAATTATCAAAGATAATACTAAACAATGAGCAAAATTGGAGTATGCGACAGGAACATACTTTTAACCACATAGAAACAGCCATCAAAACCGCTAATGAGCTTAGCAAGATAGCGGCTTTTCAGCAGATTTCAACATCAATTTCTGAATAAGTAACTTTTTTTTTTATTATGCTCAAAGTTTTGTAGAAAGCTGTCAATAACCTTTGAGCAAAACCTCACACTAAACTAGTACAAAAAAAACTAGATTTATAAACTTTTTTGATACTTTGCAAAACTTTGATAAAGATGTCAGTTTGACATCACTTGTTATGTTTGTGTTAAGAGTCCAAAAACTGTTTTGCACCTGGACTTTCTTATAGAGATCTTAACTTACACATTTCTAGTTTGGCAGTGCGATTACGGGGGGGAGGAGGGCAGTTTGTTACTCAAACGAATTAGGGTCTTTTCTCGGGGTACCTGGAGGAAAGCATAGTGGAGCTAAATCCAGTACGGACGGTTGCAGAACTAGAAAGAGCCGTCGAGCTGATTTACAAAGCCAGAGAAAAGGGTTCTAAAACCTTTTAGGTTCGGGCAGATAATCCACTTGATCTTTACAGGGAAGTTAGGTCTATCATAAAGCAGCACAAAAATCTGAGCTGGCAAAAAACATTGGAATCAACCACAGAATATGTAAATATAATGGGGAAGATCTCCAAAGCTTTGCGAAACAGGAAAGTCCCAATACCAGTAATCCATGGTGCGAATTGGCTACAATATACTATCGAGGGAAAGGCTCCCCCTTTTTGAGAGGGACATTGATCTGGAGCACATTGATAGGGTCTACTGAGAGGTCAGGGATTTCTTACATAGTAACAACGATGATTCGCCGCTAAACATTGTTCAGCCGTCTCGCATTAGAATTTTTTTATCTAGAGTTAAATCTCGATCCGCACCAGGACCAGACGGTATTCCAAACAAAGCGTTGAACATTTTCTCACAAAGCATAATGGCTCTGATCAATATTGCTAATGATAGCCTACGTACAGGGCACTTTCCATCAGTTTCGAAAGGCTCGCACGTAATCAACATTCTAAAACCTGGGAAAGACCGATTGTTTCCTCAAAACTATTGCTTAATCAGTCTCTTATGCACCTTGAGCAAGGTCATAGAAAGAGTAATTGTGGGCATTATCTAAAAACGCCGAGGCTAACTTTCTTTTACCCCACCACCGGCGGGAATACTCCGTCGTTCCTCAGCTAAATCGAGTGACCCATCACATTGTCGAAGGTTTTAGACTGAAAAAGTCTACAAGAGTGGTCTTTTTCAACGTAGAAAAATAAGGTTTTTCACAAAGGTTTGCTACTCAAACTGCACAGACAAAAGTTTCCACTGCGTTTAATAAGACAGATAGATTCTGGGGTACCTCAAGGTTCTCTTCTGTCGCCTATGCTGTTTAACCTAATACTTTGATGATACGGCATTAATGTACAGCTCCAAGTTACCGACGGTGATCACCATCCGACTCCAAATGGCCACCAGCAATTTCGAAGAGTGGCTCAGAGACTGACAAATTGGGGTCAACCCGAACCGGGCGACGTCACAAACCTTATGGTATGGTACATCTCGACAAAATTCCAATCTCATGGTCGAACTCTGCAAAGTACCTAGGCATTACTTTCGATAAGGGCCTAACTTACAAACTGCACGTCCCGGCTATTCTACATAAAGCGAAGATGGCGAAAAATCTTCTCGTCCCGATGCTACGTCGGAACAGATTGTCAATCCAAAATAAGCTTAGGATCTTCACGAGCATTCAGGCCGCCAATCACGTTTGTATCTCCAATCTGGGGGACAACTGCAAACACAGACCTCAAACGTCTCTAGGCATTTTAAAATTTGACCTTGTCTTGGATTGTCGGAGCTCGGGAACAAATTCGTAACGACCTAGGGATCCCACCGCTGCGACAGCATTTGGAAGCTTTAGCTACTTTGCCAAACTGAACACACACTCCAACCCGGATCTGTCTAGGCTGGCGGAACCGGACAAAGAGCAACACTCCGTCAGGAGACCGCTCAATCGGATCGCATCATAGCAAAGGGGACTCCTTACTAATCACTCCACAGTCTATAGTGGGTGGGTACGAACTTTCACAAGCTATTCAACGGGCGGTTTTTAGTCGGTAGGTGCCCGAAAGGGTGAATCCGACACTTTGCCAGTCTTTTAAAGATTTTACTGCCCAGCCCAAAAAAAAAAACAATTACCGGTTTGGTAATTATTTGCAAAAATAATTACGTTCATTTACATTTTTTGCTGTTTGATATCTAAAAAGTAGCACGCTAACAGTCCGGGGTTCGATCCCCGAATATGACTAAAATAATAATTTTGCTCTTTATCCACCGGGGTGCTTCGGAAGTCACCTAATAAGCTATTGGTATCATCAAACCCCTTTGAACAAGTCGTAAGACTTCTGGGGCGATGTAAAATAGCTGTAAAATGTGCAATAAAGAAGAAAAGCATTGTTTTTAATGTGAAGTAATGATACAAATATTGGTGTAGGACCTCCAAAATTATAATGAAGGGTCAATTTTAAGTTAGAAAGTGCTGCACTTTTGTTTTTTTTTTAAGACCCATTACTCGAACCCATCTTAATTTTCATAAAACTGAACTTTTTTCGCCGAAAAATGAAAGAAAATGCTTTCCTCACGCAATTCCGTTTTGGCGGAGGTGGCTTGGCGCAGAATCAACCACATTCCTGCTCTCCACCTAGAAATAAGTTAAATTCACACCACATGACCACAAAAATTGACAAATAAAATCGAAATTTTAAGTTTTCTTTAAATTAAGTGAAAAAAGTTAAAAATATTAAAAATGCGATCTCAGATTTGTAATCAGAGGCTATAAAAATGATTATTATTTATTCAAGTTTGATCATTTTTTACTCTTATTCAATCGTCAAAAAAACAAACTTCCTGATTTGCTTGATTTGGTAGCCGCAGAAGCGATTGCGTCTCTTCCCATCCCTGAAAAGTGTTTTAATATTTTGTCTATAATGTTTTTGTATTTTGATAAAATAATGTGGAAACACTGCATCGGTACGTACGTATAATATGAAGAATATGTTTGCGTCTGTTATAAATGCTTATTTTGTTAAATTTAACTTATCTTCGGTCTCTTGGTCTCACACCTAGTTTTGTGTAAAAAAAAAGAACTCAAAAATAATATTTTTGATAACCAAAGTTAGAAAAGATTAAGTTTATTGTGTTTTTGGTTTACTTTCTAAAAATAACACCCAATTTTTCGTATCAAACAATTAATTGCCGGATTTTTTAATAAATTGATTTAAGTGCCATATTTTGAAAAAAGCTTGACGAAGTTTTTTGAGAAACTTTTGAAACAAAACAAAACCAAATTTTAATTAAAATAAAATAATTTCAAAACCTGCTTTCATTAAGTTTGATGCAGAATTATATTATGTATTTATCGGTGAATGAGCAGAATACATGTTGATTGAATATTCTAAATGCAATGAACAAATTAAACGAAATTTCTTTAAAATATAACGCCGCTTCTGGAAGGAACTGCAGCACAATCATTTAAATCTCCTAATTGATTTTATTCCAAAAGATTTTTAGTTTGCTTAAACGTTGGTTCCATAATCATGGCCGAATATTATTTATTAAATTTGAACAGTGGCCGGATTAATTATGATTTTATAAAATATCAAATCAAAATTATTCGTTCACAAAATAATTTGAATGTTTTATTATTTAGTTATCGTCCAACCGAAGAATTTATTTGTTACTACTGTTGAATATAGAAGACATAAGGTGGCTTGATGAGACATAGCCGCTATTCAAATACCATCAGCTATGCCGACATCTTGCCTTCTCAGCCTCCTTAAGAACAAAACAAACACCATCGCACATTAACACTGACTGACTGAAACGCACTTTGTTGTTTAAATAAAATTATATAAACTCCGCACTAAAATATTTTACTTCTTATCACAACGATGCTTAGAAGAAGACTGAACATTTTGTCCCATCCGTGGTGGTTTTTGGTGTGGTGACTTCCTCCAGGAGGCACGTGCTCGAACGTGCCATACCCATCGCTGCTACTTGTTTTTACGTGCTTTCCTTATTCCCATATTGTCCCCACCATTTAAACATAAAAATTGATGTTTATCTAAAATATTAAAATGTAAAATTTATGTTTCCTTAATTTAATTCGGGAAGTGTAGGACATGGATCTTTTATTAATTTTAATGAATTAATTCTTTTGATTAAATAATAAATAGTTTCGGCACAGCCCCACCTATTTGAGTCGATAAAACATACACACCTTATAAGTGTTTTCAGCTGCATTAACACCTAACTAATTGGTAGTCCGCTGACTACACCATCAGTCAACAGGACACACTCATGCTCATATCTAAACCATTGTTTTGCTACAATCTATGCTTCGCACATCTTCATTCCTTGACGGAAGCGACCGCTACGTGACCAACATCTATTATGGTCAGGTATTTTATTCCACCGAATAAGTCGGCACTTTGCATACAAATTGTCCGTCCGATGGGGCCATCAATTTTTCCAAGAATTCAGATCATAATTATTATATTTTTCTCAAAGTGTTAATGAATGGACACTTGTAAAGTACAACACGTGTGTAAAAAAAAATAGAAATTAACACATATTATAAGGTCAAAATATTACTCAATATCTTCAAGTAAAATGGCATAAGCATTTTCCTCGTTAATTATAACAATGATTCAAGCAAATATGTCGTTTGGTTTATTTGTGTAGCCCATCTTTACGTTCTTTAGCACATGAATGGGTAAATATTTGATTTAAATATTATGTTTATAAGGTCATACTAAACAAGTTCTCACGTACTTCTTAGAAACAAATTCAAATTTATAATACAAACTTTATATTTATTTATTTTTTCTAGAATAAATTATAATATTACAATTTTATTTAATTAAGATTTAATAAATTTATTTAATTTATATTAACAATACAGTAACATGTGTGATTCATTGGTGAGTATTGTTCAGTTTGTATAAATAATTTATAATGATTGATGTTTTCATTAACTTCGTAATAAACACAATCACACTTTTGTACGATTTTAAATTTATTATCTGCGCGTGAATTAAGTTATTATTTGTCATTTAAATTTATTAATGTTTGTTTTTTAATATTTTTGTTTTATTCACGTGATCCTAGGAAATCATTGCAGTGAGTTTCTTTGTTGTTTATCTTATTTTCTCTCTATCTGAAACTAACTGAATTGAATTTGTTAGAGTTTGGCGCCCAACGTGGGGCAATTTCCAGTGGCGTTGCTACCTGTAAGCAAGGGTTTGGAATGCCTACAAGCACAAGAGGTTTGCGACATTTATTTCAAAGTATTGTGGAAAATAGAACAATTACAAAAACCGTCTCTTTCTTATTTTGCGGTGCAGCTAAACATTCTAGCTACTTTACTGGTATTTTTACTGAGAGTAGAGAAGACATCAAATAAGATCTTAAGGTATTGTTGCCTTTTAGCTCTGCGGTATGCGCCTGCAGCGGTGATTTAGATGTTTGGTTTGTTAAACAGCTTTATGCAATGTCTTTTCTAGTTGTCTTTGAGAGCGCTGGACAGTTTATTTAGGGATATTCTTCTTTTGTTTACTAGTCGGGGAGTGGCTCAGTTGAGTGAAGCGTCTAACTCGAATCTCGGCGCACAATTTGTCGCAGATTCGAGCACCAGCTCCGGTAGAAAAGTTTATAGGGTCTTCATTCACTCAATTCAATTCAAAGGTAGCTTATGCGGTAGTAACACAAAAATATCGGCTCTTGCAACAATGTAGTTTTAGGTATGCAGTGTCCAAATATTACGATATTGGTTAGCAGCGGGACAGATGATTTTTCTTAAAGGGTTTTTGTTGCTTGGTTTTTGGTCTTATATTAACAACGAGTCGTGTTGTTGGTCTTGGTCTGAAATAACTCCGTCATGGCCGCTTCCAGGTTCTACGTAGGTATTCCTGCTATTTGTGGGCATAAAAGTAATGATTATTGGGTGAGTGGTACATGAGTACTTTGTTTTTGGGTGCTTGCGGTCGGGCGACCTGAAAAGATTAATCCCGGCGGTGCCTTAATTTAGAGGATGTTAAATAAAGCCCGGGATCCGTCAAATAAATAGTCCAATCAAAGTGTTGCCGGTAAACTTAGCAAGGACAACTCTTACTTTTTTCGTGCTTAATCTCTGGCAAGGAAGTTGGTTTGTAAGGACAATAGTTCAAATCTGGTGTTCAGCAGAAGTGCTGCACGGCAAGTACCGGACGTTCTTTGTAACAGAGTATTTTGCTGTTTCAACATCGATGTTTAGAGTGAGATCTACGGAGAAAGTCAGTTAAAGTAAAGCCGAGCCCGCGGACCGCATGAAAAAAGCCGTTTAAAAGAGCCCCGTGATGGTGGAAGAGCCGTGTTTTAAAGAAGTCCTTTTCTTACCTGGGACTACGCCTATTTGAAACGTGCGTTTGCAACATTACTTTTCTCTTCCCCTCCAGCTCTTTTTTAACATTGTTCCGTACAAACGCCAAGATCATGCTGGTTATGTTAGTTCTTTAGATTGTTTTTCCGCAAACTAGTTCTTGTGAATTTCCTATGAAGATATTTCGAGCGGCCGCAATTTTTATCTGCTTGCACGTGATGCATCCCTGAATGTATGTCTTAGCGGCCTTTCTGGCGCTTAGTTAGTTACGGCAAGTCTTATCTCGTCTTAAGTGACTGGTGTAGCACTGTCATTGTGATGCTGCTTTATCACTTTTCTTTGCATATCTGATGAAACTGCCAGGTAGTCTAAACCCGCAAGAATTTTGTTGTTGTTATCTTGACAGTAAATACTTTCTTTCTGATTCAATCAGCTTTTGGTGTAGCCTATCAATAATGTTGAGCAAATACAGACTCTTGCGTTGGCTTTGTTTTACAGCCGGATCCAGAGACTAGCGCTTAAAAATTGCGCAATGACCTTTTGGTGGTTTTAGTTCCGTCATAATAGGCAATGGTATAGGCCATTGGCGCGTGTTCAATGGCAAATGCAAATTTTGCCAGCAATAGCTACAATCGCATAAACTTGAATTTAAAAGAAACTGTCTTCCAAACAGGTCTGATATTTCTTAATTGCCCACACATTGCGTAAA
Source organism: Tachinus rufipes (assembly GCA_963932245.1). Taxonomy (NCBI): domain Eukaryota; kingdom Metazoa; phylum Arthropoda; class Insecta; order Coleoptera; family Staphylinidae; genus Tachinus; species Tachinus rufipes. The sequence goes on from OZ010743.1 coordinate 112,797,410, forward strand.
ACTCTTGCTTGTTGCTGTGGTGTGGCTTTGCATGGTAGGCGTAAACCGCTAGCCAAGTTTTCTTGCCTACCTTGCAGGCGTCGGCTTGTATAACAAAATGCAGACTAAGTCGAGGGCGATCTAAGGTCAGGGGTTAGTTTAGTTTGTTTTTATTGCCCGTTTGGCAGCGACACACAAACAAAATAGAAGTTTTGATTTTTGTAAGCCAATAAGGAGGAAAACAATTTTAAGCAAAGTTATCAGCCACGTGCAGATATCAAGAAAACTGCGCAACTGAGTAATCATGGATGAGTTGGAGGTGGTGCTCTAAAGATTAATTTTTCTTTGATTTTGTGTCCTAGATGTTCGTTTTTAGGTTATCCAAAGTCACACTTTTTATGGTTACACCACAGCCTATATTCTGCAACCTTTCCATCATCCGCCGTAAGTGTCCCAAGTAGTCGGGATAGTTAGCAAACTATACGACTATGTCATCTAGGTACATCAACACAAACTTGCTTATTTATCCCGTCAACATTTTAGTCATCAGCTTTTGAAATGTCCCATAAGCATTTTAAGACATAACCTTAAAATGGTTGTTGTTGTGTACTAGTAGTAGGTAGTAGTAGTCAAATCCTTAAAGTATTTCTTGGATTTTAGATAAAGGGCGGCAAATTTGTTGTAAGAGCTAGTCTAGTGTACAACATATTCAATCACGTGCAAACTAAGTAAGACCAGCCGGGTAAAGATGTGGCTAGCCTTGCCGACTATCAGAGTTTGTTTTTAAGCTAATAAGTGATTTTGGCAAATGATGTAGATGCCAACTACTCTTACTTGAGCAGAGATTAATAGTTGCGCCCGTTACTTGTTTTCCGGCTAGGAGGAGTGAGCAAAGGTATCTTTGGTGGGCTGAGTTTGTCATTTGCTATTGCGTTAAACCGTAGTAGCTTAACCTAGATTGTAATACACCAATCCAAGCCACACGCCCACAATTTATTATCTAAGGCCTCCAACCACCCGCCTAAGTGTTTAGTATTTAGGAATTGAAATTTATTGTTTTTTTTTCTACTTAGTGATAATTAACATTCAACGTATGATCAGAATTTTATTTTTTTTAATAACCGCTAGTTAGGTGAGTGAATGAATTACACTTATCCAAGCTACCAATCCACAATTCATATATTAAGTATCTTGTCCACTCATCCAAGCAAAAGTTAGTAGCGCGCGAGTAGCAGTTTAGTGAAGACGTACATAGAAAAGCTCCCGCAGTAATTGCAGTTTTTACTGCAACCCGCGTTACACCGCGACTAGGCAGCTCCCAAACATGGCGGCATCGTTCAGCAAGAGCCCGAGCTAAGGACCTTATATGGTAAAACCCAGAAACTGGAGGACTAGCTTACTAGCTTGAGAAGATGTTAGCTAAGCAGAATGAAAAGAGCGGCAAACATGGCAATGAGTACCGTCTGGACTGCGTTGCTAAAGACGTTTATTACTTTATGACGGACATTGTATCAGACGTCACGTCAATCATCAATACGGGTCTTGCGGAAACCTTTACCCAGCTCCGGAATGAGTTTAAGCTGGCTTTCAGGCAGAGCAAGGACGCTTTTATCTTGGCCACAAATTTGCAAATTCTTGCCCGACCACCCGCGTAAGACCCAATTCAAGCTTTTCCAAAAAGGTTGCAAAGCCACTTGCGCCCGCCGAGCTCTTCTCTAACAAGACCCAGCAAGACCAAGTCCTAGCTTCCCTCAAGAGGCCGGCCAAGAATCCGATGGACTCCAGCAGCCGATGGACACCCAGCTAGAGAACAATGTTACCGCAAACAAGAAAACCCCGTTTCCATAAGAAGGATTCAAGAGGGTGGAGTCTAAGAAGTCAAAAAAGCGCAGGAAAGATACGGGTGAGTCCTTCCTAAATAATTGAAATTTAGGCCTTCAGCTAATCTTGTCAGGTGCTTTCAGCGCCAAAAAGGGCTACAGCCATCAAGGCCAAAGAGTTTTCAACTTATTCTGGATTGGCTAAAAAATTATTAAGCCTTCTTCCCCAATCTTCTAACCCGCCGGCTTCTACAAAGATTGCTAGTTCACGTTGCCTTTCTCTCAATAATTTATTAAAAAAAATTACCAAGGGCTGTTGGCAACGTTCAAGTTGCGCAATATCGACCGCGCTGTAAACGTAGTTGATGGTATCCGTTTGCATCTCCTTACGCATTTGTGCTGTGATTGAAATTTTGTTATGGCGAGTTTTCATCTATCTGCTCTTGCCATGTTTTTGCTTTGCTTTTAAGCGTTTTTGTGAGATAACTGTGGTGTATCAACGCGGCTGAATTGACTTTCTAGGAAGAGAAGTTTTTGCTCGAAAGGTTAAGAGTTAAAAGTTTTGAAGGTCTAGTGGTAACCCATGTGGGTGGGTGTTAGTGCGTGGACCGTTGGCCAACATCTGATTTAAAGTTTGAGATGGTTTGGGCTGTTGGTAGGCCTAACATTCTGGTTGAACCTGAAAAACTAATTTGTCGGCCAGTGGTGTGGGTGACAATTTATAATTGTTAATGTAATTTAGTTTTTTGATACAGAAGTACCTGTTTACAAATTTGAGCCTTTTTTGTGTCAATCGAGATTAGGTTTACAATTTGAGATTGACTTTAGCTTGAAATCAAATCAAGGTATACAAAAAGTAATGTTGTTGACGTCGCCCAGATGGTAGGAGCATCCGGTGGTTGTTTTTGCAGGTGTTGAGGGATCCTTGGTGATGTTTGGTTAGTTGGGTTGGGGCGCTTTGTTCTAAGTCGCTCTACGTTGGGCGCCAGTTGTTGCCGCCTAGCTTTGTGGTATGCATCTGGAGGCGGTGAGCCGGGTGTTGAGGTTGTTAAACAGCCCAAGGTAATTGTTTTTTAGCTAACTTTGGGAACCTCGGGCAATACTTCCAGATATATGTCTATTCTTTTTTTCAAGTGATTTAGGAGTTGCTTTAAGTCTGCAGTGTCTAATATTACGTTATTAGGTAGCTGCAAAAGCAGATTATTCTTTTTGAAGGGTCCTGTGCTTGGTTTTGGTCTTGTAACAATGTTGCACACTCTGAGATTGATAGAGATTGACTGACGAGTTGAGTCGCGACAAAGTTTTAATTATTTTTGAAGCCACCCTCATTTGCGCTTTTGGAACATGTATGAAAAAGACAAAAATCTGCATTTTACCCAGATGAATACTTGAAGGGTTTGGGAAATACGATTACTCTTACAAATCAGACAAAAGACCTTCTGATAAAGTTAATAACAAAGAGGTTATGGTGAAGTTACTAACAGCCGGAAGAATGTCTGCTTAGCTATACCAAGTTTGACACTCTTTAATACCATTTGCATTGTAATTTAATCAAAATGTCGTTAATGTCATGTAGGTTTGCTATGTTGCTATATGAATGGAATAGCAATGATGATAGCATTTGTTATTAGATTTGACCAATCATAAAAGAGGAAGAAAGAGGCGTTTTGCTATACAAAATATCTATTTTATGTTGCGGGCACAGAATCAGCGTTTATAATGAATTAATGAACATTGACTTTGAGCATAAACAAAGTACAGGGTCTCTATAAATGTCTGGGATTATGTAATCACTTTAAATATGCCGCCATTTTAAAATGTTTACCAAACTATTTACTTTGTTTTGACAGTTCAACTTTAACTGTGTACGACCTCCAAACTATTTCACTAGAATCTTGCTCTTAATTATTTTATTTTTGTTCACATTACATCATTTACCCAGGAGTTCTACAGGAAGTTTATAAATGAATGGTATTATGTAATCACTTTAAGTATGCCGCCTTTTTAAAATTGTTTACTATACTACATATGTTCATATGTTTGCTTGACAGCTGTCAAAGTTGATCTGTCAAAACAAATAATATAGTGGACAATTTAAAGTGATTACATAATCCCATTCATTTATAAACTCCCTGTAGAAAGCAACTTTTTTAAAATTGGCGCCCAACATTGGGCAATAGTTTCTGAAAAAAAATCCAGAATTTGAGATAAACCAAAAACTATTATCAAATCTACTCATTTTCTAGGAACAACTTAAATATGCAACTACTCTTGCCCACCACAAATTGATTGACAATCTCGACGATTACTAACAGATACGTAAATTTGCAAGATTTTTTCTGGAAACCAAAGCTATCATTTGATATTACATAAACAAGAAAAGACTAGAAAATTAGACATTATTGGATACTTCATGACGGACAAGATTTAAAATACATTTGGAGGCAATGACATTAAGACTTTGGCAAAACTACTTGAAGCTGCAGAAAAGGCAAAAATGATATAGTTTTGTAGATCCAACCAAAAAAAAGCTGAAAACATTTGATTTCAATTTCCTGGCGCAGCACTCTTCACAAAGCGCATTCAGAAAGCCATCAAAGATTGACAAAGCAAAAGAAATCTTTGTGTCTTCAAAAAACAATGCGTACTATGATCTTACCAAACCTGACCAGCTTTAAAAAAATTTGACTACTACTACAGATGGACAAACCCAACCTAAAGTTATAATGACCAGAAGTTTTGTATTGAATTCATTCAGTGTTGAAAAGATGTTACAGTTACTAAATATTTACAAATATTTTGCCATTTATCATAACAATAATTCTGACAATTAGTCAATAGACAATGTCAGTTTTGACATCATTTTGACAGTTACTACAACAGTTTCTAAAGTTAATGTAACTATTTTGACAACTGTTAGAACAATTTTGGCAGTTACGACAGTATTAAGAATAGTTATAAATAAAATTACTAACAATTTTGACACTTATGACAACAATTGTGACAGTTACTATAACAACTTTGACAGTTGTAACAACAATTTTGACAGTTATATTAATTTTAGAGAACAAATTAAATAATTTGGTGTTTAACATCATCTCTGGCAACTACTATAGCCATTTTGACAGTTTATACAATAATTTTGAGAGTTGTTAGAACAACTCTGACAGTAAATTAAACCATTTTTAAACATTTGTCGCTTTGCGATTGATTATAGTTTACTAATTAATTTCTACAGATTGTTTGTCGCTTTACAATTAATACAAAACAAATTTGTTAAAAAATTGGTTGATCAAATCATTTCTACAACATTTATTGCTTTGCGATTGATTGTAAGTCCTTAAGATTGTTTCTACTGATGATTTGTCGCTTTGCAGATAATACAAAACAAGTTGGTTGTCACTTCTTGACATTTGGTTGCTTTGCGATTGGTTCTAAGTAAGTCAAATTATTTTTACATGTCGACTTGCGATTGATTGTAAGTCTTTCAGATTGTTTCTACAAATTATCTTTAAATCTTTTTAAAGTTTTGATTTTGTGAGACTGCATAATTACCAACTATTTAAAAAAAAATCAGTCTGTGCTAAATGACTTAAATAACATAACTGTGTGCTCACCAAAGTAACTAAAAAGTCAAAAATGACAATAAGCGCGTTTGTTTTGCATTATCACTGAAATTGATGACCTCAAATTACAAATAACGACAAATTTCACTTAATTTCGGATTGTTTTATTCATTATTCGTCATTTTTAAATTTATGTCACCGAATTCGTTTAATTTATCATCCAAGTGATCAAAATTTCAGTGATATTTGCGAAACGAACGCGCCTATTGCATAAGCTTAATGTAAGCTTGGTTGCATACCGACTTATGTTATTTATTTTAAATTGTTTAAAAACGAAAATAACCGTACTAAACCTAAACTTGCTGCAACCACATACAACCCGCACATCTTTACTGTAACATTAATTGCCTGACAAGACTACCACAATGCAGATTTCTATTTCTGGTTATCATTGAACAGCGCTCCGCAGTTCGGTCGATAACGTCAATAAATAGTTGCGCAAGAAGTTTCCGTTAAAGAAAAGTAAAGGCGTGGGGTTGTGGCGCCTGCCGGAATTTATGGTGGGGATACCGCCATTTGCAATTTAGACATTGAAGTGTGATCGCCGGTAAGCGACTTTTATTATTTATTTACCTATTAATTATCATACATTAATTTATTATACGTTTCATCACACATTAACAAGTAACAACCAAGCATTTTAATAGAATTGTATCATTTGCAGTTAAATTCCTTTTATTTAACCAAAAAAAATGGGTGTACAAATCGAAGGCATTTCAGGCGGCGATGGTAAGTACGATTTATATTATTACAACAATTAGAACAACCATAGCACCCTATTAATATTGATTAAGTCAATAAATCTATATTAGTACAATTGCATGACCTTGATTCATTGTTATTGCTATATTAATTAAATTTGCATATTTCTAGGCCAAACCTTTCCAAAAACAGGACAAACTGTTGTTGTTCATTACACGGGTACACTGGAAAATGGTACAAAATTTGATTCGTCACGAGACCGTGGCGTACCATTTAAATTCCGCATCGGAAAGGGCGAAGTTATTAAAGGTTGGGATGAAGGAGTTGCTCAAGTAAGTACAAAAAGAAATCGGCATTATTATTATAATCAAATGATGAATTCAAATCCTTGCGCTCTGATTGATGATGTAATATGCGGAGCTTAAAATTAGATTTTTTAAGCCTGATTGTTAATAACTATTGATAATAAGTTAGATTAAATTATATGGATGTATTAATTGGTTTATTTTTCAGTTAAGCGTTGGACAACGTGCTAGATTAATTTGTTCCCCGGATTACGCATACGGTTCCCGAGGTCATCCTGGAATCATCCCACCAAACGCCACTCTCATCTTTGATGTAGAATTACTTAAAGTCGAATAGTTCCATTATTTTATTGTACTGCAATGAGATGCATTTAATTAATTTAAACATAAGTCATTTCTAACATAATTCTTACTTTTTATTCCTAGAATAATAATTATAATAATGCAGCATTTAATATCATGAAACTTTTCGTACGTACGCCATAAATAGCATCACATATTTTCTATTTAACAGAATTACATTTGGTGATTGGTGGTAATGCCATTTTAGTACAATAATTATTCAAAACAGAACATTAAAAAAAAACATCGTACAATCAAGTTTTACATTGTTAAGTAAGTGCATGTTTAGAAGAATGCTTCCTTGTGAAATTTAGCTTTGTGTTCTTTTCAACTGCAGTTATTTATGTGTAATGTGAATGTCCCCAAAAAAGAATAAAATAATTGTGGAAGAAATCCTGTTTTTTTTATAAATTTACACTTTAAAGCATGCTTTATAATTTTTAAGACTGCATTTATAACTTTGAGGATGAATTAACAGTTTGGCAGCAGAATTTAATACTTTGCAGGACGGATTTTCAGTTTTAAAACTGGGTTTACACTTTTAAAAGTTGGATTTATAATGAATCAACAGTTTGGCAGTAGAATTTAACATGGGGGCCGGATTTTACTCTTTTAAAGTCTGATTAAAAGAATTTAATACGTTTGTAACCAGATTTTCAGTTTTAATGGCCGGATTAACAGGTTGAGAGTAGAATTTAATACATCGGTGGCCGGATTTACAGTTTTAGATTTATATTTTGAGACCGAATTAATAGTTTTTAAAGGCCAGATCTATAATTTGAACTCTAAATTAACAGTTAAAGACCAGATTAATAGTTTTTTATCAGAATTTAACATGTTGATGGCTAAATTTACACTTTTAAAAGCTGGATTAACAGATTTAATACGTTTGTAACCGGATTTTCAGTTTTATAGGCCGGATTGACAGGTTGAGAGTAGAATTTAATACATTGGTGGCCGGATTTGCAGTTTTTGAAATTGGATTTATATTTTGAGACTGAATTAACAGTTTTTAAAGGCCAGATCTATAATTTCAACGCGAAATTAACAGTTTGGTAATAGAATTTTACACGTTGATGGCCGGATTTTCAGTAAGACTGGATTTACACATCAAAGTCTTAGTTTCAATGGCTTAATTAACAGTTTGGGTGTAGATTTTAACACATTGGTATCTGCAGTTTTAATAGCCGGATTTATAGTTTAGATTTACACTTTCAAAAGCCGATTTTTCAGTTCTGAAATCTGAATTTATACCTAAATGTAAACCAGATTTACACTTATAAAAGCTAGAATTGCGAATTTTAAATACCGGATTAACAGTTTGAGAGTAAAATTTAACACGATGGCCGGATTCATAGTTTGTGGCCGAATTTTTAGTTTTAAAAGCTAGATTTACAGTTTTAAATTTGGTAATTATTGAAACATCCCATAGAGATAGTACATGGCAAGTTTGATTAAAATTTATTGATTAGTTTTTGTTCTATTTGAGTTTTTAATCAAAAATTTGCTTGAGTTGAATTGAAAAAAGTTTGGAAAAATATATTAAATGTGCAATATTGCAATCATTGAAGCATCTAATAGAGATAATTTATGACAAATTCGATTAAATTTTATCGATTAGTTTTTGTTTTGTTCAAGTTTTTATCTAAAAATTTACTAAAGTTGAGTTCAAAATGTTTGGCAGTAGGATTTAACATGATGGCCGGATTTACATTTTTAAAAACCGGATTTATAGTTTGGAGGCTGAATTATCAGTTTGGCAGCAGAATTTGTTAGCTAGAAATTGTTTTAAAGGCTGGTTTTACACTGAAATGCCGAATTTATAATTTGAAAGCCGAATCAATCGTTTTGCAGTAAAATTTAACAGGTTTGTGGCCGTATTTGCACTTTTAAAAGCTGGATTTATAGTTTTGAAGTTAAATTAACAATTTGGGTGTAGAATTTAACACGGATTCTCAGTTTTGAAAGCTTGATTTATAATTTAGAGACTGAACACGTTGGTAAACGGATTTATAGTTTAGAGGCTGGATCAACAGTTTGGATGTATAATTTAACAAGTTGATGGCCGGTTTTATTCTTTCAAATACTAACAGTTTGAAGCAGAAATTAACGCGTTTGTGGCCGGATTTTTAGTTTTTAAAACTTTATTTACATTTTAAAAGCTGGATTTGCTGTTTTAAAAAACTAATTTACAACTTGAAGGTCACAATGGTTGGTTTTAATTTTGGAAGTTGGATTTACCCTTTTAAAAGCTGGATTTAATTATTTGGCAGTAGATTTTACCATGTTAGTGGCCGGATTTTCAGTTTTAAACCTTACGCTTTTAAAAGCTGAATCAACACTTTGTCAGTAAAATTTAACATGTTGGGGATCAGATTTACACTTTTAAAAGCAGGATTAATAGTTCATAACAGAATTTAAGACTGTATTTTTAGTTTTATGGACTGAATTTACAGTTTTAAGTAAAATTTAATACGTTGGTGGCAGGATTTACAGTTTGGGCGTAAATTTTAACACGTCGGTGGCCGGAATTACACTTTTAAAAGTTGGATCAACAGTTTGACAATATAATTTAACACGTTGGTGGCCGGATTTTTAGTTTTGGAGGCTATATTTACACTTAAAAGTCAAATTTATGATTTAGATTTTACAAATTAACAGTTGGGCAGTAGAATTTAAAACGTTGGTAGCCAGACATACACTTTTTTTGACAGCAGCATTTAACACGTTTGTTGACGGATTTTTATTTTTAAAAGCTGGATTTACTTACACTTAAAAACCGGATTTATAATTTACAACGTTGATAACCAAATTTACAATTTTAAAAACTGGATTAACAGTTAAATTTGCAGTTTTAAAGGCCTGATTAACAGTTGGGGAGTTGAATTTAACACGTTGGTAATTGGCCGTAATTACATTTTAAAAGTTGAATCAACAGTTTGACAGCATGTATGCAGGCTTCAATCACACTTAAAAGCCAAATTTATATATTTTAAAGCCGGATCGATAGTTTTACATGAGAATATAACACACTAATGACAATTTTTTTTAGCTTTAACAGTTTGATTTACATTTCAAAGACAACTTGGTAAAATTTATCATGTTGATGGCCGAATTTACACTTTCAAAAACTGAATTAATAGTTTGGAGAAGAATTTAACTTGTCTAGCCGGAATTCTAGTTTTAAAAACTTTATTTACATGTTAAAGCCGGATTTATAATTTGGAAGGCAAATTAGCAGTATGGCAGTAAAATTTAATACGTTAGTGGACGGATTTATATTGTAGAGGTTGAAATAACAGTCGGCCAGAAAAATTTAACACGTTGGTGGCTACCATGTTCTTCCGGATTTACACTTTTAAATGCTGGGTTTGTTATTTTGATACCAAATTAACAGTTTAGCAGTAGAATTTAACACGTTGGTGGCCGGATTAACAGTTTGATCTTAAATTTACTACGTTGGTAGCCGGATTTGCACAATTACAACTTGGCAACCAAACATAACACATTGGTATCCGGATTTTTAGTTTTTAAAGCAATAATTAATTAAGTTGAACTATTAAAGGTAAAACTAAAGGGTGAGCCATGTAACGTTTAGAATTTGAACTACCGTTTATATTGTCAACGGTATAATGACATTTATGAGTTGACAGAAATTTAGTTTTTTGTTTGACATTTACGAAATGGGACGCTTTACACTTGAACAAAGTTGGGAAATAATAAAAACTTACTTCCAAAGCGGGAGTCTTCTACTCAAACGGTAATAAATTTACGAAACAAATTAGATAGAAAAGAAGTGCCTTCAACGCAGTTTGTGGAGCAACGAGTTTGCAAAACTAGATTGTTAGTGGATAAAACAACACGTTAACGTTCTTGTCCAGTGCGCTTAGCCAAAAAAAATTAATTCTGTTGCATCAACATCAGCTCGTCATCGTTCTCAGGAATCGAACATTTCTCGCACTTCTTTGAAGAGAATTTGCATAAATACTTTGGTTTGAAGGCCTACAAAGTTCAATTAGTCTAAGAAATGAAGCTTCATGACTATTCGATGCGTTTTCAGTTCACCCAATAGGCTAAAGATCATTTGGCCGAACATGAGAATTTTTATCAAAAAATTGTATATTTTGATTAAGCTCATTTTCATCTCGGAGGCTGTCAATAAGCAAAATTGACGCATTTATTGATCAGAAAATTCACACATGACTATTAAACAGCCTATGCATCCACAAGGAGTAACCGTTTGGTGTGGTTTTTGGTCCAACAGTCCATTATTGGGCCAATTTTCTTTAGAAAGAACGTTACGCTCTGCAGCACTTTGTTGAAGACACAAATCGTAACCGCTCCGGCCGTTGCTTAACTTTTGTTGCTGTTAATCCTACACGGCTATTAAATCATATCAGGTGTTTAAAATATAAGGTGATTTGAGAGAAAACGGCCGTACTCGATGAACGTGTACAGAAGATCAAAATAAACCAATAAAGTCTTATAAATCTTTCAGCTGTTTCTGAGATATTAATTTGTTTTGCATTTGTGTTTTGCGGTTGTCACCTCCAGTTGTTATTGTTAGTTAGTTAGTGCTACACATTTCTATAATGCCGTCGCTGTTTACTCATCAAGAGTATGCCAATATGATTTTTATTTAAGAGTACTGCCGCTATTGAATATTAACACCGCTATCCAAACAAAAAAGTTTCCTACAGAAGTGCATTTCAAACAATTTTTATCGTGTTACGCAAAATTGGCATGTTTTCTGATACAAGAATGACATCAATTACAATTTGTTTGCGGATAAAGCCTAATTCACACGCAATGAATTTAACAAACATCGGTGATCAAATGAGAAACTTCAAGCCACGGTTAAAAGTAATTTTCATAATTGGTTTAGAATTAATGTATAGTGCGAAATGATAAACAATCAATTCTTTAGCTCGGCTGTGTTTGATGGTCGTTCTGGCAATGTAGACGGGCTGTTGGCATGACATGGAGATTATCTTCAAAGATAGTGCTCTGGCTATACACAGCTGTTGTAAAACCTATGTTCACTTATGGGGTAGTAGTTTAATAATCAAGAACTAAGCAGAAAACGTCAGCAAACGAACTAAACCAGTATGACGGTATGCAAAGAACGCAAACTGTAGCGATGGAAGCAATGCTGTGTTTAACATCTATGTCGAGGAAATAGCAACATCTTAAACGCAACCGGATTTTGCTACCCTGCAAGAAGAGCCGGCAAACACTGTTCCTTCCTGGAAAAAGCTGGATCTTACTTTAAATTTTAAAAATCCTACAGTGTACACACACATGAACAACAAGAGCAAAGAGTAAATAAGGACAAACTTTTTTTAGATCTATACTGATGGCTCAAAAACTTTTTGGGGTTCTAAAGCAAAAACTTACTCTTTATCAGTAAGGACACATACAACTATCCTTCAAGCAGAGATAGCTGGAGTAACATATGAGGTAATAAAAATATCTAGTAAAAGCTGGTTAGCTATAAAAATTAAATTAAGGTTAAGCTTGCTCAAATAGCATTGAACTGAACTGGGTGAACAACACAATAGAGGTTAAGGCTGATGGATTGCCGCGCAAAGGTTCAACCCTCAAAATCTTTGAACCCAAACTCTAGACTGCACTACCACTAAAATGCCTTAACACTATATTAAAAGCAAATACACAAAATACGTTTAAAGAGCGATTGTTTAACAACCCGGGTTGGTAACAGGAATCTTGACAGGACAATCTCAATTAAGAAAACATGAAATTGATTATAAAATAGAGAGTACCTACTATGTACTGGTCCGGCGTTCTTCTACACAAGAGACACTATGTTATGGCATTGCTGGCTTGACATGGTCAGAATAAGGGAAACCCCTCCAAACAATGTCTTAGCATAATCAACCACATAGATTAGCTGTGTGTTGGGACGGAGGAGTAAGATTTACCACTAAAGAGGTAAAAAAACTTAATGAAGCTTAAGTGCAATAAAAATGGTTTTACTTTTCCGTTAAAATTCAGAATCCAGGCTGCAAAATTGTTTAATAGACTTGCTGGATGATGTACTTTTAAACAAACAACAAATTATGTACCTTCAGCATGACGGGAATCCTACCCATTTTAGTAATATTGTAAGAAATATCCACGTAATTTCCAGGCCGTTGGATCTGCCAAAAATGTCTCTAGACTTCATTCTTGATTACTGTCTAGGGTTGCTAAAAACTGGCTTATGCCACAAAAGTTTAAACGAAAGCCATTATTAGATTGCAATAAACATCAATATAAGCTTATAAGCCTACAAAACTTAAACTTGGTTCTCGCTCACCTACCCAAGCGTTTGTTGTCAAGAGATTGGATCTGTAACTTTTTCTTTATCAACTTTATGACAATTGACATCAACAGAAAATAAAATTATATAAGATAACTAACACTTTGGCGGGTGTGCGGAGAACACCAATTAAAGCTACACGCCAACAAAACTTAAACTTAGTTTCCGCCCACCTGCCCGAGTGTTTGTGAGATTTCTCTCAATTTTATGACAAATAACATCAATGGAAGGAAGAGTTATCTAATTTTTGAATAACTAACACTTAAGCGGGTGGGCGAAAACACATATAACCGCTACACGCTCACAAGCTTTAAACTTATTTTGCAACCACCTACTCGAGTGTTTGTTATCAAGCTAGTGGATTTGTCTTGCTGCCTCTCAACTTTAAGATAACTAACATCAACAGAAGTGAGAATTATCCAACTTCTGAATAACAGAAAGAAGAATTATCTAATTTCTGGACAACTGACACTTGGCGAGTGGGCGGGAACACTAATAAGCACTACACGCCAACAAGCTTTAAACGTATTTCCCACCTACCCACTCGAGTGTTTGTTATAAAGCTAGTGGATTTATCTTACTGCCTCTCAACTTTAAAACAATTAACATTAAAAGAAGAGAGAATAATCCATCTTTTGGATAACTTACACTCGGGCGGGTAGGCGGGAACACCAGTAAGAAATACACGTCCACATAATTTCAACTTAGTTTTTTCTGTTGCGTTCTTATCTATGTAATGTTCAAAAATACAAAAATATTACAAACCATATTTTGTCTACTTCCCCCCTCTTCCGCTCAACTCCCTCGGAAATAGTTTTTATAAGCTTGATTCTACTATTCATTGTTGTTGCTTTAATATGAAATAACAAAATGAGGCAAAAAGCCACATGTGTAATCCACAAGCGAGTCATTCCAAATCACGCTGCATATAAACGGCCAGATTTTAAAATTTGCAATTTGGCCAAATTTATGTGTATAATTTAGCAGTCAAGCTTCATTTCAAATCAGTAAGATTATCATTAATATATATTTTTTTCTTTTTTGAATAAGAATACTTCTGTTTGTCATCTTCTCATCATAATTTTGTTTTTGTTGTTGTTAAGAGCTACATGTGCAGTGTTGTTCCTCCATATTTTGTGAGCTCATTGTAGGTTCCATTGTGTTCCGGTCTGTTTTTTAGCTTTTTTATATTTACATCTTTTTGTGTTATTTGCACTTTCTTATTATTGTATTCTTTGTAGTATTCTTTTTTGTAAAATGTGTAAAATTCATTAAAATATTTACGGCCAATTTTGCATATTTTCAAATTAATTGACTTAATATAACTTAACAAAACCTCTCAAAAGCTTACTAAAAAATCACAATTTCTAAACGCCTTATTGGAAATTAATGTAATTTGAATCCAAGGCACCTTAGTAATATACATAAGTACCAAATGTATAAAATTCATTAAAATCTATACGTACAATTTTGCATAACTTCAAATTAATTGGTTTGATGTAACTTAATAAAACTTCTTAAGAGATAACTATAAAAGTCACAACTTTTAAACGCCTTATTTTAAATTAATGTAATTTGAATCCAATGCACCCTAATATCATAAGTACCAAATGTGTAAAATTCATTTAAATCTATGGGCACAATTTTGCATAATCTTAAATTAATTGATTTTATAACTTAATAAAACCTCCGAGAAGAAAACTTAAAAAGTAATTACACCTTAATACTATAAGTACCAAATGTGTGAAATTTATTAATTCACTTGTTTACACCGTTGCGGTTGCTCAACGTGCCATAAGAGAATGCGGCTTTTAAAAAATCGATCATTTCCCTACTTCTTGTTTTCAAAATTAAGGATGAAAACTGCTGTTTTAGAGTATTTTGACGACAAATTTTTAGAATATTTGTGTGAGGGGTTAGAATTACGAATAAGCAATATAATAAGTGTGTTGAGATTAAGAAGGATTATTTTGAAAAATAATAAATATTTTTCTCATAAGTGATGATTTCTTCAATGTAAATGTGACACCCGGTATACTTATAATTGTTAAGCAAAATCACATCATAAAGTTAATATTGGTTGCCTATACCATAAAACCAATGACAAGAAATTTAAATTACAAAAAAATAATTACAAATAGATATTGCAATCAATTGCACATTGTTGTTTTGACTCTAATCTATTTCACTGTATAAATTAGTTGAATCGATTAAGTTGCGTAATATATTGTGTTGTTGCAAATGTTAGGTTACGCTAATGACAAACACTTAATCCCCCTACTCCAACGATTGTCCCCCCAAGTCATTCAAGTTCATTAGCAAACTGCAATTCTTCTATTATACATTTCCAGCAACTATACGGAAAGCGAACGAGACCTTGGAAATATTCAAGATAAGCGTCAAACCCATAGAGATGTCATAGACATAAATCATGCAGCCACTATTGTTGATAAGTTTATAAAATAAAATAAATTCAAAATTGATTGTGAATGTAATAAATCATGTGGGGCTTATATGAAGAGGCTAAAAAAATCCTACTTAGAACTATAGGTAAGTTAACAAAAACAAATTGAATTCAATTGTTTTAAATAAGTAATTGTTTTCAGTCGAATATATCGACATAGATTATTCCTTATGGCTAACATGGCTATTAACTCCATTAATAGTAACGATATTGTTACCATTTATGATTGGCATATTATTATATCTATCATCGTTAATATTATACATCTACAAATTACATTGGAGGACTTTAAAGCAAACGATTGACATACACGATGTTTGGGGAACAGCCAGGAAATTTGTTTCTGCTATATGGGATGCACACGGTTGGATATGGCATGGTAATTGTTTTATTATCTTTAATTAATGCATGTTTTATAATGTGATTATTTTGTAATTAATTAATTAACATGTTTCTAAATATAGAGTTAATTAATTCCAGGTTACGAGATAAATGGATTGGAAAATTTGCCACAAGACGGTGGTGCTTTAATTGTTTATTATCATGGATCTATTCCGGTCGATTTGTATTATTTTATAGCCAAAGTGATTCTAACGAGAGATAGACTAATTCACACTGTTGCCGATAATTTTTTATTTAAAATACCAGGTAAATAGTAATATTTTCAACAAAAGTGTTTTTTTTTTTTAATTAAATGTAAAAATATTTTAAATTTTAAAATTCAATTAATAGGCAATCCAACTCACTCATGTGTTACAAGGGCGGCCTACGTTTTTTTTATTAAGTAAAGCATAAATTTTGTTTATAGGATTTTCCATCATTGCTGATTGCATGAACGTGATACCAGGAACGCGACAAACTTGCGCTAATGTTTTACGCGAAGGTAATTTATTGGGAATAGCGCCTGGTGGAGTCTACGAAGCCCAGTTTGGTTCAAGCACGACTTACAATCTACTATGGAAGAAGCGACTCGGTTTTGCAAAAGTCGCGTTAGACGCAAAAGTGGTAATAACCATAAATATTAAAATCAAAACCAAATTTAATAATAGTAACATTTTCAGCCAATAATTCCGATGTTTACAGAAAATATAAGAGAGGCTTTTAGAGTAGCATTGGGCGGTAGTATTGGGAGAAAGATTTATTTAAAATTGTATCAATGGACGAAATTTCCAATGGCTATTAATTATGGAGGCTTTCCCGTGAAAATGATTACTCATATTGGTAAACCTATACCGTATGATCCGGATTTATCACCAGAAGAATTGCAACATAAGGCGAGTTGGAAAATATTGCGAACAAAGTTTTGTCTAATTTTTGATTATTTTTAGGTTGCAAATTCTATAAAAGAATTAATATCGAAACACCAGCGATTGCCTGGTAGTATAATGCACAGTCTGTTGGATAGAATACCATATTTTAGATGGAAGAATAAGACAGAAATAAAATACCAAACTATCTAATTAGCATCGAATTTTTAAATACATTCCAAGTGATTTAGTACTTAATATTTTTATATAAGTCTTTGTATTATTATTATTTAACGAAGAGTATTACGTAAAATGTATTTTAAACCAAATAGTTTTACTCTATTCGATTTGTATTATTTTATCTGTAAATAAATGTAATTTATTTTTATCAACAGTTTTTAAATTATATTAATCATTCTTGATATAGTTTTTAGGTTAGACACAACTGTCAAAAAAAAATTTTATTTCTCAAAACTATATGCTATAAAAAAATCGCGAAGACAATGCAAATACATTTTTCTTTCATTTTATTTCGAAACTGTCAATCTCGAAGTGACTAAACGAAAATGTTTTTAGGTTAGGTTAACAATTTTAAGTTATTATTAAGTTAAGTCATTTTGATTCACAATTAATTGCGAAAACCAAAAATAATTACTAAAGAAAAAAACAATAGCAAAACTTTGAATGCGGTTATATGCTTACCCTGTATATTATTTGCAATGCACAAAGTTAGGCAACTAAATCTACAGCATAACAATAATAGGCAATTTTGTTTACATTGTTTTTACATTTTCTGTGGTAAATATTATCTATAATTTTATCTTTTTAGGGTGTGGATCAGTGTGTATAGATAGCATTAACAAAATGGCAAAAGTTGCAATAGTAAGTTCTTTAAATAATACATTTATTCTATTTAAATTAAAATTAATTTTAAGGTAACCGGAAGCAATAAAGGCATAGGTTATGCGATTGTCAAGGGACTCTGCCAGAAATTTGATGGCAAAGTCTTTCTAACTTGCCGAAACAAAGAAAGGGGAGAAAAAGCAATTAAATCATTACAAGATATTGGTCTCAATCCGGAATTCCATCAATTAGATGTTGATGATGAGGGAAGCGTATTGAATTTCCGTGAATTCATTAAGGAAAAATACGGAGGAATTGATTTGCTGGTTAATAACGCAGCAATTGCATTTAGTGTAAGCTTAAAAATGTTAATAAAATTGTAAATTAAACTAATTATTTTTAGAATGATGCTACGGAACCAGCTTCGCATCAAGCTGAGCTTACAATAAAAACAAATTACTTTGGTTTGTTGAACGTTTGCAGAGGTTTGTTTCCTTTATTGAGAGACAATTCGGTTGTCGTTAATGTATCAAGTTCGGCTGGACATTTATCACGAATACCGTCTGCAGAATTACGGAAACAATTTTCAGATCCAAATCTTACAGTTGAACAATTGAGTAATTTAATGCAACAATTTGTTAAGTAAATATTTATAATTATTATTAATTTTATTTGTTATAATAATATTTTTTAGGGATACAAAAGATGGAAGTCATGTTGATAAAGGTTGGGGTAATTCGACTTATGTTGTTTCTAAAGTTGGTGTAAGCGCATTGACCAGGGTACAACAAAATATTTTTAATAAGGAGAATAAAAATATTTCGGTTAATTCGGTTCATCCAGGTTATGTAGATACTGATATGACTAATCATAAAGGACCTCTTACAATTGAGGAAGGTGCTTCTGCTCCTTTGTATTTGGCATTGGAATCACATGGTTTGAAAGGTCAATATGTTTGGTTTGATAAGAAGGTTATCGATTGGTTAGCACCTTCTGTACAATAATTTTTTATCTGTGTTTTTTTAAGCTTGTTAATAAATTTTGTATGCTTATTTATGAATAGTTTTGACTTTTTCAATCTTTAGCTTTGGTGACCTAAAGAAATAAAATGTTGAAATTACAAATTTTAGTCTGTTTATTTAATCGATCGCCGAATGAAAACACTGACCTACGGACTTCCGCTTTGGTGGGTAACCTGCAGGGGTCTGTGGCTTGCCGCAGGAGCCACCGCATCCTCTTCCGCTAGAAGTATGTTTGTTTCACACTTTTCCGTAATAAAAATATACCGAAAATACCGTTTTAGATTGGAAGGTGAAAGATTGACAATTTTAACATTTTTGGCAACTTTTGCAAGTTTGACATATTTGAAGTTGACAACATTTGACATTTCTAAAATGTGTTATTGCTGTTTGTTACAATATTTTGACATTTTATGTAATTTTTGACAATTTATGTTTGAACTTTTAGTGACAATCTAAATTGGCGATTTTGACAACTTTGCTATTTTGACATATTTGAAGTTGACATTTGACCTCTTTAAGATGTCACAATGTTTTGACAATTTATGTTAGTTTGTTAGCATTCTGACGTTTTATTGAAAATATATATTGGCGATTTTGACAGTTTTTTACAACTTTTGTTATTTTGACATATTTGAAGTTGACATATGACATGATATTGTAGATTATCCCAATATTTTGACATTTTAGTGACAGTTATAAGTAATTTTTGTTAATTTATTAACATTTTAATCTTTCACTGACTTTGACTTTTTGTTTGACAGCTCACAAATTATTTTAACAGTTTGTAAATACAATTTTTATAATTGAAGTTGACAGCTGTTATCACCTAGGTTAGCTGCAAAATATAATAGATTTTTGTCAAATTATGACAGATTAAGTAACTGTCAAATTAAGAATATTTAAGTGACATATTATTACAAGTTAGGTTATGTTGTGCAAATGGTAAAATAATTGTCATTTCATAACAGAAAACTTGATTTTAAACCTAATTTCTGTTGAGTTTATTAATAATAGACCGTATTTTAATGATATTTATTGTAACACTTTATTATACAATACAAGATACAGATATTGTTAAACATGAGGTTATTGGTTTGTTTACGACTTCGACTTACTCGCGTCACGTCTCTTAGTAAAACTAAACAACATAATACCCTGCTACCCGTATGAGCGTCCTCTGTCGAACATCTCTAAAACAGATTCGAACATCTCTAAAACAGATACAGATGGCGCTACAGTTATCATTGGAACTTAAACTAAACTAATATTTCAACACTTCCCCTCAATGATTATTTTAGTGCCTCATTAACAAAAAAAACAACATAAACAAATGTTTCTTATTATATGCTTGCAGACATTTCAGCCGAACAATAAGTCTCTCAATTTCTCAAATATATTTTTTGCAACACACTTGGTTAATATATCTGCGATTTGCTCATGTGAGGGAATATAGGTCACTTCAACTTTTCCTGATTCCACCATCTCTCTTATGTAATGGTACTTTATGTCTATATGTTTAAGCCGCTTATGGCATTCTGGATTCTTTGAGACCTTTATGGCTCCTTGATTGTCTTCGTACAATCTCACAGTATCGTTCATTTCGACAAAGTCATTTAACAGTTTTACTAACCAGCAGGCTTCGCTGCATGCGAGGCTCAACGACACATATTCTGATTCAGTTGTCGATAAAGCGACACACTGTTGCTTTCTTGAAATCCACGACACTGTACAGTTAAACAATTTGAACACATAGCCGGATGTCGAGTGTCTGTTTACTTTGTCGCCTGCCCAATCAGCGTCTGCATATCCAACCAGAGTTGGATTCTCTCCGTCACAATTATAGATTAATTTAATGTCTATAGTACCCTTTATATATCTGAGCACTCTTTTCAAACACGTTTTCAAATCGTTGCTTGCACAAGTCTGGTATCTGCTTAATTTACTTAAAACAGCACAAATATCGGGTCTGGTACCCATTGCAGCATACATTAAACTGCCTATTATTCCTCTACATTCTCTTTCAATATCTTTACTTTCCGACTCCTTTCTTTGAAGCGTTTGAAAATCCTCGTTTTGATCAGCTGGCATTTTTGCTGCCTTACAATTTGACATATCATATTTAGTTAAAACATTTTCCAGATATTCCTTTTGACACAAAGTAGTAATTCCTCTTTCAACATTGTGATTTACTTTTATGCCCAAATATTTATTTATTTCTCCCATATCTTTCATTTCGAAACTTGACTTGAGAATATTTTTTTATCTCTTCAACTTCAGTGTCATCGTCTCCAAAGATCAGTAAGTCGTCTACATAAAGCAAAATGAAGACTTTTGAGTTCTTCGTTCTTTTTATAAATAAACAATAATCATTCTTAGATTGAACAAAAAAACTTTTTACAATAGTTTCTCTGAATGTCTCAAACCAGTAACGTGGTGCCTTTTTTAGACCATAAAGTGATTTATTTAGTTTGCAACATTTTCTTTCACCACCTTCAGTTCCTTCTGGCAAATACATATACACCACTTCGTCTAAGTTTCCATTTAGAAACGCACCCTTGACATCTAGCTGATATTTAACAATATATTTTTTATTCTATGTCCATTATGTATGCAAAGTAGCTATATTGGCTAATTAAAGACTATTATTATTATTATATTTTCAATTTGAGTTTACATGCAACACTAATAAAAACCCTAAAAGTCTCTAATCTCGCTACTGGAGTGTATAATTCACTAAGATCTTCCACTTCTTGTTTAAAGCCGCGCGCCACTAGCCTTGCTTTAAACACTTTATTGCCTTCATTGTCACGTTTGAGTTTAAATACCCACTTTGAGTCGATTGGTTTTTCTTTTTTAATTTCACTGTTTTGAACTACCGTCCACGTGTTGTTCCGCTGGAGTGTTTCCAGTTCTTCCTTTACTGCTTGCATCCAGCATGCTGCATCGCGACCTGACGACGCATCTTGATAGGTGCTTGGCGTTGCTTCAATGGCTACGAATCCCGTAACGTAGTCATCTAAATGGCTTGGTTGTTTTCTTTCTCGGCGAGGCTGTTCCCGCAACTGCTCCTCCGGTGCTTCCCCTTGTTCATTTTCGTCAGGGATGTAGTCATCGCTGTCGTGGTCTCCCTCTTGATCATCTGTGGTGGTGTTCGACTCCACTTCTTCTTCTTCTTGCTGTGCTTCAGCATTTTCTTCTTGGGCTTCAGCATCAGCTTCTTGTGCTTCAGCATCGGCGTGTGTTCCCTCTTGCACATTGATAGGTTCCGTTTGAGTATAACTTTGTACACTTTCTTCGATGAATTTTACATCTCTTTTTGTGTTGATCATGTGCTTGTCTTCATAGTACACGCGATATCCCTTCGTGTTTACTCCGTATCCAACGAAGATACCTTTTACTGCTTTTCTGTCCCATTTTAGACGCTTTTGTTTTGGTACATGCACATATACCACACTACCAAAAGTCTTTAAAAGGTTTATGTCAAACTTCTCTTTATTGTACCATATTTCGTAGGGTGTCTTACCATGCGCATTTATCGTTCGGTTTAGGATGAACACCATCGTGTTTACGGCTTCGGCCCACAGCTGCTTGCCCAATGACTTTGCCAACAATAATGTTCTCGCACCCTCAACCACCGTTCGCATGTCCCGTTCGGCAACACCGTTCTGCTCTGGTGTAAAAGATACCGTTGTTTGATGCAGAATTCCGTATCTGTCAAACAATTCTTCCATTTGCTTGTTCACGAATTCACCACCTCCGTCGCTTCGAAACACTTTTATTTTAATGTCTCTTTGGTTTTCACACAACTTAAGATACGTGGCCATGCATTTTACAGCTTCGTTTTTTGCTTTAAGGAAGTATACGGTTCGAAACTTCGAATAGTCGTCTTTCACCACTAGATAATAACGCGAACCGCCCACCGATTCTTCGTCCATCGGACCACACAAGTCTGCGTGCACTAGTTCTCCGACCTTATTTGTTTCGGTGGTGCTTGTTGGAAATGGCATCCTGTGCATTTTGCCCTCGATACAAGGAATGCACGTGTCTTTTTCTTCTTTCGGTGTGTTTACACCGTTTCGCTTCAGGATTGCTTTTGTTTGGCTCTGATGGCCCAGTCTTTCGTGCCATGATAATAACGCGCACTTTACCTTATTCAATTTGAAATCCAGCACTATTAATCTTGATGACTCACTTTTCTTTGATTCGGCACGTAATTCTCCATTTTTGTAGAAATGCCAACCACTTGCGTCGATCTTCACTGTGTATCCTTTCTCAGTCGCGCTCGGAACAGAGAACAGGTTTACGCACACTTCAGGAACATGTAGCACATTTTTAAGCACTGCTTCGTGCCAGTCGTTGCCAACCTTCATTTGGCCCTCTACTGTTCCTTCACCAACCGCTAAGATTGTGGCACCGTTTCCGATTATCACTTCTTTGCTTTGCTCATATTTGCAGTACTTTACAAATGAGTCACGCGCACGGAACATGTGTTCGCTCGCTCCGCTGTCGACTACGAGCCATTGCTCGCTGACATCATCAGATTGTGCGTTAGCACTAATGAACGCGTACTTTGTATTTTCGTCTTTCTTGCCCGCACTTGACGACCGATCTTTATTTTTGTTTTTATTTTTGAACCAACAATTGTTATCACTATGACCGATTTTCGAGCATGCATGACAGTACTCTTTGTTATCTTGACAATCTCTCGCGAAGTGTCCCATTTTATTGCACTTATAGCACTTTACATTTCCGCGATTTTTATTTTCACGTTTATTTTCTCGTTTCTCTCTTGTCCATTTACCTTTGGATACGGCTGCTAGCGCCATATTTTTTTCCGATTTTTCTTCTTGCGATTTCAGCCGTTCTTCCTCCATGACTAATCTGGACACCAGGTTCTCGAAAGTTTGTTCGGTGGCGGCGACCGATTCCCAGGCTGAACAGAAATGGTTGTAGTTTTCCGGGAGTGCCATGAGTAATTTGGCAATCTGCATTTTTTCGGAAATGGCTTCGTTGTTGTCAGCTAGCTCAGCCACTAACTCTTTGACCTTAGCTACAAACGAGTTTATTCCGCCTCCTTCATATTTTAGGTTGAAAAACTTTTGTTGCAAGCGATGCAGGTTTGTTTGCGACTTCTTGTCGAACACCGCTTCTAACTTCGACCACATTTCTTGCGCCGTTTTGCAATTTATCACATGCGTGATAACCTCTTCTGAGAGTTTTGATACTATTATTCCTTGCGCCTTCGCATCTTTGCGATTCCATTGCGCATCGTCTATCGTTGCCGGTTTCGTTTCGGCCAACGCTTCTAGGCATCCCACTGCGTTGAGAACAACGCGTGTTTGGAATTTCCAAAGACTCCAATTTTGCTTGCTTTCAAGCCGACATTGCGTTGGTATCCCAACGTACTCTGTGCACTTTTCCATTTTACGCACTTACCGCTTATTACGCGTTTATTACAATGTCCGTTCGCGACCACGCGACTAACCTCAAAAACGTAATCTAACAATATCTTGCCAATCCGCAGTGGAATTTTGTGTCTGGGCCCATAACCTGTTGAGTTTATTAATAATAGACCGTATTTTAATGATATTTATTGTAACACTTTATTATACAATACAAGATACAGATATTGTTAAACATGAGGTTATTGGTTTGTTTACGACTTCGACTTACTCGCGTCACGTCTCTTAGTAAAACTAAACAACATAATACCCTGCTACCCGTATGAGCGTCCTCTGTCGAACATCTCTAAAACAGATTCGAACATCTCTAAAACAGATACAGATGGCGCTACAGTTATCATTGGAACTTAAACTAAACTAATATTTCAACAATTTCTTCAAATATCTCGAAAGTATAAAAACTTTGCAAAACTTAATCATCTTGAAAAAGTTTTAAGTAATTTTTTTTAGTATTTTGACATTTAAACTATCAAATGGCTGAAAATGAGTCAGTTTTTTGGATTTTCTTAAATTTTTGACGGTTAATACTAAAAATATTGAAAAATGTTTCGGACATTTATTGTAGGGAATTAAATTTGCCGTCAAAGTTATTTATAAAATATTCTCTAATTGCTCAATTTTTTAAGTTATCTTAAAACTACCAATTTTAGCCAATTATGTTTTTTAGAGTTTTTTAAACTTTTGACAATTTATACTAAAAATATTGAAAAATGCTTTTTGTCCACTAATTTACAATATTGTCACTTTTAACACTACTTTTATTTTGCACTGTCATTTTGACAGTTGACACCTAATATGCATTGTCGAGCGTTATATTTAACGTTCAAGAATGTTATGAGATAATATTACTAAAACGATGTTTTTGCAGTTATATTTGACAGTTTATTCTGTTGAAAGTTATATTTGATGTTACTAAGAGTTTTTACTGATGGTTAAATGTCATTTTTGATACTTAATTTTTATTTTGCTCTGTCACTTATGACAGTTGACAATTAATCTGCATATTTGTCAGTTTAAGAATGGCTGCGTTCAGAACGACTCATCGCTGTCAATCATTCAAACTGAACGGGCGCCGGGAATCATCGTTTTTCAATGTTTGACAGAGTGCTAATTGAAGTTTTGACAAATAAATAACAACTTAAAATTTTGCCTACGCAAACCAACATTTTCAGTTTGTAACTTTTTTTAAATTATTTGCTAACTAATATTTAGATTGAATACAATACTACTTTGTAAAAATTAAATTATCTACACCTACACACAATCAAAAATAGTACATTATAGCTGTGTTCCATTTGACAAAATAGTCGCACTTGGTGGCACTAATTCAGTAGTTTTTGAATTTATTTGTCAAACGCGTCTCACATTTTTTATTTGTTTTCAAGGTAGAAAACGTTTTACAAAAGCCAAATATTTTCTAGTTCTAGTTTAAGTGTTGGCCGCTGTATTTAAACGCACCGTGTGCATGAAGCGCTCAAATGAAAAAAAATATTGTAAACAAACTTTTATCAAAACTTGTTGTACCATATATTTTGTAACATTAACCACAAAAGCTATTAAATGTTAAAATAATTGCAATTTTTTGGTTTACCAGGCGGCCATTTTAAATCGCAGAAAAAATGAAAAAATCGGATGAGTATCAACGAGGCTTAACTGCTTTTCACACATGAAGCTGGCTTCAACAACTAATTTCATTTTATACACGAAGTTGGCTTTAATAACTAACTTCATTTCACACATGAAGTTGGCTTTAATAACTAACTTCATTTTACACATGAAGTTAGTTTTAACAACTATCTTCATTTTATACATGAAGTTGGGGGGTTATTCTGGCATGTTGCGACTATCTCGTATCGCTTGTCGCATATTGCATCATATGCGACACAACGTATCGTGTCGCATTTAATGACGTATTCTAATTGCACGATCGACTCGACGGTATTTTGAGGCTATTGCAATCGCCATTTGAGCGCCATCTTTTTAATTGTGTATGAAGTAATTTAGAATGAATTGAAGTTGACTCAATGATATTGATATTTATATTATTTTTTTAATCCAGTTATAATGTATTTTTATTTAATAATTAAAATAATATATACTCGCAAATATCCTAAAAATGTACTATGTAATATGTAAATTTTTTAACACGTTCACTGCGTTAAGGGGCAGCATTTTTGTATTTGGCGGACCATAATTTCAACTTCCCTGCGTGCGACGGTTTTTACTGCGACATGCTAACGCGGTTACGCATGAGCGCCGTACCGCTAAATATGAAAGACAAGCAAGGGGCATATGTGACCCGTACCGCCTGATAGGAAGTTACTCAAAATCAGTAGTAGTAGTTGAAGTAGTTTTATTTTATTTATTTTATTAAAACCTATGGATAGCCAATTAAATATATGCATAAAATATACATTTATAACAAATAAAAACATTAAGCATATAATTTATTAGTCGCTCAGAGGTGTATAAAAAATAAATCAAATTAAAGTTTTAAAAAAGTTAGGTTATTCAGCTAATAGTTTATTAGGTGCTTTATTAGGAGTTGAATATTACGGCCCTAAGAATATAATTTATTAAATACTCAGAGGTGTAACAAAAATAAATCAAATTAAAATTTTATAAAAGTTAGGTTATTCAGCTAATAGTTTATTAGGTGATTTATTAGGAGTTGGATATTGTGATAGTGATTCAATTCAATTATTATAGGTAATTTATTACATAGCAAAATATTATTACCTACCTTTAAATAATTATTTCAAAATTATAGAAAACTATTTGTGTATTCACTACAATAACTGCAACTTCATATAACATATGCGATATGCAATTGCAAATGCGACAGCTTGAGAGGTGTCGCATTTAAAAATAAAATTCTCGCAAATGATGACGTCAATCGACATCGCAGAAAAGTGCCAGAATACCGGTAACGACACCACTCCCCTCCAGTAGGGGAAGTCTATGACGTGTTGCGAGATCGCAATGAGCGCCAGAATAGGGGGTCTGGGGGGTTATTCTGGCACTCATTGCGATCTCGCCCTACGTCATAGATTTCCCCTACCGGAGGGGAAGTGTGACATTTAAATCATAAATTTGTAATTAATAATACATATTGACGTTTAAAAATGCAAATAACTTGAAGCTTGGTATTGAATTTATATTACTATCTGGTCCTGTAGTACGAAAAGAGATCACCAGCAGATTTTTTTAATTAATGATGACGTCATTAATTGCGATAAGCGATACGAGATACATGATGATGATGCGTTAGATTTTTTTTTTTAATTTTGCGGGCAAAAGCATCTCATCTTGACAAACGCACCAGAAAGTATTTGTTGTTTGTATGACGTTCTCTACCTCAAAAACACATCGAAAATGTAAAACGCGTTAGACAACCAAATTCAAAAATTACTGAACTGGTGCTACCAACTGCGACTATTTTGTCTAATGGAAAACAGCTACAGTTTGCTTTAATTGCTAACTTTATTTTATACATGAAATTGGATTTAATAACTAGCTTCATTTCACACATGAAGTTGGCTTTACAGCTAACTTTATTTTATACATGAAGTTTGCTTTAACAGCTAGCTTCATTTTATACATGAAGTTGGATTTAATTACTAACTTCATTTCATACGTAAAGTTGACTATAGGTATGTTCCATTTGACCGTTTCATGCACCTGGTGCGTTAGAGGTCGAGTGCGACTATTTTCGATGTGGAATATTCGAGTTGGAACATTGCGCCGCGGGCATTCCCGCTTAAAACGTCAGTTTTGTTTTGTGCATGGCCGCCGCGCTTAAATTGTGCATTTTGAAATGTACTTATCTATGATTTGTACATAGCGGTCGTATAAAACCATGGCGGATATATATAATATAAAATTTGAAATTAACTTATCAAATCTGTACTGCCTTTTTTAAATTTTGCGGGCAAGAACGTCTCGCACAAAGAAATATGGCGTTTTCTACCTCGAAAAAACACATCGAATATCTAAAACGCTTTTGACAAATGGAACAACTTATTAGTCACACCCATAAAATTAATGTCACCAAGTGCGACTATTTGGTCAAATGGAAAACAGCTTATAACAACTTACTTCATTTTATACACAAAGAAATGTGTTTTTGTAAATTTACATAATCTGCCCAATTATTTATGCATATTGCCATCTAGCAAGGTTGATAAGCAATTTAGTAAATAAACTTATAAAAATGCAAAATTGCTTAGCAACTTTCCTCAATAACAATATTGCTAGCTAGCAATTGAGCAGATTGAATCAAATTAACTTAACTTTTTTAGATTTTTATAAGTTATGTTGATGTAATGAATACGAGTAAAAGAAGGCAAGATGAATTGCAAGGTACATATTATTTCCTATGCCAATGCTCAAAATGTTTGTCGCCTAAAAATTAAGTGGAATTTATGACCGGTGCAATTTTTATTGATTTCAGAATGTATTATGGCGGTCCATTCATTACTTTTTGGTGTTCCAAGAGAAGAGCAGAGAAGCAATGACTTATTTGAAGTTAGCTTATGAAAATTTGAAGATTAGACATGGTCAGACGAGTCAATTATTTAGGTTTGAATTGATGCCTTTGTTACAGCAAGTTAAAGCTGAAAGTGATCTCAATTGATTTTTTTTTGTTTTAATAGTTTTTAATGTACTGAATACAATAAAATATTTTGTTGCTTTATTTGTTTTGTTATTATGTAGAATATTTTTATCAGATTTTCTGTTAGCTATATGATGGGAATGTTTTTTGTACTTTTAAAGAGTGGAAAATCATCCTGAATTAATTATATTCAGGCGGACTCCAGTGGCAAGGCTAAAACTGCAAAAAATGAGAAACACTAAAATAAGTCTTACCCTGGAGCCTTCAGCTCTGTTTAAACTTTATTTGGGAAAGCAAATACAGCAAAAAATGAGAAACACAAAAGGTCTGTCTTCTATAGGCAAAATGTCACTCGAAAAATTCAATTCACATTTCTAAAAGACAATATTTTGACCCAATCACTGCAGTATCATTATTACGATAATATAATTTAATTGAACAATACCAGAGAAAATATTTTGTATTTTGAATCCAATATACATGCCTAAATGTAGATACAAACAAACCGACATTCGAAATAATGTAAGATAAACAGCAAACATAATTCAACTTACCATTAATTAATTTCTGTCTTCACTATTGCTTCACACTTATATTCACACAATTTAATTAACAAATTCACTAATCACTTTTAATTTATTAGAACGTAATTTAAGTAATACCGGAGCACTACATCAACGCACGACGTACTCTCTCACGGCAATACACCAACGGCCGATTTCCCCCACTATTCCGACCGAGTTTAAATGTACTCCAATCTAAACTACTGACACGTTATCATAGTATAGAATGTCCCACCCACACACCTAAGTGTCCGTTATCAAGAGATTGTATGTTTCACTTCTCTGCGAGCATCAGAAAACATTTAGTCACAAAAAGCTGTTGTGATCTAATTGATAAACAACACTTGGGTAAGTGGGCGGGCCACTCCAATCTAAACTACTGACTCGTTATCATAGTATAGAATGTTCCACTCACCCACCCAAATGACCGTTATCAAAAGATTGTATGTTTCCCCTCTCTGAGAGCATCAGAAAACATTTTGTCACAAGAGACGATTGTGATCTATTCTCTTGATAACCTAACACTTGGGCGGGTGGGTGGGCCACTCCAATCCAAACTACTGACTTGTTATCATAGTATGGGGTGTCCCACCCAACCTCCCACCCAAGTGTCTGTTATCAACAAGAGATTGTATGTTTCCCCTCTCTGCAAGCATTAGAAAACATTTTGTTACAAAAGACGGTTGTGATCTAATTTCTTGATAACCAACACTTGGGTGGGTGGGCGGGCCACTCTAATCTAAACTACTGACTCGTTATCATAGTATGGAATGTCCCACCCACCCAGATGTCCGTTATCAAAAGATAGTATGTGTCACCTCTTTCGCACTTTTGGAGCCTACAAAAGTCATTTATCGTAACAAATTTACGGACCACTCCAATCTAAATTACTGACTTGTTATCATAGTATGGAGTGACCCTCCCACCCACCCAGATGTCCGTTATCAAAAGATTGTATGTTTTGCTTCTCTACGAGCATCAGAAAACATTTTGTCACAAGAGATGGTTGTGGTCCCTAGAATTAGTTGTTTGTTTCTTCTGCTGTAATTTAATAACAACCGACATTTTTTCCCCAAATGTAATAGCAGCATGCACATAAAAAAATCCAATTTGTTGATAACAAGCACTTGAGAAAGAATCGCCTACTAACCAAAGTGTTTAGTCATTAACAAATTGGTTGTCTGTCTGTCTCTCATATTGTAATTTACGTACGTCAATATCATTTTTTTAATGTCAATCACTTGAGCAAGAATCGCCTACAAGCTCAAGTTTTTGTCATACAAAAATTGCTCCTCTGTCTCTCTTGATGTAATGTAATAACAAGTAACATTCGTTCCTCGCCTAAGTGTTAAAAAATTGGTTGTCTGTCTCTCCTGATATCATTTAATAACAATTTACATTCCCCTTAAAAAGTAATAACAACAAATACATAAAAAAATGAAAAAAATATAAAATTTCTTGGTGACAAACACTTGAGGAAGAATCGCCTACTAGCCCAAGTGTTTGTAATAAAAAAAATAATTGTATGTATTTTCCGCTGTAATTTAATAGTAACCGACTCTCGCCTTTCATTCGTTCACTAGCCCAAGTGTTTGTCATCAAAGAACTGGTTGTCTGCCTCTCCCGCTGTGTTTTAATAATAACCGACATTTGTCCCTCAAATATAATTGCTGAAGAAAATATATTCAATTTCTTGATGCCAAACAATTGAGCAAGAACCGCCTACTAACTCAAGTGTTTGTCATCATAGAACTTGTTGTCTGTCTTTCTTATTCAATTTTTTAATAACAAACATAAAGGCGGACGAGCGGAATACACCAATACGAACCTTTCGTTCACAATCATAAACTAGGTGACCTTATCGCTTGCCCAAGTGTTCGTCATCGAAAAATTAGTTGTAGGTCTCTTCTGCTGTAATAATAATATTTGTCTGTTAAATGTAATAGCAGTAAGTACATCAAAAACAAACAAAAATTTTAATTCTTTGGTGTCACACACTTGAGCAAGAATCGCTTACTACCTCAAGTGTTTGCCGTCAAAAAATACGTTATTTGCCTTTTTTACTGTAATTTAATAATCAAAGAAAACTGTTTATGACAAACACTTGGACAAGAATCGCCTACTAGCCCAAGTGTTTGTCATTAAAAAAATAGTTGTCTGTCTCTCATGCTGTAATTTAATAATAACCAATATTCTCCTTTCAAATGTAATAGCAACAGGTACGTCAAAAACTAATGAAAACATTTAATCTTTTGATGATAAACACTTGGGCAAGAATCGCCTACTAACTCAAGTGTTTATTATCAAGAAATATATTGTTTGTGTTTCTTACTATAATTTAATAACAATCGATATTCTCCCCTCAAGTATAGAAGCAACAGGTACGTCAAAAACTAATATCGAATCTTTTGATGATAAACATTTGGGCAAGAATCGCTTACTGGCCAAAGTCTTTGTCATCAAAGAATTGTTGTCTCTCTTGCTGTAATTTAATAACGCCCGACATTCTTCTTTTAAATGTAATATCAACAGATACGTTAAAAACTGAATAACATATCCAATCTTTTGATGACAAGCACTTGGGCAAGAATCGCTTACTGGCCCAAGTGCTTGTCATCAAAAAATTGGTTGTCTGCTTATGATTCTGTAATTTAATAAAAACCAACATTCACTACTTAAATGTAATAGCAATAGCTGAAAGCAATATCCAATCTCTAAATGACAAACACTTGGGCGAGAATCGCTTACTAGCCCAAGTGTTTGTTATCAATAAATTGGTGGTCTTTCTTTTGCCCCTCAAATGTAATAACAACACATACATCAAAAACTTAAATTTTATATTATCAATCACTGTAATAACTAAATAAAAGTAACTACCATGAATTTTTATTAATTCATCAAAAACAATCATTATTGCTCGGAGAACTGTTCTGTAAAATGTTTAGATTTGGGAAAATGTGTTATTAATTAATTGACAATCAATTTTAAGAAAAAATATTTTTAATTAAACACGAGATAAATTTTAAAAGCAATTTTCATTCAGAAGCACTGAAAATTTATTAATGAAGTGATCATATTACAAATAAAAGACTTACTGCTTTGAAAATCAACATTATAACGGCCAAGTCTCAATATCATATCAAACAAGTGTCCCAGATCATAACAAACAATTTATATCCAATCACTAAATACTAATAAACACAATGTAATATTCACACAAAATTATGTTTAATTGCTTTTTTCATAGTTTTAGTATTTCACTACGCAATAACTGGAGACGTTGAATTAATACACACTCACCCGAACACAGACACCGGACTACTGAGAGCTAGGCCAACCTGATCTTTGCCGTCGTCCCCTCTTAATCACCAATTGCCGGAATTTTCAAATTAAATCAAATCGTTAATAATTATTTTCTCTACCAAAAAAGCACCCAAGATAAAACAACTAGTATAAATTCCATACAGAAAAAAATTTGCTTTTTAATAAACCTATTCTCAAATTTCTGCAATCACCTATTCTGCCTTAAATTAACCCTATTTATTAAATTGTTAAATTTTTATATTTACTAGAATTATACATTAGAATTGATTTGTGCCCTTATTTAAGGGTGCTTTTTAAATTATTTTGATTTGAAGCAAATTCGTCTTAATTAATAACTATCAATAATACAATTCCAAATATTTATATTTTAGTAGGAACACATTGTGCTAATCAAACCGAATAATTTTATATAATATACAAACTAATACAATTTAGTACAAAAGTAACCCAACCCCAAGTCATCCTTATGTAATAAAATTGATTGAATTATTTTCCTATAAACACAATTAAATAATAATCAATCAAACTATACAACTAATCTTCTAAATAAAGCAATTAATTCAGCATAATCATAAAATCAAACTTACCTTTACTCTTTGCTTTTATCACTGTATCACTTAATTATTATTAATTAACCAGAGTAATTTTATTATTATAAGCAATAAATTAAACACTAAAGTAATAAAATACAGCATTGTCGACTATTTCACCTCAACTGGAACCTAAATATAAAATGCACGC
Organism: Tachinus rufipes; assembly: GCA_963932245.1. Taxonomy (NCBI): domain Eukaryota; kingdom Metazoa; phylum Arthropoda; class Insecta; order Coleoptera; family Staphylinidae; genus Tachinus; species Tachinus rufipes. The sequence continues at coordinate 112,830,787 of OZ010743.1, forward strand.
ATTTTTTTCTGAAACTGATAAAGCGATCTCCAAGTAAACAACTTTTTATGCGATAAAAAATATTTATTCTTTCTATATATTTGACATTTTATAAATTAAATTATAAAAATATTCGTTTAATATAAACATTATTATTAATAAATTGCCAATTTATTTTAGTACATTTAGACGCATAAGAACCTATATTGCATAAAAGCAATTAATTGCAACTTACTTTTCTGATCAAACTAAACAAAACGTTAACATATTACAAAATATAAAGAATTCTTATATTTAAAAGTGCCCTGTATTATTACACGTTTTCAACATTTTTGCATACTCTGTATAGCGCTAGGATGCCGACAATGTAGAGTACCAATTTACCGATTGCCAACCCCAAATAATAAAAAAACCCTAAAAATTTAGAAAATAATTATATTTTGTTATAATTATAAATAAATTACATCCAAAACCTCATAATTTGTTGCTATTTTGATTAGGAATGTTATAATTTATAATAAAATTAAGTTTTTAATTGAAAATATTTTTTTGAAAATTAAATTAATTTTTTTGAGAATTACATTTTATCTTCACAAAATATTTCTTTTTGTTCAAAATTCACGAATATCAACTCAAAATTGTCTGAAACGATGTATTTCCAATGATATTCATGTTTGAAAATCGGCAAATGTGAAATTTCACTATGTTGATTGTTTTGAAATAGTTTTTTGCAAATATCTTTATAACCCCGATATTTCCAACAAAACTGCACATAAATCAAAACTTGCGCTAAGAAATTCCTCACATTTTGATACCTGCTATGCATGCTTCAAATATTAATAGTATAAAGATATTTGAAAGAATTATATCAATAAACAATAAAATGTTGAGGTTATGTATATGTTATTATAAAATAATTACATTTTATTAAAAAACGCCTCATAAAGCCTTTTAAAGTCTCCTAACATAATGTTAGGCGTCCAAAACTACCCTAAAATAATTCCCATCATCCTAAAATCAGTAATAACATGAATTTCAAAAATTGGCAATTTCCCATAAGAATACATGGTGGTAAAAAAACAAGAAAATTTCAATTTTTTAATTTACTTTGCCAAAATCTGAATGTGGAAACCTAATTATTGGTTATTATATTACCCCTATACCAAATTTCAACTTATAATATCTTTCTATAAAATAGTTATTGAGTCAAGTATACTAAATCAAATTTTTGATAAATTTTGAGTTTAAATCATATCAAAATCAAAAAATATTTACATCATTTTGAAGCTATTAACTCAGGCTACAAAACTATATATAATATGCATACAATTTATAAATTTATAATCATTAAATAATATTGCAAAACTTGATTTGAACATTGTATAAAGACAAATGTATAAATTTAATAATAACTCAAATTTGGTAATAGTTATGATAATTTTGATTTAATTTTTGAAATCCTGAGGTTTGGTTTACTATTTGTACCAATTTTCAGCAAAAAATATTGAAAAATAAACATAGAAAGTTAAATTAGATCCCAAATGACTTAAGTCTATCTGGGCAAGTCTGTATTGACTTTATGACTTATTTTCAAAAACCATTGGAAAGCTGAAATTTTGGGCTTTAAAATGATGGGTCATACATTAAAAATGGTACATTCCTAAACAAACTACAAGGGTTAAAAGATTTTTTTGAAAAACTTCAAAGATTAATTTTTAATATTCCATATAATTTGAAGTTTATTTTTTTGAAAAAATTGTACATTTTTGTATTTCTTATACAAGGGATGTTTTGGGTTAATATTAAAATTAAAGTTGAACATGTAATTAAGGGTTGATTTATTTTCAAAAAAATATTTTAATTTTAAATTGTAAAATATTTGTATTACAATGTTTTAATCTCGAATTTTTTTATTGCATATTGTAACTGGGTCCTTCCTTGAGGTCCAGTGCAAATTTCACCATCCCCTTTAAATAAATAACGCAGGGGTAGTTTTTATTACATGCCAAGATAAAATATGAAATAACTTTGTTAAAAAAAATATTTTGCAATTCAGATTTTTTTGAGGTAAATTAGATGTTATTTGGACTAATTTTTGAGATTTTCGTAAATTTTGAAAAATTATTAATAGTAATTAAGGGTTGTTTATGAAGTTTTAAGTTTGACTCCTAATTTCACATAGATTCCCTTAATATAATATTTCGAAACTATGAAATTCGTAAAATTCAGAATTTTTTACTATGAGATATTGAATATTAATGCCAAATTCGGCTTCTTAAAGGGTGAAAATAATTTAATTAATGTTGTTGGCCATTTATAAATATTGCCAATATATTTTAAAGTAATGCTATGCGCATGCGCAGACTGTTGTAAGTAGTCATATTCAGTATCATTTCACTGCTCAAGGGATGCGCATCGTTTTTACAAGTTCCCAATTTTTAGTGTCCGATTGGGACCAAAGTGGGTCAATTCCATAAATAGTTAATAATTAATGAAGTGGCCGCGAGATTTTCGGTAAATATGCTCAAATAAGTGAAAAAATCGGAATTAAAATTTTCTAAAATTTTCCATAAATTGAAGTTAAAGTCGGCGTCTAATCTGGGGGAATAAAATAAGTTGGCAACACTGACGAATGACAGGCGGTAAACTTAAAATTTTTACTTGTCAAATAGTTAAAAGGTTAAATTAAAACTTTATTCGCGTTTTATTAAAAGTTTGTGTTTTTAAACATCATAAAAATAATTAAAATAATTTTGAGTATAATAAATTGTGATTGTGATGGAATTGGATAATTTGGTGCAGTGCTGATGATGGTATTAATGCAGTCCTTTGTTGTAATGATGCTGGCCCTCTAAAATGCAGTAAGATTTTTCGCAGCAACATCTTTAGCAAATCACAAGTTAACAGGTAGGCCAACATAGATCAAGACGCCAAGATGAAACGTAAGTGTTTAAATTGATTCGGTTAGGGTTTTTTTCCACAGAAATATTGTAGCTTATGTTTATATTATATTCTCAATGCGTCGCGATTAGGAATTTGTTTTTCAGCCCACATTATTTCAAATCGTTAGGTGTCTCGTGTTAGGTAGGAATTTCAGATAAGGATTAAGATTGAAGCGGAAATCATCACAGCAGGTGTAATGATCTTGAAAATAACAAAAATATTAATTGAAAATTTAATTCTAGGTATGGTGTCTGCATGCGTCTACACTGCGATCAACTTGAATCATTGAATAAATAATTTATAGAATTATTATTAATTAAATATGTTATTCTAGGTTATGGTATCTGCATCAGTCTACACGGCGAACATTGCGAGCAGAATTTGTATAATTAATTAATTTCTATTACAGCTTTCAATTTCTTGTAAAAATAATTTAATTCGCTCAGGCAATCATCTTTTAACTTTTATGCTCTATCGTGTGCACCCTCCTAGTTATTGTACTCTAGTTTATTGCTAAATACTCTGTTGCACTGAGGACAGGTTAGTTGTCCATTTTTGTTATTGAAGATTTTTTCTGTTTCTAATTCAAAAGTTCTCTTTCAGCATTTGTTTGTCTTTATTCAAAAGCATCTGGCTCAGTCTTTTTCATAATAAACTTTCATTAATTAGTTAAATTGATCAGTAATTAAAATAAAATTTTGTTGGTTATATTACTTTTATATGATTAAATTATTTGCATTCATATTTTTCTGGAATTAAGGAAGATAATGCTTTAAATATTTTTCTAAATCTTATTAAAATCTAAAAGGAAATGAGGATAGCGGTTGAAAATTCATGGTGCTGTATCGGGTATGGGGACATGCCCTCGGGTGTATATACTTACTTTCTCCTTTACAAATTGATTGTGCAATTTCAATTTTTTTAAATTATGTGTGCTTCGAGTTTATTATAGAAATATGAATTGGAATTTTACAAGGCATCCCAGTATAAATCGTCTAAAAAGAAAATTAAATTAGAAAACGGCTAAGTTAGGAAAGTTATTTAGTTTAGTTTTTCAATTGTAGATAAATTTTATTAAATAGCTGGAAAAAATCAATTGTTTCTGTAGATTCTATATAAGATTTTTTTGAAATATATTTGCAACCTTGATAGTTATAGATTAGTTCCAATTAGATTAGTATTTTTAGATGAATTATTAAATAAATTTTATTAAATAGGAATGAATGGCTGCAGACTTAGAATTAAAGCATCTTATTCAAATCGCAAATAAATTATATACAAAATTAATTGTTAGGAGTGCTAATAATTGTTGTAATATTATCTTTTTATCATTCTTCGCTATTCTCGTTGCGTTTTGCCAGCTTAAATTGTTTCCGTTTAATATTTCTCAACATTGTTTTTTCATCATTTCAAAAGTTGTCCTTTTTTTTTCAATTTATTTATTTTTACATTGCGTACTTGCTTTGTTTATCATCTTCTGGCATTCTTTCTAAATAATATCCATACCATGTGCTAACTGTTTTTTATCTATTGTTTTGAGTATGCTTTTGATTCTTATCCGTTTTGATTCTTGTTTTGTCCATTTTTGTTAGACTTTCTACTCTCCTTAGATATTTCATTTCCGTTTCACTTATTTATTTAGTTTATATATTACTGTTGATCTGTGTATTGTTTTGTATGTAGTTTTTTTTTTTTTAATCTCTGTATTTATTGAGTGATAACTTCTGTTTTGTCTTTTTTAATCCAGATGCTACTTGTTCTATTTCCTTTCCATTTAGCTTTATATTTGATTTTGCTATCACCAAAATTTTTGTTTTCTCTATATTTCTATAAATTTGTTATATTGTCAGCAAATACACGTTTTGCTATTGTTGTTCTTTGAGATTGTGATATCATCTAAGAAAATGATAAATAGTAACGTCCTTAACGCACTTACTTTTCTTAATCCTTGTGTAGTTATAAATTATTCCGACACCTCTTTTCTAGTTCGTATATAATTAATTGTGATTCTGTATAATGCTTTTCATTACTTCAAGTAGTTTATTTGTATATTTCTCCTTCATTCAGTATATTCCGTAACTGTTTTCCAGATACTCAAATTTTTTTTCTTTGCTTATTATTTTTCAATTGTAAATATGTGATTTTGTATTCTATATAATTTTTTGAAACCACATTGATCTTTTTCTAGCGTTAGTTCCACTAAAAGTTTATTTTCTATTATGGGTTCGTACATGTTGGCTGTTATGAATAGCATTAAATTGCTTAATAGTATTTCTGCAAAGTTTTTATTGAATTGTTAGGTAGATAATCAATTCCTATTGTTTGTTTTGGAAACAACATTAATTGGAAAAAAATGAATGCGAACTACAGCATCAACATTCCTATTCAAATAGGTTGCTCAGCTAATTTAATAATGTGATAATAAATTTAAATCATAAATAATCAGTTCAATTTATGATTAACTTGAAATAGAATTATAAGTTGATAAATTACCTTAATTTCCTTTTCATATTTCAACACTGGAACCAATCATGGAGGTTTCTTTTGTATTCCTTTATCGCATTCGTTCAAGGTCATATGTAGAAATTTTTATGGTTAGGTTTTTCAATGTTGGGAATTTATTTAATTTTTACTTACATGAGGCATAGATCGAGCAATATTTATTATAGCATTTAAATGCATAATTTCATTAACTTCACACAATTTATGCAATATGCATGAAACGTTAGGGTTCTGGTAGAAACTGTGCATGCGCAGTAATATGTCACTGCGCATCTAAAAAAATTGATCTTGATAAGATTGGCAACCAACAATACACTTCATTTAAAGCACCTCAGTATTTTTTGTTTGTTTTAATTTGGAGAATATTCATCAACGCTAGGTGAAGCAAATTCTGTCATGGCGGCCATTTTGACTAAACACAAAATAATACATTATGTATTTATGTTTTTTTAATAATGTAATTCTAAATTAATAGTCTTTAACTGTTTTAATTTTAATAGACTCGCAACCTCGCTGTGTCGGTAATAGACTGCTTCAGTTAGGCCGAGTATTTCAGGTGAATAAAAAAAATCCAGACAAGCTTTGCTTTTAATATGTTCATTTTATATTTGTTAAATAACATTTTTGTTTGATCAACAAATTGTGTGCTCAATATTTGTACAGCATCACTTACTAAGTTAATGCTTTGTTTCCAAGGCGGTTGATCTTTTGCTGCATATGCTTAAAGTGAAATCGTTGCTAATTGAAAACATGGTACTTATCTTTGTTTGTGGTGGCTGGTTTGAATATTACTTGTTGTGTGGTCATCACTTCAGTAATATCAGACCAACATGATTAATGAAATGCATGGTTTTAGTTGATAGAAATAAATTGTTGTTTTGCTTTAACACTGGTCAACTCTTTACGTCACTATCATCAATAGAGGTCGTTCTGAACCCAGTAATTTAACAGGTTAGAATTGTAAAAAGGGACAATTAGACTATAATAATTTTAGGAATAAATTTGAAAATTTAAATTATACAAAAATTAATATCAACAAAAATTAACTTGCTACCTCACTGTTGCAGTGTTAGACTGTTTCAGTTAGGCCAAGTATTCAAGTAAGGTATTAAATGGATTTTAACCCTGGTCAACTCCACATCAGTAGAGGTCGTGTTGAGCCCAGTGATTTGATAGAATTGCGAAAATATGCATTCTAAAAAGGATGAGAAAATCAATTACATTATTTGGTTTGCTATGACCCAAATATATAACCTAATTAAAAATCATTCTAATTTTGTTAAATAGCAATTCTACTTGTATCAACAAATTGTGTGCTCAATATTTATACAGTGCCACTTACTAAGTAAATACCTTTGTTTTCAAGGCAGTTGATCTTTTGCTGTATATGCTTAAAGTGAAATCGTTGAAAACATGGTACTTATCTTTGTTTGTGGCGGCTGGTTTGAATAGTACTTGTTGTGTGGTCATCACTTCAGTAATATCAGATCAACATGATTAATGAAATGCATGGTTTTAGTTGATAGAAATAAATTTGTTATTTTGTTAACGCTGATCAACTCACCACGTCACTATCATCAATAGAGGTCTTGCTGAGTCCAGTAATTTAATAAGTTAGAATTGTACAAAAAAAATTAGTCAATAATTTTAGAAATAAATTTGAATTTTTAATATAATATAGTAACAAGACATGACATAATAAGGTTAAACAAAAGCCCAACGTAGTCACATTAGGGATGACCCGTAGCCCGACCAAGGTTTAAGGTTTGATCTAGTGTAAGAGTCGACGCCGGCTTAGTGAGTACCCACCATTCCAATTGACGCTTGGCACTTTGAAGAAATTGGTCATTCTTGTCAGTGTTATGCTATCAGCAGTTGGTCTAAAAAAGGGTAAACTCCTCATGCTCAGGGACACCTTCCACTGTTGCTATAGGTAGTTCGACCTTGGTGGCACAGGTTAGATAATACTGTTAATACAAATTTATTTAAATTCACAGACTATAAAACAATAATTTCAAAAATAAAATTGAAAACTTTAATTATAATAACAATTAATATCAGCAGAAATTGACTTGCTACCTCACTGTTGCAGTGTTAGACTGTATCAGTTAGGCCAAGTACTCCAATTAGGTTTTAAATGGATAACCCTGGTCAACTCCACGTCACTATCACTAGAGGTCGTGTTGAGTCCAGTGATTTGATAGAACTGCAAAAATGCGCATTCTAAATAGGATATGAAAATCAATTACATTATTTGGTTTGCTTTAATCCAAATATATAATCTAATTAACATTCATTTTAATTTTGTTAAATAGCATTTCTACTTGTATCAACAAATCGTGTTCTCAGTAATTATACAGTGCCACTTACTAAGTAAATACGTTTGTTTTCAACGTAGTTGATCTTTTGCTGTACATGCTTAAAGTGAAATCGTTGAAAATATGGTATTAATCTCTGTTTGTGGCAGCTGGTCTGAATAGTACTTGTTGTGTGGTCATCACTTCAGTAATATCAGACCAACATGATTAATGAATTGCATGGTTTTAGTTGATAGAAATAAATTTGTTATTTTGCTTTAAAACTGGTGAACTCTTCACGTCACTATCATCAATAGAGGTCGTTCTGAGCCCAGTGATTTAATAGGTTAGAACTGTATAAAAAAAAGACAATTAGACAATAGTTTTAATGATGAATTTAAAAATTTAATATATAAGAACATTTAATATCAGCAGAAATTAACTTGCTACCTCACTGTTCCAGTGTTAGACTGTTTCAGTTAGGCCAAGTATTTAATTAGGTTTTAAATGGATTTTAACCCTGGTTAACTCCACGTCACTATCAATAGAGGTCGTGCTGAGCCCAGTGATATGATAGGTTAGAATTGCAAAATGTGCATTCTAAATAAGTTAGACACATCAATCAGGCATAATAGCTAGGAAAAAATGACTGAGGTCTTCTACTATACTAATGATCACATCATTATTAAAAATGTAATTATTATGTAACAGTTGTCGTTTCAAACAACTGAAAGTATTAAAGGGGGCCACTTGTTTGATTAGCTAACGCGTCAACTACGTCCCCTAAAATAATGTAACAATGTCTTTGTTAAATTTTTATATATTTGTGTTTTTGCTTATTTCGATTTCAGATTGTTCCTGGGAAGATATTTACGTGGCTGAACTTAGCTACGGCTATGGATTCGTTTAAGAAACACATTTGTGAATCCGCGCTCTCACTCAAGCATCGCCCAGCTAAATCATTAACATGCGTACCAGTATTGGAATTTAGCGGCGCTCTTATATTTGTTTTAGATCAATATAAAACTTAATAATTTAAACAAATTGCTCTGTTGTTTAACTAAATAGTATTATTTAGCAATAATTAAATAAATAATAAATTTAAAACAACTGCGTTGTCAACAAAATATGTAGATATAAATGGGTGTTATTAAATTATAAATATAACATTAAAACAGCGTTCAATATTTTTACATAAAAAATAATTTGTAGCTTTTAAACGTTTTTACATATATTTGCATCATATTATTTAACAAATAGAAATAAACTTATTTATGAAACAAAAATCTAATTAATTTGACTAATAATTTAATTTAAGGTTGGATGGCCATTGCTTAAGCTAATAAATATTTAATTAACCAATAATAATAAAACCTTAAACTTCTGGATATCCGAAAAAGATTTGTTTAAAAACGGAAAATGTAAAATATTGCAAAAATAAATGATTCAGTTTTTTGGCTGACACAACCTTATTTATGAACGGATCCGCAATGTTTTTGCTAATAATTGTTTCTATTTAACTAATAAATGGGAATACATATTCAATTTTTTTGATATCTCGGGGGAAATTGGTTCAAAAACGGAAAATGTAAAATATAGCAAAAATAAATGATTCAGTTTTTTGGCTGACACAACCTTATTTATGAAGGGATCCGCAATGTTTTTGCTAATAATTGTTTCTATTTAACTAATAAATGGGAATACATATTCAATTTTTTTGATATCTCGGGGGAAATTGGTTCAAAAACGGAAAATGTAAAATATTGCAAAAATAAATGATTCAGTTTTTTGGCTGACACAACCTTATTTATGAAGGGATCCGCAATGTTTTTGCTAATAATTGTTTCTATTTAACTAATAAATAAGAATACATATTCAATTTTTTTGATATCTCGGGGGAAATTGGTTCAAAAACGGAAAATGTAAAATATTGCAAAAATAAATGATTCAGTTTTTTGGCTGACACAACCTTATTTATGAACGGATCCGCAATGTTTTTGCTAATAATTGTTTCTATTTAACTAATAAATGGGAATACATATTCAATTTTTTTGATATCTCAGGGGAAATTGGTTCAAAAACGGAAAATGTAAAATATAGCAAAAATAAATGATTCAGTTTTTTGGCTGACACAACCTTATTTATGAAGGGATCCGCAATGTTTTTGCTAATAATTGTTTCTATTTAACTAATAAATGGGAATACATATTCAATTTTTTTGATATCTCGGGGGAAATTGGTTCAAAAACGGAAAATGTAAAATATTGCAAAAATAAATGATTCAGTTTGTTGGCTGACACAACCTTATTTATTAACGGATCCGCAATGTTTTTGCTAATAAGTGTTTCTATTTAACTAATAAATGGGAATACATATTCAATTTTTTTGATATCTCGGGGGAAATTGGTTCAAAAACGGAAAATGTAAAATATTGCAAAAATAAATGATTCAGTTTTATTTGGCTGACACAACCTTATTTATTAACGGATCCGCAATGTTTTTGCTAATAAGTGTTTCTATTTAACTAATAAATGGGAATACATATTCAATTTTTTTGATATCTCGGGGGAAATTGGTTCAAAAACGGAAAATGTAAAATATTGCAAAAATAAATGATTCAGTTTTTTTTGGCTGACACAACCTTATTTATAAACGGATCCGCAATGTTTTTGCTAATAAGTGTTTCTATTTAACTAATAAATTGGAATATATATTCAATTTTTCGGATATCTCAGGGGAAATTGGTTCAAAAACGGAAAATGTAAAATATTGCAAAAATAAATGATTCAGTTTTTTGGCTGACACAACCTTATTTATGAAGGGATCCGCAATGTTTTTGCTAATAATTGTTTCTATTTAACTAATAAATAAGAATACATATTCAATTTTTTTGATATCTCGGGGGAAATTGGTTCAAAAACGGAAAATGTAAAATATTGCAAAAATAAATGATTCAGTTTTTTGGCTGACACAACCTTATTTATGAACGGATCCGCAATGTTTTTGCTAATAATTGTTTCTATTTAACTAATAAATGGGAATACATATTCAATTTTTTTGATATCTCGGGGGAAATTGGTTCAAAAACGGAAAATGTAAAATATTGCAAAAATAAATGATTCAGTTTTTTGGCTGACACAACCTTATTTATGAAGGGATCCGCAATGTTTTTGCTAATAATTGTTTCTATTTAACTAATAAATGGGAATACATATTCAATTTTTTTGATATCTCGGGGGAAATTGGTTCAAAAACGGAAAATGTAAAATATTGCAAAAATAAATGATTCAGTTTTTTGGCTGACACAACCTTATTTATGAAGGGATCCGCAATGTTTTTGCTAATAATTGTTTCTATTTAACTAATAAATAAGAATACATATTCAATTTTTTTGATATCTCGGGGGAAATTGGTTCAAAAACGGAAAATGTAAAATATTGCAAAAATAAATGATTCAGTTTTTTGGCTGACACAACCTTATTTATGAAGGGATCCGCAATGTTTTTGCTAATAATTGTTTCTATTTAACTAATAAATGGGAATACATATTCAATTTTTTTGATATCTCGGGGGAAATTGGTTCAAAAACGGAAAATGTAAAATATTGCAAAAATAAATGATTCAGTTTTTTGGCTGACACAACCTTATTTATGAAGGGATCCGCAATGTTTTTGCTAATAATTGTTTCTATTTAACTAATAAATAAGAATACATATTCAATTTTTTTGATATCTCGGGGGAAATTGGTTCAAAAACGGAAAATGTAAAATATTGCAAAAATAAATGATTCAGTTTTTTGGCTGACACAACCTTATTTATGAAGGGATCCGCAATGTTTTTGCTAATAATTGTTTCTATTTAACTAATAAATGGGAATACATATTCAATTTTTTTGATATCTCGGGGGAAATTGGTTCAAAAAAGGGAAAATGTAAAATATTGCAAAAATAAATGATTCAGTTTTATTTGGCTGACACAACCTTATTTATTAACGGATCCGCAATGTTTTTGCTAATAAGTGTTTCTATTTAACTAATAAATGGGAATACATATTCAATTTTTTTGATATCTCGGGGGAAATTGGTTCAAAAACGGAAAATGTAAAATATTGCAAAAATAAATGATTCAGTTTTTTTTGGCTGACACAACCTTATTTATAAACGGATCCGCAATGTTTTTGCTAATAAGTGTTTCTATTTAACTAATAAATTGGAATATATATTCAATTTTTCGGATATCTCAGGGGAAATTGGTTCAAAAACGGAAAATGTAAAATATTGCAAAAATAAATGATTCAGTTTTTTGGCTGACACAACCTTATTTATGAAGGGATCCGCAATGTTTTTGCTAATAATTGTTTCTATTTAACTAATAAATAAGAATACATATTCAATTTTTTTGATATCTCGGGGGAAATTGGTTCAAAAACGGAAAATGTAAAATATTGCAAAAATAAATGATTCAGTTTTTTGGCTGACACAACCTTATTTATGAACGGATCCGCAATGTTTTTGCTAATAATTGTTTCTATTTAACTAATAAATGGGAATACATATTCAATTTTTTTGATATCTCGGGGGAAATTGGTTCAAAAACGGAAAATGTAAAATATAGCAAAAATAAATGATTCAGTTTTTTGGCTGACACAACCTTATTTATGAAGGGATCCGCAATGTTTTTGCTAATAATTGTTTCTATTTAACTAATAAATGGGAATACATATTCAATTTTTTTGATATCTCGGGGGAAATTGGTTCAAAAACGGAAAATGTAAAATATTGCAAAAATAAATGATTCAGTTTTTTGGCTGACACAACCTTATTTATGAACGGATCCGCAATGTTTTTGCTAATAATTGTTTCTATTTAACTAATAAATGAGAATACATATTCAATTTTTTTGATATCTCGGGGGAAATTGGTTCAAAAACGGAAAATGTAAAATATTGAAAAAATAAATGATTCAGTTTTTTGGCTGACACAACCTTATTTATGAAGGGATCCGCAATGTTTTTGCTAATAATTGTTTCTATTTAACTAATAAATAAGAATACATATTCAATTTTTTTGATATCTCGGGGGAAATTGGTTCAAAAACGGAAAATGTAAAATATTGCAAAAATAAATGATTCAGTTTTTTGGCTGACACAACCTTATTTATGAACGGATCCGCAATGTTTTTGCTAATAATTGTTTCTATTTAACTAATAAATGGGAATACATATTCAATTTTTTTGATATCTCGGGGGAAATTGGTTCAAAAACGGAAAATGTAAAATATTGCAAAAATAAATGATTCAGTTTTTTGGCTGACACAACCTTATTTATGAAGGGATCCGCAATGTTTTTGCTAATAATTGTTTCTATTTAACTAATAAATGGGAATACATATTCAATTTTTTTGATATCTCGGGGGAAATTGGTTCAAAAACGGAAAATGTAAAATATTGCAAAAATAAATGATTCAGTTTTTTGGCTGACACAACCTTATTTATGAAGGGATCCGCAATGTTTTTCTAATAATTGTTTCTATTTAACTAATAAATAAGAATACATATTCAATTTTTTTGATATCTCGGGGGAAATTGGTTCAAAAACGGAAAATGTAAAATATTGCAAAAATAAATGATTCAGTTTTTTGGCTGACACAACCTTATTTATGAACGGATCCGCAATGTTTTTGCTAATAATTGTTTCTATTTAACTAATAAATGGGAATACATATTCAATTTTTTTGATATCTCGGGGGAAATTGGTTCAAAAACGGAAAATGTAAAATATTGCAAAAATAAATGATTCAGTTTTTTGGCTGACACAACCTTATTTATGAACGGATCCGCAATGTTTTTGCTAATAATTGTTTCTATTTAACTAATAAATGGGAATACATATTCAATTTTTTTGATATCTCGGGGGAAATTGGTTCAAAAACGGAAAATGTAAAATATTGCAAAAATAAATGATTCAGTTTTTTGGCTGACACAACCTTATTTATGAAGGGATCCGCAATGTTTTTGCTAATAATTGTTTCTATTTAACTAATAAATGGGAATACATATTCAATTTTTTTGATATCTCGGGGGAAATTGGTTCAAAAACGGAAAATGTAAAATATTGCAAAAATAAATGATTCAGTTTTTTGGCTGACACAACCTTATTTATGAAGGGATCCGCAATGTTTTTGCTAATAATTGTTTCTATTTAACTAATAAATAAGAATACATATTCAATTTTTTTGATATCTCGGGGGAAATTGGTTCAAAAACGGAAAATGTAAAATATTGCAAAAATAAATGATTCAGTTTTTTGGCTGACACAACCTTATTTATGAACGGATCCGCAATGTTTTTGCTAATAATTGTTTCTATTTAACTAATAAATGGGAATACATATTCAATTTTTTTGATATCTCGGGGGAAATTGGTTCAAAAACGGAAAATGTAAAATATTGCAAAAATAAATGATTCAGTTTTTTGGCTGACACAACCTTATTTATGAAGGGATCCGCAATGTTTTTGCTAATAATTGTTTCTATTTAACTAATAAATAAGAATACATATTCAATTTTTTTGATATCTCGGGGGAAATTGGTTCAAAAACGGAAAATGTAAAATATTGCAAAAATAAATGATTCAGTTTTTTGGCTGACACAACCTTATTTATGAACGGATCCGCAATGTTTTTGCTAATAATTGTTTCTATTTAACTAATAAATGAGAATACATATTAAATTTTTTTGATATCTCGGGGGAAATTGGTTCAAAAACGGAAAATGTAAAATATTGCAAAAATAAATGATTCAGTTTTTTGGCTGACACAACCTTATTTATGAAGGGATCCGCAATGTTTTTGCTAATAAGTGTTTCTATTTAACTAATAAATGGGAATACATATTCAATTTTTTTGATATCTCGGGGGAAATTGGTTCAAAAACGGAAAATGTAAAATATTGCAAAAATAAATGATTCAGTTTTTTTTGGCTGACACAACCTTATTTATAAACGGATCCGCAATGTTTTTGCTAATAAGTGTTTCTATTTAACTAATAAATTGGAATATATATTCAATTTTTCGGATATCTCAGGGGAAATTGGTTCAAAAACGGAAAATGTAAAATATTGCAAAAATAAATGATTCAGTTTTTTGGCTGACACAACCTTATTTATGAAGGGATCCGCAATGTTTTTGCTAATAATTGTTTCTATTTAACTAATAAATAAGAATACATATTCAATTTTTTTGATATCTCGGGGGAAATTGGTTCAAAAACGGAAAATGTAAAATATTGCAAAAATAAATGATTCAGTTTTTTGGCTGACACAACCTTATTTATGAACGGATCCGCAATGTTTTTGCTAATAATTGTTTCTATTTAACTAATAAATGAGAATACATATTAAATTTTTTTGATATCTCGGGGGAAATTGGTTCAAAAACGGAAAATGTAAAATATTGCAAAAATAAATGATTCAGTTTTTTGGCTGACACAACCTTATTTATGAAGGGATCCGCAATGTTTTTGCTAATAAGTGTTTCTATTTAACTAATAAATGGGAATACATATTCAATTTTTTTGATATCTCGGGGGAAATTGGTTCAAAAACGGAAAATGTAAAATATTGCAAAAATAAATGATTCAGTTTTTTTTGGCTGACACAACCTTATTTATAAACGGATCCGCAATGTTTTTGCTAATAAGTGTTTCTATTTAACTAATAAATTGGAATATATATTCAATTTTTCGGATATCTCAGGGGAAATTGGTTCAAAAACGGAAAATGTAAAATATTGCAAAAATAAATGATTCAGTTTTTTGGCTGACACAACCTTATTTATGAAGGGATCCGCAATGTTTTTGCTAATAATTGTTTCTATTTAACTAATAAATAAGAATACATATTCAATTTTTTTGATATCTCGGGGGAAATTGGTTCAAAAACGGAAAATGTAAAATATTGCAAAAATAAATGATTCAGTTTTTTGGCTGACACAACCTTATTTATGAACGGATCCGCAATGTTTTTGCTAATAATTGTTTCTATTTAACTAATAAATGGGAATACATATTCAATTTTTTTGATATCTCGGGGGAAATTGGTTCAAAAACGGAAAATGTAAAATATTGCAAAAATAAATGATTCAGTTTTTTGGCTGACACAACCTTATTTATGAAGGGATCCGCAATGTTTTTGCTAATAATTGTTTCTATTTAACTAATAAATGGGAATACATATTCAATTTTTTTGATATCTCGGGGGAAATTGGTTCAAAAACGGAAAATGTAAAATATTGCAAAAATAAATGATTCAGTTTTTTGGCTGACACAACCTTATTTATGAAGGGATCCGCAATGTTTTTGCTAATAATTGTTTCTATTTAACTAATAAATAAGAATACATATTCAATTTTTTTGATATCTCGGGGGAAATTGGTTCAAAAACGGAAAATGTAAAATATTGCAAAAATAAATGATTCAGTTTTTTGGCTGACACAACCTTATTTATGAAGGGATCCGCAATGTTTTTGCTAATAATTGTTTCTATTTAACTAATAAATGGGAATACATATTCAATTTTTTTGATATCTCGGGGGAAATTGGTTCAAAAAAGGGAAAATGTAAAATATTGCAAAAATAAATGATTCAGTTTTATTTGGCTGACACAACCTTATTTATTAACGGATCCGCAATGTTTTTGCTAATAAGTGTTTCTATTTAACTAATAAATGGGAATACATATTCAATTTTTTTGATATCTCGGGGGAAATTGGTTCAAAAACGGAAAATGTAAAATATTGCAAAAATAAATGATTCAGTTTTTTTTGGCTGACACAACCTTATTTATAAACGGATCCGCAATGTTTTTGCTAATAAGTGTTTCTATTTAACTAATAAATTGGAATATATATTCAATTTTTCGGATATCTCAGGGGAAATTGGTTCAAAAACGGAAAATGTAAAATATTGCAAAAATAAATGATTCAGTTTTTTGGCTGACACAACCTTATTTATGAAGGGATCCGCAATGTTTTTGCTAATAATTGTTTCTATTTAACTAATAAATAAGAATACATATTCAATTTTTTTGATATCTCGGGGGAAATTGGTTCAAAAACGGAAAATGTAAAATATTGCAAAAATAAATGATTCAGTTTTTTGGCTGACACAACCTTATTTATGAACGGATCCGCAATGTTTTTGCTAATAATTGTTTCTATTTAACTAATAAATGGGAATACATATTCAATTTTTTTGATATCTCGGGGGAAATTGGTTCAAAAACGGAAAATGTAAAATATAGCAAAAATAAATGATTCAGTTTTTTGGCTGACACAACCTTATTTATGAAGGGATCCGCAATGTTTTTGCTAATAATTGTTTCTATTTAACTAATAAATGGGAATACATATTCAATTTTTTTGATATCTCGGGGGAAATTGGTTCAAAAACGGAAAATGTAAAATATTGCAAAAATAAATGATTCAGTTTTTTGGCTGACACAACCTTATTTATGAACGGATCCGCAATGTTTTTGCTAATAATTGTTTCTATTTAACTAATAAATGAGAATACATATTCAATTTTTTTGATATCTCGGGGGAAATTGGTTCAAAAACGGAAAATGTAAAATATTGAAAAAATAAATGATTCAGTTTTTTGGCTGACACAACCTTATTTATGAAGGGATCCGCAATGTTTTTGCTAATAATTGTTTCTATTTAACTAATAAATAAGAATACATATTCAATTTTTTTGATATCTCGGGGGAAATTGGTTCAAAAACGGAAAATGTAAAATATTGCAAAAATAAATGATTCAGTTTTTTGGCTGACACAACCTTATTTATGAACGGATCCGCAATGTTTTTGCTAATAATTGTTTCTATTTAACTAATAAATGGGAATACATATTCAATTTTTTTGATATCTCGGGGGAAATTGGTTCAAAAACGGAAAATGTAAAATATTGCAAAAATAAATGATTCAGTTTTTTGGCTGACACAACCTTATTTATGAAGGGATCCGCAATGTTTTTGCTAATAATTGTTTCTATTTAACTAATAAATGGGAATACATATTCAATTTTTTTGATATCTCGGGGGAAATTGGTTCAAAAACGGAAAATGTAAAATATTGCAAAAATAAATGATTCAGTTTTTTGGCTGACACAACCTTATTTATGAAGGGATCCGCAATGTTTTTCTAATAATTGTTTCTATTTAACTAATAAATAAGAATACATATTCAATTTTTTTGATATCTCGGGGGAAATTGGTTCAAAAACGGAAAATGTAAAATATTGCAAAAATAAATGATTCAGTTTTTTGGCTGACACAACCTTATTTATGAACGGATCCGCAATGTTTTTGCTAATAATTGTTTCTATTTAACTAATAAATGGGAATACATATTCAATTTTTTTGATATCTCGGGGGAAATTGGTTCAAAAACGGAAAATGTAAAATATTGCAAAAATAAATGATTCAGTTTTTTGGCTGACACAACCTTATTTATGAACGGATCCGCAATGTTTTTGCTAATAATTGTTTCTATTTAACTAATAAATGGGAATACATATTCAATTTTTTTGATATCTCGGGGGAAATTGGTTCAAAAACGGAAAATGTAAAATATTGCAAAAATAAATGATTCAGTTTTTTGGCTGACACAACCTTATTTATGAAGGGATCCGCAATGTTTTTGCTAATAATTGTTTCTATTTAACTAATAAATGGGAATACATATTCAATTTTTTTGATATCTCGGGGGAAATTGGTTCAAAAACGGAAAATGTAAAATATTGCAAAAATAAATGATTCAGTTTTTTGGCTGACACAACCTTATTTATGAAGGGATCCGCAATGTTTTTGCTAATAATTGTTTCTATTTAACTAATAAATAAGAATACATATTCAATTTTTTTGATATCTCGGGGGAAATTGGTTCAAAAACGGAAAATGTAAAATATTGCAAAAATAAATGATTCAGTTTTTTGGCTGACACAACCTTATTTATGAACGGATCCGCAATGTTTTTGCTAATAATTGTTTCTATTTAACTAATAAATGGGAATACATATTCAATTTTTTTGATATCTCGGGGGAAATTGGTTCAAAAACGGAAAATGTAAAATATTGCAAAAATAAATGATTCAGTTTTTTGGCTGACACAACCTTATTTATGAAGGGATCCGCAATGTTTTTGCTAATAATTGTTTCTATTTAACTAATAAATAAGAATACATATTCAATTTTTTTGATATCTCGGGGGAAATTGGTTCAAAAACGGAAAATGTAAAATATTGCAAAAATAAATGATTCAGTTTTTTGGCTGACACAACCTTATTTATGAACGGATCCGCAATGTTTTTGCTAATAATTGTTTCTATTTAACTAATAAATGAGAATACATATTAAATTTTTTTGATATCTCGGGGGAAATTGGTTCAAAAACGGAAAATGTAAAATATTGCAAAAATAAATGATTCAGTTTTTTGGCTGACACAACCTTATTTATGAAGGGATCCGCAATGTTTTTGCTAATAATTGTTTCTATTTAACTAATAAATGGGAATACATATTCAATTTTTTTGATATCTCGGGGGAAATTGGTTCAAAAACGGAAAATGTAAAATATTGCAAAAATAAATGATTCAGTTTTTTGGCTGACACAACCTTATTTATGAAGGGATCCGCAATGTTTTTGCTAATAATTGTTTCTATTTAACTAATAAATGGGAATACATATTCAATTTTTTTGATATCTCGGGGGAAATTGGTTCAAAAACGGAAAATGTAAAATATTGCAAAAATAAATGATTCAGTTTTTTGGCTGACACAACCTTATTTATGAAGGGATCCGCAATGTTTTTGCTAATAATTGTTTCTATTTAACTAATAAATGGGAATACATATTCAATTTTTTTGATATCTCGGGGGAAATTGGTTCAAAAACGGAAAATGTAAAATATTGCAAAAATAAATGATTCAGTTTTTTGGCTGACACAACCTTATTTATGAAGGGATCCGCAATGTTTTTGCTAATAATTGTTTCTATTTAACTAATAAATAAGAATACATATTCAATTTTTTTGATATCTCGGGGGAAATTGGTTCAAAAACGGAAAATGTAAAATATTGCAAAAATAAATGATTCAGTTTTTTGGCTGACACAACCTTATTTATGAACGGATCCGCAATGTTTTTGCTAATAATTGTTTCTATTTAACTAATAAATGGGAATACATATTCAATTTTTTTGATATCTCGGGGGAAATTGGTTCAAAAACGGAAAATGTAAAATATTGCAAAAATAAATGATTCAGTTTTTTGGCTGACACAACCTTATTTATGAAGGGATCCGCAATGTTTTTGCTAATAATTGTTTCTATTTAACTAATAAATAAGAATACATATTCAATTTTTTTGATATCTCGGGGGAAATTGGTTCAAAAACGGAAAATGTAAAATATTGCAAAAATAAATGATTCAGTTTTTTGGCTGACACAACCTTATTTATGAACGGATCCGCAATGTTTTTGCTAATAATTGTTTCTATTTAACTAATAAATGAGAATACATATTAAATTTTTTTGATATCTCGGGGGAAATTGGTTCAAAAACGGAAAATGTAAAATATTGCAAAAATAAATGATTCAGTTTTTTGGCTGACACAACCTTATTTATGAAGGGATCCGCAATGTTTTTGCTAATAATTGTTTCTATTTAACTAATAAATAAGAATACATATTCAATTTTTTTGATATCTCGGGGGAAATTGGTTCAAAAACGGAAAATGTAAAATATTGCAAAAATAAATGATTCAGTTTTTTGGCTGACACAACCTTATTTATGAAGGGATCCGCAATGTTTTTGCTAATAATTGTTTCTATTTAACTAATAAATAAGAATACATATTCAATTTTTTTGATATCTCGGGGGAAATTGGTTCAAAAACGGAAAATGTAAAATATTGCAAAAATAAATGATTCAGTTTTTTGGCTGACACAACCTTATTTATGAACGGATCCGCAATGTTTTTGCTAATAATTGTTTCTATTTAACTAATAAATGGGAATACATATTCAATTTTTTTGATATCTCGGGGGAAATTGGTTCAAAAACGGAAAATGTAAAATATTGCAAAAATAAATGATTCAGTTTTTTGGCTGACACAACCTTATTTATGAAGGGATCCGCAATGTTTTTGCTAATAATTGTTTCTATTTAACTAATAAATGGGAATACATATTCAATTTTTTTGATATCTCGGGAGAAATTGGTTCAAAAACGGAAAATGTAAAATATTGCAAAAATAAATGATTCAGTTTTTTGGCTGACACAACCTTATTTATGAACGGATCCGCAATGTTTTTGCTAATAATTGTTTCTATTTAACTAATAAATGGGAATACATATTCAATTTTTTTGATATCTCGGGGGAAATTGGTTCAAAAACGGAAAATGTAAAATATTGCAAAAATAAATGATTCAGTTTTTTGGCTGACACAACCTTATTTATGAAGGGATCCGCAATGTTTTTGCTAATAATTGTTTCTATTTAACTAATAAATAAGAATACATATTCAATTTTTTTGATATCTCGGGGGAAATTGGTTCAAAAACGGAAAATGTAAAATATTGCAAAAATAAATGATTCAGTTTTTTGGCTGACACAACCTTATTTATGAAGGGATCCGCAATGTTTTTGCTAATAATTGTTTCTATTTAACTAATAAATAAGAATACATATTCAATTTTTTTGATATCTCGGGGGAAATTGGTTCAAAAACGGAAAATGTAAAATATTGCAAAAATAAATGATTCAGTTTTTTGGCTGACACAACCTTATTTATGAAGGGATCCGCAATGTTTTTGCTAATAATTGTTTCTATTTAACTAATAAATGGGAATACATATTCAATTTTTTTGATATCTCGGGGGAAATTGGTTCAAAAACGGAAAATGTAAAATATTGCAAAAATAAATGATTCAGTTTTTTGGCTGACACAACCTTATTTATGAACGGATCCGCAATGTTTTTGATAATAATTGTTTCTATTTAACTAATAAATGAGAATACATATTCAATTTTTTTGATATCTCGGGGGAAATTGGTTCAAAAACGGAAAATGTAAAATATTGCAAAAATAAATGATTCAGTTTTTTGGCTGACACAACCTTATTTATGAAGGGATCCGCAATGTTTTTGCTAATAATTGTTTCTATTTAACTAATAAATAAGAATACATATTCAATTTTTTTGATATCTCGGGGGAAATTGGTTCAAAAACGGAAAATGTAAAATATAGCAAAAATAAATGATTCAGTTTTTTGGCTGACACAACCTTATTTATGAAGGGATCCGCAATGTTTTTGCTAATAATTGTTTCTATTTAACTAATAAATGGGAATACATATTCAATTTTTTTGATATCTCGGGGGAAATTGGTTCAAAAACGGAAAATGTAAAATATTGCAAAAATAAATGATTCAGTTTTTTGGCTGACACAACCTTATTTATGAACGGATCCGCAATGTTTTTGATAATAATTGTTTCTATTTAACTAATAAATGAGAATACATATTCAATTTTTTTGATATCTCGGGGGAAATTGGTTCAAAAACGGAAAATGTAAAATATTGCAAAAATAAATGATTCAGTTTTTTGGCTGACACAACCTTATTTATGAACGGATCCGCAATGTTTTTGCTAATAATTGTTTCTATTTAACTAATAAATGGGAATACATATTCAATTTTTTTGATATCTCGGGGGAAATTGGTTCAAAAACGGAAAATGTAAAATATTGCAAAAATAAATGATTCAGTTTTTTGGCTGACACAACCTTATTTATGAACGGATCCGCAATGTTTTTGCTAATAATTGTTTCTATTTAACTAATAAATGAGAATACATATTCAATTTTTTTGATATCTCGGGGGAAATTGGTTCAAAAACGGAAAATGTAAAATATTGAAAAAATAAATGATTCAGTTTTTTGGCTGACACAACCTTATTTATGAAGGGATCCGCAATGTTTTTGCTAATAATTGTTTCTATTTAACTAATAAATAAGAATACATATTCAATTTTTTTGATATCTCGGGGGAAATTGGTTCAAAAACGGAAAATGTAAAATATTGCAAAAATAAATGATTCAGTTTTTTGGCTGACACAACCTTATTTATGAACGGATCCGCAATGTTTTTGCTAATAATTGTTTCTATTTAACTAATAAATGGGAATACATATTCAATTTTTTTGATATCTCGGGGGAAATTGGTTCAAAAACGGAAAATGTAAAATATTGCAAAAATAAATGATTCAGTTTTTTGGCTGACACAACCTTATTTATGAAGGGATCCGCAATGTTTTTGCTAATAATTGTTTCTATTTAACTAATAAATGGGAATACATATTCAATTTTTTTGATATCTCGGGGGAAATTGGTTCAAAAACGGAAAATGTAAAATATTGCAAAAATAAATGATTCAGTTTTTTGGCTGACACAACCTTATTTATGAAGGGATCCGCAATGTTTTTGCTAATAATTGTTTCTATTTAACTAATAAATAAGAATACATATTCAATTTTTTTGATATCTCGGGGGAAATTGGTTCAAAAACGGAAAATGTAAAATATTGCAAAAATAAATGATTCAGTTTTTTGGCTGACACAACCTTATTTATGAACGGATCCGCAATGTTTTTGCTAATAATTGTTTCTATTTAACTAATAAATGGGAATACATATTCAATTTTTTTGATATCTCGGGGGAAATTGGTTCAAAAACGGAAAATGTAAAATATTGCAAAAATAAATGATTCAGTTTTTTGGCTGACACAACCTTATTTATGAAGGGATCCGCAATGTTTTTGCTAATAATTGTTTCTATTTAACTAATAAATAAGAATACATATTCAATTTTTTTGATATCTCGGGGGAAATTGGTTCAAAAACGGAAAATGTAAAATATTGCAAAAATAAATGATTCAGTTTTTTGGCTGACACAACCTTATTTATGAACGGATCCGCAATGTTTTTGCTAATAATTGTTTCTATTTAACTAATAAATGAGAATACATATTCAATTTTTTTGATATCTCGGGGGAAATTGGTTCAAAAACGGAAAATGTAAAATATTGCAAAAATAAATGATTCAGTTTTTTGGCTGACACAACCTTATTTATGAAGGGATCCGCAATGTTTTTGCTAATAATTGTTTCTATTTAACTAATAAATAAGAATACATATTCAATTTTTTTGATATCTCGGGGGAAATTGGTTCAAAAACGGAAAATGTAAAATATTGCAAAAATAAATGATTCAGTTTTTTGGCTGACACAACCTTATTTATGAAGGGATCCGCAATGTTTTTGCTAATAATTGTTTCTATTTAACTAATAAATAAGAATACATATTCAATTTTTTTGATATCTCGGGGGAAATTGGTTCAAAAACGGAAAATGTAAAATATTGCAAAAATAAATGATTCAGTTTTTTGGCTGACACAACCTTATTTATGAACGGATCCGCAATGTTTTTGCTAATAATTGTTTCTATTTAACTAATAAATGGGAATACATATTCAATTTTTTTGATATCTCGGGGGAAATTGGTTCAAAAACGGAAAATGTAAAATATTGCAAAAATAAATGATTCAGTTTTTTGGCTGACACAACCTTATTTATGAAGGGATCCGCAATGTTTTTGCTAATAATTGTTTCTATTTAACTAATAAATGGGAATACATATTCAATTTTTTTGATATCTCGGGAGAAATTGGTTCAAAAACGGAAAATGTAAAATATTGCAAAAATAAATGATTCAGTTTTTTGGCTGACACAACCTTATTTATGAAGGGATCCGCAATGTTTTTGCTAATAATTGTTTCTATTTAACTAATAAATGGGAATACATATTCAATTTTTTTGATATCTCGGGGGAAATTGGTTCAAAAACGGAAAATGTAAAATATTGCAAAAATAAATGATTCAGTTTTTTGGCTGACACAACCTTATTTATGAAGGGATCCGCAATGTTTTTGCTAATAATTGTTTCTATTTAACTAATAAATAAGAATACATATTCAATTTTTTTAATATCTCGGGGGAAATTGGTTCAAAAACGGAAAATGTAAAATATTGCAAAAATAAATGATTCAGTTTTTTGGCTGACACAACCTTATTTATGAACGGATCCGCAATGTTTTTGCTAATAATTGTTTCTATTTAACTAATAAATGGGAATACATATTCAATTTTTTTGATATCTCGGGGGAAATTGGTTCAAAAACGGAAAATGTAAAATATTGCAAAAATAAATGATTCAGTTTTTTGGCTGACACAACCTTATTTATGAAGGGATCCGCAATGTTTTTGCTAATAATTGTTTCTATTTAACTAATAAATAAGAATACATATTCAATTTTTTTGATATCTCGGGGGAAATTGGTTCAAAAACGGAAAATGTAAAATATTGCAAAAATAAATGATTCAGTTTTTTGGCTGACACAACCTTATTTATGAAGGGATCCGCAATGTTTTTGCTAATAATTGTTTCTATTTAACTAATAAATAAGAATACATATTCAATTTTTTTGATATCTCGGGGGAAATTGGTTCAAAAACGGAAAATGTAAAATATTGCAAAAATAAATGATTCAGTTTTTTGGCTGACACAACCTTATTTATGAAGGGATCCGCAATGTTTTTGCTAATAATTGTTTCTATTTAACTAATAAATAAGAATACATATTCAATTTTTTTGATATCTCGGGGGAAATTGGTTCAAAAACGGAAAATGTAAAATATTGCAAAAATAAATGATTCAGTTTTTTGGCTGACACAACCTTATTTATGAACGGATCCGCAATGTTTTTGCTAATAATTGTTTCTATTTAACTAATAAATGGGAATACATATTCAATTTTTTTGATATCTCGGGGGAAATTGGTTCAAAAACGGAAAATGTAAAATATTGCAAAAATAAATGATTCAGTTTTTTGGCTGACACAACCTTATTTATGAAGGGATCCGCAATGTTTTTGCTAATAATTGTTTCTATTTAACTAATAAATGGGAATACATATTCAATTTTTTTGATATCTCGGGAGAAATTGGTTCAAAAACGGAAAATGTAAAATATTGCAAAAATAAATGATTCAGTTTTTTGGCTGACACAACCTTATTTATGAAGGGATCCGCAATGTTTTTGCTAATAATTGTTTCTATTTAACTAATAAATGGGAATACATATTCAATTTTTTTGATATCTCGGGGGAAATTGGTTCAAAAACGGAAAATGTAAAATATTGCAAAAATAAATGATTCAGTTTTTTGGCTGACACAACCTTATTTATGAAGGGATCCGCAATGTTTTTGCTAATAATTGTTTCTATTTAACTAATAAATAAGAATACATATTCAATTTTTTTAATATCTCGGGGGAAATTGGTTCAAAAACGGAAAATGTAAAATATTGCAAAAATAAATGATTCAGTTTTTTGGCTGACACAACCTTATTTATGAACGGATCCGCAATGTTTTTGCTAATAATTGTTTCTATTTAACTAATAAATGGGAATACATATTCAATTTTTTTGATATCTCGGGGGAAATTGGTTCAAAAACGGAAAATGTAAAATATTGCAAAAATAAATGATTCAGTTTTTTGGCTGACACAACCTTATTTATGAAGGGATCCGCAATGTTTTTGCTAATAATTGTTTCTATTTAACTAATAAATAAGAATACATATTCAATTTTTTTGATATCTCGGGGGAAATTGGTTCAAAAACGGAAAATGTAAAATATTGCAAAAATAAATGATTCAGTTTTTTGGCTGACACAACCTTATTTATGAAGGGATCCGCAATGTTTTTGCTAATAATTGTTTCTATTTAACTAATAAATAAGAATACATATTCAATTTTTTTGATATCTCGGGGGAAATTGGTTCAAAAACGGAAAATGTAAAATATTGCAAAAATAAATGATTCAGTTTTTTGGCTGACACAACCTTATTTATGAAGGGATCCGCAATGTTTTTGCTAATAATTGTTTCTATTTAACTAATAAATAAGAATACATATTCAATTTTTTTGATATCTCGGGGGAAATTGGTTCAAAAACGGAAAATGTAAAATATTGCAAAAATAAATGATTCAGTTTTTTGGCTGACACAACCTTATTTATGAAGGGATCCGCAATGTTTTTGCTAATAATTGTTTCTATTTAACTAATAAATGGGAATACATATTCAATTTTTTTGATATCTCGGGGGAAATTGGTTCAAAAACGGAAAATGTAAAATATTGCAAAAATAAATGATTCAGTTTTTTGGCTGACACAACCTTATTTATGAAGGGATCCGCAATGTTTTTGCTAATAATTGTTTCTATTTAACTAATAAATAAGAATACATATTCAATTTTTTTGATATCTCGGGGGAAATTGGTTCAAAAACGGAAAATGTAAAATATTGCAAAAATAAATGATTCAGTTTTTTGGCTGACACAACCTTATTTATGAACGGATCCGCAATGTTTTTGCTAATAATTGTTTCTATTTAACTAATAAATGGGAATACATATTCAATTTTTTTGATATCTCGGGGGAAATTGGTTCAAAAACGGAAAATGTAAAATATAGCAAAAATAAATGATTCAGTTTTTTGGCTGACACAACCTTATTTATGAAGGGATCCGCAATGTTTTTGCTAATAATTGTTTCTATTTAACTAATAAATGGGAATACATATTCAATTTTTTTGATATCTCGGGGGAAATTGGTTCAAAAACGGAAAATGTAAAATATTGCAAAAATAAATGATTCAGTTTTTTGGCTGACACAACCTTATTTATGAACGGATCCGCAATGTTTTTGCTAATAATTGTTTCTATTTAACTAATAAATGAGAATACATATTCAATTTTTTTGATATCTCGGGGGAAATTGGTTCAAAAACGGAAAATGTAAAATATTGCAAAAATAAATGATTCAGTTTTTTGGCTGACACAACCTTATTTATGAAGGGATCCGCAATGTTTTTGCTAATAATTGTTTCTATTTAACTAATAAATAAGAATACATATTCAATTTTTTTGATATCTCGGGGGAAATTGGTTCAAAAACGGAAAATGTAAAATATTGCAAAAATAAATGATTCAGTTTTTTGGCTGACACAACCTTATTTATGAACGGATCCGCAATGTTTTTGCTAATAATTGTTTCTATTTAACTAATAAATGGGAATACATATTCAATTTTTTTGATATCTCGGGGGAAATTGGTTCAAAAACGGAAAATGTAAAATATAGCAAAAATAAATGATTCAGTTTTTTGGCTGACACAACCTTATTTATGATGGGATCCGCAATGTTTTTGCTAATAATTGTTTCTATTTAACTAATAAATGGGAATACATATTCAATTTTTTTGATATCTCGGGGGAAATTGGTTCAAAAACGGAAAATGTAAAATATTGCAAAAATAAATGATTCAGTTTTTTGGCTGACACAACCTTATTTATGAAGGGATCCGCAATGTTTTTGCTAATAATTGTTTCTATTTAACTAATAAATGGGAATACATATTCAATTTTTTTGATATCTCGGGGGAAATTGGTTCAAAAACGGAAAATGTAAAATATTGCAAAAATAAATGATTCAGTTTTTTTTGGCTGACACAACCTTATTTATTAACGGATCCGCAATGTTTTTGCTAATAAGTGTTTCTATTTAACTAATAAATGGGAATACATATTCAATTTTTTTGATATCTCGGGGAAATTGGTTCACAAACGGAAAATGTAAAATATTGCAAAAATAAATAAACACAACCTTGTTTACTGTCAGATTCCTAATGTTAACTAATAATTACTCACACACAAGATTTTTTTTATAACACATTAAAAAATTATCAATTTATTCGCATTAAATTTTATTTTTAGAAAATACCTGTTGTTTAAGCTTTAAAACGGTTTATTAAATTTTTTAATGAAACTTTGGAATACCCTGAATCGAAATTTTTACAGTGATTATGAAAAATCCCACAAGAAGATTAATATTCGGCGTTTTTAATCTTACCTAATCTTTTTTTATTACAATAATGCTTAAGTTGGCCAACTTTGCCGCCTTAATACTAATTATTTTTTTAACTTATTTTTGTAATAATGCTAACATTTGCATACCTGAATATCCCCACCTTTAAAATTTCCACTTCCACACACATTATGCAAAATTATAATAAATAAAAACTTTTTTTTTTACAATATTTATATTAGTAATATTTCTGTTTGTATGGTTTTACTGATAGTGAGTTACTACTAGTAGTTTTATAATACTGATAATTGTAAGTACATGTTTTTATCTATTAGTTTTTATTACACATTTTTAAATAGTTTTTTGTAAGAATTGTGCACAACATTATAAGTAATATAAGTAGTATCTAAAGTACATTTTCATGTTTATTAATAAATTTGTAAATTCTTATAATGGCGAAAAAATAGCTATAGGTTTTAATAGGTTTCAGTTTGTATTGCTAGAACATAATATATTACTGTTAATTTATAATTAACATTAAAACCTCAGTTTATTAGATTCAGAAAAACACGCTGAGTTTACAGCATACGCCAGTTTTAATTTAAAGTCAGTAGTTTTGTTATTATTAATTAGTTTACAAAAATACGTACAAAATAGTTATAAAAGCTTTCGTTCGTTAATAATTACTTAATTTAAATAATAAAAAACCTAAATTATGTTAGGTAAACTTATTTGTCACCTAAATTTATCAATTATAATTTGATTTGTTAATTATTATTTTATTTAGTTTAGGATAGAATAAGTTTATAAGTTCGGTCTTTTTTATTCTCAAAAGGTTTTATTTTTTTGCAGTCGTAAAATATGTTATCATGACAGCCGTACTCCCTCCGTATTGAAAATTTATGGCTTTCTTACTGACCTTGAAATAATATATATATTTGAAACCAAAAAATGCTAAAAATTGTTTACTATAAACTATCAAATAATATTTTTTTATTAATAAGTTTTATAACTTCAGCGTAAAATTCTCTCGGAATCTTAACCCTTGATTAGTTAATTATTAAACAAACGAAAGCGTCTATAACTATTTTGTACGTAAACTAATTATTAATAACAAAACTACTGGCTTTTAATTATATCTGGCGTATATTGCTGTAAATTTTCTTTTCTAAATCTAATAAACTGATTATGTTTTAATTTTAATTATGAATTAACAGTAAATTATAAGGTTTTATTTTATTGCTGGAACAGTAAAACCTATTGCTATTTTCTTGTCGGTCATTCTTATTTAAATCTCTAATGAATAAACGCAAATTTTAGTTTAGATTACTATCAAGCATATATGAGGCTATGAGAGCAACAGTTTCCTAACCCACTAGCATATCTAATGGAGCTAAATGGTATTTTTTAGAAGTTATGGTATTTTTCAGAAGTTAATTTTTTTTTCTACAATATGTTTGCAGTTTTTAATTTTTAATAATTTAATTAGTTGTTGCCTAATCTTAGAAAACTTTAACATTTTACTGCAAAAATGTTAGTTTCCCTATTTTGAAATTTTTGTGGTTTAGGCCACTATTGCTCTCATAGCCTCATATGTACTTATAAGTTATGATGTATTTTTGTTACATTCTGCTTAGTTTTCTCAAAACTCATATAATTACGTTTTTACATTACGAATAAAATTGTTCTTGCAACCAATTATTTTCATTCTATTTGGCGTGGACGTAAATGCTACTCTCATAAAGAGATTAAAACATACAATATAAATATAAATGGGTGGTCGGTACATATAAATCCATTTATTTATTAATAATAAAATAGCAATAAGCAGGCAACTAAAAAAACATAAAAATTGTAATATTTTATTTGTTATTTTTACGCAAATATTACTAATATAAATGTTTATATTTTAATCGAAATGTATATTTTATAAAATTAAAACTTCTAAATAAGTAATCAAAATTAATAAATAAAAATTGCGTCATTTAATTTATAGCGGCGCACAACGCAAAATGTATTTAAATGAATCATATACATATAAATAATAACAAGAAACTAAAAAAAATATTATATGACACGGCCTTCAATACATATTTCAATTATTTAAGATCGACTAGATTAAATAAAAAGTATTTAAAACAAATGTTTGAAATTTTAAAAATAAAATAAAACGACACAATTACCTTTGCAACATTTGTATTAATATGTCAAATAAACTGAACAAACAAATATTTAAAACTTTGTGTTTCTGAGTTGCCGGCGTAATGCTATATTGCAACAAAGTGCCGTAAAGAAAAAACGTTTCGTAATATCACCCCGCAACACGGAATAATTATTATTGATAATCAACTTTTAAAATTAAATTTTTTAAATGTGATTTATTAAGTTTCTATATTATGCATAATTAATAACAACATAAAAATGCCCTAAGAATTCGTTATTTCCACGGCCGGCTACAGAATTTCGATAGTTTTTAATGCAAAAAAAACAAAAAAATAACAAATAATATTGTATTATACAAAGTAGTAGTAACATAAGATTAAAAAAAAATGTTGTTTAAAAAACTAAAGTTGGTTGTTATTACAAATATACTAAAAACAACATCATACTTGTATAAAATTTAAAATCAAACACAAGAGTTGTTTATAAACTATCATAGCAAATAATTAATATTTGGTTATTACTAAAGTTTGTCTATACTGCTAGTTTTTTAAATTATTTATTTTATCTGTTATACTTACATACATTTTAATTTTCTAATCAGACATAAGACTTTATAGAAATTGTAATAAAAAGCCAAGTTTTGAAAATGCCAAAAAAGCAAAAGCGATTTTGATTATATTGGTATATCAATATAGCAACACCATGTTCAGTTTACTTAGTCAAAATTTCACATTAGTTTATATCAAACTTTAACATTGATGCATTACAGATTTTATACTTAATTTAATTTTATTTAAAAAAAATTGTTATGTTACGTCTAAGCTAAAACATCTAAAGATTTTTGCTTGTTTAAATTTAAACTAATAGTGTACATTTGACTTTCTAGCTAGATCTCGATACTTTTCAATTACCTTTTAATATATTTACATTATTAAATTTTTAATTATAATACATAATATAAAGTTATTATATTGCTTTTAGATTTCCGATAAAGTATCTGATGGAAAAATTGGATAGAAGTATTTAAAGAGTACATATATTCCTTCCTGAATAAGCCATTGCGCAAACACTTCTCTAATACTAAGTAGAAGAATAAGTTTATGCGAATAATAAATATTTTGACAACCTTTTTTTAAGGATTAAGGCTTTTTTATTGTTGTTTTTTTTTTGACTAATCTTATTTGAGATAAATTTTTACTATTGATTTTGTTAGCTTCTAATTATTAGCTGTTAATTATTTTATTTTTAGTTACTAATTATTATTTTTTTAATATTTAGTAATCAATAATTATTTTATTATTTAGTTAATAATAATTATTGTTTAATTTTTTGCTAATAATCTTTTTTTAAATTTTTTAGCCATTAATATTGGTTTTTTTAATTCATAAATAATTTTTTTTTTAATTTTCAGATATTGTTTGTTTTATTTTTATTTTTTTAATTAATTATTAATTTATTTTTAACAATTTTTTTAAAATTTTTATATTTTTTTTAATTATTTGACTATTAACGGTTTTTTAAATTTTTTGCAATTAATTATTGTTAACTATTTCATTTTTTAGTTTTTTTTTTAACTTTTAGTTAATAGATATTTAAACT
Organism: Tachinus rufipes; assembly: GCA_963932245.1. Classification (NCBI taxonomy): domain Eukaryota; kingdom Metazoa; phylum Arthropoda; class Insecta; order Coleoptera; family Staphylinidae; genus Tachinus; species Tachinus rufipes. The sequence continues at coordinate 112,863,312 of OZ010743.1, forward strand.
TGACAATCCCATATTAAGGGTTTACTTGACTTATTTTTTTATTATTATTTTGCGGTAATTTGATCAAGTTTTACATTATTCTTTATTTTAATTTATTTTCTTTAGAATTAATATTTACTATTAGTTTTTTAGTTAATAATTGATTTAATAATTCTTTTCAAATTATTATTTATTATTTAATTTTTTGATTGCCATTTTTTAACTATTTTTGTCATTTTTTTTGTTTAGTTTTGTTTTGTATAATTTTTAGTTTATCAATACTTTTTTAATTTTTTTTATTATAGTTAGTATTTTTATTTCAATTTTTTAGAAAATAAATTTAATAAATCTATTTTCTTTATTTTCACTTGTCAACTATTTTTTGGTTAATATTTTTTCAAATAATCAATAGTTTTTTTAAATTTTTTAGAAATTAATAATTTTTTAGCAATTGTTCTTTATTTTTTTATTTTCAGCTACTTATCTTGTTTTATTTTTAGCTTTTTTTTTATTTTTAGTTATCAATTTTTTTCTTTATTTTTTATCTATTAATTATTATTTTTTTTAGATTCAATTTTTTTTCATTTTCAAGTTAATAATAATTATTTTTTTCATTTTCAGCTACTAATCTTTTTTTCATTTTCAGCCATTAATTATATTTTTCTTAATTTTTAGTTATTAATCCTTTTCTTAATTTTTTAGCCATTAATTATATATTTTTTTCATTTTTAGTTATCAATATTTTTTATATTATTTTTTAGATAATAATAATATTTTTTTTTTAGTTTTTAGCTACTTATCTTGTTTTGTCGAGATATCAAAAAAATTGAATATGTATTCCCATTTATTAGTTAAATAGAAACAATTATTAGCAAAAACATTGCGGATCCCTTCATAAATAAGGTTGTGTCAGCCAAAAAACTGAATCATTTATTTTTGCAATATTTTACATTTTCCGTTTTTGAACCAATTTCCCCCGAGATATCAAAAAAATTGAATATGTATTTCCATTTATTAGTTAAATAGAAACAATTATTAGCAAAAACATTGCGGATCCCTTTATAAATAAGGTTGTGTCAGCCAAAAAACTGAATCATTTATTTTTGCAATATTTTACATTTTCCGTTTTTGAACCAATTTCCCCCGAGATATCAAAAAAATTGAATATGTATTCCCATTTATTAGTTAAATAGAAACAATTATTAGCAAAAACATTGCGGATCCCTTCATAAATAAGGTTGTGTCAGCCAAAAAACTGAATCATTTATTTTTGCTATATTTTACATTTTCCGTTTTTGAACCAATTTCCCCCGAGATATCAAAAAAATTGAATATGTATTCCCATTTATTAGTTAAATAGAAACAATTATTAGCAAAAACATTGCGGATCCCTTCATAAATAAGGTTGTGTCAGCCAAAAAACTGAATCATTTATTTTTGCTATATTTTACATTTTCCGTTTTTAATCCAATCTCCCTCGAGATATCCGAAAAATTGAATATGTATTCCCATTTATTATTTACATAGAAACACTTTTTAGCAAAAACATTGCGGATCCGTTCATAATTAAGGTTGTGTCAGCCAAAAAACTGAATCATTTATTTTTGCAATATTTTACATTTTCCGTTTTTGAACCAATTTCCCCAGAGATATCAAAAAAATTGAATATGTATTCCCATTTATTAGTTAAATAGAAACAATTATTAGCAAAAACATTGCGGATCCCTTCATAAATAAGGTTGTGTCAGCCAAAAAACTGAATCATTTATTTTTGCAATATTTTACATTTTCCGTTTTTGAACCAATTTCCCCCGAGATATCAAAAAAATTGAATATGTATTCCCATTTATTAGTTAAATAGAAACACTTATTAGCAAAAACATTGCGGATCCGTTAATAAATAAGGTTGTGTCAGCCAAATAAAACTGAATCATTTATTTTTGCTATATTTTACATTTTCCGTTTTTGAACCAATTTCCCCCGAGATATCAAAAAAATTGAATATGTATTCCCATTTATTAGTTAAATAGAAACAATTATTAGCAAAAACATTGCGGATCCCTTCATAAATAAGGTTGTGTCAGCCAAAAAACTGAATCATTTATTTTTGCAATATTTTACATTTTCCGTTTTTGAACCAATTTCCCCCGAGATATCAAAAAAATTGAATATGTATTCCCATTTATTAGTTAAATAGAAACAATTATTAGCAAAAACATTGCGGATCCGTTCATAAATAAGGTTGTGTCAGCCAAAAAACTGAATCATTTATTTTTGCAATATTTTACATTTTCCGTTTTTGAACCAATTTCCCCCGAGATATCAAAAAAATTGAATATGTATTCTTATTTATTAGTTAAATAGAAACAATTATTAGCAAAAACATTGCGGATCCCTTCATAAATAAGGTTGTGTCAGCCAAAAAACTGAATCATTTATTTTTGCAATATTTTACATTTTCCGTTTTTAAACCAATTTCCCCCGAGATATCAAAAAAATTGAATATGTATTCTCATTTATTAGTTAAATAGAAACAATTATTAGCAAAAACATTGCGGATCCGTTCATAAATAAGGTTGTGTCAGCCAAAAAACTGAATCATTTATTTTTGCAATATTTTACATTTTCCGTTTTTGAACCAATTTCCCCCGAGATATCAAAAAAATTGAATATGTATTCCCATTTATTAGTTAAATAGAAACAATTATTAGCAAAAACATTGCGGATCCCTTCATAAATAAGGTTGTGTCAGCCAAAAAACTGAATCATTTATTTTTGCTATATTTTACATTTTCCGTTTTTGAACCAATTTCCCCCGAGATATCAAAAAAATTGAATATGTATTCCCATTTATTAGTTAAATAGAAACAATTATTAGCAAAAACATTGCGGATCCGTTCATAAATAAGGTTGTGTCAGCCAAAAAACTGAATCATTTATTTTTGCAATATTTTACATTTTCCGTTTTTGAACCAATTTCCCCCGAGATATCAAAAAAATTGAATATGTATTCTTATTTATTAGTTAAATAGAAACAATTATTAGCAAAAACATTGCGGATCCCTTCATAAATAAGGTTGTGTCAGCCAAAAAACTGAATCATTTATTTTTGCAATATTTTACATTTTCCGTTTTTGAACCAATTTCCCCTGAGATATCCGAAAAATTGAATATATATTCCAATTTATTAGTTAAATAGAAACACTTATTAGCAAAAACATTGCGGATCCGTTTATAAATAAGGTTGTGTCAGCCAAAAAAAACTGAATCATTTATTTTTGCAATATTTTACATTTTCCGTTTTTGAACCAATTTCCCCCGAGATATCAAAAAAATTGAATATGTATTCCCATTTATTAGTTAAATAGAAACAATTATTAGCAAAAACATTGCGGATCCCTTCATAAATAAGGTTGTGTCAGCCAAAAAACTGAATCATTTATTTTTGCTATATTTTACATTTTCCGTTTTTGAACCAATTTCCCCCGAGATATCAAAAAAATTGAATATGTATTCCCATTTATTAGTTAAATAGAAACAATTATTAGCAAAAACATTGCGGATCCGTTCATAAATAAGGTTGTGTCAGCCAAAAAACTGAATCATTTATTTTTGCAATATTTTACATTTTCCGTTTTTGAACCAATTTCCCCCGAGATATCAAAAAAATTGAATATGTATTCCCATTTATTAGTTAAATAGAAACACTTATTAGCAAAAACATTGCGGATCCGTTAATAAATAAGGTTGTGTCAGCCAAATAAAACTGAATCATTTATTTTTGCAATATTTTACATTTTCCGTTTTTGAACCAATTTCCCCCGAGATATCAAAAAAATTGAATATGTATTCCCATTTATTAGTTAAATAGAAACAATTATTAGCAAAAACATTGCGGATCCGTTCATAAATAAGGTTGTGTCAGCCAAAAAACTGAATCATTTATTTTTGCAATATTTTACATTTTCCGTTTTTGAACCAATTTCCCCCGAGATATCAAAAAAATTGAATATGTATTCTTATTTATTAGTTAAATAGAAACAATTATTAGCAAAAACATTGCGGATCCCTTCATAAATAAGGTTGTGTCAGCCAAAAAACTGAATCATTTATTTTTGCAATATTTTACATTTTCCGTTTTTGAACCAATTTCCCCCGAGATATCAAAAAAATTGAATATGTATTCTCATTTATTAGTTAAATAGAAACAATTATTAGCAAAAACATTGCGGATCCGTTCATAAATAAGGTTGTGTCAGCCAAAAAACTGAATCATTTATTTTTGCAATATTTTACATTTTCCGTTTTTGAACCAATTTCCCCCGAGATATCAAAAAAATTGAATATGTATTCCCATTTATTAGTTAAATAGAAACAATTATTAGCAAAAACATTGCGGATCCCTTCATAAATAAGGTTGTGTCAGCCAAAAAACTGAATCATTTATTTTTGCTATATTTTACATTTTCCGTTTTTGAACCAATTTCCCCCGAGATATCAAAAAAATTGAATATGTATTCCCATTTATTAGTTAAATAGAAACAATTATTAGCAAAAACATTGCGGATCCGTTCATAAATAAGGTTGTGTCAGCCAAAAAACTGAATCATTTATTTTTGCAATATTTTACATTTTCCGTTTTTGAACCAATTTCCCCCGAGATATCAAAAAAATTGAATATGTATTCTTATTTATTAGTTAAATAGAAACAATTATTAGCAAAAACATTGCGGATCCCTTCATAAATAAGGTTGTGTCAGCCAAAAAACTGAATCATTTATTTTTGCAATATTTTACATTTTCCGTTTTTGAACCAATTTCCCCTGAGATATCCGAAAAATTGAATACATATTCCAATTTATTAGTTAAATAGAAACACTTATTAGCAAAAACATTGCGGATCCGTTTATAAATAAGGTTGTGTCAGCCAAAAAAAACTGAATCATTTATTTTTGCAATATTTTACATTTTCCGTTTTTGAACCAATTTCCCCCGAGATATCAAAAAAATTGAATATGTATTCCCATTTATTAGTTAAATAGAAACACTTATTAGCAAAAACATTGCGGATCCGTTAATAAATAAGGTTGTGTCAGCCAAATAAAACTGAATAATTTATTTTTGCAATATTTTACATTTTCCGTTTTTGAACCAATTTCCCCCGAGATATCAAAAAAATTGAATATGTATTCCCATTTATTAGTTAAATAGAAACACTTATTAGCAAAATCATTGCGGATCCGTTAATAAATAAGGTTGTGTCAGCCAAAAAACTGAATCATTTATTTTTGCAATATTTTACATTTTCCGTTTTTGAACCAATTTTCCCCGAGATATCAAAAAAATTGAATATGTATTCCCATTTATTAGTTAAATAGAAACAATTATTAGCAAAAACATTGCGGATCCCTTCATAAATAAGGTTGTGTCAGCCAAAAAACTGAATCATTTATTTTTGCAATATTTTACATTTTCCGTTTTTGAACCAATTTCCCCCGAGATATCAAAAAAATTGAATATGTATTCCCATTTATTAGTTAAATAGAAACAATTATTAGCAAAAACATTGCGGATCCCTTCATAAATAAGGTTGTGTCAGCCAAAAAACTGAATCATTTATTTTTGCTATATTTTACATTTTCCGTTTTTGAACCAATTTCCCCCAAGATATCAAAAAAATTGAATATGTATTCCCATTTATTAGTTAAATAGAAACAATTATTAGCAAAAACATTGCGGATCCGTTCATAAATAAGGTTGTGTCAGCCAAAAAACTGAATCATTTATTTTTGCAATATTTTACATTTTCCGTTTTTGAACCAATTTCCCCCGAGATATCAAAAAAATTGAATATGTATTCTTATTTATTAGTTAAATAGAAACAATTATTAGCAAAAACATTGCGGATCCCTTCATAAATAAGGTTGTGTCAGCCAAAAAACTGAATCATTTATTTTTGCAATATTTTACATTTTCCGTTTTTGAACCAATTTCCCCTGAGATATCCGAAAAATTGAATATATATTCCAATTTATTAGTTAAATAGAAACACTTATTAGCAAAAACATTGCGGATCCGTTTATAAATAAGGTTGTGTCAGCCAAAAAAAACTGAATCATTTATTTTTGCAATATTTTACATTTTCCGTTTTTGAACCAATTTCCCCCGAGATATCAAAAAAATTGAATATGTATTCCCATTTATTAGTTAAATAGAAACAATTATTAGCAAAAACATTGCGGATCCCTTCATAAATAAGGTTGTGTCAGCCAAAAAACTGAATCATTTATTTTTGCTATATTTTACATTTTCCGTTTTTGAACCAATTTCCCCCGAGATATCAAAAAAATTGAATATGTATTCCCATTTATTAGTTAAATAGAAACAATTATTAGCAAAAACATTGCGGATCCGTTCATAAATAAGGTTGTGTCAGCCAAAAAACTGAATCATTTATTTTTGCAATATTTTACATTTTCCGTTTTTGAACCAATTTCCCCCGAGATATCAAAAAAATTGAATATGTATTCCCATTTATTAGTTAAATAGAAACACTTATTAGCAAAAACATTGCGGATCCGTTAATAAATAAGGTTGTGTCAGCCAAATAAAACTGAATCATTTATTTTTGCAATATTTTACATTTTCCGTTTTTGAACCAATTTCCCCCGAGATATCAAAAAAATTGAATATGTATTCCCATTTATTAGTTAAATAGAAACAATTATTAGCAAAAACATTGCGGATCCGTTCATAAATAAGGTTGTGTCAGCCAAAAAACTGAATCATTTATTTTTGCAATATTTTACATTTTCCGTTTTTGAACCAATTTCCCCCGAGATATCAAAAAAATTGAATATGTATTCTTATTTATTAGTTAAATAGAAACAATTATTAGCAAAAACATTGCGGATCCCTTCATAAATAAGGTTGTGTCAGCCAAAAAACTGAATCATTTATTTTTGCAATATTTTACATTTTCCGTTTTTGAACCAATTTCCCCCGAGATATCAAAAAAATTGAATATGTATTCTCATTTATTAGTTAAATAGAAACAATTATTAGCAAAAACATTGCGGATCCGTTCATAAATAAGGTTGTGTCAGCCAAAAAACTGAATCATTTATTTTTGCAATATTTTACATTTTCCGTTTTTGAACCAATTTCCCCCGAGATATCAAAAAAATTGAATATGTATTCCCATTTATTAGTTAAATAGAAACAATTATTAGCAAAAACATTGCGGATCCCTTCATAAATAAGGTTGTGTCAGCCAAAAAACTGAATCATTTATTTTTGCTATATTTTACATTTTCCGTTTTTGAACCAATTTCCCCCGAGATATCAAAAAAATTGAATATGTATTCCCATTTATTAGTTAAATAGAAACAATTATTAGCAAAAACATTGCGGATCCGTTCATAAATAAGGTTGTGTCAGCCAAAAAACTGAATCATTTATTTTTGCAATATTTTACATTTTCCGTTTTTGAACCAATTTCCCCCGAGATATCAAAAAAATTGAATATGTATTCTTATTTATTAGTTAAATAGAAACAATTATTAGCAAAAACATTGCGGATCCCTTCATAAATAAGGTTGTGTCAGCCAAAAAACTGAATCATTTATTTTTGCAATATTTTACATTTTCCGTTTTTGAACCAATTTCCCCTGAGATATCCGAAAAATTGAATACATATTCCAATTTATTAGTTAAATAGAAACACTTATTAGCAAAAACATTGCGGATCCGTTTATAAATAAGGTTGTGTCAGCCAAAAAAAACTGAATCATTTATTTTTGCAATATTTTACATTTTCCGTTTTTGAACCAATTTCCCCCGAGATATCAAAAAAATTGAATATGTATTCCCATTTATTAGTTAAATAGAAACACTTATTAGCAAAAACATTGCGGATCCGTTAATAAATAAGGTTGTGTCAGCCAAATAAAACTGAATAATTTATTTTTGCAATATTTTACATTTTCCGTTTTTGAACCAATTTCCCCCGAGATATCAAAAAAATTGAATATGTATTCCCATTTATTAGTTAAATAGAAACACTTATTAGCAAAATCATTGCGGATCCGTTAATAAATAAGGTTGTGTCAGCCAAAAAACTGAATCATTTATTTTTGCAATATTTTACATTTTCCGTTTTTGAACCAATTTTCCCCGAGATATCAAAAAAATTGAATATGTATTCCCATTTATTAGTTAAATAGAAACAATTATTAGCAAAAACATTGCGGATCCCTTCATAAATAAGGTTGTGTCAGCCAAAAAACTGAATCATTTATTTTTGCTATATTTTACATTTTCCGTTTTTGAACCAATTTCCCCCGAGATATCAAAAAAATTGAATATGTATTCCCATTTATTAGTTAAATAGAAACAATTATTAGCAAAAACATTGCGGATCCGTTCATAAATAAGGTTGTGTCAGCCAAAAAACTGAATCATTTATTTTTGCAATATTTTACATTTTCCGTTTTTGAACCAATTTCCCCCGAGATATCAAAAAAATTGAATATGTATTCTTATTTATTAGTTAAATAGAAACAATTATTAGCAAAAACATTGCGGATCCCTTCATAAATAAGGTTGTGTCAGCCAAAAAACTGAATCATTTATTTTTGCAATATTTTACATTTTCCGTTTTTGAACCAATTTCCCCCGAGATATCAAAAAAATTGAATATGTATTCCCATTTATTAGTTAAATAGAAACAATTATTAGCAAAAACATTGCGGATCCGTTCATAAATAAGGTTGTGTCAGCCAAAAAACTGAATCATTTATTTTTGCAATATTTTACATTTTCCGTTTTTGAACCAATTTCCCCCGAGATATCAAAAAAATTGAATATGTATTCTTATTTATTAGTTAAATAGAAACAATTATTAGCAAAAACATTGCGGATCCCTTCATAAATAAGGTTGTGTCAGCCAAAAAACTGAATCATTTATTTTTGCAATATTTTACATTTTCCGTTTTTGAACCAATTTCCCCCGAGATATCAAAAAAATTGAATATGTATTCCCATTTATTAGTTAAATAGAAACAATTATTAGCAAAAACATTGCGGATCCCTTCATAAATAAGGTTGTGTCAGCCAAAAAACTGAATCATTTATTTTTGCAATATTTTACATTTTCCGTTTTTGAACCAATTTCCCCCGAGATATCAAAAAAATTGAATATGTATTCCCATTTATTAGTTAAATAGAAACAATTATTAGCAAAAACATTGCGGATCCGTTCATAAATAAGGTTGTGTCAGCCAAAAAACTGAATCATTTATTTTTGCAATATTTTACATTTTCCGTTTTTGAACCAATTTCCCCCGAGATATCAAAAAAATTGAATATGTATTCTTATTTATTAGTTAAATAGAAACAATTATTAGCAAAAACATTGCGGATCCCTTCATAAATAAGGTTGTGTCAGCCAAAAAACTGAATCATTTATTTTTGCAATATTTTACATTTTCCGTTTTTGAACCAATTTCCCCTGAGATATCCGAAAAATTGAATACATATTCCAATTTATTAGTTAAATAGAAACACTTATTAGCAAAAACATTGCGGATCCGTTTATAAATAAGGTTGTGTCAGCCAAAAAAAACTGAATCATTTATTTTTGCAATATTTTACATTTTCCGTTTTTGAACCAATTTCCCCCGAGATATCAAAAAAATTGAATATGTATTCCCATTTATTAGTTAAATAGAAACACTTATTAGCAAAAACATTGCGGATCCGTTAATAAATAAGGTTGTGTCAGCCAAATAAAACTGAATAATTTATTTTTGCAATATTTTACATTTTCCGTTTTTGAACCAATTTCCCCCGAGATATCAAAAAAATTGAATATGTATTCCCATTTATTAGTTAAATAGAAACACTTATTAGCAAAATCATTGCGGATCCGTTAATAAATAAGGTTGTGTCAGCCAAAAAACTGAATCATTTATTTTTGCAATATTTTACATTTTCCGTTTTTGAACCAATTTTCCCCGAGATATCAAAAAAATTGAATATGTATTCCCATTTATTAGTTAAATAGAAACAATTATTAGCAAAAACATTGCGGATCCCTTCATAAATAAGGTTGTGTCAGCCAAAAAACTGAATCATTTATTTTTGCTATATTTTACATTTTCCGTTTTTGAACCAATTTCCCCCGAGATATCAAAAAAATTGAATATGTATTCCCATTTATTAGTTAAATAGAAACAATTATTAGCAAAAACATTGCGGATCCGTTCATAAATAAGGTTGTGTCAGCCAAAAAACTGAATCATTTATTTTTGCAATATTTTACATTTTCCGTTTTTGAACCAATTTCCCCCGAGATATCAAAAAAATTGAATATGTATTCTTATTTATTAGTTAAATAGAAACAATTATTAGCAAAAACATTGCGGATCCCTTCATAAATAAGGTTGTGTCAGCCAAAAAACTGAATCATTTATTTTTGCAATATTTTACATTTTCCGTTTTTGAACCAATTTCCCCCGAGATATCAAAAAAATTGAATATGTATTCCCATTTATTAGTTAAATAGAAACAATTATTAGCAAAAACATTGCGGATCCCTTCATAAATAAGGTTGTGTCAGCCAAAAAACTGAATCATTTATTTTTGCAATATTTTACATTTTCCGTTTTTGAACCAATTTCCCCCGAGATATCAAAAAAATTGAATATGTATTCCCATTTATTAGTTAAATAGAAACAATTATTAGCAAAAACATTGCGGATCCGTTCATAAATAAGGTTGTGTCAGCCAAAAAACTGAATCATTTATTTTTGCAATATTTTACATTTTCCGTTTTTGAACCAATTTCCCCCGAGATATCAAAAAAATTGAATATGTATTCTTATTTATTAGTTAAATAGAAACAATTATTAGCAAAAACATTGCGGATCCCTTCATAAATAAGGTTGTGTCAGCCAAAAAACTGAATCATTTATTTTTGCAATATTTTACATTTTCCGTTTTTGAACCAATTTCCCCCGAGATATCAAAAAAATTGAATATGTATTCCCATTTATTAGTTAAATAGAAACAATTATTAGCAAAAACATTGCGGATCCCTTCATAAATAAGGTTGTGTCAGCCAAAAAACTGAATCATTTATTTTTGCAATATTTTACATTTTCCGTTTTTGAACCAATTTCCCCCGAGATATCAAAAAAATTGAATATGTATTCCCATTTATTAGTTAAATAGAAACAATTATTAGCAAAAACATTGCGGATCCCTTCATAAATAAGGTTGTGTCAGCCAAAAAACTGAATCATTTATTTTTGCAATATTTTACATTTTCCGTTTTTGAACCAATTTCCCCCGAGATATCAAAAAAATTGAATATGTATTCCCATTTATTAGTTAAATAGAAACAATTATTAGCAAAAACATTGCGGATCCGTTCATAAATAAGGTTGTGTCAGCCAAAAAACTGAATCATTTATTTTTGCAATATTTTACATTTTCCGTTTTTAAACAAATCTTTTTCGGATATCCAGAAGTTTAAGGTTTTATTATTATTGGTTAATTAAATATTTATTAGCTTAAGCAATGGCCATCCAACCTTAAATTAAATTATTAGTCAAATTAATTAGATTTTTGTTTCATAAATAAGTTTATTTCTATTTGTTAAATAATATGATGCAAATATATGTAAAAACGTTTAAAAGCTACAAATTATTTTTTATGTAAAAATATTGAACGCTGTTTTAATGTTATATTTATAATTTAATAACACCCATTTATATCTACATATTTTGTTGACAACGCAAATGTTTTAAATTTATTATTTATTTAATTATTGCTAAATAATACTATTTAGTTAAACAACAGAGCAATTTGTTTAAATTATTAAGTTTTATATTGATCTAAAACAAATATAAGAGCGCCGCTAAATTCCAATACTGGTACGCATGTTAATGATTTAGCTGGGCGATGCTTGAGTGAGAGCGCGGATTCTCAAATGTGTTTCTTAAACGAATCCAAAGCCGTAGCTAAGTTCAGCCACGTAAGATATTTATCACACCACAGTTGTTGTTTCAAACATCTGTCTGTGTGATAAATACGTTGCTGTTTATAATAGTTTCTACATATACCTAGTTAAATTATTTTTCTAGATTTTGCTTATTTATTACATATAATAAACTCGCAACCTCACTGTTACAGTTTAGACTGCTTCAGCCAGGCCGAGTATTTCAGGTGGATTCGAAAATACGTTATTGGGTTTGCTTTTGCCCAAATTTATAAACTTATTAATTCATTTAAATTTGTTTAATAACTATTTTTTTGTATCAACAAATCGTGTTCTCAGTAATTATACAGTGCCACTTACTAAGTAAATGCCTTTGTTTCCAATGAGGTTGATCTTTTGCTGCATATGCTTAAAGTGAAATCGTTGAAAATATGGTATTAATCTTTCTTTGTGGTGGCTGGTTTGAATAGTGCTTGTTGTGTGGTCACCACTTCAGTAATATCAGGTCAACATGATTATTGAATTGCATGGTTTTAGTTGATTATTAAATTAAATTTGTTATTTTGTTTAGCCGCTTGTTAACTCTGCACGTCACTATCATCAATAGAGGTCGTTCTGAACCCAGTAATTTAATATGTTCGAATTGTAAAAAAAGGACAAATTGACTATAATAATTTTAGAAATAATTTTGAAAATTTAAATTATACTAACAATTAATATCCGCAGAAATTAACTTGCTACCTCACTGTTGTAGTGTTAGACTGTATCAGTTAGGCCAAGTATTCCAACTAGGTTTTAAATGGATTTTAACCCTGGTCAACTCCACGTCACTATCAGTAGAGGTCGTGTTGAGCCCAGTGATTTGATAGAATTGCAAAATTAAGAATTTTAAATAGGATATAAATATAAAAATCAATTACAAATAGTTTGCTATGACCCAATTATATAATCTAATTAACATTCATTTTAATTTTGTTAAATAGCATTTTTACTTGTATCAACAAATTGTGTGCTCAATATTTATACAGTCCTACTTACTAAGTAAATGCTTTTGTTTCCAATGAGGTTGATCTTTTGCTGCATATGCTTAAAGTGAAATCGTTGAAAATATGGTATTAATCTTTGTTTGTGGTGGCTGGTTTGAATATTACTTGTTGTGTGGTCATCACTTTAGTAATATCAGACCAACATATTTATTGAATAACATGGTTTCAGTTGATAGAAATAGATTTGTTATTTTGTTAACGCTGGTCAACTCACCACGTCACTATCATCAATAGAGGTCTTGCTGAGCCCAGTAATTTAATAGGTTAGAATTGTACAAAAAAAAATTACTCAATAATTTTAAAGATGAATTTGAATTTTTTATATATATTATAACATGACATGACATGATTAGGTTAAACGAAAGCCCAACGTAGTCACATTAGTGATGACCCGTAGCCTGACCAAAGTTTGAGGTTTGATCTAGTGTAAGAGTCGACGCCGGCTTAGTGAGTCCCCACCATTCCAATTGACGCTTGACACTTTGAAGAATTTGGTCATTCTTGTCAGTGTTATGCTATCAGCAGTTGGTCTAAAAAAGGGTAAACTCCTCATGCTCAGGGACACCTTCCACTGTTGCTATAGGTAGTTCGACCTTGGTGGCACAAGTTAGATGAGACTGTTAAGAGGCTGTTAATAAAAATTTATTTGAATTCACTGACTATAAGACAATAATTTTAAAAATAAAATTGAAAACTTTAATTATAATATCAATTAATATCAGCAGAAATTGACTTGCTACCTCACTGTTCCAGTGTTAAACTGTATCAGTTAGGCCAAGTATTCCAATTAGGTTTGAGATGAATTTTAACCCTGGTCAACTCCACGTCACTATCACTAGAGGTCGTGTTGAGTCCAGTGATTTGATAGAACTGCAAAAATGCGCATTCTAAATAGGATATGAAAATCAATTACATTATTTGGTTTGCTTTAATCCAAATATATAATCTAATTAACATTCATTTTAATTTTGTTAAATAGCATTTCTACTTGTATCAACAAATCGTGTTCTCAGTAATTATACAGTGCCACTTACTAAGTAAATACGTTTGTTTTCAACGTAGTTGATCTTTTGCTGTACATGCTTAAAGTGAAATCGTTGAAAATATGGTATTAATCTCTGTTTGTGGCAGCTGGTCTGAATAGTACTTGTTGTGTGATCATCACTTCAGTAATATCAGACCAACATGATTAATGAATTGCATGGTTTTAGTTGATAGAAATAAATTTGTTATTTTGCTTTAAAACTGGTGAACTCTTTACGTCACTATCATCAATAGAGGTCGTTCTGAGCCCAGTGATTTAATAGGTTAGAACTGTATAAAAAGAAGACAATTAGACAATAGTTTTAATGATGAATTTAAAAATTTAATATATAAGAACATTTAATATCAGCAGAAATTAACTTGCTACCTCACTGTTCCAGTGTTAGACTGTTTCAGTAAGGCCAAGTATTCAATTAGGTTTTAAATGGATTTTAACCTTGGTTAACTCCACGTCACTATCAATAGAGGTCGACGGTCGTGCTGAGCCCAGTGATATGATAGGTTAGAATTGCAAAATGTGCATTCTAAATAAGTTAGACACATCAATCAGGCATAATAGCTAGGAAAAAATTACTGAGGTCTTCTACTATACTAATGATCACATCATTATTAAAAATGTAATTATCATGTAACAGTTGTCGTTTCAAACAACTGAAAGTATTAAAGGGGGCCACTTGTTTGATTAGCTAACGCGTCAACTACGCCCCCTAAAATAATGTAACAATGTCTTTGTTAAAATTTTATATATTTGTGTTTTTGCTTATTTCAATTTCAGATTGTTCCTGCAAAGCAATTTATCACACCACAGTTGTCGTTTCAACCATCTGTCTGTGTGATAATTACGTTGCTGTTTATAATAGTTTCTACATATAGTTCAATTATTTTTCTAGATTTTGCTTATTTATTACATATAATAAACTCGCAACCTCACTGTTACAGTTTAGACTGCTTCAGCCAGGCCGAGTATTTTAGGTGGATTCAAAAATACGTTATTGGGTTTGCTTTTGCCCAAATTTATAAACTTAATAATTCATTTAAATTTGTTCAATAACTATTTTTTTGTATCAACAAATCGTGTTCTCAATAATTATACAGTGTTACTTACTAAGTTAATGCGTATGTTTTCAAGGCAGTTGATCTTTTGCTGTACATGCTTAAAGTGAAATCGTTGAAAATATGGTATTATCTTTGTTTGTGGCAGCTGGTTTGAATAGTACTTGTTGTGTGGTCATCACTTCAGCAATATCAGACCAACATGATTAATGAATAACATGGTTTTAGTTGATAGAAATAAATTTGTTGTTTTATTTTCTCGCTGATTAACTCTGCACGTCACTATCATCAATAGAGGTCTTGCTGAGCCCAGTGGTTTAATAGGTTAGAATTGTAGAAAAAGAGAACAATTAGGCAATAATTTTAAAGATGAATTTGAAAATTTAATATATAAGAACATTAAATATTAGCAGAAATTCGCTTGCTACCTCACTGTCCCAGTGTTAGACTGTTTCAGTTAGGCCAAGTATTCCAATTAGGTTTTAAATGGATTTTAACCCTGGTCAACTCCACGTCACAATCAATAGAGGTCGTGTTGAGCCCAGTGATTTGATAGAATTGCGAAAATGTGCATTCTAAGTTGGTTAGATACATTAATCAGACATAAGAAAGAATGACTGAAGTCTTCTACTATACTAATGATCACATGATTACAAAAAATGTATTTATTATGTAACAGTTGTCGTTTCAAACAACTGAAAGTATTCAAGGGGGCCACTTGTTTGATTAGCTAACGCGTCAACTATGCCTCCTAAAATAATGTAACAATGTCTTTGTTAAATTTTATATATTTGTGCTTTGGCTTATTTCAATTTCAGATTGTTCCTGGAAAGCGATTTATTACACCACAGTTGTCGTTTCAAACATCTGTCTGTGTGATAAATACGTTGCTGTTGATACTATGATAATTTCTGCATATAATTCATATATTTCTCAAGATTTTGCTTATTTATTACATTTGATAGACTCGCAACCTCACTGTTACAGCTTAGACTGCTTCAGCCAGGCCGAGTAATTCAGATTTATTAAAAATACATTATTTGGTTTGTTTAGACCCAAATATATAATTTTGTTATTTCAATCTAATTTGTTCAATAACTATTTTTTTGTATCAACAAATTGTGTTCTCAATAATTATACAGTGCCACTCACTAAGTAAATGCGTTTGTTTTCAAAGCAGTTGATCTTTTGCTGTACATGCTTAAAGTGAAATCGTTGAAAACATGGTATTAACCTTTGTTTGTGGCAGCTGGTTTGAATAGTACTTGTTGTGTGGTCATCACTTCAGTAATATCAGACCAACATGATTAATGAATTGCATGGTTTTAGTTGGTAGAAATAAATTTGTTATTTTGTTAACGCTGGTCAACTCTGCACGTCACTATCATCAATAGAGGTCTTGCTGAACCCAGTGATTTAATAGGTTAGAATTGTAAAAAATAGATAGTTAGACAACAATTTTAGAAATTAATTTAAAAATTTAATAATTTGATCTATAACAACAATTAATATCAGCAGAAATTAACTTGCTACCTCACTGTTGCAGTATTAGACTGTATCAGTAAGGCCAAGTATTCCAATTAGGTTTTAGATTGATTTTAACCCTGGTCAACTCCACGTCACTATCAGTAGAGGTCGTGTTGAGCCCAGTGATTTGATAGAATTGCAAAAATGTGCATTCTAAATAGGATATGAAAATCAATTACATTATTTGGTTTGCTTTGATCCAAATATTTAATCTAATTAAAATTCATTATAATATTGTTAAATAGCATTTCTGTTTGTATCAACAAATTGTGTGCTCAATAGTTATACAGTGCCACTTACTAAGTAAATGCGTTTGTTTTCAAGGCAATTGATCTTTCGCTGTACATGCTTAAAGTGAAATCGTTGAAAACATGGTATTAACCTTTGTTTGTGGTGGCTGGTTTGAATAGTACTTGTTGTGTGGTCATCACTTCAGTAATATCAGACCAACATAATTAATGAATAACATGGTTTTAGTTGATAGAAATAAATTTGTTGTTTTGTTTTGCTGCTGGTGAACTCTTCACGTCACTATCATCAATAGAGGTCGTTCTGAGCCCAGTGATTTATTTGGTTAAAATTGTACAAAAAAAAGACAAATAGACAATGATTTTAAAGAAGAATTTAAAAATTTAATATATAAAAACATTTAATATTAGCAGATATTAACTTGCTACCTCACTGTTCCAGTGTTAGACTGTTTCAGTTAGGCCAAGTATTCTAAATAGGTTTTATATGGATTTTAAACCTGGTCAACTCCACGTCACTATCAATAGAGGTCGTGTTGAGCCCAGTGATTTGATAGAATTGCAAAATTGTGCATTCTAAATAGATTAGCTACATCAATCAGTCATTATAGTTAGGAAATGATGACTAAAGTCTTCTACTATACTAATGATCACATGATTACAAAAAAATGTGTTTATTATGTAACAGTTGTCGTTTCAAACAACTGAAAGTATTCAAGGGGGCCACTTGTTTGATTAGCTAACGCGTCAACTACGCCCCCTAAAATAATGTAACAATGTCTTTGTTAAAATTTTATATATTTGTGTTTTTGCTTATCTCGATTTCAGATTGATCCTGCAAAGCAATTTATCACACCACAGTTGTCGTTTCAACCATCTGTCTGTGTGATAATTACGTTGCTGTTTATAATAGTTTCTACATATAGTTCAATTATTTTTCTAGATTTTGCTTATTTATTACATATAATAAACTCGCAATCTCACTGTTACAGTTTAGACTGCTTCAGCCAGGCCGAGTATTTCAGGTGGATTCAAAAATACGTTATTGGGTTTGCTTTTGCCCAAATTTATAAACTTATTAATTCATTTAAATTTGTTCAATAACTATTTTTTTGTATCAACAAATCGTGTTCTCAATAATTATACAGTGTTACTTATTAAGTTAATGCGTATGTTTTCAAGGCAGTTGATCTTTTGCTGTACATGCTTAAAGTGAATACGTTGAAAATATGGTATTATCTTTGTTTGTGGCAGCTGGTCTGAATAGTACTTGTTGTGTGGTCATCACTTCAGTAATATCAGACCAACATAACTAATGAATAACATAATTTTAGTTGATAGAAATAAATTTGTTATTTTGTTAACGCTGGTTAGTTCTGCACGTCACTATCATCAATAGAGGTCTTGCTAAGCCCAGTGATTTAATAGGTTAGAACTGTACAAAAAAGGACAATTAGAGAATAATTTTAGAAACTAATTTAAAAATTTAATATAATATCATGACATGACATGATTAGGTTAAACGAAAGCCCAACGTAGTCACATTAGTGATGACCCGTAGCCTGACCAAGGTTTAAGGTTTGATCTAGTGTAAGAGTCGACGCCGGCCTAGTAAGTTCCCACCATTCCAATTGACGCTTGGCACTTTGAAGAATTTGGTCATTCTTGTCAGTTGGTCTAAAAAAGGGTAAACTCCTCATGCTCAGGGACACCTTCCACTGTTGCTATAGGTAGTTCGACCTTGGTGGCACAGGTTAGATGAGACTGTTAAGACTGTTAATACAAATTTATTTGAATGAATTCAGTGACTATAAGACAATAATTTTAAAAATAAAATTAAAAACTTTAATTATAATAACAATTAATATTAGCAGAAATTAACTTGCTACCTAACTGTTGTAGTGTTAGACTGTTTCAGTTAGGCCAAGTATTCCAATTAGGTTTTAAATGGATTTCAACCCTGGTCAACTCCATGTCACTATCAGTAGAGGTCGTGTTGAGCCCAGTGATTTAAAAGAATTGCGAAAATGTGCATTCTAAATAGGATATGAAAATCATTTACATTATTTGGTTTGTTTTAATCCAAATATATAATCTAATTAACATTCATTTTAATTTTGTTAAATAGCATTTCTACTTGTATCAACAAACCGTGTTTTCAGTAATTATACAGTGCCACTTACTAAGTAAATACGTTTGTTTTCAACGCAGTTGATCTTTTGCTGTACATGCTTAAAGTGAAATTGTTGAATACATGGTATTATTCTTTGTTTGTGACAGCTGGTTTGAATAGTACTTGCTGTGTGGTCATCACTTCAGTAATATCAGACCAACATGATTAATGAATTGCATGGTTTTAGTTGATAGAAATAAATTTGTTATTTTGCTTTAAAACTGGTGAACTCTTTACGTCACTATCATCAATAGAGGTCGTTCTGAGCCCAGTGATTTAATAGGTTAGAACTGTATAAAAGAAGACAATTAGACAATAGTTTTAATGATGAATTTGAAAATTTAATATATAAGAACATTTAAAATTAGCAGAAATTAACTTGCTACCTCACTGTTCCAGTATTAGACTGTTTCAGTAAGGCCAAGTATTCAATTAGGTTTTAAATGGATTTTAACCTTGGTTAACTCCACGTCACTATCAATAGAGGTCGACGGTCGTGCTGAGCCTAGTGATATGATAGGTTAGAATTGCAAAATGTGCATTCTAAATAAGTTAGACACATCAATCAGGCATAATAGCTAGGAAAAAATGACTGAGGTCTTCTACTATACTAATGATCACATCATTATTAAAAATGTAATTATCATGTAACAGTTGTCGTTTCAAACAACTGAAAGTATTAAAATAATGTAACAATGTCTTTGTTAAAATTTTATATATTTGTGATTTTGCTTATCTCAATTTCAGATTGTTCCTGCAAAGCAATTTATCACACCACAGTTGTCGTTTCAACCATCTGTCTGTGTGATAATTACGTTGCTGTTTATAATAGTTTCTACATATAGTTCAATTATTTTTCTAGATTTTGCTTATTTATTACATATAATAAACTCGCAACCTCACTGTTACAGTTTAGACTGCTTCAGCCAGGCCGAGTATTTCAGGTGGATTCAAAAATACGTTATTGGGTTTGCTTTTGCCCAAATTTATAAACTTATTAATTCATTTAAATTTGTTCAATAACAATTTTTTTGTATCAACAAATCGTGTTCTCAATAATTATACAGTGTTACTTACTAAGTTAATGCGTATGTTTTCAAGGCAGTTGATCTTTTGCTGTACATGCTTAAAGTGAATACGTTGAAAACATGGTATTAATCTTTGTTTGTGGCAGCTGGTCTGAATAGTACTTGTTGTGTGGTCATCACTTCAGTAATATCAGACCAACATAACTAATGAATAACATGGTTTTAGTTGATAGAAATAAATTTGTTATTTTGTTAACGCTGGTGAACTCTCCACGTCACTATCATCAATAGAGGTCGTTCCGAGCCCAGTGATATAATAGGTTAGAACTGTACAAAAAGAGGACAATTAGATAATAATTTTAATGATGAATTTGAAAATTTAATATATAAGAACATTTAATATTAGCAGAAATTAACTTGCTACCTCACTGTTGCAGTGTTAGACTGTATCAGTTAGGCCAAGTACTCCAATTAGGTTTTAAATGGGTTACCCTGGTCAACTCCACATCACTATCAGTAGAGGTCGTGTTGAGCCCAGTGATTTGATAGAATTGCAAAATTGCGCATTCTAAATAAGATATGAAAATTAATTACATTATTTGGTTTGCTTTAATCCATGTATATTATCAAATTAACATTCATTTTGTTTTTGTTAAATAGCATTTCTAGTTGTATCAACAAATCATGTGCTCAGAATTTATACAGTGCCACTTACTAAGTTAATGCGTTTGTTTTCAAAGCAGTTGATCTTTTGCTGTACATGCTTAAAGTGAAATCGTTGAAAACATGGTATTAATCTTTGTTTGTGGCAGCTGGTTTGAATAGTACTTGTTGTGTGGTCATCACTTCAGTAATATCAGACCAACATGATTATTGAATTGCATGGTTTTAGTTGATAGAAATAAATTTGTTATTTTGTTAACGCTGGTTAACTCTGCACGTCACTATCATCAATAGAGGTCGTTTTGAGCCCAGTGATTTAATAGGTTAGAACTGTACAAAAAGAGGACAATTAGATAATAATTTTAAAGATGAATTTGAAAATTTAATATATAAGAACATTTAATATTAGCAGAAATTAACTTGCTACCTCACTGTTCCAGTGTTAGACTGTTTCAGTTAGGCCAAGTATTCTAATAAGTTTGAAATGGATTTTTACCCTGGTCAACTCCACGTCACTATAAAAATAGAGGTCGTGCTGAGCCCAATGATTAGATAGAAATGCGAAAATGTGCATTCTAAATAGGTTAGGGAAATCAATCAGGATTTTATAGTCAAAATGTATTTTTTATGTAACAGTTGTCGTTTCAAACAACTGAAAGTATTCAAGGGGGCCACTTGTTTGGTTAGCTCACGCGTCAACTACGCCCCCTAAAATAATGTAATTATTTTTGTTGTTAATTGTTTATATTTTTGTGTTTTTGCTTGTTCTGATTTCAGTTTGCTCCTGTGAATAATACTAATATCAACTAAATATATTAGTTTCAATAATATATTTATCGTTAGGATTTGAAATAAGTTCGCAGGTATGTTTCTAAACTGTGAAAAGGATTACTTAAAAATTGATTTGTTAATTTTTGTTTAAACTTTAGTTGATTTGTTTCTTCTTATTGTACCACGCTATAATTTTGTATGGAATTGTATATTGCTATTCATGTTTTCATTTCTAACTTACAAAATTACATTTATTTTTATACAGTGATGCTTAATAAATAGCGGTTTGCTTCTTCTATTGTACGTATAATTTTTTTTGTAACATTTATTCCTTAATACCATTAGGTATTGGTGTTGATTGAATAATTCCGCAAAATAAAAGTTTTGTTTGTTTCATATGATGGTATTTTTAATAGGCTTTAATAGATAATTCAATGATGATAGGTGGGATTTTAAAATATCTATATAAGTTTTTTGTCTATATAAATTTCTAAAAATTTTACTGTGTTTAGCTGCTCTATGCATTGTTTATTTGTAGAAAGTAACTACTTTTAGTTTTTTTTATTTGATGAATAGAATGTTATTATTTGCGTTTTATTACTGTTTAGAATTATTCTATTTTACTGGTAGTTTATGTTCTTTTTTTATTAATTTTTTATCATTTTTTTGTTTAATAAATAAGTTATTATCAGCGTATATAAATATGTTTCTTGGGAAACTCCAACATCCATGATTCTTTGATCTGATCTTACTTGTTTTATTTCTACTATCTGTGTTCTGTTTTGTATTTACGATTTTATTCAAGTGTTTGGTATTGATTGTCTAGTGTGAGTGTAAAAAGCTCGACTTATATTTTAAAAAATCTAATGCTACTTTTGTTTAATGCTTTCATAATAATAAGTGCCGTTGATTTTCATTTTCTGAATCCATGTTGGCAGTTACTAATTAAATTATTGTTTTCAAAAAAATAGGTATATATCCAGTTATAAATAGCATTGTTCAAATATTTTAGATTTTGCTTTTGAAGTGATATTGGACTTGACTTGATTAGCTCGTTTAAATTTCTTTTGTTTTTGTATATTGGTATTACTCTTAATTGTTTTTTATTTATCGTTGCTTATATTATGTGGTAAAAAGGGAAATGCTTTATTATAATATGTTTTATTGTTTCTGCAAAATCTCCGTATTCACGGTTACAAAATTTTTATTCTGCTTTTTTCTATTTTTTTATTGTTTTGTTTGAAGCTGTAATTTTTACATTTGTGGATTCAAAATATAATTTATGTCTGCAATATGTTTTTCTTTTTTTGTTAGTATGTTAACACCATATATTGTTTAATTTAGATTTTTTTCGGTATTTTATTAACTGTAGACCACATCTTTTTTAGGTCCCAATTTGTGTCATTTATTTAATTTTTTAGGTAATTCTTTTTTTGTGTTTGAATATCAGATTTTAGTTGTAGGTTAATTTCTAAATAGTTTTATTTCAAGTGAGTGTTATAGTTGTTTGAACATTATTTTTCTTTGTTTAAATAATGAGACTAGCTGTGCATTCATCCAATTTATATATATATATTCTTGTACTTTCATTTTAACTGATATTAGATTAAAATATTGATATTTAATATGGTCTAACTAGTTGGTAATTGCTTTTTTTTTGGCATTTGTTATTACATGATTGTTTTACCGTTTTTCTGTATTCTAGTTCTATTGTGATACAATTAAAGTACATGTTCATGTTATTGTTATTGCTGAGTAGATATTTATGTCTCTAATTATGAAAAAGTGTTTTTTTATCATTAATTATGTGTTTCAAGTCATCTATGAGTCTTGAAGTCTATAGAACGCAAAAAATTTTAGTTAATGTTTACTTCACCACCACAGTTTTTATCATCTCTTGATTAAAGGTATGAGCAGTAATTTGAAAATTTAATGTTTGCATCCCAGTTCTTGTAAAGTTATGTTTCACTTATAATGTAACTTTTTCATCTATTAAAAGCAAGTTTAATATATCTAATTTATTAAAGATACTAGGTGCACATTTATTCATTTTTTAATTATTTTATTTACTTATGTGATCAATTCAGTTTCTCGTTATTTGTGTATCATTTGCAGAATTTATTCTACCATTGTATTTCTTTATTTTTCACCAACATTCTCTATCGTGTTTTATTTTACACTATGAACATAAGATTTCATTTTTGCATTTCATTGTTTTGTGCCTCTATTTATTTTTGTTGTAGCATCTCAAAATATTTATGTCTTTATATAAGCTTTGATTGTTTCTCTATCGATTTCAACTGGTTATATGTTTGCAGTACGTTACTTTAATTTCATCTTTGTCTGTAATAAAGTAGTTTTGTTGAATCATTGCTTTCTTAATATTTTTTTGTTAAATTTACATATATTTCTATTTTTGCTTATTTTAATTTCAGATTGTTCATGGGAAGACATTTATCACACCACAGTTGTCGTTTCAAACATCTGTCTGTGTGATAAATACGTTGCTGTTTATACTATGATAATTTCTACATATAAATCAATTGTTTCTCTAGAATTTGATTATTTTATATTATATAATAGACTTGCAACCTCACTGTTCCAGTTTAGACTGCTTCAGCCAGGCCGAGTATTTCAGGTGGACTCAAATATATTTTATTGGGTTTGCATTGGCCAAATTTATAATTTAATTATTTCATTTTAATTTGTTCAACAACTGTTTTTTTGTATCAACAAATCGTGTTCTCAATAATTATACAGTGCCACTTACTAAGTAAATGCGTTTGTTTTCAAGGCAGTTGATCTTTTGCTGTATATGCTTAAAGTGAAATCGTTGAAAACATGGTATTAATCTTTGTTTGTGGCACCTGGTTTGAATATTACTTGTTGTGTGGTCATCACTTCAGTAATATCAGACCAACATAACTAATGAATAACATGATTTTAGTTGATAGAAATAAATTTGTTGTTTTGTTTTCTCGCTGGTAAACTCTTCACGTCACTATCATCAATAGAGGTCTTGCTGAGCCCAGTGATTTAATAGGTTAGAACTGTACAAAAAAGGATAATTAGAAAATAATTTTATATTAATTTAAAAATTTAATATATAATGACATGACATGACATAATTAGGTTAAACGAAAGCCCAACGTAGTCACATAAGTGATGACCCGTAGCCTGACCAAGGTTTGAGGTTTGATCTAGTGTAAGAGTCGACGCCGGCTTAGTGAGTACCCACCATTCCAATTGACGTTTGGCACTTTGAAGAATTTGGTCATTCTTGTCAGTGTTAAGCTATCAGCAGTTGGTCTAAAAAAGGGTAAACTCCTCATGCTCAGGGACACCTTCCACTGTTGCTATAGGTAGTTCGACCTTGGTGGCACAGGTTAGATGAGACTGTTAAGACTGTTAATACAAATTTATTTGAATGAATTCACTGACTATAAGACAATAATTTTAAAAATAAAATTAAAAACTTTAATTATAATAACAATTAATATTAGCAGAAATTAACTTGCTACCTAACTGTTGTAGTGTTAGACTGTTTCAGTTAGGCTAAGTATTCCAATTAGGTTTTAAATGGATTTTAACCCTGGTCAACTCCATGTCACTATCAGTAGAGGTCGTGTTGAGCCCAGTGATTTGAAAGAATTTCGAAAATGTGCATTCTAAATAGGATATGAAAATCAATTACATTATTTGGTTTGCTTTAATCCAAATATATAATCTAATTAACATTCATTTTAATTTTGTTAAATAGCATTTCTACTTGTATCAACAAATCGTGTATTCAGTAATTATACAGTGCCACTTACTAAGTAAATACCTATGTTTTCAAGGCAGTTGATCTTTTGCGGTACATGCTTAAAGTGAAATCGTTGAAAACATGGTATTAATCTTTGTTTGTAGCGGCTTGTTTGAATATTACTTGTTGTGTAGTCATCACTTCAGCAATCTCAAACCAACATGATTAATGAATAACATGGTTTTAGTTGATAGAAATAAATTTGTTGTTTTGTTTTGCCGCTGGTAAACTCTCCACGTCACTATCATCAATAGAGGTCTTGCTGAGCCCAGTGGTTTAACAGGTTAGAATTGTACAAAAAGAGAAAAATTAGACAATGATTTTAAAAATGAATTTGAAAATTTAATATATAGGAACATTTAATATTAGCCCAAATTAGCTTGCTACCTCACTGTCCCAGTGTTAAACTGTTTCAGTTAGGCCAAGTATTCAAATTAAGTATTAAATGAATTTTAACCTTGGTCAACTCCACGTCACTATCAGTAGAGGTCGTGTTGAGCCCAGTGATTTGATAGAATTGCAAAAATGTGCATTCTAAATAGGATACAAAAATCAATTACATTATTTGGTTTGCTTTAATCCAAATATATAATCTAATTAACATTCATTTTAAATTTGTTAAATAGCATTTCTGTTTGTATCAACAAATTGTGTGCTCAATATTTATACAGTGCTACTTACTAAGTTAATGCGTTTGTTTTCAAGGCAGTTGATCTTTTGCTGTACATGCTTAAAGTGAAATCGTTGAAAATATGGTATTATCTTTGTTTGTGGCAGCTGGTTTGAATAGTGCTTGTTGTGTGGTCATCACTTCAGTAATATCAGACCAACATGATTAATGAATAACATGGTTTTAGTTGATAGAAATAAATTTGTTATTTTCTTAACGCTGGTCAACTCAACACGTCACTATCATCAATAGAGGTTTTGCTGAGCCCAGTGATTCAATTGGTTAGAATTGTACCAAAAAAGGACAATTAGACAACAAATTAGAATTAATTAAAAAATTTAATCTATACTAACAATTAATATTAGCAGAAATTAACTTGCTACCTCACTGTTGCAGTGTTAGACTGTATCAGTTAGGCCAAGTATTCCAATTAGGTTTTAGATAGATAACCCTGGTCAACTCAACGTCACTATCAGTAGAGGTCGTGTTGAGCCCAGTAATTTGATCGAATTACAAAAATTTGCATTCTAAATAGGATATGAAAATCAATTACATTATTTGGTTTGCTTTAATCCAAATATATAATCTAATTAACATTCATTTTAAATTTGTTAAATAGCATTTCTGTTTGTATCAACAAATTGTGTGCTCAATATTTATACAGTGCCACTTACTAAGTAAATGCGTTTGTTTTCAAGGCAGTTGATCTTTTGCTGTATATGCTTAAAGTGAAATCGTTGAAAATATGGTATTAATCTCTGTTTGTGGCAGCTGGTTTGAATAGTACTTGTTGTGTGGTCATCACTTCAGCAATATCAGACCAACATGATCATTGAAATGCATGGTTTTGGTTGATAGAAATAAGTTTGCTGTTTTGTTTTGCCGCTGGTAAACTCTCCACGTCACTATCATCAATAGAGGTCTTGCTGAGCCTAGTGATTTAATATGTTAGAACTGTACAAAAAAAGGACAATTAGACAATATTTTTAAAGATAAATTTAAAAATTTAATATATAAGAACATTTAATATTAGCAGAAATTAACTTGCTACATCACTGTTCCAGTGTTAGACTGTATCAGTTAGGCCAAGTATTCTAATTAAGTTATAAACGGATTTTAACCCTGGTCAACTCCACGTCACTATCACTAGAGGTCGTGTTGAGCCCAGCATTTTAATAGAATTGCAAAAATGTGCATTCTAAATAGGTTAGAAAAATCAATCAGGCATAGAAAAGAATGACTCATGTCTTATATTATACTAATGATCACATCAATACTAAAAATGTTTTTATTATGTAACAGTTGTCGTTTCAAACAACTGAAAGTATTCAAGGGATCTAAAAAAGGGTAAACTCCTCATGCTCAGGGACATCTTCCACTGTTGCTATAGGTAGTTCGACCTTGGTGGCACAGGTTAGATGAGACTGTTAAGAGGCTGTTAATAAAAATTTATTTGAATTCACAGACTATAAGACAATAATTTTAAAAATAAAATTGAAAACTTTAATTATAATATCAATTAATATCAGCAGAAATTGACTTGCTACCTCACTGTTCCAGTGTTAAACTGTATCAGTTAGGCCAAGTATTCCAATTAGGTTTGAGATGAATTTTAACCCTGGTCAACTCCACGTCACTATCACTAGAGGTCGTGTTGAGCCCAGTGATTTGATAGAACTGCAAAAATGCGCATTCTAAATAGGATATGAAAATCAAATATATTATTTGGTTTGCTTTAATCCATGTATATAATCAAATTAACATTCATTTTGTTTTTGTTAGATAGCATTTCTAGTTGTATCAACAAATCATGTGCTCAGAATTTATACAGTGCCATTTACTAAGTTATTGCGTTTGTTTTCAAGGCAGTTGATCTTTTGCTGTACATGCTTAAAGTGAAATCGTTGAAAACATGGTATTAGTCTTTGTTTGTGGCAGCTGGTTTGAATAGTACTTGCTGTGTGGTCATCACTTCAGTAATATCAGACCAAAATGATTAATGAATTGCATGGTTTTAGTTGATAGAAATAAATTTGTTATTTTGTTAACGCTGGTAAACTCTCCACGTCACTATCATCAATAGAGGTCTTGCTGAGCCCAGTGATTTAATAGGTTAGAACTGTACAAAGAAAGGACAATTAGAGAATAATTTTAAAAGTTAATTTAAAAATTTAATATATAATAACATGGCATGACATGATTAGGTTAAACGAAAGCCCAACGTAGTCACATTAGTGATGACCCGTAGCCTGACCAAGGTTTAAAGTTTGATCTAGTGTAAGAGTACCCACCATTCCAATTGACGCTTTGCACTTTGAAGAATTTGGTCATTCTTGTCAGTGTTATGCTATCAGCAGTTGGTCTAAAAAAGGGTAAACTCCTCATGCTCAGGGACACCTTCCACTGTTGCTATAGGTATTTCGACCTTGGTGGCACAGGTTTGATGAGACTGTTAAGAGGCTGTTAATAAAGATTTATTTGAATTCACTGTCTAACAATCTTAACTTAAAAAAAACAATATGACAATAATTTTAAAAATTTTAATGAAAACTTTAATTATAATAATAATTAATATCAGCAAAAATTGACTTGCTACCTCACTGTTACAGTGTTAGACTGTATCAGTTAGGCCAAGAATTCTAATTAAGTTTTAAATGAATTTTAACCCTGGTCAACTCCACGTCACTAATAATAGAGGTCGTGCTGAGTCCAGTGATTTGATAGAATTGCAAGAATGTGCATTCTAAATAGGATATGAAAATCAATTACATTATTTGGTTTGCTTTGATCCAAATATATAATCTAATTAAAATTTATTGTAATTTTGTTAAATAGCATTTCTGTTTGTATCAACAAATTGTGTGCTCAATAGTTATACAGTGCCACTTACTAAGTAAATGCGTTTGTTTTCAAGGCAATTGATCTTTTGCTGTACATGCTTAAAGTGAAATCGTTGAAAACATGGTATTAGTCTTTGTTTGTGGCAGCTGGTTTGAATAGTACTTGCTGTGTGGTCATCACTTCAGTAATATCAGACCAACATGATTAATGAATAACATAGTTTCAGTTGATAGAAATAAATTTGTTATTTTGTTTTGCCGCTGGTGAACTCTGTACGTCACTATCATCAATAGAGGTCGTTCTGAGCCCAGTGATTTAATAGGTTAGAACTGTACAAAAAGAGGACAATTAGACAATAATTTTAAAGATAAATTTAAAAATTTAATTTTTAGGAACATTTAATATTAGCAGAAATTAACTTGCTACCTCACTGTTTCGGTGTTAGACTGTTTCAGTTAGGCCAAGTGTTCAAATTAGGTATTAAATAAATTTTAACCCTGGTCAACTCCACGTCACTATCAGTAGAGGTTGTGTTGAGTCCAGTGATTTGATAGAATTGCAAAAATGTGCATTCTAAATAGGATACAAAAATCAATTACATTATTTGGTTTGCTTTGATCCAAATATATAATTTTATTAACATTCATTTTAATTTTGTTAAATAGCATTTCTACTTGTATCAACAAATTGTGTGCTCAATATTTATACAGTGCTACTTACTAAGTTAATGCGTTTGTTTTCAAGGCAATTGATCTTTTGCTGTATATGCTTAAAGTGAAGTCGTTGAAAACATGGTATTAATCTTTGTTTGTGGCGGCTGGTTTGAATATTACTAGTTGTGTGGTCATCACTTCAGTAATATCAGATCAACATGATTATTGAATTGCATGGTTTTAGTTGATAGAAATAAATTTGTTATTTTGTTTTGCCGCTGGTGAACTCTTTACGTCACTATCATCATTAGAGGTCGTTCTGAGCCCAGTGATTTAATAGGTTAGAACTGTACAAAAAAGAACAATGATTTTAAAGATGAATTTGAAAATTTAATGTATAAGAAAATTTAATATTAACAAAAATTTACTTGCAACCTCACTGTTACAGTGTTAGACTGTATCAGTTAGGCCAAGTATTCCAATTAGGTTTCAGATGGATTTAAACCTCGGTCAACTCCACGTCACTATCAATAGAGAGGTCGTTTTGAGCCCAGTGATTTGATAAAATTGCAAAAATGCGCATTCTAAGTAAGATATAAAAATCACTTACATTATTTGGCTTGCTTTGATCCAAATATATAATATAATTAACATTCATTTTATTTTTGTTAAATAGCATTTCTACTTGTATCAACAAATCGTGTGCTTAATAATTATACAGTGCCACTTACTAAGTAAATGCGTTTGTTTTCAATGCAGTTGATCTTTTGCTGTATATGCTTAAAGTGAAATCGATGAAAATATGTTATTATCTTTGTTTGCGGCAGCTGGTTTGAATACTGCTTGCTGTGTGGTCATCACTTCAGTAATATCAGACCAACATGATTAATGAATAACATGGTTTTAGTTGATAGAAATAAATTTGTTATTTTGTTAACGCTGGTCAACTCAACACGTCACTATCATCAATAGAGGTCTTGCTGAGCTCAGTGATTTAATAGGTTAGAACTGTACAAAAGAAGGACAATTAGAGAATAATTTTAGAAATTAATTTAAAAATTTATTATATAAAAACATGACATGACATGATTAGGTTAAACGATAGCCCAACGTAGTCACATTAGTGATGACCCGTAGCCTGACCAAGGTTTAAGGTTTGATCTAGTGTAAGAGTCGACGCCGGCTTAGTAAGTACCCACCATTCCAATTGACGCTTGACACTTTGAAGAATTTGGTCATTCTTGTCAGTGTTATGCTATCAGCAGTTGGTCTAAAGAAGGGTAAACTCCTCATGCTCAGGGACACCTTCCGCTGTTGCTATAGGTAGTTCGACCTTGGTGGCACAGGTTAGATGAGACTGTTAAGAGGCTGTTAATAAGGATTTATTTGAATTGACTATAAGACAATAATTTAAAAAATTAAATTGAAAACTTTAATTATAATAACAATTAATATTAACAGAAATTGACTTGCTACTTCACTGTTGCAGTGTTAGACTGTATCAGTTAGGCCAAGTATCCCAATTAGGTTTTAGATGGATTTTAACCCTGGTCAACTCCACGTCACTATCAGTAGAGATCGTGTTGAGCCCAGTGATTTGATAGAATTGCAAAAAAGCACATTCTAAACAAGATATAAAAATCAATTACGATATTTGGTTTTACTTTGATCCAAATATACATATAATCTAATTAACTTTCATTTTAATTTTGTTAAATAGCATTTCTATTTGTATCAACAAATTGTGTGCTCAATATTTATACAGTGCCACTTACTAAGTAAATGCCTTTGTTTTCAAGGCAGTTGATCTTTTGCTGTACATGCTTAAAGTGAAATCGTTGAAAATATGGTATTATCTTTGTTTGTGGCAGCTGGTTTGAATAGTGCTTGTTGTGTGGTCATAACTTCAGTAATATCAGACCAACATGATAAATGAATAACATGGTTTTAGTTGATAGAAATAAATTTGTTATTTTGTTAACGCTGGTCAACTCAACACGTCACTATCATCAATAGAGGTCTTGCTGAGCCCAGTGATTCAATAGGTTAGAATTGTACCAAAAAAGGACAATTAGACAACAAATTAGAATTAATTAAAAAATTTAATCTATACTAACAATTAATATTAGCAGAAATTAACTTGCTACCTCACTGTTGCAGTGTTAGACTGTATCAGTTAGGCCAAGTATTCCAATTAGGTTTTAAATGGATTTTAACCCTGATTAACTCCACGTCACTATCAATAAAGGTCGTGCTGAGCCCAGTGATATGATAGGTTAGAATTGCAAAATGTGCATTCTAAATAAGTTAGGCACATCAATCAGGCATAATAGCTAGGAAAAAATGACTGACTTCATCTACAACACTAATCATCACATGATTACAAAAAATGTGTTTATTATGTAACAGTTGTCGTTTCAAACAACTGAAAGTATTCAAGGGGGCCACTTGTTTGATTAGCTCACGCGTCAACTACGTCCCCTAAAATAATGTAACAATGTCTTTGTTAAATTTTTATATATTTGTGTTTTTGCTTATTTCGATTTCAGATTGTTCCTGGGAAGATATTTATTACACCACAGTTGTTGTTTCAAACATCTGTCTGTGTGATAAATACGTTGCTGTTTATAATAGTTTCTACATATAGTTAAATTATTTTTCTAGATTTTGCTTATTTATTACATATAATGAACTCGCAACCTCACTGTTACAGTTTAGACTGCTTCAGCCAGGCCGAGTATTTCAGGTGGATTCGAAAATACGTTATTGGGTTTGCTTTTGCCCAAATTTATAAACTTATTAATTCATTTAAATTTGTTCAATTACTATTTTTTTGTATCAACAAATCGTGTTCTCAATAATTATACAGTGCCACTTACTAAGTAAATGCCTTTGTTTTCAATGAGGTTGATCTTTTGCTGCATATGCTTAAAGTGAAATCGTTGAAAATATGGTATTTTTCTCTGTTTGTGGCAGCTGGTTTGAATAGTGCTTGTTGTGTGGTCATCACTTCAGTAATATCAGGTCAACATGATTATTGAATTGCATGGTTTTAGTTGATAGAATTAAATTTGTTATTTTGTTTAGCCGCTGGTTAACTCTGCACGTCACTATCATCAATAGAGGTCGTTCTGAACCCAGTAATTTAATATGTTTGAATTGTAAAAAAAGGACAAGTAGACTATAATAAATTTAGGAATAATTTTGAAAATTTAAATTATACTAACAATTAATATCAGCAGAAATTAACTTGCTACCTCACTGTTGTAGTGTTAGACTGTATTAGTTAGGCCAAGTATTCCAACTAGGTTTTAAATGGATTTTAACCCTGGTCAACTCCACGTCACTATCAGTAGAGGTCGTGTTGAGCCCAGTGATTTGATAGAATTGCAAAATTAAGCATTCTAAATAGGATATAAATATAAAAATCAATTACAATTGGTTGCCTATGACCCAATTATATAATATAATTAACATTCATTTTAATTTTGTTAAATAGCATTTCTACTTGTATCAACAAATCGTGTGCTCAATATTTATACAGTCCTACTTACTAAGTATATGCCTTTGTTTTCAATGAGGTTGATCTTTTGCTGCATATGCTTAAAGTGAAATCGTTGAAAATATGATATTAATCTTTGTTTGTGGTGGCTGGTTTGAATATCACTTGTTGTGTGGTCATCACTTTAGTAATATCAGACCAACATATTTATTGAATAACATGGTTTCAGTTGATAGAAATAGATTTGTTATTTTGTTAACGCTGGTCAACTCACCACGTCACTATCAATCAATAGAGGTCTTGCTGAGCCCAGTAATTTAATAGGTTGGAATTGTACAAAAAAAAATTCAGCAGAAATTGACTGTTGCAGTGTTAGACTGTATCAGTTGGGCCAAGTATTCCAACTAGGTTTTAAATGAATTTCAACTCTGGTCAACTTCACTTCACAATCAGTAGAGGTCGTGCTGAGCCCAGTGATTTGATAGACTTGCAAAAATGTGCATTCTAATTAGGAGATAAAAATCAAATACATTATTTGGTTTGCTTTAATCCAAACATATAATCTAATTAACATTTATTTTATTTTTGTTAAATAGCATTTCTACTTGTATCAACAAATTGTGTGCTCAATATTTGTACAGCATCACTTACTAAGTTAATGCTTTGTTTTTAATGCAGTTGATCTTTTGCTGTAAATGCTTAAAGTGAAATCGTTGAAAATATGGTATTAATCTTTGTTTGTGGCGGCTGGTTTGAATATTACTTGTTGTGTGGTCATCACTTCATCAATATCAGACCAACATGATTAATGAATAACATGGTTTTAGTTGATAGAAATAAATTTGTTGTTTTATTTTCACGCTGAATAACTCTGCACGTCACTATCATCAATAGAGGTCTTGCTGAGCCCAGTGGTTTATTAGGTTAGAATTGTAGAAAAAGAGAGCAATTAGGCAATAATTTTAAAGATGAATTTAAAAATTTAATATATAAGAACATTAAATATTAGCAGAAATTAGCTTGCTACCTCACTGTTCCAGTGTTAGACTGTTTCAGTTAGGCCAAGTATTCAAATTAGGTATTAAATGGATTTTAACCCTGGTCAACTCCACTTCACTATCAATAGAGGTCGTGTTGAGCCCAGTGATTTGATAGAATTGCAAAAATGTGCATTCTAAAAAGGATACAAAAATCAATTACATTATTTGGTTTGCTTTGATCCAAATATATAATCTTATTAACATTCATTTTAATTTTGTTAAATAGCATTTCTACTTGTATCAACAAATTGTGTGCTCAATATTTATACAGTGCTACTTACTAAGTTAATGCGTTTGTTTTCAAGGCAGTTGATCTTTTGCTGTACATGCTTAAAGTGAAATCGTTGAAAATATGGTATTATCTTTGTTTGTGGCAGCTGGTTTGAATAGTGCTTGTTGTGTGGTCATCACTTCAGTAATATCAGACCAACATGATTAATGAATAACATGGTTTTAGTTGATAGAAATAAATTTGTTATTTTGTTAACGCTGGTCAACTCAACACGTCACTATCATCAATAGAGGTCTTGCTGAGCCCAGTGATTCAATAGGTTAGAATTGTACCAAAAAAGGACAATTAGACAACAAATTAGAATTAATTAAAAAATTTAATCTATACTAACAATTAATATTAGCAGAAATTAACTTGCTACCTCACTGTTGCAGTGTTAGACTGTATCAGTTAGGCCAAGTATTCCAATTAGGTTTTAAATGGATTTTAACCCTGATCAACTCCACGTCACTATCAATAAAGGTCGTGCTGAGCCCAGTGATATGATAGGTTAGAATTGCAAAATGTGCATTCTAAATAAGTTAGGCACATCAATCAGGCATAATAGCTAGGAAAAAATGACTGACTTCTTCTACAACACTAATCATCACATGATTACAAAAAATGTATTTATTATGTAACAGTTGTCGTTTCAAACAACTGAAAGTATTCAAGGGGGCCACTTGTTTGATTAGCTCACGCGTCAACTACGTCCCCTAAAATAATGTAACAATGTCTTTGTTAAATTTTTATATATTTGTGTTTTTGCTTATTTCGATTTCAGATTGATCCTGGAAAGATATTTATTACACCACAGTTGTCGTTTCAACCATCTGTCTGTGTGATAAATACGTTGCTGTTTATAATAGTTTCTACATATAGTTAAATTATTTTTCTAGATTTTGCTTATTTATTACATATAATGAACTCGCAACCTCACTGTTACAGTTTAGACTGCTTCAGCCAGGCCGAGTATTTCAGGTGGATTCGAAAATACGTTATTGGGTTTGCTTTTGCCCAAATTTATAAACTTATAAATTCATTTAAATTTGTTCAATAACTATTTTTTTGTATCAACAAATCGTGTTCTCAATAATTATACAGTGCCACTTACTAAGTAAATGCCTTTGTTTCCAATGAGGTTGATCTTTTGCTGCATATGCTTAAAGTGAAATCGTTGAAAATATGGTATTTTTCTCTGTTTGTGGCAGCTGGTTTGAATAGTGCTTGTTGTGTGGTCATCACTTCAGTAATATCAGGTCAACATGATTATTGAATTGCATAGTTTTAGTTGATAGAATTAAATTTGTTATTTTGTTTAGCCGCTGGTTAACTCTGCACGTCACTATCATCAATAGAGGTCGTTCTGAACCCAGTAATTTAATATGTTTGAAATGTAAAAAAAGGACAAGTAGACTATAATAAATTTAGGAATAATTTTGAAAATTTAAATTATACTAACAATTAATATCAGCAGAAATTAACTTGCTACCTCACTGTTGTAGTGTTAGACTGTATTAGTTAGGCCAAGTATTCCAACTAGGTTTTAAATGGATTTTAACCCTGGTCAACTCCACGTCACTATCAGTAGAGGTTGTGTTGAGCCCAGTGATTTGATAGAATTGCAAAATTAAGCATTCTAAATAGGATATAAATATAAAAATCAATTACAATTGGTTGCCTATGACCCAATTATATAATATAATTAACATTCATTTTAATTTTGTTAAATAGCATTTTTACTTGTATCAACAAATCGTGTGCTCAATATTTATACAGTCCTACTTACTAAGTATATGCCTTTGTTTTCAATGAGGTTGATCTTTTGCTGCATATGCTTAAAGTGAAATCGTTGAAAATATGATATTAATCTTTGTTTGTGGTGGCTGGTTTGAATATCACTTGTTGTGTGGTCATCACTTTAGTAATATCAGACCAACATATTTATTGAATAACATGGTTTCAGTTGATAGAAATAGATTTGTTATTTTGTTAACGCTGGTCAACTCACCACGTCACTATCAATCAATAGAAGTCTTGCTGAGCCCAGTAATTTAATAGGTTAGAATTGTACAAAAAAAAATTCAGCAGAAATTGACTTGCTACCTCACTGTTGCAGTGTTAGACTGTATCAGTCAGGCCAAGTATTTCAAATAGGTTTCAGATGGATTATAACCCTGGTCAACTCCACGTCCTTATTAGTAGAGGTCATGTTGAACCCAGTGATTAGATAGAATTGCAAAAATGTGCATTCTAAATAGGATATGAAAATCGATTACATTATTTGGTTTGCTTTGATCCAAATAAATAATCTAATTAACATTCATTTTAATTTGTTAAATAGCATTTCTTACTTGTATCAACAAATCGTTTGCTCATTATTTATACAGTGTCACTTACTAAGTAAATGCCTTGGTTTCAAGGCAGTTGATCTTTTGCTGTAGATGCTTAAAGTGAAATCGTTGAAAACATGGTATTAATCTCTGTTTGTGGCAGCTGGTTTGAATAGTACTTGCTGTGTGGTCATCACTTCAGTAATATCAAACCAACATGCTTAATGAATAACATGAGTTTAGTTGATAGAAATAAATTTGTTATTTTGTTTTGTCGCTGGTGAACTCTCCACGTCACTATCATCAATAGAGGTCTTGCTGAGCTCAGTGATTGAATAGGTTAGAATTGTACAAAAAGAGAACATTTAGACAATAATTTTAAAGCTGAATTTAAAAAATTAATATATAACAATATTTACCATTAGCAGATAATAACTTGCTACCTCACTGTTCCAGTGTTAGACTGTTTCAGTTAGGGCAAGTATTTTAATAGGTTTTAAATGGATTTCAACCCTGGTCAACTCCACGTCACAATCAATAGAGGTCGTGTTGAGCCAAGTGATTTTATAGAATTGCAAAAATGTGCATTCTAAATAGGTTAGATACATCAATCAAGCATTATGGTTAGGAACGGATGACTAAAGTCTTCTATTATACTAATGATCACATCATTACTAAAAATGTATTTATTATGTAACAGTTGTCGTTTCAAACAACTGAAAGCACTCAAGGGGACCACTTGTTTGATTAGCTCACGCGTCAACTACGCCTCATAATTAATGTAATTATTTTGTTGTTAATTTTCTTATTTATTTGTGTTTTTGCTTATCTCGATTTCAGATTGATCCTGAGAAGATACTCATCACACCACAGTTGTCGTTTCAAACATCTGTCTGTGCGATAAATACGTTGCTGTTTATATTACAATTATTTCTCTAGATTTTGTTTACTTATTACATTAATGGACTCGCAACCTTACTGTTATAGTAATAGACTGCTTCAACCAGGCCTAGTATTTTAGGTTTATCAAAAATACATTATTTGGTTTGCTTTGACCCAAATATATAATCTAATTAAAATTCATTCTAATTTTGTTAAATAGCATTTATACTTGTATCAACAAATTGTGTGCTCAATTTTTATACAGTGCCACTTACTAAGTAAATGCCTTTGTTTTCAAAGCAGTTGATCTTTTGCTGTACATGCTTAAAGTGAAATCGTTGAAAATATGGTATTAATCTTTGTTTGTGGCGGCTGGTTTGAATATTACTTGCTGTGTGGTCATCACTTCAGTAATATCAGACCAACATAACTAATGAATTGCATGGTTTTAGTTGATAGAAATAAATTTGTTATTTTGTTTTGCCGCTGGTGAACTCTCCACGTCACTATCATCAATAGAGGTTTTGCTGAGCCCAGTGATTTTATAGGTTAGAACTGTACAAAAAAAGGAAATTTAGAGACATTTTATAAATGAATTTAAAAACTTAATATATAATAACATGACATGACATAATTAGGTTAAACGAAAGCCCAACGTAGTCACATTAGTGATGATCCGTAGCCTGACCAAGGGTTAAGGTTTGATCTAGTGTAAGAGTCGACGCCGGCCTAGTAAGTCCCCACCATTCCAATTGACGCTTGGCACTTTGAAGAATTTGGTCATTCTTGTCAGTGTTAAGCTATCAGCAGTTGGTCTAAAAAAGGGTAAACTCCTCATGCTCAGGGACACCTTCCACTGTTGCTATAGGTAATTCGACCTTGGTGGCACAGGTTAGATGAGACTGTTAAGAGACTTTTAATATGAATTTTTTTTAACTCACTGACTTACATTGCTTTATCTTAACTTTAATTGTTAATTTTCTTTATATTTGTGTCTTTACCTTCTCCATTTGTAGATGTAGTTTTTGATGCTCAATCTACCGCGGGCTCTGTATATATGCAGACGGATCGTTCAGAAGATTTAGTGCGGAGTGAAATCGCGCTGTTTATATACAGAGGATCGTCGACGAAAAGTGCGTGAAGTGCGAAGTAGTATCGCGACGTGTTTATATAGACAGTATAATAGCTGGGACCGTACAGATACAAGCTGCAAAGTGTAACTTGTAACTGTATGGGGGTGGTGGCAAATGTAGGGCCCGGCGTATAAACAAACTTTGTAACAAGTGTAATAGTTTCAACTGACTTATTGACAAAAGTGTTTGAAGAGCGGAGTGATATCGTGAATTGACTTGTCTTCTAGTCTCTACGCACCTGGTTTCAAATGGATAGTGTAATGTTGTATCAAATAAGTAACAGATATTGTTACTATTAATTGTTGTTAATTGTGCACCCATTTTGCAGTAATACTTTGACATTTATTATCTCCTTTCAATCTAAACTACAATTGCTACAAAATTACCTGACAACATGGCTGTAGCATTTAATACTTCATTGACAATGCATTAATTAAT
The DNA here is from genome assembly GCA_963932245.1 of Tachinus rufipes. NCBI lineage: Eukaryota > Metazoa > Arthropoda > Insecta > Coleoptera > Staphylinidae > Tachinus > Tachinus rufipes. Next base: position 112,902,416 of record OZ010743.1, read on the forward strand.
AAATCAATTCATTTGACAAACACAATTTTGCTATAACCGTATTTTGACAAATTTTTAATTATAATTTTACTGTTCTAGATGCTGAATAAATATTTATTACATTTATAGCTAATACCAAGATTTGGATTTTATCTTCAACATTCCTAGATGTATTTTTTTGCTCAATCTACCGCGGGCTCTGTATATATGCAGACGGATCGTTCAGAAGATTTAGTGCGGAGTGATATCGTGTCCTGTTTATATACATCAGATTGTCGACGAAAATGTATAAAGTGCGGAGTAATATCGCGTCGCGTTTTTATATAGACAATACAATAGCTGGGACTGTACAGATACGAGCTGCAAAGTGTAACTCGTAACTGTATGGGGGATGGTGGCAAATGTAGGGCCCGGCGTCTAATAAAACTTTGTAACAAGTGAAATAGTTTCAACTGACTTATTGACAAAAATGTTTTTTTTTTAAATTTATAATTTTACTGTTCTAGGTACTAAATAAATATTTATTAGATTTATAGCTTAATTATATACCAAATAGATGCTTACAAGATTTGGATGTTACCTTCTACATTCCTAGATGTATTTTTTTTGCTCAATCTACCGCGGGCTCTGTATATATGCAGACGGATCGTTCAGAAGATTTAGTGCGGACTCATATCGTGTTCTGTTTTTATACATCAGATCGTCGACGAAAATGTGTAAAGTGCGGAGTAATATCGCGACGCGTTTATATATAGATAATATAATAGCTGGGACTGTACAGATACGAGCTGCAAAGAGTAACTCGTAACTGTATGGGGGATGGTGGCAAATGTAGGGCCCGGCATGAAATAAAAAACTTAACAAAGACAATTTTGCTATATAATCGTATTTTAACTTAAAATATTTAATTATAATTTTACTATTTTAGATGCTGAGTGTTATATACCAGTTGGATGGTTACCAAGAATTTGACGTTTTCTTCTACATTTCTGGAAAAGATTATTTTGACTCAAACTTTGTGCGTGAATGATATCACGTACTCATTAATAATTTACTATTAATGAAAATGAATAATAAGCACGTTTGTATTATTAAATCTATAAAAAGTTGCATAACTTCCATTTCTACCATGAAATTCGCACAGAAAACCTTAAAAAATTAAACAAAAATTCATCAGCAAAGACACACAAAAAATTTTAGTATTAAATCTATAAAAAACTTATAATTTATGCAATATTTTTTTCAAATAATCAACAAAAATAAATTAAAAAAAATTTATTTCAAAATTAGAAAAGTATAAAACATTAGAAAGCACCAAAATTAGACCATAAAATGTAAAAAATTGCAAAATAAACGCATACAATATAAAAGTACCGTTGGAAAAAACAAAAATTAGCCAGATAAACTGTTTAAAAGTGTAAAATTGTTCAAAAACACCAAAATTAGACTATAAACTGTTAATTTTTAATTTTTTATAAATTAACAAAAACATCAAAATATTATTAAGAGCCACCAAAATCCGGTCACAAACTGTTGAAAAATGAAAATATTTTTAAGAAATTTCAAAAACAAACAAAAATCTTGTCTTTAAACATCAAAATATTGTTAGAAAACACTAAAAGTTGACCATAAACTGTTTAAAACTAGCAAAATGCGACTATGAAATATGTAAACTTATTTAGAAATAGCAAAATACGTTTCCTCTCAAGTTTTGAAATAGATATCGAGAGAGCCCTGTATGTTTTTCAGCCACATTGGAGACCCTTGCTTATAGATAGGTATGCTAGTGGAAAGAAGCGAAAAAATTAAAAAAAAAGGATTGTAGTTTAGTTTAATATTTGGTATTGATTATAAATCGGGTTTAGAAATAAAAAATGTATAAAAGGTACGGTAAGGAGATGGAAAGTTGATAAGATGATAGGAAAGTAAATAGAAAGTAGATAGAGTAATTAAAGTGGAAAGTTGATAAGAAATAAATAAAAAGTTGATAAAAGAGATAAAAAGTGGATAGAGTAAATAAAAATAGATGACAGTAAATAAGGTAGAAGGAAAGTGGATGGAAAGTTGATAGAGTAAATAAAAGAAGAAGGAAAGTAGATAGAGTATTTAAAAAAGGATGGAAAGTTGATTGAGTAATTAAAAGTGGAAGGAAAGTTGATAAGAAATAAATAAAAAGTGGATAAAAGAGATAAAAAGTGGATAGAATAAATACAAATAGATGGAAGTAAATAAGGTAGAAGCAAAGTAGATGAAATGTTGATAGAGTAATTAAAAGTGGAAGGAAAATTGATAAAAAATAATTAAAATGTGGTTAAAAGAGATGAAAAGTGGGTAGAGTGAATAAAAAAAGATTGAAAGTAGATAAGGTGGAAGGAAAGTGGATGAAAAGTTGATAGAGTAATTAAAAAAGGAAGGAATAATGATAGAGTAATTAAAAGTGGAAAGAAAGTTGATAAGAAATAAATAAAAATTGGATAAAAAAGATAAAAAGTGAATAGAGTAAACAAAAATAGATGGAAAGTCGGTAAGGTAGAAGGAAAGTGGATGAAAAGTAAATAGAGTAAATAAAAGTAGAAGAAAAGTAGATAAAGTGGATGAAACGTGGATAAAAATAGATGGAAAGTGAATAGGGTGGAAGGAAAGTGGATAGAGTAAACAAATGGATGAGATGATTGGATAAAAAATTGATAAAAAGTGGATAGAGTAGATAGAAAGTATATAAAGTAAATGAAAAGTAGATAAAAAAATTGATAGAAAGTGAATAAAGTAGACGGATAGAGAAAAGTTGGGCAAACAACCAAAATAAAAATAAATCAAAGTGATTGAACAGTTTAATCTCTATTCTATTTTATAAATGTGGCTATTCCATTTAATACTATAATCTGAAGTAATGGCAAGTAATTTAACTTCATTAGATAATTTGATAGTTTTGCCACATAGCTGTATTAACGGGTAATCTGCTAATTTAAAAACATACACAAAGTTTTTTAAATACTAACTTGTTAGCAACTGTCCACTTATAAAAGAGTTGTTTAAAACTTTAAATGTTAATATTAGAAAAAAACGATAAAATTAGAATGTGAGAATGACATTTATGCTGACAAAAGGACTGAGATACTGCCAAAGCTATGAAATAAAAAGTGTCAGAATACTATTAGCTCTCTTGGACAAAATATTGATTTCAGACTTATTATGAGAGTACATTTACTTTGCGACAAATCAACAACTGAGATAGATAGATTTGGTTAAGATACTCATAAAAAAATAAAATTTTAAATTAATAATAGCTGAGACCGTACAGATACGAGGTACAAAGTAGTAACTCGTAACTGTATGAAGGTGGTGGCAAATGTAGGGCCCGGTATCTAATAAAACTTTGTAACAAGTGATATAGTTCCAACTGACTTATTGACAAACATGTTTTTTTTAATTATAATTTTACTGTTTTAGATACTGAATGGTTACTAAGATTTGGATGTTACCTTCAACATTCCTAGATGTAATTTCTGAAGCTCCATCTACCGCGGGCTCTGTATATATGCAGACGGATCGTTCAGAAGATTTAGTGCGGAGTGATATCGTGTTCTGTTTATATACATCAGATCGTCGACGAAAATGTATAAAGTGCGGAGTCATGTCGCGTCGCGTTTTTATATAGACAATACAATAGCTGGGACCGTACAGATACGAGCTGCAAAGTGTAACTCGTAACTGTATGGGGGTGGTGGCAAATGTAGGGCCCGGCGTCTAATAAAACTTTGTAACAAGTGATATAGTTCCAACTGACTTATTGACAAAAGTGTTTAAAGTGATATCGCGAACTGATTTTTCTTCTAGATACACCTGGTTTCAAATGGATGATGTAATGTTGTATCAAACAAGTGACAGTTATTGTTACTATCAATTATTGTTAATTATGCACACATTTTCTAGTAATACTATAACATTTACTACCTTCTTTTAATCTAAACTACATTTGCTACAAAATTACCTGACAACATGACTTTAGCATTTACTATTTCATTGACAATGCATTAATCAATCAATTAATTCAATTAACAAACACTAATTTGCTATAACCGTATTTTGACAAACTTTTAATTATAATTTTACTGTTCTAGATTCTGAATAAATATTTATTACATTTATAGCTAATACCAAGATTTGGGTTTTATCTTTAACGTTCCTAGATGTATTTTTTTTGGTCAATCTACCGCGGGCTCTGTATATAGGCAGACGGATCGTACAGAAGATTTAGTGCGGAGTGATATCGCGCTGTTTATATACAGAGGATCGTCGACGAAAGTCCGTGAAGTGCGAAGTAGTATCGCGACGTATTTATATGTAGACTTTATAATAGCTGGGACCGTACAGATACGAGCTACAAAGTAGTAACTTGTAACTGTATGGGGGTGGTGGCAAATGTAGGGCCCGGCATAATTTTGATTTCAGGTCGTTCCTGGGAAGACATTTATCACACTATATCTGTTGTTTTAAATAACTGTAAGTCTGATAAACAACTTAATTATTAATATATAGTTCTATTATTTAGCGCCAGTAGATTTAAGATTTTTCTAAATGTTGTACATAATATTTATATACATTTTCATCACATTACACAAATTTAAACAGTGTCAGAACAATAACAATAAGTAAATCTTTGAAACGCAATTATGTTATTTAATTGTTTAATGTTATTTGGAATTTTACTGTATTCATTTCTACAGTCGTATACAATGTTGTGCTTCCTTTATTAGTTCCAATAGATGGGTTGTAAATGTCGTTTTTTTCTTGTTGTATATGTTGCATTTCTTTACTAAAATGATGTTTGTTTTTAAAGTTTCAGTATTAATCTTATTTATAAGTTTACATTTTTTCAGTTTAATAATGTTTTTCAAGTTTTAATCTATTTTAATAGAATATAGTCCGTAATATGATTTTCTTTGTTAGTATGTTTTCACCAAAATTTGAAGTTTTTTTTGTCAAGTGTTTTAATAACTATAGACCACATCTTTCTTAGGTCCCAGTTTCTGTTAATTATTTCTATTTTCAAAGTAATTCTTTTTTGTGAAAATCATATTGTAGTTGTTGATTAATTTCTAATAGTAGTTTTATTTCAAGTAAGTATTCTTCTTTGAGTAATTGTTTTGTAAATTATTTTTCTTTTTTTAAATTATTTATCTATTTTATACTTTTCGACGTAAACAATTTTAATAGTATTACTTTTTAAAATTAGCTCACTTTATGTAATATATATTTTCTGCTATAAAATTCAATTTTATTACTTTTTATGATGGCTACCTTCTTGTACTTTCTTTTTAACTGATATTGGATTGACATAGTGATATTTAATATATTATGATCTAACTATTTATCAACTATACGGTAAAGTGCGAGGATTTCAAATTCTGTAAACAATCAGGTAAATAGGTAATTATTTGAAAATAAAAAGTCTTTTGTTTAGGTATGTGAAAGTTTTTTGTTTTGATTTCTCTGACTAACAATTTTAGCACTTAGCATCTTTGTTACTTCTGCTCCTCAATTATGAAAAACTGTTTTTTTACCATTAATATAGTGTCCCAAGTCATCTATGAAATGATTTATTTCAGAAACTGTAGATTGCAACAATTTTTAGTTAATGTTTGCTTCACCACCACCGTTTTTATCATCTTTTGATTGAAAGTATAAGCGGAAATTTGAAAATTTCTTCAGTTCTTGTAAAGTTTTGTTTCATTTATAATGTAACTTTTTCATCTATAAAAAGCAAATTTAATATATTTAATTTATTAAAAATACTACGTGCATATTTATTCATTTTTTAATTATGTTATTAACTTATGCAGTCAATTGTATTTCTCGTTATTTGTGTCATTTGCAGAATTGATTCTACCATTGTATTTTTTTATATTTTTCACCAACAATTTGAACAGTTCAATTGATTGTATTGACATTCTCTTTCATGTTTTATTTTACACTATGAACATGAGATTTCATTTTTGCATTTCATTGTGTTGTGTCTCTATTTATTTCTGTTGTAGCATCTTAAAATATTTATATTTAAGTCTTTGACTGTAGTAAAGTAGTTTTAATAAATCATTGTTTCCTTAATATTTTTTGTTAAATTTATTATATATTTGTATTTTTTTAATTTTAATTTCAGATTGTTCCTGGGAGGATATCTACCACACCACAGTTGTCGTTTCAAACAATCGACTGTGAGAAAAATGCGTTGCTGTTTGTACTATAATAGTTTCTACAAATAATTCAATTGTGTCTCTAAATTTTGCTTAATTATTACATTAATGGACTCGCAACCTAACTGTTACAGTAATAGACTGCTTCAGTCAGGCCGAGTATTTCAGGTGGATCCAAAAATAATTTATTTGCTTCAGCCTAAATTTATAATTTAATTATTTCATTTAAATTTGTTCAATAACTATTATTTTGTATTAACAAATTGTGTTCTCAATAATTATACAGTGCCACTTACTAAGTAAATGCCTTTGTTTTCAAGACAGTTGATCTTTTGCTGTACATGCTTAAAGTGAAATCGTTGAAAACATGGTATTTTTCTCTGTTTGTGGCGGCTGGTTTGAATAGTACTTGTTGAGTGGTCATCACTTCAGTAGTATCAGACCAACATGATTATTGAATTGCATGGTTTTAGTTGATAGAAATAAATTTGTTATTTTGTTTTACCGCTGGTTAACTCTGCACGTCACTATCATCAATAGAGGTCTTGCTAAGCCCAGTAATTTAATAGGTTAGAATTGTACGAAAAAAAATTAGTCAATAAATTTAGAGATGAATTTGAATTTTTAATATATAATAACATGACATGACATGATTAGGTTAAACGAAAGCCCAACGTAGTCACATTAGTGATGACCCGTAGCCTGACCAAGGTTTGAGGTTTGATCTAGTGTAAGAGTCGACGCCGGCCTAGTAAGTCCCCACCATTCCAATTGACGCTTGGCACTTTGAAGAATTTGGTCATTTTTGTCAGTGTTAAGCTATCAGCAGTTGGTCTAAAAAAGGGTAAACTCCTCATGCTCAGGGACACCTTCCACTGTTGCTATAGGTAGTTCGACCTTGGTGGCACAGGTTAAATGAGACTGTTAAAAGGCTGTTAATAAGGATTTATTTGAATTCACTGACTATAAGACAATAATTTTAAAAATAAAATGTAAACTTTAATTATAATAACAATTAATATTAGCAGAAATTGACTTGCTACCTCACTGTCCAGTGTTAGACTGTTTCAATTAGGCCAAGTATTCCAATTAGGTTTTAAGTGGATTTCAGCCCTGGTCAACTCCACGTCACTATCAGTAGAGGTCGTGTTGAGCCCAGTAATTTGATCGAATTACAAAAATGTGCATTCTAAATAGGATATGAAAATCAATTACATTATTTGGTTTGCTTTAATCCAAATATATGATCTAATTAACATTCATTTTAAATTTGTTAAATAGCATTTCTACTTGTATCAACAAATCGTGTGCGCAATATTTATACAGTGCCACTTACTAAGTAAATGCGTCTGTTTTCAAAGCAATTGATCTTTTGCTGTACATGCTTAAAGTGAAATCATTGAAAACATGGTATTAATCTCTGTTTGTGGCGGCTGGTTTGAATAGTACTTGTTGTGTGGACATCACTTCAGTAATATCAGACCAACATGATTATTGAAATGCATGGTTTTGGTTGATAGAAATAAATTTGCTGTTTTGTTTTGCCGCTGGTGAACTCTGCACGTCACTATCATCAATAGAGGTCTTGCTGAGCCCAGTGATTTAATAGGTTAGAACTGTACAAAAAAAATACAATTAGACAATAATTTTAAAGATGATATTGAAAATTTAATATATAATAACATTTAATATTAGCAGAAATTAACTTGCTACCTCACTGTTCCAGTGTTAGACTGTATCAGTTAGGCCAAGTATTCTAATTAGATTTTAAACGGATTTTAACCCTGGTCAACTCCACGTCACTATCACTAGAGGTCGTGTTGAGCCCAGTGATTTAATAGAATTGCAAAAATGTGCATTCTAAATAGGTTAGAAAAATCAATCAGGCATAGAAAAGAATGACTCAGGTCTTATATTATACTAATGATCACATCAATACTAAAAATGTTTTTATTATGTAACAGTCGTCGTTTCAAACAACTGAAAGTATTCAAGGGGGCCACTTGTTTGATTAGCTAACGCGTCAACTACGCCCCCTAAAATAATGTAACAATGTCTTTGTTAAATTTTTATATATTTGTGTTTTTGCTTATTTCGATTTCAGATTGATCCTAGAAAGATATTTATCACAACACAGTTGTTGTTTCAAACATCTGTCTGTGTGATAAATACGTTGCTGTTTATAATAGTTTCTACATATAGTTCAATTATTTCTCCAGATTTTGCTTATTTATTACATATAATAAACTCGCAACCTCACTGTTACAGTTTAGACTGCTTCAGCCAGGCCGAGTATTTCAGGTGGATTTGAAAATACGTTATTGGGTTTGCTTTTGCCCAAATTTATAAACTTATTAATTCATTTAAATTTGTTAAATAACTATTTTTTTGTAACAACAAATCGTGTTCTCAATAATTATACAGTGTTACTTACTAAGTTAATGCGTATGTTTTCAATGTAATTGATCTTTTGCTGTACATGCTTAAAGTGAAATCGTTGAAAATATGGTATAAATCTTTGTTTGTGGCAGCTGGTTTGAATAGTACTTGCTGTGTGGTTATCACTTCAGTAATATCAGACCAACATGATTAATGAATAACATAGTTTTAGTTGATAGAAATAAATTTGTTATTTTGTTTTGCCGCTGATGAACTCTGTACGTCACTATCATCAATAGAGGTCGTTCTGAGCCCAGTGATTTAATAGGTTAGAACTGTACAAAAAGAGGACAATTAGACAATAATTTTAAAGATGAATTTAAAAATTTAATTTTTAGGAACATTTAATATTAGCAGAAATTAACTTGCTACCTCACTGTTTCGGTGTTAGACTGTTTCAGTTAGGCCAAGTGTTCAAATTAGGTATTAAATGAATTTTAACCCTGGTCAACTCCACGTCACTATCAGTAGAGGTCGTGTTGAGCCCAGTGATTTGATAGAATTGCAAAATTAAGCATTCTAAATAAGATATAAATATAAAAATCAATTACAAATGGTTTGCTATGACCCAATTATATAATCTAATTAACATTCATTTTAATTTTGTTAAATAGCATTTTTACTTGTATCAACAAATCGTGTGCTTCAATATTTATACAGTCCTACATACTAAGTAAATGCCTTTGTTTCCAATGAGGTTGATCTTTTGCTGCATATGCTTAAAGTGAAATCGTTGAAAACATGGTATTAATCTTTGTTTGTGGCAGCTGGTTTGAATAGTACTTGCTGTGTGGTCATCACTTCAGTAATATCAGACCAACATGATTAATGAATAACATAGTTTTAGTTGATAGAAATAAATTTGTTATTTTGTTTTGCCGCTGGTGAACTCTGTACGTCACTATCATCAATAGAGGTCGTTCTGAGCCCAGTGATTTAATAGGTTAGAACTGTACAAAAAGAGGACAATTAGACAATAATTTTAAAGATGAATTTAAAAATTTAATTTTTAGGAACATTTAATATTAGCAGAAATTAACTTGCTACCTCACTGTTCCGGTGTTAGACTGTTTCAGTTAGGCCAAGTATTCCAATTAGGTTTTAAATGGATTTTAACCCTGGTCAACTCCACGTCACAATCAATAGAGGTCGTGTTGAGATTTGATAGATTTGCGAAAATGTGCATTCTAAGTTGGTTAGATACATTAATCAGACATAAGAAAGAATGACTGAAGTCTTCTACTATACTAATGATCACATGATTACAAAAATTGTATTTATTATGTAACAGTTGTCGTTTCAAACAACTGAAAGTATTCAAGGGGGCCACTTGTTTGATAAGCTAACGCGTCAACTATGCCCCCTAAAATAATGTAACAATGTCTTTGTTAAATTTCTATATATTTGTGTTTTGGCTTATTTCAATTTCAGATTGTTCCTGGGAAGCGATTTATTACACCACAGTTGTCGTTTCAAACATCTGTCTGTGTGATAAATACGTTGCTGTTGATACTATGATAATTTCTGCATATAATTCATATATTTCTCAAGATTTTGCTTATTTATTACATTTGATAGACTCGCAACCTCACTGTTACAGCTTAGACTGCTTCAGCCAGGCCGAGTAATTCAGATTTATTAAAAATACATTATTTGGTTTGTTTAGACCCAAATATATAACTTTGTTTTTTTTAATCTAATTTGTTCAATAACTATTTTTTTGTATCAACAAATTGTGTTCTCAATAATTATACAGTGCCACTTACTAAGTAAATGCGTTTGTTTTCAAAGCAGTTGATCTTTTGCTGTACATGCTTAAAGTGAAATCGTTGAAAACATGGTATTAATCTTTGTTTGTGGCAGCTGGTTTGAATAGTACTTGTTGTGTGGTCATCACTTCAGTAATATCAGACCAACATGATTATTGAATTGCATGGTTTTAGTTGATAGAAATAAATTTGTTATTTTGTTAACGCTGGTTAACTCTGCACGTCACTATCATCAATAGAGGTCGTTTTGAGCCCAGTGATTTAATAGGTTAGAACTGTACAAAAAGAGAACATTTTGACAATAATTTTAAAGATGAATTTGAAAATTTAATATATAAGAACATTTAATATTAGCAGAAATTAACTTGCTACCTCACTGTTGCAGTGTTAGACTGTTTCAGTTAGGCCAAGTATTCTAATAAGTTTGAAATGGATTTTTACCCTGGTCAACTCCACGTCACTATAAAAATAGAGGTCGTGCTGAGCCCAGTGATTAGATAGAAATGCGAAAATGTGCATTCTAAATAGGTTAGGGAAATCAATCAGGATTTTATAGTTAAAATGTATTTTTTATGTAACAGTTGTCGTTTCAAACAACTGAAAGTATTCAAGGGGGCCACTTGTTTGGTTAGCTCACGCGTCAACTACGCCCCCTAAAATAATGTAATCATTTTTGTTGTTAATTGTTTATATTTTTCTGTTTTTGCTTATTCTGATTTCAGTTTGCTCCTGTGAATAATACTAATATCAACTAAATATATTGGTTACAATAATATATTTATCGTTAGGATTTGAATTAAGTTCTCAGGTATGTTTCTAAACTATAAAAAGGATTACTTAACAATTGATTTGTTAGTTTTTGTTTCTTTTTAATGTACCACGCTATAATTTTGTATGGAATTGTTGTCGTATTTGCTGTTTTATTTTTGTTTCGCAGTGTGTAAGTTGCTATTCATAATGTTTTTATTTCTAACTTATAAAATTACGTTTATTTTTATAAAATGGTGCTTAATAAATAGCGGTTTGCTTCTTCTATTGTACGTATGATTTTTGTTTGTAACATTTATTCCTCACGAGTGATGGTATTGCAATTGATTGAATAATTCCGCAAAATAAAAGTTTTGTTTGTTTCATATGGTGGTATTTTCAATAGACTAAATAAATAAAATAAAAATATAATATCTTTGTAAGTTTTTTGTCAATATAAATTTCTAAGAATTTTACTGTTTTTAGCTACTCTATGCTTTCATTGTTTATTTGTAAAAAGTAACTTCTTTTAGTTTTTTTTATTTGATGAATAAAATGTTATTATTTGCGTTTAATTACTGTTTAGAATTATTCTATTTTAGTGGTTGCTTATGTTCTTTTTTTATTAATTTTTTATTATTAATTTGTTTAATAAATAAGTAATTGTCAGCGTATATGTTTCTTGGAAACAACTTTTATATTTTTTTTTATCTGATCTTGCTTGTTTTATTTCTACTATCTGAGTTCTGTTTTGTAAGTATTATTTTATTCAAGTATTTGGTATTTCTTTGATGCCTTTTGCGTAGAACTTGTCTAACAAAAGGTTATAGTTCACTGTGTAAAAAGCTCGATTTACATAAAAAAAAATTAATGCTACTTTTGTTTAATGCTTCCATAATATCTTAAACTGTTTTGTTAAGTGCTGTTGATGTTGATTTTCTTTTTCTGAATCGATGTTGGCAGTTATTTATTAAATTATTGTTTTCAAAAAATAGGTATATCCAGTTATAAAACATTGTTCAATTATTTTAGAATTTGGTTTTGAAGTGATATTGAACTGGACTTTATTAGCTCGTTTAATTTTGTTTTGTTTTTGTATATTGGTATTACTCTTAATTGTTTTAAAGCTATTGATAGGTTGCTTGGAGATTTGATACATTTATATGTTATAATAAATTTAACTAATTGAAACACTTGTTCAGGTATGTTGTCTACTCCTGTAGATTGTTCTACTTCTATTTTATTTTATGTACTAAATACAAATAAATTGTATATTTGTTTCTTGTATATGATTTTTAAAGTTTCTTGGTATTTTACGTTCTGTTATAGATCTGCAAAAAAGTTGTTAAATATAGTTGCGGTTTCTTTGGGGGTTTTTATGTTATTTTTTTTAGTTGATTTGATTTTGCATTTTTTTAGTTTTTTTCTGATGTTTTTATTACATTCTAATATTCTTTATTTTTGTTGCTGCTGTTTAGAATTCTTTTGTTGTTAAGTCTTTTAGGTTAGTAGTAGTAATAAAATTTTTGATAATTCTTTTATTGATTTTTTTCCGTAATGTTTACAATTGTTTAATTTGGTTGGTGTTATTTATTTCTTATCGTTGCTGTTTTATGTTGTACAAAAAGAAAGGCTTTATTACAATATGTTTTTATTGTTTTTGCAAAATTATTGTACATTATATTTACGGTTATAAAATTTTTCTCTTTTTTTTTTCTCTTTTTTTGTTTTGTTTGTAGTTTGTGTGGGTTCAAAATATAATTTATGTCTGCAATATGTTTTTTTTTTTGTTAGTATGGTAACACTATATATTATTTGTTTTAGATTTTTTTTGTCAAGTATTTTATTAACTGTACTCATCTTTCTTAGGTTCTAGTTTGTGTTAATTATTTAATAAATTAAAGGTAATTCTTTTTTGTGTTTGAATATCAGATTTTAGTTATAGGTTAATTTCTAAATACTTTTACTTCAAATAAGTGTTGTAGTTGTTTGAAAATTATTTTTCTTTATTTAAACAGTGAGACAAGCTGTGAATTTATCCAATTTATATTTTTGACGTAAACAATTTTAATAATTTTACTTTTTAAAATTACTATATGAAAAGTGTTAGAATTTCTGGTATAAAATTCATTTTTATTATGGCTACCTTCTTGTACTTTTTTTTAACTGATTTTGAATTGAAATACTTTATTTAATATTTTATGGTCTTACTAGTTGATAATTGATTTTTTGACACTTGTTATTACATGATTGCTTTCCTGTTTTTCTGTATTCTAGTTTTATTGTGTTTCAAGTACATGTTCATGTTATTGTTGTTGCTAAATAGATATTTATGTCTCTAATTATGAAAAAGTGTTTTTTATCATTAATAATGTGTTCCAAGTCATCTATGAAATGGTTTATTTCAGAGTTTTGACGTCTGTAGATTGCAAATTTTTTTAGTTAATGTTTGCTTCATTGCCACCACAATTTTTATCATCTCTTGATTGAAAGTATGAGCAGTAATTTGAAAATTTAATGTTTGCATCTCAGTTCTTGTAAAGTTATGTTTCACTTATAATGTAACTTTTTCATCTATTAAAAGCAAGTTTAATATATCTAATTTATTAAAGATACTACGTGCATATTTATTCATTTTTCAATTATTTTATTAACTTATGTGATCAATTCAGTTTCTCGTTATTTGTGTATCATTTGCAGAATTTATTCTACCACTGTATTTCTTTATTTTTCACCAACAATTTGAACAGTTCAAATGATTGTAATGACATTTTCTTTCATGTTTTATTCTACAGTGTGGATATAAGATCATTTTATCATTTTTTATATTTATTTCTGTTGAAGCATCTTAAAATATTGGTGACTTTATATCATCTTTAAGTTGATTGTTTTTCTATCTGTCTCAACTGGCTTTATGTTGTTTCCAATACGTTAGATTAATTAAATTTTTGTCTGTAATCAAGTAGTTTTGTTGAATTATTGCTTTCTTAATATTTTTTTGTTAAATTTATATATAATTCTATTTTAGCTTATTTTAATTTCAGATTGTTCCTGGATATTAACCACACCACAGTTGTCGCTTCAAACAATTATCAGTTTATAAGTTAGTTAAGTCAGTTAGTATAAATAGTCAATACACCCTTTAAAATATTCACTTTGAATTGTGGTGGTGAACGATATTGACGAAGTAAGTTAAAAATCAATTATTAAGTTTAAATAAATAAAGCCATACTGATGAGAGGTAAACCTCGAAACGCGTCTATGGATGTTTTTAGTTTAGAATATTTTTTCATAAATTTAATTTTTTAATGTAATTATCAGTTTGATAAATGCGTTGCTGTTTGTACTATAACAGTTTCAACAAATAATTCAATTTTTTCTCTGAATTTTGCTTATTTATGAAATTACAATGGACTCGCAACCTCACTGTTCCAGTTTAGACTGCTTCAGCCAGGCCGAGTATTTCAGGTTTATCAAACAATAGTTTATTTGCTAAATTTATAATTAAATTATTTCATTTTAATTTGTTCAATAACTATTTTTTTGTATCAACAAATCGTGTTCTCAATAATTATACAGTGCTACTTACTAAGTTAATTCCTTTGTTTTCAAGACAGTTGATCTTTTGCTGTACATGCTTAAAGTGAAAGTGTTGAAAACATAGCATTAATCTCTGTTTGTGGCAGCTGGTTTGAATAGTACTTGTTGTGTGGTCATCACTTCAGTAATATCAGACCAACATGATTATTGAATTGCATGGTTTTAGTTGGTAGAAATAAGTTTGTTATTTTGTTAACGCTGGTCAACTCTGCACGTCACTATCATCAATAGAGGTCTTGCTGAGCCCAGTGATTTAATAGGTTAGAATTGTAAAAAATAGATAGTTAGACAACAATTTTAGAAACTAATTTAAAAATTTAATAATTTGATCTATAACAACAATTAATATCAGCAGAAATTGACTTGCTACCTCACTGTTCCAGTGTTAAACTGTATCAGTTAGGCCAAGTATTCCAATTAGGTTTGAGATGAATTTTAACCCTGGTCAACTCCACGTCACTATCACTAGAGGTCGTGTTGAGCCCAGTGATTTGATAGAACTGCAAAAATGCGCATTCTAAATAGGATATGAAAATCAATTACATTATTTGGTTTGCTTTAATCCAAATATATAATCTAATTAACATTCATTTTAATTTTGTTAAATAGCATTTCTACTTGTATCAACAAATCGTGTTCTCAGTAATTATACAGTGCCACTTTCTAAGTAAATACGTTTGTTTTCAACGTAGTTGATCTTTTGCTGTACATGCTTAAAGTGAAATTGTTGAAAATATGGTATTAATCTCTGTTTGTGGCAGCTGGTCTGAATAGTACTTGTTGTGTGGTCATCACTTCAGTAATATCAGACCAACATGATTAATGAATTGCATGGTTTTAGTTGATAGAAATAAATTTGTTATTTTGCTTTAAAACTGGTGAACTCTTTACGTCACTATCATCAATAGAGGTCGTTCTAAGCCCAGTGATTTAATAGGTTAGAACTGTATAAAAAGAAGACAATTAGACAATAGTTTTAATGATGAATTTGAAAATTTGATATATAAGAACATTTAAAATTAGCAGAAATTAACTTGCTACCTCACTGTTCCAGTGTTAGACTGTTTCAGTAAGACCAAGTATTCAATTAGGTTTTAAATGGATTTTAACCCTGGTCAACTCCACGTCACTGTCAATAGAGGTCGTGTTGAGCCCAGTGATTTGATAGAATTGCAAAATTAAGCATTCTAAATAGGATATAAATATAAAAATCAATTACAAATAGTTTGCTATGACCCAATTATATAATCTAATTAACATTCATTTTAATTTTGTTAAATAGCATTTTTACTTGTATCAACAAATCGTGTGCTCAATATTTATACAGTCCTACTTACTAAGTAAATGCCTTTGTTTCCAATGAGGTTGATCTTTTGCTGCATATGCTTAAAGTGAAATCGTTGAAAATATGGTATTAATCTTTGTTTGTGGTGGCTGGTTTGAATATTACTTGTTGTGTGGTCATCACTTTAGTAATATCAGACCAACATATTTATTGAATAACATGGTTTCAGTTGATAGAAATAGATTTGTTATTTTGTTAACGCTGGTCAACTCACCACGTCACTATCATCAATAGAGGTCTTGCTGAGCCCAGTAATTTAATAGGTTAGAATTGTACAAAAAAAAATTACTCAATAATTTTAAAGATAAATTTGAATTTTTAATATATAATAACATGACATGACATGATTAGGTTAAACGAAAGCCCAACGTAGTCACATTAGTGATGACCCGTAGCCTGACCACGGTTTAAGGTTTGATCTAGTGTAAGAGTCGACGCCGGCCTAGTAAGTCCCCACCATTCCAATTGACGCTTGGCACTTTGAAGAATTTGGTCATTCTTGTCAGTGTTAAGCTATCAGCAGTTGGTCTAAAAAAGGGTAAACTCTTCATGCTCAGGGACACCTTCCACTGTTGCTATAGGTAGTTCGACCTTGGTGGCACAGGTTAGATGAGACTGTTAAGAGACTTTTAATATGAATTTTTTTTAACTCACTGACTAACATTGCTTTATCTTAACTTTAGTTGTTAATTTTCTTTATATTTGTGTCTTTACCTTCTCCATTTGTAGATGTAGTTTCTGATGCTCAATCTACCGCGGGTTCTGTATATATGCAGACGGATCGTTCAGAAGATTTAGTGCGGAGTGAAATCGCGCTGTTTATATACAGAGGATCGTCGACGAAAAGTGCGTGAAGTGCGAAGTAGTATCGCGACGTGTTTATATATAAGACTTTATAATAGCTGGGACCGTACAGATACGAGCTGCAAAGTGTAACTTGTAACTGTATGGGGGTGGTGGCAAATGTAGGGCCCGGCGTCTAAACAAACTTTGTAACAAGTGTAATAGTTTCAACTGACTTATTGACAAAAGTGTTTGAAGTGATATCCCGAACTGATTTTTCTTCTAGTCTCTACACACCTGGTTTCAAATGGATGATGTAATGTTGTATCAAACTAGTAACATTTATTGTTACTATTAATTATTGATAATTTAGCACATATTTTGCAGTAATACTTTGACATTTATTATCTCCTTTCAATCTAAACTACAATTGCTACAAAATTACCTGACAACATGGCTGTAGCATTTAATACCTCATTGACAATGCATTAATTAATAATACAATTCATTTCACACAATTTTGCTATAACCGTATTTTGACAAATTTTTAATTATAATTTTACTGTTCTAGATGCTGAATATATATTTATTACATTTATAGCTAATACCAAGATTTGGATTTTATCTTCAACATTCCTAGATGTATTTTTTTGCTCAATCTACCGCGGGCTCTGTATATATGCAGACGGATCGTTCAGAAGATTTTATATAGACAATACAATAGCTGGGACTGTACAGATACGAGCTGCAAAGTGTAACTCGTAACTGTATGGGGGATGGTGGCAAATGTAGGGCCCGGCGTCTAATAAAACTTTGTAACAAGTGAAATAGTTTCAACTGACTTATTGACAAAAATGTTTTTTTTTTTAATTAATAATTTTACTATTCTAGGTACTAAATAAATATTTATTACATTTATAGCTTAATTATATACCAAATAGATGATTACAAGATTTGGATGTTACCTTCTACATTCCTAGATGTATTTTTTTTGCTCAATCTACCGCGGGCTCTGTATATATGCAGACGGATCGTTCAGAAGATTTAGTGCGGACTCATATCGTGTTCTGTTTTTATACATCAGATCGTCGACGAAAATGTGTAAAGTGCGGAGTAATATCGCGACGCGTTTATATATAGATAATATAATAGCTGGGACTGTACAGATACGAGCTGCAAAGAGTAACTCGTAACTGTATGGGGATGGTGGCAAATGTAGGGCCCGGCATGAAATAAAAAACTTAACAAAGACAATTTTGCTATATAATCGTATTTTAATTTAAAATATTTAATTATAATTTTACTATTTTAGATGCTGTGTGTTATATACCAGTTGAATGGTTACCAAGCTTTCGACGTTAACTTCTACATTTCTGGATAAGATTATTTTAACTCAAACTTTGTGCGTGAATGATATCACGTACTCATTAATAATATACTAATAATGAAATCGAATAATAAGCACGTTTGTATTATTAAATCTATGAAAAATTGCACAACTTCCATTTGTATCATGAAATTCGCACAGAAAACCTGTGAAAATCATCAAAAATTGCACAAAAACTCATCAGCAAACACACAACAAAGTGTTTGGCATTAAATCTATAAAAAACTTCAAATAATCAACAAAAATGAATAAAAATTTGTTCATCTCAAAATTAGCAAAGACCCAAAATTAGACCATAAAATGTAAAAAATTGCAAAATAAACGCATGCAATATTAAAATACTGTTGGAAAAAACAAAAATCTGCCAGATAAACTGTTTAAAAGTGTAAAATTTGTTTTATAAAATTGTTCAAAAGCACCAAAATTGGACTATAAACTTTTTTTAATAAAATAACAAAAACATCTAAATATTATTAAGAGCCACCAAAATCCGGTCACAAACTGTTGAAAAATGTAAATATTTTTAAGAAATTTCAAAAACTGAAAAATTTTGCCATAAATATTTGATCTTACAGTTAAAACTGTTAACAAATGCAAACTTATGTTTATAAAAAATCAAAAATAGCAAAATCCTGTATTTATTAAACATCAAAATATTGTTAGAAAACACTAAAATTTTGATATAAACTGTTTAAAACTAGCAAAATGCGACCATAAAATATATAAACATAGTTAGAAATAGCAAAATTTCGTGATAATCTTTCTAAAATTGCTAAATTCTATTAACGAAAATTCAAAAATAGCAAAATACGCTTCCTCTCAAGTTTTGAAATAGATATCGAGAGAGTCCTGTATGCTTGTCAGCCCTTTCACATTGCAGACCCTTGCTTAGAGATAGGTATGCCAGTGGAATGAAACCCCTAATAAAAAAATTAAAAAAAGATTTGTAGTTTGGTTTAATATTTGACATTGATCATAAGTCGGGTTTAGAAATAAAAAATGGATACAAAGTACAAAAAAACTGAAAGTGGATGGAAACTGAATAGAGCAGATGAAAAGTGAATAGAGTTGATAGAAAGTGGATGGAAAGTAGATAAAAGTAGAACAAGTAGATAGTAAATAGTATAAAGAAAAGTGGATAGAGTAGAAGGAATGTGGATAGGGAAGAAAGAGAGTGGATAGAAAGTAAATAGAGTAAATAAAAGTGAATGGAAACTTGATAAAAAATAGTCAATAAAAATAGAGAGAAAGTAGGTAAAGTAGGTGAAAAATTGATAGAGTAATTAAAAGAAGAAGGAAAGTAGATAAAGTATTTAAAAGTGGATAGAAAGTTGATAAAAAATAAATAAAAAGTGGATAAAAGAGATAAAAAGTAGATAGAGTGAATAAAAATAGATGGAAAGTAGGTAAAATAAAAGGAAAGTGGATGGAAAGTTGATAGAATAATTAAAAGTGGAAGGAAAGTTGATAAAAAATAGTGGATAAAAGAGACAAAAAGTGGATAGAGTGAATAAAATAGATACAAAGTAGGTAAGGTAGAAGGAAAGTGGATGGAAAGTAGATAGAGTAAATAAAAGTAGAAGAAAAGTAGATAGAGTGGATAAAACGTGGATAAAAATAGATGGAAAGTGAATAGGGTGGAAAGAAAGTGGATAGAGTAAAAATGTGGATGAGATGATTAGATGAAATATGGATAAAAAGTGGTTAGAGTAGAAAGAAAGTAAATCTACTCTATGAATAAAAAGTGAATAGAAAGTGGATAGAGTAGACAGAAAGTAGATAAAGTAAATGAAAAGTAGATAAAAAATTGATACAAAGTGAATAAAGTGGACGGATAGAGAAAATTGGGCAAACAACCAAAATAAAAATAAATCAAAGTGATTGAACAGTTTAGTCTTTATTCTATTTAATAAATGTGGCTATTCCATTTAGACTACAATCTGAAGTAATGGCAAATAATTTAATTTTATTAGATAATTAGATAATTTTGCCACATAGCTGTATTAACAGGTAATCAGCCAATTTAAAAACATACACAAAGTTTTTTAAGTACTAACTTGTTAGCAACTGTCCACTTATAAAAGAGTTAATTTAAACTTTAAACTTTAAATGTTAATATTAGAATAAAACGATAAAATTAGAATGTGAGAATGACATTTGTGCTGACAAAAGTACTAAGATACTGCAAAAGCTATAAAATAAAAAGTGTCAGAATACTATTAGCTCTCTTGGACAAAATATTGATTTCAGACTTATTATGAGAGTACATTTACTTTGCGACAAATCAACAACTGAGATAGATAGATTTGGTTAAGATACTCATAAAAAAATAAAATTTTAAATTAATAATAGCTGAGACCGTACAGATACGAGGTACAAAGTAGTAACTCGTAACTGTATGAAGGTGGTGGCAAATGTAGGGCCCGGTATCTAATAAAACTTTGTAACAAGTGATATAGTTCCAACTGACTTATTGACAAACATGTTTTTTTTAATTATAATTTTACTGTTTTAGATACTGAATGGTTACTAAGATTTGGATGTTACCTTCAACATTCCTAGATGTAATTTCTGAAGCTCCATCTACCGCGGGCTCTGTATATATGCAGACGGATCGTTCAGAAGATTTAGTGCGGAGTGATATCGTGTTCTGTTTATATACATCAGATCGTCGACGAAAATGTATAAAGTGCGGAGTCATGTCGCGTCGCGTTTTTATATAGACAATACAATAGCTGGGACCGTACAGATACGAGCTGCAAAGTGTAACTCGTAACTGTATGGGGGTGGTGGCAAATGTAGGGCCCGGCGTCTAATAAAACTTTGTAACAAGTGATATAGTTCCAACTGACTTATTGACAAAAGTGTTTAAAGTGATATCGCGAACTGATTTTTCTTCTAGATACACCTGGTTTCAAATGAATGATGTAATGTTGTATCAAACAAGTGACAGTTATTGTTACTATCAATTATTGTTAACTATGCACACATTTTCTAGTAATACTATAACATTTACTACCTTCTTTCAATCTAAACTACATTTGCTACAAAATTACCTGACAACATGACTTTAGCATTTAATATTTCATTGACAATGCATTAATCAATCAATTAATTCAATTAACAAACAGTAATTTGCTATAACCGTATTTTGACAAACTTTTAATTATAATTTTACTGTTCTAGATTCTGAATAAATATTTATTACATTTATAGCTAATACCAAGATTTGGGTTTTATCTTCAACGTTCCTAGATGTATTTTTTTGGTCAATCTACCGCGGGCTCTGTATATATGCAGACGGATCGTACAGAAGATTTAGTGCGGAGTGATATCGCGCTGTTTATATACAGAGGATCGTCGACGAAAGTCCGTGAAGTGCGAAGTAGTATCGCGACGTATTTATATATAGACTTTATAATAGCTGGGACTGTACAGATACGAGCTACAAAGTAGTAACTCGTAACTGTATGGGGGTGGTGGCAAATGTAGGGCCTGGCATAATTTTGATTTCAGGTCGTTCCTGGGAAGACATTTATCACACTACATCTGTTGTTTCAAATAACTGTAAGTTTGATAAACAACTTAATAATTAATATATAGTTCTATTATGTAGCACCAGTAGATTTAAGGTGTTTCTAAATGTTGTACATACTATTTATATACATTTTTATCACATTACTCAAATTTAAACAGTGTCAGAACAATAACAATAAGTGTTATAAGTTATTGATTTAGATTAAAATCTTTTAAACGCAATTATGTTATTTAATTGTTTAATGTTATTTGGAGTTTTACTGTATTCATTTCTACAGCCGTATACGATGTTGTGCTTCTTTTATTAGTTCTAATAGGCTTGTAAATGTCGTTTTTTTCTTGTGTTGTAGTTGTATATGTTGCATTTCTTTACTAAAATGATGTTTGTTTTTAAAGTTTCAGTATTAATCTTATTTATAAGTTTACATTTGATGATTTTAATAATGATTTTCAAGTTTTAATCTATTTTAATACAATATAGTCCGTAATATGATTTTCTTTGTTAGTACGTTTTCACCAAAATTTGAAGTTTTTTTGTCAAGTGTTTTAATAACTATAGACCACATCTTTCTTAGGTCCCAGTTTCTGTTAATTATTTCTATTTTCAAGGTAATTCTTTTTTGTGAAAATCAGATTCTAGTTGTTGATTAATTTCTAAATGTACATTTATTTTAAGTAAGTATTCTTCTTTGAGTAATTGTTTTGTAAATTATTTTTTTTTTTTTAAATTATTTATCTAATTTATACTTTTCGACGTAAACAATTTTAATAGTATTACTTTTTAAAATTAGCTCACTTTATGTAATATATATTTTCTACTATAAAATTCAATTTTATTACTTTTTATGATGGCTACCTTCTTGTACTTTCTTTTTAACTGATATTGGATTGACATAGTGATATTTAATATATTATGATCTAACTATTTATCAACTATACGGTAAAGTGCGAGGACTTCAAATTCTGTAAACAATCAGGTAAATAGGTAATTATTTGAAAATAAAAAGTCTTTTGTTTAGGTATGTGAAGGTTTTTTGTTTTGATTTCTCTGACTAACAATTTTAGCACTTAGCATCTTTGTTACTTCTGCTCCTCAATTATGAAAAACTGTTTTTTTTACCATTAATAATGTGTCCCAAGTCATCTATGAAATGATTAATATATTTAATTTATTAAAAATACTACGTGCATATTTATTCATTTGTTAATTATGTTATTAACTTATGTAGTCAATTGTATTTCTCGTTATTTGTGTCATTTGCAGAATTGATTCTACCATTGTATTTTTTTTTTTAATTTTTCACCAACAATTTGAACAGTTCAATTGATTGTATTGACATTCTCTTTCATGTTTTATTTTACACTATGGACATGAGATTTCATTTTTGCATTTCATTGTGTTGTGTCTCTATTTATTTCTGTTGTAGCATCTTAAAATATTTATGTCTTCATATCATCTTAAGTCTTTGACTGTAGTAAAGTAGTTTTAATGAATCATTGTTTCCTTAATATCTTTTGTTAAATTTATATATATTTGTATTTTTTTAACTTTAATTTCAGATTGTTCCTGGGAGGATATCTACCACACCACAGTTGTCGTTTCAAACAATTGACTGTGAGAAAAATGCGTTGCTGTTTGTACTATAATAGTTTCTACAAATAATTCAATTGTGTCTCTAAATTTTGCTTAATTATTACATTAATGGACTCGCAACCTAACTGTTACAGTAATAGACTGCTTCAGTCAGGCCGAGTATTTCAGGTGGATCCAAAAATAATTTATTTGCTTCAGCCTAAATTTATAATTTAATTATTTCATTTAAATTTGTTCAATAACTATTTTTTTGTATTAACAAATTGTGTTCTCAATAATTATACAGTGCCACTTACTAAGTAAATGCCTTTGTTTTCAAGACAGTTGATCTTTTGCTGTACATGCTTAAAGTGAAATCATTGAAAACATGGTATTAATCTTTGTTTGTGGCAGCTGGTTTGAATATTACTTGTTGTGTGGTCATCACTTCAGTAATATCAGACCAACATAACTAATGAATAACATGATTTTAGTTGATAGAAATAAATTTGTTGTTTTGTTTTACCGCTGGTTAACTCTGCACGTCACTATCATCAATAGAGGTCTTGCTGAGCCCAGTGATTTAATAGGTTAGAACTGTACAAAAAAGAATAATTAGAAAATAATTTTATATTAATTTAAAAATTTAATATATAATAACATGACATGACATAATTAGGTTAAACAAAAGCCCAACGTAGTCACATTAGTGATGACCCGTAGCCTGACCAAGGTTTGAGGTTTGATCTAGTGTAAGAGTCGACGCCGGCTTAGTGAGTACCCACCATTCCAATTGACGTTTGGCACTTTGAAGAATTTGGTCATTCTTGTCAGTGTTATGCTATCAGCAGTTGGTCTAAAAAAGGGTAAACTCCTCATGCTCAGGGACACCTTCCACTGTTGCTATAGGTATTTCGACCTTGGTGGCACAGGTTTGATGAGACTGTTAAGAGGCTGTTAATAAAGATTTATTTGAATTCACTGTCTAACAATCTTAACTTAAAAAAAACAATATGACAATAATTTTAAAAATTTTAATGAAAACTTTAATTATAATAATAATTAATATCAGCAAAAATTGACTTGCTACCTCACTGTTACAGTGTTAGACTGTATCAGTTAGGCCAAGAATTCTAATTAAGTTTTAAATGAATTTTAACCCTGGTCAACTCCACGTCACTAATAATAGAGGTCGTGCTGAGCCCAGTGATTTGATAGAATTGCAAGAATGTGCATTCTAAATAGGATATGAAAATCAATTACATTATTTGGTTTGCTTTGATCCAAATATATAATCTAATTAAAATTTATTGTAATTTTGTTAAATAGCATTTCTGTTTGTATCAACAAATTGTGTGCTCAATAGTTATACAGTGCCACTTACTAAGTAAATGCGTTTGTTTTCAAGGCAATTGATCTTTTGCTGTACATGCTTAAAGTGAAATCGTTGAAAACATGGTATTAGTCTTTGTTTGTGGCAGCTGGTTTGAATAGTACTTGCTGTGTGGTCATCACTTCAGTAATATCAGACCAACATGATTAATGAATAACATGGTTTTAGTTGATAGAAATAAATTTGTTATTTTGTTTTGCCGCTGGTGAACTCTGTACGTCACTATCATCAATAGAGGTCGTTCTGAGCCCAGTGATTTAATAGGTTAGAACTGTACAAAAAGAGGACAATTAGACAATAATTTTAAAGATGAATTTAAAAATTTAATTTTTAGGAACATTTAATATTAGCAGAAATTAAATTGCTACCTCACTGTTTCGGTGTTAGACTGTTTCAGTTAGGCCAAGTGTTCAAATTAGGTATTAAATAAATTTTAACCCTGGTCAACTCCACGTCACTATCAGTAGAGGTCGTGTTGAGTCCAGTGATTTGATAGAATTGCAAAAATGTGCATTCTAAATAGGATACAAAAATCAATTACATTATTTGGTTTGCTTTGATCCAAATATATAATCTTATTAACATTCATTTTAATTTTGTTAAATAGCATTTCTACTTGTATCAACAAATTGTGTGCTCAATATTTATAGAGTGCTACTTACTAAGTTAATGCGTTTGTTTTCAAGGCAATTGATCTTTTGCTGTATATGCTTAAAGTGAAGTCGTTGAAAACATGGTATTAATCTTTGTTTGTGGCGGCTGGTTTGAATATTACTAGTTGTGTGGTCATCACTTCAGTAATATCAGATCAACATGATTATTGAATTGCATGGTTTTAGTTGATAGAAATAAATTTGTTATTTTGTTTCGCCGCTGGTGAACTCTTTACGTCACTATCATCATTAGAGGTCGTTCTGAGCCCAGTGATTTAATAGGTTAGAACTGTACAAAAAAGAACAATGATTTTAAAGATGAATTTGAAAATTTAATGTATAAGAAAATTTAATATTAACAAAAATTTACTTGCAACCTCACTGTTACAGTGTTAGACTGTATCAGTTAGGCCAAGTATTCCAATTAGGTTTCAGATGGATTTAAACCTCGGTCAACTCCACGTCACTATCAATAGAGAGGTCGTTTTGAGCCCAGTGATTTGATAAAATTGCAAAAATGCGCATTCTAAGTAAGATATAAAAATCACTTACATTATTTGGCTTGCTTTGATCCAAATATATAATATAATTAACATTCATTTTATTTTTGTTAAATAGCATTTCTATTTGTATCAACAAATCGTGTGCTTAATAATTATACAGTGCCACTTACTAAGTAAATGCGTTTGTTTTCAATGCAGTTGATCTTTTGCTGTATATGCTTAAAGTGAAATCGATGAAAATATGTTATTATCTTTGTTTGCGGCAGCTGGTTTGAATAGTGCTTGCTGTGTGGTCATCACTTCAGTAATATCAGACCAACATGATTAATGAATAACATGGTTTTAGTTGATAGAAATAAATTTGTTATTTTGTTAACGCTGGTCAACTCAACACGTCACTATCATCAATAGAGGTCTTGCTGAGCTCAGTGATTTAATAGGTTAGAACTGTACAAAAGAAGGACAATTAGAGAATAATTTTAGAAATTAATTTAAAAATTTATTATATAAAAACATGACATGACATGATTAGGTTAAACGAAAGCCCAACGTAGTCACATTAGTGATGACCCGTAGCCTGACCAAGGTTTAAGGTTTGATCTAGTGTAAGAGTCGACGCCGGCTTAGTGAGTACCCACCATTCCAATTGACGCTTGACACTTTGAAGAATTTGGTCATTCTTGTCAGTGTTATGCTATCAGCAGTTGGTCTAAAGAAGGGTAAACTCCTCATGCTCAGGGACACCTTCCGCTGTTGCTATAGGTAGTTCGACCTTGGTGGCACAGGTTAGATGAGACTGTTAAGAGGCTGTTAATAAGGATTTATTTGAATTGACTATAAGACAATAATTTAAAAAATTAAATTGAAAACTTTAATTATAATAACAATTAATATTAACAGAAATTGACTTGCTACTTCACTGTTGCAGTGTTAGACTGTATCAGTTAGGCCAAGTATCCCAATTAGGTTTTAGATGGATTTTAACCCTGGTCAACTCCACGTCACTATCAGTAGAGATCGTGTTGAGCCCAGTGATTTGATAGAATTGCAAAAAAGCACATTCTAAACAAGATATAAAAATCAATTACAATATTTGGTTTTACTTTGATCCAAATATACATATAATCTAATTAACTTTCATTTTAATTTTGTTAAATAGCATTTCTATTTGTATCAACAAATTGTGTGCTCAATATTTATACAGTGCCACTTACTAAGTAAATGCCTTTGTTTTCAAGGCAGTTGATCTTTTGCTGTACATGCTTAAAGTGAAATCGTTGAAAATATGGTATTATCTTTGTTTGTGGCAGCTGGTTTGAATAGTGCTTGTTGTGTGGTCATAACTTCAGTAATATCAGACCAACATGATAAATGAATAACATGGTTTTAGTTGATAGAAATAAATTTGTTATTTTGTTAACGCTGGTCAACTCAACACGTCACTATCATCAATAGAGGTCTTGCTGAGCCCAGTGATTCAATAGGTTAGAATTGTACCAAAAAAGGACAATTAGACAACAAATTAGAATTAATTAAAAAATTTAATCTATACTAACAATTAATATTAGCAGAAATTAACTTGCTACCTCACTGTTGCAGTGTTAGACTGTATCAGTTAGGCCAAGTATTCCAATTAGGTTTTAAATGGATTTTAACCCTGATTAACTCCACGTCACTATCAATAAAGGTCGTGCTGAGCCCAGTGATATGATAGGTTAGAATTGCAAAATGTGCATTCTAAATAAGTTAGGCACATCAATCAGGCATAATAGCTAGGAAAAAATGACTGACTTCATCTACAACACTAATCATCACATGATTACAAAAAATGTGTTTATTATGTAACAGTTGTCGTTTCAAACAACTGAAAGTATTCAAGGGGGCCACTTGTTTGATTAGCTCACGCGTCAACTACGTCCCCTAAAATAATGTAACAATGTCTTTGTTAAATTTTTATATATTTGTGTTTTTGCTTATTTCGATTTCAGATTGTTCCTGGGAAGATATTTATTACACCACAGTTGTTGTTTCAAACATCTGTCTGTGTGATAAATACGTTGCTGTTTATAATAGTTTCTACATATAGTTAAATTATTTTTCTAGATTTTGCTTATTTATTACATATAATGAACTCGCAACCTCACTGTTACAGTTTAGACTGCTTCAGCCAGGCCGAGTATTTCAGGTGGATTCGAAAATACGTTATTGGGTTTGCTTTTGCCCAAATTTATAAACTTATTAATTCATTTAAATTTGTTCAATTACTATTTTTTTGTATCAACAAATCGTGTTCTCAATAATTATACAGTGCCACTTACTAAGTAAATGCCTTTGTTTTCAATGAGGTTGATCTTTTGCTGCATATGCTTAAAGTGAAATCGTTGAAAATATGGTATTTTTCTCTGTTTGTGGCAGCTGGTTTGAATAGTGCTTGTTGTGTGGTCATCACTTCAGTAATATCAGGTCAACATGATTATTGAATTGCATGGTTTTAGTTGATAGAATTAAATTTGTTATTTTGTTTAGCCGCTGGTTAACTCTGCACGTCACTATCATCAATAGAGGTCGTTCTGAACCCAGTAATTTAATATGTTTGAATTGTAAAAAAAGGACAAGTAGACTATAATAAATTTAGGAATAATTTTGAAAATTTAAATTATACTAACAATTAATATCAGCAGAAATTAACTTGCTACCTCACTGTTGTAGTGTTAGACTGTATTAGTTAGGCCAAGTATTCCAACTAGGTTTTAAATGGATTTTAACCCTGGTCAACTCCACGTCACTATCAGTAGAGGTCGTGTTGAGCCCAGTGATTTGATAGAATTGCAAAATTAAGCATTCTAAATAGGATATAAATATAAAAATCAATTACAATTGGTTGCCTATGACCCAATTATATAATATAATTAACATTCATTTTAATTTTGTTAAATAGCATTTCTACTTGTATCAACAAATCGTGTGCTCAATATTTATACAGTCCTACTTACTAAGTATATGCCTTTGTTTTCAATGAGGTTGATCTTTTGCTGCATATGCTTAAAGTGAAATCGTTGAAAATATGATATTAATCTTTGTTTGTGGTGGCTGGTTTGAATATCACTTGTTGTGTGGTCATCACTTTAGTAATATCAGACCAACATATTTATTGAATAACATGGTTTCAGTTGATAGAAATAGATTTGTTATTTTGTTAACGCTGGTCAACTCACCACGTCACTATCAATCAATAGAGGTCTTGCTGAGCCCAGTAATTTAATAGGTTGGAATTGTACAAAAAAAAATTCAGCAGAAATTGACTGTTGCAGTGTTAGACTGTATCAGTTGGGCCAAGTATTCCAACTAGGTTTTAAATGAATTTCAACTCTGGTCAACTTCACTTCACAATCAGTAGAGGTCGTGCTGAGCCCAGTGATTTGATAGACTTGCAAAAATGTGCATTCTAATTAGGAGATAAAAATCAAATACATTATTTGGTTTGCTTTAATCCAAACATATAATCTAATTAACATTTATTTTATTTTTGTTAAATAGCATTTCTACTTGTATCAACAAATTGTGTGCTCAATATTTGTACAGCATCACTTACTAAGTTAATGCTTTGTTTTTAATGCAGTTGATCTTTTGCTGTAAATGCTTAAAGTGAAATCGTTGAAAATATGGTATTAATCTTTGTTTGTGGCGGCTGGTTTGAATATTACTTGTTGTGTGGTCATCACTTCATCAATATCAGACCAACATGATTAATGAATAACATGGTTTTAGTTGATAGAAATAAATTTGTTGTTTTATTTTCACGCTGAATAACTCTGCACGTCACTATCATCAATAGAGGTCTTGCTGAGCCCAGTGGTTTATTAGGTTAGAATTGTAGAAAAAGAGAGCAATTAGGCAATAATTTTAAAGATGAATTTAAAAATTTAATATATAAGAACATTAAATATTAGCAGAAATTAGCTTGCTACCTCACTGTTCCAGTGTTAGACTGTTTCAGTTAGGCCAAGTATTCAAATTAGGTATTAAATGGATTTTAACCCTGGTCAACTCCACTTCACTATCAATAGAGGTCGTGTTGAGCCCAGTGATTTGATAGAATTGCAAAAATGTGCATTCTAAAAAGGATACAAAAATCAATTACATTATTTGGTTTGCTTTGATCCAAATATATAATCTTATTAACATTCATTTTAATTTTGTTAAATAGCATTTCTACTTGTATCAACAAATTGTGTGCTCAATATTTATACAGTGCTACTTACTAAGTTAATGCGTTTGTTTTCAAGGCAGTTGATCTTTTGCTGTACATGCTTAAAGTGAAATCGTTGAAAATATGGTATTATCTTTGTTTGTGGCAGCTGGTTTGAATAGTGCTTGTTGTGTGGTCATCACTTCAGTAATATCAGACCAACATGATTAATGAATAACATGGTTTTAGTTGATAGAAATAAATTTGTTATTTTGTTAACGCTGGTCAACTCAACACGTCACTATCATCAATAGAGGTCTTGCTGAGCCCAGTGATTCAATAGGTTAGAATTGTACCAAAAAAGGACAATTAGACAACAAATTAGAATTAATTAAAAAATTTAATCTATACTAACAATTAATATTAGCAGAAATTAACTTGCTACCTCACTGTTGCAGTGTTAGACTGTATCAGTTAGGCCAAGTATTCCAATTAGGTTTTAAATGGATTTTAACCCTGATCAACTCCACGTCACTATCAATAAAGGTCGTGCTGAGCCCAGTGATATGATAGGTTAGAATTGCAAAATGTGCATTCTAAATAAGTTAGGCACATCAATCAGGCATAATAGCTAGGAAAAAATGACTGACTTCTTCTACAACACTAATCATCACATGATTACAAAAAATGTATTTATTATGTAACAGTTGTCGTTTCAAACAACTGAAAGTATTCAAGGGGGCCACTTGTTTGATTAGCTCACGCGTCAACTACGTCCCCTAAAATAATGTAACAATGTCTTTGTTAAATTTTTATATATTTGTGTTTTTGCTTATTTCGATTTCAGATTGATCCTGGAAAGATATTTATTACACCACAGTTGTCGTTTCAACCATCTGTCTGTGTGATAAATACGTTGCTGTTTATAATAGTTTCTACATATAGTTAAATTATTTTTCTAGATTTTGCTTATTTATTACATATAATGAACTCGCAACCTCACTGTTACAGTTTAGACTGCTTCAGCCAGGCCGAGTATTTCAGGTGGATTCGAAAATACGTTATTGGGTTTGCTTTTGCCCAAATTTATAAACTTATAAATTCATTTAAATTTGTTCAATAACTATTTTTTTGTATCAACAAATCGTGTTCTCAATAATTATACAGTGCCACTTACTAAGTAAATGCCTTTGTTTCCAATGAGGTTGATCTTTTGCTGCATATGCTTAAAGTGAAATCGTTGAAAATATGGTATTTTTCTCTGTTTGTGGCAGCTGGTTTGAATAGTGCTTGTTGTGTGGTCATCACTTCAGTAATATCAGGTCAACATGATTATTGAATTGCATAGTTTTAGTTGATAGAATTAAATTTGTTATTTTGTTTAGCCGCTGGTTAACTCTGCACGTCACTATCATCAATAGAGGTCGTTCTGAACCCAGTAATTTAATATGTTTGAAATGTAAAAAAAGGACAAGTAGACTATAATAAATTTAGGAATAATTTTGAAAATTTAAATTATACTAACAATTAATATCAGCAGAAATTAACTTGCTACCTCACTGTTGTAGTGTTAGACTGTATTAGTTAGGCCAAGTATTCCAACTAGGTTTTAAATGGATTTTAACCCTGGTCAACTCCACGTCACTATCAGTAGAGGTTGTGTTGAGCCCAGTGATTTGATAGAATTGCAAAATTAAGCATTCTAAATAGGATATAAATATAAAAATCAATTACAATTGGTTGCCTATGACCCAATTATATAATATAATTAACATTCATTTTAATTTTGTTAAATAGCATTTTTACTTGTATCAACAAATCGTGTGCTCAATATTTATACAGTCCTACTTACTAAGTATATGCCTTTGTTTTCAATGAGGTTGATCTTTTGCTGCATATGCTTAAAGTGAAATCGTTGAAAATATGATATTAATCTTTGTTTGTGGTGGCTGGTTTGAATATCACTTGTTGTGTGGTCATCACTTTAGTAATATCAGACCAACATATTTATTGAATAACATGGTTTCAGTTGATAGAAATAGATTTGTTATTTTGTTAACGCTGGTCAACTCACCACGTCACTATCAATCAATAGAAGTCTTGCTGAGCCCAGTAATTTAATAGGTTAGAATTGTACAAAAAAAAATTCAGCAGAAATTGACTTGCTACCTCACTGTTGCAGTGTTAGACTGTATCAGTCAGGCCAAGTATTTCAAATAGGTTTCAGATGGATTATAACCCTGGTCAACTCCACGTCCTTATTAGTAGAGGTCATGTTGAACCCAGTGATTAGATAGAATTGCAAAAATGTGCATTCTAAATAGGATATGAAAATCGATTACATTATTTGGTTTGCTTTGATCCAAATAAATAATCTAATTAACATTCATTTTAATTTGTTAAATAGCATTTCTTACTTGTATCAACAAATCGTTTGCTCATTATTTATACAGTGTCACTTACTAAGTAAATGCCTTGGTTTCAAGGCAGTTGATCTTTTGCTGTAGATGCTTAAAGTGAAATCGTTGAAAACATGGTATTAATCTCTGTTTGTGGCAGCTGGTTTGAATAGTACTTGCTGTGTGGTCATCACTTCAGTAATATCAAACCAACATGCTTAATGAATAACATGAGTTTAGTTGATAGAAATAAATTTGTTATTTTGTTTTGTCGCTGGTGAACTCTCCACGTCACTATCATCAATAGAGGTCTTGCTGAGCTCAGTGATTGAATAGGTTAGAATTGTACAAAAAGAGAACATTTAGACAATAATTTTAAAGCTGAATTTAAAAAATTAATATATAACAATATTTACCATTAGCAGATAATAACTTGCTACCTCACTGTTCCAGTGTTAGACTGTTTCAGTTAGGGCAAGTATTTTAATAGGTTTTAAATGGATTTCAACCCTGGTCAACTCCACGTCACAATCAATAGAGGTCGTGTTGAGCCAAGTGATTTTATAGAATTGCAAAAATGTGCATTCTAAATAGGTTAGATACATCAATCAAGCATTATGGTTAGGAACGGATGACTAAAGTCTTCTATTATACTAATGATCACATCATTACTAAAAATGTATTTATTATGTAACAGTTGTCGTTTCAAACAACTGAAAGCACTCAAGGGGACCACTTGTTTGATTAGCTCACGCGTCAACTACGCCTCATAATTAATGTAATTATTTTGTTGTTAATTTTCTTATTTATTTGTGTTTTTGCTTATCTCGATTTCAGATTGATCCTGAGAAGATACTCATCACACCACAGTTGTCGTTTCAAACATCTGTCTGTGCGATAAATACGTTGCTGTTTATATTACAATTATTTCTCTAGATTTTGTTTACTTATTACATTAATGGACTCGCAACCTTACTGTTATAGTAATAGACTGCTTCAACCAGGCCTAGTATTTTAGGTTTATCAAAAATACATTATTTGGTTTGCTTTGACCCAAATATATAATCTAATTAAAATTCATTCTAATTTTGTTAAATAGCATTTATACTTGTATCAACAAATTGTGTGCTCAATTTTTATACAGTGCCACTTACTAAGTAAATGCCTTTGTTTTCAAAGCAGTTGATCTTTTGCTGTACATGCTTAAAGTGAAATCGTTGAAAATATGGTATTAATCTTTGTTTGTGGCGGCTGGTTTGAATATTACTTGCTGTGTGGTCATCACTTCAGTAATATCAGACCAACATAACTAATGAATTGCATGGTTTTAGTTGATAGAAATAAATTTGTTATTTTGTTTTGCCGCTGGTGAACTCTCCACGTCACTATCATCAATAGAGGTTTTGCTGAGCCCAGTGATTTTATAGGTTAGAACTGTACAAAAAAAGGAAATTTAGAGACATTTTATAAATGAATTTAAAAACTTAATATATAATAACATGACATGACATAATTAGGTTAAACGAAAGCCCAACGTAGTCACATTAGTGATGATCCGTAGCCTGACCAAGGGTTAAGGTTTGATCTAGTGTAAGAGTCGACGCCGGCCTAGTAAGTCCCCACCATTCCAATTGACGCTTGGCACTTTGAAGAATTTGGTCATTCTTGTCAGTGTTAAGCTATCAGCAGTTGGTCTAAAAAAGGGTAAACTCCTCATGCTCAGGGACACCTTCCACTGTTGCTATAGGTAATTCGACCTTGGTGGCACAGGTTAGATGAGACTGTTAAGAGACTTTTAATATGAATTTTTTTTAACTCACTGACTTACATTGCTTTATCTTAACTTTAATTGTTAATTTTCTTTATATTTGTGTCTTTACCTTCTCCATTTGTAGATGTAGTTTTTGATGCTCAATCTACCGCGGGCTCTGTATATATGCAGACGGATCGTTCAGAAGATTTAGTGCGGAGTGAAATCGCGCTGTTTATATACAGAGGATCGTCGACGAAAAGTGCGTGAAGTGCGAAGTAGTATCGCGACGTGTTTATATAGACAGTATAATAGCTGGGACCGTACAGATACAAGCTGCAAAGTGTAACTTGTAACTGTATGGGGGTGGTGGCAAATGTAGGGCCCGGCGTATAAACAAACTTTGTAACAAGTGTAATAGTTTCAACTGACTTATTGACAAAAGTGTTTGAAGAGCGGAGTGATATCGTGAATTGACTTGTCTTCTAGTCTCTACGCACCTGGTTTCAAATGGATAGTGTAATGTTGTATCAAATAAGTAACAGATATTGTTACTATTAATTGTTGTTAATTGTGCACCCATTTTGCAGTAATACTTTGACATTTATTATCTCCTTTCAATCTAAACTACAATTGCTACAAAATTACCTGACAACATGGCTGTAGCATTTAATACTTCATTGACAATGCATTAATTAATAAATCAATTCATTTGACAAACACAATTTTGCTATAACCGTATTTTGACAAATTTTTAATTATAATTTTACTGTTCTAGATGCTGAATAAATATTTATTACATTTATAGCTAATACCAAGATTTGGATTTTATCTTCAACATTCCTAGATGTATTTTTTTGCTCAATCTACCGCGGGCTCTGTATATATGCAGACGGATCGTTCAGAAGATTTAGTGCGGAGTGATATCGTGTCCTGTTTATATACATCAGATTGTCGACGAAAATGTATAAAGTGCGGAGTAATATCGCGTCGCGTTTTTATATAGACAATACAATAGCTGGGACTGTACAGATACGAGCTGCAAAGTGTAACTCGTAACTGTATGGGGGATGGTGGCAAATGTAGGGCCCGGCGTCTAATAAAACTTTGTAACAAGTGAAATAGTTTCAACTGACTTATTGACAAAAATGTTTTTTTTTTAAATTTATAATTTTACTGTTCTAGGTACTAAATAAATATTTATTAGATTTATAGCTTAATTATATACCAAATAGATGCTTACAAGATTTGGATGTTACCTTCTACATTCCTAGATGTATTTTTTTTGCTCAATCTACCGCGGGCTCTGTATATATGCAGACGGATCGTTCAGAAGATTTAGTGCGGACTCATATCGTGTTCTGTTTTTATACATCAGATCGTCGACGAAAATGTGTAAAGTGCGGAGTAATATCGCGACGCGTTTATATATAGATAATATAATAGCTGGGACTGTACAGATACGAGCTGCAAAGAGTAACTCGTAACTGTATGGGGGATGGTGGCAAATGTAGGGCCCGGCATGAAATAAAAAACTTAACAAAGACAATTTTGCTATATAATCGTATTTTAACTTAAAATATTTAATTATAATTTTACTATTTTAGATGCTGAGTGTTATATACCAGTTGGATGGTTACCAAGAATTTGACGTTTTCTTCTACATTTCTGGAAAAGATTATTTTGACTCAAACTTTGTGCGTGAATGATATCACGTACTCATTAATAATTTACTATTAATGAAAATGAATAATAAGCACGTTTGTATTATTAAATCTATAAAAAGTTGCATAACTTCCATTTCTACCATGAAATTCGCACAGAAAACCTTAAAAAATTAAACAAAAATTCATCAGCAAAGACACACAAAAAATTTTAGTATTAAATCTATAAAAAACTTATAATTTATGCAATATTTTTTTCAAATAATCAACAAAAATAAATTAAAAAAAATTTATTTCAAAATTAGAAAAGTATAAAACATTAGAAAGCACCAAAATTAGACCATAAAATGTAAAAAATTGCAAAATAAACGCATACAATATAAAAGTACCGTTGGAAAAAACAAAAATTAGCCAGATAAACTGTTTAAAAGTGTAAAATTGTTCAAAAACACCAAAATTAGACTATAAACTGTTAATTTTTAATTTTTTATAAATTAACAAAAACATCAAAATATTATTAAGAGCCACCAAAATCCGGTCACAAACTGTTGAAAAATGAAAATATTTTTAAGAAATTTCAAAAACAAACAAAAATCTTGTCTTTAAACATCAAAATATTGTTAGAAAACACTAAAAGTTGACCATAAACTGTTTAAAACTAGCAAAATGCGACTATGAAATATGTAAACTTATTTAGAAATAGCAAAATACGTTTCCTCTCAAGTTTTGAAATAGATATCGAGAGAGCCCTGTATGTTTTTCAGCCACATTGGAGACCCTTGCTTATAGATAGGTATGCTAGTGGAAAGAAGCGAAAAAATTAAAAAAAAAGGATTGTAGTTTAGTTTAATATTTGGTATTGATTATAAATCGGGTTTAGAAATAAAAAATGTATAAAAGGTACGGTAAGGAGATGGAAAGTTGATAAGATGATAGGAAAGTAAATAGAAAGTAGATAGAGTAATTAAAGTGGAAAGTTGATAAGAAATAAATAAAAAGTTGATAAAAGAGATAAAAAGTGGATAGAGTAAATAAAAATAGATGACAGTAAATAAGGTAGAAGGAAAGTGGATGGAAAGTTGATAGAGTAAATAAAAGAAGAAGGAAAGTAGATAGAGTATTTAAAAAAGGATGGAAAGTTGATTGAGTAATTAAAAGTGGAAGGAAAGTTGATAAGAAATAAATAAAAAGTGGATAAAAGAGATAAAAAGTGGATAGAATAAATACAAATAGATGGAAGTAAATAAGGTAGAAGCAAAGTAGATGAAATGTTGATAGAGTAATTAAAAGTGGAAGGAAAATTGATAAAAAATAATTAAAATGTGGTTAAAAGAGATGAAAAGTGGGTAGAGTGAATAAAAAAAGATTGAAAGTAGATAAGGTGGAAGGAAAGTGGATGAAAAGTTGATAGAGTAATTAAAAAAGGAAGGAATAATGATAGAGTAATTAAAAGTGGAAAGAAAGTTGATAAGAAATAAATAAAAATTGGATAAAAAAGATAAAAAGTGAATAGAGTAAACAAAAATAGATGGAAAGTCGGTAAGGTAGAAGGAAAGTGGATGAAAAGTAAATAGAGTAAATAAAAGTAGAAGAAAAGTAGATAAAGTGGATGAAACGTGGATAAAAATAGATGGAAAGTGAATAGGGTGGAAGGAAAGTGGATAGAGTAAACAAATGGATGAGATGATTGGATAAAAAATTGATAAAAAGTGGATAGAGTAGATAGAAAGTATATAAAGTAAATGAAAAGTAGATAAAAAAATTGATAGAAAGTGAATAAAGTAGACGGATAGAGAAAAGTTGGGCAAACAACCAAAATAAAAATAAATCAAAGTGATTGAACAGTTTAATCTCTATTCTATTTTATAAATGTGGCTATTCCATTTAATACTATAATCTGAAGTAATGGCAAGTAATTTAACTTCATTAGATAATTTGATAGTTTTGCCACATAGCTGTATTAACGGGTAATCTGCTAATTTAAAAACATACACAAAGTTTTTTAAATACTAACTTGTTAGCAACTGTCCACTTATAAAAGAGTTGTTTAAAACTTTAAATGTTAATATTAGAAAAAAACGATAAAATTAGAATGTGAGAATGACATTTATGCTGACAAAAGGACTGAGATACTGCCAAAGCTATGAAATAAAAAGTGTCAGAATACTATTAGCTCTCTTGGACAAAATATTGATTTCAGACTTATTATGAGAGTACATTTACTTTGCGACAAATCAACAACTGAGATAGATAGATTTGGTTAAGATACTCATAAAAAAATAAAATTTTAAATTAATAATAGCTGAGACCGTACAGATACGAGGTACAAAGTAGTAACTCGTAACTGTATGAAGGTGGTGGCAAATGTAGGGCCCGGTATCTAATAAAACTTTGTAACAAGTGATATAGTTCCAACTGACTTATTGACAAACATGTTTTTTTTAATTATAATTTTACTGTTTTAGATACTGAATGGTTACTAAGATTTGGATGTTACCTTCAACATTCCTAGATGTAATTTCTGAAGCTCCATCTACCGCGGGCTCTGTATATATGCAGACGGATCGTTCAGAAGATTTAGTGCGGAGTGATATCGTGTTCTGTTTATATACATCAGATCGTCGACGAAAATGTATAAAGTGCGGAGTCATGTCGCGTCGCGTTTTTATATAGACAATACAATAGCTGGGACCGTACAGATACGAGCTGCAAAGTGTAACTCGTAACTGTATGGGGGTGGTGGCAAATGTAGGGCCCGGCGTCTAATAAAACTTTGTAACAAGTGATATAGTTCCAACTGACTTATTGACAAAAGTGTTTAAAGTGATATCGCGAACTGATTTTTCTTCTAGATACACCTGGTTTCAAATGGATGATGTAATGTTGTATCAAACAAGTGACAGTTATTGTTACTATCAATTATTGTTAATTATGCACACATTTTCTAGTAATACTATAACATTTACTACCTTCTTTTAATCTAAACTACATTTGCTACAAAATTACCTGACAACATGACTTTAGCATTTACTATTTCATTGACAATGCATTAATCAATCAATTAATTCAATTAACAAACACTAATTTGCTATAACCGTATTTTGACAAACTTTTAATTATAATTTTACTGTTCTAGATTCTGAATAAATATTTATTACATTTATAGCTAATACCAAGATTTGGGTTTTATCTTTAACGTTCCTAGATGTATTTTTTTTGGTCAATCTACCGCGGGCTCTGTATATAGGCAGACGGATCGTACAGAAGATTTAGTGCGGAGTGATATCGCGCTGTTTATATACAGAGGATCGTCGACGAAAGTCCGTGAAGTGCGAAGTAGTATCGCGACGTATTTATATGTAGACTTTATAATAGCTGGGACCGTACAGATACGAGCTACAAAGTAGTAACTTGTAACTGTATGGGGGTGGTGGCAAATGTAGGGCCCGGCATAATTTTGATTTCAGGTCGTTCCTGGGAAGACATTTATCACACTATATCTGTTGTTTTAAATAACTGTAAGTCTGATAAACAACTTAATTATTAATATATAGTTCTATTATTTAGCGCCAGTAGATTTAAGATTTTTCTAAATGTTGTACATAATATTTATATACATTTTCATCACATTACACAAATTTAAACAGTGTCAGAACAATAACAATAAGTAAATCTTTGAAACGCAATTATGTTATTTAATTGTTTAATGTTATTTGGAATTTTACTGTATTCATTTCTACAGTCGTATACAATGTTGTGCTTCCTTTATTAGTTCCAATAGATGGGTTGTAAATGTCGTTTTTTTCTTGTTGTATATGTTGCATTTCTTTACTAAAATGATGTTTGTTTTTAAAGTTTCAGTATTAATCTTATTTATAAGTTTACATTTTTTCAGTTTAATAATGTTTTTCAAGTTTTAATCTATTTTAATAGAATATAGTCCGTAATATGATTTTCTTTGTTAGTATGTTTTCACCAAAATTTGAAGTTTTTTTTGTCAAGTGTTTTAATAACTATAGACCACATCTTTCTTAGGTCCCAGTTTCTGTTAATTATTTCTATTTTCAAAGTAATTCTTTTTTGTGAAAATCATATTGTAGTTGTTGATTAATTTCTAATAGTAGTTTTATTTCAAGTAAGTATTCTTCTTTGAGTAATTGTTTTGTAAATTATTTTTCTTTTTTTAAATTATTTATCTATTTTATACTTTTCGACGTAAACAATTTTAATAGTATTACTTTTTAAAATTAGCTCACTTTATGTAATATATATTTTCTGCTATAAAATTCAATTTTATTACTTTTTATGATGGCTACCTTCTTGTACTTTCTTTTTAACTGATATTGGATTGACATAGTGATATTTAATATATTATGATCTAACTATTTATCAACTATACGGTAAAGTGCGAGGATTTCAAATTCTGTAAACAATCAGGTAAATAGGTAATTATTTGAAAATAAAAAGTCTTTTGTTTAGGTATGTGAAAGTTTTTTGTTTTGATTTCTCTGACTAACAATTTTAGCACTTAGCATCTTTGTTACTTCTGCTCCTCAATTATGAAAAACTGTTTTTTTACCATTAATATAGTGTCCCAAGTCATCTATGAAATGATTTATTTCAGAAACTGTAGATTGCAACAATTTTTAGTTAATGTTTGCTTCACCACCACCGTTTTTATCATCTTTTGATTGAAAGTATAAGCGGAAATTTGAAAATTTCTTCAGTTCTTGTAAAGTTTTGTTTCATTTATAATGTAACTTTTTCATCTATAAAAAGCAAATTTAATATATTTAATTTATTAAAAATACTACGTGCATATTTATTCATTTTTTAATTATGTTATTAACTTATGCAGTCAATTGTATTTCTCGTTATTTGTGTCATTTGCAGAATTGATTCTACCATTGTATTTTTTTATATTTTTCACCAACAATTTGAACAGTTCAATTGATTGTATTGACATTCTCTTTCATGTTTTATTTTACACTATGAACATGAGATTTCATTTTTGCATTTCATTGTGTTGTGTCTCTATTTATTTCTGTTGTAGCATCTTAAAATATTTATATTTAAGTCTTTGACTGTAGTAAAGTAGTTTTAATAAATCATTGTTTCCTTAATATTTTTTGTTAAATTTATTATATATTTGTATTTTTTTAATTTTAATTTCAGATTGTTCCTGGGAGGATATCTACCACACCACAGTTGTCGTTTCAAACAATCGACTGTGAGAAAAATGCGTTGCTGTTTGTACTATAATAGTTTCTACAAATAATTCAATTGTGTCTCTAAATTTTGCTTAATTATTACATTAATGGACTCGCAACCTAACTGTTACAGTAATAGACTGCTTCAGTCAGGCCGAGTATTTCAGGTGGATCCAAAAATAATTTATTTGCTTCAGCCTAAATTTATAATTTAATTATTTCATTTAAATTTGTTCAATAACTATTATTTTGTATTAACAAATTGTGTTCTCAATAATTATACAGTGCCACTTACTAAGTAAATGCCTTTGTTTTCAAGACAGTTGATCTTTTGCTGTACATGCTTAAAGTGAAATCGTTGAAAACATGGTATTTTTCTCTGTTTGTGGCGGCTGGTTTGAATAGTACTTGTTGAGTGGTCATCACTTCAGTAGTATCAGACCAACATGATTATTGAATTGCATGGTTTTAGTTGATAGAAATAAATTTGTTATTTTGTTTTACCGCTGGTTAACTCTGCACGTCACTATCATCAATAGAGGTCTTGCTAAGCCCAGTAATTTAATAGGTTAGAATTGTACGAAAAAAAATTAGTCAATAAATTTAGAGATGAATTTGAATTTTTAATATATAATAACATGACATGACATGATTAGGTTAAACGAAAGCCCAACGTAGTCACATTAGTGATGACCCGTAGCCTGACCAAGGTTTGAGGTTTGATCTAGTGTAAGAGTCGACGCCGGCCTAGTAAGTCCCCACCATTCCAATTGACGCTTGGCACTTTGAAGAATTTGGTCATTTTTGTCAGTGTTAAGCTATCAGCAGTTGGTCTAAAAAAGGGTAAACTCCTCATGCTCAGGGACACCTTCCACTGTTGCTATAGGTAGTTCGACCTTGGTGGCACAGGTTAAATGAGACTGTTAAAAGGCTGTTAATAAGGATTTATTTGAATTCACTGACTATAAGACAATAATTTTAAAAATAAAATGTAAACTTTAATTATAATAACAATTAATATTAGCAGAAATTGACTTGCTACCTCACTGTCCAGTGTTAGACTGTTTCAATTAGGCCAAGTAT
This sequence comes from Tachinus rufipes, assembly GCA_963932245.1. Taxonomy (NCBI): domain Eukaryota; kingdom Metazoa; phylum Arthropoda; class Insecta; order Coleoptera; family Staphylinidae; genus Tachinus; species Tachinus rufipes. Next base: position 112,944,613 of record OZ010743.1, read on the forward strand.
TCCAATTAGGTTTTAAGTGGATTTCAGCCCTGGTCAACTCCACGTCACTATCAGTAGAGGTCGTGTTGAGCCCAGTAATTTGATCGAATTACAAAAATGTGCATTCTAAATAGGATATGAAAATCAATTACATTATTTGGTTTGCTTTAATCCAAATATATGATCTAATTAACATTCATTTTAAATTTGTTAAATAGCATTTCTACTTGTATCAACAAATCGTGTGCGCAATATTTATACAGTGCCACTTACTAAGTAAATGCGTCTGTTTTCAAAGCAATTGATCTTTTGCTGTACATGCTTAAAGTGAAATCATTGAAAACATGGTATTAATCTCTGTTTGTGGCGGCTGGTTTGAATAGTACTTGTTGTGTGGACATCACTTCAGTAATATCAGACCAACATGATTATTGAAATGCATGGTTTTGGTTGATAGAAATAAATTTGCTGTTTTGTTTTGCCGCTGGTGAACTCTGCACGTCACTATCATCAATAGAGGTCTTGCTGAGCCCAGTGATTTAATAGGTTAGAACTGTACAAAAAAAATACAATTAGACAATAATTTTAAAGATGATATTGAAAATTTAATATATAATAACATTTAATATTAGCAGAAATTAACTTGCTACCTCACTGTTCCAGTGTTAGACTGTATCAGTTAGGCCAAGTATTCTAATTAGATTTTAAACGGATTTTAACCCTGGTCAACTCCACGTCACTATCACTAGAGGTCGTGTTGAGCCCAGTGATTTAATAGAATTGCAAAAATGTGCATTCTAAATAGGTTAGAAAAATCAATCAGGCATAGAAAAGAATGACTCAGGTCTTATATTATACTAATGATCACATCAATACTAAAAATGTTTTTATTATGTAACAGTCGTCGTTTCAAACAACTGAAAGTATTCAAGGGGGCCACTTGTTTGATTAGCTAACGCGTCAACTACGCCCCCTAAAATAATGTAACAATGTCTTTGTTAAATTTTTATATATTTGTGTTTTTGCTTATTTCGATTTCAGATTGATCCTAGAAAGATATTTATCACAACACAGTTGTTGTTTCAAACATCTGTCTGTGTGATAAATACGTTGCTGTTTATAATAGTTTCTACATATAGTTCAATTATTTCTCCAGATTTTGCTTATTTATTACATATAATAAACTCGCAACCTCACTGTTACAGTTTAGACTGCTTCAGCCAGGCCGAGTATTTCAGGTGGATTTGAAAATACGTTATTGGGTTTGCTTTTGCCCAAATTTATAAACTTATTAATTCATTTAAATTTGTTAAATAACTATTTTTTTGTAACAACAAATCGTGTTCTCAATAATTATACAGTGTTACTTACTAAGTTAATGCGTATGTTTTCAATGTAATTGATCTTTTGCTGTACATGCTTAAAGTGAAATCGTTGAAAATATGGTATAAATCTTTGTTTGTGGCAGCTGGTTTGAATAGTACTTGCTGTGTGGTTATCACTTCAGTAATATCAGACCAACATGATTAATGAATAACATAGTTTTAGTTGATAGAAATAAATTTGTTATTTTGTTTTGCCGCTGATGAACTCTGTACGTCACTATCATCAATAGAGGTCGTTCTGAGCCCAGTGATTTAATAGGTTAGAACTGTACAAAAAGAGGACAATTAGACAATAATTTTAAAGATGAATTTAAAAATTTAATTTTTAGGAACATTTAATATTAGCAGAAATTAACTTGCTACCTCACTGTTTCGGTGTTAGACTGTTTCAGTTAGGCCAAGTGTTCAAATTAGGTATTAAATGAATTTTAACCCTGGTCAACTCCACGTCACTATCAGTAGAGGTCGTGTTGAGCCCAGTGATTTGATAGAATTGCAAAATTAAGCATTCTAAATAAGATATAAATATAAAAATCAATTACAAATGGTTTGCTATGACCCAATTATATAATCTAATTAACATTCATTTTAATTTTGTTAAATAGCATTTTTACTTGTATCAACAAATCGTGTGCTTCAATATTTATACAGTCCTACATACTAAGTAAATGCCTTTGTTTCCAATGAGGTTGATCTTTTGCTGCATATGCTTAAAGTGAAATCGTTGAAAACATGGTATTAATCTTTGTTTGTGGCAGCTGGTTTGAATAGTACTTGCTGTGTGGTCATCACTTCAGTAATATCAGACCAACATGATTAATGAATAACATAGTTTTAGTTGATAGAAATAAATTTGTTATTTTGTTTTGCCGCTGGTGAACTCTGTACGTCACTATCATCAATAGAGGTCGTTCTGAGCCCAGTGATTTAATAGGTTAGAACTGTACAAAAAGAGGACAATTAGACAATAATTTTAAAGATGAATTTAAAAATTTAATTTTTAGGAACATTTAATATTAGCAGAAATTAACTTGCTACCTCACTGTTCCGGTGTTAGACTGTTTCAGTTAGGCCAAGTATTCCAATTAGGTTTTAAATGGATTTTAACCCTGGTCAACTCCACGTCACAATCAATAGAGGTCGTGTTGAGATTTGATAGATTTGCGAAAATGTGCATTCTAAGTTGGTTAGATACATTAATCAGACATAAGAAAGAATGACTGAAGTCTTCTACTATACTAATGATCACATGATTACAAAAATTGTATTTATTATGTAACAGTTGTCGTTTCAAACAACTGAAAGTATTCAAGGGGGCCACTTGTTTGATAAGCTAACGCGTCAACTATGCCCCCTAAAATAATGTAACAATGTCTTTGTTAAATTTCTATATATTTGTGTTTTGGCTTATTTCAATTTCAGATTGTTCCTGGGAAGCGATTTATTACACCACAGTTGTCGTTTCAAACATCTGTCTGTGTGATAAATACGTTGCTGTTGATACTATGATAATTTCTGCATATAATTCATATATTTCTCAAGATTTTGCTTATTTATTACATTTGATAGACTCGCAACCTCACTGTTACAGCTTAGACTGCTTCAGCCAGGCCGAGTAATTCAGATTTATTAAAAATACATTATTTGGTTTGTTTAGACCCAAATATATAACTTTGTTTTTTTTAATCTAATTTGTTCAATAACTATTTTTTTGTATCAACAAATTGTGTTCTCAATAATTATACAGTGCCACTTACTAAGTAAATGCGTTTGTTTTCAAAGCAGTTGATCTTTTGCTGTACATGCTTAAAGTGAAATCGTTGAAAACATGGTATTAATCTTTGTTTGTGGCAGCTGGTTTGAATAGTACTTGTTGTGTGGTCATCACTTCAGTAATATCAGACCAACATGATTATTGAATTGCATGGTTTTAGTTGATAGAAATAAATTTGTTATTTTGTTAACGCTGGTTAACTCTGCACGTCACTATCATCAATAGAGGTCGTTTTGAGCCCAGTGATTTAATAGGTTAGAACTGTACAAAAAGAGAACATTTTGACAATAATTTTAAAGATGAATTTGAAAATTTAATATATAAGAACATTTAATATTAGCAGAAATTAACTTGCTACCTCACTGTTGCAGTGTTAGACTGTTTCAGTTAGGCCAAGTATTCTAATAAGTTTGAAATGGATTTTTACCCTGGTCAACTCCACGTCACTATAAAAATAGAGGTCGTGCTGAGCCCAGTGATTAGATAGAAATGCGAAAATGTGCATTCTAAATAGGTTAGGGAAATCAATCAGGATTTTATAGTTAAAATGTATTTTTTATGTAACAGTTGTCGTTTCAAACAACTGAAAGTATTCAAGGGGGCCACTTGTTTGGTTAGCTCACGCGTCAACTACGCCCCCTAAAATAATGTAATCATTTTTGTTGTTAATTGTTTATATTTTTCTGTTTTTGCTTATTCTGATTTCAGTTTGCTCCTGTGAATAATACTAATATCAACTAAATATATTGGTTACAATAATATATTTATCGTTAGGATTTGAATTAAGTTCTCAGGTATGTTTCTAAACTATAAAAAGGATTACTTAACAATTGATTTGTTAGTTTTTGTTTCTTTTTAATGTACCACGCTATAATTTTGTATGGAATTGTTGTCGTATTTGCTGTTTTATTTTTGTTTCGCAGTGTGTAAGTTGCTATTCATAATGTTTTTATTTCTAACTTATAAAATTACGTTTATTTTTATAAAATGGTGCTTAATAAATAGCGGTTTGCTTCTTCTATTGTACGTATGATTTTTGTTTGTAACATTTATTCCTCACGAGTGATGGTATTGCAATTGATTGAATAATTCCGCAAAATAAAAGTTTTGTTTGTTTCATATGGTGGTATTTTCAATAGACTAAATAAATAAAATAAAAATATAATATCTTTGTAAGTTTTTTGTCAATATAAATTTCTAAGAATTTTACTGTTTTTAGCTACTCTATGCTTTCATTGTTTATTTGTAAAAAGTAACTTCTTTTAGTTTTTTTTATTTGATGAATAAAATGTTATTATTTGCGTTTAATTACTGTTTAGAATTATTCTATTTTAGTGGTTGCTTATGTTCTTTTTTTATTAATTTTTTATTATTAATTTGTTTAATAAATAAGTAATTGTCAGCGTATATGTTTCTTGGAAACAACTTTTATATTTTTTTTTATCTGATCTTGCTTGTTTTATTTCTACTATCTGAGTTCTGTTTTGTAAGTATTATTTTATTCAAGTATTTGGTATTTCTTTGATGCCTTTTGCGTAGAACTTGTCTAACAAAAGGTTATAGTTCACTGTGTAAAAAGCTCGATTTACATAAAAAAAAATTAATGCTACTTTTGTTTAATGCTTCCATAATATCTTAAACTGTTTTGTTAAGTGCTGTTGATGTTGATTTTCTTTTTCTGAATCGATGTTGGCAGTTATTTATTAAATTATTGTTTTCAAAAAATAGGTATATCCAGTTATAAAACATTGTTCAATTATTTTAGAATTTGGTTTTGAAGTGATATTGAACTGGACTTTATTAGCTCGTTTAATTTTGTTTTGTTTTTGTATATTGGTATTACTCTTAATTGTTTTAAAGCTATTGATAGGTTGCTTGGAGATTTGATACATTTATATGTTATAATAAATTTAACTAATTGAAACACTTGTTCAGGTATGTTGTCTACTCCTGTAGATTGTTCTACTTCTATTTTATTTTATGTACTAAATACAAATAAATTGTATATTTGTTTCTTGTATATGATTTTTAAAGTTTCTTGGTATTTTACGTTCTGTTATAGATCTGCAAAAAAGTTGTTAAATATAGTTGCGGTTTCTTTGGGGGTTTTTATGTTATTTTTTTTAGTTGATTTGATTTTGCATTTTTTTAGTTTTTTTCTGATGTTTTTATTACATTCTAATATTCTTTATTTTTGTTGCTGCTGTTTAGAATTCTTTTGTTGTTAAGTCTTTTAGGTTAGTAGTAGTAATAAAATTTTTGATAATTCTTTTATTGATTTTTTTCCGTAATGTTTACAATTGTTTAATTTGGTTGGTGTTATTTATTTCTTATCGTTGCTGTTTTATGTTGTACAAAAAGAAAGGCTTTATTACAATATGTTTTTATTGTTTTTGCAAAATTATTGTACATTATATTTACGGTTATAAAATTTTTCTCTTTTTTTTTTCTCTTTTTTTGTTTTGTTTGTAGTTTGTGTGGGTTCAAAATATAATTTATGTCTGCAATATGTTTTTTTTTTTGTTAGTATGGTAACACTATATATTATTTGTTTTAGATTTTTTTTGTCAAGTATTTTATTAACTGTACTCATCTTTCTTAGGTTCTAGTTTGTGTTAATTATTTAATAAATTAAAGGTAATTCTTTTTTGTGTTTGAATATCAGATTTTAGTTATAGGTTAATTTCTAAATACTTTTACTTCAAATAAGTGTTGTAGTTGTTTGAAAATTATTTTTCTTTATTTAAACAGTGAGACAAGCTGTGAATTTATCCAATTTATATTTTTGACGTAAACAATTTTAATAATTTTACTTTTTAAAATTACTATATGAAAAGTGTTAGAATTTCTGGTATAAAATTCATTTTTATTATGGCTACCTTCTTGTACTTTTTTTTAACTGATTTTGAATTGAAATACTTTATTTAATATTTTATGGTCTTACTAGTTGATAATTGATTTTTTGACACTTGTTATTACATGATTGCTTTCCTGTTTTTCTGTATTCTAGTTTTATTGTGTTTCAAGTACATGTTCATGTTATTGTTGTTGCTAAATAGATATTTATGTCTCTAATTATGAAAAAGTGTTTTTTATCATTAATAATGTGTTCCAAGTCATCTATGAAATGGTTTATTTCAGAGTTTTGACGTCTGTAGATTGCAAATTTTTTTAGTTAATGTTTGCTTCATTGCCACCACAATTTTTATCATCTCTTGATTGAAAGTATGAGCAGTAATTTGAAAATTTAATGTTTGCATCTCAGTTCTTGTAAAGTTATGTTTCACTTATAATGTAACTTTTTCATCTATTAAAAGCAAGTTTAATATATCTAATTTATTAAAGATACTACGTGCATATTTATTCATTTTTCAATTATTTTATTAACTTATGTGATCAATTCAGTTTCTCGTTATTTGTGTATCATTTGCAGAATTTATTCTACCACTGTATTTCTTTATTTTTCACCAACAATTTGAACAGTTCAAATGATTGTAATGACATTTTCTTTCATGTTTTATTCTACAGTGTGGATATAAGATCATTTTATCATTTTTTATATTTATTTCTGTTGAAGCATCTTAAAATATTGGTGACTTTATATCATCTTTAAGTTGATTGTTTTTCTATCTGTCTCAACTGGCTTTATGTTGTTTCCAATACGTTAGATTAATTAAATTTTTGTCTGTAATCAAGTAGTTTTGTTGAATTATTGCTTTCTTAATATTTTTTTGTTAAATTTATATATAATTCTATTTTAGCTTATTTTAATTTCAGATTGTTCCTGGATATTAACCACACCACAGTTGTCGCTTCAAACAATTATCAGTTTATAAGTTAGTTAAGTCAGTTAGTATAAATAGTCAATACACCCTTTAAAATATTCACTTTGAATTGTGGTGGTGAACGATATTGACGAAGTAAGTTAAAAATCAATTATTAAGTTTAAATAAATAAAGCCATACTGATGAGAGGTAAACCTCGAAACGCGTCTATGGATGTTTTTAGTTTAGAATATTTTTTCATAAATTTAATTTTTTAATGTAATTATCAGTTTGATAAATGCGTTGCTGTTTGTACTATAACAGTTTCAACAAATAATTCAATTTTTTCTCTGAATTTTGCTTATTTATGAAATTACAATGGACTCGCAACCTCACTGTTCCAGTTTAGACTGCTTCAGCCAGGCCGAGTATTTCAGGTTTATCAAACAATAGTTTATTTGCTAAATTTATAATTAAATTATTTCATTTTAATTTGTTCAATAACTATTTTTTTGTATCAACAAATCGTGTTCTCAATAATTATACAGTGCTACTTACTAAGTTAATTCCTTTGTTTTCAAGACAGTTGATCTTTTGCTGTACATGCTTAAAGTGAAAGTGTTGAAAACATAGCATTAATCTCTGTTTGTGGCAGCTGGTTTGAATAGTACTTGTTGTGTGGTCATCACTTCAGTAATATCAGACCAACATGATTATTGAATTGCATGGTTTTAGTTGGTAGAAATAAGTTTGTTATTTTGTTAACGCTGGTCAACTCTGCACGTCACTATCATCAATAGAGGTCTTGCTGAGCCCAGTGATTTAATAGGTTAGAATTGTAAAAAATAGATAGTTAGACAACAATTTTAGAAACTAATTTAAAAATTTAATAATTTGATCTATAACAACAATTAATATCAGCAGAAATTGACTTGCTACCTCACTGTTCCAGTGTTAAACTGTATCAGTTAGGCCAAGTATTCCAATTAGGTTTGAGATGAATTTTAACCCTGGTCAACTCCACGTCACTATCACTAGAGGTCGTGTTGAGCCCAGTGATTTGATAGAACTGCAAAAATGCGCATTCTAAATAGGATATGAAAATCAATTACATTATTTGGTTTGCTTTAATCCAAATATATAATCTAATTAACATTCATTTTAATTTTGTTAAATAGCATTTCTACTTGTATCAACAAATCGTGTTCTCAGTAATTATACAGTGCCACTTTCTAAGTAAATACGTTTGTTTTCAACGTAGTTGATCTTTTGCTGTACATGCTTAAAGTGAAATTGTTGAAAATATGGTATTAATCTCTGTTTGTGGCAGCTGGTCTGAATAGTACTTGTTGTGTGGTCATCACTTCAGTAATATCAGACCAACATGATTAATGAATTGCATGGTTTTAGTTGATAGAAATAAATTTGTTATTTTGCTTTAAAACTGGTGAACTCTTTACGTCACTATCATCAATAGAGGTCGTTCTAAGCCCAGTGATTTAATAGGTTAGAACTGTATAAAAAGAAGACAATTAGACAATAGTTTTAATGATGAATTTGAAAATTTGATATATAAGAACATTTAAAATTAGCAGAAATTAACTTGCTACCTCACTGTTCCAGTGTTAGACTGTTTCAGTAAGACCAAGTATTCAATTAGGTTTTAAATGGATTTTAACCCTGGTCAACTCCACGTCACTGTCAATAGAGGTCGTGTTGAGCCCAGTGATTTGATAGAATTGCAAAATTAAGCATTCTAAATAGGATATAAATATAAAAATCAATTACAAATAGTTTGCTATGACCCAATTATATAATCTAATTAACATTCATTTTAATTTTGTTAAATAGCATTTTTACTTGTATCAACAAATCGTGTGCTCAATATTTATACAGTCCTACTTACTAAGTAAATGCCTTTGTTTCCAATGAGGTTGATCTTTTGCTGCATATGCTTAAAGTGAAATCGTTGAAAATATGGTATTAATCTTTGTTTGTGGTGGCTGGTTTGAATATTACTTGTTGTGTGGTCATCACTTTAGTAATATCAGACCAACATATTTATTGAATAACATGGTTTCAGTTGATAGAAATAGATTTGTTATTTTGTTAACGCTGGTCAACTCACCACGTCACTATCATCAATAGAGGTCTTGCTGAGCCCAGTAATTTAATAGGTTAGAATTGTACAAAAAAAAATTACTCAATAATTTTAAAGATAAATTTGAATTTTTAATATATAATAACATGACATGACATGATTAGGTTAAACGAAAGCCCAACGTAGTCACATTAGTGATGACCCGTAGCCTGACCACGGTTTAAGGTTTGATCTAGTGTAAGAGTCGACGCCGGCCTAGTAAGTCCCCACCATTCCAATTGACGCTTGGCACTTTGAAGAATTTGGTCATTCTTGTCAGTGTTAAGCTATCAGCAGTTGGTCTAAAAAAGGGTAAACTCTTCATGCTCAGGGACACCTTCCACTGTTGCTATAGGTAGTTCGACCTTGGTGGCACAGGTTAGATGAGACTGTTAAGAGACTTTTAATATGAATTTTTTTTAACTCACTGACTAACATTGCTTTATCTTAACTTTAGTTGTTAATTTTCTTTATATTTGTGTCTTTACCTTCTCCATTTGTAGATGTAGTTTCTGATGCTCAATCTACCGCGGGTTCTGTATATATGCAGACGGATCGTTCAGAAGATTTAGTGCGGAGTGAAATCGCGCTGTTTATATACAGAGGATCGTCGACGAAAAGTGCGTGAAGTGCGAAGTAGTATCGCGACGTGTTTATATATAAGACTTTATAATAGCTGGGACCGTACAGATACGAGCTGCAAAGTGTAACTTGTAACTGTATGGGGGTGGTGGCAAATGTAGGGCCCGGCGTCTAAACAAACTTTGTAACAAGTGTAATAGTTTCAACTGACTTATTGACAAAAGTGTTTGAAGTGATATCCCGAACTGATTTTTCTTCTAGTCTCTACACACCTGGTTTCAAATGGATGATGTAATGTTGTATCAAACTAGTAACATTTATTGTTACTATTAATTATTGATAATTTAGCACATATTTTGCAGTAATACTTTGACATTTATTATCTCCTTTCAATCTAAACTACAATTGCTACAAAATTACCTGACAACATGGCTGTAGCATTTAATACCTCATTGACAATGCATTAATTAATAATACAATTCATTTCACACAATTTTGCTATAACCGTATTTTGACAAATTTTTAATTATAATTTTACTGTTCTAGATGCTGAATATATATTTATTACATTTATAGCTAATACCAAGATTTGGATTTTATCTTCAACATTCCTAGATGTATTTTTTTGCTCAATCTACCGCGGGCTCTGTATATATGCAGACGGATCGTTCAGAAGATTTTATATAGACAATACAATAGCTGGGACTGTACAGATACGAGCTGCAAAGTGTAACTCGTAACTGTATGGGGGATGGTGGCAAATGTAGGGCCCGGCGTCTAATAAAACTTTGTAACAAGTGAAATAGTTTCAACTGACTTATTGACAAAAATGTTTTTTTTTTTAATTAATAATTTTACTATTCTAGGTACTAAATAAATATTTATTACATTTATAGCTTAATTATATACCAAATAGATGATTACAAGATTTGGATGTTACCTTCTACATTCCTAGATGTATTTTTTTTGCTCAATCTACCGCGGGCTCTGTATATATGCAGACGGATCGTTCAGAAGATTTAGTGCGGACTCATATCGTGTTCTGTTTTTATACATCAGATCGTCGACGAAAATGTGTAAAGTGCGGAGTAATATCGCGACGCGTTTATATATAGATAATATAATAGCTGGGACTGTACAGATACGAGCTGCAAAGAGTAACTCGTAACTGTATGGGGATGGTGGCAAATGTAGGGCCCGGCATGAAATAAAAAACTTAACAAAGACAATTTTGCTATATAATCGTATTTTAATTTAAAATATTTAATTATAATTTTACTATTTTAGATGCTGTGTGTTATATACCAGTTGAATGGTTACCAAGCTTTCGACGTTAACTTCTACATTTCTGGATAAGATTATTTTAACTCAAACTTTGTGCGTGAATGATATCACGTACTCATTAATAATATACTAATAATGAAATCGAATAATAAGCACGTTTGTATTATTAAATCTATGAAAAATTGCACAACTTCCATTTGTATCATGAAATTCGCACAGAAAACCTGTGAAAATCATCAAAAATTGCACAAAAACTCATCAGCAAACACACAACAAAGTGTTTGGCATTAAATCTATAAAAAACTTCAAATAATCAACAAAAATGAATAAAAATTTGTTCATCTCAAAATTAGCAAAGACCCAAAATTAGACCATAAAATGTAAAAAATTGCAAAATAAACGCATGCAATATTAAAATACTGTTGGAAAAAACAAAAATCTGCCAGATAAACTGTTTAAAAGTGTAAAATTTGTTTTATAAAATTGTTCAAAAGCACCAAAATTGGACTATAAACTTTTTTTAATAAAATAACAAAAACATCTAAATATTATTAAGAGCCACCAAAATCCGGTCACAAACTGTTGAAAAATGTAAATATTTTTAAGAAATTTCAAAAACTGAAAAATTTTGCCATAAATATTTGATCTTACAGTTAAAACTGTTAACAAATGCAAACTTATGTTTATAAAAAATCAAAAATAGCAAAATCCTGTATTTATTAAACATCAAAATATTGTTAGAAAACACTAAAATTTTGATATAAACTGTTTAAAACTAGCAAAATGCGACCATAAAATATATAAACATAGTTAGAAATAGCAAAATTTCGTGATAATCTTTCTAAAATTGCTAAATTCTATTAACGAAAATTCAAAAATAGCAAAATACGCTTCCTCTCAAGTTTTGAAATAGATATCGAGAGAGTCCTGTATGCTTGTCAGCCCTTTCACATTGCAGACCCTTGCTTAGAGATAGGTATGCCAGTGGAATGAAACCCCTAATAAAAAAATTAAAAAAAGATTTGTAGTTTGGTTTAATATTTGACATTGATCATAAGTCGGGTTTAGAAATAAAAAATGGATACAAAGTACAAAAAAACTGAAAGTGGATGGAAACTGAATAGAGCAGATGAAAAGTGAATAGAGTTGATAGAAAGTGGATGGAAAGTAGATAAAAGTAGAACAAGTAGATAGTAAATAGTATAAAGAAAAGTGGATAGAGTAGAAGGAATGTGGATAGGGAAGAAAGAGAGTGGATAGAAAGTAAATAGAGTAAATAAAAGTGAATGGAAACTTGATAAAAAATAGTCAATAAAAATAGAGAGAAAGTAGGTAAAGTAGGTGAAAAATTGATAGAGTAATTAAAAGAAGAAGGAAAGTAGATAAAGTATTTAAAAGTGGATAGAAAGTTGATAAAAAATAAATAAAAAGTGGATAAAAGAGATAAAAAGTAGATAGAGTGAATAAAAATAGATGGAAAGTAGGTAAAATAAAAGGAAAGTGGATGGAAAGTTGATAGAATAATTAAAAGTGGAAGGAAAGTTGATAAAAAATAGTGGATAAAAGAGACAAAAAGTGGATAGAGTGAATAAAATAGATACAAAGTAGGTAAGGTAGAAGGAAAGTGGATGGAAAGTAGATAGAGTAAATAAAAGTAGAAGAAAAGTAGATAGAGTGGATAAAACGTGGATAAAAATAGATGGAAAGTGAATAGGGTGGAAAGAAAGTGGATAGAGTAAAAATGTGGATGAGATGATTAGATGAAATATGGATAAAAAGTGGTTAGAGTAGAAAGAAAGTAAATCTACTCTATGAATAAAAAGTGAATAGAAAGTGGATAGAGTAGACAGAAAGTAGATAAAGTAAATGAAAAGTAGATAAAAAATTGATACAAAGTGAATAAAGTGGACGGATAGAGAAAATTGGGCAAACAACCAAAATAAAAATAAATCAAAGTGATTGAACAGTTTAGTCTTTATTCTATTTAATAAATGTGGCTATTCCATTTAGACTACAATCTGAAGTAATGGCAAATAATTTAATTTTATTAGATAATTAGATAATTTTGCCACATAGCTGTATTAACAGGTAATCAGCCAATTTAAAAACATACACAAAGTTTTTTAAGTACTAACTTGTTAGCAACTGTCCACTTATAAAAGAGTTAATTTAAACTTTAAACTTTAAATGTTAATATTAGAATAAAACGATAAAATTAGAATGTGAGAATGACATTTGTGCTGACAAAAGTACTAAGATACTGCAAAAGCTATAAAATAAAAAGTGTCAGAATACTATTAGCTCTCTTGGACAAAATATTGATTTCAGACTTATTATGAGAGTACATTTACTTTGCGACAAATCAACAACTGAGATAGATAGATTTGGTTAAGATACTCATAAAAAAATAAAATTTTAAATTAATAATAGCTGAGACCGTACAGATACGAGGTACAAAGTAGTAACTCGTAACTGTATGAAGGTGGTGGCAAATGTAGGGCCCGGTATCTAATAAAACTTTGTAACAAGTGATATAGTTCCAACTGACTTATTGACAAACATGTTTTTTTTAATTATAATTTTACTGTTTTAGATACTGAATGGTTACTAAGATTTGGATGTTACCTTCAACATTCCTAGATGTAATTTCTGAAGCTCCATCTACCGCGGGCTCTGTATATATGCAGACGGATCGTTCAGAAGATTTAGTGCGGAGTGATATCGTGTTCTGTTTATATACATCAGATCGTCGACGAAAATGTATAAAGTGCGGAGTCATGTCGCGTCGCGTTTTTATATAGACAATACAATAGCTGGGACCGTACAGATACGAGCTGCAAAGTGTAACTCGTAACTGTATGGGGGTGGTGGCAAATGTAGGGCCCGGCGTCTAATAAAACTTTGTAACAAGTGATATAGTTCCAACTGACTTATTGACAAAAGTGTTTAAAGTGATATCGCGAACTGATTTTTCTTCTAGATACACCTGGTTTCAAATGAATGATGTAATGTTGTATCAAACAAGTGACAGTTATTGTTACTATCAATTATTGTTAACTATGCACACATTTTCTAGTAATACTATAACATTTACTACCTTCTTTCAATCTAAACTACATTTGCTACAAAATTACCTGACAACATGACTTTAGCATTTAATATTTCATTGACAATGCATTAATCAATCAATTAATTCAATTAACAAACAGTAATTTGCTATAACCGTATTTTGACAAACTTTTAATTATAATTTTACTGTTCTAGATTCTGAATAAATATTTATTACATTTATAGCTAATACCAAGATTTGGGTTTTATCTTCAACGTTCCTAGATGTATTTTTTTGGTCAATCTACCGCGGGCTCTGTATATATGCAGACGGATCGTACAGAAGATTTAGTGCGGAGTGATATCGCGCTGTTTATATACAGAGGATCGTCGACGAAAGTCCGTGAAGTGCGAAGTAGTATCGCGACGTATTTATATATAGACTTTATAATAGCTGGGACTGTACAGATACGAGCTACAAAGTAGTAACTCGTAACTGTATGGGGGTGGTGGCAAATGTAGGGCCTGGCATAATTTTGATTTCAGGTCGTTCCTGGGAAGACATTTATCACACTACATCTGTTGTTTCAAATAACTGTAAGTTTGATAAACAACTTAATAATTAATATATAGTTCTATTATGTAGCACCAGTAGATTTAAGGTGTTTCTAAATGTTGTACATACTATTTATATACATTTTTATCACATTACTCAAATTTAAACAGTGTCAGAACAATAACAATAAGTGTTATAAGTTATTGATTTAGATTAAAATCTTTTAAACGCAATTATGTTATTTAATTGTTTAATGTTATTTGGAGTTTTACTGTATTCATTTCTACAGCCGTATACGATGTTGTGCTTCTTTTATTAGTTCTAATAGGCTTGTAAATGTCGTTTTTTTCTTGTGTTGTAGTTGTATATGTTGCATTTCTTTACTAAAATGATGTTTGTTTTTAAAGTTTCAGTATTAATCTTATTTATAAGTTTACATTTGATGATTTTAATAATGATTTTCAAGTTTTAATCTATTTTAATACAATATAGTCCGTAATATGATTTTCTTTGTTAGTACGTTTTCACCAAAATTTGAAGTTTTTTTGTCAAGTGTTTTAATAACTATAGACCACATCTTTCTTAGGTCCCAGTTTCTGTTAATTATTTCTATTTTCAAGGTAATTCTTTTTTGTGAAAATCAGATTCTAGTTGTTGATTAATTTCTAAATGTACATTTATTTTAAGTAAGTATTCTTCTTTGAGTAATTGTTTTGTAAATTATTTTTTTTTTTTTAAATTATTTATCTAATTTATACTTTTCGACGTAAACAATTTTAATAGTATTACTTTTTAAAATTAGCTCACTTTATGTAATATATATTTTCTACTATAAAATTCAATTTTATTACTTTTTATGATGGCTACCTTCTTGTACTTTCTTTTTAACTGATATTGGATTGACATAGTGATATTTAATATATTATGATCTAACTATTTATCAACTATACGGTAAAGTGCGAGGACTTCAAATTCTGTAAACAATCAGGTAAATAGGTAATTATTTGAAAATAAAAAGTCTTTTGTTTAGGTATGTGAAGGTTTTTTGTTTTGATTTCTCTGACTAACAATTTTAGCACTTAGCATCTTTGTTACTTCTGCTCCTCAATTATGAAAAACTGTTTTTTTTACCATTAATAATGTGTCCCAAGTCATCTATGAAATGATTAATATATTTAATTTATTAAAAATACTACGTGCATATTTATTCATTTGTTAATTATGTTATTAACTTATGTAGTCAATTGTATTTCTCGTTATTTGTGTCATTTGCAGAATTGATTCTACCATTGTATTTTTTTTTTTAATTTTTCACCAACAATTTGAACAGTTCAATTGATTGTATTGACATTCTCTTTCATGTTTTATTTTACACTATGGACATGAGATTTCATTTTTGCATTTCATTGTGTTGTGTCTCTATTTATTTCTGTTGTAGCATCTTAAAATATTTATGTCTTCATATCATCTTAAGTCTTTGACTGTAGTAAAGTAGTTTTAATGAATCATTGTTTCCTTAATATCTTTTGTTAAATTTATATATATTTGTATTTTTTTAACTTTAATTTCAGATTGTTCCTGGGAGGATATCTACCACACCACAGTTGTCGTTTCAAACAATTGACTGTGAGAAAAATGCGTTGCTGTTTGTACTATAATAGTTTCTACAAATAATTCAATTGTGTCTCTAAATTTTGCTTAATTATTACATTAATGGACTCGCAACCTAACTGTTACAGTAATAGACTGCTTCAGTCAGGCCGAGTATTTCAGGTGGATCCAAAAATAATTTATTTGCTTCAGCCTAAATTTATAATTTAATTATTTCATTTAAATTTGTTCAATAACTATTTTTTTGTATTAACAAATTGTGTTCTCAATAATTATACAGTGCCACTTACTAAGTAAATGCCTTTGTTTTCAAGACAGTTGATCTTTTGCTGTACATGCTTAAAGTGAAATCATTGAAAACATGGTATTAATCTTTGTTTGTGGCAGCTGGTTTGAATATTACTTGTTGTGTGGTCATCACTTCAGTAATATCAGACCAACATAACTAATGAATAACATGATTTTAGTTGATAGAAATAAATTTGTTGTTTTGTTTTACCGCTGGTTAACTCTGCACGTCACTATCATCAATAGAGGTCTTGCTGAGCCCAGTGATTTAATAGGTTAGAACTGTACAAAAAAGAATAATTAGAAAATAATTTTATATTAATTTAAAAATTTAATATATAATAACATGACATGACATAATTAGGTTAAACAAAAGCCCAACGTAGTCACATTAGTGATGACCCGTAGCCTGACCAAGGTTTGAGGTTTGATCTAGTGTAAGAGTCGACGCCGGCTTAGTGAGTACCCACCATTCCAATTGACGTTTGGCACTTTGAAGAATTTGGTCATTCTTGTCAGTGTTATGCTATCAGCAGTTGGTCTAAAAAAGGGTAAACTCCTCATGCTCAGGGACACCTTCCACTGTTGCTATAGGTATTTCGACCTTGGTGGCACAGGTTTGATGAGACTGTTAAGAGGCTGTTAATAAAGATTTATTTGAATTCACTGTCTAACAATCTTAACTTAAAAAAAACAATATGACAATAATTTTAAAAATTTTAATGAAAACTTTAATTATAATAATAATTAATATCAGCAAAAATTGACTTGCTACCTCACTGTTACAGTGTTAGACTGTATCAGTTAGGCCAAGAATTCTAATTAAGTTTTAAATGAATTTTAACCCTGGTCAACTCCACGTCACTAATAATAGAGGTCGTGCTGAGCCCAGTGATTTGATAGAATTGCAAGAATGTGCATTCTAAATAGGATATGAAAATCAATTACATTATTTGGTTTGCTTTGATCCAAATATATAATCTAATTAAAATTTATTGTAATTTTGTTAAATAGCATTTCTGTTTGTATCAACAAATTGTGTGCTCAATAGTTATACAGTGCCACTTACTAAGTAAATGCGTTTGTTTTCAAGGCAATTGATCTTTTGCTGTACATGCTTAAAGTGAAATCGTTGAAAACATGGTATTAGTCTTTGTTTGTGGCAGCTGGTTTGAATAGTACTTGCTGTGTGGTCATCACTTCAGTAATATCAGACCAACATGATTAATGAATAACATGGTTTTAGTTGATAGAAATAAATTTGTTATTTTGTTTTGCCGCTGGTGAACTCTGTACGTCACTATCATCAATAGAGGTCGTTCTGAGCCCAGTGATTTAATAGGTTAGAACTGTACAAAAAGAGGACAATTAGACAATAATTTTAAAGATGAATTTAAAAATTTAATTTTTAGGAACATTTAATATTAGCAGAAATTAACTTGCTACCTCACTGTTTCGGTGTTAGACTGTTTCAGTTAGGCCAAGTGTTCAAATTAGGTATTAAATAAATTTTAACCCTGGTCAACTCCACGTCACTATCAGTAGAGGTCGTGTTGAGTCCAGTGATTTGATAGAATTGCAAAAATGTGCATTCTACATAGGATACAAAAATCAATTACATTATTTGGTTTGCTTTGATCCAAATATATAATCTTATTAACATTCATTTTAATTTTGTTAAATAGCATTTCTACTTGTATCAACAAATTGTGTGCTCAATATTTATAGAGTGCTACTTACTAAGTTAATGCGTTTGTTTTCAAGGCAATTGATCTTTTGCTGTATATGCTTAAAGTGAAGTCGTTGAAAACATGGTATTAATCTTTGTTTGTGGCGGCTGGTTTGAATATTACTAGTTGTGTGGTCATCACTTCAGTAATATCAGATCAACATGATTATTGAATTGCATGGTTTTAGTTGATAGAAATAAATTTGTTATTTTGTTTCGCCGCTGGTGAACTCTTTACGTCACTATCATCATTAGAGGTCGTTCTGAGCCCAGTGATTTAATAGGTTAGAACTGTACAAAAAAGAACAATGATTTTAAAGATGAATTTGAAAATTTAATGTATAAGAAAATTTAATATTAACAAAAATTTACTTGCAACCTCACTGTTACAGTGTTAGACTGTATCAGTTAGGCCAAGTATTCCAATTAGGTTTCAGATGGATTTAAACCTCGGTCAACTCCACGTCACTATCAATAGAGAGGTCGTTTTGAGCCCAGTGATTTGATAAAATTGCAAAAATGCGCATTCTAAGTAAGATATAAAAATCACTTACATTATTTGGCTTGCTTTGATCCAAATATATAATATAATTAACATTCATTTTATTTTTGTTAAATAGCATTTCTATTTGTATCAACAAATCGTGTGCTTAATAATTATACAGTGCCACTTACTAAGTAAATGCGTTTGTTTTCAATGCAGTTGATCTTTTGCTGTATATGCTTAAAGTGAAATCGATGAAAATATGTTATTATCTTTGTTTGCGGCAGCTGGTTTGAATAGTGCTTGCTGTGTGGTCATCACTTCAGTAATATCAGACCAACATGATTAATGAATAACATGGTTTTAGTTGATAGAAATAAATTTGTTATTTTGTTAACGCTGGTCAACTCAACACGTCACTATCATCAATAGAGGTCTTGCTGAGCTCAGTGATTTAATAGGTTAGAACTGTACAAAAGAAGGACAATTAGAGAATAATTTTAGAAATTAATTTAAAAATTTATTATATAAAAACATGACATGACATGATTAGGTTAAACGAAAGCCCAACGTAGTCACATTAGTGATGACCCGTAGCCTGACCAAGGTTTAAGGTTTGATCTAGTGTAAGAGTCGACGCCGGCTTAGTGAGTACCCACCATTCCAATTGACGCTTGACACTTTGAAGAATTTGGTCATTCTTGTCAGTGTTATGCTATCAGCAGTTGGTCTAAAGAAGGGTAAACTCCTCATGCTCAGGGACACCTTCCGCTGTTGCTATAGGTAGTTCGACCTTGGTGGCACAGGTTAGATGAGACTGTTAAGAGGCTGTTAATAAGGATTTATTTGAATTGACTATAAGACAATAATTTAAAAAATTAAATTGAAAACTTTAATTATAATAACAATTAATATTAACAGAAATTGACTTGCTACTTCACTGTTGCAGTGTTAGACTGTATCAGTTAGGCCAAGTATCCCAATTAGGTTTTAGATGGATTTTAACCCTGGTCAACTCCACGTCACTATCAGTAGAGATCGTGTTGAGCCCAGTGATTTGATAGAATTGCAAAAAAGCACATTCTAAACAAGATATAAAAATCAATTACAATATTTGGTTTTACTTTGATCCAAATATACATATAATCTAATTAACTTTCATTTTAATTTTGTTAAATAGCATTTCTATTTGTATCAACAAATTGTGTGCTCAATATTTATACAGTGCCACTTACTAAGTAAATGCCTTTGTTTTCAAGGCAGTTGATCTTTTGCTGTACATGCTTAAAGTGAAATCGTTGAAAATATGGTATTATCTTTGTTTGTGGCAGCTGGTTTGAATAGTGCTTGTTGTGTGGTCATCACTTCAGTAATATCAGACCAACATGATAAATGAATAACATGGTTTTAGTTGATAGAAATAAATTTGTTATTTTGTTAACGCTGGTCAACTCAACACGTCACTATCATCAATAGAGGTCTTGCTGAGCCCAGTGATTCAATAGGTTAGAATTGTACCAAAAAAGGACAATTAGACAACAAATTAAAATTAATTAAAAAATTTAATCTATACTAACAATTAATATTAGCAGAAATTAACTTGCTACCTCACTGTTGCAGTGTTAGACTGTATCAGTTAGGCCAAGTATTCCAATTAGGTTTAAATGGATTTTAACCCTGATTAACTCCACGTCACTATCAATAAAGGTCGTGCTGAGCCCAGTGATATGATAGGTTAGAATTGCAAAATGTGCATTCTAAATAAGTTAGGCACATCAATCAGGCATAATAGCTAGGAAAAAATGACTGACTTCATCTACAACACTAATCATCACATGATTACAAAAAATGTGTTTATTATGTAACAGTTGTCGTTTCAAACAACTGAAAGTATTCAAGGGGGCCACTTGTTTGATTAGCTCACACGTCAACTACGTCCCCTAAAATAATGTAACAATGTCTTTGTTAAATTTTTATATATTTGTGTTTTTGCTTATTTCGATTTCAGATTGTTCCTGGGAAGATATTTATTACACCACAGTTGTTGTTTCAAACATCTGTCTGTGTGATAAATACGTTGCTGTTTATAATAGTTTCTACATATAGTTAAATTATTTTTCTAGATTTTGCTTATTTATTACATATAATGAACTCGCAACCTCACTGTTACAGTTTAGACTGCTTCAGCCAGGCCGAGTATTTCAGGTGGATTCGAAAATACGTTATTGGGTTTGTTTTTGCCCAAATTTATAAACTTATTAATTTATTTAAATTTGTTCAATTACTATTTTTTTGTATCAACAAATCGTGTTCTCAATAATTATACAGTGCCACTTACTAAGTAAATGCCTTTGTTTTCAATGAGGTTGATCTTTTGCTGCATATGCTTAAAGTGAAATCGTTGAAAATATGATATTAATCTTTGTTTGTGGTGGCTGGTTTAAATATCACTTGTTGTGTGGTCATCACTTTAGTAATATCAGACCAACATATTTATTGAATAACATGGTTTCAGTTGATAGAAATAGATTTGTTATTTTGTTAACGCTGGTCAACTCACCACGTCACTATCAATCAATAGAGGTCTTGCTGAGCCCAGTAATTTAATAGGTTAGAATTGTACAAAAAAAAATTCAGCAGAAATTGACTTGCTACCTCACTGTTGCAGTGTTAGACTGTATCAGTTAGGCCAAGTATTCCAACTAGGTTTTAAATGGATTTTAACCCTGGTCAACTTCACTTCACAATCAGTAGAGGTCGTGCTGAGCCCAGTGATTTGATAGACTTGCGAAAATGTGCATTCTAATTAGGAGATGAAAATCAAATACATTATTTGGTTTGCTTTAATCCAAACATATAATCTAATTAACATTTATTTTATTTTTGTTAAATAGCATTTCTACTTGTATCAACAAATTGTGTGCTCAATATTTGTACAGCATTACTTACTAAGTTAATGCTTTGTTTTTAATGCAGTTGATCTTTTGCTGTACATGCTTAAAGTGAAATCGTTGAAAATATGGTATTAATCTTTGTTTGTGGCGGCTGGTTTGAATATTACTTGTTGTGTGGTCATCACTTCAGCAATATCAGACCAACATGATTAATGAATAACATGGTTTTAGTTGATAGAAATAAATTTGTTGTTTTATTTTTTCGCTGATTAACTCTGCACGTCACTATCATCAATAGAGGTCTTGCTGAGCCCAGTGGTTTAATAGGTTAGAATTGTACAAAAAGAGAACAATTAGGCAATAATTTTAAAGATGAATTTAAAAATTTAATATATAAGAACATTAAATATTAGCAGAAATTTGCTTGCTACCTCACTGTCCCAGTGTTAGACTGTTTCAGTTAGGCCAAGTATTCCAATTAGGTTTTAAATGGATTTTAACCCTGGTCAACTCCACGTCACAATCAATAGAGGTCGTGTTGAGCCCAGTGATTTGATAGAATTGCGAAAATGTGCATTCTAAGTTGGTTAGATACATTAATCAGACATAAGAAAGAATGACTGAAGTCTTCTACTATACTAATGATCACATGATTACAAAAAATGTATTTATTATGTAACAGTTGTCGTTTCAAACAACTGAAAGTATTCAAGGGGGCCACTTGTTTGATTAGCTAACGCGTCAACTATGCCCCCTTAAATAATGTAACAATGTCTTTGTTAAATTTCTATATATTTGTGTTTTGGCTTATTTCAATTTCAGATTGTTCCTGGGAAGCGATTTATTACACTACAGTTGTCGTTTCAAACATCTGTCTGTGTGATACATACGTTGCTGTTGATACTATGATAATTTCTGCATATAATTCATATATTTCTCAAGATTTTGCTTATTTATTACATTTGATAGACTCGCAACCTCACTGTTACAGCTTAGACTGCTTCAGCCAGGCCGAGTAATTCAGATTTATTAAAAATACATTATTTGGTTTGTTTAGACCCAAATATATAATTTTGTTTTTTCAATCTAATTTGTTCAATAACTATTTTTTTGTATCAACAAATTGTGTTCTCAATAATTATACAGTGCCACTTACTAAGTAAATGCGTTTGTTTTCAAAGCAGTTGATCTTTTGCTGTACATGCTTAAAGTGAAATCGTTGAAAACATGGTATTAATCTTTGTTTGTGGCAGCTGGTTTGAATAGTACTTGTTGTGTGGTCATCACTTCAGTAATATCAGACCAACATGATTATTGAATTGCATGGTTTTAGTTGATAGAAATAAATTTGTTATTTTGTTAACGCTGGTTAACTCTGCACGTCACTATCATCAATAGAGGTCGTTTTGAGCCCAGTGATTTAATAGGTTAGAATTGTACAAAAAGAGAACATTTTGACAATAATTTTAAAGATGAATTTGAAAATTAAATATATAAGAACATTTAATATTAGCAGAAATTAACTTGCTACCTCACTGTTCCAGTGTTAGACTGTTTCAGTTAGGCCAAGTATTCTAATAAGTTTGAAATGGATTTTTACCCTGGTCAACTCCACGTCACTATAAAAATAGAGGTCGTGCTGAGCCCAGTGATTAGATAGAAATGCGAAAATGTGCATTCTAAATAGGTTAGGGAAATCAATCAGGATTTTATAGTCAAAATGTATTTTTTATGTAACAGTTGTCGTTTCAAACAACTGAAAGTATTCAAGGGGCCCCCTAAAATAATGTAATCATTTTTGTTGTTAATTGTTTATATTTTTCTGTTTTTGCTTTGATTTCAGTTTGCTCCTGTGAATAATACTAATATCAACTAAATATATTGGTTACAATAATATATTTATCGTTAGGATTTGAATTAAGTTCTCAGGTATGTTTCTAAACTATAATAAGGATTACTTAACAATTGATTTGTTAGTTTTTGTTTCTTTTTATTGTACCACGCTATAATTTTGTATGGAATTGTTGTCGTATTTGCTGTTTTATTTTTGTTTCGCAGTGTGTATGTTGCTATTCATAATGTTTTTATTTCTAACTTATAAAATTACGTTTATTTTTATAAAATGGTGCTTAATAAATAGCGGTTTGCTTCTTCTATTGTACGTATGATTTTTGTTTGTAACATTTATTCCTCACGAGTGATGGTATTGCAATTGATTGAATAATTCCGCAAAATAAAAGTTTTGTTTGTTTCATATGGTGGTATTTTCAATAGACTAAATAAATAAAATAAAAATATAATATCTTTGTAAGTTTTTTGTCAATGTAAATTTCTAAGAATTTTACTGTTTTTAGCTACTCTATGCTTTCATTGTTTATTTGTAAAAAGTAACTTCTTTTAGTTTTTTTTATTTGATGAATAAAATGTTATTATTTGCGTTTTATTACTGTTTAGAATTATTCTATTTTAGTGGTTGCTTATGTTCTTTTTTTATTAATTTTTTATCATTAATTTGTTTAATAAATAAGTAATTGTCAGCGTATATAAATATGTTTCTTGGAAACAACATTTATATTTTTTTTATCTGATCTTGCTTGTTTTATTTCTACTATCTGAGTTCTGTTTTGTAAGTATTATTTTATTCAAGTATTTGGTATTCCTTTGATGCCTTTTGCGTAAAACTTGTCTAACAAAAGGTTATAGTTCACTGTGTAAAAAGCTCGATTTACATTAAAAAAAATTAATGCTACTTTTGTTTAATGCTTCCATAATATCTTAAACTGTTTTGTTAAGTGCTGTTGATGTTGATTTTTTTTTTCTGAATCGATGTTGGCAGTTATTTATTAAATTATTGTTTTCAAAAAATAGGTATATTCAGTTATAAAACATTGTTCAAATATTTTAGAATTTGGTTTTGAAGTGATATTGAACTGGACTTTATTAGCTCGTTTAATTTTGTTTTGTTTTTGGATATTATTATTACTCTTAATTGTTTTAAAGCTATTGATAGGTTGCTTGGAGATTTGATACATTTATTTGTTATAATAAATTTAACTAATTGAAACACTTGTTCAGGTATGTTGTCTATTCCTGTAGATTGTTCTACTTCTATTTTATTTTATGTACTAAATACAAATAAATTGTATATTTGTTTCTTGTATATGATTTTTAAAGTTTCTTGGTATTTTACGTTCTGTTATAGATCTGCAAAAAAATTGTTAAATATAGTTGCGGTTTCTTTGGGGGTTTTTATGTTATTTTCTTTAGTTGATTTGATTTTGCATTTTTTAGTTTTTTTCTGATGTTTTTATTACATTCTAATATTCTTTATTTTTGTTGCTGCTGTTTAGAATTCTTTTGTTGTTAAGTCTTTTAGGTTAGTAGTAGTAATACAATTTTTGATAATTCTTTTATTGATTTTTTTTCCGTAATGTTTACAATTGTTTAATTTAGTTGGTGTTATTTATTTCTTATCGTTGCTGTTTTATGTTGTACAAAAAGAAAGGCTTTATTACAATATGTTTTTATTGTTTTTGCAAAATTATTGTACATTATATTTACGGTTATAAAATTTTTCTCTTTTTTTTTTCTCTTTTTTTGTTTTGTTTGTAGTTTGTGTGGGTTCAAAATATAATTTATGTCTGCAATATGTTTTTTTTTGTTAGTATGGTAACACTATATATTATTTGTTTTAGATTTTTTTTTTGTCAAGTATTTTATTAACTGTACTCATCTTTCTTAGGTTCTAGTTTGTGTTAATTATTTAATAAATTAAAGGTAATTCTTTTTTGTGTTTGAATATCAGATTTTAGTTATAGGTTAATTTCTAAATACTTTTACTTCAAATAAGTGTTGTAGTTGTTTGAAAATTATTCATCCAATTTATATTTTTGACGTAAACAATTTTGATAATTTTACTTTTTAAAATTACTATATGAACTATGTTAGAATTTCTGGTATAAAATTCATTTTTATTATGGCTACCTTCTTGTACTTTTTTTAACTGATTTTGAATTGAAATACTTTATTTAATATTTTATGGTCTTACTAGTTGATAATTGATTTTTTGACACTTGTTATTACATGATTGCTTTCCTGTTTTTCTGTTTTATTGTGTTTCAAGTACATGTTCATGTTATTGTTGTTGCTAAATAGATATTTATGTCTCTAATTATGAAAAAGTGTTTTTTATCATTAATAATGTGTTCCAAGTCATCTATAAAATGATTTATTTCAGAGTCTTGAGGTCTGTTGATTGCAAGAATTTTTAGTTAATGTTTGCTTCACCACCACCGTTTTTATTAAAGTATGGGCAATAATTTGAAAATTTAATGCTTGCATTCCAGTTCTTGAAAAGTTATGTTTCTCATAATGTAAATTTTTTATCTATAAAAAGCAAGTTTAATATATCTAATTTATTAAAGATACTACGAGCACATTTATTCATTTTTTAATTTGTTTATTAACTTATGTGGTCAATTCTGTATTTCGTTATTTGTGTATCATTTGCAGAATTTATTCTACCATTATATTTTTTTTATTTTCAATGAACAGTTCAAATGATTGTATTGACATTTTCTTTCATGTTTTATTCTACAGTGTGGACATGAGATCATTTTTGCATTCTATTGCTTTCTGCCTATATTTATTTCTGTTGTAGCATCTTAAAATATTTATGACTTTATATCATCTTTAAGTTGATTGTTTTTCTATCTGTTTCAACTGGCTTTATGTTGTTTCCAATACGTTAGATTAATTAAATTTTTGTCTGTAATCAAGTAGTTTTGTTGAATCATTGCTTTCTTAATATTCTTTTGTAAAATTTATATATATTTCTATTTTTGCTTATTTTAATTTCAGATTGTTCCTGGATATTAACCACACCACAGTTGTCGCTTCAAACAATTATCAGTTCATAAGTTAGCTAAGTCAGTTAGTATAAATAGTCAATACACCCTTTAAAATATTCACTTTGAATTGTGGTAGTGAACGATGTTGACGAAGTAAGTTAAAAATCAATTATTAAGTTGAAATAAATAAAGCCATACTGATGAGAGGTGAACCTCGAAACGCGTCTATGGATGTTTTTAGTTTAGAATATTTTTTCATAAATTTAATTTTTTAATGTAATTATCAGTTTGATAAATGCGTTGCTGTTTGTACTATAACAGTTTCAACAAATAATTCAATTTTTTCTCTGAATTTTGCTTATTTATGAAATTACAATGGACTCGCAACCTCACTGTTCCAGTTTAGACTGCTTCAGCCAGGCCGAGTATTTCAGGTGGATCAAACAATAGTTTATTTGCTAAATTTATAATTAAATTATTTCATTTTAATTTGTTCAATAACTATTTTTTTGTATCAACAAATCGTGTTCTCAATAATTATACAGTGCTACTTACTAAGTTAATTCCTTTGTTTTCAAGACAGTTGATCTTTTGCTACACATGCTTAAAGTGAAAGTGTTGAAAACATGGCATTAATCTCTGTTTGTGGCAGCTGGTTTGAATAGTACTTGCTGTGTGGTCATCACTTCAGTAATATCAGACCAACATGATTATTGAATTGCATGGTTTTAGTTGGTAGAAATAAGTTTGTTATTTTGTTAACGCTGGTCAACTCTGCACGTCACTATCATCAATAGAGGTCTTGCTGAGCCCAG
The DNA here is from genome assembly GCA_963932245.1 of Tachinus rufipes. Lineage (NCBI taxonomy): Eukaryota > Metazoa > Arthropoda > Insecta > Coleoptera > Staphylinidae > Tachinus > Tachinus rufipes. The sequence continues at coordinate 112,971,796 of OZ010743.1, forward strand.
TGATTTAATAGGTTAGAATTGTAAAAAATAGATAGTTAGACAACAATTTTAGCAACTAATTTAAAAATTTAATAATTTGATCTATAACAACAATTAATATCAGCAGAAATTGACTTGCTACCTCACTGTTCCAGTGTTAAACTGTATCAGTTAGGCCAAGTATTCCAATTAGGTTTGAGATGAATTTTAACCCTGGTCAACTCCACGTCACTATCACTAGAGGTCGTGTTGAGCCCAGTGATTTGATAGAACTGCAAAAATGCGCATTCTAAATAAGATATAAAAATCAATTACATTATTTGGTTTGCTTTAATCCAAATATATAATCTAATTAACATTCATTTTAATTTTGTTAAATAGCATTTCTACTTGTATCAACAAATCGTGTTCTCAGTAATTATACAGTGCCACTTTCTAAGTAAATACGTTTGTTTTCAACGTAGTTGATCTTTTGCTGTACATGCTTAAAATGAAATCGTTGAAAATATGGTATTAATCTCTGTTTGTGGCAGCTGGTCTGAATAGTACTTGTTGTGTGGTCATCACTTCAGTATTATCAGACTAACATGATTAATGAAATGCATGGTTTTAGTTGATAGAAATAAATTTGTTATTTTGCTTTAAAACTGGTGAACTCTTTACGTCACTATCATCAATAGAGGTCGTTCTGAGCCCAGTGATTTAATAGGTTAGAACTGTATAAAAAGAAGACAATTAGACAATAGTTTTAATGATGAATTTGAAAATTTGATATATAAGAACATTTAAAATTAGCAGAAATTAACTTGCTACCTCACTGTTCCAGTGTTAGACTGTTTCAGTAAGACCAAGTATTCAATTAGGTTTTAAATGGATTTTAACCCTGGTCAACTCCACGTCACTGTCAATAGAGGTCGTGTTGAGCCCAGTGATTTGATAGAATTGCAAAATTAAGCATTCTAAATAGGATATAAATATAAAAATCAATTACAAATAGTTTGCTATGACCCAATTATATAATCTAATTAACATTCATTTTAATTTTGTTAAATAGCATTTTTACTTGTATCAACAAATCGTGTGCTCAATAATTATACAGTCCTACTTACTAAGTAAATGCCTTTGTTTTCAATGAGGTTGATCTTTTGCTGCATATGCTTAAAGTGAAATCGTTGAAAATATGGTATTAATCTTTGTTTGTGGTGGCTGGTTTGAATATTACTTGTTGTGTGGTCATCACTTTAGTAATATCAGACCAACATATTTATTGAATAACATGGTTTCAGTTGATAGAAATAGATTTGTTATTTTGTTAACGCTGGTCAACTCACCACGTGACTATCATCAATAGAGGTCTTGCTGAGCCCAGTAATTTAATAGGTTAGAATTGTACAAAAAAAAATTACTCAATAATTTTAAAGATGAATTTGAATTTTTAATTTATAATAACATGACATGACATGATTAGGTTAAACGAAAGCTCAACGTAGTCACATTAGTGATGACCCGTAGCCTGACCAAGGTTTAAGGTTTGATCTAGTGTAAGAGTCGACGCCGGCCTAGTAAGTCCCCACCATTCCAATTGACGCTTGGCACTTTGAAGAATTTGGTCATTCTTGTCAGTGTTAAGCTATCAGCAGTTGATCTAAAAAAGGGTAAACGTCTCATGCTCAGGGACACCTTCCACTGTTGCTATAGGTAGTTCGACCTTGGTGGCACAGGTTAGATGAGACTGTTAAGAGACTTTTAATATGAATTTTTTTTAACTCACTGACTAACATTGCTTTATCTTAACTTTAATTGTTAATTTTCTTTATATTTGTGTTTTTACCTTCTCCATTTGTAGATGTAGTTTCTGATGCTCAATCTACCGCGGGTTCTGTATATATGCAGACGGATCGTTCAGAAGATTTAGTGCGGAGTGAAATCGCGCTGTTTATATACAGAGGATCGTCGACGAAAAGTGCGTGAAGTGCGAAGTAGTATCGCGACGTGTTTATATAGACAGTATAATAGCTGGGACCGTACAGATACGAGCTGCAAAGTGTAACTCGTAATTGTATGGGGGTGGTGGCAAATGTAGGGCCTGGCGTCTAAACAAACTTTGTAACAAGTGTAATAGTTTCAACTGACTTATTGACAAAAGTGTTTGAAGAGCGGAGTGATATCGTGAATTGACTTGTCTTCTAGTCTCTACACACCTGGTTTCAAATGGATAGTGTAATGTTGTATCAAATAAGTAACAGATATTGTTACTATTAATTGTTGTTAATTGTGCACCCATTTTGCAGTAATACTTTGACATTTATTATCTCCTTTCAATCTAAACTACAATTGCTACAAAATTACCTGACAACATGGCTGTAGCATTTAATACCTCATTGACAATGCATTAATTAATAAATCAATTCATTTGACAAACACAATTTTGCTATAACCGTATTTTGACAAATTTTTAATTATAATTTTACTGTTCTAGATGCTGAATAAATATTTATTACATTTATAGCTAATACCAAGATTTGGATTTTATCTTCAACATTCCTAGATGTATTTTTTTGCTCAATCTACCGCGGGCTCTGTATATATGCAGACGGATCGTTCAGAAGATTTAGTGCGGAGTGATATCGTGTCCTGTTTATATACATCAGATTGTCGACGAAAATGTATAAAGTGCGGAGTAATATCGCGTCGCGTTTTTATATAGACAATACAATAGCTGGGACTGTACAGATACGAGCTGCAAAGTGTAACTCGTAACTGTATGGGGGATGGTGGCAAATGTAGGGCCCGGCGTCTAATAAAACATTGTAACAAGTGAAATAGTTTCAACTGACTTATTGACAAAAATGTTTTTTTTTTTAAATTTATAATTTTACTGTTCTAGGTACTAAATAAATATTTATTAGATTTATAGCTTAATTATATACCAAATAGATGCTTACAAGATTTGGATGTTACCTTCTACATTCCTAGATGTATTTTTTTTTATCAATCTACCGCGGGCTCTGTATATATGCAGACGGATCGTTCAGAAGATTTAGTGCGGACTCATATCGTGTTCTGTTTTTATACATCAGATCGTCGACGAAAATGTGTAAAGTGCGGAGTAATATCGCGACGCGTTTATATATAGATAATATAATAGCTGGGACTGTACAGATACGAGCTGCAAAGTGTAACTCGTAACTGTATGGGGGATGGTGGCAAATGTAGGGCCCGGCATGAAATAAAAAACTTAACAAAGACAATTTTGCTATATAATCGTATTTTAACTTAAAATATTTAATTATAATTTTACTATTTTAGATGCTGAGTGTTATATACCAGTTGGATGATTTGCCAAGAATTTGACGTTTTCTTCAACATTTCTGGAAAAGATTATTTTGACTCAAACTTTGTGCGTGAATGATATCACGTACTCATTAATAATTTACTAATAATGAAAATGAATAATATGCACGTTTGTATTATTAAATCTATAAAAAGTTGCATAACTTCCATTTCTACCATGAAATTCGCACAGAAAACCTTAAAAAATTAAACAAAAATTCATCAGCAAAGACACACAAAAGATTTTAGTATTAAATCTATATAAAACTTATAAATTATGCAATAATTTTTTCAAATAATCAACAAAAATAAATAAAAAAAAAATTATTTCAAAATTAGAAAAGTATAAAACATTAGAAAGCACCAAAATTAGACCATAAAATGTAAAAAATTGCAAAATAAACGCATACAATATAAAAGTACCGTTGGAAAAAACAAAAATCAGCCAGATAAACTGTTTAAAAGTGTAAAATTGTTCAAAAACACCAAAATTAGACTATAAACTGTTAATTTTTTATTTTTTATAAAATAACAAAAACATCAAAATATTATTTAAAGCCACCAAAATCCGGTCACAAACTGTTGAAATATGAAAATATTTTTAAGAAATTTCAAGAACAAACAAAAATCTTGTCTTTAAACATCTAAATATTGTTAGAAAACACTAAAAGTTGGCCATAAACTGTTTAAAACTAGCAAAATGCGACTATGAAATATGTAAACATATTTAGAAATAGCAAAATACGCTTCCTCTCACGTTTTAAAATAGATATCGAGAGAGCCCTGCATGTTTCTCAGCGTTTCCACATTGCAGACCCTTCCTTATAGAAAGGTTTGCCAGTGGAACGAAATCAAAAAATTAAAAAAAAGGAATGTAGTTTAGTTTAATATTTGGTATTGATCATAAATCGGGTTTAGAAATAAAAAATGTATAAAAGGTACGGTAAGGAGATGAAAAGTAGATAAGGTGATAAGAAAGTAAATAGAGTAATTAAAAGTGGATGGAAAGTTGATAAGAAATAAATAAAAAGTGGATAAAAGAGATAAAAAGTGGATAGAGTAAATAAAAATAGATGAAAGTAAATAAGGTAGAAGGAAAGTGGATGGAAAGTTGATAGAGTAAATAAAAGAAGAAGAAAAGTAGATAGAGTATTTAAAAAAGGATGGAAAGTTGATAGAGTAATTAAAAGTGGAAGGAAAGTTGATAAGAAATAAATAAAAAGTGGAAAATAGAGACAAAAAGTGGATAGAGTGAATAAAAATAGATGGAAAGTAGGTAAGGTAGAAGGAAAGTGGAATCTAAAGTAGATAGAGTAATTAAAAGTAGATAAAAAGTTGATAGAGTAATTAAAAGTGGAAGAAAAGCTGATAAGAAACAAATAAAAAGTGGATAAAAGAGATGAAAAGTAAATAGAGTAAATTAAACTAGATGGAAAGTAGGTTAGGTTGAAGGAATGTGGATGGAAAGTTGATAGAGTAAATAAAAGAAGAAGGAAAGTAGATAGAGTATTTAAAAGTGGATGGAAAGTTGATAGAGTAATTAAAAGAAGTGAAAGAAAAGTTGATAAAAAACAAATAAAAAGTGGATAAATGAGATAAAAAGTGGATAGAGTAAATACAAAAAGATGGAAGTAAATAAGGTAGAAGGAAAGTAGATGAAAAGTTGATAGAGTAATTAAAAGTGGAAGGAAAATTGATAAGAAATAATTGAAATGTAGTTAAAAGAGATGAAAAGTGGGTAGAGTGAATAAAAATAGATTGAAAGTAGATAAGGTGAAAGGAAAGTGGATGGAAAGTTGATAAAGTAATTAAAAAAGGAAGGAAAAATGATAGAGTAAATAAAAGAGGAAGGAAAGTTGATAAGAAATGAATAAAAATTGGATAAAAAGATAAAATGTGAATAGAGTGAATAAAAATAGATGGAAAGTAGGTAAGGTAGAAGGAAAGTGGATAGAAAGTAGATAGAGTAAATAAAAGTAGAAGAAAAGTAGATAGAGTGGATAAAACGTGGATAAAAATAGATGGAAAGTGAATAGGGTGGAAGGAAAGTGGATAGAGTAAAAAAGTGGATGAGATGATTAGATGAAAAATGAATAAAAAGTGCTTAGAGTAGAAAGAAAGTAAATCTACTGTATGAATAAAAAGTGAATAGAAAGTAGATAAAGTGGATGAAAAGTGTATAGAGTAGATAAAAAGTAGATAAAGTAAATGATAAGTAGTTAAAAAATTGATAGAAAGTGAATAAAGTGGACGGATAGAGAGAAGTTAGGCAAACAACCAAAATAAAAATAAATCAAAGTGATTGAACAGTTTAGTCTTTATTCTATTTTATAAATGTGGCTATTCCATTTAAGACTACAATCTGAATTAATGACAAGTAATTTAATTTTATTAGATAATTTGATAATTTTGCCACATAGCTGTATTAACAGGTAATCAGCCAATTTAAAACATACACAAAGTTTTTTAAGTACTAACTTGTTAGCAACTGTTCACTTATAAAAAAAATTGTTTAAAACTTTAAATGTTAATATTAGAATAAAACGATAAAATTAGAATGTGAGAATGACATTTGTGCTGGCAAAAGTACTAAAATACTGCAAAAGCTATGAAATAAAAAGTGTCAGAATACTATTAACTCTCTTGGACAAAATATTGATTTCAGACTTATTATGAGAGTACATTTACTTTGCGACAAATCAACAACTAAGATGGATTTGCTTAAGATAATACAAGATACTAATATTAAAATAAAAATTCAAATTAATAATAGCTGGGACCGTACAGATACGAGATACAAAGTAGTAACTCGTAACTGTATGGAGGTGGTGGCAAATGTAGGACCCGGTCTCTAATAAAACTTTGTAACAAGAATAAAAAAAAATTTATTATATTTTACTGTTCTAGATACTGAATGGTTACCAAGATTTGGATGTTACCTTCTATATTCCTAGATGTAATTTCTGAAGCTCCATCTACCGCGGGCTCTGTATATATGCAGACGGATCGTTCAGAAGATTTAGAGCAAAGTAATATCGTGTTCTGTTTATATACATCAGATCGTCGACAAAAATGTATAAAGTGCGGAGTTATGTCGCGTCGCGTTTATATATAGACATTATAATAGCTGGGACCGTACAGATACGAGCTGCAAAGTGTAACTCGTAACTGTATGGGAGTGGTGGCAAATGTAGGGCCCGGCGTCTAAAAAAACTTTGTAACAAGTGATATAGTTCGAACTGACTTATCGACAAAAGTGTTTAATGTGATATCGCGAACTGATTTTTCTTCTAGATACACCTGGTTTCAAATGGATGATGTAATGTTGTATCAAACAAGTGACAGCTATTGTTACTATCAATTATTGTTAATTATGCACACATTTTCTAGTAATACTATAACATTTACTACCTTCTTTCAGTCTAAATTACAATTGCTACAAAATTACCTGACAATATGGCTGTAACATTTAATATTTCATTGACAATGCATTAATCAATAAATCAATTCATTTAACAAACATAGTTTTGCTGTAACCGTATTTTGACAAATTTTTAATTATAATTTTACTGTTCTAGATTCTGAATAAATATTTATTACATTTATAGCTAATACCAAGAGTTAGATTTTATCTTCAACGTTCATGTATTTTTTTGCTCAATCTACCGCGGGCTCTGTATATATGCAGAGGGATCGTTCAGAAGATTTAGTGAGGACTGATATCGTGTTCTGTTTATATACATCAGATTGTCGACGAAAATGTATAAAGTGCGGAGTAATATTGCGTCGCGTTTTCATATAGACAATACAATAGCTGGGACCGTACAGATACGAGCTGCAAAGTGTAACTTGTAACTGTATGGGGGATGGTGGCAAATGTAGGGCCCGGCGTCTAATAAAACTTTGTAACAAGTGTAACAGTTTCAACTGACTTATTGACAAAAAGGTTTTTTTTTAATTAATCATTTTACTGTTCTAGGTACTAAATAAATATTTATTAGATTTATAGCTTAATTATATACCACATTAATGGTTACCAAGTTTTTGACGTTATCTTCTACATTTCTGGAAAAGATTATTTTGACTCAAACTTTGTGCGTGAATGATATCACGTACTCATCGATAATATACTAATAATAAAATCAAATAATAAGCACGTTTGTATTATTAAATTTATGAAAAATTGCACAACTTCCATTTGTACCATGAAATTCTCACAGAAAACCTGTTTACTTCATAAAACTCATCAAAATTGCGCAAAAACTCATCAGCAAACACACAAAAAAGTTTTTTGCATTAAATCTATAAAAAGCTTCAAATAATCAACAAAAATAAATAAAAATTTGTTTATCTCAAAATTAACAAAATCCGGCTATGAAGTATAAAAAATTAGAAAGCACCAAAATTAGAACATAAAATGTAAAAAATTGCAAAATAAACGCATACAATATAAAAATACTGTTGGAAAAAACAAAAATCTGCCAGAAAAACTGTTTAAAAGTGTAAAATTTTATTTATAAAATCGTTCAAAAGCACCAAAATAGAACTATAAACTGTTAAATTTTTTTTTATAAAATAACAAATATATCAAAGTCCGGCTTGAAACATCAAAATATTATTTAGAACCACTAAAATCCAGCCACAAACTGTTGAAAAATGTAAATATTTTTAAGAAATTTCAAAAACTGCAAAATTTTGCCATAATTATTTGATCTTACAGTTAAAACTGTTAACAAATGCAAAATTATGTTTATAAAAAATCAAAAATAGCAACATCCTGACTTTAAACATCAAAATATTGTTAGAAAACACTAAAATTTTGACATAAACTGTTTAAAACTAGCAAAATGCGACCATGAAATATGTAAACATAGTTAGAAATAGCAAAATTTAGTAAGAAACTGTCTAAAAATGCTAAATTCTATTAACAGAAACTCAAAAATAGCAAAATACGATTCCTCTCAAGTTTTGAAACAGATATCGAGAGAGCCCTGTATGCTTCTCAACCATTCCACATTGCAAACCCATACTTATATATAGGTATGCCAGTAGAATGAAACCAAACAATTTAAAAAAAATGGATTGTAGTTTAGTTTAATTTGATATTGATTATAAGTCGGGTTTAGAAATAAAAAATGAATAAAAAGTACAGAGAAACTGATTAAAGTGGATGAAAAGTGAATAGAGTAGATGAAAAGTGGATAGAGTTGATGGAAAGTGGATGGAAAGTAGATAAAAAGTAGATCAAGTGGATAGTCAATAGTATAAAAGAAAAGTGGATAGAGTAGAAGGAAAAGTGGATTTGGTGAATGAAAAGTGGATAAGAAGTGAATAGAGTGAACAGACAGTAGATAAAACATGGATAAAAAGTAAATAGAGAAAATAAAAAGAAGACAGATTGAATAGAAAGTGGATAAAAATGGATGGAAAGTGAATAGGGTAGACGGAAAGTAGATAGGAAAAAAAGAAAGTGGATGAAAAATAGATAGAGTAAATAAAAGTGAATGGCAAGTTGATAAAAAATGAATAAAAAATGAATAATAGAAATGAAAAGTGGATAAAGTGAATAAAAATAGATGAAAAGTAGATAAGGTGGAAAGAAAGTGGATGGAAAGTTCATAGAGTAATTAAAAGTGGATGGAAAGTGAATAAAGTAAATAAAAGTTAATGAAAAGTAGATAAAGTGGAAGAAAAGTGGATGAAAAGTTGATAAAATAATTAAAAGTGGATGGAAAGTAGATAAGGTTGAAGGAAAGTGGATGGAAAGTTGATAGAGTAATTAAAAGTGGACGGAAAGTTAATAGAGTAAATAAAAGTTAATGAAAAGTAGATATGGTGGAAGAAAAGTGGATGGAAAGTTGATAAAATAATTAAAAGTGGATGGAAAGTAGATAAGGTTGAAGGAAAGTGGATGGAAAGTTGATAGAATAATTAAAAGTGGACGGAAAGTTGATAGAGTAATTAAAAGTGGACGGAAAGTTAATAGAGTAAATAAAAGTTAATGAAAAGTAGATATGGTGGAAGAAAAGTGGATGGAAAGTTGATAAAATAATTAAAAGTGGATGGAAAGTAGATAAGGTTGAAGGAAAGTGGATGGAAAGTTGATAGAGTAATTAAAAGTGGACGGAAAGTTGATAGAGTAATTAAAAGTGGACGGAAAGTTAATAGAGTAAATAAAAGTTAATGAAAAGTAGATATGGTGGAAGAAAAGTGGATGGAAAGTTGATAAAATAATTAAAAGTGGATGGAAAGTAGATAAGGTTGAAGGAAAGTGGATGGAAAGTTGATAGAGTAATTAAAAGTGGACGGAAAGTTAATAGAGTAAATAAAAGTTAATGAAAAGTAGATATGGTGAAAGAAAAGTGGATGGAAAGTTGATAAAATAATTAAAAGTGGATGGAAAGTTAATAGAGTAATAAAAAGTTAATGAAAAGTAGATATGGTGGAAGAAAAGTGGATGGAAAGTTGATAAAATAATTAAAAGTGGATGGAAAGTAGATAAGGTTGAAGGAAAGTGGATGGAAAGTTGATAGAGTAATTAAAAGTGAACGGAAAGTTGATAGAGTAATTAAAAGTGGACGGAAAGTTAATAGAGTAAATAAAAGTTAATGAAAAGTAGATATGGTGGAAGAAAAGTGGATGGAAAGTTGATAAAATAATTAAAAGTGGATGGAAAGTAGATAAGGTTGAAGGAAAGTGGATGGAAAGTTGATAGAGTAATTAAAAGTGGACGGAAAGTTAATAGAGTAAATAAAAGTTAATGAAAAGTAGATATGGTGGAAGAAAAGTGGATGGAAAGTTGATAAAATAATTAAAAGTGGATGGAAAGTAGATAAGGTTGAAGGAAAGTGGATGGAAAGTTGATAGAATAATTAAAAGTGGACGGAAAGTTGATAGAGTAATTAAAAGTGGACGGAAAGTTAATAGAGTAAATAAAAGTTAATGAAAAGTAGATATGGTGGAAGAAAAGTGGATGGAAAGTTGATAAAATAATTAAAAGTGGATGGAAAGTAGATAAGGTTGAAGGAAAGTGGATGGAAAGTTGATAGAGTAATTAAAAGTGGACGGAAAGTTGATAGAGTAATTAAAAGTGGACGGAAAGTTAATAGAGTAAATAAAAGTTAATGAAAAGTAGATATGGTGGAAGAAAAGTGGATGGAAAGTTGATAAAATAATTAAAAGTGGATGGAAAGTAGATAAGGTTGAAGGAAAGTGGATGGAAAGTTGATAGAGTAATTAAAAGTGGACGGAAAGTTAATAGAGTAAATAAAAGTTAATGAAAAGTAGATATGGTGGAAGAAAAGTGGATGGAAAGTTGATAAAATAATTAAAAGTGGATGGAAAGTAGATAAGGTTGAAGGAAAGTGGATGGAAAGTTGATAGAATAATTAAAAGTGGACGGAAAGTTGATAGAGTAATTAAAAGTGGACGGAAAGTTAATAGAGTAAATAAAAGTTAATAAAAAGTAGATATGGTGGAAGAAAAGTGGATGGAAAGTTGATAAAATAATTAAAAGTGGATGGAAAGTAGATAAGGTTGAAGGAAAGTGGATGGAAAGTTGATAGAGTAATTAAAAGTGGACGGAAAGTTAATAGAGTAAATAAAAGTTAATGAAAAGTAGATATGGTGAAAGAAAAGTGGATGGAAAGTTGATAAAATAATTAAAAGTGGATGGAAAGTTAATAGAGTAAATAAAAGTTAATGAAAAGTAGATATGGTGGAAGAAAAGTGGATGGAAAGTTGATAAAATAATTAAAAGTGGATGGAAAGTTAATAGAGTAAATAAAAGTTAATGAAAAGTAGATATGGTGAAAGAAAAGTGGATGGAAAGTTGATAAAATAATTAAAAGTGGATGGAAAGTTAATAGAGTAAATAAAAGTTAATGAAAAGTAGATATGGTGAAAGAAAAGTGGATGGAAAGTTGATAAAATAATTAAAAGTGGATGGAAAGTTAATAGAGTAATAAAAAGTTAATGAAAAGTAGATATGGTGGAAGAAAAGTGGATGGAAAGTTGATAAAATAATTAAAAGTGGATGGAAAGTAGATAAGGTTGAAGGAAAGTGGATGGAAAGTTGATAGAGTAATTAAAAGTGGACGGAAAGTTAATAGAGTAAATAAAAGTTAATGAAAAGTAGATATGGTGAAAGAAAAGTGGATGGAAAGTTGATAAAATAATTAAAAGTGGATGGAAAGTAGATAAGGTTGAAGGAAAGTGGATGGAAAGTTGATAGAGTAATTAAAAGTGGACGGAAAGTTAATAGAGTAAATAAAAGTTAATGAAAAGTAGATATGGTGAAAGAAAAGTGGATGGAAAGTTGATAAAATAATTAAAAGTGGATGGAAAGTAGATAAGGTTGAAGGAAAGTGGATGGAAAGTTGATAGAGTAATTAAAAGTGGACGGAAAGTTGATAGAGTAATTAAAAGTGGACGGAAAGTTAATAGAGTAAATAAAAGTTAATGAAAAGTAGATATGGTGGAAGAAAAGTGGATGGAAAGTTGATAAAATAATTAAAAGTGGATGGAAAGTTAATAGAGTAAATAAAAGTTAATGAAAAGTAGATATGGTGGAAGAAAAGTGGATGGAAAGTTGATAAAATAATTAAAAGTGGATGGAAAGTAGATAAGGTTGAAGGAAAGTGGATGGAAAGTTGATAGAATAATTAAAAGTGGACGGAAAGTTGATAGAGTAATTAAAAGTGGACGGAAAGTTAATAGAGTAAATAAAAGTTAATGAAAAGTAGATATGGTGGAAGAAAAGTGGATGGAAAGTTGATAAAATAATTAAAAGTGGATGGAAAGTAGATAAGGTTGAAGGAAAGTGGATGGAAAGTTGATAGAGTAATTAAAAGTGGACGGAAAGTTGATAGAGTAATTAAAAGTGGACGGAAAGTTAATAGAGTAAATAAAAGTTAATGAAAAGTAGATATGGTGGAAGAAAAGTGGATGGAAAGTTGATAAAATAATTAAAAGTGGATGGAAAGTAGATAAGGTTGAAGGAAAGTGGATGGAAAGTTGATAGAGTAATTAAAAGTGGACGGAAAGTTGATAGAGTAATTAAAAGTGGACGGAAAGTTAATAGAGTAAATAAAAGTTAATGAAAAGTAGATATGGTGGAAGAAAAGTGGATGGAAAGTTGATAAAATAATTAAAAGTGGATGGAAAGTAGATAAGGTTGAAGGAAAGTGGATGGAAAGTTCATAGAGTAATTAAAAGTGGATGGAAAGTGAATAAAGTAAATAACAGTTAATGAAAAGTAGATAAGGTGGAAGAAAAGTGGATGGAAAGTTGATAAAATAATTAAAAGTGGATGGAAAGTAGATAAGGTTGACGGAAAGTGGATGGAAAGTTGATAGAGTAATTAAAAGTGGACGGAAAGTTGATGGAGTAATTAAAAGTGGACGGAAAGTTAATAGAGTAAATAAAAGTTAGCGAAAAGTAGATAAGGTGGAAGAAAAGTGGATGGAAAGTTGATAAAATAATTAAAAGTGGATGGAAAGTAGATAAGGTTGAAGGAAAGTGGATGGAAAGTTCATAGAGTAATTAAAAGTGGATGGAAAGTGAATAAAGTAAATAACAGTTAATGAAAAGTAGATAAGGTGGAAGAAAAGTGGATGGAAAGTTGATAAAATAATTAAAAGTGGATGGAAAGTAGATAAGGTTGAAGGAAAGTGGATGGAAAGTTGATAGAGTAATTAAAAGTGGACGGAAAGTTGATAGAGTAATTAAAAGTGGACGGAAAGTTAATAGAGTAAATAAAAGTTAATGAAAAGTAGATATGGTGGAAGAAAAGTGGATGGAAAGTTGATAAAATAATTAAAAGTGGATGGAAAGTAGATAAGGTTGAAGGAAAGTGGATGGAAAGTTGATAGAATAATTAAAAGTGGACGGAAAGTTGATAGAGTAATTAAAAGTGGACGGAAAGTTAATAGAGTAAATAAAAGTTAATGAAAAGTAGATATGGTGGAAGAAAAGTGGATGGAAAGTTGATAAAATAATTAAAAGTGGATGGAAAGTAGATAAGGTTGAAGGAAAGTGGATGGAAAGTTGATAGAGTAATTAAAAGTGGACGGAAAGTTGATAGAGTAATTAAAAGTGGACGGAAAGTTAATAGAGTAAATAAAAGTTAATGAAAAGTAGATATGGTGGAAGAAAAGTGGATGGAAAGTTGATAAAATAATTAAAAGTGGATGGAAAGTAGATAAGGTTGAAGGAAAGTGGATGGAAAGTTGATAGAGTAATTAAAAGTGGACGGAAAGTTGATAGAGTAATTAAAAGTGGACGGAAAGTTAATAGAGTAAATAAAAGTTAATGAAAAGTAGATATGGTGGAAGAAAAGTGGATGGAAAGTTGATAAAATAATTAAAAGTGGATGGAAAGTAGATAAGGTTGAAGGAAAGTGGATGGAAAGTTGATAGAGTAATTAAAAGTGGACGGAAAGTTGATGGAGTAATTAAAAGTGGACGGAAAGTTAATAGAGTAAATAAAAGTTAGCGAAAAGTAGATAAGGTGGAAGAAAAGTGGATGGAAAGTTGATAAAATAATTAAAAGTGGATGGAAAGTAGATAAGGTTGAAGGAAAGTGGATGGAAAGTTCATAGAGTAATTAAAAGTGGATGGAAAGTGAATAAAGTAAATAACAGTTAATGAAAAGTAGATAAGGTGGAAGAAAAGTGGATGGAAAGTTGATAAAATAATTAAAAGTGGATGGAAAGTAGATAAGGTTGAAGGAAAGAAGATGGAAAGTTGATAGAGTAATTAAAAGTGGACGGAAAGTTGATAGAGTAATTAAAAGTGGATGTAAAGTGAATAAAGTAAATAAAAGTTAATGAAAAGTAGATAAGGTGGAAGAAAAGTGGATGGAAAGTTGATAAAATAATTAAAAGTGGATGGAAAGTAGATAAGGTTGAAGGAAAGTAGATGGAAAGTTGATAGAGTAATTAAAAGTGGACGGAAAGTTGATAGAGTAATTAAAAGTGGATGGAAAGTGAATAAAGTAAATAAAAGTTAATGAAAAGTAGATAAGGTGGAAGAAAAGTGGATGGAAAGTTGATAAAATAATTAAAAGTGGATGGAAAGTTAATAGAGTAAATAAAAGTTAATGAAAAGTAGATAAGGCTAAAGAAAAGTGGACGGAAAGTTGATAGAGTAATTAAAAGTGGATGGAAAGTTAATAGAGTAAATAAAAGTTAATGAAAAGTAAATAAGGTAAAAGAAAAGTGGATGGAAAGTTGATAAAGTAATTAAAAGTGGATAGAAAGTTGATAGAGTAATTAAAAGTGGATAGGAAATTGATAAAGTAATCAAAAGTGGATGAAAGTTGATAGAGTTATCAAAAGTGGACGGAAAGTAGATAAGGTGGAAGGAAAGTGGATGGAAAGTTGATAGAGTAAATAAAAGTGGATGGAAAGCTGATAAAAAATAAATAAAAAGTAGATAAAAGAGATAAAAAGTGAACAGAGTGAATAAAAATAGATGGAAGTAAGTAAGGTAGAAGAAAAGTGGATGGAAAGTTGATAGAGTAATTAATAGAGGAAGAAAAGTAGATAAAGTAATTAAAAGTGGATGGAAAGTTGAGAGAGTAATTAAAATAAAAAGTGGAACGAAAATTGATAAAAAATAATTAAAATGTGATTAAATGAGATGAAAAGTGGATAGAGTGAATAAAAATAGATGGAATGTAGGTAAGGTAGAAGGAATGTGGTTGGAAAGTTAATAGAGTAATTAAATGAGGAAGGAAAGTAGATACAGTAATTAAAAGTGGAAGGAAAGTTGATAAGAAATAAATAAAAAGTGGATAAAAGAGATAAAAAGTGGATAGAGTAAATAAAACTAGATGAAAAGTAGGTAAGGTAGAAGGAAAGTGGATGGAAAGTAGATAAAGTAAATAAAAGTAGAAGAAAAGTAGATAAAGTGGATAAAACGTGGATAAAAATAGATGGAAAGTGAATAGGGTGGAAGAACAGTGGATAAAGTAAAAAAATGGATGAGATGATTGGATAAAAAATGGATAAAAAGTGGTTAAAGTAGAAAGAAAGTAAATCTACTCTATGAATAAAAAGTGAACAGAAAGTGGATAGAGTAGATAGAAAGTAGATAAAGTAAATGAAAAGTAGATAAAAAATGGATAGAAAGTGAATAAAGTGGACGGATAGAGAGGCAAACAACCAAAATAAAAATAAATCAAAGTGATTGAACCGTTTAGTCTTTATTCTATTTTGTAAATGTGGCTATTCCATTTACGACTACAATCTGAAGTAATGACAAGTAATTTAATTTTATTAGATAATTTGATAATTTTGCCACATAGCTGTATTAACAGGTAATCAGCCAATTTAAAACATACACAAAGTTTTTTAAGTACTAACTTGTTAGCAACTGTTCACTTATAAAAAAATTGTTTAAAACTTTAAATGTTAATATTAGAATAAAACGATAAAATTAGAATGTGAGAATGACATTTGTGCTGGCAAAAGTACTAAGATACTGCAAAAGCTATGAAATAAAAAGTGTCAGAATACTATTAACTCTCTTGGACAAAATATTGATTTCAGACTTATTATGAGAGTACATTTACTTTGCGACAAATCAACAACTGAGATAGATAGATTTGGTTAAGATAATACAAGATACTCATAATAAATTAAAATTTTAAATTAATAATAGCTGGGACCGTACAGATACAAGGTCTAAAGTAGTAACTCGTAACTGTATGGGGGTGGTGGCAAATGTAGGGCCCGGTATCTAATAAAACTTTGTAACAAGAATAACAGTTCCAACTGACTTATTGACAAAAAAGTTTTTTTAATTATAATTTTACTATTCTAGATACTGAATAAATATTTATTAGATTTATAGCTTAATTATATACCAAATGGATGGTTACCAAGATTTGGATGTTATCTTCTACATTCCTAGATGTAATTTCTGAAGCTCCATCTACCGCGGGCTCTGTATATATGCAGACGGATCGTTCAGAAGATTTAGTGCGGAGTGTCCTGTTTATATACATCAGATCGTCGACAAAAATGTATAAAATGCGGAGTATCGCGACGCGTTTATATATAGACATTATAATAGTTGGGACCGTACAGATACGAACTGCAAAGTGTAACTCGTAACTGTATGGGGGTGGTGGCAAATGTAGGGCCCGGCGTCTAATAAAACTTTGTAACAAGTGATATAGTTCCAATTGACTTATTGACAAAAGTGTTTGAAGTGATATCGCGAACTCATTTTTCTTCTAGTCTCTATACACCTGGTTTCAAATGGATAATGTAATGTTGTATCAATTAAGTGAAATTATGTTATGTGTTAATTATGCACACATTTTCCAGTAATACTATGACATTTACTACCTCTTTTTAATCTAAACTACATTTGCTACAAAATTATCTGACAACATGGCTGTAACATTTAATACTTCATTGACAATGCATTAGAAATTAGGAAACAATTTTACGTAAAAAACAAATTTAAAACCCATCCTAAAATTGACAAAAAGTGGTAGGTAAGAAATTGACATTTGAAGATCATATTAGGCTGCAGTCTCACTGCACCACCCACCGCCACCAACTAAAATTCGAACACGTTAAATCATATGGCGACGGTCCCACTGATTCACTATTCTCGCCGGCATCTGTCATTTGGTAACCACCGTTTCATAATTTCAAATCGGTTGGTGGTAGCGCGGCAACGGTTGATCGTCATTTGAAACATACTAACTTGATATTTTACAAATAAAAACATAATCTGTCATTTTCGCTTTGATATTTGAGAATTTTAAAAACGGTAATATGGGAGAAACATGGACACCATCCGACATTGATAAACTAATTACATTAGTAAATAAAAGGCCCGAAATATAAATATATAAATATAGCATTCTTCCACTGACATAGAAACGAGTGGGAAATTTAAATATTTGGTGGTCACCAGTGGCTGCAGTGAGACCGTAGTACATTTTGGTGGTTAGTGGCAAACGGTGATAGTTGATGGCGGTGGCTGCACCCTTATTCGAACAATAAAATGGGAGTTTTTAAATACAACCCGAACGAACACAACCGCGTTTTAATATTACTAAACCGTGTTCGAACAACAATTTGCACGCACCTAGTCTAGAGGTAGTGCATGTACAGTGTTGCCACATGACGAAAATAAAATAAAATATTTATCATAGTTTTATTAGAACATGGATAAGTTTTTATATACATTATAAAATATAAGATATAAAAGAAATATTCGCTCATACAAAATATGTGTGAATCTAGAATAATAAGATTTGAATATTTTACTTGATGCAGATTTTAATTGTCGTATTAATTGACAACACTGGACATGTAAACAAAACAAACAACATAACCTTAAAAAACATATTTATATTTTTATTTATATTTTTGATCTGTAATTATAATAAAATTTATACATGTCATTACTAAATTTAAAATCACAGCTGCAATTAAACTGCTACCTGCGCATATTATTAACTTATCAAAAAACTTTACAAGTTACGTTTGAGTGCTATATGCTGTTTTTAAAATACCGTGCACGATCACGTAGTGGAACAAACAAAAAAGTTGTTCGTGCAAAAATTGTTCGAACAGCCAGAACACTTTAAAAACGCACCCATTGCTATTTTATCACCCTGTATTACAAGACCAGCTAGGTTGCAGCAGCGATGCAGTGAAAACGTGAAAACCGGATACATTATTTAATTAATAAGTAGATGGCGTTTTATATTAATATAATAAGCTCATTTTCATAATATAATTAATTATATATAATAATATATAACCAAATATATTAAAAACGAAATTCTGTATCCTTCACCTTAAAGCCTCGTTCATACTCATCCGATTTGCGTTTTGCGATTTTTTTTATTGTAACAAAATATTTCTCGCAAAATCTCGTTCATACTGATCCGATTTTTTTATTGCAATTTTTTCTAGTGACATTTTGTTTTTATTTTAGTAACTTATATTTATACTAATGTTTGATTTAAAAATTAGATCTATAATACCCTTTAAAACTTAAAAATGTGTTTTAATTTAATTATACTTGTTTTAAACAATAATTATTTTATTGTATTTAAACATTATTTAAAAGTTTAAAAGTAAAATTATTCTTTTTAGTATTTATATGAACCAATTTTCACCACATATTTAAAACTAATTATTATACATTATTTGTGTAAACATAGTTTTATGTAATTTGTAATAATTAGTAAAATTATATTTTTTTTAAAACATAACCTATATGACATATCAACCTTTTAATGAAATGAAGTTAGGCACTTTTATTAAAAATAAAATCGCACAATGTTCAAATTGATTCAACTTCCGTTTGATAAAAATACAAATTATCACCAAAAATGACTTCCAAAAATACAATTAAAAAAAATAAATTTTATTAAAGTTAACCTCGAGAACACATAAACAAATGTAGATATGTCACAAAACGCGTAAAAAAATGTTTATATTTTTGTAATGTTGTTAGAGTTGAATTATTTTACTTTATTTATTGTCAGTACTGAATAAATAAATTGTTTTTAGCTTTAAATTATTGTACTTAAGTTTGGCAACAGCGCGCGTAACGTCGGTTAAACGAAGAGTATAATGAAGTGAAGTTACAAATACAAACCAATGTGACTGTTTCATTACAGAACTGGCGTTTGATTTAATAACTGTAAAATCTTATTTAAATTAGCTAAACTTTTAATTTACAGTTATTTTAATAATAATATTTAATTACAATTCATTTAATTACATTATTAATAAAAATTCAATGACATGAAGTTAGGTACATTCTTAAAAAAATCGCAAAATGTTAAAATAATCGCAATTTTTTGGTTTGACAGGCGGCCATTTTTAATCGCAGAAAAAATGAAAAAATCGGATGAGTATGAACGAGGCTTTAATTTTTCCAAAATTGCCAACTTCACGTTACTAATAATAAAGCGTCAGCGGATGGTCATCGGTATACCATTAACATAACCTAATAACACAACTTTTAATAAAAAGGTAAATTAATCAACATAAAATGTTTCCTAAAGATAGGATCTATGTTCCATCGACTATATCCTATCAGGTGGTAAAGTACCAGGGCTTTAAATTTTGTAAACAATTAGGCAGATAGGTAATTATTTAAAACTAAAGTTTTTTGTTTTGGTATCTGAAGATTTTTTGTTTTAACTTCACTGTTTAACAATTTTGGTAGGTAGCCTTTTTGTTACTTCTACTCCACAATTCTTAACTTAAAACTAATTAAAGTATCATTTCAGCTTAATAATGGGAGATAGATACAATATCCACAGTCAATTGGAACATTTGCAGTCGAAATACATTGGAACAGGTCATGCAGATACAATCAAATATGAATGGCTTGTAAACCAACACAGGGACAGTTGCTCTAGTTATTTAGGACATCCAGATTTATTGAATTATTTTGCAATTGCTGAAAACGAAGCCAAAGCTAGAGTCAAATTTAATTTGATGGAAAAGATGCTTCAACCGTGCGGTCCACCACCAGATAAACCTGATGATTAATTGTATTGATAATAATTTGATTTTATTTTAAGCGTATCAATTTTCTAATAAAATAGTAAATGTAATTTACACTAGATTTAATTATTTTATTCAAGAGTAAGCAAACTGATCTGAAGTTTGTGCAAGTAAAATTTATTATCTTATTTTTTTTAAGAATTTCTAGTTTAAATGTCTGCGTATTTCTTAATTTCTTAGCTGTAATTGTCAATGCGTATTATTTTTGCCTGTTTACATGAAAGCACCGGCCTAAAGTTATGCCGAAATAAATTATTGAGATTCATTGATTAGAGCTTCATAATAACATTCTTACCAATCACTCGTAATAGGCTACCAAGTATGCATCCAATGATGTGTCTAATGCTACCATAGTAAATTAAATCAATACCTTACTACTACAACCTAAGATTAGTTTAAAATTTATGATATTTAATGTATTTTTATTAAGTTATTTATGAATTTTACAATATTTGAACATATAGCATGTACTGAATACAAATATAAGAAATGTATGTCCAGCCTCTATAAGTAATTTTGGAGCAAACACTGTCCAAATCAAAATATGATCACATTTCAGAAAATTTAGACTACAAACAGTAATAAATATTAACAACCGGTTTACAATACTTAATGTAAGAATAACATCTGCATTTTCAGGATTTTTATCTAAAATTAAAAGAAGGGACAGAATAGGAAATGTATACGTATGACAAATAGTAAAACTGAAAGCCAAAACGGGAATATAACTATTTAAAGCTATATAACCAGGTGTTACATCGATGCTTGCTATACTATTACTATGCCCTTGACAGAAAAATAACGTCCAACCCAACAATAACTGCAGCAACGTTAAGAATTGAATGTTTTTAAAGTATTTAAAGTTAATATGACTTCCAAATACACAAGCGGGGATTAAAATTGCATTATATGGTTTAATTAATAATGACGTAATTAAAATCCAAATTATTAATAATTTATTTGTCATTTTATTATCGTTGAATAATTGTTTTATTGAAGCAATCATTATCATAAAAAAAATCGATTGAGCAAACTGGGTTTCGTTTGAAAAATACATTCTAAAAACGTACGTGGCAATCAAAATCGTAGTTATTAAAATGCTTTCCATTACCCTTATTTTATCAATTGTTAAAATACTGCACATTATAAGTATTAATGATATCGCATAAAATGTTTTTAAATAAATTAAATTATCCGCTAATAAAAACCAATCGCTTAAAACGGGATACGAAACCTGTTCATTACCACCAGTCATATTAATTGTACGTATAAATCTCAAAACAATAATTGGAGCTAATGCAATGGCTGAATCAAATAAAGATTTTTTTATTAAAACATAACTTAACAAAATACTAACCGTACCTGTGTAGAAGTAAAATATTTGATGCTCTTCATCAATGAAACTACTTGATCCTTCTAGTAGAATTATATGCAGAAACATTGGTACAAAATAAATTTCATTAAAACTATTCCAAACTTTTCGCGAGTAAAATAATATCAACATTATTATAACCGCATTTATCAAAATATATATAAAACTATTTTTGTAAAATATTAATGAAAATATTACTATAACTGTCGGTAATAATTTACTAATTAAATGTTTCGATTCAAAATTTAATATTATTACCATCAAAAACACGCACAAAAGCATTGAAATTATAATTAAATTCCAATCCTGTTTGACTGATGATTGTATTGAATCAGAACTCAATTGATTTAAACATTTTTTGTACTCTTCCACCAAACTATGATTGATAGAGTGCAACATTAATCCCTCATAATGCATTTGTATAGTTTCACTACATTTCTCCGTACCTTGACTCAATGTGAATAAATTATAATACATTAAATATAAAATTCGTTCAATTTCACTCGATTTAAAAAAGTTTGTAATGATTTTTCCCACACTACTTCCAGGAATTTGTATTCCAAATAACATTGATAATGTTGTCGCAATATCGGATTGTGAAATTTTTGTTGTTGTTTTATTGCATTTTTTACCAAATGTTATTAATGGGACGTGAGTTTCACCATACGTTGTGCCACCATGTCCACCACTATCTTTCATACCGTGATCTCCTGTTACTAAAATCATTGTTTTTCGATCCCATTGTTTTGATGCTTCGTTTATTTTCTGCACGACTTCATCCATTTCGTTTAGTTTCGGTTTTACTAAATCACTAAATGGACTAAATACATGACCAATATGATCCAATCCTGTAAAATAATTTATTATCATTTTTTGCATATATTTACAAAGAAACAGTGATTAGCAAAATGATTATTGATACCTTTGATTCTGGTACCTTAACTTTTCTAGTATTAAACAAAATTAAAATTTTAAAAAATATCTTGCTCGTATTTCTTACATTTTATAAACCAAGTTAAAGTTACTGTACTATATGTATCGTTTTTCCTAATAAGTTTAACAAACAAACTTTTTTTCAAAATTTAAGTTTTAATATTTTAGTCACTGAATTAGTCAGTCTTGCTCGAACATCCGTGACAGCAACAAGTGCTTCGCTACGGACCGCTACAGCTATCCCGTAGCTCTCGTTTATTATCTACACAACATCTATTATTCAATTAATTGATAAATCAATTAATTCATCAACATGAGTGACGAAGAAGAAGATCCAGACGAGAAACTCACCATCCCGCAACTCGCTGTGTACATTCGTATCATAACACAATCAGTCTCTGAATCCAGAAGTGAAATCAAAGCTACCAAAAATGAAATAGCAAATCTATTAACTGGATGGCAATCAATGCAAGAATCAATGGCAAAACTCTACATGCACCAGTCAGCATCACAACTTCTCATGGCTTAATCAAATGAGCCCGGCATTGACAACATTCTATCCGACAATAAAATGCACATCGACCCGCAAGAGAGGAAAAGGCCCCGGTCTAACTCCTTAGACAACTTCCCGCCGCAACCTATCAAACAAAAACTGGCATTTTCTTCATCGCCTGCAAATCCCACTCCTGGATTCTCCGGCAACACAACCAAAGAATGTATTAATACAAATACCGATAATAGTCAATTATCCAGCGTTGTTAATGACTCTCGATCAACCAACACTCAATCTACTAGCAGGATATATTCCTGAGCACATCTCAGAGAACGAAGTAAAAGCCGAACTCGAATATTTAAAATGTGAAGTCATATCTGCCAAAAAATAGAAAAGGGTGAAATCATCTATCTTCTTGTATACGTCCAGCTTCCACACATAGCAAGTAAATATTCCAAATCAACTAGGCTATTTAATCTTACCATCAAGGTAGAGGCCAAAAAAAAGTCGAATTTAATCCCTCAGTGACATCGCTATCAAAAGTACGGGCACTCATCTTCTGGGTGCAGCTTTCTCTACCGTTGCGTTAAATGCGTTAGTAACCACCCCAGCGCTACTTGTGATCGTACCAGGAAATCTCGTACACCACCAAAATGTGCAAACTGCAGAATGCCAATTTTTGTGGATGCTCCACTCACCTCAAACTTGTACAAAACAAAATTTTTCTTCTGAACAAGCCCTTCAATTTTCTAGGCATCCTTCCGCTCAAAACTTTGTCAGTAACTACAGGTCTTACTTTTGTACAGTTGGCGCTATCCAGCATCCAACTCAACAACTCTATCAAACCCAACCCAGGCTACAAAACATTCCAAGTCGCACTCAATTGCAAAATTAAATATTCGACAATCTTGCTTGCAATAAAAGTTTTTTCTCAACCTTAGTCGCTTCTCTCATGTCAATCCAGTAACACCATGGATAATGCAACCATACATCCACTTCTTATTATTTCTTATTGGAACGCCAATGGCGTCATCAACAAGCTTAATGAACTGGAACTCTTTCTTTTTGAGAACAAAATCGACACCATGCTTCTCAACCTCTTCACAAAGCAAACATACGAAACTACCATCTTTACCGTACTCATAGAGACTCTATCCGCGGCAGCGGCACTGCGATCTACATCAAGCGTTCCATTGATCATTCATTTGCCCAGTTCTAGAATCGCTTGAAGTAACTGCCATAATTATAAACTCCAAAGGTTATGGTAAGTTCAAAATCATCTCTGCATACATCAGCCCTACCAAAACTCTCATTACTAATTTTATCGATTTATTATTCGCAGGTAATACCCCAACCATAATAGCGGGCGATATTAATGCTAAGCATCACCATTGAAGCAACCATACAAACAACGAAAAGGGCAAAATCTTACAAGAATACGCCTTCACAGCAGATCTACACATCTACGGTCCAACAGAACCAACATTCTACAGCAACCAGGGCCACCGTCCAGACATTCTAGATATAACTATTACCAAAGTCATAAACCGTATCGACCTGACTGTAATAAATAAACTAAGCTCTAATCACTGCCCGGTTCTCTGCAACTTGGCAGCTTCACCACTTCTTTCTTTCCGCACAACCTGCCCTCATTCCACCGACTGGCAACATTTCAATGTAATCATAGCCGACAAATTAAAATCTGTTCTTATAATACCAAATCAGATATTGACTACTCCATAAATCATCTGACAAACACTATTATTGCTGCTCGCCACAAGGCTACTACTTACTATCACTCCAGGCCAGACAACTTACTCGGCATTTCAAACAGGCTTGAAAGACCTAATCCGCCAAAAAAATAGGTCCCGCTTAAAATAGCAGAGATCCAGAAATCCTGAAGACAGACTCCACCACAACTATCTTCAAAACCGCGTCCGGCAAGAATTAAGAGACCACAAATCAAAGAGTTGGTCCTACCTCCTTGGCGAAATGGACGAAAATAAACTCTTATTCTGAATATATCAAAAACACCCCTATACTAATCATTCAAGGTCTAAACGGAATCGAACACACCACTAAAGATAAAGCGGAAGTTATGGCTGATAGCCTGGAAACTCAATGCTCCCCTAACTACCACGATGTTGACCTAAATCACATCGACAACATCCACCGAGAAGTCCTTTATATTCGAGCCATAATCCCCATTGACAACCCTATTTACTTTAAACCTTCAGAAATACTTATTATTATCCAAAAGCTTAAAAAACGCACAGCTCCAGGTCCTGACAAAATTTCCAACGCGGCCCTTAAATCTCTTTCAAAAATTTTAGTGCTAATTATCACCAATATTATCAACAGCATAATCAGACTTTCTTACTTCCCTACCATCTGAAAAAGAGCCCACGTTATCATGTTGCCCAAACCTAGTAAAGATTGCACAAAAGCTATTCTCGCAAAATTAAGAGATCACATCAACGCTCAAAATCTTATACCATCGTTTCAGCACGGCTTTCAACCCATGCACTCCACGTATCACCAACTATTTTGTGTCACCAACAAGATTTAACACCAACAGAACAACCGGCGCGGTGTTCCTAGACATCGAAAAGGCCTTTGATAAGGTATGGCATGAAGGCTTAATCTGGAAGCTCCATCACTTAAATTTCTTGATACGACTAACCCAATTAATCGCGTCATATCTAGAAAACCGCACGAATCAAAGTCAATCTTCAATTCCGGCGCCGTACTTCTTGCAGGCTCAATGAGACACTCAGTTTTAACAACATACCCATTCCATGGACTACTAACGTCAAATACCTAGGCGTCCACCTTGCAAACGACCTCCGATGGACACGACACATAACCGCTGTCATTGACATGGCCAAACTAGCTTTAATGTTTTACAGAAAATCTGGCTTAAGCATTCTCTACGCTTGTCCTATCTGGACGATTACATCCAATTCCAACAAAAGCAAAAACCTGCCAATCTATAACCCTACAACGGCTAGTCAATGCCCCATGGTTTATTCGTAATTCCACCATTTGTAAAGACCTCAACATATTACCGCTAAAAAAAACAATCACCAAATTAGCTCAGTCTTTCTTCACAAAGATACTATCACATCCCAATCGGAAAATCAGCTCCCTAGCTTTCATCGATCCCGATGCAGCTAAAAACCTAAAATATTCAAGAGCAACAGATCTGTTGACTACGTAGACTAAATACCTACTTACATTACACCTACGGGTGGCGTAGTAACGCATCTAACTATCTTAATCAATATCAAATACGACAGGAAGTTTATTGACCAATAGCTATGCACTTCAACTATAAATATCAAATAGAAGCGGCACTGAATTAGCTTTTAATATCAAAACCGTATCTAAAAAAGGTTTAGAAGGTTTTACCTTTCTAAAAGTTTTGTTTAAAAAAAATTTGAACTTATTCTGAATAAATTCTACCGCCCAAATTCTTACAAGCTACAAAAAGGACAAATTTTTGGTCAAATTGTGTTACAAAGTGAAGTTTGTAGTTTATTTAAGAGAAAACACCATGAGTTGTGCTACAAACTGAAGTTTGCAGTTTATTTAAGGGGAAACACCATGAATTGTGGTATAAATTGAAGTTTGCAGTTTATTCAAGAGAAATTTAAGCTTCGTTCATACTCATCCGATTTGCGTTTTGCGATTTTTTTTATTGTAACAAAATATTTCATGCAAAATTTCGTTCATACTGATCCGATTTTATTATTGCGATTTTTTCTAGTGACATTTTGTTTTTATTTTAGTAACTTTTATATTTATACTAATATTTGATTTAAAAATTAGATCTATAACACCTTTCAAAACTTAAAAATATGTTTTAATTTAATTATACTTGTTTTAAACAATAATTATTTTATTGTATTTAAACATTATTTAAAGTTTAAAAATAAAATAATTTTTTTTTAGTATTTATATGAACCAATTTTCACAACATATTTAAAACTAATTATTTTTGTAAACATAGTTTTATGTAATTTGTAATAATTAGTAAAATTATATTTTTTTTAAAACATAACCTATATGACATATAAACTTTTTAATGAAATGAAGTTAGGCACTTTTATTAAAAATAAAATCGCACAATGTTCAAATTGATTCAACTTTGTCCGTTTGATAAAAAACAAAATATCATCAAAAATGACTTCCAAAAATACAATTAAAAAAAATAAATTTTATCAAAGTTAACCTCGAGAACACATAAACAAATGTGAATATGTTACAAAACGCGTAAAAAAATGTTTATATTTTTGTAATGTTGTTAGAGTTGAATTATTTTAATTTATTTGATGTTTTAATTAATAATTAACATTAGATATTGTCAGTATTGAATAAATAAATTGTTTTTAGCTTTAAATTATTGTACTTAAGTTTGGCAACAGCGCGCGCAACGTCGGTTAAACGAAGAGTATAATGAAGTGAAGTTACAAATACAAACCTAACCACAATCTGACTGTTTTATTACAGAACTGGCGCTTGATTTAATAACTGTAAAATCTCATTTAAATTTAGCAAAACTTTTAATTTACAGTTATTTTAATAATAATACTTAATTACAATTCATTTAGTTACATTATTAATAAAAATTCAATAACATGAAGTTAGGTATATTCTTAAAAAAATCGCAAAAAGTTAAAATAATTGCAATTTTTTGATTTGACAGGCGGCCATTTTTAATCACAGAAAAAATCGGATGAGTATGAACGAAAATAAAATTGTGCTACAAACTGAAGTTTTTAGTTTATTTAAAGAGAAACACCATAAATTGTGCTATAAGATTAGTAATTATTTTAGGAGAATCACAACCAATTGTGATTATTTGTGGTTGTTGTTTTTTGCAGTGGCAGCTCCGTTGTGACGTGAAGTTGCACTGTCTATCACTTGGCACGTACGTTTACGTACATTGTTGCCAGTTACCGCCTGTAAATAAATTTTGACTTCAAATTGAATTTTAATTGACCCTAATACAGTCGTTAGGTAGGACATATACATGTATATATGCTTATACATATATACATATGGATGCGGACGACCGCAGAAGGGAGAAGGTATACATAGGAGAAAAAACAAATTAACTCTTCTCGAGCCGGAGCCCCAGCGACTCTGTCACAACACAGGGGAGAGGCCTCGGTCGGAATATGTTAGTGATTATTGATGATTGAGGGGCGAGTTAAAGAAAGTTAATGAACGTTAAATTGACGTGAACAGAATTCAAAAATTATAGGCGGAGTTTTATAGTTTTAATGTGATGCAAAAGCGAAGAATAGACATTAGCGTTATTTGAGGATATTAGTAGGTCGGCATTGGTGGGCAGTTCGATACCATATAAAGTCATATTATTAATTAGAGCGGAAGATTGAGCACTTATTCGGTCACATCCCAATAGAATGTGGTCAAGTGTTCCCACTTCACCACATACACATAGTGGGTTGTCAATAATGTTTTTCCTGGAAAGGTGCCAAGGAGATAGACAGTGACCGGATCTTAATCTGCTAAGCAAACTGACATCTATTTTTTTGTGGAAGAGAAACTCTTTGAACCAGGGTATCAGGTTGACTTTATTGTTAACTTCATCATAGTAATTTTTTCCTTTCGTTTGGGAGATGGACAAGAATTGATCTTGCCACGTATTTTTTGCTTGGTTTTTAAAGCTTTCAAACAAATCGGTGTAATTGATAGATATATCATTACACCGACATTGGTGACCCCTGTTTGCCAATGAATCAGCACGTTCATTTCCGACAATGCCCATGTGGCTTGGGTACCCAGCATAGTTCTACTATGGATTTTATTTTGCGAAGGTTACCCAGGATCACTTTAATATTGGATGCCCAGCAGTTGCTCTTGATGTTATGCGCTTGAGTGCATATAGCATCGAGGGAACTTCTGGAATCCGTAACAATAAGAATTTTCTTCCATTTTTTATCCAAACTTATGTTTAGCGCTCTATAGATAGCGTAAAGTTCTGCTGTGAATACAGAAGATTGATCAGGAAGTTTGCCACATTCTTCTATCTTAAATTGGGGAATATGTACCCCGTAGGATACCGACAGGGGAGGGTTAGTTTTTGATCCGTCTGTATAGATTTCAATATATTGTGGCCAATATTCGTTACTGAAATCTCGAAAAGCCTGATTAACCTGCGGGGGAGGTAGATTGGTGATTAACTCCTTTGAAAAAACCCTGAAGGATTTAGCGGAGATAATAGATTCCTGAGGAATATAAAAGAGTTTTGAGAAAGCATTTTTGTTAATGATTCCAGAGAATTGGGCTACTTCATTATATGCAGAAATAAGAAGCGGCTGTCCTTTAGAAGCCCAGAACGGTTTTTTCCCAAAGCCATACCACTGCCCATGGCAACCAGTTTTAAAACATACTTTTTGGCAAGAAAGTTTCTACGGATAGATAGAGGCATTATGCCCGATTCAACTTCCATGACATTAATTGGGGTTGAGTTCATGTAACCTAAGCTTATTCTAATTGCTCTATTTTGGATTTTATCCAAAACAGCAAGAGCAGACCTGCTACAAAAAGAGAAAAGATGTGAAGCAAAATCTAACTTAGACCGAATAAAGGCT
Source organism: Tachinus rufipes (assembly GCA_963932245.1). Lineage (NCBI taxonomy): Eukaryota > Metazoa > Arthropoda > Insecta > Coleoptera > Staphylinidae > Tachinus > Tachinus rufipes. The sequence goes on from OZ010743.1 coordinate 113,001,087, forward strand.
TTGTAAAAGATCATAAGAATTTCAGGATCACTACCGCAGTATGTGCCCGAGACACAACGCAGCATGTTAATCCCTTGTGCACACGACTTTTGTAGATGCTTAAAGTGTAAATTCCAGGATAACTTTTCGTCAAAAATGACTCCCAGAAATTTGTAAGAGGCCACGCGAGATATGGGAGTTCCATTGATTATAGGGACATAATCAACTGGGATCACATTCCGAGTGCGCGCTGAGAAGAACATACATTTGCACTTTTCTAGGGATAAATCAAGATTTCGTTCAATAAGTAGGGCTGTGGTATCCATTAAACATCTATCAATGTTTTTTAAAATACTGTCAGGAAAAAAGCCAGAGTGGTATATAGCTAGGTCAAGAGATGATATTAACTGACGGAATTGTCGAGGTGGTTAATTTGATTAAGTATATGTTAAAAAGTATAGGACTCAACGGACTGCCTTGGGGCAAGCCTTGCAAAGATGTTCTAAGGTTGTTTTCGGCTCCAGAAATATAGAGTTTTTTAAGGCCGCACAGGTTAATAACTATATTGATAAACGCGGGCGGGAGGTTTAAACTAATCAAGATCGACTTCAACGTCGCAATGCAGACATTGTCGTAGGCTCCCTTGATGTCCAGGAAGCAGACGCAGGTTGCCTGACTGCGGGACCATGCTGAAATGACCTCACAGTAGAGTGATGATAAATTATCACTAACACTGTGACTCTTTCGAAAACCAGTTATAGAATGGGGGAATACGTTTTCCTTTTTGCACCACTGTTCTAGTCGGTGTTTCAAAATGTTTTCGAATGTTTTCCGAACGCAGGATGAGATAGCTATCGGTCTGAAGCTATTACATTCTGGGGACGGTTTTTTCGGAATAAGGACAATTTTAATTAATTTCCATTCTTCTGGGATTTCTCCTTGAACTAGAATGGTGTTGAATAGCTTCTGGAGAATGATTTTTAGCTGACTAGGCAGTTGTTGGATCATTGAATATGAAATGTTGTCATGACCTACCCCAGAATCTTTTCTGCCTGCATTGGCTAACATAATTTCATCTAATGAAATTTGGTTTGTAAGGGAATGGGGAGTTTGAGGTAGTTGATTGATAGGAAAGACTATGGATGGATGTAGTGTAGATGGAGGAGTTAATTCACACAAAAATTCTTCTTTCCAGTCGTTATCCTCAAGCAGCAGGGAGCGAGACCGGAAGGTTTTAGAAAAACGTTTTATAGTAGACCAGATGTAAGAAGAGGATGAAGTCCTGCTAAGGGTGTCGCAGAACGCCTTAAAACTGTCGCGTTTTTTGCGCAGTAAGAGTTTCCTAGCTTCCGCCATTGCCTTCCTTGCTGCTATCAGATAAGCTATTTTGCCCGTACAGAAATAATTTTTTTGGAGACGACGACGTTTGTTAACGGCATCGGAACACTCTTTGTCCCACCACGGGCACGGCGAATGTTTTGATTGTGGTTTTTTGGGAGATGGAGAGGCTTTGATGGCAGAAGAGACTAGCCAATTAACTACTTGACAGTAGTCTGGAGATGGCTGACTTGCGTTTAAAGAGTTAAGTTCTTCTCTATAAACGTTCCAGTCAATTTTTTTAGGGTTTATTAACCGGGGAGATCTAAGGTCTGGGCTAGGGTTAAAAACATTATTTATTTCCGTGACTATGGGAAAGTGAATGCTATCACACGTATCCTGGAGAGTAGTTGAATTGCATCTGAACGCAATATCAGAGGATGCAATAACTAAGTCAATAACATTTTTATAGATGTTAGTTGGAGAACCATCATTCAAGATTACCAACCCCAACTGGTCGATAGCAGCTTCTAGTTCTAAGCCATTGCGGTTATGATTGTGATGACCCCAAGCCGGGTGGTGAGCATTAAAATCACCTATTAAGATAAAAGGATGGGGCATAGAGTTGAGGATGTCCAGCCATTGCTTCCTATTAATAGATCGGTTGGGTGGGCAGTAACCCGACAAAAAGGAGATATTAGCAATAGACGAGATTACAAATTGTACATGGGGGGAGACGTTAAAGAACGGTATTTTAGATTTAGTTCTGAAGGAGTAATGGAAGAAGGAAGAGACTCCACCATACCCTAAAGCGAGGAATAGATAAGTATTTATTAGGGCGAAGCCAAGTTTCACTAAGAAAAATAGCATTAATTTGGTGTTCTTGGACCAGGTGACACAGATCTGGTTGTATACCACAGCCAGATTGTATGTTCCAGCTAATTAGCCGAATCGACCCCTGAGCCATTGATAGATTCAGATAAGTTGTTAAGGTCGGATAAAAGATTATTCATGTGAGCAGAGCTATATGCTGGATTAAAAGCTGAGAATTGTTGTATTGCCTTAATAAGAGTATCTAATAGTTTGTGTATAAAGTTTGCGTCACAGAGATTATCTGGTTTATCAACAGGGAAAGCTAAAGGAGTATAAGGAACAGAACTAGAAGAATTGGTTTGAGAACAGGAGGCTTTAGAAATTTTGCGAGAGAGAGGGGATTTAAAGGACCTTCTTCTGCGTTTTGGGGATTGAACCAGCGTCAAATTAAAATCAGAGACATTGCTCAACGAGCTGGCTAAGTTGCTCTTAGCGTTAGCCTTGGAAGGTAGGCGATTCGGGGAGAGGGGTTTCTGTTTAGACACCATCGTGGAAAATAAGTTGCGATTAAGAGTGCGAGGCGGTTCTACTTCAGGTAAGGTAGAAGGGAAGTCCCTAGATAACTGTGTAGGGTTTGTATTTGTTGAAAATAATTTATTGGCCTCGTGAAATGAATAACCATGGAATGCCATGGCTTCTTTAATTTTTGATTGTCTGATATACTCTGGGCAGATTCTGTTTGCAAGGGAGGTTTTATTTTCATTGCTAAAATGTTTACCTTTACAAAATATACAGGTAGGTGACTCTTTAGTAGGACAATCTTCGAGTTTATGATTAGCCGCGCATGCCGGACACCTGGTGGTGTTGCTTCTACAAATTTTAGAGGTGTGGCCATATCGCAGACAGTTGAAGCATTGTATCACTTTTGACACAAATAGTTCAACTGGCCTTGAATTGAGGTTATAGTAAAACGTTTGCGGGAGAACGTGTCCCCTGAATGTGACTAAAATAGTGTTAGAAGGTTCATATTGAAAACCCGAGCCATCAATTGATTTGATTTTCCTATTTAATCTTTCCACAATTGCTTGCGTTCGTTTTTATGTCTTCTACCTTAAATTCCTTATCAACTCCGCGTACAATGCCCTTGCATGCGATGTGATGTGACGGAATAAATGCTCTTAATTTATTTGTATTTAAAAAATTGCCACTTAAAAAGTCGTTGGCTTGATCATATTTTTTGAAAAAAATTACTACACGATTTCGACCTCTGGAATCAACCTTATCCACCGTGTTAATGTTTGCCGAAATGATTTTGTTACCAATTCCCATAGACGTAATATTTCCGTTAGTGATATCAACTGGTTCAATATAAATTTGATATGGGCCGATGTGTGTGAATTATCTCCTTCCATTGACACCTGCATTTTTTCCCCCTTTGAACTCGGCGGTTCACCCATTACGGGGGCCTGTCCGAGACAAGCACACCCAGGGTTAGTATAATTACCAGTAGAAAAAAAAAATAATAAAAAATAAAAAAAATAAAAACAAAAACTCACCCACCCAGGTTAGTTAGGGGGGTTAATCAGGACGGGAGAATTGGGTCCGAGAAAAAAAAACAAGCACTGTTCGCGTATCACCTACACCACTGTATAATTTAAACGACCTCCCTTCACCGAGGTTCAGAGAGAAATCAATTCATTATTTGAGTCTTGAGCTTTTTTAACTGTCAACAAAATAATTTTGACACGTTTGACAGCTCAGTTAATAATTTTGTTTTGACAATTTGTTAAACATCATTATTTTACATTTGACAGTTAGTTTTTGACAGTTTAATAAGATATTTAGAATAATTATAAATTGTTACTTATAACTGTTACGCATTATTAAAATTTTAAGCAATTTTTATTAGTTTTATTCGTTTTTCGTAAACTTGAAGCATTAAACGTGATATATTTAAGCAATTTCAAATAGTTTTTGTGCAGAAAACGCATTTTTTTACATTTTCTGAGCGATTTACTTGTAGAAACTGCATTTTTGAGCGTTTTAACATTGTTTTAGATACATTATTGGTACTTTATTTAAGCTGTAACTGTTTTTTTGCTTTTTTGTGCGGATATAAAGTATTTTTTCTAAATGATTGTTTAAATTTCTGCGAGTTTTTGTCTCAAAACTGTATTTTTAAAGGATTTTAAAGCGTTTTTTAACAGTTTTATTTATATTTCTTGAATTTTAAGCATAAAATGTGCAATATTTCAGTTGTAAATGTATTTTGAAAGCATTTTTGTGCAGAAAATGTTGTAAACAATTTTTAGTGCAATATTTAAACAATAAATGAAATTTTAATGCGTTTTTTACGAGTTTTTCCAGCAATTTTTTAACATTTGAATTGATTTTTATACTAAAAATTTAATGCTTTTTTGAGAGATTCATCAATTCTCTTATCAAACTGAGACCAAAAAAGCTCTAAAAGTGGTCTTAAAGACATTTCCTACTATTTTACAGTTGAGGATGTTAAAGACTAACTTGTGCATTATCAGCCAATGCCAAAGATCAAAAGTACATTCAATAAATAAGTATGTACAACGCCCCTGACGTGAAAGCGTAATGTTTTATACTACTGACCTCTAGAAAAAGAGGTAAATAAGAACTCACTCCTTCTGTACCCTATGCCAGCTTACACTGCTAGCTTCAGAAAATGCTCAGTGCACAAATAAACATTAATATAAACTCTTAATAACTTCTCAAAAACTATCCAAGAGTAAAACTAAGAGAAATTTTTTTAGCTTAAGTAACAAGTTCTGGCACTCAATCACTATCTTTGAGTAGAAAAAAGCGGTAAGTTATTAGCATATTAGCAAGGTTTATACATAATAAGATCAGATTTAAGTACACAAAGATCAAATTTATACTTTAAACAGATAGATCTATGCATAAAGTAGTAATAAAGATTAATTTTGGTATATTAAAATTGACATTAAATTTGCAAAATGCATTGATTGTACATAAAAGACCGGATTTATAATAAAACAGTTGAATTTATGTATACTAAAGCCGGATTTATGTACATTATGGCCGGATTTATGTGCACTACGGCTAGATTATTGCTTTAGAAAAGCAGATCTAGGTATAAAGCTAGATTTTAAACATAATAACAATCAATTTTGGCATGATAAAGTTGATATTACCTATAAAAACGCCGTATTTGTAAATATTTAGGCTTGATTTGTGTAGTTATAATTATCAAAAAATATTTATACCAAACAAAACGGATTTAAATATTAAACGTCAAAATTTTGCAAAAAAAATCAAATTTTGTCTTTTAAAGACCGGATTTATGCTAATAGAGAGCTGGATGGATGTATTACAAGATCAAAAGTATATATAACAACTAAATTCAAGCTACAGATTTGCAAAAATGTAAATAAAATGCCGGATTTATGCATTAATTAATAATTTTAACAAACAAGTCCTGATTTGAGCATTAATCACCGGATTTATGTACAACAAGCTGGATATGAGCTGTCAAATGTGTAAACAAAAGCCAGTTTAATATTAAAAATTTAAATTAATGCACAAAAACCAGATTTTTAAACAAAAAAGTCAATAGAGCCGGATTTAAAGCCGAATTTATGCATGAAAACCAAATCAGTGCATAAAAATTTGCTTTTATGGATAAAAAGTACGACTTTATAGATATATAACCAATTTGTTCAAAAATTAACTAAATTAAAATTATAACATAACCTAAAATAAACAAATTAATTTAAATATTAATTACCTAAATAATGCAATATCATAATATCCCAATCGGTTTTTTTAAGCTCATCATCGATGTGTCGAGTAACATTAGTATCAACTTCCGTATAATCTTTAACATAATAACTAGAAACTCCATCTTCTCGCAAGAACATATTTGGGAATAATAGAAGCCACGTATCGTCTCCATAGAAAACAGTTTTTTTATTAGCAGCATGTGCTCTATGTAGAAAACTATCATCAAGTTTCGTAGCAGCACCGAGATTTAATATAATATCAATAAATTGTGGTACGCCACCCGACATTAGAGCCTTAACTCGTGGTAAAGTTACAGTTGGTGATTCCACTTTCACAGTCATCGCACAATCCATATTTTTATATAAATAAGGCATATTTTCTTTAGTAATAAAATCTTCCCTCAATGCATCGATTACGATAAAAACAAGTCTATCGATTTCCGGTCTGTAATGCTGCGTTAGATTAAATTCATGCGAGTAGAGTTTATCAGGTGGATCCACAATTTTTAACACTGACTTTTCTATCGGAAAATATGCGTTTAAATTTAGAAAAATGCAAATAATTGACAAAAAGAAATGATAATACGTTAGTTCAAACATGGCAGATACTGTTTTAATTTTATTAGAAAATAATGATTCCGAATTATATATGTTTTTTAAAATGCAAATTTAATACATTTGGTTGTCTTATCTTTATTATGACATTTAAAATTCAAAATTAATACGGTAAATTGATTTTTGTATTCTGAACTAGCAGCGTTGATTGATAAATATAAAAGTAAATTTAGCGTTTGTACCCAAGGTTGTTAGAATTTTACGAGCTCGCAGAAAGTTGAAATATTTCAGTTATAAAAACTAAACATTACTTAAGGGACTTCAAACTTCAAACACAATTCAACCAACGCCAACGCCGCGTTGCAGCAACTGGAGCTGGACCGGCAGAAAAGAACCAGGAGCAAACACCGCTTCAGGAAGAGGTCGCTCGAGCAGAGCTACTCCAAGTCCAGGGCCAAGGTCAGGATCTTGGAGGGTCAGCTGACGGAGCTCCAGCAGCAGTTGAAAACCATGGCGGAGAACTTCGACAGAAAGTTTGAAGCGCTGCAGGACCAACGCGGACAGGCCGCCATCATCAAGGCTCTGTCAGCCGCCCTGCCCCCACCACATCACAGCCGCCATCAGGACAAACACCTGGACCAGCCCGCCGCCTCCAAGAAGACCTCCAAGAAGAAAAAAAAATTTAATTCATTATCTTCCAAAACAGCTACAGCTGCACCCCTCTCCGCCCCCGATTCATCAGCAGAAAGCGAAAGCAAAGTGGATGATGGAGCGAGTCAGCAGCAACGACGACCTGCAGCACTCAGTCCGCCGAGACGCCGATACCACCACCGCCATGGACCTCACCGTCGAGGCTCCAGCAGCACCCGCCAACTCCAACTCCAAGAAACCCATCGTCGACGCCGATGGATTCCAGCTGGTAAGAAGAAGGAAACGAAAGAATTCCAGGAGAAATCCTGGAACTACCTCTAAAACTAATTAAAAAGAATCAGCCACCCTTCAGCTGCCATCAGCAGCTGAGACTAAACAGCCATTAGCGGCTATCCTTGCCGGCCACCAGGCCAATCGGCGCTAAGGCCTTCTGCCACTAATAACGCCGCCTCCGCAAAAAAGAGAAACGCTAGGAAAAGCCACACCATAGTGAGATTCAGGCCTGCCGCCTCGAATGTCAACCCTGTCGGTGACGTGAGCGCGGACGAAGAGCCTAACTCCGAAGCAGCCGCCAACAACTCCAAAGCTCGTTTATCTGCAATCATCCTGGACGACAAAGAACTCTACCTTGAATTCTCCAAAGCGTTCAGGAAGAAAAATATTACTATCTTATCTGCGCAAAACACCTATGAGGGCATTTGCATAATGCCGTCTACCATTGCCAACCACAGAAAAGCAACCGATTTACTCCTCGCAAAGCAAACTTCCACACGTGGGCACGAGCCGACAAAAAATGCTTAGAAATAGTTATTAAGCATGTTCCGGAGTATTTTTCCGAGGATGACGTGGAACGGGCGCTGGAATCTCTAGGGTTCTGCCCGTCAAACGTCCACCGCATGAGTAATCAGTTTATCCGCTTCTAAATGGTATCTGTCCAACTCCCAAAAGGACAAAAGAGCTTAGAGTCCATGGATCTCGACGTGCTCTGTGGCTTCAAAGTTGCGGTCAAGCGCAGTAGCGGCATCTCCCAATGCCAAAAGTGCCAAAGGCACGGCCACACAGCGAATCGCTGTTTCACTACGACATTTGTTTGACGTTCTAGATGTAGCAATACTAGATAAAGTCAACTACCAGTATACCATACCCGTTGTCGAAGGCTTTAGCTCCGATCACAGCCCAGTAATACTGGAGCTCTACGGAAGGGGATCACTTGGGAAGAGAGGTAAATTCAAACGGATCGGAATCTCTTTTCGCAATCCCTGAAAGAGAGTATTGGCAGACTTGCCCCAGTACAAACAGTTGATGACATCGAAAAAGCCGCCGTCTAATCCACTCGGACTATCACGCGATATCAAGGCACTAATCCGCACAAAAAATGCCGCCAGGCGCTAATGGCAGAGACATTGCGACCTCCAAGATCGCAATATCCTAAACTCGCTCCACGGCAAAGTTAGGAAGGCTATAAAATTGCACAAAAATTTGTGTTGGCAAACCAGCCTGGAATCGACCACAGACGATGATAATCTGATGTGGAAGATCTCCAAAGCAATACAAAACAGACAAACCTCTATTCCAGCCATTTACGGCAAAAATGAGCTTCAATTTGATATCGTGGGAAAAGCTGAGGCATTTGCCGACAGCCTGGAACCAATGCTCTCCGTCAAAAACGGCGGACACAGAGCACGTCGAAAGGATCAAACAAGTGGTTGAGGATTTGTTGAAAGACTCTGGCAAGGACGAACCGCTGAAAAGCGTGCGACCTTCTCGCATCAGAGAAACCATCAAACGTTTTAAATCTTGCCCGGCCCCTGCTCTGACAATATCTTTAACAAGGCTTTGAAAGCGTTCTCGCATAAAGCAATAATGGCGCTCACCAACATTGCTTATGCAATTCTTAGAACTGAGCATTTTCCTACAGATTGGAAAAGCTCTCTGGTAATTAATATTCCAAAGCCAGGTAAAGACCGTACGTTTCCTCAAAACTATCGGCCCATCAGTCTACTCAGCAAGGTCATTGAGAAGGTAGTCTTAGACAGACTCTAGGCCCACACAAAATCGATTAATATCCTCCCCCATCACCAGCACGGGTTCAGATATATATAAAAAAAAAGTAAAAATCATGAACTCTGAATTTTTTCCCCAAAACACATTAAATCAAAAGGTATATAACTTTGAAACGTTGAGACCAAAAATAAATAAAAACACAAAAATGTCAAAGGTATATATATACCTTTGGATTGTAACCCGACTTGAAACAAAAATATCAATTTTCATCAAAAATTTAAAATTTTTCAAAACATTCAAAAACAAATTTTCTCAAAATTTTTGTTCAAACACAAAAATGTCAAAGGTATATACCTTTGGATTGTAACCCGACTTGAAACAAAAATATCAATTTTCATCAAAAATTTAAAATTTTTCAAAACATTCAAAATTTTTGTTCAAACACAAAAATGTCAAAGGTATATATACCTTTGGATTGTAACCCGACTTGAAACAAAAATATCAATTTTCATCAAAAATTTAAAATTTTTCAAAACATTCAAAATTTTTGTTCAAACACAAAAATGTCAAAGGTATAATATACCTTTGGATTGTAACCCGACTTGAAACAAAAATATCAATTTTCATCAAAAATTTAAAATTTTTCAAAACATTCAAAATTTTTGTTCAAACACAAAAATGTCAAAGGTATATATACCTTTGGATTGTAACCCGACTTGAAACAAAAATATCAATTTTCATCAAAAATTTAAAATTTTTCAAAACATTCAAAATTTTTGTTCAAACACAAAAATGTCAAAGGTATATACCTTTGGATTGTAACCCGACTTGAAACAAAAATATCAATTTTCATCAAAAATTTAAAATTTTTCAAAACATTCAAAATTTTTGTTCAAACACAAAAATGTCAAAGGTATATACCTTTGGATTGTAACCCGACTTGAAACAAAAATATCAATTTTCATCAAAAATTTAAAATTTTTCAAAACATTCAAAATTTTTGTTCAAACACAAAAATGTCAAAGGTATATACCTTTGGATTGTAACCCGACTTGAAACAAAAATATCAATTTTCATCAAAAATTTAAAATTTTTCAAAACATTCAAAATTTTTGTTCAAACACAAAAATGTCAAAGGTATACCTTTGGATTGTAACCCGACTTGAAACAAAAATATCAATTTTCATCAAAAATTTAAAATTTTTCAATACATTCAAAAACAAATTTTCTCAAAATTTTTGTTCAAACACAAAAATGTCAAAGGTATATACCTTTGGATTGTAACCCGACTTGAAACAAAAATATCAATTTTCATCAAAAATTTAAAATTTTTCAAAACATTCAAAATTTTTGTTCAAACACAAAAATGTCAAAGGTATATACCTTTGGATTGTAACCCGACTTGAAACAAAAATATCAATTTTCATCAAAAATTTAAAATTTTTCAAAACATTCAAAATTTTTGTTCAAACACAAAAATGTCAAAGGTACCTTTGGATTGTAACCCGACTTGAAACAAAAATATCAATTTTCATCAAAAATTTAAAATTTTTCAAAACATTCAAAAACAAATTTTCTCAAAATTTTTGTTCAAACACAAAAATGTCAAAGGTATATACCTTTGGATTGTAACCCGACTTGAAACAAAAATATCAATTTTCATCAAAAATTTAAAATTTTTCAAAACATTCAAAATTTTTGTTCAAACACAAAAATGTCAAAGGTATATACCTTTGGATTGTAACCCGACTTGAAACAAAAATATCAATTTTCATCAAAAATTTAAAATTTTTCAAAACATTCAAAATTTTTGTTCAAACACAAAAATGTCAAAGGTATATACCTTTGGATTGTAACCCGACTTGAAACAAAAATATCAATTTTCATCAAAAATTTAAAATTTTTCAAAACATTCAAAAACAAATTTTCTCAAAATTTTTGTTCAAACACAAAAATGTCAAAGGTATATACCTTTGGATTGTAACCCGACTTGAAACAAAAATATCAATTTTCATCAAAAATTTAAAATTTTTCAAAACATTCAAAAACAAATTTTCTCAAAATTTTTGTTCAAACACAAAAATGTCAAAGGTATATACCTTTGGATTGTAACCCGACTTAAAACAAAAATATCAATTTTCATCAAAAATTTAAAATTTTTCAAAACATTCAAAAACAAATTTTCTCAAAATTTTTGTTCAAACACAAAAATGTCAAAGGTATATACCTTTGGATTGTAACCCGACTTGAAACAAAAATATCAATTTTCATCAAAAATTTAAAATTTTTCAAAACATTCAAAATTTTTGTTCAAACACAAAAATGTCAAAGGTATATACCTTTGGATTGTAACCCGACTTGAAACAAAAATATCAATTTTCATCAAAAATTTAAAATTTTTCAAAACATTCAAAAACAAATTTTCTCAAAATTTTTGTTCAAACACAAAAATGTCAAAGGTATATACCTTTGGATTGTAACCCGACTTGAAACAAAAATATCAATTTTCATCAAAAATTTAAAATTTTTCAAAACATTCAAAAACAAATTTTCTCAAAATTTTTGTTCAAACACAAAAATGTTAAAGGTATATACCTTTGGATTGTAACCCGACTTGAAACAAAAATATCAATTTTCATCAAAAATTTAAAATTTTTCAATACATTCAAAATTTTTGTTCAAACACAAAAATGTCAAAGGTATATACCTTTGGATTGTAACCCGACTTGAAACAAAAATATCAATTTTCATCAAAAATTTAAAATTTTTCAAAACAATTAAAATTTTTGTTCAAACACAAAAATGTCAAAGGTTATACCTTTGGATTGTAACCCGACTTGAAACAAAAATATCAATTTTCATCAAAAATTTAAAATTTTTCAAAACATTCAAAAACAAATTTTCTCAAAATTTTTGTTCAAACACAAAAATGTCAAAGGTATATACCTTTGGATTGTAACCCGACTTGAAACAAAAATATCAATTTTCATCAAAAATTTAAAATTTTTCAAAACATTCAAAAACAAATTTTCTCAAAATTTTTGTTCAAACACAAAAATGTCAAAGGTATATATATACCTTTGGATTGTAACCCGACTTGAAACAAAAATATCAATTTTCATCAAAAATTTAAAATTTTTCAAAACATTCAAAATTTTTGTTCAAACACAAAAATGTCAAAGGTATATACCTTTGGATTGTAACCCGACTTGAAACAAAAATATCAATTTTCATCAAAAATTTAAAATTTTTCAAAACAATTAAAATTTTTGTTCAAACACAAAAATGTCAAAGGTTATACCTTTGGATTGTAACCCGACTTGAAACAAAAATATCAATTTTCATCAAAAATTTAAAATTTTTCAAAACATTCAAAAACAAATTTTCTCAAAATTTTTGTTCAAACACAAAAATGTCAAAGGTATATACCTTTGGATTGTAACCCGACTTGAAACAAAAATATCAATTTTCATCAAAAATTTAAAATTTTTCAAAACATTCAAAAACAAATTTTCTCAAAATTTTTGTTCAAACACAAAAATGTCAAAGGTATATATATACCTTTGGATTGTAACCCGACTTGAAACAAAAATATCAATTTTCATCAAAAATTTAAAATTTTTCAAAACATTCAAAATTTTTGTTCAAACACAAAAATGTCAAAGGTATATACCTTTGGATTGTAACCCGACTTGAAACAAAAATATCAATTTTCATCAAAAATTTAAAATTTTTCAAAACAATTAAAATTTTTGTTCAAACACAAAAATGTCAAAGGTTATACCTTTGGATTGTAACCCGACTTGAAACAAAAATATCAATTTTCATCAAAAATTTAAAATTTTTCAAAACATTCAAAAACAAATTTTCTCAAAATTTTTGTTCAAACACAAAAATGTCAAAGGTATATACCTTTGGATTGTAACCCGACTTGAAACAAAAATATCAATTTTCATCAAAAATTTAAAATTTTTCAAAACAATTAAAATTTTTGTTCAAACACAAAAATGTCAAAGGTTATACCTTTGGATTGTAACCCGACTTGAAACAAAAATATCAATTTTCATCAAAAATTTAAAATTTTTCAAAACATTCAAAAACAAATTTTCTCAAAATTTTTGTTCAAACACAAAAATGTCAAAGGTATATACCTTTGGATTGTAACCCGACTTGAAACAAAAATATCAATTTTCATCAAAAATTTAAAATTTTTCAATACATTCAAAATTTTTGTTCAAACACAAAAATGTCAAAGGTATATACCTTTGGATTGTAACCCGACTTGAAACAAAAATATCAATTCTCATCAAAAATTTAAAATTTTTCAAAACAATTAAAATTTTTGTTCAAACACAAAAATGTCAAAGGTTATACCTTTGGATTGTAACCCGACTTGAAACAAAAATATCAATTTTCATCAAAAATTTAAAATTTTTCAAAACATTCAAAAACAAATTTTCTCAAAATTTTTGTTCAAACACAAAAATGTCAAAGGTATATACCTTTGGATTGTAACCCGACTTGAAACAAAAATATCAATTTTCATCAAAAATTTAAAATTTTTCAATACATTCAAAATTTTTGTTCAAACACAAAAATGTCAAAGGTATATACCTTTGGATTGTAACCCGACTTGAAACAAAAATATCAATTTTCATCAAAAATTTAAAATTTTTCAAAACATTCAAAAACAAATTTTCTCAAAATTTTTGTTCAAACACAAAAATGTCAAAGGTATATACCTTTGGATTGTAACCCGACTTAAAACAAAAATATCAATTTTCATCAAAAATTTAAAATTTTTCAAAACATTCAAAAACAAATTTTCTCAAAATTTTTGTTCAAACACAAAAATGTCAAAGGTATATACCTTTGGTTTGTAACCCGACTTGAAACAAAAATATCAATTTTCATCAAAAATTTAAAATTTTTCAAAACATTCAAAAACAAATTTTCTCAAAATTTTTGTTCAAACACAAAAATGTCAAAGGTATATACCTTTGGATTGATTGTAACCCGACTTGAAACAAAAATATCAATTTTCATCAAAAATTTAAAATTTTTCAAAACATTCAAAAACAAATTTTCTCAAAATTTTTGTTCAAACACAAAAATGTCAAAGGTTTGGATTGTAACCCGACTTGAAACAAAAATATCAATTTTCATCAAAAATTTGAAATTTTTCAAAACATTCAAAAACAAATTTTCTCAAAATTTTTGTTCAAACACAAAAATGTCAAAGGTATATACCTATGGATTGTAACCCGACTTGAAACAAAAATATCAATTTTCATCAAAAATTTAAAATTTTTCAAAACATTCAAAAACAAATTTTCTCAAAATTTTTGTTCAAACACAAAAATGTCAAAGGTATATACCTTTGGATTGTAACCCGACTTGAAACAAAAATATCAATTTTCATCAAAAATTTAAAATTTTTCAAAACATTCAAAAACAAATTTTTTCAAATCTTTGAAAATTTTTGTTCAAACACAAAAATGTCAAAGGATACCTTTGGATTGTAACCCGACTTGAAACAAAAATATCAATTTTCATCAAAAATTTAAAATTTTTCAAAACATTCAAAAACAAATTTTTTCAAATCTTTGAAAATTTTTGTTCAAACACAAAAATGTCAAAGGTATATACCTTTGGATTGTAACCCGACTTGAAACAAAAATATCAATTTTCATCAAAAATTTAAAATTTTTCAAAACATTCAAAAACAAATTTTTTCAAATCTTTGAAAATTTTTGTTCAAACACAAAAATGTCAAAGGTATATATATACCTTTGGATTGTAACCCGACTTGAAACAAAAATATCAATTTTCATCAAAAATTTAAAATTTTTCAAAACATTCAAAAACAAATTTTTTCAAATCTTTGAAAATTTTTGTTCAAACACAAAAATGTCAAAGGTATATACCTTTGGATTGTAACCCGACTTGAAACAAAAATATCAATTTTCATCAAAAATTTAAAATTTTTCAAAACATTCAAAAACAAATTTTTTCAAATCTTTGAAAATTTTTGTTCAAACACAAAAATGTCAAAGGTATATGTAACGAAAGTATACTTTCTTTGATTTAAGTTGGCCGTGCTTCTGACTTTTAATTGACAGAAGTCACGACGTAATTATAATAAAAAGATATATTGTAATTAATTTAAGTAGTGCATAGAGAAGCGGTAATAGAAAACTTTAATTGTCGTTTCTTTGTTCACAGGTAAGATTGTAAATAATTGTTAAATAATAAATAAAACTCAAACTTTGTTCACAGAGAAACATATTTTGGTTTATTTTATGCCGTATAATTTATTGTCTTATAAAACGACAATTTTTGTTTATAATGACAAGAAAATTGCAGTTTGCATTCCAATAAGTGGTATCGCCGAGGGACAAGAAGACAAGTATTGTTGCCATAACTTCAAT
The DNA here is from genome assembly GCA_963932245.1 of Tachinus rufipes. NCBI lineage: Eukaryota > Metazoa > Arthropoda > Insecta > Coleoptera > Staphylinidae > Tachinus > Tachinus rufipes. The sequence continues at coordinate 113,016,610 of OZ010743.1, forward strand.
TACAACAGAGGAAAAGAAGGAATATGTGTTGCCACAGGAAATGGGATTTATAAGCGAACATGAAGAACTGATGAACACAGACGTTTATAAAAGAGTTAAAAAAAGTCTTACTCAAAGAGGTCAAAACAGAACAGTGTGGATCACACTAACAGAGGAAATGGAACAGAAATATTTTGATGAAGATGGTAATATAATGTTTAATAACTTATATTTAGAACAAATAATAAAAACAGACGTAGTAGAATCAACTCAGAAGAAAGAAAGTCAACTTAATTTAAAACACATAACAGAAAAGTTTATGATTGAAAAATTTACATGTAAAAATTCAAATGCAAAACAATGGCTAGAAACATTTGAAAAAGAATGTAAAAGGTTTGAAATCAATGAAGATAATATAAAGATTGAGATATTAAGGCTAGTCTTGGATAAGTCATGTTCAGATTGGCACTCAGCAACTCTCACAATATTGACAATGGAAGCTCGATGGTCTGAATGGAAAGAGAGATTTCTGGAGTCATTTGCAGACAATGGATGGAGTACAGGAATGTACGCTATATATTATAGGTATAAAGAAGGTTCATTGATTGAATATGCTATAAGAAAAGAGAAGCTACTACTAGATATGGACAATGATATTAGTTCAAAGACTCTAGTGTTGCTTATAGCAGCAGGATTACCTGAGTTGGTTAGAAATAAGATAGATAAAGAAAATTGTAAAAAGTCAACTGAATTATTGCATGACATCAGAAAATGTGAAAATTTAGTAAATAAAAATAGTTTTACGAAAAAGAAAGATGATAAATATGATAACAAGAAAAGATTTGAAGGAAAACAGCCATGTAAAAATTGTGAAAACTTAAATAAAGGTGTTAGATATCATCCTGAAAACTCATGTTGGTTCAAGAATAAAGAAAGAAAAGAAGGTGGAGTAATAGAGAGTAACTCAGTCATAGAAGTAAATCTAAATACAGAATCAAAAAACGAATAATCACACCATTGATTAAACTAAAAATATTATTAGAAGATAAGTTAGAGGTAAACGGAACATATGATTCAGGTTCCCAAGTCTCCCTAATAAATCCAAAATTAGTTAGAATAAAGAGGAAGGCAAAAGATGTAAATAAAATATTTTTAAAAACAGTCAATGGTGTGACACAAACAAAAGGTTTAATAACTATGAAAGTAAAAATCTTTGACATAGAGGAATACATTGATGTATTCATTACAGAGAGAGACGATGTTGAAGATTTCCTCGTAGGATTAGATATGATAAAGAAATTCAGATTAATTCAAAATGAGAATCTACAAATATTACAAAAAAAATTGGATAATAAAATTGAACAATATTCAGTTAATTTTAATGAACACATAGAGAAAGATGACTTTCAGATAAGACTAGAACATCTAGATAATACAAAAAAAAATAAAATAGAAAAAATTATTGAAAAATATAAAAGTGTATTTGCAAAAGACAAATATGATATTGGCACGGTAAAAGATTATGAGGCAAGAATCGAATTAATAGTAGACAAATATTGTAGTAAAAGACCATACAGGTGTACAATAGAAGATAAAAAAGAAATAGAAACACAAGTGGCAATGCTATTAGAAAAGAATTTGATTGAAGAATCCTACAGTCCATTTGCCGCACCTGTAACACTGGCGTATAAAAGAGACGAAGGAAGGAAAAATCGCCTGTGTATTGATTTTAGAGATCTAAACAAGAATATTGTACCACAAGCTCAACCATTTCCACTTATAGATGACCTAATAATTAAAACTAGAAACTGCAAATATTTTACAACACTGGATATAAACTCTGCCTTTTGGTCAATTCCACTCCGAATTGAGGACAAAAAAAAGACTGGTTTCGTAACGCAAGAAGGACAATATCAATGGACGTGTTTACCATTTGGTCTAAAAACGGCACCAGCAATATTCCAAAGGATTTTGAGTAGCATATTAAGAAAAAATAAATTGAGAGAATTTACAGAAAATTATATTGACGATATATTAATTTATTCACAAACTTTTGAAGAACATATCAGACATATAGAACAGGTATTAGCAGCAATTATAAGAGAAGGATTTAGATTAAAATTCAAAAAATGCTCATTTGCAGCAAACTCTGTAAAATACCTGGGCCATATCATAGAAAATAACACAGTAAGACCAATAAAAGACAATCTAATTTCAATTCAAAATTTTCCAACTCCCAAAACTCAAAAAAATATTAGACAATTTTTAGGAAAGATTAATTTTTACCATGAATACATACCAAATAGCTCAATAACGTTGGATCCATTACATAAATTATTAAGAAAAGAAACAAAATTTATATGGTCAGAAGAATGTGAGAAGGCTTTTACAGAAATGAAGAAATTATTATGTTCTCAACCGGTATTAGAAATATTTGATAAGGATTTGCCAATAAAAATTTACACAGATGCATCGCTAGAAGGAATTGGGGCAATACTAAAGCAATTACAAATAGATGGACGAGAAAAACCTGTAGCATATTTCTCAAAAAAATTGAATGAGGTACAAAAAAGAAAGAAAGCAATATATCTGGAGTGCTTGGCAATCAAAGAAGCAGTAAAATATTGGCAACATTGGTTGATTGGAAGATGGTTTGAGGTATACTCAGATCACAAACCGCTTGAAAATTTGAACATAAAAGCAAGAACAGACGAAGAATTAGGTGAGTTAACCTATTATTTGTCACAATATAACTTCCAAATAAAATATGTACCTGGTAAAGATAACGCTGAAGCGGACTGCTTAAGCCGAAATCCAGTACTAGAACCGTCTGAAAACACTGAAGAGGTTCTAACAATAGCAAACCTGACACAAACAGATGAAATAAGAACGGATCAAGAAAAAAACGAAATAATTCGAAAGATGAAATCAAAACTAATAAGAAATAACGGAATATTTTATAAGAAAGTTAGAAATAAGGAGAAAATAATCTTATCAGAAGAATTTAGCATCAAATTAATAAAAGACATACATAGGGAATGGTGCCATACAGGCATTAGACAAACTATATACAGAATATGTCCCTACTATACATCAAAGAATTTAATAGAAAACATTAAGAAAATATGTAAAGATTGTGACATATGCATAAAAAATAAAACAAGAGGCCAAAGCAAATTTGGATTAATGTCTCACTTAGGACCAGCCACTGAACCATATGAAATAATGTCTATAGATACCATTGGAGGATTTGGAGGACAAAGATCAACAAAAAAATACCTTCACTTACTCGTCGACCACTACACGAGATACGCATTTGTTTCAACCTCAAAGACACAAAACGCCACAGATTTTATAAAGTTAGCTCAAAACGTGTTAGAAACGGAAAAAATTGGAATGATACTAACGGATCAATATCCGGGAATAAACTCAAAAAAATTTAAAGAATTCCTAGAAAAAAAGAACGTTAAACTGACATTTACAGCAGTTAATGCACCATTTTCAAATGGCTTAAACGAGAGACTAAACCAGACTCTAGTCAATAAAATAAGATGTAAAATAAATGAAAAAGAAAACAAAAGAGCTTGGACAACGGTTGCTAGAGAATGTGTAGATAGATATAATAAGATAGAACACTCAGTCACTGGTTTTGCACCAGAGTATTTATTAAATGGCACGGACACAAGTGTCATACCAGAAGAATTAAAAAGGAAAAAAAACAAAGATGATTGGTCTAATGATAAAAAATTAGCGTTAGAGAGATCAATAAAATCACATAATTACAATAAAAAACTTTATGATAAAAATAGAAAACATCATGAGTACAGTGCAGGAGACATGGTATATATCGAAAATGGCAACAGACTAAATAGAAAAAAGCTAGACCATCTTAGAATAGGACCATTCGAAATAATAGAAAAAATATCAAACACTCTATACAAAGTCAAGACTAACAAGAAAAAGTCAGAAACAAGTTTATTCCATATATCAAAACTAATACCAACAGAAGAAGATGATATAGATGATTTATAGAGAAAATATGTCCAAGAAATCTTACCATGAGAGGGGGGGGGGGGGAGATGTAACGAAAGTATACTTTCTTTGATTTAAGTTGGCCGTGCTTCTGACTTTTAATTGACAGAAGTCACGACGTAATTATAATAAAAAGATATATTGTAATTAATTTAAGTAGTGCATAGAGAAGCGGTAATAGAAAACTTTAATTGTCGTTTCTTTGTTCACAGGTAAGATTGTAAATAATTGTTAAATAATAAATAAAACTCAAACTTTGTTCACAGAGAAACATATTTTGGTTTATTTTATGCCGTATAATTTATTGTCTTATACCTTTGGATTGTAACCCGACTTGAAACAAAAATATCAATTTTCATCAAAAATTTAAAATTTTTCAAAACATTCAAAAACAAATTTTTTCAAATCTTTGAAAATTTTTGTTCAAACACAAAAATGTCAAAGGTATATACCTTTGGATTGTAACCCGACTTGAAACAAAAATATCAATTTTCATCAAAAATTTAAAAATTTTCAAAACATTCAAAAACAAATTTTCTCAAAATTTTTGTTCAAACACAAAAATGTCAAAGGTATATACCTTTGGATTGTAACCCGACTTGAAACAAAAATATCAATTTTCATCAAAAATTTAAAATTTTTCAAAACATTCAAAAACAAATTTTTTCAAATCTTTGAAAATTTTTGTTCAAACACAAAAATGTCAAAGGTATATACCTTTGGATTGTAACCCGACTTGAAACAAAAATATCAATTTTCATCAAAAATTTAAAATTTTTCAAAACATTCAAAAACAAATTTTCTCAAAATTTTTGTTCAAACACAAAAATGTCAAAGGTATATTTTGGATTGTAACCCGACTTGAAACAAAAATATCAATTTTCATCAAAAATTTAAAATTTTTCAAAACATTCAAAAACAAATTTTTTCAAATCTTTGAAAATTTTTGTTCAAACACAAAAATGTCAAAGGTATATACCTTTGGATTGTAACCCGACTTGAAACAAAAATATCAATTTTCATCAAAAATTTAAAATTTTTCAAAACATTCAAAAACAATTTTTTTCAAATCTTTGAAAATTTTTGTTCAAACACAAAAATGTCAAAGGTATATACCTTTGGATTGTAACCCGACTTAAAACAAAAATATCAATTTTCATCAAAAATTTAAAATTTTTCAAAACATTCAAAAACAAATTTTCTCAAAATTTTTGTTCAAACACAAAAATGTCAAAGGTATATACCTTTGGATTGTAACCCGACTTGAAACAAAAATATCAATTTGCATCAAAAATTTAAAATTTTTCAAAACATTCAAAAACAAATTTTTTCAAATCTTTGAAAATTTTTGTTCAAACACAAAAATGTCAAAGGTATATACCTTTGGATTGTAACCCGACTTGAAACAAAAATATCAATTTTCATCAAAAATTTAAAATTTTTCAAAACATTCAAAAACAAATTTTTTCAAATCTTTGAAAATTTTTGTTCAAACACAAAAATGTCAAAGGTATATACCTTTGGATTGTAACCCGACTTGAAACAAAAATATCAATTTTCATCAAAAATTTAAAATTTTTCAAAACATTCAAAAACAAATTTTTTCAAATCTTTGAAAATTTTTGTTCAAACACAAAAATGTCAAAGGTATATACCTTTGGATTGTAACCCGACTTGAAACAAAAATATCAATTTGCATCAAAAATTTAAAATTTTTCAAAACATTCAAAAACAAATTTTTTCAAATCTTTGAAAATTTTTGTTCAAACACAAAAATGTCAAAGGTATATACCTTTGGATTGTAACCCGACTTGAAACAAAAATATCAATTTTCATCAAAAATTTAAAATTTTTCAAAACATTCAAAAACAAATTTTTTCAAATCTTTGAAAATTTTTGTTCAAACACAAAAATGTCAAAGGTATATACCTTTGGATTGTAACCCGACTTGAAACAAAAATATCAATTTTCATCAAAAATTTAAAATTTTTCAAAACATTCAAAAACAAATTTTCTCAAAATTTTTGTTCAAACACAAAAATGTCAAAGGTATATTTTGGATTGTAACCTAACTTGAAACAAAAATATCAATTTTCATCAAAAATTTAAAAATTTTCAAAACATTCAAAAACAAATTTTCTCAAAATTTTTGTTCAAACACAAAAATGTCAAAGGTATATATATACCTTTGGATTGTAACCCGACTTGAAACAAAAATATCAATTTTCATCAAAAATTTAAAATTTTTCAAAACATTCAAAAACAAATTTTCTCAAAATTTGTGTTCAAACACAAAAATGTCAAAGGTATATACCTTTGGATTGTAACCCGACTTGAAACAAAAATATCAATTTTCATCAAAAATTTAAAATTTTTCAAAACATTCAAAAACAAATTTTCTCAAAATTTTTGTTCAAACACAAAAATGTCAAAGGTATATACCTTTGGATTGTAACCCGACTTGAAACAAAAATATCAATTTTCATCAAAAATTTAAAATTTTTCAAAACATTCAAAAACAAATTTTCTCAAAATTTTTGTTCAAACACAAAAATGTCAAAGGTATATACCTTTGGATTGTAACCCGACTTGAAACAAAAATATCAATTTTCATCAAAAATTTAAAATTTTTCAAAACATTCAAAAACAAATTTTCTCAAAATTTTTGTTCAAACACAAAAATGTCAAAGGTATATACCTTTGGATTGTAACCCGACTTGAAACAAAAATATCAATTTTCATCAAAAATTTAAAATTTTTCAAAACATTCAAAAACAATTTTTTTCAAATCTTTGAAAATTTTTGTTCAAACACAAAAATGTCAAAGGTATATACCTTTGGATTGTAACCCGACTTGAAACAAAAATATCAATTTTCATCAAAAATTTAAAATTTTTCAAAACATTCAAAAACAAATTTTTTCAAATCTTTGAAAATTTTTGTTTAAACACAAAAATGTCAAAGGTATATATATACCTTTGGATTGTAACCCGACTTGAAACAAAAATATCAATTTTCATCAAAAATTTAAAATTTTTCAAAACATTCAAAAACAAATTTTTTCAAATCTTTGAAAATTTTTGTTCAAACACAAAAATGTCAAAGGTATATACCTTTGGATTGTAACCCGACTTGAAACAAAAATATCAATTTTCATCAAAAATTTAAAATTTTTCAAAACATTCAAAAACAAATTTTTTCAAATCTTTGAAAATTTTTGTTCAAACACAAAAATGTCAAAGGTATATATATACCTTTGGATTGTAACCCGACTTGAAACAAAAATATCAATTTTCATCAAAAATTTAAAATTTTTCAAAACATTCAAAAACAAATTTATTCAAATCTTTGAAAATTTTTGTTCAAACACAAAAATGTCAAAGGTACCTTTGGATTGTAACCCGATTTGAAACAAAAATATCAATTTTCATCAAAAATTTAAAATTTTTCAAAACATTCAAAAACAAATTTTTTCAAATCTTTGAAAATTTTTGTTCAAACACAATAATGTCAAAGGTATATACCTTTGGATTGTAACCCGACTTGAAACAAAAATATCAATTTTCATCAAAAATTTAAAATTTTTCAAAACATTCAAAAACAAATTTTCTCAAAATTTTTGTTCAAACACAAAAATGTCAAAGGTATATATATACCTTTGGATTGTAACCCGACTTGAAACAAAAATATCAATTTTCATCAAAAATTTAAAATTTTTCAAAACATTCAAAAACAAATTTTTTCAAATCTTTGAAAATTTTTGTTCAAACACAAAAATGTCAAAGGTATATACCTTTGGATTGTAACCCGACTTGAAACAAAAATATCAATTTTCATCAAAAATTTAAAAATTTTCAAAACATTCAAAAACAAATTTTTTCAAATCTTTGAAAATTTTTGTTCAAACACAAAAATGTCAAAGGTATATACCTTTGGATTGTAACCCGACTTGAAACAAAAATATCAATTTTCATCAAAAATTTAAAATTTTTCAAAACATTCAAAAACAAATTTTTTCAAATCTTTGAAAATTTTTGTTCAAACACAAAAATGTCAAAGGTATATACCTTTGGATTGTAACCCGACTTGAAACAAAAATATCAATTTTCATCAAAAATTTAAAATTTTTCAAAACATTCAAAAACAAATTTTTTCAAATCTTTGAAAATTTTTGTTCAAACACAAAAATGTCAAAGGTATATACCTTTGGATTGTAACCCGACTAAAAACAAAAATATCAATTTTCATCAAAAATTTAAAATTTTTCAAAACATTCAAAAACAAATTTTTTCAAATCTTTGAAAATTTTTGTTCAAACACAAAAATGTCAAAGGTATATACCTTTGGATTGTAACCCGACTTGAAACAAAAATATCAATTTTCATCAAAAATTTAAAATTTTTCAAAACATTCAAAAACAATTTTTTTCAAATCTTTGAAAATTTTTGTTCAAACACAAAAATGTCAAAGGTATATACCTTTGGATTGTAACCCGACTTGAAACAAAAATATCAATTTTCATCAAAAATTTAAAATTTTTCAAAACATTCAAAAACAAATTTTTTCAAATCTTTGAAAATTTTTGTTCAAACACAAAAATGTCAAAGGTATATATATACCTTTGGATTGTAACCCGACTTGAAACAAAAATATCAATTTTCATCAAAAATTTAAAAATTTTCAAAACATTCAAAAACAAATTTTTTCAAATCTTTGAAAATTTTTGTTCAAACACAAAAATGTCAAAGGTATATATATACCTTTGGATTGTAACCCGACTTGAAACAAAAATATCAATTTTCATCAAAAATTTAAAAATTTTCAAAACATTCAAAAACAAATTTTCTCAAAATTTTTGTTCAAACACAAAAATGTCAAAGGTATATACCTTTGGCATGTAACCCGACTTGAAACAAAAATATCAATTTTCATCAAAAATTTAAAATTTTTCAAAACATTCAAAAACAAATTTTCTCAAAATTTTTGTTCAAACACAAAAATGTCAAAGGTATATACCTTTGGATTGTAACCCGACTTGAAACAAAAATATCAATTTTCATCAAAAATTTAAAATTTTTCAAAACATTCAAAAACAAATTTTTTCAAATCTTTGAAAATTTTTGTTCAAACACAAAAATGTCAAAGGATTGTAACCCGACTTGAAACAAAAATATCAATTTTCATCAAAAATTTAAAATTTTTCAAAACATTCAAAATCAAATTTTCTCAAAATTTTTGTTCAAACACAAAAATGTCAAAGGTATATACCTTTGGATTGTAACCCGACTTGAAACAAAAATATCAATTTTCATCAAAAATTTAAAATTTTTCAAAACATTCAAAAACAAATTTTTTCAAATCTTTGAAAATTTTTGTTCAAACACAAAAATGTCAAAGGTATATATATACCTTTGGATTGTAACCCGACTTGAAACAAAAATATCAATTTTCATCAAAAATTTAAAATTTTTCAAAACATTCAAAAACAATTTTTTTCAAATCTTTGAAAATTTTTGTTCAAACACAAAAATGTCAAAGGTATATACCTTTGGATTGTAACCCGACTTGAAACAAAAATATCAATTTTCATCAAAAATTTAAAATTTTTCAAAACATTCAAAAACAAATTTTTTCAAATCTTTGAAAATTTTTGTTCAAACACAAAAATGTCAAAGGTATATACCTTTGGATTGTAACCCGACTTGAAACAAAAATATCAATTTTCATCAAAAATTTAAAATTTTTCAAAACATTCAAAAACAAATTTTTTCAAATCTTTGAAAATTTTTGTTCAAACACAAAAATGTCAAAGGATTGTAACCCGACTTGAAACAAAAATATCAATTTTCATCAAAATTTTATAATTTTTCAAAACATTCAAAATCAAATTTTCTCAAAATTTTTGTTCAAACACAAAAATGTCAAAGGTATATACCTTTGGATTGTAACCCGACTTGAAACAAAAATATCAATTTTCATCAAAAATTTAAAATTTTTCAAAACATTCAAAAACAAATTTTTTCAAATCTTTGAAAATTTTTGTTCAAACACAAAAATGTCAAAGGTATATACCTTTGGATTGTAACCCGACTTGAAACAAAAATATCAATTTTCATCAAAAATTTAAAATTTTTCAAAACATTCAAAAACAAATTTTTTCAAATCTTTGAAAATTTTTGTTCAAACACAAAAATGTCAAAGGTATATACCTTTGGATTGTAACCCGACTTGAAACAAAAATATCAATTTTCATCAAAAATTTAAAATTTTTCAAAACATTCAAAAACAAATTTTTTCAAATCTTTGAAAATTTTTGTTCAAACACAAAAATGTCAAAGGTATATATATACCTTTGGATTGTAACCCGACTTGAAACAAAAATATCAATTTTCATCAAAAATTTAAAATTTTTCAAAACATTCAAAAACAATTTTTTTCAAATCTTTGAAAATTTTTGTTCAAACACAAAAATGTCAAAGGTATATACCTTTGGATTGTAACCCGACTTGAAACAAAAATATCAATTTTCATCAAAAATTTAAAATTTTTCAAAACATTCAAAAACAATTTTTTTCAAATCTTTGAAAATTTTTGTTCAAACACATATACCTTTGGATTGAACCCGACTTGAAACAAAAATATCAATTTTCATCAAAAATTTAAAATTTTTCAAAACATTCAAAAACAAATTTTTTCAAATCTTTGAAAATTTTTGTTCAAACACAAAAATGTCAAAGGTATATATATACCTTTGGATTGTAACCCGACTTGAAACAAAAATATCAATTTTCATCAAAAATTTAAAATTTTTCAAAACATTCAAAAACAAATTTTTTCAAATCTTTGAAAATTTTTGTTCAAACACCAAAATGTCAAAGGTATATACCTTTGGATTGTAACCCGACTTGAAACAAAAATATCAATTTTCATCAAAAATTTAAAATTTTTCAAAACATTCAAAAACAAATTTTCTCAAAATTTTTGTTCAAACACAAAAATGTCAAAGGTATATACCTTTGGATTGTAACCCGACTTGAAACAAAAATATCAATTTTCATCAAAAATTTAAAATTTTTCAAAACATTCAAAAACAAATTTTTTCAAATCTTTGAAAATTTTTGTTCAAACACAAAAATGTCAAAGGTATATACCTTTGGATTGTAACCCGACTTGAAACAAAAATATCAATTTTCATCAAAAATTTAAAATTTTTCAAAACATTCAAAAACAAATTTTTTCAAATCTTTGAAAATTTTTGTTCAAACACAAAAATGTCAAAGGTATATACCTTTGGATTGTAACCCGACTTGAAACAAAAATATCAATTTTCATCAAAAATTTAAAATTTTTCAAAACATTCAAAAACAAATTTTTTCAAATCTTTGAAAATTTTTGTTCAATCACAAAAATGTCAAAGGTATATATGTATATACCTTTGGATTGTAACCCGACTTGAAACAAAAATATCAATTTTCATCAAAAATTTAAAATTTTTCAAAACATTCAAAAACAAATTTTTTCAAATCTTTGAAAATTTTTGTTCAAACACAAAAATGTCAAAGGTATATATATACCTTTGGATTGTAACCCGACTTGAAACAAAAATATCAATTTTCATCAAAAATTTAAAATTTTTCAAAACATTCAAAAACAATTTTTTTCAAATCTTTGAAAATTTTTGTTCAAACACAAAAATGTCAAAGGTATATACCTTTGGATTGTAACCCGACTTGAAACAAAAATATCAATTTTCATCAAAAATTTAAAATTTTTCAAAACATTCAAAAACAAATTTTTTCAAATCTTTGAAAATTTTTGTTCAAACACAAAAATGTCAAAGGTATATACCTTTGGATTGTAACCCGACTTGAAACAAAAATATCAATTTTCATCAAAAATTTAAAATTTTTCAAAACATTCAAAAACAAATTTTTTCAAATCTTTGAAAATTTTTGTTCAAACACAAAAATGTCAAAGGTATATACCTTTGGATTGTAACCCGACTTGAAACAAAAATATCAATTTTCATCAAAAATTTAAAATTTTTCAAAACATTCAAAAACAAATTTTCTCAAAATTTTTGTTCAAACACAAAAATGTCAAAGGTATATACCTTTGGATTGTAACCCGACTTGAAACAAAAATATCAATTTTCATCAAAAATTTAAAATTTTTCAAAACATTCAAAAACAAATTTTTTCAAATCTTTGAAAATTTTTGTTCAAACACAAAAATGTCAAAGGTATATACCTTTGGATTGTAACCCGACTTGAAACAAAAATATCAATTTTCATCAAAAATTTAAAATTTTTCAAAACATTCAAAAACAAATTTTTTCAAATCTTTGAAAATTTTTGTTCAAACACAAAAATGTCAAAGGTATATATATACCTTTGGATTGTAACCCGACTTGAAACAAAAATATCAATTTTCATCAAAAATTAAAAAATTTTCAAAACATTCAAAAACAAATTTTCTCAAAATTTTTGTTCAAACACAAAAATGTCAAAGGTATATACCTTTGGCATGTAACCCGACTTGAAACAAAAATATCAATTTTCATCAAAAATTTAAAATTTTTCAAAACATTCAAAAACAAATTTTCTCAAAATTTTTGTTCAAACACAAAAATGTCAAAGGTATATACCTTTGGATTGTAACCCGACTTGAAACAAAAATATCAATTTTCATCAAAAATTTAAAATTTTTCAAAACATTCAAAAACAAATTTTTTCAAATCTTTGAAAATTTTTGTTCAAACACAAAAATGTAAAAGGTATATACCTTTGGATTGTAACCCGACTTGAAACAAAAATATCAATTTTCATCAAAAATTTAAAATTTTTCAAAACATTCAAAAACAAATTTTTTCAAATCTTTGAAAATTTTTGTTCAAACACAAAAATGTCAAAGGATTGTAACCCGACTTGAAACAAAAATATCAATTTTCATCAAAAATTTAAAATTTTTCAAAACATTCAAAAACAAATTTTTTCAAATCTTTGAAAATTTTTGTTCAAACACAAAAATGTAAAAGGTATATACCTTTGGATTGTAACCCGACTTGAAACAAAAATATCAATTTTCATCAAAAATTTAAAATTTTTCAAAACATTCAAAAACAAATTTTTTCAAATCTTTGAAAATTTTTGTTCAAACACAAAAATGTCAAAGGATTGTAACCCGACTTGAAACAAAAATATCAATTTTCATCAAAAATTTAAAATTTTTCAAAACATTCAAAATCAAATTTTTTCAAATCTTTGAAAATTTTTGTTCAAACACAAAAATGTCAAAGGTATATACCTTTGGATTGTAACCCGACTTGAAACAAAAATATCAATTTTCATCAAAAATTTAAAATTTTTCAAAACATTCAAAAACAAATTTTTTCAAATCTTTGAAAATTTTTGTTCAAACACAAAAATGTCAAAGGTATATACCTTTGGATTGTAACCCGACTTGAAACAAAAATATCAATTTTCATCAAAAATTTAAAATTTTTCAAAACATTCAAAAACAAATTTTCTCAAAATTTTTGTTCAAACACAAAAATGTCAAAGGTATATACCTTTGGATTGTAACCCGACTTGAAACAAAAATATCAATTTTCATCAAAAATTTAAAATTTTTCAAAACATTCAAAAACAAATTTTTTCAAATCTTTGAAAATTTTTGTTCAAACACAAAAATGTCAAAGGATTGTAACCCGACTTGAAACAAAAATATCAATTTTCATCAAAAATTTAAAATTTTTCAAAACATTCAAAATCAAATTTTCTCAAAATTTTTGTTCAAACACAAAAATGTCAAAGGTATATACCTTTGGATTGTAACCCGACTTGAAACAAAAATATCAATTTTCATCAAAAATTTAAAATTTTTCAAAACATTCAAAAACAAATTTTTTCAAATCTTTGAAAATTTTTGTTCAAACACAAAAATGTCAAAGGTATATATATACCTTTGGATTGTAACCCGACTTGAAACAAAAATATCAATTTTCATCAAAAATTAAAAATTTTTCAAAACATTCAAAAACAAATTTTCTCAAAATTTTTGTTCAAACACAAAAATGTCAAAGGTATATACCTTTGGCATGTAACCCGACTTGAAACAAAAATATCAATTTTCATCAAAAATTTAAAATTTTTCAAAACATTCAAAAACAAATTTTCTCAAAATTTTTGTTCAAACACAAAAATGTCAAAGGTATATACCTTTGGATTGTAACCCGACTTGAAACAAAAATATCAATTTTCATCAAAAATTTAAAATTTTTCAAAACATTCAAAAACAAATTTTTTCAAATCTTTGAAAATTTTTGTTCAAACACAAAAATGTCAAAGGATTGTAACCCGACTTGAAACAAAAATATCAATTTTCATCAAAAATTTAAAATTTTTCAAAACATTCAAAATCAAATTTTCTCAAAATTTTTGTTCAAACACAAAAATGTCAAAGGTATATACCTTTGGATTGTAACCCGACTTGAAACAAAAATATCAATTTTCATCAAAAATTTAAAATTTTTCAAAACATTCAAAAACAAATTTTTTCAAATCTTTGAAAATTTTTGTTCAAACACAAAAATGTCAAAGGTATATACCTTTGGATTGTAACCCGACTTGAAACAAAAATATCAATTTTCATCAAAAATTTAAAATTTTTCAAAACATTCAAAAACAAATTTTTTCAAATCTTTGAAAATTTTTGTTCAAACACAAAAATGTCAAAGGTATATATATACCTTTGGATTGTAACCCGACTTGAAACAAAAATATCAATTTTCATCAAAAATTAAAAATTTTTCAAAACATTCAAAAACAAATTTTCTCAAAATTTTTGTTCAAACACAAAAATGTCAAAGGTATATACCTTTGGCATGTAACCCGACTTGAAACAAAAATATCAATTTTCATCAAAAATTTAAAATTTTTCAAAACATTCAAAAACAAATTTTCTCAAAATTTTTGTTCAAACACAAAAATGTCAAAGGTATATACCTTTGGATTGTAACCCGACTTGAAACAAAAATATCAATTTTCATCAAAAATTTAAAATTTTTCAAAACATTCAAAAACAAATTTTTTCAAATCTTTGAAAATTTTTGTTCAAACACAAAAATGTAAAAGGTATATACCTTTGGATTGTAACCCGACTTGAAACAAAAAAATCAATTTTCATCAAAAATTTAAAATTTTTCAAAACATTCAAAAACAAATTTTTTCAAATCTTTGAAAATTTTTGTTCAAACACAAAAATGTCAAAGGTATATACCTTTGGATTGTAACCCGACTTGAAACAAAAATATCAATTTTCATCAAAAATTTAAAATTTTTCAAAACATTCAAAAACAAATTTTTT
Organism: Tachinus rufipes; assembly: GCA_963932245.1. Classification (NCBI taxonomy): domain Eukaryota; kingdom Metazoa; phylum Arthropoda; class Insecta; order Coleoptera; family Staphylinidae; genus Tachinus; species Tachinus rufipes. Next base: position 113,031,988 of record OZ010743.1, read on the forward strand.
CAAATCTTTGAAAATTTTTGTTCAAACACAAAAATGTCAAAGGTATAACCTTTGGATTGTAACCCGACTTGAAACAAAAATATCAATTTTCATCAAACATTTAAAATTTTTCAAAACATTCAAAAACAAATTTTTTCAAATCTTTGAAAATTTTTGTTCAAACACAAAAATGTCAAAGGTATATATATACCTTTGGATTGTAACCCGACTTGAAACAAAAATATCAATTTTCATCAAAAATTTAAAATTTTTCAAAACATTCAAAAACAAATTTTTTCAAATCTTTGAAAATTTTTGTTCAAACACAAAAATGTAAAAGGTATATACCTTTGGATTGTAACCCGACTTGAAACAAAAATATCAATTTTCATCAAAAATTTAAAATTTTTCAAAACATTCAAAAACAAATTTTTTCAAATCTTTGAAAATTTTTGTTCAAACACAAAAATGTCAAAGGTATATATATACCTTTGGATTGTAACCCGACTTGAAACAAAAATATCAATTTTCATCAAAAATTTAAAATTTTTTAAAACATTCAAAAACAAATTTTTTCAAATCTTTGAAAATTTTTGTTCAAACACCAAAATGTCAAAGGTATATACCTTTGGATTGTAACCCGACTTGAAACAAAAATATCAATTTTCATCAAAAATTTAAAATTTTTCAAAACATTCAAAAACAAATTTTCTCAAAATTTTTGTTCAAACACAAAAATGTCAAAGGTATATACCTTTGGATTGTAACCCGACTTGAAACAAAAATATCAATTTTCATCAAAAATTTAAAATTTTTCAAAACATTCAAAAACAAATTTTTTCAAATCTTTGAAAATTTTTGTTCAAACACAAAAATGTCAAAGGTATATACCTTTGGATTGTAACCCGACTTGAAACAAAAATATCAATTTTCATCAAAAATTTAAAATTTTTCAAAACATTCAAAAACAAATTTTTTCAAATCTTTGAAAATTTTTGTTCAAACACAAAAATGTCAAAGGTATATACCTTTGGATTGTAACCCGACTTGAAACAAAAATATCAATTTTCATCAAAAATTTAAAATTTTTCAAAACATTCAAAAACAAATTTTTTCAAATCTTTGAAAATTTTTGTTCAAACACAAAAATGTCAAAGGTATATACCTTTGGATTGTAACCCGACTTGAAACAAAAATATCAATTTTCATCAAAAATTTAAAATTTTTCAAAACATTCAAAAACAAATTTTTTCAAATCTTTGAAAATTTTTGTTCAAACACAAAAATGTCAAAGGTATATACCTTTGGATTGTAACCCGACTTGAAACAAAAATATCAATTTTCATCAAAAATTTAAAATTTTTCAAAACATTCAAAAACAAATTTTTTCAAATCTTTGAAAATTTTTGTTCAAACACAAAAATGTCAAAGGTATATACCTTTGGATTGTAACCCGACTTGAAACAAAAATATCAATTTTCATCAAAAATTTAAAATTTTTCAAAACATTCAAAAACAAATTTTTTCAAATCTTTGAAAATTTTTGTTCAAACACAAAAATGTCAAAGGTATATACCTTTGGATTGTAACCCGACTTGAAACAAAAATATCAATTTTCATCAAAAATTTAAAATTTTTCAAAACATTCAAAAACAAATTTTTTCAAATCTTTGAAAATTTTTGTTCAAACACAAAAATGTCAAAGGTATATACCTTTGGATTGTAACCCGACTTGAAACAAAAATATCAATTTTCATCAAAAATTTAAAATTTTTCAAAACATTCAAAAACAAATTTTTTCAAATCTTTGAAAATTTTTGTTCAAACACAAAAATGTCAAAGGTATATACCTTTGGATTGTAACCCGACTTGAAACAAAAATATCAATTTTCATCAAAACTTTTAAAATTTTTCAAAACATTCAAAAACAAATTTTTTCAAATCTTTGAAAATTTTTGTTCAAACACAAAAATGTCAAAGGTATATACCTTTGGATTGTAACCCGACTTGAAACAAAAATATCAATTTTCATCAAAAATTTAAAATTTTTCAAAACATTCAAAAACAAATTTTTTCAAATCTTTGAAAATTTTTGTTCAAACACAAAAATGTAAAAGGTATATACCTTTGGATTGTAACCCGACTTGAAACAAAAATATCAATTTTCATCAAAAATTTAAAATTTTTCAAAACATTCAAAAACAAATTTTTTCAAATCTTTGAAAATTTTTGTTCAAACACAAAAATGTCAAAGGTATATACCTTTGGATTGTAACCCGACTTGAAACAAAAATATCAATTTTCATCAAAAATTTAAAATTTTTCAAAACATTCAAAAACAAATTTTTTCAAATCTTTGAAAATTTTTGTTCAAACACAAAAATGTCAAAGGTATATACCTTTGGATTGTAACCCGACTTGAAACAAAAATATCAATTTTCATCAAAAATTTAAAATTTTTCAAAACATTCAAAAACAAATTTTTTCAAATCTTTGAAAATTTTTGTTCAAACACAAAAATGTCAAAGGTATATACCTTTGGATTGTAACCCGACTTGAAACAAAAATATCAATTTTCATCAAAACTTTTAAAATTTTTCAAAACATTCAAAAACAAATTTTTTCAAATCTTTGAAAATTTTTGTTCAAACACAAAAATGTCAAAGGTATATACCTTTGGATTGTAACCCGACTTGAAACAAAAATATCAATTTTCATCAAAAATTTAAAATTTTTCAAAACATTCAAAAACAAATTTTTTCAAATCTTTGAAAATTTTTGTTCAAACACAAAAATGTAAAAGGTATATACCTTTGGATTGTAACCCGACTTGAAACAAAAATATCAATTTTCATCAAAAATTTAAAATTTTTCAAAACATTCAAAAACAAATTTTTTCAAATCTTTGAAAATTTTTGTTCAAACACAAAAATGTCAAAGGTATATACCTTTGGATTGTAACCCGACTTGAAACAAAAATATCAATTTTCATCAAAAATTTAAAATTTTTCAAAACATTCAAAAACAAATTTTTTCAAATCTTTGAAAATTTTTGTTCAAACACAAAAATGTCAAAGGTATATACCTTTGGATTGTAACCCGACTTGAAACAAAAATATCAATTTTCATCAAAAATTTAAAATTTTTCAAAACATTCAAAAACAAATTTTCTCAAAATTTTTGTTCAAACACAAAAATGTCAAAGGTATATACCTTTGGATTGTAACCCGACTTGAAACAAAAATATCAATTTTCATCAAAAATTTAAAATTTTTCAAAACATTCAAAAACAAATTTTTTCAAATCTTTGAAAATTTTTGTTCAAACACAAAAATGTCAAAGGTATATACCTTTGGATTGTAACCCGACTTGAAACAAAAATATCAATTTTCATCAAAAATTTAAAATTTTTCAAAACATTCAAAAACAAATTTTTTCAAATCTTTGAAAATTTTTGTTCAAACACAAAAATGTCAAAGGTATATACCTTTGGATTGTAACCCGACTTGAAACAAAAATATCAATTTTCATCAAAAATTTAAAATTTTTCAAAACATTCAAAAACAAATTTTTTCAAATCTTTGAAAATTTTTGTTCAAACACAAAAATGTCAAAGGTATATACCTTTGGATTGTAACCCGACTTGAAACAAAAATATCAATTTTCATCAAAAATTTAAAATTTTTCAAAACATTCAAAAACAAATTTTTTCAAATCTTTGAAAATTTTTGTTCAAACACAAAAATGTCAAAGGTATATACCTTTGGATTGTAACCCGACTTGAAACAAAAATATCAATTTTCATCAAAAATTTAAAATTTTTCAAAACATTCAAAAACAAATTTTTTCAAATCTTTGAAAATTTTTGTTCAAACACAAAAATGTCAAAGGTATATACCTTTGGATTGTAACCCGACTTGAAACAAAAATATCAATTTTCATCAAAAATTTAAAATTTTTCAAAACATTCAAAAACAAATTTTTTCAAATCTTTGAAAATTTTTGTTCAAACACAAAAATGTCAAAGGTATATACCTTTGGATTGTAACCCGACTTGAAACAAAAATATCAATTTTCATCAAAAATTTAAAATTTTTCAAAACATTCAAAAACAAATTTTCTCAAAATTTTTGTTCAAACACAAAAATGTCAAAGGTATATACCTTTGGATTGTAACCCGACTTGAAACAAAAATATCAATTTTCATCAAAAATTTAAAATTTTTCAAAACATTCAAAAACAAATTTTATCAAATCTTTGAAAATTTTTGTTCAAACACAAAAATGTCAAAGGTATATACCTTTGGATTGTAACCCGACTTGAAACAAAAATATCAATTTTCATCAAAAATTTAAAATTTTTCAAAACATTCAAAAACAAATTTTCTCAAAATTTTTGTTCAAACACAAAAATGTCAAAGGTATATACCTTTGGATTGTAACCCGACTTGAAACAAAAATATCAATTTTCATCAAAAATTTAAAATTTTTCAAAACATTCAAAAACAAATTTTTTCAAATCTTTGAAAATTTTTGTTCAAACACAAAAATGTAAAAGGTATATACCTTTGGATTGTAACCCGACTTGAAACAAAAATATCAATTTTCATCAAAAATTTAAAATTTTTCAAAACATTCAAAAACAAATTTTTTCAAATCTTTGAAAATTTTTGTTCAAACACAAAAATGTCAAAGGTATATACCTTTGGATTGTAACCCGACTTGAAACAAAAATATCAATTTTCATCAAAAATTTAAAATTTTTCAAAACATTCAAAAACAAATTTTTTCAAATCTTTGAAAATTTTTGTTCAAACACAAAAATGTCAAAGGTATATACCTTTGGATTGTAACCCGACTTGAAACAAAAATATCAATTTTCATCAAAAATTTAAAATTTTTCAAAACATTCAAAAACAAATTTTTTCAAATCTTTGAAAATTTTTGTTCAAACACAAAAATGTCAAAGGTATATACCTTTGGATTGTAACCCGACTTGAAACAAAAATATCAATTTTCATCAAAAATTTAAAATTTTTCAAAACATTCAAAAACAAATTTTCTCAAAATTTTTGTTCAAACACAAAAATGTCAAAGGTATATACCTTTGGATTGTAACCCGACTTGAAACAAAAATATCAATTTTCATCAAAAATTTAAAATTTTTCAAAACATTCAAAAACAAATTTTATCAAATCTTTGAAAATTTTTGTTCAAACACAAAAATGTCAAAGGTATATACCTTTGGATTGTAACCCGACTTGAAACAAAAATATCAATTTTCATCAAAAATTTAAAATTTTTCAAAACATTCAAAAACAAATTTTCTCAAAATTTTTGTTCAAACACAAAAATGTCAAAGGTATATACCTTTGGATTGTAACCCGACTTGAAACAAAAATATCAATTTTCATCAAAAATTTAAAATTTTTCAAAACATTCAAAAACAAATTTTTTCAAATCTTTGAAAATTTTTGTTCAAACACAAAAATGTCAAAGGTATATACCTTTGGATTGTAACCCGACTTGAAACAAAAATATCAATTTTCATCAAAAATTTAAAATTTTTCAAAACATTCAAAAACAAATTTTTTCAAATCTTTGAAAATTTTTGTTCAAACACAAAAATGTCAAAGGATTGTAACCCGACTTGAAACAAAAATATCAATTTTCATCAAAAATTTAAAAATTTTCAAAACATTCAAAATCAAATTTTCTCAAAATTTTTGTTCAAACACAAAAATGTCAAAGGTATATACCTTTGGATTGTAACCCGACTTGAAACAAAAATATCAATTTTCATCAAAAATTTAAAATTTTTCAAAACATTCAAAAACAAATTTTCTCAAAATTTTTGTTCAAACACAAAAATGTCAAAGGTATACCTTTGGATTGTAACCCGACTTGAAACAAAAATATCAATTTTCATCAAAAATTTAAAATTTTTCAAAACATTCAAAAACAAATTTTCTCAAAATTTTTGTTCAAACACAAAAATGTCAAAGGTATATACCTTTGGATTGTAACCCGACTTGAAACAAAAATATCAATTTTCATCAAAAATTTAAAATTTTTCAAAACATTCAAAAACAAATTTTCTCAAAATTTTTGTTCAAACACAAAAATGTCAAAGGTATATACCTTTGGATTGTAACCCGACTTGAAACAAAAATATCAATTTTCATCAAAAATTTAAAATTTTTCAAAACATTTAAAAACAAATTTTCTCAAAATTTTTGTTCAAACACAAAAATGTCAAAGGTATATACCTTTGGATTGTAACCCGACTTGAAACAAAAATATCAATTTTCATCAAAAATTTTAAATTTTTCAAAACATTCAAAAACAAATTTTCTCAAAATTTTTGTTCAAACACAAAAATGTCAAAGGTATATACCTTTGGATTGTAACCCGACTTGAAACAAAAATATCAATTTTCATCAAAAATTTAAAATTTTTCAAAACATTCAAAAACAAATTTTCTCAAAATTTTTGTTCAAACACAAAAATGTCAAAGGTATATACCTTTGGATTGTAACCCGACTTGAAACAAAAATATCAATTTTCATCAAAAATTTTAAATTTTTCAAAACATTCAAAAACAAATTTTCTCAAAATTTTTGTTCAAACACAAAAATGTCAAAGGTATATACCTTTGGATTGTAACCCGACTTGAAACAAAAATATCAATTTTCATCAAAAATTTTAAATTTTTCAAAACATTCAAAAACAAATTTTCTCAAAATTTTTGTTCAAACACAAAAATGTCAAAGGTATATACCTTTGGATTGTAACCCGACTTGAAACAAAAATATCAATTTTCATCAAAAATTTAAAATTTTTCAAAACATTCAAAAACAAATTTTCTCAAAATTTTTGTTCAAACACAAAAATGTCAAAGGTATATACCTTTGGATTGTAACCCGACTTGAAACAAAAATATCAATTTTCATCAAAAATTTAAAGTTTTTCAAAACATTCAAAAACAATTTTTTTCAAATCTTTGAAAATTTTTGTTCAAACACAAAAATGTCAAAGGTATATATATACCTTTGGATTGTAACCCGACTTGAAACAAAAATATCAATTTTCATCAAAAATTTAAAATTTTTCAAAACATTCAAAAACAAATTTTTTCAAATCTTTGAAAATTTTTGTTCAAACACAAAAATGTTAAAGGTATATATATACCTTTGGATTGTAACCCGACTTGAAACAAAAATATCAATTTTCATCAAAAATTTAAAATTTTTCAAAACATTCAAAAACAAATTTTTTCAAATCTTTGAAAATTTTTGTTCAAACACAAAAATGTCAAAGGTATACCTTTGGATTTTAACCCGACTTGAAACAAAAATATCAATTTTCATCAAAAATTTAAAATTTTTCAAAACATTCAAAAACAATTTTTTTCAAATCTTTGAAAATTTTTGTTCAAACACAAAAATGTCAAAGGTATATATATACCTTTGGATTGTAACCCGACTTGAAACAAAAATATCAATTTTCATCAAAAATTTAAAATTTTTCAAAACATTCAAAAACAATTTTTTTTCAAATCTTTGAAAATTTTTGTTCAAACACAAAAATGTCAAAGGTATATACCTTTGGATTGTAACCCGACTTGAAACAAAAATATCAATTTTCATCAAAAATTTAAAATTTTTCAAAACATTCAAAAACAAATTTTTTCAAATCGTTGAAAATTTTTGTTCAAACACAAAAATGTCAAAGGTATATATATACCTTTGGATTGTAACCCGACTTGAAACAAAAATATCAATTTTCATCAAAAATTTAAAAATTTTCAAAACATTCAAAAACAAATTTTTTCAAATCTTTGAAAATTTTTGTTCAAACACAAAAATGTCAAAGGTATATATATACCTTTGGATTGTAACCCGACTTGAAACAAAAATATCAATTTTCATCAAAAATTTAAAAATTTTCAAAACATTCAAAAACAAATTTTCTCAAAATTTTTGTTCAAACACAAAAATGTCAAAGGTATATACCTTTGGCATGTAACCCGACTTGAAACAAAAATATCAATTTTCATCAAAAATTTAAAATTTTTCAAAACATTCAAAAACAAATTTTCTCAAAATTTTTGTTCAAACACAAAAATGTCAAAGGTATATACCTTTGGATTGTAACCCGACTTGAAACAAAAATATCAATTTTCATCAAAAATTTAAAATTTTTCAAAACATTCAAAAACAAATTTTTTCAAATCTTTGAAAATTTTTGTTCAAACACAAAAATGTCAAAGGATTGTAACCCGACTTGAAACAAAAATATCAATTTTCATCAAAAATTTAAAATTTTTCAAAACATTCAAAATCAAATTTTCTCAAAATTTTTGTTCAAACACAAAAATGTCAAAGGTATATACCTTTGGATTGTAACCCGACTTGAAACAAAAATATCAATTTTCATCAAAAATTTAAAATTTTTCAAAACATTCAAAAACAAATTTTTTCAAATCTTTGAAAATTTTTGTTCAAACACAAAAATGTCAAAGGTATATATATATACCTTTGGATTGTAACCCGACTTGAAACAAAAATATCAATTTTCATCAAAAATTTAAAATTTTTCAAAACATTCAAAAACAAATTTTTTCAAATCTTTGAAAATTTTTGTTCAAACACAAAAATGTCAAAGGTATATACCTTTGGATTGTAACCCGACTTGAAACAAAAATATCAATTTTCATCAAAAATTTAAAATTTTTCAAAACATTCAAAAACAAATTTTTTCAAATCTTTGAAAATTTTTGTTCAAACACAAAAATGTTAAAGGTATGTATATACCTTTGGATTGTAACCCGACTTGAAACAAAAATATCAATTTTCATCAAAAATTTAAAATTTTTCAAAACATTCAAAAACAAATTTTTTCAAATCTTTGAAAATTTTTGTTCAAACACAAAAATGTCAAAGGTACCTTTGGATTGTAACCCGACTTGAAACAAAAATATCAATTTTCATCAAAAATTTAAAATTTTTCAAAACATTCAAAAACAAATTTTTTGAAATCTTTGAAAATTTTTGTTCAAACACAAAAATGTCAAAGGTATATACCTTTGGATTGTAACCCGACTTGAAACAAAAATATCAATTTTCATCAAAAATTTAAAATTTTTCAAAACATTCAAAAACATATTTTTTCAAATCTTTGAAAATTTTTGTTCAAACACAAAAATGTCAAAGGTATATATATACCTTTGGATTGTAACCCGACTTGAAACAAAAATATCAATTTTCATCAAAAATTTAAAATTTTTCAAAACATTCAAAAACAAATTTTTTCAAATCTTTGAAAATTTTTGTTCAAACACAAAAATGTCAAAGGTATATACCTTTGGATTGTAACCCGACTTGAAACAAAAATATCAATTTTCATCAAAAATTTAAAATTTTTCAAAACATTCAAAAACAAATTTTTTCAAATCTTTGAAAATTTTTGTTCAAACACAAAAATGTCAAAGGTATATACCTTTGGATTGTAACCCGACTTGAAACAAAAATATCAATTTTCATCAAAAATTTAAAATTTTTCAAAACATTCAAAAACAAATTTTTTCAAATCTTTGAAAATTTTTGTTCAAACACAAAAATGTCAAAGGTACCTTTGGATTGTAACCCGACTTGAAACAAAAATATCAATTTTCATCAAAAATTTAAAATTTTTCAAAACATTCAAAAACAAATTTTTTCAAATCTTTGAAAATTTTTGTTTAAACACAAAAATGTTAAAGGTATATACATATATACCTTTGGATTGTAACCCGACTTGAAACAAAAATATCAATTTTCATCAAAAATTTAAAATTTTTCAAAACATTCAAAAACAAATTTTTTCAAATCTTTGAAAATTTTTGTTCAAACACAAAAATGTCAAAGGTACCTTTGGATTGTAACCCGACTTGAAACAAAAATATCAATTTTCATCAAAAATTTAAAATTTTTCAAAACATTCAAAAACAAATTTTTTCAAATCTTTGAAAATTTTTGTTCAAACACAAAAATGTCAAAGGTATATACCTTTGGATTGTAACCCGACTTGAAACAAAAATATCAATTTTCATCAAAAATTTAAAATTTTTCAAAACATTCAAAAACAAGTTTTTTCAAATCTTTGAAAATTTTTGTTCAAACACAAAAATGTCAAAGATAAATACCTTTGGATTGTAACCCGACTTGAAACAAAAATATCAATTTTCATCAAAAATTTAAAATTTTTCAAAACATTCAAAAACAAATTTTTTCAAATCTTTGAAAATTTTTGTTCAAACACAAAAATGTCAAAGATAAATACCTTTGGATTGTAACCCGACTTGAAACAAAAATATCAATTTTCATCAAAAATTTAAAATTTTTCAAAACATTCAAAAACAAATTTTTTCAAATCTTTGAAAATTTTTGTTCAAACACAAAAATGTCAAAGGTACCTTTGGATTGTAACCCGACTTGAAACAAAAATATCAATTTTCATCAAAAATTTAAAATTTTTCAAAACATTCAAAAACAAATTTTTTCAAATCTTTGAAAATTTTTGTTCAAACACAAAAATGTCAAAGGTACCTTTGGATTGTAACCCGACTTGAAACAAAAATATCAATTTTCATCAAAAATTTAAAATTTTTCAAAACATTCAAAAACAAGTTTTTTCAAATCTTTGAAAATTTTTGTTCAAACACAAAAATGTCAAAGATAAATACCTTTGGATTGTAACCCGACTTGAAACAAAAATATCAATTTTCATCAAAAATTTAAAATTTTTCAAAACATTCAAAAACAAATTTTTTCAAATCTTTGAAAATTTTTGTTCAAACACAAAAATGTCAAAGGTACCTTTGGATTGTAACCCGACTTGAAACAAAAATATCAATTTTCATCAAAAATTTAAAATTTTTCAAAACATTCAAAAACAAATTTTTTCAAATCTTTGAAAATTTTTGTTCAAACACAAAAATGTCAAAGGTATATACCTTTGGATTGTAACCCGACTTGAAACAAAAATATCAATTTTCATCAAAAATTTAAAGTTTTTCAAAACATTCAAAAACAAGTTTTTTCAAATCTTTGAAAATTTTTGTTCAAACACAAAAATGTCAAAGATAAATACCTTTGGATTGTAACCCGACTTGAAACAAAAATATCAATTTTCATCAAAAATTTAAAATTTTTCAAAACATTCAAAAACAAATTTTTTGAAATCTTTGAAAATTTTTGTTCAAACACAAAAATGTCAAAGGTATATACCTTTGGATTGTAACCCGACTTGAAACAAAAATATCAATTTTCATCAAAAATTTAAAATTTTTCAAAACATTCAAAAACAAATTTTTTCAAATCTTTGAAAATTTTTGTTCAAACACAAAAATGTCAAAGGTATATATATACCTTTGGATTGTAACCCGACTTGAAACAAAAATATCAATTTTCATCAAAAATTTAAAATTTTTCAAAACATTCAAAAACAAATTTTTTCAAATCTTTGAAAATTTTTGTTCAAACACAAAAATGTCAAAGGTATATACCTTTGGATTGTAACCCGACTTGAAACAAAAATATATATTTTCATCAAAAATTTAAAATTTTTCAAAACATTCAAAAACAAATTTTCTCAAAATTTTTGTTCAAACACAAAAATGTCAAAGGTATATACCTTTGGATTGTAACCCGACTTGAAACAAAAATATCAATTTTCATCAAAAATTTAAAATTTTTCAAAACATTCAAAAACAAATTTTTTCAAATCTTTGAAAATTTTTGTTCAAACACAAAAATGTCAAAGGTATATACCTTTGGATTGTAACCCGACTTGAAACAAAAATATCAATTTTAATCAAAAATTTAAAATTTTTCAAAACATTCAAAAACAAGTTTTTTCAAATCTTTGAAAATTTTTGTTCAAACACAAAAATGTCAAAGATATATACCTTTGGATTGTAACCCGACTTGAAACAAAAATATCAATTTTCATCAAAAATTTAAAATTTTTCAAAACATTCAAAAACAAATTTTTTGAAATCTTTGAAAATTTTTGTTCAAACACAAAAATGTCAAAGGTATATACCTTTGGATTGTAACCCGACTTGAAATAAAAATATCAATTTTCATCAAAAATTTAAAATTTTTCAAAACATTCAAAAACAAATTTTTTCAAATCTTTGAAAATTTTTGTTCAAACACAAAAATGTCAAAGGTATATATATACCTTTGGATTGTAACCCGACTTGAAACAAAAATATCAATTTTCATCAAAAATTTAAAATTTTTCAAAACATTCAAAAACAAATTTTTTCAAATCTTTGAAAATTTTTGTTCAAACACAAAAATGTCAAAGGTTATACCTTTGGATTGTAACCCGACTTGAAACAAAAATATCAATTTTCATCAAAAATTTAAAATTTTTCAAAACATTCAAAAACAAATTTTTTCAAATCTTTGAAAATTTTTGTTCAAACACAAAAATGTCAAAGATATATACCTTTGGATTGTAACCCGACTTGAAACAAAAATATCAATTTTCATCAAAAATTTAAAATTTTTCAAAACATTCAAAAACAAATTTTTTGAAATCTTTGAAAATTTTTGTTCAAACACAAAAATGTCAAAGGTATATATATACCTTTGGATTGTAACCCGACTTGAAACAAAAATATCAATTTTCATCAAAAATTTAAAATTTTTCAAAACATTCAAAAACAAATTTTTTCAAATCTTTGAAAATTTTTGTTCAAACACAAAAATGTCAAAGGTATATATATACCTTTGGATTGTAACCCGACTTGAAACAAAAATATCAATTTTCATCAAAAATTTAAAATTTTTCAAAACATTCAAAAACAAATTTTTTCAAATCTTTGAAAATTTTTGTTCAAACACAAAATGTCAAAGGTATATACCTTTGGATTGTAACCCGACTTGAAACAAAAATATCAATTTTCATCAAAAATTTAAAATTTTTCAAAACATTCAAAAACAAATTTTTTCAAATCTTTGAAAATTTTTGTTCAAACACAAAAATGTCAAAGGTATATATATACCTTTGGATTGTAACCCGACTTGAAACAAAAATATCAATTTTCATCAAAAATTTAAAATTTTTCAAAACATTCAAAAACAAATTTTTTCAAATCTTTGAAAAATTTTAAATTTTTGATGAAAATTGATATTTTTGTTTCAAGTCGGGTTACAATCCAAAGGTATATACATTTGACATTTTTGTGTTTGAACAAAAATTTTCAAAGATTTGAAAAAATTTGTTTTTGAATGTTTTGAAAAATTTTAAATTTTTGATGAAAATTGATATTTTTGTTTCAAGTCGGGTTACAATCCAAAGGTATATATATACCTTTGACATTTTTGTGTTTAAACAAAAATTTTGAGAAAATTTGTTTTTGAATGTTTTGAAAAATTTTAAATTTTTGATGAAAATTGATATTTTTGTTTCAAGTCGGGTTACAATCCAAAGGTATATATATACCTTTGACATTTTTGTGTTTGAACAAAAATTTTCAAAGATTTGAAAACATTTGTTTTTGAATGTTTTGAAAAATTTTAAATATCAATTTTCATCAAAAATTTAAAATTTTTCAAAACATTCAAAAACAAATTTTTTCAAATCTTTGAAAATTTTTGTTCAAACACAAAAATGTCAAATGTATATACCTTTGGATTGTAACCCGACTTGAAACAAAAATATCAATTTTCATCAAAAATTTAAAATTTTTCAAAACATTCAAAAACAAATTTTTTCAAATCTTTGAAAATTTTTGTTCAAACACAAAAATGTCAAAGGTATACCTTTGGATTGTAACCCGACTTGAAACAAAAATATCAATTTTCATCAAAAATTTAAAATTTTTCAAAACATTCAAAAACAAATTTTTTCAAATCTTTGAAAATTTTTGTTCAAACACAAAAATGTCAAAGGTATATATATACCTTTGGATTGTAACCCGACTTGAAACAAAAATATCAATTTTCATCAAAAATTTAAAATTTTTCAAAACATTCAAAAACAAATTTTTTCAAATCTTTGAAAATTTTTGTTCAAACACAAAAATGTCAAAGGTATATACCTTTGGATTGTAACCGCACTTGACTTGAAACAAAAATATCAATTTTCATCAAAAATTTAAAATTTTTCAAAACATTCAAAAACAAATTTTTTCAAAATCTTTGAAAATTTTTGTTCAAACACAAAAATGTCAAAGGTATATACCTTTGGATTGTAACCCGACTTGAAACAAAAATATCAATTTTCATCAAAAATTTAAAATTTTTCAAAACATTCAAAAACAAATTTTTTCAAATCTTTGAAAATTTTTGATCAAACACAAAAATGTCAAAGGTATATATATACCTTTGGATTGTAACCCCGACTTGAAACAAAAATATCAATTTTCATCAAAAATTTAAAATTTTTCAAAACATTCAAAAACAAATTTTTTCAAATCTTTGAAAATTTTTGTTCAAACACAAAAATGTCAGAGGTATATACCTTTGGATTGTAACCCGACTTGAAACAAAAATATCAATTTTAATCAAAAATTTAAAATTTTTCAAAACATTCAAAAACAAATTTTCTCAAAATTTTTGTTCAAACACAAAAATGTCAAAGGTATATACCTTTGGATTGTAACCCGACTTGAAACAAAAATATCAATTTTCATCAAAAATTTAAAATTTTTCAAAACATTCAAAAACAAATTTTTTCAAATCTTTGAAAATTTTTGTTCAAACACAAAAATGTCAAAGGTATATACCTTTGGATTGTAACCCGACTTGAAACAAAAATATCAATTTTCATCAAAAATTTAAAATTTTTCAAAACATTCAAAAACAAATTTTCTCAAAATTTTTGTTCAAACACAAAAATGTCAAAGGTATATACCTTTGGATTGTAGCCCGACTTGAAACAAAAATATCAATTTTCATCAAAAATTTAAAATTTTTCAAAACATTCAAAAACAAATTTTCTCAAAATTTTTGTTCAAACACAAAAATGTCAAAGGTATATACCTTTGGATTGTAACCCGACTTGAAACAAAAATATCAATTTTCATCAAAAATTTAAAATTTTTCAAAACATTCAAAAACAAATTTTTTCAAATCTTTGAAAATTTTTGTTCAAACACAAAAATGTCAAAGGTATATACCTTTGGATTGTAACCCGACTTGAAACAAAAATATCAATTTTCATCAAAAATTTAAAGTTTTTCAAAACATTCAATAACAAATTTTTTAAATCTTTGAAAATTTTTGTTCAAACACAAAAATGTCAAAGGTATATACCTTTGGATTGTAACCCGACTTGAAACAAAAATATCAATTTTCATCAAAAATTTAAAATTTTTCAAAACATTCAAAAACAATTTTTTTCAAATCTTTGAAAATTTTTGTTCAAACACAAAAATGTCAAAGGTATATATATTACCTTTGGATTGTAACCCGACTTGAAACAAAAATATCAATTTTCATCAAAAATTTAAAATTTTTCAAAACATTCAAAAACAATTTTTTTCAAATCTTTGAAAATTTTTGTTCAAACACAAAAATGTCAAAGGTATATACCTTTGGATTGTAACCCGACTTGAAACAAAAATATCAATTTTCATCAAAAATTTAAAATTTTTCAAAACATTCAAAAACAAATTTTTTCAAATCTTTGAAAATTTTTGTTCAAACACAAAAATGTCAAAGGTATACCTTTGGATTGTAACCCGACTTGAAACAAAAATATCAATTTTCATCAAAAATTTAAAGTTTTTCAAAACATTCAATAACAAATTTTTTAAATCTTTGAAAATTTTTGTTCAAACACAAAAATGTCAAAGGTATATACCTTTGGATTGTAACCCGACTTGAAACAAAAATATCAATTTTCATCAAAAATTTAAAATTTTTCAAAACATTCAAAAACAATTTTTTTCAAATCTTTGAAAATTTTTGTTCAAACACAAAAATGTCAAAGGTATATATATTACCTTTGGATTGTAACCCGACTTGAAACAAAAATATCAATTTTCATCAAAAATTTAAAATTTTTCAAAACATTCAAAAACAATTTTTTTCAAATCTTTGAAAATTTTTGTTCAAACACAAAAATGTCAAAGGTATATACCTTTGGATTGTAACCCGACTTGAAACAAAAATATCAATTTTCATCAAAAATTTAAAATTTTTCAAAACATTCAAAAACAAATTTTTTCAAATCTTTGAAAATTTTTGTTCAAACACAAAAATGTCAAAGGTATACCTTTGGATTGTAACCCGACTTGAAACAAAAATATCAATTTTCATCAAAAATTTAAAATTTTTCAAAACATTCAAAAACAAATTTTTTAAATCTTTGAAAATTTTTGTTCAAACACAAAAATGTCAAAGGTATATACCTTTGGATTGTAACCCGACTTGAAACAAAAATATCAATTTTCATCAAAAATTTAAAATTTTTCAAAACATTCAAAAACAAATTTTTTCAAATCTTTGAAAATTTTTGTTCAAACACAAAAATGTCAAAGGTATATACCTTTGGATTGTAACCCGACTTGAAACAAAAATATCAATTTTCATCAAAAATTTAAAATTTTTCAAAACATTCAAAAACAAATTTTTTCAAATCTTTGAAAATTTTTGTTCAAACACAAAAATGTCAAAGGTATATACCTTTGGATTGTAACCCGACTTGAAACAAAAATATCAATTTTCATCAAAAATTTAAAATTTTTCAAAACATTCAAAAACAAATTTTTTCAAATCTTTGAAAATTTTTGTTCAAACACAAAAATGTCAAAGGTATATATATACCTTTGGATTGTAACCCGACTTGAAACAAAAATATCAATTTTCATCAAAAATTTAAAATTTTTCAAAACATTCAAAAACAAATTTTTTCAAATCTTTGAAAATTTTTGTTCAAACACAAAAATGTCAAAG